>CM067846.1:615161660-620476660 GCA_034509565.1 Triticum monococcum
TGCTAGTTTTTTTGCTCGTTTTTTGGCACGATATTATTTCAAATTTTGTTCCTGTTTTTGGATCTTGTACGTTCTTTTGCCGTGTTCTTTTGCCGGAGAGGAGTTCGCCGGAGAGGAGGAGGAGGTCATCGGAGAGGCGCTCGCCTACATGTCCGGGGAGGAGGAGGTCGCCGGAGAGGAGTTCACCGAAGCACCGGAGAGGAGGAAGGAGAAACCATTAGGGAATGGGAGGAGAGGAGGGAGGAGGAGCTCACCGGAGAGGAGGGAGGAGAAACCGTGAGGGGAGTGGAGGGGAGGAGAGGAGGGAGGAGGAGGTTCCCGAAGAGGAGGAGGTCGCCGGAGAGGAGGAGGAGGTCGCCGGAGAGGAGGAGGAGGTCGCCGGAGAGGAGAAGGAGGTCGCCGGAGAGGAGGAGGAGGAGGTCGCCGGAGAGGAGGAGGGTAGTATGGTGGAGGAGAGAAGGGAAGATGGAGTGGAGGAGAGGAGGAGATGGAGTGGAGGAGAGGAGAGGAGGAGATGGAGTGGAGGAGGTGTGCCCAGCCATATGTACGACATAGTAATGGCGCACCGTGGGCAGGTGCGCCATTACTAATTATTTTTTTGGGGATTTATTTTGAATTTTGAAGGCAGGAAGATACTAATGGCGCACCGTGGGCAGGTGCGCCATTAGTAACTCTTTTTTTTTATTTTTTTGACTTATTTTGAATTTTGAAGGCGGGAAGATACTAATGGCGCACCGTGGGCTGGTGCGCCATTAGTAACTTTTTTTATTTTGTTGACTTATTTTGAATTTTGAAGGCGGGAAGATACTAATGGCGCACCATGGGCTGGTGCGCCATTAGTAAATTTGAATTTTTTTGAATTTTTTTACCTCTCCAGATCTTAAAAGCCTCGTATCTTTTTTTCTGTTAGGTTTTTGAGGATTTTGAAAATGTTTAACGGGGTTTCCCCGTTAAATTTGGATGTAACTTTTCGAGTAGATGATTTTTCATATAAAAAACTTTTTCATCCGAGTTAGTATGCAAAAGTTATGCCCATTTTTACAAATTCTCGAGAGATTTTGCAAATGAAGTCGAAATTCATATTTGCAAATTTTCCCAACAACTAGACCACATATCACATGTGAAACTTATTTTCTTTTATTTTTTTGACATTTCCATCATTTTCTTTTATTTTTTTAAAAACTGAAAAGGCGATCCACCAGGGGGGGTGCATTCGGTGGAATGCGTGGCCAAGTTACTAATGGCGCACCGTGGCATGGTGCGCCATTACTAGTTCAACTAGTAATGGCGCACCACTCCCATGGTGCGCCATTAGTAGTTTTGGAAATATTTAAAAAAAATTTACTAATGGCGCACCCCGGATGTGGTGCGCCATTAGTATTTGGACACTAATGGCGTACCAACACATGGTGCGTCATTAGTATATAGTAATGGCGCACCACATGTCTGGTGCGCCATTAGTGTCAATTCCATCTATAGCCCTTTTCCTAGTAGTGTCTTCATCTTGGTGTGTCCCACTTGTGGATGCTTCCGTATCAATTCTTGGTTCACCTTATCGTGAAGTAGAAACTTCCACTTGGACGGACGAGGCACTCTCCTTCAGCTCCGTTGGACGAATTTTGCCAATAGACAAGTCTTGGATTGCTTCTGAAGGGTCTTTGTCTCCTACATCGATTGGCAATTGCTCTACTTGCGAGCCATTAGATTCATCAAACTTCACATCTACCGTCTCTTCAACCTTTCGGGTGAAATTGTTGTAGACACGGTAAGTGTGAGAGTTTGAGCCATAACCAAGTAGAAAACCTTCATGAGATTTAGGAGCAAACTTTGAACGACGATGCTTGTCAAGAATGTAGCACTTAGAGCCGAATACTCGAAAGTATCCAACTTCGGGGTTGTTACCGGTGAGGAGCTCGTATGCCATCTTGCCGAGTAGTTTGTGAAGATACAAGTGATTTGTTGCATGACAAGCTGTCTCAACCGCTTCTGCCCAAAAGTGCTTCGGCGTCTTGTACTCATCAAGCATCGTTCTCGCCATTTCGATGAGCGTCCGGTTCTTCCTCTCAACAACTCCATTTTGTTGAGGTGTGTACGTAGCCGAGAACTCGTGTGAAATCCCTTCTTCGTCAAGAAAGGTGTCCACACTTGCGTTCTTGAACTCCGTTCCGTTGTCACTTCGAACCTTCTTGATCTTCACGTCAAACTGATTTTGGGCCTTCCTAGCGAAGTTTTTGAAGATCTTCTGGACCTGCGACTTGTCATCAAGAAAGAACACCCACGTAAATCTTGAAAAATCATCAACTATAACTAAACCAAAAGAATTTCCACCGAGACTCTTGTAGGCGTTGGGACCAAAAAGATCCATATGAAGTAGCTCGAGTGGCCTCCTTGTGGTCATGATGTTCTTCACGGGATGCCTTCCTCCAACTTGTTTACCTGCTTGACAAGCACTGCAAAGTCTATCCTTATCAAATATGACATCGTTAACTCCAAGGATATGATTTCCTTTAATAAACTTGTCAAGGTTTCTCATACCAACGTGACCTAGTCGTCTATGCCACAACCAACCTTTTGAGGATTTAGTAATAAAGCAAGTTTTAGGTTGTGCCCTTTTAGAGAAATTGACAATGTAAAGATCACCTCTACGCATACCGGTAAAGACCATTTTATGATTGTCTCGACGAAACACTTGGCAATCTACCTCAGTAAATAGGACATTCAAACCAAAATCAGCAAGTCTAGATACTGAAAGTAAGTTGTAGCCGAGAGATTCAACGAGCATGACATTTTGAATGGAACTATCATGTGAGATGGCCACCTTACCAAGGCCAACCACTTTACCCTTTGAGTTATCACCAAAGGTGACATATTTTCGAGGGCCGTCATTTTCAGCAAGCTCACGGAACATCTCTTTATCTCCGGTCATATGATCAGTACATCCACTATCAAGAACCCATTCCTTTCCTCCTGACACATATCCCCGAAGATTTGCCGTAAGACCAAAATGTCTCATTGCATCATCAAGATCGAAGTCACTATCATCATCATCATCATCATAGTATCACATGATTTGGATTTGGTGGAAAGAAGATTTGAGTGGAAAGCAACTTGGGGAAGGCTAGAGATCAAGATTCATATGGTAGGAATGGAATATCTTGGTCTCAACACATGAGTAGGTGATTCTCTCTCAGAACATATGAGTTGGAAGTGTAGATGTGTTCTGATGGCTCTCTCCACGAGTGAAGAGGAGGTGGAGGGGTATATATAGCCTCCACACAAAATCTAACCGTTACACACAATTTACCAATCTCGGTGGGACCGAATCGACAAATTCGGTCGGACCGAAATAGTAAACCTAGTGACCGTTAGAGTTTTCGGTGGGACCGGCTGGATCAACTCGGTGGGACCGATGTGCTAGGGTTAGGGTAAATCCAAAACTCGGTTTGACCGATTACTCAAACTTGGTGGGACCGATTTGGGTAATAAGTGAAATAGAGAGTTGACCAAGCAAACTCGGTGGGGCCGATTGCATATCTCGGTGGGACCGAAAGCATTGCAATAGGTAACAGAGAGTTTGCAAGCCCATCTCGGTGAGACCGAGATCCCATCGGTGAGACCGAATTGATTAGGGTTTTGGCAGTGGCTATGACATCTGAACTCGGTGGCGCCGGATAGAAGAAATCGGTGGGGCCGAGTTGGATTTTTGGTATAGGTCATATGTGGAAGTGAGAAAGTGGTTGAGGGCTTTGGAGCATATCACTAAGCACTTTGAGCAAGCAAGCCATTAAGCAACACCTCATCCCTCCTTGATAGTATTGGCTTTTCCTATGGACTCAATGTGATCTTGGATCACTAAAATGTAAAATGAAGAGTCTTGAGCTTTAAGCTTTAGCCAAACTTTTGTCCTTAGCATCTTGGAGAATTTCCCACAACCTTTAGTCCATGCCACTCCATTGTTGAACTTATCTGAAACATACTAGATAGAAACGTTAATCCAACAAGAGATATGTTGTCATTAATTACCAAAACCACCTAGGGAGCACTTGTGCTTTCACCTTCTTTGGAAGGACTACTTTGATACAACAAATCCGATGTTCAAACATCAAAAATTCCGCCGTCGTTTCCGTATGAGTAGGCATCTTTTCAACCGTATTACAGAGGGGGTGGTCAGCTATGATGATTATTTCGAGTGCAAAGAGGATGCCGTCGGCAAGATTTGTTTCTTCTCTTATCAGAAATGCGCTACCGCCATCCAAATGCTTGCATACGAAGTGCCCGGTGATCTCATTGACGAGTACGTCTGTATTAGTGAGTCTACATGCCTAGAGTCCTTGTATAAGTTTTGCAAGGCTGTTATTGCTGTGTTTGGCCCTGAGTACTTGAGAGAGCCGACAGCTGAAGATACAGACTGTTTGTTGGCGATGAATGCCAGAAGGGGCTTCCCAGGGATGCTTGGCAGCATAGACTTCATGCACTGGGAGTGGAAGAACTATCCTTCTGCTTGGCAAGGGCAGTATAAGGGACATGTCAGGGCTTGCACTGTCATATTAGAGGCCGTGGCGTCTCAAGATCTCTGGATCTGACACTCTTTCTTTGGCATGGCTGGATCACGCAATGATATCAACGTGCTTCAGCGCTCGCCGGCGTTTGCTAGGCTTGCCGAAGGCAACAGCCCACCGGTGAACTTTACTGTCAACGGACACAACTACGATAAAGGATACTACCTAGGTGATGGTATCTATCCTCAGTGGACCACTATTGTCAAGACAATACCCAACCCTGTCGGAGAGAAGAGGAAAAGATTTGCCCAGGAGCAAGAGAGTGCCAGGAAGGATGCCGAGCATGCCTTTGGTGTTTTGCAATCTCTATGGGGCATCGTTTGGTATCCTGCTAATATCTGGAGCACGCAGAAATTGTGGGAGGTGATGACTGCTTGTGCGATCATGCACAATATGATCGTAGAAGACGAGCGCCCGAAACGTCTGTACAATCAAGGGTTTCAGTTTCAGGGTGAGAATGTTGTGCGTGAGCATGGAGTAGCGGCAACATTTGAACAGTTCACCCAATTTCATGAAGACATGCGTGATTGGGAAACTCAGGTGCAGCTGCAAAATGATTTGGTTGAGCATATGTGGGCTCATGTTGGCAACCAATAGATGTATCTTCTTTTATTCGTTTGCAAAACTATGTGAAACATTTTTATTTGTATCTGGCTTGTAAAACTATAATATTTATTCGATAAAACTATGTTATTTGACAATATGTCTGAATGCAAATCAATGTAAATATTGGGTGGCCAGCCGGCCACGCCGGCACATATGGATCGGCCCCTTGGGCACGCTGCCGACCCAAATCTAAAAGAGGGCGGACACAGGGCGGGCAGCCGACCCAAATGGACAAACAGCGAACGAAATCGCCGTCCGTTTAGATCGGCCCGTTGGAGTTGCTCCAAATGTTTGCTGAACAACTCACTTGGGTGAACACTCTGGCTGTGGGGAGTGTCCCTTTGCTACACTATACTCACTAGTGAAGACAATTGTAATGTATCTCTTCTCTCAGAGATCATTGTATGCAGTCTTACATATTTCCTTCGTCCGGAAATATTTATCCTAAAAATGAATAAAATGAATGTATCTATAATTAAAATAAGTCTAGATACAACCATTTCGAGGACAAGTATTTTCGAACGGAGGAAGTAGTTAGGAGTACTTGGTACTGATGTTATTTTAGTGACCGAATGCAATTATTGGACACAATACGCTGCTACTGTTTCTAGATGGATTTTGTGCATTCAGTTCTTTACATCAATTTTAGTTTTCTTACCGGACAGATGTTATTCTAGATGGATTTCTATCTGTTGGGAGGATGCGTGTGCTGATTAGATTAGATCGAACTATACTATAAACTTAATTTGCTTGGCTCATTTTTACTCTGCACATTTTTGTTTAGTGTGTACTGTGTACACCCCAGGGTTGCGTATTTAGTCCGTACCTTAACCTTTGTGTTTCAAATTAACATCTACGCACTATGATCTTGCCGGCGCCTTTGTTAACAAATCCAATGGTCAGATGATGTTGCACGTTGCTACATGCTTAGAGATACCAGTGTCGATTACAATAGATCATGCCATGAAAATAATTTGTTTAGACTGAACATGATAATGCATGTGCAATTTATCACCCACCAGGCCACCAGAGATTGCACTGAAGAATCAAGAGCAACTGCTGACGGCATGGATTCTTGAACTAAAAACATGACAAGAAATATGGAATAGAGGGAGTAGAAGTTAGAAAATTCCCCTCTTTATACCAAGATAACAAACGGGCAGGCCTCCTTTTTCTCCTGGAAACAAAATTCAAAGCACAGGTGGACCGCGTGAAGACATGGCTAGAAAAACAAAGTAACGGCATATCACCCGATCAAACCAAAATACTGTTTACATTTATTGATTATTCTGAACTTGGGATTGGAATTCTCCGATTTGAAGCATAACCTTAGTATCTAGATTGCGATGACATGTTAAAAACCATATGGGTTGAAATTCTGCAAAATTCACATAAAAATATCTTAATCAAAAAGGATCTTATTTTTTGCAATTTGGTCTGCTACACCATGTTGTATACTGTCATAACAGAGCTGCCATTCTTTTCTTTTCAACAACTATCATACCCAATATTTTCCTACTTTATGAAGGCTAGTGGGACCTTCCGGAAAAACCTTGCGACATGTTGAAAACAACTTCTTGTTTTTTTTGGGCGTGTGAAAACAACTTCTTGTTACGTCAATGGTTTCAGTAGTCGTTAAATTACTACTTTGATAATAAGAAATGACTAAGATCGTATGTCTTTCCTTGAGAACTTGTCTGCCTATACACAAAATGTAAAGATTTACGATGTTCACATGATGATTCTTAGCTAAAATGGATCAGCACAGAAAATACGCAAACTACCGCACGGCATGTCTCTAATACTAGTTTATTTACATAACGTACTGCTGTATTTCTGCCTCTAGATACAGATCGATGGTTGCGGTATCTGGCCAAAAGTGAGGAACCGGGATGTATATATCGGTTCTTCTTTTTGCGATATGCTTGCAGTCTTTACCTAACTCAAGGACAAGTGATTAGGATCGTTTCGTTCGAGACGTCGTCGTAGTTTCAACCATGTACGGTTTTAATTACAACAGTGCAAGATCGGAAACGTTCGTGCATGATTGAGATACCTTCATATTCTTTTTATGGTAAGATGTAAATGAAATTTCGGGGCAAACTTATAATTGTTCCCTTGAAACCCCTGTGAAGTCCCAACTTTCTCAACAGTACTTTTATTAGTAGTTCGGTGTACTCTGCTTTTACACCCCTGCCCTGATGACAGAAACAGAGTCACCCTGCAACAAACAGGATAACTTCACGCAAATTTATTCTTATTATCAGTGTTGGCCTCAAGCTCGGCTGCGTTGCCTAGACGGACTAGTGAGCGGAAGGCGCGACAGGTAATGGGCGGTCGTGCGCCGGCAGGCTGTTGACCATGAAGGCCTTGTCTTCTTCCATGGCTGAAGGCCTTCCAGCTCCATCGTATTCTCCTGCCATGTTCCCAAACCAAGCAAACAACAGTCAGAACCAGGGAAATGGCAGGAAAATGAAATGGTTCATCAATGGCAAGCAAACGGAGAAACAACAGAAGTAGATTACCAATGGTGGAGGAGTGGGCATGGGCAGTGGGGTAAGTCGGTGGCTGCACTCCGGGAGCAGATCCTCCTCCCCTGATGCGGCCGCCGCCGGTGTAGGGCTGGGCATGGCCGTCGACCACAAGCTGGCCGCAGACGAGCGCCAGAAGGACCAGAGCAGGGAATGCCTTGGACGCCATCTCTCTTGGTCTCTCACTTTGGTTGGATTGCGTGATTCTCTGCCTCTGTGGTGCTCTGTGCAGACACAACTCGGCCGGGGTGTATAAATAGCAAATTGGATATACATCCGTGCATGTGGCATCAAAGAGATTAACGGCTGCTAGTGCCTAGTTAGGCAATGGGGTTTGATTATCAATCAACCGTAGCCCGGAGAGGAGGAATCAGTATCTTGTAGGATATGAATGGAGGAGTATCTTGTAGCTCTGCAAGCAAGGCACACCACCTAGCTAGCCTCTAGTCTGGCATAACCATCTCTCCACAAGTTAGCCAAGTCTACCAAGAAAATGTTGCACATGTGCGCGCGTGTGGTGGTGTGCTGTCCGATGTACAGTAATATGAAAGAAGTTTCATCATAGGATTAATTAGGAGACCGTCCGTCTCTCCACCAATCGTGGGCGTTGGGGATTCTTAACCTTGACCTTGAAAAGTTTCGAGGGCTTTGCGGTTGAGATGGCCATGGTTGAAATGGAAGAAGTGGTTAAAATTTTGGGCCGACAAGGGCAAAACCGTGCAATAGCGCGAACATGGACCTATTTTAAGCTTGCACTGCCATTGTCTTTGGCAATGGAGAGACAACATCATTTTGAAAATCGCCGTGGCTGCAAAGCTCAAAACCGATTTATTTATTTATTTATTGCGGGGAAACATCCCATCTATTCATTTTCGAAGATGGCGGTATAGCGAACACCAGAAATAATAAAAATTACATCCAGATCCATACATCACCTAGCGATGACTACAAGCACTGAAGCGAGCCGAAGGCGCGCCGTCGTCATCGCCCCTCCATCATCGCAGCCGGGCAAAACTTGTTGTAGTAGAAAGTCGGAAAGTCGTCATGCTAAGGCCCCATAGGACCAGCGCACCAGAACAACAACCGTCGTAGATGAAGAGTAGCGTAAATCGGAAAGATCCAACCTGAAAACACACGAATGTAGACGAACAGATCCGAGCAAATCCACCAAGGACAAATCTGCCGGAGACACACGCCCACCGACGATGCTAAACGAACCACCGGAACGGGGGCTAGGTGGAAGTACCTTATTCCATCTTCAGTGAGCCGCCGCCGTCTCACCTTTCCGAGCCAAACACAAATCCTAACAAATCGTGAAGGCACATCTAAAAACGGAGCCCTCCCACCGGCAAGGGCCGGGATCCGCCGCGCTCCCATAACCCTAAAGCCACCAGAGACGAGGCGGACCGGCGCCGGCATCGGTGGGAGGCAGAGGAACCCTGAAAGCTCAAAACTGATTGACAGCCCTTATCTTTGATGCCCAACAAAGAAGGCATTGAAGCGTCAAGAAGGCCATTGAGGAGAACGTTTGGATTGCAATGATTAACTTGAATGGTGGAAAATGTGGGTGATCGTGGTATAATTGTTGCTGATGGTGCTGCTTGACCGAGGCGTTATGCTGACTAACACCCCCCCCTCCCTCCCGCCGCCGCGCGCAGTGTCAACTGTGGTCTCGACAACATTAAGACTGCATGAATATCGATGAAAGATTCTATCGAAAGCTCCTTGGTAAAGATATCAGCAAACTGAGCGTTGTTTTGAACATGAAGAACAGGTACCTCTCCGAGCTACCTTGTCTCTCACAAAATGAATCTCTATCTCTATGTGCTTAGTTTCTACCTGTTGAACATGGTTACAAGACATATACACAGCTAGTACATTGTCACAATAAACGATGGTATCTTGATGAAGCTGGCGATGCTGCTCGGTGAGAAGTTGACAAAGCCAAATTGTTTTGGCAACTGTATGAGCGAGAGAGCGATATTTTGCTTCCACAGATGTCCTGGAAACGGTTATTTGCCTTTTTGGAGACCAAGAAACCAAATTATCACCCAAGTACACACAATAACTAGAAGTGGACCAACGAGTGTCCGGGCATCCTGCCCAATCGCATCAATGTATGATGTGAGAGAGGTAGGAGCAGACGGAGTGATGGACAGACCATGATCAAGAGTGCATTTGACATAATGAAGATTAGGACCAACCATGTAAGTAGTTACAATCTTCATCATTGATCCGGTCAATTTTGATTTCAATCAGGGTTTTATGGTTACACATAGTGGTGACACAATAAGTTGGAATTGTTCCAAGCAGGATATTGTGGCGAATTCTACAACAGAGGCTAAGTATATCGCCACTTTGAAAGTGGCAATGGAGGGCGTTTAGATCAAAACTTTGTTTTTGAGCTTGGCATGGTTTCAACTTTGTTGGTGCCAATGGAACACTCTCGAGGATACTGGCGCCATAGTTCCAGCTATGGAACTAAATGTCCTATCAGTGATTCAAACATATACAAAGTCAATTACACATAATCAATGAATTTTGTACAACATGGAGACGTATAAGGATATGCAAGATACAAACGAACTTAAATGTCAGATCCGTTGACGATGTCTATACCACAAGAAAAGCATGCATTACATCGGTATGCCATAGGTGTAAAGTGCATTAGCATTGACTAGATTATTGACTCTAGTGCAAGTGGGGGACTCTTGAAAATATGCCCTAAAGACAATAATAATGTTATTATTTATTTTCATGTTCATAATTAAGTATATATTTTTGTGTTATAATTGCAATGATTTCCCTGGTTCTTGTCAGTTTGCCTGTTCTTTTTGGATTTTGTGTGGGACCGCGTGGCATGGACCATGACGGCTAAAAGAAGACCTGGCCTTTATTAATTAGTGATGGTTGTCCCCTTGCCTCCATCCGCCGTGTTGCGAGGTGAAGGGATCTTGTAAAGGAACTTGTATCTCTATATGCATATTCATCAGTTTACTAGAGTGATATATTCATTCTTCATTGACAACATTTTGATCTTGGGTGAGATGCTGTTGATCATGAATGTACTCTGATTCTTCTTCTACTATGGTGAAGTCTTATTGGACAATGCCACAGAGTTAGATACTCTGTGTCTTTGTAGGTTTCGTGTATCCGACCTTGCAGTTTTAAGTTTATATCCTCGCAGATTTATTCGTACGAATCTCTAAAGAGTTTGTGTTAGTATTTTTTTTTGCTTTTGATGGTGCGGTCCATTGTGGCTTTGGAGTTATGCGTCAGTGTTCTATTGAGGATCTTGTGCTTCGACCACCTGTACTATTAATAGATTATCCCCTATCCGAATAGGTTCAACGCTCACAGCTTCCCATCCTTGTAGTTATGCATGAGTGATGGTATCGCAACTCCAATATGACTGTGTTTCTTAACTCAAGGCTTGGCAATATTTCATGTTGCAAAGATTGAAACCACAGAGAATATAATTCTCAGAAATTTCATTTTAATTCTTAATCATAAGGATTATTTTGCAATTTCTCGAATCTCTATCTGAAGCATTGTACCAGTAATTTTGTCAATTTTGAATAAAGTTACAGGTTATTCTGAAAAAGTTAGTGATTGTGGTAGTCCTAGAAAATGTTCGGAACAAGTTCATTATTGTAGTATGCTTCCACCAAGAAAGAAACACGCAGAAAGAGAAATGCATAGAGGGTTGGAAGAAGACCAAGAACTAATCGATCACGTTGAATTGGTGCAGTTGTCCTCTAATTATGTAATGTACCTTTCTACCCATTTGTTATGTACATCTATATAGAATTAGGGATCTTTATAATGTATGAGACAACTAAAACAACACATGAACAAAAAACCATGGCTAAGCGGAAAGGATCCCTCCCATAACTTTTCGTTGTTAGGTAGAAGCAAGACCACTCCACGAAAAAATGTTGATAGCACGCCATCAAAGTTTCTATGGGGATTCGGATGAGGGTGGACGGGTTCAACAACCCAAACTCAACTGTTGGGGCGCCCAGAGGGGCCCGATGGAGTTCTGGAACGCTGTCGGGGGACGGCTCAGGGCTAGCCTCAAGGGATGGGGCGCTAACCTAGGGAGGAATGACAAAGAGCACAGAACCGCGATCCTAGCGGAAATCACAAGGATTGATGTGCAGGCCGATGCCCGGGTCTTTTCGGAGCAGGAATGGGCCCACCGGTATGACCTAGAGGGGCAGGTCAAGGCGTCCCTCCGTGCGGAGGAAGAATACTGGCGCCGCCGTAGTGGTCTGAAATGGACACTTCAAGGCGAGGCCAATACCAAGTATTTCCACGCCTACGCTAATGGCCAACGTCGGAAATGCGCAATTCTTAGGTTGCAATCGGAACAGGGGCTTCTGTTGCGACAAGAGGACATCTCTCGCCACATTTATGAGTTTTACATCAACTTGATGGGGACGTGCGAGGCCCAGAGGGCTGGTCTATGCACGGACGTGTGGGATGCCTCACAACGGGTTTTGGAGTGTGAGAATGACGAGCTAGGGCTCGCATTCCTCCCCGAAGAAATTGACGCCGCTCTTATGGGTATGAAAGTGGACACGGCACCGGGCCTCGATGGGTGGCCGGTTGCTATGTTTAAGCGTTTCTGGCCTCTTCTTAGAGGCCCAATTTTTGAGATCTGCAATGGGTTCATGCATGGGATGGTAGATATAGCGTGCCTTAATTTTGGAGTTTTATCGCTCATTCCGAAGGTCCAAGGGGCTGACAACATTAGAAAGTTCCGTCCAATTGCGCTCATTAACGTGTCGTTTAAGATTTGTGCCAAAGCGTGTGCTACACGGCTAGGACCGATCGCTCACCGTTCAATTCACCGTAATCAATCTGCGTTCATTCGCAGTCGTAATATACTGGAGGGCCCGCTTGCCCTCCAGGAGATAGTCCATGAACTAAAATGCATGAAGGAACCGGTGGTTTTGTTGAAGCTAGACTTCGAAAGGGCGTACGATCGGGTAAATTGGGATTTCCTCCGCCAGGTGCTTATTAGCCGTGGATTTTCCGCTGTATGGGTTCACCGCGTTATGCAATTGGTCTCGGGAGGCCAAACCGCGATCTCTGTGAACGGAGAAGTAGGATACTTCTTCCGGAACAAACGCGGTCTCAGACAGGGGGGCCTGATGTCCCCTCTCTTGTTCAACTTTGTTGTTGACACGCTGTCCGCTATGCTTCGGAAAGCGGCTGTGGCTGGCCATATCCAAGGGTTGGTAGGCCACCTCATTCCAAGGGGAGTGACACATCTGCAATATGCGGATGACACGTTATTGCTGTTTCGCCCAGACCTACATAGTATTGCTACGGTCAAGGCGACCCTCCTTAGTTTTGAGCTCATGTCGGGCCTCAAAATAAACTTCCACAAATGCGAGGTGATCTCGATGGGGGTAGAGCCGGAGGAGGGAAGGCGCATTGCTGATTTGCTCAACTGCAAAGTGGGCAAATTCCCATTACTTACCTCGGCCTCCTGGTAGACACCAAAAGGCCCACGATAGAGGATTGGGAACCTCTGTGTGCCAAGGTGAGGGGTAGGGTTTCCCCTTGGAGGGGCAAATTCCTGTCGAAATAGGCTAGGCTAGTACTCACGAACTCCAGCCTATCCTCCTTGCCAATGTTTGCCATGGGCCTGTTTCTGCTCGCAGAAGGGGTTCATGCAAAGTTTGACATGCCCCGTGCCAAGTTCTTTTGGGAAGGAACTAGCCCGAACCGTAAGTATCATATGGTTAAATGGGCCTGGGTGTGTCGACCCAAGGACATGGGGGGCCTTGGGATCACCAACTCTAGATGGCTAAACGTCGCGATGATGTGTAAATGGATCTGGAAAATTGCCCAGGGGGCACTGGGCTGTGGGTTGACCTCCTAAGGGCCAAATATTTCCCTAATGGGAACTTCTTTGAGGGGAGGGCAAGGGGCTCACCTCTCTGGAATGATCTGCGGGCGATCAAACCAGCGTTTGCCATGGGGGCAAAATTCTCTATAGGGAACGGTAGGTCGGCGTGATTCTGGACAGATTTTTGGATAGGAACCCAACCCCTATGGGCTGAATTCCGGGATATGTATGCTATCGCTGTCGACCCAGCGATGTCGGTGGCAGATGCGCTCGTGGCAACACCACCGGAGATTCATTTTAAACGGGAACTTAATGGGCAAGAGCAATCTAGCCTCGCGGCCTTGCTGCAGTTGATTGACCCAGTGGGTCTCTCGGACCAACCTGACACGGTGAGTTGGGCGCTCACCAGCTCGGGGAAGTTCTCGGTTAACTCCTTATACCGCAAGATGTGTCGAGGGCCGGCGCAACTTGTGATTGCAGGGCTGTGGAGAGCGTTGTTGCCTCTGAAGATCAAACTCTTTCTGTAGCGACTGTTCCGCGATAAATTGCCCACTTCCTTGAACGTGGCCAAACGTAATGGACTGGCCACCGGCCCGTGTGCGTTGTGCGGGGACCCAGAGGATGCCAATCATGTGTTCTTTCGATGCCCGCTTGCGAGGTTTGCATGGAGCGCTGTCTGGACCGCGGCGGGTGTCCAATGGGACCCGCGCTCGGTTGCAGAGCTCGTTCACCTCTTAGATGCGAAGTGGGTTTTGTGGAGTTGTGTAGGTGCACTACTCTGGACCATGTGGCTAACTAGAAACAAATTCACTATCGAGGGATGCTTTCCAACTCACCCGGCTAATATTATCTTCAAATGCAACCTCCTATTGCAGCAGTGGAGTCCGTTGGGGAGGCGCAAGGATGCTGAGATGATCAAGACCGCCTAACAACGTCTGAGGCAAGTGTACGCGATGGCTAGGGAGTCATGACTACGGTTCTGGCCGTGGCCCTTTTGGTTGCTTGACGAGCCTGCACGCTCTGTATGGGCTCAGCCTTGTAATTCGCTTGTGGCTTGTTTAGTTGCGTCTGAACTTCGTGGGTATGGGCCGGAATGACTTTTGGTGCTGTATTAAGACTTGATAGTGTGTTACACTGCCGTTGGGGCTTTATTAATTTAAAGCCGGACGCACCTGGCGTCTTCGTTCTAAACAACCCAAACTCCTACCACTAAGTTACCACTCAACTCCCAACACAAGAACAAAATACAAATCAAAACTTGCATACAACAAGATTAACATTTCACCTGCTTCCAAAACCCTGCTATCTTTGACATGAAATAGTATAACTAGTAGCAAAATAAAATCAGGCGACCTTCAAGCAAAAATAACATACATACTTAATTAGTATAGCCTTGGTGCATTTGACAACTTACAAAGCAAATGCTTGGAATGACCCACATCAATCTGAATTAGAGACATATTACTTGCATAATTGGGGACTTAGATATAGAATTAAACATCAGTGTCAACCATTTTGTTTATAGTGGACATGGCAGGAGAAATCTTGATCCAGGAAAGAAATTTTGCGAAGCATGAGTATTGGCTGGTGCTGATAAAAAACATTGTCTCGTTCGTTCACCTATATATGCCTCGTCGGTGCTCTATTTTCTCAAGTGGGAAAGAAGATTTGTCTTGTACTTAACTAATTAATATGATCAGTTCATGCATATGTATCTTGCGACTGAAATTACCTTTTATATTTATTGATTATTCTGAACTTGGGACAGATATTCTCTGATTTGAAGCGCAATCTTAGTATCTAGACTGTGATGACATATTAAAAGTATCTCCACTGATTCGGATTGGATAGGTTAATTATGCTCTCAATCGAATGCACGATTCCAAATACATGGAAATATTACAAACGTAGAATTAGGATATCACAAATTTTTAGGTCCTGTATAAAACTAAATTTTATGAGTCTGCAGTGTGCTCATGCCTTTAAGCCAAACTTCCTATGAGAGAAAAACATATGATTCGAAATTCTGTAAAATTCGAATAAAAATATCTTAATCAAAATGGGCCCATAATATTTTGCAATTTGGCTACTACACCATGTTGTATTGTGGTAACAGAGCTGACATTCTTTTCTTCTCAACAACTATCATACCCAACATTTTCCTACTTTATGAAGGATAGTGGGAGCTTCCGGAACACCTTGCGACATGTTGAAAACAACTTCTTGTTATGTCAATGGTTTCAGTCTGGTGTTTGATGTACTGTTATGATCGAAGATGAATAGATCGAAAGATTCCCGCAAAAAAGAACATTTTGGTAACAAGAAATGACTAAGATTGTACATTTTTCCTTGAGAACTTAGCTGCCTGTGCACAAAATGTAAATATTTACGATGTTTGCATAATAAATATAAGATTGATTCTTAGCTAAAAGGGATCAGCACAGAAAAAACGCTAACTACCGCAGGGCATGTTGATCATATTATTGTCTCTAGTTAGAGATAGATGGTTGTGGTATCTAGCCAAAGTGAGGAACTGGGATGTATGTATCAGTCTTTCTTTTTACGATATGATTGCAGTCTTTATACCTAACTCAAGGAGAAGTGGTTCGCACCGTTTTGTTCGAGAGGTTGTCATAGTTTCAACCATGTATGGTTTTAGTTACAACAGTGCAAGATGAAAATCGTTCGTGCACCATTGAGATACATCCATATTCTGTTTATATGTGTTTCCTTGATAAACTTATATGTGTTTCCTTGATAGCACTCTGAAGTCCCAACATTCTCAACACTACATTATAGCACTAGTTCGGTGGTACTCTGCTTTTATACCCCTGATGATGATGGTAGAAACAGAGTCACCCTGCAACAAACAGGACAACTTCACACAAATTTATTTTTATTATTAGTGCTGGCCACTTGGTCGTTGGTCTCAAGCTCGGCTGCATGCATTGCCTCGACCGACTAGTGAGCGGAAGGCGGGACAGGCAGCGGGCGGTCGTGCGCCGGCAGGCTGTTGACCATGAAGGCCTTGTCTTCTTCCACGGCTGAAGGCCTTCCAGCTCCATCGTATTCTCCTGCCATATTCCCAGACCATGCAAACAAACAACAGTCAGAACCAGGGAAATGACAGGAAAATGAAATGGTTCATCAATGGCAAGCAAACGGAGAAACAACAGAGGTAGATTACCAATGGTGGAGGAGTGGGCATGGGCAGTGGGGTAAGTCGGTGGCTGCATTCCGGGAGCAGATCCTCCTCCCCTGATGCGGCCGCCGCCGGTGTAGGGCTGGGCATGGCCGTCGACCACAAGCTGGCCGCAGACGATCGCCACAAGGACCAGAGCTGGGAATGCCTTGGACGTAGCCATCTCTCTTGGTCTCTCACTTTGGTTGGCTGCTCTGCTCTTCTGTGTCTGTGGTGTTGTGTTATGCAGACACAGCTCGGGGTGTATATATGGCGAAGTGCTAGCTAGTTAGGCGGGGGTGTTTGATTACCAATCAAGAGTAATCTGGAGGAGCCGTGAATGTGTAGCACATGAAAGGAGGAATCAGTATCTTGTAGCTCGGGGTGTATATATAGCGAAGTGCTAGCTAGTTAGGCGGGTCATATTACAAAGTCTCTAGTCAAGCATCAACATCTCGACACAAGTTAGCAAGGTCTGCCAAGATAATGTTAGACACGCGCGGGTGTGTGGCGGTATGAGTGTGTGTGCTACCGTTTCTGAGCATAAAAGAGGTTTAAGGGAGTGACAATTGCTTATTTGACTGATGATAGCCGGCTTAAAACTAGTAGTTATTCCTTACTTGATCGACGATACCCGTCTGATCATTGATCAACATCTACGCGTCCCTTTTTGTATTTGCTTCATCATCAATGGAAATTGTTCCCATTCTTCATAAAACTTGACCCTATTAATTAAAATGGTCATGTATTTCAGAAAAAGTTCATGTTACCTGCTGAGTATTAATCTAGGTCCACGTCCCACGTGACAAACATGTTTAATCTTTTCTTTTCGTTGCCCACACAAAGAGAAATGTGTAATAGAAAGATCATATGTGCCATGGAAAATTATATAAGATGGATATTTTCTAAAACTGCATCAAAAGAATATCCATTAGTTACACACAATGAAAAAATGTACCAAGCATAAAAAACAAAATAAAAGAAGAAGAGAAGAGGTAATAAAAATTATAAGACCAACTGTTGGGGATATAACCTGCGGTGTGACCCGCCCGGGAGGGGCCGGGTTATACCGTTGGCGACTCAAGAAATGAAAGGTTTAAGATGGGCCTGAGATATGAAGACTAGAGGCGACTTAAGGCGCGGGCCTGTTGAAGGCCCACGACTCGGAGGTGTAAGCCGTCAGGCGGTGACTTGCCTGGTAAGGCAAGGTGATTTAGAAACCGAGTTGGTCACGTTGTGTGATCCGGCTTGGACTCTTGTAAGCCCCGGGCCTCGACCTTTGTATATAATGGCGAGACCCGGCGACGAGTTAACTTAAAAAACAATTGATCAATAGCTAGGTCAAGCGTGATCGCTCCCTTGTAATCGAGACTCAAGCAATACAACTAGAAGCAGGACGTAGGCTTTTACCTCGTTGTGAGGGGCCGAACCTGGGTAAACCTTTGTCCTTTGTCTAGTTCAACCCCTTCGAGCTAACCTACGTTGTGATGGCTCCACACCTAAGTCCTTTCACAAGGGCATCTGCCGTATTAAATCCATGACACCAACAAAAGAAAAAGTAAGATAGAAAGAGAAAAAGATACTGGGTTTGATTGTTATCAACCAGAGAGAAAAATGCAGTAACTTGTACTTTTTTTCTTGCTAGTATCAAACTCAAACACGCAATGTAAACTTGCCTAGGAGGAAGACACCCAAGGGTGATTAAGTCCACAGGAGCAGAAGACACTTACCCTGTGATAACAGCACCCTCAAGTTTCGGTTTTGTTGAAAACAAGCACAAAATTACTACACCAACACCCTAAGGCTTTAGCTTTGTCACAAGCAAGGACAAAATTTTGACAAGTCGAGGAGAAACTTCAATAAAAATAATCAACATCAACAAAGGACCAAATCAACAATAGTATACGGTAAATTGAACAGTAGAATATAACAAAATACTAAGTGATCGAGCAACATTAGATCACCAGATGGGACATACAACAATGCCGGCAAGTAAGGATCATCATAGGTTCTAATTAAGCCAGACAATCCATTTAACAGCCAGACCATCAACATCACATCAAACAAGACCAAGAAATAATCAAAAGCCAACAAGCCAACCTTATATATAGCACTAGCTCCATATCAACAAAAGCCCACAGGATGGATTCATGATTAGATAATCTTAGAATTCCATGATGCTTAATATTAAAGCCAATACAACAAGTTGAGACATTTCTCTCTTTCTCAAGAAATAAAGTCCACCATACATAGGAAACATTTCCATGTTACCAAGTATTTTAGATAACATATCCTTCTCAATTAGTTTTTCTTTTGCTCAACGATAAGTGATTCAAAATATATTTTTTGGACTCATTTGAGTTAAATCAAATAAGATTTATATCAAGCTTTTGTACTCTTCATAATTTACTTTTTGTAAAAGTAGAAACTTAAATATTTTATTTGTATAAAACATAACATTATTGCTAAATATTAGCTAATACGTTCTTTTTTATATATTTAAAATGTGTGTCATTAAAAAAATGCTGACAATGTTGAACTTAATTATATTTTCTAGAAAAAGTTTTTTTTTCACTTTTGAAACAATATCACTTACTCCCTGCATTCCAAAATAAGTGTCATGGTGTTAGTGTAAGTGCATCTAGTGCCACCCCTAGTTGGTTTTGGAGTATTGACGACAAACCTGGTTGAGGGACTAATGTGTTTGAGAGAATTGCAGGATAACACAGGTAGAAGTCCCTCATTGATTCGGTTTTCCTACCAGAGATGACCCCTAAAAATGTATGAAGACGTTGAAGTCAAAGGTGGGATGTGAAGACATTCACATTGAAGACTATGACAAGAGAAGGCATCGTGTGAAGACTATGGAGCGCGAAGACTTAGTTGTTTCGTCGTTCTTTTCTCTTCTTCGTTGATTCATAGGAACCACCGTACTGTTAAGTGGGGTCCAAGAGAACCAGTCAGAATGACTAAAGTGATGCTTAACCAAAATCCTATGTCTTCGAGCAAAGACTATGAGAACAAATCTTATCCAGAGTTGGATAAGTCAGCTTTGCTTGTAGCCCAAGTAAAGTTGTCGTGTGTGTTTGAAATCTGACTGTTGGAACACGTGTCAGTTCCTTAGTGACCCAGGGTCATTTCGGACAAATCAGGACGGGTTGCCTAGTGGCTATAAATAGCCCAACCCCTACAACCATAAACGGTTGGCTGCTCAGAGTTAGTCTACGGCTTTTGTCATTTGAGAGCAACCCACCTCGAAGCCTTTGAGAGAGAATTCCTTGCGAGGATAAAGCCCTAAACACCCAGATCCAAAGAGTGTTAGGCATCACTTAAGTCTTCTTGTCTGTGTGATCTGAAGACTTATTACACTTGAGGACTATGAATTCTCCAGCCGGTTAGGCGTCGCGTTCTGAGCATCCAAGAGTCATTTTGGATTGCCGGTGAACGAAGTCTGTGAAGGTTTGGAAGTCTGCCTTGAAGACTTACCAGAGTGATTGGGCGAGGACTGGGTGTCCTTAGCTCAAGGGGAATAAGGTGAAGACACGATCTTCTAAGTTGAATCTCAGCCTCACTAACCAGACGTACAGTTGTCACAACAACTGGAACTGGTCCAACAAATCATTGCCTTCAACGAGTCACTAGTTCTATCCTTCCCATCTCTTTATTTACAGTTGGTCCTTGTGAAGTCATTGTCTATTAGCATTATCTTTTGTCTTCACTGAGTGACTGCTTGTTCTGATTGGCTTCATACTATCTTCCTACCTGATCTATACTGCCTAGATGTCATTAGTCGTTGTGCTTTCACTTCATTGAATACTTGACTATGGCTTGCTTAGTGTAGTCTACCTTCCACTGCATGGTAATAGGTTTATTTCTATCGTTTGTCTTCGAAACTCCCATGTTTTGAAGACTTTCTTAAAAATCGCCTATTCACCCCCCCCCCCCCTCTAGTCGATCACTAGCACTTTCAATTGGTATTAGAGCAAGGTACTCCCTTGTTCTGTGTGATTCGGTTTAACCACCTGGAGTTTTAGCTATGTCGACTGCAGGGATAATCAAAGTCTCCGCTGCGTGCCTAGTCTTCGATGGAACTGAATATCCCTACTGGAAGAATAAGATGCGCATGCATCTTGAAGCCATTGATGTCGACCTCTGGTATGTCGTCAAGAATGGCGTTCCCAAGGCTGGTGAAGGTGTCACCGCTGCTGATGTCAAGAAGTTCGTTCAACTGGACTCCACTGCCAAGAACATCATCTGTGGTCATCTGACCAAAGGATAGTATGACCGTGTGAGTGCTTTGGAAACATCTAAGCTAGTCTAGGACTGGCTCTCCAAGGTCAACGAAGGCGTCTCAACCCAGAGAGATCAAATAATCAGTGTCCTTCCCAACCTCTTCAACCACTTCAAGAGAAATGACAATGAGAATGTTCAGCTCACGTTTGATCGACTCACTGACATCACAAATGAACTTCAAGCCCTTGGCGCTACTGAGATCACCAAGCATGAAGTCGTCAAGACACTCCTGAGATCACTTGATAGCTCATTTGACACCCTAGCCCTGATGATTCAAGAACGTCCTAACTTCAATACACTCGATCCGTCTGACATACTTGAAAGGCTCAACACACATGAGTTTCAGCTTTCTGAGAAAAGAGACATCTATGGTCCCAACTATGGGCGAACTCGTGCCCTGAGGGCAAAAGCTGTCTCCTCATCTGAAGAAGAATCTGACATCAGTTCTGATGATCCTGGAGACATTGGAAAGGAGCTTGCTATGCTTGTGAAGAACTTTCGAAAATTCACCAAGAAGAAAGGCTTCAGAAAGTCTTCACGATCAAGCTCAAGGAATGATGAAGCTTCTGCTCATGACTACAAGAAGAGAACATGCCACAACTGCAAGAAACCTGGTCACTACATCTCTGAGTGTCCGCAGTGGGACAATGAGAAGAAGAAGAAGAAGAAGAAGAAGAAGAAGAAGAAGAAGAAGAAGAAGAAGAAGAAGAAGAAGAAGAAGAAGAAGAAGAAGAAGAAGAAGAAGAAGAAGAAGAAGAAGAAGAAGAAGAAGAAGAAGAAGAAGAAGAAGAAGAAGAAGAAGAAGAAGAAGAGCAAGGAGTATGATTCTGACGACAAGAAGAAGAAGAAATACTCAAATTCTTCTTCCAAGTCCTCCTCAAAGTCTTCATCACACAAGAAGAGCTCATCTGGCAAGGCTCGTGCGTTCGTTGGCAAGGAAATGGATTCAGAGGAGGAGTCCGCTTCTGAGGAGGCGGAGGTGGAGTCTGAGGAAGAGTCTGATTCTGGCGTTGCAAGTCTGGCTACAGCATATGTTGCCAAGTCCATCTTCAACACTGAAGACAATGGCTTCATCATCGGCGCCGATGCAAATGACAAGGACTACCCTGCTCCCACCTACTGCTTCATGGCACGCGGTGCCAAGGTAAACACACGCACTACTCACTATCAAACATCCAGTGAAGATGACTCTGATTGTGGTTCCAAACCCAGCTACAAAACACTTGCTAAAATTGCAACTGAACAACAGAAAGCTATGGAAATATTAAAAAACTGTTAGACAAAAGCGATGACCTGTTAGACGCTGAAATGACTCGATCTCAGTCCTTAATTGAAGACATAAAAAATCTTCATGTTAAGTATGAGGAACTTGAAAGTCGTCATGAAACGCTCTCAACAACTCATGAAAAGCTTTCCTATGATTATCTTCAAAGGAAGCAAGATCTTGAGAAATTGAGAGCGGCTCATGAAGATCTTCAAAAGGAAAACGAGTCACTTCGTGCCAAACAGATCAGTTCCGCTCAGGAAGGATTTGAACCACCATGTCTTAAATGCATTGAGTGTGACAACACTACTTCTGTTGCTGGATGTTCTACTGCTGCTACTATTGCAATATCTTCAACTGTTGATGTGGGAACTAACCCCTCTGCTGAGGATACCACTGCTATTGCTGATGAAAATGCTAGGTTGAAGACATTGCTTGAAACAGGGATGTACAAAAGTCTCAAAGGGCATCAGACACTATGTGATGTCCTCAAAAGGCAGATCCTCAACCGAAACCCTAGGAAAGAGGGTCTTGGGTTCGAAAGGAAAATGAATGCTGATGGCTCTTACTGGAAACCTGAGCAGTACCCCAAAACCACATGGGTTGCTACAGAGGAACCTTCAGTGGATTCATCCACCCTGTCTGGCTTCACTTGTGCTAATCCCATTGTTATTGATGAATCCTTTGATGCAAACTATAAACTGTTTAAGAATCAGAATGGTGAAGTGTTTGCCAGGTATATTCGTACTAACTGCAGGAATGGGCCACCTATGAAGAAAGTCTGGGTGCCCAAAAAATGGCTGGAGAATCTTCCTGTGAATGTCGTCAAGACATCACAAGTGAAGAAGACAAACCCCAGACCACAGGCTTCATATGGTCCAAAGGCTTCACACGGACAAAGGACTCACCTGAGTCGCATTAACGCAAATGTTTTGCAGGGAAACCATACTCAGGCCTATGAATATGAGCGCGTTTCATCAAACTGCCATGTTCATAAGACCAAGAACTACTCTGCTTATTCTTATGAGTACTATTGTCCACCTGCAAGACTATTTGCTATGGCTCCAAAGCCAAAGTTCTCAGATGCTGCACTTAGACTCATTGCTTCGAAGCCACCCTTGAAGATGTGGGTGGCTAAGAAAGTTTAACTCTCTTTTGCAGGGAAGGGTCTCCAGCCGAAAATCAAATTCGTCTGAAGCTATTGCTGGGGACCTTAAACATCTTGTAGGGCGCAAGATCAAATGCCCAAATGGTCTTATTATGTATTTTGTTCCTGAATTGCTTGCTACTTGCCCTATCAGTCCTAACCTGGATCTAAGCTTTCATAATCCACTTGCTCGTCAAATGTTTATGCTTCACAATTCTCTTCGTGAAGCCTATCCCCCTAACTGCACTGTAGGGTATGACACCAGCTGCTTCAGAATGGATTATTGATAGTGGGTGTACTAATCACATGACTGGCAAGCGAAGTCTTCTCATGGACTCAACTTTACGTCCATCTGACAAGATTCATATCCCATTTGCTGATACTGGTAAAAGCAAGGTATTGGGTCTAGGTAGAGTTGCAATCTCAAGGGATCAACACATGGATAAAGTAATGCTTGTTGAATTCCTTGGTTTCAACTTAATGTCTGTCTCAATGCTTTGTGATTTAAACATGATTGTGATATTTGGAAAATATCGTTGCCTTGTTCTAATGGAATCTGACAAGTCTCTAGTCTTTGAAGGGTATCAGAAAGATGATTTGTATGTGGTAGATTTCTCAGCAGGACCAAAACTTGCCGTATGTCTTCTAGCAAAAGCTTCAGAATGTTGGCTCTGGCATCGAAGGCTAGGGCATGCTGGCATGAGGAACTTGCACACTCTTGCTAAGAAGAAGCATATCATAGGCATCGAGGGCGTCAAGTTCAAGAAGGATCACTTATGCGGTGCCTGTGAAGCTGGAAAGATGACGAGGGCCAAGCATCCCTCGAAGACGATCATGACAACGGCTCAACCCTTTGAGCTGCTACACATGGACCTCTTTGGTCCCACTCACTACTCAACTCTTACTACTACTACTTGTCTCTATGGTTTCGTCATTGTTGATGATTATTCAAAATATACATGGGTGCATATAATCCTCTACAAGACTGAAGTGCAGGATGTCTACAGACGCTTCGCCAATCGAGCCATGAACAACTATGGCGTCAAGATCAATCACATCAGAAGTGACAATGGCACTGAATTCAAGAACACTGGCCTCGACACTTATCTTGATACTTTGGGCATCACTCATGAATTCTCAGCTCCGTACACGCCGCAGCAGAATGGCGTCGTGGAACGCAAGAACAGAACACTTATTGAGATGGCCCGGACGATGCTTGATGAATACAAGACTCCAAGAAAGTTCTGGCCTGAAGCCATTGATACGGCATGCCATATCATCAACCGTGTTTATCTTCACAAGCTTCTGAACAAAACATCCTATGAGCTCCTCACTGGTAAGAAGCCAAATGTCAGTTACTTCAGAGTATTTGGTGCCAGGTGCTGGATCAAGGATCCACATCACACATCAAAATTTGCACCGAAAGCACATGAAGGTTTTATGCTTGGATACGGAAAGGACTCACACTCCTACAGAGTCTTCAACCTCTTTCACTATAAAGTGGTTGAAACTGTGGATGTGCGGTTCGATGAGACTAACAGAGAGCAGTTGCCAAATGTGCTAGATGAAGTTCCATCTAGTGAATCCATCAAGCTTATGGGAACTGGAGAAATCATACCATCTGAAGCTCAACCTGAAGAGGAACTCATCATCTCTGCACCTGATCAATCTGAAGACAATGCTCAGCCTGAAGACAATCCTTCCAACGATGACAATGCTCAGAATGAGCAAAATCTTTGACCTGCTCATCCATGAGTTGCAAATGAAGTACAGATTGAGAAAATAATTGATAGCATCAATGCACCTGGTCCACTCACTCGTTCAAGGGCAACACAACTAGCAAATTTTTGTGGACACTTCGCATTTGTCTCAATATCTGAACCCAAGAAAGTTGATGAAGCCTTCATGGAACCTGAATGGATTCAAGCTATGCAAGAAGAGCTTCAACAATTTGAGTTGAATAATGTATGGGAACTAGT
Source organism: Triticum monococcum (assembly GCA_034509565.1). Taxonomy (NCBI): domain Eukaryota; kingdom Viridiplantae; phylum Streptophyta; class Magnoliopsida; order Poales; family Poaceae; genus Triticum; species Triticum monococcum. The sequence continues at coordinate 615,187,084 of CM067846.1, forward strand.
CAAACGTCCTGATCCTCGTAAGCACAACATCATAGGCACTAAATGGATATATCGCAACAAGCAAGATGAGCATGGTCAAGTTGTCAGAAACAAAGCTCGTCTCGTTGCTCAAGGTTACACTCAAGTTGAAGTAATTGACTTCGATGAAACATTTGCTCCTGTGGCTAGGCTTGAAGCTATACACATAATGTTGGCCTATGCAAATCATCATAACATTTTTCTATATCAAATGGATGTGAAGAGCGCCTTTCTCAATGGCAAGATTGAAGAAGAAGTGTATGTTGCACAACCGCCTGGCTTTGAAGATCCAAAACATCCTGACATGGTTTACAAGCTCAACAAGGCACTGTATGGCCTTAAACAAGCCCCTCGAGCTTGGTATGACACACTCAAAGACTTCCTGAAGAGCAAAGGCTTCAAACCTGGTTCACTAGATCCCACTCTCTTCACTAAGACATATGATGGTGAACTGTTTGTGTGCCAAATATATGTGGATGACATTACCTTCGGCTGCACTAACCAGAAATACAGTGAAGAGTTTGGATATATGATGCAAGAGCAATATCAGATGTCCATGATGGGTGAGCTGAAGTTCTTCCTTGGTCTTCAAATACGACAGCAACGCAACGACATCTTCATATCTCAAGAGAAATACCTCAAAGATTGCCTAAAGAAGTTTGGAATGCAAGACTGCAAAGGCTACACGACGCCAATGCCAGCTAAACACCATTTGGGTCCCGACGACAATGGTAAAGAGTTCGAACAAAAGGTATACCGCTCCATGATTGGTTCTTTGCTTTATTTATGTGCATCTAGGCCAGATATCATGCTTAGTGTTTGCATGTGTGCCCGGTTCCAAGCGGCACCAAAGGAATCGCATCACTTAGCTGTGAAGCGAATTCTTCAATATTTGGCTCACACCCCAACACTAGGATTATGGTATCCAAAGGGCTCAAAGTTTGATCTAGTTGGATTCTCGGATGCTGATTATGCTGGTGACAAAGTGGATAACAAGTCTACATCAGGCACATGTCACTTTCTGGGACGATCACTTGTATGTTGGTCTTCAAAGAAGCATAACTGTGTATCTCTCTCCACTGATGAATCTGAATACATTGCTACTGGATCTTGCTGCGCTCAGCTTCTATGGATGAAACAAACACTCAAGGACTATGGCATTCATCTGAAGCAAGTGCCACTCTACTGCGACAACGAAAGCGCAATCAAGATTGCTAACAACCCAGTTCAGCACTCGAAGACAAAGCACATTGAAATTCGTCATCACTTTCTCAGAGATCATGTCATGAAGGAAGATATTGATATCATACACGTCAACACTGAAGAGCAACTGGCAGATATCTTCACAAAGCCCTTGGATGAGAAAAGATTTTGCAAGTTACGCTGTGAGCTAAATATCTTGGAATCCTCAAATGTCCTGTGATCAGGCACACTTCCTAACACTTGTGCATGTTGATGACTTAGATGTGCAACACACGAAGTAACATATGTCTTCAATCAATGAAGACTTGCATTCTAGGTGTGAATACATTAACGAGGAATTTGACTTCGGAGCGCCACGATAATTGTGCGCCGTGTCTGGGTCTAATACTTCCTATACGGTGGGTAACGCCACCACCGAATTCTTCCCTAAGAAGTGTTTCTCACATGGCGTTACATTTGCAAAGTCTTCACTTTCTGTTTGTCTTTAGTGTTAACATGGCTTCATGTTTATCTTCAACATACTGATTTGGTTTCTGTCCTCTACAGCATTCACTTATAGCTATGGCTTCTTACTGAATCTTTTGAACTAAGTGAATGTGATCGGACCCTAACCCCTCTATGCGTCTTTTCTAAGTCTATCTATCCAAATCATATGCATTCTATTGACACTGTCAAAATGTCTTCTCTGCGTCCTTGTCAGCAGAAGACACAGAGACAAACATTAATCCGCTTTCAATGCTAAATCCTTCCACCTGAAACCCGGAGAAGTGGGAACGACCACCCGACAATCCAGGCGTGCGTGGGAATGTGGAACAACCTCCAATGTGTTGCATGATAGCCACGTGTCCTTCAGATGTGAACCGCCAGGGGCACCTGTGTAATAACATTATGCCGTCCCTGTCCCTATAAATACACGCCTCACCCCAGTCATTATCTCTTCTTCCACTCTCGCACAAACCCTAGCGCCACCGCTAGCCCTCGACGACGCCGGCGACGAAGCGCTTAGCTGCTGCGACCTCACCGACGCCGTCCTCACGCCAGCCACGGACATCGTCTTCTCCGCCGTCGCCGTAGGTGTCCTCCGTCGCCAAGTTAGGGCACGGACGATCGAACTGCTCGGCCTCCTCTCCCACTCCGTCTAGCAGTTCCTCATGTGGTAAATAAAACCTCCTTTTTACAGTCCTTTTGATTCGATAGATTCATCCTTTTCAACCACAAGTAGTTTCTGTTCACACAAGTTGGATCTATCTTATACTGCATCTCATAACATGCCTAGGATATTCACTTATGCTTCACAAAAGTAGTTAGATTCCTCACTTGTACTTATTCGTGGATTCGTACAAATCTGGAACCAACTCTCTACCTATGAGTGAATGTCTTCGCACTATGAGGTCAATGTCTTCTAAACTGATTTATCTTTAAAAATCTTCTGAGAATGCATATGACCTCCTCCCCTTCCCTCGCACCTCTAATGCTGTCACAGGTACATGTCCGTGGGAGAATCCCTTGGTTCTCATAGTCTGCATTCATTTGCAGAGTTCTTACAGCATCATATAGATTCCCTTGAAGCCAGTTCTTGTCTGACCAGTAGACGGAAGACTTTGACAGTTTTGAAGCCTTTCAGTCTAAACTTCATGGCCACAGAGAAATCTGCAAGGAAGGGTGGCAGACAGCGTCGTGGCAACACCTCAAGAGATTTGCCTCCTGACCTCTATGAGTTGTACAAGACAGATCCAGAGGAGGACTACAATCAGCGGAGAACCCGAATCCAATGGATTCAAAGATATTGGGCAGAACAATGGTTCAAATACAGGTTCGTGACCCAGGAGTATGCTGAGAAAAATGCCATCAAGCGACCGTGGGGAGACATCTTGTACAGAAATCTTCAACCCAGATCCAGAGCTGAAGCCACTGAACAAGGCTTCTATCCTTGCATGGTCCGTGGACCACAGCCTGCCGATGCAGACCCCTCTTCGCTGCTATGGTGTCGTGACGATAATCTATTCAAGCGCAACTTCCAGTTTGCCAAGAACTTGGCCAAAGCAAACAAGAAGTCATGGGGACTAGACTTCAATCCAGGCCCCTCTGCTCCTCGTGCTGACGGCACACGCGAAGCTAAACCCAATCTGGTTGGGCCCTTCTATAACTTAGAAGGTCTCTAATATGTCTCCAATGTATCTATAATTTTTGATTGCTCCATGCTATATTATCTACTGTTTTAGGCAATATTGGGCTTTATTATCCACTTTTATATTATTTTTGGGACTAACCTATTAACCGGAGGCCCAACCCAGATTTGCTGTTTTATGCCTATTTCAGTGTTTTGAAGAAAAGGAATATCAGACGGAGTCAAAACGGAATGAAATCAACTAGAGAAGTTATTTTTGGAAGGAAACACACCTGATGGACTTGGACCCCACGTCAGAAGATATGGGAGCTGCCCATGAGGGTGGGGGGCGCGCCCACCCCCCTAGGGTGCCCCCTGCCTCGTGGGGCCCCCGTAGCTCCCCTGACGTGCTTCTTCTGCCTATATAACTCCATATACCCTAAAACTTCCAGAACACAAGATAGATCGGGAGTTCCGCCGCCAGAAGCCTCCATAGCCATCAAAAGTCAATCGGGACCCTGTTCCGGCACCCTGCCGGAGGGGGGGAACCCTCACCGGTGGCCATCTTCATCATCCCGGTGCTCTCCATGACGAGGAGGGAGTAGTTCTCCCTCGGGGCTGAGGGTATGTACCAGTAGCTATGTGTTTGATCTCTCTCTCTCTCTCTCATGTTCTTGATTTGGCACGATCTTGATGTATCGCGAGCTTTGCTATTATAGTTGGATCCTATGTTTCTCCTCCCCCTCTTCTCTCTTGTAATTAATTGAGTTTCCCCTTTGAAGTAATCTTATCGGATTGAGTCTTCAAAGATTTGAGAATACTTGATGTATGTCTTGCCGTGGATATCTGTGGTGACAATGGGATACCACGTGCCACTTGATGTATGTTTTGGTGACCAACTTGCGGGTTCCGCCCATGAACCTATGCATAGGGGTTGGCACACGTTTTTGTCATGATTCTCCGGTAGAATCTTTGGGGCACTCTTTGAGGTCCTTTGTGTTGGTTGAATAGATGAATATGAGATTGTGTGACACATATCGTATAATCATACCCACGGATACTTGAGGTGACATTGGAGTATCTAGGTGACATTAGGGTTTTGGTTGATTTGTGTCTTAAGGTGTTATTCTAGTACGAACTCTAGGGCTGTTTGTGACACCTATAGGAATAACCCAACGGATTGATTGGAAAGAATAACTTTGAGGTGGTTTCATACCCTGCCATAATCTCTTCGTTCGTTCTCCGCTATTAGTGACTTTGAAGTGACTCTTTGTTGCATGTTGAGGGATAGTTTTATGATCCAATTATGTTAGTTTGTTGAGGGAACTTACACTAGTGAAAGTATGAACCCTAGGCCTTGTTTCCTATCATTGCAATACCGTTTACGCTCACTTTTATCATTCATCACCTTGCTGTTTTTATATTTTCAGATTACAAAAACTATTATCTACCATCCATATTGCACTTGTATCACCATCTCTTCGCCGAACTAGTGCACCTATACAATTTACCATTGTATTGGGTGTGTTGGGGACACAAGAGACTCTTTGTTATTTGGTTGCAGGGTTGCTTGAGAGAGACCATCTTCATCCTACGCCTCCTACGGATTGATAAACCTTAGGTCATCCACTTGAAGGAAATTTGCTACTGTCCTACAAACCTCTGCACTTGGAGGCCCAACAACGTCTACAAGAAGAAGGTTGTGTAGTAGACATCAAGCTCTTTTCTGGCGCCGTTGCCGGGGAGGTGAGTGCTTGAAGGTATATCTTTAGATCTTGCAATCGAGTCTTTTAGTTTCTTGTTTTATCAATAGTTTAGTTTATAAAAGAAAATTACAAAAAAATGGAATTGAGTTTGTCTCATACGCTTCACCTTTTTAATATCTTTCGTGAGTATGATGGAAAGGATAATTGTGCTCAAGTGCTAGAAGAAGAAATCTATAAAATGTTTGGCACTAAATATTTGAATGATGAGCATGATTGCAATGGTGTTAGTACTAATTCTTTGAATATCCATGATGCTAATGATATGCAAAGCCACAAGCTTGGGGAAGCTATGTTTGATGAAGATGATATTTTTTGTCCCCCAAGTTTTGATGAGCAAATTTACTATGATGAAAGCATGCCTCCTATCTATGATGATTATTGTGATGACACGTATGCTTTAAAGAATAATAATAACAATGAAACTTGTCATCTTGATCTTAATTTTCAATCACATGATAGTTATTTTGTTGAGTTTGCTCCCACTATTATTCATGAGAAGAATTTTGCTTGTGTGGAGAGTAGTAAATTTTCTATGCTTGTAGATCATGAAAAGAATGCTTTAGGTGCTGGTTATATTGTTAAATTCATTCATGATGCTACTGAAAATTATTATGAGGGAGGAATATATGCTTGTAGGAGTTGTAATAATATCAAGTTTCCGCTCTATGTGCTTAAAGTTTTGAAGTTATGCATGTTTTACCTTCCTATGCAAGTTGATTATTGCTCCCATAAGTTGTTTGCTCACAAAATCCCTATGCATAGGAAGTATGTTAGACTTAAATGTGCTAGTCATATTCTTAATGATGCTCTCTTTATGTTTCAATTCTTATCTTTTATATGAGCATCATTGAAATCATCATGCCTAGCTAGGGGCGTTAAACGATAGCGCTTGTTGGGAGGCAACCCAATTTTATTTTTGTTCCTTGATTTTTGTTCCTGTTTAGTAATAAATAATTCATCTAGCCTCTGTTTAGATGTGGTTTTATGATTTTAATTAGTGTTTGTGCCAAGTAGAACCATTGGGAAGACTTGGGGAAAGTCTTGTTGATCATGCTGTAAAAAACATAAACTTTAGCGCTCACGAGAATTGCTGCCTTTTTTATTTGGAGAGCGCTATTTAGTTAATTCTTTTTGAAGATGATTAATATATAAATTACTCAGGTCCAGCAATTTATTTGAGAATTTTATGAGTTCCAGAAGTATACGTTTGATCCAGATTACTACAGACTGTTCTGTTTTTGACAGATTCTGTTTTTCGTGTGTTGTTTGCTTATTTTGATGAATCTATGGCTAGTAAAATAGTTTATAATCCATAGAGAAGTTGGAATACAGTAGGTATAACACCCATATAAATAAAGAATGATTTCATTACAGTACCTTGAAGTGGTCTTTTGTTTTCTTTCGCTAATGGAGCTCACGAGTTTTCTACTTTAAGTTTTGTGTTGTGAAGTTTTCAAGTTTTGGGTAAGGATTCGATGGACTATGGAATAAGGAGTGGCAAGAGCCTAAGCTTGGGGATTCCCAAGGCACCCCAAGGTAATATTAAAGGATAGCCAAGAGCCTAAGCTTGGGGATGCCCCGGAAGACATCCCCTCTTTCGTCTTTGTTCATCGGTAACTTTACTTGGAGCTATATTTTTATTCGCCACATGATATGTGTTTTGCTTGGAGCGTCAATTTATTTTGTTAGGATTTGCTTGCTGTTATTTAGAACAATGTTTTTCATCTTTTATTTCAATAAAAGTGGCATTGATAGCCTTTACTATGCCTATGTTACAAGTATACATGTTGCTGTTTGAAAACAGAAAGTTTACCGCTGTTGCAATAATTCCCTAGAAAAGTCAGAATGTGATAAAATGTTGAAACATTTTTTATATTAAGCTCTGATAAATTTAATACAGTGGGAATTTTATTTCATAATTTTTGGAGTTAGGGAAGTATGGATGTTGCAGCATTCTTTACAGACTATCCTGTTTAGGCAGATTGCTGTTATGTTTGCATTGTTTGCATATGTTTGCTTCTTTAATGATTCTATTTGAGGATAGGACTATTAAATATGCATAGGAATTTAGTATGCAATGTTGAATAATAATTTTAGTGATTTGCTACAGTAGAGTATGATAAGGTTTTTGCAATGGTTTATACTAACTTATCTCACGAGTCCTTGTTGAGTTTTGTGTGGATGAAGCTTTTGAGATTTAGGGAGACCGTGATATGAGAGGAATTAAGGAGACACAAAAGCTCAAGCTTGGGGATGCCCAAGGCACCCCAAGATAATATTTCAAGAAGTCTCAATCATCTAAGCTTGGGGATTTCCCGGTTGGCATCCCACCTTTCTTCTTCAACAACTATCGGTTAGTATCGGTTGATCCTAAGTTTTTGCTTCTTCACATGATGTTTGCTATTCTTAGATGTCATTTCACTACAAGAATACCCCTTATAAAGCAACGCACATTCTACAACATTTTAGCTATACGTTGTAAAATTAATAATAGATACGCATATTAAAGGTTGCAGATATGCGTTGCAGATTTACATCTCTTGACCCTATCGTGGGACATATACCAAAAAAACAAGGAAGGAGAGAGAGATGCGCCAGAAACAGATCCCCCGATGCCCCTCCTCTCTCCCAAGTCGCCGCCACCAACCGCCTCGTGACCCTCCTCTCCTCCTCGCCGCCGGCCCTCCCCTGCCCTCCTCCCATCTCGCAGCTCCGGAGGTTACCGGATCCGCCGCATCACCCACCCACCCACATATCCCCCTCACATCCCATATCTTTTGATGCGACTCCTCGTTGCGCCACCTACGGCGACTGATACAGGCGACGTCCGGCCAGCGAATCCCGCCATCGCGAAGCACAGCCTGACGTCCAATCACACCATGGCACCCTTCCAAGCGGCTAGAGCCAGCGGTAGCGGCCACCAAAGCCGGCCCGCGACCTTTCCCCGATGGCTAGGGCTTCGGGCGTCGGCTCAGGCGCCGGTGGCCATGTCGTCCTCTCTTCCGGTGAGTGAATCCCCTCCCCTGGCTTTGGCCTCTCTCTCTTCCTCTTTCTCTAACCTCTGTTCTTCTCCTCTCCTATAGACGTCTAGGTATACACCCCTGATTCTATTGCTGCTAATCCCTGTCAAAAAAGTTGGCCCTTGTGCAATTCACCGACGAACACTGATAGGCCTGTAGACTGACTTCTGATCTCCATTGATTTACATTTATGCACGGATTGCTACTCTATTAAATTAGTAATTATTAGATATCAATGGAGCATCAAAGTTTTAAAAATTCTTATGCGCTGCTAAGTGCTAACTCATCCATCCTTGATAGATGAGTCGTTAATCCTTTCTATTTTTAACATGTAGAGAAGCACTAAATCATATATGCGGACCCCATGTTAAATAGTCTATTACAAGAGTTACAATATTTAAGGAGGGATCCAGTCTTAATAGATCTCTGTATTGCAGTTGTGATGAGTTACTAATCAAAGTTTTTGTTGCAATTTCACACTTTTTGGGAGTCTGATGGTCAGGTTATTGAGGTGGAGGTAGTAGCTTGCTAATGGTGGCTTTCACGTCCAGTGCAAATACTAGTGGACGTGGACCTGTTGGGGAAAGCACGTACATCTTTGTGTTTAGTGAGCAGGTGAATTAATAATCCACATTGTTTCTTCTATGGTTTTGCTTTGATGCTGTTGATATGATTGAGAACATTGATAAATAAGATAGTAGGAGTACACATTTTCTTTGTCATTTGGTTATGTGATTGTCCTCTCATACACTGGAGGAGGGTAGTGGAGGCGAAACTGGGCCACGACCCCCCCTTCCAAAATTACAAAAAGAATTTTATACCAAGTTTATTCACTACTTTAGCACAGCCCAGGAGATAATGCCCAGTAGCAGTCTAGGAATAGTGTCCATCCCCGATTCTCCACGGCTCCGATAGACTGCTACTGCAGGGCTAGATCACTACCAGGCCACAGCTATTGTGAACCATCGTCCGCTGACATGATTTGAGCGACCGACCATTGCGAACTCGTCCGTTCGTCTGATGACCTTCTTGGCTCCTCCTCTTTATCGACTTGTCTATCCCCTTCTCACCGGTCGGAGGCTTGGAGCTGCATGCCGCCGACGCCGGCAAGCCACCACGCCGGACGGTGGACGCACCAGCACTTGTGCGCACTGGACCTTAACCCTCTTGCTGGGTTATGGTGCCTTTTTGATTGAAACCAAACGCCTTGGACACTGCTGGTTGGTGCTTCGTGCTTGCCTAGCTAATTGCTTGGTTAGTTTACTACAGAAAGTGTATGTCTTATTTTTTGATTGGAACGGAGAGAGTAACTGAGAAGCGATGTGTGATGATAATTTATTCATATAGATGTCCACTGCATCGGTTAAATGCTGGAAAATTTGATGCATTATAAGTTCCTGATTTAGATATATAGCAACAATGGAAATGACATATTATTTAGTCATATAATTATGGGATCCCTTCAAATTATCGCTTACACATGTTCTATGATGAGTAGCTTTTTCATGCATATTGTGTGTTTTTAGATGGATTTGGCCCCCTGTTGTGTTTTGGTCACGCTCCGCCACTGCTCTCATAGCATGCAATTATTATATATGCACTTGGTTCAAGTCAATGCAAATGATTCATCTATACCAAGTACTTATCTACTAATCTAAAAAAGATACTTATCTACTACCGTTGTACATCATAGTGTAAAAAAACTGAATCCTAATACCCCACTTAGATGCAACCTACACCTGAGCTTTATGCATATTCATGTGCAAACATTCATATACTAAAGCTTGCAGCAAGCACACGCACATATACACCGGCAATAGCTCACTGTTAATCATCATATTAGTCATTCGTTAAATAGAGGATCACTGTTTGTTTGTGCACAGGTTTCCGAAGAAATAAATACTAAATGCCATTCGGTGGTTTTCAATGTGCCAGGCTCTACATTCATAGTACATCATTGAGTTTTACCTTCAACTAAGACTATTTCTGTTGAGGTGATTATTTATTTATTCCTTTATTGCTTAGATTAGCTCTAACCATTTTCAGCCTTCTTTTCTGCTCTTTTTCAACTATTTATGTACTCCTATCTCGCCAATTGTGTACCTATTGTTGTGTGTAATTTAATGTGAGGCGTCGCACTCATCCGTTCCGGCACTGCCGAGATGGAGGCGACATCACGGACGGCTGGAGCTGCGAGTAGATTTGTCCAAGATACAGCAGTGTCCGTGTCATAGTTCTGGTAACTATCCGCGATCTCCATATGTTAACTGTTTGCGAAGACGGAAATGCAAGTAATGTTCTTCTTAGATACTCTTGCCTTTTTGATTTGTACATTGCTAAAGTGACCACTGAGCTCATACCACTTTGATTCATAAATTGTTGAATTACCCTCATGAACTCTTGCTGTCATGGTTTGTCAATTGCTGAATTTCCAATTATGTCGCTTGCACTGTTCCATACAAGCAGCGTCTATTATGCTTTTAATCCGTCAACTAAGTAGGTACTATGTTATTAGTGGCTTGCTTTTAGGCCACAACCAAATCTGTTTATTTTTCTCCCAGTCTGTTTATGTTTGTTTTGTGACCTGAAGTAGTATATTGAGTTGTAAGGGAATACTTTCAGGTCGCAACTTTTCTTCGTAATAGTCGTAATCTAGGCGGGCAACCAATGTTTCGAAAGTAATGACCCATTGTAAGAAGTAATGTTTCCTATTTGCTGGGCAACCCATCACTATTTGCATTGTGTTTTAACAGTTCATTTTGTTATTTTGTTTGTAGATTCAAAAGATATAGGGATGATTACATGGGTGCGTGGCAAGTATACTGCAATGATGATGATGATGATGTTCCTGGTTCACGATGAAGACGATGATGGCTGTTCTCAGTTTTAGTTTAGTTGTAGGGATGCTTTTCCTGTTGGATGATGTTCCTCGGTTAAGTTTTAGTTTAAGTTGTAGGGATGTTGATGGATGATTTTAGTTTAAGTTTTGTTTTCAAGACAATATTCAGGTTATGCACCACATCTGGATGTTATTCCTCCTGTAATATCAACTATTGTAATCCCACAATTTTTTTCAATATATGATTTCTTCCTGTCGTGCGTATATTTTTTATTCCGACTTGATATACATACTTATCACCATTATGTGGAGCATTAATTTAATTACTGGCAATATATAAAATATTATTCACATTTTATATGTAAAACACCTGCAGCATTACAAATTCTTTGTGGCCAAGTAATGGGATTTGAAATCCTGTAGATGAGATTTGAATTCCTGGACATTAACCACCAATGTATATGAGTGTTGTAGAAGTCAGTTTTATGTGTTGTACCCTTGCAACAGTTCCTTTTACCAATGGAAGTATAACCGTTGCATTATGCGCTAGCAACACTAGATAAGGCTACGCATCCAAAACCGTTGGTAAAGACGCTACCAACGCATATATGGACATTTAGATACGGAAAAATGCGTTGCTATATGAGGGGTCCTGTTGTAGTGTTTTATTTTGCTTTGCTTGCTGTTTGAATAGAGTACCAAGATCTGAAATTATTAAATGTTAGATAGTCTTCACATAGTTGCATAATTATTAAACTACTCATTGATCTTCACTTATATTTTTTGGAGTAGTTTGTTGTTGCTCTAGTGCTTCACTTATATCCTTTTAGAGCATGGTGGTAGTTTTATTTTGAAGAAATAGATGAACTCTCATGCTTCACTTATATTATTTTGAGAGTCTTAAATAGCATGGTAATGTGCTTAAAAATCCTAATATGCTAGGTATTCAAGAATAATAAAAATTCTCTTATGAGTGTGTTGAATACTAAGAGAAGTTTGATGCTTGATGATTGTTTTGAGATATGGAGATGGTGATATTAGAGTCATGCTAGTTGAGTAGTTGTGAATTTGAGAGATACTTGTGTTGAAGTTTGTGATTCCCGTAGCATGCACGTATGGTGAACCGTTATGTAACGAAGTCGGAGCATGAGGTGTTTATTGATTGTCTTCCTTATGAGTGGCGGTCGGGGACAAGCGATGGTCTTTTCCTACCAATCTATCCCCCTAGGAGCATGCGCGTAGTACTTTGTTTTGATAACTAATAGATTTTTGCAATAAGTATGTGAGTTCTTTATGACTAATGTTGAGTCCATGGATTATACGCACTCTCACCCTTCCACCTTTGCTAGCCTCTCTAGTACCGCACAACTTTCGCCGGTACCATAAACCCACCATATACCTTCCTCAAAACAGCCACCGTACCTACCTATTATGGCATTTCCATAGCCATTCCGAGATATATTGCCATGCAACTTTCCACCGTTCCATTTATTATGACATGCTTCATCATTGTCATATTGCTTTGCATGATCATGTAGTTGACATTGTATTTGTGGCAAAGCCACCATTCATAATTCTTTCATACATGTCACTCTTGATTCATTGCATATCTTGGTACACCACCGGAGGCATTCATATAGAGTCATCTTTGTTCTAGTATCGAGTTGTAATTCTTGAGTTATAAATAAATAGAAGTGTGATGATCACCATTCAATAGAGCATTGTCCCAAAAAAGGCCAAAAAAGGGAAATGCCAAATAAAAAAAGAAAGGCCAAAAAAGTAAAGGCCAAATAAAAAAGAAAATAAATAAAAAGGGGCAATGCTACTATCCTTTTTTCCACACTTGTGCTTCAAAGTAGCACCATGATATAGCAAGTCTCATATATTATGCTTCAAAGTAGCACCATGTCCTTCATATAGAGAGTCTCTCGTTATGTCACTTTCATATACTAGTGGGAATTTTACATTATAGAACTTGGCTTCTATATTCCAATGGTGGGCTTCCTCAAATTGCCCTAGGTCTTCGTGAGCAAGCAAGTTGGATGCACATCCACTAGTTTCTTTTGTTGAGCTTTCATACATTTATAGCTCTAGTGCATCCGTTGCATGGCAATCCCTACACACTCACCTTGATATCTATTGATGGGCATCTCCATAGCCTGTTGATACGCCTAGTCAATGTGAGACTATCTTCTCCCTTTTTTTGTCTTCTCCACAACCACCATTCTATTCCACCTATAGTGCTATGTTCATGGCTCACGCTCATGTATTGCGTGAAGATTGAAAAAGTTTGAGAACATCAAAAGTATGAAACAATTGCTTGGCTTGTCATCGGGGTTGTGCATGATTTAAATATGTTGTGTGGTGAAGATGGAGCATAGCCAGACTATATGATTTTTTAGGGACAACTCTCTTTGGCCATGTTATTTTGAGAAGACCTGATTGCTTAGTTAGTATGCTTGAAGTATTATTATTTTTTACGTCAATATGAACTTTTGTCTTGAATCTTATGGATCTGAATATTCATGCCACAATTAAGAAAAATTACATTGAAATTATGCCAACTAGCATTCCACATCAAAAATTATCTTTTTTATCATTTACCTACTCGAGGACGAGCAGGAATTAAGCTTGGGGATGCTTGATACGTCTCCAATGTATCTATAATTTTTGATTGCTCCATGCTATATTATCTACTGTTTTAGGCAATATTGGGCTTTATTATCCACTTTTATATTATTTTTGGGACTAACCTATTAACCGGAGGCCCAGCCCAGATTTGCTGTTTTATGCCTATTTCAGTGTTTTGAAGAAAAGGAATATCAGATGGAGTCAAAACGGAATGAAATCAACTGGAGAAGTTATTTTTGGAAGGAAACACACCTGATGGACTTGGACCCCACGTCAGAAGATACGGGAGTTGCCCACGAGGGTGGGGGCGCGCCCCCTGCCTCGTGGGGCCCCCGTGGCTCCCCTGACGTGCTTCTTCTGCCTATATAACTCCATATACCCTAAAACTTCCAGAACGCAAGATAGATCGGGAGTTCCGCCACCAGAAGCCTCCGTATCCATCAAAAGTCAATCGGGACTCTGTTCCAGCACCCTGCCGGAGGGGGGACCCTCACCGGTGGCCATCTTCATCATCCCGGTGCTCTCCATGACGAGGAGGGAGTAGTTCTCCCTCGGGGCTGAGGGTATGTACCAGTAGCAATGTGTTTGATCTCTCTCTCTCTCTCTCTCTCTCTCGTGTTCTTGATTTGGCACGATCTTGATGTATCGCGAGCTTTGATATTATAGTTGGATCCTATGTTTCTCCTCCCCCTCTTCTCTCTTGTAATGAATTGAGTTTCCCCTTTGAAGTAATCTTATCGAATTGAGTCTTTAAAGATTTGAGAATACTTGATGTATGTCTTGCCGTGGATATCTGTGGTGACAATGGGATACCACGTGCCACTTGATGTATGTTTTGGTGACCAACTTGCGGGTTCCGCCCATGAACCTATGCATAGGGGTTGGCACACATTTTCGTCGTGATTCTCCGGTAGAAACTTTGGGGCACTCTTTCAGGTCCTTTGTGTTGGTTGAATAGATGAATATGAGATTGTGTGACGCATATCGTATAATCATACCCACGGATACTTGAGGTGACATTGGAGTATCTAGATGACATTAGGGTTTTGGTTGATTTGTGTCTTAAGGTGTTATTCTAGTACGAACTCTAGGGTTGTTTGTGACACCTATAGGAATAGCCCAACGGATTGATTGGAAAGAATAACTTTGAGGTGGTTTCATACCCTACCATAATCTCTTCGTTCGTTCTCCGCTATTAGTGACTTTGGAGTGACTCTTTGTTGCATGTTGAGGGATAGTTTTATGATCCAATTATGTTAGTATTGTTGAGGGAACTTACACTAGTGAAAGTATGAACCCTGGGCCTTGTTTCCTATCATTGCAATACCGTTTACGCTCACTTTTATCATTCATCACCTTGCTGTTTTTATATTTTCAGATTACAAAAACTATTATCTACCATCCATATTGCACTTGTATCACCATCTCTTCGCCGAACTAGTGCACCTATACAATTTACCATTGTATTGGGTGTGTTGGGGACACAAGAGACTCTTTGTTATTTGGTTGCAGGGTTGCTTGAGAGAGACCATCTTCATCCTACGCCTCCTACGGATTGATAAACCTTAGGTCATCCACTTGAGGGAAATTTGCTACTGTCCTACAAACCTCTGCACTTGGAGGCCCAACAACGTCTACAAGAAGAAGGTTGTGTAGTAGACATCAGTCTCATTACTCACATACAGGTTCAAGGGGCAGTCGTGGATCAACCGGCAGACGACGCTAAATCTAACGAAGCGCCTGCACCACCGAAGCTAAAGAAGCTGAAAAACCTAAGGCTTCGAAGCCTGCCCCTGCACCAAAGGTTTCACGAGCGAAGCCTTTGGCCACTGCACCTCCTGAACACAGTGTGTAGTCTGAAGATCTGTCACACATCTCCAAGCCCTTCAAAGTGACGATGCCCATGCAACCCACCAGCCAAGCACTGACCCCTGCTGCTGTTCTGCGCAATGAGAATGACGCCATTGATCTGTCCAGCAACGACGATCTTGGCGATGACGCTCTTGAGCAGTTGATCAAGAGCAAGCAAGAGGCAGAAATCTTCAATGACCTTCCTCTCTTTGATGTTGAAATCATCAACACGTTCATTGATGAGTGGTTTGATAGCCCAAATGTTAGCTTTGATGATCTTCAGCTTCCCATTGGCCTCAGCGTCGCCTTCCACGGAGCCATTGCTGCTGAGCTGGCTCTAGCTCAGAAGATTGTTGAGCTGAAGCATAAAATAGATTATGAAAAGGCTCAGTTCAAGAAGCATATGGCCAAGCTCAATGTTGAAGATATTCAGAACTTCCAGGTCATGATGCATGAGCTCAAGGAAGCATTCCAAACCAAACGCGAGGAAGCCAAAAGTTCCCATGAGCGCATGAAGGATCTTGCTGTTAAATGTGTTCAGGGATACAATGAAGCTAAAAAGCGCAAGGCTTTGGGGCGACCAGGCATCGACCCTAGAATGGCGGCCAAGAAGAAGAAGAAGCCAGCTGTGGCAAAACCCAAAGCACCAAGGCAGAAAGTACATCCAATTGTCTTCCTAGCCAGTATGATAGGCTCGAAGCCTAAGGTCCCCACAGTGGCTTCAGAACTGAAGAAAACAAGGGCAGCTGAAGCCAGAAAGCGCAAAACCAAGGCAACCACTAATGATGCTCCTCCAACCAAGAAACGCAAAACCAAGAAGAGAGATCGGGCTGCTCCCATAGAGCCCCTTGTGGTCGAGCCAATCTCAGTGGCTCGTCCTACGTCTGAAAATCAAGAACGCCAAGTGGTAGTTCATGAGCCTGCTTCCACAGAGGCTCATGAAGCTGAAGACAATCTACCTGTTGACCCCACCATAGCTGAAGACATTGGTCCTCACGACAATGTTGAAGATGATGAAGTCCTTCCTCAGATCGAGCACCAGTTGGTATCATCGCATGTGCTCACGCACAGCAAACTCATCAGCATTGGTCGTCCTCTGACGCCAACTGCTCAGGATCCATCCTGGGCTAATCACCCACAACGACAAGACACCCCAAGTTCTCCCTAACCCCAAGTCACCTCACCCATGCAAGATGACGATGACTTTGAGGCCCAGCAAACTCCATCTCCGCAATCGTCGCCAGCATTACGCAGGCTTCGCAAAGGACCGAGGTCCCAAGTCACTCCCACTGTGCACGTGTCAGAGTCTGAAGCCAAAATCACTGAAGACATTCCGGCTGCATCAGCCGATGAAAGAGAAGAATCAAGAGTTGAAGTAGGAAGAGTTGCTACACCCCCGTCCCACCAAGATATTGTTTTCGAGGAGAACATGTCCGACCCTCCAGCTTCTGAAGTGGAGGTTAACAATCCTGAGGCGGCCACCAACATCAACACTGAAGCCAATGACATTGCCATGGCTGAAGCTAATGTGGCGCCTGAAGCTACTGCGGTGCCTGAAGTACAAGCACCTGAAGCCATTGCAGCGCCCGAAGCCAATACTGAAGCACCTGAAGCCAATGTGGCCCCTGAAGCCCAGATCAACAACAATGTCAATGCTCCTGTACCCCCTCCAAGACCTCATACAATTGAGCTGGCATTTGATCGTGGTCAGCCTGTTATGGTCCGATGGCCCATTCTGGTTCCTCCACCTACTGTGGGTCCACAATTTGACTATCATGTCGAGCATAGACCTCCCGTCCAGAAGCCCAAGCCAAGACTTCCATGATTCCCAGGCACTGCAACTTCACCTGGGGTCTTCAATGTGAATGGCTTCATGGCACACAACACCTTCTTCAACAGCGCCAAGAACCCTTACACCAAACCTCGCATTTCGTCCGATCGGTTCTGGAGCTATCAGTAGCGCAGCTACTATTCCTGCGTCTTATACAATCAAGGGCGCATATTTCCACATATGCGTCTCGACACTGAAGCTATAGCTGGCCTGCCCTGCCTTGAAGAAGCGTTGGATTTCTTCAGAGACGATGGACTGCTGCAGTTTTGTCACAGATAAGGAAAACTGGAATGAAGAGCTTCTGCTACAGTTCTATGAAACTCTTCACATTCGAGGCTACAATAGGGATCCAAAGACTTGGGTCCTTGAGTGGATGACAGGCAATGTCCATCGTGAAGCCAAAGCTCTTGATATCATTGAGCTCACAGGCCTGCCCACTCCTGGTGAATACTATGAACCAGGTTGTCAACAACACCAGAATGCTTTGGAGAGCATCTTTCAGAAGCCAGAACCCAACATGAGTCAAATGTTGAGCATGATGAAGCCTTTGCCTCAGGACGCTGAATACATGTCTGAATTCTTTGTTCAAGACCTAGAGTATCTGCCTCGCACCATTTACCACATCATCAAAAAGACTCTATGGCCTATCAAAGGACATTCATCTACAGTGAAGCTTGAAGGAGCAATGAAGACTTTGGTCTTCTATATCTTCAATGACATCAGCTTCAATGCTCAAGACTTCTTCATCAGGCAGTTGGTTGCATCAGGCTCCGACATTTTTGGTCTGAAGTTCTATGCTCCATGGGTAATGCGACTTATCAAGCTTCACTCTGCCATTAACTATCAGTCGTCTGCGCGCAATCAT
The DNA here is from genome assembly GCA_034509565.1 of Triticum monococcum. Lineage (NCBI taxonomy): Eukaryota > Viridiplantae > Streptophyta > Magnoliopsida > Poales > Poaceae > Triticum > Triticum monococcum. The sequence goes on from CM067846.1 coordinate 615,205,215, forward strand.
CTTGTCTTCTTGCCAGAGGTTGATCTGTCTATTGAAGCTATTTACCCAGAGCCTACTAAGGATCCCATTTATCTTCACAATGTTGATCACCAAAGCTTCACCCAGCCCATTGAAGGAGTTCAGGCAGTCTCGCGTGTTTATCCCTTGGCTGGCAACACACGTGCCCCTCGCACTCAAACTGACGCCACTGGTAGCACCATTGCGCAAAGGCCTCGAAGGCGATCTCGTGTTCTAAATGACCGAGAGCTTCTCATAGCGCTACACCAGAAACAGGACAAACATCACGGCTGACTTAAGCGTCAGATGCAAAGCCTCTTGGTGGATGTCAACCGCATTCGCAATCTTGCCACCAAGAATGCCTTTGTCACTCATGAAACCTGTCGGAGGTCGTGGAAGAGTTTGACATTGCTTAGTGCTGAAGCTCATCTGCAAGACGATGGCTTCACCGAACGATTCAAGTTTGACTCAACTCCTCCCAGGAATGCTCACTTGCGTCGGACTCCCTCACTTGAAGACTCTGACTATTCGTCCTCAGCTGCGACAGTGAATGCCAGAGTCATTGATGACCAAGATGATGCAACTTCACCTCCTCCAACTTCAGCGTGTGTCGACACTGCACCAAGTTCTTCTGCACCACCGGACCTCAACGATGACCCTGCTGCCTCGCCTGCACCTCATGGGAACGAGTAGGCGCTCTATGTCTTCAAACCTTTTTGGTCCTTCCTGACAAAAGGGGGAGAAGCATATGAGTTGATAGTCTTCAAGCGGGTCCATATGGGTGGTTGCTTTACCTTTTGCTACTTTTGCCAAGTGCTTACAACTCTTGCTTTTTGATACATTTGGTTCTTCGAGTTGTAACGCTTAAACTCGATGGTTGTCTGCTGCTTATTTGCTATTCTGTGATGGGATGATAAATTCTGCATGTGCGATGATAACTTCCGCACTTAGGTCATTTTGCAGACGTCCATTTTTCATTATGCATGTCATTATCTTCGTTACATCATATCATGCATGATGAATTGTCATCATAGATTGAAGAGGATCTCCACAAGTACAACCTACCATGTGCATTTGCATTCCAAGAGCAAATTACTTATATGCACATCTTCAGGGAGAGCCTTTGCAACTTATGAAGACAATACCCTATCCTTTACAATTTCACATATTTTATTCCCCGTTGAAAACTTCAACCAGTTTGTCATCGATCACCAAAAAGGGGGAGATTGTAAGTGCATCTAGTGCCACCCCTAGTTGGTTTTGGAGTATTGACGACAAACCTGGTTGAGGGACTAATGTGTTTGAGAGAATTGCAGGATAACACAGGTAGAAGTCCCTCATTGATTCGGTTTTCCTACCAGAGATGATCCCTAAAAATGTATGAAGACATTGAAGTCAAAGGTGGGATGTGAAGACATTCACATTGAAGACTATAACAAGAGAAGACATCATGTGAAGACTATGGAGCGCAAAGACTTAGTTGTTTCGTCGTTCTTTTTTCTTCTTCATTGAGTCATAGGAACCACCGTACTGTTAAGTGGGGTCCAAGAGAACCATTCAGAATGACTGAAGTGATGCTTAACCAAAATCCTATGTCTTCGAGCAAAGACTATGAGAACAAATCTTATCCAGAGTTGGATAAGTCAGCTTTGCTTGTAGCCCAAGTAAAGTTGCTGTGTGTGTTTGAAATCTGACTGTTGGAACACGTGTCAGTTCCTTAGTGACCCAGGGTCATTTCGGACAAATCAGGTCGGGTTGCCTAGTGGCTATAAATAGCCCACCCCCTACAACCATAAACGGTTGGCTGCTCAGAGTTAGTGTACGGCTTTTGTCGTTTGAGAGCAACCCACCTCGAAGCCTTTGAGAGGGAATTCCTTGCGAGGATATATAAAGCCCTAAACACCCAGAGCCAAAGAGTGTTAGGCATCACTTAAGTCTTCCTGTCTGTGTGATCTGAAGACTTATTACACTTGAGGACTGTGAATCCTCCAGCCGGTTAGGCGTCGCGTTCTGAGCATCCAAGAGTCATTGTGGATTGCCGGTGAACGAAGTCTGTGAAGGTTTGGAAGTCTGCCTTGAAGACTTACCAGAGTGATTGGGTGAGGACTGGGTATCCTTAGCTCAAGGGGAATAAGGTGAAGACACGGTCTTCTGAGTTGAATCTCAGCCTCCCTAACCAGACGTACAGTTGTCACAGCAACTGGAGCTGGTCCAACAAATCATTGCCTTCAACGAGTCACTGGTTCTATCCTTCCCATCTCTTTATTTACAGTTGGTCCTTGTGAAGTCATTGTCTGTTAGCATTATCTTTTGTCTTCACTGAGTGACTGCTTGTTCTGATTGGCTACTATCTTCCTACCTGATCTATACTACCTAGCTGTCATTAGTTGTTGTGCTTTCACTTCATTGAATACTTGACTATGGCTTGCTTAGTGTAGTCTACCTTCCGCTGCATGGTAATAGGTTTATTTCTATCGTTTGTCTTCGAAACTCCCATGTTTTGAAGACTTTCTTAAAAATTGCCTATTCACCCCCCCCCCCCCTCTAGTCGATCACTAGAACTTTCAGTTAGAACAGGGGGAGTACAAGATTAAGTGTAATTTCCTTAAATGTTAGAAAAATGAAAAAAAACAGAATGTCGTGTATCTACAAATTATCAAGTGACACTTGCATACATGCGTGTTATATTCTTATATATCACAACCCATATTTATAAACCATACATGTCACAAACCAAATTTCATCTACTGGATTTTTCTGGATTTTCTCTCAAAATTTATTTCTTTGATTTGCTTCTCTTGGTTTAATTCTAGAATCTGGCTTCACCCACATCCTTTGCTAATATGGATTGGACTCAAACCAGAATTAGGATGTCATGGATCGTTTTAGGAAACGGTTATGATTAAACCTTTGTCATTTTGAAAAAATAATTATAATTAGGACCATATATTTTATATAAACCCTTTTGATGTTTTAATGGAACATGAATGTTTTTCCAAACCTGTGTGAACTTTTAAGAAGTCTGGCCATTGGAGAAGAGGTGGCCCGGCTCTTGGCAGCCGGGTTTATCGTGGAGGTCTTTCATCCGGAGTGGTTGGCCAACCCGGTGTTGGTGCTCCAGAAGAATGGCACTTGGTGTATGTGTGTTGACTACACAGATCTTAATAAAGCTTGTCCAGCTGATCCGTTTGCTCTCCCCCGTATTGACCAGATTATTGATGCCACTGCGGGTTGTGAGGGTTTATGTTTCATGGATGCTTATTATGTTATCATCAGATCAAAACGGCAGTTAAAGACCAAGAGAAGACGTCGTTTATCACCCCTTTTGGAGCCTTCTGATATGTCTCTATGCCTTTTGGGTTTAAGAGTGCTCAGGCGACTTATCAATGCTGCGTTCAGAATTGCTTTCACAGTCAAATTGGGTGCAATGTGCATGCTTATGTGGATGATGTTGTGGTTAAATCCAGGAAAAAAGAGATGCTCGTGGATGATCTAAGGGAGACTTTTGACAATCTCCGAGCCTATAAGATGATGCTTAACTCGGCCAGGTGTGTTTTTGGTGTACCTGCAGGCAAGCTCTTGGGTTTTCTAGTCTCAGAGAGACGTATTGAAGCTAACCCGGAGAAGATTAAGGCTATTACTTCATTCGCTAAGCCGGCATGTGTCAATGACGTCCAGCGCCTAGCGGGTCGTATCATGGCTCTAAGCCGGTTCATAAGCCGCCTAGGAAAAAAGGTCATTCCCTTATACCAGATGATGAAGAAAACAGATCATTTCTTCTAGAGTGACGCTGCGGATAAAGCATTTGAGGCGCTCAAAAAGTAGTTAGCTGAGCCTTCCGTCCTTGCGGCTCCCAATGAGAAAGAACCCTTGCTCCTGTATGTGGTGACTAATAGTAAGGCTGTCAGTGTGGCGATTGTGGTGGAGCGCAAGGAGATGGGTAAGGAGTACCCAGTCCAGAGGCCGGCTTATTATGTCAGTGAGGTGTTGATTGAGTCTAAGCAATGATATCCACATTGGTAGAAATTGTTATATGGAGTGTTCATGGCTAGTCGCAAGCTGAAGCACTATTTTCTTAGTCATCCTATTATGGTGGTTAGCTCTTCCCCCTTAGGAGACATTATAAAAAATAGGGAGGCCACATGCCGGGTTGCTAAGTGGGCAATATAATTTGGACGTCATGGTTTGAAATATGTGCCAAGAACAGCTAGCAAATCTCAGGCTCTGGTGAATTTCATCAATGACTGGACAGAATTACAGACGTTGTTGGGGATATAACCCCGAGGTGTGACCCGCCCAGGAGGGGTCGGGTTACACCGTTGGTAACTTACCAAGCAAACCACTTGGTTTTAGTACAACATTAACATATACTCCCTCTGTCCCAAAATAAGCGACTCAAGTTTGTACTAACTTTAGTACAAAGTTAGTGTAAAGTCAGTCACTTATTTTGAGACGGAGGGAGTACTTAGTAATAATTATTTGAAAAAAAGGAAGCACAAATTTTGAAAATATTTTTTAATTATGTCGGGGGTTAGGTGCGACATATGCCAAAGGATGGCTTATCATGGTGGGGGCGAGTAGAACGTCGCCGGTGCCTGGAAACAGGATGAGGCGAAGACATGCACGCCGGCGAATCTTACCCAGCTTCAGGGCTCTCCGGGGAGATAATACCCCTACTGCTGCTCTGCGGGGTCTCCGCATGATCACTATGGTAAAGTGTCTACACGGTTGCTCCTTGAGCTGTTTCCTGGAGGTAGGAGAGGGCGAGGCTAGCTCCCTCCGTCCTATATGATTTGGTCTAGAGCTAACGGGTTCCAACCCTTTGCATGGGTGCCCTGCGGGGTTTATATAGGCCTACCCCCCAGGGGTACAATGGTAATCCGGCAGTACACGGGCCCAGCCGTCAGCGCCTCTGGCCTCCATCTTCTCTGCCGACCGCTGGGGCCCGCCGACTGGCGGACCCCACCGACTGGCCTGGTACGGAGCCGACAGGCCGCGTCTGCCGCGGACGGGTCTTGCCGACTGCTGATTACTGTAGCCGTGCCTCTGATGACGCGGGCTTGATCATGAGGTCGTGGCAACTGCCCCGCCGCCTGGCGGGTGATCACTATTGCCACTCTCCATCACATCTTGATTAATGGCGCGTGGGCCATGGGGGAGGGCTCGGCCGACTCCCAGGGGCCGACCCCCGATGGGTTTGACTGGTGGTCCTTTGGCCGTCTCCTGGGGTCTCACTGACTGGTGGGACCCGCTGCCTCTAGGCCGTACAGACAAGCCGTCATGGGTGCAGGATTCGGTCCTGCGGTGCTGATGTCAGGACCGGCATGGCAACAGTGCCACGCCGCACGGAGATCTTCCAGGGTACGGCGTGCTGTGGCCATGCCTGCCCTTGGTAAGGGGCAGGAGCGGGCTTCATTGTTGCCACTCCCCTGCCCCGTCCCACTTGATGAGGTCGTGGGGGTGTTGGAGTCGCAGGCCGACTCCCCAAAGCCGGCTTCTCTGGAAGTCGCCAGTCAGGAGTTGGCTTTCCTCGAAGTCGTCCCTGGGACTCGGCCGTGAGTGGTCAGTCGGCCATCTCACCATTGACTTCTTGAAGGCGGCTCTTCGTCTTGGGGTCTTGAGGGGCGCAGCTTGCCCCGATGTCTTGAAAGGTTCTGGGGCTCGGGTTGGCCTACCCGCGGCCCATTACTCCGACAGTAGTCCCCGAAGCTGGTGAGGCACCGCGGATGATCGGCTGAGAAGCCTCAGCAGTTTCTCTTTCCGGGTGCTCAACACATGGTCTTTGATTGACTTCTGCCGGGCCGACTAGGAGGAGTCGGACTCGCTCGATTCGGACTCACTCAATTCTGACTCGCACAATATTTCGAATGTCGCGGCGGGATCCAAGTAGCGTGCTAGCTAAGCCTCCAGGCCGCCGCCCGTTCTAGGCCTGTCATGCGATGACACGTGGCTGGGCCGTCCTGCCAGCCTACGCGCGCGACAGGACAAGCCCATAGGCGGGGCCCGCCACTACCGCGCCTCGGCGGCCGAGCGGATCCGCTGCGGCCCCGGCGGACGGTTGGGATTCCCGTGGAGTTACTACGCGCAGTAACTTTATCGCGGAACGTGGGGGTCATGGGGCCATGGGCGCAGTAAATCCCCATGACCGCCCCCTCGGCTTCGCAGCCCACGAGGCTATAAGTAGGGGGAAGAGGGGGGCACGCGCGCCCCTCCTTCCCACCACTCCTCGCTCTCTTCCTTCTCACTGCTCCTCGCTCTCCTCCTTCTTCTTCGCTCCGCCGCGCGCCCAAGCTCCGGCGAACGCCGCGGCGATCAGCTCGCGATGAGTTCTTCCTCCGCCGCCGCGCCTCCCCCGGTGTGCTCCGGCACTTGGGACGGTTCCGAAGTTCACGACGACCACATCGAGTTCCTCCGCAGGACTCGTCGGTTCCCCGGCGAGGATCATGTGCGGGTGCGCCTTGCGCCGAAGGGGGAGATTTCCCCCGCGCCGCAGGAGGGCGAGCGGGTCATCTTCCGCTCGCACTGCTTGCGCGGGTTGGGGCTGCCGGCGAGCAGTTTCTTCCGATCCTTTCTGGAGTTCTACAGCCTCCAGCCGCACCACCTCACCCCCAACACAGTGGTGCTGTTGTCCGCCTTCGTGGCCTTGTGCGAAAGCTTCCTCGGAGTCCTCCCCACCCTCGAGCTCTTGGGGGAGTTCTTCTTCTCCAAGCTCGGCACCCAGGCTGCAGGCATGCCGGCTCAGTGCGGCGCTTTCATCGCAGTGCGAAGGTCGGGGGCTGACAATCCATTCCCCTCCATCTCGCTGATAAAGTCGGTGAAGATGTGGCAGAGATCCTACTTTTACATCAAGAGCGTCTCTGTGAGGGGGGACTGGGTCAACCTGCCGGCTTTCGAAGCCGGCCCGCCGGCTGGGCGACTGCCCAACTGGTCGTACCAGGCCAAGTCGCTGACGCATGCGGGAGCCGGCGCCATCGCGCGACTCCGAGTGTTGACGCAGTCGGAGGGTTTGACTGGTCCAGACCTGCTGGCCGCCTTCGTGGCGCGCTGAGTTCTCCCACTCCAAGGCCGCCCCCACATGATATGCCAGATGAGCGGGCACCGCGACCTGAGTCGGATGTGCACCAAGGACATGCCTCATGAAGAGGTGGCCTTCATGGTGAACTACCTCTTAGACAGCAAGCTCCTGGAGGATTGGCGGTTCGGCAAGGAGCCGTACTCCCGCGCCAACCCCCCGCCCGTGGTGAGTTGCCTTTCCTTTCTTTCTTTGGATTGTCTTCTCTCTCTCCGAGTTTGTTTTGACCAGTCGGCTTTGGTCAGAATCCCCTCCTCCACCCGCCAGCCGGCACCTCGGGCACGGCCCGCGAGTTCCTTGCCGACCGGGCGGAGAGCAAAGTCGATGACCCCTATCTGGGGGCGCCGGCTCTAGAGGACGACGCCGAGGGAGGAGGAGGAATAGCAGGCGACTTCAGGCCTTCGGCCACTTTCGCCGACTGGCCTGACGACGACGCCGAGGGGGAAGTCGCCCCCCGCCATCAGCCAGGAGCCAGCCAGCCTGGCGCTGGCTCTTTTGCCGCGCCGGGTGCTCCAGGCGGCGGGAAGAAGCGCAGGGCCGTGCCGACCTTGTTCGGCAGTCGGCCGAAGAAACCCAAGGGTTCGGCTGCGGCGACCCGGTGGGACGAGGCGGCCGCGAAGGCCATCCACTTCCGTAAGGAAGTGAAGAAGCCGCCATTGGTCTCCGCATGAGTATTCTGTCTCAATGCTTTATTCTTTCTTTGTGGTTCTGTCTGAGTCTTTACTTGCTCCCCTTGCTTCAGGGCTCCCCTCACTCTTGAGAGGGTCACCGCCGCCTCCGTCATGGGATCAGCAGAGACGTCCGCCACCACTCGGCGGATTGACCCCGCTGCCTACCTCTGGGAGGCGACAGAGCGGAATGCGCAGGAGAAGCGCAACGAAGAAGAGGTCGTTCGCCTGGAGAAGGCGGAGGCCTCCGCCAAGAAAAAACTGGCGGAGGCCGAAGCCGCCGCCGCGACGAAGCGGCGGGCTAAGGAAGTCACATGCTGCCAATCGGCGGTGTTCGTCACCCCGTTGAACTCTGCGCCACCGCCTCCGGAGTTCACGGGGCAGACTGGGAAAGCCGGCGGTGAGAACCCCATCGTGGAGAGGGAAGGCGGCGACCCCTCTACGCCGGACGTGATTGTTCCGCCGTTGCCTCCGCCGCCGTCTGAGAGTGCGCAAGGCGAGCAGCCAGCGGACCCTCCGGTGCCGCCGACCGAAGACGAGGCCGTGGCGAGGCTGCTCCTCCAAGTCGGCTCGCCAACGCGCCGCCGTTTGGAGAAGGCGACTTCGGCACCCCGCCCCCTGGAAGCCGACACCGCCAACTCGGCGATCCCAGACGCCGAAGCGACAAGCGCCGCACCCATTGGGTGGGTGCGAGGAGGCGGCACAGGGCCGCTGAACCAGGCGCTCCTAGACGTCCAGGCGAAGCTTCGTGCTGAGGGCGACGCTCTCCAGAGTTGCACCATGGCGTTCCTGTCGTCGCAGGCAGCCATCCGGGTATGTTTTTTTCCTTTGGTATTTGTTTCCTTGTTCCTCTCTATGGGGGCGCGCCAGCACACCCACTGGGTGTAGTCCCCGAGTTTTGGGCTGGCTGCTGAGCAGGCGGCCTGGAACTCCAATTGATGAACTCTGGGTATTTTCTTTTTGTCTGAAACGTTTGTCGCAGGATTACCACAACCTCTGCGTCACTGCCTTCAACCGTAACGTTGAAGAGCTGGGCAAGCGGACCGTCGATTTGTCGGAGAGCCGGAGTAAGTCCTTTTCCTTCTTTGCGGGGGCGCGCTGGCGCACCCGCGGGCTGTAGTCCCCGAGATTCGGGCCGACTGCTGAGCAGTCGGGCCGGATCTCCCCGGCGACCTTCTTTACTAATGACTTAACGCCTTCTTTCTTCCTTCTTTTCAGGAGCCAACGCTGCTCTTCAACAGCAGCTGAGCGACACCAACTCTGCTTTGCGCCCCAAAGAGGAGGAGTGCAGCAAGCTCTCCACGGAGCACGATCTGCTGGCCACTCAATTCGCAGAGCAGAAGGAGCTACTTGCGAAGACACAGAGGGAGGCGGAGCAGACGAAAACCGCCCTCCTGGCCGAGTTCGTGAGCGAGCGCTCCTCCTGGTCTGACAAGGAGGCGATGCTGGCCTCCGGCTTCCATGAGATTGAAGACATCATTGATGGTGAGTTTCTTTACTTTCTTTCTTCGAGCTGCCGATTTAAGTCATGCCGACTCCTGGTTTTTGACTTGCTTCTTCGTTTCTTCCATCTTGGCAGACTTCTTTCCTGGGCACTCGCAGGCCGCCATCCAAGCCATCGAGACTGATCGTGAAGGTCGGAGGGCGGAGGGCGCAGAGATTGCTGCCGATGCCCCCCGAACTCTTGACGAGCACATCCTGAGTATCGAGGCTCGCCTTCGGCCGGCTCACCGGATGCTGCGCCGGCTTCAGCGTGTTGGCTCCCAGGCAATTGCCTTCTGTGGCCGGATATGCAGGCTCCGTGCACCCCCAGCCTTACGACCGACTGGCTAGAGGTCGCGGCTGGTCGTCTTGAGGCCTGGAAGGTCTCTTCGGCCCGAGCTGGAGCGCGTCGGGCCTTAGAGTTCGTCAAGGCATGGTATCCGGGGCTGGATCTAGACCGGCTGGCCACGCTTCGGTCGGAGGCCCAGCCGGAGCTGGCAGCTGCGGAAGACGCCCTCATCAAGCGTGCTGTGGCGATCGCCGAGTACACCGACACCAGCATCTTCGTCCCCGAGCGGTCTGAAGACGGCGAGGAGGTACCGCCGAGTGGTTTGGGATGAACCCAGACTACGGCAAGGACTCGGTGGAGGTGATTGGCTCCAGCGTCGAGGAGGAGGGCGAGGCGGAGGACGGAGGCGAGGCGGAGGCACCAGAAGACGGAGCACACGGCCAGCCTCAGCTCGACCGCGCCTCCAGCAACGAGCCGCGTGCGACCGAGTCGACTGCCGCCGGAGGCGATCAAGCCGAGAACACCCAACCGGCCGCCCCGACGCCTGACGCTGGTGCCTCCTCCGACCCTCCGAATCCATCTGCTGCTTCCTAAGCTGCGGCTTTATCTTTATTTTATCTGCTTCAGTAGTCTTTGAAGAACTTGTTAATTCGCACAATTCCACCTGCGGGGTGTATCTTGAACTTCTGCTCGAAGATTCGGCCAAGGGCCTATGTTATGTAAATATATTTATCCGAGTTCTATCTTTTCTTGCTCATTGCTCTTTTGGCTTTTTTCCTTTGCCGCTTTCTCTTAGTTGCCTGCCTTGCCAATCGGACAGCCGCTCCACGGACTGTCGCTGGATCAAATGCTTGGCTACTTTGGGAAGGCAAGTACTTAGCCGTTTTTAAGAGTTTTTGAGCAAGTTGAATATAAGGCGGCAATCCGACTATTCGAGAGTCGGTTTGCGAAAAAAGGCTGGAAGCTGTCTTGAGCTATGTTTTATGCTTTGAGTCCTTAACCATTTTTCATGCGAACGCCCATTCTACCTTACCTCTGCCCACCGTATAGTCGCTCTGCGAACTGCGGCTTCTAACAGAAGACGGTTTAGGTGTTACACACTACTTGTCTGGCTCCAGGAAGCATTTCATAGTGCAAGGCGGCAAGTCCCCGGGCCGACTTGTCGAGCCCGGTGCCAAGTGGCATGACAAAGAGTAACATACTTGTAGGCATAATTTTTATCATACAGACAAAAGAGGGCAGTCCCCGAGCTCGTCTCGAGGGGCCCGAAGTCTTGGTACTTTAATACAAAAGGTAGCATGGTACATACTGCATCAACTATAAAATCTCCGGAGGAGATTTGCATTCCATGGCCGCTCTGTGTCCTTGCCGGAATCGTCCTTCTTGCATGCTCGGGGCTTCTGAGTGTCAATCAGGTAGTAGGAGTCGTTGCCCAGTACTTTGCTGATGATGAAAGGGCCTTCCCAAGGCGCTGACAGCTTGTGCTGGCCAGCTGTTCGCTGGATCAGCCGAAGCACAAGGTCGCCTTCTTGGAAAGATCTTGGCTTGACCTTCCTGTTGTGATATCGGCGCAGGCTCTGCTGGTAGATGCTGGACCGGCTGAGTGCCAACAGCTGGCCCTCTTCCAGCAGATCGACGCCATCTTGTCGTGCTTCTTCCGCTTCTTCCTCGGTGTACATGGTGACTCGTGGGGAGTCGAACTCTATGTCCGTTGGGATGACGGCTTCGGCACCGTAGATGAGGAAGAAAGGCGTGAAGCCGGTTGACTTATTTGGAGTCGTGCGCAGACTCCAAAGGACGGCTGGTAGCTCATCGAGCCAGCAGCCAGCCGAGCGCTCCAGAGGCTCGATCGGCCGGGGCTTGATGCCGGACAGGATGAGGCCGTTTGCTCGCTCCACCTGACCGTTTTACTGTGGATGGGCGACGGACGCTAGGTCCAGTTGGATGCCCTGTGTTGCGCAGAAACGGGCCAAGGCGCCTTTGGCGAAATTTGTGCCGTTGTCAGTGATGATGTTGTGTGGTATGTCGTACCGAATTGTGATATCGGCGATGAAAGTCACGGCAGTCGGACCATTCAGCTTCTTGATTGGCTTCGCTTCTATCCACTTGGTGAACTTGTCCACTGCGACAAGTAAGTGAGTTAAGCCACCTCGTGTTGTCTTGAATGGTCCCACCATGTCTAGACCCCAGACTGTGAAAGGCCAGGCAATGGGGATGGTCTTGAGTGCAGAAGCTGGCTGGTGCGGCTTGGAGTTGAACTTCTGGCACCCTTTGCATTTTTGGACCAACTCCTTGGCCTCTTCCAAGGCAGTTGGCCAGAAGAAACCGTGTTGAAAGGATTTGGCGACGAGTGCTCTTGAAGCCGCATGGTGGCCGCACTCGCCTTGATGGATGTCTTTGAGAATTGCTTGGCCTTACTCTGGCTCTACGCTGCGCTGGTAGACACTAGTGACGCTGCGCCTAACCAGCTCTCTGTTAACTATGGTGTAGGCTGTCGCCCGGCATTGTATTTGCCGAGCTGAGGTCTCATCAGTTGGCAGCTCTTTGCTCACCGGGAATTTGAGGATGGGCTGGGCCCATGAGGGTGCTGCTATTTCTTCGACTGCCAGAACTGCGACTTGGACGATGGCGGTTGGGCTGGGAGGCGGCGGGTTGGAGTCAACAACCGCTTGCTGGGTTAATGAAGTCCCTAGGCCGACTGGCGCGGCCCTTGGGCCGAGTTCTGGAGTCTTCGAGTCTGCCGCCGCAGTCCCCGGGCCGGGTCCGACTGTGGCGGCTTTGGAGCCGACTGCCAAAATCCCTGTACCATCTGCCGGGGATCTGGAGTCGGATCCGACGTCTTCGGGAGGAGCCGGCACAAAGATGGAGTCTGATTCTGGTGAAGGCTTGACAGAGGCTTGAGGAGGCGTTGAACGGCGACGCCAGATGGTATTGCTTGGCGGGTAGAGCCGATTCGTGCCAAGGCATCCGCTTGGTCATTGTCGTTTCTTGGCACATGGAGGAACTTGCACCCTTCGAAATACCCGCTGAGTTGTTGCACGAGGAAATGGTAACTCGCCATGTTTGCATCTTTCGCATCCCAGTCGCTAGATGACTACTGGACCACTAAGTCTGAGCTGCCATAACACAAGATCCGGCGGATGCCAAGTTCTTTGGCAAGCCGGAGCCCGTGAATGAGCGCCTCGTACTCGGCGACGTTGTTGGAGGCGGCAAAATGGATTTGCAGTGCGTATTTGAGCTTGTCGCCTTTAGGAGAGGTGAGGACAACGCCGGCTCCCAAGCCGGTACACATCTTGGAGCCGTCGAAATGCATCCGCCAATGGGTGGAGTCAGGCGCTGGAGGTAGGTACTGGGTCTCGGCCCAGTCGACGAGGAAGTCGGCCAGTGCTTGTGACTTGATAGCGGTGCGGGGCTGGTAGTGGATGGTGTAGGGAGCCAGCTCTATGGCCCACTTGGCCACTCGGCCAGAAGCATCTCGGCTACCAATGATCTCGGCAAGTGGGGCCGTGCAGACCACCGTGATTGGATGCTCCTGAAAGTAAGGCTTCAATTTCTTGGCAGCAAAGTGTACGCCATAGCACATCTTATGGTAGTGGGGGTAGTTCTGCTTGGAGGTCGACAGTACCTCGCTCAGGTAATATACCGGTCTCTGGATAGGTAGCGCCTTGCCTTCCTCCTTGCGTTCCACTACAATGACCGTGCTGACGACCCGGCTGGTGGCGGCGATGTACAGGAGCATATGTTCCTTGGGAGTCGGAGCCGCCAGGAAGGGTGGAGTAGTCAGCATCTTCTTCAACTGGAGAAAAGCTTCGTCCGCCTTATGGTTCCACTCGAAAAAAATGGTCTTCTTCATGAGTTGGTATAAGGGGAGAGCTTTCTCGCCCAGCCGACTGATGAATCGGCTGATGGACGCCAAGCAGCCAGTGAACTTTTGCACGTCCAGCAGTCGGCTGGGTACCTCCATTCTCTCAATGTCCTTGATCTTTACTGGGTTGCATTCTATGCCGCGTTCAGAGACTAGGAAGCCAAGGAGCTGGCCAGCTGGTACTCCGAAGACACACTTCTCGGGGTTGAGCTTGATCTGGAATCGGCGCAGGTTCTCAAAAGTCTCCTTGAGGTCTTCCAGCAGTGTTCCACGCTTTTCCATCTTCACCACCACATCGTCCACGTAGACGTGGGCGTTCCTGCCGAGCTGCTTGAGGAGGCACTTCTGCATGCAACGCTGAAAGGTGGCGCCGGCATTCCTTAAGCCGAACGTCATGGTGAGGTAGCAGAAGGCTCCAAACGGCGTGATGAAGGCGGTCTTCAGTCTGTCAGCCGGGTTCAGCTTGATCTGGTGATATCCTGAATATGCATCCAAAAAACTCAACAGCTCGCATCCGGCTATGGAGTCTATCACCTGATCGATTCTTGGTAGAGCAAATGGGTCCTTGGGGCAGGCCTTGTTGAGGCTCGTGTAGTCAATACACATTCGCCACTTCTTGTTCTTCTTCAGTACCAGGACTGGATTTGCTAGCCATTCTGGAAAGAACACTTCCATAATGAAGCCGGCTGCGAGGAGTCGGGCTATCTCTTCTCTGACAACTCTTCTCTTCTCTTCTGATAGGCGGCGCAGGGGCTACCTGACCGGCTTTGCGTCAGATCGGATGTGTAACTTGTGCTCGGCGAATTCCGTCGGTACACCTGGCATGTCTTTGGGGGACCATGCGAAGATGTCCCGATTCTCACGGAGGAAATCGACGAGCTCGCCTTCCTATTTGTTGTCGAGGTTTGCACCTACGACAGTGTACCTCTCTGGGTGCTCCGGATCCAAGGGTATCTTCTTTGTCTCTTTGGCCGGTTTGAACGAACCTTCAGCCTCCGACTCCTTCGGGTTGGGCGATACCTCTGGCTGCTTGCCGGCCATCGCCACAACTCACTCAAGGAGTCGCTTCCCGGCCGCGATTACCAGGGACTCGGCCAGCCGACTGCTCTCAGCCGCGCAGGCAGACGACTTCCGGTAGTCGCCGGCCACCGTCAGAATTCCCTTGGAACTGGGCATCTTCATCTTGAGGTAGGCGTAGTGGGGGACCGCCATGAACTTCGCCAAGGCGGGTCGGCCGAGTAGCGCATGGTATGGGCTCTCGAGGTCCACCACCTCAAACCAAACAGACTCTTGGCGGAAGTGATCTTTGTCTCCAAAGAGAACGTCCATTAGGATCTTGCCGATTGGTGAGCAGGAAAGCCCAGGAACAATGCCGTGGAACACAGTCCGGCTGTTCTGAAGCTGTCTTTGCTTGATTCCTAACTTCTCCACGGTGTCCTTGTACAGGATATTGATGTTGCTGCCTCCGTCTATCAGAACTCGCGAGAAACGCGCAGCTCGTCTATCCGTAGCAAAGGTGGCGTCCAAGACCAAGGCATAGGAGCCCGGACTTGGCATCACCTCTGGGTGGTTAGCCCTGCTCCTGCTGATGGGCTTTTTGGACCAGTGGATGAACTCTGGCATCTCTGATGCCACCGCATTCACCTCTTGTCGCTGCAACCGCCTGCTGCGTCGATCATCGGCCATACTGGTAAACACCACATAGGCTCCGTGTTCTTCAGGGTATTCGTCTTGTACTGCGCCGACTGGCCTGACAGCCGGCTGCTGGGGCGGAGGCGGAGGCGACTGCCCAGCAGGCGGTGGTGGCAGGAGGCCGTCTCCCTTGGTGATCCTGGTGAGCCAGTGGCACTTCCGGGTGGTGTGATTCAACGGCTTCGCGCCGCTATGGAACTTGCAAGGTCCATCCAGGGTCTGTTCGTAGGAGAAGGCCGGCAACCAGTTTGGCTTGCCGCCTTTCTGTCGCTTGGGCGAAGGCTGCTCATCTGGCTGCTGGGCTTCAACGGTCGTGACTTGCCGGCTGCTGGAAGCCGGCTGCGGGGCCTTGCACTTGTGGTCGCCCTGCTGTTGTCGCCGGTTGGCGTCTCCCGCCGGAGTTCTTGGAGCTTGAGGGGCCACTTTGCCAGTTGTGCTGATTTGAATCTCCGCCTTCATGGAGGAGTCGGCCGTGGCGTACTTGTCCGCTATGATTAGCAGCTCGTCGAGGGTTTCTGGCTCGTCGCAGAGGAGCTTGTGCTTGAGGAGGGTGCCTTCTCCGCACCCGGCTGTGAAGTACTCGATGGCCTGCACCTCGTACACGCCCTCGCAGGAGTTCCGAAGCTCGGCCCAACGCGTGAGGCAATCGCGAGTCGACTCGTCGGGGCCTTGCACGCACAAGGAGAGCTGACGAGGCTTGGGAGGACGCTTGTACGTGCTGGTGAAGTTGCGCACGAACGCTTTGATGAAGTCGACCCAGCTGTTGATGCTGCGGGGCTTCACGCTATTCAGCCATGTCCGGGCCGTGCCCTGGAGTATGAGCGGAACATACTTTACGGCGACACGCTTGTTGCCATTTGCTATGCTGACAGCCGTGGAGTAGTCGACTAGCCAGTCTTCCGGATTCACGGAGCCGGTATACTTGGGCGTGTCTCTTGGGAGCGTGAATCCTCTGGGAAAGGGCTCGTCTCGAATGCGGGGCCCGAAACAAGGTAGACCCAGCTCGTCTTCTTCTTCCAGCGCTAGGGATCGGTGAAGCCGGTCGATCCAGTGGCGGGCGTTATTCTCTCCAACTCCCTCTCGGCGGCCAAGGCGGTCGCCGAGAGTCGGATGGTCAACCGGCGGCAGGGAGACTCGCCTCTCCTTGCGAGGAGGGGGAGGCGGACAGTCGTCCCGTCGTTCCACTGCTCTCGGGCGGCCATCTCGGTCGCGCTCTATGGTAATGTGAGTCTGACTGTGGCTGACGGCCGGATCCTTGTCTCTTCTTACTCGGCCACCGCCAGTCAGCGTCCGAGACGTCGCACCTTGATCTCGGCGAAGGTCGTCGTTTTGCCGCTGCGGCGCCTCTGTGCGGCATCCGGCCTTGTTGTGCGCGGCAGCCACGTCGAGGAGCCGCTGGACTCGCTCCATCATCAGGCGGCGTTCTTTGCCCTCGAAATTGTCCATCTCGTCCGCCGCTGCCTGGGCAGCTCGGATGTTCTCCGCTGGTGTAGCGTACACAGGGTGGCTTGCCCCAAACAGGTTGGCGATGGCTACGCCGTGCTGCTGGACCGTACCAATGCGGCTGGGCCCCGCCGGGGCCGGCGAGCCGCCGACGGCGTGATCCATCTCCCGCTGGTAGGCTTCTGACAAGCGTCTCACGCTGGCCAGCTTCTTCGCACTTTCAATGAGCTGAAGGCGGCGCGCCTCCAACGTCTCTGTGTCAGCGTCTTCCGGAATGGGCGCAGTAAGGTCTTGTAGCGCCGCACCGAGTGAGTCGTGCGCTCCTCCGCCGGGGAGCTCGTCATGACTGATGACGAGCACCTCGGTGACGGTGCTTCCGTCGCTCTCCGCGCGAGGGAGAGGTTCGTCATAGACCACCACATTAGTGGGGAACGCGTCGAGCGACGCGGTGTCGGAGTCGACCAGCATCGGGTCGGTGGAGCCTACAAACTCCAAGTCTACGACAGGCTCGCCGAAAACGTGGAGTTGATCGAGGAGGCCCGCGAGGAGGTTCTCGGAGCCGCCCGTGTCTGCGTTGGATGCAGGCTCGTCGGAGAGGCGGACCTCGCCGACAAGTTCGGCCAGGCAGCTGGCTGCGCAGGCGATCTCAACACCGCGCAGCGCGTCGACGCAAACTCCGTCCGGCGTGCCTGGCTGGCTGCGCTCGCCAGGGAGGAAAAGGGTTCCCGTCCAGAACAGGTCTTCGGACGGCGGTGCACCATGCCCCACGGTGGGCGCCAAATGTCGGGGGTTAGGTGCGACATATGCCAAAGGATGGCTTATCATGGTGGGGGCGAGTAGAACGTCGCCGGTGCCTGGAAACGGGATGAGGCGAAGACATGCACGCCGGCGAATCTTACCCAGCTTCAGGGCTCTCCGGGGAGATAATACCCCTACTGCTGCTCTGTGGGGTCTCCGCATGATCACTATGGTAAAGTGTCTACACGGTTGCTCCTTGAGCTGTTTCCTGGAGGTAGGAGAGGGCGAGGCTAGCTCCCTCCCTCCTATATGATCTGGTCTAGAGCTAACGGGTTCCAACCCTTTGCATGGGTGCCCTGTGGGGTTTATATAGGCCTACTCCCCAGGGGTACAATGGTAATCCGGTAGGACACGGGCCCAGCCGTCAGCGCCTCTGGCCTCCGTCTTCTTTGCCGACCGCTGGGGCCCGCCGGCTGGCCTGGTACGGAGCCGACAGGCCGCGTCCGCCGCGGGCGGGTCTTGCCGGCTACTAATTACTGTAGCCGTGCTTCTGATGATGCGGGCTTGATCATGAGGTCGTGGCAACAGCCCCGCCGCCTGGCGGGCGATCACTATTGCCACTCTCCATCACATCTTGATTAATGGCGCGTGGGCCCCGGGGGAGGGCTCGGCCGACTCCCAGGGGCCGACCCCCGACGGGTTTGACTGGTGGTCCTCTGGCCGTCTCCTGGGGTCTCACTGACTGGTGGGACCCGCTACCTCTAGGCCGTACAGACAGGCCGTCGTGGGTGCAGGATTCGGTCCTGCGGTGCTGATGTCAGGGCCGGCATGGTAACAGTGCCACGCCGCACGGAGATCTTCCGGGGTACGGCATGTTGTGGCCATGCCTGCCCTTGGTAAGGGGCAGGAGCGGGCTTCATTGTTGCCACTCCCCTGCCCCGTCCCACTTGATGAGGTCGTGGGGGGTGTTGGAGTCGCAGGCCGACTCCCCAAAGCCGGCTTCTCTGGAAGTCGCCAGTCAGGAGTTGGCTTTCCTCGAAGTCGTCCCTGGGACTCGGCCGTGAGTGGTCAGTCGGCCATCTCGTCGTTGACTTCTTGAAGGCGGCTCTTCGTCCTGGGGTCTTGAGGGGTGCAGCCTGCCCCAATGTCTTGAAAAGTTCTGGGGCTCGGGTTGGCCTACCCGCGGCCCATTACTCCGACAAATTATGTTGAAAAAACCACATATTTGAAAGAAAAATCGTATTTGAAAAAGGATCAAATAAAATGGAAAAAAATTGTGAAAACAAAAAAGTTCTTGAATTTGGAAAAAAAACATGATTCTGAAAAAACTTCACGAATCTAAAAAAGGTTTGTATAAATTGCATATATTTCGCGGAAATTAAAAAAGTTCATGAATTTGAGAAAAAATCAAAAATTTGAAAAAAAAACTCATGAATCCGGAAAACATTTATGATTTTTTTAAAAAAATCACGAGCTAAAAGTTCATGCATTTAAAAAAACATGAACTTGGAAAAAAAAAGTCCACCAATTTGAAAAGGAGTTTGTGGATTAGGAACAAAGTTCGCAAATTTACAATAAAATGAAGTAAATGAAAACCCAGCAAAACCCGCACTAGAAAAACAGAAGGAAAACCCGCCCAAAGAATCCTTCCGAACCTACAAAACCGATGACAAGAAATACTTACATGGGCCAGCCCGTTTGCTACCTAGTGCTGTTAACCCAATATATCCTATAATTGGCGCTTAAAGCGCCAAATAGGAATTGGGGGATTTTGATACCACTTCCTAATAATGACTGGGTAATGAAGGATCTGGTGGTTACTATTGGGTATTCCACACATATGTGAACTTGATCCAATATGTTAGGATAAAAGGTGGTAAAATAGTTCAAGTAGGGACTTCAATATTAATCTATTCCTACCTCTGCCCAGTCCACTACATCGGGAAGTGATATATGTATATCGTTTATAGTGATCGCTCAATATTCATAGCTCATAGGAGACGGTAAATAAATCGGACCAACACATAATAAGAAGCGTGTCACTCAGGAGCGCACGGTCTCTTTTCCACTTCCAACTTTTTCACTTATTTTTTTCTCAATCGGTTTTATTACCAAAACAAACTTGGTCAACTTTATTTTAATATATAATTGTTCCAGAATTTGAAAAAAACTCATGAAATTAAAAAACGTTCAAGAATATGAAAACTCGTCATGAATTGAAAAATTGTTCGCAATTTTGAAAATTGGTCATGAATTCAAAACAATTCTCGAATGGACAAAAAATCATGAACAAATATGTTCCCAGATTATTCACAAATCATGAATAAAAATATTCACGAATTTAAACTATTCCCAGATTTTCAAAAATGCTCAAAATTTTAAAAGTGTTTGTAAATTTAGAAACAAATAACGAAATTCTAAAAATGTGTAATCATTTGAAAAATTATGCGCGGAATTAGAAAATGTTTATGGTTTTGAAAAATATTTGGGAATTTAAAAATGTGTAATGATTTTAAAAACGTTGATGAACTGAAAAAGTTCCAAATTCGAAAAACGTAGATAAAATTGAAAAATAAATCGAGTGTTTAAATAATATTCACGAATTTTCAAAATAATCATAAACTAAAAATGGCCTCGAATTGGGAAAATTTGTGTTCTTAATTTGTAAAAAATCCGCCACTTAAGAAAATGTTTGCAAATATTAAATATTTCGAAAAACATGAATTCAATACAAACTTATTCAAAATTGATTAATTGGTGAAATATTCAGGAATTTGTAAATAGTTCAAGAATTAAAAGAGAAAAAGAAAACATAAAATAGAAAAAGTCTAAAAGAGAAAATAGGAGAGAAAAATGAAAGAAAACTGATAAAAACAAAACAAAAACAAATTAAACAAAATGAAACCTTCTGGAAGGTCCCCAGAAGATTTACTCTAGGCCTGCTAATGTGCCGGAATTGCAACACTACCATGCCCAACTGGGGAGGACTATAGAGCTCAAAATAGAAAAATTAAGCTGGGAGCCGTTGGATCTTTAATGGGAGCTTCAGATTTGAAATGCGAGGCTTGTAGATTCTCTTTACATTTGGTGAAAAGCTACTCGAGTAACTACTATATACAATAAACACCCTCCCACCGACTCACACGTACCTCCCATTGAAGATCTGATGGTTCATATTCGTTTTGCTATTTTTCAATCATATGCCCAGCTTCTATTATAGTCTTCCCGTCGCTAACGTGATCTACTTTACATTATTGGTGATTTCAAATGTTTGTGAGTTTAAAAAATGTTTACAATTTTTCAAAAATCATGAATTTGGCAAATATTTAGAAAATATAAAATCATGAATTTGAAAATAATAGTCATCAACTCAAAAAAAATAAGAGTTGAAAAAGAAAAGAAAAGTATCCCCTTTGTAACAAAATGTAAGATGTTTTTATGTCCTACAACCAAAAAAATATCTTACATTTTGATACAGAGGGGTAGAAAAGGAGAAGAAACAAAAAATGAAAAAACAGGAAAGGGATAAAAGAAAAGGGAAAAAGAAAATAGAAAAATAAAAAAACAGATTAACCCAATGGTACCTTCTAGAAAGTTTCCAAAATCACTGGCGCAGCTTCCCAAAACTGCTACTGTAGCCCTCTAAGGCCTTGTACAATGAGAGATGCTTAGAGGGTTGCTTAGAAAAATAAACCGAGATTTTCTCAGGCACCGGTGCCTATTTCTATAAAAGAGACGCTTAGTTAAGCGTCTACCATATACAAATAAGCACCGGTGCTTAAGAAAGGTCTGGTTTATTTTTCTAAGCATATCCCCTAAGCACCTTCCATTGTACAAGACCTAATGAGCTGGAATTGAGTACTATGTGGCCAATGTGGTGTATTTGAATTGTTGATGATCTCAACTTACTATTATTTTGAATTTTTTTAAACAAGATTATTATTTTGATTTTGATCAGGTTGATGTTTATCATAAGAATAGGAGCATGAACAAAAGAGGCCCATTAGCTTGCGAAGTTCTACTCGTGATGATTTTGGTGGCCGCATGTGGCTGACAAATCCGCTTGAGGTGTAATCTTGTTGAACTCCAAATAAAGCTGTAATCTTCTCCAGAAAAAAAAACTGTTTCTGTTTTTACTTTTATTTATTTTATTTGTGAATGTGTTGACGTAGACATTTCTTCCGATTTGGATATCCCATAAACAAAATTAACTCAAATTCAGAATACATTCTCTCTCTTTTTTGCGGGGAATTCAAAATACATTCAAGGGTTACTGCAAGAGATCGTATTTCGAAATTTGGACGAAGTTTGATTGATCGTATATTTCTCTTGGTGAATGCATGTCAAAAGATGTGCAGCTGTAGCAGTTACTCCGAGCGACAGTCTCTGTGCATAAAATTCAGAATACCTATCAAGGTTTACTACATGAGTTTACTAGTTCAAAATGTTCTTGGCCGAATTTTGCGGACCGAATATACAATATTTTGGCAAATGTATACAGAAAATGTGCAGCTGTGGCAGTTATACTTTGAGCAACAATCTCTGTAATATAAAATTCGGAATACTTTCGAGGTTTACTGCAGCAGTTACAACTTGAAATGTTTTTGGGCGAATTTTGCCTATCGCATATACAGTTTTTTGGCGAATGTATCCAGAAAATGTGCAGCTGTGATAGTTATTGTGAGCGACAATCTCTGTACTCGATCCTCTCTTTTGTACAGTACACGCATGCGTACATACTGTGCCTCTGTAGATTGTTTGGACACATGCGATTCAAACGAATCACATCTCTGGTGTCGCAGACATGTGGACCCACGTCCTTCTCTCTCTTTGGTCTGCCTCTCTGCTTTGTGCACGCACATAAACTGCTACAGGTACCCAGCGAAGAAAACACTTTTGTTGCCCTAGAGATTTTTTTAGGGTTGTTGCCCTAGAGATTATTACAAAGAGTTGCACACATAATTTTCAAATGGTAAAAAGACAAGAAGTTTTTTTATATGTCAATTATATTGTACTTTATGAGCCACATATATAATTATTATGTTGACAAGTCGTCGTACGTTGGTTGGCGACTGATACTGTGGAATACTGTTGTCGACAGCTGTCTTTGGCTCGATGTATGTAACTAACAAACGTGTGTGCAGGTAGTCGGGTACTAACGACTAGCTATTTCAATACAATTAATGTAGCGCACACTATAACCTAATAGTTAAGTGCACTATTTTACTTCAACTATGCTACTATACAAATATAGTCTATGATTGGCTCATGGTAGGTTTAGCACTTCAAGACCGGTGTACGTACGACTTGCGATTTCACTATTTGATGAATTAACATGAATGAAAATAGACAATCATATATACGTACACTACACGGACGAGGTGAGTTAACAATGACTAACTTCGTACTTACGTATTGTTTTTGGTTCGAGATATACATGCCTATTAATAAAGGTGCGTCTAAGCTGTCAAGTACTATTAATGAGTTTTATTTTTTGAAAAAGAGATTTTACAAACGACTAGCTATTTTAGTATGATTAATGTAGCACACACTATAATCTAATAATGAAGTGCACTATTGAACTTCAATTGTTCCGCTATTCGAAAATAGTCTATGATCAGCTCCACATGGGTTTATCACCCAAGGATTAGTGTGCATATGACTTATGAATCACCATCTCTGATGAGTTGATTTTGATCAGAATCTACAATAGTATACATACACTCTCTGAACTTTGTGATTTCAACAATAGTTAGCTTTATAATTAACCAAGTCCTCTCTCATGGTTGGCAGCCAAGCAATAAACCATAATACATCTACCAGCTGGAAGTGACTATATATACAACGTGTGTGGCCAGGTCGTGTTCCCGTAACAAAATAGGACGCACTGACGCAGCTCTTGTGATAGGAGTAGATGACTGAAAGTCTGAAACTAACGTGAATGCAGCGGGTACACGAGTGACCTCACCAACAGTAACTGTCCTGGACAAAACACCGGATCTATCTACCCATCCACCCAGTGGTTACTACATCTAAGTACACACGCATGCATGGCTCTCTTGAGCACTCACCCGCATAAAAAGTATACACAGTATCAAAAACAGTCCTCCGCAAGCTTTTAAAATATTTGGAAGCAAGTACACACGTACAAATGTTGGAGGACATGGTTTCACTATACATTTTGCACTGTAGTGACCCAACATTTTTTTGAAGGGGTACAAAATGCTCAGTATTCATGAAAATTTGTACTGTAGTGACCCAACACATTTTTTTGAAGGGGTAGAAAATGCTCAATATCCATGAAAATTTGTACTGTAAGTCTACCATTTAATGAATGTGTCCTTACGCACACAAAATGCTATCGCTTATCGTTAGTGTTTCGGTCGGCTGCGACTTAGAGATTAAACGGAAATCAACCGATTAATTGATTTTATCTTTCAACTATTAATTGGACAGTTTTTGCTTCAATTCCCAGGTTCCAAGTACTAATAAGGTAAAAAATGGAAACAACCATCAGAGTGCTCTAAGACTTCAAATGGAAAAACACTACATCAATACATAACTACACATTACATGTCAAACAATGAGTCAATAACAAATAAAATAGGACAACTACAACACATGTCCTAATGGATGGGGGGTGAAGCGTGATGTGTGGGAGGCTACAAAAGGGGAGGCACTGTTTTGGGGTTTCTGATCACGAGGGCTTGGCCCAATTAATCGCTAGATTCCTGATTAATCGCTCGTCAAATCGATAAATCGGCCCAAATGATAAATATCAGATTCAAGGTATAATCTTAGCGGTCACCTATCGATAAGCGATAAATCGGTGAATCGGATGATATTTTGAACATTGGTATTCATGAGTACCTGTGCGGGAGCATTTGCATCCCTGGTCACAAGAGGAGAGAAAATCAACTAGCACCGATGCAAAGGGATGTAGGAGTAGCTGTTTTAGTTTACCACTATTCCGTAAAAAAATACCATTGATAAGATAATATATTTTTAGGTCATTAGGTTGGCGTGGAGTGGAGTATGATTACGGTGTAACATGTAAGATGTAAGCTGTAACTGTACCTGTGGAGGGCTTTCTTTGCCTTTTCCCCCTTTTATAGATAATACGCATGCTATGCGTATTCGAAAAAAAAAGAATGTATATGCGGTGTCAAAGTATACACCAATGGATGCTTAGAAGAGTGGGTGGAGAGAAAAATTAAGTTGACATGTCTACCTTAGCATCTAAATTGTAGGCGCTAGGGTTATTATATGCCATGTCTAGGTTTTTTCATGGAATTTCTGAAAATAGAAAAGAAGTTTTTTTGCAGGAAAGAAAACAAGTTATTTAGCCCAAAGAATGTGTGCAGTTGCAGCATAGAATTACTAGTGCGTTGTAAGTGCTTTGCACATGAATTGTGTGCAATGGAGAAATTATCTACAAAGATATATAGATTTTAAAAGTGGTTGATGATAAGTCTTTCACTTTGAATTAAAAACCGTAAGGTAATCCTAAATGGCAAGTTTTCTTCAAGAGAGAAAAAATTGGAGCAAAAACATGCAAGGGAGGGTCTAGAATAGAAGAGAAGACTGTGGACATACTACGTGTGATAAATATATTCTCCATGAGAAAGGGTGTACTAAGAGATATAATCATGAAAACTTCTAGTTAGTACACATGAAAAAATCTGATGTGAATAAGGGATATCAAACAACCAACAACACTCGGATTTCCACCTCACAGCCATCGGATGGAGTTCATCCAATTGCCTATATTCAAATTTATTCATATACTATATAGTGGCATAATTTTTTAATTTTTATTGTCCCAAAAAATATTTATATGTCGATCCATATCTTCCACACTCCATTGCATTTTTTTATCGATAATGACTCTGCTATAACTTTGCATGGTGTGCACCTTTGAATAATTTGTCATTTTCTTAATTCTCCATATGAGTGGTACTAATAGTACCATTTTCATGACAATAGTTGATAGCATGTATTTTCCATTTAGCTGGTGAGATGAATGAGATTGATTATGTCATCGAATCGCTTTTTCCCTTCTGTTGATGTGTGTGTCTGTCTTTGTACCTAAGTTTCGCAAACCTACTCTAGACTCTTCGATCCTAGGTGCAGCACGAGGATCAGGGGCGCAAACAGCAGTGAAGGATGAACCGACATAATGGATGAGGTATATTGGAGCCTAACTGGTCTGATGCCAATATTTGCCATTGCTGATATTTGGTGAAACTAAAAATTGCCAAAAATCGGTAACTTTTCTGGAGAGTGGCAAGAGCCAATTAGTAGCCATCAATTGCTATTTGGCAACTTTTTTAGTGAGTGGTAAGAACCAATTGGTAGCAAATCAATTGCTAGCCAATTTTTTGGATTTGTCAATATATGGCATGCCATATTGGCCTCGCCAATTAGGCTTTTAATATACTACTAGTTTACCATAATCTTACCTTTTTCCAATTTTTTCGTGCGAGTTAGCTTGTTCGGATTTAATCTAGTTGCTACACTTATAGAGCACAATTATTTGTTGATCGTTATTTACTTTCATTGGATACATATAGTAGACTTTATGAAAAAAAATATTTGAACTAAGTACACTACAACAAAAGGAGTTCACTGTAGAGGGAAGATCCAAAAAACTTCTTTTTAACAAGACAAAAGCAGTTCTCCATTATCAACCGCACAAATTCTACTCTCGATGACTCTTTTAGGAAATTGTGACACATTAATTAACGCTTGTTCATCTTTGCTTGCTCATATACCCCCAGCCCAACCCCCCACACACACCACATTCAGAAGTCACAAGATGAGTTTACAGTAAACTAATGCGCATTTGAGGACTTTTCACACCATGATTTCCTAGCCCTTTGGGGTACCAAAGAAGATGGGAAGGCAACATTATAGTCAATAAAGTGGGAAGGCAAATGATAAAACATATATAGTGGATGACGACCCACATGTTAGCGAAAAAGCACTTAACACAATGATAAAACATGGATATATCAATAGAGTCGAGTCAAAATCATAAAGTAAAGTGAGTGTGCGAACTGTGTACGGTGAGTTCCCGGGAAAAAAACATGTCAGTTAGACATGCACGTACAGAATGGCAAACCCTGAAACATCATTTGCACTATTCAAATCTGAACCGTAGCATAGCTATTGCAGAAGTACATTGTGGAATTAAAGGTGGAAAATGGAGATCTTGTTATGATTATTTTCTCAACTCAAAGGAAATTTGTTGTACGTGATATAAACTGTGAGAATAAACACAATTTCTTACTCGTATAATATAAGCTACTCCAGGGTTTGTCCATATCAAAGAATTAATGCGCGTGTGTACAAAGTGCATCTAGATGTACCATGCATGCGTGAATGTAGGTACACAGTTCCGTTTAGTACGTCAGATGGTAGAGCACAGAATACATGTATGTACTATATTAACTACCTAGATGGTACACACGTATCA
Organism: Triticum monococcum; assembly: GCA_034509565.1. NCBI lineage: Eukaryota > Viridiplantae > Streptophyta > Magnoliopsida > Poales > Poaceae > Triticum > Triticum monococcum. The sequence goes on from CM067846.1 coordinate 615,231,939, forward strand.
TTCAGCCATGTACCTACCTATCAAGTTATGAGGTTGAAACTCACCCAATGCTAACTACTCCCTCTGTAAAGAAATATAAGAACGTTTAGATCACTACTTTAGTGATCTAAACGCTCTTATATTTCTTTACGGATGGAATACTATACATTTACATCGAATAAGGAACCAAGGGCGCGCGGAGGGGGGGGGGGGAGCAATATGGATTCATGCAATTCTAAATGTTTTTCTCGAGAGATTAATCTTTGTTAGCTCGAAAGAACATCAAGGCTTAGACAAAAAAAAAAGCCTACACAGTTAATAATAGTTGCGGACATACAAATCCAGATTTCCCTTTTGAAGATGTGTAGGTATAAATCACTCCATCCTATGTGCAGTAAATTTAATTATGACAAAACTGTTCGCCTATGAAATACTCCCTCTGTCACACAACATAAGATCGTTTCTCAAGCTAACATGGCTTGAAAAACGATCTTATATTATGGGACGGAAGGAGTAGTATTTTAACGAAGTAATTCAAATAAGAAATAACCTAAAAGATGATACATAAGCACAAATATTACTGTGCTGCAGTTCTTTCAACGAACATCTAGAGATATGGAAACTACTTTTGGATATATTAACAAGAGTTAGCCATACCTATAAAGTACAAATTTATATTATCAGGTTATCATTTAATTTCAAGAATTAATATATACTCTCTGACTTACTCTATGAATATATAGTGGATTTATTCTAATAAAAAGAATATACTGATTTGTTTCAGAGATAACGTCAAAACTCCAATCCAAACCATTTGGAGCTAGTACAACAGTACACACAGTCAAGGAGGCAGATAGTCAAAAATATCTAGAATACTGTCCAGAGAGACTTAAATTCCAATCATGCATGTTTTAATGGTTTATAGACATAAATTCAAATTAAAATTGAAGCTACGTGTTTAAAAAAAATGAATCCTAAAGTTCCATCAGGAGTTACCACATTAACCAAGCAGCCGATCATATCCTCTTGTTACAATTTGGTTGTTTATGAAGAAAAAAAAAGGTTATGGGATATATGAACAATGCATCTGATCATAAACAATACCCTTATCAGGGTAGCAGAAGGAATAGGATAGATTTTGTCCGTTCCCTCTCCATATGAAAACCCTTTTCTCAACTATGCATTGAAGGGACAAGCAAAATCTAAGATAGTGATAGGCAAGAACTGTTTAAACAGGAATCTGAATGTGCTCTAGGCTCTTGCCTTCCATAGTTTTCAGGCAGAAAGAATAAACTGTGAAGCCTAACAAAGATAGCAAATTAACTTTAACCACAAAGAGCATATGTATTTCTTACTCCAGGTTGATGATTGATTGAAGGCATGCATGCACGATGGAAATATACGTGTGCATACATGCATATATCTAGCATCTCTACTACTCAAATCAGGAAAGGGACAAATCAAGCCAAATCCAGTAATCCTAGCATGAACATGGAAAGAGAGCCAGGAACATCAAAGCATGGGCTAAAATAGGGGTTGCCAGATGATATTGAAACCACATATATATATATATTTCTAGTGCCTGCCCGTCTTTCTTTTCTCTGCTCTTTTCAAAAGACTCCTCTCTTTCTTTCTTCTTTTGCATGGCTTTGTTTGTTTCCTCATCTATCTGTTGCCCCTTTGCAGTTTTCTACAGTGCTGCAAAAGTGAAGCTTGCTGCCCATAGCTAGCTGGTACTACATATCGTTCAAACTAGCACTACATGTCCTTGCATATTGAGGAAAGAGCAAGCAGTAATTTTGTAATTTTTGTGACAATGCTAGCACAACAAGCCATAGCATATAGGAAAAAAAATATGACTTGCAATTGGACAATATATAGATCATATGGATGCTCAAGGACAAGTACACTTTTTAAAGCAAGACAAGTACACACACACATGTTGTTCCTGTCTTTAGCTACCATGACAAAAAATCACTCAACTGTGCCTTTTTAGCTCTCCTAACAATGGGAACCACCGGCAGTAGTACATATCAATGAATGAAGCATTGCTGCCAATACAACAAGTACTTGTGGCTTAGTTAGCAAAGCTCTTTTCGCAAGAGCAAATTCTATATAGTTCGATGCTAGTTTTGTTCTTGCAAGTTTCTCCAATGCCAAAATGACTCACTGGTCACTAGTTCACTACTACTAGCTAGAGATTCTCACGAGGAGCTAGCAAATTGAAACAGGCAGAAACAAAATCAAACAGCTACCAATTAATTGATCTCAATCTAGAGAGAATTAACAGCAACGACACAAATTAGTACTCGTCACGAATGACCTTACTTGAAGTGAAACAAATGGAAATTAAGGAGGAGAGAAATCCTTTGCAAAATGCAAGAAGCCAATTGGGGAGGCAAGTAAAGAACAATGGCGGCCTTGGCGTAGTTGATGAACCAGCACTGCAGGCATCCCAAGAAGGAGAGAAGTTGCGCGGCGGCTAGCTAGCTCAGATGGATCACCTAGCTAGGGAAAACTCACGGTACAGTCACGGCATGATGAAGTGTGGCGACGCCGACGTGTCGCCCCCGCCGCTGCCGGACGGGCCGGGAGGCGGGCTCCCCTCGGACGACGGCCCCGCGGCGGCCGACGTAGACGACGACGGCTTCTTGCGCTTCTTCTTCTCGTAGCTGATCCCCCTGGCCCGCGCCTGCGTCTCGCGCACCTCGCGAAGGTAGAGGCGGACGGCGCGCGCGCCGAAGGGGTTCATCTCGGGCGTGCCGCCGTTCTCCTCGTAGGCGGCGCGGAGGCGGCCGATGAGCGCGTCGAGGGAGCCCCAGGCCTGGCGGAGCGGGCACGGGCACGGCGCCGGCGGGTTGGGGTGGCCGTAGAAGGGGCACACCGCCGTGTGCACCTTGGTCTTGCCGAACTGGTCCATGTACTTGAGGAACTCCAGCACGTGCGCGCCGCTGCACCGCGACAGCGACAGCGGCGGCCGGTGGTTCCTCAGGTACTGGCCGAACGTGTTCCAGTCCCGGCGCTTCTGCGACTCGTACCGGCTCAGCGACGGCGACGACCCTGAGGGCGACGGGCCTCCTCCGCCACTGCCACCAGCCGAGGTACCGGCGCCCCCCGCGGCGCCAGACGAGGACGAGCCGGCCCCCGACGCGCCGCCGACGCCACCGAAGATGCCGACGCCGGCGGGGCCGAGGAAGAAGTTGTCCTGCGGTGCACCGTCCCCGGCCGACGGCTCCTGTCCAGGGATCATGTGATGATGGTGGTGGTGGTGGTGATGGTGGTGATCCATCCCTGCTAGCTCTCCTTCACTAGCTTCCCTGCGCATTGCGACATGGCCAACCAAGAAGGACGCATCATTTCTTGCTCCGATTCAAGCGAGCTCGCTAGGTCAGGAGATTTACGGAACATGGATCGATCGATCCAAGAGAGAAAGGAAGTGAAGGAGACGCGTTGAGATGCATATATACCTGAATCTGCTGGTTCACCAGTAGTCTATCGATCGAAATCCGTAGCGCGTGTGCATGCGCGTGCTGGAATCTTGGCAGGCGAGTGTGAGCCTAGCGGCCGGTGGTGAGGACTGATCCAATCATGTGCCCACCCAAGCAGCAGCAGCAGCCCAAGATTGCCATGCTCAGGTGGTCAATCCATCCTGGAGAACCTGCAGAGAGAGAAAGATGGAGGGGGAGAGAGATGGGGATGGAGGAACAGTGGATGGCGCTGGAGGAGGTGAGAGGGAGAGGAGGAGGAAGGGGAGGGGGAGGGGGATGGGGTGGATGGGGGAGATAGGTTTTAACCTTTTAGCTAGGCGGTGTGGTGTGAGGTGGGGGGTATAGTGATGGTGAGAGGGGTGGTAGGGCATAGTAGCTTTAGACAGGGAGAGAGTGGTGGCTAGGAAGGCAACAAGATGGCTCCATCATTTTTTTTCTTTGGTTTTTCTGTGGCTTTTCTTGGTTAGGTTTGAATTGTCTTCCTTATATGTTGTCAACTTTGAATTAGATGATGTATCTGGTCCTGTCTGGGAATTTTCCTACATTCCAAACAGGATCTAATTTTCCTAGTTATGCCTCATACGGAACATCGCAGAGGCCTCGCTGTTTATAAGAAACAAAGAATGTCGAATCAAATTGATTGTGTTCACTATCGTGCCATGGCTAAATTCACAAAAGAGTAATTGTTGTGTATTGTTGAAGTATGTTGTGTAGGGTGTGTGGCGCAATGAAAAAAAATAGCGCGCTATACCAAAATAGTGCCGCCGCTAAAATACGTCATTAGGTGCTATATCGCGTTATAGCGTGTTATTAGTAAGACATTATACACTTATTTATTTAGCGAGATGTGATTCAGAACGCTGTAGCGCGCTGCTTTTTTTCAGTGGCGTGGCGTGCGTGTTTGTAATCTTAGGGTCGGTTTAATTGGGCTTGATCTCTATCTGTACAATCATGTACGGGGTGTCAATAGCGTGAAGATTAAGTCTTAATTACCGAGTCATAATCTCCGTAAACTCTTCTGTCCTCGAGCCTTATATAACACCCACAGTTCATGTAGTAACGCATACACTTCCACCAAACTTACATGTATCGACCGCTGACTTAATTTTGTAAAACAAAATTTGGTAGTATTCCCCCCATCCTCAAAAAACATGCCCGAGGTTTTATCTCAAGTCAAGCTTCTTTGAATTTAAAGAAATATATATAAAAATAGCAATACTTAATATCTCCTAATAAATATAATACTCCCTCTGTTTATTTTTATAAGTATTTCAGACAACTGAAATTGACCTGTTTTGCATGCTGTCTGAAATATCTACAAGGCCTTATAAAAATGAACAAATGGAGTACTTAATATATCTAAATAAATCTAAATACATATTTTACGATCAATCTGTTGATGTAGATTTAACAAAGATATATAAGTGTTGATATTTTTTTGCAGACTTGGTCAAAGTTAAGTTTGACTTGAGGCCAAACAAAAGGCGAAACATGCAAGAGAACTGCATGAGGAGGCCGCACTCATGCATCTTGTGAAGAGTGTATGCATGTAATTCCTTCCATGCCCTGCATCTGCATGACATGACTGCAGGATAATCTGGAGTGATGGCCACTTCCTTCTTCTTTTTTAATCCTGCCATTGCAGGCTGTGGCCGGCCGGCCAACTGGGATGGGATGGTGCTTCCATCGGCGTTGCACGGGCACTGATAGAAAAATGAGGCACAAAGGAACAGCCCACTCATGTTACTACTGTAGACGACATGAAATATGGTATGCTGTGCACAAATATCATATATGTGTGTCCCTGGAATATACACGTACGTACATATATATTGTATCCATAGTTTTGGAAACAGTAGGCCATTGACTACTGGTCAAGATTCCCTGTTCCACCTGACATCACCAATCCCATCTCATTACTATTTGTATTTGTACGTATATATATTTGGTCCCTGTTTGTTACAACAAAATTTCTCCCTTTTTAAGATCCGTTTACCAAAAAATATGAAATTTAGCAGCATTGCCGTCCAAAAACAAAGTGAATCCGATCACCCCACCCCATCAAACACATGCAAGAACTGTCGTTTAGGCTTTCGTTTCGCTCTAACGGGCTTAACCTACAAACCTTCGGCAAACATTACATACTAATGAACCCATAGAAAATTAGTACTCCCTCCGATTCAAATTAATTATCGTTGATTTAGTACAAAAGCCCTCTCATCCATATTAATTATGGATGTTTTAGTATAACATATGTTTATGCTGAATCAGTCGACCATGCATCAAAACACCGCCCCTTTCTTGTGCCAACCTTGGTGTGCTTCCCTAACACCGTAAGTGCACACTCTCGATACTTTTGCACTAACCTTCTTGGTCTTGGTCACCCTTCCAACTCTACATGTAACTTCCCCTCTCAAATGCCTACCGTAGCCTTATCCCCCAACTTCACTACCTTGTCGACCTCCACTGGGAAATAACATACTCCATCAATTCTACGAACCTAAATACTAGCTTTGGCCCTGGCAGTTCTACCCCAAGGTTTCTATAGAAAATACTAGAGTCGTCTCAAACCCCCTCATCTTTTCATGATTCTACTCCTTCCACAACTCCTCTCTCTAGACAAAACGTTTCAACCCAGCTCATATCGTGCTTCTCCTAAAAATGACACTTCTAGCTCAGCCCTTATCACTTCAAATCTGCCCCATGGAAGTCATTCATAACCTCTTAACCACTAGGCTTAAACCCAACATCCCCTCCTCATGAACAGTGACCACACATGCTTCATCTCAGGTTTTTTTTTTTTGCAATAGAACTTCTAAACTACTATCATGCCCAAAAGCTCCCACCGAGGTGGTCAAGCAAGACTTTAGTAAAGCCTTCGACTCCATTGACTAGGATCCTCCTCATCTTAAAGCTCGTGGCTTCCTTTCGCGCTCGTATTCTTGGATCCACAAAATCCTCTCCACTAGTAAAATGGCTATCCTCCTCCATGAAGTCTATAGAGATAAGATAAACTAAAAAAACCAGTCTTCACTAAGGGAATCCGCTCCCCCCACCCCATACATGTATCATCGCCAGTAACGGAGTCAGGAACATCACACGCCCCGTGCCAGCACCTATAGCTATAGTGTTCTACATTGTGCTATAGTATCTATAGTGACGAAGTGTTTCTTCTCCACGCCCCAGGCGGAGGCCCGGACTGCTTGGGTCATGACGCCGCCCTTGATCATATCGTCATTGAGCACCTTTAGAGACTTTTCGCTAAAGGCTATCACAACCACCTTCTTTCCCACCCCCCTTAAAAACTCTCTCCTATCACCCATCCTGCAGTATGCCGACGACATTCTAATTATTGTCAAAGCCTCCTTTTGTAGCTCTTACCCTGAAAAAATTTCTAGATAATTTTGCCACGGCCACTGGCATAGCCTTCAACTTCAGCAAAACCTAGCTTCATCGATCCATCTCCACATTCCTGGTGATCTGATATATAATGTTACCTCTGCTCGGCCATGACATCTCTTCAATCTCAAATCCTATCTAGATCTTACAATATCTTCCACGAAATTCCACTCTTCTCCCTTTCTTCCCATTATTGCTAAATGAGAAAAATACCTAACTGGTTGGAAAGCTAAGCTTATGTCTAAGGGAGGTTGTTTAATGTTAGTTTTGTTGTCCTTGACTGTTTAGTTATCTATTTTATGGCATATTTCCTTGTCCCAAAATATGTGCTTCTCTCTATTGAATTAGGAGAACTTGTTTTGGGTAGCAAAGAAACTTGTAACTGTGCTATTCATTGCCTAGAAAGGAAAAAATTGCAAGCCTAAAAGGTTTTGTGGTCTCAACAACAAAACCCTATCTACCCAAAAGACGCATGCTCCTAGATTTTTTACACGCTTCTTCACCCATCTAGCCTCTCCTGCATTAAAGGCCTTACTGAAGAAAACTACCGCTCAATTGAATCTCCTCGCTCTCACCCTTTCATACTTGCGGAAGTTTATTGCAATCAACACTTCAACCCAGAATAATATTAGTTTCGCGCTTCATGGAAATGGGCGGAACACCTTTTTCCAACACGATGCCCTTCGTAATCCGTCCCTCCTAGACTTCACCTTCCCAAACCTGCTCTCCCATACACCACTACCCCAGTCTTCTGCCTAACCTACGTAACCAGTCAACCTTTTTGTTCAAAAAGGAGAAGGCCCGGCTTCTGCATCATCATGATGCACACATCCAAGATGTAATCGGTCAACTTTTGTGGCCTAGTTCGTGATGCCTTCCTTGGCCTCTTTGTTGCAGGATTCTAGGCCATCGACTAGCAGTTCATTGTCGAAGGGCATGATTTCTCTCACGTTGTTTATAGGAGGACACCCTCTACCACTATGAGGACCCACATGTTGTTATTCTCTGGGGATCATGGTTCCCAAACAACACATATCTTGACCATAATGATGTGATGCCTCGATGGCAGGATCATGTCGAGTCTAGGCACCACTTGTTATTCATCTGTTGAATATGATATGCATTGAACCTCTTGAATCTTTTGATGATCTATATATAGTGTTCACCCTCAAATGAGACCCCGATATTTTGAGCCTAGACATTGTCGTCCCCATTTTTCAAGGTATAGTGAAAGTTTTATGGTTTTGCAGTGATCATTTTTAAGGGGAAAATGTGGTGGGGTCTATGTTGGTGGAAGAACGGCAATGGGGAACAATGGTGGCCAGGTAGGGATGGAGCTACAACTGAAGGAGAATGTCAAGAACAAAAAAATTGAATCCATGTGACTTTTCTTCCAAGCACACGTGTATGTATTGAGATATCTCAAGATAGACGATGTTGCACTATCACCGTACAAGGAATTACATTACTATAATGTTTTCTCCTGCAACTTCCTTTCAAAAACCTAGTATGGTTTGTCATGTTGTTGACACATTTTCTTGTACTGCCCACAACCTAAGATATGAGCTTTCTAGACATTGACCTGTGGTCTTCAAGATGGTATTTTGGTCATCAATTTATGCACGAAAATCCTTCCTCGCATAAAAATTGTTTGTTGATAATTCTAGTAATATCATTTATGATGTTTTGGATGCCGTGACATTTTCATTATATATGGCCAGACTTTTTTTTAGGAACTGGCAGGAGCACTGCATTTCCGTTTAGGCGAGAAAGAGCATTTGTGTACAATAGTGTGCTACTTTTTTAGGCCCTGTTGCAAATCTGATGTTAGATTTTCAAACATGGAAAATTGGACGTATTTTATGCAAAATAACGTGTCGCGAGCCTGGCAATTCCCTTCAGCAAGCATGGCAAATCCTGGCATGTTAAGTTTTTTTTACCGGGATTTGCTGTACTTGCATGGCAAATCCTGGCATGTTAGCTTTTTTACCGGGATTTGCTGCACTTGCTGAAGAGAATTGCCATGCTCGTGACACGTAATTTGCCATAACAATGTTTGATTTTCCATGCTTTAAAAAGTAACGCCAAATTTTTAGCATTTCCCTTTGGGGGTTGGGTGGGGGGGGGGGGGGGGATAGTGCCAAAATGGTATTTTTTTTATGTTTAAAAAAATTCCGAAAAGCATTCACCATGTTCATGTGGATGTATATTACACATGTGCAAATTCTGATGATGAAATAAGTAACATGTGAGTTACACAAAAAAAATGATAAAATCGTGATTTTGGAAAGATGAACAGTGCATGCATTATTCACTATTCATAAATCATATTTCTTTTTTCAATTTTATATAGCTCACATGTTTAGTTATTTCATCACCAAACAATACACGTGTAATATACATCCATATCATCATGTACGATTCTTGTCGGATTTTTTTAAAAAACTCAGAGTGTGATATTAAAGTATTTAAAATAAGGTGCTAAAAAATCCACCCTGTTTTCATTTTAGATCAAACTGTTTTTTTAGAAGTGGAAAAAATGGAAGGGGATCTAGTTATGTCCTGGACGATTTAAACCACTCATTCTGGGATTAGATCTGTTGATCATGGGCTAGGGCAGGAGACATATTTAATGCGTGGACAGAATCTAATCTCTGTGTATCTGGACCCAATAAATAAAGGGCAGTAAATTAAACCAAGCAGTGTACTCCTCCTCCTTCCTCCTCCTATGAATGAAGCGACTGGAATTGAAGCAGAGGAGACAAGCGAATGTGTGAAATGCCGGGCAGCAGGCGAAGCGACATGCGCCCGGCTCAATAATTCTCCTGGACATGACAGGCTAATAAGCTACGTAGGAAAATTTTCCACTTGGAATTAATTACAACACGTCAACAACAAGTGACTCCCACAACGGTCGTCTTCTCTGCAGGCTGGCCCATGCGTCGACCACACATGCATGCATGTTCAAGGAACACGCACTCACTCGATCACCCACCACCACTCTCTCTCTCTTGATCTGGTGGCCAGTAGTAGTACTGTCGCTTGTCAGGAGAAAGAGTTTGAAAGTCGTTTGGGACGACGGGGGAGGAGGAGGACGACAGTGACAAGTGAAACTCAGTTGCATGCGGTAGTAAAAAATTTCTTCCGTTTGGAATCGACCGGCACGAGAGACGGCCGGCAGCGGGCAGGATACACACTACAGTGGTGCGCTAGTACCCCTCCTCGATCCCAACCTACCTAAGCTAAGCTAGCTAGATCTGGCCATGTCCTCTCCCGACCTCACTCACTACATCCAAAACCCTAATATTTCGATCCTTGCCCCTCTCTAGCCCTCACGCAAGTAAGTAAAACGAATCATGCATGTACACGATGCCAAACCAGATAGCGAATTCGATCTCATGCTACCGATTGGACGGCTAATCCACGTCATGCATGTTTCACTTTCGAAAGTGGGGGCACAGAAGAAAGTAAAGAGGCGATGGCTACGTACACTGTAAGCAGTTGAACAGACATGATTGGTCGCAGTCCAACAATCAAATCATCAAGTAACATCAAAGGAGGGGGGTAGAGAGGAACCAGATATATTTTCCGTCCTCTCCTCTGGGGCCGGCCGGAACGCCGACCGGTCGATCGGTATCCGGACGGCCCGGGGCGTATCATGGAGTTAGCTAGCTAGCGGCAGGCGGCCGGTGGATCGGCACTGTTGCGGCGGGGGCCGCGGGAGATGCTCCACCGTATGCACGGCGACGAAGACGACGCCCGCCAGGATACATGCATCCTAATCAGTCAAAAAGGCCCCGGAATGATTAGGGAGAGATGGCGTGAACTGTGAAGGATAGAAGTGGTAGAATACGCCTTGCACGGCTGGGGAGAGGGACAAAAGATAGGCAGGGATGGGCGACGTTTGTTGGTTCGTTCCAATCCCCACTCTACCTAGCTCTTCTTTTTCTTTGTTCTTCCCTTTACTGTTTGCATACGTGCAAACGTCTGTGCACCTTGGTGCCCACTACTCCCATACATTTACGCTTTTGAATAGCAGGAATAATGTGAGTAGTATGTTACGTAGATTTATGGTTTCGCCGTCAATGTTGACCAAAGAATAACTATTTCGAAGTGTATTTAGTGCACGTACTAGGCCTTTTTGGTTATTGATCGGCCTGTAACCAGACTGCCTTCTGAGCCAAAATTTTCTAGTGTAAATAAAGTTCACAACATATGAAATGCTGCCATTTTGATTTTGTTTTCTTAAGATAAAATTAAGGGCACGAGCCTCTCATAGGATCCTACTCCTCCTCCCCCTCTTCCAACTTTGCCCCATAAAGAAAACCGTGATGTGTAATATATGTGGAGTACTATACCATGGTACATTGTGAGAAAGATAGAGTTGCAGGAAAAAAAAGTGTGGCACCATGCGTACATTTCTTTATAAAATGGTTAGTTGCACGCAATTTTTAAATTAAAGTTGCATTGACTACCAAAAAATATTCGATGAAGAAAATCATGCTAGTAAATTACATGATGAAGTCTATGGATGTAATTTTGTGTTATAAAATATTATTTGGTATGTGCAAAAGTAAGTATGTATTGTATATTTTTCCCGCATGGGTCATAAACTTTGGGTCATCTTACATAAATGATCATTTTCTGATTTCTTTTAGGTTTTCCAGAAGAGTATTTTTTTTATTTAGACAGCCCATAGTATTTTTATAAATTTTCACGAGTTTGCAAAGTTAGTGATAGAGTTAGCAATAGTTCAGCTCTCCACAAAAAATAGCAATAGTTCCGCCATATGCAACAGTGAGAAGCAATGAAGAAAATATACATCAACTAGACCTAGAGTGAGAGTTATCTAAAAGACTTGACCCATGCCTCAAAGTCTATGTATTTTGCCTCTGTGCCCTAAAAAGTATCCAGTTGAGCTCCTCCTTGAACCACTTCCTACAAGCACACTAACCAATTGCGGGATTGAGGAGTGCATTCGAAGATGAAATCATTGCGGGTGTTCCAGATGTCACATGCTATGAAGATGACCAATTCAAGAAACAAGGAAATTTTAAGGGAACATCTAACTGATTTATTATCTCCTGAATGCCATTGCGCCCTGGCTCCCAATCAGGGCAAAGATAATTACAACAGTGTTTATGGGTAAAATGTATACGGATATAAGTACAAACAAAACAAAAAAGGTCAGGATGGCATTGAGCTAATTCAAAACAATATTTATGGGCAAAATGCAACTATAGTAGTGTTTATGTATCCTCCCGCCCAAGCAGACCTGAGCCCGATAGGTGTTCCCATACGATAACACAGTGTTTACAGAGTGGTTGTTATGGATCAATAGCTCCAGAAAGTAAAAACTAAAACAAGGCAAATTGTCCGATTACAAACACATCTCCTTAATTTATCAACATGTCCGCACGGGAGCATGTGAGAATTGAGGCTAAAGCGTATGCAATTAAGCAGGGACGTGTACGTGTTATATAGAGGCAAAGACTACAAAAGAGGTTAGGTGGTTAGGGCTGTGGATTGATCTACAAGAAACTAGGCTATCCAATCTCAACAGCCCCACCGATCCTTATCCCTCGTTACACATAACACGCACGCACACACGTCTACATACGGTTTATACATCACCGTAGAATACAATGCTTAACACTACCTCAATCATAACTTATCTAAGTTAAGATTGTGTCGAAAAGCTTCTAGCTGCCTCAAAGACAAGGGTTTAGTAAACCCATCTGCAACCTGATCTCCTGTAGGCACAAACCGAACATTGAGTAGTTTATTTGCTACCCGTTCGCGAACAAAGTGATAGTCGATTTCTATATGCTTTGTTCGAGCATGAAAAACAGGATTAGCGGTCAAATATGTGGCACCAAGATTATCACACCAAAGTGATGCAGCGCGAGGTTGGCCGCCGCCGCCACCACCGCCGCCGCCGTTGTTGCAGCGACCACCACCACCAGCAGGGTTGCGGACGTTATTGTTGTAGCTCTTGTCATAGCCTTTCTGCAGCGCCACGCGCCATGGCCCTCCTCTTTGCAGATCTGACAGCGTTCACGGTCACCACGGTCACCACCCTGGTTGCGCGGCGCACCGCCAGAGGAGCCACCACCAGAGTTGTCGTTGTAGCGTGATGGTCCGGAGTTGTTGTTGTAGCCGCCACGTCCACCGCCGCCGCCACTACTGCCGCCTCCACGGCTGTAGTTACCGCCACGGCCGCCGCCACGTGACGCAAGGTTGGCAGAGTGGTTCGAGGAGAATGCCGCCTGCTGGGCGGCGATGCGGCCTTCCGCCGCCAGGAGCAACGAGAAGAGCTCGGTGAGCCCGACCTGTTGATCTGTGGCGGCTCGCGTGGAGATAGCGGAGACGAAGCCATTGTAGTCCGGTTCATGCACCAGGCCCTGAAGAATTTGATCGACTAGATCATCTTCTCCAAGAGGCTTCCCGGCGGCTGCGAGTTCGTCAGCAATGCCCTTCATCTTGGTGAAGTAGGCTGCTGCCGACATGTCCCCCTTGCGTGTATTACCTAGGGCAGACCGAAGCTGGAGAGTGTGTGCCCTATATTGCGATGAAAAGCTTTGCACCAAGGCTTGCCAGATGCCAGCAGAAGTAGTATGGTTCGAGACTTGCATGAGGACATCACGAGAAAGAGATGCAATCAAGAACGTAAGCACCTGTTGGTCTTGTGTCTCCCAGATGGCGTGATCGGGGTTCGGCGTGGTGACGGTTTCTTTCTTCCCGTCGGCGATGTCCCTCTCCGTGAGAAGAACGGCGTCTGGCTCCTTGCGTGATCCATCAAGGTAGCCCATCATGCCTGCAGCTTTGATGTGCGGCAGGACTTGCGCCTTCCATACAAGGAAGTTTTCCCTGGTCAGTTTCTCGGTGATGGTGTGACCAAGGGATGCGAGGGAGTGGGAGGCCATGGCGACGGAGGAGGAGGAGGATGACATGACCTAGATGCGTGGAAGAGTTAGGCTCTGTATACCATGTGAGAATTGAGGCTAAAGCGTACGCAATTAAGCAGGGACGCGTACGTGTTATATAGAGGCAAAGATTACAAAAGAGGTTAGGTGGTTAGGGCTGTGGATTGATCTACAAGAAACTAGGCTATCCAATTTCAACAGCCCCACCGATCCTTATCCCTCGTTACACATAACACGCACGCACACACGTCTACATTCGGTTTATACATCACCGTAGAATACAATGCTTAACAGAGCATGGATGACCTCCATCATCTCCTAAATGAAGGTGGCTTGTCTTGTCATCCTAGCATATATATTTGAAAGGAAAGATCTCTCCATGAGAAAATGACGTTTGTGTCAATTGATAGTGCTACGTATTGCCCTCACTGACCGCTCAAAATATTGGTTCTATGTTGATGCAATGAAGGTGCAACGTGCAAGAGGAGTCTGATTGAAAAGTCAAAATACTTGCCAATTATAGCTTGTGGTTTAGAACTTTGATGACTGTAGCCATCAACGCATACGATATTTTGGTGTGGTTAACTTTGTGTGTGAGGAACTGCGGTCCTATCTAAATCAAGAAAACGACTGGCTGTCTGTGGCTGCAAACAGGTTCCGTATGATCGATGTGTATCTGGCAAGTTAATTAACTTGGATGTGTATGGAATCTGGTGACAGTGATAGGGACTAGCAGCCTTGTCAATGTAGCACCCAACTAGCCAATAAATCCGTGAGGGGGACAAGACGGTCTCGGCCATTGACAGAATCGATCAATAATGAACACATCATCATGCACATGTGTCCTCTTGTCACATCAATATCCGCTCGTGGATGCCATCCATCTACTCCTTGGACTAGCAACAAGGATAAGCCACATGCATGTGATGTGTACATATATAGTAGCTGCGAGGAGAGGAGACACGGCACGTACGTGTACGTGCGTTACACGAGTATAGGTTAGCTACATAGCTGTAGTGAGCGAGTTCCTGAGTAGTGTACGTCTGCATGCATGCATGCATGAGTAAATGGGATTGTTAACATGCATGCATGCTTGGTCCTGGGCGGCCAGGGAAAAGGCGCGCGTCCGGATTGCTGAACAACGAATGGGAGCTGATCGACATGGATGAGCAGTAGCGGTACGTAGTGTGTGGTGTAGTCCGAGAAGACATGGGTAAGTAGTAGTGGTAAGCTTAAGCTACTCTACTACACTACACTACAGGGTGGCTATGTAGGGGATTCTGTATGTAAGCAGCACACAGCACATAGTAGGGGTAAAGAAGAAAGGTGTGGGAGGGATGGCCATGGTAGGCAATCAAGCGGAGGAGCAGTGGAGTTTGGCGAGCCATGGAATGTCTGTCCAAATAAAGGAAGGCATGCAGCTAAAGCGCGAGGCCCAGGCCGCGACTGTAGAGCAAAGTGGCTACCTAGCCGAGAGGCTAGCACTCTACCACCACCACCACCACCACCACCATCACCACCACTGGCGCAGCATGCATGCATACGACTGACCAGTAGCATAGTACTTGAGTTAGGCGCGCGCGTACATGGCAATGGCATGCATACGAGTGCCTCTCCATCGCAGTTCATGGCCATGGCCATGGCGTTGGCGCGCCGGCCATGCATACCCACACGGTCACACCACGACCACGATCCCACTCACTCGCAGGTCACAGCTGGAGTAGCTTGCTAGCCGGCCTGGGATTGAGCGCCGTGCATGCGCACACGTACAGTTTATGCCCTGCCACATTTGACCATTTGCCTCTCCACGGCCGCCTGCATCCCCGTTGGCGTTGGCGTTGGCGTTGGCGAGTATGTGCGCAAGTACGCCTGCGAGCCGCACCCTATCATCATTAATCAGAGGAAGGATGCAGTTGGCTGGCTAGCTAGCGGCCGGGCTGGGCAGGAGCTGCGCCTACAAAGGTTAGGCTGACACTGTGCTTGCACAGCGGCGGCTCGATCGGCTCCGTCCGGTCAGGCAGGCATGCATGCACATGCATGCGAGCGGGCGACAGACAGCGCCACCTCCTCCTCTGATTCAGATTCTGATTCTCGCCACGACTAGACAGCCCAGCCCAGCCCAGCCCAGGGGTGCGCGCGACGGACGGACGGACGGCTGTAGCTGTTCGCTGTTCGCTGTAGGATCATCCATGGATGTGACCGGCCGGGTAGATGTGTAGGAGTACTCTATCTATGTTGTTGTTGGTGTTGTTGTAGTACGTTGAACATATTTGGGCCGGTCAAAAGGTGGCCGTTTTGGTGGCGGCCATGATAGCAAGTGTGTGCCTGTACGTACGTACGTACGTACGTGTTTGTTTATTTGTTTATGCGCGTCGACGTGTGGATGGGGCCGGCGGCCAGCACGACACACATACACACCATGTGTAGGCGTACGCCGACTTCACTGTGGCCTTCAAAGGCCGGGGCCTACGCGCGCACAGTGCGTCGCCAATCATCCACTCCATTCATCGGTCGACCGGAGGAAGAAGTCGCGGTGCATGCGGCGAGCCCAGGCCGGCACGCTCCGTGGCTCCGTCGCTGTACGTACGCCCCGCCACGGCCGGGGACCAGGGGGAGCGCGCGAGCCCGGCCGGCCGGGCGGTCAGCGCCGTGCTCCCTCGCTGGCCGCATGACCCTGCCTGCGCATCATCGGCGTCGTCCCATCCGTGAGGACTGAGGACCATGGCTAAACTTAGACGGTGACATCGCCAACAGTGCCCTAGGTACGTAGGGGGCTCGCCGTCTCGGTGTGAGGGGGAAACAAACTTGACGATCAGATGCGGGCCGGGGGACAAACTCCTCAGGCATGCATGCATGCCATGCGCCCACTGCCTCGCACGTTCCACGTGTAGGCGTACGCACGTACGCACGTACGTACGTACGAGTATGATCACTGCCGGCCGGTCTCGCACGTCGCCGTGCCAACTGCATGCCAAGGTAGCTAGGCACGTCGTACGTCGTGGCTTATTCGTACGTAGAACCATCATGCGGCGCGAGACCAGGAGCTGTACGTAGAACCATCATGCATGCCCGATTGTCACACACCTCGCGGATCAGATCGATGAGGCCACGCATGTATAACATGCGCGTCCGTCCGTGCGTGCACCGGCCGGCCCACCCATGCAAGCGCACAGCGGCACACATGCGCCCATGCATGGCGTTGGCGTTGGCATGGACACGCACATATGGTCCAGATATACGCGGCCGGGCGGGTGATGTAGACTAGTCGCGGCCTCGGTTTCGAACTACTGCGCGCACTATGCATGCGTGCTTGCTGCCTGTCCCGTGCACGGCGCTGCCGGTGAACAGTGTCGGCCGCGCCCTCCCTGCGCCCTAGCAATAGTGGAGCTAGCCCGGCCAACCCCCGGCTAGCTAGCTCCGTTCGTTCTGCTTTAATTCCAAGATGAGTTTCAACAGTTGCTCTTTCTCCGGCCGTGCCGTGCCGTGCTTGGACTGGAGCAGCTGCCACACCGCCCATGGCTGTCCCGCTACCTCGCCTAAGAGCATCTACAGCTGCAGGTTGTAAATCCAGGCCGCGTATACGGGCACTGGCCGAGCACGTCTCATTTGTTGGCTTTCACACCTGAGTCACTCATATCCAAACCCACATAGTGGCTTTTTCTTGAGAGAAGCGTTTTAGCTCCCAGGCTTAGATGAGCCCGGGAGTGAACATAAAATTTATTACAAATATTGAATAAATTCAAAAAATTCCATTTTTTTTGTGGGGAAAGATAACTGAGTGCGTGATATCCGTGTCAAATTTAGGGTATGTGTAGAAGTTTACTATTTGTGCACTGTTTAGACTTGATTTTGTTTTTTCTTGATGAGAGCTACATAAATGTCCAAATGCTTTGAAATTTGGCACACACCTCACGCACTCAGTCATATTTGTCCACACCAAAATCAAAAAAATTCAAAGTTTTCTAGTATTAGTTTTCAATTTACTGCTCACCGGGTGCAGATGAGCCCGGCCTCAGAATTGGATATTCGCTTTTCATTCGTTCGTTTGTTCTTCTTCTTCTTTTCTTTTGATGACATTTATATATATTCTTTCCTAAGGACACACACTGAGACTGAAACTGGCTACCACCGCTGCCGCTAGAGGGTACCATGCACCGTTGCGGCCGTATCAAAATGGGGCAGCTTTAATCAGTGCTTCACACCACACACACACACAGAGTCACAGACACAGCCAGCCAGGCCCTGGGAGCGCAGCGCAGCGCAGGACGAGGAAGCAGGGGCACGTGAGACTGGCCAACTAACCGTCCAGTCGCCCAGATCCGACGGCCCCCAGACACCAAAGCAGAGACACCGGCATGGATCAAGGAGTGCGTGGATCACAGGCTGAGTGAGCGATGCGTGTTTACTTACTTACCTTGGCGGCCGGCCAGCACGAGGAACAGAAGCCGATCAATAATGGACTGCGACTGAGCTGACGAGGCCATCGACTCCATCGCTTTGCTTTCTTCATCACGAGGAAAGCTGCAGGTTGCAGCCGCAGTCCTGGCGCGCAGAGCCGTATTGCCAAATGCCAGCCGGCCAGCCTCTGCTGCAGAGAAAAACAAAGGAGAAAAGGCATCAGGAATTACCATGATCCATGAAGTGCCGGTATCCTTTTCATATCCATGATAAAAGAGATGGTAATCGACCAGGGGTTGGCAGCATGCATCCAGACCGTGTTAGATGCACCGAAGACTGATACGAGCACAACGAAATCAGAACAGTATCAACGAGCCGCTGCAGCCTTGCACGCTCACTGACGAGTGACCAACCGAATCGAGGAGGGAAACCAAGATTGCCTTGCCTACAACACCAGCGGTACAGCACGGAAACAAATGCCCCAGCACGGCTTACAGCTTTTGCTTATTTAACCCTAACAGAGTCCGGCTAATCAACTAACGAAGCTAGGACATGACAGCAACAGATCCGCGGCGGCGATGAACGGAGAAAAGTTAACCTTGCTCATTTACAACTTTCTACCTAGAAAAAGGGCCTGGTCTTGGCGACATAGGAATGGAGGGTCGTTCGGGCACATGGCCATGGCAGAAGGGAAGCAAAACGGTGGGCTCGAGCGGGATTGCTAACCACCGACGGATCAGGACGCGTCGCTCAGTAGTGCGACCAGGTCGCTCTTCTTCATCTTCGAGTAGCCCCTGAGTCCTCGAGACTTCGCCAGCTCTCTCAGCTCCGTGACCTTGAGCGAGCTCAGGTCGGAAGCTTCCGCGGAAGGACTACCTTCCAGACTGTCATCAAGGGATGCGCTGCTATCTGGAACGTCATCGACATCATCCAACGGTTCCAGATAATCTTCGGCTTCATCGGCATCCAGCACGTCTGACTCGTCATCTGAAACAACAAAGTCGTCCAAAGATGCGTCTTCTGGTGCTAGCACAGAGTCGGGTTCGTACGGGGAGACTGAATCAGGTTCATCTTGAGCAGTCTCCTCCTCCAGTGGCGTCTTGGCTTTCAGCACAGCATCGGTCATGCCATTGACGACAGGCTTGGCACCAGCTTCTGGATTGGTAACAAGCTGGAACTTAACCCCAGGGACAGGAGATCTTCGCCTGAAGCTTGAAGGCGGTCTCTGGAAGGTTGCAGGAGGTGGCTTCTGCCCTTCCTGCACGTCGTTCTTCGTGCCAAATATCCTTGAACTTTGCTTGTTTCCAGAATCACTGCTTCTCCATGTCTGATCAAAATTCTGTTCTTTCTCATCGCTGCTCTTCCGTTTTTGGTCCACCGAGTGTCTCCTGAGCAGATTAAGAAGGGAATCGACACTTCCCTTCTCACCCTGAGATTTTGCAGGTTCAGGCTTCTTGTCCTCCCTGCCTTTTCCCCTGGCTCGCAGTTGTGCTTGAACCCTTTTAAATAGCTCTACAATCTCCTTTTCCCTTTCCCCTGGAGCTGATGTTGCATGGGGGCGTGAGTTGCTTGTCAAAGACATAGGTGGTCCATTCTTGGAGGATACTGTATCACTATCAAATTCATCATTATTCTCAGAGTCGTCCCTTTCTTGGAATGGCTTGCTTTTCCCCCTTGATGATGAACCCCTCTTCTGTTGTCGTGAGATATCTGGATTCCTTGGTCTATGGTTGTTGGGGCTAGCACCACAAACCAAAGACACAGTCAATGGTCCCAAAATAGTTGATTTGCTGAGGAAACAAGATCCTGGGACGAATCTGCAATTGCCATGATAAACAGGTAAAGTCCCTCTGCTTGAAACTCCTGGACAGAAAAATAAACAGTATACATCAGTTATTGCTTTGGAAGAAGCTTGGTGGACTAGTGGGAAATAGGCAGCTTAAGATGGAACAGTATGCAGCATGTCAGACAGAGGTGAAATTTGAAAATAAACATTATATTCGAGGAAACAAACAATGGCATTACGAACAATAACACTTTTAAGTTTTGACCAAACTGGCAACAGCCATATCAAGATCCACATGGGCAAAACTCAATTCATCATAGACACATGCATAAAGGTAACTTGCGGCGTTCAAGGAAAAGACAAGGCATTTGACAACTGAAAGAAAATGGACTGCACTTCAGAAGTAGCTCATATGGGAAATAACAAATATTCCAGTCACTTTCATCCCTAAATGTAAGTCATGAATAAAAGAGGAGTGTATCACAACATGAATTGCTGCCAGGCACAGCTCAATCCTGAACAGATCATAAGACGGGTTAATGAGTATGAGCCAGCTAACGTGGCCTGTCGGTCGATCTCTAACATACATACAGAGCTATTTGATTAGTGGAGGAGAATGCCATACAGTTGCTCTGTGC
Organism: Triticum monococcum; assembly: GCA_034509565.1. Classification (NCBI taxonomy): domain Eukaryota; kingdom Viridiplantae; phylum Streptophyta; class Magnoliopsida; order Poales; family Poaceae; genus Triticum; species Triticum monococcum. The sequence goes on from CM067846.1 coordinate 615,252,553, forward strand.
ATATTCATGAATCAACTAACATATGCATCCTAATTAAAGCCAAATGACGCAGAAGAGATGCACATTTACACCATGTGCAATCGAGTACAAGCGCCTGCTCCTAGCGGCAAACACGGAAATAGCGAGCAACAGCAGTCTTGTATGAATTAAATTGGGAAACCAAGTGTCTCGTGTCCACTTTGAACAAGTCAGATTTCAGATGGCGGGACAATTTGCGCTAGCAGACATCTAACGGGCAACATTTAAGTCAATCTAGGAAGAGAGGACAGTGCAAGGCATCTAAAGGGACGATCCCCCAAAATAGTTAGGCAGTTGCTGTAGAACTGCAGGAAGTGTGAGCTGCACATGCCATCTAATGTGCATACTGCATACATACATATTCCACTTGAGTGGTTTATAAACCCCCAATCCACTTAATAGGTAATCGGCTATCATATTCATATATGAATAAACATGGCAAATTGATATACACTGCCTTGAGCACAACATGATTGGCATATATAAATCTAAATAAAGCAGCTCAACTTGCATAATCTGGGCCAGAAGCAAACACCACTACAGCTAGCTGAGGAATGAGGATAAGAAATAGATTCAAATCCCCTCTTAGTACCTAACGAGGTGGTTATTGCAGGTAAACCAGGCCACATTTTTCTACCTGTCCATTAGGCATGCCGTCAGGGAGAACATAAATTCAGAAATGCTCCAACATAAAAGAGATAGGAGTATTGTCCCAAACCACTCTCTCTGTAAGCCGAATTAGCACCGCCCCTTAGTAGGATAAGCATATAGGATCCATCTCACAATTCACCAGTGATAACAATTAGGGGAGGGCGCACATGTATGATTCTGCCATCAATTAAGAAGGGTGAGCTCCTACACGTTGAGCCTCTCTGCGACAGGGGTGCGTACGCAGCGGCCTAACTACTGCTAGCGCAGCACTGCAGTGCTGCTGCTGCTGCTGCTGCTCCTGGCTACCACTGCTACGGGTCAGTGTACCACTGCTGGACGCCGCAGAGACAAGGGGAAACGCGCGGTGGGCGGCAGCGGCGGTGGAGCAGACAGGCCGCCCCTCGCGCCGCGGAAATCCCGAAACCCTAGACGAAACTGGACCCTACGGCGCGCGCTGCGCATGTAGACGGGTAGCCGGAAACAGTGGGGTGGGAGGCGGGTCGAGGAGGGGAGGGGAAACTGCGCGGTACCGTGGTGGTGGAGGAGGGCGGGGGCAGCGCCGGTCATGCCTCGGGATAGACGCCGGTGGAGGAGCTCGCGTCCGGGGGCGGCGGCGGCGGCGGCGGCGCTGGTGACTGCCGCTGAGAAGAGAGGAGAAGGGAGGGCGGAGCGATTGGTAGCCGTAACTGATAGACTCGGCGCAAGTGGGGGATTTCCGGCGAGGGCTTAGGTCGCGACGTGGGCCGGCTGGTGTCACTCGCTCGCTCGTGGAGGCCTGTTGGGGAGCAAGAACACAAAGAGTCAGTCAAAAACACTCCAATTGGATCCCATATTGGAGGCTACTCCAACAAATATTTTTCACTCAGTTTTTTCTCTTCCTTTTTTTCAGCCGGAAAAATATATAAACAGTAAAAATAAAAATATTCAAAAGATAGGATCCTAATAAGGGGCTGACGTTCCCTAAAGAAAGACCCTGACACGGATTTTAAAAAAATAAAAAAGAAGAAAAACCCCCGGCCTCTGCATCTCTTGATGCACACAACCATACTATTAAAGATCCAGGTTCCGAACAAGGTCTCTAAAAGTCTTACAAAACTATTACAAAAAAATGATATGCTACAACTGGCAAAAATAAGTTAAGATGACTAAACACCTATTCTATTATTGGACCTTCATCCAAACCGGTTGTATGTATCCCATGCAACCATCTTTCATCGGTTGCACCCAGTATCCATAAGCTCTCTGTGGTCCACATGACTAAGTAATGACCATGTACGGATCCAAGCTGACGCCCTAAAGATAACATGTAGAAAATTTATGACAATTTGTCTGTTAAAAGCAACATCATTCCAACAATTCTAAATGGCCCAAAATAATACACATACTCCTACACAAATATGTGTCGCGGTTTTAGCCTCAATCCCAGTTAACCAATTCCCACATAAATGTGTAACCGAGATGAGCAGAGTTACGTTAAATGCTACATGAATGGTCTGCCACAGTAAGTTAGCAAATGGGCAGAATACAAACAGATGATTTATTACTTCTTCCTAATTGCAAAAGCAGTACCGTTTATTACCTTCCCATTTACGCTTTTCCAAGTTATCATTTGTCAAGACCTTGACACGGATGAACATTCCCTTGGGAAGCTCATTCTAGCGAATGACGCCGCTAGGGGTGTTCTCTAAAAGAAACACTCCGATGAAACGTTTAGAATTGTCATAGTGTAACACAGAGATTTGTCATGCCAAAAAAGGGAGAAAACTTTCATGCCTAAAAATAAAAACATATGATGTGTCAAAAAACATATGATACTGTAAAAATGTCATGCATTTTAGGGGTTTTGACATGTTGCAATAGAGATGGTCAAGGAGTTGTCATGCTGCAACAGAGAGAATTGGTAGACTAAGAAAAAACAAGGCTTACCCATATGTTCATGAATTGCCATGGTATAGCAGGCCAAATTGCCACGCCTCGAAGAGTGGCTACTATACATTCTTCAAGTATTTGACATGCTACATCTAGGGGGTGCCATGCTACACACGGGGTCGTTCCCGAATGGTGTATGGGAGAAAACAATTGTGTCATTTCTGGAAAGGTGCATGGGAGTGAACAGTGTACCTCACGGGGATTGCCGCGTTTCAACACCTTAAGATTCATGCTTCAAATCGAACGCACCAAAGAGTGTCCCTTAGAAATATCACTCCCAGAAAACATTAGCTCTATAGGACATCTATCAAGAAATGCTCATCAAAATTTAGAATGATTGTGAATTCCAGAAAATATTCATAAAGTTTAAAATGTTTAAAAAATCATGAATGTAAAAATATTTATTTTTAAAAAATATTACAAATTTATAAAAATATATTCACGAATTAAATGTTCTCAAGATTTTTTAAAAATGTTGAGTGTACAGAAATATTATTAGTTTTAAAATTATTCATGCATTCCCAAAAAATCACGAATTAAAAAATGATGAGTTTTTTTGTGAATTTCGAAAAATTTAAATTTTCAAGAAAAGGTAAAAAGAAAAATATGGGGAAATAGAAAAGAGAAAAGAGGAAGAAAGTGGAGAAAAGAGACAAAAGAATACAAGGAAATACAAGCAAAGAAAAACAAACAAACAAAAACAAGCAAGAGACACAAAAGAAAACCGGCAGTCTCGTCACTACATTAGTTGGCCCGGCCCATACGCTCACTGCCCTGTGTGAAGTTGACTGAGAATTAGTTAATGGATATTCATAAATTTTACTAAAAAGCAAAAAACAACACGTGTTAGTAGGAGGCGTCCCCTCAAAAAAAAAGTAGGAGGCGTGACACCAAGCGGCCAGCTTGGTAAGGTACCAGCAAAAAAATGCAGTAGGAGGTGTGACGCATGCCCACGCATCAATTCCTTTGAGCGATGCTCTCCTTTGCACCCCTTTTTGGTTGCATACATGAGAACCCAATTCTTTTTTTAGATCAATAACAGCAGGATTTGGGGAACACATCCTATTTGACACTCATTCTATTTTAGACTTTTAGATTAATTGGAGGATCGTGAATTGGAAACAACTTCACAATAATTAGGATTTGCTCCCGAAATCCTCCTATTAATAAAAAAAATAGAGTTGGGTTCGCTTGTATGCCGCCATAAAGGGGTGCAAAGGAGAGCAACACTCAAAGGAATTGATATCCGGCGAAGCCCCGCGCCTCCTTTTAGTAATTTTATGAACTTACTTTTTTTACTTGCAAAAAAGTAAATTTATGAGAATGAGTTAAAAATATTCATAAATGTACTTTTTTACTCGCAAAAACAGTAAATTTATGAATATATTTTAACTCATTCTCAGTCAATTTTACAAACCAGTCTGATTATATAAAATATTCACGTGTTAAAATATTTAATCTAGTAAAAGAATATTGCCTCGGTCGATCGAGAATCGACTAATATTTTAGTCGGTTTTACAAACGTATTCATACTGATCTAGAACAATGTTCACCATGTAATTTAAATTTGCCCATCTAGTGCAAAAAGGGTACTGTTTGGTCTCAGAGTTCAGAAATATAAAATCTTGAATGGATCTCAATGTTAATTAAAAAAAACTAGACCAACAGGGAGGAGCCCCTGTGGCTTTATAATGGATAGCGATAATCTAAGGACGGCAAATAATTCAATGGTGTAACTAGGAGCTTTTTCCTTTGACTTAAATAATAATTTATTTTATAGTTTCAGAAATTACCCTGGGGATTGAGGGCGAGGGGGGCATGCTATCGGGATTAAAGGGGAATACTTTGTGCATGAACTAATTTTTGTGAAAGCTGTGCATTTTTTTTTCAAAAAGGAGAAAGTCACTCTGGTCTCTACATCTATTGAGTATTGATGGACTTTATCATTGTGCAAAGAACACACTAAATGGTGACTTATTGCTACTTTATCTCTTCACCACAATGCAACATGTTTAGTGAAACTATGTAGGTCAAACATTTGCACTTGTAGTTGTTTCCGAATTTTTTAAAGTTTGCGGAAGACAGTTTTTTATACACTACTCTTTTTCTTAAAAAAAACAACAGGGAGGGTCCTCAAGGACCTCAAGAAAAGGGCCTAGAGATGTACTGTGAATCTGCTCAAGAGAGTCATGTACCCGACGAGGCAAACTGTGCTTACAGTAGTAAGCAATAGCTAGGTGGATGGATAGATCTAGTGGTTGTGTCCAGGACACAAGGCCAGTTAATATTTCAGTCCTTTACTCCTATCACGCGCATAGAATTGCGCCCTTGCTATTTTGTTATGGGAACACCACTCGGCCACACAGGCTGTGTATAACCTCAAGCTTGTAGATGTACTTTGGCTGATGGTTTGGTTGCCCATTGTTTAACCTTTTATAGGAGAAACTTGCTAACTATGAAGCTAATAATGACAAAAATCATAGCCCGCAGAGTTTATGTGCTATATTATTTTCTATTAATAGCCGATTATAGTCCTGATATAGCGTTGGTACAGTTGTGAGATCGCGGTGCCGCTAAATGGTATTCTTCACAATTGCCCGGTATGTTATAGAACAACAGGCTATAGCCCCGCTATACCGCCGCTATGGCTATGGAGGACTTTCGCTATTTGGCATAGCCCATCATTTAAAACTATAATTAATACACATCAAATAGTAAAACATAAGTTATTTGTATACTAATCTTAAATGATAAACCGTTGCGGAGATCATAGACTATATGCGAATAGTAGCATAATTAAAGTTAAATAGTGGACTTGACTATTAGGTTATAGTACCCACTATATTAATCGTACTGAAGTAGCTAGTCATTAGTACTCGACTGCTCTCATCCACATTTATTAGCAGGTATATCTGTCCAAGACAGCTGTCGACAATAGTATTAGCCACCAACCGACGTACGAAGACTTGTCAATGCAATAATTTTATATAACGGAGAACCATACGGTCTATACCATGAGCCGCTTCTTAGTGTTTTTATCATTTGGAATTATGTGTGCAACATGTTGCAATTATCTCTAGGCCGAGTGGCTGACAGAAAGAAAACTTTCTTCCTTGGGGGTAGCTGTAGCAATTTATCTACATCCACAAGGAGGAGGTCGGATGGCTGACCGGGGATTGAAAGTTGCACAACCCACATGTCTGTGACACACAGAAAATAAGATTCATTTGAACACATGTGTCCAAGCAATCCACATACCACAGTATGTACGCATGTCTGTACTGTACACAAGAGAGCATCAAGAACGCATGTGTCCAAGCAATATCATATCACCCACATGTCCGCACATACTACACACACATATATATGTGTGCATGCAATTGTTTTCTGAATATTTTAGGATATAAAATCAATGTTCTATTTTTTTAAACTTGTTAGTGTTGAGCACCCCAAGACCACCATATTCTTGTGGCCGGCACATGATATCCCACTTCACCTTTCATTTGGCTCCGGCTGTCCTATCCGGCCCAGACCATAAGAAAGCCCTTTAAAGCTTGTTGACATGTTGTAAAATGCTCAGTGGAATGACGAGAGGAGTAATGAAGAAGACCACTTGGGAAGTGATAACAGACTTGACGAGAGTCGTACGTCCAATGGTGGTGATGTTCTGGCCATCATATGTTGTCAACTTGCTAGCCACTTTGTCAATAAGGTATTGCAGGTCCTCCAGTTTGAGCTGCCAAATGGAGAGGGGCAACCCCAAGTATTGCAATTGGAAAGAAGCTCTAGTTGCCGGTAGATTGTGGGTGATATGCTCCAAGTCAAGATGACTGTAGCGGATGGGGACCATGGCGCTCTTATGGAAGTTGGTGTATAGGCTTGTGACCTTCTCGAAGCCTCGCAAGATAGCTGCCAAATTGTCAATGCCTCTTTTGATTGGAGCCATGAACACTGCCATCTCGTCCGCATAGAGAGAGGTCCACATCATGATTCCCCGTCCCTAGATCTTTTGTAGGAGCCCCTTTCTCACTGCCACATCAAGAATTTTTTGTAAGGGGTCAATGGCAATGAAGACAAGAAGGGGAGAGGGGGTCCCCCTGTCAGAGCCCACACCCATGCTTGATGGGAGGGTCGGCCACCCCATTCAGAAGAATCCTTGAAGATGAAGAACACAATAGAGTCGTGATCCAATCATAAAATTTACTTGGGAACCCATGATGCTGAAGGAGGTCCAGAATGTACTCCCATTTGACCAAGTCAAATGCCTTGCCGATGTCGAGCTTGAATAGGAGTGCAGGGGTCTTGCTCTTGTACAGCCGCCAAGCAAGGTTACACACATACATGAAGTTGCCGTGAATACTTGTTGTCTTGATGAACGCACTTTGGGCATTGGATATTAGAGTGGCCATATGGGGCCCAAGCCGGATGGATACAACCTTCGTAATAATCTTGGCAATCAATCTCATGTATAATACTAAGGGGCCTATAATAGGCAATCATTTCCGCCCTCCTTCTTGGGCAAGAGCACAACATTGGCAGAGTTGAGCCAATGAAGGTTCGAAGTGTGCAGAGAGTCGAAGGAACTGATCACCCTCATGAGGTCGAGCTTGATAATATCCCAACACTTCTTAAAGAGTAGCCCGTAAAACCATCCGGCTCGGGCACCTTATCACTAGGCATATCATTGATCCCCTCTAGCACTTCTCAGTAATAGGCGAGTCCAGATTGTGCAAACCATGCAACTCCACATTAAGCTCCTCCCAATCAACGTCTTTTGTGCCCCTACAACCTTTCATCATGACATTTGAGAAGTGGTCCACGATTATTTTCTCTTTGGCATCATGTTTGGTTATCCAACCATGGTCGTCCATAATTCTTTGAATATGGTTCTTTCTCCTCCTGGCATTGACCCGGCGGTGGAATAATTTTGTGTCAGCATCCTCTTCTTTGACGTTTGAGACTCTAGCACACTGCTTCTTGTGATCTTTCACAAGCACGACCAAGCTTATGACCCTCCTTTTTAGCCTAGCCCAGAGATCACGCTCTTCAGGGGAGGGCTGCCTCTCCTCTTGAGCAATGTCGAGATGAAGAATCACCAAGAGGGCGGCCTGAAGCTGAACGCTTGACTTAGAGAAAAGGCCGCTACTCCACTTCGAAAAGCAAAGCCCAATCTTCTTGAGCTTGTTGAATAATATTAGCTAAGGCTTTGTGTGCTCAACGCGCTCATTCCACGCCTTCTGCACAACGTCCTTGAAGCCGTGCAAATATGCCAAAAGTTTTTGAATTTGAAGGTCCTTGGCCTTCTAGGTGCCTTATCATCGGCAAGCAAGAGAGGGCAGTGGTCAGAGAGGGAGGATGCTAGTGCATGGAGCATGAGGGTGTTGAACGTTGTGTCCCACTCACAATTCCAAAAGTAGGTGTCAATTTTGCGCAAGGTCGGGTTCACTCTCTCATTGCTCCAAGTGCAACGCTGAGTCTGGAGATAGATTTCTTTGAGCTCGCAGCTATGAAGTGTTGCCCGGAATCTGTTGATCCTACTATGGTCATATTACTTAAGAAAAAAGTATATATTTTTCGTCCCTCGACTCTCTCGAGAGTATATGAATAGATCCTCAACTTCAAAACCAGTAAATCTTAGTCCCTCAATTTTTCAAACCGGATAACGTTAGTCCCTCATACCACTTTAGGTGGTTTCGCTGATCACGTGGCATGGTTTTGACCCTGTTAGAAGTGGCAGCTTCTGTGAGGGAAGAGGCCTGGAGCTTGGCCAATGTTCACGCCACCCATAGCTTGGTCACCATACTCGCCACATCGAGCTTTGACGAGGTCCTTGGTTGGCACCATGCTACCTCTTGAGCACTGCGTTGGTTTTCCCTTGAAGAGGAAAGGGTGATGCAGCAAAGTAGTGTAAGTATTTCCCTCAGTTTTTGAGAACCAAGGTATCAATCCAGTAGGAGGCCACACGCAAGTCCCTCGTACCTACACAAACAAATAAGAACCTCGCAACCAACGCGATAAAGGGGTTGTCAATCCCTTCACGGTCACTTACGAGAGTGAGATCTGATAGATATGATAATGATAAGATAAATATTTTTGGTATTTTTATGATATAGATTGAAAGTAAAAACTGCAAAGTAAAATAGATTGGAAACTTATATGATGGAGAATAGACCCGGGGGCCATAGGTTTCACTAGTGGCTTCTCTCAAGATAGCATAAGTATTACGGTGGGTGAACGAATTACTGTCGAGCAATTGATAGAATTGAGCATAGTTATGAGAATATCTAGGCATGATCATGAATATAGGCATCACGTCCGTGACAAGTAGACCGACTCCTGCCTGCATCTACTACTATTACTCCACACATCGACCGCTATCCAGCATGCATCTAGAGTATTAAGTTCATAAGAACAGAGTAACGCATTAGGTAAGATGACATGATGTAGAGGGATAAACTCAAGCAATATGATATAAACCCCATCTTTTTATCCTCGATGGGAACAATACAATATGTGTCATTTCCCTTTCTGTCATTGGGATCGAGCACCACAAGATTGAACCCAAAGCTAAGCACTTCTCCCATTGCAAGAAAGATCAATCTAGTAGGCCAAACCAAACTGATAATTCAAAGAGACTTGCAAAGATAACCAATCATGCATAAAAGAATTCAGAGAAGATTCAAATATTGTTCATAGATAGACTTGATCATAAACCCACAATTCATCGGATCTCGACAAACACACCGCAAAAAGAGTTACATCGAATAGATCTCCAAGAAGATCGAGGAGAACATTGTATTGAGATCCAAAGAGAGAGAAGAATCCATCTAGCTACTAGCTATGGACCCAAAGGTCTGAAGTAAACTACTCACACATCACCGGAGAGACCATGGAGTTGATGTAGAGGCCCTTCGTGATCGATGCCCCCTCCGACGGAGCTCCGGAAAAGGCCCCAAGATGGGATCTCTTGGGTACAGAAGGTTGCGGCGGTGGAAATAGGGTTTCATGATGCTCCTGGATGTTTTCGGGGTATATGAATATATATAGGAGGAAGAAGTAGGTCGGTGGAGCAACGAGGGGCTCACGAGGGTGGAGGGCGCGCCCCCTGCCTTGTGGCCTCCTCGATTGTTTCTTGACGTCCACTCCAAGTCCCCTAGATCACGTTTGTTCCAAAAATAACTCTCCCGAAGGTTTCATTCCGTTTGGATTCCGTTTGATATTCCTTTTCTGTGAAACACTGAAATAGGCAAAAAAACAACAATTTGCACTGGGCCTTGGGTTAATAGGTTAGTCTCAAAAATAATATAGAAGTGTAAAATAAAGCCCATTAACATCCAAAACAGAATATATAATAGCATGGAACAATCAAAAATTATAGATACGTTGGAGACGTATCAGCATCCCCAAGCTTAATTCCTGCTCGTCCTCGAGTAGGTAAATGATAAAAACAGAATTTTTGATGTGAAATGCTTTCTAGCATATTCTCAATGTAAATCTCTTTATTGTGGCATGAATATTCAGATCCGTGAAAGATTCAAGATAAAAGTTTAATATTGACATAAAGATAGTAATACTTCAAGCATACAAACTAAGCAATCATGTCTTCTCAAAATGACATGGCCAAAGAAAGTTATCCCTACAAAATCATATAGTCTGGCTATGCTCTATGTTCACCACACAAAATATTTAAATCATGCACAACCCCGATGACAAGCCAAGCAATTGTTTCATACTTTTGATGTTCTCAAACTTTTTCAATCTTCACGCAATATATGAGCATGAGCCATGGATATAGCACTATAGGTGGAATAGAATGGTGGTTGTGGAGAAGACAAAAAAGGAGAAGATGGTCTCACATCAACTAGACGTATCAACGGGCTATGGAGATGCCCATTAATAGATATCAATGTGAGTGAGTAGGGATTGCCATGCAACGGATGCACTAGAGCTATAAGTGTATGAAAGCTCAACAAAAGAAACTAAGTGGGTGCGCATCCAACTTGCTTGCTCATGAAGACCTAGGGCATTTTGAGGAAGCCCATCATTGGAATATACAAGCCAAGTTCTATAATGTGAAATTCCCACTAGTATATGAAGGTGGCAACATAGGAGACTCTCTATCATGAAGATCTTGGTGCTACTTTGAAGCACAAGTGTGGTAAAGGATAGTAACATTGTCCCTTCTCTCTTTTTCTCTCATTTTTTTATTTGGGACTTTTCTCTTTTTTATGGCATCCTTTTCTCTTCTTTTCGCCCGGAGTCTCATCCCGACTTGTGGGGGAATCATAGTCTCCATCATCCTTTCCTCCCTTGGGACAATGCTCTAATAATGATGATCATCACACTTTATTTACTTACAACTCAATATTTAGAACAAAATATGACTCTATGTGAATGCCTCCGGCGAAGTACCGGGATACGCAATGAATCAAGAGTGACATGTATGAATGAATTATGAATGGTGGCTTTGCCACAAATACAATGTCAACAACATGATCATGCAAAGCAATATGACAATGATGAAGCGTGTCATAATAACGGAATGGTGGAAAGTTGCATGGCAATATATCTCTGAATGGCTATGGAAATGCCATAATAGGTAGGTATGGTGGCTGTTTTGAGGAAGATATATGGTGGGTGTGATACCGGCGGAAGGTGCGCGGTATTAGAGAGGCTAGCAATGGTGGAAGGATGAGAGTGCGTATAATCCATGAACTCAACATTAGTCATAAAGAACTCACATACTTATTGCAAAAACCTATTAGTTATCGAAACAAAGTACTACGTGCATGCTCCTAGGGGGATATATTGGTAGGAAAATACCATCGCTCGTCCCCGACCGCCACTCATAAGGAAGACAATAAATAAATAAATCATGCTCCGACTTCATCACATAACGGTCCACCATACGTGCATGCTACGGGAATCACAAACTTTAACACAAGTATTTATCAAATCCACAACTACTCAACTAGCATGACTCTAATATCACCATCTTCATCTCTCAAAACAATTATCAAGTATCAAACTTCTCATAATATCCAATGCACTTTTTGTATGATAGTTTTTATTATACCGATCTTGGATGCCTATTATATTAGGACTAAATTCATACCCAAAGCAAATTATCATGCTGTTCTAAAGGACTCTCAAAATAATATAATTGAAGCATGAGAGATCAATTATTTCCATAAAATAGAACCACCCCCGTGCTCTAAAAAGATATAAGTGAAGCACTAGAGCAAAATTATCTAGCTCAAAAAATATAAGTGAAGCACATAGAGTATTCTAAGAAATTCCAATTTATGTGTGTCTCTCCCAAAAGGTGTGTAAAGCAAGGATGATTGTGGTAAACTAGAAACCAAAGACTCAAATCATACAAGACGCTCCAAGCAAAACACATATCATGTGGTGAATAAAAATATAGCTCCAAGTAAAGTTACCGATGGACGAAGACAAAGAGGGGATGCCTTCCGGGGCATTCCCAAGCTTAGGCTTTTGCTTGTCCTTGGATTTTACCTTGGGGTGTCTTGGGCATCCCCAATCTTAGGCTCTTGACACTCCTTGTTCCATAATCCATCAAATCCTTACCCAAAACTTGAAAACTTCACAACACAAAACTCAAATAGAAAATTTCATGAGCTCCGTTAGTAAAAGAAAATAAACTACCACTTCAAGGTACTGTAATGAACTCATTCTTTATTTATATTGGTGTTAAACCTACTGTATTCCAACTTCTCTATGGTTCATAAACTCTATTACTAGCCATAGATTCATCAAAATAAGCAAACAACACACGAAAAACAGAATTTGTCAAAAACAGAACTGTCTGTAGTAATCTGTAGGTCTCGACTACTTCTGGAACCCCCCAAATTCTAAAATAAATTGCTGTAAGTGAGGAATTTATCTATTAATCATCTTCAAAAATAATTAACTAAATAGCACTCTTCAATAAAAAATGGCAGCAATTCTCATGAGCGCTAAAGTTTCTGTTTTTTACAACAAGATCACAAAGACTTTCCCCAAGTCTTCCCAAAGGTTGTACTTGGCACAAACACTAATTAAAAACATGAAACCACATCTAAACATAGGCTAGATGAATTATTTATTACTAAACTGAATCAAAAAGCAAGGAACAGAAATAAAATTGGGTTGCCTCCCAACAAGCGCTTTCGTTTAACGCCCCTAGCTAGGCATAAAAGCAAGGATAGATCTAGGTATTGCCATTTTTGGTAGGCAATCCATAAGTGTATCTCATAATAGATTCATAAGGTAATTTAATTTTCTTTCTAGGAAAGTGTTCCTTGCCTTTCCTTAATGGAAATTGGAATCTAATATTTCCTCCTTTCATATCAATAATTGCACCAATCGTTCCAAGGAAAGGTCTACCAAGAATAATAGGACATGAAGGATTGCAATCTATATCAAGGACAATGAAATCTACGTGCACATAATTCCTATTTGCAACAATAAGAACATCATTAATTCTTCCCATAGGTTTCTTAATGGTGGAATCCGCAAGATGCAAGTTTAAAGAGCAATCATCAAATTCACGGAAACCTAGCAAATCACACGAAGTTTTTGGAATCGTGGAAACACTAGCACCCAAATCACACAAACAAAACCATTCATGATCTTTAATTTTAATTTTAATAGTAGGTTCCCACTCATCATAAAGTTTTCTAGGGATAGAAACTTCCAATTCAAGTTTTTCTTCATAAGATTGCATCAAAGCATCAATGATGTGTTTGGTAAAAGCATTATTCTGACTATAAGCATGCGGAGAATTTAGCACAGATTGCAACAAGGAAATACAATCTATCAAAGAGCAATTATCATAATTAAATTCCTTGAAATCCAAAACAGTGGGTTTATTGCTATCCAAAGTTTTGACCTCTCCAATCCCACTTTTATCAATTTTTGCATCAAGATATAAAAACTCTGAATCATTGGGACGCCTTCTAACTAAAGTTGACTCATCTCCATTCCCATCATTATCAAGATTCATATTGCAAAACAAAGATTTAATAGAAGACACATCAATAACTTTTAGATCTTCATCATTATTATCAAACTCTTTTGGTTTAGCAGCCATCTTATTAACTAAGGTGGCCTGCTTATCAGATAATTGGGCAACTAATTTTTCAAGGTGAGAAAACTAAGATTTCAAACCGTAAAATTCTTTAGACATATCATCGAGCTCTTTATTCATGAAACCGATAAAACCTTTATGTTCTTAAGCTCGTTTCTAAAAAAAATTATGCTCAAACTGCAAGGACATAAAACTTCTAACGTTATTTTCGATTTCTTCCAACCTTCTAAGTTGAGGATCAACACCTTTTGGTAAAGCCATCGTGACAAGCAAGCGATCCAACACACAAGCAAACAAGAAATGAGCAAAAAGAGACAAACTAGAAAAGAGAAGGGGAACGGAGAAAGAGGGCGAATAAAACGGCAAGGGTGAAGTGGGGGAGAGGAAAACGAGAGGCAAATGGCAAATAATGTAATGCGAGGGATAAGAGTTTGTGATGGGTACTTGGTATGTCTTGATTTTTGCATAGACTCCCCGGCAACGGCGCCAGAAATCCTTCTTGCTACCTCTTGAGCACTGCGTTGGTTTTCCCTTGAAGAGGAAAGGGTGATGCAGCAAAGTAGCGTAAGTATTTCCCCCACTTTTTGAGAACCAAGGTATCAATCCAGTAGGAGGCCACACGCAAGTCCCTCGTACCTACACAAACAAATAAGAACCTCGCAACCAACGCGATAAAGGGGTTGTGAATCCCTTCACGGTCACTTAGGAGAGTGAGATCTGATAGATATGATAATGATAAGATAAATATTTTTGGTATTTTTATGATATAATTGAAAGTAAAAATTGCAAAGTAAAATAGATTGGAAACTTATATGATGGAGAATAGACCCGGGGCCATAGGTTTCACATGTGGCTTCTCTCAAGATAGCATAAGTATTACGGTGGGTGAACGAATTACTTTCGAGCAATTGATAGAATTGAGCATAGTTATGAGAATATCTAGGCATGATCATGAATATAGGCATCACGTCCGTGACAAGTAGACCGACTCCTGCCTGCATCTACTACTATTACTCAACACACCGACCGCTATCCAGCATGCATCTAGAGTATTAAGTTCATAAGAACAGAGTGACACATTAGGTAAGATGACATGATGTAGAGGGATAAACTCAAGCAATATGATATAAACCCCATATTTTTATCCTCGATGGTAACAATACAATACATGTCGTTTCCCTTTCTGTCATTGGGATCGAGCACCGCAAGATTGAACCCAAAGCTAAGCACTTCTCCCATTGCAAGAAACATCAATCTAGTAGGCCAAACCAAACTGATAATTCAAAGAGACTTGCAAAGATAACCAATCATGCATAAAAGAATTCAGAGAAGATTCAAATATTGTTCATAGATAGACTTGATCATAAACCCATAATTCATCGGATCTCGACAAACACACCGCAAAAAGAGTTACATCGAATAGATCTCCAAGAAGATCGAGGAGAACATTGTATTGAGATCCAAAGAGAGAGAAGAAGCCATCTAGCTACTAGCTGTGGACCCGAAGGTCTGAAGTAAACTACTCACACATCACCAGAGAGGCCATGGAGTTGATGTAGAGGCCCTCCGTGATCGATGCCCCCTCCGACTGAGCTCCGGAAAAGGCCCCAAGATGGGATCTCTTGGGTACATAAGGTTGCGGCGGTGGAAATAGGGTTTCGTGATGCTCCTGGATGTTTTCAGGGTATATATATATATATATATGTATGTATATATATATAGGAGGAAGAAGTAGGTCGGTGGAGCAACAAGGGGCCCACGAGGGTGGAGGGCGCCCCCTGCCTTGTGGCCTCCTTGATTGTTTCTTGACGTCCACTCCAAGTTCCCCAGATCACGTTTGTTTCAAAAAATAACTCTCCCGAAGGTTTCATTCCGTTTGGATTCCGTTTGATATTCCTTTTCTGCGAAACACTGAAATAGGCAAAAAAGAGCAATTTGCACTAGTCCTTGGGTTAATAGGCTAGTCCCAAAAATAATATAAAAGTGTAAAATAAAGCCCATTAACATTCAAAACAGAATATATAATAGCATGGAACAATCAAAAATTATAGATACGTTGGAGACGTATCACACCATGTCTCATGGGCATTGAGCAGAACACCATGGTCCAGTTTATTTTGCATCCCCATTTTTTTTGCTTCCTCATCACCTAAAACTCTAAGCTCCATTGAGAGGGAGGCTCCTAGTTGATCGGGTGTGTGACCTGCGGGTGGGTCCTCCCATTAAGTGGACTGCTCATTCGTATGGGCCTCTCGGTCTGGTCGTGTGTCTTGGTGGCGCTTGGGTGGGTACGCGGCACTTTGCAGGCGGTGTTGCCTCGCTTTTTCCCCTGGTCAGTTGCGGTCCTTTCTTTTTCCCCTTTCGATTTTGGGTGAGTCTTGTGGCGGCGCTGGTCTGGGTTCGTGGTGTTCGTCTCTTGGTAGAGCAAGGAGGGTGGTGGTTGTCATCTCTTCAATGAGGGGGGACTGTGGGGTCAACCCTTGCCTCTTTGTCCGGGGCGAATCCTGTGTAGGCCGCCTATTTCTTCTTCCTCCGCATCGCTTACTTTGGAGGGAGGCCGCGGGCTGCATCGACTCGTAGGTTTGCGTCTTCTGCATCATTCTTCTTGTCGTGTTTGGAGGTTTGTGATTTTTGTGATTTATTTTCGTTGATGATGTTTTGCGCTACTCGTGTTGCTGCTGTGTTGAAGATTGTCTGTTTGGTGGTGGTGCGTGCCTACATCAGTGCGCTCCTTTGTCTCGCTTATAGCGAGAGGTATGGAAGCCTTGCCTTAAGATGAGCGCAAGATGCGTCGGCCCAGGCATGCGCTAGGCCACAGGCCGCAAGCCACAACTCTCTAATTTTTTGTTTTCTTTTATGTTTTTGTCTGTTATCTTTGCTTTTTTTACTCTCATGTACACACACACACACACACACACACACACACACACACACACACACACACACACACACACACACACACACACACACACTACAAAAACCACTATACATAAAATATCTAAAAATGTTAATTAAGCATTTGAAAAATGTTAAATATGTATATAAAAAATGTGTCTCATGAATACAAAAAATGTATACATAGTCTATATAATGTATATGAAAAGAGTTGATCACATATTTAAAATATGTTAATCAAGCATTTGAAAAAAATGTTAATGTCCCATATACTATCATGTGGTAGTATATATACCACTTTATCATTCTAAATATATCATATACTATATCTAATATATTTCAAAGCAAGCTATACGAAAAAAATTGCATGTGAGTCCATATTTTTTGTATATTTTGAAAATACTTTCATATTTGTACATATAAAACAATATACTAAAAAATAATACATACTACCTTACAATTAGAATATATATACTATCAAAATATTATTATATACTTTTTTTGTGGGGCAATATTTTTATATACTACATACTACATGTCCATACTCTTGATTTTGACAGATAGTACATACAATATACAAAGCTCACGTGAGGGTAACCACCACTACTGGTAGGAAATATTTGATATATGTGTGTGTGTGTGACAAAAATGTCGATCATGTATTTAAAACTGTTAAACTTGTATCCGTTAGTACAAAGTTAGTCACTTATTTTCGGATAGAGGGAGAGTATAAAAAATGCTATATTCAAAAATTTAGAAGCTGTATGTAAAAAAATAGAAATAAAGACATATTTAAATAAAATGCTACTCCCTCCGTATCATATTATAATAGCGTTGTGACACTAGTGTAGTGTCACAAACAGTCTTATATTATGAGACAGAGAGAGTAATGACATATTAGGAAAAACTATAATCATGTATTTGTAAACTGTTAATTATATGTATAAGAAATGTTCCTGATACGAAAAATATACAATGTGTATGAAATATAAAATCTACATAAAACATATATTTTCATGAAATTTAATCGTGCATTTGAAATTATTAAAGATTATAAAAAAAATGCACCTGATGTATACGTAAAATGTAGACTTGTGCTGAAAAATATATGAAGAAAACTTAGAAATAAACAAAATAAAAACCAAAAAGGAAACAAGAAAAACCCAGAGAAAAACAATGCGAAAAAGAAAAGGATAAATAAATGAAAATAAGAAACCCAGAGAAGTCCAAGAAAGTAATAAAAAATATAAAAAGATGGAAGTAAATTAAACTTGAAGAAAAAAGGAAACAATAAAACCAGAGACAAGCAATGCAGAAAAGGAAAAGAAATAAAGAAACCAATAAAACCAAAATAAAACGAAGAAAGCAACAAAGAAAACCATTGAAAAAGAAAGAAAAAAGGAATAAAACCAAAAAATTTTGAAAACTGAGAAAGAAACAAAAAAAAGTGAAAACTGAAGTTATATGAAAGAAGAAAAACTAAAGAAATCGGGTGAAAAAACAAAAAAACGAAGAAAACGTACAGAGAGCGAGTCCTAGGCTAATGGGCATAGACCAGCCTGCGTGCGCTCCTTACGCGAGAGCAACTTCCATCTTTCTAGGGAGCTCCTATGCAGCGCTACAGGCGCCCGTTAACGATCCGGCGCCAGCAGCGGTGCTAGCATGGGCTGCCCCACTAGCCTACTGCCCCAATTTTTTATTTTGTTACGAAATTAAAAATATGAAATCAAAAAAGGTTTACAGATTTAAATAGAAAAGGTTCATCATTTGGAAAAAAGTCATATCTTTAAAAAAGGTTCATCAATTTTGAAAAAAATCATCAATTCAAAAAAAAATCATTCAAATTGAAAAAAATCATCCAATTTAGCAAAAGTTCACGATATTTTTAAAAGTTTATCAAATGTAAAAAAAGTTCATGTATTTTTAGAAAAAGTTCATTGAACAGAAAAAAGTTCATAGATATTTCCAAAAGTTCATTAATCTGAAAAAAATCTGTTAAAATTTTAAAAAAGTTCGTAGAATTTTCAAAAACGAATCGTCAACCGGCACCTAGATGGGCCGGCCCATTTTCAAAAATCAAAAAATGCACGTTAACTGGCGCCTTTGGCGCCAAATAGGAAATGCCATCTTTCTATATGATCTTGGCAAGGTGGGTAATTAGCGTACGTGGCCCATTTGAGCGCGACGATCCAATCATAAATTTATTGGATCACGAAGGGTTTCCTACATGTTCCGTCCCCTCGAGGATTAGAGGGGGCCAAGTGGAGTATGTGTGCATCACCAGAACTATATTTTGTTAAGATGAAACGAGCTCTTGCCTTAAGGATTTTCCTGGATGGTAGAGTACTAGGTCAACCCATAATGTTTGCTCGCGATCGATCGATTAGCTCGTTCCCTCCAGGTCTCTTTTGTTTTTTGTTCTTTTGTTGTTTCTTTTGTTTTCCCTTCAGGTTTTCTTTGTTTTCACCGTTTTTTGGGTTTTAATTTTCTTCTTCATTTTTTGTTTCTTTCTTGGGTTTCTCCATTTTCTAGCCTTTTCTTTTGTTTCTTTTTCTTTTTTTTCACTGATTTCTCTAGTTTTTTTGTTGACCTGTTATGATTTTTTTTGGATTTTCTCAGTTTACTTCACCCTATTTTAACACAAGTCTACATTTTTCACATATATCTGGTACATTTTTAATACATTTATTTTGAAATACACGATTTATATTTTTTGCAAATATATGTTTTGATGTCTATTTGTTTATCTGGTTATTATAATCTTAACTATCGAGGCAACCCCGCGTGATGGATAGGGCCTTACACACCCCCACTTCGGTTCGTAACAAGCACATCTTGATGGGTACCTTTCAGTGCATAAATTAATATCATATTTGGTGCCAACACAAATACATGGTTATAAGCATTAAGACATCATACCCGTACCTCTTTTTATTATAAGTGTTGAATCGCAAATTGCTTGATTGATACAGTCAAAAGCTGGAATTAATCCTTTGACGGAAGCTTTCTAGAAACCATCACTTCGAGGGGACCTTCCTCTCATGGGTTCGATAACGCAGGGTCACCTCTGGGAAAAAAGATGCAGGGTACTTTCTCTTCCTTTACCAGATCACTGAAAGGAAGTATCATCCACCACCGCTCTTCCCTAGTCCGGTTATCAAACGGTGATTTAGGGGGGAATGGTGAAGGAAATATGCCCTAGAGGCAATAATAAAGTTGTTATTTTATATTTCCTTATTCATGATAAATGTTTATTATTCATGCTAGAATTGTATTGACCGGAAACCTCAATACATGTGCGAATACATAACAAACATTGTGTCCCTAGTGAGCCTCTACTAGACTAGCTCGTTGATCAAAGATGGTTAAGGTTTCCTAACCATTGACATTAGTTGTCATTTGATAACGAGATCACATAATTAGGAGAATGATGTGATGGAAAAGACCCATCAGTTAGCTTAGCATAATGACCGTTCAGTTTTATTGCTATTGCCTTCTTCATGTCAAATATATATTCCTTCGACTATGAGATTATGCAACTCCCGGATATCGGAGGAATGCCTTGTGTTCTATCAAATGTCACAACGCAATTGGGTGATTATAAAGATGCTCTACAGGTATCTCCGAAGGTGTTTGTTGAGTTGGCATAGATCGAGATTAGGATTTGTCGCTCCGAGTATCGGAGAGGTATCTCTGGGCCCTCTCGGTAATACACATCATAAGCTTGCAAGCAAATGACTAAAGAGTTGGTCACAAGGTCATGTATTACAGAATGAGTAAAGAGACTTGCCGGTAACGAGATTGAACTAGGTATGAAGATACCGATGATCGAATCTTGGGCAAGTAACATACCGATAGACAAAGGGAATTACGTATGTTGTCATAACGGTTTGACCGATAAATATCTTCGTAGAATATGTAGGAGCCAACATGGGCATCCAGGTTCCGCTATTGGCTATTGATCATAGAGGTGTCTCGGTCATGTCTACATAGTTCTCGAACCCGTAGGGTCCGCACACTTAACGTTCGTTGACGATATAGTGTTATATGAGTTATATGATTTGGTGACCGAATGTTGTTCGGAGTCCCAGATGAGATCACGGACATGACGAGGAGTCTTGAAATGGTCGAGAGGTAAAGATCGATATATAGGATGATGGTATTTGGACACAGGAAGTGTTTCAGAACATACCAGGAAGGAATCAGGTCACCGGAAGGGGTTCCGGGCACCCCCCGGCAAGTTATGGGTTAATAGGCCAAAGGGAGGGATAGACCAGCCCACTAGGGGGCTGGTGCGCCCCTCCACTTGTTTGGACAGCCGTAGGGAAGGAAAAGGGGGAGGGCTAGCCCCTCCCGCCTTTCCCTCTTATGGGAGAAAGGAAAGGGAGGGGTGCCACCCTTCCCTACCTTTCCCTGCATTCCAAATAAGGAAAGAAGGGGGCACGGCTTGGGAAGGACCCCAAGTAGGATTCCTCCTACTTGGGAGCGTCCTTTGGCTGCTCCTTCCCCCTCCCTCCCATCTATATATATGTGGGAGGGGGGCGCCCTAGCAGACACCAGACAATTGCCTAGTCGTGTGCGGCGCCCCCTCCACCGTTTACATCCTCAGTCATATTTTCATAGTGTTTAGGCGAAGCCCTGCGGAGATCACTTCACCATCACCGTCACCATGCCGTCGTGCTGACGGAACTCATCTACTACCTCGACGTCTTGTTGGATCAAGAAGGCGAGGGACGTCACCAAGCTAAATGTGTGCAGAACGCGGAGGTGCCGTGCGTTCGGTACTTGATCGGTTCAAGTACGAAGAAGTTTGACTACATCAACCGTGTTGTGAAACGCCTCCGCTTACGGTCTAAAAGGGTATGTAGACACACTCCCCCCCTCGTTGCTATGCATCTCCATGGATAGATCATTGCGTGTGTGTAGATTTTTTTTGTTTTCATGCAATGATTCCCAACAGTGGCATCATGAGCCAGGTCTATGCGTAGATGATATGCACGAGTAGAACACAAAGAGTTGTGGGCAGTGATAGTCATACTGCTTACCACCAACGTCTTATTTTGATTCGGCGGTATTGTGGGATGAAGCGGCCCGGACCAACCTTACATGTCCACGCACATGAGACCGGTTCCACCAACTGACATGCAACTAGTTTTGCATAAAGGTGGCTGGCGGGTGTCTATCTCTCCTACTTTAGTTGAATCAAATTTGACAGCGGCCGGTCCTTGAAGAAGGTTAAAACAACAAACTTGACGAAACACCGTTGTGGTTTGATGCGTAGGTAAGGGTGGTTCTCGCTAGAAGCCAGTAGCAGCCATGTAAAACTTGCAACAACAAAGTAGATGACGTCTAACTTCTTTTTGCAGGGCATGTTGTGATGTGATATGGTCAAGACATGATGTGATATACGTTATTGTATGAGATAATCATATTTTGTAAAAGTTATCGGCAACCAGCAGGAGCCTTATGATTGTCTCTTTATTGTATGAAATGCAAATGCCATGTAATTGCTTTACTTTATCACTATGCGTTAGCGATAGTTGTAGAAGCAATAGTTGGCGAGACGACCATGACACAACCATGGAGATCAAGGTGTCAAGCCGGTGACAATGGAGATCATGACGATGCTTTGGAGATGGAGATCAAAAGCACGAGATGATGATGGCCATATCATGTCACATATTTTGATTGCATGTGATGTTTATCTTTTATGCATCCTATTTTGCTTAGTACGGCGATAGCGTTATAATATGATCCCTTCAGTAAATTTTAAGGTAAAAGTGTTCTCCCTGAGTATGCACCGTTCTACAGTTTGTCGTGTTGAGACACCACGTGATGATCGGGTGTGATAAACTCTACGTTCACATACAACGGGTGCAAGACAGTTTTGCACATGTGGAATACTTGGCTTAAACTTGACGAGCCTAGCATGTACAAATATGGCCTCAGAACATTGGAGACCGAAAGGTCGAACGTGAATCATATAGTAGATATGATCAACATAGAGATGTTCACCATTGATGACTACCCCATCTCACGTGATGATCAGACATGGGTTAGTTGATTTGGATCACGTATCACTTAGATGACTTGAGGGATGTTTATTTAAGTGGGAGTTCATTAGTAATTTGATTAATTAGACTTAATTTATCATGAACTTAGTCCTGCTAGTATTTGCATATCTATGTTGTAGATAAATAGCTCGCGATATAGCTCCTATATATTTTTGATATGTTCCTAGAGAAAAATAAGTTGAAAGATAATAATAGCAATGATGCGGACTGGGTCCGTGATCTGAGGATTATTCTCATTGCTGCACAGAAGAATTATGTCCTTGATGCACCTCTAGGTGACAGATCTATTGCAGGAGCAGATGCAAATGTTATGAACGTTTGGCAAGCTCAGTATGATAACTACTTAAGAGTTTAGTGCGCCATGCTTTATGTCTTAGAACCGGGACTTCAAAATGTTTTGAACGCCATGGAGCATCTGAGATGTTCCAAAAGCTGAAATTGGTATTTCAGACTCATGCCTGTGTTGAGAGGTATGAGACCTCTGACAAGTACTTTGCCTACAAGATGGAGAAGAATAGCTCAGCCAGTGAGCATGTACTCAGAATGTCTGGGTACTACAATTGCTTGAATCAAGTGGGAGTTAATCTTCCATATAAGACAATGATTGACAGAGTTCTCTAGTCACTATCACTAAGTTACTAGAACTTCATGACGAACTACAATATGCAAGGGATGATGAAAATGATTCCCAAGATCTTCGCGATGCTGAAATCGGCGAAGGTAGAAATCAAGAAAGAACATTAAGTGTTGCTGATTAACAAGACCACTAGTTTCAAGAAAAAGGGCAAGGGAAAGAAAGGGAACTTCAAGAAGAATGGCAAGCAAGTTGTCACTCTCGGGAAGAAGCCCAAAGCTGGACCCAAGCCTGAAACTGAGTGCTTCTACTGCAAAGGAAATGGTCACTGGAAGCGGAACTACTCCAAATACTTGACGGATAAGAATGATGGCAAAGTGAACAAAGGTATATTTGATATACTCCCTCCGTTCCAAAATAGATGACCCAACTTTGTACTAACTTTTTACTAAAGTTAGTACAAAGTTGGGTCATCTATTTTGGAATGGAGGGAGTACATGTTATTGATGTGTACTTTACTAGTGTTCGTAGTAGCCCCTGGGTATTTGATACCGGTTCAGTTGCTAAGATTAGTAACTCGAAACAGGGGTTACAAAATGAATAGATACTAGTTGAGGGAGAAGTGAAGATGTGTGTTGGAAGTGATTCCAAGGTTGATAAGATCACCATCGCATACTCCCTCTACTTCGGGATTAGTGTTGAACCTTAATAAATGTTATTTGGTGTTTGCGTTGAGCATGAATATGATTGGATCATGTTTATTGCAATATGGTTATTCATTTAAATCAGAGAATAATTGTTGTTCTATTTACATGAATAAAACCTTCTATGGTCATACACCCAATGTAAATGGTTTATTGAATCACGATCGTAGTAACATACATATTCATAATATTGATGCCAAAAGATGCAAAGTTGATAATGATAGTGCAACATACTTGTGGAACTGCCGTTCAGGTCATATTGGTGTAAAGTGCATGAAGAAACTGTAGATGGACTTTTGGAATCACTTGATTATGAATCATTTGATACTTGCGAACCATGCCTCATGGGCAAGATGACTAAAAATTTGTTCTCCAGAACAATGGAGCGAGCCAATGACTTATTGGAAATAATACATACCGATGTATGCGGTCCAATGAGTGTTGAGGCACGCGGCGGGTATCGTTATTTTCTCACCTTCACAGATGATTTGAGCAGATATGTGTATATCTACTTAACGAAACACAAGTCTGAAACATTTGAAAAGTTCAAAGAATTTTAGTGTGAAGTGAAGAATCATCATAATAAGAAAATAAAGTTTCTATGATCTGATCGTGGAGGCGAATATTTGAGTTACGAGTTTGACCTTCATTTAAAACAATGTGGAATAGTTTCACAACTCACGCCACCTGGAACACCATAGCATAATGGTGTGTCTGAATGTTGTAACCGTACTTTATTAGATATGATGCGATCTATGATGTCTCTTACCAATTTACCACTATCGTTTTGGGGTTGTGCATTAGAGACAACCGTATTCACGTTAAATAGGGCGCCATCTAAATCCGTTGAGATGACATCGTATGAACTGTGGTTTGGCAAGAAACCTAAGCTGTCGTTTCTTAATGTTTGGGGTTGCGATGCTTATGTCAAAAGACTTCAGCCTAATAAGCTCGAACCCAAATCGGAGAAGTGCATCTTCATAGGATACCCTAAGGAAACACTTGGGTACACCTTCTACCACAAATCCGAAGGCAAGACTTTTGTTGCTAAGAATGGATCCTTTCTAGAGAAGGAGTTTATCGAAAGAAGTGAATGGGAGGAAAGTAGAACTTGATGAGGTAAATGTACCTTCTCTCAATTTGGAAAGTAGCACATCAGAGAAATCCGTTCTCGTGATGCCTACACCAACAAGAGAGGAAGCTAATGATGATGACCATGAAACTTCGGATCAAGTTACTACTGGACCTCGTAGGTCGAACATAGCACATTCCGCGCCAGGGTGGTACGGTAATCCTGTCCTAGAAGTCATGTTACTAGACCATGATGAACCTACGAACTAAGAAGAAGCAATGATGTGCTCAGATTCGGACAGATGGCTTGAGGCCATGAAATCTGAGATAGGATCCATGTATGAGAACAAAGTATGGACTTTGGTGCACTTGCCCAATGATCGGCAAGCCATAGAGAATAAATGGATCTTCAAGAAGAAGACTCACGCTGATGGTAATGTTGCTATCTATGAAGCTTGACTTGTCGCAAAAGGTTTTCGACAAAGTTCAAGGGGTTGACTATGATGAGACTTTCTCACCTGTAGCGATGCTTAAGTCCGTTCGAATCATTTAGCAATTCCCGCATTTTATGATTATGAAATCTGGCAAATGGACGTCAAAACCGCATTCCTTAATGGATATCTTAAAGAAGAGTTGCCTATGATGGAACCAGAAGGTTTTGTCCATCCTAAAGGTGCTGACAAAGTGTGCAAGCTCCAACGATCCATCTATGGACGAGTGCAAGCATCTCGGAGTTGGAATATACGCTTTGATAAGGTGATCAAAGCATATGGTTTATACAAACTTGAAGTGAAACCTATATTTACAAGAAAGTGAGTGGGAGCTCTGTAGCATTTCTAATATTATATGTGGATGCCATATTGTTGATTGGAAATGATATAGAATTTCTTAATAGCATAAAGGGATACATGAATAAGAATTTTTTCAATGGAAAGACCTTAGTGAAGCTACTTATGTATTGGGAATCAAGATCTATAGGATAGATCGAGACGCTTAATAGGACTTTCACAAAGAACATACCTTGGCAAAATTTTGAAGAAGTTCAAAATAGATCATTCAAAGAAAAGGTTCTTGTCTGTATTGCAGGGTATAAAGTTGAGTAAGACTCAAAACCTGACCACGATAGAGGATAGAGAGAGAATTAAAGTCATTCCCTATGCCTCAACCATAGGTTCTATAAAGTATGCCATGCTATGTACCAGACCTATTGTGTACCTTGCCATGAGTTTGACAAGGGAGTATAGTAGTGATCCAGGAGTAGATCACTGGATAATGGTCAAAATTATCCTTAGGTACCTAAAGAGGACCAAGGAAAATTTTCTCGGTTATGGAGGCGATGAAGACTTCGTCGTAAAGGGTTACGTCGATGCAAGCTTTGACACTGATCCGGGTGACCCTGAGTCTCAATCTGGATACATATTGAAAGTGGGAGCAATTAGCTAGAGTAGCTCCATGTAGAGCATTGTAGACATAGAAATTTGCAAAATACATACGGATCTGAATGTGGCAGACCCGTTGACTAAACCTCACACAAGCAAAACATGATCACACCTTAGTACTCTTTGGGTGTTAATCACATGGCGATGTAAACTAGATTATTGACTGTAGTAAACCCTTTTGGTCTTGGTCACATAGCAATGTGAACTATGGGTGTTAATCACATGGCGATGTGAACTATTGGTGTTACTCACATGGCGATGTGAACTAGATTATTGACTCTAGTGCAAGTGGGAGACTGAAGGAAATATGCCCTAGAGGCAATAATAAAGTTGTTATTTTATATTTCCTTATTCATGATAAAGGTTTATTATTCATGCTAGAATTGTATTGATCGGAAACCTTAATACATGTGTGAATACATAAACAAACATTTTGTCCCTAGTGAGCCTCTTCTAGACTAGCTCATTGATCAAAGATGGTTAAGGTTTCCTAACCATTGACATGAGTTGTCATTTGATAACGGGATCACATCATTAGGAGAATTATGTGATGGACAAGACCCACCCGTTAGCTTAGCATAATGATAGTTCAGTTTTATTGCTATTGCTTTCTTCATGTAAAATACATATTCCTTTGACTATGAGATTATGCAACTCCCGGATACCGAAGGAATGCTTTGTGTGCTATCAAATGGCACAACATAACCGGATGATTACAAATATTCTCTACAGGTATCTCCAAAGGTGTTTGTTGAGTTGGCATAGATCGAGATTAGGATTTGTCGCTCTGAGTATCGGAGAGGTCACTCTAGGCCCTCTCGGCAATACACATCATAAGCTTGCAAGCAAAAGACTAAGAAGTTGGTCACGAGGTGATGTATTACAGAACGAGTAAAGAGACTTGCCGGTAACGAGATTGAACTAGGTATGAAGATACCGACGATCGAATCTCGGGCAAGTAACATACCGATAGACAAAGGGAATTACGTATGTTGTCATAACCGGTTCGACCGATAAAGATCTTCGTAGAATATGTAGGATCCAATATGGGCATCCATGTTCCGCTATTGGTTATTGAATGGAGAGGTGTCTCGTTCATGTATACATAGTTCTTGAACCCGTAGGGTCCGCACGCTTAACGTTCGTTGACGATATAGTGTTATATGAGTTATATGATTTGGTGATCGAATGTTGTTCGGAGTCCCGGATGAGATCACGGACATGACGAGGAGTCTCGAAATGGTCGAGAGGTAAGGATAGATATATAGGACGATGGTATTTGAACACCGGAAGTGTTTCGGGACGTACCAGGAAGGAATCGGGTCACCGGAAGGGATTCCGGGCACCCCCCGGCAAGTTATGGGCTTAATGGGCCAAAGGGAGGGACAGACCAGCCCACTAGGGGGCTGGTGCGCCCCTCCACTTGTTTGGACAGCCCTAGGAAAGGAAAAGGGGGAGGGCTAGGCCCTCCTGCCTTTCCCTCTCATGCGGGAAAGGAAAGGGAGGGGTGCAACCCTTCCCTACCTTTCCCCGCACTCCAAATAAGGAAAGAAGGGGGTGCGGCTTGGGAAGGACCCCAAGTAGGATTCCTCTTACTTGGGAGCCTCCTTTGGCTGCTCCTCCCTCTCTCCCACCTATATATATGTGGGAGGGGGTGCCCTAGCACACATCAGACAATTGCCTAGACGTGTGCGGCGCTCCCCTCGACCGTTTACACCCTCGGTCATATTTCGTAGTGCTTAGGCGAAGCCCTGCGGAGATCACTTCACCATCACGCGTCATGCTGACGGAACTCATATAGTACCTCGACGTCTTGCTGGATCAAGAAGGCGAGGGACGTCACCAAGCTGAACGTGTGCAGAACGCGGATGTGCCGTATGTTCGGTACTTGATCGGTTGAAGCGTGAAGAAGTTCGACTGCATCAACCGCGTTGTGAAACGCTTCTGCTTACGGTCGACGAGGGTACGTAGACACACTCTCCCCCTCATTGCTATGCATCTCCATGGATATATCATTGTTTGTGCGTAGAATTTTTTTGTTTTCATGCAACGATTCCCAACAAATGGTCCCCGTGGTTGGAGCCAAAGTGGTCCCGTTTACCTCTTGCTGCAATGATCCGGGATGAAGGGAGATAGGGTCTGTTACGCCACCCACCTCCGCAAATAGCCAGTTCGCCAACAGTAGTAACCTTCCGTCCAAAATTGGCATATGTTGGATGGTCGACTTCGCCCAACATTAAGAAGACTACTAACATAAACATGTAAAGAGGATATCATATCGTGCAAACAATCGGTGCTAGCACAAACTAGAGGTCATATTACTCCCCCAAGAACTAATTATATTACTCAAACATGGTGATGGAGTACATAGAGTTTAGGGGCAAGATACAAGCCAACATGAAGTTGGAGAAGTAGGGAAACATATGACGCAGTGGTGAAGACCGGCCAACACCGGCATGGAGGCGCCTCCTCCCTTACTTCTTCCTTGGCACGACCCTTCTATCTATGGTGGAGTTGTTGCAATGGAGTTGTGGTGGCTGTAGATGAGACTTGTGTAGGCTGGAGATGGAATGATGCGGCGGCTACGGTAGGAGGTCTTCAGATAGGAGTCCTGCTCGGGTGTCCTCCGTTTATCTAGCCTCCAACCTTTCATCCAAGGGCTCAAGGGGATCCAAATCCATGTCCAATACAAGCCTTGGTCGTCAAGGATCCCGTAGGGAAAAATGAGGACGAAGTTAGAGCACAATCAACATAGTTATTGCTGATTTTTGGAGTTTTCAGAGTTTCATACGAGCGCGCATACGAGGAGCTGCGTTCGTATGAATGGTTGTCGTTCTTTGCGGAACTTTTGGGTCACTTTGTATTTTGGCCGTCATTTCTTCATACGAATTCCGATTTTGACGTTCTTAGACTCGTTGGATTGCTAGTCAAAAGCCCGATGCGTCAAAGGCCTCTGGATCTTCATTTGGACACTTTGATAAATTTTAAATCATCAAACTCTCCAAAGGGCCTTGATCTGATGCCTGGAACTTCTCTGGTTTGAACCCCAACTTGGTTCTTTTGATTTCCAAGTATGTGAACATGTCAACACACCTACAAAGACCACAAAAGAAAGGAAAGCTAATATAAACTAAATAGAAATAAAAAGGTTGCAACAAACTTGGTAAAACAAGTAAATATCGAAAACTATGCATTGGAGACATGAATAAGTGCTGCATGGATATGATATTAGGGATTTTGCACTAGAATATACTCTAAAAAGTATGCATAAAATCCACTTATCAAGCGCCTGGATCCAGACTCTTGCTGGTAAGAAAATCCACGAACTCGCCGTCGTCAATGGCACATGCCCGCCAAATCTCCTTCTCCCCTCCAACTTATTAGGCATGACCACCCTCACTCGACGACTATATCGATCTAATCTAGGTAATATATGCTCAATTTTCCATTTTTCACTTTTAAGGTATATATATATATATATTGTCGTGTTGAAAGACCTTTTTTGTAGGAAATTGTATGAAAAGATTCTTACATATATATTTATATGGATCGAACTATAAATGAGTTCTTCGAGGTGGCGTTGGAAGATATGAATCATAGAGGCAAAAAAGAGATATTATGTCCATGTAAGAAATGCGAAAACAGAGTTTTGATTGACCCTTCCACTGGTCGTGTGAAGATGCACTTGTTGAACCATAGTTTCATGCCTGGTTACACATGATGGACAAGTCATGGTGAGGACGAGGAGGATACCGGAGTCGAAGAAGGGGCGACAATACATGATGATAAGCCAGAAGGAGGCATGAAGAAAGAGGCCGGACATGAAAATCAGCCGGACGGACACGAAGTCTATGCGGAGGTTCAGGAAGTGAGAAGTCTTTTGTACAAAAGACAGAAAGAACAGAGCGACAAGGATTTGTCAAAGAAGGAAGATCTAGATGAGCATGATGATAAACAATCTGGCATCTATCAAGAAGAAAGTGAAGTCCAGCTCAAAACAAAGTGTATGAAAAGAAGCCGAAACATGTTGTTGGGTGTAGAAAGTTATGTCGAGAGAATTCAGAAACGACGCTCCACTTAATTTTACATATATCTTTTATTATTAACCAACACTGTAGTGTGTATCGACTGCATGTATTTCAATCTTAATAAAATAAATATCATCAAGTAGTTTTTGGATGTAAAAGAGCTACATGCAAAATAGCGCTAAACGGAATTTGGCGGGTGAAGATTTGCCCCAAAGCGGGTAAGGGAATGGTGAAACATAGCTATGGCATTGGCGACGTAGCCAACCCCATAGCTAAACCATAGCTATTTTTCACCATTCCCTTAGCTGATTTGGGGCAGATTTCATTTCGCTCTAAACCCACACTCTAGTTATCTCGGGCCTCCGCCACCACCGGCCCTTGTCGCCACATCATCTGCGGTCGACCGCGCCCGTCGACCTCGCCGCGCCCTGGCCACCTCCCCCACCAAGTCCTCGCCCCTCCCCCATCGCTCGCTCGCCCCCTCCCCCACCGCTTGCTCGCCCCCTCCCCCACCGCTTGCTCGCCCCTCGCCCCTCCCTAGCCGGCGGCAACCACCTCGACCTCGCCTCCGTCATCTCGGGTTGCAAAGCATCCAGCATCACTCTGCCCAGGTGCGGAGACCGTGATTCCGCCGGTAAGTGAGATCTCTCCATTTTCTTGAAGTTCATAGACATATTTGTTTCAATTGGTACACATGTATATTTTAGCGTAAATTAGTTGTATTTGTAATATTGTGAGTTGTATTGGACATGGATTTGAGGAAATGAGGCTGAAATCACAAAGATTTAATTGTTCATGGACATGGATTTGTCAATTTTTTTAGGAAATGTGGTTGAAATCATGTATTGTAGGTGCTGATTTGTTTGCAGGGACATTATATGGTTGCCAATGTTTTGTCGAAACGTTGATTAAATTCCGTTTCATCAAATTTCTGGCAACCAATATGTCATATTTTTAGCAAAGGTCATGCCGAATTTTTGAATTTTGTATACGAATTAAATATATGTCGTATTTGTTTGTAGATGTCCGACGTGGGCTCTTCTTCGACACATTCGGCCAACGGCGAAGATGTATTTACGGACGCGCAGGGAAACATTGATGACTATGAAGAAGATCTTCAGGGGATGGGGGATATAAATCCGGATGAGTGCTACATCAAAGTCAGTGGCTATAAAGATGTTCCTAGTGAGGATAGTAATCTGATAAGGACGCTAATAATGATGAAGATGATACGAATGAGTATTGTGCTGAGGATGAGGAGGAGGATGCTCCAAAAACCAAGAAGCAGCAGAAACCTAGGAGCCGAAATGCTATCGGTACCGACAGGATTGTGGTCACTCGAGTCAACTCCACTGGTGAGCCCGTTAGTCCACGGAAGGCCGCGTCTCACCACGGCAACGCCCTGGGTGTCATCCTTCGAGAAGTCTGCTCCATCAACGAGTCCAATATAAGGGATTCAGGCAAACAAAATCTGGAAGAACTCCTCATAAGAAGGGTGCACGCTAGATTTAAGTTTCCTGATGAGTACGACAACCTATCATACCCAAAGAACCAGGTCAACAACCATGCAATCCATAAGTTCTCAAAGAATTTGAGTTCTTGGAAATCAGCCGCAAGGAAAGAGGTTAACAAAGATTACTCCATGATCAAGGAGAAGTGGCCCACCATTAGTGTAGATGACTGGAACATTTTCAAGATGCAAAATACGCAGAACCCTGTGGTGCAGAGCCAGTCGACATGGGGGAAGGATATGAGATCAAAGACATTAAGTAACCACACCCTCGGAAGCCATGGTTTTGTTGGGAAGAAGCCCATGTGGGACAAGTAGAACTCTATACTTGCAGCAAAGGGCATCCCAAACTACTTTGAGCAATTCAAAGACCCCCTCCAATATAAATATGTCAGGGGCCGGTACCATTATGATTATAAGTCAAGGGATTTTTCCGCCGATCACCAAACTAGAAAACTTGAAGAAGAGCTGGCAAGGCAGCATGCAAAACTTTAGAGCTCTCAAGGGTCCACGGCCAGGTGGAACACTCCTCTTAACCGGTCGATCAATGTGACCCTCGGCAAGGACCCGCTGCATCCGTCGACAGGTGGCCGTGTGAACGATGCTAGATGCGGAGCCAAATGGGACGACTATTATGTCGAAGACCGTGAGAAGCGACGTCAGAGAAGGAGATCCAACAAGCAGACCATCGAACATAAAATAATTGCAGCCACAGCCGCCGCCACAGCCGCAACCACAACTGCAGCAACTGCTGGCATTGAAGCATGCGTCAAAACGCAAAGCCAAGCCCATGCCCAAACCATGTTGCCTTCAATAATCGAGAGCATCAAGCAATGGATCAAAAACGGTGAACTAGGAAACATTATCATCGACACATCACCCAAGGATAGCAGCCCTTCTGTCTCTTTCATTGGCAACCCGTCGGTGATACGTCTCCAACGTATCTATAATTTTTGATTGCTCCATGCTATATTATCTACTGTTTTGGACTATATTGGGCTTTATTTTCCACTTTTATATTATTTTGGGAACTAACCTATTAACCGAAGGCCCAGCCCAGAATTGCTGTTTTTTTGCCTATTTCAGCGTTTCGAAGAAACAGAATATCAAACGGAGTCCAAACGGAATAAAACCTTCGGGAATGTGATTTTCTCACCGAACGTGATCCAGGAGACTTGGACCCTACTCCAAGGAGTCAAAGAGGCGGTCACGAGGGTGGGGGGCGCCCCCCCGCTAGGGTGCGCCCCTGCCTCGTGGGCCCCTCGATGCTCCACCGGCGTACTCCTTCCTCCTATATATACCTACGTACCCCCAAACGAACAGAGACAGGAGCCAAAAACCTAATTCCACCGCCGCAACTTTCTGTATCCATGAGATCCCATCTTGGGGCCTGTTCCGGAGCTCCACCGGAGAGGGCCGTCATCACGGAGGGCTTCTACATCATCATAGCCTCTCCGATGAAGTGTGAGTAGTTTACCTCAGACCTTCGGGTCCATAGTTAGTAGCTAGATGGCTTCTTCTCTCTTTTTGGATCTCAATGCAAAGTTCTCCCCATCTCTTGTGGAGATCTATTCGATGTAATCTTCTTTTTGCGCTGTGTTTGTTGAGATCGATGAATTGTGGGTTTATGATTAAGTCTATCTATGAATAATATTTGAATCTTCTCTGAATTCTTTTATGTATGATTGGTTATCTTTGCAAGTCTCTTCGAATTATCCGTTTGGTTTGGCCAACTAGATTGGTAGTTCTTGCCATGGGTGAAGTGCTTAGCTTTGGGTTCGATCTTGCGGTGTCCTTTCCCAGTGACAGAAGGGGCAGCAAGGCACGTATTGCATCGTTGCCATCGAGGATAACAAGATGGGGTTTATTTCATATTGCATGAATTTATCTCTCTACATCATGTCATCTTGCTTAAGGCGTTACTCTATTTTTAACTTAATACTCTAGATGCATGCTAGACAGCGGTCGATGAGTGGAGTAGTAGTAGCAGATGCAGAATCGTTTCGGTCTACTTGTCACGGACGTGATGCCTATATACATGATCATGCCTAGATGTTCTCATAACTATGGTCAATTCTGTCAATTGCTCAACAGTAATTTGTTCACCCACCGTAGAATACTTATGCTCTCGAGAGAAGCCACTAGTGAAACCTATGGCCCCCGGGTCTATTCTCATCATATCAATCTCCATCACTTTAATCTTGTTTTGCTTTTTTACTTTGCCTTTACTTTTCACTTTGCATCTTTATACCAAAAATATTATATCTATCAGATCTCACTCTCGTAAGTGACCGTGAAGGGATTGACAACCCCTAATCGCGTTGGTTGCGAGTAGCTATTGTTTTGTGCAGGTACGAGGGACTTGAGCGTGGCCTCCTACTGGATTGATACCTTGGTTCTCAAAAACTAAGGGAAATACTTACGCTACTTTGCTGCATCATCCCTTCCTCTTCGGGGAAAACCAATGCAAGCTCAAGAGGTAGCAAGAAGGATTTCTGGCGCCGTTGCCGGGGAGTCTACGCAAAAAGTCAACATACCAAGTACCCATCACAATCCCTATCTCTCGCATTACATTATTTGCCATTTGCCTCTCGTTTTCCTCTCCCCCACTTCACCCTTGCCGTTTTATTCGCCCCCCCTCTCTCTCTCTCTCCATCCTCCCTCTCTATTTGCCTCTTTTGCCCATTTGCTCTTGTTTGCCCGTGTGCTAGTTTGCTTGTTTGTCGCGATGGCTCAAGATAATACTAAATTGTGTGACTTCACCAATACCAACAACAATGATTTTATTAGCACTCTGATTGCTCCTCTTACCGATGTTGAATCTTGTGAAATTAATACTGCTTTGTTGAATCTTGTTATGAAAGATCAATTCGCCAGCCTTCCTAGTGAAGATGCCGCTACTCATCTGAATAGCTTCGTTGATTTATGTGATATGCAAAAGAAAAAATATGTCGATAATAATGTCGTTAAATTGAAGCTATTTCCTTTTTCGCTTAGAGATCGTGCTAAAGCTTGGTTTTCGTCTTTGCCTAAAAATAGTATTGATTCTTGGAACAAGTGCAAAGATGCTTTTATCTCTAAGTATTTCCCTCCCGCTAAGATCATCTCTCTTGGAAATGATATTATGAACTTTAAGCAACTTGATCATGAACATGTTGCACAAGCTTGGGAGATAATGAAATTAATGATACGTAATTGCCCTACTCATGGTTTGAATTTGTGGATGATTATACAAAAATTTTATGCCGGATTGAATTTTGATTCTAGAAATCTTTTAGATTCGGCCGCGGGAGGCACTTTTATGGAAATCACTTTAGGAGATGCTACTGAACTCCTAGATAATATTATGGTTAATTATTCTCAATGGCATACTAAAAGATCTTCTAATAAAAAAGTGCATGCGATAGAAGAAATCAATGTTTTGAGTGGAAAGATGGATGAACTTATGAAATTATTTGCTACTAAGAGTGTTTCTTCTGATCCTAATGATATGCCTTTGTCTACTTTGATTGAGAATAACAATGAATCTATGGATGTGAATTTTGTTGGTAGGAATAATTTTGGTGACAACGCTTATAGAGGGAATTTTAATCCTAGGCCATATCCTAGTAATCCTTCTAATAATTATGGGAATTCCTACAACAACTCTTATGGAAATTATAATAAGATGCCCTCTGAATTTGAGAATAGTGTTAAAGAGTTTATGAATTCACAAAAGAATTTTAATGCTTTGCTTGAAGAGAAATTGCTTAAAGTTGATGATTTGGCTAGAAACGTTGATAGAATTTCTCTTGAGATTGATTCTTTAAATGTTAGATCTATTCCTCCTAAGCATGATATCAATGAGTCTCTCAAAGCCATGAGAATTTCCATTGATGAGTGCAAGGAAAGAACCGCTAGGATGCGTGCTTCTAAAGATGCCTTAATTAAAGCGTGTTCTTCCAATTCCTATGAAAATCAAGATGAAAATATAAAAGTTATTGATGTGTCTCCTATTAAATCTTTGTTTTGCAATATGAATCTTGATGAAACTGAATATGATCTTCCTTTACCTAGAAGGCGTTCTAAAAATTCGGAGTATTTAGATCTTTATGATGAAATTGATGAAAGTGGGATTGAAAGAAATAAAAATCTAGATGTTGCTAAACCCACTATATTGGATTTTAAGGAATTTAATTATGAAAGTTGCTCTTTAATTGATTGTATTTCCTTGTTGCAATCCGTGCTAAATTCTCCACATGCTTATAGTCAAAATAAAGCCTTCACCGAACATATTGTTGATGCCTCGATGCAATCTTATGAAGAAAAACTTGAGCTGAAAGTTTCTATCCCTAGAAAACTCTATGATGAGTGGGAACCAACTATTAAAATTAAAATTAAAGATCATGAGTTTTATGCTTTGTGTGATTTGGGTGCTAGTGTCTCCACTATTCCCAAGACTTTGTGTGATTTACTAGATTTCCATAATTTTGATGATTGCTCTCTAAACTTGCATCTTGCGGATTCTACTATTAAGAAACCTATGGGAAGGATTAATGATGTTCTTATTGTTGCAAATAGGAATTATGTGCCCGTAGATTTCATTGTTCTTGATATAGATTGCAATCCTTCTTGCCCTATTATTCTTGGTAGACCTTTCCTTAGAACGGTTGGTGCGATTATTGATATGAAGGAAGGGAATATTAGATTTCAATTTCCATTAAAAAAGGGCATGGAACACTTTCCAAGAAAGAAAATAAAATTGCCATATGAAACTATCATGAGAGCCACTTATGGATTGCCTACCAAAGATGGCAATACTTAGATCTATCCTCGCTTTTATGCCTAGCTAGGGGCGTTAAATGATAGAGCTTGTTGGGAGGCAACCAAATTTTATTTTTATTCATTGCTTTTTGCTCCTGCTTAGTAATAAATAAATTATTTGGCCTCTGTTTTTGTTGTGTTTTTTGTGTTTAATTAGTGTTTGTGCCAAGTAGAACCGTTGGGAAGACTTGGGGAAAGTCTTGTTGAACTAGCTGTAAAAAACAGAAACTTTAGCGCTCACGAGAACTTCTGTCATTTTTATTTCAAGAGTGCTATTTAGTTAATTCTTTTTGAAGATGATTAATAGATAAATTCCTCACGTCCAGAAATTTATTTTAGAATTTTTGGGGTTCCAGATCTTGCGCTAGCTACAGATTACTACAGACTGTTCTGTTTTTGACAGATTCTGTTTTTCGTGTGTTGTTTGCTTATTTTGATGAATCTATGGTTAGTAAAATAGTTTATAATCCATAGAGAAGTTGGAATACAGTAGGTTTAACACCAATATAAATAAATAATGAGTTCATTACAGTACCTTGAAGTGGTCTTTTGTTTTCTTTCGCTAACGGAGCTCACGAGTTTTCTACTTTAAGTTTTGTGTTGTGAAGTTTTCAAGTTTTGGGTGAATTCTTTTTATGGATTATGGAACAAGGAGTGGCAAGAGCCTAAGCTTGGGGATTACCATGGCACCCCCAAGATAATCCAAGGACACCAAGAAGTCAAAGCTTGGGGATGCCCCGGAAGGCATCCCCTCTTTCGTCCACTTCCATCGGTAATTTACTTGGAGCAATATTTTTATTCACCAACATGATATGTGTTTTGCTTGGAGAATCTTGTATTATTTGTGTCTTTGTGTTTTAGTATGCCAAAATCATCCTTGCTGTACACACCTTTTGATAGAGCCATACATGAATTAAAATTTGATAGAATACTCTATGTGCTTCACTTATATCTTTTGAGCTAAGTAGTTTTACTCTATGTGCTTCACTTATATCTTTTGAGCTAAGTAGTTTTGCTCTATGTGCTTCACTTATGTCTTTTGAGCGTTATAATTTTGCTCTATATGCTTCACTTAGATCTTTTAGAGCACGGTGGTGGATTTGTTTTAAAGAAACTATTGATCTCTCATGCTTCACTTAAATTATTTTGAGAGTCTTAATAGCATGGTAATTTGATTAATAATAATATGCTTGGTATTCAAGATTTGTTAAACTTTCTTTTGAGTGTGTTGAATACTAAGAAAAGATTGAAGCATGATAATTGTTTTGAGATATGGAGGTGATAATATTAAAGTCATGCTAGTTGAGTAGTTGTGAATTTAAAGAATACTTGTGTTAAAGTTTGTGATTCCCGTAGCATGCACGTATGGTGAACCATTATGTGATGAAGTCGGAGCATGATTTATTTATTGATTGTCTTCCTTATGAGTGGCGGTCGGGGACGAGCGATGGTCTTTTCCTACCAATCTATCCCCCTAGGAGCATGCGCGTAATACTTTGCTTTGATAACTTCTAGATTTTTGCAATAAGTATATGAGTTCTTTATGACTAATGTTGAGTCCATGGATCATACGCACTCTCACCCTTCCACCTTTGCTAGCCTCTAATACCGCGCAATTTTCACCGGTATCATACACCTACCATATACCTTCCTCAAAACAGCCACCATACCCACCTATTATGGCATTTCCATAGCCATTCCGAGATATATTGCCATGCAACTTTCCACCATCTAGTTCATCATGACATATTCATCATTGTCATATTGCTTAGCATGATCATGTAGTTGACATAGTATTTGTGGCAAAGCCACCGTTCATAATTTTTTCATACTTGTCACTCTTGATTCATTGCATATCCCGGTACACCGCTGGAGGCATCCATATAGAGTCATACTTTGTTTTAGAATCGAGTTGTAATCATTGAGTTGTAAATAAATAAAAGTGTGATGATCATCATTTAATAGAGCATTGTCCCAAAAAAAAGAAAAAAAGAGAAAGGCCAAAGAAAAAAAAGAAGGCCCCAAAAAAAGAGAAAATAAATAAAAAGGGGCAATGCTACTATCCTTTTACCACACTTGTGCTTCAAAGTAGCACCATGATCTTCATAGTAGACAGTCTCTCATGTTACCACTTTCATATACTAGTGGGAATTTTACATTATATAACTTTGGCTTGTATATTCCAATGATGGGCTTCCTCAAATTGCCCTAGGTCTTCATGAGCAAGCAAGTTGGATGCACACCCACTTAGTTTCTTTTTGAGCTTTCATATACTTATAGGTCTAGTGCATCCGTTGCATGGCAATCCCTACTCACTCACATTGATATCTATTTATGGGCATCTCCATAGCCTGTTGATACGCCTAGTTGATGTGAGACTATCTTCCCCTCCTTTTTGTCTTCTCCACAACCACCATTCTATTCCACCTATAGTGCTATATCCATGGCTCACGCTCATGTATTGCGTGAAGATTGAAAAAGTTAGAGTATGAAACAATTGCTTGGCTTGTCATCGGGTTGTGCATGATTTAAATACTTTGTGTGGTGAAGATAGAGCATAGCCAGACTATATGATTTTGTAGGGATAACTTTCTTTGGCCATGTTATTTTCAGAAGACATAATTGCTTTGTTAGTATGCTTGAAGTATTATTATTTTTATGTCAATATAAACTTTTGTCTTGAATCTTTCGAATCTGAATATTCATATCACAATTAAGAAGATTTGCATTGAAATTATGCCAAGTAGCACTCCGCATAAAAAATTCTCTTTTTATCATTTACCTACTGGAGGACGAGCAGGAATTAAGCTTGGGGATGCCTGATACGTCTCCAACGTATCTATAATTTTTGATTGCTCCATGCTATATTATCTACTGTTTTGGACTATATTGGGCTTTATTTTCCACTTTTATATTATTTTTGGGACTAACCTATTAACCGGAGGCCCAGCCCAGAATTGTTGTTTTTTTTGCCTATTTCAGTGTTTCGAAGAAACGGAATATCAAACGGAGTCCAAACGGAATAAAACCTTCGGGAACGTGATTTTCTCACCGAACGTGATCCAGGAGACTTGGACCCTAGTCCAAGGAGTCAAAGATGCGGTCACGAGGGTGGGGGGCGCCCCCCTAGGGCGCGCCCCCTGCCTCGTGGGCCCCTCGATGCTTCACCGACGTACTCCTTCCTTCTATATATACCTACGTACCCCCAAACGAACAGAGACAGGAGCCAAAAACCTAATTCCATCGCCGCAACTTTCTGTATCCATGAGATCCCATCTTGGGGCCTGTTCCGGAGCTCCGCCGGAGAGGGCCGTCATCACGGAGGGCTTCTACATCATCATAGCCTCCCCGATGAAGTGTGAGTAGTTTACCTCAGACCTTAGGGTCCATAGTTAGTAGCTAGATGGCTTCTTCTCTCTTTTTGGATCTCAATGCAAAGTTCTCCCCCTCTCTTGTGGAGATCTATTCGATGTAATCTTCTTTTTGCGGTGTGTTTGTTGAGATCGATGAATTGTGGGTTTATGATCAAGTCTATCTATGAATAATATTTGAATCTTCTCTGATTTCTTTTATGTATGATTGGTTATCTTTGCAAGTCTCTTCGAATTATCCGTTTGGTTTGGCTAACTAGATTGGTAGTTCTTGCCATGGGAGAAGTGCTTAGCTTTGGGTTCGATCTTGCGGTACCCTTTCCCAGTGACAGAAGGGGCAGCAAGGCACGTATTGCATCATTGCCATTGAGGATAACAAGATGGGGTTTATTTCATATTGCATGAATTTATCTCTCTACATCATGTCATCTTGCTTAAGGTGTTACTCTGTTTTTAACTTAATACTCTAGATGCATGCTGGATAGCGGTTGATGAGTGGAGTAATAGTAGTAGATGCAGAATCGTTTCGTTCTACTTGTCACGGACGTGATTCCTATATACATGATCATGCCTAGATGTTCTCATAACTATGCTCAATTCTGTCAATTGCTCAGCAGTAATTTGTTCACCCACCGTAGAATACTTATGCTCTCGAGAGAAGCCACTAGTGAAACCTATGGCCCCCGGGTCTATTCACATCATATCAATCTCCATCACTTTAATCTTGTTTTGCTTTTTACTTTGCCTTTACTTTTCACTTTGCATCTTTATACCAAAAATACCAAAAATATTATATCTATCAGATCTCACTCTCGTAAGTGACCGTGAAGGGATTGACAACCCCTAATCGCGTTGGTTGCGAGTAGCTATCGTTTTGTGCAGGTACGAGGGACTTGAGCATGGCCTCCTACTGGATTGATACCTTGTTTCTCAAAAACTGAGGGAAATACTTATGCTACTTTGCTGCATCATCCCTTCCTCTTCGGGGAAAAGCAACGCAAGCTCAAGAGGTAGCAGTCGGCAATGGCTGCTCTTGACGGGGAAGACACTCCGTGCAGTCTCTTACCCCATGTGAATGGTTGATACGTCTCCAATGTATCAATAATTTTTGATTGCTCCATGCTATATTCTCTTCTGTTTTGGACATTATTGGGCTTTATTATCCACTTTTATATTATTTTTGGGACTAACCTACTAACCGGAGGCCCAGCCCAGAATTGCTGTTTTTTTTGCCTATTTTAGGGTTTCGAAGAAAAGGAATATCAAATGGAGTCCAAACGGAATGAAACCTTCGAGAATGTGATTTTTGGAACGAACATGATCCAGGAGACTTGGACCCTACATTAAGCAACCAACATGGAGGCCATGAGGTATGGGGCGCGCCTACCCCCCCAGGCGCGCCCTCCACCCTCGTGGCCCCCCTGTTGCTCCACCGACGTACTCGTTCCTCCTATATATACCTACGTACCCCCAAACGATCAGATACGGAGCCAAAACCCTAATTCCACCGCCATAACTTTCTGTATCCACGAGATCCCATCTTGGGGCCTGTTCCGGAGCTTCGCCGGAGGGGGCATCGATCACGAAGGGCTTCTACATCAACACCATAGCCTCTCCGATGAAGTGTGAGTAGTTTACCTCAGACCTTCGGGTCCATAGTTATTAGCTAGATGGCTTCTTCTCTCTTTTTGGATCTCAATACAATGTTCTCCCCCTCTCTTGTGGAGAACTATTCGATGTAATCTTCTTTTTGCGGTGTGTTTGTTGAGACCGATGAATTGTGGGTTTATGATCAAGTCTATCTATGAACAATATTTGAATCTTCTCTGAATTCTTTTATGTATGATTGGTTATCTTTGCAAGTCTCTTCGAATTATCAGTTTGGTTTGGCCTACTAGATTGATCTTTCTTGCAATGGGAGAAATGCTTAGCTTTGGGTTCAATCTTGCGGTGTCCTTTCCCAATGACAGTAGGGGCAGCAAGGCACATATTGTATTGGTGCCATCGAGGATAACAAGATGGGGTTTTCATCATATTGCATGAGTTTATCCCTCTACATCATGTCATCTTGCTTAAGGCGTTACTCTGTTCTTATGAACTTAATACTCTAAATGCATGCTGGATAGCAGTCGATGTGTGGAGTAATAGTAGTAGATGCAGGCAGGAGTCAGTCTACTTGTCTCGGACGTGATGCCTATATACATGATCATACCTAGATATTCTCATAACTATAATCAATTTTGTCAATTACTCAACAATAATTTGTTCACCCACCATAAAATACTTATGCTCTTGAGAGAAGCCACTAGTGAAACCTATGGCCCGCGGGTCTATCTTCATCATATTAATCTTCCAATACTTAGTTATTTCCTTTGCTTTTATTTTACTTTGCATCTTTATCATAAAAATACCAAAAATATTATCTTATCATATCTATCATATCTCACTCTCGTAAGTGACCGTGTAGGGATTGACAACCCCTTATCGCGTTGGTCGTGAGGATTTATTTGTTTTGTGTAGGTGCGAGGACTCGCCCGTAGCCTCCTACTGGATTGATACCTTGGTTCTCAAAAACTGAGGGAAATACTTATGCTACTTTGCTGCACCACCCTTTCCTCTTCAAGGGAAAACCAACGCAAGTGCTCAAGAGGTAGCAATAAGGATTTCTGGCGCCGTTGCCGGGGAGGTCTACGCAAAAGTCAACATACCAAGTACCCATCACAAACCCTTATCTCCCGCATTACATTATTCGCCATTTGCCTCTCGTTTTTCTCTCCCCCACTTCACCCTTGCCGTTTTATTCGCCCTCTCTCTCTATCCTCCCTCTCTTTCTCTATTTGCCTCTTTTTGCCCGTTCCCCGTTTGCTTGTGTGTTGGATTGCTTGCTTCTCACGATGGCTCAAGATAACACTAAATTGTGTGACTTTACCAATACCAACAACAATGATTTTATTAGCACTCCGATTTCTCCTCTCACCGATGCTGAATCTTATGAAATTAATGCTGCCTTGCTGAATCTTGTCATGAAAGATCCATTTTTCGGCCTTCCTAGTGAAGATGCCGCTACCCATCTAAATAGCTTCATTGATTTGTGTGATATGCAAAAGAAGAAAGATGTGTACAATGATATTGTTATATTGAAGCTATTTCCTTTTTCGCTTAGAGATCGTGCTAAAGCTTGGTTTTCATCTTTGCCTAAAAATAGTATTGACTCTTGGAATAAATGCAAAGATGCTTTTTATCTCTAAGTATTTTCTTCCCGCTAAGATCATCTCTCTTAGAAACGATATTATGAATTTTAAGCAACTTGATCATGAACATGTTGAACAAGCTTGGGAGAGGATGAAATTAATGATACGTAACTGCCCAACACATGGTTTAAATTTGTGGATGATTATATAATTTTTTTATGCCGGATTGAATTTTGCTTCTAGAAATCTTTTAGATTCGGCCGCAGGAGGCACTTTTATGGAAATCACTTTCGGATAAGCTACTAAACTCCTAGATAATATTATGGTTAATTATTCTCAATGGCACATTGAAAGATCTACTAATAAAAAAGTGCATGCGATAGAAGAAATTAATGTTTTGAGTGGAAAGATGGATGAACTTATGAAATTATTTGCTAATAAAAGTGTTTCTTCTGATCCTAATGGTATGTCTTTGTCTACTTTGATTGAGAATAATAAGGAATCTATGGATGTGAATTTTGTTGGTAGGAATAATTTTGGTAACAACGCATATA
This sequence comes from Triticum monococcum, assembly GCA_034509565.1. NCBI lineage: Eukaryota > Viridiplantae > Streptophyta > Magnoliopsida > Poales > Poaceae > Triticum > Triticum monococcum. The sequence continues at coordinate 615,296,457 of CM067846.1, forward strand.
GAGGATGTAACATCCCAAATTTTCAATTTGGAATGTTATACATAGATCACCCATGCATATCATGATTTATTGCATTTCCGTTTCGCAATACTCGTAATCCTAAGCAACTCAAGGACCCACGGAGAGAGTTGGGGATTTTCCGGTTTTCATATTTGATTTTTATCAAATAATGAAACGAGGATTTTGATTTTAATAATTTTTCTCTCCAAAAAATATTTCATATTAAATCAAATGAGTGGAGATAATATGACTTCTCCAAAATAATTGAAATATTGGAGGAAAAATATTAAAATCATTTATTGGATTTAATTTGGTTTTATTCGGATTTTATTTGCATTAGAAAAATTGCATGTTTTCAAAATTGCATTTTAGGGCCAAGAAAATGTTCAACTCATCCTAAATATTTTATTTAGACGGTGAAAATTTGTTTTGGCATTTTATTAGGTTTTTATTTATTTTTTTCTAGGATTTTATTTTGGTCGGTGAAGTTTAAAAAAAAGGGTTCCCGCGCCGACTGGGCCTAACGCCCAGCCGCGCCAGGCCGCCGCCGCCGCCGCCACTCGGACCGGAGTCCGAGTTGGACTCCGCCTCCGCCGCGCCTTGCCCCCTCCTCCAAGTCGCTGCCCCACCCCCTTTATATACGCCGCCACCCGGCCCCCAACACCACACCACCGCTGCCGCCCGCGCCACGCCAAGCCGCCGCCGCCACTTGCCGTAGCCGCCGCCGCCGCCCCGCAAGCCGCCGTCCGCCGCTGCCTCACCTCGCCGGAGGTAGCCGCCACGCCCCGTTGCCGGTTTTTTTATAAAGATCGTTCGGTTTTTTAGAAACCCTAGATCCGTTTTTTTTCGGAGTCGCCGGTTTTTTTCGGTTCTTCTAGTTAGCGGACGTTCGTCCGAATATTCGTTTTAACGAACGGTTCCTCGCCGGTTAGTTACAACTAACTGACGCTCGTTCGTTAGTCTGTTCGTGAGTTTTCTTTTATCAGATTTATTCTGCGATTTTCTCTAATCGAGATTTCTGAACCGATCTTAGATTCTGTTTATCTTTTCGCTCGTTTATTGGATTCAGGCAATTCAAGCACCTGGAGTTTCGTGTCGAAACCCTCTTTCCGGTTAATCAACTCAAGCAAGTTTTTGCTACTGTAAAATTTGACCTAAGTTCAAATTAGTAAACGAAGCTTCTTTCTTTCGCCGTCTAAGTTTCGTTGCTCCGTTTGATTTGATTCTTTTTTGCGTACCAGAGTTCTTAAGTTGAACTTTCTGGTCAACCTCTCTTATTTGAGTTTTGCTTGTGCTTCGTTGCTTGTTACTTATGGATGCTAGTGTTTGCTTGCGATAGAATTCCCGAAGTGCGAAGCGTGTTACTACGAGTCTCTAGGATTCACGGATCGTCAGCAAGGCAAGTAACACTTTGATCATATCCCATTACTACCTAGTTTTTATGCATTAGTTCCAATCCTCAAACATTGCATGATTAGGATGTCATTAACTTGTGGGTTGGGAAGTAGTTGTTGAGGTAGAACCTATTGCCCTATTATATTCAAACCCTTGGGAGTTACTTCTACGTATTGCTTATATTGCTATGCTATGCTCATAGACGTGGTTTGGGTTTGAGTGAAATTCATGTCAGATGTGAGATTGTTAATTAATGGTTCAACTTAAGGTGGCAACTTAATCAAACAACTGGGTGGATTGAGGCACCTGGGGAACCCAGTGTTGTCTGTTTTTTTGGAAATCCCGGGGTACCCGTGTGATCTTCCTATGGACCGCCACCCAGGCTCAAAGGGAACTGAGATGATTCATGCTAGAAACTTCCGTGTGCAGCCACAAGCTATTATGGGCTCTAGCATAGTTGAGTAAGTTACGTGAAGCTCTTGAAGAGGTAGATCAGCAGGTAGTGGGTTTTGTAGGTTTGGTATGGTCTACCCGGAGTAGAGAGTTAACGTTTCTGAAAGACTGTGTCTCGGTCATCCGTTTCTCAAACACCATGTAGTGCGAGAAATCCAACGGAGGCGATCGAGTCTTGTGGGGAAAAGTGCGCAAACCTCTGCAGAGTGTACAATCTAATCATGGTTAGCTGTGTCCCCGGTTATGGACAATTCTTGACTATCTAGTACTTGGGTTATCACATGTATCTCACCATGTTTAATTAATACTGTTGGGTTGTTAATCACTTTAATTGGGATTGAGTTGGGGGTACCTTCTCAATAATGTTTCAACCACCATGATAGTAAAATTAAAATCTATTCCTTTGTTGTAGGGAAAAATTGGCTTTTCGCAAAACTATAACCATAGAGCTTTCCACCAGCCATATATGCATATAGTGATAGCATAATTTTGTTCTTGCTCTACTGTGTTACTTTGCCAGCATATTCCATGTGCTGACCCGTTTTCGGGCTGCAACGTATTATGTTGCAGACTTTTCAGACGAGGAGTAAGGTTCGTTAGGTCGTTGCCGTGCAGCTCAACTATGCCGTTGGAGTTGATGGACTCACCTTATCTTCCAAGCCTTCCGCTGTTATCGCATTAGATGGCCTTAAGCCATATTATTGTAATAAGTTCTCTTTGGAGACATCCGATGTAATAAGTGTGTGATTGCTACTCTGTTATAAATCCTTTGAGTACTGTGTGTGTCAGCATTACTGATCCAGGGATGACACTGAAGCACAGAGACTTGACCATCTGAGGTCGGGTCGCTACAAGATGGTATCAGATCACACGCTGAGTGTAGGACACGACCATTAAGATAAACCCTAGGTCACACTTCTCTTCTTATTTCTGACTCCTCTCCATTTTCTACTCTTTAGGATGACGGAGATGAAGAACAAGTTTGCACAACCGGATGAAGACACACCTTTTGGACGCCACTTGAAGGAAGTCACTAGGTACTTGAACATTGGAATACCAAGCTTCACCGGGACGTACAACACCACTTTACCAGAAGAAGAGCGCTGGATGATTCAAGTACAAGTTCTAGGAAGGACGTTCTCGCCAACTTCTAAACCCATAGAATTTTCTTTCGAAGCACCCACCTGGAGTCTAGGCAAGAGCATGACAGCCCACATTACCATGGGATGCATTGGAGAAGTTTACAATAGGGAGCTTAAGGACACTATTTACCAAATATGTGGGCGCCGAGACGAGCAATGGGAAGTAATCAGCACCAGGAAGGATAGATCCATTGCAGCTTTCATCCAGGAGTTAAACCAGCACATTCGACGTCAGGAGAACCAGATGTGCGCGGACATGATGGACTTGAAGAAGGCGAAGACTAGGATCATTGAGCTGGAGGAAGAACTCAAGTTTACCCGTGATGGATATGAGGAGGAAATCAAGACACTACTGGAGAAGAATGACGACTTAGTCAAGAAGATTGGAGTATTCATGGGAGGACCAGCACCAATAGAAGAAGAGGAAGAACCCAAGGAAATACGCCCCGAGGACTACATCATCATCGACGACACCGATTCTGACCCTAGTGATGATGACTTTGAAGATGAAGCTGGAGCAGACATCATGGAGTCTTCCACCGATCAAAATTTCTAGATGACCACAAACTATTAGTAGTATTTGCCCCATGTATGTAGTAGTAGTGAGCACTTTTGCGATAGTTCTAGACCGCTTGTATGCCCTTGCTTGATTGATTGAGTGAAATGATTGTGTTTGTCTCATGTGCATATGGGTAGTGTTTTCTCATTAGACCTCTTCTATTCTAAATCTCTCCCATCTAAACCCCTCAGATGCCTCCGAGACGTGACCCCGGTTTTGCTTTCCCGCCGGAGCTCACCCAGTTGATCCAGCAGCAGAATGCCTTGATGCAATTGCTAGTTCAGAACCAGGGCAACAACAACAACAACCCACCGCAAGTGGACAGCCTAGCCCGTTTTCTAAGGTTACAGCCGCTGGTGTTTTCCAGTAGCACCGAGCCTATAATTGCTGATGATTGGCTATGCCGTATTGGAAGGGAGTTGAACACCGCAGGTTGCATAGATGTTGAGAGGGTGCGCTTTGCCGCACATCAATTGGATGGACCCGCAGCCTCATGGTGGGAGAATTACACAACCACTTTTCCTGTAGCCAACGTCACTTGGGACCAGTTTCAGCAAGCTTTCCGCTCCTCCCATGTCTCAACTGGAGCTATGTAGATGAAGAAGCGGGAGTTCCGCAACCTACGCCAGGGGAACCGTACTGTGGCTCAGTACGTGGATGAGTTTAGCAAGTTATCACGCTATGCCCCTGATGATGTGGCCACAGATGCCGCGAAGCAGGAGAAGTTTATGGAAGGGCTGAATGATGAGATGAGCATGCAGTTGATGGTAGCAACCTTCAACAACTACCAGGAGTTGGTAGATAAGGCTCTTATGATTGAAGGGAAACAACAGCAGATTGAGAGCCGCAAGAGAAAGTATGGACAAAGGAAGTATAACTCAGGAGCTCAGCAGAAGCCTCGCCTAACCCCGAACTCGGGAGGACTTGTTCACAACCATGGAGGTCACAACCACACTGGAGGAGGATCACATAACCACAGTGGTGCTAAGAATGGGAATGGGAACGGAGCTAACAACAATCAGAACCGCTCCAACCCGTCCACTCCCGCCAAAAGAGACTTAAGTCAGGTTACCTGTTTTAAGTGCGGGAAGACAGGGCACTATGCCAATGATTGCCCCGAAGGAAGGAATGGAAATGGAAATGGAAGCGCTGGGAAGAAGCCCAATCCATTCAACAAAAGACAAGTGAATCACGTTAACGTGGAGGAGGTTGAAGAGCAGCCGGACGCGGTAATAGGTAAGTTTTTGGTTAAGTCATTTACCGCTCTTGTTCTTTTTGATACTGGTGCATCGCATTCATACATATCAAGGGGATTCGTGGATAAGTTTAAACTACCAACCCAAACCCTTAGGACCCCTCTTTTAGTGAGTTCACCCGGAGCAGAATATATGGCTAGCCGATGGTGTGACCAGATACCCTTAACCATTGGCACACATGTGTTTCCGTCCGACCTAATTATCTTGGAGTCGCAAGGATTGGATGTGATATTGGGTTGGACTGGATGTCAAAGTATGGAGGAAGCATTGACTGTGCGAGTAAGTCGATTTATCTCACCACCCCGGAGGGAAAAAGGATTAAGTATGTGTCTAGGCATGTTCCAAAATGGAGCCAAGTGAATGCCCTTACGGGAGTTGTTCAGGAGGAAGTGCCGGTAGTAAAGGATTACCCGGATGTTTTCCCAGAGGAGTTACCAGGCATGCCACCGGATAGAGACATTGAGTTTTTGATAGAGCTATTACCAGGAACTGGACCAATATCCAAGAGACCCTATCGGATGCCCGCAAATGATCTGGAAGAAATTAAGAAACAGATCAAGGAGTTATTGGAGAAAGGATACATCCGAAGAAGTTCATCACCTTGGGGAGCCCTAGTACTTTTGGTTGAGAAGAAGGATAAATCCCTAAGGATGGTTGTTGATTATCGAGCCTTGAATGAAGTGACGATAAAGAACAATTACCCACTACCAATGATCAACGATCTGTTTGATCAGTTGCAAGGAGCTAAAGTGTTCTCAAAGATCGATTTACGATCAGGGTATCATCAGTTGAAGATACGAGAGAAGGACATACCAAAGACGACGTTCACAACGCGATATGGATTATACGAGTACACAGTCATGTCGTTTGGACTGACTAACGCCCCTGCCTATTTCATGAGCATGATGAACAAGGTGTTCATGGAGTATTTGTATAAGTTTGTTGTGGTGTTTATTGATGATATCATGGTATACTCGAAGAACGAGGAGGAGCACAAAGAGCATTTGCGTTTAGTTCTCGAGAAGATCAGGGAACACCAGTTGTATGCTAAGTTTAGCAAATGCGAGTTTTGGCTGAAGGAAGTCGGATTCCTTGGACATGTTATATCAGGAGAAGGTATAGCAGTAGACCCCAGCAAGGTTCAGTCAGTCACTGAATGGTTGGCACCCACCTCAGTTAGCGAGATCCGCAGTTTTCTTGGACTCGCAGGATACTACCGGAGATTCATTGAGAATTTTTCCAAGATTGCAAAACCAATGACTGAACTGTTGAAGAAGGATACCAAGTTTAAATGGACAGAAATTGTGAAGCAAGTTTCCAGGAGTTGAAGAAACATTTGACTACAGCCCCGGTGCTAGTACTGCCAGATATACATGAGGAGTACCAAGTGTATTGCGACGCCTCTCGCTTAGGACTTGGATGTGTGCTTATGCAGGACGAAAGAGTTGTTTCGTATGCCTCACGACAACTAAAACCTCATGAGTTGAATTATGCTACGCATGATTTGGAGCTAGCGGCCATAGTGCATGCGTTGAAGACTTGGAGACATTACCTTATTGGAAACCGTTGTGATGTGTACACGGATCACAAGAGTTTGAAGTACATCTTCACCCAGAAGGAGCTGAACCTTAGGCAGAAGAGATGGTTGGAGCTTATAAAGGATTATGACATGAAGCTACACTATCATCCAAGAAAGGCCAATGTCGTAGCAGACGCATTGAGTCGGAAGAGTTATGCTAATATCCTTGAAAGTAAAGGACTGCCGAAGGAATTAGCAAAGGACATCATGGAACTTCGATTAGAGATTGTACCTAGAAGGTTCATTGCCACAATGGAGGTTCAGTCGACATTGCTGGACAAGATTCGGGAAGCTCAGAAAGATGATAAAGAGATTGCCAAGATAAAGGAGAAGATGGGCAAATGAAAGGCCAAAGGACAGGCCAAAGGTTTTTGTGAGGATGAGCATGATACCCTATGGTTTGAGGACCGACTTTATGTGCCCAATAACCAGGAGATCAGGAAGTTAATAATTCAAGAGGCCCATGAGTCACCATACTCGATACACCCCGGAAACACCAAGATGTATTTGGATTTGAAGGAACGTTTATGGTGGACTGGTATGAAGAAGGATATTGCCGAGTATGTAGCCGTATGTGATGTATGTCAGAGAGCTAAGGCAGAACATCAGAAGCCAGCAGGACTGTTACAGCCTATGCCGATACCCGAATGGAAGTGGGATAAACTTGGCATGGACTTTATCACCGGATTACCCAGGACTAAAGCAGGATATGATTCCATATGGGTAGTAGTTGATCGTTTGACCAAAGTAGCTCACTTCATCCCAGTGAAAACCACCTATACAAGTGCAAAGTTGGCTAAGATCTATATGCCCAGGATCGTATGTCTGCATGGAGTTCCGAGGACCATCGTATCGGATTGAGGAACACAGTTTATTTCAAAGTTTTGGCATCAGTTACACCAAACTATGGGAACGATATTGGAGTTTAGTACAACGTTTCACCCGCAGACAGATGGACAAACTGAGAGAGTCAATCAAATTTTGGAGGACATGTTGAGAGCCTGTGCGCTAGATTATGGATCTAGTTGGGATGACAATTTGCCGTATGCAGAGTTCTCATACAACAATAGCTACCAAGCCAGTTTGAAGATGGCACCATTTGAAGCCCTGTATGGATGCAGGTGCAGAACACCATTGATGTGGGATGAGGTAGGAGACCGACAGTTGTTTGGACCAGACTTTATTAAAGAATCTGAGGAAAAGGTAAAATTGATCTGAGACCGACTGAAGATTGCTCAGTCCAGGCAGAAGAGTTATGCAGACTCAAAACGCAAGGAGGTAACCTACGAAATTTGAGACAGAGCATATCTGCGAGTATCGCCCTTGCGAGGAGTAAAACGTTTTGGAGTTAAAGAAAAGTTAGCCCTGAGATTTGTAGGACCGTATCGTATTTTGGAACGGATGGGAGAAGTTGCCTACAAGTTGGAGTTACCTGAGGGATTGTCAGGAGTCCATGATGTGTTCCACATTTCACAGCTGAAGAAGTGTCATGCTGAGATGACAGATATACCATTAAGAGATACAGTACCCTTGGAGGCGATTCAGTTGGACAATGATTTGACTTACGAGGAGAAGCCAGTTAAGATTCTTGAGTTTGCCAGCAGAGTCACCCGCAGTAAGGTTATCAAGTTTTGCAAAGTTCAGTGGAGCCACCATACCGAGGATGAAGCTACCTGGGAACGAGAGGATGATCTCCGCAAGGACCACCCATACCTATTTTCTAGCCAACCCGAATCTCGAGGGCGAGATTCATCTTAAGGGGGGTAGGTTTGTAACATACCAAATTTTCAATTTGGAATGTTATACATAGATCACCCATGCATATCATGATTTATTGCATTTCCATTCTGCAATCCTCGAAATCCTAAGCAACTCAAGGACCCACGAAGAGAGTTGGGGATTTTCCGGTTTTCATATTTGATTTTTATCAAATAATGAAACGAGGATTTTCATTTTAATATTTTTTCTCTCCGAAAAATATTTCATATTAAATCAAATGAGTGGAGATAATATGAATTCTCCAAAATAATTGAAATATTGGAGGAAAAATATTAAAATCATTTATTGGATTTTATTTGGTTTCATTCGGATTTTATTTGCATTAAAAAAATTGCACATTTTCAAAATTGCATTTTAGGGCCAAGAAAATGTTCAACTCGTCCTAAATATTTTATTTAGACGGTGAAAAATTTGTTTTGGCATTTTTTAGGTTTTTATTTATTTTTTTCTAGGATTTTATTTCGGTCGGCGAAGTTTAAAAAAAAAGGGTTCCCGCGCCGACTGGGCCTAAGGCCCAGCTGCGCCAGGCCGCCGCCGCCGCCTCGGGCGCGCGCGCGCGCCGCCCCCGCCGCCACTCGGACCGGAGTCCGAGTTGGACTCCGCCTCCGCCGCGCCTTGCCCCCTCCTCCAAGTCGCTGCCCCAGCCCCTTTATATACGCCGCCACCCCGCCCCCAACACCACACCACCGCCGCCGCCCGCGCCACGCCAAGCCACCGCCGCCGCTTGCCGTCGCCGCCGCCCGCCGCTGCCTCGCCTCGCCGGAGGTAGCCGCCGCGCCCCGCCGCTGGTTTTTTTATAAAGACCGTTCGGTTTTTTTAGAAACCCTAGATCTGTTTTTTCGGATTTGCCGGTTTTTTTCGGTTCTTCTAGTTAGCGGACGTTCGTTTTAACGAACGGTTCCTCGCCCTTTAGTTACAACTAACGAACGCTCGTTCGTTAGTCTGTTCGTGAGTTTTCTTTTATCGGATTTATTCCGCGATTTTCTCTGATCGTGATTTCTGAACCGATCTTAGATTCTGTTTATCTTTTTGCTCGTTTATCGGATTCAGGCGATTCATGCGCTTGGAGTTTCACCTTGAAACCCTCTTTCCGGTTAATCAACTCAAACAAGTTTGTGCTACTATAAAATTAGACCTAAGTTCAAATTAGTAAACGAAGCTTCTTTCTTTCGCCGTGTGAGTTTTGTTGCTCCGTTTGATTTGATTCTTTTTGCGTACCGGAGTTCTTAAGTTGAACTTTCTGGTCAACCTCTCTTATTTGAGTTTTGCTTGTGCTTCATTGCTTGTTACTTATGTATGCTATTGTTTGCTTGTGATAGAATTCCCGGAGTGCGAAGCGTGTTACTACGAGTCTCTAGGATTCACGGATCGTCAGCAAGGCAAGTAACACTTTGATCATATCCCATTATTACCCAGTTTTTATGCATTAGTTCCAATCCTCAAACATTGCATGATTAGGATGTCATTAACTTGTGGGTTGGGAAGTAGTTGCTGAGGTAGAACCTATTGCCCTGTTATATTCAAACCCTTGGGAGTTACTTCTACGTATTGCTTATATTGCTATGCTATGCTCATAGACGTGGTTTGGGTTTGAGTGAAATTCATGTCAGGTGTGAGATTGTTAATTAATGGTTCAACTTAAGGTGGCAACTTAATCAAACAACCGGGTGGATTGAGGCACCTGGGGAACCCAGTGTTGTCTGTTTTTTTGGAAATCCCGGGGTACCCGTGTGATCTTCCTATGGACCGCCACCCAGGCTCAAAGGGAACTGAGATGATTCATGCTAGAAACTTCCGTGTGCAGCCACAAGCTATTATGGGCTCTTGCATAGTTGACTAAGTTACGTGAAGCTCTTGAAGAGGTAGATCAGCAGGTAGTGGGTTTTGTAGGTTTGGTATGGTCTACCCGGAGTAGAGAGTTAACGTTTCTGAAAGACTGTGTCTCGATCATCCGTTTCTCAAACACCATGTAGTGCGAGAAATCCAACGGAGGCGATCGAGTCTTGTGGGGAAAAGTGCGCAAACCTCTGCAGAGTGTACAATCTAATCATGGTTAGCCGTGTCCCCGGTTATGGACAATTCTTGACTATCTAGTACTTGGGTTATCACATGTATCTCACCATGTTTAATTAATACTGTTGGGTTGTTAATCACTTTAATTGGGATTGAGTTGGGGGTACCTTCTCAATAATGTTTCAACCACCATGATAGTAAAATTAAAATCTATTCCTTTGTTGTAGGGAAAAATTGGCTTTTCGCCAAACTATAACCATAGAGCTTTCCACCAGCCATATATGCATATAGTGATAGCATAATTTTGTTCTTGCCCTACTGTGTTACTTTGCCAGCATATTCCATGTGCTGACCCGTTTTCGGGCTGCAACGTATTAGGTTGCAGACTTTTCAGACGAGGAGTAAGGTTCGTTAGGTCGTTGCCATGCAGCTCAACTATGCCGTTGGAGTTGATGGACTCACCTTATCTTTCAAGCCTTCCGCTGTTATCGCATTAGATGGCCTTAAGCCATATTATTGTAATAAGTTCTCTTTGGAGACATCCGATGTAATAAGTGTGTGATTGCTAATCTGTTATAAATCCTTCGAGTACTGTGTGTGTCAGCATTACTGATCCAGGGATGACACTGAAGCACAGAGACTTGACCATCTGAGGTCGGGTCGCTACAGAGGAAACTTTAATCCTAGGTTGTATCCTAGTAATTCCTCTAATAATTATGGTAATTCCCTACAACAATTCTTATGGAAATTTTGATAAGATGCCCTCTGATTTTGAATCTAATATTAAATAATTTATTACTTCGCAAAAGAATTTCAATGCTTTGATTGAAGAAAAATTGCTTAAGATTGATGAGTTGGCTAGGAACATTGATAGAATTTCTCTTGATGTTGATTCTTTGAAACTTAGATCTATTCCTCCTAAGCATGATATAAATGAATCTCTCAAAGCCATGAGGATTTCCATTGAAGAGTGCAAGGAAAGAACCGTTAGGATGCGTGCTAAGAAAGATTCCTTTATAAGAGCGTGTTCTTCTAGTTTCCATGATAATAGAGATGAAGATCTAAAAGTTACTGATGTGTCCCCTATTAAATATTTGTTTTGCAATATGAATCTTGATAATGATGGGACTGAATATGATCCACCTTTACCTAGAAGGCGTTCCAAAAAATCGGAGTTTTTAGATCTTTATGCTAAATTTGATAAAAGTGGGATTGAAGAGATCAAAACTCTAGATGTTAGTGAACCTACTATTTTGGATTTCAAGGAATTTAATTATGATAATTGCTCTTTGATAGATTGTATTTCCTTGTTGCAATCCGTGCTAAATTCTCCTCATGCTTATAGTCGAAATAAAGCTTTTACCAAACATATCGTTGATGCTTTGATGCAATCTTATGAAGAAAAATTTGAGTTGGAAGTTTCTATCCCTAGAAAACTTTATGATGAGTGGGAACCTACTATTAAAATTAAAATTAAAGATCATGAATGCTATGCTTTGTGTGATTTGGGTGCTAGTGTTTCCACGATTCCAACGACTTTGAGTGATTTGTTAGGTTTCTGTGATTTTGATGATTGCTCTCTAAGCTTGCACCTTGCGGATTCCACTATTAAGAAACCCATGGGAAGAATTAATGGTGTTCTTATTGTTGCAAATAGGAATTATGTGCCCGTAGATTTTATCGTTCTTGACATAGATTGCAATCCTTCATGTCCTATTATTCTTGGTAGACCTTTTCTTAGAACGATTGGTGCAATTATTGATATGAAGGAAGGAAATAGTAGATTCCAATTTCCGTTAAGGAAAGGCATGGAACACTTTCCTAGAAAGAAAATTAAATTACCTTATGAATCTATTATGAGAGCCACTTACGGATTGCCTACCAAAGATGGCAATACCTAGATCTATCTTTGCTTTTTATGCCTAGCTAGGGGGCGTTAAACGATAGCGCTTGTTGGGAGGCAACCCAATTTTATTTTTATTCCTTTCTTTTTTCTCCTGTTTAGTAATAAATAATTTATCTATCCTCTGTTTTGTTTGTGTTTTTTTGCGTTTAATTAGTGTTTGTGCCAAGTAGAACCGTTGGGAAGACTTTGGGAAAGTCTTGTTAATCTTGCTGTAAAAAACAGAAACTTTAGCGCTCACGAGAACTGCTGCCTTTTTATTTGGAAAGTGCCATTTAGTTAATTATTTTTCAAGATGATTAATAGATAAATGCCTCACGTCCAGCAATTTATTTTAGAATTTTTGGGGTTCCAGATCTTGCGCTAGCTACAGATTACTACAGACTGTTCTGTTTTTGACAGATTCTGTTTTTCATGTGTTGTTTGCTTATTTTGATGAATCCATGGCTAGTAAATTAGTTTATAAACCATACAGAAGTTGGAATACAGTAGGTTTAACAACAATATAAATAAAGAATGAGTTCATTACAGTACCTTGAACTGGTCTTTTGTTTTCTTTCGCTAACGGAGCTCACGAGATTTTCTACTTTAAGTTTTGTGTTGTGAAGTTTTCAAGTTTTGGGTAAAGATTTGATGGATTATGGAATAAGGAGTGGCAAGAGCCTAAGCTTGGGGATGCCCATGGCACCCCCAAGATAATCTAAGGACACCTAAAAGCCAAAGCCCGGGGATGCCCCGGAAGGCATCGCCTCTTTCGTCTACTTCTATCGGTAACTTTACTTGGAGCTATATTTTTATTCACCACATGATATGTGTTTTTCTTGGAGCGTCTTTTATGATTTGAGTATTTGCTTGTTAGTCTACCACAATCGTCCTTGCTGTACACACCTTTTGAGATAGCCATACATAATTCGGAAATTATTAGAATACTCTATGTGCTTCACTTATATCTTTTGAGTTATATAGTTTTGCTCTAGTACTTCACTTATATCTTTTTAGAGCACGGTGGTGGATTTGTTTTATAGAAACTATTGTTCTCTCATGCTTCACTTAGATTATTTTGAGAGTCTTAAATAGCATGGCAATTTGCTTAAATAATCCTAATATGCTAGGTATACAAGATTAATAATAAAATTCTCTTATGAGTGTGTTGAATACTATGAGAAGTCTGATACTTGATAATTGTTTTGAGATATGGAGATGGTGATACTAGAGTCATGCTAGTTGAGTAGTTGTGAATTTGAGAAATACTTGTGTTAAAGTTTGTGATTCCCGTAGCATGCACGTATGGTGAACCGTTATGTGATGAAGTCGGAGCATGATTTATTTATTGATTGTCTTCCTTATGAGTGGCGGTCGGGGACGAGCGATGGTCTTTTCCTACCAATCTATCCCCCTAGGAGCATGCGCGTAATACTTTGCTTTGATAACTTCTAGATTTTTGCAATAAGTATATCAGTTCTTTATGACTAATGTTGAGTCCATGGATCATACGCACTCTCACCCTTCCACCATTGCTAGCCTCTCTAATACCGCGCACCTTTCACCGGTATCATACACCCACCATATACCTTCCTCAAAACAGCCACCATACCTACCTATCATGGCATTTCCATAGCCATTCCGAGATATATTGCCATGCAACTTTCCACCGTTCTGTTTACTATGACACACTCCATCATTGTCATATTGCTTTGCATGATCATGTAGTTGACATTGTTATTTGGTTAACGGGATCACATCATTAGGAGAATGATGTGATTGACTTGACCCATTCCATTGGCTTAGCACTTGATCTTTTAGTTTGTTGCTATTGCTTTCTTCATAACTTATATATGTTCCTATGACTATGAGATTATGCAACTCCCGTTTACCGGAGGAACACTTTGTTTGCTACCAAACATCACAACGTAACTGGGTGATTATAAAGGTGCTCTACAGGTGTCTCCGAAGGTATTTGTTGGGTTGGCGTATTTCGAGATTAGGATTTGTCACTCCGATTGTCGGAGAGGTATCTCCGGGCCCTCTCGGTAATGCACATCAAGCCTTGCAAGCATTGCAACTAATAAGTTAGTTGCGGGATGATGTATTACAGAACGAGTAAAGAGACTTGCCGGTAACGAGATTGAACTAGGTATTGAGATACCGACGATCGAATCTCGGGCAAGTAACATACCGATGACAAAGGGAACAACGTATATTGTTATGCGGTCTGACCGATAAAGATCTTCGTAGAATATGTAGGAGCCAATATGAGCATCCAGGTTCCGCTATTGGTTATTGACCAGAGACGTGTCTCGGTCATGTCTACATAGTTCTCGAACCTGTAGGGTCCGCACGCTTAAAGTTCGGTGACGATTGTAATTAGGGTTTTTGTGTTTTGATGTACCGAAGGTTGTTCGGTGTCCCGGATGTGATCACGGTCATGAAGAGGAGTTTCGAAATGGTTGAGACATAAAGATTGATATATTGGAAGCCTATATTTGGATATCGGAAATGTTCCGGGTGAAATCGGGATTTTACCAGAGTATCGGGGGGTTACCGGAACCACCCGGGGGTTATTGGGCATACATGGGCCCTAAGGGAGAAGAGGAGGGCCGGCCAGGGCAGGTCGCGCGCCCCTCCCCCTAGTCCGAATAGGACAAGGAAGGGGGGGCGGCGCCCCCCTTTCCTCTTTCTCCCTTCCCCCTTCCTTTTCCAACAAGGCAAGAGGGGGGAGTCCTACTCCCGGTGGGAGTAGGACTCCTCCAGGCGCACCCCTTGGGCCGGCCGCACCTCCCCCTCTCCCTCCTTTATATACGGGGACAAGGGGGCACCCTATGACACACAAGTTGATCTTCGTGATCGTTCCTTAGCCGTGTGCGGTGCCCCCTTCCACCATATTCCACCTCGGTCATATCGTAGCGGTGCTTAGGCGAAGCCCTGCGTCGGTAGAACATCATCACCGTCATCACACCGTCATGCTGACGAAACTCTCCCTCAACACTTTGCTGGCTCGGAGCTCGAGGGACGTCACCGAGTTGAACGTGTGCAGAACTCGGAGGTGCCATACGTTCGGTACTTGGATCGGTCGGATCGGGAAGACGTACGACTACTTCCTCTATGTTGTGTCAACGCTTCCGTTTCCGGTCTACGTGGGTACGTAGACAACACTCTCCCCTCTCGTTGCTATGCATCACCATGATCTTGCGTGTGCGTAGGAATTTTTTTGAAATTACTACGTTCCCCAACAGTGGCATCCGAGCCTAGGTTTTATGCGTTGATGTTATGCATGAGTAGAACACAAGTGAGTTGTGGGCGATATAAGTCATACTGCTTACCAGCTTGTCATACTTTGGTTCGGCGGCATTGTTGGATGAAGCGGCCCGGACCGACATTACGCGTACGCTTACGCGAGACTAGTTCTACCGATGTGCTTTGCACACAGGTGGCTGGCGGGTGTCAGTTTCTCCAACTTTAGTTGAACCAAGTGTGGCTACGCCCGGTCCTTGCGAAGGTTAAAACAACACCAACTTGACAAACTATCGTTGTGGTTTTGATGTGTAGGTAAGAACGGTTCTTGCTAAGCCCGTAGCAGCCACGTAAAACTTGCAACAACAAAGTACAGGACGTCTAACTTGTTTTTGCAGGGCATGTTTTGATGTGATATGGTCAAGACATGATGCTAAATTTTATTGTATGAGATGATCATGTTTTGTAACCGAGTTATCGGCAACTGCCAGGAGCCATATGGTTGTTGCTTTATTTTATGCAATACAATCGCGCTGTAATGCTTTACTTTATCACTAAGCGGTAGAGATAGTCGTGAAAGCATAAGATTGGCGAGACGACAACGATGCTATGATGGATATCAAGGTGTCGCGCCGGTGACGATGGTGATCATGGCGGTACTTGGGAGATGGAGATCACAAGTACAAGATGATGATGGCCATATCATATCACTTATATTGATTGCATGTGATGTTTATCTTTTATGCATCTTATCTTGCTTTGATTGACGGTAGCATTATAAGATGATCCCTCACTAAATTATCAAAGTATAAGTGTTCTCCCTGAGTATGCACCGTTGCGAAAGTTCTTCGTGCTGAGACACCACGTGATGATCGGGTGTGATAGGCTCTACGTTCAAATACAATGGGTGCAAAACAGTTGCACACGTGGAATACTCAGGTTAAACTTGACGAGCCTAGCATCTAACAGATATGGCCTCGGAACACGGAGACCGAAAGGTCGAGCGTGAATCATATAGTAGATATGATCAACATATTGATGTTCACCATTGATACAACTCCATCTCACGTGATGATCGGACATGGTTTAGTTGATTTGGATCACGTGATCACTTAGAGGATTAGAGGGATATCTTTCTAAGTGGGAGTTCTTAAGTAATATGATTAATTGAACTTAAATTTATCATGAACTTAGTACCTGATAGTATCTTTCTTGTCTATGTTTGATTGTAGATAGATGGCTCGTGCTATTGTTCCGTTGAATTTTAGTGCGTTCCTTGAGAAAGCAAAGTTGAAAAATGATGATAGCAATTACACGGACAGGGTCCATAACTTGAGGATTATCCTCATTGCTGCACAAAAGAATTACGTCCTGGAAGCACCGCTAAGTGCCAAGCCTGCTGCAAGAGCAACACCAGATGTTATGAACGTCTGGCAGAGCAAAGCTGATGACTACTCGATAGTTCAGTGTGCCATGCTTTACGGCTTAGAACTGGGTCTTCAACGACGTTTTGAACATCATGGAGCATATGAGATGTTCCAGGAGTTGAAGTTAATATTTCAAGCAAATGCCCGGATTGAGAGATACGATGTCTCCAATAAGTTCTATAGCTGCAAGATGGAGGAGAATAGTTCTATCAGTGAACATATACTCAAAATGTCTGGGTATCATAATCACTTGACTCAACTGGGGGTTAATCTTCCTGTTGATAGTGTCATTGACAGAGTTATTCAATCACTGCCACCAAGCTACAAAAGCTTCGTGATGAACTATAATATGCAAGGGATGAATAAGACTATTCCTAAGCTCTTCGTGATGCTAAAAGCCGCGGAGGTAGAAATCAAGAAGGAGCATCAAGTGTTGATGGTCAATAAGACCACCAGTTTCAAGAAAAAAGGGCAAAGGGAAGAAGAAAGGGAACTTTAAGAAGAATAGCAAACAAGTTGCTGCTCAGGAGAAGAAACCCAAGTCTGGACCTAAGCCTGAGACTGAGTGCTTCTAATGCAAGCAGACTGGTCACTGGAAGCGGAGCTGCCTTAAGTATTTGGCGGATAAGAAGGATGGCAAAGTGAACAAAGGTATATGTGATATACATGTTATTGATGTGTACCTTACTAATGCTCGCAGTAGCACCTGGGTATTTGATATTGGTTCTGTTGCTAACATTTACAACTCAAAACAGGGGCTACGGATTAAGCAAAGATTGGCTAAGGACAGGGTGACGATGCGCGTGGGAAATGGTTCCAAAGTCGATGTGATCGCGGTCGGCACGCTACCTCTACATCTACCTTCGGGATTAGTATTAGACCTACATAATTGTTATTTGGTGCCAGCGTTGAGCATGAACATTATATCTGGATCTTGTTTGATGCGAGACGGTTATTCATTTAAATCAGAGAATAATGGTTGTTCTATTTATATGAGTAATATCTTTTATGGTCATGCACCCTTGAAGAGTGGTCTATTTTTGATGAATCTCGATAGTAGTGATACACATATTCATAATGTTGAAATCAAAAGATGCAGAGTTGATGATGATAGTGCAACTTATTTGTGACACTGCCGTTTAGGTCATATCAGTGTAAAGCGCATGAAGAAACTCCATACTGATGGACTTTTGGAACCACTTGATTATGAATCACTTGGTACTTGCGAACCGTGCCTCATGGGTAAGATGACTAAAACGTCGTTCTCCGGTACTATGGAGAGAGCAATGGATTTGTTGGAAATCATACATACAGATGTATGTGGTCCAATGAATGTTGAGGCTCGTCGCGGATATCGTTATTTTCTCACCTTCAGAGATGATTTAAGCAGATATGGGTATATCTACTTAATGAAACATAAGTCTGAAACATTTGAAAAGTTCAAAGAATTTGAGAGTGAAGTTGAAAATCATCGTAACAAGAAAATAAAGTTTCTATGATCTGATCATGGAGGAGAATATTTGAGTTACGAGTTTGGTCTACATTTGAAACAATACGGAATAGTTTCGCAACTCACGCCACCCGGAACACCACAGCATAATGATGTGTCCGAACGTCGTAATCGTACTTTATTAGATATGGTGCGATCTATGATGTCTCTTACTGATTTACCGCTATCGTTTTGGGGTTATGCTTTAGAGACGGCTGCATTCACGTTAAATAGGACACCATCGAAATCCGTTGAGACGACGCCTTATGAACTGTGGTTTGGCAAGAAACCAAAGTTGTCGTTTCTGAAAGTTTGGGGCTGCGATGCTTATGTGAAAAAGCTTCAACCTGATAAGCTCGAACCCAAATCGGAGAAATGTTTCTTCATAGGATACCCAAAGGAGACTATTGGGTACACCTTCTATCACAGATCTAAAGGCAAGACTTTTGTTGCTAAATTTAGAGTTTTTCTAGAGAAGGAGTTTCTCTCAAAAGAAGTGAGTGGGAGAAAAGTAGAACTTGATGAGGTAACTGTATCTGCTCCCTTATTGGAAAGTAGTACATCATAGAAACCGGTTTCTATGACACCTACACCAATTAGTGAGGAAGCTAATGATAATGATCATGAAACTTCAGATCAAGTTACTACCGAACCTCGTAGATCAACCAGAGTAAGATCCGTACCAGAGTGGTACGATAATCCTATTCTGGAAGTCATGCTACTAGATCATGATGAACCTACGAACTATGAAGAAGCGATGGTGAGCCCAGATTCCGCAAAATGGCTAGAAGCCATGAAATCTGAGATGGGATCCATGTATGAGAACAAAGTATGGACTTTGGTTGACTTGCCCGTTGATCGGCAAGCAATTGAGAATAAATGGATCTTCAAGAAGAAGACTGACGCTGACGGAAATGTTACTGTCTACAAAGCTCGACTTGTTGCGAAAGGTTTTCGACAAGTTCAAGGGATTGACTACGATGAGACCTTCTCACCCATAGCGATGCTTAAGCCTGTTCGAATCATGTTAGCAATTGTCGCATTTTATGATTATGAAATTTGGCAAATGGATGTCAAAACTGCATTCCTGAATGGATATCTGGAAGAAGAGTTGTATATGATGCAACCAGAAGTTTTTGTTGATCCAAAGGGAGCTAACAAAGTGTGCAAGCTCCAGCGATCCATTTATGGACTGGTGTAAGCCTCTCGGAGTTGGAATAAACACTTTGATAGTGTGATCAAAGCATTTGGTTTTATACAGACTTTTGGAGAAGCCTGTTTTTACAAGAAAGTGAGTGGGAGCTCTGTAGCATTTCTGATATTATATGTGGATGACATATTATTGATTGGAAATAATATAGAATTTCTAGATAGCATAAAGGGATACTTGAATAAGAGTTTTTCAATGAAAGACCTTGGTGAAGCTGCTTACATATTGCGCATTAAGATCTATAGAGATAGATCAAGACGCTTAATTGGACTTTCACAAAGCACATACCTTGACAAAGTTTTGAAGAAGTTCAAAATGGAACAAGCAAATAAAGGGTTCTTGCCTGTGTTACAAGGTGTGAAGTTGAGGAAGACTTAATGTCTGACCACTAAAGAAGATAGAGAGAAAATGAAAGATGTTCCCTATGCTTCAGCCATAGGCTCTATCATGTATGCAATGCTGTGTACCAGACCTGATGTGTGCCTTGCTATAAGTCTAGCAGGGAGGTACCAAAGTAATCCAGGAGTGGATCACTGGACAGCGGTCAAGAACATCCTGAAGTACCTGAAAAGAACTAAGGATATGTTTCTTGTATATGGAGGTGACAAAGAGCTCATCGTAAATGGTTACGTTGATGCAAGCTTTGACACTGATCCGGACGATTCTAAATCACAAACCGGATACGTGTTTACATTAAATGGTGGAGCTATCAGTTGGTGCAGTTCTAAACAAAGCGTCGTGGCGGGATCTACATGTGAAGCGGAGAACATAGCTGCTTCGGAAGCAGCAAATGAAGGAGTCTGGATGAAGGAGTTCATATCCGATCTAGGTGTCATACCTAGTGCATCGGGTCCAATGAAAATCATTTGTGACAATACTGGTGCAATTGCCTTGGCAAAGGAATCCAGATTTCACAAGAGAACCAAGCACATCAGGAGACGCTTCAATTCCATTCGGGATTTAGTCCAAGTGGGAGACATAGAAATTTGCAAGATACATACGGATCTGAATGTTGCAGACCCGCTGACTAAGCCTCTTCCACGAGCAAAACATGATCAGCACCAAGGCTCCATGGGTGTTAGAATCATTACTTTGTAATCTAGATTATTGACTCTAGTGCAAGTGGGAGACTGAAAGAAATATGCCCTAGAGGCAATAATAAAATTATTATTTATTTCCTTGTGTCATGATAAATGTTTATTATTCATGCTAGAATTGTATTAACCGGAAACATAATACATGTGTGAATACATAGACAAACAGAGTGTCACTAGTATGCCTCTACTTGACTAGCTCGTTGATCAAAGATGGTTATGTTTCCTAACCATAGACATGAGTTGTTATTTGGTTAACGGGATCATATCATTAGGAGAATGATGTGATTGACTTGACCCATTCCATTGGCTTAGCACTTGATCGTTTAGTTTGTTGCTATTGCTTTCTTCATAACTTATATATGTTCCTATGACTATGAGATTATGCAACTCCCGTTTACCGGAGGAACACTTTGTGTGCTACCAAACGTCACAACATAACTGGGTGATTATAAAGGTGCTCTACAGGTGTCTCCGAAGGTATTTGTTGGGTTGGCGTATTTCGAGATTAGGATTTGTCACTCCGATTGTCGAAGAGGTATCTCCGGGCCCTCTCGGTAATGCACATCAAGCCTTGCAAGCATTGCAACTAATAAGTTAGTTGCGGGATGATGTATTACAGAACAAGTAAAGAGACTTGCCGGTAACGAGATTGAACTAGGTATTGAGATACCGACGATCGAATCTCGGGCAAGTAACATACCGATGACAAAGGGAACAACGTATATTGTTATGCGGTCTGACCGATAAAGATCCTCGTAGAATATGTAGGAGCCAATATGAGCATCCAGGTTCCGCTATTGGTTATTGACCAGAGACGTGTCTCGGTCATGTCTACATAGTTCTCGAACCCGTAGGGTCCGCACGCTTAAAGTTCGGTGACGATTGTAATTAGGGTTTTTGTGTTTTGATGTACCGAAGGTTGTTCGGTGTCCCGGATGTGATCACGGTCATGAAGAGGAGTTTCGAAATGGTTGAGACATAAAGATTGATATATTGGAAGCCTATATTTGGATATCGGAAACGTTCCGGGTGAAATCGGGATTTTACTAGAGTACCGGGGTGTTACCGGAACCCCCCCGGGGGTTATTGGGCCTACATGGGCCCTAAGGGAGAAGAGGAGGGCCGGCCAGGGCAGGTCGCGCGCCCCCTCCCCCCTAGTCCGAATAGGACAAGGAAGGGGGGGGGGCGGCGCACCCCTTTCCTCTTTCTCCCTTCCCCCTTCCTTTTCCAACAAGGCAAGAGGGGGGAGTCCTACTCCCGGTGGGAGTAGGACTCCTCCAGGCGCACCCCTTGGGCCGGCCGCACCTCCCCCTCTCCCTCCTTTATATACGGGGGCAAGGGGCACCCCATGACACACAAGTTGATCTTCGTGATCGTTCCTTAGCCGTGTGCGGTGCCCCCTTCCACCATATTCCACCTCAGTCATATCGTAGCGGTGCTTAGGCGAAGCCCTGCGTCGGTAGAACATCATCACCGTCATCACACCGTCGTGCTGACGAAACTCTCCCTCAACACTTTGCTGGATCGGAGCTCGAGGGACGTCATCGAGTTGAACGTGTGCAGAACTCAGAGGTGCCATACGTTCGGTAGTTGGATCGGTCGGATCGGGAAGACGTACGACTACTTCCTCTATGTTGTGTCAACGCTCCCATTGCCGGTCTACGAGGGTACGTAGACAACACTCTCCCCTCTCGTTGCTATGCATCACCATGATCTGGCGTGTGCCTAGGATTTTTTCTGAAATTACTACGTTCCCCAACAGCGCCTACCCCCCAGGTGCGCCCTCCACCCTCGTGGGCCCCCTGTTGCTCCACTGACGTACTCCTTCCTCCTATATATACATACGTACCCCCAAACGATCAGATACGGAGCCAAAACCCTAATTCCACCGCCGTAACTTTTTGTATCCACGAGATCCCATCTTGGGGCCTGTTCAGGAGCTCCGCCGGAGGGGGCATCGATCACGAAGGGCTTCTACATCAACACCATAGCCTCTCCGATGAAGTGTGAGTAGTTTACCTCAGACCTTCGGGTCCATAGTTATTAGCTAGATGGCTTATTCTCTCTTTTTGGATCTCAATACAATGTTCTCCCCCTCTCTTGTGAAGAACTATTCGATGTAATCTTCTTTTGCGATGTGTTTGTTGAGAGTGATGAATTGTGGGTTTATGATCAAGTTTATCTATGAACAATATTTGAATCTTCTCTGAATTCTTTTATGTATGATTGGTTATCTTTGCAAGTCTCTTCGAATTATCAGTTTGGTTTGGCCTACTAGATTGATCTTTCTTGCAATGAGAGAAGTGCTTAGCTTTGGGTTCAATCTTGCGGTGTCCTTTCCCAGTGATAGTAGGGGCAGCAAGGCAAGTATTGTATTGTTGCCATCGAGGATAACAAGATGGGGTTTTCATCATATTGCATGAGTTTATCCCTCTACATCATGTCATCTTGCTTAAGGCGTTACTCTGTTCTTATGAACTTAATACTCTAGATGCATGCTGGATAGCGGTCGATGTGTGGAGTAATAGTAATAGATGCAGACAGGAGTCGGTCTACTTGTCTCGGACGTGATGCCTATATACATGATCATACCTAGATATTCTCATAACTATGCTCAATTCTGTCAATTGCTCAACAGTAATTTGTTCACCCACCGTAAAATACTTATGCTCTTGAGAGAAGCCACTACTGAAACCTATGGCCCCCGGGTCTATCTTCATCATATTAATCTTCCAATACTTAGTTATTTCCTTTGCTTTTTTACTTTGCTTTATTTTACTTTGCATCTTTATCATAAAAATACCAAAAATATTATCTCATCATATCTATTAGATCTCACTCTCGTAAGTGACCGAGTAGGTTGCCAGGGACCCTTATCGCGTTGGTTGCGAGGATTTATTTGTTTTGTGTAGGTGCGAGGGACTCGCGCGTAGCCTCCTACTGGATTGATACCTTGGTTCTCAAAAACTGAGGAAAATACTTACGCTACTTTGCTGCACCACCCTTTACTCTTTAAGGAAAAACCAACGCAAATGCTCAAGAGGTAGCAATGGTGAGCTGATTAAAGTTGCAATTGGCTCGATCATTCGCCCCAAAGATACAATCATGCACGGAGTGTATATGCCTGAGGTGGTCTTCGAAGTTGAGTTGTCTGTTGTCTTAAATGGTTACGAAGATATTGCTCCTCCGATACAACCTCCTGGTGCGGATAGCCAGCTTTCCCTTGAAAAGTGCTTATGTTGGCCAATGATGTGGCCGAAGAGTCGAATTCGGATAGGAGATGTCCAAATTCCAACAAGCTCGAAGCAGATGAACAAAATATCGTGTCGAGGACCATCTCCTTTGGGTCAGAGTCAACCTGAATTGCATAACAACAATGTGGATGTCATTGAGGACCAAGTAAATAATGATGATGACTTACTTGTCAATCGATTCTTCTTGGTTGAAGAATATCAGAACTCAGCTGCTGACCTTGATGGACCTATGCCTGTTGATCCCGTCCAAGCAATCTCTGTGCCTCCTGCTGTCCAAGCTGATCACCGTGTTGTTCCTTGCCAGAAGAGTCTACTGTTCAACAGGGACTTCACGCCACCAGACACACAAGTGCCACCATCCAGGGGAGCGCTTGCTGAGTCCAAACACACTCAATATGACGCTAGCAAATGCATTGTCGGGCGGTGCAACCAGCCAGCCTAACATGTCACGCAAGAAGAGGAAGCGCCCAAGAAATGCTAATAAGAAGGGCATTGCCGCCGCCAGCCAGCCGGTTCAGAATAATAAAGAAGTACTTCATCGTGTTGCATGGCAGACTCACCATTCCCCTGGTGAACCCATCCTTCCGAAGGAGCTCTTCGATCTTCTACAAACATAAATGAGACTTCTGCATGACGCAGTTCTCTGTAGGGAGAAGTACGCATTTACTCATGCAGGTGGACATCGCCCCGTTTTCACAGTGATGGTGCCATTTAATATTGGTTTCTGCGATAGTTTCCCTGCGGAGAAGTTCTATGTGCCATTTGAAGACATCTTCAACCTATTCCACCTATACAAGCTTGGTCCTTCCTTAATACGCCTATGGGCAATCAATACCACCTACACTGCCATATGTGAGCTGAACAAGGTTGTCGTGGTAGCGTACCGCTACCTCATGCACGAGAGGAACGTCAACCTCCCTGATCGCTGTCAAGCTATGAGGAACTACCTGACAAACTTCATGCTTGCCAACATGGAAAAATATTGCCTTCTAGTGCCCTACTATATATCCGAAGTAAGTCATTCGGTACTCGGTACACACTATTCCTTCATACAATCTCATTCTGCTTCCACGTCAAACATTATGTACTCGAGCATAATAGGTTTTTCTCTACTTTTTACGCAGAAAACATTGTGTCCTCATCGTTATTTCCCCGAAGTTCGTCGAAACTTATTTCTTGGATTCGACGAGGAAAGTGAAGAAAGGCTACAGAGGCATCAAGAAAGTTCTTGATGAAGTACTGGTCGATTATACTAGTCAGGAAGGAGTGATCAGAGAGGGGTATCGCAAGTTCAACAAATTTAAAGCGGTATGCTTCACCCACAAAACTGATTGTTGTTGCATGCAGCAGCCGGAAAATAGTGATACAGACGGGTACTACGTCGTCCACCGCATGGAGGACTACATACGGCAGGGACACCACCTTAAAAAGAACTCTGACATCATCGCATGGCGGAAGAAAATGGAGGAAATTAGCCCAGGAGATACTAGAGATGAGTTCAGACACGTCCAGCTCAAGTTTGCTACCATCCTCAACAAGGATGTCATCCACCATGCCGGCGTTCTCAACGGCGGTGCACCTGCCAACTCGCAGGACATAAAAACTCGTCTTAATAAGCAAGGTCGCGATGATGACAAACCGGTGTCTCTTGCGGATCTGACGAAGAAATACATTGATGATCCTTTTTATTCATGTAATAGGATAGTGACAGCTAGTTATGCTGTTGTGGTTCTGTAAACTACTTGATCAGCTACACATGTCATTTTATTGTCTCATCGTACTTCAAAACTTTGCCTAGCTATCTTAATTTTAAGTGCTACACATAATTATTGTGGATGTATTTTAATTAATGCTATCTAGCTAGAAATATTTTTGATCTTAAAACACACTACTATGGCACCTTTTTCGGCTGACGTGGTAGCGTTTTTCCTATTATGCTTTCAAACTAAGTAATGGCGTCGGAAGTATACGCAAGCCTCTAATGTTTCTCCATATTTATGACGTGTGGAGATGCACCTACCTCATAGGTATATTTGATATTACCATCATGCCACCTTATCCAACGCCATAGATACCAGAAACTCTACTAGCGTATGAACGAACGCCAGCGCTATATTTTAACACTGACACCATATTGGTGGTGTCGGGCTCCTACGCCAGCAAGGCACGTTTTGGCATGCCATAGCTAGGCTTTTCTGCACTAGTGTTGCCTTGTCAGCCAAACTGTTAAGTGCGTGGAGCTCCTCATGTCGTGTTTTCAAGAAATTGTCAAACGCTCCACGCCTGGAGCGACTCATCCTTTCAGGAGGTTTCACCCCCAGTGACGGGATCCTCACCAAGGCGAAGATTGTCGATGCCCTGAAATTGCACTCCTCAGGGTACTTGGAACCACAGATCTACGCCCTAGAGTTGGGCAGCACCCACAACAAATGCCCAATTTTTGGGCCTGACGTGTTGTAAAACATTTTTTTATAACAAACATTTATACTTAGATTAAACTAAGTGTACCGTATAACAATTATAATTATTATAGTTTTCTATTACTTGGTCACATAATAATGTTTCCAAATAATAGTAAAATTACGTGGTTATACAATTGTAATGTACATCATTGAAATTTTTGATTCAACAAAATTTAAATTGTAAGATGTACTAAAAAATATCTTTTTTGTTAAAAAAACATTCAAATTAATTTTCTAATATTGCATAAAGTGTCTAGTGTATATACATGCATTAGCATATATGCGTGTGTCCATATATCTTTTAATATTATTGAATGTCGTGGTAGAGATTTGTAAATCTTAAATATTTTAATAGTGATTTCTACTGTATATTACGCAACCATATTCGTAGAATCTTCTAGGGCATATCAAATGTGACATGCAAGTTGGGTTTACCAATAATCATCGAAGAACCAAATATATTCTTGATTGTACTTTTGCGTATGACTCGATTATCTGACATGCTTATCTAGATTCACTTAGAACGTGTTTGGTTGTCATCTACAATTTGCATGCATTGCTTGCTTGACCCCGTTAGGTCTGGTTGAGGAAAAACAGGGGAAAAAGCATCATCTGCACTAGCGAATCAATTTGGTTGTCCACATCTAGGCTTCCTGCATTAGGGGGTCAATTTTGGCATGACGTTTGATGTCCTACATTGGCTCGGCTCATGCAACTACACGGTGTTTGGCTCTATACAACGGGATATGATTAAGAGTTAACAGCTACAGATAACACAGAGTTACACAGTGCCATGGCGACTGCGCTGGACAGTGGCGAGGACGCAATCAACTAGTTCATCACGTCGCCGTCGGAAGCGGCGCCGCAGCCACCGTCCACCGTGTCCGATGGCTGCGCGGTGAACTAGTTACTTGCGGCGCCGCCATAGAGAAAGTCCACGTGGCGGAGAAGGGCGTTGAAGCAGATGACAGAGGAGAAAAAATGCAGTATGCATGCCATGGCAGCGTCAATGCAGTAGGACGAGGGAGAGTAGGCCGAAAGGAATGACTCCGGAAACGACACCAGTGTAGTAAGACGCGACAAGGAGGCCGAGAGGAATAACGCCGACGATGGCGTCCGTGTAGTACGAGGAGAGCGAGGAGGCCGAGAGAAACCATGCCAACGATGGTGACAGTGGAACAAGACGCGAGAGAGGAGGCCGAGAGTAACAACACCGTCGATGGTGCTAATGTACTAGGACATAGGAGAGGAGGCCGATGGGAGGCTTTTTTTTGTTTCTTTCGTTGGTTTCTCCATTTTTCTAGTTTTCTTTTGTTTTTTTTTCCTTTTTTCACCGATTTCTCTAGTTTTTTTGTTGACCTTTTATGATTTTTCAGTTTTTCTCTTTTTTTTCTCAGTTTTCTTCATCATCTTTTAACACAAGTCTACATTTTTCACATATATCTGGTACATTTTTTAATACACATTTAATTTTTTGAAATACATGATTTATATTTTTTGCAAATATATGTTTTGATATCTATTTTCTATTACACATTGTCTATTTTTTGTATGCATCAGGAACATTTTAATACAAATAATTAATATTTTTCAAATACCTGATTAATCTTTTTCAAATACATGACTACTATTTTTATTTTTATTTATGTCTAGTTTTCTACATACACTTTCTACATTTTTAATACACTAGGAAAACATTGTTTTATACATGTTTAGTATTTTTAAATACATGATCAACCTTTTTTCATGCACATTGTTTTTTGTGTATATTTTTCATGTATATGAATTTTTTCTATACACATTTAATAAAATTCGAATCCTTGATTATTTATTAAATACTTTACTAACATTTTTTAAAATACATGATCAATTTTTATACACATTGTTCATTTTTGTATACATTACAAATATTTTTATACACATTTAATATTTTAAAAATGCTTGATTAATTTTTTTTGAATATTTTTCCTAACATAGATACTTAGAATATTTGGAAATATGAACAAGAGTAAATAACTAAAACTTGAAAGCAAAAAAGTTAAAGAAACAGGAGAAAAAAACGAGGGCGTCGTGTGCATCGGCCTATCCTTGATGAGATCAGAACAACTTCACGATGGCTGTAACCTGTATCTTTCTTCTCATAGCTCGGAACTCCTTCTCCAGATTGTGTAATCAAATTCGGCTGAGTGATCCGCTGTGAGATGAATCTGTGCTATTGTGATCCTAACAGGATAGGACATGGAACTAAATTGCCGGAATCTTATTTTTTAGGCAAATTACGGGAACCGATAGAGATGCTCTAATTGATACACGCAACAATCAAAGATGGGTCCTGACAAGTGTCACATGTGTGGCATAAACACATGACAACTCTGAATGTTTTTATGACAAATTTAGTGACGCGGATTGCCGTAAAAAATTTTTAGTGATGTGGGGATGGCAACTTCCGTTGTTAAGCATGACAATTTCCTTTTCAGATAACAAGTTTCAGTTCTTTTTTCTTTTTACTTTTCAGATGACAACTTTAGTTGTAAAAAATGTCTGAGCCGGAGTGCTTTATGCTACACGTGTGACATTTATTATTTGGAAAAAAGATAGAGATGCTCTTTTTTTATAGCAAATAGACTTTATTTCTCATATAATAATCATATCGTTTACAAGTAAATGAGAAATAAAATCAGGGATAGCAGCATCCCAAGAACCAGAAAATCTAGTAGTAAATGAGTGTCTTGCTAACTCGCCAACCACCTGATTCGCTTCTCTGGAACAACATTTGAAAGATAACTTTGAGAAATCGAGAGATAGCTGCTTACATTCAGCAACAACGGCGGCATCGGGTCCCAAATATTCGTCCATCAAATTAATTGATTCAACTGCAATGGAGCTATCTGATTCCACCTCTGCCGAATTGCATCCCATACTTGCCAGAAGAAACATACCATTTCTGATTGCTAATAGTTCAGCAGCATCAATATCGCGGACATTCGGGATGAACCAGGATGCAGCAGCAATGAAATCGCCACGGTCATCACATAGAACTGCACCACTAGCTCCGGACAGTGTGTCCACATGAAAAGATGCGTCAACATACCATGAGGTGTTTTTTTCCACATATGATTACCAGTCCTCGCTGGTAACTTGGGCATCAAAGATCCAATATAGTTTGTTGCAAGGATTTTAATTGACATTGTCGTTTTATCTAGGCCTTGGATGTCCACTCCTTTCACAAGCTGGTGTCGCTGCCACCATAGAAACCACACTGCAACTGTTGCCAGTTCCGCCACCGGCAGACCATCGACTATCTCTGTAAGTTTGAGCAGTATCTCCAAGGTGATGGCACCAGATCTATCTTATGCCGTTGATTTCTTCACAGTTTCCAAGAGGCCTAAGCATTTCCAAACTTCCTTTACCTTACGGCAGCCAAAGAGTGTGTGCTGCACATCTTCTGCATCGATTGAGCATCGAGGACACTATGGCGATATGGGGATATGTCGGCCAGCAATAACGCTGTAACATGGGAGAACTCCATGAAGCACTTTCCATGTGAAGTGTTTTACTTTGCCAGGCACCTTAAGTTTCCATGCATCTTTCCATACCTTATTTATATGGACATTACCTTGCCCATCAGCTCTTATAAGACGAGGACCAAATTGGTGTTCCAATTCCCTGTAATAAGCCGATCGTACTGAGAAGGTACCACACCTAGTATAGTTTCAAGCAACAAAGTCCTCCATCATATGTGTGTTAAGCGGAATTTGCAATATCCTTTTGCACATCTACTGGTGAGAAACAGTCTCTCAAAAGCACATCATCCCAATTCCCAATGTAAGGATCAATAAGCTCCTCCACTTTTGACAACATTATTGTCCCTCTAGGGGTAATTACCTTCCGAGTTGCTGGTTGGGATCCAAGGCTCCTACCAAATCTTTATGCGTGTTCCAGAACCAACCCTCCAAATACATCCTCGCTAGAAAGTTTGAATGCCTGCCACAATGCTTTGCCAAGTGTAAGATGATCCCTTCTAAGGACCAGCTTTAAGTAAATAACATCTGGGTAATATTTAGCACGAAGAACTTGCGCACATAAAGAATCTGAGTTATGGAGAAGTCGCCAACACTGTTTTGCTAAC
This sequence comes from Triticum monococcum, assembly GCA_034509565.1. Lineage (NCBI taxonomy): Eukaryota > Viridiplantae > Streptophyta > Magnoliopsida > Poales > Poaceae > Triticum > Triticum monococcum. The sequence goes on from CM067846.1 coordinate 615,326,835, forward strand.
ATAGCAAGGTTAAAACTGTGAAGGTCCCTAAACCCCAACCCCCCTTTCTTCTTTGGGATACACAACTTTCACCATGCAAACCAATGCATTTTCTTCTGATCATCATTGTCTCCCCACCAAAAACCAGAAATTTCATCTGTGATTGACTTGCAAATTCCTTTTGGCAGCTTGAAAACAGACATAGCATATGAAGGAATAGCTTGGACAATAGACTTAATTAGTATCTCTTTACCTTGCATGGACAAAGTTTTTTCTTTCCACCCCTTCAACCTCTGGCATACTCTGTCAATCAGGTGTTGAAAACAATCATATCTGTCCACCCCAACCATTGTTGGTAGACCCAAATAGGTATCTGAAAGTGCTTCAGTCACAATATTAAGCTCTCTACAACAATTCTCCCTTGTGATAACATTGGTATTAGGACTGAAGAAGATACTTGACTTAGCATTACTCACAATTTGTCCTGAGCTAGAACAATATGTCTCAAGCACCCTTTTCAGAGTGTTTGCATTTTGTGTGTCTGCTTTCATCAAGATGAGGGAGTCATCTACAAATAACAAATGTGAGATAGAAGAAGCATTATGATAGACCCGAATTCCCTCTATACCTCCAACCTCTTATTCATGTGACAAGAGACTGGACAAGCCTTCAGAACATAGCAAAAATAAGTAGGGGGGCAAGGGATCCCCCTGCCTCAGTCCTCTTGTGGGGTTGAATTCCTCCATTTTTGTATTATTAAACCAAACTCTGTAGGTAACTGAGGAAACACATTCGATGATCATGTTCACCCAGAGCTCATGAAATCCCATTCTCATCATCACCTTTTCCAGGAAACCCCACTCAACGCGATCATAAGCTTTGTTCTTGTCCAACTTTATGGCACAATAACCATTAGACCCATGGTTCCTTTTCTTTATTGCATGGAAGCATTCGTAGGCCACAAGTACATTGTCCATAATAAGCCTACCCGACACGAAAGCGCTCTGAGTAGGTGAGATAACTTCTGGAAGGATCATTTTTAGTCTGTTTGCAAGCATCTTAGAAATGATCTTATAGACTACCTTGCACAAAGAGATGGGCCTATACTGCGTGATTACCTGTGGGCTCTCAACCTTTGGTATTAAAACCACATTAGTTGAGTTCCAACCATCTGGTATCTTCCTCTTTTTAATTACATCAAGGACCTCGGTTGTGTGTTCATCTCCTACTATGTGCCAGAATCTCTTGAAAAAGATTGCATGAAGCCCGTCGGGACCAGGGGCCTTCATATCACCAATTTGGAAAAGAGCTTTCCTGACATCATCTCTAGTAAAATCAGAAATCAAGAGATCATTCATATAGTTTGAAACAGATGGTTTAATAGAGTTCAGTACAGCCGGGTCAATATCCCCCGTGCTAGATGTGAAAAGGCTACCGAAGTAATCTCTGATGAGCGGGCACAGGTTATCATTCCCCCCAACCCAGCCACCTGTATAACGATCGTCCCGTCGCAGCCAGCTGCTACCTCTTCCCCTCTCGGCCCAATATATTTCATCTTGCTCAAGGAGATTTTCAATAAAGATCTCTCTTTGTTTCATTCGCACCTCCTATGACGGTGGCATTTTCATAAGGTCATCAAGCTCTTTTTGTGCCTTTCGAAGCCGACTATGGGGCTCCTTAAGTACCCTTCGATCCCACTTGTGCAAGTCCATGTGAACCGAGTCTAACTTATCTCTGGATGTCGGGCATAGCCCTTGCTGAATGGCCTTCTGCCATGCTGTCTTGACAATCTCTTCCACAGTTTCCTCCGCAAGCCAGCGAGCCTCAAATTTTTTTTGTGCGGCCAGGTCTGTTGTCAGCAACCCCTGCCAGGTACTCGGTATCAAGGTAGATCGGCCTATGGTCCGATTTTCCCATCTCAAGATTAGCAAGACTCGCAAAAGGGTGCAACAACATCCAATCTGAGTTTGATACTGCCCGGTCAAGCCTCTCGCGAAGACCTCCACGAAACCAAGTGGATATGTCTCCTGTGTATCCAATGTCCTCCAAACCACAATCGGAGAGAGCATCTTAAAAAGCTTGCAACCTTGAGTGATTGCGAGGGGCACCACCATCCTTCTCATGGGAAAATAAAATCTCATTATAATCCCCCAATACAATCCATGGTAAATTTGACTGGGCATGTAAATCACGTAGCGTACAATATGTACGTTCTTTGTTTTCCCAGCTTGGTTCACCATATATACCCGTGAGCCTCCACATGTCACCATTCATCTCTTCCACTGAAACATCGATGAAATCTAAGGTGGTAGTCCGGGAGTAGATCATAATCTCCTTCTTCCAGACCATTAGCAATCCACCTTTCCTTCCATCCAGTGGCGAATCTAGAAAGAAAATGGAGGGTGGGCTCATCGTAAGCAATATAGAAATGTATGCCCTAGTCACCAACCGCAAGCCATCTGTCCAAATTAGCACACTTGTTAGTGATACAATAATAAGGCATCCACAACTGACTATTAAAACTAGTAAACATTGACATATATATCTCTAAGGAATCACATTAAACTGATGAGGCAAATGTCCTTTCCGACACCTCATTTTCTTTTCATTTCTGCAAATATGCAAATAAGTTGCAAAGTTTCATTGGATACTAACTTAATTAACATCACATAAACAGATGAATTACTAATTACAGATGAATAGATGAACTACTAGTTACTAGTACTTGCAATTTACAAAGTTGCAAAATTACCCAGCTTTCGAGCCTGCGGCTGCCCAACTCGTGGCCTGGCCTCCTCCGAAGTCCACGCCGTGCGCCTCCGACTCCGAGCTCCGACGGTCCGACCACCGACAGGCTGGCGGCAGCCGCGTTCCACAAGTGCAGGGTACAGGCTGCAGCTGGGCCTAGGGCGTGTCCGCGACTCCCCCGTCCGCGCTCCCGTCGGCTCCCTGTTTGTCCGCCGCCGGCCAGTGCTATGTCTGAGTCAAGCCGGCAATCTGATCCATGGGTCCGTGCGCCCATGGGCACCGACCCGAATGGGTAGGGTATGGGTTGTCGACTTCGCCCATGGGTCTTACCCATGGGTAACCCGATTAGTCGTGGGTAGGGTCTGGGTATAGGTTTATGCCCGTGGGTCACCCGATTAATATATACAGTTAAATAAATAAATTATTATGCATTATATTTGATCTTTGTAATATGAGTATACACTAGTAACATGCAACGAACATCACTGGTTGCAGTCAAACACAAGAAAAGGGGCACACACAACTAGTTGGTCCATACGAACATCACTTAGGCCATTCCCACGTATGGTAAGGCCCAAATCTGGGTTCAGCTATTAGCCCATGCAAAATTATTAGTTGCAGGCAGCAGCACAACAGACGATGCATTTGGCCCATAGAGCTAAAAGCCTGCACAATGTAACACAGGTACTGCAAATATACGAGGGACTAAATCCTTTAGTACCACCTCGCCTATTCGACGGAATGGGAGGGGAGCTTCACCTATAAAACAGAATGTGCTTATTCATCATCCTTACTGCGTTCGCTCCTAGCTGCATTCAAAATACAATTTGTACAAAAGCTAAAAAAATTAGATCGGACCCAATTATTAATTGGGCATGGGTCTGATAAAGGTCCACCCGACCAAACCCGATTGCCAGGTTGAGGTCTGAGAAGCGGAGTCTGAGCGTGTGTCGCTCTTGTTCGCTGGATTTCTGTGGGCTGATGGTGGGGTGGGCCGAGTCTGAGAGATTGGGCTGCTGGACTGTGACGAAGAGTAGTACTAAAAAAATCATTGTTTTTTGAGGGTAGGCTGAAGCCCTATGAAGCCTCACTACTGGACTCGCCACTGCTTCCATCAACACTTGGAGCAATCAGCATGTGATCCATGCGAAATTTCTTCATCAAATTTCTGCCCTATCTTTATTGACAAGAAAAACGCATCCAGTTCATGCCGCCGCCGCCGGATGTTAAGAAGTGAACGAACCGTCGGGGCGCCGAGAAGGCCCCGACAGTTCCAACTGATAAATTTCATTGTAGTACTAGCCAAACAGATGTATGTTCAGACCTAAACTCGCAAGGAGTATAGTGGACCGATATCAAGACTGCACGGACCTTGTCGAGAAGCCGACACGCACTGCAGGACAGAAAACCGAAGGTCGTCGAAACCAACGTCGGGAAGAACACCAATCGCTGCCGAAGCCAGCGTCGGGACAGAAAACTTGCACGATCTGAAGGACTCCCGATTCGATCAACAGCCAAAATCCAGATGCATATGCACTATAAAAGCCATACGTAGCAACACCGTGGTCCGTGGATGCAGTCCCCGTGGCGGAGGAGCAGATTTGAAGCAGCCGGTAACACACACAGAAGCAGCGTCAATTGGCTAGCCCAGAAATTCTCCTTCTCTCTAGAGACCATCAAACCAGTTGCACGGAGGTGCCCATGGCAAGGGCGCGTATATACCAACGCAGAAACAGGATCAGCGGCCGCCGGCGGCGGCCAAACCCTAATTGCCTACCTAATCGCAGGAGCTCTAGGACATGTATTCGGGTCCAGCCTCTTGCGATCGCTTTCAAAAGATAGAGATGCTCTTACCGTTCCTAACCTACGTAATATCGGATTTTAGGAGCACAAACAGGGACGACGTCACATTTATTTTTGAAATGGCGTCATATGGGCCCAAGTGCAATTGAGTATGGATCCGCTTGGCAACAGGCAATTGAAAAATATCGATCCGCTTGACAAGTTGCGTTGGGCCATGGAGAACGAGCATGGTCAAATATATCTGCCTGCTTTCTCCTCCCCTTCCTTCTTCCTTCCTTCCTCCCTTCCTTTTCCTCTTCGTATAATCCTAAACAATTATCGCATTCGCACCCACCCATCATATCAGCGTGTGTATATATCGGAGCAGAGCAACCAACCAGTGGAAAGCATGTCAAGCATGGCGACCACCACCATACTGCTGCTGCTCATCGCGCTGCCTTTGCTGGCGGCAGCGGCCTCGGCTCAGCTTGTGGCGCAGCCGGAGTGTCGCGACAGGTGCGGCAACGTCAGCGTACCCTACCCCTTCGGCATCGGCGTCGGCTGTTTCCGCGACGACGGCCAGCCGGGCTTCCAGCTCGAGTGCAATGACTCCGGCCCCGGCCGGCCTCCGCGCCTCACCATAGTCGGCTACGACTACCACCTCGCCGCGCTGTCCCTCGAAGGCGAAGCCCGGACCTACCTCAGGGCCACGCGCCACTGCTACAACTCCACGGGGGAACTCGTCGATAGGGTTACGGAGTACATGTCCGTCTCCGGCACCCCCTACCTCTTCTCGTCCACCAAGAACCGCCTCGTCACGCTCGGCTGCCCCAGCCTCGGCTACTTCAATGACGGCAGAGGCTTCTACATCAGCGGCTGCACGTCCGTGTGCCGGCCGTCCCAGTACGCCCTGCCGGGCTCGTGCACCGGCGTCGGCTGCTGCCAGAGCGCGATACCCAACGGCGTCGACTACTGGGAGTCGACCCTCTTTAACTTCTCGCCGGGGCAGCAGGACACCGTCGTCTTCAACACCAACCCCACCTTGTGCCGCTATGTGTTCCTCGTCGAGACCAAGTGGTTCGACGGTCAAACCTCCCACAATTTCGTCAACCGCACCGACGACTTCGCCGTGCCGCTCATGCTCGACTGGGCCGTGCGGAACGTCGGCAACTGCAGCGCCGCCAGGCGCAACGCCACTGACTTCGCCTGCAAGAGCGCGGGCAGCCGGTGCTTCGACGCCACCAATGGCCCCGGGTACCGGTGTAGCTGCCCCAAGGGCTACGACGGCAACCCTTACCTCGACGGCGGATGCGCAGGTACACATCCTGATTCCTGACACGGTCGAGTCACCAACATTTTATTGTATGTAATGTAGTGTTCTGTACTTCTATCACTATATTTGTGATGATCATTTGTCTGACCAAATGATGTTGAAATTGCTCTGCAAACTGAAGATATCGACGAGTGCCGTCGGAAAGACGAATACCTGTGCTACGGTGAGTGCACAAACACGCCGGGAAACTATACTTGCCAATGCCCTCAAGGTACGAGTGGAGATGCCTACAGGGAGAACGGCTGCCGGGTAAATGACAAGTTCACCTTGGCTCTCAAAATCGTTACAGGTACACACACGGATCTTGGGTCGTCTTGCAACATATTAAACATATTTCATTTGTTTTTTATATTAACATATTTATTTTATCCAAAAATATCATTGGTTCTCCACGGGAATCGAAACTAATAATTGAGTATGCGATGTGTCATATCCAGGAGTTAGCGTCGGGGTGTTCTTGTCACTATTCACGTGCTTCTGGGTCTACCTAGGACATCAGAAGCGGAAGCTCGTCAAGGCAAAGCAGAGCTTCTTCGAGCACAACGGAGGCGTCATCCTGCAACAGCAGATGCGTTCCTACAGTGGCGCCGCTGGGGGAGGCGGTGGTGGGTTCAAGATATACTCAGAAGAGGAGCTCAAGAAGGCGACCAACAATTTCGCTGCTGATCAGATCCTCGGTCGCGGCGGCCACGGCATTGTGTATAGAGGTGTTCTGGAGGATAGTACCATAGTGGCTATAAAGAAGTCCAAGATGATGGAGGAAACCGAGAGCAAGGAGTTCGCAAGGGAGATGTTCATACTCTCCTAGATCAACCACCGAAATGTTGTCAAGCTACACGGATGTTGCCTTGAGGTGGAGGTGCCAATGCTGGTCTACGAGTACGTCTCCAACGGCACCCTCTACCACTACATCCATGGCGGCAAGGGCCTCGAATCCAATACGGCACTCAACACCCGTCTACGGATAGCGGCGGAGTCGGCAGAGGCTTTATCGTATATGCACTCATCGGCCTCGCCCCCGATCCTTCACGGCGATGTCAAGACGGCCAACATCCTGCTCGACGGCAAGCTCACCGCCAAAGTTGCGGACTTTGGGGCGTCGAAACTGGCGCCTAGTGACGAAGCCGAGATTGCGACATTGGTGCAAGGCACCTGCGGATACCTGGACCCGGAATACCTCATGACATGCCAACTGACTGACAAGAGTGACGTGTATAGCTTTGGTGTCGTTCTGTTGGAGCTTCTGACAGGAAAGAAGGTGATCTGCTTCGATGGGCCCGAGCAGGGCAAGAGCCTCGTGTCCCGATTCATGATAGCCGTAAAAACCAACCGACACGACGAGGTACTTGATAGCCGGGTGAGGAAGGAGATGGGCCCCAAGGCATTGGAAGAAGTCACACATCTTGTGATGCGATGTGTGAGCATGAGTGGGGAGGAGCGACCAACAATGAAGGAAGTTGCCGAGAGGCTAGAGTCGTTGAGGAGGTACCAGCAGAACCCATGGGGTCAGGCTGGTGTCGAAGATCTAGAGGAGCGGCAAATCTTGCATGGCAGGGAGCAACAACGTGATGTGATTTATAAGTTTATACCGCAAGATGTGCTTGATGTTGAAGAGGGCAGTACATACACATTTAGCTTGTAGATTCATCTATTGTTGTTCGTGACCCTTTTGCAATGTGTGACTCAAATGTGTGATTGAGTTGGGGTGGCTAGCTGGATCATTTGACTGAGGTGCATATTCTTCACCCCAGATCCTTAATAACATTTCTAGTGTTACCTGGGGATATGGTGTGTTTGCTTGAATGTTTTTCCTCTAAATTCCCAACTTATCAAAGTGTGCTTCACTTGCAGATGTTGACGAGTGTCTTGATACAAAAATATGTTAAGACCGCAATATCCTCAGGGACTTTATTTGTTGCGCTCTGAAACAAAATATGATCCAGAGAAAATGTAGTGCACCTCATCAAAACAGAATAATCTCAATATACGTATATATACATGGCGCCTATATACATACCTTTCTATATATATTAGATGATATATATATATATATAAATGGGAACTTATGGGGTAGACATTTACATATTTTGTACATAGGTGTTACCATTGGACAAGGTGCTGCCTTGGCAACGCCACTTGTTGGTTTGAGTAGGGTATTATATTTCTATAGATGAAAAAGAGGTATAATAAAACAATAATGCAAGATGTACTTCCATAAAAATCAGGGCCGTCTTGAAAGTGCTTAGTATCCATGTGTGTTTTTGTTAATTAATCACAATATCTATGAACTAATGTTTTCAATTGAGAATTTGAAGAAAAGTTTCACATGCAATGCATGAGGAATATTGGATGAATTGATGCAAGTCATCAATGTGTGTGTAAAGATATGTTGCAAGATTTGATGGATTTAGACTAAAGACAATGAGTAGACCCACGCACCACGCAGACGAACTGCCTCATCTCCAACTCGTAGCTCACCATAAGGGACGCCTTCAAGTGACGCCTTGTCGTCAACATGCCGCTGCAACACCATCACTACACTTCATCACGAAGGTCTTCATCAACATGGTATCCACCAAGATCTTTGTTGACACAAAATTGTTGCCTCGTCCACAAGATGGACATCTCTAGCGTCCTCTGACATACTTTTCTGTATGGCACGCCATCGATGACGGCAAATACTGCGACACAACAACATCATCGACCACGTTATCCATGCCTGCATCGACACGACATCACTATAGTGATGACCCCTACATGGCAACAATGTCCTGGAAAAACCGATGTGTGCTTCCTGGGTTTTCCCCAGTGTTGGCAAAATTGATGGATTCATCGACGACGCCACCCTCTGACATCTACAAGGTGCATAGTCCATGACGACAACACCATTTGAGATCCGCAAGGTGCACCGTCCACAACTACAACTCCATCATAGCACATGTTTTGTGCCTCGGGCTTTGTGTGACTTCGTCCATGGCGACTACATCATCGATCGCGGCTACATCGTCATGACCAGATAGCTCGACATCGACATCAAGGACTATGTCTATAGCTACACATCCGCAACAACTCAAGTCAACAGCATCCACGCAACTCCCCTGTGACTGGCGGGGAGGGGGGCACAGAGGAGAAGACAAGGAAGGCACTAGAAGGGGTCACAATCACCGTCCTAGGTGCCGACCCATCAGGCATTAGAGGCATAATTGATGATGGTGAAGCGGAGAATATGACAGAAGCGCAAGACTTCAAATTCACTCACAATCTTGTCAAGCTACGACCAAGGGAGGGTGTTAGAAGTACAATTGAGTTCGGTTTGAGGTAAGGAAAGATAGGGACAGTATTGGTTTAAATCATACATTACTTCTCTTGTACTCCAAGTCTCTTCCACCATTGTACTCTATATATACCTCTACGAAGGTTAGATAAGTACACTGTAGAAATATTCAGGGTTTCTTTGTTTTTCACCTAAGAAACATTGTAGGTTATTACAGTAACTTGCATTGTTCATTGGTCACTTTTTCAAGATTTTCTATTGTTTAGCGAACACGCTAAAGACAAAAAGAAAATGTTGAACTATGACAATCTTGTCAAGCTGAACATTAGTAAGCAGATGTTTTAGACATGGTGACATGGCTAAGTGGCAATATGCAATTGAATATTGATCCACTTGACTACTTTCCGCGAGCACGCCATGGAAGAGCAGCCAAGTCGAACCCGCTTTCCTCAACATTGCTGCTTTCTCCCGGTTCATGCATCTCCCTCCTTTCTTCTTCCAATAATGCTACTCCATCTCATCTAAATTACTTGTCGCCATTTTAGTATACTTTTTGGGCAAGTCGATTTTCTATCAGAATTGATTTACATTAATTTGGATCAGTTGATTTTTATTAGTCCATGACGCATTGGATGCTTGGTTGTGAATCGATCATGCAAGCCAACCACATGCAGGCCTGATAGGCAAATTGAGTTGGGCTAGTTCGTTACTTGGCTAAATAAGCATATACTAGTGATTTTTTTTTTTGCAAAAAGGTGCTTTCTAAAGAGTAATGGATTATTGACATCGGTATTACCCCTACAAAAGTAAAATAAAAAATAAAGAAATGAACTAAAAGCTAAAACAAAATAAATAAAATGTGTTCTATGGAGGAATAAATTCATGGCATTGGTATTACACATTCAGAAGAAAGAAAACAAAAATAATAAAATAAAATAAAAATAATAAATTTTCTGAAAAGAATGAAACCCTTTAAGAAGAAATAAAATGAAAAAGAAAAACATTTAAAAACTTGCACACAACTTTGCAATAAATTGCAATTTTTGAAATATGCAAAGAATAAGCATACAATAGTGCAATTTTCGCATACTATAATTTACACACATATTATTTAGGACTTTTACTTTACTTGCACAAAAAAATGCATTTCTAAGAAGGAATGAATTAGTGGCATTGATATTACTCTTTTAGAAGAAAGAAAGTGAAAATAAATAAATAAAATAATTATAAAATTTGCAAGCAATTTACCAAAAAGTTGCATTTTTTAATAATATGCAAGAATAAGCATATAATAGTGTAATTCACAAAAAAAAACATGTTTACTAAGAAGTAATGAATTAGTGACATGCTAACATTGGTATTACCCTTTAAGAAGAAAGAAAAATGAATAAATATAACAAACTCAAAATAGTTAAATTTCCTAACGAAGAATAAATTAGTGGCATTGGTATTAGCAATTATGAAGAAAGAAAAAGGGAAACAAAATTTGAAACAAACAGTGACATAATTTGCACAAAATATGCATAAAAGTTGTGATTTTTTAAAAACACGCAAGAATAAGCATATAAAAGTTGAATTTTTGCAAAACAAAACTAAGACCAAATGAATTAGTGACATTGGTATTACCTTAAAGTAGAGTGAAAGTGAAATAAAAACTAAAACAATATAAAAATAATAAAGTTTCTAAAAGAGAATGAACTAGTCGTGTTGGTATTTCCTTTAATAAGAAATAAAATAAAATAAATAAAAACTTACACCAAAATTGCACTTTTTGTAGTATGCAAAGAATAATCATATAATAGTAAAATTTTAGCACATATTATGTAGTATTTGTGTGTTTATATTTACACTCACCAAGCATCCCATAAATACCGACATAATAAAAAATAAAAACCAATTAATAAAGAAAAGGAAAGACACATAAAAACAGAAAAAAACAAAGGAGATATAAGAAGGCTGAGTACTGGAATGGGCTTCCGCCCATTAAAGAATTGACTGACCCAAATCTGTGCTCAGTCAAAAATAAAAAGGTCAACACAAACACACAGATTAACCCTGAAAAAAACCACACGAATCTTAACGCAGTAATCTATGGCCCAAAAATTGACTGACCCAAAATTAATTTTCAGCCAACTTACATATAGCTAAAGCGATACTTTTATCAAGAATATCACCTTTTAAGGTTACTTTAGTGTACCTTTAATATAAAATTATACTAAATCAGCGATAATTAAGATGAATAGGAGACCACTTCTCAGCCTAGGCTCATCTGCACCCTCGTTGAAGAAAAAAACAAAATAAATACTAGGAAATAAAAAAAATTGCATGGTAGATAATTTAATGCGTGGAACCCGCTCTAATTTTCAAATCATTTGGATATCTGAGCAACTCTCGACAAAAAAGACAAATTCAAGGTATGTAAAAAAGATTACTGTTTATGCACTATTCTGACCCGATTTGCCTTTTTTCTTTTGAGAGCTACTCAGATGTCCAAACGATCCAAAAATTGGAGCTGACCTCGCGCAATAAATTTTCTACCATTCAATTCTTTGAATTTTTTGTGATTTTTTTCTAACCGGATGCAGATGAGTCTGGACAGTGAAACGTCGCACTCAGAGTATACTCCATTCTAAATATAAATCTTTCTAGAAATTTTAACATGGACTACATACAGATGTATACAGACATATTTTAGAGTGTAGATTCACTCGTTTTCGTCGGTATATAGTCCATATTCAAATAATATGGTGTTTTGGCTCCTAGGTGCATATGCACCCATTGTCTAAATACACATTTTAAAAAGTTAAAAAAATCGGAACAAAAATCCCAGGGTATATCCAGACATTCTATGTGCATGCACAAACTTTCGATGAAAAACGACCTTTTTTGTGGCTTTTGTAAAAAAGATAAAGAAATGCAAAATGAATAGTCGTAATGAAGCCTTAGAAATTGTCTTTTTTACACAAGCCACAGAAAACCTCGTTTTTCACCGAAAACTTTGTGCACGCATATAGAATGTATATATATACACGCAGGATTTTTGTTTGGAATTTTTCAAGTTTTCAAAATATATATTTAGACAATGGGTGTATATGCACCTAGAAGGCATTGCCAATTTCTGATATTTAAATCTCTACAAGGATTTATATTTTGTAAGCGAGGGAGTAGTTAATTACTCCTATTGGCAAGACTGGTGGTCATGCGGCTAATCGCAAATCATAGTCACATCCACCATCGGTCCATCTCCATCGTCCACACAGCTCACGTGACCGCGTAAGTATATATATATCGGAGCAGAGCAACCAACTAAAGAAGAACATGTGCTGCTTCTCCTGTGTCAGCGTATGTACATTGCATGTAATGTGTAACCTCCTTTGTACGTGTATGACTGAGTCTAGCCACGCCTGGCCTGCGTGCCACCATTGTAGGGGCGTTGGGCAGATCTCATTGTATTTATGTTGTAATCTGTAACTCCAGAGCATTAATCAAGAAACATAGTTTCCAACTTGGTATTATCCACGGATATGGCTGTGGACGACTCTTCTTCCTTCTCCGCCGTCCCCACCTCCGGCACATCGCCACCCTCCTTCTCCTCCACAGCACCTGCAGCCCTCTCTGCATCGGCTTCCTCCATGACCGCCTCGCCGCCCTTTGTTTTCGGGACCACCCCCTCCCTCTCCCACGGCACCACCGGCTCCTCTAGATCTCGTTTCGCCCCCATCTTCTCCTCGGCTCCACCAGCGCCGCCGCCGCCCGCACCACGCCACCCCATCTTCTCTGACCACATCACCAACCATATCAAGTTTCTCCTTAATCCTGCTGATCACAACTATCACAAGTGGAAGTCATTCTTCCTCATGGTCCTGGTTCGCTATGGAGTTCTCTTCCTCATCGAGCACCCGCTGCCCCCCAGCGCCGATGCCTCCTACCACGAGCTCGATGCTCATGTTGCTCTGTGGATCTACGCCACTCTTGCGGATCCCATGGTCGACCACGTCGTCGGCGCCACCACAACCTACGCCCTCTGGCAGAAGATCCGCGCTTTCTTCCTCGCCAACCGCGATGCCCGGTACATGATCCTCAACCGGTAGTATCGAAATCTCAAGCAAGGTGACCTACCCGTGGTTGAGTATGCGCGCCGCATGAAGCTCCTCACCGACGGCCTTGCGGACATCGACCACGCCGTCACGGAGACCGACCTCACACCCAGTTCCTCCATGGCCTCGACAAGCGGCTTGACACCATCCGCATCGTCCTCGGTGACCAGGGCCTCCCGTTCGACACCGTCCTCTCACGGGTGGTCCTGGCAGAGGAGTCCCAGGCACAACGGGCTGCCGAAGAGAGCGCCTCCGCCTTCGCTCTTCCCGGTGGTGATCGCGGCTCCACCAGCGGTTCTGGCCCCTCCTCGCGGGGCGCCGGTGATCGCGGCTCCAGCAGCTCCTCCGACCGGCCGTCATCCGATCGCTCCCAGGCTCCTCACCCGCCGCAGCCCCCATCTGACCGTGGCCGCGGTGACCGCGGCCGTGGGCGCGGCGACTCCACTGGGCGTGGCCATCCGGCGCCCCTGCCCTCGCCATTCACCGGGTATTTTGCCCCGTATGGCATGGCGCTCCCGCCGCCGCGCTCTGGTTGGGTGCCTCCCAACGCCGCCGGCGTTCTCGGCCCCCGTCCAGGCGCCCACGCTCAGGCCTACAACATGTACCAGCCGCCGCCTCCGTCGCCCTACTACCCGCCTCCCCAGCCCTCATGGGAGCACCTCGCCATGCTGAATGCCGCCTACAGCAACTCCGGCTTCCCCGCCAACCCTACCCCCGAGTGGTACATGGACAGCGGTGCCTCTTCCCACGTCACCGGCAACCAAGGTACCTTGACCACGTCTAGTTCTTTTTTAAAGCGTGTTCCTTCTACTATTCTTGTCGGCAATGGAAGACACCTCCCCGTCATGGCCACCGGTTGCACCACTCTCCCTCCTCACGATTTCCGTCTCACTGACATTCTCGTCTCTCCCACTGTAGTTACTAGCCTTATCTCCGTTCGCAAGTTCACTACTGACAACTCTTGCTCTGTTGAATTTTTCCCTTGTGCTTTTCTTGTGAAGGACCTACGCACTCGAAAGGTTCTCATGATCTCCGCTAGTACCGACGATCTTTACCCCTTCATTGGCAACACACCGGCGCGTGCATCGGCCTTCCTCGCTGCTTCTCCGGACGTGTGGCCCCGGCGACTTGGGCATCCTGGCGCTCATAGCTTCTCTTCCATCACACATGATTTTCTTGTTGATTGTAATAAAGTGCCCCACTCTCCCTGCAGTGCTTGCCAATTAGGGCGTCAACCACGTCTCCCTTTCCCTTCTTCTACTAGCAGAACATTTGCGCCTTTTGATTTAATCCATTGCGATCTATGGACTTCGCCGGTTGTAAGCTTTTCAGGCTTTCAATACTATCTTGTTGTGTTAGATGATTACACACATTACTCATGGACATTTCCTTTACGTCACAAATCCGACACATCCACTGTTATCCGCCGTTTCTTTGCGTTCGTCTATACACAATTCCATGTGGTCATCAAAAGCATACAATGTGACAACGGTGGTGAATTCATCAAGGCATCCCTACGCTCGTTCTTTTCTTCCACCGGCGTTGCCTACCGTTTTTCCTGCCCACACACTTCCCCACAAAACGGTAAGGCCGAGCGCCTTATTCGCACAACCAACGACATCGTCCGTACTCTCCTCCTACAAGCCAACCTCACGCCTCCCTTTTGGGTCGAAGCGCTCCACACGGCCACGTATTTACTAAACCGGCGTCCCTCTCGTGCCATTGCCTCCCACACCCCATATTTTCTCTTACATGGCATTCAACCCACTTATGATCATCTGCGCGTCTTCGGGTGCCTGTGTTTTCCCAACACCTATGCCACATCCGCCCACAAGCTCGCCCCACGTTCCACCCGCTGTATTTTTCTCGGTTATCCCCTTGAGCACAAAGGGTACATATGCTATGACCTCGCCTCCCGCCGCGTCATTGTCTCCCGACACGTTATTTTCGATGAAACGATCTTCCCTTACCAGCCGCACCCATCTTGGCATGAGCCGCCATCCTCCACAGAAAATTGCCATGCAGATCCTATCCAGCCCTTGCATGCCTCGGATCCGGTGCCGTCCCCATCAGCCGATCCACCTGCGCCCCCCTAATTCGTGCTCCACTCCCCGCGACGGACCCCACCAAATCCCACCTACCCTCCCCACCTTCGCAAGTCTCTCTATGGCCCTAAACAGGCTCCACGCACTTGCTTCCTTCGGTTCCAGGCCTATCTTCTCTCTCTTGGTTTTCGAGCCTCCAAGAGTGACTCCTCCCTCTTTATCTTGCACCATGGCGCCTCCATCACGTACTTGCTAGTCTATGTCGATGACATCATTCTAACAGCAAACACCACCACTACACTCCACTCCATCATTGCCTTGCTCAAGCACGAGTTCTCTATGATTGATCTCGGTGCTCTCCACCACTTCTTGGGCGTCAACGTCACTCCCAACGAGTCCGGTCTCTTCTTGTGCCAACAACAGTACACTCTTGAGATCTTGGACCGGGCCAAGATCTCAACTGTAAGCCGGTCTCCACACCGGTTGACACCAGCTCCAAACTGTCCTCCCATGCCGGCATGCTTCTCTCCAACCCCACGCTATACCGTAGCCTCGCCGGTGCCTTGCAATATCTTACCGTCACGCATCCCGACATTGCCTACGCTGTCCAACAGGCTTGTCTATTCATGCATGCACCTCGCGACTCTCATATGCAGCTCGTGAAGCGGATTCTTCGCTACTTGCGTGGAACCTCTCACTATGGACTTCAGCTTTACAAGTCCTCCACCGCCGATCTCATTGCTTACTCCGACGCAGATTGGGCGGGGTGCCCGGACACCAGGAAGTCCACTTCTGGGTTTTGTGTTTACCTCGGTTCCAATCTTGTCTCGTGGTCATCGAAGCGACAAGCCACCATCTCCCGCTCTAGCGCAGAAGCGGAATACCGCGGGGTCGCCAATTGTGTGGCTGAATCCTGCTGGCTGCGTCAACTTCTCTTCGAGCTCAAGCATCCGCCATCTCGCACCACCATCGTGTACTGTGATAACATCAGTGCCTTGTATCTCGCTTGTAACCCGGTCCAACATCAACGCACCAAACACATCGAGATTGACCTGCACTTTGTACGCGACCGGGTGGCTCTCGGCGAGGTCCGTGTTCTACACGTCCCATCAAGTTCTCAGTTTGCGGATGTCTTCACAAAGGGGTTACCATCCACGGTGTTCTTCGACTTTCGGTCCAGCCTCAACATCCTACCTAATGGAGTTCCGGCTGAGGGGGGTGTTAGCGTATGTACATTGCATGGAATGTGTAACCTCCTTTGTATGTGTATGACCGAGTCTAGCCACGTCTGGCCTGCGTGCCACCATTGTAGGGGCGTTGGGCAGACTCTCATTGTATTTATGTTGTAATCTGTAACTCCAGAGCATCAATCAAGGAACATAGTTTCCAACTTCCTGATCGGTGTTGCATTTGCTGGCAGTGGCGTCGGCTCAGTGCGTGGGGCTGCCGGGGTGCCGGGACCTTTGGCATCGGCGCCGGCTGCTACCGCGACCACGGACTCCGGGGCTTCCAGCTCGAGTGCGACGACGACACCGGCCACGCCCCACCGCACCTCACCCTGACCGTTTTCGGCCGCTACAACCGCGTCGCAGGCCTCTCCTCGGCAGCGCCTACCTCTTCTCGTCCACCGAGAACCGTCTGGTGGTGCTCGGCTGCCCTAACCTCAGTTTCTTCGTCGACGCAGCCGGATACTACGTCATCAGCTGCATGTCCGTGTGCTGGCCATCCTGGTTAGAACAGTGCACCGGCATCAGGTGCTGCCAGAGCGCGATACCGCCTGGGGTCAGCTTCTTCGAGCCCCACCAGGGCAACTTCCCGCTGCAGCAGGACGACAATTCCGCCTTCATCAACAACGCCACGTCCAGACGTCCTGCCACTACGTGTTCCTCATCGAGGTGGGCTGGTTCACCTACACCGACCGTGTCTTCCTCAACCGCACCGACGACTTCGACGTGCCCGTGGTGCTCGACTGGGCCGTCCGGAACGTCGGAAACTGCAGCGCCACCAGGCGCAACGCCACCGACTTCGCCTGCCGGAGCGCGCAGCGAGTGCTTCGACGCCGACAACGGCCGTGGGTACCGGTGCAACTGCTCCAGGAGCTACGACGGCAACCCCTACCTCGACGGCGGATGCACAGGTGCACACCCTCTTGATTCCTGAAACAATTCTGAAGTGTTGTGTTCTGTTACGTACTACATTTGCGATTTGCCTGATCAAATGCTGAAATTACTTTGCACACTGAAGACATCGACGAGTGCCAACTGAAAGCCAAGTACCCGTGCTACGGGATGTGCACAAACACGCAAGGAAGCTACACTTGCTAGTGCCCTCTCGGGACAAGTGGAGATGCCACCAGGAAGGATGGCTGGCGGCCAAAGGACAAGTTCATCTTAGCTCTGAAGGTCGTTACAGGTAACACATTTCAGTTGTCTTCTTGGTTCCTCCTGCAATTTCTTTTTGTCCATCCAATTTATAGATACTGTTCTTACCGGGAATCTAGACTAATGATCAAGTATGCAAGGTGGCATATCCAGGAGTCAGCGTGGGGGTGTCCTTGTCAGTGTTCATGTGCTAGGGGGTGAGTGGGTGTGTTAGCCAGGGATGTTTGTTCGCAGTCATCCCTAGGCCTCCTGTAAACTGTTTTTCTGCTCTCTTCTATAAAATTAAGGCACGCTCTTGGCGTGCTCTCAAAAAAAAAAAGTGTTCATGTGCTTTTGGCTCTACTTGGGGCTGTAGAAGAGAAAACTCATCAACGCAAAGCAGAGCTTTTTCGAGCACAACGGAGGCATCATCCAACAGCAGCAGATGCGTAGCGCTGCCGGGGGAGGCGGTGGTGGGTTCAAAATATTCTCAGAAGAGGAGCTCAAGAAGGCAACAAATAACTTCGCCGCCGACCAGATCCTCGGTCGCGGCGGCCACGACATTGTGTACAGAGGTGTTCTGGAGGACAAAACCACAGTGGCCATCAAGAAGTCTAAGATGATGGAGGCCACTGAGACCAAGGAGTTCGTGAGGGAGATGCTCATCCTCTTTCAGATCAACCACCGGAACGTCGTCAAGCTGCACGGTTGCTGCCTCGAAGTGGAGGTGCCGATGTTGGTCTATGAGTACGTCTCCAACGGCACTCTCTACCACTACATCCATGGTGGTGAGGGCCACGACACCAACAAGGTACTCAACACCCGCCTACGGATAGCAGCGGAGTCGGCCGAGGCGCTGTCGTACATGCACTCATCAGCCTCGCCCCCAATCCTCCACGGCGATGTCAAGACGGCCAACATCCTGCTCGACGGCAGCCTCACTGCCAAAGTCTCTGATTTCGGGGCATCAAAGCTAGCACCAAGTGATGAGGCTGAGATTGCAACACTGGTGCAAGGCACATGCGGGTACCTGGACCCGGAGTACCTCATGACATGCCAGCTGACGGATAAGAGTGACGTATATAGCTTTGGCGTCGTTCTACTCGAGCTCTTGACAGGGAAGAAGGTGCTCTGCTTTGACGGGCTAGAGGAGGACAGGAGTCTCGTGTCCTGATTCACGACGGCCGTGAAAACCGGCCAGCACGACGAGCTCCTTGGCGACCAGGTGAGAACGGACATGGCCTCCGAGGTATTGGAAGAAGTAACACACCTCATATTGCGGTGTGTGAGCATCATCAGGAAGGAGCGTCCGTCGATGAAGAAAGTTGTAGAGAAGTTGGAGGCGTTGAGAAGGTACCAGAGGCATCCATGGGGCCATGCTGGTGTTGCTGATCCGGAGGAGGGGCAAAGCTTGCTTGGCAGAGAGCAACAACGTGATGTGAAATTGTGAATTATAAGTTCAAACTGCAGGACATGCTTGATCTTGAAGACGGTAGTACATACACTTTTAGCTTGTAGGCAAAAAAAAATTGCTAGGGCTTTTAATTCATAGATTGTTCCAGTGTTTGGTGGGGACTCATTTTAAAGTTGGACACAAATGTGTAAAATCTTTTGGAGGTAACAACAAAAATGAAAATTAATTCCATTAGCAAATAATGTTTTTCGTGAGAACAGAAGAGAATCTTCATTAACAAAAGAGAAATGCAACTGAAATAACCAAGAGAAATTTTCCAAACAGAAAACAGTTGTAGCGGATGTGCTCCTCGGAAGTACCATAACGGGCCTCCAAAATCACGCCACAAAATAAGACCCTATGTCAACGTTCCCATGCCCAATCCTCCCGTCTCGACACACGTGAATACATGCATGACATAGATCAGGCTGGCAAGTCTATGTCTCGTTTTTAGGAAGATGGAAACCGAGCTCGCCTACAGGGAGCAAATAGTTTGCCGGTTCATTAGTGTGATTTCATCACGCAGACGTCACAGACGTGTTTATTATTATTACTTTGTTTATATTCTAAAAATACTAAATACATACTGTATATTATTAAAAAATGATTTAGTTATTATTTTGAAAGTGCTCCTCCCAAGAAGAATGTTCATCCAGTGTAAAAAATGATTGCTCTACTTTTGGAAAATGTTTATACGACTAAAATATGTATGTGACTTTATAAAAATTGTTCACCCGTTTAAAAAGTATATACCTTCCATTTTAAAATGTTATAAATTATAAAAAATGTTCGTGTAATGTTTCATATCATTCAATAAAATATACATTATATTTAAAAATGTTCGCATGTTTCAAAAATATGTTTCTGACATTTTAATAACTAATATTAATATTTTTTTAAATGCTCACGTAGTTTTAACATAAATGTTTCGTCTTATTCTTAAAAACGATGCAATGTGTATTTCAACAACATTTAACTCATATTCAGAAAAATGTTCAAAATATGTATTTGAGACAATTTTAATCATGTATTTGGAAAATGTTAAATGATGTAAAACATGGTTTAGATGTATAGTAAAAATGTACAATTAGTATGAAAAAAAAGTACCCCCTCCATAAAAAAATATAGGAGCGCTTAGATCGCTACTTATATTTTTTACGGAGGGAGTACACATCAAATCATATATTTGAAAAACATTATGTGTATAAAAATAAATTTGATGTATATGAAAAATGTATAATGTGTATGAAAAAAATTAGACATGTGTTCAAAAATTTAAAAATAGAAAACCACCAGAAGAAAGCAGAAGGAAAACTGTTAAAAAGAAGAAAGAAAATCAAGAAAAATAAAAAGGAAAAAACCGAGAAGAAAATTGAAGCAAAAGGAAAAAAACAGAAGAAAACTGAAGCAAAACAGGGAAAACCCCAATAAAAATTACTACAAAAACTTGCTCGCAACTACAATATTCGGCTGGCCCGGTAGCGCCTTGCTGTCGGCGAGACCAATACACAGCGAGAAATATCATTTACATTGGTCTGGCAGCTTCCGGCCCCTACAGGAGGGAAGCTGCCTTCTCCTGATGGGCACTAGCTAAAATAGGCATCCCGTTAGAATATTTTTTATTTTCCAAGTACGCAATATATATGTACTACTTAATTTATTAAATGATACTCCCACTGAGTTGAAGACGCACCCACCGGCCCCCAAGGTTGAATTTTTTTTTTATGTGTATAAAAAAAGTTTTGATGTATATGTAAAATGTACATTGTGTATGAACAAAAGTAGACATTGATGTATATGTAACATTGTAATTAGTAGGTAGAGTACTTCCCTCCCTTGTATAGCCTTCTTTAGGTTCCTGTTTTTCTTTTTTTCTTTCCTCACCTTGAGGAAGCATTGTTTTGTTCCTGCTTTTTTATTTAATAAAATGCTATGGGGTGTAAGCCCTGCAGTCTTCAAGGTCAAAAAAAAGAGTAGACATGTGTTCAAAACAAAAAAAATAAAAAATGACCCAAAGAAAGCAGAAGGAAACCTGTCAAAAAGAAGAAAGAAAGAAAGAAAACTAAAGAAAAAAGGAAAAAGGAAAAAAGAAAAAAAAAGCAGAATAAAACCGATGCAAATCAGTGAAAACCCAAAAAAACAAATCACTGGAAAAAAAAAACTTGCTTGCAGTTATGGTATTGAGCTGGCCTAGTAGCGACATGCTGTCGATGAGACCTATACACAGCGAGAAATATCATTTACATTGATCTGGCAGCTGCCTTCTCCTGATTGCCACTAGCTAAAAAGGGTGTCCCTTAGCATATCTTTATTTTCCAAGTACATAATATATATGTACTACTCCCTCCGTCAAGGTGCATATGGCGTCTAATGAAAATTTAGTATTCCAAGTCACCATGCATGAAAGGAGCTCTTCATTCGTCGCCGACCATTAATTTTCATTTCACATACTATTACTCCCTCTCTCTCAGTTTACAGGGCATGTGCGTACCCCTAGGTCGTCAATTTGACCAACCTAATAAAGTCATATATTACAAATATATACCAATATAAACTTTGGAGTTTCTACTTTCAAAAAATATAATTTTTGTGTTATATAGTTTATATTAGGATGATGAAATTGGCAATCTAGGTATACGCGTAGGATCTGTAAACTGAAACGGAGGTAGTACTTTCATTGGCTGGCACACTAAATAGGATTTGCATGTTGCTCTTAAAGAATTAATGACATGAAAAACCAACGTAGTGGTTGGCTCTTTCCAATTTCTCAAGCGGGCCAAATAAGAGTAATTATTATCATTGATTTTTGATTTAACATCCTTCATCCAATCTCCACGCACCTAGGTTGCGATGCATGCAACTTCTTAGATGCCCTATGCACCTGGATGGAGGGAGTGCATAATTTATTAAACTAGATGGCACCGCGTGCGTTGCTGCGGAAGTTTACGGTATCAATTGGAATCAATTATATGATAAATTTTATTTGCATGATTGCATCCAATGAATTATTTTGTATTTTATGACACATCCAATGAATTATCTTGTATTTATAACACACAACACCGGCATGATGATTTAATAATTCAAAAAAGATATCAGAAAGCCAAACCCTTGAGGATGTTAGAGGATCTGGTTCTAGTTACAGCATATACATAGTACTTTTTTGATTTCCTTTCGATTACTAGTAAGCTTGCACGTGCAACGCACGTCTGGACTGAAAGCATGTTATACAATGAAACATAGTTTTTTTAATCATAATTTCATTTCAAAAATACATATTTCTAATTCCCAAGTCATAAAGATAGGATCTATTTTATTGACAGGATTTATCACTACTTTAGCTACTTTAGCAGCTTGGCCAATTACACGGAATTCATGATTATTCTATTTCCTGATGCTCGCTATGTATAATGGTCAAATAGGATTATTTTCTTTGCGAGACCTTTTACTATTTTTTATCATGTGGGAGTTAGAATTAATTCTTGTTTACTCACTTTTATCCGAGTGAAGCGGCCCCAAGTGTAAGAATGCCCAGATATCATGTGGGAATTGACAGGATTTATCGCTTCACTCGCAGCAAACCATCAGGTTACATCGATATCATATCTTTATCACCAAAATAAAAACATGAATCATGCTACTCATTACCTACAGGTCCTGACCAATGTAGTTCAATGGCCAGCCCTTCCCCCTGCGGTTGTACCAAGCGATGGCCCATACATACCCGTCGACGGAGCCGCTTCGCCCAACTCACAACAGCTGTCGTCGGCTCGTTCATCTCCCTCACAGAACGGCATCGCTTCGCTCACAGCAAACCATTAGGCTGCATCGATATCATATCTCTATCACCAAAATAAGACATGAATCATGCTACTCATTACCTACAGGTCCTGACCAATGTAGTTCAATGGCCATCCCTTTCCCCTGCGACTGTACCAAGTGACGGCCCATACATACCCGTCGACGGAGCCGCTTCGCCCGACTCACAACAGTTGTCATCGGCCCGCTCGCGTCCCTCATAGAACGGTATCACTTCGCTCGCAGCAAACCATCAGACTGCATCGATATTATATCTTTATCACCAAAATAAGACATGAATCATGCTACTCATTACCTACAGGTCTGACCAATGTAGTTCAATGGCCAGCCATTCCCCCTGCGGCTGTACCCAGGGCCGGCCCTGGGGGGGGGGGGGGGGGGGGCAGTAGGGGCGGCCTCCCCGGGCCCCGGAATTCCAGATTCCAGGGGCCCCTTCCCTCAACATATGTAGTATGTAGGCTAGCCCATGGTCGGTAGCCCACGAGGACGTCGTCACGTCTTTTTTTCCAGATCGAGTTCACCCTGTTCACTGGTACGCGATGATTTCGGCTGATTCAGATTCGCCGCAATTATCGATCACAAGCCGGCTACTCCGGCCTCGTCTAGGTCGTCCTCACCATATACCCCAAGTGCCGCCGGACCTTGGAACTCCGTGCATGACCTATTCGTCGACGCTGCCGCACAGGTTGGACTCCACACAACTGGAGATCGATCCATACATGCTTGCCTCCCAATACTATGATGAGGATTACCGGAGTCACCGCCTCACGATCTACCATCTCCAGAGTCATCTTCAGGTGTGTATGCATGGGAACAATACAATTTGGTTTCCATCTAAGACGCATGTGTGATCTTAGTTTGTGATTCTATTTATCTCATAAATTCATGGTAGGGAAACGGCACCAAGAGTTTGGTAATCACTTGGCCATGGATGTAAAATTGTAAGATCATGCACTTATTTAAAATTGACATTCATATTCATGCTTTTTATTTTTTATATAATTTTCAGTTGAAACTGTCGGATGAGACCGTCATAATTTTTATATTGTGAGAATCAGATCCATTTTATTTATGTAAATATAGACTTTGGGATAGAAAGGACATTACGTCAAGTTGTTAGCCACACACGGGACCAACCTCATCTCTCAGCGAAGAGCCCGCAAGCATGTGCGCCTCTTTATTTGAAAGTCTTCTCTCGTAAAGAAAGGAGATATCATCGAAGGCCTTGCTTAATTAAGGACAGTAAAACTGCACCTAAACCAAGCCATCTCACGACCTGGCAGTTTTTAGCCGTCCATTCACGTGATCTGCCCGATCTGAGCCGTTAGATGTGCTGTCAATTCGACCCACCACCGCAGTCTTCTTCGCCTGGGCCAGCTGTTCTAAAGGGCCTCTACTCCAGAAGAAAAAACCGTGATCTGTGGTTCCTTGGGCCGTTTCTCCAGGCCCATTTGGAGAACCTCCGAACGAGATAGGGCTGGATCGCGGCCTATCGTTGCAGAGGAAGGTCAACGAACCGATTCGAGACAGAGAACGGAGGTAATGGCTCGATCCAGCAAACGCGGGCGAAGTGGGGCCGGTCGGGTGATGCGCTCAGCGAGGCGAGGCGATGGGAAACTGCCTAATCATGCGGGTTATCGCAGTTGATGCAGCAAGGAGAGATGGAAAGCATCAAATACGGCTGCTGAGTGGAAATTTAATTCGATATATGCGCCTGCGTGGAAGCTGAAGCATCAGTTCTCGGTACCCATTCATGGCAGCTAATGCGCACCTCCCGCCATCTCTCCATATATGTTGCATCTAATTGGCATCCGATTATGCGGGTGTGCGCATCCCATCCTCTCCCCTCCCCTCCCCTCCCCCTTCCTATCAACCTTTGAAGTTCTGTCCACCGGTAGCGGCGATGATAACGTGCCAGCGTAAACAATTAACATCACCGTCGCCAGGACGATGTGCACCATCCAAGTCGGACGCCGCACAATTCTGCCCACCACCATGGAGAGAATCTGGGCTACCCCCTGAGCCTATGATTGCTTGATATATGGGTTAGAGTCAGGCTTGTTTGACTGACAGAGATGATGCTGGTTTGTTTATCATCTGTATTTTTACTGATATAAGGATCATCATTTCCTACTTGCTGCGACTGTGAACCTGCAGACTACACATTTTCATATTCCCAGAATTTTTGTCTGGTTCGTGTGATGTATGTCATTGGAGTATTGATGCATGCTTTTCGTGTTATTTGCAGGGACGGTTATGCTTGTGAGGAGTACACAACTTTGCTTGGCTTGCGTCTTCTCTCAACGAAGTATATATACTGTTAGTGAGGTCTGTTGCCTCTCTATCGTTTGGCCTATTTTCTATTGTTTATGGCATGCATTATCCTTTTCAGTTTGTCCATGTCTTGTTGCAGGTTGCTGATTATAAAGACTGAATCACTAATGCTCCGGGTTAAACATATTGGTGGTCTGTGCGATGTAGTACACACAATGGCCGTCTTTGTGAACTACATACATCAAACAATCTGACTTTGTTCAGATGTTGTTGATCCACCGATCAATCGCTTTGGATTATTTTGATAAGTAATTCATTTTTGAATTATTCATGTTTGCAGGCTCTGCAGCATAGAGCTTATGTTATTCGCTGCGAAGTTACATTCATTATTTCTGAAAAGGAAAAGATGAACGGAGAGGTGCAGTTCGTTACTGGGAACATGTGTACATACCAAGTCAAAATGATTCATATGCAGTCTAGCTGTAGGTTACATTGTGATCAGAACTTTCTCTTAGTGCATTTGTATATAAATTGAACCATATATGAAAAGATATCCTTTTCAAAAAAAAATATGAGAAGATATATTCTAAAAAAATCACAAAAACACTGAATCCGTGGTATAGCTCTAGCTTTTATATGCTCACATTCACACGATGATGATTATAAGGCCTCTATTTTTATCATGTATCTTCTCTCAAATGTAACATTCTCCATTAAGTATTCATTTATCAATTACCAAAAATATATGCATTTATTTAGCATGTATGGGAATTTCTACGTGTCCTTGTAGTTATGAAAATTCCTATCATTCTATCGCAAAAATAGATGGGCGCGGCAACGCGCGCCATCAATGATCTAGTATCTTTTGTAGTCTACCCACAATGACACAATAAACCATCATGGGGGATAGTGATGACCCGGATGCAGTGCTAGCGATTCCATCTTTAAGAACGAAGAAAAAATATGGTTAGTGAAAGCGCTTCTTGGCATTGTCTAAGGGTTTCAGATTCCATCAAAGATGACACTTGATGCTATCAGAAAATCACCGTCATGGCTCCTTGCGACTGTAAACACCACAACCTTGTTTTCTTGATTTCTTACTACGCTAAGAAAACAAGGACGAGTATATGGATCCATACATCGACATTGCTAGAAGAAAATTTCAAGGGCCCCCTAGATTTATTTTCGCCCCGGGCCCCCAAAATCCCAAGACCGGCCCTAGCTGTACCAAGCGACGGCTCATACATACCCGTCGACAGACAATGCGGATACTCGAGCCGAGCCAGTGCAGCAAGAATAACACTTATTACGTAGAGATCCGGACCAATGTAGTTCATTTGGCAACATTTAGTGTTCATTCTTCCATGGTCAGGTCCTGACCAATGGAGGTACAATTTTTTTTGCAATCTATCCATTTTAAATAGCATGCCTCTCCTGCAACTTTCAGAAAATGTATTGGCATGTCCTATGCCCAAATAATGGCCATTCCAGGTCCACAAACAAATTAAAAAATACAGATAGCCGTTCGAGATTGTAAGTCTAATAGCAGCTCTTAGATGACAAATAACAAAATCTAATAGTGACCAGGATGGGCACCCCATCGTGTCTCTAATTTAGGGTTGTACTTGGCCCCCTTTTTTGTATGAATTTAGTCGGTTCACTCAAATTTTCATCTAAGCTCAATAAAACTAAGCCATGCATAGCTAGTCTTTCCACGGCCAATAGCAGCTTTACACAAAAATAGCTCATCATGAACCGGCAAAAGCATCAGCTACGCGATGCATGTGAAATCGCATCCCAAGTCCTAAAGGTATATGGCTATTGAATATCAAGAAACAAGCTAGAAAGCAGCAAGGCAATGAAAATGGATGGATTCCATGGCAGCATGATCTCTGTGCCCTCCTATCATTGTGAATCTTGATTAGGGCAGGGAGAAACTGCCGAGTTGCCATCTTTGGTTCCCGTGTATAGACACCTGCAGCACACAACTTTTTGTAGCAAAATGTAAAATATTAACACTGTTCCAAATGGATTTGCATAGGCCCTACGGAAAAAAGTATAGTCGTGAACCATGGTGCATATATATAACAATGTCTGAATTAAGATGATGAGCATTACAACAGGGGGAGGTAATTGACCTTAAATCACTTACATATGAATATGTATACTCTAAATGTAGGCCTTGGCTGAGAAGCAAGACAGATCTGGACATTCAGTAAGTAAAGCCACAAACTTATCCACCTCTTCATCCCTGAACAACATATTTCTATAAAATAGTATATCTGTATATGCACTGAACAAAGCCCGTATGTTGGAATAGAATAATACTCATGAATGTAATTAAATGAACTAAGAATTTGCTAATATGTCTAGCAGGACACGTCTCTCATCCTCGTTCCTCCTCGGCACAATTGCATTCCATAGTATGGTTATACATATCCTCAAACATGTAGGAACTAATATTTGTCTTTCTCACGTGCATGAAGAAATAGTTACATTTATGTGCTAGAAAACTAATTGGATGAGAAGTACATATGTCGCTCATTGTTGTTCTTATATAAAAACAGTACGAAAGTGGGATCATAAACTCACCAATCCTTGTTGTCTCTCTTTATTTACAGAGCATTTAACCTCTGCCTCACAAAACGATATATGTCTCAGCATTCGGCATGTACCTTTTGTCAATGTCAACATACTCAAATACGACATCTTCACCAAGTTCCAATGTAACAGGCTGTCAAGAAAAAAGATGCAATACCAAAGGTGAGAATGGCAGTCTATTGGCCAATATATTCTACTGTAATAATTAGTCTAAAGGAGAAAAGATGCATGATATGTGATAAATTCATACAAATATAAATAAAATTATAGAAATGTGGAACAAACCTTGACCCTAGGAGTTGCAGCAACTATAATCCTTTTACTAGTTTCATAGCTCCAAATTAATGCAACCTAATAGTTTATCCATCCCTTCACCTGGTGACCTCTTGGACTTAAGTAGAGATGATTTCTGAAACAAAATGTGAGATGTTTAATCTGGGCCTCACCCAAACACACTTATGTACTTTGTTTTGGAAAATATGTATTCAAATAGCTTGCATAGAAAATGGTGTCAAGAAAGAGCCAACTTAATCAAATGGCCTTGCTACATATAATCGATAACCTTCAAGCTATTTCGAAGTCCATATTTCTTTTATCAAAAACCATAATAAAGTTCTTGTGTCATAACAAATAACCTGCTGGGCAGGATGCAGAACCTGAATGCTTTTTCCATCTGCATAACACACTGCAGTTTATGAGAAACCGCAAAAAATCATATCACCCAAGAGAGGCAACCTACAAACACACATCAATTACATTGTCCGAAATAAATATTTCTAGCATTAATTGAAACCATGTTTGAACTATAAATGAGTAATGTATGTAGTTAGTGACATACAACGATCCAGCCACTGAAGTTTGTGCTCTTGAGCACCTGCACAGGCACGAAATAAGTAATCATAGGAGAGGGAAATCACTAATGAACATTGCAAGTTTGCAACTAATTTGTAGAGTGTGGTTAATCACAGTCGACCGGGCAGAGAAGAAAGCACTCATGATCCTATGTACTGCTGAACACCCTCCCGATTATGCACTCCAATGGACTATTGTTCGTGTCATCAATCTGCACAAATTTGCAAGATGAACTTGGATAATGCATTTCAAATATGAACTGCTAGCTAGGAGAAAACTGAATGTGGAGCACCTGACGAGGGTGACGATGCGCTTGGAGGCGGGAGCGATGCACTGGCCATGGTCGTCAAGGACGAAGCCAGCGGGTGGTGTCGTGGTTCTAAGTCTGACAGTAATGTAGGGGGGTAAGTATGGAGAGGCAAGATCTTAGCTATGGAGAAGTTGTAAGCACACGAGGTTTACGAGTTCAAGCCCTTCTCGGAGGAAGTAATAGCCCTACGTCTCGGAGCCCGGAGGCGGTCGACTGGATTATGCGTGTGTGAATTACAGGGGTGCGAACCATTTATACTGAGGAGGGGGGCAGCTTATATAGAGTTCGCGGGACCCCTCCGGCCCTCAGTTATGCAGGGTTTTAAATACATTAAGGTCGGGCGTTACTGGTAACGCCCCTAATAAAGTGCTATGATGACCATAAAAGCTACTTAATAACCGACCGTTAGCGTGTAGAGTGCCTTTAGGTCCCCTGGCCGTCGAGTAGTTTGGTCTTGGTCGAGTGATTGCTTCTTGGTCGAGTGTCTTCGAGTCTGTCGAGTGGAACACCTCCAAGTCGATTGAAAGGTGATTTCTTCTAGAGATGTCCTTGGGCAGGGCAGTTGGGACAGGTCCATGACCCTACCCTAGGTACATAGCTTCATCATTCGCCCCCGAATGGATCGAGGTTTGAGTGGGAAGGAGTTGGGCACTTCTCCGACTCATTTTTCATGCCATCGGCATATCTTGTTTCGGATCAATGAACCTGAGTGATGATAGCAACTTCCTTTTCAGTCGCCTTGATCCATTCTTAGTTTTTTTTGTCGAGTGAGTTTCTTTACTTGAGGGGCTCCGAGTGACGGTGTGGAGGAGATCTTCGGTCTGACAAGTTGTTCTGTTGTCCGCAGATTTCGCAGGATCCGAATTTTGGGAAGCGCGCGGGACGGGGAAGGCCACAGTAATCGGATGGGATAGGGCGGAGCCGCCTCGATCCCCGCGCCACCTTTTTCGCCATGTATCGCGCACACGATTGTTACGGGATTTGACAGGACTGCCCGGGCCTACCAGTCAGCCACTCGGAAGCGGCCTCATATAAGGCGTTGGACCGGGGTCTCTTGAACAGTGCGTCCCCATTATCTCTTCTCCTCTTCAGCCTCCTTCGTCGCGCTCGCTCTCGCCCCAGAACCACCGCTCCGTACGCGTCTCGCCGGCGACGATGGGGAAGGAGAAGACGATGGCTCTGGAGAGGGCGAAGAAAGCGACGGCGAAGGCGAAGGGGAAGGCGACCAGTCGGGGCGGATCTTCCTCGCGGACCGGCCTGCCGAAGGGTTGGATCCAGGGGGACTGGATCCGCTCGACGATCACCCAAGAGGATCTCGACGACCTAGCCGAAGAAGGGCTGATCCCCCATGAATCGGCGTGGCTTCCGGGGAAGGAATCCGAGCCGCAACCTCGGGAGGGTGAGCGCGTTCTCCTCACCACCCACGTCGATCGTGGATTTTCCTTGCCTCCTCACCTTTTCTTTCGGGGATTTCTGAACTTCTTTGGGGCGCAACTCCACCACTTCACTCCCAACACAATCGTTTATCTCGCCGCTTTCATTTCTTTGTGCGAGAATTTCCTGGGTTGCCGGCCGCATTGGGGTCTTTTCAAGCACATTTTCACTTGTCGCTCTCAGACGGTGAAAAAGGCCAATCCAAGTGACGAGAGAACTCAAGTGATTCAGATGTGCGGGGGTCTTGGTGTTCAGATGAGAGGGAAAAGTTCCTTTCCAGCCATAATTCTTCCCGACTCGGTTCGCGGATGGCAGTCGACCTGGTTTTACTGCAAAGACCAGTCGACGCCAGGGCAGTCGACCGGCCTCCCTCCTTTTACCATGGACCGAGTGAGGAAACCCTCCTCTTTGAAGGTGCTCCCGGAGGAGAAGGCCCAAGTGAGGGTGCTGGTCAAGCGAGTGGTCCAGCTTATCCGTGACGGGGTCACCGGTATGGATCTCTTGGAGGTCTTCCTTCAGCGGCGCATCCAGCCTCTTCAAGCTCGAGACCATCCGATGTGGATGTATTCGGGTCTTGATGACTCCACTCGGAATCACCCAGAGGAGGTCGACAACGACACATTGGAGAAGTGGCTGTCGGGCATGACCGAAAACAAGGACAACCCCAGGGGAGCCAGGAGAGTTCCTCCATTCGACCAGTCCCATGTACCAGAGAAGGTTCGATTCCGAGCTTTTGATTGTAATCTGAATTCACTCGCGCAGCCGTCTATACCGCGTCAACTGACTTTATTCTTCCTGCTTTCTTTCAGGCCCTTATCGAAATGTATTGAATGCCCAACGGAGAGCAAGAGCAAGATCTGGAAGGGGAGGCGAGCGGCGGCGACAATGGCGAATGGACT
Organism: Triticum monococcum; assembly: GCA_034509565.1. Lineage (NCBI taxonomy): Eukaryota > Viridiplantae > Streptophyta > Magnoliopsida > Poales > Poaceae > Triticum > Triticum monococcum. Next base: position 615,358,095 of record CM067846.1, read on the forward strand.
TCTGACGGTGAAGGGGACGGAGAAAGCGACGACTCAAGTGACGAAGAAGAAGTCGAGTCGCCTCCTTGCAGGGAGAGACGATCCAAGCTTGACCAAGAACGACCGAGCGCCCGCGAAAAGGCGACTGCTCAGGCTGGTCAGTCTTCAAAGCGTCCTTGGGTCTCTTCAACAACCCCGACCGAAAAAGCACCAAAGCATCCCAAAGTTGCAGAGCCGAAGACTCAGAAGGCGTTGCCGAAGATTAAGATTGACATCCTCGTCGCTTCCGCGTGAGTGTTTCCCTTTGTATTCACTCGACGCCCCGCGTTGTTTGTTTTTCTCGTTTTAACCAGACAAACATTGGAACTGGCAGTGCTACTACTTCCGGGACCTCAGCTTACAGGGACGAGGATGAGGTAATGGAGGATGTGGTCACTTCCGATCTGGGTATGATTTCTGCCATTCTGTCTTTATTTGGTCGACTCAACTGCAATGTGCACCATTGGGTGATGTGATTTCGGCGATTGAACTTTGCACAGCTCCCAACATTATCGACCTCCCGATGATGACGAAGAGCCCGAGAGGCCTTTGGCGAGGAAGAATAGGCAAGCTCCTGCAAGCAAGGTGCCACAGTCGACGCCGAGGGCGGAACCAGTCGTTCAGGACACTGGCAACGCCAATCGGGGTTCTGTTACCTTCGCCGTGCCACTGTCGAGTGCCTTGCCTTCTTCGTCAACTGCTCAGGCCCCTGTCGACCCACCTTCAGTTTTTGCGACCCATCATGTCCCAGAGGACGAAGTGAATGCTGCCAAGGAAGCCATACGCCAGGCGGGCATCATGATGGAGAAGATGAAGATGGTGCGGGACACCAGTCAGGCTTCCTACGACGCTAGCTCGGCTCTCCAAAGCAATGTTCAGGTTAGTTGGTCACCGCTTGTTCTGTTAGGATATGCTATCTGAAGACTCTTTCCAAAAATCTTTGCATCTGTACACCCACTGGGTGTGTCGATTGAATTTTTGAACTAGTGGGGGCACGCTGAGTGCACCCACTGGGTGTAGTCCCCGAGACTACGGTGGACTGCTGACAGTGGACTGTAGTCTTTGTATTTTGTCGAGTGTAAACCGAATTGGTAGTTTGTCTCTTCCACTCGGTTTGGTCGAGTGGGATCAGAACCGGTGGGGGCACACAAAGTGCACCCACTGGGTGTAGTCCCCGAGACCGCGGTCGACTGCTGGCAGTCGACTGTGGTCTGAGTTCTTCTTTCTCTCCTTTTTTTTACTCCTTGCACTTGACTCGGGCGGGCCAGTCGAGTGGGATCAGAACTGGTGGGGGCACGCAAAGTGCACCCACTGGGTGTAGTCCCCGAGACTATGGTGGACTGCGGGCAGTCGACCGTAGTCTTAGTACTTATTGTCTTTGTCGTTTTTCGCTGTAAAATAACTTCTCCTCTTTGATTGCTGAAATCTTGTGATCTTGGAGCTTGCTTTGCTGACTTGGAGAAACAGCAGATCCAACTAAACCTTGACTTGGAGCTGGCCAAGACAGAGCTGCAAAAGGCCAAGGACGGAGCCAATGGTAAGACGAGTTTGTCGACTGGTTTGTCTTAGGCTTGAGTACCCGTCTGCTCTTTCTGAATCAAGCATCATTTCTTTGCAGAAAAATTGAGAGAAGCACTGGCGAAGAAGGATCAGGATTTGGCTGCTGCTCGAAAGGAAGCTGACGACAGGACCGCTCTGGCTGAACAGAAACTGGCTTCGGTCGGCCAGTTGGAAGAAGAGAATACCAAGATGAAATCTGCTCTGAACGAAGCCAACCAGGAGTGCACGCGCTTGAAGAAGGACAATCTCAGCCTGTACGAGAAGATAGAAGGCATCGCTCGCAGGAGGGACAATCTGGAGAGCTATCTGAGGAGCCTTGCCAAGAAGTTGTTCATCAAACTTGAAGGTACACATTTTGTTCCGACTGGTTTTTTTTGTCGACTCAGCGTACGAAAATTGACTTATCCTTGGATCGCGAATGCAGAGTTTTGCCAGAACTTCGAGGAGGAGACTGGGCGGATTGAGCCAGATTTGGACCCAATCAATTCTCCTGTGAAAGATGAAACTGCCATGAATCTGCTCCGACTGGAATCCCGCATCGATGGTGTTGTGGACTACTTGGCTCGACTGAAGGTCGCCACGTCACAGATCGACCCGGCACTTTGGCCAGAGGCCACACTCCAGAATGATCTTGAGTCCCTAATGATTCGACTTAACGAGATCCCTGACCGAGTGCAGGAGTGGAAGAAATCTTCTGCCCGGTGTGGTGCTGATGTGGCTCTGTCTTTGGTTCGTGTCCATTGCAAGGAGGTGCGACAAGATAAGCTAGCAGCAATCAAGGTCGCCAACACCCAGAAGCATGACTTCCGATCTTTTATGGAGACTTCCATCGCTGCAGCCACTCGGATCGTCGACGGTGTCGACCTAGACGAGTTCGTCGAGCCTGCTAGTCCTCCTCTCGGGGAGTGAACAAACTTTTATGCCTCACCTTAAATTTGCCTCGGAATGCCGAGTGGTTTTTGTAACCGTTAAACTCTTTCGGGCTGAATGCCCGAGCACTTCGATCTGTGGTCCGGAACCTTTAGGATTTACCTGAACTTGGTTTATCGTTGAATATCTTCATGAGTCCTCCGTCGAGTGGGAATCGTTCTTCACTCGAGACAGCTTTTGTATTTGTGGCGCAGCTCCGAAGGAGGAGGTCGCAGTCGACCCGCACCTTGTCGTCCTTGCGGGTCGGCGGTGGAGCGCACATTGTATTTGTGGCGAAGCTCCCAAGGAGAAGGTGGCAGTAGACCTCCACCTCGTCGTCCTTGTGGAGAGGGATGGAGCACACATTGTATTTGTGGCGAAGCTCCCAAGGAGAAGGTGGCAGTCGACCTGCACCTCGTCGTCCTTGCGGAGTGGGATGGAGCACACGTTGTATTTGTGGCGAAGCTCCCAAGGAGAAGGTGGCAGTCGACCTGCACCTCGTCGTCCTTGCGGAGTGGGATGGAGTGCATGTTTGTATTTGTGGCGAAGCTCCCAAGGAGAAGGTGGCAGTAACCCTGCACCTCGTCATCCTTGCGGAGTGGGATGGAGCGCACGTTGTATTTGTGGCAAAGCTCCCAAGGAGAAGGTGGCAGTCGACCTGCACCTCGTCGTCCTTGAGGATTGAGATGTGTTTCGTACTTAGCCGAGTACTGGACTGTAGCTAAGTCCCCGAGCGGGAGGGTCGCTCACCACTCGGTAGGATTTTCAAATACTTAGGCGAGTACTGGACTGCAGCTAAGCCCCAGAGTGGGAGGGTCGCTCACCACTCGGTAGGATTTTCAAATACTTAGGCGAGTACTGGACTGCATCTAAGCCCCCGAGTGGGAGGGTCGCTCACCACTTGGTAGGATTTTCAAATACTTAGGCGAGTACTGGACTGTAGCTAAGCCCCCGAGTGGAAAGGTCGCTCACCACGCGGTAGGATTTTCAAATACTTAGGCGAGTACTGGACTGCAGCTAAGCCCTCGAGTGGGAGGGTCGCTCACCACTCGATAGGATTTTCAAATACTTAGGCGAGTACTAGACTGCAGCTAAGCCCCCGAGTGGGAGGTTCGCTGACCACTCGGTACGATTTTCAAATACTTAGGCGAGTACTGGACTGCCGCTAAGCCCCCGAGTGGGAGGGTCGCTCACCACTCGGTAGGATTTTCAAATACTTAGGCGAGTACTGGACTGCAGCTAAGCCCTCGAGTGGGAGGGTCGCTCACCACTCGGTAGGATTTTCAAATACTTAGGCGAGTATTGGACTGCAGCTAATCCCCCGAGTGGGAGGGTCGCTCGCCACTCGGTAGGATTTTCAAATACTTAGGCAAGTACTGGACTGCAGCTAAGCCCCTGAGTGGGAGGGTCGCTCACCACTCGGTAGGATTTTCAAATACTTAGGCGAGTACTGGACTGCAGCTAAGCCCCTGAGTGGGAGGGTCGCTCACCACTCGATAGGATTTTCAAATACTTAGGCGAGCACTGGACTGCAGCTAAGCCCCCGAGTGGGAGGGTCGCTCACCACTCGGTAGGATTTTCAAATACTTAGGCGAGTACTGTACTGCAGCTAAGCCCCCGAGTGGGAGGGTCGCTCACCACTCGGTAGGATTTTCAAATACTTAGGCGAGTACTGGACTGCAGCTAAGCCCCTGAGTGGGAGGGTCGCTCACCACTCGGTAGGATTTTCTATTACTTAGGCGAGTACTGGACTGCTGCTAAGCCCTGAGTGGGAGGCTGGCTCACCACTCGGTAGGATTTTCAAATACTTAGGCGAAACGGGTTCGCAGCTAAGCCCCCGAGTGGGAGGCTGGCTCACCACTCGGTAGGAAATTATTTTTACAAACTTAGGCGAAACGGATTCGCAGCTAAGCCACACACTGGGGGATTTCTCATGCAAAAAAAAAACAATAACAATCACTGGGAAAATTATAACGCTCTTGTCTTTGATAAATAAATTAAGGAGTTTTTCTTATTACATCTCATCCGAGTGAGGATTCAAGTATAAAAGGGGCGGAGTAGCTCCGCATTCCAGGCTCGTGGCTCATCAATCTGGCGATCGACATTATAGAGGTGGTACGCTCCATTGTGGAGGACTCTGGTGACTATGAAGGGGCCTTCCCAAGTAGGAGCGAGTTTGTGTGGTTTCTGCTAATCCACTCTGAGGACTAAGTCTCCTTCTTGGAAGGCTCGACTCTTCACATTTCTGGAATGGAATCGACGCAAGTCTTGCTGATAGATGGTCGATCGGATCATGGCCATTTCTCTTTCTTCTTCCAGGAGGTTGACTTCCTCCTGCCGGGCTTGTTCTGCTTCATCTTCAGAGTAGAGCTCGACTCGGGGGGCGTTGTGAAGCAGGTCACTCGGCAAGACTGCTTCGGCTCCGTAGACCAGAAAGAATGGGGTCCTTCCGGTCGATCGGTTTGGGGTTGTCCTCAGTCCCCAAAGGACTGATGGAAGCTCGTCGACCCATGCACCTGCTACGTGCTTGAGATCGCGCATCAATCAAGGTTTCAGTCCTTTGAGAATTAGGCCGTTTGCTCTTTCCGCTTGTCCATTCGACTGGGGGTGAGCGACAGAAGCATAATCGACTCGTGTGCCCTGAGTGGCGCAAAAGGCTCTGAATTTGTCAGAATCGAAGTTTGACCCATTGTCAGTGATGATGCTGTGCGGAACTCCATATCTGAATATCAACTCTCTGATGAAACTGATAGCAGTGCAAGCATCAAGATTCTTGATAGGCTTAGCTTCAATCCATTTGGTGAACTTGTCGACTGCTACTAGCACATGAGTGAAGCCGCTCCTGCCTGTTCTCAGTGGTCCAACCATGTCCAGCCCCCAAACAGCGAAGGGCCAGACGAGTGGAATGGTTTTCAGGGCTGACACGGGCTTGTGCGACATATTGGAGTAATACTGACACCCTTCACATTTGTCGACTATCTATTTTGCCATTTCATTGGCTCTTGGCCAGTAGAATCCCGCTCGGTATGCTTTGGCCACAATGGTCCGAGAGGATGCATGATGACCATAGGCCCCCGAGTGGATATCATCAAGGATCATCTGACCTTCTTCTGGTGTTATACACTTCTGACTGACTCTAGTTGCGCTTTCTCTATACAACTGTCCCTTTATGACTGTAAAGGGCTTGGATCGACGGACGATCTGTCGAGCCTCTTCTTCGTCCTCTGGGAGTTCTTTCCTTAGGATGTATGCGATGTACGGTATTTTCCAGTCAGGAGTGATGACCAAGAATTCCATGATCAGGTCGACCACAGCTGGAACTTCAACTTCAGTCGGATTCGTGGCACTTTTTGGCTGTGGGGCCTCTTCGGTGAAGGGATCCTCCTGAACTGATGGTGTGTGGATGTGTTCCAAAAACACATTGCTGGGAATGGCTTTTCTTTTGGAACCTATTTTTGCCAAGTCATCAGCTGCTTGATTTTTCAGTCGGGGTATGTGATGAAGCTCTAACCCCTCGAATTTCTTCTCCAGCTTTCTCACTGCATTGCAATAACCAGTCATGGATGGACTTATGACGTCCCACTCCTTCATCGCCTGATTAACCACCAAATCTAAGTCGCCATAGACCATGAGGCGACGGACGCCGAGTGAAATGGCCATGTGCAACCCATATAAAAGTGCTTCATATTCTGCCTCGTTATTGGAGGAATCAAAGTGGATTTGAAGAACATATCTAAGCTTATCTCCTCGGGGGGAGACCAACACCACTCCGGCATCGGAACCATTCAGCATCTTGGAACCGTCGAAGAACATGGTCCAAATGCTCCGAGTGAACCTGAGTCGGCAGTTGCTGTTCAATCCACTCGGCGACGAAATCTGCGATTGCCTGGGACTTGATAGCTTTCTTTGCCTCAAACTTGATATCTAGGGGAAGGAGTTCAATCGCCCATTTTGCCACTCGACCAGTTGCGTCTCTGTTATGCAGGATTTCTGACAATGGAGCATCGATGACGACTGTAATGGAATGATCAGAGAAGTAGTGAGCAACTTTCTTTGTGGTCATATAAATCCCATATACAAGCTTCTGATAATGAGGATATCTTTGATTCGACGGGGTCAAAACTTCAGAAATATAATATACTGGGCGCTGAACTTTGAAGGCTTTTCCTTCTTATTCCCGCTCGACCGTAAGTACCGTACTGACGACTTGTCCCGTGGCTGCGATGTAAAGGAGCAAAGGCTCCTTCCTGATTGGGGCAGCAAGCATCGGCTGGGTGGAGAGCAGAGCTTTGAGCTCTGCCAACGCTGCATCAGCTTTGGGAGTCCACTCGAACTTGTTGGACTTCTTCATCAATCGGTAAAGAGGCAATGCCTTTTCACCGAGACGAGATATGAATCGACTTAAAGCGGCCAAGCAACCAGTAAGCTTCTGGACGTCGTGCACTCGCATAGGACTTTTCATCCGGAGTATAGTACCGACTTTTTCTGGATTGGCGTCGATTTCCCGTTCGGAAACGAGAAAACCGAGTAATTTTCTGCCAGGAACTCCGAATGTGCACTTTGATGGATTGAGCTTGATATCATACCTCCTGAGGTTGGCAAAGGTTTCAGCAAGGTCAGTCAGTAGGTCGGAACCCTTCCGTGACTTGACGATGATATCATGCATGTATGCTTCCACATTCCGACTGATTTGAGTGAGAAAACACTTCTGAATCATCCTCATGAATGTGGCTCCGGCATTCTTGAGACCGAACGGCATGGTAACATAACAGAAGCACCCGAATGGAGTGATAAAAGCTGTTTTGATCTCGTCAGGTCCATACAGACGGATCTGATGGTACCCGGAATAGGCATCTAAAAAAGACAGTTGCTCACATCCCGCAGTCGAGTCGACTATCTGGGCGATGCGGGGGAGAGGGAAATGATCTTTCGGGCAGGCCCGATTGATGTGTTTAAAGTCAATGCACATGCGAAGTGACTTGTCCTTCTTGGGGACCATGACAACGTTGGCGAGCCACTCAGAGTGGTAGATTTCTCGGATGAACCCTGCTGCTAAGAGCCGAGCCACCTCTTCGCCAATAGCCTTTCTCTTCTGGACGGTGGACCGTCGGAGATGTTCTTTGACATGTTTTACTTTTGAGTCGACTCTTAGGCGGTGCTCAGCCAGCTCCCTAGGAACACCCGGCATGTTAGAAGGCTTCCATGCGAAAATGTCCAGTTCTCACAGAGGAACTGGATGAGCGCTTCTTCCTATTTAGAGTCGAGTGTTGTTGAGATATGAGTTGGAGCAGCGCTGGGATCGGTCGGGTGAATGTGAGCTGTCTTCGTTTCGCCAGACGACTGAAAAGCCGATTCTGTAGCGGGCTTCTTGGCTCGCAACAAATCACCTGGGTCTGTAGTCTTCTGGTATTCCTGCAGCTCCACCACTGCCATCTGAGCATCAGCGATCTTTGAACCTTTCGGAAAACATTCTTCTGCTTTCTTCCGATTGCCCGTAACAGTGATCACACCTTTGGGGCCAGGCATCTTCAATTTGAGATATACATAACATGGTCGGGCCATGAAGCATGCATAAGCCGGCCTGCCCAAAATAGCGTGATAGGCACTCTGGATGTCTACAACTTCAAACGTCAACTTTTCTTTGCGGTAATTCTTGGAATCACCGAAAACCACATCAAGAGTAATCTGGTGTCACAGCCCTAGCTTAGCTTTGCTTACTCTTGCATGATCATCATGGCATCATGTTTATTTTTTTATGAAACTGAAATGGGGATGACAGAACCCCCAGCACCCCCCTTAAACCAACTAGGGTTTACTAAAATCTTTTTCAATAATTTCAAAATACCCTTTAAAAATGTTCATCATTTCTGGATCAAGGTGGAAGCATCTACTGAAAATGGTTGACATTTTTGCAGGACATATTTGGACTTTGAATTAATTCAACCATATTTGAATTGGAGCTATTTAAATGCTATATATATTTTAGATGCTCCAAAAATGTTGGAAATTGTTAAGGGTCACTGGAATAACTCAGAAAGCACCCATACTTATTTCCAGGATTTTATGAATGGTTTACTATTTATTTTAAACCAGAACAGAAAACAGAAATTAGAAAAGGTAACAGAAATAAAAGAGAGAGACTGAGGAGCTACCTGGGCTTACCTGGCCACTTACCTCGGCCCAGCACTGTAGCTGGCCCAGCCCAGCCGTCGCACCGTCTTCAACCTCCTGCCAGTAGGCAGGAGGGCGTGTGCTCACCACGCGCCGGCCACCTCCTGCCTCCCTGCCTGTCTCCCCATCACCCTGAGGATGCCACGCACTCCCTCTCGACCCTCTCACTCTCTCCTGCGCCTTCTCCCCCTCCTTTGGCTCCCCCTCTTCCCCACCGAGCGGAGCTCGTCGCCGCCGCTCGCTGCTGCCGCAGCCACCGCCTCCCCCTCGCTTCTCCGACGTGCCCACGAGCTTCGCCTCGACTTCCTCATACTCTCCACCAAGCCATGGAGCTACGGACGCGCCACAACGTCGCCAACATCGCCGTTTCCATCACCGGCCACCGTGGATTCTTGCCGTCGATTCGAGAGCTACCGAACGTCCCCGAGCCCGCTGAGACCGCCGTCCGACTCCCAGTGAGCTCCGCCATCGTTACTCACTATTCCCCGCGTCGTTTCCTTGCCATAGCGCCGTTCCCCACCGTCACCGAAGCTCACCACCGCCCGGCCTTGTCGCCGCCGTGGCTTGAGCTCGAAGGAGTCGCGCCCGTGCACCTCACCGAGCTCCTGGCGACCCCAGGAGGCTACATAGTGTTTTACTTCGCTCGCCCGTGCTCCAGAACACCGTTTCCGCCGAGGTACGAACTCCGGCCGCCACAGCCAAGCTTGCCGGCGTCAGCTCCGGCCATCCCAGCTACTGCTGCTTGCTGGAATGGATGCGGGCGTGTGCCAGCAATCCGTAGCCGCAAACGGCGCGCCAAACCGTCGACCGTGGGCAAGTCCCGAGCCCTCCGCTGTCTCGGGCTTCGCCGGCGACAAGCCGCGGGTCAACTCCGGCGAGTTGACCCAGGGGTTTGACCCCGTCTGACCAGGGTTTGACCACCCTGGGTCACTGACGCATGGGGCCAGCCCTGCTAATTAACCCAGGTTAGTGTTAATTATTTAGTTAGTTAATTAGCCTCTGACATGTGGGCCCATTGTTGGAAATATGCCCTAGAGGCAACAATAAATTGATTATTATTATATTTCCTTCTTCATGATAATCGTTTATTATCCATGCTAGAATTGTATTGATAGGAAACTCAGATACATGTGTGGATACATAGACAACACCATGTCCCTAGTAAGCCTCTAGTTGACTAGCTCGTTGATCAATAGATGGTCACGGTTTCCTGACCATGGACATTGGATGTCGTTGATAACAGGATCACATCATTAGGAGAATGATGTGATGGACAAGACCCAATCCTAAGCCTAGCACAAGATCATGTAGTTCGTATGCTAAAGCTTTTCTAATGTCAAGTATCATTTCCTTAGACCATGAAATTGTGCAACTCCCGGATACCGTAGGAGTGCTTTGGGTGTGCCAAACGTCACAACGTAACTGGGTGGCTATAAAGGTACACTATAGGTATCTCTGAAAGTGTCTGTTGGGTTGGCACGGATCGAGACTGGGATTTGTCACTCCGTGTAAACGGAGAGGTATCTCTGGGCCCACTCGGTAGGACATCATCATAATGTGCACAATGTGACCAAGGAGTTGATCATGGGATGATGTGTTACGGAACGAGTAAAGAGACTTGCCGGTAATGAGATTGAACAAGGTATCAGGATACCGACGATCGAATCTCGGGCAAGTATCGTACCGATAGACAAAGGGAATTGCATACGGGATTGATTAAGTCCTTGACATCGTGGTTCATCCGATGAGATCATCGTGGAACATGTGGGAACCAACATGGGTATCCAGATCCCGCTGTTGGTTATTGACCGGAGAACGTCTCGGTCATGTCTGCATGGTTCCCGAACCCATAGGGTCTACACACTTAAGGTTCGATGACGCTAGGGTTATAAAGGAAGTTTGTATGTGGTTACCAAATGTTGTTCGGAGTCCCGGATGAGATCCCGGACGTCATGAGGAGTTCCGGAATGGTCCGGAGGTAAAGATTTATATATGGGAAGTCCTGTTTTGGTCACCGGAAAAGTTTCGGGATTTATCGGTAACGTACCGGGACCACCTGGAGGGTCCCGGGGTCCACCAAGTGGGGCCACCAGCCCCGGAGGCTTGCATGGGCTAAGAGTGGTAAGGGACCAGCCCCTGGGTGGGCTGGTGTGCCTCCCACAAGGCCCAGGGCGCAGATGGGCCTAAGGCCCACCCTAGGGCGCGCCCCCCTCTCCCCCTCTTGGCCGCCCCCCTTTCCTATCTAGGGCTGCCGCCCCCCTAGGGGTGGGAACACTAGAGGGGGTGCACCCTCCTCCCCTCCTCCTATAAATAGTGGGGGTTTTGGGCTGTCCAAGACACACGAGTTCCTCTCCTTCTTGGCGCAGCCCTACCTCTCTCCTCCTCGTCTCTTGTGGTGCTTGGCGAAGCCCTGCTAGAGTACCACGCTCCTCCACCACCACCACGCCGTTGTGCTGCTGCTGGATGGAGTCTTCCTCAACCTCTCCCTCTCTCCTTGCTGGATCAAGGCATGGGAGACGTCACCGGGCTGTACGTGTGTTGAACACGGAGGTGCCGTCCGTTCGGCACTAGGATCTCCAGTGATTTGGATCACGACGAGTACGACTCTATCAACCCCGTTCTCCTGAACGCTTCCGCTTAGCGATCTACAAGGGTATGTAGATGCACTCTGCTTCCCCTCGTTGCTGGTTTCTCCATAGATAGATCTTGGCGATACATAGGAAAATTTTGAATTTCTGCTACATTCCCCGACAGTGGCATCATGAGCTAGGTTTATTGCGTAGATTCTATGCATGAGTAGAACACAAAGTAGTTGTGGGCGTTGATTTTGTTCAATATGCTTACCGTTACTAGTCCAATCTTGATTCGGCGGCATTGTGGGATGAAGCGGCCCAGACCAACCTTACACGTACGCTTACGTGAGACCGGTTCCACCGACAAACATGCACTAGTTGCATAAGGTGGCTGGCGGGTGTCTGTCTCTCCCACTTTAGTCGGATCGGATTCGATGAAAAGGGTCCTTATGAAGGGTAAATAGCAATTGGCATATCACGTTGTGGTTTTTGCGTAGGTAAGAAACATTCTTGCTAGAAACCCATAGCAGCCACGTAAAACGTGCAAACAACAATTAGAGGACGTCTAACTTGTTTTTGCAGGGTATGCTATGTGATGTGATATGGCCAAAGGATGTGATGAATGATATATGTGATGTATGAGATGATCATGTTCTTGTAATTGGAATCACGACTTGCATGTCGATGAGTATGACAACCGGCAGGAGCCATAGGAGTTGTCTTTATTTATTGAATGACCTGCGTGTCATTGAACAACGCCATGTAATTACTTTACTTTATTGCTAACCGTTAGCTGTAGTAGTAGAAGTAATAGTTGGCGAGACAACTTCATGAAGACACAATGATGGAGATCATGATGATGGAGATCATGGTGACATGCCGGTGACGATGATGATCATGGAGCCCCGAAGATGGAGATCAAAAGGGGCAAAGTGATGATGGCCATATCATGTCACTATTTGATTGCATGTGATGTTTATCATGTTTATACATCTTATTTGCTTAGAACGACGGTAGTAAATAAGATGATCCCTCATTAAAATTTCAAGAAAGTGTTCCCCCTAACTGTGCACCGTTGCGAAAGTTCGTCGTTTCGAAGCACCACGTGATGATCGGGTGTGATAGATTCTTATGTTTGAATACAACGGGTGTTGACGAGCCTAGCATGTACAGACATGGCCTCGGAACACATGCGAAACACTTAGGTTAACTTGACGAGCCTAGCATGTACAGACATGGCCTCGGAACACAAGAGACCGAAAGGTCGAGCATGAGTCGTATAGAAGATACGATCAACATGAAGATGTTCACCGATGATGACTAGTCCGTCTCACGTGATGATCGGACACGTCCTAGTTGACTCGGATCATGTAATCACTTAGATGACTAGAGGGATGTCTATCTGAGTAGGAGTTCATAAGATGAACTTAATTATCCTGAACATAGTCAAAAGGTCTTCGCAAATTATGTCGTACCTCGCGCTTCAGTTCTACTGTTTAGATATGTTCCTAGAGAAAGTTTAGTTGAAAGTTGATAGTAGCAATTATGCGGACTAGGTCCGTAAACTGAGGATTGTCCTCATTGCTTCATAGAAGGCTTATGTCCTTAATACACCGCTCAGTGTGCTGAACCTCGAACGTCGTCTGTGGATGTTGCGAACATCTGACATACACGTTTTGATAACTACGTGATAGTTCAGTTAAACGGTTTAGAGTTGAGGCACCGAAGACGTTTTGAAACGTCGCGAAACATATGAGATGTTTTGGGGGTTGAAATTGGGATTTCAGGCTCGTGCCCACGTCAAGAGGTATAAGACCTCCGACGATTTTCTTGGCCTACAAACTAAGGGAGAAAAGCTCAATTGTTGAGCTTGTGCTCAGATTGTCTGAGTACAACAATCATTTGAATCGAGTGGGAGTTGATCTTCCAGATGAGATAATGATGTTTCCCCAAAGTCATTATCACCAAGCTGCTAGAGCTTCGTGATGAACTATAATATATCAGGGACATATATGATGATCCTTGAGATATTCGCGATGTTTGACACCACAAAAGTAGAAATCAAGAAGGAGCATCAATTGTTGATGGTTGGTGAAACCACTAGTTTCAAGAAGGGCAAGGGCAAGAAGGGATACTTCATGAAACGGCAAATCAGCTGCTGCTCTAGTGAAGAAACCCAAGGTTGAACCCAAACCCGAGTCTAAGTGCTTCTGTAATAAGGGGAATAGCCACTGGACCAGAATTACCCTAGATACTTGGTAGATGAGAAGGCTGGCAAAGGTCGATAGAAGTATATTGGATATACATTGTGTTAATGTGTACTTTACTAGTACTCCTAGTAGCACCATGGTATTAGATACTGGTTCGGTTGCTAAGTGTTAGTAACTCGAAACAAAAGGCTACGGAATAAAAGGAGACTAGCTAAAAGGTGAGATGACGGTATATGTTGGAAGTATTTCCAAGGTTGATCAAATATTGTACGCTCCCTCTACCATCGAGATTGGTATTAAAACCTAAATAGTTGTTATTTGGTGTTTGCGTTGAGCATAGACATGATTGGATTACGTCTATCGCAATACGGTTATTCATTTAAGGAGAATAATGGTTACTCTATTTATTTGAATAATACCTTCAATGGTCTTACACCTAAAATGAATGGTTTATTGAATCTCGATCGTAGTGATACACATGTTCATGCCAAAAGATATAAGATAGTAATGATAGTACCACCTACTTGTGGCACTGCCACTTAAGTCATATCGGTATAAAACGCATGCAGAAGCTCCATGTTGATGGATCTTTGGACTCACTCGTTATTGAAAAGTTTGAGACATGCGAACCATGTCTATTGGTGTATATGCATGAAGAAACTCCATGCAAATGGACCGTTTGGACTCACTTGATTTTGAGTCACTTGAGACATGCAAATCATACCACATGGGCAAGATGACTGAAAGCCTCGTTTTCAGTAAAATGGAACTAGAAAGCAACTTGTTGGAAGTAATACATTTTGATGTGTGCAGTCCAATGAGTGCTGAGGCATGTAGTGGATATCGTTATGTTCTTACTTCACAGATGATTTGAGTAGATACTGAGTATATTTACTTGATGAAACATAAGTCTGAATTATTGAAAGGTTCAAGTAATTTCAGAGTGAAGTTGAACATCATCGTGACAAGAGGATAAAATGTCTATGATATGATCGTAGAGATGAATATCTGAATTACAAGTTTGGCACAGAATTAAGACATTGTGGAAGTTGTTTCACAACCAATACAGCCAGGAACACCATGGTGTGATGGTGTGTCCGTACATCATTACTGCACCCTATTGGATATGATGCATACCATGTTGTCTCTTATCGAATTACCATGATAGTTTATGGGTTAGGCATTAGAGACAACCACATTCACTTTAAAAAGGGCACCACGTAATTCTGATGAGATGACACCGTATGAACTATGGTTTAGAGAAACCTAAGCTGTCATTTCTTAAAAGTTTGGGGCTGCGACGCTTATGTGAAAAAGTTTCAGGCTGATAAGCTCGAACCCAAAGCGGATAAATGCATCTTCATAGGACACCCAAAAAAGTTGGGTATACCTCCTGCCTCAGATTCAAAAGCAATAAGGGATTGTTTCTAGAATCGGGTCCTTTCTCGAGGAAAAGTTTCTCTCGAAAGAATTGAGTGGGAGGATGGTGGAGACTTGATGAGGTTATTGAACCGTCTCTTCAACTAGTGTGTGGCAGGGCACGAGGAGTCGTTCCTGTGGCACCTACACCAATTGAAGTGGAAGCTTATGATAGTGATCATGAAACTTCAGATCAAGTCACTACCAAACCTCGTAGGATGACAAGGATGCGTACTACTTCAGAGTGGTACGTAATCCTGTCTTGGAAGTCATGTTGCTACACAACAATGAACCTACGAGCTATGAAGAAGCAATGGTGGGCCTGGATTCCAAAATGGCTCGAAGCCATATAATCCGAGAGAGGATCCATATATGAAAACAAAGTGTAGACTTTGGAAGAACTACTTGATGGTCGTAAGGCTATTAGGTACATATGGATTTTAAAAGGAAGACGGACACTGATGGTAAGTATCACCATTACGAAAGCTCGACTTGTCGTTAAGATGTTTTCCGACAAGTTCAAGGAGTTGACTACGATGAGGCTTTCTCACTCGTAGCGATGCTAAGAGTCTGTTGGAATTATATTAGCGGTTACTGCTTTATTTATGAAATCTTGCAGATAGGATGTCAAAACCATTGTTTCCTCACGATTTTCTTGAGGAAAGGATGTATGTGATACAACCAGAAGGTTTTAACAATCCTGAAAGATGCTAACAAGTATGCAAAGCTCTAGCAATCCTTCTAAGGACTGGAGTAAGCATCTCGGAGTTGGAATGTATGCTTTGATGAGATGATCAAAGTTTTGGGTGTATGCAAAGTTTATGAGAAACTTGTATTTCCAAAGAAGTGAGTGGGAGCACTATAGAATTTCTGATGAATATATGTTGTTGACATATTGTTGATCAGAAATGACATAGAATTTCTGGAAAGCATATAGGGTTATTTGGAAAGTGTTTTTCAATGGAAAGCCTGGATTAAGCTACTTGAATATTGAGCATCAAGATCTATAAGGATAGATCAAAACGCTTAATGGTACTTTCAAATGAGCACATACCTTGACATGATCTTGAAGGTGTTCAAGATGGATCAGTCAAAGAAGGAGTTCTTGCCTGAGTTGTAAGGTATGAAGTTAAGACTTAAAGCTCGACCACGGCAGAAGAAAGAGGAAGGATGAAGGTCGTCCCCTATGCTTTTGTCATAGGCTCTATACAGTATGCTATGCTGTGTACCGCACCTGAAGTGTGCCTTGCCATGAGTCAGTCAAGGGGTACAAGAGTGATCCAAGAATGGATCATAGCACAGCGGTCAAAGTTATCCTTAGTAACTAGTGGACTAAGGAATTTTCTCAATTATGGAGGTGGTGAAAGAGTTCGTCGTAAAGGGTTACGCCAATGCAAACTTTGACACTAATCCAGATTATTCTGAGTAGTAAACTGGATTCGTATAGTAGAACAGTTATTTGGAATAGCTCCAAATAAGAACGTGGTAGCTGCATCTAGAAGATGACATGGAAATTTGCGAAGTACATACGGATCTGAAAGATTCAGACCCGTTGACTATAACATCTCTCACAAGCATAACATGATCAAACCCAGAACTCATCGAGTGTTAATCACATGGTAACGTGAACTAGATTATTGACTCTAGTAAACTCTTTGGGTGTTAGTCACATGGGGATGTGACCTTGAGTGTTAATCACATATCGATGTGAACTGGATTATTGACTCTAGTGCAAGTGGGAGACTGTTGGAAATATGCCCTAGAGGTAATAATAAATTTATTATTATTATATTTCCTTGTTCATGATGATAGTTTATTATCCATGCTAGAATTGTATTGATAGGAAACTCAGATACATGTGTGGATACATAGACAACACCATGTCCCTAGTAAGCCTCTAGTTGACTAGCTCGTTGATCAATAGATGGTCACGGTTTCCTGACCACGGACATTGGATGTCGTTGATAACGGGATCACATCATTAGGAGAATGATGTGATGGACAAGACCCAATCCTAAGCCTAGCACAAGATCATGTAGTTCGTATGCTAAAGCTTTTCTAATATCAAGTATCATTTCCTTAGACCATGAGATTGTGCAACTCCCGGATACCGTAGGAGTGCTTTGGGTGTGCCAAACGTCACAACATAACTGGGTGGCTATAAAGGTACACTACAGGTATCTCCGAAAGTGTCTGTTGGGTTTGCACGAATCGAGACTAGGATTTGTCACTCCGTGTAAACGGAGAGGTATCTCTGGGCCCACTCGGTAGGACATCATCATAATGTGCACAATGTGATCAAGGAGTTGATCACGGGATGATGTGTTACGGAATGAGTAAAGAGACTTGCCGGTAACGAGATTGAACAAGGTATCGGGATACCGACGATCGAATCTCGGGCAAGTATCGTACCGATAGACAAAGGGAATTGCATATGGGATTGATTAAGTCCTTGACATCGTGGTTCATCCGATGAGATCATCGTGGAACATGTGGGAACCAACATGGGTATCCAGATCCCGCTGTTGGTTATTGACCGGAGAACGTCTCGGTCATGTCTGCATGGTTCCCGAACCCGTAGGGTCTACACACTTAAGGTTCGATGCGCTAGGGTTATAAAGGAAGTTTGTATGTGGTTACCGAATGTTGTTCGGAGTCCCGGATGAGATCCCGGACGTCACGAGGAGTTCTGGAATGGTCCGGAGGTAAAGATTTATATATGGGAAGTCCTGTTTTGGTCACCGGAAAAGTTTCGGGATTTATCGGTAACGTACCGGGACCACCGGGAGGGTCCCGGGGTCCACCAAGTGGGGCCACCAGCCCCGGAGGCTTGCATGGGCTAAGAGTCGTAAGGGACCAGCCCCTGAGTGGGCTGGTGCGCCTCCCACAAGTCCCAGGGCACAACTAGGAGGACAAGGGGGAAACCCTAGGCACAGATGGGCCTAAGGCCCACCCTAGGGCGCGCCCCCCTCTCCCCCTCTTGGCCGCCCCCCTTTCCCATCTAGGGCTGCCGCCCCCCTAGGGGTGGGAACACTAGAGGGGGTGCACCCTCCTCCCCTCCTCCTATAAATAGTGGGGGATTTGGGCTGTCCAAGACACACGAGTTCCTCTCCTTCTTGGCGCAGCCCTACCTCTCTCCTCCTCGTCTCTTGTGGTGCTTGGCGAAGCCCTGCTGGAGTACCACGCTCCTCCACCACCACCACGCCATTGTGCTGCTGCTGGATGGAGTCTTCCTCAACCTCTCCCTCTCTCCTTGCTGGATAAGGGCATGGGAGACATCACCGGGCTGTACGTGTGTTGAACACGGAGGTGCCGTCCGTTCGGCACTAGGATCTCCAGTGATTTGGATCACGACGAGTACGACTCTATCAACCCCGTTCTCTTGAACGCTTCCGCTTAGTGATCTACCAGGCTATGTAGATGCACTCTCCTTCCCCTCGTTGCTGGTTTCTCCATAGATAGATCTTGGTGATACGTAGGAAAATTTTGAATTTCTGCTACGTTCCCCGACACCCATGCCTTAACTAAACTAGATTAGGTTTAGTTTAATTTTAATTAACCTTGTTAGTTAACTGTGCCACTGACGTGTGGACCCCACTGTCAGGTTTGACTTGGACCAGCCCCTTTGACCCGCTGACGTCATGCTTACGCATTGCTGACGCACTTAACCATTTTCTGGATTAAAAATAATTCAGCAAATTCCAGAAATTAGTATAAACTTCTAAAATTCATAGAAATTCAACCGTAACTCCAAATGAAATAAATTATATATGAAAAATGATCAGAAAAATCCAAGGAATCTGAATATGGAATTTTCATGCATGTTTGAACAACTTAACCTCACTGTTTAGTCCAAAACATGATAATGCACTATTTGAATTCATAGTTCGAATTTGAATTTGAACCTAGTGTTCAAACCAACTCCATTTAACTTGTTGCTAGTTGCATTAGCTCAATCAACAGCATATTACCATGTCATGATCATGCATCATATTGTTGCATCGCATTGATTGTGTTCTTCCTTGTTTGCCGGTAATGGTCCCCTCTCGGTAGACGCTGCTCCGACGCTGTGATCGTTGACACTGATGAAGACTCAATGTTATCTTCAGAAGTGCCAGGCAAGCAAAACCTCCTTGTTCATTCTGATACAATCCCACTCTCCCGCTCTTGCTCTCTTTTACTGCATTAGGACAACACGATTCCTCTGTTACTTATTGCTGTAGTTGAACCCCTTATCCTCTGCATGACCTGTCATTGCCACCGTAAATAGATGAAACCCACTAGCATGATTAGGAGTTGTTTGAGCCATGATGTGCCTACTCATTCATGCTTGTTTGTCATGCCTGCTACTGCTTAGAGTTGAGTCAGGTCTGATTCATCGGGGATGAATCGGAGGTGTGTAAACATGTCCTACTGTTGAGAGCTAAGTGTGTGAACATGATTTGGTAAAGGTAGCGGTGAGAGGCCATGTAGGAGTACATGGTGGGTTGTCTCATTGAAGCCGTCCTTAGGATCTGAGTTCTGTGTTTGTGATCCATGAAACAGTTACAACCACGCATTGGGCCCGAAACCAATGGACCCTCTCGGCTTCTTGATCACCCTTGTCCTCTGTCCAGGAGTTGCAACTAGTTTCTGGTGTTTATAGGATATGTGTTGGTGGCCGTGCGTAGCGCTGACCCTAGGGGTGGGCTATGATGCGGTAGATACACCGTGGCCGGGCATGCCAGGCGCCCGTTTGGTGTCTCGGAACCCTGTACACATTGTCTGGGGCCGTATGTGGAAACCTCGGCCAGACTCCCTGCGGATGGAACCTGGATAGGCGATAAACCTGGACTAGAGACTTGAGTGTTTAGGTAGGCCGTGGCCGACACCCTCGTTGGGCTTCCGCTTGAACGTTGCCGAGTACATGTCGTGTAAACGGCGGTAAGTGGTGAGAGCGTGTGTGAAGAAGTACACCCCTGCAGGGTTAACATCATCTATTCGAATAGTCGTGTCCGCGGTAATGGACTTCTGGATTGCCTATAACAGTTCATAGACAAGTGAAAGTGGATACTCTAAAACTCGCAAGATAAGTGTGAGTGCTATGGATGGCCTTCTCGTAGGGAGACGGGAGCGGATCCATAGTGGTGTATTGAATGGTGAATATGTGGACTCGTGTGCGCCACCTCAAAAGAGTTGCTTGCAGTCGTAGTTCAGGTTAGCCACTAAGTCAAAGCTGGCTTGCTGCAGTTAAACCCCACCACCCCCCTTGTTGATACCGATGCATATGTAGCTAGTTCTGATGTAAGTCTTGCTGAGTACCTTTGTACTCACGTTTGCTTAATTTATGTTTTGCAGAGAGAGAGAGAGACTTCCGTATCGCTAGTAGTTCCGCATAGACTTCGACGTTAGCTTGATACCTCAGCTACGATCTTGTGCCCTCGGCAGGATCTGGTAGATAGTCAGGCTTCTTAGCCTTTTCCATTTGTAGATGTCTGTACGCAGACATGTTAAGCTTCCGCTTGTGCCTTGATTTGTATGCTATGATTGTTGGGTCATGAGACCCATGTTTGTCACATCTCGCTCCTCGGAGCCTAATGAATAAATACTTGAGTTGTAGAGTTATGTTGTGATGCCATGTTGTATTTACACATATCAAGCATATTGTGTGTATGATTGAAATGCTTGATATGTGTGGGATTCGACAATCTAGTTGTTTAGCCTTGGCAGCCTCTCTTATGGGGAAATGTAGTCTAAGTGCTTCCATGAGCCATAGTAGTCCGCTACAGCCCGGTTCACCGGAGTCCTGTTAGCCCAGCACTACTGCTCAGGACACTTGACTGGCCGGCATGTGTTTCACTTCGTTCCTATGTCTATCCCTTCGGGGAAATGTCACGCGGTGACATCCGGAGTCCTGCCTAGCCTGCTACAGCCTGGGTTCCCGGAGTCCTGTTAGCCAAGTGCTACAGTCCGGATTCACACGCTGCTGACCGACATGCTCGATGTGATTCATGTATGCCTATCCCCATAGGTTAGTGCCGCTTTGGGTTCACGACTAGCCATGTCGGCCCGGGTTCTTTGTCATATGGATGCTAGCGACACTATCATATACGTGAGCCAAAAGGCGCAAACGGTCCCGGGCCATGGTAAGCCGACACCCGTGGGAATACCGTGCGTGAGGCCACAAAGTGATATGAGGTCTTACCGGCTAGATCGATGTGACTTGGAATCGGGGTCCTGACAACTTTGGTATCAGAGCCTGACTGCCTGTAGGATTACCAAGCCAAACCGGTCGAAGTTGAGTCTAGAATTGCTTTAGTTATGTAAGGGAATTGATTGTGGAAGGGAACGTAAGGCTCTTTTTACTCCTTATCCTCATGACCTTCTGATCTGAGTCATCTTATCTTTTCTACGGGGTTAAGAACTAGGTTTCTCTTCTATCTCTCAGGATGACATGTTACTAAACCGTAGTTGCCTAGGATTGTTGAGTTCAAGCCTCAGTTCAGTTCCTACTACTTCCATATGTTCATAGCTGGCACCAGAACCTTGATATGATGTTGTTAAGTGGTTATGCCACCATTTTTGCAGGTTGTCTCAAATTTTTTTGAGCAATTACAGCCGTTATGCTGTCCGAGTCATCCCAGGTTTCTAAACAGTCTGATGCATTTGCAAATCTCTTTATCCCGTTTCCGATGTCCTTTTGGGCTAGATTAAGCACACTAATCGGTCTGTTGAGGTACTCCATTGCCTTGATATATATGTTGGAGCTAGTATTATGACCCTAGGCATTCTAGCGAACCACCCACTAATCTAGTAATGCTTTATATCCCCAGTGTGAAAATTCTGGCTACCTTTCTTGAAAGCATCCCGTGATGTTATTTAGTTAGTAGGTATTCTACTACTGGGTTTTGAACCCGAGATTCACCCTACTTCATGTTGTTAGTATTTGCTAGTTCCCTTAAGATATTAGTAACCATGTGATAGTCCTCGAGGTCTGTGGTATATCGTTCTTCCAATACCATGAGCCAATATGGCAGAAGTTATTTGAACCAAAAGATCACAATTAGAGTACTCTTGAGGAGTTCTCCATTCATAATTGTGACTCTGCTAGTCCTACCTCTCTGCATGGGTTATCCAGAAGAAATATGTTGAGCTTTGTTCAACATACTAATCTGTGCATCCACAACTCAGAAAGATATATGTTCCTTGAGTTGATCCTCCTCAACTGTATTCCGACCCTAGTCTATCAATTGATAGTCAGGAATAGCTGTGCATTCGTGTTCATCGATGCCTATTATTCTTGTGGTCCGTCAAGCCATTCTATTCCAGAATGACTAGGAGAAACAAGATCCAGTACCTCATCCATTTCTAGGATTGGGTCAAAGCAGTTGTATTCCGCAGATCAAATGCCAATCCAGCTTTTGCTCTGTTCTACCTTGGAGTGTTACCATCTTTATGTCAAGAATGTCATGAGAATTGCACCACCTCTTATGAATTCTTGACGCAGTGATACTTCTCGCTATCACTATTCATTCCTCGGTCCCGTGTTGTTGCAACTGGAATGCCGACAAGAGAACCATGATGTGTGAAATTTATACTCCTAGCAACCATGTTGCTTGGTAGTTAATGGACAATATTCTCATTCTTAGTGTGATGGTTATTAAATCATCATCCTAAAATTGATCGTGCTACCTAGTCTTTATTTCTGGTGCACTCTTCGATCAATGAGTTAGGATTATTCAACCCCTTGCTTATTTGATCAGATCGTCTTGCCTTGAATAGCAAGATTGTTCTCGAGCTTAGTAACATATTGGTGGTTCGTGATTTTCCGAAGATCTTCTCGGAAGTATTACTTGGTTGTCACCTGACGGCTATGTTGAGTTCTTGATCAAGTTGGTTTTCTTGTAAACCACCCCTTCTCCAAGAATCCGTGTTGGATATCCCTGAGCTGGTTGGTTAAGCTAAACAACAACTTGGAGAGTTGGAAGATAAAAGCTTGTCTGACTTAGTTCATGTTAAGGGATATCTTTTTGTGTGTGTGTGTGTGTGTTGATGAAAGATGATATCTCCATCGATTGGTCCTCGTGATCAGTTGTTGGATCTATTGCCTTGTCAAAACTTTGACTTGAGTATGGGCTATCGTCAAGTCAAATTAGAACCAACGATGTTCATAATGTTGTCTTACTCGTGGTTGATCCCTCGAGCATACACCATTACATCTTTTAGTCTGTCCAATGCTATCACCGTGTTCACATGATGGTGGAGGTCCAGTGATATGGAAATTCTGATGAGTTGCTGTTGAGCCCATCCGTAGCATTTTGTCTCCCCCATGGGTCATGTTGAACATCAACCTAGTGTTGGAAACTTTGTAAGCAATGTCTTCGTGTCCCGTTCATGAAGCTTATGCTTGGATGGAAGAAGTGACTTCCTCGAATTCATGTGCTTTAGGTGCAAGTTGCCGCCGTGAATTCGAGAAAGTTTGTTTTTGTTTCCTCTGGTACCATCCCAAGTCAGTCATTCATGTGCGAAGTGTGCTATGGTTTGACAGGCTCGCTACCTCCATTCCATTTGTATTCTCTATCACACCAAGCCACTGGCTGATTTGTTCAGGGAAAAGAAGTTTCTTCATAAGAGCTAATCATATGACTTATGCAAGGACTTCGATATCCTTGATGATGGTTCCCAACTAGGACTCGGTAGTGTTTCATTGTAAGACTACTATGTGGTCATGCTTGTCTGGGACAACATGTTCACATGTGTTTAGCAGAACCAGC
This sequence comes from Triticum monococcum, assembly GCA_034509565.1. Classification (NCBI taxonomy): domain Eukaryota; kingdom Viridiplantae; phylum Streptophyta; class Magnoliopsida; order Poales; family Poaceae; genus Triticum; species Triticum monococcum. The sequence goes on from CM067846.1 coordinate 615,381,708, forward strand.
TCATGTTTTGGAGCTTACTACCATAGTCCATTTCCTGAGAATCTCGCAATGACATCTTGTCGATTTGTGTTGCAAACTTTCATTTTCTTTCTAGGCTCGATGAGTCTGGAATATCCTAACACCAACAAGATCTGAATCTCAGGCAGATATGATGGTTGGAACGTACTCCAAGAACTATATTGTTGGTCCCTCTGTAACCGGTAACCTGGATGTCGTGGCCAACACACCTAACCGGAAGGCCTATTATTGTAGTATCCTGGTAGAAGAAGTTGGTCACCTCCCCATAAGGATCTCGCAGGATCTGCCTCCGTAGTTATTCCTTATGGGTTCTTGAGCTTTCGAAGTCTAACCTTGTACTTGATGTTCTAGATATCAAACCATATCTATGAATGGATTACGCTAGCACATCAAGGAGAACATTAGAGGTGGAGTGCTAAATGTCTCTCGGTCGATCTTCCAGATTCTGTTCCCTTAGCCTCGCTAAGGGAAGATCTGAGAAGGTGTTATCTTCCTTTGTATCCGCATCATCCATCACTAGTCATCATGGTAGTATGTCGTGTTGCCAGGATCCTTGCCACAGATGTTGGTAGAACCTTGATGAATATGGAAATGCTCAAGTTCTTGAGAGCACGCGTAAGCAAAATCATCCCTTGCGTTGTCTTCAACAAGGTAGTCCACATCATCCATCCTAGTCCGAGTATGCCATCTCTTCGAGCTATCTCAAACGATCAATTGTAAATTGCCTTAAGCTGGTATGAAGAGTTTCAATGATCTCTGAATCAAAAGTAATTCTTTTTGCCACTTAAGGGAATATTTCTGCGAGTCACCTTCCTTAAGATGTCTTGTTATGGTATCATGGCAATTATCTCCTCGCTACTTTGAAACCATGCACCATCCTACTTAAGCGTGGAATTATTGCCTACCAAATTTGAACCTTTATCATCCGCTTCTTTCCATCACCCCTGATGTGTGTTTCGTGTCTCAGCTTGAGAGATGTTTTATATCTCACTCCATGAGTTGATCTTGAGTGCTCGATCTTCGAGGAGATCGATTCCTATAGAATTTCTTTCTGTCATCGTCATGCTGGATGAAGATCCCGAAAGCAAAGACGTTAAGATCAAGATGACGCAATGAGTCAACATCCTCGGGAAGGGCAGTTGGATCGAGAAGACTGCGATAGTTTTGTGACCCCCCCTTCCTGTTGGGAATGTGCCCTAGAGGCAATAATAAATTAGTTATTATTATATTTCCTTGTTCATGATAATCGTTTATTATCCATGCTATAATTGTATTGATAGGAAACTCAGATACATGTGTGGATACATAGACAACACCATGTCCCTAGTAAGCCTCTAGTTGACTAGCTCGTTGATCAATAGATGGTTACGGTTTCCTAACCATGGACATTGGATGTCATTGATAATGGGATCACATCATTAGGAGAACGATGTGATGGACAAGACCCAATCCTAAGCATAGCAGTAGATCGTATAGTTCGTATGCTGAAGCTTTTCTAAATGTCAAGTATCATTTCCTTAGACCATGAGATTGTGCAACTCCCGGATACCATAGGAGTGCTTTGTGTGTACCAAACGTCACAACGTAACTGGGTGGCTATAAAGGTACACTACGGGTATCTCTGAAAGTGTCTGTTGGGTTGGCACGAATCGAGAATGGGATTTGTCACTCCGTGTGATGGAGAGGTATCTCTGGGCCCACTCGGTAGGACATCATCATAATGTGCACAATGTGATCAAGGAGTTGATCACGGGATGATGTGTTACGGAACGAGTAAAGAGACTTGCCGGTAACGAGATTGAACAAGGTATCGGGATACCGACGATCGAATCTCGGGCAAGTGCAATACCGCTAGACAAAGGGAATTGTATACGGGATTGATTAAGTCCTTGACATCGTGGTTCATCCGATGAGATCATCGTGGAACATGTGGGAGCCAACATGGGTATCCAAATCCCGCTGTTGGTTATTGACCGGAGAACGTCTCGGTCATGTCTGCATGTCTCCCGAACCCGTAGGGTCTACACACTTAAGGTTCGATGACGCTAGGGTTATAAAGGAAGTTGGTATGTGGTTACCGAATGTTGTTCGGAGTCCCGGATGAGATCCCGGACGTCACGAGGAGTTCCGGAATGGTCCGGAGGTAAAGATTTATATATGGGAAGTCCTGTTTTGGTCACCGGAAGAGTTTCGGGGTTTATCGGTAACGTACCGGGACCACCGGGAGGGTCCCAGGGGTCCACCAAGTGGGGCCACCAACCCCGGAGGCTTGCATGGGCCAATGGTGGTGAGGGACCAGCCCATAAGTGGGCTGGTGCGCTTCCCACAAGGCCCAAGGGCAGCTAGGAGAAAAAAAAGGAGGAAACCCTAGGCTTATATGGGCCAAAGGCCCACCCTAGGGGGCGCCTCCCTCTCTCCCCTCTTGGCCGCCCCACTTGCTCCCCATCTAGGGCTGCCCCCCCTAGGGGTGGGAACCCTAGAGGGGGCGCAGCCCCTCCCCTTCCCTATATATATTGAGGCATTGGGCTGCCCATAACACACAAGATTTGATCTCTCGTTGGTGCAGCCATGCGTCTCTTCTTCCTCCTCTTCTGTGGTGCTTGGCGAAGCCCTGCAGGATAGCCACGCTCCTCCATCACCACCACGCCGTTGTGCTGCTGCTGGATGGAGTCTTCCTCAACCTTTCCCTCTCTCCTTGCTGGATCAAGGCGTGGGAGACGTCACCGGGTTGTACGTGTGTTGAACACGGAGGTGCCGTGCGTTCGGCACTTGGTCATCGGTGATTTGAATCACGACGAGTATGACTCCATCAACCCCGTTCACTTAGACGCTTCCGCTTAGCGATCTACAAGGGTATGTAGATGCACTCTCCTCCCCCTCGTTGCTAGTCTCTCCATAGACAGATCTTGGTGACACGTAGGAAAATTTTGAATTTCTGCTACGTTCCTCAACAGTGGCATCATGAGCCAGGTTTATTGCGTAGATTCTATGCACGAGTAGAACACAAAGTAGTTGTGGGCGTTGATTTTGTTCAATATGCTTGCCGTTACTAGTCTTATCTTGATTCGGCGGCATTGTGGGATGAAGCGGCCCGGACCAACCTTACACGTACTCTTACGTGAGACCGGTTCCACCGACAAACATGCACTAGTTGCATAAGGTGGCTGGCGGGTGTCTGTCTCTCCCACTTTAGTCGGATCGGATTCGATGAAAAGGGTCCTTATGAAGGGTAAATAGCAATTGGCATATCACGTTGTGGTCTTTGCGTAGGTAAGAAACGTTCTTGCTAGAAACCCATAGCAGCCACGTAAAACATGCAAACAACAATTAGAGGACGTCTAACTTGTTTTTGCAGGGTATGCTATGTGATGTGATATGGCCAAAGGATGTGATGAATGATATGTGATGTATGAGATTGATCATGTTCTTGTAATAGGAATCACGACTTGCATGTCGATGAATATGACAACCGGCAGGAGCCATAGGAGTTGTCTTTATTTATTTATGACCTGCGTGTCAACTTAAACGTCATGTAATTACTTTACTTTATTGCTAACCGTTAGCCATAGTAGTAGAAGTAATAGTTGGCGAGGCAACTTCATGAAGACACGATGATGGAGATCATGGTGTCATGCCGGTGACGATGATGATCATGGAGCCCCGAAGATGGAGATCAAAAGGAGCAAAGTGATGATGGCCATATCATGTCACTATTTGATTGCATGTGATGTTTATCATGTTTATACATCTTATTTGCTTAGAACGACGTTAGTAAATAAGATGATCCCTTACAACAATTTCAAGAAGTGTTCTCCCCTAACTGTGCACCGTTGCGACAGTTCGTGTTTCGAAGCACCACGTGATGATCGGGTGTTAGATTCTAACGTTCACATACAACGGGTGTAAGACAGATTTACACACGCAAAACACTTAGGGTTAACTTGACGAGCCTAGCATGTACAGACATGGCCTCGGAACACAGAAGACCGAAAGGTCGAGCATGAGTCGTATAGAAGATACGATCAACATGAAGATGTTCACCGACGTTGACTAGTCCGTCTCACGTGATGATCGGACACGGCCTAGTTGACTCGGACCATGTAATCACTTAGATGACTAGAGGGATGTCTATCTGAGTGGGAGTTCATAAGATGAACTTAATTATCCTGAACATAGTCAAAAGGATTTTACAAATTATGTCGTAGCTCGCGCTTTAGTTCTACTGTTTAGATATGTTCCTAGAGAAAAATTAGTTGAAAGTTGATAGTAGCAATTATGCGGACTAGGTCCGTAAACTAGGGATTGTCCTCATTGCTTCATAGAAGGCTTATGTCCTTAATGCACCGCTCAGTGTGCTGAACCTCAAACGTTGTTTGTGGATGTTGCGAACATCTGACATACACATTTTGATAACTACGTGATAGTTCAGTTAAACGGTTTAGAGTTGAGGTACCAAAGACGTTTTGAAACGTCGCGAAACATATGAGATGTTTTGAGGGCTAAAATTGGGATTTCAAGCTCGTGCCCACGTCAAGAGGTATAAGACCTCCGACGATTTTCTTAGCCTGCAAACTAAGGGAGAAAAGCTCAATTGTTGAGCTTGTGCTCAGATTGTCTGAGTACAACAATCATTTGAATCGAGTGGGAGTTGATCTTCCAGATGAGATAGTGATGTTTCTCCGAAGTCATTACCACCAAGCTGCTAGAGCTTCGTGATGAACTATAATATATCAGGGACATATATGATGATCCTTGAGATATTCGCGATGTTTGACACCACAAAGTAGAAATCAAGAAGGAGCATCAATTGTTGATGGTTGGTGAAACCACTAGTTTCAAGAAGGGCAAGGGCAAGAAGGGATACTTCATGAAACGGCAATTCAGCTGCTGCTCTAGTGAAGAAACCCAAGGTTGAACCCAAACCCGAGACTAAGTGCTTCTGTAATAAGGGGAACAGCCACTGGAGCGGAATTACCCTAGATACTTGGTAGATGAGAAGGCTGGCAAGGTCGATAGAAGTATATTGATATACATTGTGTTAATGTGTACTTTACTAGTACTCCTAATAGCACCAGGGTATTAGATACCAGTTCGGTTGCTAAGTGTTAGTAATTCAAAATAAAAGCTACAAACAAACGGAGACTAGCTAAAGGTGAGCTGACGACATGTGTTGGAAGTGTTTCCAATGTTGATATGGTCAAGCATCGTACTCTCCCTCTACCATCGAGATTGGTGTTTGCGTTGAGCATAGACATGATTGGATTATGTCTATTGCAATACGGTTATTCATTTAAGGAGAATAATAGTTACTCTGTTTATTTGAATAACACCTTCAATGGTCTTACACCTAAAATGAATGGTTTATTGAATCTCGATCATAGTGATACACATGTTCATGCCAAAAGATAGTAATGATAGTACCACCTACTTGTGGCACTGCCACGTAAGTCATATCGGTATAAAACGCATGAAGAAGGTCCATGTTGATGGATCTTTGGACTCACTCATTTTTGAAAAGTTTGAGACATGCGAACCATGTCTATTGGTGTATATGCATGAAGAAACTCTATATACAGATGGACCGTTTGGACTCACTTGATTTTGAGTCACTTGAGACATGAAAATCATACCACATGGGCAAGATGACTGAAAGCCTCGTTTTCAGTAAAATGGAACTAGAAAGCAACTTGTTGGAAGTAATACATTTTGATGTGTGCACTCCAATAAGTGCTGAGGCATGTAGTGGATATCGTTATGTTCTTACTTCACAGATGATTTGAGTAGATGTTGAGTATATTTACTTGATGAATCATGAGTCTGAATTATTGAAAGGTTCAAGTAATTTCAGTGTGAAGTTGAAAGATCATCGTGACAAGAGGATAAAAGATCTATGATATGATTATAGAGATGAATATCTGAATTACGAGTTTGGCACAGAATTAAGACATTGTGGAAATTGTTTCACAACTGATACAGCCTGGAACACCATAGTGTGATGGTGTGTCCTAACATCATAACTGCACCCTATTGGATATGATGCATACCATGATGTCTCTTATCGAATTACCACAATAGTTTATGGGTTAGGCATTGGAGACAACCAAATTCACTTTAAATAGCGCACCACGTAGTTCCGATGAGATGACACCGTATGAACTATGGTTTAGAGAAACCTAAGCTGTCATTTCTTAAAAGTTTGGGGCTGTGATGCTTATGTGAAAAAGTTTCAGGCCGATAAGCTCGAACCCAAAGCGGATAAATGCATCTTCATAGGACACCCAAAACAGTTGGGTATACCTCCTGTCTCAGATTCGAAAGCAATAGGGGATTGTTTCTAGAATCGGGTCCTTTCTCGAGGAAAAGTTTCTCTCGAAAGAATTGAGTGGGTGGATGGTGGAGACTTGATGAGGTTATTGAACCATCTCTTCAACTAGTGTGTGGCAGGGCACAGGAAGTTATTCCTGTGGCACCTACACCAATTGAAGTGGAAGCTTGTGATAGTGATCATGAAACTTCAGATCAAGTCACTACCAAACCCCGTAGGATGACAAGGATGCATACTACTTTAGAGTGGTACGTGATCCTGTCCTAGAAGTCATGTTGCTAGACAACAATGAACCTACGAGCTATGGAGAAGCGGTGGTGGGCCTGGATTCCGATAAATGGCTCGAGGCCATAAAATCCGAGAGGATCCATGTATGAAAACAAAGTGTAGACTTTGGAAGAACTACTTGATGGTCGTAAGGCTGTTAGGTACAGATGGATTTTAAAAGGAAGACAGACAATGATGGTGAGTATCACCATTGAGAAAGCTCGACTTGTCGTTAAGGTGTTTCCCGACAAGTTCAAGGAGTTGACTACGATGAGACTTTCTCACCTGTAGCGATGCTAAAAGTCTGTTGGAATTATATTAGCAGTTACTGCACTATTTATGAAATCTTGCAGATAGGATGTCAAAACATTGTTTCCTCGACGATTTTCTTGAGGAAAAGTTGTATGTGATACAACCGGAAGTTTTTGTCAATCCTGAAATATGCTAATAAGTATGCAAAGCTCCAGCAATCCTTCTAAGGAATGGAGTAAGCATCTCGGAGTTGGAATGTATGCTTTGATCAAAGATTTTTGTGTATACAAAGTTTATGAGAAACTTGTATTTCCAAAGAAGTGAGTGGGAGCACTATAGAATTTCTGATGAGTGTATGTTGTTGACATATTGTGAATCAGAAATGACGTAGAATTTCTGGAAAGCATATAGGGTTATTTGGAAAGTGTTTTTCAATGGAAAGCCTAGATTAAGCTACTTGAACATTGAGCATCAAGATCTATAAGGATAGATCAAAACGCTTAATGGTACTTTCAAATGAGCACATACCTTGACATGATCTTGAAGGTGTTCAAGATGGACCAGTCAAAGAAGGAGTTCTTACCTGAGTTATAAGGTACGAAGTTAAGACTTAAAGCTCGACCATGGCAGAATAGAGAGAAAGGACGAAGGTCGTCCCCTATGCTTAAGACGTAGGCTCTACAGTATGCTATGCTGTGTACCATACCTGAAGTATGCCTTGCCATGAGTCAGTCAAGGGGTACAAGAGTGATCCAAGAATGGATCACAGGACAGCGGTCAAAGTTATCCTTAGTAACTAGTGGACTAAGGAATTTTCTCGATTATGGAGGTGGTAAAAGAGTTCGTCGTAAAGGGTTACGTCGATGCAAGCTTAACACCTATCCGGATAGCACTGAGTATAGATACCGGATACGTATAAAGGAGCAACAATTTAGAATAGCTCCAAGTAGAACAGTTATTTGGAATAGCTCCAAATAGAACGTGGTAGCTACATCTAGGAGATGACATAGAGATTTGTAAAGCACACACGGATCTAAAAGGTTCAGACCCGTTGACTAAAACCTCTCTCACAAGCAACATGATCAAACCCAGAACTCATTGAGTGTTAATCACATAGTGATGTGAACTAGATTATTGACTCTGGTAAACTCTTGGGTGTTAGTCACATGGCGATGTGACCTGTGAGTGTTAATCACATGGCGATGTGAACTAGATTATTAACTCTAGTGCAAGTGGGAGACTGTTGGAAATATGCCCTAGAGGCAATAATAAATTAGTTATTATTATATTTCCTTGTTCATGATAATCGTTTATTATCCATGCTATAATTGTATTGATAGGAAACTCAGATACATGTGTGGATACATAGACAACACCATGTCCCTAGTAAGCCTCTAGTTGACTAGCTCGTTGATCAATAGATGGTTACGGTTTCCTAACCATGGACATTGGATGTCATTGATAACGGGATCACATCATTAGGAGAATGATGTGATGGACAAGACCCAATCCTAAGCATAGCACTAGATCGTATAGTTCGTATGCTGAAGCTTTTCTAAATGTCAAGTATCATTTCCTTAGACCATGAGATTGTGCAACTCCCGGATACTGTAGGAGTGCTTTGGGTGTACCAAACGTCACAACGTAACTGGGTGGCTATAAAGGTACACTACGGGTATCTCTGAAAGTGTCTGTTGGGTTGGCACGAATCGAGACTGGGATTTGTCACTCCGTGTGACGGAGAGGTATCTCTGGGCCCACTCGGTAGGACATCATCATAATGTGCACAATGTGATCAAGGAGTTGATCACGGGATGATGTGTTACGGAACGAGTAAAGAGACTTGCCGGTAACGAGATTGAACAAGGTATCGGGATACCGACGATCGAATCTCGGGCAAGTGCAATACTGCTAGACAAAGGGAATTGTATACGGGATTGATTAAGTCCTTGACATCATGGTTCATCCGATGAGATCATCGTGGAACATGTGGGAGCCAACATGGGTATCCAGATCCCGCTGTTGGTTATTGACCGGAGAACGTATCGGTCATGTCTGCATGTCTCCCGAACCCGTAGGGTCTACACACTTAAGGTTCGATGACGCTAGGGTTATAAAGGAAGTTGGTATGTGGTTACCGAATGTTGTTCGGAGTCCCGGATGAGATCCTGGACGTCACGAGGAGTTCCGGAATGGTCCGGAGGTAAAGATTTATATATGGGAAGTCCTGTTTTGGTCACCGGAAGAGTTTCGGGGTTTATCGGTAACGTACCGGGACCACCGGGAGGGTCCCGGGGGTCCACCAAGTGGGGCCACCAACCCCGGAGGCTTGCATGGGCCAATGGTGGTGAGGGACCAGCCCCTAAGTGGGCTGGTGCGCCTCCCACAAGGCCCAAGGGCAGCTAGGAGAAAAAAAAGGAGGAAACCCTAGGCTTATATGGGCCTAAGGCCCACCCTAGGGGGCGCCTCCCTCTCTCCCCTCTTGGCCGCCCCCCTTCCTCCCCATCTAGGGCCCCCCCTAGGGGTGGGAACCCTATAGGGGGCGCAGCCCCTCCCCTTCCCTATATATATTGAGGCATTGGGCTGCCCATAACACACAAGATTTGATCTCTCGTTGGTGCAGCCCTGCGTCTCTTCTTCCTCCTCTTCTGTGGTGCTTGGCGAAGCCCTGCAGGATAGACACGCTCCTCCATCACCACCACGCCGTTGTGCTGCTGCTGGATGGAGTCTTCCTCAACCTCTCCCTCTCTCCTTGCTGGATCAAGGCGTGGGAGACGTCACCGGGCTGTACGTGTGTTGAACGCGGAGGTGCCGTGCGTTTGGCACTTGGTCATCGGTGATTTGAATCACGACGAGTACGACTCCATCAACCCCGTTCACTTGAACGCTTCCGGTTAGCGATCTACAAGGGTATGTAGATGCACTCTCCTCCCCCTCGTTGCTAGTCTCTCCATAGATAGATCTTGGTGAGATGTAGGAAAATTTTGAATTTCTGCTACGTTCCTCAACACTTCCTTCTTACCTCACGTCTTGAATCTCGGGCCGAGATTCTTGTTTAGTGGGGGTGAGTTGTCACAGCCCTAGCTTAGCTTTTCTTACTCTTGCATGATCATCATGGCATCATGTTTATTTTTTTATGAAACTGAAATGGGGATGACAGAACCCCCAGCACCCCCCTTAAACCAACTAGGGTTTACTAAAATCTTTTTCAATAATTTCAAAATGCCCTTTAAAAATGTTCATCATTTCTGGATCAAGGTGGAAGCATCTACCGAAAATGGTTGACATTTTTGCAGGACATATTTGGACTTTCAATTAATTCAGCCATATTTGAATTGGAGCTATTTAAATTCTATATATATTTTAGATGCTCCAAAAATGTTGGAAATTGTTAAGGGTCACTGGAATAACTCAGAAAGCACCCATACTTATTTCTAGGATTTTATGAATGGTTTACTATTTATTTTAAACCAGAACAGAAAAAAGAAATTAGAAATGGTAACAGAAATAAAAGAGAGAGACAGCGGAGCTACCTGGGCTTACCTGGCCACTTACCTCGGCCCAGCACTGTAGCTGGCCCAGCCCAGCCGTCGCACCGTCTTCAACCTCCTGCCAATAGGCAGGAGGGCGTGTGCTCGCCGCACGCCGGCACGCGCCGGCCACCTCCTGCCTCCCTGCTTGTCTCCCCATCGCCCTGAGGATGCCACGCACTCCCTCTCGACCCTCTCACTCTCTCCCACGCCTTCTCCCCCTCCTCTGGCTCCCCCTCTTCCCCACCGAGCGGAGCTCGTCGCCGCCGCTCGCTGCTGCCACAGCCACCGCCTCCCCCTCGCTTCTCCGACGTGCCCACGAGCTTCGCCTTGACTTCCTCATCCTCTCCACCAAGCCATGGAGCTACGGACGCGCCACGACGTCGCCAGCATCGCCGTTTCCATCGCCGGCCATCGTGGACTCTCCCCGTCGATTCGAGAGCTATCGAACGTCCCCGAGCCTGCTGAGACCGCTGTCCGACTCCTTGTGAGCTCCGCCGTCGTTACCCACTCTTCCCCGCGTCGTTTCCTTGCCGTAGCGCCGTTCCCCGCCGTCACCGAAGCTCACCGCCGCCCGGCCTTGTCGCCGCCGTGGCTTGAGCTCGAACGAGTCGCACCCGAGCACCTTACCGAGCTCCTGGCGACCCCAGGAGGCTACACAGTGTTTTACTTCGCTCGCCCGTGCTCCGGAACGCCGTTTCCGCCGAGGTCCAAACTCCAGCCGCCGCAGCCGAGCTCGCCGGCGTCGGCTCTGGCCATCCCAGCTACTGCTGCTTGCTAGAATGGATGTGCACGTGTGCCAGCAATCCGTAGCCTCAAACAGCGCGCCAAACCGTCGACCGTGGGCAAATCCCGAGCCCTCCGCTGTCTCGGGCTTCGCCGGCGACAAGCCGGGGGTCAACTCCGGCGAGTTGACCCGGGGGTTTGACCCTGTCTGACCAGGGTTTGACCACCCTGGGTCACTGACGCAAGGGGCCAACCCTGCTAATTAACCCAGGTTAGTGATAATTATTTAGTTAGCTAATTAGCCTCTGACATGTGGGCCCATGCCTTAACTAAACTAGATTAGGTTTAGTTTAATTTTAATTAACCTCGTTAGTTAACTGTGCCACTGACGTGTGGACCCCACTGTCAGGTTTGACTTGGACCAGGCCCTTGGACCCGCTGACATCATGCTTATGCATTGCTGACGCAGTTAACCGTTTTCTGGATTAAAAATAATTTAGAAAATTCCAGAAATTAGTGTAAACTTCTAAAATTCATAGAAATTCAACCATAACTCAAAATGAAATAAATTATATATGAAAAATGATCAGAAAAATCCAAGGAATCTTAATATGGCTTTTTCATGCATGTTTGAACAACTTAACCTCACTGTTTAGTCCAAAACATGATAATGCACTATTTGAATTCATAGTTTGAATTTGAATTTGAACCTAGTGTTCGAACCAACTCCATTTAACTTGTTGCTAGTTGCATTAGCTCAATCAACAGCATATTGCCATGTCATGATCATGCATCATATTGTTGCATCGCATTGATTGTGTTCTTCCTTGTTTGCCGGTAATTGTCCCCTCTCGGTAGACGCTGCTCCGACGCTGTGATCGTTGACACTGATGAAGACTCAATGTTATCTTCAGAAGTGCCAGGCAAGAAAAACCTCCTTGTTCATTCTGATACAATCCCACTCTCCCGCTCCTGCTCTCTTTTACTGCATTAGGACAACATGATTCCTCTGTTACTTGCTGCGGTAGTTGAACCCCTTATCCTCTGCATGACCTGTCATTGCCACAGTAAATAGATGAAACCCACTAGCATGAGTAGGAGTTGTTTGAGCCCTGATGTGCCTACTCATTTATGCTTGTTTGTCATGCCTGCTACTGCTTAGAGTTGAGTCAGGTCTGATTCATCGGGGATGAATCAGACGTGTGTAAACATGTCCTACTGTTGAGAGCTAAGTGTGTGAACACGATTTGGTAAAGGTAGCGGTGAGAGACCATGTAGGAGTACATGTTGGGTTGTCTCATTGAAGCCATCCTTAGGATCTGAGTTCTGTGTTTGTGATCCATGAAACAGTTACTACCACGCATTGGGCCCGAAACCAATGGACCCTCTCAGCTTCTTGATCACCCTTGTCCTCTGTCCAGGAGTTGCAACTAGTTTGTGGTGTTTATAGGATATGTGTTGGCGGCCGTGCGTAGCGCTGACCCTAGGGGTGGGCTATGATGCGGTAGATACACCGTGGCCGGGCATGCCGGGCGCCCGTTTGGTGTCTCGGAACCCTGTACACATCGTCCGGGGCCGTATGTGGAAACCTCGGCCGGACTCCCTGTGGATGGAACCTGGATAGGTGATAAACCTGGACTAGAGACTTGAGTGTTTAGGTAGGCCGTGGCCAACACCCTCATTGGGCTTCCGCTTGAAGGTTGCCGAGTACATGTTGTGTAAACGGCGGTAAGTGGTGAGAGCGTGTGTGAAGAAGTACACCCCTGCAGGGTTAACATCATCTATTCGAATATTCGTGTCCGTGGTAATGGACTTCTGGGTTGCCTATAACAGTTCATAGACAAGTGAAAGTGGACACTCTAAAACTCGCAAGATAAGTGTGAGTGCTATGGATGGCCTTCTCGTAGGGAGACGGGAGCGGATCCATAGTGGTGTATTAAATGGTGAATATGTGGACTCGTGTGCGCCACCTCAAAAGAGTTGCTTGCAGTCGTAGTTCAGGTTAGCCACTAAGTCAAAGATGGCTTGCTGCAGTTAAACTCCACCACCCCCCTTGTTGATACCGATGCATATGTAGCTAGTTCTGATGTAAGTCTTGCTGAGTACCTTTGTACTCACGTTTGCTTAATTTATGTTTTGCAGAGAGAGAGACTTCCATCTCGCTAGTAGTTCCGCATGGACTTCGACGTTAGCTTGATACCTCAGCTATAATCTTGTGCCCTTGGCAGGATCTGGTAGATAGTCAGGCTTCTTAGCATTTTCCATTTGTAGATGTCTGTACTCAGACATGTTAAGCTTCCGCTTGTGCCTTGATTTGTATGCTATGATTGTTGGGTCATGAGACCCATGTTTGTAACATCTCGCTCCTCGGAGCCTAATGAATAAATACTTGAGTTGTAGAGTTATGTTGTGATGCCATGTTGTATTTACACATATCGAGCATATTGTGTGTATGATTGAAATGCTTGGTATGTGTGGGATCCGACAATCTAGTTGTTTAGCCTTGGCAGCCTCTCTTATGGGGAAATGTAGTCTAAGTGCTTCCATGAGCCATAGTAGTCCGCTACAGCCCGGTTCACCGGAGTCCTGTTAGCCCAGCACTACTGCTCAGGACACTTGACTGGCCGGCATGTGTTTCACTCCGTTCCGATGTCTGTCCCTTCAAGGAAATGTCACACGGTGACATCCGGAGGCCTGCCTAGCCTGCTACAGCCCGGGTTCCCAGAGTCCTATTAGCCAAGTGCTATAGTCCGGATTCACACGTTGCTGACCGACATGCTCGATGTGATTCATGTATGCCTGTCCCCATAGATTAGTGTCGCTTTGGGTTCACGACTAGCCATGTCGGCCCGGGTTCTCTGTCATATGGATGCTAGCGACACTATCATATACGTGAGCCAAAAGGCGCAAACGGTCCCGGGCCATGGTAAGCCGACACCCGTGGGAATACTGCGCGTGAGGCCGCAAAGTGATATGAGGTGTTACCGGCTAGATCGATGTGACTTGGAATTAGGGTCCTGACATCTGGCCGAGTGATTCAGCCTTCTTCCCAGGAATGACTCCATGGAAACTCATATTGCTGGTACTGAGTCTGGACATCGGAATGCCCATCTCTTTCAACGTCTCAGCATATAGTATGTTCAAGCCACTGCCACCATCCATCAAGACTTTGGTCAGTCGAGTGCCTTCAACAACTGGGTCGACCACCAAAGCTTGCCTCGCGGGGGTGGCAATGTGCGTTGGGTGATCTGACCAATCGAATGTGATGGTAGTCTGAGACCACTTCAGATAATTGGGTGTCGCCGGCGCAACCATATTCACCTCTCGTTTGATAACTTTCAGTCGACTTTTGCTTTCAACATCAGCAAAAATAGTCAGGGTGGAATTGACCTGAGGGTATCCATCATCACTATCTTCCTTGTCCTCAACTTTGTCTGACTCCTTTTCCTTATCTTTGGGTTGCTTGCCCTGGAACTGCTGGATCAAGAGTCGACACTGTCGAGTGGTATGTTTCGGGTAAATGAAATTACCCTCTTCATCTTTCTTGGTGTGGATGTGACATGGCAAATCCAACACATCATTTCCGTCCTGGTCTTTAACTTTCTTGGGGTTCCAAGGTCCTTTTGGTTTCCCCTTAAACTTTCCTTGAGTTACAGCCAAGACTTCCCCAGGAGCAGCTGGCTCGGCTTTCTGCTTCTGTTTCTGATTGGAATTTCCTCCGGTTTCTTGAGCGACTAAGTTGAGCTTGCCACTCCTGAGACGATCCTCATCTTCACCATTAGCGTACTTGGTGGCAATCTCCATCATCCGATTCAGAGACATGTCTCCGGTTCGACCGAATTTCAGATTTTGTTCTTTATACTTGACGCCTTCTTTGAAGGCACAAACTGCTTGGTGGTCAGGCACATTCTCTACCGTGTGATGTAACGTGATCCATCTCTGGATGTAATCCCTCAAAGTTTCATTCGGCTTCTGCACGCAAGACCGCAGTCCCGTCAGCCCTGCCGGTCGCTTGCATGTTCCCTCAAATGTGGTGACAAACACTCGGGCGAGATCTTCCCAAGTGTAAATGCTGCTGGGTGCTAACTGGTTCAGCCACGCTCTAGCCGAGCCCTCCAACATGAGAGGCAGGTGCTTCATGGCCACTTCATCATTGCCGCCGCCAATCTGGACGGCCACTCGGTAGTCTTCAAGCCAAGTATCGGGCTTGGACTCACCAGTGAACTTACTGAATCCAGTCGCCAACCTGAAGTTGGGAGGAATCACAGCGGCCTTGATGGCTCTACTAAATCACTCTGGCCCCGAAACATGTACTCTGTTGCTGGTAGGTGCATCTTTGTCGTGACCTTCTCGGTGAGCTCTGTTCCTATCGACCAAACCTTGAACGAGAATGGATCTCGCATCAAAGCCTGGCTCCCTGGGGTCGACTCGAATCCTTCACCCAACACTATGAGGGCGCCTGTCATCCTGCTGTCGAGGCGCATACGACCCGCTCCTCGGGGGAGGGGTGAGCACTCGACGTCGATCGTCACGATCGAATTGGTGATCATATTGCTCACGGTTCCCGTACTAATTACGCCGGTCCCCACGTCCCTCACGCCTCGGGGGCGATCTTGGGCTATGAGCCGACTGGACTGTGTTTGCAGCAACGGATCTGCTATGAATCCTGTTCTGTGACTGAGAAACTACGGAATTTTGGTCCCCTGCTGCCCGGAGTAACGCTCTGATCTGCAGCAAGCCTCTGCCAGCCTCCGACTGGGAAGGCTGAATCGACTCTGCTATATGGGCTGCAGCTGCTAAATTCTGAATCGGAGTTCGATATACCTGCGGGGGCGAAAAGAGCTAACGTTGACTGGATTCTGGAACCCGTTGTCGCGCACGCTCGTCGAGTGCTCGCTGGAGGTTCTCCAGTCGAGTGTGCTCGGCCAAGTTTGCCAGGAAAGGCGCGAGCCTCGGGGGTTTCTCCAACGATAGGAGTGTGCAGTGCATCCATGTTCCGGCGACGAAGTTCTTCTCTCTGCAGCGACGTGAGAGGCTCGGGGAGATATTCCTCATGGGGACGCGACGGTCGCCTCCGCCTGTGCCTCCGTCGGTGCGGGGAAAACCAGGAGGACTGGGTGGTCCATTGACCATCAGAACCTCCGCCGCCGGATCACTGATGTCGCACTCGAATGCGGTCTCTTTGGAGCCAGTCGATAGATCGAACAGGCCGTAGAGGGACTCGTCGGGCTCGATCGCCGCGACTTGAGGGGTGGCCGACTGGCGTGCCACCGCGTGTCTCACCCACCGCTGAAGTCTCGACCGACCGGAGCGCTTGCGCCGGCGGGAAACAGGGAGGGAGGACAACACAGGAGCCGACCGGTAGGGGGTCGACGGTTGCCGCAAGAGAACACTGCGGACGCACGCGCTAAAGTGCGTTGCCCCGCGGACGGGGAGTGCGTCCACGTCGAGCAGAGTCGTCAGCGATGAACGTGAGCGCGCCGAGACGGATCTCGCGGCCCTCCACCAAAACTCCGCCGGAAACCATGATGATTTGGATCGGAAAAGATCGCAACTCCTCCAACAAATCGCTAAAACACCTGCCCCACAGTGGGCGCCAACTGTCGTGGTTCTAAGTCTGACAGTAATGTAGGGGGGTAAGTATGGAGAGGCAAGATCTTAGCTATGGAGAAGTTGTAAGCACACGAGGTTTACGAGTTCAGGCCCTTCTTGGAGGAAGTAATAGCCCTACGTCTCGGAGCCCGGAGGCGGTCGACTGGATTATGCATGTGTGAATTACAGGGGTGCGAACCCTTTACACTGAGGAGGGGGCGGCTTATATAGAGTTCGCCGGACCCCTCCGGCCCTCAGTTATGCAGGGTTTTAAATACATTAAGGTCGGGCGTTACTAGTAACGCCCCTAATAAAGTGCTATGATGACCATAAAAGCTACTTAATAACCGACCATTAGCGTGCAGAGTGCCTTTAGGTCCCCTAGCTGTCGAGTAGTTTGGTCTTGGTCCAGTGATTGCTTCTTGGTCGAGTGTCTTCGAGTCTGTCGAGTGGAACACCTCCAAGTCGATTGAAAGGTGATTTCTTCTAGAGATGTCCTTGGGTAGGGCAGTTGGGACAGGTCCATGACCCTACCCTAGGTACATAGCTTCATCAGGTGGCTTGGGCATGGCGTCGCCCGACCATGTCCCCCCCCCCAGCGAACCTCCCCCTCACCCTCAGCCTCCTCGTTGTCATAGTCCCTATACCCTGCCTCATCGTCGAAATTCTCATCCAGCCGCAGAGCATCGGGCGAGCGGGCCATGCCTGCCGGCGGCGCGCGTCTGGATTGCTCCCTGGACGGCCGCCGCTCGGCTAAGCCTCTCGGCGGCCCGCGCCCCTGGTGGTGGCGACTGGGTGTGCCAGCAGGGCCTCGCTCCCTGGCGTACCTTGTTCTTCGCCGTCGTCGTCGTGGAGCCTGGGCGGCAGCCCATGCTGGCGGGTCTGCGGAGGAGGGCCGCGGTTCCTGGGTGGAGGCTTGGACGACTGCTGTTGCCTCGGTGGTGCAGTCACTCGGACGGAGACACACCTCCCGCAACCCACTCTTAAGTAGATTAAGCCTCGGCCCAGCGGAGAATCGGCTGGCGGTGAGACCGCGACCCATGCTTAAGCAGATGCGAGCGCTCATAGGGGTGTGGCGAGGGCATGGGGCGGTGGCGGGGCGGCGGAGTGGAGGAGCGGTGATCGGTGACCCTCCAAGCGGTTGGCGGCAGCAATATAGGAGGGATGGCATGTGGATCGTGGCATCGTGCTCATGTATTCTAGGACGACGAAGGGGTACGGATGGATTAGCGTGGGATCGGTGGGTTAGTGGAAATGTGGAGTGGCATTGGTGGGTAATTAAAGTGTAAAACATGTTTGATAGATTGGAGCCATTTGGACCATCAGATTGCAAGTTTCAACGGATAGGATGATTTGGTTCTCCGCCCTCTCGTGCTTTTATAGGGGTAGTAGATTACCAAAAATAACCACATTACTTGTTCCTTCTGTTCCTTTTTGTGAGGGGTCATGCATAGTTACAACTCACAACTATCCAGTTCCAAGGTCCGTTTCCATTTGTTCCTTTTTGTTGCCAGATTGTCTAAAGATAGTCTCGATGCAAATATAATCTTGTTTGGTAGTGTATCATGACAAATTAGCTTGCACCTGTCATGGTCATTATGCTTCAGATATACGATCCGGATTCGACCTGATCTACCGAGCTGAGAAGAAGGCATCTTGGCTCGAATCTTCACCACACTGGACTCAAAAGTTCTAATAATCAGTGGAAATAATCGATTGAAAACAGGAGCTCACGAGTGCACCCACTGGCGACGTAGAGCGCGGACTCCCCGGCGTCCGTCTGCATGGCATCGAGCGACACCATGGAGACGGAAGCCTTGACGTCGGCCAAGGTGGGACGGTGGCGAGCTACGCAGTGGGGTCAGATGCCTCGACGTCGGTACTCCAGGATGCGATGGGCGGTGTCGATAGGCGTCCCCAGGTGGATTCGACAAACCCCGAGCGCGCCTGCTGCGACGTAGAGAGCGGACTCCCCAACATCCATCTGCATGGCAGCGAGCGACGTTGGGGCCACGTCCCTGGGTGAAACTGGCTTCTACGGTGAATACTGCTGACCGAGGTAGGTGAAAGAAATTCATCAGTTTCTCTTGCAAAGCCGTGGAGGAGACGAAGGGTGAGGCTAGTCATAGTGGGAGTAACTTAGGTAGTAACATAGCGCACTTCGAGAAATTTTTGCTTATCTGGCATGTAGTTAATGAGAAGTGGTAACATAATATGTTACTGTAACATAGCGCTTCCCAAGGCAAGGTGAGTCTACAAGTCATTAAATGAAGCCACATATGACACTATTAGTATGTTACTTTGCACTATGAAGGTACTCCCTCCGTCCGGGTTTATTAGGCCTCTCAGCATCACAAGCATGTCCCGTTTTATAAGGCCCCATGTTGGAAAGGTGCATGCATGCAATCATTTCATTGGTTGCATTGAAAGCTATTGTTGTTGGTGCCATGGCTGGAAAATTAATACACTTCATGCGTGCTTTTTCATTGGCTGCATGCATGTGAGAGAGTGCATTGTGAGTGGAATGGAAGAATTAATGTGAGCAAATTACTATGTGTCTTGGTCTAAGAGAAGTTGTCTTTAGGCCTAATAAACCCGGACGGAGGGAGTAGTAACTTAGAGTAGTGTCATATGCATGACACTAGTATAAGTTACTCCCCACTATGACCAGCCTGATGGAGTACGATTTATGGCAGAAGAGGAATCGGTGGTAGCGGAGCACCCCTCGCACCCCTCGCGTCGCCTCCCCCAGGCGACGCCAGGGGCCCCAACCCTAGCACCGCCAGCACCTCCCCCTCCACCCCCTCCTGCCGCCACTGCCGCCGGCATGGGCCGTGGTGGCGGCGAGCCCGGTGCCAAAGTTTCTGGGCAGGGGGAGGCGGCGGATCCCATCTGAGGCGGCGGGGACGGCCCTTCTCATGCGATCCAACGGCGGCGGCCAGGACGGAGTATCCGGGCTGTGCGGCGGGGGCCCGAGCACCATCGTCGGTGGAGCGGCGGCCCTGCATGGACGGCGGCGGTGGCAACGCCCCATCCGGCGAGGGGGGCTATCCTGCTCGTGATGGTGACGACGACTACTGTGGATCCAACGCCCTGTTTGGATCCATCGTGGGGAGGCCTTTCGCCGACCGGCGGCACGTGGAGGGACCGGTGAGGAGAAGCCGGATCTCCGCCGGAGTACCGACGGCAACATACGTCTTCGTGGCGAGGTTCCACTCGGTTCCAGCCAGCCACGAGATCGGGAAGACGTGGCTTCCGGTGAAAATCGCGCCAGACTGCGGTCTTGGCGGACGATGGCGGCATCTCAGACGTCGTTTCCTTCTGGAGGCATCATCGTTGTAGGTCTCATCAACCTGATCGGGGAGTTCCGGGGGAAACCCTAGATTTGGGTCTACCGGATCGGACGATGACGGTGCTATCGGTATCGTTCTCCCTCATGGGGGCATCGTTTTGGAGCAAGTGCTAGTTGGAGGGGACAAGAGGTGGAGCGGTGTTTCATCTGCTCCATTGATGACGGCGGATCTCGGCGGCGTGGCACAGTGGAGACTCGGCGCCTGATGAGCGGAGATGGACTCGCGCAGGAGGGTTACGCTGCCTGGCGTCATGGTGGCGTCGGCGGCAGTTGGACCGGCCAAGGTTGATGCAGCAGTACAACTCTGAAGATGGATTCGTGGCAGGTGGCTGCAGCGGCCTCATACCCGGCAGGGGTCCTGGTTGAGAAGCACACCGGACTGGTGGATGCCCATACCCGGCATGCGTCCCGGGTGGGACCTCAAGTCTTTAGATGTTTATAGGTTTGGCTGCGTGGTCTGTTTGGTATTAGGCCCAGACTTTCAGCGCCCCTACATCAACTAGATAGGGATAGCGACCGTTGTTGCTTAGTTTGGTGGCTTTAGACTTATTGTTGTATGACTCTGTACGGTCTTGTGTCAATAATTAATAAAATGGCCGTATGCATCGTCCAGATGCAGAGGCCAAGGGTTGTCCTCCTTTTCTAAAAAAGGATAGCAGCGTGCGACCTAAGCTCTCGGTGAATAAAATGATTGGTTTTTCAATGAAAGGAGATGGCTGGACTGTACTGCATCGGGGTAGACTATTTAGATGACGTGGCTGACCTTGGTTGCATGAAAATTAGGTAGTAGACTGAGGTGGATAGTGTGCATGTCAAGAGAAATAATATAGTGGGGATGAACTATTTAGGTACTCATATGACTCCGTAGCCACACCAATTAATGTTGATGTGAAAAATTGTTAGTGCATGCGACGGTAAAGTCGTGACTTTAGTGCCTGCGACCAACAAAAAAATTCACTTAAAGTTTCAACCTTGTAACTTGATACTTGCAACCGAGAAAAATCAGAATTTTCAGATGCAAAATCATAAGTTTTAACAATTGAAAGTTAAAACCTACACTTAAAACTTACCATTCCCTTGTGCGGGGATCCAATTACTTCACGAATCGCGATGCAATTGAATGGCCTGCATGCCCCTGCGAATTTCAATGTAGGTAGGCAGTTCTTCTAAGTCAAGTGTTCCGTGATACTCCCAAGTCCTTGGCAATCTTTCGGTACTTGCTTTCCCGGCGGTGAAGAACCAGCCTTGGATGTTGAGGAGGCGCACCGGAAGGTGAGGTTGTGCGGTGAGCTCTATGGCAAGCAGTGCTGCAGTGGTGGTGGCCCCTCGTCTTGGCTATGTGCACTAGTAGAAAAATGGTCAAACGTGAAGCACATTAGTGCCGGTTTGAATTTGAGCCGGCACTAATGTGTACATTAGTGCCGGTTCCAACGGCTAGCCGGGCCGCTCTCATTAGTACCGGTTCGTAGTGAACCTTTAGCACCGGTTCATGCCACGAACCGGTACTAAAGTGAGTGGTGGCAAGATGTTGTCAGTCCGGGGCCCCTCCAGCACCTTTAGTACCGGGTCGTATCACGAACCGGTACTAAAGGTCGTCCTACATAGACCCTTCGTCCACCCGAGCTCGCTCTATTCTTCTCCTTTCCCCTCTCCTCTCTGCTCTTTCCCTCTTCCTCTCAAGCTCATCACACATTTTGCCCAAGATTTGAAGGCCCCCATCCATTCAAATGATCAAAAAGGTTAGCAACTCTTTCCTTTCATCTCTCATTGCTAGATTAGCTCATGCAATGCTTTATATAGTGATTGATTTTTGAGTTTAGTAATTTGGGAGGAATTATATATATGTGCTAGTATTTGATTTATATGCAATTTGAGGTCAAAAATAACACTTAGTTTTGCATATGTAGGTGTGGTTTACTTAGTACCTTCTAAATCTCCGTCGTAACCACCGTCGATCGCTCGCAACGTCCCGTCGCCGGCACCACCTTGTCGTGAGCCTCTTGTTCATGAAGATTCATATAAAAAAAATGATGTTTGTGTGATTTGGATATATAGTTACTCATATAATTATCTTACCCATACGTTGTTTGTTATGCATAGTGCCATGGTTTTGATATCCGTCCCCGTCGGCCCTCGTCCGGGTTATGATTCGGATGTGGTATATTCTCTTTTAAAACTATTCATTGCATTTCGTGTTTATGACAAATTATGCCCATCAAGTTGACATAGATATTTGTATGTAGGAGGTAGTTGAACCCGAAATTCCAACCGACCCTATTGTCGAGAGGTTAAATTTAGTTGAAACAGAAAACAAGGATTTAAAGGAAAAATTGAAAAGAATTGAGGGGGAGAAGATGGAATTGGAGTTGCATGTTGCCGATGTCATCCATGATCACAAGATTAAGATGGAGAAAATGCGCTTGAAGATTAGAAAATATGCCATTCATAGTGAGGCTTGGTATCATTATGCTGTTGGATCAATTGCTACCTTAGTTGCGATCTTGATCGCATTTGTTGTTGCATTTAAATTCTTTAGCTAGAGAGTTATTTGTTTGTTGCATTGAAGTGTTGTATGCTCTTTTTGTATGAACTTTATGTATTGTATTAATTTGATGTTTTCGGTGCTGTGTATTGAAGATGAGCCGGCAATGGATGTACGATGACCGATGCTCTCCCGAGTTCATTAATGGCGTGCGTACTTTTCTGCTTGTGGCTGAGGCAAACAAGCAAGCGGATGGTTTTATGCATTGTCCATGTGCTGGCTGTAAGAATGGTCGCAATTACTCTACATCAAGAACCATTCACGTCCACCTGTTTGAGTCTGGTTTCATGCCCACTATAATGTTTGGACCAAGCATGGAGAAAGAGGGGTTATGATGGAAGACAATGAAGAAGAAGAGGACGACGACAGCTATCCTGGCCATGGGTTCCCTGAATATGATGATACAACAATGAGGGAAGAAGCTGAGCCGGCAATGCGGGAAGAAGCTGAAGAAGAGGCATCAGATGAGCCCGTTGATGATCTAGGTCGGGCCATTGCCGATGCAAAGAGAAACTGCGCAAGTGATTTGGAGAAGAAGAAGTTGCAGCGCATGTTAGAGGATCACAAAAATTTGTTGTACCTGAATTGCGTAGGTGACAAGAAAAAGCTGGGCACCACACTGGAATTGCTGCAATGGAAGGCAGAGAATGGTGTATCTGACAAGGGATTTGGAAAGTTGCTGGTAATGATAAAGGATATGCTTCCAAAGGACAATGAATTGCCCGAGAGTACGTACCAAGCAAAGAAGGTTGTCTGCCCTCTAGGGTTAGAGGTGAGAAGATACATGCATGCCCTAATGATTGCATCCTCTACCACGGTGAGTACGAGGATTTGAATGCTTGCCCGGTATGCGGTGCATTGCGCTATAAGATCAGCCGCGATGACCCTGGTGATGTCGAGGGCGAGCGCCCCAGGAAGAAGATTCCTGCCAAGGTGATGTGGTATGCTCCTATAATACCACGGTTGAAACGTTTGTTCCAAAACAAAGAGCATGCCAAGGCGATGCAATGGCACAGAGGAGACCGTAAGAAAGATGGAAAGTTGAGAGTACCCGCTGACGGGTCGCAGTGGAGAAAAATCGAAAGAAAGTACGGGAAGGAGTTTGCAGATGACGCAAGGAACGTATGGTTTGGTCTAAGCGCAGATGGCATTAATCCTTTTGGGGAGCAGAGCAGCAACCATAGCACCTGGCCTGTGACTCTATGTTTGTATAACCTTCCTCCTTGGTTGTGCATGAAGCGGAAGTTCATTATGATGCCAGTGCTCATCCAAGGCCCTAAGCAACCCGGCAACGACATTGATGTGTACCTAAGGCCATTAGTTGAAGAACTCTTACAACTGTGGAATGGAACAGGTGTACGTGCGTGGGATGAGCACATGGGGGAAGAATTTGACCTAAAGGCGTTGTTGTTCGTGACCATCAATGATTGGCCTGCTCTCAGTAACCTTTCAGGACAAACAAACAAGGGATACCGCACATGCACGCACTGTTTGGACGATACCGACAGTATATATTTGGCTAATTGTAAGAAGAATGTGTACCTGGGACATCGTCGAATTCTTCCGAGCAGGCATCCCGTAAGAAAGAAAGGCAAGCATTTCAAAGGTGAGGCGGATCACCGGACGAAGCCTCGCCACCGTACTGGTGCTGATGTACATGATATGGTCAAGGATTTGAAGGTGGTCTTTGGAAAGGGGTTGGTGGACAACCTGTTCTGAATGACGCTGAGGGATGCGCACCCATGTGGAAGAAGAAATCTATATTTTGGGACCTGCCCTATTGGAAAGACCTAGAGGTCCGCTCCGCAATCGACATGATGCATGTGATGAAGAATCTTTGTGTGACCCTGCTTGGCTTCTTGGGCGTGTATGGGAAGACAAAAGATACACCTGAGGCACGGGAGGACCAGCAACGTATGCACGGAAAAGATGGCATACATCAGGGTCATGCAAGCTACGCTCTTACCAAAGAAGAGAAGGAAATCTTCTTTGAATGCCTGCTTAGTATTAAGGTACCGTCTGGCTTCTCGTCAAATATAAAGGGAATAATAAACATGGCAGAGAAAAAGTTCCAGAACCGAAAGTCTCATGACTGCCACGTGATTATGATGCAACTGCTTCCGGTTGCATTGAGGGGGCTTCTACCGGAAAACGTTCGATTAGCCATTGTGAAGCTATGTGCATTCCTCAATGCAATCTCTCAGAAGGTAATTGATCCAGAAATCATACCAAGGTTAGAGAATGATTTGGTGCAATGTCTTGTCAGTTTCGAGTTGGTGTTCCCACCATACTTCTTCAACATCATGACGCACGTCCTAGTTCACCTATGTGAAGAGATTAACGTTTTGGGTCCTATATTTCTACACAATATGTTCCCCTTTGAGAGGTTCATGGGAGTCTTAAAGAAATATGTTCATAACCGTGCTAGGCCAGAAGGAAGCATCTCCAAGGGCCATGAAAATGAGGAGGTCATTGAGTTTTGTATTGACTTTATTCCTGACCTTAAGCCGATTGGTGTTCCCGAATCGCGGCATAAGGGCAGACTGGATGGAAAAGGCACGCTAGGAGGGGAACAAATAATATGTATGGACAGACATTCTCTCACTGAAGCACACTACACAGTTCTACAGAATTCCTCCTTGGTGGCTCCGTATATGGATGAACACAAGAATTTGCTATGCTCCAAACACCCGGAGTGGTCTGATGACTGGATTACACGTGAGCAAACCAGGAGTTTCGCCAGCTGGTTGCAGACACGTACCATGCATGACACCTCTATTGAAGATGGCTTGTACTTGTTGTCCCAGTTACCATCTTCGAATATAATGACTTTCAAAGGGTACGAGATAAATGGTAATACATTTTACACAATCGCCCAAGATAAGAAGAGCACCAACCAAAACAGTGGTGTCCGCTTTGATGCAGAAACCAAGACAGGAAAGGAAACATATTATGGTTATATATAGGACATATGGGAACTTGACTATCGACGTGGTTTGAAGGTCCCTTTGTTTTGGTGCAAATGGGTCAATATGACACGAGGTAGGGTAACGGAAGACCCGCAGTATGGAATGACAACAGTGGATCTCAACAATCTTGCGTATGCAGACGAACCATTCGTCCTAGCCAATGATGTGGCACAGGTTTTCTATGTGAAGGACATGTCTACCAAGCCAAGAAAAAGAAAAGATAAGGAAGCGAATGCATCATATGATGAGCCAAAGCGGCACATAGTTCTTTCTGGGAAGAGAAACATCGTGGGAGTGGATGACAAGACAGACATGTCAGAAGATTATGAAAAGTTTGATGAAATTGCTCCATTCACAGTGAATATTGACCCGAGCATCCCGTTAAATGATGAAGATTTTCCATGGTTACGGCGCAAAGGGACACACGCGAAGAAAAAGTTTCACACCCGAAGATCTGGGATGTGATCGGCTTCACTATCATCACTTTCTTTTGTGTTTCACACCCAGGAGGGAATCTCTGTAATAGTTAGGGTAGTTATGTGTTTTGGCATTTGAAACACGAAGAAATTTTATGTGCAAACAAATTCTTTCATGCCTTTACTGATTTTTAAAGTTAAGTTATTCACAAACTAGTGATTCACACTAATTTCAAATAATTCAAAATTTAAACTATTCAAATTTGAAAAGTATGGGCACTAACAGAAAGTTTGTAATTTTTTGCACCTAAAGCAAAAATATTCACAAAGAAACTCTAAATACAAAAAAAATAAAGCAAAAAAATAAATAAGAGCCCGCCTACTGGGACATAGCGGCCTGCATCTCCACTCCTAATGGAGCAGTTGGTAGTCTCGCTTCCAGGTTTTTTTTCGTCCCACCTTCCATGGTTTTTTTTATACCTCGTCCCACCTCACACTGAACCGTCACGAACCGAAAAAACCGCGTACCGAAGCCCCCAACCGCCCACGCACTCCAGGGCCTAACCTCCGATCGCACCCAAGACAATCCAGCGAAAAAAAACCTACGAAAAGTAACCAGCGAAAAAAAAACCTAATGGAGGAGTTGGTAGTCTGGTACGGTTTATTTTCAACACTTTCCTAATTACAAAAGATCACGGATCTAACTTTCCTACCTTAGCCAAATCAACGGATCTCTTTCATTAATGCAATTTGCTTTAGGAAACAAATAATAGATTCTTTCCTACCTTAGCCAAATCAACGGATCTCTCTCATTAATGCAATTTGCTTTAGGAAACAAATAATAGATTCTTTCCTACCTTAGCCAAATCAATGGATCTCTCTCATTAATGCAATTTGCTTTAGGAAACAAATAATAGATTCTTTCCTACCTTAGCCAAATCAACGGATCTCTCCCATTAATGAAATTTGCTTTAGCAAACAAATAATAGATTATTTCCTACCTTAGCCAAATCAATGGATCTCTCTCATTAATGCAATTTTCTTTAGGAAACAAATAATAGATTCTTTCCTACCTTAGCCAAATCAACGGATCTCTCTCATTAATGCAATTTGCTTTAGGAAATAAATACTCCCTCTGTTCCTAAATATAGGGTGTATAGTTTTTGGCACGGAAATTAAAGAACGCACGTGGAGGGAAAATTTCACAAGTTTTGAGCGAGATTACACCTGACTAATTGGCATGAGAAAATAGAGGAGCTTGCCTAATATAAGAAAATGTAATCAAATCCCTAAAAAATTATCCAAACGAGTGGTGCAATGCAATACACCTTATATTTTGGGTTTTTTCTCAAAAATCTATACACCTTATATCAAGGAACGGAGGGAGTAATAGATTCTTTCCTACCTTAGCCAAATCAACGGATCTCTCTCATTAATGCAATTTGCTTTAGGAAACAAATAATAGATTCTTTCCTACCTTAGCCAAATCAACGGATCTCTCTCATTAATGCAATTTTCTTTAGGAAACAAATAATAGATTCTTTCCTACCTTAGCCAAATCAACGGATCTCTCTCATTAATGCAATTTGCTTTAGGAAACAAATAATAGATTTTCAGGAAACAAATAATCTCTAATCTCTAATTCTCTAATAATAATAATCTCTACTCCTAATGTCTCAGTTGATAGTCTCCATTCCGGGTTTATTTTCGTCTCACCTACCATGATTTTTTTTCGTCCCACCACTTTCGCTGGGTTTTTTCCGTTGTTTTTTTTCGCCTCATTTCCGGTGCCGCAAAGCCGATACTCCACCCCACGCTCCATCCTCTCACGGTCTCACCCTCCATCTTTCTCATCCCTTTCGTCCGCTTAGGGTTCCACGCCGCCGCCTCCATGCCCAGTGTGCCGCCGCCGCCGGCCGTTCGCCTCCCTCCACCTCCGGCTCTCCTCCATCACGGTTCTTCCTTGCCCCCCCCTCCCCAATTTCTTCCCTAACCCGGCTATGGTTCTCACCTTTCGTCGCTTCTCTTTCAGTAGTACCTCATCGCTTTGATCTGCGAGCATGCCAAGAACCGAGAGAGGGTGGCTGCGGAGGCCACCGAGGCGGGCGAGGAGTCATCGCCTCCGGCCGCCATGGTGCCCCCGCCCCCCCTTGTTCCACGTCTTCCTGCGTTCAGTCTCCATGGTGCCACCAGGAATGAGAGGCGGTCATGATCGGCTGTGCGAGGGCAAATCTAAAGAGGCCGGAAACGGGATCGGTGGCGGCCTACTCATCTCCCGCTCTGCCGGGAACATAGTTGTGTCGGCCAGGTCTGGAAGTGCCTCTCCTCTGCACACCACCAGATCGATGTTCCCAATCCCGTCCAACCCCATCTTTCCCATTGCCCTCCACCGCTGAACTATAAGCAGCGGAGGTGCCTCCGTATTCCACCCTTGCAGCGAGAAGGGTCGCACGACGTCCCCTGATGGCGTTGCGGACAGCCCCTTTGGCTCGTATGCGCCTGATGTTTCGTATAGCAGCGGCGCCGCCACCCATGCGTTCAGATTCTGGCACCTGGATAAAACGGTAAGCATCTCATGATCCATCCCGAGTTCACGAAATTTCACTGGTTTCTATGATTTAGTATTGCACATGCATCAGTTTCAGAACCCGAGCAAAAGTAGCCTGGCTACTTCTACTTACCCGACTTCTTCAGTTTAGTTGGATGGCTTGGATCGCTAATAAATTGAGTGAGTCCGTCTTTGCATTTTTAGTCGCTGAACTTGTGATAACAGTAGCAGCCTTATCTTAATTCATAGTTTAGTTAATCCTAGCTAATTACTCACCACACATTGTATTTTTTTCACTGTTCGGATATATTTCTTGCCAATGACCAAAATATATGGATTGGTAAGTATGCTCCACTAAAACTAGATAGGAAAAATACTTGAAAAATAATTGCACTGTGAATAGTTGAAATAACTAACGGGATTATCTTGTGTTCCGAATATATTGTCTGAAACATGTGATTTTGGGCCGCCCAAAGTATCGACTTCTGATGATTTATTAGAGCCCTTAATTAAGTTGTCCTTGCTCAACCCATAGGTAGATGTTCTAATTAAGTTCCTTATGATTTGATACATTATGTCTCTTCTGAGGTTGTAGGAACCAGTTACATGTTCTCTGAACTTCTTGCTGACATTCCATATGGCTCCAAGTCCAACATATGGTTGCTAGGCAAGTATTCAAATCTAATTAACATTCTGTTGCATGTGTTGCTCGCACTATTCTCTTGGATAAACATCTGCAATTTTCAGGTTGCTGCATCTATGAGATGACTGCGCTGAATCATGGATTCAAAGCATTTCTAGGTAGCTACGTTGACGTGCTCTTTAAGTTACAGTTCCTTCTTCCCCGCAAAAATAAAAGAAAAAAATTACAGCTCCTTGTTGTAAGTTGTAATATATGATGTTTCACCAAAAGTTGTATGTCAGATGATGTTTTTTCATAACAGGATCGCAATATGTAGACACTGATAAACATGCACGATGCGAGAGAACCACTATAGTATTAGATCTGAAGCCATAAATTTATCTTGATTAATATTGTAACCCTGTTGAAAGTATCTTTTGTGTGTCTCAGAACTCAGCGAATTAGTATGAATATTTCTAGAAACAATTTTATAACTAAATACACGGGTTGGTTGCAGATTATTGGTAAAGAAGAACTGGAAATCAGTTGTTTACTATATCACTGTGAGCAGATCATTAGGGTCTACAAGTTTGGACTTGCATACATTGCCCTTTATCTAGAAAATTCATAATAACTATGATGTTTAACACTTTTGAGAGCTTTAGCCCGTGGGAGATTGTCATCCATGACAATCGTACAATCTTTTTTATCTAGAAAATCCATAATAACTATGATGTTTAACACTTTTGAGAGCTTTAGCCTGTGGAAGATTGTCAGCCATGGCAATCTTACAGTCTTTTTTATCTAGAAAATCCATAATAACTATGATGTTTAACACTTTTGAGAACTTTAGCCCGTGGGAGATTGCCAGCCATGACAATGTATACCCAATCAAAAAATTCAGCCACGTGGAGAGTTCTCCAGATGGTATGTAGGTCTACTGTAGACAAAATATTGATTAATAGCTTCTGACACAGTTTTTAGTGATTTGTAATACCCTCAAAAATTCAAATATACAAGTGTTACTCGGCAAAACAAATTATGTTGTGTAGATATTACTGTAATAGAGATCCATTTCTATACTTCACTCATATGCATGGTTGAGTAGTAGTACTTGTGATACGTGATGTGCAAAGTGAAACATGGTTGACATGGCTTTGCGACGGCGCTGGCGGAGAAGACGTCAAGGGCGGTAGAGGACATGTTTTAGAAGATGTTGAGGGCGGGGGTGGAGGAAATAGCCAAATGGGGTTCCTCGGCGCCAGCGAGAAGTAGGTCGATGGGTTCCGTTGTAGCACTGAGATGTTGTGTGATTCATTCATTCGTTTGATCCCTCCTTATTCCACTTGAATCAGATCTATAAACCTCGGGTTTTTCTTCTTCAGTAGAACATGACCCAGGGCATAATTTCATGCTCCGAGTTTGGCTTATTTAATTCACTATGATGCAATATTTGCTGCTAATAATTATAGTAGTTTAGATTTTAAAATGCAATATTATATACCATGTGTGTGGATGGAACAAAACATAAACTCATGTACTCTGGTTGTATGTGGTTTCTCTATTTTTTCAGATATGGCCTTGAGGTGCAGGAAGTCTGAGGAGAGGCAGTCGGTCAAGTTCTTGCTGGAGAGGGAGGTGGATGCGTACCTTGCGGAGTTCTTGCATGGGTATATGGTGAACAAGGAAAAGATAGAGTTGCTGCTGTGCGAGAAGACTTGTAGTTTTTTTAGCACAGAAATGTATGTGTTTTTGAAGGATATAGTGTCCAACAGTGTAAGAGCATCTTTACTGACAGGAATTTCTTAGAGATTTGGAGTTTGTGTATATAGTCCATTACTTCAAAATAACTTTCCTTAAGATTGTAGGATTTAGAACTACAGATTTTGTTTCTATGATCTACTTAGCATGCAATTCTGAACAAAACTTAAATTGGGACACACCTCACAAAAAGGAAACTCATCCCATCATCAGTAGTGAAAGGCTCAATGACAACTACCAGAGTCATATAGAAGGTAAGTCATCTCCCAAGCATTGATTTTATTTGGAATTGTGCAGGTTCAGATCTATGCAAGTCAAAACTTAGTTATGTCTATAGAAAGGGTAATCTTCAAAGTTGGTATATTTTGTGGTATTTTGGAGGAGGAGCTCAAGGGCTTCACTGAACTCCAGCAGGGGTGTCAGGGCTGCCAATGACCTCCACATAGCTATGATATTGCTTAAACCAATTGTAACAACTAGATTCTCTTCAATATCTATGTTAATTTGTAGAAAGGGTCAGGTTTGGGAAATCCATGAACGGGCTGCTACTAAATTAGTGGGCCTTTGGACAATACCTGGAGTATTGCATTAATTCGATGTTGTCATGACCTTATTTATGATCACTTATGTGCATGTTTGGAGTGTTCATAGGAATGAGATTTAAGCGTAGTCCTTCCTTTACACTTTTAGCTGGATTTCTGACGAGTGGTTATATGATTGGCCATGGTAGCTCATATGTCAATTAATCAGGAGAGTGAACAATACAATAATGCAAATCTGCCCCCCCTTCTCTGTTTTGAGTCATTGTTAATCATCCCAACAGCCATACCCGAGGTGGTCAATGTGGTCTTGTCAATGGCATATAGGGATGATATAACCCTCCCTTTCACTCGGCAAAACTAATATGTTGTGTGCATAGTACTGTAATAGTGATCCATTCCTATACTTCACTCATATGCATGGTTGAGTAATAGTACTTGTGATACGTGAGGCATGAAGTGAAACATGGTTGACATGGCTTTGCGATGGCGCTGGCGGAGAAGACGTCAAGGGCGACAGAGGACATGTTATACAAGATGTTGAGGCCTGGGGCGGAGGAAATAGCCAAATGGGATTCCTCGACGCCAGTGAGGAGGCTGATGGGTTCCCTTGTAGAAATGAGATATTACATGATTCATTCATTCATTTGTTCCCTCCTTATTTCACTTGAATCAGATCAATAAACCTCGGGGTTATTTTTCTTCAACGGAACATGATCCACGACATAAGTTCATGCTCTGAGTTTGGCTTATTTAAATGCAACATTATATACCATGTATATGAATGGAACAAAATATAAACTCAAATTGAATGTCAAGCATTAATTTGTAGTGCTATATGATGCAGGTTTGCTATATGTGTAGAATATGATTTTCTCCTTAGAGAATCTCCTAGATGGAGTTGTCTTGCTGATATACTTGTGAAAGTTGGCATGATCTTACCATGAATCAACTCACAATGTTATCATTCACTTAACTGGCCTTTTCATAAAAAACCAGTTGGTTAAAAGCCTACTGGGCAAAATATTTACAAGGATTACATGTATGCAATTTACATGGGGCTATGTAATGTTAGAGATCCAGAAGGTTGAAGTTGTGTGCAATGGTCATTGGAATGGTTACCATGCTAAGAGCAAAACCTATTGTTAAACAATATCATGTTATTCATTATTGTCGAACTTAAATTATTACATTCAATGTGATTGCGTAATACCTGATTGTTGTGTTTCCAATTAAAGCACATTCTGTGACTATATTCCAGTCGGGTGTTGTTAGATCAAGCTACTGCAGTTGCACCCGAGATGAGAAAATGGTAAATGAAAGATGTTGATTATAAATACTTTACTACTTACATATTGTTCATGAAAACATCAAGTAATTATAAGTATCATTTGCGATCGCCATTGATCATATTGGATACCGGATGACTGTTTTCCTGGTCTTCAAAGAAGAAATATCCTAGAAGTTGAGCCCAGCCGGAGGGGCCTCGATACTTTTGAGCCAAGAAAAGTAGATGAGGTCTGTCCAAAATGTTGTGAGCTATGAATAATAGATGCGGAAGGGCTCAAATATTTTGTGTTTCCATGGTTTCTAAATGGTATGGTTCTAAGTCCCTAATTTTGTATGTAATAGTTTTCTAGGCAATTGCATAATGCAATCAAGTTTCTGGTTGTAGTAGTACATTGGAGCATTTGTTTGAAGGGTTCAAAATCCTCCATGTGTTGTCTTTAATTAATGGATAGTAACAATGGACCAGATTCCTGAGACGGTCGATCTTAAGCATAAAAGGCATCCAAGTGCTATCAACGCTTCTGTAACACTTACTTTATTTTTTGCATCAGATCTGATAAGCCTTTCTATGTAAACATAGTCAAATTTCATTTTCTTATTGTAAGGAATTTTTTAAAAAAATTGTCTATTACTAGCTATCTTTTATATAGATGTAAAATTTGACATGCATTATGTTAACATATGGAACCAGTAAAAAGTTAAAAATAGCCACAACCAATATTTTTTCAATGCCCGTAGCAACGCACGGGCAGTCTACTAGTACGACTAGAAACTCAATCTGTTGTTGGGCCAGGACGCAGGCCTGCAAAGGCCCAGTAGGCCCACAAGGCAGCACAGAACATGTAGGCCCAGTAGGCCTGCTTTGGAGAGGAGCTCGAGAGAGCTACCACACGGGGGTTTATAAATCAGTGCGGACGCCCCTCGGCTAGCGAGGTGGGACTAAACTTGCCGCACAGCACCTTGCCAGCGCACCCCCTTTAGTACCGGGTGGTGGCTCCAACCGGTACTAAAGCCCCCCCCCCCTTTAGTACCGGTTGGAGCCACCACCCGGTACTAAAGGGTGTGCGGTTCCCGCCGCTTGGCCTGGCCAAAACAGGCCTTTAGTATCGGTTGGTGGCTCCAACCGGTACTAAAGGTCCATCCTATATAACTAAACACTTCAAAAATTTCAGTTTCTCATCTGCTTCTTCTCCTCTGCCCGTCGCCCACCGCCCTCGTCTCCATATCCCTCGTCGCCGCCCCGTCCCCATCGTCGCCGCCTCGTCGTCCCCGTCCCCGTCGTCCCCGTCGTCACCGTCGCGCCGTCCCGGCCTGTCCCGCGCGTCGTCCCCGTCCCTGTCATCGTCATCCCGTCCCCGTCGTCGCCTCCCCGGCCCGTCCCCGTCGTCGCCGCCCCGTCCCTGTCCCCGTCGTCGCCATCCCCGTCGTCGCCGCACCCGTCGCCGTCCCCGTCGCCGCCCCCCGTCGCCTCTCGCCTCGCCGGTGAGCACACGCACATACATTTTTTTAGTTTTTTAGTTATAGAAATAGTTATAAAAATGTTAGAAATTTTTCTTTTTTTAGTTATAGAAATAGTTAGTTATATAGCATT
The DNA here is from genome assembly GCA_034509565.1 of Triticum monococcum. Taxonomy (NCBI): domain Eukaryota; kingdom Viridiplantae; phylum Streptophyta; class Magnoliopsida; order Poales; family Poaceae; genus Triticum; species Triticum monococcum. The sequence continues at coordinate 615,416,048 of CM067846.1, forward strand.
GTTAGAAATGTTATAGAAAAGTTAGAATTGTTTGGAATTTTTCTGTTTTTTAGTTATAGAAATAGTTATAAAAAAAGTTAGAATTTTTTCTCTTTTTAGTTATAGAAATAGTTAGTTATATAGCATTGTTAGAAATGTTATAGAAAAGTTAGAATTGTTAGGAATTTTTCTGTTTTTTAGTTATAGAAATAGTTATAAAAAATTTAGAAAATTTTCTTTTTTTAGTTATAGAAATATTAGAAATGTTATACAAATGTTAGTTATATATAGAAATGTTATAATTTTTTTCTGTTTTTTAGTTATAGAAGTATTAGAAATGTTAGTTATATAGCATTGTTAGAAATGTTATAGGAATGTTAGTTATATAGAAATGTTAGAAATTTTAGTTATCAAAATCCAATCATTAAAAAAATGTTACTTTTTGTGGGCATATAGCTAGTATTTGTTCTCGATGATGCCCGGCCCGCATCCTCGCCGTCGACCCGTCCGCGACGACGTCCAGGTGACCCATGTCCGGGACTGGGCTCCGCCGGGCTGGCACTAGGAGGTGCTGCCTGGAGGGGCGTGCCGCTTGATGAGGAACCCGGCCCCGGTCGTCGACCCTGATCTCGTTTGGTGGCGTTCGCGTGGGCCAGTTTTGGTGCGGAGGGAGCCGGCCCCGCCGGAGGTGGTACGTTGCCGTGTCAGGGAGGAGGACGAGCACGTCCATCGCTACATGGTTGCGTTAGAGGGCGGCAGGTTCTCCAATACCTGGCAGTTTCTTCAGGGATCTCACTTCAGCTATGATCCTGTGAGGGTTCCTTCTCTTTGGGTGTCCACCGCCCGCGCCGCATGGTCCGACGATGTATTCAAGATTATATCTATTATTCGAGACGATGTATTCGAGATTATATCTATTATTCAAGACGATGTATTCGAGATTATATCTATTATCTGAGACAATGTATTCGAGATTATATCTATTATTCGAGACGATGCATTCGAGATTATATCTATTATTCGAGACGATGTATTCGAGATTATATTCGATGATGCTTATTATGTACTATGATTGATTCAGTTTTTCCTTATTAATTGATTGCATCTATGCATTGTAATTTGAATATATTTCTTTTGGATTAGTTAAACAAAACCTATGGCAGACAATACCGACAAAGAGGGAGAAGAGGCCCTGTTCAATATCATACGCAATCCTCGCGGGCCAGATGATGATCAGAATGAAGAAGATTATGACGGCTCCGAATATCTAAACAACACCGGGGAGGGTGATATGATATTCGATCGCGACGACCGAATTGATGAAGTCATGAACTATGAACATGACGAAGAAAATGTTGATCTTGAAACAACAAAGACCGGCGAGGTATATATATTTATATAAGCAGGCATCTGGTGATCATCACATGTTTTAAATGACTTGAAGATATATTAACAAATCGATCTTTCTTCTTTCAGCCATCCGGATCGAGCAAATCTTCAGGCAACGGGACGAAACGAGGCCCGAACAAAAAGTTGAAGGAGGGCGTAAAGTACAATATCGAGGCAATCAGACCTAATGGCGAACTATTCGCACCTAAGAAGATTGCGGACAAGTTTGTTCGTCAGTGCGGAGTTCTTCTGAAGGACCAACTCCCGATCTCCCTTCAAGAATGGAGAGAGCCAGCAAAGCCACGTCCAGGAGTTACTTTTGTCGACGACAGACAAAAACATTTTCTTTGGGAAACGCTCATGGAACATTTCACCCTACCAGATCATTTCACAAAAGCAGATGTGGAGAAAGTCAAGGACGCTGCTCTTAGGAAGATGGCGGTTGCATTCAAGAACCACAAGATTCGTGAATGGGCCAAGTACGTCAACGGAGGAAGGAAGACTCCAGTATTCGAGGGAACACTAGAGAACCAAAGTGCTCATTGGGACGATTTCGTGAAATTTAAGGATTCGGAATTATCTAAGGAACGGTCGAGAATAAACAAGGCCAATGCCGCAAAAAGGATAAGTTCCATAAGCTGGGGCCAGGTGGCTATGCGGTGGGAATGCCTAAGTGGGATAAGTCTGAGAAAGAGATGCTGGATGCAGGTGTCACTCCAGAAACATTGAGCTGGCCCCCCAGGTGTAGGACTTGGTTCTATGCGCATCGGGGGGAGTTGGACCCGAAGACAGGCAAAGTTTCGAAGAAGGCATGTCTAGACGGAGCCGAAGATAAGCTACTTGTTGCAATAGAAGAGGCTCGATCCGGGTTGTTCGAGCCCAACAGAGAGAACGACGAGCTTACGCGTGCCCTAGGAAATCCTGAACACCCGGGAAGAACACGAGGCATGGGCGCTATTCCGTGGTATGAGGGGTTTACGGACTGGAATGCCGACTACAGAACCCGTGCGAGAAAGAAGATTGCGGAGGAGAAGAAGAGGAAGATGGAGGAGGAGAAGAGGAAGCTAGACTATGAACGCCTTCAAGGCCTAGAATCAGCGCACGCGGACTTGGCAATCAAATTCCAGCGGTAGCAGGAGCAAATCGACTCACTTAGCCAGCAAAGGAGGTCTCAGCAGCTAGCGGATGATCCACCAATGGATAGCACCGTCCCATCCATGCCGAGAAGCAGCGTGGGTTCCGCCCCAGGCGACGCATTGCTGGATAGCTACCCAGTGGATGACATCATCGAGAACACTAACTGCGAGCTACACTTCAAAATGAAGGACATATCCATGAAGGTGGCGGACGCCCTTGCTTTTACAAATCCCCCCGAGGCAACCTTCCATTGCAACCCGATTCTAGCGGGCTATGCTCTTGTCTGGGTTGATGAGGTGGTGGACCAATATTCGGGGCTAGAGCTTGACATTCCTGGAGGTGACGATGAGCACACACTAGGAGAGGCCAACCATCGTATCATCCTATGGAGAAAGGATTGCATCATCTTTCGAAGGCCACCAACACTGCGTCATCCGATTCCTCGTCGCAGTCCGCCACCGAGTCAGCAGACTCCCGCTCCTTCAAGTCCACCAACGCGTCAGGCCACTCCTCCTCCAAGTCCGGCACAGCTTCAGGCCACTCCTCCTCCAAGTCCGGCAAAGCGTCAGGCCACTCCTCCTCTAAGTCCGGCACAGCTTCAGGCCACTCCTCCTCCAAGTCCGACACAGGTTCAGGCCACTCCTCCTCCTCCAACTCAGCCACGTCAGCCGTCTTCGTCGCCTCAGCAATCACGGAAGAGAGCCGCCTTAGCTATGGTGCGTAGCGGTACAAGTCGAGGTAGTACTGCGGGTACAGGCAGAGGCAAGCGATTTCAATATGGTCCAAGCCTCGCGCCTCTTCCGTAGAGGCCTTACGACAAGTCCGAGGAGGAAAACATAGCCATATCGAAGGCCGAGGTGGAAGCCCATTTTGCACCGAAACCACCACCGCCGCCAAGGGAGAAAGTGCCTGTTGAAAAGATTGACCACTTCATTCGTATGGCTAGACCACCAGCTCCCAAGCCTGTTGACACAGACTATGAGCGCCACCTCAGGAAGTTAAATCGAGCATGTCTACAGAAAGAGGCGAGCTCGAGCTCGAGCAAATCAGCTGGCAAAAGGAGCGGTAAAACTGTTCCCCAGCTGGGAGAACAGGCGGCGCAATCAATCCCCCCGCTTGTTGTGCCAACAACACATGAGAGTAGGCGCGCCCAATATTATTGTGGGCAAACCGTTAATGTTCTCGGGGTGGGCGATGTGGTAATAACCGAGGAGCATATTGCGCATGCTGAATCGATCGGGATCACTGTTGGACAACTCCTCGATATCGAGCCCATGTCTCCGACTAGAGAGGAGGAAATAAAATGAAATATGCCCGGGGCCAACCTTTGGTCGAGCCAGAGGAGGTCAATAAGCTTCCAACGAGAATGTATGAATTGCATCAATGGTACATGGACATTATCAAGATTTCCAATCGAGAGTCCCTCATGCTGAATGTCAACGAGGAGCATTACTACCATAAGAAAGTTGTGACCGTTGAGTATTCAGAACTTTTTCAGCTATACAATAAAGACGCACTCGACAAATCTATCGTCAGTTGCTATTGTCTGTAAGTGATTTCTTTCTGTAATTTAAGTCTCAAGCTAGCTGATCATTTTGATCAATCATTACCTGTAATTATCCTCACTATATTCTTTTCTGTGGTATTATGCAGGATGAAGATTTATGAAATGAAAAAAGATGGACGCTATGGCATTGGGTTCGTTGACCCAAATACCATTAATGAATACACATGGAAAATAGATCCATATCACGCAAAATGTGTAGAGGAAAGCATGCTACAGTTCTTCAAGGAACTCAAATACAATGAAGATATACTACTTCCTTACAACTTCCAGTGAGTCACACTGTCTTGTACTACAAATTCTGTTTTTCCCTACTAGCTATAGCTACATGTTTTTGCTTACATATGCCCGCTTAATTAAGACATGCAAACGTGTGTGCATGCAGGTATCACTGGATCTTGTTAATCATTAAAGTTGATGAAGGAACAGTTGAAGTACTAGACTCGCTACTTAAGAAAGCAAGTGACTACACCATCGTGAAGGGGATAGTCAACAGGTAATTTCAATCATTATTAACTATATCTCGGCATATTTAATTAGTTCGTCATTTCCTGATAACAACTATTTAATAACCCATTTATTTATTTTCTTTGTCCGCGGGCAGGGCTTGGGCAAAGTTCATCAGGGTCACTCCAGGCCCATGGAAACAAAGTCTGAAATGGTATCGACCCAAGGTAAGTAATTAAGTAGTACTAGCTAGCTGCCATCTCTTTAATTATCATGCTTGATTAATTATTATCTGATCAAAATTCCATTCTCGTAAAGGTCCTGAAGCAGGCGCCGGGGAATGATCTATGTGCATACTACGTTTGCGAGAACATTCGCATGATGACGTCCGAAAGGAGCAAATCTCAAAGACAGGAGTGGGTACGATATCGATTGTTAGAACACTATTCACAATTTTTACACCATTATCGATATCTAGTCACACAACTAATACACATGCATATTGATCTCCTTCTTAACAGTTTAAAGAGGTGCAGGACAAGCTCCTAGCACAGGACCGCATAGAAGCAATTCAAGAGGAAATAGCGGGATTTTTGCTCGACCAGGTCATAGATCCCAAAGGAGAATACTATTACCCGCTACCGCCCCCATGAACCACTTCCAATTGTTATCGTGCTCCGAAGGCACCAATTAGCTAGGCTAATGCCACTGGCTCCGAAGGCACCATTAATTAATTCACACATATATACACACATGTATATATATATATATATATATATATATATATATTATGATCGGTTCTACTAGAAATTCTATTTATATATATGCATAACGTGTACAATATGTAGTATCATAAAATACCAGCAAACGAAAAAGAATTAAATAAAAACACAAAATTAAATAAAAAAGAAATCATAAATCCAACCCCCCCCCCCCAACATTTTAATACCGGTTGGTGACACCAACCGGTACTAAAGGGCTCCCTGCCCTCGAAGCTGGCTCGTGCCACGTGGTTGCCCTTTAGCACCGGTTCGTGTTGAACCGGTACTGAAGGGGTGGGGGCCTTTAGTGCCTACATTTTAGCGCCCGTTACCAAACCGGCACTAAAGAGCCTTACGAACCGGTGCTATTGCCCGGTTCTGCACTAGTGGTGGACAATGAGAGGAGTGGTCGTGGATAATTCTGGTGTTGTCATTGCTTTAGAGGTGGCGGTGCCCGGGTCTTTATTTGGAGGCCTCGAGCTGGCAACGACGGTCCTCCCCTTGGCTGGGTTGGCGTCCTTGATAGCTCTTGTGGCATGGTTGAGGCTATGAGAAGCTCCTCACTTCGAAGGAGGTGATGTCGATGCTTGTGGGTGTCGTATCTCTCTTGGAGGCATCATTTTGGACCCCTTTCATGTCAAGACTCCGGTTGAAAACCGTAATACATTTGTTCGGACTCGATGACGCGTCACATCATCACCCTTTTGGGGTCATCATCGTGTGGAGCTCAGGTACCTACCGGTGGCAACACGTAGGCATCTTCGGGCATGCATTCATCTTGACATGAAGCTTCTTTGAATTTTACATGGGGTGGCCTCATTGGTCTACTATCTTTTACATGTGACATCGTCACCACCATTTTCGGTCCTCGTTGCTCGCAGGAAGGACCGGCGCTCCATGCCTCAGAGTGAGAGGGCAAGTAACCCATATTTCATCCATAACTTTGTATGTTCGGTGCAACAACGTCCAACGGTTTGCTAAGGATGCGCGGTTTCGTTTCTGGTTGTTAGCATTGGTTGCCTAGTTTTAGGTGTGGCTACTCCGGTTTTCTTGCGTGACTTTGATTTGATGTGTTCTCACTACTTTCTTGGATGTTGTTTCTATTGACCTGCTTTGTAAGAGAATTTGCTCATCACCCTGTATCGATTTGGCCGTTTGTGTTTTATTTATAGAGAGTGAACGTCTGTTTCGAGATCTTTCAGCTTTTCTGTGTCTTGGACCAAAGTTAAGTATCGAAGCTGAGTTTTGGTACACCTAGAGACTAATCTTTTAGAATTAACTTGTGAGATGAGAGGGTGAGGCCTGCAACATAATTCAGGGGTAATTAGTGAATGGTTAGGGGTGGGATTAATCTTCCGTGGGAATATCGTCCATAAGTATAGTTTTTTCAAGTAAAACAAAAATGAGATGATGTTTCTTTTTTTCCATGTAAAATGGAAACTTTTTCGGTACGACCAAACAAAGCCGGATTGCGAACCAATCAGTGGTTGGGTCATTAGGAGGACATTGGTATCCTCAGTCGTCAGGGCTCAACTTCCAAAGTTGACATCAGTGCTTGCATTTTTCTGGATTTATTTTAAGCTTTTGGGGTCGACTATGAGGTGTTTATGATGACTTGATCAATCTCAAGATGTTATGACTGCTCAGTCTATTGGAGATGCTCATAAGAATACATTGTGTATATGCGTTTATATGGATAAGTTTATGCTCGTGTATGCGAGCAACTTCGATTGTGCTGTTCTCTCAAAAAACCTTAAAAAAAACTTCGATTGTGCTGTGTTAAAAAAAACAAAGCCGGAACCCAGATAATCGGACAGAAGTTCTCCACGTGGCTTCAAATTTCACCCAGCAACTGGCTGGAGCGTCAGTAAGTTGAGCTGTGTGACCAGGACTGTGCGTGACAATCTGCGTCAAGCGGAACATTTATTAGTACTCGTCCATGTAGACTGGTCTTACAGGTAAGTTCATACCTCTGCATCAATCTGCTCACTCCCTCACGGCATTCACCTCCACCGTCCTTCTCGACACGACTGGTCATCTGCTCACTCCCTCACGGCATTCACCTCCACCGTCGGTCCATCGTCCTCCTCACCGCGTATATGTAATGTCGGAGCAGAGCAACCAACCAGAGGAGAACATGTCAAGGATGGCGACCACTGTACTGCTTCTCCTGATCGTGCTGCATTTGCTGGTGGCGGTGGCGGCTCAGCGGCAGCTGCCGGTGGCGCGGCCGGGGTGCCGCGACAGGTGCGGCAACATCACTGTCCCCTACCCCTTCGGCATCGGCGCCGGCTGCTACCGCGACAGCCAAGACGGCTTCCAGCTCGAGTGCGACGACGACTCCGGCCGCTCTCCTCCTCGGCTCACCGTCGTCCATTACAACCACCGCCTGGGGGACCTCTCGCTCGCGGCCGGCGAGGCTCGCGCGTACCTCAAAGCGAGGAGGGAGTGCTACTACTCCAATGGCAGCCTCGCCTATCGGAACACGAACCACATGTCCCTCCAAGGCGCCCCCTACCTCTTGTCGTCCACCAAGAACCGCCTGGTCGCGCTCGGCTGCCCCACCCTTGGCTTCTTCGTCGACGGCCATGGTTCTTACGTCAGCGGTTGTACGTCCTTGTGCCAGCCGTCGGGGAACACCATGCCGGGCTCGTGCACCGGCCTCAGGTGCTGCCAGAGCGCGATACCCGCTGGCATCAACTTCCTCCGACTTGTCCTGCTCAGCTTCCAGCGAACGGCAGGGACGCCCCCGGGGCAGGATGACACAAACTCATTTACCAACAGCTCCACGGCGTGCCGCTACGTGTTCCTCGTCGAGGCGGACTGGTTCAGCTACACAGACAGCGTCTTCCTCAACCGCACCGACGAATTCATCGTCCCCCTCGTGCTCGACTGGGCCATCCGGAACGTCGACAACTGCAGCGCCGCTAGCCAAAACACGACGGACTTCGCCTGCCGAGGCGCTCATAGCGAGTGCTTCAATGTCACCAATGGCATCGGGTACCGGTGCAACTGCTCCCAGGGCTACCAAGGCAACCCGTACCTCGACGACGGATGCATAGGTACACATTCCGATTCATTACACATTTTCACACAACATCAGCAAATAATAATAGTATTACCGAAGTACTGAACTGTCGTGTTCTGCTAGTAGATTTGTGATTTGCCTGATCAAATGTTGAAATTGCTTTGCAAACTGAAGACATCGACGAGTGCCAACTGAAAGACGAATACCCGTGCTACGGGGTCTGCACAAACACAATAGGGAACTACACATGCCAATGCCCTTCCGGGACAAGTGGAGATGCCACCAGGAGGGATGGCTGCCAGCCAGTGGACAAGTTCACCTTAGCTCTAAAAGTCGTTACAGGTAATTTCTTAAAGACAAGTTCACCTTTTATTTGAACGGGGACAAGTTCCCCTTAGCTTTGCAAACTAAGGACATCGATCGATGGATGCAACATATTCCATTTATCTAGTTCACCTTAGCTTTGTAAACTGAAGTTCCTTTTTTTTTATGGATGATGCTTCTTCTTGGATATCTAAAATAATGATGCAGTATGCACCGTATCATGTATAGGAGTCAGCGTCGGGGTGTTCTTGTTGGTGCTCATGTGCTTCTGGCTCTACTTGGGGTGGCAGAAGAGAAAACTCATCAAGGCGAAGCAGAGTTTCTTCGAGCACAACGGTGGCGTCATCCTACAGCAGCAGATGCGTTCCTACAGTGACGCCGTCGGGGGAGGCGGCGGCGGTTTTAAGATATTCTCAGAAGAGGAGCTCAAGAAGGCGACAAACAACTTCGCAACCGATCAAATCCTTGGTCGCGGTGGCCATGGCATCGTCTACAGAGGTGTTCTGGAGGACAAAACCATAGTGGCCATCAAAAAGTCCAAGATGATGGAGGCGACCGAGACCAAGGAGTTTGCGAGGGAGATGCTCATCCTCTCCCAGATCAACCACTGGAACGTTGTCAAACTGCACGGTTGCTGCCTCGAGGTGGAGGTACCGATGCTTGTCTATGAGTATGTCTCCAACGGAACTCTCTACCACTACATCCATGACGGCGAGGGCCTCGACACCAACAAGGCACTCGACAATCGCCTTCGAATAGCAGCAGAGTCTGCCGAGGCCCTGTCATATATGCACTCGTCGGCCTCGCCCCCAATCCTCCATGGCGATGTCAAGACTGCTAACATCCTACTCGACGGCACCCTCACCGCCAAAGTCTCTGACTTCGGGGCGTCGAAGCTACAACCAAGTGATGAGGCTGAGATTGCAACACTGGTGCAAGGGACATGCGGGTATCTAGACCCGGAGTACCTCATGACATGCCAGCTCACAGACAAAAGTGACGTCTATAGCTTTGGTGTTGTTCTGCTCGAACTCTTGACAGGGAAGAAGGTGTTGTGCTTTGATGGGCCAGAGGAGGACAGGAGCCTCGTGTCCCAATTCACGACGGCCGTGAAAGCCGACCAGCACGACGAGCTCCTTGATGACCAGGTGAGAACATAGATGGGCCCAAAGGCGTTGGAAGAAGTAACGCACCTTGTGATGCATTGTGTGAGCATGATCAGGGAGGAGCGTCCATCAATGAAGGAAGTTGCTGAGAAACTGGAGGCTCTGAGGAGGTACCAACGACACCCATGGGACCAGGCTGGTGCCGATCCACAGGAGGGGCAAAGCTTGCTTGGCGAAGAGCAACAACATGATACGTTCAGACCGCAAGATGTTCATGATCTTGAAGAGGGTAGTACATATACTTTTAGCTTGTAGCAAAAAAAAATGCTAGAGCTTTCAATTTGTAGATTGTTCCAATGTTTGATGGGGACTCGTCTTAAAGTTGGACACAAATGTGTAAAATCTTATGGATGGAACAACAGAAATGTAAATTAATTCAATTAGAAAATAATGTTTTTTGCGAGAACGGAAGAGCATGTTGATTAACAAAAGAAGAATGCAACTGAAATAACAGATAGAAAATGTTCCAAACCAAAAAACAGTTGTAGCGGATGTGCTCCTCGGAAGTAACATAACGGGCCCAAAATCGCGCGAGGCCATATGTCAATGTGCGCAGCCCAAGCCAAATCCTTTTGGTCTGGACAAAAGCGAGTGCATGCATGGCGGGCAACTCTATGTCCCATCTTTAGCGAGATCGAAGCCGAGCTCGTCTACAGGGTGCCAGTAGTGGGCCGGTTTATTGACCTTGTGGTTTCATCACGTTTGACGTCACACACGTGTTTATTATTATTATTATTATTATTATTATTATTATTATTACTATTATTATTATTATTATTATGAAAAATACTAAATACTTATATTATTAAAGGAATAATTTAGTTAATTTTTTAAAAGTGTTCATCGCTAAAAAAATGTTCATGCATCATAAAAAATGTCTGCTCAACTTTTGGAAAATGTTTACACAACTCAAAAATGCATGTTACTTTTTTTAAATGTTCACACGTTTAAAAAGTATATACATGACATTCTGCAAACTGTTATGCATTATAAAAATGTTCTTGCAATTCAGAAAATGTTTCATACCATATGTTATATTTAAATTTGTTCACATGTTTCAAAAATATGTTTGTGACATGTCAAAAATAATCTTTATATATTGTAGAAAGTGTTCGCAGAGTTGAAAAAAATCATCTCATTCATTAAAATATTTCAAGGTGTATTTGAAAAATATTTAACACATATTCAACAAAACGTTCAAAACATGTATTTGAGAAAATGTTAATCATGTATTGTTTTTGCCATGTGTTAATATGTATTTGGAAAATGTTAAATGATATAAAGCATGTATTAGATGTCTACTTAAAATGTACAATTTGTGTGAAAAAAGTAGACATCAAATTATATATTTGAAAAATAATATCATAAACATGTACAAAAAGATGTTCTGATGTATATGAAAATTGTACACTGTGTACGAAAAAATTAGACATGTGTTCAAAAAAGAAAAATCTACCTATACTAATAAAGAGAGTTGATATTCTTGGTTCGTCATTTTTCACATGACGATTTTGCCGCTCTAGCAAATTACATATTATGTCTGAACTGACACTACCGCTTTGTTTCTATCTAAATAAAATTGCACCCTCAATATTCTCTCTGATCAGTCACATCGCCTCCACCTCCCTCACCCTATCCTCTTGTGCCTCCGCTCCCGTGTTTTGCCTCCTCCCCATGTCGCATCACATCCCCACCCGTTCATCGGCGTTGCCTAGTTCCGGTGGCGTCCACCCCGTTTCTCGACGTCACCCCAATTCGCACCCACTGTCTCTATTGCCTGCTTCACACTAACTCCACCGATGATGCTCGTAGGCTTTAGGTCAGCCCGTGCTCCCAAGGTTGTCCAGCACGGTCCCGCGTCGGCTTCTCGACGACGTTGTGTTCCATGTGGCTATGCTGGTATACCCTTCGTTCTGAACTGCTTCGAGTCCTACCAATGGAACTTCCCGCCAGGGCAGAATGGCGGTTCTGATCTCGCCTTCATCATCAACGCCACGTTGTGCCACTACGTGTTCCTTGTCGAGCTTGATTGGTTCAGCTACAGCGACCAGGTGTTCCTCAACCGCACGGACGACTTCAATGTGTCAGTCGTGCTCAATTAGGCCATGTGGAGTGTCGGAAACTGCAGCACCGCCAGGCGCAATGCCACAGACTTCGCCTACCGAAGTGCATGCAGCGAGTGCTTCAATGTCACCAATGGCCCCAAGTACCAGTGCAGCTGCTCCTAGGGCTACGAAGGCAACATGTACCTCGACGATGGATGCATAAGTACACATGATTCCCGAGACGAGTCACACAACGTCGTAAAAAATTAATAGTTTAGTAATGAAGTACAGAACTATCATGTTCTTTTAGTAGATATGTGATGTGTATGATCAAATGTTAAACTTATAAACTAATGACATCAACGAGTGACAACTAAAAGACGCGTGCCATGGAGTCTGCACAAAAATGCAGCGAAGCTTTACAAGTCGATGCCCTGTCAGGACCAGTGGAGATGCCACCAGGAAGGCCGGCTATCGGCCAATGGACAAGTTCACCTTAGCTCTGAAAGTCGCTACAGGTAATTTCATAAAGACAAGTTCACCTTAGCTTTGCAAACTGAAGACATTGATCGATGGATGCAACATATTCCACTTATCTAGTTCACCTTAGCTTTGCAAAGTAAAGTTCTTTTTTTATGGATGATGCTTCTTCTTGGATATCTAAAATAATGATGCAGTATGCACTGCATCATGTTTAGGAGTCAGCATGGGGGTGTTCTTGTTGGTGTTCATGTGCTGCAAAAGAGAACACTCATCAAGGCAAACCAGAGTTTCTTCGAGCACAACAAAGGCATCATCCTACAGCAGCAGATGCATTCCTACAATGGCGTTGCCGAGGAAGGCGATGGCGGTTTCAAGATATTCTCGCAAGAGGAGCTCAAGAAGGCGACAAAAAACATATCCGCCAATCAGATCCTTGGCTGTGGTGGCCACGACATTGTCTATGGAGGTGTTCTGGAGTACAAATCCATAGTGCCTATCAAGAAGTCCAAGATGATGGAGGCGACCGAGACCAAGGAGTTTGCGAGGGAGATGCTCATACTCTCCCAGATCAACCACCGGAACATCGTTAAGCTGCAATGTTGCTGCCTTGAGGTGGAGGCCCATTCTGGTCTACTAGTACGTCTGCAACGACACATTTTACCACTACATCCATGGTGGCGAGGGCCTCGACACCCGCCTTAAGATAGCAGAAAAGTCTGCCGAGGCACTTTCTTATATGCACTCGCCAGCCTCACCCCCAATCCTCCACGGCGATGTCAAGACGGAAAACTTCCTGCTCGACGACAGCCTTACCGCCATAGTCTCTGACTTCGGGCATCTAAGCTAGCACTAAGTGATGAGGCTAAGATTGCAACATTGGTGCAAGGCACATGCGGGTACCTGGACCCGGAGTACCTTATGACATGCCAGCTGATGGATAAGGGTTACATGTATAGCTTTGGTGTCATTGTGCTCGAGCTCTTCAAAGGGAAGAAGGTGCTCTGCTTTGACGGGCCAGATGAGGACTGGAGTCCCGTGCCTTGATTCATGATGGCCGTGAAAACCGGCTAGCACGACGAGCTCCTTGATGACCAGGTGAGAACGGAGATGGCCCTTGAGGCGTTCGAAGAAGTAACGCACCTCGTGATGCAGTGTGTCATCATGATCAGGGAGAAGCGTACGTTGATGAAAGAAGTTGTAGAGAAGTTGAAGGCTCTGAGAATGTACCAATGGCACCCATTGGGTCAGGCTGGTGTTGACCGAGAGGAGGGGAAAAGTTTGCTTGGCACGGAGCAACATTGTGATGTGTATTGCAAGTTTAGATCGAACGACATGCATGATCTTGAAGACAATATTACATATACTTTTAGCTTATAGATTTTTTTGCAAAGACTTATAGTTTGTTATTTTGGAATGAAAGAGCGATCAGTGGCTGACTTTAAATTAATAAAGCATACAACAACAAAAATGCTAAAGGTATGAAACAAGCAGTCACAACATAACAGTTACAACTTACATGGACGCGACCCCACGCCAGAATGAGTTCAGACACCTAGGCCTCGTACAATGGGAGGTGTTTAGAGAGATGCTTAGAAAAATTAACCGGATTTTTCTGAAGCACCGGTGCCTATTTTTACAGGAGAGACGCTTAATTAAGCGTCTATCCTGTACAAATAAGCATCGGTGCTTAAAGAAAGTCTGATTTATTTTTCTAAGCACCTTTCCTAAGCACCTCTCATTGTACAAGACCTTATGAAGCCAAGGATAGCATCTTAATAGGCATACTTCAGTATGACCATCTTCGGTCGTACCGCATGCGGTCTTCTCTATCCTGAAGGGCATCTCCACCAGCCGGTACGAGGAGCGGCACGACCATAGATGCTTGTACAAGAGGCCGTCTTCGCTTTTGGAACTGAACCAAACACCACGCAGTCAACTAGTTCAGAGGTAAGAGCATCTCTAGCAGAGCTATTGTATTGACTTGGTCGCCATAATAACCGCCAATATGGTGATTTTGGACTAGAGTGGCACTCTAACAAAGTTCTGGGCTGCCATAATGGGACAGAAGATTTTTTTTTTCCATGGCATAAGATAGGGTACAATCAAATCCCTCCTGAAAGAAATATCTGGCGTGGATGAACTGAGCACCTGTGTAACAATATCATTCTTATTGTGGACAAAAATAAGATCCAAAGTTGCAGATTGTTCTCAAAGGCTGGTTTTTCCTAGCCACTTTTCCTCCTAAAAATAAATCACCGACTCATTTTTTATCGTGAATGATTCAAATAGGAAAATATGTTTCTTTGCCGCCATTAGTTAAGCCAAAAAGTGCAAGTCACCAGGTTTTTGTTATGCCTGAGATACCACTTTTTAGCCTAGATACTTATTACGTAGTAGTTTTTACCATACTCCATCCTCGGTAAATAGCCTGAATACCCATTTACTAAGCAAGGCATGATTATTTTGACCCACGAATCATGAATGCCAAGGCCACCTTGGTCTTTCGGCCTATAAAACACACTCCATTTGGCTAATCTATACTTTCTTTTCATTGTCTCCTTGCCAAAAGAATCTGGGTCTGAAATAATCCAGTCTTTGTAAGACCTCTTTGGGAGTTAAAAAAACATATGAAGAATCGTATTTGTGAGGAAAAAATTGATCGAGACCACTTGTCTTTCTAACTGCTCAACCATTTTTCTAAGCACTCATCTACATGTTTCCACTCCACGCTAGTGAGACGCCTATAATGAATCAAAGTTTCAAGTATTTAATCAAGAAATGGCCTTGTGCATGGCCAAACAAGTCAATGTAATCAGCCGCTGCCTTGCAGGCTTGTCCAAAGTAGAATAATTCACTTGTATGGAAGTTAATTTTGAGGCCCGACATTTGCTCAAATACTGAAAGCAAGAGTTTCAAGATTTGAGCGTTGCCTGAGTAATGTTCCATGAAAAGAATTGTACCATCGACATATGGCAGAATAGAGAGGCCACCATCCACAAGGTGTGGCACTACTCCTACAATCTGTCCATCCTACTCGGCGCGGTCAATCGGAATAGACAACATGTCAGCAACAATGTTAATTAACATTGTAGACATGGGGCCACCCTGATGTAATCCTTTTTTGTTTGTTTGAAAGAAATGGTCAATGTCATCATTGACTTTTACAGCCACACTATCTATAGTAACAAAACTTTGGATCTATTGGCACAATTTATCGGAGAATCCTTTCATTCTAACAGCCTGTTGAAGGAATGACCACTTGTCATAGGTCTTTTCAAAGTCAATCTTAAAAAAAATACTTCACTCATGTTTTTTGCACGCATCTCGTGAACAGCCTCATGTCGGATTACTACTTCGTCGAGTATATTTCATTCTTGAATAAAAGTCGTACAAAATGGCCGGACGACATGGTCAGCCGTGGTGTTGAGCCTATTAGTAGACACTTTAGTGAAAATGTTAAATCTGACATTAAGGAGACATATGGGTCTATATTGTTGGATCCACTCAGCTTCCTTAATTTTTGGTAACAAAATGATCTAACCAAATTTGAGCCTGGATAGGTCAAGATGGCAGGCATGAAGACAATTGAACAACCCCAAAAGGTCAGTCTTGATAACATCCCAGAAATTCTGATAGAATTCAACAGGGAAGCCATGAGGGCCTGGATCTTTGTTATGTTCCATTTGGAACACCACTGCTTTCACCTCCTCTTCAGAGAAACGTGTTGTGAGGATATCGTTCTCTTCTGTCATGACTTGTGAGATATCATCTGGTCGGGTTTCATGAAGGGTGAAATCCCCTTCATCCGGCGCCCGAAAGAGAGATTTGTGGTACTTGATGATATAACTTTTGAGCTCTGCCTGACCTTCGATCCATCCATCATCTTGTTGGAGAGTAAAAATGCCCTTCTTTCCGTGCCGATCATTGGCGACCAATGGAAGGATCGTGTATTACCATCTTCGTTCAAGATGAAACTAGCTTTGGACCTTTGGTAATATTTGATTTCCTCTTCTCACATAAGACGTGCAATCTTCTTATTGGATTGATTTTTTAAAATTCAATCTCTTGTTGAGACAAGATGCGATTTTATCAAGGTCATCTATAAATGAGGAGAGTTGTTGCTTTTTTTCATATATACCATTGTTGTGTTTCCCCCATCCGGATAGGTATTGTCTCATGGTCCTTATTTTAAAGTTTCATCTCTGAATAGGTGTTCGACCAACATTGGGCTTGTCCCATACATTCTTGATTTTGTACGCAAGGCCTTCTCGTTACAGCCATCCCAATTTAGACTCGAAAGGTCGGCAGGCTGATGGACTCGTAGAGTTAGAATCAAGCAAAATGGGCGCGTGATCTGACAGTGCCTCGATACGCTCAAGGGTCCTGCACGTTACCAAGGGAAATTTTAGCTCCCAAAAGATATCCACGAAAACCCTATCGAGTTTCTCATAAGTTGATGCCATACGATTATTTGCCCAAGTGAAATGCACCTCGACATACTTGCTTCCCCAATATTCATGTTGTTAGTGATAGCATTGAATTGGAAAGGCCCTTGAGTGTCAAAACGGCATTTTTTTTCTTTCTAGTAGTTTATCGTTTTGAGGATTAGTGTTGAAGATGTCCTAAGGGCTCTGCCTTCTTGTGACAAGCATAGATGTCTGCACGTACCTACCTGCACTCATAATTCGCTTTGTAAATAGTTGCAGCCATAAGTAGTATATTCAGGGTGCAAATCTCTATCTCTACTATTTAAAAAGAACGTAAAGTTTTCATTTCTCCTTTATTTTCGTCATCCCTTCGTCCAACATTTCATGTATATGATAATCAGTCACATTAATTTACTTATCTTCTAAACCAATTTTACTTTAATTTACTTACCAATCCTCTAATCAAAATATAAGGTAATTCACGGTCAGAATTTGATGTACATTTATTTACACAATCACATTATTAATGACAAATAAATCACAAGCTAACGTACTAGACTATTTATATCCCGTTGTAACACACGGACATTGTTCTAGTCAACTGAAACAGACATGACTCCAACATGTTGAAAAATCTACGCAACATGAAAAGGCCCAAATTGAGTGACCTGTCACCGCCAAAATTTGACGTTAACCCAGTCCCGATCGGGGTGTCTGGCAACGAACCCAACTGCTCAAGCTGTTTCCTCAAAAAAAAAAAAAATTGCTCAAGCTTTGTGAGCCAGATCCGGTGACCCTGGATCCATTCCTCGTCGTTCCAACGTCTTTTAGAGCTCTGTGTCACGAACTCGAGCTCCGCCGTAAGGTGTTCATGGTGCTCCGGAGGAAAGAGACCTAGGGAAGCAGTGTGCAGAAGGCTGAGATGCTCGCGAGGGAAAGTAGGAGGAAGAGGTCAGAATGTCAGGTGGTTAGGGACACATCAGGGGAGCAGTTGAGACGAAGCAGAGAGTGAGACAACTTGGGTCACTTCACAACTTGGGGTGGAATATTGGTCCACTTGACAACTTGGGGCAATCAACAATGCGGGCACGCCATGGAAGACCAGCCAAGTCAAGCCTGCGTAGTCTCCTATCCCAGTTCGGTACATGCATCTCCTTCCTCCCTTCTTGGCATGATCCTAGTCGAGACTGGAGACTGGTCACTGGTCGTCGCCTTACGTCCATCGTCGGTCCATCAATCATCATGCACTGAACTAGCCAATGTGTATATTTCTGTATTACTAGTATATACAGTAGTACTGTATATGGGAGCAGAGCAACCAACGAGAGAGAGGAGCATCTCGAGAATGGCGACCACCGTAGTGCTGCAGCTGATCGTGCTGCACTTGCTGGTGGCAACGGCGGCGGCTCAGCGGAAGCTGCCCGTGGCACGGCCGGGGTGCCCCGACAGGTGCGGCAACATCACCGTTCCCTACCCCTTCGGCATCGGCGCCGGCTGCTACCGCGTCGAAGCCGGCGGCAACAGCTTGCGCTTCGACCTCGAGTGAGACGACGGCCGCTCCCCTCCGCGCCTCGTGGACGCCAACCAAAAGAACCAACTCGCGGACCTCTCCCTCGCGGCCGGCGAGGCCCGCGCCTACCTCAACGCGACACGCCACTGCTACAACTCTACAGGGGGGTTCGCCGGGGGGAACACCAACAAGGCGTACATGATCCTCTTAGGTACCCCCTTCCTCTTCTCGCCCACTAAGAGCCGCCTCGTCGCGCTCGGCTGCCCCAACCTCGGCTACTTCGTCCACGGCGACGGCTACTACGTCAGCGGCTGCATGTCCGTGTGCCGCCCCTCTCAGGAAGCCATGCCGGGCCCGTGTACCGGCATCGGGTGCTGCCAGAGCGAGATACCCCCCGGCCTCCATTTCTTCGAGCCTACCATTCGCAACTTTCCGCGGGGGGGTGGGGACTTCTCCTTCTACTCCAACAGCACGCCGTGCCGCTACGTGTTCCTCGTCGACAAGGAGTGGTTCAGCTACACCGACCGCGTCTTCCTCAACCGCACCGACGACTTCGATGTGCCCGTCGTGCTCGACTGGGCCATCCGAAACGTCGGCAACTGCAGCGCCGCTAGCCAAAACACCACGGACTTCGCTTGCCGAGGTGGCGCGCGCAGCGAGTGCTTTGACGTCACCAATGGCCCCGGGTACCGATGCAACTGCTCCCAAGGCTACGAAGGCAACCCGTACCTCGACGACGGATGCATAGGTAAACATTCTGAATTTCTGATTCATTACATGTCACACGACTGTGTTCAGTTAGTAGATTTGTAATTGGTCTGATCAAATGTGTTGAAACTGCATTGCAAACTGAAGATATAGACGAGTGCGAACAGAAAGAAAAATACTCTTGCTACGGAGTCTGCACAAACACAATAGGGAACTACACATGCCAATGCCCTCCGGGTACTGGTGGAGATGTCAACGTCAAGAATGGCTGCCGGCCAGATGACAAGTTCACATTAGCTCTGAAAGTCGTTACAGGTAACTTCTTGAAAACAACTTCACCTGAAGATATCAATGATGCAACATAGTTCACGCTTGTATCGTTGGCTCTTCCTACAATTTCTTCTCGGGGATCCTCTTTTATAGATGGTGTTCTTCATGGAGATCTAAACTAATGATTGAGTATGCACTGTATCATGCTTAGGTGTCAGCGTCGGGGTGTTCTTGTCGGTGTTCATGTGCTTCTGGCTCTACCTGGGGCTGCAGAAGCGAAAGCTCATCAAGGCAAAGCAGAGCTTCTTTGAGCACAACGGAGGCGTCATCCTGCAGCAGCAGATGCGTTCCTACAGCGGCACCGCCGGAGGTGGTGGTGGCGGGTTCAAGATATTCTCCGAGGAAGAGCTCGAGAAGGCGACCAACAACTTCGCTGCCGATCAGATCCTCGGGCGGGGCGGCCATGGCATCGTGTACAAGGGCGTCCTCGAGGACAAGACGGTGGTGGCCATCAAGAAGTCCAAAGTGATGGAGGCGACTGAGACCAAGGAGTTCGCGAGAGAGATGCTCATCCTCTCCCAGATCAACCACCGAAACGTCGTCAAGCTGCACGGTTGCTGCCTCGAGGTGAAGGTGCCAATGCTGGTGTATGAGTACGTCTCCAACGGCACCCTCTACCACTACATCCATGGTGGTGAGGACCTCGACAATAACAAAGCACTCGATACCCGCCTTCGGATAGCGGCGGAGTCTGCGGAGGCGCTGTCGTATATGCACTCGTCAGCCTCGCCCCCGATCCTCCACGGTGATGTCAAGACGGCGAACATCCTGCTTGACGAAAACCTCACTGCCAAAGTCACGGATTTTGGGGCGTCGAAGCTGGCACCAAACGACGAGGTTGAGATTGCGACATTGGTGCAGGGAACTTGCGGGTACCTGGACCCGGAGTACCTCATGACATGCCAGCTGACGGACAAGAGCGATGTGTACAGCTTTGGTGTCGTTTTGCTGGAGCTCCTTACAGGGAAGAAGCCGATCCGCTTCGACGGGCCAGAGGAGGGAAGGAGCCTCGTGTCCGGATTCATGACAGCAGTGAAGGTTGGTGGACACTACGAGCTCCTTGACAACCATGTGAGAAATGAGATGGGGCCTGAGGCATTGGAAGAAATCACACACCTCATGATGCGATGCGTGAGCATGAGCGGCGAGGAGCGACCGTCGATGAAGGAAGTTGCCGAGAGGTTGGAGGCGTTGAGAAGGTACCAGAGGCACCCATGGGGCCAGGCAGGTGCTGGTGATCCGGAGGAGGGGCAAAGTTTGCTTGGTAGAGAGCAACAACGTGATGTGAATTATTATAAGTTCAAACCGCATGACGTGCTTGATCTTGAAGAGGGTAGCACATACACTTTTAGCTTGTAGATTTTTTTTTGCAAGGCCTTTTAGTTTGTAGATTGTTCTCATGTTTGGTGGAACTCCTTTTTAAAGTCTCATACAAATGTGTAAGGTATTTTGGATGTGCCTCCCGAAAAAACTGGATCTCGCTCCAGTATCGCTCCGAGCGACACTGGATACATTTCAAACACGTTTCAGTCCATTAATTTCACTCAATATATTTCAGTGTGTGAAACAGCTTATTTGTGAAGTTTCCATCTTCAGTGCGTGCAACTGATATTTTGTGAAATATACTGAACTTGAAAATGATATTTGTGCAGTTGATTATTTCAGTATGAGTTTCACGAGTTTGCTTATTCCATTCATTTCCATTTCCGTTATATTTCATAAATCTCAGCTTCTTGAAATGAGTGAAATTAGCTTTTGAGAATAATTGAAACATGCTTTAAATTGAAATGAGTGATTATTTTGAAAAATGACATAAATTAGGTTTTACAAATGAGTAGTTCTATTTATTTGAATGAGTGAAATTATTATTTTAAATTAGTGAAATCAATCATTTAAATTAGTTTTATGAAATGAGTGTAATCGGTCTTTGAAATGAGCAAAATTTTCCAAAATGGTAGACTAGCCAAGACCAACCTACCTATTTCCTCCCGGTTCGATATGCATACCTCTCCTGAACTCCATCACCAGTCCACCATACACCGAACTCCATTGCCTCGTATGCAGTATGCTAGTATATAGTATCTCGCAACAGAGCGAGCAACCAGAGAAGAGCATGTCGAGAACGGCGACCGTCGTACTGCTGCTGGTCGTGCTGCACTTGCTGGTGGTCGCGGTAGCGGCAGCCGTCGCCCATGGCGCTGCCGGGGTGCCCCGACAGCTGCGGTAACATCACCGTCCCCTACCCCTTCGGCATCGGCGTAGGCTGCTACCGCGACCCAGGGGGCTTCCAGCTCGAGTGCGACGAATCCGATTCGGGCTGCTCCCCTCCGCGCCTCACCATCTACGGCTTCAGCAACCGCCTAGCGTGACGGAGGGAGAAGAAGCTATAGGATTCAACATACTTTGATTAGCTCTGCGGCTGAGGATATATTCCCTAGTTTACAGAGTGATGGTGTGCCACTACCAGGGCCAATCGTGGGCTAACATCGTGCCCACTACTCACGCACGGGCAGTGACCAAAGGGCATGTCACATACGTAGATTATACACATGTATAGTGGTTGGGGCGCCACCATGTGGCGCCGTTTGAAAGAAAGTTGTGTGCATATTTTTATTTAAAAAATGCATAGTCATCACTTTTGTTTAAAAAAACTCAGCAAAATCCTCACCTTCATCTAAAAAAGAAGTAAAAAAGAAAAAGAAAAAAGTTACCACCGCAGGCTACTAGCGAGTGCCACTTTGTATAATCCTCCATTTAAAATATATCAAAGATCCTCACCTTCATCTAAAAAGAAAAACATGCATTTAAAAATAATCCACACCTCATTTAAAAAAATTTCAAAAGATTTCTAACTACGGTCAACCAGCTTGCGCCATGTGGCATAATTAGTTGGCCGCCCTTTCTGCGTAGCTTAATGATTTTAATATTACGTACACTCTAACCCCACGCAGTCTTGGCGTTGGCGGGCGCGACGCAAAGACTGCCCGGAAATGAGGACTTGGAGGACCTCCACAGGCAGTTTCCGCGCGCTCCGGCGTGGGTGCCGCTGCGTGTTCTGCGTCTCCGTGACAAGCACATCAGGCTCAAGACGATCCAGCAAGGCCTATCAGGGAAGGTCTGGAAAAATAGAGAGAAGGGAAGGGGCGGGAGCTCGGACGAGCTGTTCATGGCAATTGCAGCGAAAGACGATGAGAAAAAACACAAAGGAAAACGAGTGGATGCTGCTGGGGACAGAGGCAAGAGGCTGTTGGGGGCCCACCAGCATGTGCGTCGTGGGTGCAACCAGCCAGAGAAGAGCATTTCAAGGATGGCGAGCACTGCACTGCTTCTCCTGATCGTGATGCATTTGCTTGTGGCGGCGGCTCAGCGCGTGGCACTGCCGGGATGCCGCGACAGGTGCGGCAACATTACCATCCCCCTACCCCTTCGGGCATCGGCGCGGGCTGCTACCGTGTTGAAGCCGGCGCCAACAGCTCGAGTGCGACGACGGCCGCTCCCCTCCGCTCCTCGTGGACGCCAACCAAAAAAATCAACTGGCAGACTCTCCTCAACGCGACACGCCACCACTAGAACTCCACAGGGGTGTTCGTCGGTGGGAACACCAACAAGAGGTACATGACGCTCTCAGACACCCCCTACCTCTTCTTGTCCACCAAGAACCGCTTCGTCGCGCTCGGATGCCCCAACCTTGGCTACTTCGTCGACGCTGTCGGCTACTACGTCGGCGGCTGCATGTCCGTGTGCCGCCCGTCGGACCACGCCATGCCAAGCCTGTGCACCGCCGTCGGGTGCTGCCAGAGCGAGATACCCTCCGACATCGATTTCTTCGAGCCTACCATTCGCGACTTTCCGCCGGGAGGGGAGGACCTCTCCTTCTACGCCAACAGCACGTCGTGCCCCTACGTGTTCCTCGTCGACAAGGAGTGGTTCAGCTACACCGACCACGTCTTCCTCGACCGCACCGACGACTTGAATGTGCCCGTCGTGCTCAACTGGGCCATCCGGAACGTCGAAAACTGCAGCGTTGCCGGCCAGACGCAACGCCGCCG
Source organism: Triticum monococcum (assembly GCA_034509565.1). Classification (NCBI taxonomy): domain Eukaryota; kingdom Viridiplantae; phylum Streptophyta; class Magnoliopsida; order Poales; family Poaceae; genus Triticum; species Triticum monococcum. The sequence goes on from CM067846.1 coordinate 615,439,395, forward strand.
ATTCGCCTGCCGAGGTGGCCTACTCAGCAGCTGCTTTGACGTCACCAATGGCTCCGGGTACCGGTGCAACTGCTCCGGGGGCTACGAAGGCGACCCGTACCTCGACGACAGATGCATAGGTACACATTCTGAATTTCTCGTTCATTACATGTCACACGACATCGGCAAAAATTACTATTCCCTTCAATCCATATTAATTGTCGGAGTGATTATTGAATTGTTGTGTTGAATTAGTAGATTTGTAATTTGTCTGATCAAATGTGTTGAAACTGCATTGCAAACTGAAGATATCGACGAGTACCAGCGAAAAGACAAATACTCTTGCTACGGTGTGTGCACAAACACACTAGGGAGTTACACATGCCAATGCCCTTCGGGTACTAGTGGAGATTTCAACGTCAAGAATGGCTCCGGCCAGATGACAAGTTCACATTAGCTCTGAAAGTCGTTACAGGTAACTTCTTGAAAACAACTTCATAGGTACATACTTACCTTGCCATTTATATTACATGATATATAGAACAAAGAAACTTATGGGGTTTATGGTTATTCTTTTTTTTTTGCGCTGTATATGGTTATTCAACTGTACATAACATAGGTGTTAGCGTTGAACTGGGTGCTGCTTTTGGAATGCTACTTGTTGGTTTGAGTGGGGTATTCCTTTTCTATAGATGGAAAAGAGGTATTAGAAAACACCAATGCAAGATGTACTTTCAAAAAAACCAGGGCCTTCTGTTGGAACAACTCATATTATCAGATGAAAATGCAAGTAATAGGACAATGATTTTCTCCTTGGAAGAGTTGGAGAAGGCAACAAACAATTTCAATGACACTCGAATTGTAGGACGTGGAGGGCATGGTATGGTATACAAAGGCATCTTATCTGACCAACGTGTGGTAGCTATAAAAAAGTCAAAACTTGTTGAGGAAGCTGACATCAATGAGTTTATTAATGAGGTTGCAATCCTCTCTCAGGTAAATCATCGAAATATCGTGAAGCTCTTTGGATGTTGTCTTGAAACAGAGGTGCCCCTGTTGGTGTCTGATTTTATCCCTAATGACTCTTTATTTGATGTCCTGCGTGGTGAGTGGCGGAGCTATGGGCCCATTGTTACAGAAACTACACTTAACCCTTGATTTTCGGGCCCAGTTTTTCTGTCTTCCTTCCCTATTTTCTCCTGGGCTGGGCGGGCCAAGGCCCAGTTTGGCCCTTACGTAGCTCCGCCCCTGACTGAGTCAGTCAGTGGGCACTCTTTATCCTGGGACGACTGTTTGAGGATTGCTCTAGAATCTACTGGAGCTCTATGTTACTTACATACATCTGCTTCCATATCAGTTTTTCATCGTGATGTCAAGTCCTCTAATATATTGTTGGATGCATATTACACTGCTAAAGTTTCGGATTTTGGTGCGTCGAGAACAGTTCGAATTCATCAAACTCATGTGACTACAAATGTACAAGGAACATATGGATACTTGGATCCAGAATATTATCAAACTGGGCAACTAAATGAGAAAAGTGATGTGTACAATTTTGGCGTGTTACTCCTAGAGTTGCTTACAAGAAAAGAACCGGTTTTCCGAAGCAATGCAGGTGGAGAGTGTTATCAAAACTTGTCCATTTACTTCATTTCACAGATCAAAGTGAGGCCGGTAAGAGAGGTTGTGGCCACTCAAGTTCTTGAAGAAGCAACTGAGGATGAAACTAATACCATTGCCTCTCTTGCGGAGATGTGTTTGCGTCTTTGCGGAGAAGAAAGGCCTACCATGAAGCAAGTGGAGAGTACATTACACTATTTGAGAACAAAAAGGTTGAGCTCATGTCAAATTGGTGAAGGAAGCGACCAAGAAATCCAACCATTAGTCACTAGCTGTCAACCACCAAATGTCCCTAGTTACCAACCTTTGGCCATTCAGATGGCCGACAAAGGTCATTCCCAATCCTCTACTACTTTCTTCAGTCTGGAGTGACAGTTCATGTCATATGCTGATCTGGTTCCCAGATATTTCTGGAATTCCAGTTATAACTTTGTAGTGGACATGCTGAACAGTACTGCAGTGAAGAGTTTAAGAGTTATTCTATGTTTTTCAGTAGTGGACATGCTGAACAGTACTGCAGTGAAGAGTTTAAGAGTTATTCTATGTGTTTTTTCTAGAATTTATATTTTTCATACAAGAGTTCTTTCAAGAATTTGCTACTCAGAATAAATTCAACTCTCACAAGTTGGGCTGCTTTCTTCAAATTTTATTTGTCTCGATAGTGAATCTTGGATAATCTTCTTGTGCACATGTTCTACTATGTCAAGGTATGTCTGTGCCTTTTTTGTCCATGCTTTTGGATTCCAGTGAATCGTGGGTGGTCAACCCACTTTGCTCACAGAGCAGAGTCGTTCACATTCTCAGTGGCTACCATGCTACATCTCCGATGACAATAGACTAGTACAAAAAACAGAAAACATGATTTCTAGGCCTCCGGCCCAATCGCATGACTCTGTTCCAGTGTGCTGTGAAAATGACAGTGCAGACTGCAGAGCAGAGGACTCTGTTTCATCGACCAGGTGTATTTATTTCCCTAAAAAATAGACGAACTGCTGATTTGGGTCCCAAAAAGAAGAGTCTGAGCCCAGGCAAAGCAATGCGAAGGAGAGAGCAAACACCGGCCACATGCAGCCTGCAGCGTCACTGTCCATAATCTGGCTATAATCAGAGAAGCAAAACATTTAAAAAAATGTTCATATACTTTTAAAAATATTCACGTATTATTTTAAGAACACTCATATTAGTGAAATAATATATCTGAATTAAAAGTATGTTTGTCTAATATAAAATACTAAACATATTTCAAAACTACAGTTTGTAAATATTATTTTAATTATTCACACATTTGAATAATTATATGCATATCTTTACAATTCATAATTATCTTGTTAATGAAAATGTTTGTGTAACTTTAAAATACTTGAAATTTGAAATGTTTATATGATATTCACTCGTGTATTTTATTTACATTATATAACTTTTTTGGATATAAGCCATGAGTGAAATTATATACATGTTATTTTATAAATAATAGTTAATATTACAAAAATTACAAGAACATTTCAATAAGTTATTTTATGGCAAACCTTTATGTATTAAATTTGTGTGCACACGAATATTTGTGTACCATGAAGTTATTACTTATGTACCACAAATATTCACAACCGGCAACGTGGCATGGAGCCTTGTTTATGATTATCTTTTAAAATAATATGTTCACACATTATATTTTTTGACCATGAGGTAATTATTACTAACACATGAATATTTGAATCTAACTTTTATTATTATGATTATTATTTACATACTTTTTTGTTTTTAAAGACATAATGTGTACTAAATGGGCCGCACTGACTGCAGCCCATTTAAGTACCATAATCATTTTCATGTACCCTATGTTAAGCAGGGAGCTACACTTTGTAACAAAACCAAGTCGTCGTTTCCCTAAAAGAACAAGTCGTCGTTGTGGCCAGCACACTGCGCCAGTTAAATGTAGGTCCGGTTTAGAGACCGGTTCGCACCATTTTTCATTTTAATTCCCCTAACAGGTGGGGCCCACTATGCATAGACATATATATATATATAGTGCCAAAATAATCCTGTTTCGTTGCTACAAGTGGGCCCCATGCCATGTCAGACATATACGGTGAAACTTCAGCGTAGTTTATGTATATGGATTCGATTAGCAACATACATGCACGTCCATGCCAAGTTTCACGTTCATGCCAAGTTTCAGAATCAGTTAGGCACTAAACTTAACATTCATGGCAAGTTCAAACATCACTTGTGTGTTTATTACTAAAACTTGGTTATCTTTTTTATGATTTGTGGTTTTATTATTTTTGGTTTTTTATTTTACATTTTTTTGTATTTATCCCTTTGGTCTTTGCTTGAAACATTTATCTTTTTTTAGTTGCATTTCTCTTCTGTTGTTGAACATCCTCTTCAGTTCTAAACAAAATTCTTCTATGAAGGAATTAATCCATATTTATGACGTTACATCCTAAAGACTTTACATATTTGTGTGGATTTAAAAAGGAGCCCCACCAAACACTAGAACAATCTAGAAACCAACAGCCCTAACAAAAACAATCTACAAGCTAAAAGTGTATGTACTACCCTCTTCAAGATCAAGCACGTCTTGCGGTCTGAACTTATAATTCACATCACATTGTTGCTCTCTACCAAGCAAGCGTTGCCCCTCATCCGGATCAGCACCAGCCTGACCCCATGGGTTCCATTGATACCTCCTCAGAGCTTCCAATTTCTCTGCAACTTCCTTCATCGACGGACGCTCCTCCCTGATCATGCTCACACACCGCATCACGAGGTACGTTACTTCTTCCAGCGCCTCCGGGCCCATCTCCAATCTCACCCGGCCATCAAGGAGCTCGTCGTGTCGGCCTGCTTTCACGGCCGTCGTGAATCGGGACACGAGGCTCCTGTGCTCCACTGGCCCATCGAAGCAGAGCACCTTCTTCCCTGTCAAGAGCTTGAGCAGAACGACGCCAAAACTGTACACATCACTCTTGTTCGTCGGCTGGCATGTCATGAGGTACTCCGGGTCCAGGTACCCGCAGGTGCCTTGCACCAGTGTTGCAATCTCAGCCTCGTCACTTGGTGCTAGCTTCGATGCCCCGAAGTCAGAGACTTTGGCAGTGAGGCTGCCGTCGAGCAAGATGTTGGCCGTCTTGACATCGCCGTGGAGGATGGGTGGCGAGGCCGACGAGTGCATGTACTACAACGCCTCGGCCGACTCCGCCGCTATCCGTAGGCGGGTGTCGAGTGCCTTGTTGGTGTCGTGCCCCTCACCGCCATGGATGTAGTGGTAGAGAGTGCCGTTGGAGACGTACTCGTAGACCAGCATCGGCACCTCCACCTCGAGGCAGCAGCTATGCAGCTTGACGACATTCCGGTGATTTATCTAGGAGAGGATGAGCATCTCCCTCGCGAACTCCTTGGTCTCAGTGGCCTCCATAATCTTGGACTTCTTGATGGCCACCACCGTCTTGTCCTTGAGGACGCCCTTGTACACGATGCCATGGCCGCCCCGCCCGAGGATCTGGTCGGTGGCGAAGTTGTTGGTCGCCTTCTTGAGCACCTCTTCTGAGAATATCTTGAACCCGCCACCGCCTCCCCCAGTGGCGCCACTATAGGAACGCATCTGCTGTTGTAGGATGACGCCTCCGTTGTGCTCAAAGAAGCTCTGCTTTGCCTTGATGAGTTTTCTCTTCTGCAGCCCCAAGTAGAGCCAGAAGCACATGAACACTGACAAGAACACCCCCACGCTGACTCCTGGATATGACATATTGCATACCTGGAATCATTGGTTTTGATTCCCGGGAAGAACATTATCTGTAAATAGGATCCCCGAAAACAAATTGTAGGACGAACCGACAAGATAAGTGAATGTGTTACCTGTGACGATCTTCAGAGCTAAGGTGAACTTGTCCTTTGGCCGGCAGCCATCCTTCCTGGTGGCATCTCCACTTGTCCCGGGAGGGCACTGGCAAGTGTAGCTTCCCTGCGTGTTTGTGCAGACCCCGTAGCACGGGTATTCGCCTTTCAGTTTGCACTCGTTGATGTCTTCAGTTTGCAAAGCAATTTCAACATTTGATCAGGCAAATCACAAATGTGGCAACAGAGCACAACACTTGAGAATAATTGATTCAGGAATCAGGGTGTGTACCTGTGCATCCACCGTCGAGGTAGCCCCTGGTGCAGTTGCACCGGTACCCGGGGCCGTTGTCGGCGTCAAAGCACTCGCTGCGCGCTCCGGCAGGCAAAGTCGGTGGCGTTGCGCCTGGCGGCCCTGCAGCTTCCGACGTTGCACACGGCCCAGTCGAGCACGACGGGCACGTCGAAGTCGTCGGTGCGGTTGAGGAAGACACGGTCGCTGTAGCTGAACTAGCGTGCCTCGACGAGGAACACGTAGTGGCACGAAGTGGCGTTGCTGATGAAGGCGGAGTTGTTGTCCTGCTGCGGCGGGAAGTTGCGCTGGTGCGGCTCGAAGAAGCTGACCCCGGGCGGTATCGCGCTCTGGCAGTAGCCAACGCCGGTGCACGGGCCCGGCAGGGCATACCGCGACGGCCGGCACACGGACATGCAGCCGCTGACGTAGTAGCCGGCGGCATCGACGAAGAAGCCGAGGTTGGGGCATCCGAGCGTGACCAGGCAGTTCTTAGCGGAGGAGAAGAGGTAAGGGCTAGTTCCGAGGGACATGAACGTGCCTTTCCCCAGGAGAAGAGCAATTCGTGTGTGGAACTTGCGGAGATTCGTCGCTTCAACGACTGGGTTGCTGACCTCAGTCGCCTTGAGCTAGACAAGGTCGGGGCATGATTTACCTGGACCAATAGAAAGGTTGCCCCGGCCCTTAGTGTGTTGGATCGTGTGTTTGTCTCCCCTGGCTGGGAGCTCGGATTCCCTTTGGCCTCTCTCCAGGCAATCACATGTATCGGTTCCAATCATATCCCTCTCCTCTTGTCATTGTTACCTCTTGAGCAATGCGTTGGTTTTCTCTTGAAGAGGAAAGGGTGATGCAGTAAAATAGCGTAAGTATTTCCCTCAGTTTTTGAGAACCAAGATATCAATTCAGTAGGAGGTCACGTTCAAGTCCCACGCACCTACACAAACAAATAAGAACCTTGCAACCAACGCGATAAAGGGGTTGCCAATCCCTTCACGGCCACTTGCAAAAGTGAGATCTAATAGAGATAATTATATAATATTTTTGGTATTTTTTATGATAAAGACTAAAAGTAAAGAAAGCAAAATAAACGGCGCCAGAAATAGCTTGTTGACGGAAGATTAATATGATGGAAAATAGACCCGGGAGCCATAGGTTTCACTAGTGGCTTCTCTCAAGATATCATAAGTATTACTGCGGGTAAACGAATTACTGTCGAGCAAATGATAGAATTCAGCATAGTTATGAGAACATTTAGGTATGATCATTTATATAGGCATCACGTCCGTGACAAGTAGAACGACTCCTGCCTGCATCTACTACTATTACTCCACACATCGACCGCTATCCAGCATGCATCTAGAGTATTAAGTTCATAAGAACGGAGTAACGCTTTAAGCAAGATGACATGATGTAGGGATAAAATCATGCAACATGATATAAACCCCATCTTTTTATCCTCGATGACAACAATACAATACGTGCCGTTTCCCCTACTGTCACTGGGCTCGAGCACCGCAAGATTGAACCCAAAGCTAAGCACTTCTCCCATTGCAAGAAAGATCAATCTAGTAGGCCAAACCAAACTGATAATTCGAAGAGACTTGCAAAGATAACCAATCATACATAAAAGAATTCAGAGGAGATTCAAATATTGCTCATAGATAATCTTGATCATAAACCCACAATTCATTGGATCTCGACAAACACACCGCAAAAGAAGAGTTACATCAAATAGATCTCCAAGAGAATCGAGGAGAACTTTGTATTGAGATGCAAAGAGAGAGAAGAAGCCATCTAGCTAATAACTATGGACCCGAAGGTCCGAGGTAAACTACTCACACATCATCGGAGAGGCTATGGTGTTGATGTAGAAGCCCTCCGTGATCAATGCCCCCTCCGGCGGAGCGCCGGAAAAGGCCCCAAGATGGGATCTCACGGGTACAGAAGGTTGCGGCGATGGAAATAGGGTTTTGGCTCCGTATCTGATGTTTCCAGGGTATATGATTATATATAGGCGAAGGAGGTCGGTGAGGAGAGCCACGAGGGTGGAGGGCGAGCCCAGGGGGGTAGGCGCGCACCCTGCCTCATGGCCTCCTCGTTGATTGCTTGACGTCCAATCTAAGTCCTCTGGATCACGTTTGTTCCGAAAATCACGTTCCCGAAGGTTTCATTTCGTTTGGACTCCGTTTGATATCCTTTTTCTTTGAAACACTGAAATAGGCAAAAAACAGCAATTTGGGCTGGGCCTCCGGTTAATAGGTTAGTACCAAAAATAATATAAAAGTGTATAATAAAGCCCATTAAACATCCAAAACAGGATATAATATAGCATGGAACAATCAAAAATTATAGATACGTTGGAGACGTATCAAGCATCCCCAAGCTTAATTCCTGCTCGTCCTCGAGTAGGTAAATGATAAAAACAGAATTTTTGATGTGGAATGCTACTTAGCATAATTTTTAATGTAATTCTCTTATTTGTGGTATGAACATTCACATCCGAAAGATTCAAGATAAAAGTTTAATATTGATATAAAAGTAATAATACTTCAAGCATACTAACTAAGCAATTATGTCTTCTCAAAATAACATGGCCAAAGAAAGTTCATCCCTACAAAATCATATAGTTTGGTCATGCTCCATTTTCGTCACACAAGAATGCTCTCATCATGCACAACCCCGATGACAAGCCAAGAAATTGTTTCATACTTTAGTAATCTCAAACTTTTTTCAACTTTCACGCAATATATGAGTGTGAGCCATGGATATAGCACTATGGATGGAATAGAATATGATGATGGGGGTTATGTGAAGAAGACAAAAAAGGAGAAAGTCTCACATTGACACGGCTAATCAACGAGCTAGGGAGATGCCCATCGATTGATGTCAATGCAAGGAGTAGGGATTGCCATGCAACGGATGCACTAGAGCTATAAATGCATGAAAGCTCAACAAAAGAAACTAAGTGGGTGTGCATCCAACTTGCTTGCTCACGAAGATTTAGGGCATTTGAGGAAGCCCGTTGTTGGAATATACAAGCCAAGTTCTATAATGAAAAATTCCCACTAGTATATGAAAGTGACAAAACAAGAGACTCTCTATCATAAAGATCATGGTGCTACTTTGAAGCACAAGTGTGGAAAAAAGGATAGTAGCATTGTCCCTTCTTTTATTTTTTATTTTTTTGGGTCTTCCCTTTTTTATTTGGCCTTTCTCTTTTTTGGGGACAATGCTCTATGAATGATGATCATCACACTTCTATTTATTTACAACTCAATGATTACAACTCAATACTAGAACAAAGTATGACTCTATATGAATGCCTCCGGTGGTGTACCGGGATGGAAAATGAATCAAGAGTGACATGTATGAAATAATATGCATGGTGGCTTTGTCACAAATACGATGTCAACTACATGATCATGCAAGGCAATATGACAATGATGAAACGTGTCATGATAAACGGAACGGTGGAAAGTTGCACGGCAATATATCTCGGAATGGCTATGGAAATGCCATAATAGGTAGGTATGGTTGCTGTTTTGAGGAAGATATAAGGAGGTTTATGTGTGATAGAGCGTATCGTATCACGGGGTTTGGATGCACCGACGAAGTTTGCACCAACTCTTAAGATGAGAAAGGGCAATGCACGGTACCAAAGAGGCTAGCAATGATGGAAGGGTGAGAATGCGTATAATCCATGGAATCAACATTAGTCATAAAGAACTCACATACTTATTGCGAAAATCTACAAGTCATCAAAAACCAAGCACTACGTGCATGCTCCTAGGGGGATAGATTGGTAGGAAAAGACCATCGCTCGTCCCCGACCGCCACTCATAAGGAGGACAATCAAAGAACACCTCATGTTTCAAATTTGTTACACAACGTTTACCATATGTGCATGCTACGGGACTTGCAAACTTCTACACAAGTATTTCTCAAATTCACAATTACTCAACTAGCACAACTTTAATATTACTACCTCCATATCTCAAAACAATCATCAAGCATCAAACTTTTCTTAGTATTCAACGCACTTATAAGAAAGTTTTTACTAATCTTGGATGCCTATCATATTAGGACTAATTTCACAATTTAAGCAAATTACCATGCTGTTTTGTAGGACTCTCAAAATGATATAAGTGAAGCATGAGAGAACAATAGTTTCTATAAAACAAAACCACCACCGTGCTCTAAAAGATATAAGTGAAGCACTAGAGAAAAAACTATATAGCTCAAAAGATATAAGTGAAGCACATAGAGTATTCGAATAAATTCCGAATCATGTGTGTCTCTCTCAAAAGTGTATTCAGCGAGGAAGATTTTGGTAAACTAAAAGCAAAGACTCAAATCATACAAGAAGCTCCAAGCAAAACATATATCATGTGGTGAATAAAAATATAGCTCCAAGTAAAGTTACCGATGGACGAAGACGAAAGAGGGGATGCCTTCCGGGGCATCCCCAAGATTTGGCTTTTTGGTGTCCTTGGATTTACCTTGGGGTGACTTGGGCATCCCCAAGATTAGGCTATTGCCACTCCTTGTACCATAATCCATCAAATCCTTACCCAAAACTTGAAAACTTCACAACACAAAACTCAACAGAAAATCTCATGAGCTCCGTTAGCGAAAGAAAACAAAACACCACTTCAAGGTACTGTAATGAACTCATTATTTATTTATATTGGTGTTAAACCTACTGTATTCCAACTTCTCTATGGTTTATAAACTATTTTACTAACCATGGACTCTTCAAAATAAGCAAACAACACACGAAAACATAATCTGTCAAAAACAAAACAGTCTGTAGTAATCTGTATCTAACGCAAACTTCTGGAACTCAGAAATATCTACCGAAATAGGACGACCTAGATAATTTGTTTATTGATCTACTGCAATTGGAATCAACATTTTATAACATTTTGGTGATTTTAAACAATTGTTTTCGTGAACAGAAAGTTTCTGGAATTTTCAGCAAGATCAAATAACTGTCATCCAAGAAGATCCTATAGGTTTTACTTGGCACAAACACTAATTAAAACACAAAGACAAATCTAACCAGAGGCTAGATCAAAGATTTATTCCTAAACAGAACCAAAAAGCAAAAAAAAAACTAAAATAAAAATTTGGTTGCCTCCCAACAAGCACTATCGTTTAACGCCCCTAGCTAGGCATAAAAGCAAGGATAGATCTAGGTATTGCCATAATAATGGTAAGGTAAATCATGAAAACTCCTTTCATATTCTCTACGTTCAGCAGCAAGTTTCCTTTGTGGCAAGCAAAAGTAATCAAAGGGTAATTTAATAGGACAAAAGTCCCCAAGATCAAGCTCGAGAGGTATGGGTTCCTCCCTTGGCCCCTTATATTGCACAACCAATTCATCATTACAAGCGTTATTTTGATAAAAAGTCACGAGTCTTTGCTCAAGAGAAAAACCTAACCCATTATTCTGAATAGAAAAATCGTCATTAAGTTCAGAAATTCTATCAACACAAATTCTATCAACATAAATTCTGTCAACAGAAATTCTATCAACTAAAACATCGGTAGGAACCTTTTTTCTAAGGTTTTCATTATAGGCAACATGATCTAAAGATTGTAAATGCATTATGTCTTCTTAATTAAAAAGGATAGCTTCTATGGGAGGATGACCAGCATCCAGCCTATAATGCGCAAAAATTTCTTTAGCCTCTTTCATTATAAATCTGAACTCATGGGCCAAAAGGATAGTAGCGGCATGCTTAACAGAAGAGTACTCAATATTAGAAAATTCTAGGAAAATTCTTTGTATGCAAGGATGCATATGAAGAAATTGCCTTTCAAGTTCAACTACGAGCAAAGATATCGCATCTGCAAGGCTACTAGTTCTGTGAAGAATAGAGCCACCCATGATGGGCAAAGCACCGGCACAAGTATAAAAATCTTGAATAACTCCTTTCCCAATAATATTATGACTACCGACTCGAAACTTTTTAGTATGCAAGATAGTAGGTTCCTCAAGAGGATCATCGAAGGCATCAAAGTTTCCCATGTTATTATTATTGCCTTCATTAGCGATAACCTCCCCAGATTCAGACATGGCGAAAGAAAGGCGAGCGGAAAAGAGGACGAACGGAAAAAGAGGGCGAATAAAACGGCAAGGGTGAAGTGGGGGAGAGAAAAACAAGAGGCAAATGGCAAATAATGTAATGCGAGGGATAAGAGTTTGTGATGGGTACTTGGTATGTCTTGACTTGTGCGTAGACTCCCCGGCAACGGCGCCAAAAATCCTTCTTTCTACCTCTTGAGCACTGCATTGGTTTTCCCTTGAAGAGGAAAGGGTGATTCAGTAAAGTAGCATAAGTATTTCCCTCAGTTTTTCAGAACCAAGGTATCAATCCAGTAGGAGGCAACGCTCAAGTCCCACGCACCTACACAAACAAATAAGAACCTTGCAACCAACACGATAAAGGGGTTGTCAATCCCTTCACGGCCACTTACAAAAGTGAGATCTGATAGAGATGATAAGATAATATTTTTGGTATTTTTTATGATAAAGACTAAAAGTAAAGAAAGCAAAATAAACGGCGCCAGAAATAGCTTGTTGACGGGAGATTAATATGATGGAAAATAGACCCGGGGACCATAGGTTTCACTAGTGGCTTCTCTCAAGATAGCATAAGTATTACGGTGGGTAAACAAATTACTGTCGAGCAATTGATAGAACTGAGCATAGTTATGAGAATATCTAGGTATGATCACGTATATAGGCATCACGTCCGTGACAAGTGGAACGACTCCTGCCTGCATCTACTACTATTACTCCACACATCGACCGCTATCCAGCATGTATCTACAGTATTAAGTTCATAAGAAGGGAGTAACGCTTTAAGCAAGATGACATGATGTAGAGGGATAAACTCACGCAATATGATATAAACCCCATCTTTTTATCCTCGATGGCAACAATACAATATGTGTCGTTTCCCCTACTGTCACTGGGATCGAGCACCGCAAGATTGAACCCAAATCTAAGCACTTCTCCCATTGCAAGAAAGATCAATCTAGTAGGCCAAACCAAACTGATAATTCGAAGAGACTTGCAAAGATAACCAATCATACATAAAAGAATTCAGAGGAGATTCAAATATTGTTCATAGATAATCTTGATCATAAACCCACAATTCATCGGATCTCGACAAACACACCGCAAAAGAAGAGTTACATCAAATAGATCTCCAAGAGAATCGAGGAGAACTTTGTATTGAGATCCAAAGAGAGAGAAGAAGCCATCTAGCTAATAACTATGGACCCGAAGGTCTGAGGTAAACTACTCACACATCATCGGAGAGGCTATGGTGTTGATGTAGAAGCCCTCCGTGATCAATGCCCCCTCCAGCGGACCGCCGGAAAAGGCCCGAAGATGGGATCTCACGGGTACAGAAGGTTGCGGCGGTGGAAATAGGGTTTGGACTCCGTTTGATATCCTTTTCCTTCGAAACACTGAAATAGGCAAAAAAACAGCAATTTGGGCTAGGCCTCCCATTAATAGGTTAGTTCCGAAAATAATATAAAAGTGTATAATAAATCCCATTAAACATCCAAAACAGAATATAATATAGCATGGAGCAATCAAAAATTATAGATACGTTGGAGACGTATCAGTCATCTAGGGATGAGAGACCCCGTCCACCGCCGCGATTCTGTTTCGAGGCTTTCTGGCTCCGACAGCCAGGTTTTGTGGCTGTCGTCCAGGCTCACTGGGTCTCGGCGTTGGCCGAGCCCCATGGGCAGATGTCGATCCTGGATGAGTGGCACCATCTGTCCAAGCGCTCTAGGCAGTTCATGAAAGATTGGGGTGCTAATATAGGGCGGGACCTTTGGGTCCTGAAGGCCTCCCTCCTCGAGGAGGTCCGGGTCTTGGACCTTCGTGCAGATAGTGCGGGGATCTCCGCGGAGGAACGGGCTCATAGGTATAATTTGGAGGATTCTCTCATGGAGATCTACTCCAAGGAGGAGGAATACTGGCGACAACGCGGTTCTATGAACTGGGTGCTGTTTGGGGATGCCAACACTGCTTACTTCCAGGCCATTGCTAATGGTCGTAGACGTCGATGCTCCATCCCCCTCTTATGGGAGGGTGGACTACTGTTCTAGGACTCCCAGGCAATTCGCTCGTTGGTTGACGACTTTTATAAGTCATTATTTCAGGGGCGACCTTGGAGTGGTATCGCCCTTGCGGACCATAGTTGGTTGCTTGAACAACAGGTCTCCCCGGACGAAAATGCAGCCCTGCTTGCCCCCTTTGATGCAGCGGAAGTTGAGGCCTTCGTCAAAGCCATGAATCCGGCCTCGGCGCTGGGCCCCGATGGATTGCCGGTCCGTTTTTTCAGGCTTTCTGGCCAATGGTCAAAGCGATTGTCCTTGAACTGTTCCGTGAGTTCTCTAGGAGAACACTGGACATATCCCAACTTAACTACGGGATTATCTCCCTGGTTCCCAAGGTATCGGGTGCGGCGGATATTAGGCAATTCCGCCCTATCACAGTCCTCAATGTGATATTTAGGATTCTGGCCAAAGGGTACGCCACTAGGGCGGCCCTAATCGCGCCTCGGATTCATCACCCAAACCAATCGGCCTTCACGAAAGGCCGATATATTCTCGACGGGATCCTCGTCCTTCATGAGGTGATCCATGAGGTCAAGACGAAACACCTCCACGCGGTGTTCTTCAAAATGGACTTCCATAAAGCTTATGACACAGTTCACTGGTCCTTCCTTTGGGAAGTGTTGCTCAAACGTGGGTTCGATCCCCACTGAGTCGCGCGCATGATGCAGTTGGTCATGAATGGTCGGGCTGCGGTTAACATAAATGGGGAGGTTGGTCCATACTTGTTGACGGGCCAAGGGGTCCGACAGGGGGACCCGACATCTCCCTTTCTATTCAATCTTGTGGTTGATGCCCTCGCCTCATTCCTTGATTTAGCCAAGCGCGCCGGCCACATTAGGGGGATTCGCCCCCACCTGGTAGCTAATGGAGGTCTGACCCACCTCCAATATGCCGACGACACCATGATGATGGTGGAGGGCTCAGATGAGGATATTCAGAATCTCAAGTTCCTCCTCCTTTGCTTCCAGGAAATGTTGGGCCTCACTATTAATTTCGCCAAGAGTGAGGTGATGGTCACGGGATACTCCCCGATGGAAGCTCAGCGAATTGCCAACCGCTTGAACTGCCGTTAGGGAACATTCCCGACCACTTACCTTGGCATGCCACTTAGTGACATGCGCCTGCTTGAGAAGGACTTTCGTCCAACAATCGCCAAGCTCCAACCTAGGATGGAGCCCTGGCAGGGGAGGTGGCTATCCAAAGCCGCTCAAGTGAATCTGATGAACTCCTCCCTTATTAGCCTATTGATGTATATCACGGGATTCTATAGTCTGCATGAATCCCTTCACCACGAGGTCACCAAACTCCTCTCCAGATTCTTCTGGGTGAGAGAGAACAATAAACAGAAGTACCACATGGTGAATGGTCTGAGATCTGTAATCCTAAAGACCAAGGAGGCCTTGGGGTTATTTCATCCAAGCGGATGAATATTACCCTCCTCTCCAAATGGCTTTCGCGGATTCAGACTACTGAGGGCGGTCTGTGGCTTGAGATTATCTGCGCAAAGTACCTTCACGGACAGCCACTCGCATTTGCGCATAGAACTGGTGGGTCCCAATTCTGGCAATCGGTGATACGTCTGATGCCGGTATTGCGTATTGGGACCTCCATTAAAATAGGTACCGGTTCCGGCACCTTGTTCTGGCTAGATAGATGGGCAAGGACCCGCCCCTTTGCGGACCGCTTCTCCGCATTGTTCGCGATCTGCGTCCGCCCACAGCTCTCTGTGGTTGTGGCCTTAGCTGACTTGGGTGCTATTGCCTTTCGCCGTACCTTCGGGGCGGTGGAACTTGAGCAATGGGATGAATTGCTCGAGTGTATTGCCCTACACACCCCCTCCCTGGAACCCGATTCTATTTCTTGGCACCTCGAGTCTAGTGGCCGCTTCTCGACGAGATCCCTTTATCAGGCGATTGTCCCCACCCCTGGCCCGGTGGAACTCTCGGTGCTCTGGGAGATCAAACTCCCCTTGAAGATCCGCATTTTCCTCTGGCAATGGGTCCGCGGTCGCCTACCCTCGGGTACGGAGGTCCGCAAATATAATGGCCCTGGGGATGGCCTCTGCCCCATTTGTTTGGTACCGGAAGACTGCAATCACATCTTTTTCCGGTGCCTTGTGGCACAGTTCCTATGGAGTTGCCTCCGGGAGGTGGTCGGTGGCAACTGGTGCCATGACAACCTCCCGGACTTGTTTGGGGAGGTGCTTAGGCTCCCTAGCTCTAGCCGCCCATCCATGTGGGTGGCTTTGGGTACCCTAGCGTGGACCCTCTGGTGTAACCGTAATAAGCTAATCATAGAACGTGTGATCCCATGGCGTGTGACTGATGCTATCTACAAATTGTGTGGCCTTCTACAGCTTTGGAGACCGCTTAGCAAGCGGCGAGACCGGGATGCCATCGACATCATCATAGCGGGCCTTCGTTCTTCGGCATCGACATTTGCGCCGCCCCCGCCACCTCCACTGCCACCTCCTGAGCCGGATTAGCTTATTTTTTTAGCTTTGTTTGGGGCTTGCCTTGCTGTGCCCCCAGCACGATTTTGACTTGATTACTCTCTGTACTATTATATTGGATGCTTGGTTCGTTGCTTTATAATATAAAGCATGGGGAAACCCTTTTTCGTAACGTGCCTTTCCGGTCAAGGAGCCCGCCAGTGGAGTTGTAGCACTCCCTCATCGCGTTGAGGTAGGCGCGGGCCTCGCCGGCCGCGAGCGAGAGGGCTCCTAGGAGGTGGTTGTAACTGAACACGGTGAGGCACGGCGGGGAGCTGCCAGGGCCGGAGTTGTCCCACTCGAGTTGGAAGCCCTGCTGGCTGTCGTCGCGGTAGCAGCCAGCGCCGATGCCGAAGGGGTAGGGGACGGTGATGTTGTTGCACCTGTAGCGGCACCCCGGCAGCGCCACCGCTGAGCCGACGCAGCTGCCGCCACCACCGGAGGCAGCACGATCAGCAGCAGCAATATGGTGGTGGTGGCCATCCTTGACATGTTCTCCTCTGTTGGTTGCTCTGCTCCGATATATACATACGTGGTGACGTGAGATGGACCGATGGTGGATGTGAATGTGATGAGCCGATGAGCATCAAGCAGGCTTGACTTGGCTGGTCTTTCATGGCGTGCTCGCAGAAAGTAGTCAAAAGTGGATCAATATTCAATTGCCTATTGCCAATTATCCATGTGACCGTGTCAAGGCATCTGCTTAGTGCTTTACTAATGTTCAGCTTCATGCAAACAACAAAATAAACTGCAAGAGTAAAGTAAAGTGGCGTGAGATGTGAATAACCATTGTTGGAATGGGTAGGACTAACTTGTTTCAGGGAGTTTGGAATCCCCACTAGTATGTATCCAACACGACCGATACCTAAGCATAATTCTAAGTTAGATTTCTAAGCCACTTTATATGTTTCTCTTTGTGGGCGAAACCAAGTACAGATATATGCATACATGTAGGGCGTGTTTGGTTGCCGTAGTCTACAGTGGATGCATTGCATAGCCTTCTCAACCCAGCCTGGCTATGCAAATGCAACCTCAAATGCACCATCTGCAAGTTGTTTGGTTTCCTGCATGCCCTCTTGCCTGCATGGGCTGAACCACACTGCCTGGTGTTTGGTTGCCTGCATGTTACTGGACAAACCCAAGGCATGGTGTTTGGTTGTATGCAACGCCTGGTGTGTGGTAACCTCTTTGGCTACTTGGTGAGGTTACCAGCACACTTCAGCACAACCATGTAGCACACATCATAAGCAGAGCTGAGTATAAATAGAGGATCAACTACTTAAGAGCATATTTCAGATAAGCAGTATCACACTTCATAACAGTTCGATGCATAAACCATAAACATAAACAGTTCAAAACAGACTCGGTAGTACTTAGGAAGGAGGTGCCCCGGCCCTAGTCCTTGGCGGCAAAGGCTTCATCGTGCTTCCCGCACTTGTTGAAGACCTCAATGCCATCATCGTCGAAGATGATGACCTTGAGGGTGTCGGGAGTGAGGAGCTTGAACTTCACCATGTAGCCGATCTTGATCTGATGAACGGTAGAGTAGGTGGCCTTACCCTGATCCAGGGTCACCCTGTCGTTCATCAACTTCACCATCACCTTCCAGGAGCAGCCGGTGTTGTTCCTGAGCTTGAACTCCGTCAGCACTGCGACGAAGTGCTTGGTGAAGTCCAGGGGCATGGGGATGGACTCAAGCTTCGGTGCAAGGATGACCTTGTAGAAGTGAGTTGGGCCATCCTCCTCATGGTAGTGACCGTAGTTGCGGTGCTTGTTGCTGGGGGGGGGGGGATCCTCCATGCGCTCGTCAGCCAGCCTCAGGCCGGCGGTGGGCGGCAGCACAACCTCGTCGGGCATTGGATGAAGGGGCTGCTTGCCCTTGTTGTCAATGGCCGGGAGCACCTCTGTGCCCATATCGTTGCTCTCCTTGATCCGCACACAATTCATGGAGTCAGGCACAACATAGAGTTCATGGCGTATTGAAGAGCATGTGGTCAAAATGGCATGACTATCACTCTTCTCCTCCTCTTCATCGCCCCTATATTTACTCACCCTGCCCACCACTACTTACCCACCCCCTCTCTTCTCTCACTGTCAACCTTCCTCCTCTCCATCGCCATGAGCTCTAGCTCCAGCTCCAATGCCTACCCCTTCCCCTGGGGTATTGGTTGGGGGGCCTTCTTCCTCGGGTGGTCGGCTGGTGACCGCACCAAGTTCGAGAACACCATGGAGGTGTACTCGAACTTCAGCTCCATGCCTGACATGCAAAAAGAATCTGATGCAGTGCTCAAGAGGGCCACTGCACAAGAGCTGAAGACGCTGATTCCCGACCCAGTGAAGGGCGCGATGGCAGTCGACATCATTCGCTGAGCCATGAATCAGGCCATCTCCAACGACGCTAAACAGAGGACGAAGTGGTCCAAGTACAAGAACTGCTGGGCTCCTAATGACCGTCGTGCCGCAGTGTACTGGGAGATGGCAATCGTGCCGCCAGCGGTCATCGGTGGGGAGCCTAAGGAGGAGGAAGAACCGGTGCAGATGCCAGCGAGGGTGCCGGAGCCAGGCCGTCATACCTGGCAGATCGACCTCGACTCCGTCGAGGATGATGACTGTTACCATCCTCGAGATCAGCTTCAGCCGCACTTGGAGATTGTCGAATGTCTCAACGGACAGGGCACTTGGAGATTATCGAATGTCTCAACGATAGCCGGGGCACTGTTGGGTTAGGTCCTTGCGAGCTTCTTCCCACTCCCTCGCACTTTCCTTAATGCTCTACGTCCTCAGGTCCCGGCCCTCAAGCGAGCTCAGCCGCCGCTGGTATGACAGGTCGCGATGCCGTGGGTCAAGGCCAGGGGGTGAGGGCTAGAGAGCCAGTAGGAGCCCATGAGTCGCGATGCTCAGGCGCCCCCCTTTTAACATGCAAGCGGTCCGTGCCGGAGAGAGGGAGAGATAGCCCGCGACGTCCCCAACGTTGCTCCTGGAGTGGGTCCTGCACACCAATCATAAGGAGAAACAAGACCTGTCGCTACGGTTGCCAGCCAACCATTGGTCGCTTCGAGGGAGTGATTGGGGCACTGAGGGCCTGGTGAGGTGGCGCCTTGCAGGGCTGCCGCGGCCAGAGCTCGACCACTCAAATTTATCAGCGTTGCAGGGACGGACCCGTACGCAAATGCCGTGCCAGAGCGAGCGGCTCCATAGGTAGGCGTCAATCAAGCAGGCGATTAGGTCGGGTATGTTAAGCACGCAGGAGGAAATTCATTTCAGGTAGATGTAGGAAAAGCAAACGCTGCTGGGCCAGGCCCGAGCAGCTTGGGGATGATGCAGCCCGAGGGGCGCCCCCAACAAGGTAGGTAAAAAGCATAAGGAAAACGGATACATGCCGCGGGGATGGACCCACGCGGCCTGGGAATGATGCGGCCATGTGGGCGCTCCCAGCTGAAAATGGAACTTGGAAAGATGTCACCTGATGCCGTTGAAGACGAAGCGGTGCTAAAGAAGCGCGATGCGCGGTGGAGACGTCGGTCCTCACGAGCCCCCAGGCCCAGGAGCCTCGGGAGGCTCCGGGGGCACAGGTGGGTCTTCGAGGGCCATCTCCACCTCCGCCAGGACCGCACAATGCCTGACCTCCTGAGCCTCCAGAACGCTCCTCAGCAAACGCTGATGAGCGGCGACCGCGTTCGGCAGGCTGAAAGGCATGCGAACGTAGCTGTGAGGTGGTCCCTCGCAGCGCCCCATGCACGAAGGCCAGAGGCGCTCCTGAGACGCGGCTCGGTTGAGCCCTGGCACATCGATGCAGACGTGCAGCCCACCATCCTCGCCTGGATGTGGGGCTACGGCGGGCAAGCGGCGGCTTCCGCGCATGACTCTCGACTCCTGTAGCTCCTGGGTGTTTCTTTGCGATGAACTCCTGAGGGTTTGGTCTTCCTTGCCTTGTACCTTCCTAAGGGAAATGTGCCTGGAAGCACCCCTCCAAGTGGTGCCCGAGCGCCTCCCTCGTGACCTTGGCAAAGTCGGTGGCTCTCCAAGAAAGAGCCCCCGAGCCCTGCCTGAGGAGGGCGCCGGGCGCGCCTTCCTATGCGAGAGAGGGTGGCGCTCCCTGATCGGGCGCAAATCCTGACGCAACACCTCCGGAGGCGCCTGCCTCCTTATGGCTTGGGCCAGGCGAAGACTTCTTCTTCTTAAGGGTCGCCTCGGGAAGTCTTCCGCTCCTGTGATCTGGGTCTTCGATTGCCACGGCTTGGAACACGCGCTCAAGTGAACACACTGCGTCCCTTTCTTCACAGGGTACGGTGATGACTCCACCGCTTCTCGGCATCTTGAGGTCATTGTAACCATGGTGAGTCACTGCCATGAACTTGGCTAGGGCTGGGTATCCGAGGATGGTGTTGTATGGCAGGCGAATGTGGGCGACGTCGAAGTCGATGAGCTCGGTGCGG
The DNA here is from genome assembly GCA_034509565.1 of Triticum monococcum. Lineage (NCBI taxonomy): Eukaryota > Viridiplantae > Streptophyta > Magnoliopsida > Poales > Poaceae > Triticum > Triticum monococcum. The sequence goes on from CM067846.1 coordinate 615,460,201, forward strand.
TAGTTGTTGCGCTGCCCGATGGTGACTGGAAGGCGAACCTGCCCTATCGGAACAGTGGAACCATCAGTGACTCCTGAGAAAGGCTTGGTCGGCTGAAGCTGATCATACGGCACTTGGAGATTGTCGAATGTCACAACGGATAGGATGTTGAGTCCTGCTCTGCCATCAATGAGGGTCCTGGTGACCTGCACATTGCTGATGACTGGGGAGCAAAGCATCGGGAGGACTCCGGCCGTTGCCACGCACTTGAGCTGATCCATTGAGCTGAATGTGATAGCGCACGTAGACCACTTGAGAGGGCGCGTGGCCTCAAGCTTGGGGAGGACTGCATTCACCTCGTGAGCAAACTGCTTGAAGATGTGCTGTGATGCTGGGGCTTGGGCGCCACCCAAGATGCAAGTGATTACGCGTGGCTCCTAGAAGCCCCCAACCCCCTCATCTTGATGTTGGTCTTCGTTCCTCCTTGGTGGTGGCGGCAGAGGAGGAAGGCCTGCGTTGCCGTGTGGGCGATCCTCACGAGGTTGATCCCTCCAGCCTCCTTTGCGAGGCTGGTCCTGCCAGCGATCCTCGCGAGGTCGGTCACGCCACCCTTGGCGAGGGCCACGGTCTTCCCATCGTCCGCCACCTCTTCCTCCTCCTCGGCCATAGCCCATGTCGTTGCGCTCGGGGCGTCGGCCGATTCGCCCATCTCGCACGGCCCTAAGCTCTTGGCATTCGTTGGTGTTGTGGGTGTGGAGGTCGTGGTACACGCAGTATCGGCTGCCCTTGGATGACTCAGGCTGATCCCTGCGTCGCTTGGTGTCTGGTTCCGCTGCAAGCACAGCATCTCCCTTACGCTTCATGTCCTTGGCCTTGAGCTTTTTCTCTTCTGGATCGGCAGCCGAGAGCTCGAGGAGGGAGAGGCAGCCTTCCTCAGCCCTGGCGCACTTGGTCGCCAAGTTGAACAGCTCCAGGGATGTGCACAGGTCTTCACGGATTGCTAGCTCCTCCTTCATCTTGATGTCGCGCACGCCATCGGAGAAGTCCAAGATGATGGCTTCTTCAGTCACCCTGGGGATCTTGAGGCGAGCGTTGTTGAAGCGCTGGATATATTTCCGCAGGGTTTCCCCTTGCTGTTGCTGGATGCGGCGCACGTCGCTCACGGGCGGGGGCCGTTCGCGAGTGCCCTGGGAGTTGGCGATGAAGCGGGTGCGCATCTCGTCCCAGGAGGAGATTGTGCTGGGAGCCAGGTTCAGGAGCCAGGTGTGGGCGCCGTCCTTGAGCGCCATGGGAAACCAGTTCGCCATGACCTTTTCGTCTCCGTTGGCGGCTTCGATGCCCAGCTCATAGAGCTGTAGGAATTCCGCGGGGTCCGCCGTGCCATCATAGCGAGAGGGCATGTCAGGCTTGAACTTGCTTGGCCATGTGACGCCGCGTAGCTCGGGGGTGAAGGCGCGGCAGCCTGCTGTGGCCACCGGCGCCCTTTTCTGGTGCTGAGCCTGCTCCTAGTGATTACCACGTGCCACCGCTTGGAGCAGCGCGGGGTCTGGGCGCGGAGGCGCGGGGCTGCAATCTTGGCGCCGACGCTAGGAGCGCGCGAGCACCTTCTTGGGGACGAGGGATCTCCTGGCAGCTCCCTTCTTGCTGCGCTGGCGCCAGACGCGGAGGGTCTCGCCCTGGGGCTGCGCTCCTTGGAGCCAGGGCGCCTTCTTGAGGAGGAGGTGTTGGAGGCGCCTCCTGATCCTCGCCCCCTGCATGGAATGGAGGGCGAGGCAGCGAGAGGGATGGCAAGGGGGAGCCCCCTGCGGCGCTGATGAGTTCGGTGATGCGGGGGAGCCAGTCCTCGTAGAGGTCGTTGACGGGGCGGTAGTGCAGGAGCTCTCTTGCTAGGAGCAGCACGGCATGCGCGTCCGTGGGGGCACGACGGGCGTGGGACGGCGAACCAGCTGGAGTCGGCGACGGGGTGGCGGTGCGGCATCCCGCCGCACCAAAGGATGCTGGGACGAGGCCTGCTGTTCGTTCGCTTCATAAAGTACTTCATCACAATTTTTAGATTCACGAATTTCAGGCAAAACCTCATATAGATAATCTAGTGCACTCAATTCACTAGCAATAGGTTCATCATAATTGGATCTCTTATAGATAATAGCAAGTGGATGAGGATCCATAAAATTTTAGCAAGCGAAGATGCAAGCAAAAAGAAGGCACATGGTAACACAAGATTGAATGGAGGAAGGGCGAATAAAACAGCAAGGGTGAATTGGGGGGAGGAAAATGAGAGGCAAATGGCAACTAATGTAATGCGAGAGATAGGGATTGTGATGGGTACTTGGTATGTTGACTTTTTGCGTAGACTCCCCAGCAACGGCGCCAGAAATGGCTCGTTGTCGGGAGTCAAAATATTCACTTGACTTCACATAAGCCTCCCCGGCAACGGCGCCAGAAATGGCTCGTTGTCGGGAGTCAAATCTTGTCTTGACTTCATGTAAGCCGCCCCGGCAACGGCGCCAGAAATTCTTCTTAATACCTCTTGAGCTTGCGTTGGTTTTCCCCGAAGAGGAAAGGATGATGCAGCAGAGTAGCGCAAGTATTTCCCTCAGTTTTTGAGAACCAAGGTATCAATCCAGTAGGAGGCCACGCGCAAGTCCCTCATACCTACACAACACAAAGAGCTCAACGCAACCAACGCGATTAGGGGTTGTCAATCCCTTCACGGTCACTTACGAAAGTGAGATCCGATAGATAATATTTTGGTATTTTGGTATAGAGATGCAAAGTGAAAAGTAAAAGACAAAGTAAAAACAAAGCAAGATTAAAGTGATGGAGATTGATATGATGAGAATAGACCTGGGGGCCATAGGTTTCACTAGTGGCTTCTCTCAAGAGCATAAGTATTCTACGGTGGGTGAACAAATTACTGTTGAGGAATTGACAGAATTGAGCATAGTTATGAGAATATCTAGGCATCATCATGTATATAGGCATCAAGTCCGTGACAAGTAGATCGAAACGATTCTACATCTACTACTATTACTCCACTCATCGACCGCTACCCAGCATGCATCTAGAGTATTAAGTTAAAAACAGAGTAACGCTTTAAGCAAGATGACATGATGTAGAGAGATAAATTCATGCAATATGAAATAAACCCCATCTTGTTATCCTCCATGGCAACGATACAATACGTGTCTTGCTGCCCCTTCTGTCACTGGGAAAGAACACCGCAAGATCGAACCCAAAGCTAAGCACTTCTCCCATGGCAAGAACTACCAATCAAGTTGGCCAAACCAAACGGATAATTTGAAGACACTTGCAAAGATAACCAATCATACATAAAAGAATTCAGAGAAGATTCAAATATTGTTCATAGATAGACTTGATCATAAACCCACAATTCATCGGTCTCAACAAACACACCACAAAAAGAAGAAGATTACATCGAATAGATCTCCACAAGAGAGGGGGAGAACATTGTATTGAGATCCAAAAAGAGAGAAGAAACCATCTAGCTAATAACTATGGACCCGAAGGTCTGAGGTAAACTACTCACACTTCATCGGAGAGGCCATGATGATGTAGAAGCCCTCCGTGATGACGACCCTCTCCGGCGGAGCTCCGGAACAGGCCCCAAGATGGTATCTCGTGGATACAGAAAGTTGCGGCGGTGGAATTAGGTTTTTGGCTCCGTATCTATTTGTTTGGGGGTACGTGGGTATATATAGGAGGAAGAAGTACGTCGGTGGAGCTTCGAGGGGCCCACGAGGCAGGGGGGCGCGCCCTAGGGGGGGCACACCCCCACCCTCGTGACCGCCTCTTCGATGCCTTGGCGTAGGGTCCAAGTCTCCTGGGTCTTATCCGGTGAGAAAATCACGTTCCAAAAAGGATTTTTCTGTTTGGACTCCGTTTGATATTCCATTTCTTCGAAACACTGAAATAGGCAAAAAACAGCAATTCTGGGTTGGGCCTCCGGTTAATAGGTTAGTCCCAAAAATAATATAAAAGTGAAAAATAAAGCCTAATATAGTCCAAAACAGTAGATAATATAGCATGGAGCAATCAAAAATTATAGATACGTTGGAGACGTATCAGGCATCCCCAAGCTTAATTCATGCTCTTCCTCGAGTAGGTAAATGATAAAAAGAGAATTTTTGATGCGGAGTGCTACTTGGCATAATTTCAATGCAAAATTTCTTAATTGCGGTACGAATATTCAGATTAGAAAGATTCAAGACAAAAGTTCATATTGACATAAAGAATAATAATACTTCAAGCATACTAATAAAGCAATTATGTCTTCTCAAAATAACATGGCCAAAGAAATTTATCCCTACAAAATCATATAGTCTAGCCATGCTCTATCTTCACCACACAAAGTATTTCAATCATGCACAACCCCAATGACAAGCCAAGCAATTGTTTCATACTCCAACTTTTTCAAAACTTTTTCAGTCTTCATGCAATACATGAGCATGAGCCATGGATATAGCACTATATATGGAATAGAAGGGTGGTTGTGGAGAAGGCAAAAAGAGGGGAAGATAGTCTCACATCAACTAGGCGTATCAACGGGCTATGGAGATGCCCATCAATAGTTATCAATGTGAGTGAGTAGGGATTGCCATGCAACGGATGCACTAGAGCTATAAGTATATGAAAGCTCATCAAAAGAAACTAAGTGGGTGTGCATCCAACTTGCTTGCTCACGAAGACCTAGGGCAATTTTGAGGAAGCCCATCATTGGAATATACAAGCCAAGTTCTATAATGAAAAATTCCCACTAGTATATGAAAGTGTGTCGGGGGTGCTGATCCCTCGGACACCTATGGGACCGCGGCGGACCGGGGCCCCTTTCGGTTCGGCAGGGGGGCGGAGAGTGCACAAAGAGCAGATCGAGGCGAACGCACGAGCACAGGCGATCGGTTTACCCAGGTTCGGGCCGCACGGATGCGTAAAACCCTACTCCTGCTTTGGTTTGTATTTGTGTTCTTGCTCGGGAGTGATGAATGCTACAGTACGCTCGGATGGCTAGCGAGACCGAGCGTGAGAATGGCCGCCCCCCCTACTGTTGCGCATGGGCCTCCTTTTATATGTCAAAGGGGTCACCGACAGGTGGCAATAGAGGTGAGGGTAAAAATGTAAAAGAGGTGGTAGTTGGCGCCACCGCTTGCTACAGTTGTATCATACCTAACCCTGACGGCAGGGGACAAAGGCATTAAATGCCTGTCTGTGTCGCCTAGACGGTGCGGAAAGGGACCGTCAGGGGCGCCACCGTTTGCCACGATGGCTATCTTGTGAGCGCCTGCTTGCCACCGCATGCCCCTGGCTGCACAGCCTCCCGCCACGTGCGCCAGGAACGGTCCCAGAGCGACACGTTGGCGGGTGAGCTGGAGCGCGGGCTGCGGAGTAGTAGCTTTCCGCGGCAAGTGCCTTGCCGCGGATGTTGCCTTGTCACGTCCGGGAGCTTGTCACTCACCAGGTCTTGCCGGGACACATGGCGTGCTGCGGCGAGTTCCTCGGGATGCCTTGGTTGGTCTTCCCGGCAAGCTCCTCTTGCCGGGGTCTTCATGCTTCTTCCCGGCAAGCTCCTCTTGCCGGGGTCTTGGATACTCTGAGTGGCCTTCCCGGCAAGCTCCTCTTGCCGGGGTCTTGTGCCTTGGCTCGAATACTTTGTTCTTGAAGGGCTCCAAAGGAACCATGGAGGGTCTTGGCGGTCACCCGGCAAGCCTTGCCGCGGGGTGCTGCGACTGCCTGTGCACAAGTTCGAGATACTAAGGTACCCCTACTTTAGTACACCGACAGGAGCCCCCGGGCCTGGGCCATACACGGTGCCGAGCGCTGTTGGGCCAGGCCCAAAACAGTGCACGGGCACGCGCGGCCTAGGTTACGCCATAACTCACTCCGCATCCACCGCGTCCTCCTCGCACGGCACGCGTCAAACGCGGCATCGTGGGAGAGATCGTGGGCGGTTTTCGAGGCGTCCACTCCCCACGATCACGGGGTGGGGAGAGGTCGGCTCATCCGTCGCCTCGGTTCTGCATGGCTGCCATGCGGCTCCCATGCACTTGGGGTCGCGGACGGCGAAGGCGGGAAACCGGGCCGTCGTGGGTTGAGGCAGCGGGTTGGCCCCAGCTCCCTGCTCTTCCCGTGTCTTGATTCGCTGAGCGGGGCGGCCGAGCCCCCACCTCGCTCCTTTATAAAGAGCGGGAGGGGAGGACGGAAGCCCGCATTCTCTCATCTCCTCCTTCCTTCAACTTCTGCTCCCCTTTCTCTCATTCGCCATGGAGAAAGGGAACCCTGGTCCTTCATCGGTGGCGGCGAGGGTTGCTGCCAGACAGCGCGTCCCTCCCTCTCCCGCACCCGTGGTGGCGGAGCCAGCCGTAAGGGGAAGAGGGAGGGGGCGAGGTCGTGGACGAGGTTGAGGACGAGGCCGAGGCGCTCGGGGAAGAGGTGGACGGGGCGGCGCGCCGGCTTCGCCTCCGCCGGCGGTCCCTCTTCCCACGGGGGTCCATATTGGGTACGACCCTTGCGAGTTCTTCGTCAGGCTGCGCCGGGCGCCTCGTCGTCGACTCCGACTCCCAGCTCCGTTCGCGGGCGCGATGGAGTTGGACCCGCCCGAGACGCTGAGACTGCACATGAGGGGCTGTGGGATCAGCGGCACGCGAGTCCGCGTTGAAATCCCAGCCCCCGGTGTGATGTATCTTGGTCGAGGGTGGAAGACATTCGCCTGTATCCACAGCTTGACGGCGGGGCTCACCCTCCATTTTAAGCTGATGGAGGGCGATCTCCTCTCCGTCAAGGTCTTCGGGTGCTTCGGCACTCGGGCAAAGTGCTGCGTGGACAGCTCCTCTGATAGCGAAGGCCCCTCCTCGAGCGAGAGTGACGAGGAGGGGAGCGACAGCGACGACGAGGGTAGCGGGCGGCAGGATGACGGGTCCGACTAGGTGTCGGGCGCCGCTCCGCGCGGCACCGGCGACCCCATCATCTGTGTCGCCGGCTCCTTGAACTCCCCGGGGTCGTCTCCTTGGGCGGCTGGTGTAGGGAGGCTGCGGAAGAGGAAGAGGGCTGGCGGCAAGGTCGTCAAGTCGGAGTACGAGGGCGTGGTGCCCTCGATAGCGTGCTGACGTCCTGCCGCCTCGTCTTCGAGCCTCGCTTCCGGCGCCGCCGTCACCGTCCAGCCTTCGGACGGCCCCCGGGATGTTCTCTTGGTGTCTTCTGGCACCCGTAGCTCGCCTAGGCGCTCCTTTTGCCCTTTTCGCCTCCTTGATCTACCTCCTGAAGAGAGGGACAAGAAAAGGATTACGGGCATCTTATCTTTTTAATTTGTAAGCCTTCGGGCCTTAGTTGCATTTAAAACTTGTAATCCTCTCTTTCATGTTTTTCATCCTCTATGGACTGTACCTGAGTGGAATGTTTTTTTAATGAAAAGGGGATGTTTGCCGGGTCATTTGTCTCGCGGGTAGAACCCACGTCAAGGAGCAAATCCTTGGTATCTTTCAGATAGACACTTCTTCCCCGGCAACAGGCCCTGCTGTCTTCCCACGTCGCTCGACCTTTCTCATGCTTTTGACGGAGGCAGGGACGAGGCGGGTGCGGCCCCTCGTTTCATCCCTTTGCTGCCGCGACTTCGACCAAACTTGGCCCCAGGAACGAGCCTCAGGGCCTAGAGTTAAGGGAGCACGGTAGTTTTCGGGAAGAAACGAGGTTTCGTATTCCCCAGTCCATAAGAGAATGCACGAAGAGGGATGAAAAACTTATCTGAGGTTGCAGCCCCCGGCAACTTTGGTTTGCCGTGGGCAAATCTTGGTACTTGCAGCCCCCGGCAACACCGGCTTGCCGGGGTCCAGATGCCGGTACGTCCTTCTTCTCCTTTTCGTCCTCAGGCGGTCCGGCAAGGATATGCGAGCCCTGCGAACCAAAGGAAACGAAAGAAAGGCAAAGGGACGCACACTCGACCTCTAAGTTAGGGGTTAGCCGCTGTTAAGCACTATTAACCCTAACCAAGGACGAGACTCGACCTAGCATGCATGCTATAACTTAGGGCGCCAGCGCTTCATTTACTTGTGCTCAGGGTCTGCGCCTGGCTTTGTACAAAGGATTACATGCAACAGCGGCAAGACTTGTACAAAAGGGTGGTTGCCGGACAGGGTCCGACAACCGCGCCTTACGGGTAAAACTTACGAAGATGCTCGATATTCCAGGAGTTGCTCACTGGTACGCCATCTTCGGTCTCCAGGCGGACAGCGCCAGGCCTGGTGACTCGTTTCACCCGGTAAGGGCCTTCCCACTTTGGCGTCAACTTGTTGGAATTCTTGGCGGACTGAACGCGCCGAAGAACAAGGTCGCCTTCCTCGAGACTTCTGGCGTTAACTTTGCGGCTATGATAGCGGCGCAAAGCTTGCTGGTAGCGAGCGGCTCGCACAGCAGCCTGAAGACGATCTTCCTCATGGAGCAGCGCGTCATCTTCACGCAGCCGCTCTTGCTCAAGCTCATCATAAGCGAGCACTCGAGGTGACCCGTATACGAGTTCCGTGGGGATAACTTCCTCCACTCCATAGACTAGAGCGAAGGGTGTCTGGGCAGTGGCTTGATTTGGCGTCGTCCTGATCGACCAAAGAGCCACCGGCAGCTCCTCGATCCAGTTGCGTCCGCACTTGTGCAGCCTGTCGAAAGTTCTGGTCTTGAGCCCGCGTAGCACTTCGGCATTCGCCCTCTCCGCTTGACCGTTGCTTCTCGGGTGAGCAACAGAAGCGAAGCAGACCTTGGCACCAAGATCTTGGACATACTGCATGAAGGTGCGGCTCGTAAATTGTGTACCGTTGTCGGTGATTATCCTGTTAGGGATTCCGAAACGGCAAACAATCGACCTGAAGAACTTGACTGCTGACTGTGCTGTCACCTTCCTCACTGGTTCCACTTCCGGCCACTTTGTGAACTTGTCGATTGCAACGTACAAGTACTCAAAGCCCCCGACAGCTCGGGGGAAGGGGCCGAGGATGTCGAGCCCCCAGACCGAAAATGGCCAGGATAAAGGGATTGTCTGGAGAGCTTGAGTTGGATGGTGTATCTGCATGGAATGGAACTGGCACGCTTCACACTTGGTTACTTGTGCAGTTGCATCCTGGAGGGCTGTAGGCCAGAAGAAACCTTGCCGGAATGCTTTTCCGACAAGGGCTCTTGCGCCAATGTGGTGACCACATATGCCTCCATGTATCTCTACCAACAGCTTCTGTCCATCTTCCCGGGGAATACACTTCAATTTCACTCCATTGAGTCTTCTTCTGTACAGTGTGTTGTCGACAAACTGGTACATACTAGACTGCCGGGCTACTCTTTCCGCTTCTTCTGGTTCCTCGGGAAGTTCTCCTGTCTGAAGGAAACGGACAATCTGCTGCGCCCATGTTGGAGCCTGTGGCTCGACAACAAGGACTAAAGGCACATCTGCTGCTGCGGGAACGTCCGCTTCTACGGCAAGAGCCCGTGGCTCTGCCGGAGCTTGACGTTCCCCGACAAGCTTGCCGGAGCGAAACTTGTCGGGAGAATCTGCTTCAACGGAACAAACCCTGGGGCTTGCCGGAGCAGACTGCTCCTTAGCATTCTTGGCGTCGATCTTGGGGACCTTCTTGGCGGCGGCTTCGGGAAGCTCTGCCGGGAGATAGTCACCAGAAATCAACTTCCTCTTCTTGCTCTGTCCAGTTGATGGTGTTACGGACGGCTGAGTCAGCTTGAGCACAAAGATCCCTGGTTCCACAGGTAACTTAAGTGCTGCGCACTTTGACAGGCCATCGGCAATGTCGTTCTCAGCTCTTGGAACATGTTCCATTTGCAGGCCGTCAAAGCGCTCTTCTAGCTTCCTCACTTCATCAACGTAAGCTTCCATTAACGGACTCTGGTAAACCTTGTTCACTTGGCGGACGACAAGCTGCGAGTCACCCCTGACAATTAGCTTCTTAATCCCAAGTTCTGCCACGATCCTGAGACCGGCAAGCAAGCCTTCATACTCTATAGTATTGTTCGTCGCTTGCTCCTTGGGAAAGTGCATCTGGACTATGTACTTGAGGTGCTCTCTGGTGGGCGCGACAAGCAGCACGCCAGCACTGGCGCCTTGCAGCGAGAAGGCACCGTCAAAGTAGATGAGCCACTCTTTGCTTGCTTCCTTGGCGGGGATGCTCATCTCCGGAATTTTTTCGTCTGGAGTTGGCATCCACTCTGCTATGAACTCTGCCAATGCTCTGCTTTGGATTGTTGATGTACTCTCAAATTTGAGGCCAAAGCTTGACAGTTCCAGTGCCCACTCGACAATCCTGCCTGTTGCTTCTGGATTTTGCAATATCCTTTTCAGCGGAAAGCGAGTGACAACTGTGATCTCATGTGCTTGGAAGTAATGGCGCAGCTTTCTCGAGGCCATGAGAAGGCCGAAAAGCAATTTCTGCACACCAGAGTACCTTGATCTAGCTCCCTGTAAAAGGGAACTGACAAAGTAAACTGGGCGCTGCACCATCTTCTTCTGTATCTCCTCTTGCATCTGCGCAGATCCTTGCTCGTCGGGGCCAGAGCCTGTCGGGGAAGCCCCCTGCTTGTCGCCGGATGTGCTTGGCGCGGTCGCTGGCTCGTTATCTGCCTCCCTCTCCGCTACTAACGCAGCACTAACCACTTGATTGGTTGCCGCTATGTACAACAGCAACTTCTCTTGTGGCTTAGGTGCGACAAGGGTTGGAGTGGAGGACAGGTATCTCTTCAAGTCCTGCAGCGCAGCCTCCGCTTCCGCAGTCCATTTCATTGGACCTCCCTTTTTCAAAATTTTGAAAAATGGCAGGGCGCGCTCAGCAGACCAAGAGATAAACCTGCTGAGAGCAGCCACGCAGCCGGCAAGTGTCAGGACCCCGATTCCAAGCCACATCGATCTAGCCGGTAACACCTCATATCACTTTGCGGCCTCACGCACGGTATCCCACGGTGTCGCCTTACCATGGCCCGGGACCATTTGCGCCTTTTGGCTCACGTATATGACAATGTCGCTAGCATCCATATGACAGAGAACCCGGGCCGACATGGCTAGTCGCGAACCCAAAGCGGCACAGACCTATGGAGACAGGCATACATGAATCACATCGAACATGTCGGTCATCAACGAGTGATTCCGGGCTGTAGCACTGGGCTAACAGGACTCCGGGGGTTCCGGGCTATAGCAGGCCAGGCAGGACTCCGGAAATCACCGCGTGACATTTCCCCGAAGGGACAGACATAGGGACGAAGTGAAACACATGCCGGCCAGTCAAGTGTCCTGAACAGTAGTGCTGGGCTAGCAGGACTCCGGTGAACCGGGCTGTAGCGGACTACTATGGCTCGAGGAACACTAGACTACATTTCCCCATAAGAAAGGCTGCGAAGGATAAACAACTAGATTGTCGGATCCCACTCATACCAAGCATTTCAATCATACACACAAGATGCCCGATATGAGTACATACAACATGGCATCACAACAAAACTCTACAACTCAAGTACTTTATTTAAAGGCTCCAGGGAGCCATACATAACATATTCATACAGATAGGGGTCACACGACCCGACACTCAAGTCATACAATCATACAAGCACATGCGGAAGCAACTAGTCTGAGTACAGACTCTAGAAAGAAAGAAGGCTTCTCGAAGCCTGTCTATCTACATAGGGCCCTCCATGGCCGGGATCACCACCGGGGTGGCTAGTCACTCGTCGACGTCAAGGTCTGCATAAAACCCATCGGAGGGGGCAGTGTTGTCATCTGAAAACAACTAATAAGCAAACATGAGTACAAAGGTACTCAGCAAGTCTTACATCAGAACCTACTATACATGCTCATTCTCAAGAAGGTGGTGGGGTTTATGCAGCAAGCCAGCTTTGACTCTTGGCTAAGCTATCCTACGGAACCTTTTTAGTAAAATAGTTTTCGCACACGAGTCCACTACTCACCAACACAATACTCCACCGTGGATCCTCCCTCGTTATCCTGCGAGAGGGCCATCCTCGGTACTCACACTTATCTTGAGTCTTTTAGTAGTATCCATTAACTTGTCTATGAACTGTATAGGCAACCAAGTAGTCCTTTACCGCGGACGCGGCTATTCGAATAGTTTTATACCCTGCAGGGGTGTACTTCGTCATACACGCTTTCACCGCTTACCGCCGTCTACACGACATGTACTCGGCAACCTTCAAGCGGAAGCCCAGCGAGGGTGTCGGCCACGGCCTACCTAGACACCTAAGCCCCTAGTCCAGGTTTATCGCCTATCCAGGTTCCATCCGCAGGGAGTCTGGCCGAGGTTTCCACATACGGCCCCGAACGATGTGAACAGGGTTCCCGAGACACCAAACGGGTGACTCGGTACACCGTGCCATGGTGTATCTACCGCAACATAGCCCACCCCTAGGGTTAGCGCTACGCACGGCCAGCAACACATATCCTACAAACACCAGAAACTAATTGCAACTCCTGGACAGAGTACTAGGGTGGCTAAGAAGCTGAGAGGGTCCATTTGTTTCGGGCCCAATGTACGGTAGTAACTGCATCTTAAATCACACATACAGATCTCAGTTCTTATGGACGGCCTCAATGAAACAACCCACCATGTACTCCTACATGGCCTCTCATCGATACCTTTACCAAACATGTTCAACACATCCCACATATTACTGACACAAGCATTTCACTCTAGCCCATCACCCAGATGAACCAGACCTGACACAACTCTAAGCATAGCAGGCATAGCAAGGTAGGAATCACAAAACATGGCTCAATCAACTCCTACACATGCTAGTGGGTCTCATCTAGTTACTGTGGCAATGATAGGTCATGCAGAGGATAAGGGTTCAACTACCGTAGCACACAGAAGTTTGAATCGTGTTGTCTTAATGCAGTAACAAGAGCAGGAGTGAGAACATGGGTTGTATCGAAATGATCAATGGTTGCTTGCCTGATGGAGTGGTAACGGGATACTGCCCTTCAGTTGGATACTCGTGAATATCCTCGGAGGCAGAACCTACCACGAAGAACACAACCGAGCACAATCAACACATGACGATATGCAACAATATGATGCATGCTATGACATGGCAATATGAATGTGTTTTGGCCTAATGCAAGCTAAAACAGAAAGGGGTGAACTCATTTGAATCCAAGATTCAAATATTAGCTCATTAATTATTGCATTTATAGGGCATTTCCTTATTCTACTTAAACAGCAAGGTAAACTTGTTTTGTCATGCATGAAACCATTACAGATGGATAGATTGAATTTTTCTGATAATTTTTCATATATAATTTATCTCATTTGGAGTTATGGTTGAATTTCTATGAATTTTTGAAGTTTGAACTAATTTCTGGAATTTCCTGAATAAAATAATTCCAAAAAATGCATTACTGCGTCAGCAATGCGTCAGGGTGACATCAGCAAGTCAAAGGCGCCAGCCAGGTCAAACCTGACTGGTGGGGCCCCCTGGTCAGTGTCTCTGTGCACTAACCACGCTTAGTTAGCCTAGTTAACAGGCGGGGCCCACTAGTCAGTGACTATACTAATTAACTAACCTATTTAGTTAGCACTAACAGGGTAATTAGCCAGGCGGGGCCCGCATGTCGGTGAGAGAGGGGGGGGGGGGGTCAACCCACGTCAGCAGGTCAAACCCCGCCGGTCAGTGAGTCAAAGCCTGCCGGCGTTTAGCCACCGGCGAGGCCAGACGCGGTGGCGTGCTGCGGAAATCGCCCACAGGGTACCATTTGGTGCGCGGAGAGCAGCTACGGGTAGCTGGGGACAACCCGCGGCGTTTGGTGGTGGTGGTTGGGCTCGGGGTGGCCGGAAACGTCGCCGACGACGAGCCTTGCGGTCGCCGGAGTCGGGCGAAAATGAGCCCGAGGCTACGGGGTACGTCGAGGCGCGTGGTGAGGTGCGTTGTGCCCCTAGGGATGCAGTGAAGATGTTAGGCTAGGTGGCGTGGCCAAAGTTTGGCCGGAGACACGTCGGCGACAAGCTCCACGGTGGCGGGTGCGGGTGAGCTTCGTGTGCTCGTTGTGGTGCACGAGAAGCGGAACGGAGAGGTTGGGGAGGTGCAGCAGCTCACGGCGATCACGAAGAGGTAGACGGCGCGGTCGGGGACAAGTCGATGCGGCGGCGACGTCGAAGGGGATCTCCAGCGAGGCTCGGTGAAGACGAGGTCGAAGAAGACGTTGCAGAGCGTGTGAGCGCTCGGGGCTTGGCTGCTCGAACGAGTTGACGACCGCGGAGAGGATGGACACGGTGGTGCATCACGGGGACGTCGCTGGACGGGGGTTTCATGGTGGCGCGAGCTCAGCAGCGTCGGCCATGGCGGAGGGGAGCGAAAGAGAGAGGCAGGGGACAAGTGAACGTGTCCAGGGGGTCGAGGCGGCGACGTGGAGCCTGTCCAGGCCAGCAGGGCAGCGAGGGGAGGAAGCAGGACGGCAGCCAGCTGCGTGGCGCGTGCTGGTGCCGCCATCGAGCACCTGCCTGCCTGCCTGGCCAAGCCAAGCTGCTCGCTGGTGCGGTGGCTGGGCTGGGCCGGCTGGTGGGCCTGGTGGGTGGCGCCAGGTAAGCTTCTTCTCCCTTTTTTTTTGATTTTGTTTTCTTTTCTATTATTCTGTAGCTTTAGGGCTTTAATTAGAATACCTAGGCACTTTCTAAAATCCTGAAAATATTTGTGAGCTCTATTGGGATTATTCCTAACAGCAAACAATTATTTTCAGAATTATTTGAGCACTTGAATTATTTAATAGCATTTAAATGCCCAAATTCAAATATTTATGAATTAAATCAGTGACCTTCTGTTGACCTAGAAAAATGTGCACCTATTTTTCCAAAGGTTCTAACCCAAGGTAAAGAGGGTGAACATTTTAGAAGGGCATTTCAGGTTCATTGAATTTATTTTTAGTAAACCCTAGTTGATTTCACGGGGGGGGGGGGGGTGCTGGGGGTTCTGCCTTCCCCATTTCAAGTTTCTGATGAAAGTAAACATGATGCACACTCTAATGCATGGACTAGCTAGGGTGTGACAACTCACCCCCACTCAATAGAATCTCGTCCCGAGATTTAGGATCATCTGGAAAGAAGGTGGGGTACTCGAGTAGAAGACGATCCTCCCTTTCCCAAGTGGCTTCTTCCTCGGAATGGTGTGACCATTGAACCTTGAGAAACTTGATATTATGACGTCGAGTGGTACGCTCGGCTTGATCAAGGATACGAACGGGGTATTGCCGATAAGAAAGGTTATCTTGTAAATCAAGCGTTTCGTGGTCCACTCCACGGATAGGATCCGCGAAGCAACGCCTGAGTTGCGAAACGTGGAAGACATCGTGAACTCTGGAAAGATGCGGAGGTAGTTCCAATTGGTAGGCAACTTCTCCTCGTTTGGCAAGAATGCGAAAGGGTCCAATGTAACGAGGAGCCAATTTTCCTTTGATACCGAAGCGATGGGTTCCCTTTAACGGGGTAACCCGAAGGTAAGCCTTCTCGTCAACTTCAAAGGTCATAGGCTTATGTTTACGATCATATTGACTCTTTTGGCGAGATTGGGCTGTTTTCAATTTCTCACGAATAACGCGAACCTGCTCTTCTGCTTCCTGAATCATATCCGGGCCAAAGAGTTGTCTTTCCCCGGTTTCTGACCAGTTAAGAGGCGTTCGGCATTTTCGTCCATAGAGAACTTCGGAGGGAGCTTTGCCCAAACTAGCTTGATAACTATTGTTATAAGCAAACTCCGTGAATGGAAGGCATTTCTCCCAACTCATTCCGAACGAGATAACAGAAGCTCGGAGCATATCTTCCAGAATTTGATTGACTCGCTCTACTTGACCACTTGATTGAGGATGGAAGGCGGTGCTAAAGGAGAGATGAGTTCCCATAGCATTTTGGAAACTTTCCCAAAATCGAGAGGTGAAGAGACTCCCACGGTCTGACTTAATTTCCAATGGAACACCATGAAGAGACACTATTCAGGAGATGTATAAGTCAGCTAGCTGGCTAGCGGTGATACTCTCACGAACAGGTAGAAAGTGGGCTACTTTGGAAAGACGGTCAATTACGACGAAGATGGCATTATTCCCTCTCTTGGTCCTGGGAAACCCAGTGATGAAATCCATACTGATTTTATCCCATTTCCATTCAGGAATAGCCAAAGGTTGAAGGGTGCCAGCAGGCCGTTGATGCTCTGCTTTAACGCGACTACAAACGTCGCAATTAGCAATGTATTGAGCGATTTCTCTCTTCATCCTAGTCCACCAAAACCTCTGGCGTAGGTCTTGATACATTTTAGTACTACCGGGATGAATGGTGAGAGGGGACTCATGAGCTTCCCTAAGGATCAGTCGCCTCAGGTTTCGCGCCTTTGGAACCACTAGGCGATTCCCAAAGTATATGACACCTTGATCATCAATGGAGAAACAATTCACGACTCCTTTCTTAATGTTTCTCTTGATACGGGAGATTCTCGGATCTACCTTCTGTGCCTTGATGACCTGATCCGTAAGGGTAGGTTCCGCCACCAGGGTGGATAGGAATCCTCAAGTAACAATGTGAAGATTAAGCTTACGAAATTCCTCATGGAGAAGTGGTTGACTTTGTTGTAACATCAGGTTGTTACAGTAGGACTTACAACTTAGTGCATCAGCCATGACATTGGCTTTGCTGGGGGTGTAAGTTATTCCTAAGTCGTAATCTGAGATCAACTCGACCCAACGTCTTTGCCTGAGATTCAAATCTGGTTGGGTGAAGATATATTTCAAACTTTGGTGATCGGTGAAGATCTCGCAACGATTACCGAGAAGGTAATGTCACCAGGTTTTGAGTGCATGGACTACAGCTGCAAGCTCTAGATCATGTGTGGGATAATTTTCCTCATGTGGGTGTAATTGCCGTGAAGCATAGGCAATTACCTGACGATCTTGCATGAGTATGCAACCTAGTCCTTGTCGCGAGGCGTCGCAATAGATAATAAAGTCCTTGGAGAAATCTGGTGGTACCAGTACGGGGGCAGATGTCAGGCGTCTTTTCAGTTCCTGAAAACTGAACTCGCACTGTGGAGTCCACTCGAACTTTTTATCTTTCTTGAGGAGTTCAGTTAGAGGTTTAGCAACCTTGGAGAAGTTCTCGACGAAGCGGCGGCAATAGCTCGCTAGGCCAAGGAAACTCTGAACTTGCTTGACCGTTTCAGGTGGAGTCCAATCAAGGACGGCTTGAACTCGCTCGGGATTGACAGTGATACCCTTACCAGAGATTACATGGCCTAGATAGGTCACTTCTGACAACCAAAATTCACACTTGGAGAATTTGGCATAAAGGCGATGCTCTCGAAGTTTCATCAATACCAGCCTTAGATGTTCGGCATGTTCCTCTTCATTCTTGGAGTAGATGAGTATATCATGGAGGTATACTACGACGAATTTGTCCAAGTACTCCATGAAAACCGAGTTCATTAACCGGGAGAAGGTGGCCGGGGCATTGGTTAAACCGAAGGACATAACGGTGTACTCGTATTGGCCATAACGAGTAACAAAGGCCGTTTTGGGAATGTCCCCGTTTCCGATTTTGATTTGATGGTAGCCCAACCTCAAATCCCCCTTGGAGAAGACTGAGGATCCAGCGAGCTGATCATACAGGTCGTTGATCCTGGGAAGCGGGTATTTGTTCTTGATGGTGACCAGATTGACAGGTCGGTAATCCACAACCATTCGATTCGTTCCATCCTTCTTCTTGACGAAGAGGACGGGGCAAGCCCAAGGAGAGGAGCTAGGACGGATGAACCCCTTGTTCAAGGACTCATCGAGTTGGTTCTTAAGCTCGGCTAGTTCTAAGGGTGCCATCTTGTAGGGTCTTCTAGAAATTGGAACGGTTCCTGGAACAAGGTCTATTACAAACTCAACATCCCTGTCGGGTGGAACGCCTGGCAGTTCTTCTAGAAAGACATCCGGAAAGTCTCGGACTACCGGAACATCCTCAAGATCTGGAAGAGGGTTGGCATTTAGGGAGTATAGTTGGCGCTTGGCCACTCGAGTTAAGACATTAACTGTCTTGTCCGAGGGGTGAGTAAGTTGAACGGTTCTAGTGGCACAATCGATCTTGGCATAATGAGCCGACATCCAGTCCATACCCAAGATGATGTTTATGTCAGAGGACATGAAAGCTATTAAGGATGCAAGGAAGACAAGTCTATCGACAAGAATTTCGTTCCCATGGCTTACCCTAGAAGTTTGCCAATTGGAACCCGGAGTTTGAATTACCATGGAAGTGGGCATGTCGTAGAATGTCGTGTTATGCAACCGAGCATAATTCTCGGATATGAATGAATGAGATGCTCCAGTATCGAAAAGAACAGATGCCGGATGGCAGTTAACAAGGAGCGTACCAAGGACGACATTGGGATCCTCATGAGCCTCCTCGGCTGAAACATAATTGACATGGCCATGTGCAGTGGTGGCCGGCTTGGCGTAGAAAGTCTTTCCCGCGGGCTTACCACGGCCAACGGACTTTCCAGCTTGATTGGGGTTGTTCTGGGGACACTCTCGACTATAGTGACCCGGCTCTCCACACTTGAAGCATGTTACCACAGTGGGGTGTGGAGCAGCATTAGCAGCGGGGCCACCATAGGGCTTGGGCGGTGCAAATTGCTGGTTGGGACGAGGCGCCTCAAAGGACGGCCTCGGGATGAATCTGGGTGGCAGTGCTGTGCTTGGAATCCACACCCGGCGCTTCTGAGCTCCAGAGCCAGATGAAGACCCAAAATCACGGGAGTGCTTGCGTGAAGCGTCATAATTAGTCTGGCCTGTCTCAGCACTGATAGCTTTATTGACCAACTTCTGAAAGGATGTGCACTCGTGCAGACGGAGATCGCGGCGAAGCTCAGGGCTAAGTCCCTTGCGGAACCTTGCCTGCTTCTTGGCGTCAGTAGAAACCTCTTCAGGAGCATAGCGTGCCAGGTTCCCAAATTCACGACTATATGCATCCACAGTCAGCCTTCCTTGGGCGAAGTTGCAGAACTCCTCCCTCTTGCGATCCATGAGACCTTCCGGAATGTGATGCTCACGGAAAGCCTCACTGAACTCAGCCCAGGTAGTGATTTGACCGACCGGGCGCATAGCTTCGTAGTTTTCCCACCAATGGCTAGCGGGGCCCTCGAGATGATAGGCAGCATAGGTAACCTTGTCGGCTTCGGCTACGTTGGCAGAACGTAGCTTGTGGGTGATGCTGCGAAGCCAATCATCCGCGTCGAGGGGCTCGACGGAATGGTTAAACTTTGGTGGGTACAGCTTGATAAAGTCATTGATTGACACCAAGTCATTTCGTGGGTGGCGTGCAGTGTTCTGCTCAATCCACTCCAGCAGGCGGTTGGTCTCACGCTTGTTTCTTTCCGCCTCCAGCATCACTTCGGCCAGAGAAGGCGGGTGAGGCAGATTTTCACCTCTAGCTGCACTGGCTTCCCCCCGCTCCGGAACAGCAGGGTTGCCGTGGGTGTTGACCATCCTAGTAGGAAACAAGACAACGGTTTAGACAAGGATGGCTCAAACTTAACAAGGAAGTGCAGAATGTAAAGGAGAACACGGAATGCAGAGATGCTCATTCGTATACCATGGTAATATAAAACTGCCATATATACACGAACGGTCATACACGTCATACATAGTTTAGTACAAGCCCAGGCTACAGTACAACTATGAAGATAGACGTTACATCTCATCGGAGGCATTCCAAGTTCCTATACATTATTTGTCTACACCTCCGGAATCGATTACACGCCAAGTCATATTCCACAAGTCACGCAGGACAGTGGAGATACAACTACTACAATACTAGTGGTACTACTACTAACTCAGACAGCTCCGTAGTAGTCCTCATAGAAGTCACCTCCATAGCCTGGAAGTTCAACGTGATCATCCGGAAACAGACGGTCCTGAGGAGCCTGTGGACCATAGGGGCTAGGATGAGGTCTTGGACCAACAAACGGTGGCCTGCGGGGACCACGGGGTGGGGTGATGCCTCCCACATCACGCCAATCCACCATGTCTGGTAGAGCTGATCTCACAGGATACAGATCCCTTGTATCCATACATCCAGCTTGCACCGCGGGTGCAAACAGAGTCAATGTGGCCCAATGATCAGCACGAGTATTAAAAAGCTCCAGCCTCAAGGCCCGATTCTCTCGGTCCTTATCTTCGAGCATCTCCGCGGTGGTACGAGTTAATGAGTCCTCCTGAGTGGAGTCAGCATAGATAGCCTGAAGATACCCTTGCGCTCCCGGAAGTGAAGCTGGCATGTAATGGAAGTCAGTGTTCCGAAGCAGGCCAGTCCGGACTCGCAAGATGGTCATCATGGAGTAGAAGGCATCCTGCACAGCCATCTCAACGGTAACCCCGAGTCCATAGGAATAGTGAAGGGGCTCGGTAGATCCAGGATAGGAAGGAAATATCCTGACGGTACAGAAATACTGGCTTTGATTAAAGTCGCGGAACTGCTCTTCGACAGTGTATTCGGGATACCAACGGTATCCTGTCTCGATCATGACCCGGACTAACATAGCAGTATGACCGGGCACGTCGAGGCACCTGGTCAGGCGAACCACTTGGTTTTGAGGACAGTTGGCCATCTGAAAGCACAACCATAAGACAAAGACATCAGAATTCCTAGGGAAAATTGGACAGCATAACGGCTGTAAATGCTCAGAAAAAGATTTGAGACATCCACAACAGTTCACAATACCGCTCAACAGCATCATATCAAGGTTCTGATTCGAATAGCAACATACTAAAAATAGTAAAAACTGGACTGGGACTCGTAGCAATAATCCTATAAGCTACTATGGATTAGTAATACGTGAACCTGATAGAAGAAGAGAGCCTAGTCCTTAACCCACATTGAATGAGAAGAGAATGACTCAGATCATAAGCATAGGGTAAAGGAGTAAAAGAACCTTACGTTCCCTCCCACAATCAATTCCCTTACATATAACTAAAGCATTTCTAGACTCGACATCGACCAGTTTGGCTCAACGAACCTATAGGCAGTCCGGCTCTGATGCCAACGCTGTCAGGACCCCGATTCCAAGCCACATCAATCTAGCCGGTAACACCTCATATAACTTTGCGGCCTCACGCACGGTATCCCACGGTGTCGCCTTACCATGGCCCGAGACCGTTTGCGCCTTTTGGCTCACGTATATGACAATGTCGCTAGCATCCATATGACAGAGAACCCGGGCCGACATGGCTAGTCGCGAACCCAAAGCGGCACAGACCTATGGAGACAGGCATACATGAACCACATCGAACATGTCAGTCATCAACGAGTGATTCCGGGCTGTAGCACTGGGCTAACAGGACTCCGGGGGTTCCGGGCTGTAGCAGGCTAGGCAGGACTCCGGACATCACCGCGTGACATTTCCCCAAAGGGACAGACATAGGGACGAAGTGAAACACATGCCGGCCAGTCAAGTGTCCTGAACAGTAGTGCTGGGCTAGCAGGACTCCGGTGAACCGGGCTGTAGCAGACTACTATGGCTCGAGGAACACTAGACTACATTTCCCCATAAGAAAGGCTGCGAAGGATAAACAACTAGATTGTCGGATCCCACTCATACCAAGCATTTCAATCATACACAGAAGATGCCCGATATGAGTACATACAACATGGCATCACAACAAAACTCTACAACTCAAGTACTTTATTTAAAGGCTCCAGGGAGCCATACATAACATATTCATACAGATAGGGGTCACCTGACCCGACACTCAAGTCATACAATCATACAAGCACATGCGGAAGCAACTAGTCTGAGTACAGACTCTAGAAAGAAAGAAGGCTTCTCGAAGCCTGTCTATCTACATAGGGCCCTCCATGGCCAGGATCACCACCTGGGTGGCTAGTCACTCGTCGACGTCAAGGTCTACATAAAACCCATCGGAGGGGGCAGTGTTGTCGTCTGAAAACAACAAATAAGCAAACATGAGTACAAAGGTACTCAGCAAGTCTTACATTAGAACCTACTATACATGCTCATTCTCAAGAAGGTGGTGGGGTTTATGCAGCAAGCCAGCTTTGACTCTTGGCTAAGCTATCCTACGGAACATTTTTAGTAAAATAGTTTTCGCACACGAGTCCACTACTCACCAACACAATACTCCACCGTGGATCCTCCCTCGTCATCCTGCGAGAGGGCCATCCTCGGTACTCACACTTATCTTGAGTCTTTTAGTAGTATCCATTAACTTGTCTATGAACTGTATAGGCAACCAAGTAGACCTTTACCGCGGACGCGGCTATTCGAATAGTTTTATACCCTGCAGGGGTGTACTTCGTCATACACGCTTTCACCGCTTACCGCCGTCTACACGACATGTACTCGGCAACCTTCAAGCGGAAGCCCAGCGAGGGTGTCGGCCACGGCCTACCTAGACACCTAAGCCCCTAGTCCAGGTTTATCGCCTATCCAGGTTCCATCCGCAGGGAGTCCGGCCGAGGTTTCCACATACGGCCCCGAACGATGTGAACAGGGTTCCCGAGACACCAAACGGGTGACTCGGTACACCGTGCCACAGTGTATCTACCGCAACATAGCCCACCCCTAGGGTCAGCGCTACGCACGGCCGCCAACACATATCCTACAAACACCAGAAACTAATTGCAGCTCCTGGACAGAGTACTAGGGTGGCTAAGAAGCTGAGAGGGTCCATTTGTTTCGGGCCCAATGTACGGTAGTAACTGCATCTTAAATCACACATACAGATCTCAGTTCTTATGGACGGCCTCAATGAAACAACCCACCATGTACTCCTACATGGCCTCTCATCGATACCTTTACCAAACATGTTCAACACATCCCACATATTACTGACACAAGCATTTCACTCTAGCCCATCACCCAGATGAACCAGACCTGACACAACTTTAAGCATAGCAGGCATAGCAAGGTAGGAATCACAAAACATGGCTCAATCAACTCCTACACATGCTAGTGGGTTTCATCTAGTTACTGTGGCAATGACAGGTCATGCAGAGGATAAGGGTTCAACTACCGTAGCACACAGCAGTTTGAATCGTGTTGTCTTAATGCAGTAACAAGAGCAGGAGCGAGAACATGGGTTGTATCGAAATGATCAATGGTTGCTTGCCTGATGGAGTGGTAACGGGATACTGCCCTTCAGTTGGATACTCGTGAATATCCTCGGAGGCAGAACCTACCACGAAGAACACAACCGAGCACAATCAACACATGATGATATGCAACAATATGATGCATGCTATGACATGGCAATATGAATGTGTTTTGGCCTAATGCAAGCTAAAACAGAAAGGGGTGAACTCATTTGAATCCAAGATTCAAATATTAGCTCATTAATTATTGCATTTATAGGGCATTTCCTTATTCTGCTTAAATAGCAAGGTAAACTTGTTTTGTCATGCATGAAACCATTACAGATGGATAGATTGAATTTTTCTGATAATTTTTCATATATAATTTATCTCATTTGGAGTTATGGTTGAATTCTATGAATTTTTGAAGTTTGAACTAATTTCTGGAATTTCCTGAATAAAAATAATTCCAGAAAATGCATTACTGCGTCAGCAATGCATCAGGGTGACGTCAGCAAGTCAAAGGCGCCAGCCAGGTCAAACCTGACTGGTGGGGCCCCCTGGTCAGTGTCTCTGTGCACTAACCACGCTTAGTTAGCCTAGTTAACAGGCAGGGCCCACTAGTCAGTGACTATACTAATTAACTAACCTATTTAGTTAGCACTAACAGGGTAATTAGCCGGGCGGGGCCCGCATGTCGGTGAGAGAGGGGGGGTCAACCCACGTCAGCAGGTCAAACCCCGCCGGTCAGTGAGTCAAAGCCTGCCGGCGTTTAGCCGCCGGCGAGGCCAGAAGCGGTGGCGCGCTGCGGAAATCGCCCACGGGGTACCATTTGGTGCGCGGAGAGCAGCTACGGGTAGCTGGGGACAACCCGCGGCGTTTGGTGGTGGTGGTTGGGCTCGGGGTGGCCGGAAATGTCGCCAGCGACGAGCCTTGCGGTCGCCGGAGTCGGGCGAAAATGAGCCCGAGGCTACGGGGCACGTCGAGGCGCGTGGTGAGGTGCGTTGTGCCCTAGGGATGCAGTGAAGATGTTAGGCTAGGTGGCGTGGCCGGAGTTTGGCCGGAGACACGTCGGCGACGAGCTCCACGGTGGCGGGTGCGGGTGAGCTTCGTGTGCTCGTTGTGGTGCACGAGAAGAGGAGTGGAGAGGTTGGGGAGGTGCAGCAGCTCACGGCGATCACGAAGAGGTAGACGGCGCGGTCGGGGACGAGTCGATGCGGCGGCGACGTCGAAGGGGATCTCCGGCGAGGCTCGGTGAAGACGAGGTCGAAGAAGACGTTGCAGAGCGTGTGAGCGCTCGGGGCTTGGCTGCTCGAAGGAGTTGACGACGGCGGAGAGGATGGACACGGTGGTGCATCACGGGGACGTCGGTGGACGGGGGTTTCACGGTGGCGCGAGCTCAGCAGCGTCGGCCATGGCGGAGGGGAGCGAAAGAGAGAGGCAGGGGGCGAGTGAACATGTCCAGGGGGTCGAGGCGGCGACATGGAGCCTGTCCAGGCCAGCAGGGCGGCGAGGGGAGGAAGCAGGACGACAGCCAGCTGCGTGGCGCGTGCTGGTGCCACCGTCGAGCACCTGCCTGCCTGCCTGGCCAAGCCAAGCTGCTCGCTTGCGCGGTGGCTGGGCTGGGCCGGCAGGTGGGCCTGGTGGGTGGCACCAGGTAAGCTTCTTCTCCCCTTTTTTGATTTTGTTTTCTTTTCTATTATTCTGTAGCTTTAGGGCTTTAATTAGAATACCTAGGCACTTTCTAAAATCCTGAAAATATTTGTGAGCTCTATTGGGATTATTCCTAACAGCAAACAATTATTTTCAGAATTATTTGAGCACTTGAATTATTTAATAGCATTTAAATGCCCAAATTCAAATATTTATGAATTAAATCAGTGACCTTCTGTTGACCTAGAAAAATGTGCACCTATTTTCCCAAAGGTTCTAACCCAAGGCAAAGAGGGTGAACATTTTAGAAGGGCATTTCAGGTTCATTGAATTTATTTTTAGTAAGCCCTAGTTGATTTCAGGGGGGGGGGTGCTGGGGGTTCTGCCTTCCCCATTTCAAGTTTCTGATGAAAGTAAACATGATGCACACTCTAATGCATGGACTAGCTAGGGTGTGACAGCAAGTTTCCGTACATCCTTGACGTGCTTTGGTGCTTCGATCTGCTCAATGGCCTTGATCTTGTCGGGATTGGCTTCGATTCCCCGCTGAGACACAAAGAACCCGAGAAGCTTGCCGGAAGGGACTCCAAACACACACTTCTCGGGGTTGAGCTTGAGGTTAATCTTGCACAGATTTGCAAAGGTCTCATCTAAGTCTTGGATCAGAGTTGCCCTGTCCTTGCTTTTGACCACTATATCATCCATGTAAGCTTCTACATTTCTATGTATCTGTGGCTTCAAAGCGACATGTACTACTCTGGCAAATGTTGAACCAGCATTCTTTAATCCGAAAGGCATCTGTACGAAACAGTACGTGCCACATGGAGTAATGAATGCGGTTTTCTCCTCATCCTCTTCTGCCATGAAGATCTGATGATATCCTGAATACGCGTCAAGAAATGAAAGCAACTCACATCCGGCTGTGGAGTCAACAATCTGGTCAATGCGCGGCAAGGGAAATGGATCTTTGGGACAAGCTTTATTAACATCAGTAAAGTCAATACAAAGCCTCCATTTCCCATTCGCCTTGCGCACTACAACCGGATTGGCCAACCACGTGGGATGGAGCACTCCTCTAACAAGGCCTGCTGCTTCCAACTTCTTGATTTCTTCTGCTATGAATTCTTGGTGCTCTACTGCCTGCTTCCTGACCTTCTGCTTGACGGGCCGCGCATGAGGACAAACGGCAAGGTGGTGCTCAATTACTTTCCTGGGAACACCGGGGATGTCAGACGGTTGCCATGCAAACACGTCGACATTCGCCCGCAGGAAAGCAACGAGCACGCTTTCCTATTTAGGGTCAAGCGTGGCACTGATGGTGAAGGTACCACCAGTGCCGTCCTCCTTGGCGGGCACCTTCTTGGTAAGTGGCGGAGCTGTCATAGCCTTCTTACACTTGCCGGTGGAGCTCGATGGTGCGTCCTCGACGGCGGCGCAGCACTCCGAAGAGGTGCGCTTGCCGGAGTGGGCATCAGAGCTCTTGCCGGACTTGGTCTTCTTCTTCCCCTTGGGAGCTTCAGCGGCAAGTGTCTTGCTATCTGTCGCAGCTGCTGCTTCCCGGTAAATCTTGTCGGCGCAGATAAGGGCATCCTTCTTGTCGCCAGGGACAGAGATGACGCTTATCGGGCCTGGCATCTTGAGCAAGTTGTACGCATAGTGAGAGGCTTCCATGAACTTGGCCAGTGCTGGACGGCCGAGTATGCCATTGTAGGGCAATGGGAAATCGGCAACGTCAAAGGTGACCCTCTCAGTTCTGAAGCTCATTTCGCTGCCAAATGTCACCGGCAACGCGACCTTCCCCTTTGGCTTGCTCCTTCCCGGGTTAATTCCTTGGAATGTGTCGGTCTCTTCGAGCTCGCTGTCGGGGATCTGGAGTTTCTGGAGTACAGCGGAGGAGATCAAATTTAAGCCGACCCCGCCGTCAACCAACATCTTGGTGACCTTGAGGTTGCGTATGGTTGGTGAAACCAACAGCGGCAAGCACCCGACCGCAGTTGTGCGATCAGGGTGGTCCTCAATGTCAAAGATGATAGGCGTGCTGGACCATTTCAGAAGTTTGCGCGACTCGACAGGTGGCTCTGCCGCGTTAACTTCCTGCAGCCACTGTTTGAGTTGGCGGTGGGAAGTATGCAGAGAAGCCCCGCCGTCAACGCACAAAACTTCCGTGGCTTTCTGGAACTCCTGCTCACTGTTCTCAACATCATCCATGTCTTCATCGTCGTCTTCGCCTTCGTCCTTGTCGCGGCCGCGGGGAGGTCTGTCTCCTTGCCGCTGCTTGGCCTTGCCGCGGCTTCCTCCCTGGCCAGCGCGCTTCTTGCCGGCTTCTCCACCGCCTCCTTGGGCTCTCTCCTTGTCGCGCCGCTCGTACTCAGCTTTTTGTTGCTGGACAAGCTGCTCGACCCTCTTGCAGTTCTGGAGATCATGGCCCTTGGTGCGGTGAATCTTGCAGTACTGCTTGTCGGCAGCCGCCACAGCTTGGCAGTTGGTGCACGCGGCAACCTCCTTGCCGGAGCTGCCAACTTTGGCTTGCTTGGCGGGGCCGTCATCGCCGGACTGCTCAACGACTAGTACCTCTTTGCCGCTCTTCTTCCTGTTGCGCCTCCGGTTTTTCTTTGTCGGGGCAGCATCTTCACTGTCAGATCCTCCTGCTCCAGTGTCCTCTCCGGGGAGTTTCCTCCCTTCTTCAGCGTGTGCACACTCGTCGGCCAGGGCGTAAAGCTCGCTGACGTCCCTGATCCTGCTCATCGCCATCTCCTCCCGCATCCTGCAGTTTCGCATGTTCTGATGGAACGCGCTGATAACCGCAGTAGGGTGGATGTCTGGGATGTCGCGCTGCACACGGCTGAACCTCTGAATATACTTGCGCAGGGGCTCTCCTTCCTTCTGGGCAAGCAGGTGAAGGTCACTTTCCTGGCCATGTGGCTTGTGGCCGCCTGTAAAGGCGCCGACAAACTGATGGCACCAGTCCGCCCAAGAGGATATGGAGTTGTTCGGCAAGTGCATGAGCCAGGATCTGACTTCGGGCTTGAGCACGAGCGGGAAGTAGTTGGCAAGGACCTTGTCGTCTCGCCCCCCGGCAGCTTGCACCGCAATGGTGTAGATGCTGAGGAACTCTGACGGGTGCGACTTGCCGTCGTACTTCTCTGGCACGTCTGGCTTGAAATGCTTCTGGCTGGGCCACTGGACTTGCCGCAGCTCACGGGTAAATGCAGGGCAACCTACCGCATACGGCAAGTCGCCCGGCTCTCCGGGCGCATGCATGTCAACAGAGGGCCCAGTGCGCAGGTCTGATTGACGCCGCGCTTCTCTTCGGCGCTCGATGCGTGTTCGAGCGTCTTCTTGCTGTCTCTCATGAAGGACTTGGCGCTGATCGCGACGAGCCCGCGGATCTGATGACGCGGTGGAGCCGCTGTCATGGTGGATCCGGCGAGTCGACGATCTTGGCCTTCGGGGCGGAGGGTGCACAATGGTTGCACCCTCGCCAGTCTTGTCGCCACCGGCTCGCGCCTGGCTGACTTGCCGCGGCAGTGATGCGCTCGGCTGCCGTGGGTTGTCACCGTTGGCGAAGCCAATGAGGCTCTAGATAGTGGCCCTCCAGTCATCGATCTTCTCTGGCGCTGGAGGGTAATCCAGAAGCAGCTGGGCCCGTGCCAACGCTTCTGCCGGAGTGGCAGGCGGTGGCGGCGAACGTGTGAGGAACGGGACATGCTCGGACTTCTAACTACGTTAGAAGGAGCAATATCTCGTCCGGGCGACCGTGCCATGCTCGCGCCAGCATGCTGGCGTGCATGCTGGTCTTGAGCACTCCGGGATCCGCCAGCTTGATCTTGGCCCAGCAAACGTATGGTACCGTGGGTACCATGACGCTGCTGGTCCCACGCCTCCTGGGACGGGCGCGGTGCGTGTACGGACGCCGAGGTCTTGGAGTGCGCCCGGTCGTTGTGGGAGCCGACCGCGCCGCCGATGTGCAGCGCAGTTTTGTCCTTGGACCGGGCAGCACCATGAGCCTCCTCGTCGGCGCCCGTTCTTCCGTCGGCGCCTTCTCCACCAGCCGCTCGCTCCGACGATGGTGGGATCGGCGCAGACGGAGCAGCTGCCTCCAAAATCTTCTTCTTTGGTGGCATGTTGATGAAGATGATGAAGACTCGGCTCGTGCGAACGCTGGATCAGATTCACACAGCCTCGACGCACCCCCTACCTGGCGCGCCAAAGATGTCGGGGGTGCTGATCCCTCGGACACCTATGGGACCGCGGCGGACCGGGGCCCCTTTCGGTTCGGCAGGCGGGTGGAGAGTGCACAAAGAGCAGATCGAGGCAAACACACGAGCACAGACGATCGGTTTACCCAGGTTCGGGCCGCACGGATGCGTAAAACCCTACTCCTGCTTTGGTTTGTATTTGTGTTCTTGCTCGGGAGCGACGGATGCTACAGTACGCTCGGATGGCTAGCGAGACCGAGCGTGAGAATGGCCGTCCCCCCTACTATTGCGCATGGGCCTCCTTTTATATGTCAAAGGGGTCACCGACAGGTGGCAACGGAGGTGAGGGTAAAAATGTAAAAGTGGTGGTAGTTGGCGCCACCACTTGCTACAGTTGTATCATACCTAACCCTGACGGCAGGGGACAAAGGCATTAAATGCCTGTCTGTGTCGCCTAGAAGGTGCGGAAAGGGACCGTCAGGGGCGCCACCGTTTGCCACGATGGCTATCTTGTCAGCGCCTGCTTGCCACCGCATGCCCCTGGCTGCACAGCCTCCCGCCACGTGCGCTAGGAACGGTCCCAGAGCGACACGTTGGCGGGTGAGCTGGAGCGCGGGCTGCGGAGTAGTAGCTTGCCGTGGCAAGTGCCTTGCCGCGGATGTTGCCTTGTCGCGTCCGGGAGCTTGTCGCTCACCGGATCTTGCCGGGACACGTGGCGTGCTGCGGCGAGTTCCTCGGGATGCCTTGGTTGGTCTTCCCGGCAAGCTCCTCTTGCCGGGGTCTTCGTGCTTCTTCCCGGCAAGCTCCTCTTGCCGGGGTCTTGGATACTCTGAGTGGCCTTCCCGGCAAGCTCCTCTTGCCGGGGTCTTGCGCCTTGGCTCGAATACTTTTTTCTTGAAGGGCTCCAAAGGAGCCATGGAGGGTCTTGGCGGTCACCCGGCAAGCCTTGCCGCGGGGTGCTGCGACTGCCCGTGCACAAGTTCGGGATACTAAGGTACCCCTACTTTAGTACACCAACAAAGTGACATAACGAGAGACTCTCTATCATGAAGATCATGGTGCTACTTTGAAGCACAAGTGTGGTAAAAGGATAGTAACATTGTCCCTTCTCTCTTTTTCTCTCATTTTTTTATTTGGGCCTTCTTTTCTTCTTTTTTTATGGCCACCTTTTTTTCGTCCGGAGTCTCATCCCGACTTATGGGGGAATCATAGTCTCCATCATTCTTTCCTCACTTGGGACAATGCTCTAAAAAATAATGATCATCACACTTTTATTTTTCTTACAACTCAACAATTACATCTCGATACTTAGAACAAATATGACTCTATATGAATGCCTCCGGCGGTGTACCGGGATATGCAATGAAACAAGAGTGACATGTATGAAAGAACTATGAACGGTGGCTTTGCCACAAATACGATGTCAACTACATGATCATGCTAGCAATATGACAATAATGGAGCGTGTCATGATAAACGGAACGGTGGAAAGTTGCATGGCAATATATCTCGGAATGGCTATGGAAATGCCATAATAGGTAGGTATGGTGGCTGTTTTGAGGAAGGTATATGGTGGGTGTATGATACCGGCGAAAGGTGCGCGGTATTAGAGAGGCTAGCAATGGTGGAAGGATGGGAAAAAGTGCATATAATCCATGGACTCAACATTAGTCATAAAGAACTCATATACTTTTTGCAAAAATCTAGAAGTTATCAAAGCAAAGTATTATGCGCATGCTCCTAGGGGGGTAGATTGGTAGGAAAAGACCATCGCTCGTCCCCGACCGCCACTCATAAGGAAGACAATCAATAAATAAATTATGCTCCGACTTCATCACACAACGGTTCACCATACGTGCATGCTACGGGAATCACAAACTTCAACACAAGTATTCTTTAAATTCACAACTACTAAACTAGCATAACTCTAATATTATCACCTCCATATCTCAAAACAATTATCATGTTTCAATCTTCTGTTAGTATTCAACGCGCTCAAAAGAAATTTTCACAAATCTTGAATACCAAGCATATTAATATTAAGCAAATTACCATGCTATTAAGACTCTCAAAATAATTTAAGTGAAGCATGAGAGATCAATAGTTTCTTTAAAACAAACCACCACCGTGCTCTAAAATATCTAAGTGAAGCACATAGAGCAAAATTATAACGCTCAAAAGATATAAGTGAAGCACATAGAGCAAAACTACATAGCTCAAAAGATATAAGTGAAGCACATAGAGTATTCTATCAATTTCCAATTCATGTATGGATCTCTCAAAAGGTGTGTACAGCAAGGATGATTGTGGAACACTAACAAACAAAGACACACATAATACAAGATGCTCCAAGCAAAACACATAGCATGTTGGTGAATAAAAATATAGCTCCAAGTAAATTACCGATGGAAGTGGACGAAAGAGGGGATGCCTTCCGGGGCATCCCCAAGCTTTGACTTTTTGGTGTCCTTGGATTATCTTGGGGGTTCCATGGTCATCCCCAAGCTTAGGCTCTTGCCACTCCTTGTTCCATAATCCATCAAAAGAATTCACCCAAAACTTGAAAACTTCACAACACAAAACTCAATAGAAATCTCGTGAGCTCCGTTAGAGAAAGAAAACAAAAGACCACTTCAAAGTACTATAATGAACTCATTCTTTATTTATATTGGTTTTAAAAATAATCTATTCCAACTTGTCTATGGATTATAAACTATTTTACTAACCATAGATTCATCAAAATAAGCAAACAACACATGAAAAACAGAATCTGTCAAAAACAGAACAATCTGTAGTAATCTGTAACTAACGCAAACTTCTGGAACTCCAAAAAATATACCAAAATTAGAAGACCTATACAATTTGTTTATTGATCAGCAGCAATTGGAATCAGAATTTTATCACCTTCTGTTGATTTTTGATAATTCGGGCGCTTAACGCAAAGTTTCTGGAAATTACAGCAAGATCAAATAACTATCATCCAAGAAGATCCAATAGGTCTAAATTGGCACAAACACTAACTAAAACACAAAACCACATCCAAACAGAAGGTAGATGGGTTATTTATTCCCTAAGAGAAGAAAAACACAAAAAACTAAAAATATAATTGGGTTGCCTCCCAACAAGCGCTATCGTTTAACGCTCCTAGCTAGGCATTGATTTCAACGATGCTCACATGAAAGACAAGAATTTAAGCACAAAGAGAGCATCATAAAACACATGACAAAAACATCTATGTCTAACATACTTCCTATGCATAGGCATCTTATAGGAAAACAAATTATCAATGCAAGCAAAAACTAGCATATGCAAGGAAGCGGAAAGAAACAATAGCAATCTCAACATAAAGAGAGGTAATTTAGTAACATGAAAATTTCTACAACCATATTTTCCTCTCTCATAATAATTACATGCAGGATCATAAGCAAATTCAACAATATAGCTATCACAAAATATATTCTAAGCACGATCCATATGCATGCAAAGTTGACACTCTTCCAAAATAGTGGGATTAACATTAACTAAAGTCATGACCTCTCCAAACCCACTTTCAATATTAATGCAAACAATATTATCAATCTCATATTCATCATGGGGATTAAATAAATTTTCAAGATCATAAGAAGAATCACCCCAATCATGATCATTGCAACAAGTAGAGGACATAGCAAAACTAGCATCCCCAAGCTTAGGGTTTTGCATATTTTTAGCACAATTGACATCAATAGAATTTATAGTAAAATCATTGCAATCGTGCTTTTTATTCAAAGATCCATCGTGAATCTCTTCATAAAGTACTTCATCACAATTTTTTGATTCACGAATTTCAGGCAAAACCTCATCAAGATAATCTAGTGCACTCAATTCACTAGCAATAGGTTCATCATAATTGGATCTCTTAAAGAGATTAGCAAGTGGATGAGGATCCATAAACTTTTAGCAAGAGAAGTTGCAAGCAAAAAGAAGGCACATGGTAACACAAGATTGAACGGAGCAAGGGCAAATAAAACGGCAAGGGTGAAGTGGGGGAGAGGAAAACGAGAGGCAAATGGCAACTAATGTAATGCGAGAGATAGGGATTGTGATGGGTACTTGGTATGTTGACTTTTTGCGTAGACTCCCCGGCAACGGCACCAGAAATGGCTCGTTGTCAGGAGTCAAAATCTTCACTTGACTTCACGTAAGCCTCCTCGGCAACGGCGCCAGAAATGGCTCGTTGTCGGGAGTCAAATCTTGTCTTGACTTCACGTAAGCCTCCCCGGCAATGGCGCCAGAAATTCTTCTTGCTACCTCTTGAGCTTGCGTTGGTTTTCCCCGAAGAGGAAAGGATGATGCAGCAGAGTAGCGTAAGTATTTCCCTCAGTTTTTGAGAACCAAGGTATCAATCCAGTAGGGGGCCACGCGCAAGTCCCTCATACCTACACAACACAAAGAGCTCAACGCAACCAACGCGATTAGGGGTTATCAATCCCTTCACGGTCACTTACGAAAGTGAGATCCGATAGATAATATTTTTGATATTTTTGGTATAGAGATGCAAAGTGAAAAGTAAAAGACAAAGTAAAAACAAAGCAAGATTAAAGTGATGGAGATTGATATGATGAGAATAGACCCGGGGGCCATAGGTTTCACTAGTGGCTTCTCTTAAGAGCATAAGTATTCTACAGTGGGTGAACAAATTACTGTTGAGCAATTGACAGAATTGAGCATAGTTATGAGAATATCTAGGCATGATCATGTATATAGGCATCACGTCCGTGACAAGTAGATCAAAACAATTCTGCATCTACTACTATTACTCCACTCATCGACCGCTATCCAGCATGCATCTAGAGTATTAAGTTAAAAACAGAGTAACGCTTTAAGCAAGATGACATGATGTAGAGAGATAAATTCATGCAATATAAAATAAACCCCATCTTGTTATCCTCGATGGCAATGACACAATACGTGTCTTGCTGCCCCTTCTGTCACTGGGAAAGAACACCGCAAGATCGAACCCAAAGCTAAGCACTTCTCCCATGGCAAGAACTACCAATCTAGTTGACCAAACCAAACGGATAATTCGAAGAGACTTGCAAAGATAACCAATCATACATAAAAGAATTCAGAGAAGATTCAAATATTGTTCATAGATAGACTTGATCATAAACCCACAATTCATCGGTCTCAACAAACACACTGCAAAAAGAAGAAGATTACATCGAATAGATCTGCACAAGAGAGGGGGAGAACATTGTATTGAGATCCAAAAAGAGAGAAGAAGCCATCTAGCTAATAACTATGGACCCGAAGGTCTGAGGTAAACTACTCACACTTCATCGGAGGGGCTATGATGATGTAGAAGCCCTCCGTGATGACGGCCCTCTCCGGCGGAGCTCCGGAACAGGCCCCAAGATGGGATCTCGTGGATACAGAAAGTTGCGGTGGTGGAATTAGGTTTTTGGCTCCGTATCTATTCGTTTGGGGGTATGTGGGTATATATAGGGGGAAGAAGTGCGTCGGTGGAGCTTCGAGGGGCCTACGAGGCAGGGGCGCGCCCTAGGGGGGGGGGGCGCCCCCCACCCTCGTGACCGCCTCTTCGATGCCTTGGCGCAGGGTCCAAGTCTCCTGGGTCTTATCCGGTGAGAAAATCACGTTCCAAAAAGGATTTTTCTGTTTGGACTCCATTTGATATTCCGTTTCTTCGAAACACTGAAATAGGCAAAAAAACAGCAATTCTGGGCTGGGCCTCTGGTTAATATGTTAGTCCCAAAAATAATATAAAAGTGGAAAATAAAGCCCAATATAGTCCAAAACAGTAGATAATATAGCATGGAGCAATCAAAAATTATAGATACGTTGGAGACGTATCAGGTCCGCCGACGGGCGCCGTCTGGGCGACGTGGGTGGCGAGAGCAGCCCGGTGCTCGGCGCGAGCCCGACGAGCGTCAGCCATGGACACGACGGAAGATCACACGCGAATAGCGGAAGAAAGATTCCGGCGCACCCCTACGTGGCGCGCCAAATGTCGGATTTCGGGTTCCGACAGACCCTTAAGGTTCGAACTCTGGGGTGCGCGCGGAGATCTCTCCCCTACCGATCTACGTCCGATCTCCTCATGTGATCTAAGCTGGAAACGACGAACAACACAACGGACACGAGATTTATACTGGTTCGGGCCACCGTTGTGGTGTAATACCCTACTCCAGTGTTTGGTGTGGTGGATTGCCTCAGGGGATGATGATGAACAATATCGGGGAAGCACAGCCTCGCGAGAGGTGTTCTTGACTGGTGCGATGAACTGTTTGGGTGAGTTCGGTCGCCTCTCTCTCTCTCTCTCTCTCTCTCTCTCTCTCTCTCTCTTTTATAGGGCTCTTTCCGATCTGGTCAGATTAGATCCTCCTCTACTCTGTGGTGGCTAGCTCTATTTATAGAGGCCCTGGGCCTCTCCCCAAATAATGAGCGGGAAGGGCGCCAACAATTGGCCATTTTGAAGGGGAACATCTAGTACAAGTTATCCTGACCAAAGGTGGTCTTCGGCTGCCAAAAGCACTAGTGATGACGCCATCTTGGGCTCCATGGTGACCTCCGTCCTGCCGCTCTGCTGGTCTTGGTCTCATTGCACCGGAATGGTAACCTTTGCCCCATGCCTTGGCCTATGCTTGCTCCCTTTGCACCGAAAGGGAAACAAGGACACTGCGCAGGCCGGCGCCTGCCTGGTCTCGATCGTCATGGCTTGCGTCACGGGCTCCTCGCGAGGTGCCCCTGCCTTGATCTCTCCGCCTCCTCGCAAGCCTGCCTGATGAGGCTACTTCTGAGGAAGCTTCCTGTCGTCCGACCCGCGAGGCTTGGCCCCTCGCAAGGGTTTTGAGCTTGAGCTGATGAAGCTGGGCCGCGCTGGGCCCCCACTCGAGCCACGCCGTAGGCCGCAGGCAGGCAAGTCTGGGGACCCCCGTTCCTAGAACGCCGACAGTAGCCCCCGGGCCCAAGGCGCGCCCGGGCTTGGCTTAGCAGAGAAGCGAAGGGGCAAGCGCGAAGCGCCACGGGCCCTAATAGCCTGCGGCCTTGGGCGCCGCGTGGCGATTGATTGGACGTGGGCGTCTGCGCTTCCCCACGATGCCTCGGCAACCGCACGACTTGACAAGTCCCTGCATGCAAAGAAACGGGTCCTGATTACCTGCGATCGTGGTGGCCGGCAGTTGGCCATCTCCGGCTATAAGTACGGGACTGCGTGAGCCCCTTCAGTCCATCCCTTCCAGCTACTCCTTTTCTTCTACTTCCTCGACCTCGCTTCTCCTTACGCCAATGTTACCAATCCGCTGGTTCTCTGCAGAAGAGAAGGGAAAGACCCCCCGAGAGGGTCCTGACCCTCTTCCGCCGAAGAAACGGCCGGTGAGGGTGCTCAGCAGGAGGCATCGAGGCCCTGGTACGAGCGGCCGTCGCCTGGGTTTCCGCTGCCCTTGTACGCCCGCGTCATGGGTCCTGGGGGAGAAGGTGTCGAGCGACACCGACGGTGCCGCCATCAATGGCGGCAAGTCACAGTGGTGCGCGTCATTCCTCCTGGAGTCCACGTTGAGGGCTCCTCTTGCGAGCTCGTGCTTCACGCTGCCATGCCTCCAAGCTCTTGGATCCGCCTTCCTCCCTCCTTCGCCTTCGAGATGCCACCGAGCGGGTCTCTGGAGCTCTGGCTGCAGCACGCCAACTGCAGCACCCTTGCGACTGGAGCGGAGGTCGCAGTCGTCGCTCCGGGCAAGGTCTTCATGACCCGGGGCTGGGGTGAGATCGCCCGGGTCTGCCGGACGGAGGGTGCCCTCGTAATTCATATTGAATACGACAGCGCCTCCCTGATGTTCTTTAAGGTCTTCGATGCCGAAGGACACCAGCTGGAGTGCTGCCCCAAGGAAAGCGGCAGGGGCAACGAACTGGCGAGGACCTGGCCTGCCCATCGGCCCTCCAGTAGCTCCTCAGGCAGCAGCAGAGGAGCTGGGGAATCCAGCTGCTCCCCCGAGCTTCTCGCGCCTCCAGAGACGAGCAACGACAGCTACGAGCCCCCGAGCTCGCGCCGTGCTCGGAGTAGGGCAGCTGCATCAAGCCGTCGACGCCACTGATCTGGATGGGGTTGGCGCCGGCGCCGGGCAGCCGACTGTTGATGATGGCATCCCCTGCGGAGGCGCGGGCAATTGGCGTTCCTTCGAATTAGTACCTTTGTTCCCTGCGAGGAATCGAAGCAACACCCCGTGGGGGTATGTAAGGCGCCTGCCATGTCTTTTGTGAACATTATACCCTTAATATGAATCGATGCGAGGTGCCTGTCCTGTCGCGGCTCGGCTCCTCCTTTCTATCCTCACGAGGACTTAGCGCTCTACGCTGACAGGTCCCAGTCCCCAGGCAGGCTTCAGCCATCACTGGTATGCCAGGTCGCGATGTCGTGGTCAAGGCCAGGAGGTGAGCGGCCCGAGGTCCGGTAAGAGCCCCTGAGTCGCGATGCTCGGGCGGTCCCCTTTAGCGCTCGAGCAGCCCTTGCTGGGCGAGAAAGGAAGGCAACGTCGCTGTGATAGAGCTGCACTGGGCGAGGGTTTGGCGCTGCGTTGGTCCAGCTCCTGTAAGGGCGTGACTTATCTTTTGAGTTTGGAGTAGCTCTTCGATGAGGCGCCTGGCCTGAGTGGCGGCAGCCGGGGCACTGCTGGGTTAGATCCTCGCGAGCTTCTTCCCACTCCCCTGCACTTTCCTTAATGCTCTACGTCCTCAGGTCTCGGCCCTCGAGCGAGCTCAGCCGCTGCTGGTATGACAGGTCGCGATGCCATGGGTCAAGGCCAGGGGGTGAGGGCTGGAGAGCCAGTAGGAGCCCATGAGTCGCGATGCTCAAGCGCCCCCCTTTTAACGTGCAAGCGGTCCGTGCCGGAGAGAGGGAGAGATAGCCCGCGACGTCCCCAACATTGCTCCTGGAGTGGGTCCTGCACACCAATCATAAGGAGAAACAAGACCTGTCGCTACGGTTGCCAGCCAACCATTGGTCGCTTTGTCACACCCTAGCTAGGTTATGCATTAGAGTGTGCATCATGTCTACTTTCATCAGAAATGGAAATGGGGAAAGCAGAACCCCCAGCACCCCCCCTGAAATCAACTAGGG
Source organism: Triticum monococcum (assembly GCA_034509565.1). Lineage (NCBI taxonomy): Eukaryota > Viridiplantae > Streptophyta > Magnoliopsida > Poales > Poaceae > Triticum > Triticum monococcum. The sequence goes on from CM067846.1 coordinate 615,498,249, forward strand.
TTTACTGAAAATAAACTCAATGAACCTGAAATGCCCTTCAGATATGTTCACCCTCTTTGCCTTGGGTTAGAACCCTTGGGAAAAATGGTGCATATATTTTTAGGTCAACAAAAGGGGCATTGACTTAATTCATAAATATTTGAATTTGGGCATTTAAATACTATTAAATAATTCAAATGCTCAAATAATGTTGGAATTATTTTTGGGCCACTGAAATAATTCAGAAAGTGTCCATAAATATTTTCAGGATTTTATAAAATGATTTAGTATTTAAACTAAATCAAAACAAAATAACAGAAATAGAAAATAGAAAACAGAATAAATTAGAGAGAGAGAGAGAGTAGGCCAGTGGGCCACTTACCTGGCGCCACCAGCCGGCCCAGCACTGTAGCTGGACGGCCCAGCCCACCAGGCCGACGCCAGTCGTCCCCTAGCTCCTGCCAGGAGGACGCCGGGCGTGTGCCCGCGGTGCGCCGGCACGCGCGCGGCCACCGACGGCCACCTCCTGCTTCGGCCGCCTCCCCGACGTCGCTATGGACGCCACGCACCCCCCTGGCCCTCTCATTCATCTCCCTCGCCCTCATCTCCTCCCCTGTTTCTCTCCCGCACGACCACCCGAACGGGCTCGTCGCCGCCGTTCGCTGCCACCGCGGCCACCGGCCACCCCTCGCCGTGCCGCTGCGCCCAAAAGCTCCGCCTCGACCCACCCTTCCTCCTCACCGCTCCAAGCGACGCCGGGAGCCTTGCAGTGACGCAATTGCCGTCGTCTTCACCGACGGGCACCGAAGATCGCCGGCCCCGATTCTCCGTCTCCAGGTCGTCCCCGAGCCCACCAAGCTGCTCTACGTGCCCCCAGTGAGCTCCTGCTCCGAATCCCCCTCTTCCCCGCTTCATTTGATCGCCATAGCCGTCACCCCCATGATGACCGAAGTGCACCGCCGCCCGAGCTCGCCGTCGACGATGCTCCGGTGACCAAATGGTCACCCTGGAGTGTCGAACCCACTCCCCGCGATGCGTAGCACCCTCCTAGCCCCCTTGCCCCGCTCTTCTACGCACAGAAACGCAACCCCGCGCGCAATCGAACTCCGGCGGCCGCCAAAGAGCTCGCCGCCGTCAACTTCGGCCATCCTAGCTGCTGCTGCTGCCACCACTAGATCCGCGAGAGCGCCAGCAAGCCGTAGCAACAAACCACGCTCAAAATGGAGCCCTATAGCGCATTCCCGAGCCGCTCCGCCGTCTCTGTCGTCGCTGGCGACGAGCCGTGGACCAAGTCCGGCAGGTTTGACCCCCTGGGTCACTGACGCGTGGGCCCAACCCCATTAACCAAGCCAGTTTAGTTTTAATTTAATTAGGATTAGCTACAGACACTGACGTGTGGACCCCACACGTCAGGTTTGACTGGGTCAGCCGCCTTTGACCTGCTGACGCAATGCTGTTGTCATGCTGACGCAGTAAACCATTTTCTAGTTTAAAAATAATTCAGGAAATTCCAGAAAATACCCAAAACTTCAAAAATTCATAGAAATTCAACCATAACTCCAAATGAGACAAATTATATATGTAAAATTATCAGAAAAATTCAAGGAATCCATCTGTACCATTTTCATGCATGTTTGAACAATGTTTGTCCCCTGGTTTGGGCAAAATGAATAAAGGGCATTTAAATAATCATATATGGGGTTGGAATTTGAATCTTGTACTCAAACCAACTCCATTTAAATTATAGATAGTTGCATTAGCTCAAGACACATCCATATTGCCATGTCATAGCATGCATCATATTGTTGCATATCGTCATGTGCTGATTGTGCTCGGTTGTGTCCTTCGTGGTAGGTTCTGCCTCCGAGGATATTCACGAGTATCCAACTGAAGGGCAGTATCCCGTCACCACTCCATCAGGCAAGCAACCATTGATCATTCCGATACAACCCATGTTCTCGCTCCTGCTCTTGTTTACTGCATTAAGACAACACGATTCAAACTGCTGTGTGCTACGGTAGTTGAACCCTTATCCTCTGCATGACCTGTCATTGCCACAGTAACTAGATGAAACCCTCTAGCATGTGTAGGAGTTGATTGAGCCATGTTTTGTGATTCCTACCTTGCTATGCCTGCTATGCTTAGAGTTGTGTCAGGTCTGGTTCATCTGGGTGATGGGCTAGAGTGAAATGCTTGTGACAGTAATATGTGGGATGTGTTGAACATGTTTTGGTAAAGGTATCGATGAGAGGCCATGTAGGAGTACATGGTGGGTTGTTTCATTGAAGCCGTCCCAAAGAACTGAGTTCTGTATGCGTGAATTAAGATTCAGCTACTACCACACATTGGGCCCTGAAATATGACCCCGCTCGACTTACCGACCCCTCTCGCCTCAGTCCAGGAGTTGCAACTAGTTTCTGGTGTTTGTAGGACATGTGTTGGCGGCCGTGCGTAGCGCTGACCCTAGGGGTGGGCTATGTTGCGGTAGATACACCGTGGCACGGTGTACCGAGTCACCCGTTTGGTGTCTCGGGAACCCTGTTCACATCGTTCGGGGCTGTTGAGGACACCCCGGCCGGATTTCCTTGCGGATGGAACCTGAATAGGCGATGACCCTGGACTAGAGACTTGTGAGGTTAGTCAGGTCGTGGTCTACACCCACGTCGGTTTTCGCTTGAAGTCTGACGAGCACATTTCGTGTGCAGACGCTAAGTGGTGGAAACATGTGTGACGAAGTACACCCCTGCAGGGTATAAAACTATTCGAATAGCCGCGTCCGCGGTAAAGGACTACTTGATTGCATATACAGTTCATAGACAAGTTAATGGATACTACTAAAAGACTCAAGATAAGTGTGAGTACCGAGGATGGCCCCCTCACAGGTTACGAGGGAGGATCCACGGTGGAGTATTGTGATGGTGAGTAGTGGACTCGTGTGCGAAAACTATTTTGCTAAAAGATTCCGTAGGATAGCTTAGCCAAGAGTCAAAGCTGGCTTGCTGCATAAACCCCACCACCTTCTTGAGAATGAGCATGTACGGTAGATTCTGATGTAAGACTTGCTGAGTACCTTTGTACTCATGTTTGCTTATTTATTGTTTTCAGACGACAACACTGCCCCCTCCGATGGGTTTTACGTAGATCTTGACGTCGACGAGTGACTAGACACCCAGGTGGTGATCCAGGCCATGGAGGGCCCTATGTAGATAGACAGGCTTCGAGAAGCCTTCTTTCTTTCTAGAGTCTGTACTCAGACTAGTTGCTTCCGCATGTGCTTGTATGACTGTATGACTTGAGTGCCGGGTCATGTGACCCCTACCTGTATGGATATGTTATGTATGGCTCCCTAGAGCTTTTAAATAAAGTACCTGAGTTGTAGAGTTTTGTTGTGATGCCATGTTGTATGTACTCATATCGGGCATATTGTATGTATGATTGAAATGCTTGGTATGAGTGGGATCCGACAATCTAGTTGTTTGCCCTTCGCAGCCTTTCTTATGGGGAAATGTAGTCTAGTGCTCCTCGAGCCATAGTAGTCCGCTACAGCCCGGTTCACCGGAGTCCTGCTAGCCCAGCACTACTGCTCAGGACACTTGACTGGCCGGCATGTGTTTCACTTCGTCCCTATGTCTGTCCTTTCGGGGAAATGTCACGCGGTGATCTCCGGAGTCCTGCCTAGCCTGCTACAGCCCGGGATTCCCCGGAGTCCTGCTAGCCCAGTGCTACAGCCCGGAATCACTCGTTGATGACCGACATGTTCGTTGTGATTCATGTATGCCTGTCTCCATAGGTCTGTGCCACTTTGGGTTCACGACTAGCCATGTCGGCCCGGGTTCTCGGTCATATGGATGCTAGCGACATTGTCATATACGCGAGCCAAAAGGCGCAAACGGTCCCGGGCCATGGTAAGGCGACACCCGTGGGATACCGTGCGTGAGGCCGCAAAGTGATATGAGGTGTTACCGGCTAGATCGATGTGGCTTATAATCGGGGTCCTGACAGCGTTGGTATCAGAGCCGGACTGCCTGTAGGTTCGTTCAGCCAAACTGGTCGATGTCGAGTCTAGAAATGCTTTAGTTATATGTAAGGGAATTGATTGTGGGAGGGAACGTAAGGTTCTTTTACTCCTTTACCCTATGCTTCTGATCTGAGTCATTCTCTTCTCATTCAACGTGGGTTAAGGACTAGGCTCTCTTCTTCTATTAGGTTCACGTGTTACTAATCCGTAGTAGCTCATAGGATTATTGCTACGAGTTTCCGTCCAGTTTCTACTATTGTAGTACGTGGCTATTTGAATCAGAACCTTGATATGATGCTGTTGGGCGGTATTGTGAACTGTTGTGGATGTCTCAAATCTTTTTCTGAGCATTTACAGCCGTTATGCTGCCCAATTTTCCCTAGGAATTCTGATGTCTTTGTCTTGTGGCTGTGCTTTCAGATGGCCAACCAGTCTCAAAATCAAGTGGTTCGCCTGACCAGGTGCCTCGACGTGCCCGGTCATACTGCTATGTTGGTCCGGGTCATGATCGAGACAGGATACCGTTGGTATCCCGAATACACTGTTGAAGAGCAGTTCCGCGACTTTAATCAAAGCCAGTATTTATGCACCGTCAGGATATTTCCTTCCTATCCTGGATCTACCGAGCCCCTTCACTGTTCCTATGGACTCGGAGTTACCATTGAGATGGCTGTGCAGGATGCTGCCTATTCCATGATGACCATCTTGCGAGTCCGGACTGGCCTGCTTCGGAACACTGACTTCCGTTACATGCCAGCTTCACTTCTGGGAGCGCAGGGATATCTTCAGGCTATCTATGCTGACTCCACTCAGGAGGACTCATTAACTCGTACCACCGCTGAGATGCTCGAAGATAAGGACCGAGAGAATCGGGCCTTGAGGCTGGAACTCTTCAATACCCGTGCTGATCATTGGGCCACATTGACTCGGTTTGCACCCGCGGTGCAAGCTGGATGTATGGATACCAGGGATCTGTATCCTGTGAGAGCAGCTCTGCCAGACATGGTGGATTGGCGTGATGTGGGAGGCATCACCCCACCCCTTGGTCCCCGCAGGCCACCGTTTGTTGGTCCAAGACCTTATCCTAGCCCCTATGGTCCACAGGCTCCTCAGGACCGTCTGTTTCCGGATGATCACGTTGAACTTCCAGGCTATGGAGGTGACTTCTATGAGGACTACTACGGAGCTATCTGAGTTAGTAGTAGTACCACTAGTATTGTAGTAGTTGTATCTCCACTGTCCTGTGTGACTTGTGGAATACGACTTGGTGTGTAATCGATTCCGGAGGTGTAGACAAATAATGTATAGGGACTCGGAATGCCTCCGATGAGATGTAACGTCTACCTTCATAGTTGTACTGTAGCATGGGCTTGTACTAAACTATGTATGACGAGTATGACCGTTGGTGTATATATGGCAGTTTTATATTACCATGGCATACGAATGAGCATCTCTGCATTCCGCGTTAGCCTTTACATTCTGCACTTCCCTGTTAAGTTTGAGCCATCCTTGTCTAAACCGTTGTCTTGTTTTCCCTCCTAGGATGGTCAACACCCGCGGAAACCCTGCTGCCCCGGAGCAGGGGGAAGCCAATGCAGCTAGAGGTGAAAATTTGCCTCACCCGCCTTCCCTGGCCGAAGTGATGCTGGAGGCGGAAAGGAACAAGCGTGAAACCAACCGCCTGCTGGAGCGGATTGAGCAGAACACTGCACGCCACCCACGAAATGCCTTGGTGTCAATCAACGACTTCATCAAGCTGTACCCACCAAAGTTTAACCATTCCGTCGAGCCCCTCGACGCGGATGATTGGCTTCGCAGCATCACCCACAAGCTACGTTCTGCCAACGTAGCTGAAGCCGACAAGGTTACCTATGCTGCTTATCATCTTGAGGGCCCCGCTAGCCATTGGTGGGAAAACTACGAAGCTATGCGCCCGGTCGGCCAAATCACTACCTGGGCTGAGTTCAGCGAGGCTTTCCGTGAGCATCACATTCCGGAAGGTCTCATGGATCGCAAGAGGGAGGAGTTCTGCAACTTCACCCAAGGAAGGCTGACTGTGGATGCATATAGCCGAGAATTTGGGAACCTGGCACGCTATGCTCCTGAAGAGGTTTCTACTGACGCCAAGAAGCAGGCAAGGTTCCGTAAGGGACTTAGCCCTAAGCTTCGCCGCGATCTCCGTCTGCACGAGTGCACATCCTTCCAGAAGTTGGTCAATAAAGCTATCAGTGCTGAGACAGGCCAGACTGATTATGACGCTTCACGCAAGCATTCTCGTGATTTTGGGTCTTCATCCGGCTCGGGAGCTCAGAAGCGCCGGGTGTGGATTCCAAGCACCGCACTGCCACCCAGATTCACCCCGAGGCCATCCTTTGAGGCGCCTCGTCCCAACCAGCAAATTGCACCGTCCAAGTCCTATGGTGGCCCCGCTGCTAATGTTGCTCCACGCCCCGCTGTGGTAACATGCTTCAAGTGTGGAGAACCGGGTCACTATAGTCGAGAGTGTCCCCAGAACAACCCCAATCAAGCTGGAAAGTCCGTTGGCCGTGGTAAGCCCGCGGGAAAGACTTTCTACACCAAGCCGGCCACTACTGCACGTGGCCATGTCAACTATGTTTCAGCCGAAGAGGCTCATGAGGATCCCAACGTCGTCCTTGGTACGCTCCTTGTTAACTGCCATCCGGCATCTGTTCTTTTCGATACTGGAGCATCTCATTCATTCATATCCGAGAATTATGCTCGGTTGCACAACACGACATTCTGTGACATGCCCACTTCCATGGTAATTCAAACTCCGGGTTCCAAATGGCAAACTTCTAGGGTAAGCCATGGGAACGAAATTCTTGTCGATAGGCTTGTCTTCCTTGCATCTTTAATAGCTCTCAAGTCCTCCGACATAAACATCATCTTGGGTATGGACTGGATGTCGGCTCATTACGCCAAGATCGATTGTGCCACTAGAACCGTTCAACTTACTCATCCCTCGGGCAAGACAGTTAATGTCTTAACTCGAGTGGCCAAGCGCCAACTTTACTCTCTCAATGCCAACCCTCTTCCAGACCTTGAGGACGTTCCGGTAGTCCGAGACTTCCCGGATGTGTTTCCGGAAGAACTGCCAGGTGTTCCACCTGACCGGGATGTCGAGTTTGTGATAGACCTTGTTCCAGGAACCGTTCCAATTGCTAGAAGACCCTACAAGATGGCACCCTTAGAACTAGCCGAGCTTAAGAACCAACTCGATGAGTCCTTGAACAAAGGGTTCATCCGTCCTAGCTCCTCTCCTTGGGCTTGCCCCGTCCTCTTCGTCAAGAAGAAGGATGGAACGGATCGAATGGTTGTGGATTACCGACCTGTCAATCTGGTCACCATCAAGAACAAATACCCGCTTCCCAGGATCAACGACCTGTATGATCAGCTCGCTGGATCGTCAGTCTTCTCCAAGATGGATTTGAGGTTGGGCTACCATCAAATCAAAATCAGAAACGGGGACATTCCCAAAACGGCTTTTGTCACTCGTTATGGCCAATACGAGTACACCGTCATGTCCTTCGGTTTAACCAATGCCCCGGCCACTTTCTCCGGGTTAATGAACTCGGTTTTCATGGAGTACTTGGACAAATTCGTCGTAGTATACCTCGATGACATACTCATCTACTCCAAAAATGAAGAGGAACATGCCGAACATCTAAGACTGGTATTGATGAAACTTCGAGAGCATCGCCTTTATGCCAAATTCTCCAAGTGTGAATTTTGGTTGTCAGAAGTGACCTATCTAGGCCATGTAATCTCTGGTAAGGGTATTGCTGTCAATCCCGAGCGAGTTCAAGCCGTCCTTGATTGGACTCCACCTGTTTCGGTCAAGCAAGTTCGGAGTTTCCTTGGCCTAGCGAGCTATTGCCGCCGCTTCGTCGAGAATTTCTCCAAGGTTGCTAAACCTCTAACTGAACTCCTCAAGAAAGATAAAAAGTTCGAGTGGACTCCACAGTGCGAGTTCAGTTTTCAGGAACTGAAAAGACGCCTGACATCTGCTCCCGTACTGGTACCACCAGATTTCTCCAAGGACTTTATTATCTATTGCGACGCCTCGCGACAAGGACTAGGTTGCATACTCATGCAAGATCGTCAGGTAATTGCCTATGCCTCACGGCAATTACACCCACATGAGGAAAATTATCCCACACATGATCTAGAGCTTGCAGCTGTAGTCCATGCACTCAAAACCTGGCGACATTACCTCCTCGGTAATCGTTGCGAGATCTTCACCGATCACCAAAGCTTGAAATATATCTTCACCCAACCAGATTTGAATCTCAGGCAAAGACGTTGGGTCGAGTTGATCTCGGATTACGACTTAGGAATAACTTACACCCCTGGCAAAGCCAATGTCATGGCTGATGCACTAAGTCGTAAGTCCTACTGTAACAACCTGATGATACAACAAAGTCAACCACTTCTCCATGAGGAATTTCGTAAGCTTAATCTTCACACTGTTCCTCGTGGATTCCTGTCTACCCTGGTGGCGAAACCTACCCTTATGGATCAAATCATAGCTGCCCAAAAGCGTGATAAGGGCATATCCCAGATTAAAGAAAACATTGTTAGCGGAGTAGCTAAATGTTTTTCCATGGATGAGCAAGGTGCTGTCCTCTTTGAGAACCGCCTGGTGGTTCCCAAGAACCAACATCTACGCCAGATGATCCTTAAGGAAGCTCATGAATCCCCTCTCACCATTCATCCCGGTAGTACTAAAATGTATCAAGACCTACGCCAGAGGTTTTGGTGGACTAGGATGAAGAGAGAAATCGCTCAATACGTTGCTAATTGCGACGTTTGTCGTCGTGTTAAAGCAGAGCATCGACGGCCTGCTGGCACCCTTCAACCTTTGGCTATTCCTGAATGGAAATGGGACAAAATCAGTATGGATTTCATCACTGGGCTTCCCAGGACCAAGAGGGGGAATAATGCCATCTTCGTCGTGATCGACCGTCTTTCCAAAGTAGCCCATTTTCTACCTGTTCGTGAGAGTATCACCGCTAGCCAGCTAGCTGACCTATACATCTCCCGAATAGTGTCTCTTCATGGTGTCCCATTGGAAATTAACTCAGACCGTGGAAGTCTCTTCACCTCTCGATTTTGGGAAAGTTTCCAAAATGCTATGGGAACTCATCTCTCCTTTAGCACCGCCTTCCATCCTCAATCAAGTGGTCAAGTAGAGCGAGTAAATCAAATTCTGGAGGATATGCTCCGAGCTTCTGTTATCTCGTTCGGAATGAGTTGGGAGAAATGCCTTCCATTCGCGGAGTTTGCCTATAACAATAGCTATCAAGCTAGTTTGGGCAAGGCTCCCTTCGAAGTTCTCTATGGACGAAAATGTCGAACGCCTCTTAACTGGTCAGAAACCGGGGAAAGACAACTCTTTGGCCCGGATATGATTCAGGAAGCAGAAGAGCAGGTTCGCGTTATTCGTGAGAAATTGAAAACGGCCCAATCTCGCCAAAAGAGTCAATATGATCGTAAGCATAAGCCTATGACATTTGAAATTGACGAGAAAGCTTACCTTCGGGTTACCCCGTTAAAGGGAACCCATCGCTTCGGTATCAAAGGCAAATTGGCTCCTCGTTACATTGGACCCTTTCGCATTCTTGCCAAACGAGGAGAAGTTGCCTACCAATTGGAACTACCTCCGCATCTTTCCAAAGTTCACGATGTCTTCCACGTTAAGCAACTCAGGCGTTGCTTCGCGGATCCTATCCGTGGAGTGGACCACGAAACGCTTGATTTACAAGATAACCTTTCTTATCGGGAATACCCCGTTCGTATCCTTGATCAAGCCGAGCGTACCACTCGACGTCATAATATCAAGTTTCTCAAGGTTCAATGGTCACACCATTCCGAGGAAGAAGCCACTTGGGAAAGGGAGGATCGTCTTCGACTCGAGTACCCCGCCTTCTTCCCAGATGATCCTAAATCTCGGGACGAGATTCTATTGAGTGGGGGTGAGTTGTCACACCCTAGCTAGGTTATGCATTAGAGTGTGCATCATGTCTACTTTCATCAGAAATGGAAATGGGGAAAGCAGAACCCCCAGCACCCCCCCCCTGAAATCAACTAGGGTTTACTGAAAATAAACTCAATGAACCTGAAATGCCCTTCAGATATGTTCACCCTCTTTGCCTTGGGTTAGAACCCTTGGGAAAAATGGTGCATATATTTTTAGGTCAACAAAAGGGGCATTGACTTAATTCATAAATATTTGAATTTGGGCATTTAAATACTATTAAATAATTCAAATGCTCAAATAATGTTGGAATTATTTTTGGGCCACTGAAATAATTCAGAAAGTGTCCATAAATATTTTCAGGATTTTATAAAATGATTTAGTATTTAAACTAAATCAAAACAGAATAACAGAAATAGAAAATAGAAAACAGAATAAATTAGAGAGAGAGAGAGAGTAGGCCAGTGGGCCACTTACCTGGCGCCACCAGCCGGCCCAGCACTGTAGCTGGACGGCCCAGCCCACCAGGCCGACGCCAGTCGTCCCCTAGCTCCTGCCAGGAGGACGCCGGGCGTGTGCCCGCGGTGCGCCGGCACGCGCGCGGCCACCGACGGCCACCTCCTGCTTCGGCCGCCTCCCCGACGTCGCTATGGACGCCACGCACCCCCCTGGCCCTCTCATTCATCTCCCTCGCCCTCATCTCCTCCCCTGTTTCTCTCCCGCACGACCACCCGAACGGGCTCGTCGCCGCCGTTTGCTGCCACCGCGGCCACCGGCCACCCCTCGCCGTGCCGCTGCGCCCAAAAGCTCCACCTCGACCCACCCTTCCTCCTCACCGCTCCAAGCGACGCCGGGAGCCTTGCAGTGACGCAATTGCCGTCGTCTTCACCGACGGGCACCGAAGATCGCCGGCCCCGATTCTCCGTCTCCAGGTCGTCCCCGAGCCCACCGAGCTGCTCTACGTGCCCCCAGTGAGCTCCTGCTCCGAATCCCCCTCTTCCCCGCTTCATTTGATCGCCATAGCCGTCACCCCCATGATGACCGAAGTGCGCCGCTGCCCGAGCTTGCCGTCGACGATGCTCCGGTGACCAAATGGTCACCCTGGAGTGTCGAACCCACTCCCCGCGATGCGTAGCACCCTCCTAGCCCCCTTGCCCCGCTCTTCTACGCACAGAAACGCAACCCCGCGCGCAACCGAACTCCGGCGCTGCCAAAGAGCTCGCCGCCGTCAACTCCGGCCATCCTAGCTGCTGCTGCTGCCACCACTAGATCCGCGAGAGCGCCAGCAAGCCGTAGCAACAAACCACGCTCAAAATGGAGCCCTATAGCGCATTCCCGAGCCGCTCCGCCGTCTCTGTCGTCGCCGGCGACGAGCCGTGGACCAAGTCCGGCAGGTTTGACCCCCTGGGTCACTGACGCGTGGGCCCAACCCCATTAACCAAGCCAGTTTAGTTTTAATTTAATTAGGATTAGCTACAGACACTGACGTGTGGACCCCACACGTCAGGTTTGACTGGGTCAGCCGCCTTTGACCTGCTGACGCAATGCTGTTGTCATGCTGACGCAGTAAACCATTTTCTAGTTTAAAAATAATTCAGGAAATTCCAGAAAATACCCAAAACTTCAAAAATTCATAGAAATTCAACCATAACTCCAAATGAGACAAATTATATATGTAAAATTATCAGAAAAATTCAAGGAATCCATCTGTACCATTTTCATGCATGTTTGAACAATGTTTGTCCCCTGTTTTGGACAAAATGAATAAAGGGCATTTAAATAATCATATATGGGGTTGGAATTTGAATCTTGTACTCAAACCAACTCCATTTAAATTATAGATAGTTGCATTAGCTCAAGACACATCCATATTGCCATGTCATAGCATGCATCATATTGTTGCGTATCGTCATGTGCTGATTGTGCTCGGTTGTGTCCTTCGTGGTAGGTTCTGCCTCCGAGGATATTCACGAGTATCCAACTGAAGGGCAGTATCCCGTCACCACTCCATCAGGCAAGCAACCATTGATCATTCCGATACAACCCATGTTCTCGCTCCTGCTCTTGTTTACTGCATTAAGACAACACGATTCAAACTGCTGTGTGCTACGGTAGTTGAACCCTTATCCTCTGCATGACCTGTCATTGCCACAGTAACTAGATGAAACCCTCTAGCATGTGTAGGAGTTGATTGAGCCATGTTTTGTGATTCCTACCTTGCTATGCCTGCTATGCTTAGAGTTGTGTCAGGTCTGGTTCATCTGGGTGATGGGCTAGAGTGAAATGCTTGTGACAGTAATATGTGGGATGTGTTGAACATGTTTTGGTAAAGGTATCGATGAGAGGCCATGTAGGAGTACATGGTGGGTTGTTTCATTGAAGCCGTCCCTAAGAACTGAGTTCTGTATGCGTGAATTAAGATTCAGCTACTACCACACATTGGGCCCTGAAATATGACCCCGCTCGACTTACCGACCCCTCTTGCCTCAGTCCAGGAGTTGCAACTAGTTTCTGGTGTTTGTAGGACATGTGTTGGCGGCCGTGCGTAGCGCTGACCCTAGGGGTGGGCTATGTTGCGGTAGATACACCGTGGCACGGTGTACCGAGTCACCCGTTTGGTGTCTCGGGAACCCTGTTCACATCGTTCGGGGCCGTTGAGGACACCCCGGCCGGATTTCCTTGCGGATGGAACCTGAATAGGCGATGACCCTGGACTAGAGACTTGTGAGGTTAGTCAGGTCGTGGTCTACACCCACGTCGGTTTTCGCTTGAAGTCTGCCGAGCACATTTCGTGTGCAGACGCTAAGTGGTGGAAACATGTGTGACGAAGTACACCCCTGCAGGGTATAAAACTATTCGAATAGCCGCGTCCGCGGTAAAGGACTACTTGATTGCATATACAGTTCATAGACAAGTTAATGGATACTACTAAAAGACTCAAGATAAGTGTGAGTACCGAGGATGGCCCCCTCACAGGTTACGAGGGAGGATCCACGGTGGAGTATTGTGATGGTGAGTAGTGGACTCGTGTGCGAAAACTATTTTGCTAAAAGATTCCGTAGGATAGCTTAGCCAAGAGTCAAAGCTGGCTTGCTGCATAAACCCCACCACCTTCTTGAGAATGAGCATGTACGGTAGATTCTGATGTAAGACTTGCTGAGTACCTTTGTACTCATGTTTGCTTATTTATTGTTTTCAGACGACAACACTGCCCCCTCCGATGGGTTTTACGTAGATCTTGACGTCGACGAGTGACTAGACACCCAGGTGGTGATCCAGGCCATGGAGGGCCCTATGTAGATAGACAGGCTTCGAGAAGCCTTCTTTCTTTCTAAAGTCTGTACTCACACTAGTTGCTTCCGCATGTGCTTGTATGACTGTATGACTTGAGTGCCAGGTCATGTGACCCCTACCTGTATGGATATGTTATGTATGGCTCCCTGGAGCTTTTAAATAAAGTACCTGAGTTGTAGAGTTTTGTTGTGATGCCATGTTGTATGTACTCATATCGGGCATATTGTATGTATGATTGAAATGCTTGGTATGAGTGGGATCCGACAATCTAGTTGTTTGCCCTTCGCAGCCTTTCTTATGGGGAAATGTAGTCTAGTGCTCCTCGAGCCATAGTAGTCCGCTACAGCCCGGTTCACCGGAGTCCTGCTAGCCCAGCACTACTGCTCAGGACACTTGACTGGCCGGCATGTGTTTCACTTCGTCCCTATGTCTGTCCTTTCGGGGAAATGTCATGCGGTGATCTCCGGAGTCCTGCCTAGCCTGCTACAGCCCGGGATTCCCCGGAGTCCTGCTAGCCCAGTGCTACAGCCCGGAATCACTCGTTGATGACCGACATGTTCGTTGTGATTCATGTATGCCTGTCTCCATAGGTCTGTGCCGCTTTGGGTTCACGACTAGCCATGTCGGCCCGGGTTCTCGGTCATATGGATGCTAGCGACATTGTCATATACGCGAGCCAAAAGGCGCAAACGGTCCCGGGCCATGGTAAGGCGACACCCGTGGGATACCGTGCGTGAGGCCGGAAAGTGATATGAGGTGTTACCGGCTAGATCGATGTCGCTTAGAATCGGGGTCCTGACACGCTTCGAGGGAGTGATTGGGGCATTGAGGTCCTGGTGAGGTGGCGCCTTGCGGGGCTATCGCGGCCAGAGCTCGACCACTCAAATTTATCGGCGTTGCAGGGACGGACCCGTACGCAAATGCCGTGCCAGAGCGAGCGGCTCCATAGGTAGGCGTCAATCGAGCCGACGATTAGGTCGGGTATGTTAAGCACGCAGGAGGAAATTCATTTCAGGTAGATGTAGGAAACGCAAACGCCGCTGGGCTAGGCCCGAGCAGCTTGGGGATGATGCAGCCCGAGGGGCGCCCCAACAAGGTAGGTAAAAAGCATAAGCAAAATGGATACATGCTGCGGGGACGGACCCATGCGGCCTGGGAATGATGCGGCCCTGTGGGCGCTCCCAGCTAAAAATGGAACTTGGAAAGATGTCACCTGATGCCGTTCAAGATGAAGCAATGCTGAAGAAGCGCGCGATGCGCGGTGGAGACGTCGGTCCTCACGAGCCCCCAGGCCCAGGAGCCTTGGGAGGCTCCGGGGGCACAGGTGGGTCTTTGAGGGCCATCTCCACCTCCGCCAGGACCGCACAATGCCTAACCTCCTAAGCCTCCAGAACGCTCCTCAGCAGGCGCTGATGAGTAGCGACCGCGTTCGGCAGGCCGAAAGGCATGCGAACGTAGCTGTGAGGTGGTCCCTCGTAGCGCCCCATGCGCGAAGGCCAGAGGCGCTCCTGAGACGCGGCTCGTTGAGCCCTGGCACGTTGATGCAGACGCGCAGCCCACCATCCTCGCCTGGATGTGGGGCTACGGTGGGCAAGCGGCGGCTGCCGCACATGACTCTCGACTCCTGTAGCTCCTGGGTGTTTCTTGCGATGAACTCCTGAGGGTTTGGACTTCCTTGCCTTGTACCTTCCTGAGGGAAACGTGCCTGGAAGAACCCCTCCAAGTGGTGCCCGAGCACCTCCCTCGCAACCTTGGCAAAGTCGGTGGCTCTCCAAGAAAGAGCCCCCGAGCCCTGCCTGAGGAGGGAGCCGGGCGCGCCTTCCTATGCGAGAGAGGGTGGCACTCCCTGATCGAGCGCAAATCCTGATGCAACACCTCCGGAGGCGCCTGCCTCCTTATGGCTTGGGCCAGGCGAAGCCATCTTCTTCTTAAGGGTCGCCTCAAGAAGTCTTCCGCTCCTGTGATCTGGGTCTTCGATTGCTGCGGCTTGAAACGCGCGCTCAACTGAACACACTGCGTCCCTTTCTTCACAGGGTACGGTGCTGACTCCACCGCTTCCCGGCATCTTGAGGACATTGTAACCATGGTGAGTCACTGCCATGAACTTGGCTAGGGCTGGGTACCCGAGGATGGCGTTGTATGGCAGGCGAATGTGGGCGACGTTGAAGTCGATGAGCTCGGTGCGGTAGTTGTTGCGCTGCCCGAAGGTGACTGGAAGGCGAACCTGCCCTATCGGAACAGTGGAACCATTAGTGACTCCTGAGAAAGGCTTGGTCGGCTGAAGCTGATCATACAGCACTTGGAGATTGTCGAATGTCTCAACAGACAGGACGTTGAGTCCTGCTCCGCCATCAATGAGGGTCCTGGTGACCTGCACATTGCTGATGACTGGGGAGCAAAGCATCGGGAGGACTCCGGCCGTTGCCACGCACTTGAGCTGGTCCACTGAGATGAACGTGATAGCGCACGTAGACCACCTGAGAGGGCGCGTGGCCTCAAGCTTGGGGAGGACCGCATTCACCTCGCGAGCAAACTGCTTGGAGATGTGTTGTGATGCTGGGGCTTAGGCGCCACCCAAGATGCAAGCGATTGCGCGTGGCTCCTGGAAGCCCCCGGCCCCCTCGTCTTGATGTTGGTCTTCGTTCCTCCTTAGCGGTGGCGGCAGAGGAGGAAGGCCTGCGTTGCCGTGTGGGCGATCCTCACGAGGCTGATCCCTCCAGCCTCCCTCGCGAAGCTAGTCCTGCCAGCGATCCTCGCGAGGTCGGTCACGCCACCCTTGGCGAGGTCCACGGTCTTCCCATCATCCGCCACCTCTTCCTCCTCCTCGGCCATAGCCCCTGTCGTTGCGCTCGGGGCGTCGGCCGATTCGCCCATCTCGCACGGCCCTAAGCTCTTGGCATTCATTGGTGTTGTGGGTTTGGAGGTCATGGTACACGCAGTATCGGCTGCCCTTGGATGACTCAGGCTGATCCCTGCCTCGCTTGGTGTCTGGTTCCGCTGCAAGCACAGCATCTCCCTTACGCTTCATGTCCTTGGCCTTGAGCTTTTTCTCTTCTGGATCGGCAGCCGGGAGCTCGAGGAGGGAGAGGCAGTCTTCCTCAGCCCTGGCGCACTTGGTCGCCAAGTTGAACAGCTCCAGGGATGTGCACAGGTCTTCACGGATTGCTAGCTCCTCCTTCATCTTGATGTCGCGCACGCCATCGAAGAAGGCCGAGATGATGGCTTCTTCAGTCACCCTGGGGATCTTGAGGCGAGCGTTGTTGAAGCGCTGGATATATTTCCACAAGGTTTCCCCTTGCTGTTGCTTGATGCGGCGCATGTCGCTCATGGGCGGGGGCCGTTCGCGAGTGCCCTGGAAGTTGGCGATGAAGCGGGTGCGCATCTCGTCCCAGGAGGGGATCGTGCTGGGAGCCAGGTTTAGGAGCCAGGTGCGGGCGCCGTCCTTGAGCGCATGGGAAATCAGTTCGCCATGACCTTTTCGTCTCCGTTGGCGGCTTCGATGCCCAGCTCGTAGAGCTGTAGGAATTCCGCGGGGTCCGCCGTGCCATCGTAGCGAGAGGGCAGGTCAGGCTTGAACTTGCCTGGCCATGTGACGCCGTGTAGCTCGGGGGTGAAGGCGCGACAGCCTGCTGTGGCCACCGGCGCCCTTTTCTGGTGCAGAGCCTGCTCCTAGTGATTACCACGCGCCACCACTTGGAGTAGCGCGGGGTCTGGGCGCGGAGGCGCGGGGCTGCAATCTTGGCGCCGGCACTAGGAGCGCGCGAGCACCTTCTTGGGGACGAGGGATCTCCTGGCAGCTCCCTTCTTGCTGCGCTGGCGCCGGACGCGGAGGGTCTCGCCCTGGGGCTGCGCGCCTTGGAGCCAGGGCGCCTTCTTGGGGAGGAGGTGGTGGAGGCGCCTCCTGATCCTTGCCCCCTGCGTGGAATGGAGGGCGAGGCAGCGAGAGGGACGGCAAGGGGGAGCCCCCTGCGGCGCTAACGAGTTCGGTGATGCGGGGGAGCAAGTCCTCATAGAGGTCGTCGACGGGGCGGTAGTGCAGGAGCTCTCTTGCCAGGAGCAGCGCGGCGTGCACGTCCGTGGGGGCGCGACGGGCGTGGGACGATGAACCAGCTGGAGTCAGCGATGGGGTGGCGGTGCGGCCATGCTGCCGCACCGAAGGATGCTAGGACAAGGCCTACTATTTGTTCCCCGCCGGGCTGGTGGCGGCGTTGTCGGCAGGCGACGGGGAATGATAGGGGCGTCCGCTGACGGGCGCCGTCTGGGCGACGCGGGTGGCGAGAGCAGCCCGGCGCTCGGCGCGAGCCCGACGAGCGTCAGCCATGGACACAACGGAAGATCACACGCGAACAGCGGAAGAAAGATTACGGCGCACACCTACCTGGCGTGCCAAATGTTGGATTTCGGGTTCCGGCAGACCCTTAAGGTTCGAACTCTGGGGTGCGCACGGAGATCTCTCCCCTACCGATCTTTGTCTGATCTCCTCGTGTGATCTAAGCTGGAAACGACGAACAACACATGGGACACGAGATTTATACTGGTTCAGGCCACCGTTGTGGTGTAATACCCTACTCTAGTGTGTGGTGTGGTGGATTGCCTCAAGGGCTGATGATGAACAATACAGGGGAAGAACAGCCTCGCGAGAGGTGTTCTTGACTGATGCGATGAACTGTTTGGGTGAGTTCGGTCGCCTCTCTCTCTCTCTCTCTCTCTCTCTCTCTCTCTTTGCTAGGGCTCTTTCCGATCTGGTCAAATTAGATCCTCCTCTACTCTGTGGTGGCTAGCTCTATTTATAGAGGCCCTGGGCCTCTCCGCAAATAATGAGCGGGAAGGGCGCCAACAATTGGCCATTTTGAAGGGGAACATCTAGTAGAAGTTATCCTGACCAAAGGTGGTCTTCGGCTGCCAAAAGCACTAGTGATGACGCCGTCTTGGGCACCAGAATGATAACCTTTACCCGATGCCTTGGCCTGTGCTTGCTCCCTTTGCACCGAAGGGGAAACAAGGACACTGCGCAGGCCGGCGCCCGCCTGGCGCCCGCCTGGTCTCGATTTTCATGGCTTGCGTCACGGGCTCCTCGCGAGGTGACCCTTCCTTGATCTCTCCGCCTCCTCGCGAGCCTGCCTGATGAGGCTTCTTCTGAGGATGCTTCCTGTCATCCGCCCCGCGAGGTTTGGCCCCTCGTGAGGGTCTTGAGCTTGAGCTGATGAAGCTGGGCCGCGCCGGGCCCCCACTCGAGCCACGCCGCTGGCCGTAGGCAGGAAAGTCTGGGGACCCCCATTACCAGAACGCCGATGGACACGATGTTTTTACCCAGGTTCAGGCCCTCTCGATGGAGGTAAAACCCTACTCCTACTTGATTGATCCTGATGATATGAGTATTACAAGAGTTGATCTACCATGAGATCGGAGAGGCTAAACCCTAGAAGCTAGCCTATGGTATGATTGTTGTTCTTGGTCCTACGGACTAAACCCTTCGGTTTATATAGACACCGGAGGGGGCTAGGGTTACACAGAGTCGGTTACAAGGAAGGAGATCTACATATCCGTATTGCCAAGCTAGCCTTCCACGGCAAGGAGAGTCCCATCCGGACACGGGACAAAGTCTTCAATCTTGTATCTTCATAGTCCAACAGTACGGCCAAAGGTTATAGTTCGGCTGTCCGGATAGCCCCTAATCCAGGACTCCCTCAGTAGCCCCTGAACCAGGCTTCAATGACGATGAGTCCGGCGCGCAGATTGTCTTCGGCATTGCAAGGCGGGTTCCTCCTCCAAATACTTTATAGAAGATTTTGAACACGAGGATCGTGTCTGGCTCTGCAAAACAAGTTCCACATACCACCATAGAGAGAATAATATTTCCACAAATCTAATCTGCTGACGTACCCCGTAGTGTGACATCACACCATAGCCACGTCATTATTCAAATCGTTTTTCATAACCAATCTCAGCATGTTTCGCGAGGCGGTTTCCTTGGCACGTCTTGTCGACGCAGAGATCATGTCCCCTTATTATGGGATTCCCATCAATACGGACGTGGGTAACCCATTCGCGCCATTGATTACGGCGCTTGGGGGATAAGCGAGTTTTACCAGGCTGGTGGGGACGCATAGTTTCATCCATCCTTATAAAGGGATAAGGATTCACCTTTCTCTACCCGCGCCTTCTTCCTCCTTGCTCATCCATTCTCGCGCACTCGAGCTCCAGCGCCCAAGTCCACACCCTCCTCCTCAACCCTCTCCAGTCATGTCCGGAGCGGGAGGCAAGTGGATGGTCTCCTCCGTCACGGAGGGACACATCAAAAAGCTGCGTGGGGCCGGATACTTAGCCGCGGATATCGTGCACCGGCTGCCAGCCACGGGCAGATCGTCCCTACCCCGGAACCTTACGAAAGGGTGGTCTTCCTCACCCAGTTCATCCGCGGGCTGGGGTTTCCCCTCCATCCATTCGTCCACGGCCTCATGTTCTATTATGGGCTGGATTTCCATGATCTGGCCCCGAATTTCATCCTCAACATCTCGGCGTTTATCGTCGTGTGTGAGGCCTTCCTCCGCATCAAGCCCCACTTCGGCCTATGGCTAAAAATGTTCAACGTCAAACCGAAGGTGGTGAGCGGCCAGCAGGCGGAGTGCGGAGGCGCCATGGTGGGCAAGATGCCCAACATCACATGGCTAGAGGGCTCCTATATGGAGACCATAAAGGGGTGGCAATCGGGGTGGTTCTACATCACCGAGCCGCATGACACCGAATGGGCGGCGGCCCCCGAATTCCGATCCGGAATCCCCACGCGGCTCACCTCCTGGAAAGAGAAGGGCCTGTCCTGGGGTAATCCGGTAGAGCTGACCGGACTCCAGACCTGCATCCAAAATATGATAAACAGGAAGCTCAAGCTTGTCAACATAGTCCAGGTCATGCTCATCCGCCGGATCCTCCCGTGTCAACAACGGGCGTTCAATTTGTGGGAGTTCGACCCGGCCCAGCACCAGACTCTGAATGAGCTCTTTGACACGACACACAAGGACTTCTGGAAGGTGCTGTTCAAGAGCGCTGAGGTTCCCCCACCTCTCACTGAGGATCGCGGACTCAGCGCGGAGCGCCAAGCCGGCGCGGTAAGCTCTTTTATTACTTACAGGGTATTTAGTTTCCCCGGTATCATCGTATGCGGGATCTAAGCTCCCATACCTTTGACAGGAATGGCTAGAGATGGACAAACAGATCGACTGCCCGGCCCCTCTGCCCGAAGACCCAGCAGACGCTCGCTTAGCGGAGATGCTGGTTCCGGCACCTTACGTGGTGCCGGAGAAGAAGGCCACGGGAACCCGAAAGAGTTCCCGGCGCCAGGTGGTATCGGACTCATCATCCGATGACTCCGAGACGCACTCCTCTTGTGAGAACGAGGAGGAGGAAGAGGAAGCTTCTCCCCATCCAGCCGGGGGAGAAAAGAAAAGGAAGGTCGCCCCAACCGGGGAGGCCAGAGGGTCCAAGAAGGGAAGGACTCTCCTTCCGGACTATTCTACCACCGCCGCCGATAGCGGAGACGAGTGGTCACTCAGGGCCAAGCCCCAAGTGAAGTCGTAAGTATTCGGATACCAGAGTAACTCGTAGCATACTTTTATTGCACTGCTTCTCCTAATGCCGAACAGGATCATGCAGTCCGCCCCGAGCCCGTATCGACGTATCTTTGTCAAGCGGTTCCTTGGATTCGTCGAATATGAATAGCTATTCACTTCTGACCGCCTCCTCTCCTCGCCCTACGGACAATGCCGAGGCATTGTCTCAAGGGGTTCCGAGCCGAGGGGAGGTAGTCTTGGAGGCGCCTCAAGGCGACCTTACGGACTCCAGGCGCAAAGGGAGCAAGGCTCCCAAGGCCTCCAAGTTCGGCCCTAGGCCGAGCACCGCACCGGAACCTCTAGTGGTTCCGGACTCCGGCAGGCAGCCTCCTGCTAAGAGGGGCAAGCCGCCCGTGGCGGTGACCTCCGTCCATCCGGAGGCACCGGAAAATCGGCTGGAAGTGCTTAACGGCGCTTCCATCGACGAGGAGCACCACACTATTATGAGTGCGGTGATCAAGAAGGTTCAGTCCGCCAAGATCGTACTGACTGAAGCCTGTGCCAGCCTTCTAACAGGCTTTGAGGTAAGTACTTAAAATATAGGAAAATATTACCGCATAGACAGTAGCCCCTGATGCTCTGTTTGGTGTTCACAAGGAAAAGCCAAATAGAGGATCGAATAATATCTGCAAGAGTCTAATGCAAGTATGTCTATATGCGTATGCAGGCTTCGTTGCTGACCTCTGCCGCACTGACTGCAGAGGTCGCTGCGCTAAAGCAAAACCTTGAGCGATCCGAAGAAGAGCTCGGCCTTGCCAAGAGGCAGCTCGAGGAGAACAAAGGTAAGTACTGCCTTGTCTATATATAAAAAAAGAAAAAGATGTGGATGCAAAATGATAGGGTCATCATGAATGTGCCAGGGGCCACGACTGAAGTGGCGGCCCTGAAGCAAGCGTTGTCCGAGGCTGAAAAAAAAGCGGCCACGGAGCGCACCGAGTGGGAGAAACAAGAGGCACGGGTGGGCGAGGCGCAGCAAGAGCTCCAGGCTCTTGTGAAGAAGCACGAGGCTTTGGAGCTTGACTCGAAGACGCGAGAGTCCGAGCTTGCCGCGGCCCTCGAGAGCACAAAGCATGCCAAGGCTGAAGCCCAAAAGGCCCTCCAGGAAATTGAGGCGATGAAGAAGATAGCGGCGGGTAAGGCATTCATTATGCAAAGCAAGCATGTGAGAGTAAATTACTTGTTACTTACCCGAGTCCGGAGCTCTCCAGGAGCATTCATAGATTTGCCCCGCAGCGTGTCGGATGCCGCAAAGTACTACTGGGCCGAGGAAAGGAGCTCGACAGAGAAGGTGTTCTGGTCTCAGTATACTGAGGCCAAACACCCGGTGCCCTTAAGCGACCAGCTGAAGCAATTGGTCGAGCTCCATAAGGCGGCTGAACAGGCCATGAAGGGTCTTATAGTCCGGCTATGGCCTGGATATGCCATGCCAGGGAGCTACTTCGGGCTGGTGAGGCGGCTTGTGGATGCCTGCCCTTGGTTAGAAGTCGTCAAGCAATCCGTCTGCATCGAGGGCGCCCGCAGGGCGCTTGCCTGTGTTAAAGTACACTGGGCCAAGATGGACGCTGAGAAGCTGGTGAAGGAGGGGCCGCCGCAGGGCAAGGAGCATCGCCACCCTAAAATTTATTATGAGGGCGTCCTGAAGGGTGCCCGCCTTATGGCGGATGAGTCTTCCAAAGATGTAATTTTTGAGTGAACTTGCTCGTGCGATCCTGTATTATGAAAACTTGTTCATATGCGCTATGCAACGCTTGTTTGAATTTAAAATATTACCTTCTGTGCGGTTGTTTATCAAATCAGAGAGATGGCCAGTCGTCGGCTTCTGCCCCCATGCCACGAGTGCCAGGGTGTTCGGGATGAATCTGAGCACTCTTTTTCCCATTGTTGGGTCCTTCGAGGGAGGTGCTCAGCGCAACGAACAAGGCAATCGGACTATAATGCTTTATCACTCTCACTTAGCCATAGAAGTCTACAATTTTAAATTTTGGCGAAGCCCCTAGTATTCGGAAGGCCGAGTTTGGGGCGCTATACACGCCTAAGCCGGACAAAGCCGACTCCTCACTCTAAGCGGCATAAGTCTTTAGGGACTCGAGACCTCTCGAACAGCAACCAACTCTCGCCTTATCATGACAGTCAGTTTTAGCTTTCTCTACTGAGGGGCTTGCCCGGATGAACCGGGGCACAATCGCAGTAGTTCTCCCAGTGCTACCTTAGCCGATATAGTGGAACGTAAGGTACCAAAACATGGGAGCCGGGCAAACCCAACTATTGACCCAAGACATGATTCGGAGCTAATGCATATAATGCTATAAGTTCGGGGTGCCGCACTGTCGAAAGTGTTCGAACTTCTCACGCCGTATTATGGGGTATGCTTAAGCCCCTGGTGTATTGGCCGTACCAGAGTGTACGGGTGCTGAATGTCATGAATGAACATATGTATAAAAAGGAAAGAATAAAGAATGCAGTAATAGACTAGTGCTATGCATTGTTTATTCAAAAAGGTGTGTTGAAGCAAAATGATACAAGTAGTGCGATAAGCAAAAAACAGGACTATTTGACATGTCCCCTCCAAGGGAAAGCTGCGGAATGGTATTTAAAGCAGGTTTTTCACTCGTTATCAGAGACCACCTGGGAGTTCCATGGTGCGATGTAGCTTTCTGCCTTCTTGGTTGTTGTATCGTGTGTCCGGCAATTGTACTGCCGGACGGGGTTTCCAGAGAGTAGAGTCCTGAAAGAGAGAAAAAGTAACAAAGCTGGAAGCCCCTAGTGCAGTTAGCCGCGTTTTGGGGCATGCCGTAGTCGTGCCCCCCCACCTATGCCCATGGTATTTTCAATGCGTAATTATGTACTGTTGGGGAACGTAGCAGAAATTCAAAATTTTCCTACGTGTCACCAAGATCTATCTATGGAGAAACTAGCAACGAGGGGAAGGAGAGTGCATCTACATACCCTTGTAGATCGCTAAGTGGAAGCGTTCAAGAGAACGGGGTTGAAGGAGTCGTAGTCGTCGTGATCCAAATCACCGGAGATCCTAGTGCCGAACATACGGCACCTCCACGTTCAACACACGTACAGCCCGACGACGTCTCCCATGCCTTGATCCAGCAAGGAGAGAGGGAGAGGTTGAGGAAGACTCTGTTGGGGAACGTTGCAGAAAACAAAAAAATTTCCTACTCGTTTCACCAAGATCCATCTATGAGTTCATCTAGCAACGAGTCATCGGATGCATCTACATACCTTTGTAGATCGTGAGCGGAAGCGTTCAAAGAACGGGGATGATGTAGTCGAACACGACGTGATCCAAATCACCGATGACCAAGTGCCGAACGGACGGCACCTCCGCGTTCAACACACGTACGAGACGGGAGACATCTCCTCCTTCTTGATCCAGCAAGGGGGAGGAGAGGTTGATGATGATCCAGCAGCACGACGGCGTGGTGGTGGATGCAGGGCGTCACAGTAGCAGGGCTTCGCCTATACTACGAGAGAGAGAGACGTAACATGGAGAGAGGGAAGCGCAAAAGGCTGTCTCTCAAGTCCCTCCTCTCCCCACTATATATAGGGGTGCTAGGGGGGCGCCGGCCCTAGGAGATGGGATCTCCTAGGGGGGGCGGCGGCCAAGGGGTGGGGGGCTTGCCCCCCAAGCAAGGGGGCGCCCCCTTTTAGGGTTTCCCCTAAACCCTAGGCGCATGGGCCCTTAGGGGGTGGCGCCCCAGCCCACTATGGGATGGGTCCCTTCCCACTTCAGCCCATGGGGCCCTCCGGGACAGGTGGCCCCACCCGGTGGACCCCCGGGACCCTTCCGGTGGTCCCGGTACAATACCGGTAACCCCGAAACTTGTCCCGATGGCCGAAACAACACTTCCTATATATAATTCTTTACCTCCGGACCATTCCGGAACTCCTCGTGACATCCGGGATCTCATCCGGGACTCTGAACAACATTCGGGTTACTGCATATACATATCTTCACAACCTTAGCGTCACCGAACCTTAAGTGTGTAGACCCTACGGGTTCAGGAGACATGTAGACATGACCGAGACGACTCTCCGGTCAATAACCAACAGCGGGATCTGGATACCCATGTTGGCTCCCACATGCTCCACGATGATCTCATCGGATGAACCACGATGTCGAGGATTCAATCAACCCCGGATGCAATTCCCTTTGTCAATCGATATATTACTTGCCCGAGATTCGATCATCGGTATCCCAATACCTCGTTCAATCTCGTTACCGGCAAGTCACTTTACTCGTACCGTAATGCATGATACCGTGACCAGACACTTGGTCACTTTGAGCTCATTATGATGATGCATTACCGAGTGGGCCCAGTGATACCTCTCCGTCATACGGAGTGACAAATCCCAGTCTTGATCCGTGTCAACCCAACAGACACTTTCGGAGATACCCATAGTCTACCTTTATAGTCACCCAGTTACGTTGTGACGTTTGGTACACCCAAAGCACTCCTAAGGTATCCGGGAGTTACACGATCTCATGGTCTAAGGAAAAGATACTTGACATTGGAAAAACTCTAGCAAACGAACTATACGATCTTTATGCTATGTTTAGGATTGGGTCTTGTCCATCACATCATTCTCCTAATGATGTGATCTCGTTATCAATGACATCCAATGTCCATAGCCAGGAAACCATGACTATCTGTTGATCAACGAGCTAGTCAACTAGAGGCTTACTAGGGACATGTTGGTGTCTGTTATTCACACATGTATTACGATTTCCGGATAACACAATTATCATGAATAAGGAAATATAATAATAATGCTTTTATTATTGCCTCTAGGGCATATTTCCAACAGTCTCCCACTTGCACTAGAGTCAATAATCTAGTTACATTGTGATGAATCGAACACCCATGGAATTCTGGTGTTGATCATGTTTTGCTCTAGGGAGAGGTTTAGTCAACGGATCTGCTACATTCAGGTCCGTATGTACTTTACAAATATCTATGTCTCCATCTTGAACATTTTCACGAATGGAGTTGAAGCGACGCTTGATGTGCCTTGTCTTCTTGTGAAACCTGGGCTCCTTCGCAAGTGCAATAGCTCCAGTGTTATCACAAGAGAGCTTGATCAGCCCCAACGCATTGGGTATGACTCCGAGGTCGGTGATGAACTCCTTCGCCCAAATTGCTTCATGTGCTGCCTCCGAGGCTGCCATGTACTCCACTTCACATGTAGATCCCGCCACGATGCTCTGCTTGCAACTGCACCAGCTTACTGCCCCACCATTCAAAATATACACGTATCCGGTTTGTGACTTAGAGTCATCCAGATCTATGTCGAAGCTAGCGTCGACATAACCCTTTACGACGAGCTCTTCGTCACCTCCATAAACGAGAAACATTTCCTTAGTCCTTTTCAGGTACTTCAGGATATTCTTGACCGCTGTCCAGTGTTCCTTGCCGGGATTACTTTGGTACCTTCCTACCAAACTTACGGCAAGGTTTACATCAGGTCTGGTACACAGCATGGCATACATAATAGAACCTATGGCTGAGGCATAGGGGATGACACTCATCTCTTCTATATCTTCTGCTGTGGTCGGACATTGAGCCAAGCTCAATTTCACACCTTGCAGCACAGGCAAGAACCCCTTCTTAGACTGATCCATATTGAACTTCTTCAATATCTTATCAAGGTATGTGCTTTGTGAAAGACCTATGAGGCGTCTCGATCTATCCCTATAGATCTTGATGCCTAATATATAAGCAGCTTCTCCAAGGTCCTTCATTGAAAAACTCTTATTCAAGTAGGCCTTAATGCTGTCCAAGAGTTCTATATCATTTCCCATCAAAAGTATGTCATCTACATATAATATGAGAAATGCTACAGAGCTCCCACTCACTTTCTTGTAAACGCAGGCTTCTCCATAAGTCTGCGTAAACCCAAATGCTTTGATCATCTCATCAAAGCGAATGTTCCAACTCCGAGATGCTTGCACCAGCCCATAAATCGAGCGTTGGAGCTTGCACACCTTGTCAGCATTCTTAGGATCGACAAAACCTTCCAGCTGCATCATATACAATTCTTCCTTAAGGAAACCATTAAGGAATGCCGTTTTGACGTCCATTTGCCATATTTCATAATCGTAAAATGCGGCAATTGCTAACATGATTCGGACGGACTTTAGCTTCGCTACCGGTGAGAAAGTCTCATCGTAGTCAACCCCTTGAACTTGTCGATAACCCTTAGCGACAAGCCGAGCTTTATAGATGGTCACATTACCATCCGCGTCTGTCTTCTTCTTAAAGATCCATTTATTTTCTATGGCTCGCCGTTCAATGGGCAAGTCAGTCAAAGTCCATACTTCGTTATCATACATGGATCCTATCTCGGATTTCATGGCTTCTAGCCATTTGTCGGAATCCGGGCCCGCCATCGCTTCTTCATAGTTCGAAGGTTCACCGTTGTCTAACAACATGATTTCCAAGACAGGGTTGCCGTACCACTCTGGTGCGGAACGTGTCCTTGTGGACCTTCGAGGTTTAGTAGCAACTTGATCAGAAGTTTCATGATCATCATCGTTAACTTCCTCTCCAGTCGGTGCAGGCACCTCAGGAACATTTTCTTGAGTTGCGCCATTTTCCGGTTCAAGAGGTAACACTTCATCAAGTTCTACTTTCCTCCCACTTACTTCTTTCGAGAGAAACTCCTTCTCTAGAAAGGATCCATTCCTGGCAACAAAGATCTTGCCTTCGGATCTGAGGTAGAAGGTATACCCAACAGTTTCTTTAGGGTATCCTATGAAGACGCATTTTTCCGACTTGGGTTCGAGCTTTTCAGGTTGAAGTTTCTTGACATAAGCATCGCATCCCCAAACTTTCAGAAGCGACAACTTAGGTTTCTTCCCAAACCATAATTCAAACGGTGTCGTCTCAACGGATTTTGACGGAGCCCTATTTAAAGTGAATGCAGCAGTCTCTAAAGCATAGCCCCAAAAAGATAGCGGTAGATCGGTAAGAGACATCATAGACCGCACCATATCTAATAGAGTGCGATTACGACGTTCGGACACACCATTACGCTGAGGTGTTCCGGGCGGCATAAGTTGTGAAACTATTCCACATTTTCTTAAGTGTGTGCCAAATTCATGACTCAAGTATTCTCCTCCACGATCTGATCATAGAAACTTGATTTTCTTGTCACGTTGATTCTCAACCTCATTCTGAAATTCCTTGAACTTTTCAAAGGTTTCAGACTTGTGTTTCATTAAGTAGACATACCCATATCTACATAAGTCATCAGTGAGGGTGAGAACATAACGATAGCCACCACGAGCCTCAACACTCATTGGACCGCACACATCAGTATGTATGATTTCCAATAAGTTGGTTGCTCGCTCCATTGTTCCTGAGAACGGAGTCTTGGTCATTTTACCCATAAGGCATGGTTCACACGTGTCAAATGATTCATAATCAAGAGACTCTAAAAGTCCATCTGCATGGAGCTTCTTCATGCGTTTGACGCCTATGTGACCAAGGCGGCAGTGCCACAAGTATGTGGGACTATCATTATCAACCTTACATCTTTTGGTACTCACACTATGAACATGTGTAGCATTACGTTCGAGATTCATAAAGAATAAACCATTCACCATAGGAGCATGACCATAAAACATATCTCTCATATAAATAGAACAACCATTATTCTCGGATTTAAATGAGTAGCCATCTCAAATTAAATGAGATCCCGATACAATGTTCATGCTCAAAGCTGGTACTAAATAACAATTATTGAGGTTTAATACTAATCCCGTAGGTAAATGAAGAGGTAGCGTGCCGACGGTGATCACATCGACTTTGGAACCATTCCCGACGCGCATCGTCACCTCGTCCTTTGCCAGTCTCCGCTTATTCCGTAGTTCCTGCTGTGAGTTACAAATGTGAGCAACTGCACCGGTATCAAATACCCAAGAGCTACTACGATTACTGGTAAGGTACACATCAATTACATGTATATCACATATACCTTTTGTTTTGCCGGCCTTCTTGTCTGCTAAGTATTTGGGGCAGTTCCGCTTCCAGTGACCGTTTCCCTTGCAATAAAAGCACTCAGTCTCGGGCTTGGGTCCATTCTTTGGCTTCTTCCCAGCAGCTTGCTTGCCGGGCGCGGCAACTTCCTTGCCGTCCTTCTTGAAGTTCTTTTTACCCTTGCCTTTCTTGAACTTAGTGGTTTTATTGACCATCAACACTTGATGTTCCTTTTTGACTTCTACCTCCGCTGATTTCAGCATTGAAAACAACTCAGGAATGGTCTTTTGCATCCCCTGCATCTTGAAGTTCATCACAAAGCTCTTGTAGCTTGGTGGAAGCGACTGGAGGATTCTGTCAATGACCGCATCATCCGGGAGATTAACTCCCAGCTGAGTCAAGCGGTTATGTAACCCAGACATAGTGAGTATGTGCTCACTGACAGAACTATTTTCCTCCATCTTACAGCTGAAGAACTTGTCGGAGACCTCATATCTCTCGACCCGGGCATGAGCTTGGAAAACCATTTTCAGCTCTTCGAACATCTCATATGCTCCATGTCTCTCAAAACGCTTTTGGAGCCCCGGCTCTAAACTGTAAAGCATGCCGCACTGAACGAGGGAGTAGTCGTCAACGCGTGTCTGCCAAGCGTTCATAACGTCTTGGTTCTGTGGGACGGGAGCTTCACCTAGCGGTGCTTGTAGGACGTAATCTTTCTTGGCAGCTATGAGGATGATCCTCAGGTTCCGGACCCAGTCCGTATAGTTGTTGCCATCGTCTTTCAGCTTGGTTTTCTCTAGGAACGCGTTGAAGTTGAGGACTACGTGGGCCATTTGATCTACAAGACATATTGTAAAATATTTTAGACTAAGTTGATGATAATTAAGTTCATATAATCAAATTATATAATGAACTCCCACTTAGATTAGACATCCCTCTAGTTATCTAAGTATTACATGATCCGAGTTAACTAGGCCGTGTCTGATCATCACGTGAGACGGACTAGTCAACGTCGGTGAACATCTTCATGTTGATCGTATCTTCTATATGACTCATGCTCGACCTTTCGGTCTTCTATGTTCCGGGGCCATGTCTATACACATGCTAGGCTCGTCAAGTTAACCCTAAGTGTTTTGCATGTGTAAAACTGTCTTACACCCGTTGTATGTGAACGTAAGGATCTATCACACCCGATCATCACGTGGTGCTTCGAAACGACGAACTTTAGCAACGGTGCACAGTAAGGGGAGAACACTTCTTGAAATTGTTATGAGGGATCATCTTATTTACTACCGTCGTTCTAAGTAAACAAGATGCATAAACATGATAAACATCACATGCAATCAAATAATAAACGTGACATGATATGGCCAATATCAAATAGCTCCTTTGATCTCCATCTTGGGGCTCCATGATCATCTTGTCACCGGCCTGACACCATGATCTCCATCATCATGATCTCCATCATCGTGTCTCCATGAAGTTGCTCGCCAACTATTACTTCTACTACTATGGCTAACGCGTTTAGCAATAAAGTAAAGTAATTTACATGGCGTTTCTCAATGACACGCAGGTCATATAAAAGAATAAAGACAACTCCTATGGCTCCTGCCGGTTGTCATACTCATCGACATGCAAGTCGTGATTCCTATTACAATAGCATGAACATCTCATACATCACATATAGATCATTCATCATTCATCACAACTTTGGCCATATCATATCACAAAGCACTTGCTGCAAAAACAAGTTAGACGTCCTCTAATTGTTGTTGCAAGTTTTACGTGGCTGAATTAGGGTTCTAGCAAGAACGTCTTCTTACCTACGTGAAAGCCACAACGTGATTTGTCAACTTCTATTTACCCTTCATAAGGACCCTGTTCATCGAATCCCCTTCAACTAAAGTGGGAGAGACAGACACCCGCCAGCCACCTTATGCAACTAGTGCATGTTAGTCGGTGGAACCGGTCTCACATAAGCGTACATGTAAGGTTGGTCCGGGCCGCTTCATCCCACAATACCGCTGAAGCAAGAAAAGACTAGTAGAGGCAAGAAAGTTGACAAATCTACGCCCACAACAAATTGTGTTCTACTCGCGCAAGAAGAACTACGCATAGACCTAGCTCATGATGCCACTGTTGGGGAACGTTGCAGAAAACAAAAAACTTTCCTACTCGTTTCACCAAGATCCATCTATGAGTTCATCTAGCAACGAGTCATCGGATGCATCTACATACCTTTGTAGATCGCGAGCGGAAGCGTTCAAAGAACGGGGATGATGTAGTCGAACACGACGTGATCCAAATCACCGATGACCAAGTGCCGAACGGATGGCACCTCCGCGTTCAACACACGTACGGGACAGGAGACGTCTCCTCCTTCTTGATCCAGCAAGGGGGGGGAGAGGTTGATGATGATCCAGCAGCACGACGGCGTGGTGGTGGATGCAGGGCGTCACAGTAGCAGGGCTTCGCCTATACTACGAGAGAGAGAGACGTAACAGGGAGAGAGGGATGCGCAAAATGCTGTCTCTCAAGTCCCTCCTCTCCCCACTATATATAGGGGTGCTAGGGGGCGCCGGCCCTAGGAGATGGGATCTCCTAGGGGGGGCGGCGGCCAAGGGGTGGGGGGCTTGCCCCCCAAGCAAGGGGGCGCCCCCTTTTAGGGTTTCCCCTAAACCCTAGGCGCATGGGCCCTTAGGGGGTGGCGCCCCAGCCCACTATGGGCTGGGTCCCTTCCCACTTCAGCCCATGGGGCCCTCCGGGACAGGTGGCCCGACCCAGTGGACCCCCGGGACCCTTCCGGTGGTCCCGGTACAATACCGGTAACCCCGAAACTTGTCCCGATGGCCGAAACAGCACTTCCTATATATAATTCTTTACCTCCGGACCATTCCGGAACTCCTCGTGACGTCCGGGATCTCATCCGGGACTCCGAACAACATTCGGGTTACTGCATATACATATCTTCACAACCCTAGCGTCACCGAACCTTAAGTGTGTAGACCCTACGGGTTCGGGAGACATGTAGACATGACCGAGACGACTCTCCGGTCAATAACCAACAGCGGGATCTGGATACCCATGTTGGCTCCCACATGCTCCACGATGATCTCATTGGATGAACCACGATGTTGAGGATTCAATCAACCCCGTATGCAATTCCCTTTGTCAATCGATATATTACTTGCCCGAGATTCGATCGTCGGTATCCCAATACCTCGTTCAATCTCGTTACCGGCAAGTCACTTTACTCGTACCGTAATGCATGATCCCGTGACCAGACACTTGGTCACTTTGAGCTCATTATGATGATGCATTACGGAGTGGGCCCAGTGATACCTCTCCGTCATACGGAGTGACAAATCCCAGTCTTGATCCGTGTCAACCCAACAGACACTTTCGGAGATACCCGTAGTCTACCTTTATAGTCACCCATTTACGTTGTGACGTTTGGTACACCCAAAGCACTCCTAAGGTATCCGGGAGTTACACGATCTCATGGTCTAAGGAAAAGATACTTGACATTGGAAAAACTCTAGCAAACGAACTATACGATCTTTATGCTATGTTTAGGATTGGGTCTTGTCCATCACATCATTCTCCTAATGATGTGATCTCGTTATCAATGACATCCAATGTCCATAGCCAGGAAACCATGACTATCTGTTGATCAACGAGCTAGTCAACTAGAGGCTTACTAGGGACATGTTGGTGTCTGTTATTCACACATGTATTACGATTTCCGGATAACACAATTATAGCATGAATAAAGACAATTATCATGAACAAGGAAATATAATAATAATGCTTTTATTATTGCCTCTAGGGCATATTTCCAACAGACTCCATCCAGCAGCAGCACAACAGCGTGGTGATGGTGGAGGAGCGTGGTACTCCAGCAGGGCTTCGCCAAGCACCGCAAGAGACGAGGAGAAAGAGAGGGAGGGCTGCACCAACAGGGAGAGATCAGATCGCGTGTATTGGGCAGCCCCTAGGCCTCATATATATAGGGGAAGGGGAGGAGGGTGCGCCCCCTCTAGGATTCCCACCCCTAGAGGGGCGGCAGCCCTAGATGGGTCTTGGGGTGGTGGCCAAGAGGGGGAGAGGGGGGTACCCCATAGGGTGGGCCTTAGGGCCCATCTAAGCCTAGGGTTTCCCCTTCTCCTCCTTTGTTGCGCCTTGGGCCTTGTGGGAGGCGCACCAGCCCACTCAGGGGCTGGTCCCTCACCACTCTTGGCCCACGCAAGCCTCCGGGACTGGTGGCCCCACTTGGTGGACCCCCGGGACCCTCCCGGTGGTCCCGTTACGTTATCGATAAACCCCAAAACTTTTCCGGTGACCAAAACAGGACTTCCCATATATAAATCTTTACCTCCGGACCATTCCGGAACTCCTCGTGACGTCCGAGAACTCATCCGGGACTCCGAACAACATTCGACAACCACATACAAAACTTCCTTTATAACCCTAGCGTCATCGAACCTTAAGTGTGTAGACCCTACGGGTTCGGGAACCATGCAGATATGACCGAGATGTTCTCCGGTCAATAACCAACAGCGGGATCTGGATACCCATGTTGGCTCCCACATGCTCCACGATGATCTCATCGGATGAACCACGATGTCAAGGACTAAATCAATCCCGTATACAATTCCCTTTGTCTAGCGGTACGATACTTGCCCGAGATTCGATCGTCGGTATCCCGATACCTTGTTCAATCTCGTTACCGGCAAGTCTCTTTACTCGTTCCGTAACACATCATCCCGTGATCAACTCCTTGATCACATTGTGCACATTATGATGATGTCCTACCGAGTGGGCCCAGAGATACCTCTCCGTCACACGGAGTGACAAATCCCAGTCTCGATTTGTGCCAACCCAACAGACACTTTCGGAGATACCTATAGTGTACCTTTATAGCCACCCAGTTACGTTGTGACGTTTGGCACACCCAAAGTATTCCTACGGTATCCGGGAGTTGCACAATCTCATGGTCTAAGGAAATGATACTTGACATTAGAAAAGCTTTAGCATACGAACTACACGATCTTGTGCTATGCTTAGGATTGGGTCTTGTCCATCACATCATTCTCCTAATGATGTGATCCCGTTATCAACGACTTCCAATGTCCATGGTTAGGAAACCGTGACCATCTATTGATCAACGAGCTAGTCAACTAGAGGCTTACTAGGGACATGGTGTTGTCTATGTATCCACACATGTATCTCAGTTTCCTATCAATACAATTATAGCATGGATAATAAACGATTATCATGAACAAGGAAATATAATAATAACTCATTTATTATTTCCTCTAGGGCATATTTCCAACAGTCTCCCACTTGCACTAGAGTCAATAATCTAGTTCACATCGCCATGTGATTAACACTCACAGGTCACATCGCCATGTGACTAACACCCAAGAGTTTACTAGAGTCAGTAGTCTAGTTCACATCACTATGTGATTAACACTCAATGAGTTCTAGGTTTGATCATGTTGCTTGTGAGAGAGGTTTTAGTCAACGGTTCTGCAAATTTCTATGTCATCTTGTAGATGCAACTACTACGCTACATTTGGAGCCATTTCAAATAACTGTTCTACTTGGAGCTATTCCAAATTGTTGCTCCATTATACGTATCCGGTATCTCTACTCAGAGCTATCCAGATAGGTGTTAAGCTTGCATCGACGTAACTCTTTACATCGAACTCTTTATCACCTCCATAACCGAGAAACATATCCTTATTCCTCTAAGGATAATTTTGACCGCTATCTGGTGATCTACTCCTAGATCACCTTTGTACCCTCTAGCCAGACATGTGGCAAGGCACACATCAGGTGCGGTACACAGCATAGCATACTATGGAGCCTATGTCTAAGCATAGGGGACGACCTTCGTCCTTTCTCTCTGTTCTGCCGTGGTCGAGCTTTAAGTCTTAACTTCATACCTTACAACTCAGGCAAGAACTCCTTCTTTGACTGATCCATCTTGAACACCTTCAAGATCATGTCAAGGTATGTGCTCATTTGAAAGTACCATTAAGCATTTTGATCTATCCTTATAGATCTTGATGCTCAATGTTCAAGTAGCTTAATCCAAGCTTTCCATTGAAAAACACTTTTCAAATAACTCTGCATGCTTTCCAGAAATTCTACATCATTTCCGAACAATATATGTTAACAACATATACTCATCAGAAATTCTATAGTGCTCCCACTCACTTCTTTGGAAATACAAGTTTCCCATAAACTTTGTATACACCCAAAATCTTTGATTGTCACACCCTAGCTTGTCCATGCATTAGAGTGTGCATCATGTTTACTTTCATCAAAAACTTGAAATGGGGAAGGCAGAACCCCCAGCACCCCCCCCCCCTGAAATCAACTAGGGTTTACTAAAAATAATTTCAATGAACCTGAAATGCCCTTCTAAAATGTTTACCCTCTTTGCCTTGGGCTAGAACCTCTGGGAAAATAGGTGCACATTTTTCTAGGTCAACAGAAGGCCACTGATTTAAATCATAAATATTTGAATTTGGGCATTTAAATGCTATAAAATAATTCAAATGCTCAAATAATTCTGGAAATAAATGTTTGCTATAAAGAATAATTCCAACAGAGCCCACAATTATTTTCAGGATTTTAGAAAGTGTCTAGGTATTTTTAATAAAGCCCTAAAGCTACAGAAAAATAGAAAAGGAAAACAAAAATCAAAAAAAGGGGGAAAGAAGCCACTTGGGCCTTACCTGGCTCGGCCCAGCCGACTGGCCAGCGCCAGTCACCCCCTACCTCGCGCCACGAGGCAGGGGCGCGTACTCGCCGCGCGCCGGCCACGCGTCGCCACCTCCTGCTTCTGCCGACGCCGGGAGACGCCCTGAACTGCCACGCGACCCCCCTCGTCTCCCTCTCATTCTCTCTCACTCTCCCCCTCGTCCCCCTCTTTCTCTCCCGCGATGGCCGAGCGCGCCCCTCGCCGCCGATCGCCGTAGCCGCCGCCAGAGACCTCCCCTCGCCCCTCCGACGAGTCCATCAGCTTTGCCTCGGCTCCCTCGTCCTCCCCACCGAGCCACGCTTCGCCGGAAGCCCCGCAACGCCGCCTTCGCCCTCGTCTCCAACCTCGGGCATCCGAGATCGCCGGCGACCGCACTTCTTCCTCAGCCCGTCCCCGAGCCCGCTGAGACCACCGCTGCACTCCCTGTGAGCTCCTGCTCCTTCCCCCGTGCTCGCCCCCTCCGTTTCCGTCCCCTAGCTCCGATTTCCACCACGGCCGAACCTCACCGATGCCGTGCCTCGTCGCCGTCGTGGCCAGAGCCACCGTGGCTTGAAGCAGGGCACACCACCGTGCTCAGCACAGCCCCAGGAACCCGTAGCCACCACCAGTTCTTCCTTCCGTGCACCGTAGCCTCGAAACCGACCTCGCCCGAACTCCGGCGACCACCAAGCTCGTCGCCGGCGTTGTTTCCAGCCACCCCGAGCCCAACTACCACCACCAAATGATGCGGCTCGTCCCCAGCTTCGCGTAGCGCTTCTCCGCCATTGTTTTGGTCGCCTGAGGGCGTTTTCCGAAGCCCTCCGCCGTCTTGGGCCTTGCCGGCGGCTCAACGCCGGCGAGTTGACCCAGTTTGACCCTTGGGTGGGCCCAGGTAGACCCCCCTCAGTCTATGACAGGTGGGGCCGGTCTGTTAACTAAATTAGGATTAGTTTTAATTAAATCTTACTTAATCAGTCACTGACTAGTGGGCCCTGCCAAGTAATTAGGCTAATTAAACGTAGTTAGTGCACTGAGAGGCTGATAGAAGGGCCCCACCAGTCAGGTTTGACCTGGCTGGCGCCTTTGACCTGCTGACGTCACCCTGACGCATTGCTGACGCAGTAATTGTTTTTCTGGCATTATTTTTATTCAGGAAATTCTAGAAAATAGTTCAAACTTCAAAATTCATAGAAATTCAACCATAACTCCAAATGAGATAAATTATATATGAAAAAGTATCAGAAAAAATCAATCTATCCATCTGTAATGGTTTCATGCATGACAAAACAAGTTTACCTTGCTGTTTAAGCAGAATAAGGAAATGCACTATACATGCCTTATTTAATGAGCTAATATTTGAATCTTTGATTCAAATGAGCTCATCCCTTTCTATTCTAGCTTGCATTAGGCCAAGACACCAACATATTGCCATGTCATAGCATGCATCATATTGTTGCATATCGTCATGCGTTGACTGTGTTCCGATGTGCTCTTCGTGGTAGGTTCTGCCTCCGAGGATATTCACGAGTATCCAACTGAAGGGCAGTATCCCACTACCACTCCATCAGGCAAGCAACCATTGATCATTCTGATACAACCCATGTTCTCGCTCCTGCTCTTGTTTACTGCATTAAGACAACACGATTCAAACTGATGTGCGCTACGGTAGTTGAACCCTTATCCTCTACATGACCTGTCATTGCCACGGTAACTAGATGAAACCCACTAGCATGTGTAGGAGTTGATTGAGCCATGTTTTGTGATTCCTACCTTGCTATGCCTGCTATGCTTAGAGTTGTGTCAGGTCTGGTTCATCTGGATGATGGGCTAGAGTGAAATGCTTATGTCGGTAATATGTGGGATGTGTTGAACATGTTTTGGTAAAGGTATCGATGAGAGGCCATGTAGGAGTACATGGTGGGTTGTTTCATTGAGGTCGTCCCTAAGAACTGAGATCTGTATGCGTGATTTAAGATTCAGCTACTACCACACATTGGGCCCTGAAATATGACCCCGCTCGACTTACTGACCCCTCTCGCCTCGGTCCAGGAGTTGCAACTAGTTTCTGGTGTTTGTAGGTTATGTGTTGGCGGCTGTGCGTAGCGTTGACCCTAGGGGTGGGCTATGTTGCGGTAGATACACCGTGGCATGGTGTACCGAGTCACCTGTTTGGTGTCTCGGGAACCCTGTTCACATCGTTTGGGGCCGTTGAGGACACCCCGGCCGGATTTCCTTGCGGATGGAACCTGAATAGGCGATAAACCTGGACTAGAGACTTGTGAGGTTAGTCAGGTCGTGGTCTACACCCACGTCGGTTTTCGCTTGAAGTCTGCCGAGCACAGATCGTGTGCAGACGCTAAGTGGTGGAAACATGTGTGACGAAGTACACCCCTGCAGGGTATAAAACTATTCGAATAGCCGCGTCCGCGGTAAAGGACTACTTGGTTGCCTATACAGTTCATAGACAAGTTAATGGATACTACTAAAAGACTCAAGATAAGTGTGAGTACCGAGGATGGCCCTCTCGCAGGATGTCGAGGGAGGATCCCCGGTGGAGTATTGTGTTGGTGAGTAGTGGACTCGTGTGCGAAAACTATTTTACTAAAGAGGTTCCGTAGGATAGCTTAGCCAAGAGTCAAAGCTGGCTTGCTGCATAACCCCCACCACCTTCTTGAGAATGAGCATGTATAGTAGGTTCTGATGTAAGACTTGCTGAGTACCTTTGTACTCATGTTTGCTTATTTATTGTTTTCAGACGACAACACTGCCCCCTCCGATGGATTTTATGTAGACCTTGACGTCGACGAGTGACTAGCCACCCAGGTGGTGATCCCGGCCATGGAGGGCCCTATATAGATAGACAGGCTTCGAGAAGCCTTCTTTATTTCTAGAGTCTGTACTTAGACTAGTTGCTTCCGCATGTGCTTGTATGATTGTATGACTTGAGTGTCGGGTCATGTGACCCCTATCTGTATGAACATGTTATGTATGGCTCTCTGGAGCCTTTAAATAAAGTACTTGAGTTGTAGAGTTTTGTTGTGATGCCATGTTGTATGTATTCATATCGGGCATATTGTGTGTATGATTGAAATGCTTGGTATGAGTGGGATCCGACAATCTAGTTGTTTATCCTTGGCAGCCTTTCTTATGGGGAAATGTAGTATAGTGTTCCTCGAGCCATAGTAGTCCGCTACAGCCTCGTTCACCGGAGTCCTGCTAGCCCAGCACTACTGTTCAGGACACTTGACTGGCCGGCATGTGTTTCACTTCGTCCCTATGTCTGTCCCTTCGGGGAAATGTCACACGGTGACTTCCGGAGTCCTGCCTAGCCTGCTACAGCCCGGGATGCTCGGAGTCCTGTTAGCCCAGTGCTACAGCCCGGAATCACTCGTTGATGACCGACATGTTCGATGTGATTCACGTATGCCTGTCTCCATAGGTCTGTGCCGCTTTGGGTTCACGACTAGCCATGTCGGCCCGGGTTCTGTGTCATATGGATGCTAGTGACACTATCATATACGTGAGCCAAAAGGCGCAAACGGTCCCGGGCCATGGTAAGGCGACACCCGTGGGATACCGTGCGTGAGGCCGCAAAGTGATATGAGGTGTTACCGGCTAGATCGATGTGGCTTGGAATCGGGGTCCTGACAGCGTTGGTATCAGAGCCGGACTGCCTGTAGGTTCATTGAGCCAAACTGGTCGATGTCAAGTCTAGAAATGCTTTAGTTATATGTAGGGGAATTGATTGTGGAAGGGAATGTAAGGTTCTTTTACTCCTTTACCCTATGCCTCTGATCTGAGTCATTCTCTTCTCATTCAACATGGGTTAAGGACTAGGCTCTCTTCTTCTATCAGGTTCACGTGTTACTAATCCGTAGTAGCTTATAGGATTGTTTCTATGAGTCCCAGTCCAGTTTCTACTATTTTTAGTATGTTTCTATTTGAATCAGAACCTTGATATGATGCTGTTGAGCGGTATTGTGAACTGTTGTGGATGTCTCAAATCTTTTCTGAGCATTTACAGCCGTTATGCTGTCCAATTTTCCCTAGGAATTCTGATGTCTTTGTCTTGTGGTTGTGCTTTCAGATGGCCAACCGTCCTCAAAACCAAGTGGTTCGCCTGACCAGGTGCCTCGACGTGCCCGGTCATACTGCTATGTTAGTCCGGGTCATGATCGAGATAGGATACCGTTGGTATCCCGAATACACTGTCGAAGAGCAGTTCCGCGACTTTAATCAAAGCCAGTATTTCTGCAGCGTCAGGATATTTCCTTCCTATCCTGGATCTACCGAGCCCCTTCACTGTTCCTATGGACTCGGGGTTACCGTTGAGATGGCTATGCAGGATGCTGCCTACTCCATGATGACCATCTTGCGAGTCCGGACTAGGCTGCTTCAGAACACTGACTTTCGTTACATGCTAGCTTCACTTCCGGGAGCGCAAGGGTATCTTCAGGCTATCTATGCTGACTCCACTCAGGAGGACTCATTAACTCGTACCACTGCTGAGATGCTCGAAGATAAGGACCGAGAGAATCGGGCCTTGAGGCTGGAGCTTTTTAATACTCGTGCTGATCATTGGGCCACATTGACTCGGTTTGCACCTACGGTGCAAGCTGGATGTATGGATACAAGGGATCTGTATCCTGTGAGATCAGCTCTGCCAGACATGGTGGATTGGCGTGATGTGGGAGGCATCACCCCACCCCATGGTCCCTGCAGGCCACCGTTTGTTGGTCCAAGACCTCATCCTAGCCCCTATGGTCCACAGGCTCCTCAGGACCGTCTGTTTCCGGATGATCGCGTTGAACTTCCAGGCTATGGAGGTGACTTCTATGAGGACTACTACGGAGCTGTCTGAGTTAGTAGTAGTACCACTAGTATTGTAGTAGTTGTATCTCCACTGTCATGCGTGACTTATGGAATATGACTTTGCATGTAATCGAACACGGAGGTGTAGACAAATAATGTATAGGAACTTGGAATGCCTCCGATGAGATGTAACGTCTTTCATCATAGTGGTACTGTAGCCTGGGCTTGTACTAAACTATGTGTGATGTGTATGACCGTTGGTATATATACGGCAGTTTTATATTACCATGACATACGGATGAGCATCTCAGCATTCCGTGTTACCCATTACATTCTGCACTTCCTTGCTAAGTTTGAGCCATCCTTGTCTAAACCGTTGTCTTGTTTTCTCCTAGGATGGTCAACACCCGCGGCAACCCTGTTGTCCCGGAGCAGGGGGAAGCCAGTGCAGCTAGAGGTGAAAATCTACCTCACCCGCCTTCTCTGGCCGAAGTGATGCTGGAGGCGGAAAGAAACAAGCGTGAGACCAACCGCCTGCTAGAGCGGATTGAGCAGAACACTGCACGCCACCCACAAAATGACTTGGTGTCAATCAATGAATTTATCAAGCTATACCCACCAAAGTTTAACCATTCCGTCGAGCCCCTCGACGCGGATGACTGGCTTCGCAGCATCACCCACAAGCTACGTTCTGCCAACGTAGCCGAAGCCGACAAGGTTACCTATGCTGCCTATCATCTCGAAGGCCCCGCTAGCCATTGGTGGGAAAACTTCGAAGCTATGCGCCCGGTCGGTCAAATCACTACCTGGGCTGAATTCAGAGAGGCTTTCCGTGAGCATCACATTCCGGAAGGTCTCATGGATCGCAAGAGGGAGGAGTTCTGCAACTTCACCCAAGGAAGACTGACTGTGGATGCTTACAGTCATGAATTTGGGAATCTGGCGCGTTATGCCCCTGAAGAGGTTTCTACTGACGCCAAGAAGCAGGCAAGGTTCCGCAAGGGACTTAGCCCTGAGCTTCGCCACGATCTCCGTCTGCACGAGTGCACATCCTTTCAGAAGTTGGTCAATAAAGCTATCAGTGCTGAGACAGGCCAGACTGATTATGACGCTTCATGCAAGCACTCCCGTGATTTTGGCTCTTCATCCGGCTCTGGAGCTCAGAAGCGCCGGGTGTGGATTCCAAGCACGGCACTGCCACCCAGATTCATCCCGAGGCCATCCTTTGAGGCGCCTCGTCCCAACCAGCAATTCGCACCGCCCAAGCCCTATGGTGGCCCCGCTGCTAATGCTGCTCCACGCCCCAATGTGGTAACATGCTTCAAGTGTGGAGAGCCGGGTCAGTATAGTCGAGAGTGTCCCCAGAACAACCCCAATCAAGCTGGAAAGTCCGTTGGCTGTGGTAAGCCCGCGGGAAAGACTTTCTACGCCAAGCCGGCCACCACTGCCCATGGCCATGTTAACTATGTTTCAGCCGAGGAGGCTCATGAGGATCCTAACGTCGTCCTTGGTACGCTCCTTGTTAATTGCCATCCGGCATTTGTTCTTTTCGATACTGGAGCATCTCATTCATTCATATCCGAGAACTATGCTCGGTTGCATAACACGACATTCTGTGACATGCCCACTTCTATGGTAATTCAAACTCCGGGTTCCAAATGGCAAACTTCTAGAGTAAGCCATGGGAACGAAATTCTTGTCGATAGACTTGTCTTCCTTGCATCTTTAATAGCTCTCAAGTCCTCCGACATAAACATCATCTTGGGTATGGACTGGATGTCATCTCATTATGCTAAGATCGATTGTGCCACTAGAACCGTTCAACTTACTCACCCCTTGGGCAAGACAGTTAATGTCTTAACTCGAGTGGCCAAGCGCCAACTTTACTCCCTAAATGCCAACCCTCTTCCAGACCTTGAGGATGTTCCGGTAGTCCGAGACTTTCCGGATGTGTTTCCAGAAGAACTGCCAGGTGTTCCACCTGACAGGGATGTCGAGTTTGTGATAGACCTTGTTCCAGGAACCGTTCCAATTTCTAGAAGACCATACAAGATGGCACCCTTAGAACTAGCCGAGCTTAAGAACCAACTCGATGAGTCCTTGAACAAGGGGTTCATCCATCCTAGTTCCTCTCCTTGGGCTTGCCCCGTCCTCTTCGTCAAGAAGAAGGATGGAACGGATCGAATGGTTGTGGATTACCGACCTGTCAATCTGGTCACCATCAAGAACAAATACCCGCTTCCCAGGATCAACGACATGTATGATCAACTCGTTGGATCCTCAACTTCTCCAAGATGGATTTGAGGTTGGGCTACCATCAAATCAAAATCAGAAACGGGGACATTCCCAAAACGGCCTTTGTTACTCGTTATGGCCAATACGAGTACACCGTCATGTCCTTCGGTTTAACCAATACCCCGGCTACTTTTTCTCGGTTAATGAACTCAGTCTTCATGGAGT
This sequence comes from Triticum monococcum, assembly GCA_034509565.1. Lineage (NCBI taxonomy): Eukaryota > Viridiplantae > Streptophyta > Magnoliopsida > Poales > Poaceae > Triticum > Triticum monococcum. The sequence continues at coordinate 615,541,165 of CM067846.1, forward strand.
ACTTGGATAAATTCGTCATTGTATACCTCGATGACATACTCATCTACTCCAAGAATGAAGAGGATCATGCCGAACATCTAAGGCTGGTATTGATGAAACTTCGAGAGCATCGCCTTTATGCCAAATTCTCCAAGTGTGAATTTTGGTTGCCAGAAGTGACCTATCTAGGCCATGTAATCTCTGGCAAGGGTATTGCTGTCAATCCTGAGCGAGTTCAAGCTGTCCTTGATTGGACTCCACCTGAAACGGTCAAGCAAGTTCGGAGTTTCCTTGGCCTAGCGAGCTATTGTCGCCGCTTCATCGAGAACTTCTCCAAGGTTGCTAAACCTCTAACTGAACTCCTCAAGAAAGATAAAAGGTTCGAGTGGACTCCACAGTGTGAGTTCAGTTTTCAGGAACTGAAAAGACGCCTGACATCTGCTCCCGTACTGGTACCACCAGATTTCTCGAAGGACTTTATTATCTATTGCGACGCCTCGCGACAAGGACTAGGTTGCATACTCATGCAAGATCGTCAGGTAATTGCCTATGCTTCACGGCAATTACACCCACATGAGGAAAATTATCCCACACATGATCTAGAGCTTGCAGTTGTAGTCCATGCACTTAAAACCTGGCGACATTACCTTGTCGGTAATCGTTGCGAGATCTTCACCGATCACCAAAGTTTGAAATATATCTTCACCCAACCAGATTTGAATCTCAGGCAAAGACGTTGGGTCGAGTTGATCTCAGGTTACGACTTAGGAATAACTTACACCCCGGGCAAAGCCAGTGTCATGGCTGATGCACTAAGTCGTAAGTCCTATTGTAACAACCTGATGTTACAAGAAAGTCAACCACTTCTCCATGAGGAATTTCGTAAGCTTAATCTTCACATTGTTCCTCGAGGATTCCTATCCACCCTGGTGACGAAACCTACCCCTAGGGATCAAATCATAGCTGCCCAGAAGCGTGATAAGGGCATATCCCGGATTAAGGAAAACATCGTTAGCAGAGTTGCTAAATGTTTCTCCATGGATGAGCAAGGTGCTGTCTTCTTCAAGAACCGTCTGGTGGTTCCCAAGAAACAACATCTACGCCAGATGATCCTTAAGGAAGCTCATGAATCCCCTCTCACCATTCATCCCGGTAGTACTAAAATGTATCAAGACCTACACCAGAGGTTTTGGTGGACTAGGATGAAGAGAGAAATCGCTCAATACATTGATAATTGCGACGTTTGTCGTCGTGTTAAAGCAGAGCATCAACGGCCTGCTGGCACCCTTCAACCTTTGGCTATTCCTGAATGGAAATGGGATAAAATCAGTATGGATTTCATCACTAGGTTTCCCAGGACCAAGAGAGGGAATAATGCCATCTTCGTTGTGATCGACCGACTTTCCAAAGTAGCCCAATTCCTACCTGTTCGTGAGAGTATCACCGCTAGCCAGCTAGCTGACTTATACATCTCCCGAATAGTGTCTCTTCATGGTGTTCCATTGGAAATTAACTCAGACCGTGGGAGTCTCTTCACCTCTCGATTTTGGGAAAGTTTCCAAAATGCTATGGGAACTCGTCTCTCCTTTAGTACCGCCTTCCATCCTCAATCAAGTGGTCAAGTAGAGCGAGTCAATCAAATTCTGGAAGATATGCTCCGGTCTTCTGTTATCTCGTTCGGAATGAGTTGGGAGAAATGCCTTCCATTCGCGGAGTTTGCTTATAACAATAGTTATCAAGCTAGTTTGGGCAAAGCTCCTTTCGAAGTTCTTTATGGATGAAAATGTCGAACAGCTCTTAACTAGTCAGAAACCGGGGAAAGACAACTCTTTGGCCCGGATATGATTCAGGAAGCAGAAGAGCAGGTTCGCGCTATTCGTGAGAAATTGAAAATAGCCCAATCTCGCCAAAAGAGTCAATATGATCGTAAACATAAGCCTATGACCTTTGAAGTTGACGAGAAGGCTTACCTTCGGGTTACTCCGTTAAAGGGAACCCATCGTTTCGGTATCAAAGGCAAATTGGCTCCTCATTACATTGGACCCTTTCGCATTCTTGACGAACGAGGAGAAGTTGCCTACCAATTGGAACTACCTCCGCATCTTTCCAGAGTTCACGATGTCTTCCACGTTTCACAACTCAGGCGTTGCTTCGCGGATCCTATCAGTGGAGTGGACCACGAAACGCTTGATTTACAAGATAACCTCTCTTATCGGGAATATCCCGTTCGTATCCTTGATCAAGCCGAGCGTACCACTCGACGTCATAATATCAAGTTTCTCAAGGTTCAATGGTCACACCATTCCGAGGAAGAAGCCACTTGGGAAAGGGAGGATCGTCTTCGACTCGAGTACCCCACCTTCTATCCAGAGGATCCTAAATCTCGGGACGAGATTCTTTTGAGTGGGGGTGAGTTGTCACACCCTAGCTAGTCCATGCATTAGAGTGTGCATCATGTTTACTTTCATCAGAAACTTGAAATAGGGAAGGCAGAACCCCCAGCACCCCCCCTGAAATCAACTAGGGTTTACTAAAAATAATTTCAATGAACCTGAAATGCCCTTCTAAAATGTTCACCCTCTTTGCCTTGGGCTAGAACCTCTGGGAAAATATGTGCACATTTTTCTAGGTCAACAGAAGGCCATTGATTTAAATCATAAATATTTGAATTTGGGCATTTAAATGCTATAAAATAATTCAAATGCTCAAATAATTCTGGAAATAAATGTTTGCTGTTAGGAATAATTCCAACAGAGCCCACAATTATTTTCAGGATTTTAGAAAGTGCCTAGGTATTTTTAATAAAGCCCTAAAGCTACAGAAAAATAGAAAAGGAAAACAAAAATCAAAAAAGGGGGGAAAGAAGCCACTTGGGCTTTACCTGGCTCGGCCCAGCCGACTGGCCAGCGCCAGTCACCCCCTACCTCGCGCCAGGAGGCAGGGGCGCGTGCTCGCCCCCTCCGTTTCCGTCCCCTAGCTCCGATTTCCACCACGGCCGAAGCTCGCCGGCGCCGTGCCTCGTCGCCGTCATGGCCAGAGCCACCATGGCTTGAAGCTCCTTTCGAAGTTCTTTATGGATGAAAATGTCGAACAGCTCTTAACTGGTCAGAAACCGGGGAAAGACAACTCTTTGGCCCGGATATGATTCAGGAAGCAGAAGAGCAGGTTCGCGCTATTCGTGAGAAATTGAAAATAGCCCAATCTCGCCAAAAGAGTCAATATGATCATAAACATAAGCCTATGACCTTTGAAGTTGACGAGAAGGCTTACCTTCGGGTTACTCCGTTAAAGGGAACCCATCGTTTCGGTATCAAAGGCAAATTGGCTCCCCGTTACATTGGACCCTTTCGCATTCTTGACGAACGAGGAGAAGTTTCCTACCAATTGGAACTACCTCCGCATCTTTCCAGAGTTCACGATGTCTTCCACGTTTCACAACTCAGGCGTTGCTTCACGGATCCTATCCGTGGAGTGGACCACGAAACGCTTGATTTACAAGATAACCTCTCTTATCGGGAATATCCCGTTCGTATCCTTGATCAAGCCGAGCGTACCACTCGACGTCATAATATCAAGTTTCTCAAGGTTCAATGGTCACACCATTCCGAGGAAGAAGCCACTTGGGAAAGGGAGGATCGTCTTCGACTCGAGTACCCCACCTTCTATCCAGAGGATCCTAAATCTCGGGACGAGATTCTTTTGAGTGGGGGTGAGTTGTCACACCCTAGCTAGTCCATGCATTAGAGTGTGCATCATGTTTACTTTCATCAGAAACTTGAAATAGGGAAGGCAGAACCCCCAGCACCCCCCCTGAAATCAACTAGGGTTTACTAAAAATAATTTCAATGAACCTGAAATGCCCTTCTAAAATGTTCACCCTCTTTGCCTTGGGCTAGAACCTCTGGGAAAATATGTGCACATTTTTCTAGGTCAACAGAAGGCCATTGATTTAAATCATAAATATTTGAATTTGGGCATTTAAATGCTATAAAATAATTCAAATGCTCAAATAATTCTGGAAATAAATGTTTGCTGTTAGGAATAATTCCAACAGAGCCCACAATTATTTTCAGGATTTTAGAAAGTGCCTAGGTATTTTTAATAAAGCCCTAAAGCTACAGAAAAATAGAAAAGGAAAACAAAAATCAAAAAAGGGGGGGAAAGAAGCCACTTGGGCTTTACCTGGCTCGGCCCAGCCGACTGGCCAGCGCCAGTCACCCCCTACCTCGCGCCAGGAGGCAGGGGCGCGTGCTCGCCCCCTCCGTTTCCGTCCCCTAGCTCCGATTTCCACCACGGCCGAAGCTCGCCGGCGCCGTGCCTCGTCTCCGTCGTGGCCAGAGCCACCGTGGCTTGAAGCTTCTTTCGAAGTTCTTTATGGATGAAAATGTCGAACAGCTCTTAACTGGTCAGAAACCGGGGAAAGACAACTCTTTGGCCCGGATATGATTCAGGAAGCAGAAGAGCAGGTTCGCGCTATTCGTGAGAAATTGAAAATAGCCCAATCTCGCCAAAAGAGTCAATATGATCGTAAACATAAGCCTATGACCTTTGAAGTTGACGAGAAGGCTTACCTTCGGGTTACTCCGTTAAAGGGAACCCATCGTTTCGGTATCAAAGGCAAATTGGCTCCCCGTTACATTGGACCCTTTCGCATTCTTGACGAACGAGGAGAAGTTGCCTACCAATTGGAACTACCTCCGCATCTTTCCAGAGTTCACGATGTCTTCCACGTTTCACAACTCAGGCGTTGCTTCGCGGATCCTATCCGTGGAGTGGACCACGAAACACTTGATTTACAAGATAACCTCTCTTATCGGGAATATCCCGTTCGTATCCTTGATCAAGCCGAGCGTACCACTCGACGTCATAATATCAAGTTTCTCAAGGTTCAATGGTCACACCATTCCGAGGAAGAAGCCACTTGGGAAAGGGAGGATCGTCTTCGACTCGAGTACCCCACCTTCTATCCAGAGGATCCTAAATCTCGGGACGAGATTCTTTTGAGTGGGGGTGAGTTGTCACACCCTAGCTAGTCCATGCATTAGAGTGTGCATCATGTTTACTTTCATCAGAAACTTGAAATAGGGAAGGCAGAACCCCCAGCACCCCCCCCCCTGAAATCAACTAGGGTTTACTAAAAATAATTTCAATGAACCTGAAATGCCCTTCTAAAATGTTCACCCTCTTTGCCTTGGGCTAGAACCTCTGGGAAAATATGTGCACATTTTTCTAGGTCAACAGAAGGCCATTGATTTAAATCATAAATATTTGAATTTGGGCATTTAAATGCTATAAAATAATTCAAATGCTCAAATAATTCTGGAAATAAATGTTTGCTGTTAGGAATAATTCCAACAGAGCCCACAATTATTTTCAGGATTTTAGAAAGTGCCTAGGTATTTTTAATAAAGCCCTAAAGCTACAGAAAAATAGAAAAGGAAAACAAAAATCAAAAAAAGGGGGGAAAGAAGCCACTTGGGCTTTACCTGGCTCGGCCCAGCCGACTGGCCAGCGCCAGTCACCCCCTACCTCGCGCCAGGAGGCAGGGGCGCGTGCTCGCCCCCTCCGTTTCCGTCCCCTAGCTCCGATTTCCACCACGGCCGAAGCTCGCCGGCGCCGTGCCTCGTCGCCGTCATGGCCAGAGCCACCGTGGCTTGAAGCTCCTTTCGAAGTTCTTTATGGATGAAAATGTCGAACAGCTCTTAACTGGTCAGAAACCGGGGAAAGACAACTCTTTGGCCCGGATATGATTCAGGAAGCAGAAGAGCAGGTTCGCGCTATTCGTGAGAAATTGAAAATAGCCCAATCTCGCCAAAAGAGTCAATATGATCATAAACATAAGCCTATGACCTTTGAAGTTGACGAGAAGGCTTACCTTCGGGTTACTCCGTTAAAGGGAACCCATCGTTTCGGTATCAAAGGCAAATTGGCTCCCCGTTACATTGGACCCTTTCGCATTCTTGACGAACGAGGAGAAGTTGCCTACCAATTGGAACTACCTCCGCATCTTTCCAGAGTTCACGATGTCTTCCACGTTTCACAACTCACGCGTTGCTTCACGGATCCTATCCGTGGAGTGGACCACGAAACGCTTGATTTACAAGATAACCTCTCTTATCGGGAATATCCCGTTCGTATCCTTGATCAAGCCGAGCGTACCACTCGACGTCATAATATCAAGTTTCTCAAGGTTCAATGGTCACACCATTCCGAGGAAGAAGCCACTTGGGAAAGGGAGGATCGTCTTCGACTCGAGTACCCCACCTTCTATCCAGAGGATCCTAAATCTCGGGACGAGATTCTTTTGAGTGGGGGTGAGTTGTCACACCCTAGCTAGTCCATGCATTAGAGTGTGCATCATGTTTACTTTCATCAGAAACTTGAAATAGGGAAGGCAGAACCCCCAGCACCCCCCCTGAAATCAACTAGGGTTTACTAAAAATAATTTCAATGAACCTGAAATGCCCTTCTAAAATGTTCACCCTCTTTGCCTTGGGCTAGAACCTCTGGGAAAATATGTGCACATTTTTCTAGGTCAACAGAAGGCCATTGATTTAAATCATAAATATTTGAATTTGGGCATTTAAATGCTATAAAATAATTCAAATGCTCAAATAATTCTGGAAATAAATGTTTGCTGTTAGGAATAATTCCAACAGAGCCCACAATTATTTTCAGGATTTTAGAAAGTGCCTAGGTATTTTTAATAAAGCCCTAAAGCTACAGAAAAATAGAAAAGGAAAACAAAAATCAAAAAAAGGGGGGAAAGAAGCCACTTGGGCTTTACCTGGCTCGGCCCAGCCGACTGGCCAGCGCCAGTCACCCCCTACCTCGCGCCAGGAGGCAGGGGCGCGTGCTCGCCCCCTCCGTTTCCGTCCCCTAGCTCCGATTTCCACCACGGCCGAAGCTCGCCGGCGCCGTGCCTCGTCGCCGTCGTGGCCAGAGCCACCGTGGCTTGAAGCTCCTTTTGAAGTTCTTTATGGATGAAAATGTCGAACAGCTCTTAACTGGTCAGAAACCGGGGAAAGACAACTCTTTGGCCCGGATATGATTCAGGAAGCAGAAGAGCAGGTTCGTGCTATTCGTGAGAAATTGAAAATAGCCCAATCTCGCCAAAAGAGTCAATATGATCGTAAACATAAGCCTATGACCTTTGAAGTTGACGAGAAGGCTTACCTTCGGGTTACTCCGTTAAAGGGAACCCATCGTTTCGGTATCAAAGGCAAATTGGCTCCCCGTTACATTGGACCCTTTCGCATTCTTGACGAACGAGGAGAAGTTGCCTACCAATTGGAACTACCTCCGCATCTTTCCAGAGTTCACGATGTCTTCCACGTTTCACAACTCAGGTGTTGCTTCGCGGATCCTATCCGTGGAGTGGACCATGAAACACTTGATTTACAAGATAACCTCTCTTATCGGGAATATCCCGTTCGTATCCTTGATCAAGCCGAGCGTACCACTCGACGTCATAATATCAAGTTTCTCAAGGTTCAATGGTCACACCATTCCGAGGAAGAAGCCACTTGGGAAAGGGAGGATCATCTTCGACTCGAGTACCCCACCTTCTATCCAGAGGATCCTAAATCTCGGGACGAGATTCTTTTGAGTGGGGGTGAGTTGTCACACCCTAGCTAGTCCATGCATTAGAGTGTGCATCATGTTTACTTTCATCAGAAACTTGAAATAGGGAAGGCAGAACCCCCAGCACCCCCCCTGAAATCAACTAGGGTTTACTAAAAATAATTTCAATGAACCTGAAATGCCCTTCTAAAATGTTCACCCTCTTTGCCTTGGGCTAGAACCTCTGGGAAAATATGTGCACATTTTTCTAGGTCAACAGAAGGCCATTTATTTAAATCATAAATATTTGAATTTGGGCATTTAAATGCTATAAAATAATTCAAATGCTCAAATAATTCTGGAAATAAATGTTTGCTGTTAGGAATAATTCCAACAGAGCCCACAATTATTTTCAGGATTTTAGAAAGTGCCTAGGTATTTTTAATAAAGCCCTAAAGCTACAGAAAAATAGAAAAGGAAAACAAAAATCAAAAAAAGGGGGGAAAGAAGCCACTTGGGCTTTACCTGGCTCGGCCCAGCCGACTGGCCAGCGCCAGTCACCCCCTACCTCGCGCCAGGAGGCAGGGGCGCGTGCTCGCCCCCTCCGTTTCCATCCCCTAGCTCCGATTTCCACCACGGCCGAAGCTCGCCGGCGCCGTGCCTCGTCGCCGTCGTGGCCAGAGCCACCGTGGCTTGAAGCTCCTTTCGAAGTTCTTTATGGATGAAAATGTCGAACAGCTCTTAACTGGTCAGAAACCGGGGAAAGACAACTCTTTGGCCCGGATATGATTCAGGAAGCAGAAGAGCAGGTTCGCGCTATTCGTGAGAAATTGAAAATAGCCCAATCTCGCCAAAAGAGTCAATATGATCGTAAACATAAGCCTATGACCTTTGAAGTTGACGAGAAGGCTTACCTTCGGGTTACTCCGTTAAAGGGAACCCATCGTTTCGGTATCAAAGGCAAATTGGCTCCCCGTTACATTGGACCCTTTCGCATTCTTGACGAACGAGGAGAAGTTGCCTACCAATTGGAACTACCTCCGCATCTTTCCAGAGTTCACGATGTCTTCCACGTTTCACAACTCAAGCGTTGCTTCGCGGATCCTATCCGTGGAGTGGACCACGAAACACTTGATTTACAAGATAACCTCTCTTATCGGGAATATCCCGTTCGTATCCTTGATCAAGCCGAGCGTACCACTCGACGTCATAATATCAAGTTTCTCAAGGTTCAATGGTCACACCATTCCGAGGAAGAAGCCACTTGGGAAAGGGAGGATCGTCTTCGACTCGAGTACCCCACCTTCTATCCAGAGGATCCTAAATCTCGGGACGAGATTCTTTTGAGTGGGGGTGAGTTGTCACACCCTAGCTAGTCCATGCATTAGAGTGTGCATCATGTTTACTTTCATCAGAAACTTGAAATAGGGAAGGCAGAACCCCCAGCACCCCCCCTGAAATCAACTAGGGTTTACTAAAAATAATTTCAATGAACCTGAAATGCCCTTCTAAAATGTTCACCCTCTTTGCCTTGGGCTAGAACCTCTGGGAAAATATGTGCACATTTTTCTAGGTCAACAGAAGGCCATTGATTTAAATCATAAATATTTGAATTTGGGCATTTAAATGCTATAAAATAATTCAAATGCTCAAATAATTCTGGAAATAAATGTTTGCTGTTAGGAATAATTCCAACAGAGCCCACAATTATTTTCAGGATTTTAGAAAGTGCCTAGGTATTTTTAATAAAGCCCTAAAGCTACAGAAAAATAGAAAAGGAAAACAAAAATCAAAAAAAGGGGGGAAAGAAGCCACTTGGGCTTTACCTGGCTCGGCCCAGCCGACTGGCCAGCGCCAGTCACCCCCTACCTCGCGCCAGGAGGCAGGGGCGCGTGCTCGCCCCCTCCGTTTCCGTCCCCTAGCTCCGATTTCCACCACGGCCGAAGCTCGCCGGCGCCGTGCCTCGTCGCCGTCGTGGCCAGAGCCACCGTGGCTTGAAGCTCCTTTTGAAGTTCTTTATGGATGAAAATGTCGAACAGCTCTTAACTGGTCAGAAACCGGGGAAAGACAACTCTTTGGCCCGGATATGATTCAGGAAGCAGAAGAGCAGGTTCGTGCTATTCGTGAGAAATTGAAAATAGCCCAATCTCGCCAAAAGAGTCAATATGATCGTAAACATAAGCCTATGACCTTTGAAGTTGACGAGAAGGCTTACCTTCGGGTTACTCCGTTAAAGGGAACCCATCGTTTCGGTATCAAAGGCAAATTGGCTCCCCGTTACATTGGACCCTTTCGCATTCTTGACGAACGAGGAGAAGTTGCCTACCAATTGGAACTACCTCCGCATCTTTCCAGAGTTCACGATGTCTTCCACGTTTCACAACTCAGGTGTTGCTTCGCGGATCCTATCCGTGGAGTGGACCATGAAACACTTGATTTACAAGATAACCTCTCTTATCGGGAATATCCCGTTCGTATCCTTGATCAAGCCGAGCGTACCACTCGACGTCATAATATCAAGTTTCTCAAGGTTCAATGGTCACACCATTCCGAGGAAGAAGCCACTTGGGAAAGGGAGGATCATCTTCGACTCGAGTACCCCACCTTCTATCCAGAGGATCCTAAATCTCGGGACGAGATTCTTTTGAGTGGGGGTGAGTTGTCACACCCTAGCTAGTCCATGCATTAGAGTGTGCATCATGTTTACTTTCATCAGAAACTTGAAATAGGGAAGGCAGAACCCCCAGCACCCCCCCTGAAATCAACTAGGGTTTACTAAAAATAATTTCAATGAACCTGAAATGCCCTTCTAAAATGTTCACCCTCTTTGCCTTGGGCTAGAACCTCTGGGAAAATATGTGCACATTTTTCTAGGTCAACAGAAGGCCATTTATTTAAATCATAAATATTTGAATTTGGGCATTTAAATGCTATAAAATAATTCAAATGCTCAAATAATTCTGGAAATAAATGTTTGCTGTTAGGAATAATTCCAACAGAGCCCACAATTATTTTCAGGATTTTAGAAAGTGCCTAGGTATTTTTAATAAAGCCCTAAAGCTACAGAAAAATAGAAAAGGAAAACAAAAATCAAAAAAAGGGGGGAAAGAAGCCACTTGGGCTTTACCTGGCTCGGCCCAGCCGACTGGCCAGCGCCAGTCACCCCCTACCTCGCGCCAGGAGGCAGGGGCGCGTGCTCGCCCCCTCCGTTTCCGTCCCCTAGCTCCGATTTCCACCACGGCCGAAGCTCGCCGGCGCCGTGCCTCGTCGCCGTCGTGGCCAGAGCCACCGTGGCTTGAAGCTCCTTTCGAAGTTCTTTATGGATGAAAATGTCGAACAGCTCTTAACTGGTCAGAAACCGGGGAAAGACAACTCTTTGGCCCGGATATGATTCAGGAAGCAGAAGAGCAGGTTCGCGCTATTCGTGAGAAATTGAAAATAGCCCAATCTCGCCAAAAGAGTCAATATGATCGTAAACATAAGCCTATGACCTTTGAAGTTGACGAGAAGGCTTACCTTCGGGTTACTCCGTTAAAGGGAACCCATCGTTTCGGTATCAAAGGCAAATTGGCTCCCCGTTACATTGGACCCTTTCGCATTCTTGACGAACGAGGAGAAGTTGCCTACCAATTGGAACTACCTCCGCATCTTTCCAGAGTTCACGATGTCTTCCACGTTTCACAACTCAAGCGTTGCTTCGCGGATCCTATCCGTGGAGTGGACCACGAAACACTTGATTTACAAGATAACCTCTCTTATCGGGAATATCCCGTTCGTATCCTTGATCAAGCCGAGCGTACCACTCGACGTCATAATATCAAGTTTCTCAAGGTTCAATGGTCACACCATTCCGAGGAAGAAGCCACTTGGGAAAGGGAGGATCGTCTTCGACTCGAGTACCCCACCTTCTATCCAGAGGATCCTAAATCTCGGGACGAGATTCTTTTGAGTGGGGGTGAGTTGTCACACCCTAGCTAGTCCATGCATTAGAGTGTGCATCATGTTTACTTTCATCAGAAACTTGAAATAGGGAAGGCAGAACCCCCAGCACCCCCCCTGAAATCAACTAGGGTTTACTAAAAATAATTTCAATGAACCTGAAATGCCCTTCTAAAATGTTCACCCTCTTTGCCTTGGGCTAGAACCTCTGGGAAAATATGTGCACATTTTTCTAGGTCAACAGAAGGCCATTTATTTAAATCATAAATATTTGAATTTGGGCATTTAAATGCTATAAAATAATTCAAATGCTCAAATAATTCTGGAAATAAATGTTTGCTGTTAGGAATAATTCCAACAGAGCCCACAATTATTTTCAGGATTTTAGAAAGTGCCTAGGTATTTTTAATAAAGCCCTAAAGCTACAGAAAAATAGAAAAGGAAAACAAAAATCAAAAAAAGGGGGGAAAGAAGCCACTTGGGCTTTACCTGGCTCGGCCCAGCCGACTGGCCAGCGCCAGTCACCCCCTACCTCGCGCCAGGAGGCAGGGGCGCGTGCTCGCCCCCTCCGTTTCCGTCCCCTAGCTCCGATTTCCACCACGGCCGAAGCTCGCCGGCGCCGTGCCTCGTCGCCGTCGTGGCCAGAGCCACCGTGGCTTGAAGCTCCTTTCGAAGTTCTTTATGGATGAAAATGTCGAACAGCTCTTAACTGGTCAGAAACCGGGGAAAGACAACTCTTTGGCCCGGATATGATTCAGGAAGCAGAAGAGCAGGTTCGCGCTATTCGTGAGAAATTGAAAATAGCCCAATCTCGCCAAAAGAGTCAATATGATCGTAAACATAAGCCTATGACCTTTGAAGTTGACGAGAAGGCTTACCTTCGGGTTACTCCGTTAAAGGGAACCCATCGTTTCGGTATCAAAGGCAAATTGGCTCCCCGTTACATTGGACCCTTTCGCATTCTTGACGAACGAGGAGAAGTTGCCTACCAATTGGAACTACCTCCGCATCTTTCCAGAGTTCACGATGTCTTCCACGTTTCACAACTCAGGCGTTGCTTCGCGGATCCTATCCGTGGAGTGGACCATGAAACACTTGATTTACAAGATAACCTCTCTTATCGGGAATATCCCGTTCGTATCCTTGATCAAGCCGAGCGTACCACTCGACGTCATAATATCAAGTTTCTCAAGGTTCAATGGTCACACCATTCCGAGGAAGAAGCCACTTGGGAAAGGGAGGATTGTCTTCGACTCGAGTACCCCACCTTCTATCCAGAGGATCCTAAATCTCGGGACGAGATTCTTTTGAGTGGGGGTGAGTTGTCACACCCTAGCTAGTCCATGCATTAGAGTGTGCATCATGTTTACTTTCATCAGAAACTTGAAATAGGGAAGGCAGAACCCCCAGCACCCCCCCTGAAATCAACTAGGGTTTACTAAAAATAATTTCAATGAACCTGAAATGCCCTTCTAAAATGTTCACCCTCTTTGCCTTGGGCTAGAACCTCTGGGAAAATATGTGCACATTTTTCTAGGTCAACAGAAGGCCATTTATTTAAATCATAAATATTTGAATTTGGGCATTTAAATGCTATAAAATAATTCAAATGCTCAAATAATTCTGGAAATAAATGTTTGCTGTTAGGAATAATTCCAACAGAGCCCACAATTATTTTCAGGATTTTAGAAAGTGCCTAGGTATTTTTAATAAAGCCCTAAAGCTACAGAAAAATAGAAAAGGAAAACAAAAATCAAAAAAGGGGGGAAAGAAGCCACTTGGGCTTTACCTGGCTCGGCCCAGCCGACTGGCCAGCGCCAGTCACCCCCTACCTCGCGCCAGGAGGCAGGGGCGCGTGCTCGCCCCCTCCGTTTCCGTCCCCTAGCTCCGATTTCCACCACGGCCGAAGCTCGCCGGCGCCGTGCCTCGTCGCCGTCGTGGCCAGAGCCACCGTGGCTTGAAGCTCCTTTCGAAGTTCTTTATGGATGAAAATGTCGAACAGCTCTTAACTGGTCAGAAACCGGGGAAAGACAACTCTTTGGCCCGGATATGATTCAGGAAGCAGAAGAGCAGGTTCGCGCTATTCGTGAGAAATTGAAAATAGCCCAATCTCGCCAAAAGAGTCAATATGATCGTAAACATAAGCCTATGACCTTTGAAGTTGACGAGAAGGCTTACCTTCGGGTTACTCCGTTAAAGGGAACCCATCGTTTCGGTATCAAAGGCAAATTGGCTCCCCGTTACATTGGACCCTTTCGCATTCTTGACGAACGAGGAGAAGTTGCCTACCAATTGGAACTACCTCCGCATCTTTCCAGAGTTCACGATGTCTTCCACGTTTCACAACTCAGGCGTTGCTTCGCGGATCCTATCCGTGGAGTGGACCACGAAACACTTGATTTACAAGATAACCTCTCTTATCGGGAATATCCCGTTCGTATCCTTGATCAAGCCGAGCGTACCACTCGACGTCATAATATCAAGTTTCTCAAGGTTCAATGGTCACACCATTCCGAGGAAGAAGCCACTTGGGAAAGGGAGGATCGTCTTCGACTCGAGTACCCCACCTTCTATCCAGAGGATCCTAAATCTCGGGACGAGATTCTTTTGAGTGGGGGTGAGTTGTCACACCCTAGCTAGTCCATGCATTAGAGTGTGCATCATGTTTACTTTCATCAGAAACTTGAAATAGGGAAGGCAGAACCCCCAGCACCCCCCCTGAAATCAACTAGGGTTTACTAAAAATAATTTCAATGAACCTGAAATGCCCTTCTAAAATGTTCACCCTCTTTGCCTTGGGCTAGAACCTCTGGGAAAATATGTGCACATTTTTCTAGGTCAACAGAAGGCCATTGATTTAAATCATAAATATTTGAATTTGGGCATTTAAATGCTATAAAATAATTCAAATGCTCAAATAATTCTGGAAATAAATGTTTGCTGTTAGGAATAATTCCAACAGAGCCCACAATTATTTTCAGGATTTTAGAAAGTGCCTAGGTATTTTTAATAAAGCCCTAAAGCTACAGAAAAATAGAAAAGGAAAACAAAAATCAAAAAAAGGGGGGAAAGAAGCCACTTGGGCTTTACCTGGCTCGGCCCAGCCGACTGGCCAGCGCCAGTCACCCCCTACCTCGCGCCAGGAGGCAGGGGCGCGTGCTCGCCCCCTCCGTTTCCGTCCCCTAGCTCCGATTTCCACCACGGCCGAAGCTCGCCGGCGCCGTGCCTCGTCGCCGTCGTGGCCAGAGCCACCGTGGCTTGAAGCTCCTTTCGAAGTTCTTTATGGATGAAAATGTCGAACAGCTCTTAACTGGTCAGAAACCGGGGAAAGACAACTCTTTGGCCCGGATATGATTCAGGAAGCAGAAGAGCAGGTTCGCGCTATTCGTGAGAAATTGAAAATAGCCCAATCTCGCCAAAAGAGTCAATATGATCGTAAACATAAGCCTATGACCTTTGAAGTTGACGAGAAGGCTTACCTTCGGGTTACTCCGTTAAAGGGAACCCATCGTTTCGGTATCAAAGGCAAATTGGCTCCCCGTTACATTGGACCCTTTCGCATTCTTGACGAACGAGGAGAAGTTGCCTACCAATTGGAACTACCTCCGCATCTTTCCAGAGTTCACGATGTCTTCCACGTTTCACAACTCAGGCGTTGCTTCACGGATCCTATCCGTGGAGTGGACCACGAAACGCTTGATTTACAAGATAACCTCTCTTATCGGGAATATCCCGTTCGTATCCTTGATCAAGCCGAGCGTACCACTCGACGTCATAATATCAAGTTTCTCAAGGTTCAATGGTCACACCATTCCGAGGAAGAAGCCACTTGGGAAAGGGAGGATCGTCTTCGACTCGAGTACCCCACCTTCTATCCAGAGGATCCTAAATCTCGGGACGAGATTCTTTTGAGTGGGGGTGAGTTGTCACACCCTAGCTAGTCCATTCATTAGAGTGTGCATCATGTTCACTTTCATCAGAAACTTGAAATAGGGAAGGCAGAACCCCCAGCACCCCCCCTGAAATCAACTAGGGTTTACTAAAAATAATTTCAATGAACCTGAAATGCCCTTCTAAAATGTTCACCCTCTTTGCCTTGGGCTAGAACCTGTGGGAAAATATGTGCACATTTTTCTAGGTCAACAGAAGGCCATTGATTTAAATCATAAATATTTGAATTTGGGCATTTAAATGCTATAAAATAATTCAAATGCTCAAATAATTCTGGAAATAAATGTTTGCTGTTAGGAATAATTCCAACAGAGCCCACAATTATTTTCAGGATTTTAGAAAGTGCCTAGGTATTTTTAATAAAGCCCTAAAGCTACAGAAAAATAGAAAAGGAAAACAAAAATCAAAAAAAGGGGGGAAAGAAGCCACTTGGGCTTTACCTGGCTCGGCCCAGCCGACTGGCCAGCGCCAGTCACCCCCTACCTCGCGCCAGGAGGCAGGGGCGCGTGCTCGCCCCCTCCGTTTCCGTCCCCTAGCTCCGATTTCCACCACGGCCGAAGCTCGCCGGCGCCGTGCCTCGTCGCCGTCGTGGCCAGAGCCACCGTGGCTTGAAGCTCCTTTCGAAGTTCTTTATGGATGAAAATGTCGAACAGCTCTTAACTGGTCAGAAACCGGGGAAAGACAACTCTTTGGCCCGGATATGATTCAGGAAGCAGAAGAGCAGGTTCGCGCTATTCGTGAGAAATTGAAAATAGCCCAATCTCGCCAAAAGAGTCAATATGATCGTAAACATAAGCCTATGACCTTTGAAGTTGACGAGAAGGCTTACCTTCGGGTTACTCCGTTAAAGGGAACCCATCGTTTCGGTATCAAAGGCAAATTGGCTCCCCGTTACATTGGACCCTTTCGCATTCTTGACGAACGAGGAGAAGTTGCCTACCAATTGGAACTACCTCCGCATCTTTCCAGAGTTCACGATGTCTTCCACGTTTCACAACTCAGGCGTTGCTTCACGGATCCTATCCGTGGAGTGGACCACGAAACGCTTGATTTACAAGATAACCTCTCTTATCGGGAATATCCCGTTCGTATCCTTGATCAAGCCGAGCGTACCACTCGACGTCATAATATCAAGTTTCTCAAGGTTCAATGGTCACACCATTCCGAGGAAGAAGCCACTTGGGAAAGGGAGGATCGTCTTCGACTCGAGTACCCCACCTTCTATCCAGAGGATCCTAAATCTCGGGACGAGATTCTTTTGAGTGGGGGTGAGTTGTCACACCCTAGCTAGTCCATTCATTAGAGTGTGCATCATGTTCACTTTCATCAGAAACTTGAAATAGGGAAGGCAGAACCCCCAGCACCCCCCCTGAAATCAACTAGGGTTTACTAAAAATAATTTCAATGAACCTGAAATGCCCTTCTAAAATGTTCACCCTCTTTGCCTTGGGCTAGAACCTGTGGGAAAATATGTGCACATTTTTCTAGGTCAACAGAAGGCCATTGATTTAAATCATAAATATTTGAATTTGGGCATTTAAATGCTATAAAATAATTCAAATGCTCAAATAATTCTGGAAATAAATGTTTGCTGTTAGGAATAATTCCAACAGAGCCCACAATTATTTTCAGGATTTTAGAAAGTGCCTAGGTATTTTTAATAAAGCCCTAAAGCTACAGAAAAATAGAAAAGGAAAACAAAAATCAAAAAAAGGGGGGAAAGAAGCCACTTGGGCTTTACCTGGCTCGGCCCAGCCGACTGGCCAGCGCCAGTCACCCCCTACCTCGCGCCAGGAGGCAGGGGCGCGTGCTCGCCCCCTCCGTTTCCGTCCCCTAGCTCCGATTTCCACCACGGCCGAAGCTCGCCGGCGCCGTGCCTCGTCGCCGTCGTGGCCAGAGCCACCGTGGCTTGAAGCTCCTTTCGAAGTTCTTTATGGATGAAAATGTCGAACAGCTCTTAACTGGTCAGAAACCGGGGAAAGACAACTCTTTGGCCCGGATATGATTCAGGAAGCAGAAGAGCAGGTTCGCGCTATTCGTGAGAAATTGAAAATAGCCCAATCTCGCCAAAAGAGTCAATATGATCGTAAACATAAGCCTATGACCTTTGAAGTTGACGAGAAGGCTTACCTTCGGGTTACTCCATTAAAGGGAACCCATCGTTTCGGTATCAAAGGCAAATTGGCTCCCCGTTACATTGGACCCTTTCGCATTCTTGACGAACGAGGAGAAGTTGCCTACCAATTGGAACTACCTCCGCATCTTTCCAGAGTTCACGATGTCTTCCACGTTTCACAACTCAGGCGTTGCTTCACGGATCCTATCCGTGGAGTGGACCACGAAACGCTTGATTTACAAGATAACCTCTCTTATCGGGAATATCCCGTTCGTATCCTTGATCAAGCCGAGCGTACCACTCGACGTCATAATATCAAGTTTCTCAAGGTTCAATGGTCACACCATTCCGAGGAAGAAGCCACTTGGGAAAGGGAGGATCGTCTTCGACTCGAGTACCCCACCTTCTATCCAGAGGATCCTAAATCTCGGGACGAGATTCTTTTGAGTGGGGGTGAGTTGTCACACCCTAGCTAGTCCATTCATTAGAGTGTCCATCATGTTCACTTTCATCAGAAACTTGAAATAGGGAAGGCAGAACCCCCAGCACCCCCCCTGAAATCAACTAGGGTTTACTAAAAATAATTTCAATGAACCTGAAATGCCCTTCTAAAATGTTCACCCTCTTTGCCTTGGGCTAGAACCTGTGGGAAAATATGTGCACATTTTTCTAGGTCAACAGAAGGCCATTGATTTAAATCATAAATATTTGAATTTGGGCATTTAAATGCTATAAAATAATTCAAATGCTCAAATAATTCTGGAAATAAATGTTTGCTGTTAGGAATAATTCCAACAGAGCCCACAATTATTTTCAGGATTTTAGAAAGTGCCTAGGTATTTTTAATAAAGCCCTAAAGCTACAGAAAAATAGAAAAGGAAAACAAAAATCAAAAAAAGGGGGGAAAGAAGCCACTTGGGCTTTACCTGGCTCGGCCCAGCCGACTGGCCAGCGCCAGTCACCCCCTACCTCGCGCCAGGAGGCAGGGGCGCGTGCTCGCCCCCTCCGTTTCCGTCCCCTAGCTCCGATTTCCACCACGGCCGAAGCTCGCCGGCGCCGTGCCTCGTCGCCGTCGTGGCCAGAGCCACCGTGGCTTGAAGCCGGGCACACCACCATGCTCAACACAGCCCCAGGAACCCGTAGCCACCACCAGTTCTTCCTTCCGTGCACCGTAGCCTCGAAACCGACCTCGCCCGAACTCCGGCGACCGCCAAGCTCGTCGCTGGCGTCGTTTCCGGCCACCCCGACCCAACTACCACCACCAAACGATGCGGCTCGTCCCCAGCTTCGCATAGCGCTTCTCCGCCATCGTTTTGGTCGCCTGAGGGCGTTTTCCGAAGCCCTCCGCCGTCTCGGGCCTCGCCGGCGGCTCAACGCCGGCGAGTTGACCCAGTTTGACCCCTGGGTGGGCCCAGGTAGACCCCCCTGAGTCTATGACAGGTGGGGCCGGTCTGTTAACTAAATTAGGATTAGTTTTAATTAAATCTTACTTAATCAGTCACTGACTAGTGGGCCCTGCCCAGTAATTAGGCTAATTAAACGTAGTTAGTGCACTGAGAGGCTGACAGAAGGGCCCCACCAGTCAGGTTTGACCTGGCTGGCGCCTTTGACCTACTGACATCACCCTGACGCATTGCTGACGCAGTAATTGTTTTTCTGGAATTATTTTTATTCAGCAAATTCCAGAAAATAGTTCAAACTTCAAAAATTCATAGAAATTCAACCATAACTCCAAATGAGATAAATTATATATGAAAAATTATCAGAAAAATTCAATCTATCCATCTGTAATGGTTTCATGCATGACAAAACAAGTTTACCTTGTTGGTTAAGCAGAATAAGGAAATGCACTATACATGCCTTATTTAATGAGCTAATATTTGAATCTTTGATTCAAATGAGCTCATCCCTTTCTATTCTAGCTTGCATTAGGCCAAGACACCAACATATTGCCATGACATAGCATGCATCATATTGTTGCATATCGTCATGTGTTGACTGTGTTCCGATGTGCTCTTCGTGGTAGGTTCTGCCTCCGAGGATATTCACGAGTATCCAACTGAAGGGCAGTATCCCACTACCACTCCATCAGGCAAGCAACCATTGATCATTCTGATACAACCCATGTTCTCGCTCCTGCTCTTGTTTACTGCATTAAGACAACACGATTCAAACTGCTGTGTGCTACGGTAGTTGAACCCTTATCCTCTACATGACCTGTCATTGCCACGGTAACTAGATGAAACCCACTAGCATGTGTAGGAGTTGATTGAGCCATGTTTTGTGATTCCTACCTTGCTATGCCTGCTATGCTTAGAGTTGTGTCAGGTCTGGTTCATCTGGGTGATGGGCTAGAGTGAAATGCTTATGTCGGTAATATGTGGGATGTGTTGAACATGTTTTGGTAAAGGTATCGATGAGAGGCCATGTAGGAGTACATGGTGGGTTGTTTCATTGAGGTCGTCCCTAAGAACTGAGATCTGTATGCGTGATTTAAGATTCAGCTACTACCACACATTGGGCCCTGAAATATGACCCCGCTCGACTTACTGACCCCTCTCGCCTCGGTCCAGGAGTTGCAACTAGTTTCTGGTGTTTGTAGGTTATGTGTTGGCGGCTGTGCGTAGCGCTGACCCTAGGGGTGGGCTATGTTGCGGTAGATACACCGTGGCATGGTGTACCGAGTCACCCGTTTGGTGTCTCGGGAACCCTGTTCACATCGTTTGGGGCCGTTGAGGACACCCCGGCCGGATTTCCTTGCGGATGGAACCTGAATAGGCGATAAACCTGGACTAGAGACTTGTGAGGTTAGTCAGGTTGTGGTCTACACCCACGTCGGTTTTTGCTTGAAGTCTGCCGAGCACAGATCGTGTGCAGACGCTAAGTGGTGGAAACATGTGTGACGAAGTACACCCCTGCAGGGTATAAAACTATTCGAATAGCCACGTCCGCGGTAAAGGACTACTTGGTTGCCTATACAGTTCATAGACAAGTTAATGGATACCACTAAAAGACTCAAGATAAGTGTGAGTACCGAGGATGGCCCTCTCGCAGGATATCGAGGGAGGATCCCCGGTGGAGTATTGTGTTGGTGAGTAGTGGACTCATGTGCGAAAACTATTTTACTAAAGAGGTTCCGTAGGATAGCTTAGCCAAGAGTCAAAGCTGGCTTGCTGCATAACCCCCACCACCTTCTTGAGAATGAGCATGTATAGTAGGTTCTGATGTAAGACTTGCTGAGTACTTTGCTTATTTATTGTTTTCAGACGACAACACTGCCCCCTCCGATGGATTTTATGTAGACCTTGACGTCGACGAGTGACTAGCCACCCACTTGGTGATCCCGGCCATGGAGGGCCCTATGTAGATAGACAGGCTTCGAGAAGCCTTCTTTCTTTCTAGAGTCTGTACTCAGACTAGTTGCTTCCACATGTGCTTGTATGATTGTATGACTTGAGTGTCGGGTCATGTGACCCCTATCTGTATGAACATGTTATGTATGGCTCTCTGGAGCCTTTAAATAAAGTACTTGAGTTGTAGAGTTTTGTTGTGATGCCATGTTGTATGTATTCATATCGGGCATATTGTGTGTATGATTGAAATGCTTGGTATGAGTGGGATCCGACAATCTAGTTGTTTATCCTTGGCAGCCTTTCTTATGGGGAAATGTAGTCTAGTGTTCCTCGAGCCATAGTAGTCCGCTACAGCCCGGTTCACCGGAGTCCTGCTAGCCCAGCACTACTGTTAAGGACACTTGACTGGCCGGCATGTGTTTCACTTCGTCCCTATGTCTGTCCCTTTGGGGAAATGTCACACGGTGACTTCCAGAGTCCTGCCTAGCCTGCTACAGCCCGGGATCCCCGGAGTCCTGTTAGCCCAGTGCTACAGCCCGGAATCACTCGTTGATGACCGACATGTTCGATGTGATTCACGTATGCCTGTCTCCATAGGTCTGTGCCGCTTTGGGTTCACGACTAGCCATGTCGGCCCGGGTTCTCTGTCATATGGATGCTAGCGACACTATCATATACGTGAGCCAAAAGGCACAAACGGTCCCGGGCCATGGTAAGGCGACACCCGTGGGATACCGTGCGTGAGGCCGCAAAGTGATATGAGGTGTTACCGGCTAGATCGATGTGGCTTGGAATCGGGGTCCTGACATTGATCATCTCATCAAAGCATACATTCCAACTCCGAGATGCTTACTCCAGTCCTTAGAAGGATTGCTGGAGCTTTGCATACTTGTTAGCATTTTTCAGGATTGACAAAACCTTCTGGTTGTATCTCATACAACCGTTCCTCAAGAAAATCATCGAGGAAACAATGTTTTGACATCCTATCTGCAAGATTTCATAAATAATGCAGTAATCGCTAACATAATTCCAACAGACTCTTAGCATCGCTACGGGTGAGAAAGTCTCATCGTAGTCAACTCCTTGAACTTGTCGGAAAACATCTCAATGACAAGTCGAGCTTTCTTAATGGTGATACTTACCATCATTGTCCGTCTTCCTTTTAAAATCCATATGTACCTAACAGCCTTACGACCATCAAGTAGTTCTTCCAAAGTCTACACTTTGTTTTATATATGGATCCTCTCTCGGATTATATGGCCTCGAGCCATTTTGGAATCCAGGCCCACCATCGCTTCTCCATAGCTCATAGGTTCATTGTTGTCTAGCAACATGACTTCCAAGACAGGATTACATACCACTCTAAAGTAGTACGCATCCTTGTCATCCTACGAGGTTTGGTAGTGACTTGATCTGAAGTCTCATGATCAATATCATAAGCTTCCGCTTCAATTGGTGTAGGTGCCACAGGAACAACTCTTTGTGCCCTGCTATACACTAGTTGAAGTAACGGTTCAATAACCTCATCAAGTCTCCACCATCCTCCCACTCAATTCTTTCGAGAGAAATTTTTCCTCGAGAAAGGACCCGATTCTTGAAACAATCCCTTATTGCTTTCGGATCTGAGACAGGAGGTATACCCAACTGTTTTAGGTGTCCTATGAAGATGCATTTATCCTCTTTGGGTTCGATCTTATCAGCCTGAAACTTTTCACATAAGCAGCCCCAAACTTTTAAGAAATGATAGCTTAGGTTTCTCTAAACCATAGTTCATACGGTGTCATCTCATCGGAATTATGTGGTGCCCCTTTTAAAGTGAATGTGGTTGTCTCTAATGCCTAACCCATAAACTATCATGGTCATTCGATAAGAGACATCATGGTATACATCATATCTAATAGGGTGCAGTTATGATGTTCGGACACACCATCACCCTATGGTGTTCCAGGCTGTATCGGTTGTGAAACAATTTCCACAATGTCTTAATTCTGTGCCAAACTCGTATTTCAGATATTTATCTCTATGATCATATCATAGATATTTTATCCTTTTGTCACGACGATCTTTCAACTTCACACTGAAATTACTTGAACTTTTCAATAATTCAGACTCGTGATTCATCAAGTAAATGTACTCAACATCTACTCAAATCATTTGTGAAGTAAGAACATAACAATATCCACTACACGCCTCAGCACTCATTGGACTGCACACATCAAAATGTATTACTTCCAACAAGTTGCTTTCTAGTTCCATTTTACTGAAAACGAGGCTTTCAGTCATCTTGCCCATGTGGTATGATTTGCATGTCTCAAGTGATTCAAAATCAAGTGAGTCCAAATGATCCATCTGTATAGAGTTTCTGCATGCATATCTACCAACAAACATGGTTCTCATGTCTCAATCCTTTCAAAAAATGAGTAAGTCCAAAGATCCATCGACATGGAGCTTCTTCATGCGTTTTATACCGATATGACTTACGTGGCAGTGCCACAAGTAGGTGGTACTATCGTTACTATCTTATATCTTTTGGCATGAACATGTGTATCACTTCGATCGAGATTCAATAAACCATTCATTTTAGGTGTAAGACCATTGAAGGTATTGTTCAAATAAATAGAGTAACCATTATTCTCCTTAAATGAATAACCGTATTGCGATAGACATAATCCAATCATGTCTATGCTCAACGCAAACACCAATCTCGATGGTAGAGGGAGCGTACGATATTTGATCATATCCACATTGGAAACATTTCCAACACATATCGTCAGCTCACCTTTAGCTAGTCTCCGTTTATTCCGTAGCTTTTATTTCGAGTTACTAACACTTAGCAAATGAACCGGTATCTAATACCCTGGTGCTACTAGGAGTACTAGTAAAGTACACATCAACACAATGTATATCCAATATACTTCTATCGGCCTTACAAGCCTTCTCATCTACCAAGTATCTAGGGTAATTCTGCTCAAGTGGCTGTTCCCCTTATTACAGAAGCACTTAGTCTCGGGTTTGGGTTCAACCTTGGGTCTCTTCACTAGAGCAGCAGTTGAATTGCCGTTTCATGAAGTATCCCTTCTTGCCCTTGCCCTTCTTGAAACTAGTGGTTTCACCAACCATCAACAATTGATGCTCCTTCTTGATTTCTACTTTTGTGGTGTCAAACATCGCGAATATCTCAAGGATCATCATATATGTCCCTGATATATTATAGTTCATCACGAAGCTCTAGCAGCTTGGTGGTAATGACTTCGGAGAACTATCACTATTTCATCTGGAAGATCAACTCCCACTTTATTCAAGCGATTGTTGTACTCAGACAATCTAAGCACAGGCTCAACAATTGAGCTTTTCTCCCTTAGTTTGTAGGCTAAGAAAATCGTCGGAGGTCTTATACCTCTTGACGTGGGCACAAGCCTGAAATCCCAATTTCAGCCCTTGAAACATCTCATATGTTCCGCGACATTTCAAAATGTCTTCGGTGCCTCAATTCTAAACCATTTAACATTACCGAACTATCATGCAGTCATCAAAACATGTATGTCAGATGTTCGCAACATCCACAGACCACGTTCGAGGTTCAGCACACTGAGCGGTGCATTAAGGACATAAGCCTTCTATGAAGCAATGAGGACAATCCTCAATTTACGGACCTAGTCCGCATAATTGCTACTATCAACTTTCAACTAAATTTTCTCTAGGAACATAACTGAACAGGAGAACTGAAACGCGAGCTACGACATAATTTGCAAAATCCTTTTTGACTATGTTCAGGATAAACAAGTTCATCTTATGAACTCGCACTCAGATAGACATCCCTCTAGTCATCTAAGTGATTACATGATCCGAGTCAACTAGGCCATGTCCGATCATGAGGTGAGACGGACTAGTCAACATCGGTGAACATCTTCATGCTGATCGTATCTACCATACGACTCATGCTCGACCTTTCGGTCTTTTGTGTTCCGAGGCCATGTCTGTACACATGCTAGGCTCGTCAAGTCAACCTAAGTGTTTCGCGTGTGTAAATCTGTCTTACACCCGTTGTATGTGAACGTTAGAATCTATCACACCCGATCATCACGTGGTGCTTCGAAACAACGAACTGTCGCAACGGTGCACAGTTAGGGGGAACACTGTCTTGAAATTTTAATGAGGGATCATCTTATTTACTACCGTCGTTCTAAGTAAACAAGATGTATAAACATGATAAACATCACATGCAATCAAATAGTGACATGATATGGCCAATATCATATTGCTCCTTTTGATCTCCATCTTCGGGGCTCTATGATCATCTTGTCACCGGCATGACACCATGATCTCCATCATCGTGTCTTCATGAAGTTGTCTCGCCAACGATTACTTCTACTACTGCAACAAACGGTTAGCAATAAAGTAAAGTAATTACATGACGTTTATGTTGACACGCAGGTCATAAATAAATTAAGACAACTCCTATGGCTCCTGCCGGTTGTCATACTCATCGACATGCAAGTCGTGATTCCTATTACAAGAACATGATCAATCTCATACATCACATATATCATTCATCACATCCTTTTGGCCATATCACATCACATAGCATACCCTGCAAAAACAAGTTAGACGTCCTCTAATTGTTGTTTGCATGTTTTACGTGGCTGCTATGGGTTTCTAGCAAGAATGTTTCTTACCTGCGCAAAACCACAACGTGATATGCCAATTGCTATTTACCCTTCATAAGGACCCTTTTCATCGAATCTGTTCCGACTAAAGTGGGAGAGACAGACACCCGCCAGCCACCTTATGCAACTAGTGCATGTCAGTCGGTGGAACCGGTCTCACGTAAGCATATGTGTAAGGTTGGTCCGGGCTGCTTCATCCCACGATGCCATCGAAACAAGATTGGACTAGTAACGGTAAGCATATTGAACAATATCAACGCCCACAACTACTTTGTGTTCTACTCGTGCATAGAATCTACGCAATAGACCTAGCTCATGATGCCACTGTTGGGGAACGTAGCAGAAATTCAAAATTTTCCTACGTGTCACCAAGATCTATCTATGGAGAAACCAGCAATGAGGGGAAGGAGAGTGCATCTACATACCCTTGTAGATCGCTAAGCGGAAGCGTTCAAGAGAACGGGGTTGAAGGAGTCGTACTCGTCGTGATCCAAATCACCGGAGATCCTAGTGCCGAACGGACGGCACCTCCGCGTTCAACACACGTACAGCCCGACGATGTCTCCCATGCCTTGATCCAGCAATGAGAGAGGGAGAGGTTGAGGAAGACTCCATCCAGCAGCAGCACAACAGCGTGGTGATGGTGGAGGAGCGTGGTACTCCAGCAGGGCTTCGCCAAGCACTGCAAGAGACGAGGAGAAAGAGAGGGAGGGCTGCACCAACAGGGAGAGATCAGATCGCATGTATTGGGCAGCCCCTAGGCCTCATATATATAGGGGAAGGGGAGGAGGGTGCGCCCCCTCTAGGGTTCCCACCCCTAGAGGGGCGGCAGCCCTAGATGGGTCTTAGGGTGGCGGCCAAGAGGGGGAGAGGGGGGGTGCCCCCTAGGGTGGGCCTTAGGGCCCATCTAAGCCTAGGGTTTCCCCTTCTCCTCCTTTGTTGCGCCTTGGGCCTTGTGGGAGGTGCACCAGCCCACTCAGGGGCTGGTCCCTCACCACTCTTGGCCAACGCAAGCCTCCAGGACTGGTGGCCCCACTTGGTGGACCCCCGGGACCCTCCCGGTGGTCCCGGTACGTTACCGATAAACCCCGAAACTTTTCCGGTGACCAAAACAGGACTTCCCATATATAAATCTTTACCTCCGGACCATTCCGGAACTCCTCGTGACGTCCGGGATCTCATCCGGGACTCCGAACATCATTCGGCAACCACATACAAAACTTCCTTTATAACCCTAGCGTCATCGAACCTTAAGTGTGTAGACCCTACGGGTTCGGGAACCATGCAGACATGACCGAGACGTTCTCCGGTCAATAACCAACAGCGGGATCTGGATACCCATGTTGGCTCCCACATGCTCCACGATGATCTCATCGGATGAACCACGATGTCAAGGACTTAATCAATCCCGTATACAATTCCCTTTGTCTAGCGGTACGATACTTGCCCGAGATTCGATCGTCGGTATCCCGATACCTTGTTCAATCTCGTTACCGGCAAGTCTCTTTACTCGTTCCGTAACACATCATCCCGTGATCAACTCCTTGATCACATTGTGCACATTATGATGATGTCCTACCGAGTGGGCCCAGAGATACCTCTCCGTCACACGGAGTGACAAATCCTAGTCTCGATTCGTGCCAACCCAACAGACACTTTTGGAGATACCTGTAGTGTACCTTTATAGCCACCCAGTTACGTTGTGACGTTTGGCACACCCAAAGTATTCCTACGGTATCCGGGAGTTGCACAATCTCATGGTCTAAGGAAATAATACTTGACATTAGAAAAGCTTTAGCATACGAACTACACGATCTTGTGCTATGCTTAGGATTGGGTCTTGTCCATCACATCATTCTCCCAATGATGTGATCCCGTTATCAACGACATCCAATGTCCATGGTTAGGAAACCGTGACCATCTATTGATCAACGAGCTAGTCAACTAGAGGCTTACTAGGGACATGGTGTTGTCTATGTATCCACACATGTATCTGAGTTTCCTATCAATACAATTATAGCATGGATAATAAACGATTATCATGAACAAGGAAATATAATAATAACTCATTTATTATTGCCTCTAGGGCATATTTCCAACATGTACGCGTGGCACGGATTTCACCGTTTGGCTAGGACCGGGGTGGGGGCCGCATTGCTATGCGAGCTCGGAATGTGCCAGGCGGTCTTGCTGCAGATTGCTCCGGGCGCACTTGACGGCGTCCAGGTGTTTGATCGCCGAACTAGTGAATTGCCTTGAGAGACTGCTTTGCGCTTCTGCTGCGAGGGCCACAGTGTGCTCCTCCGTTCGGAGAGAGCGCTCTGTGTTTCCATTGACTGTGATGACCCCCCGAGGTCCTGGCATCTTGAGCTTGAGATATGCATAATGCGGTACCTCATTGAATCTTGCGAATGCGGTTCGCCCGAGCAGTGCATGATAGCCACTGCGGAACGGGACTATATCGAAGATTAACTCCTTGCTTCAGAAATTATCCGGGGATCCGAAGACCACTTCTAGTGTGACTGGGCCTATGCAATGGGCCTCTACACCTGGTATGACGCCTTTGAAGGTCGTTTTTGTGGGTTTGATCCATGAGGGGTCTATACCCATTTTGCGCATTGTGTCCTGATAAAGCAGGTTCAGGCTGCTGCCACCGTCCATAAGGACTTGAGTGAGGTGAAATCCGTCGATGATTGGATCTGGGACCAGTGCGGCGAATCCGCCATGACGGATACTAGTGGGGTGGTCTCTGCGATCGAAGGTGATCGGACAGGAGGACCATGGGTTGAACTTTGGGGCGACTGGCTCCAACGCATATACGTCCCTTAGCGCATGCTTCTGCTCCCTCTTGGGGATGTGGGTTGCATATATCATGTTCACCGTCCGCACTTGTGGGGGGAACCTTTTCTGTCCTTCGGTGTTCGGTGGCCAGGGCTCCTCCTCGTCATCGCTATGCAGCCCCTTATCCTTGTTATCGGCATTTAACTTGCCGGCCTGCTTGAACACCCAACATTCTCTGTTGGTGTGGTTGGCTGGCTTGTTGGGGTGCCGTGTATTTGACACGAGCGATCGAGTATACGGTCCAAACTGGACGGGCCCAGAGTGCTTCTTTTGAATGGCTTTTTCCGCTGACCGGGTTTGGAGCCTCTGAATCCGGCATTGACTGCCGTATCCTCGGTATTGTCACTGTTGATACGGCGCTTATGTTTGTTGCGACGTGACCTGCCATTGCTATCCTTGGTATTCGAAGTACCATGCTTCTTTGATATATTATTGCTGCGAGCCAGCCAGTTGTCCTCTCCCGCGCAAAAGTGGGTCACGAGTGTCATGAGGGCTGCCATAGATTTTGGCTTTTCCTGGCCAAGGTGCCGGGCGAGCCACTCGTCGTGGATGTTGTGCTTAAAAGCTGCTAGGGCCTCCGCATCCGGACAGTCGACAATTTGGTTTTTCTTTGTCAGGAACCGTGTCCAGAATTTCCTGGCCGATTCCTTTGGCTGCTGAATTATGTGGCTCAAGTCATTGGCATCTGGTGGTCACACATAAGTGCCCTGGAAGTTGTCGAGGAATGCGGCTTCCAAATCTTCCCAACAGCCAATGGATTCTGCTGGCAAGCTGTTCAGCCAATGCCGAGCTGGTCCTTTGAGTTTGAGTGGGAGGTATTTGATGGCGTGTAGATCGTCACCGCGGGCCATGTGGATGTGCAGGAGGTAGTCCTTGATCCATACCGCAGGATCTGTTGTACCATCGTATGATTCAATATTTACGGGTTTGAAACCCTCCGAGATTTGGTGATCCATTACTTCGTCTATGAAGCATAGGGGGTGTGCGGCGCCTCTATATTGGGCTATATCGCGACGCAGCTCAAATGAGTCATGTCTGCTGTCTTCGGCCCGGCCGGATTTGCTTTTACTATATCCGGCATGACGATTATCGTCTCGCGTAGTGGCGCGCCCTCATGATCCGTAGATCGATCTTGCGTGTTTTGCTTTGTCCTCCAATATGGCTCGCAGGTCTAGCGTATTTCCCCGTGCCTTGACATTTTTATTTGAGTGGCGTCAGGGTGCGGCCTGAGCTTTTGGCTGAAATGTCTCTCTGTCGCGGCCACGAGGTGGTCGATCAGCCGCATCATACGCTGGAGATGTAGGTTTTAATGCTTCCTCCTCTAATCGGGGTAGCAACCTGCGCTTTGGGTAACTCTTGGAGGGGCGTTCGAGTTCATATTCCTTGGCCGCAAGGACTTCAGTCCATCTATCAGCTAGCAAATCTTGATCAGCTCGAAGCTGATGTTGCTTTTTCTTAAGGCTATTTGCCGTGGCTATAAGCCAGCGCTTGAAGCGCTCTTGTCCGACGGGATCCTCTGGCACGACAAATTCGTCATCGTCGAGGCTTGCCTCATCTTCGGAGGGAGGCATGTAATTATCATCCTCTGCCTCTCCATCTGCCGCTCTCTCAGGAGGGCTGGCCTCTCCATCCTCCTGCTCTAAATCTTGCTGGAGGGTATTGTCGTCATCTTCGGCACTGTCCAGAGTGTTGTTATCTCCTGTGCCGGTATCACCGCTTTTGCTTTGGCGAGACATAGAGCAGCGTCGCTGACATCGGCGCTTGGGTTGCTTCTTGGAGGGGTCATCCTCCGTTGTCCCGTCGCCATTGCCTTATTTGGGTGTGTCCAGCATATATATGTCATATGGTGAGGTGGCTATCCAGTGCCCTGTGGGCAGTGGATCCTGTTCGTCTCCTGCATCGTTGTCCATACCGTCGATGTCTTCGGAGTCGAAGTCGAGCATGTCGGTCAAATCGTCAAAAGTGGCTACTAAGTGGGTGGTGGGTGGGCGAATTTCTTCGTCATCCGCATCCCAATCCTGCCGGGCATAGTCCGGCTAGGACTCTCCTGACAAGGAGAGAGACCTTAATGAGTTCAGTATGTCACCGAAGGGTGAGTGCTGAAAGATATCTGCGGAGGTGAACTCCATGATCGGCGCCCAGTCGGACTCGATAGGCATGGGCGCAGGCGGTTCGGAGTCCGTGGCCGGGGAAGAATTCGGCAGTTTGGAGTCACAGCTCTCGTGAAGGGTAAGGTTGGTATTCGGCTCAATCGCCGCTGAGACTACGGCCTCCGTGGTGGGGTCCAGCCACCCGTCCATGGATGGCGCAATTGGCTTCGAATTGAGGGTCGGAGCGGTTGCAGGTGCGATCTCCTGAACACTGTCCGACGGCAGAGCTAAATCATGCTCATCGTGACCGTGCGGCGCACTTGGCAGGGGCTCGAATCCGTCGAAGATCAAGTCTCCGCAGATGTCGGCCGTGTAGTTTAAGCTTCCAAACCTGACCTGGTGGCCAGGGGTGTAACTCTCGATCTGCTCCAGATGGCCAAGCGAGTTGGCCCGCAGTGCGAAGCCGCCGAATACAAAGATCTGTCCGGGGAGAAAAGTATCACCCTGGACTGCATCGCTATCGATGATCGAAGGAGCCATCAAGCCTAGCGATGACGACACAGAGGAACTCTCAATGAAAGCACCAAATGTCGGTGTCAAAACTGGCGGATCTCGGGTAGGGGGTCCCGAACTGTGCATCTAGGTGGATGGTAACAGGAGACGGGGGACACGATGTTTTTACCCAGGTTCGGGCCCTCTCGATGGAGGTAAAACCCTACTCCTGCTTGATTGATCTTGATGATATGAGTATTACAAGAGTTGATCTACCACGAGATCGGAGAGGCTAAACCCTAGAAGCTAACCTATGGTATGATTGTTGTTCTTGGTCCTACGGACTAAACCCTCCGGTTTATATAGACACCGGAGGGGGCTAGGGTTACACAGAGTCGGTTACAAGGAAGGAGATCTACATATCCGTATTGCCAAGCTTGCCTTCCATGCCAAGGAGAGTCCCATCTGGACACGAGACGAAGTCTTCAATCTTGTACCTTCATAGTCCAACAGTCCGGCCAAAGGTTATAGTTCGGCTGTCCGGATACCCCCTAATCTAGGACTCCCTCAACGACGACGACCCGCCGCCCCGCACGGCGATGAACAAGAAGATGAAGGCCAGCGGCTCGACCCGCCGCTCTGCACGCCCGTGACAGCCGCCGCGGTGAGCCGGTGTTCGTTGTATACCCCCAATCCCGCTTCTGCATCCGCATCTACCTCTATTCCGATCTTGAATGAACTAGTTTGAAGTACTATGAACTAGTTTGAAGTACTATGAACTCGTATGAACTACCTCTACATGCTTATCTACCTCTATTCCCCATTCCCCTCCGTCGTGGATCGAATCTATCGCCGGATCGAACGGGACAAAGTAATGCATGATGAATAGAGAGAAGTGCTTACCGCCATTGCCACGGGCCAAGTGATTAGGGGTGGAAACGGATCGGATAGTTCTCTTACCACTTCCATTTTCATATTTTCAAAACGAATATGAATCCGAATACGGATGTTCTCGGATACGGATGTGGCTTGGATATTATTCGAATACGGATACGTATCGGATATTTTCTTGATTCGGAACGGATACGAATAATATCAACATGTTGCTTAAGTAAATTAGTCGATAGCTATGTGACCTAAAATAATCAACTTGCGACATACAATAAGTCAATGATAAATAGGTTTATGAATAAATACTATTGTAATGCATAATAATTTATAAGTTTAATCATATAAAGAGTAAAATTTAACCACTTATTTGGCTTTTATGTTGGATAATTGGAATATTGGGCCTAGAATTTAAAAAAAATACCTCCCATAATCTTCTTCGGATACGGATATATCCACTTCCATATCCATATTTGTGTCAAAATCTCCTACCATATTTTATTTTGTATTTGTTTAATAAATTCGGATACGGACAATTTCCATTTCCATTTTGGTTCAGATGCGGATGTTTCGGATACGAATAGGCATTTTCTCGAATACGAATATCGGATATTTCGGATTATCCGCTACCACTTTCCACCCCTAAAAGTGATGATCCGCTCGCCGGTGATGGAGTTCGGTGGTCTTCTTGCTCTGCTCTGATCCGCCGCCGTCGGTGAGAGTTGGGAGAGTGGGGAGAGGGAGCGGTGAGGGGCGGTAAGGCTAATAATTGTCGGCTCTTCGGGAAGCAACGCGGCTTCTCGAGCATGGTCACGCGCGTGCAGCCACCACCGCCCACGTGCACTGCTCGGGCCTGGCCCTGGAGAAACTGCTGATTTGAGCGTTCCCAGGGAGCCAGGCCCAGGAGTGCTTTAAGGTTCGTGCCATGTGGGCCGAACAGTAAAAGCAGGCAACCAATTGCCCCATTTTCGTCCCACGCGAGCCAGACTGGCCCTCATGTAGGCAACCAAACACGCTCGTAGCACCGTATCTCATATGCCATTCCGGTTACCGAATGGTAATTTAAGTTCTCCCCGTGGACGCAGCTAAAGCGGTCTCTATTTATCCCCTATTGCAACCCTCACGGAGGAGGAAGGGAGATAGACCCTATCACTAATCTACCTTCGTAACCAACCATCACGCCTACAGCAATTACTTTCTGTCCAAAAGAGGCATATGTTGGATAGTCGACTTCACCCAACATCAAGAATATTACTAACACAAACATATAAAGAGGATATCAAATTCTATTACCAAACGATCATAAACATACTAGGGTTCCTCCATATCCCCGAGAACTAGGGAAACTACTCGCACATCGAGAGTACAAGCATCGCGGGATGAATCATAATGAACACAGTAATACACAAGTGGAGACACACCAGCTAACGTATTACAAAGTGATGGAGATGGGGTGGTGATGACAGTGACGGATGAAAATGGTGTCCTCTCATGCGGTGATGCGGTGGTGAAGTCCTCCGATCAATTCCCCCTCTCGAATCCTTCCGGAGACTAGGGTTCTTAGTTTTGGGCGTGTTTTTGGATGTGTTCTATGTCTCCTCGTTGATCTGTGTGCACGGGGGCTAAATAGTTGACCGGGCAGAGTCAATGGTGGCTGGTACAACCACTGGTACGAGCGCAGTGGACGCCGTCGATCGCCCTGGAGCCTCCTGCGTGGTATGTTTCTTCTCTCATTTGCTTTGCTTCTTTATGGTAATATTTTATTTCATTGATTAGGGTGATTTATCATCATAAGTTGGCCTTCTTTCCTTAGACTCCATATAATTTTCATACATAACGTCCTGGCGGAAACATGTAGAAAAAGGTGTGCAAACACAATAAAATCCAAAGAATTCTACACTGCTGAATGAAATAAAAGGTGCAAATTGTCACATAAATTGGACTCATCAGTGAGCATGAGCGGCGAGGAGTGACCATCGATGAAATAAGTTGCCAAGAGGTTGGAGGCATTGATAAGGTACCAGAGTCCAGAGGCACCCATGGGGCAAGGTTGGTGTTGGTGATCCGGAAGAGGGCCAAAGCTTGCTTGGCAGGGAGCAACAATGTGATATGAATTGTAAGTTCAAACCATAGGACGTGCTTGATCTTGAAGAGGGCACTACATACACCTTTTAGGGCCTCTTTCATTTGTGGGTCTTAAAAACATAGAACTGGGGAAACATGAGAATATGGTAGAATTTTATGTGCAAAACAAACGAAAATTGCTTTTGTAGGTCGAGCTCCATGGAGGCCTCCATTTGCAAAATTCATATTTTTACATTTCAAAAAATTCTGAAGAAATTACAGATATACATGAAGGCATAATGTACAAATGTGTAAATTTTCAAGACGAAATACATTGAAATGAGAGTTGTGCAAAAAAAAATACAAATCTAGGGCTTTTCAACACATGATACTATTCACCCTCAAAGTCCATAAATTTGTCTTTTTTGTACACGTCTCATTTCAAGGTATTTCATCCTGAATTTTTACACACATATGTTTCATCATTGTATAGTTGCATAATTTTTTTCCAGACTTTTTTGAAATAGGAATGTTTGAATTTTGAACTTTTCAAAAATAAAGGGCTCCATAGAGCCCGGTCACCAAAATGCCCCACCCCAAAACAAAGGATTATGAAAACACACCCGTTGAGTGTTTGATTTGTAAGAATAGGAAAACACACAAGCATCTAAAACACATAATCAATTAAGGTTAAGACATATGCAAAAATAAGAAAAGGTTAATATTATACTATATGTTGTTTTTGCTTTGTTCTTTGTGCATATAAATATAAAAATAAAGACATTTGACTGGATTGTGTAACTCATTTGTTTTGTTCTTTGAAATTCGAACCAAAGGTAACATGTCGCCATTTTTCTTATGACCCCCTCCTTTGATTCAAATATGATAAATAATGTCACAGTAAGGGGGAAATCATCCCTATATTTTTCTTTCACCGTTCATATAAATCGAAGAGGCCCTTAGCTTATTGATTCTTCTAATAAATCTTGCAAAAGTAGAGAAACCATGTGTGTGCTTGGGCCGCGCTATTTCCCTGACCATGTTAGATTTTGATTTCCTTCATATGAGATGGACCCTCCTGTCTTGTGCGCATGGTAAGAGCAGTCTAACCGTACGTACGGAGGTAAAGAAGACCCGCTCTTATAAGAGGAAAGTGTAGTTTTCACCATAAAATCCTGTTTCATGGATCCATACCCCACCCCACCCCACCCCACCCCCCCCCCCCCCCGAGACTCCAAAACCAAATTATTTTGCACCCTAAAATTTACAAAATTAGGTCAATGTGGCCCTTGAGTGGTTTTGTGTGTTTTGATTCTAATGGTGTTGCGGATGTGACCTATTAGATGAGGTGGTAGTGAGCAGTAAGGGGTGAATTTTTTCATTTCCGCAACGAACCCTATTAGATGGCACCGTCCTCCGCTAGCTCGTCCACCAGCCACCCTTCGTCTTCGCCAACCATGGTGCAGTGGTCGCAGTCACCGTTGCGGTACCGGGAGGGCTAATGGAGTATGAGCCAGAGCAGCTTTGCCATTACTGTGTGAAGGTGCCTCGATTGATTTCATGGAGTGTGATGAATGCTGGTCGGAGGTACTACAACCGCACAAAATCTAAAGTAAAGTTCTATGCTTCCCTTTGCTATGTTTTGGTTAGCGACTTTGACCCGTTTGTGCAATACAGAAGATCCAAACTTTGTGCTAAGGTGCGGATTGTCGTTTCTTCGTGTGTCATGATGATCCAAACATTCAGTTCGTCAACTGATTGATTGGTAATTTGTGTGGTGATGTGAACCGTCTGTAGGCCGACATAAGGAATCTGAAGATTCAGGACGAACAACTTGAGGATTCACTGATGGAGGCCAAGTACACCATTATTGATGTTGTTGTTTATGCCCTTAATTTGCAAGCAAAACATGATGAAGAAGTGGCTGGACTGAATAAGGATGTTGAGATAATGAAATTCAAGTTCATGTGTGTTGTCTTTTGTTGTATTGTTAGTGTGATTTATATGGCTTAGAAGTGATATTGTCTTATGTTGTCAATCTCAGTTTGGAGAATACTGGAGAGCAAAACATTTTCTACTAGATGCTTTGAAATGAATGCAAAGTGTGATGCTCTGAAATTCAGAAGCATGCTTGTGCTGCTTGCTCTAGTTGTATGTTTACATGTGTTTTCCTCCTTTTTTTAGTTTGCAATGAATTGAATATAATATAAGTTATATACACAAGTTACTCAGCTCTAGAGCATCTTTCATACCACCAGAACATATGTTACATGCTTAAGTTACTCGGCTCTAGAGAAGAACTAGAGCATAGCACATTGCTGCAAATGAACCTTCTTTTTCAGCCACTCAACTTGTCAAGTTATCATCAAAATCAATCGAAACACCATAAGCCATCATGCACAATGCGGCTGTCACCTCCTGGATGGTGCTATGTTCAAGATTTCTAGCACAATTCCTTCTATGCTCTAGGTATTGATCATGTTGTTCACATAGTTGGCAATGTGATGGAACAAATTCAAAGACATTCTAAACCAGCGTTGTCGTGGAATTGTCATGGAAGATGTCCTAGTGTGAGGACTTAGTCGTGAGGCCAACGCATCTATGTGATAGCTTTAGAGGGGTTGATCAGAATCGAGAGACGCAACACAAGACAAGGGTTTAGATAGCTTCGGGGCCCGAGAAACATCATCTGGTAACATCTCTACATGTTGTTTGTGGCTAGGTCTCATTATGCTCACGAGGGAGTCGCCGGATCAACCGGCTCTCCTCTAGTTGTGTCTAGCCTTTATATAAGTTGAAGGGGCGGGTTACATGACTAGTCCTACTAGGATTAGGATTACTCTGTTACAAGTGGAGTCCTAGTCTTGCTTCCTTTGTAAGGGAATATTCCTTACACTTTCCTCTTAAGCCGGCCCATCATAACATGAGCCGGCCTTCTGGGCCTTGGGCCTAGTCCTCTATCTGACCCGCTTTCGGGGCCATTAGTGAGTCGCCAGGCTCGTGAGTCGCCAATCCTCCGGCGGGTTACCAAGAAATGCCAAGTCCTAATATATCTAGCCGGGTCATACCGCGGGGTATATCCCCAACATTAGCCCCCAGTTTAATTTGGATTTATCCATGTTAAACTGACCTGCAACATAAACACAAGAACAATTTTGACAGGTTGTGCTCCAGGTTAAATATCCTTGTAAGTCGGCACCTGATCTAAGTCCTTGTCATTTCCTTCTTCTAGAAAATCCGGGTCAATAGGCCAACTTCATAAACAATTTGCTGACATTGGTTTCTCCTAGAAAAATATTGTGAAGAATAATCCATTTGATTCAGCTCCCATTGCTTAACAAAAATATTGGTCTGGAAATACTCATCTGATTTTCAGCTGGCTTAAAGATGTAGAACTTGTTGGTTTATCATTGCCAAAATATCCGGTTTGTAAATATTGATAGCACCGGATCATAATTGTTGCTAACATCAAGCTTGATAATGTACCTCCCTTATACGCATATCACTTGTAGCCCCCAAGTGTCGGGTTGTCATGCTTGCAGCAACCTGGGACTTGTAATTGTCTTAAACTTACAAAAACTTCAACTAGTTTAGCCCCCAAGGGTCGGGTATTTATGCAATAATGAGCAGGGACTTTATAAATATGATCATGTATACTTGAGCAGCAACGTGTAGCCCCCAAGGGCCGGCTCAGCAAGACAATACTAAGCTGGGACTTCATCAAAAATAACATCATATGATATAACCCCCACCATAGGGCTTGAACCCACGTCCACAAGGTTAAGAGCCTTGTGCTCTACCAACTAAGCAGTGGTACCTTCAATATATTTGATTAGGGCTTGTGTACTTTGAATTTTTGACAGGAGCAATTGGTAGCCCCCAAGGGCCGGCTCATTACAATGTGATGAGTCGGGTCTTCAATAAGATGAGTAAAAATGACTTTGCATTTAGCCCCCAAGTGCCATGGTGCATGCTGGCAGTAACATGGGTGAGGGAGTCCTGGATTAGGGGGTGTTCGGGTAGCCGGACTATACCTTCAGCCGGACTCCTGGACTATGAAGATACAAGATTGAAGACTTCGTCCCGTGTCCGGATGGGACTTTCCTTGGCGTGGAAGGCAAGCTTGGCGATGCAGATATTCAAGATCTCCTACCATTGTAACCGACTCTATGTAACCCTAACCCTATCCGGTGTCTATATAAACCGGAGGGTTTTAGTCCGTAGGACAACTTCATCAACTCCATAGACAACAATCATACCATAGGCTAGCTTCTAGGGTTTAGCCTCCTTGATCTCGTGGTAGATCCACTCTTGTACTACCCATATCATCAATATTAATCAAGTAGGACGTAGGGTTTTACCTCCATCAAGAGGGCCCGAACCAGGGTAAAACATCGTGTTCCCTGCCTCCTGTTACCATCCGGCCTAGACGCACAGTTCGGGAACCCCTACCCGAGATCCGCCGGTTTTGACACTGACATTGGTGCTTTCATTGAGAGTTCATCTGTGTCGTCACCGTTAGGTCCGATGGCTCCTTTGATCATCAACAACGATGCGGTCCAGGGTGAGACTTTTCTCCCCGGACAGATCTTCATCTTCGGCGGCTTCGCTCTGCGGGCCAATTCTCTTGGCCACTTGGAGCAGATCGAGAGCTACGCCCCTGGCCATCAAGTCAGGTTTGGAAGCTTAAACTACACGGCTGACATCCGCCGAGACTTGATCTTCAATGGGTTCGAGCCACGGCCAAGCGCGTCGCACTATCTCGAGAGGCATGATCTAGCTCTGCCTCCGGGTAGTGTCCTGGAGGCCGCACATGCATCGGTCCCGACCTCTAACTCAGAGCCTATTGCGCCAATGGAGGACGAGCGGTTGGACGCCACCTCGGGGGCTGCGATCTTAAAGGCGATCGAGCCGAACACTAGCCCCGCCCTCTGCATGATCCATGACTTCGAGGATCTGGACTCCTCCCCGGACTCCGAACCCCCCGCGCCCCTGCCAATCAAATCCTGGACTATGAATTTCCAGAGGGATTCAAACCCGTAAATATAGAGGCGTATGATGGAACAACAGACCCTGGAGTCTGGATCGAGGATTATATCCTCCACATACACATGGCTAGAGGAGATGATCTCCACGCCATAAAATGCTTACCCCTTAAACTTAAAGGGTCAGCCCGGCATTGGCTCAAAAGCCTTCCTGAAAACACAATTGGAAGTTGGGAAGAGCTCGAGGATGCTTTCCGAGCAAATTTTCAAGGGACCTATGTTCGCCCTCCGGATGAAGACGATCTTAGTCACATAACTCAACAACCCGGAGAATCCGCTCGGCAGTTCTGGAACAGATTCCTCACTAAAAAAGAATCAGATAGTTGACTGTCCAGACGCTGAAGCCTTAGCAGGCTTCAGGCATAACGTCCGAGAAAAATGGCTCGCCTGACACCTCGGCCAAGAAAAGCCGAGAACAATGGCCGCACTAACATACCTCATGACCCGCTTTTGTGCAGGGAAGGACAGCTGGTTGGCAAGGTGCAGCCCCAGCGACCCAAGTACATCCGAAACTAGGGATGGAAATGGAAAACCGCGACGCAACAAGGACCGTCACCGGACTAAGGACAAAAGTCCGAAGAGCACGGCAGTCAATGCCGGATTCAAAGGCTCACGACAAAATCAGGAAAAATCGCCCCCCAAGATAACAGGGACGATCCATCCAACCTAAATAAAATCCTGGATAGGATATGTCAGATACACAGTACTCCCGGGAAGCCTGCTAACCATACCCACAGAGACTGTTGGGTTTTCAAACAATCCGGCAGACTCAATGCCGAACACAAGGGGCTCGACAAACCAAGCGATGACGAGGATGAACCCGAAAAGTAGAGTACCAGGAAACAAAAGAACTTCCCACAGGAAGTAAAAACAGTGAACTCACTTCACATAACAAAACGTGCGGCGCCCGTAAAGGTACGCACCACACGGCCCATCCCCAAAGGGTCCGGCCACTGGTTGTCAAAACCGATCATCTTCGATCAGCTAGATTATTCTAGAAATATCAAGAATGCAGGTTGGACTGCCCTGATACTTGATCCAATAATTGGTGGACTCCAGTTTTCAAATGTCCTTATGGACGGCGGCAGTGGACTAAACCTGATATATCAGGATACAATCCAGAACATGAGGATAAACCCAGCAAGAATCCGCCGCAGCAAAACCTCCTTTCAAGGGGTAATACCTGGTCCGGACACCCGTTGTATGGGTTTTCTCCGGCTCGAAGTCATATTCGGCTCTGCCAATAACTTCCGCCGCGAAAAGCTGACCTTCCATATCGTCCCATTCTCAAGCCGCTATCAAGCACTACTGGGACGCGAAGCTTTCGCCCGCTTTAACGCAATACCGCATTATGCATCTCTTACGCTTAAGATGCCCGGTCCACGAGGCATCATCTCTTTGAAGGGGAAGCACTAAAGTGTGCCTCCCCAAGCGGAGGACTGTGCGGCCGCCTAGACAGCCCCACAGCAAAATGGCCTCACCGGTCAAAAAACTTCAAAATAGGTCATTAAAGACCACGAACGCGGATAGACGAGTTCGGTACAAAATCATCATGCAGGCTTAGTGGCCATATACCCCCGCACTAGGGGCTCCATGCATATACAATAAGAGACAATAAAGCTCAATTTCATATATTTTACTTTACACTTTGTTTATTTTAAACTTTTTTGGCACGACCGGTTTTCAACTCAGTTCCTCTCTTTTACAGATGAACGCCGTGCGGCGCCCGTCCAGGATACGGCACAACGGAGACATAGGCGCAGACGTGCAGTAGGGACCCGTCCTAAAGGATTCTTTTTAGATTAAGACCCTGCGTAAACCTTTTTTACTGTCTCTTGTTGCTACATATCCCCTGGTTTTTTCTGGTATAACCAAGGAGGAGGCTGGCGT
Organism: Triticum monococcum; assembly: GCA_034509565.1. Taxonomy (NCBI): domain Eukaryota; kingdom Viridiplantae; phylum Streptophyta; class Magnoliopsida; order Poales; family Poaceae; genus Triticum; species Triticum monococcum. The sequence continues at coordinate 615,582,043 of CM067846.1, forward strand.
CTTGGCATGTGGCCACATCAGAATTTTCGCACGTACCTGGACACTAGGGGCTTCTTTTTTTAATGAAGAGTGTTGTTTGGCCTGCACTCATAAAGACCGAACGCCTTAGGGAGTGTTCGGCGTCGCGAGTTTTGGCATTATATGCATCAGCTCCAAATCATGTCTTTGGTCAAATGTTGGGTTGCCCGGCTCCTGAGTTCGGCTACCTTACATTCCGCTCTATTGGCTAAGGTAGCACCAGGAGAACTACTGCGATTGTACCCCCGGTTCGGCCAGGGCGAGCACCTCAGCAGAGAAAGCCGAAAACTGACTGTCATGATGTAGCGTGAGACTGGTCAGCCACTCGATGACCTATCGGAATCTATCGGATTCCTCTGCTTTAACGAAGGGCCGCTTCCCGGTCAGGCATATACGCGCCCCGAATTCGGACGAGCGCAGTTGCCACCAAGGAGCTACCTAAAGAGTCTCATTTTCAAACTCCTATGGCTAAGTGAAAGTGTTAAAGCATTATAGTCTGGTTGCCTGGCCCGCTGCCCTATCACCTCCTTTGTAGGACCAAGACGTTGGGCTAAGTGTGAAAATGCGTTTTCTGCGAGCACCCCCGCACTATGTGCGTGGGGGCTGAAGCCAATGACTGCCATCTTTCAGATTCTATACATATATATATATATATATATATATATATATCTTAAAACGGCCGCATAGAAGGTGTTTACAATACTTGAGGCACAAGTATAAAAAAATACCACTATAGTTTATCAAAATATTACTTTATAATTACATATGCTATCATAACATAGCATCTTTCGAGCACTGCGTCTCTATTACACGAGCGCCTTCAAGGACTTCCTGAAAATAGTGCTCGGAGGGTACTCGGCTTTTGTCTGAATCTCGGGACGCAACAACGGTGGTCTCCATCTCCGCCCAATATGTCTTAACACGGGCAAGAGCCATCCATGCGCCCTCTATGCATGCTGACCTCTTCATTGCATTTATACGCGGCACCGCGTCAAGGGATTGCTGCACCAAGGTGAAATAGCTCTTCGGCTCTGATCTCCCCGGCCACAGATAACCCATGACGTACTTCATGGCGAGTCCGGACAACCTATTCAGTTCGGCCCATTGAGCCAAACGATCGTCCACTGCCAGTGGACGCTCTGGATTGTGAAACTACGACCAGAAAAGCTTTTCCACTTCGCGATCCTTCTGATCTCGAAAGTGTTCGGTCGCATCAGCAGCACTCGCCGCCAAGTCCAGATAGGCATCCTCCACACTCCACATTCGGTCCAATGGAGCAAACTGCGGATCACAAAATTTCCTTCGCAGCATAAAGGGCTTTCCAGCCGCAATCTGTTCGGCCTGACGCAGCTCCTCCTTCGCAGCTCTCATCGCAGAGCGCGCGTCCTTGACATTGGCAGCGGCCTTCTCTAAGTCCGTCTGTTTCTCCTGGTCTTCTTTTTCAAGAAGTCTGCAACGGTCTGTAGCACTTTTTAACTTTTCGGCCATCTCTTCCTTGCTTCAGCAATGAGCAGCCCGTTCGGCTCTCAGCTCTTCAAGGGCTTTCTTGGCGCCGCATCACTTTCGCTGGCTTGTTCTTTAGCTCGGGCAAGTTCTGCCCTAAGACTCTCCACGGCGGCCGCACCATCTGCGTCAAGCACACACATCATAAGACACAGGCATAAAACTGTTCTTACCCGATGTCGCCCTAGGAATTACATACCTTGAGCTTCATCCAGCCGCTTATTGACAAGCGTGATGTCGGCATCTGCCACGTCCAGTTGCCGCTTTAGTTCGGCAAAATCGTTAGTTTGGCTCAATTCCGGACACCCTGCCGCCTACATTCAAAGGCGACATCTTAGACCTGGGATTATGATCCTCCGTGTGCCGTCATTTCTTGACGACGCGCAGAGTCTCAGGGGCTACTATCTACACAGGGTGCATCTTATTCACGCGCAACTGACAAAAGTATACATTATCTAATGTACCTCGAAACCCATCAGTAAGATTTTGACGGCCTCATGCAATCCGCTCTCTGCGGATGAAATCCTTCCAATCACCGTGCCCATCAGTGCACGGTGCTCCTCTGAGATACAAGCTCGCCCCAGCAGAATCTTCAGCTCCTCCGACCGAGCACCAGGCGATGCCGGGCTCGTCCCATGACCTCTTTTGAAGGCCGGACGCGGAGAACCTCGGGGGGCCACATAGCCATCTTCCGCCCCTGCCGGATTCGGAGAAACTCTTCGCGACGACACCTTAGGGTCGCCCGCCTCGCTAGGCGGCACGGCGGGGGGAGGCGTCCCGCTCTCCATCATCTCCGGAAGAAGATCCCCCGAAGACGAGCTCTGCTGAGAAGGGCTGAGGGCCGAACTACAAGGTAAAAGTTTGGTTAATCTTCTCAGACATAAATCAAGGATTTCCTCAAAAGGAAAATCTTTCTCTACTTACGTCTCGCTGGAGGGCTGATCCCCTTGAGGGCGTAGTCCGGCCGAGGAACTCTCCGGCGTCGGACCCTCTGACGAGGATGTTCTCCCCCCGCTTCGCGGCCATGGTTTCCGGGTCATCAGAGGCGGCTCTCTTCTTCCCCTTAGGAGAGGAATCGTCGGTTCCTCCCTTCGGAACAGCCTCCTTCGAGGAGGCCATAGCTTCCTTGTCCTCCCCCTCCGAAGGCATTATCTCCAGCATCCTGACTAGCACGGGATCCGGCCTGGTTTCAGGAAGGGGAGCCGGACACCTGATCAGCTTTGCCTTCGCTATCCACTCCTGTTTAAAAGGACGACTCTTTTAGGGGCAAGTTTATGAAAACTATACGGATAGAAGGTCCGGGCACAAGGTTGCTTACTTGAGTATCCAGGCGATTGCGGCTTAGGCCTGCGTCCTCAGTCGAATCCGGACACATCTCATGTGATCCGAAGAACAGTTTATACATCTCCACGGGCGTTGCGCCCATGAAGTTTTTGAGAGCTCGCGGTCCCTCTGGATTAAATTCCCACAAGCGAAGGGGACGACGTTTGCCAGGCAATATTCGGCGAATCAGCATGACCTGCGTCACCTTGACCAGGCTGAGGTCTCCTTCCAAGAGATCTTTAATATGGCCCTGTAGCAAGGGCACGTCTTTGGGTAAACCCCAATCCAACCCTCTATTGACCCATGACGCCAGATGTGGTGGGGGACCCGAGCGAAAGGCAGGAGGCGCCACTCATTTGGTGCTCCGGGGAGCGGTGATATAAAACCACTCTCGTTGCCACAAGCCTAGCTCCTCTTGAAAGGAGCCCTCGGGCCATGGAGCATCAGCATTTTTGCTTATAACAGCGCCTCCGCACTCTGCATGCCGTCCCTCGATCATCTTCGGTTCCACTTTGAAGGTCTTGAGCCATAGTCCAAAGTGAGGGTTAACATGGAGGAACGCTTCGCATACAACGATAAACGAGGAGATATGGAGGATGGACTCCGGAGCTAAGTCATGGAATTCCAACCCGTAGTAAAACAGCAGTCCCCTCACAAAGGGATCCATTGGGAAGCCTAACCCCCGAAGGAAGTGAGACATGAACACCACGCTCTCACCGAGCTGGGGACTGGGGATGACCTGCCCTTGAGCAGGCAACCTATGCCAAATTTCGCCGGTCAGGAACTTAGCCTCTCTCAACTTTAGCACGTCCTCCTCCGTGACGGAGGAGGGCGTCCATCGGCCTTGAAGGTCGGAACCGGACATTGTCGAAGGTCCGAGGCGCCCGGAATCTGGAGCCTTGGGTGCTGGAACTCGAGGCGATGGGCGAACTTGTTGGAGAAAAGATAAGGCCCTGGTCTCTTTATAAGAGGCTGAATACCAGGAGCCCTCCCCGTAACCGTTAAGGACTCACCTTTAATCGAGAAAACATGCTAACGGGCTCGATTGGGTTACCCACGTCCGTATTGATGAGAATCCCGTAATAGGGGGGTACACGATCTCTACTTTGACAAGACGTGCCAAGGAAACCGCCTCGCAAAACACGCTGAGGTGAAAAAGTAAAAACGACTCGAGTACAGGACTTGGCCGTAGTGTGATGGCGCACTGCGGAGTACGTCAGCAGATTGGATTGGTGTTAATATTATTCTCTCTATGGCAATATGTGGAAACTTATTTTGCAGAGCCGGACACTACTCTTGGTGTTAACAATCTTCTATGAAGGACTTGGAGGAGGAACCCGCCTTGCAATGCCGAAGACAATTTGCACGCCAGACTCGTCGTCATTGAAGCCTGGTTCAGGGGCTACTGAGGGAGTCCTGGATTAGGGGGTGTTCGGGTAGCCGGACTATACCTTCAGCCGGACTCCTGGACTATGAAGATACAAGATTGAAGACTTCGTCCCGTGTCCGGATGGGACTTTCCTTGGTGTGGAAGGCAAGCTTGGCGATGCGGATATTCAAGATCTCCTACCATTGTAACCGACTGTATGTAACCCTAACCCTATCGGGTGTCTATATAAACCGGAGGGTTTTAGTCCGTAGGACAACTTCATCAACTCCATAGACAACAATCATACCATAGGCTAGCTTCTAGGGTTTAGCCTCCTTGATCTCGTGGTAGATCCACTCTTGTACTACCCATATCATCAATATTAATCAAGCAGGACGTAGGGTTTTACCTCCATCAAGAGGGCCCGAACCTGGGTAAAACATCATGTTCCCTGCCTCATGTTACCATCCGGCCTAGACGCACAGTTCAGGACCCCCTACTCGAGATCCGCCGGTTTTGACACCGACAATGGGACTTGCATATTTGATGTAATCTTAACTTGAATAATGTAGCCCCCAAGTGCCGGGTCGTAATCCTGCAGCGAATCGGGACTATTCCTTCCATTGTAGAATAAATCATATCCATTGATAAATAATAGCCATTGCGCTGAAGCAACTTTGAAAACCTTATTGGTTGACAAGTAAATCCGGAGTTTAAATACTCAATGGCTCTTGGCCGATGGTAACTTAATGCACATCCATTGTAATCTGGGGTTTTTGTAACCCGGCGGCTTATAGCCTTTGTGAAAATCAATAATTGATAACCCGTTTGAAACACCAATTTCAATCTTAGATGATGGGCTTGAACTTAATCGTTTTTGTAAATCATAGCTTTGCAAATCCTGCACAGAGTTTAAACAACATATGCCTTGGCGACTTAACATCAAAAGCCAGTGTAGGTAACAACCCAAACATAATATAGTCTTATGCATTTATGGAAAAGACTAGCATTAAGGCCATTCAAGCCTAAACATACTGGCGACTTAAAATCAAAAGCCAGGGCGGGTTATCAAACATCGCATATTCATATAACCAGGAAAACATACATGTAGGATTGATTTATACTACTGGCTTACATTGCCATACCCAGTGAAGGTAACAATCCAATAATTTATAAGCGCATAATTCCAGTGTCGCAATCCAAAATATACTCGCGACTTAACGTCCAAAGCCAGGGCCGGTTTATCAAAACCATATTTACTTATATCAAAATAAATATCATACCTATGATATTTTGGTCATACCGTCGGTTCATCATATACCGTGCAATGAGGGTAATAACCCAGAAACAAAGCACAACGCCCTTGTTCAATTATAATCCGGGGCTAGTATCAATCTGAAATCATGAAATAACGTTATTTTGATTGCTCAAGGCAAAATATCCTGGCGACTCAATAGGCTGCTATCAGGGCGGGTTATTAACCCAGTACGCTCAAGTACGAGTCATATAATCAAGGCTACATGGCCTGTGAAATCAGTTCATACTGCCGGCTTACAACGCCATATGCAGTAAGGGTAACAGCCCAAAGATTTAGAGCACAGTGCTCTGTTCAATTTATTCATACTACCGGTTTATAATGCCAGACGCAGCAAAGGGTAACATCCCAAAACCTTGGATGCATAACTCCAAGTGCATAATCATCACACACTAGCGACTTATAGTCCAAAGCCAGGCCAGGTTATCAAAAACCACGGATATGCTCAAATATGAGCCATAGAGATTAAGGCTACATGGCATGAATCGTTTTAAACCATATGTCAATATGGTACAAAGATGAACCCAAAAATGTTCAAACAGAAATAATAAATCAGAAAAAACAAGGCTTTCATAGGCCGCCAAGCCTAAATCTCAAGTGCTTTCAAAGGGCCGCACAGCCACTGAGTTAAACCTTCATGCAAACCTTATAAGCCGGGCCTCACATGACCAATCGTCGTTTTAACTTTGACAAGTTCAGGGTCTTGTATAAGATTGACTATCAGAAGTACGGCGGGTCATTCCAGTCAATCTGGGCGGAGTGGCAGATTTAAAAAGGCAGGATAACCCAGGTTTTTAGGTGAATACACCTGGCTTCCAAGCCTGACTTTTAAGCCTATTACAAGGGTCATAAAAACTCTTGTCCATTGAACAAAGAGCCCCCAAGTAATATTTTATAAAAGGCATATAAGCCTAATCAAGAGGGTAATCAAGGCTTTGCTCATTAAGCAGGTCGCCCCCAAATGATATCAAAGCAGGGTACCTATGTTTGAGTTGTGCTTTGCAACAGACTCTCTTTGGTCCCTTTAACTTGGGTAACAAGCCCCCAAGTGTTTTGTAATCATGGCCTATAAGCTGGATCAAAGGGTAATCATAGCTATGCTCAATGAGCAGAAAGCCCCCATGTGAAAGCACAAGTGCTCCCTAGGTGGTTTTGGTAATTAATGTCAACATATCTCTTGTTGGACTAACACTTTTATCTAATATGTTTCAGATAAGTTCAACAATGAAGTGGCATGGACTAGAGGATGTGGAACCCCTTCAAGATGCTAAAGACAAAGGATTGGCTCAAGCTCCAAGCTCAAGACTCTACATTTTCTATTTTAGTGATCCAAGATCACATTGAGTCTATAGGAAAAGCTAATACTATCAAGGAGGGACGAGGTGTTGCTTAATGAGGCTCTTGCTCAAAATGCTTAGTGATATGCTCCAAAGCCCTCAACTACTTTCTCACATCCACATATGACCTAAACCAAAAGTCAAACTCGGCCCCACTGATTCTTTCTATCTGGCGCCACCGAGTTCAGATGTCATAGCCACTGCCACAAACCCTAGGCAAATCGGTTTCACCGATAGGGATCTCGGTCTCACCGAGATGGGATTGCAATCTCTCTGTATAGATGTATTACCAAAATCGGTCTCACCGAGTTTGTGTAATCGGTCCTACCGAGATTGCAATGTAAACTCTCTGTTTCCTTTTCGTAACATTTCGGTCTCACCGAAATGAGCGAATCGGTCCAACCGAGTTCACCTGACCAACTCTCTGGTTAGCTTGTTACCAAAATTGGTCTTACCGAGTTTGTGTAATCGGTCTCATCGAGATTACGTTATGCCCTAACCCTAATCATATCGGTCCTACCGAGTTGCATGTCGGTCCCACCGAAAATCCAAACGGTCGCTAGATTTGCTGAATCGGTCCGACCGAGTTTATCAAGTCGGTCCCACCGAGATTGGCAAGTTGTGTGTACGGTTAGATTTTGTGTGGAGGCTATATATACCCCTCCACCTCCTCTTCATTCATGGAGAGAGCCATCAGAACGAACTTACACTTCCAACTTACCTTTTCTGAGAGAGAACCACCTACACTTGTGTTGAGGCCAAGATATTCCATTCTTACCATATGAATCTTGATCTCTAGCCTTCCCTAAGTTGCTTTCCACTCAAATCTTCTTTCCACCAAATCCATATCCTGTGAGAGAGAGTTGAGTGTTGGGGAGACTATCATTTGAAGGACAAGAGCCAGGAGTTCATCATCAACACACCATTTGTTACTTCTTGGAGAGTGGTGTCTCCTAGATTGGCTAGGTGTCACTTGGGAGCCTCCGACAAGATTGTGGAGTTGAACCAAGGAGTTTGTAAGGGCAAGGAGATCGCCTACTTCATGAAGATCTACCGCTAGTGAGGCAAGTCTTTCGTGGGCGACGGCCATGGTGGGATAGACAAGGTTGCTTCCTCATGGACCCTTCGTGGGTGGAGCCCTCCGTGGACTCGCGCAGCCGTTACCCATCGTGGGTTGAAGTCTCCATCAACGTGGATGTACGTTAGCACCACCTATCGGAACCACGACAAAAACATCCGTGTCTCCTATTGCGTTTGAATCCTCCAAACTCTTCCCTTTACATTCTTGCAAGTTGCATGCTTTACTTTCCGCTGCTCATATACTCTTTGCATGCTTGCTTGATATGTATTGTGTTTGTTAAACTTGTGCCAAAACTCCACTTCAACTTAAAGAAATTAAAAACTGCAACTTTTGGCACTTAGTGTCTAATCACCCCCCCCCCTCTAGACACCTCTTCTCAATCCTTTCGATTGGTATCAGAGCATTTGTCTCCATTGCTTTGGTTTAAACACCATTGGAGGAAGATGGATGAGTCTACTTTGGGGAGTCTTAGACATAGAGTGCCTATACTTGATGGAGAGTATTTTCATGAGTGGAAAAATGAGATGCTTGTGATTTTCAATGAATATCATTTGAACAAGTATATTGCTAGCCCTTGTGCACCTCATGTTGATCCCATGCATCCTACCCTTGATGAGTCAATTGACATGATTCGCAATCTTAGAACTGTTAATCTTATCACTAGAGGCTTTCCTAGAAACTTGATTGGATGTTTGCCTACTCTTAAGTGTGCCTACACCATATGGAAATTTCTTGAGGAACGCTTTACAAATTATTCCTTGAAAAATCTAGATGAAATTCTCCATAAGTCTATTGCCTTGAGTAAGATGAATTCCAATGATCCTATGTTTGGTGATTGTCTATTTGATATTACAAACCTTATGCGTGCCAAAGGAGATGTTGGAATTATTAGTGATATTATTTCTGAAGCTATTAAAATTCATAAAGAAGATCATTGTCAAACTCACTCTAACGAATCACCCTCTCTAGGATTTGATCCACCACATGAAGATGTTGAACATGGATACTATGACGAGGATGATGATAGTGACTTTGATCTTGATGATGCAATGAGACACTTTGGTCTTATGGCAAATCTTCGGGGATATATGGCAGGAGGAAAGGAATGGGTTCTTTATAGTGGATGTACCGATCACATGACCGGAGATAAAGACATGTTTCGTGAGCTTGCTGAAAAGTGAAAACGATGGTCCTCGAAAGTATGTCACTTTCGGTGACAACTCAAAGGGTAAGGTGGTTGGCCTCGGTAAGGTGGCCATATCACATGATAGCTCCATACAAAATGGCATGCTCGTTGAATCTCTTGGCTACAATTTACTTTCAGTATCTAGACTTGCTGAAGTAGATTGCCAAGTGTTTCGTAGAGATAATCATAAAATAGTCTTTACCGGTATACGCAGAGGTGATCTTTACATTGTTGATTTCACTAAAAAGGCTCAACCTAGAACTTGCTTAATTTCTAAATCCTCTAAAGGTTGGTTATGGCATAGACGATTAGGTCATGTTGGTATGCGAAACCTTGACAAGATTATTAAAGGAAATCATATCCTTGGCGTTAACGATGTCATATTTTATAAGGACAGACTTTGCAGCGCTTGTCAAGCAGGTAAACAGGTTGGAGGAAGGCATCCCGTGAAGAACATCATGACCACAAGGAGGCCACTCGAGCTACGTCACATGGATCTTTTTGGTCCTAACACTTACAAAAGTCTCGGTGGAAATTCTTTTGGTCTAGTTATAGTTGATGATTTTTCAAGATTTACGTGGGTGTTCTTTCTCGATGATAAATCGCAGGTCCAAAAGATCTTCAAAAACTCCGCTAGGAAGGCCCAAAATCAATTTGAAGTGAAAATCAAGAAGGTTTGCAGCGACAACGGAACTGAGTTCAAGAACGCAAATGTGGACACCTTTCTTGACGAACAAGGGATTTCACATGAGTTCTCGGCTACGTACACACCTCAACAGAATGGAGTTGTTGAGAGGAAGAATCGGACACTCATCGAAATGGCGAGAATGATGCTTGATGAGTACAAGACACCAAAGCACTTTTGGGCGGAAGCGGTTGAGACAGCTTGTCATGCAACAAATCGCTTGTATCTTCACAAGCTACTCGGCAAGACGGCATACGAGCTCCTCACCGGTAACAAACCACAAGTTGGATACTTTCAAGTATTCGTCTCAAAGTGCTACATTCTTGATAAGCATCGTCGTTCTAAATTTGCTCCTAAGTCTCATGAAGGTTTCCTACTTGGTTATGGCTCAAACTCTCACACATACCGTGTCTACAATAATTTCACCCGAAAGGTTGAAGAGACGGTAGATGTGAAGTTTGATGAATCTAACGGCTTGCAAGTAGAGCAATTGCCAATTGATGTAGGAGACAAAGACCCTTCGGAAGCAATCCAAGACTTGTCTATTGGCAAAATTCGTCCAACGGAGGTGAAGGAGAGTACCTTGTCCATCCAAGTGGAAGCTTCTACCTCACGACAAGGTGAACCAAGAGTTGATACAGAAGCATCCATAAGTGGGACACACCAAGATGAAGAAAACGAGGAAGTGCACCAAGATGAACGCCAACAACCTCCTTCTCCACCACGACAAGAGAACGACAACGTCAACAACGAAGAAGGCCAAGAAGAAGAACAAGATGAAGAATACGTTCAACCAAGATCCAAGCAAAAGCTTTCACGAGTTCGAGCAAGAATTGCTAAAGACCATCCCGTCGAGCAAATCTACAATGATATCCAAACCGGGAGAATCACTCGCTCAAAAACTCGTTTAGCTAACTTTTGTGAACACTATTCATTCATCTCTAGCATTGAACCTATGAAGGTTGAAGAAGCTTTGGAAGATCCGGATTGGATAAATACCATGCATGAAGAGCTACAAAACTATGAGAGAAATCAAGTTTGGTCATTAGTTGAGAAGCCCGACAACAACCACAACATCATTGGTACCAAATGGGTGTTTCACAACAAGCAAGATGAAGATGGACAAGTAGTTCGCAACAAAGCATGTCTCGTCGCCCAAGGCTACACTCAAGTCGAAGGTATGGACTATGGTGAGACATATGCCCCCGTTGCTAGACTTGAGTCCATTCGCATCTTACTTGCCTATGCTAATAATCATGATATCACCTTGTACCAAATGGACATTAAAAGTGCTTTTCTAAATGGTGAAATAGAGGAGGAAGTTTATGTTAAGCAACCTCCCGGATTTGTCAATCCTAAGAAACCTAATCATGTTTACAAACTTCACAAAGCTCTTTATGGTCTTAAACAAGCTCCTAGAGCATGGTATAAATGCTTGACCAAGTTCTTTATTGAAAAAGGCTTTGAAATTGGAAAAATAGATTCTATGCTTTTTACTAAAAGGGTTAATGGAGAACTATTTGTGTGCCAAATTTATGTCGATGATATTATATTTGGATCAACTAACCCTCATTTTAGTGAAAAGTTTGGAAAGCTAATGTCGGAGAAGTTTGAGATGTCGATGATGAGTGAACTCAAATTCTTTCTTGGTTTGCAAATCAAGCAAACTAAGGAAGGTACCTTTGTCTCTCAAACGAAGTACACCAAGGACTTATTCAAGAAGTTCAATATGCAAGAATGCAAAGGTATGACTACACCCATGCCTACTAGTGGACATCTTGATTTAACCAAAGATGGTGAACCAGTTGATCAAAAGGTTTATCGCTCTATGATTGGTTCATTGTTATATCTATGTGCTTCACGTCCCGATATTATGCTAAGTGTGTGCATGTGTGCACGATATCAAGCCGCTCCTAAATAATGTCATCTTAAGGTCGTGAAAAGGATAGTGAGATACTTAATCCATACACCAAATTTTGGCATTTGGTATCCAAAGAGGGCCTCCTTTGATCTTGTTGGCTACTCCGACTCGGACTATGCCGGTGACAAGGTTGATAGAAAGTCCACTTCGGGTACTTGTCAATTTCTTGGTATATCTCTTGTGTCTTGGTCTTCCAAGAAACAAAACTCGGTATCCTTATCCACCGCCGAAGCGGAATACATTGCCGCTGGATCATGTTGTGCTCAATTACTTTGGATGACCCAAACTCTTAAAGATTATGGGATATCTGTGAAACATGTTCCATTACTTTGTGACAATGAAAGTGCTATTAAGATTGCTCACAATCCCGTGCAACATTCTCGAACTAAGCATATTGAAGTTCGTCATCATTTCATTCGAGATCATGTTGCCAAAGGGGACATTAATCTTAAGCATGTTCGCACCGAAAAGTAGTTAGCTGATATATTCACGAAACCACTTGATGAGAAAGTGTTTTTCAGGTTAAGAGGTGAATTGAACATCATTGATGCTTCAAACTTGGAGTAGGAACTCCATTTGATACATGCAAGGAATGAGCCTATGACTAATCCTTGATATTTCTCTTATGTTGACTATCTTATGTCTTGGATATATTTGCATCTTGCATGTTATCTAACCCGTGTAGGTACTTGGATGAATCTAAATCTATGAGATTGCAACTCACTCACATCTTGAGCAATTTCTATATCACCAAGTCTCTACACAATGGTGGATGAAGACAAGGAAGCACGCAACCATTCAAACATATCCTTTGACAAATTCTATGTTGAGTTTCATGATTGTCATTTTGGATACACAAGTGCTCTTCCTTGCAAAAACTAACCCATGTAGGTAGATGAACTCAAACTCCAAGTGGTGCTCCCAACTCTTGATGAGCTACATCAACCTTGAGCAACCCACACAAGTTCAACTACATGATCATCATCAACACCACTGATACGTCCATTTTGCATCATGCTTTTATATCGATATTTATTGCATTATGGGCTGTTATTTCACATTATGTCATAATACTTATGGCTATTCTCTCTTATTTTACAAGGTTTACATATGGAGGGAGAATGCCGGCAGCTGGAATTCTGGGCTGGAAAAGAAGCAAATATTATAGACCTATTCTGCACAACTCCAAAAGTCCTGAAACTCCACGGAATATCATATAATAAAAAATAAAAAATCCTCACCAAAGATGAAGGCCAGGGGGCCCACACCCTGTCCACGAGGGTAGGGGCGCCCCACCCCCCTAGGGCGCGCCCCCCTACCTCATGGGCCCCCTGGTGGCTCTCCGATGCCCATCTTCTTCTATATGAAGTCTTTCGTCGAGAAAAAAATAAGAAGCAACCTTTCGGGATGAGACTCCGCCGCCACGAGGCGGAACCTTGGCGGAACCAATCTAGGGCTCCAGCAGAGCTGTTCTGCCGGGTATACTTCCCTCCGGGAGGGGGAAATCATCGCCATCGTCATCACCAACGCTCCTCTCATCGGGAGAGGGCAATCTCCATCAACATCTTCACCAGCACCATCTCATCTCCAAACCCTAGTTCATCTCTTGTATCCAATTCTTGTCTCTAAGTCCAGGATTGGTACTAGTAGGTTGCTAGTGGTGTTGATTACTCCTTGTAGTTGATGCTAGTTGGTTTATTTGGTGGAAGATCATATGTTCAGATCCTTTATGCATATTAATACCCCTCTGATTATGAACATGAATATGCTTTGTGAGTAGTTATGTTTGTTCCTGAGGACACGGGAGAAGTCTTGCTATTAGTAGTCATGTGAATTTGGTATTCGTTCGATATTTTGATGAGATGTATGTTGTCTAGCCTCTAGTGGTGTTATGTGAACGTCGACTACATAACACTTCACCATTATTTGGGCCTAGAGGAAGGCATTGGGAAGTAATAAGTAGATGATGGGTTGCTAGAGTGACAGAAGCTTAAACCCTAGTTTATGCGTTGCTTCGTAAGGGGCTGATTTGGATCTATATGTTTCATGCTATGGTTAGGTTTACCTTAATACTTTTGTTGTAGTTGTGGATGCTTGCAATAGAGGTTAATCATAAGTGGGATGCTTGTTCAAGTAAGAACAGCACCCAAGCACCGGTCCACCCACATATCAAATTATCAAAGTACCGAACGCGAATCATATGAACGTGATGAAAACTAGCTTGACGATATTCCCATGTGTTCTCGGGAGCGCTTTTCCTTATATAAGAGTTTGTCCAGGCTTGTCCTTTGCTACAAAAAGGATTGGGCCACCTTGCTGCACTTTATTTACTTTTGTTACTTGTTGCTCGTTACAATTTATCTTATCACAAAACTATTTGTTACCACTTGTTTCAGTACTTGCAGAGAATACCTTGCTGAAAACTGCTTATCATTTCCTTCTGCTCCTCGTTGGGTTCGACACTCTTACTTATCGAAAGGACTACGATAGATCCCCTATACTTGTGGGTCACCAACCACCACCCAAGGTATGTTATTCCATCTTAGAGAAGCTTTACTCCAAGTCATGAGTCAAAGCAACTCAACAAGATGTGAATATATCAAAAAGCTTAAACGAAAAATGGTAACCCCATTTTGAGCTTAAACGATGAGTATGACCTATGATCAAGTGATCTCACTTGACTGCTAAGTCAATATACTATAACATAGGTGACTTTGTCGCCGACCAATTCTAGATGAAGTTCTCTTGTGTTCTTTTCTGCGCTCTTGCATTTGTCTCATGCATATTTGTTTCCCTCTTCAAAAAAAACTTCATCTAGACTCCTTTTTAGTTTCTTCTCTTTTATTTTCTGTTCTGCATTCCTTGCATCCAATTCATTGCAAATCTTTCAGTTAATTCCTTGCAAATCCTTGTGAGATCTTACTTGTCTAGTGAGCTGAGGTGACAAGTGTTTTCTCTGCGATGAACTCGCTCTCACCGGTATGATGCTTTCGGTCCAACCGAATCCTCTCGGTACAACCGAACCATACAACTCGGTGTCACAGATTTCACTACAGGAAAGACATCTTGCCACTTTGTTTCTGCATTCTATTTGATCCAGCTCCACTCAATGAATCTTGTCCTCGACCCGCATCCCATTCAACTTGCTGCTTTGTTCTGTGACTCAAGGACCAAACCCATCATGACAAAAATCCAGAAGAACCCTTCTTGGAAATTGATGTCAAAGTGGGAGAGAGAGATCACATCAAAGCTTAATCATATCTATAGGGGGAGAGCACACTCAAGGGAAGAAAGAGTAATCATCAAGGACCCCAGATGCTTGGTGTTCAAGAGGAGAGAAGTCACCTGTCTTCAAGAGGGGAAAGACATGTTCATATTTGCTCGTTTGCATTAGCTCTGTTCATTTCCTTTGAGCTCTCATTTTGCTCTGATTTTTTGTTCCCTATCTTCTCCCAGTATCCCATGCTAAGATTCAGGGGGAGCAAGACATTTAAGGGGAGGAAATCCTTGAATTTATTGCACATCTTTACCTTTGGGGACATGTCTATATCCAATGTGGTACTTAGTACTCACTCTACATGTCATCCCAGTCTTTGTACTCTTGTGGTTTCTTTTGTTTGCTCTGGCCAGTAGGTGTATATGTGTTATCTAACCTTGTTTACGCAGGTTCATCCCATCCTAAGCCAACTCAATACCACAAGGTAAGTATATGCATCACAGTCACGTGTATGAGAAATTCTTGATGATGTACATAATGTTTGCAAGAAGGACTCATGAGCATGAAGGTACATTTCTCATATTCACATCATTTGCTCTAATGCATATAGCCAAGATACATGTAACACATTGCTTACTCTGTCATGTTTATGCATTCACATGCTCCTATATTCCATATTCACATGATTGCATACATGTAGGGGGAGCCTATGCATGTTACATGTCTTTCGAAAGCTTTACTTACTATTCTCTATATCTTTATCTAAAGCTTTGATGTATGTTGTCATCAATTACCAAGAAGGGGGAGATTGAAAGCACAAGTGCTCCTAGGTGGTTTTGGTAATTAATGTCAACATATCTCTTGTTGGACTAACACTTTTACCTAGTATGTTTCAGATAAGTTCAACAATGAAGTGGCATGGACTAGAGGATGTGGAACCCCTTCAAGATGCTAAGGACAAAGGATTGGCTCAAGCTCCAAGCTCAAGACTCTACATTTTCTATTTTAGTGATCCAAGATCACATTGAGTCTATAGCAAAAGCCAATACTATCAAGGAGGGATGAGGTGTTGCTTAATGAGGCTCTTGCTCAAAATGCTTAGTGATATGCTCCAAAGCCCTCAACTACTTTCTCACATCCACATATGACCTAAGCCAAAACTCAAACTCGGCCCCACCGATTCTTTCTATCCGGCGCCACCGAGTTCAGATGTCATAGCCACTGCCACAAACCCTAGGCAAATCAGTTTCACCGATAGGGATCTCGGTCTCACCGAGATGGGATTGCAATCTCTCTGGATAGATCTATTACCAAAATCAGTCTCACCGAGTTTGCGTAATCGGTCCTACCGAGATTGCAATGTAAACTCTATGTTTCCTTTTCGTAACATTTCGGTCTCACCGAAATGAGCGAATCGGTCCAACCGAGTTTACCTGACCAACTCTCTGGTTAGCTTGTTACCAAAATCGGTCTTACCAAGTTTGTGTAATCGGTCTAACCAAGATTACATTATGCCCTAACCCTAATCATATTGGTCCTACCGAGTTGCATGCGGTCCCACCGAAAATCCTAACGGTCACTAGATTTGCTGAATCGGTCCGACCGAGTTTATCAAGTCGGTCCCACCGAGATTGGCAAGTTGTGTGTAATGGTTAGATTTTGTGTGGAGGCTATACATACCCCTCCACCACCTCTTCATTCGTGGAGAGAGCCATCAGAACGAACCTACACTTCCAACTTACCTTTTCTGAGAGAGAACCACCTACACTTGTGTTGAGGCCAAGATATTCCATTCTTACCATATGAATCTTGATCTCTAGCCTTCCCCAAGTTGCTTTCCACTCAAATCTTCTTTCCATGAAATCCATATCCTGTGAGAGAGAGTTGAGTGTTGGGAGACTATCATTTGAAGCACAAGAGCAAGGAGTTCATCATCAACACACCATTTGTTAGTTCTTGGAGAGTGGTCTCTCCTAGATTGGCTAGGTGACACTTGGGAGCCTCCAACAAGATTGTGGAGTTGAACCAAGGAGTTTGTAAGGGCAAGGAGATCGCCTACTTCGTGAAGATCTACCGCTAGTGAGGCAAGTCCTTCATGGGCGACGGCCATGGTGGGATAGACAAGGTTGCTTCTTCGTGGACCCTTTGTGGGTGGAGCCCTCCGTGGACTTGCACAGCCGTTACCCTTCGTAGATTGAAGTCTCCATCAACGTGGATGTACGTTAGCACCACCTATCGGAACCACGACAAAAACATCCGTGTCTCCTATTGCGTTTTAATCCTTCAAACTCTTCCCTTTACATTCTTGCAAGTTGCATGCTTTACTTTCCGCTGCTCATATACTCTTTGCATGATTGCTTGATATGTATTTTGTTTGTTTAACTTGTGCCAAAACTCCACTTCAACTTAAAGAAATTAAAAAGTGTAACTTTTGGCACTTAGTGTCTAATCGCCCCCCCCCCCTCTAGACACCTCTTCTCGATCCTTTCACCATGTGACCATAATAAGATAAGCCCATAAGGCAGGATACCCATGTTTGAACCGCGCATCATGGCAGCAAGTTCTCTTTGGCAACATTTTTTTTCTGAGAACCCGAACTTGTGAGCGATGGATTCTTTTGAGCCGGAATTTTAAACCGGATATTCAAAGCTTCAAAGCTTTGTCAGGGACAGATTTCCCTTGAACCGGATTTTAAACCAGAATTCTTCTATTGAGCCGGAACTTTATGATTGTCAATCACTTTTTAAGTCGGAAATTTTCTAACGGCTTTCAAATTTTCACCAATAGGGCAGTAGCCTCCAGGGCCGGGTTATTTTTCCCTCCAATGACCCAGAGTTCTTGAATTTTGCTGAAACTAGCAACATTTGCCGAGTCATGTCATCATAGCCCCCGAGTCTTAAGATGACTCGAAGAGTTGGCTTGAGATTCTTCATATTTTGACCATCGCATAAGATGTATATCATTGGCGTTGATAACGCGATGTGAATCCACAGAAGGTTGAGCTGACTGCGGTGGGTTATAAATGATCATGTATGAGCTGTGTCAGCAACTCGGCCAATGGTTCATCCCGGCCGGCTGTTTTTGAAGTTAACCAAGCTGTAGTGGTGGTGACTTGTGCGCCTGCCCATTGAGCCATCAAATGCAGACGGCGGCTGACCATATATAATAATTTGCCTCCAAATTGTTGGAAGAAAGAACCGGGCTACCCGAGTAGTGACTTGCTTGTACTCAATAAACAGCTCATGCAGATAGATGCAACCCGGTGTGTTGCTGTAGACCAGCCCGCAAGAGACGGACAACAAAGACGACCGCAACATCAGAGGCGGCACAGACAGATGAGTCGGCCGCGGTGTTATAAGCCGGTGTGGACAGATGAGTCAATCGCATGCGCAGACGAGTGAGCCAATCACAGGCGATTCAATCGCGGGCGCGGTCCTGGCGAGTTGATGTAGATCGAGCCGCACGGGCGGCGGTTTGCGCACACCCATTCAACAGCAAGCGGGCGCGTATGCCGGTGCATGATGATGCTAAGGCATACTCCATAAGCACAGCATGGCACCACCTTTATAATGAATCATTGTCTTGCGCATAAAAAAATGTACAGACCAAAGTAATTGTTCTTTGACAAAAAGCAATATTGTGTCAAGAAAATATACTTAGATGAATATCACCTGATTGTTTTTGTTCGGCGAGTCTACAGAGCTTTCCTTTGTCTCTGCTCCGGGTGCAAACGCCCTGACGTGCAATATCATATGCATGTTTGCCCCGTCCATCATTTGGTACCTGCCTACAGAGTAGGAGTATTTTGCATTGGCTTGGGTCTTCGCGGAAACTGCGGCTCAAAGGCGGCTCGCAGCCGACGAGTGGCAGCAGTTGTGGAAGGCGATGACCCGTCAGCGGCGGTGGAGTGGAGCGGCTTGGTGTGTGCGAGCTGCAGTAGAGGGACACTGGCGAGGTACAACGGTGACTCAAGGTGCGGCAGTAGGCCAAGGCCACAGTAGCGAGGCGGCTCAAGGCGCGGCGGGTCGCTGCGGCAGCTTGGCGCAGCTGCAGGGGCGACGCAAGTGGAGGCAGCAGCTCACAGGCGGGGGCGGCCCCCAACTTCGGCAGGGGCCGCGGCGGCTCTTGGTTGAAAAAATGAGGCCGGTGGTTTAGAGACGGAAACCGGCGGGAGCGGCAACTCGCGGCGAGGCAACACTGTAGCCAGGACGGCTTGAAGCGGCCGTAACGAATCAAGGCAGCGCTCGGAGTAGAGTAGAGGTGCGAGCCGGGGCAGCTGCGTGCGGAGTGGAGAAGAGGCGGCGAGGCGCGGCTGAGGCCTCAGCAAGTTGGAGAGGTGCCGGTCTAGCAAGGCCACTTGAACGGGCGGCCGTCAGAGATGCGCCCGGCTATGGCGGCTCCGAGATGAAAACAGAAGCCGAGCCTAAAGAGCAACTCTAGCAGACCCCGCATTCCACCAGCCCGCAAAACGCATTTGCAGTTCGCGCAAAACCGCTTTTACGGGCTGGCTCAGGCTGGCACAGATGCAGACCCCCCAAACAGATCCGTAAAAAAGTATATTCACGGCCGGCCTCCAGTCCGGCTGCTGCCGCCCCTTCCTCCAGCCGGCCACGCCTCGTCGCCCGCAGGCCATGCCCCGCCGCCCGTCGGCCGCGTCCCATCGCCCGTCGGCCGTGCCCCGCCCCATGACCGCGCCGGCCGCGCCCAGCCTCGCCGGCCACGCCCCGTCGCCTCCGTCGTCCGCGCACAGCTTGCCGGCCATGCCCCGTCGTCCGTGCCTTGCTCTATTGCCAGTCGAGTCGTGCCCCTTTGCCTGCCGCGTCGGGAGGATTCCGGCGGCCAGCTGAGCTCATGCGAGGCCACGACAATTTCGAGCTCGTCCAATTCGAACCGGGGGTGATCAATTGCGGCATCTAGCGGCCTTTTCCTATGTGCGGTGATGAATTCCAGCGAGTTTAGGGCAGATTCCGGCAAACTCCACGGCGGCGTGTTTGCTCCGACGAGGTTTGACCGGTATACGGGGGCCCCTATATTCGGCCTTCCAACCTCCAAAGATAAGGGTTTCGGATGTGCATTTGCGGTGGCCCTTAAAAAATTTACGGGTTGGACTACTTTTACGGTTTCTGTTCTGGCAACTTTTTTGCCCAAAACTGTAAAACGCAGGGTTTGACCATTTATGCGGGATCTGCTAGAGATGCTCTAAGTCCGTGGCCTCGTCCAAGCTTGGAGTTGACTTGTCAATCCGATCAGGCGTTGGAATCCTGTATATTCACGTAAGGCAAATCATGCTATTTTTCTTATTTTGACTTCTACCAGTGGTGGGGTCTTGCTTTTAAACTAGGGTCTGTCTAGGACACATCTAGATGTCACATAGTTATGTCACATCTAAGCTGATGTCCACTCTGTTTGTGGTCTATTTTTTGTCTTAGTTTTTTTGTTTGTTGTTGCTGCATTATATATTTGTGGAAGCTTAGATGTGACATCTTTAAAAAACATCTAGATATGAATTAGGCAAAGTGTTTAAACTATTCCTTGAACATTACAAAACCAAGTTGCACTCTGACTTGGACATACTGCCATACGGAAACCGGCCAGCGTAATCGATTGACTCGGCTAGCAGCGAAATATCTAGTGAACTTTGGCGTGGAACAATTGGAATCATGAGCTGGCTGGAATCGATGATGGAGTCGCCGTTGTTTGCTCCTTTCAATACCTCTGGTGTTCCCGTGTCGCTAAAACAATGATCAAATCCAATTTTCTCCAGAACCGCTCCTGTAATGTTGTTTTCTTCATCAAGTGGATATACGAATATTGGCGATTTCGCCAAAGCAGATCTTCGCCTTAGTTTTAGGGTTTAGACAGCTTCGGGCCCCGGGAAAAATCATCCGGTAACAACCCTACATGTTGTTTGTGGTTAGGTCTCATTATGCTCACGAGGGAGTCGCCGGATCAACCGGCTCTCCTTTATTTGTGTCTAGCCTTAGAGATTATTTTTTCTCCCTCTTGGGGTGCCCTGCCCCTCCTTATATAAGTTGAAGGGGCGGCTTACATGACTAGTCCTAGTAGGATTAGGATTACTCTGTTACAAGTGGAGTTCTAGTCTTACTTCCTTTGTAACACTAGTAGAAAACAGGGCTTTGGTCCAGGCTGGGTCAGCCCATTAGTCCCGGTTTAGTCCAGAACCGGGACCAATGTGGGCATTGGTCCCGGTTCGTGAGCCCAGGGGGCCGGCCAGGCCACGTGGGCCATTGGTCCCGGTTCATCTGGACCTTTTGGTCCCGGTTGGTGGGTTAAACCGGGACCAATGGGCCTCGCTCCTGGCCCACCACCATTGGTCCCGGTTGGTGGCTTGAACTGGGACCAAAGGCTCCCCTTTAGTCCTGGCTCATGTCACCAACCGGGACCAATGAGGTGCCTATATATACCCCCTCGCGCAAGAGCAGAGCACAGTGCTCTGTTTTTTCTGGCCGAGGGGGAGAGGGCTTCGTGGTGCTCTAGCTCACCTCCTATGCACATGAGGTGTTCGATGGAATGCCCGAGCCACACTACTTAAGCTTTCTCCTCTCGAAGCTCGACCTCCAAGCTCCATTTTCCTCGAGATTTGTCTAGATTTAGCGGTCCGTCACGCCCCGTCCCCGTCTTCACCGCCGTCGATCACCCGCGCCGATCTACTCACCGACACCACCGTGGTGAGCCTCTTGCTCTTATCTTCTTTCTGAAAGGAAAAATATTCTTACTTGTATGTTTAGATAGATACTTGTATCATTTTCTTACATTTATTATTGCATCTTATATAGTGCGATGGTTTTGGTATCCGCCCCCGTCAGCCCTCGTCCTGTCTATGATTCGGATGTGGTATGTATATTATCTTTATAACTATTGGTTCGTTTATTGTTTATGAAAATTATGCCGACCAACGTGACATAGATTTTATTTATCTAGGATGTATGTGAATCGGAAATGCCAACTGACCCTATTGTCAAGAGGTTAAATTTAGTTAAAGAAGAAAACAATTTGTTGAAGGAAAAAATAAAAAAAATTGAGGAGGAGAAGATGATATTGGAGTTGCATGTTGTGGATGTCGTCGATGATCACAAGATCAAGATGGATGCAATGCGCTTGAAGATTAGAAAGATTAGAAAATAGGCCATTCATACCGAGGCTTGGTATCATTATCTCGTTGGATCAATTGTTACCTTGGTTGCGATTATAATCGCATTTGTTTTCGCATTGAAATGTTTTACATAGTTTCAATGTATGGTTTAATTAATTAGATGCTTTGGAGAGCTATATGTTGTTAGATGAGAACTATGTATGCACTTTGGTTTTAATGTGATGATGAACTTCTATTAATTTGGACACTTAATTATATATAATGCACGCAGATGAACCGACAATGGATGTACGGTGACAGACACACCCGCGAGTACATTAAGGGCGTGCATGAGTTTCTCGATGCGGCTGAGGCAAACAAGCAGAATGGTTTTATGTGTTGTCCATGCACTGAATGTGGGAATACGAGGTCTTACTCTAACCGGAAAATCCTTCACTCCCACCTGCTTTACAAGGGTTTCATGCCACACTATAATGTTTGGACGAGGCACGGAGAAATAGGGGTTATGATGGAAGACGGCGAAGAAGAAGAGTACGATGACAACTATGTGCCCCCTGAATACGGTGATGCTGCAATGGGGGGAGCTGGTGAAGATCAAGAGGAACCAGACGATGTGCCCAATGATGCTGCCACGGGTGAAGCTGCTGAAGATCAAGAGGAACCAGACGATGTGCCCAATGATGATGATCTCCGCCGGGTCATTGTCGATGCAAGGACGCAATGCATTACTCAAAAGGAGAAGCTGAAGTTCGATCGCATGTTAGAGGATCACAAAAAAGGGTTATACCCCAATTGCGAAGATGGCAACACAAAGCTCGGTACCGTACTGGAATTGCTGCAGTGGAAGGCAGAGAATGCTGTGGCTGACAAAGGATTTGAGAAGCTACTGAAAATATTGAAGAAGAAGCTTCCAAAGGATAACGAATTGCCCAACAGTACATACGCAGCAAAGAAGGTCGTATGCCCTCTAGGATTGGAGGTGGAGAAGATACATGCATGCCCTAATGACTGCATCCTCTACCGCGGTGCATACAAGGATCTGAACGCATGCCCGGTATGCGGTGCATTGCGGTATAAGATCAGACGAGATGACCCTGGTGATGTTGACGGCGAGCCCCCCAGGAAGAGGGTTCCTGCGAAGGTGATGTGGTATGCTCCTATAATACCACGGTTGAAACGTTTGTTCAAAAACGAAGAGCATGCCAAGTTGATGCGATGGCACAGTGAGAACCGAAAGAAAGATGGGAAGTTGAGAGCACCCACTGACGGGTCGCAGTGGAGAAAAATCGAGAGAAAGTACTGGGATGAGTTTGCAAAGGACCCAAGGAATGTATGGTTTGCTTTAAGCGCGGATGGCATTAATCCTTTCAGGGAGCAGAGCGGCAATCACAGTACCTGGCCCGTGACTCTATGTATGTATAACCTTCCTCCTTGGATGTGCATGAAGCGGAAATTCATTATGATGCCAGTTCTCATCCAAGGCCCTAAGCAACCCGGCAACGACATTCATGTGTACCTAAGGCCATTAGTTGAAGAACTTTTACAGCTTTGGAATGGAAATGGTGTACGTATTGTTGGGGAACGTAGTAATTTCAAAATTTCCTACACACACGCAAGATCATGGTGATGCATAGCAACGAGAGGGGAGAGTGTTGTCTACGTACCAACGCAGACCGACTGCGGAAGCGATCACACAATGTAGAGGAAGTAGTCGTACGTCTTCCCGATCCGACCGATCCAAGCACCGTTACTCCGGCACCTCCGAGTTCTTAGCACACGTTCAGCTCGATGACGATCCTCGGGCTCCGATCCAGCAAAGCGTCGAGGAAGAGTTCCGTCAGCACAACGGCGTGGTGACGATCTTGATGTACTACCGACGCAGGGCTTCGCCTATGCACTACAACGGTATGATCGAGGTGGAATTTGGTGGCAGGGGGCACCGCACATGGCTAAGGAACGATCTCAAGGATCAACTTGTGTGTCTAGAGGTGCCCCCTGCCCCCGTATATAAAGGATCCAAGGGGAGGGGCTGGCCGGCCAAGGAGGGAGGCGCAGGAGGAGTCCTACTCCTACCGGGAGTAGGACTCCCCCCTCCAATCCTATTCCAACTAGGACTCCAAGGGGGAAAGAGAGAGAGAGGTGGCCGGCCACCTCTCCTAGTCCTAATAGGACTAGGGGAGGGGGGAGGCGCGCAGCCCTCCATGGCAGCCCCTTTCACCTTTCCACTAAGGCCCATGTAGGCCCATTTGGCTCCCGGGGGGTTCCGGTAACCCTCCCGGTATTCCGGTAAAATCCCGATTTCACCCGGAACACTTCCGATGTCCAAACATAGGCTTCCAATATATCAATCTTTATGTCTCGACCATTTCGAGACTCCTCGTCATGTCCGTGATCACATCCGGGACTCCGAACAACCTTCGGTACATCAAAATGCATAAACTCATAATAACTGTCATCGTAACGTTAAGCGTGCGGACCCTACGATTCGAGAACAATGTAGACATGACCGAGACACGTCTCCGGTCAATAACCAATAGCGGGACCTGGATGCCCATATTGGCTCCTACATATTCTACGAAGATCTTTATCAGTCAGACCGCATAACAACATACGTTGTTCCCTTTGTCATCGGTATGTTACTTGCCCGAGATTCGATCGTCGGTATCCAATACCTAGTTCAATCTCGTTACCGGCAAGTCTCTTTACTCGTTCCGTAATACATCATCCCGCAACTAACTTATTAGTTGCAATGCTTGCAGGGCTTAAGTGATGTGCATTACCGAGAGGGCCCAGAGATACCTCTCCGACAATCGGAGTGACAAATCCTATTCTCGAAATACGCCAACCCAACATCTACCTTTGGAGACACCTGTAATGCTCCTTTATAATCACCCAGTTACGTTGTGACGTTTGGTAGCACCCAAAGTGTTCCTCCGGTAAACGGGAGTTGCATAATCTCATAGTCATAGGAACATGTATAAGTCATGAAGAATAGCAACAGCAACATACTAAACGATCGGGTGCTAAGCTAATGGAATGGGTCATGTCAATCAGATCATTCAACTAATGATGTGACCTCGTTAATCAAATAACAACTCTTTTGTCCATGGTTAGGAAACATAACCATCTTTGATTAACGAGCTAGTCAAGTAGAGGCATACTAGTGACACTCTGTTTGTCTATGTATTCACACATGTATTATGTTTCCGGTTAATACAATTCTAGCATGAATAATAAACATTTATCATGATATAAGGAAATAAATAATAACTTTATTATTGCCTCTAGGGCATATTTCCTTCAGTCTCCCACTTGCACTAGAGTCAATAATCTAGTTCACATCGCCATGTGATTTAACAGCAATAGTTCACATCACCATGTGATTAACACCCATAGTTCACATCGTCATGTGACCAACACTCAAAGGGTTTACTAGAGTCAGTAATCTAGTTCACATATCTATGTAATTAACACCCAAAGAGTACTAAGGTGTGATCATGTTTTTCTTGTGAGATAATTTTAGTCAACGGGTCTGTCACATTCAGATCTGTAAGTATTTTGCAAGTTCTATGTCTACAATGCTCTACACGGAGCTACTCTAGCTAATTGCTCCCACTTTCAATATGTATCCAGATTGAGACTTTAGATTCATCTGGATCAGTGTCAAAAACTTGCATCGACGTAACCCTTTACGACGAACCTTTTTGTCACGTCCATAATCGAGAAACATATCCTTATTTCAGTAAGGATAATTCTGACCGCTGTCCAGTGATCTACTCCTAGATCACTATTGTACTCCCTTGCCAAATCAATGCAGGGTATACAATAGATCTGGTATACAGCATGACTTACTTTATAGAACCTATGGCCAAGGCATAGGAAATGACTTTCATTCTCTTTCTATCTTCTGCCGTGGTCGGGCTTTGAGTCTTACTCAACTTCACACCTTGTAATACAGGCAAGAACTCTTTCTTTGACTGCTCCATTTTGAACTACTTCAAAATCTTGTCAAGGTATGTACTCATTGAAAAAACTTATCAAGCGTCTTGATCTATCTCTATAGATCTTGAAGCTCAATATGTAAGCAGCTTCACCGAAGTCTTTCTTTGAAAAACTCCTTTCAAACACTCCTTTATGCTTTACAGAATAATTCTACATTATTTCCGATCAACAATATGTCATTCACATATACTTTATCAGAAATGTTGTAGTGCTCCCACTCACTTTCTTGTAAATACAGGCTTCACCGCAAGTCTGTATAAAACTATATGCTTTGATCAACTTATCAAAGCGTGTATTCCAACTCTGAGATGCTTGCACCAGTCCATAGATGAATCGCTGGAGCTTGCATATTTTGTTAGCACCTTTAGGATTGACAAAACCTACTGGTTGCATCATATACAACTCTTCTTTAAGAAATCCATTAAGGAATGCAGTTTTGTTTATCCATTTGCTAGATTTCATAAAATGCGGCAATTGCTAACATAATTCGGACAGACTTAAGCATAGATACGGGTGAGAAACTCTCATCGTAGTCAACACTTTGAACTTGTCGAAAACCTTTTGCGACAATTCTAGCTTTGTAGATAGTAACACTACTATTAACGTCCGTCTTCCTCTTGAAGATTCATTTATTTTCTATGGCTTGCCGATCATTGGGCAAATCCATCAAAGTCCATACTTTGTTCTCATACATGGATCATATCTCAGATTTCATGGCCTCAAACCATTTCGCGGAATTTGGGCTCATCATTGCTTCCTCATAGTTCGTAGGTTCGTCATGGTCAAGTAACATGACCTCCAGAACAGGATTACCGTACCACTCTGGTGCGGATTTCACTCTGGTTTACCTACGAGATTCGGTAGTAACTTGATCCGAAGTTTCATGATCATTATCATTAGCTTCCTCACTAATTGGTGTAGGAGTCACAAGAACAGATTTCTGTGATGAACTACTTTCCAATAAAGGAGAAGGTACAATTACCTTATCAAGTTCTACTTTCCTCCCACTCACTTCTTTCGAGAGAAACTCCTTCTCTAGAAAGTATCCATTATAAGCAACGAATGTCTTGCCTTAGGATCTATGATAGAAGGTGTACCCAACAGTCTCCTTTTGGGTATCCTATGAAGACATATTTCTCCGATTTGGTTTTGAGCTTATCAGGATGAAACTTTTTCACATAAGCATCACAACCCCAAACTTTAAGAAACGACTACTTTGGTTTCTTGCTAAACCACAGTTCAGATTGTGTCGTCTCAACGGACTTAGATGGTGCCCTTTTTTAACGTGAATGCAGCTGTCTCTAATGCATAACCCCAAAACGATAGTAGTAGATCGGTAAGAGACATCATAGATCGCACTATATCTAATAAAGTACGGTTATGACGTTCGGACACACCATTACACTATGGTGTTCCTTGTGGCGTGAGTAGTGAAACTATTTCACATTGTTTTTAACTGAAGGCCAAACTCGTAACTCAAATACTCTTCTCTACGATCAGGTCATAGAAACTTTATTTTCTTATTACGATGATTTTTCACTTCACTCTGAAATTCTTTGAACTTTTCAAATGTTTCAGACTTATGTTTCATCAAGTAGATATACTCATATCTTCTCAAATCATCTGTGAAGATCAGAAAATAATGATACCTGTCGCGAGCCTCAATATTCATCGGACCACATACATCAGTATGTATGATTTCCAACAAATCTGTTGCTCGCTCCATTGTTCCAAAGAACAGAGTCTTAGTCATCTTGCCCATGAGGCATGGTTCGCAAGCATCAACTGATTCATAATCAAGTGATTCCAAAAGCCCATCAGCATGGAGTTTCTTCATGCGCTTTACACCAATATGACCTAAACGGCAGTGCTACAAATAAGTTGCACTATCATTATTAACTTTGCATCTTTTGGTTTCAATATTATGATTATGTGTATCACTATGATCGAGATCCAACGAACTATTTTCATTGGGTGTGTAACCATATAAGGTTTTATTCATGTAAACAGAACAACAATTTATTCTCTTACTTAAATGAATAACCGTATTACAATAAACATGATCAAATCATATTCATGCTCAACGCAAACACCAAATAACACTTATTTAGGTTCAACACTAATCCCGAAATTATAGGGAGTGTGCGATGATGATCATATCAATCTTGGAACCACTTCCAACACACATCGTCACTTCACCCTTAACTAGTCTCTGTTTATTCTGCAACTCCCGTTTCGAGTTACTAATCTTAGCAACTGAACTAGTATCAAATGCTGAGGGTTTGCTATAAACACTAGTAAAGTACACATCAATAACATGTATATCAAATATACTTATGTTCACTTTGCCATCCTTCTTATCCGCCAATTACTTGGGGTAGTTCCGCTTCCAGTGACCAGTCCCTTTGCAGTAGAAGCACTCAGTCTCAGGCTTAGGTCCAGACTTGGGCTTCTTCACTTGAGCAGCAACTTGCTTGCTGTTCTTTTTGAAGTTCCCCTTCTTCCCTCTGCCCTTTCCTTGAAACTAGTGGTCTTGTCTACCATCAACATTTGATGTTTTTCTTGATTTCTACCTTCATCGATTTCATCATCATGAAAAACTCGGGAGTCGTTTTCGTCATCCCTTGCATACTATAGTTCATCACGAAGTTCTACTAACTTGGTCATGGTGACTAGAGAATTCTGTCAATCACTATCTTATCTGGAAGATTAACTCCCACTTGATTCAAGCGATTATAGTACCCAGACAATCTGAGCACATGCTCACTAGTTGAGCGATTCTCCTCCATCTTTTAGCTATAGAACTTGTTGGAGACTTCATATCTCTCAACTCGGGTATTTGCTTGAAATATTAACTTCAACTCCTGGAACATCTCGTATGGTCCATGACGTTCAAAACGTCTTTGAAGTCCCGATTCTAAGCCATTAAGCATGGTGCACTAAACTATCAAGTAGTCATCATATTGAGCTAGCCAAACGTTCATAATGTCTGCATCTGCTCCTGCAATAGGTCTGTCACCTAGCGGTGCATCAAGGACATAATTCTTCTGTGCAGCAATGAGGATAAACCTCAGATCACGGATCCAATCCGCATCATTGCTACTAACATCTTTCAACACAATTTTCTCTAGGAACATATCAAAAATAAACACAGGGAAGCAACAACGCGAGCTATTGATCTACAACATAATTTGCAAAATACTACTAGGACTAAGTTCATGATAAATTTAAGTTCAATTTAATCATATTACTTAAGAACTCCCACTTAGATGGACATCCCTCTAATCCTCTAAGTGATCACGTGATCCAAATCAACTAAACCATGTCTGATCATCACATGAGATGGAGTAGTTTCATTGGTGAACATCACTATGTTGATCATATCTACTATATGATTCACGCTCGACCTTTCGGTCTCCGTGTTCCGAGGCCATATCACCTGATTGTTTTTGTTCGGCGAGTCTACAGAGCTTTCCTTTGTCTCTGCTCCGGGTGCAAACGCCCTGACGTGCAATATCATATGCATGTTTGCCCCGTCCATCATTTGGTACCTGCCTACAGAGTAGGAGTATTTTGCATTGGCTTGGGTCTTCGCGGAAACTGCGGCTCAAAGGCGGCTCGCAGCCGACGAGTGGCAGCAGTTGTGGAAGGCGATGACCCGTCAGCGGCGGTGGAGTGGAGCGGCTTGGTGTGTGAGAGCTGCAGTAGAGGGACACTGGCGAGGTACAACGGTGACTCAAGGTGCGGCAGTAGGCCAAGGCCACAGCAGCGAGGCGGCTCAAGGCGCGGCGGGTCGCTGCGGCAGCTTGGCGCAGCTGCAGGGGCGACGCAAGTGGAGGCAGCAGCTCACAGGCGGGGGCGGCCCCCAACTTCGGCAGGGGCTGCGGCGGCTCTTGGTTGAAAAAATGAGGCCGGTGGTTTAGAGACGGAAACCGGCGGGAGCGGCAACTCGTGGCGAGGCAACACTGCAGCCAGGACGGCTTGAAGCGGCCGTAACGAATCAAGGCAGCGCTCGGAGTAGAGTAGAGGTGCGAGCCGGGGCAGCTGCGTGCGGAGTGGAGAAGAGGCGGCGAGGCGCGGCTGAGGCCTCAGCAAGTTGGAGAGGTGCCGGTCTAGCAAGGCCACTTGAACGGGCGGCCGTCAGAGATGCGCCCGGCTATAGCGGCTCCGAGATGAAAACAGAAGCCAAGCCTAAAGAGCAACTCTAGCAGACCCCGCATTCCACCAGCCCGCAAAACGCGTTTGCAGTTCGTGCAAAACCGCTTTTACGGGCTGGCTCAGGCTGGCACAGATGCAGACCCCCCAAACAGATCCATAAAAAAGTATATTCACGGCCGGCCTCCAGTCCGGCTGCTGCCGCCCCTTCCTCCAGCCGGCCACGCCTCGTCGCCCGCAGGCCATGCCCCGCCGCCCGTCGGCCGCGTCCCATCGCCCGTCGGCCGTGCCCCGCCCCTGCTGGCCCCGCCCCATGACCGCGCCGGCCGCGCCCAGCCTCGCCGGCCACGCCCCGTCGCCTCCGTCGTCCGCGCACAGCTTGCCGGCCATGCCCCGTCGTCCGCGCCTTGATCTATTGCCAGTCGAGTCGTGCCCCTTTGCCTGCCGCGTCGGGAGGATTCCGGCGGCCAGCTGAGCTCATGCGAGGCCATGACAATTTCGAGCTCGTCCAATTCGAACCGGGGGTGATCAATTGCGGCATCTAGCGGCCTTTTCCTATGTGCGGTGATGAATTCCGGCGAGTTTAGGGCGGATTCCGGCAAACTCCACGGCGGCGTGTTTGCTCCGACGAGGTTTGACCGGTATACGGGGGCCCCTATATTCGGCCTTCCAACCTCCAAAGATAAGGGTTTCGGATGTGCATTTGCGGTGGCCCTTAAAAAATTTACGGGTTGGACTACTTTTACGGTTTCTGTTCTGGCAACTTTTTTGCCCAAAACTGTAAAACGCAGGGTTTGACCATTTATGCGGGATCTGCTAGAGATGCTCTAAGTCCGTGGCCTCATCCAAGCTTGGAGTTGACTTGTCAATCCGATCAGGCGTTGGAATCCTGTATATTCACATAAGGCAAATCATGCTATTTTTCTTATTTTGACTTCTACCAGTGGTGGGGTCTTGCTTTTAAACTAGGGTCTGTCTAGGACACATCTAGATGTCACATAGTTATGTCACATCTAAGCTGATGTCCACTCTGTTTGTGGTCTATTTTTTGTCTTAGTTTTTTTGTTTGTTGTTGCTGCATTATATATTTGTGGAAGCTTAGATGTGACATCTTTAAAAAACATCTAGATATGAATTAGGCAAAGTGTTTAAACTATTCCTTGAACATTACAAAACCAAGTTGCACTCTGACTTGGACATACTGCCATACGGAAACCGGCCAGCGTAATCGATTGACTCGGCTAGCAGCGAAATATCTAGTGAACTTTGGCGTGGAACAATTGGAATCATGAGCTGGCTGGAATCGATGATGGAGTCGCCATTGTTTGCTCCTTTCAATACCTCTGGTGTTCCCGTGTCGCTAAAACAATGATCA
Organism: Triticum monococcum; assembly: GCA_034509565.1. Lineage (NCBI taxonomy): Eukaryota > Viridiplantae > Streptophyta > Magnoliopsida > Poales > Poaceae > Triticum > Triticum monococcum. The sequence continues at coordinate 615,613,644 of CM067846.1, forward strand.
AATCCAATTTTCTCCAGAACCGCTCCTGTAATGTTGTTTTCTTCATCAAGTGGATATACGAATATTGGCGATTTCGCCAAAGCAGATCTTCGCCTTAGTTTTAGGGTTTAGACAGCTTCGGGCCCCGGGAAAAATCATCCGGTAACAACCCTACATGTTGTTTGTGGTTAGGTCTCATTATGCTCACGAGGGAGTCGCCGGATCAACCGGCTCTCCTTTATTTGTGTCTAGCCTTAGAGATTATTTTTTCTCCCTCTTGGGGTGCCCTGCCCCTCCTTATATAAGTTGAAGGGGCGGCTTACATGACTAGTCCTAGTAGGATTAGGATTACTCTGTTACAAGTGGAGTTCTAGTCTTACTTCCTTTGTAACACTAGTAGAAAACAGGGCTTTGGTCCAGGCCGGGTCAGCCCATTAGTCCCGGTTCGTGAGCCCAGGGGGCCGGCCGGGCCACGTGGGCCATTGGTCCCGGTTCATCTGGACCTTTTGGTCCCGGTTGGTGGGTTGAACCGGGACCAATGGGCCTCGCTCCTGGCCCACCACCATTGGTCCCGGTTGGTGGCTTGAACCGGGACCAAAGGCTCCCCTTTAGTCCTGGCTCATGTCACCAACCGGGACCAATGAGGTGCCTATATATACCCCCTCGCGCAAGAGCAGAGCATAGTGCTCTGTTTTTTCTGGCCGAGGGGGAGAGGGCTTCGTGGTGCTCTAGCTCACCTCCTATGCACATGAGGTGTTCGATGGAATGCCCGAGCCACACTACTTAAGCTTTCTCCTCTCGAAGCTCGACCTCCAAGCTCCATTTTCCTCGAGATTTGTCTAGATTTAGCGGTCCGTCACGCCCCGTCCCCGTCTTCACCGCCGTCGATCACCCGCGCCGATCTCATCACCGACACCACCGTGGTGAGCCTCTTGCTCTTATCTTCTTTCTGAAAGGAAAAATATTCTTACTTGTATGTTTAGATAGATACTTGTACCATTTTCTTACATTTATTATTGCATCTTATATAGTGCGATGGTTTTGGTATCCGCCCCCGTCAGCCCTCGTCCTGTCTATGATTCGGATGTGGTATGTATATTATCTTTATAACTATTGGTTCATTTATTGTTTATGAAAATTATGCCGACCAACGTGACATAGATTTTATTTATCTAGGATGTATGTGAATCGGAAATGCCAACTGACCCTATTGTCAAGAGGTTAAATTTAGTTAAAGAAGAAAACAATATGTTGAAGGAAAAAATAAAAAACATTGAGGAGGAGAAGATGATATTGGAGTTGCATGTTGTGGATGTCGTCGATGATCACAAGATCAAGATGGATGCAATGCGCTTGAAGATTAGAAAGATTAGAAAATATGCCATTCATACCGAGGCTTGGTATCATTATCTCGTTGGATCAATTGTTACCTTGGTTGCGATTATAATCGCATTTGTTTTCGCATTGAAATGTTTTACATAGTTTCAATGTATGGTTTAATTAATTAGATGCTTTGGAGAGCTATATGTTGTTAGATGAGAACTATGTATGCACTTTGGTTTTAATGTGATGATGAACTTCTATTAATTTGGACACTTAATTATATATAATGCATGCAGATGAACCGACAATGGATGTACGGTGACAGACACACCCGCGAGTACATTAAGGGCGTGCATGAGTCTCTCGATGCGGCTGAGGCAAACAAGCAGAATGGTTTTATGTGTTGTCCATGCACTGAATGTGGGAATATGAGGTCTTACTCTAACCAGAAAATCCTTCACTCCCACCTGCTTTACAAGGGTTTCATGCCACACTATAATGTTTGGACGAGGCACGGAGAAATAGGGGTTATGATGGAAGACGGCGAAGAAGAAGAGTACGATGACAACTATGTGCCCCCTGAATACGGTGATGCTGCAACGGGGGGAGCTGGTGAAGATCAAGAGGAACCAGACGATGTGCCCAATGATGCTGCCACGGGTGAAGCTGCTGAAGATCAAGAGGAACCAGACGATGTGCCCAATGATGATGATCTCCGCCGGGTCATTGTCGATGCAAGGACGCAATGCATTACTCAAAAGGAGAAGCTGAAGTTCGATAGCATGTTAGAGGATCACAAAAAAGGGTTATACCCCAATTGCGAAGATGGCAACACAAAGCTCGGTACCGTACTGGAATTGCTGCAGTGGAAGGCAGAGAATGTTGTGGCTGACAAAGGATTTGAGAAGCTACTGAAAATATTGAAGAAGAAGCTTCCAAAGGATAACGAATTGCCCAACAGTACATACACAGCAAAGAAGGTCGTATGCCCTCTAGGATTGGAGGTGGAGAAGATACATGCATGCCCTAATGACTGCATCCTCTACCGCGGTGCATACAAGGATCTGAACGCATGCCCGGTATGCGGTGCATTGCGGTATAAGATCAGACGAGATGACCCTGGTGATGTTGACGGCGAGCCCCCCAGGAAGAGGGTTCCTGCGAAGGTGATGTGGTATGCTCCTATAATACCACGGTTGAAACGTTTGTTCAAAAACGAAGAGCATGCCAAGTTGATGCGATGGCACAGTGAGAACCGAAAGAAAGATGGGAAGTTGAGAGCACCCACTGACGGGTCGCAGTGGAGAAAAATCGAGAGAAAGTACTGGGATGAGTTTGCAAAGGACCCAAGGAATGTATGGTTTGCTTTAAGCGCGGATGGCATTAATCCTTTCAGGGAGCAGAGCGGCAATCACAGTACCTGGCCCGTGACTCTATGTATGTATAACCTTCCTCCTTGGATGTGCATGAAGCGGAAATTCATTATGATGCCAGTTCTCATCCAAGGCCCTAAGCAACCCGGCAACGACATTCATGTGTACCTAAGGCCATTAGTTGAAGAACTTTTACAGCTTTGGAATGGAAATGGTGTACGTATTGTTGGGGAACGTAGTAATTTCAAAATTTCCTACACACACGCAAGATCATGGTGATGCATAGCAACGAGAGGGGAGAGTGTTGTCTACGTACCAACGCAGACCGACTGCGGAAGCGATCACACAATGTAGAGGAAGTAGTCGTACGTCTTCCCGATCCGACCGATCCAAGCACCGTTACTCCGGCACCTCCGAGTTCTTAGCACACGTTCAGCTCGATGACGATCCTCGGGCTCCGATCCAGCAAAGCGTCGAGGAAGAGTTCCGTCAGCACAACGGCGTGGTGACGATCTTGATGTACTACCGACGCAGGGCTTCGCCTATGCACTACAACGGTATGATCGAGGTGGAATTTGGTGGCAGGGGGCACCGCACATGGCTAAGGAACGATCTCAAGGATCAACTTGTGTGTCTAGAGGTGCCCCCTGCCCCCGTATATAAAGGATCCAAGGGGAGGGGCTGGCCGGCCAAGGAGGGAGGCGCAGGAGGAGTCCTACTCCTACCGGGAGTAGGACTCCCCCCTCCAATCCTATTCCAACTAGGACTCCAAGGGGGAAAGAGAGAGAGAGGTGGCCGGCCACCTCTCCTAGTCCTAATAGGACTAGGGGAGGGGGGAGGCGCGCAGCCCTCCATGGCAGCCCCTTTCACCTTTCCACTAAGGCCCATGTAGGCCCATTTGGCTCCCGGGGGGTTCCGGTAACCCTCCCGGTATTCCGGTAAAATCCCGATTTCACCCGGAACACTTCCGATGTCCAAACATAGGCTTCCAATATATCAATCTTTATGTCTCGACCATTTCGAGACTCCTCGTCATGTCCGTGATCACATCCGGGACTCCGAGCAACCTTCGGTACATCAAAATGCATAAACTCATAATAACTGTCATCGTAACGTTAAGCGTGCGGACCCTACGATTCGAGAACAATGTAGACATGACCGAGACACGTCTCCGGTCAATAACCAATAGCGGGACCTGGATGCCCATATTGGCTCCTACATATTCTACGAAGATCTTTATCAGTCAGACCGCATAACAACATACGTTGTTCCCTTTGTCATCGGTATGTTACTTGCCCGAGATTCGATCATCGGTATCCAATACCTAGTTCAATCTCGTTACCGGCAAGTCTCTTTACTCGTTCCGTAATACATCATCCCGCAACTAACTTATTAGTTGCAATGCTTGCAAGGCTTAAGTGATGTGCATTACCGAGAGGGCCCAGAGATACCTCTCCGACAATCGGAGTGACAAATCCTATTCTCGAAATACGCCAACCCAACATCTACCTTTGGAGACACCTGTAATGCTCCTTTATAATCACCCAGTTACGTTGTGACGTTTGGTAGCACCCAAAGTGTTCCTCCGGTAAACGGGAGTTGCATAATCTCATAGTCATAGGAACATGTATAAGTCATGAAGAATAGCAACAGCAACATACTAAACGATCGGGTGCTAAGCTAATGGAATGGGTCATGTCAATCAGATCATTCAACTAATGATGTGACCTCGTTAATCAAATAACAACTCTTTTGTCCATGGTTAGGAAACATAACCATCTTTGATTAACGAGCTAGTCAAGTAGAGGCATACTAGTGACACTCTGTTTGTCTATGTATTCACACATGTATTATGTTTCCGGTTAATACAATTCTAGCATGAATAATAAACATTTATCATGATATAAGGAAATAAATAATAACTTTATTATTGCCTCTAGGGCATATTTCCTTCAGTCTCCCACTTGCACTAGAGTCAATAATCTAGTTCACATCGCCATGTGATTTAACAGCAATAGTTCACATCACCATGTGATTAACACCCATAGTTCACATCGTCATGTGACCAACACTCAAAGGGTTTACTAGAGTCAGTAATCTAGTTCACATATCTATGTGATTAACACCCAAAGAGTACTAAGGTGTGATCATGTTTTGCTTGTGAGATAATTTTAGTCAACGGGTCTGTCACATTCAGATCCGTAAGTATTTTGCAAGTTCTATGTCTACAATGCTCTACACGGAGCTACTCTAGCTAATTGCTCCCACTTTCAATATGTATCCAGATTGAGACTTTAGATTCATCTGGATCAGTGTCAAAAACTTGCATCGACGTAACCCTTTACGACGAACCTTTTTGTCACGTCCATAATCGAGAAACATATCCTTATTTCAGTAAGGATAATTCTGACCGCTGTCCAGTGATCTACTCCTAGATCACTATTGTACTCCCTTGCCAAATCAATGCAGGGTATACAATAGATCTGGTATACAGCATGACTTACTTTATAGAACCTATGGCCAAGGCATAGGAAATGACTTTCATTCTCTTTCTATCTTCTGCCGTGGTCGGGCTTTGAGTCTTACTCAACTTCACACCTTGTAATACAGGCAAGAACTCTTTCTTTGACTGCTCCATTTTGAACTACTTCAAAATCTTGTCAAGGTATGTACTCATTGAAAAAACTTATCAAGCGTCTTGATCTATCTCTATAGATCTTGAAGCTCAATATGTAAGCAGCTTCACCGAAGTCTTTCTTTGAAAAACTCCTTTCAAACACTCCTTTATGCTTTACAGAATAATTCTACATTATTTCCGATCAACAATATGTCATTCACATATACTTTATCAGAAATGTTGTAGTGCTCCCACTCACTTTCTTGTAAATACAGGCTTCACCGCAAGTCTGTATAAAACTATATGCTTTGATCAACTTATCAAAGCGTGTATTCCAACTCTGAGATGCTTGCACCAGTCCATAGATGAATCGCTGGAGCTTGCATATTTTGTTAGCACCTTTAGGATTGACAAAACCTACTGGTTGCATCATATACAACTCTTCTTTAAGAAATCCATTAAGGAATGCAGTTTTGTTTATCCATTTGCTAGATTTCATAAAATGCGGCAATTGCTAACATAATCCGGACAGACTTAAGCATAGATACGGGTGAGAAACTCTCATCGTAGTCAACACTTTGAACTTGTCGAAAACCTTTTGCGACAATTCTAGCTTTGTAGATAGTAACACTACTATTAACGTCCGTCTTCCTCTTGAAGATTCATTTATTTTCTATGGCTTGCCGATCATTGGGCAAATCCATCAAAGTCCATACTTTGTTCTCATACATGGATCATATCTCAGATTTCATGGCCTCAAACCATTTCGCGGAATTTGGGCTCATCATTGCTTCCTCATAGTTCGTAGGTTCGTCATGGTCAAGTAACATGACCTCCAGAACAGGATTACCGTACCACTCTGGTGCGGATTTCACTCTGGTTTACCTACGAGATTCGGTAGTAACTTGATCCGAAGTTTCATGATCATTATCATTAGCTTCCTCACTAATTGGTGTAGGAGTCACAAGAACAGATTTCTATGATGAACTACTTTCCAATAAAGGAGAAGGTACAATTACCTTATCAAGTTCTACTTTCCTCCCACTCACTTCTTTCGAGAGAAACTCCTTCTCTAGAAAGTATCCATTATAAGCAACGAATGTCTTGCCTTAGGATCTATGATAGAAGGTGTACCCAACAGTCTCCTTTTGGGTATCCTATGAAGACATATTTCTCCGATTTGGTTTTGAGCTTATCAGGATGAAACTTTTTCACATAAGCATCACAACCCCAAACTTTAAGAAACGACTACTTTGGTTTCTTGCTAAACCACAGTTCAGATTGTGTCGTCTCAACGGACTTAGATGGTGCCCTTTTTTAACGTGAATGCAGCTGTCTCTAATGCATAACCCCAAAACGATAGTAGTAGATCGGTAAGAGACATCATAGATCGCACTATATCTAATAAAGTACGGTTATGACGTTCGGACACACCATTACACTATGGTGTTCCTTGTGGCGTGAGTAGTGAAACTATTTCACATTGTTTTTAACTGAAGGCCAAACTCGTAACTCAAATACTCTTCTCTACGATCAGGTCATAGAAACTTTATTTTCTTATTACGATGATTTTTCACTTCACTCTGAAATTCTTTGAACTTTTCAAATGTTTCAGACTTATGTTTCATCAAGTAGATATACTCATATCTTCTCAAATCATCTGTGAAGATCAGAAAATAATGATACCTGTCGCGAGCCTCAATATTCATCGGACCACATACATCAGTATGTATGATTTCCAACAAATCTGTTGCTCGCTCCATTGTTCCAAAGAACAGAGTCTTAGTCATCTTGCCCATGAGGCATGGTTCGCAAGCATCAACTGATTCATAATCAAGTGATTCCAAAAGCCCATCAGCATGGAGTTTCTTCATGCGCTTTACACCAATATGACCTAAACGGCAGTGCTACAAATAAGTTGCACTATCATTATTAACTTTGCATCTTTTGGTTTCAATATTATGATTATGTGTATCACTATGATCGAGATCCAACGAACTATTTTCATTGGGTGTGTAACCATATAAGGTTTTATTCATGTAAACAGAACAACAATTTATTCTCTTACTTAAATGAATAACCGTATTACAATAAACATGATCAAATTATATTCATGCTCAACGCAAACACCAAATAACACTTATTTAGGTTCAACACTAATCCCAAAATTATAGGGAGTGTGCAATGATGATCATATCAATCTTGGAACCACTTCCAACACACATCGTCACTTCACCCTTAACTAGTCTCTGTTTATTCTGCAACTCCCGTTTCGAGTTACTAATCTTAGCAACTGAACTAGTATCAAATGCTGAGGGTTTGCTATAAACACTAGTAAAGTACACATAAATAACATGTATATCAAATATACTTATGTTCACTTTGCCATCCTTCTTATCCGCCAATTACTTGGGGTAGTTCCGCTTCCAGTGACCAGTCCCTTTGCAGTAGAAGCACTCAGTCTCAGGCTTAGGTCCAGACTTGGGCTTCTTCACTTGAGCAGCAACTTGCTTGCTGTTCTTTTTGAAGTTCCCCTTCTTCCCTCTGCCCTTTCCTTGAAACTAGTGGTCTTGTCTACCATCAACATTTGATGTTTTTCTTGATTTCTACCTTCATCGATTTCATCATCATGAAAAACTCGGGAGTCGTTTTCGTCATCCCTTGCATACTATAGTTCATCACGAAGTTCTACTAACTTGGTCATGGTGACTAGAGAATTCTGTCAATCACTATCTTATCTGGAAGATTAACTCCCACTTGATTCAAGCGATTATAGTACCCAGACAATCTGAGCACATGCTCACTAGTTGAGCGATTCTCCTCCATCTTTTAGCTATAGAACTTGTTGGAGACTTCATATCTCTCAACTCGGGTATTTGCTTGAAATATTAACTTCAACTCCTGGAACATCTCGTATGGTCCATGACGTTCAAAACGTCTTTGAAGTCCCGATTCTAAGCCATTAAGCATGGTGCACTAAACTATCAAGTAGTCATCATATTGAGCTAGCCAAACGTTCATAATGTCTGCATCTGCTCCTGCAATAGGTCTGTCACCTAGCGGTGCATCAAGGACATAATTCTTCTGTGCAGCAATGAGGATAAACCTCAGATCACGGATCCAATCCGCATCATTGCTACTAACATCTTTCAACACAATTTTCTCTAGGAACATATCAAAAATAAACACAGGGAAGCAACAACGCGAGCTATTGATCTACAACATAATTTGCAAAATACTACTAGGACTAAGTTCATGATAAATTTAAGTTCAATTTAATCATATTACTTAAGAACTCCCACTTAGATGGACATCCCTCTAATCCTCTAAGTGATCACGTGATCCAAATCAACTAAACCATGTCTGATCATCACGTGAGATGGAGTAGTTTCATTGGTGAACATCACTATGTTGATCATATCTACTATATGATTCACGCTCGACCTTTCGGTCTCCGTGTTCCGAGGCCATATCTGTATATGCTTGGCTCGTCAAGTATAACCTGAGTATTCCACGTGTGCAACTGTTTTGCACCCGTTGTATTTGAACGTAGAGCCTATCACACCCGATCATCACGTGGTGTCTCAGCATGAAGAACTTTCGCAACGGTGCATACTCAGGGAGAACACTTCTTGATAATTTAGTGAGAGATCATCTTATAATGCTACCGTCAATCAAAGCAAGATAAGATGCATAAAAGGATAAACATCACATGCAATCAATATAAGTGATATGATATGGCCATCATCATCTTGTGCTTTGTGATCTCCATCTCCGAAGCACCGTCATGATCACCATCGTCACCGGCGCGACACCTTGATCTCCATCGTAGCATCGTTGTCATCTCGCCAATCTTATGCTTCCACGACTATCACTACCGCTTAGTAATAAAGTAAAGCATTACATCGCGATTGCATTGCATACAATAAAGCGACAACCATATGGCTCCTGCCAGTTGCCGATAACTCGGTTACAAAACATGATCATCTCATACAATAAAATCAGCATCATGCTTTGACCATATCACATCACAACATGCCCTGCAAAAACAAGTTAGACGTCCTCTACTTTGTTGTTGCAAGTTTTACGTGGCTGCTACGGGCTTAAGTAAGAACTCATCTCACCTACGCATCAAAACCACAACGATAGTTTGTCAAATAGACTCCGTTTTAACCTTCTCAAGGACCGGGCGTAGCCACACTTGGTTCAACTAAAGTTGGAGAGACAGTCGCCCGCAAGCCATCTATGTGCAAAGCACGTCGAGGGAACCGGTCTCGCGTACGCGTAAGGTTGGTCCGGGTCGTCTCGTCCAACAATACCGCCGAACCAAAGTATGACATGCTGGTAGGCAGTATGACTTGTATCGCCCACAACTCACTTGTGTTCTACTCGTGCAAATAACATCAAACCATAAAAACCTAGGCTTGGATGCCACTGTTGGGGAATGTAGTAATTTCAAAATTTCCTACGCACACGCAAGATCATGGTGATGCATAGCAACGAGAGGGGAGAGTGTTGTCTACGTACCAACGCAGACCGACTGCGGAAGCGATCACACAATGTAGAGGAAGTAGTCGTACGTCTTCCCGATCCGACCGATCCAAGCACCGTTACTCCGGCACCTCCGAGTTCTTAGCACACGTTCAGCTCGATGACGATCCTCGGGCTCCGATCCAGCAAAGCGTCGAGGAAGAGTTCCGTCAGCACAACGGCGTGGTGACGATCTTGATGTACTACCGACGCAGGGCTTCGCCTAAGCACTACAACGGTATGATCGAGGTGGAATTTGGTGGCAGGGGGCACCGCACACGGCTAAGGAACGATCTCAAGGATCAACTTGTGTGTCTAGAGGTGCCCCCTGCCCTCGTATATAAAGGATCCAAGGGGAGGGGCTGGCCGGCCAAGGAGGGAGGCGCAGGAGGAGTCCTACTCCTACCGGGAGTAGGACTCCCCCCTCCAATCCTATTCCAACTAGGACTCCAAGGGGGAAAGAGAGAGAGGTGGCCGGCCACCTCTCCTAGTCCTAATAGGACTAGGGGAGGGGGGAGGCGCACAGCCCTCCATGGCAGCCCCTTTCACCTTTCCACTAAGGCCCATGTAGGCCCATTTGGCTCCCGGGGGGTTCCGGTAACCCTCCCGGTATTCCGGTAAAATCCCGATTTCACCCGGAACACTTCTGATGTCCAAACATAGGCTTCCAATATATCAATCTTTATGTCTCGACCATTTCGAGACTCCTCGTCATGTCCGTGATCACATCCGGGACTCCGAACAACCTTCGGTACATCAAAATGCATAAACTCATAATAACTGTCATCGTAACGTTAAGCGTGCGGACCCTACGGTTCGAGAACAATGTAGACATGACCGAGACACGTCTCCGGTCAATAACCAATAGCGGGACCTGGATGCCCATATTGGCTCCTACATATTCTACGAAGATCTTTATCGGTCAGACCGCATAACAACATACGTTGTTCCCTTTGTCATCGGTATGTTACTTGCCCGAGATTCGATCGTCGGTATCCAATACCTAGTTCAATCTCGTTACCGGCAAGTCTCTTTACTCGTTCCGTAATAAATCATCCCGCAACTAACTTATTAGTTGCAATGCTTGCAAGGCTTAAGTGATGTGCATTACCGAGAGGGCCCAGAGATACCTCTCTGACAATCGGAGTGACAAATCCTATTCTCGAAATACGCCATTCATACCAAGGCTTGGTATCATTATCTCGTTGGATCAATTGTTACCTTGGTTGCGATTATAATCGCATTTGTTTTCGCATTGAAATGTTTTACATAGTTTCAATGTATGGTTTAATTAATTAGATGCTTTGGAGAGCTATATGTTGTTAGATGAGAACTATGTATGCACTTTGGTTTTAATGTGATGATGAACTTCTATTAATTTGGACACTTAATTATATATAATGCATGCAGATGAACCGACAATGGATGTACGGTGACAGACACACCCGCGAGTACATTAAGGGCGTGCATGAGTCTCTCGATGCGGCTGAGGCAAACAAGCAGAATGGTTTTATGTGTTGTCCATGCACTGAATGTGGGAATACGAGGTCTTACTCTAACCAGAAAATCCTTCACTCCCACCTGCTTTACAAGGGTTTCATGCCACACTATAATGTTTGGACGAGGCACGGAGAAATAGGGGTTATGATGGAAGACGGCGAAGAAGAAGAGTACGATGACAACTATGTGCCCCCTGAATACGGTGATGCTGCAACGGGGGGAGCTGGTGAAGATCAAGAGGAACCAGACGATGTGCCCAATGATGCTGCCACGGGTGAAGCTGCTGAAGATCAAGAGGAACCAGACGATGTGCCCAATGATGATGATCTCCGCCGGGTCATTGTCGATGCAAGGACGCAATGCATTACTCAAAAGGAGAAGCTGAAGTTCGATCGCATGTTAGAGGATCACAAAAAAGGGTTATACCCCAATTGCGAAGATGGCAACACAAAGCTCGGTACCGTACTGGAATTGCTGCAGTGGAAGGCAGAGAATGCTGTGGCTGACAAAGGATTTGAGAAGCTACTGAAAATATTGAAGAAGAAGCTTCCAAAGGATAACGAATTGCCCAACAGTACATACGCAGCAAAGAAGGTCGTATGCCCTCTAGGATTGGAGGTGGAGAAGATACATGCATGCCCTAATGACTGCATCCTCTACCGCGGTGCATACAAGGATCTGAACGCATGCCCGGTATGCGGTGCATTGCGGTATAAGATCAGACGAGATGACCCTGGTGATGTTGACGGCGAGCCCCCCAGGAAGAGGGTTCCTGCGAAGGTGATGTGGTATGCTCCTATAATACCACGGTTGAAACGTTTGTTCAAAAACGAAGAGCATGCCAAGTTGATGCGATGGCACAGTGAGAACCGAAAGAAAGATGGGAAGTTGAGAGCACCCACTGACGGGTCACAGTGGAGAAAAATCGAGAGAAAGTACTGGGATGAGTTTGCAAAGGACCCAAGGAATGTATGGTTTGCTTTAAGCGCGGATGGCATTAATCCTTTCGGGGAGCAGAGCGGCAATCACAGCACCTGGCCCGTGACTCTATGTATGTATAACCTTCCTCCTTGGATGTGCATGAAGCGGAAATTCATTATGATGCCAGTTCTCATCCAAGGCCCTAAGCAACCCGGCAACGACATTCATGTGTACCTAAGGCCATTAGTTGAAGAACTTTTATAGCTTTGGAATGGAAATGGTGTACGTATTGTTGGGGAACGTAGTAATTTCAAAATTTCCTACACACACGCAAGATCATGGTGATGCATAGCAACGAGAGGGGAGAGTGTTGTCTACGTACCAACGCAGACCGACTGCGGAAGCGATCACACAATGTAGAGGAAGTAGTCGTACGTCTTCCCGATCCGACCGATCCAAGCACCGTTACTCCGGCACCTCCGAGTTCTTAGCACACGTTCAGCTCGATGACGATCCTCGGGCTCCGATCCAGCAAAGCGTCGAGGAAGAGTTCCGTCAGCACAACGGCGTGGTGACGATCTTGATGTACTACTGACGCAGGGCTTCGCCTAAGCACTACAACGGTATGATCGAGGTGGAATTTGGTGGCAGGGGGCACCGCACATGGCTAAGGAACGATCTCAAGGATCAACTTGTGTGTCTAGAGGTGCCCCCTGCCCCCGTATATAAAGGATCCAAGGGGAGGGGCTGGCCGGCCAAGGAGGGAGGCGCAGGAGGAGTCCTACTCCTACCGGGAGTAGGACTCCCCCCTCCAATCCTATTCCAACTAGGACTCCAAGGGGGAAAGAGAGAGAGAGGTGGCCGGCCACCTCTCCGACTAGGGGAGGGGGGAGGCGCGCAGCCCTCCATGGCAGCCCCTTTCACCTTTCCACTAAGGCCCATGTAGGCCCATTTGGCTCCCGGGGGGTTCCGGTAACCCTCCCGGTATTCCGGTAAAATCCCAATTTCACCCGGAACACTTCCGATGTCCAAACATAGGCTTCCAATATATCAATCTTTATGTCTCGGCCATTTCGAGACTCCTCGTCATGTCCGTGATCACATCCGGGACTCCGAACAACCTTCGGTACATCAAAATGCATAAACTCATAATAACTGTCATCGTAACGTTAAGCGTGCGGACCCTACGGTTCGAGAACAATGTAGACATGACCGAGACACGTCTCCGGTCAATAACCAATAGCGGGACCTGGATGCCCATATTGGCTCCTACATATTCTACGAAGATCTTTATCGGTCAGACCGCATAACAACATACGTTGTTCCCTTTGTCATCGGTATGTTACTTGCCCGAGATTCGATCGTCGGTATCCAATACCTAGTTCAATCTCGTTACCGGCAAGTCTCTTTACTCGTTCCGTAATACATCATCCCGCAACTAACTTATTAGTTGCAATGCTTGCAAGGCTTAAGTGATGTGCATTACCGAGAGGGCCCAGAGATACCTCTCCGACAATCGGAGTGACAAATCCTATTCTCGAAATACGCCAACCCAACATCTACCTTTGGAGACACCTGTAATGCTCCTTTATAATCACCCAGTTACGTTGTGACGTTTGGTAGCACCCAAAGTGTTCCTCCGGTAAACGGGAGTTGCATAATCTCATAGTCATAGGAACATGTATAAGTCATGAAGAATAGCAACAGCAACATACTAAACGATCGGGTGCTAAGCTAATGGAATGGGTCATGTCAATCAGATCATTCAACTAATGATGTGACCTCGTTAATCAAATAACAACTCTTTTGTCCATGGTTAGGAAACATAACCATCTTTGATTAACGAGCTAGTCAAGTAGAGGCATACTAGTGACACTCTGTTTGTCTATGTATTCACACATGTATTATGTTTCCGGTTAATACAATTCTAGCATGAATAATAAACATTTATCATGATATAAGGAAATAAATAATAACTTTATTATTGCCTCTAGGGCATATTTCCTTCACGTATGTGGGATGAGCACAAACAGGAGGAATTTAACCTTAAGGCATTGTTGTTCGTGACCATCAACGATTGGCCCGCTCTCAGTAACCTTTCAGGACAGACAAACTAAGGATACCACGCATGCACGCACTGTTTAGATGACACTGAAAGTATATACCTGGACAAATGCAGGAAGAATGTGTACCTGGGCCATCGTCGATTTCTTCCGACCAACCATCAATGTCGAAAGAAAGGCAAGCATTTCAAAGGCGAGGCAGATCACCGGAACAAGCCCGCCATGCGCACCGGTGATCACGTGCTTGCTATGGTCAATGATTTACACTACGTAATCTTTGGAAAGGGTCCCGGTGGACTAGCTGTTCCGAATGACGCTGAGGAACACGCACCCATGTGGAAGAAGAAATCTATATTTTGGGACCTACCCTACTGGAAAGACCTAGAGGTCCGCTCCTCAATCGACGTGATGCACGTGACGAAGAACCTTTGCGTGAACCTGCTAGGCTTCTTGGGTGTGTATGGGAAGACAAAAGATACACCTGAGGCACGGGAGGACCTGCAACATTTGCATGAAAAAGACGGCATGCCTCCGAAGCAGTATAAAGGTCCTGCCAGCTACGCTCTTACGAAAGAAGAGAAAGAAATCTTCTTTGAATGCCTGCTCAGTATGAAGGTCACGACTGGCTTCTCATCGAATATAAAGGGAATAATAAATATGCCAGAGAAAAAGTTTCAGAACCTAAAGTCTCATGACTGCCACGAGATTATGACGCAACTGCTTCCGGTTGCATTGAGGGGGCTTCTACCGGAAAACGTTCGATTAGCCATTGTGAAGCTATGTGCATTCCTCAATGCAATCTCTCAGAAGGTGATCGATCCAGAAATCGTACCAAGGCTAAGGAGTGATGTGGCGCAATGTCTTGTCAGTTTCGAGCTGGTGTTCCCACCATCCTTCTTCAATATCATGACGCACGTCCTAGTTCATCTAGTCGACGAGATTGTCATCCTGGGGCCCGTATTTCTACACAATATGTTCCCCTTTGAGAGGTTCATGGGAGTCCTAAAGAAATATGTACGTAACCGCGCTAGGCCAGAAGGAAGCATCTCCATGGGCCATCAAACAGAGGATGTTATCGGGTTTTGTGTTGACTTCATTCCTGGCCTTAACAAGATAGGTCTCCCTAAATCGCGGTATGAGGGATGACTGACTGGAAAAGGCACTCTTGGAAGAGACTCAATAATATGCAGGGATGGATATTCTTGGTCTCAAGCACACTACACAGTTCTACAGAACTCTACCTTGGTGACCCCGTATGTCGATGAACACAAGAACAGTCTGCGCTCCAAACACCCGGAGCAGTGCGACGACTAGATTACATGTGAACACATCAGGACTTTCAGCAGTTGGTTGGAAACACGTCTCAGAGGTGACAACACTGTTTGTGATGAGTTGTACTTGTTGTCCAGGGGACC
Source organism: Triticum monococcum (assembly GCA_034509565.1). Taxonomy (NCBI): domain Eukaryota; kingdom Viridiplantae; phylum Streptophyta; class Magnoliopsida; order Poales; family Poaceae; genus Triticum; species Triticum monococcum. Next base: position 615,629,365 of record CM067846.1, read on the forward strand.
ATCTTTGACTGTATTGACTTACAAAGGATACGAGATAAATGGGAATACATTTTACACGATCGCCCAAGATCAAAAGAGCACCAACCAAAACAGCGGTGTCCGCTTTGATGCAGCAACCGAGAGCGGAAAGGATACATATTATGGTTACATAGTGGACATATGGGAACTTGACTACGGACCTAATTTTAAGGTCCCTTTGTTTAAGTGCAAATGGGTCAATCTTTTAGGCGGGGGGGTACAGGTAGACCCACAGTACGGAATGACAACAGTGGATCTAAAAAATCTTGGGTACACTGACGAACCGTTCGTCCTAGCCAATGATGTGGCACAGGTTATCTATGTGAAGGACATGTCTACCAAACCGAGAAAAGAAAAGATAAGGAAGCGAATACATCATACGATGAGCCAAAGCACCACATAGTTCTTTCAGGAAAAAGGGACATCCTGGGAGTGGACGGCAAGACAGACATGTCTGAAGATTATGAAAAGTTTCATGAAATTCCTCCCTTCAATGTCAAGGCTGACCCAAGCATCTTGATAAACAATGAAGATTATCCATGGTTATGGCGCAATAAGCAAATGACACAAGCGAAGAAAAAGTGAAGACTTTCTCCCGCAACTATTATGATGATACCATGCCAAATTTGTAACAGACGAACATGCTACCATTGTCCGTTTTGTACATGCACATGCTATGTGGGTGAAATTATGATACCATCCCAACTTTCAACTTTTTCAGAGTTCATTTGAAATGCTTTCATGTCTTATGGTTCAAGGATTTATGTGTTGAGGCAAATGGATCAATATGTCAGGAGGCGGGGTACAGGTAGACCCACAGTACGGTATGACAACAGTGGATCTAAACAATCTTGGGTACACAGACGAACCATTCGTCCTAGCCAATGATGTGGCACAGTTATTGTCCGAAACTTTGATACTTCGAAAGTCATTGTCCATTTTGTACACGAAGTGCATCAAGTTTTTGTCGTAACCCTCTCTACTTTTTGGAACATGCTATGTGGGTGAAATGATGATACCATGCCAACTTTCAACCTTTTCAGAGTTCATTTTAAATGCTTTCCAATTTCAGGGTCATTTAGCTCAAAGAATGAATTAATAGCAAACAGAATGAACTACAAAACTTTTATGAAAATAAAAACAATCAATTAAAATATTATGTTATGATCAACTAAAATAAAACTATAATATTCTTCAATAGCAAAAAGAATATAATTTTTGTGACCTAAAATCAAACTATAAGTATTTAATTGTAAGTATAAATAAAAAATAAATAGCAAAAAAGAAAAAAAAATCTATTTTTATAGTAAAGTTATTCATAAACTAGTGATTCAAACAAATTTTAAAAAATACAAATTTAAACTATTCAAAATTTTAAAACTAATGGCACTAACAGAAAGTTTATAATTTTTGTGACCTAAAATCAAAAAGAAATCGCTAAAAAACTATAAGTATTTAGTTGTAAGTATAAATAAAAAATAAATAGAAAAAAATTCTATTTTTATAGTAAAGTTATTCATAAATTAGTGATTCACACAAATTTTTAAAAATTCAAATTTAAACTATTCAAAATTTAAAACTAATGGCACTAACAGAAAGTTTATAATTTTTGTGACCTAAAAGCAAAAAGAAATCACTAAAAAACTATAAGTATTTAGTTTTAAGTAGAAATAAAAAATAAAAAACCAAAAAAAATGTAGAAATAAAAAAGAAAAAACCAAAAAAAATGCCACCTACTGGGCCTCCATGGCCTGAATACGACCAGAAACCCTACATGGGCCAGGATTCAGGCCCGTAGAAGGCCCAATAGGCCCACAGGCAGTAGCAAGTTTAGGCCCGAAAGCCTGCATAAGAGAGGAGCTCGAATGGGGAGGCACACCAGCGCTTATAAACAAGTGCCGGCGCCCTTCAGCTAGCGATGTGGGACTAAACTTTTGGGCGCGGGGCAGCACAAGGCCATTGGTCCCGGTTGGTGGCACCAACCGGGACTAAAGGGGGCATTGGTCACGGTTCGTGGCACCAACTGGGACCAATGCCCCCCTTTAGTCCCGGTTGGTGCCACCAACCGGGACCAAAGGCCGCACGAACCGGGACCATAGGTAGGCATTCGTCCCGGATCGTGGCACGAACCGGGACCAAAGGTGTAGCTATATAAGCCCACACTTGCAAAATTTTCGCCAACTTCTCCCATTCCCCTTCGCCGACGCCGTCAGGCTCCTCCTCCTCGTCGTCGTCACCGTCGCCGCGCCCTGCCCCATCCCCGCGCGCTTGTCGTCGCCACACCCTGCCCCATCGCCGTGCGCTCGCCATCGCCGTCGCCGCGCCCTGCCCTATCGACGCGCCCTGCCCTGTCGCCGCACCCTGCCCCATCGCCACCCTCGATCTCGCGCCGCCCTGAGCTCGCGCCGCCCTCGTGCTCGCCGTCGTCCCCGGGCTCGCGCAGTGAGCCCCTGCCTCTTCCCCTTTCCTTCTCATCGCCGTCCCCGCACGCACACGTTAGCGCCATCGCCGCCGTCGCCGTCGCTGCCCTGTCCCACCACCATGTCCCGCCGCCGCTGTCGTCGCCCATACCAGAGGGCATATATGGATTTTGTTGTCGCTGTCTCGCTGCTGTCGTCACCGCTGTCCCGCCGCCGCAGATGATTTTGTTCGTATATGGATATGATGATTTTGTTCATATATGGATATGATGTATGCATATTGTTTTTCTAAATATATGGATGTATGTTGATGTATGGAATATCCAGTGATATATGTATGTGGATGTATTGTTTTTTCATATATATGATGATTTTTTTGTTCATAGATGATAGATGATCAAATGATGTTTTTTTGTTCATAGATGATCATATAATTTTTTTTAGGTTATTTTCATTTGTAGAATTTTTTATGTATCTGGGAATAAGGAAAAAGAAGAAGAAGAAGAAGAAGAAGAAGAAGAAGAAGAAAAAGTTATATTAAGGGGGTTGAGGGTCGAGAACTGGTTTAGGGGGTCAAGGGTCGAGAACTAGTTTAGGGGGTCGAGGGTCGAGAACTAGTTTAGGGGGTCGAGGGTCAAGAACGTCGGGCATTCATGAGAGAGGCGGGGAAGAAGGGGAAGAAGATGGAGAAGAAGAGGAGAGGAAGAAGAGGATAAAAAAAGAAGAGGAAGAAGAAGAAAAAAAAAGAAGAGAAGAAAGAATAGAGGTTCTTCTCCTCTATTCTTTCTTCTCTTCTTTTTTCTTCTTCTTCTTCCTCTTCTTTTTTTATCGGGAACGAGGGTCGTCGAGGGGTCGAGGGGGGGGACGGCGAACATTCATGAGAGAGGCGGGGAAGAGGGAGAAGAAGAGGAGAGGAAGAAGAGGAAAAAAGAAGAGGAAGAAGAAGAATAAAAAGAGGAGAAGAAGTTCTTCTCCTCTATTCTTTCTTCTCTTATTTTTTTCTTCTTCTTCTTCTTTTTATCGGAAACGAGGGCATGTCGAGAGTGTCGTCGAGCGGTCGAGGGTCGGGAAACTAGGGCTTACCCGAAGAAGGAGAAGAAGAGAAGAGGAAGAAGAGGAGAAAAAAAGAAAAGGAAAAAAAGAGGAAGAAGACGAAAAAAAAGAGGAGAAGAAGAAGGAATAGAGGAGAAGACTTTGTCAGTTCTTCTTCTCCTCTAGCTATTCCTTTCTTCTTCTCCTCTTTTTTCTTCTTCTTCTTCTTCTTCTTCTTAATTTTTATCAGGGGTTGGAGGGTTCGAGGGGTCGAGGATCGCCGAGGGGTCGAGGGAGGTTTCCTAGTGTCAAAGTATTGAAGAAATCCATGCCTTCATCATTAGCCGGAAGTAACCAGGGCATGTTGGTACGAAGTTCTGCAAAGTTGTTCTGGAATGGAGTCCCGGATAGAATAATCCGCCTTTTGGTACGAATTCAGCAAAGGCCTTCCAAATAGCAATATTCGGAAGGCTCTTGCTGAACTTTGTACCAAAAAGCGAATTATCCTATCTGGGACTCCGTTCCAGAACAACTTTGAAGAGCTTCGTACCATCATGCACATGTTACTTTCGCCTAATGATGAAGACATGGTTTTGTTGAATCCTTTGACACTAGGCAACCTCCCAACCCCTCGGTGATCCTCTCGACCATGAGAGGAAGAAGAGGGTCGTCTAGGGGTCGAGGGTTCCAGGGTCGTCGAGGGTTCGAGGGGTCGAGGATCGCCGAGGGGTCGAGAGAGGTTTCCTAGTGTCAAAGTATTGAAGAAATCCATGCCTTCATCATTAGCCAGAAGTAACCAGGGCATGTTGGTACGAAGTTCTGCAAAGTTGTTCTGGAATGGAGTCCTGGATAGAATAATCCGCCTTTTGGTACGAATTCAGCAAAGGCCTTCCAAATAGCGATATCCGGAAGGCTTTTCCTGAACTTTGTACCAAAAAGCGAATTATCCTATCTGGGACTCCGTTCCAGAACAACTTTGAAGAGCTTCGTACCATCATGCACATGTTACTTTTGCCTAATGATGAAGACATGGTTTTGTTGAATCCTTTGACACTAGGCAACCTCCCGACCCCTCGGCGATCCTCTCGAACATGAGAGGAAGAAGAGGATAAAAAAAGAAGAGGAAGGAGAAAAAAAGAGGAGAAGAAAGAATAGAGGAGTTCTTCTCCTCTATTCTTTCTTCTCCTCTTTTTTTCTTCTTCTTCCTCTTTTTTTTATCGGGAACGAGGGTCGTCGAGGGACAAAGATGTAGTGTCATCCTTGTCGATATATACCTCCTCCCGATAGCTTGCTATGATTAGGTAGCTAGTTCTACGTTTGGCACTAATATATCCATCTATCATGTTTGAATAATAATTGCCATGTTATAAATATTTGTAGAAACTATGGACACCGCCTGAGACGAAGCAAAAGAAGCGTTGTTGAGGGACATAATCGCAGAAGGAAGTGATGCCGTCTCGTTGTTTCTCAACGACACCGATGGTCTGGAAGGAGAGGGTGAACAAGCTGGCTACGGTGACCTAATGCCGGTGCAAGAAGAAGAACATGAGGACGGCTCCGGTGACCCAATGCCGGTGCAAGAAGGAGACCGTGATGACGGCTCCGGTGACCGAACCGAGTCCGGCCAGGTATATATATTAGTTAAGCCTGTGCTGACTAGCTGATTGATGCATTCATTGTTTTGGTATGTACACATATTAATTAAGTCTTTGTTCTTTTTTCTAGCCCTCCGGATCGAGCACAACTTCGGTAAAGAGACGAGGCCCGAAGAAAAAGTTGAGCTCGGATGAAAAGTTAGAGATCATAGCAATCGCGCCCGACGGCCAACCGATTGAACCCCTCCGGGCAAAGAGCGCATTTGTTGCTCAGTGCGGGGTTCTGGTTAGGGACAAGATCCCGATAAGCATCCAGCAATGGTTTAAGCCGGCTACAGAAGACCCTGAGGTGTCTTATGTCAATGATATGCAGAAAAATGATCTTTGGACTGAGCTGAAGTCAAATTTCACCCTACCCCCAGAGGATGATCCGGAGAAGCCAGTTAAAGAGCAATTAATCAAGTCTTTTGCTCTTAAGAGGATGGCAGATCTATTCAAGAGGTGGAAGAAAGAGCTGAATAGGTTTGTCGATAAAAAAGAGACACCAGAATTCAAGGGCAGATATGAGAAGATCAGAGATCACTGGCCCGCATTTGTGGCCCACAAGACATCGGAAAAGAGTAAGAAGATGTCGGCGACAAACAAGCAAAATGCTGCGAAGAAGATGCTTCACCATCGCACGGGGTCAGGTGGCTACCTCGTAGCCCGGCCTAAGTGGGCCAAGACTGAGAATGATCTGGTTGCTAAAGGGATCGAACCAGAGACAATTAGCTGGCCAGACCGTTGCCGGACTTGGTTCTTCGGGGCTGGCGGAACCTTGGACCCTGTAACAGGGAAGTGCATTTGGACGAATGATCAAATGGACATACCAGTCAGGAAGCTTAAGCAGTATATCGAAGCAGCGCAGCAAGGTAAGTTCTTTCCAGACAGAGAGAACGACGAGCTCACAATGGCCCTCGGGAATCCTGAGCACCCTGGACGGACACGAGGCATGCCAGGCTCCATTCCGTGGAAGGTTGGGTTTCCGGACGCAGGCGGTTACAAATCCCATGAGAGGAGGAAAAAAGTGCAACAGACCCAAATGCAAGCGCTGCAAGCAAGGGTAGACGCGATAGAGGAACGAGAAGCAAATCGTAGCAAACATAGTGCCGAAGCTTCCCCCGAAGCTACCCCGCCATCTCAGCGCAGAAGCAGCGTGGCTTCCACCGAGCTGCTTCAGCCGGAGCATGCCTTGACGTCTCCTGCCAGCTATCCCATGGATGCTATAACGGAGTCTCAAAATTGCCACCTTATGACGCAATGGATGAATTTGAAGGTCAAGGCGGCTGTTGGCTCTATTTATCCTACTGAACCCGGTGCAACTTTTCACTGCCGGCCGATTCTAGAAGGATATGCTAGGGTGATGGTGGATGAAATAACGGAGGGATTTGAGGACCTCCAGCTTGACCACCCTACCGGTGAAGGGGAGACTCGGCTGGGGTCTGCTCTGAAGACTCCATGCCTATGGCGGAAGGAGCTCATCAACCTTCCGAACTGGACGCCTTCGCCTCCTCCTCCTCCTCCGGCAAGTCAGGGCACTCCGCCTCCTCCTCCGGCGAGTGACGATCAGGGCCCTTGGCCGGCTCCTTCTCCGGCGCGTGGCGGCACTCTGCCTCCTTCTCCGCCTGCGCCGACGCGCCCGAGCAGCCAGCCTCCTCCTTCTCCGCCTCGTCAGCAAGGGCGGAAGAGACCTGCCGCCGCTCCGGCTGCTCCGGCGCGTCGTGGTCCTTCTCCTCCGCCTCTTAAGCAAGTAAAGAAGACAACCGCTCCGTCTGCTCTGTCGGCGTCTAGCAGTGCAACCAGAGGCGGGAGGACATACAGATTCGGTCCTTCTCTGAAGACTCCAGAGAAGTTACCATATGAGAGGACCCCGGAGGAGAACGCCGAGATCGTGCGAACCGAAGTGGATGACTGGTTTCAAGGGTTGAGAGCAAAGAGACATCCACCTCCGGAGGAGAAGGTAGATCCGGTGAAAGTGAAGCGCACTCTGGCTGCCCTGACAAAACCACCGAAGTCTCCGCCGAAAGGAAACTATGAGTGCATTATTGGAAAGGAATTTGCCGAAGCGGAGCGGTCGGGAAGTACTGTCAGTGATCAAAGGCTGAAAGAACGACGAGCTGGGAAACAAATTGCCCAGCTCGGCGAACAAGTGAAGCAATCGTGCCCCCCGCTCAAGGTGCCTAGCCACAACGTCGCTAATGATCTGAGGATGGTGCCCAGTTATAGCAATCTTGCAGATTACCTGCCCGACGATGTACATTATGAACCCATGGACGTGCAGATACAAAGATACGAGTACGGGAAGCCTCTCGTCAAAGATGAAAGATCTCTATCAACGATGATGCGAAGATTGCATGATTGGTACTTGAAAATCTGCAGAGACTCTGGGGGGAGGAGTACTTTGTATGTGAAAGTTAAAAAGGAGCATGACCTCGTTGGAATTGAACTGTTGCCTGTTCCATTTGAGGAGTTCTATCAGTTTTTCAATCAATTGGCCCTCGATAAAACAACGGTCGCCTGCTACTGTCTGTAAGTAGTACTACTTCTGTCATTAAGTTTCTATATATAGCTTAGCTCTTTCATTGCATGTATTTATAATCATCCTCACTATATTATGCAGATTGAAGATCGCCGAATTGAAGAAAAGACAAGTCGGTGATATTGGGTTCATTAACACATATCTCATAGATGCAACTCAGGTTAAATTTCATGCCGCAGCTACCGAGGCCAACTTGCTACGATCGTTGGTAATAAATGAAAACAAAGATATAATACTCTTTCCTTATAACTTCAAGTGAGTGTTACTGTCTTGTGCGTATTCGGTTTCCCTTATATATTAGTCAAGGTTATAGTAATGTAATTGATGAGTTATGCATGCATGTGCAGTTTCCACTATATTCTCCTAGAGATTAAGCTTGAGCAGGGACTAGTAACCGTCTTAGACTCAAGACGAAAAGATCCCCAGGACTATGCAGACATGACTCAAATACTCGAGAAGTAAGTTAAATCGATCATTATCCACCATATCAGCAACTTTGTTCATTTCCTGATATATCAAGTAATTGTTTTCTTTGTCCGGCAGGGTTTGGAGAAAATTCACCAGAAAAGCTCCGGGACTACCGAAGGAGCTGCAATTTAGACACCCGAAAGTAAGTACTATAGTAGCATTTTAAGCGCATCTACTAGTCATTCAAGCGCTAGTTTCATCAATACCATTTGGCATTCTTGCTTATCAGTTTGATTAACCTCTATTTCTTGTAAAGTGGTTGTGGCAGGAACAAGGGAATGATTTCTGTGGATACTACGTTTGCGAGTCCATCCGCCACACGACCTGTGAGCGGGGCTACACTGACGAACAATATGAAGTACGTAAATAACAACATTCACAATTTTATTTTATTACCATCATTTGTGTTGAGTTTCACTCATTTATATATATATATATATATATGTATTGACCCCCTTCTTTAAATTAGATGTTTCGGAAGCGGGATGAACTCCTAGCACCAGCTCGCATGCGAGCAATTCAAGAGGAATTGGCGCCATTCTTTCTTGACCACGTGATCCCTGAAGATGGAGAATTCTATGTAGACCCTGAGTCCGTATGATTATATTTGTAAGAGATAATTATTGTATATATGTAGCCGGTAGTGTCAGATAGATATACGAGAACTTGTTATTCGACCAATCTCTCGGAGAAGGAGAGGTGGTCAATATCACTTCTCTCTGTATGCATATATGTTCATGACGATCTTCTCTTTCCTTCGTTTGCTTACTAGCTAGCTAGCGTGTCTAGTCCTCTCTATACGTATGTATAGTACGTAGCGTCGACCAAGCACGGACATAAGAGAGGACACTTCTCTCTATTAATTATAGCTAGCTAACACAATATATGAAACACCTAAATTAACCCCCCAAAACCCCCAACCCCCCCCCCTTTCAAAAAAAACCCCAGCCACAGAAATACTGACGCGTGGATGCCTATTGGTCCCGGTTGGTGCCACCAACCGGGACCAAAGGGTCTCCTGCCTGGGCTCTGCGCACTGCCCACGTGGAGGCCCATCAGTCCCGGTTCTGGATTGAATCGGGACTAAAGGGTCGGGGCATTAGTACCGACACTTTAGTCCTGGTTCGGGAACCGGGACTAAAGGCCCTTACGAACCGGGACTATAGGCCCTTTTTCTACCAGTGTAAGGGAATATTCCTTACGCTTTCCTCTTAAGCCGGCCCATGATAACATGAGTCGGCCTTCTGGGCCTTGGGCCTAGTCCTCTATCTGACCCGCTGTCAGGGCCATTAGTGAGTCGCCAGGCTCGTGAGTCGCCAATCCTCCAGCGGGTTACCAATGAAATGCTAAGTCCCAATATATCCGGCCGGATTATACCGCGGGGTATATCCCCGACAAGCGTCAAAAGTATCACTCTAGATATGTTGAAGATGGACCAAAGTAGAGGCGCATCAATCAAGCATGAGCCTCTTGCTTGTCCCTCTGAATTACCTCACGGCCATAAATGGAACCACCATGCTTCGGCTTCTTGTTCTTATGGATCATCATGATCAAAGCAGCGTCTGTCATGTCATATTCTGAAAGAACATGCGGCGCGCTCCCATGTTTGGTTTTGGTAATTGATGACAATTTATATGGACTAATGCTTTCCTTGAGTTATATTTGAAGGATTTGTCCATAGGCTTTTCTTGAAGTCCATGTGTTGGTTTCAAGGAGTTTATGAGATGGCCAAAGTGCTTTTCAAGGAATTATCCAAAGATTGGTCATGTGAGAGTTGAGCTTATTGCAAGCATGTCTTGAAGAAGAAGATTGTGTGAACATTCAAGTTTACCTTCAAGACATCATCCTAATGAAGAGAGTTGAAAGATTCAAAGTTGATCAAGACTAAGTACAAAGAGTGATTCAAGTTGATCAACACACAAAGCGCACAAGTTGTACCGAGAGGGACCAAGTGATCACATGGTATGGTAAGCATTGTCCATTACGCTTTGTGTACTAACCCATCGTCTACGTGAGAGTCCTGTGTGGGCTTAGGTATGTTTCCATGGTTTTGCGTCAAGAGGAAGATCTCATACAACCCATGGAGGATGACATCAAGTGGTGATCGTCATTAAGTTTGCGGTGTGCAAGTTCAAGTGGAGCAACACAAAGAGTGGCTCACCCATAATGGAGTATGGGGGAGCAATCAAGCTTGAAGCTTGCCGTCCATTGTGGTGTCAATGGAATTGTGAAGATGTGCCGAAGAGTGGCTCACCCATAGTGGAGTATGGGGGAGCAATAAACTAGTCTTCATCGAGCCAACACAATCAAGAAAGGTGGTCCAACTTGAGGAAGTCAAGGTCGTCATCATCTAGCTCAAGTCGACTGTGTGCAATGCAAATTTTTTCCCTTGATAGGTTTTCTATTTTACCGGTCTCATAGTGGTAGTTGGGATACCAGGTTGTAGGATCGATTGTCGTACTTTCAGGGGGGGGGGGCTCTCTAGTGAGTAGCTTGATCGTATCGTTCGTCGAGAGCTCAAACCATTGCATCCTTATATCATATTTCTTGGTTCTTATTTGGTTCTTCTCCTTGTGAGATTTGGAGCTTTATGGTCATCTTCATGACAAGCTTGAGTTCATCAAAAACCGATTTCATATGCATCTTCTTTTGTGTTTTTGGTGTTGGAGTTTTTATCGGTCTTATTTGAGAAAGGGTTCTCACCATTTTATTTTGGTTTTTTCTCAATTGCTATTTCTTGATATTTCTATCAAGATTGTGTTTGCTCTTGTCTTTAGCTTTTCAACAAACTTGATTTCGTCAAATTCGGAGCTCGTATGCGAAAGTTGTGGTTGTTTTGATCTTACCTGTTTTACATAGAGAGGTTGTACCGCCCCATAGAGAGATTGTACCGGTTGACCGGTACAACCGGTGTTTGGAGCAGTTGTACCGCTCTAGAATTGGTCCGAAGGTTGTGCCGGCCATGTACCGCTCTACCACCGGACTAGTTTCTGTTTTCGAGCGGTTCTTGTGCGGTTGTTGACCGGTTGTACCGATTAGTTCAGTTTAACCAGTACTACCGGTTCCCTGGGCTATTGCCGCTTAAGGCTTTTTCCTACAGGTTAGTTTTTCCTCTGCTTTGATCGGTTGTACCGGTTCGTGCACCGGTTGTACCGGTCCTACAGTTTTCTACACTTAACATGCAGATTCGTGGGGACCTATAAAAGGGGTCTTCTTCCCCATTGGTATCTATCCTTTGAGCTCGTGTTCTTCTCCATTGTTGACCTTCTTCGAGCTTACTATCTCTCAATCCCTTCATGGATTATTGTTAGTTTTGGGGGGAAAGGAGATAGGAGATCTAGATCCACATTTCCACCAATCACTTTCTCCTCTATGTGAGGGGAACCCCTTGGATCTAGATCTTGGAGTTTTTGGTGTTCTTCTTCTTGTTCTTCCTCTTATTTTCCTCCCTAGCATTAGTTGCTTTGGTGGGATTTGGGAGAGAAGGACTTGGGCACTCCGTGTGCCCTTGACATTGCATTTGGTGCATCGGTGTGAGTTCTCCACGGTGATACATGGAAGTTACAAGTTGAGAAGCTTATTACTCTTGGGTGCTTGGTACCCTTGAACTTGTTCCTCTTGGGTGCTTGGGCGCCCTAGACGGTTGGTGGTGTCCGGAGCTCAATCATTGTGGTGTAAAGCTCCGGGCAAGCGTCGGGGTCTCCAATTAGGTTGTGGAGATCGCCCCGAGCAATTTGACGGGTACCGGTGACCTCCCCCAGGGGTTGCCAAAGTGTACGGGTTCGGTGACCGCCCCCAAGGGTTGCCATTTGTACGGGTTCGGTGACCACCCTCAAGGGTCCCTTAGTGAAATCACGGCATCTTGCATTGTGCGAGGGCGTGAGGAGATTACGGTGGCCCTAGTGGCTTCTTGGGGAGCATTGTGCCTCCACACCGCTCCAAACGGAGATTAGCATCCGCAAGGGTGTGAACTTCGGGATACATCGTCGTCTCCGCGTGCCTCGGTTATCTCTTACCCAAGCCATTTACTTATGCATTTTACTTTGTGATAGCCATATTGTTTCTTGTCATATATCTTGCTATCACCTAGTTGTTTATCTTGCTTAGCATAAGTTGTTGGTGCACATAGGTAAGTCTAGTTGTTGTAGGTTTTGTGCTTTACAAATTAACTGCTAGGTTATTCCGCATTTGTTCAAGCCTAAACCATAAGTATTTTAAAGCACCTATTCACCCCCCACCCACCCCCACCCCCCTCCGGGCAACATCCACGATCCTTCATATTCCCCTTCAGACGAGGAATCATCCAACGAAGAACCAATCACATGAACTCGTCTACAATGGAATAGTTTGAATTACCATCTATTCATTTGTTCATAACAAAAATGATAGATAGCAAAAAATTTACCTTGTAAACAATTCGTCAAGCACCTAGAGTGTGAGGAGGAGCACAGCAGCCGACGGGGCGTCGGAGACTATGTGTTAGTTGTGTCGGGACTAATCGGCCGCATGGACGTCGGGAAGGGACTCATATCCGCCGGTAGGTGAAAGTCTTGGAAAAGAAAGCATCGCCGCGTCGTCCATGACGGCCAACACAACAAAGAGGCACTGCTCGGTGGCGACGTCGCGAGGCAGCTACTAGTCTGCGCTGGCGGCCTCCAGCGGGACGACGAGCTCCATTACATGCGGCCGAGGGTAGCTCACAGCCGGAATCTCTCTCGATGGTGGTGTGGCGGCGGAGCTCAAATTCCAATCATTTGGCAAATATAAAGCACTAGGAATTCACTTTGGATTGGGAATAAATCTCATCTAAGCTGAAGGGTTGGGATTTGACCTCTTTGCCAAGTTTTTAGACGCCCCATTGGAGATGGCCTAATATGTACAGCATTCATATGATTGAGAAAAAAATTAAAGTCAGAGCACATGCATTTTTATGGTCATTGGCTTAAGTTCTTACTGTTATTCTTTTTTTTTTAGACTGAGTAGGCAGCCTACTCAAATGGGGCAATACATTCAGATCGCAAAAAAGTGTTTACTGTTATTGTTAATTGTGTTAGCTTTTTTCTCTAATAAAGTTTAACCAATCATGTAAAGTTGATAAGAAATCGGTAAATTAAGAATGTCAAGCACAAATAAAATACAATATGTGTTCATGTGCCATTGGCCAGTTGTTATATCCCCGTGAAGAGGAACAACGAAGTTGACCATGGAAGAACCAAGAAACATGCACTTTGACATTTGAGGACAAACCACCTTTTGACACCTTACACACTCTTAATAGCATCTCACTTGACAGTTTTGTACTCTAGAGAACTCTATCAACCTATTTTCTACTCTTTTTGTTTTCAAACACTCCTAAGATAGTCAAGGATACTACAAATGCAATCATATATAAACGTGTTCTAGTTCATTAAGTGGCGTGTATTAATTTGTGGAGGATTGATTTTTTTTCTTGCTTTGCTTATATTTATGGTGAAACTCAGTGAAATCTTTTATACCAAACTAAATTAAGAAAAGTAAAATAGTTTTGTGATAGAGTTTAACACAAGAAAATGTGCTTATAACGGTGAACATGAGAATATAAAAATGATAAGGTATCTTAATAATTCTTATACTTAAATTAGAAAAAAAAATAGATAGTATAGTGAACCATATGTGAATGAGAATCATAGAAAGTTATGGAGAAATAAAAAAGTTTAGTACAAATAAAGAATGACTAGTACTAATTGAAAAAACTAACGATTTACACGGTGCATGTTGTACAAACAAACCAAAGAAAAAAGTTTCTTGAAACTCAATGAAACGTGTTTAGGGTTTTTCAGTTACCATGTATTGGATGCATCATCACGTTAGGTAGAATCAAACGCACAATCTCCTTATTTATCAAACAGCTGACGTGACACTGCTCCTTTCCCTGTCTGCGCCTCTTGGCCAAGCCCCGCAATGAACTGGTGACAGCTTTGAAGGAGAGGAGAGGAGAATAGACTAGAACAGTGTGTTTGTTAGGTGTTTTGTTGTGCTTATCTCCAGAGAAATGGTTGTAGGTAAGTACAAAAAAATAAGGGAAGAAAGGAAATAACGAAAATCATACTTCTTCTACCTTAGAAAACGTTTACTATCAATAAATCATGTTTCTCATTTGGCAGCCTTTCTGCTCTGTGATCAAGCCGTTTTCTCCTCTCCATCATTGTGCTCGGTACTCTGACATGACCAAAGCTTTGCGGCTCTATCATGTCAAGCCCGGAGAAATATCGGGCCGAGGGGAACGATGTTAAAAGCCATCAGATCTGACACCCATGGGCTCTGGCTAGGCGGATCCTTCACGGACGAGGCCGGCATAAAAGTTGAGGATCAATAATTTTAAGCGTCGTGTGTGTTTTGATACAAACACATGGGTGGCATACTGCAGTGAATATGTGGTGTCTGTTCAAATACTGTATTTTTTGCGCTGCTACAAGCATTGGCTTCCATGTTGCATACGCGTCAAATAATATGAACAATCTTCATTTTGTTACATACACATAAAAAAAATTGCTACATTGGTGTTCCTTAAATGTTATGACTTTTTCTGCATGTTTTCACGTCATTTTATCCATGTGAAAGAGATCAAAACATGGGTGGATTAGTAAGTTGCTTGGCTCGTTAAGCCCATGCTCGCTAAGGCTTGGCTTATAAGCTTGGTAAGCTTAAGGAGAGAGGGAAAAAAACTACACGGCTCGGTTTGTTTGAAGCTCGTTAAGCTCCCGAGCGCTCATTGGTAGGCCTTACTCTCTTTTGCTACGAGGTGTTGCGACCTATGGGACGAGAGTGCGGCTAGGTGACTATGGAAGGAGGTGGTCTAGTTGCTACATCCTATAGGCCGAGTTGGGTTGATCAAATTGAATGGTTGAGTTTAGGTGACATGAAATGTTCTTGCTTAAGATAAGAATTTGTGTTGTGAATTGTGATGTGTTAACGAGTTTGTTAAGCTCATTTAGTTTAACAAGCTAAAACCAGTGATTGACTCTGTTCATTAAGAAGCGAGCTACAAGCTTAAGCTACTGAACGCTCATTAAATTGGCAAGCAACAAGCTTTGGTCCACCAATGTGTACCTATCAGACACGGTACACATCAGCAAAATACGTATTAGTCCTGCATTTCGAACTTTACAAATAGTAACCTCCCACATTTGTCTGCCGGACTACTGGTCTTGAAACCAGTGAACCAGCAGAGAATGATGAAGACACTATCTGGACAAAAAAAAAAGCAGACCAATGCCTCATCAGCGTCTCAACCACGGTCTTGTGGTGTCGTTTGAGGATACATCATGGAAAGGACAGACATGTTAGGTTTTTGTAGGACAGACATGTTTGCAGACGCAGGGGGATGAAATTTGAGGAACGCCCTTGGAGATGCCTTTAGTGGACTAAACTGGACTGTCATAATAATTCCAATCACCTGCCATGCATTTTACTCTTCAAAATCCAGCCATTCAATAACGCCCATAGAGCGCAATATGGAACTGGGCGTTCAGTTGTGAAGTAATCAAGGCATTTGTGGCGGCTGGAAGTTTAAACATTTGCACCAGTTGGACGTTTTCACCAGATGGATTGCCCCACAAAAGAGGAAGTGCAGCTTACAACTGATCTAACTATGCAAGCCCTATACCTACTTCTCATGCTGCCCGAAGTACAAACCTGAGATGGCCACGAGTATGTTCAGCATCACGACTTCATCGTCCATCTCTGACTTGGCGGCGAGGATGGTTGAGCACTTGCGCAGCATCGACCTCAGCGACGCGCATGTCTCTGCATCCAAGGGCGGCTCGACAGCGACGCATAGCGCAAACAGCCAAAGGCAGTCATTCCTTGAGAGTGTATCAAAGCTCTGGATCATATCGATGTAGTTGCGCAGTGTGGCAGCTCTTGAAACTGCGTCCATCTTGCGAATCATCGTCAGTGTCGGGTCAATCTGCAGCTCGAAGCTGATGCCAGGTTTACAGGAGTTCTTCACCGCTCCTGATACAGATGGTTCATCCGAGCTGTCAAGTTCCAAGAATGCCTGCAGAGAAGAGTATTCATACATCACCATAGCAGACGTGACTGTCAAAAGGCAGCTAACGACAAAAGAGATAATCACACCAAGTTACTCTAATTGTACTGACTTCAAGTTCAAGTCATCAGAAAGACAGTCAACACCTTTTTGTCATTGCAAAAGGTGAAGCAGCAAGGTAGTTGTACATCATGTTTCTCCATATTTAATTTGCAAGGCATGACAGGTTTCTGAATTTAGGAATTTTTACAGGCAACCGTGATTTTACTCTCAACCCGACCATCAGGTTTATCAATTAGTTATTGCAAATGACACTAGTAACACTACATGCTTAAAACATCGCTGTTAAGGATTGTTCTCTACCATGATAAAAGACCCCTAAAAGTTTACTGGTAGTTAACTAGTTATAGCATCGGGTGCCCATCGATATCTGATATATTCTGCACATGTGTCATTAAGATCTTAGGGCTTGACCTAATCAAATATTCAGAATTGTGAATGCATCGAAATAACTAGGTAGATAAAAATTTAATTTTACTTCAAATAGCAGCCAAGGCCCAAGAGAGACATAGTGTTACCTTCAAGACGATAATTATGAAAAGGAGAACAAAGCTTTTATGTGGTTAGGCATGGTGATGCATTTAAATGGAAACATAGCTTACCAGCCTTGTCTCTGAAAAATATGTAATAAACGAGTCTTCCCATTCCTTTGATGCACACAAATCAGGTGAACACTTCGGTATGTCAGGAATTTCTGGCATATAAGGTGTTTGCTCCTTTATAGCTGCTCTCAGATCTATCTTGGCCACCTTCACTTTAGGAATCTGGTTAGCTTCCCACCTGTAAACATAATCAGAAGAATAATCACTAAAACAATAATAATTTTGCATCAAAAGGATGACAGACAAACATTTTGCAAGATGAAATCAACGACACCCTTCCATCTAATTTCTTTATTCGGCAGAGGATGCAGTTTCTATTACGTTTAGGCTCATATGAATGCTTTTGAGTTATACAGATAGATGATTATGCACTACAGAACTGGGTCAGCAGAACAGATGTGTTGCAAGAACAAACGCAAATTTGATGAAATGACAACTCAATAAGAATCACAGCATAAGCGAGATAGTTGAGAGTGAAAATATACCAAATTTTGTGATCTGGGGGAACAAGAAGAGAAGGGGAACTGCAGATTATTTCCCATTTGCTATTCTATTGCCCAAGTGCCAAAACTAAACTCTGACATATTGTTCTGGTAACTAATATAAAGTTTTTGCGTTTCATTGCATTGGAAACAAAGGGGAATAGAATATGCAACCCATAGAACTATAAAGTTTTTGCGTTTTCTCAAAAAAAAAACTAATATAAAGTTTGTATTTCAAACCTCTCAGGTTTGTGTTGCATAGTACTATATCAACCCATAGAACATATGCAAAACCATGGCATGAATACACACTAACATCTAAGTGGAAGTCGAAGAACCTGCATATCAGATATATTTAACGTTGTAATGTGTCTATGAAGTATGAACTCAATGAAGAGAAAAAAAAATCCAGAGATATAATGCATAATCCATCCTTCTACTTTGCTAAGCCTTAGTTGTTCCCGCTCAAGCTTCAGCAAGATGAGCTCGTAACATTCTGTCGATAGCAACAAGAAATAATATTGGTGGCAAATAAACAAAGAAATCAGCAAAAAAGAACATATTACAACTGTAATGTTCACTAGTTTCAGGCAAAAGCCAATCAGGATTGTAGATATTTTGTTAAACTTGGATTACATAGATTTCTACTTCCACTTTCATGAGATCTAGAACACAGCAAGTAAATTTCATCTAACAGGATTCCTAACAGAATGATGATAATGATGTTTCTCTGAAAATAGAAATTAAAGAAAGCCATTCAGTGAACACCAAAATAACGAGACAAAAACATGAAAACACATTAAGGAAGCTGGCACCGGCACCTACATTTACCAGTAATATAGGGTGACATCAGGCAATTCTATGCTTCTAGCAGCTTTCAGCGACTCACTCAGGGTAAACATTCACCACATAATGACAACACGAAATGCACACACGCACTTCAAAGGCCTCCTAGATCCAACCAATCGACCAGGACAACGAAGGAAGCATACCTGACACGCCGGAGATACTCGAAACCATCGAGCGGCTCACCGGACTCGAAATCAGGCTCCCCATCAACCGCAAAGGCAGGCTTCAGAATGCCATCATACTCATCATCACTGTCATCTTCATACTCCACATCCCCACCCTGATCAAACGGCTCCCCGGTCGCCTGACGGACCCCCGAATCCCCGTTCCTCCAGCCACCCACCTCCGCCGCCTCTACAGCACCACAAGCAAAAGGAACAGTCACTACCTACACAAATACAGTACTCTGTAAACCTAAAAGGGTCCTAGCCCCGCGGCTAAGTTCACAAATCACAAGCGCAAAATTGAGAGGGGATTCAATACCGGAGAACTGGGGCGCCGCCGCCTCGGGCCTCTTCTTCCCGCCCCCGGAGATCTTCTTCCCCCTCCTGGACAGCGGCTCGTCGGAGGCGAGGAGCCCGTCGTAGTCCCCGGAGAAGCCCGCGGCGGCGAGGGCCGCGTACGCCTCGGCCCACCGCAGCGCCTGCGCCTCCCGCGACGGCGCGCCGCTGAGCGCCTCCAGCTCGTGCCTCGTGTACCTCATCGTCTCCAATGGCGGCGGCAATGGAGCACCGGAAGGGTTCGAGTTTTTTTTCCCCACCCCAAACCTCACGGCTCGTACTTGGAGAGAAACTAAAGCGGTGTCATTCGTGGGCCTAATTGGTTGGCCCTGGAGCGGGCGAGCCTCGGCCCCTCTCTCTTCTTCCTGCGCTCAGATCTGGGCCTGGCTCGGAGGAGGCCCGGTGGATTCGACTCGTGGGCTGTATAAAATAGCGAAGGGGTGACGCGGCCGGCACAGAGCCGCAGACGTTCGCACCAACTCCTCTGAACTCTGAAGCCTGGACGGAGCGGAGAGGAAGGGGAGAGATCACCGACCGGCGGCGAGGCGGGGGGAGGGGAGATGGCCGGAGGAGAGGAAGGGTGGAGGAGGAGCGGCATCGAGGTGAGCACCCTGCAGTTCGGCTACGACGGGGAGGCGCCGCTCTTCGCGCGCTTCAACCTCCGCGTCGCCCCCGGCTCGCGCTGCCTCCTCGTCGGCGCCAACGGATCCGGTAAGCACCTCACCCCCACCGCTCACCACGAGCCGCGAAATCTACTTTGCTGCTGCTCCTGTCCGGTGATTGTATGGCTCGGACGGGTCCTTCCGCTGGGCACCTTGTGGCTTGCCTAGCTGCCGGATGATTTAGGCACGAATGTTCAGACTTCAGGGGATTGATTGATGTGACTGCGTGAGGCTCCGTTAGCGTGCTAGATGTTGTTCTTTCTGCGTTTGCTAGGACTGGGCTAGAATGTAGTGATTGGTCTGTAATTTGGTTGTTGCCTCAAAGAAGTCGGGATTGTTGTGTGGTGGCCTGGTGAGGGTTTTCGTGTGCTCTGTCCGTTTAAATGGCCTCTGTTTTGAGGGAAATGGTGCTGTAGCTAAAATGTTGGGATTCATCAGGCGGAATTGCGGTTGTGCCGTGCATTTGTGCTTGAGTTGGAACTGGCTCAATAGTATGAACACAACTGTGAGCACAGTTTAGCTAATTATATACTGGGGGGGGGGGGGGGGGGTGATTGAAAAGGGCACTGCACTGGAATGGATGAAATGCTGGCCGATACTTTTTGTATGGTATGGCCTATTGAATTTTCGTTTGCGGTTCTTTTATCGTGATATTGAGCATTGCGTCCGTCAAGGTTTGGGCATCTCCTGTCTTTCTTTCTCATACAGATGGTAGAGCTGTGGGATTTCTTGTCCAAGGGATGCCCTTCGTTCAGCTTTAGCATGGGTTTTGGGCAGCTTGTACTGTAAATGTCATGTGTGACACATTTTTTTATTGGAGATTACCGTCTCTGGAATTTTTCATGATAACCGTGTGGCACCAGTAGATCGCTATGCCAAATTCCAAAAGGGGTGCTGCCATAACAGAAGGAAATTCTTTGTCCATTCTGAATTAATCTGCAAACACGTGTACAATGCATTGTTGCTGACTTGCTGATGTATGTTTTGTTCTTATCTTGGATGAGTAATGTCTTCTACACAAATTTATGTACCTGTTTATTTCAAACTGCAGGCAAGACCACTCTCTTGAAGATTCTTGCAGGAAAACATATGGTTGGAGGAAAGGATGTTGTCCGTGTTCTTAATGGTTCTGCTTTTCATGACACACAGTTCGTGTGCAGTGGTGACCTTTCCTACTTGGGTGGTTCGTGGAGTCGGAATGTCAGTTCAGTTGTAAGTTCCCTCTTTTTCTACTTGTTATAAGAACTAGAAATTTAGCTCTTGCTTGCTATCTTCATTATTGATGTTTGCCTAACTGAGCATTTTCTTACTTTTCAAATGGCTTTCTCCAGAAAACTCATGGGAGCTATTTTTAATTACTTAATGCCGGCTGAACTAATATAGTGGCCTTTGTCCATGTTGTTTCAGTATCTATAGATATTCTAGGTGCTTGACTGAATATTGTAGCTGCAGCGAACCTTTTTCCATAAAAAAGTTGTTAGAATTCCTCTTTCCCTACTTCATTAATTAAGAATTGATGTATGACCAGTTTGTCGACAGCACTTTTTATGCGTGCTTTATTTGTCAGAGCAATGGCTTTGTATCTTACATGCAAGTAATTTTCTCAGGGTGATGTTCCACTACAGGGCGATTTCTCTGCTGAGCACATGATATTTGGAGGTATTCTACATGCAGCATGCTCATCATATCCCATTATTTGTTTTATATGGATGGAACATGGAAGCAATAATGTGTGCACATACTGTTTATTCCTTGAATTAACTTGTATCCATTGATGCTTCAAGCATTTCTTGTAGTTAATTTCCTGCTGTCATGATATGTTTATTTAAATCATTTTACTTCCACATTTGTGGTTTAGCTTTATCGAGTTTCGTTTAATCATCTCAGTTAAAATCCACTGAAATCCATGTTACTATTATTATTACTGCAAATAGGTAATTGATGTTATTGACAGTACATGTAAATACACCTTTCTTCCTCCACCCTGAAACATGAGCAGTTGATGGAGTTGATCCTGTTAGGCGAGAGAAGCTGATTGATCTACTAGATATTGATCTGCAATGGCGCATGCATAAAGTTTCAGACGGACAGCGCCGCAGGGTACAAATTTGCATGGGCCTTCTTCATCCATACAAGGTGATGCTCTATTCCTAGTTTTGTGTCGATTATTCTGATATATACTCTTGACTGCGTCTCATACCGTGTTCTTGTACCAAGTTGGGTGCTTCTTGATCAGATACTTGTTTCTTTGATTATCCTGAGGCTCTGAGCCTTTCTCGGTGTATTCTTTTGCTAGGACAGAAAAATGAGTTTACTATGCAATAGCCAAACTGCCAAAGGCAAAAGGGTTGTTTGGGTGTAATCTAGTGCAAAGAAAACCACAGCCACATGATCAGTGATCATTTGACCACTAAACTACCCTTGTATCTGTCATATTACCCTCACAATTAACCCTGGAACTGCCACTATTTATGTCTTCGCTCCTCAGCGAGCCAAGAAACAACTTTACTCACTTCATTGCCCATCAGTTGTGAAGAATAATAGAAACTTCATTGGAAGGACTCTTGATTGATAGTGTATATTCAGTCACCAAGTGTGATTGAGTTAGAACGAGTTTGTTGTTGAGTGACTTCAGTCAGTTGTGATCCATGCACATATATAGCCAGGTGACGAGTCAATGTGCAGATGGGAAACATCTGTCTTTTAGCTAATTCGCAGATTGACAAAGAAAGGTTTATATAGCCAGTTTATTCAGAGGGTCACCAAAACCTGGTCCATTCCTTTGAAATGAGATTCTTGTAGTCTACTACTCTACTTTACAATGGGTCTCACTTGAAAACACAATATTCCGAAGTTTGTTTTATTAAAACATCTCTGATGCCAATACAGGTACTCTTACTCGATGAGATCACCGTGGATCTCGATGTCGTGACCAGGATGGATCTCCTCGACTTCTTCAAGGAAGAGTGCGAGCAGGTAACGGTTTTCAGTTCATTCTAGCTTTTTTCCCAGCCCACACTTTTCTGATTGCATAACACGGAAGTTTCTTCTCAGAGAGAAGCCACGATTGTCTACGCCACCCACATATTCGACGGGCTGGAGACATGGGCCACCGACATCGCGTACATCCAAGAGGGCGAGCTGAAAAAGTCGGCGAAATACTCGGACATCGAAGAGCTGAAGACGGCCAAGAACCTTCTGACGGTCGTGGAGTCATGGCTGAAGTCCGAGACCAAGCTCCCAAAGAAAGAGCCCGCGCGCGTCGAGAGCCAGCCCAGGCGCTCCTCCCCGTTCGACGCCTCCCCTTTCCGAGCGTCGCGCCACATGGCCTACTACCGATGATGATCGTGTAAAACCTCTACACCCATTCCGGTGTCATACAACTCTGGAGTCTGTATCTTTCTTCTTTCTGTTCCTCATCCATCCCTGTATACGGCAATGTATCTGTCTAAAAAACAAACAAGTCGAGTTTAATTATCCTATCCCCATGAGGCCATTACACTCATTTTTTACTGTACCGCGTTCTGAAGATTCTCATCTAAATACAGATTATACAGTGCTACATGAATGCATTCGTTCATTCAGTATTTCAGTCCCTGTCTTTCTGTGAGGAAGTCTCCATGTACGCTGACAAATTTGCTGCCCCATTTATCACCAGAAAGCAGAGTGCACCTGTCTCCTCAACCTCATCCAGCCACTTAACTGCATCAACATTGTTAGATCTACTTACAGTGCATTCATATTACCAACATGCCACGCGGTGTAACCACGAAGGTTTTCATCCGGTTTCCAGTTAATTAACCGGGCAACCACTCTTCCTTGTCAAGGCGATGGAGCAAAACTTTTACCTCATCCTGGGTAATTAAAGCAATTATATCCTGCTGTTACTCCTGAGCAAATGTGTTAATGGCTCTGATACTCCTTGATCGCCTGCTGTACGAATGTGCTCCGCTTCAACGCGTGGAGTTCCAGGCGCCAGTTGCGGAGACGCGTCTCATCTCATCCGGTTGGTGCGGCTCCGTGCGTTCCCCGGTCGCTGTCCGCTTGCCACATTTGCACACCACCCTTAATCCTTTCTAACTAACCCAGCCTCGTCCTCCTTAATCTAATCCCCCTAACTTAATCCGACCGTGACGTGCTCCACATGGGGAGCGAGTCAGTGTGCAGGGACGGTCTCCGTCTGTCGCCATGATTATATCGCCGTCCTGAGTTCCTGGCTGACGTCGACCTCACTAATCACGGGGGTTCGCCGGTTAACTGGCGGGGTTTACTAATCGGCGACGGGATTATCTTTTGTGCTCTCTCGGAACCAACGGCTCGCGGATGGTTCCAACTTGCGCACCGGCCAGCGCCAGGAAATCGTTTCTGTCACACACATCTTCTTTACCTTAAGATAACATTTTCAGTCTCATTGGTTGCATCCACAGCGCAATGCAATGCAGACGGTGTAACTCTCAATCGAGCTTTATAAGTACTCCCTCCGTCCCACATCAAACTAGCTTGCGAAAACGTGGACGGAGGGAGTACCTTTGTAGTACGGGCACTCGATGGTTTCTTGCTTGCTTTCGACCCTTTTGTATTTGTATCTAACAATGATAATGATACCACCTCGCATTCCATGGTGGGTGTATCTATGGTTGGTCGCCAGCAGCAACTAGTGTGTATATACTAGTACGTACTACCTCAGCAACTAAATATAAGACCGTTTTATGGTTAATTTATTACTCCCTCCGGTCCAAAATATAAGTTGTACTAGTTTTTTTTTAAGTCAAGCCTCTCTAACTTTGACCAAGTTTATTAAGAATTGTTATCCGCAGAAAAACAGTTTATTGAGAAATATATCAATGTCTACAATACAGAATCGTCATTACATTCTTCATGAAATATATCTTCATATTTCATTTATTTAGTATCATAGTTGTTGACATATTTTTGCTATAAACTTGGTCAAACTTAGTAATGTTCTGACCTAGTAGTTAGTAGTGGTAGAAACATGCATGGGGAACCTTTCCGATAATCTCATATATTTTGGAACGGAAGGGGTACTAATCAATCAAGATATATTTTCGAACCTTACCGATAGTCTGACATATTTTGGACCAGAAGAAGTCTTTTTGAAAAACTAGCACACTTTATATTTTGAAACGGAGGGAGTACTAATCAATCAACATTTTTACAATATTTTGAGCTAGTTAGTAGTAGTGCAAACATGCATGGAGAACCTTCCCGATGATCTCATATGCACTGTTATGAAAACATAGCAATCGCATGAGCTTTCCTTTATGATATTCATTATTGATAGAACATTTTCTTTTCTCTTTTCTGGGATTCTCCCTCACATCTCCACCCCACGAATTGCTAGACCTTTTTCTTTTGCGGGGACACATATTGATGGAGTTGAGAACATATTCAGTACTTTTCTCTTTATTTATAGTGCTTCTATGCTACGCAAGTACAAATGTTGTAGACTTCCAAAAAATAAGTTGACATAACATGTCACACAGCGTCAAGTCCAAACTCGATGTACCGACCGAGGAAGCCAAAAGAACAATGTTTCTCTCTTTACTTTACTTTATTACTTTACCTATTAATGTGTAATTGGGCGTTACTCGCTTATTGTACACTACAGTGCTCTGTTGCATCAATCAATTGTAGTTCTACGCGGCTCCATGGAGGTCTTCCCCCTCTTCGCGACCTCACATCAGTCTTTGTTGCTTGATGTATGTTTCGGTGTTAGTCGTCAGGGCTTCGGTCGGCGGACGGTATGGCTTCGACAACAGTGGTGGCTACGATGAACAAGCGTGCTCCAAATCCCCCCTTTGATGCGACGGCTTCCTTCCCCCCTCAACAACGGCGGATCTGGAAAGCTCGTGTGTGCATACCTGGATCGTGGATCTCGGTGCACGTTTTTAGCCTCCAGGCAAGGTTGCCGAGGTTGCAGCGCGACTACATTGGAGTGAAGCGAGCTTCGGTCCTCAGGGCAAGGGTGGCCATCTTCCTCTACTCCACGAGGTGACAGAGACAACAAGGGCCAAAGGGTGCACCGTTAAACCCATCATCGCCTGAGCATCCACGTCGTCGGTGCTTCTCGACAGAGTTTGATGACTTATCGGCTACTTGCATCGATGTTACTTTCCTGTTTCTGATGCGTGATAACATGTGTGTCCGAGAGTAAGAAGGTGGATGGTTTTTCAAGGATGATACTGTATTTTTATTTTCTCCCACGACGTACTTATAATGAGCGTTATCTAATTTGAGCACCAACCCTTCCGAAGAAAGATATGGCATTTTACTTTTTCTCCTCTCTTGTTCTCTCGCATCCGCGCCACACAAATTGCTCGGGGGAGAATATATTCAGCCTGTGTACGCAACGCAAGTGCAAACGGGCCACGCCTAAAAAGCGACGTAGGCTGCCAAAAATACTCGGCAAGACCGATACGCGGTTCTTTTGACACATCACAAAATGTCAAGCCCAAACCGGATGTACATTCAGGCGGTCGTGGAAGCCAAGAGAACAAAAACGTATGCTCCTCTTTGCGTCGCTAGCGTGCACTACAACGCTCTCCCGCGTCGTCGATCCCGTCGCAGTCCATGCAAGTAGCAGTAACAAAATCGCCACGGCATCTCCGTCAAAACCCAGCACGAGGAGAACATGCGTGACGGGAACGAGAAACGAGGTCCGGCCGTGTTATGTATGCCAAGTTGCCAAACCCTCACGAGCAAAACATGGGCGAATTGAGCCCGGGGTCTCGTCAAGAAGACCAAGAAGAATGCAAGAAGACTAGGGTTAACTAATCGATCGGCGTGCACGACGAAGTTACCGCCGCGTTCCGTCGCCGCGCGCACGGCACGGTACATGCGCTGCGTGGTGCCCGACGCCGCGCCGGTCACCCGGCCGGCCACCGCCCTCCCAGTCCCACCCCAGGCCGGGCCGTCCGTCCGTCCGTCCATTCCGGGAAGCCCTGCGATCACCTCGTCACCGGCCGGACGCGGGCGGCGCAGGCTGGCCGTGCGTCCGTCCGACGTATCCGCCCCTGTTAATGCCACAGTCGCTTGTCCACCGAGAAGAGCATCAATTAATGATCATTCATCGTGTTCTGTATTTGTGTCCCACCTACATGCGTCAAATCCCCCCTCCCCCCTTCTCAACACCCCCCCCCCCCTTTGTAGGTGTCACCACACGCCCTCTCCCCTCATCCCCATCGCTGGATCGTCCTCTGCCATCTATTCCCCATCCCCGTCGCCTGCACAATCACCCCAATCGATCATGTTGGTGCGGCCGCACCCTCCATGCAAACCTTTCGTCGCCAAGACCGAAGAGGACCGCACCGAGAGAGAGAGAGAGAGAGAGAGAGTTAATGGGGGAGCGCGTGGGAATTCTTAGAGGCTGAATCGGTCATCAGCCGCCCTCAAGTACTTCCACCGCATCTCAATGGTCGCCCCCACGAAAATGGAAGCCGTGCTCACACTGGTCTTCAAGGATGTGGCCTTGCCCCGCATCCGAGACACACCTGCATTCACCGAATGCATGGCCATAGAAAGTCGGCGCAGCTGAAGCCTTCCCTCGCCTACGAGGTTACTTCCAAGAGAAAGAAGAGCCCCTAGTTCAAGGAATCAATGTGAGTTTTTTTAAGGTTGTTCATCTCCTGGTTGTTTCTTTGAATCCATTTTGTAAATCCAAAATTTAAATCCTAGTGTAAATCAGTGATGAAATTTGGTACCAAAAACTTCCATGTCGAGGAATGAAATTGAACTGATGTCTGAATTGCAAGTGGGACGCACATGAAGGAACAGAAATGGAGGCCACGTTACGACAAATCTGTATTCGCGCACAACCACCGCAGCCTCCATATCCCCTATGGCGGTCGCCGGTAAGGCGGGCCTGCTCGAGCTGCCCTTAGTTGTTAGGGTTTTGTCAGTGGACACTGTGGCTTTGGCAACAGTGGTGACTACAGCGAATGTGTGTGCTCCAAATCCCCCCTTTGATGTGTCGGAAGCAAGGTTACCGAGGCTTGTAGCAACATTGTTGAAGCAAGCTTTAGTTCTCAGGTCAAGGGTGACCGTGTTCCTCTAGTCCATGGGTTGACAGAGACAAGGGCTAAAGGGTGCATCGTTGAACCTATCACCGCCTTCTCCTCTATGTCACGGACCCTTCCAGATCGACTCTGCTGGCGCTTTTTGACGGAGTTTGGTGTCTTTCGTGGAATATTACCGCCATGTTTCGATGGTGCCATTTTTCGGCGTGCCGACAACATGCGCGAGAGGAAGAATGTGGATGATTTTCAGTGATCATAATGATTTTTTATTTTTTTCACAAGACTTTTTCATAATGCTTCGCTGTCTAGCTTGAGCCGTAATTCTTTGGGAGAAAGATAGGACATTTTCTCTCGCATCCGCACCGCACAAATTGCTAGGGGGGAGCATATATTCAGCCTGTACGCAACGCGAGTGCAAATCGTACACGCCTAATTAAAAAGCGACGTAGGCTGCCAAAAACAAGCTCGGCAAGATCAGTACGCGGTTCTTTAGCATATCACATCACAAAATGTCAAGTCCAAACCCAGATCGTCGAGGAAGCCAAGAGAACAACGTACACGCCGGCCGATCGTACTACGACGAGCGAGTAGCGTACCCCACAACGCTCTCTCGCGTCGATGAATCGACCCCGTCGCAATCCATGCAAATATGCAGTAATAAACTCGCCACGATCTGCTCCAAAAAAGAAAAAGAGAAAACTCGCCACGAGCAAAACATGGGCGAATTGAGCCCTGCATCTGATCGCGTCAAGGTTCCTATGAAGAAGAAGGCAAGAAGACCAGGGTTAATTAATCGACCGGCGTGCAGGACGAAGTTACCGCCGCGTTGCGTTTCGTCGCCGTGGTAAACGGTAGTACGTGCACTGCGTGGTAGCCGATCGACGCCGCGTCAGTCCCGGCCACGCCACGCGACGTCAACGGCCGGCCACCGCCCCTCCCACCCCAGGCCGGGCCGTCCGTCCGTTCCCCGGACGGATCACGTCGTCGCCGGCCGGGCGCGGGCGGCGCAGGCTGGCCGTGCGCCCGTCCGTACGGCGCATCTGCCCGCGGGATGGACGGACGGAGGTTTTTTTTCGTTGGTGCGGGGCAGAGGGAGAGAGAGAGAAGGGAGAGGGCCGAGGGAGGGAGTGCAGAACGTGTCGGGCGGTACCTAACCTGGCGGGCCCACCACGAGACGCCGTTCTATCCGGTAGGAAGGAAAGAAAGAAAGATACTCCTGCCCCACCGCCGCAGCAGCAGCTGCGCCCTAGCTACGTGCCGCTTAAATTTTCTTTAATTAATGCCCTATCTTCATTAGCCAAATGAAATGATCCGCCCCTTTAATTATCACCGTCCACACCATTTTAGCCTGTTAACAATATACTTTCCCCGTCCCAGAATTCTTGTCTTAGATTTGTACATACTACTAGTATATGGTAACTAACCTTAAACAAAAAGATACTCCCTCCGTTCCGAATTACTTGTCTTAGATTTGTCTAAATACAGAGGTATCCAGCACTAAAATGAGTCTAGATACGACAAATCCAAGACAAGTAATTCAGAACGGAGGGAGTACTCCCTCCGTCCGGAAATACTTCTCATCAAAATCGATAAAAAGGACGTATCTAGAACTAAAATACATCTATATACATCTCCTTTTATTCATTTTGATGACAAGTATTTCCGGACGAAGGGAGTATATGCTAACTACTCCCTCCGTCCGGAATTACTTGTCTTGGAAATGGATGTATCTAGAACTAAAATACGTCTAGATACATTCATTTCTGCAACAAGTAATTTCAAACAGATTATTTGAACCAATTATGTAGATAACTCTTTTTTTTCCGGCAAGAAGAGGGGGACACGCATCACGCAAAAGCAGCTTAATGCTGCTTGTGCTCACAAGGCACGCTGACCACGCTTTTAGACGCGAAACCGCGTGTTTGTGTTTGTGATGCTAACAACAACAACCGTTCGGGTCATGTGGTGGAAAGGCGTTGATTTCTTCACGCTGGGGCGAAGCGAAAAGGCCGGTCGGGAGCCGGTAATAAAAAGGCCGTGTCGGAGTGACATGAGTGCTGCTGCCGTGGTGGTGGTCGTGCTGCTGCTGGTGGGCACCGGAACGAAAAAGAATTCCGCCTGACTGACCGCTTTCACAGCAGGTACTCCCTTCGTTTTTATTTATTCTGCATATTAAAGTTGACTGATATCAAATTTCATAAAGTTTAACCAAGTTTATAGAAAACAATATAGATATTTATCATAATAAATCTATAGGGTGTGAAAGTGCATTTAATAATAAATCTAATGTTGTTGATTTGTTATTGTATATCTTAATATTTTTTTATATATAAATTTAATCAAAGCTTGTAAAGCTTGACTTTGACCAAAGCTAATATGCGAACTAAATAAAAACGTGAGGAGTACTAGCATCAAGCAAAACACTTTTGACTTATCCGGACAAAATCACCGGCCTAATACCTAAAGACAACTAAACCCATTCAATTCAATTCAAACAAAAAACAGTATATTACCTAGAAATAGAAGGACTTTATTTGCTCCCCAAAAGAATGATTTTTTTCTGCACTCAGTGGCTAGCAACGGAAGCATGTACTACTTACCAGTAATCGCAATCAGTCGGTGAGTTTTGTGCGTGTAACCGGGCGGCGTGTGTCTGCCTGTCCGCCCCTCTATTTACTAATCAGCCACCCATTCATCCCCCATCCCACGCCTCCACCTTTCTCCCACACCCTCCCTCGCTGGTCGCCGTCTTCGCCTTCGCCTTGCTCTCTCCCCCCCACCCCCAACCCCACCCCCCTACCCTCCCCGTCCGCCGCCCCGCCCCTCCCCTCCTTCAACCGCCGGCCGGAGGAACCTAGGCTGCTTGCTGCCTCGTCCGGAGAAGCCCCTTTTGGCGCCCGGATCTCCTCGCCCCCCGCGCGCATACCCAACCCGCCGGCCCGCTCGCTTCGATTTGTTTCGTTTATTCGATTTTGTTGCTTCCCGTTCTGTACACATCTGCTCGGTCGGCGCCCGGATTTCTCGGCGGCGTGTCTGGATCTGGGCTGTCGGACGAAATCCCGGCTCGATTCGCTCCCGGGCGCCGCCGCCGCGGGTTTGGATCTCGCGGGGTTACGAGAGGGGGGGAAGCAAGCTTGTTGATTCGTCGGGCGGCAGCGGCTATCGGAGATGGATCACATCGTCGGCGGCAAGTTCAAGCTCGGCAAGAAGATCGGGAGCGGATCCTTCGGGGAGCTCTTCCTCGGTCAGCTCGCCGCCCGACTCCAATATTCTTCTGTTTTTCCTTACTTTGGGTGTGGGAAGCAAGATGCTGACTTTGCTGCTCTTCTTGCTTGCAGCTGTGAATGTGCAGACCGGAGAGGAGGTCGCCGTCAAACTGGTACTGGGTTCCGTCCTAAGAGTTTTGGTTAAGTTGATTCAGGTTGAGAAGAGTCATAGAGCTTGCCGCTTGTGCTAAAAGATCAGCAGCATAAGATGCACGCTCTAGTGAAATGCTTCCGGTGTTGTACATAGTCAGTTTAGCTAGTGGAAAATATTTTAGCCGCTGGGGTTGCTGAGACGCTGCTTTGTGGCCCTTCTTCAGGAAAATGTCAAGACCAAGCACCCGCAGCTCCATTACGAGTCTAAGCTCTACATGCTTCTCCAAGGAGGAAGTAAGTCTATGGTCATTGACCATGCCAATGTAGTTGGATTGTTTGCTGATGGTGAAATCGAGCTGAGATGTTTATTTGTTCTCGCTTAACTTAAAGCTGGCATTCCGCACCTCAAGTGGTTTGGTGTGGAGGGGGAGTATAATGTGATGGTGATTGATCTTCTCGGACCCAGCCTCGAGGACCTCTTCAACTACTGCAGTAGAAAGTTCTCGCTCAAGACCGTGCTCATGCTCGCTGATCAGATGGTGAGAACACCTCCGGTTCATTGTTATATCCCAGTTTTCAGTTTTATACAGATTTCTGGTGTTAACCGCATTCCCTTTCGCCAAACATTCTAGATTAATCGAGTTGAGTACATGCATCAAAAGGGATTTCTTCATCGTGACATAAAACCTGATAATTTCCTTATGGGCCTCGGAAGGAAAGCCAATCAGGTTTGCACTTATATATCCGCACTCTGCTAATTTAATTAGACTCTTGTACTCCAGATACTCCAGACTACCATCTTGTTTAAAAGCAAAATATTGTTTATGCATTCTGCCAGTTAACCACATAGCTTATTGTGTAGTGTGTTGATGTTATTAATTGTGGAGTGTTGGGTTTGTGGTTTGCATTCTTGAAGAAGGTCCAACAATGATGCTGTAGTAGAGAAACATGGTTTGAATGCTAAATTACTGCCCCAGTAGTCCAATATCTGATGAAGTAGTTAAATGCTATCATTGGTCGTGTTAACATGCTTGTAATGATGTTGCTGCTTCTGAGGTAACAAGGACATGGTTAATGACCAAGAGTGGATGACATAGATGGTCCATTGATACAGGCTGTCAGATTGTTAGTTACAGAGAATGTCCATTGGTATAGGCAATCGGTTATGCAACTAACTAAGGCCATAAGCTAGCAAGGTTTTTTTATAAAGCTCATGTTTTATCTCTGAATCCAACTAATTTTGTATATTGTTGACATTCATGCCAGGTATATATAATAGATTATGGACTTGCAAAGAAATTCAGAGACCTTCAGACTCATAAGCACATCCCCTACAGGTTAGCTTAAACTACTTGTACTGCTGCAAAATATAAATGATGTTACAGGGGCATTGTCAACAACTAAATGTACTTTCCTTGTATTGATCATGATGCCATGTTCACTTCAATGTGCAGGGAGAACAAGAATCTCACTGGAACTGCACGCTATGCTAGTGTCAATACCCACCTTGGCGTTGGTGAGTTTGCTGTGCTTTCTGGGCGATGAAATGAGCAGCTAATTTTAGTTTCGTCTAACTCAAGTCTATTCTGATGCAGAGCAAAGCAGGAGAGATGATTTAGAATCACTTGGTTATGTACTTATGTACTTCCTCAGAGGCAGGTTAGTGCGTCATATCTATCATTCCATACATGCTGTTTTCTTCTAACGTTTTGCACCAATGATGTCTTTACGTTTCTCTAAATAATGCTAACTTCATCCATCTTTCTACATTCAACAGTCTGCCATGGCAGGGGCTGAAAGCGGGCACTAAGAAGCAGAAATATGACAAAATTAGTGAGAAGAAAATGCTTACTCCTGTGGAGGTAATTCATGTTTGGAAACTTAATATGTCTCTTTTTTTTAGCGACCTCAGTAAACTGACACTTGCATATGATGATTTGTGCCAGGTACTCTGCAAGTCTTACCCTTCAGAATTCATTTCTTACTTCCACTACTGTCGATCATTGCGGTTTGAAGACAAGCCAGATTATTCTTACCTAAAGCGACTATTCCGTGATCTCTTCATCCGGGAAGGTGTGTATTTGGACTAACTTTACCTTGTTCTCACGAATTTCTGCCTGTACCCATGTCTAACTGTATTATTTCTGCAGGATACCAGTTCGATTATGTGTTTGACTGGACCATTTTGAAATATCCCCAGATAGGCTCCAATCCAAGGATGAGGGTATGTAGTGTTTGGTTGTAATAATTGGACTACACTGTCCTGTCATGAAGATTGTTAACTTTGTTCATTATTCCTGGTTCAGCCAAGTGAAAGAGTCAGTGGAGCTGCTGGACCTTCTATCGAGAAGATAGAGAAGGCCCCAGGTTTGTTCTTGTGCTCATGAAAGTTGTTGTAATGAAACTATGATACAGACCATGCAATCATGACAGCCTAGAAGCATCTTGTGTCACAGGCGAAGCATCTGCTCGGAGGAATCCCAGTGCTTCTCTGAATCAGAGTGACAACCACGCAACCAGACCACGGGAAACTGTATCGATGTCATTAAAGGAGATTGTAAGTCCAACTCCCTGTTCCAGAATAGAAGAGATATAAACTTTGCTTCGCCGCATGTAGTGGACCTTCTATGTGTGCCATGAACTTGACAACCATGAATGTCTCATTTCTGCAGATGCATAGCACAGACCGGTCCGGCGAAAGGACTGTGGAGAGGACCACGGAGAGACCCCGTACATCCTCTCGTACAGGCAGTGCGTCCAGGAGAGCAGTTGCATCAAGCAGCAGGCCAGGCTCATCCATGGAACCGAGCGAGCAGCAGTACAGCCGGACGAGCAGGTTGTTCTCCAGCAGCAATAATGGCGGCAGCCGCCCGTCCAGCACCCAGAGAGTCAATCCTGGAGTGAGCGAGTCGAGGGCCACATCCCTCTCACGGGCAGCGGTCGCAAGAGGGTCGCGCGACGAGCCCCTCCACCGCAGCCTTGAGCTCCTGTCCCTCGGCACCGGCAAGAGGAAATAACAGGAAGGGGGACAAGGGAACCCGAACCCGAGAACGAACGATGGAACAAGGAAACGATGCTGTTCGCGACTCTGTAAATGACAGGATACCACCACCCTATTCGTCAACAGTCCGCCTGGAGCATCCCATAATTCCATGGTGCTCCAGCCTGTTGGTAGTATCACCACCACCATCATTGTTTGATAGATAGCAATAATTTGCTGCTGCTGCTGCTGTTGGTTGTTGTCGTCGTCGTCGGCGTGTGCGCGTTAGGGCCAAGTCCTAGCTTCGTGGTGATTAATTTAGAGGTGGTCAAGATTCAACATATTTATGTTTCTTTATTACCTTCCCGCTGGGACTTGGCAAACTTTTTTTCCGAGACTTTGTTGTATTTTCTCTTCCCGTTTGTTGCAACCTCTGGATCTGCTTGTTCAGCAACAGAAAGTTGATGAAAGTAACTTCCAGTATGAAAATTCCAGTGTCCTTGATTATAGATATTCTTGCATTGCAGCATCGTGACGTATATGGATTGTGATTGTATAAGATTTTTAAAAAACTGTGATTGTACAAGAAATGGCCATTTTTGGAAGAGAAATCATGTAAATTTCATAAAAAATGCTCAATTCCTGCTGCTGTTACCAGTAAAACAGAAATGATTTTTTTGGCCGTTAGAACAGAAGAATAACAGTTTTTTACCATTTAAATAAAAACACTTGCATCGTTTAAAAATATTTATACAGCTAAATACGTTCTAAAAACTTTGACATGAAAATTGCATTTTAAAAGTTGATTCCTTGTTCGCAAGAAAGTCCACGGAAGTAAAGTAACACGGTTCCTGTTTCCATGCCAGTCACTGGCAGGTGGGACCAGCGTGTCAGCCATCCCCGTCGTTTTCACTTTACCCCCAAAACGAAGTAAAAATCACGCCCGACCTCCAGCGCTCGAGGAGGATTGACGGAGTGACGACTCTCTGACTAACCCTAGCCTAGCCGCCTAGGGAGCGAGCGGGGAGGCGGCCGGAGCCGGAGCCGGAGATGGAGGTGGTGGCGCTGGTGAGCGGCGGCAAGGACAGCTGCTTCTCCATGATGCGCTGCCTCGACTACGGCCACAAGGCAGAGCCCGACCCCCCAGTCCCATCCAGTAATCTCGTCGGCGTTTCCGTCCTTGCTAAACCTCGCCGTTAATCTGCCCGCAGGTCGTCGCCCTGGCCAACCTCATCCCCCTCGACGACGCCGTCGACGAGCTCGACAGCTACATGTACCAGACCGTACGGCCCGCCCTCCCCCGCTCCCACACCACGTTTTTCTTCTTCTCTGCGCCGTGTAATTTATTTGCTGATTGCTGTGTGGCTGTGGCGTTTGGGGATCTAGGTCGGGCACCAGATCGTGGTCTGCTACGCCAAATGCATGGGGCTGCCCCTGTTCCGCCGCCGCATCAGCGGATCCACAAGGCAATATATCTGTCTGTCCTCAGCTTTTGTTCCCCTCCGAATGTTATAGGCTGTGCCTGCTCTTTTCACCGATGAATTCCGGCTATTGTTGTGTGCAGGGATCATGCTCTTAAATACAGCGTTACCGCGGGAGACGAGGTGGAGGACATGTTTGCCCTGCTGAGCGAGGTGAAGCGGCGAATTCCGTCCATTGGCGCCGTGTCTTCGGGCGCCATCGCCTCCGATTACCAGAGGCTCCGGGTCGAGAGCGTCTGCTCGAGGCTGGGCCTGGTCTCACTCGCCTACATGTGGAGGCAGGATCAGACTCTGCTTCTTGAAGAAATGGTAAAATTGAACTTCAGCTTGTCTTTTATCTTTGGCAGATTGTCTGGCTTGGCAGAAACTGCACGCTTATGTTGTCAGCTTTTGTTCTGGTCTTAATCCCTGCAGATAAGAAGGGGCATTGTGGCTATAACTGTCAAGGTATACAGTGTACTCATGTTTATGTTTTGTAGATTTTCTCTAATTTACTTGCGTCATTGCACTTTATCTCTTTGGAATAAAAGTGGTTGGTCCGTTGGGATTTATAGGTTGCTGCAATGGGGCTGAAACCTTCTGCCCACTTGGGCAAAGAACTGGCTGAACTTAAGGGCCATCTGCTCCAAATGAATGAGTATGTTTCTAACTCCCTTCTGTCTAGACCTTTTGCTCTTTGGAAATAGTGGCCTCTTGTCCCTTATGAAAGGTTTGCGTTTGAATGAGTGAAGGCATTAACTCCATGTAGGGATTAATTAGTGAGTCTGGTTTCTAAATATACACGGCAATTGCAGTGTTTGGAGAGGAATGCTAGTTTTGGCGTCTTATTGTTCTCGAAAAGTAGTGGCTAGTACTCCCTCCGTTACAAATATAAGATGTTTTTGAAATTTCAATATGGACCACAGACTGAAATGAGTGAAAACACACTAAAACGTGTCTATAGACATCCGGTTCACAAAAAAGATACAACATCTTGTATTTGTGAACGAAGTGAGTAAAACTTAGTTTGTCTAGCTCTTGGTTGTATGATGGATTGAATGTGAAAGTTACGTCCACCATCAGGTCTTATGTTTAGTGTGCATTTACTAATTGCTGATGAGCTGGCTAGTAATGTTTTGTTGGTTCCTGGAAGCAAAATCTGTATTGTTTGTCAGGAATAGAAATGGGAGTCTTCTGTAATGAAAAAAAAAGTGCCACAGTTTGTCCCTCTCTGCGTGTCTTATTCTCATTGATCTCTGTGTAAATGCTGGTCTTTTGCTCGCATATATTTTCATCTTGTAATTTATCTTCTTTGTTTATCCTATTAGGAGTTTTGGAATCAATGTCTGTGGTGAAGGTGGAGAGTACGAAACACTAACTCTTGACTGCCCTCTATTTCGTGTAAGTTTGAAGAGCTGACTAAATGCCACTTGTTTTAGAATGTTAGCTAGACTGTAACCATCACCATGTTCCATGCCATGTTGGCACTGTCTATTCTAACATGTCATCAGATGGCTGTTGAGCATAGTAATGTTTTTTCTACCAGCAACCAATAACTGTTGAGTTTTCTGTACTATAATATGCCTACGTTTGCAGAATGCAAGGATTGTCCTTGATGATTTTGAAGTGATACTCCACTCTGCTGATTCCATTGCTTCAGTTGGAATTCTTCACCCGCTGGCATTTCATGTTGAGCCCAAGCCAGGTTCATCTAGCAGCATTGGGGATGGCGCCATTGCTGAAGAGAATTCTAGTTGCTTGTATGAAGTAAATGGAGCTATTGCACACACTGATGCGGAAAACAAACAGACCTTGAATCCAACACCAACCTCTGATGCTTACCCAGATACAAATGTATGCATTTCAAAGACAGGGAAGACTTTGTTTTCCATTGGTTGTTGGATAGAAGAACCCTCTAGTGCTTCCCAAGGTGGATACCCCTGTGCTACTTATTTCCATGTTATTGAACTGTTCATAATTCTCTGCCTGGTAGGAGTACCTTATGTTCTTTTTTTTTGCGGGGTACCTTATGTTCTATTTCATCTTGCTTTGTTGGACACTCACTTACAATTCCATTACGTCAATAGGCATGAAGGCAGATCTAGTCAAAGTTTTGAGCAGAATCGAGAATCGGCTCAAGGACGGAGGGTTAAGTTGGGCAAATGTTGTATATGTTCACCTCTACATTTCAAGCATGAAGGAATTTGGATTGGCCAATGAAGTTTATGTCAGCTTCATCACAGAAAAGAAATGTCACCTTGGTGTTCCTTCGCGCAGTACAATTGAATTACCACTTGTTCAGGCTGGTTTGGGCCATGCATATGTGGAGGTTCTAGTTGCAAATGATCTGGTCAAAAGAGTTCTGCACGTACAAAGCATCTCATGCTGGGCTCCTAGTTGCATTGGACCTTATAGCCAGGTAAAAGAACACTCCATGATAATGCCATGGATTCATACTAAAAGCTGCCTGCAGACTAGTTGCTGTCTGCAGAGCGCAGACTAGTTGCCGGTATATTCAGTTAGCACTGAGTGTTCGCATATGATGACTCTGGGACATGAAATTTCTTTCTAATGTCTTTCAGGCAACACTTTATGGAGAGATTCTCTATATGGCCGGTCAGCTCGGGCTTGACCCCCCTACAATGAAGCTCTGTCCTGGAGGCGCAACAGCTCAACTGGAACTAGCACTGCGAAATAGTGAAGCTGTGGCTAATGCCTTCAAGAGCTCTATCTTCTCTTCAGCAATACACTTTCTGGTGTACTGCTCTGCCCACCTGACATCCACTGAGAAGGAAGCAGTTGAACAAAAGCTGCAGAATTCATATATTGCTCATTTGGATTCCGCAAGAAGTGGATCATATCCTACTATTCTATATGTACTAGCACCGGATCTTCCAAAAGGGTAAGCATATTTTTCTTCTATCTTTTTTATCAGCAAGAAAACCCGTGTCATCTGGATAAACATATTTGGTGATGCCATGCTGAACTTTATAAGAAATATTTGTTCCCATTCTTTCAGAGCGTGTGTGGAGATAAAACCAACGTTGTATGTCCCCACTGATGACTACGACGGCGATGACGATGATGGAGATATTACCAAAGAGCTGGAGACCGGAGGGTCAAAGCCATCATCAAGCAAAGTCCCGAGTGAGTGGAGCGCACAATACTCTGGCTTGCATGACTCATGCTGCCTGATCAACGCGGTTGCTGGGAAGATTTGCTCTGCTTTGGTTTCAGTCACGAATGACATGGCATCAAAGATCTGTTCCAGCACCGAACAACTACACCCCTCAAAGGAGCATTTGAAAGCCATAGCTAGGTTTTGTGCTTTCCAGCTCGCAAAGACCCTGACAGACACTGGCTTCACCTGGGACGACGTAACGGTAAGTCTCTGTCCCATCGTTCCTTTTAGTGGCCGCACCGGTCCCGCCTCCTAATCAGCATTACTGAATTCATTTATACCTGCAGATGCTGAGGTTCTACTATTCGGTGAAGCACGCGGCGGCAGCGGACGCGATGTCCCATGCATTCTCTGAGGCCTTCACCGAGCTCGGAGGAGCCGATGGTTCATTGAGAACCGCCGGGGCGCCCGTCTTCAACCTCATCCCGGTCTCGGGGTCCGGCCGCTCCGCGTCGATGGATGATGTTATTACGTGCGAGCTACTAGCTTCCAAGGCTTAAGCCAAGAAGAACCATGGCCTGCACTTGTTAGCTTCCAAAGCTTAAGTCAAGAACCTGGCCTGCAGTGCACTGTCTGCACATGCAGCTTGGTGCCAGGTGGTTGCATCTTCCGTTGAAACATTGGAGGCAAGCAGTAGTAGGATGGGATTCTCTGCCAAGGGAGCCGGCGCTGCAGCAAGCTGGACAGCAGATAATCAGGTGCCTTGCTGTTGGCGGCAGCTTTCTCTCCGTGAAGTGATTTTTGGGCTTTTTATTATTGATGATGATTATATCAATATGATACTCCCTACTATACTACCACAAAGTACACCGTATCTGGTTGGCCTGTGGCTGTAGCTTTGTAACGACATTGGTTGGCTGGCTCAGTTAGTGGCATGGGTGTTCGTCGTGTCAACCAAGCACGCACGGCTTATTATATTCGCAAGATATATTTTTAAAAGGAAAATTGTTGCAAAATCTGGAGCGCCTACCATTCCAAGGCAAACCTCTTATTTTATTTTATTTTGAAAGGGAGAAGGCAAACCTTTTGATATCATCATAATAAATAAACTAACATGTGACAATATAACAAGTAACAAGTAATGTATCCTCTGCCCAAAAAATTATATAATTAGGCCCAGCCAACGGAAAGGAAATCTTCAGATAGCGATCGAAGCCTATAGTATATAGCAAGAATAAATTGTGTTAGTAATCAATTTCCCCTCAAAGAAGAAATAAATACTACTCCCTCCGTTCACTTTTGTAAGTCATTTCAGACAACTGAAAAATAGGCTATTTTGCACATTGTCTGAAATGTCTTTAAGGCCTTATAAAAGTGAACAGAGGGAGTACAAGAATTTCTATAGACTGGACTTGACCAATTCCAGCTGGGAACTTGTCGACACGCCTTGATTAATCAAAAATAATAATTAAAAATCAGCTTGATTAATTAAAAAGCAGCTGTGCTTGACGTTGTAATAATGATAATAATATTAATAAAGAAAAAGAAAAAAGGCACCCAGCAGCTGTGTGCCGTGCTTCTTGTCTCCCCTCGCTCTCGCTCGCTCCTCCTTCCTCTCTCCCCCCACTCCCGACCGGACCCGGCCAAATTTAGCCGTTACACCACCTCTGACCTCTCTCCCTCTCGTCACACAGATCGACCGATCGAGGAGCATCTCGATCCTTATCCGCCCGGCGACCTTCATCCGCCGTCCCGCCCCGGCCAGCCGCAGGCGATCCATCGATCCTCGGCCCCGCCCGCCGGTCGCCGGCGTCCCGGTCGATCTGTCTGTCTGTCTGTCTGTCTGTCTCCGATCTGGTCGATTGTTAAGGGAGATCAGGCAAGATGATGTTCTTGGCGTGCTGCTACAACGACCCGGACATGCTCATCGATCCGGAGACCATCTACCCCACCCGCCCCGACTGCACCGACGCCCCCAAGTCCCGCTTCAAGCCCATGGCAAGCACGCACGCGATCCCCCCTCTGCCTTTTTCCTCTGCATATATCATCTCTTCTCTGCATTACGAATTATCATCCCCGTCTGGACGCCCATGTTCAGATAGGTAGAATCAGAGCAGAACGCAAGCATGAGGCTCTCTGCCGCTTATATATGGATCCCCTGTATTCATGTGCAAATTCAGAGTCTCATAGGCTGCCGCTTTTGATGCAGAGCTAGCCTCTTTTTCTTTTTCTCCTTTGCTCAGAAGCTGATTGTATGCAGAGATCGATGACTGTATTGTATTGTATTGTGTTGCATTGTATTGATCGTCGAGTGCATTGATTTATTGACTGATTTTGTTGTTGCTTTTTTTGTCCTCTGGCAGCCTCGCCGCACGCTGAGTCCGAGGAGATGGAAGCTGCTGTTCAACGAGGAGGGCTGCCTCGACGCCGCTGGAATGATCATGAGAGTGCAGCGTGGGGTGAGCTACATATATATATATACATCTTTCTTTATCCAGATTCATCACAAGCAGCGTGATGAGCTCAGTCGAATATTGTGTCCATCTCACACACCGGGCAGGACAGGATAAATGTCATGTATAATGTTCATGCGTAACAACACCCGGAGTCAAACTCGCATTCAGGACTAGTTGACAGCTTGTATTGCTTTTTCGAAAAGGGTCTGCACACTGCTACATACAGTCAATACTTATTCGCGAGAAATGAACTTATAGGAATTTGCACAGGGCATATTCTGTTATTTTGGCTCCATCAGTTTGTTTCTTCAACTGATACAAGATTCAGTGGGAGGACTCTGAATCATGTTTGTTAGCACAGACCTTTCACACTACTGTTTTTCTACCCTTTCAGCCTTGCAATTTTTCTTCTTAACAACCATACATTTTCTTGGCATTTCTTAGTATCCCTTGGGACATATATACCGCATCTAAGCACATATTGTGACTCCTCAGTTTAATTGAACCAGGACCTTGTCTTTATTTTGGTTATGCCAACAGGGAGTCCACCCAAACATCAAAGGAGAAGTTTGGGAGTATTTGCTCGGTTGTTACGACCCTAAAAGCACTACCGAACAGAGGAATCAATTGCGACAACAGAGAAGGTTTTTTTTAAAATCTCATCTGCATCTTACTTTTGTCTGATCATTTCATTCCATTTTAATGTCATTAGAAGCAATACATAGTTTTTATCATCTTGCAAAGATTCTCACCAGCCACCTTCCTTTTCTTGATCCTTATTTTTGCAATAATGGCTACTTCAAACACATAGTATCATACATTCATACTTATGAGTAATTGAGAGTTTAAATGGCTCAAATAAATAGTTTAGAGATATTGGGTTCTCTAGAAGAGCTGAAGCAGTCCACAAAATGGGGATACACATTCAAGCCATTGTATCTAGAGGTTTCATTTCAATTTGCTGAAAAACTGGACTAATGTAGTTCTGTCACATGTTATGCTGCACATAGCAATGCTATTTTTTTGCTTCAGGATGTTCACCATGCTTTTCAGAAAGTTATAAAGGCGACATATGAATGGGATGAGGATTATACTGATTTGAATATTTTCATAGGTTAGAATATGAGAAACTGAAAACAAAGTGCCGAGAAATGGACACGACTGTTGGTAGTGGAAGGGTAATCACTATGCCTGTCATAACAGAAGATGGCCAGCCTATCGAGGATCCTAACTCAACTGGAGAACAGCAAACCAATAATGGTCCGCTCACAAAAGAAGTCATTCAATGGAAACTTCTTCTGCACCAAATTGGTAAGCAGCAGTATTGCCTCTGTTTTCAGCATCCGTCACATGTAAAAAAAATAGCAGTTTCCGTATGTTGTCTTCAAGTTTTTAAGTTTTCTAATTCTTCCACTGATCAATTGCAGGTCTTGATGTTAACCGAACCGACCGGACATTAGTGTATTACGAGAGCCAGGAGAATTTGGCACGGCTGTGGGACATTCTTACAGTGTACGCATGGGTGGACACTGACATTGGTTACTGTCAGGGTGAGTTGTTTAAGCAACGCATATCTTCTTTGTGTGGGTGCAGATCAATTATTTCTTAAACAAATGTGGATCAAGTATTAGTAAAAAGGGAAATTCTTAACAATGACAGTTTCCTAAATGCTATGTTGTGTATGCTTGTTAAATCCTTTATGCATGAGCAGGAATGAGTGATCTTTGTTCACCAATATCAATAATTTTGGAACATGAAGCAGATGCTTTTTGGTGCTTTGAACGGCTGATGCGCAGAGTGGTAAGCACCCCTATCCTTCTATCACCAATGAAACATTTGGATCGTTTACATTTTCAATTGTTTAGGAACTGCATTGCTTTCTGCTAACTTGCATCATAGTGGCAGCGCGAGATTTTAGATTATGTTTCTACAGATAACATTATAAAACTAAAAGGCTATAAGAGACAATGCATACAATTTAAAGTTAAAAGACAATGCATACAATTATTGTAAGATAATATATGCTTGTATAATTTGAGACCTACTCAGTCTGAACTCTGAATTTTAGGTAGCCAGTTTTGCTTTGCACAAGCATCTGTTGATTTCCCAAACCTTAAAGGGACAACGCGGATAAATGTAACTACTTGATGCTGGTATCGAAAGAAGACGCGAAAAAACTCTGAAGTTCTTGCCTGTGCTTTTGTACTTCTCTGAAGTAATAGGCTCTTCTGCTGCATGCCTGCATGTGGTATCTGACTTCATTCATGTTTCTGCATATGCTTAAAGCTTTAATATTTTACCTTCAAAATATGCAGCGTGAAAATTTCAAGAGTACTTCTACCTCAATTGGAGTTCGATCTCAGCTGACCACCTTGTCAACCATAATGAAAGCTGTTGACCCAAAGCTACATGAGCATTTAGGTAGAGTTTTTTTTGGAGCTAAATGTTCTTTATTTTATTTTATTTTCTTTATTAGACTGTTCAAGAAACGAATGCCTTTGCTTCATCAATTATTTAACAACGAGCTCCAATTTTTGTATTTCCTAATAAAAAAATGTATGCAGAAAATCTTGATGGAGGTGAATACTTATTTGCCTTTCGGATGCTGATGGTTATTTTTCGTAGAGAGTTCTCTTTTATAGACACGATGTACCTTTGGGAGGTAAGATT
Organism: Triticum monococcum; assembly: GCA_034509565.1. Classification (NCBI taxonomy): domain Eukaryota; kingdom Viridiplantae; phylum Streptophyta; class Magnoliopsida; order Poales; family Poaceae; genus Triticum; species Triticum monococcum. The sequence continues at coordinate 615,672,742 of CM067846.1, forward strand.
TCTTGATAATGGTAACTAACCTGTAGTGTGCTAGTTGCCTGTGCACTAGATTAATTTTCTTGACAACTCAATCTGGAGTGTCATCAAACATAATGATCATTGACATTTAGTTTTTAATCTAATTCCAATTTGTACTACATGGGGTATTGGTTTCTTAATGGAAGGCGTTCTGGCCACAATTGAAACTATATTTTCTTGATCTTCAAAATGTTGCAGCTCATGTGGTCTATGGAGTACAATCCAGGGTTTTTTTCAATGTTGGAGAGTAACACTGGACCACCAAATGCAAAAGATGAAAATACCCTAAAACAGTGTGGAAAGTTTGAAAGGAAAAAATTGCAGGCAGCCAAGCAAGACGATCAGATCCCTCTATCGGTCTTTGTTGTAGCTAGCGTCATAGAGGCTAGAAACAAGCGGTTACTGGGGGAGGCAAAAGGTCTCGACGATGTCGTCAAGGTCCTCTCTCTCCCTCTCTCTCTCACACACACGCGCGCGCACACACACACACAATGTTGATCAGAACCGAAAGTTATGTTTTTTATGTTCCTGTCCCCTGAGAACAGATTTTGAATGAAATCACTGGAAGCCTGGATGCAAGAAAGGCATGTAGAGGGGCATTGACGATTCAGGAGAAGTACCTAACCACAGTGAGTTTCCTGTCGATACCTAACCATTATACGATAATGAGATGCAAATAAAAATAATCTGTACTTTCCTGAACTGCAGGTAAAAGCATCATAGCGACGTGTACAGGAAAGCATCCTTAGCAACAAGATTCGATTGGTCTTTTTTTTTTACTGGAGAAACAGCTGTATGGCAGAAAATTTTCCATTTTTGATATGTGTATGTTCTGTAATTTTTTGACCCACTATGTAATTTGGTACTTGCACAAAAGGGAAATGAATACCAGTGGGATTGTTCAGGAATAAAGGTTGCATTTCTTGTAGAGTTGAATACCAGTAGGATTATCTGTTAGCAAAGTTTGCTAGTTCTCATAAATATACTTCAAACACTTCAAGTCTCAACTGTTGTTGCATACATCGAGATATGTAAAAGATTTTCCTTTCAGCGAACTATATTCCTGGAGTTAAATTTTGTTTTGGTTCTTTAGCATCCAGTGGTTGGAGAGGAGTAGGAATCAACAAATAAAATGGCACATGATTAGCACAAAAGACAGACCCGGTGCTAGAAGCCCCCACTGGGGAAAGATTATACTACGAGGCAAGCCTTACCCTTGCACATTGCAACGCAGAGAGGCCACGTCGAACCCAGGACTTCTTGGCACAAGTGGGGAGTACTTCACCACTCACCATTGCGCCAGGCCTGTCCTTCGCAAATAATCAGGCTAAAGCAGAAATTAGTTAGTCAAATGGCCAACTAAGTCAAATGGCCAACTATTTGACTAAAATAGAAATCTGATTCAGGCCAACACCTGATTTCTTTTTGACGGAGAACACCTGAAGTTATGATCTCAAAGAAGAAAAACACAGGGAAATGAAAAATCCTGTGAACATTGTACGTATTATATACAAGTATATATCAAACGTTCACAGAAAATATATGTATAGTTGTTTCTATTTGCGTTTTTCTATATATGTGGAAAGGCTGATCAAGCATTTGCCTATTTCAAATAATATATGTCTGACATTACTTTGCTGAATTAGGTCAAACTTCCAGCACAGATTTTATTAATTACCTTCGCTTAAACAGAGGTAAGGATGTGTGATACAATTACAGATGGTTAAAATCAAAACAAGAGGCTGTAAACTAAGAGCCTGCCAGACTTCCTACCTAAATGTCTCCTATTTTTTCTGAGCTGGCCGTTCCCACCATTTGCGCTCCAGACTAGTTAAACAGAACCAGGGCCTCTCAATCTGGTACGTGTCGAAACGAACAGCAACCAAGGGAAACCTAGACCCAAAAATAGTGGGCTATTAATAGATTAAGGCAACAAACTTGCAGCCCTTCCATTTCCCCCAACTAGGAAGAGAATCTAGTCTTCTTGCTTCTCTTGGAGCTTGGGAGAGGATTGAAATTTTTCGCCAATTTGCGCCAGATCATGCTAGAATAGGAGAGCAAGACAATTGTCGTGACCACGGTGGAGATGTCACCAAGAAGCTGAAATTCTGTTGATTGGCCTTGGTTGCTCCATTAATATTGGTTCCTAAGGTATGTGGGCTTGATTTCATTGGATGGTGGTTATTTTGTCTGAATCTACTTGTGCGTGGCAGACAGATTGAAACACAATATCAAAAGAATGGACAAATTGTTTCAATCTGTTCATCAATCTGTTCATTCTGGCAATTCATCTTTTGTGCTCTACACATTATCAGGTTCGATCCTATATGGAATGTAGAGATAATCTCACCCAAAACTGATAGCAAATCCATGAGCCCCTGATGCATGGCAGCGCCAATTAACAACACTATATTCTGAAGAAAACTTTCAGATGGGCTGTTTTCAGAAGTTATTTCTATTCATTTTTGTTTGGTAGTTTAAAGGATCGCATCACATTTCATTGTTTGCACAAACAAACCTCTGGATGATGACATTGGGTTTATTCATCTACAAACAAAGTAAATGTGGGATCGTTGATTCTTCCTTTTGATTTGCACAATAAACTTTCATCTGTTAACGCCTTAATAATTATATTTCTTATGAAGGCTTAGATCAAGAGGTGGAAGGCGCAAAAGACTTAAGTGGTGGATTCCTCACAGGGTGCCGCGGGCGGTCAGCCGCCTGTGGAACCAGTTAAGATGAAGGGCCTTCTCAAGGGCCTCCGATACATCTCGCAAATATTCGGTACGCGCCAAGCACCCACAAAACCAGCCACAATTCTACAGTCAAATCCCCTAAATTCTATCCAGCCACAATGAATTAACCACCAAAACAATATTCACATCAAGCATCATGAACATGCATAGAATTCAACCAGAAGATGAAAAGCTGCCAAGTTAAAAAAAATTGTGAAACAAAATGCAGTAGGATGGTGTTGTAAAGTGTGTGCACCTTGTCTGTTGTTGCGTGCGTGCGGGTAGTTGCAGACCCCAAGGAGCCGGAGATCCAGATCGGCGCCCCGACGGACGTGAAGCACGTCGCGCACATCGGCTGGGACAACAACTCCGTCGCCAACCCCGCCTGGGTAAGCGCGCGCGGGGGCGCCATTTCCATTTCCAACGTGAATCTCCAATTCTCCATCGTGACGCACGGCTCCGGCCGGCCGATTTGGTTGCAGATGAACGAGTTCAAGTCGCAGCAGGGAGCGTCGGGGAGCGGCGGGCCGGAGGGCGCGGTGGCGGGGGCGGAGCAGCCCGGAGGAGGAGGAGGAGGAGGAGGAGGAGGAGGAGTGGGCAAGGCGGAGCAGCCGGAGGCGAAGCCTCGGCGGACGAGAGGGAAGGGGTCGGGGAGCGGAGAGGGGAAGCGGGAAGGGCGGCGGACGGCGAAGGCGGAGGCCTCGGCGGAGGGCGGAGAGGGGGAGGCGGCGGCGCCGAAGCCACGGCGGAGGAAGCCCAAGACGTCCGGGGGCGGCTCGGGGTCGGGGAGCCGGTCCAAGCCGGGATCGGGGGGAGCCGCGTCGGAGTCGTCCGCCGCGGAGGCGGAGGAGGGGTGAAGTGCGCCGCCTCGCCTCGCCGCGCCGCGCGCTGCTCGCTGGTACATACGGGGAGGAGCTTTTTTTTTTTTGAATTTGAACTTGGTTTTCGTTGGGCCTCTGGAAGAAAGAGCACAGGGCTTGCCGCGAGGCCTCGAGAGAGATATGGGCCTTTTTTGCTTGTTTTTTCTTTTCTTTATAATGCTGCGTTGTTTGTTTCGGGCCGTTGTTTGGAATCGACTGCTTTTAGAAGATGATTTATGGTGGTGTAATGTGTGTGTGTAGATGTGGAAATGGGCCATCTGTAACGTGTGCTTAGCGTGTGTTATTATTATCCTTACTTATCTGAGATGGAAATATATGACAGTTCACCTATATGTGGGCGTGTCTATAACTCGCTTATCGCCAGGTGCATTTCGAGCTCGCCTACAACACACGACATATGGGCCGGCCCAACAAATGTATGTGTGCGGCACCATCTCACACATTGTTGTCAGAATCGCGATTCTGTTATACGAGTCTACGACTTTATGATCCAAACTTATTCCTCTGATTCTATGATTCTGGTTCTCAGAATCTACGTTTATATGATCATAATAGTAAAGATTCTATAATTTGCGATCCTACCATCTAAGCTCCGATCCGATTCAAATCGCGATTCTGACAATCTCACATCTACAATTAATTTACACAAGCATGTGTGTCTAGTGTTGTTCGCTTCATAAGGTCGTTGTTTATATGAGAAGTGTTTGGATGGTTAAGAAGACAGTGATATACTTCCAGCCCATCAGGAATCAAACCCTAGGTTTGACGCTTTGATATCTCATAAAGGCAAGCTATCACTCAGTGGGGGTAACGTTTCCGTCAATAGTAAGGCGCTAGTAAGCTCAGTCTTTTGAAAGTGTTCACCAGGATAGAATGTATGTGCGTGCATTCATAGAGGCGATTATATGCATATAGTTTATGAGCATATGTGTTTGTTCTGTATATCTATAAAAATATCCATACGTATGTTTTTATTTCATTTTCAGTCGTCAATATGTACGACGGTTCGTTCTTTTTCCTTTTTCTTTTTCAATTTTGTTTATTTTCGAAATATTTGTGTTTAAGAATTAATTTACTATGATTTAAAAAAAATCACCACACATTACAAAACAATTCATGCAATGTAAAAAATTCTTTACACAATTTTAAGAAATCACACCATGAAAATGTTCATCTTTTGTAAAATTATTCACATATTTTGAAATTTTTTTCATGAAAATGTAAAAAATATTCACATAATTTTGTAAAAAAATATTCGCACACTTCAATTTTTTTATTAATGTCATTTAAAAAGATTTGTTAATTTAAACATATATTCATGAAATTTCTAGAAAAATTATGAAATGAAATAAACTTGTTCTCGCAATTTCAGAAAGATGGACATAACACAAAATACATATTCATGCCATTTTTTTAAAATGCTCTAATTTCTAACACTTGACAAATATTTTCATGTTTTAAAAAACTAGTAAGTGTGCACCTGCAATGCACGTCTATTTGAACTAATAAATGTGCACGTGCAACACGCGTCTATTTGGATTAACACACTATACTAAACTTAATACAAGACAATTTATTCATAAATTTGAATTTTCCCTATAAAATACACAATCTCTTATTCCCTACTCGTACAAACAATTTGAAATATCGTTTCTCCTTAATCAACATGTCTCCTGTATTAAAAGACCACCCAGTGTTCCCAATGTATAAAACTCAAAATTGTTTAGAAAATTTATCATGATTCTTCATATGCACACATTTATGCAAGTATAATCACACATGAAAATGTCACTTAGGACAAGCTAAGGAACCGTTTCCGTGCCAACAAACTCCAGTCAAGAATTATTATTACAAGACAAAAGCATTAATACGACAACTTGGAATAATTACTTGAGTACTACACATTTCTTTAAGGGCTCAACATTCTAAAATTTTGACAATATAACAAATATCCTCTCAGTTTGTAGTAATAATGATACAAAGATAAATAATTTGGAAATGGTTTTCAACATGCGTAGGCTACCACTTGTAAGAATAATAGTGGCAAAAAAAGGCCAACAAATGCCGGTTTAGAAAAAAAACTACAGACATGTTTCCAATTTTAGCAACTCTAATGGATAAAACATACCTTACCTCTCTAGTCAGGAAATAGTCAAAAAAATGTACTTCTTATACGTAGTAGAGATGAAATCATAAGGATCATGATTCAAGATATTCGGAGAAATATGGTTGGTCTCTCTGTATGATGCGGACTCGCCACCTCTACCAAAGTGGTCATGCGTAGTATGTAATGTAGAGTGCAATAATGAAATAAAATAAATGATATGAGAATTTACCATGACCACAAAATATCCTACATTCGTCATCATCATAATCAACATGCATTTTTTGCTTCTCTTGTATGCGGTCCAAGTTTTCTATCAGGAAAACATGTTAACTCAACTGTAGATAAGGACGGTATGAAAATGCTCATGTAAAATTACAATTGCCATGTATCTGCTGGACAAACAAATACACTTATGCAAACTTCAGGTTTTTTTAGTAACACCTATGCGAACTTTATTATTTTTTCACTAAAACTTATGCATACTTCTGGGTTTTTTTCACGTAATTTCATGACTGTAAATAAGGTCTTGGTTCAGCGAATTTGTCTGTGAGTTCACTATGTAGTCGTGAGTTGGTCATGTAATAACCGGTAGTTAGTACTTAAAAAAACAGGGATGTCTGTTGCAAGTACGCGAAAATCAGTGGAAAAATAAATAAAGAAAGAAGGCATTGGTTGCCTGAAACCCAACTGTGTGTGCTCCAGCGCGCCTCTGTTTCTCATTGCCCCATCTCTAGTTCGTGTACTTCTAGATGTGTCACCACCGGCGAGGTAGCGATGACAGTAAAAAAACAACACTCGGTGCTTATCTGATTAGTGTGTGCGTGCGGCGCGTTCGCGTGAAGGCGAGCATCTCCGTCGTTCAGGTCTGCGAGCGGCCGCGGTGACCGTGTCCTCTCACCAGCTGGGCGGCGTTGTCGACGCAGGTGAATCAGTCGTCCGGCTTTGAGGCAGCGCCCTCCATGCACCGGGGCGCCCCCCACTCGATTTTTTGGCCCGCTTATACTGGTCCAGGGTACTCAGCGTTGCCCCCACTTGAAGGGTGTCTGCGGTGGGTGGTTGTGAGCGTGAGTATTATGGACGGAGCTGAAGTCGACGCAGATGCCGATGGTTCCCGAAGAACATGCCAGGACGTGAACGAAGTCGTTGCAGTCAGTAGAAAAGTGACCTGGCCTCCAGGCAGAAGACAAAGCGACGACGACACGTGGGTGTGTTCGGAGGAAGCCGCAGCTCCTCCTCGTGTGTCTCCCACTGTGGCTCGCGTGGGTGGTGGGCTGGTGACAGCAGGCGACTCGCCATCGCGATTCCCGAGACGATAGGATGCGCTCGCGATTAGTTTCCTAATAATTAGATGCGTTCATGATTAGTTATCTAATAGGAAGCATCCGTGATTAGTTTCTTAATAATTAGATGTGTCCATGATTAATTTCCTAATATGATGCGCGCGTGATTATTTTCCTAATAATGGATGCGTCCGTGATTAGTTTCCTAATAATAAGATGTGTTTGTGATTAGTTTCTTAATAATTAGGTGCGACAGTGATTAGTTTCTTAATAGGAGTGTCCGTGATTATAGTTTCCTAATTGACCGGACGTGGACTTTCATATTTTCCTTCACGGTGGAGTACGGTCAGTCAATGTAAATTGCTAAGTGCACACAGAAAACAAATTAGGTTAAGGCTAGCTGTTAGATTGAGTTTAGTGGGACTAATCATGCGGTGGTAATGTATTCGTGTACGTTTTGTGGGGTGCACTTAGAGAAGATAATGTTTGCTCTTTTATAAGTAGTATAGACTAATAATTAGATGTGCCCGTGATTAGTTTCTTAATAAGAGTGTCTGTGATTATATTTTCCTAATTGACCAGACGTGAACTTTCATATTTTCGTCCACGGTGGAGTACGGTCAGTCAATGTAAATTGTTAAGTGCACACAGAGAATAAATTAGATTAAGGCTAGCCGTTAGATTGAGTTTAGTGGGACTAATCATACGGTGGTAATGTATTCGTGTACGTTTTGTGGGGTGCACTTAGAGAAGATAATGTTTGCTTTTTTATAAGTAGTATAGATGTTCATGAATTTTTTGAAAAAAAGTTTAACATGTGTTTAACAATGTTTAGTGTGCATTTTACAAATGTTCAACACATATTTGCATAAATGTTCAACATGCATTACTACACAACGAGGCTATTTAAGCCCCCAATAGCACAAAACAACAAGCATGTGTGACGACATCATCAAACATAGTACAAATCAAACCTTGTGTCCAAAAAATTAAACGTGTGATCAACGGTCCATCACGCGTAACCCAAAAAAGTAAACTAAGTGCGATATTATGAACAAAATTCAATAATAATGTGTGTGATGTTGAATCCATCACACACGATTCGCTGGAAATGAGCGTGTCCGGATGATAACACACTGTACTCCAAATCCAAATGTCTATGATTACCTAATTCATCGCACACATTTGGAATACTAGCATCGTGTGCTATTCCGAGCACGCAGGTTATAATTAGCAACATTGTATACATTGCATCAACTTGTATCAAGTCCGATATAGTTCACACAATTAGAAAAAAGATCGCTTGTGATATTTGAGCTTTCACACACGATTTGCTACGCATAAAACATGTGTACATGTGTCGTCGTTCCTTGTCGCAATAAAAAAATAATGTGGGTGCCTAGTGCATAACACACGTTGGCATCCTCCTTCTCCTGTACTCCACCGTATTCAGTGTTTCCAGTGTTGCAACCATATATAGCGCGTAGTATTCCGGAGTGCGCCATGTCCACATGAGTACAAACGGGTTGTGAGGTGTAAGATGGGGATGGTCAGACCATGTATGCAGATAGCACTCGGTTGTCTTGAAATTCCGATAGAATCGTTCTGAGCTCAGAGCATGAAGCATCGAAAGATGAACAAGAGTGAAAGTCCAACTAATCCCTAGGTGGTTTTTGTAATTAATATATGTCACTGAACCAATGCCTACTCAAAGATAGATTTCAGGAAAGTTCAATGTTGGCATGGGAAAGATATGTGGATGTGGACCTCTCAAAATGCTAAGGAAGCACATTGGCAAAAACTTGAAGACTCTTCATTTTTGTTTGAGTTATTCAAGATCACATTGAGTCCGTAATAAAGGCAATACTATTAAAATGGGATAAGGTTTTGATCACGACTCAATTGCTCAAAGTGCTTGAAGATATTGCTCCAAGACCCCCAGTCAGTTTTCCACATTCTAATATGTCAAAACCCTAAATGTCAAACTCGATCACACCGAAACCTTCACATCTGTATGTTGGGGAACGCAGTAATTTCAAACAAAATTCCTACACACACGCAAGATCCATCTAAGAGATGCATAGCAATGAGAGGGGTAGAGTATGTCTACGTACCCTCGTAGACCGAAAGCGGAAGCGTTATGAAACGCGGTTGATGTAGTCAAACGTCTTCGCGATCCAACCGATCAAGTACCAAATGCACGGCACCTCCGCGATCTCCACACGTTCAGCTCGGTGACGTCCCTCGTACTCTTGATCTAGTTGAGGCCGAGGGAGAGTTTCACCAGCACGACGACGTGATGACGGTGATGATGAAGTTACCGACGCAGAGCTTCGCCTAAGCACTACAACGATATGACCGAGGTGGAATTCTGTGGAGGGGGGCACCGCACACGCTAAACAATCAACTTGTGTGTCTATGGGGTGCCCCCTCTCCCGTATATAATGGAGTGGAGGAGGGGAGGGCCGACCCTCATAGGGAGCGCCCAAGGGGGGAGTCCTACTCCCAGTAGGAGTAGGTTTCCCCCTTCCTAGTAGGAGTAGGAGAAGAAGGAAGAGGGAGAGAGAGGGAAGGAAAGGGGGGGGGGGCACCCAATTCGGATTGGGCTTGGGGGGGGGGGTGCCCTCCACCTGGCCGCCTCCTCCTCTCTCCCACTAAGGCCCAATAAGGCCCATTGACTCGGGGGGGGGGGTCCGGTAACCCCTCGATACCCCGGTAAATGCCCGAACTCACCCGGAACCATTCCGATGTCCAAACATAGCCTTTCAATATATCGATCTTCATGCCTCGACCATTTCGAGACTCCTCGTCATGTCCGTGATCACATCCGGGACTCCAAACTACCTTCGGTACATCAAAAGACATAAACTCATAATACCGATCGTCATCGAACGTTAAGCGTGCGGACCCTATGGGTTCGAGAACTATGTAGACATGACCGAGACTCACTTCCGGTCAATAACCAACAGTGGAACCTGGATGCTCATATTGGTTCCTCCATATTCTACGAGGATCTTTATCGGTCAAACCGCATAACAACATACGTTGTTCCCTTTGTCATCGGTATGTTACTTGCCCGAGATTTGATCGTCGGTATCTCAATACCTAGTTCAATCTCGTTACCGGCAAGTCTCTTTACTCGTTTCGTAATGCAACATCCCGCAACTAACTCATTAGTCACATTGCTTGCAAGGCTTATAGTGATGTGCATTACCGAGAGGGCCTAGAGATACCTCTCCGACAATCGGAGTGACAAATCCTAATCTCGATCTATGCCAACTCAATAAACACCATCGGAGACACCTGTAGAGCATCTTTATAGTCACCCAGTTATGTTGTGACGTTTGATAGCACACTAAGTGTTTCTCCGGTATTCGGGAGTTGCATAATCTCATAGTCATAGGAACATGTATAAGTCATGGAGAAAGCAATAGCAATAAACTAAACGATTATAGTGCTAAGCTAATGGATGGGTCAAGTCAATCACATCATTCTCTAATGATGTGATCCCGTTCATAAAATGAAAACTCATGTCTATGGCTAGGAAACTAACCATCTTTGATTAACGAGCTATTCAAGTAGAGGCATACTAGTGACACTCTGTTTGTCTATGTATTCACACATGTACTAAGTTTCCGGTTAATACAAGTCTAGCATGAATAATAAACATTTATCATGATATAAGGAAATGTAAATAACAAACTTATTATTGCTTCTAGGGCATATTTCCTTCAGTCTCCCACTTGCACTAGAGTCCATAATCTAGATTACATTGTAATGATTCTAACACCCATGGAGTCTTGGTGCTGATCATGTTTTGCTCGTGAGAGAGGCTTAGTCAACGGGTCTGCAACATTCAGATCCGTATGTATCTTGCAAATTTCTATGTCTCCCTCCTTGACTTCATCGCGGATGGAATTGAAGTGTCTCTTGATGTGCTTGGTTCTCTTGTGAAATCTGGATTCCTTTGCCAAGGCAATTGCACCAGTATTGTCACAAGAGATTTTCATTGGACCCGATGCACTAGGTATGACACCTAGATCGAATATGAACTCCTTCATCCAGACTCCTTCATTTGCTGCTTCCGAAGCAGCTATGTACTCCGCTTCACACGTAGATCCCGCCACGACGCTCTGCTTGGAACTGCACCAATTGACAGCTCCACCATTTAATAAAAACACGTATCCGGTTTGTGACTTAGAGTCATCCGGATCAGTGTCAAAGCTTGCATCGACGTAACCGTTTACGACGAGCTCTTTGTCACCTCCATAAACGAGAAACATATCATTAGTCATTTTCAGGTATTTTAGGATATTCTTGACCGCTGTCCAGTGATCCACTCCTGGATTGCTTTGGTACCTCCCTGCTAAACTAATAGCAAGGCACACATCAGGTCTGGTACACAACATTGCATACATGATAGAACCTATGGCTCAAGCATAGGGAATGACTTTCATTTTCTCTCTATCTTCTGCAGTGGTCGGGCATTGAGTCTGACTCAACTTCACACCTTGTAACAAAGGCAAGAACCCTTTCTTTGCTTGATCCATTTTGAACTTCTTCAAAACTTTATCAAGGTATGTGCTTTGTGAAAGTCCAATTAAGCGTCTTGATCTATCTCTATAGATCTTGATGCCCAATATATAAGCAGCTTCACCGAGGTCTTTCATTGAAAAATTCTTATTCAATTATCCCTTTATGCTATTCAGAAATTTAGTATTATTTCCAATCAATAATATATCATCCACATATAATATCAGAAATGCTACAAAGCTTCCACTCACTTTTTTGTAAATACAGGCTTCTCTAAAAGTCTGTATAAAACCATATGCTTTGATCACACTATCAAAGTGTATATTCCAACTCCGAGAGGCTTGCACCAGTCCATAAATGGATCGTTGGAGCTTGCACACTTTGTTAGCACCTTTTGGATCGACAAAACCTTCTGGCTGGATCATATACAACTCTTCTTTAAGATATCCATTAAGGAATGTAGTTTTGACATCAATTTGCCCCCGGGTCTACTTTAATCATATTACAAAAACTAAAAATACTTTGCTGCAATTTATTTACTTTTATTTTACTTTTCAATTTATCCATCTACCTATACAAGATTTGATCCTCGCAAGTAAAGATTTCAAGGGGATTGATAACCCTCTTGCCGGCAATGGGTGCAAGTATTTGCTTTTATGTGTGCAGGTGCTGAAGACAGGAATTTGCGTGGTTCTCCTATTGGTTCGATAACCTGCTTGGTTCTCACTGAGGGAAATACTTATCTCTACTGTACTGCATCTCCCCTCCTCTTCGGGGAAAATCCCAACACAACTCACAAGTAGTAGATGGTAACAACGACCCGATGTTTACCCAATTTTGGGCTCTTTGAGGAGATAACACCCTACGTCCTACTTGCATGTATTGCTTTGGTTTGGAGTACAAAGTACATATGATCTACGTTGAGATTATTTTGTTGTTTTCTACAAGCCATACCCCTCGGCTTATATAGATACACGATGGTGGGGGGGGGGGGCTAGGGTTAAAACATCCTAATGGGTTACGGAGGAGGAAATCGAGTCGTCAACGAATCCAACATCTTGGAGTACATGACAAGTCTTCGGGAGCCTTCTGTTTATACGTCATAGGCCCCAAAAGTGGCCCACTCTCGAACAGACATGAGGGTCCTAGGCCCGGCCCACCAGGTGGGAGACGATGTGGTGAAGGACCCCTGGTTGGAACACCATCAGTAGCCCCTGAACCGGTCTTCCAGTCTGGATGCTCCTCGGTTCATCCGAGTTGCTCTTTGTCTTTGGTCGTCGATCTTGAAAACTGGTTCAATGAATCTGTCTTCTGTAGCCAAGTATTGATTGTCGGATTACATCTAAGGTGTTTAAAATCACCTTGGCTCATGATGGGTCATCAGGCGTTTTCACGCTGGGCCATAGGTTGGATATGCTCCCGCGCACCTGTTGTCGGTGTCAAAACCGGTGGATCTCGGGTAGGGGGTCCCGAACTGTGCGTCTAAGGTCGATGGTAGCAGGAGACAGGGGACACGATGTTTACCCAGGTTCGGGCCCTCTCTATGGAGGTAATACCCTACGTCCTGCTTGATTGATATTGATGAATATGAGTATTACAAGAGTTGATCTACCTCGAGATCGTGATGGCTAAACCCTAGAGGTCTAGCTTGCATGGCTATGGTAATGAATATATCTCCCCCTCCGGACTAAGTCCTCCGGTCACTACTAGGGAAAAGCCTATACATAGAATCTTACCAGCAGCACGCTTTAAAATAAGGCGCTGCTGCTAACTAGCAGTAGCGCTCGCGCTCAAACCTCGCTGCTAAAATGAATGTATCAGTAGCGCGCCCACTCTAAGACGCGCAATTGCTATAATTGCCACGACGCCGCCGCGAGGCTAGTTCTACTAGCAACGCGCTTGTATGAAGAGCGCTACTGCTAGGGACCATAGTAGTAGCACATTTACACAATAACCGCTACTGCTAAGTTTACTAAAAAATTTAGTCCCACCTCGCTTTGTCAAGAGAGTTTGTACCACCTTAAATATGTTACTTCTCAAACTTTCACAACCACTTGGTCTTACTCTACGTGTAAAATTTGTGGCCGCAATATGAGTCTTCAGCAGTTCCTAAACTGGCGAGGACTCATATTGACAAATCAGATTGTACACAAAAATATCATTGATGATCAATGTATTTTTGATGTCTATTTTTACATGCTGACACATAGCAATAGCGCGCTCTTTGTGAAAGGCGCTATTGCTAGGTCGTTTAGCAGTAGTGCCTTTTGTTATAGCGCGCTACTGCTAAGCCATTCCATCTCCCCCATTCTCCGACCTATCCGATCCACTCACACTCACACTCACTCGATCTCCCCCTCAACCCCCAACGCCAGTCCTCCCCCGTCGCCCCTCATTCGATCTGCGCCGCCGCCACCTCCTCCTCCCCGCTGGACTCGGTACCAGCCTCCTCCTCCGTCCTCCCTCTAGCCGCCGCTAGCCGGCCCCTCCTCGCTCTGCCCTCCTTCTCCGTCCTCCCTCCACTCGCTACCGGCTGGCCCCTCCTTGCTTCGTCTTCCTCCTCCGTCCTACTCTCTTCTCCCTCCTCGAGTCGCCCCTCCTTCTCCCTCCTCCCTCCTCCATCCACAACCCCTCCTCCCTGCTACATTTTGATTTAGTAGGCTAGTTGATTTAGTTGATTTAGAACATTTTAATTTAGTTGATTTAGTATGTAGTTGATTTACTTGATTTAGAACATCTTGATTTAGTTGATTTAGTAGGCTAGTTGATTTAGTTGATTTAGTAGGCTAGTTGATTTAGAACATTTTGATTTAGTTGATTTAGTATGCTAGTGGATTTAGTAGGCTAGTTGATTTAGTTGATTTAGTATGCACCATTTTATTGTTATTTTTCTATACATGGATAGGTAGATGCTTTTGTTTTTTTGTAATAAGTTATTTTTTGGCCAAATGTAGGTGCCAATTTAGTTAAATTTGTCACTTGTTTTTTTAATCAATTATCTTAGGCAATAGGGGCCAGATGAGATGAAATGTCTTGGTAGTTGGTATCCTTATTTGGTAGATATTTGTGAAAAGTTTTTTCGGCAATAGGTGCCACCGAAATGCTTTGTCCATAAAATTGCTTCTCGCGGAAGAACCAAAAATATCACATGCTACTGTTTTTCTTTCCTGTGAAGTGAATCGTTAATCTTTTGCTCATATTGCTTTAGGAAAATGGTGCCACCACCACCACCACTATGTCGACTGTGCAAGTCAAGGTGCACCAGCAGCCTTGCAACTGGCAAGCTGTTCGACATCTATTTCTAGCCGAGTTTTCGTCATGCGGTGGTAAGAAATTAGATGAAATGTAACAACTATTTTATTTTTAGTGTTGGCATTACTGCATTGTGTCATTTTGCTTTTTTACACAGATCGTCCCATGCAATGCGAGGTTGAAATTCAACAAGCTGACAGGAGACACTGTGACATTTGAGGCTCCTTGGGGGCCATACACTATGGAGGTCGAGAAAGGATGCAATATGTCGCAGATTGGAGGAGATGGATGGGCCCGTTTCCTTGCTCACATGCGTCTTACTGGTGTTGAGTTGATCAGCTTCTCCTTCATAGCAAAAAGACCCAAGCTGGCTGTCATTTATCTCAACCTGGTGGAAGATGACGAAGATGATGAAGATAATGAGGACCCACTCGATAAAGATTATGAGAACCCACTTCATGAAGCCATCATAGCTCAAAGAATAAGGCTGAGTGGGGAGGAGGTGTGCAACCTATGGGACATAATTCCGCCACGTGATGACTTTGTCGGGGTGCCATTCGTGACCCGCCAGACAAGTACCATGGTCGATCGGCATGAAATGGTATGTTATACGTACTGCCTATAGTAATTTGATGATATATATATGCTTTATTGTTATACTTACAAAATGCAAATTATTCGATGATATGCCTAGTGAATCCGATGATATGCTTAGTGTAGAGTCCAATGATATGCTTTGTGGAATCTAGTCGATGATATGCTTTAGTGTAGAGTCTGATCACATGCTCTTATTAGTGTAGAATTCAATGAACTATTAATAGTGTAGATAATCCATATATACTTATTAGTAGAATTCATGATTAGTTAGTACAAATGCGTAGTACTGTGTCCTTTGATAGTGTAGAAATCTAGACTTAATAGAAATATATTTGCAAGAGTATGTGCGAGGCTATTTATTAATTGATATATTTTTCTTGTTCAGAAATTGCCAAAGAACCTATCTGTGAGTTGTGGTATCGAGCCCGATGAAGAAGGCTCAGCTGGACTACGCCTTACCGCAAGGGGCTCCGTCACCACTTGTACTTACCGCATGGACACAGACAGTCGCACACACTTAAACTCGGTTAGGTGGAAGAGATTCCTCATTGGCAAGAATCTTCGTGTTGGACAGGTCATTCTAATTACTATCAGGAACACCCACCGCCCAGGCTTGAGGATGATGATCATCGTCGATATCATCTAGAACTACATGTGTGTGTGTGTGTGGCTATATCATCTAGAACTACATATGTTGATTGTCTTCGATATCATGTAGAACTACATATGATGATCGTCGTCGATATTATCTAGAACTACATATGATGATCGTCGACGATATCACCTTGTACTGCTTGATGATGCATGTTGAGTATATATGAAATTATTATCTAGTACTCCCTCGGTTCCAAATTACTCGTCGTGGTTTTAGTTCAAATTTGAACTAAAACCACGACGAGTAATTTGGAACCGAGGGAGTACTACCTAGTACCTATAATGCTTTATGAAATTGATATCTAGTAGTACCTAGTATCTGGAAATTGCTGTTTATTGAAGCTGAAACGGGGTAGGAAGCCGGGAGGAAATGATGAAAGATATAGCAGTAGCGCGGGCAAGGAAATCGCTACAGCTAATTAATAGTAGCGCGTTCTGAAAACACGCTGTTGATACAGTCCAGAGTAGTAGCGCGCATACAGACCGCGCAACTACTAATAGTTAGCTGTAGCACCTTATTGGTAGCGCGGCTGCCCGCGCTGCAAATAGCCCCAAAACCCGCGCTACTACTAGGGTTTTCCCTAGTAGTGGGTTTATATAGACACAGGGAGGATCTAGGGTTACACAAGGTCGGTTACAAAGAAAGGAATCGAAATATTTGGTCGCCAAGATTGCCTTCCACGCCAAGGAGAGTCCTGCTACCTCTTGAGCACTGCGTTGGTTTTCCTCGAAGAGGAAGGGATGATGCAGCAAAGTAGGGTAAGTATTTCCCTCAGTTTTTGAGAACCAAGGTATCAATCCAGTAGGAGGCTACACGCGAGTCCCTCGTACCTGCACAAAACAAATAAATCCTTGCAACCAACGTGAATAGGGGTTGTCAATCCCTACACGGCCACTTACGAGAGTGAGATCTAATAGATATGATAAGATAATATTTTTGGTATTTTTGTGATAAAGATGCAAAGTAAAATAAAGGCAACGTAAAAAAGCAAAGGAAATAACTAAGTAATAGGAGATCAATATGATAAAGATAGACCTGAGGGCCATAGGTTTCACTAGTGGCTTCTCTCGAGAGCATAATTATTCTACGATGGGTGAACAAATTACTGTTGAGCAATTGACAGAATTGAGCATAGTTATGAGAATATGTAGGTATGATCATGTATATAGGCATCACGTCCTAGACAAGTAGACCGACTCCTGCCTGCACCTACTACTATTACTCCACTCATCGACCGCTATCCAGAATGCATCTAGAGTATTAAGTTAAAAACAGAGTAACGCCTTAAGCAAGATGACATGATGTAGAGGGATAGACTCATGCAATATGATGAAAACCCCTTCTTGTTATCCTCGATGGCAACACTACAATACGTGCCTTGCTGCCCCTACTATCACTGGGAAAGGACACCGCAAGATTGAACCCAAAGCTAAGCACTTCTCCCATTGCAAGAAAGATCAATCTAGTAGGCCAAACCAAACTGATAATTCGAGGAGACTTGCAAAGATAACCAATCATAAATAAAAGAATCCAGAGAAGATTCAAATATTATTCATAGATAGACTTGATCATAAACCCACAATTCATCGATCTCAACAAACACACCGCAAAAAGAAGATTACATCGAATAGTTCTCCATAAGAGAGGGGGAGAACATTGTATTGAGATCCAAAAAGAGAGAAGAAGCCATCTAGCTAATAACTATGGACCCGTAGGTCTGAGGTAAACTACTCACACTTCATCGGAGAGGCTATGGTGTTGATGTAGAAGCCCTCCGTGATCGATGCCCCCTCCGGCGGAGCTCCGGAACATGCCCCAAGATGGGATCTTGTGGATACAGAAAGTTGCGGTGGTGGAATTCGGTTTTTGGCTCTGTATATGATAGTTTGGGGGTATGTAGGTATATATAGGAGGAAGGAGTATATCGGTGGAGCAACAGGGGGCCGACAAGGGTGGAGGGCGCACCTGGGTGCGTAGGCGCGCCCCCTACCCCGTGGCCTCCTCTTTTGTGTCTTGACGTAGGGTCCAAGTCTCCCGGGTCTTGTTTGTTGAGAAAATCACGTTCCCGAAGGTTTCATTCCGTTTGGACTCCGTTTGGTATTCCTTTTCTTTGAAACCCTAAAATAGGCAAAAAAAACAACAATTCTGGGCTGGGCCTCCGGTTAATAGGTTAGTCCCAAAAATAATATAAAAGTGGATAATAAAGCCCAATAATGTCCAAAACAGTAGATAATATAGCATGGACCAATCAAAAATTATAGATACATTGGAGACGTATCAAGTCCCATCCGGACACGGGTGCAGTCTTGGGTCTTCGTATCTCCACAGCCCATCAGTCCGACCCATAGTTAACAAGTCGGACGCCCGAGGACCCCTTAGTCCAGGACTCCCTCAGTAGCCCCCGAACCAGTCTTCAATGGCGAGGTGTTCGGTGCATAGATTGTCTTCGGCATTGCAAGGCGGGTTCCTCCACCAATGACCTCCAAGTAGTGTATTTGGCCTTCCATTCAATGTCTGTACCCTTTGGCTTCTGTGTATCAAGCGGATGCGAGAGGTCAGGGCGTTTTTGCACATAACGCCCCAGCCGCGCGAGGGACAACGTCTATTTAACGAGACTGGATCCTAGATCCATTCAACTATCTCGCAGAGAAAATCCCGAAAGGTTGCCAGGAAAGAACATGTCTAGCATTCCCAGCTCCTCCTCCCATCCCTACGGCCCAGAGAGAGGCGAGTGGGAGAGGTGCTCCGTATCCCATGGTCAGCTGGTGAAGCTGCAAACACATGGGTTTCTCCCCCTTGCAGATCTGGTCCTTGTTCGAGTAGGGTTGGCCTCTCTTGACGGCAAAACCAGGCAGAGGATTTCCCCAATCTATCCGGGGGGAACAGTGTGTTTCATCCCCTATTATAGATACGTTGGAGACGTATCAAGCATCCCCAAGCTTAATTCCTTCTCGTCCTCGAGTAGGTAAATGATAAAAACAGAATTTTTGATGCGGAGTGCTACTTGGCATAATTTTAATGTAATTCTTCTTAATTGTGGTATGAATATTCAGATCCGAAAGATTCAAGACAAAAGTTTAATATTGACATAAAAATAATAATACTTCAAGCATACTAATAAATCAATTATGTCTTCTCAAAATAACATGGCCAAAGAAAGTTATCCCTTCAAAATCATATAGTCTGGCTATGCTCCATCTTCACCACATAAAATATTTAAATCATGCACAACCCCAATGACAAGCCAAGCAATTGTTTCATACTTTTGACATTCTCAAAACTTTTTCAATTTTCATGCAATACATGAGCATGAGCCATGGACATAGCACTATAGGTGGAATAGAACGGTGGTTGTGGAGAAGACAAAAAGGGGAAGATAGTCTCACATCAACTAGGCGTATCAACGGGCTATGGAGATGCCCATCAATAGATATCAATGTGAGTGAGTAGGGATTGCCATGCAACAGATGCACTAGAGCTATAAGTATATGAAAGCTCAAAAAGAAACTAAGTGGGTGTGCATCCAACTTGCTTGCTCATGAAGACCTAGGGCGATTTGAGGAAGCCCATCGGAATATACAAGCCAAGTTCTATAATGAAAAATTCCCACTAGTATATGAAAGTGATAACATGAGAGACTCTCTACTATGAAGATCATGGTGCTACTTTGAAGCACAAGTGTGGTAAAAGGATAGTAACATTGTCCCTTCTCTCTTTTTCTCTCATATTTTTTTATTTGGGCCTTTCCTCTTTTTATGGCCTCTTTTCTTTCTTTTTTTTTCGTCCGGAGTCTCATCCCGACTTGTGGGGGAATCATAGTCTCCATCATCCTTTCCTCACTGGGACAACGCTCTAATAATGATGATCATCACACTTTTATTTTTCTTACAACTCAACAATTACAACTCGATACTTAGAACAAAATATGACTCTATATGAATGCCTCCGGCGGTGTACCGGGATATGCAATGACTCATGAGTGACATGTATGAAAGAATTATGAATGGTGGCTTTGCCACAAATACTATGTCAACTACATGATCATGCTAAGCAATATGACAATGATGGAGTGTGTCATAATAAACGAAACGGTGGAAAGTTGCATGGCAATATATCTCGGAATGGCTATGGAAATGCCATAATAGGTAGGTATGGTGGCTGTTTTGAGGAAGGTATATGTGGGTGTATAATACCGGCGAAAGGTGCGCGGTATTAGAGAGGCTAGCAAAGGTGGAAGGGTGAGAGTGTGTATAATCCATGGACTCAACATTAGTCATAAAGAACTCATATACTTATTGCAAAAATCTACAAGTTATCAAAGCAAAGTATTACGCGCATGCTCCTAGGGGGATAGATTGGTAGGACAAGACCATCGCTCATCCCCGACCGCCACTCATAAGGAAGACAATCAAAAAATAAATCATGCTCCGACTTCATCACATAACGGTTCACCATATGTGCATGCTACGAGAATCACAAACTTTAACACAAGTATTCTTCAAATTCACAATTACTCTACTAGCACAACTTTAATATCACCATCTTTATATATCAAAACAATTATCAAGCATCAAACTTCTCATAGTATTCAACACACTCATAAGAAAGTTTTATTATTAATCTTGTATACCAAGCATATTAGGATTTTAAGAAAATTACCATGCTATTTAAGACTCTCAAAATAATCTAAATAGCATGAGAGATCAATAGTTTCTATAAAACAAATCCACCACCGTGCTCTAAAAGATATAAGTGAAGCACTAGAGCAAAACTATATAACTCAAAAGATATAAGCAAAGCACATAGAGTATTCTAACAAATTCCAAATCATGTATGGCTCTCTCAAAAGGTGTGTACAGCAAGGATGATTGTGGTAAACTAACAAATAAAGACTCAAATCATACAAGACGCTCCAAGCCAAACACATATCATGTGGCGAAAAAATATAGCTCCAAGTAAAGTTACCGATAGAAGTAGACGAAAGAGGGGATGCCTTCCGGGGCATCCCCAATCTTTGGATTTTAGGTGTCCTTATATTATATTGGGGGTGCCATGGGCATCCCCAAGCTTAGGCTCTTGCCACTCCTTGTTCCATAATCCATCCAATCTTTACCCAAAACTTGAAAACTTCACAACACAAAACTTAAAGTAGAAAATCTCGTGAGCTCCATTAGCGAAAGAAAACAAAAGACCACTTCAAGGTACTGTAATGAACTCATTATTTATTTATATTGGTGTTATACCTACTGTATTCCAACTTCTCTATGGTTTATAAGCTATTTTACTAGCCATAGATTCATCAAAATAAGCAAACAACACACGAAAAATAGAATCTGTCAGAAACAGAACAGTCTGTAGTAATATGTAGCTAGAGCAAGATCTGGAACACTAAAAATTCTAAAATAAATTGCTGGACGTGAGGAATTTATCTATTAATCATCTTAAAAAATAATTAACTAAATATCACTTTCCAAATAAAAATGACAGCAGTTCTCGTGAGCGCTATAGTTTCTGTTTTTACAGCAAGTGTAACAAGACTTTCCCCAAGTCTTCCCAATGGTTCTACTTGGCGCAAACACTAATTAAAAACAAAAACACAACCAAAACAGAGGCTAGATAAATTATTTATTACTAAACAGGAACAAAAATCAAGAAATAGAAATAAAATTGGGTTGCCTCCCAACAAGCGCTATTGTTTAACGCCCCTAGCTAGGCATAACAAGCAAGGATAGATCTAGGTATTGCCATCTTTGGTAGGCAATACATAAGTGGCTCTCATAATAGATTCATAAGGTAATTTAATTTTATTTATAGGAAAGTGTTCCATTCCTTTCCTTAATGGAAATTGGAATCTAATATTTCCTTCCTTCATATCAATAATTGCACCAATCGTTCTAAGGAAAGGTCTACCAAGAATAATAGGACATGAAGGATTGTAATCTATGTCAAGAACAATAAAATCTATGGGTACATAATTCCTATTTTCAACAATAAGAACATCATTAATTATTCCCATAGGTTTCTTAATAGTGGAATCCGCAAGGTGCAAGTTTAAAGAGCAATCATCAAAATCACAGAAACCTAACAAATCACACAAAGTCTTTGGAATCGTGGAAACACTAGCACCCAAATCACATAAATCATAGCATTCATGATATTTAATTTTAATTTTAATAGTTGGTTCCCACTCATCATAAAGCTTCCTAGGGATAGAAACTTCCAATTCAAGTTTTTCTTCATAAGATTGCATCAAGGCATCAACGATATGTTTAGTAAACGCTTTATTTTGACTGTAAGCATGAGGAGAATTTAGCACGGATTGTAACAAGGAAATAAAATCAATCAAAGAGCAATTTTCATATTTAAATTCCTTGAAATCCATAATAATGGGTTTAGCAACATCTAGGGTTTTAATTTCTTCGATCCCACTTTTATCAATTTTAGCATCAAGATCAAAAAATTCCGAATTCTTGGAACGCCTTCTAGGTAAAGGTGGATCATATTCAGTCCCATCATTATCAAGATTTATATTGGAAAAAAAGATTTAATAGGGGACGCATCAATAACTTTTAGATCTTCATCTTTATTTTCATAGGAACTTGAAGAACACGCTCTTATAAAGGCATCTTTCTTAGCACGCATCCTAGTGGTTCTTTCTTTGCACTCATCAATGGAAATTCTCATGGCTTTGAGAGACTCATTTATATCATGCTTAGGTGGAATAGATCTAAGTTTCAAAGAATCAACATCAATAGTAATTCTATCAACGTTCCTAGCCAAATCATCAATCTTAAGCAATTTTTCTTCAATCAAAGCATTGAATTTTTTTTGCAAAGTAATAAATTATTTAATATTAGATTCAAAATCAGAGGGAATTTTATTATAATTTCCATAAGAATTGTTGTAGGAATTACCATAACTATTAGAGGGATTACTAGGATAAGGCCTAGGGTGAAATTTCCTCTATACGCGTTGTTACCAAAATTGTTCCTACCAACAAAATTCACATCCATAGATTCATTATTATTCTCAATCAAAGTAGACAAGGGCATATAATTAGGATCAGAAGAAACACTCTTATTAGCAAATAATTTCATAAATTCATCCATCTTTCCACTCAAAACATTAATTTCTTCTATCGCATGCACCTTTTTATTAGTAGATCTTTCAGTATGCCATTGAGAATAATTAACCATAATATTATCTAGGAGTTTAGTAGCTTCTCCTAAAGTGATTTCCATAAAAGTGCCTCCCGCGGCCGAATCTAAAAGATTTCTAGAAGCAAAATTCAATCTGACATAATTTTTTTGTATAATCATCCATAAATTCAAACCATGAGTAGGGCAATTACATATCATTAGTTTCATTCTCTCCGAAGCTTGTGCAACATGTTCATGATCAAGTTGCTTAAAATTCATAATATCGTTTCTAAGAGAGATGATCTTAGCAGGAGGAAAATACTTAGAGATAAAAGCATCTTTGCACTTATTCCATGAATCAATACTATTTTAAGGCAAAGACGAAAACCAAGCTTTAGCACGATCTCTAAGCGAAAAAGGAAATAGCTTCAATTTAACAATATCATTATCCACATCTTTCTTCTTTTGCATATCACACAAATCAACGAAGCTATTCAGATGGGTAGCGGCATCTTCACTAGGAAGGCCGGAAAACGGATCTTTCATGACAAGATTCAGTAAAGCAGTATTAATTTCACAAGATTCAGCATCGGTAAGAGGAGCAATAGAGTGCTAGTAAAATCATTGTTGTTGGTATTGGTGAAGTCACACAATTTAGTATTATCTTGAGCCATCATGACAAGCAAGCAACTAACACACAAGCAAACAAAAAGCAAGCGGGCAAAAAAAGGCAAATAGAGAAAGAGAGGGAGGATAGAGAGAGAGAGAGGGCGAATAAAATGGCAAGGGTGAAGTGGGGGAGAGGAAAACGAGAGGCAAATGGCAAATAATGTAATGCGGGAGATAAGGGTATGTGATGGGTACTTGGTATGTTGACTTTTGCGTAGACCTCCCCGGCAATGGCGCCAGAAATCCTTCTTGCTACCTCTTGAGCACTGCGTTGGTTTTCCCCGAAGAGGAAGGGATGATGCAACAAAGTAGCGTAAGTACTTCCCTCAGTTTTTGAGAACCAAGGTATCAATCCAGTAGGAGGCTACGCGCGAGTCCCTCGTACCTGCACAAAACAAATAAATCCTCGCAACCAACGTGAATAGGGGTTGTCAATCCCTACACTGCCACTTACGAGAGTGAGATCTAATAGATATGATAAGATAATATTTTTGGTATTTTTGTGACAAAGATGCAAAGTAAAATAAAGGCAAAGTAAAAAGCAAAGGAAATAACTAAGTAGTAGGAGATCAATATGATAAAGATAGACCCGGGGGCCATAGGTTTCACTAGTGGCTTCTCTCGAGAGCATAAGTATTCTACGGTGGGTGAACAAATTACTGTTGAGCAATTGACAGAATTGAGCATAGTTATGAGAATATCTAGGTATGATCATGTATATAGGCATCACGTCCGAGACAAGTAGACCGACTCCTGCCTGCATCTACTACTATTACTCCACTCATCGATCGCTATCCAACATGCATCTAGAGTATTAAGTTAAAAACAGAGTAACACCTTAAGCAAGATGACATGATGTAGAGGGATAGACTCATGCAATATGATGAAAACCCCATCTTTTTATCCTCGATGGCAACAATACAATATGTGCCTTGCTGCCCCTACTGTCACTGGGAAAGGACACCGCAAGATTGAACCCAAAGCTAAGCACTTCTCCCATTGCAAGAAAGATCAATCTAGTAGGCCAAACCAAACTGATAATTCGAAGAGACTTGCAAAGATAACCAATTATACATAAAAGAATTCAGAGAAGATTCAAATATTATTCATAGATAAACTTGATCATAAACCCACAATTCATCGGTCTCAACAAACACACCGCAAAAAGAAGATTACATCGAATAGTTCTCCACAAGAGAGGGGGAGAACATTGTATTGAGATCCAAAAAGAGAGAAGAAGCCATCTAGCTAATAACTATGGACCCGTAGGTCTGAGGTAAACTACTCACACTTCATCGAAGAGGCTATGGTGTTGATGTAGAAGCCCTCCGTGATCGATTCCCCCTCCGGTGGAGCTCCGGAACAGGCCCCAAGATGGGATCTCGTGGATACAGAAAGTTGCGATGGTGGAATTAGGTTTTTGGCTCCGTATCTGATCGTTTTGGGGTACATAGGTATATATAGGAGGAAGGAGTACATCGGTGGAGCAACAGGGGGGCCACGATGGTGGAGGGCGCGCTTGGGGGGGGGGGGTAGGCGCGCCCCCTACCTCGTGGCCTCCTCTTTTGTGTCTTGACGTAGGGTCCACGTCTCCCGAGTCTTGTTTGTTGAGAAAATCACGTTTCCGAAGGTTTCATTCCGTTTGGACTCCATTTGGTATTCCTTTTCTTCGAAACCCTAAAACAGGCAAAAAACAGCAATTTTGAGCTGGGCCTCCGCTTAATAGGTTAGTTCCAAAAATAATATAAAAGTGGATAATAAAGACCAATAATGTCCAAAACAGTAGATAATATAGCATGGAGCAATCAAAAATTATAGATATGTTGGAGACGTATCAAGTCCCATACGGACACGGGTGTAGTCTTGGGTCTTCGTATCATCACAGCCCTTCAGTCCGGCCCATAGTTAACAAGTCGGACGCCCGAGGACCCCTTAGTCCAAGACTCCCTCAGTAGCCCCCGAACCAGTCTTCAAAGGCGAGGTGTTCGGTGCATAGATTGTCTTCAGCATTGCAAGGCGGGTTCCTCCACCAATGACCTCCAAGTAGTGTATTTGGCCTTCCATTCAATGTCTGTACCCTTCGGCTTCTGTGTATCAACAACTTCAGCTTCCATGTGTCGAGCGGATGTGAGAGGTGAAGGAAATATGCCCTAGAGGCAATAATAAAGTTATTATTTATTTCCTTATTTCATGATAAATTAATGTTTATTATTCATGCTAGAATTGTATTAACCGGAAACATAATACATGTGTGAATACATAGACAAACAGAGTGTCACTAGTATGCCTCTACTTGACTAGCTCATTAATCAAAGATGGTTATGTTTCCTAACCATAGACAAAGAGTTGTTATTTGATTAATGGGATCACATCATTAGATGAATGATCTGATTGACTTGACCCATTCCGTTAGCTTAGCACTTGATCGTTTAGTTTGTTGCTATTGCTTTCTTCATGACTTATACATGTTCCTATGACTATGAGATTATGCAACTCCCGTTTACCGGAGGAACACTTTGTGCGCTACCAAACGTCACAACGTAACTGGGTGATTATAAAGGTGCTCTACAGGTGTCTCCAAAGGTACTTGTTGGTTTGGCGTATTTCGAGATTAGGATTTGTCACTCTGATTGTCGGAGAGGTATCTCTGGGCCCTCTCGGTAATGCACATCACATAAGCCTTGCAAGCATTGCAACTAATGAGTTAGTTGTGAGATGATGTATTACGGAACGAGTAAAGAGACTTGCCGGTGACGAGATTGAACTAGGTATTGGATACCGATGATCGAATCTCAGGCAAGTAACATACCGATGACAAAGGGAACAACGTATGTTGTTATGCGGTCTGACCGATAAAGATCTTCGTAAAATATGTAGGAACCAATATGAGCATCCAGGTTCCGCTATTGGTTATTGAACAGAGACGTGTCTCGGTCATGTCTACATTGTTCTCGAACCGTAGGGTCCGCACACTTAAGGTTTCGATGACAGTTATATTATGAGTTTATGAGTTTTGATGTACCGAAGGAGTTCGGAGTCCCTGATGAGATCGGGGACATGACGAGGAGTCTCGAAATGGCCGAGACGTAAAGATCGATATATTGGACGACTATATTCGGACTTCGGAAAGGTTCCGAGTGATTCGGGTATTTTTCGGAGTACCGGAGAGTTACGGGAATTCGCCGGGAGAAGTATTGGGCCTTATTGGGCCATACGGGAAAGAGAGAGGGGCTGCCCAGGGCAGGCCACGCGCCCCCCAAGGCCTAGTCCGAATTGGACTAGGGGGAGGGGCTGCGCCCCCTCCTTCCTTCCCTTCTCCCTTCCCCTTCCTTGTCTCCTACTCCTAATACATGGAAGGACTCCTCGTTGGACTAGGAAAGGGGGAATCCTACTCCCGGTGGGAGTAGGACTCCCCTAGGGCGCGCCATAGAGAGGGCCGGCCCTCCCCTCTTCCACTCCTTTATATACGGGGGCAGGGGGCACCCCATAGACACAGAAGTTGATCTTCGTGATCGTTCCTTAGCCGTGTGCGGTGCCCCCCTCCACCATATTCCACCTCGGTCATATTGTAGCAGTGCTTAGGCGAAGTCCTGCGACGGTTGAACATCAAGATCGTCACCACGCCGTCGTGCTGACGGAACTCCTCCCCGAAGCTTTGCTGGATCGGAGCCCGGGGAGCGTCATCGAGCTGAACGTGTGCCAAGAACTCGGATGTACCGGAGTAACGGTGCTTTGATCGGTTGGACCGGGAAGACGTACGACTACTTCCTCTACGTTGCATCAACGCTTCCGCTTCGGTCTACGAGGGTACGTAGACAACACTCTCCCCTCTCATTGCTATGCATCACCATGATCTTGCGTGTGCGTAGGAATTTTTTTGAAATTACTACGTTCCCCAACACTGGTATCAGAGCCAGGTTTCATGGTTTGATGTTATATGCACGAGTAGAACACAAGTGAGTTGTGGGCGATATAAGTCATACTGCTTACCAGCATGTCATACTTTGGTTCAGCGGTATTGTTGGATGAAGCGGCCCGGACCGACATTACGCGTACGCTTACGCGAGACTGGTTCTACCGTCGTGCTTTGCACACAGGTGGCTGGCGGGTGTCAGTTTCTCCAACTTTAGTTGAACCGAGTGTGGCTACGCCCGGTCCTTGCGAAGGTTAAAATAGCACCAACTTGACAAACTATCGTTGTGGTTTTGATGCGTAGGTAAGAACGGTTCTTGCTAAGCCCAGTAGCAGCCACGTAAAACTTGCAACAGCAAAGTAGAGGACGTCTAACTTGTTTTTGCAGGGCATGTTGTGATGTGATATGGTCAAGACGTGATGAGATATAAGTTGTTGTATGAGATGATCATGTTTTGTTGAAGTTATCGGCAACTGGCAGAAGCCTTACGATTGTCTCATTATTGCATAAGATGCAAGCACCAAATAATTGCTTTACTTTATCTCTATACGATAGCAATAGTTGCAAGAGCAATAGTTGGCGAGACGACCACGTGACGACACATTGATATAGATCAAGATGATGGAGATCATGGTGTCATGCCGGTGACAATAGAGATCATGACGGCACTTTGGAGATGGAGATCAAAAGCGCAAGATGATCATGGCCATATCATGTCACATATTTTGATTGCATGTGATGTTTATCTTGTATACATCTTATTTTGCTTATTTCGATGGTAGCTTTATAAGATGATCTCTCACTAAATTTCAAGATAAAAGTGTTCTCCCTGAGTATGCACCATTGCCAAAGTTCGTCGTGCCCAGACACCACGTGATGATCGGGTGTGATAAGCTCTACGTCCATCTACAACGGGTGCAAGAAAGTTTTGCACACGCGGAATACTGAGGTTAAACTTGAAGAGCCTAGCATATGCAGATATGGCCTCGGAACACTGCAGACCGAAAGGTCGAGCGTGAATCATATAGTAGATATGATCAACATAGTGATGTTCACCATTGAAAACTACTCCATCTCACGTGATGATTGGACATGGTTTAGTTGATTTGGATCACGTGATCACTTAGATGATTAGAGGGATGTCTATCTAAGTGGGAGTTCTTAAGTAATATGATTAATTGAACTTAAATTTATCATGAACTTAGTCCTGATAGTATTAGCATATCTATGTTGTAGATCAATAGCTCGCGTTGTTGCTTCCCTATGTTTGTTTTAATAGTTCCTAGAGAAAAAACTATGTTGAAAGATGTTAGTAGCAATGATGCGGATTGGATCCGTGATATGAGGTTTATCCTCATTGCTGCACAGAAAAATTATGTCCTTGATGCACCGCTAGGTGACAGACCTATTGCAGGAGCAGATGCAGACGTTATGAACGTTTGGCTAGCTCAATATGATGACTACTTGATAGTTTAGTGCACCATGCTTAACGGCTTAGAATCGGGACTTCAAAGACGTTTTGAACGTCATGGACCATATGAGATGTTCCAGGAGTTGAAGTTAATATTTCAAGCAAATACCCGAGTTGAGAGATATGAAGTCTCCAACAAGTTCTATAGCTACAAGATGGAGGAGAATCGCTCAAGCAGTGAGCATGTACTCCGATTGTCTGGGTACTACAATCGCTTGAATCAAGTGGGAGTTAATCTTCCAGATAAGATAGTGATTGACAGAATTCTCTAGTCACCATCACCAAGTTAGTAGAACTTCGTGACGAACTATAGTATGCAAGGGATAACGAAAATGATACCCAAGCTCTTCGTGATGCTAAAATCGACGAAGGTAGAAATCAAGAAAAACATCAAGTGTTGATGGTAGACAACACCACTAGTTTCAAGAAAAGGGCAAAAGGAAGAAGGGGAACTTCAAGAAGAACGACAAGCAAGTTGCTGCTCAAGTGAAGAAACCCAAGTCTGGTCCTAAGCCTGAGACAAAGTGCTTCTACTGCAAAGGGATTGGTCACTGGAAGTGGAACTACCCCAAGTATTTGGTGGATAAGAAAGGATGGCAAAGTAAACAAAGGTATATTTGATATACATGTTATTGATGTGTACTTTACTAGTGTTCATAGCAACCCCTCAGTATTTGGTACTAGTTCAGTTGCTAAGATTAGTAACTCGAAACGGGAGTGGCAGAATAAACAGAGACTAGTTAAGGGTGAAGTGACGATGTGTATTGGAAGTGGTTCCAAGATTGATATGATCATCATCGCACACTCCCTATACTTTCGGGATTAGTGTTGAAACTAAATAAGTGTTATTTGGTGTTTGCGTTGAGCATGAATATGATTTGATCATGTTTATTGCAATATGGTTATTCATTTAAGTTAGAGAACAATTGTTGTTCTGTTTACATGAATAAAACCTTCTATGGTCATACACACTAACGAAAATGGTTTGTTGGATCTCGATCGTAGTGATACACATATTCATAATATTGAAGCCAAAAGATGCAAAGTTAATAATGATAGTGCAACTTATTTGTGGCACTGCCGTTTAAGTCATATTGGTGTAAAGCGCATGAAGAAACTCCATGCTGATGGGATTTTGGAATCACTTGATTATGAATCACTTGATGCTTGCGAACCATGTCTCTTGGGCAAGATGACTAAAACGTCGTTCTCCGAAACAATGGAGCAAGCAACAGATTTGTTGGAAATCATACATACTGATGTATGTGGTCCGATGAATATCAAGGCTTGCAGCGGGTATCATTATTTTCTGACCTTCACAGATGATTTGAGCAGATATGGGTATATCTACTTGATGAAACATAAGCCTGGAACATTTGAAAAGTTCAAAGAATTTCAGAGTGAAGTGGAAAATCATCATGACAAGAAAATAAGGTTTCTACAATCTGATCGCGGAGACAAATATTTGAGTTACGAGTTTGGTCTTCAATTAAAACAATGTGGAATAGTTTCACAAATTCGTGCCACCTCGAACACCACAGCATAATGGTGTGTCCGAATGTCATAGCCGTACTTTATTAGATATAGTACAAATCTATGATGTTTCTTACCGATTTACCACTATTGTTTTTGAGGTTATGCATTAAAGACAACTGCATTCACGTTAAAAAGGGGCACCATCTAAGTCCGTTGAGATGACACAATCTGAACTGTGGTTTGGCAAGAAACCAAAGTTGTCGCTTCTTAAAGTTTGGGGTTGTGATGCTTATATGAAAAAGTTTCATCCTGATAAGCTCAAACTCAAATCGGAGAAATATGTCTTCATAGGATACCCAAAGGAGACTGTTGGGTACACCTTCTATCACAGATCCGAAGGCAAGAAATTCATTGCTGAGAATGGATACTTTCTAGAGAAGGAGTTTCTCTCGAAAGAAGTGAGTGGGAGGAAAGTAGAAAACTTGATAAGGTAATTGTATCATCTCCCTTATTGGAAAGTAGTTCATCACAGAAATCTGTTCTTGTGACTACTACACCAATTAGTGAGGAAGCTAATGATGATGATCATGTAACTTCAGATCAAGTTACTACCGAATCTCGTAGGTAAACCAGAGTGAGATCCGCACCAGAGTGGTACGGTAATCCTGTTCTGGAAGTCATGTTACTAGACCATGACGAACTTGTGAACTATGAGGAAGCGATGATGAGCCCAGATTCCGCAAAATGGCTTGAGGCCATGAAATCTGAGATGGGATCCATGTATGAGAACAAAGTGTAGACTTTGGTTGACTTGCCCGATGATCGGCAAGCCATAGAAAATAAATGGATCTTCAAGAGGAAGACGGACGCTGATAGTAGTGTTACTATCCACAAAGCTAGACTTGTCGAAAAAGGTTTTTGACAAAGTTCAAGGTGTTGACTACGATGAGAGTTTCTCACTCGTATCTATGCTTGAGTCTGTCCGAATCATGTTAGCAATTGCCGCATTTTATGAAATCCGGCAAATGGATAAACAAAACTGCATTCCTTAATGGATTTATTAAAGAAGAGTTGTATACGATGCAACTAGAAGGTTTCGTCAATCCTAAAGGTGTTAACAAAATATGCAAGCTCCAGCGATCCATCAATGGACTGGTGCAAGCATCTCGGAGTTGGAATATACGCTTTGATAGGTTGATCGAAGCATATAGTTTTATACAGACTTGCGGTGAAGCCTGTATTTACAAGAAAGTGAGTGGGAGCACTACAACATTTCTGATAAGTATATGTGAATGACATATTGTTGATCGGAAATAATGTAGAATTATTCTGCAAAGCATAAAGGAGTGTTTGAAAGGAGTTTTTCAAAGAAAAGACCTCGGTGAAGCTGCTTACATATTAAGCATCAAGATCTATATAGATAGATCAAGACGCTTGATAAGATTTTTCAATAAGTACATACCTTGACAAGATTTTGAAGTAGTTCAAAATGGAACAGTCAAATAAAGAGTTCTTGCTTGTGTTACAAGGTGTGAAGTTGAGTAAGACTCAAAACCCGACCACGGCAGAAGATAGAAAGAGAATGAAAGTCATTCCCTATGCCTTGGCCATAGGTTCTATAAAGTATGCCATGCTGTGTACCAGATCTATTGTATACCCTACACTGATTTTGGCAAGGGAATACAATAGTGATCTAGGAGTAGATCACTGGACAGCGGTCAAAATTATCCTTAGTGGAATAAGGATATGTTTCTCGATTATGGGGGTGACAAAAGGTTCGTCGTAAAAGGTTACGTCGATGGACGTTTTGACACTAATCTAGATGACTCTAAGTCTCAATCTAGATACATATTGGAAGTGGGAGCAATTAGCTAGAGTAGCTCCGTGTAGAGCATTGTAGACATAGAACTTGCAAAATACTTACGGATCTGAATGTGACAGACCCGTTGACTAAAATTATCTCACAAGCAAAACATGATCACACCTTAGTACTCTTTGGGTGTTAATCACATAGATATGTGAACTAGATTACTGAATCTAGTAAACCCTTTGAGTGTTGGTCACATGACGATGTGAACTATGGATGTTAATCACATGGTGATGTGAACTATTACTGTTAAATCACATGGCGATGTGAACTAGATTATTGACTCTAGTGCAAGTGGGAGACTGAAGGAAATATGCCCTAGAGGCAATAATAAAGTTATTATTTATTTCCTTATGTCATGATAAATGTTTATTATTCATGCTAGAATTGTATTAACCGGAAACATAATACATGTGTGAATACATAGACAAACAGAGTGTCACTAGTATGCCTCTACTTGACTAGCTCATTAATCAAAGATGGTTATGTTTCCTAACCATAGACAAAGAGTTGTTATTTGATTAATGGGATCACATCATTAGATGAATGATCTGATTGACTTGACCCATTCCGTTAGCTTAGCACTTGATCATTTAGTTTGTTGCTATTGCTTTCTTCATGACTTATACATGTTCCTATGACTATGAGATTATGCAACTCCCGTTTACCGGAGGAACACTTTGTGTGCTACCAAACGTCACAACGTAACTGGGTGATTATAAAGGTGCTCTACAGGTGTCTCCAAAGGTACTTGTTGGGTTGGCGTATTTCGAGATTAGGATTTGTCACTCTGATTGTCGGAGAGGTATCTCTGGGCCCTCTCGGTAATGCACATCACATAAGCCTTGCAAGCATTGCAACTAATGAGTTAGTTGTGAGATGATGTATTACGGAACGAGTAAAGAGACTTGCCGGTGCCGAGATTGAACTAGGTATTGGATACCGACGATCGAATCTCGGGCAAGTAACATACCGATGACAAAGGGAACAACGTATGTTGTTATGCGGTCTGACCGATAAAGATCTTCGTAGAATATGTAGGAACCAATATGAGCATCCAGGTTCCGCTATTGGTTATTGACCAAAGACGTGTCTCGGTCATGTCTACATTGTTCTCGAACCGTAGGGTCCGTACGCTTAAGGTTTCGATGACAGTTATATTATGAGTTTATGAGTTTTGATGTACCGAAGGAGTTCGGAGTCCCTAATGAGATCGGGGACATGACGAGGAGTCTCGAAATGGCCGAGACGTAAAGATCGATATATTGGACGACTATATTCGGACTTCGGAAAGGTTCCGAGTGATTCGGGTATTTTTCGGAGTACCGGAGAGTTACGGGAATTCGCCGGGAGAAGTATTGGGCCTTATTGGGCCATACGGGAAAGAGAGAGGGGCTGCCCAGGGCAGGCCGCGCGCCCCCCAAGGCCTAGTCCGAATTGGACTAGGGGGAGGGGCTGCGTCCCCTCCTTCCTTCCCTTCTCCCTTCCCCTTCCTTGTCTCCTACTCCTAATACATGGAAGGACTCCTCGTTGGACTAGGAAAGGGGGAATCCTACTTCCGGTGGGAGTAGGACTCCCCTAGGGCGCGCCATAGAGAGGGCCGGCCCTCCCCTCTTCCACTCCTTTATATACGGGGGCAGGGGGCACCCCATAGACACAGAAGTTGATCTTCGTGATCGTTCCTTAGCCGTGTGCGGTGCCCCCCTCCACCATATTCCACCTCGGTCATATTGTAGCAGTGCTTAGGCGAAGCCCTGCGACGGTTGAACATCAAGATCGTCACCACGCCATCGTGCTGACGGAACTCCTCCCCGAAGCTTTGCTGGATCGGAGTCCGGGGAGCATCATCGAGCTGAACGTGTGCCAAGAACTCGGAGGTATCGGAGTAACGGTGCTTGGATCGGTTGGACCGGGAAGACGTACGACTACTTCCTCTACGTTGCATCAACGCTTCCGCTTCATTCTACGAGGGTACATAGACAACACTCTCCCCTCTCGTTGCTATGCATCACCATGATCTTGCGTGTGCGTAGGAATTTTTTTGAAATTACTACGTTCCCCAACAAGAGGTCAGGGCGTTTTTGCACATAACACCCCGGCCGCGCGAGGGACAACGTCTATTTAACGAGACTGGATCCTAGATCCATTCAACTATCTCGTAGAGAAAATCCCCAAAGGTTGCCAGGAAAGAACATGTCTAGCGTTCCCAGCTCCTCCTCCCGTCCCTGCGGCCCAGAGAGAGGCGAGTGGGAGAGGTGCTCCATATCCCATGGTCAGCTGGTGAAGCTGCAAATGCAGGGGTTTCTCCCCCCTGCGGATCTGGTCGCTATTCGAGTAGGGTTGGCCTCTCTTGACGGCAAAACCCAGGCAGAGGATTTCCCCAATCCATATCCAGGGGAACGAGTGTGTTTCGTCCCCTATCTGCTAAGGGGCATAGGATTTCCAATCCATCCATTCCTTCGAGGACTTCTGGAATATTATGGCCTCCAGTTGCATAACTATACTCCAGCCTCCATCCTGCACATTGCGGGTTATGTCGCTTTATGCGAGCTATTCCTGGGTTGTGAGGCCCATTTTGAACTGTGGAGAAAGTTATTCTGCCTTGTCCCGTGTAACCATGAGGGATCGATATTTGAACTGGACGAAGCTGAAATATGGTGCATTGCCGAGACCGGATACCTATCTGGCACGCCGAAGAAGGTGCATGAAGAGTGGACTTCCGAGTGGTTCTACATCAAGGACATCGTACTCCCAGACCCAGCCCGGAGGGATCTTCCTGAGTTCACAAGTGTCCCCTTGAAGAAACATCACAACTGGCGCCCTCGGAGCCTCGAGGAGGAAGATAGTGCGGAGGTTTGCCAACTCTTGAGCAAGATAAGGACGCTTGCCCAGTCCGGATACACGATGGTTGAAGTAATGGCGACCTCCATAGTGCGGGGGGTCCAGCCACTCCAATATAGAGGACTTCCCATGTGGCACTATAATGGGGAAGATGACGCCTCCCGCTGCGGCAGGAAGGGTCTAGACACCCCTGCCGCCCTGGCCAAAATATTGGCCGAACTGTTCAAAGGGGAGGAAGAGGAGTTCTGCGCATCAAGCACAGGGAAGGATATTCCATGTATAGTCCTCCTAGCTGGGTAAGTTCCCAACTCCTCTACTCTACTCATTCTACTCCCTGAGGTATGTTCAATGAACACTAACCCATCCATTTACAACAACACCGGCGAAAGATTTCCGAGGGGCTTTACAGCCCTACCCCGTAGCCCGAGGGCCACAATCGGGACCTCGACCCTGGATTCGAAGAGGATCCAAATATATTCGTGGTGCTCGCGAATGGGGTGTTTTACCAAACGAGCTATGACGGCACAGAAGTGGCCATCATCGCTGATTATCCTGGTCTTCTCCCCGCTTCACACGTAAGTAGTCCGGAGATATTTCATCCGAAAAAGTTTTCTCATACTGCCTCACCCACCGCACTGTCCTGTGCCCAAAAGGGGAGGTGCTCGGCGCATCATGCTACCCCAAGGGCATCTTCGAAGAGAGTGGCCCCACGCCGGGCAAGCCTTCAAAGAGGAAGGCAAACAAAGATACGCCCGAGCCTTCATCAAAGAGGTATGGATTTGCAAATATGCACCTTGGCAGTCACATCCAACTATGATCTTTGTGTTTATCCTGTATCAGGAAAAAAGTGTGCCAGACTATATCCGGGGGTCCGGCTGGTCATACTTCCCACAGCCAGGATCCAGATCCTGCCGTAAAGACGGGGGTTGATGTGGGGGTAATGCCAGACTGTCCCCCAGTCGAGGATTCGGAGGATGTATCCGTCACTAAGTCGAAAGTGGAGAGCGCCATGAATCATCGACACCGCAGGGCCGTTTTACAAGACCCAGGCTTTTCAGAAGAAGCATTTAACGCCTTCAGCTCGGCTGATGCATACATCCGAGCTACTCGAGATGGGCTTAACAGAGCCACAAGGCAACATTTAAAAGATGTGCGGGTAAGTTTACTTTGTCTGACTATGATAACCATATGCCAGTAGCCCCCGAGACTTGAAGCAGTTGGTACAACTGATTTAAGTATCGTTGTATAACCAGGTTCTTACGGAGAAGAACGACCTGTTAGCCCAAGAGCTAGAAAAGTGCCAGACGCAGCTATCTGCTGCCCGTGCCGAACTGGAGAAATCCAAGAAGGCGTCTCCTGGTAATGTTCCCCTCCATCGAGAAAACAGAATGGTATACCAATAATGTTAAACCCGATTGCTCACCTCTTATCAGGATCACTAGGTCAACTGGAAGAACAGCTGAAAGCTGCCCAAGACGGAGAATGAGAAGCCAAGAAGCTGCTAGCCGCAGGCGAGCGTTTGCTAACAAAAGTCGTACTGGATAAGAACAAGCTCCAGGATCCGAATACCTGATTGGGCGAGGATCTGAAAGATGTAGGGGCCCAACTAGCCGACTCCGTGAAGGAGAATAAAAGGCTGCGCGGTGGCATGTTCAATATGTGGCCGACTTTACTTTATAATAATTCGGAGATATCAGGAACTGACAGAGTTATATCTGTAGGTATGCTGACCGGCCGTCCCGATGATGATATGTCCGAATTCTCAGGCGATCTGCTACAAGAGCTGTCGCGTATTCATGAGCAAGCTCAGCAGGCGATGCGAAGCATTGCCAAAGCTTTGTGGCCAGCTGCCTCCCCTCTAGGAAAGATGGAGGAGCTCCTAGAGCTATTCAAGGGGGCGCGACAGCGCTTTCGATTGTGGAAAATATCGGCCTACCGGGAAGGGGCTCGAGAAGCCTGGGCCATGGTGAAGACACGGTACACCAAGCTTGACCCGAATAATATGGCTCGGGTCAGACCTCTAGGGTCAGACGGGAAGGAAGTTCCCGTTAATTTGGTGTATGACAAACTAGCAGTAGCTGCCAAATATTCCCAGCAGGATTGTAAGTTAGATAGCCTGCTGGAGGGTATAGAGGAGGAAATTTTTGAGTCGAAATGACTGTGTATTTTTCCGTCCAGCTGAATTGTAAAACGATTGTCATGGCAGAACTTTTCGCTTTGCCCTCTGGACCCGAAGGCACGGAGTGTTTCCGAATACTCATGCGGCCGAATAGACCGGGGTATGCGTGCAAACCAGGCATAGGGGTCATAGTTGCTTGAACAGACAAGTTGTATCTGGCTAGTTATGTTATATTACATTATGTAAGAAACATCTTCCAGATAGAATAGTTCCGTTAAGGGTTCCTTTCCCTGGGTGTGCATGCGTTGGAGCGCATGTACGAACTGTGATTGAAAAATCGCAGTATGTATATATCTTCTGGGGGTTCGCAAATGGAGCGAATGCAAAAAACGCCTTTAATTCACCGACCGAATATTCCCTTAAGAACGCTAGCTTTCGGCTTCACCCAGTCTGAGCTACACATCCGGATGACCCGGCAGTAACAATCGCAGAGGTGCTCCCTTTATGCCCTAGCCGAACTAACGGGAACGTAGGGCATAAGCACAGGAGCCATGTAACTGATAACCCACAAGTATAGGGGATCACAACAGTTTTCGAGGGTAGAGGATTCAACCCAAATTTATTGATTCGACACAAGGGGAGCCAAAGAATATTCTCCAGTATTAGCAGCCGAGTTGTCAATTCAACCACACCTGGAAACTTAATATCTGCAGCAAAGTGTTTAGTAGCAAAGTAATATGATAATAGCGGTAACGATAGCAAAAGTAACGGTAGCAAAAGTAATGTTTTTGGTATTTTGTAGTGATGATAACAATAGCAACGGAAAATTAAATAAGCGAAGAACAATATATGGAAAGCTCATAGGCAATGCATCAGTGATGGCGAATTATGCCGGATGTGGTTCATCATGTAACAATCATAACCTAGGGTGACACAGAACTAGCTCCAATTCATCAATGTAATGTAGGCATGTATTCCGAATATAGTCATACGTGCTTGTGGAAAAGAACTTGCATGGCATCTTTTGTCCTACCCTCCCGTGGAAGCGGGGTCCTAGCGGAAACTAAGGGATATTAAAGCCTCCTTTTAATAGAGTACCGGACCAAAGCATTAACACATAGTGAATACATGAACTCCTCAAACTACGGTCATCAGCGGAAGTGGTCCCGTGCTGGATCATAACACATAGTAGGTGACTATACACTTGCAAGATAGGATCAAGAACTCTCATATATTGATGAAAACATAATAGGTTCAGATCTGAAATCATGGCACTCGGGCCCTAGTGACAAGCATTAAGCATAGCAAAGTCATAGCAACATCAATCTCAGAACATAGTGGATACTAGGGATCAAACCCTAACAAAACTAACTCGATTACATGATAAATCTCATCCAACCCATCACCGTCCAGCAAGCCTACGATGGAGTTACTCACGCACGGCGGTGAGCATCATGAAATTAGTGATGGAGGATGGTTGTTGATGATGATGGCAACAGATTCCCCTCTCCGGAGCCCGAACGGACTCCAGATCAGCTCTCCCGAGAGAGTTTAGGGCTTGGCGGCGGCTCCATATCGTAAAACGCGATGAATCTTTCTCCTTGATTTTTTTATCTCCGAACATGAATATATAAAGTTGGAGTTGAGGTCGGAGGAGCTCCAGGGGGCCCACGATGTAGGGGGCGCGCCCAGGGGGGCGGGCGCGCGCCCCACCCTCGTGGCTAGGGTGTGGGCCCCCTGGTCTTGATCTTTTGCCAGTATTTTTTATTATTTCCAAAAATAATCTCCGTGAGGTTTCAGGTCATTCCGAGAACTTTTGTTTCTGCACATAAATAACACCATGGCAATTCTACTGAAAACAACGTCAGTTCGGGTTAGTTTCATCCAAATCATGCAAGTTAGAGTCCAAAACAAGGGCAAACGTGTTTGGAAAAGTAGATACGACGGAGACGTATCAACTCCCCCAAGCTTAAACCTTTGCTTGTCCTCAAGCAATTCGGTTGACAAACTGAAAGTGATAAAGAAAAACTTTTACAAACTCTGTTTGCTCTTGTTGTTGTAAATATGTAAAGCCAGCATTCAAGTTTTCAGCAAAGATTATGAACTAACCATATTCACAATAACTCTTAGGTCTCATGTTTACTCATATCAATGGCATAATCAACTAGCGAGCAATAATAATAAATCTCGGATGACAACACTTTTTCAAAACAATCATAATATGATATAACAAGATGGTATCTCGCTAGCCCTTTCTGAGACCGCAAAACATAAATGCAAAGCACCTTTAAAGGTCAAGGACTGACTAGATATTGAAATCCATGGTAAAAGAGATCCAGTCAAGTCATACTCAATGTAAACTAACAGTAATGAATGCAAATGACAGTGGTGCTCTCCAACTAGTGCTTTTTAATAAGAGGGTGATGACTCAACATAAAAGTAAATAGATAGGCCCTTCGCAGAGGGAAGCAGGGATTTGTAGAGGTGCCAGAGCTCAGTTTTGAAGTAGAGGTGAATAATATTTTGAGCGGTATACTTTCATTGTCAACATAACAACCAAGAGATGGCGATATCTTCCATGCTACACACATTATAGGCGGTTCCCAAACAGAATGGTAAAGTTTATACCCCCCCTCCACCAACACGCATCAATCCATGGCTTGCTAGAAACAACGAGTGCCTCCAACTAACAAGAGTCCCAGGGGGAGTTTTGTTTGCAATTATTTTGATTTGATTTGCATGAAGCATGGGACTGGGCATCCCGGTGACCAGCCATTTTCTCGTGAGTGAGGAGTGGAGTCCACTCCTCTTGAAAATAACCCGCCTAACATCGAAGATATGGACAACCCTAGTTGATACATGAGCTATTCGAGCATACAAAACAGAATGTTTATTTGAAGGTTTAGAGTTTGGCACATACAAATTTACTTGGAACGACAGGTAGATACCGTATATAGGTAGGTATGGTGGACTCATATGGAATAACTTTGGGGTTTATGGGATTGGATGCACAAGCAGTATTCTCGCTTAGTACAGGTGAAGGCTAGAAAAAGACTGGGAAGCTATCAGCTAGAGAGCAACAATAATCATGAACATGCATTAAAATTAATCAACACCGAATGCAAGCATGAGTAGGATATAATCCACCATGAACATAAATATCGTGAAGGCTATGTTGATTTTGTTTCAACTACATGCGTGAACATGTGCCAAGTCAAGTCACTTAAATCATTCAGAGGAGGATACCACCCTATCATACCACATCACAACCATTTTAATAGCATGTCGGCATGCAAGGTAAACCATTATAAGCTCCTAGCTAATTAAGCATGGCATAAGCAACTATAATCTCTAATTGTCATTGCAAACATGTTTATTCATAATAGGCTCAATCAGGAACGATGAACTAATCATATTTACAAAAATAAGAGAGGTTGAGTTCATACCAGCTTCTCCCATCTCAATCAGTCCATCATATATCGTTATAATTGCCTTTCACTTGCACGACCGAATGATGTGAATAATAATAGTGTGCGTGCATTGGACTAAGTTGGAATCTGCGAGCATTCAATAAACATGAGAAGACAAGGCAATATGGGCTCTTTTGTCAGATCAACAATAATGCATATAAGAGCCACTTTAACAATTTAATCATGGTCTTCTCCTATCGACCCCCAAAGAAAAGAAAAGAAATAAAACTATTTACACGGGAAAGCTCCCAACAAGCAAAAAGAAGAACAGGAAATCTTTTTGGGTTTTCTTTTTAGTTACTACTATAGGCATAGGAATTAAAGCTAGCTAAAAGCTACAACTAATTTTTTTGGTTTTTCTTAAGATTTATCAAACACACAAGAAGAAAGCATAAAAAGGAAATAAACTAGTATGGATGATACAATGAAAAAGTATGAGCACGGACAACTAGCAATGAGTGTGTGAACATGAATGTAATGTCGGTGAGAAATACGTACTCCCCCAAGCTTAGGCTTTTGGCCTAAGTTGGTCTAATGCCATGGATGGCCTGGCGGATATCCAAAGTTGTAGTTGGGATCATACTGAGATGCAGCAGTCATTGCATCGTGGGCTGCAGCTTGGAGGCGAGCTATCTCAGCCCTCCTCTTATACTCTTCCGCCTCCTCTCTGGTTATAAAATATCTCCCCTTTGCCTGAAAATCAAAGAAAGTAGAAGCAGGGAGAGCAACGTGATAGGTGCATCGTCTGTCAAAGATTAGTCGGTACTGGAGGTACTGATCGTTCCTCTCAACAAACTGATGACGAACCATAGCCTCATAATCCAAATAAGCAGGAGGCAACTCAATATCATCCTCACGTATGGTTATACCAAGAAAATTAGCTATGTGAGTTGCATAAATTCCACCAAGGAAATCTCCATTAAATCTATTAAGATGCAACCTACGTGCAACAATGGCTCCCAAATTATAAGATTTATCTCCTAACACAACACTCCTAAGAATACTGAGGTCAGGAACACACATGTGACATGCTTCATCTTTACCATTAATGCATCTACCTATGAAGAGAGCAAAATAATGTATAGCAGGAAAATGAATGCTCCCTATGGTAGCTTGTGCTATATCTCTAGATTCCCCCACGGTTATACTAGCAAAAAAATCTCTAAATTCAGATTTGAGAGGTTCACTAGCACTACCCCATTGTGGAAGTTTGCAAGCAGTGGTAAAGTCCTCTAAGTCCATAGTATAATAATTTTCATAAAGATCAAACATGAAAGTTTGAGAATTACGTGAAGATGAAAATTCAAACCTCCTCACAAAGGAACTAGTGAGATAGTGGTACCGACGGCATTTTTCTGCCTCGAAGCTCACAAGATCAGCATTGCGCAAATATGCGTTAAATTCCTCCTTAATTCCTACTCGATCCATGAAGTCCTCTGAAGGCCATTCACAAGACCGCACAGGAGCGTCCCTTGGTGGCTCATCATCAACATCACGCATTGCAAGCCCGGGTCCTTGCTTCCTTGAAGAACCACCTTGGTACATTTTCATAAACATATTTCCTCCTCTGAAAAATTTCTGAAATTTTTTTAGTAACATCAAAATAAAAGTGAACCAAACTCAACAAAATTGATAGCATCCTACAAGTGCCTAGAGCCTATATCATGCATTAGAACTACTTGGAACCATATAAATTTGACATGAAAGCTCAAGAACATGGTCACCTAGGCAACACAAATTTGCAATGAATAAAGCACTAGAACAAAAACTAATCAGACCAATGGAGGAGTCACATACCAAGGAACAATCCCCCAAAGCAGTTTTGTGAGAGGTGCTTTGAGCAAGGAGATCGAATATCGTAGCAAAATGAGCTAGAACTCGTGTTTGAGATGGATAATGGTGTTTGTGAGAGGAAGAAGGAGTGTGTGGGTGCAGGAATAAGTGGAGGAGGGCCACCGTGGGCCCACGAGGCAGGGGGCGCGCCCAGGGGGTAGGGCGCGCTGGGCGCGCCCTCCACCCTTGTGGCCAGGTGGATGCCCCCTGCTGTGTTCTCAGTGCCAAATATTCTCAAAGATTTCAGAAAAAAACATATTTAAATTTCAGGGCATTTGGAGAACTTTTATTTTCGGGGTATTTTTATATTGCACAGATAATCAGAAAAAAGACATAAATTACTATTTTTGCTTTATTTAATATAAACAATAGAAAGTAGAAAGAGGGTACAAAGAGTTGTGTTTTCTAACTTCATCCATCTCATGATCATCAAAAGGAATCCATTAACAAGGTTGATCAAGTCTTGTTAACAAACTCATTTCGAATAACATGGAACCGGAGAATTTTCGAATAACACTAGGTTACCTCAACGGGGATATGCACATCCCCAACAATAAGAATATCATATTTCTTCTTGACAGTAGGAAGAGGAAATTCAAAACTTCCAAAAATAATCGATGGAATTTTTCCAATAGAATTGATACTGTGGACTTGAGATTGTTTCCTCGAAAAGTGTACCGTATGCTCATTACCATTAACATGAAAAGTGACATTGCCTTTGGTGCAATCAATAACAGCCTCTGCAGTATTCAAAAAGGGTCTTCCAAGAATAATAGACATACTATCATCCTCGGGAATATCAAGAATAACAAAGTCCGTTAAAATAGTAACGTTTGCAACCACAACACGCACATCCTCACAAATACCGACAGGTATAGCAGTTGATTTATCAGCAATTTGCAAAGATATTTCAGTAGGTGTCAACTTATTCAAATCAAGTCTACGATATAAAGAGAGAGGCATAACACTAACACCGGCTCCAAGATCACATAAAGCAGTTTTAACATAGTTTCTTTTAATGGAGCATGGTATAGTGGGTACTCCTGGATCTCCAAGTTTCTTTGGTATTCCACCCTTAAAAGTATAATT
The DNA here is from genome assembly GCA_034509565.1 of Triticum monococcum. Taxonomy (NCBI): domain Eukaryota; kingdom Viridiplantae; phylum Streptophyta; class Magnoliopsida; order Poales; family Poaceae; genus Triticum; species Triticum monococcum. The sequence goes on from CM067846.1 coordinate 615,716,687, forward strand.
AGAAAGCATGGTGGAAATTTCAGCTTCCGATATATTTCTTTTATTTGTAACAATTTCTTTCATATACTTAGCATAAGGATTCATTTTGAGCATATCAGTTAATCGCATACACAAAAAGATAGGTCTAATCATTTCAGAAAAGCGCTCAAAATCCTCATCATCCTTTTTCTTGGATGGTTTGGGAGGCAAGGCATGGGTTCCTGAACCCAAGGATCTCTTTCCTTACCGTGTTTCCTAGCAACAAAGTCTTTCTTATCATAACGTTGATTCTTTGATTGTGGGTTATCAAGATCAACAACAGGTTCAATTTCTATATCATTATCGTTACTGGGTTGAGCATCAACCTGAACATTATCATTAACATTATCACTAGTTTCATGTTCATTACCAGATTGTGTTTCAACATTAGAAATAGAAATATCATTTGGATTCTCAGGTGTTTCAGCAATAGGTTCACTAGAAGCATGCAAAGTCCTATCATTTTTCTTTTTCTTCTTTTTAGAAGGACTAGGTGCATCTATATTATTTCTCTGAGAATCTTGCTCAATTCTCTTAGGGTGGCCTTCAGGATACAAAGGCTCCTGAGTCATTTTACCAGTTCTAGTAGCCACTCTAATAGCATAGTCCTTATCCTTACTATTCAATTCATTGAGCAAATCATTTTGAGCCTTAAGTACTTGTTCTACTTGAGTGGTAACCATAGAAGCATGTTTACTAATAAGTTTAAGTTCACCTTTGACATTAGCCATATAATCACCCAAGTGTTCAAGCATATCAGCACTGTGTTTTAATTCTCTACCAAAATAAGCATTGAAGTCTTCTTGCTTAACCATAAATTTATCAAACTCATCTAAGCATGGCTAGCAAACTTGGTGAATGGAATTTTAGCTTTATCATATCTATAGAGAGAATTTACCTTTACTACCTGTGTCGGGTTATCAAGACCATGTGTTTCTTCAATAGGTGATGGATTAAAACCATATATTTCTTCAACAGGCGGTAAATTAAGACCATGTATTTCTTTAATAGGAGGTAAATTCTTAACATCTTCAGCTTTAATACCCTTTTCTTTCATGGATTTCTTTGCCTCTTGCACATCTTCAGGACTGAGAAATAAAACACCCCTTTTCTTCGGAGTTGGTTTAGGAATAGGCTCAGGGAGTGTCCAGTTATTTTCATTTGTCAACATATTATTCAATAGAATTTCAGCTTCATCCGGTGTTCTTTCCCTGAAAACAGAACCAGCACAACTGTACAGGTAATCTCTGGAAGCATCGGTTAGTCCATTATAAAAGATATCAAGTATTTCATTTTTCTTAAGAGGATGATCAGGAAAAGCATTAAGTAATTGGAGAAGCCTCCCCCAAGCTTGTGGGAGAATCTCTTCTTCAATTTACACAAAATTATATATATCCCTTAAGGCAGCTTGTTTCTTATGAGCAGGGAAATATTTAGCAGAGAAGTAATAAATCATATCTTGGGGACTACGCACACAACCAGCACAAGAGAATTAAACCATATCTTAGCATCACCCTTTAATGAGAATGGAAATATTTTAAGGATATAAAAGTAGTGAGTTCTCTCATCATTAGTGAACAGGGTAGCTATATCATTTAATTTAGTAAGATGTGCCACAACAGTTTCAGATTCATAGCCATAAAAAGGATCAGATTCAACCAAAGTAATTATATCAGGATCAATAGAGAATTCATAATCCTTATCAGTAACAAAGATAGGTGAAGTAGCATAAGCAAGATCATATTTCATTCTAGCATTCAGAGTTTTTTGTTTAAGCTTAGCTAATAATTTCTTAAGATCACTTCTATCATTGCAAGCAAGAATGTCTCTTTTAGTTTCTTCATCCATAACATAGCCCTCAGGCACAACAGGTAATTCATATTTATTAGGAGAGCCTTCATAATCACTTTCATCAGTATTATCAGTTTCAATAATTTCATTCTCTCTAGCCCTAGCAAGTTGTTCATCAAGAAATTCACCAAGTGGCACAGTTGTATCAGGCATAGAAGTAGTTTCATTAAAAGTATCATGCATAGCAGAAGTGGCATCATCAATAATATGTGACATATCAGAATCAATAGCAGAAGCAGGTTTAGGTGTCACAAGCTTACTCAAAACAGAAGGTGAATCAAGTGCAGAGCTAGATGGCAGTTCCTTACCTCCCCTCGTAGTTGAGGGATAAATTTTGGTTTTTGGATCTCTCAAGTTCTTCATAACGATAAGCAGATATAAATCCCAAGTGACTCAAACAATATAGCTATGCTCCTCGGCAACGGTGCCAAAAAATAGTCTTGATAACCCACAAGTATAGGGGATCGCAACAATTTTCGAGGGTAGAATATTCAACCCAAACTTATTGGTTCGACACAAGGGGAGCCAAAGAATATTCTCAAGTATTAGCAGCTGAGTTGTCAATTCAACCACACCTGGAAACTTAATATCTGCAGCAAAGTGTTTAGTAGCAAAGTAATATGATAGTAGTGGCAACGATAGCAAAAGTAACGGTAGCAAAAGTAATGTTTTTGGTATTTTATAGTGATGATAACAATAGCAACGGAAAAGTAAATAAGCGAAGAACAATATATGGAAAGCTCGTAGGCAATGGATCAGTGATGGAGAATTATGCCGGATGTGGTTCATCATGTAACAGTCATAACCTAGGGTGACACAGAACTAGCTCCAATTTATCAATGTAATGTAGGCATGTATTCTGAATAGTCATACGTGCTTATGGAAAAGAACTTGCATGACATCTTTTGTCCTACCCTTCCGTGGCAGCGGGGTCCTAGCGGAAACTAAGGGATATTAAGGCCTCCTTTTAATAGAGTACCGGACCAAAGCATTAACACATAGTGAATACATGAACTCCTCAAACTACGGTCATCACCGGAAGTGGTCCCGATTATTGTCACTTCGGGGTTGTCGGATCATAACACATAGTAGGTGACTATACACTTGCAAGATAGGATCAAGAACTCTCATATATTGATGAAAACATAATAGGTTCAGATTTGAAATCATGGCACTCGGGCCCTAGTGACAAGCATTAAGCATAGCAAAGTCATAGCAACATCAATCTCAGAACATAGTGGATACTAGGGATCAAACCCTAACAAAACTAACTCGATTACATGATAAATCTCATCCAACCCATCACCGTCCAGCAAGCCTACGATGGAATTACTCACGCACGGCGGTGAGCATCATGAAATTGGTGATGGAGGATGGTTGATGATGACGATGGCGACGGATTCCCCTCTCCGGAGCCCCGAACGGACTCCAGATCAGCCCTCCCAAGAGAGTTTAGGGCTTACCGGCGGCTCCATATCGTAAAACGCGATGAATCTTTCTCCTTAATTTTTCTCTCTCCGAACACGAATATATAGAGGTGGAGTTGAGGTCGGAGGAGCTCCAGGGGGCCCACGAGGTAGGGGGGCACGCCCAGGGGGCAAGCGCGCGCCCCACCCTCGTGGCTAGGGTGTGGGCCCCTTGGTCTTGATCTTTTGCCAGTATTTTTTATTATTTCCAAAAATAATCTCCGTGAAGTTTCAGGTCATTCGGAGAACTTTTGTTTCTGCACATAAATAACACCATGGCAATTCTGCTGAAAACAGCGTTAGTCCGGGTTAGTTCCATTCAAATCATGCAAGTTAGAGTCCAAAACAAGGGCAAAAGTGTTTGGAAAAGTAGATACGACGGAGACGTATCAGTAACCCAGCTTGGCCAAAACTTAAGTCATATCGATGCATATAATGGCGAAGAAAAGGTACATATGGGGAAAAACACATATGTGATGAGCATGATGCCCGAAGAATAATAGCAAGCTTCTATACAAGAAGCCCCCAGGTATAATGGACCTACATATTTGAAGGCATATGTGTGCGTCCGAGGTACGCGGTCTAACCGCATGAAAGCTTTAAGGCTAAAGAGAAAAACTAAAAGAGAGAGAAGGAAAGAGAAAAAAGTATTATGGGAACAGCAGGGAGAAGGAGACGAACAAAGAGTTCGGCGCTTAGGCATAGAATCTTCGGAGTCTGGTCGCATTCCAGGGGTTCAGCTCGAGGCGATTGTCTGATGCATCACACAGGCAGTACGCTCCTCCAGTGAGGACTTTGTCAATGATGAAGGGACCCTCCCATTTGGGCTTGAGTTTGTCCTTTTTCTTCTCCGGCAAGCGTAGAACGAGTTCGCCAACGTTATAAGTTTTGGCCCGTACTTCTCTGCTTTTGTATCTGCAGGCCTATTGTTGATAAAATGCGGAACAGGCTTTTGCGATATCACGCTCCTCCTCCAGGGTGTCTAGGCTGTCCTGCCAATCGAGCTCGGCCTCTCTCTCTCTTTGTACATGCGCACCCGAGGTGAGTAATGTATAATGTTGCAGGGTAGCACAGCCTCTGCGCCGTACACCATGAAAAAAAGTGTGTATCCGGTAGTTCGGTTGGGCGTGGTTCGCAACCCCCATAGTACGGAGTCAAGCTCCTCGACCCAGTGTGCGTCTGATTCCTTCAAAGACCGCACCAGCCTGGGTTTGATGCCGCTCATTATAAGACCGTTGGCCCATTCGACTTGACCGTTTGTCTGTGGATGATAGGCAGAGGCGTAATCAAGCTTGATGCCCAGATTAGCACACCAGGTTTTCATGTCGTCGGCTGTGAAATTAGAGCCGTTATCAGTGATGATGCTATCTGAGACACCATAACGGTGTACGACGCCGGATATAAATTCTATCACCTACTCGGCCATTTTAACTGGTTGGGCCTCTATTCACTTAGTGAATTTATCCACCATGACCAGCAGATATTTTTTCTTATGGCTTCCTCCTTTAAGGGGTCCAACCATGTCCAGTCCCCAGACCGCAAAAGGCCAAGTGATGGGGATTGTTTGTAGGGCAGTGGGGGGCATGTGGCTTTGATTGGCGAAGAGTTGGCATCCGACGCAACATTGGACAAGGTCCTGTGCATCTGCTCGGGCCGTCGGCCAATAAAACCCTGTACGGATGGTGCCCGCCGAGACCGGCATGAATCTCAGCCAGGAGCTGCCGCCCCTCCTCCTCAGAGATGCATCTTTGAAGGACTCCGGTAGCGCTTTTCTTGTAGAGTTCTCCGTCGTGAACCTTGTAGGCTTTCGAACGCCGGACGATGTGGCGGGCCTCATTCTGATCCTCAGGAAGTTCCTTCCTATTAAGGTAGGCCAAGAAGGGTTTGGTCCATGGGGCAATGACTGCCATAATGAGATGGGCCGACGGTGTTATTTCGGAGGCTGAGCCTCCGATGATATCGGTGTGTTCGGAATATGGGGTTGTGTTCGGATTTGGACTAGTGTTGCCACTTTCCCCCTGCCACACCACGGATGGCTTGAAAAGCCTTTCCAGAAAGATGTTAGGTGGGACTGGGTCGCGCTTGGCGCCGATACGAGCAAGAACGTCCGCCGATTGATTACTTTCTCGGGCCACGTGATGAAACTTGAGTCCCTCGAACCGAGCCGACATTTTTAGGACGGCATTACGATAAGCCACCATCTTTGGATCTTTGGCATTGAAGTCTCCATTTATTTGAGATATTGCAAGGTTTGAGTCCCCGCGCACTTCCAGGGGTTGTATGCCCATGGAGACAGCCATCCGGAGACCATGCAATAAGGCCTCGTATTCGGCTGCATTATTGGAGTCTGTGTATAGTATTTGGAGGACGTACTGAGCGGCGTCTCCCATGGGCCCCTCTGAGGCCAAAAATGTCTTGCCTTATTGAGGTCTTTAAAATCGACGCACGGACGCCAGTATTTATCCTTCTTTGGTACCATCACCAGGTTTGCCAGCAAGTCCGGATGTTTTATTTCTTTGATGAATCCGGTCTCGATTAGCTTGGCTAGCTCCTCTCCCATGGTTTGACGTTTGGGTTCGGAAAAGCGCCGCAGTGTTTGTTTGACCGGTTTGTATCCCTTTAATATGTTGAGGCTGTGCTCGGCCAGTTTGCGCGGGATTCCTGGCATGTCAGAAGGGTGCTAGGCGAATATATCCCAGTTTTCGCGAAGAAAATCCCTTAGCGCGGCGTCAACCGTTGGGTCTAGTTGTGCCCCAATAGGTGTTGTCTTTTTGGGGTCCGTTGGATGGACCTGGAATTTGACTATTTCTTCCGCTGGCTTGAAGGAGGTGGACTTGGGGCGTTTGTCTAAGATCACATCGTCCCTGTCCACCATGGAGCGTAGTGCGGTTAATTCTTCGGCCACGAGGGCTTCAGATAATGCCTCAAGGGCCAGGGATGCGGTTTTATTTTTGGCGTGGAGTGCTATGTCCAGATCACTGGCGAGAGTGATTATGCCTTTGGGCCCGGGCATCTTAAACTTCATGAACCCGTAATGAGGTACAGCTTGGAAGCGTGTAAATGCCCCCCGCCCCAAAAGGGCGTGATATCCGCTGTTGAAAGGGGCCACTTGAAAGGTTATTTCTTCGGACCGATAATTCTCTGGCGTACCGAATACCACGTCGAGTGTTATTTTTCCCGCACACCGCGCCTTGATACGTCTCTAACGTATCTATAATTTTTGATTGTTCCATGCTATATTATATCCTGTTTTGGACATTATTGGGCTTTATTATACACTTTTATATTATTTTTGGGACTAACCTATTAACCGAAGGCCTAGCCCAAAATTGCTGTTTTTTTTGCCTATTTTAGGGTTTCGCAGAAAAAGAATATCAAACAGAGTCCAAACGGAATGAAACCTTCGGGAACATGATTTTCGGAACGAACATGATCCAGAGGACTTGGACCCTACGTCAAGCAATCAACCAGGAAGGCACGAGGTAGGGGGGCGCGCCTACCCCCCAGGCGCGCCCTCCACCCTCGTGGGGCCCACGTTGCTCCACCAACGTACTCCTTCCTCCTATATATACCTACGTACCCCCAAACTACCAGATACGGAGCCAAAACTCTAATTCCACCGCCGCAACTTTCTGTATCCACGAGATCCCATCTTGGGGCCTTTTTCGGAGCTCCGCCGGAGGGGGTATCGATCACGGAGGGCTTCTACATCAATACCATAGCCTCTTCGATGAAGTGTGAGTAGTTTACTTCAGACCTACGGGTCCATAGTTATTAGCTAGAAAGCTTATTCTCTCTTTTTGGATCTCAATACAAAGTTCTCCCCCTCTCTTGTGGAGATCTATTCGATGTAATCTTATTTTGCGGTGTGTTTGTTGAGATCGGTGAATTGTGGGTTTATGATCAAGTTTATCTATGAACAATATTTGAATCTTCTCTGAATTCTATTATGTATGATTGGTTATCTTTGCAAGTCTCTTCGAATTATCAGTTTGGTTTGGCCTACTAGATTGATCTTTCTTGCAATGGGAGAAGTGCTTAGCTTTGGGTTCAATCTTGCGGTGTCCTTTCCCAGTGACAGTAGGGGCAGCAAGGCACATATTGTATTGTTGCCATCGAGGATAACAAGATGGGGTTTTCATCATATTGCATGGGTTTATCCCTCTACATCATGTCATTTTGCTTAAGGCGTTACTCTGTTTTCATTAACTTAATACTCTAGATGCATGCTGGATAGCGGTCGATGAGTGGAGTAATAGTAGTAGATGCAGGCAGGAGTCGGTCTACTTGTCTCGAACGTGATGCCTATATACATGATCATACCTAGATATTCTCATAACTATGCTCAATTCTGTCAATTGCTCAACAGTAATTTGTTCACCCACCGTAGAATACTTATGCTCTCGAGAGAAGCCACTAGTGAAACCTATGGCCCCCGGGTCTATTTTCCATCATATTAATCTTCCAATACTTAGTTATTTCCTTTGCCATTTATTTTACTTGCATCTTTATTTCTCTTTATCATAAAAATACCAAAAATATTATCTTATCATATCTATCAGATCTCACTCTCGTAGGTGACCGTGAAGGGATTGACAAAACCTTTATTGCGTTGGTTGCGATGAGTTTATTTGTTTGTGCAGGTGCGAGGGACTCGTGCGTGGCCTCCTACTGGATTTATACCTTGGTTCTCAAAAACTGAGGGAAATACTTACGCTGCTCTGCTGCATCACCCTTTCCTCTTCAAGGGAACACCAACGCAGTGCTCAAGAGGTAGCACGCCTCCCGACTGGGAATAATTCCTCGAAAGGTCGTGCTGCTTTGCTCAATGAGGCTCCTGTCTATTTCCATTTTGTGGAGTGTATCTTCGAAGATGAGGTTTAGTCCGCTGCCGCCGTCCATGAGGACCTTGGTGAGCCGAAAGCCATCCACGAGTGGACTGAGGACCAAGACGGCTGGTGCTCGGACTGTCCTGTATTTTGGTTCGTCACCGGCATTAAAAGTTATAGCCGTGTCGTTCCAAGGTTTTATTGCCGCTATTTGACAGACTTCAACGAGTCCGTGTAGTGCTCTTTTGTGCCTATTGTTTGAGGCGAATGTCTCGAAGACCGTTAGTACTTTGGGGTCGTTGTCCTCTGGGGGTGTTGTTCTGGGTTATTCTTGGTGAGGATATCCTCGCTGCTCTTGGCCACTTGTCGGAGTATCCAACATGCTCTAAGGCTATGTGTTGGTATGTTATCCGGTGTTGCGTGTATTTTGCATGGCCCATCGAGCCATCCTTCCAGAACGGTTCTGTGCCCCATACTAGACTTATATTTCTTTACTATTGAACCGGGCGTGTTGCAAGGGTGCGCCCTTTTTGCTTGAATGAGAGGTCGAGTGGAGACCGATGATTCCCAACGGGCTGCTTGAGTTTTCCAGGAGCTTTCCATTGCGCTGTACTTCTGTACGATAGTTGCCAAGTCAGCGAAGTGTAGGATGCGACAACGGTTGATGGCGTTGAGGATTCCTTCGTCCCTGCAATTGTTGCGGAACACTGAGATCGCTTCCTCATCGCGGCAATCTTTGATCTTGTTTTTTACAAGAAGGAATCTGGCCTAGAAGTGGTGGACCATTTCCTGAGATTGCTGTTGTATGCTCATGAGAGCGCTTGTATTCAGGTGGGCGGGTGGATTTAAATCTGAACCCTGACCCAGTTTTGGATCCGGAGTCTGAAGGTCTTCCGAACTTAACAGATCAGGCTCCGGGATATCCACTGATTTCTTAGGCCCGTCGTCCGATTCTATGTTCGGAGGGCAGGATGCATCTCCTCGCAGGTAGGTGTTCGGCTCTTCGAGACCAGAGATCCGGACATAGTCCGTCCTTAGTATGGAGGAAGAGTTGTCGACTCACTCCTCGACTACCGCTATCTGGTGGGTGATCGGTGGAGATTTGATTTCTCTCTGATCAGGTTTATGCCCAATTCGATCGCAGTCTGTAGCGACTCCCAGGGCGGTGATGTGATCTAGGAGCTCATTTAAGGATGAAAGCTCCGTTGGATCCATCTTCTTGGAGTGTTCGGAGTCGATATGAAGGGGGTTTTCGATGACCCGAGAGGTCATCGTCGGCTTAACGACCGAACAGACGGTCATGGTAAAGCCGCCCAGCTGAAGGGTTTGGCCTAGAGCCAGTGTTCCTCCGGTGGTGATATTATCCTTGAGAACAGGGCAAGACATCGATCCTGTCGTCGACGTCATAGTGGAACTCTCAATGAAAGCACCAATGTCGGTGTCAAAACTGGCAGATCTCGGGTAGGGGGTCCAGAACTATGCGTCTAAGGTCGATGGTAGCAGGAGACAGGGGACACGATGTTTACCCAGGTTCGGGCCCTCTCTATGGAGGTAATACCCTACGTCCTGCTTGATTGATATTGATGAATATGAATATTACAAGAGTTGATCTACCTCAAGATCGTGATGGCTAAACCCTAGAGGTCTAGCTTGTATGGCTATGGTAATGAATATATCTCCCCCCTCCGAACTAAGTCCTTCGGTTTATATAGACACCAGGAGGATCTAGGGTTACACAAGGTCGGTTACAAAGAAAGGAATCTACATATTTGGTCGCCAAGCTTGCCTTCCACGTCAAGGAGAGTCCCATCCGGACACGGGTGCAGTCTTGGGTCTTCGTATCTTCACAGCCCATCAGTCCGTCCCATACTTAACAAGTCGGACGCCCGAGGACTCCTTAGTCTAGGACTCCCTCGCCTGTTCCTTTGCATGAAGTATTCTCGCGCTTAGATCATGATGATGATCCGACCCGGTTCTGACGGCATGGGCCGACCTTATTCGTGGGCCCACCTAGGCACGTGGCCCATTTGTCCCGACGTTCAATATGACGTGTGGTCATGGGTTAAGGTCCCACCATCGTCACGTCACATAAAAAAAGAGATCACACGTATAGATTCACACAGTAATTAACAACCGGCCCTTGATCTCTTTGTATAATTAACACACGACGCACGGGGAAGTTGCTGATTTATTGCCACACACCGGGTGTATCTTGCCGCCGTTTTGCATTTTACATCTCCTATAACAGGTGAAGGTAGATGAGGGGAGGGGGGCTTTACGCTCATTCCCTTCGTGCCTCTGTCTTCATCCCCGAGCACAAGCTCCCAAGTCTTTCCACGCACCTGATTCCAAAAGGACCGTGCCGTTCCACTCACAACCTCACCCAACACCATGTCGGGGGAGAGGAAGCAGAGCCAGTACGGAGAATGCTGGCAAGAAGCCGACGACGGACGCTTCAGACGAGGGGAAAGTGGAGTCTCTCCACCGAGGATCAAGCACGGCTTGACCGGTTATCCACAGCCAGATACCTGCCGCCATCAGGGTAGGCCTCTGCTCGTTCTGCGCTCGTTGTCTCCCAGCCAGGAGATGCTCGCTGGTGAACTACAGGGTCGGGAGGGAGGATGGGAGGTTAGGCGGGATGCAACCAGGGAAGGGACCACCTCTGACCCCTGTGAGGCTGTCGGTCAAGGTGACTGTGAGGTAGTTGGGGTAGAGAGAGAGAGAGAGAGAGAGAGAGAGAGAGAGAGGCATAGAGGAAGGCATCGGTTTGACCAAATGACTCGTCCTAGACTGCAAGTGATAGGAGAGAAAATAGCTACCACATGGACGGTTTTGCACTCAAATCTTGTTTTGAACAAAACTCACCCGATTTTGAGACTTGAGGGACCAAATGTCTCCCAAAAGTTCTTACGGGACTAAGTGTATAATTTTGGCACACTCACAAATATACTTTTCTCTTTTAATTACTAGCTTCAAACTTAACCGATTTTTACTAGATTTGGCAACTTTTTTAAACATTAGTGGCAAATTTAGAAGTTGATGTTGTATGTTGCTGCTTTCAACAGGAAGGCGTGAAGGCTTGTGTGAATACATTGAAATCACAAGATACTTGCTCATACAACACTATCATGTGTTTCTATCTTACATTATCGGTGCGGATAATTTTGTACACTGTCAATTTTACATTATCTGTGTGGGTAATTTTGTACGAACCGAGATGGCAATTTCATTTGAGAAACCATGACAATGCTGTGATGAACCAAGTTCTGTATAATGTTTGAAAACCAATGTATATAAACAAACTTTTGGCTAGGTTGAACTATAGGGGCTCATCAATGGTAATTTCAGATTTTTTTTTGCCATGGTTTTATTTATCTGTCAGCAACTTGCGTTTTAAAATCACCTTGTTCATCCGTGTATTTTTCTTTTTGCTGTCAGTTCTAGTTGGCAGCTCAACTCATGGCATATCATAGTGACAACTTTAGTACTCCCTCCGATCATATAGAGGCTGCATCAATTAGTTCAGATCGGAGGGAGTATATAGTGTGACCTTGGCAAGTTTGTACGCTGTGCCATTTTGCTGGCACGTACCTAGATTTCTATTTTGCTACATTTTTATGAGACATGGCAATTCTAAATGGTGTAGAATGCGATGACTTTGGGTCAGGTAATGGGATCTCTTTATTTCTTTGTGGTGGCAATTTTTGATTTCACCAAAAAAATACTTAGAAATGAACAAAAAACAGGTATTTTTTTTCAGTCAAGGATTTAGTAGTACCCCTCTGTAAAGAAATATAAAAGCATTTAGATCATTAAAATAGTTTCTTTACGGATGGAGTAGTTTTTTTTTCCTTGAGACAGCTAGTAGCATAGCAACAGCAGTAACCTAAAAGCCGGCAAAGAAAAAAAATCAACGACCAGCCGGCGAGCGCCAATGGACCGCGGCCCGCGCGAGTCGCGTGAACGTCATAGCCGCATAAAAGCCCAGGCCCAAGGCAGCACACGGGGGGGAGGGAGGGATAAGCCACGTCTCCCAATAGCCCAGGCCCTAGCACGGCGCCATACGCCGCCAGCGGCAGCCATGGTGACTGACGCCGACCTCGACATGGCCGACCTCGCCTCTCTCGACGCCCCGGCCTCTTCCGCCGCCCGCTTCCACCCCAAGGTAAGGGGCAAGGCCAAGGCGAAGACGAAGCCCAAGCCCAAGTCCGGACCGGAGGGTGGCGTGGATGCGATGGAGACGGACAGGGTGAGTGCCGGCGAGGGCGCGGATCTTGAGGACGAGGACTTCGTGGTGCGGGAGATGGACGTGTATTTCACGCCCAAGCCCTTCGGCAAGGACACCAAGCTCTACATCGCGCAGTACCCGCTGAGGCCGTGCTGGCGCCCCTACGAGCTCGGTGAAGCGTGCAAGGAGGTTCGCGTGAGGCCAGAGAGCTCAGAGGTTGAACTGGATTTGGAGATCGATACAGAGAGTGAGAACTACGACCCGGAGGTTTCTGCATCTTTGGGGCTGACAGAGCAGACGCTGTGTTCATCGGAGGCAGCAGCTGATGTGGCCGGTTATGCCGTCGGGGTTCTTCGAGGCGGCTTGCTTCATCTGAATCATCTTGATGCAGTTCTGCAGCTGCGACCATCAATGGCGCATCTCATTTCCGGTGCATCACGTACCACGAGGCAGCCTTTACAAGAGGTAGAAACAAATGGACTGGCGGTTCCATCAGTTAAGGGAGATGATTCAGAATCTGAGCCATGGATTTCTCTCACTTACGAACCAGCTGGGAGTGATGTTGCAAGCAGGTACTATGCTGAGATGATGGCAATCGAGGGCAGGCCCATGGATTTCACAATGAGCACAAAAGATTATGCAATGTCATTGTGTCCTGGAGGGCCGACAGGCAGCAAGCATATTAACAGATGCGAGGTGTTACGGGAGATGCGTTCACTGCCACCGGAAGTGCGCTTCAAGAAATGGTTTACTGAGGTGTCACAGGTGAATCGGTTTGATGCTCTAATGCATCTTGCTCCAGACTGTTCGAAGGAAGACCTTCTGAAAATTCTTCCGGTGTACGCAGATTTGGTGCGTGGTTTATGGGTCTGCAAAAGCTCTTTGCTGTATGATGATGGGCTTGCTTCCAAAAGGGATAAAGTTCTGCTCGGATTTACAAAAGGGGAGTCCATATCAGTGAAATATCTAGAGAGACTGATTAGAGATGAGCAAACGAGGAACATGATATTGAACCCACTAGGTAAAAGAAGGGAGAAGCTTGAAGACTACAAGTTTATTGTACCAGCAGATTCATCATTCATAAGACGTTATTCCCATATAGTCAAGGAGCAGGAAAATGCTTGGTCAGTCCGCCTAAGAGCCTGAAGAAATGGCTTACTAATAGAAGCTATGTTACACTATCCTAAGAGCGGCTACTTTTTTATCTTGTCATATTAGATTCTTAGTGCGGTGGTCCTAGATTGCAACCAGAGGTCATCCTGTTGCTACTTGTTGTAGTCATTTTCCAACAGTAAGAAGTAGGTTCTCTTCAGAAATGAGTAGCGTGTGCTCTTTGGGTGGGTGGACGGTATTCTTGCAGATATATTGCAATTTATGTTGGATACAGCTTGCAACCTTATTTCCTTCAATAATTTATATTTGCCCTTCTATTTGTGCTATACTATTTTACGAAACAATTGATTACCTCTGATTAGACTCTGATTTATGGTATTTGTGTGTGGTTAGGCCGGGCAGATTACACACACATATACCAAGTAAAAATGGAAGGTCAAAAGAAAGCAAATTAAGGCATTGCTATTTGTTGGCGCCCTTTATTACTACTCTGCTTTGAACCCAGAGTTCAAATCCAGACATTGCACATAGGAAGACAGGACTTAATATTTGACAACACTATTGTGATGGTATAGTGTTAGTGATTCATGTAAGGAAGATCTATTATGGTGTATAATTACCCTTGTGTTAGAGAGCACTCTCTGGCTCTCTGCTAACTCTGAGTTTTAATCCAGGCATCGCAATAGAACTATTGACTGATTACACAAAAGAAGACATGGCTTAATATTTGACAGCACTGTTGTGATAGTATATTGTTAGTTATGTAAGGAAGATCTTTTATGGTGTATCCCCTTGTTCTACAGAGCACTCTCTGCTTTTTATTACTTTACTTTATGAAAAGAAATATATGCAAGTACCTTCGCAATCAAAGAGTTTGGCTGTCGGATTTTACATATTGGCCGTAGGGAACTTGCATGAGTTTAGAACTTATAAACTCTTCAATTTGAATGGTTCATCTACTGAAGCAATCTGTTTGGAGTAGTCTGAGCACTGCCTGTAGCATGGTATCACGACCGCTTCCACAGCAGGGGTTTCGTGCAGCACAGGTAATCTTCCTCTCCTTCCTCCTCTACTGTCTCTAGCCGTCCTCTCCCTCCATATCTCACTTTAGCTCTTATGTGCAAGAGTTTGCACCATGAATGAAAGCCGAGTAGATTCTCATTTCATTGCTGTATGCACATGAGCAATGAATCATCTTGGAAGAATTTCTACCACCTATGTAATTTGCTTGATATGTGTATGTCTGAGCATCGTCATCAGTCCTAATATAGCTCATTATTTGTACTTTATTTTTGGTCCATGATGACTGTATGTTCACAATGAAACAAAGGATTGGAATTGACAATTTCCTGGTTTAGTAGTCATTAGATTATTCTTTGGTTTCTGTTTGCCGGATCTTCTGTTGCTATGCTCAGTTCTCTGAAAGTTCCTCTTGTGAAGTGTATCAAAGTGGTTGTGACTGTAGTACTTCTAGGCTATATGTTGAGTAACCTGGCAGACAAGAACATTTGGTTGTACTGCATTGTCTCTGTGTGCATGTTGTCTGTCAATTTTTTGTGGTATGAAGCATATACGCACGATGTATGTCCTGATTTTCTGTATGCTCTCTGTTCTTCAGAGTTTATACTTAAATCAGTCTTGATTAAATCGATAAAAAGCAAGTTATCCTCGTAAATCTCCTGATCAATAGAGAAGCACTTCAACCTATGTAGTTTATTTGGTATATACCTCAATTGTACTTGTGATTAAGTTTATCAATGTTAAAAACAATTTTCGGCCATCAAAAGGAGATTTGCCAGATGCAAAATAAATTGTTCTTCAGAGATAGACTTGATTGAATTGATCAAGATAAGGTCCACAGTTGCATTGTTCTTCACATGCAAACTAAATTGTTGTTGAGGGATAGACTAGATTGAATTGTCGGATCTGCTTGAAAGAATCTAGTTTTAGCTAACTTTTCATACATGGTCTGATAATTGCCTACTATTTTTAGATTCTTAATTATGTCACTGTAATTGCTCAACAAGCTTGCCAGTTGTGACTTTGTCCCACCTAATGGAGTTTCTCTGTGTGTTATGCAGCCTGGAAGTAATCCTGATGCATGCAGTTGTGTTTGGCTTCCTTGTGCATCGAAGTTGAATCATTACTTTCAGGTCAGCCTATGGCATGATGTGGTTTCTGTTGGAAAATAATTGTTTCTTCAATTAAGGTTAGGTTGTCATTTGTTAGCTGAAATTAACTAATCTTGTTTCTTGTGTTATCTTTAGCCACTCCTAATCATTTTATCTGGTTCTGCAGGATTGCAGATCATAGAGGTACAATTTGGTCATGTTTTTCGACGTGAGGACATCACATGGATAATGGTGTTTCTTACCCCTTGGCCTCATCACTGTGAGGGCAAGAGCCTAACTGAACATGGGTTTGAGCACCTGTACAACAGAACTTCACAAGAGGTACTCAGATTCATCTCTTCGACACATCATAAGCCATTTGTTCTCTTCAGGACTTTGGCGCCTGATCCACTTTGAGAACGGTGAGTGGTTCAGTGGTGGAAACTGTAACAAGTTATTGCCTTAAAAGAAGGGAGGGTACACTGGGAAATACATGGAACATGTCATGAGGGGGATCTAGCTTCAGGAGTTCAACGAGGCCATAACCGCGGTCAATAGTTCTAGTTCAAGGGATGTGGTGAAACTGAAGCTCTCGGACACTTGCAGCATTTTGTCCATGAGACCTGACGGCCATGCTGGTCCTTGCAGGATGTTCCATCCATTTGCACAGGTCAGCAGCAAGGATGGCTCAGCGGTTCAGAATGATTGCCCGCATTGGTGCGTGCCAGGGCCCATTGACGCCTGGAACGATCTGATCATGAAGTTGGTTCTGAACTGATGAAACCTCCATGCTGATCAAGAGTTGCAGGGCTGGTTGTGATTCAGGGTTTAGTTCCTTGCAACGCTACTGTGATCTGATTCTAGTTTAACAGGTAGTAGTAAAGAATATGCAGGTGCATATCATATTGATTTATGAGCACATTATGAATACAAATAAGATTGTTTTCATGTTCTTTATTTAGTTTTCTTCTTTCAGTAGATCTTTGGTAGATACGGACTTAGGTGCTTGTATAGTTTAATAAATAGATTATGTTGTCGTTGATATATAGTTTGGAAGTTCAATGATTCAAGAGTGGCGGTTAAAACTGTATGTGAAACGGGAGAGGCGGCCTGAGGAGGTAGCTGGTAATGCCTGGTTTATCAATTTTGTAATGACTGGAGACCCTTGCTTCACTTATGCCATCTACCTCCTTAGATAAAAACTTTCAAACAGTTAGCAAGGGAGACTAACTATGATTCATGACGGAGTCTTCTTTTTGCAGGATATTGAATCCTTCCCCTATTCCAAATTATAAGATGTTTTCGTAGGCTATAAAATAGCCTTAAAAATGTCTTATAATTTGGGACGGAGGTAGTATTAACTAGGATGTTAGACATGCACCTCAATTAGGTAAAGTTGTGTGGCAGCAGACATAGAGAAAGCGGCTTCATGCAATCCTATAAATCTTTTTCATCCATTTTGTCGTTGATACTCCAATTTCCCTTTTGCACTATGTTGTAGCCTTGCTGAGGTGACACCCTGTTGAGGATCCGCATGTAATCGTCGAGCAAGCTTGAAAGTGTTGGTTTGTGTGTTGATCAGATATCCATGAATATCGTACGTAACCTGTTACAAATTTGGCTTGCATATTTTACTTATCCATAAACGCTGCTATGGCTGCAATACGAGCAACTTTTGCTCAAAATAGTTTCTCCCAGAAAATTTATCAACCCTTACTCAAAATTGTATATATATTTATACTATCATCAATCAAGTCGAGCGACGATGGAGTCGCTGTCGAGAAAGCATTATTGATCGATTGTATTGGCGGGTAGCTCACCTGCCGGCCGGCTTCCGTTGTTCCGTGTGACGCCGAGACCGGCCACGAATACTTTGGTCCCTTGTGAATTAGCTGCTCGTGCTCGATCGGCCGCTGCCGTGACCGCCGCAGGAGATCGATCGGCTTACGACCGTTTGTAACGCTGACACTGACGGAGGACCGATCGGGCTAAGCACCCCGTGACCCCCATTGTTAATCGCTGGCACTATTTGTGGTGGTATGAGATCCATCCATCTCCAGGGCTAGCTAGATCTTGCTTCCTCAAAAAAGCTAGCTAGATCTTGAGTGCTTGGTTTATACGTTCACTTGGGGTTTTTATTAATTTAATTAATTAATCACAATGCCGCTCCTCCTGATGCATGCGGTACTCGTACAATGTGCTGCATGGGATCGATTCATGAACTAGCCGACTAGGAGACACGAACTAATTAAGCAGCATCGATCAAATCCCTTCCCACGTTTTGTTTTGCCCCCGAGCTAGACTTGAATTACCTGCCGGCCGGCTTGGCTGGTGTCATTTTCCTTTCGCTCCCCTTAAACCATCATCATTTTCGGCCGTGCCGGACTTGGCTTCAATGAACTTCTACTCCACTATGATGATGAACGATGATCGATCGGCCTCCTACTATTCCGGCGACCAAGGAGGAGGAGGGGTGGTTCCTTGAAAGCAAAGCTAGCATTCAATGTAGCATACGGAAAAGGCGAGGCTCGCCGGGGACTCGAATAACCCGAATGAAGCCCGGCCGGCCTGCCACATGGCCGGATGGCCCACACTCCTCCATACGCGCGTTGTGTCGCCATGACGAGGCCGGGGGAGGCGGGGGGGGGGGGGGGGGGGGGGGGGGGTCGATGGAGACGACACGGCGGGGGCAAGGGGACGACGGGTCTAGCTAGCCAGAAAGCAAACAGGAGATCGATGAGGTGCCGCGTTGCGTCGCCTTCTCTTTCGCGATCGGCCGACAAGCTGGAGACGGCGGCGGGAGGCGAGCGAGCGTGCGGCACGTGTGCACGTACGCGGGCAGCGCTGTCTTTCTTGGCGTCGCAGCTTCCTTGCATACAAGCGTTCCCCACCCACCTCAACCGACGACGACGAGAGAAATTTTTTGTGCAAACGCTGGAAGCTATTAGTACTACTCTCTTTGTCTAGATGCGTAAGTCATCTTATGAAAATCAAATAATCTCAAAACACCTAGACGCGGAACATTAACTCTCATATTGTTTCTTGTTTCGTGACATATCAACCAATAACATATGTGAGCCATGCATGCATTAAATGACTTGAGACTACCAAACACGACATGCAGTGATTAGTTCATTGCATGCAATGTTATTAATTAGCAAAAAAACATGAAGTTCTCTCGTTTTCCCCTCCACCTTGGTCACGGTGCGCAACCTAAGATGACTTACACACCTAGACGGATGGCTGATACCACGTACTCCCTCGGTAAATTGATGTCTTTCGATTTTATAAATTTTTAAAATTTTAAATGAAAATTCTAAGTTAAGTTTTATTTTCACATTCATGTTTCTCATGGCCAGCACTTTGAAATAAGATCAATTTCAAATACATTTAGATGACTTTTAAAACAACATGTTAAGTTTCAATGTTAAAACTTAGTACGGGCGACCGACAAAAATAAATTATTTTGTGCCTATGACCGACAGATCAAATTGCTTGAAATTATATCTTCGAAACTTGTTGAAACCAGACATTTTTAGATGCAAAAACAATAAGTTTCATCATCGAAACTTAAAGCTTTTTAAGGGATTTTTTTTACTGTGCCTTGCAAGATTCAATTATTTCAAGAATCACGAGATAAATCCAGCGGATGGCACGGCTTGGCAGGTGAGTGCCCCGCACTTAAGTGTGCCTCCACGAATTTCTGATGGCTTCTCTCAAACTTTAGTTAGACATCTAAAGAGAAGAAGGCATGCAAAAAGTTAGTTTCTTTATCCTTTGTCGACCCCTACGGGCGATTAATCTCTATGACTAATCACATCTAATCACGTGATTAGAGGGATCGGCGACGAGACAGCTCCCATGCCGTTAGTTAACTAGCCGGCCATAGCTTGCGCTCGCCGCCTTCCTCATGAACGATCAATCTCGCACAAGGATGCGTTGGCGTCGCTGCCGTCTTCGTCTGTGTGATTGGAACGGGACACCTTACATACATTACATGGGCTATCTTCAGGAAAAATACACTTGTGTCGCCTATCAACAGATCAATCAATGCGACCAAACTAGTACTTATTTCTTCTAAAAATAGTAGTAATTATTTCCCATGATTAACTCCCACGTTTTTCATTTGTGCATCCAGATCGGTCACATCACATTGATTGAGGTTTAGTCCGTTAATTTGCCTTCAATTTCAAAATAAATGAATCTGCCCACCATTTGCACGGTAGTATAGCTTAGTGGTTTTATGTGACACGCGACATATCCGCTGCCAAATTACTTGCATGTTTTTTTGGGGAGAAATTGCATGCATGTTTCTCAATCCTGATCAAGGAGACATCGCAATGGACAGTGCAAGTAATATACAACTTACGTCTCATTCATCATCACGACAGAGCTACGTGTCCTACTTAATTTTTTTTAACACAGTACAGAAGCAGACGCTTATACACTTACCCAAGTTTTCATGCTCGTGATTGATGATGTTAGCCTCTACAGAGAGGCATTCGGACAGTAGTCTGTAGTTGTGGCCACTGATCAGCCTTCCGTTGTTCAGTGGCCTTGGCTTTTTCTTCTTCCTTTCTCTCTAAGCTCCTCTGTAAACTCTAAAATGTATAGTTTTTCCCTCTCATATAATGCAATGACAGAGCTCCTGTCGGTTTGGGTCAATAAATAAATAAAAATAAACGCATGCACAGACACTCTATCCCTATGAGCACTTCCGAAAGACTGGGCCAAAACATCATCTCAAGATTGACGAAGTCGTCACAAATGCCTTCATAGTCAATGGGAAAGTCTTCACCCATTCAATTAATACCATTCTTATGTGCTTGTGGTTAGCCTTGCACTCGTACATCCGTAAGTGTGAGTACATGCAACTTGCGGGCATGTAATACATATGCGTGTGAACTCATTATATAGACACACGTCTTAAGTTAATATTGGGATACAATTTCACTCGTTAATCAATCAATTAGTTACATCAAGAAGAATAGTTGTTAGGCGTTCCTATCATTCCAGCTACATGTTGTTTCTTTTCTTTTATTTGTAAGCCTCCCGATGTTTTACACTGTAAGATTTATAACTCATGCGTCTTGGCCCCTCACTCCTGAAACAGTGGACTCAAGGAGAAGGCCTTTGGTAGGACTTGACCAGGCCAGCTTGGCGCCGCCACCCTTTCCACCATGCTGACCCACCCACCTCTTCCTTCTCATCACCGCCATAGGTGGTCGAAAGCAAGCCCTCATGGCGTTGATGAAGGTGGTGGCGAGGCTGTCGGTGGCCCGTCTTTCCTATCAATTATTTTTGTAAGCATGCTTATTCGCTGCTTGGGATCATGGAATCATCATAACCATGCGTACACGCAGCAGCGAGCAAATCCGACTGCAAAGACCGTGTCCGAAAAAACTCATGCAGAACGCCCGTTTCATAAGATTTTCCTCAAAGATTTTTTTTCATTCAGGTGGACAAATGCCCCATGATAGTTGATTTCTAGTAGAAAAAGGACACGTATAGTACACACGTGTGTACCCGCCTAGATAGAGAAAGATGACCAAACAGGGTCCATGTGGGTATTTACCTTCACTACACAGTGTATATCTAGCGTGTAAGTACTCCTTCCAATCCTTTTTACTCTGCACATTGGTTTTGCTGAAAGTCAAACTTTGCTAAGTTTGACCAAATTTATATTAAAAACTATTAACATCTATAATATCTAATAAATATAATATGAAAATATATTTCAAGATGAATCTAAAGATATTGGTGTTGTTACGTGAATGTTTATAATTTTTTATATAAACTTGGTCAAAGTTGAATGAGATTGACTTCGGACAACCTAATATGCAGAGTAAAAAGGACCGGAGGGAGTACTAATGTACCATGATATGTACTCTCTCGGTATCTAAATATAAAACGCTTTTGCAGCTCAATTGAACCACAAAAATGTATTCCCTCCGTCTCATAATGT
This sequence comes from Triticum monococcum, assembly GCA_034509565.1. Classification (NCBI taxonomy): domain Eukaryota; kingdom Viridiplantae; phylum Streptophyta; class Magnoliopsida; order Poales; family Poaceae; genus Triticum; species Triticum monococcum. Next base: position 615,738,268 of record CM067846.1, read on the forward strand.
AAGACATTTATTAACACTACACTAGTGTCAAAAGACATATTACATTATGGGACCGAATAGTACTATAGAAAGATCACCGACGGTCGGTACACGTATGTACTATATACACGCGCGTGCCTCTTTTTATCCCGTCGCGTGCATCGTACTCCCTCCGGTCATTTTTACTCTGCATATAAGAATTGTCTGAAGTCAAATTTTACAAAGTTTGACCATATTTATATGAAAAAATATCAACATTTACCATGATAAAGTTATACAATATGAAACTTTAAGTCATGACACATCTGCTAGTATTGATTTCACATTGTAAATGTTGGTATTTATTTTATAAAGTTGGTCAAACTTTACGAGGCTTGACTTCAGACAAATCTAATATGCGAACTAAAAAGGACCGGAGGGAGTACATAATGTGCTTGAATAGGGGGTAGCTGCATGTGCCCTAATCAACGTACATACACGGACAGTTGCCGTTCCATATCCATCTCTCTCTTTCCTGAAAAAGAATCTGATCGTGCGTGGCGACCTAGCATGTAGACATGCAAACATATACATATTAAAAGAACGCCCGTGCGTTGCAATGGGGCCACATTAATTTAAAAAGTTCAATATTACAACATTGGCGACCTTTTTTACCATCAAATCCTCACACACACACACTCTCCCTCCCTCTCCCTCACTCTTTCTCCCCCTCTCCCGCTTCTCCTAGCCGCCTCAACATCACGTCATTACCAAACATGTAGTGGATGCCTAGTGGGACAAGGGTTAAGAAATAACATGAGGTGAAAAATACGATGGCTGTCAATTCCATAAGACGATCCAAGTAATTTGACAAAACAGATCGGGAGCATCTTGTATAATCTCAAAAAAGCAACTAAAAATATGAGAAATGAAGTGATGAAAATCAGCCCCTGCTCTCATTTATGCTCGCTTTTGTAATGGGAGGCAAGGAATGGGGATACTGGGAGAAGAAAGGATCACATGGACGGCAAGCCTCCACCACCGGCAAGTGGGGTTGCTTCACATCCAATCTTCACGGCCGCCGCCTCCATGGGGACGAACTCCCATGTTCACAACCGGGCTCCCAATCGGCCGCTGCCTCGCCGACCTTGACGACGAAGTAGTCCCTCCCTTCGATCCCATTCGCAACGGAGGCAACACCCATCCCAGCGGACGGGTCCGCGTTGCGATCCCTACTGGATTGTGGTCGCGCCTCCCCAAACCTCACTGCGGGACACATGAGAGGGCGCCGTTGCCATGGTCGGGCTTGGATGGGGAAAGGAGGCGACATAGCAGCAACGGCGCCTTCGCCAGGATTGGTGGCGACGGCGGCGGCGAGCGAGCGGGAGGACGGCGGCGGTGAGAAAGTAGGAGGGTGGTGGCGGCAGTCCATCGGCCGCCGTGATGTGAGAGGAGGATGGGGATGGGGCCGCGATCTGGACGTATGGAGCGGTCGAGAGGACGGGAAGCAGGCGGCTTGGTTTTTCCATCGTGCGGGGTTTGGGGGAGGTCAAACGAGAGGGCTTTTTTCGTGCGGGAGGCAGAGCAACGAGGGCAGATGTAGGGAGACGGGACGCGGTCGGTTGGCAGGAAAAGGAAAGCTACGCATTTTTTTAGGCAGTAGAGATGATTGATGATAAGAAAGGAAAAATCACATCAATATAAGGAAATATCCCATCAATATTTGATTGATTGCGATTTATTTTTTATATGGTAACTAATCTGATCATCAATACTTGATTGATTGCGATTTATTTTTTATATGGTAACTAATCTGATGGGTTGGCAGGAAAGGGAAAGCTACACATTTTTTTAGGCAGTAGAGATGATTGATGATAAGAAAGGGAAATCACATTAATATAAGGAAATATCCCATCAATATTTGATTGATTGCGATTTATTTTTTATATGGTAACTAATCTGATCATCAATACTTGATTGATTGCGATTTATTTTTTATATGGTAACTAATCTGATGGGTTGGCAGGAAAAGGAAAACTACGCATTTTTTTAGGCAGTAGAGATGATTGATGATAAGAAAGGGAAAATCACATCAATATAAAGAAATATCCCATCAATATTTGATTAATTGCGATTTATTTTTTATATGGTAACTAATCTGATCATCAATACTTGATTGATTGCGATTTATTTTTTATATGGTAACTAATCTGATGGGTTGGCAGGAAAAGGAAAACTACGCATTTTTTTAGGCAGTAGAGATGATTGATGATAAGAAAGGGAAAATCACATCAATATAAGGAAATATCCCATCAATATTTGATTGATTGCGATTTATTTTTTATATGGTAACTAATCTGATCATCAATATTTGATTGATTGCGATTTATTTTTTATATGATCGATGAAGTTTTTTTTCTTGGGCGCGGGTTTTTGGGTGGCTGCGTGGGATGGGATGGGGTGGGAGGATGACGAAAAAAACCCGGAGGTGGGAGGATAACGAAAATAAACCAGCGAAAATACACCGCGCGAACTATTCACCAACTGCTCCATTAGAAGTAGAGATTGATTAGGAAGCAAAATGGTTAGGATCGATTAGGTGCTGAGCTTAAACGGTGAAAGCATTGCTGACATACGCACGGGCATGCACGTACGCACGTACTTACCTCTTACCACCAAGTATAGGAGAAGAAAACAACAACAATGCGTATGTATCGATATAAGATCAAATCATACGTTTTGTCTTTATAAGTGTGATAATAAACATAGTAAATTGTCTGTACATAGTACCTTGCTTTAAGTTAATCACACAGTTCATAATTAATCCCGAGCGATGAGTGCCCCATACTGGTATATACGATTGCAATGCACTTACTTGCAAGAAAAATTGACAAGCCAGACACGTACGCACGCAAAAAGTTAAGAGGAGATGGAGATTTTAGAGAGAGAGACGGAGAGGTAGAGAGATGATGATGATGGAATGGATGAACTAATAATTAGCCTTGGCTGATGCTAAATGCGGCCGCGTCAACAGTGCCATATATGTTGCTGCGCACATCACTGTTGGGCTTCCTTGCGAGCCTGGATCACCTCCTTCCTCTCCTTCTCCTTCTCCCTCCCCCCCTCTCTATAGCTACATCGACTGAGTTCGTGCTGCGCAAGCATCGTCGTGCCGATCGAGATCGTGACACCGGCGGACGCGTCCTCTATCTGCCTCCTCCGCCTCTCCCCGTCCCCTGCGCCTGGAAGTTATTAATGCATACAGTACTTGTTCCATTGCTGGCTCTCGATTCATCCGGCCGCGTCAGCTTCGCCGGCCGATCGACGCGCACACGCATGGAGGGAGGGTGATGGAGACCGCCGGAGCTACATGGTAGACAAGGCTTGGTCGTACTAGCATCACCACCCCGACCTTGTTGCTTGCGCCCCACTACTCTTGTTAGCTATACAATGCTACATACAATAATTCCCGCCGGTCCGGGCTCCGGCAGCGCCAAGGCCAAGCTATATATTTCCTTCCTGCCCACCACCCAGCCCCAACCTCATTCATACATACTCCATCACACAACGCTCAAGCTACAGCAACATAGATATATGCCCTGCCTAATCTCTGCTACCTAGCTTCTACTCTCTCTCTCTCTCTCTCTTGTTAATCTCTTTCTCCTACGTCTAACTAGCTAGCTCAATTACTGTCGTCCTCATAGGTCACTCATCCATATAAATACATACACACCGTTTAGCAATACAAATCGTAGAGAGAGCTGAGCAGGCTAGGGGTTTAAGAGAGAAGATAGTGCACAGATAGAGATAAGCATTTCCAAGGGGTCGAGGGACATCGAGATGTCGCTGCCGCCGGGGTTCCGCTTCTACCCGAGCGACGAGGAGCCGCCGGGGCCATGGTGGAGGTCGATCTGCACGTCCACGAGCCATGGGAGCTGCCAGGTCAGTTTCTTAGGGCATCTCCAGCCGCGCCCCCAACAGGCTTTCCTCAGGCGATTTTGCCGCGCCGGCGCCAAAAAAAGCCCTAGTTGCGCCTTCAGAAACCCGTTTTTTGCCGGCTCGGGTCAAAATTGGTGCCGGCGGACCCATGCCGAACCCGGCGCCCTGGGTGGCGCTTGGGGAGCCGGCACAAGCGAAAAAGGCGCGTGGGCCCACCCTGGAGGCGACCCGAGGGCCTTTTTTCATCGTTTCTTGACGCTTTTTCCTCGCATCTCTCCCGCTCGCTCGCCTTCCTCCCGCCATTCTCTCCCTTTCTCCCGCCAAACCCCCTCCCGCTCGCCTTCCAGTCGCCGCCATGCCGCCGAAGAAGTACGCCATGCCGCGCACGGCGGCAACCGCGACTGGCGCCGTAGCCCAGCCGAAGCAGAGGAAGCCGAGGACGCCGCCATCGAAGCCACCGGGCCTGTCGAACGCCGCGTGGAGGGTGGAAGTTCAGCGGCGCGAAGCAGTCACCGCCGATAGGCGGAACATGGCCATAGCCAAGAAGGCCCGCGACAACGCGGCGCGCGCGGCGACGTCTTCCTCATCGGTCGACCAGGCGGGGATGAATCCACCCGTCGTCAGCCACGCCCAGTACGTGCCCTGGGGACAACAAGGCGTCGGATCTCCATGGGGTTCATCGTCGCCCGGCTATGCCGACGGCGACGTGCACGGTGAGTTCAACCCAAACGTGACCTTCCCTCATGGTCACCCCACTACGCGCACGCCCTCACCCGCCTTCGTCGGCGTGCAGTACCCTCCATACAACTACTCGCCGCCCGCCGCCTACGCGTCCACACCGACGCCCCATCTCTACCGTGGACCGCTGCCCTTCTCGCACCTCGGCGACGCCGACGACACGGGAGCCGACATGGACGACATCATCGCGACAGGATCGACCGTGGCCATCGCGTCTCCCGGGTTCGCCACCCAGGACGAGGTAGTGGATCTGAGCGGCGACATGGAGGCCGAGCTCGGCTACGTCTACGGCGAGGACGCGCAGGAACCCGAGGAGGAGGAGGAGTACGAGGAGGAGGAGGAGGAGGAGGAGGAGGAGGAGCCGGCTCCTGTTCCAACGAAGGGGCGGCAGAAGAAGAAGAAGCGGGCGGCTAGGTCAGGCAAACCGCGCATCAAGTGGACGTCCAAGGAGGAGGAATGCCTCGCCGAAGCATGGAAAGTCGTCTGCCTCGACCCGACCACCGGCGCGAACCAGAGCTTGGAGACGTACTGGGACCGCATCAAGGCCGAGTTCGACGAGCGGAAGCTCGTCGACCCCTACTTCAAAGGCGTCTACATGCAGCGCGGCTCCAAGGCGATGGCGAACCATTGGGGGCGTATCCAGTTGGCGTGTAACAAATGGCATGGAATCGTCGAGGAGGTCGCGGCTCGCCCGGAGAGCGGCGCCAGCATTGAGGATCAGGTACGCACGCCGTTCGCCCGCATATCTTCGTCGTCTACGCCCGCCGCCCGCCAATTGTTCGTCCCTCCGCGCAGCTGCTGCATATGTTCGCCATGTATCGGGGCGACAACCAAGACGCCGACTTCAAGCACCTCCACGTCTACAAGCGCATTGACAAGTGCGAGAAGTGGGCGGAAGTCCGACGTGCCCTCGACAAGGCCAAGTAGACATACAAGCCGGACGCGACGACTTCGGGCGCGTCAGAGGGGCGGCCGGACGGCCACAAATTGGCAAAGAAGGGGAAAAACGCCGACGCGGCAACCGCGCGAGTGCAGGAGTCCATCGAGCATTGCCTCGCCGACGCCCAGGCCCGGGCCGTCCTACGCGAAGAGAAGACCGAGGCGCGGTGGTCGTCGCTGATGAAGAACAACGCCATCAAGCTCGACCTGCTCCGGACGAACGTCGCCGCGAAGAAGAGGAACACCGACATGGCTTTTGTGATGGGCAGGGCGGACATGCTCCAGAGCAACAACGAGAAGCTCAAGGCGTGGTACCTGGTGCAGCGCGGCCTCACTCTGAGCGAGCTGCCGACGGCAACGCTGACGACGCCGATGACGCCCACGACCACACGGACGCCAAGCCCGAACGACGCCTCTACATCGCCGCCCAGCAGTGCCGAAGCCGCGCCGACACAGCCCAGCACCGAAGCAGCTCCGACACCGCCGAGCCCGCGCACACCGACTCCGCCAACGTCTGGAGCCGACCCCGCCGAGTGAATCATTGCGCACGCGAACTTGCGGCGGCGGCGCTCTGTTTTTTGTAACGTCAGACTACGTCCGATCGCCGGATTTGCGGCGTCTTTTGAGAGCGGGAACGACCAAGTTTAAATTTCCCGCATCCTGAGGCCGGCGCGTGGGGGCGTGACTGGGAGCTAGGTCGCCCCCAGAGGCCAAACTAGCGCCGGCACGCCCCAGGCCGCTCTATTTAGGCGCCCTGGGGGGGCCGAACGGCTGGAGATGCCCTTACTTTGGTTTTTGTAGATCGAAAGGCTCCTCGCCTTGTTCCATTCACTTCTTTCTTAACATACTACTCGATCCATCTTTAGTCCCTCTCCAGCAATCTTAATAGTTACAATAGATACTCGATCGACGTCGATCCAGTACATCCCTCTCCAGCAAACTACATATTCTCTGAATTAATTTAACTCCATTTCATGGAATGATTAACTAAGCACGTAACCGTGTTTTATTGTCTCTAATTCAGGCTTGTCTTTGTTATTACTATCTCCATCCAATAAATCTTGTCTTAGAATTGTCTAGATATGAATGTAGTATCAAATACTAAAACGTAGCATGCCATACTGTTTGTATTTATATATATGCCTATATAGAATTCCTGCAAGTGTGTGCTTCGAGCACAAGTTTTTCTTAGGATTTGGAGTGGGATACCTTGCAAGCATGAACTTCCTATAATTAATAATCTGTCAACTGTGCAGTACAGTATGTGATTTTTTTGGATTAGTTAAGGAACTGGCTTGCATGTGGCATTTCATATTAGCATTAACTTTTCCACACCCTCCCTCCTAAATTAAAAAGGACATGCTGGTATGCAGACGTGGCGAAGCTGACCACGAAAGAGTGGTACTTCTTCAGCTTCCGCGACCGCAAATACTCGACGGGGTTGCGCACGAACCGCGCCACTAGGTCTGGCTACTGGAAGGCCACCGGCAAGGACCGTGTCATCCGATCGTCGGCATGCGCAAGACTCTTGTCTTCTAAGGTGGTCGCGCCCCCAATGGCACCAAGACCTGTTGGGTCATGCACGAGTTCCGCACAGAGAACCCTCACTCTCTACCCAATGTGTGTTCAACTGCCAGGTTTATACAACAAAGATAGTTTTCTCAGGTTTTAATTCATAACCTGTTCTAATATGCATGTTTTCATTTGAATTTTGTTTGTGCAGGAGGATTGGGTGCTGTGCAGAGTTTTCCATAAGAAGAAAGCCGACATGGAGTATGCCATGGACGGCGAGCAGGGGAACGTCGGCAACATGGCTCGTAGCACTGCTGCCCTGAGCAGATCCAACTACGTCAGCTCCTCGGCCTGCCACGATCCGGTTCAGTACCATCACTCGCCTACGGCGTCATTCCCCTCCCTCGGCGCTAGCGGCCACCATTGCCAGCTCACGTCCAGTGATCATCACCACCCCCACGACACAGCAGGCATCTCGCTCAGCGATGTCGACGCCTTTGCCGGCATGCCGCAGCTGCTAACCTATGACAGTATCCTCGACTTCAGCCAGCAACCTCAGGGCGGTGTGGCAGTGCAATGGCGGGTTTGAGAGACGGCGTCGAGGATCACTGTGGCGGGGCGCTGATGGAGCTAGAGCTGAAGGTGCAGGAGGAGCACTGCAACTACAATAGCTTGATGTAGTGGGAATATAGGAACTAGTACTAGCTAATATAAGTACAATACAAGTCGACTGAAAACACATATTGGGCCAGTCGATTTTGCCAGGATCAAACTGAAACTTAGATAAAAATGAACAGGCCAGATTACGTCCTCTTCCTCTAATCATTTTCTTTCTGAAATTTAGATCGCGACCTTCTTCCTCCCAACTCCCACGTGTGGAATCCAACTACCTTGTTGGTTATGAAGCAACCGTGTGGCCGGAAAAGACTAGATGTATGCGTGCCCCTGCAAATTTCCTGTTTACAACTAGCATCCAAAGGAATGATTAGTGACCTGTAGTGAAAGATCACATTCGTGCACGTTAGGATCCTATTTGCACCTCTGAAAGTGAGCGGTATTCGTCTCAGATGGATCGCAAGTTTTTGGAAACAGTGGCCGGCCTGTTGTCCTCTCCTCTCCGGTAATAATACATTCAGGCTCAGTTCTTTTCTGGGTTATGGATGGTTTATGATGGGAAATAAGCTCAAGCCAAAAATAATTCGTTTTTTTGTGTGTTTGGCTTAATTTCCAGCCACATCGTCTCTTCATGTTTGGGAGAAGCCAATGGAGAGCAGCTTCCCGAGCACGGCCCATTAAAAATCGAACCTCAGTTCATTCTCGTCTCTTACTTTCTTGCGTCGCACACGGTCACCCAAACCCCCATAGCCAGTGACGGAGACAGGGGTGCCAGCCAGGTTCCTGCTACCCCTCCCCCCTAACATCACTGATTTAAGCCTAGTATGAATAGTAACTGTGTTCTTTTCTGTTAAAAATGGTGTTTTTGATAGATTGGCTCTCCCAACAAGATAACAACACTCGGCCCTTCTCGTCCGATTTTTGTCGCTCCGCTACTGCTCATAGCTCCTCGTATGTACATGTTCAACAACTAGCACAACGATGGATCTGCTGCGGCACTCGTACATCAGTCAGGGCTAAAAATTTGAAGGAAATTTCAGTGAAATCTCTAAAATTTTCGCATACCTCAGTGGGTACAAATATTTTTAACACCGAAATTTCTAGGCAGGTCCAAACTGATTTTAAAATAAAATTAGATTATGTTAGAATTCATTAAATTTAAGGGAAGTTTGACACCGACCCTCGAACTGCCCGCATATCTCCGGACCGCGAAAGCCATTCAACGCGGATCTGTACCTATCCGCAAAGCGGTTCGGACGTGTTTTCTGCCGTAAACCGGAGACAAATGTGGGGAACTTTGCAGGCGCCCAGAACGCTGCCACGCCCGCATTTGACCACCATGGCCCACCCAACAACTCTATCCGCCTCTCCCGCGCTTTCCTTTCGATGCACGCGTCGTTTCCCGCGCTGCATCAATGCCGACCCAGAGCATGCAACGGCCGGCGGCCGGTATTGATACCGCAATGTGACCGGGGGGGGGGGGGGGGGGGCGGCACTGACTGACGCGGCCTCTCGGGAGTACGTCCACCAGGAGCAGTGCCGGCAGGACAGGCGCAACGCAACGCGCCGGTCCAAGTTCGTGGACTCCGATGTCCCATCGCCACACATTGCGGCGGACCCGGACCTGGCGTATGCCTGGACCCTGGACCGCTCCGTGACGATGTCGGAGACGGCGCCGCCTCGACAGGAAGATTGCACGGTACGGCGAGGAGTGGTCTCTCAGCGAGATCGCCGCCGCCTCCTCCAAGGACTGTCGCCCTCTCCCCTAGTCCATGTCCTTGGTGGCCGTGGCTCCACTGTGCATGGCGCAGGAGGAAGCAGAGAGGATCATCTGCTAGCGTCAGGCGGCTGTCGGGAAGCCCTAACGCGACATCGTCCCCTTTCGCCGCCCGAAGCCCGACGACTCCGACTCCGACGCCGGATCTGGCAATGATGATGGAGGAGAAGCTGCCGGCCAGCCCGACATGGCCTATGAGGTCACCGTGAAGTATAATGTAGTTCCGATTTTTTTTAAGGTTTTTAGTTCACCAGACGAAATATCATCCAGTTTTATGTAAAAAAAAATGCTTGTTTATACGAAATCCAGAATGTTTATATGAAATCTGGTCGTGTTTGAATGAATTTCGTCCAGTTTGTTTGAATTATTATGCGAATGTATGCGGACATCGTTAAATGGCGGCCTCCCACATCCGTTTCGGCCGACTGATCTTCCTGTTCATGGACGGATGCGGAAGGAAATTTACGGGTTGCCGATGAAGATGCCCTAAGTACCAAAAAATGGTACACTCACGAGTCTTTACGGGACAAATACGGGCCTGTTCCAACTAATCAAACTAGCCCCCCCCCCCCCTCCATTCTCAGGGTGTGGGCCCCTTCCCACCCCTTAAACCCAATCCTAATGGTTCACGTTTTCTACTTCATGAAGTCTGTAAAACTTCTCCCTGCAATAATGCTAAACATAGAAAGAGTTACACGCAATTACACGCTGACTAAGATTTTTTCCATCTACTAACCAATCACAAACTTACCACCCCCTCCTCCCTGATTTTCAGGAGGGGTGGGCCGCCTCCCCATCTATTGACCAATCAAATTAACCCTCTTTGTAAAAGCTTGTAACTCATTTGTACGTGTAGCATTACTCCTTCTCCTTGTGAGCGTAGCATTACTGCCCTAAGTATTGTCGCTAAAGTGCTCGTAGCATTTGGTCATAACAAAACGGTGCACGTACCATTAAGGCCTTGTACAATGGGAGGTGCTTAAGGGAAGTGCTTAGAAAAATAAACCAGGCTTTCCTTAAGCACTGATGCTTATTTATACATGATAGACGTTTAATTAAGCGTCTCTTCTGTAGAAATAGGCACCGGTGCTTCAGAAAATTTTGATTTATTTTTCTAAGCACCCCTCTAAGTATCTTTCATTGTACAAGGCCTAAGGGCTACGGCCGGTGCAGTGGTCGATCTCTCCATAATAACAGTAAGTAATTTTAGCTTGTTCTTTTGAGCAGATATCTACATGCATGCATGTCTTTGTGCTGATGACGGTACCTAGTTTTACCTTGATCTTTTGAACCGTGGTATGCGGGTTGCTTGTATGGCTGGGAATGCTTGACTGAGCATATGAGCAGGACAAAACGAGGCATGGTGTTTGGGTGGTTGTTCTATCTCGACAGGCTTAACACTCGAGCCAATCTACGCCATAAGTCCATCCTCGAGTCATCATCCTGTCCCCGTTGCGACGGTGCGCCGGAGGATTGTGCTCACCTCTTCTTCACTTGCCCCGCTACTGTTGCCATATGGGATGCTCTCGGACTACAACCAGTTTCCTTGCCACTTGCGGAGCTGTGGAGCTCACTATGCCATCCCATTCCATGCCACCCCACTCTGCCACAGTCCGTGTGGCCCTTCATTCTACTGCTATTGCTCTGGAAAATTTAGGATGCACGGAATGCAATGACCTTTAAAGGGGTTAACCATACCCCACATGATGTAATTAGGGCAGTAATCTCCGACCTCGCTCTCTGGTCACACCGCCTCTCAAAGGCGGACCAAAAAAATCCATACCGGTTTGTGGCGGGATTTCTTTTCTAAACTTTGTCGATTACTTTTTTTGATATATATATTCAGGTGGGGAGTCCCCCCTCCCGTGACTGTTTCAAAAAAAACAATGCCGCTCCCGATGCATGCGGTACTCGATCGTGTGATGTGCATGGGCAGAGGAATCTGGTGTAGGTAGGTCGATCGCCATGAGCTGTCCCTTTCTGTCCCTATTAACAAGGCGCGTGATCTGGGATTGATCGCATCATCTCTCAAATCCCACGTTTTGTGACAGGGCTAGCTCGGTTGATCAAGACTTGAACGATCCCGCTAGGGCGCGGCGTGGCATTTAATCCCCTGCCGGCCGGCTGGCTGGTTGTCAGTTTCCTTTGGCTCCCTTTAAACCATCATCGTTTCTGGACGGGCCGGAGCTTCAATGAACACTAGTGTGATGATCATTGATGATCGTTCGGTCTCCTTCTCCTTCTATTCCGGCGACCAAGGGGGAGGAGGGGTGGTTCCTTGAAAGCAAGGTTAGCATTCAATGTAGCATACGGCAAAGGCGAGGCTCGCCGGCGGAATAAACTCACATGACTCACACTCTTCCTCCGTATACGTACGTGCCATGCATGTACACGGCTGCATCCGTGTTGTAATCGATTTTACGGGATATTGCCCTTTTGTCAATTTCTTTGTAACACATCCGCCTTTTGCCCTGTTGTAATCAAAGAGCAATTTAAAAAGGTAATTATATGAATATGCAAAAACAAAAAAAATTATGATTTGATGAGGATGACCAAAACAAGCCTTTTTTCTTCTAGAGAGTAGAATGCACAACCCAAAAATGTCTTGAGAGACAAGGCAGTGCTTGAACAATATTAGTCAGGGCAGATCACTCATCACTCAACGGATGCCTTGTTAGAATAAATCCGAGGCCACCGTCAATCATCCGAAAACCAAGCAATCACACGAGCACGACACCGAGATTTGTTAACGAGATTCACCGATATGGCTACATCCCCGGGGCCTGACTATGGGCGCTCCTCCCCATGACACCGCTACAATACCGCACCCGGTCGCCCTGGACACCGGCACATACCGCCGGCTTCCCCTGCGTTCCGGTGCTATTATTTTGGCATAGGTTACATCGTGTGTCTACCCCCGCTATATAAGAAAGGCCTAGGATACAAGTGTCCTACTAGGACACGACTCCATATCCTGTAAACACAATACAACTACAAGTCCAACTGTAACCTACCTTGTACACTATATTCGACACAACTCTAACAAACTCCACCTTGGCGAATATTCTCCACCATCTTGAATTTGTCCATGCGTCAAACTTCCATGTACATTGGACTTGAGCTTATCCCATGAGCACCGCTGCTACTCCAAAGACTCCATGTGACTCCACCTGCAACTTGTAGTCCCTCCTTTTCTTGACCATAATCAACACTTGAGCAAAATTAAGTTCCTTGTTACTCTAGTTTGTGCTCCCAACTTCCAGAGTATCCGTCCAACGCCATCACACACTGATCACTGACGTGCGTGAAAGTGAACAACTCACATAATGGATGTCACACATAAGAGTTACCTGAACTCAACATCACCGCTCCTTTCTTGACCACCTGTCTGAAACTTGAAGGAATTTCACCGTTGCTTTTAGTCATCCCGAGTCAAATTCGCAGTTGTCTCACCACATGTATGACCACCAGAACCCTGGCCCGTCTTCATGCCTCGTGCATACCGCACACCTCGCCGCTATTACCGCGTCGAGCCTCCGCTGTCCCGGTCGAGTCTCAAGGGTCGCGAAACCACACCACTCAACCCCCACTGCAGAGTACCATCGATCATCACCGACCGATGACGAGTTTTATGCTTCCATCAGACCACTGGGCTCCAGTCCGAATTACGTGTCCCTCGCTTTACCCCGCCCAGAAGTCGGTCACCATCAGCATCACGCTCCTAGGTCGTCGTCGCCGATCCCACCACCGTCTTCTGTATCAACCAACTTGCGTCGATCCAGTCAGACTGTCCAGTCCGACCCAGCCGAACTCGTTCGACGTACGACACACTCGAGGCTCCCAAACCGTCTTCCGCGAATTTCCGTCCATCACATGATAATTCCATCTCAGCTGACCTGACTTCCTGCAACGCCTTCAAGCATCACTGTTGTGCCATCAAAACTTTCACCCTGTCTGCCATAACCCAAGATTTTCAATTTCGTGAACTTCACCTCAAACCTGGTACCTGTTGGCGCCATGGTTCTTCATATGACTGGCCCTGTGAAAAATTATCCAAACTTTCCACGTGATGCCCCAAGTACACGAACAGCCTCCGCGTACTACAGCAGTTCCAACCAAAAAACATTCTGGTCCTCACGTGTACTAGCTACTAGGCTCAACTCACGGTGCTAGCTTTTGCCTTGCCACAGCCTTGCTATTTCCAATGGACGTGAATCATGTATCAATGGATTTCCTTTGCTGATTCGTTCTGCTGCTGCCTCCTTCCGTGTCGTACACGAGGACCCGGTCCTCTTTTTTTTGTTCAAACAAATCCTCACGGTTGACTTTCACACAATCAGTCCAGCTTGGCCTCCCAGCGCTGCACTCCAGCCTTAGACATCCGGCTCCACCCCTGCCACACGGGCCTTGCTGCATGCACCCATTCGTGTCCGCGCTCGGCAGCCTCCAGCCAGGTTGCGTGTCTTACAACACGCGTCGTTGGAGTGCCTCGCTCGCCACACGGACTCCTGGTGCCACACGGACTCGCTGTAATAACTCCGGATTGATCACGAAGGACTTCCACGCCGCCGCCGCTACTAAACCGATCTAGCCGCCGAGAACTCTATCGATCGCTTCTTCCAATCACGACGCCGTCTTCCCGAATCTTCAACTCGAGCAACCTTGATCCACCGACGCGAAAACTCGCTGCCATGTCTCCAATCACACACGTTGCACCTTGTCAGATCCCATTGACAGCTTCCACGTGCTCTCCTCTAAATCAATGATCCGCAGCCTCCGAACAACCTAGCTCATGATACCACTTGTTAGAATAAATCCGAGGCCACCGTCAATCATCCGAGGACCAAGCAATCACACGAGCACGACACCGAGATTTGTTAACGAGGTTCACCGATATGGCTACATCCCCGGGGCCTGACTATGGGCGCTCCTCCCCATGACACCGCTACAATACCGCACCCGGTCGCCCTGGACACCGGCACATACCGCCGGCTTCCCCTGCGTTCCGGTGCTATTATTTTGGCATAGGTTACATCGTGTGTCTACCCCCGCTATATAAGAGAGGCCTAGGATACAAGTGTCCTACTAGGACACGACTCCATATCCTATAAACACAATACAACTACAAGTCCAACTGTAACCTACCTTGTACACTATATTCGACACAACTCTAACATGCCTAACCTAGCTGCTTCCTCCCCAATTAGGGTTTCTAAGCCTTCTGCTTGCGCCACCGCCGGTCCGCCTCGTCTGCGGTGGCCTTAGGGCCATGGGGGGCCGATGGATCCCGGCCCTGCCGGTGGGAGGGCTCCGTTTTAGACGTGTCTTCGATATTTGTTAGGATTTGTGTCCTGCTCAAAAAGGCGAGACGACGACGGCTCTCTGAAGATGGAATAAGAATCTTCCTGCCTAGCCCCAATTCTGGTGATGCACGTCTAGCATCATCGTGGGTGTGTGGAGATGTGTCGCCGGCGGATCTGTCCTTTGTGGATTTGCTCAAATCTGTTCGTTGATTGTCTACGTTCGTTTGTTTTCAAATTTGTCCTTTCGATCTACGCTACTCTTCATCGGCGGTGGTTGCTATTCTGTTGCGCTTGTCCTATAGGGACTACTTGGCACGACGACTTCCCAACTGTCTACTACAACAAGTTTTGCCTGGCTCATGTGAGGGAGGGGCGATGACGGTGATGCGTCTTCAGCTCGCTTCAGTGTTTTTAATTGTTGCTTGATGGTCTACGGATCTGAATATCATTTTTTATTATTTTTAATGTTCATTGTACTCTTATGATTGAAGATGAATAAATCCGATGTTTTTGTGAAAAAAAAATCACTCATAACACGTGGGTCGTCTTCAGGGAGCCACTGGTCAGGAGGCGTGCGAGTGAGGCAGCGACGGGTGCATGCATGCACACGGCGGAGGCCACATCACTTTCAACGAGTGAAGGTCCGCGATGTCATGAAGCGGTACAGTGTGTTCGGAGAAGCAGACACTCGGTGGCGTCCATCGTTAAGTTCCTTCCTTCTGCACAGTGATTTTCTGTTCCGCCACGTACATCATTCACCACTAGCATGAGTACGCGTAGTAGCAGACTTGCCGCTTCCTCGATAGCCGGCCGGGGGAGTCGGGGGTCGATGGAGACTAGACGGCGATGCGAGGGCGCAAGGTTCGGCACCGCCGGCTCGATCGGCCCATCGTTTCCGACGGCGCGGGGACCGGGCGACGTGATCGGGGACGCGGTCCAGCGAGAGCTTTGTCGCGGTTCCCCCGAGCCGAGGCCGACGTGTGCGGGTCGCCGCGGAAGCCGTGGCCGGCTGGCTGGCACCGTCGGAGCGACCGAGACTGCAGGAAGATGCCGCGCTGCGTCGTCTCTTCTTACGCGGTCGGTCGAGGAGCAGGAGACGACGGCGCGGCACATGCCCACGTACGCCGCTTCGTGTGCGCGCGGGTCGGTGTCCCGGTCGACGTGGAGGCGTTGCAGCTTCCTTGCAGACAAGCGTTTCCCCACCCCGCCAAGCCACCCACCTCGACGGAGAGCAACCACAGTGGGTGTGCTGGACGCTCGACCGAGCAGTGCAATTACTGTGCCGCGTGCAGACACGGACGTCGCCGTCGCCGAGGGAATATATATGTGCTGACGCGCGACGGCCGCCGGGCCAGCCGGAGCCCGATCAATCGTTCGCTACGCGCCACGGCACGGCCTCGATCACCAGCTCCCCCGGCCCGTCCAGCTCTGCAACAAACTCCAGCCCCTCTTCTTTATTCCATCAGTCAGTGCCGTTCGGTGTGTAGCTTTTGCTTCATTAGACTAGCCACAGTGAAAAATAATTTAGATCAGTAACATGCATATGTTAGTAGTCTATATTACTATCTCTATAATGGGGAATAACATATGTGTGGTGTCATGCAACACATCTTTTATTAGGTTATGGACTCGTCTTGCCTTGGTATGTGTGATGCTACTCACATACTACTAGTAAGTAGCCATGTTATCACATGTCTATCTTTTTTCATTAATTACTTGCCACATCATTTATTTGATCTAGATATATGTGATGTTACCACCTATGTTACTCTCACTGTGGGTAGTCTAGTAAGCACGGTGGAATATCGACCAATCACCGGAAATTGATCGCTAATACATGTTCGCTATTTTCAGGTCCCAGCTGTAGCTGTTATTTTGAGTCCAACAAGTTATTACACGTCAGGAGGCCAGAAAATGATTTACAAGTGATTTATTTCTAAATTGTGCAACCATATTATAATTTTGTTAACAATTGATCCAAAATCAATAATTAAATAAAAAATGCAACCAGGAGCGGATCATTTTTCGAGAGAGAGGCGGCAAGGTGGGTGAACGCAAACCCCTCACCGACACTGGCGGGGAGGTCTTGATCAGCGGTGGCCTGGTGTAGACGTTGGACAGTTGTTGTGCGACGCCAAAGGAGATGGGTGCTTAGGCCGCGGTCCTCATCGGGCAGTGCACGACAGCGTCGACCGGATGGATCCAACACGTCATTCTTCATCGATGCATCTTTCTCGAGGGTGGCGAGCTTGACAATAGACCTGAATCTATCGTACAACAGATGAGTGTTATTTTACAGGTTTTGGTTTGGGACAACAAGGCAGTGGTGTTACCCCTGGATAGGAATAATGTTCTCCTTGCCATATCCAGTTACGTTGGTGTGTTTTACATCGGTGGAGAGCGTATGGAGCCATGTCTCCGGCGGGTCTTCTGGTATCTGATCGGTTTTGATTTTCGGTAGATCTGTCTATATCAACCGACTTTCATGATCATGATCCTTGGAGTTTCTATAGGTCCTTATCAGCATTTTTCTTTGGTGTAGCGATTTGCTTTGCAGATAACAGCTGCCGTCGTCTCCTGATCTACATCGAGAACTTTACGGCCGCTGCATTTCAAGTTACTGGATTTCAAAAGTTTGCTTTGCCGGGTCAAAGGTCGGCATGGGGCTATGCTCATGGCGCAATGCCGGTGGATGCAGGAGAAAAAAATACTTCAGCACTCCAAGATTTTGAATGCAATTTTCTTTTTCTGAAAGTAAGTTTGTAAGAACATGTGATACTTAATATGGCCTTGTGCCATAAAAATCAATAATTACACAAGGTCCCTTGAGCGGGAGATGATTTGATGCATGCGGTAGGAATACAGTGACAAGCGCGCAGTGCTTCTTTGCCCAATCACCAGTAATTAGGCTGCGTTGAGAGCGACACGACGACAAGTCCCCAACAAGCTGCTCCTGCTGGTGCTGTCCGTGTACAGGCCATTCTATCGGGGGGACACAGCCCACTCGACACGCACAACCAAAACAGCCCAGGAGCAAATAGTTGCGATGATTTGTTCCATAACAGCTGATTCAGCACTGTATTTGCAGGGATTTCACTAGGTAGGCAGAAGCGCACATAGATCACATCGATCCATGCCGCACTGCAGCCGTCTTGATTTGATTCCACACTAGTACTGTACAACATTATTGGATTCAATCGATCGTATATACTCGCCAGTGGCGGAGCGTAGTGGGGACAATTCCGGGCCCTGGCCCCCCTTCCAAAAGGAAAATTTACTAAATACACTTACTTATCTGCTAATTGCTCTATTAATTGTCCGGAGTTTCTGATCATCCTAGCCTTTTCTATGCCATATACACTTATTTGGCCCCTCCTAATATTTGATTCATGCTCCGCCACTGATACTCGCAGCCTGATTGTTCAGTTGCTCTCCATGCATGCATTCATATCTTTATATTCATACATTGGCGATAGGGTTACATGCTGCATGCACACTCAGATATATACATTCATATTGATCTGATTCATGCTCGTGCATGCATGCACACGTAAGAACTTTGCCTTAATTAACCCTAATCAACTCTAAGTTAATTAGGTATAAGAGCTGGACAATAATACCGTACCATATTTTATATGAAACCCAGCTTCGTGGAGTGTCGTTGGAGTAGATTTCAAATATAATACCTTGCCTCTAATCAAAAGATATATTAATAGAGAGGAATTTTGGTGCTCTCATCTGGTTTGTGTCGCTTTTGTAGGCAGGTCCGGCTGGAAGGAAGGAAATGCAGTGTGGAGCTGTCACTCTTCCCACATACATGTAATATGGTACTAAGAGTAAATAATGGAGAAGAGATTAATATCAAGAAGCTTCTTAAATGAATGTACATATTGATTAGACTTAATCAATGTAATGATGCTGATATGACAGTACTAGTAGAAAGTATGGTATAGTAGGCATCATCTCTGACATACTCCCTCCGTTCTAAAATGTAGTATGATTTAAAACATGGGTAGTGTTTTTCATTTGAATATGTTGGCAGAAGATTGCAAATGAATTACACCGAAAAATGATAACAGCTATTAAATATCATTCGACGATCTGTGAATTAGTTTGGGAAGCGTTAAACCCTTTGTCTCGGGCCGCGTGTATTGAGGCAATGCCTTGGTGCATAAGTTTACAGAGAGAAAACCGATCAAGGGAGAGGGAGATCGGTTGGGAGGAGATCAACCAGGAGAAGGTTGTTACAAGGGATAAGAAGATGATGAGATAGAGTTGGATACAAGTTAAACACCTCTTCTATCCCTATACAATAATTCTAACACTCCCCCTCAATCTAAACCTCAAGCCTTGCTAAGGTTGAGATTGTACTTGAACTCGTCTAGTCTTCTCTCGGTCAAGGGTTTAGTAAACCCATCCGCAAGTTGATCCCCTGTAGGAATAAACCGGATCTCAAGTAGCTTTTGAGCTACTCTCTCTCTGACAAAGTGGAAATCCACTTCAATATGTTTTGTTCGTGCATGAAAAACAGGATTTGCTGAAAGATAAGTTGCACCAATATTGTCACACCACAGCCGTGCAGCTTTTGGAGCTTTAGTCCCAAGTTCATAAAGTAATGTTTGTATCCACATCACTTCAGCTGTAGCATTCGCCAATGACTTGTATTCAGCCTTCGTACTGGATCTTGAAACAGTAGCTTGCTTTCTTGCACTCCATGACACAAGGTTAGATCCCAGAAACACAGCAAAACCACCAGTAGATCTCCTATCATCAGCACACCCTGCCCAGTCTGCATCAGAATACGCAGTAACAAGCAAGGAAGGAGACTTGACAATCTGAAGTCCAAGTCCTCGAGAATACTGAAGATACCTCAGAATTCTTTTAACTGCTGTCCAATGAGTAGTTCTAGGAGCATGCAAATATTGACATACCTTTTTTACTGAATAAGAGATGTCAGGGCGTGTAAGAGTCAAATATTGCAAGGCACCTACAACACTTCTATAATTTGTTGCATCCTCTGGACCAAGAGTTTCTCCACTGTCAATTGTAAGCTTTTCTGAGGTGGAGATTGGTGTACTGACTGGTTTGCAATTCTCCAATCCCACCCTCTTTAGAACATCAGCTGTATATTTCTCTTGTGATAGAAGTATTCCATCTCTGATCTGCTTTACCTCTATGCCAAGAAAGTAGTGAAGATCACCTAGATCTTTGAGAGAAAATTCAAGCTTTAAATCCTTAAGCAAACAAGTAGTGGCCTCTTGACTTGAGCTAGCAACAATTATATCATCAACATAAACAAGGACAAAAACAGTGATATTGCCTTTGCTATAAAAGAACAAGGATGTATCTCTGCCTTGGACGATGTGAAACCAAGATGCTGTAGCTGCATGCTCAACCTAGAATACCATGCTCTTGGAGCCTGCTTCAGGCCATATAGGGCTTTATCCAACTTACATACATAATGTGGTGTGGTGTGATTTTCATAACCTGGTGGTTGCCGCATGAACACATCTTCCTCAAGAACACCATGAAGAAACGCGTTCTGAACATCCAGCTGTCTTAAGCTCCAACCTCTGGAAACAGCAATGGACAAAACAAGACGAATAGTAGTTGCTTTAACCACAGGACTAAAGGTATCATCATAATCAATTCCAAACCTTTGCTTGAAGCCCTTTGCAACCAACCTTGCCTTGTATCTGTCTATACTGCCATATGATTTTCTCTTAATCTTGTATACCCATTTACAGTCAATTATATTAGCACCATGTTGCGGTGGTACTAGACGCCAAGTCTGATTTTTTATAAGTGCATTATATTCATTATCCATGGCTTCCTTCCAATCTTTATTAGCAAGAGCATCATGCAGATTAATAGGTTCACCAGAAGTGGCAAGGAAGGCACGCTTGGTCGGATTATACCTTATTGTACCATCGCTATATTGTTTTTCTTTAACAATACCTGACCGAGACCTGGTGTTTCGACGAAGAGGTGAAGGAGCCAGAGAAACAATTTCTGTTGGTTGTGGCGCAAGAGATCCTGCTGATTCAGTGTTGTGCGCAGAAGATCCAGGCAGATCCGGCTCCTGATCCGAGGAGGATTGACGCTGCTGGCGCTGCTCCTCGTCTGCTGCGCAGCCAGAGCCGACCGGCGAATCAGAACCGCCTGGCGTTGTCGCAGCAGAACTGGCAGGACCGGTCGGTGGGGCCCAAGGCGACGTGGCGGCGAGGGACTCGCCCCCCCCCGTGCCTCGCTCGATGGGCGTCTCGGGGCGCGCTGGCAGAGATTGGCGCGATGCGGCTGGACTGGCGCGACCCACCTGGTCGGCTGCGCCGCTGTCGGCCACCAGGGGGCGTAGGGGCGGATCTGCATCGGATCGCGCGCCGACAGTCTGACGCGAATCCGGCTCGGATCGCGCGCTGGCAGAGAGATCAGCATCGGAGTCCGGTCTTGGTTTGTCCTGTGTGCACATAAAATGACAGGTAGAATCTGCGCAATAGGTATTAGAAACGCAATTTTCTTTGGATTTTTGCACATGGTCATGATCAGTTAATTCACCCCCGTGATCAGGACGTGTAGGAGAGTCGGAGAGAAGTGCGATTTCGGCACGAAGCAAAGCACCCGCATTGGGATGAAGCTTGGAGAAAGGAAATAGTGTCTCATCAAAAATAACATCCCGAGAGATATAGATGCGTCCGGTGGATGGTTCAAGACATTTGTAACCCTTATGAAGATTACTGTACCCAAGAAAAACACATTGTGTGGAACAAAACTCAAGTTTGTGATGATTGTATGTACGTAAATTGGGGTAACAAGCACACCCAAAAGTTTTGAGATAATTGTAATCTGGCTTTTGGTTATACAATCGTTCTAAAGGAGTAGAATTGCCAATAACCTGACTGGGAAGACGATTGATGAGATATGTAGCTATGATGAAGGCCTCATCCCAATACTTAAGGGGCATGGATGCATGAGCTAAAAGAGAGAGACCAACCTCAACAATATGGCGGTGTTTGCGTTCAGCAGAGCCATTCTGCTGATGAGCATGAGGACAAGATACATAATGGGTGATCCCAATACTACGGAAAAAGGAGTTGAGTTTTTCATACTCCCCTCCCCAGTCACTTTGGACTGCGATGATTTTCGTATCAAAGTGTCTCTCAACAAGTTTCTGAAATTCTTGAAAGATGGAAAAAACTTCAGATTTATACTTGAGCAAATAAATCCATGTAAACTTGCTGTAATCATCAATGAAGCTAACATAGTATTTTTTTGACCAAAAGAATCTCGGGCATGACCCCATACATCACTGAAGATTAATTGTAGAGGAGCATGAGAAACACTACTAGACTTAGGATAGGGAAGCTGATGGCTCTTGGCACATTGACATGCTTCGCAAACAGACTCATTATTGGAACTAAGTGACAATGGAAGATTGTCTTTATTGATGACTTGCCTAACTATGACTGATGAGGGATGACCTAATCTTTGATGCCACCTTGCCAAAGAGGGCTTGATGACGGAGTAGACTCGACGATGCTTGTTGCTAAGTGCTCCGGATGAGATGGGGTAGAGGCCGCCAACGCACCTACCGTGATAGAGGAGTGCCCTCGTTGCCCGATCCTTAATGAAAAAATAGCGAGGATGAGTCTTAAAGAAAACATTGTTATCAATGGCTAAGCGAGACATAGAGGCAAGGTTTTTATCAGCTTGAGGAACATGAAGGACATCCTTAAGAACTAGATCACGTTGAAGGTTAGGGGAATTAAGCGAAACTTGACCAATATGACAAATATCCATACCTTTACCGCTAGCGGTGTGGATCTGATCGGTGCCGTGGTACGTCTCGCGCAAAGCAAGTTGCTCTAACTCATTTGTGACGTGGTCCGTAGCGCCAGAGTCAACATACCAAACGCCATCCCCGCCTTGCTCGCGCATAGCAGCTGCAACCAAGCGAGCATCCGGGATGAAGTTTTCATCATACCGATGCCAACAGTCGATGACCTCATGACCAGCCTTCTTGCAGAGCTGACAGCGAGGACGGCTGCGGGAGGAGGAGGGGCGGCGGCCAGTGTTGGAGTTGAAGCCGCCACCCCATGGTTGTTGCCGTAGCCGCCGCCCTCGTTGTTGTGGCCGTAGGTGTTGGGGAACGCAGTAATTTCGAAAATTTTCCTACGCACACGCAAGATCATGGTGATGCACAGCAACGAGAAGGGAGAGTGTTGTCTACGTACCAACGCAGACCGACTGCGGAAGCGATCACACAACGTAGAGGAAGTAGTCGTACGTCTTCTTTCCGATCCGACCGATCCAAGCACCGTTACTCCGGCACCTCCGAGTTCTTAGCACACGTTCAGCTCGATGACGTTCCTCGGGCTCCGATCCAGCAAAGCGTCGAGGAAGAGTTCCGTCAGCACGACGGCGTGGTGACGATCTTGATGTACTACCGACGCAGGGCTTCGCCTAAGCACTGTAACGGTATGATCAAGGTGTAATTTGGTGGCAGGGGGCACCGCACACGGCTAAGGAACGATCTCAAGGATCAACTTGTGTGTCTTGGGGTGTCCCCTGCCCCCGTATATAAAGGTTGGAGGAGGGGGGCCGGCCGGCCAGGGAGAGAGAGGTGCTGGGGGAGTCCTACTCCCACCGGGAGTAGGACTCCCCCCTCCAATCCTATTCCAATTAGGACTCTCGGGGAAAAGGAGAGAGAAGGGGGGGCCGGCCCCTTATCCTAGTCCTACTAGGACTTGGGGAAAGGGGGGGCGCCGGCCAGCTATGGGCTGTCCCTTTTCTCTTTTTCCACTAAGGCCCAATAGGCCCATTAGTCTCCCGGGGGGTTCCGGTAACCCTCCCGGTATTCCGGTAAAATCCCGATTTCACCCGGAACACTTCCTATGTCCAAACATAGGCTTCCAATATATCAATCTTTACGTCTCGACCGTTTCGAGACTCCTCGTCATGTCCGTGATCTCATCCGGGACTCCGAACAACCTTCGGTACATCAAAATGCATAAACTCATAATAACTGTCATCGTAACGTTAAGCGTGCGGACCCTACGGTTCGAGAACAATGTAGACATGACCGAGACACGTCTCCGGTCAATAACCAATAGCGGGACCTAGATGCCCATATTGGCTCCTACATATTCTACGAAGATCTTTATCGGTCAGACCGCATAACAACATACGTTGTTCCCTTTGTCATCGGTATGTTACTTGCCCGAGATTCGATCGTCGGTATCCAATACCTAGTTCAATCTCGTTACTAGCAAGTCTCTTTACTCGTTCCGTAATACATCATCTCACAACTAACATATTAGTTGCAGTGCTTGCAAGGCTTATGTGATGTGCATTACCGAGAGGGCCCAGAGATACCTCTCCGACAATCGGAGTGACAAACCCTAATCTCGAAATACGCCAACCCAACATCTACCATTGGAGACACCTGTAGTACTCCTTTATAATCACCCAGTTACGTTGTGACGTTTGGTAGTACCCAAAGTGTTCCTCCGGTAAACGGGAGTTGCATAATCTCATAGTTATAGGAACATGTATAAGTCATGAAGAAAGCAATAGCAACATACTAAACGATCGGGTGCTAAGCTAATGGAATGGGTCATGTTAATCAGATCATTCAACTAATGATGTGACCTCGTTAATCAAATAACAACTCTTTGTTCATGGTTAGGAAACATAACCATCTTTGATTAACGAGCTAGTCAAGTAGAGGCATACTAGTGACACTCTGTTGGTCTATGTATTCACACATGTATTATGTTTCCGGTTAATACAATTCTAGCATGAATAATAAACTTTTATCATGATATAAGGAAATAAATAATAACTTTATTATTGCCTCTAGGGCATATTTCCTTCAGTCTCCCACTTGCACTAGAGTCAATAATCTAGATTACACTGTAATGATTCTAACACCCATGGAGCCTTGGTGCTGATCATGTTTTGCTCGTGGAAGAGGCTTAGTCAACGGGTCTGCTACGTTCAGATCTGTATGTATCTTGCAAATCTCTATGTCTCCCACCTGGACTAAATCCCGGATGGAGTTGAAGCGTCTCTTGATGTGTTTGGTCCTTTTGTGAAATCTGGATTCCTTTGCCAAGGCAATTGCACCAGTATTGTCACAGAAGATTTTCATTGGACCCGATGCACTAGGTATGACACCTAGATCGGATATGAACTCCTTCATCCAGACTCCTTCGTTTGCTGCTTCCGAAGCAGCTATGTACTCCGCTTCACATGTAGATCCCGCTACGACGCTTTGTTTAGAACTGCACCAACTGACAGCTCCACCGTTTAAAGTAAACACGTATCCGGTTTGCGATTTAGAATCGTCCGGATCAGTGTCAAAGCTTGCATCAACGTAACCTCTTATGGTGAGCTCTTTGTCACCTCCATATACGAGAAACATATCCTTAGTCCTTTTCAGGTATTTCAGGATGTTCTTGACCGCTGTCCGGTGATCCATTCCTGGATTACTTTGGTACCTCCCTGCTAAACTTATAGCAAGGCACACATCAGGTCTGGTACACAGCATTGCATACATGATAGAGCCTATGGCTGAAGCATAGGGAACATCTTTCATTTTCTCTCTATCTTCTGCAGTGGTCGGGCATTGAGTCTGACTCAACTTCATACCTTGTAACACAGGCAAGAACCCTTTCTTTGCTTGATCCATTTTGAACTTCTTCAAAATCTTGTCAAGGTATGTGCTCTGTGAAAGTCCAATTAAGCGTTTTGATCTATCTCTATAGATCTTTATGCCTAATATGTAAGCAGCTTCCCCGAGGTCTTTCATCGAATTTTTTTTATTCAAGTATCCCTTTATGCTATCCAGAAATTCTATATCATTTCCAATCAGCAATATGTCATCCACATATAATATTAGAAATGCTACAGAGCTCCCACTCACTTTCTTGTAAATACAGACTTCTCCAAAAGTCTGTATAAAGCCAAATGCTTTGATCACACTATCAAAGCGTTTATTTCGAACTCCGAGATGCTTGCACCAGTCCATAAATGGATCGCTGGAGTTTGCATACTTTGTTAGCTCCCTTTGGATCGACAAAACCTTCTGGTTGTATCATATACAACTCTTCTTCCAGAAATCCATTCAGGAATGCAGTTTTGACATCCATCTGCCATATTTCATAATCATAAAATGCGGCAATTGCTAACATAATTCTGACGGACTTAAGCATCGCTACGGGTGAGAAGGTCTCATCGTAGTCAACTCCTTGAACTTGTCGAAAACCTTTCGCGACAAGTCGAGCTTTATAGATAGTAATAATTACCGTCAGCGTCAGTCTTTTTCTTGAAGATCCATTTATTCTCAATTGCTTGCCGATCATCGGGCAAGTCAACCAAAGTCCATACTTTGTTTTCATACATGGATCCCATCTCAGATTTCATGGCCTCAAGCCACTTTGCGGAATCTGGGCTCACCATCGCTTCTTCATAGTTCGTAGGTTCATCATGATCTAGCATCATGACTTCCAGAACTTGATTACTGTACCACTCTGGTGCGGATCTCACTCTGGTTGATTTACGTGGTTCAGTAGTATCTTGTTCTGAAGCTTCATGATCATCATCATTAGCTTCCTCACTGATTGGTATAGGTGTCGCAGAAACAGTTTTCTGTGATGTACTATTTTCCAATAAGGGAGCAGGTACAGTTACCTCGTCAAGTTCTACTTTCCTCCCACTCACTTCTTTCGAGAGAAACTCCTTCTCTAGAAAGTTTCCGAATTTAGCAACAAAAGTCTTGCCTTCGGATCTGTGATAGAAGGTGTATCCAATAGTTTCCTTTGGATATCCTATGAAGACACATTTCTCCGATTTGGGTTCGAGCTTATCAGGTTGAAGCTTTTTCACATAAGCATCGCATCCCCAAACTTTAAGAAACGACAACTTTGGTTTCTTGCCAAACCATAGTTCATAAGGTGTCGTCTCAACGGATTTTGATGGTGCCCTGTTTAACGTGAATGCGGCCGTCTCTAAAGCATAACCCCAAAACGATAGCGGTAAATCAGTAAGAGACATCATAGATTGCACCATATCTAGTAAAGTACGATTACGACGTTCGGACACACCATTACGTTGTGGTGTTTCGGGTGGTGTGAGTTGCGAAACTATTCCACAATTTTTCAAATGTACACCAAACTCGTAACTCAAATATTCTCCTCCACGATCAGATCGTAGAAACTTTATTTTCTTGTTACGATGATTTTCAACCTCACTCTGAAATTCTTTGAACTTTTCAAATGTTTCAGACTTATGTTTCATTAAGTAGATATACCCATATCTGCTTAAATCATCTGTGAAGGTGAGAAAATAACGATATCCGCCACGAGCCTCAATATTCATCGGACCACATACATCGGTATGTATGATTTCCAATAAATCTGTTGCTCTCTCCATAGTACCGGAGAACGGTGTTTTAGTCATCTTGCCTATGAGGCATGGTTCGCAAGTACCAAGTGATTCATAATCAAGTGGTTCCAAAAGCCCATCAGTATGGAGTTTCTTCATGCACTTTACACCGATATGACCTAAACGGTAGTGCCACAAATAAGTTGCACTATCATTATTAACTTTGCATCTTTTGGCTTCTACATTATGAATATGTGTATCACTATCTTCGAGATTCAATAAGAATAGACCACTCTTCAAAGGTGCATGACCATAAAAGATATTACTCATATAAATAGAACAACCATTATTCTCTGATTTAAATGAATAACCGTCTCGCATTAAAAAAGATCCAGATATAATGTTCATGCTCAACGCTGGCACCAAATAACAATTATTTAGGTCTAATATTAATCCCGAAGGTAGATGTAGAGGTAGCGTGCCGACTGCGATCACATCGACTTTGGAACCGTTTCCCACGCGCATCGTCACCTCGTCCTTTGCTAGCGTCCGCTTATTCCGTAGTCCCTGTTTCGAGTTGCAAATATTAGCAACAGAACCAGTATCAAATACCCAGGTGCTACTGCGAGCTCTAGTAAGGTACACATCAATAACATGTATATCACATATACCTTTGCTCACTTTGCCATCCTTCTTATCCGCCAAATACTTGGGGCAGTTCCGCTTCCAGTGACCAGTCTGCTTGCAGTAGAAGCACTTAGTTTCAGGCTTAGGTCCAGACTTGGGTTTCTTCTCCTGAGCAGCAACTTGCTTGCTGTTCTTCTTGAAGTTTCCCTTCTTCTTCCCTTTGCCCTTTTTCTTGAAACTAGTGGTTTTGCTAACCATCAACATTTGATGCTCCTTCTTGATTTCTACCTCCGCAGCTTTCAGCATTGCGGAGAGCTCGGGAATAGTCTTGTTCATCCCTTGCATATTATAGTTCATCACGAAGCTCTTGTAGCTTGGTGGCAGTGATTGGAGAATTCTGTCAATGACGCAGTCATCTGGAAGATTAACTCCCATCTGAATCAAGTGATTATTATACCCAGACATTTTGAGTATATGCTCACTGACAGAACTGTTCTCCTCCATCTTGCAGCTATAGAACTTATTGGAGACTTCATATCTCTCAATTCGGGCATTTGCTTGAAATATTAACTTCAACTCCTGGAACATCTCATATGCTCCATGACGTTCAAAACGTCGTTGAAGTCCCGATTCTAAGCCGTAAAGCATGGCACACTGAACTATCGAGTAGTCATCAGCTTTGCTCTGCCAGACGTTCATAACATCTGGCGTTGCTCCAGCAGCAGGCCTGTCACCCAGCGGTGCTTCCAGGACGTAATTCTTCTGTGCAGCAATGAGGATGATCCTCAGGTTACGGACCCAGTCCGTGTAATTGCTACCATCATCTTTCAACTTTGCTTTCTCAAGGAACGCATTAAAATTCAACGGAACAATAGCACGAGCCATCTATCTACAATCAACATAAACAAGCAAGATACTATCAGGTACTAAGTTCATGATAAGTTTAAGTTCAGTTAATCAAATTACTTAGGAACTCCCACTTAGATAGACATCCCTCTAATCTTCTAAATGATCACGTGATCCAAATCAACTAAACCATAACCAATCATCACGTGAGATGGAGTAGTTTTCAATGGTGAACATCGTTATGTTGATCATATCTACTATATGATTCACGCTCGACCTTTCGGTCTCCGTGTTCCGAGGCCATATCTGTATATGCTTGGCTCGTCAAGTATAACCTGAGTATTCTGCGTGTGCAACTGTTTTGCACCCGTTGTATTTGGACGTAGAGCTTATCACACCCGATCATCACGTGGTGTCTGGGCACGACGAACTTTGGCAACGGTGCATACTCAGGGAGAACACTTCTTGATAATTTTTAGTGAGAGATCATCTTATAATGCTACCGTCAATCAAAGCAAGATAAGATGCATAAAAAGGGATAAACATCACATGCAATCAATATAAGTGATATGATATGGCCATCATCATCTTGTGCTTGTGATCTCCATCTCCGAAGCACCGTCATGATCACCATCGTCACCGGCGCGACACCTTGATCTCCATCGTAGCATCGTTGTCGTCTCGCCAATCTTATGCTTCCACGACTATCACTACCGTTTAGTAATAAAGTAAAGCATTACATCGCGATTGCATTGCATACAATAAAGCGACAACCATATGGCTCCTGCCAGTTGCCGATAACTCGGTTACAAAACATGATCATCTCATACAATAAAATCAGCATCATGCCTTGACCATATCACATCACAACATGCCCTGCAAAAACAAGTTAGACGTCCTCTACTTTTGTTGTTGCAAGTTTTACGTGGCTGCTACGGGCTTAAGTAAGAACTCATCTCACCTACGCATCAAAACCACAACGATAGTTCGTCAAATAGACTCTGTCTTAACCTTCTCAAGGACCGGGCGTAGTCACACTTGGTTCAACTAAAGTTGGAGAGACAGTCTTCCGCAAGCCATCTATGTGCAAAGCACGTCGAGGGAACCGGTCTCGCGTAAGAGTACGCGTAAGGTTGGTCCGGATCGTCTCACCCAACAATACCGCCGAACCAAAGTATGACATGCTGGTAGGCAGTATGACTTGTATCGTCCACAACTCACTTGTGTTCTACTCGTGCAAATAACATCAAACCATAAAACCTAGGCTCGGATGCCACTGCTGGGGAACGCAGTAATTTCGAAAATTTTCCTACGCACACGCAAGATCATGGTGATGCACAGCAACGAGAGGGGAGAGTGTTGTCTACGTACCAACGCAGACCGACTGCGGAAGCGATCACACAACGTAGAGGAAGTAGTCGTACGTCTTCTTTCCGATCCGACCGATCCAAGCACCGTTACTCCGGCACCTCCGAGTTCTTAGTGTTGGGGAACGTAGCAGAAATTCAAAATTTTCCTACGTGTCACCAAGATCTATCTATGGAGAAACTAGCAACGAGGGGAAAGGAGAGTGCATCTACATACCCTTGTAAATCGCTAAGCGGAAGCGTTCAAGTGAACGGGGTTGATGGAGTCGTACTCGTCGTGATGCAAATCACCGATGACCAAGTGCCGAATGGACGGCACCTCCGCGTTCAACACACGTACAGCCCGGTGACGTCTCCCACGCCTTGATCCAGCAAGGAGAGAGGGAGAGGATGAGGAAGACTCCTTCCAGCAGCAGCACAACGGCGTGGTGGTGATGGAGGAGCGTGGCTATCCTGCAGGGCTTCGCCAAGCACCACAGAAGAGGAGGGAGAGAGAGATGCAGGGCTGCACCAAACGAGAGATCTGATCGCGTGTTGTGGGCAGCCCCTAGGCCTCATATATATAGGGGAAGGGGAGGGCTGCGCCCCCTCTAGGGTTTCCCACCCCTAGGGGGGGGCGGCAGCCCTAGATGGGATCCAAAAGGGGCGGCCAAGGGGGGGAGAGGGGAAGGAACCCACTAGGTGGGCCTTAAGGCCCAACTGGACTAGGGTTTGCCCCCTCCCACTTATCCTTGCGCCTTGGGCCCCTTGTGGGGGGCGCACCAGCCCTCCTAGGGGCTGGTCCCCTCCCACACTTGGCCCACGCAGCCTTCTGGGGTTGGTGGCCCCACTTGGTGGACCCCCGGGACCCTCCCGGTGGTCCCGGTACGTTACCGATAAACCCCGAAACTCTTCCGGTGTCCAAAACAGGACTTCCCATATATAAATCTTTACCTCCGGACCATTCCGGAACTCCTCGTGACGTCCGGGATCTCATCCGGGACTCCGAACAACATTCGGTAACCACATACTAACTTCCTTTATAACCCTAGCGTCATCGAACCTTAAGTGTGTAGACCCTACGGGTTCGGGAGACATGCAGACATGACCGAGACGTTCTCCGGTCAATAACCAACAGCGGGATCTGGATACCCATGTTGGCTCCCACATGTTCCACAATGATCTCATCGGATGAACCACGATGTCAAGGACTTAATCAATCCCGTATACAATTCCCTTTGTCTATCGGTACGATACTTGCCCGAGATTCGATCGTCGGTATCACGATACCTTGTTCAATCTCGTTACCGGCAAGTCTCTTTACTCGTTCCGCAGCACATCATCCCGTGATCAACTCCTTGATCACATTGTGCACATTATGATGATGTCCTACCGAGTGGGCCCAGAGATACCTCTCCGTTTACACGGAGTGACAAATCCCAGTCTCGATTCGTGCCAACCCAACAGACACTTTCGGAGATACCTGTAATGTACCTTTATAGCCACCCAGTTACGTTGTGACGTTTGGTACACCCAAAGCATTCCTACGGTATCCGGGAGTTGCACAATCTCATGGTCTAAGGAAATGATACTTGACATTAGCAAAGCTTTAGCATACGAACTACACGATCTAGTGCTATGCTTAGGATTGGGTCTTGTCCATCACATCATTCTCCTAATGATGTGATCCCGTTATCAACGACATCCAATGTCCATGGTTAGGAAACCGTAACCATCTATTGATCAACGAGCTAGTCAACTAGAGGCTTACTAGGGACATGGTGTTGTCTATGTATCCACACATGCATCTGAGTTTCCTATCAATACAATTATAGCATGGATAATAAACGATTATCATGAACAAGGAAATATAATAATAACTTATTTATTATTGCCTCTAGGGCATATTTCCAACAGTCTCCCACTTGCACTAGAGTCAATAATCTAGTTCACATCGCCATGTGATTAACACTCACAGGTCACATCGCCATGTGACTAACACCCAAGAGTTTACTAGAGTCAGTAGTCTAGTTCACATCACTATGTGATTAACACTCAATGAGTTCGAGGTTTGATCATGTTGCTTGTGAGAGAGGTTTTTAGTCAACGGGTCTGAACTTTCAGATCCGTGTGTGCTTTACAAATCTCTATGTCATCTCCTAGATGTAGCTACCACGTTCTATTTGGAGCTATTCCAAATAACTGTTCTACTTGGAGCTATTCTAAATTGTTGCTCCATTATACGTATCCGGTATCTCTACTCAGAGCTATCCGGATAGGTGTTAAGCTTGCATCGACGTAACCCTTTACGACGAACTCTTTCACCACCTCCATAATCGAGAAAATTCCTTAGTCCACTAGTTACTAAGGATAACTTTGACCGCTGTCCTGTGATCCATTCTTGGATCACTCTTGTACCCCTTGACTGACTCATGGCAAGGCACACTTCAGGTGCGGTACACAGCATAGCATACTGAAGAGCCTACGTCTTAAGCATAGGGGACGACCTTCGTCCTTTCTCTCTATTCTGCCGTGGTCGAGCTTTAAGTCTTAACTTCATACCTTACAACTCAGGCAAGAACTCCTTCTTTGACTGATCCATCTTGAACACCTTCAAGATCATGTCAAGGTATGTGCTCATTTGAAAGTACCATTAAGCGTTTTGATCTATCCTTATAGATCTTGATGCTCAATGTTCAAGTAGCTTAATTCAGGCTTTCAATTGAAAAACACTTTTCAAATAACCCTATATGCTTTCTTAGAAATTCTACATCATTTCTGATCAACAATATGTCAACAACATATACTTATCAGAAATTCTATAGTGCTCCCACTCACTTCTTTGGAAATACAAGTTTCTCATAAACTTTGTATACACCAAAATCTTTGATCATCATCAAAGCATACATTTCAACTCCGAGATGCTCACTCCAGTCCTCAGAAGGATTGCTGGAGCTTTGAATACTTATTAGCATATTTCAGGATAGACAAAAACTTTCCGGTTGTATCACATACAACCTTTCCTCAAAAAAAAACGTCAAGGAAACAATGTTTTTTTTGACATCCTATCTGCAAGATTTCATAAATAATGCAGTAATCGCTAATATAATTCCAACAGACTCTTAGCATCGCTACGAGTGAGAAAATCTCATCGTAGTCAACTCCTTGAACTTGTCGGAAAACATCTTAACGACAAGTCGAGCTTTCTTAATGGTGACATTTACCATCATTGTCCGTCTTTCTTTTAAAATCCATCTGTACTCAACAGCCTTACGACCATCAAGTAGTTCTTCCAAAGTCTACACTTTGTTTTCATATATGGATCCTCTCTCGGATTATATGGCCTCGAGCCATTTATCGGAATCCGGGCCCACCATCGCTTCTCCATAGCTCGTAGGTTCATTGTTGTCTAGCAACATGACTTCCAAGACAGGATTACGTACCACTCTGAAGTAGTACGCATCCTCGTCATCCCACGAGGTTTGGGAGTGACTTGATCTGAAGTCTCGTGATCAATATCATAAGCTTCCACTTCAATTGGTGTAGGTGCCACAGGAACAACTTCCTGTGCCCTGCCACACACTAGTTGAAGAGACGGTTCAATAACCTCATCAAGTCTCCACCATCCTCCCACTCAATTCTTTCGAGAGAAACTTTTCCTCGAGAAAGGACCCGATTCTAGAAACAATCCTTTATTGCTTTCGGATCTGATATAGGAGGTATACCCAACTGTTTTGGGTGTTCTATGAAGATGCATTTATCCGCTTTGGGTTCGAGCTTATCAGCCTGAAACTTTTTTCACATAAGCATCGCAGCCCCAAACTTTTAAGAAATGACAGCTTAGGTTTCTCTAAACCATAGTTCATACGGTGTCACCTCATCGGAATTACGTGGTGCCCTATTTAAAGTGAATGCGGTTATCTCTAATGCCTAACCCATAAACTATTGTGGTAATTTGATAAGAGACATCATGGTATGCATCATATCCAATAGGGTGCAGTTATGATGTTTGGACACACCATCACACTATGGTGTTCCAGGCTGTATTGGTTGTGAAACAATTTCCACAATGTCTTAATTCTGTGCCAAACTCGTGATTCAGATATTCATCTCTATGATCATATCATAGATACTTTATCCTCTCGTCACGACGATCTTTAAACTTCACCCTGAAATCACTTGAACCTTTCAATAATTCAGACTCGTGATTCATCAAGTTAATATACTCAACAAAATCATCTGTGAAGTAAGAACATAACGATATCCACTACATGCCTCAGCACTCATTGGACTGCACACATCAAAATGTATTACTTCCAGCAAGTTGCTTTCTAGTTCCATTTTACTGAAACCGAGGCTTTCAGTCATCTTGCCCATGTGGTATGATTTGCATGTCTCAAGTGATTCAAAAATCAAGTGAGTTCAAACGGCCCATTTGCATGGAGTTTCTTCATGCATATATACCAATAGACATGGTTCGCATGTCTCAAACTTTCCAAAAATGAGTGAGTCCAAAGATCCATCAACATGGAGCTTCTTCATGCGTTTTATACCGATATGACTTACGTGGCAGTGCCACAAGTAGGTGGTACTATCATTATTATCTTTTGGCATGAACATGTGTATCACTAAGATCGAGATTCAATAAACCATTCATTTTAGGTGTAAGACCATTGAAGGCATTATTCAAATAAACAGAGTAACCATTATTCTCCTTAAATGAATAACCGTATTGCGATGGACATAATCCAATCATGTCTATGCTCAATGCAAACACCAATCTCGATGGTAGAGGGAGCGTGCGATGCTTGATCATATCAACATTGGAAACACTTCCAACACATATCGTCAGCTCACCTTTAGCTAGTCTCCGTTTATTCCGTAGCTTTTATTTCGAGTTACTAACACTTAGCAACCGAACCGGTATCTAATACCCCGGTGCTACTAGGAGTACTAGTAAAGTACACATCAACATAATGTATATCCAATATACTTTTATCGACCTTGCCAGCCTTCTAATCTACCAAGTATCTAGGGTAATTCCGCTCCAGTGGCTGTTCCTCTTATTACAGAAGCACTTAGTCTCGGGTTTGGGTTTAACCTTGGGTTTCTTCATTAGAGCAGCAGCTGAATTGCTGTTTCATGAAGTATCCCTTTGTGCCCTTGCCCTTCTTGAAACTAGTGGTTTCATCAACCATCAACAATTGATGCTCCTTCTTGATTTCTACCTTCGTGGTGTCAAACATCGCGAATATCTCAAGGATCATCATATATGTCCCTGATATATTATAGTTCATCATGAAGCTCTAGCAGCTTCGTGGTAATGACTTCGGAGAAACATCATTATCTCATCTGGAAGATCAACTCCCACTTGATTCAAATGATTGTTGTACTCAGACAATCTGAGCACAAGCTCAACAATTGAGCTTTTCTCCTTAGTTTGCAGGCTAAGAAAGTTGTCGGAGGTCTTATACCTCTTGACATGGGCACGAGCCTGAAATCCCAATTTCAGCCCTCAAAACATCTCATATGTTTTGCGACGTTTCAAAAATGTCTTTGGTGCCTCAATTCTAAACCGTTTAACTGAACTATCATGTAGTTATCAAAACGTGTATGTCAGATGTTCACAACATCCACAGACCACGTTCGAGGTTCAGCACACTGAGCGGTGCATTAAGGACATAAGCCTTCTATGAAGCAATGAGGACAATCCTCAGTTTACGGACCTAGTCCGCATAATTGCTACTATCAACTTTCAACTAATTGTCTCTAGGAACATATCTAAACAGTAGAACTATAGCGTGAGCTACGACATAATTTGCAAAATCCTTTTGACTATGTTCAGGATAATTAAGTTCATCTTATGAACTCCCACTCAGATAGACATCCCTCTAGTCATCTAAGTGATTACATGATCCGAGTCAACTAGGCCGTGTCCGATCATCACGTGAGACGGACTAGTCAACATTGGTGAACATCTTCATGTTGATCGTATCTTCTATACGACTCATGCACGACCTTTCGGTCTTCTGTGTTCCGAGGCCATGTCTGTACATGCTAGGCTCGTCAAGTTAACCCTAAGTGTTTTGCATGTGTAAAACTGTCTTACACCCGTTGTATGTGAACGTAAGGATCTATCACACCCGATCATCACGTGGTGCTTCGAAACGACGAACTGTAGCAACGGTGCACAGTTAGGGGAGAACACTTCTTGAAATTGTTGTAAGGGATCATCTTATTTACTACCGTCGTTCTAAGCAAATAAGATGTATAAACATGATAAACATCACATGCAATCAAATAGTGACATGATATGGCCAATATCACTTTGCTCCTTTTGATCTCCATCTTCGGGGCTCCATGATCATCATCGTCACCGGCATGACACCATGATCTCCATCATCATGATCTCCATCATCGTGTCTTCTTGAAGTTGTCACGTCATCTATTACTTCTACTACTATAGCTAACGGTTAGCAATAAAGTAAAGTAATTACATGACGTTTAGGTTGACACGCAGGTCATAAATAAATAAAGACAACTCCTATGGCTCCTGCCGGTTGTCATATTCATCGACATGCAAGTCGTGATTCCTATTACAAGAACATGATCAATCTCATACATCACATATATCATTCATCACATCCTTTGGCCATATCACATCACATGGCATACCCTGCAAAAACAAGTTAGATGTCCTCTAATTGTTGTTTGCATGTTTTACGTGGCTGCTATGGGTTTTTAGCAAGAACGGTTCTTACCTACGCAAAGACCACAACGTGATATGCCAATTGCTATTTACCCTTCATAAGGACCCTTTTCATCGAATCCGATCCGACTAAAGTGGGAGAGACAGACACCCGCTAGCCACCTTATGCAACTAGTGCATGTCAGTCGGTGGAACCAGTCTCACGTAAGAGTACGTGTAAGGTCGGTCCGGGCCGCTTCATCCCACGATGCCGCCGAATCAAGATAAGACTAGTAACGGCAAGCATATTGAACAAAATCAACGCCCACAACTACTTTGTGTTCTACTCGTGCATAGAATCTACGCAATAGACCTAGCTCATGATGCCACTGTTGGGGAACGTAGCAGAAATTCAAAATTTTCCTACGTGTCACCAAGATCTATCTATGGAGAAACTAGCAACGAGGGGAAAGGAGAGTGCATCTACATACCCTTGTAGATCGCTAAGCGGAAGCGTTCAAGTGAACGGGGTTGATGGAGTCGTACTCGTCGTGATTCAAATCACCGATGACCAAGTGCCGAACGGACGGCACCTCCGCGTTCAACACACGTACAGCCCGGTGACGTCTCCCACGCCTTGATCCAGCAAGGAGAGAGGGAGAGGATGAGGAAGACTCCTTCCAGCAGCAGCACAACGGCGTGGTGGTGATGGAGGAGCGTGGCTATCCTGCAGGGCTTCGCCAAGCACCACAGAAGAGGAGGGAGAGAGAGATGCAGGGCTGCACCAAACGAGAGATCTGATCGCGTGTTGTGGGCAGCCCCTAGGCCTCATATATATAGGGGAAGGGGAGGGCTGCGCCCCCTCTAGGGTTTCCCACCCCTAGGGGGGGCGGCAGCCCTAGATGGGATCCAAAAGGGGCGGCCAAGGGGGGGAGAGGGGAAGGAACCCACTAGGTGGGCCTTAAGGCCCAACTGGACTAGGGTTTGCCCCCTCCCACTTATCCTTGCGCCTTGGGCCCCTTGTGGGGGGCGCACCAGCCCTCCTAGGGGCTGGTCCCCTCCCACACTTGGCCCACGCAGCCTTCTGGGGTTGGTGGCCCCACTTGGTGGACCCCCGGGACCCTCCCGGTGGTCCCGGTACGTTACCGATAAACCCCGAAACTCTTCCGGTGTCCAAAACAGGACTTCCCATATATAAATCTTTACCTCCGGACCATTCCGGAACTCCTCGTGACGTCCGGGATCTCATCCGGGACTCCGAACAACATTCGGTAACCACATACTAACTTCCTTTATAACCCTAGCGTCATCGAACCTTAAGTGTGTAGACCCTACGGGTTCGGGAGACATGCAGACATGACCGAGACGTTCTCCGGTCAATAACCAACAGCGGGATCTGGATACCCATCTTGGCTCCCACATGTTCCACAATGATCTCATCGGATGAACCACGATGTCAAGGACTTAATCAATCCCGTATACAATTCCCTTTGTCTATCGGTACGATACTTGCCCGAGATTCGATCGTCGGTATCACGATACCTTGTTCAATCTCGTTACCGGCAAGTCTCTTTACTCGTTCCGCAGCACATCATCCCGTGATCAACTCCTTGATCACATTGTGCACATTATGATGATGTCCTACCGAGTGGGCCCAGAGATACCTCTCCGTTTACACGGAGTGACAAATCCCAGTCTCGATTCGTGCCAACCCAACAGACACTTTCGGAGATACCTGTAATGTACCTTTATAGCCACCCAGTTACGTTGTGACGTTTGGTACACCCAAAGCATTCCTACGGTATCCGGGAGTTGCACAATCTCATGGTCTAAGGAAATGATACTTGACATTAGCAAAGCTTTAGCATACGAACTACACGATCTAGTGCTATGCTTAGGATTGGGTCTTGTCCATCACATCATTCTCCTAATGATGTGATCCCGTTATCAACGACATCCAATGTCCATGGTTAGGAAACCGTAACCATCTATTGATCAACGAGCTAGTCAACTAGAGGCTTACTAGGGACATGGTGTTGTCTATGTATCCACACATGCATCTGAGTTTCCTATCAATACAATTATAGCATGGATAATAAACGATTATCATGAACAAGGAAATATAATAATAACTTATTTATTATTGCCTCTAGGGCATATTTCCAACACTTAGCACACGTTCAGCTCGATGACGTTCCTCGGGCTCCGATCCAGCAAAGCGTCGAGGAAGAGTTCCGTCAGCACGACGGCGTGGTGACGATCTTGATGTACTACCGACGCAGGGCTTCGCCTAAGCACTGTAACGGTATGATCGAGGTGTAATTTGGTGGCAGGGGGCACTGCACACGGCTAAGGAACGATCTCAAGGATCAACTTGTGTGTCTTGGGGTGTCCCCTTCCCCCGTATATAAAGGTTGGAGGGGGGGGGGCCAGCCAGGGAGAGAGAGGCGCAGGGGGAGTCCTACTCCCACCGGGAGTAGCACTCCCCCCTCCAATCCTATTCCAATTAGGACTCTCGGGGAAAAGGAGAGAGAAGGGGGGGCCGGCCCCTTATCCTAGTCCTACTAGGACTTGGGGAAAGGGGGGGCGCCGGCCAGCTATGGGTTGTCCCTTTTCTCTTTTTCCACTAAGGCCCAATAGGCCCATTAGTCTCCCGGGGGGTTCCGGTAACCCTCCCGGTATTTCGGTAAAATCCCGATTTCACCCGGAACACTTCCTATGTCCAAACATAGGCTTCCAATATATCAATCTTTACGTCTCGACCATTTCGAGACTCCTCGTCATGTCCGTGATCTCATCCGGGACTCCGAACAACCTTCGGTACATCAAAATGCATAAACTCATAATAACTGTCATCGTAACGTTAAGCGTGCGGACCCTACGGTTCGAGAACAATGTAGACATGACCGAGACACGTCTCCGGTCAATAACCAATAGCGGGACCTGGATGCCCATATTGGCTCCTACATATTCTACGAAGATCTTTATCGGTCAGACCGCATAACATCATACGTTGTTCCCTTTGTCATCGGTATGTTACTTGCCCGAGATTCGATCGTCGGTATCCAATACCTAGTTCAATCTCGTTACTGGCAAGTCTCTTTACTCGTTCTGTAATACATCATCTCACAACTAACATATTAGTTGCAGTGCTTGCAAGGCTTATGTGGTGTGCATTACCGAGAGGGCCCAGAGATACCTCTCCGACAATCGGAGTGACAAACCCTAATCTCGAAATACGCCAACCCAACATCTACCATTGGAGACACCTGTAGTACTCCTTTATAATCACCCAGTTACGTTGTGACGTTTGGTAGTACCCAAAGTGTTCCTCCGGTAAACGGGAGTTGCATAATCTCATAGTTATAGGAACATGTATAAGTCATGAAGAAAGCAATAGCAACATACTAAACGATCGGGTGCTAAGCTAATGGAATGGGTCATGTCAATCAGATCATTCAACTAATGATGTGACCTCGTTAATCAAATAACAACTCTTTGTTCATGGTTAGGAAACATAACCATCTTTGATTAACGAGCTAGTCAAGTAGAGGCATACTAGTGACACTCTGTTGGTCTATGTATTCACACATGTATTATGTTTCCGGTTAATACAATTCTAGCATGAATAATAAACTTTTATCATGATATAAGGAAATAAATAATAACTTTATTATTGCCTCTAGGGCATATTTCCTTCAGTAGGCGCCACCAGAGCGGGCGCCATCGCCTGAAGAGGAGCCACGGCCGCGACCACCAGCACGGTTGCCGCCCTGGTGACCACGGCCACGGCCGGGACCCCGTGCAGCGGAGTATGCAGATGATTGCCGGAGATCGCCGCCGTGGAGGAGGGTGAGGCGGGCATCAAAACTGAGGAGTTGACTGTGCAGCTCCGGGACCGTGATTGGTTCCACGCGTGCAG
Organism: Triticum monococcum; assembly: GCA_034509565.1. Taxonomy (NCBI): domain Eukaryota; kingdom Viridiplantae; phylum Streptophyta; class Magnoliopsida; order Poales; family Poaceae; genus Triticum; species Triticum monococcum. The sequence goes on from CM067846.1 coordinate 615,778,862, forward strand.
CAAGGGCAGAGATGACAGGGTTATATTCCATGTCAAGGCTAGCAAGGATCTTGGAGACGATCTCCGGGTCGGAGAGCGCCGAGGCCGTGCACGCGACTTCATCTGTGAGCGTCTTGATCTTGCCGAGGTACTCTGCCATAGACATATTACCTTTTTTAAGGTTGGTGAGCTCGATGCGGGTGTTGATCGCCTGCGCTTGGCTCTGGGCAGCAAACATATCGTTGATGGCGCGCCATACCGCGGCCGGCGTCTGGAGCGTGGCCACCTGAGAGAGAATCTCGCGGGAAAACGAACCCATCAAGAACCCTTGGAGTTGTTGCTGTTGGGCATACCAGAGGGTGCAGGCGAGGTTGACGACTTGCTCGTCCTTGCCATCCTTCGTGATGGTGAGGGTGGCTGGCGGCGGTGGGCTTGTTGCGTCGAGGTGATGCTCCATCTGAGCACCCTTGATCTGAGGAAGCACGATGGCTTTCCGAAGGAGGAAGTTCCCCCTGGTCAGCTTCTCCTGGGGCGGCGATCCGAGGAAGGAGGTTGTGGCTGTGGATGAGGAAGCAAAGGTGGAGGCGGAGGAGGTGGTGGCGATCGCGCCCATGGTGCTGGGCGACGTGGAGGCGGAGGTGGTAGACATGGCTCGGTCGCAAAGGTAGCTAGATGCGATCTCTTTCGATCTGATGAGGAAGAGGCTCTGTTACCATGTGAATTAGTTTGGAAAGCGTTAAACCCTTTGTCTCGGGCCGCGTGTATATATTGAGGCAATGCCTTGGTGCGTAAGTTTACAGAGAGAAAACCGATCAAGGAAGAGGGAGATCGGTTGGGAGGAGATCAACCAGGAGAAGGTTGTTACAAGGGATAAGAAGAAGATGAGATAGAGTTGGATACAAGTTAAACACCTCTTCTATCCCTATACAATAATTCTAACACGATCCTCGTATATCCCTGTATACTACAGGTCAAAGTTAGAACTATTTGACTGTATCCTCTCTCGAAAGTTGCTCTTGGAAAAAAACTAATTAAATCCACAACTAGGAGTTATAAGCTGCTGGTGTTTTGGTACCATACAGACTAACAACAATTGAATTATGGTTTACATCCATGCTCCACAGGAAATCAAACCGTAGTCCTAGTCGATACATGGACGTCTACTTGATGAGCATGTAGTGTTTGTTTGTTTCCGACGCCCATACAAGATACATGCATGCATGTCAAGAACTCTACAAACTTTGGTTGGATCATGGAGTGCGTGTACAGTGTTCAGAGGAGCGCCATACAATTATGCTTTTTGTACACGCCACCTCACATTTTTCCCGCGCACACTCCATAACAACCATTTCTTTTTTAGGTTGCATGCATGCTTCCAAAAAAATCGTAAAACAATGGGCGAAATCAACAGCAAATTGATTGAGGTGCAGCGCAGCGTGGCCACGCGGTGGAGACTGTTCATTGGTCAGCTGCTCGGAGAACCCCTGGCCAGCATGGAAAACTACTCTACTAATAATTTTGATTGTTTCTTGGCTAGCCAGCTAATTAATCCCAGTTTGCATCATCAGCTTGAACCCACCAGAACTGGTCCGAAGAAGCAGTAAAGTACACATCTTTAAAACCGGTTGATGGTCGCCTTCTTTTACTTTTAGGCTTTTAGCTATGCCTTTTCTGAAACTTTAGTCCAGACACCAAAAGAGAAAAGGGGCGCAAAAAGTTACTCCCTCAATTCGAAAATACTTGTCATCAAAATGGATAGAAGAAGATGTATCTAGACGTATTTTAGTTCTAGGTACATCTTTTTTTATGTGCTTTCTTTATCGTTTATGTCGACCCCTACGAACAGTTAATCTCTATATGATTAATCAAAAATCTGATCATGTGATTAGAGGGATCGACGACGAGACAGCTCCCATGCCGTATGATAAGTAGCCGGCCATAGCTTGCGCTCGCCGTCTTCCTGGCGAGCGATCAATCTCGCACAAGGATGCGTCGGCGTCGCTGTTGTCTTCGTCTGTGTGATTGGGATGGAACAACTTACATTACATTACATGGGCTATCTCGCAGCACACACGCACAAATCATCAGGAAAAAGATACTTGTGTCGCCTATCAACAGATCAATCAATGCGACCAAGAAGTAATTATTCCCCATGATTAACTCCCACGTTTTAATTTATGAATCTAGATCGGTCACATCACCTTGATTTTGGTTTAGTACGAAATTGCCCTGCATGTGCATGGTAGTATAGCCTAGGGGTGTTGTGTGCACGTCATGCGAACGGAGCAGGCAAGCCGGATCAATAACTGCGCGCCATGAAATTACATGCATGCTTTTTCAGGGAGAAATTGCTTGGATGTTGCCAAGTCTTGATCAAGCAGACACCGCAATTAACGGTGCGAGTATGTACAACTTGCATCCCTTCCTTCATCACGACACACTCTCGTGCCCTACTCAATTAGTGCCATTGTTATGTGCATGTACTAAACCTTGCATTCATACTTCCGAGAGTGAGTGATATAGGATGAAATTCTAGAGGGGGATCTTTTCACACTTGGAGGAGGAAAATGGCTAACTCTCAAGAACACAAAGAGGAAAACACTCAAACAATTTCCAATCACACATCCACTAGGATAGCAACATAAGATCCACAAGTCACAAACACAATTAAAGGAAAGATACAATGGCAAAGTTCTTCCCACTCCTAGGAGATGAGGTCTTGAAGATAGTCTTCTCCTAGAGGAGGTCTTGAAATCCACTAGGATTCTTCCCAAAGGGGTCTTGATTCCACAAGTGGGAAGGTAGAAGGAGCAAAGCTCACAAATATCTCATCTCATACTTTGCTAACCCTAAACATAGCCCTAGGTACGGTTTATATAGTCTTGGGGTCGAAAGAGATGAAGAGGGGCTCGGTTTGGGGATCTCAGCCGTCCATCCTGGGACGCCCGTGCGCGCGGGGTAAGTTGGGCCCGTGCGCACGGGGGTCCCGTGGGCACGGTACATGCCCGTGCGCACGGGGTGCTCCAGCGCCAACTTCCTGGATAGCCCATGGGCACGGGGTCTCGGGGGCCCGTGCGCACGGGGTCACCTGGGACTTCCAGTTTTGCTGCTGTTGCACTCCGTCTTGGTCCGCGTGGCCTTGGGGTGGTTCCTCTTCTCCTTGGGGGTGCTCCTGAGCCTCTTGGTGGTGTTCCTCTTCGTACCTAATAAGACATAGCGTATCTTGGTGAGATAGCAACAATGTTTCATTCGTATCCATATGCAAGCTAAGTAGGAAGGAGTTCACCTCGGTTTCCAAAGCACGTGTTCTCGCTCTTGTCATAGGTCCACGTGGGGCTTGATGTGTCGGTGTAGAGTCCATGGGGATGATGGAAGGATGCTCCGCATCAGTGAGTACATGCAACGTGCGGGCACGTACTACATATGCATGTGTAGTGATCATATAGGCACGCATGACGCATCTTAAGTTAATCCTCCATACAATTTTGTCCATTAAGCAGTTAATTAGTACCAGAACGAATAATAGCTATCAGGTGTGCATGTCATTCCCAGCTACATGTTGCTTGTTTTTCTTCACCTTGTAAGCCTTCCAAAGTTTAACACTGCAAGGTTTATAACCCATGCGATCTACTCACTTGCTCGAGAAGGTCTCTGGTAGGACTTGACCTGGCGGCAGCGCCTCCTTGGTGACAACTCTGCGGCGAATTCCTAGCCCGCCACCACCCATCCACCACCCCTACACCTCTCTCCCCTCCTCAAAATCAAAGGTGTCCGAAAAGCAAGCCCGCTTGGCACCGATGAAGGGGTGCCGAGGCTCTTGGTGGTCCCTCTTGCATGGAGGGATATGGATGCAAGTCGGGACATCAGCCTCGGGTGGAAATTTTGTCGCTGATAGTGGTTGTGGCGTATTGGCTTGCCCCCACAAGTTTAGTGTCAAAGCTGAAGAATAGACATGGCGTAGTGGTGCTCGCCTACCCCAGTTGGCTCCAGATCATAGAAGCCTTCAGTCTCATCGGATCTAGGTATTGGTCGGGGTGGATGGTGCAGCAAAAACCCACATCAATGATGCGGTCTTCATCTCCTTCCATGGAGGGTTGGAATTTTTGTATGTTATGCCCCTCCTCTCCAGATGACATCGTTTTCGTTTGCAACTGTGTCTTGCAACTTTCATCTTGTGTGTGATTTGAAATAATTGTGATAGTGGTTTCTGTAACGATCCCAGCTTATGTGATGGGCATTCCTGAAGTCCACCCATAGGAGCTTGGTTGCTAATAGCTCATTTGGGTTCTAGGATGAACCACTCCGAGTGTCGGCAGTGGTGCCCTTCAAATCAAGGCAACAAAGGAAGGCCCTGTTTGGCTACATAGATGGATGGTGTTGTGACCATGTTTGGTCAGTTGGTGAACGAGGACATGTTTTTAATGTAATGCCCCCCCCCCCCCCCCCCCCCCCCCCCGGCGCGCTTCTGCTCGTGCTAGTCCCGAAGGTGGATGATAGCATCGGTTTCAAGCTGCGCTTCTTCTAATCGTGTGTCCTGCCTTACCCTGCAAGTTGTTTTTTTAGGCATGTTTATTTGCTGCACGGGGCTTATTAATTTAAAGTCGGGCATCGCCACGTGGTTCCATTAGATCATGCAATATTCACAGCCATGTGTACACGCAGCAGCGAGCAAATCCGACTGTAAGCACTTTGTCGCGCTGGAAAAAATTACGTAGAACGTTCGTTCCATAAGAAATCCCTTAAAGAAATAATCTGTTCGTTCAGGTGGACAACATGCCCCGTGATAATTGATTCCCAGTAGAAAAAGGACTCGTACAGTAGTCAGTACACATGTGACTGGAGGGAGTGGATGCTTGGTGTATATGACGCGTATGCTCCAACAACCGTATACCATGATATGCACTGATCACCGACGGCCGGTACACGTACGTTACGATATATACGCGCGTGCCACCTTTTATTCCGTCGCCTGGATCGTACATGCTGTGCTTGAATAGGGTAGCTGCATGTGCGCTAATCAACGTACGTACACGGACAGTTGCCGTTCCATATTCATCTCTAATCTCTCTCCTGGAGAGAATCTGATGGTGCATGGCGAGCTTGCACGCGGCACGTACACATTCAAACATATACATAGTGATTGGGCATCGTATCGATCGTTTCTGCCGTCTTCACATCGTTATCGTCATATTTCATATTGCAGTGAGCAAAAGGTTAGGTTGTTGATAGGTGCTTAGCTGAAACGATGAAAGCATTGCTGACGTCGCAGTTCCTTAGCGCGGGCATGCACGTACGCACGTACGCCACCACCTTTAACTCTCGGAGAAGAGAAGAACAGTACATACTGTAAATTGGGACACATAATAGATATTAAGATTAAATTGATCATACGTTTTGCTTTTTATAAGAGATAAAAGGAAGTGATAATAAACATAATAAAAATAGTATGCAGATACACGTACGTTCCTTGCTTTAAGTTAATCACACAGCCATAATTAATCCCCAGCAATGTATGCCTCCGTTGGTTGCTTGATTAAGCACCATGCTAATTAATCGACGCCCTGTTAATCCTCTGTACGATCACATACACTTACTTGCAAGCAAAATTAACAAGCCAGACACGTGCGTACGCACACAAAAAGCGAGAGGAGATACGTATCTAGAGAGATGATGATGATGATGATGATGACGACGATGTAACGATGAACAGCGCTAACTATATGTGGAGTGTGATGATGGACTAATAATTAGCCCTGGCTGATGCTAAATGTGGCCGCGTCGACAGTGCCACATATGTTGCTGCGAACATCACTGTGGGGCTTCCTTGCGAGGTTGGGTCACCTCCTCCCCCCCTCTTCTCTCTTCCTCCCACCAGCGACCTAGCCACATCGATCGAGCATCGCCGCCCCGATTGATCGCGACACGGGCGCACAAGCATGTCCTCTCCCCACCTCCTCCGTCTCCGCTTAATTTCTCCAGCCCCTGCTCCTGGAAGTTAATAGAGTACAGAGTACTTGCTCCGTTGCTGGCTCTGATCCGTCCGGCCGCACCAGCTTCTCGCGCCGGCGGCCACGCACACGGCACACGCAGGGAGGTTGACGGAGACCGCCAGACCGGCCAAGCTAGGGGGTAGACAGGCCTTTGTAGGAGTACTACAAGTATAACCCCGGCCTTGTTGCTTGCTCCCCTACGTTTCTTCCTCCTGGCTACATACAATTAATCCTTCCGGTCCGGGCTCCGGCATCGCCAAGCTATATATTTCCTTCCTGCCAACCTCCCTATCCCAACCTCATTCATACAAACTCAAGCTATAGCAACATAGATATATGCCCTGCCTAATCTCTGCTGCCTAGATACCTGCCTTATACTTTCTCTCCTTCTCCACTATCTTGCTAGCTCAATTGGTGCTGTACTGGAAGCGACATCCATAGATTTCTAAGCCATATCTATCCATAGATTGTAGAGAGAGTTTAGCAGGAGGGGGGTTCATAGAGAAGATAGTGCATAGATATTTCCATGGGGCTGCGGGACATCGAGATGACGCTGCCGCCGGGGTTCCGGTTCTACCCGAGCGACGAGGAGCTGGTGTGCCACTACCTGCTCAGCAAGGTGGCCAACCAGCGCCTCTCCGGCGGAGCCGCCGGGACCATGGTGGAGGTCGATCTGCACGTCCACGAGCCATGGGAGCTGCCGGGTCAGTTTATTACTATTATTATTTTTATTTAGATCAAAAGGCTCCTCTCCTCTGTTCCATTCACTTTTTCCTACTACTCCATTAATTACCACAGTTAGCTATCCCCTCAATTTTTTACCAGTTCGTTAGTTACTACGGAGTACTCGACCCATCTCCAGTCCCTCTCCACTAATCTTTACTAGCTACTCGATCGATCTTGATCCAGTACGTTTTTAGTCCCTCTCTAGCAAGCTACATATCTCTCTTAATTAATTTAACTTCATTCCATGGAATGATTAACTAAGCACGCAACCGTGTTTTCTTGGCTCTAATTCGGACTTGTCCTCATTATTATTGATTAGTGCACTAAATTAGTGCTCATTCCGTCGGGATTTATTAGGCTCATCTCTCGTACTTTGAGTCAAACTTTGACCATCTACTCTCTCTGTCCTCATTATTATTGATTAGTGCACTAAATTAGTGCTCATTCCGTCGGGATTTATTAGGCTCATCTCTCGTACTTTGAGTCAAATTTTGACCATCTACTCTCTCTGTTCGGAATTACTTGTCTCGGATATGGATGTATCTAGAACTAAAATACATCTAGATACATCCATTTCTGCGACAAGTAATTCCGAACGGAGGAAGTATTTGACTAACAAAGTACAATGATATTAATTTTTGTGACATACACTTTACATTTTATTAATTAAATCAATGATCAAATTTTATTCCAAAATAAGAGGAGGTCTAATAAAATCCGACGGAGTTACTAGTACTACTACTCATCAACTTGTGATACTGCTCTGCATTATATACATGCATATATGCAATTCCTGCAACTGCTGTGTTGTTTCTAGCACAAGTTTCCTCTTAGGACTTTGAGTGGGTTACCACCACAAGCATGAACTTCCTATAATTAATCTGTCAAGTGGGCAGCATTGTTTGCATTTTTTTGGATTAGTTAAGGAACTGGCTTGGATGTGGCATTTTATATCAGCATTTTCCCACCCCCTCCTTCCTTGGAGTATTTGCCTATTTCAACAAACAAACTTAAAATTCCCCATTTTTTTGAACTTCGTTTCAATATTATTTTTTACTAAATGAAGGATAAATGCATATATACTTTCTTTTGCCTCTCAACCTCTCTTTGTATGTGTAATTGTACAACCTGATATGATCTATCATCTATCACGTTTGCGTATACACTTGGTCATCCACCGAGGCCATTCTGTTGCTAATTTTGCGTATGGCTCCATCCATGGTGGTATGCAGACGTGGCGAAGCTGACCACGAACGAGTGGTACTTCTTCAGCTTCCGTGACCGCAAGTATGCGACGGGGCTGCGCACCAACCGCGCCACCAGGTCCGGCTACTGGAAGGCCACCGGCAAGGACCGCGTCATCCGCAGCCTGAGGTCGTCCTCTTCCCGCTCCGGCCGTGCCGCCATTGTCGGCATGCGCAAGACCCTCGTCTTCTACCGCGGCCGCGCCCCCAACGGCATCAAGACCTGCTGGGTCATGCACGAGTTCCGCATCGAGAACCCTCACTCCCCACCCAAGGTGGGTTTAATTGTCATGCTCTTGCAATATAAACCTGATCTTAATTACCTGAGTTTTTAATCGATAGGCGGTGCTAATATGCTTGTTTGCATTTGAATTTTGTTTGTTCAGGAGGACTGGGTGCTGTGCAGGGTTTTCCACCAGAAGAAAGCCAGCACGGAGTACGCCGTGGACGGCAAGCAGGAGCTCGGCGGCGGCAGCGTGGCTCACAATGCTGCTCCGATGAGCGGATCCAACTACGTAAGCTCCCCGTCCTGCTACGATCCGGATCAGTATCGGCACTCGCCTTCCGCGCCGTTCCCTTCCCTTGGCGCTGGCGGCCACCATTACCAGATCACGTCCTGTGATCATCACCACCCCGACGGTGCAGCAGGCGTCTTGCACAGCAATGTGGACGCTTTCGCCGGCATGCCGGAGCTGCTGAGCTACGAAACTACCCTCGACTTCAGCCAGCTACTCCAGGGCGGCGGCAGTGCAGCGGCGGGTTTGAGAGACGGCGCCGATGATCAGTGTGGCGGGGCGCTGATGGATCTAGGGCTGCAGGTGCAGGAGGCGCACTACAACTACAACAGCTTGATGTAGATGTGTATATATGATATGGATCGGTGGGTGCTACATGCCGCTATACGTTAGTTGACACAAATCGGTACGTTGACTCGTGTGCAACAAATCATATGACCGGGGAAGTAGACAAGCTGATCATTGACCGGTACACCGGCTACGATAAGACGCACACCCAACGGTACAGGTATGGACAGTAGTATATACGAAGCGCCACTCTTCATACCCATCTAATAAACTTCATCATCTTTCTCGCAAAAAAAAAACTTCATCTAAAAAAATGATCTGTATATTTCTGCTGCCAAGAAGAACTTTTTTCCACTTGAAAGCTTAATTACTATACCCGCGTTCCATAATAATTGATGTTTTGGGCTTGTACAAAGTCAAACTTGTTTAAGTTTAACCACATCTTTAGAAAAATGTATTAACATCTGAAATACCATATTAGTCTCATGGGGTTCTTTATGAAATAATTTTCGGTACTACGTGTATTTCGTTTTGTAGATGTTGGCACATTTTCTATAGAGTTGGTCAAAGATAAACAAGTTTGACTTTGCACAATCCAAAAACTTGAATTATTTTGGAACGGGGAAGTAATTAGGATTCTCAAATTGTATTCTACGAAGGATCAAGTAATGTAGAAAATTCTAATTCAAGATACGAGAGAGGCGTCTACCCCATGAAGCCCCGATAGATTTCTTCAGCCAAGATGACATATGCTGTCTCCAAGGCTTCTCAATAATCTCAATGAAGTAGCATCATCGCATAGGCCATGCATTCATCGATATATTTTTTCCAGCAAGAAGGCGAATGCCCCGCCATATACTGAGGCCCTTAAAGTTTACAACTAGCAAGCCGAAATGAAGTCTCGAAAGGAAACTAAAAAAAGGTTCAATACATGGTCGGAAGAGACCAAAATAAGCTAATCAAAGACAAAACATGCCCACGAGCCGCCCAGTAGCACACGCTTGCACCGGACAGGAAGCTCCCCCAACTTTTTTTGTTCTGTTGCGATGTGACATGAAGCTCCCAAAACCTTCTTCAGAGTTTGTCGATGAAGAAGTCACTATGCGGTCGGTCCTGCAGTCTCCCCATTGGCTTCCACAGCTACAATAACACAACCCTTTATCCTTGCCACTCGTCCCATTAAGTTGATGAAAATCTGTCAACCAAGCCGGGTTCCATGCGAACCCCGTTGCCTCATGGATATCACTGTACGGAAATCTTGCTATGATACATCGGAAGATGATGAAGTCGCGGTCACATCAGACACTTGGTACCCACCGGGAAATTTGGTTTATGTCCACTTGCCACAAATGATTATGATTTTAGCCACAATTTTGGCCCCAAAAACTGTGTCCGGCCTGTTTCCCTCTCCTCTCAGCAGTGTCTCTACCCCCTCCAAAAAATGGATTTTTTTACTAGTATTCAGCCCATCCTTGCATCAAAATTTTAATCTTATTTGAACTAAAAAATTGAGAATCAGTGGCTTTTTCTTCACACAGTTAACATTGAGGATCCATAAACCAAGCCAAGTTCCATGCGCACCCCGTTGCCTCATGGATATCACTGTTCGGAAATCTTGCTATGATACATCGAAAGAGGATGAAGTCACGGTCACATCAGACACTTGGTACCCATCAGGAATTTTGTTCATGCCCACTTGCCACAAATGATTATGATTTTAGCCAGAATTTTGGCCTTCCAAATCCCCATTATTTCCACTTGAGGGGCCGCTTTGAAGATTTTCTTTGTGTAAGGGTCCTATAGGGAAAAGCCTGCAAGGCTCAAGATTCCATGATACCGAATCCCTACCAGTGGACAACCATTTGTCAGCCAAGTCATTCCTAGCTGATGCCAATCGACAACCTCATTTGGTCCAAAGGAAAGCCTAAAACTTGGTGCCCATCAATTCCCAACCCACATATCTTCCACTCTGGCATCAAGATGGCTGGCTATCGCAAATAATCAAGGATAGAGCGCACATAGGGGCTCTTGTAGACACCAGACATCCCATCAAAACTAGGCTAATTGCCCATTATGCTCCTCAATTTTTGTGCCAAGCCTGAGAAGGTGTTGCACCTTCTCTACAAAAACTACTTCGCGGACGACTGGTGAATGGACGATGCATGCACGATGTCCAATCGAACGGTGTCCTGTAAAGAGCTTGATGACACCAACGGCTTGATTATTAGTATCGTCCGTAAATCGTGCATAGACATCGTGTGTGTGTAGCAACGCTGCCTTCTCTATAGCCTTCACAAACAACGGTCTATTAATTCTAGAGTTCATCTCAACCCCTCCTCTAGGTAAATATTTGTTCTCAGATTTTTTGCCATATCCCCCCATGTCCAACTAGGATTTTTCATGCCCACTTGGGGATCAAGCACCAGTTCATGATCTTCGTATTGACAACTCCGAGACCACTGACCTCCTTGATTAGCATATAGCAGGCCATTGACTCCCAAAATAAGCAAGACCACACCTTATCCAGTTTTTGATGCGCTTCATGTTGGAGAAGATAGAATCCCATCCCGTACATACAAATGTTGGGGATGCAATCATTAATGAGAACCATTCTCCCTCCTGAGTCCAATAACTTTTCTTATATGGTTCAACCCTACCGGCCATTTTATAAATGACCAGCTCGATGTTCATAATCTGTAATGCCCAATTAAAGATAGACATTTTCCAGATAGACATCCATCGATAAGTTGTAATTATTTTTGAAATAATGAGCTTCCTTGCTTTACGGAGTTGAATAATATGATATTTTGTGGTGCTTTTCAATGAGCCCAGAGTCACCAACTTATGTATCTGAAGTTTTATAGTATATCGATGACACCTCTAGAACTTGTTTTCTCCTACATGTGGAGACTGGCACCATGGAGTAGGCCGGCATTCTTACTATGTAGTAGGCTTCTTAGATGATTGTATCAATTGTATCCTTGCTGGGTCGTTGTGTTTCTATAATTGGACACTAAACTCTCAACCAGCGACACACATAATTACATGCGGGCCCTTGGCGTCCTCGACGCACCAAGAGACTCCAAATCAAGGGAGAGATAAGTAGGTAGATAGGTATAAATTTATAAAGTTCCAAAAACTGTGGCCGGCCTGTTGTCCTCTCCTCTCAGCAGTGTCTCTACCCCCCTCCAAAAAATGGATTTTTTTACTAGTATTCAGCCCAGCCACGCATCAAAATTTTAATCTTATTTGAACTAAAAAGCTGAGAATCAGTGGCTTTTTCTTCACCGAGAATCAGACGGATCGCCTGCAGCACGCGTACGTCAGTTCCATCATATCTCAGCCATTCATTCTGCATCCTCATGAGCACTCCTGAGCTCCCCACTACTGGTGCTATGCATGCCCATATCATCTCTGTCTGTCCAGTGTGGAGAAACGGACCACCCCCATCACCTCAAGCATCGCACTCGCGAGGTGTACGTACGTACCGTATGTTCTGCATGTGGTTGCTTGTATAGCTGGTGATACTGAGCTGAGCCAGGCAAAACGAGGCATGGCATGAGGTTTTTGGACGGGCTCCTTCATGCATCATGGTCCGGCCGGTCATGGAAGCTACAGGCCATACCGATCGATCGAGGTAGCTGTCGACTCTGCTGCTGCTGCAGGCAGCGGGACCGCGGGCGCGCCAATTTCTTCCTGCTCCGCTGTAGACTTCCGGGACGATCTTGTTGCTTTCGACAAAGCATTATTGATCGATTGTATTCGTAGGGTAGCTCATCTACCGCCTACCGTCTGTCGTCCTCCCGTGCATCCGCATTGCTGGCTGGTTCACTACTATGGCCCCTTCGCAATGAAACCTTGTGCTCAGCTGCTCGTGCTCGTGCCGCCGCTGCAGTGATGCGCATGCGTTGGTCGCCGGCCGGCAGGGATTCCATCTCCATCTATCATCGCTGGCCGTTTTTTTTGCCTTTCAAAAATGATTCAAATCTATTATCAAAGTTTACTGAAAGTACAAAGCACCTCAAATATAATAAAAATTACATCAGGATTTTGAGATCATCGAAGGACCACAACCGCCGCCAGAATGAGCCGACCGCATCACTCCCCTACCGAAGCCGGTTTGACCTAGTCGATGACAACCGAGAAGTCTTTGTGCACATGCCGTGTAGGACCGGCGCCATGGAGCCGCAGTCGCCGTCGTTGTTGAACTCCTGAATAAATCTGAGACACCTGACATCAAATCTCGCCACATGGCGAGAAACTCTAACCTCGCCGCCCCTAAGAGATGGCATAAATCTACGTCGGAGCGCCGCTGACTACGTATAGATGGACGAATTCGAGGAGTATCGAAGTCTAGAAGACAAATTGAAGAAGAGGCACCGTCGTCCGTCCGAATGCCCACTAAGCCTAAAAACCCTAACCTAAACTATTAATTAGAGCGAAGGCACCGGGATTATCCTTCCCGCCACCAGCGGTTAGAGTGGCAGGCGGAGAAGAGGCGATTCCATGGACTCGTCAGGGAAATCTGGGGTGGAGAGTTGCCCTAGCTAAGGGAGGGAAAGAGAAACCCTAGATTAATCGCGGCTCGCCGTTGGTGCATGAAGATCTCCAACCATGCATGTGAGGCACTGACGACGCAGAGGGCGACCGATCGAGCTCCGCACCCCAGTAACCCAATTGCTGTCTCTACTTGCAGACGTGCAGTATGATCCATCCCGAAGCAGGCAAAGCTAGATCTCGGATTGTACTTCGTTTGGAGTATGTGATCATTTGGGGTTTATTAATTACAATTGCAATGCTGCTCCTGGTGCGGTACTCGGTACTCCTATGCTTGTGCATGGGCAGATGAATCTATTCTAGGTAGGTCGCTTGCTTGATGCCATGGCCGTCTCTTTCCGCTCTTAATTAGCGAGGCGCGTGAACTGAGACCATTGATGGACTAGGAGACACGAAGCAGGACTGATGAAACCCCACGTTTTTTGTCGCAGCAGTAGGTCGATCTAGACTTGAATGATCCCCCGAGAGCGCGGCGTGGTATTTAATGCCCTGCCGGCCGGCAGGCCGGCCGGCTGGTCGGTGTCACTTTCCTTGAGCTCCCTTGAAACCATCATCATTTCCTGCCGGGCCGGGCTTGGATTCATGGACAGTAATGATGGATGATCATCGATCGGTCTCCTCCTACTCCGGCGAGCGAGGACGCGCCTCTTTAATAGGAGAGCATCTCACCTACTCCGGGCTTAATAGGAAGTTCGTCTTGTTTCCACTTAAGTCACCTAGTAGGTAGGTAGGAAGACCTGCCCTCTTTTTAAAACATATAATCAGACTTTATTCTTCAAATAAAAGCCATACTTTCATCATAATCAAATTCCAAAAAAATTAAATACTTTCACAACCAGCAACCGCACAATGGACAAACATATAGGTAATTATATAGAAAAGATATCTGAACAGCACTACAAGCAAACTACTCCCTGTGTTCCTAAATATAGGTCTTTTTAGAGATTTCAAATGTGGACTATATATGGAGCAAATGAGTGAATCTACCCTCTAAACTATGTTTATATACATCCGTTTATAGTTTATATTGAAATCCCTAAAAAAGACCTATGTTTAGAAACGGGGAGAGTAATATTTAATAACTACTTTCCTTAATACTTAGCCCAGCCACACATAGTCTTTCAAATGATGTCGACGACGATCATTATCCTCAGGCCATGGCGTCGGGTGTTCCTGATAGTGACTAAGACGGCCTATCCAAGCTGGAGATTATTGCCAATGAGGAAGTTCTTCAACCCTAGCTACCGAGTTTAAGACAATGTGACCGTCTGTGTCCGCTACGTACGCACAGGTGGTGACGGAGCCCCTTGCTGTAAGGTGTGCTCCAGCATAGCTTGCTTGATCAGCCTCGATGCCACAGCTCAGAGCTAGCCTCTTAGGCAATTTCTGAAGAAAAAACATATTAATTAAGTAGCCTCACACATACCCTCGCAAGCATATCATACAAATTTCCCTACACTATGATAAATAAGAATGTCATGCGCAATTATCAAAAAAACATACACGAAATCACATATATCATTGAATTATGCACTAAGCATATCAAGCATATCAATCAGATCGATTCCACACTAAGCATATCAATCAGATTCTACACATGCTAAGCACATCAACAGATTCCACACTAACAAATAACTACACTAAGTAACATACCATGACATGGCGGGTAACATTGGTCCTTGTTAGATAGGTTACGAATGGCACCCCGACGTAGTCATCACATGGCAAAAGTTTGTCCCGGAGGATTTCGGTCTCATCATCACTCAACCTCATTCTTTGGGCAAATACAACATCATCAAGTGGGTCTTCATCATCTTCATCCGTGTTGAGATGGATAACAACCAGTTTGGGTCTTTGTCTATTGAAGAAGAAGTTGGTCAATTCACTCCAGTGAGATGATTGTGGGCGAGGACACGATCATATCCATCTCCTCCCATCTAGGACATATTTCGTCCTTTCTTGGAATCCAAAGTCCAGGGGCCCCCAGGAGCCTGAAGATCACTGTGTTTCTAGTCAGCTCATTGAATTCTAATCTCACATTGCGTTGGACAATCTCTTTAATAAAAAACACAATGCATTAATGGTAATAGCAATAAAAACAAAAGAAATAACTGTTAGAAGGTTCATATAATTTGTTCCCACTACAGGAACAAAACGCTGATGGAAAATACATGTTGAACAACATCCCAATTGCAAGGCTGTATGTGCACCTTGACTTGCATAGTTGACATGGTGGTGGCGGCGCCATTTTCCTATTAGTGAAGATAGTTAACGGCTAAATAGACTATAAAAATTTGATTCTACACATAAGCAGTCATTGGATTGTAGACACAAAAATGCATTCATCAGATTGTACCCAAAAGCATATCCATCGATGAATCAACACTAAAAGATTGTATATCATCCCATCACTTCTAAACTAAAAAATATTCTACACTTAAAACTTTTCTACACTAAAGGCACTATTAAAATCAGATTCTACACAAAAGAATTCATTAGATTGTTGACAAAAGAACATCAATCGAATTTTCAAACCTAAAATACTATGTATCATTCAATTGTTTCTAAACTAAGTAATATTCTACACACTCAAAAATTTCTACACTAAATACACTATTAAAATCGGATTCCACAAAATAGCAGTCGGGTTCTACACTACTAAAATTTCTACACAAAGCAATCCATGGAAATAACATTGGATTCTACATCACTAAAATCGATGATTCAACACTACTTAAATTCTACACAAATAAACTTATACATGATTCCCATGGATTCCGTGGGGTCCGTGGATGAAGGAGGCGTGAGGGAAGGGGAATGAGAGGCGCGAGAGGAGAGGAAAGAAAGGTTCAAACCTACCGCGGGTGGTGTGGAGAGGGGCGGTGGTGTGGCAACGGATGGCGAAGGGCAGCTGGGTCCGGAGGTGGTAGCGGTGACTGGTTGAGGGAGTATGGGCGAAATGAGATAGGACGGCGGCTAGGTCTTTTATTACTGAGATGGGTCAGTGCCGGCGTGGGCCTAAACCGCCATGCCATAACTAAGTAAAGCCACACTAAATAAAAAAAACTAAGTAACGCCCAAATAAAAAAAGACTAAGAATAATAAATGGTCATTTACATTTCAGCCCCTAAGTTGAACCACCTACTCACATTTAGCCCTAATTCCAAAGTGTGCTCAAAATTTTCCCTCTTCCGTTAAGTGCGGTTATAGGAATGCCCTTCCGTACATTTTCCGTCTGGTCAAAGGCATTAGGGGCAATTTTGAGTAGCGGGTTCAAATTAAGGGCACAAATGTAATTGTCCCAATAATGAAAAATTAAAAGTAATTAAATACAATATAATAAAAGACAAAATATAATAGAAGACTCCAAATAATAGAAGACTCCAAATGATAACTGGTATTAAAAAAAATAAAAGGCTAATAAAATCAACACTAAAATAAAAGGCTAAAAATAATGTCCAGAATTTTGTAAATGATATTATCACATTAATAACAATAATAGTAATAGCTTGTTTTTTAACCCATAGAATTATTAAGTACTAAAAACACTTGATGAAAGAAAGAAATATTTCTGACGTAACAGAAGTTAGAACGTCAGCACTAGACTAATTAACTATGGTGTGCAGAGAAATCAAACACCACCATGTCATGGGCAAACGGGTTTCTAGTTTCCGAGAACCCTCGGATCTGAGATCCAACAACCACTGGTCGAGCTTCAGGACTTGCAAGTAAGTACCAGATCCCATAGAGCCTTTTTGAAAACTTGCAGGCTCAACATGGAACCTTTGGATCTCAGATCCAAGGGCTCTTAGTAGCCCGTATCATGGTCGCACGGAAGACCCGTACGTATCATCTAATACTTTCCCCAGAAGAGCCCGTCAAGAGAGTGAAAGGTCGCAAAATCATTAATCCCACCGGTATAAAGTTGTACTAGGATGCGTCAATGGATAGGAGCAAGCAATGTTGTTGTTCGGAGCCTCTTGGGCTCGCTAGCTAGCCTAGTTGCACCCAGGGTCAACAAGAAGCGCGCGGCACAGTGCTATCCTGTTCCGTCACGTACATAGCAATTAGCAAGAATTTGACGCGTTGGCTTCCTACCTTGATAGCCGGACGAGGCACCGGAGCTGGCCGGGGGATCGATGGAGACGACACGGCGAGGGCAGGGGACGGGTCTAGCCAGCTGAAAGCGGACGCATCCGTCGACCCATCATCTCCGTCGGCGCGGGGCGCGGGCGACGTGATCGGGGACGCCATCCAGCGAGAGTTTTGTCACGGTTCCCCCGTGGCCGAGGCCGAGGCCGATGTCTCCGGATCGGCGCGGAACCCGTGGCCGGCTGGCACCGTCGACGGTGGACTCGGTCGAGCGGGCCAGGAGCAGGAGCCGGCGGCGGGGTGGCCGGGGGAAGCGACGGCGAGGCGCATGTCCACGTAGGCGTAACGCGCGTACCCGCCCGTGCGTTCCGCCGCTTGGTGCGCGCGAGGGTCGTTGTCCGGATGGAGGTTGAGGCGTTGCAGCTAACTTGCCGGCAACCGTTTCCCCACCCTGCCAAGCCACCCACCTCTCCCTCTCTTCCTCATTCTCTTTCAGTCTCTTGCGACGCCGAGGGGAGAAACTGCCGTGGATCGTCTGGAAGCTAGCACTCGCGATCGATCGACCTGTGCAATTACTGTGGCGAGAACAGTGCAGACGTAAACGCCGCCGTCTCCGAGGGAATATGTATGTGCTGAGGGCGCGACGGCCACCCGGAGGCCGTAGCCGGATCAATCATTGCGGCCGCTCGCTACGCCACGGCCCCACGGCCACCGCGATTCCTCCCCGGCCCGTCCAATAATTTTTTTGACGCCGATAATTGTCACACGTGTGGCATATACGACATGCGCCCACACACCGTGTGTGGTGTGAGCAGGAGGCAATCCACACGGGCTGTGTGAACGGACATTAAAATTGTCCACATGTGTGGGCGCGGTTACTTCGTGCCACACGCCCAACAAGTGCTACTCATTTTCATCCCGTGCGTGTGGCACGAAGCAAAAATGCCCACACGTCCTGACGCAGCTACGTTAGGTACCCCGCGGGATGACAATTTAGTTGCCATCCTAGTTGGCAGATGTAGTTATCCGGGATGGCAAGTGTAGTTGTAAAAGCATGGCAACTTTATCTGTTTTGATTAACTATAGTTGCCATGTCTAATTTATGATAGTTGCCGCGTGTAATCAAACCGTAGTTGCCGTGCGTGATAAACTACTTGCTACATATGGTCAAAACAGTAGTTGCCATGTGTGTTTACCTAGTTGCCACGTGTGGACCAGCCATAGTTGCCATGTATTGTTAATCACAGTTGCCAGGTGCGTTTATCTGGTTGCCATGTACGCGCAACTCGCAACTGCAGTTGACGTGTAGCAATGAATCACAGTTGCCATGTGTGTGTACCGAGTTGCCACGTTCGCGTAACTACAGTTGCCGTGTAGCAAAGAATCACAGTTGCCATGTGTGTGTACCGAGTTGCCACGTTCGCGTAACTGCAGTTGCCACCCACAAGGTAGTAGTGTCGTGCGGGCGAAAAACAGTTCGCCCACACGCGCATGACCTAGTTGGTGGCTGTGTGGGCGAAAAGCAGTTCGCCCACACAACGCAGCTGGCAAACAGCGTGGTTTGGGTGTGTGGGCAAACTCTCCATCGCCCACACACCAGCCCCGTCCTACGTGGCACATCAAATCCATCTTTTCGTGTCAAGATTCATGCAAAAAATAGTGAACGATGATCCAGGCGTGTGGGCGAGTTGGGTAACGCCCACACGTGTGGGCGTTAGTGTTTTCGTTTTTTTCAAGAACACAAGAAAATTTGCACCTCCTTTCTTTATTTCTCCTGTCGGGGGCATCTCCATCGCAGACCTGGCATTCATCTGGACCAAATTGTCTGGATGTAATCTACTGTCCAATACGAACCCCTATTTACCTACTAACGCGTTCGTCTGTTTGAATTCCTGTAAACCGGACACAAACTGGGACATCTTGACGGGAGTCTGGACCGCTGCCTCATAGGACTCAGACATCATCGGCCCACTCAAATCCCCCTCCCGGACCACTGTTCTTCAATCCAGCTCCTACTTCGTCCTTGTTTTACATCTGGACCCTCCTTGTCCACCGCCGCCGTTGTAGCTCTTTGGGCACCGCCCTTTGCTGGACGTCCCACCCACTAGTCAGCTCGCCTTGGACTACGTTGTCGTCCACACAGGATCCGTTTGTAACCAAATACCCTCCGTCCCCATGCTGACGTTGTTGTTTTCAAGAATAAGCATGATGACAGATACTTGATGATGGAGAATGAGTTGTTATGTGATACATAGAAGATTGTATCTGTGGGCTTTGGAGGCAGTCAAGGGGGCTTGATGTTTTGGCAAACATGTGTGCTTTGTTTCTTGAGCAAAAACACTTCACGCCCTATGATTTGCACGTGATCCATGATTGCAATGTTAAGATGCTTGCCCATTGGTGATACACCATCTTCACCACCGTCATGAAATTTTGCGGTGTGGTTGTAGGAGTGCAGACAATGCGCCCATGGGGCTCATCAAACATGGAGATTGTAAATTTTGCTTCTTTATTGCTCTACATTTTGGTCAATACATTGATTCACGCAAAGTGACAACTTGATTACCATCGCATTGTATAGTTCGGATGTGTTGGCATGCTGTACTACAGGACCGGGGGCGGACCATTTACACTCATACATTGTTGCGTGAAGCTCAACGGACACAATGCGTGAGACTCAACATATGCCGGGTCTGACTCGAGTATCTTTGAATTTGGAATCGATGAATTTGAAAAAATTATTGAACATTTGGTTATCTCCGATGTAATATTTACATTTGAATATTTTGTACTAGGGAAAATTGCATGTTATTTATGGATGAATTTTGTTATTTTTTATAATTATTTTGAGTTTTTTTGCGAATCAATTATTTTGAGTGTGATGGACTTTAAAAAACAAGATAAAAATTTTAGGGGACAGAGTTAATTGGCCGGCTTCCATACGGTGTTCGCGGACGAGTCTATACCATCCCACGGACAAATCTTATGTTTATTTTAAGGATCGGCGTTGAAGATGCCCTCAGACAGTGTTCATTGTGTAGTATTGCTCTATAAGCAATAGCCCGATAAAAAATGCTACACTTACGTAAAAGCCTACGTATCATTACGTGACTTGACTAACTACTAATCCTTCGCCCCCCTCATTTTCAACTGGGTGGGGTCCCTCCTCTAATTTCCTCCAACCGAAAAAGGCACCTAAACTGTTACGTTAGTTTAGGTGCCTTTTCTCGGTTGGAGGATTCTCTGGCGAGCGTGGCATGTGAGAAATGAAGTTACACACGAGAAACCGGCGGTTCCAATTAAGGTCTCTCGACGGTTCCTCGCTAGCTATGCCATGTCCCTGTTGTCGCTACAACAGCACCCAGACGCAGACCCCATCAAAGGTAAACAGGTGGTCGACTACTTCAGCGAGCCTGTGCGGAAGCAGAACCCCCATATGTCATGTGAAACATTGGACACCTCCGGTGGCTGGCTGTGTGAAACTCAATGTCGACGGTTCCTTCCAGCCAACTGACGGCACGGCCGGAGCAGGGATGATCTTACGTGACCACCTGAGGGCTGTAATGCTGGTAGTGATCAGAGGGCTTGGGAATTGTGCGGACGCCCTGGAAGCCGAGTTGGCAGCAATCCATGAAGGAATTACTCTGTGTCTTAATTGGACTGAACTAGATATCCTTGTGGAGACTGACAGCGCTGATGCGGTGCAACTAATTTCGGCACCCGGAAAAGACTGTTCAGCACACACTTAAAAGTAATGGAGATCAGATCAATACTGTCTCAAGAATGAAGGATACAAATTATGAAAATCAAGCGGAATGTTAATGTAGCTAGTCACACTCTCGCTCATATGGGACGTACACAACAGCGTACTGCTTGCTGGTTGCGTTCTCCCCCGGACGAGATTGCGAGCATTGTTGCCGCTGATTGTAATTACATATCCTGATGAATGAAATCCTTTTTCCCAAAAAAAAATTAGGCAGCGCCGATCGAGAGCGACACGGCACGACAAGTCCCCAACACGCAGCTCGTGCTGGTGCTGTCCGTGCACAGCCCATTTCTGTAAGGGGACAGAGCCCACTCGACATGCGCCACCAAAGCGGCGGACGACCGTGCGTGCCATTGGGAGGGACCCCCCAGGGAGCAAAGAGTTGCGAGGTTTTGTAACTTTGTTCCGTGGAGGCCCTGATCGAGCACCATGCTTGCAGGGATTTCACTAGACAGCCAGAAAGCGAAGGTAGATCACATCGATCCATGCTGCACTGCAGCCGGCTAGATTTGATTCCGCACTACAGCATTATTGGATTCGGTCCATCATATACAGAGACAGGCAGCTTCACTGTTCCGTTGCCTCGTCGCAAAAAAAGGGGGTTGTGCCTCTTATGATGACTATGACGAGTTTGTCGATCTTAAGATGTACCGGTTCACATTTCTGAGAGGTCTTCATAGAGGTTGAATCTGCATGCGTGCGTTCATAAGAGTGTATGTTTGTGTGTGTGCGTGTGCGCGTATATGTAAAGATCTATTTATGTATTGTGTTTTTAGAAAAAAAAAAATACTACAAATCCAGTGACTAGGATTTTTTTTGAAGTTATGTAATTTTCTCCTATCCATCAGATCTGCATCTAGTGCTTAGGAGCCATCTTTATCATCCCAACCACATTCTTTCTCCAGCCCTTGACGAACCTCCATCCGATGATGGTTTGCTGCCTTTCATCGCCACCAGCGGCCGCCGATGCAACCACCACTAGTAGAAAAAGGGTCTGTAGTCCCGATTTGTAAGGGCCTTTTGTCCCGGTTCTGGAACCGGGACTAAAGGGTCGGTACTAATGCCTTGTCCCTTTAGTCCCGGTTCTGGAACCGGGACTAAAGGGTCGGTACTAATGCCTTGTCCCTTTAGTCCCGGTTCAATTCAGAACCGGGACAGATGGGCCTCCACGTGGCCTGTGCGCGGAGCCCAGCCAGGAGACCCTTTGGTCCCGGTTGGTGGCATCAACCGGGACCAATAGGCATCCACGCGTCAGCATTTCTGTGGCTGGGGTTTTTGTTTTTTGTTTTGAAAGGGAGGGGGGGGGGGGTTGGGGGTTTTGGGGGGGGGGGTAATTTAGGTGTTTCATATATTATGTTAGGTAGCTATAATTAATAGAGAGAAGTGTCCTCTCTTATGTCCGTGCTTGGTCGACGCTACGTACTATACATACGTATAGAGAGGACTAGACACGCTAGCTAGTTAGTAAGCAAACGAAGGAAACAGAAGATCTTCATGAACATATATGCATACAGAGAGAAGTGATATCGACCACCTCTCCTTCTCCGAGAGGTTGGTCGAACAACAAGTTCTCGTATATCTATCCGACACTACCGGCTACATATATACAATAATTATCTCTTACAAATATAATCATACGGACTCATGGTCCACATAGTATTCTCCGTCTTCAGCGATCACGTGGTCAAGAAAGAATGCCCCCAATTCCTCTTGAATTGCTCGCATGCGAGCTGGTGCTAGGAGTTCATCCCTCTTCCGAAACATCTAATTTGAAGAAGGGGGTCAATACATATATATATGAATGAATGAAACTCAACACAGATGATGGTAATAAAATAAAATTGTGAATGTTGTTATTTACGTACTTCATATTGTTTGTCAGAGTGCCCGCCCCGCTCACAGGTCGTGTGGTGGACGGACTCACATACGTAGTATCCACAGAAATCATTCCCTTGTTCCTGCCACAACCACTTTACAAGAAATAAAGGTCAATCAAACTGATAAGCAAGAATGCTAAATGGTATTGATGAAACTAGCGCTTGAATCACTAGGAGATGCGCGAAACATGCTACTATAGTACTTACTTTCGGGTGTCTAAATTCCAGCTCCTTCGGCAGTCCTGGAACTTTTCTGGTGAATATTCTCCAAACCCTGCCGGACAAAGAAAACAATTACTTGATATCAGGAAATGAACAAAGTTGCTGATATGGTGGATAATGATCGATTTAACTTACTTCTTGAGGATTTCAGTCATGTCCGCATACTCCTGGGGATCTTTTCGTTTAGAGTCCAAGACAGTTACTACTTCCCGCTCAAGCCTAATCTCTAGGAGAATATAGTGGTACCTGCGCACGCATGCATAACTCATCAATTACATTACTATAACCTGGACTAATATATAAGAGAAACCGAATATGCACAAGACAGTAACACTCACTTGAAGTTGTAAGGAAAGAATATTATATCTTTATTTTCATTTTTTTGAATGATCGTAGCAAGTTGGCCTCGGTATCTTCGGGACGATGTTCAACCTCAGTTGCATCTATGAGATATGTGTTAACGAACCCAATATCACCGATTTGTCTTTTCTTCAATTCGGCGATCTTCAATCTGCATAATATAGTAAGGATAATTATAAATACATGCAATGAAAGAGATGAGCTATATAGAGAGACTTAATGACAGAAGTAGTATTACTTACAGACAGTAGCAGGTGACCGTTGTTTTATCGAGGGCCAATTGATTGAAAAACTGATAGAACTCCTCAAATGGAATAGGCAACAGTTCAATTCCAACGAGGTCATGCTCCAGTTTAACTCTCGCATACAAAGTCCTCCTTCCCCCAGACTCTCTGCAGATTTTCAAGTACCAATCATGTAATCTTCGCATCATCGTTGTTAAAGATTTTTCATCTTTGACGAGAGGCTTCCCGTACTCGTATCTGTGTATCTGCACCTCCATGGGATCATAATGTACATCGTCGGGAAGGTAATCGTCAACATTGCAATAACCGGACACCATCCTCGGATCGACGATGTCGCTAGGCACCTTGAGCGGGGGCACGATTGCTTCGCTTGTTCGCCGAGCTGGGCAATTTTTTTCCCAGCTACTCGTCGTTCTTTCAGCCTTTGATCACTGACTGTACTTCCCGAGCGCTCCGCTTCGGCCCATGTCTTTGCAATAATGCGCTCATAGTTGCCTTTCGGCGGAGACTTGGGTGGTTTTGCCAGGGCAGCCAGAGTGCGCTTCACTTCCACCGGATCTACCTTCTCCTCCGGAGGTGGATGTCTCTTTACTTTCAACCCTTTAAACCAGTCATCCACTTCGGTTCGCGAGATCTTCGCGTTCTCCTCCGGGGTCCTCTCATATGGTAACTTCTGTGGACTCTTCAGAGAAGGACCGGATCTGTATGTCCTCCCGCCTATGGTTGTACTGCTAGACGCCGGCCGAGCAGACGGAGCGGTTGTCTTCTTTACTTGCTTACGAGGCGGAGGAGAAGGACTACGACGCGCCAGAGCAGCTGCCGGAGCGGCGGCGGGTCTCTTCCGCCCTTGCTGATGAAGCGGAGAAGGAGGAGGCTGGCTGCTCGGGCGCGCCGGCGCAGGCGGAGTGCGGCCACGCGCCAGAGAAGGAGCCGGCCGAGGTCCCTGATCGTCACTCGCCGGAGGAGGAGGCGGTGGAGGAGGCGGAGGCGTCCAGTTCGGAAGGTTGATGAGCTCCTTCCGCCATAGGCATGGAGTCTTCAGAGCAGACCCCAGGCGAGTCTCCCCTTCACCGGTAGGGTGGTCAAGCTGGAGGTCCTCAAATCCCTCCGTTATTTCATCCACCATCACCCTAGCATATCCTTCTGGAATCGGCCGGCAGTGACAAGTTGCGCCGGGTTCAGTAGGATAAACAGAGCCAACAGCCGCCTTGACCTTCAAATTCATCCATTGCGTCATAAGGTGGCAATTTGAGACTCCGTGATAGCATCCACGGGATAGCTGGCAGGAGCCGTCAAGGCATGCTCCGGCTGAAGCAGCTCGGTGGAAGCCACACTGCTTCTGCGCTGAGATGGCGGGGTAGCTTCGGGGGAAGCTTCGGTAGTACGTTTGCTGCGATTTGCTTCTCGTTCCTCTATCGCGTCTACCCTTGCTTGCAGCGCCTGCATTTGGGTCTGCTGCACTTTTTTCCTCCTCTCATGGGATTTGTAACTGCCTGCGTCCGGAAACCCAACCTTCCACGGAATGGAGCCTGGCGTGCCTCGTGTCCGTCCAGGGTGCTCAGGATTCCCGAGGGCCATTGTGAGCTCGTCATTCTCTCTGTCTGGAAAGAACGTCCCTTCCTGCGCTGCTTTGATATACTGCTTAAGCTTCCTGACTGGTATGTCCATTTAATCGTTCGTCCAAATGCACTTCCCTGTTACAGGGTCCAAGGTTCTACCAGCCCCAAAGAACCAAGTCCGGCAACGGTCTGGCCAGTTAATTGTCTCTGGTTCGATCCCTTTATCAACCAAATCATTCTCAGTCTTGGCCCACTTAGGCCGGGCTACGAGGTAGCCACCTGACCTCGTGCGATGGTGAAGCTTCTTCTTCGCAGCATTTTGCTTGTTTGTCACCGACATCTTCTTACTCTTTTCCGATGTCTTGTGGGCCACAAATGCGGGCCAGTGATCTCTGATCTTCTCATATCTTCCCTTGAATTCTGGTGTCTCATTATTTTTGACAAACTTATTCAGCTCTTTCTTCCACCTCCTGAATAGTTCTGCCATCCTCTTAAGAGCAAAAGACTTGATTAATTGCTCTTTAACTGGGTTCTCTGGATTATCCTCTGGTGGTAGGGTGAAATTTGACTTCAGCTCAGTCCAAAGATTATTTTTTTGCATATCATTGACATAAGACACCTCAGGGTCTTCTGTACCCGGCTTAAACCATTGCTGGATGCTTATCGGGATCTTGTCCCTAACCAGAACCCCGCACTGAGCAACAAATGCGTTCTTTGTTCGGATGGGTTCAATCGGTTGGCCGTCGGGCGCGATTGCTATGATCTCAAACCTTTCATCCGAGCTCAACTTTTTCTTCGGGCCTCATCTCTTTACTGAAGTTGTGCTCGATCCGGAGGGCTAGAAAAAAGAACAAAGACTTAATTAATATGTGTACATACCAAAACAATGAATGCATCAATCAGCTAGTCAGCACAGCTAGGGTTTGGGGTGGCCTCGACAACGCTTCAAGGGTTTGGGGTGGCCTCGAGAACGCTTCAAGGAGGGGGTAATATCGACCCCCCCCACGTGTTGAAGCTATCGGGAGGGGGTATATATCGACAACGACGACACTACATCTATGTCCCTCGACGACCCTCGTTCCCGATAAAAAAAGAGGAAGAAGAAGAAAAAAGAGAGGAGAAGAACTCTATTCTTTCTTCTCCTCTTTTTTTTTCTTCTTCCTCTTCTTTTTTATCCTCTTCTTCCTCTCATGTTCGAGAGCATCGCCGAGGGGTCGGGAGGTTGCCTAGTGTCAAAGGATTCAACAAAACCATGTCTTCATCATTAGGCGAAAGTAACATGTGCATGATGGTACGAAGCTCTCCAAAGTTATTTTGGAACGGAGTCCTAGATAGGATAATTCGCTTTTTGGTACAAAGTTCAGCAAGAACCTTCCAAATATCGTTATTTGGAAGGCCTTTGCTGAAATTCATACAAGAAGGCAAATTATCCTATCCGGGACACCATTCCAAAATAATTTTGGACGACTTCGTCATGCCCTGGTTACTTCTGGCTAATGATGAAGCCATGGATTTCTTCAATACTTTGACACTAGGAAACCTCTCTCGACCCCTCGGCGATCCTCGACCCCTCGAACCCTCGACGACCCTGGAACCCTCGACCCTCGACCCTATAGAACCCTCGAACCCTCGACCCTTGACCCCTTAACGACCCTCGACCCTCTACCCTAGTTCCCAACCCTCGACCCCTCGGCGATCCTCGATACCCTCGTTCCCGATAAAAATTAAGAAGAGGAAGAAGAAGAAGAAGAAGAAGAAGAAAAGAGGAGAAGAAGAAAGGAATAGCTAGAGGAGAAGATCGAAGAAAAAAAAGAAGAAAAAAAAGAGGAGAAGAAGAAAGGAATAGTGGAGAAGAAGAAAAAATAGAATATATTCTATTTTCTCTTCTTCTCCACTATTCCTTTCTTCTTCTCCTCTTCTTTTTCTCCTTTTTTCTTCTTCTTATTTATTTCTCCTCTTCTTCCTCTCCTCTTCTTCTTTCTAAGTCCTGCTTATATACACAGAGTATTGGTCCCGGTTCGTACCCCTCTCGACCCCTCGTCCCTCTCTCGACCCCTCGATGACCCTCGTCCCTGATAACATTTTTTTCTCCCCTCGACACCTCTCGTCCCACTCTCGACCCGTCATCATCATCTATCACCCCCCTCGTTTTCTTTAGCATATATCCATGAACAAAAAATAATTCATATATAGAAAAAAATGCTATATGAACATACATACATATGAGCATATACAGAGAGCATATACATAGCCAAATCCATATACAGAGATCATATACATACATACATACATACATACATACATACATACATAAATACATACATATGAGCATATACATACATACATACATAGCCAAATCCAAATACATATGAGCATATACATACACATATGAAAACTTTTATCACACACAGAGAGCAGCGGCGGCGGCGGCGATGGTCAGAGCGACAGGGATCGATGGGAAGGGGGGAGCTCACTGGGGGCGCGACGGGGAGGAGGCCGGCGACGGCGCGGGGAAGCCGGCGACGCGGCGCGGGGCGACGGGGAGGGGGCCGGAGATGGCGCACGCAGCAACGAGGAGGAGGCCGGCGACGGCGCAAGCAGCGACGGGGACAAGGCCTGCGGCGGCGCGGGGCGACGGCGACGGGGAGCAGGCGACGACGGGCTCGGGGCGGCGATGACGACGACGAACGGCCTGGGGGCGTCAGGGACGAATGGGAGCGGTTGGCGAAATTTTCACAAGTGCTACCTTATATACCCAGAGCAATGGTCCCGGTTCGTGGCACGAACCGTGACCAATGCCCCCCTTTGGTCCCGGTTGGTGCCACCAACCGGGACCATAGGTCTCTTTTCAGCAGCCGAAAGGGCGGGAAGCAGAGGCCTATGGTCCCGGTTGGTGGCACCAACCGGGACTAAAGGGGGGCATTGGTCACGGTTGACCAATGCCCCCCTTTAGTCCCGGTTGGTGCCACCAACCGGGACCAATGGCCTTGTGCTGCCCCGCGCCCAAAAGTTTAGTCCCACCTCGCTAGTTGAGAGGGCTCGGGAGTGGTTTATAAGCGCTGCTGTGCCCACCCTCCCGAGCTCCTCTCAACCGCAAGCTTTCGGGCCTAATCTGTCACTGCAATGCCTGTGGGCCTACTGGGCCTGCTGCGGGCCTGAATCCTGGCCCATGGTAGGGTTTCTAGTCGTATTCAGGCCGTGGTGGCCCAGTAGGTGGCATTTTTCTTGTTTTCTTGTTGTTTTATTTATTTTCTTTTGTTTTTTGCTTTATTTTTTAATTCTTTATGCTTTTAGTTGTAGAAAAATTATAAACTTTTTGTTAATGCCATTAGTTTTCAAATTTGAAAACACTTTTTTAGTTTTTTTGTTATCTTTGTTGCTTTATTTATTTTATTTTGTGATTAACTTTACTATAAAAATAGTTTTTCCTGTTTTTTTGATTTGTTTTTTGCATTATTTATTTTCTTTTATTTTTTGCTTTAATTTTTAATTCTGTTTGCTTTTAGGTTAGCAAAATTATAAACTTTCTGTTAGTGCCATTAGTTTTAGAAAAATTATAAACTTTCTGTTAGTGCCATTAGTTTTCAAATTTGAAAACACTTTTTTAGTTATTTTGTTTTCTTTGTTGCTTTATTTATTTTATTTTCTGATTAACTTTACTATAAAAATAGTTTTTTCCTGTTTTTTGATTTGTTTTTTGCATTATTTATTTTCTTTTGTTTTTTTGCTTTAATTCTTAATTCTGTTTGCTTTTAGGTTAGCAAAATTATAAACTTTCTGTTAGTGCCATTAGTTTTAGAAAAATTATAAACTTTCTGTTAGTGCCATTAGTTTTCAAATTTGAATAGTTAAAATTTGAATTCTTTGAAAATTGTTTGAATCACAAGTTTGTGATTAACTTACTAAAAAAATGAGAATAGATGCGCTTATAGAGAAAATTCAACCTAAATTCCTAGTAAATTTCTATGAATTTCAGAGAAATTCACTATGAATTTAGGTTAAACTTTTCTCTGTGAGGGCATCTATTTTCACTTTGAGAGGAGCTCAACAAGGCAGAGAGGGAAGGGCTTATAAACCGGTGTGAGCCCCCTTCGGTTGGCGAGGTGGGACTAAACTCTGCCCGCAACGAGGACCAACCCTTTAGTCCCGGTTTGTGGCACAAACCGGGACTAATGGTCATGGGCCAGGGGAGAGGAGCAAAATTATAAACTTTCTGTTAGTGCCATTAGTTTTAGAAAGTTGAAATTTGAAAGTTGGCATGGGCCAGGGACTAATGGTCATGGTATTACGAGGGCCGAACCATAAGACATGAAAGCATTTCAAATGAACTCTGAAAAAGTTGAAAGTTTGGATGGTATCATAATTTCACCCACATAGCATGTGCATGTACAAAACGGATAATGGTAGCATGTTCGTGTGTTACAAAGTTGCGGGAGAAAGTCTTCACTTTTTCTTCGCTTGTGTCATTTGCTTATTGCGCCGTAACCATGGATAATCTTCATTGTTTATCAGGATGCTTGGGTCAGCCTTGATATTGAAGGGAGGAATTTCATGAAACTTTTCATAATCTTCAGACATGTCTGTCTTGCCGTCCACTCCCAGGATGTCCCTTTTTCCTGAAAGAACTATGTGGCGCTTTGGCTCATCGTATGATGTATTCACTTCCTTATCTTTTCTTTTTCTCGGTTTGGTAGACATGTCCTTCACATAGATAACCCTGTGCCACATCATTGGCTAGGACGAACGGTTCGTTAGTGTACCCAAGATTTTTCAGATCCACTGTTGTCATTCCGTACTGTGGGTCTACCTGTACCCCGTCGCCTAACAGATTGACCTATTTGCACTTAAACAAAGGGACCTTAAAATCAGGTCCGTAGTCAAGTTCCCATATGTCCACTATGTAACCATAATATGTGTCCTTTCCGCTCTCGGTTGCTGCATCAAAGCGTACACCGCTGTTTTGGTTGGTGCTCTTTTGATCTTGGGCGATCGTGTAAAATGTATTCCCATTTATCTCGTATCCTTTGTAAGTCAATACAGTCAAAGATGGTCCCCTGGACAAGAAGTACAACTCATCACAAACAGTGTTGTCACCTCCGAGACGTGTTTCCAACCAACTGCTGAAAGTCCTGATGTGTTCACATGTAATCCAGTCGTCGCACTGCTCCAGGTGTTTGGAGCGCAAACTGTTCTTGTGTTCATCGACATACGGGGTCACCAAGATAGAGTTCTGTAGAACTGTGTAGTGTGCTTGAGACCAAGAATATCCGTCCCTGCATATTATTGAGTCTCTTCCAAGAGTGCCTTTTCCAGTCAGTCTCCCCTCATACCGCGATTTAGGGAGACCTTTCTTCTTAAGGTCAGGAATGAAGTCAACACAAAACCTGATAACATCCTCTGTTTGATGGCCCATGGAGATGCTTCCTTCTGGCATAGCGCGGTTACGGACATATTTCTTTAGGACTCCCATGAACCTCTCAAAGGGGAACATATTGTGTAGAAATACGGGCCCCAGGATGACAATCTCGTCGACTAGATGAGCTAGGACGTGCATCATGATATTGAAGAAGGATGGTGGGAACACCAGCTCGAAACTGACAAGACATTGCGCCACATCACTCCTTAGCCTTGGTACGATTTCTGGATCGATCACCTTCTGAGAGATTGCATTAAGGAATGCACATAGCTTCACAATGGCTAATCGGACGTTTTCCGGTAGAAGCCCCCTCAATGCAACCGGAAGCAGTTGCGTCATAATCACGTGGCAGTCATGAGACTTTAGGTTCTGAAACTTTTTCTCTGGCATATTTATTATTCCCTTTATATTCGACGAGAAACCCGTCGTGACCTTCATACTGAGCAGGCATTAAAAGAAGATTTCTTTCTCTTCTTTCGTAAGAGCGTAGCTGGCAGGATCTTTACACTGCTTCGGAGGCATGCCGTCTTTTTCATGCAAACATTGCAGGTCCTCCCGTGCCTCAGGTGTATCTTTTGTCTTCCCATACATGTTGGGGAACGCAGTAATTTCAAAAATTTTCCTACGCACACGCAAGATCATGGTGATGCACAGCAACGAGAGGGGAGAGTGTTGTCTACGTACCAACGCAGACCGACTGCGGAAGCGATCACACAACGTAGAGGAAGTAGTCGTACGTCTTCTTCCCGATCCGACCGATCCAAGCACCGTTACTCCGGCACCTCCGAGTTCTTAGCACACGTTCAGCTCGATGACGATCCTCGGGCTCCGATCCAGCAAAGCGTCGAGGAAGAGTTCCGTCAGCACGACGGCGTGATGACGATCTTGATGTATCACCGACACAGGGCTTCGCCTAAGCTCTACAACGATATGACCGAGGTGGAATTTGGTGGCAGGGGGCACCGCACACGGCTAAGGAACGATCTCAAGGATCAAGTTGTGTGTCTTGGGGTGCCCCCTGCCCCCGTATATAAAGGTTGGAGGAGGGGAGCCGGCCGGCCAAGGGAGAGGAGGCGCAGGGGAGTCCTACTCCCACCGGGAGTAGGACTCCTCCCCCCAATCCTAATCCTATTAGGACTCCCGGGGGGAAAAGGAGAGAGAAGGGGGGCCGGCCCCTATCCTAGTCCTACTAGGACTTTGGGAAGGGGGGCGCCGGCCAGCTTGTGGGCTTTCCCTTTTTTTCCTTTTCCACTAAGGCCCAATAGGCCCATTAGTCTCCCGGGGGGTTCCGGTAACCCTCCCGGTATTCCGGTAAAATCCCGATTTCACCCGGAACACTTCCGATGTCCAAACATAGGCTTCCAATATATCAATCTTTACGTCTCGACCATTTCGAGACTCCTCGTCATGTCCGTGATCTCATCCGGGACTCCGAACAACCTTCGGTACATCAAAATGCATAAACTCATAATAACTGTCATCGTAACGTTAAGCGTGCGGACCCTACGGTTCGAGAACAATGTAGACATGACCGAGACACGTCTCCGGTCAATAACCAATAGCGGGACCTGGATGCCCATATTGGCTCCTACATATTCTACGAAGATCTTTATCGGTCAGACCGCATAACAACATACGTTGTTCCCTTTGTCATCGGTATGTTACTTGCCCGAGATTCGATCGTCGGTATCCAATACCTAGTTCAATCTCGTTACCGGCAAGTCTCTTTACTCGTTCCGTAATACATCATCTCACAACTAACACATTAGTTGCAGTGCTTGCAAGGCTTATGTGATGTGCATTACCGAGAGGGCCCAGAGATACCTCTCCGACAATCAGAGTGACAAACCCTAATCTCGAAATATGCCAACCCAACATCTACCATTGGAGACACCTGTAGTACTCCTTTATAATCACCCAGTTACGTTGTGACGTTTGGTAGTACCCAAAGTGTTCCTCCGGTAAACGGGAGTTGCATAATCTCATAGTTATAGGAACATGTATAAGTCATGAAGAAAGCAATAGCAACATACTAAACGATCGAGTGCTAAGCTAATGGAATGGGTCATGTCAATCAGATCATTCTACTAATGATGTGACCTCGTTAATCAAATAACAACTCTTTGTTCATGGTTAGGAAACATAACCATCTTTGATTAACGAGCTAGTCAAGTAGAGGCATACTAGTGACACTCTGTTGGTCTATGTATTCACACATGTATTATGTTTCCGGTTAATACAATTCTAGCATGAATAATAAACATTTATCATGATATAAGGAAATAAATAATAACTTTATTATTGCCTCTAGGGCATATTTCCTTCAGTCTCCCACTTGCACTAGAGTCAATAATCTAGTTCACATCGCCATGTGATTTAACAGCAATAGTTCACATCATCATGTGATTAACACCCATAGTTCACATCGTCATGTGACCAACACTCAAAGGGTTTACTAGAGTCAGTAATCTAGTTCACATATCTATGTGATTAACACCCAAAGAGTACTAAGGTGTGATCATGTTTTGCTTGTGAGATAACTTTAGTCAACGGGTCTGTCACATTCAGATCCGTAAGTATTTTGCAAGTTCTATGTCTACAATGCTCTACACGGAGCTACTCTAGCTAATTGCTCCCACTTTCAATATGTATCCAGATTGAGACTTTAGATTCATCTGGATCAGTGTCAAAAACTTGCATCGACGTAACCCTTTACGACGAATCTTTTTGTCACGTCCATAATCGAGAAACATATCCTTATTTTTACTAGGGATAATTCTGACCGCTGTCCAGTGATCTACTCCTAGATCACTATTGTACTCCCTTGCTAAATCAGTGCAGGGTATATAATAGATCTGGTACACAGCATGGCATACTTTATAGAACCTATGAATGAGGCATAGGGAATGACTTTCATTCTCTTTCTATCTTCTGCCGTGGTCGGGCTTTGAGTCTTTACTCAACTTCACACCACGTAACACAGGCAAGAAACTTTTTCTTTGACTGTTCCATTTTGAACTACTTCAAAATCTTGTCAAGGTATGTACTTATTGAAAAACTTATCAAGCGTCTTGATCTATCTCTATAGATCTTGAAGCTCAATATGTAAGCAGCTTTACCAAAGTCTTTCTTTGAAAAACTCCTTTCAAACACTCCTTTTATGCTTTACAGAATAATTCTACATTATTTCTGATCAACAATATGTCATTCACATATACTTATCAGAAATGCTGTAGTGCTCCCACTCACTTTCTCGTAAATACAGGCTTCACCGCAAGTCTGTATAAAACTATATGCTTTGATCAACTTATCAAAGCGTATATTCCAACTCCGAGATGCTTGCACCAGTCCACAGATGGATCGCTGGAGCTTGCACATTTTTGTTAGCACTTTTCGGATTCACAAAACCTTCTAGTTGCATCGTATACAACTCTTCTTTAGCAAATCCATTAAGGAATGTAGTTTTGTTTATCCATTTGCCAGATTTCATAAAATGCGGCAATTGCTAACATGATTCGGACAGACTTTAAGCATAGATACGAGTGAGAAAATCTCATCGTAGTCAACACCTTGAACTTGTCGAAAACATTTTGCGACAATTCTAGCTTTGTAGATAGTAACACTACTATCAGCGTCCGTCTTCCTCTTGAAGATCCATTTATTTTCTATGGCTTGCCGATCATCGGGCAAGTCAACCAAAGTCCATACTTTGTTCTCATACATGGATCATATCTCAGATTTCATGGCTTCAAGCCACTTTGCGGAATCTGGGCTCAGCATCGCTTCTTCATAGTTCGTAGGATCATCATGATCTAGTAGCATGACTTCCAGAACAGGATTACCGTACCACTCTGGCGCGGATCTTACTCTGGTTGATCTACGAGGTTCAGTAGTGTCTTGTTCTGAAGTTTCATGATCATCATCATTAGCTTCCTCACTAATTGGTGTAGGTGTCACAGAAACATTTTTCTGTGATGTACTACTTTCCAATAAGGGAGCAGGTACAGTTACCTCGTCAAGTTCTACTTTCCTCCTACTCACTTGTTTCGAGAGAAACTCCTTCTCCAGAAAGTTTGCGAATTTAGCAACAAAAAGTCTTGCCTTCGGATCTGTGATAGAAGGTGTATCCAATAGTTTCCTTTGGATATCCTATGAAGATGCACTTCTCCGATTTGAGTTTTGAGCTTATCAGGATGAAACTTTTTCATATAAGCATCGCAACCCCAAACTTTAAGAAACGACAACTTTGGTTTCTCGCCAAACCATAGTTCATAAGGCGTCGTCTCGACGGATATAGATGGTGCCCCTTTTTAACGTGAATGCAGCTGTCTCTAATGCATGACCCAAAAACAATAGTGGTAAATCGGTAAGAGACATCATAGATTGCACTATATCCAATAAAGTACGGTTATGACGTTCGGACACACCATTATGATGTGGTGTTCCAGGTGGCGTGAGTAGTGAAACTATTTCACATTGTTTTTAACTGAAGACCAAACTCGTAACTCAAATATTTGTCTCCGCGATCAGATCGTAGAAACTTTATTTTCTTGTCACGATGTTTTTCACTTCACTCTGAAATTCTTTGAACTTTTCAAATGTTTCAGACTTATGTTTCATCAAGTAGATATACCCATATCTTCTTAAATCATGTGTGAAGGTGAGAGAATAACGATATCCGCCACGAGCCTCAATATTCATCGGACCACATACATCGGTATGTATGATTTCCTATAAATCTGTTGCTCTCTCCATAGTACCGAAGAACGGTGTTTTGGTCATCTTGCCTATGAGGCACGGTTCGCAAGTACCAAGTGATTCATAATCAAGTGGTTCCAAAAGCCCATCAGTATGGAGTTTCTTCATGCGCTTTACACCGATATGACCTAAACAGCAGTGCCACAAATAAGTTGCACTATCATTATTAACTTTGCATCTTTTGGTTTCAATATTATGAATATGTGTATTATTAAGATCGAGATCCAATGAACTATTTTCATTGGGTGTGTAACCATATTAGGTTTTATTCATGTAAACAGAACAACAATTTATTCTCTTACTTAAATGAATAACCGTATTACAATAAACATGATCAAATCATATTCATGTTCAACGCAAACACCAAATAACACTTATTTAGGTTTAACACTAATCCCGAAATTATAGGGAGTGTGCGATGATGATCATATCAATCTTGGAACCACTTCCAACACACATCGTCACTTCACCCTTAACTAGTCTCTGTTTATTCTGCAACTCCCGTTTCGAGTTACTACTCTTAGCAACTGAACTAGCATCAAATACTAAGGGGTTGCTATAAACACTAGTAAAGTACACATCAATAACATGTATATCAAATATACTTATGTTCGCTTTGCCATCCTTCTTATCCGCCAATCACTTGGGGTTGTTCCGCTTCCAGTGACCAGTCCCTTTGCAGTAGAAGCACTTAGTCTCAGGCTTAGGATCAGACTTGGGCTTCTTCACTTGAGCAGCAACTTGCTTGCCGTTCTTCTTGAAGTTCCCCTTCTGCCCTCTGCCCTTTTCTTGAAACTAGTGGTCTTGTCAACCATCAACACTTGATGTTTTTCTTGATTTCTACCTTCGTTGATTTCAGCATCACGAAGAGCTTGGGAGTTGTTTCTGTTATCCCTTGCATATTATAGTTCATCACGAAGTTCTGCTAACTTGGTGATGGTGACTAGAGAATTCTGTCAATCACTATCTTATCTGGAAGATTAACTCCCACTTGATTCAAGCGATTGTAGTACCCAGACAATCTGAGCACTTGCTCACTAGTTGAGCGATTCTCCTCCATCTTTTAGCTATAGAACTTGTTGGAGACTTCATATCTCTCAACTCGGGTATTTGCTTGAAATATTAACTTCAACTCCTGGAACATCTCATATGGTCCATGACGTTCAAAACGTCTTTGAAGTCCCGATTCTAAGCCATTAAGCATGGTGCACTAAACTATCAAGTAGTCATCATATTGAGCCAGCCAAACGTTCATAACGTCTGCATCTGCTCCTGCAATAGGCCTGTCACCTAGCGGTGCATCAAGGACATAATTCTTCTGTGCAGCAATGAGGATAAACCTCAGATCACGGATCCAATCCGCATCATTGCTACTAACATCTTTCAACATAATTTTCTCTAGGAACATATCAAAATAAACACAGGGAAGCAACAGCGCGAGCTATTGATCTATAACATAATTTGCAAAATACTACCAGGACTATGTTCATGATAAATTTAAGTTCAGTTTAATCATATTACTTAAGAACTCCCACTTAGATAGACATCCCTCTCATCCTCTAAGTGATCACGTGATCCAAATCAACTAAACCATAACCGATCATCACGTGAGATGGAGTAGTTTTCAATGGTGAACATCGTTATGTTGATCATATCTACTATATGATTCACGCTCGACCTTTCGGTCTCCGTGTTCCAAGGCCATATCTGTATATGCTTGGCTCGTCAAGTATAACCTGAGTATTCTGCGTGTGCAACTGTTTTGCACCCGTTGTATTTGGACGTAGAGCTTATCACACCCGATCATCACGTGGTGTCTGGGCACGACGAACTTTGGCAACGGTGCATACTCAGGGAGAACACTTCTTGATAATTTAGTGAGAGATCATCTTATAATGCTACCGTCAATCAAAGCAAGATAAGATGCATAAAAAGGGATAAACATCATATGCAATCAATATAAGTGATATGATATGGCCATCATCATCTTGTGCTTGTGATCTCCATCTCCGAAGCACCGTCATGATCACCATCGTCACCGGCGCGCCACCTTGATCTCCATCGTAGCAACGTTGTCGTCTCACCAATCTTATGCTTCCACGACTATCACTACCGCTTAGTAATAAAGTAAAGCATTACATCGCGATTGCATTGCATACAATAAAGCGACAACCATATGGCTCCTGCCAGTTGCCGATAACTCGGTTACAAAACATGATCATCTCATACAATAAAATCAGCATCATGTCTTGACCATATCACATCACAACATACCCTGCAAAAACAAGTTAGACGTCCTCTACTTTGTTGTTGCAAGTTTTACGTGGCTGCTACGGGCTTAAGTAAGAACTCATCTCACCTACGCATCAAAACCACAACGATAGTTCGTCAAATAGACTCCGTTTTAACCTTCTCAAGGACCGGCCGTAGTCACACTTGGTTCAACTAAAGTTGGAGAGACAGTCTTCCGCAAGCCATCTATGTGCAAAGCACGTCGAGGGAACCGGTCTCGCGTAAGAGTACGCGTAAGGTTGGTCCGGATCGTCTCAACCAACAATACCGCCGAACCAAAGTATGACATGCTGGTAGGCAGTATGACTTGTATCGCCCACAACTCACTTGTGTTCTACTCGTGCATATAACATCAAACCATAAAACCTAGGCTCGGATGCCACTGTTGGGGAACGCAGTAATTTCAAAAAATTTCCTACGCACACGCAAGATCATGGTGATGCACAGCAACGAGAGGGGAGAGTGTTGTCTACGTACCAACGCAGACCGACTGCAGAAGCGATCACACAACGTAGAGGAAGTAGTCGTACGTCTTCTTCCCGATCCGACCGATCCAAGCACCGTTACTCCGGCACCTCCGAGTTCTTAGCACACGTTCAGCTCGATGACGATCCTCGGGCTCCGATCCAGCAAAGCGTCGAGGAAGAGTTCCGTCAGCACGACGGCGTGATGACGATCTTGATGTATCACCGACGCAGGGCTTGGCCTAAGCTCTACAACGATATGACCGAGGTGGAATTTGGTGGCAGGGGGCACCGCACACGGCTAAGGAATGATCTCAAGGATCAAGTTGTGTGTCTTGGGGTGCCCCCTGCCCCCGTATATAAAGGTTGGAGGAGGGGAGCCGGCCGGCCAAGGGAGAGGAGGCGCAGGGGAGTCCTACTCCCACCGGGAGTAGGACTCCTCCCCCCAATCCTAATCCTATTAGGACTCCCGGGGGGAAAAGGAGAGAGAAGGGGGGCCGGCCCCTATCCTAGTCCTACTAGGACTTTGGGAAGGGGGGCGCCGGCCAGCTTGTGGGCTTTCCCTTTTTTTCCTTTTCCACTAAGGCCCAATAGGCCCATTAGTCTCCCGGGGGGTTCCGGTAACCCTCCCGGTATTCCGGTAAAATCCCGATTTCACCCGGAACACTTCCGATGTCCAAACATAGGCTTCCAATATATCAATCTTTACGTCTCGACCATTTCGAGACTCCTCGTCATGTCCGTGATCTCATCCGGGACTCCGAACAACCTTCGGTACATCAAAATGCATAAACTCATAATAACTGTCATCGTAACGTTAAGCGTGCGGACCCTACGGTTCGAGAACAATGTAGACATGACCGAGACACGTCTCCGGTCAATAACCAATAGCGGGACCTGGATGCCCATATTGGCTCCTACATATTCTACGAAGATCTTTATCGGTCAGACCGCATAACAACATACGTTGTTCCCTTTGTCATCGGTATGTTACTTGCCCGAGATTCGATCGTCGGTATCCAATACCTAGTTCAATCTCGTTACCGGCAAGTCTCTTTACTCGTTCCGTAATACATCATCTCACAACTAACACATTAGTTACAGTGCTTGCAAGGCTTATGTGATGTGCATTACCGAGAGGGCCCAAAGATACCTCTCCGACAATCGGAGTGACAAACCCTAATCTCGAAATACGCCAACCCAACATCTACCATTGGAGACACCTGTAGTACTCCTTTATAATCACCCAGTTACGTTGTGACGTTTGGTAGTACCCAAAGTGTTCCTCCAGTAAACGGGAGTTGCATAATCTCATTTTTATAGGAACATGTATAAGTCATGAAGAAAGCAATAGCAACATACTAAACGATCGAGTGCTAAGCTAATGGAATGGGTCATGCCAATCAGATCATTCTACTAATGATGTGACCTTGTTAATCAAATAACAACTCTTTGTTCATGGTTAGGAAACATAACCATCTTTGATTAACGAGCTAGTCAAGTAGAGGCATACTAGTGACACTCTGTTGGTCTATGTATTCACACATGTATTATGTTTCCGGTTAATACAATTCTAGCATGAATAATAAACATTTATCATGATATAAGGAAATAAATAATAACTTTATTATTGCCTCTAGGGCATATTTCCTTCAATACACGCCAAAGAAGCCTAGCAGGTTCACGCAAAGGTTCTTCGTCACGTGCATCACGTCGATTGAGGAGCGGACCTCTAGGTCTTTCCAGTAGGGTAGGTCCCAAAATATAGATTTCTTCTTCCACATGGGTGCGTGTCCCTCAGCGTCATTCGGAACAGCTAGTCCACCGGGACCCTTTCCAAAGATTACGTAGTGTAAATCATTGACCATAGCAAGCACGTGATCACCGGTGCGCATGGCGGGCTTCTTCCGGTGATCTGCCTCGCCTTTGAAATGCTTGCCTTTCTTTCGACATTGATGGTTGGTCGGAAGAAATCGACGATGGCCCAGGTACACATTCTTCCTGCAT
This sequence comes from Triticum monococcum, assembly GCA_034509565.1. NCBI lineage: Eukaryota > Viridiplantae > Streptophyta > Magnoliopsida > Poales > Poaceae > Triticum > Triticum monococcum. The sequence continues at coordinate 615,819,219 of CM067846.1, forward strand.
TTGTCCAGGTATATACTTTCAGTGTCATCTAAACAGTGCGTGCATGCGTGGTATCCTTTGTTTGTCTGTCCTGAAAGGTTACTGAGAGCGGGCCAATCGTTGATGGTCACGAACAGCAACGCCTTAAGGTTAAATTCCTCCTGTCTGTGCTCATCTCACGTACGTACACCGTTTCCATTCCACAGCTGTAAAAATTCTTCAACTAATGGCCTTAGGTACACATCAATTTCGTTGCCGGGTTGCTTAGGGCCTTGGATGAGAACTGGCATCATAATGAACTTCCGCTTCATGCACATCCAAGGAGGAAGGTTATACATACATAGAGTCACGGGCCAGGTGCTGTGATTGCTGCTCTGCTCCCCGAAAGGATTAATGCCATCCGCGCTTAAAGCAAACCATACATTCCTTGGGTCCTTTGCAAACTCATCCCAGTACTTTCTCTCGATTTTTCTCCACTGCGACCCGTCAGCGGGTGCTCTCAACTTCCCATCTTTCTTTCGGTTCTCATTGTGCCATCGCATCAACTTCGCATGCTCTTCGTTTCTGAACAGACGTTTCAACCGTGGTATTATAGGAGCATACCACATCACCTTCGCAGGAACCCTCTTCCTGGGGGGCTCGCCGTCAACATCACCAGGGTCATCTCGTCTGATCTTATACCGCAATGCACCGCATACCGGGCATGCGTTCAGATCCTTGTATACGCTGCAGTAGAGGATGCAGTCATTAGGACATGCATGTATCTTCTCCACCTCCAATCCTAGAGGGCATACGACCTTCTTTGCCGCGTATGTACTGTCGGGCAATTCGTTATCCTTTGGAAGCTTCTTCTTCAATATTTTTAGTAGCTTCCCAAATCCTTTGTCAGCCACAGCATTCTCTGCCTTCCACTGCAGCAAATCTAGTACGGTACCGAGCTTTGTGTTGACATCTTCGCAATTGGGGTACAACCCTTTTTTGTGATCCTCTAACATGCGATCGAACTTCAGCTTCTCCTTTTCACTTTCGCATTGCGTCCTTGCATCGATAATGACCCGGCGGAGATCACAATCATCGGGCACATCGTCTGGTTCCTCTTGATCTTCAGCAGCTTCACCCGTTGCAGCATCATTGGGCACATCGCCTGGTTCCTCTTGATCTTCACCAGCTCCCCCCGTTGCAGCATCACCGTATTCAGGGGGCACATAGTTGTCATCGTACTCTTCTTCTTCGCCTTCTTCCATCATAACCCCTATTACTCCGTGCCTCGTCCAAATATTATAGTGTGGCATGAAACCCTTGTAAAGTAGGTGGGAGTGAAGGATTTTTCGGTTAGAGTAAGACCTCGTATTCCCATATTCAGTGCATGGACAACACATAAAACCATTCTGCTTGTTTGCCCCAGCCGCTTCGAGAAACTCATGCACGCCCTTAATGTACTCGCGGGTGTGTCTGTCACCGTACATCCATTGCCGGTTCATCTGCGTGCATTATATATAATTAAGTGTCCAAATTAATAGAAGTTCATCATCACATTAAAACCAAAGTGCATACATAGTTCTCATCTAACAACATATAGCTCTCCAGAGCATCTAATTAATTAAACCATACATTGAAACTATGTAAAACATTTCAATGCGAAAACAAATGCGATCATAATCGCAACCAAGGTAACAATTGATCCATTGGCATAATGATACCAAGCCTCGGTATCAATGGCATATTTTCTAATCTTTCTAATCTTCAAGCGCATTGCATCCATCTTGATCTTGTGATCATCGACGACATCTGCAACATGCAACTCCAATATCATCTTCTCCTCCTCAATTTTTTTTATTTTTCCTTCAACAAATTGTTTTCTTTTTCAACTAAATTTAACCTCTCGACAATAGGGTCGGTTGGCATTTCCGATTCACATACATCCTACATAAATAATATCTATGTCACGTTGGTTGGCATAATTTTCATAAACAATAAATGAACCAATAGTTATAAAGATAATATATATACCACATCCGGATCATAGACAGGACGAGGGCCGACGGGGGCGGATACCAAAACCATCGCACTATATAAGATGCAATAATAAAAGTAAGAAAATAATACAAGTATCTATGTAAACATGCAAGTAAGAATATTTTTCCTTTCAGAAAGAAGATAAAACAAGAGGCTCACCATGGTGGTGCCGGCGATGAGCTCGGCGCGGGTGATCGACGGCGGTGAAGATGGGGACGGGGCGTGACGGACCGCTAAACATAGACAAATATTATGGAAAATGGAGCTTGGAGATCGAGCTTGGAGAGGAGAAAGCTTAAGTAGTGTGGCTCGGGCATTCCATCGAACACCTTGTGTGCATAGGAGGTGAGCTAGAGCACCACCAAGCCCTCTCCCCCTCGGCCAGAGAAAAACAGAGCACTGGGGTGCTCCGCTCGCGAGCGAGGGGTATATATAGGCACCTCATTGGTCCCGGTTGGTGGCATGAGCCGGGACTAAAGGGGAGCCTTTGGTCCCGATTCAAGCCACCAACCGGGACCAATGGTGGTGGGCCAGGAGCGAGGCCCATTGGTCCCGGTTCATCCCACCAACCGGGACCAAAAGGTCCAGATGAACCGGGACCAATAGCCCACGTGGCCCGGCCGGCCCCCTGGGCTCACGAACCGGGACCAATGCCCACATTGGTCCCGGTTCTAGACTGAACTGGGACTAATGGGCTGAGCCGGCCTGGACCAAAGCCCTGTTTTCTACTAGTGCACGCGCCTCGCCACCCCGCCCCACCCAAGCCACCACCTTTGTCATGTCACTGACGTCCCCTGACTTCCCTCTAATTAAACCTTACCCATCCTTTGATGACCAATCAGATATATGTCTCACCTTCGTCTCACTCATGCTCACCCGAAATCAACTTTAAATCGGTCACCTAGTCTCAAATTGTTGAAAGCCAAGCACGCTTAGATTTAAGATTTCTTTCGGATGGGCTTCCGAAAAAAGGTGCACCTTGTTAATATGACTAGTCTATAATTCCTATTAAGTTAGGATGTCACATACATCCTTCTCCCTCCAAAGAACCTGACGTCCCCATCTGCCCAGCAGGAACGTTCGCTCTTGGCACATGTCTGTGCGCGCTAGTGCCAACATCCACATGTGCCTCATATATGCATCACTGACCCGCACATGCCCGTGTTACCGCAAGGGTCATCTTTAATACTAATTTGTAACGTCCCAACCAAACCCATCAATTCATGGGATCTAAACTGGCCCATCCTTAAATTGTTGCAAACGAAGCACGCTTAACTTTGAGGTTCTTTTCGAATAGGCTTCCGTCTATCATTCATATTAAGTCGGGTTGTCACACCATTAGCATTTGATATATATGCTAGCTCATGCATCCATCGCATGCGTACAAAATTTGCCTTGTCCCTTATCAACCTTAAATTAATAATTAGCTACAAGAGACTAGGAGTGGAAAATAGTACCGTATTTTATGAAGCTGGTTGATGCCACTCGGTGGAATGTTGGAGTAGACTTCACACATCATAATACTATGCACCAAAACAAAAAGTAGATTAAAAGATAGAAATTTGGGTGATCTCCCTTTGTTTATGTCGCTTTCGTAGGACCACGTCTGGTTGGAAGGAAGCAATGAAGTGTGGAGTCATCATTCTTCCCACATATATGTAATGCGGTAGGAGTAAATAAGGGGGAAGAGAATAGTATCTCTGCTGGAATAAGAAACATCGATTGTGTTCGATCAGTTTAGAACAAAGGGATAAGTAAGAGGGTGCTTGGATACGTTTTAATCCCATGACTAAAAGTAGTGGGACTAAAACTTGCTAGCCTCACCCATGCTTGGATCCAAATACTAAAGAGACTAAAATCAAGTTATTGAGCATTTATTATCCTCCAAATCCTTCAATCCAGAACTCGCATTTGTTAAAGGAGAGGAATTAAATAAGGAGAGAGAGGGCTAATACATATTTTAGTAGGTTTCCTATGACTAAAAGATTTTAGCCTCAAAACTAGTCCTAGCCTCTCTTTAGTCAGGGGTGCTTGGAACTTTAGCCTCTAAAAGAGACTATTTTTAGTCAGACTAAAAATAATTCATTGGATCCAAGCACCCTCTAAGATGCACTTCCCATTAAAGAAGCCTCTTAAATGATTGTACTTATTGATTAAGCTAAATCAAAGCAATATTTACCTTAAGTAGGTTTGCAAACTACGAACTGCATTCCTTCATTCATCATCAATCTTGATTGATGAGATTTTTCAGATAGATCCAACAAACCGAAAAGAAGAAAGTACTACTCGTAGAAAATATATGTCCACTAATATGTGTTATTCTTGTGATATATATATATATATATATATATATATATATATATATGTACATTACAGTGGTAGTGTACGTTAAAACATGCCGTTTTTGGACATAGACATTGTCTAACGTGCGATTTTGACCATGGGTAATGGGTTGTTTCTTTGAATATGTTTGTTAATACTCTCTCCGTCTCATAATGTAAGACGTTTTTTGTCAAAAAACGTCTTATATTATGGGACGGAGGGAGTAGAAGATTGCAAATTTATTACACTAACAGTTCATGACAGCTACAAAATATTATTTGACTATTTCTAGCATAACTCTGTATTCTACAAGTCAAAGTTAGAAACGTTCGACTGCATGTTCTCTTAAGTAGCTCTTTGGAAAAAAAAACTATATCCACAAGTACAATTACATGCGCTGGAGTTTTGGCACCATACAGATCAAATCACTCAATTCTGGTTTATTCATAAGAAATCAAAGCGTTGTCCTAATCGATATATGGACGACTACTTGGGGCCATCCATCTGTCACTTGCCTCATACTTATTTTCTTAGGTCCGGGGCTCCCTAATCGCCTCCAGCTTCCAGCCCATTTTCTGTGGTTCATCTTCAACCCATCCACGGCTCCTACGTGCCCGTGCCCCTGCGCCCCCCCCCCCCCCCCCCCCCCCCCCGGCATACTCGCTACGGCGCTCTGTCTCTGTGGGCTCTTGATGCTTGATCCAAAATTGAGAAACATGAATAAGAACTTTTGGCAACTGATAAATAAAAAATGCACGACCACTTTGAACGCTACCGCGCGTCTCAAGGGAGAAGGAACTTTCTAGTCTAGACGTCCGTTCCTAGATGCTTGGCCTCCTTTTGGTAAATTTGTAATAGATGGATCGGTGTGTATGCTTTATCTAGCGAGTTGTAGCTGCTAGAGGCGGCTGGATATTGCTTTAGATGTGTTGGCTGTTCGGGTCTATGGTCTGGTTACTTGTACTGGATTTTTGATGGTTTTTTTAAAAGAAATCGGAGGAGAAACCCTCTTTTGCTAAAAAAAAAACTTTGAACGCTACTATACATGACACATGCATGCATGGCAACAAGAACTCTACCACCTCTAAAAGGAAAAAAGAAAAACTCTACCAATTTTGGCGGGACTGTGTGTAGGTACTTCTCCAGCGTTCAGTGGCGCGCAGGCGATACAAAGATGCTTTTTCCCAGATGTGTGCCACCTCAGATTTGCACACACACGCCATGATAACTATGACTTGTTAGGGCATCTTCAATATCGACCCTCAAACCTCCTGAGTTGGACTTTGTTGTCTGGACTACGGAAGCCATCGAACGTGGTCCTATATCAGTCTGCGGCACGGTCCGGACGCGTTTTCTGTCGTAAATTGGAGAAAAACGTGAGGAAGATTTGCGGGAGTCCGAACCGCTGTCATGCTCGCTTCTGACCGCTCTGACCCACAAAAAACCACTCCCCTCTCCTGTGCGCGCTTCCGGCCCGACGCCAGTTGTCCGCATTCATGCCGCTATAGAGCGCGCCGCTTCATATTGAAGGACGCTCCGGGCGGACGCGCCGCCCGCTGCACGCCTGACTGGACACGTCTCCTCGCTGCATTCAAACGCCTCCATTAAACTCGCGTGGAAGCCGAGAAACCTACTCTAACCACACGTTCGTTCACGAGCACCCAACACTAAACGCAACGCCAGGCAAGATCATCCCGTCCATCCGCTATTTAAATGAGGCCAAACGCCGGGCAAGAATCACACCACTCTGCCGCTTTCCCATCTCCACCTTCCCTCATTTTCTCCACTCTTTCGATGGCATCAGACGAGTAGGAACAACAGTTCTCCGACATAAAAATCGACTGGGTGGCCTGCCGAGCCCGGCGGATATGAGCGAGGCAGCTCGCTGCTCCACCTCCCTCGCCTTGCCTGATGGAGCAAGTTGCCGCCCCAAGTCGGCTCGTGGTTCAGCAGCTCACCGCTCCAAGCCAACTCATGAAGGAGTGACGAGTTGCTCCAAGCCGGCACGACAGGTGCATGGCAGCACGGGCGTCGTCGCCTCAAGTGCCTGCGACCGCGCCATCCGTCGTCACGCGCGCGTAGCCGCACCATGTAGGCAGAGAAAGAAGCTGGCTACGCGAATGCCGACGAGGTGGTGGCCCGCACGTCCGTGCCTGCCGCTATCAATGAGGAGAAGTAGAATACAGGAGGCCGCCGCCATTTGGGTCCCAGGAAGGCCATCCCTGGTGACCTGGCCGATTCTTTTTTATCTCGGACCATCCTGGGCACCCGTGTGAGATCCACAGAATCACCCTTCCCCTCAGGCTAAAGCAACCTCTTTGTCACTCCGATGAGCAGCTTAGTCGGACATAGGGATGATACGGGGAAGTATATGCCTCCGGGACTCCTAACACTTCGTTAGCGGGCTACCGGATATGGGAAAGACAAAAGGATCCGTCGCGGCCGGCCGTAGACTAGTGTAGTGTATCCATGTCGTGGAATGGAGCTCCGCACATAGTTTTACCTTTTTAGTTTAAAATAGTCCAAAATATAACTATTTTCGTCCGGTTTGTATGAAATCCATCACGTTAATATGAAATCCGGCCGAGTTTGCAAATTTCATCCAGTTTGTTGAAAAAAAGTTTGAAATGTATGCGGCTACGGTTGGATGGCCTCCTTCTCCATCCGTGTCCGCGCACTGATTCCACTATCTTCAGATGGATGGGGGAGGAAATTTGCGGATCGCCGTTGAAGATTCACTTAAATATGCATATCAAGTAGTAGATGCATATTACAAAACCACAAAAATAAATAAAAGAATGCATGCCAGTAGCAGTTCATGGGTCAGATGCTCAAAGATTTCCAAGCCCGCATGCAAAATAAATTTTATTTTTCTTGATTTTTTTTCTTTGGACTGTCTCTGCAACTAATTAATTTGACTGTTTCTTGGCTAGCCAGCCAGCCTAGCTAATCAATCCAAGTTTGCGTCATGATCACTTTAGGATCCGCCAGAACAGGTCCGAAGTAGCAGTAAAGTACACATATTTATCACCACTTTATGGTCTCCTACTTTTTTTTACTTTTGGCCCTAGCTTGCTCAATCAGAAAACTTTTGGCCCTGCTTTTTCTGGAACTTTAGTCCACACCAAAGGCGAAAGCTCACTGATCTACCGATAATATCGTTCATGTCGATGGATCCTACAGTGATTAATCTTTGCCACATCGTCCTAATCGCGAGATTAGACGGATCGACGAGATAGCTCCCATGCCGTTAGTTAGCTTGCTCTCGCCGCCTTCCTTCCTCTTCATCCATCGACCAATTTCGCACAAGCAGGCGTCGGCGTCGACGTCTCTGTCGCGGGTGATTGGGATGTGACACCTTACATACATTACATGAGGTTCGGCTAGCTATCTCACAACACACACGCACATATCGTCACGAAAAATACACTTGTGTCGCCCATCGACAGATCAATCAACCAATGCAATGGTTAGTAATTATTCCGCATGATTAACTCCCACGTCTTTTTATTTACAAACCCGGATCCATCGTGTCACGTTGATTTAGGTTTAGTTTGTTAATTCGGCCTGTCAACGGATCAGGGGTGTTGCGTGGCACGTCACCCGTCCATCTTTCTCTCGCTCTATAGTTTAGTGCAAGTATATCCTTAGCCGGTTAATTTATGGCTATTGATCATTTCCTCGAGACAAGATCGGTAATTTTGCTGGAAATCAAGCGGACCTCGTAATCGTCTACGGTACATGTATGTACGTACCAACTTGCATCCATCATCACGATTGACAGATACAATTTCGTGCCCATGCAAAAAAAAAAGATACAATTGCAAGCCCTACTTATTTCCCGAGTTATGTGTGTGTACTTAGCCTTACAATTGTACATCCTGCTCCTAACGAGGATGACTTTCCGATAGACCAACCTCCTGTTGGCGGACTGCCAGACCTCTGCAGGAAATGGCGCACGCCGCCCATCACTCAGACATTATTGTGGACTTGACTTTCAAGGTTGAAAGAATATTTCACGAAGTAGGCACTCTCCTTTAGAAGAGGGTGAGTCTGTGTTCACTGAAAATCATGTATTGTGGAATACTGAGGGAGGAGATACTCTTCAACAAATCTTCTCAGATTTTACGGAAGCCGGGGACGAGAGCGAATTTGTCGCAATAGCCACCAATCTGGCGAGGCGGTTTCGCAGTGAGTGCATGCAACTTGCACGCACATACATCCATATGCATGTGAAGTCATCATATAGATACACATCTTAAGTTAGCCCTCCGTACATTTCTGTCCATTAATTAATTATTATTAGTTAAATCTAGAGAGAAATATAGCTGTCAGGTGTGTGTGTGTCATCCCCAACTACATGTTGTTCGCTTTCTTTTTGTTGTAAGCCTCCCAATGTTTTAGACTATAAGCTTTATAACTCTTTTTTTTCTAATAAAAGAGAGGTTGTTCCCTCTGATTTCTATTAAAGAAACCATCTGTTATATCGACTTTACTCCAACAATTCTACCAGCTTCTCACCATCGAATATGATCACAAACTTTACTCTCTTTCCATCCCCTCCTGGTAGATTAATTTTAGGTAGGGTACTATTCTTAAGCATTAACCAAAGAAAGACTTTGACTTTAGGCGGAATTTCGATTTTCCATAAGAATTTTTGACAAAAACCACTATCATCTACAATCAAATGTCTTTATAAAGACTTGACAGTAAACTTACCATTAGCTATCAACATCCACCTAATTGTATCTTTTCTACCAGATACATCGATTTCCTCACAACTAAACTGAAGGCTATTGATACGTCCATTTTGCATCATGTTTTTCTACTGTTATTTATATTGTTTTATCCATAATAATGCTTTTTGGATTAATTCTAATGCCTTTTCTCTCATAATATGCAAGGTACACATAAAGAGGGAAAATTCCAGCAGCTGGAAACCTGGACCTGAGAAAGCTACGTCAGGCTACCTATTCTGCACAACTCTAGATGAGCTGAAACTTTACGGAGATTTTTTATGGAATATATAAAAAATATTGGAGCCAATAAGTACAAGAGGGGGCCCACCAGGTGGGCACAACCCACCTGGGCGCGCCTGGGGGCCCAGGCGCGCTCTGGTGGGTTGTGCCCTCCTCAGCCCACCTCCGATGCCCCTCTTCTGGTATATAAGTCATTTTGACCTTGAAAAAAAATAAGGAGAGGACTTTCGAGACGAAGCGCCGCCGTCTCGAGGTGGAACTTGGGCAGGAGCAATTTTGCCCTCCGGCGGAGCGATTCCGCCGGGAAAACTTCCCTCCCGGAGGGAGAAATCATCATGATCATCATCACCAACAACTCCCCATCTTGGGGAGGGCAATCTCCATCAACATCTTCAACAACACCATCTCCTCCCAAACCCAGTTCATCTCTTGTGTTAAATCTTTGTACCGGAACTATAGATTGATACTTGTGGGTGACTAGTCGTGTTGATTACATCTTGTAGTTGATTACTATATGGTTTATTTGGTGGAAGATTATATGTTCAGATCCAATATGCTATTTAATACCCTCTGATCTTGAGCATGATTATCATTTGTGAGTAGTTACTTTTGTTCTTGAGGCCACTGGAGAAATCTTGTTGCAAGTAATCATGTGAATTTTATATGTGTTTGATATTTTGATGGTATGTATGTTGTGATTCCCTTAGTGATGTCATATGAACGTCGACTACATGACACTTCACCATATTTTGGCCTAAGGGAATGCATTGTGGAGTAGTTATTAGATGATGGGTTGCGAGAGTGACAGAAGCTTAAACCCTAGTTTATGCGCTATTCCGTAAGGGACTGATTTGGGCCCAAATGTTTAATGCTATGGTTTGAATTTATTCTTAATACTTTACTCATAGTTGCGGATCCTTGCAAGGGGGTTAATCATAAGTAGGAGGTTTGTTCAAGTAAGAACAACACCTAAGCACCGTTCCAATCACATATCAAATTATCAAAGTAGCAAACACAAATCGAACCAACTTGATGAAGTGACTAGATGAAATTCCCGTGTGCCCTCAAGAACGCTTTGCTTATCATAAGAGACCATTTTGGCCTGTCCTTTGCCTAAGAAGGATTGGGCTATCTTGCTGCACTTTTGTTACCATTGCCATTACTTGATCGTTACAAATTATCTTGCTATCAAACTACTCGTTACTTAAAATTTCAGTGCTTGCAGAGAATACCTTGCTAGAAACCGCTTGTCATTTCCTTGTGCTCCTCGTTGGGTTCGACACTTACTTATCGAAAGGACTACGATTGATACCCTATACTTGTGGGTCATCAAGGCTCTTTTCTGGCGCTGTTGCTGGGAAGTGAAGCACTCTTGGTAAGGAGAAAACATTACTATGTGCTGAAATTTACTGTCACATGTTACTATGGAAAACAATCCTTTGAGGGGTTGTTTGGGGTATCTTCACCTCGACCGGAACCACAATTAGTCACCCCTCAACCTACTGCACCCACGGAAAATATTGGTTATGAAATTCCTTCGGGTATGATAGAACACCTGCTAACTAATACTTATGTAGGAGATGGAACCGAACATCCTGATATGCACTTGATTAGGGATGCCAGTTTTTCCCATGGGTATGGGTGCCCACGGGTACCCTACCCGAAAACACTGGGCATGGGTGAGACTTTCTAACACTTCATACCCATGGGTAATAGGTATCCATACCCGCAAAATGCATGGGTAGGGTATGGGTATGAAATTATACCCATGGGTAACCCAATGGATACCCAGAAAAAATAAATAAATTAAAACCAACAATATCTGGGTAAACCTACAGTAATTAGCATTGCAAGTTTCCAAACTTGATTTGTTTTCAAAGATAGTTTGTAATGGAGATTAAGATATTTTTCTGTCAACCGTCATTTTGAAAATTTGATGTAAATGTAAACCAAATTGGGATGGTTGAGTACCTAACTTTAGTTTTAGGCCCTTTTGTTGTCTTACCTTTATCATGCCAATGTTATATACTGTACCCATCAGATACCCATTGGGTATAATATACCCGATGGGTACGGGCATGGGTACCAATTTATGCCCATGGATATTGAAATGGGTGGGTATAGAAAAAAGATTTGGGTATGGGTTCGGGCAAAAAAAGGTCGTACCCGCCCATACCCTACCCATATGTGGATGAAATTTGTGGATTATTTAAGCTTGCAGGTTTACCCGGAGATGAAGCTAAGAAAAAGGTTTTACCTTTATCTTTGAAGGGAAAAGCATTGGCATGGTATAGTCTATGCTATGATATTGGATCTTGGAATTGGAATCGATTGAAATTGGAGTTCCACCAAATTTTTTGTACTATGCATCTAGTTCATCGTGATCAGAATTACATATATAATTTTTGGCCTCGTGAAGGAGAAAGTCTTGCTCTAGCTTGGGGAGGCTTAAGTCAATGTTATATTCATGCCCCAATCATGAGCTCTCAAGAGAAATTATCATTCAAAATTTTTATGCTCGGTTTTCTCACAATGATCGCTCCATGCTTGATACTTCTTGTAGTGGTTCCTTTATGAAGAAGACTATTGAATTCCGGTGGGATATTTTAGAGAGAATTAAACGCAACTCTGAAGATTGGGAACTCGATGGAGGTAAAGAGTCAGGTATTAAGCTTAAGTATGATTGTGTTAAATCTTTTATGAATACCGATGCTTTTCAAAAGTTTAGCACTAAATATGAACTTGACTCTGAGATAGTAGCCTCCTTTTGTGAATCTTTTGCTACTCATGTTGATCTCCCTAAGGAGAAGTGGTTTAAATATCACCCACCTATTAAAGAAGAAATTGAAGAACCGGTAATAGCTAAAGATGAGACTATTATTTATAATGTTGATCCAGTTGTTCCTACTGCTTATATTGAAAAACCACCTTTCCCTGTTAGGATGAAGGAACATGCTAAAGTTTAACCCGTGGTCAATAAATGTTATATTAGAACACCTAAAATAGCTGAACAAATTAAGGTAGAACCTAGTGTTGCTATGGTTAAGGATCTCCTGGTGGAAAATATAGATTGGCATGTTATTTACTTTTGTGATGAAGCTACTATAATTGCCAAACCCGATGAAAAGGATAAATATAGACCCATTGTTGGCATGCCTATTGTCCCAGTTAAGATAGGAGATCACTGTTATTATGGCTTATGTGACATAGGTTCTAGCGTGAGTGATGTTCCTTTTACCTTATATCAAGAAATTATGAATGATATAGCACCCGCTGAGATAGAAGACATAGATGTTACTATTAAACTTGCTAATAGAGACACCATCACACCACTTGGGATTGTTAGAGGTGTTGAAGTTTTGTGTGGGAAAATAAAATATCCTACTGATTTTCTTGTTGTTGGTTCCCCACAAGATGACTTTTGTCCCATTATCTTTGGTAGACCTTTCTTGAACATCGCTAGATTGTGAGAAAAAAACTGTCGGTGTTAGTTTTGCTGATGAGTCTCATGAGTTTAATTTTTCTATTTTTAGTAGAAAGTGTCATAGAAAGAATTGCCTAGTAAGGATGAAATAATTGGTCTTGCTTCTATTGCCGTACCTCCTACTGATCCACTAGAACAATATTTGCTAGACCATGAGAACGATATACATATGCATGAAAGAAATGAAATATATAAGATTTTCTTTGCACAACGTCCTCTTCTTAAACACAATTTGCCTATTGAAACACTAGGAGGTCCTCCTCCACCTAAATGTGATCCCGTGTCGAATTAAAACAATTACGGGTTACTTTGAAATATGCTTATCTTGATGAGAAGAAGATATATCCTGTTATTATTAGTGCTAACCTTTCAGAACATGAAGAAGAAAGATTATTAAAGGTTCCGAGGAAGCACCGAGCTGCTATTGGGTATACTCTTGATGATTTAAAGAGCATTAGTCCCACTCTCTGCCAGCACAAAATTAATATGGAACCTGATGCTAAACCCGTTGTTGATCACCAACTATGTTTAAATCCTAAGATGAAAGAAGTGGTAAGAACTGAAATAGTGAAGCTTCTCGAAGCAGGTATAATCTATCCTATATAGCTGATAGTAGATGGGCAAGTCATGTTCATTGTGTCCCTAAGAAGAGAGGTATTACTGTTATTCCTAATGACAAAAATGAAATTATTCCACAAATAATTGTTACTATCTATAGAATGATAATTGATTTTAGAAAATTAAACAAAACCTAGTAAAGATCATTACCCTTTGCCTTTTATTGATCAAATGCTAGAAATATTGTCAAAGCACACACATTTTTGTTTCCTTCATGGATATTCTGGTTTTCTCAAATGCCTGTCTCACAACCTGATCAAGAGAAAACCACCTTTACTTGTCCTTTTGGAACTTATGCTTATAGACGTATGCCTTTTGGTTTATGTAATGCACATGCTACCTTTCAAACATGTATGGCTGCTATATTCTCTGACTTTTGTTAAAAGATTGTTAAGCTTTTCATGGATGATTTTTCCGTTTACGTAACTTCTTTTGATGATTGCTTGAGAAACCTTGATCGAGTTTTGCAGAGATGCGAGCAAACTAATCTTTTCTTGAATTGGGAGAAGTGCCACATTATGGTTAATGAAGGTATTGTCTTGGGACATAAAATTTCTGAATGGGGTATTGAGGTGGATAAAGCTAAAGTTGATGCAATTGAGAAAATGCCATGTCCAAAAGATATCAAAGGTGTCGTAGTTTTCTTGGTCACGCCGGTTTCTATAGGAGGCTTATTAAAGACTTCTCTAAAATTTCTAGGCCTCTTACAAATCTTTTACAAAAGGAAGTTCCATTTGTTTTTGATGATGATTGTGTAGAAGCCTTTGAAACACTTGAGAAAGCCTTGATTTCCTCACCTATTGTTCAAACACCTGACTGGAATTTACCTTTTGAAATTATGTGTGATGCTAGTGACTATGCTGTTGGTGTTGTTCTAGGAAAAAGAGTTGATAAGAAACTAAATGTTATTCATTATGCTAGTAAAACTCTAGACATTGCTCAACGAAATTATGCTACTACTGAAAAAGAATTCTTAGCAGTGGTGTTTGCTTGTGATAAATTCAGATCTTACATTGTTGATTCTAAAGTTATTGTTCACACCGACCATGCTGCTATAAAATATCTTATGGAAAAGAAAGATGCTAAACCTAGACTCATTAGGTGGGTTCTCTTGCTGCAAGAATTTGACTTACATACTGATAGAAAGGGAGTTGAGAACCCCGTGGTTGATAACTTGTCTAGGATTGAAAATATTATTGATGAACCACAACCTATTAATGATAGTTTTCCTGATGAACAATTAGCTGCAATAAATGTTTCTCATAACGCTCCTTGGTATGCTGACTATGCTAATTACATTGTTGCCAAATATATACCACCTAGCTTCACATACAAGCAAAAGAAAAAAAATTCTTCTATGATTTAAGACACTACTTTTGGGTTGACCCACATCTTTATAAAGAAGGAGTAGATGGTATTATTAGATATTGTGTACCTGAGCATGAACAGGGACAAATCCTACGGAAATGTCACTCCGAAGCTTATGGAGGACATCATGCGGGAGATAGAGCTGCTCACAAGGTATTGCAATCTGGTTTTTATTGGCCTACTCTCTTCAAGGATGCCAGTAAGTTTGTTTTATCTTGTGATGAATGTCAAAGGATTGGTAATATTGGTAAGCGTCGGGAAATTCCTATGAATTATTCTCTTGTTGTTGAACCATTTGATGTTTGGTGATTTAATTACATGGGACCTTTTATTTCCTCTAATGGGTACACACATAGTTTGGTTACTGCTGATTATGTTTCTAAGTGGGTAGAAGCTATTCCAACTAGTAGTGCTGATCACAACACCTCTATTAAAATGCTTAAAGAAGTTATTTTCCCAAGGTTTGGAGTCCCTAGATATTTTATGACTGATGGTTGTTCACATTTTATTCAATGTGCTTTCCGTAAAATGCTTGCTAAGTATGATGTTAACCATAGAATTGCATCACCTTATGATCCTCAGTCTAATGGTCAAGTTCAACTAAGAAATAGAGAAATAAAAGTAATCTTACAAAAGACTGTCAATAGGTCCCGGAAGAATTGGTCTAAGAAATTAGGCGATGCACGTTGGGCTTATAAAACATCATATAAAAATCCTATGGGCATGTCTCCTTATAAAATGGTTTATGGAAAAGCTTGTCATTTGCCTCTTGAGTTAGAACATAAAGCATATTGGGCAATTAGAAAACTCAACTATGATTTCAAACTTGCCGATGAAAAGAGGTTATTTGATATTAGCTCACTAGATGAATGGAGAATCGAAGCTTCTGAAAATGCCAAGTTCTTTAAAGAAAATGTTAAAAGATGGCATGATAAAAGAATCCAAAAGCGTGAGTTCGAAGTTGGACAATATGTTCTTTTGTACAACTCTCATTTCAGATCCTTTGCAGGAAAACTCCTCTCCAAATGGGAAGGACCCTATGTTATCGAGGAGGTTTATCGATCTGGACAATAAAAATAGATAATGCCGAAGGTATCAACCCGAAGGTTGTCAATGGGCAAAGAATAAAACATTACATCTCAGGTAAACCCATTAATGTTGAAAGTAATATTATCCAAACTATGACACTGGAAGAACACATAAAGGAAACCTTCCACAACACCCCAGAATCATGAAAAAGAGGAGGTACGTGATACAGTAAGTAAACGAACTCCGAAAAATCCGCAAACATATTTTTTGTCAGTTTTGGAATATTTAAAAAATTAGGAAAATAAGAAATTACCAGGAAGGTGACCCTGGTGGGCACAAGACACCAGGGCGCGCCTGGCTCCAAGCGTGCCCAGGTGGGTTGTGCCCACCTCGGGTACCTTCTGGACTCCGTTTTTCTTCCGTTTGCTTGTTTCCCAAGATAAAAATCTTTATATGCCCCCCGAACCTATTGACCACTATATTCTAGATAAATCTCCTGTTTTCTTTTCCTTGTTGTTTTCTGACAGATCCCATCTACCATGGCCGCTTCAAGTTCCTCTAAGGACAAGTTCTTCGAGAACGTTATCAACCCATATTTGTGGGAGGCGATGCAGCACCCTCAGGATATTCAGATGCATGAGGGGGTGCTTCACATCCACGATGTGCAAGGTCCCAAGGGGACGGGAACCGTGGAAGCCAGGCTTGAAGCTATGGATCAGGAGGTCTTCCGGTGCAAGGGGATGGTGGAACATGGACTCAATGCCAATTACCTCATGATCTTGGACTACAACCGTGATCTCAAGGTGGATGGCAAGTCCATGAAGGACATCATCTTCACCTTCAATGAGCAAATCAACTTCCTCCAAAGCCAGATCTATGATCTCCAAAACCAAGTCTTTGAATACGAGGCAAGGTTTAAAGGTATGAGTTTGGCTGCCAGTTGCAGGACCCATGAGACACACTCCTCCTCTTATGATGGAGAGCCTCTGCCATGGAAACCCAAGGATAAGATCGCTACTTCATCACCACCACCTCCTTGTTCATTACCCAAGGAAAAATTGAGTATCGGGTATGGGCACTCCCCTTGGCTTGTTCCAAGCTTGGGGGAGGTGCCCCGGTATCGTATCACCTTCACTATCTTTTTCTTTACTTATCTTAGTTCGATCCATAGTTATCGTTTGCTTGATATGAATAAAAGTTTAGTTCAATCCTTTTTTCGAGTGTTTTCTTAGTGATCTATCTTTGTAATCGTGCGCGAGATATATAATAAAGTTTAGTCTGAAGTTTTGTTTTCTTTATTTTCATGTTCAATAAAAAGAAAGGAAAGAAATGAAAAAGGTCAGATGCTAATCTTATGGTAAGTAGTGATATCACATAAGGAAGAGTATAAGTAGAAAATTTTATTGGAGATTCACAAACATAGCATTGGTCAATGATGCAATTCATGAAAGAATTAACTAAGGAAGAGAAGATTCACATGGAAATACACTATCCTAGACATCTTTTGTGATTGTGAGACCTCATCAAAATAGTATAAGCTAAAGAGAAAAATTCACTGCAGGTCACAAAACTTGAGCCGATTGACACTTTGGTACCACTACTTCAAAATACCCAAACTACGGTCCATGTACTTGCACACAGGGTTCACTTTGGTCAGTATGTACGATTTCGTCTACGTATTCACTGACTTGGCCGAGTCAGCGGCCGCCAGCTAGTCTTTGACCGCCACCTGGTCGTGCCTGGGTTAATACTACTACATTCGGGTTTTTTTTTGCAAAATTGTCGTGACCATTAAATGATCCCACCTGGTCGGACCGCACCCGCTCGCACCTGTCTCCTCCCGCACCCGCTCTGCTCCCGCACCGTCTCTGCTCATCCTCCCTGCCGAGTTAGTCCTTTGAGCTCGTTGGCGTCGACGACGGCTCCATGAGCACGTCATCGGACGCTAAGCCGCTGCCGTCTGCGCCGTTCAGGAGGGGCTTGCGCGATGTCCTTCTTGCTCCTTCGCGTCGCCGTGATGATGCCTCGCCGCCCCTGTATGGTACATCATCGTCGCCAGCAGCTCCATTTCTCAATCTGTCCAATTTAGCTCCCATAAAGAGTTCTTCGTCGCATCAGTTGCGCGTGCGAGCTAGGGTTTGGGCGTTCATTCAACTTTCTGATGGATTGGGTGTGGGTGGTAGGGTTTTAGCAGTTTCTTGATGAACTTAGTGGCAGGCTAAAAATAGGGCTGCGTCCTGTGTTAGGATGGGGGGTTTGCAGTTGATGGCCATGTTTGGAGAGATGTGTAGTGGTTAGGGTTCTTTCTCCCCCAATTTGTCATGGGTCCAGGGGCCTAGGGTTTAAGCAGTAAATGTTGCTTTTAGTGTAAGAGTGTTAATTGGACCAAAAATGTTTTAATTTGCAATTAAATTAGGTCAGATTTACCAAAAATGGTTGCTTTATGACCTGTAAGATCATACATTTGTTAATTGGAGGCCAGGAATCTGTGCTTTTCTCTTCTGAAAAAGTCTGAATTTTGTACTGTCTGAACCTCTCTGTAGTCTGAAATGTTTGAATTTTTCAACTTCATTGTTTTGCAGGACCCTTAAGCAACCACTTCTCTATTGAGGTCATACATGGTGGCTATTTTCTGTGTGCTGGCAAGCATAGGGATTATCACAAAGGTCACTCCATTTGGTATGATTACTGTGACATAGATAATTGGACACCCAATGTTGTTGCCAGTCTAGTGGAGGAAATTGGATATGAGTTTGAGGGCAGGATCAGGGCTTATTGGTGTGTTCCTGGATTGATAGTGTATAAGAATGGATTAAGAGATATCAAGATAGGGGACAACACTATGACAGAAAACATGAAGGATTGTGTTCTGAATGGCAACCACTTCCAACAAATATTCCTTGATCATGATGAGAGCATGAGATCATTTATATCTCCTGTTCCTACTCACTCTGATGATGAGGATCCTCCAATTGTCAGGTTCAGTGGAATTAGGCCAAAGAAGGAGAAGGCACACCAGCAGCAAGTGGAGCAGGCAGAAATGAAGCAAGAGGACCAGGCTGAGCTCACTCTAGTGGAACAGGAGCAGGCTGAGCTCCCTTAAGTGGAACAGGAGCTACCTCAGCATGATCAAGAGCATGAGCATGAGCAAGATGAAGTAGAGTCAGAAAGTGGAGCAGAGTTAGAAGAAGATGATTTCATACCAAGTCCACCCCAGCCAGGAACTACTTACCTTTCATCTCAGTTTGGGTTTAGGGCGAGGAAATCCTGTAGGTTTTTGTAGATGGATGCAGCAGACACAGTTGGTTGTTTAGTAATGCAGGATTTAGATGAATATTACATTCCACAAATTGTTGATTCAGACATTGATCTGCAAGATGATGATGACTTGTCTGACAAAAATGTTGATTGTGAGAAAGGCAAAGGTAAAGCAGTCCGAGAAGAAGCTGATGATCCTACTGAAGATGTGGATATGTGTCTGCCATCTTCTGATGAAGATAAGGTGAAGCTGAATTTCAAAAGTTGTAGAGAGGAAGACCTGACTAAACCACAGTTCCAAGTTGGCCAGACCTTTGGATGTGTTGAGTTCCTGAGGAAAGCTATCAAAGAGTACAGCTGTCAGAAGAGTGTTGGCATTAAATGCCCCAGAAATGATAGGAAAATACTGAATGCCATTTGTGAAGATGGGTGCCCTTGGACCTTGTCTGCATCATTTTATGGGAGAATCAACTACTTCATGATCAACAAATACAACCGAACGCATACATGCATAAAGAAATGGTGTGTTAAGTCATTCACTGCTCCGTTTATGGCTAGAAATATGTTGATTCCTTCAGAGCAGATGAAAACATGAATATGAAAAAAATTGCAAGGGTGGTTCAGAAAGATTGGAACATGACAGCAACAAGGAGCAAGCTCTGAAGGTCTAAGAGGCTAGTGAAGAAAGTGAATGAAGGAGATGAGTTGGAGCAGTACAACAGCATGTGGAATTATGCACAAGAATTCAAAAGATCAAATCCAGGCAGTTCTTTCTATGTGGGTGTCAGTGATGGCATATTGGCAAATTGTTATTTCTCTCTAGATGCCTGCAAAAGGGGTTTCATGCAAGCCTGTAGGCCTGTCATTTGTTTGGATGGACGCCACCTGAAGACAAAGTATGGAGAAGTTATGCTGTGTGCTGTTGGCATGGATCCTAATGACTGCATTAACCCTATAGCTTTTGCAGTTGTTGAGGTAGATAACACTGACACATGGAAATGGTTTCTGTCAAATCTGAAAAGTGACTTGGGAATTGTAAACACAGAGCCATGGACTATAATCTCAGACAAGCAAAAGGGCCTGATCAAGGGGGTGAGGCAGCACTTTCCTGATGCGGAGCACATGCATTGTGTTAGGCATATATGGCAGAATTTTTAGCAAGCACACAAAGGAGATGTTCTTAAGAACCAGTTATGGAAGTGTGCAAGGAGCACAACACCAGAACTGTGGGCTGCAAGCATGGAGGAAATGAAGGTCATCAGCCTTGAAGCATACAAATGGCTTGAGCAGCTACCACCCAACACTTGGGTTAGGGGCTTCCAAACAGAATTGGTCAAGTGTGATATCCTTCTGAACAAAAACTGTGAGGTTTTCAACAAATATATTCTTGAGTCTAGGGAGATGCATCTCAGATCAATGATTGACGACATCAAAACACAGCTCATGGTCAGATTCTACAACGAAAGAAAGGAGGCATATGCCTGGCCTGGCTCAATATGCCAAAAAATTAGAAAAAGAATTGAGAAAAATATAGAGCTGTCAGCTACATGCATGGTTTCAGGGGCTGATGATGGCATCTTTCAGGTTGACAACAGGAACAGGACATACATTGTTGACATGAAGGAAGAAAGCTGTACATGCAAAAGGTGGGATCTTAGTGGAGTTCCATGTCACCATGCAATTGCATGCTGCAGACATGAGAGGATTGATCCTGAGAGTTTGGTGCACTCTTGTTACAGTATAGAAGCATTCAAGCTAGCATACAAACCCATTATCAAGCCTTGCAGAGATAGGAGTGAGTGGCAGAAGATGAATGGTTGTGAGATCAAGCCACCTGTCTATGAAAAAAATAGGGATGCCTTCAAACAAGAGTAGGAGAAAGCAGCCTTATGAGATTGAAAAGAAAGATGGAACCAAGGTGATGAGAACACATGGAATCACAATAACATGTTCATACTGCCATGAAACAGGCCACAACATCAAAGGATGTAATCAAAGAAAGGCTGGCATTTTGCCAAATCTAGCAGAGAGAACAACAAGAAGGGGTCCAAGGGCCATTCCTGATGATGTGTCAGATGATGAAATTGTTTTGGCACAACAAGATGATGGCCAAGTCACATAAGAGGATGGTCAACTTACACAGGAGGAGGTCCATGTTGATGGCCAAGTTACACATGAGGAGGCCCATGTTGATGGCCATGATACAGATGAGGAAGTCATTGTCACACAAGATGATGAGGTCATTGCCATACAAGATGATGGAGCAGATACACCAATTGTTTTTCAGGCAAATTCTCCACTTTTGTCCCTTCATTTTGACCTCTTTTGTCCAATCCTTTTTGTTGTACTGATGTTAGCATGTGATGTTTGTTTTGTATAGGTGCATGACTTTGGATTTACAATGCTTCATAGGATGCAACAATCCAGACCTGTTCCTAGGGAACATACTGAAACCATTTTGCCAGATTCTTCATTCATCTCACTGGCAGCCATTTCTCACACTACAACATAGACAACAACAACTACAAATGAAGGTAACCAGACCATGAAGTTGCTGAAGATGAAGAGAGAGAAAGATAGACAAATGGCAGCCAGGAGAGATGCAACACTTGAGGCCATGAATGAGATGGCAGAGAAGAAAGTAGAGGAGGCAGAAGAAAAAAGGCAAGAAATTGCAAGGAGGAAAGCAGAGTCTTCACAAAAGAAGAAGAAGAGTAGCACAAAAGAAGAAAGCTCTGGAATCTGCAGCAAGGCAGGAAGCTGCAGTAGCAAGAAAAGCTGCATTGCAAGAAGAGAAGGAGGCCAGAGCCCTTGAAGCAATGGCAGCTAAAGCAGAGGCAACACTAAAGAGAAAAGAAGATCAAGAAGCAAAGAGAGCTATGGCAGCACTGAGGAGAAAAGAAGATCAAGAAGCAAGGAAGAAACAGCAAGAAGAGACCAAGAGATTAAGAGCTAAGCAGAGGAAGCAGGCAGGACCAAGTGGACATGTGCCCAAGAAGCTGAAGAGAGTGAACATGTTTGATGAGTTTAGATGATTCCGTGCTTTTGCACTTGTAATTTTTTGGCAAAAACTACAATGAGACTCTTTGAAACTATTGGAGTTGGGATGATTCAGTGCTTTTGCAGTTGTAATTTTTTGGCAAAAACTACAATGAGACTCTTTGAAACCGTTGGAGTTGGGATGATCGGTGCTTTTGCACTTGTAATTTTTTGGCAAAAACTACAATGAGACTCTTTGAACTGTTGTAGTTTAGAAGATTCAGTGCAGTTGCACTTGCACTCATTCAATGACTTCTTTCATTGAATTCAAAATGAAAAGTGTTGGAGTTCAGTGGCTTTATTCACTTAATTCAATTTGAAAACTGCAATGAATCAGTGACTTTATTCACTGTTGGAGTTTAGATACTTAACTGCATAAAATAAAAAAATAAAAAGAAAAAGTGGTGGCCTAGGTGTCAAACCCAAGACCTGTGGTGTGATAAACTACGTGCAATGCCAGTGTGATAGGAACGGTGCTTTGCTCAAGTGTTACTTGACAACCTACTTATTATGCTTCCACTCCCCTCGGTGTTAACTGAATTATAACAATTAACTGAACTTTAACAGTTGTCTGAATTTAGTTTGCAAAGAACATAATTTTTTACAGTTAACTGACTTTAGTTTGCAAAGATAACTGATTTTTACAGTTAACTGCATTTAGTTTGCAAAGATAATTGAATTTTTACAGTTAACTGAATTTTAACTGTTGTCTGAATTTAGTTATCTGAGAAAGATTCAGGCAAAAATTCAGTTAATACATAGTTCAATTAAGAAAAATATTCAGACAAAAATTCAGTTAAGATTCTAAACCTTAGCAGCTACTTCTTTTGGAATTATTGCCTTTTGGTATGCTCAGTTTAAAAGAAGAGATCTCTTAGAACACCTGCACCTACTCAATTAACAACACTTCACTTCTTCATAATTAAGGTGAAATACATCACACAAAGAACTATAACAAAAGCCATCAGCAGCTTTAGCAGCAGCAAAATCTCTCTACCTAATCCTAAAAGCATAGCAATTTGCTGCTTGGTAGCATACTTATTCTCAATGGAGCTGGCATAATTAGCTCTTCCAGCCATGCCCCTTCCAACTGTGCCTCTGCCTGGCATAATTAGCTCATATGTCTCCAATGTATCTATAATTTTTGATTGCTCCATGCTATTATATTATATGTTTTGGATGTTAATGGGCTTTATTATACACTTTTATATCATTTTTGGGACTAACCTATTAACTGGAGGCCCAACCCACATTGCTGTTTTTTCCTATATCAGTGTTTCGTAGAAAAGGAACATCAAACGAAGTCCAAACGGAATGAAACATTCGGAAACGTGATTTTCTCAACAAACATGATCCAGGAGACTTGGTGTGGGCGTCAAGAAACAATCGAGAAGGCCACGAGGCAGGGGGTGCGCCCACCCTCCTGGGCGCGCCCTCCACCCTCGTGGGCCCCTCGTTGCTCCACCGACCTACTTCGTCCTCCTATATAAGTCCACGTACCCCGCAAACATCCAGGAGCACCACGAAAACCTAATTCCATCGCCGCAACCTTCTGTACCCGAGAGATCCCATCTTGGTGCCTTTCTCGGAGCTCCGCCGGAGGGGGCATTGACCACGGAGGGCCTCTACATCAATTCCATGGCCTCTCCGGTGATATGTGAGTAGTTTACTTCAGACCTTCGGGTCCATAGTTATTAGCTAGATGGCTTCTTCTCTCTCTCTTTGTATCTCAATACAAAGTTCTCCTCGATTTTCTTGGAGATCTATTCGATGTAATCTTACTTTGCGGTGTGTTTGTCGAGATCCGATGAATTGTGGGTTTATGATCCAGATTATCGATGAACAATATTTGATTCTTCTTTGAATTCTTTTATGTATGATTGCTTTATCTTTGCAAGTCTCTTCGAATTATCAGTTTGGTTTGGCCTACTAGATTGATCTTTCTTGCAATGGGAGAAGTGCTTAGCTTTGGGTTCAATCTTGTGGTGTCCTTTCCCAGTGACAGCAGGGGCAGAAAGGCACGTATTGTATTGCTGCCATCGAGGATAAAAAGATGGGGTTTATATCATATTGCATAAGTTTATCCCTCTACATCATGTCATCTTACTTAAAGCATTACTCTGTTCTTATGAACTTAATACTCTAGATGCATGCTGAATAGCGGTCGATGTGTGGAGTAATAGTAGTAGATGCAGAGTTTCGGTCTACTTGTCACGGATGTGATGCCTATATAGATGATCATACCTAGATATTCTCTTAACTATATATGCTCAATTCTATCAATTGCTCGACAGTAATTCGTTTACCCATCGTAATACTTATGCTCTTGAGAGAAGCCACTTGGGAAACCTATGGTCCCCGGGTCTATCTTCCATCATATTAATCTTCCAACACTTAGCTATTTTATTGCTGTTTATTTTACTTTGCATCTCTATTTCTCTTTATCATAAAAATACCAAAAATATCATCTTATCATATCTATCAGATCTCACTCTCGTAAGTGACCGTGAAGGGATTGACAACCCCTTTATCGCGTTGGTTGCAAGGTTCTTATTTGTTTGTGTAGGTGCATGGGACTCGAGAGTGATCTCCTACTGGATTGATACCATGGTTCTCCAAAACTGAGGGAAATACTTACACTACTTTACTGCACCACCCTTTCCTCTTCAAGGGAAAACCAACATAGTGCTTAAGAGGTAGCAAGAAGGATTTCTGGCGCCATTGCCGGGGAGATTCGCGTCAAGTCAAGTCAAGATTTGACTCCCGACAACGAGACATTTCTGGCACCGTTGCCGGGGAGTCTACACACAAGTCAAGACATACCAAGTACCCATCACAAACTCTTATCCCTCGCATTACATTATTTGCCATTTGCCTCTCGTTTTCCTTTCCCCCACTTCATGTTGGGGAACGTTGCAGAAAACAAAATTTTTCCTATGGTTTCACCAAGATCCATCTATGAGTTCATCTAGCAACGAGTGATTGGATGCATCTACGTACCTTGTAGATCGCGAGCGGAAGCGTTCAAAGAACGGGGATGAGGGAGTCGTACTCGACGTGATCCAAATCACCGGAGATCCTAGCGCCGAACGGACGGCACCTCCGCATTCAACACACACACAGTCAGTGTAACGTCTCCTCCTTCTTGATCCAGCAAGGGGGAAGGAGAGGTTGAGGAAGATGGCTCCAGCAACAGCACGACGGCGTGGTGGTGATGGAGCTGCAGTACTCCGGCTGGGCTTCGCCAAGCTCTATGGAGGAGGAGGTGTTGGAGAGGGAGAGGGAGGCACCAAAGGCGTAGGTGTGAGGCCCTTCCTCCCCCCCACTATATATAGGGGGGCCTAGGGGGGGCGTCGGCCCTAGGAGATGCAATCTCCTAGGGGGGCGGCGGCCAAGGGGTGGGGGGCGCCCCCCTTTAGGGTTTCCCCACCCTAGGCGCATGGGCCCTAGGGGGAAGTGGCGCCCCAGCCCACTTTGGGCTGGATCCCTTCCCACTTCAGCCCATGGGGCCCTCCGGATAGGTGGCCCCACCCGGTGGACCCCCGGGACCCTTCCGGTGGTCCCGGTACAATACCGGTGACCCCGAAACTTGTCCCGATGGCCGAAATAGCACTTTCTATATATAATTCTTTACCTCCGGACCATTCCGAAACTCCTCGTGACGTCCGAGATCTCATCCGGGACTCTGAACAACATTCGGGTTACTGCATATACATATCCCTACAACCCTAGCGTCACCGAACCTTAAGTGTGTAGACCCTACGGGTTTGGGAGACATGTAGACATGACCGAGATTGCTCTCCGGTCAATAACCAACAGCGGGATCGGGATACCCATGTTGGCTCGCACATGCTCCTCGATGATCTCGTCGGATGAACCACGATGTCGAGGATTCAAGCAACCCCGTATACAATTCCCTTTGTCAATCGGTATGTTACTTGCCCGAGATTCGATCGTCGGTATCCAATACCTCGTTCAATCTCGTTACTGGCAAGTCACTTTACTCGTACCAGAATGCATGATCCCGTGACCAGACACTTGGTCACTTTAAGCTCATAATGATGATGCATTACCGAGTGGGCCCAGTGATACCTCTCCGTCATACGGAGTGACAAATCCCAGTCTTGATCCGTGTCAACCCAACAGACACTTTCGGAGATACCCGTAGTATACCTTTATAGTCACCCAGTTACGTTCTGACGTTTGGTATACCCAAAGTACTCCTACGGTATCCGGGAGTTACACGACCTCATGGTCTAAGGAAAAGATACTTGACATTGGAAAAACTCTAGCAAACGAACTATATGATCTTGTGCTATGTTTAGGATTGGCTCTTGTCCATCACATCATTCTCCTAATGATGTGATCTCGTTATCAATGACATCCAATGTCCATAGTCAGGAAACCATGACTATCTGTTGATCAACGAGCTAGTCAACTAGAGGCTTACTAGGGACATGTTGGTGTCTATTATTCACACATGTATTACGATTTCCGGATAACACAATTATAGCATGAATAAAGACAATTATCATGAACAAGGAAATATAATAATAATGCTTTTATTATTGCCTCTAGGGCATATTTCCAACAGTCTCCCACTTGCACTAGAGTCAATAATCTAGTTACATTGTGATGAATCGAACACCCATGGAATTCTGGTGTTTATCATGTTTTTCTCTAGGGAGAGGTTTAGTCAATGGATCTACTACATTCAGGTCCGTATGTACTTTACAAATATCTATGTCTCCATCTTGAACATTTTCACGAATGGAGTTGAAGCGACGCTTGATGTGCCTGGTCTTCTTGTGAAACCTGGGCTCCTTGGCAAGTGCAATAGCTCCATTGTTGTCACAGAAGAGTTTGACTGGCCCCGACGCATTGGGTATGACTCCTAGGTCGGTGATGAACTCCTTCACCCAAATTGCTTCATGTGCTGCCTCCGAGGCTGCCATGTACTCCGCTTCACATGTAGATCCCGCCACGACGCTCTGCTTGCAACTGCACCAGCTTACTGCCCCACCATTCAAAATATACACGTATCTGGTTTGTGACTTTGAGTCATCCAGATCTGTGTCGAAGCTAGCGTCGACGTAACCCTTTATGATGAGCTCTTAGTCACCTCCATAAACGAGAAACATTTCCTTAGTCCTTTTCAGGTACTTTAGGATATTCTTGACCACTGTCCAGTGTTCCTTGCCGGGATTACTTTGGTACCTACCTAACAAACTTATGGCAAGGTTTACATCACGTCTGGTACACAGCATGGCATGCATAATAGAACTTATGGCTGAGGCATAGGGGATGACGCTCATCTCTTCTATATCTTCTGCCGTGGTCGGACATTGAGCTGAGCTCAATTTCACACCTTGCAACACAGGCAAGAACCCCTTCTTAGACTGATCCATATTGAACTTCTTCAATATCTTATCAAGGTATGTGCTTTGTGAAAGGCCTATGAGGCGTCTTGATATATCTCTATAGATCTTGATGCCTAATATATATGCAGCTTCTCCAAGGTCCTTCATTGAAAAACTCTTATTCAAGTAGGCCTTGATGCTGTCCAAGAGTTCTATATCATTTCCCATCAAAAGTATGTCATCTACATATAATATGAGAAATGCTACAGAGCTCCCACTCACTTTCTTGTAAACGCAGGCTTCTCCATAAGTCTGCGTAAACCCAAACGCTTTGATCATCTCATCAAAGCGAATGTTCCAACTCCGAGATGCTTGCACCAGCCCATAAATCGAGCATTGGAGCTTGCACACCTTGTTAGCATTCTTAGGATCGACAAAACCTTCCGGCTGCATCATATACAATTCTTCCTTAAGGAAACCATTAAGGAATGCCGTCTTGACGTCCATTTGCCATTTCTCATAATCATAGAATGCGGCAATTGCTAACATGATTCGGACAAACTTTAGCTTCGCTACCGGTGAGAAAGTCTCATCGTAGTCAACCCCTTGAACTTGTCGATAACCCTTAGCGACAAGCCGAGCTTTATAGATGGTCACATTACCATCTGCGTCTGTCTTCTTCTTAAAGATCCATTTATTTTCTATGGCTAGCCGCTCAACGGGCAAGTAAGTCAAAGCACATACTTAGTTTTCATACATGGATCCTATCTCGGATTTCATGGCTTCTAGCCATTTGTCGGAATCCGGGCCCGCCATTGCTTCTTCATAGTTCGAAGGTTCACCGTTGTCTAACAGCATGATTTCCAAGATAGGGTTGCCGTACCACTCTGGTGCGGAACGT
This sequence comes from Triticum monococcum, assembly GCA_034509565.1. Taxonomy (NCBI): domain Eukaryota; kingdom Viridiplantae; phylum Streptophyta; class Magnoliopsida; order Poales; family Poaceae; genus Triticum; species Triticum monococcum. The sequence continues at coordinate 615,847,572 of CM067846.1, forward strand.
GTCCTTGTGGACCTACGAAGTTCAGTAGCAACTTGATCTGAAGTTTCATGATCATCATCATTAACTTCCCCTCTAGTCGGTGCAGGCACCTCAGGAACATTTTCTTGAGTTGCGCCATTTTCCGGTTCAAGAGGTAATACTTCATCAAGTTCTACTTTCCTCCGACTTACTTCTTTCGAGAGGAACTCTTTCTCTAGAAAGGATCCATTCTTGGCAACAAAGATCTTGCCTTCGGATCTGAGGTAGAAGGTATACCCAATAGTTTCTTTAGGGTATCCTATGAAGACGCATTTTTCTGACTTCGGTTCGAGCTTTTCAGGTTGAAGTTTCTTGACATAAGCATCGCATCCCCAAACTTTTAGAAACGACAGCTTAGGTTTCTTCCCAAACCATAATTCATACGGTGTCGTCTCAATGGATTTCAACGGAGCCCTATTTAAAGTGAATGCGGCAGTCTCTAAAGCATAGCCCCAAAAAGATAGCGGCAAATCGGTAAGAGACATCATAGATCGCACCATATCTAATAGAGTGCGATTACGACGTTCGGACACACCATTACGCTGAGGTGTTCCAGGCGGTGCGAGTTGTGAAACTATTCCACATTTTCTTAAGTGCGTGCCAAATTCGTGACTCAAGTATTCTCCTCCACGATTTGATCGTAGGAACTTGATTTTTCTATCACGTTGATTCTCAACCTCACTCTGAAATTCCTTGAACTTTTCAAAGGTCTCAGACTTGTGTTTCATTAAATAGATATACCCATATCTACTCAAGTCATCAGTGAGGGTGAGAACATAACGATAGCCACCGCGAGCCTCAACACTCATTGGACCGCACACATCAGTATGAATGATTTCCAATAAGTTGGTCGCTCGCTCCGTTGTTCCTGAGAACGGAGTCTTGGTCATTTTACCCATGAGGCATGGTTCGCACGTGTCAAATGATTCGTAATCAAGTGACTCTAAAAGTCCATCTGCATGGAGCTTCTTCATGCGTTTGACACCTATGTGACCAAGGCGGCAGTGCCACAAGTATGTGGGACTATCATTATCAATCTTACATCTTTTGGTATTCACACTATGAATATGTGTAGCATTACGCTCGAGATTCATTAAGAATAAACCATTCACCATCGGAGCATGACCATAAAACATATCTCTCATATAAATAGAACAACCATTATTCTCGGATTTAAATGAGTAGCCATCTCGTATTAAACGAGATCCTGATACAATGTTCATGCTCAAACTTGGTACTAAATAACAATTATTGAGGTTCAAAACTAATCCCGTAGGTAAATGTAGAGGTAGCGTGCCGACGGCGATCACATCGACCTTGGAACCATTCCCGACGCGCATCGTCACCTCGTCCTTCGCCAGTCTCCGTTTATTCCGCAGCTCCTGCTTTGAGTTACAAATGTGAGCAACTGCACTGGTATCAAATACCCAAGAGCTACTACGAGTACTGGTAAGGTACACATCAATTACATGTATATCACATATACCGTTCGTGATGCCGGCCTTCTTGTCCGCTAAGTATTTGGGGCAGTTCCGCTTCCAGTGACCACTTCCCTTGCAATAAAACACTTAGTCTCGGGCTTGAGTCCATTCTTTGGCTTCTTCCCGGCAGCTTGCTTGCCGGGCGCGGCAACTCCCTTGCCGTCCTTCTTGAAGGTTTTCTTGCCCTTTCCTTTCTTGAACTTAGTGGTTTTATTCACCATCAACACTTGATGTTCCTTTTTGACTTCTACCTCTGCTGATTTCAGCATTGCAAATACTTCAGGAATGGTCTTTTCCATCCCCTGCATATTGAAGTTCATCACAAAGCTCTTGTAGCTCGGTGGAAGCGACTGAAGGATTCTGTCAATGACCGCGTCATCCGGGAGATTAACTCCCAGCTGAGTCAAGCGGTTATGCAACCCAGACATAGTGAGTATGTGCTCACTGACAGAACTATTTTCCTCCATCTTACAGCTGAAGAATTTGTCGGAGACTTGATATCTCTCGACCCGGGCATGAGCTTGGAAAACCATTTTCAGCTCTTCGAACATCTGATATGCTCCGTGTCTCTCAAAACGTTTTTGGAGCCCCGGCTCTAAGCTGTAAAGCATGCCGCACTGAACGAGGGAGTAGTCATCGGTACGTGCCTGCCAAGCGTTCATAACGTCTTGTTCTGCAGGGAGAACAGGTGCGTCACCTAGCAGTGCTTGTAGGACATAATCTTTCTTGGCAGCTATGAGGATGATCCCCAGGTTCCGGACCCAGTCCGTGTAGTTGCTGCCATCGTCTTTCAGCTTGGTTTTCTCTAGGAACGCGTTGAAGTTGAGGACTACGTTGGCCATTTGATCTACAAGACATATTGCAAATATTTTAGACTAAGTTCATGATAATTAAGTTCATCTAATCAAATTATTCAATGAACTCCCACTCAGATAGACATCCCTCCAGTCATCTAAGTATAACATGATCCGAGTTAACTAGGCCGTGTCCGATCATCACGTGAGACGGACTAGTCAACATCGGTGAACATCTTCATGTTGATCGTATCTTCTATATGACTCATGCTCGACCTTTCGGTCTTCTATGTTCCGAGGCCATGTCTGTACATGCTAGGCTCGTCAAGTCAACCTAAGTGTTTGCATGTGTAAATCTGTCTTACACCCATTGTATGTGAACGTTGGAATCTATCACACCCGATCATCACGTGGTGCTTCGAAACAACGAACTATCGCAACGGTGCACAGTTAGGGGGAACACTTTCTTCAAATTATTATGAGGGATCATCTTATTTACTACCGTCGTTCTAAGTAAACAAGATGCAAAAACATGATAAACATCACATGCAATCAAATAATAATAGTGACATGATATGGCCAATATCACATAGCTCCTTTGATCTCCATCTTGGGGCTCCATGATCATCTTGTCACCGGCATGACACCATGATCTCCATCATCATGATCTCCATCATCGTGTCTCCATGAAGTTACTCGCCAACTATTACTTCTACTACTATGGCTAACGCGTTAAGCAATAAAGTAAAGTAATTTACATGGTGTTTCTCAATGACACGTAGGTCATACAAAAATAAAGACAACTCCTATGGCTCCTACCAGTTGTCATACTCATCGACATGCAAGTCGTGATTCCTATTACAATAGCATGAACATCTCATACATCACATATATATCATTCATCATTCATCACAACTTTGGCCATATCACATCACAAAACACTTGCTGCAAAAACAAGTTAGACGTCCTCTAATTGGTGTTGCAAGTTTTACGTGGCTGCAATAGGGTTCTAGCAAGAACGTTTTCTTACCTACGTGAAAGCCACAACGTGATTTGTCAACTTCTATTTACCCTTCATAAGGACCCTTTTCATCGAATCCGCTCCAACTAAAGTGGGAGAGACAGACACCCTCCAGCCACCTTATGCAACTAGTGCATGTTAGTCGGTGGAACCGGTCTCACGTAAGCGTACGTGTAAGGTTGGTCCGGGCCGCTTCATCACAATACCGCTGAAGCAAAATAAGACTAGTAGCGGCAAGAAAGTTGACAACATCTACGCCCACAACAAATTGTGTTCTACTCGTGCAAAGAGAACTACGCATAGACCTGGCTCTGATACCACTGTTGGGGAACGTTGCAGAAAACAAAAAATTTCCTATGGGTTCACCAAGATCCATCTATGAGTTCATCTAGCAACGAGTGATTGGATGCATCTACTTACCTTGTAGATCGCGAGCGGAAGCGTTCAAAGAACAGGGATGAGGGAGTCGTACTCGACGTGATCCAAATCACCGGAGATCCTAGCGCCGAACGGACGGCACCTCCGCGTTCAACACACGTACGGTCAGCGTAACGTCTCCTCCTTCTTGATCCAGCAAGGGGGAAGGAGAGGTTGAGGAAGATGGCTCCAACAGCAGCACGACGGCGTGGTGGTGATGGAGCTGCAGTACTCCGGCAGGGCTTCGCCAAGCTCTATGGAGGAGGAGGAGGTGTTGGAGAGGGAGAGGGAGGCACCAAAGGCGTAGGTGTGAGGCCCTTCCTCCCCCCCACTATATATAGGGGGGCCTAGGGGGGTGCCGACCCTAGGAGATGCAATCTCCTAGGGGGGCGGCGGCCAAGGGGTGGGGGGCTTGCCCCCCAAGCAAGGGGGCGCCCCCCTTTAGGGTTTCCCCACCCTAGGCACATGGGCCCTAGGGCGAAGTGGTGCCCCAGCCCACTTTGGGCTGGATCCCTTCCCACTTCAGCCCATGGTGCCCTCTAGGATAGGTGGCCCCACCCGGTGGACCCCCGGGACCCTTCCGGTGGTCCCGGTACAATACCGGTGACCCCGAAACTTGTCCCGATGGCCGAAATAGCACTTCCTATATATAATTCTTTACCTCCGGACTATTCCGAAACTCCTTGTGACGTCTGGGATCTCATACGGGACTCCGAACAACATTCGGGTTACTGCATATACATATCCCTACAACCCTAGCATCACCGAACCTTAAGTGTGTAGACCCTACGGGTTTGGGAGACATGTAGACATGACCGAGATTGCTCTCCGGTCAATAACCAACAGCGGGATCTGGATACCCATGTTGGCTCCCACATGCTCCTCGATGATCTCATCGGATGATCCACGATGTCGAGGATTCAAGCAACCCCGTATACAATTCCCTTTGTCAATCGGTATGTTACTTGCCCGAGATTCGATCGTCGGTATCCAATACCTCATTCAATCTCGTTACTGGCAAGTCACTTTACTCGTACCGTAATGCATGATCCCGTGACCAGACACTTGGTCACTTTGAGCTCATAATGATGATGCATTACCGAGTGGGCCCAGTGATACCTCTCCGTCATACGGAGTGACAAATCCCAGTCTTGATCCGTGTCAACCCAACAGACACTTTCGGAGATACCCGTAGTATACCTTTCTAGTCACCCAGTTACGTTGTGACGTTTGGTATACCCAAATACTCCTATGGTATCCGGGAGTTACACCATCTCATGGTCTAAGGAAAAGATACTTGACATTGGAAAAACTCTAGCAAACGAACTATACGATCTTGTGCTATGTTTAGGATTGGGTCTTGTCCATCACATCATTCTCCTAATGATGTGATCTCGTTATCAATGACATCCAATGTCCATAGTCAGGAAACCATGACTATCTGTTGATCAACGAGCTAGTCAACTAGAGGCTTATTAGGGACATGTTGGTGTCTATTATTCACACATGTATTATGATTTCCGGATAACACAATTATAGCATGAATAAAGACAATTATCATGAACAAGGAAATATAATAATAATGCTTTTATTATTGCCTCTAGGGCATATTTCCAACACTTCACCCTCGCCATTTTATTCGCCCTCTCTTTTTCCGTTCGCCTCTTTTTTCGCTTGCTTCTTGTTTGCTCGTGTGTTGGATTGCTTGCTTGTCATGATGGCTCAACACAATACTAAATTGTGTGACTTTACCAATACCAACAACAATGATTTTCTCAGCACTCCAATTGCTCCTCTTACCGATGCTGAATCTTGTGAAATTAATGCTGCTTTGTTGAATCTTGTCATGAAAGATCAATTCGCCGGCCTTCCTAGTGAAGATGCCGCTACCCATCTAAATAGCTTTGTTGATTTGTGTGATATGCAAAAGAAGAAAGATGTGGAGAATGATATTTTTCAATTGAAACTATTTCCGTTTTCGCTTAGAGATCATGCTAAAACTTGGTTTTCGTCTTTGCCTAAAAATAGCATTGATTCTTGGAATAAGTGCAAAGATACTTTTATCTCTAAGTATTTTCCTCCTGCTAAGATCATCGCTCTTAGAAACGATATTATGAATTTTAAGCAACTTGATCATGAACATGTTGCACAAGCTTGGGAGAGGATGAAATTAATGATACATAATTGCCCTACACATGGTTTGAATCTTTGGATGATTATACAAAAATTTTATGCCGGATTGAATTTTGCTTCTAGAAATCTCTTAGATTCGGCCGCGGGAGGCACTTTTATGGAAATCACTTGAGGAGAAGCTACTAAACTCCTAGATAATATTATGGTTAATTATTCTCAATGGCACACCGAAAGAACTACTAGTAAAAAAGTGCATGCGATAGAAGAAATTAATGTTTTGAGTGGAAAGATGGATGAACTTATGAATTTTTTTGCTAACAAGAGTGTTACTTCTCATCCCAATGATATGCCTTTGTCTACTTTGATTGAGAATAATAATGAATCTATGGATGTGAATTTTGTTGGTAGGAATAATTTTGGTAACAAGGCATATATAGGAAACTTTAATCCTAGGCCATTCCCTAGTAAGCCCTCTAATAATTATGGTAATTCCTACAACAATTCTTTTGGAAATTTTAATAAGATGCCCTCTGAATTTGAGACTAGTGTTAAGGAGTTTATGAATTCGCAAAAGAATTTCAATGCTTTGCTTGAAGAATTTTTTTTAAATCTGATGAATTGGCTAGGAACGTGGATAGAATTTCTCTTGTTGTTGATTCTTTCAAACTTAGATCTATTCTACCTAAGCATGATATCAATGAGTCTCTCAAGGCCATGATAATTTCCATTGATGAGTGCAAAGAAAGAACCGCTAGGATGCGTGCTAAGAAAGATTGCTTTGTGAAAGCATGTTCCTCTAATTTCTACGAGAATAAAGATGAAGATCTAAAAGTTATTGCATGTCTCCTAATCTTTGTTTTGCAATATGAATCTTGATAATGATGGGGTTGGAGATGAGCCACCTTTACCTAGAAGGCGTTCCAAAAATTCGGAGTTTTTAGATCTTGATGCAAAAATTGGTAAAAGTGGGATTAAAGAGGTCAAAAATTTAGATATTAATGAACCCACTATCTTGGATTTCATGGAATTTAATTATGATAATTGCTCTTTGATAGATTATATTTCCTTGTTGCAATCCGTGCTAAATTCTCCTCATGCTTACAGTCAAAATAAAGCTTTTACTAAGCATATCGTTGATGCTTTAATGCAATCTTATGAAGAAAAACTTGAGTTGGAAGTTTCTATCCCTAGAAAACTTTATGATGAGTGGGAACCTACTATTAAAATTAAAGATCATGAATGCTATGCTTTGTGTGATTTGGGTGCTAGTGTTTCCATGATTCCAAAAACTTTGGCTGATTTGCTAGGATTCCGTGATTTTGATGATTGTTCTTTAAACTTGCATCTTGCGGATTCACCATTAAGAAACCTATGGGAATAATTAATGATGTTATTATTGTTGCAAATAGGAACTATGTGCCCGTAGATTTTATTGTTCTTGATATAGATTGCAATCCTTCATGTCCTAATTAATGACCTTTCCTTAGAACGATCGGTGCAATCAATGATATGAAGGAAGGGAATATTAGATTCCAATTTCCGTTAAGGAAAGGCATGTAACACTTCCCTAGAAATAAAATTAAATTACCTTATGAATCTATAATGAGAGCTACTTATGGATTGCCTACCAAAGATGGCAATACCTAGATCTATCATTGCTTTTATGCCTAGCTAGGGAAGTTAAACTATAGCGCTTGTTGGGAGGCAACCCAATTTTAATTTTTTTCTTTGCTTTTTGCTTTTGTTTAGGAAAAAGTCTTTGATCTAGCATCTGGTTAGATTTGTTTTTATGTTTTAATTATTGTCTGTGCCAAGTTAAACCTATAGCATCTTCTTGGATGATAGTTATTTGATCTTGCTGAAAATTCCAAAAACTTTCTGTTCACGAAAACAATTATTAAAAATCAGAAGAACATGATAAAATATTGATTTTAACTTCAGAAGATCAATAAACAAATTTTTTAGGTCGTCCTATTTTGGTAGATTTTTTTGAGTTCCAGAAGTTTGCGTTAGTTACAGATTACTATAGACTGTTCTGTTTTTGACAGATTCTGTTTTCGTGTGTTGTTTGCCTATTTTGATGAATCTATGGCTAGTAAAAGAGTTTATAAACCATAGAGAAGTTGGAATACAGTAAGTTTAACACCAATATAAATCAAGAACGAGTTCATTATGGTACCTTGAAGTGGCGTTTTGTTTTCTTTCGCTAACGGAGCTCATGCGATTTTCTATTTTGAGCTTTGTGTTGTGAAGGTTTCAAGTTTTGGGTAAAGATTTGATGGATTATGGAACAAGGGGTGGAAAGAGCCTAAGCTTGGGGATGCCCATGGCACCCCAAGGTAATCTAAGGACACCAAAAGGCCAAAGCTTGGGGATGCCCCGGAAGGCATTCCCTCTTTCGCCTTCGTCCATCGGTAACTTTACTTGGAGCTATATTTTTATTCACGAGATGATATGTGTTTTGCTTAGAGCGTCTTGTATGCTTTGTTTCTTTGCCTTTTAGTTTACCACAATCATCCTTGTTGTACACACCTTTTGAGAGAGACACACATGATTTGAAATTTATTAGAATACTCTGTGTGCTTCACTTATATCTTTTGAGCTATATAGTTTTTGCTCTAGTGCTTCACTCATATCTTTTTAGAGCACGGTGGTGGATTTGTTTTATAGAAACTATTGTTCTCTCCTGCTTCACTTATATTATTTTGAGAGTCCTTTAGAACAACATGGCAATTTTCTTTTAGGCATAATAAAAACTTTCATACAAGTGCATTGAATACTAAGAAAAGTTTGATACTTGATGATTGTTTTGAGATATGGAGATGTTGATATTAGAGTCATGCTAGTTGAGTAGTTGTGAATTTGAGAAATACTTGTGTTGAAGTTTGTGGTTCCCGTAACATGCACGTATGGTGAACCATTATGTGATGAAGTCAGAGCATGATTTATTTATTGATTGTCATCCTTATGAGTGGCGGTCGGGGATGAGCGATGGTATTTTCCTACCAATCTATCCCCCTAGGAGCATGCATGTCGGAGTAATTGGACACAGATGCCCCGAAGACGGCGAGACAAGAATTCAAGACATCGGGGCTAGCAAAGCCCCTCAGTCCAACTACCTGGCCGGCGATTGACTGCTGGCTGCTGACTGCTCCACCAGGCCAACTGCTGGCTACTGACTGCTCCACCCGGCCGACTGCTGGCTACCGACCGCTCCACCAGGCCGACTCCTTGCTGCCGACTCCTCCAGTAGGCCGACTGCTGGCTGCCGACTACTCCACTAGACCGACTGCTGGCTGCCGACTCCTCCACCAGGCCGACTGCTGGCTGCCGACTCCTCCGCCAGGCCGACTGCTGGCTGCCGACTCCTCCACCAGGCCGACTGCTGGCTGCCGACTCCTCCGCCAGGCCGGCTGCCCGAAGTCAACTGTAGCCTGACGAGACACCGACGGGACGACCATACCGCAACGTCATCTATAGTGTACCGTGTCCCCTGGGTACTGATTTATAAAGTACCCCAGGGGACAAGCATAACATGCACCATGCCACTAGCCATGCCACTACCCAAGGTAGCTTACAACCAAAGCCACTACCACCCATGCCAACTCCTATACATATAGGCACACATCCATCCATCAGGGGATGGACTCACACACTCACACACACACACAAGCTAGCTAGCTAGCAAGAGAGCTAGCTAGCAATCCATCCATCCACTCCTACGGGCAAGCATGCCCAAGCACACCCATTCGGCCAAGAGCAACGGCCACCATGCCACATGCATATACGAGGCCAGATGCCTATGGCACTGACCTCAGATACAGCTCCAGGAGCACTCTGTACCAGATATACCACATATACTCAGACATGCAGGAGTAGGGGTGTTATCTCTCGGGAGAGCCCCGAACCTGGGTAAACTAGCGCGTGATACTCGCATACCCGTCCCTGGATATTCCAGCAGCAGTCTTGCCCTCACACGAAGCCACCTTGTGGCATATGTCGTCTTGCACCCCTCGTGCGAATACCACAACAATGCACGTAATACTTTGTTTCGATAACTAATAGATTTTTGCAATAAGTATGTGAGTTCTTTATGACTAATGTTGAGTCCATGGATTATACGCACTCTCACCCTTCCACCATTGCTAGCCTCTCTAGTATTGCGCAACTTTCGCCGGTACCATAAACCCATCATACCTACCTACTATGGTATTTCCATAGCCATTTCGAGATAGATTGCCATGCAACTTTCCACCGTTCCGTTATTATGACATGCTTCATCATTGTCATATTGCTTGCATGATCATGTAGTTGACATCGTATTTGTGGAAAAACCACCGTTCATAATTCTTCATACATGTCACTCATGCATCATTGCACATCCCGGTACACTGCCGGAGGCATTCACATAGAGTCATATTTTGTCCCAAGTATTGAGTTGTAATTCTTGAGTTGTAAGTAAATTAAAGTGTGATGATCATCATTATTAGAGAATTGTCCCAGTGAGGAAAGGATGATGGAGACTATGATTCCCCCACAAGTCCGGATGAGACTCCAGACGAAAAAAAGAGAAAGGCCATAAAAAAGGAGAAGGCCCAAAAAATGAGAGAAAAAGAGAGAAGGGACAATGCTACACTAGTAGAAAAAGGACTTTTAGTACCAATTTGTAGGGACCTATAGTACCGGTTCTGGAACCGGTACTAAAGGGTGGGGACTAAAGGCCCCCCCTTTAGTACCGGTTCAACACGAACCGGGACCAAAGGCCCACCACGTGGCACGAGGCGTGCCATGGTCTGGGGGACCTTTAGTCCCATTTTTTTGAAATAAAGCAAAAACGGCCCGCCTACTGGGCCGGCATAGCCTACATATGATTAGAAACCCAACCTTTAGTTGGGCCAGGATGTAGGCCCGTATAGCCCAGTAGGCCCCACATGGCAGAAGACTTGTAGTAGGCCCACAAAGGCCTACTTAGAGAGGAGCTCGACACGGTAGCCGCGGCGGGGCTTATAAACCAGTGCGAGCTCCTCTCTAGCGAGGTGGGACTAAACATTATGCACTGCGGGTGGCAGGGCACCACCTTTAGTACCGGTTGGTGGCTCGAACCGGTACTAAGGGGGGGGGGGGTCTTTAGTACCGGTTGGAGCCACCAACCAGTACTAAAGGCCACCGCCTTTAGTACTGGTTGGTGGCTCCAACCGGTGCTAAAGGGGGGGGTGTTTAGTACCGGTTGGAGCCACCAACCCGTACTAAAGGCCGCCACCTCTTTAGTACCGGTTCGTGGCACGAACCGGTACTAAAGGTTTGCCACGAACCGGTACTAATGAGCGCGGACCGCCTAGCCGTTAGAACCGACACTATTGGTCACATTAGTGCTGGCTCAAATACAAACCGGGACTAATGAGTTGAACATTTGATATCTTTTATAATGGACTAACCGATGCTTCCAGAGACCACCTGGATAGTTGTGTTGGTTGTGTTTTCAGGGAAAGAACAGTTGATCAAGCTGAATTGCTATTGAATAATATGTTGACTAATGAAAATAATTGGACACTTCCTACACCAACTCCTAAGCCAACTCCGAAGAAAAGGGGTATTCTATTTCTCAGTCCTGAAGATATGCAAGATGCAAAGAAATCTATGAAACAAAAAGGTATTAAAACTAAAGATGTTAAGAATTTACCACCTATTGAAGAAATACATGGTCTTAATTTGCCGCATGTCGAAGAAACACATGGTCTTGATAACTCGACACAGGTAGTAAAGGTAAATTCTCTCTATAGATTCGATAAATGTGAAATCCCATTTACTAAGTTTGCTAGCCCATGCTTAGATGAGTTTGATGACTTTATGGTTAAACAAGAAAACTTCATTGCTTATGTTGGTAGACAATTGAAACACAATGCTGATATGCTTGAACACTTGGGTGCTTATATGACTAATGTTAAAGGTGAACTTAAACTTATTAGTAAACATGCTTCTATGGTTACCACTCAAGTGGAACAAGTACTTAAAGCTCAGAATGATTTGCTCAATGAACTAAATAATAAGAAGAATGATAATGCTGTTAGAGTTATGACTAGAGGTGGTAAAATGACTCCGGAACCTTTGTATCCTAAGGGCCATCCTAAGAGAATCGAGCAAGATTCTTAGAGAATAAATATATATGTACTTGCATGCTTCTAGTGAACCTGTTATTGACACACCCAAGAATCCCAATGATATTTCTATTTCTGATGCTGAAACACAATCTGGTAATGAACATGAACCTAGTGATAATGTTAATGATGATTTTCATGTTGATTCTCAACCTAGCAATGATAATGATGTAGAGATTGAACCTGCTATTGATCTTGATAACCCACAATCAAAGAATCAACGTTATGATAAGAGAGACTTTGTTGCTAGGAAGCACGGTAAAGAAAGAGAACCATGGGTTCAGAAACCCATGCCTTTTCCTCCTAAACCATCCAAGAAAAAGGATGATGAGGAGTTTGAGCGCTTTGCTGAAATGATTAGACCTATCTTTTTGCGTATGCGTTTGACTGATATGCTTAAAATGAACCCTTATGCTAAGTACATGAAGTAAATTGTTACTAAAAAAAGAAAGATACCGGAAGCTGAAATTGCCACCATGCTTGCTAATTACACTTTTAAGGGTGGAATACCAAAGAAACTTGGAGATCCAGGAGTACCAACTATACCATGCTCCATTAAAAGAAACTATTTTAAGACTGCTTTATGTGATCTTGGAGCCGGTGTCAGTGTTATGCCTCTCTCTTTATATCATAGACTTGATTTGAATAAGTTGACACCTACTGAAATATCTTTGCAAATGGTTGACAAATCAACTGCTATACCTGTCGGTATTTGTGAGGATGTGCTTGTTGTGGTTGCACACGTTACCATTTTAACGGACTTTGTTATTCTTGATATTCCCGAGGACGATAACATGTATATTATTCTTGGAAGACCCTTTTTGAATACTGCAGGGGCTGTTATTGATTGCACCAAAGGCAATGTCACTTTTCATGTTAATAGTAATGAGCATACGGTACACTTTCTGAGGAAACAACCTCAAGTCCACAATATCAATTCTATTGGAAAAATTTCAACAATCACTATTGGAGATTTTGAATTTCCTCTTCCCACTGTCAATAAGAAATATGATATTATTATTGTTGGGGATGTACATATCCCCATAGAGGTAACCTAGTATTATTCAAAATTTCTCCGGTTTCATGTTATTCGAAATGAGTTTGTTAACAAGACCTGATCAACCTTGTTAGTGGATTCCTTTTGATGAGCATGAGATGGATAAATTTAGAAAACACAACTCTCTGTACCCTATTTTTATTTTCTGTTATTTATATTAAATAAAGCAAAAATAGTATTTTCGGTCTGTTTTCTGAATTACCCATGCAATAAAAAATACCTTGAAAATAAAAGTTCACCAAATGCCCTGAAATTTAAATATGATTTTTGCTAGAATATTTTAGAATATCTGGCACAAAAAACACAGTAGGGGGAGCAGCCACATGCCCACGAGGGTGGAGGGCGCGCCCCCCTGGGCGCGCCCCTACCTCGTGGACCCCACGTGGGTCCCCTCCACTTATTCCAGCCACCACACACTCCTTCCTCCCAAAAAAATCACCAACCAGCTCAAACCAGAGTTCTTTCTCATCTTATTGCCATTTTCGATCTCCTTGCTCAAAGCTCCATTCACAAAACTGCTTTGGGGGATTGTTCTTTGGTATGTGACTCCTCCAATGGTCCAATTGGTTTTTGTTCTAGTGCTTTATTCATTGCAAATTTTTGCTGCTTAGGTGACCCTGTTCTTGAGCTTGCATGTTAAATTTATGTGGTCAAAAGTAGTTTTAATGCATGATATATCCTCTAGGCACTTGTAGGAGTAGTTGCTATCAATTTTGTTGAGTTTGGTTCACTTTTATTTTTGAGTTACTAAAAATTTCAGAATTTTTTTAGAGGAAGAGATATGTTTAGGAAAATATACCAAGGTGGTTCCTCAAGGAAGCAAGGCCCCAGACCCGCGATACGCGAGCCGGAGAATGAACTACCAAGAGATGCTCAAGTGCGGCCTTGTGAATGGCCGTCAGAGGACTTCATGGTTCGGGCAGGAATTAAGGAGGAATTTGAAGCATATGTGCGTAATGCCGATCTAGTGAGCTTTGTGGCAGATAAGTGCCGTCAGTACTACTTCCTCACTGATTCATTTGTGAGAAGGTTTAAATTTTCATCATCGCGCTATTCTCAAACTGCCCCATTTGATCTCTATGATAAATCTTATACCACGGACTTAGAAGATTTTAATACTGCTTGTAAACTCCCACAGTGGGGTAATGTTAGTGAACCTCGCAAATCTGAATATAGAGACTTTCTTGCTAGTATAACTATGGGGGAATCTAGAGAAATCACGCAAGCTACCATAGGGAGCATTCATTTTCCTGTTATACATTATTTTGCTCTCTTTATAGGTAGATGCATAAATGGTAAGGATGAGGCGTGTCACATGTGTGTTCCTGATCTTAGTGTTCTCAAGAGTGTTGTATTAGGGGATAGACAATATAACTTGGGGGCCATTGTTGCACGTAGGTTGCATAATAATAGTATTGATGGAGATTTCTTTGGTGGAATTTATGCAACCCGTTTAGCTGATTTTCATGAGATACCCATTCGTGGAAATGATATTGAGTTGCCTCCTGCTTATTTAGATTATAATGCTATGGTTCGTCATCAGTTTGTTGACAGGAACAATCAGTTCCTCCAGTACCGACTAATCTTCGACAGACGACGCACCTATCACGTCGCTCTCCCTGCTGCTACTTTCTTTGACTGTCAGGCAAAAGGGAGATATGTTATAACGAGGGAGGAGGTGACCGACTACGAGAGGAGGGCCGAGGCAGCCTGCCTCCATGCTGCAGCTCTTCAGGCAGTAGCTGATGCATCTCAGTACGACCCCAGCTTCAACTTCGGATATCCACCAGGCCATCCATAGGCATAGACCAACTTAGGCCAAAAGCCTAAGCTTGGGGGAGTACGTATTTATCACCGACATTACATTCATGTTCACACACTCTTGCCAGTTGTCGGTGCTCATACTTTTTCCTTGTATCATCCATGCTAGTTTATTCTCATTTTCTCGTTTTCTTCTTGTGTGTTTGAAAAACGTTAAGAAAAAAAATTAGTTGTAGATTTTAGTTAGTTTACTTTCTATGCCTGTGGTAGTAGTAATTAAAAGAAAACCCAAAAAATTTTCTCGTTCTTCTTTTGCTTGTTGGGAGCTTTCCCGTGTAAATAGTTTTGTTTCTTTTCTTTCCTTTGGGGGTCGAGAGGAGAAGACCATGATAGAAATGTTGAGTGGCTCTTATATGCATTATTGTTGATCTAACAAAGAGCCCATATTACCTTGTCTTCTCTCTTGAATTGAATGCTTGCAGATTCCATCTTAGTCCAATGCACGTGCACTATTATTATTTTCCACACTATTCAGTCGTGCAAGTGAAAGGCAATAATGATGATTATATGATGAAGTGATTGAGATGAGGAAAGCTGGTATGAACTCGACCTCTTTTGTTTTTGTAAATATGATCAGTCCATCGTTCCTGATTCAGCCTATTATGAAAGAAACATATTTGCAATGACAATTAGAGATTGTAGTTGCTTATGCCATGCTTAATTAGCTAGGATTTTATAATGGTTTACCTTGCGTGCCAACATGCTATTAAAATGGTTGTGATGTGGTATGATAGTGTGGTATCTGTCGTGGTTCTAACTCTGACAGTGATGTAGGGGGGTATGTATGGAGAGGCTAGATCTCAGCTATGGAGAAGTTGTAAACACACCAGGATGTACGAGTTTAGGCCCTTCGCGGAGGAAGTAACAGCCCTACGTCTCGGTGCCCGAAGGCGGTCGATTGGATTATGTGTGTATGAATTCCAGGGGTGCGAACCCTTGTTACTGAGGAAGGGGGTGGCTTATATAGAGTTCGCCATACCCCTCCAGCCCTTAGTAATGCAGGGTTAAAATACATTTAAGACTGGGCGGTACTGGTAACGTCCCTAATAAAGTGCTATGATGACCATAAAGACTATTTAATGACCGACCGTTTGCTTGCGGAGTGACTTTGGATCTCCCGTCAGTCGAGTGGTTGGCTTCGTGGTCGAGTGATAGTCTCCTGGTCGAGTGGTTTGACTCCGTCGAGTGGGATGCCTTCAAGTCGACTGAAAGGTGACTTCTTCTAGGGATGTCCTTGGGCAGGGCTCTTAGGACAGGTCCATGCCCCTACCCTAGGTACATAGCTTCATCATTAGCCCCTGAATGGATCGAGGTTCGAGTGGGGAAGGAGTTGGGGGTCATTCCGTCCGGTCCTTAGCGTTATATGAATGTCTCGTACTGGATCAATCGTCAGGGATGACGTTGTCGACTTCTTTCGGTCACCTTGATCCATTCTTGGTGTCTCGTCGAGTGAATTTCCTTACTTGTGAAATACCGAGTGCCGGCGCGAGCGGGATCTTCTGTTTGATGGGTTGTTCCGCAACCCGCGGATTTCGCGGGATTTGAATTTCGGGAAGTGACCGGGACGGGGGCGGCCGCAATAATCGGATGGGATAGGATGGAAACTCCTCGATCCCCGCGCCACCTTTTTCGCCACGTACCGCGTGCGCCTGTTGCGGGATTTGACGGGATCGCCTGGGCCTACCGGTCAGCCACTCGGGAGCGGCTCCTTATAAGTTGCCGGCTCGGGGCTTCCCAACAGTGTGCTCTCGCTTTTCCTCCTCCCCCCGCAAGGTCTTCCGCTACCTCCGTTCTCACCCTATTGCCGTAGGTCCGCTCGAGCCTCGCCGCCGAAGATGGTGAAGGATGAGACGTCGGCTTTGGAGCGTGCGAAGAAGGCGGCGGTGCAGGGGAAGGGGAAGAGGTCCGCTCAGGGCGGATCTTCCTCGAGGACTCCTTTGCCCAGGGATTGGATCCAGGGCGACTGGATGCCATCGGTGATTCGGCAGGAAGATCTTGACGACATGGTCGAGGGGGGAGTCATTCCCCATGAAGCCGCGCGTCTCCCGGGGAGAGAAGTCGAACCCCAACCTCGTGACGGTGAGTGCGTCTTCCTCGCCACCCATATCGATTGCGGATTTTCTCTGCCTCCTCATACTTTTTTCCGGAGCTTTTTGAACTTCTTCGGAGCGCAGCTCCACCATTTCACTCCCAATTCCATCGTGTATCTTGCGGCTTTCGTTTCTTTGTGCGAAAGTTTCTTGGGTCGCCGTCCTCATTGGGGACTCTTTAAACACATCTTCACTTGCCGTTCCCAATCGGTAAAGGAAGCCAAGTCGAGTGACGAACAGACGCAAGTGATCCAGCTGTGCGGGGGCCTGGCGATCCAGATGAGGGGAAAAAGTTCTTTTCCGTCCATCACTTTTCCCGAGTCGGTCCGTGGTTGGCAATCGACCTGGCTTTATTGCCAAGACCAGGTGACCCCAGGGCAGTCGATTGGTCTTCCCCCTTTCTCTCTGGACCGAGCTAAAAAACCCGCTTCTCTGAAAGTGCTGCCAGAGGAAAAGGCGCAAGTCAAGGTGCTGGTTGGTCAAGTGGTTCAGCTTGTCCGAGAGGGCGTGACGGGCATGGACTTGCTGGAGGTCTTCCTTCGAAAGCGCATCCAACCGCTTCAGGCTCGTGACCATCCTATGTGGCTGTACTCGGGTCTCGACGACACCACTCGGATTCACCCAGAGGAGGTCACTGACGAGATGCGGGAATGGTGGCTGTCGAGCATCACAGGGAACAAAGACAACCCCCGAGGAGCCAGGAGGGTTCCCCCGCTTGACAATACATACGACATGGACCAGGTCTGTCCTTGTGTTCCCGACTGAGATCTTGCTTTTTCATTTGCTCTCTTTGAATCGGTCGACTGACTTTCGACTCGGCTGCTGTTCTCCAGGCAACTACAGAGATGTACTCGTCACCCAATGGAGCACAGGAGCAGGCCAAAGAAGGGGAGGCGAGCGAAGGCGAAAGTGGAGACGAACAGGGGGAGTGGGAATCTGACGGCGAAGGAGAGGGAGACAACGATGTCGACTCCAGCGAAGAGGAGGAGGAGGAGGAAGCTGAACCTCCCCGCTCGGAAAGGCGATCCAAGCTTACACACGACTCTGCGCAGGAATGTGGTAAGGCGACTGCTCCTATTGGGCAGTCATCGAAGCACCCTCGGACCTCTTCTCCAGCGCCGACTGAAAAAGTTCCCAAGCACCCCCGCGCGGCGCCGTCCAAGCCACCCAAGGCTCTGCCCAAGATGAAGATGACTGTCCCCACCATTTCTGGGTAACAATAAAACTTGTTCTCCTTTGTCGACCGTGGACGGATCCTTGGTCGATCCACTGAGCCGACTGACTGTCTTTCAAAATTTGCAGTGCTGCTACTTCTGAGATCTCCGCCAAGGACGACGATCAAGAGATGGAAGATGCTGTTACTTCCAACCCTGGTATGATTACTGATGTTCTGCCTTGAATCGACTGACGATCTCTTATAACTCTGGTCGATTGAATTTTTCCTGTAGCTCCTCCTCATGTTATTAACCTTCCTGACGACGAAGACGACGCACCGCTGAGAGTGAGGCGGAACAGGAAAACGTCGGCCGGCGAGACCCCACAATCCACTCCGGCGCCTGAGGCCGTAGCTCGAGACGGTGGCGATACCACCCGGGCTTCTGTGACTTTTGCCGATCCTCTGACGAGTGTGCGGCCCTCGACGTCGACCGTAAATCGGCCTTCGCTCTTCACCACACACCACGTCCCTGAGGACCAAGTGGGTGCAGCTAAGGAAGCTATACGCCAGGGAGGCATCATGATGGAGCAGGTCAAGGTGGTTCGAGAAGCCAGCCAAGCGGCTTATGACGCGAGTTCAGCTCTTCAGAGTAACGTCCAGGTCAGTCGATTCACTGCTTGTTCTGTTAGGGTCTGCTGTCTGAAGAATCTCTTTTCCGAAGATCTTTGAATCTGTACACCCACTGGGTGTTTCTGTGAAGTTTTTTTTGGCCGAGTGGGGGCACGCTGAGTGCACCCACTGGGTGTAGTCCCCGAGACTACGGTGGACTGCTGGTAGTCGACTGTAGTCTTTATATTGTGTTGCTGTAGTTTTGCTTCTTCATCCGGTCTGGCCAGGCCATGTCGAATGAAACTGTATCCGGTCGACTACGGGCAGTCGATTTTTTTTTTCAAAACCAGTGGGGGCACGCTGAGTGCACCCACTGGGTGTAGTCCCCGAGACTACTGTTGAATGTTTTTGATTCAGCTGTAGTCTTAGAAACGCCATCATTGTCTCTTGGTTACTCGGAAGCAACTTATCTTGGACCTCTGTCGACTGATTTTTGCAGAAATCCTATGAACTTGTGGCTCTCTACACTGAGTTGGAGAACAAACAAATCCAGCTCAACCTTGACTTGAAGCTCGCTCAACAGAACCTGTAGAAGGCGCGAGACGAAGCAAAAGGTATGGCTGGTGAGGTTTCTCATTCTTGACGAGTGACTTTCCTTTCTTGCCCGTTCTTGATGTTGAGTTCACTCGACGTTCTGTAGACAAACTGGAGGAAGCTCTGAAGAAGAAGGATCAAGATCTTGCCAAAGCACAGAAGGAGGCTTTGATCAAAACGAAGCTTGCAGAAGAGAAACTGGCTTCGGTCGGAACTCTTGAATAGGAGAATTACAGACTGAAAACTGCTCTCAAGACAGCTAATCAAGAGGTCAGCCGACTGAAGAACGACAAGATGGTTCTGCACGACCAGGCGGGTGAGCTGGCGGGGAAGGTAAACGATCTGGAGGTTTATCTCGGTGGACTCGCCAAGAAGCTGTTCGTCATGCTCGAAGGTAATTACTTCGATCTGGCCGTCTTGCAGTTACCAAGCCTGCGTAAGGCCACTGTCTTACTCTTGAATCGTGTTTGCAGAATTCTGCCAGAGCTTCGAAGAGGAAACCAGTCGAGTGGAGCCAGGCTTGGATCCCGCCAATTCTCTCGTGAAGGATGAGGCTGCTATGAACGTGCTCCAACCGGAGTCTCGTGATACCAGCGTTGTTGAATATCTTGCTTGGCTGAAGGTTGCGATGTCGCGGATCGACACATCACTCTGGCCTGGAATGACGCTTCAGAACGACCTTGAGTCCCTGATGGTTCGACTGAATGAAGTCCCGGGTCGAGTGGCGGAATGGAAGAAATCGTCTGCTAGATGTGGTGCTGATGTCGCTCTGTCCCTGGTCCGCGTCCACTGCAAGGAAGCGCGAGAAGAGAAGCTGGCCGCCATCCAAGTTACCAATACTAGGAAGCACAACTTTCAAGACTTCATGGAGACTTTCATCGCTGATGCCACTCGTATTGCGGACGGGATCGACTTGGACGAGTTTGTCGCCCCTTCTAGTCCTCCGCTTGAGGAATGAAAAACTTTTATGCTTCACTTTAAATTTGCCTCGGAATGCCGAGTGGATTTTGTAACCGTTAAACTCTGTCGAGCCGAGGGCTCGAGTACTTTGATCTGAGGTATGGGACCTTTAGGCCTTATCTGAACTTGATTTCTCGTTGAATATCTTCATGGATTGATCCATCGAGTGGAACTTGATCTTCACTCGGAATAACCTTGTATTTGTGGTGTAACTCCGAAGGAGAAGGTAGCAGCCGATTTGCGCCTCATCGTCCTTGCGGATTGGGTTGTGTTCCGAACGTAGGCGAGCGCTGGGCCGCAGCTAAGCCTCCGAGTGGGAGGTTTGCTCTCCACTCGGTAGGATTTTTTCGAACTTAGGTGAGCACTGGGCCGCAGCTAAGCTCCCGAGTGGGAGGTTTTCTCTCCACTCGGTAGGATTTTGACGAACTTAGGCGAGCACTGGGCCGCAGCTAAGCCCCCGAGTGGGAGGTTTGCTCTCCAATCGGTAGGATTTTTAAACACTTAGGCGAGCACTGGGCTGCAGCTAAGCCCCCGAGTGGGAGGTTTGCTCTCCACTCCGTAGGATTTTTAAACACTTAGGCGAGCACTGGGCTGCAGCTAAGCCCCCAAGTGGGAGGTTTCCTCTCCACTCGGTAGGATTTTTTAAACACTTAGGCGAGCACTGGGCTGCAGCTAAGCCCCCGAGTGGGAGGTTTGCTCTCCACTCGGTAGGATTTTTGAACACTTAGGCGAGCACTGGGCTGCAGCTAAGCCCCTGAGTGGGAGGTTTGCTCTCCACTCGGTAGGGTTTTAAACACTTAGGCGAGCACTGGGCTGCAGCTAAGCCCCAGAGTGGGAGGTTTGCTCTCCACTCGGTAGGATTTTTTAAACGCTTAGGCGAGCACTGGGCTGCAGCTAAGCCCCCGAGTGGGAGGTTTGCTCTCCACTCGATAGGGTTTTTAAACACTTAGGCGAGCACTGGGCTGCAGCTAAGCCCCCGAGTGGGAGGTTTGCTCTTCACTCGGTAGGGTTTTTGAACACTTAGGCGAGCACTGGGCTGCAGCTAAGCCCCTGAGTGGGAGGTTTTCTCTCCACTCGGTAGGGTTTTTAAACACTTAGGCGAGCACTGGGCTGCAGCTAAGCCCCCGAGCGGGAGGTTTGATCTCCACTCGGTAGGATTTTTTAAACGCTTGGGCGAGCACTGGGCTGTAGCTAAGCCCCCCGAGTGGGAGGTTTGCTCTCCACTCGGTAGGATTTTTTAAATACTTAGGCGAGCACTGGGCTGCAGCTAAGCCCCCGAGTGGGAGGTTTTCTCTCCACTCGGTAGGATTTTTGAACACTTAGGCAAGCACTGGGCTGCAACTAAGCCCCCGAGTGGGAGGTTTGCTCTCCACTCGGTACGATTTTTTTACAAAATTAGGCGAAACGGATTCGTAGCTAAGTCACCCACTGGGGGATTTCGTACGCAAACAAAAGTGATAGCAATTATTGGAACACTCTTGTCTTTGATAAAAATGAACTACAGAAGTTTTTCTTATTACATCTTATCCGAGAGAGAACTCAAGTGTAAAAGGGGCGGAGCAGTTCCGCATTCGAAGCTCGCGGCTCGTCGATCTGGCGATCAACATTGTAGAGGTGATACGCTCCATTATGGAGGACTCTGGTGATGATGAAGGGGCCTTCCCAAGTAGGACCAAGCTTGTGTGGTTTCTGTTGATCCACTCGGAGGACCAAATCTCCTTCTTGGAAGGCTTGACTCTTCACATTCCTGGCGTGGAATCAACGTAAGTCTTGTTGATAAATGGTCGATCTGATCATGGCCATTTCCCTCTCTTCATCTAAGAGGTCGACTGCGTCTTGCCGAGCTTGTTCTGCTTCATCTTTGGTATAAAGTTCGATGCGGGGTGCATTGTGAAGAAGATCACTCGGCAGAACTGCTTCAGCTCCATAAACCAGAAAGAATGGAGTTCTTCCAGTCAACCGATTCAGGGTGGTCCTCAATCCCCACAGAACTGATGGAAGCTCGTCGACCCAAGCACCTGTCGCGTGCTTGAGATCACGCATCAGTCGAGGCTTCAGTCCTTTGAGAACCAGACCATTTGCCCTTTCAGCTTGTCCATTCGACTGGGGATGGACGACCGATGCGTAGTCGACTCATGTGCCTTGTGAGGCGCAAAAAGCTCTGAATTTGTCCAAATCAAAGTTTGATCCATTGTCAGTGATGATGCTATGCGGGACTCCATATCTGAATGTTAACTCCGTGATGAAACTGATAGCAGTGCAGGCGTCAAGATTCTTGATAGGTTTAGCTTCGATCCATTTGGTAAACTTGTCGACTGCCACAAGCACATGAGTGAAGCCGCTCCTGCCTGTTCTCAACGGGCCAACCATGTCCAGTCCCCAAACAGCGAAGGGCCAGACGAGTGGAATGGTCTTCAGGGCTGATGCAGGCTTGTGTGACATGTTGGAGTAGAACTGGCACCCTCCACACTTGTCGACTATCTCCTTTGCCATTTCATTTGCTCTTGGCCAGTAAAATCCCACTCAGTATGCTTTAGCCACAATGGTCCGAGAAGACGCATGGTGACCACAGGTCCCCGAGTGGATATCATCAAGGATTATCTGACCTTCTTCCGGTGTTATGCACTTCTGACCGATTCCAGTCGCGCTTTCTCTATACGACTGTCCCTTTATGACTGTGAAGGCCTTGGATCGACGGACGATCTGTCGAGCCTCTTCCTCGTCCTCCGGGAGTTCTTTCCTTATGATATACGTGATGTATGGTATCGTCCAATCGGGAGTGATTGCCAAGACTTCCATGATTAGGTCGACCACAGCAGGAACTTCGACTTCAGTCAGATCTATGGCACTTTTCGGATGCGGGGCTTCTTCTGTAAAAGGATCTTGTTAGACTGACGGTGAGTGGATGTGCTCCAGGAACACATTGCTGGGAATGGCTTCTCTCTTGGAGCCTATCTTTGCCAAATCGTCGGCCGCTTGATTTTTCAGTCGGGGGATGTGATGAAGCTCTAACCCCTCAAAAATCTTTTCTAACTTTCTCACTACATTGCAATAACTAGTCATTGCCGGACTTCTGACGTCCCACTCCTTCATCACCTGATTGACCACCAAATCTGAGTCGCCATAGACCATGAGGCGATGGACGCCGAGTGAAATGGCCATGCGCAACCCATACAAAAGTGCTTCATATTCTGCTTCATTTTTGGAGGAATCAAAGTGAATCTGGAGAACGCATCTGAGCTTATCTCCTCGGGGGGAGACTAATACTACCCCAGCACCGGAACCATTTAGCATCTTAGATCCATCGAAGAACATGGTCCAGTGCTCCGAGTGAATTTGAGTCGGAAGTTGCTGCTCAATCCACTCGGCGACGAAATCTACGATTGCTTGGGATTTGATAGCCTTCTTTGCTTCAAACTTGATATCAAGGGGAAGGAGTTCAATCGCCCACTTTGCCACTCGACCAGTCGCATATCTATTTTGCAGAATCTCTGACAGTGGGGCGTCACTGACGACTGTAATGGAGTGGTCAGAGAAGTACTGAGCAACCTTCTTCGTGGTCATATAAATCCCATATACAAGCTTCTGGTAATGTGGATATCTTTGTTTTGAAGGGGTCAAAACTTCAGACACATAATATACTGGGCGCTGAACTCTGAAGGCCTTTCCTTCTTCTTCCCGCTCGACCGTAAGTACTGTACTGACAACTTGTCCCGTGGCCGCAATGTAAAGCATCAAAGGCTCTTTACTAATTGGGGCATCAAGCACTGGCTGGGTGGAGAGCAGAGCTTTGAGCTCTGCAAATGCTGCAGCAGCTTCTGGAGTCCACTCAAACTTGTCCGACTTCTTCATCAGTCGGTAAAGAGGCAACGCCTTTTCACCGAGATGAGAAATGAATCGACTTAGAGCGGCCAAGCAACCTGTAAGCTTCTGGACATCGTGCACACGCACAGGACGCATCATCCGGAGTATGGCACCGACTTTTCCAGGATTGGCGTCGATTCCCCGTTCAGAAACGAGAAAACTGAGTAACTTTCCGCCTGGAACTCCGAATGTGCACTTTGATGGATTGAGCTTGATATCATACCTCCTGAGGTTTGCAAAGGTTTCAGCAAGGTCAGTCCGCAGGTCAGAACCTTTCCGTGACTTAACCACAATATCATCCATGTATGCCTCCGCATTCCGACTGCTTTGGGTGAGTAAACACTTCTGAATCATCCTCATGAATGTGGCTCCGGCATTCTTGAGGCCGAATGGCATGGTGACATAACAGAAGCATCCGAATGGAGTGATGAAAGCTGTTTTGATCTCGTCGGGTCCATACAGACGGATCTGATGGTACCCGGAATAGGCGTCTAGAAAAGACAATCGCTCACACCCCGCGGTCGAGTCGAGTATTTGGTCGATGCGAGGGAGAGGAAAATGATCTTTCGGACAGGCCCGATTGATATGTTTAAAATCAATGCACATGCGAAGTGACTTGTCCTTCTTGGGGACCATGACAACATTGGCGAGCCACTCGGAGTGATAAATCTCTCCGATGAACTCCGCTGCTAAGAGCCGAGCCACCTCCTCGCCAATAGCTTTCCTCTTCTGGACGGCGGACCGTCGAAGATGTTCTTTCACAGGCTTAAATTTTGGGTCGACTCGTAGACGGTGCTCAGCCAGCCCCCTGGGAACTCCAGGCATGTCAGAAGGCTTCCATGCGAAGATGTCCCAGTTCTCACGGAGGAACTGGATGAGCGCTTCTTCCTATTTGGAGTCGAGCGTCGTTGAGATGTGAGTCGGAGTAGCATTTGGACCGGTCGGGCGAATGTGAACTGCCTTCGTTTCACCGGACGACTGAAAAGCTGATTCTGAAGTGGGCTTCTTAGCTCGTAGCAACTCGCTCGGATCTACAGTCTTCTGATACTCTTGCAGCTCAACCACTGCCATCTGAGTGTCAGCAATCTTTGAGCCTTTCTGAAAACACTCTTCTGCCTTCTTCCGACTGCCTGTAACAGTGATCACACCTTTGGGATCAGGCATCTTCAATTTGAGATACACATAACATGGTCGAGCCATGAAGCGTGCGTAAGCTGGCCTGCCAAAAATGGCATGATAAGCACTTTGGAAGTCCACAACCTCGAATGTCAACTTTTCCTTGCGGTAATTCTTTGAATCACCGAAAACCACATCAAGAGCAATCTGGCCGAGTGATTCGGCTTTCTTCCCAGGAATGACTCAATGGAAGCTCATGTTACTGGTACTGAGCCTGGACATCGGAATGCCCATCCCTTTCAATGTTTCTGCATACAGTATGTTCAGGCCACTGCCACCATCCATCAGGACTTTGGTCAGTCGAGTGCCTTCGACAACTGGGTCGACCACCAAAGCTTGCCTCCCAGGGGTGGCAATGTGCGTAGGGTGATCAGACTGGTCGAATGTGATGGCAGTCTGAGACCATTTCAGGTAACTGGGTGTTGGCGGAGCAACCATATTCACCTCATGGTTAATGACTTTCAGCCGACTTTTGCTTTCGACATCAGCAAAAATCATCAAGGTGGAATTGACTTGGGGGTATCCATCGTCACTATCTTCTTTGTCCTCAACTCTGTCTGACTCTTTTTCCTTGTCTTTGGACTGCTTGCCCTGAAACTGCTGGATCAGGAGCCGGCACTGTCGAGTGGTATGTTTTGGGTAAATAAGATTACCCTCTTCATCTTTCTTGGTGTGGATGTGACATGGCAGATCCAAAACATCATTTCCATCTTGATCCTTAACTTTCTTGGGGTTCCAGGGCCCCTTGGGTTTTCTCTTGAATTTTCCCTAGGTTACGGCCAGGGCCTCCCCAGGGGCGGCTGGCTCGGCCTTCCGCTTCTGTTTCCGACTGGAATTTCCTCCAGCTTCTTGGGCGACTGCCTTGTGCTTGCCACTCCGGAGGCAATCTTCGTCTTCACCATTAGCGTATTTGGTGGCAATCTCCATCATCCGGTTCAGAGACATCTCTCCAGTTCGACCGAACTTCAGATTCAATTCTCTGTACTTAACGCCTTCTTTAAAGGCACAAACTGCTTGATGATCTGGTACATTCTCGACTGTGTGATGTAATGTGATCCACCTCTGGATGTAATCCCTCAGAGTTTCATTTGGTTTCTGCACGCAAGACCGCAATTCTGTAAGGCCTACAGGTCGCTTGCATGTTTCTTCAAAGGTTGTGACAAACACTCGGGAGAGGTCCTCCCAAGTGTAGATGCTGCTGGGTGCTAACTGGTTCAGCCACGCTCTGGCCGAGCCCTCCAACATGAGAGGCAAATGCTTCATAGCTACCTCATCATTGCCACCGCCAATCTGGACAGCCACTCAGTAATCTTCGAGCCAAGTGTCAGGCTTAGATTCACCGGTGAACTTGCTGACTCTAGTCGCCAACCTGAAGTTGGGAGGAATCACTGCGGCTCTGATGGCTCGACTGAAACAATCTGGCCCTGAAACATGTACCCTACTGCTGGTAGGCGCATCTCTGTCGTGGCCTTCTCGATAAGCTCTGTTCCTGTCAACCAGACCCTGAACGAGGATGGATCTCGCATCAAAGCCTGGGTCCCTGGGGTCGACTGGAACCCTCCGCCCAACACTATGAGGGCGTCTGTCATCCCGCTGCCGAGGCGCATATGACCCACTCCTCGGGGGAGGGGTTGGCACTCGATGCCGATCATCACGATCGAATCGGTGATCATACTGCTCATTTCTTCTGTACTAATCGTGCTGGTCTCCGCGCCCCTCACGCCTCGGAGGCGATCTTGGGCTGTGAGCCGACTGGACTGTATCCGTTGCAACGGATCGACTGTGGATCCTATTCCGCGACTGAGAAGCAGCGGAATTCTGGTTTCCCGCTGCCCGGAGCAACGCTCTGATGTGCAACAAGCCCCTGCTAGCCTCCGACTGGGAGGGCTGAATCGATTCTGCTATACGGGCCGCGGCTGCCAAATTCTGAACTGGGGTTCGATATACCTACGTAGGCGGGAAGAGTTGACGTCGACTGGACTCGGGAGCTCACTGACGCGCTTGCTCGTCGAGTATTCGCTGGAGATTCTCCAGTCGAGTGCGCTCAGCCAAGTTAGCCAAGCGCGCGTCCTCCAAGGCTCGGGCCTCGGGGGTTTCTCCGATGATAGGAGTGTGGAGTGCATCCATGTTCCGGCGGCGAAGCTCCTCCCGCTGCAATGACGTGAGAGGTTCGGGGAGATACTCATCGTGGGGATGCGACAGGTCGCCTCCGCTCACGCCTCCATTGGCGCGAGGGAAACCGGGAGGACTGTGTGTTCCCTCGACCGCTAGAACCTCAGCCGCTGGGTCACTGCTGAAGCACTCGGATGCAGTCTCCGCGGAGCCATTCGACAGGTCGAACAGGCCGTAGAGGGATTCGTCAGGCTCGATTGCCGCGACTTGTGGGGCTGCCGACTGGCGAGCCACAGCATGCCTCACCCACCTCTGAAGTCTCGACCGACCGGAGCGCTTGCGCCGGTGGGAGACAGGGCGGGAAGATGACACGGGAGCCGACCAATACTGGGTCGACGGCTGCCGCAGGAGGACGCCACGAACACATGCGCGGACGTGCGTCGCACCGCGGATGGGGAGCGCGTCGGTGTCGAGTGGAGCCTCTTGAAGCCAAGCGGAGTCGTCGGCGATGAAAGTGATCGCGTCGAGACGGATCTCGCGGCCCTCCACCAAATCTCCATACGAAAACATGATCAAAGGGATCGGAAAAACCGCAACTTCTCCAACTAGGCGCTAAGACTCCTGCCCCACGGTGGGCGCCAACTGTCGTGGTTCTAACTCTGACAGTGATGTAGGGGGTATGTATGGAGAGGCTAGATCTCAGCTATGGAGAAGTTGTAAACACAGCAGGATGTACGAGTTCAGGCCCTTCGCGGAGGAAGTAACATCCCTACGTCTCGGTGCCCGGAGGCGGTCGATTGGATTATGTGTGTATAAATTTTAGGGGTGCAAACCCTTGTTACTGAGGAAGGGGGTGGCTTATATAGAGTTCGCCATACCCCTCCATCCCTTAGTAATGCAAGGTTAAAATACATTTAAGACTAGGCGTTACTGGTAACGTCCCTAATAAAGTGCTATGACACTACAACAGGAACCCCCCTACAGCAACGCATCAATGCGTTGTTGTATGTCCATATATGCGTTGCTAAGGCCTACACCAACGGATTATTATGCGTTGTCGTTGGTGGCATTGCTAGGGTCTACTACAACGTATATACATGCGTTGGTAAACGCCATGTAGAAGCGTTGTAAGGTAGCAACATATAGAGTTATAGTCTTACAACACTTCATATGCGTTGGTGGTTACCATCATTGCAACGACTAGATGCTTCGGTACATAGCATGAATAATTGATGATATTTTATACATTGCCATCCACAATTATTAGTTCAATACATAGTGTATAGGAGGCATAGTACAATAAACGGAAAGATCTCATATATTAAATCAACTATGTTGCATTACACCGAGCACGATCCAAACATTACTAGATGTGAGCTATCTACTAGTAGCAAAATTCTCGACCTTCCAATCAACTATAATGTTTCAAACATTTTCCTGAAAATGACATTCTAATTATCCCCATTCTATGCCTTGCAATCAACATCTGAGCCATGCATCCTCCATTTATCTCAGCAATCTACAAAAACAAATAATGAGATGAGTAATTTACGATAGAGAAAATCAGGTTAACAGAGCACAAAAATGTAGAGGAGCAACATACAAATGTTGAAGGCTATCACATTAGTAACATTGCAGACGGAAAAGTGGAGCAATATCCTACATCTTACACACTTTTGATCCTTGTTTTCTTATGAAGAAATCTGCTAGATGTCAATTGAGTGCAAGTAAACTTGAAGCAAACATAGAATGTAAGATATCAGGTACTTCCTTTGAAAAAAAACTTGTACTGCATACAACACAACCTTCATTGTCATAGAAAGATCTGCAGTTCTGCTGAACAAATAGATGCAAGGTTTCAAGAATTTAAATATATACTTTATGCTCAAAGAAACAATATAAGCATCAATTTAAAAAGGAACAATATAAGCATCATGTTAAAAAGGAATAATAATAGCATCAAGTACAATATACTATATACAGTTATACGAATGGATGTCATGTGTCTGGTGCAATTATCATGAATATCTGATTATGATTTGTGAGTTACGTGAAGGTCACACCTTAAGTGGATTTTTAGTAACTTCTTCTGAGCGCTCCTTCCTCATTATTTTTGCTCCCTTAATCTCTTCCTTCCTAATCAATGGTTAGATTTTAGTACAACAGTAGCAAGGCAAATTTTAGTACAACAGTGCAAAAATTTAGTAACAACATAATTTAGTAAAACAAGGTAAATTTTAGAACACAAGTAATAGAGTAAACTTTAGAACAAGAAGTTACTATCTTGACAAAATAGGATACTAGTCTCTCCAACCTATAGGACCCTTAGCAACTCCGTATTTAATCGTAAAGATGAGTTTAGTACAATATTTACATCAACATAAAATCTACAGGGACTGTCATAAGATATCAGACATAGCATTGCACCAAAATAGTATAAGTAGTAATGTAGATTGAGAAGCAAATTACACACTTCTTTTCTGAAATGTCATCAACACGTGATTTTCTAGAAGATATCTAAGACATTTGATGTTTCTACATAAGCGCACGCGTACAAAGAAATTAATATTTGAGATAAAGCCAGAAGAACTTACACAAACTTTTCAACGTCCCAGCTGCAGACATCACACCACTGTTCACCTTGGCATCCATCTTTTCTTTTTTAGATTGGCCAATCTCTCCGCAATCTATAAACTAAAGCTGGGCTGTGGCATCATCTTCAGTTTATCAAAGATGTTTTGCAATCAAAATGGCCCAGTATCGTTTACTATGCAAAGTAGGGTGCATTACCTTGAGCATATTGATGTTTACTCAACTCCTAATCTGAGAAATTGACCGAAGAAGAACCTGTGAGAAATAAATATTTCATGGTCTTGAGAAGAATTGGATGCTAATTGATGGAAGTTCAGGGCCAACAACATGTCGAATACCACAAGTTCTGAACTTCTGATTGAGTAATTGGGGCAAGGTGAAATCGTACATGGTTATGACTCGAGCACTGAAGTTCTTACTAAAACAAGTCAAGAAACAACAAAATGTGTTGAAGTCATAGTATACCATAATTCCTACATCCAGTAACTTCACTATCTTAAATCCTATGGGAACGAAGAACCTTACAAATGTAATAACAAAAAGAACGAGACCAATACCATAGTTTTCTCTCGCGGAGTTGGCACTGATCGAGGGCGGCTTGGGTAGGTCGGCAGCTCCACAACAGGTGGGCATGACGAGAAAAGCTACAATGTTGCTCGTCGTCGCTGGTTAATTCTGCATTGCTGCCTCCGCACCATTCTTCAAGCACTGCAATGAAAATATCAAACAAAAACTTCACACTAAATTCAATAGGCGTATCTACAATTGAAACTGAGTCAGTGATTAGTAAAATAAGGGTGACAATGTTTTGGTAACTCACAACCATCCTGTGGCCTTGATGTTCATCGACACAATGCAATCCAACACACACACACACACACACACACACACACACACACACACACACACACACACACACCTGTTGGCCTCAGTTTTCGAACCTGCAATGAAAATGAAATTAAGGATTATATATATAGTCAAGAGGAATATTAGGACGGGCATCTGAGACTTATTCTTAAGGTATTACACAATGTGTGACAGGGAAATTGTTAAGGATTCATCCACACACATAGCAGCAAGAAACAACTACTGAGAAAACAAGGATGCATGCATTCTTCCAGAATTAACACATACAGACAAGTGGTGAATCACTCAACTATACATCACAATAGATTAACCCAACTAGAAATGACTGGCTTGCATGTGCAGAACTAGATAGCAGTAGCACATTGAGATATGCAAGCATGAAACTCAGAATTGTGAACTGAATTTTTTTAGCCTCCGGCAAGGTCACTGACCGTGTTGGGATATTATCCAGCCGTGAAGTACGACACAAGTACACGACAACTGCTAACGCTCGGTAGAGTAGATCACGGTCATGATTTCCAGCAAAGAATCGACCATGGCACGAAGGCCATGTCACCACAAAGAACCAGAGGGCACGGGTAGAGAAGCGAAGTTCCTTACTAAGCTGTCGATGTCGAAGGTAAGGAAGCCGAGACAGAGCAGCACTGTCGATCCCGAGCCGGCGGCGGCGGATACTGAGACGCGGGGTAGAGGGATACGCAGGAGTCGCACCGGCGACCCATGGCGGCTAGGGTTCCTGAGCGGCATGTGCAGGACCACGAAGGTCGTCGCGGTGGCGGAGGATCGTAGGAGAGGACTGAGGGGCAGCCAGGATGGTGAGATAAATCACGGGAGCTCGCCAGAGCTTGTTGGAATCAGTGGTGCCACGGGGCACCATGGTCATGGAGCTCGGGTGAGAGGGGAACCAGGGGAGGGGAGGGGAGGACAGAGATTGCGCATAGGAAAAACTGGGTGGAGATGCGGGTACAGGGATGTTAGATTTTTTCTAAAGAGAGGAGGTTAGCGCTAAGTAGGGGAGGTGGGATAAGTACGGGAGGTGGGAGGTTGAAACAAACAACACATATTTTCATGTCGTTGGTAGATATGCGTTGGTATAGGCAGGTTCGTGTTGTAGTGTGATGACCATAAAGACTATTTAATGGCCGACCGTTTGCTTGCGGAGTGACTTTGGATCTCCCGTTAGTCGAGTGGTTGGCTTCGTGGTCGAGTGATAGTCTCCTGGTCGAGTGGTTTGACTCCGTCGAGTGGGATGCCTTCAAGTCGATTGAAAGGTGACTTCTTCTAGGGATGTCCTTGGGCAGGGCTCTTAGGACAGGTCCATGCCCCTACCCTAGGTACATAGCTTCATTAGTATCCTCCTTTGAACGATTTGAGTGGCTTGATTTGGCACATGTTCATGCATGTAGTTGAAACAAAATCAACTTAGCCTCCATGATATTTATGTTCATGGTGCATTATATCCTACTCATGCTTGCATTCGGTGTTGATTAATTTTAATGCATGTTCATGACTGTTGTCTCTCTCTAGCTGGTCGATTCCCAGTCTTTTTCTAGCCTTCACTTGTACTAAACGGGAATACTGCTTTTGCATCCAATTCCATAAATCCCAAAGTTATTCCATATGAGTCCACCATACCTACCTATATACGGTATCTACTTGCCGTTCCAAGTAAATTTGTATGTGCCAAACTCTAAACCTTCAAATAAACATTCTGTTTTGTATGCTCGAATAGCTCATGTATCAACTAGGGCTGTCTGTATCCTCCATGCTAGGTGGGTTATTCTCAAGAGGAGTGGACTCCGCTCCTCATTCACGAGAAAATGGCTGGTCACCGGGATGCCCAGTCCCATGCTCAAATCAAATCAAAATAACTACAAACAAAACTCCCCCAGGTTTGTTGTTAGTTGGAGGCACCCGTTGTTTCGGGCAAGCCATGGATTGATGCTTGTTGGTGGTGGGGAAGTATAAACTTTACCATTCTGTTTGGGAACTGCCTAAAATGTGTGTAGCATGGAAGATATCGAGATCTCTCGGTTGTTATGTTGACAATGAAAGTATACCGCTCAGAATATTATTCGTCTCTATTTCAAAACTTAGCTCTGGCACCTCTACAAATCCCCGCTTCCCTCTGCGAAGGGCTTATCTATTTACTTTTATGTTGAGTCATAATCTTCTTATGAAAAGCACCAGTTGGAGAGCACCTCTGTCATTTGCATCCATTACTGTTAGTTTACATTGAGTATGACTGTGACTGGATCTTTTTTACCATGAATTATAATGTCTAGTCAGACCTTGATCTTTAAAGGTGCTCTGCATTTATGTTTTGCGGTCTCAGAAAGGGCTAGTGAGATACCATCCTGTTATATCATATCATGATTGTTTTGAGAAAGTGTTGTCTTCCGAGATTTGTTATTATTGCTCGCTAGCTGATTATGCCATTGATATGAGTAAACATGAGACCTAAATGTTATTGTGAATATGGTTAGTTCATAATCTTTGCTGAAACCTTGAATAATAGCTTTACATATTTACAACAACAAGGGCAAACAGAGTTTGTAGAAGTTTTTCTTTATCACTTTCAGTTTATCAACTGAATTGCTTGAGGACAAGCAAAGGTTTAAGCTTGGGGGAGTTGATACGTCTCCGTCGTATCTACTTTTCCAAACACTTTTACCCTTGTTTTGGACTCTAACTTGCATGATGTGAATGGAACTAACCCGGACTGACGCTGTTTTCAGCAGAATTGCCATGTTGTTATTTTTGTGCAGAAATAAAAGTTCTCAGAATGACCTGAAAATCAACGGAGATTATTTTTGGAATATATAAAAAATACTGGAAGAAGAATCCACGTCAGGGGCCCACACCCAGTCCACGAGGGTGGGGGCCGTGCCTACCCCTCTGGGGGCACCCCCTGCCTCGTGGGCCCCCTAACGCTCCACCGACCTCAACTCCAACTCCATATATTCGTGTTCGGGGAGAAAAAAAATTAGAGAGAAGGATCCATCGCGTTTTACGATACGGAGCCACCGCCAAGCCCTAAACTCTCTCGGGAGGGTTGATCTGGAGTCTGTTCGGGGCTCTGGAGAGGGGAATCCGCCGCCAACATCATCATCAACCTTCCTCCACCACCAATTTCATGATTCTCACCGCAGTGCGTGAGTAATTCTATCGTAGGCTTGCTGGACGGTGATGGGTTGGATGAGATGTATCATGTAATTGAGTTAATTTTGTTAGGGTTTGATCCCTAGTATCCACTATGTTCTGAGATTGATTTTGCTATGACTTTGCTATGCTTAATGCTTGTCACTAGGGCCCGAGTGCCATGATTTCAGATCTGAACCTTAGTATGTTTTCATGAATATATGTGAGTTCTTGATCCTATCTTGCAAGTCCATAGTCACCTATTATGTGTTATGATCTGTTAACCCCGAAGTGACAACAATTGGGACCATTACCGGTGATGACCGTTGTTTGACGAGTTCATGTATTCACTATGTGTTAATGCTTCGGTCCGGTACTCTATTAAAAGGAGGCCTTAATATCCCTTAGTTTCCAATAGGACCCTGCTGCCACGGGAGGGTAGGACAAAAGATGGCATGCAAGTTCTTTTCCATAAGCACGTATGACTATATTCGGAATACATGCCTACATTACATTGATGAACTGGAGCTAGTTCTGTGTCACCCTATGTTATAACTGTTGCATGATCGATCTCATCCGACATAATTCTCCATCGCCGATCCAATGCCTATGAGATTTTCATATATTGTTCTTCTCTTATTTACTTCTTCGTTGCTACTGTAACAATCACTATAAAACCCAAAAATATTACTTTGCTACCATTACCACCATTATCATATTACTTTGCTACTAAACACTTTCCTGCAGATATTAAGTTTCCAGGTGTGGTTGAATTGACAACTCAGCTGCTAATACTTGAGAATATTCTTTCGCTCCCCTTGTGTCCAATCAATAAATTTGGGTTGAATAATCTACCCTCGAAAACTGTTGCGATTCCCTATACTTGTGGGTTATCACCTACCCCCTGGACGTGCCCTCCCCCCTCGTGGCTCAGCCGACCTACTTCTTCCTCCTATATATATGCTCATATACCCTGAAAACAACTAGGAGCACCACAAAACTCTATGTCCACCGCCGCAACCTTCTGTACCCAAGAGATCCCATCTTGGGGCCTTTTCCGGAGCTCCGCCGGAGGGGGCAACGATCTCGGAGGGCCTCTACATCAACTCCATGCCCCCTCCGATGATGTGTGAGTATTTTACTTCAGACCTTCGGGGTCCATAGTTATTAGTTAGATGGCTTCTTCTCTCTCTTTGAATCTCAATACAAATTTCTCCTCGGTCTTCTTGGAGATCTATTCGATGTAACTCTTTTTGCGGTGTGTTTGTCGAGATCCGATGAATTGTGGGTTTATGATCAAGTCAATCTATGAATAATATTTAATTCTTCTCTGAAATCTTTTATGTATGATTGGTTATCTTTGCAAGTCTCTTCGAATTATCAATTTGGTTTGGCCTACTAGATTGATCTTTCTTGCAATGGGAGAAGTGCTTAGCTTTGGGTTCAATCTTGCGGTGCTTGATCCTAGTGACAGAAAGGGAAACGTCACATATTGTATTGTTGCCATCAAGGATAAAAAGATGGGGTTTATATCATATTGCTTGAGTTTATCTCTCTACATCATGTCATCTTACCTAATGCGTTACTCTGTTTTTATGAACTTAATACTCTAGATGCATGCTGGATAGCGGTCAATGTGTGGAGTAATAGTAGTTGATGCAGGCACAAGTCGGTCTACTTGTCACAGACGTGATGCCTATATACATGATCATGCCTATATATTCTCATAATTATTCGCTTTTCTATCAATTGCTCGAGAGCAATTTGTTCACCCACCGTAATACTTATGCTATCTTGAGAGAAGCCACTAGTGAAAGCTATGGCCCCCGGGTCTATTTTCCATCATACAAGTTTCGAATCTATTTTATTTTGCAATCTTTACTTTCAATCTATATCATAAAAATACCAAAAATATTTATCTTATTATTACTATCTCTATCAGATCTCACTCTCATAAGTGACCGTGAAGGGCTTGACAACCCCTTTATCACATTGGTTGCGAGGATCTTATTTGTTTGTGCAGGTACGAGGGACTTGCGTGTGGCCTCCTATTGGATTGATACCTTGGTTCTCAAAAACTGAGGGAAATAGTTACGCTACTTTGCTGCATCACCCTTTCCTCTTCAAGGGAAAACCAACGCAGTGCTCAAGAGGTAGCAGTGCGCCCCCTATAGGGCCAGCCACGTGGGTAGAAAGGGAAAGGAGAGGAGGAAAAGGAAAGTATGAAGTAGGACTCCTACTTCCTTCCCCTCCCCACTTCTTCCTTTCCCCCTTGTCCATAAATGGTAGGGGGGCGAATTAGACTAGGGGCCCAAGTAGGATTCCTCCTACTTGGGCGCGCCCTAGGCTGCCTCCCTCCCTCTCCCTCCTTTATATATGTGGGGAGGGCATCCCTAGAACACACATCAGTTCTTCCTAGCCGTATGCGCTGCCCCTCCATAGTTAACACCTCGGTCATATCGTTGTAGTGCTTAGGCGAAGCCCTGCGCCGGTAACTTCATCATCACTGTCGCCACACTGTCGTGCTGAAGGAACTCTCCCTCGTCCTCATATGGATAAAGAGCTCGAGGGACGTCATTGTGCTGAACATGTGCTGAACATGGAGGTGCCGTATGTTTGGTACTTGGATCGGTTGGATCGTGAAGATGTTCGACTACATCAACTATGTTACTAAACGCTTCCGCTTTCGGTCTACGTGGGTACGTGGACACACTCTCCTAGATAGATCTTGCATGATCATAGGAATTTTTTTTGAAATACTGCGTTCCCCAACAAGAATGACTCAGGAACCATTGTATCCCAAGGGCCACCCAAAGAGAGTTGAGCAAGATTCTCAGAGAACTAATGTTGATGCACCTAGTCCTTCTAAGAGGAAGAAAAAGAAAAATGATAGGACTTCGCACGCTCCTAGTGAACCTATTGTTGACACACCTGAGAATCCAAATGATATTTCTATTTCTGATGCTGAAACACAATCTAGTAATGAACATGAACCTAGTGATAATGTGAATTATGATGTTCATATTGATTCTCAACCTAGCAATAACAATGATGTAGAGATTGAACCTACTATTGATCTTGATAACCCACAATCAAGGAATCAACGTTATGATAAGAGAAACTTCGTTGCTCGGAAGCACATTAAAGAAAGAGAACCATGGGTTCAGAAACCCATGTGAGAGAGTCCTAGATTAGGGGGTATCCGGATAGCCGGACTATACCTTCGGCCGGACTCCTGTACTTTCAAGATACAAGATTGAAGACTTCGTCCCATGTCCGGAAGGGACTTTCCTTAGCATGGAAGGCAAGCTTGGCGATACGGATATGTAAATCTCCTACCATTGTAACCGACTCTGTGTAACCCTAGCCCTCTCCGGCGTCTATATAAACCGAAGGGTTTTAGTCCGTAGGAAAAAACAACAATCATACCATAGGCTAGCTTCTAGGGTTTAGCCTCTCTGATCTCGTGGTAGATCTACTCTTGTACTACCCATATCATCAATATTAATCAAGCAGGACGTAGGGTTTTACCTCCATCAATAGGGCCCGAACCTGGGTAAAACATCGTGTCCCCTGCCTCCTGTTACCATCCGGTCTAGACGCACAGTTCGGGACCCCCTACCCGAGATCCACCGGTTTTGACACCGACATTGGTGCTTTCATTGAGAGTTCCTCTGGGTCGTCACTTTCAGGCCCGATGGCTTCTCCAATCATCAACAGCGATGCGATCCAGGGTGAGACTTTTCTCCCCGGACAGATCTTTGTATTCGGCGGCTTTGCACTACGGGCCAATTCCCTTGGTCATCTGGAGCAGATCGAAAGCTACGCCCCTGGCCATGAGGTCAGATTTGGAAGTTTGAACTCCACAGCCGACATCCGCGGAGACTTGATCTTCGACGGACTCGAGCCACACCCGAGCGCGCCGCACTGTCACGATGGGCATGATCTAGCTCTGCTGCCGAACAGTGCCCTGGAGGCCGCACCTGTGTCCGCTCCGACCCCTAGCTCGGAGCCGATCACACCAATCGAGGATGGGTGGATAGACACCGCCTTAGGGGCTGCAATCTCTACGGCGATCGAGCCGAACACTATCCCTATTCTCTGCGAAGCCCGTGACTCCAAGGAGCCGGACTCCTCTCCTGACTCCAAGCCCTCTGCGCCCCTACCGATCGAACCCGATTGGGCGCCAATCATGGAGTTCACCGCCGCGGACATCTTTCAGCACTCGCCCTTCGGCGACATTCTGAATTCACTAAAGTCTCTCTCTTTATCAGGAGAGCCCTGGCCAGACTATGGTCAGCAAGGTTGGTATGCGGATGATGAAGAAATTCAAAGCCCACCCACCACCCATTTCGTAGCCACTGTCGATGATTTAACCGACATGCTCGACTTCGACTCCGAAGACATCGACGGTATGGACGCCGATGCAGGAGACTATCAAGAACCAGCGCCTATAGGGAACTGGAAAGCCACCTCGTCGTATGATATATACATGGTGGACACCCCAAAAGAAGGCAATGGCGATGGAACAGCGGACAATGACCCCTCCAAGAAGCAGCCTAAGCGCCGGCGTCAGCGGCACCGCTCTAAATCCCGCCAAAACAAAAACGATGATTCCGGCACGGGAGATAATAACACCCCGGACAGTGCCGAAGACAACCACCTCCAGCAAGATTCAGCACAGGAGGATAGAGAAGCCAACCCTCATGAGAGAGCGGCAGACAGAGAGGTCGAGGACGATAATTATATGCCTCCCTCCAAAGACGAGGCAAGCCTTGACGACGACGAATTTGTCGTGCTGGAGGATCCTGTCGAACAAGAGCGTTTCAAACGCAGGCTTATGGCCACGGCGAGCAGCCTCAAGAAAAAACAGCAACAACTTAGAGCTGATCAAGATTTGCTAGCCAACAGATGGACTGAAGTCCTTGCAGCCGAAGAGTATAAACTCGAACGCCCCTCCAGGAGCTACCCAAAGCGCAGGTTGCTACCCCAATTAGAGGAGGAAGCACCTAAACCTACATCACCAGTACATGATACGGCCGACCGGCCACCCCGTGGCCGTGACAGAGAGGCCTCTCGGCCCTCCACTCAAGCCGCATCCCGGCGCCGCTCAAAAAATACCAAGGCACGGGAAAATACGCCAGACCTGCGAGATATATTAGAGGACAAGGCAAGGCAAACAAGATCGATCTACAGATCGCGTGGGCGCCCCACGGCACGAGACGATACTCATCACGCCGGATACAGTAAATCCGGCCGTGCCGAACACAGCACACAAAGCTCGTTTGAGCTGCGTCGTGATATATCCCAATATAGAGGCGCCGCACACCCACTATGCTTCACAGATGAAGTAATGGATCATCAAATCCCCGAGGGTTTCAAAGCTGTGAACATCGAATCATACGATGTGTCAGGACCCCGATTCTAAGCCACATCGATCTAGCCGGTAACACCTCATATCACTTTGCGGCCTCACGCACGGTATCCCACGGGTGTCGCTTTACCATGGCCTGGGACCATTTGTGCCTTTTGGCTCGCGTATATGACAATGTCGCTAGCATCCATATGACCGAGAACCCGGGCCGACATGGCTAGTCGTGAACCCAAAGCGGCACAGACCTATGGAGACAGGCATACATGAATCACAACGAACATGTCGGTCATCAACGAGTGATTCCGGGCTGTAGCACTGGGCTAACAGGACTCCGGGGGATCCCTTGCTGTAGCAGGCTAGACAGGACTCCGTGGATCACCGCGTGACATTTCCCCGAAGGGAGAAACATAGGGACGAAGTGAAACACATGCCCGCCAGTCAGGTGTCCTGAACAGTAGTGCTGGGCTAGCAGGACTCCGGTGAACCGGGCTGTAGCGGACTACTATGGCTCGAGGAGCACTAGACTACATTTCCCCATAAGAAAGGCTGCGAAGGACAAACAACTAGATTGTCGGATCCCACTCATACCAAGCATTTCAATCATACATACAATATGCCCGATATGAGTACATACAACATGGCATCACAACAAAACTGTACAACTCAGGTACTTTATTTAAAGGCTCCAGGGAGCCATACATAACATATCCATACAGGTAGGGGTCACATGACCCGACACTCAAGTCATACAGTCATACAAGCACATGCGGAAGCAACTAGTCTGAGTACAGACTCTAGAAAGAAAGAAGGCTTCTTGAAGCCTGACTATCTACATAGGGCCCTCCATGGCCTGGATCACCACCTGGGTGGCTAGTCACTCGTCGACGTCAAGATCTACGTAAAACCCATCGGAGGGGGCAGTGTTGTCGTCTGAAAACAATAAATAAGCAAACATGAGTACAAAGGTACTCAGCAAGTCTTACATCAGAACCTACTGTACATGCTCATTCTCAAGAAGGTGGTGGGGTTTATGCAGCAAGCCAGCTTTGACTCTTGGCTAAGCTATCCTACGGAATCTTTTAGCAAAATAGTTTTTGCACACGAGTCCACTACTCACCATCACAATACTCCACCGTGGATCCTTCCTCGTATCCTGCGAGGAAGCCATCCTCGGTACTCACACTTATCTTGAGTCTTTTAGTAGTATCCATTAACTTGTCTATGAACTGTATATGCAATCAAGTAGTCCTTTACCGCGGACGCGGCTATTCGAATAGTTTCATACCCTGCAGGGGTGTACTTCGTCACACATGTTTCCACCACTTAGCGTCTGCACACGAAATGTGCTTGGCAGACTTCAAGCGAAAACCGACGTGGGTGTAGACCACGACCTGACTAACCTCACAAGTCTCTAGTCCAGGGTCATCGCCTATTCAGGTTCCATCCGCAAGGAAATCTGGCCGGGGTGTCCTCAACGGCCCCGAACGATGTGAACAGGGTTCCCGAGACACCAAACGGGTGACTCGGTACACCGTGCCACGGTGTATCTACCGCAACATAGCCCACCCCTAGGGTCAGCGCTACGCACGGCCGCCAACACATATCCTACAAACACCAGAAACTAGTTGCAACTCCTGGACTGAGGCGAGAGGGGTCAGTAAGTCGAGCGGGGTCATATTTCAGGGCCCAATGTGTGGTAGTAGCTGAATCTTAATTCACGCATACAGAACTCAGTTCTTAGGGACGGCTTCAATGAAACAACCCACCATGTACTCCTACATGGCCTCTCATCGATACCTTTACCAAAACATGTTCAACACATCCTACATATTACTGGCATAAGCATTTC
This sequence comes from Triticum monococcum, assembly GCA_034509565.1. NCBI lineage: Eukaryota > Viridiplantae > Streptophyta > Magnoliopsida > Poales > Poaceae > Triticum > Triticum monococcum. Next base: position 615,888,853 of record CM067846.1, read on the forward strand.
ACTCTAGCCCATCACCCAGATGAACCAGACCTGACACAACTCTAAGCATAGCAGGCATAGCAAGGTAGGAATCACAAAACATGGCTCAATCAACTCCTACACATGCTAGAGGGTTTCATCTAGTTACTGTGGCAATGACAGGTCATGCAGAGGATAAGGGTTCAACTACCGTAGCACACAACAGTTTGAATCGTGTTGTCTTAATGCAGTAAACAAGAGCAGGAGCGAGAACATGGGTTGTATCGGAATGATCAATGGTTGCTTGCCTGATGGAGTGGTAACGGGATACTGCCCTTCAGTTGGATACTCGTGAATATCCTTGGAGGCAGAACCTACCACGAAGAACACAACCGAGCACAATCAACACATGACGATATGCAACAATATGATGCATGCTATGACATGGCAATATGGATGTGTCTTGAGCTAATGCAACTAGCTATGATTTAAATGGAGTTGGTTTGAGTACAAGATTCAAATTCCAACCCCATATATGATTATTTAAATGCTCTTTATTTGTTTTGTCCAAAACAGGGGACAAACATTGTTCAAACATGCATGAAAATGGTACAGATGGATTCCTTGAATTTTTCTGATAATTTTACATATATAATTTGTCTCATTTGGAGTTATGGTTGAATTTCTATGATTTTTCAAAGTTTTGGGTATTTTCTGGAATTTCCTGAATTATTTTTAAACTAGAAAATGATTTACTGCGTCAGCCTTGCATCAGCATGACATCAGCAAGTCAACAGGGTTGCCTCCAGGTCAAACCTGACCAGTGGGTCCCACTGGTCAGTGACTCTAGTTGGTTCCTGTGGCTGACGTGTGGGACCAGGTCAACTGTGACGTGGCAAAGTCAAACTGACAGGTGGGGCCCTCCTGAGACCGGTGCTAATCTAACAAAATATTTAAATAACTAATTAAGCACTAGGGCCCACATGGCAGTGACTCTAGAGGGGTGGTTAGTGGGTTAGTTAGCCGCTAATGACGGCCACGTCGGCTACCGGCGTTTAGCCGCCGGCGACCTCAGATCGCGGCGGCGTCCGCGTCGGGATTTCGCTACAGGTGATGGTTTGGCGCGCTGGGGGCACCAGGGAGGAGCTCGTGCTCGTGCGCATCTAGGGGGACCAACGGGAGGTGCAGGGGTGGCCAGAGCTGACGACAGCGAGCTCTCTTGCGGCCGCCGGAGTTCGGGTGATCGCGGGATCGTGTTTTAGTGCGTAGAAGAGCGTGGCAAGGGGGCTAGGAGGGCGCTACGCATCGCGGGGAGCAGGTTCGACACTCCAGGGTGACCATTTGGTCACCGGAGCATCGTCGACAGCGAGCTCAGGCGGCGGCGCACTTCGGTCATCACGGGGGTGACGGCTACGGCAAGCAATCGGAGAGGAGAAGAGGGGGAAACGGTTGCGGAGCTCACAGCGGTGCCGTAGGGATGGTTAGTGGGCTCGGGGGCGTCCTGCGTGCGGCGAATCGATGATGAAGGTGGCCGGAGCCCGAGGTGGAAGACGACGGCGATGGCGATGCTGCTGGCCTCCCGGGGTCACGTGCCTTGGCGTGCGGCTCTACGGCGTCGAGGCGAAGCTCATGGGGGCGCTGGCCGGCGTGGGGGGTGCTGGTGGCCACGGTAACAACAAGCGACGGCGACGGCGACTCTCGGATGAGCTCGGGGAAGAGAGTCAGGGGAGCGAGAGAGGGTGGAGCGAGTGAGGGAGAGGAGCGAGGGGACACGGGACATCGTCGTGGCGTCGCTAGGAGGGCCGGGGGAAGCAGGAGGTGGAAGCAGGAGGTGGCTTCGCCTCCTGTGGGCGCGCCACGCCGTCGTCCACCTGGCAAAGGAAGGAGACGACTGGTGCCCGGCTCTGGTGGGCTGGGCCGTGCTGGGCCGGTTGGTGGCGCCAGGTAAGTGGCCCACTGGCCTTCTCTCTCTCTCTCAAATTTTATTCTGTTTTCTATTTTTTCTATTCTGTTTTGATTTAGTTTAAATACTAAATCATTTTATAAAATCCTGAAAATATTTATGGACACTTTCTGAAATATTTCAGTGGCCCAAAAATAATTCCAACATTATTTGAGCATTTGAATTATTTAATAGTATTTAAATGCCCAAATTCAAATATTTATGAATTAAGTCAATGCCCCTTTTGTTGACCTAAAAATATATGCACCATTTTTCCCAAGGGTTCTAACCCAAGGCAAAGAGGGTGAACATATCTGAAGGGCATTTCAGGTTCATTGAATTTATTTTTAGTAAACCCTAGTTGATTTCAGGGGGGGGGGTGCTGGGGGTTCTGCTTTCCCCATTTCCATTTCTGATAAAAGTAAACATGATGCACACTCTAATGCATAACCTAGCTAGGGTGTGACACGATGGCAAAACAGATCCTGCGGTATGGATCGAGGACTATCTCCTTCATATCCACATGGCCCGCGGTGATGACCTACACGCCATCAAATACCTCCCACTCAAGCTGGGCATTGGCTTAACAGCTTGCCAGCAGAATCAATTGGTTGGTGGGAGGACCTGGAAGCCGCATTCCTCGACAACTTCCAAGGCACTTATGTGCGACCACCAGATGCCGATGACCTAAGCCACATAATTCAGCAGCTAGAGGAATCGGTCAGACAATTCTGGACACGGTTCCTAACCAAGAAAAATAAAATCGTCGACTGTCCGGACGCAGAGGCCCTAGCATCCTTCAAGCACGACACCTAGGACAGGAAAAGCCGAAATCTATGGCAGCCCTCACGACACTTATGACACGCTTTTGCGCGGGAGAAGACAGCTGGCTAGCTCGCAACAATAACATGTCCAAGAGCCCTGGTAATTCCGATACCAAGGACAGCAGTGGCAGGTCGCGTCGCAACACTAGTAGAAAAAGGGTCAAATGTGAAGCACATTAGTGCCGGTTTGTATTTGAGCCGGCACTAATGTATACATTAGTGCCGGTTCCAACGGCTAGCCGGGCCGCTTTCATTAGTACCGGTTTGTGGCGAAACTTTAGCACCGGTTCGTGCCACGAACCGGTACTAATGAGAGTGGTGGCAGGATGTTGTCAGAATGGGGCCCCTCCAGCCCCTTTAGTACCGGTTCTTGGCACGAACCGGTACTAAAGGTCGTCCTACATAAACCCTTTGTCCACTCGAGCTCGCTCTGTTCTTCCCCTTTCCCCTCTCCTCTCTGTTCTTCCCCTCTTCCTCTCGAGCTCATCACACATTTTGCCCAAAATTTGTCAAGATTTGAAGGCCCCCATCCATTCAAATGATCACAAAGGTTAGCAACTTTGTCCTTTCATCTCTCTTGCAATGCTTTATATAGTGATTAATTTGTGAGTTTAGTAATTTGGGAGGATATATATATATATATATATATGTGCTAGTGTTTGATTTATATGCAATTTGAGGTAAAAAATAACACTTAGTTTGCATATGTAGGTGTGGTTTACTTAGTGCCTTCTAAATCTCCATAGTAGCCACCGTCGATCGCCCGCACCGTCCCGTCGCCAGCACCACCTTGTGGTGAGCCTCTTGTTCATGAAATTTTATATAAAAATTGATGATTGTGTGATTTGGATATATAGTTACTCGTATAATTATCTTACCCGTACGTTGTTTGTTATACATATAGTGCCATGGTTTTGATATCCGTCCCCGTCGGCCGTAGTCCTTGTTATGATTCGAATGTGGTATGTATATTCTCTTTTAAAACTAGTTGCATTTTGTGTTTATGAAAAATTATGCCCATCAAGTTGACATAGAAACTTTTTCTAGGAGGTATGTGAACCGGAAATTCCAACCGACCCTATTGCCGAGAGGTTAAATTTAGTTGAAAGAGAAAACGAGTACTTGAAAGAAAAGTTGAAAAGAATTGAGGGGGAGAAGATGGAATTGGAGTTGCATGTTGCCGATGTCGTCGATGATCACAAGATCAAGATGGAGAAAATGCCCTTGAAGATTAGAAAGATTAGAAAATATGCCATCGATAGTGAGGCTTGGTATCATTATGCTGTTGGATCCATTGTTACCTTAGTTGCGATGTTGATCGTATTTGTTGTTGCATTTAAATGCTTTAGCTAGAGAGTTATTTGTTTGTTGCATTTAAGTGTTGTATGAACTTTATGTATGAACTTGTATTAATTTGGTCTATTCGGTGTTGTGTAATGAAGATGAGCCGACAATGGATGTACGATGACCGATGCTCTCCCCAGTTTGTTGAGGGCGTGCATACTTTTCTGCTTGCGGCTGAGGCAAACAAGCGGGCGGATGGTTTATGCCTTGTCCATGTGCTCGCTGTAAGAATGGTAACAATTACTCTACGTCAAGAAACATTCACGTCCACCTGTTTATGTTCGGTTTCATGCCCCATTATAATGTTTGGACCAAGCACGGAGGAAGAGGGGTTATGATGGAAGACAATGAAGAAGAAGAGGACGACGACAGCTATCCTGGCCATGGGTTCCCTGAATACGATGATACAACAATGGGGGAAGAAGCTGAGCCGGTAATGCGGGAAGAAGCTGAAGAAGAGGCATCAGATGAGCCCGTTGATGATCTAGGTCGGGCCATTGCCGACGCAAAGAGAAACTGCGCAAGCGATTTGGAGAAGAAGAAGTTGCAGCGCATGTTAGAGGATCACAAAAAATTGTTGTACCCGAATTGCGTAGGTGACAAGAAAAAGCTGGGCACCACACTGGAATTGCTGCAATGGAAGGCAGAGAATGGTGTATCTGACAAGGGATTTGGAAAGTTGCTGGTAATGATAAAGGATATGCTTCCAAAGGACAACGAATTGCCCGAGAGTACGTACGAAGCAAACAAGGTTGTCTGCCCTCTAGGGTTAGAGGTGCAGAAGATACATGCATGCCCTAATGATTGCATCCTCTACCGCGGTGAGTACGAGGATTTGAACGCTTGCCCGGTATGTGGTGCATTGCGCTATAAGATCAGCCGCGATGACCCTGGTGATGTTGAGGGCCGGCGCCCCAGGAAAAAGATTCCTGCCAAGGTGATGTGGTATGCTCCTATAATACCATGGTTGAAACGTTTGTTCCAAAACAAAGAGCATGCCAAGGCGATGCGATGGCACAGAGAAGACCGTAAGAAAGACGGAAAGTTGAGAGTACCCGCTGACGGGTCGCAGTGGAGAAAAATCGAAAGAAAGTATGGGAAGGAGTTTGCAGATGATGCAAGGAGCGTATGGTTTGGTCTAAGCGCAGATGGTATTAATCCTTTTGGGGAGCAGAGCAGCAACCATAGCACCTAGCCTGTGACTCTATGTTTGTATAACCTTCCTCCTTGGTTGTGCATGAAGCGGAAGTTCATTATGATGCCAGTGCTCATCCAAGGCCCTAAGCAACCCGGCAACGACATTGATGTGTACCTAAGGCCATTAGTTGAAGAACTCTTACAACTGTGAAATGGAACAGGTGTACGTGCGTGGGATGAGCACATGGGGGAAGAATTTGACCTAAAGGCATTGCTGTTCGTGACCATCAATGATTGGCCTGCTCTCAGTAACCTTTCAGGACAGACAAACAAGGGATACCGCGCATGCACGCACTGTTTGGACGATACCGACAGTATATATTTGGCTAATTGTAAGAAGAATGTGTACCTGGGACATCGTCGATTTTTTCCGAGCAGGCATCCCGTAAGAAAGAAAGGCAAGCATTTCAAAGGTGAGGCGGATCACCGGACAAAGCCTCGCCACCGTACTGGTGCTGATGTACATGATATGGTCAAGGATTTGAAGGTGGTCTTTGGAAATGGTCCTGGTGGACAACCTGTTCCGAATGACGCTGACGGACGCTGACCCATGTGGAAGAAGAAATCTATATTTTGGGACCTGCCCTATTGGAAAGACCTCGAGGTCCGCTCCACAATCGATGTGATGCACGTGACGAAGAATCTTTGTGTGACCCTTCTTGGCTTCTTGGGCGTGTATGGGAAGACAAAAGATACACCTGAGGCACGGGAGGACCAGCAACGTATGCGCGGAAAAGACGGCATACATCAGGGTCATGCAAGCTACGCTCTTACCAAAGAAGAGAAGGAAATCTTCTTTGAATGCCTGCTCGGTATTAAGGTACCGTCTGGCTTCTCGTCGAATATAAAGGGAATAATAAACATGGCAGAGAAAAAGTTCCAGAACCTAAAGTCTCATGACTGCCATGTGATTATGACGCAACTGCTTCCGGTTGCATTGAGGGGGCTTCTACCGGAAAACGTTCGATTAGCCATTGTGAAGCTATGTGCATTTCTCAATGCAATCTCTCAGAAGGTAATCGATCCAGAAATCATACCAAGGTTAGAGAATGATTTGGTGCAATGTCTTGTCAGTTTCGAGTTGGTGTTCCCACCATCCTTCTTCAACATCATGACGCATGTCCTAGTTCACCTATGCGAAGAGATTAATGTTTTGGGTCCTGTATTTCTACACAATATGTTCCCCTTTGAGAGGTTCATGGGAGTCTTAAAGAAATATGTTCATAACCGTGCTAGGCCAGAAGGAAGCATCTCCAAGGGCCGTCAAAATGAGGAGGTCATTGAGTTTTGTATTGACTTTATTCCTGTCCTTAAGCCGATTGGTGTTCCTGAATCGCGGCATAAGGGCAGACTGCATGGAAAAGGCACGCTAGGAGGGGAACAAATAATATGTATGGACGGACATTCTCTCACTGAAGCACACTACACAGTTCTATAGAATTCTGCCTTGGTGGCTCCGTATATGGATGAACACAAGAATTTGCTACGCTCCAAACACCCGGAGCGGTCTGATGAATGGATTACACGTAAACAAACCAGGAGTTTCGCCAGCTGGTTGCAAGCACGTACCATGCATGACACCTCTATTGAAGATGACCTGTACTTGTTGTCCCAGTTACCATCTTCGAATATAATGACTTTCAAAGGGTACGAGATAAATGGTAATACATTTTACACGATCGCCCAAGATAAGAAGAGCACCAACCAAAACAGTGGTGTCCGCTTTGATGCAGAAACCAAGACGGGAAAGGAAACATATTATGGTTATATACAGGACAAATGGGAACTTGACTATCGACGTGGTTTGAAGGTCCCTTTGTTTCGGTGCAAATGGTTCAATATGACACGAGGCGGGGTAACGGAAGACCCGCAGTACGGAATGACAACAGTGGATCTCAACAATCTTGCGTATGCAGACGAACCATTCGTCCTAGCCAATGATGTGGCACAGGTTTTCTATGTGAAGGACATGTCTACCAAGCCAAGAAAAAGAAAAGATAAGGAAGCGAATGCATCGTACGATGTGCCAAATCGGCACATAGTTCTTTCTGGGAAGAGAAACATCGTGGGAGTGGATGACAAGACAGACAAGTCAGAAGATTATGAAAAGTTTGATGAAATTGCTCCATTCACAGTGAATATTGACCCGAGCATCCCGTTAAATGATGAAGATTTTCCATGGCTACGACACAAAGGGACACACGCGAAGAAAAAGTTTCACACCCAAAGATCTGGGATGTGATCGGCTTAACTATCATCGCTTTCTTCTGTGTTTCACACCCAGGAGGGAATCTCTGTAATAGTTAGGGTAGCTAGTTATGTGTTTTGGCATTTGAAACGCGAAGACATTTTATGTGCAAGCAAATTCTTTCATGCATTTACTGATTTTTTCAGCTAAATGACCCTGAAATTGAAAAGCATTTCAAATGAACTCAGAAAAGGATGAAAGTTGGCATGGTATCATAATTTCACCCACATAGCATGTGCAAAAAAGTAGAGAGGGTTACCGCAAAAACAGGATGCACTTCGTGTACAAAGTGGACAATCTGTTTCGAAGTATCAGGGTTTCGGACGAAAACTCATCCGTTACAAAGGCATTTCATTTTTTAAATAACTTAAGCATTACCAAATTGAATATAATGATAAAACACACTAATATTAAACATAAGAAAAAAGAATCACTGGAAAATGTATTTTTAAAGTTAAGTTATTCACAAACTAGTGGTTCACACAAATTTCAAATAATTCAAAATTTGAACTATTCAAATTTAAAAACTACCGGCACTAACTAAAGTTTCTAAAAACTATCAAAAATATTCAGAAAGAAACTCTAAATACAGCAAAAAACAACTAAAAATAAATAAAACAAAATAAATAAAGCAGAAAAGAAAAAACTAAATGAAAAAAGCCCACCTACCGGGCCACAGCGGCCTGCATACGACTAGAAACCCAACCTGTTGTTGGGCCAGGATGCAAGCCCGCAAGGCCATTAGGCCCCACAGGGCAGAGTAGCAGAGATAGGCCTAGAAGGCCTGCATTTCAGAGGAGCTCGAAGGAGCAGCCGCGGCTGGGTTTATAAACCAGTGCGGCTGCCCTTCACTAGGCGAGGTGGGACTAAACTTTGCGCCCCTCGCCTGGCAGCGCACCCCCCTTTAGTACCGGTTCGTGGCACCAACCGGTACTAAAGGGGGGGCCTTTAGTACCGGTTGGAGCCACCACCCGGTACTAAAGGGGGTCACTTCCCGCCACTTGGGCTAGCCAAAACAGACCTTTAGTACCGGTTGGTGGCTCCAACCGGTACTAAAGGTGCCTTCTATATATACAACACTTCGAAAAATTTCATTCTCCCCTCTGTTTCTTCCCGATCGATCGACGCCGCCCCCGTCCTATGCCGCCCCCGTCGCGCGCTGTTGCCGTCGCCGCCCCCATCCTCGTCGCCGCCCTCGTCCCCGTCGCCGCCCTCGTCCCCGTCGCCGCCCCCGTCCCCGTTGCCGCCCCCGGGCCCGTCCCCGTCCCCGCCGCGCCGTCCCCGCGTCGCCGCCCCGTCATGCCCCAGGCCGTCGCCTCGCCATCGTCGTCGCCCCGCTGTGAGCTCTCCCCCCTCTAACCCCTCTCCAATCCCTCGCCCCTGGTGGCCGCCGCAGCTCCCCGAGCCCATACACACACACAAGCATGAACACACACACGCACATTTTTCTATTTTTAGTTATAGAAATAGTTATAAAATAGTTAGAATTGATAGAAAATTTTCTATTTTTAGTTATAGAAATAGTTATAAAATAGTTAGAATTGATAGAAATTTTTCTATTTTTTGTTATAGAAATAGTTATAAAATAGTTAGAATTGTTAGAAATTTTTTCTGTTTTTTAGTTATAGAAATATTAGAAATGTTATACAAATGTTAGTTATATATATAGAAATGTTATAATTTTTTTTCTGTTTTTTAGTTATAGAAATATTAGAAATGTTATAGAAATGTTAGTTATATAGCATTGTTAGAAATGTTATGGGAATGTTAGTTATATAGAAATGTTAGAAATTTTAGTTATCAAAATCCAATCATTAAAAAAATATTACTTTTTGCGTGCATATAGCTAGTATTTGTTCTGGACGATGCCCGGCCCGCATCCTCGCCGGTGACCCATCCGCGACGACGTCCGGCTGACCCATGTCCGGGACTGGGCTCCGCCGGGCTGGCACTGGGAGGTGCTGCCTGAAGGGGCGCGCCGCTTGATGAGAAACCCGGCCCCGGGTCCCGTCGTCGACCCTGATCTCGTTTGGTGGCGTTCGCGTGGGCTAGTTTCGGTGCGGAGGGAGCCGGCCCCGCCGGAGGGGGTACGTCGCCGTGTTAGGGAGGAGGACGAGCACGTCCATCGCTACATGGTTGCATTAGAGGGCGGCAGGTTCTCCAATACCTGGCAGTTTCTTCAGGGATCTCACTTCAGCTATGATCCCGTGAGGGTTCCTTCTCTTTGGGTGTCCATCGCCCGCGCCGAAGGAACCGCGAGTGTCCTAGATTCTTCTATAGTATTCGATCTTTATTAGCTACCTAGCCAGTGATGTACTCGGTATATAATATTCGAGACGATGTATTCGAGATTATATATTATTCGAGACGATGTATTCGAGATTATATATTATTCGAGACGATGTATTCGAGATTATATATTATTCGAGACGATGTATTCGAGATTATATCTATTATTCGAGACAATGTATTCGAGATTATATCTATTATTCGAGACGATGTATTCGAGATCATATCTATTATTCGAGATTATACTAAATTGTTTTATATTTCTTTTGGCATAGTTAAATAAAAGCTATGGCGGACAATACCGACAGAGAGAGAGAACAGACCAGGTTCGATATCATACGCAGGCTAGATGATGATCAGAATGAAGAAGATTTTGACGGCTCCGAATTTCTAAACAACACCGGAGAGGGTGATATGATATTCGATCGCGATGACCGAGAAGATGAAGTCATGAACTACGACGAAGAACATGTTGATCCTGAAACAACAAACACCGACGAGGTATATATATATTTATATAAGCAGGAATCTGGTGATCATCGCATGTTTTAAATGAGTTGAAGATATATTAACGAATCGATCTTTCTTCTTTCAGCCATCCGGATCGAGCAAATCTTCAGGCAAAAGGACGAAACGAGGCCCGAACAAAAAGTTGAAGGAGGGCGTAAAGTACAATATCGAGGCATTCAAACCTAATGGCGAACCATTAGCGCCTAAGAAGATTGCGGACAAGTTCGTTCGTCAGTGCGGAGTTCTTGTGAAGGACCAACTCCCGATATCCCTTCAAGAATGGAGAAAGCCAGCAAATCCACGTCCAGATGTTACTTTTGTCGACGAGAATCTAACAAATCTGCTTTGGGATACTCTCATGGAACATTTCACCCTATCAGATCATTGCACAGAAGCAGATGTGCGGAAAGTCAAGAATGCTGCTTTTAGGAAGATGGCGGTTGCATTCAAGAACCACAAGAGAATGACGTGAGAGAAGTACGTCAAGGGAGGAAGGAAGACTCTAGTATTCGAGGGGATACTAGAGAATCAAAGTGCTGATTGGGACGATTTCGTGAAATTCAAGGATTCAGAATGAGCTAAGGAACGGTCGAGAATAAACAAGAAGAATGCCGAAAAAAGGATAAGTTCCATAAGCTAGGGCCAGGTGGCTACGCAGTGGCAATGCCTAAGTGGGATAAGTCTGAGAAAGAGATGGAGGATGCAAGTGTCACTCCGGTTACTAAGAGCTGCCCCCCCAGGTGCAGGACTTGGTTCTATGCGCATGGGGGGAGTTGGACCCGAAGACAAGCAATGTTTCAACGAAGGCATGTCTGAACGGAGCCGACGATGCGCTACTTGTTGCAATAGAAGAGGCTCGGTCGGGGGTGTTCCAGCCCAACAGAGAGAACGACGAGCTTACGCGTGCCCTGGGAAATCCTGAACACCCAGGAAGAACACAAGGCAAGGGCGCTATTCCGTGGTATGAGGGGTTTTCGGACTGGAACGCCGACCATAGAGCCCGTGCGAGAAAGAAGATTGCGGAGGAGAAGATGAGGAAGATGGAGGAGGAGCAGAGGAAGTGAGACTATGAACGCCTTCAAGGACTAGAAGCAAGTCAAGCGGAATTGGCAGCTAAATTCCAGCGGCAGCAGGAGCAGATCAACTCACTTAGCCAGCAAAGGGGGTCTCAGCAGCTGCAGCAGCTAGCGGATGATCCAGCATTGGATACCACCGCCCCATCGATGCCGACACGCAGCGTGGGTTTCGCCCTGGGCGACGCAGTAGTGCTGGATAGATACCCCGTAGATGACATCACGGAGAACACTAACTGCGAGCTACACTTCAAAATGAAGAACATATCCATGAAGGTGGCGGACGCCGTTGCTTTTTCAAATTCCCCCGAGGCAACCTTCCATTGCAACCCGATTCCAGCGGGCTATGCTCGTGTCTTGGTTGATGAGGTGGTGGAACCTTATTCGGAGCTACAGCTTGACATTCCTGGAGGTGACGACGAGCACACATTGGGAGAGGCCATACATCGTGTCATCCAATGGAGAATGGATTGCATCATCTTTCGAAGGCCACCGACACCGCATCACCCGACTCCTCGTCGAAGTCCGTCACCGAGTCAGCAGACTCCCGCTCCTCCAAGTCCACCAACGCGTGAGGCCACTCCTCCTCCTCCAAGTCCGGCAAAGTGTCAGGCCACTCCTCCTCCAAGTCCGACACAGCATCAGACGTCCACTCCTCGTCCAACTCAGCCCCGTCAGCCGTCTCCACCGCCTCAGCAATCGCAGAAGAGACACCCCGCAGCTATGGTGCGTAGCGGTACGAGTCGAGGTGATAGTACAGGAAGTACAGGCAGAGGCAAGCGATATAAATATGGTCCAAACCTCAGTACTCCTCTTCCTGTGAGGGCTTACGACAGGACCGAGGAGCAAACCAATGCCATAGTGCGGGCATAAGTCGACGCCCATTTTGGACCGAAACCGCCACCGCCGCCAAAGGAGAAAGTGCCTGTGGAAGTAGTTGACCACTTCATTCGTATGGCTCAACCACCAGCTCCTAAGCCTGTTGACTCAGACTATGAGCGCCACATCAGGAAGTTACATCGACAACGTCTACAGAAGGAGGCGAGCTCGAGCTCGAGCAAACAACAAGCAGCTGCCAAAAAATGCGGGAAAACCGTTGCCCAGCTGGGAAAACAGGCGGCGCAATCGATCCCCCCGCTTGTTGTGCCGCCAACAACACGTGACAGTACGCGCGCCCAATATTATTGTGGCCAAACGGTTTACGTTCCCGAGGTGGGCGATGTGGTAATAACCCAGGAGCATATAATGCAGGCTGAAGAACTCAAGATCACTGCTGGACAACTCCTCGAGATCGAGGACATGCCTCTGATTAGAGAGGAGGAAATAAAACGGAAATTTGTCCGGGGCCAACCTTTGGTCGAGCCAAAAGATGTCAAGAAGCTCCCAACGAGAATGTATGAATTGCATCAATGGTACATGGACATTAGCAAGAGATCCGATCGAGAGTCCCTCATGGTGTATGTCAAGAAGGATGATTACTACCATGAGAAAGCTGTGGCCGTTGAGTATTCTGAACTATTTCAGTTATACAATCAAGACGCACTCGACAAATCTATCGTCAGTTGCTATTGTCTGTAAGTGATTTCTTTCTGTAATTTAAGTCTCAAGCTAGCTGTAGTGATCCTTTTGATCTATCATTACGTGTAATTATCCTCACTATATTCTTTTCTGTGGTATTATGCAGGATGAAGATGTCTGAAATGAGAAAAGGTGGACGCTATGGCATTGGGTTCATTGACCCAAACACCGTTAATGAATACACATGGAAATTAGATGCATATTATGAAAAAGAGGTACAGGACAGCATGCTAGAGTTCTTCAAGCGCCTCAAATACAATGAAGATATACTACTTCCTTATAACTTCGAGTGAGTCACACTTTCTTGTACTACAAATTCTCTGTTTTTGCCTACTAGCTAGCTACATGTTTTTGCTTACATACGCCCGCTTAATTAAGACATGCAAACGTGTGTGCATGCAGATTTCACTGGATCTTGTGTATCATTAAAGTTGACACCGGAACAGTTGAAATACTGGACTCGCTACTCAAAGCAAATACTGACTATAACAGGTAATTTTAATCATTATTAACTATATATGTCGGCCTATTTAGTTCGTCATTTCATGATATGAACTATTTAATAACCCCTTTATTCATTTTCTTCGTCGGCGGGCAGGGCTTTGGCAAGGTTCATCAGCGTCACTCCAGGCGAATGGAAACAAAAGCTGAAATGGTTTCGAGCCAAGGTAAGTAATTAAGTAGTACTAGCTAGCTAGCTAGCTGCCATCTCTTTAATTATCATGCTTGATTAATTATTATCTGATCAAATTAAATTCCATTCTCGTAATAAAGGCCCTGAAGCAGGCGCCGGGGACTGATCTATGTGCATACTGCGTTTGCGAGAACATTCGCATGATGGCGTCCGAAAGGAGCAGATCTCAAAGACAGGAATGGGTACGTTTGTCAGAACAATATTCACAATTTTTACACCATTATCGATATCTAGTCACACAACTAATACACATGCATATTGATCTCCTTCTTAACAGTTCAAAGAGGTGCGGGACAAGCTCCTACCAAAGGAGTGCGTAGAAGCACTTCAAGAGGAAATAGCGGGATTTTTGCTCGACCAGGTCATAAATCCGAAGGGAGAATACTATTACCCGCTACCGCCCCCATCGAAAAAGACATGAACCACTTCCAATTGTCATCGTGCTCCGAAGGCACCAATCAGGCTAATGCCACTGGCTTCGAAGGCAACATGCATATGTAGGAGAAATTGTATATAGCTATACATGTGTGTATGTGTGAATTAATATGGTGGTTTGTGAGACATGATTGATGATATATATGATTGGTTCTACTAGAAATACTATATATATATATATATATATATATATATATATATATATATGCATAACGTGTACAATGTGTAGTGCCGTAAAATACCAGCAAACGAAAAAGAATTAAAATGGAAAACACAAAATTAAATGAAAAAGAAATCATAAAACCAAAAACCCCCCAACATTTTAGTACCGGTTGGTGTTACCAACCGGTACTAAAGGGCTCCTGGCTCCCGGAGCTGGCTCGTGCCACGTGGTTGCCCTTTAGCACCGGTTCGTGCTGAACCGGTACTAAAGGGGGGGCCTTTAGTGCCGGTTACCTAACCGGCACTAAAGGGCCTTACGAACCGGTGCTATTGCCCGGTTCTGCACTAGTGCAACAAGCAAAAGCGCTGCATTAATGGCGACAATGCTGAGGATACGACAGTTAATGCCGGATTCAGAGGCTCTAAACCCGGTCAGCGAAAAAGCCATTCAAAAGAAATACTCCGGGCCCGTCTAGTTTGGACCGAATACTCGACCGCTCATGCCAGATACATGGCACCCCTGAAAAACCAGCCAATCACACCAACATGGATTGTTGGGTGTTCAAGCAGGCAGGCAAGTTAAATGCCGAAAGCAGAGACAAGGGGCTTCATAGAGATGACGAGGAGGAGCCCCGGCCGCCGAACAACAGTGGACAGAAAGGTTTTCCCCCATAAGTGCGGACGGTGAACATGATATACGCAACCCACGTCCCCAAGAGAGAGCGGAAGCGTGCACTAAGGGACGTATATGCGATGGAGCCACTCGCCCCAAAGTTCAACCCATGGTCTTCCTGCCCGATCACTTTTGATTGAAGGGACCACCCCACTAGAATCCGTCATGGCGGATTCGCCGCATTGGTCCTAGACCCAATTATTGACGGATTTCACCTCACTAGAGTTCTTATGGATGGCGGTAGCAGCCTGAACCTGCTTTACCATGATACAATGCGGACAATGGCCATCGATTCGTCGAGGATTAAACCCGCTAAAACGACCTTTAAAGGCGTCATACCAGGTGTAGAGGCCAAATGTACAGGCTTAGTTACACTTGAAATGGTCTTCGGGTCTCCGGATAATTTCCGAAGCGAGGAGTTAATCTTCGACATAGTCCCGTTCCGCAGTGGCTATCACGCACTGCTCGGGCGAACCGCATTTGCTAAGTTCAATGCGGTGCCGCACTACGCATACCTCAAGCTCAAGATGCCAGGCCCTCGAGGAGTCATCACGGTTAATGGAAACACCGAACGCTCTCTCCGAACAGAGGAGCATACGGCGGCTATCGCAGCGGAAGTACAAAGCAGCCTCTCAAGGCAATTCTCCAGTCCGGCCATTAAACGTCTGGACACCGTCAAGCGCGCCCAGAGTAACCTACAACAAGACTGCCTGGCATGTTTCGAGCAAGCGTAGCAATGCGGCTCCAACCCCAGCCCTCGCGAACTTGCGAAACCAGTGTTGCGCATACATAACTATACTCTGGAAATACCATGGGCAAAGGGGGAGGGGCACCATCACGGCACGCCCGAAACGCGGCTTAAGCCGCACTAGGGGCTGCCGATTTCTTAATTTTTCTCTTATTTTTAGGACTCCATTCTTCGGAAGGCTTGTCCGGCAGTACAATTGCCGCATAAACGATACAACCAGGGAAGCAGAAAGCTACACCGCACTATGGAACTCTAAGGTGGTCTCTATAACGAGTAGTATACCTGTTTCACATGCCATTCCGCAGCTCGCCCCTAGAAAGGACACGTTGAATAGTCCCATTGTTTGCTTATCGCACTATTTGTATCGTTCTACTTTGATCGCATCTTTTTTAAATAAACAATGCATAGCTTCCGTCTATTATTGCATTACTCTTTTTTACGAATATATGTTCATTAATGACATGTTGCACCCGTACACTTTGGTACGGCCAATACGCCAGGGGCTTAAGTACCCCACAATACGGTGTGAGAAGTCCGAACACTTTCACAAGTGCGGCACCCTGAACTTATAGCATTACATGCATCGGCTTCGAATCATGTCTTGGGTTAATAGTTGGGTTTGCCCGGCTCCTATGTTTTGGTACCTTACGTTCCGTTATATCGGCTAAGGTAGCACTAGGAGAACTACTGTTGTGCCCCAGTTGAGCTGGGCTAAGCACCTCAGTAGAGAAAGCTAAAACTGACCATCATGATGAGGCGAGAGCTGGTCGCTGTTCGAGAGGTTTTCGAGTCCATAAAGACTTATGCCGCTTAGAGCGAGGAGTCGGCTTTGTCCGGCCTAGGCGTGGATAGCGCCCCGAACTCGGTATTCCGAACACTAGGGGCTTTGCCGAAATTTAAAATTATAGAATTCTATGGCTAAGTGAGAGTGGTCAAGCATTATAGTCCGATTTCCTTGTTCATTGTGTTGAGCGCCTCCCTGGAAGGACCCAAGAATGGGAAAAAGAGCGCTCATGTTTATCCCGAACACCCCAGCACTCGTGGCATGGGGAAAGAAGCCGATGACTCGCCATCTCTCAAATTTGATAAACGGCCGCACAGAAGGTAATATTTTAAATTCAAAAGAGTTGCTTAGCGCATATGAACAAGTTTTCAGCGTACAGGATCACAAATGCGAGTTTACTCAAAAATTACATCTTTGGAGCATTCATCCTCTATAAGGCGGGCACCCTTCAGGACGCCCTCATAATACGCTTCCGGGACGGGATGCTCCTTGCCAGGCGGTGGCCCATCCTTCACCAGCTTCTCCGCATCCATCTTGCCCCAGTGCACTTTAGCATGGGCAAGCGCCCTACGGGCACCTTCGATGTAGATGGAGCGCTTGATTACTTCAAGCCGTGGACAGGCATCCACCAGCCGCCTCACCAGCCCGAAGTAGCTCCCAGGCAGAGCCTCTCCAGGCCAGAGCCGAACTACGAGGCCCTTTATGGCCTGTTTGGCCACCTTGTGGAGCTCGACCATTTTCAGCTGGTCGCTCAAAGGAACCAGGTGTCCGGCCTCAGCATACTGAGACCAGAACACCTTCTCCGTCGAGCTCCCCTCCTCGGCTCGGTAGTAGGCGGCGGCATCAGACGCACTGCGGGGCAAATCTGCGAATGCTCCTGGAGAGCACCGGACTCGGGTAAGTACAAAGTAATTCACTTTCACATGCTTGCTTTGCATAATGAATGCCTTACCCGCCGCTATCTTCTTCATCGCTTCAATCTCTTGGAGGGCTTTCTGGGCTTCGGCCTTGGCAGACTTCACGCTTTTGAGGGCTGCCGCAAGCTCGGACGCTTGCGTCTTTGAGTCAAGCTCCAAACTCTCGTGTTTTTTCACGAGAGCCTAGAGGTCGCTCTGCTCCTCCTCCACCCGCGCCTCCTGCTTCCCTCTCTCTGTGCGCTCCGCGGCCGCTCTGTTTTTGGCCTCGGACAACGCTTGCTTAAGGGTTGCCACGTCGGTCGTGGCCCCTATAATAACACGTTGATCCCGTCATTTTTTGCAACCACATCTTCTCTATATACTTGCGCAACGTATTACTTACCTTCCTTCTCCTCGAGTTGCCTCTTGCATGGCCGAGCTCGTTCTCGGACCGCGCGAGGTTTTCCTTCAGCGTATCCACCTCCGCAGTCAGTGTGGTGGAGGCCAGCAGCGAAGCCTGCATACACATATTGACTTAATTATGTTAGACTCACTACTAGAAAAAGGGCTTCTAGTGGCGCACCTATTTTCGCTACTAATGGCGCACTACTGGTGCGCCACTAGCATCACGCCATTAGAATTTTTTTCTAATGGCGCACCTGTGGTGCGCCATTAGTATGGCCCACGGTGTGCCATTAGTATCTAGTATACTAATGGCGCACCACATAGAAGTGCGCCATTAGTAACAATTTTTTTTCAAATTTTTTTTCAGATTTTTTTTAATTTTTTTCATTTTTTTTTCTTAATCTCAGGTCATTATGTCTTGATCTCGGGTCAAATCGCACTCCGTGGTCAAACTTCCCGAAAGGTCACCCATCCTCACGAGTTCTATCCAACCCCAGCAACAACTCACTTCACAGGCACTTGTTGATATATCTAGCATATCAATCCTAGTATACCTTGTTGATGTCTAGGACTTTGTTCATGTTCATGACTATGATGAAATTTTGAAAAATATTTCAAACTTCCCGGTCATATTACGTATCATTTTTTGAAAAACAAAAATTAAAAAAAATTCAAAACCTTTTTTTTAATTTTTTTGCCTCTAGATCTTGAAAGCCCCGTAACTTTTTTTGTGTTAGGTTTTTGGGGATTTTGAAAATGTTTAACGGGGTTCCCCCGCTAAAATTCGGATGTAACTTTTCGAGTAGATGATTTTTCATACATAAAACTTTTTAATCCGAGTTCGTATGCAAAAGTTATGCCCATTTTACAAATTTCCAGAGAGATTTTGCAAATAAAGTCGAAATTTATATTTGTAAATTTCCCAACAACTAGACCACATATCACATGGCAAACTTATTTTCTTTTATTTTTTTGACATTTTTATCTTTTTTTATTTTTTTAACTGAAAAGGCGGTCCACGGGGGGGGGGGGGTGCATTCGGTGGAAGCCGGGCAAACTTGAAATTTTTTTTTGATTTTTTTTAAAAAAAACTTAGTAATGGTGCACCAGTGGACAGCGCGCCATTACTAGTTAAAAACTAGTAATGGCGCACTATCCACTGGTGCGCCATTACTATGTCAACTAGTAATGGCGCACCACACCCACGGTGCGCCATTAGTAACAAATTTTGTTTTTTTTTTCAAAACTTCTAATGGCGCACCGCACACCAGGCACGCCATTAGTAATACATTACTAATGGCGTACCTGTATGTGCTGCGCCATTGCTATATTCTAGTGGCGCACCACACACGTGGTGCGCCATTAGTGTCCATTTCATCTATAGTCGTTTTCCTAGTAGTGACTCCTGCGAATGTTATTAGATCCTCTATTCGGCTTTTCTTTCCGGGTGCCGAACAGAGCATCAGGGGCTACTGTCTACGCGGTAATATTTTTACATATTCTTTACTTACCTCAAAGCCTGTTAGAAGGCCGGCACAGGCTTTAGTGAGTCCTCTCTTGGTGGACTGAACCTTCTGGATCACCGCACTCATAATAGTGCGGTGCTCCTCGTCGATGGAGGCGCCGTTAAGCACCTCCAGCAACTGCATAGTCATATTCGGCGTAAGGAGGAGCTGTGCAAGAAAGGAACACTATGAATTGCTCTGGTGTCTAAATACTTACGATCTCGCCAGGGGCTTGGCCCTGTGCGGCCACTCCTCTTCGCCGTCGTCGGCGTTGGTGGAGTAGTCCGGAGGAGGGGTCTTCCCCTTCTTGGACCCTTCGGCCTCCCTAGTTGGGGCGGCCTTCCTTTTCTTCCCCCCCCCCCCCCCGCTGAGGGGGAGAGGTCTCTTCTTCCTCCCCCTTGTCTTCACGGGAGGAGTGCGCCTTGGAGTCGTCGGATGATGAATCCGACACCTCCTGGCATCGGGCACTCTTTCGAGTCCCCGTGGCCTTCTTCTTGGCGTTCTTCTCCGACACCACATAGGGTGCCGGAACCAGCAGCTTCGCCAAGCAAGCGTCCGCTGGGCCTTCGGGCAAAGGAGCCGGACAACTGATCTGTCCGGACGTCTCCTGCCAATCATGTCAAAGGTAAGGGACCTTAGATCCCGCATGGAGTCAAACTATGAAAAACTAATACCCTATAAAAGGTAAAAACAGCTTACCGCATGAGCGCGACACTGCGTGCTGAATCCGCGATCCTCGGTAGCGGATGCGGGGGCCTCGGCGCCCTTGAAAAGCACCTTCCAGGCATCTTCGTACGTCGTGTCGAAGAGCCTGCTCAGAGTTTGGTGCTGCGCCGGGTCAAACTCCCACATGTTGAAAGCCCGTTGTTGACACGAGAGGATCCGGCGGATGAGCATAACCTGGACTACGTTGACAAGTTTGAGCTTCTTGTCCACCAGTTTGGAGTCCGATCAGCTCTCCTTCTTTACCCCACGACTGGCCCGTCTCTTTCCAGGAGGTGAGCCGCGTAGGGGGTCCGGATCGGAACTCAGGGGCTGCGACCCATTCAAGGTTGCGCGGCTCGGTGATGTAAAACCACCCCGATTGCCACCCCTTTAGGGTCTCCACGAAGGAGCCCTCGAGCCATAGGACGTTGGGCATCTTGCCCACCATGGCGCCTCCGCACTCCGCCTGGGTGCCGCGCACCACCTTCGGCTTGACATTGAATGTCTTGAGCCATAAGCCGAAATGGGGGCGGATGCGAAGGAAGGCCTCGCACACGACGATAAATGCCGAGATGTTGAGGACAAAGTTCGGGGCCAGATCGTGGAAATCCAGGCCATAGTAGAACATGAGCCCCCGGACAAATGGGTGGTGAGGGAAGCCCAGTCCGTGGTGGTAATGGGGGAGGAACACCACCCTCTCATAGGGCCTAGGGGTGGGGATGAGCTGCCCCTCTTCGGGAAGCCGGTGCACAATGTCGTTAGACAAGTATCCGGCCTTCCTCAGTGTTTTGATGTGTCCCTCCGTGACGGAGGACACCATCGACTTGCCTCCCGCTCCGGACATGGCTGGAGAAGGTTGAGGTGGGGTGTGCGGACTTGGGCACTGGAGCTCGAGTGCGCGGAAATGGATAGGCAAAGGAGGAAGAAGGCGTGGATGAAAAGGCGGATCGTTATCCCCTTATATGGATGGACGTGACTATGCGCCCCCACCAGCCTGGTAAAACTCTCTTATCTCCCAAGCGCCGTAGTCAATGGCGCGGTTGGGTTACCCACACCCGTATTGATGAGAATCCCGGAATAAGGGGACACGATCTCTGCTTTAACAAGACGTGCCAAGGAAACCGCCTCGCTAAACGCGCTGAGGTGGGACAGTAAAACGATTCGAATAAAGACTTGGCCGTAGTGTGATATCACGCTACAGAATACGCCAGCAGATTAGGTTTGTGTAAATATTAATCTCTCTATGGTAATATGTGGAAACTTATTTTGCAGAGCCGGACACTACCTTTGTGTTCAAAATCTTCTATGAAGTACTTGGAGGAGGAACCCGCCTTGCAATGCCGAAGCCAATCTGCACGCCGGACTCGTCGTCATTGAAGCCTGGTTCAGGGGCTACTGAGGGAGTCCTGATTAGGGGGTGTCCGGATAGCCGGACTATACCTTAGGCCGGACTCCTGGACTATGAAGATACAAGATTGAAGACTTTGTCCCATGTCCGGAAGGGACTTTCCTTGGCGTGGAAGGCAAGCTTGGCGATACGGATATGTAGATCTCCTACCATTGTAACCGACTCTGTGTAACCCTTGCCCTCTCCGGTGTCTATATAAACCGGAGGGTTTTAGTCCGTAGGAAAAACAACAATCATACCATAGGCTAGCTTCTAGGGTTTAGCCTCTCTGATCTCGTGGTAGATCTACTCTTGTACTACCCATATCATCAATATTAATCAAGCAGGATGTAGGGTTTTACCTCCATCAAGAGGGCCCGAACCTGGGTAAAACATCGTGTCCCCTGCCTCCTGTTACCATCCGGCCTAGACGCACAGTTCGGGACCCCCTACCTGAGATCCGCCGGTTTTGACACTAACACCATGCCTTTCCCTCCTAAACCATCCAAGAAAAAGGATGATGAGGACTTTGAGCGCATTGCTAAAATGATTAGACCTATCTTTTTGCATATGCATTTGACTGATATGCTTGAAATGAATCCTTATGCTAAGTACATGAAAGATATTGTTACAAATAAAAGAGAGATACCGAAAGCTAAAATTTCCACCATGCTTGCTAATTATACATTTAAAGATGGAATACCTAAGGAACTAGGAGATCCAAGGGTACCAACTATACCATGCTCCATTAAAAGAAACTATGTTAAAACTGCTTTATGTGATCTTGGAGCCGGTGTTACTGTTATGCCTCTCTCTTTATATCGTAGACTTGATTTGAATAAATTGACACCTACTGAAATATCTTTGCAAATGGCCGATAAATCAACTACTATACCTGTCGGTATTTGTGCGGATGTGCCTGTTGTGGTTGCAAACTTTACTATTTTAACAGACTTTGTTATTCTTGATACTCCCGAGGACGATAGTATGTCGATTATCCTTAGTAGACCCTTTTTGAATACTACAGGGGCTGTTATTGATTGCAACAAAGGCAATGTCACTTTTCATGTTAATAGTAATGAGCATACGGTACACTTTTTGAGGAAACAACCTCAAGTCCATAGTATCAATTCTATTGGAAAAATTTCAACGATCACTATTGGAGGTTTTGAATTCCCTCTTCCTACTGTCAAGAAGAAATATGATATTCTTACTATTGGGGATATGCATACCCCTGTTGAGGTAACTTAGTGTTATTCGAGAATTCTCCGGTTTCATGTTATTCGGCAAGATTTTGTTAACAAGACTTGATCAACCTTGTTAGTGGATTCCTTTTGATGAGCATGAGATGGATGAAGTTAGAAAGCACAACTCTCTGCACCCTCCTTTTACAATCTGTTATTTAGATTAAATAAAGCAAAAATAGTATTTTCTGTCTGTTTTCCGCATTATCCTTGCAATAAAAATACTCCGAAAAAATAAAAGTTATCCAAACATCCTGAAAATGAAATATGAAATTAAAGGGCATTAGTCCCACTCTATGCCAGCACAAAATCAATAGGCACCTAAACCCATTGTTGATCCCAATGTCGGGTAAATCCAAAAATGAAGGAAGTTGTAAGAACGGAAATCTTATAACTTCTGGAAGCAGGTATAGTCTATCCTATAGCTGATAGTAGATGGGTAAGTCATGTTCATTGTTTTCCTAAGAAAGGAGGAATAACTGTTGTTCCTAATGATAAGAATGAACTTATTCCACAAAGGATTGTTACATGTTATAGAATGGTAATTGATTTTAGAAAATTAAACAAAGCAACTAGAAAAGATCACTACCCTCTTCCTTTTATTGATCAAATGCTTGAAAGATTGTCTAAGCACACACATTTTTGCTTCCTTGATGGAGTTCTAGTTTTCACAAATACCTGTTTCTCAACCTGATCAAGAAAAGACCACTTTTACTTGTCCCTTTGGAACTTATGCTTATAGACGTATGCCTTTCGGTTTACGTAATGCACCTGCTACCTTTCAAAGATGTATGACTGCTATATTCTCTGACTTTTGTGATAAGATTGTTGAGTTTTTCATGCATGACTTCTCTATTTATGGGAAGTCTTCTGATGATTGTTTAAGCAATCTTGATCGAGTTTTGCAGAGATGTGAACAAACAAATCTTGTCTTGAATTGGGAGAAGTGCCACTTTATGGTTAATGAAGGCAGTGTCTTGGGTCATAAAATTTCTGAAATAGGTATTGAAGTGGACAAAGCTAAGGCTGACACAATTGAGAAAATGCCATGTCCTAAAGATGCAAAAGATATTCGTAGTTTCTTTGGTCATGCTGGTTTCTATAGGAGATTTCTCAAAGACTTTTCTAAAATTCCTAGGCCTCTTACGAATATTTTGCAAAAGGATATTCCTTTTGTTTTTATGATGATTGTTGAGAAGCCTCAAGAAAGCCTTAATTTCTGCACCTATTGTTCAACCACCTGATTGGAACTTGCCTTTTGATATCATGTGTGATGCTAGTGATTATGTTGTTGGTGCTGTCCTAGGACAAAGAGTTGATAAGAAACTGAATGTTATTCATTATGCTAGTAAAACTCTAGAAAGTGCTCAACGAAACTATGCTACTACTGGAAAGGAATTCTTAGCAGTGGTGTTTGCTTGTGATAAATTTAGACCTTATATTGTTGATTCCAAAGTAACTATTCACACCGATCATGCTGCTATTAGATATCTTATGGAAAAGAAAGATGCTAAACTTAGACTTATTCGATGGGTTCTGTTCTTACAAGAATTTGATTTACATATCACTGAAAGAAAAGGAGCCGAGAACCCCGTAGCTGATAATTTATCTAGGCTTGAAATTTTTCCTGATGACCCACTGCCTATTGATGATAGTTTTCCTGATGAGAAGTTAGCTGCAATAAATGTTGCTCATAGTACTCCTTGGTATGTTGACTATGCTACTTACATTATTGCTAAATATTTACCACCTAGCTTTACATATCAAAAAAAGAAAAAAATCTTCTACGATTTAAGACATTACTTTTGGAATGACCCACATCTTTATAAAGAAGGTGTAGATGCGGTATTATTAGACGTTGTGTACCTCAGCATGAACAGGGACAAATCCTACGGAAATATCACTCCGAAGCTTATGGAGGACATCTGTTGGGGAACGTAGCATGGAATTTCAAAAAAAAATCCTACGATCACGCAAGATCTATCTAGGAGATGCATAGCAACGAGAGGGGGAGAGTGTGTCCACGTACCCTCGTAGACCGAAAGCGGAAGCGTTATGTTAATGCGGTTGATGTAGTCGAACGTCTTCATGATCCAACCGATACAAGTACCGAACGTACGGCACCTCCGTGTTCAGCTCGATGACGTCCCTCGAGCTCTTGATCCAATAGAGATCGAGGGAGAGTTCTGGCAGCATGAAGGCGTGGTGACGGTAATGCTGATGTGATCAGCGCAGGGCTTCGCCTAAGCACTACGACGCTATGACCGGAGGAGTAAAGTATGGAGGGGGGCACCACACATGGCTAAGAGAATTCTTGGTGTGTTTTAGGGGTGCCCCCGCCCCCGTATATAAAAGGGGGAGGAGGAGGCCGGCGGCCAGGAGGGGCACGCCAAGGGGGGAGTCCTACTTGGACTCCTAGTCCAAGTAGGATTCGCCCCCCTTTTCCTTTATCCACCGGAGGAATAGGAAGGAGAGGGAGAGGGAAAGGGAAAGGGAAAGGGAAGGGGGCGCCTCCCCTCCTCCTTATCCTATTCGGACTCCATATGAGGGGGCACGTGTCCACCCCCCGCAGGCTTCCCTCTCTCTCCCTTATGCCCATGTTGGCCCAACACTTCCCCTGGGTGCTCCGGTAACCCCTTGGTACTCCAGATAAATACCTGAATCGCTCGGAACCATTCTGATGTCCGAATATAACCTTCCAATATATGAATCTTTAACTCTCGACCATTTCGAGACTCCTTGTCATGTCCGGGATCTCATCCGGGACTTCGAACAAACTTTGGTCACCAAAACACATAACTCATAATACAAATCATCATCGAACGTTAAGCGTGCGGACCATATGGGTTCGAAAACTATGTAGACACATCTCCGATCAATAACCAATAGCGGATCCTGGATGTTCATATTGGCTCCTACATTTTCTACGAAGAACTTTATCGGTCAAACCGCATAACAACATACGTCATTCCCTTTGTCATTGGTATGTTACTTTCCCGAGATTCGATCGTCGGTATCATCATACCTAGTTCAATCTCGTTATCGGTAAGTCTCTTTACTCACTCTGTAATGCATCATCTCGCAACTTACTCATTAGTCACATTGCTTGCAAGGCTTATGGTGATGTGCATTACCGAGAAGGCCCAGAGATACCTCTCCGATACACGGAGTGAAAAATCCTAATCTTGATATATGCCAGCTCAAGAAGCACCTCCGCAGACACCTGTAGATCATCTTTACAATCACTAGTTACGTTGTGATGTTTGATAGCACACAAGGTGTTCCTCCGGTATTCGGGAGTTGCATAATCTCATAGTTAGAGGAATATGTATATGTCATGAAGAAAGCAATAGCAATAAACCAAACGATCATAATGCTAAGCTAATGGATGGGTCTTGTCCATCACATAATTCTCTAATGATGTGATCCCGTTGCTCAAATGACAACACATGTCTATGGTCAGGAATCCTAACCATCTTTGATTAACGAGCTAGTCAAGTAGAGGCATACTAGGGACACTCTGTTTGTCTATGTATTCACACATGTACTAAGTTTCCGGTTAATACAATTCTAGCATGAATAATAAACATTTACCATGATATAAGGAAATATAAATAACAACTTTATTATTGCCTCTAGGGCATAGTTCCTTCAGTATCCCACTTGCACTAGAGTCAATAGTCTAGATTACATAGTAATGATTCTAACACCCATGGAGTCTTGGTGTTGATCATGTTTTGCTCGTGAAAGAGGCTTAGTCAATGGGTCTGCAACATTCAGATCCGTTTGTATTTTGGAAATCTCTATTGTCTCCCTCGTTGACTTGATCGCGGATGGAATTGAAGTGTCTCTTGATGTGTTTGGTTCTCTTGTGAAATCTGGATTCGTTCGCCAAGGCAATTGCTCCAGTATTGTCACAAAAGATTTTCATTGGACCCGATGCACTAGGTATTACACCTAGATAGGATATGAACTCCTTCATCCAAACTCCTTCATTTGCTGCTCCCGAAGGAGCTATGTACTCCGCTTCACATGTAGATCCCGCCATAATGCTCTTCTTGGAACTGCACCAACTGACAGCTCCGCCATTAAATATATATACGTATTCGGTTTGTGACTTAGAGTCACCCGGATCAGTGTCAAAGCTTGCATCGTCGTAACCATTTACGACAAGCTCTTTGTCACCTCCATAAACAAGAAACATATCCTTAGTCCTTTTCAGGTATTTCAGGATGTTCTTCACCGCTGTCCAGTGATCCACTCTTGGATTACTTTGGTACCTCCCTGCTAAACTTATAGCAAGGCACACATCAGGTCTGGTACACAACATTGCATACATGATAGAACCTATGGCTGAGGCATATGGAATGACTTTCATTTTGTCTCTATCTTCTGCAGTGGTCAGACATTGAGTCTGATTCAACTTCACACCTTGTAACACAGGCAATAACCCTTTCTTTGACTGATCCATTTTGAACTTCTTCAAAACTTTATCAAGGTATGTGTCGGTGTCAAAACCGGCGGATCTCGGGTAGGGGGTCTCGAACCTGATTGGAACTTGCCTTTTGATATCATGTGTGATGCTAGTGATTATGTTGTTGGTGCTGTCCTAGGACAAAGAGTTGATCAGAAACTGAATGTTATTCATTATGCTAGTAAAACTCTAGAAAGTGCTCAACGTAACTATTCTACTACTGGAAAGGAATTCTTAGCAGTGGTGTTTGCTTGTGATAAATTTAGACCTTATATTGTTGATTCCAAAGTAACTATTCACACAGATCATGCTGCTATTAGATATCTTATGGAAAAGAAAGATGCTAAACTTAGACTTATTCGATGGGTTCTCTTCTTACAAGAATTTGATTTACATATCACTGAAAGAAAAGGAGCCGAGAACCCCGTAGCTGATAATTTATCTAGGCTTGAAAATTTTCCTGATGACCCACTGCCTATTGATGATAGTTTTCCTGATGAGAAGTTAGCTGCAATAAATGTTGCTCATAGTACTCCTTGGTATGTTGACTATGCTAATTACATTATTGCTAAATATTTACCACCTAGCTTTACATATCAAAAAAAGAAAAAAATCTTCTACGATTTAAGACATTACTTTTGGAATGACCCACATCTTTATAAAGAAGGTGTAGATGTGGTATTATTAGACGTTGTGTACCTCAGCATGAACAGGGACAAATCCTACGGAAATATCACTCCGAAGCTTATGGAGGACATCTGTTGGGGAACGTAGCATGGAATTTCAAAAAAAATCCTACGATCACGCAAGATCTATCTAGGAGATGCATAGCAACGAGAGGGGGAGAGTGTGTCCATGTACCCTCGTAGACCGAAAGCGGAAGCGTTATGTTAATGCGGTTGATGTAGTCGAACGTCTTCATGATCCAACCGATACAAGTACCGAACGTACGGCACCTCCGTGTTCAGCACACGTTCAGCTCGATGACGTCCCTCGAGCTCTTGATCCAATAGAGATCGAGGGAGAGTTCCGGCAGCATGAAGGCGTCGTGACGGTAATGCTGATGTGATCAGCGCAGGGCTTCGCCTAAGCACTACGACGCTATGACCGGATTAGTAAAGTATGGAGGGGGGCACCACACACGGCTAAGAGAATTCTTGGTGTGTTTTTGGGGTGCCCCCGCCCCCGTATATAAAGGGGGGAGGAGGAGGCCGGTGGCCAGGAGGGGCGCGCCAAGGGGGGAGTCCTACTTGGACTCCTAGTCCAAGTAGGATTCACCCCCCTTTTCCTTTATCCACCGGAGGAATAGGAAGGAGAGGGAGAGGGAAATGGAAAGGGAAGGGGGCGCCTCCCCCTCCTCCTTATCCTATTCGGACTCCATATGAGGGGGCACGTGTCCACCCCCCGCAGGCTTCCCTCTCTCTCCCTTATGCCCATGTTGGCCCAACACTTCCCCTGGGTGCTCCGGTAACCCCTTGGTACTCCAGAAAAATACCTGAATCGCTCGGAACCATTCTGATGTCCGAATATAACCTTCCAATAT
Organism: Triticum monococcum; assembly: GCA_034509565.1. Taxonomy (NCBI): domain Eukaryota; kingdom Viridiplantae; phylum Streptophyta; class Magnoliopsida; order Poales; family Poaceae; genus Triticum; species Triticum monococcum. The sequence goes on from CM067846.1 coordinate 615,917,471, forward strand.
ATGAATCTTTAACTCTCGACCATTTCGAGACTCCTTGTCATGTCCGGGATCTCATCCGGGACTTCGAACAAACTTTGGTCACCAAAACACATAACTCATAATACAAATCATCATCGAACGTTAAGCGTGCGGACCATATGGGTTCGAAAACTATGTAGACACATCTCCGATCAATAACCAATAGCGGATCCTGGATGTTCATATTGGCTCCTACATTTTCTACGAAGAACTTTATCGGTCAAACCGCATAACAACATACGTCATTCCCTTTGTCATTGGTATGTTACTTTCCCGAGATTCGATCGTCGGTATCATCATACCTAGTTCAATCTCGTTATCGGCAAGTCTCTTTACTCACTCTGTAATGCATCATCTCGCAACTTACTCATTAGTCACATTGCTTGCAAGGCTTATAGTGATGTGCATTACCGAGAAGGCCCAGAGATACCTCTCCGATACACGGAGTGAAAAATCCTAATCTTGATATATGCCAGCTCAAGAAGCACCTCCGGAGACACCTGTAGATCATCTTTATAATCACTAGTTACGTTGTGATGTTTGATAGCACACAAGGTGTTCCTCCGGTATTCGGGAGTTGCATAATCTCATAATCTCGTTAATGTCATGAAGAAAGCAATAGCAATAAACCAAACGATCATAATGCTAAGCTAATGGATGGGTCTTGTCCATCACATCATTCTCTAATGATGTGATCCCGTTGCTCAAATGACAACACGTGTCTATGGTCAGGAATCCTAACCATCTTTGATTAACGAGCTAGTCAAGTAGAGGCATACTAGGGACACTCTGTTTGTCTATGTATTCACACATGTACTAAGTTTCCGGTTAATACAATTCTAGCATGAATAATAAACATTTACCATGATATAAGGAAATATAAATAACAACTTTATTATTGCCTCTAGGGCATAGTTCCTTCAGTATCCCACTTGCACTAGAGTCAATAGTCTAGATTACATAGTAATGATTCTAACACCCATGGAGTCTTGGTGTTGATCATGTTTTGCTCGTGAAAGAGGCTTAGTCAATGGGTCTGCAACATTCAGATCCGTTTGTATTTTGGAAATCTCTATTGTCTCCCTCGTTGACTTGATCGCGGATGGAATTGAAGTGTCTCTTGATGTGTTTGGTTCTCTTGTGAAATCTGGATTCGTTCGCCAAGGCAATTGCTCCAGTATTGTCACAAAAGATTTTCATTGGACCCGATGCACTAGGTATTACACCTAGATAGGATATGAACTCCTTCATCCAAACTCCTTCATTTGTTGCTCCCGAAGGAGCTATGTACTCCGCTTCACATGTAGATCCCGCCATAATGCTATGCTTGGAACTGCACCAACTGACAGCTCCGCCATTAAATATATATACGTATTCGGTTTGTGACTTAGAGTCACCCGGATCAGTGTCAAAGCTTGCATCGTCGTAACCATTTACGACAAGCTCTTTGTCACCTCCATAAACAAGAAACATATCCTTAGTCCTTTTCACGTATTTCAGGATGTTCTTCACCACTGTCCAGTGATCCACTCTTGGATTACTTTGGTACCTCCCTGCTAAACTTATAGCAACGCACACATCAGGTCTGGTACACAACATTGCATACATGATAGAACCTATGGCTGAGGCATATGGAATGACTTTCATTTTCTCTCTATCTTCTGCAGTGGTCAGACATTGAGTCTGAATCAACTTCACACCTTGTAACACAGGCAATAACCCTTTCTTTGACTGATCCATTTTGAACTTCTTCAAAACTTTATCAAGGTATGTGTCGGTGTCAAAACCGGCGGATCTCGGGTCGGGGGTCTCAAACTATGCGTGTAAGGCTGAAGGTAACAGGAGACAAGGGACATGATGTTTATCCAGGTTCGGGCCCTCTTGAAGGAGGTAATACCCTACGTCCTGCTTGATTGTTTGCGATCTCGTGGTAGATCAACTCTTGTAACACTCATATTCATCAAGATCATTCAAGCAGGACGTAGGGTATTACCTCCATAGAGAGGGCCCGAACCTGAGTAAACATCGTGTCCCCCGTCTCCTGTTGCCAGCGATCCTAGACGCATAGTATGGGACCCCCTACTCGAGATCCGCCGGTTTTGACACCAACATTGGTGCTTTCATTGAGAGTTCCACTATGCCATCCCCAAAAGGTCTGATGGTTCCTTCAATCGTCAACAACGATGCTGTCCAAGGTGAGACCTTCCTCCCTGGACAGATCTCCGTGTTCGGCGGCTTCGCACTACGGGCCAACTCACTTGGCCATCTGGAGCAGATCAATAGCTATGCCACTGGCCACCAAGTCAGATTTGGGAGCTTGAACTATGTTGCGGACATCCGTGGAGACTTGATCTTCGCCGGATTCGAGACCACAGCAACCACTCCTGGTCACCCCGAGGAACATGACCTAAATCTGTCATTGAACTGCATCCAGGAGATAGCTCCTGTAACCACTCGGGCCTTAGATCCGGAGCATACTATGCCATCCAAGGACCGCGGGCTCAACCCCACCACGGAGGCCACAGATTCCCCGGTGTTGGAGCCGCACATGGACTTAACTTCACACAATATCTGTGTAACCGGAACTCGGGACTCGTCTCCAGCAATAAGTTCTGAACCGTGTGAGTTCGCGGACGCCGAATTGATCGTTTATCGATCTTCGAATTCAGCGCCGCAGACATCTTCCAGCACTCGCCTTTGGGCGACGTGCTAAACTCATTAAAGAACCGGTCCTTGGCGGGGGACTCACAGCCGAACTATATCCGGTTCGAACTAGAAGCTGATGACATGGAATTTTGCTCCCCACCCACCCCCCACTTCATACTCACCGTCAAGGACTTTACTGACATGTTCGATTATGGCTCCGACGACATCAACGGTATGGACGACGATGCCGGAGAAGAAGAGGCCCAGGACCCGCTGTTCATCGGACGCTGTACGACCACTTCCTCGTACAATGTATACATGGTGGATGCACCAAAGGAGAACAACGACGATGACAAAGAAGATATAGTTGAGAATAAACCTCCTGAGATTCAATCGAAAAGCCGGCGATAGCGGCACCGCTCTAAGTCACGCCGGAGTAAAGATAGCAACATTGGCACAGGAGAAGATAACACTCTAGAAGGTGCCGAAGACAACGAAGACCCCGTTGACACAGCTACTGAACTGGATGAACAGGAAGATGGGAAGGTTAGCCCTGCTAAATAGGCCATGCATGAGGACTCGGAGGACAGTAATTATCTTCCACTCTCTGAGGATGAGGCGAGCCTCGGCACCGAGGATTTCATCGTGCCTAAGGAACCTCTTGAGCAGGAGCGCTTCAAGCGCCAGCTAATAGCCACTGCAAGGAGCCTAAAAAAGAAGCAGCAGCAGCTTCAAGCTGACCATGATCTGCTCAACGATAAATGGACTAACGTCCTAGCAGCCGAAGAATACGGCCTCAATCGTCCGGCCAAAAGCTACCTGAAGCGCAAATTACTACCTCAGTTCGACGATGAGGCGCCGGAACACATACCACCATCATGCAATGCGGCTGACCGACCACCACGTGGCTGGGACAAAGCGGCAACTCAAGCCGAACACCAGCCCGCCCCACCTCATCGCAAAGGGAGAGGTAAATCAGCTCACGGTCATACGCATGACCTTCGACAAGACCTGAACAATAAAGCAGGCCATACCAGATCGATCTACGGATCGCGAGGACGTGCCCCGACATGTGACGACGGCCACATGTTCGGACGTGACAAACCTAGTCATACGCGGGCTGAAAGCCGCAGATGGACCCCATCAGAGCTACGTCACGATATGGCCCGATATAGAGGCGCCGCACACCCTCATTGCTTCATCGACGAAGTTATGGAACATGAATTCCCAGAAGGGTTAAACCCGTGAATATAGAATCATATGATGCAGCACAGACCCCGTGGTATGGATCGAAGACTTCATTCTCCACATTCATATGGCCCACGACGATGACCTTCATGCCATTAAATACCTCCCCCCTGAAGCTGAAAGGACCAGCATGGCACTGGTTGAACAGCCTGCCCGAAAACTCCATCGGCAGCTGGGAGGACTTGGGAGAAGCCTTCCTTGATTACTTCCAAGGTACATACGTTCGACCTCCAGACGCCGATGACTTAAGCCATATAGTTCATCAGCCTGGAGAGTCCACCAGGAAATTCTGGACTAGGTTCCTAACTAAAAAGAACCAGATAGTCGATTGTCCATATGCCGAAGCCCTAGCGGCCTTTAAACACAGCATCCGCGACGAATGGCTCGCCCGCCACCTCGGCCAAGAGAAGCCAAAGTCCATGGAGGCCCTCATGGCACTCATGACCCACTTTTGCGCGGGCAAGGATAGTTGGCTGGCCCGTAGGTAAAACAATGCAAGCAACGCCGGCACCCCTGAAGCTATAAATAGCAACAACAAGTCTCGACGCAACAGGTACAAACGTCGAAATAACAATGACAACACCGAGGATACGACGGTCAATGCAGGATTCAGTGGCTCTAAGCCATGGTCAGCGGAAGAAGCCGTTCAAAAAGAACAATTTAGGCCCATCTATCCTGGACCGCATACTCGATCGTCCGTGCCATATTCATGGCATCCCAGATAAACCACCCAATCATATCAATATACATTGTTGGGTTTTTAAATACATTGTTAAGTTAAATGTCGAAAACAAGGATAAGGGATCACAAAGCGAAGACGACGACGAGGAGCCCCGATCGCCGAACACAGGGGGGCAGAAGAAGTTCCCTCCTCAGGTCAAAATGGTAAACATTATATACACTACCCACATCCCCAAGAGGGAGCGCAAACGCGCGCTCAGGGATGTCTATGTGATAGAGCCAGTCGCCCCAAAATTTAATCCATGGCCATCATGCCCGATCACTTTTGATCGCCGGGATCACTCGACCAGTATCCGTCATGGCGGTTTAGCCACAGTGATCCCGGACCCAATATTAGTCATGTCGGTGTCAAATCCGGCGGATCTCGGGTAGGGGGTCCCGAATGGTGCATCTAAGGCGGATGGTAACAGGAGGCAGGGGACACGATGTTTTACCCAGGTTCAGGCCCTCTTGATGGAGGTTAAACCCTACGTCCTGCTTGATTAATATTGATGATATGGGTAGTACAAGAGTTGATCTACCACGAGATCGGAGAGGCTAAACCCTAGAAGCTAGCCTATGGTATGATTGTTTGTTGTCCTACGGACTAAAAACCCTCCAGTTTATATAGACACTGGAGGGGGCTAGGGTTACACAAGGTCGGTTACAAAGGAGGAGATATACATATCCGTATTGCCTAGCTTGCCTTCCACGCCAAGTAGAGTCCCATCCGGACACGAGACGAAGTCTTCAATCTTGTATCTTCATAGTCCAACAGTCCGGCCAAAGGATATAATCCGGCTGTCCGGATACCCCCTAATCCAGGACTCCCTCAGTAGCCCCCAAACCAGGCTTCAATGACGATGAGTCCGGCCCGCAGTATTGTCTTCGGCATTGCAAGGTGGGTTCTTCTCCAATTTCAAGTGTTTGTAAGCAGTGTCCGGCCCCATAAATGTTGAACCTCTTGGCTTCTGTGCCCAATAAGGGCTATCTCCCATGTGTCGAATGAATACGAGGCGCGAGGGCATTTTTACATTTGCCCCCCTAGCCAGATAAATAAATTGTCTATTAAAGGGATGGGGATCCTAAGATCCAATCCATACCATCCTCCCCCGGCAAGAATCCATCATAGCGCATCTCGGGAAGATCCATTCCGGCATGGCCGACCTCCGCAGCTCCTCCTCCCTCCCCCGTAGCCCTAAGCCTGGTGATTGGGAGAGGTGTTCAGTCCCACATAGTCAATTAGTTGAACTGCAGACTAAGGGATTTCTCCGTCCGACGTATATGGTGCCCGTTCGAGCCGGACTTGCCACCTACAATGGCGGGGAGCAAGCGGAGAGTTTTCCCTGTCCCTCTATGGGGGAACAGGTCTGCCTTGTTCCTTATTTACTAAGGGGACTCGGATTTCCAATTCATCCGTTCCTCCGCGGGCTCCTGGAGTACTACGGCCTCCAATTACACAATTTCACCCCTGCCTCCCTTCTACACATCGCCGGCTATGTTGCTCTGCGAGGCTCACTTCGAGCTGTGGAAGAGGCTATTTTGCCTCGTCCCTCGCACACAGAGGGGGTCACTTTATCAAGTGGGCGGAGCCAAAATATGGCGCATCGCCGATACCAGATACCTGTCCGGTACCCCGAAGAAGTCGTCCGAAGACTGACCTTCAGAATGGTTTTATATGGAGGACGTTCCCCTTCCAGACCCTGTTCGGCGAGGTCTTCCTGAGCTCAATAATGCTCCTCTGAAGAAGCGCCAAAGGTGGCGTCCACGGAGCCCCCAGGCGGAAGACAACAGAGAAGTCCTCTATCTGATTAACCGGATCAAAGCACTGGCTCAATCAGGATTGACAATAAATCGAAGTTATGTCGATTTGCATAATGCGGGGAGTGCAACCACTTCAATACCGTGGGCACCCCTTGTGGTGTTATAACGGGGCGGATGACGCCACCCGCTGTGGGCGTAGGGGTCCGGACAATGCCGCCGCTTTAGCGAAAATTCTGTCCGAACTGTTCAAGGGTGAGGAAGTGGAGTTCACCCGCATCAAGCCACGGGATGGATTCTCCATGTACAATCCTCCAAGCTGGGTAAGTTATATCTCCTTGCAACTTCGCGGCAGGAACTGTGAAAAGCCATAAAGGAGGTCAGCAGCCCTTCTCCACAACCAGAGGACCCTGACAAGGCCCTCGACTCCGGACTTGAAGAAGATTCGGTTATATTCGTCGAGCTGATAGACCGGCAATTCTATCAGTTAAGCTGCGATGATGCCATGGTGCCCATTATGGCCGACTATCCCGGACTGCTCCCTGCATCGCAAGTAATAAAAACCAAATATCCCAACTCCAAAACTAGGATCCCCTTTTAGGCACTTCACCCACCATATACACATGGCATCTTTTATAGGGAAGGCATTTGGGACGCCCTGCCGAACCTGCAACAACTTGCCAACAAGAGGCACTGAGGCCGGGCAGGCCAAAAAGGAAGGTGGTCAGGACGGAGACACCGGCGCAAAGGTATAAGAAAAACCCCACTCCGTGGTTGTCGTTTTTCTCAAAATGTAATGACGCCCGCGTTTCTTTAACAGAAAAAACGCTCGCCGAAATATGTCTGGCGATGTTGCCAATCACGCTTCCACCAGTCGGGCGCCAGGACCGGACATGGAGGTAGAAGCCGATATGGGGCAGGCACCGGATAATCCCCCTACAGAGGATGCGGATAGATTATCCGCTACAAACTCAGAAGTGGAAAGCACCATGAATCATAGGCGCCGCCGGGCCGTACTCCGTGACGCTTGTTTCTCACCAGAGGCGTTTGATGCCTTCAATTCTAGAGAGGCATACCTCCATGCCGCTCAAGATGGTCTAGCCAGAGCCACGGATCAATATGTAAAGGATGTACGGGTGAGTAAATCTGATGATTTATATGTATCAGTAGCCCCTGAGACTTGAAGCTGTTAGCAGAACTGATTTAAGGATCATCTTTACTATGCAGGTTCTTACAGAGAAGAATACTAGGCTGTCACAGGAGCTGGAGGAATGCAAGACCCAACTGCGGGCTGCTGTGGCCACATTGCAGGAACCGAAAAAGTCACCTGCTGGTAATATTTACTTTAAAGAATGATGGTTGCCATATAATGTGCGGCATGGCTGCAGATCTAACAACAGATGTTGCAGATGAATCCGGAGAGAATCCGGAGGACCAACATGTTATGCGACAGCTAGAGGCTGGCAAACGCGTGCTGACTGAGGTTAAGCGGGAGAAAAACAATCTCCAAGATGCCAATATTAAGCTGAGCGTGGAACTAAAAGACGTTCTGGGCCAGCTTGCAGACTCCGAGAAGGAGAATAAGCGGCTTCGGCGCGGCATTTTCAGTAAGTGCTTGAACGAATCCTTTTAAAGAAGTTCAGCGAAGAAACCGACTAACAGCGTTATGTCTGTAGGTATGCTGACGGGTCATCCCACGGAGGAGATGCTCGGGTCTGCGGGTGATCTTCTGTCTGAGCTGTCACATCTGCACAAACAAGTTCGGCAGGTGATGCAGGGTGTTGCCTAGGCCTTGTGGCCGTCCGTCTCTCTGCCAGAGGGCGTTGCAGAGCTTGCGGAGAAGCTCAAGGGAGCACGACGGCGCTTCCGATTATGGAAGATATCAGCCTACCGACAGGGTGCCAGAGAAGCCTGTGCCATGGTGAAGATGCGGTATACCAAGGCAGACCCGAATCACATGGCCGAGGTCGGACCTATGGGGCCTGACGGAAAAGAGATCCCCGTTAGCTTAGTTTATGGGCAAGTAGAATTAGCCGCAAAGTATCCTCAACAGGATTGTAAGCTAGACCGCCTGTTGGATGGTATAGAAGAGGAATTTAGTCAGTTTGCATGACTATGTAATTACAGTGACATGTATAATGCCTTCTAGCGAGATTGTAGATCAGTTGTCATTGTGGACCTTTTCGCTTCAACCTCCAGGCCCAATAGTCCAGACGTTATCCGAATACCCGCTCAGTTATATAAGAACTGGGGTATGCGTGGAGACCAGGTGTAGGGGTCATTAGTGCTTTATCAGACAAGTGCCCAACTAGTTATGTTATATTACATGGGTAGTAAGAAACAACTTCCAGGGAGAATAGTTCCGTTAAGGGTTCCTTTCCCTGGGTAAGCATGCCATAAAGTGCATGTGCGGACTGCGATAGGAAACGCAGGAAAAACATCTAGGGCAGATATGGACAATAAAAATCATCTTTTGTTCACCGACCGAATATTCCCTTAAGAACGCTAGCTTTCGGTTTCACCCAGTCTGAGGTACACATCCGGCTGACCCGGCAGTAACAATCGTAGAGGTGCTCCCCTTATGCCCTAGCCGAATTAACACGAACGTAGGGCATAAATACAAGAGCCAGGCAACCCAGCTTGGCCAAAACTTAAGTCATATCGATGCATATAATGGTGAAAAAAGGTACATGTGGAAGTATAACACATGTGTTGGGCATGAGGCCCAGATAAATAATTTAAGCTTCTGTGAAAGAAGCCCCCGGGTATGAAGAGTGCGGCTAGCGCATCTGTAATGTGCAAGCGAGGCACAAGGTGACCCTTGAAGGCCTAGAGAAATAATAAGAGGAAGAAAGAAAGAGAAACAAGACAGATAATGTATATGCAAAAAATGGACAAAGGGAGGGGACTAACATAGAGTCCGGTGCTAGGCGTAGAATCTTCGGTGCCTGGACGCGTTCCATGGGTTCGGCTCGAGTCGACTAGTCGATGCATCCCGCAGTCGGTACGCTCCACCGGTCAGAACTTGGTCAATAATGAAGGGACCTTCCATTTGGGCCCGAGCTTGTTCTTTTTCTTATCCGGTAGGCGTAGAACTAGTTCGCCAACGTTATAAGTTTTGGCCCGTACTTCTCTGCTTTGGTATCTACGAGCCTGTTGCTGATAAAATGCGGAACGGTCTTTGGCTACGTCGCGCTCCTCCTCTAGGGTGTCCAGACTGTCCTGCCGATCGAGCTCGGCTTCTCTTTCTTGGTACATGCGCACTCGAGGTGATTCATGAATTATGTCACAGGGCAAGACTACCTCTGCGCCGTAGACCATAAAGAAGGGTGTGTATCCGATACTACGATTCGGCGTGGTCCACAACCCCCAGAGTAAGGAGTCGAGCTCCTCTACCCAGTGCGTGTTAGACTCCGTTAAGGAACGCACTAATCTGGGTTTAATGCCGCTCATTATAAGATCGTTTTCTCGCTCGACTTGACTGTTGGTTTGTGGGTGATAGACTGAAGTAGAATCGAGCTTGATGCCCATTTTGCTGCACCAGAGTTTTACCTCGTCGGCCATGAAGTTCATGCCATTATCAGTGATGATGCTGTGGGGGACGCCGTAACGGTGTACAGCCCCGGATATGAAGTCTATCACCGGTCCAGATTCGGCTATTTTAACAGGTTTGGCCTCTATCCATTTGGTGAATTTATCCACCATGACAAATAAGTATTTTTTCATGTGGATTCCCCCTTTAAGGGGTCCAACCATGTCAAGCCCCCAGACCGCAAAGGGCCATGTAATGGGGATTTTTTGGAGGGCGGTGGGTGGCATGTGGCTTTGATTTGCAAAGATCTGGCAACCGGCGCAACGTTGGACCAAGTCTTGTGCATCTGCCCGGGCCGTTGGCCAGTAGAATCCTGTACGGAAGTCCTTGCTCACAAGAGCCCGGGCTGCGGCGTGATGACCGCCGAGTCCGGCGTGAATTTCTGCCAAAAGATTCCGCCCTTCCTCTATGGAGATGCACCTTTGAAGGACTCCGTTAGTGCTTTTTTGTATAATTCTCCCTCATGGATGCTATAGGCCTTGGATCGCCGCACTATGCAGCGTGCCTCATTTTGGTCCTTCGGAAGTTCCTGTCTAGTTAGGTAGGCCAGGAATGGTTCTGTCCATGTGGCAATTATGGCCATTATTTCGTGGGCTGAAGGTGTTATTTTGGTGGCAGAGCCTCCGATTGTGTCAGAGAGTTCGGTATTGGGTATTTTGGCCGGGTCCGGACTATTGTTACCGGTGTCCCCTTCCCATACTACGGATGGCTTGAACAGCCTTTCCAAAAATATGTTGGGAGGACCGCATCAGGTTTCGCACCAATGCGGGCGAGGATATCCACCGCCTGGTTGTTTTCCCGAGCCACATGGTGAAATTCGAGCCCCTCGAACCAAGCTGACATTTTTGGGATGGCGTTTCGATAGGCCGCCGTTTTCGGATCCTTGGCGTCAAAGCCTCCATTTATTTGGGATATTGGGAGGTTTGAATACCCACGCACCTCCAGGCGTTGAATGCCCATGGAGACTGCCATCCGAAGACCATGCAACAGAGCTTCGTATTCGGCTGCATTGTTGGAGTCTGTATACAATATTTGCAATAGGTACTGAACGGTATCTCCGATTGGGGACGTCAGGACGACACCAGCCCCTAGACCAGCCAGCATTTTAGAACCGTCGAAGTGCATGATCCAATTGGAGTATGCGCCGTACTCTTTAGGGAGTTTGGCCTCCGTCCATTCGGCAACGGAGTCGGCCAATACTTGCGACTTAATGGCTCGTCAAGGTTTGTATGTTATGTCGAACGGGAGGAGCTCAATGGACCATTTGGCAATCTGGCCCGTAGCGTCGCGGTTGTTTATAATATCATTAAGTGGCACTTCCGAGGCTACTATAATCGAACACTCTTGAAAGTAGTGTCGCGGCTTCCGCGATGCCATGAATACCGCATATGCTATCTTTTGGTAATGCGGGTACCGTGATTTGCATGGAGTGAGGACAGTCGATACATAGTATACCGGCTTTTGAAGAGGGAATTTATGTCCGTCCGCTTCCCGTTCGACAACGAGCACCGCGCTTACAACTTGATGAGTTGCCGCAATATACAACAGCATTGGTTCGCCGATGTTTGGCACGGCCAGGATTGGGTTGGTTGCCAAGATGGCTTTTATTTCTTCCAATCCGGCTGTGGCTGCGTCCGTCCACTCGAAGTGTTCAGTGCACCAAAGGAGGTGATAAAGGGGTAAAGCCTTTTCTCCTAAGAGGGAGATAAAGCGGCTTAGAGCCGCCACACATCCAGTTAACTTCTGGATTTGTTTGAGGTCTGTTGGGGTAGCCAACTGTGAAAAAGCTCAGATTTTGGCCGGATTAGCTTCAATACCTCTACTGGAGACAATGAAACCCAGGAGCTTTCCGGTTGGTACGCCGAAAATGCATTTTTCTGGATTGAGCTTGATGTCGTATGTTCGGAGGTTGTCGAATGTGAGCCTCAAGCCGTCTATCAAAGAGTCGACATGTTTGGTTTTGACGATCACATCGTCTACGTATGCCTCTACTGTTTTGCCGATTTGTTTCTCCAGACATGTCTGAATCATGCGCTGATATGTTGCGCCGGCGTTTTTGAGCCCAAAAGGAATTGTGTTAAAACATAAGGGGCCGTATGGTGTGATGAATGTCGTTGCGGCTTGGTCAGACTCCGCCATCTTGATTTGGTGGTAACCAGAGTATGCGTCGTGGAAACACAATGACTCGTGTCTTGCGGTAGCATCAATGATTTGATCGATGCGTGGGAGGGGGAAGGGATCCTTTGGGCAAGCTTTATTAAGGTCTTTGAAATCGACACAAAGGCGCCAGGATTTGTCCTTCTTTGGTACCATCACTAGGTTTGCTAGCCAGTCCGGGTGTTTTATTTCTCTGATGAATCTGGCCTCCAATAACTTGGCTAGCTCCTCTCCCATGGCCTGTCTCTTAGGTTCGGAGAAACGCCGAAGAGCTTGCTTGACTGGCTCGAATCCCTTTAGGATATTGAGGCTATGCTCGGCCAGCCTGCGTGGGATTCCTGGCATGTCTGAGGGATGCCAGGCGAATATGTCCCAGTTCTCGCGCAGGAACTATCGTAGTGCGGCGTCCACAACGGGGTTTAACTGTGCCCCGATGGAGGTTGTTTTTGTAGGGTCCGTTGGGTGGACTTGGAATTTGACTATTTCATCCGCTGGTTTAAAAGAGGTGGACTTGGATCTCTTGTAGAGTATCACGTCGTCCCTGTCCACTGTGGAGCGTAGCGTGGTTAATTCCTTGGCCGAGAGGGCTTCGAATAATGCCTCGAGGGCCAATGCAGCTGTTTTGTTTTCGACACGGAGTGCTATGTCTGGATCGCTGGCGAGAGTGATGATTCCGTTGGGCCCGGGCATTTTGAGCTTCATGTACCCGTAATGGGGTACGGCTTGGAAGATTGTGAACGACTCCCGTCCTAAAAGCGCGTGATAACCACTGCTGAACGGGGCCACTTGGAATGTAATTTCTTCGGACCTGTAATTATCCGGCGTGCCGAATACCACATCTAGTGTGATTTTCCCAGCACAGCATGCTTCCCGACTGGGGATGATTCCTCTAAAGTTTGTGCTACTTTGCTCAATGCGGTTCCAGTCTATTTCCATCTTTTGAAGAGTTTCCTCATAGATGAGGTTTGATACGCTACCGCCGTCCATGAGTACTTTGGTGAGTCGAAAGCCGTCCACGATTGGACTGAGGACTAGTGCAGCTGGTGCTCGGGTTGTTCGGAATTTAGGTTCGTCCCTGGCATTGAAGGTAATAGCCGTGTCACTCCATGGATTTATTGCTGCTACGTGGCAGATTTTGGCCATGCTGCAGAGTGTTCGCTTGTGCCTATTCTTTGACACAAAGGTCTCAAAGACTGTTAACACCGTATTGTTATGCATGGGATGGTGCTCTGTGGTATTTGGGAGAAGAAGATCCTCACCACTTTTGGCCACCTGTCGGAGTATCCAACATGCTCTAAGGCTGTGCATTGGTATTGTATCCGATGTACTATGAATTTTGCAGGGTCCATTAAGCCATCCCTCCAGTACGGTTCCATGTCCGGTAGAGGGTTTTTGCTTTTTGGTAGTTGACCCGGGTGTATTGTGATAATGCACCCTTTTATTTCGGACTAGGTTTGTATTTAGGGCCGGATTATCCCAAAAGTTTGTTTCGGTTTTCCAGGCACTTTCCATCGCACAGTACTTTCATACTATGGATGCCAAGTCAGCGAAGCGTGATATCTCACGGCGATTTATGGCGTTAAGGATTCCCTTGTCCGTGCAATTATTGCAGAAAAATAAGCTGGCGTCTTCCTCGCGACATTCCTTAACCTTGTTCATTGCAAGGAGGAATCTAGCCCAATAGTGATGTACTGTTTCCTGGGGCTCTTGCCTGATGTGGGAAAGATCGCTTATGTTTGGGTGGGTGGGTGGAATTGAATCCGAACCCTTACCCGATCTAGGATCCAGGGGCCGAGGAATTTCTAATTTTGGAAATTCTGGTTCCTTGGTGGGGCCCGATAATCCTGGCCCGCTGTGTGACTCTAAGTTCAGGGATTGGATGATGTCCTCCCGCGAACGGGTATCCGGCTCAGAGAGCTCGGAAATCCGGACATAGTTGGTCCTCAATATGGAGGAGAGGTCGCCGCATTGTTCCTCCACCACTTCTATATGATGGGTGACCGGCGGAGAGTTAATCTCAATTTGATCGGTTTTAAGCCCAATCCGATCGTAGTCCGTAGTGACTCCCAGGGCGGTGATGCGATCCAAGAGCTCGTTTATGGAGGCGAGCTCCACCGGATCCATCTGTTCGGCGAGTGCCGACTTAACGTGGAGGCTGTTTTCGATGATCCAAGAAGTCATCGTCGGTGCGGCGGCCGAACAGGCGGTCATGATGAAACCGCCTAGCCGGAGAGTTTGGCCGACAGCCAAAGCTCCCCCAACAGTAATATCGTCTTTAAAGACGAGACGAGACATCCTTCCTTCTGGCGATGGCATAGAGGAACTCTCAATGAAAGCACCAATGTCGGTGTCAAAACCGGAGGATCTCAGGTAGGGGGTCCCAAACTTTGCGTCTAAGGCGGATGGTAACAGGAGGCAGGGGACACGATGTTTTACCCAGGTTCGGGCCCTCTTGATGGAGGTAAAACCATGCGTCCTGCTTGATTAATATTGATGATATGGGTAGTACAAGAGTTGATCTACCACGAGATCGGAGAGGCTAAACCCTAGAAGCTAGCCTATGGTATGATTGTTTAGATAGACACCGGAGGGGGCTAGGGTTACACAAGGTCGGTTACAAAGGAGGAGATATACATATCCGTATTGCCTAGCTTGCCTTCCACGCCAAGTAGAGTCCCATCCAGACACGAGACGAAGTCTTCAATCTTGTATCTTCATAGTCCAATAGTCCGGCCAAAGGATATAATCCGGCTGCCTGGATACCCCCTAATCCAGGACTCCCTCAGTCATATGCCCCATCACTTTTGATCGCCGGGATCATTCGACCAGTATCCATCATGGCGGTTTAGCCGCACTGGTCCCGGACCTAATAATCGATGGGTTCCACCTGACGCGAGTCCTGATGGACGGTGGCAGTAGCCTCAACTTGCTCTATCAGGATACCATGCGCAAAATGGGCATTAACACATCGCGGATCAAGCCCACAAAGACAACCTTTAAAGGGGTCATACCGGGCGTAGAGGCCCGCTGCACGAGCTCAATCACACTAGAGGTTGTCTTTGTGTCTCCGGACAACTTCCGATGTGAGGAGTTAATCTTCGCTATCGTCCCCTTCCGCGGCGGCTACCACGCACTGCTCGGACGAACCGCATTTGCTTGGTTAAATGCAGTGCCACACTACGCTTATATCAAGCTCAAGATGCCTGGACCGTGCGGCGTCATAACAGTCAATGGAAATACGGAACGCTCCCTCCACACCGAGGAGCACACCGCTGCCTTAGCGACAGAGGTACATGGTGGCCTTGTCAAGAAGAACCTCAAGTCAGCGGTTGATCCCTCAGACACTATCAAGAGAGTCCAAACCATTCCACAGAAGGACATCTCGGCTCGTCAGGAGCTTGACTAGCAATTCGGCCTCCGTCCCCATCCTGACCAAGTGGTGGCCATCGTACCGCACGTACATAATTACACACTAAAAATACCATGGACCCGGATGGAGGCATAATCAGCTTGTGATCCGCAATACGGCTCGACCGCCCCGGACACTCATACTTTCAATATTTCCCCTTTTTCTTTTGTTTTTCCTTTTTCTAGGGCTTTCCTGGCGGCTTGACCATCGATTCTTTTCAAAGGATAAAAACACCAAGACAACAAGAAGCATGCACGTACTGGGAAAACTCTTAGGTGGTCTCTTTAACAATCCCTTTACCTATCTTCAGGACTCACACGCAGCTTTGCCTTGGTGAAGGCATAGTAAATAGCCTTTCCGCTTACTGAATTACTTGTATAAATGCGCTTGAACACACCAATGAAATTATAATAGAAATAGTTTGCAGCCCAAATTTTCACGGCTCTAGCTTACCACTGGTTCTTCCTTTTTCTTCCTTTTTTCCTTTTCCTTTCCGGTAATTCTATCAGATACCACCTGTCCAGTTGGGTGCGTTTCAATTTGCTAGGGGCTTCATAGCGCCCCACAACATGGCAACAAAAGTCTGAACACTTTTACAGTACAGTTTGGCACCCCGAATTTAGCACTATATGAATTGGCCCCGAATCATGTCTTTGGTCAATAGTTGGGTTGCCCGGCTCCTGTGCTTCCTACTTACGTTCCGCTATATCGGCTAGGGTTGTAAAGGGAGAACTACTGTGATTGTACCTTGGTTTACCCAAGGAGCACCTCAGAAGAGAAAGCCGAAAACTGACTGTCATGATGCGACGAGAGCCGGTCAGCTCTTTGGAGGTCTCAAATCCTTAGAGAATTTTTCCGCATTATGCGAGGGATTAGTACTTACCCGATCAAGTGTTTACACAATCCTAGTCCGGATACTAGGGGCTGCGCATATATTTCTATTGTCAAAATCCTATGGCTAAGTGGGAGTGCTAAAGCCGCATAGTCTGATTGCTTGATTCGTCGCGCTAAACACCTCCTTCAAGGACCAAACAATTGGATCAAGAGTGTTTAGATTACATCTCGAACACCCCCGTATTTCCTACGTGGGGGCAGAAGCCGACGACTGGCCAACTCTTAGATTTCATATAACATGGCCGCACAGGAGGAGAATTTTTTATAAAGCATTATATTACATAAAAGTTTTGTTTTATCATACAAGGCAAAGACAACATGAATGTATTCATTCCAAAATAATGTCTTGCCCACACTGCGTTGCTACAATGCGAGACCCCTCTAAGACATCTGCAATGCAGGCCCCTTGGTCAGCTCGATGGCGTCCATCTTCGCCCACGACATCTTGCACCTGGCGAAGCCCATGCGTGCACCTTCAATGCAAGATGATCGCTTGACGACGTCCAGCCGAGGATAGGCCTTCACCAGGCGCTTCACGAGTCCGAAGTAGCTTCCGGGCATAGCTTCAGCTAGCCACAGCTAGATTATCAAATCCTTCATGGCTAGTTCGGCCACCCTATGCAGCTCCACCAGCTGTTTCAGCTAATCGGTGAAGGGCACGGGATGCCTTGGCGCCAGATACTGCAACCAGAACAATTTCTTCGTGGAGCTCCCTTCTTCGGCTTGGAAGAACTCCGTAGCGTCGGACACACTGCGCGGCAGATCTGCGATGGCTCCTGGAGAACTCCGAATCCGGGTTAGTATGAAATACTTCTTCTTCATATATTTGTTTTGCATACTAAATGCCTTACCCGCTGCGATCTTCCTGGCCTTCTAGATCTCCTGGAGGGCACCCTGGGCTTCAACCCGGGCCGCTTCCGCCTTTGACAAGCCTTGGAGAGTTTGGTCTCTCGAGCCGTAACATTGCCCTCCAGGGTCTCGTACTTCTTCACCGCGTCCAGGAGCTCTTGCTGGACCTCGTTCAGCCGGGCCTTCAGCTTCTTGCGAGCGGCCTGCTCCTTGACAACTTTCCCCTCGACTTTGGCCAGGGCCTTTTTCAGGGCCTCGACCTCAGTCGTCGCCCCTACACATATAATGACACTACGGTCAGTATACATCATTTACTCGTTCTGAATATATAGCGAGCCATTGCATACCTTGTTGGTCTTCCAGATGCATCCTCACTTGGCTGAGTTCCTCCTCGGCCCGCTCCAGTTTCTGCTTTAGGCCGGAGACTTCGGAAGTGTGAGAAGTCGCGGCCAGCAGTGACGCCTACTTATTCACATCAGACATAGTTTGGCTAGTTTCCTGCGAAATTTAATTGATCCACTATCCGGCTTTTCTTTCCAAACACCAGACAGTGTCTCAGGGGCTACTGTCTATGTGGGGACTTTCTCGGTTAAACGCCGCTTATGTCAAAACCTGTCAACAGGCCGCTGCAGGCTTCGGTCAATCCGCTCTTAATGGACTGAACCTTCTCAATCACCATACCCATAAGGATATGGTGTTCTTCCACAAAGGAAGTGCCTCGTAGCGCTTCTAATAGATAATCCGGCGCCTCTGGTTGGACAGAGGTCGCTGGTGGGACAGGCGCGCCTCCTTCTCTGGATCCATGCTTAGAGGGGGCCGAATTGCGCACGGCCCCCATCGTCAGTCTCCATGAGGGCCTGTTCCCCCATGTGTTCGGTGACCGGGGTATCGCCCTCTGACGCTGCCTTGACAGCCTTCCGAACGTCCCCTGGCCTGGGAAGGTCCTTCGGGACAGCACCTTGACGTCTCCCTTAGCCTTAGGAGAGTAAGCGGCCGACGGTGTCTCGCTGGCCATCTCCTTTGAGTCTAACGGGCCTCTTGATTGAAGGAAATATGCCCTAGAGGCAATAATAAAGTTATTATTTATTTCCTTATATCATGATAAATGTTTATTATTCATGCTAGAATTGTATTAACCGGAAACATAATACATGTGTGAATACATAGACAAATAGAGTGTCACTAGTATGCCTCTACTTGACTAGCTCGTTAATCAAAGATGGTTATGTTTCCTAACCATGAACAAAGAGTTGTTATTTGATTAACGAGGTCACTTCATTAGTTGAATGATCTGATTGACATGACCCATTTCATTAGCATTAGCACCCGATCGTTTAGTATGTTGCTATTGCTTTCTTCATGACTTATACATGTTCCTATGACTATGAGATTATGCAACTCCCGTTTACCGGAGGAACACTTTGGGTACTACCAAATGTCACAACGTAACTGGGTGATTATAAAGGAGTACTACAGGTGGCTCCAAAGGTAGATGTTGGGTTGGCGTATTTCGAGATTAGGATTTGTCACTCCGATTGTCGGAGAGGTATCTCTGGGCCCTCTCGGTAATGCACATCACATAAGCCTTGCAAGCACTGCAACTAATATGTTAGTTGTGAGATGAGGTATTACGGAACGAGTAAAGAGACTTGCCGGTAACGAGATTGAACTAGGTATTGGATACCGACGATCGAATCTCGGGCAAGTAACATACCGATGACAAAGGGAACAACGTATGTTGTTATGCGGTCTGACCGATAAAGATCTTCATAGAATATGTAGGAGCCAATATGGGCATCCAGGTCCCGCTATTGATTATTGACCGGAGATGTGTCTCGGTCATGTCTACATTGTTCTCGAACCGTAGGGTCCACACGCTTAAGGTTTCGATGACAGTTCTATTATGAGTTTATGAGTATTGATGTACCGAAGGAGTTTGGAATCCCGGATGAGATCGGGGACATGACGAGGAGTCTCGAAATGGTCGAGACGTAAAGATTGATATATTGGACGACTATTTTCGGACATCGGAAAGGTTCCGAGTGATTCGGGTATTTTTCGGAGTACCGGGTAGTTACGGGCGAAGTAATGGGCCTTGATGGGCTTTAGTGGGAAGAGGAAAAGGCTGCTGCGCCCCCCTCCCCTTTGGTCCGAATTGGACTAGGGAAAAGGGGGCCGGCCACCTCTCCTTCTCCTCCTATTCCTTCTCCCTTCCTCCCCTTTTGGTGGACTCCTACTAGGACTTGGAGTCCTAGTAGGACTCCCTATCCTGGCCGCACCTTTGCCTTGGCCGGCCTCCTCCTCCTCCATCCTTTATATACAAGGGCAGGGGGCACCCCATAGACACACAAGTTGATCCACGTGATCTATTCCTTAGCCGTGTGCGGTGCCCCCTGCCACCATATTCCTCGATAATACTGTAGCGGAGTTTAGGCGAAGCCCTGCTGCTGTAGTTCATCAAGATCGTCACCACGCCGTCGTGCTGACAGAACTCTTCCTCGAGGCTTTGCTGGATCGGAGCCCGAGGATCGTTATCGAGCTGAACGTGTGCTAAGAACTCGGAGGTGCCGGAGTAACGGTGCTTGGATCGGTCGGATCGGGAAGAAGACGTACGACTACTTCCTCTATGTTGTGTCAACGCTTCCGTTGCGATCTACAAGGGTACGTAGATCAGACTCTCCCCTCGTTGCTATGCATCACCATGATCTTGCGTGTGCGTAGGAAAATTTTCGAAATTACTACGTTCCCCAACAGTGGTATCAGAGCCTAGGTTTTTATGGTTTGATGTTATTTGCACGAGTAGAACACAAGTGAGTTGTGGGCGATACAAGTCATACTGCCTACCAGCATGTCATACTTTGGTTCGGTGGTATTGTTGGACGAGACGACCCGGACCAACCTTACGCGTACGCTTACGCGAGACCGGTTCCCTCGACGTGCTTTGCACATAGATGGCTTACGGGTGACTGTCTCTCCAACTTTAGTTGAACCAAGTGTGGCTACGCCCGGTCCTTGAGAAGGTTAAAACGGAGTCTATTTGACAAACTATCGTTGTGGTTTTGGTGCGTAGGTGAGATGAGTTCTTACTTAAGCCCGTAGCAGCCACGTAAAACTTGCAACAACAAAGTAGAGGACGTCTAACTTGTTTTTGCAGGGCATGTTGTGATGTGATATGGTCAAAGCATGATGCTGATTTTATTGTATGAGATGATCATGTTTTGTAACCGAGTTATCGGCAACTGGCAGGAGCCATATGGTTGTTGCTTTACTGTATGCAATGCAATCGCGATGTAATGCTTTACTTTATTACTAAGCGGTAGTGATAGTCGTGGAAGCATAAGATTGGCGAGATGACAACGATGCTATGATGGAGATCAAGGTGTCGCGCCGGTGACGATGGTGATCATGACGGTGCTTCGGAGATGGAGATCACAAAGCACAAGATGATGATGGCCATATCATATCACTTATATTGATTGCATGTGATGTTTATCCTTTTATGCATCCTATCTTGCTATGATCTCTCACTAAATTATCAAGAAGTGTTCTCCCTGAGTATGCACCATTGCAAAAGTTCTTCGTGCTAAGACACCACGTGATGATCGGGTGTGATAGGATCTACGTTCAAATACAACAGGTGCAAAACAGTTGCACACGCGGAATACTCAGGTTATACTTGACGAGCCAAGCATATACAGATATGGCCTCGGAACACGGAGACCGAAAGGTCGAGCGTGAATCATAAAGTAGATATGATCAACATAACGATGTTCACCATTGAAAACTACTCCATCTCACGTGATGATCGGTCATGGTTTAGTTGATTTGGATCACGTGATCACTTAGAGGATTAGAGGGATGTCTATCTAAGTGGGAGTTCTTAAGTAATATGATTAATTGAACTTAAATTTATCATGAACTTAGTCCTGGTAGTATTAGCATATCTATGTTGTAGATCAACAGCTCGCGTTGTTGCTTCCCTATGTTTATTTTGATATGTTCCTAGAGAAAATTGTGTTGAAAGATGTTAGTAGCAATGATGCGGATTGGATCCGTGATCAGAGGTTTATCCTCATTGCTGCACAGAAGAATTATGTCCTTGATGCACCTCTAGGTGAAAGACCTATTGCAGGAGCAGATGCAGACGTTATGAACGTTTGGCTAGCTCAATATGATGACTACTTGATAGTTTAGTGCACCATGCTTAATGGCTTAGAATCGGGACTTCAAAGACATTTTGAACGGCATGGACCATATGAGATGTTCCAAGAGTTGAAGATAATATTTCAAGCAAATACCCGAGTTGAGAGATATGAAGTCTCCAACAAGTTCTATAGCAAAAACATGGAGGAGAATCGCTCAACTAGTGAGCATGTGCCCAGATTGCCTGAGTACTACAATCACTTGAATCAAGTGGGAGTTAATCTTCCAGATAAGATAGTGATTGACAGAATTCTCAAGTCACCATCACCAAGTTAGTAGAACTTCGTGATGAACTATGATATGCAAGGGATAACGGAAATGACTCCCAAGCTCTTCGTAATGCGGAAATCGACGAAGGTAGAAATCAAGAAAAACATCAAGTGTTGATGGTAGACAAGACCACTAGTTTCAAGAAAAGGGCAGAGGGAAGAAGGGGAACTTCAAGAAGAACGGCAAGCGAGTTGCTCAAGTGAAGAAGCCCAAGTCTGGTCCTAAGCCTGAGACTAAGTGCTTCTACTGCAAAGGGACTGGTCACTGGAAGCGGAACTACCCCAAGTGATTGGCGGATAAGAAGGATGGCAAAGTGAACATAAGTATATTTGATATACATGTTATTGATGTGTACTTTACTAGTGTTTAAAGCAAACCCTCAGTATTTGATACTAGTTCAGTTGCTAAGATTAGTAACTCGAAATGGGAGTTGCAGAATAAACAGAGACTAGTTAAGGGTGAAGTGACGATGTGTGTTGGAAGTAGTTCCAAGATTGATATGATCATCATCGCACACTCCCCTATACTTTCGGGATTAGTGTTGAAACTAAATAAGTGTTATTTGGTGTTTGTGTTGAGCATGAATATGATTTGATCATGTTTATTGTAATACGGTTATTCATTTAAGTAAAAGAATAAATTTTTGTTCTGTTTACATGAATAAAACCTTATATGATTACACACCCAATGAAAATAGTTCATTGGATCTCGATCTTAATAATACACATATTCATAATATTGAAACCAAAAGATGCAAAGTTAATAATGATAGTGCAACTTATTTGTGGCACTGCTGTTTAGGTCATATTGGTATAAAGCGCATGAAGAAACTCCATGCTGATGGGCTTTCGGAATCACTTGATTATGAATCACTTGATGCTTGCGAACCATGCCTTTTGGGCAAGATGACTAAAACGCCGTTCTCCGGAACAATGGAGCGAGAAAAGATTTGTTGGAAATCATACATACTGATGTATGTGGTCCGATGAATATTGAGGCTCGCGACAGGTATCATTATTTTCTGATCTTCACAAATGATTTGAGCAGATATGAGTATATCTACTTGACGAAACATAAGTCTGAAACATTTGAAAAGTTCAAAGAATTTCAGAGTGAAGTGAAAAACATCGTGACAAGAAAATAAAGTTTCTACGATCTGATCGCGGAGACAAATATTTGAGTTACGAGTTTGGTCTTCAGTTAAAACAATGTGAAATAGTTTCACTACTCACGCCACCTGGAACACCACATCATAATGGTGTGTTCGAACGTCATAACCGTACTTTATTGGATATAGTGCAATCTATGATGTCTCTTACCGATTTACCACTATTGTTTTTGGGGTCATGCATTAGAGACAGCTGCATTCACGTTAAAAAGGGGCACCATCTATATCCATCGATACGACGCCTTATGAACTATGGTTTGGCAAGAAACCAAAGTTGTCGTTTCTTAAAGTTTGGGGTTGCGATGCTTATATGAAAAAGTTTCATCCTGATAAGCTCAAAACTCAAATCGGAGAAGTGCATCTTCATAGGATATCCAAAGGAAACTATTGGATACACCTTCTATCACAGATCCGAAGGCAAGACTTTTGTTGCTAAATTCGGAAACTTTCTGGAGAAGGAGTTTCTCTCGAAAGAAGTGAGTGGGAGGAAAGTAGAACTTGACGAGGTAACTGTACCTGCTCCCTTATTGGAAAGTAGTACATCACAGAAAAATGTTTCTGTGACACCTACACCAGTTAGTGAGGAAGCTAATGATGATGATCATGAAACTTCAGAACAAGACACTACTGAACATCATAGATCAACCAGAGTAAGATCCGCGCCAGAGTGGTACGGTAATCCTGTTCTGGAAGTCATGCTACTAGATCATGATGATCCTACGAACTATGAAGAAGCGATGGTGAGCCCAGATTCCGCAAAGTGGCTTGAAGCCATGAAATCTGAGATATGATCCATGTATGAGAACAAAGTATGGACTTTGGTTGACTTGCCCGATGATCGGCAAGCCATAGAAAAATGGATATTCAAGAGGAACACGGACGCTGATAGTAGTGTTACTATCTACAAAGCTAGAATTGTCGCAAAAGGTTTTCGACAAGTTCAAGGTGTTGACTACGATGAGATTTTCTCACTCGTATCTATGCTTAAGTCTGTCCGAATCATGTTAGCAATTGCCGCATTTTATGAAATCTGGCAAATGGATAAACAAAACTGCATTCCTTAATGGATTTGCTAAAGAAGAGTTGTATCCGATGCAACTAGAAGGTTTTGTCGATCCTAAAGGTGTTGACTAAATATGCAAGCTCCAGCGATCTATCTGTGGACTGGTGCAAGCATCTCGGAGTTGGAATATACGCTTTGATGAGTTGATCAAAGCATATAGTTTTATACAGACTTGCGGTGAAGCCTGTATTTACGAGAAAGTGAGTGGGAGCACTACAGCGTTTCTGACAAGTATATGTGAATGACATATTGTTGATCGGAAATAATGTAGAATTATTCTGTAAAGCATAAAAGGAGTGTTTGAAAGGAGTTTTTCAAAGAAAGACTTCGGTAAAGCTGCTTACATATTGAGCTTCAAGATCTATAGAGATAGTTCAAGACGCTTGATAAGTTTTTCAATAAGTACATACCTTGACAAGATTTTGAAGTAGTTCAAAATGGAACAGTCAAAGAAAAAGTTTCTTGCCTGTGTTACAAGGTGTGAAGTTGAGTAAAGACTCAAAGCCCGACCACGGCAGAAGATAGAAAGAGAATGAAAGTCATTCCCTATGCCTCATTCATAGGTTCTATAAAGTATGCCATGGTATGTACCAGATCTATTGTATACCCTGCACTGATTTGGCAAGGGAGTACAATAGTGATCTAGGAGTTGATCACTGGACAGCGGTCAGAATTATCCTTAGTGAAATAAGGATATGTTTCTCGATTATGGACGTGACAAAAAGGTTCGTCGTAAAGGGTTACGTCGATGCAAGTTTTTGACACTGATCCAAATGAATCTAAAAGTCTCAATCTGGATATATATTGAATGTGGGAGCAATTAGCTAGAGTAGCTCCGTGCAGAGCATTATAGACAAAGAATTTTGCAAAAAACTTACGGATCTGAATGTGACAGACCCGTTGACTAAAATTATCTCACAAGCAAAACATGATTACACCTTAGTACTCTTTGGGTGTTAACCACATAGAGATGTGAACTAGATTACTGACTCTAGTAAACCCTTTGAGTGTTGGTCACATGACGATGTGAACTATGGGTGTTAATCACATGGTGATGTGAACTATTGCTGCTAAATCACATGGCGATGTGAACTAGATTATTGACTCTAGTGCAAGTGGGAGACTGAAGGAAATATGCCCTAGAGGCAATAATAAAGTTATTATTTATTTCCTTATATCATGATAAATGTTTATTATTCATGCCAGAATTGTATTAACCAGAAACATAATACATGTGTGAATACATAGACAAATAGAGTGTCACTACTATGCCTCTACTTGACTAGCTCGTTAGTCAAAGATGGTTATGTTTCCTAACCATGAACAAAGAGTTGTTATTTGATTAACGAGGTCACATCATTCGTTGAATGATCTGATTGACATGCCCCATTTCATTAGCATTAGCACCCGATCGTTTAGTATGTTGCTATTGCTTTCTTCATGACTTATACATGTTCCTATGACTATGAGATTATGCAACTCCCGTTTACCGGAGGAACACTTTGGGTACTACCAAACGTCACAACGTAACTGGGTGATTATAAAGGAGTACTACAGGTGGCTCCAAAGGTAGATGTTGGGTTGGCGTATTTCGAGATTAGGATTTGTCACTCCGATTGTCGGAGAGGTATCTCTGGGCCCTCTCGGTAATGCACATCACATAAGCCTTGCAAGCACTGCAACTAATATGTTAGTTGTGAGATGAGGTATTACGGAACGAGTAAAGAGACTTGCCGGTAACGAGATTGAACTAGGTATTGGATACCGACGATCGAATCTCGGGCAAGTAACATACCGATGACAAAGGGAACAACGTATGTTGTTATGCGGTCTGACCGATAAAGATCTTCGTAGAATATGTAGGAGCCAATATGGGCATCCAGGTCCCGCTATTGGTTATTGACCGGAGACGTGTCTCGGTCATGTCTACATTGTTCTCGAACCATAGGGTCCGCACGCTTAAGGTTTCAATGACAGTTATATTATGAGTTTATGAGTATTGATGTACCGAAGGAGTTCGGAGTCCCGGATGAGATCAGGGACATGACGAGGAGTCTCGAAATGGTCGAGACGTAAAGATCGATATATTGGATGACTATATTCGGACATCGGAAAGGTTCCGAGTGATTCGGGTATTTTTCGGAGTACCGGGTAGTTACGGGAGAAGTAATGGGCCTTGATGGGCTTTAGTGGGAAGAGGAAAAGGCTGCTGCGCCCCCCTCCCCTTTGGTCCGAATTGGACTAGGGAAAAGGGGGCCGGCTACCTCTCCTTCTCCTCCTATTCCTTCTCCCTTCCTCCCTTTTGGTGGACTCCTACTAGGACTTGGAGTCCTAGTAGGACTCCCTATCCTGGCCGCACCTTTGCCTTGGCCGGCCTCCTCCTCCTCCATCCTTTATATACAGGGGCAGGGGGCACCCCATAGACACACAAGTTGATCCACGTGATCTATTCCTTAGCCGTGTGCGGTGCCCCCTGCCACCATATTCCTCGATAATACTGTAGCGGAGTTTAGGCGAAGCCCTGCTGCTGTAGTTCATCAAGATCGTCACCACGCCGTCGTGCTGACGGAACTCTTCCTCGACGCTTTGCTGGATCGGAGCCCGAGGATCGTCATCGAGCTGAACGTGTGCTAAGAACTCGGAGGTGCCGGAGTAACGGTGCTTGGATCGGTCGGATCGGGAAGAAGACGTACGACTACTTCCTCTACGTTGTGTCAACACTTCCGTTGCGATCAACAAGGGTATGTAGATCAGACTCTCCCCTCGTTGCTATGCATCACCATGATCTTGCGTGTGCGTAGGAAAATTTTCGAAATTACTATGTTCCCCAACATTGATGAGGATCGCTGGGAGCTGTCGTGGGCCGGACTATAATAGCATAATTAATAATGTCAATACAACAAAGAGGAGAGGTTAGATTTATGGGCATGTATGAGTCTTAGCGTTTACGATGCAGCCCGAGGCTTAGTGCGGGGGCGTTGCTCCGGACTGCTATCGACGTCCCATGCGGAGCTGCCTATGAGCGGGCCTTTCCCCTTCTTGGGCGCCTCCACCTCCTGAATTCTGGAGGCCGCCCTCTTCTTCCTCCCCCCATCAGGGGGAGAATCGCTCTCCTCCTCCTCCTCATCATCATCATCGTCGTCTTCGGCGACGAAGGAGCGGGTCTTGTCTTCGGACATCGCGTCCAAAGCACCCTTGCGGCAGGGGACACTCTGGACCCCCTTGGCCTTCCCCTGTGGCCTTCTTCACCGGCGCCGTATAGGGCGCCAACACTAGCACCTTCGCTAAACGTGGGATGAGTGGTTCTTCAGGCAGCGGAGCCGGACACTGGATCTGCTTCACCCTCTCCATCCAGTCCTGAAGAAGCAATGATAAAATAAAAGCATAGACATCATCCTTGAAACAAGCAAGTAGGATATGCGTTAAAAATAACATAACTCATTGGCTAGGTGGTTAATGTCGTGCCCGTGGTCCGAATCTGTGGCTGGCGGTGTCTAGTTGCCCTTGAAGAGAAACTTCCAGGCGTCTTCGTCAGTAGTTTCGAAGAGCCTCTTTGGGGTATGGTGCTTCTTTGGACTGAACTCCCATAGAGGGCGGCTTCGGCTTTGGCACGGGAGAATCCAGCAAACTAGCATCACGTGGATTATATAGACAAGCTTGATATCTTTGTCCATCATACTTTGAACGTGCGTCTGCATTGCTATCATCTCATCTGCCGAACACCAGTTCGGGCTCTTCTCAACCCAGGAGGAGAGCCGTATTGGGGCGCCGGAATTGAATTCGGCAGCTGCGGCCCAATTGGCGCCGCGGTGCTCAGTGATGTAGAACCACTGTTTCTGCCATTCCTTGACAGTCTCCATGAAAGTGCCTTTCAGCCAGGAGACATTGGTCAGCTTACTCACCATGGCACCTCCGCACTCCGCGTGCTGGCCATCCACCACCTTCGGCTTCATGTTGAAGACCTTGAGCTACAACCCGAAGTGGGGTTGGATGCGGAGGAAGGCCTCACACACGACGATAACGCCGAGATGTTGAGGAAAGAGTTCGGGGATAGATCATGGAAGTCTATCCCGTAATAGTACATCAGCCCGCGGACCAAAGGGTGGAGTGGAAACCCTAGCCCGCGGAGGAAGTCAGGGATGAATACCACCCTCTCATTGGGCTTCGACGTGGGGACGACTTGCCCCTGGGCTGGAAGACTGTGGGCGATTTCCTTCGCCAAGTACTCGGCCGCCCGAAGCTCAGTAATGTCCTTCTCCTTGACGGAGGAGACCATCCACTTTCCTTGGCCTCCGGATCCAGACATGGTTGAGTGCTAGCTTGAGTTGAAAGAAGATAAGAACTTGGGCGCTGGAGCTCAAGAGTGGAAGGGCAGAGGAATAAAGAAGGCATGGGAGAAGAAGGGGGAATCCTTATCCCTTACAAAGGCAGTGAACATCGAATGCCTCCCCACTCGCCCTAAAACTCGCCTATTCCCTAGGGCCGTGTAAACGGTGCGGTTGGGTTACCCACGCCCGCATTGATGAAAATCCCGCAATAAGGGGACACGATCTCTTCTTTGACAAGATGTGCGAATGGAAACCGCATCTCGAAACACAGAGCGGTGAACAAAAACTGTTCGATATAGTGACCGAACAGATGTGATGTCATCTTGCAAAAAGTTGTTAGCATATGGGACTCGTAAAATACTATGTTGTACGGCTATGGTACTTATGTTACAGGTCCGGACGCGATCATTACGTCTGAAGACTATCCTGGAGTTCAGAAGGAGGAACCTGCCTTGCAATGTCGAAGACAATCTGCGCGTCGGACACATCTTCATTGAAGCCTAGTGAGGGAGTCCTGGATTAGGGGGTGTTCGGATAGCCGGACTATACCTTCAGCCGGGCTCCTGGACTATGAAGATAAAAGATTGAAGACTCTGTCCCGTGTCCGGAAGGGAATTTCCTTGGCGTGGAAGGCAAGCTTTGCGATACGGGTATAAAGATCTGCTACCATTGTAACCGACTTTGTGAAACCCTAACCCTCTCCGGTGTCTATATAAAACGGAGGGTTTTAGTCCGTAGGACAAGGTACATATCAAGAATCATACCATAGGCTAGCTTCCAGGGTTTAGCCTCCTCGATCTCGTGGTAGATCTACTCTTGTACTACCCATATCATCAATATTAATCAAGCAGGACGTAGGGTTTTACCTCCATCGAGAGGGCTCGAACCTGGGTAAAACTTCGTGTCCCTTGTCTCCTGTTACCATCCGGCCTAGACGCACAGTTCGGGACGCCCTACACGAGATCCGCCGGTTTTGCCACCGACATTGGTGCTTTCATTGAGAGTTCCTCTGTGTCGTCGCCATCAGGAAGGATGCCTCGCCCCGTCTTTAAAGACGGCACCATTGCTAAGGGAGCTTTGGCTATCGGCCAAACCCTCCGGCTAGGTGATTTCCTTATCACCGCCTGTTCGGCTTCTGCGCCGACGATGACCTCTCGAGCCATCAAAAACAATCTTCATGTCAGCTCGGAACTTGCCGAGCAGTTGGATCCAATGGAGCTTTCCTCCATAAACGAGCTCTTGGATCGCTTCGCCGCCCTGGGAGTCCCTACGGATTACGACCAGATCGGGCCTAAAACCGATCTGAGAGAGATTAACTCTCCCCAAGTCACCCATCACGTTGCCATGGTAGAGGGACAGTGCGGTGACCCTTCATCTATCTTAAGGACTCGCTACGTCCGGATTCCTGATCCCTCCAAGCCGGATACCCGCAGAGGGGAGGATATCACTCAAGACCTGAACTTAGAGTCAGGCGACGGGCTGGATTCATTAGACAACATCCAGGAATCCAAATTTTCGAGTTCAGAAATTCCTTGGCCTCTGAACCTTATATGGGGTGAGGCTTCGGATTTAATTCCACCCACCCACCCCAACATAAGTGATCTATCCAAGATCAGGCAAGAACCCGATGAAATAGTACATCATTACTGGGCCAGATTCCTCCTGGTTAAGAACAGGCTAAGGGACTGCCGCGAGGAAGACGCAATCTCAATCTTCTGCAATAATTGCACGGACAAGGGAATACTCAACGCCATAAGTCGTCGTGATATTACATGCTTCGCTGACTTGGCGTCCATTGTATGAAAGTACTGTGCAATGGAAAGCACCTGGAAAACCGAAATAAACTTTTGGGACAATCCAGCCCTGAATACAAACCCAGTCCAAAATAAAAGGGTGCATCATCACCAGTCACCCGGGACAAGCACTAAAAAGCAAAAACCCTCAATAGGGCAGGGAAGGATGGATTAATGGACCCTGTAAAATTCACAGTACAGAGGACGCCACACCAACTCACAGCCTCAGAGCATGTTGGATACTCCGGCAGGTGGCCAAAATTGGCAAAAATCTCCAAATTCCAGAGGCCACAGAAAGCCACCCCAGAGACACCAATACGGTATTAACAGTCTTCGAGACTTTTGCATCAAATAATATGCGAAAATGGACACTCCGCAGCCTTGCCGAAGTCTACCAAGTAGCAACAATAAACCCATGGAGTGACACGGCTATTACCTTCAACGCCAGTGATGAACCTAAATTCCGAACAGCTCGAGCACCAGCCGCATTGGTCCTCAGTCCAATAGTGGACGGGTTTCGTCTTACCAAGGTACTCATGGACGGCAGCAGCGGATTGAACCTCATTTATGAGGAGTCCCTTCAAAAAATGGAAATAGACTAGAGCCGCATTGAGCGAAGCAGCACAACCTTTAGAGGAATAATCCCCAGTCGGGAAGCGTGTTGTACAGGAAAAATCACACTAGATGTGGTGTTCGGCACGCCGGATAATTACAGGTCCGAAGAGGTCACGTTCCAGGTGGCTCCGTTCAGCAGCGGTTATCACGCTCTGCTAGGGCGGGAAGCGTTTATAATCTGCCAAGCAATACCCCATTACGGGTACATGAAGCTCAATATGCCCGGGCCTAACAGGATCATCGCTCTCGCTAGTGATCCGGACATAGCACTCCGCACCGAAAACAAGACAGCCGCACTGGCCCTCGAGGCACTATCCGAAGCCCTAGCGGCTGAGGAGCTGACTGCGCTGCGCTCTACAATGAATAGGGACGATGTGGTGCTTGACAAAAGATCCAAGTCCACCTCCTTTAAACCGGCGGACGAAATAGTCAAATTCCAGGTCCATCCAACGGACCCTAATAAAACAGCTTCCATCGGGACACAGTTAAACCCTGATGTCGATGCCGCATTGCGAGAGTTCCTACGTGAGAACTGGGACATTTTCGCCTGGCACCCTTCAGACATGCCAGGAATCCCACGCAGGCTGGCCGAGCACAACTTAAATATCCGAACAGGATTCAAACCTGTCAAACAGGCTCTTCGGCATTTTTCCGAACCTAAGAGACAGGCCATGGGAGAGGAGCTAGCAAAGCTATTGGAGGCCAGATTCATCAGAGATATAAAACATCCGGACTGGCTAGCAAACCTAGTGATGGTACCAAAGAAGGACAAATCCTGGCGCCTGTGTGTTGATTTTAATGACCTTAACAAGGCTTGCCCAAAGGATCCCATCCCCCTCCCCCGCATCGATCAAATTATCGATGCTACCAAAGGGCATGATTCGTTGTGTTTCCTCAACACATATTCTGGCTACCATCAAATCAAGACGGCAGAACCAGACCAAGCCGCAACGACATTTATCACACCATACGGGCCATTCTGCTTCAACACGATGCCCTTCGGGCTCAAAAACACCGGCGCAACATATCAGCGCATGATTCAGACATGTCTGGCAAGCCAGATCGGCAAAATAGTGGAGGCATATGTAGATGATGTGGTCGTCAAAACAAGACATGTTGAATCTCTAGTAGACGTCTTGACGCTCACATTTCATAACCTCCGAACATACGACATCAAGCTCAACCCGGAAAAATGCGTTTTCGGCGTTCCAGCCGGAAAGCTCTTGGGCTTCATTGTATCCGGTAGAGGAATTGAAGCAAATCCAGCCAAGATCCGAGCTCTGTCGCAATTGGATATCCCAAAGGACCTCAAACAAATACAAAAGTTAACCAAATGTGTCGCGGCTCTAAGCCGCTTTATCTCCCGCTTGGGAGAAAAGGCCCTACCCCTTTACCGCCTCCTTCGGCGCACCAAACACTTCAAATGGACGGATGCAGCCACGGCCGGACTCGATGAAATAAAAGCCATACTGGCAACAAACCCAGTCCTGGCCGCACCAAACATTGGCGAACCAATGCTATTATACATTGCAGCAACACATCAGGTTGTAAGCGCAGTGCTCGTCGTCGAACGAGAAGCGGACGGACACAAATTCCCCCTTCAAAAGCCGGTCTATTATGTGTCCACTGTCCTCACTCCCTGCAAATCACGGTACCCGCATTATCAAAAGATTGCGTACGCGGTATTCATGGCATCCCGGAAGCTACGACACTACTTTCAAGAGTGTTCAATAACAGTAGCCTCGGAAGTACCACTTAACGATATTATAAACAACCGGGACGCAACGGGCCGGATTGCAAAATGGGCCATTGAGCTCCTCCTGTTCGACATAACTTATAAGCCATGACGAGCCATCAAGTCACAAGTCTTGACCGACTTCGTCGCAGAATGGACGGAGGCCGAACTCCCTAAAGAGTACGTCACATATTCAAATTGGATCATGCATTTCGACGGCTCCAAGATGTTGGCCGGACAGTTGGCTGGCGTCATTTTGACGTCCCCCACAGGAGACACAGTTCAATATGTACTACAGATTATGTACACGGACTCCAACAATGCAGCCGAATATGAGGCCCTTTTACATGGTCTCCGGATGGCAGTATCCGTGGGCATCCAATGCCTAGAGGTGCGCGGGGACTCGAACCTCGCAATATCCCAAATAAATGGAGACTTCGATGCCAAGGACCCAAAAATGGTAGCTTACCGCAACGCCGTCCTAAAAATGTAAGCTTGGTTCGAGGGGCTTGAATTTCACCATATAGCCCGGGAAAATAATTAGGCGGCAGATGTCCTGGCACGCATCGGCGCAAAACGCGATGTAGTCCCCCCCCCCAACATCTTCTTGGAAAGGCTGTTCAAGCCATCCGTAGCATGGGAAGGGGAGCCGAACAATAACAGCCCGGACCCAACCGCGCTGCCCGACACCGAACATTCTAACACAATCGGAGGCTCTGCTACTGAAATAACACCTTCAGCCTACGTAATAATGGCCGTCATCGCCCCGTGGACAGAACCATTCCTCGCCTACCTTACTAGGCAGGAACTCCCTGAGGACCAAAATGAGGCACGCTGCATAGTGCAGCGATCCAAAGCCTACAGAGTCCACGAGGGAGAGCTTTAAAAGAAAATTACTACCGGAGTCCTTCAAAGGTGCATCTCCGAAGAGGAGGGGCGGAACCTCCTGGCTGAAATTCATGCCGGACTCGGCGGTCATCACGCTGAAGTCCGGTCCCTTGTAAGCAAGGCCTTCCGTACAGGCTTTTATTGGCCGACGGCCCGGGCAGACGCTCGGGACTTAGTCCACCGATGCATCGGTTGCCAGCTCTTTGCAAACCAAAGCCATATGCCACCCACCGCCCTCCAAACTATCCCCATTACTTGGCCCTTCGCGGTCTGGGGGCTTGACATGGTTGGACCCCTTAAAGGCGGAACCCACAAGCAAAAATACTTACTGGTCATGGTGGATAAGTTCATCAAATGGATAGAAGCCAAGCCTGTTAAGACGGCCGAATCCGGACCGGTGACAGACTTTATATCCGGGGTTGTACACCGTTACGGCGTCCCCCACAACATCATCACTGATAATGGCATGAACTTCACGGTCGACGAGGTAAAACTCTGGTGCAAAAACATGGGCATCAAGCTCGATTATGCTTCCGTTTATCACCCACAAACTAATGGCCAAGTCGAACGTGCAAATGGCCTTATCATGAGCGGCATCAAACCCAGATTAGTGCGGTCCCTCAAGGAATCTAACGCGCACTGGGTAGAGGAGCTCGACTCCGTACTCTGGGGACTGCGGACCACACCGAATCGCACCACCGGATACACACCATTCTTTATGGTGTACGGCGCAGAGGCAGTTTTGCCTTGCAATATAATTCATGACTCACCTCGAGTGCGCATGTACGAAGAAAGAGAAGCCGAGCTCGATCGGCAGGACAGCTTGGACGCATTGGAGGAGTAGCGTGACGTGGCAAAAGCCCGTTCCGCATTCTATCAACAGCAGGCTCGAAGATACCAAAGCAGAGAAGTATGAGCCAAAAATTACAACGTTGGCGAATTAGTTCTACGACTACCGGACAAGAAAAAGGACAAACTCAAGCCCAAGTGGGAAGGTCCCTTCATAATTGACCAAGTCCTGACTGGTGGAGCGTACCGCCTGCGGGATGCATCGGATAACCGACTCGAGCCAAACCCATGGAACGCAGCCCGTCTCCGAAGATTGTATGCCTAGCGCCGGAATCTGTGTTCGTCTCCTTCCTCTGTTCATTTTTTATATATTTTCTGTCTTACATTTCTCTTCTTCTTCTTCTCTCTCTCTCTTATAGCCTCTAAAGGCTCATAAAGTGACGCGCTATCTGCGCTCATTAAACCTGGGGGCTTCTTTAAACAGAAGCTTATTCATACGGGCTTCATGCCCAACACATGTGTCACACTTCCGCATGTACCTTTTATTCACCATTATATGCATCAATATGACTTAAGTTTTCGCCAAGCTGGGTTGCCTGGCTCCTATGCTTACCCCTACGTTCCCGATTGTTCGGCTAGGTGGTAAAGGGAGCACCTCTGCGATTGTTACTGCCGGGTCAGCCGGACGTGTACCTCAGACTGGGTGAAGCCGAAAGCTAGCGTTCTTCAGGGAATATTTGGTCGGTGAACTAAAGAGTATCTTTTTTATTTTTGTCTATACGCCCCGAGATGTTTTTCCTGCGTTTCTTTTCGCAAGATGGAAATGCACCTTAGGGCATGCCTCCCAGGGAAAGGAACCCCTAATGGAACTATTCTCCCTGGAAGATGTTTCTTACTAACCATGTAATATAACATAACTAGTCGGGCACTTGTCTGTTCAAGCCCTAATGACCCCTACGCCTGGTCTCCATGCATTCCCCGGTTCCTATATTACCGCACGGGAATTCGGACACACTCTGGACCGTCAGGTCCCGAGGCTGAAGCGAAAAGGTCGGCCATGACAAATGATCTACAATCCGGCTAGAAGGCATTATATATGTCAATTAAAATTACATAGTCATTTTGACTGATTGTATTCCTCTTCAATACCATCTAACAGGCTGTCTAATTTACAGTCCTGATGGGAATACTTTGCGGCCAACTCTACTTGGCCGTATACTAAGCTTACAGGGATCTCCTTCCCATCGGGCCCTACAGGACCGACCTCGGCCATGTGGTTGGGTTCAGCCTTTGCGTACCGCGTCTTCACCATGGCCCATGCCTCCCTAGCGCCTTGACGGCAGGCTGATATCTTCCACAATCGGAAGCGCCGCCGTGCTCCCTTTAGCTTCTCCGCAAGCTCTCTAAGACCTTCGGGCATGGAGACGGATGGCCACAGGGCCTGGGCGACGCGTCGCATCACCTGCCGAACTCGATCGAGCAGTTGCGAGAGCTCGGGAAGAAGGTCACCCGTAGAACCGGGCATCACCTCTGTAGGATGACCTATTAGCACACCTACAGACATTGCTTTGTTAGTCGACTTCCCCGCCGAACTTTCTTTCAAAAGGTTCGTTCAAGCACTTACTAAATATGCCGCACCGAAGCTACTGATTCTCCTTCACGGAGTCTGACAGCTGGGCACGAACATCTTTCTGCTCGACGCCCAGCTTGGTGTTGGCATCTTGGAGATCGTTCTTCTCCCCCATCACCTTTATCAGCACCCTCTCACCAGCCTTTAGCTGGCGTAGGAGGTGTTGCCTTTCCGGATTCAATCCGGCACCATCTGCAATTTCACTTGTCAGATTCGCACCAAAGCCGTGCTTCGCAAAATACTTATCTTTCAAAGTGTATATTACCAGAGGAGGTCTCCTTAGGCTCCCCTGCCGCGGCTAGTGCGGCCTCAAGTTGGGCTTTGCACTCTTACAGCTCATTGGATAGTAGGGAATTCTTTTCCGTAAGAACCTGCATCACAAATGATACTTAAATCATGTATTCTAACTGTTTCAAGTCTCGGGGGCTACTGGTATATACATATAATTACCAGAATTTTCTTACCCGTATGTCTTTTACATACTGCTCCGTGGCTCTGGCTAGACCATTTTTAGTGGCACAGAGATACACATCTCCCGAGTTGAAGGCATCTAACGCCCCTTGGGAGAAACAAGCGTCGCGAAGAACTGTCTGGCGACGCCTGTGGTTCATGGCACTCTCCACCTCAGAGTTGGTGGCAGACAACCCGTCCACATCCTCCGTCGGAGGAGCGTCTAGCGCGCGCCTTGCGTTCGCCTCCGCCTCCTGACCAGGCTTTGGAGCCTGGCTAGTGGAGGCGCGATTGGCAGCCTCTCCGGATGTAATCCGGCGAGGTCTCTTTGTCCTGAAAAGAGAGCGAGTGTCAATATGCCTCTAAGGTATAGCACCTGGGATAAGGGGGCGCGCCATACCATTGCGCTGACACCTCGGTCCGGACTGCACTTCTATTCTGCCCGCGGGGCCCTACGGCCCCTCGTTGGCTTGTCGCCGCAGGTTCGGCCTTCCGCCTTAAATACCTCCCCTGCAAAGTTTGGTTGCAATCAGGAAACTGAACAGGAGTGGGCGGACACCTATTCGGGGTACTGGGACTTTGATCTCAGGTACCTAGGGGGTCAGGATTAGCCCTGGGTAATCGGCCGTAATGGCCACCAAGGCGTTGTCCTTGCTCAGTTGATGGAACACTCCATCAATCAGCTCCACATATATGTCCGGATCCTCTTGGGAGGCCGGGTCGAGGGACCATCCTGGGTCCTCGGGTTGTGGAGGAGGGCTGCTTATTTCCTTAACAGCCCGGCGCAGTTCCTGCGTTGAAGTCGTCAGACTGAATATTTACAATGGAAATACAAAACGGATGGACAAGTAAATACGGCCGCTTACCCAGCTCGGGGGATTGTGCATGGAGAATCCACCCTGAGGGTTGATGCGGAGAAATTCCTCCTATTCTCCCTAATACAAAGTGGATAAGATCTTTATTAGAGCCGCAGCCGAATCCGGCCCCTTACGGCTGTAGCGGGTGGTGTCGTCCTCCCCGTTGAAATTCCACATGGGGTGGCCTCTATACTGTAACGGCTTCACCCCTCGCATGATGCATGCGGCCATGACCCCGATCATCGTTAGTCCGGAATGGACTAACAATCTTATCCGGCCCATCAGGTAAACAACGCCACTGTCACTTTCCCTCTGAGGGCTCCGTGGGCGCCAGCTTTTGCGCTTCTTTAAGGGAGCACTGTTGAATTCAGGGACGCCGATTCAGACAGGATCCGGCAGCGGCACATCTTCTATATAAAACCATTCCGAGGGCCTATCTTCGGACGCCCTCTTTGGGGTGCCAGACATATATCCGGTCCCGGTGATGCGCCACACTTCGGCTCCGCCCAATTGATACATTGAACCCTTCTTGGAACGGGGCACGAGGCAAAATAGCTCCTTCCACAGTCCGAAATGAGCTTCAACACCCAAGAACAGCTCATAGAGGGCTACAAAGCCCGCGATATGCAATACTAAAGCAGGCGTGAGATGATGTAGCTGGAGGCCGTAGAACTCCAGCAGCCCCCGGAGAAATGGATGGATTGGAAATCCGAGCCCCCTTATTAAGTAAGGGACGAGGCACACCTGCTCTCCTTTGGAGGGATTAGTGGCATTCTCTGCTTGCTCTCCGCCGTTGTAGACAGCAAGACCGGCTCGAATCGGGACCATATAGGCCGGGGGGAGAAATCCCTTGGTCTGAGGCGTCACTAGCTCGCTATGCGGGATGGAACATCTCTCCCAATATCCAGGCTTAGGGCTGGAAGGGCGAGGGGAGGGGTTGCGACGGCTGGCCATGGTGGAATGGACCTTTGTCAGATGCGCTCTGATGAACACTCGCGGAGGGGAGAAGGTGTGGATTGGATCTAAATCCTCGTCCCCTTAAATAGGGCAGCTCCTTTACGCGGCTAGGGGTGTGAATGTAAAAACACTCAGACTTTTCATATTCGTTTGACACGTGGGAAGCAGCCATTATTGGGCGCAGAAGCCAAGGAGCGCAAACATCTACGAGAAACCGGACATTATTCAACAGGTACACAGAATTTGGAGGAGAACCCGCCTTGCAATGCCGAAGACAATCGGCGCGCCGGACTCATCGTCATTGAAGCCTGGTTCGGGGGCTACTGAGGGAGTCCTGGATTAGGGGGTGTTCAGATAGCCGGACTATACCTTCAGCCGGACTCCTGGACTATGAAGATACAAGATTGAAGACTCCGTCCCGTGTCCGGAACGGACTTTCCTTGGCGTGGAAGGCAAGCTTGGCGAGACGGGTATAAAGATCTCCTACCATTGTAACCGACTTTGTGTAACCCTAACCCTCTCCAGTGTCTATATAAACCGGAGGGTTTTAGTCCGTAGGACAAGGTACATATCAACAATCATACCATAGGCTAGCTTCTAGGGTTTAGCCTCCTCGATCTCGTGGTAGATCTACTCTTGTACTACCCATATCATCAATATTAATCAAGTAGGATGTAGGGTTTTACCTCCATCAAGAGGGCCCGAACCTGGGTAAAACATCGTGTCCCCTGCCTCCTGTTACCATCCGGCCTAGACGCACAGTTCGGGACCCCCTACCCGAGATCCGCAGGTTTTGACACCGACACCTGGTTCAGGGGCTACAGAGGGAGTCCTAGACAAAGGGGTCCTCGGGTGTCCGATCTATTGAATATGGGCCGGACTGATGGCCCGTAAGAATACAAAGACCGAAGGCTCCACCCGTGTCCGGATAGGACCCTCCTTGGCGTGGAAGGCAAGTTGGCGACCAACTATGAAGATTCCTTTCTATGTAACCGACCTTGTGTAATCCTAGATCCCTCCCGTGTCTATATAAACCGGAGGGTTAGGTCCGTAGATAGGCTGAATCCTCATAACCATAGCCAGACTAGACTTTTAGGGTTTAGTCATTACGATCTCGTGGTAGATCAACTCTTGTAACACTCATATTCATCAAGATCAATCAAGCAGGACGTAGGGTATTACCTCCATAGAGAGGGCCCGAACCTGGGTAGACATCGTGTCCCCCGTCTCCTGTTAGCATCGATCCTAGATGCACAGTTCGGGACCCCCTACCTCAGATCCGCTGGTTTTGACACCGACACTCGTGCATACCTCAGCCACCATTGGGCCGACCGGATCACCAGGACGGACGAAGGAGTGAATGGCTACATGGCCAGTTAGGCCCCTGATTGTGATGCTCAGGAGTCCCACTGGACGTTCAAACGACCTTCGTATCTTGGCTCCGCTTGGGAGGGCATGCGACGACCAGGTCCGAGGGACCTGGCAGGGTGGCGTACGTTTGGGCGTGGCCCGAGCGCAGCCCCCATTCCTAGCCCCCTCGCGCGACTCTCCCGAGGGGAGGTGTTGTGATGAGGCCAGACACCAAGCCCGAAGGCTCCTTGAGGTTCAATCGGCCGTGAGGCCGCCCACAGTTGTTTATCACCAGGACGGACCATGGCGCTTCCACACTTGCATGGGCATAGCCGCTCCTCGGGTGTGTCGACTGCCAGCACGGAGCATGGTGCTTCCACTAGTACGTGGGAGGGGACTCCCTACAGCAGAGAGCCCCCGGGGCGTGTACAGCCCCGCCCTGACACGTGGCTTGCACGGCAAGGCTAGATGAGGTGTGTCTGGGCACTCTTGAGCCAGCACGGGACTCACAAGGCCCTACCTCAAGGCGGGTTGCGCCTAGTCTTGGTTCTTGATGGTTCCGGTGTTCCTACGAGATGGTTAGACAACCTGCGCCGAGTTGATTTCCCGAGGCTATCACGCGAGAAGGCCAAGCACCAACGACCCCAGGAGGTGACGTGAACGTGGCCGGCCTGTCGGTGTACAAAAAGAGGGGTACACTTTTTGTACCCCTATAACTATGCACGGGCAGTCTGAGCCACGGGCACCACCACACTGAGCAAGGCAAGGGAGGTGAGCCAAGGTAAGGCCGAAGCTCAGGAGAAGCAGAGCGACGCCAAGACCAAGACCACAAAGAGCAAAGGGGACGAAACGGATCCCTCCCGGCAAGATCCTTGCCGGGAGGCGGTTTTAGCAAACCCGGCAAGACCCTTGCCGTGGCAGCTCGCCCCACACCTACGGAGTGAGTCACCCTTCAGTCCACTGCCCCCATGGGGCAAGGATTCGGGAGACATCCCCGTGGTGGCTTGCAGATCTTTGTGAAGACATTCAAGATCAGATACACCCTTTAGAAGATGATGATCCCTGGCAGGATCCCAGCCAAGGAGGACCACAAGGCCCCTGGCAAGAGCCTTGCCGGGGATGACAGCAGGCGCCACGGCAAGGCCCTTGCTCGGGCCCCGGCAAGGCCCTTGCGAAGAACACCCAGAGGGCCACCATCAGGCCCACGCCAGTCAAACCTCCACCGCCGTTCGCATGCAGCTGCCGACCCAACCAGCTGGGCAGGTACCTGCGTGGCGGCATGCAGATCTTCGTGGAGACCCACCACTGCGCCACCTCAGCTGCCTGCCTGCCTACATGGCACCGCGGGCGCCGCTGGCCAGGGCGCGTGTCGACGCGAGAGGGAGCGGCGACGGACGAGATAGGGCTCTCCCCCATCCCCGATAAATCAAGGACACCTGGGCAAGACCCACTAAATGCGCCTTGTCATGTAATGCGAGGGATAACCTCACATCACTATTCCCCTTTCCACCTCCTGGTGCTACTGTGACACCCCCTTTCCTATAAAAGGAGGCCTGAGGCGACCAGGAGGGGGATTCGGCTTTTTGGAGCTCCTCACGCCCCATAGCTAGCTCGAGAACACAGATATACAATCCACCAAAGCAGGAGTAGGGTTTTACGCATCCCCACGACCCGAACCTGGATAAAGGAATTGTGTGCTATCTGTTTGACCCACTCTTCTCACGGCCCCGTACCCCGCAACCGTAGTAGGGATTCTTGTGATCCCATAGGTGTCGTTCCCACCGACATCTTTGGCGCGCCAGGTAGGGGGCGCAGTTGTGAGAATCGGCTTTAGGAGTTAGTTTGATGCTTCTTCATCGTCATGGCGCTCAAGAAGAAGACGACGGTGGCGGTTGGCCCGTCGGAAGCCGGACATCCCGTCCTGACGCGGGTGAGCAGCGGACCGGTCGCAGAAAGGACCCGGGGCGCCGTTCGCGAACACCAACACCATCCCAGCAGCCGGAGTTTGGGAGGCGGCGATGTTTGCGCGCCTGGTAACGGGCCGCACGCCGCCAAATCCAAAGATGGCGCCAGGCCCTCCGCGGGTGGCGCGGGGCCTTCCAAGATCGTTGCCACCCCGCCCGAAGGCGATGTGAGGGCCTCCAAGACTCCCACGCCGGCGCCGACGGTGCGCTCCTCTCAAGCAGCGCGCGACGAACGGCGTAATCACACCGAAGACCCCGGGCGTCGCCGCGGGAAGAGCCTCGAGCGCCACTCCTGGGAGGTAGATGACTTGCCCGCTCGCCGAGGCGCTGGTGAAGATGGCATGCGAGCACGGGGTCGTGATAGAGCTCCTTCTGACATGGTCAGAAGTCGAAGCGCGTCGCAATCCGTGCAGGCTTCGCTGCCACCAACACCAGCAGAAGCCCTGGCGCGCGCGCAATTGCTCCTCGATTTTCCTCCCATTACGGGGAAACTCGACGAATGGAGAGCCACCATCCGAAGCCTGGTTGCGGTGGCCAACAAAGACGAACGGAGTCCGGTGGAGCCCCCGGATCGACGCTCCGATGGAGTCCCACGCACCAGTGGCGGGAAAGTCGGTGGCGCTGCGACCACGGTGCA
The DNA here is from genome assembly GCA_034509565.1 of Triticum monococcum. NCBI lineage: Eukaryota > Viridiplantae > Streptophyta > Magnoliopsida > Poales > Poaceae > Triticum > Triticum monococcum. The sequence goes on from CM067846.1 coordinate 615,959,462, forward strand.
CTCGCCTCCTCGTCGCCCGGTACTGCGGTGTTGGGGAACGTAGCATAAATTCAAAATTTGCCTACGTGTCACCAAGATCAATCTATGGAGAAACCAGCAACGAGGGGAAGGAGAGTGCATCTACATACCCTTGTAGATCGCTAAGCGGAAGCGTTCAAGTGAACGGGGTTGATGTTGTCATACTCGTCGTGATCCAAATCACGGATGACCAAGTGTCGAACGGACGGCACCTCCGCATTCAACACACATATAGCCCGGTGATGTCTCCCACGCCTTGATCCAGCAAGGAGAGAGGGAGAGGTTGAGGAAGACTCCATCCAGCAGCAGCACAACGGCGTGGTGATGATGGAGGAGCGTGGCAATCCTGCAGGGCTTCGCCAAGCACCGCAGAAGAGGAGGAATAGAGGGATGCAGGGCTGCACCGACGAGAGATCGAATCGCATGTTATGGGCAGCCCCTAGGCCTCATATATATAGGGGAAGGGGAGGGGCTGCGCCCCCTCTAGGGTTCCCACCCCTAGGGGGCGGCAGCCCTAGATGTGGAACAAGGGTGGCGGCCAAGAGGGGGAGAAGGGGTGGTGCCCCTAGGGTGGGCCTTAAGGCCCATCTAAGCCTGGGGTTTCCTCCTTTTTTCCTCATAGCTGCCCTTGGGCTTTGTGGGAGGCGCACCAGCCCACTTAGGGGCTGGTCCCTCACCACCCTTGGCCCACGCAACCTTCTAGGGTTGGTGGCCCCACTTGGTGGACCCCCGGGACCCTCCCGCTGGTCCCGGTACGTTACCGATAAACCCCGAAACTCTTCCGGTGACCAAAACAGGACTTGCCATATATAAATCTTTACCTCCGGACCATTCCGACTCCTCGTGACGTCCGGGATCTCATCCGGGACTCCGAACAACATTCGGTAACCACATACAAACTTCCTTTATAACCCTAGCGTCATCGAACCTTAAGTGTGTAGACCCTACGGGTTCGGGAGACATGCAGACATGACCGAGACGTTCTCCGGTCAATAACCAACAGCGGGATCTGGATACCCATGTTGGCTCCCACATGTTCCACGATGATCTCATCGGATGAACCAAGATGTCAAGGACTTAATCAATCCCGTATACAATTCCCTTTGTCTATCGGTTCGATACTTGCCCGAGATTCGATCGTCGGTATCCAGATACCTTGTTCAATCTCGTTACCTGCAAGTCTCTTTACTCATTCTGTAACACATCATCCCGTGATCAACTCCTTGATCACATTGTGCACATTATGATGATGTCCTACCGAGTGGGCCCAGAGATACCTCTCCGCTTACACGGAGTGACAAATCCCAGTCTCGATTCATGCCAACCCAACAGACACTTTCGGAGATACCTGTAATGTACCTTTATAGCCACCCAGTTACGTTGTGACGTTTGGCACACCCAAAGCACTCCTACGGTATCCGGGAGTTGCACAATCTCATGGTCTAAGGAAATGATACTTGACATTAGAAAAGCTTTAGTATACGAACTACACGATCTTTGTGCTAGGATTAGGATTGGGTCTTGTCCATCACATCATTCTCCTAATGATGTGATCCCGTTATCAACGACATCCAATGTCCATGGTTAGGAAACCGTAACCATCTATTGATCAACGAGCTAGTCAACTAGAGGCTTACTAGGGACATGGTGTTGTCTATGCATCCACACATGTATCTGAGTTTCCTATCAATACAATTATAGCATGGATAATAAACGATTATCATGAACAAGGAAATATAATAATAATGAATTTATTATTGCCTCTAGGGCATATTTCCAACACGCGGACGCCAGCCCATCGCGACGTTATGGGCGACGAAATCTCCATAGCGTCGTCCGACCCGTGGACCCACTGTGACCAGCGCCAAGTCCTTCGGGAACAAGAACATGAAGACGCTCGAACCACTATCGAGTGCCGGCACGGAGCGCGCCACCAGTCAGACAGGCGAGCAGGGCCTGCTGTGAACCACCCGGCACCGGAGAGCCCTGGAGGCCTACCTTACGAAGTAGGCTGTCCGGCTTTTACCCATGAGATGCGGCAGTTCCAGTGGCCCACTCACCGCACCTTCAAACCTGACGTGGGCGAAAAGTACAGCGGCAAGACCCACCCATCCGTGTTCCTCAGCATCTACACCATTGCGATGCAAGCTGCCGGAGCCCGCGACGATAAGGTCCTTGCGAATTACTTTTCGTTGGCTCTTAAACCCAACGCCATGTCATGGTTGATGCACTTGCCGGTAGACTCTATTTCCTCCTGGTCGGATTTCTGCCATGAGTTTGTGGGAGCCTTTACTGGAGGCCACCAAGCCCATGGCCAAAAGAGCGACCTGCACGTCATCCCCCAGAAGGGAGGCAAGAGTCTCCGCAAGTATATACAGAGGTTATGCCGGATACAGTACAATATCCCTGATGTTCACCCTGCCGCCATGATCAGCGCATTCCATCAGAACGTGCGTAACCACAAGATGCGCGAAGAGCTGGCAATGAACAAGGTGAAAGATGTAGCAGAACTCTATGTTCTTGCTGACAGATGTGCCCGGGCTGAAGAGGGAAGGAAGTATCCCGGCGAAGACGCTGGCGTGGAAACCGACTCCTCAAATGAAGATATTGCCGCCCCGGCGAAGAAGGTCCGCCACCGCAACAGGAAGCGCAAAGGTAAATCCGTGCTTGCCGTCGAGGGATCTGGTGACACCGGCTCCACCAAGAAAACCAAGGCAGATGACCCTGGCAAGGAAATTGCCGGATGTGTCGCCTGCCGGGCCTTGGCGGTTGCCGAGAAGCCAGGAAACTCCGACAAGCGATACTGCAAGATCCATCGCACCAAAGACCATGCTCTCCAAGACTGCCGACAGTTTGAGCTCCTCGCTGAGAAGCAGAGGGCTGAATATGAGAGGCGGGACAAGGAGAAGGGCCAAGACAGTGCTGAGGGGTCCGACAAGAAGCGTGACGGCCAGGCGGGCCGTCGCGGCAAGGATAAAAAACAGGAGAGGCCCGCCCGGGGCCGTGACAAAAAGCCAGAAGACGACGATCACGAAGAGGACAACGAATCCGGCGACCAAGAGTTACAGAAAGCTAGAGACGCCATGTGCATCGACGGCGGCGCCTTGCTGCATACTTCTCACCGCCGGCTTAAACAGTGGGCGCGTGTGACACTCCAAAATTTTTGATTTGGTTTTCATCAAAAACTTTGTTGGATTTTAAAAGAGGGCATTTAAAATTTCTTTTCCAGAAATCCTTCATCTTAAAAAAAACTTCCTTTCACCTTTGGCAAGGATTTCCTTTTCCTTTCAAATTTTGTGTTGAATTTTTGGAAAACTTTTCTTCTGGTTGTTTCCCTCTCAAGCTTATTTATATTCATTTAAAAAGAAACCCTAGGAGTTTTGGGGCTTCTTTCTTTTTGAAACCACCCATGATTTTACCATATCACAGGTGGTAAAACCCCTCCAGAAACCTCCCCTCCTCCTTGGAACAACCTAAGTTCTCTGTCCCAACTAATCCAAACAAGTTTTGTATTTTATTTCAATCATTTTTCCTCTCAAACCAATTCTGTCAATTATTTGGAGCCTGAGTCATTTACAAAGCAAGTACCTTATTTCCTTTGAGTTTTGATCTCAAACCAACTCCTCTGGATTGTCCTTAGCATCCACAACCCAGAACCATCTTGATCCACTCCCCTTCTTTTCAAAAAAATTCAAATTTCAGCCTCCGCAAGTTTGGACCAGATTTGCCAAATTTGGTGAAATTCATATCTACACTTCCCCAAAAATTCTACCAAAATTCAGGCACCCTACTGGAGCAGTGAGTAGCCACTCCACCAAAAATCAGCTCTAGGAAAAATCCCTAGAGGCCAGTATCGTTCTGTCGAACACCTTGCATGCACTATTTCTTGCACTTTCAGTAATTCAGTAAAAATTCAGAGTTCAGTGTCGTTTCCCTTCGCCAGCCTCAGTCACGCGTGGACAGTGCCCTTGGCACGTTCCTCGCCGCCCCTTCCTCCTGTCTGGAGTGCCGCACGCACACTTGGCGCCTTCCTGGCGTCGGTGGCGCCCTGGCCCGCCTGCGCCGGCGTGTCTTGTGGCGGTCGATCCACCGTAACGGCCGACCGGAAGCAGAACGGCGGCGCAACGCCGTTCGGTGCCGCCCAACGCTCCCTAGCTCTCCGCGTGGCCTCATGCACGCCAGCGCAACCCCGCAGCACAGTCGTTGTAGCCTGGCACGCGCAGGGCGCGCTCCCTGCCGCCGACGTGCTGCACGGCCATTCCGTTGGGAAAGGCCGTAAACCTCCCTCCCGTGCTGAGTTGGACCCTGGAATGGCACCACTACTCCACCTAGGCGATGCCCAAGCCCCTAATCCCACTGCCCAACCACAGCGCCGCCGTAATCACTCGCCGGACTTATCCCGTTCGCGGCAACCGCCTCGGGCCGGCTATATATAGCGCCCCCAAGCTTCCTCTCGCCCCCGCACACCTTCACCACCTCACTGGACCCCGACCAGCAACTAGAAGAGCCTCGAGGGGCCCTTCTTGCTCGACTCCGGCCGCCTCGTTCCGCCTCGGCCTCCACCTCGATTCGCTCCGGTGAGGCCATCCCCGGCGCCCAAACTTCGTCAGTAGCTTCCTCGAGCACCCAGTGAGCTAACCCAAGCATCAATTTGACCTTTGCAGCTCTCCCCGGCGAGATCCATCTCCACCCGAGCCGCCATCCCCGGAGCAAGGCTCGCCGTCGACGTGGTACTCGCCGGCGACCACCACCACCAACCGACACGGAAGGGCGCCCTGAACACGGAGGTACCCTCCGATCCCCCTACCTCGCCGTGGATCGCCGCCGGCGACCACCGCGGCTCTCGGGCACCGTCGAGATCTGCCGCCTCTTTTAAATTTTCAAACCTGACGGTTGGGACACGCCAGTCAGCCTCTCAGTGCTTTTTACACGAATCGTTTTCTGAAAACGCCTTCGGGAAAAATGCGTTTCCCTCTCTGGGCTGGCGTATTCGAGACCGAAGCGTTTTCCGTTTTTATGAGCTAGCCCCTGGAAACTTTCTGTTTCATTACAGATGAGTCCCTGGACAAAAACCTTTATAACTTTTAATCAGAAAAGAATTTTTGATTGATTCTTTTTCTGTTCTCTTTGAAATTTTGTCTAGTTTTTTATCAGATTTATTTGAAAAATATTTGGAATACTTTTTGTGCACATCTTGGTATTTACGATAGCGCCTATATTTTCTTTATACCGTAGATACCGAAGGAGGTGACGGAGCCGCGAACTTCACCGAGCTAGGCTCCGACTACTCTGAACCAGGCAAGCATGTTTGAACTTTTGATATGATGAGTGTCTTGGCATGTTTTGCATTTAGTTAGTTTCATGGCATGTTGATGAGCATACCGATGAACGTTATTTTCATGCATTGTTGAGGTAAGTGAGCTCGATGATCCATAGGTGGATGGATGTGAGTATGAATGGCCATGTGTTGGCATGAGGATGGGTAAGATGGCAGTGTTGTAGCATGCCAGTCTTATGCCAGACTGTTTGACTTCAGTGTCAAACCGTATCATTCCAGTTCCACCCATTTCCTTCCCTGTACTACCACATGTTTTCCGCAAGGAATACGGCTTAGTAAGTTGCAAACCGCTTTTCTGGTACACACCAAAAGGAGAGGCCGTGATATGGTTCCATGGCCCTGGATTAAAGCCAGTCATCCGGTCAGGGGGCATGGGTGTTTCCGGTTGGGACCGAGAGGGGGGCACCCCTTAGAGCGCGCGTATATAAATTTGATCCCATGCTATTCGAGATTGTGATCTCCCCGTCTCAAAGTTTTTCTTGGACGATGTCTAGGGTGAGTCCTGGCATCGAGAGGTAGGATGGGTGTGTACTGGTTAGCTGTGTTTTCTTCCGAAATACCATAAACGGAACTAGTCCTTCGAGACTACGGAAATCCGTTAGCTGTGGGAAATTTTTGTACAAACTCTGCAGAGTCACAAATCTCCAAATCATCTTATCCATATCCAAATTTTGTGCTGACTTATTCTGACAAGTGCCAGTTTTGGTGACAGATACTCCGGTGAATCACATGAGCGCTAAGCCCGGTTAAAAGTTTATTCATGTGGATGGACTAACCCGTTTATTATCATGAACGGAATATTTATTATGAGTATTATTTACTTGTGAATAAAGCCCTTTCTATGATGTCGCTCAGACGTCCGACTGTGGCATTTCTTTTAAAGCGCTTTCTATGATGTTGCTCAGACGTCCGACAGTGGCATTTCTTTTAAAGCCCTTTCTGTGATGTCGCTCAGACGTCCGACTGTGGCATTTCTTTTAAAGCCCTTTCTGTGATGTCGCTCAGATGTCCGACTGTGGCATTCCTTTTAAAGCCCTTTCTGTGATGTCGCTCAGACGTCCGACTGTGGCATTTCTTTTAAAGCCCTTTCTGTGATGTCGCTCAGACGTCCGACTGTGGCATTTCTTTTAAAGCCCTTTCTGTGATGTCGCTCAGACGTCCGACTGTGGCATTTCTTTTAAAGCCCTTTATGTGGTGTCGCTAAGACGCCCGACTGTGGCATGATTTTCTGTTATTATTTGCTCACCTTTCGAGGCGTCGCTTCAGACACCCGATCGGTTTTCATTTATATATTTTTGTTGGGATTTCAGGCGGACTACCGCCGTTTCCCTCGTACTTACTTCGTTATGCAAACTTTTAAATGTGTATTGGAAAGATTAATCATGACGCATTCATGCATGCATTTGTTATATCTTATGTCCGATCTGTCTTGCGAGTACTTTCAAAGTACTCACTGGCTTGTTGATTTGGCCAGATGCTGACGAAGGTGATCTCATGGATGAAGAGTTCGATAGCGAGTCCGACGCCTAGAGGAATCCCAGTCAGTCTCGTGCGACCCTGGACTTGGTCACTGTATTATATCCGCTTCCGCAACCCGAATAAAATTTATCGAGCCTCACCTCGACGCTCGATGAGATGCCAGTTTGAGAGTCGTGTTACCACACTCCCCACTATGTTATTCCACCATCGCTTTATCCTCGAGTCAGTAGTATGCCACCACACCATTGTGTTATATCCGCCATTAAGTATAATTATTGGCGCGCTTGTAATAATTTGTTGAGCAGCCCTAGCTCAACCCTGTAATATATTCTATGCTACTGGCTTATTGTATCAAGAATTTGTCTACCAGTGAGGAGGATTTCTCTCATACTAGACTCAAAAGATTGGTTTCTCAATAAATATTTTTCTTGGAAAACCGGTCGTGACAGTGCGAGAGATTACAGCGGCAGAGCCGTCGTTTGATGCCCAAAGGCCGCTGAAGTGGTCCAGCACACCTATCATTTTTGACACTGAGGATCACCCTGATCGCACTACTGCGGTCGGGTGCTTGCCATTGTTGGTTTCACCAACAATACGCAACCTCAAGGTCACAAAGATGCTAGTCGATGGCGGGGCCGGTCTGAACTTGATCTCGCCTGCCATGATCGAGAAACTGCAGATTCCTGATGGAGACCTCGAAAAGATGGGCACGTTTCAGGGGGTCAACCCAGGAAGAAGCCAACCTAAGGGAAAGGTCACGCTGCCCGTGACTTTTCGAAGCGATCTGAACTACAGGACGGAGAGGATCGTGTTTGATGTTGCCAAGATCCCCTTACCCTACTACGGGATCCTTGGCCGCCCAACGCTGGCCAAGTTCATGGCGGCGTCACACTACACCTACAACACCCTGGAGATGCCAGGACCTATGACGATCATCACCATCCCCTCCGATAAGAAACATGCGCTGATTTGCACTGACCAACTATACCAGCAAGCAGTTGCAGCAGCTGCCGCCACTAGGGCACTTGCTCCTGCCGCTGTGACCCCGGGAGGGAAGAAGAAGAAGAAGACCGGTGAGACCTCGGACACCCACTCCGGCAAGCGCACCTCTTCGGAGTGTAGCGCTCCCGTCGAGGACGTGCCAGAGAGCTCCACCGGCGGAAAAAAGAAGCCCAGGGCCATACCGCCAGGAACCAAGAAGGTTTCTGTCAATGAGGACGGCACGGGAGGGGCTTTCACCATAAGCTCCACCCTTGACGACAAATAGGATGATGCGCTCGTCACCTTCCTGCGGGTGAATGTTGATGTGTTTGCATGGAAAGCTTCCGACATCCCCGGCGTTCCCAGGGAGGTGATTGAGCACCACCTTGCTGTCTGTCCTCATGCGTGGCCCGTCAAGCAGAAGGTCAGAAAGCAAGCTTTGGAACGACAAGAGTTCATCACAGAGGAGATCCGAAAACTAGAAGCAGCAGGTTTGGTAAGAGGAGTGCTCCATCCAACGTGGTTGGCCAATCCGGTCGTAGTGCGCAAGGAAAATGGGAAGTGTTGGTTGTGTATTGATTACACAGATATCAATAAGGCTTGTCCTAAGGACCCCTTCCCATTGCCGCGCATCGACCAGATTGTTGACTCCACAGCTGGGTGTGATCTGTTGTCATTCCTCGATGCCTACTCCGGCTACCACCAGATCTTCATGACGAGAGAAGACGAAGAGAAAACAACATTCATCACCCCATGTGGTACGTATTGTTTCATGCGGATGCCTTTCGGGTTGAAGAGTGATGGTTCAACGTTTGCAAGGGCGGTCCAGATTGGTTTTGAACCCTAGCTCCATAGAAATATGGAGGCTTATATGGATGACATAGTGGTCACAACCAAGGACAGGGCAACCCTCATACCGGATTTGCAAGAAACATATGCAAACCTACGCAAGATCAATCTCAAGCTGAACCCTGAGAAGTGCATCTTTGGCGTCCCGTCCGGCAAGCTTCTCGGGTTCTTTGTGTCACAGCGTGGGATAGAGGCCAATCCGGACAAGATCAAAGCTATAGAGCAGATTGAAGCACCCAATCTAATCAAGGATGTGCGTCGGCTTGCTGGTTGCGTCACCGCCATGGGCAGATTCATTTCCAAGTCTGCCGAGCGCGCCCTTCCCTTTTTCAAGATCCTGAAAAAGGCGGGCCCGATGGAGTGGACGCCAAAAGCCGAAGCAGCATTATAAGATTTGAAGAAGTACCTCTCCTCCGCGCCAATACTAGTTGCGCCTAGGCCACAGGAGCCGTTGCTGCTATACCTGGCGGCAACGAACCAGGTGGTCAGCGCCGCACTAGTGGCGCAGAGAGAGGTTGACGACGAGGTAATGGCAGCGATAGAGCCCGACACCACCAATGCAGAGACGACACAACCAGTTGAAGTGCCGCCGAAGAAGAAAATGATGCAGCACCCGATCTACTTTGTTAGTTCCCTCCTGCAGGGAGCTAGATCAAGGTACTCCGGCATGTAGAAACTGCTCTTCGGCCTTCTTATGGCCTCGAGGAAGCTACATCACTACTTCCAGGCACACGAGATCACTGTCGTCACTCGCCTCCCTCTGCAACGGATATTGTACAATCCAGATGCAACGGGAAGAATTGTGGAATGGGCAGTGGAGCTGTCCAGCTTTGGCCTCAAGTTTGAAGGTACTTCGATGATTCAGAGCCGAGTCCTGGCGGAGTTCATTGCAGAATGGACCGGAACGCCTGACGAGGAAGCCCAAGAGACTGCTCTCCCCGGCAAGGAGGCAAGTTGTAGTTGGATCATGTACTTTGATGGAGCTTTCTCCTTACACGTCGCCGGGGCTGGCGTACTGCTTGTCGCACCCACCAGAGAGCACCTCAAGTACGTGATCCAGATGCACTTCCCCAGGGAGGTGTCAACAAACAATACAGCAGAGTACGAAGGGCTGCTTGCCGGTCTTAGGATCGCAGCGGACCTCGGAATCAAGAAGCTCATCGTCATGGGCGACTCGCAGCTCGTCGTCAAGCAAGTCAACAAGGACTACCAGAGCCCATTGATGAAGGCCTACATCGATGAAGTGAGAAAGCTGGAAGAGCGTTTCGACGGAATACAGGCTGAATACGTTCCCCGAGCGGAGAACGATATCGCCGATTACTTGTCAAAATGCGCTGCCCTCAAGCTACCTGTGGAACCAGGTACCTTTGTGCTCCAGCTAACTCAGCCATCCGTTGATCCATCAACAGAGAAGAACAAGAGGAGGAAATCAGGACCCGGCAAGTACTTTCCCGCCGAGCTCCCCGGAGCCGCCGGCAAGGATGTTGCCGGGGACACTAAGCCCGCCATGGGACGACTAGCTCCGGTGGAGCGTCAAGCTCTTGCCATCGAGACAGCCGCTCCTATAGTAGAGGAAATGCCTTTAGTCCTCGCCGTCGAGCCTCGAGCTCCAGCGTGGGCACAGCATACCTCCGATTCCTCCAAACAGGGGAACTTCCTGAAGAGCGGGAAGAAGCGGAAAAAGTAGCCCGTCGCTCTACCATGTACCAGTTCGTCGATGACGTCCTGTACAGAAAAAGGCTGAACGGTGTGAAATTGAAGTGTATCCCTCGGGAGGAAGGACTGGAGCTGTTGGCAGAGATACACGGAGGCATATGTGGATCCCACATCGGGTCAAGGGCCCTTGCCGGCAAGGCATTTCGGCAAGGCTTCTTCTGGCCCACTGCCCTCCAGGATGCGATGACACTAGTCACCAGGTGTGAAGCGTGTCAGTTCCATTCAAAGAAGCTTCATCAACCAGCTCAAGCCCTTCAAACCATTCTTCTCTCCTGGCCCTTCTCGGTCTGGGGGCTCGACATACTGGGCCCTTTCCCCCACACTGTCGGGGGCTTTGAGTACTTGTACGTTGCAATCGACAAGTTCACAAAGTGGCCGGAGGTGGAGGCAGTGAGGAAGGTCACAGCTCAGTCAGCCGTCAAGTTCTTCAAGGGACCAGTATGCCGTTTTGGTGTACCCAGCAGGGTCATCACCGACAACGACACACAGTTCACAAGACGCACCTTCATGCAATATATCCAAGACCTCAGCAGCAAAGTCTATTTTGCCTCCATTGCTCACCCACGAAGCAATGGTCAAGCTGAGAGGGCATACGCTGAAGTACTGCGAGGCTTCAGGACCAAGACCTTTGACGGGCTGCACAAGAGTGGAAGGAGCTGGATTGATGAGTTGCCGACGGTTCTTTGGTCGATCAGGACAACGCCAAATCGAGCCACTGGCCAGACACCTTTTGCCCTGGTATACGGGGCAGAAGCAGTTCTCCCCACTGAACTCATATACGGGTCACCTCGAGTGCTTGCTTATGATGAGCTTGAGCAAGAGCAACTGCGGCAAGATGACGCAATGCTCCTTGAGGAAGATCGTCTTCGGACGGCTGTGAAAGCAGCACGCTACCAGCAAGCCTTGCGCCGCTACCATAGCCGCCAGGTTCATGCCCGAAGCCTTGAGGAAGGCGACCTTGTCCTTCAGCGCGTTCAATCGGCCAAGAATTCCAACAAGTTGACGCCAAAGTGGGAAGTGTTGGGGAACGTAGTAATTTCAAAAAATTTCCTACGCACACGCAAGATCATGGTGATGCATAGCAACGAAGGGGAGAGTCTGATCTACGTACCCTTGTAGATCACAACGGAAGCGTTGACACAACGTAGAGGAAGTAGTCGTACGTTTTCTTCCCGGTCCGACCGATCCAAGCACCGTTACTCCGGCAGCTCCGAGTTCTTAGCACACGTTCAGCTCGATGACGTTCCTTGGGCTCCGATCCAGCAAAGCGTCGAGGAAGAGTTCCGTCAGCACGACGGCGTGGTGACGATCTTAATGTACTACCGACGCAGGGCTTCGCCTAAGCACTGCAACGGTATGATCGAGGTGGAATTTGGTGGCAGGGGGCACCGCACACGGCTAAGGAACGATCTCAAGGATCAACTTGTGTGTCTTGGGGTGTCCCCTGCCCCCGTATATAAAGGATGAAAGGGGGGAGGCTGGCTAGCCAAAGGAGGGAGGCGCAGGAGGAGTCCTACTCCTACCGGGAGTAGGACTCCCCCCCCCCAATCCTATTCCAACTAGGACTCCTTGGGAAAAAGGGAGAGGGAAAGAGAGAGAGGTGGCCGGCCACCTCTCCTAGTCCTAATAGGACTAGGGGAGGGGGGAGGCGTGCAGCCCTCCTTGGCAGCCCCTTTCACCTTTCCACAATGGCCCATGTAGGCCCATTTGGCTCCCGGGGGGTTCCGGTAACCATCCCGGTAATCCGGTAAAATCCCGATTTCACCCGGAACACTTCCGATGTCCAAGGCTTCCAATATATCAATCTTTACGTCTCGACCATTTCGAGACTCCTCGTCATGTCCGTGATCTCATCCGGGACTCCGAACAACCTTCGGTACATCAAAATGCATAAACTCATAATAACTGTCATCGTAACGTTAAGCGTGCGGACCCTACGGTTCGAGAACATTGTAGACATGACCGGGACACATCTCCGGTCAATAACCAGTAGCGGGACCTGGATGCCCATATTGGCTCCTACATATTCTACGAAGATCTTTATCGGTCAGACCGCATAACAACATACGTTGTTCCCTTTGTCATCGGTATGTTACTTGCCCGAGATTCGATCGTCGGTATCCGATACCTAGTTCAATCTCGTTACCGGCAAGTCTCTTTACTCGTTCTGTAATACATCATCCCGCAACTAACTCATTTGTTGCACTGCTTGCAAGGCTTAAGTGATGTGCATTACCGAGAGGGCCCAGAGATACCTCTCCGACAATCGGAGTGACAAATCCTAATCTCAAAATACGCCAACCCAACATCTACCTTTGGAGCCACCTGTATTACTCCTTTATAATCACCTAGTTACGCTGTGACGTTTGGTAGTACCCAAAGTGTTCCTCCGGCAAACGGGAGTTGCATAATCTCATAGTCATAGGAACATGTATAAGTCATGAAGAAAAGCAATAGCAACATACTAAACGATCGGGTGCTAAGCTAATGGAATGGGTCATGTCAATCAGATCATTCAACTAATGATGTGACCTCGTTAATCAAATAACAACTCTTTGTTCATGGTTAGGAAACATAACCATCTTTGATTAACGAGCTAGTCAAGTAGAGGCATACTAGTGACACTCTGTTGGTCTATGTATTCACACATGTATTATGTTTCCGATTAATACAATTCTAGCATGAATAATAAACATTTATCATGATATAAGGAAATAAATAATAACTTTATTATTGCCTCTAGGGCATATTTCCTTCAGTCTCCCACTTGCACTAGAGTCAATAATCTAGATTACACAGTAATGATTCTAACACCCATGGAGCCTTGGTGCTGATCATGTTTTGCTCGTGGAAGAGGCTTAGTCAACGGGTCTGCAACATTCAGATCCGTATGTATCTTGCAAATCTCTATGTCTCCCACCTGGACTAGATCCCGGATGGAATTGAAGCGTCTCTTGATGTGTTTGGTCCTTTTGTGAAATCTGGATTCCTTTGCCAAAGCAATTGCACCAGTATTGTCACAAAAGATTTTCATTGGACCCGATGCACTAGGTATGACAGCTAGATCGGATATGAACTCCTTCATCCAGACTCCTTCGTTCGCTGCTTCCGAAGCAGCTATGTATTCCACTTCACATGTAGATCCCGCTACGACGCTTTGTTTAGAACTGCACCAACTGACAGCTCCACCGTTTAAAGTAAACACGTATCCGGTTTGCGATTTAGAATCGTCCGGATCAGTGTCAAATCTTGTATCAACGTAACCTCTTACGGTGAGCTCTTTGTCACCTCCATATACGAGAAACATATCCTTAGTCCTTTTCAGGTATTTCAGGATGTTCTTGACCGCTGTCCAGTGATCCACTCCTGGATTACTTTGGCACCTCCCTGCTATACTTATAGCAAGGCACACATCAGGTCTGGTACACAGCATTGCATACATGATAGAGCCTATGGCTGAAGCATAGGGAACATCTTTCATTTTCTCTCTATCTTCTGCAGTGGTCGGGCATTGAGTCTGACTCAACTTCACACCTTGTAACACAGGCAAGAACCCTTTCTTTGCTTGATCCATTTTGAACTTCTTCAAAATCTTGTCAATGTATGTGCTTTGTGAAAGTCCAATTAAGTGTCTTGATCTATCTCTATAGATCTTTATGCCTAATATGTAAGCAGCTTCACCGAGGTCTTTCATTGAAAAACTTTTATTCAAGTATCCCTTTATGCTATCCAGAAATTCTATATCATTTCCAATCAGTAATATGTCATCCACATATAATATCAGAAATGCTACAGAGCTCCCACTCACTTTCTTGTAAATACAGGCTTCTCCAAAAGTCTGTATAAAACCAAATGCTTTGATCACACTATCAAAGCGTTTATTCCAACTCCGAGATGCTTGCACCAGTCCATAAATGGATCACTGGAGTTTGCACACTTTGTTAGCTCCCTTTGGATCGACAAAACCTTCCGGTTGCATCATATACAACTCTTCTTCCAGAAATCCATTCAGGAATGCAGTTTTTACATCCATTTGCCAAATTTCATAATCATAAAATGCGGCAATTGCTAACATGATTCTAACAGACTTAAGCATCGCTATGGGTGAGAAAGTCTCATCGTAGTCAACTCCTTGAACTTGTCGAAAACCTTTTGCGACAAGTCGAGCTTTGTAGACAGTAATATTACCATCAGCGTCAGTCTTTTTCTTAAAGATCCATTTATTCTCAATTGCTTGCCGATCATCGGGCAAGTCAACCAAAGTCATACTTTGTTCTCATACATGGATCCCATCTCAGATTTCATGGCTTCAAGCCACTTTGCGGAATCTGGGCTCACCATCGCTTCTTCATAGTTCGTAGGTTCATCATGGTCTAGTAGCATGACCTCCAGAACAGGATTACCGTACCACTCTGGTGCGGATCTTACTCTGGTTGATCTACGAGCTCCAGTAGTATCTTGATCTAAAGTTTCATGATCATCATCATTAACTTCCTCTCTTATTGGTGTAGGTCTCATAGAAACAGTTTTCTGTGATGTACTATTTCCCAATAACGGAGTAGGTACAGTTACCTCGTCAAGTTCTACTTTCCTCCCACTCACTTCTTTCGAGAGAAACTCCTTCTCAAGAAAGTTTCCGAATTTAGCAACAAAAGTCTTGCCTTCGGATCTGTGATAGAAGGTGTATCCAATAGTTTCCTTTGGATATCCTATGAAGACACATTTCTCCGATATGGGTTCGAGCTTATCAGGTTGAAGCTTTTTCACATAAGCATCGCAGCCCCAAACTTTAAGAAACGACAACTTTGGTTTCTTGCCAAACCACAGTTCATAAGGTGCCGTCTCAACGGATTTTGATGGTGCCCTATTTAACGTGAATGCGGCCGTCTCTAAAGCATAACCCCAAAACGATAGCGGTAAATCAGTAAGAGACATCATAGATCGCACCATATCTAGTAAAGTACGATTACGACGTTCGGACACACCATTACGTTGTGGTGTTCCGGGTGGCGTGAGTTGCGAAACTATTCCACAATTTTTCAAATGTACACCAAACTCGTAACTCAAATATTCTCCTCCACGATCAGATCGTAGAAACCTTATTTTCTTGTTACGATGATTTTCAACTTCACTCTGAAATTCTTTGAACTTTTCAAACATTTCAGATTTGTGTTTCATTAAGTAGATATACCCATATCTGCTTAAATCATCTGTGAAAGTGAGAAAATAACGATATCCGCCACGAGCCTCAATATTCATCGGACCACATACATCGGTATGTATGATTTCCAACAAATCTGTTGCTCTCTCCATAGTACCGGAGAACGGTGTTTTTAGTCATCTTGCCCATGAGGCACGGTTCGCAAGTACCAAGTGATTCATAATCAAGTGGTTCCAAAAGCCCATCAGTATGGAGTTTCTTCATGCGCTTTACACCGATATGACCTAAACGGCAGTGCCACAAATAAGTTGCACTATCATTATCAACTCTGCATCTTTTGGCTTCAACATTATGAATATGTGTATCACTACTATCGAGATTCATCAAAAATAGACCACTTTTCAAAGGTGCATGACCATAAAAGATATTACTCATATAAATAGAACAACCATTATTCTCTGATTTAAATGAATAACCGTCTCGCATCAAACAAGATCCAGATATAATGTTCATGCTCAACGCTGGCACCAAATAACAATTATTTAGGTCTAATATTAATCCCGAAGGTAGATGTCGAGGTAGCGTGCCGACCGCGATCACATCGACTTTGGAACCGTTTCCCACGCGCATCGTCACCTCGTCCTTTGCTAGTGTCCGCTTATTCTGTAGTCCCTGTTTCGAGTTGCAAATATTAGCAACAGAACCAGTATCAAATACCCAGGTGCTACTGCGAGCATTAGTAAGGTACACATCAATAACATGTATATCACATATACCTTTGTTCACCTTGCCATCCTTCTTATCCGCCAAATACTTGGGGCAGTTCCGCTTCCAGTGACCAGTCTGCTTGCAGTAGAAGCACTCAGTTTCAGGCTTAGGTCCAGACTTGGGTTTCTTCTCTTGAGCAGCAACTTGCTTGCCGTTCTTCTTGAAGTTCCCCTTCTTCTTCCCTTTGCCCTTTTTCTTGAAACTAGTGGTTTTGTTAACCATCAACATTTGATGCTCCTTCTTGATTTCTACCTCCGCAGCTTTCAGCATTGCGAAGAGCTCGGGAATAGTCTTGTTCATCCCTTGCATATTATAGTTCATCACAAAGCTCTTGTAGCTTGGTGGCAGTGATTGGAGAATCCTGTCAATGACGCAATCATCCGGAAGTGTAACTCCCAATTGAATCAAGTGATTATTATACCCAGACATTTTGAGTATATGCTCACTGACAGAACTGTTCTCCTCCATCTTGCAACTATAGAACTTATTGGAGACTTCATATCTCTCAATCCGGGCATTTGCTTGAAATATTAACTTCAACTCCTGGAACATCTCATATGCTCCATGACGTTCAAAACGTCGTTGAAGTCCCGGTTCTAAGCCGTAAAGCATGGCACACTGAACTATTGAGTAGTCATCAGCTTTGCTTTGCCAGACGTTCATAACTTCTGGTGTTGCTCTAGCAGCAGGCCTGGCACTCAGCGGTGCTTCCAGGACGTAATTCTTCTGTGCAGCAATGAGGATAATCCTCAAGTTATGGACCCAGTCCGTGTAATTGCTACCATCATCTTTCAACTTTGCTTTCTCAAGGAACGCATTAAAATTCAACGGAACAACAGCACGAGCCATCTATCTACAATCAACATAAACAAGCAAGATACTATCAGGTACTAACTTCATGATAAATTTAAGTTCAGTTAATCAAATTTACTTAAGAACTCCCACTTAGACAGACATCCCTCTAATCCTCTAAGTGATCACGTGATCCAAATCAACTAAACCATAACCGATCATCACGTGAGATGGAGTAGTTTTCAATGGTGAACATCATTATGTTGATCATATCTACTATATGATTCACGCTTGACCTTTCGGTCTTCGTGTTCCGAGGCCATATCTGTATATGCTTGGCTCGTCAAGTATAACCTGAGTATTCCGCGTGTGCAACTGTTTTGCACCCGTTGTATTTGAACGTAGAGCCTATCACACCCGATCATCATGTGGTGTCTCAGCACGAAGAACTTTTGCAACGGTGCATACTGAGGGAGAACACTTCTTAATAATTTAGTGAGAGATCATCTTATAATGCTACCGTCAATCAAAGCAAGATAAGATGCATAAAAAGATAAACATCACATGCAATCAATATAAGTGATATGATATGGCCATCATCATCTTGTGCTTTGTGATCTCCATCTCCGAAGCACCGTCATGATCACCATCGTCACTGGCGCGACACCTTAATCTCCATCGTAGCATCATTGTCGTCTCGCCAATCTTATGCTTCCACGACTATCACTACCATTTAGTAATAAAGTAAAGCATTACATCGCGATTGCATTGCATACAATAAAGCGACAACCATATGGCTCCTGCCAGTTGCCGATAACTTGGTTACAAAACATGATCATCTCATACAATAAAAACAGCATCATGCCTTGACCATATCACATCACAACATGCCCTGCAAAAACAAGTTAGACGTCCTCTACTTTGTTGTTGCAAGTTTTACGTGGCTGCTACGGGCTTAAGTAAGAACTCATCTCACCTACGCATCAAAACCACAACGATAGTTCGTCAAATAGACTCCGTTTTAACCTTCTCAAGGACCGGGCGTAGCCATACTTGGTTCAACTAAAGTTGGAGAGACAGTCTTCCGCAAGCCATCTATGTGCAAAGCACGTCGAGGGAACCGGTCTCGCATAAGAGTACGCGTAAGGTTGGTCCGGATCGTCTCGTCCAACAATACCGCCGAACCAAAGTATGACATGCTGGTAGGCAGTATGACTTGTATCGCCCACAACTCACTTGTGTTCTACTCATGCATATAACATCAAACCATAAAAAAACCTAGCTCGGATGCCACTGTTGGGGAACGTAGTAATTTCAAAAAAATTCCTACGCACACGCAAGATCATGGTGATGCATAGCAACGAAGGGGAGAGTCTGATCTACGTACCCTTGTAGATCACAACGGAAGCATTGACACAACGTAGAGGAAGTAGTTGTACGTTTTCTTCCCGGTCCGACCGATCCAAGCACCGTTACTCCGGCACCTCCGAGTTCTTAGCACACGTTCAGCTCGATGATGTTCCTCGGGCTCCGATCCAGCAAAGCGTCGAGGAAGAGTTCTGTCAGCACGACGGCGTGGTGACGATCTTAATGTACTACCGACGCAGGGCTTCGCCTAAGCACTGTAACGGTATGATCGAGGTGGAATTTGGTGGCAGGGGGCACCGCACACGGCTAAGGAACGATCTCAAGGATCAACTTGTGTGTCTTGGGGTGTCCCCTGCCCCCGTATATAAAGGATGAAAGGGGGGAGGCTGGCCGGCCAAAGGAGGGAGGCGCAGGAGGAGTCCTACTCCTACCGGGAGTAGGACTCCCCCCCCCCAATCCTATTCCAACTAGGACTCCTTGGGAAAAAGGGAGAGGGAAAGAGAGAGAGGTGGCCAGCCACCTCTCCTAGTCCTAATAGGACTAGGGGAGGGGGGAGGCGCGCAGCCCTCCTTGGCAGCCCCTTTCACCTTTCCACAATGGCCCATGTAGGCCCATTTGGCTCCCGGGGGGTTCCGGTAACCCTCCCGGTAATCCGGTAAAATCCCGATTTCACCCGGAACACTTCCGATGTCCAAACATAGGCTTCCAATATATCAATCTTTACGTCTCGACCATTTCGAGACTCCTCGTCATGTCCGTGATCTCATCCGGGACTCCGAACAACATTCGGTACATCAAAATGCATAAACTCATAATAACTATCATCGTAACGTTAAGCGTGCGGACCCTACGGTTCGAGAACATTGTAGACATGACCGAGACACGTCTCCGGTCAATAACCAATAGCGGGACCTGGATGCCCATATTGGCTCCTACATATTCTACGAAGATCTTTATCAGTCAGACCGCATAACAACATACGTTGTTCCCTTTGTCATCGGTATGTTACTTGCCCGAGATTCGATCGTCGGTATCCGATACCTAGTTCAATCTCGTTACCGGCAAGTCTCTTTACTCGTTTCGTAATACATCATCCCGCAACTAACTCATTAGTTGCACTGCTTGCAAGGCTTAATTGATGTGCATTACCGAGAGGGCCCAGAGATACCTCTCCGACAATCGGAGTGACAAATCCTAATCTCGAAATACGCCAACCCAACATCTACCTTTGGAGCCACCTGTAGTACTCCTTTATAATCACCCAGTTACATTGTGACGTTTGGTAGTACCCAAAGTGTTCCTCCGGCAAACGGGAGTTGCATAATCTCATAGTCATAGGAACATGTATAAGTCATGAAGAAAAGCAATAGCAACATACTAAACGATCGGGTGCTAAGCTAATGGAATGGGTCATGTCAATCAGATCATTCAACTAATGATGTGACCTCGTTAATCAAATAACAACTCTTTGTTCATGGTTAGGAAACATAACCATCTTTGATTAACGAGCTAGTCAAGTAGAGGCATACTAGTGACACTCTGTTGGTCTATGTATTCACACATGTATTATGTTTCCGGTTAATACAATTCTAGCATGAATAATAAACATTTATCATGATATAAGGAAATAAATAATAACTTTATTATTGCCTCTAGGGCATATTTCCTTCAGGAAGGCCCTTATCGGGTAATACAAGTCACCAGGCCGGGCGCAGTCCGCCTGGAGACCGAAGATGCCATTCCGGTGAGTAACTCCTGGAACATTGAGCATCTTCGCAAGTTTTACCCGTGAGGCGCGGCTTGCCAAGCCCCCCGGCAAGCCACCTTTTGTACAAGCATTGCCGATGATGCATGTAACCCTTTGTACAAAGCCATGCGCAGACCCTGAGCATAAATAAATGAAGCGCTGGCGCCCTAAGTTATAGCATGCATGCTAGGTCGAGTCTCGTCCTTGGTTAGGGTTGATAGTGCTTAGCGGCGACTAACCCCTAGCTTAGAGGTCGAGTGTGCGTCTCTTTGTCTGTCTTTTGTCTTCTTTGGTTCACAGGACACACTGATATTCGTGCCGAACCACTTGGGGAGGAAAACAAGATGAACAGACCAGCATCTAGCCCCCGGCAAGCCAGCATTGCCGGGGGCTGCAAGAGCAAAGATTCACCCACGGCGAACCAGAGTTGCCGGGGGCTGCATCTTCAGATAAGTTCTTCATCCCTTATCATGCATTCCATTATGGACTGAGGTATGTGAAACTTCGTTTTCCCCTAAGCTACCATGCTCCCATAAGTCTAGGCCCTAGGCTCGTTCTTGGGGCCAAGTTTGGTCGTAGTCGCGGCAGCGAAAGGATGAAACAAGGAGCTAGAACCCGCCTCATCCCTGCCTCCGCCAAAGTCGTGAGGAAGGTCGAGCGAAGTGGGGAGACGGCAGGGCCTGTTGCTGGGCGAGGAAATGTTTATCTTAAAGATATCAAGGATTTACTCCTTGTCATGGGTTCTACCCACAAACAAATGATCCGGCAAGCATCCCTATTTCATTAAAAACATTCCACTCAGGTACAGTCCATAGGGAATGAAAAAAATGAATGATGGGATTACAAGTTTTAAATTCAGGTAAGGCCCGAAGGCTTACAAACTAAAAAGAGATAAGGTGCCCGTAATCCCTTTCTTGTCCGTCTCCTCAGGAGGCAGGTCAAGGAGGCGAAAAGGGCAAAAGGGGCGCCTAGGCGAGCTACGGGTGGCAGAAGACACCAAGAGAACATCTCGGTGGCCGTCCAAAGGCTAGATGGTGATGGCGGCGCCGGAAGCAGAGCTCGAAGACGAGGGGGCAGGACGTAAGCACGCGTCGAATGCGTCGGTGCCCGCGTACTCTGACTTGACGGCCTTGCCACCCGCCCTCTTCCTCTTCCGCAGCCTCCCAACGCGAGCCACCCAAGGAGACGACCCCGAGAAGTTTAGGGAGCTGGCGACGCGGATGATGGGGTCGCCGGTGCCGCATGGAACGGCGCCCGACACCTAATTGGACCCGTCATCCTGCCTCCTACTATCCTCGTCGTCGCTGCCGCTGTCCTCCTCCTGACTCCCGCCCGAGGAGGAGTCTTCACTATCAGAAGAGCTCTCCACGCAGCACCTTGCACGGGTCCCGAAGCACCCGAAGACCTTGACGGAGAGAAGGCCACCCTCCATCAGCTTAAAATGGAGAGTGAGCCCCTCCGTCAAGCGGTGGATATGGGCAAACATCTTCCATCCCCGATGGAGATACATCACATGAGGGGCGGGAAAATCGACGCGGGCCCGCGTGCCACTGATCGTGCAGCCCCTCATGTGCAGCCACAATGACTCTGGCGGATCCAGCTCCATCTCCCATGCGACTGGAGTCGGGAGATTAAGGCGACGGCGAGGCAGCCGGCATAGCCTGACGAAGAACTTGCAAGGGTCATCCCCAACATGGCCCTCCGTGGGGGGAGGAACTGCTGGCGGAGGCGAGGCCAGCGCGCCGCCCCATCCTCCTCTTCCCCGAGCGCCCCGGCCTCGCCCACGGCCTCGCCCCCTCCCCCTTCCCCTCGCGGCTGGCTCTGCCACCGTGGGTGCAGGAGAAGGAGGGACACGTTGTCGAGCGGCGACCCTCGCCGCCACCGTTGAAGGACCAGGATTCCCTCTCTCCATGACGGATGGAAGGGGTGGGAGGGCAGAAGCTAAAGGAAGGAGGAAATGAAGGAATGCAGGACACCATTCCCCCCTCCCGCTATTTATAAAGGAACGGGGTGGGGGCTCGGCCGCCCCGCTCAGCCAATCAAGATGCGGAAGGAGCAGGGAACTAGGACCGACCCGCCGCCCCAGCCCGTGGCGGCCCGGTTTCTCGCCTCCACCGTTCACCACCCCAAGCGCATGAGAGCCACGTGGCAGGCCTGCAGGACCGAGGCGACGGGTGAGGCGACCTCTCCCCACCCTGTGATTGTGGGGAGTGGACGCCTTGAAGACCACGCCTCGGCCCGGTTCAGTAAATGGGCCGCGCCTCCACGCCTCCCTCCGTTTATGGGGAAGGCACAAACCGCCCCCTTTACTACGACATGACGCATGCATGCAGAGCTCAGCCCCACGCATGCCGCCCACGTCACACACGCCTCCCCATGCCGCGCCATGCGCGGGAAGCATGGGAAGCACAGCGCGCGAAGAGACTTACCGCGGTAAAAACCGCCCCACCTTCCCGCGCACCGTTTTTGGGCCTAGCCCAACGAAGCGATTGCGCTTACGTGTGGCCCAGGCCCGGGGGCTCCTGTCGGTGTACAAAAAGAGGGGTACACTTTTTGTACCCCTATAACTGTGCACGGGCAGTCTAAGCCACGGGCACCACCACACTGAGCAAGGCAAGGGAGGTGAGCCAAGGTAAGGCCAAAGCTCAGGAGAAGCAGAACGACACCAAGACCAAGACCACAAAGAGCAAAGGGGACGAAACGGATCCCGCCGACAAGATCCTTGCCGGGAGGCGGTTTTAGCAAACCCGGCAAGACCCTTGCCGTGGCAGCTCGCCCCACACCTACGGAGTGAGTTACCCTTGAGTCCACTGCCCCCATGGGGAAGGATTCGGGAGACATCCCCGTGGTGGCTTGCAGATCTTTCTGAAGACATTCAAGATCAGATAAACCCTTTAGAAGATGATGATCCCTGGCAGGATCCCAGCTAAGGAGGACCACAAGGCCCCCGGCAAAAGCCTTGCCGGGGATGACAGCAGGCGCCACGGCAAGACCCTTGCCGGGGCCCCGGCAAGGCCCTTGCCAAGAACACTCGCAGGGCCACCATCAGGCCCACGCCAGTCAAAACTCCACTACTGTTCACATGCAACTGCCGACCCAACCAGCTGGGCAGGCACCTGCGTGGCGGCATGTAGATCTTCGTGGAGACCCACCACTGCGCCACCTCAGCTGCCTGCCTGCCTACATGGCACCGCGGGCGCCACTGGCTAGGGCGCGTGTCGACGCGAGAGGGAGCGGCGACGGACGAGACAGGGCTCTCCCCCATCCCCGATAAAGCAAGGACACCTGGGCAAGACGCATTAAATGCGCCTTGTCATGTAATGCGAGGGATAACCTCACATCACTATTCCCCTTTCCACATCCTAGTGCTACTGTGGCACCCCCTTTCCTATAAAAGGAGGCCCGGGGTGACCAGGAGGGGGATTCGGCTTTTTGGAGCTCCTCACGCCCCATAGCTAGCTCAAGAACACAGATATACAATCCACCAAAGCAGGAGTAGGGTTTTATGCATCCCCGCGGCCCGAACCGGGATAAAGGAACCGTGTGCTATCTGTTTGATCCGCTCTTCTCACGACCCCGCACCCCCCAACCGTAGTAGGGATTCATGTGATCCCATAGGTGTCGTTCCCACCGACACGGCCCGCCAGACAGAGCTCAGCCGTTGGATTTATCGATGCTGCAAGGACGGGCCCGAGCACAAACGCCATGTCTAGCCTTCTTATGCGAAGGATCCTGAAGAAAAACAATCGGCACGCAGCTCCCTTGGTGGATGACAATCAAGCAGGTGATAACCATAGATAGATTATGCATGAAAAGCAACTAGCTTAGGTAAATGCGAGGACGATACATGCCACTGGGTTGGACCCAAGAGGACTGGTGTCGGTGTCGAAACCGGCGGATCTCGGGTAGGGGGTCCCGAACTATGCGTCTAGGCCGGATGGTAACAAGAGGCAAGGGACACGAAGTTTTACCCAGGTTCGGGCCCTCTTGATGGAGGTAAAACCCTACGTCCTGCTTGATTAATATTGATGATATGGGTAGTACAAGAGTAGATCTACCACGAGATCGGAGAGGCTAAACCCTAGAAGCTAGCATATGGTATGATTGTTGTTCTGTATGTTGTCCTACGGACTAAAACTCTCTGGTTTATATAGGCACCGGAGAGGGTTAGGTTTACACAAAGTCAGTTACAATGGTAGGAGATCTATATATTCGTATCGCCAAGCTTGCCTTCCACACCAAGGAAAGTCCCTTCCGGACATGGGACGAAGTCTTCAATCTTGAATCTTCATAGTCCAGGAGTCTGGCTGAAGGTATAGTCCGGCCATCCGGCACCCCCTAATCCAGGACTCCCTCAGTAGCCCTTGAACCAGGCTTCAATGATGACGAGTCCGGCGAGCAGATTGTCTTTGGCATTGCAAGGCGGGTTCCTCCTCCAAGTACTTCATAGAAGATTTTGAACACAAAGATAGTGTCCGGCTCTGCAAAATAAGTTTCCACATATTGCCATAGAGAGAATAATATTTACACAAATCTAATCTGCTGACGTATTCCGTAGTGCGACGCACCACGGCCAAGCCTTTATTCGAATCGTTTTATTATCCTACCTCAGCGTGTCACGCGAGGCGGTTTCCTTGGCACGTCTTGTTAAAGCAGAGATCGTGTCCCCTTATGCCGGGATTCTCATCAATACGGGCATGGGTTACCCAACCGCGCCATTGATTACGGCGCTTGGAGATAAGCGAGTTTTACCAGGCTGGTGGGGACACGTAGTTGAGTCCACCCATATAAGGGGATAAGGATCCACCTTTTCACCTACGCCTTCTTCCTCCTTTGCCTATCCATTTTCGTGCACTCGAGCTCCAGCGCCCAAATCCGCACTCCCCACCTCAACCTTCTCCAGCCATGTCTAGAGCGGGAGGCAAGTGGATGGTCTCCTCCGTCATGGAGGGACACATCAAAAAACTGAGGAAGCCCGGATACTTGTCTAACGACATCGCGCACCGGCTTCCCGAAGAGGGGCAGCTCCTCCCCACCCCAAGGCCCCATGAGAGGGTAGTGTTCCTTCCCCACTTCCTCCACGGACTAGGCTTTCCTATCCACCCATTCGTCCGGGGACTCATGTTCTACTACGGCCTGGATTTCCATGATCTAGCCTCGAACTTTATCCTCAACATCTCGGCGTTTATTGTCATGTGCGAGGCTTTCCTCTGCATCCGCCCACATTTCGGCCTATGGCTCAAGACTTTTAATGTCAAGCCGAAGGTGGTGCGCGGCAACCAGGCGGAGTTCGGAGGCGCCATGGTGGGCAAGATGCCCAACGTCTTATGGCTCGAGGGCTCCTTTGTGGAGACCCTGAAGGGGTGGCAATTGGGGTGGTTTTACATCACCGAGCCGCGCGACCCTGAGTGGGTCACAGCCCCCGAGTTCCGGCCCGGACCCCCAACGCGGCTCACGTCCTGGAAAGAGACGGGCCTGTCGTGGGGCAGCAAAGGAGAGGTGACTGGACTGCAAACATGCATCCAGACCCTGGTGGACAAGCAGCTCAAGCTTGTCAACGTAGTCCAGGTCATGCTCATCCGCCGGATCCTCCCGTGTCAACAATGGGCCTTCAATATGTGGGAGTTCAACCCGGCGCAGCACCGAACTCTGAGCAGGCTCTTCGACACGACGTACGAAGATGTCTGGAAGGTGCTTTTCAAGGGCGCCGAGGCTCCCGCATATGCTACCGAGGATCGCGGATTCAGCGCGCAACGTCACGCCAGCGCAGTAAGTTGTTTGTGCCTTTTATAGGGTATTAGTTTTTCATAGTTTAACTCTATGCGGGATCTAAGCTCCCTTACCTCTGACAGGTTTGGCAGGCGAAGTCCGGACAGATCGACTGTCCGGTTCCTTTGCCCGAAGACCCAGCCGATGCCCACTTGGCGAAGTTGCTGGTTCCGGCACCCTATGTGGTGCCGGAGAAGAAGGCCACGAAGAGGGCCACGGGGACTCGAAAAAGTGCCCAGCGCCAGGAGGTGTCGGGTTCATCATTCGACGGCTCCAAGGCGCAGTCCTCCCGTGAAGACGAGGAGGAGGAAGAAGAGACCTCTCCCCCTCCAGCGGGGGGAGAGAAGAAAAGGAAGGCCGCCCTTACTGAGGAGGACGAAGGGTCCAAGAAGGGGAAAACCCTTCCTCCGGACTACTCCACCGATGCCGACGACGGCGGAGAGGAGTGGCCGCTCAGGGCCAAGCCCCTGGCAAAATCGTAAGTATCCGGATACCAGAGTAATTCATAGCATTCCTTTATTGCACAGCTTTCCCTTATGTCGAATATGTTTATGCAGCCCACCCAAAGACTGGCTCGACGCGTTGTCAAGCGGTTCACTAGACTCGTCGGATGTGAATTCGCTTCTGACGGCTTCCTCCCCCCGCCCTACGGACGATGCCGAAGTGTTGTCCCAATAGGTTCCAAGCCAAGAGGAGGTGGTCCTGGAGGCGCCGCAAGGCGGCCTCTCGGACTCCAGGAGTAAAGGGGATAAAACCCCCCAGGGCTCCACATCCGGCTCTAGGCCGGACACCGCTCCGGAACCTTCAAAGGTTCCAGAGTCCAGCGGGCGACCTCCTTCCAAGAGGAGCAAGCCCACCGTGCCGGTGACCCCCGTCCAACCGGAGGTGCCGGACAATCTGTTGTTGGTGCTCAAAGGCATCTCCATCGACGAGGAGCACCGCACTATTATGAGTGCGGTGGTCCAGAAGGTTCAGTCCGCCAAGAGCGGACTGACTAAAGCTTCTGCTAGCCTTTTAACAGGCTTTGAGGTAAGTAAAGAATGTGTAAATAATATTACAGCATAGACAGTAGCCCCTGATGCTCTGTTTGGTGTTTGGGAAGAAAAGTCGAATAGAGGATCAAATTAAATTCACAGGAGTCTAACAAAAAAGAGTCAATATGCGTATGCAGGCTTCTCTGCTGGCGTTCGCCGTACTGACTGCGGAAGTGGACACGCTAAAGCAGAACCTCGAGCAGTCCGAGCAAGAGCTCGGGCGTTCCAAGAAGCAGCTCGAGGACAAGGAAGGTAAGAAATAACTTGTTTAAATATATATATATAAAGGTGCAATTGCAAAAAATGACAGGATTATCGTGGTTATTGTAGGGGCCACGTCTGAGGTGGCGACCCTTAAGCAAGCGCTGGTCGAGGCCGACAAGAGGGCGGCCACGGAGCGCACCGAGCGGGAGAAGTATGAGGCCCAGGTTGGCAAGGTGCAGCAAGAGCTCCAGGTTCTCATGAAAAAACATGAGAGTTTGGAGCTTGACTCAAAGACGCGAGCGTCCGAGCTCGCGGTGGCTATTGAAAATGCCAAGTCTACCAAGGCCGAATCCCAGAAGACCCTCCAGGAGTTGGATGCGGTGAAAAAGATAGCGGTGGGTAAGGCATTCTTTATGCAAAGCAAACACATAAACGTGAGTTACTTGTTACTTACCCAAATCCGGAGCTCTCCAGGAGCGTTCGCAGATGTTCCCTGTAGCGTGTCTGATGCCGCCGCATTCTATCGAGCCGAGGAGGACAGCTCGATAGAGAAGGTGTTCTGGTCTCAGTATGCTGAGGCCGGACACCCCGTGCCCCTGAGCGACCAGCTGAAGCAACTGGTCGAGCTCCACAAGGCGGCCGAACAGGCCATGAAGGGCCTCATAGTTCGGCTGTGGCCTGGAGAGGCTATGCCTGGGAGCTATTTCGGGCTGGTGCGGCGGCTGGTGGGGGCCTGTCCAAGGCTCGAAGTCATCAAGCGCTCCGTCTGCATTGAAGGTGCCCGTAGGGTCCTTGCCCGTGCTAAGGTGCACTGGGGCAAGCTGGATGCTGAGAAGCTTGTGAAGGACGGGCCACCGCCGGGGAAAGAGCATCGCAGGCCCGAGAATTATTATAAGGATGTTCTGAAGGGTGCCTGCCTTATGGCGGATGAATGTTCCAGGGATGTAATTTTTGAGTAAAACTCGCTTGTTTTGTCCTGTGCGCTGAAAACTTGTTCATATGCGCTAAGCAATGCTGTTGGAATTTAAAATATTACCTTGTGTGCAGCTGTTTATCAATTCTGAGAGATGGCGAGTCGTCGGTTTCTGCCCCCGTGCCGCTAGTGCTGGGGTGTTCGGGGATAAACCTGAGCGCTCTTTTTCCCATGTGTGGGTCCTTCGAGGGAGGCGCTCAGCACAACGAACAAGGCAATAGGACTATAATGCGTGAACACTCTCACTTAGCCATAGAATTCTATAATTTTAAATTTCGGCGAAGCCCCTGGTATTCGGAAGACCGAGTTTGGGGTGCTATCCACGCCTTGGCCGGACAGAGCCGACTCCTCGCTCCAAGCGGCATAAGTCTTTAGGGACTCGAAAAACCTCTCGAACAGCGACCAGCTCTCGCTTCATCATGACAGTCAGTTTTAGCTTTCTCTACTAAGGTGCTCGACCTAGCTCAACTGGGCACAATTGAAGTAGTTCTCCTAGTGCTACCTTAGCCGATATAGCGGAACGTAAGGCACCAAAACATAGGAGTCGGGCAAACCCAACTATTGACCCAAGACATGATTCGGAGCCGATGCATATAATGCTATAAGTTCGGGGTGCCGCACTTGTTAAAGTGTTCGGACTTCTCACACCATATTGAGGGGTACTAAAGCCCCTGGCGTATTTTGGCCGTACCAAAGTGTACGGGTGCAACATGTCGTTAAGGAACATATATTTGTCAAAAAAGAGTAATGCAAAAATAGACAAAAGCTATGCATTGTTTATTAAAAAGGGCTGCGATCAAAGCAGAACGATACAAAATAATGCGATAAGAAAAAGGTTGGACTATTTAACATGTCCTTTCCAGGGGCAGGCTACGGAATGGTATGCGAAACAGGTATACTGCTCGTGATAGAGACCACCTGGGAGTTCCGTAATGCGGCATGGCTTGTCTGCTTCCCTGGGTCTTCCATCGTTTGTGCGGCAATTGAACTACCGAACAGGCCTTCCGAAGAATGGAGTCCTGAAAGTAAGAGAAAATAAAAAAATCGACAGCCCCTGGTGCGGTTTAAGCCGTGTTTCGGGCGTGTCGTGATGGTGCCCCTCCCCCTGTACCCATGGTATTTCTAGGGCGTAGTTATGTACGCGAAGCACTGGTGTCGCATTTTTGCGAGGGCTGGGGTAGGGGCCGCATTGCTACGCCTGCTCGGAACGTGCCAGGTGGTCTTGTTGTAGGTTACTTCGGGCGCGCTCGACGGTGTCCGGACGTTTAATGGCCGGACTGGAGAACTGCCTAGAGAGGCTGCTTTTTACTTCCGCTGCAAGGGTCGCCGTGTGCTCCTCCGTTCGGAGGGAGCGTTCGGTGTTTCCATTGACCGTAATTACTCCTCGAGGGCCTGGCATCTTGAGCTTAAGGTATGCATAGTGCGGTACCGCATTGAAGTTGGCGAATGCGGTTCGCCCGAGCAGTGCGTGATAGCCACTGTGGAATGGGACTATGTCGAAGATTAACTCCTCGCTTCAGAAATTATCCGGAGATCCGAAGACCACTTCAAGTGTGACTGAGCCTGTATAGTTGGCCTCTACACCTGGTATTACGCCTTTAAAGGTCGTTTTGGTGGGCTTAATCCTCGAGGGATCTATGCCCATTTTCCGCACTGTATCCTGGTAAAGCAGGTTCAGGCTGCTTCCACCATCCATAAGGACTCTAGTGAGACTAAATCCGTCAATGATTGGGTCTAGAACCAATGCGGCAAATCCGCCATGACGGGTGCTATTGGGATGGTCCCTTCGATCAAAGGTGATCGGGCAGGAGGACCATGGGTTGAACTTTGGGGCGAATGGCTCCACCGCGTATACGTCCCTTAACGTGCGCTTCCGCTCCCTCTTGGGGATGTGGGTTGCGTATATCATGTTCACCGTCCGCACTTGTGGGGGAAAACCCTTCTGTCCACTGTTGTTCGGCGGCCGGGGCTCTTTGTCGTCATTGCTATGCTGCCCCGTGTCTTTATTTTTGGCATCTAACTTGCCTGCCTGCTTGAACACCCAACAATCCCTGTTGGTGTGATTGGCCGGCTTTTCGGGGGTGCCATGTATCTGGCACAAGCGGTCGAGTATTCGGTCCAAACTGGACGGGCCCCTAGGATTTCTTTTGAATGGCTTTTTGCGCTGACCGGATTTATAGCCTCTGAATCCGGCACTAACTGCTGTATCCTCAGCATTGTCGCCGTTAATGCGGCGCTTCTGCTTGTTGCGACGCAACCTGCCACTATTGTCCCTGGTATCCGAATTACCAGGGTTCTTGGTCATATTGTTGCTACGAGCAAGCCAGCTGTTTTCTCCTGCCATAGATTTCGGCTTTTCCTGTCCAAGGTGCTGGGCAAGCCACTCGTCACGGATATTGTGCTTGAAGGCTGCTAGGGCCTCTTCGTCCGGACAGTTGACTATTTGATTTTTCTTTGTTAGGAACTGTGTCCAGAATTGCCTGGCCGATTCCTCTGGCTGCTGAATTACGTGGCTTAGGTCATCGGCGTCTGGTGGTTGCACATAGGTGCCCTAGAAATTGTCGAGGAATGCGGCTTCCAGGTCCTCCCAACAACCGATTGATCCTGCTGGCAAGTTGTTAAGCCAATGGCGAGCTGGTCCTTTAAGCTTGAGTGGGAGGTATTTGATGGCGTGGAGATCATCGCCGCGGGCCATGTGGATATGAAGGAGATAATCCTCGATCCATACCGCAGGATCTGTTGTGCCATCATATGATTCGATGTTTACGAGTTTGAAATCCTCGGGGATTTGATGATCCATTACTTCGTCTGTGAAGCATAGTGGGTGTGCGGCGCCTCTGTATTGGGCCATATCCCGACGTAGCTCCAATGAGCTTTGTCTACTGTGTTCGGCCCTACCAGATTTGTGTCCGGCGTGACGGTTACCGTCTCGAGTCGTGGGGCGCCCATGCTATCCGTAGATCGATCTTGTTTGCCTTGCCTTGTCCTCCAACATATCTCGCAGGTCTGGCACATTTTCCCGTGCCTTGGTACGGGGTGCGGCTTGAGTGGAGGGCCAAGAGGCCTCTTTGTCGCGGCCACGAGGTGGCCGGTCGGCCGTATCAGGTGCTGGTGATGTAGGTTTAAGTGCTTCCTCCTCTAATCAGGGTAGCACTCTGCGCTTTGGGTAGCTCTTGGAGGGGCGTTCGAGTTTATGCTCTTCGGCCGCAAGGACTTCAGTCCATCTTTAGACTAGCAAATCTTGATCAGCTCTAAGCTGTTGCTGTTTTTTCTTGAAGCTTCTTGCCGTGGCCATAAGCCTGCGTTGAAAACGCTCTTGCTCGACGGGATCCTCTGGCACGACGAATTCGTCGTCGTCGAGGCTTGCCTCATCTTCGGAGGGAGGCATACAATTATCTTCCTCGAACTATCTGTCTGCCGCTCTCTCATGAGGGTTGGCTTCTCCATCCTCCTGTGCTGAATCTTGTTGGAGGTGTCTTTCTTCGGCACTCTCCGGAGTATTATTATCTCCCGTGCTGGAATCACCGTATTTTCTTTGGCGGGATTTTGAGCGGCCCCACTGAGGCCGGCGCTTAGGCTGTTTCTTGGAGGGGTCATCCTCCGCTGTTCCATTGCCATCTCCTTCTTTTGGGGTGTCCACCATGTATATGTCATATGACGAGGTGGCTTTCCAGGGCCCAATAGGCACTGGTTCTTCATCGTCTCCTGCATCGGCGTCCATACCGTCGATGTCTTCGGAGTCGAAGTCGAGCATGTCGGTTAAGTCATCGACAGTGGCTACAAAGTGGGTGGTGGGTGGGCTTTGAATTTCTTCATCGTCCGTATCCCAACCTTGCTGACC
Source organism: Triticum monococcum (assembly GCA_034509565.1). Taxonomy (NCBI): domain Eukaryota; kingdom Viridiplantae; phylum Streptophyta; class Magnoliopsida; order Poales; family Poaceae; genus Triticum; species Triticum monococcum. The sequence goes on from CM067846.1 coordinate 615,991,500, forward strand.
ATAGTCCGGCCAGGGCTCTCCTGATAAAGAGAGAGACTTTAGTGTTTTCAAAATATCACCGAAGGGCGAGTGCTGAAAGATGTCCGTGGCAGTAAAATCCATGATCGGCGCCCAATCGGATTCGATCGGCAGGGGCGCGGAGGGTTCGGAGTCCAGAGAGGAGTCCGGCTCCGTGGAGTCACGAGTCTCGCGGAGTGTGGGGCTGGTGTTCGGCTCGATCGCCATTGGGATCGCAGCCCCCGAGGCAGCGTCCAACCACCCATCCTCGATCGGCATATTTGGCACCAAATTAGGGGTCGGAGCCGATGCGGGTGCGGCCTCTAGGGCACTGCTCAGCGGCAGAGCTAGATCATGCTTCTCGTGACAGTGCGGCGCGCTCGGCAGTGGCTCGAATCCGTCGAAGATCAAGTCCCCGCGGATGTCAGCCGTGTAGTTTAAACTTCCAAATCTGACCTGACGGCCAGGGGCATAGCTTTTGATCTGCTCCAGATGGCCAAGTGAATTGGCCCGCAGTGCGAAGCCGCCGAAGACGAAGATCTGTCCGGGGGGAAGGTCTCACCCTGGACTGCATCGCTATTGATGATCGTAGGAGCCATCAAGCCTAACAGAGACGACACAGAGGAACTCTCAATGAAAGCACCAATGTCGGTGTCAAAACCGGCAGATCTCGGGTAGGGGGTCCTCAACTGTGCCTCTAGGCCGGATGCTAACAGGAGGCAAGGGACACGAAGTTTTACCCAGGTTCGGGCCCTCTTGATGGAGGTAAAACCCTACGTCCTGCTTGATTAATATTGATGATATGGGTAGTAAAAGAGTAGATCTACCACGAGATCGGAGAGGCTAAACCCTAGAAGCTAGCCTATGGTATGATTGTTGTTTTGTATGTTGTCCTACGGACTAAAACCCTCCGGTTTATATAGACACCGGAGAGGGTTAGGGTTACACAAAGTCGGTTACAATGGTAGGAGATCTATATATCCGTATCGCCAAGCTTGCCTTCCACGCCAAGGAAGGTCCCTTCCGGACACGGGACGAAGTCTTCAATCTTGTATCTTCATAGTCCAGGAGTCCGGCTGAAGGTATAGTCCGGCCATCCCGACGCCCCCTAATCCAGGACTCCCTCAACTGGGGTTAATGCAGCCCAAGGGGTGCTCCCAGCAGAGTGAACTAAAGATGCAAGCGGATACATGCCGCAGGGACGGACCCACGCGGCCTGGGGGCGATGCAGCCCAGGGGGCGCTCCCAGCTGAATGAACTTAGAAAGAAGTCACCTGGTATGGTTGCCGAAGGATTGTTGTGGTAGCTGAAGACATGTAGCGAAGAAGTCGCTTCTCACAAGCCGCCGAGGCCTTGAGCCTCGGGAGGCTCTGGAGGCTTAGGTGGCCTCCGGAGGACCCTCTCCATCTCCGCCAGGATCGCTTGGTGCCTGGACTCCTGACCTGCTAGGATGCTCCGCGGATTGCGCTGGAAGGCGGCAGCCACGCTCGGCAGGCCGAACGGCATACGAACGTAGTTGTGAGGCAGGCGCTCACACCAGACAGCACGCGAAGGCCAGAAGCGCTCCTAAGAAGCGACCCTCTTGAGCCCTGGGATGTTGATGCAGACGTGTAGCTCACCACCCTCACATGGGTGGGGAGCAACGCCAGGTGGGCGGCGGTCACAGCGTATTGCTCTTGCTTCCTAAAGCTCCTGAGATGCCTTGGTGATGAACTCCTGAGCACCGGGCACTCCTCACCATGTGTCCTCCTGAGGCAAACATGCCGCGAAGCATGCCTCCAACATGGTGCTCGAGCGCCTCCCTCGTGATGTTGACCAGGTCCGAGGCCCGCCAGAAGAGAGCCCCTGAGCCCTGCCCGAGGAGGGCGCCGGGCGCGCCTCCCTATGCGAGGGAGGGAGGTGCCCTAGGCGCTGGCACGGATCCTAAAGTGGCGCCACTGGAGGCGTCGCTCCCCTGAGGCCCAGCGCGGAGTAGCTGCTTCTTCTTCTTGGGGTTGGCCTCAGGTGGGTACTGCGCACCTGCGCTGTCAGGGTCTTCGATTGGAGTAGCTTGGAAGGTGCGCTCGAGGGAGCACACCGCGTCTCTGTCTTCGCAGGGGACCATGATGATTCTGCCGCTTCCCGGCATCTTGTGGACGTTGTAGCCATGGTGGGTGACTGCCATGAATTTGGCCAGTGCTGGGTATCCGAGGATGGCATTGTACGACAGGCGGATGTGGGTAACATCGAAGTCGATGAGCTCGGTGTGGTAGTTGTCACGCTGACCGAAGGTGACAGGGAGGCGAACTTGCCCTATCGGGGTGGTGGAGTTGTTTGTCACTCCTGAGAAAGGCTTGGTGGGTTGGAACTGATCGTATGGTACTTGGAGCCTATCGAACGTCTCGACGAACAGGACACTGAGTCCTTCGCCGCCGTCGATGAGGGTCTTGGTGACTTGGACATTGCTGATGACGGGTGAACAGAGCATCGGGAGGACGCCAAAGGTTGCCGCGCATTTGAGCTGGTCCGCCGAGCTAAAGGTGATGGCGTACTAGGACCATCTAAGCGGGCGCGTAGCCTCGAGCTTGGGGAGGGCTGCATTCACTTCGTCGGAGAACTGCTTGAAGATGCACTAGGAGGCTGGGGCCTGAGCGCCACCCAAGATGCAGGCAATGGAGCGCAGCTCCTGGAAGCCCCCAACACCTTCGTCCTTTTGGTGGTCGTTCTTCCTTCTTGGTGGTGGCAGTGGAGGGAGACCAGGGTTGCCCTGGGGGCGATCCTCATGAGGCTGGTCCCTTTAGGCGCCCTCACGAGGCTGAACCTGCCAATGATCCTCGCGAGGCTAGTCGCGCCACGCTTTGCGGGCCCCATGGTCATCCAAACGTCCTGCACCTCGTCCACCTCCTCGGCCGTAGCCCCGGTCGTTCCGCTTAGGGCGTCGACCGAAGCGTCCATCTCGAATGGCCCTGAGCTCTTGACAATCATTTGTGTTGTGCGTGCATATGTTGTGGAAGGCGCAGAACATGCGGCCGCCCTTGGACGACTCGGGAAGATCTCGGCCGCGTTTGGTGTCCGGTTCTTCTGCGAGTACGACCACTCCTTTGCGCTTCACGACCTTGACTTTTGCCTTCTTCTCCTCTGGATCTGCAGCAGGCAGTTCAAGGAGGGAGAGACGCCCCTCCTCAGCCCTTGCACACTTGGTTGCTATGTTGAATAGCTCCAAGGTCGTGCACAGCTCCTCATGGATGGCGAGCTCCTCCTTCATCTTGACGTCGTAGATGCCGTCGGATGATGGCGTTGTCCGTCACCTTGGGGATCTTGATACGCGCGCTATTGAAGCGCTGGACGTACTTCTGCAAGGTTTCTCCCGGTTGTTGCTTGATGCGGCGCAGGTCACCCGCGATCGGAAGGCGGTTGCGAGTGCCCTGGAAGTTGGTGATGAAGTGGCTGTGCATCTCCTCCCAGGAGGAAATCAAGCCTGGGGGCAGGTTCAGGAGCCATGAGCAGGCACCGTCCTTGAGATCCATGGGAAACCAGTTCGCCATGACCTTTTCGTCGCCGTTGGCCGCGTTGATGCTCAGCTTGTAGAGCTGCAGAAACTCCGCATGGTAGGGGGTGCCGTCGTAGTGAGGAGGCAGATCCGGCTTGAACTTGCCCGGCCAGACGACACTACGCAGCTCAGGAGTGAATGCGCGGCAGCCCGCCATGGCCACTAGGGCCCGTCGTGGAGGCGGAGCTTGACCTTGGCATCCCTGCACTACCACGGCAAGTGGCACATGGCCCTACCACAGCAAGCGATCCTGACATGGTGGTGCTGGAAGCGGTGGAACATCTTCTTGAAGACGGGGAACCACCTGGCACCTTCCTTCTTCACGCGCGGGCACACGGCGTGGCAGATCACACCGCTGGGCTGCGCATCTTGGAGCGAGGACACTGTCTTGACGCGGGGGAGGCTGAGGCGCTCCATGAGCCACGTGCCTCGGCGCGAGGGCACCATCTTGGAGCTGAGGAGGCGGTGGCCCTCCGTGAGCCACATCACCCACAGCCGGGGGCAGGCAAGGCAGCGAGAGGGACGGTGCAGGAGAGCCCCCCACGGCGCTGACGAGCGTCGACCATGAACTTGGCGGAGTGGTGAAGCGTGGATCGACGAAGAAGAAAGCTTCAGCGTTCCCGTACCTGGCGCGCCAAATGTCAGATTTCGGGTTCCGGCAAAACCCTTGAGGTTCGAACACTGGGGTGCACGCGAAGATCTGTCCCCCTCTCTAGCTCACACACTCTACGATCTCATGGCCTAGCTCGACGAACCCAAAGAACATGAGACACAAGATTTATACTGGTTCAGGCCATAGTTGTGGTGTAATACCCTACTCCAGTGTGGTCTGGTGGATTGTCTCTTGGGCTAAGGAAGAACAATTACAAGGGAAGAACAGCCTCGCGAGGAGAGGTGTTCTTGTGCTTGGTGAACTTGTCTGGTGTCCTAGGTGGAATGGATCTAGTTCAAGATGAGATGGGTCCCTACGGTGGTGGCTAGTCCTATTTATAGAGGCCCTGGTCCTCTTCCCAAATATTGAGCGGGAAGATTTCCCACAACGGCCAGATTCGAAGGGAGACAACTAGTACAAGCTATCCTGTCAAAAGTAGTCTTCGCCTGCCAAAGGCTCTGATGGTTACGCCGTCTTGGGCTCCACGGTGACCTCCGTCCTGCCGTCCTATTGGTCTTGGTCTTATTGCACCGATATGGGAACATTTCCCTAATGCCTCGGGACTCCTCGTAAGCGCTTGCCCCTTTAGCACCAAAGAGGAAACGAGGACACTGCGCGCTGGCGCCCGCCTGGCTCCAGTCGTCATGGCTTGCGTCATAGAAACCTCGCGAGGTGCCCCTCGGCTTGATCTCTCCGCCCCTTGTGAGCCAGCCCATTGAGGCGGCCACTGAGGAGGTCTTGCGTCGTCCGCCTCGCGAGGGTCTTGAATCTTTGCTGGTGAAGATGGGCCATACAGGGTAGGCAAGTCTGGGGACTCCCGTTCCCAGAACGCCGACAACACGCATGTAGCATGTACACGTATGTACAGTGGCCAGGGTGCATGAAAGAAAATACGGCCACGTACGTACATACGGGCGGGGTGTCGAACGCCTACTCGCGCATACGTATGTTCAGGGCTCGTGTACATGGCTGGGTCAGAACAGAGAAGCTGCGCCGTCGTCGTTATCATGGGGAGGCAACCGGCTGGGTCGGAACAGAATGCGTCTTCGTGTTCATCGGGAGCCAACCGGCTTGGACGGAACAACCGATGGAAATGATGCATGTCATACCGCAGAACGGAGGAAACAGCCTTGTGTTCGACCGGCCATGGTCGAAACGGGATCATGTTCATCGGGAGGGGTCTGGCGTACCGCAAAACGCAGGAAACGGACCTCCTACGGAGGAAGCAGGGTCCTGTTGATCGGGAGAGGTGTGGTGTACCGCAAAACGAAGGAAACAGAATGTGTTGGAGCGTTACGGTCGAAACGGGGGTCCTGTTCATCGGGAGGGGTGTGGTGTACTGCAAAACGGGACTCCATGGGATATTGTTCATCTCCACCATTGACTGCCTCCACGGGCTACTGTTCATCCACTGTCGACTGCCTCCACGGGCTCCTATTCATCCACCATCGACTTCCTTCAGCCTCCACCTGCCACTGTTCATCCACGGGCTCCTGTTCATCCAGCCTCCACCGCTCCTTCATCGGCTACTGTTCAGCCAACCCTCTCCACGGAGTCCAGTTCAACCACCCCTCCACGGGCTACTGTTCATCCAGCCCTCCACCGGCTACTGTTCAACCAGCCCTCCGCCGGCTACTGTTCAACCAGCCCTCCACGGGGTCCTATTCATCCAGCCCTCCATAGGGGTCCTGTTCATCCACCGGCTCAATCGATTAGGGTAATGTTCATCCAGCGGCAACGGCCTCTACTACCACGGGGTCCTGTTCATCCAACCCCCACCGAGAACTGTTCATCCAAACCCCCCAACAACGCTCACTGTTCATCCAGAGGCAGCATCGATCGGCTTTAGTTAGCAGCAGTAGCAAAGGAATCACTCAGGTTCAGTTAACAGCAAGGGATCGATCGATCGCTCGGGTTCAGTAACGCGTAGCCTGCAGTGTAATCGCTCGGGTTCAGTTAGAGCCCAACGCCTCGCTCGAACTCAGTTAGAGCCCCATGCCTCGCACACAGGCGCGTATGTATGAGAGAAACGCGCATCGTGCTCGGCGCCCAACCACCCACCGTAACCGGGAACTCCCTGATATTTTCCTCGCCCTCACTTCTACCACGGTTTTTTCCATCATGGACGGCCCAAAGAATGTCACGCAGCTGCGTCTCCAGCCCGCCCAGGACGAAAATCCCATTTTCTGTCATTATCTTTTGTCATAGAAGTAGGATCCCACCACATCTATGATGATTCAGGGTTTTGTCACAATTATCGTCATAGAAGTGTCATAAGTATGACAGAAAAAAAATTCGATCGGCCCAAAATGGCATGGATGAGTCCTTTTTTGTAGTGATGATCTCCATCGTCACCGGCTTGACACCTTGATCTACATCGTAGCGTTGTTGTCGTCTCGCCAACTATTGCTTCTTCGACTATCGCTACCGCTTAGTGATAAAGTAAAGCAATTACATGGCAATTGCATTTCAAACAATAAATAGACAACCATAAGGCTCCTTCCAGTTGCCGATAACTTTTACAAAACATGATCATTCCATACAACAATTTATATCTCATCATGTCGTGACCATATCATATCACAACATGCCCTGCAAAAACAAGTTAGACATCCTCTACTTTGTTGTTGCAAGTTTAAGTGGCTGCTACGGGCTTCTAGCAAGAACCGTTCTTACCTACGCATCAAAACCACAAAGATTTTTCGTCAAGTGTGTTGTTTTAACCTTCAACAAGGACCGGTCGTTGTCAAACTCGATTCAACTAAAGTTGGAGAAACAGACACCCGCTAGCCACCTTTGTGCGAAGCACGTCGGTAGAACTAGTGTCATGAACGTGGTCATGTAATGTTGGTCCGAGCCGCTTCATCCACCAATACTGTCGAATCAAAGTAAGACGTTGATGGTAGCAGCATGACTATTATCGCCCACAATTCTTTGTGTTCTACTCGTGCATATCATCTCCGCATAGACCTAGCTCGGATGCCACTGTTGGGGAACGTAGCATGCAATTTCAAAAAAATTCCTATGATCACGCAAGATCTATCTAGGAGATGCATAGCAACAAAAGGGGGAGAGTGTGTCCACGTACCCTCGTAGACCGAAAGCGGAAGCGTTATGTTAACGCGGTTCATGTAGTCAAACGTCTTCACGATTCAACCGATCCAAGTACCGAACGTACGACACCTTCGTGTTCAGCACATGTTCAGCTCGATGACGTCCCTCGAGCTCTTGATCCAGTAGAGGGTCAAGGGAGAGTTCCGACAGCACGACGGCATGGTGACGGTGATAGAGTGATGTGATCCATGCAGGGCTTCGCCTAAGAACTACGACGCTATGACCAGAGGAGTAAACTGTGGAGGGGGGCACCACACACGGCTAAGAAAATTCTTGGTGTGTCTTTGGGGTGCCCCTTGCCCCCGTATATAAAGGGGGGAGGAGAAGCCGGCGGCCAGGAGGGGCCCGAAAAGGGGTGAGTCCTACTTGGACTCCTAGTCCAAGTAGGATTCGCCCCCCCAATTTCCTTTCTCCACCGGAGGGAATAGGAAGGAGAGGGAGAGGGAAAGGGAAGGGGGCGCGACCCCCTTCTCCTAGTCCTATTCGGACTCCCTCTCTCTCCCTTAGGCCCATGTTGGCCCAAAACTTCCCTGGGGGTTCCGGTAACCCCTCGGTACTCCGGAAAAATACCCGAATCACTCGGACCCATTCCGATGTCCGAATATAACCTTCCAGTATATGAACCTTTACCTCTCGGCCATTTCGAGACTCCTCGTTATGTCTGTGATCTCATCCGGGACTCCATGCAAACTTCGGTCACCAAAACACATAACTCATAATACAAATCGTCATCGAACGTTAAACGTGCGGACCCTACGGGTTCGAGAACTATGTAGACATGACCGAGACACATCTCCGGTCAATGACCAATAGCGGAACCTGGATGCTCATATTGGCTCCTAGATATTCTACGAAGATCTTTATTGGTCAAACCGCATAACAACATACGTCATTCCCTTTGTCATCGGTATATTACTGGCTCGAGATTCGATCGTCGGTATCATCATATGTCGCATCCCTAGTTCTGGTATGACCTAGACTAGCTAGTCATGTGTGCATCACGTTTAAACTTCATTTAAATTTGAATTTGGGGATTTGTGAAAACCTTAGAATTAATTTCTGGAAATGACCCAGATAAATATTGCTCCAAAAAGGTCCAAGAAAATGTTCATGTTGCTCTCTGAAAATATTGGTGAGAGGTAAAATTCAAACAAATATTTTCAGGAGCTCATAAATATTTATTTTGGCGATTTGGAATTAATCCAGTATTTATTTGCCTTGGATAAATATTTTTATATATACAAAACATTGTCCAATATTTCTGAATTTTGGTGAGGTGCTTTGGAGTGGTCCAACTAGTCCCTACTAAAATTTACAGAATAAAATAAGTTGATTTAGTATTTTACTAAATCAGAACAAATGTCGGGAAATAGAAAAGAAAAACAAAAAAAGGAAAAACAAATACCTGCACTTACCTCCCTGTGAAGCCCGGCCTAGCCCAGTGGCCCAGCAGGCCGGCCCAGCCAACTGGCCGCGCCAGTCATCTCCTAGCTCGCGCCAGGAGGACGAGCGCGTGGCTAGGGCGCGCGAGCACGCGCCTCGGCCACGTCCTGCCTGCCTGCCTGCGTGGACGCCGCGAAAGAGCTCACCGCAGACATCTGGATCGAGCCGACGCCGCTCACTTTCCCCTCGCCCTCTCCCTCGCTCTCTCGCGTGAATGGCCGAGCGCTGCTGTCGCCGCCGTTCACCGTAGCCGCAGTCACCGCCTCCCCCTCGCCCTCTCTTCGTGTGTGCAAGCTCCGCCGTGACATCCTCTACATCCTCGATGAGCCAAGCAACCGGGGACGCCCCGTGGAGCCGTCACTGCGGTCGTCTTCATCATCGGCCGCCGGAGATCGCCACTGACATCCCGTCGCCTCCAAGCCGTCCCCGAGCACGCTGAGATCACCGAAGGCCTCACCGTGAGCTCCTCTACCAAACCCCTCTTCTCCCCCTCGTTTTTGCACGTTCCAGCTCTGTTCCCCGCCATGGCCATACCTCCTCGCCGCCGATCAAGTCGCCGCCGTGGCCAGAGCCGCCGCAGCTCGCACCCGAGTACCTCACCAAGCTCCTGGTGCCACGAGGGTGCCGCGGAGCCCCTCGGGTGGCCTCCCCGTGCCCCGCGGCCTGCTCCCGCTTGAAGCCGTGCCCCGGCCGCCGCGCTGAGCTCTGCTCCGGCGAGCTCTGGCCATCCCCGCCTCTCCCACTTGCTCCAGAAGACGCGGACGAGCCCTGGCTCCTCGCCCGTGGCCTCCGCCGCCCAAAGGGTCGTCAAAAGGCGAATCCCGTGCCCCTCCACCGCGTTCTGCCTCGCCGGCGCTAAACGCCGGTGGGTTGCTGGGTTTAACCTCCCCAGTTGACCAGATTTGACCCGTATGGGTCAATGACATGTCGGGCTCGGCCCTGCTAATTTCTGGTTTAGGATTAGTTTAACAACTAATTAAACCCTGTTAACTAACTAAGTCACTAACGAGTGGACCCCACACGTCAGGTTTGACCTGGTCAGCCACGGTTGACTCGCTGACATCATGCCTCTGTCATGCTAACGCAATTTATCATTTTCTAGTTTAAAAATAAATCAGGAAAATCCAGAAAATGATATAAACTTCTAAAATTCATAAAAATTCAACCGTAGCTCAGATTGAAATAAGATATATATGAAAAATTATCAGAAAATACAATCTATCCATCGGTACCATTTTCATGCATGGCAAACCAACATATACATGTTGTATATATGAAAACTCACATATGGCATTTATAAAGGCTTATTTTGGAGTTGCATTTGAACCTTTGGTTCAAATGGACTTCAACCAAATGAATGCTAGTTGCATTAACTCAAACAACATCACATACTCATGCCATGTTCATGGATCATATTGTTGCATATGATTGTGTATTGATTGTCGACACCGTTCCTTCTCGATAGGTCCTGCTCAGACCGATCCAGAGTACCTGTCAGAGGAGCAGTGCCCCCCTATTGATCTACCAGGCAAGAAAACCCCCTTGTTCATTCCGATACAATTCTACTCTCTCGCTCCTGCTCTCATTTGTTGCATTAGGACAACAATGATTCAACTGCTACTTTATGCTGCGGTAGTTGAACCCATTCCTCTGCATGACCTGTCATTGCCACAGTAAATAGTTAAAACCCACTAGCATGTGTAGGAGTTGATTGAGCCATGTTGTCTTCCTACCTTACATTGCCTTCTATTGCATAGAGTATGTTAGGTCTGATTCATTGGGAATGAATTGGAGTACAGTGCTATGTTCTGATGTTGAGAGTTAAGTGTGTGAACACGATTTGGTAAAGGTAGCGGTGAGAGGCCATGTAGGAGTACATGGTGGGTTGTATCACTAGAAACGTCCCTAAGTACTGAGTTATGTGTATGTTGTCCAATGACTAGATACTACCACACACTGGGTTCCGTAACTCGACCCCTCTCGACTTATCAACCGACTTGGTCTCTGTCCAGCAGTCGCAACTAGTTTCTGGTGTTTGTAGGCAGTGTTATTCTTCTACCAAGTGGCACCCGGCAGGGCGGGCTTGGGATAGACTAGGCACAGGTGGCACGGTGTACCTAGTGGCACCCGGATTGTGGGCTTGGGAACCCTGCTCACATCGTTTGGGGCCGTGAGCGAAACCTTGGCTGGATTTCCTTGTGGATGGAACCCGAATAGGCGATAAACCTGGATTAGAGTCTTGTGTGGTTAGTCAGGTCGTGGCCGACACCCTCGCCAGGCTTCCGCTTGAAGGTTGCCGAGATACATGAAGTGTACATGGTGATAAGTGGTGAGAGCGTGTGTGAAGAAGTACACCCCTGCAGGGTTATCATGATCTATTCGAATAGTCGTGTCCTCGGTTATGGACTTCTTGGATGCTTACGTGGTACATAGACAACTTAAAGTGGATGCTCTAAAATTCTCAAGACAAGTGTGAGTGCTATGGATGGCCTTCTCCTAGAGAGACGGGGATAAATCCATAGTAGTGTATTGATGTGGTGATTAGTGGACTCGTTTGCGCTGCCTCACCTCAAAGAAGTTTCTCGTAGTCGTAGAACAGGACAGCCACTGAGACAAAGTTGGCTTGCTGCAACTGAACCCCACATTGCCTCCTTGATACTAATGCATGTATGATAGGATCTGATGTAAGTCTTGCGGAGTACCTTTGTACTCATGTTTGCTTTATTTATGTTTTGCAAGTGATACATCTGTCTCACTAGTAGTACCGCTTGGACTTTGACGAGTAGGTTGTTACCTCATCTATGATCTTGTACCCTTGGGAGGGACTTGTAGATAGTCAGGCTTCTTAGCCTTTTTCTATTGTAGTTGTCCGTACTCAGACATGTAATGCTTTCGTTGCTTGTATGATTTGATTGATGGGTCATGTGACCCCTGTTTGTATTTAATGCTATGTGGCTCTTCTGGGCCTTTATCTATATGAGTTTGAGTTATGTTGTGATGCCATGTTGTACAACACATACTTGCATGTTATGCGTACGTGTAACGTGTATTGCTATGTGTGGGATCCGACAACCTAGTTGTCTATCCTTGGTAGCCTCTCTTATGGGGAAATGTAGTCTAGTGCTTCCACTGAGCCATGGTTGTCCGCTACAGCCCGGTTTACCGGAGTCCTGCTAGCCTAGCACTACTGCTCCGGAACACTTAGAGTGGCCGGCATGTGATTCACTTTGTTCCTGTGACTTCCGAGTCCTGCTAGCCTGCTACAGCCCAGATTCCCGGAGTCCAGTTAGCCCAGCTGCTACAGCCCAGATTCACACGCTGCTAACCGACATGCTCGATGTTGTTTCATGTATGCCTGTCCCCGTAAGTTAGTGCCACTTTGGGTTCACGACTAGTCATGTTGGCCCGGGTTCTCTGTCATATGGATGCTAGCGACACTATCATATACGTGAGCCCAAAGGCGCAAACGGTCCCGGGCCATGGTAAGGCAACACCCGTGGGGATACCGTGCGTGAGGCCGCAAAATGATATGAGGTGTTACATGCTAGATCGGTGTGACTTAGAATTGGGGTCCCGACAGCTCTGGTCAGGACCCCAATTCCACCGTTTAATGTACCAACTGACAACTCCACCATTTAATGTAAACATGTATCCGGTTTGCGATTTAGAATCGCCCGGATCAGTGTGAAAGCTTGCATCAACGTAACCATTTACGATGAGCTCTTTGTCACCTCCATAAATGAGAAACATATCCTTAGTCCTTTTCAGGTATTTCGGGATGTTCTTGACCGCTGCCCGGTGATCCACTCTTGGATTACTTTGGTACCTCCCTGCTAGACTTATAGCAAGGCACACATCAGGTCTGGTACACAGCATTGCATACATGATAGAGCCTATGGCTGAAGCATAGGGAACATCTTTCATTTTCTCTCTATCTTCTACAGTGGTCGGGCATTGTGTCTTACTCAACTTCACACCTTGTAATACAGGCAAGAACCCTTTCTTTGCTTGATCCATTTTGAACGTCTTCAAAACTTTGTCAAGGTATGTGCTTTGTGAAAGTCCAATTAAGCGTCTTGATCTATCTCTATAGATCTTAATGCCTAATATGTAAGCAGCTTCACCGAGGTCTTTCATTGAAAAACTCTTATTCAAGTATCCCTTTATGCTATCCAGAAATTCTATATCATTTCCAATTAGTAATATGTCATCCACATATAATATCAGAAATGCTACAGAGCTCCCACTCACTTTCTTGTAAATACAAGCTCCTCCAAAAGTCTGTATAAAACCAAATGCTTTGATCACACTATCAAAGCGCTTATTCCAACTCCAAGAGGCTTGCACCAGTCCATAAATGGATCGCTGGAGCTTGCACACTTTGTTAGCTCCCTTTGGATCGATAAAACCTTCTGGTTGCATCATATACAACTCTTCTTCTAGAAATCCATTCAGGAATGCAGTTTTGACATCCATTTGCCAAATTTTATAATCATAAAATGCGGCAATTGCTAACATGATTCGGACAGACTTAAGCATCGCTACGGGTGAGAAGGTCTCATCGTAGTCAATCCCTTGAACTTGTCAAAAACCTTTTGCAACAAGTCGAGCTTTGTAGACAGTAACATTACCGTCAGCGTCAGTCTTCTTCTTGAAGATCCATTTATTCTCAATTGCTTGCCGGTCATCGAGCAAATCAACCAAAGTCCATACTTTGTTCTCATACATGGATCCCATCTCAGATTTCATGGCATCAAGCCATTTCACGGAATCTGGGCTCACCATCGCTTCTTCATAGTTTGTAGGTTCATCATGATCTAGTAGCATGACTTCCAGAACAGGATTACCGTACCACTCTGGTGCGGATCTTGCTCTGTTTGATCTACGAGGTTCGGTAGTAACTTGATCTGAAGTTCTATGATCATCATCATTGACTTCCTCACTAATTGGTTTAGGTGTCACAGAAACCGGTTTCTGTGATGTACTACTTTCCAATAAGGGAGCAGGTACACTTACCTCATCAAGTTCTACTTTCCTCCCACTTACTTCTTTCGAGAGAAACTCCTTCTCTAGAAAGGATCCATTTTTAGCAATGAATATCTTGCCTTCGGATCTGTGATAGAAGGTGTACCCAACAGTCTCCTTTGAGTATCCTATGAAGACACATTTCTCCGATTTGGTTTCAAGCTTATCAGGTTGAAGTTTTTTCACATAAGCATCACAGCCCCAAACTTTAAGAAACTACAACTTTGGTTTCTTGCCAAACCATAATTCATAAGGCGTCATCTCAAGGGATTTTGATGGTGCCCTATTTAATGTGAATGCGGCCGTCTCTAAAGCATAACCCCAAAACTATAGCGGTAAATCTGTAAGAGACATCATAGATCGCACCATATCAAGTAAAGTATGATTACGACGTTCGGACACACCATAACGTTGTGGTGTTCCGGGTGGCGTGAGCTGCTAAACTATTCCGCATTGTTTCAAATGTAGACCAAACTCGTAACTCAAATATTCTCCTCCACGATCAGATCGTAGAAACTTTATTTTCTTGTTACGATGATTTTCAACTTCACTCTGAAATTCTTTGAAATTTTCAAATGTTTCAGACTTATGCTTCATTAAGTAGATATACCCATATCTACTTAAATCATCTGTGAAGGTGAGAAAATAACGATATCCGCTACGAGCCTCAACATTCATCGGACCACATACATTTGTATGTATGATTTCCATCAAATCCGTTGCTCTCTCCATAGTACCGGAGAACGGTGTTTTAGTCATCTTGCCCATGAGGCACGGTTCGCAAGTACCAAGTGATTCATAATCAAGTGGTTCCAAAAGTCCATCAGTATGGAGTTTCTTCATGCGCTTTACACCGATATGACCTAAACAGTAGTGCCACATATAAGTTGCACTATCATTATCAACTCTGCATCTTTTGGCTTCAGCATTATGAATATGTGTATCACTACTATCGAGATTCATCAAAAATAGACCACTCTTCAAGGGTGCATGACCATAAAAGATTTACTCATATAAATAGAACAACCATTATTCTCTGATTTAAATGAATAACCGTCTCGCATCAAACAAGATCCAGATATAATGTTCATGCTCAACGCTGGCACCAAATAACAATTAGTTAGGTCTAAAACTAATCCCGAAGGTAGATGTAGAGGTAGTGTAGCGACCTGACCCGAATGGATCACGTCTACTGTGCTATAGTGTCATCCCTGGATCAGTAATGCTGACACCACACAGTACATCAAGGATTTATAGCAGAGTTGCAATCACACACTTATTACATCGATGGCTCAAAAAGAACTTATTACAATAAATATGGCGTCAGGCCATCTAACATCATTAACAGCGGAAGACTTGGAAGATAAATGGGTCCATCAACTCCAACGGCATCACTGAGTATAGAACCCCGACCTAAAAATCACCTCAATCATCGTCTGAAAAGTCTGCAACATTAACGTTGCAGCCCGAAACGTGTCAGCACATGGAATATGCTGGCAAGGTAACACATAGAGAGTAATGGAATGAAACAGCTATACTATATGCATATTTGGCTGGTGGAAAGCTCTATGGTTACTGTTTTGCATAAAGCCAATTTTCCCCTACTACAAAGGAATAAATTTATTTAACTATCATGGTGGTTGTTAAACATTGAGAATGGTTGACAGCATTCTCAATCCCAATTAAAAAGTGAACAATTAAACCCAACAATATTAATTAGAAGTAACATGATGAGATTCACAGGATATTCAAGTACTAGATACTCACGATTGTCCATAACCGGGGACACGGCTAATCATGATTAGTTTGTTATACTCTGCAGAGGTTTGCGCACTTTTCCCCACAAGACTCGATCGCCTCCGTTGGATTTCTCGCACTACATGGTGTTTGAGAAACGGATGACCGAGACATGCTCTTTCAGAAGCGCTAGCACCTTACGACGGAGTAGACCGTACCACCTACAACCCCTACATCTGCTAGTCTACCCCTATAAGAGTTCGCACGACTTAGTCAACTATGCCAGAGCCCATAATGGCTTGTGGCTGCACACGTAAGTATTTAGCATGAAAGATCTTATGATCCCTTTGAGCCTAGGTGGCGGTCCGAGAAAAAAACAGGCAGGTCCTGATAGACATCAGGTGCCTCAATCCACCCAGATGTGTGTTTAAGTTGCCACCTTAGATAAACCATTAAATTATCAATCTCACATCTGTCATGGATTTCACTCACCCAATCCACGTCTACTAGCATAGCATGGCATAATAAGCAAACGTAGAAGTAGCTCCCAAAGGTTTCATAGTAACAGGTAATAGGTACTACCTCATCTACTTCCCATCCCACAATTTAATTAGATCCTAATCATGCAAATGTGTGAGGATGGATCTAATGCAATAAAACTGGGTTGTAGAAAAGGTATGATCAAAGTGTTACTTGCCTTGCTGATGATCCGCGAGTCCTAGAGATTCGAAATAACAAGCGGCGCAATCCGGGTAATCTATCGCAGACAAACAACAAGCATACAATAAGTACTCATCTAATGCACAGGTAAAACTCGAACAAGAGATCGAACCAGATAGTTCAACTTAAGAACTCCGGTTGCGAAGAAAGAAAGAACCGAACAAAGAAACCGAAAACAGACGACGGAAAACAACTCGGTTCTAGCAAGTTGAAACTAGGTCAAATTTTACCGTAGCAAAACTTAGTTAAAGTTGATTAGACGGAACGGCGGTTTCGAGACGAAACTCCAGGCGCTTGAATCACCTGATTCCGATAAACGAGCGAGAAAGTAAACTAGAACGAAGATCGGATCTGAGATCGCGATCGCGGAATAAATCCGACGAGAAGAAAAAGAAGAACGGTTGAACGAACGGACGTCCGTCAATCTAGAAGAAATCCAGTGATCACGTTCGTTAGGACGAACGGTCCGGCGAACGGTCTTAGGCAACAAAAATCGGAAAAGAAAACGAATCCGATCTAGGGTTTAGGAGAGGAAAACTGATCGAAAAACCGATCTAGAGAACCGGAACGGTTTGGCGAAGAGAAAAAAAAAGAATCGGAGAAAAAGAATCGGAATGATTAGAAGAAAACGATCCGATGAGAAGAATAGATGTAGCGTGGGGCTACCTCCGGTGAAGTTTCCGGCGAGGAACTCCGGCGGCGTGGCGTGGGCGGCGGCAAGGTGCGGCGGTGGCGGGGTGGTGCGGCGGCGGTGGGGTGCGGCGGTGGGGCACTAGGCGAGGCACGGCATGGGTGTGGGGTGCGGTGGAGCTCTAGGCTTGGGGCTTGGAGCTTTGGATTTGATGTGTTTAGAGGGGGGTGCTTGGGTATTTATATTGGGGAGGGGTGAGGAAACTTGGGGTAGGGGGCAAGGAATTAGACTAGGAATGGGAAAGAATAAACGGAGTAGGACTAGGAATAACGAAAGAAGGAAAAGAGCAAGCTTAGAATCCTAAAAGGATTCGGCTAAGACAAGAGGCGGCGGCGGCCTAGCGCTCCTGGCGCCTGGCGCGCGGCTCCCTGGCCTGGGGCGCGGCGGCGGCTAGCTGAGCCTTGGCCCGGCCAGCTGCAGATCCAGTTTTTTTTTAAAAACGGTTCTCGCGCTCGGAGAAAAAAAACAAAAAGAGATCTAAACGAAGTCCAAAACTAATAAAGTAAATTTTCCCCGACTCCTAAAAATGAGCCGAACAAAATGAACTTTTCTCCGGACCTAAAATGCAATTTTTGAAAACGGGCATTTTTCCCTATCCAAACAAAACGCAAACAAACACCGGAAAACAAAAATTGATCTATTTATTAAATCTTCATTTTTCCTAACTTTTGGGAAAGTCATATTATTCCCTCTCTCATAATTTGACGTCGGAAAAATAGTTGAAGATAAAATAAATAAATCAAAAGATCCTCTTTTCAATTCGAGAAAACTCTCAAATATGAAAATAACGAAATCTCCAACTCTCTCCGAGGGTCCTTGAGTTGCGTGAAATTTCTAGGATCAACCAAAATGCAAGAAAAATATGATATGCATATGATCTATGTATAACATTCCAAATTGAAAATTTGGGATGTTACAGGTAGCGTGCCGACCGCGATCACATCGACTTTGGAACCATTTCCCACGCGCATCGTCACCTCGTCCTTTGCTAGTGTTCGCTTAATCCGTAGTCCCTGTTTCGAGTTGCAAATATTAGCAACAGAACCAGTATCAAATACCCAGGTGCTACTGTGAGCTCTAGTAAGGTACACATCAATAACATGTGTATCACATATACCTTTTTCACCTTGCCATCCTTCTTATCCGCCAAATACTTGGGACAATTCCGCTTCCAGTGTCCAGTCTACTTGCAGTAGAAGCACTCAGTTTCAGGCTTAGGTCCAGATTTGGGTTTCTTCTCCTGAGCAGCAACTTGTTTGCTGTTCTTCTTGAAGTTCCCCTTCTTCTTCTCTTTGCCCTTTTTCTTGAAACTGACGGTCTTATTGACCATCAACACTTGATGCTCCTTCTTGATTTCTACCTCCGCAGCCTTTAGCATTGCGAAGAGCTCAGGAATCGTCTTATTCATCCCTTGCATGTTATAGTTCATCACGTCGGAAAAATAGTTGAAGATAAAATAAATAAATCAAAAGATCCTCTTTTCAATTCGAGAAAACTCTCAAATATGGAAATAACGAAATCTCCAACTCTCTCCGAGGGTCCTTGAGTTGCGTGAAATTTCTAGGATCAACCAAAATGCAAGAAAAATATGATATGCATATGATCTATGTATAACATTCCAAATTGAAAATTTGGGATGTTACAAACCTACCCCCCTTAAGATGAATCTCGCCCTCGAGATTCGGGTTGGCTAGAAAATAGGTGAGGGTGGTCCTTGAGCAAATCTTCTTCTCTCTCCCAGGTGGCTTCGTCCTCTGAGTGATAGTTCCACTGAACTTTGCAAAACTTGATAACCTTGCTACGAGTAACTCTACTGGCAAACTCGAGAATCTTGACTAGCTTCTCTTCATACGTTAAGTCGTCCTTCAACTGAATCGCTTCTAGTGGCACTGTATCTCTTAAAGGTACCTCGGCCATCTCGGCGTGACATTTCTTCAGCTGAGAAACATGGAATACATCATGAACTCCTGACAATCCCTCTGGCAATTCTAACTTATACGCGACTTCTCCCATACGTTGCAAAATCTTATATGGTCCAACGAAACGCGGTGCTAACTTTCCCTTAACTCCAAAGCACTTAACTCCTCGAAGAGGGGATACTCGGAGATACACTCTGTCTCCGGTTTCGTAAACTGTATCTTTGCATTTAGCATCTGCGTAGCTCTTCTGCCTGGACTGGGCTATCTTGAGCCTATCACGTATCAACTTTACTTTCCGTTCAGACTCCTTAATCAAATCTAGTCCAAAGAATTGACGGTCTCCAACTTCGTCCCATGACAACGGTGTCCTGCATCTCCTTCCGTACAAAGCTTCGAAAGGTGCCATCTTCAAACTAGTTTGGTAACTGTTGTTATAAGAAAACTCCGCATACGGCAAGTTATCATCCCAACTAGATCCATAATCTAGTGCACAAGCTCTCAGCATATCTTCCAAAATCTGATTGACCCTCTCGGTCTGTCCATCTGTCTGCGGATGAAAAGCGGTGCTGAACTCTAGCCTAGTTCCCAAAGTTTCATGCAACTGATTCCAAAACTTTGAGGTAAATTGGGTTCCTCTGTCTGATACAATACTCCTTGGAACTCCATGCAAACAAATGATCCTAGTCATGTATATCTTTGCCAGCTTAGCACTGGTGTAAGTGGTCTTAACTGGAATGAAATGTGCTACCTTAGTCAAACGAACAACTACCACCCATATCGAGTCATATCCTGCTTTCGTCCTGGGTAGTCCTGTGATAAAGTCCATGCCTATTTTATCCCACTTCCATTCGGGTATCGGCAATGGTTGTAACAATCCGGCTGGCTTCTGATGTTCTGCCTTCACTCTATGACATACGTCACAAACTGCTACATAGGCGGCAATATCCTTCTTCATTCCGGTCATGTCTCCTTCAAATCCAAGTACATCTTGGTATTTCCTGGGTGAATCGAATACGGTGAATCATGTGCCTCTTGCAAAATCAACTTCCTGATCTCCGGGTCATTTGGCACATAAACACGGTCCTCAAACCATAGGGTATCGTGCTCATCCTCACGAAATCCCTTTGCTTTTCCTTTGCTTAATTTTTCCTTTATAGCAGCAATCTACTTGTCAGATTTCTGAGCTTCTCTGATTTTATCCATCAATGTTGACTGAATCTCCAATGCTGCTACATAGCCTTTCGGAACTATCTCTAAACTTAGTGCATGAAGGTTTTCTGCTAACTCCTTGGATATTTCTCCCGTCATTAACGTATTGACATGGCTCTTGCGGCTCAATGCGTCAGCTACTACATTAGCCTTTCCGGGATGGTAATGCAATCTCATATCATAATCCTTGATGAGCTCCAACCATCTCCTTTGTCTGAGGTTCAACTCCTTCTGCGTGAAAATGTACTTCAAACTCTTGTGATCCGTGTACACCTCACAATGATTTCCAATGAGGAAATGTCTCCATGTCTTCAATGCATGCACTATGGCTGCTAACTCCAAGTCATGTGTGGCGTAATTCAACTCATGAGGTTTCAGTTGTCGTGAAGCATACGAAACAACTCTCCCTTCCTGCATAAGCACTGCTCCAAGTCCTCGACGTGAAGCGTCGCAATATACCTCATAATCCTTGGTCTGATCTGGCAAAATCAATACTGGTGAGGTAACCAATCGTTTCTTCAACTCCTGGAAACTGGCCTCACACTCCTCAGTCCATTTGAACTTAGTATCCTTCTTCAACAACTCCGTCATAGGCTTTGCAATCTTTGAAAAGTTCTCAATGAATCTCCGGTAATATCTCGCGAGTCCAAGAAAACTTCGGATCTCTCCAACTGTCGTTTGTGCTTCCCATTTGGTTACGGTCTCAACCTTTGCAGGGTCAACTGCTATCCCTTCTCCGGATATAACGTGTCCAAGAAATCCAACTTCCTTCAACCAAAACTCACATTTGCTAAATTTGGCATATAACTGATGTTCCCTTAGCTTCTCCAATACCAACCGCAAATGTTCCTTATGCTCTTCTTCATTCTTCGAATAAACCAGGATATCATCAATGAACACTACGACGAACTTATCTAAAAATTCCATAAACACTTTGTTCATCATGTTCATAAAATAGGCAGGCGCGTTAGTCAATCCAAATGACATAACGGTATACTCGTACAATCCATATCTCGTGGTGAATGCTGTCTTAGGTATGTCTTGCTCTCGGATCTTCAACTGGTGGTACCCTGATCGCAAATCGATCTTGGAAAACACTTTAGCTCCTTGCAAACGATCAAACAGATCATTTATCATTAGCAGTGGGTACTTGTTCTTGATGGTTACTTCATTCAATCCACGATAATCAACAACCATCCTTAATGATCCATCCTTCTTCTCCACTAGAAGTACGGGTGATCCCCAAGGTGAAGAACTTGGGCGAATGTAACCCTTCTCCAATAACTCCTTAATCTGATTCTTAATTTCCACCAAATCCTTTGCTGGCATCCGGTACGGTCTCTTTGATATGGGTCCAGTGCCTGGCAACAACTCAATCAGAAACTCAATGTCTCTATCCGGTGGCATGCCTGGCAACTCTTTAGGAAATACATCAGGAAAATCCTTTAGCACTGGTACTTCCTCTTGCACAACTCCTGTCAGACAATTTACTTGGGTCCTCTTTGGCACATGCCGGGATACATACTTGATCCTTCTTCCTTCCGGCGTGGTAAGCAAAATTGACTTACTAGCGCATTCAATATTCCCTTCATACAGTGATAACCAATCCATGCCTAAAATCACATCCAATCCTTGAGATTCCAATACTATTTGGTTTGAGGGAAAAACATAGTTACCAATCCTCAATGGTAACCGATCACACCATTGTCTAGCCATAAACTCCGCTCCTGGTGAGCTTACTAACATGGGTGACCTAAGGGCTTGGGTTGGCAGGTTATATTTATCCACAAATCCCCTTGATATGTATGAATGCGATGCACCAGTATCAAAAGAACGAGTGCGGTAAATGACTTAACCAAAAACTTACCGATCACCGCATCAGGCTGATCTTCAATCTCCTCCACGCTAACGTGGTTCACCTGTCCCCTATTGAAAGGGTTCGGCTTCTTCCCTGAGCTTCCATTGCCATTTCCATTCTGGCCTTCAGGACATTCATTGGCATAATGTCCGGTCTTGGAACACTTGAAACAGGTGACGTAGACTCAGGTCTCTCTTGGATGGGGTCGATGGGGCGGTCTGGTTTTGGCTGTTGCTTCCTCCATTCCCATTACCATTCTTGTGGCCATTGTGGTTGTGCGAACTACTTCCTCCATCGGTATGCTGAAACTGAAATCCCGATTTAGGGGTAAAACGGGGCTTCTACTGGGCTCCAGAGTTATGCTTCCCTTGTCCATACTTCCTCTTGCGGTTCTCAATCTGCTGTTGCTTCCCTTCAATCATGATGGCACGATCTACCAACTCCTGGTAGTTTCTGAAACTTGCTACCATCAACTGCATGCTTAGCTCATCATTCAATCCTTCCAGAAACTTCTCCTGCTTAGCTGCATCCGTAGCAACGTCATCTGGGGCGTAACGTGCTAACTTGCTGAAGTCATCCACATACTGGCCAACTGTCCTTCCTCCTTGGCGTAAGTTGCAAAACTCACGCTTCTTCATGGCCATAGCTCCTGCTGAAACATGTGCAGTGCGGAAAGCTTGCTGGAACTGATCCCATGTGACAGTGTCAACTGGGAAAGTGGCTGTGAAATTCTCCCACCATGCTGCCGCGGGTCCTTCCAACTGATGTGCGGCAAACTTCACTTTCTCACCATCCGTGCATCCTGCAGTGGTCAACTCCCTTCCTATCTTGCGGAGCCAATCGTCTGCTACTATCGGCTCGATGCTACTGGAAAACACCGGCGGATTTAGCCTAAGGAAACGGGCTAAGTGGTCAACAGGGGGTGGTGGTGGTGGTGGGTTGTTGTTGTTGTTCTGCTGATTCTGAACTAACATCTGCATCAACTGATTCTGTTGTTGGATCAACTGGGAGAGCTCCGGTGGAAATCCAGTGTCACGTCTCGGAGGCATCTGAAGGTTTTTAGAAAAGAAGAGAAATAAGAATAGAATGAGGTCTAAAGAGAAAACACTACCCCAATGCACATGAGCAAATTCACACAAAATCACTTCATTCAATCAAACAAGGGCATACAATCGATCTAGCTATCGCAAAAGTGCTCGAACTATAGTGTTTACATGGGGGGAAAATACTACTAATATTTGGTGGTCATCTAAAAATTTGAACCGGTGGAAGACTCCATGATATCCGCTCCAGCTTCGTCGTCAAAGTCGGGTTCACTTGGATCCGAATCGGTGTCGTCGATGATGATGTAGTTATCTGGGCATGCGACGTACTCGTCTTCCTCCTTGGATGCTAACTCCCTCTTGAGTTCTTCAATTTCTTGCTTAAGATCGCCGTTGTGTCTTGCTAGAGCTACGATTTCGTCCATGTAGTCCTTGCGTGTAGCCTTCGGTTCTCCTTCTAGCTCAATGATCCTCGCTTTCGCATTCTTCAACTCCATCATATCATTGCACATCTAGTTCTCGTGGCGTCGAATGTGCTGGTTTAACTCCTGGATGAATGCTGCAATGGATTTATCCTTCTTGGTGCTGATTAACTCCCATTGTTCATCCCGGCGTCCGCAAATCTGGTAGATAGAGTCCTTGAGGTCTTCTTGACAAACTTCTCCAATGCGTCCTATGGTGATATGGACTGCCATGCTCCTTCCTAGACTCCAAGTTGGTGCATTGAAAACACTATCTATGGGCTTCATGATTGGCGCGAATGTCCTTCCCGAAACGTGAGCTTGAATCTTCCAGCGCTCCTCTTCAGGCAAGGTGGCGTTGAAGGTTCCCGTGAAACTTGGTAATCCAATGTTTAGGTACTTGGTGACTTCCTTCAAGTGAAAACCAAAAGGTGTGCCTTCGTCCGGTTGAGCGTACTTAATCTTCGCGTCCTTCATCCTAAGGAGTAGAAAAGATGAGGAGTTAGAAAATGAGGAGAGAATAGTGATCTATGGCTTTGACTTAGTGGTCGTGACCTACAGTCAGCGTGTGCTCTGATACCATCTCTGTAGCGACCTGACCCGAATGGATCACGTCTACTGTGCTATAGTGTCATCCCTGGATCAGTAATGCTGACACCACACAGTACATCGAGGATTTATAGCAGAGTTGCAATCACACACTTATTACATCGATGGCTCAAAAAGAACTTATTACAATAAATATGGCGTAAGGCCATCTAACATCATTAACAGCGGAAGACTTGGAAGATAAATGAGTCCATCAACTCCAACAGCATCACTGAGTATAGAACCCCGACCTAAAAATCACCTCAATCGTCGTCTGAAAAGTCTGCAACATTAACGTTGCAGCCCGAAACGGGTCAGCACATGGAATATGCTGGCAAGGTAACACATAGAGAGTAATGGAATGAAACAGCTATACTATATGCATATTTGGCTGGTGGAAAGCTCTATGGTTACTGTTTTGCGTAAAGCCAATTTTTCCCTACTACAAAGGAATAAATTTATTTAACTATCATGGTGGTTGTTAAACATTGAGAATGGTTGACAGCATTCTCAATCCCAATTAAAAAAAGTGAACAATTAAACCCAACAATATTAATTAGAAGTAACATGATGAGATTCACAGGATATTCAAGTACTAGATACTCAAGATTGTCCATAACCGGGGACACGGCTAATCATGATTAGTTTTTTATACTCTGCAGAGGTTTGCGCACTTTTCCCCACAAGACTCGATCGCCTCCGTTGGATTTCTCGCACTACATGGTGTTTGAGAAATGGATGACCGAGACATAGTCTTTCAGAAGCGCTAGCACCTTACGACGGAGTAGACCGTACCACCTACAACCCCTACATCTGCTAGTCTACCCCTATAAGAGTTCGCACGACTTAGTCAACTATGCTAGAGCCTAGAGCCCATAATGGCTTGTGCCTGCACACGTAAGTATTTAGCATGAAAGATCTTATGATCCCTTTGAGCCTAGGTGGCGGTCCGAGAAAAAAATAGGCAGGTCCTGATAGACATCAGGTGCCTCAATCCACCCAGATGTGTGTTTAAGTTGCGACCTTAGATAAACCATTAAATTATCAATCTCACATCTGTCATGGATTTCACTCACCCAATCCACGTCTACTAGCCTAGCATGGCATAATAAGCAAACGTAGAAGTAACTCCCAAAGGTTTCATAGTAACAGGTAATAGGTACTACCTCATCTACTTCCCATCCCACAATTTAATTAGATCCTAATCATGCAAATGTGTGAGGATGGATCTAATGCAATAAAACTGGGTTGTAGAAAAGGTATGATCAAAGTGTTACTTGCCTTGCTGATGATCCGCGAGTCCTAGAGATTCGAAATAACAAGCGGTGCAATCCGGGTAATCTATCGCAGACAAACAACAAGCATACAATAAGTACTCATCTAATGCACAGGTAAAACTCGAACAAGAGATCGAACCAGATAGTTCAACTTAAGAACTCCGGTTGCGAAGAAAGAAAGAACCGAACAAAGAAACCGAAAACAGATGGCGGAAAACAACTCGGTTCTAGCAAGTTGAAACTAGGTCAAATTTTACCGTAGCAAAACTTAGTTAAAGTTGATTAGACGGAACGGCGGTTTCGAGACGAAACTCCAGGCGCTTGAATCACCTGATTCCGAAAAACGAGCGAGAAAATAAACTAGAACGAAGATCGGATCTGAGATCGCGATCGCGGAATAAATCCGACGAGAAGAAAAAGAAGAATGGTTGAACGAACGGACGTCCGTCAACCTAGAAGAAATCCGGTGATCACGTTCGTTAGGACGAACGGTCCGGCGAACGGTCTCAGGCAACAAAAATCGGAAAAGAAAACGAATCCGATCTAGGGTTTAGGAGAGGAAAACTGATCGAAAAACCGATCTAGAGAACCGGAACGGTTTGGCGAAGAGAAAAAAAACGAATCGGAGAAAAAGAATCGGAACGATTAGAAGAAAACGATCCGATGAGAAGAATAGATGTAGCGTGGGGCTACCTCCGGTGAAGTTTCCGGCGAGGAACTCCGGCGGCGTGGCGTGGGCGGCGGCAAGGTGCGGCGGCGGCGGGGTGGTGCGGCGGCGGTGGGGTGCGGCGACGGGGCACTAGGCGAGGCGCGGCGCGGGTGTGGGGCGCGGTGGAGCTCTAGGCTTGGTGCTTGGAGCTTTGGATTTGATGTGTTTAGAGGGGGGGTGCTTGGGTATTTATATTGGGGAGGGGTGAGGAAACTTGGGGTAGGGGCAAGGAATTAGACTAGGAATGGGAAAGAATAAACGGAGTAGGACTAGAAATAACGAAAGAAGGAGAAGAGCAATCCTAGAATCCTAAAAGGATTCGCCTAAGACAAGAGGCGGCGGCGGCCTAGCGCTCCTGGCGCCTGGCGCGCGGCTCCCTGGCCTGGGCGCGGCGGCGGCTAGCTGGGCCTTGGCCGGGCCGGCTGCGGATCCAGTTTTTTTTTAAAACGGTTCTCGCGCTCGGAGAAAAAAAAACAAAAAGAGATCTAAACGAAGTCCAAAACTAATAAAGTAAATTTTCCCCGACTCCTAAAAATGAGCCGAACAAAATGAACTTTTCTCCGGACCTAAAATGCAATTTTCGAAAACGCACATTTTTCCCTATCCAAACAAAACGCAAACAAACACCGGAAAACAAAAATTGATCTATTTATTAAATCTTCATTTTTCCTAACTTTTGGGAAAGTCATATTATTCCCTCTCTCATAATTTGACGTCGGAAAAATAGTTGAAGATAAAATAAATAAATCAAAAGATCCTTTTTTCAATTCGAGAAAACTCTCAAATATGAAAATAACGAAATCTCCAACTCTCTCCGAGGGTCCTTGAGTTGCGTGAAATTGCTACCATCATCTTTCAACTTTGCTTTCTCAAGGAACGCATTAAAATTCAACGGAACAACAGCACGGGCCATCTATCTACAATCAACATGAACAAGCAAGATACTATCAGGTACTAAGTTCATGATAAATTTAAGTTCAATTAATCATATTACTTAAGAACTCCCACTTAGAAAAACATCCCTCTAATCTTCTAAGTGATCACGTGATCCAAATCAACTAAACCATAACCGATCATCACGTGAAATGGAGTAGTTTTCAATGGTGAACATCAATATGTTGATCATATCTACTATATGATTCACGCTCGACCTTTCGGTCTCAGTGTTCCGAGGCCATATCTGCATATGCTAGGCTCGTCAAGTTTAACCTGAGTATTCTGCGTGTGCAAAACTGGCTTGCACCCGTTGTAGATGGACGTAGAGCTTATCACACCCGATCATCACGTGCTGTCTGGGCACGACGAACTTTGGCAACGGTGCATACTCAGGGAGAACACTTTTATCTTGAAATTTAGTGAGAGATCATCTTATAATTCTACACTCAATCAAAGCAAGATAAGATGCATAAAAGATAAACATCACATGCAATCAATATAGGTGATATGATATGGCCATCATCATCTTGTGCTTGTGATCTCCATCTCCGAAGCACCGTCATGATCACCATCGTCACCGGCGCGGCACCTTGATCTCCATCGTAGCATCGTTGTCGTCTCGCCAATCTTATGCTTCCACGACTATCTCTACTGCTTAGTGATAAAGTAAAACATTACAGCGCGATTGCATTGCATACAATAAAGCGAAAACCATATGGCTCCTGCCAGTTGCCGATAACTCGGTTACAAAACATGATCATCTCATACAATAAAATTTAGCATCATGTCTTGACCATATCACATCACAACATGCCCTGCAAAAACAAGTTAGACGTCCTCTACTTTGTTGTTGCAAGTTTTACGTGGCTGCTACGGGCTTAAGCAAGAACCAATCTTACCTACGCATCAAAACCACAACGATAGTTTGTCAAGTTGGTGCTGTTTTAACCTTTGCAAGGACCGGTTGTAGCCACACTCGGTTCAACTAAAGTTGGAGAAACTGACACCCGCCAGCCACCTATGTGCAAAGCACGGCGGTAGAACCAGTCTCGCGTAAGCATACGGGTAATGTCGGTCCGGGCCGCTTCATCCAACAATACCGCCGAACCAAAGTATGACATGCTGGTAAGCGTTATGACTTATTTCGCCCACAACTCACTTGTGTTCTACTCGTGCATATAACATCAAACCATAAAACCTAGGCTTGGATGCCACTGTTGGGGAACGTAGTAATTTCAAAAAAAATCCTACGCACACGCAAGATCATGGTGATGCATAGCAACGAGAGGGGAGAGTGTTGTCTACATACCCTCTACACCGAAGCGGAAGCGTTGATGCAACATAGAGGAAGCAGTCGTACGTCTTCCCAGTCCAACCGATCCAAGCACCGTTACTCCGGTACCTCCGAGTTCTTGGCACACGTTCAGCTCGATGACGCTCCCCGGGCTCCGATCCAGCAAAGCTTCGGGGAGGAGTTCCGTCAGCACAACGGCGTGGTGATGATCTTGATGTTCAAACGTCGCAGGGCTTCGCCTAAGCACTGCTACAATATGACCGATCACGAAGATCAACTTGTGTGTCCTAGGGTGCCCCCCTGCCCCCGTATATAAAGGAGCAAGGGGGGAGGCCGGCCGGCCCTATGGGGCGCGCCAAAGGGAGGGGGAGTCCTCCTCCTAGTGGGAGTAGGACTCCCCTTTCCTAGTCCAACTAGGAAGAAAGAGGGGGGTGGAAAGGGAGGGAGAGGGAGAGGGAAAGAGGGGCCGCGCCCCCCCTCCCTAGTCCAATTCAGACTCCCCATGGGGGGGGCCACCTCCTGGGCTGCTGTCCTCTCTCTCCCCTCAGGCCCACTAAGGCCCAATACTTCCCCGGGAGGTTCCGGTAACCCCTCCGGCACTCCGGTTTTCTCCGAAATCACCCGGAACACTTCCGGTGTCCGAATATAGTCGTCCAATATATCAATCTTTATGTCTCGACCATTTCGAGACTCCTCGTCATGTCCATGATCACATCCGGGACTCCGAACAACCTTCGGTACATCAAAAATACATAAACTCATAATGAAACTGTCATCGTAACGTTAAGCGTGCGGACCCTATGGTTCGAGAACAATGTAGACATGACCGAGACATGTCTCTGGTCAATAACCAATAGCGGAACCTGGATGCTCATATTGGTTCCTACATATTCTACGAAGATCCTTATCGGTCAGACCGCATAAGAACATACGTTGTTCCCTTTGTCATCGGCATGTTACTTGCCCGAGATTCGATCGTCGGTATCTCAATACCTAGTTCAATCTCGTCATCGGCAAGTCTCTTTACTCGTTCCGTAATACATCATCTCACAACCAACTCATTAGTTGCAATGCTTGCAAGGCTTATGTGATGTGCATTACTGAGAGGGCCCAGAGATACCTCTCCGACAATCGGAGTGACAAATCCTAATCTCGAAATACGCCAACCCAACATGTACCTTTGGAGACACGTGTAGAGAACCTTTATAATCACCCAGTTACGTTGTGACGTTTGGTAGCACACAAAGTGTTCCTCCGGCAAACGGGAGTTGCATAATCTCATAGTCATAGGAACATGTATAAGTCATGAAGAAAGCAATAGCAACATACTAAACGATCGGGTGCTAAGCTAATGGAATGGGTCATGTCAATCAGATCATTCAACTAATGATGTGATCCCTTTAATCAAATAACAACTCTTTGTTCATGGTTAGGAAACATAACCAACTTTGATTAACGAGCTAGTCAAGTAGAGGCATACTAGTGACACTCTGTTTCTCTATGTATTCACACATGTATTATGTTTCCGGTTAATACAATTCTAGCATGAATAATAAACATTTATCATGATACAAGGAAATAAATAATAACTTTATTATTGCCTCTAGGGCATATTTCCTTCACGCCGTGCCCCGTAGCCTCGGGTTTGACCTCACCCGAGCTCCGGCAGCCGCACAGCTCGTCGTCAATAACGTTTCCGGCCACCCCGAGGTCCACCTCTGCCACCAAACGACGCGGCTTGCTCCCAGCTATGTGTAGATGCTCTCTGCCGTCCATTTGGTCGCCGGAGCACGAAACCCGCACTGCCCCACCGCGTATGGCCTCGTCGGCGGCTAAACGCCGGCGAGTTTGACCCTGGTTGACCCCGTGTGGGCCCAGGTTGACTCCCCCTGAGTCTATGACAAGTGAGACCGCTCTGCTAATTAACTTAGATTAGCACTAACTAAATTTAGTTAGTTAATTAACTACTGACACGCGGGTCCCACTGGTCAGGTTTGACCTGGACCGGCCCCGTTGACCACTGACGTCACCCTGACACAATGCTGACGCAATAATTCAATTACTGGAATTATTCTTATATAGGAAATTCCAGAAAATACTACAAACTTCAAAAATTCATAACTTTTAATCTGTAACTCCAAATGCAAAGATTTATATATGAAATTTGATCAGAAAAATTCAATCTTTCCATCTGTAATGGTTTCATGCATGACAAAACACTTTAACCTTGCTGTTTAGGTGAAACAAGCTAATGCACTTATATGGCTTAAGAACATAAGCTTTCATTTGAATCCTTGATTCAAATAGACTCAAACCAGCTTGTTTCATAATGCATTAGGCAGGACACCTCATATTGCCATGTCATAGCATGCATCATATTGTTGCATATTGCCATGTGATGATTGTGTTCTGTGGTGTCCTTCGTGGTAGGTTCTGCCTCCGAGGATATTCTCGAGTATCCAACTGAAGGGCAGTACCCTACTACTCCATCAGGCAAGCAGCCCCATTGATCATATCGATACAATCCCATGTTCTCGCTCCTGCTCTCATTTACTGCATTAAGACAACAACATTTCAAACTGTTGTGTGCTGCGGTAGTTGAACCCTTATCCTCTGCATGACCTGTCATTGCCACGGTAACTAGATGAAACCCACTAGCATGTGTAGGAGTCGATTGAGCCATGTATGTGTTTCCTACCTTGCTATGCCTGCTATGCTTAGAGTTGTGTCAGGTCTGGTTCATCTGGGTGATGGGCTAGAGTGAAATGATTACGTCGGTAATGTGAGGGACGTGTTGAACATGATTTGGTAAAGGTATCGATGAGAGGCCATGTAGGAGTACATGGTGTGGGTTGTTTCATTGAGGTCGTCCTTAAGAACTGAGATCTGTATGTGTGATTCAAGAATCAGTAACTACCATGCATTGGGATCCTTAATTGACCCTCTTGGCTTCTTAACCACCCTAGTACTCTGTCCAGGAGTTGCAACTAGTTTCTGGTGTTTATAGGTTATGTGTTGGCGGCCGTGCGTAGCGCTGACCCTAGGGGTGGGCTATGATGCGGTACATACACCGTGGCCAGGTATGTCGGGCGCCTGTTTGGCATCTCGGGACCCTGTACACATCGTTCAGGGCCGTATGTGGAAACCTCGGCCTGACTCCCTGCGGATGGAACCTAGATAGGCGATAAACATGGACTAGAGACTCGAGTGTTTAGGTAGGCCGTGGGCGACACCCTCGTTGGGCTTCCACTTGAAGGTTGCCGAGTACATGTCATGTAAACGACGGTAAGTGGTTAGAGCGTGTGTGAAGAAGTACACCCCTGCAGGGTTAACATCATCTATTCGAATAGCCGCGTCCGCGGTAAAGGACTACTTGGTTGCCTACACACTTCATAGACAAGTTAGTGGTTACTACTAAAAGATTCAAGATAAGTGTGAGTACCGAGGATGGCCCTCTCGTAGGATGACGAGGGAGGATCCTCGGTGGAGTATTGTGTTGGTGATTAGTGGACTCGTGTGCGAAAACTATTTTACTAGTGGTGTCTCGTAGGATAGCTTAGCCAAGAGTCAAAGCTGCTTTGCTGCAATAACTCCACCGCCTTCTTGAGAATGAGCATGTATAGTAGGATCTGTTGTAAGACTTGTTGAGTACCTTTGTACTCATGTTGCTTTAATTACTGTTTTCAGACGACAACACCGCCCCCTCCGATGGGTTTTACGTAGACCTCGACGTCGATGAGTGACTTGCCACCCAGGTGGTGATTCTGGCCATGGAGGGCCCTATGTAGATAGACAGGCTTCGTCAAGCCTTCTTTCTTTCTAGTGTCTGTACTCAGACTAATTTGCTTCTGCATGTGCTTGTATGCTTGTATGACTTGAGTGTCGGGTCATGTGACCCCTACCTGTATGAACATGTTATGTATGGCTCTCCGAAGCCTTTAAATAAACTACTTTGAGTTGTAGAGTTTTGTTGTGATGCCATGTTGTATTTACACATATCGAGCATATTGTGTGTATGATTGAAATGCTTGGTATGTGTGGGATCCGACAATCTAGTTGTTTATCCTTGGCAGCCTCTCTTATGGGGAAATGTAGTCTAGTGCTTCCATGAGCCATAGTAGTCTGCTACAGCCTCGTTCACCGGAGTCCTTCTAGCCCGGCACTACTCACTACAAGAAATATGTCAACTTATGACCTTCTGTCAGTGACCCTCGAAGAATTGGTCATAAATTTATGACCATTTTAGACCAATTGGTCAAAAGCTGTCTGGGGGGCTCTAAACCCTAAACCATAACGACCATTTTGGTCAGAAAGGTCATAATTTCATTAGAAGAAATGGTCGTAAAGCTAGTCGCACTGTCCACTGCCTCATGCCTAGCTGATAACGACCAATATAAAATGGTCAGTACACTTGACTTTGAATGAATTAGGATGATTAGGCAGCCACCTCAGCAACCTCGCTTATGTGTCACTGTCTAGGTGTCATTTTTGCTTGAGTTTTAATATTCAACAGACAGACGAGGCACACACTGACAGGCGGGACCCATTTGACAGGTGGGGCCGAGCGCTTAATTCGCCCCAAAAAGATGCACGAGGCGGGACTCGAACCCATGACCTCGCGCTTGGTTTGCTCGCATGCTACCGCTGGGCTAGAGAGCGACAGTTGCTCACATCTGGGACTTTATCTATACATTATATAGAACTACGGCTCTCTCGTATCATTGACAAGTGGGACCTTCCGACCAGGTGGCGTCGAATAGAGCAACGATTTGCAACACTGACAGGCGGGACCCATTTGATAGGTGGGTGAGCGAGCGTTTAATTCCCTAAAAAATATGCACTAGCGGGGACTAGAACCCACGACCTCGTGCTGGGTTCGCTCGTTCGTTACCGCTGGGCTAGAGAGAGATTGTTGCTAATGTGTGGGTACTTTTCCATATAGTATATAAAACCATGGCTCTCACGTATCAGTGACAAGTGGGACCTTCCGACCAGGTGGCGGTGGGTGGCACCGAACAGATCAACACTTAGCGTTTTTCTAGGTCTTCCGACCAGGTGGCGGCGGGCGGCGGCGGAAGCAACCAGGTGACCTCGCCCACGGCCTGGCCGTAGGTGACCTCGCCCACGGCCTCACGGCGGAAGCAACCAGCAAGGGGCGGAGGCGGGGGCGGGGCCGGCAGCGGAGGCGGCGGCGGGGCCGGCAGGGGGCGGAGGCGAGGCAGGGTGTGGAGGCGGGGGCCAGCAGGGCGTAGGCGACCGACGGTGGTGGGGGCTCGCCGAGCATGGGGAACTCGCCGCCGCCGCAAGCACACCTCCCGGTATGCACCTCACCTCTTCCCCCCTCTCCTCTCTCGTCACCCGAGCAGTGGGAGATCGATTTCAGTCAGATGTTCTTCAGCATAGATGAATTTTGTTGATGCACTGTTAGTAGTTAGGAGATAGCTTGCTTGTTTGGTAGATATTGCATAGATGAATGGAAATTCTGCCACGTCAGCTTGCCACGGTGGATCTGACGTGGTGTGGTCGGATTGCTAGTGACCAAAAGAGTTGGTCGTTAAATCTACGACCTTTTTTTGGTCATAAACATTTACGACCATTCCATAAGAAAGGTCGCTAATGTCAGTTTATGACGGCCAGCTTTTGACCTTATGTTTTTTGTCACAAAAAGGTCACAAATGGAAATTGGTGACCATTCAGTGACCAATAGTGGTGGTCACAAGTTGACATATTTCTTGTAGTGACTGCTCAGGACACTTGACTGGCCGGCATGTGTTTCACTTCGTTCCTGTGTCTGTCCCTTCGGGGAAATGTCACGTGGTGACATCCGGAGTCCTGCCTAGCCTGCTACAGCCCAGGGTACCAAAGTCCTGTTAGCCCAGTGCTATAGCCCGGATTCACACGCTGCTGACCGACATGTTCGATGTGATTCATGTATGCCTGTCCCCATAGGTTAGTGCCGCTTTGGGTCCACGACTAGGCATGTCGGCCCGGGTTCTCTGTCATATGGATGCTAGCGACACTATCATATACGTGAGCCAAAAGGCGCAAGCGGTCCCGGGCCATGGTAAGGTGACACCCATGGGGATACCGTGCGTGAGGCCGCAAAGTGATATGAGGTGTTACCAGCTAGATCGATGTGACTTGGAATCGGGGTCCTGACAGCGTTCGACCTAGACTAGCTAGTCATGTGTGCATCATGTTTAAACTTCATTTAAATTTCAATTGGGGATTTGTGAAAACCTCAGAATTCATTTCTGGAAATGACCCAGATAAAAATTGCTCCAAAAAGGTCCAAGAAAATGTTCATGTTCCTCTTTGAAAATATTGGTCAGAGGTAAACTTCAAACAAATATTTTCAGGAGCTCATAAATATTTATTTTGGCCATTTGGAATTAATCTAGTATTTATTTGCATTGGATAAATATTTTTATATATACAAAATATTGTCCAATATTTCTGAATTTTGGTGAGGGGCTTTGGAGTGGTCCAACTAGTCCCTACTAAAATTTACAGAATAAAATAAGTTGATTTAGTATTTTACTAAATCAGAACAAATGTCAGAAAATAGAAAAGAAAAACAAAAAAAGGAAAAAACGCTTACCTGCACTTTCCTCCCTGTGCAGCCCGGC
Organism: Triticum monococcum; assembly: GCA_034509565.1. Classification (NCBI taxonomy): domain Eukaryota; kingdom Viridiplantae; phylum Streptophyta; class Magnoliopsida; order Poales; family Poaceae; genus Triticum; species Triticum monococcum. Next base: position 616,026,331 of record CM067846.1, read on the forward strand.
CTCACCCAGCAGGCCGGCCCAGCCAACTGGTCGCGCCAGTCATCTCCTAGCTCATGCCAGGAGGACGAGCGCGTGGCTAGCGCGCGCGAGCACGCGCCCTGGCCACCTCCTGCCTGCCTGCCTATGTGGACGCCGCGGAAGAGCTCACCGCAGACGTCTGGATCGAGCCGACCCCGCTCACTTTCCCCTCGCCCTCTCCCTCGCTCTCTCGCGCGAATGGCCGAGCGCTGCCGTCGCCGCCGTTCACCGTAGCCGCAGCCACCGCCTCCCCCTCGCCCTCTCTCCGTGTCTGCAAGCTCCGCCGCGACATCCTCTACGTCCTCGATGAGCCAAGCAACCGGGGACGCCGCGTGGAGCCATCACCGCCGTCGTCTTCATCATCGGCCGCCGGAGATCGCCACCGACATCCCGTCACCTCCAAGCCGTCCCTGAGCGCGCTGAGATCATCGAAGGCCTCGCCGTGAGCTCCCCTACCAAACCCCTCTCCCCCCCCCCTCGTTTTTGCGCATTCCGGCTCTGTTCCCCGCCATGGCCGTAGCTCCTCGTCGCCGATCATGTCGCCGCCGTGGCCAGAGCCACTGCAGCTCGCACCCGAGTCCCTCACCGTGCTCCTGGTGCCACGAGGGTGCCGTGGAGCCCCTCGGGTGGCCTCCCCGTGCCCCGCAGCCCACTCCCGCTCGAAGCCGTGCTGCGGCCGCCGCGCTGAGCTCCGCTCCGGCGAGCTCCGGCCGTCCCCACCTCTCTCACTTGCTCCAGGAGAGGCAGACGAGCCTTGGCTCCTCGTCCATGGCCTCCGACGCCCAAAGGGTCACCAGAAGGCGAATCCCGTGCCCCTCCGCCGCGTTCTGCCTCGCCGGCGGCTAAACGCTGGCGGGTTGACTGGGTTTGAGCCCCCTCCCCCCAGTTGACCAGATTTGACCCGTATGGGTCAATGACATGTGGTGCCCGGCCCTGCTAATTTCTAGTTTAGGATTAGTTTAACAACTAATTAAACCCTATTAACTAACTGAGTCACTGACGTGTGGAACCCACACGTCAGGTTTGACCTGGTCAGCCGCGGTTGACTCACTGACGTCATGCCTCTGTCATGCTGACGCAATATATCATTTTCCGGTTTAAAAATAAATCAGGAAAATCCAGAAAATGATATAAACTTCTAAAATTCATAGAAATTCAACCGTAGCTCAGATTGAAATAAGTTATATTTCAAAAATTATGAGAAAAATTCAATCTATCCATCTGTACCATTTTCATGCATGACAAACCAACCTATACATGTTGTATATATGAAAACACACATATGGCATTTATAAAGGCTTATTTTGGAGTTGCATTTGAACCTTTGGTTCAAATGGACTTCAACCAAATGAATGCTAGTTGCATTAACTCAAACAACATCATATACTCATGCCATGTTCATGCATCATATTGTTGCATATGATTTCTATTGATTGCCGACACCATTCCTTCTCGATAGGTCCTGCTTCGGAGACCGATCCAGAGTACCTGTCAGAGGAGCAGTGCCCCCTTGTTGATCTACCGGGCAAGCAAACCCCCTTGTTCATTCCGATACAATCCTACTCTCTCGCTCCTGCTCTCATTTATTGCATTAGGACAATGACGATTCAACTGCTACTTTATGCTGCGGTAGTTGAAGCCATTCCTTTGCATGACCTGTCAGTGCCACAGTAAATAGTTAAAACCCACTAGCATGTGTAGGAGTTGATTGAGCCATGTTGTGTTCCTACCTTGCATTGCCTGCTATTGCTTATAGTATGTCAGGTCTGATTCATTGGGAATGAATTGGAGTACAGTGCTATGTTCTGATGTTAAGAGTTAAGTGTGTGAACACGATTTGGTAAAGGTAGCGGTGAGAGGCCATGTAGGAGTACATGGTGGGTTGTCTCACTAGAAATGTCCCTAAGTACTGAGTTCTGTGTATGTTGTCCAATGACTAGATACTACCGCACATTGGGTTCCGTAACTCGACCCCTCTCGACTTATCAACCGACATGGTCTCTGTCCAGGAGTCGCAACTAGTTTGTGGTGTTTGTAGGCAGTGTTATTCTTCTACCAAGTGGCACCTGGCAGGGTGGGCTTGGGACAGACTAGGCACAGGTGGCACGGTGTACCAAGTCGCACTCGGATGGTGGGCTTGGGAACCCTGCTCACATCGTTTAGGGCCGTGAGCGAAACCTCGGCCGGATCTCCTTGCGGATGGAACCCGAATAGCCGATAAACCTGGACTAGAGTCTTGCATGGTTAGTCAGGTCGTGGCCGACACCCTCGCCAGGCTTCCGCTTGAAGGTTGCCGAGATACATGACGTGTACATGGTGATAAGTGGTGAAAGCGTGTGTGAAGAAGTACACCCCTGCAGGGTTATCATGATCTATTCGAATAGCCGTGTCCCCGGTTATGGACTTCTTGGATGCTTACGTGGTACATAGACAACTTAAAGTGGATGCTCTAAAATGCTCAAGACAAGTGTGAGTGCTATGGATGGCCTTCTCGTAGAGAGACAGGGATGAATCCATAGAAGTGTATTGATGTGGTGATTAGTGGACTCGTGTGCGCTGCCTCACCTCAAAGAAGTTTCTCGTAGTCGTAGAATAGGATAGCCACTGAGTCAAAGCTGGCTTGCTGCAAATGAACCCCACATTGCCTCCTTGATACTAATGCATGTATGATAGGATCTGATGTAAGTCTTGCTGAGTACCTTTGTACTCACGTTTGCTTTATTTATGTTTTGCAGGTGAGACATCTGTCTCACTAGTAGTACCGCTTGGACTTCGACAGGTAGCTTGTTACCGCAGCTACGATCTTGTACCCTTGGGAGGGACTTGTAGATAGTCAGGCTTCTTAGCCGTTTTCTTTTGTAGTTGTCTGTACTCAGACATGTAATGCTTCCCTTGCTTGTATGCTCTGAATGATGGGTCATGTGACCCATGTTTGTATTTAATGCTATGTGGCTCTTCTAGGCCTTTATCTATATGAGTATGAGCTATGTTGTGATGCCATGTTGTACAACACATGCTTGCATGTTATGCGTATGTGTAACGTGTATTGCTATGTGTGGGATCCGACAACCTAGTTGTCTATCCTTGGTAGCCTCTCTTTTGGGGAAATGTAGTCTAGTGCTTCCACCGAGCCATGGTAGTCCGCTACAGCCCGGTTTACCGGAGTCCTGCTAGCCCAGCACTACTGCTCCGGAACACAGACTGACCGGCATGTGATTCACTTCGTTCCTGTGTCTGTCCCTTTGGGGAAATGTCACGCGGTGACTTCTGGAGTCCTGCTAGCCTGCTACAGCCCGGATTCCCGGAGTCCTGTTATCCCAGTTGCTACAGCCCGGATTCACACGCTGCTGACCGACATGCTCGATGTTGTTTCATGTATGCCTATCCCCGTAAGTTAGTGCCACTTTGGGTTCATGACTAGTCATGTCGGCCCGGGTTCTCTGTCATATGGATGCTAGCGACACTATCATATACGTGAGCCAAAAGGCGCAAACGGTCCCGGGCCATGGTAAGGCAACACCCATGGGGATACCGTGCGTGAGGCCGCAAAGTGATATGAGGTGTTACAGGCTAGATCGGTGTGACTTAGAATCGGGGTCCTGACTTCATACCTAGTTCAATCTCGTTACCGGCAAGTCTCTTTACTCGTTCCGTAATGCATCATCTCGCAACTAACTCATTAGTCACATTGCTTGCAAGGCTTATAGTGATGTGTGACGTCTACTACACAACCTTCTTCTTGTAGACGTTGTTGGGCCTCCAAGTGCAGAGGTTTGTAGGACAGTAGCAAATTTCCCTCAAGTGGATTACCTAAGGCTAATCAATCCGTGGTAGGCATAGGATGAAGATGGTCTCTCTCAAACAACCCTGCAACCAAATAGCAAAGAGTCTCTTGTGCCCCCAACACACCCAATACAATGGTAAATTGTATTGGTGCAGTAGTTCGGAGAAGAGATGGTGAAACAAGTGCAATATGGATGGTAGATATAGTTTTTTTAATCTGAAAATATAAAAACAGCAAGGTAACTAATGATAAAAGTGAGCAAAAATGGTATTGCAATGCGTTGAAACAAGGCCTAGGGTTCATACTTTCACTAGTGCAAGTTCTCTCAACAATAATAACATAATTGGATCATATAACTATCCCTCAATATGCAACAAAGAGTCACTCCAAAGTCACTAATAGAGGAGAACAAACGAAGAGATTATTGTAGGGTACGAAACCACCTCAAAGTTATTCTTTCTATTCGATCTATTCAAGAGTTCGTACTAGAATAACACCTTAAAACACAAATCAACCAAAACCCTAATGTCACCTAGATACTCCAATGTCACCTCAAGTATCCATGGGTATGATTATATGATATGCATCACACAATCTCAGATTCATCTATTCAACCAACACAAAGAACTTCAAAGAGTGCCCCGAAGTTTCTACCGGAGAGTCAAGACGAAAATGTGTGTCAACCCCTATGCATAAGTTCACGAGGTCATGGAACTCGCAAGTTGATCACCAAAACATACATCAAGTGAATCAATAGAATACCCCATTGTCACTATGAGTATACCACGCAAGACATACATCAAGTGTTCTCAAATCCTTAAAGACTCAATCCGATAAGATAACTTCAAAGGGAAAACTCAATCCATTACAAGAGAGTAGAGGGGGAGAAACATCATAAGATCCAACTATAATAGGAAAGCTCGTAATACATCAAGATCATTCCAAATCAAGAACACCAGAGAGAGAGATATCAAACACGTAGCTACTGGTACATACCCTCAGCCCCGAGGGTGAACTACTCCCTCCTCGTCATGGAGAGCGCCGGGATGATGAAGATGGCCACCGGAGAGGGATTCCCCCCTCCGGCAGGGTGCCGGAACGGGTCTAGATTGGTTTTCGGTGGCTACATAGGCTTGCGGCAGCGGAACTCCCGATCTAGGTTATGTCCTAGAGGTTTTTGTATTTATAGGAATTTTTGGCATCGGGAACAAGTCAGGGGGGTCCCCGAGTCGTCCACGATATAGGGTGGCGCGCCCGGGGGGTAGGGCGCGCCCCCCACCCTTGTGTACGGTCCGAGACTCTTCTAGCCCAACTCTTTTACTCCGGGGGCTTCTTTTCGTCCATCAAAAATCATCAAAAATTGGCACGTCAATTGGACTCCGTTTGGTATTCCTTTTTTGTAAAACTCAAAAACAAGGAAAAACAGAAACTGGCACTGTTTTCTAGGTTAATAGGTTAGTCCCAAAAATCATATAAAATACCATATAAATCCATATAAAACATCCTAGATGGATAATATAATAGCATGGAACAATCAAAAATTATAGATACGTTGGAGATTTATCAATGTGCATTACCGAGAGGGCCCAGAGATACCTCTCTAATACACGGAGTGACAAATCCTAATCTTGATCTATCCCAACTCAACAAACACCTTCGGATACACCTGTAGAGCATCTTAATAATCACCCAGTTACATTGTGACGTTTGATAGCACACAAGGTGTTCCTCCAATATTCGGGAGTTGCATAATCTCATAGTCAGAGGAATATGTATAACTCATGAAGAAAGCAATAGCAATAAAACTAAATGATCATAATGCTAAGCTAACGTATGGGTCTTGTCCATTACATCATTCTCTAATGATGTGATCCCGTTCATCAAATGACAACACATGTCTATGGTAAGGAAACATAACCATCTTTGATTAACGAGCTAGTCAAGTAGAGGCATACTAGGGACACTCTGTTTGTCTATGTATTCACACATGTGCTAAGTTTCCGGTTAATACAATTCTAGCATGAATAATAAACATTTACCATGATATAAGGAAATATAAATAACAACTTTATTATTGCCTCTAGGGCATATTTCTTTAACATCATGCCGGAGATAGAACTGCTCACAAGGTATTGCAATCTGAATTTTATTGGCCTACTCTCTTCAAGGATGCTCGTAAGTTCGTCTTATCTTGTGATGAATGTCAAAAATAGGTAATATCGGTAAGCGTCAAGATATTCCTATGAACTATTCACTTGTTATTGAACCATTTGATGTTTGGGAATTTGATTACATGGGACCTTTTCCTTCCTCTAATGGGTATACACATCTTTTGGTTGTTGTTGATTATGTTACTAAATGGGTAGAAGCTATTCGAACCAGTAGTGCTGATCAAAACACTTCTATTAAAATTCTTAAGGAAGTTATTTTCCCAAGGTTTGGAGTCCCTAGATACTGAATGACTGATGGTGGTTCACACTTTATTCATGGTGCTTTCCGTAAAATGCTTGCCAAGTATGATTTTAACCATAGGATTGCATCACCTTATCATCATCAGTCTAGTGGTAAAATTGAACTTGGCACTAGAGAATAGAATTAATTTTGCAAAAGACTGTCAATAGGTCCAGGAAGAATTGGTCTAAGAAATTACATGATGCACTTTGGGCTTATAGAACAACATATAAAAATCTTATGGGTATGTCTGCTTATAAAATGGTTTATGGAAAAGCTTGTCATTTACCTCTTGAGTTAGAACATAAGGCATATTCGGCCATCAAAGAGCTCAACTATGATTTCAAACTTGCTGGTGAAAAGAGGTTATTTGATATTAGCTCATTAGATGAATGGAGAACCCAAACTTATGAAAATGCAAAATTATTCAAAGAAAAATTTAAAATATGGCATGAAAAAGAATCAAAAGCGTGAGTTTAAAGTCGGAGAATATGTTCTTTTGTACAACTCTCGTATCAGATTCTTTGCAGGAAAACTCCTCTCAAAACGGGAAGGCCCCTATGTTATCGAGGAAGTTTATCGGTCTGGAGCCATCAAAATAAATAATACCAAAGGTACTAACCCAAAGCTTGTCAATGGGCAACGAATAAAACATTATATCTCAGGTATGCCCATTAATGTTGAAAGTAATATTATCCAAACTATGACACCGGAAGAGCACATAAAAGAGTCCTTCGGGAAGACTCCAGAATCGTGAGAATAAGGAGGTACATGATACGGTAAGTAAACGGACTCCGAAAATTCCACAAAAATATTTTTTGTCAATTTTGAAATATTTAAAAAATAGGAAAATAAGAAACTACCAGGAAGCGTATCCAGGTGGGTTGTGCCCACCTGGGACACCTTCTGGACTCCGTTTTTCTTCCGTTTTCTTATTTCCCAAGATAAAAAATCTATATATACTTCCCGAACCTGTTGACCACCGTATCGCAAAGAAATCATTTGTTCTCTTTTCTTGCTGTTTTCTGCCAGATCCCATCTACCATGGCCACCTCAAGCTCCTCCAAGGACAAGTTGTTCAAGAACGTCATCAACCCATATCTGTGGGAGGTGGTGCAGCACCCTCACATCATCCAGATGCATGAGGGGGTGCTTCACCTTCCCGATGTGACATGTCCCAAGGGGACGGGAACCATGGAGGCCAGACTTGAAGCTATGGAGCAAGATGTCTTCCAGTGAAAGGGGATTGTGGAGCATGGGCTCCATGCCAATCACCTCATGATCACAGACCTCTCCCGTGATCTCAAGGTGGATGGCAAGCCCATGAAGGACATTGTCTTCACCCTCAACGAGCAAATCAACTTTTTCCAAAGCTAGATCTATGATCACCAAAACCAAGTCTTTGAATATGAGGCGAGGTTTAAAGGTATGAGTTTGGCTGCTGGTTGCACGACCCGTCAAACTCACTCCTCCTCTTATGATGGTGGACCACTGCCATGGAAATCCGAGGACAAGATCTCTTCACCACCACCTTCTTCCTCATCACCAAAAGAGAATTGAGTATCGGGTATAAGCACTCCCCTTGGCTTCCACCAAGCTTGGGGGAGGTGCCCCGGTATAGTATCATCCCACTATCTTTTTGCCTTTACTTATTTTAGTACGATCTTTTGCTTTAGATGAATAAACGTTTAGTTTGATCCTTTCCCTTCGAGAGTTTGCTTAGTGATGTATCCTTGTAATTGTGTGCAAGATATATATATAATAAAGTTAGTTTGAGTTTTTGTTTTCTTTACTTTCATGTTGCAAAAAAAGAAGAAGAGAAAGGAAATAAATAAAAAAGATCATATACTAATCTTATCGTAGGTGATGACACCACATAAGGAAAAGTATAAGTACAAAATTTTATTAGAGATTGACAAACATAGCATTAGTCAATGATGCAACTCATGAAAGAATTAATAAAGGGAGAGAAGATTCACATATAAATATACTATCCTAGAAATCTTTTGTGATTGTGAGCCCTCATCAAAATATTATATGCCAAAATTGTTGACGTTGGACAAGGAAGACAACTTAATGGTTTATGTTTGTTTATATTCACATAGAAGTCATATTGTCATGGATCCTTTAACATGTGGTGCTTGCTCCTATCTTTGCTAGCCGAAAATTCTGCACTTAGTATAGATACTACTTGTGCATCCAAAAACCCTTAAACCCAAATCTACTTTTCAAGTGTCCACCATACCTACCTAGGGATTGAGCAAGATCCCTCAAGTAAGTTGTCATCGGTGCAAAAAGGAAATAAAATTGCTTCTAAAAGTGTGAGACCATTTAGTGTAAGAGAAAATTGAGCGTTGCACGAATTTGTGATGGTGCGGAAAAAGCGACAGAATGCATAATAAAGGACGCTATCACAAGGGGAAATGCAACGTTACGTTCTTTTGCACTAAGGGGTTGAGCATACAAAGAAACAAGTGCATGGCAACCTCTGCTTCCCTCTGCGAAGGGCCTATCTTTTACTTTTATTTATTTACTTTTATGCAAAGATTCAAAGTTTTCTTTCTATTCCTTTTTATTCTTCTCCTTTGGCAAGCATCCTGTGGCGAGGAAAGATCTAGGCACATATGTCTAGTTGAATATAGATAGCATGAGTTATTATTGTTGACATCACGCTTGAGGTGAATACGTTGGGATGAGAAACTAAAAGCCCCTATCTTCCTATGTGTCCAGTTGAAATGTTTTGCTCATCTGTACACGGTGAGTGTTAGCAATCATAGAAGACTATATGATGGTTGAGTACGTGGACTTGCCTAAAGGCTCCGATACGTGACCCTTCCTGGAAATATGATGAATTGTAGTTGCAAAGTTTACTGAGAACATAGTTTGCTGGTTTCTAATAGAGTTTTTGCTTTATACTTCAATAGTGTGATGAATTTTCACTTATTCATGAGAAGTCTATGATAAAAGTTCTTTATTAAAATAAATGAAGAATATTTTCCTACTGTTTGTTGCTGTTATAATAATGAACATGATGCTTCTATGTCCGTCTTTTGTTTTTATCGACACCTCTCTCTCTCTCTCTCTCTCTCTCTCTCTAAGCATGTGGACATGTTTTTCGATTTCGGTTTTCTCATGAGGACAAGCGAGGTCTAAGCTTGAGGGAGTTGATACATCCATTTTGCATAATGTTTTCCTACTGTTATTGATGATATTTTTATCCATAATAATGCTTTTTGAAGTAATTCGCCTTTTCTATCATAATATGCAAGGTATACACAAAGAAGGAGAATTCCGGCAGCTGGAAATCTGGACCTGGAAAAGCTACGTCAGGCGACCTACTCTGCACAACTCCAAACAAGCTGAAACTTCATGGAGATTTTTTATCAAATAAATGAAGAATATTGGAGCAAATAACTACCAGAGGGGTGACGGAAATATGCCCTAGAGGCAATAATAAAGTTATTATTTATTTCCTTATATCATGATAAATGTTTATTATTCATGCTAGAATTGTATTAACCGGAAACATGATACATGTGTGAATACATAGACAAACAGAGTGTCACTAGTATGCCTCTACTTGACTAGCTCGTTGATCAACGATGGTTATGTTTCCTAGCCATAGAAAAAGAGTTGTCATTTGATTAACGGGATCACATCATTAGGAGAATGATGTGATTGACTTGACCCATTCCATTAGCTTAGCACTTGATCGTTTAGTTTGTTGCTATTGCTTTCTTCATGACTTATACATGTTCCTATGACTATGAGATTATGCAACTCCCGTTTACCGGAGGAACACTTTGTGTGCTACCAAGCATCACAACATAACTGGGTGATTATAAAGGTGCTCTACAGGTGTCTCCAAAGGTACTTGTTGGGTTGGCGTATTTCGAGATTAGGATTTGTCACTCCGATTGTCGGAGAGGTATCTCTGGGCCCACTTGATAATGCACATCACTATAATCCTTGCAAGCATTGTAACTAATGAGTTAGTTACAGGATGATGTATTACGGAACGAGTAAAGAGACTTGCCAGTAACGAGATTGAACTAGGTATTGAGATATCGACTATCGAATCTCGGGCAAGTAACATACCGATGACAAAGGGAACAACGTATGTTGTTATGCGGTTTGACCGATAAAGATCTTCATAGAATATGTGAGAGCCAATATGAGCATCTAGGTTCCGCTATTGGTTATTGGCCGGAGACGTGTGTCGGTCATGTCTACATAGTTCTCGAACCGCACGCTTAAAGTTTCGATGACGATTGTATTATGAGTTTATGTGATTTGATGTACCGAAGGTAGTTCGGAGTCCCGAATGAGATCGGGGACATTACGAGCAGTCTCGAAATGGTCAAGACGTAAAGATCGATATATTGGACGACTATATTCGGACATCGGAAAGGTTACCGAGTGATTCGGGTATTTTCGGAGTACCGGGGAGTTACGGGAATTCACTGGGAGAAGTATTGGGCCTTATTGGGCCATACGGGGATAGAGGAGAGGGGCCAAAAGAAAGGAGGCGCGCGCTCCCCCTCTGGTCCGAATTGGACATGGGGTGCAGCCCCCTTTTCCTTTTCCCTCTCCCCCTCTTTCCTTCTCTCCTACTCCGGAAAGGAAAGGGGAATCCTACTTGGACTTGGGAGTCCTAGTAGGACTCCCCACACTTGGCGCGCCCCCTCTAAGGCCGGCCTCTCCCTCCCTCCTTTGTATACGGGGGTAGGGGGAACCTCTAGACACACAAGTTGATCTGTTGATCTCTCCCAGCCGTGTGCGATGCCCCCTCCACCATAATCCACCTCGATTATATCGTAGAGGTGCTTAGGCGAAGCCCTGCGTCGGTAGCAGCATCATCACCGTCATCACGCCGTCGTGCTGACGGAACTCTCCTTTGAAGCTCTGCTGGATCGGAGTTCGTGGGACATCATCGAACTGAACGTGGCTGAACTCGAGGGTGCCGTACGTTCGGTACTTGTATCGGTCGAATCGTGAAGATGTACGACTACATCAACCGTGTTGTGCTAATGCTTCCGCTTTTGTTCTACGAGGGTACGTGGACGCACTCTCCCCTCTCGTTGCTATGCATCACCATGATCCTGTGTGTGCGTAGGAATTTTTTTGAAATTACTACGTTCCCCAACAGTGGCATCAGATCCTGGTTTTATGCGCAGATGTTATATGCACGAGTAGAACACAAGTGAGTTGTGGGCGATACAGGTCATACTGCTTACTAACATGCCATACTTTGGTTCGGCGGTATTGTTGGGTGAAGCGGCCCAGACCGACATTACGCGTACGCTTATGCGAGACTGGTTCTACCGACGTGCTTTGAACACAGGTGGCTGGTGGGTGTCAGTTTCTCCAACTTTAGTTGAACCGAGTGTGGCTACGCCCAGTCCTTGAGAAGGTTAAAAAAGCACTAACTTGACGAACTATCATTGTGGTTTTGATGCGTAGGTAAGAACGGTTCTTGCTCAGCCCGTAGCAGCCACGTAAAACTTGGAACAAGAAAGTAGAGGATGTCTAACTTGTTTTTGCAGGGCATGTTGTGATGTGATATGGTCAAGGCATGATGCTATATTTTATTGTATGAGATGATCATGTTTTGTAACCGAGTTATTGGCAATTGGCAGGAGCCATATGGTTGTCGCTTTACTGTATGCAATGCAATCGCCCTGTAATGCTTTACTTTATCACTAAGCGGTAGCGATAGTCGTAGAAGCAAAAGTTGGCGAGACGACAATGATACTACGATGGAGATCAAGGTGTCGCGCCGGTGACAATGGTGATCATGACGGTGCTTCGGAGATGAAGATCACAAGCACAAGATGATGATGGCCATATCATATCACTTATATTGATTGCATGTGATGTTTATCTTTTATGCATCTTATCTTGCTTTGATTGATGGTAGCATTATAAGATGATCTCTCACTAAATTATCAAGGTATAAGTGTTCTCCCTGAGTATGCACCGTTGCGAAAGTTCTTCGTGCTGAGACACCACGTGATGATCGGGTGTGATAGGCTCTACGTTCAAATACAACGGGTGCAAAACAGTTGCACACGCGGAATACTCAGGTTAAACTTGACGAGCCTAGCATATGCATATATGGCCTCGGAACACTGAGACCGAAAGGTCGAGCATGAATCATATAGTAGATATGATCAACATAGTGATGTTCACCATTGAAACTACTCCATCTCACGTGATGATCGGACATGGTTTAGTTGATTTGGATCACGTGATCACTTGGATGATTAGAGGGATATCTATCTAAGTGGGAGTTCTTAAGTAATATGATTAATTGAACTTTAATTTATCATGAACTTAGTCCTAGTAGTATTAGCATATCTATGTTGTAGATCAATAGCTCGCGATGTTGCTCCTTGTTTATTGTGTTCTTAGAGAAAAACTATGTTGAAAAATGTTAGTAGCAATGATGCGGATTGGATCCGTAATCTGAGGATTATCCTCATTGTTGCACAGAAGAATTATGTCCTTGATGCACCGCTAGGTGACAGACCTATTGCAGGAGCAGATGCAGACGTTATGAACATTTGGCTAACTCAATATGATGACTACTTGATAGTTTAGTGCACCATGATTAATGGCTTAGAATCGGGGCTTCAAAGACGTTTTGAATGTCATGGAGCATATAAGATGTTCCAAGAGTTGAAATTGGTATTTCATACTCATGCCCGTGTCGAGAGGTATGAGACCTCTGACAGTACTTTGCCTACAAGATGGAGGAGAATAGCTCAACCAGTGAGCATGTGCTCACATTGTCTGAGTACTACAGTTGCTTGAATCAAGTGGGAGTTAATCTTCCAAATAAGAGAGTAGTTGACAAAGTTCTCTAGTCACTCTCACCGAGTTACTAGAACTTAGTGAAGAACTATAATATGCAAGGGATGACAAAAGTAATTCCCAAGCTCTTCGTGATGCTGGAATCGATGAAGGTAGAAATCAAGAAAAGCATCAAGTGTTGATGGTTGACAAAGACCACTAGTTTCAATAAAAGGGCAAAGGGAAAAGGGAGAACTTCAAGAAGATTAGCAAGCAAGTTGCTGCTCAAGTGAAGAAGCCCAAGTCTGGACCTAAGCCTGAGACTAAGTGCTTCTACTTCAAAGGGACTAGTCACTAGAAGCGGAACTGCCCCAAGTATTTGGCGGATAAGAAGGATGGCAAAGTGAACAAATGTATATTTGATATACATGTTATTGATGAGTACTTTACTAGTGTTTATAGTAACCCCACGGTATTTGATACTAGTTCAGTTGCTATGAGTAGTAACTCGAACCGGGAGTTGCAGAATGAACATTAACTAGTTAAGGGTGAAGTGACAATGTGTGTTGGAAGCAGTTCCAAGATTGATATGATCATCATCGCACACTCCCTATACTTTCGGGATTACTATTGAACCTAAATAAATGTTATTTGGTGTTTGCGTTGAGCATTAATATGATTTGATCATGTTTATTGCAATATGGTTATTCATTTAACTTACAGAACAATTGTTGTTCTGTTTACATGAATAAAACCTTCTGTGGTCATACACACCAACGAAAATGGTTTGTTGGATCTTGATCGTAGTAATACACATATTCATAATATTGAAGCCAAAATATGCAAAGTTAATAATGATAGTGCAACTTATTTGTGGCACTGCCGTTTAGGTCATATTGGTGTAAAGCGCATGAAGAAACTCCATGCTGATGGGATTTTGGAATCACTTGATTATGAATCACGTGATGCTTGCGAACCATGCCTTATGGGCAAGATGACTAAAACTCCATTCTCCAGAACAATGGAGCAAGCAACTGACTTTTTGGAAATAATACATACTGATGTATGCGATCCCATGAGTGTTGAGGCTCGCGGCGAGTATCATTATTTTTGACCTTCACAGATGATTTGAGCAGATATGGGTATATCTACTTTATGAAACATAAGTCTGAAACATTTGAAAAGTTCATATACTTTCAGAGTGAAGTGGAAAATCATCGTAACAAGAAAATAAAGTTTCTATGATCCGATCGTGGAGGAGAATATTTGAGTTACAAGTTTGGTCTTCATTCGAAACAATGCGGAATAGTTTCGCAACTCACGCCACGTGGAACACCACAGCATATTGGTATGTCCGAACGTCATAACCGTACTATTATTGGATATAGTGCAATCTATGATGTTTCTTACCGATTAACCACTATAGTTTTGGGGTTATGCATTAGAGACAGTTGCATTCACGTTAAAAAGGGCACCATCTAGATCCGTTGAGACGACACCGTATGAACTGTGGTTTGGCAAGAAACCAAAAGTTTTCATTTCTTTAAGTTTGGGGTTGCGATGCTTATAAGAAAAAGTTTCTTCCTGATAAGTTCAAACCCAAATCGGAGAAATGTGTCTTCATAGGATACCCAAAGGAGATAGTTGGGTACACCTTCTATCACAGATCCGAAGGCAAGACATTCGTTGCTGAGAATGGATCCTTTCTAGAGAAGGAGTTTCTCTCGAAAGAAGTGAGTGCGAGGAAAGTAGAACTTGATGAGGTAACTGTACCTGCTCCCTTATTGGAAAGTAGATCATCACAGAAATCTGTTTCTGTGACTCCTACACCAATTAGTGAGGAAGCTAATGATGATGATCATGTAACTTCAGATCAAGTTACTACCAAACCTCGTAGGTCAACCAGAGTGAGATCCGCACCAGAGTGGTACGGTAATCCTGTTCTGGAGGTCATGTTAATTGACCATGACGAACCTACGAACTATGAGGAAGCGATGATGAGCCCAGATTCCGCGAAATGGCTTGAGGCCATAAAATCTGAGATTGGATCCATGTATGAGAACAAAGTATGGACTTTGATTGACTTGCCCGATGATCGGTGAGTCATTAAGAATAAATGGATCTTCAAGAGGAAGACAGACGCTGATAGTAGTGTTACTATCCACAAAGCTCGAATTGTCGCAAAGTGTTTTCGACAAGTTCAAGGTGTTGACTACGATGAGATTTTCTCACTTGTATCCATGCTTAAAAGTCTGTCCGAATTATGTTAGCAATTGCCGTATTTTATGAAATCTGGCAAATGGATGTCAAAACTATATTCCTTCAAGGATTTCTTAAAAAGAAGAGTTGTATATGAGGCAACCAGAAGGTTTTGTCGACCCTAAAGGTGCTAACAAAGTGAACAAGCTCCAGCGATCCATCTATGGACTGGTGCAAGCATCTCGGAGTTGGAATATATGCTTTGATAAATTGATCAAAGTATATGGTTTTGTACAGACTTGCGGTGAAGCCTGTATTTACAAGAAAGTGAGTGGGAGCACTACAACTTTTCTAATAAGTATATGTGAATGACATATTGTTGATCGGAATGAATGTAGAATTTTCTGGAAAGCATAAAGGAGTTTTTGAAAGGAGTTTTTCAAAGAAAGACCTCGATGAAGCTGCTTACACATTGAGCATCAAGATCTATAGAGATAGATCAAGAGGCTTGATAAGTTATTTCAATGAGTACATACCTTGACAAGATTTTTAAGTAATTCAAAATGGAACAGTCAAAGAAGGAGTTCTTGCCTGAGTTGCAAGGTGTGAAGTTGAGTAAAGACTCAAAACCCGACCACGGCAGAAAATGGAAAGAGAATGATAAGTCATTCCCTATGCCTCGGTCATAGGTTCTATAAAGTATACTATGCTGTTTACCAGTCCTATTGTATATCTTAGCATCTTTCTGGCAAGGGAGTACAATAGTGATATAGGAGTAGATCACTTGACAGCGGTCAAAATTATCCTTAGAGGACTAAGGAAATATTTCTTGGTTATGGAGGTGATAAAAGAGTTCGTCGTAAAGAGTTACGTTGATGCAAGCTTTTTACATCGATCTAGATGACTCTAAGTCTCAATCTGGATACATATTGAAAGTGGGAGCAATTAGCTAGAGTAGCTCCGTGCAGAGCATTGTAGACATAGAAATTTGCGAAATACATACGGATCTGAATGTTGCAGACCCATAGACTAAACTTCTCTCACAAGCAAAACATGATCACTCTTTGGGTGTTAATCACATAGCGATGTGAACTAGATTATAGACTCTAGTAAACCCTTTGGGTATTAATCACATGGAGATGTGAACTAATCACATAAAGATGTGAACTACATTATTGACTCTAGTGCAAGTGGGAGACTGAAGGAAATATGCCCTAGAGGCAATAATAAAGTTATTATTTATTTCTTTATATCATGATAAATGTTTCTTATTCATGCTAGAATTGTATTAACCGGAAACATGATACATGTGTGAATACATAGACAAACAGAGTGTCACTAGTATGCCTCTACTTGACTAGCTCGTTGATCAAAGATGGTTATGTTTCCTAGCCAAAGACAAAGAGTTGTCATTTGTTTAACGGGATCACATCATTAGGAGAATGATGTGATTGACTTGACCCATTCCGTTAGCTTAGCACTTGATCATTTAGTTTGTTGCTATTGCTTTCTTCATGACTTACACATGTTCCTACGACTATGAGATTATGCAACTCCCGTTTACCGAAGGAACACTTTGTGTGCAACCAAACATCACAACGTAACTGGGTGATTATAAAGGTGCTCTACGTGTCTCCAAAGGTACTTGTTGGGTTGGCGTATTTCGAGATTAGGATTTGTCACTCCGATTGTCGAAGAGGTATCTCTGGGCCCACTCGGTAATGCACATCACTATAAGCCTTGCAAGCATTCTAACTAATTAGATAGTTACGGGATGATGTATTACGTAATGAGTAAAGAGACTTGCCAGTAATGAGATTGAACTAGATATTGAGATACCGATGATCGAATCTCGGGCAAGTAACATATCAATGACAAAGGGAACAACGTATGTTGTTATGCGGTTTGACCGATAAAGATCTTCGTAGAATATGTGGGAGCCAATATGAGAATCCAGGTTCTGCTATTGGTTATTGGTCGGAGGCGTGTCTCAGTCATGTCTACATAGTTCTCGAACCCGTAGGGTCCGCACGCTTAAAGTTTCGGTGACGATTGTATTATGAGTTTATGTGATTCGATGTACCGAAGGTAGTTCGGAGTCCCGAATGAGATCGGTGACATGACGAGGAGTCTCTAAATGGTCGAGACGTAAAGATCGATATATTGGATGACTATATTCAGATATCGGAAAGGTTCCGAGTGATTCGTATATTTTCAGAGTACCGGGGAGTTACGGGAATTCACGGGGAGAAGTATTGGGCCTTATTAGGCCATACGGGAGTAGAGGAGAGAGGCCAAAAGAAAGGAGCCCCCCCCCTCTGGTCCGAATTGGACAAGGGGTGCAGCCCCCTTTTCCTTTTCTCTCTCCCCCTCTTTCCTTCTCTCCTACTCCGGAAAGGAAAGGGGAATCCTACTTGGACTTGGGAGCCCTAGTAGGACTCCCCACACTTGGCACGCCCCCTCCAGGGCCGCCCTCTCCCTCCCTCCTTTATATACGGAGGTAGGGGGCACCTCTAGACACCCAAGTTGATCTGTTGATCTCTCACAGCCGTGTGCGGTGCCCCCTCCACCATAATCCACCTCGATCATATCGTAGCGGTGCTTAGGAGAAGCCCTGCGTCGGTAGCATCATCATCACTGTCGTCACGCCATCGTGCTGACGGAACTCTCATTCGAAGCTCTGTTGGATTGGAGTTCATGGGACTTTATCGACTTGAACGTGTGCTGAACTCGGAGGTGTCGTACGTTCGCTACTTGGATCGGTCGGATCGTGAAGACGTACGACTACATCAACCGCGTTGTGCTAACGCTTCCGCTTTCGGTCTACAAGGGTACGTGGACGCACTCTCCCCTCTCATTGCTATGCATCACCATGATCATGTGTGTGCCTAGGAAATTTTTTGAAATTACTACTTTGCCCAACATGGGGCCCATCAGGTGGGCACGACCCACCTGGGTGCGCCAGGGAGCCCAGGCGCACCCTGGTGGGTCGTGCTCACCCAGGCCCACCTCCGATGCCCATCTTCTGGTATATAAGTTGTTTTGACCTATAGAAAATAAGGAGAGGACTTTCGGGACGGAGCGCCGCCGTCTCGAGGTGGAACTAGGGCAGGAGCACTTTTGCCCTCCGGCAAAGCGATTGCGCTGGCGGAACTTCCCTCCCGGAAGGGGAAATCATCATCACCACCAACAACAACTCTCCCATCTTGGGGAGGGCAATCTCCATCAACATCTTCAACAGCACCATCTCATCTCAAACCCTAGTTCATCTCTTGTGTTCAATCTTGTTACCGAAACTATAGATTGGTGCTTGTAGGTGACTAGCTAGTAGTGTTGATTACATCTTGTAGTTGATTACTATATGGTTTATTTGGTGGAAGATTATATGTTCATATCAAATATGCTATTTAATACCCCTCTAATCTTGAGCATGATTATCATTTGTGAGTAGTTTCTTTTGTTCTTGAGGTCACGGGAGAAATCATGTTGCAAGTAATCATGTGAACTTGATATGTGTTTGATATTTTGATAGTATGTATGTTGTGATTCCCTTAGTGGTGTCATGTGAACGTCGACTACATGACACTTCACCATATTTGGGCCTAAGGGAATGCATTGTGGAGTAGAAATTAGATGACTGGTTGCGAGAGTGACACAAGCTTAACCCCAGTTTATGTGCTATTCCGTAAGGGACCGATTGGATCCAAAAGTTTAATGCTATGGTTAGAATTTATTCTTAATACTTTTCTCGTAGTTGCGGATGCTTGCGGGAGGGTTAATCATAAGTAGGAGGTTTGTTCAAGTAAGAATAGCACCTAAGCACCGGTCCACCCACATATCAAATTATCAAAGTAGCGAACACAAATCGAACCAACATGGTGAAAGTGACTAGATGAAATTTCCGTGTACCCTCAAGAACGCTTTGCCTAGCATAAGAAACCATTTTAGCATGTCCTTTGCCTTAAAAGGATTGGTCTACCTTGCTGCACTTTTGTTACTACTATTGTTACTTGCTCGTTACAAATTACCTTGCTATCAAACTACGCTGCTGCTTATAATTTTAGCACTTGCTGACATTACCTTGCTGAAACCCACTTATCATTTCCTTCTGCTCCTCGTTCGGTTCGATACTCTTATTTATCGAAAGGAGCTACAATTGATCCCCTATACTTGTGTGTCATCATAGACATGACCGAGACACCTCTCCGGTCAATAACCAATAGCGTCACCTGGATGCCCATATTGGCTCCTACATATTCTACGAAGATCTTTATCGGTCGAACCGTTATGACAACATACATAATTCCCTTTGTCCATCGGTATGTTATTCGCCCGATATTCATTCGTCGGTATCTTCATACCTAGTTCAATCTCATTACCGGGACATATCTTTACTCGTTCCGTAATACATCACCTCGTGACTAACTCCTTAGTCGTTTGCTTGCAAGCTTATGATGTGTATTACCGAGAGGGCCCAGAGATACCTCTCCGATACTCGGAGTGACAAATCCTAATCTTGATCTATGCCAACCCAACAAACACCTTCGGAGATACCTATAGAGCATCTTTATAATCACCCAGTTACATTGTGATGTTTGATGGCACACAAGGCATTCCTCCGGTATCCGGGAGTTGCATAATCTCATAGTCAAAGGAATATGTATATGACATGAAGAAAGCAATAGCAATAAAACTGAATGATCAATATGCTAAGCTAACGGATGGGTCTTGTCCATCACATCATCTCCTAATGATGTGATCCCATCCATCAAATGACAACACATGTCTATGGTTAGGAAACTTAACCATCTTTGATTAACGAGCTAGTCTAGTAGAGGCATATTAGGGACACCGTGTTTTGTCTATGTATCCACTCATGTACGAAGTTTCCGGTTAATACAATTCTAGCATGAATAATGAAAATTTATCATGATATAAGGAAATATAAAATAACAAATTTATTATTGCCTCTAGGGCCTATTTCCTTCACGGCTTTGTCTTAATGATCGATCCATGCTTGATACTTCTTGTACTGGTTCCTTTATGAAGAAGACTATTGAATTCCGCTAGGATCTTTTAGAAAGAATTAAACACAACTCTAAAGATTGGGAACTCGGCAAAGGCAAAGAGTCGGGTATTAAGCTTAAGTATGATTGTGTTAAATCTTTTATGAATACCAATGCTTTTCAAAATTTAGCACTACATATGGAGTTGACTCTGAGATAGTAGCCTCTTTTTGTGAATCTTTTGCTATTCATGCCGATCTCCCTAAGGAGAAGTGGTTTAAATATCACCCACCTATCAAAGAATAAATTAAAGAACCGGTAATAGCTAAAGATGAGACTATTTTTTATAATGTTGATATAGTTGTTCCTACTGCTTATATTGAAAAAACACATTTCCCTGTTAGGATGAAGGAACATGCTAAAGTTTCAACTGTGGTCAATAAAAGTTATATTAGAACACCTAAACCAGCTAACAAATTAAGGTAGAATCGGATGACCCACAAGTATAGGGGTTCAATCGTAGTCCTTTTGATAACTAAGATTGTCGAATCAAATGAGGAGTAGAAGGAATTGATAGGTCATTTTCAGCAACGATCTCACTGCAAGCGATGTAAGATAGTTTTGATAGAGAGTTTGATAGCAAGATAATTGATAATAAATAAAAATTAACAAAAGTAGCAGGGTGCAAATAAGTGGCCCAATCCTTAATTATGCTAAGGACAAGCCGGTAATACTTCTTATAGTGATTAAAACGCTCTTGAGGTCACACTGGAATATCATCAAGTTGCTTTCACCATGATTCATTGACTTACCATTCATCGCCTTGATAAGTGTTATGTGGGTGAACCAGAGCTAAGCTAATGTTGTTATTTGAACAAATACCAACTTATGATTATACCCTCCACATAAGCATCCGCAAATACAAGAGAAATAATTAAGATATATATAAGCAATGCATTAAACATGTGGATCCAAAACAACCCATCGCGGAATAATTCATAAAATGGGGTTTATGTTTCTGTCACTCCTGCAACCCATTGTCTACAAACTAGTTCCACGATATCTTCCCCTAGGACCAAGGATGGTGAAGTGTCACGTAGTCGACGTTCACATAACAACACTAGAGGAAGAACAACACAACATAATATCAAAACGTTAAACGATGATCAACTTCACATGCATGATTACTAATAACAAGACTTCTCACATGTCTTCAAGAACAAATAAAACAACTCACAACTCATCATAAGGATCATGTCCAATGGGTATAAATATTTGATTAATAATCGCCCACCAATTAAACCAACTAGCATCAACTACAAGATGTAATGAACACTACTAGCACACTTAGGTACCAATCTGAGGTTTGATACAAAGATTGAATACAAGAGATGAACTAGGGTTTTGAGATGAGATGATGCTGATGAACATGTTGATAAAGATAATGATTCCAACGAAAGAAGAGCATTGGTGATGATGAAGGCTTCGATTTCCCCCTCCCGAAGCAAAGTATCCACTGCGGAATAGCTCCACCAGAGAGCCAAACTGCTCCTGCCCTAGTTCCACCTTGAGACGGCGGCGGAAGTCCCGAAACTTTTCTGCGATTTTTCTTGGGCAAACGGGTTTTATATCCAAAGGACGTCGGGAGTCGAACTGCCATGGCCCCACATGAACTTGGCGTGGCCAAGGGGTGGTCGCGCCACCTATCCATGTGGGCAGGCCGTGGGCCCACTCTAGCATATATTTGCTCCATAATTATTCGTACATTTCAACATAATTCTCCAAAAATCCACGGTTTGTTTTGAGCTCTAGAGAATTGCTATCTCTTTTGTTGCTTTTTCAGATCAGATTTCAAACTACCAGTAATCTCCCTCTCTTGATGTATCTTGCATTTTCATAGAGAAAAGGCATTAGAATTGCATCATAATGTGAAATATAACATTGAAATAAGATAAATAAGAGTAAGGAATAATGATGCAAAATAGACGTATCAGCATCGTAATCATCTATCACACATGTATGTATGTACAAACTTGCATCCATTGTCATGATTAACAGACACAATTGCATATCCTACTCAATTCTCTTTGTATCTACATGTACTTAGCCTTTCATTCCTACACCTGTGAGTGAGAACATGTAACCTGCAAGCACATACATATATACATATGCATGCGAAGTCCTTATATAGGTGCGCAACTTAAGGTAGGCCTCCATACGACTTTGTCCATATTTTTTAGTTATTATTAGATAATTCCAAAAAGAAATATAGTTGTCAGGTGTGTGTACCCTTCCCAACTACATGTTGTTGTTTTCTTCTTGTTGAAAGCCTCCCGATTTTACACTGCAATGTCTATCACTCATCTTGTTTTTGGATAAAAGAGATGTAACCTCCTTCGATTTCTTTTAAAGAAACCATTTGGTTTACAAGCATTAATCCTACAAATCTACCATAATTTCACCATCATAGATCAATACAAAAGCGTGGAAGCGCAAGAACCAAATAGACATATGGCCTAAGAGACTCCAGCCATAACCGAATAGGCAAACACTAAGGAACATCAAGTCTTAACCACCAAACTAAAACAACTAGACATGAGAAAGGATAAAAGAGAACTAATGCATACAGGAGCTATTCTTCTCCAAATAGTTGGCACCACGCCAAGGGAAACAATAGATGAGGTCTGTAGCAACAGATTTGAGGAATGCACGATTGTTGCCCTTGTGAAGCTTTGTAGACCTCACTTGTCACCTAGTCTATGAATCTTTCCTCCAACATTAGCAACTTTTGATTTTCCAACTTCTATCTACAAAATTGCTTAGTTTATTATCCAATGACAAATCAATTTTATTAGCACTATTGGACTATTAGTTAGTTTTCTTTCAAATACAATGTCATTATTTCTACATCTCCATATAGTCCAGTAAATAAAAAAGACACCAACCAAAACATTTTTTCTTTTCTTTTGAAAAAACTCTTAATCCATGTTCTGAAAAAAGGTAGATTTTCAGAGGTAGTGATTCCTTAAATCAAAAGCACATTTAAGAAGACTCCATACAAGTGTAGCAACCGAACATTGGAAGAACAAATGCTCAATGCACTCATCGTGTCCACAAAATACACAAACTTTAATTAGTTTCTATTTCCCTTGAGTAGATTATTTTTAATTAAGATACAATCTTAACCTTTAGCTAAAGAAAGACTTTGATTTTAGGTGGAATTTTGTTTTTCCATAAGAATTTAGGAGGGAAACTACCATCAGGTACAATCATCTATCTATATAAAGACTTTACAGTAAACTTACCATCCGCTGTCGTCATTGGTCTAGTTGTATCTCTTTTATTGGAAACAAAAATTTCCTCATATCTTAACTTCAAGTTATTCCAGAGCAACCATGTATAATCCCATAACCCTTTTGAATCTAAAAGCATCAAAACCCTTTTTTAAGGCCTCAACCTTTTTTGTGAAGTCTGGCATAGACAATTTTCGAATTATTTTCTCCCACCCACTAGTATTCCTAGAATTTGGTGTTAGCCCCATTGCACACATGCTCTTTACAATGCTGATAAAAAAGGTCTTTCATTTTCATCAAGATGGACTATAAATGGGAGTCACCCACCTTTGGTTTAACCTTCAAAAGACATTTTCTATGAGAATATTTATAAAAGAAGAGTATTTTGCTACAAACCATGTTTTGCTTCTAACTCCCACCACCATTTAGCCATCAAGGCTTTGTTCATATGTTCCAAATTGAATAACCACAATCCTCTTGGGTCTTTTTGTTTGCAACAAGTTTTCCAGTTAACTAGTACGTATTTCTTCTTATCATCATCACCCTGTAGTACGGACCTGGCCCCAAGGAAATTAGCTCTCTTTATTTAACCCGAACATAGATTGGGTAAAAGGAGATCACTAAATAGGAATATTTCTTAAGGAATCCTGCACAAAAGTCGGTCTACCCGCAATGTTTAGCATTTTCCCTTACTAACATCGCACCTTTTTTATCTTATATTCCAGTCACTTCCAATGTTTGTTTCTGATCCTCACATTACAAACATGAATACCTAAATATTTCAAAGTCGTAACCCCCAATTTATAGGTAAAAACCTTCTGGTATGATCATGCCTTCTCAATGGCAACATAAAACTATTAAAGTACACATTTATGGAAATTTATGGTCAATCTAGACATCTCTTCGAAAGCACACAATATAATTTAAGTTGTTAGCACTCATATCGTCATCTTGCAATAAGAATATTATGTCACTGCATATTGTAACATATTAACCCCATGATGAAGAGTTCCACACATGACCCTCTTATTAACTATACCATTTTTCTTAGCCATGTTCATTATAATAGCTGGGCATTAGCAGCTAAGTCAAAAAGAAGAGGCGAGATAACACCCCCTTTCATCGGGCCTTGATGGGTTTTGAAAGAAGGTCCAATTCATCATTAACTATGATCCCACATCACTACCTCTCATAGTATACATAATCCGGTCACAACATTTACTAGGGACGCCTTTCATTTTTAGCATTTTGTGTACAAAAGGCCACTTCATTTTTTTTTCATAGGGACAGTTACATTTCTCCCTAACTCCAATCCACTACTGATATTTGCCCCTAATTTTTTTTGTGCTCAAATTTGGCCCCTAAAAATCATTTTAGGTCACTTGAATGCCCTTCTATATGGTAAAGTAGTTTGACCATTACTTTGAAAATTCATAACAAATTCAGTGAATTCAAAAAAAATGCAGACAAGTTACCAAATGCAAACTTAAAACCAATACGTTTTGTAAGCAGTGTGTATTTGACGCAATTGATGTACAAATAACACAGACTCCTGAAGGGATTGGTTGGAGCCGGCCTGAATTTGTTCAGCTGGACAACTTTCTTTTGAGGAACTGGCAGCTCTGTGCCTATATATTAAGAGGGAATAAATGAAAACAAGAGCTGGACAACTTGCCCCCCGATAATTGATTCTTAGAAGAAAAGGGACACGTAAAGTACACATGAGCCTAGCTAGAGAAAGATCACCAAACCGGGTTGATGCTCGTATTTACCTGCACCGCATATACAGTATAGTATTTGCTCTGTTTTCTAGTTCTTGTCGTGGTTTTAGGTCAATGAAGAAAGTACAGAAGAGAGACACACGGATATAAATGGAACTGGGCGGACTGGCTGCAGGAAGTGTATGATGCGTATGCTCCAACAGCCACATTCATGCATGTACACCAGGCGTGTACCGTGTACGTACCATGATATGCACTGATCACTGGCTGATGGTCGGTACACGTACGTACTATATACGCGCGTGACACCCTTTATTCCGTCGCGCTGATCGTACATACTGTGCTTGAATAGGGTGGCTGCATGTGCCCTAATCGACGTACGTACACAGACTGTTGCTGCTCCATATTCATCTCTCTCTCTCAAGTCTCTGAAATCTCTCTCCTTTTCTCTCTCTCTCTCTCTCTCTCTCTCTCTCTCTCTCTCTCTCTTTCTCTCTCTCTCTCTCTCTCTCTCTCTCTCTCTCTCTCTTGGAGAGAATCTGATCGTGTCTGCACGTACACATGAATACATATCGATCGTATCTGCCGTCGTCATATCGTTATCTGCTTCATTGCATAGGGCCGACTAGATGCTTTGCTGAAACGATGAAACTACCGGTGACATCGCAGTTCCTTAGCGCGGGCGTGCACGTACACACGTACGTATTTGCCACCTTTATCTCATCGTTAGGTCCACTAGATTTCTACCTTTCTCTCGTGGCAGAAGAAAAGAACGACAGTAGTACTACACAGTGTGGGACACATGAGATTAAGATCAAATTGTATTTCTCCTTTTATAAGATATTATAATGATAATACTGTAAGACTAGCTGGATATGTGGATAGATGCGCGTACCTTGCTTTAAGTTAATCACACGTACTGTCCATAATTAATCCCCCAGCTGTATGTATGCCCCATAGATATGTAGTTAGGAGTACTTGGTTGCGTAATCAAGTAACATACCAATTAATTCATCGCCCGGTAATCGTCTGTACGAACACATGACTTACTTGCAAGCAAAATTTAACAAGGCAGACACGTACGAACACATAAAGGCCGGGAGAGAGAAAGAGAGATGTGGAGACCGGAGAGAGAGAGATGATAGTGATGATGAGATGGATGAACAGGGCTAACTATATGTGGAGTGTATGATAATGGACTAATAATTAGCCCGGGCTGATCCTAAACACGGCCGCGTCCACAGTGGCAGAGTTGCTGCGTACTATTCGTCCTGGTTTACTTGTTCTTTTAGTATTTTGTGCTAAATTTTGATCATATATTTAATTAATAAAATGTTAATGTATGTCATAAAAAATAGCATTATCAAAAATTATGTTTAAATACGAATCTAACGATATAATTTTTTATAACATGCATTAACATTTCGTCAGTTAAATCTATAGTCAAATTTTGATATGAAAAGAATCAATAAACTACTAAGATGTAGGGAGTACATCACTGTGGGGCTCCGGACTAGCAAAGCAGGGCTGCCTTGCGAGCCTGGATCACCTCCTCCCTCCCCTCTTCTCCCTCTCTACCTGGCTAAAGCCACCACCACATCACTCGGAGTTCGTGCTGCCGGCCCCGATCGATCGCGACGCCGGCCAGTGCACACGCGCCCTCGTTCCCCTCGTCTGTTTCCGTTTAATTTCCCCGGCCCCTGTGCCTGGGTGTTAATGCGTAGAGTACTTACTCCATTGCTGGCTAGCTCTCCATCCGTCCGGCCGTGCCACCGGCCGACGCACACACGCGGGGAGGGGAGGGTGATGGAGACCGCCGGCGGGACCGGTCGAGCTACAGGGGCTTTTTAGTACTGTAGTATCATCACCCCGGCCTCGTTGCTTGCTCCCATACTCTTCTTCCTCCTAGCTACATACAATTATTCCCTCCGGTCCGGTGGCTCCGGCAGCGGCAGCGCCAAGCTATATATATTTCCTTCCTGCCCACCAAGCTCCCAACCTCATTCATACATACTCTAGCATCACACAAGGTTCAAGCTACAGCAACATAGACATATATGCCCTGCCTAATTCCTGCTACCTACATACCTAGCTAGCTTCTACTTTCTCTCCTCTCTCGAGATCTTGTCAATCTCTTTCTACTCCGTCTAGCTCAATTCATCCAGATCTCTCATCGATACCCATAGTACACATCGCAATTCACAATACAAATTGTAGATAGAGTCGAGCTGAGCTGAGCAGGGGAAGGTTTCAGAGAGAAGATAGTGCACAGATAGAGGTAATAAGCATTTCCATGGGGCTGAGGGACATCGAGATGACGCTGCCGCCGGGGTTCCACTTCTACCCGAGCGACGAGGAGCTGGTTTGCCACTACCTGCACGGCAAGGTGGCCAACCAGCGCCTCTCCGGAGGAGCCGCCGGGGCCATGGTGGAGGTCGATCTGCACGTCCACGAGCCATGGGAGCTGCCAGGTCAGTTTCTTAGTTCTTACTACTATTACTTACCACAGTTAGTTGGGTTTTCTTTTCGATCAGAGGAGGCTACAGGGCCCCCATTTTCAACTAAGAAATAGAGCTTTTACATCTCTAGTCCCTCTTGAGCAAATATATTAATTACTAGCTAGTCGATCGATCTCGATCCAATATGTTGTTAGTCCCTCTCCAGCAAGCTACATATCTCTTAATTAATTTAACTTCATTCCATGGAATGATTTACTAAGCATGCAACCGCGTTTTATTGGCTCCAATTGGGGCCTGTCCCCGTTTTTGTTAATTAGTGCTCTAAATTAGTAGTGCTACTGATCAACTTGTCATACTGGTTGTATATACATGCATATATATGCAATCTCGATCCTATGCAATTCCTGCAAGTACTGTGTTGCTTCTAGCACGAGTTTCTCTTAAGATTTTTAAGTGGGCTACCACTGTAAAATTCTTTGGATTAATTATTGTGTCTAACTCCGTGGAACGGTATGTAAAATTCTTTGGATTAAAGGAATTGGCTTGCAACTGGCATCTCATATCACCTTTTTTGCCCCACCCCCTCCCCTATATGGGCCCTTCTACCAAGATTTTTTTTTCGAAAAGGGCGCTTTATTATTACTTAAAAGATATAACCTTCTACCAAGAAATACTTCCTCCATCCTAAAATTTTTGTCTTAGATTTGTCTAAATACGGATGTATCAAGTCACGTTTTAGTATTAGATCCATCTGTATCTGGACGAATATAAGACAAGAATTTTGGAACGAAGGGAGTACAACAGGATATGTACGATTTAATTATGCACATACGTTTGCGTATACGCTTTTGGGGGGGGGGGGGGGGGGGGGGGGGGGCGTCCACCGAAGCTTCTGTTGCTAACTATGCGTCTGGCTGGGCATGGTGGTATGCAGATGTGGCGAAGCTGAGCACAAACGAGTGGTACTTCTTCAGCTTCCGCGACCGCAAGTACGCGACGGGGCTGCGCACGAACCGCGCCACCAGGTCTGGCTACTGGAAGGCCACCGGCAAGGACCGCATCATCCGCAGCCCGAGGTTGTCGTCATCCCGCTCTGGCCGCACCGCCATTGTCGGCATGCGCAAGACCCTCGTGTTCTACCGCGGCCGTGCCCCCAACGGCACGAAGACCTGCTGGGTCATGCACGAGTTCCGCCTCGAGAACCCTCACTCCCCGCCGAAGGTGGGTTCAATTGCCAAGCTCTAGCAATATAAATCTGATCTTATCTGTGTTTTTAATTGATAAGCGATGCTAATATGCATATTTCTTGGAAAATTTCTTTGTGCAGGAGGACTGGGTTCTGTGCAGAGTTTTCCACAAAAAGAAAGCCGATATGGAGTACGCCATGGACGGCGAGGAGGAGCTCGTCGGCGGCGTCATGGCTCGCAGGGCTGCTGCCCTTAGCGGAACCAACTACGTAAGCTCCTCGTCGTGCCACGATCCGGATCAGTATCACCACTCGCCTACAGCGCCGTTCCCTTCCCTTGGCGTCGGAGGCCACCATTACCAGCTCATGCCCTGGGATCATCACCACACCCACGGCGCAGCAGGCGTCTCGCTCAGCAATGTGGACGTTTTCGCCGGCATGCCACAGCTGCTGAGCTACGAAAATATCATCGACGCCAGCCAGCAACTCGAGGGCGGCCGCAGTGCAGCGGTGGATTTGAGAGACGGCGTCGAGGATCAGTGTGGCGGCACGCTGATGGAGCTAGGGCTGCAGGTGCAGGAGGAGCACTACAACTACAACAGCTTGATGTAGATGTGTGTATATAATGTACGGAGTAGATCGATTGGTGCTGCATGCCGCTATATTGCTCGGCCATATGTTCGTTGA
This sequence comes from Triticum monococcum, assembly GCA_034509565.1. Classification (NCBI taxonomy): domain Eukaryota; kingdom Viridiplantae; phylum Streptophyta; class Magnoliopsida; order Poales; family Poaceae; genus Triticum; species Triticum monococcum. The sequence goes on from CM067846.1 coordinate 616,055,930, forward strand.
CACAAACCGGTACACCGGCTACGATAAGACGCACACCCAACGGGACAGGCATAGACATTTGTTACATAGGAAGCGCCGCTGTTCATACCTCATCTAATAAACTTCATCTAAAAAATGATCTGTATATTTCTGGTGCCAAGAAGAACTTATTTCCTCTTGAAAGCTTAATTACTAGTACCCCGTTCCAGTTATTGAAGTTCTGGGCTTGTCCAAAGTCAAACTTGTTTAAGTTTGATGACGTCTATAGAAAAGTATGTTGACATCTAAAACGTGATTCTATGAAATATGTTTCCGTACTATGTGTATTTTGTTTTGTAGATGTCAGCACATTTTTCTATAAAGTTTGTCAAAGATAAACAAGTTTGACTTTGCACAAGCCAATAACTTCAATAATTTTGGAACGAAAGAAGTAATTAGGATTCTCAAATTGTATTCTACTAATGATCAGGCAACGAAACTAATTCTTCTACAAGGTAGATGCGAGAGAGGCCTCTACCCCATCAAGCCCCGGTAGATTTCTTTAGCTAAGATGACATACGATGCCATCAAGGCTTCCCAATAATCTCAATAAAGTGGCATCATCGCATAGGTCATGCATCCATCGATATAGTTTTTTAGCAACAAGGTGGTCGCCCAACCTTCAACTGAAGCCCTTAAAATTTACAAATAAAGTCTCAAAAGGAAACTAAAAAAGGTTCGGTGCATGGTCGGAAGAGACCAAAACAAGCAACGGAAGAGACCAAAAATACTAATCATAGGCGAAATGATGCCCATGAGCCGGCCAGTAGCATGCTCTTACACCGGGAAAAAAGCTTCCCTAGCTTATGTTGTCTTGTCGCCAAGGTAGTCAGAGTCGGGATTTGCAGTCGGATCGATTTCCCTTCAACATTATCGAGTCGTAGTATCAAGTTGCGGACTCGAGGATTCCACTAGCTAGATTTACTCAAATAAGATATTTTGTATCCACGCCAGAAATTTATATGGGTTCTATGGAGTTTTAATACTAAATATAGAGCAAAAAGACATACACGTCAATGCTAGCTGTATTTCACTTCTTTTCATAGCTAACCTACTATCTAGCTTGCATGTATGGAGCATATATGAGAGGAAAATATATAGAATGTTTAAGTCTTCAGCGCACAAAATTTACTTGGGTGCTTTCTAGAGTATGTGAATAGCCGATCACTTGTATAGCTGGCCTGCAGTGCTAAACTTTGAAGGGTCTTGCTCTCCTTCTCCGATCAATCTTGACGCTTCCTCCATCTCATTCCAATTCAGTTCGTCGACAAGTCTGGTCCTCAGGTTTGATCCAGGGTTTCTGAGGGCAAGATCAACGGTGTCGGCGGCTGAGTGTTTATGCTTGGGAGGGTAATAAAGGGCCATGAGGCATGTGAAAAGGGGTTTGGATGATGGCATACGATTCTGCTAAATCTAAACAAACGACTTAGATAAATTAGTAGAACTGGACATGGTCCATAGCATAGTCGGGATTCTACAGTTTTGTATAGGATTCTGTGATTTGGATCACGGCTCAACATGGCTTCTACCTGATCCAGATCCATAGTGGGACTTGCATCGACACGCTTCCGTAGGCTCGTGAAGTCGTAGGATTCTAGGAATCAAGTCAGAATTCTGACTACCTTGCTTGTCGCCATGTGGCACGAAGCTCCTGACAATTTGTTCGGATTTTGTCAATGAGCGGATGGTGCTACGGTGCCCCGTAGATTTCCACAGCTGCAATAACACATCCTTTTATAAATGAGATCCTCTGGGTGTTTAAACATATGCCCCTTCATAAGAGCTTTATTACACGATGTCTATAACAACAAAGCAAGCACCACAGAGCCAACATAACAAAGCATGCTATCCTTGCCACTCGTCCCATGAATAAGTTGATAAAAATCCACAAACCCGGTGGGGTTCCATGTGCACCCCGCTGTCTCATGGATAACACTCTACGAACATCTTTCTATGATACATCAGAATAGGATGTGCTCGCTATTCTTATCTCTCCACACCAGACACCTTTGCCATCGTTTGAGCAATGTATTTTGATCACTTGGTACCCACCGGAATTTCGTTCCTGTTCAGTAGCCACAAAAATATTATGATTTTAGTTGGAATTTGGTCTACCAAATCCCTATCATTTTCACTTGAGGGGTTGCTTTGAAGATTTCTTTGTGCAAGGATCTGGTGGAGAAAACTCTAGAAGGCTTGACTTTCCATGATACTAAATCACAGCCCAAGGACAACCATATGTCGACCAATTGAGTTATTATGCAGTTGTTGACAATCGACAACCGCATCTGGTCCAGTCGGAAGAGGAGGGTGTGGTGGCAAATGCAATAGTTGATTCTTGATTGCTCTGCCATGGGTGTTCTGCATCTTCGGCCGTTGTGTACATACTCGAGTTGGAGAAGAAATAGTCAAGGCGAGGTAATGCAATAGACGGGGGACAGTGATCATCAAGGATGGTGATTTTGAAGAAGTGTTGACGATCTTGGTCGACGACCAGTCTCCTCCGATGAGCCATCAACTTTATGGCTGAAGGGTGGCAAAGTTCTTTTTTTCACGGCCATGATGCAAAAGGGGAGACAGTATTGCATTAAGGTGGTGTCCACGACATGTAGCTTTTGAGGTCTTGCCGGATCAAGTGGCCCCATTCCCGGGGCTAGGGAGATTGCTGTTGCTCGAGAGTAATTTCGGGCATTATTGCATTCTTGCATTTCTGTTAGGGGTCCTCATTACAAGTTTCATGGACTTGTGTATAATTGTGAGTTTCTTAGGGTCCTGCTTATAAGTTTTTCTGCTCCACCGCTTTGATTTAATGTAGTACTAGGTCCTTCTGGACCTGTTAAAAGAATCTAATTTATAAGGTTTGGAACTAACACAAGCAACAAAATGAATAGCGAACAAACTTAAAGATCACACTCATGCACATTAACATCCAATTTGCACCTGTGAAAGTGAGTGGAATCCACTTCAGATGTAGGTTAGAGGTAAATGCATGCTTCATCGCGCCGTTCTTCGCTCATGGATTTAAATCGTTTTTATCTAGCAAGTTATTGGATCGACTGCTAGTTTTGGTTTCAACTGAATGGCTTGGGTTTTAATTATGTTTGAGCAGTTGTCTATGTGTCCATATATTGTGTCAGATGTTATTCGAAATAGTATTTGTTCTGAAAGAAGAGAGGATTTTTTTCGGTGCATGGTTGTGTTGTCTTTACACGTTTTGGCCTCAGTGTCAGCAGGTGGTGCTTGTGTGAGCCGCTTGGGAGCTCCTATTTGCATGGTGAAACTGTGAAATTGCTGCTACTATGCTCAAATGGGCCGGCACATGAAACTCTCGCTTGGTTAGCTCGGCTCCCTGCTCTGCTCGCAGGTATAGCTCAGAAGAATCGGCTATCAGTTCTTATTATTTGAAAATATTTGTTAAATCAAAAGTTTTTCATTTATATTTTTTGAAAACATCTTGAATTTTAATAAATTTTATGATTTGAAAAACTGGATTTTTTTAAATATTCATGAATTACAAAATGTATTCCTAATTCAAAAAGTTTTTCAAAATTTAAAATGTTTAAAAACTCTAAAAAGCATTAAACATTTAAGATATCCATGAAATTTAAAAAAACCATGGAATTAAAAAATGCTACTCCCTCTGATCCAAAATAATTGTCATGGTCATGGATTACAAAAAATGTTCATGAATTTAAAAATAATTTTTTAATATCCATGATTTATAATAAATATTCATGAATTAAAATTTGGAAAAGAGAGGAAAAAATAAAACGTAAAATAAAAAAGTAAAGAAAGAATGAAACCAATGGAAAAACTGTTAAAGCTGGTAGAGAAAACATGGAAAAGAAAGAAAATCAAAAAACCAAGCAGAACCTTTTCAAAACCGAGAAAACCGGCGGGCCTTTTAGTAGGGCTACATAGATGTGAATTTTGTAAATCAAACTATTCTACGCTACATGGGTAGAACCTAGTCTTTTTTTTAAGTTCGAATTACCAGGATTTCATTATATCATATGATGTGTCAGATCACCGCCCACTAAAACCTTTACAAAGTTTTGGAGTACATCGAACCAGTCTACTTGGCATGTGTCCGGGGTGGTTGGGTTTCTATAAATGGACACAAAACTCCCATGGCGACCTCCGTAGTCCTCGTAGCACCATGAAACTCCAGATCTAGGGAGAGATAGATAGACAGATAGATAGATAGATAGATAGATAGATAGATAGATAGATAGAGCCGGGCTGTTGTCCTCTCCTCTCATGTACCCCCAGTTCGTCCACCCCTTGGATACTACTCTACTAGTCTTTCTGCTCCCCCGCCCGCCTATGGTGCAATGCACCCAAACGCTCATATCTCCTCGTATGCACATGTACAGCAGCTAGTAGCACATCGATGGATCTCCTACAGCACGCGTACGCGAGTTCCATCATAACTCATTCATTGATTCTGCATCCCCATGAGCACTCCTGACTTTCCCGCTACTGGTGCCATGCACATATATCATATCTGTCTGCCCAAGTGTGGACTGTGGTGAAACGGACCACCCCCACGGCACCACCACCTCGAGCATCGCACTCGCCTGGAGGTGTGCGTACGTACCGTATGTTGTTGCTCATGTGCATGTGGTTGCTTGCATGGCTGGTGATGCTGAGCTGAGTAGACAAAACAAGGCATGGGGTTTTTGGACGGGCCGATCATGGAAGCTACAGGCCAGACCGATCGATGGAAGTAGCCGTCGACCCTGGTGCTGCAGCAGGCAGCGGGACCACGGGCGGGCCAACTTCTTCCTGCTCCGCTGTAGACGGCTCGGACGATCCTGTTACTGTCGAGGAAGCATTATTGATCGATTGTATTCGTAGGGTAGCTCACCTACCGGCTACCGGTGTTCCTGTCTGTCATCCTCCCCTGCATCTGCATCTGCATGAAACCGAGTGCTCAGCTCCTCGTGCTCGATCGTGCCCCTGCCGCCGCTGCAGTGAACAGTGATGCGCATGCGTTGGCCGCCGGCCGGCTAGCTGGTCTTCCATCTCCATGGATCGTCGCTGGCCGTTTGTGCCTGAAGACTATCATCGACTCGAGCCATGCATGTGACGCACTGACGATACTGAGGGCGACTGATCCGGCTCAGCATCCCGTGACTCCCATTGTCTACTTGCGGGCTTGCAGTATAATCCATCCCGAAGCAGGCTAAGCTAGATCTTGGATTATATGATTATATCTCGTTTGGAGTATGTGATCACTTCGGGGGTTTATTAACTACTCCTGATGCGGCACTCGACACTCATATGCTCTGCATGCATCGGCAGATGAATCTGGTCCAGGTACGTCGCTTGCTTGATGCCATGGCCGTCTCTTTCCACTCTTAATTGGCGAGGCCGCGAGGCACGTGATCTGGGATCGATTAATGGACTAGAAAACACGAGACAGGCCCGATCAAATCCCACGTTTTTTTGTCGTGGCAGGGCCTAAGCTAATAAGGTCGATCTAAGACTTGAACGCTCCCGCGAGAGCGCGGCGCGGCATTTAATCCCGTGCCGGCCGGCCGGCTAGCTGGTGTCACTTTTCTTTCGCTCCCTTTAAACCCCCATCATTTCCGGCTGGACCGGGCTTGGCTTCAATGAACTATGTATGATGATGAATGATGATGGATCGGTCTCCTCTTATTCAGGCCAACGAGGACGTGCCAAGGGTGGGTGGTTCCTTTTTTTTTGCGAGTAAGAGCCTCATATAGCTTAATTGAAAGTCCGTTCTGTTTCCACTTAAGCCACCTAGGTACCACTCTTTTCACCTACCACCAACGCAAATTTAAACGAGAAAATGTAATCATGCTCTAAAATTAGCATTTCATGTAGTATACAGAAAAAGTAAGGTACTTTCACTAGCATTTAAGGGCAGATTAATAAGACATTTTTATCTTAAATTCACCATGTAATCTACAATGGGTTATTTGTTAGTCTTATTGTTGTAGGGTGGAGCCCTATGTGGTCACGAATTGGAGGGGATTCTCCGAAGAACAAGAACAACACGAAGAACACAAAGGGAAATCACAAGAGGAACACTGAAGAACAAGTCCAATCACACATCCACTAGACAAACAAACACACGAGATTCACAAGGTACAAGAACAATCAAAGGGAAACAAAGATACATGGTAAAGTTCATCTCAAATCCAAAGGAGATGATGTCTTCATGATCTAGATAGATCCTTCCCACAAGGAGGTCTTGAATCCCTAGGGATCTTCTCCAAAGGAGGCCTTAAACTCCAATGAAGTCTCTCTCTCTCTCTCTCTCTCTCTCTCTCTCTCTCTCTCTCTCTCTCTCTCTCTCTCTCTCTCTCTCTCTCTCTCTCTCTCTCTCTCTCTCTCTCTCTCTCAAGAGGAGGAATCCCACAAGGGGAGGTACATGAGCTAAGCTCTAATATCTAGATCTATTCTTAGCTAAGTCTAAACGAAGGAGATGGAGAAGTATATATAGGTCCAAGGCATGAAGGGGCAAGGAGGGTTGAAATGGGGATTACATGGGCAAAGCCCGCAGCAACCTACAGGGGGGCCCGTGTGCACGGGGTAAGTGGAGCCCGTGTGCACGAGGTAAGTGGAGCCCGTGCGCACAGGGTCTCCAGTGACCTGACGCGGTAGCCCGTGCGCACGGGGTCTATGAGGCCCGTGGACACGGGGGTCTCGTGGGCACGGTACATGCACGTGCACACAGGGTCTTCAGGACTGTCCAGCCTGGGAGGCCCGTGGGCACGGGGTTGGGGGGTCCGTGGCACGGGGTCGCATGGGTGCTGCTGTCTTCTTCTTGGCTGGTTCCTTCTTCGCTTCTAGGCTTCCATCATGGATGGTGTAGTTTTTCTCTTGCGCTTGGACTCCTTCACGATGAATGTATAGCTCCGCTCACACCTATGTATGCACATGAGAGAGGGGTCAAGTAGTATACCATCCTCGAAGGGTACAAGTGGACACGTGTAAAGGAGATGATTCACCTTTGTATGTATGAAGTAGATGTCACAGGAGTCACTTGCCAAACGAACTCTTGACATGGTAATGTCCATAGGATACTCCGCATCACTTATCTTCTATAATTAGATATCTCTAAATATGTGATGAGACATATATTATTTAAGAAATCATCTCCTAATTAAAAGAAGCCAGCACTGAATGCGATACACAACTCTAATCCAGGAAGCGAAGAACCTTGCTTCACAAAGAGACATCTTTTCAAGCAGATTGGTAGGGAGCAGAATAAGTTTAGTCACAAACTTTCTCGTTACGCTAGAACTAGTCTTCGCACATCTTCTTGGATTGCTATTAGTTGTGTAGATGCCTCTCACAATGAAGGGCTTGTTGTAAACTCTTTTTTTCTAATCTGTATCGTCCCTTTGTTCTGCAAAAAAGGAAAAGCCATGCACTTTCTTATGGTTTCTCACTCCCCTAACTCAACATTTATCAAAGGTGACACTTCTAAGATAGAATTATTGTACATGTCCTAATGTAGCATACGCAAAAGGTGAGGCTTTTAAAGATAATTTGAGTCTCATCCATAGAACAAATAGTATGGTATCAGCAAAGTAAACTCCAACCTTACAAAACTAAAAGGATAACAGAGCCCTAACAATACCCAAAATGACCTCCAGTCAAGAATTTTGTCTACAATCAAGACAAAAAGTTCATCGGAGCTTTATGCTAACATTCTTCACCTGCCTTCGGCCCACAACAACCACTAAAGAAGAAAAAAGAAACAGAACACCTCTTTATCCGAGCTCGAAGTGAATCCATGGCCGATCTGTAGCTTCCCATACCTCCAAAGTAACTCGCCAAAGACAAAGCCATTTTCATTAAAATAATCTAGCTAGACAGCACCCCGAACATGCCATCGAACTCTAGATTTGACACCCAGCATGACGATATCGAAGTAGAAAACCTCACCCGCCATCCTTCAACCACGAATCCAACGACTTCCAACTAACGCAGATGTAGATCATCATCGGCCACCCACTCCTAAATAACCTCCGGTGCTCCACACTGGCGCCAGAACAAACGGCTCATGGCAATGGAGTCAAAAAAGACTAGTCCACCACAAGGATGCTTCCATGGCCATGTCATCCTCGCTTGATCTGACAATCCCCCCAGTACTAACGACCATGAGGTTTTCATGTGATGAGAGCAGGAGTAGGATGACGCATAGGCAAGATAGCCTTTCTTTCTTCCATAGGAAGAAAAAAAACTATGTGTCTGAGGATTGGAAGCCTGCCATGGGTTTACCATAGGCATTGATTCAGTAAAGATTGGTATGGAAAAGGCCAGGCTCATTGGGAAAATAACTTCAAGCCACACCCTTCTTCCATATTTATGTATCATGCATGTGCACAGTACGCATGCATCACTTGCTGAGTTGGATGGACTCAACATTGCTAGGGCTTCAACTTCGGCTAGGCGTGAACCTGTGATAACAACGCGAAGCTGTTGGAAACCCACTCTGAATGGTCATTTTAAATTTCATGTAGATGCGGGTATGTCCTGTTGGGGAACGTAGCATGCAATTTCAGAAAAAAAAATCTACGATCACATAAGATCTATCTAGGAGATGCGTAGCAACGAGAGGGGGAGAGTGTGTCCACGTACCCTCGTAGACCGAAAGCAGAAGCATTAGGTTAACGCGGTTGATGTTGTCGAACGTCTTCATGATCCAACCGGTCTAGTACCGAACGTACGGCACCTCCGAATTCAGCATACGTTCAGCTCGATGACGTCCCTCGAACTCTTGATCCAGCAGAGGGTCGAGGGAGAGTTCCGTCAGCACGATGGCGTGGTGACGGTGATGGTGATATGATCCGTGCAGGGCTTCGCCTAAGCACTACGACGCTATGACCGGAGGAGCAAACTGTGGAGGGGGCACCGCACACGGCTAAGAGAACAATTGATGTGCCTTGGGGTGCCCCCTGCCCCCGTATATAAAGGAGGGGAGGAGGAGGCGGCCAGCCAGGAGGGGCGCGCCATGGGGGAGTCCTACTAGGACTCCACTCCTAGTAGGATTCCCCCCCCCCCTTCCCTTTCTTCAGTGGAGGGGAAAAGGAAGGAGATGGAGAGAGAGAGAGAGGGAAAGGGGGGCGCCACCCCCTCCCCTAGTCAAATTTGGACTGTCATGGGGGGCGTGGCCACCCCTTGCGGCCCTCCTCTCTCTGCACTAAGGCCCATCTAGGCCCAATACTTCCCCGGGGGTTCCGGTAAACCCTCGGTACTCTGGTGGGAAAGCTTTGTTTTTGCCACTCTAGTTTTTGCGAAATTTGCTTATGCCACTCTAGAATTTGACATTTCGCTTTTGCTACTCTTAGCTTTTGACAATATATCACTTTTGCCATTCCGTGGCAAAAGCAAAAAAACTTAGAGTGGCAATTGTGATACATGTCAAAAGCTAAGAGTGGCAAAAGTGAAATGAAAAATTATCGTTTTTGCCACGGAATGGCATTTGTGATGTATTGCCAAAAGTTAAGAGTGGCAAAAGTGATATGTCAAATTCTAGAGTGGCATAAGCAAAGTTGGCAAAAGCTAGAGTGGCAAAAACAAAGTTTTCCCTCTGGTAAAATACCCGAAACACTCGAAACCATTCTGATGTCCGAATACTACCTTCCAATATATTAACCTTTACCTCTCGACCATTTCGAGACTCCTCATCATGTCCGTGATCTCATCCGGGACTCCGAACAAACTTCAGTCACCAAAAACACTTAACTCATAATACAAATCATCATCGAACGTTAAGCGTGCGGACCCTACGGGTTCGTGAACTGTGTAGACATGACCGAGACACATCTCTGGTCAATAATCAATAGCGGAACCTGGATGCTCATATTGGTTCCTACATATTCTACGAAGATCTTTATTGGTCAAACCGCAATAACAACATACATTATTCCCTTTGTCATCGGTACGTCACTTGCCCGAGATTCGATCGTCGGTATCATCATACCTAGTTCAATATCGTTACCGGCATGTCTCTTTACTAATTTTGTAATGCATCATCCCGCAACTGACTCATTAGTCACATTGCTTGCAAGGCTTATAGTGATGTGCATTATCGAGAGGGCCCAGAGATACCTCTCCGATACTCGGAGTGCCAAATCCTAATCTCGATCTATGGCAACTCAACAAACACCTTCGGAGACACCTGTAGAGCATCTTTATAATCACCCAGTTATGTTGTGACGTTTGATATCACACAAGGTGTTCCTCCGGTATTCGGGAGTTGCATAATCTCATAGTCAGAGGAATATGTATAAGTCATGAAGAAAGCAATAGCAATAAAACTTAACGATCATTATGTTAAGCTAACGGATGGGTATTTTCCATCACATCATTCTCCTAAGGATGTGTCATGCTCATCAAATGACAACACATGTCTATGGTCAGAAAACTTAACAATCTTTGATTAATGAGCTAGTCTAGTAGAGGCATACTCGGGACACTTTGTTTTGCCTATGTACTCACACATGCACTATGTTTCCGGTTAATACAATTCTAGCATGAATAATAAACATTTATCATGGCATAAGGAAATATAAATAACAACTTTATTATTGCCTCTGGGGCATATTTCTTTCATGTCCCATGATGGGCGTGTTGGAGCTACGGCAGCAGTATGCAGGGATGAAGATGGTCAGTACCTTGGGTCCTCTACAATTGTTTTACCCGATGTTATTAACCTACAGTTTTAGAGTCCATTGCTTGCCGTGAGGCTTTGCCACTTGCGGGTGATATATATTTGAATCACTTGGTAATTTCTAGTAACTGCAAACCAACCATGGATGACATAAAAAAAGGGGGTAGGAGGCCCTCATATTAGAGTCAACAAGGAGATAAATAATAGAAGAGTGCATTTTGCTAGTTGAGATTTTATGTCCGAAGGACGTCCTTCAAATCAGGAGACGCACAATCTTGTAAAATTGTCCGCCTCGCTTCCATAGGGTCTCCACTTCTGGCTTATTTCCCCTCATGACCCCATTTGTATCCCTTTGAATATTGTTCTGAATTAATAATGTGTGGGATCCCTAAAAAATAAAACCAATCTTGCAAAATAAATCTAAGGCATGTTGCATTTCTTCTTAGCTTTCTCTTTTGGACGATTTTTTTTAGAAACACAATACAGACGTCGGCGCTCACATAGATGCACATACACCCACTCTTATGAACGCACAAAATATCGCCCTTCACTAGGGTTTTTTCACTTTTGTGAAACAAACAAGTGTCAAACCTTGAGTTTCATCCCTACTGGGCTGGGGCGTAGTACAACCACCCTCCTAATAACAAGCCAACCACGGGTTGGTTCTCTTTCTTTTTTTTTGCTTTCGCTAGTGGTCTATTTGTAACTCGATTTTCCCCTTCTAGCTGCAAAATGAGTGCCCTCTTTGATTGAAAGTATTTCTGAAATACGGTTGTAGGATTTAGCTTTAGGATTTTTTTTTACGTTGTGGGATTGCAATTTAGATAAACTTTTCTTCCCTAATCAGAATTTTACCTCATTTGGCTACCATGAATTGGGAATTCCAGTATTGTGGCTAGATAAAGATATGTGATTGTTTGGCTGCCACACGAATTGAAATCATAAATTTTGAACTCAGCACTAGTGAGTTAAAATATGCCTAAACCAATTCCTTACTAGCAATAAGGATAAATGGAATTTGTGGGTCTCACACACTAGTGGCACGTATATGAACAAATGGACCATAAACATGCACAAACAAATATCCCCTCTATGCATAATTGATCTACGGAAGTTTTAGATAAGTTAAAGAATTTTCTTACAGTGTGAACGCGAGGATGGAATTTTGAATACCGGTATTTTAAGAAGGGTGTCTGCTGGTACATATGAGCCACTTACACTAACTGATCCGCTAATAAGCTGAAATTTGCTTCTCGCCACTAAAACATGCCCATAAAAATAAAAATAAATGTAAATATGAGGTTGAAGTTTCAATACGAAAGTTTCACAAAAGTCATCCATATAAATATGTTGGGCCCACTTGCGAGAATCGATACGGCAATAAGCTGAACTTACTCCTCGACATTTCGTAAAACCACAAAGTATTTCATGAAAACTTCATGCGGTCTTGTATTACTAAAGATGACATGTCGAACTATTTCTGCACTTTCCTCTCATGCGTTTTGGAGATCCTACGCATCAAAGAGGCCCTAGAGTAGGATCTTTGTCGTTGATGGTCAAATCAGTGATTTTGATCTTTAGAGTAGGCTGCACAACACAACCATGTGTTGACGCACAACCTGCTTTGATAGCCTTCGTCAGGGGAAACCAACTTAGTGTTCGGGAACGTAGTAATTTCAAAAACAATTCTACGCACACGCAGGATCATGGTGATGCATAGCAACGAGAGAGGAGAGTGTTGTCTACGTACCCTCATAGACCGTTCGCGGTAGCGTTATATCAACGCGGTTGATGTAGTCGTACGTCTTCACGATCCAACCGATCCAAATACCAAAAGCACGGCACCTCCGAGTTCTGCACACGTTCGGCTCGGTGACTTCCTCGCCTTCTCGATCCAGCAAGAGGGGCGAAGTAGTAGATGAGTTCCGGCAGCACGACGGCGTGGTGCGGTGTTGGAGAAGAACAATCTCCGCAGGGCTTTGCCTAAGCACTACGAAAACTATGACGAAGGATAAACTAGAGGGGACGGGGTAGCCGGCACACAGCTTGGTGTTTCTTGATGTGTCTTGGGTGCTAGCCCTACCCCTCTATTTATATGTTGAGCATTGGGGTCGAAACTTGGAGTAAAAGCCTTCACAAAGTCGGTTTCATCCGAAAGGCAAGAGTCCTTCTTGGACTCCAGGGCCAGACGCCAGGGTTCCCGGCGTCTGGACCCAGACGCCATGGACCCTGGTGTCTGGCCCCTGGACTCCGCAAAACTTCTTTTTGCGTTTTCCAAAAATCTTGTGGGCTTTTCCCTTTGGCCCAAATAAAGTGTTCTCGTACCCAAACATTTCAGGAAACATCCGGAACCCCTTCCGGTGAATTCCGGAACCCTTCCGGAGTCCAAACACTATTATCCCATATATCAATCTTTATCTCCGGACCATTCTGGAGTTCCTCGTCATGTCTGTGATCTTATCCGGAACTCCAAACAACATTCGGTCACCAACATACATAACTCATAGTACTATATCGTCAGCGAATGTTAAGCGTGCGGACCCTACGCATTCGAGAACTATGTAGACATGACCGAGACACCTCTCTGGTTAATAACCAATAGCGGGACCTGGATGCCCATATTGGCTCCTACATATTCCATGGAGATCTTTATCAGTCAGACTGCATAACAACATACGTTGTTCCCTTTATCATCGGTATGTTACTTGCCCGAGATTCGATCGTCGGTATCTCAATACCTAGTTCAATCTCGTTACCGGAAAGTCTCTTTACTCGTTCTGTAATACATCATCCCGCAACTAACTCATTAGTTGCAATGCTTGCAAGGCTTATAGTGATGTGCATTACCGAGTGGGCCCAGAGATACCTCTCCGACAATCGGAGTGACAAATCCTAATCTCGAAATACGCCAACCCAACAAGTACCTTTGGAGACACCTCTAGAGCACCTTTATAATCACCCAGTTACATTGTGACGTTTGGTAGCACACAAAGTGTTCCTTCGGTAAACTGGACTTGCATAATCTCATTGTCATAGGAACATGTATAAGTCATGAAGAAAGCAATAGCAGAATACTAAACGACCGAGTGCTAAGCTGAATGGGTCAAGTCAATCACATCATTCTCCTAATGATGTGATCCCGTAAATCAAATGACAAGTCATGTCAATGGCTAGGAAACATAACCATCTTTGATCAACGAGCTAGTCAAGTAGAGGCATGCTAGTGACACTCTGTTTGTCTATGTATTCAAACAAGTATTATGTTTCCGGTTAATACAATTCTAGCATGAATAATAAATATTTATCATGAATTAAGGAAATAAATAATAACTTTATTATTGCCTCTAGGGCATATTTTCTTCAGTCCCCCACTTGCACTAGAGTCAATAATCTAGTTCACATCGCCATGTGATTTAACAACAATAGTTCACATTACCATGTGATTAACACCCATAGTTCACATCGCCATGTGACCAACACTCAAAGGGTTTACTAGAGTCAGTAATATAGTTCACATCGCCATGTTATTAACACCCAAAGAGTACTAAGGTGTGATCATGTTTTGCTTGTGAGAGAAGTTTAGTCAACGGGTCTGCCACATTCAGATCCGTATGTATTTTGCACATTTCTATGTCAACAATGCTCTGCACGGAGCTACTCTAGCTAATTGCTCCCACTTTCAATATGTATCCAGATTGAGACATAGAGTCATCTGGATCAGTGTCAAAATTTGCATCGACGTAACCCTTTACGACGAACCTTTTTGTCACTTCCATAATCGAGAAACATATCATTATTTCACTAAGGATAATTTTGACCGTTGTCCAGTGATCTACTCCTAGATCACTATTGTACTCCCTTGCCAAAATCAGTGTACGGTATACAATAGATCTGGTGCACAACATGGCATATTTTATAGAACCTATGACCAAGGCATAGGGAATGACTTTCATTCTCTTTCTATCTTCTGCCGTGGTCGGGCTTTGAGTCTTACTCAATTTCACACCTTGTACCACAGACAAGAACTCTTTTTTGACTTGTTCCATTTTGAACTACTTCAAAATCTTGTCAAGGTATGTACTCATTGAAAAATTTATCAAGCGTCTTGATCTATCTCTATAGATCTTGATGCTCAATATGTAAGCAGCTTCACCAAGGTCTTTCTTTGAAAAACTCCATTCAAACATTCATTTATGCTTTGTAGAATAATTCTACATTATCTCCGATCAACAATATGTCATTCACATATACTTATCAGAAATGTTGTAGTGCTCCCACTCACTTTCTTGTAAATACAGGCTTCACCGCAAGTCTGTATAAAACTATATGCTTTGATCAACTTATCAAAGCGTATATTCCAACTCCGAGATGCTTGCACCAGTCCATAGATGGATCGCTAGAGCTTGCATATTTTGTTAGCACCTTTAGGATTAACAAAACCTTCTGGTTGCATCATATACAACTCTTCTTTAATAAATCCATTAAGGAATGTAGTTTTGTTTATCCATTTTCTAGATTTCATAAAATGCGGCAATTGCTAACATGATCTAGACAGACTTAAGCATAGATATGAGTGAGAAACTCTCATCGTAGTCAACACCTTGAACTTGTCGAAAACCTTTTTGCGACAATTCTAGCTTTGTAGATAGTAACACTACTATCAGCGTCCGTCTTCGTCTTGAAGATCCATTTAATCTCAATGGCTCGCCGATCATTGATCAAGTCAATCAAAGTCCATACTTTGCTATCATACATGGATCTCATCTCAGATTTCATGGCCTCAAGCCATTTCGTGGAATCTGGGCTCAACATCGCTTCCTCATAGTTTGTAGGTTCGTCATGGTCAAGTAACATGACCTTCAGAACAGTATTACCGTACCACTCTGGTGCGGATCTCACTCTGGTTTACCTACGAGGTTCGGTAGTAACTTGATCTAAAGTTACATGGTCATCATCATTAGCTTCCTCACTAATTGGTGTAGTAGTCACAGGAACAGATTTATGTAATGAACTACTTTCCAATAAGGGAGCAGGTACAGTTACCTCATCAAGTTCTAATTTCCTCCCACTCACTTCTTTCGAGAGAAACTCCTTCTCTAGAAAGGATCCATTCTTAGCAATGAAGATCTTGCCTTCGGATCTGTGATAGAAGGTGTACCCAACATTTTCTTTTGGGTATCCTATGAAGACGCACTTCTCTGATTTGGGTTTGAGCTTATCAGGTTGAAACTTTTTCCCATAAGCATTGCAACCTCAAACTTTAAGAAATGACAGCTTAGGTTTCTTGCCAAACCATAGTTCATACGGTGTCGTCTCAACGAATTTAGATGGTGCCCTATTTAACGGGAATGTAGCTGTCTTCCCAAAACGATAGTGGTAAATCGGTAAGAGACATTATAGATCGCATCACATCTAATAAAGTACGGTTACGACATTCGGACACACCATTACACTGTGGTGTTTCAGGTGGCGTGAGTAGTGAAACTATTTCACATTGTTTTAACTGAAGACCAAACTCGTAACTTAAATATTTTACTTCTGCGACCATATCGTAGAAACTTTTATTTTTGTTACGATGATTCTCCACTTCACTCTGAAATTCTTTGAACTTTTCAAATGTTTGAGACTTGTGTTTCATCAAGTAGATATACTCATATCTGCTCAAATCATCTGTGAAGATCAGAAAATAATGATACATGCCGCAAGCCTCAATATTCATCGGACCACATACATCAGTATGTATGATTTCCAACAAATGTGTTGCTCGCTCCATTGTTCCAGAGAATAGAGTCTTAGTCATCTTGCCCATGAGGCATGGTTCGCAAGCATCAACTGATTCATAATCAAGTGATTTCAAAAGCCCATCAGCATGGATTTTCTTCATGCGCTTTACACCAATATGATCTAAACGGCAGTGCCACAAATAAGTTGTACTATCATTATTAACTTTGCAATTTTTGGCTTCAATATTATGAAAATGTGTATCACTACGATCAAGATCCAACAAACCATTTTCATTGGGTATATGTCCATAGAAGGTTTTATTCATGTAAAGAGAACAACAATTATTCTCTAACTTATATGAATAACTGTATTGCAATAAAAATGATCCAATCATATTCATGCTCAATGCAAACACTAAATAACTTTTATTTTAGGTTTAACACTAATCCCGAAAGTATAGGAAGTGTGCGATGATGATCATATCAATTTTGGAACCATTTCCAATACACATCGTCACTTCACCCTTAACTAGTCTATGTTCATTATGCAACTCCCGTTTCGAGTTACTATTCTTAGCAACTGAACGAGTATCAAATACTAAGGAGTTGCTATAAACACTAGTAAAGTACACATCAATAACATATATATCAAATATACCTATGTTCACTTTGCCATTATTCTTATCCGCCAATTACTTGGGTAGTTCCACTTCCAGTGACCAGTTCCTTTGCATAGAAGCACTCAGTTTCAGGCTTAGGTCCAGACTTGGGTTTTTTCACTTGAGCAGCAACTTGCTTGCCGTTCTTCTTAAAGTTTCCCTTTCTTACCCTTTGCCATTTTCTTGAAACTAGTGGTCTTATTAACCATCAACACTTGATGTTATTTCTTGATTTCTACCTTCGCCGATTTGAGCATCGCGGAGAGCATGGGAATTAATTCCGTCATCCCTTGCATATTATAGTTCATCACGAAGTTCCAGTAACTTGGTGATAGTGACTAGAGAACTCTGTCAATCACCTTTTTATCTGGAAGATTAACTCCCACTTGATTCAAGCGATTGTAGTACTCAGACAATCTGAGCACATACTCACTGGTTGAGCTATTCTCCTCCATCTTGTAGGCAAAGTACTGTCAGAGGTCTCTGAAGGAAATATGCCCTAGAGGCAATAATAAAGTTATGATTTATTTCCTTATTTCATGATAAATGTTTATTATTCATGCTATAATTGTATTAACCGGAAACATAATACATGTGTGAATACATAGACGAACAGAGTGTCACTAGTATGCCTCTACTTGACTAGCTCGTTAATCAAAGATGGTTATGTTTCCTAACCATACACAAAGAGTTGTTATTTGATTAACGAGATCACATCATTAGGTGAATGATCTGATTGCATGACCCATTCCATTAGCTTAGCACCCGATCGTTTAGTATGTTGCTATTGCTTTCTTCATGACTTATACATGTTCCTATGACTATGAGATTATGCAACTCCCGTTTGCCGGAGGGACACTTTGTGTGCTACCAAACGTCACAACGTAACTGGGTGATTATAAAGGAGCTCTACAGGTGTCTCCAAAGGTACATGTTGGGTTGGCATATTTCGAGATTAGGATTTGTCACTCCGATTGTCGGAGAGGTATCTCTGGGCCCTCTCGGTAATGCACATCACTTAAGCCTTGCAAGCATTGCAACTAATGAGTTAGTTGCGGGATGATGTATTACGGAACGAGTAAAGAGACTTGCCGGTAACGAGATTGAACTAGGTATTGGATACCGACGATCGAATCTCGGGCAAGTAACATACCGATGACAAAGGGAACAACGTATGTTGTTATGCGGTCTGACCGATAAAGATCTTCGTAGAATATGTAGGAGCCAATATGGGCATCCAGGTCCCGCTATTGGTTATTGACCAGAGAGGTGTCTCGGTCATGTCTACATAGTTCTCGAACCCGTAGGGTCCGCACGCTTAATGTTCGTTGACGATATAGTACTATGTGAGTTATGTATGTTGGTGACCGAATGTTGTTCGGAGTCCGGGATGAGATCACGGACATGACGAGGAACTCCGGAATGGTCCGGAGACAAAGTTTGATATATGGAATAATAGTGGTTGGTCACCGGAAGGGTTCCGGAAATCACTGGAAGGGGTTCCCGATGTTTCCCGAAATGATTGGGTACGAGAACACTTTATTTGGGCCAAAGGGAAAGCCCACAAGGTTTTTGGAAAACACAAAAGGAAGTTTTGCGGAGTCCAGGGGCCAGACGCCAGGGTCCCTGGCGTCTGGGTCCAGACGCCAGGGTCCCTGGCGTCTCGGTCCAGACGCCGGGAACCCTGGCGTCTGGCCCTGGAGTCCGAGAAGGACTCTTGCCTTTCGGGTGAAACCGACTTTGTGGAGGCTTTTACTCCAAGTTTCGACCCCAGGGCTCAACATATAAATAGAGGGGCAGGGCTAGCACCAAAGACACATCAAGAAACACCAAGCCGTGTGCCGGCAACCCCGTCCCCTCTAGGTTATCCTCTGTCATAGTTTTCGTAGTGCTTAGGCGAAGCCCTGCGGAGATTGTTCTTCACCAACACCGTCACCACGCCGTCGTGTTGCCGGAACTCATCTACTACTTCGCCCCTCTTGCTGGATCGAGAAGGCGAGGACGTCACCGAGCCGTACGTGTGCAGAACTCGGAGGTGCCGTGTTTTCGGTACTTGGATCGGTCGGATCGTGAAGACGTTCGACTACGTCAACCGCGTTGATATAACGCTTCCGCTTCGGTCTACGAGGGTACGTAGACAAACACTCTTCCCTATCGTTGCTATGCATCACCATGATCTTGCATGTGCGTAGGAAAATTTTGAAATTACTACGTTCCACAACAGTGGTATCAGAGCCTAGGTTTTATGGTTTGATGTTATATGCACGAGTAGAACACAAGTGAGTTGTGGGCGATATAAGTCATACTGCTTACCAGCATGTCATACTTTGGTTCAGCGGTATTGTTAGACGAAGCGGCACGGACCGACATTACGCGTACGCTTACGCGAGACCGGTTCTCCCGACGTGCTTTGCTCATAGGTGGCTTGCGGGTGACAGTTTCTCCAACTTTAGTTGAACCGAGTGTGGCTACGCCCGGTCCTTGCGAAGGTTAAAACAACACCAACTTGACAAACTATCGTTGTGGTTTTGATGCGTAATTAAGATTGGTTCTTGCTTAAGCCCATAGTAGCCACGTAAAACTTGCAACAAACAAAGTAGAGGACGTCTAACTTGTTTTTGCAAAGCATGTTGTGATGTGATATGGTCAAGGCATGATGCTAAATTTTATTGTATGAGATGATCATGTTTTGTAACCAAGTTATCAGCAACTGGCAGGAGCCATATGGTTGTCGCTTTATTGTATGCAATGCAATCGCGCTGTAATGCTTTACTTTATCACTAAGCGGTAGCGATGGTCGTGGAAGCATAAGATTGTCGAGACGACAATGATGCTACGATGGAGATCAAGGTGTCGCGCCGGTGACGATGGTGATCATGACGGTGCTTCGGAGATGGAGATCACAAGCACAAGATGATGATGGCCATATCATATCACTTATATTGATTGCATGTGATGTTTATCTTTTATGCATCTTATCTTGCTTTGATTGACGGTAGCATTATAAGATGATCTCTCACTAAATTATCAAGAAGTGTTCTCCCTGAGTATGCACCATTGCCAAAGTTCGTCGTGCCCAGACACCACGTGATAATCGGGTGTGATAAGCTCTACGTCCATCTACAACGGGTGCAAGCTAGTTTTGCACACGCAGAATACTCAGGTTAAACTTGACGAGCCTAGCATATGCAGATATGGCCTCGGAACACGGAGACCGAAAGGTCGAGCGTGAATCATATAGTAGATATGATCAACATAGTGATGTTCACCAATGAAACTACTCCATCTCATGTGATGATCGGACATGGTTTAGTTGATTTGGATCACGTGATCACTTAGAGGATTAGAGGGATGTCTATCTAAGTGGGAGTTCTTTAAGTAATTTAACTAATTGAACTTAAATTTATCATGAACTTAGTCCTGGTAGTATTAGCATATCTATGTTGTAGATCAATAGCTCGCGTTGTTGCTTTCATATGTTTATTTTGATATGTTCCTAAAGAAAACTGTGTTGAAATATGTTAATAGCAATGATGCCGATTGGATCCGTGATCTGAGGTTTATCCTCATTGCTGCACAGAAGAATTATGTCCTTGATGCACCGCTAGGTGACAGACCTATTGCAGGAGCAGATGCAGACGTTATGAACGTTTGGCTAGCTCAATATGATGACTACTTGATAGTTTAGTGCACCATGCTTAATGGCTTAGAATCGGGACTTCAAAGACGTTTTGAACGTCATGGACCATATGAGATGTTCCAGGAGTTGAAGTTAATATTTCAAGCAAATACCCGAGTTGAGAGATATGAAGTCTCCAACAAGTTCTATAGCTAAAAGATGGAGGAGACGCGCTCAACTAGTGAGCATGTGCTCAGATTGTCTGGGTACTACAATCAATTGAATCAAGTGGGAGTTAATCTTCCAGATAAAATAGTGATTGACAGAATTCTCTAGTCACCATCACCAAGTTAGTAGAACTTCGTGATGAACTATGATATGCAAGGGATAACGGAAACGATTCCCAAGCTCTTCATAATGCTGAAATCGACGAAGGTGGAAATCAAGAAAAATATCAAGTGTTGATGGTTGACAAGACCACTAGTTTCAAGAAAAGGGCAAAGGGAAGAAAGGAAACTTCGAAAAGAACAGCAAGCAAGTTGCTGCTCAAGTGAAGAAGCCCAAGTTTGATCCTAAGTCTGAGACTAAGTGCTTCTACTGCAAAGGGACTGGTCACTGGAAGCGGAACTACCCCAAGTGATTGGAAGATAAGAAGGATGGCAAAGTGAACATAAGTATATTTGATATACATGTTATTGGTGTGTACTTTACTAGTGTTTATAGCAACCCCTCAGTATTTGATACTAGTTCAGTTGCTAAGATTAGTAACTCGAAACGGGAGTTGCAGAATAAAGACTAGTTAAGGGTGAAGTGATGATGTGTGTTGGAAGTGGTTCTAAGATAGATATGATCATCATCGCACACTCCCTATACTTTCGGGATTAGTGTTGAACCTGAATAAGTGTTATTTGGTGTTTGCGTTGAGCATGAATATGATTTGATCATATTTATTGTAATACGGTTATTCATTTAAGTAAGAGAATAAATTGTTGTTCTGTTTACATGAATAAAACCTTATATGGTTACACACCCAATGAAAATAGTTTGTTGGATCTCGATCATAGTGATACACGTAATCATAATATTGAAACCAAAAGATGCAAAGTTAATAATGATAGTGCAACTTATTTGTGGCACTGCCGTTTAGGTCATATTGGTGTAAAGCGCATGAAGAAACTCCATGCTGATGGGATTTTGGAATCACTTGATTATGAATCACTTGATGCTTGCGAACCATGCCTCATGGGCAAGATGACTAAGACTCCGTTCTCCTGAGCGAGCAACTGACTTATTGGAAATAATACATACTGATGTATGCAGTCCGATGAGTGTTAAGGCTCACGGCAAGTATCATTATTTTCTGAACTTCACAGATGATTTGAGCAGATATGGGTATATCTACTTGATGAAACATAAGTCTGAAACATTTGAAAAGTTTAAAAAAATTCAGAGTGAAGTGGAAAATCATCATGACAAGAAAATAAAGTTTCTACGATCTGATCGCGGAGACAAATATTTGAGTTAAGAGTTTGGCCTTCAGTTAAAATAATGTGAAATAGTTTCACTACTCACGCCACCTGGAACACCACAGTGTAATGGTGTGTCCGAACATCATAACCGTACTTTATTAGATATGGTACAATCTAGGATGTCTCTTGCCGATTTACCACTATCGTTTTGGGGTTATGCATTAGAGACAGCTGCATTCACGTTAAAAAGAGGCACATCTAAATCCGTTGAGATGACACCGTGTGAACTATGGTTTGGCAAGAGCTGTCGTTTCTTAAAGTTTGGAGTTGCGATGCTTATGTGAAAAAGTTTCACCTCGATAAGCTCAAACTCAAATCGGAGAAATATGTCTTCATAGGATACCCAAAGAAGACAGTTGGGTACAACTTCTATCACAGATCCGAAGGCAAGACATTCGTTGCTAAGAATGGATCCTTTCTAGAGAAGGAGTTTCTCTCGAAAGAAGTGAGTGGGAGGAAAGTAGAAAACTTGATAAGGTAATTGTACCTTCTCCCTTATTGGAAAATAGTTCATCACAGAAATCTGTTCCTGTGACTACTACACCAATTAGTGAGGAAGCTAATGATAATGATCATGTAACTTCAGATCAAGTTACTACCGAATCTCGTAGGTTAACCAGAGTGAGATCCGCACCAGAGTGGTACGGTAATCCTGTTCTGGAAGTCATGTTACTAGACCATGACGAACTTACGAACTATGAGGAAGCGATGATGAGCCCAGATTCCACTAAATGGTTTGAGGCCATGAAATCTGAGATATGATCCATGTATGAGAACAAAGTATGGACTTTGATGGATTTGCCCGATGATCGGCAAGCCATTGATAATAAATGGATCTTCAAGAGGAAGACGGACGCTGATAGTAGTGTTACTATCTACAAAGCTAGAATTGTCGCAAAAAGTTTTCGACAAGTTCAAGGTGTTGACTACGATGAGATTTTCTCACTCGTATCTATGCTTAAAGTATGTCCGAATCATGTTAGCAATTGCCGCATTTTATGAAATCTGGCAAATGGATAAACAAAACTGCATTCCTTAATGGATTTATTAAAGAAGAGTTGTATATGATGCAACAAGATGATTTTGTCAATCCTAAAGGTGCTAACAAAATATGCAAACTCCAGCGATTCATCTATAGGACTGGTGCAAGCATCTCGGAGTTGGAATACATGCTTTGATAAGTTGATCAAAGCATATAGTTTTATACATACTTGCGGTGAAGCCTGTATTTACAAGAAAGTGAGTGGGAGCACTACAACATTTCTGATAAGTATATGTGAATGACATATTGTTGATCGGAAATAATGTAGAATTATTTTGTATAGCATAAAGGAGTGTTTGAAAGGAGTTTTTCAAAGAAAGACTTCGGTGAAGCTGCTTACATATTGAGCATCAAGATCTATAGAGATAGATCAAGACGCTTGATATGTTTTTTCAATAAATACATACCTTGACAAGATTTTGAAGTAGTTCAAAATGGGACAGTCAAAGAAAGAGTTTCTTGCCTATGTTACAAGGTGTGAAATTGAGTAAGACTCAAAGCCCGACCACGGCGGAAGATAGAAAGAGAATGAATGTCATTCCCTATGCCTTGGTCATAGGTTCTATAAAGTATGCCATGCTGTGTACCAGATCTATTGTATACCCTAGCACTGAGTTTGCCAAGGGAGTACAATAGTGATCTAGGAGTAGATCACTGGACAGCGGTCAAAATTATCCTTAGTGGGATAAGGATATGTTTCTCGATTATGGAAGTGAAAAAAGGTTCGTCGTAAAGGGTTACGCCGATGCAAGTTTTGACACTAATCTAGATGACCCTAAGTCTTGGTCTAGATACATATTGAAAGTGGGAGCAATTATCTAGAGTAGCTCCATGCAGAGCATTGTTGACATAGAAATTTGCAAAATACATGCGGATCTGAATGTGGCAGACCCGTTGACTAAGATTCTCTCACAAGCAAAACATGATCACACCTTAGTACTCTTTGGGTGTTAATCACATAGCGATGTGAACTAGATTACTGAATCTAGTAAACCCTTTGGATATTGGTCACATGGCGATGTGAACTATGGGTGTTAATCACATGATGATGTGAACTATCGATGTTAATCACATGGTGATGTGATCTAGATTATTGACTCTAGTGCAAGTGGGAGACTGAAGGAAATATGCCCTAGAGGCAATAATAAAGTTATTATTTATTTCCTTATTTCATGATAAATGTTTATTATTCATGCTATAATTGTATTTACCGGAAACATAATACATGTGTGAATACATAGACAAACAGAGTGTCACTAGTATGCCTCTACTTGACTAGCTCGTTAATCAAAGATGGTTATGTTTCCTAACCATAGACAAAGAGTTGTTATTTGATTAACGAGGTCACATCATTAGGTGAATGATCTGATTGACATGACCCATTCCATTAGCTTAGCCCCCGATCGTTTAGTATGTTGCTATTGCTTTCTTCATGACTTATACATGTTTCTATGACTATGAGATTATGCAACTCCCGTTTGCCGGAGGAACACTTTATGTGCTACCAAATGTCACAACGTAACTGGGTGATTATAAAGGAGCTCTACAGGTGTCTCCAAAGGTACATGTTGGGTTGGCGTATTTTAAGATTAGGATTTGTCACTCCGATTGTCGGAGAGGTATCTCTGGGCCCTCTCGGTAATGCACATCACTTAAGCCTTGCAAGCATTGCAACTAATGAGTTAGTTGCGGGATGATGTATTACGGAACGAGTAAAGAGACTTGCCGGTAACGAGATTGAACTTGGTATTGGATACCGACGATCGAATCTCGGGCAAGTAACATACCGATGACAAAGGGAACAACGTATGTTGTTGTGCGGTCTGACCGATAAAGATCTTCGTAGAATATGTAGGAGCCAATATGGGCATCCAGGTCCCGCTATTGGTTATTGACCAGAGAGGTGTCTCGGTCATGTCTACATAGTTCTCGAACCCATAGGGTCCGCACGCTTAACGTTCGTTGACGATATAGTACTATGTGAGTTATGTATGTTGGTGACCGAATGTTGTTCGGAGTCCGGGATGAGATCACGGACATGACGAGGAACTCCGGAATGGTCCGGAGACAAAGTTTGATATAGGGATAATAGTGTTTGGTAATTGGAAGGGTTCCGGAAATCACCGGAAGGGGTTCCCGATGTTTCCCGAAATGTTTGGGTACGAGAACACTTTATTTGGGCCAAAGGGGAAAGCCCACAAGGTTTTTGGAAAGCGCAAAAGGAAGTTTTGCGGAGTCCAGGGGCCAGACGCCAGGGTCCCTAGCGTCTGGGTCCAGACGCTGAGAACCCTGGCGTCTGGCCCTGGAGTCCGAGAAGGACTCTAGCCTTTCGGGTGAAACCGACTTTGTGGAGGCTTTTACTCCAAGTTTCGATCCCAGGGCTCAACATATAAATAGAGGGGCAGGGCTAGCACCAAAGACACATCAAGAAACACCAAGCCGTGTGCCGGCAACCCCGTCCCCTCTAGTTTATCCTCCGTCATAGTTTTCGTAGTGCTTAGGCGAAGCCCTGCGGAGATTGTTCTTCACCAACACCGTCACCACGCCGTCGTGCTGCCGGAACTCATCTACTACTTCGCCCCTCTTGCTGGATCGAGAAGGCGAGGACGTCACCGAGCCGTACGTGTGCAGAACTCGGAGGTGCCGTGCTTTCGGTACTTGGATCGGTCGGATCGTGGAGACGTTCGACTACATCAACCGCGTTGATATAAAGCTTCCGCTTATATCAATCTTTATCTCCGGAGTCCAAACACCATTATCTCATATATCAATCTTTATCTCCGGACCATTCCGGGGTTCCTCGTCATGCCCGTGATCTTATCCGGAACTCCGAACAACATTCGGTCACCAACATACATAACTCATAGTACTATATCGTCAACGAACGTTAAGCGTACGGACCCTACGGGTTCGAGAACTATGTAGACATGACCGAGACACCTCTCTGGTCAATAACCAATAGCGGGACCTGGATGCCCATGTTGTCTCCTACACATTCTACGAAGATCTTTATCGGTCAGACCGCATAACAACATACGTTGTTCCCATTGTCATCGGTATGTTACTTGCCCGAGATTCGATCATCGGTATCTCAATACCTAGTTCAATCTCGTTACCGGCAAGTCTCTTTACTCGCTCCGTAATACATCATCCCGCAACTAACTCATTAGTTGCAATACTTGCAAGGCTTATAGTGGTGTGCATTACAGAGTGGGCCCAGAGATACCTCTCCGACAATCGGAGTGACAAATCCTAATCTCAAAATACGCCAACCCAACAAGTACCTTTGGAGACACCTGTAGAGCACCTTTATAATCACCCAGTTACGTTGTGACGTTTGGTAGCACACAAAGTGTTCCTCCGATAAACGGGAGTTGCATAATCTCATTGTCATAGGAACATGTATAAGTCATGAAGAAAGCAATAGCAGAATACTAAACGATCGAGTGCTAAGCTAATAGAATGGGTCAAGTCAATCACATCATTCTCCTAATGATGTGATCCCGTAAGTCAAATGACAACTCATGTCAATGGCTAGGAAACATAACCATCTTTGATCAACGAGCTAGTCAAGTAGAGGCATACTAGTGACACTCTGTTTGTCTATGTATTCACACAAGTATTATGTTTCCGGTTAATACAATTCTAGCATGAATAATAAACATTTATCATGAATTAAGGAAATAAATAATAATTTTATTATTGCCTCTAGAGCATATTTCCTTCACTTAGCGATCCACATGTGTGAGGGAAGGAAGCGATGGTGTGTGCACTCAAGAAACGTCACACACTATTGTTTGCCATTGTAACTACTAATTAATGCCAAAGCGATGACCAATGAAATTAGTGCAACAATTGGCAGAGGAAGAAATTAAATAACCAGTGAAATTAATATGAGGATATGTATACCTGTATCCCATTTGCCCGCTATTCATCGCTAGCCGCAATGGTCTTGGTAGCATGATCAAACACAATGCTGAATGACTTTTGGGTTAATGTGCTCCAAACAACATATTCTTTTTTCAGCACATCCCACTTATTCTTGAAATGATTTTTGATATATTATCTCCTCGTGCGCTGAAGGAACATCCTTATCATCGTACCCAAGGTTGGCCAAAGATCCTTCTTTGCACGGCTATTGTCATTCACTTCTTCCACACAAATATCAATGAAAGTTCTAAGGCCCACATTATCCCATTGTGCTTTCATCAATTTTCATTATCTCCATACACAAGAATTGCAAGAATTAATACGTAGGACAAACAGGCCATTAATAGTTGTCCTAATGCGAATACAAAGATAGCATACAACATCTAGATATTGCTACTTATAAAAAATATAGTAGCACCACCTCCATATCAAAAATTTGAAAAAAAAAATCATGCACCTACTCATGATGGAAAGATCATATATCAGCAGCTACTCATATATCGGCAGCCAAACATAGCAAATCAAGATGCATATATCAGCTGCTACACATAGTAAATCAACATGATTTGCTTGCAAAGAATCAGATGAGCTCCTCACCTTACTGGATGAGCTCATGCTAAGGCTCAAGCCGTCAGACTGGGAGGAGGGGAGGGGGAACAACTGTCCGCTTGCCGAGTGGGAAGTCAGCCGGAGTGGAGCAGCGTCGCCAAAGCTGTGCGCTAGCCGGACTGCTACTGGGGATGGGGGCGTCAGCATGAGGGGTCACGGCAGAGGGAGGAGCGGGGGTGGGAATGGGGGCCTACCCGCCGGCTATGTCGCTGGAGATAACCGCGTCGATGAGCAGATGAGCTTGGTACCGATGGCGGCGGCTACTTGCAAAGTAACCCTAGCTTTCTCTGTTTGGGAGTGAGAGGGAAAGGAGTGATCGAGTGCGAGCGGGGCGAGGTTTTTTTTTTACGACAAGGTCAGGTGAGACGCGGGTTGGGCAGTGACTGTTTTTGTGTAATTTGAGCAAAATTAGGTCTACTTCATTATACCCCTTCATTTTAAGTGAGAAGCTGCGGGAAGCCACCCTGCCCTAGCATTTTTTTCATTATGAAGGGGAGGGGGTTGAAAATAAGTTAAGCTCATTTGTTCAAAACGAGTTTTTTTTTTAGCTTTTGGCTTATTTTTACAGTAAGCTGCTAGAAGATGCAAAAGAACAAGCGGTGTTGTTCGAAGGACCAGAGATACCGTGATGACTTCCTTTAGGGCTCGCTAGCTACCATGATGACATCCTTTTGGGCTAGCTACCTAGCCTAGCCCACGCAGGGTCAACAAGAAGCAACCGGCACAGTGCTATTCTGTTCCGCCACGTACATCATCCAGTCCATCACCGGCAGCACGAGTACGCGTAGGTAGCAACTCGCAACAGAATTTGACGCGTTGGCTTCCTCCCTTGATAGCCGGATGAGGCACCGGAGCCGGCCGGGGGATCGATGGAGACGACACGACGAGGGCAAGGGGACGGGTCTAGCCGGGCAGCCGGCTGAAAGCGAACACCATCCATCGAGTCATCGACACGTCCTCTCCATCGGCGCGGGGAGCGGGGGACGTGATCAGGGACGCGACCGAGCGAGAGTTTTGTCACGGTTCCCCCGAGCCGAGCCCGATGTGTGCGGATCGGCGCGGAACCCGTGGCCGGCTGGCTGGCACCGTCGACGCGTTGCCTTTTCCGTCGCGAGAGCGGGCCGGCGGCGGGTTGGCCGGAGGAAAGCGAGGGCGGGGCACATGTCCACGTAGGCGTATCCGGCGTCGCGCGGGTCGTTGTCCCGATGGAGCAGCTTACTTGCAGGCAACCGCTTCCCCACCCCGCCAAGCCACCCCCCACCTCTTGCGATGCCGAGGAGAGAAACTAATGGATCATATGGAAGAAGCTACTCTACTCGCGATCGATCGAGCAGTGCAGTGCAATTACTCCGGCGAGTGAAGTACAGACGCCAGCGTCGCCGTCTCCGAGGGAATATATTTGCGCTGACGCGCGACGGCCACCGGGAGCCGGATCAATCATTCGCTACGCGCCACGCCACGCCACGGCCGCTCCGCCTACGCCCATGCGTGCGCCCCCGGACACCTCCCTCCCTGTCCCGTCCAGCTCCGCAACAAAATTTGCACCTGCTTCTTTATCTCCCCTGTCAGTGTAGGATCTTTTGCTTCATTGAGCAGCACGGCTCGGGGTGTCGACCGGTTCTTCTCAACTCACCAATCCACGAAACCGATGGCTAATACCACGTGGCTCCTGTTTTTAGGTCGCAACTGCTATTTCGAGTCCGTCAACTTACTACACATCACACCGCCACAAAAGCGACAATACGATAATTCCAAAACCATGCAAGTATATTTCAATCTTTTTGAGAAAGCATATGTTTCACTTTTTATATCAGATAAAAGCATCGACATTGGGGCATCTCCAAGGACAACCCACAAATTTTCTTCCGCATCCGTGTACGAACACATGCACGTTTTCAACAAACCAGATGAAACTCATACAAACACATCGGATTTCATATAAACTTGTCGAAATTCATTAATTTTGGGCATATTTCTTATTAAAATAGCTAAAACTATGTGCACGTCCGATCGCGGAGATCTTCATTCCCACGACACACGGATACACTACACTAGTCTACGGCTGGCTACGGCGGATCCCATTGTATCCTCATGTCCGGCAATCTGCTCGCCGGACTGCCGGGAGCCCCGGAGGTATAATGTTCTCTCGTATCTTCCCTATGTCTGGCGGCGTCGCTCATTAGAGTGGCAAAAGAGGGTGCTACAGCCGGAGCCGAGAGGAGGGGCGCGGGAGGGGGGGGGGGGGTTGCCTCCGCTTTTGTGGAGCCCAGACGGGGGTCGACGATGGTCTACGTTGAATAACCGGGTAAGTCACCGGTTGTGCAAGCCGGCGACATGCTGGCGGTGGCCTTTCTGGAACCCAAGCGGCGCCAGTCTCCCGTGTTCTACTTTTCCTCGATCTTGGTGGCTCATCCGCGTATCCGGCTTCTTTCTCTGTCGACAAAGCGCGGTACAACATGGTGTTGCCCACGGCGGCAACGATGCCCGTGTCGCCGTGCTACCCGTCGTGCTGGCCTGGAGCAACTCGCCACTCCACCGCGAGCTGGCATGAAGCAGCGAGTTGTTGAACCACGTGCTAGCTTGGAGCGACATCTTGCTCTGTCGGGTTAGGCGAGGGAGGTGGAGCAAGGAGCTGCCTCACTCGTATCCAGCGGGCTCGGTGGACCATCCAGCCGGCTTTTATGCTGAAGAACAGTTCTTTCTGCTCGTTGGACGCCAATGAAAGAGTTGAGAAAATCGTGAAAGAAGAAGATGGGGAGCGGTGGAGTGGTGCGATTCTTGTCCAACGTCTGGCCTCCTTTAAATAAAAAGGCGGATGGGAGGAGCTTACCCGACGTTGTGTTTAATGCGGCGAGGAGGGGTGTTCAGTCGGGCGTGCAGCGGACGACGCCATCGGCCAGCACGCAGCTTCAATGACGGAGGCAGTGAGAGGTCGCGTCCGTCCTAAGCCGTCTTCAATGTGGAGCCGCACACTCTACAACGGCATGAATGCGGGCAGCTGACGTCAGGCAGAAACACGTGCTGGTGAGGAAGGAGGAGGTTTGGATGGGCCAGAGCGGTCACAAGCGAGCGTGACATCGGTATGGAATCCCGCAAAACCCAGCACGCTTGTCTCCGGTTTGAGGGAGAAAACGCGTCCGGACCGCCCTGCGGACCGGTACGTTGGATGGCTTCTGCTGCCTGAACAGTGTGGTTCGAATGTATGCGGGTGGGTCGATCTCACAATCAAAATAGGATCCTGGAACGGGGGGTGCATGATTTGACGGGAGGAGCTAGAAATATACCCCCTCTGTAACTTGATGTAAGATGTTTTTAGAGTTCAAATTGAGAGGTAGTCATGGCGAGCGCGCGCCCTGCTCGTTGATCAATCCTCAGTCAATTAGGCGCCGCCGAGGGCGACACGACAAGTCCCCACCAACAACAAGCTGCTCGTGCTAGTGCTGTCCGACACTCTCTGTTCCTGCAAGGGGACAGCGCCCACTCGACACGCGCAACCAAAACGGCCGACGATTGTGCGTGCCATTGGATTCGCTCGGTAGCATGGGTCCCGCCGGGGAGCAAAGAGTTGCGAGGTTTTGTTCCGTGGAGGTCCGGACGAGAGCCCCTGATCGAGCACCATGCTTGCAAGGATTTCACTAGACATGCAGAAGCGCATGCAGATACATCACATCGATCCATGCTGCACTGCAGCCGCGGCTAGATTTGATTCCACACTACAGCATTATGGATTCGATCGATCGTATATACAGGCGGCCTGATTGTTCCGTTGCCTCCCCAACAAAAAAATATGGGGCTGTGCATCCATGATGATTGTGCGAACTTAAGATCTATCGACTCAGTCTTTCGAAAGCGGACATAGAGATAGAATATGTGTGTATCATGTTTCTGATGTGTGTATATAAGCAACTGCGTCCGTATCTTTTCTCTCTGGAAACAACATGGGACCAACTATTAATCCGGTGACCAAAAAAATTAAGTTCAGTCATTTTCTCATATCCATCAGGTTATGCATCGGACGCTCAAGAGTCTTCTGCCTCCTGCCAACCGTCTTCTTCCTCCAGCTCTTAACGAACCTCCATCCAATGTTGGTCTGCCCCCTGCCACCCACGGCCGGCGACGCAACCGTGCGCACCTCGACACCCAACCCCGCACAAGCCACCACCTCCCGCCGTGCCACCGGTGTCCTTGGTCTTCCCTCTAATTAAACCTCACCATCTTCCATGCAAAACGGGCAGTCAAACTTATGGCTTACCTTCGTGTGCGACACCGCGGTCAACCACGTCGTTGCTGCCTCCAGCACATTCCTAGCAAGGTTCGCGAGGGATGCCGGAATTATGGCCGGCTGTGGGATCCCCATGGCCTCGGGGCTGGGCCTTTTTCACTGTTTTGATCTTCTCAGCAAATCTTAGCACGAAATGAACTCTGTACAAAACTATTTCACAATCTGATCCTTTTCAGAAATGCCACGTGTCGTGGCGTTGCTGCACTATATGAAACGCCAAACTAGCTCGCGTTGCTGGCCTGGTCAAGGCGCTACATGGCAGTGCAGAAACGCCTAAGTGTCTGGCGTTCCTGGAAACGCCAAAGGGTGTGGCGTTGGTGCCCAACTATGAAACGCCAATGTTGGTGGCGTTGCAAGTATCTTTTTACATTTGTCACTTATTTATGTAGGGGTGCAACGCTAGCTAGGTCGGTGTTTTTAAAGAAAGGAGAAACGCCGCGGTTTGTGGCGTTATCAAAAAGGTCAGATCGTGAAATAGTTTTCGAAGGAGTTTATTTTGTGCTAAGATTTGCTGAGAAGGTCAAAACAATGAAAAAGGCCTCGGGGCTGCGGATGTGGAAAGATTCCATTTACATATTTATTTCTACTCTCTACGTTTTTATTTACTCCGCATATTAGGTTTGCCTAAAGCCAAACTTCATAAACTTTCAACAAGTTTATAGAAAAACATATTAACATATACACCATCAAATCAATACCATTGGATTCATCATTGAATACATTTTCACATCATATAGATTTGTTGTTGTAAATGCTCATATTGTTTTCTACAAGGTTGATCAAACTTTATAAAAATTGACTTCAGTCAAACCTAATATGTGAAGTAAATATAAATGAAGGGAGTACTTGTCAGGGTAATAGCAAGCGCAGAAAATATATATGCGCATTTCCTCTGCATGCATGCATTTTGATATGGCGCTTAACTAATAACCAATTACCCATGCACATTTTCGTGACAGGGTTCGCATGCATAAGAAGATATGTACTAGCTCATGCATGCACGCAATGCGTAGGAACTTTGCCTTAACCCTAATCAACCTTAAATTAATAACTAAGTACAGGACACTAGGCGTGGTACAATAATATCATATTTTATGCAGTTTTTTTGCGGGGTGTATTTTATGAAGTTGATCGATGCCACTTCTTGGAATGTTGGAGTAGACTTCACATATCATAATAATGTGCTCCAAAACAAAAGGTAGATTAAAAGATAGAAATTTTGATGCTTTCCTCTAGTTTCTGTCGCTTTCGTAGGACCAGGCCCGGGTGGAAGCAATGGAGTGTGGAGCCGTCACTCTTCCCGCATACATGTAATGCAATAGGAGTAAATAGCGGAGAAGAGAATAATATCTCTGCTGGAATTAGAAACATCGATCATCACATGATTGCGCCGATCGCTTTAGAGGTAAGATGCACTTCCCGTTTAAGAAGCCTCTTAAATGATTGTACTTATTGATTAGCCTTAATCAATGCAATAATGCAATATTTAAAGCTTAGTAGTTTTGCAAACTACGAATTGCATTCCTCCATTCACCATCTGTCTTAGTAGTTGGATGAAATTTTTGGAGACGGGCCCAGCAAACCGGAAAGAACAAAGTACTATTGGTAGAAAGTATATGTACATTAGTATTATTTTTGCAAGAAATATATATGTACATAACGGTAATAGTGTACGTAAAATATGCCGTTTTTGGACATAGACATCATCTCTAGTTGTGCGATTTTAACCATGGGTAATGGGTTGTTTTCTTCATTTCAAAATTTTGGTTGAACAGAAGATTGCAAATTTATTGCACTAAGAATACATGAAAGCTACAAAATATTATTATTTGAGGATTTCTAGCATATCTCAGTATACCACAAGGCAAAATTAGAAGAAGGACCCTAGGCACCGGTCGCTGCACATCCGTCAGGTGCCCGCGCGTGTAGTTGTCCGATGTTGCGCCCTTCTCCCCTCCCCATCGACGCTTCACCCTTTATGATCATCTCTGGAAAAAAAGTAGAGAACGCAGAAGATTCATGGCGGCCGCCCCACCCCCCCTTCCCTTGCCTCGCATGGCGAGCGTTCCTCCACTTGTTTGCCTCACATCCAACGCTCGCTGTTGACGCTCGCCACCGACGCTCACAGTCGTCAGTCATAGAAAGAAAAGGTTCATTGTCCTGTAGCAGCTCTTTCGTCGCTCCCTGTTGCGTCCATGGTAAGCTCAACGACATCGACCGCAACCAGTGGCCGAGACAGGGGGGGGGGGGCAGTAGGGGCTCTGCCCCCCCCCCCCCTACTGCCCCCCCCCTAACATCAAGGATTTGTAGTTAATTTACTGATGAACAGTGCAGAATTCATGGTTATTTGATGCTAAAAGCATGTCTTTATATGATTTGGCCCTCTCTAACCTGCCTCAACATCCCTCGCCCCCCCCCCCCCCCCCCTCTAATACAAATTTTCTGGCTCTGCCACTGACCGCAACAAACATTCCTCGTCAGGGCTGCACACCCCCGGTTGCAGCGACAACGGCGACGGCGGGCAAGCAAAGTCGGTGGTAGCAAAAACCATGTGCGCTACTTCTAGCAAAAGTATAACACAGTGGAAGGAAAATGAGATGTCAGTTCCAGCAAACCAAGGATGCTGGTAGCAAAAATTGGCCAATTCCAACAAAAACAAAAACATGGTGGAAGCACAATGAGAGGTCCCACAGAACCAGGATGATGGTAGCAGAAAATTGGTTGGTGCCAATAAAACCCGAATAGAGTGGTAGCAAAATCTGGTGTTGGTTGCAGCAAAAAAATACCACCATCTTTGTTGTTGGTTGGACATGGCAACGCCATCAGCCACCTGTTCGAGCATCTGCAAACCGTGGTAGAGGCATTCCCCGCAGCTAGTCCCAGCATCTGGCACCACCGGACATGGCACGCGGTCCGCAGTTACCTTTGGTGGAAGCACCATCGGTTGCGGGTCCCAGCACGACAGCTGATTGGTTCTAGCTGGTTGTAGCAATACATCTAGATCGTATAGTGCATCGCTTAGCCAGTTTCAGCACACGATGTCGTTGCGCAACACAAGCCGACGACTGGGTTCGAGAACGCAACGGCGTCACCCCGCACATCCCTGGCTGACCTCCTAAGCATGACGCCCTAACACCGTCTGGCTTGCCTCTCAGCGTGCGACCATGGATTAGGGTTAAACAGGGATCGACTGTTCAGCTCAATGGCGGTGAGAAGCTGGGCGCTAGAAAGCGGTAGCAGAGGATAAATATAAGGAATGAGCGGCAGTAGGTGGCAGACGCGTGAGAGGATAAGGGGAAAGCTTGAGCCGTAGATGGGCCTGGTGGAACATGTGGCTTGCATAGGGGGAGAGTTGCGCAAGCGAGTCAGCCAGCCAAAGCTTCGGCCGGTCGATCGGAAATAGTCATTAGCCAAATTACACATGTTCGACATTTTCTCTTAAGACGCTCTTGGAAAAGCTATATTCATAATTAGAATCGCATGGTTGGTGTTTTGACAACATAGAAATCAAATCAGAACTCAATTATGGCTTCTTAATTCTGGTTTATTCATAAGAAATCAACCTGTTTTCTTAATCGATATGACTACTTGGGGCTACCTATTTGTGACTTGCTTTTTTTTTCTTTCTTTCTTGTTGTTAGGTCTGGTGGCACCCTAATCGTTCATTTCTCCAGCCCATGAGTGCCTCCTTTCCATCGGATCCGGATTATTGTGCCACATTGTTACCAATTCTGGATCATTCCTGGATCGGCCTCACCGGCGTACCGTGCCTTGATGATACTTTGCGTAGCACCTGTTTCTGCCACTTGATGCTTCACTTGAAATCAACGACAAGAATCTGAATTTTAGGCAAGTGATGAATAACATATGCGTGACTACTTTGATGGCACACCCCATGCATGTCGTGCCCGCTCTCCTCCTAAGAAATGTAGTGTCTGTTCTCGCACCCATACATGATACATGCATGCATGGAAGAAGAAGTATGCCAACTGAGAAACTTCTTGTATGAAGTTCCCACGACATCCCCCCACCCCTGGTTTCTGCGACGCACTCCACATATGCCACAGGAACTCTATCGCTACCATCGGCCAAGTGCCCTTCTCCATCCTCCTCATCACATCGCCAGCGTCGAAGGGCGTCCGCCAAGGACAGGTATCAACGGGCCTCGTGCCCTCGGTCGCGGATCTAGGGTGGCATGGGGCCTTGTTGCGATGACGACATGGGCATGGTGCGGCGGTGGGTGCGTAGGCGTGATTCAACGGCGTCGTGGTGAGCCGCTGGCAGTAGTGGTGAAGATAGGGGACCGGTAGGGGTCGCTCTCCTCTTCAAGACGTCGTTGAGGTTCTCCTCCTCGTGCAAGGGTTCCGGGTGAAAACCCTTGTCCAGCTCGGGCTCGACAGCAGCGACGCTTGGCACCATGTTCCCTCCTGAGGGCATTCTCGTGTAGC
The DNA here is from genome assembly GCA_034509565.1 of Triticum monococcum. Taxonomy (NCBI): domain Eukaryota; kingdom Viridiplantae; phylum Streptophyta; class Magnoliopsida; order Poales; family Poaceae; genus Triticum; species Triticum monococcum. The sequence goes on from CM067846.1 coordinate 616,092,446, forward strand.
TTAGGTGTCCTAGGGCAACTTGGATCGATTCTTAGGCCTTTTGGTACTGTATTTAAGCAACATAGCCATTTTGCGTTTGGTCTAGGCATTTTTAGGGCGATTTTTGTTGTTCGGTTATCCCGGGATTTTCTTTGTAAGAGAATATACAATCGGGCTCCCCATACCCCCCACTATAAGCCCAGGTGGACGGCCAGGTCACTGGCCGATAAAAAAACAGACCCAGACGGGCTCCTCGTTTCGGCCCTAAACATGCGGGCTGACCGGCACCCCTCATATCCTGCCCAAATCAGATGTAGATATGGGGAGGCTCGGACGAGCCCGAGCACGTCGTGCTGACCACTGGGACCCATGCAAAAACACTCTGAAACCCTTCGGTCTGGTGGGCGTCTCCTTTGATACTCGATGGCGCCGCTCTGACACGGTGCCAAGCGGCCCTAGTCCAGCTATTTAGTTAAGCCGCCCGCCAACACCCAAACCCTACCTCATCAACATTTACATCCTTTCCCGTTAGTCGTCGTCATATTCCACTCGCTGTCTGCGGCTATCCATGCCTCGTCACTAGGTGACAACCTACGCCATGCTCACGTCGGAGCTGCGGCTCCAGCCCCTTGAGGAAATCAATGCTAGGCTGAAGCCCGAATCGCCGTCGGCCTAGCTCCAGACTTGTCGGAGTCTGAGGAGGAGGTGGAGGACGAGCAGGAGGAGCAGGACGCGGCCTTGGCGGGCATGGATTCAGTGTCTCTTGTTGCCGGCTTCGGCATGCGCGAGGCATTGGCGGAGTTCGAGGTGGCCCAGGCAGAGGAGGCAGTGGAGCAGCAGGCCATCCTCGACTCCATCGAGGTGGACGTGAGGTCAACCGCCACTTCCTCCGCCAGTTGGACACGTAGATCGATGAGATGTTCGCCAATCTGAAGGAGGAGGAGTCGGAGGAGCCAGAGTTGCGGCAGACAGCAATGTACACGAATTCTAGCGTGGAGATCGTTGACACCTCCAACGACGAGTAGTAGGCTAGCTTAGGTTATCTATGTAGTACATAGATTTTATTTTGCATGATTTCTATAGATTTGAGGTATCAAATATGAGGTAGTTGGATGCAGAGAAGAGAAAATTAGAGTTGCCCGGTAACCTCGGACGCGCCCAGGCACGTTATCGGACGTTTGAGGGGTCAGATTAGATATATCCGGGTGTAGATCCTCTAAGAGGGGCGTGGAGTTTCTACACCCAAGAGCAAATGCTCCTGGTGTGAACAATAATATAAAAAATATTTAAGAAATTTCTGAAATTTTTTTGTGACATACTTTCACAAATATTAGTTGTGCATGCAAAATTTCACTGAAAAATCACATTGGTGGAAGGCGTGATTAAAAAACAAAATTGATACTTTGAAAATGTTACTTACAAAAGCATTTTGAAGCTTTGATTTTGTTTTTTTCGGCACGACTTGCACCAATGTGATTTTCTGATGAAATTTTGCATGCATGACAAACATTTGTGAAAGTATGTCCCAAAAAAATTCAGATTTTTTGATTTTTTTAAAAAATTTGATTGTACTGTTCACACCAAGAGCATTTGCTCCTAGGCGTAGAAAGGTATTTTCGCTCTAAGAGGGCTTCCATAGAGCATCTACAACCACATATGGCAAATCCGGCCCCTCAAACGCCTGCGGGCGTGTCCAGGCGCTTCCGCGGGCAGTTATCGGGCACGCCTCAAATTTCACTTCTTGCATCCGGACATCTCATACTAGATTCTTATATCCATACAAAGACGTGCAAAAGAAGTAGAACCTACGTACTACGTTGATCCTATCGACTCCTCGTCGGAGATCACAACGATCTCCGTGCCAGCTTCGGCAGCATGGGCGACAGCTGCAGATCCGGCTCCGCCTCTGTCTCCGCGTCGAGCTCGTCGAAGAGCGCATCGGTCTCCACCTGCTGCCGTCGGAGGAACGCCCAGTTGGCCTCCACATAGGCCTCATCCTGGATGGACTCCAAGATGGCCTGCTGCTCGGCCATCTCGTCGGACAGGGCGACGGCGAACTCCGCCTCCGCCTGCTCCATGTTGAAGGTCGGCTCCTCCGCCTCCATCGGAGCCATCTCCTCCTCCTCCTCCTCCTCCTCCTCCTCTTCCCTTGGTTGTTCCTCCTCCTCCTCCGGCTCTAGCGAGTTCGAAGGCAGCCCGGAAGCGATGCAGGGGGTGCGCGCGGCTTCCCTCATCCGGATCTCGTAGCGGCGCTCCGACGTTAGTATGGCATAGTAGGTGATCTTGATCCGGACCATGGTAAAGTGGCGGAGCGTGGGCAGAGCGCCGAAGCGAGAAAGGGAGGACGTGGAAGGGCTCAGACTGACGGCGCAGAGAGGAGGAGGGGGATGAGTTAGGGTTGCGGGACGCTGGCCAGCTTAAGTAGCCGGATTTCGTCTTGGGCGGCAAGCAAGAGCAGCGCCACGCCGCGTTCCCACCGCGCCGACGGATGCGGCGTCCGTCGGACCGCCAGATTTCCGGGCATTGCCCTGTGGGCCATGCCGTCAAACCGACGTGGCGAGCGTGCCCGGGCGTCCTCATATCCATCCCATATTTGGGATGAATATGGGGGTGCCGGTCAGCCCGAACGTTAGAAGCTTGTTTGAGGGGCCAGTTTGGGTCCAAATTTCTTGACCGGGCGACCTGCCCGACCGTTTGAGATGTATTTGAGAGGTCCGGTTATAGATACTCTTACTACTCTGAAAGTACCTTGTATCGCTCTGCCATTTACTTGATTTGTGTTTTATGTAAAGCGGAGTGAGAGTCTGTTTGTATCGAGAAGTCTACCAACTTTGGGTGGACTACGGGTGCGTATGTGTGCAGTGTTCGGAGGCGCACCAGCGATACACAGCTGCATTTCCCCAACGTTGAGCAGCCTCAGAATTCCGCGCACACGCGATGATAATCATGACTTTTTAAATGTGAATATCAAGTACATGCATACTTCCAAAACCCCAAAATAAATAAAATAATAGCCGAATTTAGCAGTGATCGAGTCCTCTCAGACATGTATGCATGCATGCATGGGAGTAGCACTGTTAATGGGTAGATGCTCAAAGATTTCCTAGCCTGCATGCAAAACAATTAATTATTGTATACCCGCAGAAGAAAAACAATTATTGTTTTTTGAATTTTAAAAATTTGACTGTCAATTCCAGTTTGCGCCATGATCAGCTAAGATCCAACAGAACTGGTCCGAAGAAGCAGTAAAGTACACATATTTATCACCACTTGATGGTCTCCTTCCTTTTTTTACTTTTGGCACTGGCTGGCTCGATCAGAAAACTTTTCGCCCTGCTTTTCCTGGAACTTTAGTCCACACCAAAGGCGAAAGCTCCCGGATCTACCGATCATATCATTCATGTCGATCGATCCCCACAGTGATTAATCTTTGCCACATCGTTCTAATCGCGAGAATAGACGGATCGACGGGACAACTCCCATGCCGTTAGACCAGCCGGCTAGCTTGCTCTCGCCGCCTTCCTTCGTCGACCAATCTCGCACAAGGAGGCGTCGCCGTCGCTGTCGCCGTCGCGCGTGATTGGGATGTGACACCTTACATACATTACATGGGCTATCTCGCAGCACACGCACATATCGTTTGGAAATATACACTTGTGTCGCCTATCGACTGATCAATAATTAATGCGGCGATCGAGTAGTAATTATTCGCCATGATTAACTCCCACGCTTTTTATTTACAAATCCGGATCCATCGCGTCACGTTGATTCTGGTTTAATTCGTTATGACATCTCGAACGCAGACTCTCAAACTCTCAAACGTCCCGCAACCGTTCCGAACAAGCTGTTCGGACGCATTTTGATATCCAACATAGTCTTGCATTAGTCCGCTGACACCTTCGGCTCTTCGTTTTCCTGCAAAAGCGCACAGGGAAAAGGGGGAGACTTTGCGGGAGTTTGGACTACGCCACGTAGGACTTGAACAACCTCGGCACACTAAACCCCCCCCCCCCCCCCTCCCTCCCTCCCGATGCACTTTTCTTCCACTCCGCTCCTACTCCTCCGTTGCTTTCATCCGCACCCTCTCCATCCGACGCCGTCGTTGTATCTCTCCGACCACCACCCAGGTATCCTCGGGCGTCCAGCCCCGAGCCACGCACCTGCCCGCGTTGGACTACGCCGTCGTCCACCCAGGATCCCTCCACAGTCAGGTACCCTTCGCCCCCCTCCTGACGCCACCCATGGCAGACACCACGCCGAGCGGGTATTCGGTCAAATGCCACTTAGCTTTTTTGTTGAACTTTTTGTTGTTTTCTAGAGTAAGTATGATGGCGGGGTAATCATTGATCGAGGATGAGTTGTGTGATGTGTACTTGGCTGTATCTGCGGAGTTTGTAGGCATGAACAACGGCTCGGCCTTTTGGTAAACGTGCATGCTTCATTTCACGAGCGAAAGAACTTTGCGCCCTACGACATGCACGTTCTCCATGAACGCAATGCGAAGTTTGCTAACGCATCGGTGGTACACCATCTGCAACAATGTCATGAAGTTTTGCGGTGCGATTGCACGAGGGGAAACCATGTGGCCATCGGGCTCATTAACTATGGAGATCATAAGTTTGGCTTCTTGCTGCTCTACATGTTGCTCAATTCATTGATTCACTCAATATTGCAACTCGATAATTATCATGTTGTATAGCCTGAACACGCTGTCGTGATGTACCAGAGGCGAAGCCATTTACACTCATACTTTGTTGGATGAAGCTCAAGGGGAACTATGTGTGGGACGACATGTGTTGGCTTTGACTCTAGTACCGTTGAATTCCAAAAACCTGTTGAACATCCTACATTTGAACTATTGTTGTACTAGGGATATTTACATATTATTTATGGATACATTGTGCTATTTTTTATAATTATTTGAGTGTTATGGACTTAAGAAAAATACAGGGGTGGTCATTTAGGGGGAAAGGGTTGGATGGCCGGCTTCGTATCTGTGTCCACAGACTGGTTTAGACCTGTCCACGGACAAATACAGTGTCCATTTTATGCGTGAATGTTGCGTGACACATCACATGTCCATATGCCCAGCTATTAAGCTAGCTAGTTGAGTATTGTTCTATATCCACTAAAAAAAGTATTGATCTATATAGTGCAAGTATATAACATAGCCAGTTCATTTATGGCCATTAATTTCCCCAAGAAAAGAGTGCTAATTTCACGCAAAATCGAGCGGGGCATCGTAATCTTTTATGGAACATGTATGTACTACATACCAACTTACATCCATCGTCACGATTGACATATACAATTGTATACCATACTTAGCCTTACTATTGTACATCCGTGAGTGAGTACATGCAACTTGCATGCACATACATAAATATGCATGTGAAGTGATTATATAGGTAAACATCTTAAGTCCTCCGTGCAATCTTGCCCACTAATTAATTATTTTTAGTTAATTCCACAGAGAAATATAGCTATCAGGCGTGCATGTCATTCCCAACAAGATGTTGTTTGTTTTTTCCTTGTTCTAAACCTCCCGATGTTTTACACTATAAGGTTTATAAATGTATTTTTTTTAATAAAAGAGTGATCGGTCTCTCTCTTTTTTTGCGGTTGAGTGATCGGTCTCTCTGATATCTATTAGAGAAACTATCTGCTTCACAAACACTACTCATGCCATTCTACCAGCATTTCATCATCCCAGATCATTACAGAAGCCAAAAAGTGCAAGTACTAAACAGGAAGATCGCCTAAAAGACTCCAGCCGTAAGAACATCAAGTATTAACCACTAGACTAAAACACCATAACAACAAAAAAGGCATGAAAATAACTAATGCATCTAGGGGCTAATCTTCTTCAAATGGTAGGTGCAACACCAAGGAAAGTTGCAAAGGAAATATCCAGCCACTAATCTAAAGCACACCTGGCCACCGCCATTGTGAAGCTTCGTAAACCTCACTTGCCACCTGCTCTATGAGTCTTGTACTTAGCATCAGGACCTTTCGATGTTCCTCATTTGTGTGCAAAATTGCCTAGTTTGCTATCCAATGACAAACAATTTTATTAGCACTATTGGAGCATTAATTTGTTTTCTCTCAAATACAATGTCACTTCACCAGTCCATATAGTCCATATTATAGCATATACACCAACCAAAACCAATTGTTTTTGTTTTGAAGAACTCTTAATCCATCTTCCAAAACAAACGGTTAGATTTTAATGACTATTAATCGAATGCACATTATCCAATGACAAAATAATTTTAATAGCACTATTGGATCATTAATATTTTCTCTCTCGAATAATATGTCACTTCCACATAGCCATATAATTCAGATCATGGCATATACACCAACCATAACCAACTATTCGTTTTCTTTCGAATAACTCTTAATCCATCTTACAAAATAAGCAGCTATATTTTCAGGGGTATTAATCAAATGCGCATTTAAAAAGTAGCTTGGCAACTGAATCTTGGAAGAATAAAAATGCTCAATGCTCTCATCATGACAATAAAATACACAAACTTTACTCCATTTCCATCCCATCCTAAGAAGATTATTTTTAGTTAGTATACTATATATTCTTAACAATTAACCATAGAAACACTTTGACTATAGGTGAATTTTTTTATTTTCCACTTGATTTGTTTTAGGAAAACCACTATCAGTTGTCTAAATAAAACCTTGACAGTGAACTTACAATAAGTCGTCAACATCATTTATTGTATCTTTTATATTAGATACATCGGTCTCCTCACAACTCAACTGAAGGCTACCCCATTGAAACAAAGTATCACCCCCACAAAGCCTTTTGAATTTGAAACCATCCCAACCATTTTGTAATGCCTCAACCTTTTGTGAAGTCAAGCATAGGCAATTTTCAAAGACTTTTCTCCCATCCACCAGTCTGCCAACAATCTGGTGTTAGCCTCATTACCCACCAACTTTTATAGTGTTGATAAAAAATGGCATTGATCTTCATCAGGCTAGACCAGAACTGAGATCCCACCTTTTTTTTAACCTTACAAAGTCATTTATTATGAGCATGTTCAATTTCTAATGTCCACCACCATTTAGCCATAAAGGCTTTGCACATAAGTTCCAAACTGAATACCCCCAAGCCTCTCCCAAGTCTTTTTTTTTGCACCAAGTTTTCCAAATAACTAGGTGATATTTCTTCTTATAGTCATCACCTTGCCATACAAAATGGACCTAAAGAATTCATCTCTATTTTTTAACCAAAAAGGGATGGGGTAAAATGACATTATATAAAGAAGAATACTACTTAAGGAGGCCTACACTAGGGTTGGTCTACCCGCAAAGTTTAAAATTTTCCCTTGCCAACATCCACACATTTGTTATCTTATCTTGCATTCATTTCCAAATAGCCATAAATTAATTTATGACTATTCATTTCCGCAAGAAAAGATTTCAAATTTCACGCAAATAAAACGGAGTGGGCATCGTAAACTTCAACAACACATGCATGTACGTAACAACTTGCATCCTTTGTCATGATCGAAAGATACAATTGCACACCCTACACAATTCCCTCATTATGTGCATGCACTTAGCTTTACATTCGTACATCCGTGAGTGAGTACATGCAACTTGCAGGCACATACATACATATGCATGTGAAGTCATTATATAGGTACGCATCTTAAGTTATTCCTCCGTACGATTCTACCCATTTATTACTTATTCTTAGTTAATCCCAGAGAGAAATATAGTTGTTAGGTGTGCTTGGCATTCCCAACTACATGTTGTTTGTTTTCTTATTGTTGTGAGCCTCCCGATTTTACATTCGAAGGTCTATAACTCATCTTTTTTTTGAATAAAAGAGAGGCTGCCCTTCATATTTCTATTAAATAAATGATATTATTAAAAAACATTACTCCTAAAAATCTACCTTCATTTCACCATTCCAGATCATTACAAAATCCTGGAGGCATAATAACTAAATAGGAAGATCACCTAGGAGACTCCAAGCATAAGCCAATAGACAAACACCAAGGAAGATAATCAAGTCATAACCACTAGATTAAAACAACGAAAAAAGAGAAAGGCCCAAAGAGAACTAATGCATCTAGGAGATATTATTCTCCAAATAGATGGCGCCACACCAAGGGAAACTGCAGAGGAGGTCTTCAGTCACAGACGAAAGCATGCCTGTTCACTGCCTTTGTGAAGCTCTGTAAATCTCACTTGCCACCTGCTTTATGAGTCTTGCCCCCAACATCAGCACCTTTCAATTTTCCACCTTTATCTCCAAAATTAGACGATGTGTTATCCAATGAAAAACCAATTTGATTATCCTATTGGATCAATAATCTATTTTCTTTCAAATACAATATCATTTCTACATGTCCATATAGTCCAGTTTTTAGCCGAAACACCAACCAAAACCAATTGCTTGTTTTATTTTGATAACTCTTAATCCATCTTCCAAAACAAATAGTTGAATTTTCAGAGGTATTCCTTAAATAAAATTTACATTCAAAAAGACTACATACTAGTTGGCAACTGCACATTGGAAGAATAAATGCTCAATGCTCTCATCATGTCCACAAAATCAACAAACATTACTCCCTTCTCATCCACTCGAGGAGCAGATTATTTTTTGTTAAGATGCTATTCTTAACCTTTAGCCAAAGAAAGACTTTGATTTTCGGTGAATTTTGATTTTTTTTTCCACAAGTTTTTTTGGAGGAAAACCAGCTGCAATCAATAGTCCATATATTGACTTTACATTGAACTTACCATAAGCTTTCAATATCCATCTAGTTGTATCACTCCTATCATATACATCTAATTGAAGGCTATCTCATTGAAACAAAGTGCCCCCATAGAGCCCGCCTGAATTTGAAACCATCCCGGCCATTTTGTAAGGCCTCAACCTTTTGTAAAGTCTGGCCTATGATGTTGCTCTCCACCTCATGGCCCTGTTAGCCAACGGGTTTTCATTGTCAAGCCTAGGCGAGTGGGGATAGGGTTCCTTTCAACGACGTCTTGCCGCACATATGGGTTTGTGAGAGTTTGATGTTTCAGTGAATTATGCATGTCCTTTGTACACATCTTTTATCATTTGCAAGTGTGCCTTGTAGCTTCATCTTCTGTGGTTTGCGCAATAGGTGAGAGCGGTGTTCATGAGGAGCTCAGCTTGTGTGATGGGCATTCTAGAAGTCCTCTCTCCAGATAGCTTGGTTGCCAGTTGTCCATTTGTGTTCTAGGGTGAACCAATCCGCATGTCGACGGTGTGGCGCCTTTCGAAGCGAGAGAGCAGGGGTCCTCTTCAGTGCCGGAGATAGATGGTGTTGTACCCATTTTTGACCAACCGGAAATGAACAAGGGCATTTTCCAAATGCCCCCCCCCCCCCCCCCCTGTTTGCCGCGACAATGGTAGCCTCTCATTGTTTCAAGGACGCTTTTTAAAATTTGTTTGCTTGTTTTTTCCTTGCTCGGAAGTTGTTCTGTAAGCATCGTGTATCTGATGTAATTGATGTAAAAATAACACTGACTCCTGAAAAGATGGTTGGAGCCAGCCTGAATTTCTTCAGGTGGACATAAAACTTGCCCCCCTGACAATCGATTCTTAAAAGAAAAAGGACACATACACATACAGTACACATGTGCGTATGTAGAGAAAGATCACCAAACCGGCCGATGTGGGTATTTACCTGCACCTCATATATAGTACTTCCTCCGTAAATTAATATAAGAGTGTTTAGATTACTAAAATAGTGATCTAAACGCTCTTATATTAGTTTACAGAGGGAGTACTGAAGAGAGACACGCCGAAATGGGACGGGGCGACTGGCTGCAGGGTGTGTATGATGCGTACGCTCCAACAGCCACATTCAACCATGTACGCCTGGCGTGTATATCGTGTAAGTACCATGATATGCACTGATCACTGTACCACACACGTCCGTAGGGTATATACGCGCGTGCCACCTTTTATTCCGTCGTGCTGATCGTACAGACTCTGCTTCAATAAGGTGGCTGCATGTGCCCTCATCAACGTACGTACGTACACGGACTGTTGCCGTTCCATATCCATCTCTCCATCTCTCTCTCTAGTCTCTGAAATCTCTCTCTCAAGTCTCTCTCTCCTGGCGAGAATCTGATCTTGGTGATCTTAGCACGTACACATGAATGCATATTGATCGTATCCATCGTTTCTGCCGTCGTCATATCTTTGTCTGCTTCCTTGCATAGGCAAAAGGTTAGGGCCGGTTAGATGCTTAGCTGAAACGATGAAACTACCAGTGCCATCGTAGTTCCTTAGCGCGGGCGTGCACGTACGCACGTACGTACTTGCCACCTTTAACTCTAGATCGCTAGGTTTATTAGCAATCTACCTTTCTCTCCTAGCAGAAGAGAAGAACGACAGTAGTACTGCACAGTGTGAGATTAAGATCAAATCGTACCTCTCGTTTTAAGAGATAATAATAATAATAATAATAAGAGTAGCTGGATATGTGGATAGATACACGTACGTACCTTGCTTTAAGTTTATCACACGTACTGTCCATCATTTCTGCGTAAATAAAAAACGTACTGTCCATTATTAATCCCCAGCTATGAATATATACTTAATTGGTTGCTTGAATAAGTAATCTACGCCCTGTAATTGTCTGTACGAATACATGCACTTACTTGCAAGCAAAATTTAACTAGCCAGGCACGTACGCACACATAAAGGCGGGAGGGAGAGAGAGAGAGATGTTGAACAGAGAGAGAAATTAGAGCTAGAGAGATCTTGGACAGAGAGAGAGAGAGAGATGATGATGATGATGATGATGATGATGATGGTGATGATGGAATGATGAACAACGCTAACTATATGTGGAGTGTATGATAATGGGCTAATAATTAGCCCTGGTTGATGCTAAATGCGGCCGCGTCGACAGTGGCATATATGTTGCTGCGTGCATCACTGTGGGGCTCCGGACGAGCAAACCGGGGCTTCCTTGCGAGCCTGGATCACCTCCTCCCTCCCCTCTCTTCTCCCTCTCTGCCCAGCTAAAGCCACCACCACATCACTCGGAGTTCGTGCTGCGCAAGCATCGTCGTGCCCGATCGATCGCGACACCGGCTAGCCGGTGCACGCGTGTGCCGCCGTACGTCCTCCCCCTCCTCCGCCTCTTCCGCCTCCGTTTAATTTCCCCGGCCCCTGCGCCTGGGAGTTAATGCGTAGAGTACTTACTCCATTGCTAGCTAGCTCTGGATCCGTCCGGCCGCGCCACCGGCCGACGCGCACACGCGGGGAGGGGAGGGTGATGGAGACCGCCGGCCGGACCGGTCGAGCTACAGGGTAGACAAGGCTTTGTAGCTGTACTATTGTATCATCACCCCGGCCTTGTTGCTTGCTCCCATACACTTCTTCCTCCTAGCTACATACAATTATTCCCTCCGGTCCGGTCCAGGGCTCCGGCAGCGGCAGCGCCAAGCTATATATATTTCCTTCCTGCCCACCAAGCTCCCAACCTCATTCATACATACTCTAGCATCACACAAGGTTCAAGCTACAGCAACATAGATATATGCCCTGCCTAATTCCTGCTACCTACTCTACATACCTAGCTTCTTCTCTCCTCTCTGGAGATCTTGTCAATCTCTCTCTCTCCTCCGTCTAGCTAGCTAGAGCTAGCTCAATTGGTGCCTTTAGGCAACGAAGTTCATCGAGATCTCTCATCCATACCCGTAGTACACATCGCAATTCACAATTCAAATTGTAGAGAGAGTCGAGCTGAGCTGAGCAGGGGGAGGTTTCAGAGGGAAGATAGTGCACAGATAGAGAGATAAGTGTTTCCATGGGGCTGAGGGACATCGAGATGACGCTGCCGCCGGGGTTCCGCTTCTACCCGAGCGACGAGGAGCTGGTGTGCCACTACCTGCACGGCAAGGTGGCCAACCAGCGCTTCGCCGGAGGAGCCGCCGGGACCATGGTGGAGGTCGATCTGCACGTCCACGAGCCATGGGAGCTGCCAGGTCAGTTTAACTACTGTTAGATATATAGTTACTACGTAGTACCCCATCCTTCTCTTGTCCCTCTCCAGCAATCTTATTAATTACTAGCTACTTGATCGATCTCGATCCAGTATGCTGTTAGTCCCTCTCCAGCAAGCTACATGTCTCTTAATTAACTTAACTCCATTCCATGGAATGATTTACTAAGGACGCAACCGCGTTTTATTGGCTCCAATTGGGGCTTGTCTTCGTTTTTGTTAATTAGTGCGCTAAATTAGTACTACTCATCAACTTGTCATACCGTTTGTATATACATGCAAAACAAAGACTGTATATATATGCATGCATATACCATCTCTCGATCCTAGCAATTCCTGCAAGTACTGTGTTGCTTCTAGCACAAGTTTCTCTTAAGAATTTTATTAAGTGGGCTACCACTGCAAGCATGAACTTCCTATAATTAATCTGTCTAACTCTGCAGTACTGTAGTAAAATTCTTTGGATTAATTGAGGAATTGGCTTGCAAGTGGCAAATTTATATCAGCGTTTTTTCTCCACCCCTTCCCCTCTATGAGCACTTCTACCAAGAAACTTAAAATTCCCCAATGTTTCGAAACTTAAAAGGACTAGTGCATACTTTCTTTTGCCCCCCGACTTCTCTTTCTATCTGTAATTGTACAACAGGATATGATCTAATTAAGCATATAGGTTTGAGTGTACACTTGGGGGGGGGGGGGGGGGGGGGGGGATCCTAATCAACGTCCACTGAAGTTTCTGTTGCTAATTGTGCGTCTGGCTGGCCATGGTGGTATGCAGACGTGGCGAAGCTGAGCACAAACGAGTGGTACTTCTTCAGCTTCCGCGACCGCAAGTACGCGACGGGGCTGCGCACGAACCGCGCCACCAGGTCAGGCTACTGGAAGGCCACAGGCAAGGACCGCGTCATCCGCAGCCCGAGGTCGTCGTCATCCCGCTCTGGCCGCGCCGCCATCGTCGGCATGCGCAAGACCCTCGTCTTCTACCGCGGCCGCGCCCCCAACGGCAGTAAAACCTGCTGGGTCATGCACGAGTTCCGCATCGAAAACCCTCACGCCCCACCCAAGGTCTGTTTAATTGGCATCTGATCTTGCTTGAGTCTTTTCAATTGATTTGAGATGCTAATATGTGTGTTTTCATTCGGATTGTGTCTATGTAGGAGGACTGGGTGTTGTGCAGAGTTTTCCACAAGAAGAAAGCTGACACGGAGTACGCCATGGACGGCGAGCAAGAGATCGTCGGGGGCATGGCTCGCAGCGCTGCTGCCGTGAGCGGATCCAACTACGTCAGCTCCTCCTCCTGCCACGATCCTCAGTATCACCACTCGCCTACGGCGCCCTTCCCTTCCCTTGGCGCCGGAGGCCACCCTTACCAGCTCACGTCCTGTGATCATCACCACACCCACGGCGCGGCCGGCGTCTCGCTCGCCGACATGGACCCCTTCGCGGACATGCCACCGCTGACGAGCTACGACAGCATCCTCGACTTCAGCCAGCAACTTCAGGGCGGCGGCGCAGCCGCTGGTTTGAGGGACGGCGCCGGGGATCAGTGTGGTGGGGAACTGATGGACCTAGGGCTGCAGGTGCAGGAGGAGCACTACAACTACAACAGCTTGATGTAGATGTGAATATATAATATGGATCGGTGGGTGCTGCATGCTGCTATTGCTCGGCCATACACAGTAGTGTGTATTGGCCATCATTATTCGTTTGTGATCTTGTGCAGATTTCGTTATTTGTGCATGTAGTGTAGGGTAGAAGCATAATACACATATATATATATACTATTGCAATGGGTTACATATATAATTGATCTCGATTGATTAGGATATGTGAGAGTGTGAGGCTGGTGTGTCATGTACATATGTACTGTATGGATCATTTCTGTTGTTGGAGAATGGTTACAAGTTGGTGCATTTGATGTTGTTGTTCGTATACCTGTAATGACTAATAATTATCTATACATGTTCAAATTATATCAGCCTGTATTTTGTGAACAAGTTGAGACTTAGTTGATGTAGGACGGGCTATCCATTATGTTTTCTGAGTGTCTAAGGCTCAATAGACTTAGGAAGTCTTAAATCAGAGTCCGCGGTGTGAGCATTACGACATTACTCTTGACTTAACAATTTGACATTTTAGAAGAAAGGGTGAATCCCACTATTTACTCCTCTAAGTTTCAAGTTACAATTTGTGACATTTCTTACCCATTTAGTAGAAGTTTCTCCAAATACCCCATCAATTTAAGCGGGTTTGTTCAATGTTTTATACCTTCTTGGGTTTTGCCCCCGCTATGTTAGGCGAGGCCTACTATTAGTAGGACGTTGCTATCGATGGTGCACTCATGTGGGGCGCGTCCCGATGCGGCAGATGAGGCATCAAGCAAGCTAATTCATCCAAAACAGCAACCCCAAGTCGGGCTAAACCACACCCGAGCAAGTCCCTTCTCTCCCTGAAAGCAAGCTTGCGATTTGGTAGCGCAATCGATGGTGGTGGTGGAGTCTTGGAGTCGAAGACGCGGCAGCTGATATTATAGAGGGGTCAGCGCCGGGATTTTTCTGATGTTCGTAGGGAAGACCGTTGACAACCTAGAAATAAGAAAATTAAGAAATTAATCTTTGTGGCGTGCCTAATCGCACTTCAGTGATCAACCGTGATCACCTCGATGGTGTGACCTTAGCCTACCCTATGGCTCGCCTCTGCTACCTTATCTCCCACGCAATGAAACGAGGACTGTGAGAAGGTGCAAATCGATTCATGGGAGCTTGTCGACTACAACTCAGGCGCAGGCAACCCCTACGCCACATCGACGGTGCCTCATGGGATGTACCTTTGATGTGGAGGCGAGTCAGAGGGACGTCGGGATGACAATGGGACCCAAGTTCTAGAAGAATGCAAAGTTCTTTAAATGGAGACAGAATGAAACAAACTTGCTTAAATGGCCTATTTTGAAGAAATTACCGATAAATAGGGTAAAAAGTGTCACAAACGAAAACTTGTGGCTAATAAGTAGATCCCGGTATTTTAGAAATTACGTGCAACTTTAGGGTTGGAATTTGACGCGGTCAAATCTTGAAATGATTTGCGATCAGAGAGATCACTGTTGTGCAATAAAAGATCGGTGTTAATTCATTTACTGTATCACAGAAAAAGTGTGCTCATTTATTAATAACGTTGTCGTACGAACAATAACAATAACACCACTCTTTCCACATCATCTCATGAAGCATGACTTCCCTACATGCATGTACGAGACTAGGTCAGCATTATCAAGCATGACTTCCCTACATCCCCGAACGACTAGGTCAACATCCCCTCACAGTACTGTCCTTAATGCATGCATGCATGCATGCATCATGCGTGGAATTTTCAACGTACAGTACGTACATTCTACCGATCCTATTCATCACCGCTCACTGCGCGCCTGCGAGCTGTAACTGGAGTGTGCACGCACGCTACGGCTACGCTTACGTGAACGCGGCATAGTTTTCCACGTGAAACAGGCAGAGAATTTTAACTTGGCGTACGAGACTACTATGTCGACACAGCACGCCTAGTAACCAGTAGGTTAGTAGCCTGGTTAACGACCCGGTAGGGGTACGAACGTAGTGGCCGATAGCTTAGCTACCAACAATGAGCCACTGGTGGTGCTGCATGCGTACGCATGTGCCTTCATGGCTCCTGCCTCCTCCAGTCCTCCTGCTACTGTGCTGAACCTGCGCGCAGACCCACCACGGATGTAGTAATCACTGGATAGGGGGGGCACACACCGCACAGCCCGGCCCTCACCCATCGACAGCGCAGCCCGGCCCTCCCTTCGATCCTTTCTCGTCTCTGTCTGGCCGATCGTGTCCTGTTCCCCGGCCTCTCTGCTCTGCGCCGGCCATGCCGACGCCGGGCATATGTCTTTGGACGGTGGTGCATGCCACTAGCGGCCACCAAAGGCCTGCGTTGGATCACCGACCGCCGGATTCTTCCGGTAACTTTCAAGGGCAAAGGGAAAAGCTGATCATTGACCGGAGATGCTGGTGCTTGTATTGAATGCGCGTGCACTAGCTGGAAGTGGACACTCCTCAGAAGCCATAGCTGTGAACACAATTGATTCCATTTCCAGCGGGCCAAACGTTCGTGGCTCTCTTTTTGGGGGGTCGAGAGCTCCTTGAATATTATTTGCTCATTAAATTTTGCAAGCGCTCAAAACATTTGGTCATATTTGATATCGCCAAATTTCAGAATTTTTGGATTTTGTTCATAGAGTTTCTTCAATGTGCTATTCACCCGGGTGTCCTTTACCTCGTTCGGTTCCATGGGATCCAATGGCTAATATTGCTGCCATCTCTTGTGAAGTAATACTCTCTCCGTTTATGTATACAAGGTCGCTTTGTTTTTTATGTCAAGCTTTAACTTATAAATATTGTTAATAAAATATGGATTATATGTCACCAAAAAATATCATCGCAAAGTTTTTTGAAATGTGCATCCACCGACATACTTTTGTGGCAGATAACTAATTATTTATTGAAAAATATTAATGGTCAAAGTTAGACATAAAAATATGAAGTGGCCTTGTATACAGAAATAGAGGGAGTAAGATATTGTGAATGATTATGTGGGGCTAGTATGGACTTTGCACTAGCACAAATAAGGAGATAAATTATAGTGTCATTAAAACATAAATGCCAATAAGGGAAGATATATAATTCAATTAATGTTATCTTTGCTTTTCAATGGTTTGGTCACAACACCATATGCACCACGTGTACTAATTTATTTATTTATTGATGTTGACACTATATTCTACCAGATCATATTATTTACACAAATGATGTGACATTTGTAAGAAAGATGTATGAATATATCATACGCGATTTTCCTAATACCTAAATATGTTGATTATAAATTAATCATACTATAGAGAAAGTATATTTTTAGCATTAGAAACACATGGTATGATGTTTGAATATTTATGTGGCATGATGATATATCAGATGATTTTTAATCTAAAACCTCGGAATGTCCTAAGATTAAGAAAAAAATATACTTCAAGCTGCATTATGGCATACATTTTACATTGTACATTTTTTGGGCCTAAAATCTTACGGAATGGCGCTAAAGTGAGCTTTTAGTTAGCAATTTGTTTTTTGAATGTATGCCATATTTTATTTCTAATGAACATACACAGTATAAATGAAAGTCTAGATTTTTGGCAAAGGGGAAATCTCTTTCTTGAAAATAGAGAACACTAAATATGTCAAGTCCATTTCCTATTTATTTTGTTGTACTTACCATATTTGTATAAACACAATTGCCTGCAATCAATCAATGGCTACGATTAAATTGCCCTCTTAAAACTTCTATTTCAACATGAACTCAAATCTCATCTCTCTCTCTCTCTCTCTCCCTATAGCAATCCATATTTTGTGGCAATTGAACAATGTGTTTGTTTTCCGGCAGTTTATTTATGTGCATATTTTTTTGTCTAGTCCTGTTTTTGGCGTAAGTAATATAATACTCCCTCCATTCCAAAATATAGTGCACCCGCGCTTCCCGAGATCCAACTTTGACCATAAATTTAACCAACAAGACCGACTGCGGCGGGAGAAAAAATTATATAATTGAAAACTTCTTTTGAATACGAATTCACTGGTGTAAATTTTGCCCCCGCCGCGGTCGGTCTCTTTGATTAAATTTGTGGTCAAAGTTGAAGCACAGGAATAGAGGAAGCACTACATTTTGGAATGGAGGGAGTATGGCAAAATATGTGGTTTCTTCAAGATACACTTTCTGAACTCAAATGAAAAAGGGCCGAGTTTTGACACAGACACTTTTGGGATGCTTTTATTAACCAACGAATGGCAGGCTCTCTTCCTTATTTATCTTCCACATTTGGCCAACGAAGAAATTACATGCCTATTCTTACTTTCCCTATTTTTTTTCCTGTCCAAATAGGTTCTAAAATTTATAACCTTTGTTTTATCGAAAAAATATTTCCTGCAATATTACTCACATACCTACTTTGTTTTTTTCAAATTGCTCATTAGAGACCATGCAAAATTTAAATGTCATTTATTTTGGAATACAATGATTATAGATTTTCAATTTCCTTCATGTGACAATAATTAACCTCCCCTTTAGTGGAGCTTTCTAAATGTGAAAAAAACAGTTTGTGGGCATACATACTTAATTTGTAATAAAATTCTCTATTTGACATCCCAAGTGCACAATAAGTTCAACTATGATATGGTTTTGTGTTTGGGGAGTATCGGTTTTAAGTTCCCTTGGTACCCCATTATCACACACCCCTCCCCAATAAACTTACTTTAAGTGTGAAAATGTTATTTTGCTGGTATACTTGACTTTTCCCTTAAATATCTCTTTAGCATACTATAAATACACGGATTTTTCTCTATCTGAATTAGTGAATGGCACTAAAATGGGCTTTTAGGTAGCGAATTTTTGTTGTTCAGAGAGCAGAAAATTAATTATGTTCAAACATTCATGCTTTTTTGTTGCAATGCTCTAGAACCAGAAATGATTATCCATTAGTATGTATTTGTTGGAAATCTGCACACATATATGGTAATACAAAAAACTTTAGTGTAACAAAGTATAATTTAAGAACCACTTGTGTAGTAATTCAACGATCGTTACTTGTCATGAAAGAAAAAAATATGTGTCAACTTATATCTTGTACTAACTGGATAAGAATGTATGTTCCAACTTGCGTGAACCTCAAGCCAAACATAAGAAATGCGGCATAGGTTCCCGGGACCACTCCCAGTTGTGTCATAGAACATCAACACCTAGACACCATACTTAAACATGGAACCAAGCTAAATCAGGGTAAAAAAAGCACCGGGCAAAGCCACCCAAATCTTCTTCCTTTATTGTCATATTTTTGGATACAATAAGTTTAGCACTTGAGTCTCCCATACCACTAGAAGCTCACATACATCAAAATTTCATTATCTTGTATAGAGACAACAATATTTGGAGCTGCAAGGGAGTAATTTCTATCTAAGTTTTATTTTCTTCTCCAATGGATGATGCCCCCGAATCTTCATCTAGTTCTCTTTTGGTTGCCGGATTGGAGTCTAAACAGCTCCATCTCTCTTGTGCAAAGTTCAATATGCCTTTAGGTCATAAGCGAAAACATCGGTGGCCCTTAGCACATGTTTGAGCTACCTAAAAGGCTCAAAATTCATCATAGCTCCTATGAGAAGGATATACCAACAATAATATACCTTCACCGATACCACACAAGGAATGGTACTCCTTACATTGGACAATAACGTAGCTAGTGAAAATCTCAAAGATTAATGATTACTTCTCTAAAATTTCCATCGATAAGATGATTGAGTTTCAGTCGTGTGTAAATGCTCACTTGCGGAAGATTGGAATAACATATGCAGTTCTTTTGTGGTAGCTTTGTGGTCGTCGGAAGATAGGTAGGGCAGGACCATGGCTTTTCTAGCCTTTCTAACAAATGAGCCGACCTACAATTGCTCTCTCTCTCTCTCTCTCAAATTCATGTATTTATTTCATGTGTAGTATACAAATGCAGAAAGTCATGTGTTCTGAGGTACTCTACAAATCCGTATGTGAGATATCAACCGTGTGTTTCCTATAGTTCCTGCAATCTAGATGAGCTCTAAGATTTGTAACATTAGAGTTGTCTCAAAACAATTTTACTATGTTTATTTCATGTGTTGTATCCAAGTGGGGCAGCTGCCAAACTCGTGTGTTTTAAGGTACTCTACAATCCATAATATTTGAGATATCAATCATGTGTTTCCTAGTTCCCACAATCCAGAGCTCTAAGATTTATAACATTAGATATGTCTCAAAAAATTACTATGTTATTTCTTATAAATATTACTCGCATGTTCATACGGAGATCATTAGTCAAAGTTGCTCATTATAGACCTTTGAAACCCATCAGTAGAGTCTTGTTAAGTGCTAAATTTTTTTGTTATACTTCTCTTATTTGTAGATCTCTCCTCGACATACTAAGAATACAATAATGTCAACTATGTCAATTAATCCATTAGTATGTATTTTTTGGAAATTTGCACACATATATATGGTAATACAAAAAAACTTTAGTGTAACAAAGTATAATTTAAGCACCACTTGTGTATTAATTCAACGATCTTTACATGTCATGAAATAAAAAATATGCGTCAACTTATATGTTGTACTAACTGGATAAGAATGTATGTTCCAACTTGCGTTAACCTCAAGCCAAACATAAGAAACGCGATATAGGTTCCCAGGACCACTCTCAGCTATGTCATAGAACATCAACACCTAGACACGATACTTAGGCCTCCTTTGGTTTGTAGGAACTTTGTAGGAATCTCATAGGATAGGATTTGCAAAGGAAAAATTCCTTTGAAGCCCTTTGGTTTGTAGGAATGGATTCCTATTCCTATGTAGGATAGGAATCAATCCTTCACATTTTGGAGGAAAAAAACATTAGCCTAGACTCAATGGAAAAATTCCTATCCTATGCACCAAATGACATCTCTTTCTATATAGGAATTGAGATGTATGTCATCTCACTCCCTATGATTTTCCTATTCCTATAAAAATTCATATCCTATGAACCAAAGGAGGCCTTAAACATGGAACCAAGCTAAATCAGGGTCAAAGAAAGCACCGGGCAAAGCCACCCAAATCTTCTTCCTTTATTGTCATATGTTTGGATACAATAAGTCTTAGCACTTGAGTCTCCCATACCACTATAAGCTCACATACATCAAAATTTCATTACCTTGGATAGAGACAACAATATTTGGAGTTACAAGGGAGTAATTTCTATCAAAGTTTTATTTTCTTCTCCAATGGATGATGCCCCCGAATCTTCATCTGCTTCTCTTTTGGTTGCTGGATTAGAGTCTAAATAGCTCCATCTCTCTTGTGCAAAGTTCAATATGCCTTTAGGTCATAAGGGAAAACATTGGTGGCCCTTTGCACATGTTTGAGCTACCTAAAAGGCTCAAAATTCATCATAGCTCATATGAGAAGGATATGCCAACAATAATATACCTTCACCGATACCACACAAGGAATGCTACTCCTTACCAATGGATAATAAAATGTAGCTAGTGAACATATCAAAGATTAATGATTACTTCTCTAAAATTTCCATCGAGAAGATGATTGAGTTTCAGCCGCGTGTAAATGCTCACTTGTGGAAGATTGGAATAACATATGCAGTTCTTTTGTGGTAGCTTTGTGGTCGTCGAAAGATAGGTAGGGCAGGACCATGGCTTTTCTAGCCTTTCTAATAAATGAGTCGACCTACAACTGCTCTCTCTCTCTCTCTCTCTCTCTCTCTCATTCATGTATGTATTTCATGTGGAGTATCCAAATGCAGAAAGTCTCGTGTTTTGAGGTACTCTACAAATTCGTATGTGAGATATCAATCATGTGTTTCCTATAGTTCCTGCAATCTAGATGAGCTCTAAGATTTCTAACATTAGAGTTGTCTCAAAAAAAATTTACTATGTTTATTTCATGTGTTGTATCCAAGTGGAGCAGCTGCCAAACTCGTGTGTTTTAAGGTACTCTACAATCCATAATATTTGAGATATCAATCATGTGTTTCCTAGTTCCCACAATCCAGAGCTCTAAGATTTATAACATTAGATATGTCTCAAAAAATCACTATGTTATTTCTTATAAATATTACTCGCACGTTCATACGGAGATCATTAGTCAAAGTTGCTCATTATAGACCTTTGAAACCCATCTTTAGAGTCTTGTTAAGTACTAATTTTTTTGGTATACTTCTCTTATTTGTAGATCTCTCCTCGACATACTAAGAATACAATAATGTCAAATATGTCAATTAATCCCCCAGTTCCAAAATAGTTGAAGTTCTATGTTTGTCTTCGGCCAAACTTCGTTAAGTTGACCAAGTTTCCAAGCAAAAAATTCTAATATTTACAACATTATATATATATATATATATAATGAAAATCTATGTTATGAGGAACATAATGAAGCCACTTCGGTGTTGCAGATGTTGGTATATTTTTCTATAATTTTGGTCAAACTTTAAAAAGTTTGAGTCGGGACAAACTTATAATTTCAAGTATTTTGGAACTGTGTAGTAAATTTTGCTAACATACACTTTTAATAATGATATACTTTAGATGACATAAATTAAGTTGTATTCGTGCCTGCATATTTTAGGTTACTGTAACAGGACATGATAGTGTGGATAGAACTCGAAATCATTAGGCCAAGTACCATAGCATTATCGTAGAAATGACGTGCATGATGTTGCAGAGTTGGAAGAGAAACAAGAAAAGAGGATGATCTCTTAGGCTGCGTTTGCTATTGAAGTGGATTATCATAAACCCGTTTGACCCGCCACCTTTCAAGATTTTACTGTTTGTTTGATCAGCTTTTACCAACCTTTGTGACTAATTTTCACATTCAATTATAATAATCGAGCCTTGGGAAGAAATATAAGGCATTCTTCCCCATTACGATATGTTTTCTCTTACTCACATAGTTTAAAGTTTAATTCTATTTGCATCATAATTTTGGAGCATGCAAACAAGATTATGGGAGATGATGCAAAGAGTGAATCTATTGTATAGCATGTAATTTGTCTTTTCTGTAGACGACATAAATGGAATAAGATAAGACCGTCCTATCAACCACCGCACATGTATTTATTCTTTTAGTATGTATGAAATAATGCCTTCATCAACACTACAAAAGTACTCTCCCCGTTCTGAAATAGATGACTCAACTTTGTACTAACTGTAGTATAAAGTTAGTACAAAGTTGAGTCATTTATTTTGGAATGGAGGGAGTAATGCAATTCCTTACCAATTGCACCTAGCTAGTGAATTATTTAGATGCAGAAAACCAGTGAATTATCTCAAAGGTTTCTTACTGCCCTTCTAATATCGCTTGTGAGAGCTTTGGCGGCGGTCAAAAGCTCACTCTTGTGGAAGATTGGAACAACAGATGGAGCTGCATGCTTTTGTGGTAGCTTTGTGGTCGTGAAAAGGTAGGCAGGAGCAGGAGCAGGACCATGGCTTTGCCTTTGCGATCAATCACCCAACCTAGCTAGCTATATATAATTGCTTCCTTCGCTTCTTCTCCTTCGATCGTATCATCACGGGACCACCGCCATACACACGATCGATCGACGCATGTGTGTATGTATGTGGATCACAACTTGACGAGACGTCCCTTTTCTTTACTTGTCTTAGCTTTTCTCCAAAGGGATCCGACGGCGACCCATCCTTTTGCGGAATCTTAGGGCACATCATCAAGCACTGGTCCTGATCTTGACTCCATCTGTATATGATGCATACATGATTGTGAAATGATTTATCGATTTGGGATATGGGACAGATGATACGATCGCAGAGCGTACTACGTACTGTACGTGTTTAGATTGTACCGAACATTTCATATGTGCATGCACAATGTTCCGGTTTGCAGCCTCGCGATGTGCATGCGAATGTATATGTGCACGCACAGTACACTACAGTTGTGTGTATATAGTAGCATAGATATGCACGTACAGTTGTTAACTGGAGACGCGTAGTACGTAGTACCATTCGTGATTATCGTATGTCCAATCCAATGAACGGCGGCTAGCGTGTAGAGGTATATGTCATTGGGAATAATCAGTTGAAGGATGTCCCAGCTGCTGATCATTGGCTATGCAGGAATATCAGTGGACCCTGCCTGTATCATACATACAGCTGGTGCTGCTTGCAGTGATGTATATCAATACATAAAAAAAATAGGAAGAATGAGACGGCACTCGGGCACTGGCATCATCTATATATGGCTATGTATACAGGTCATGATAGAGGGATATTTTTTTTTGTTTTGCGGGTATGATAGAGGGATAATTAAACAATGTATTTTTCTCTGGATATACTCCAGCAATATACAACTTCCAAAATGTACCAAAAGTGTTGTCCAGAAGCAACATGTCCGGCCCCTAGACTTACGTACACTCTGGATATAGTCTAGTATAGTGTATGTAAGCTGCGTCGATGACATAATTAATTCCCGTAGCATATTTGTCCGGTGACGCCTGCATGTACTAACGTGGACAGAATCTTCGGATTTGGCACGGCTAATTAATGCGCGCATGCACGTGTCATCGATTCAATCCCCACATTGTTGCTTAATCTGCCTTGTCTGTCTTAAGCTGTGTTTTATTTTTTGCTAAGCTTTCCTTCGCTTCCTTACCAAAATAAATTAACAAGTTGAGGTCATGACCAGATGCAGACGGACGTGCAGTACCTGAATCAGACATGCAAAGTAGTAATATTGTGCTCCCTATAAAATTATGTACGACTGGCTTTCATATGAATGAATATACAAAAGGTATAGATAAGATTTGTTATTAGAGATGCCCACAAGACTTCAGATGTGTTACTACTAAATAAACCAAAAAAAAAAAAACAAAGAGCGTGGTACAGCCAGTCAGCCACGTAACGACTAGAGCAGAGCTTCGGGTGCATGCATGCATGCTCGCGGTATCATCGGTATATTTTACCGTCTCCCTTTCCTTTCTGTCCGTAAAGCATGCATCCTGGCTCGCTGCTCGCGACACCGTGTATGCATGCGCTATGCTCGGCGTAGCTTCGACGGACGAGACTAGCCTGTTTCTTCAGCGTGCTTTCATTCGTGCTCCTGCATATGTGGTATGATTTAATTGAAACAAAATAAGGCTCGGCTGCATTCCCTTAAAATCAGGGGGGAGATGATTAGATTAGAAAGTAAAAGAAGAAAAAGACAGCCGTAGGATGAAGTGGGAGCATAGATAGAAGGATGGCGAAGGAGCAGGCAAACCGGATCCAGCTTCGACGGCCACGCAATCTTGCATGCGCGCGCGTGCGTGGTCAAATGTAAAACTAACCAGAAAACAAAGAGGGCCGATGCAGCCACGTACTCCCTCGGTAAGAGAGTGGCCCAAACACTCCGTATGTGCATGCATGCATGCTTCCTCGCAGGGTCGCAATGCCACATGCTCTATCGGTGTCCATTTTTCTTTCTCGTTCAGTGACGCATCATCCGGCTATATATCAAGCGACACGTCCATGCCCTTCGTACGTATCTCACTTACGCAGGAGTACAAACTTAAAATGCGCCTCTTTTTTTTTTGCATCCCTTCTGGCCCTGATTTGCCTTTTGCTGCAAGGAAAAAAAAATCCTTTTGTTCCGTGCGTTAGGCTTGTCAGGCTACACGTTAAGCTAGGTGCATGATTGCGGTGCAGACGTTTCGTTACCGACCGGATAGGTCTTTCGTTCTTAAACTTGACCACCGGCTCATCCAGTGCGTGTTTAACGTGATCGAGAAGCATACGTAACTGTGTGTAGTTACTATCACCCGTCTGTCACTAGGTGGTCTACGAATTGAATGTAATTTTGTTATTTTTTATGTTCGTTGTACTGACATGGCTGAAAATTAATAGGTCAGAAGTTTTTCTAAAAATAACCTGAGCATATCTTGTTTTAGGGTAACTGCTCAGAAGATTAGATTCCTTGCGGTAGAATCAGTCACAAAGGTTAAATAAGTTCTAGGCTTGGCACTGACGCTCGTATTTTTCTGAATTTATTTTAGTCTTTTTGTCAATGTTCGTTTAGTGGGAGAAGACGTTCTCGTCAACTATGAAGGGCGACTATGGTGACTTCGTCAATCATAAAGGTAGGATGCGTATGCGTGCGGTAATAGGGGTGAATGTATGTGGGAATCTGCATTGTGTTGTGTCATGAAAGAAAAATCATCGTGTGTACGTCCTTTACTCCAGTCCAGTGTACTCCATGTTTTTTCTTGAGGGACAGTGTGCTTCACGGTAAGTTCTCCCCACGCTGTGTTGCCCGAGAGTAAAGTTGAATCGTGTTTGACCGTGGGCTTTGACTGTGGCACGTACGTGCCGTTTTTGTGCAGTGAGCTGAAGATTTCATTGTGGGCCTGGCCGTCGTGGAGTGGAGGGCTACGCTAACAGGCCGGTCCAACACTGTAGCTCCCTACAGTGAGTGGTTTTAGAAAAGTTCATAGACTGGTTCGGACCGGCTTAACCTTTTGTGTTGTTACCTTTTTTTTCTGTGTTTCTACATTTTTTATCAATTATTTTCATTTTTGTTTTTCTTTCTTAAATAGTACATGTCAAAAATTTTAATACACATTGTACATCTTTCGTATGCACGGGTAACATTTTTATGAAATACATTGAACATATTTCAAATAAATGGCGAACAATTTATCAAATATATGTTTTACTATTTTTATTTGAGTAAATGTTTTGAAATTTTAAATACATGTTTAGCATTTGTTTGAATTGTAAAAAAACAGTTTTTTAACGCACACATTTTCTTCACTTATCTTAGCTTTTCTCCGAAGGGATCAGATGGTTACCAGTCCTTCACGGAATCTTAGGGCACATCATGAAGCACTGGTCCTGATCTTGACTTGGTCTGTATACTACGGTACATGATTGTGAAATGATTAATCGATTTAGGTATGGGACAGATGATACAATAACAGAGTGTACTACAGTATATGCTTAGTAGATTGTACTGACAGACATGCATATATGTAGCCTCGTGGTGTGCAATCGAATGTGTATCTGCCCGCCACTGATGCCTTGTTAGCAGTGGCGGGAGGTCAGTGGCTGGCGCCCGTGAGAGCCTTGCTCGTCACTGCTAGACTTTTTTCGCCAGCCACTACTAGGCATTTCTGCATTAATTAGTGATGAATATCAGTGGACTCTGCCTGTATCATGCATTTCTTTTTGTAGTTTCGCCAGCGCCTAACTCCTCCAGAAGAAATACTATAGGTGGACCAAGTAATACATACAGCTGGTGTATGCGTTGATATACTACCAGTACTAGACAATTGACAATCCCAGCCTCACTTTGAAAGAAAAACAGGAAGAATGAGACGGCACTCGGGCACTAGTATCATTTATATATGGCTATGTATACAGGTCAGGATAGAGGGCTAATCAAACAATGTATTCTTCTCCTCTGGATATACTCCAGCAATATGTCTAGAGGGCAACTTTTAAAATCAAATTTAACAAAAGTGTTGTCCAGAAGCAACTTATCCTGCTCGATCAGGATAGTCTAGTATATATAATGAAGATGTGTCAATGACAGTCCCGTAGCATATTTATCCGGTGACGTCTGCATATACTAATGCGGACAGAATCTTCAGATATGATGTGGCAAGGCTAATTAATGCACGTGTCAACGACTCAATCCCCATATGTTGCTTATCTGCCTTGTCCCTGTTGATTTGTGCTAAGCTTTCATTACCCTCCGTTTCCAAGATGCAAGATGTATTTTCATTCGTTGAGATAAAACTCTAATCGATCCTTGTCTCTGTTGGTTTTTGCCAAGCTTTCATTACCCTCCTCTTCCAAGATGCAAGATGTATTTTCATTCATTGAGACAAAACTCTAATGGATCCTTGTCTCTGTTGATTTGTGCTAAGCTTTCATTACCCTCCGTTTCCAAGATGCAAGATGTATTTTCATTCGTTGAGATAAAACTCTAATCGATCCTTGTCTCTGTTGGTTTTTGCCAAGCTTTCATTACCCTCCTCTTCCAAGATGCAAGATGTATTTTCATTCATTGAGACAAAACTCTAATGGATCCTTGTCTCTGTTGATTTGTGCTAAGCTTTCATTACCCTCCGTTTCCAAGATGCAAGATGTACTTTCATTCATTGAGACAAAACTCTAATCGATAACTATATAAAGAGGATGTCGTTATATTCATAATAGAATAATACATAATTATGACTACGATTTTGTATCACGTGAACAACCCTGGAATCATATTGATAGTTTTTCTCCTAAAGTTGTAAAAAAAATAGCATACTTATGTGCGTGTAGAGGACGAATGGGGCATAGGCGTGAGTTTTGGTAAAATGATACGACCCTTTGGATATTTCACTTCATGTAAGTTGGAATTTTTTAAATCATGTCAACTTACATCCTATGGTAGTTTGATGCAAATTAACTTAATTTACTAATTTGGTAGCTTGCTAATCATATTTCCTCACCACATTTCACATGTGTATGTGTATACATATCTTTTACATTTATGATTTTTATTATTTTTAAAACTTACACATATGATTTCTTAGTATGTTATATATATCGTAATCATATGATACAAGGACCACAGAACTCTCCAATGCGGGCGGCCATCATAGTAGCATATTCATATAAAAAGTTGCTTGGCGTCTCTAAGTACTGGTATGCGTGTATGCTCTTCTAGTTGTGATTCTACGTGGCATTAATTTCCTCCATGCTAGGTCTTCACAATTAGGTCAAGCGTTGCCCTAATTAGTTGAGAACTTATCCACACAACGGAAAGGAAAAAAGCAGAGAGAAATTGAGGTCATGACCAGATGCAGACTGGGGCACAGTACCTAAACTGGACATGTAAATCATAGTAGCCGTATAAAAATATGGAAAGCAACTTTTTATATGAATACAGAGGTAGGTATAATTTGTCCTATGTTATATGAATACAGATACAGAAGGTAGGTAGATGGTGTGTTGGATTCGTAGTTCGTGAATGGAAGGTATGGTTTCCTCCTCCGACATGTTAGTCACGTGGGGGTGCCAGATTTAGAGTTTGATGGCGTGTCCGGAGTGTTGCTCCGGTTTGATTCGTTCAACGCTAATGATTTCGTCTTTGGCAAACCATCTTGGAGGTCCGCAAAACTGCATATCAGCGATGGAGCCACTTCGAGCTCAGGTATGGAGGTGATCCATAATTTTTTTTATGGTCGCTGATGCGGTGATGCCAGACAGGTGACGGGCGTTGGTGTCAAGCTCAAAAGATTATTCGGTCTTGTTTGTAATTGTACTATTTGACTGGTGTTTCTTTGTGCAAAGGCTAGCGTTTTATTTTTTTTCAGTTTTGTTAGGTTAGTATGTATGTGGCTTGTATTATGATCCTTATGATATATAAATGAGAAACATATTAACATGAAAAAAAAGACATCTGATGTGAAGGCCGGTCAAATGATACTAAACCAAGAAAACAAAGAGCGTCGGTACAGGCAGTCAGCCACGTAACGACTAGAGCTGAGCTGTAGGTGCATGCATGTATGCATGCTTGTTGCAGTATCGTAGGGTATATTTTGTCGAGCTGGCCGGTCAAATGATTATATACAAACCAAAAGAAAAACAAAGAGCGTTGGTACAGCCAGTTAGCCACGTAACGACTTAGGGATGAAAATGGAGCGGAAACTTTCCGTTTTTTCGAAGGAAAAATGAAAACGGAAAGGAAATATGAAAACGGAAACGGAAATTTGCAAAACGGAAGCGGAAATGGTATTTTTTATGCGGAAACGGAAACAAAAACGGAACGGTGTTTTCTGGTGGAACATGCATGGAAATGGAACTTTTCGTTTCCGTGAATATGGAATTTCTGTTTTTACTATAGACCTATAGCTGCTTTGTAGCCCAACCACCAAAGAGAACGCAATGGCACAATTAGTAGAATAGATCTAAGGCTCAACTTCTACTATCACACATGTACTCAGCTTGACCCTATACGTAATTGTCCGGTACTACTACAATACTATACTAAGTTGCTAACATAATGATACTATTTTGTAGCCATGTTAGCAACTCATTAAATTTGTTTATTTTTGTGTGTATTTCTCTATGATTCAAGGGGTTTTTAAGTTCCGATCAATGTCTATTTCTGTTTCCGTATCCGCTTTGTATTTGCTCCGTGTCTGTTTCCGGTAGTATCTGTTTCCGTATTCATTTCCGGGGTTTCTGTATTTATTTCCGCTTCTGCAAAAAAATATGAAAACAAATATGATAGCACTCAGTTCCGTCCGTTTCCGCTCCATTTTCATTCCTATAACGACTAGAGCTGAGCTCTAGGTGCATGCATGCATGCATGCTTGCTTGCTTGCACTATCGTACGGCATATTTTACCATGCCCCTTTCTTTTTCGTCTGTGAGGCATGCGCCCTGGCTGCGCAGCTCGCGACACGTAGACATGCGTAGCTTCGACTGTAAAACAATCTCGCGTGCATGCACGTACGTACGTATTGCTGGTGTGGTCAAAATGTTAGTGCCAGAAAACAAAGAGAGCACCAATGCAGAAGCAGCCACGTACTATCAGTTTACCACGTACGGGAGCCAAGCTCTAGGTGCATGCATACATCTTTGAGAAACTAAGTCAGCATATTATCTTTAGATTCACAAAAATGACGCACCTCGTAGTCAACGGAAACGTCTTCTTTCACTGAACAAATATCATGGAAAATCATGTAATAAATTCAAGAATATGCAAGAACCATGACTTAAACCCTGATGGGTTGAAGATATCACTCTCCTCTTAACCAATCAACCACAGATTGGTTCACGTATGCATGCTTCCTTGCAATGTCACAGACTCACCGTAACGCATCACTCGTATACATAGCAGGCGACACGGGTTGATTGGTTCACGTATGCATGCTTCCTTGCAATGTCACAGACTCACCGTAACGCATCACTCGTATACATAGCAGGCGACACGGTACATGTCCTTCGTGCATATCTCACTCGCTCCTGCTGCACACGATTGAACTTTGAGTGCACCTTCTTCTTCGTGCGTTTCTGAAGATAGTTAGAGATGCTCTTGCAGTGCTAAAGCTTCCAACCAAGCATGCTAACATATTGCCAGGTCATGGGTGGCGTCCACCGAAACGGTGAGGTATCAAAATTAACACTTATGCTGGGATCTCTTTGTTGGAGCACAGAGCAAGCATCGATGGGATGGCTCCATCATCATCGTTTTTTCTGTCAGCTTGGTGCAAGCCATGCCCAGGTATTACAGACCATGTTGTTGTGGAGGCTTATGTTGTACGTGAAGGCGTGGTGGTGGCACTGCTTCGTGGATTTGCGTGGATGCAGATTGAGACAGATAGCTTGGATGTGGTGAACCTCTGGAATTCGCATCAGAATTCGCGCTTTTTGATAGCGCCGTTATTCTTAGATATTGAGGAGCTAGCTGCTAGTTTCATTTCTTTTGATATTGTACATATAAAGAGGCATGCAAACGTTTCGGCCCACCTTCGTGCAAAACATGCATGCGCACTAAAGGTGTCGGAATGCTGGATGGACTTTTACCCGGGTTTGCTGGTAACCAGTCTCATGGCTGATAGCGCCGGCGCCTCTTCGTATGAATAAAGCTCTTCACTACTCCGGAAAAAAAAGTGCACCTTCTTCTTCTTTTTCCGTCGGCCATGCCTTGCCTTCTGCTGCAAGCATTTTCTTTTTCTGTTCCATGCGTCAGGCTCGGAAGGCTACACGCTACACTAGTAGCTAGGTGGATTACCCAAAAAAAAAGTTAGCTTTTTCAGGGGGAACAAACAATTAACCTTTTTTAGGGAAGGTCCGATTTTATTGCTCAAACTTCACAGAATGTGGGATACGATTTGGATCATGGCATGGACCAGCCACAAGTGTGCCCCTGTTCTAGAGAAATAAAAAATCTAAGAGCAACTTCACCGGGGCAACCTAAACGGGCGCGCGTTTTGTCCGTTTTTTATCTGTTTGGGTCGGCCAGACGGACGTGCGCGTCCGCATTTTAAAATGGGTCGGCTTGACCGCCCAACGGGGAGACCGACCCAAATATGCCGTCGTGGAAAAAATAACAAGTTGCATGAAATAAACATAAATAAACATAAAGTGGCCGGTGTTTAGTCCATATAAATCTAATAAACATTAAATAAAACATCAAAAAAAGTCTGCCCCCGCCTGCTGCCTCCCCGCACGCTGCCCTAGACGTCGGCGCCCTTGCTCTTGCCCTTGTCGTCGACGCCGCCGGCGTCGGTGAGGTCGATAAAGACCGGAGCAGGGCCAGCCCACCCGAACGCCGCCTGGTACGCTGCCAGGGCAGCCTCCTCCGGCGTCTGCTGGGGCGGCGGCATTGCGGCAAGCCGCGCGCGCTCCTAGTGGCTGCCTGTACTCCCAGTGCCACCGCGCTTGGTGCACCGGGATGTGCAGGCACCGGCGACCAGGGCGGAAACACGTCGCCGCCGGAGGAGGAGGCGGAAGGGGAGCATGGGAGGACGAGGCGCCGGGGGTGCCCTTGCCATTGCTGCTGCCGAAGAGGCCCATGGGCGCGCTAGGGCTTGCGGTCGCCGACAAGGAAACAGAGGGAGTGGTGGGGGTCAGATGTGGACGGGAGAAGTGGATGAGACCGACCCCGCCACACGCGTAGTTAAAAAGGACGCTTTCATTGGGTGACGCGTGGGCCTGCTGTCGGTGGTCGTCATAAATAAGATGACCGATGACGGTTGGGTGGCCGCCAGGTGGAGACGCGCGACGCGTCCGCGCCGACGCATTCCATGCGCAATTTTGGGTCAGAAATGGGTCGGCGCGGACGTCAGCCGGACACGATTTGAGTTTGGGTCGGCGCGTTGGGCCGCCACTTTTGTCCACGCCGACTCAAACGGATACAGGCGGACGAAATGGGTCGCCTCATTGGAGTTGCTCTAACTAGACTATAGCACGGAACGCATCAGATGCACAGCAAGTAGTTACGGACATTGCCAGATGCAGCCGAGGTCGACATGCTGTGATCATTGAGGAGATCAACACCAGAGCAAGAAATTTCAATTGTACCTTTTCTTTTGAAAATCGTTTAGTCAATAAGGATGCTGATAAGTTAGCTAGGTTTTCCCTTCCGTTAGCTCCTGGTCGCTCTTGACTTTTGCAATCCCATAACTCAAATGTAATTCCACTATCTGTGGTCTTTGATAAATAAAGAGTTGTATTACCCCTTAAAAAAAGACTATAGCACGGACCGGCCTTTGGTTACCGATCGGACCGGCCTGTGGCGATCCGCTAACGGACTTGTCCTACACTGTAGCTTCCTGCAGTGGTTTTACGAAGGTTCTATGGACTGGTTTGGACCGGCTTTAGGACATTTTCTATGGTTTCTTTTTCTTCTGTGTTTTTATTAATTTTCTTTATTTTTATGTTTTTATCCTCTTTCCTTTTTACCTTTTCCAATACAATTTGTACATCTTTCGTATATCCGCATAATATTTTTTTAGAAATACATGACGAACATTTTTTCAAATATATTCTTTAATATTTTTCTTCGAATAAATGTTAAAAATTAGCAAAGAAACATAGAATATTTGTTTGAATTGTGAAATTACACATTTCATAGATTGTATTAAAATTTTCTAAAATGCCACAAACATATTTTTGAAATGCGTGAATATTTTGAAAATGCCATGAACATTTTTTGATGGTACATTGCATAAACATTTTCTTAATGTCATGCAAATATTTTTAAACACATGAATATATTTTTTTAAAAGTCACGGACATTTTAGTTTGTATGAAACACTTTTCCTAAATTACGCCCCTATAGTCCGTATTAATTGATGCATGCCATATACATTGTAAAATGGACATTGTATATTGGTTGCGTCAGTTAATTTGGACCAATGTCTAAAAAAAGTTAATTTGGATCAGAGGGAGTAAAAAAATATTGTGTAATTTCTAAAAGAAATGTCACGGACATATTTTTGAAACATGTGAACATTTTAAAATGTCACAAACATTTTTTTGAATGCTATTAATATATTTTTAAAGTTGTATAAACATTTTTATACTGTATGAACATTTTTAAAACACCCATTGAACGTTTCTTAAAATTTAAGTAAAATGTTTTCCACTTGAGAAACTTAAATAAAAGTAATAAAACCAAAAAAAATAACAAATCGGGTCTGGCTTAGCAAGCCAGTCGTCCTCCCACATTGGGCCGACCCATTTAGGAAGCGCCACAGGCTAGCAATTCTTTCGTCTCGTTGTGGGCGAGACAAAGACACACTCGTCATGGAGATCACCTCTCTACGTCTACATCAGTCTTGTTAGAATTTTATATGTAAGTCTAAGTTGTCGCGCGCCCTTAACTAGGGATTTCCGACTAAAAAAACTAGTGCTTTTGTAGTTCCTCGGGTTGGGCTCCCTAAAAACACAAAGCATGGGATTGGGCATACGCCTTTCTTTTTAAAGATGTCATTTCATTTATAGAGGAAAGGGGAACCTAGTACGAATTCAACAACCAAGCTTACATCGCACGTGGACAAGATTGCTTGTATCGGCATAAATGAACATAAACTACAGGAATCTTAGGATTACAAATCCAACACAGAATATAAGAGCTTAAAGGAACATAACTGAAAACTAACAACGGTCCTTTACATGCTTCACCACCCGCTCCCTGAAATGAAAAACTACATCTACTTTAGGAATGCACGTGCCTCGGTTTTTCTTGCTAGTGATGAGGGGCACTCAACAACCTGGAGGGATGGGCCGATGTTGGATGGGTATTGTTCCTCGGTTGTCACTTGCCCCAAAAATGAGTACAACTCCCAGGTAAGGAGAGGGATAGACCATTCAAGATGATTAACCTGGGTCTAGACACAATATCAACTGTGGGTCAGGAGCTAGTTTCTCTAGTTCCCGCACAACTTTTACCAAATAGTCCCTTGCATCTCATGAGAAAAGCACATCCCAATGAGCTAGATTTGCAGTGTTTTTTCCAAACCAGCTGCAACCGAGTCCTACTTGTGGTTTGGACTTTGATAGTTTTTGTCCCTTTTTCATCATTAACGATGTGAATTACTAAACTATTGTTGTGTATTTGAGTGCTTGTAGGATGTCTGAGACAAATGCAATATCACCATTGCTGGAAGAGGATGTCCTTAAGAGAAAGTCAGAGAATGTGGGATGGCAGTACGGGAGTCTAGTTGATGCTTACAACAAGTACAAAGTGAAGTGTATGTTCTATGGGTGTGAGCACTAGAGGTGTTTATCACCACAAGGAGAATGTGGGCATGTTGGCAATGTTGTCATTAAATGCAAGAAAAGCTCTCACAAAGTTAAAGGCAGGTGCAAGAAATATCTTAAGGATGCATGTAAGAAGAGGAGGGAAAAGACTGTCCGTGAGCTAGATGTCCGAGAAGGTGTGAATATTTCTCGCGTTGGAGATGCTGAAGTTACTTGTATCGAAAGTGCAGAGCCACAAAAGATATGTCCCATTGACGAGTGGACACATCCAATTGATCCTAAATTAACTCAAGTTGAACCCTTGCAGCAATAGAAAGATAGCTAGACAAGGAACTTTGGAAAAAGAGAACACATGAAGGGCAACAATATGTGGATAGATAAGTGTACAATCAAGGTAATTAACTATTTATTTATACCCTCACTGCCAACTATTATTTATACTACTTTGTAATGCTTGACTATTGGTTGCGTTGGCACTTACTAATTTTGTGTGTATTATATTTGTAGCTATACCATTCAATGCTTGTGACAGCGGTGATTTCAAGTTAATGTGTGAAGTCATTGGGAGGTTTGGCCCTAGATTTGAGCCGCCTCCTAAGCATGACATTCGAGAGAGTCTGTTGAGTGAGGAACATACACGAGTGAAGAGTTTGTTGTAGGAACATGGGGCTGAAAACACGACAAATTGTTGCTCCATTATGACTGATGATTGGTCAAACATGAAGAGGAGAAGCATACTGGACTTGTGCACAAACTGTGTTGATGGATCAAATTTTATAAGGGTGAATGAGATGTCGGTTGTATTGCACACAAGTGAAGTCATCTTCGAACTAGTGGGTGAAGCAATTGTGGAAGTAGGTCTGAATATGCGGTGCAAGTAGTGATTGATAATGCTTCTAATAACATGGGAGCAAAGATGGTGTTGTTGGAGAAGAAGCCAAACATGTTTTAGAGCTCTTGTGTGACACACACCATTAACTTGATGTTGCAAGGAATTGGCAACTTGTCAAGGTTTAGTAATGTTCTTGACAAAGCAAAAGCATTCACTATCATTCTCTATGGGCACACACGGACCTTAGATTGCATGAGGCACTTCTCTTTAGGGAAAGAGATCATAAGGCTAGGGGTCACTACATGTGCTTCTTCTTATGTAAATTTGGAAAGCCTTTTATACAAAAAGGATCAGCTGAGAAATATGGTGGTTGATGGTATATGGAACAAATTAAGAGAAGTTAAATCCAAAAAGGGAAAGCCAACAACTATGATGATGAGCATGGCTTTTTGGAAACACTTGAAGCTTTGCATGAATACCTTTGAGACTTTGATAAAAGTCCTTCGTTTGGTTGTTAGGGATGTCAAGCCATCGATGGTTTAGTTTATGGTGAAATTTTTAAGAAAAATAAAGAGATCAAGGAAGTCCATGGCAATGTGGAGTCCCATTACAAAGATGGGATTGATATTGTTGAGAAAAAGATGAAAGATTGACTTGATTCTCAATTGCGCTTGGCTGGATACTTGATAAATCCATATTATAGTTAGGATGGTACTAATATCTTTTTTATTGAAGAATAAACGAAGGGTTCATTGACTGTGTGGAGAATTTTTCTCATGGTGATGACGACAAGCAAGATATATAAAGTCGTCAACTTTTAATTGAGAAAATTCAAGAATTGAGAAGGATTACATGCAAAGAAGGTTGTGAGGACTAGTCACGGTAGGGATTATAATTTTGTGAAGTTGATAACCCACAAGTGTAGTGATGACCCACAAGTATAGGGGATCTATCGTAGTCCTTTCGATAAGTAAGAGTGTCGAACCCAACGAGGAGCAGAAGGAAATGATAAGCGGTTTTCAGCAAGGTATTCTCTGCAAGTACTGAAATAAGAGGTAGCAGATAGTTTTGTGATAAGATAATTTGTAACGAGCAACAAGTAACAAAAGTAAATAAAGTGCATCAAGGTGGCCCAATCCTTTTTGTAGCAAAGGACAAGCCTGGACAAACTCTTATATAAGGAAAAGTGCTCCCGAGGACACATGGGAATATCGTCAAGCTACTTTTCATCACGTTCATATGATTTGCGTTCGGTACTTTGATAATTTGACATGTGGGTGGACCGGTGCTTGGGTGTTGTTCTTACTTGAACAAGCATCCCACTTATGATTAACCTCTATTGCAAGCATCCGCAACTACAAAAAAAGTATTAAGGTAAACCTAACCATAGCATCAAACATATGGATCCAAATCAGCCCCTTGCGAAGCAACGCATAAACTAGGGTTTAAACTTCTGTCACTCTAGCAACCCATCATCTACTTATTACTTCCCAATGCCTTCCTCTAGGCCCAAGTAATGGTGAAGTGTTATGTAGTCGACGTTCACATAACACCACTAGAGGCTAGACAACATACATCTCATCAAAATATCGAGCGAATACCAAATTCACATGACTACTAATAGCAAGACTTCTCCCTTGTCCTCAGGAACAAACGTAACTACTCACAAAGCATATTCATGTTCATAATCAGAGGGGTAATAATATGCATAAAGGATCTGAACATATGATCTTTCACCAATTAAACCAACTAGCATCAACTACAAGGAGTAATTAACACTACTAGCAACATACTAGCACCAATCCCGGACTTGGAGACGAGAATTGGATACAAGAGATGAACTAGGGTTTTGAGATGAGATGGTGCTGATGAAGATGTTGATGGAGATTGCCCTCTCGCGATGAGAGGAGCGTTGGTGATGACGATGGCGATGATTTCCCCCTCCGGGAGGGAAGTTTCCCCTGGATTGGTTCCGCCTCGTGGCGGCGGAGTTTCGTCCTGAAAGGTTGCTTCTGGTTTTTTCTCGACGAAAGACTTCATATAGCAGAAGATGGTCATCGGAGAGCCACCAGGGGGCCCACGAGGTAGGGGCGCGCCCTAGGGGGGGGGCGCCCCCCCCCCCCCCCCCACCCTCTTGGAAAGGGTGTGGCCCCCCTGGTCTTCATCTTTGGCGAGGATTTTTCATTATTTATTATAATGTATTCCGTGGAGTTTCAGGACTTTTGGAGTTGTGCAGAATAGGTCTCTAATATTTGCTCCTTTTCCAGCCCAGAATTCCAGCTGCCGGCATTCTCCTTTCTTATGTAAACCTTGTAAAATAAGAGAGAATAGCCATAAGTATTGTGACATAATGTGAAATAACAGCCCATAATTAATAAATATCAATATAAAAGCATGATGCAAAATGGATGTATCATGTAGGGGGTCACAAAATTGAGAAGTATTACAACTCAAATTTATTGATTCAACAAAAGGGAAGCCAAACAATATGTATATGATTTAGCAGTTGAGTTGTCAATTCAACCACACATGTGAATAATACTTGCTTGCAAACATTATTAGTAGCAATGACAATATGGGGAATGGATTAGTTTATGTGGCAAAGCAGTTTCACAGCAGCAAAAGTAGTCCATGTTCTTAAGCGATTGTTCTTGTGCTTCCTTGTGTTCTTGAGTATTTCTCTCAATCCACCTTCAAATTGTGAAAGATTGGGCACACAACGGCTTGACCCTACACTATAAGGAACCCCTCACCTCCTAGCACGACGGCCACAAACGAGGGAAACTGGCGAAAATTATTGAGGCTGCCCGTGGAACTTGAGCCTCTCATCTCCTGAAAAACTTACTGAGCCGAGCTACAAGTATCTTCATGGCCCTGGCCAGCATCCATATGATTATAAGATCAAAGTCTTCTTTAGCTTATCTCCGTAGTTTGGGCCATCAGCCATTTTCCCATGTTGCTCTTAGGGAGGTGCAAGTGTCCAACACTGAGAGCTTTGTCTCGGGTGCGTCTATACATCGCTTCATGTGAGCAAGACGATTAGATCTCCCACAACTCAAGGTACATGGGTCTAGCTCAGCGTAGCGGCAGTGCCTACAACCCTCGGTCTACATCGCTCGCTCGCCTATGACGTTGGTCATTTTATTTTATTTCGAATTTCATTTTTGTCCCCTTATATATATGCTAAAAAATATGTTTGATGAACTTATTTAATAATTATATAAGAGGTTCAACCTATAATAAATAATATTTATTGGGTATTAGATCACCGTGTTTAGGAAACATGTTCAGCATGTATTGAGTTTTTCTACATGCACTTAAAAATGCATTGAATATTAAAAATATTATCATGCATGTATTAATTTTTGTTTTCATTCATTAATAATGGTTTTTATATATTAATAAAATTATTATGTATTAGAAAATGTTCATCGCGCATTGAAAACTATCTGCCGCGTTCTCAAATATGGCTCATCGTGTACTAAACAAATGTTTGCAGGTTTTTTAAAATTCTCATCATGTATGTAAAAATATATTCATCAAGTACATAAAAAATGTCTGCTGTGTAACAATAAAATATCTGTCATATTATAAAATTGTTTATCATGTATTAAAAAAATGTCCAACTCTTACCTGCAATATATACAAGTTATATGAAAAATGTCTACCATATATTTAAAACACTCAATGTTTATTAGAAAATGTTTAAATTTATTTAAAATATTAAAAAATGTTGATCATGCATTTCAATTTCTTCAACATAGTTTTAAAAATGTTTGAACCGTCTTAAAAAAATGTCATGTATTGTTTAGCATATATTAAAAATCTGAAACATGTATTTGAGAAATGATAATATATTAAAATAACAATAAATTATATATGTGTGTTTGGCCAAATAATTCATCCAAACCAAATCGAAAATTTGAAAATGGAAAATATAAAAATGGAAAAAGAAACCAAATACTAATAATAAAAGAAAACAAAATTAGAAAAGTAAGTACAATATGAATATAAGAAGAAATGGAACTTGAAAGAAAATCTGTAAAAAAACACGATGGAAAAAGGAAAACTTACGAAAGAAGAGAAAGAGCTGAAGAAAATAGAAAAAAAACAGACACCATGCTAGTCTATCCACCTGTGAAAACCACCTACTGAACGAACAAAGCCAGTGCGAGACACTCCCCCATGTTGCGCAGTGTGGCCCGACCCAGTACATCTGGTTGGGTTTTTCGTTTTTTGCTCAAAAAC
This sequence comes from Triticum monococcum, assembly GCA_034509565.1. NCBI lineage: Eukaryota > Viridiplantae > Streptophyta > Magnoliopsida > Poales > Poaceae > Triticum > Triticum monococcum. The sequence goes on from CM067846.1 coordinate 616,132,363, forward strand.
AAAATCTGGTTGGTTTAGCAATGTACAGTTTCGTATAAGCACAAAAACTGGTGAAACGGCTTCATTAGTTTGTACTCCCTCCTTCCCGAAATATAAGGCACGCTTGACTTTGCACAGTTTTTTTATACATGACTTTGACCATTAATGTATACCAAAACATTTGGATTGAACATGTATCAATAAACAATTCTATTGCATGTGTCTTTACAATAATTATAGAGATACAATAAGTGAAAATTATAGTCAAAGTTGTGCGATGAAGACCAAAAAAGTCAATACGGTGCCTTATATTTTGGGAAGGATGGAGTATAGCCCACTAGCCGAAACCACTAATCTTCATCCAAACTAGGCCCAGGAAGAGACATGGCGATGATCACTCGTTCTAGGCCGAGTGAGGCCCATTAGTCACACAGCTTTAATTTTTCTCCAAGTACGAACCGAGAGGTTTGGTGGGGGAAAAAGAAACTTGAATCCGAAAGTGATGTTCTAATCCCAAGCTCGCATGAGCTCGGGTGAACAGTAAAATAAAAAAAGTTCAAAAATTCCCATTTTTATGTGAAACTTTGACAAATGTTTTCATAGATTGTGAAATTTCAGCATCAAATGACATTCATGTAAAATGTGGCAAAAAACGATGCTCCAAAATGCGTTTGAAAACAACGTTTTCGAGTATCAATTTTTTTGCCACATTTTCGACGAATGTCATACGGTGATGAAATTTTACAAGCTATGAAAACATTTGTCAAAGTTTCACACACAAAAAAATCAGAATTTTTTTAATTTTGTTTCAATTTTTTATTTATTGTTCACCCGAACTCATGTGAGCTCAGGATCAGAACAGCAGCATCCCTTAAATCCTTTGTGCTCTGTTGCCATCGCCATTGGAGATGAGGCACTAGCCGGCGATGGGGGTACCCGCCGTCACCTACTCTCTCTCTCTCTCTCTCTCTCTCTCTCTCTAGATGACCTAGAAGAAATATTTAGAGCATGCAAACATAAAATGTTAGAGATAACGTTGAGAGAGAATCTATTGCATAACATGGTTTTTGCCTTTTCTCTTAGATGGCCTAGAAGAAATAAACATAAGATAGTCCGATCAACCACCACACATGTCTTCACCCATTAGTATGTACGGAATATAACCCCTTCAACGACACTGCACAAGGAATACAGGTCACCTACCTAGTGAATTATTTGGATGAGGAAAACGCTAGTGAATTAACTCAAAGGTTGGTTACTACCCTTCTAGTGGAATATTAAATGTTTTGGCGGTGTTCATAAGATGACTTGTACTCCCTCTGTTTCTAAATGTAAGCCTTTTAGAGGTTTCAATACAGACTCCATACAGATGTATATAGACGTATTTTAGAATGTTGATTCACTCATGTTGCTTCGTGTATAGTTTATATTGAAATCTCTGAAGAGGCTTATATTTAGAAACGAATGGGATAGAAGATGGACCTACTTTTTGTGGTAGCTTTGTGGTCGCAGAAAGGTAGGCAGCGCAGGACCATGCCTTTGCTTTTCTGATCAAGCAACCAACCTATAAGGCTATAATTGCTACCTTCGCTTCTTCTTCGATTGTATCTTCATAGGACGACCACCGATACACAAACGCATGTGTATATGTATATTGATCACAACTTCACGAGATGTCCCTTTTTCTTTATTTCTTTTAACTTTCTCGCTAGGAATCGGACGTCGACTGATATTTGTGGAATCTTAGGGCACATCATGTAGCACTGGTCCCGATGTTGACTCGATCTGCATACAATACATGATCGCGAAATGATTGACCGATTTGCGATATAGGATGGAGATGATACGTACGATATACTACAGTACATTGTTTTGTAGACTGTACTACCAAACATGCACATGTTCATCCATGCTAGTTTGCAGATTCGATCGTGATGTGCATGCCAACGCATGTATGCACGAATAGTGTGCTACAGTTGTATATATAGTAGCACAGATATGCATGTACAGTACAGTTGTTAACTGGAGACACCAAGCGATCTGCTTGGTAAGCTACCAACGAAAATTGCAAATCAATGATGTTAACTGGATACACGTATCATCTGTGATATATCCAATCCAATGAACAACTAGCGTGTAGAGGTATATATCATTGGGATTAATCAGTTGAAGCATGCATGTCCTGTTGATCATTGGCTTGACTGTGTGCAGGAAGATCGGTGGACCCTGCATGCCTGTATAATGCATTTTTTTGGAATCTGCTCTGTCATTTTCTACCAATAGATATTATATATGGCTGGATATATGTGCTGCCTAACTTGTCCACAAGAAATATACGGTAGACTGAGCAATACATACAGCTAGCCGGTGCATACAGTCATGTTCTAATACTACAGAATTGACAACTAATAATCCCAGCCCCACTTGAGAAAACTGAACATGAAGAATGAGACGGCACTGCCATCTACTCTCTCCGTCCCATAATATAAAAGTGTTTTTTTACTTTAGTGTAGTGTCAAAAACGCATTTATATTATGGGGCGAAGGGAGTGGCATATATGTATAGCTATACGGGTCATCATAGAGGGTTAATTAAACAATGTACTCTGTATCAATATACTCCAGCAATATATAGTATACTGCGCAGCTTTTGAAAATAAATGTTTGCAAAAGTGGAGTATTTAACAAAAAAAAACTACTACAATTCGTGAAATAATACCTACAAACTACCACTTTACAAATTTGTGCCGAAAATTACCATTTTCTCACTAATCCTTGACTAAAAACTACCAAGTCTGAAAAGAGCCCGATTCAACTCGTTTAAACGCGTTTCTGACTAGTTGGGCCCATACGCCAATGTCTATCTTCTTGCTCCTTCTATATCTCCCTAAAAAAGGCAATCTAGTCCGCATAAGTTTCGCCAAAAAGCAACCAGATCCTTGTTAATTTTGAAAAAAAGCAATCGAGTCCCTTTACGCCGACCGTGTTTGGCGGCGGCCATAGCATGCATCCGAGCTCGTTCATGGCGCTCTTCGTGATGGACATGGCCGCCGTCGTCGAGCAGCGCCTCAAGGCCCGCACTCTAGCGCCGGCCGCGGCCGGCCGCGGCCAGCCGCTGCTGGTGTCCGCTCCTCCACTGGCCACGTTTTACTCCTTGCTGGTGCTCTCGGACGGGCGGCGACTGTTGCCTCCGCTGCTGCTCCTTGGGTCGGCGGAGCTAGCTCTTCCACGCACCGCGGCCAACTCACGGACGCACCGCGGCCAGAGCTAGCTAGCCACCGTCGATGCATGCCGCCGCTCGCTGTCGGTGCTACTTGCGGCCGCCGTTGCTCCATGCCCGCTTATGCTATTTGAAAAAAAACTAGGGACCTGATTGCTTTTTTAGCTCGCTTATGTGTGGTCCAACTAGTCAAAAACGCGTTTAAACGAGTTGAATCGGGCTTTTTTCAGACTTGGTAGTTTTTAGTCAAGGATTAGTAAGAAAATGATAATTTTTGGCACAAACTTGTAAAGTAGTGGTTTGTATGTACGATTTCACGAATTGTGATAGTTTTTTTGTTAAATACTCGCAAAAGTGATGTCCAGAAGCAACTCATACTGCCCCTTTGCTACACTCTGGATAGTATATATATATATATATATATATATATATATATATATATATATATATATATATATATATATATATATATATATATATATATATATATATATATATATATATAATAAAGTTGTATCCGTGATGCTTGTGACATTCCCGTAGCATATTTGTCCGGTAACGTTTGCATATACTAATGTAGACAGAATCTTCAAATATGATGTGGCAAAGCTAATTAACGTATGCACGTGTCATCGACTCGATCCTCTGTTGCTTATCTATCGTGCCTCTTTGAGGGCATGTACAATGCATGGCCTCAGGATGATGCCTCGTAGATCATGTAGGATCGGATATCAGGAAAAGTAGGTTCGGATGAAGCAACGGGATCCTCTGCAGGAAATGGGTGCTTAGAGAGATAAAAAGTGTGGTCCGGTGCATAAAGCTGAAAAAGGTTGAAGTGAAAAGTAGAGATGCATGTCTAGTGAAAGTCTTTATTTTCTACTTTTTGATGAGGCCCACTAGTGGTGGCTTGCATTGGGGAGAAAAAAATCAATGTAGATGCCTCAAACTACTTTTTGTCATGTGACAACTATATCCATATGCCATCATTGTACATGCCCTAGTTTTGTTAATTTGTGCTATGCTTTCCATACCATCCGTTCCCAAAATGTGGCCTCTCTCCCAAAATGCAAGATATATTTTAATTCATTAAGACAAATATCTTTTTTAGTGACACTAAGACGAATCTTTGGTCGTTAATTAGTTTTTGTGGGAATTATTTTGTTTGTTATCTGTTCCTGTGACATAAAGAATATGGCACTAAGTTTATCAAATGGAATCATATTTATCATCACTTATAATACATATTAAGTCATTTAACACCTCTTATCACACCCGATTAGACCAGAACAATATGTGATTCATTGACCGCATACGGTCTACAAAAGACAATCGTTTGTGATGAGCTATAGTAAAAAACACTTGTGGGTGACGTAATGCACATCGCACACGAGTATCATAGCCCTTTGTTAATATAATGATGCGCAAATCTTTTGCTTGTTCCCAAAAAATTGTTGTTTATGATGTGACTTGTCACATCAAACATAATTTTCTGCAATTGGGCATCTGTCCACATGGTGGCCCATACGCAAATGTGTCTCATGTGGATATGGTCGCGGTTGGGTACAGGGCGACTTAATGCACATTCATTCGGAGAAGGGTGAGCGGTCGACGACACCTAACTAATGAGAGAGGTGGCGATGGTGGCTAGTCGGAGAGGTGCGGCTGCAGCGAAGGCTTTTATAGGGCCTGCTCGATGTGGCTCCAGGTTATGGCGGCTGCTCCGGGCTGGTGGCTTGTGTTGTGGCAGGCTATTCGAGGGGTTGCCGTATATCTGGAATCATCTACTTTGTGTATGTTTCCCGATATATATCGATAAGTCGGAACACAAGCGCACATAATCCAATACTGATGTAGTTCGTGTAATCCGTAACCTATACCTTCCAACAAAGTTGGAAGTATACTCTTTCAAGGACGGAGACCCTATGCCACAATTTCATATTTATAGATGAATTCTTACAAATTGTCCACTTTTTGGAATATATATAGCCTGAAAATGTGCCGTTTGGGTTTGTTTCCATGCCGTTAGATATGATATCTTTTTACTAACTCGTATTATATCATAATCATATGAAAGAAGGATAAAAAAACCTAGCTCGCGGCGGGCCATCTGGTACGTACGTGTATTTTGCTCCCCATGTCTACTTACCGGTATTGTTCTTCTAGTTGTGATGCGACCTGGCTTTAATTTCCACTATCATGCATGTATTGGTGTATTATGTATGCTACTCCATCGCATAATATAAGAATCGTTTTTTTTACACTAGGGAATAGTTCATAAAGTTCTCTTTTGTATACGTGCATTGCCCTAATTAGTTTTTTTTAGGGGGGGGGGGGGGGTGCGTGCATTGCCGTAATTAGTTGAGAGCTTATCTGGCAAAAAAGAATGATAAGTTGAGATCATATCAATACATGCATGATAGTGATACTAAGATATATTTTAATTCATCAAGACAAATATCTTTTTTTAGTGACACCAAGACGAATCTTTGGTCGCTAATTAGTTTTTGTGGGAATTATTTTGTTTGTTATCTGTTCCTGTGACATAAAGAATATGGCACTAAGTTCATCAAATGGAATCATATTTATCATCACTTATAATACATATTAAGTCATTTAACACCTCTTATCACACCCGATTAGACCAGAACAATATGTGATTCATTGACCGCATACGGTCTACAAAAGACAACCGTTTGTGATGAGCTATAGTAAAAAACACTTGTGGGTGACGTAATGCACATCGCACACGAGTATCATAGCCCTTTGTTAATATAATGATGCACAAATCTTTTGCTTGTTCCCAAAAAATTGTTGTTTATGATGTGACTTGTCACATCAAACATAATTTTCTGCAATTGGGCATTTGTCCACACGGTGGCCCATACGCAAATGTGTCTCATGTGGATATGGTCGCGGTTGGGTACAGGGCGACTTAATGCACATTCATTCGGAGCAGGGTGAGCGGTCGACGACACCTAACTAGTGAGAGAGGTGGCGATGGTGGCTAGTCGGAGAGGTGCGGCTGCAGCGAAGGCTTTTATAGGGCCTGCTCGATGTGGCTCCAGGTTCTGGCGGCTGCTCCGGGCTGGTGGCTTGTGTTGTGGCAAGCTATTCGAGGGGTTGCCGTATATCTGGAATCATCTACTTTGTGTATGTTTCCCGATATATATCGATAAGTCGGAACACAAGCGCACATAATCCAATACCGATGTAGTTCGTGTAATCCGACCTATACCCTCCAACAAAGTTGGAAGTATACTTTTTCAAGGACGGAGACCCTATGCCACAATTTCATATTTATAGATGAATTCTTACAAATTGTCCACTTTTTGGAATATATATAGCCTGAAAATGTGCCGTTTGGGTTTGTTTCCATGCCGTTAGATATGATATCTTTTTACTAACTCGTATTATATCATAATCATATGAAAGAAGGATAAAAAAAACCTAGCTCGCGGCGGGCCATCTGGTACGTACGTGTATTTTGCTCCCCATGTCTACTTACCGGTATTGTTCTTCTAGTTGTGATGCTACCTGGCTTTAATTTCCACTATCATGCATGTATTGGTGTATTATGTATGCTACTCCATCGCATAATATAAGAATGGTTTTTTTACACTAGGGAGTAGTTCATAAAGTTCTCTTTTGTATACGTGCATTGCCCTAATTAGTTTTTTTTGGGGGGGGGGGGGGGGGGGGGGGGGTTGCGTGCATTGCCGTAATTAGTTGAGAGCTTATCTGGCAAAAAAGAATGATAAGTTGAGATCATGACCGAATGCAGATTTGTGTGTGCAATGACACGTAAAGTATACTAGTGTAGTAGCCGTATAAGAAGTAGGGAGACGCAGCTTTTGTATATGAATACAGAATGTAGGTAAGATTTGGTATTAAATATGCCCACATCTTTTGCATACATGCGTCGTTTGTCGGCAGCTACACGCACGCGTGTAACGACACGTAAATTTTGAAATGAAAAAAAACGGCTGGACTAGTGGCGTACGTTCGTAAGTCGTAACACCGCTCGCTCCTGCATTCAGTGTCGTGTAGGTGCAGATTGTTATCTTGCTTGCCTTTTGCTGCAAGAATTATTGTTCGTTTCGTTCAAGCATGAATCAGGCTCGACATGCAGCTAGCTCTCTCTCAGAAAGCACCCGCAAAAAAAAAAGCTCTCTCTCAGAAAGAAAATTTTGTTGGGATAAACTTTCTGTATGCTTGACCACCGGCCCATAGTTACGGTTCACTGGTTTTTTTTTTACTTTTGCTCCAGTGGCCTCCACCGGACTCTACTCACGGTGCGTTGCCAGAGAGTAACGCTACGGCGTGTTTGCCCTTCTTTCGTACTTTCTCCGTTCCAAAATTAGTATAAAGTTGAGTTATTTTTAAAATATAAGAATATATCATTTGGATTATACAGTTGTGCCGGACATTCTTGAGCTCACAGAGCAGCATCGGCGGAGCTTCAGCAAGGCTCAATGGATCATGGTATGCCCATGGCTGGAGCATTTCTAATAGAGCCTAGCCCACAATGCTGACCTACATGCGGAGCAGGAACGCGACAGCCTCACTAAAGCATTCGTTTGTGTCTCAAAAAAAAAACTAAAGCACTTGTTTGATCGTTCCTCGATAAAGGCACTCGGAGGAGGAGCTTAGGGTCTGGCTGCCCCAATTGCGCACATCAGCCGCCGGCTGCCACGGTGCTCGCCACTGTTGTCGAATGTCATGGCTTATTTTGTGCTCTGTGGCCCGCCCAACTTTTCTTTTATAGCGCCGCCGCTGCAGAGTAGTAAGTTAAAAGATATATTCATGGGCCTGGCTATTTGATAAACTTTTGTCAAGCCCTGCCCGCCGGAAAAAAAATGAATAAAGGTGTTATTAATTAGTTAATATTAGAAAATGACGAACTGTAAAGAGGCCGACATATATAATTTGATAATGATTGAAATTACCTGTTGATCATCCCCTTCACGATTTCAAAGTCAGTATCTTTTTTAAGTAGTGAGTCCAGTATTTAAACTTTCCCCTCGTCAACTTCAATGATTAACAAGATCCAGTGGTATATGCATGCGCACACGTTTGCATGTATAATTAAGCGGGCATGTGCATAACTCATCAATTACCCTAAACCCTATACACTTATTAACATCTAGCTAGTAAGCAAAAACGGAATTTGTAGTACAAGACAGTGTGACTCATTGAAAGTTGTAAGGAAATAATATTTCTGGACAGTCATTTAGGTGCTTCAAGAACTCTAGCAAGCTTTTCTCTACGTGTGGTCGATCATATTCCTGTGACCATGTCTTTTCATTAATGCTATTTGGGTCAATGAACTCAATGCCATAACGTCCAGCTTTTTTCATTTCAAACATCTTCATTCTGCATAATACCACATAAGAGAATATAGTGAGGATAATTACCGGTCATGAATAGAATGAGCACTACAGCTAGCTAGAGAATTAAATTAATTACCGAAAGAAACCACTTACAAACAATAGCAACTGACAATAGATTTGTTGAGTGCGTCTTGATTAAGTAACTGAAACATTTCTTGAAACTCAACCCACAGATCTTTTTCATGGTAGTAATAGCCTTTAGGTACTTTCACCATGAGGGACTCTCGATCGGTAGTCTTGACTTCTTTCATGTGCCATTGATACAATTTATACATTCTCGTTGATAGAAGCTTGACCTCCTCAGGCTTCACCATAGGCTGGCCACGGGCATATTTTCGTTTTACGTCCTCCTCTCTAATTGTAGCCATGGGCTCGATCTCTAGGAGTTGATAAACAGTGACACCGGCCTCTTTAGCCATCCTTCTATGAGCGTCGGTTATTACCAGCTGATCGGCGCCGGTATTCGCATGTGTTGGTACAATGAGCGGGGGGATCGATTGCACCGCCTGTTCTTCCAGCTGGGGAACAGTTTCCCCACTTTTTTTGCACTGCTTGGCTGGAGCTCGAGCTCAACTCATTATTTCGTGCTTGATATCCCTTCTTGATTTGACGCTCATAGTCTGAGTCCCTAAGCTTGGGAGCTGGTGCTCGAGCCATACGAATGAAGTGGTCAACGACATGCTCATGCACTTTCTCCTTTGGCGGCGGTGGCGGTTTTGGTCCAAAATGGACCCTCACTTGGGCTTGGCATTTGACTTCGTTTTCCTCCGGAGTCAATGTCGTAACGCCTCTTCAGAAGAGGCGCGAGGCTTGGACCAAATTGAAATCGCTTGCCTACTGTACCTTTACTTGTACCATTAGACACCATAGCTGCAGCGGCTCTCTTCCGCTATTGCTTAGGCGGCGAAGACAGCTGACCAAGCGGGCCGTGCCTTTTATTCTTCTTTTTTATTTCTTCTCTCTATTGTTTCAAAACATGTTCTTCTTTATATTGTTTCAAAACATGTTCTAATTGAAACATTTTTTTATCATTAAACATTTTCAAATACATGATATAGCTGGCCAAATGGGCCATGCTAACTGGGCCAACCCGGTAGCACGCAGGAACGGCACGGTCCAGGCTAAATGGGGCAGGCCCGACACGCGGCACACCATGGGCCATGCCTGGGCCTGGAGGCTGGGCTCGCGGACCGGCATGACACGGCCCGTTTATTTTTATCCATAATTATATATATATATATATATATATATATATATATAACCTAAATTACAGCCCAATAGGCTAAAAAAATAAGTGGCCCGGTGTGCTAAACGTGGCACCGGCCAGCCTGTTTAATACCCACCTCGTGCCTGGGCCAAGGAGGGACACCCGTGGGCTAGCATGGCATGGCCCGGCTATTAAACATGCCACGGCGGGCCGTATCGGGCCAGACATGATTAGCACTGGCCGGGCCGTGCCAAGCCGGGCTGACACGTTTGGCCAGGTCTGATACATGATGAATATTATTTTTCAAATAAATTTTTTGAATTTTTTAAATAAAACTTGAACATTTTTTCAAACACAAGTTGAACATTTTTTTAAACTATGTAAACATTTTTCCCATTGTATGAATAGTTTTTAAAAATTCCATGAATGTATTTTTGAAACGCTTGAAATTTTTATTAGATCCCGGGTACATTTTTGAATGCTATAAAATATTTTGAAAAATGCACTAATAGTTTTCTACATTGTATATTTTTTAATGTAACAAACATTTTTTTAATCCTATGAGTTTCTTTTAAATGCCACAAACGTTTTTTCTTGAATGCTACCAAAAGCTTTTAAAGGTTCTGCAACATTTTTTGAACACTGCATGACCATTTGTTAATGAGTGGTGAACATTTTTTAAAATTTAAATAAGCATACAATATTATTCATTTTAGATATGCAAGTAAAAGCAATAAAAAAAGGAAGGAAAGCAAAAGCCAAGGCTCCTCCTACGCTGGGCCGACCCATTAAGGCCTTATACAATGCAATACGCTTAGGGGAGATGCTTAGAGAGATAAACGAGTATTTGTTTAAGCATCGGTGTTTATTTATAAAGGGTACATACTTAAAAAGGCGCGGCTCTTGTAGAAATAGACATTAGTGCGCCAGAAAAGACCGATTTATTTTTCTAAGCACCTATCAGTACGCAAGGCCTAAGGAAGCGCTAGAAGTGACCGCCTGTTTCATCTCGCTTGAAGCAGAGACAAAGCGCTCCCAGTCTTCTTTAGCCACCTTTAGCTCACGTAGGCCGTGTTGGGCTTAATATTTAAACGAGTGCTCTGTACCGTGTGCGCCGGGTGCATCAAGGTCTCGCCTATAGCGAGATTAAAACGCGGCATCGACTCAAGGGAGCCTTTAATCGACCGGCCCAGTGGGAATTCCTTTCTATGTTAAATTCAATAATATGTACGCGTCGGTTCGTTCATTTTTTCCTTTATTTATATTTCAAAATATTCCACACACACATAAAGAGATGAAAAATGTTCAGCGCATACTAAAATATGTTCCTGAAATATAAAAAGAAATGTTCATGACATGATAAACAATGTTCACACGTTTAAAAACATGTTCATCAAATTTTCACAAAAAAACTTATGAGATATAAATAAACCTTTGCATGATTTTTTAACAATGCTCGTGAAATTTTAAAAATGGTCACATGTTTAAAAAATATGTCCAAGCTATTTAAAAAAATTAAACGTAAAAGTTTCTTCGTGTAGTTTTAACAAAACGTCCTACCATTTTTTTAATGATACTTAAGAAAACGTGTCACATTTCACAAATAGGTTTCATCAAATTTTAGAAAATGCCCTTGAAATGTGAAAAAATTTCATGTAGTTTTGAAAAATTTATTCATAACATATTAAAAAATGTTAATGACTTCAAAAGAATTTCATGACTCCTAAAAATGTTTGCACATTTTAAAAAATGATCACTAAAAAATATTTTCTACTAGTTTCCATTTTTTTCCATTCTCGGTTTTCACCAATCTTTTTTTTCTTTTCTTCCATTTTCTTTTTTTTTCTGTCTCGGTTTTCTTCTTTCGTTGTTTATTTTTTTATTTTTTGCAGTGGTTTTTTCCCGGTTCTCCTGTTTCCCTTTTCTTTTTCCCTTCGGTTTTCTTTGTTTCCTTTTTTTCATTTTTGAACATTGGTCTACATTTTTATTACATATTCTACATTTTTCGTAAATGTCAATAGCTTTCTTAATACATGTTAAATTATTATTTTTCAAATTTATGTTTTGATGTTTATTGTTTCCATGCACACTCTACATTTTTTTGTATACATCAAAAACATTTCTTATGCGGGTTTAACATTTTTATTATACATGATTAAAAAATTTAAATATGTGTTTTGATGTCTATTTTTTTCGTACAGACCACACGTTCTTTTTATACATCCGGATAAAGATTATACACGCTTAACATTGTTTGAATTACACCACCGTTTCTCTACATTGTATAAAAGTTCATGAAATTTCCATGCACATGTTTTTGAAACGTGTGAATACTTTTTAAATGTGACAGACATTGTTTTGAAAGCTACCAGCATTTTTTAAGTTACGGTAAATGTTTTTTGCACTGCGTTAACACTCTTCAAAATCTCGATTTTAATTTGTTTGGAAGTACTCCCTCCGTAAACTAATATAAAAGCGTTTAGATTACTATTTTAGTTATCTAAACACTCTTATATTAGTTTACAGAGGGATTATAAATTAAGTTTTGGATTATAGTATGTGTTAAGAATATATTGAAAAATATTGACAAAAGTAAGACAGAAAACCAAAGAATGAAGAAACGTAGAAAAAGGAACTAACCTGAAAGGTGGGCCTGCACATTACTTGCGGCTAGGAGGGCGGTCCTTCAGAGAGACCTTCGGTCTCGCTACGAGCGAGGCATTAGGCGCTCCGGCCCCGCTCTGGATCGTTGTCCGTTACATCACCGTCCACCGGAGTCGCCGAGATGACTGGCCGCCATGACGAGCGCGCCACCGGCGAACCCCGGAGATCCAAGCGGTCCAGGCCGGAGGCGAAGGCGGCGGAGCCTCCGGCACGCCGGCCCAAGCGTCGAGCTGCGAGGGTTGCGCGACCATCTTCGCCCCCTCACGGCCATCGGGATTCGGAGGATGTGGCCGTGGCTCCTCCCCCCGCACGCCGCGTGGAGGCCCCGGCTCCTCCGCCCAAGCCCGAGCACTCCGTCCGCCCTAATTGGCATCGCACCGCGTACAGACTCCGCAACCGCGTCGTCCCGGATACCAGCAGCCGCAAGTTCGCCCCCAGTCGCTACGACAACGGGTAATCTCTCCACACCCGCAACGCAATCACTTCCTCTCCCTAATGTGCTGCATGCTTGGATTGATTCGTTTGATGGATAATACTGAATCGATTCCATTGTCCGTGATGCCGCACCGTTTCTGTCAAGTTTGGTCACATGATTGATTTTGCTGTTATGCTGACCACATGAGCCAAGCTTCAGACCCCTGCCCTTGCCACTAGCTTTGTTGAACAGACCAACATTAGCAGTTAGTAGTAATTGCTATAAATTGAGTACATAGCATAAAACTACTAGTTTACAGGCTAGGGTTTCAACAAAGTACCACTTTTTAATTTTTCTCAAAAAGCTACCAAACGCGCGGTCTGCTGTTTCAAAAAACCCAAACCCGCGGTGACTAGCGATTTAACCGTTTTTTTGACGGATTGGGCCCATCTGTCAGCCCACGTGGCCACGCGCGCTCACGGCGCGGCCGTTGACGGCCGTTAGCCGACGCGGTCCGGTCGGAACCAAAGTAGGCGGTCGGGCCACACACTCTCTCGCTCCCCCTCCTCTCCACCTCCTCTCCCCCGCAGTGACCTAGGTGGGCGATGGCGGCGGCGCAGCCAAATGTCGTCGGCGGAGAGCTATTGAGCCAAGGCGGCACCGGCCAGGAGGGCGGTGGACAGTCAGAGGTGGACAAATGGCTAGGCAGCTCGAGCTTCCCGGCGCAGCGGTCGCAGCAGCCATCACCGCCCGCGGCTCCTGTGGATCCGGCAAGCTTAGATCCGGAAGTCCGCGCGGCCAGGGTAGTGGCGAAGCGCATCCACGCTGATCCAGCAGGCGGCCACCATTGGGCGTCGTCCTTTGGTGGAGTGAGGTAAATACTGTTTGTTCTTGGCATGCTACTGTATTTTTGGGTGCTTTAGTTCAAATTAGAACTAGAGATAGTAATTGTTTGTTCTTGGCATGCTACTGTATTTTATTGGTTAAGTCAGTGTAGAAGAAAGTGCATTTGGTTAGTTCATTTGGTCAGTGTATTCACTGTAATTAGAAGAAAGTTCAGTAATGTTCAGTGACTTAAAAACGGTTGTTTGTCAATTTAATCCTACAGCTTAGATGAAGAGATTTGGGACTTGAGGCTACATTTCCAAGGAATAGATAATATGGAGAAAAAGTATTCAGTTTCCTCAGATATCAGTTATCTGGCCATATTAGCATTGGTTGAGTTGGAGGGCTATGGCATGGATGCATTTCTAACATATGTAAAGGAAGAGGGAAAGGGGCTGGAGGGTGTGGAGGCCCTGGATAGTGAGGAGGCATTAGAGGAAATGCTTGACTTATTTGTTGATAATAAGGTACTAAACATCAGTGTCAGAAAAGCTACTGATCCAAGCCCAGCAGATGAGGAACAGATCCCCATTGATCATGATGGTGATCCTATTGTTTACAGAGTTTCACAAGAAGGTGTTCTGTACCCTGCCTCTAATGCTAGTTTGCCAGCTTTAACCCCTGATGAGCCCTACATGAACACACAGCAAAGCAGCAATTTTAACAAAGGGAAAACAGTTGGGGAAGAAGAAGATGTAGAAGAAGAAGCAGATGAAGAAGAAGATGTACCAGAGGAAGAAGATGAAGTTGAAGATGACAAATCATCTTCAGATTTTGAGTTCTTTAGGGGTGATTACAGAGGGGAGAAAATTTCTTACAAAGCTTGGTGTAGGGGTGAAGATGAGGCTGGCACTGATACTGCAGAGCACTTTTGTGCAGCTAACTCAGAACCTTCTGAGTTTTGGGAGGAAGAACCAGTTGTTTCTGAAGATGAAGTAGTAGAGGATCCTGCTGTAACTACAAAAGCAGCCAAAAAGCTTAAGGGCCAGTTCTTTTGGTGGCTTCCAGAATAAGCTGCAATAAGCTGCCCCCTATCTAGCTTATTCTAGAAGTTGAACCAAACTTATTTTTTTAGAAGCCTAGTAGTTAAGACTTGACTAGTAGGCTTTTAAAAAGAAAATTTTGGTTGGGCTTATAAAATAAGCTGGGTAGGGGGCAGCTTATTCTGGAAGCCCAAAAAAGCTAGCAAAAGAACTGGCCCTAAGCCAGTTAGAAAACCTGGCCCAACTAGCAAGTCTCACAGTGAGCCTGAGCACATCAAGTTTGAAGATTATGTCCCTGAAGCTGATGAGTACTGTTTTCCAGGTGATTTTGGCATAAGTGATGAAGATGATGCATCAAGGCTGCCATCTGGAAGGAAGAGTAGGAAGAAGCAGAAGAAGGAGAGGATATGGTATGATCCATCAAGGCCTAATGCACATGAGCAGTTTGCAATGCATTTGTGCTTTGAAAATGTAGTTGAGTTCAGAGAAGCACTTAGAAATTTTCATGTGAGGACTCTTAGGAATTTTGAGTATCACAGAAATGAACCAACTAGGGTTATTGCTTGGTGCTCTAACAGAAAACATGGTTGTGAGTTTTACATAGTTGCCTCCAAGATAGCTCATGAGGCAACTTTCAGTATCAAGAAGATGAACCTAGATCACACTTGTGGAGCAAGTGGAGAGAACACAAATGTGACAGTCAATTGGGTTGCTAAGGTTTGTGAGGATACAGTCAGATCCAACCCTGAAGCTGGTATTGACACAATTATGTCATACACAAAGAAGAAGTTTGGTGTGCATGTGCCTAAAAGCTTGGCATATAGGGCAAGGAAGCAAGCAGTTGAGGTTGTGCAAGGAGATCACAAACTCCAGTATCACAGAATAAGGGACTACCTGTAGTGTGTGCTAGATACTAACCCTGGCAGTAGGTGCATAGTAACAACACATGAGGACCCACTTAACCCAGCTCCTACCCCAAGGTTTCACTATATGTTTTACTGCTTGTTTGCATGCAAGGATGGTTTTCTGAATGGATGCAGGCCATTTATAGGTAAGTATTCAGAAATTTATATGCTTTTTAAACATTGATGTACTTAGGCACTCATGTTATCATGTTAGCAGGTCTGGATGGTTGCTTCATCAAGCTAAGCACTGGTCAGCAGATATTGGCAGCTACAGGGAGGGATGGCAATAATAACATCTTCCCAATAGCTTTTGGTGTTGTTGATAAGGAAGAGAAAGACAGTTGGACATGGTTTCTCACACAGTTGAGAACAGTCATTGGAACTGGCAATAAGTTTGGCAAATACACAATTATGTTTGACAGGTAGAAGGTATTGTTTTGAACCTAGTCTTTACATTTGCCTTTACATTTGCCATGAGTAAAATGTTATTTAGTAGATGAGTAACACTTAAGATTACCTTACATTGAACAAGGATTGTTGAATGCAATAGATGATGCATTCCCTGACTCTCCACAAAGGTTTTGTCTTAGACATATTTATGCCAATTTCCAATCTGCTGGTTTCAGAGGAGAGGAACTTAAGAAACATTTAGATCAGGCTGCCTATTCCTTTACCAAACATGGACATGATTTAGGCATGGAGAATTTGAAAAAAGAAAGTTTAGAAGCTTGGCAGTGGTTGTCACAGATACCAGAGCATACCTGGGCTAGGTATAAAATGGACACTGTGTGCAAAACAGGCCTGGTAGTAAACAACCTTAGTGAGGTTTTCAATAGAATGATATTGGATGTTAGGAACAAGCCAATCAAGACTATGTTAGAGGGCATAAGAACAAAGTTGATGATTAAGTTTCAGAAGATCAGAGAGAAGATAGAGACATGCAGATGGGAAATCACACCTACTTATTCAGAGATTTTAGAAGAGGGGAAAAAGTGGGCTAAATATTGTGAAGCATACATGCCAGGGCCAGGGATATGGCAGGTCACAAGTAGCTCTGAAAACACATATTGTCTTAATTTGAACAATGAGACCTGTGACTGTAGGAGGTGGGACATGACAGCTATCTGAAGGAAATATGCCCTAGAGGCAATAATAAAGTTATTATTTATTTCCTTATATCATGATAAATGTTTATTATTCATGCTAGAATTGTATTAACCGGAAACATAATACATGTGTGAATACATAGACAAACTTAGTGTCATTAGTATGCCTCTACTTGACTAGCTCGTTAATCAAAGATGGTTATGTTTCCTAACCATGAACAAGGTGTTGTTATTTGATTAACGAGGTCACATCATTAGTTGAATGATCTGATTGACATGACCCATTTCATTAGCTTAGCACCCGATCGTTTAGTATGTTGCTATTGCTTTCTTCATGACTTATACATGTTCCTATGACTATGAGATTATGCAACTCCCGTTTACCGGAGGAACACTTTGTGTGCTACCAAATGTCACAACATAACTGGGTGATTATAAAGGAGCTCTACAAGTGTCTCCAAAGGTAGATGTTGGGTTGGCGTATTTTGAGATTAGGATTTGTCACTCCGATTGTCAGAGGGGTATCTCTGGGCCCTCTCGGTAATGCACATCACATAAGCCTTGCAAGCATTGCAACTAATGAGTTAGTTGCGAGATGGTGTATTACAGAACGAGTAAAGAGACTTGCCGGTAACGAGATTGAACTAGGTATTGGATACCGACGATCGAATCTCGGGCAAGTAACATACCGATGACAAAGGGAACAACGTATGTTGTTATGCGGTCTGACCGATAAAGATCTTCGTAGAATATGTAGGAGCCAATATGGGCATCCAGGTCCCGCTATTGGTTATTGACCGGAGATCTGTCTCAGTCATGTCTACATTGTTCTCGAACCGTAGGGTCCGCACGCTTAACGTTACGATGACAGTTATTATGAGTTTATGCATTTTGATGTACCGAAGTTAGTTCGTCGTCCCGGATGTGATCACGGACATGACGAGGAGTCTCGAAATGGTCGAGACATAAAGATTAATATATTGGAAGCCTATATTTGGACATCGGAATTGTTCCGGGTGAAATCGGCATTTTACCGGAGTACCGGGGGGTTACCGGAACCCCCCCGGGGGTTATTAGGCCAACATGGGCCTTAAGGGAGAAGAGGAGAGGAGGCAAGAGGTGGCCGCGCGCCCCTACCCTTCCTAGTGTGAATAGGACAAGGGAAGGGGGCGGCGCCCCCCCTTTCCTTCCTCTCTTCCTCCTATTTCCCCCCTCTCTCTCCTAGTCCAACTAGGAGTCCTACTCCCGGTGGGAGTAGGACTCCCCTTGGCGCGCCACACCATGGCCGGCTGCCTCCTCCCCTTGCTCCTTTATATACGGGGGCAGGGGGCACCTCTAGACACACAAGTTGATCCACGTGATCGTTCCTTAGCCGTGTGCGGTGCCCCTGCCACCATATTCCACCTCGATCATATCGTTGTAGTGCTTAGGCGAAGCCCTTCGTCGGTAGAACATCATCATCGTCACCACGCCATCGTGCTGACGGAACTCATCCCCGAAGCTTTGCTGGATCGGAGCCCGGGGAGCGTCATCGAGCTGTACGTGTGCTAAGAACTCGGAGGTGCCGGAGTAACGGTGCTTGGATCGGTCGGATCGGGAAGACGTACGACTACTTCCTCTACGTTGTGTCAACGCTTCCGCAGTCGGTCTGTGTGGGTACGTAGACAACACTCTCCCCTCTCGTTGCTGTGCATCACCATGATCTTGCGTGTGCATAGGAATTTTTTTGAAATTACTACGTTCCCCAACAGTGGCATCCGAGCCTAGGTGTTATGGTTTGATGTTATATGCACGAGTAGAACCCAAGTGAGTTGTGGGCGATATAAGTCATACTGCCTACCAGCATGTCATACTTTGGTTCGGCGGTATTGTTGGATGAAGCGGCCCGGACCGACATTACGCGTACGCTTACGCGAGACCGGTTCTCCCGACGTGCTTTGCACAAAGATGGCTTGCGGGTGACTGTTTCTCCAACTTTAGTTGAACCAAGTGTGGCTACGCCCGGTCCTTGCGAAGGTTAAAACGGAGTCTATTTGAAAAACTATCGTTGTGGTTTTGATGCGTAGGTGAGATTGGTTCTTACTTAAAGCCCGTAGTGGCCACGTAAAACTTGCAAACAACAAAGTAGAGGACGTCTAACTTGTTTTTGCAGGGCATGTTGTGATGTGATATGGTCAAGGCATGATGCTAAATTTTATTGTATGAGATGATCATGTTTTATAACCAAGTTATCGGCAACTGGCAGGAGCCATATGGTTGTTGCTTTATTGTATGCAATGCAATCGCGATGTAATGCTTTACTTTATGACTAAGCGGTAGCGATAGTCGTGGAAGCATAAGATTGGCGAGACGACAACGATGCTACGATGGAGATCAAGGTGTCGCGCCGGTGACGACGGTGATCATGACGGTGCTTCGGAGATGGAGATCACAAGCACAAGATGATGATGGCCATATCATATCACTTATATTGATTGCATGTGATGTTTATCTTTTTATGCATCTTATCTTGCTTTGATTGACGGTAGCATTATAAGATGATCTCTCACTAAATTATCAAGAAGTGTTCTCCTTGAGTATGCACGGTTGCCAAAGTTCGTCGTGCCCAGACACCACGTGATGATCGGGTGTGATAAGCTCTATGTCCATCTACAACGGGTGCAAGCCAGTTTTGCACACGCAGAATACTCAGGTTAAACTTGACGAGCCTAGCATATGCAGATATGGCCTCGGAACACGGAGACCGAAAGGTCAAGCGTGAATCATATAGTAGATATGATCAACATAGCGATGTTCACCATTGAAAACTACTCCATCTCACGTGATGATCGGTTATGGTTTAGTTGATTTGGATCACGTGATCACTTAGAGGATTAGAGGGATGTCTATCTAAGTGGGAGTTCTTAAGTAATTTGATTAATTGAACTTAAACTTATCATGAACTTAGTACCTGATAGTATCTTGCTTGTTTATGTTGATTGTAGATAGATGGCTCGTGCTGTTGTTCCGTTGAATTTTAATGCGTTCCTTGAGAAAGCGAAGTTGAAAGATGATGGTAGCAATTACACGGACTGGGTTCGTAACTTGAGGATTATCCTCATTGCTGCTCAGAAGAATTACGTCCTGGAAGCACCGCTGGGAGCCAGGCCTGTTGCTGGAGCAACACCAGATGTTATGAACGTATGACAGAGCATAGCTGATGACTACTCGATAGTTCAGTGTGCCATGCTTTACGGCTTAGAATCGGGACTTCAACGACATTTTGAACGTCATGGAGCATATGAGATGTTCCAGGAGTTGAAGTTAATATTTCAAGCAAATGCCCGGATTGAGAGATATGAAGTCTCCAATAAATTCTATAGCTGCAAGATGGAGGAGAACAGTTCTGTCAGTGAGCATATACTCAAAATGTCTGGGTATAATAATCACTTGATTCAGATGGGAGTTAATCTTCCAGATGATTGCGTCATTGACAGAATTCTCCAATCACTGCCACCAAGCTACAAGAGCTTCGTGATGAACTATAATATGCAAGGGATGAACAAGACTATTCCCGAGCTCTTCGCAATGCTGAAAGCTGCGGAGGTAGAAATCAAAAAGGAGCATCAAGTGTTGATGGTCAGCAAGACCACTAGTTTCAAGAAAAAGGGCAAAGGGAAGAAGAAGGGGAACTTCAAGAAGAACAGCAAGCAAGTTGCTGCTCAAGAGAAGAAACCCAAGTCTGGACCTAAGCCTGAAACTGAGTGCTTCTACTGCAAGCAGACTGGTCACTGGAAGCGGAACTGCCCCAAGTATTTGGCGGATAAGAAGGATGGCAAGGTGAACAAAGGTATATGTGACATACATATTATTGATGTGTACCTTACTAGAGCTCGCAATAGCACCTGGGTATTTGATACTGGTTTTGTTGCTAATATTTGCAACTCGAAACAGGGACTACGGATTAAGCGAACACTGGCAAAGGACGAGGTGACGATGCGCGTGGGAAACGATTCCAAAGTCGATGTGATCGCGGTCGGCACGCTACCTCTACATCTACCTTCGGGATTAATATTAGACCTAAATAAATTGTTATTTGGTGCCAGCATTGAGCATGAACATTATATCTGGATCTTGTTTTATGCGAGACGGTTATTCATTTAAATCAGATAATAATGGTTGTTCTATTTATATGAGTAATATCTTTTATGGTCATGCACCTTTGAGAAGTGGTCTATTTTTGATGAATCTCGATAGTAGTAACACACATATTCATAATGTTGAAACCAAAAGATGCAGAGTTGATAATGATACTGCAACTTATTTGTGGCACTGCCGTTAAGTCATATCGGTATAAAGCACATGAAGAAACTCCATATTGATGGACTTTTGGAACCACTTGATTATGAATCACTTGGTACTTGCGAACCGTGCCTCATGGGCAAGATGACTAAAACACCGTTCTCCGGTACTATGGAGAAAGCAACAGATTTGTTGGAAATCATACATACCGATGTATGTGGTCTGATGAATATTGAGGCTCGTGGCGGATATCGTTATTTTCTCACCTTCACAGATGACTTAAGCAGATATGGGTATATCTACTTAATGAAACATAAGTCTGAAACATTTGAAAAGTTCAAAGAATTTCAGAGTGAAGTTGAAAATCATCGTAACAAGAAAATAAAGTTTCTACGATCTGATCGTGGAGGAGAATATTTGAGTTACGAGTTTGGTGTACATTTGAAAAATTGTGGAATAGTTTCGCAACTCACGCCACCCGGAACACCACAGCGTAATGGTGTGTCCGAACATCGTAATCGTACTTTACTAGATATGGTGCGATCTATGATGTCTCTTACTGATTTACCGCTATCGTTTTGGGGTTATGCTTTAGAGACGGCCGCATTCACGTTAAATAGGGCACCATCAAAATCCGTTGAGACGACGCCTTATGAACTATGGTTTGGCAAGAAACCAAACTTGTCGTTTCTTAAAGTTTGGGGCTGCGATGCTTATGTGAAAAAGCTTCAACCTGATAAGCTCGAACCCAAATCGGAGAAATGTGTCTTCATAGGATACCCAAAGGAGACTGTTGGGTACACCTTCTATCACAGATCCGAAGGCAAGACATTCGTTGCTAAGAATGGATCCTTTCTAGAGAAGGAGTTTCTCTCGAAAGAAGTGAGTGGGAGGAAAGTAGAACTTGACGAGGTAACTGTACCTGCTCCCTTATTGGAAAGTAGTACATCACAGAAAACTGTTTCTGCGACACCTATACCAATTAGTGAGGAAGCTAATGATGATGATCATGAAACTTCAGGACAAGATACTACTGAACCTCGTAGATCAACCAGAGTGAGATCTGCACCAGAGTGGTACGGTAATCCTGTCCTGGAAATCATGCTGCTAGATCATGATGAACCTACGAACTATGAAGAAGCGATGGTGAGCCCAGATTCCGCAAAATGGCTTGAAGCCATGAAATCTGAGATGGGATCCATGTATGAGAACAAAGTATGGACTTTGGTTGACTTGCCCGATGATCGGCAAGCAATTGAGAATAAATGGATCTTCAAGAAGAAGACAGACGATGATGGTAATGTTACTGTCTACAAAGCTTGACTTGTCGCAAAAGGTTTTCGACAAGTTCAAGGGGTTGACTACAATGAGACCTTCTCACCCGTAGCGATGCTTAAGTCTGTCCGAATCATGTTAGCAATTGCCGCATTTTATGATTATGAAATTTGGCAGATGGATGTCAAAACTGCATTCCTGAATGGATTTCTGGAAGAAGAGTTGTATATGATGCAACCGGAAGGTTTTGTCGATCCAAAGGGAGCTAACAAAGTGTGCAAGATCCAGCGATCCATTTATGGACTGGTGCAAGCCTCTCGGAATTGGAATAAATGCTTTGATAGTGTGATCAAAGCATTTGGTTTTATACAGACTTTCGGAGAAGCCTCTATTTACAAGAAAGTGAGTGGGAGCTCTGTAGCATTTCTGATATTATGTGTGGATGACATATTGCTGATTGGAAATGATATAGAATTTCTGGATAGCATAAAGGGATAATTGAATAAGAGTTTTTCAATGAAAGACCTCGGTGAAGCTGCTTACATATTAGGTATAAAGATCTATAGAGATAGATCAAGACGCTCAATTGGACTTTCACAAAGCACATACCTTGACAAGATTTTGAAGAAGTTCAAAATGGATCAAGCAAAGAAAGGGTTCTTGCCTATGTTACAAGGTGTGAAGTTGAGTCAGACTCAATGCCCGACCACTTCAGAAGATAGAGAGAAAATGAAAGATGTTCCCTATGCTTCAGCCATAGGCTCTATCATGTATGCAATGCTGTGTACTAGACCTGATGTGTGCCTTGTTATAAGTTTAGCAGGGAGGTACCAAAGTAATCCAGGAGTGGATCACTGGACAGCGGTCAAGAACATCCTGAAATACCTGAAAAGGACTAAGGATATGTTTCTCGTATATGGAGGTGACAAAGAGCTCACCCTAAGAGGTTACGTTGATGCAAGCTTTGACACTGATCCGGACGATTCTAAATCGCAAACCGGATACGTGTTTACATTAAACGGTGGAGCTGTCAGTTGGTGCAGTTCTAAACAAAGCGTCGTAGCGGGATCTACATGTGAAGCGGAGTACATAGCTGCTTCGGAAGCAGCGAACGAAGGAGTCTGGATGAAGGAGTTCATATCCGATCTAGGTGTCATACCTAGTGCATCGGGTCCAATGAAAATCTTCTGTGACAATACTGGTGCAATTGCCTTGGCAAAGGAATCCAGATTTCACAAGAGGACCAAACACATCAAGAGACGCTTCAACTCCATCCGGGATCTAGTCCAGGTGGGAGACATAGAGATTTGCAAGATACATACGGATCTGAATGTTGCAGACCCGTTGACTAAGCCTCTTCCACGAGCAAAACATGATCAACACCAAGGCTCCATGGGTGTTAGAATCATTACTGTGTAATCTAGATTATTGACTCTAGTGCAAGTGGGAGACTGAAGGAAATATGCCCTAGAGGCAATAATAAAGTTATTATTTATTTCCTTATATCATGATAAATGTTTATTATTCATGCTAGAATTGTATTAATCGGAAACATAATACATGTGTGAATACATAAACAAACTTAGTGTCACTAGTATGCCTCTACTTGACTAGCTCGTTAATCAAAGATGGTTATGTTTCCTAACCATGAACAAGGTGTTGTTATTTGATTAACGAGGTCACATCATTAGTTGAATGATCTGATTGACATGACCCATTTCATTAGCTTAGCACCCGATCGTTTAGTATGTTGCTATTGCTTTCTTCATGACTTATACATGTTCCTATGATTATGAGATTATGCAACTCCCGTTTACCGGAGGAACACTTTGTGTGCTACCAAACGTCACAACGTAACTGGGTGATTATAAAGGAGCTCTACAGGTGTCTCCAAAGGTAGATGTTGGGTTGGCGTATTTCGAGATTAGGATTTGTCACTCCGATTGTCGGAGAGGTATCTTTGGGCCCTCTCAGTAATGCACATCACATAAGCCTTGCAAGCATTGCAACTAATGAGTTAGTTGCGAGATGATGTATTACGAAACGAGTAAAGAGACTTGCCGGTAACGAGATTGAACTAGGTATTGGGTACCGACAATCGAATCTCGGGCAAGTAACATGCCGATGACAAAGGGAACAACGTATGTTGTTATGCGGTCTGACCGATAAAGATCTTCGTAGAATATGTAGGAGCCAATATGGGCATCCAGGTCCCGCTATTGGTTATTGACTGGAGATCTGTCTCAGTCATGTCTACATTGTTCTCGAACCGTAGGGTCCGCACGCTTAACGTTACGATGATAGTTATTATGAGTTTATGCATTTTGATGTACCGAAGTTAGTTCGGAGTCCCGGATGTGATCACGGACATGACGAGGAGTCTCAAAATGGTCGAGACATAAATATTAATATATTGGAAGCCTATATTTGGACATCGGAATTGTTCCGGGTGAAATCAGCATTTTACCGGAGTACCGGGGGGTTACCGGAACCCCCCCGGGGGTTATTGGGCCAACATGGGCCTTAAGGGAGAAGAGGAGAGGAGGCAAGAGGTGGCCGCGCGCCCCTCCCCTTCCTAGTCCGAATAGGACAAGGGAAGGGGGGCGGTGCCCCCCCTTTCCTTCCTCTCTTCCTCCTATTTCCTCCCTCTCTCTTCTAGTCCAACTAGGAGTCCTACTCCCGGTGGGAGTAGGACTCCCCTTGGCGCGCCACACCATGGCCGGCCGCCTCCTCCCCTTGCTCCTTTATATACGGGGGCAGGGGGGCACCTCTAGACACACAAGTTGATCCACGTGATCGTTCCTTAGCCGTGTGCGGTGCCCCCTGCCACCATATTCCACCTTGATCATATCGTTGTAGTGCTTAGGCGAAGCCCTGCGTCGATAGAACATCATCATCGTCACCACGCCGTCGTGCTGACGGAACTCAGCCCCGAAGCTTTGCTAGATCGGAGCCCGGGGAGCGTCATCGAGCTGTACGTGTGCTAAGAACTCGGAGGTGCCGGAGTAACGGTGCTTGGATCGGTCGGATCGGGAAGACGTACAACTACTTCCTCTACGTTGTGTCAACGCTTCCACAGTCGGTCTGCGTGGGTACGTAGACAACACTCTCCCCTCTCGTTGCTGTGCATCACCATGATCTTGCGTGTGCGTAGGAATTTTTTTGAAATTACTATGTTCCCCAACACTATCCCTTGCAGTCATGCCATTGCTGCAATGCAGAAAGTGAAGATACACCCTGAAGACTATGTTTCTGCTTTTTTCAAGAAACCCATGTATTGTGAAACATATAAGCACATAATATTCCCTGTGCCAGGTCCTGACCATTGGCCTCATACACCTGGTGATGATATTTCTCCCCCTGTGTTTAGAGAAAAGAAAGGTAAAAAACAAACTGCCAGGAGGAAAGGCCTGTTTGAGGTGCCAGCTAAAAAGGATACTTCTAGGATTGGTACAGTGACATGCAGCAACTGCAAGAAGCAAGGGCACAGGATCAACAATTGTGGTGTCCCTTTGAAACCTAAGTTCTAGATGAGGCTGAACAAGCACCAGGTATGTCCATTCATTCCATTGTTACATTCATTGCAATGTTACATTCATTTTATTTGTAGGAAAATAGTTCTAACTAATATTGTTGTGTAGGAAAATAGAGCAAACTACTCTGAGGCTGGTTCTTCAATGGATGCAACTGCACAAAGGCCACCAAGGGTACCTGCTGCCTCTGCACCTGCACCAACTCCTCCTCCAACAACAACCGAGTCAACACAGACAGCTTCTAGGTCAAGGAAGAGGGAAGCACCAGCTACAACAGCAGCACCACCACCTCTCAAGAAGAGCAGGACCAACACCTCTTCTGCAATAGTAGTACCACCTCCCAAGAAGAAGAACACAACTATTTCTAGCAATGGATCAAGGTCTTCTCCAGCAAAGAACACCAGGTCATCAAGGTCTTCTCCAGCAAAGAACACCAGGTCAGCTGCTGCCAATAGAGCTGGCACTGGATCTTTCATTGCTCCTAGACAATCTGGTACAAGTGCTGTGCAGGATGGGTCAAAGAGGGTCAGGAAGCCATCTAATAGGCTGAAAGATTACTTTTATGCAAGTAGTAACTAGGTGAAGTTGTTGAACTCCAAGTGCTTGATACTGTTTGATTTGGTTTGTAATAACATTGCCTCACTAAGTACTTGATACTGCACTGTTTGATTTGGTTTGTAATATGGTACTGTATGTGGATTCTACACTTGTTTGCAACTTCATTTCATCTGTAACTTTTATCTATATGTGGATTCAACACTTGATATACACCTTACAGATAGAAACATAGATAGAAAGATAGTCTCATAGATAGAAAGATAGATCTCTAGAAACATACATAGATAGATCTCTAGATAGATAGATAGTCTCATAGATTACATAGATAGATAGTCTCATAGATTACATCAAAATCTCACAAAAACTACCAAAACTCTCTCTCAAATTGACTTACAGATAGAAAGATAGATAGCTAGATCAGTCATAGCGCTCAAAGAAACGGACCCACTTGGCCCTAGTTGCTGGATGAGGAGCCATGACTGCCCTAATCCTTGCCCACCTAATTATCTCCATGAATGATCTTCCCCTGCCTCCAGTGAAAACCAGCTCTAGTTCTTCATCATTGCACTTATCCAGTACCTTGTTGGCGAGTCGGCGGTTGAACTCCTCTTGCTGCTCATCCTGGGCCGCCTCTAGGGCCCTCTGCCTGTGCCTCCTCCTCCTCCTCCTCTGTGCAGCTGCTGCTGTCCTAACCTCCACAGCCTCCCCCTCTTCCTCTGTGACATCTCCCATGTCAGGATCCATCTGTAGGGTTTCTTTTGGGTGGCGGCTGGTGGAGTGACTGCGAAAGGGTGGGGGTGGGGAGGGGTTTATATTGACAGATGGATGGGTTGGGTTTAGTAGGCCTAGGGTTGCATTTGGTCAGAGAATAGTGGGCCACTAAGCCCAATTACCTACAGAAATAATATATGTAGGCTAACAAATAACATCTAAAAGATAGAAGATCAAGTTGAACACTTAATAGCATACAAGATCCATTTCCACAACTTAGTAGCATAAGAGATCCATTTTCCACTACATAATAGCATAGGAGATCCATTACAACACTTAATAGCATAGGTGATCCATTACAACTTAACAACATAGTAAATAAGGTTCTTACACTAGGTTAAACTTCACATTCCCCTAAAATGTACACCCATAATCACTTACAGTCATGCCAGGCCACATCCTTATATAAAGGCCTTTGGATGTACTTACTTCACCAACATATCAAAGCCACTTCAAGACTCAAGGATGGCCTTGATTTGCTCTAACTTCTCCTTGCTGCCATACCCTTCTTTCAGCAGCTCAGCAACAACAAGCTCAAGCTTTGCCTTCTCCTTCTTAAGAACATCTCTGTCAACTTGAACATCCTTCATAGCCTTCCTGGTGTTCTTGATGATATCAGCTTGGCTCTGCAAAATGCACCTCTACTCTTTTGCAAGTTTGAGCTTTTCCATCTGCACCTCCAACATAGCTTTCTCCTCTAGCTCCTTCTTCTTCTTCTCAAGTTCTTCCTCCTCCACTTGTTTCTGGTGCACCTTCTTGTCCACCCTACCATCCTGCCAATCAAACATCTTGGATACATCATCAACAAGCTTGGTGTACTCAATGCAAAGCTTGTCATTTTCAGTCCTAAGCTTGGTCAACTCCCTTTCATGTTCACTCTTAAGCCTGGCCAACTCCTTCTCAAACTTCTCCTTGTCCTGTACCCTTCCAAAGTTCTGCTCATGGAACATCTCCCATAACTTGCACAAACATCTCTGAAGAACAGTTGGCCAAGGCCCATCAACCCACTCTACAACACCACAATTCACACCATTTTCCTGCATTTATAAATGTGATAAGTTATTACAAATGGACTAGGAGCTTATTTCAGTTCCATGATTAACTTGTATATACTTGATAATTTCTAACAATGAATAACATAAATGAGATATGATAAGTTATTATAATGCCATGATTAAGTTTCCAAAGTAACAAAAATACATAGCAGAAAAATGTTTATTGGCATCATATCAAACAAAGTGCTGCATCATATCAATCATCAGTGACCATACATAGCAGAAAAGTTTATTGCCATCTAACCTGGACTGGGCAGCCATAGAAACGCCTTCCTGTTAAAGGCCCTTCAAAAGCAACACGCTTAATAGGCCTCATTTGATGCAGAATGCACTTGGGATGAGCAAGCTCAAGTTGGCCACAGAAAAGGGGCTCCACAGTGGTGTCTGGTTCCTCCTGCAACCAAAATAACCAGCAAACACTAGTTTCAATCTGCACTCAACACCAGAATATACTTGCACGCTTCATTAAACATGAACACTAAAAAAATCCCCAACTCAGCATGAACCCTAACACTATACTGAGATGAACCCTAGCTTACATCAATCCTACAATCAAACCCCAGCCTCACTATTGAACAAGAATCCTACAACACCAACACTACACTTAGCAAGATCCATGGCGGTAGCCTAGGCCTACTAGCACCTAACCCTAACCCTAGGTGGCAAAGAACTTACCATAAGTCCCATGTCCATGCTGACGACCTCGCAGTCCTCTTCCGAGCTAGTTTCCTCATCGTTCCAGGAAGGCATGGTGGCAAGGAGGTCAACGGCGAGCCACCTCAAAGACGGCGAGCGGCGGCAATCTCGTACTGGAGCAGGGGAGTGAGAGCAGGGGAGTGAGCGAGCAGGGAGAGAGTGAGTGAGCAGGAGCGCCCGACCGACCGAGGGGGTTTATTTATGTTGGGGAACATAGTAATTTCAAAAAATTTCCTACGCACACGCAAGATCATGGTGATGCACAGCAACGAGAGGGGAGAATGTTGTCTACGTACCCACGCAGACCGACTGCGGAAGCGTTGACACAACATGGAGGAAGTAGTCGTACGTCTTCCCGATCCGACCGATCCAAGCACCGTTACTCCGGCACCTCCGAGTTCTTAGCACACGTACATCTCTGTTGGTGTACTAAAGTAGGGGTACCTTAGTATCCCGAACTTGTGCACGGGCAGTCGCAGCGACCTGCGGCAAGGCTTGCCGGGCAACCGCCAAGACCCTCCGTGGTTCCTTTGGGGCCATTCAAGAACAAAGTATCCAAGAGCAAAACAAGGCCCCGGCAAGAGGAGCTTGCCGGGAAGGAGACAAGACCCCGGCAAGAGGAGCTTGCCGGGAAGGAGACGAGGCCCCGGCAAGAGGAGCTTGCCGGGAAGGAGACGAGACCTCGGCAAGAGGAGCTTGCCGGGAAGGAGACGAGACCTCGGCACCTAAACCACAAGAGAAGTTGCTGCTGTACATAGCGGCAACCAATCAAGTGGTTAGTGCTGCGTTAGTAGCGGAGAGGGAGGCAGATGACGAGCCAGCGACCGCGGCAAGCACATCCAGCGATAAGCAGGAGGCTTCCCCGACAAGCTCTGGTCCCAACAAGCAAAGGTCTGCGCAGATGCAAGAGGAGATACAGAAGAAGATGGTGCAGCGCCCAGTTTACTTTGTCAGTTCCCTTTTGCAGGGGGCTAGGTCAAGGTACTCTGGTGTGCAGAAGTTGCTTTTCGGCCTTCTCATGGCCTCGAGAAAGCTGCGCCATTACTTCCAAGCACATGAGATCACAGTTGTCACTCGCTTTCCGCTGAAGAGGATATTGCAAAATCCAGAAGCAACAGGCAGGATCGTCGAGTGGGCACTGGAACTGTCAAGCTTTGGCCTCAAGTTTGAGAGTACATCAACAATCCAGAGCAGAGCATTGGCAGAGTTCATAGCAGAATGGACGCCAACTCCAGACGAAGAAATTCCGGAGACGAGCATCCCCGCCAAGGAAGCAAGCAAAGAGTGGCTCATGTACTTTGACGGTGCCTTCTCGCTGCAAGGCGCCGGTGCTGGTGTACTGCTTGTCGCGCCCACCGGAGAGCACCTCAAGTACATAGTCCAGATGCACTTTCCCAAGGAGCAAGCGACAAACAATACTGCAGAGTATGAAGGCTTGCTTGCCGGTCTCAGGATCGCGGCAGAACTTGGGATTAAGAAGCTCATTGTCAGGGGTGACTCACAGCTTGTCGTCCGCCAAGTGAACAAGGTTTACCAGAGTCCGTTGATGGAAGCTTACATTGATGAAGTGAGGAAGCTAGAAGAGCGCTTTGACGGCCTGCAACTGGAACATGTTCCAAGAGCTGAGAACGACATTGCCGATGGCCTGTCGAAGTGCGCTGCACTTAAATTACCTGTGGAACCAGGGATTTTTGTGCTCAAGCTGACTCAGCCGTCCGTAACACCATCAACTGGACAGAGCAAGAAGAGGAAGTTGATTTCTGGTGACTATCTTCTGGCAGAGCTTCCCGAAGCTGCCGCCAAGAAGGTCCCCAAGATCGACGCCAAGAATGCTGAGGAGCAGTCTGCTCCGGCAAGCCCCAGAGTTTGTTCCGTTGAAGCAGACTCTCCCGACAAGTTTTGCTCCGGCAAGCTTGCCGGGGAACGTCAAGCTCCGGCAGAGCCACGGGCTCTTGCCGTAGAAGCGGACGTTCCCGCAGTAGCAGATGTGCCTTTAGTCCTTGTTGTCGAGCCACAGGCTCCAACATGGGCGCAGCAGATTGTCCGTTTCCTTCAGACAGGAGAGCTTCCCGAGGAACCAAAAGAAGCGGAAAGAGTAGCCCGACAGTCTAGTATGTACCAGTTTGTCGACAACACACTGTGCAGAAGAAGAATCAACGGTGTGAAATTGAAGTGTATTCCTCGGGAAGATGGACAGAAGCTGTTGGCAGAGATACATGGAGGCATATGTGGTCACCACATTGGCGCGAGAGCTCTTGTCGGAAAAGCATTCCGGCAAGGCTTCTTCTGGCCGACAGCCCTCCAGGATGCAACTGCACAAGTAACCAAGTGTGAAGCGTGCCAGTTCCATTCCAAGCAGATACACCAGCCAGCTCAAGCTCTCCAGACGATCCCTTTATCCTGGCCATTCTCGGTCTGGGGGCTCGATATCCTCGGCCCCTTTCCCCGAGCTATCAGGGGCTTTGAGTACTTGTACGTCGCAATGGACAAATTCACAAAGTGGCCGGAAGTGGAACCAGTGAGGAAGGTGACAGCACAGTCAGCAGTCAAGTTCTTCAGGTCGATTGTCTGCCGTTTCGGAATCCCCAACAGGATAATCACCGACAACAGTACACAATTTACGAGCCGCACCTTCATGCAGTACGTCCAAGATCTTGGCGCCAAGGTCTGCTTCGCTTCTGTTGCTCACCCGAGAAGCAACGGCCAAGCGGAGAGGGCAAATGCTGAAGTGCTGCGCGGGCTCAAGACCAGGACTTTCGATAGGCTGCACAAGTGCGGACGCAACTGGATCGAGGAGCTGCCGGTGGTTCTTTGGTCGATCAGGACGACGCCAAATCGAGCCACTGGCCAGACACCCTTCGCTCTAGTCTATGGAGCGGAGGCAGTTATCCCCACGGAACTCGTATACGGGTCACCTCGAGTGCTCGCTTATGATGAGCTTGAGCAAGAGCAGCTGCAGCAAGATGACGCGCTGCTCCTTGAGGAAGATCGTCTTCAGGCTGCTGTGCGAGCCGCTCGCTACCAGCAAGCTTTGCGCCGCTATCATAGCCGCAAAGTTAACGCCAGAAGTCTCGAGGAAGGCGACCTTGTTCTTCGGCGCGTTCAGTCCGCCAAAAATTCCAACAAGTTCACGCCGAAGTGGGAAGGCCCTTACCGGGTGAAACGAGTCACCAGGCCTGGCGCTGTCCGCCTGGAGACCGAAGATGGCGTACCAGTGAGCAACTCCTGGAATATCGAGCATCTTCGTAAGTTTTTACCCTTAAGGCGCGGTTGTCGGACCCTGTCCGGCAACCACCCTTTTGTACAAGTCTTGCCACTGCTGCATGTAATCCTTTGTACAAAGCCAGGCGCAGACCCTGAGCACAAGTAAATGAAGCGCTGGTGCCCAGAGTTATAGCATGCATGATAGGTCGAGTCGGGTCCTTGGTTAGGGTTGATAGTGCTTAACAGCGGCTAACCCCTAACTTAGAGGTCGAGTGTGCGTCCCTTTGCCTTTCTTTCGTTTCCTTTGGTTCGCAGGGCTCGCATATCCTTGCCGGACCGCCTGGGGACGAAAAGGAGAAGAAGGACGTGCCGGCGTCTGGACCCCGGCAAGCCAGTGTTGCCGGGGGCTGCAAGTACCAAGGTTCACCCACGGCAAGCCAGAGTTGCCGGGGGCTGCAAGTACCAAGGTTCACCCACGGCAAGCCAGAGTTGCCGGGGGCTGCAATCTCAGATAAGTCTTTCATCCCTCTTCATGCATTCTCTTATGGACTGGGGGATACGAAACCTCGTTTCTTTCCGAAAACTACCGTGCTCCCTTAGCTCTAGGCCCTGGGGCTCGTTCCTGGGGCCAAGTTTTGGTCGTAGTCGCGGCAGCAAAGGGATGAAACGAGGGGCCGCACCCGCCTCGTCCCTGCCTCTGTCAAAAGCGTGAGAAAGGTCGAGCGACGTGGGAGGACGGCATGGCCTGTTGCCGGGGAAGGAGTGTCTATCTGAAAGATACCAAGGATTTGCTCCTTGACGTGGGTTCTACCCGCGAGACAAATGACCCGGCAAACATCCCCTTTTCATTAAAAACATTCCACGCAGGTACAGTCCATAGAGGATGAAAAACATGAAAGAGAGAATTACAAGTTTTAAATGCAACTAAGGCCCGAAGGCTTACAAATTAAAAAGATAAGATGCCCGTAATCCTTTTCTTGTCCCTCTCTCCAAGAGGTAGGTCAAGGAGGCGAGAAGGGCAAAAGGGGCGCCTAGGCGAGCTACGGGTGCCAGAAGACACCAAGAGAACATCCCGGGGGTCGTCCGAAGGCCGGACGGTGATGGCGGCGCCAGAAGCAGGGCTCGAAGACGAGGCGGCCGGACGTCAGCACGCTGTCGAGGGCACCACGCCCTCGTACTCCGGCTTGACGGCCTTGCCGCCAGCCCTCTTCCTCTTCCGCAGCCTCCCTACGCCAGCCGCCCAAGGAGACGACCCCGGGGAGTTCAAGGAGCCGGCGACACGGATGATGGGGTCGCCGGTGCCGCACGGAGCGGCGCCCGACACCTAGTCGGACCCGTCTTCCTGCCGCTCGCTACCCTCGTCGTCGCTGTCGCTCCCCTCCTCGTCACTCTCGCTCGAGGAGGGGCCTTCGCTATCGGAGGAGCTGTCCACGCAACACTTCGCCCGAGTGCCGAAGCACCCAAAGACCTTGACGGAGAGGAGATCGCCCTCCCTCAACTCAAAATGGAGGGTCAGCCTGAAGGAAATATGCCCTAGAGGCAATAATAAAGTTATTATTTATTTCCTTACATCATGATAAATGTTTATTATTCATGCTAGAATTGTATTAACCGGAAACATAATACATGTGTGAATACATAGACCAACAGAGTGTCACTAGTATGCCTCTACTTGACTAGCTTGTTAATCAAAGATGGTTATGTTTCCTAACCATGAACAAGGAGTTGTTATTTGATTAACGAGGTCACATCATTAGTAGAATGATCTGATTGACATGACCCATTCCATTAGCTTAGCACCCGATCGTTTAGTATGTTGCTATTGCTTTCTTCATGACTTATACATGTTCCTATAACTATGAGATTATGCAACTCCCGTTTACCGGAGGAACACTTTGGGTACTACCAAACGTCACAACGTAACTGGGTGATTATAAAGGAGTACTACAGGTGTCTCCAATGGTAGATGTTGGGTTGGCGTATTTCGAGATTAGGGTTTGTCACTCCGATTGGCGGAGAGGTATCTCTGGGCCCTCTCGGTAATGCACATCACATAAGCCTTGCAAGCACTGCAACTAATAAGTTAGTTGTGAGATGATGTATTACGGAACGAGTAAAGAGACTTGCCGGTAACGAGATTGAACTAGGTATTGGATACCGATGATCGAATCTCGGGCAAGTAACATACCGATGACAAAGGGAACAACTATGTTGTTATGCGGTCTGACCGATAAAGATCTTCGTAGAATATGTAGGAGCCAATATGGGCATCTAGGTCCCGCTATTGGTTATTGACCAAAGACGTGTCTCGGTCATGTCTACATTGTTCTCGAACCGTAGGGTCCGCACGCTTAACGTTACGATGACAGTTATTATGAGTTTATGAATTTTGATGTACCGAAGGTTGTTCGGAGTCCCGGATGAGATCACGGACATGACGAGGAGTCTCGAAATGGTCGAGACGTAAAGATTGATATATTGGAAGCCTATGTTTGGGCACCGGAAGTGTTCCGGGTGAAATCGGGATTTTACCGGATTACCGGGAGGGTTACCGGAACCCCCCGGGAGGCAAATGGGCCTATTGGGCCTTAGTGGAAAAGAGAGAAGGGGCAGCCCACAGGCTAGCCGGCCGAACCCCCCTTCCCTAGTCCTATTAGGACTAGGAGAAGGGGCCGGCCCCCCTCTCTTCTCTTTCTCCCGAAGAGTCCTATTAGGAATAGGATTTGGGGGAAGGAGTCCTACTCCCGGTAGGAGTGGGACTCCTCCCTGCGCCTCCCTCCTAGCCGGCCGACCCCTTGCCCCTGGTCCTTTATATACGGGGGCAGGGGGCACCCCATAGACACACAACTTGATCCTTGAGATCGTTCCTTAGCCGTGTGCGGTGCCCCCTGCCACCAAATTCCACCTCGATCATACCGTTGTAGTGCTTAGGCGAAGCCCTGCGTCGGTAGTACATCAAGATCGTCATCACGCCGTCGTGCTGACGGAACTCTTCCTCGACACTTTGCTGGATCGGAGCCCGAGGAACGTCATCGAGCTGAACGTGTGCTAAGAACTCGGAGGTGCCGGAGTAACGGTGCTTGGATCGGTCGGATCGGGAAGAAGACGTACGACTACTTCCTCTATGTTGTGTGATCGCTTCCGCAGTCGGTCTGCGTTGGTACGTAGACAACACTCTCCCCTCTCGTTGCTGTGCATCACCATGATCTTGCGTGTGCGTAGGAAAATTTTTGAAATTACTGCGTTCCCCAACAGTGGCATCCGAGCCTAGGTTTTATGGTTTGATGTTATATGCACGAGTAGAACACAAGTAAGTTGTGGGCGATACAAGTCATACTGCCTACCAGCATGTCATACTTTGGTTCGGCGGTATTGTTGGTTGAGACGATCCGGACCAACCTTACGCGTACTCTGACGCGAGACCGGTTCCCTCGACGTGCTTTGCACATAGATGGCTTGCGGAAGACTGTCTCTCCAACTTTAGTTGAACCAAGTGTGACTACGCCCGGTCCTTGAGAAGGTTAAAACGGAGTCTATTTGACGAACTATCATTGTGGTTTTGATGCGTAGGTGAGATGAGTTCTTACTTAAGCCCGTAGCAGCCACGTAAAACTTGCAACAACAAAGTAGAGGACGTCTAACTTGTTTTTGCAGGGTATGTTGTGATGTGATATGGTCAAGGCATGATGCTGATTTTATTATATGAGATGATCATGTTTTGTAACTAAGTTATCGGCAACTGGCAGGAGCCATATGGTTGTCGCTTTATTGTCTGCAATGCAATCGCGATATAATGCTTTACTAGATTACTAAACGGTAGTAATAGTCGTGGAAGCATAAGATTGGCGAGACGACAACGATGCTACGATGGAGATCAAGGTGTCGCGCCGGTGACGATGGTGATCATGACGGTGCTTCGGAGATGGAGATCACAAGCACAAGATGATGATGGCCATATCATATCACTTATATTGATTGCATGTGATGTTTATCCTTTTATGCATCTTATCTTGCTTTGATTGACGGTAGCATTATAAGATGATCTCTCACTAAATTATCAAGAAGTGTTCTCCCTGAGTATGCACCGTTGCCAAAGTTCGTCGTGCCCAGACACCACGTGATGATCGGGTGTGATAAGCTCTACGTCCATCTACAACGGGTGCAAGCCAGTTTTGCACACGCAGAATACTCAGGTTATACTTGACGAGCCTAGCATATGCAGATATGGCCTCGGAACACAGAGACCGAAAGGTCAAGCGTGAATCATATAGTAGATATGATCAACATGACGATGTTCACCATTGAAAACTACTCCATCTCACGTGATGATCGGTTATGGTTTAGTTGATTTGGATCACGTGATCACTTAGAGGATTAGAGGGATGTCTATCTAAGTGGGAGTTCCTAAGTAATTTGATTAACTGAACTTAAACTTATCATGAACTTAGTACCTGATAGTATCTTGCTTGTTTATGTTGCTTGTAGATAGATGGCTCGTGCTATTGTTCCGTTGAATTTTAATGCGTTCCTTGAGAAAGCAAAGTTGAAAGATGATGGTAGCAATTACACGGACTGGGTCCGTAACCTGAGGATTATCCTCATTGCTGCACAGAAGAATTACGTCCTGGAAGCACCGCTGGGTGACAGGCCTGCTGCTGGAGCAACGCCAGATGTTATGAACGTCTGGCAGAGCAAAGCTGATGACTACTCGATAGTTCAGTGTGCCATGCTTTACGGCTTAGAATCGGGACTTCAGCGACGTTTTGAACGTCATGGAGCATATGAGATGTTCCAGGAGTTGAAGTTAATATTTCAAGCAAATGCCCGAATTGAGAGATATGAAGTCTCCAATAAGTTCTATAGCTGTAAGATGGAGGAGAACAGTTCTGTCAGTGAGCATATACTCAAAATGTCTGGGTATAATAATCACTTGATTCAGATGGGAGTTAATCTTCCAGATGATTGCGTCATTGACAGAATTCTCCAATCACTGCCACCAAGCTACAAGAGCTTCATGATGAACTATAATATGCAAGGGATGAACAAGACTATTCCCGAGCTCTTCGCAATGCTGAAAGCTGCGGAGGTAGAAATCAAGAAGGAGCATCAAGTGTTGATGGTTAGCAAAACCACTAGTTTCAAGAAAAAGGGTAAAGGGAAGAAGAAGGGAAACTTCAAGAAGAACAGCAAGCAAGTTGCTGCTCAGGAGAAGAAACCCAAGTCTGGACCTAAGCCTGAAACTGAGTGCTTCTACTGCAAGCAGACTGGTCACTGGAAGCGGAACTGCCCCAAGTATTTGGCGGATAAGAAGGATGGCAAAGTGAGCAAAGGTATATGTGATATACATGTCATTGATGTGTACCTTACTAGAGCTCGCAGTAGCACCTGGGTATTTGATACTGGTTCTGTTGCTAATATTTGCAACTCGAAACAGGGACTACGGAATAAGCGGACACTAGCAAAGGACGAGGTGACGATGCGCGTGGGAAACGGTTCCAAAGTCGATGTGATCGCGGTCGGCACGCTACCTCTACATCTACCTTCGGGATTAATATTAGACCTAAATAATTGTTATTTGGTGCCAGCGTTGAGCATGAACATTATATCTGGATCTTGTTTAATGCGAGACGGTTATTCATTTAAATCAGAGAATAATGGTTGTTCTATTTATATGAATAATATCTTTTATGGTCATGCACCTTTGAGGAGTGGTCTATTCTTGTTGAATCTCGAAGATAGTGATACACATATTCATAATGTAGAAGCCAAAAGATGCAAAGTTAATAATGATAGTGCAACTTATTTGTGGCACTGCCGTTTAGGTCATATCGGTGTAAAGCGCATGAAGAAACTCCATACTGATGGGCTTTTGGAATCACTTGATTATGAATCACTTGGTACTTGCGAACCGTGCCTCATAGGCAAGATGACTAAAACACCGTTCTCCGGTACTATGGAGAGAGCAACAGATTTGTTGGAAATCATACATACCGATGTATGTGGTCCGATGAATATTGAGGCTCGCGGCGGATATCGTTATTTTCTCACCTTCACAGATGACTTAAGCAGATATGGGTATATCTACTTAATGAAACATAAGTCTGAAACATTTGAAAAGTTCAAGGAATTTCAGAGTGAAGTTGAAAATCATCGTAA
Source organism: Triticum monococcum (assembly GCA_034509565.1). Lineage (NCBI taxonomy): Eukaryota > Viridiplantae > Streptophyta > Magnoliopsida > Poales > Poaceae > Triticum > Triticum monococcum. The sequence continues at coordinate 616,170,645 of CM067846.1, forward strand.
CAAGAAAATAAAATTTCTTTGATCTGATCGTGGAGGAGAATATTTGAGTTACGAGTTTGGTGTACATTTGAAAAATTGTGGAATAGTTTCGCAACTCACGCCACCCGGAACACCACAGCGTAATGGTGTGTCCGAACGTCGTAATCGTACTTTACTAGATATGGTGCGATCTATGATGTCTCTTACTGATTTACCGCTATCGTTTTGGGGTTATGCTTTAGAGACGGCCGCATTCACGTTAAATAGGGCACCATCAAAATCCGTTGAGACGACACCTTATGAACTATGGTTTGGCAAGAAACCAAAGTTGTCGTTTCTTAAAGTTTGGGGCTGCGATGCTTATGTGAAAAAGCTTCAACCTGATAAGCTCGAACCCAAAGCGGAGAAATGTGTCTTCATAGGATACCCAAAGGAAACTGTTGGGTATACCTTCTATCACAGATCCGAAGGCAAGACATTCGTTGCTAAAGATGGATCATTTCTAGAGAAGGAGTTTCTCTCGAAAGAAGTGAGTGGGAGGAAAGTAGAACTTGACGAGGTAACTGTACCTGCTCCCTTATTGGAAAATAGTACATCACAGAAAACTGTTTCTGCGACACCTATGCCAATCAGTGAGGAAGCTAATGATGATGATCATGAAGCTTCAGAACAAGATACTACTGAACCACGTAGATCAACCAGAGTGAGATACGCACCAGAGTGGTACGGTAATCCAGTTCTGGAAGTCATGATGCTAGATCATGATGAACCTACGAACTATGAAGAAGCGATGGTGAGCCCAGATTCCGCAAAGTGGCTTGAGGCCATGAAATCTGAGATGGGATCCATGTATGAGAACAAAGTATGGACTTTGGTTGACTTGCCCGATGATCGGCAAGCAATTGAGAATAAATGGATTTTCAAGAAAAAGACTGACGCTGACGGTAATGTTACTGTCTATAAAGCTCGACTTGTCGCAAAAGGTTTTCGACAAGTTCAAGGGATTGACTACGATGAGACTTTCTCACCCGTAGCGATGCTTAAGTCCGTCAGAATTATGTTAGCAATTGCCGCATTTTATGATTATGAAATATGGCAGATGGATGTCAAAACTGCATTCCTGAATGGATTTCTGGAAGAAGAGTTGTATATGGTACAACCAGAAGGTTTTGTCGATCCAAAAGGAGCTAACAAAGTATGCAAACTCCAGCGATCCATTTATGGACTAGTGCAAGCATCTCGGAGTTGGAATAAACGCTTTGATAGTGTGATCAAAGCATTTGGCTTTATACAGACTTTTGGAGAAGCCTGTATTTACAAGAAAGTGAGTGGGAGCTCTGTAGCATTTCTGATATTATATGTGGATGACATATTGCTAATTGGAAATGATATAGAATTTCTGGATAGCATAAAGGGATACTTGAATAAAAGTTTTTCGATGAAAGACATCGGGGAAGCTGCATACATATTAGGCATAAAGATCTATAGAGATAGATCAAAACGCTTAATTGGACTTTCACAATGCACATACCTTGACAAAATTTTGAAGAAGTTCAAGATGGATCAAGCAAAGAAAGGGTTCTTGCCTGTGCTACAAGGTGTGAAGTTGAGTAAGACTCAATGCCCGACCACTGCAGAAGATAGAGAGAAAATGAAAGATGTTCCCTATGCTTCAGCCATAGGCTCTATCATGTATGCAATGCTGTGTACCAGACCTGATGTGTGCCTTGCTATAAGTTTAGCAGGGAGGTACCAAAGTAATCCTGGAATGGATCACTGGACAGCGGTCAAGAACATCCTGAAATACCTGAAAAGGACTAAGGATATGTTTCTCGTATATGGAGGTGACAAAGAGCTCACCGTAAGAGGTAACGTTGATGCAAGCTTTGACACTGATCCGGACGATTCTAAATCGCAAACCGGATACGTGTTTACTTTAAACGGTGGAGCTGTCAGTTGGTGCAGTTCTAAACAAAGCGTCGTAGCGGGATCTACATGTGAAGCGGAGTACATAGCTGCTTCTGAAGCAGCGAACGAAGGAGTCTGGATGAAGGAGTTCATATCCGATCTAGGTGTCATACCTAGTGCATCGGGTCCAATGAAAATCTTCTGTGACAATACTGGTGCAATTGCCTTGGCAAAGGAATCCAGATTTCACAAGAGGACCAAACACATCAAGAGACGCTTCAACTCCATCCGGGATTTAGTCCAGGTGGGAGACATAGAGATTTGCAAGATACATACGGATCTGAATGTTGCAGACCCGTTGACTAAGCCTCTTCCACGAGCAAAACATGATCAGCACCAAGGCTCCATGGGTGTTAGAATCATTACTGTGTAATGTAGATTATTGACTCTAGTGCAAGTGGGAGACTGAAGGAAATATGCCCTAGAGGCAATAATAAAGTTATTATTTATTTCCTTACATCATGATAAATGTTTATTATTCATGCTAGAATTGTATTAACCGGAAACATAATACATGTGTGAATACATAGACCAACAGAGTGTCACTAGTATGCCTCTACTTGACTAGCTCGTTAAACAAAGATGGTTATGTTTCCTAACCATGAACAAGGAGTTGTTATTTGATTAACGAGGTCACATCATTAGTAGAATGATCTGATTGACATGACCCATTCCATTAGCTTATCACCCGATCGTTTAGTATGTTGCTATTGCTTTCTTCATGACTTATACATGTTCCTATAACTATGAGATTATGCAACTCCCGTTTACTGGAGGAACACTTTGGGTACTACAGGTGTCTCCAATGGTAGATGTTGGGTTGGCGTATTTCGAGATTAGGGTTTGTCACTCCGATTGGCGGAGAGGTATCTCTGGGCCCTCTCGGTAATGCACATCACATAAGCCTTGCAAGCACTGCAACTAATAAGTTAGTTGTGAGATGATGTATTACGGAACGAGTAAAGAGACTTGCCGGTAATGAGATTGAACTAGGTATTGGATACCGACGATCGAATCTCGGGCAAGTAACATACCGATGACAAAGGGAACAACGTATGTTGTTATGCGGTCTGACCGATAAAGATCTTCGTAGAATATGTAGGAGCCAATATGGGCATCCAGGTCCCGCTATTGGTTATTGACCAGAGACGTGTCTCGGTCATGTCTACATTGTTCTCGAACCGTAGGGTCCGCACGCTTAACGTTACGATGACAGTTATTATGAGTTTATGCATTTTGATGTACCGAAGGTTGTTCGGAGTCCCGGATGAGATCACGGACATGACGAGGAGTCTCAAAATGGTCGAGACGTAAAGATTGATATATTGGAAGCCTATGTTTGGGCACCGGAAGTGTTCCGGGTGAAATCGGGATTTTACCGGATTACCGGGAGGGTTACCGGAACCCCCCGGGAGGCAAATGGGCCTATTGGGCCTTAGTGGAAAAGAGAGAAGGGGCAGCCCACAGGCTAGCCGGCCGAACCCCCCTTCCCTAGTCCTATTAGGACTAGGAGAAGGGGCTGGCCCCTCTCTCTTCTCTTTCTCCCGAAGAGTCCTATTAGGAATAGGATTTGGGGGAAGGAGTCCTACTCCCGGTAGGAGTGGGACTCCTCCCTGCGCCTCCCTCCTAGCCGGCCGACCCCTTGCCCCTGGTCCTTTATATACGGGGGCAGGGGGCACCCCGTAGACACACAACTTGATCCTTGAGATCGTTCCTTAGCCGTGTGCGGTGCCCCCTGCCACCAAATTCCACCTCGATCATACCGTTGTAGTGCTTAGGCGAAGCCCTGCGTCGGTAGTACATCAAGATCGTCATCACGCCGTCGTGCTGACGGAACTCTTCCTCGATGCTTTGCTGGATCGGAGCCCGAGGAACGTCATCGAGCTGAACGTGTGCTAAGAACTCGGAGGTGCCGGAGTAACGGTGCTTGGATCGGTCGGATCGGGAAGAAGACGTACGACTACTTCCTCTACGTTGTGTGATCGCTTCCGAAGTCGGTCTGCGTTGGTACGTAGACAACACTCTCCCCTCTCGTTGCTGTGCATCACCATGATCTTGCGTGTGCGTAGGAAAATTTTTGAAATTACTGCGTTCCCCAACACAGCCCCGCCGTCAAGCTGTGGATACGGGCGAACGTCTTCCACCCTCGACCAAGATACATCACATCGGGGGCTGGGACTTCAACGCGGACTCGCGTGCCGCTGATCCCACAGCCCCTCATGTGCAGTCTCAGTGTCTCCGGCGGGTCCAACTCCATCGCGCCCGCAAACGGAGCTGGGAGTCGGAGTCGACGACGAGGCGCCTGGCGCAGCCTGACGAAGAACTCGCAGGGGTCGTCCCCAACATGGACCCCCGTGGGAAGAGGAGCCGCCGGCGGAGGCGAAGCCGGCGCGCCACCCCGTCCACCTCTTCCCTGAGCACCGCGGCCTCGTCCTCGACCTCGTCCACGACCTCGCCCCCTCCCTCTTCCCCTTACGGCTGGCTCCGCCACCACGGGTGCGGGAGAGGGAGGGATGCGCTGTCTGGCGGCGACCCTCGCCGCCACTGATGAAGGACCAGGGTTCCCTTTCTCCATGGCGAATGAGAGAAAGGGGAGCTGGAGCTGAAGGAAGGAGAAGATGAGAGAATGCGGGCTTCCGTCCTCCCCTCCTGCTCTTTATAAAGGAGCGAGGTGGGGGCTCAGCCGCCCTGCTCAGCGAATCAAGACGCGGGAAGGCAGGGAGCTGGGGCCGACCCGCTGCCTCGACCCACGACGGCCCCGTTTCCCGCCTCCGCCGTCCGCGACCCCAAGTGCATGGGAGCCGCGTGGCAGGCGTGCAGAACCGAGGCGATGGATGGGGCGGCCTCTCCCCACCCCGTGATCGTGGGGAGTGGGCACCTCGAAAACCGCCCACGATCTCTCCCACGATGCCGCGTTTGACGCGTGCCGTGCGGGGAGGGCGCGGTGGATGCGGAGTGAGTTATGGCATGACCTAGGCTACGCGTGCCCGTGCACTGTTTTGGGCCTGGCCCAACAGTGCTCGGCACCATGTATGGCCCACGCCCGGGGGCTCCTGTCGGTGTACTAAAGTAGGGGTACCTTAGTATCCCGAACTTGTGCACGGGCAGTCGCAGCGACCCGCGGCAAGGCTTGCCGGGCGACCGCCAAGACCCTCCGTGGTTCCTTTGGGGCCATTCAAAAACAAAGTATCCAAGAGCAAAACAAGGCCCCGGCAAGAGGAGCTTGCCGGGAAGGAGACAAGACCCCGGCAAGAGGAGCTTGCCGGGAAGGAGACGAGGCCCCGGCAAGAGGAGCTTGCTGGGAAGGAGATGAGACCCCGGCAAGAGGAGCTTGCCGGGAAGACAACCAAAGCATCTCAAGAAGCTCGCTGCGGCGCACTGCGCGTCCCGACAAGACCCGGTGAGCGACAAGCTCCCGGACGCGACGAGGCAACATCCGCGGCAAGGCGCTTGCCGCGGCAAGCTACTACTCCGCAGCCCGCGCTCCAGCTCACCCACCAACGTGTCGCTCTGGGACCGCTCCTGGCGTACGTGGCGGGAGGCTATGCAGCCGGGGGCATGCGGTGGCAAGCAAGCACTGACAAGATAGCCATCGTAGCAAACGGTGGCGTTCCTAGCGGTCCCTCTCTGTACCGTCTAGGTGACACAGACAGGCATTTAATGCCCTTGTCCCCTGCCGTCAGGGTTAGGTATGATACGACTGTTGTAGGCGGTGGAGCCAACTACCACCTCTTTTACATTTTTACCCCCACCTCTGTTGCCACCTGTCGGTGACCCCTTAGACATATAAAAGGAGGCCCATGCGCAACAGAGAAGGGGAGGACGGCCATTCTCACGCTCGGTCTCGCCAGCTGGTTGAGCGTATTGTAGCACTCATCGCTCCCGAGCAAGAACTCAATACAACCACCAAAGCAGGAGTAGGGTTTTACGCATCCGTGCGGCCCGAACCTGGGTAAACCGACCGCGTCGCTCGTGCGTTCGCCTCGATCTGCTCTTTGTGCATTCACCGCCCCCTGCCGAACCGAAAGGGGCTCGGTCCGCCGATCCCCATAGGTGTACGTGGGATCAGCAACCCCCGACAAGCTCGATGACGCTCCCCGGGCTCCGATCTAGCAAAGCTTCGGGGATGAGTTCCGTCAGCACGACGGCGTGGTGACGATGATGATGTTCTACCGACGCAGGGCTTCGCCTAAGCACTACAACGATATGATCGAGGTGGAATATGGTGGCAGGGGGCACTGCACACGGCTAAGGAACGATCACGTGGATCAACTTGTGTGTCTAGAGGTGCCCCCTGCCCCCGTATATAAAGGAGCAAGGGGAGGAGGCGGCCGGCCATGGTGTGGCGCGCCAAGGGGAGTCCTACTCCCACCGGGAGTAGGACTCCTAGTTGGACTAGGAGAGAGAGGGGGGAAATAGGAGGAAGAGAGGAAGGAAAGGGGGGGCGCCGCCCCCCTTCCCTTGTCCTATTCGGACTAGGAAGGGGAGGGGGTGCGGCCACCTCTTGCCTCCTCTCCTCGTCTCCCTTAAGGCCCATGTTGGCCCAATAACCCCCGGGGGGGTTCCGGTAACCCCCCGGTACTCCGGTAAAATGCCGATTTCACCCGGAACAATTCCGATGTCCAAATATAGGCTTCCAATATATTAATCTTTATGTCTCGACCATTTCGAGACTCCTCGTCATGTCCGTGATCACATCCGGGACTCCGAACTAACTTCGGTACATCAAAATGCATAAACTCATAATAACTGTCATCGTAACGTTAAGCGTGCGGACCCTACGGTTCGAGAACAATGTAGACATGACTGAGACAGATCTCCGGTCAATAACCAATACCGGGACCTGGATGCCCATATTGGCTCCTACATATTCTACGAAGATCTTTATCAGTCAGACCGCATAACAACATACGTTGTTCCCTTTGTCATCGGTATGTTACTTGCCCGAGATTCGATCGTCGGTATCCAATACCTAGTTCAATCTCGTTACCGGCAAGTCTCTTTACTCGTTCCGTAATACATCATCCCGCAACTAACTCATTAGTTGCAATGCTTGCAAGGCTTAAGTGATGTGCATTACCGAGAGGGCCCAGAGATACCTCTCCGACGATCGGAGTGACAAATCCTAATCTCGAAATACGCCAACCCAACATGTACCTTTGGAGACACCTGTAGAGCTCCTTTATAATCACCCAGTTACGTTGTGACGTTTGGTAGCACACAAAGTGTTCCTCCGGTAAACGGGAGTTGCATAATCTCATAGTCATAGGAACATGTATAAGTCATGAAGAAAGCAATAGCAACATACTAAACGATCGGGTGCTAAGCTAATGGAATGGGTCATGTCAATCAGATCATTCAACTAATGATGTGATCCCGTTAATCAAATGACAACTCTTTGTCCATGGTTAGGAAACATAACCATCTTTGATTAACGAGCTAGTCAAGTAGAGGCATACTAGTGACACTCTGTTTGTCTATGTATTCACACATGTATTATGTTTCCGGTTAATACAATTCTAGCATGAATAATAAACTTTTATCATGATATAAGGAAATAAATAATAACTTTATTATTGCCTCTAGGGCATATTTCCTTCAGTCTCCCACTTGCACTAGAGTCAATAATCTAGATCACATCGCCATGTGATTTAACATCAATAGTTCACATCTTTATGTGATTTGTTCACATCTCCATGTGACTAACACCCAAAGGGTTTACTAGATTCAATAATCTAGTTCACATCGCTATGTGATTAAGACCCAAAAAGTGATCATGTTTTGCTTGTGAGAGAAGTTTAGTCAACGGGTCTGCCACATTCAGATCCGCATGTATTTTGCAAATTTCTATGTCAACAATGCTCTGCATGGAGCTACTCTAGCTAATTGCTCCCACTTTCAATATGTATCCAGATTGAGACTTAGAGTTATCTGGATCAGTGTCAAAACTTGTATCGACGTAACCCTTTACGACGAACCTTTTGTCACCTCCGTAATCGAGAAACATATCCTTATTCCACTAAGGATAATTTTGACCGCTGTCCAGTGATCTACCCCTAGATCACTATTGTATTCCTTTGCCAAAATCAGTGTAGGGTATACAATAGATCTGGTACACAGCATGGCATACTTTATAGAACCTATGGCCAAGGCATAGGGAATGACTTTCATTCTCTTTCTATCTTCTGCCGTGGTCGGGTTTTGAGTCTTACTCAACTTTACACCTTGTAACACAAGCAAGAACTCTTTCTTTGACTGTTCCATTTTGAACTACTTCAAAATCTTGTCAAGGTATGTACTTATTGAAAAAATCTTATCAAGCGTCTTGATCTATCTCTATAGATCTTGAAGCTCAATATGTAAGCAGCTTCACCGAAGTCTTTCTTTGAAAAACTCCTTTCAAACACTCCTTTATGCTTTACAGAATAATTCTACATTATTTCCGATCAACAATATGTCATTCACATATACTTATCAGAAATGTTGTAATGCTCCCACTCACTTTCTTGTAAATACAGGCTTCACCGCAAGTCTGTATAAAACTATATGCTTTGATCAACTCATCAAAGTGTATATTCCAACTCCGAGATGATTGCACCAGTCCACAGATGGATCGCTGGAGCTTGCACAATTTGTTAGCACCTTTCGGATTGACAAAACCTTCTGGTTGCATCATATACAACTCTTCTTTAATAAATCCATTAAGGAATGCAGTTTTGTTTATCCATTTGCCAGATTTCATAAAATGCGGCAATTACTAACATGATTCGGACAGACTCTAGCATAGATACGAGTGAGAAACTCTCATCGTAGTCAACACCTTAAACTTGTCGAAAACCTTTTGCGACAATTCTAGCTTTGTAGATAGTAACACTACTATCAGCGTCCGTCTTCCTCTTGAAGATCCATTTATTCTCAATTGCTTGCTGATCATCGGGCAAGTCAACCAAAGTCCAAACTTTGTTCTCATACATGGATCATATCTCAGATTTCATGGCCTCAAACCATTTCGCGGAATCTGGGCTCATCAACGCTTCCTCATAGTTCGCAAGTTCGTCATGGTCTAGTAACATGACTTCCAGAACAGGATTACTGTACCACTCTGGTGCGGATCTCACTCTGGTTTACCTACGAGATTCGGTAGTAACTTGATCTGAAGTTACATGATCATCATCATTAGCTTCCTCACTAATTGGTGTAGTAGTCACAAGAACAGATTTTTGTGATGAACTACTTTCCAATAAGGGAGAAGGTACAATTACCTTATCAATTTTTCTACTTTCCTCCCACTCACTTCTTTCGAGAGAAACTCCTTCTCTGGAAAGGATCCATTCTTAGCTACAAATGTCTTGCCTTTGGATCTGTGATAGAAGGTGTACCCAACAGTTTCCTTTGGGTATCCTATGAAGACGCACTTCTCCGATTTGGGTTTGAGCTTATCAGGTTGAAACTTTTTCACATAAGCATTGCAACCTCGAACTTTTTAAGAAACGACAGCTTAGGTTTCTTGCCAAACCATAGTTCACACGGTGTCGTCTCAACGGATTTAGATGGTGCCCTATTTAATGTGAATGCAGCTGTCTCTAATGCATAACCCCAAAATGATAGTGGTAGATCGGTAAGAGACGTCATAGATCGCACTATATCTAATAAAGTACGGTTATGACGTTCGGACACACCATTACACTATGGTGTTCCAGGTGGCGTGAGTAGCGGAACTATTTCACATTGTTTTAATTGAAGGCCAAACTCGTAACTCAAATATTTTACCTCTGCGATCATATCGTAGAAACTTTTATTTTCTTGTCACGATGATTTTCCACTTCACTCTGAAATTCTTTGAACTGTTCAAATGTTTTAGACTTATGTTTCATCAAGTAGATATCCCATATCTGCTCAAATCATCTGTGAAGGTCAGAAAATAATGATACCTGCTGCAAGCCTTAATATTCATCGGACCACATACATTAGTATGTATGATTTTCAACAAATCTGTTGCTTGCTTCATTGTTCCGGAGAACGACGTTTTAGTCATCTTGCCCATAAGGCATGGTTCACAAGCATCAAGTGATTCATAATCAAGTGATTCCAAAAGCACATCAGCATGGAGTTTCTTCATGCGCTTTACACCAATATGACTTAAACTACAGTGCCACAAATAAGTTGCACTATCATTATTAACTTTGTATCTTTTGGTTTCAATATTATGAATATGTGTATCACTACGATCGAGATCCAACGAACTTGTTTCATTGGGTGTATGACCATCGAAGGTTTTATTCATGTAAACAGAACAACAATTATTCTCTGACTTTAATGAATAACCGTATTGCAATAAACATGATCAAATCATATTCATGCTCAATGCAAAAACCAAATAAGACTTATTCAGGTTCAACACTAATCCCAAAAGTATAGGGGAGTGTGCGATGATGATCATATCAATCTTGGAACTACTTCCAACACACATCGTCACTTCACCCTTAACTAGTCTCTGTTTATTCTGCAACTCCTGTTTCGAGTTACTACTCTTAGCAACTGATCCAGTATCAAATACTGAGGGGTTGCTATAAACACTAGTAAAGTACACATCAATAACATGTATATCAAATATACTTTTGTTCACTTTGCCATCCTTCTTATCCGCCAAATACTTGGGGCAGTTCTGCTTCCAGTGACCAGTCCCTTTGCAGTAGAAGCACTTAGTCTCAGGCTTAGGATCAGACTTGGGCTTCTTCACTTGAGCAGCAACTTGCTTGTTGTTCTTCTTGAAGTTCCCCTTCTTCCCTCTGCCCTTTTCTTGAAACTAGTGGTCTTGTCTACCATCAACACTTGATGTTTTTCTTGATTTCTACCTTCGTCAATTTCAGCATTACGAAGAGCTAGGGAATCGTTTCCGTTATTCCTTGCATATTATAGTTCATCATGAAGTTCCACTAACTTGGTGATGGTGACTAGAGAATTCTGTCAATCACTATTTTATCTGGAAGATTAACTCCCACTTGATTCAAGCGATTGTAGTACCCAGACAATCTGAGCACATGCTCACTAGTTGAGCGATTCTCCTCCATCTTTTAGCTATAGAACTTGTTGGAGACTTCATATCTCTCAACTCGGGCATTTGCTTGAAATATTAACTTCAACTCCTGGAACATCTCATATACTCCATGACGTTCAAAACGTCTTTGAAATCCCGATTCTAAGCCATTAAGCATGGTGCACTAAACTATCAAGTAGTCATCATATTGAGCTAGCCAGACGTTCATAACGTCTGCATCTGCTCTTGCAATAGGTTTGTCACCTAGCGGTGCATCAAGGACATAATTCTTCTGTGCAGCAATGAGGATAAACCTCAGATCACGGATCCAATCCGCATCATTGCTACTAACATCTTTCAACACAATTTTCTCTAGGAACATATCAAAATAAACACAGGGAAGCAACAACGCGAGCTATTGATCTACAACATAATATGCAAAATACTACCAGGACTAAGTTCATGATAAATTTAAGTTCAATTAATCATATTACTTAAGAACTCCCACTTAGATAGACATCCCTCTAATCCTCTAAGTGATCACGTGATCCAAATCAACTAAACCATGTCCGATCATCACGTGAGATGGATTAGTTTTCAATGGTGAACATCATTATGTTGATCATATCTACTATATGATTCACGCTCGACCTTTCGGTCTCCGTGTTCCGAGGCCATATCTGCATATGCTAGGCTCGTCAAGTTTAACCTGAGTATTCTGCATGTGCAAAACTGGCTTGCACCCGTTGTAGATGGACGTAGAGCTTATCACACCCGATCATCACGTGGTGTCTGGGCACGACGAACTTTGGCAACGGTGCATACTCAGGGAGAACACTTCTTGATAATTTAGTGAGAGATCATCTTATAATGCTACCGTCAACCAAAGCAAGATAAGATGCATAAAAAGATAAACATCACATGCAATCAATATAAGTGATATGATGTGGCCATCATCATCTTGTGCTTGTGATCTCCATCTCCGAAGCACCGTCATGATCACCATCGTCACCGGCGCGACACCTTGATCTCAATCGTAGCATCGTTGTCGTCTCGCCAATCTTATGCTTCCACGACTATCGCTACCGCTTAGTGATAAAGTAAAGCATTACATCGCGATTGCATTGCATACAATAAAGCGACAACCATATGGCTCCTGCCAGTTGCCGATAACTCGGTTACAAAACATGATCATCTCATACAATAAAATTTAGCATCATGTCTTGGCCATATCACATCACAACATGCCCAGCAAAAACAAGTTAGACGTCCTCTACTTTGTTGTTGCAAGTTTTACGTGGCTGCTACGGGCTTAAGTAAGAACCAATCTCACCTACGCATCAAAACCACAACGATAGTTTGTCAAATAGACTCCGTTTTAACCTTCGCAAGGACCGGGCGTAGCCACACTCGGTTCAACTAAAGTTGGAGAAACTGACACCCGCCAGCCACCTGTGTGCAAAGCACGGCGGTAGAACCAGTCTCGCGTAAGCGTACGCGTAATGTCGGTCCGGGCCGCTTCATCCAACAATACCGCCGAACCAAAGTATGACATGCTGGTAGGCAGTATGACTTATATCGCCCACAACTCACTTGTGTTCTACTCATGCATATAACATCAAACCATAAAACCTAGGCTCGGATGCCACTGTTGGGGAACGTAGTAATTTCAAAAAAAATTCCTACTCACACGCAAGATCATGGTGATGCACAGCAACGAGAGGGGAGAGTGTTGTCTACGTACCCACGCAGACCGACTGCGGAAGCGTTGACACAACGTAGAGGAAGTAGTCGTACGTCTTCCCGATCCGACCGATCCAAGCACCGTTACTCCGGCACCTCCGAGTTCTTAGCACACGTACAGCTCGATGACGCTCCCCGGGCTCTGATCCAGCAAAGCTTCGGGGATGAGTTCCGTCAGCACGACGGCGTGGTGACGATGATGATGTTCTACCGACACAGGGCTTCGCCTAAGCACTACAACGATATGATCGAGGTGGAATATGGTGGCAGGGGGCACCGCACACGGCTAAGGAACGATCATGTGGATCAACTTGTGTGTCTAGAGGTGCCCCCCTGCTCCCGTATATAAAGGAGCAAGGGGAGGCGGCGGCCGGCCATGGTGTGGCGCGCCAAGGGGAGTCCTACTCCCACCGGGAGTAGGACTCCTAGTTGGACTAGGAGAGAGAGGGGGGAAATAGGAGGAAGAGAGGAAGGAAGGGGAGGGGCGCGCGGCCACCTCTTGCCTCCTCTCCTCTTCTCCCTTAAGGCCCATGTTGGCCCAATAACCCCCGGGGGGTTCCGGTAACCCCCCGGTACTCCGGTAAAATGCCGATTTCACCCGGAACAATTCTGATGTCCAAATATAGGCTTCCAATATATTAATCTTTATGTCTCGACCATTTCGAGACTCATCGTCATGTCCGTGATCACATCCGGGACTCCGAACTAACTTCGGTACATCAAAATGCATAAACTCATAATAACTGTCATCATAATGTTAAGCGTGCGGACCCTACGGTTCGAGAACAATGTAGACATGACTGAGACAGATCTCCGGTCAATAACCAATAGCGGGACCTGGATGCCCATATTGGCTCCTACATATTCTACGAAGATCTTTGTCGGTCAGACCGCATAACAACATACGTTGTTCCCTTTGTCATCGGTATGTTACTTGCCCAAGATTCGATCGTCGGTATCCAATACCTAGTTCAATCTCGTTACCGGCAAGTCTCTTTACTCGTTCCGTAATACATCATCCCGCAACTAACTCATTAGTTGCAATGCTTGCAAGGCTTAAGTGATGTGCATTACCGAGAGGGCCCAGAGATACCTCTCCGACAATCGGAGTGACAAATCCTAATCTCGAAATACGCCAACCCAACATCTACCTTTGGAGACACCTGTAGAGCTCCTTTATAATCACCCAGTTACGTTGTGACGTTTGGTAGCACACAAAGTGTTCCTCCGGTAAACGGGAGTTGCATAATCTCATAGTCATAGGAACATGTATAAGTCATGAAGAAAGCAATAGCAACATACTAAATGATCGGGTGCTAAGCTAATGGAATGGGTCATGTCAATCAGATCATTCAACTAATGATGTGATCCCAATCAAATGACAACTCTTTGTCCATGGTTAGGAAACATAACCATCTTTGATTAACGAGGTAGTCAAGTAGAGGCATACTAGTGACACTTTGTTTGTCTATGTATTCACACATGTATTATGTTTCCGGTTAATACAATTCTAGCATGAATAATAAACTTTTATCATGATATAAGGAAATAAATAATAACTTTATTATTGCCTCTAGGGCATATTTCCTTCAATTTACCCCCGTTCCGACCGGGCCGCACGGGCTAACGGCCATCAACGGCCACGCCGTGAGCGCGCGTGGCCAGGTGGCCTGGCATGTGGGCCCAATCCATCAGAAAAACGGTGAAATCGCTAGTCACCGCGGGTTTGGGTTTTTTGAAACAGCGGACCGCGCGTTTGGTAGCTTTCTGAGAAAAATTAAAAAGTGGTAGTTTTTTGGAACCCTAGCCTGTAGACTAGTAGTTTTATGCTATTTACTCCTATAAATTGGATTGTTATAGTTTCAGCTATGCAATCAAGAACTAGAAATATGATCTGGATGCTAGCTGGTGATAGATGCTGTCTTTTATCTATCTGGATGTATTCTTGAACAGTTGGTTTAGTTGTTTCTGCATACCCTGCTGGGGGGTTATCTTTTAAAATGCAACAATTCGACATTTCAGGGACTAAAATCTGCTTGGTGCCTAGGATATTTAAGAAACATGCAATCCTGTAATCGCTTCCTTTATTATCTCTTATCTGTTATCTCACCATCAAGTCCTTGCATTACAAATTTACAATACTTTTCTCATCATGTCTTCATATTAATCTGAGGGTCATTGGTTATGAGACAGTTTAATGTGCTCCCTGCCTGCTATGTACTTTATTTTTCCATCAACAAGTATGACTGTATGAGCTATAGTATCTCGGTCCAAAACTGTCTGCCGTTGCAACTTATCACCTGCCATTCAGTTCTCCAATGACAAGTATGAGCTGTAACCTCTCACTAGTGATAACATCGAGGTCCAAAATTGTTTGTCGATGTAAGATCGTCTTTTCACCTTCTGTTTGTTAAAGGCTTAGTGCTTCTGTTCTGTGTGATTATACCATTCAGTGTTAACTCGTAAGTACTAGTTTGATGGAAAACATATAGGCAAGATATGTGTATGATGTTGACACTTCTGCTCTTTCAGGATAGAAATTAAGCATGATGTAACATGGCAAACTCCGACGTGTGCACGTGTGGCTTTGGAACACTACAACAACATGAATCAGGTTTGCTCTATTCTACTCAA
This sequence comes from Triticum monococcum, assembly GCA_034509565.1. Taxonomy (NCBI): domain Eukaryota; kingdom Viridiplantae; phylum Streptophyta; class Magnoliopsida; order Poales; family Poaceae; genus Triticum; species Triticum monococcum. The sequence continues at coordinate 616,186,006 of CM067846.1, forward strand.
CTATATAAATATTGCATAGTGCCACTTAGTGGCAGGGTAGTCATTCAACATTTAGTTCATCAGATTGGGACAACTTTTCAGCTTTCTTTACTTTGTGCTTTGAAAGTCAATGTACCGTTTTCCACCGGTGAAAATAAGTCAAACTGGAACAAACTTGATCTTGCAAGTGCTTCAGATATGGGTGTGTATGATTGTAAAGAAACTAGCATGCGGTCTAGAATGCTTCTTCACTATGTATGATGTGCTGCCTGCGTCTTTTGCATGAGGCTCAATAGGTCTGGTTTGGCCCTATGTACATGTAAGTATTGCTAGAACAGCCTGCAAGTTCTCTAGACTCTGGTATCACAAGGTTATCACGTAATCTTGTCTTGATGTTCTGTAGAAGTTCCCCAAGAATATCCCAGTGAGTTGGACTTTGTAAACCGTGATCATGCTCTTTAATTGCTTCCAAAGTGTGCAATGTGTTTTGCCTCTTAACCTACCCAAGTTCTCCGTTTTTCTTATCCTTTCCCAGTTTGTTTTTCATGATAAGATTAATTTTGTTGCACCCTTGAACTGCCCTGTTATGTTGGTGACTTCCACAGACTAAATCTAACAGTTCATAATGCAGTACCAAGTGCCTAGCTACTCATTAATTCATATATGCACCCTTGGATTGCCCTCTTATGTTTGTGAATTTGTTAGGGGGATGAGCATGAGATGGTTAAAGCAGTGAGCAGTCATGTCTTTGTCTTCAATGGTATCTGGTTCCATGCGAATTTCCTTGCTAAGCGAAAAGGAGCCACCACCTGCGTTGATCTCATCCCCAAGTACTTCTTTGCTGAACTGGAAATCGTGGGGACGAAAAAACTATCTTGTGTTTCATGTGTTAAGCTTGACCCAGGTATATATGTTCAATAATCCAAGTTTCACTCTTTGTTCACACACAAATTTATCTTGATGAATTCTGCATGCGGGTGTTTTTTTTAATAAAATAAATTATTTTACACCCGCAGGTGATCCCAAAAACATTGGTGGTTGTAGCCTGTGCTATGATAATATCATGCATCCTGCTGGCGGTGGATACCACGGTGCCCAAACTCGATCTGTTCGACATGCTCCTGGTGGCCTACAGATTTCGTTCAAGTTCTGAATGCCGGAGTATAATATAGGCGGAAGAAGAAGAAAATTGTGTTTAATTATGAGCGTCAAACCTGTTCCAGTAGAATCATGCATCATTTTGGTTGTATGAAGGTTAAAACTCCACTCTGATGTATGTCCGATGTTTCATGTAGTATAAGGAGGTGCTTGTTACATTTTGCTGTCGAAGTGTGAAGCAAGATGTTTGACATGGATTCAAACATTTTAATACCCATCTTTTACACAGAAATTCTAGATTATAATCCTCAGCTCGAATATATATTTCATAACTCGCAAGCGGCAACGATCTAGTGCTATTGTTGCTGGCAGAATGGCCCTGAATGTGTAGTTCCCTTCTAATTCGATTTCTATGTAGAAAAACATTTATATTGTACTGTGCATTTTTTAGAATTGTTTCAGTTTTTTCTGGAAACAGTGTTTTGCCCGAACTTTGACACAAAAATGAATGTGTATTTTCCTTAGTTTCTTTTCTATATGGAAAAACATTTTGAAATTTTCCCAGATTAAACATAATGGTAGTGTGCATTTATTAAAATTGTTTCGATTTTTTCTGGAAATTTAGATTTTTTTGCCAAATTTGACTCAAAATGTCCCTGAATGTGTATTTTCCTTCTAGTTCTTTATGTTTGTCAAAAGGTTTTGAACTTTACCAGATTGAATATAAGGATATTTTTGTTTTTTTTTAGATTTTTTTCAGAAAAAATTGGGCAAATTAATTTTTTGGGTCGAATCTTTTTGACACCATTTAGCGCATTAGAGACCATCATGGACATTTCATACGTTCAAAATACGAAAATATCTGAAAATGACACATAATTGATGAACTTAGGTCTCACACACGACTTTGGTACAGTACATGATAATTTTCCTAGGTGGCACTCGTGGGAGAGAAAGTATGCCAATGCGCCAATACTCTATCAGATAGGCGGGTCTCATTTCTGCAGGCGGGTCCCATTTTTGGCAGCCAGGAAAAATTATTGAGTTGAATGGAATTTTGATCTATTTCACGTGAAGAAATCCATGCGCAAAAACATGCAAAAAAAGTCACAACAATCAAGTATACTTTGGGTATCATGTGAGTATTGAGTAACTTCATGCCGGATGGGTACTTTGGGGTTTGTCAAACATTACACGTAACAGGGTGATTATTATAACGGTTGTTTTGGGTATATCAGAAAAGCATGTCTAGGGACTTAATAGCTCAAGATTGTGATTTTCTCTTCCGATTATGGAGAAGTATTTTTTGAGGCCTCTCGTCATTACGGTATCAATCATCGTCTGGCTAAACATAACGTGATATGATCACAGGGAAACCGGAATGCGGAAACGAGAAAAAGAATGTCAAGTTGTCGCTTCACAAGGATATCGATAAAGTCTTGCCTCGGGTTCTGTTATATTGCGAAGCAAATGGAATGGTGTACGTGAACATAAGGTTCACCCGATAATTATTCTTCTATGTGTAGAAGTCAATATGGATGCCCAGATCCCGCTATCGATTATTGATCAGAAGGTGTTATGGGTCATGTATGAACCTGGGGGGTCACATGCTTAAGGTTCACCAATTTGTTGAGCACTAGAAGTGTTAGGATCATGAGAGGTATTCACCAGATTAGTTCCGTGAAGTTTAAAAATATTCTAAGAGAGAAAAATCAATTTTTTTGGGTAAATCAGGAAGGTCCTGAAGGAGGCTAAAGCCATCGAAAGGCTTCCCGAAACCTTTCGGGATATTCTGGAGGGGCGCCGTGGGCTGCCCACTTGGCCAATTCCAAGTGGGGCAGCCTCATGGCCCCAATTGTGGGCCCCCTTTGCCTTGTGGGGCAAGTTGGGGGGCTAGGGTTTTGGTGGGGCACCCACCTTTGGTGCGCCGACACTAGGAGGAGGTGCCTCCTCTTCTAAGGAAGCCCTTCCTCCCACACCTCTATAAATATGAGAGGGTCAGCCCCTCTAAACACATCTCATTTGGCGCAGAGGCTGCCCCATCTCTCTCTCTCTCTCTCTCACGAAAAGTTCTTATGCATTCAGGGTGCTCCACCTCCACCTCTAGTTCTTCCGTAGGCTCTTGTTCTAGACGGTGAAGCCCTGCTGGATTGGTATTTTCGTACACATGGATACTAGCAGAGGGATCATCTATTTGATCCTCTTTCGAGGGAGAAAATTCCCATGTTTGGAAGGTTTAATCCTAGCTGCGGGAATCTGTAACAACAGTCTTCACCAACCCTTCTCTTTACTACATTTGTTGGTAAAGATAAGATCTAAACCTCTCTTGCATCTTGATAGTGATCCTGGGCATGTACATAGGTATGACTAAAAAAAGTATTTTGTCCTATGTTCCCTAACAATAGCCAACCAAGTACTCTCCTCGATAGACACAACAACTGGCATGATCCGAAGAGAGCCGACAGATCTGGCAACACAAACTTTCACAGGCCCTTCGTCAACACCAGATAAGACATCGCCGAGGTAGGTAGATGTCGAAGAGACCTTATTCCAACATGCCATTGCCGCCACAACCTCATCAATGACACTAGGGGAACAAAACATAAAGAAAAGAAAAACGAGACAGGGGGGTCCCACTCTTGCCACGATCGAGGTCGTTGGGCGAAGGAGAGGAGGAGGACCAAGGCGGTGGCGTGGAGAAGACCTTACGTGTTGGCGGCTAGTGTTGGCAACATGAGGTGGACAAAAAACCTTCACCCTTCTCACCTCTCGAGAATTAAGAGTTTTAAACTTAAGTGAATTCCTAGTGCTTATTATTTGCCCAAGTGTCCTTACAATGGTACCACCTTCGTCCAAAATTACTTGTCGCTCAAACGGATGTATCTAGCATTGAAATACATCTAGATACATACATTTAAGCAACAAGTGCAATGGACGTGTCTTAAAGTTTTTTTTTGCAGTATTGATTATCAACAAAGATAGTTTGATGGTACTATTTGGAAGACGGAATTAACAACTGCAAGATGCTATTTTCTTAGACTTAGCTCCACCTGGTATAGTTGGTAGTACTACTTTGAAAATTGTTTTATTCTTATGGTTATTTGCATATTGTTCTACATCAACACATTCATGGAGAGACAATCGGTGATTTCAGATCCAGAGGTGACGATGCACCATAGCCTCAATGCAACATCGTCTGGAAAAAAAAAGTCCAACAAAGGAACCCCGTACGCCACTTGGGTCAGATAAAGAAAGAACAATGCTATTCTTACCAAAAAAAAATCGTACACACTAGTTCAATGTGCTGTCAGTTATTCTTCAGACGCCAATGCGACCCTACCAATGGGGTTATCCTACAATTCTCTAATGCTACATCGTTACATCGTCAGGCATTGCAAAACCAGAATAGCTAATGATTCACATAGACTATAGAATGCATTATAGACAATGAAATGCATCGTCGTCACGACATAGGTGGTCGATCGGCGACAACTAACCAACAAAGGACTAAAACAAGAAATCTACTTAGGGGGAACAAGCTCTGAATTCCCAGTTTTTAAGGGTTTGGGCTCATCTCCTTGGGACACATCTCTGATAGTCATCCTACGGTACATGCTGACATGCTCAACCTCCTGCAGCCGTTCGTAAGCACTATCTCTTCAATCATCTGGAGCTCAGACTTCATGATATTGGCTTTCTCCATGACCTTCGAGTTGATCTCTTTCTCCTTTGCAGCTCCACCCTGCTCTGCCCTTCTACCAGTCTGAACTTGTTGGCAGAGTAAACATCAAAGTGCTATCTCAGCCTTCACTAGCTGACTCATCAAAGTCGAGTTTCAGACTTCACTATCTGATTTAACAACTAACTTGCATAAACTAGAAAATCATTCTACTACAACTCAAAAGCTAAACGATATTTGTAGACCAGTGGGAGCAGGCTGAAGACGTCGTTCAGGCAGTGCACCAATGTACCCACCACCAGCGGGATGGACAAATGTTGCCGGGCAAACTCCACATCCGCCAAAGTTCTTCCAGTCAACTGCAAGTGTATATAAGAAGGAAATATATGCAATTAGCACCACAAAGACACAAAGAATCCATCAAAATAAATTTTCAAGCTACACAAGCACACCTGAGTCGAACTTGAAGCATGAAACACACGACAGACCATCTGCATCAATCCTCAGCTCAGCAAAGAAGTGCTTGGGAACCAGATCATCACAGCTACTGACACCTTTACGCCTAGCAAGAAAATTTGCATGCAGCCACGGACCACAGTAGCAAAAGCTTTCGACGCCCACTGCTTCAACCAGCTCATACTCATCCCCCTAAAATATTATATTATAACAAACAAACATAAGAAGGTGCTCACAAGATGGATATATATACTTGGAATTGCATTATGAGCTATCAAATTCAGCCCCGACTCTATAGTCTGGAACCAATTGGAAAGTACAATCAAGGTTTACAAGGTGCAACCCATCATGGGACTACTGAGGACGAAACAGCCTGATATCTGCTGGGCTAGGTGCGCAATCACACCAGTAGACTCATGCAAGAGATGTTGGCAGCATAAGCAATGAAGGCAAAGTTCTAGACCTCATGCCAGTTTCTCTATAATCACACCTATGTCATGAGATTGATGAGGTTGTATGTTCGCAACCATCTAAGTTTGCTCAGGTGTAACTCATTTCCAGCAACAGGCATCAAAGCATTAACTTTTGAAGCGGAACATAAATAAAGCCAAGTATGAAAAGACACCCAGATTTGTGATTATATAAATGCTGAATGACCACCCAGTCATGAAGTGGCACTATGCACTATTTATAAACTTCAGTTAGATAAAAACCTGATTCATGCCGTTGTAGCATTCCAAACCCTTGCGCGCACATGCTGGGGCATTCCAAAGTTCAGCTCGCTTTAGTTGCCTCTTGGATAAGTGTGGCTGATCCAGCTTAATTTCCCTGAAAGAGCACAAGCGTCAACATCACGCATATTTCGTGATTTCAAATGTCCATCAAATTAACAACTAGTATGATTTTCAACACTGAACGCTATTGTCACACTGAACAGAGTCTGCAGAAGGGAATACAAGTCAAAACTCAAAGGGAGATAAGCTGCATCAAACAAACAATTTTGGACCTTAGCTGCTATCACTACTAGTAGGAGGCTATTTCTTGTGCTTCTTAACGGCAACACTGAATATAAGACATGGAGGACAACAAACTGTCATATAAACACAACACAGGGAGCACATGATTAAACCATGTCATGACCAGTCACATCAAATACGGAGACATGAAACAAAAAGTATAGTTCCATGTTAAGATCATGGAAAAGAGAGATTTGTATCATACTCCCTCCATTGATACAGCACTATATTAAGCGCCTGTTCGGCGGCCCTCCGCGGAGCGGAGTGGGTGGAGCGCCGTTTCGCCAGCTCCGCGATTTATAACTGGATTGCCACTCCGCTCCGGCGCAGAGCTGCGGAGCGGAGGGAATCCGAACGCGCCCTAACTCCCGTTTACACTACTCTGCAGGATTAATTGTCACTAAGTGCTAACGATGGGCATGTTCAACAAAGCTAGTTGCAATTGGGTAGGGGTTTAAAAGGTTTATCATTTGGTCAGCATAATAGTAAAATCAATCTGACCAAAATTCACACAACGAAGAAGGGTGCTACTGGAGTGACGCGACCGTTATAGCGCAGCGGAATGAGCGGGAGCGGGTGGAATTAAATTAGCACATTGCAAGGATTAGAGATACATAGAGAGATCAAGGCATTTTCTAGTCTGATCAGCATAGTTGATTGATGCTATATCAGCTCCAACTTATACTAGTGTATGAGTGAGTCTGCAGGAGTAATTGTTACTAACTGCTAACATTGGCATATTATTCAGCAAAGCTAGGAAGTAGCAATTGTCAGTGGGTTGAAGCTTCATCATGTGGTCAGCACAATAGTAAAACCAATCTGCCCAAAAATCACACAACGAAGCAGAATTTCAGCATCCATGAACCAAATCCAAGGCATTCAGCACATCGCGCAGATCAAGTTACGAAATTGACTGTGTTGCGTTTCGGGGGTGGAGATATAGGGAGATACCTTTTCTCGAAGCACGGAGGGGGGGCGGGCTTGGGGTCGCCGGCATCCGGGACTCGGCGGTTGCGGAGCACGTAGGCGGTGCGAGGCGAGTCAGGGGAGTCCTCGCGCTTGGCGCGGCGTGGCGGAGGAGGAGCCATGGTGATTTCCTCCGTGCCCCAATCGCCGCAAAGGGGTGAGGATGATCGCTCGTCGCGCCGCGCTGGACGAGGCTCCGCAGTCACACCCTCCGAGTCCGAGTCCTGCAGGGGGCGGGGTGGTCGCCCGACCCTGGCAGACTCGCGCTTGCGCAGAGGAACATGGCCCTCGGCGCGCTTGGCCCGGCGTGCCGGAGGCTCCGCCACCTTCGCCTCCGGCCTGGACCGCTCGGGGCGCTTGGATCTCAGGGACTCGCTGGTGGCGCGCTTGTCATGGAGGCCGGTCATCTCGGCGGCGACTCCGGTCGGTGGGACGGGATTTGGGGGTAACGCCGGACGGACTCCTTCGCTTACATCCAACGCCAAGTGCACCCCAAGCCCGAGGTGGACACGGCCGCCTTCGTGACATCCAAAGGCCTTAAGCCCAAACAAATAGCCCACAGAAGGCAAATCAATATTTATACTCATCTGTGTTGCTCAAAAATAAAATTTATAAACATGTGTTCTTCTAATAAAAAATAAAATAAAATTTATATATACACATCTGTTCTAACCAAATCATTCAAATCTTTCCACTCCAAGGAAAAAAACAAAATTTGTGGATTCCGCTACAAATTGAACATCAGATTTCTTTTTTTTAGCATGGCAAATCGAACGCCCGAGATTTACGCAAAATTATGTTGTCGCGAGGATGAGAATTTCCTTTAGCAAGCATGAAAAATCATTGACATGTTCATTTTCTTTTTGCCATAAACTACCATGCTTGCTAAAAGGATTTGCCAGCCTCGAGACAACACAATTTGTCGTAAAACAAATATTCGATTTGCCATGCTTAAAAACCCGATAACTGAATTTTAGCATTTTTTTTGAAATTTATACATATTTGTTCTCAATAAATGTGCATACCCTTCCACTCTATGGAAAAATTGTACTCCCTCCATTCCCTTATAGAAGGTCACTATGAAAAATACATTTTACATCTATACAAGGCCACTTACATTAATGATGTTTTCTCATACTAACAACTTGGTTAATACTTGCATGCATGTACTCATAATGACTCTGTGCTACTTCCTTCTCATTCCTTCCTTGCATGTATGCGGGCATACTAATGATCTCGGTTAATGAAAGAAAAGTTGACTTGCAAAGCAGTCATTAAATTTTACCTTGGTACTTGTAATCTAAGTTTGTGACCTTGTATATAAGGGAATGAAGGGGATACATATTTTTTAAAAGGCAACACACTCAACTTTATATTAATAAAAGCCCTAGTAGAGTAAGGTAACAACGTTAAAAGTCTTACCGTAACCAACTTGAAGAAAGAAAAAATAAGTGTTACTTTGGCATTTCCATGGATAACTCTTCGCTAGGGTTAGCTCCTAGAGATAGTAGGGAGATCCCCCAGCCGCTGCCAGACTGCCGGGTAACTTTGGTAGAGGTCTGCTTCCCTTTTCGCACGAGGTGCTCCACCTCGGGATGGACATGTTGCGGCCTTCTTCGTCTGATTCACGCAACTGTGTTACAGCATGCTCACAGATCCTGCAATGGGATCGAAAGGAAGATCAAAACCGATAGGAGTTTGTGGTGGAGATGATGCCCTAGAGGATGTAAATCACACCCCATGGGATGTGGATCACAAGCCCTAGGTGAACCACCCAATAAAACTAATCTGAGTTGAATCCGCCAGGAGGAAGCACTACATGTGCAAAAATGCGGAGGATCGATGTGTGGAATTAGTACATGGAAGAGGAGTATCTACTAGACGAGGATGACTAAAACCTTTCAAAGGAAGAGCTAGAAGAGTTAAACTATACGTTTAGGACTTTCAACGCGGAGATTAACATGGATAAACTGGTGTTTATGGTTGTATTAGTTTTTAGTGATATGGAAGAGCTTAGAAGGGCGTTGGATGAATACGTGATGTCTACTACTCAACCTTCTTCTTGTAGACGTTTTTGGGCCTCCAAGTGCAGATGTTTATTGAACAGTAGAAAATTTCCCTCAAGTGAATGACCTAAGATTTATCAATCCGTGGGAGGCGTAGGATGAAGATGGTCTCTCTCAAACAACCCTGCAACCAAATAGCAAAGAGTCTCTTGTGTCCCAAACACACCCAATACAATGTTAAATTGTATAGGTGCACTAGTTCGGCGAAGAAATGGTGATACAAGTAGTATATGGATGGTACATAAAGGTTTTTGTAATCTGAAAATATAAAAACAGCAAGGTAACTAATGATAAAAGTGAACACAAACGGTATTGCAATGCGTGAAAATAAGGCCTAGGGTTCATACTTTCACTAGTGCAAGTTCTCTCAACAATAATAACATAATTGGATCATATAACTATCCCTCAACATGCAACAAAGAGTCACTCCAAAGTCACTAATAGCGGAGAACAAACGAAGAGATTATGGTAGGGTACGAAACCACCTCAAAGTTATTCTTTTCGATCAATCCATTGGGCTATTCCTATAAGTGTCACAAACAGCCCTAGAGTTCGTAGTAAAATAACACCTTAAGACGCAAATCAACCAAAACCCTAATGTCACCTAGATACTCCAATATCACCTCAAGTATCCGTGGGTATGATTATACGATATGCATCACACAATCTCAGATTCATCTATTCAAACCAACACAAAGAACTTCAAAGAGTGCCCCAAAGATTCTACTGGAGAGTCAAGACGAAAACGTGTGCCAACCTCTATGCATAGGTTCATGGGCGGATGCTACCTCTTAAGCACTGCGTTGGTTTTCCCCGAAGAGGAAGGGATGATGCAGCAAAGTAGCGTAAGTATTTTCCTTAGTTTTTGAGAACCAAGGTATCAATCCAGTAGGAGGCTACGCGCGAGTCCCTGGCACCTGCATAAAACAAATAGATCCTCGCAACCAACGCAAATAGGGATTGTCAATCCCTATAGGGCCACTTATGAGAGTGAGATCTGATAGATATGATAAGATAATATTTTTGGTATTTTTATGATAAAGATGCAAAGTAAAATAAAGGCAAAGTAAATAGCAAAGGAAATAACTAAGTAGTAGGAGATCAATATGATAAAGATAAACCCGGGGGCCATAGGTTTCACTAGAGGCTTCTCTCAAGAGCATAAGTATTCTACGATGTGTGAACAAATTACTGTTGAGCAATTGACAGAATTGAGCATAGTTATGAGAATATCTAGGTATGATCGTGTATATAGGCATCACGTGCGAGACAAGTAGACCGACTCCTGCCTGCATCTACTACTATTACTCCACTCATCGACCGCTATCCAGCATGCATCTAGAGTATTAAGTTAAAAACAGAGTAACGCCTTAAGCAAGGTGACATGATGTAGAGGGATAGACTCATGCAATATGAAGAAAACCCCATCTTGTTATCCTCGATGGCAACAATACAATATGTGCCTTGCTGCCCTTACTGTCACCGGGAAAGGACACCGCAAGATTGAACCCAAAAGCTAAGCACTTCTCCCATTGCAAAAAGATCAATCTAGTAGGCCAAACCAAATTGATAATTCGAAGAGACTTGCAAAGATAACCAATCATACATAAAAGAATTCAGAGAAGATTCAAATATTATTCATAGATAGACTTGATCATAAACCCACAATCCATCGGTCTCAACAAACACACCGTAAAAACAAGATTACATCGAATAGATCTCCACAAGAGAGGGGGAGAACATTGTATTGAGATCCAAAAAGAGAGAAGAAGCCATCTAGCTACTAACTATGGACCCGTACGTCTGAGGTGAACTACTCACACTTCATCGGTGGGGCTATGGTGTTGATGTAGAAGCCCTCCGTGATCGATGCCCCCTCCGGCGAAGCTCCGGAACAGGCCCCAAGATGGGATCTCGTGGATACAAAAAGTTACGACGATGGAATTAGGGTTTTGGCTCCCATTCTGGTCGTTTGGGGGTATGTGGATATATATAGGAGGAAGGAGTACATCGGTGGAGCAACAGGGGGGGCCCACGAGGGTGGAGGGCGCGCCTGGTGGGGGTGGGCGCACCCCCTACCTTGTGGCCTCCTCTTTTCTTTCTTGACGTAGGGTCCAAGTCTCCCGGGTATTGTTCGTTGAGAAAATCACGTTCCCGAAGGTTTCATTCCGTTTGGACTCCGTTTGATATTCCTTTTCTTCGAAACCCTAAAACAGGCAAAAAAAACATCAATTCTTGGCTGGGCCTCCGGTTAATAGGTTAGTCCCAAAAATAATATAAAAGTGGATAATAAAGCCCAATAATGTCCAAAACAGTAGATAATATAGCAAGGAGCAATCAAAAATTATAGATACGTTGGAGACGTATCAAGCATCCCCAAGCTTAATTCCTGCTCGTCCTCGAGTAGGTAAATGATAAAAACAGAATTTTTGATGCGGAGTGCTACTTGGCATAATTTTAATGTAATTCTTCTTAATTGTGGTATGAATATTCAGATCCGAAAGATTCAAGACAAAAGTTCATATTGACATAAAAATAATAATACTTCAAGCATACTAACAAAGCAATTATGTCTTCTCAAAATAACATGGCCAAAGAAGGTTCATCCCTACAAAATCATATGGTTTAGTCATGTTTCATTTTCGTCACACAAGAATGATCTCATCATGCACAACCCTAATGACAAGCCAAGCAATTGTTTCATACTTTAGTAATCTCAAACCTATAAACTTTCACGCAATATATGAGCGCGAGCCATGGACATAGCACTATAGGTGGAATAGAATATAATGAAGGGGGTTATGTGGAGAAGACAAAAGAGGAGAAAGTCTCACATCAACGAGGCTAATCAATGGGCTATGGAGATGCCCACCGATTGATGTTAATGCAAGGAGTAGGGATTGCCATGCAACAGATGAGCTATAAATGTATGAAAGCTCAACAAAAGAAACTAGTGGGTGTGCGTCGGTGTCAAAACCGGCGGATCTCGGGTAGGGGGTCCCGAACTGTGCGTCTAGGCCGGATGGTAACAGGAGGCAGGGGACACGATGTTTTACCCAGGTTCGGGCCCTTTTGATGGAGGTAAAACCCTACGTCCTGCTTGATTAATATTGATGATATGGGTAGTACAAGAGTAGATCTACCACGAGATCAGAGAGGCTAAAACCCTAGAAGCTAGCCTATGGTATGATTGTATGTTGTGATTGTTGTCCTACGGACTAAAACCCTTCGGTTTATATAGACACCGGAGAGGGTTAGGGTTACACAAGGTCGATTACAAAGGAGGACATATCCATATCCGTATTGCCTAGCTTGCCTTCCACGCCAAGTAGAGTCCCACCCGGACACGAGACGAAGTCTTCAATCTTGTATCTTCATAGTCTAACATTCCGGCCCATGGAGATAGTCCGGCTGTTCGGAGACCCCCTAATCCAAGACTCCCTCAGTAGCCCCTGAACCAAGCTTCAATGATGATGAGTCCGGCGCGCAGTATTGTCTTCGGCATTGCAAGGCGGGTTCCTTCTCCGAATACATCACAGAAGAATTTGAATACGAGGATAGTGTCCGACCCTGCAAAATAAGTTCCACATTCCACCACAGAGAGAATAACGTTTTCGCAGATCTAATTTGCTGGCTTGTCTTGGCAGCATGACGTTACATCATGCTCATGGATCCTGCAATGGGATCGAAAGGAAGATCAAAACCAATAAGAGTTTGTGGTGGAGATGATGCCCTAGAGGATGTAAATCACACCCCATGGGATGTGGATCACAAGCCCTAGGCGAACCACACGATAAAACCAATCTGGGTTGAATCCGACAGGAGGAAGCTCTACATGTGCAAAAATAGGATAGCAATGTGTGGAATGAGTACATGGAAGATAATTATCCACTAGATGAGGATGACTTAAACCTTTCAAAGGAAGAGCTAGAAGAGTTAAACTATACTCCCTCCGTTTTATTTTTAGTTTGCATATAAAATTTGTTCAAAGTCAAACTTTGTCGACTTTGACTTAGTTTATAGAAAAAAATCAAGATTCACAATATGAAATCAATATTATTAGATGCATTACAAAATTAATTTTCATACCGTATAGCTTTAGTATTCTAGATGTTGATATTTTTTTTCTATAAAGTTAGTCAAACTTTACAAAGTCTGACTTTGACCAAATTTTATATGTAAACTAAAAATAAGCGGATGGAGTGCGTTTAGGACTTCCAACGCAAAGATTGACATGGATAATCCGGTGTTTACGGTTGGATTAGTTTTCAGTTATATGAAAGAGGTGATAAGGGCGTTGGATGAATACGGTGCCAGAGAGAGAGAGAGAGAGTTAAGATCCACAAAAGCTAGAAATTAGGCAACTAGGGTGAATGTGTTTTGTCCAGAAGGTTGTCCTTGGATGCTTAAAGCATCTAAAGACAACAAGACATGGAGCATTGTCATTAAGAACTACAATGGCAACCACACCTGTCGGAGGAGCTTGGATTCTAAGTGCTTGACTGTGAACTTGCTTACAAAGAAGTCCATTAAGAAGTTTAGGGATGACATAAAATGGATTTTAGCACTTTTGGGAAGAAACTTCAGAGAGAGTACACACAAAATACTCCCAAATAGATGAAGTTCAATAGGGCGAGGAAGACAACACTAGAAATAATTCGTGGGAATGAAGCAGACCAGTACAATCGGTTGTGGGATTGTGGCCAAGAACTCAGAAGAAGTAACCATGGTAGCACATTCATTGTTTGCACTATGCAGGTAAAGGAGAAGGATGACCAAAATCTGAAGGACTATTTGTCTTCATTATATTGGTCTTATGATGCCAGCAAGAGAGGGTTCTTAAAGGGGTGCGGACTAATTTTATATGTTGATGTTGTCACTTGAAAAGCATGTACAAAGGCCAGTTGCTTTGTGTGAAGTGGGCAGACCCAAATGATTGTATCTGCCCCATAGCTGCTATGGGTATGATCGAGGTGGAATCAACCTATTGATGGGAATGGTTTCTCACAACATTAAGAAACCCTGGACATTTTCAATACCTCCCCCTATACTATCATGATTGACAAGAAGAAGGGGTTGATAAATGTAATTGATAAAGTGTTTCTAGATGTTGGACATAGATTTTGTGTTAGATATCTACATTAGAATTTCCACAAAATGTTTAAAGGAGAGACACTAAAAAAAATTGGGCCATTGCGAGAGCAACCACTCTTGAGAAGTGGAATGAAAACATGGACAAGCAGGAAAAATGATTGCATTGCCACTTACAAATTGGATTGAAAGTAAGCCCCAAAACCAGTGGTCAAGGCATTTTTGGTGAATTCCCAAAGTGTGACATCCTTCTAAATAACATGTCTGAATTTTATGTCAGTTATAAATGAAAACTTTTCATTACACGTACCTCTGTCTACAACATGAACTTGTTATGGATGCATTGGTTTTACAATATTTACTTGCTTGTAATTGCAATCATATGTTGGAAGCAAGAGCGTTGGTTGTTCTATCAATGTTACATTGCATAATGGGCAAGATAAGTGTGAGACATGAGACCAGATAGAGGGAAGCAAGAGAAAAATGGAACAGAATTTGTCATAAGATTAGGAAGCCTTCATGAGAACAAATGGACCCTTTAGTGCCATGAGACTTTCCTTCGAAGAGTCAATATTCATGAAGTGGCATCTTAACAAGAGCCTGAAGGAAGAATAGCGAAAAGGACATATCTTCCTTTCCACAGTACAACATGGAAAATTAAAATCAAGAACAAAAATATTTTTTTCTAGCAATGTTACATATGCGCAACACGGTTGGACCTTATTTCAAACATCTGTAGCCTGTAGGTATGAAAGCTTATTACATGGCCAACCACTAAAGATATGTAATAAAATGACATCATGTACATTGCTAAAATGCTCACTATCATATTGCCCTGAGCTTAATTTGTGCACCATGCATGGGGCGCAACATTTTCTGGTTATGCGGCACATGAGAATACGTTGGGCCAAGCTCGAATTCGAAATGTTGAAGGATCATGCACAAAGCCATCTTAGCCTCAAGCAAAGCAAAATTCTGACCGATGCAGATCCGTGGACCCCAACCAAATGGGAGGAAGGCACCAGGATCCTTGGATGCCTTGGCGATCCCATCAGCAAACCTTTCTGGCCTAAACTCATGCACGTTGCTTCCCCATATGTCTGGGTCATGGTGGATAAGCAGCACGGGAAGCTCGATGATCACACCGGCAGGGTAGGTGATGCTTCCAATCTCTATCTCCTTGTATGTTTTTCGCATGAATGCAACAGCCGGCGGGTAAAGACGGAGAACCTCGTAAAGAATCATGGTCACCTACAAGTAGAGTGGTAAATTTTAAAACTCTAGTTGCCATTAGTTTGGTGTTAGTATTGCAATGTCAAAATGTACTCACGGTTTTGAGTTTGCTAAAGCCGTCATACTCGGGCTTATTCTTCGCAAATAGGCCAAGGACCTCCTCCCTTGCACGGTCCTGCCACTCAGGGTGCATGGCCAGTACGATCATTGTCCAAGTGAGCAGTACTGATGTCGTCTCTGACCCTGCAAAATAGAACAATTTGCATTCCTCTATTACTTCCTCAATTGTCATTCCTAGGATGGGTTGACCCTTGTCGTCTGTTTCCCTCATGTTTGACTCAAGCATTAAGCCGAGTAAATCATCTTTGGTGCTTTCTCCTTGTTGCATCGCTTGCATTCTTTTTTCAATCAGGCCTCGTAGAATGGATTCAATCTCGTTATTAGTTTGATGCATCAGTCTGTTCTTCTTGGTAGGCAAGGACCTGGAAATTTCCTATGAATATCAGTACATATATATGAATCGGGTCTGCTAAATGAGTACGCACATTTTACAAAATATGGATCTCACTGCTAAATCAGTACTCAACAGAAGTTCAGGAACATGCATGCCTACATCATTATAAAGGGTGATTAAGTGTTAGGGAGTTACTCACATGTAACCAGGAATGAAGATCTTCTTAACTTCGGCCACAATGCGGTCGGCTTGCACGGACTGCAGCTCGAAAATCCTTCTTCCTTCGAGGTAGCTGCTGCCGAACGCGGTGCGTGAGATGACATCTCCGGTGAGGGTCTGGAACTCCGGGCAGACATCCACCTCACAGCAACCGTCAGAACCGAGGGACTCGATCCATCTGCTCACAAGCTCTTCACAACACGCAGAGAACGCCGGCATCATGAGCTGGAAATTGAGGAAGCCATGCGTGATCTTCAGTAACGAACTTACTCATGGAAGAAGTAGTAAAAATATTCAACTGAAATCAATACTAGCTAGCTACTAGTACTCTGGTAAGGAAATACAGAGTAGTAAAACTTACCTTGAGCTTCTCGACATGGAACGCCGGGTTGAGGATCCTCCGGTGCTTGACCCACTTCTCGCCCTCGTAGACCGCCACGCCGCCGGCGAGGAGCCTGGTGAGCGTCGGGAACTGGAGCTTCTCGAAGTGGCCGAACTTGTTGGACATCACCTCCCGGGCGACGCCGGGGTCGGCGATGGTCACCTTGGGGACGGGGCCGAACCAGGAGACGCACGTCTTGCCGTGCTCCCGGACGGTGCTGCAGAGGTACGGCGCGACGTGGGCGCGTATGTCGTGGCACCGCAGCGGCAGCGCCCTCGACGACGCCTCCTTGCCCTGCCGCCCGTAGTCGCCGAGGTCGCCGACGGGGAAGCGGTACGGCGTCCCGCGGAGGCCCTGCGCCCGCAGCGCCCGCTGGAGCCGCCGCGGCCGCCACCACGTGTAGTCTAGGAGCCGCTTGACCTGCCAGAGGAGCGCCAGGCCCAGGAGGGTCCATAGCGCCATGGCTGGGCGGCTCGCCAGCACTCCGAGAACCATTGTTTCTTGCTCGAGTGACGAGTCAGATCAAATGGAGGAAGAAAGTCTAGATGACAGTGAACTTTGAAGTGGATGGGTAGTAAGGCGTTTGGCGACGGAATATATAGAAGGCAGTGCCACAGAATTCCATGGATTGGTCAACGATGCCACGTCCATTGGTCCCTTGCTCCCAAGGAACTTGGTGGAGAAGAAACTATAATGGATCTGATTGGGCAGATTATGGACGGTGACGCGGCAGGCCTCCATGTGGGCGCTGTTTCTCTCTGCTTCGTGTTGCTTGGGTTGGATGTAGTTCTGCCTTTTAATAATTTTTTATAGGGATTTTGGACGTAGTGCTGAACAACGCACGACTGGTTCATTTGTAACACGAAAGAACCAAATCATGACATTTAAACTTGCACATTTTTAAACGGAATATAATGTAAAGAATACTTCCTCCGTAAAGAAATACAGTATGAGAGCATTTAGATCAATTTTTTAGTGATCTAAATGCTCTTAGAGGATCTCTAGTAGACCCCGTAAAACGCCTATCCGCAAAACTCGTTTATAGTTCGTCAAAAAACGGTTTTGCGGGCCGACGCGGGCTGCGGCCGAGCAGACCCCTCGCCCTCGCAAACCGAAAACCATAGATTAGCCAATTTGACAGCGATTCCGACGATTGAGTTCAAATTCGAAGAATAAAACATAGTTCGTGCGCAAATAAAAATATAGTTTTTCTACGACAAACACAAAAGGATTTCATGCAAAAGCAACAACCACGTCCATCATCATCTTGGTCGCTTTTCACCCGGCGCTACAGTGAATGTCATCAAGTCACGAGCTACCGCAATGGTGAAAAGCGAAGCAAGTAGAAGAAAATCGAAGAAGCATACCTTCCGGCCATTTCGTCAAACACCTAGCTTGCGGTGGAAGCATCGCCGTTGAAGGGCGTCGTCGTGGTACCTCTTGCCGGGGCGGAGGGAGAGGATGAAGTCGCCGACCTTTTCGTAGGAGCCTTCTTGTGCTTCACGCCCGATACCTTGTCCTTCTTCTCCGACAACGGCCGGGCAGATCGCACAGCGGCGGCGGGCGCGCGTGCCTTCCTGGCGGGGCCAGCCGGATTTCTGCCCTGCACGGCGACGTTGCCCAGCCGCTTGCGGACAGGCACGGTGGTGCCTTGAGCAGTGGGGGCGACATGGCCGACGACGAGATCTGCAGGAGGAGATTGCGCGTGTGCGACATCCACGGTGGCGGGGGACGGATGGGAGGCTTCCATGGCGGCGAAGAATGGTCGGGGAAGATGGACCGGAGCGGGCGAAGGCGGGGCAATGGCGGCAAAGGGGGTGGGAAGCGGGAATGGCCGCGCGAAAAATTTCCCTTGCGCAAAATCTCGCTGCGGATAGGGGGCGGGCTCGGGTCGGCCTCCCACCCCGTGAATCTAAAGGTTGAGGTCGAACTTTTGCCGCGCTCCGCAAAAAAATTTACAGGTCGTGGCCCGATACGAGGTCTGATCAGGTAGTTTTTTTTTTTGCGTAGACTCATATTTTAACGATTATTTTGCAGGTCGGGACGTTATGCAGGATCTGCTAGAGATGCTTTTATATTTCTTTTGGCGGCATGTACCGATCTACCTCGTCCCAAGAAATACAAACAGTGTAGAACCAAATAAGCACTTCGTTTTCCTTTTTCGTGAGATGTTGTGGTCGATGCTTCCTTTCTGCTTGGTGTTGCTTTGCTTCAGCTCAGAATTCATTTTGCGAGATGGTATGGTCGCCGTTCTGGTCAAATCTCCAGTATTTTTTCTAGGGAAGGATGGGAAATCTCTATTGCTCGCTCGCAGCAACAAAAATGTCGGGTACTCGCACAGGGCGATGCGGCATGGCCCAGGCCCAACAGGGAGGCGAGAACAACTGCTTTTATAAAGTTTTTTGGTAGCGATTTTTAGTGCTGTTTTGACAGTTTTCTTCTGTTCGGTTTACTGTTTTGTTTTTTGTTTTTCTTGTTTTTCCTTTATTTTGAGTTTTTTTAACAAAAAATTCTGAACAATTCTAAATTTCTCAAGTAATTGTTTTTATGATTTTTGAAAATGTTAAGACCATTTTTTCCAGTGAACATTATTTGAACTCACAAATACATTTTTAAAGCCATGATATTTATTAACCCCTGAACCATTTTTTTACAATTTGAGTCAAAAATTTATTAATTTGTGAACAATTTTTAAATTCGAGAGGCTTTAAGTTACTAAATTTTCCAAAAAAATACAACCTTTCTAGAAAAGTGCAGCAGCCATTTTTTTGGAGGTAAACCAGTTGCAAAATCAGAGAGAAAACACAAAGTTGGAGAAAATTAGTCATGAGGAGCCTCCACGCGTAGGTTGGCAACCAAAATCGCATTATATGAGTTACCTCGATTTTTTGACACAGAGAGCATCCAATAGATGGCCCCGAAAGGATGTACCACAAAAGGGGAACAAAATATTTGTGAGTTCAAAATAAATACCAACAAAATTTCAATGATAATACAGAAATCAAATTGGTCATATTTGGATCAATGATTTGCAAGAGGGAATTGTATACATTAGTTTGGGTTCTCTTCTGAGTGAATAATTTCTATGACAGTCAAGAATACAAATATAAAGTTCTATCCTCACCACTAAGGCTAAAACGATAGTTAGCTAGTTACATTAGCGTTGAGCTGGAGGTAAATGAAATGTATTCACCATTATGTCATTTTACTTAATGCAATACTCTTTTATTACTCAATACTCGAGATGCATGTTGGATATTTGTGTTTGGATGGAGTAGTAGCTATAGATGCAAGCTAGATAGTAGCCTATGGACAGTTGGATGTAATGCCTATATGTTTTCATGACAATGATGATTTGTCATACACACTACAATTTAATCAACACATGTGTATCCTTAAGTTAATGCACCATTGCTCTTTGGAGAGATGTCTGTAGTGAAACTATGAACCCCGCTCCAATGTTCCTCACTGATAGAACCTTTCATTTACTTTCATATTCTCTAGTTTATTACTTTTAATATTAAAAAATCCAAACAGTTTAATAGGTTGTGCAACTAGCAAAACTAGTGAGATTGGCAAGGTCACTATAACCTGTGGGGGACACAAGTTAAGTTTCTTAGTTGAGTGCATGTCTGATCATTAGGCATGTGATTTTTTATTCACAAATTGATACCTTAGTTCCTTAACTGAGAGGAAGCCTTGCCGCTCGCTACCAACCATCTACACTTCAGGTGCAACAAACAATGTATTCTAAAAGTAGCAGGTGCCCAAAGCGGATATAATGGTTCAACAAGCCTCCTCGTTGTTGCAGTTGACATGAAAGGTGGTGTGTCCCACAAAGGAAGAAATGGGTCAAAAAAAACAAGGGCTCGTGATGGCAACTCACAAAGACGACACACAAGGGCTTGCGACTAAGTTGTTCGTAGACGTTAGTAGCACAACCATAGTTCAAAAAAAATTAGTGGCAGTCATTGAATATCGAAATTGGATAGTGGTCCATACATGATTTTCCATTAAATAAATGGGTGAGCTTAGGTTCATATCCAACCTTGTACATCCCTAGAAAATGGAGTACAGCACACACATTTGCGATGTGAACTAACAAAAATGGATCATGGAAAAAACAGTGCATGTGAGGATGTGCCATGACACATTATTGCTATAGGCGGTATAATCGGATAATCTAAGTAGCATCTAGAGTACTTTGCTTATATATGTACATTGAGAGAGAGGCCATAGAACAAGGCCTTTTTCATAGTTTGGTTTCCAATCGATGGTGCCTCCATTGGTGGAGCCAGACAAGGATGGCTAGATGAGCGAAACACAAATGTCCAGGGAAAATAACTCTATACCTTCTAATTAACACCCTCTCTTACCCAAAATACATTTCTTCACAAAAAAATTGACATATCAATAGTAAAACATAGGAGTACATACATAGATCTCAATTTGAAAATCCACATATCCATAAGTAAATCCAACATTTCCTATCACAAGGAACACATTCATTACCTTGCCCAAAAGGGACTCGCAAATTGCGCCTATGAGGACGTTACCAAAGGCAGCATAGCCAGATACTTCGAGTAGCAGAACATTGCGCTTATAGAGAGATGGTAGAACAAGGAACTTTTCATATTTGGATTTTTTGGTTTCCCGACTATGGGAGGAAACACAAACGCCTCTGCGAAAATGACTATTTATTTTAATTAAACAGCCTACCCCTACCCCAAAAAGTATTTATTCACAAAATTTCTGAAGGCTAGGGAGAGGGAGCACCCCCTCCCCCCAAGGTAAGAAATGTGTCCAATTCCACTTATTAGTAGTAAATATATGAGTACATATGTGGATCTATATTTGAACATACTCATAACTATAAGTAAATCCAACATTACCTCTCACCATGAACAAATTCATTACCTTGTCGACTACACTGGCAGGAGTTCCACACCTAGATCTCAATTTGAACATCCACATATCTATTAGTAAATATAATATTTCCTATCGCAAAGAACACATTGATTACCTTGTCCATGAGGATTTGCTAATTACACACGTGAAGATATTTCTTGGCACATCACTACCGAAGGTGGCGTCGCCAGATACGCCAAGTAGCATACGAAAAGTGGTGCTCATGGACAGGTTGTAGAATGAGGAATTTTTTGTATTTGGATTTTTTGTTGGCTGACTGTGGGAGGAAATACAAATGCCTCAGGGCAAACGACTCTATTTATTTTAATTAAACACCCTATCCCTACTCGAAAAGCATTTATTCAAAAAAAAATCGAAGGCTAGGGGCAGGGGGCAGTGCCCTACAAAACATATGTCTAGTTTAATTTATCAGTAGTAAATAAAGTACATATGTGGATCTCTATTTGAACATCCTCATATCTATAAGTAAATCCAACATTTGCTCTCACAAGGAACACATTCATTACCTTGCCAATTGCATCGGTAGGAGTGCCATGGGAGCAGTTGTGCATAGAACACTACACAAAACATAGGCATAGGCCAATCGACAAGTGTATATATATTAGGCGGCAACAAAAAGAGCTTATATTGTCTAGGCTAATAAGTTGAGACAACAATACTTGCACTGCTCCAAAGATGATGACATAAGAGGCTTCGTTGTCTCCACTACGACAATTGCTCCTGCCGCCATGATGGGAGCAATTTACCGTACGCACCGCATTGCATGTATGAGCAAAGATGTAGCCATGTAACATATGGTTGGTTGAAAGGATTTTTTGTCTAAAAGGACCCCCTGCCGAACGCTATTGCCAAAAAAGACTATCTGCAGATAAAAATGTCAAAAAGGACCCCCTAACTAGTGGCGGCAGGCGCGGCAGGCGACACGTGGCACCTGCCGCCACGCCAGGAGGCGGCGGGCCCTGCCGCCACCGCAGGAGGCGGCCGCGCGGGGCACAACGGCCTTCGTATAGTGGAGCAGCTGGGACGGAACGGGCCAGGAGTTGTGGGCCCGGCCGCCACAAGGTGAGGCGGCCTCTGTCGCCGCTGTCGCTCCCGGGGCGACAGGTCGTGTTGCTCGCGGGCCCAGCGTGTGGGCCAGGCCGCCACTGCAGCAGGCGGCGTCCCTGTTGGACAGCGTTGATTCCCGACGGCGCGGATTTTCACGGGCGCTGATTCCGGTGCTGACGGCGCAGATTTTCATGGGCGCTGATTCCACAGTTCCTTATTTTGCTTTCTGCCACAAGTTTCGATGATCTAAATCAGATTCCCACCTAAACTTTGTAGTATTGATTGCTACGTAGACGACACTGATTAAAGCGATGCGTGAGTCTCCCTTTCGTCTATTGCTCCAGCCGAAGCGACAGCACTCAAGCGTGCTGATTTGAACGCGTGTTTTCCTGCCGCACACTCGAGAGCGTTGTTGTTGCTGTGTGTGATGAGACACCGCGATGCTGGAATCCGATGCCGCGGTAGGTGAGTTCTGGCTCGTTCTGCCGACAATACAGTGGTCCTCTTCTTTATAAACGTACATCCGCAGCTCCGTGCGCATACACTCTCTCTCGCATATCTCTGGTTGCCTTCTCTGCCTCTCTGCTCTCTCTAAGTGTAGAAGAATACACAGACAAAGAAAAACTTGGTAGCCACTTTCACTCGTGATTTTGGCCGATTTAGAATTGGATTTCGAAGATGATGAAGTTGAAGAAAAGATAGATTATGGTAAGATCTATCCATTTTTGTTGCTTTCAGGTTCTGCATCATCAAAGGGCAAGAGTTCTGCATCGTCCAAGGGCAAGAGTTCTTCATCGTCCAAGGGTAAGAGTTCTGCATCCTCGAAGGGCAAGATTTCTGCATCGACGGAGGATGACGATGATGCCTTCATGTAGTTTTTAAGTTGTATTCTAGTTGTACCGTTTAATTTAGATGTACTTGCATTATTAGTTTGTCTCTCTTATTGTAAGGCATTATGTTCTATTTTAATTTCATTTTGTAGTTGTTGCACGATGTTCGATAATTAGTGGAGGGAAAGAAAATGCCACTACTTTATTCTAAAACTATATTTTTTCCATCACGACAAGGTACAACTAAAAATAAGATACAACACGATAAGGTACAACTGAAAATAAGATACATCGTAGAATTGAAATAAAGCTACATTTAACTACTGAAATAAAGCTACATTAAACTGCAGAAATAAAGATACAAATGATTGCGAAATTTAAAATACTACCACAGGAATCTACTGAGTCCAACATGGATATTTTCCTTTTCCATCGCCAGCTTCTTCTGCTGCCTTGGCCTGACGAGCCCTTTCTTTCTTTCTCTGCCTCTCCGCCTCACGAGCCTCCTTTTGCTGTCGTTCCTGCTCCTCCATGCGACGAGCCTCTTCCCTGTTTTTCTTTCCTAAATCCTGAAAAACCGGTGTTGCTTCGCATAGTATTCTTTTAACTCTCTCTCTTGCTCTGCTTTCTCCTCAGCTTCCGCCTTCTCGCGTCGCTCTTCCGCATAGAAACTATTCCACGCACGGCGACTTCTTTCACGAATCTCAGTCACTGCCCAAGCCGGCATCTCCGTGTCAATCCAACGATAGTACATGCAGAGAGGCGGAGGAGACTACAACAAGAAACCAGAATGTTATTAAAGAATCTATCAAAATACCAACAATATCTATTTGTGATGGTTAAAGCATACCAGAGGCTTGTCGTACTCTGAAATAGCTATGGGTGGATCTTCCTCATAATTGGCGCACATGAAAAACTTCATGCCCAACCAATCTGAAAAATCCGTAACCTCCTTCACCTTGCAAAGATCGCCACACCAACACCGCAGGACTGCCACCCCCGGAGGCAAACTTGCATTCTTCATTTTCCTCGGCCTAATGCTTTGATCCGAGCTAGGCAAACTCATACCGACTGAAAAATGTGTTACACACTTTGCGCAGTGCCGATTTCGAGGATGGCTGGACGAGAGCCTCGGTGTCTCCTTCTATAAGCTCAGACGATAAATGATGGCGAGAAAATTAAGCGGGGAAATTTAGGATCCCTGTAGTGTCGGCACAATAGCTTCCCGCAGCATCGGATTCCCAGTGCCATCGCATCCGCTGAGGCAAAAGAAGCAAAGCCAGGACTGATTCCCGGGCGAAAGAACCAAAAGCGTCCATATTCCCGCGCGTCGGAGTCACCGCCGTCAATGTCGCTGTCGTGCCTCGGAATCAGTGCCGTTTGCGCACTGTCGCGCGTGCAGCAGCACAAGACATGCCGCCTCGGCTGGTAGCGGCGTGGCCCACCTGCTGGGCCCGCGCGCAGCAGACAGTGTCGGTCGGGGAGCGACGGCGGCAGCGGCGGCCGCCTCACCCGGTGGCGGCCGGGCCCACCTGGCGCGACCCGTTCCATCGCGGCATGCTGCACTGTGCAGAAGCCGTTGTGCCCCGCGCGGCCGCCTCCTGCGGTGGCGGCGGGGCCCGCCGCCTCATGGCGTGGCGGCAGGTGACACGTGTCGCCTGCCGCGCCTGCCGCCACTTGTGAGGGGGTCTCTTTTGTCAATTTCGTCCGCAGGGGGTCTCTTTTAGCAATTCCAGTGGGCAGAGGGTCTCTTTCGACAAAAAATCGGTTGAAAGGTATGTTGTCGTAGGATTATATATGCTTACTTCTTGCATGGAACATATGGTTGGTTGAAAGGTATGTTGTCGTAGGATTATCACACCAAAGAGAAGGAATTTTGTCCCATGGCACACCAAGCTCTTTGAGCAAAGATGTAGCCATGTAACTCTAGCCGTGACATTAGATAAGGCGCTATATTTTTCTTCTGTACTTGAAATTGCGAAGATGGCTTGATTTAAAAACTCGAATATACTCCCTCCGTTCCATAATGTAGTGCTTTCTCTATTCTCGCGCTTCAACTTTGACCACAAATTTAACCAATGAAACCGACTGCGAAGGGAGCAAAAATTGTGAAGGAAATATGTCTTAGAGGCAATGATAAATTATTATTTATTTCCTTATTTCATGATAAATGTTTATTATTCATGCTAGAATTGTATTAACCGGAAACATAATACATGTGTGAATACATAGACAAACAGAGTGTCACTAGTATGCCTCTACTTGACTAGCTCGTTAATCAAAGATGGTTATGTTTCCTAACCATGGACAAAGAGTTGTCATTTGATTAAAGAGATCACATCATTAGTTGAATGATCTGATTGACATGACCCATTCCATTAGCTTAGCACCCGATCGTTTAGTATATTGCTATTGCTTTCTTCATGACTTATACATGTTCCTATAACTATGAGATTATGTAACTCCCGTGTGCCGGAGGAACACTTTGTGTGCTACCAAACATCACAACGTAACTGGGTGATTATAAAGATGCTGTACAGGTGTCTCCAAAGGTACATGTTGGGTTGACGTATTTCGAGATTAGGACTTGTCACTTCGATTGTCGGAGATGTATCTCTGGGCCCTCTCGGTAATGCACATCACTTAAGCCTGGCAAGCAATGCAACTAATGAGTTAGTTGCGAGATGATGTATTACAGAACGAGTAAAGAGACTTGCCGGTAACGAGATTGAACTAGGTATTGGATACCGACGATCGAATCTCGGGCAAGTAACATACCGATGACAAAGGGAACAACGTATGTTGTTATGCGGTCTGACCGATAAAGATCTTCGTAGAATATGTCGGAGCCAATATGGGCATCCAGGTCCCGCTATTGGTTATTGACCGGAGACGTGTCTCGGTCATGTCTACATTGTTCTCGAACCCGTAGGGTCCGCACGCTTAAGGTTTCGATGACAATTATATTATGAGTTTATGAGTTTTGATGTACCGAAGGAGTTCGGAGTCCCGGATGAGATCGGGGACATGACGAGGAGTCTCGAAATGGTCGAGACGTAAAGATCGATATATTGGACGACTATATTCGGACATCGGAAAGGTTCCGAGTGATTCGGGTATTTTTCGGAGTACCGGAGAGTTACGGGAATTCGCCGGGAGAAGTATTGGGCCTTGATGGGTTTTAGTGGGAAGAGGAGAAAGGGCCTGCTGCGCCCCCCCTCCCCTCTAGTCTGAATTGGACTAGGGAAAAGGGGGCCGGCCACCTTTCCTTCTCCTCCACTTCCTTCTCCCTTCCTCCCCTCTTGGTGGACTCCTACTAGGACTTGGAGTCCTAGTAGGACTCCACATCCTGGCCGCACCAAGCCTTGGCCGGCCTCCTCCTCCTCCATCCTTTATATGTTGAGGCAAGGGGCACCCCATAGACACACAAGTTGATCATTGAGATCGTTCCTTAGCCGTATGCGGTGCCCCCTGCCACCATATTCCACCTCGATTATATTGTAGCAGTGCTTAGGCGAAGCCCTGCAACGGTAGTACATCAAGATCGTCACCACGCCGTCGTGCTGACGGAACTCCTCCCCGACGCTTTGCTGGATCGGAGCCCGGGGATCGTCATCGAGTTGTACGTGTGCTAAGAACTTGGAGATGCCGGAGTAACGGTGCTTGGATCGGTCAGATCGAGAAGACGTACGACTACTTCCTCTACGTTGTGTCAACGCTTCCGCAGTCGGTCTACGAGGGTACGTAGACAACACTCTCCCCTCTCGTTGCTATGCATCACCATGATCTTGCGTGTGCGTAGGAAAATTTTGAAATTATTACGTTCCCCAACAAATTGTACCAGTGAATTCGTATTCAAAAGAAGTTTTCAATTATATAATTTTTTCTCCCGCCGCAGTCGGTCTCGTTGGTTAAATTTATGATCAAAATTGAACTTCGGAAAGCGTGGGCGTACTATATTTTGGAATGGAAGAAGTATTAGTTGATCCAAGGAACGCCGAGTCACCTGACTAATAACAAAGAGGATTGCGTTAAGGGTATATATAACCTAATGGAGCCGGCTATTTAAAACTTTGATGGTTCCATGCAAATTGTGCTTGCTAAGGGAAAAGGAGCGGGCACCTGTGTGTCATATAGTTTCATGGTAAGATCAGCGTCATATAGTTTCTTTGTTTGTAAATTCATAATGCATTACCTAGTTTCTAACTGTACTTATTAATCTGGAGTGATCTCTTTTGTTTGTAAATTTGCTAGGGTTGGAGGAAGCGGGGCCTCTCGGCGCGCCTCCTGGTCCGGTGTGCCGGAAGAGCCCCCGCCGGCTCCTCGGGCCTGAACCGCTTGGTCGCGCGCTTGTTCTGAAGGCCAATCATCTGTATGCCTTTCGGGTTCCACTGGGATGGGATGGAGTAACACAGAGGCCATGACGGAACGGAACACGAGGAACAGGGGGGCTTTCACCGCCTCAAGAAAACATTACTCTAATGCAAAATAAAAACATTACTCTCGCTATAAAGAAAAATATAAGAAAGTTTAGATCACTACTTTAGTGATCTAAATGCGAAGGGTGGGCCGACCGACTAAATATTATGTTCATCTTTTCAAAAATTATTGTAAATAAAATAAAGCAATAAAACACATTAACGCCTTTGCTCAACTGCTAGGGTTTTCTGGTGCCGTCATCATATGAGAAATTTAGGTCCCCTCGCCTCCCGTTGCCATCTTGGCGCTGAGAGGTGGGAGACCTCGAATCTTCAAGATCTATATGTTCTTTGCCAACGTCTAGTGATCATTATTGTTTTGCGAAAATAAATTTCCACTCGTCCTTTTGATGGTGCGATGAGGTTAGAGAGTTTTCTGTCCTCGCGGGTTTGATTATTTGGATAGGATGAGTTTATGTTGTTGTGTCAAGCTTTTTTTTTTATTGATCTGATTCTTTGTGGAGGAAAAATCTTGCATCGACACCATGGTGAAGGTATAGTCATTCGACGGCTTGCATAGGGGATCATCCCGGCCCAAGTACGTTCATCGATCAAGGCTTCCCACCTTTTTGGATGGGCGACTTAAGGCGCTTTCAAAAATCATTATTGGTAATGTTCGTGCGGGGGAAAGAGCGACAACATCGTCGCTTCAGTCCAATTGCAGCCTCTTTACCAATGTCTTTGGAGTATTTTTTCGAGCAGATATTGATACCGCGAAGAAGGTGTTTTCAAGAGATTTCATTGTAATTCTTAGCCATAGGAGTTACTTTGTATTTTCCTGGATCTTATGTCCAAATCAATGTACCTGTAATATGAGTATGAATAAAGTTACAGTTGTTTCTCAAAAAGTACATTAAATTGCACTTGTATAAAAAATAGCTCATTTCCAATTTGTGCATATAATTTGCAAATTTGTACCTATATTGAATAAAATATTCATGCTATATTTGGAAGTGTTCCAATAAAATCATGTAAAATTTTGTGCCAAATTTTCTTGCACTTCAAGAAAAATGTCCATATTTGCGAAAAAATGTCCACATATTTTGGAAACAATCATGTATTTTTGTAAAATCTTTTCGTATTTACCAAAAACTCAAAAAACAAATATGAATAATGAATAAGTAGATAAAAACAAAAGGCGGGGAAACATATTTTAAAAAATAAAAGGAGAAGGTACAAAAATAAGAAACAAGAAATAGAGAAAAGATCTAAAAAAAGAACAACAAGGACAAGAATAAATAAGCCAAAAATACCTATTTCTCCATGGGCAGAAATTGGTGCGCTTTGGGTCCACAGGGGAACCCAATTCCTATTCAGCGCCTTAAGCGCCCGTTATAGGCATACCTGTACTCAATTCACATCCCATAAATGCTTCTAAAAGATCTTAGATATTGTGCCCAATGCCGAAATTATTTCCGATACATGAGGAACTGGGCTTATTTATTCTTTTGTTCTTGTGTTTTGTCATTTACTATTTTTTTGTTTTATATTTTGATTTTTTTTGTAAAATTCTCATTTTTGTTTTTGATATTCCAAAAGTCATGATTTGTTTTTCAATTTTAAGAAATTTTAATAATTCGCTAACTGTATTTATTGTATGAAAATTTTCCAAACTCGGTATTTTTTAAAATTTTATGAAAATACTCAAATTCATGAAAAATTATCAACATTATGAACCTTTTTTTGGAATTTATGTTTTTGAATTCATGAACCTTTTCAAATCCATGAATATGTCTTGAATCCATGATTTTTTTTAAAATCCGCTAACCTGAGCTAAGAGTTTTTTGAAAAAGTGAAGGATTCCCGGTGAATTTTTGACCGGTGAACTCTGAACGGTGAACCAACCGAACGAGCACTGCCTCGCTACCTCGTGAACCGAGCAAACAAACAAGTACTCCCTCCGGTCTTTTTTAGTTCACATATAAGATTTGCCCGAAGTCAAGCCTCGTAAACTTTGACCAACTTTATGGAAAAAAATACCAACATTCGCAATGTGAAATCAATACCAGTAGATGCGTCATGATTTAAAGTTTCATATTGTATAACTTTAGCATGGTAGATGTTGATATTCTTTCTTATAAATATGGTCAAACTTTGTCAACTTTGACTTCAGACAATTCTTATATGCAAAGTAAAAAGGACCGGAGGGAGTAGGTGGTCGTTGGATCGGCCAACATGAGGTGGCAGCGAGCGCTACCTCGCTACGTGGTGCGCCGGACGCTGAGGTGGAGGTCTCTAGTGGGAAATCGGCTTGCCGAGAAACGGAGCAAAATTATTTGCTTACATGTGAAGTGTAAAGGTTGACATCAGGCCGCGCACTAGTGAGCCGACAACCCGTGAAAGAGCTTGCTTCGAGCAACAGGCCCGCAGGCCTAATCATTTGCATCGAAAATTATAAACTTGCCTAAAAAACCAAAAATCCTAAACCTACGGACACGGGTTACAGATGTGTCCTGTCCTCACTAATCTTCCATAGTTTTACTTTTTTTCGAGGAATTGACAGGAGCCCTGCTTTTTCTTATAGATGAAGACCAGAAACACAATTTACAGGGCACACGTTTTTAAGGAACGTGACAGAAACCCAAAGAGGCAGAGAAAACCTAGTATAGACTCAGCCGATACCGACAAATGGCAAGGCCCCAACGAAAACGAGATCTCGTTGCTTAATGGCCTCAAAAGCCAGTAAGACAACCTCGCGACGAGTCATCCGTTGACCCATCAAAACACGTCTGTTTCTCTCTTTCCAGATAGCCCAAAAGGTGTAGATGATCCTTTCGCTCCATTGCCGCCGCACATGGGATGGCTCATTTACCAACATCTTGTCCCACGAGTCAGAAACAACACTGGCTTGGGCAAGAAAACCGAGACCGCAACACCCTTGTTGGTCCAGGTGATTACCTGGTTCCAAATAGCGACCGTGAAGGGACAGTCCTTGCAAAGGTGGGTCACTATTTTCGGCTGCTGAAGACATAGTTGACATCTTGGGTCGTGTGGCCAGCCATGAATAGCCAGCGTATCTGCGGTGAGAATTCTACAGTGCAGGACTAGCCACGCGAAGAATTTTCATTTTGGCTCAACATGGGCAGATCAGACCTTTGAAAAGTCAAATCACGGGTGTGAGCCAAACTGTGCCGCATAGGCCGATGTGGAAGAGTAGGCTCCATTTGTGGTCAGGTTCTAGGAGATTGTGTCGTCACTGATCTGGCAGTAGAGCTATTTGGCTGATCCATCCATACCGAGTGACAAATTCCCCTAGTTGTTGCAGGGATCGAAGGTTAGCGATTGCTCTGATCCACTTGTCATTTGTCAACTCATGATGCACCATCCTATTTTTCCTTGTAGCGATTTTGTAGAGCTCTGGCGGAACATAGTTTTACTTTGTGACCCCCCCCCCCCCTCCCTCCTTCTGCCCTATTTTCAATCAGATATGCCACCTCAACATTGTAGGCTTAATTCCGTAGGATTTGGTCCGTAGGTGTTGCAACTAGCAAAACTCCGTCTGCATGGGTCACTTTGTGTGACCATTTTTTCCTTCTTTTATATAGAATCTCAAATATGTATATATTTTCACCATTTTTACAAAAAAGTGTAATAACGAGGGAAAAGGAAAGTTTAGTGTCTTGCAACTGGAAAAAAATGTTAGGGAAAAATATAAAAAGAAGTATCCATATATTTAAAAATATGTCCTTTTTGTTTTTATCCACTTTTTGACAACAAGGAATATAGACGGACTGACGGGTCTAAAGATCGCCACTGAGGGCATTTTTGGCCGGCCAGTAACGGGAATAGTTTCTTTGTACTACTGATGGGATCATCAAAACAGTTTATGTACCATCTTCACATTGCTTTTCTACAACAGATTACAAACATCCCCAATGTCCACACAAACAAGTCCTTGCTTGGTTCAGGCTCACAACTCTATTTCAGTACCGACGTCGATGTGTACGCTGCAAGAACCGGGCTGCACAGGTAGGAGCAGCCTCTTATGTCCATTGCTCAACATCATTGTCACGTCGCGCATGGTAGGCCTGTCCTCCGCGCTATCCTGGACGCATAGAAGAGCGATCTGGATGCACCTCATAACGTCCATTTCCGGGTACTCCTCGCCTAGCGAATCATCCACCAGCTCGTCGCACCTCTGCTCTCTCCACAGTTGCCACGCCTGTTTTCCAAAGCAGATTATGTATTTGCTATAAAAAAAGTATGTCTTGCAGTTAAAGTAAGTACGTAGACGATCATTTTTCTGAAAAGAAACACAAGGAGATGAACCTAGGTACAGAGATTATCTTGTGCGGCCTTGCGAGGAACTTATATATAGAGATTGAAGCAGGAAATAGTACATAATGATTACTGGCTTAGTAGGGATATTGAAGCAAAGCGAGGAGCTAATTCTTTGATTTTGACATATTTGATTTTACTCACATATTTCCTGAGCTCGTATGATCTTCCGGATAATTGGTAGGAACCGACGGCGCTCTTCCCACTTATGATCTCGAGAACTAGGATGCCGAAGCTGAAAACGTCTGACCTTGTCGAATAGACATTCTGGGAGTAATATTCCGGTGCAATGTATCCACTGCAGTGAAATAATATATGGCTGTAAGCTCACTATAAACATTATTATCACGATCAACAGAAAACGACAGGTGACAAACACTCATTTGCTCAAATCATTTTCATTGTTTACTGTTTTTTTTTGTTCAGTAAACCCAGTATTGTTGCTATCACAGATCTGCAAGAAAGATCGCTGAGAGCAGGAGAAGTTGTACACTTAATTGACTCAATTATGAGAATGACTAATTCAAGTCAACATTGATATAGGTCATAAGCAGGTATGAAGATTCATGCATTAGACAGCTCCCTTGGCTTGTGCAATACGTTCTGAATGCATATAGACTATTAAATTTAGGTTCCATGACCTCTACACTATGATATTATACATGCATGTATTGCACACACACATATTAGGTCTAGTTAGGACAAACTTTTGACCAATAATTATGCTATAATTTGTAACTTTTGTGTTGCAAAAAAAAACATTTTGCAATATGAATCTAATACACCGATTTTATGTCACATAAAGTCCATACTAATAGAGTAGTTGTTGGTAAGCCTGTCGAAATGAAATCTAATATTTGAAATATGGGCAATGATGAATCATGGAACTAAAAGTCTCGATTAGCATGGCCCTTCAAGAAAAAACACTGAAATATATCCATCATTTCAATAAGATTTTGTAGTGAACTAAATATAATTCTGGTCTCAAATGTGAAGCTTGTAAAATCAAAACCTTACAATGTTCCCATAGCCGTTGTCGTATTTGATTCTGTCACGCTGGAGAGGCATATCCTTGCAATCCCAAAGTCAGATATTTTTGGGTTCATTTCATGATCTAATAGGATGTTGCTTGGTTTCATGTCTCTGTGAACTATGCATTCATGCGCATAGTCATGCAGATAGAGAAGGCCTTCTGCTATCCCTTCAATTATGCCGTGACGTACGGGCCAACTCTTCTTTGCTCCTACCCCTATTTTAATTCCAATATGCAAATGTGAATATCAAGATACAAAATTATTTTTTCACTACATTAAATAAATAGAAATTATTTCAGCCTTTTCTCATTTTCTTGGGGGGGGGGGGGGGGGGGGGCATTGTATTTTTCATTTTTTCGGGAAAGTAGACGTACCAAAAATGAACTCTTCCAAGTTACCGTTTGGCATATATTCATACACAAGTATCCTCTCTTTGCTTTTGATGCAGCATCCAAGAAGCCTGACCAGATTCTTATGTTGTAGGCTGGCTATGAGTTTGATTTCATTCATGAACTCGCGGAACCCCTGCACTGAATTTGGAGAAAGCCGTTTGACTGCTATGTCCTGATCGTGACACAATTGGCCCTGATGAAGTGTACATGAACTTTTATATGGCAGAGCAAATGGATAAATGATACTAGCTTGAGTATATAGCATCTTATGTATTATTTATGCAAATATTCTGCATTATGACAATTAATATTCTTGTTCACAATTCTATGTTGGGTGCATTTTGTAAGAAATAATGATCTTCGATGTATATATGTGATTGATGCATCATTGGGACAAAACAAAGTTTTCTTGAATTTAGGTAAAAGAAGCCGCAATATGAATTTTGCGTATGTTTGATTCGATGATTTTTTTTAAAAAGATTGAATATTGTGTTACAAAAGAAAAAAAGTGTTATTTTGTCTCGGTAAGTCTAATATTTATGAAAGCAAAAATTTAAGTCATGCGTTCTTTTGATTCAAGTTAACGCAATTACCTTGTAAACAATGCCAAATCCACCTTCTCCAAGTTTATTTGTATCCGAGAAGTTATTAGTAGCACTTCTTATTTTTGAAAATCTGAACAACGAAAACCTTGAGTCGCTTTCATTTACAATTTCCTTTTTCAGGGTGACCAATTCCCTCTGCAATAACGATTCTGCACAAGTAATAGGTAGGCAAATATCATATTCACGTGGAAATAAAATTGATGAATAATTCGATATGTGCACATAAAGTAACATTATTATTATTATTGTTATTGTTATTGTTATTATTATTATTATTATTATTATTATTATTATTATTATGTGACCTGGTATTTGGAGGGTTTCTTAGAAAATAAACTTTTTTTTGCTCCAGCATTGGTTCATATTTGTAAAGTGCAGACGCTTAACTAGGAACCTTGTTATTGAAAGAAAGCATTGGTGCTGAAGAAAAAGTTGGTTTATTTTTATAAACACCTCTCTAAGAATATTGCGTTTAAGATGGACTAGTATACACAAAGAACAACACAGAAGAAAATACAGAAATGTGCATGAAATACTCACAAAGAAGCAAAATAGCTAGTTCTACACCATATTACAACACTCTGTGTCGCGCTATTTAGCACCCTAGATAAGGAATAGTTATTCTTTACCCCTCTCTTATTACATCACTACACTATACTTTTACCTCCCGTAAATTTTGTCCTATGCCAAAAGTGAAACGAGGAAGTGAGAAAATGTATGTTAGTCGAAATATATATTTTATATGACATCAAATTATGAATGTAAAAATATAGTAGAAAATATACATATCTCTACTCTTATAAAAAACCGAGTTGGTGATAGGTGTGCTTGCCATCTTGCAATATAGACCGTCTGATCTATATCTGATGGATAGAAAGCAAATTATGGCAATTTTATAAAAAGATACCCACACCTCTCTTCATATTTTGCAGATAAGGACTTTCCTCGTTCATCCTTATCTCCCACAACCTCATTGTTGAGCAATTAAAAAATGAAGCCTCTGGAACAATCTGGCATGGTGGCCGCTACCGGCGTCGTCCATCCACATACCTCCGCTCTGTCCGACCACCAATCACCACCACGCCCCACTCCTCCTCACCTTATCTCTTCTCTTTCTCGAGATATATTAGTTTTTACACATGGAATTACTCCCGCATGGGTCAATCACAACATGTGTCTTATTAAAAGAATGCATCTTGATGTTCCGTGCAATGCACGGGCATCTTGCTAGTAAAAGTAAATTTTGTAATTTTATGATTCAGATCTCACTTTTCTTATACCAATTTTTGTTGTATGTATGCATGTATTTGTATATAGCGATACCTAAGTAGATCACATCTGTTAGATCTCCATAACTATACCTAATAAGATCATAGCACATACATTTTCGTATTTCAAAAAAAGCCATAGCCGATGGATCACCATAGTTGCACTTACACAAATCTCACACAGAAAAATTAGGTGCACATGTTAATAATTAGGTGAACTATAAACTACAAGTACATTTTACACCTGTTTTGAACATGTTGGTTCTCATCACATACTCCAATGCTAATCTAAAACGACAAATAGATATGTGAGTGGAACCCAACGAAAAACTAGTCAATGGGAAAATCTCCTCTTACAATCTGCTATATATATAGACACTTCGTACTATCAGCGTACATAATTCCACAAGAGCAATACAAAAAGAAAATGGCTGAGAATGATTACGCACCAACATGAGTATCAACGGAGTACATAAATGAGACTGGATTACTGGAACCAAAAGCATGAGGCATGCTGGTCATTTATTTTTTATTTATAAAAGATGGATTCAGTTATATGTTCAAGCATGGACCAATAACAATACGTAGTGGAAAATGCCAACGAACACCGAGCTCCAGTGAGCTCATTTTCAAAATTTATTTTTCGGAGCACGAAAAATTCCAGATTTATTTATGAACACACGTGCACATGTATACTATGTATGTGCTAAATTCCATAGCATTATCAAACACATTAAGCTACACATAAGGGCATCCAACCAGTTATGCCGCGTGGTGCAAACTGGTTGGCCGCGGTGAAAAAGCTTTTGAGATGATTTTTTAGATGGAGGTGAGGAATTTTTTTCCTTTTTAGATGGAGGTGACGACCTCACATATTTTTTTAAATTTTTTTGAGACACATATTTTTTTTAAATGGAGGGCTACGCAAAGTAGCGCTCGCTGGTAGGCTGCGTTGGTGATTTTTTTTTACTTCTTTTTTCTAGATGGAGGTGATGATTTTCTAAAAATATTTTTCTAGATGGAGGTGAGGACTACATGTGTTTTTTTAATAAAAACATGAGCATAACTTCCTCTCAAGTGGCGTCATTGGGTGGCGTACCAACCACTAGTACTTTTACATGTGGCGTACAGAAAAAAGACAAATACACATCTTTTAACATGCCTTTTATTTTTGTTATTGGGCCAGGATTTTTTTGTACAGCCTACAAATCACAACATTTTTTCCACGAAATTTAACACGTTCTTACGGAATACATATGTTTCCATGGATTTTTTCTTTTTTTTGAAACTTTTAAATATGCTTTTTGATACTTTTGAAATACTAAGCTCACCGGAGCTCGGCCTCCAAAAATCCGCAGTCTGCGAGGAGGCCATATAGTAATAAAGCTGACTAATTCTATATAGTCAGCACAAAATGATAAATGAACGTAGAGTGATATAGCATACAACAAGTGTTCTAGAGGGCGCATAGATTGTGGGTTAGTTCGGTTGCTGTCCTCACAGCGTAACACTTGACTGAATAAATAAATCTTTCACAATTATTATTTATTATTTCTTGGAAACATAATTAAATATTTATATGTAAAATAAAGTCAAAGATACACCTTTAGAAATGTTTCAATGTCTAAATACCACGAGTTAGGATTTCTTTATTAATTAAAAAATAGCCATTTTGATTTCCCATTCGGGGTTTATACTGCATAATATATACAGTATGTAAATGCCATGAATTATGAAACGAAAAGGGTAAAGAGGAGTACAAAATATGTCTACATGAGATAAAAATAAATACCTAACAACTTCCAATACAGTAGGGATGATGCCCTCGCAATTATTATAAGGAGCACCATGCTAATGATGATGACTTGGCCAAAACTCTTACCTCTGACTTTCTTCACGATGTATGGCCTTAGCAGTAAGCCGAGGATGAGCAAAACTAGGAGAGGAACTCCAACTATGACAATCATAAACACCGCGCTCTTCCCATCTTCGATATACAAAATACGGCAAATCACTTTAAATTTGAAGTACCACTATTGTGTTTTCCTTGAAATATACTGTCATAGGAAATGTATAAACAGGAAAGCAGTGCTTACTTTTAGGCATGTCGATCTTGATAGTGTCACTTGTCTCCTCGAAGAATAAGTCCTTCTCATATCGCAGATTACACCGAACCCCCAAAATCCTGCCCCCGACGCGGCTTAAAGAGGCCTCTTGGTTGCTCCTATTGCTCATAAACAACGTCGGCAACTGCTTGATGATGCCATCAAGGCAGCTCCTGCACTGTGGCCCGGTGAGGTCCGGCCTGCACTGCACCAGGCCGTACACGGTGCTCACGCCCTGCTCGCCGAACCCGTCCTCGCCGGTGGCGTACCGGGACCGGTTAGTCAGCCTGGGGCTGCCGGAGGTGGCAAGGTCGGCCATGGTGTTCATCAGCTTCACTACCTTCCCCATCAACCGCTCCGCTGCCTCGGAGCCCCTGACGGAGTTCATATTGTTCGCCGACCATTCCGGCTCGTTGCTGGTGTTGGAGAAGGACCGCTCGTCGTCGGTGAACCGGAGCATGTACTGGTCGTAGTAGACGACGGCGGCCTTCCGGAAGAAGACGCGCTCGGGCACGCCCTGGAAGGCGGCTCTAAGGCCGTCGGCGCAGTTGGCGCCGGTGTAGTCACCCCGGCAGAGCACGAAGCCGTACACCTTGTCAGGCGCCTCGCCGTAGCTGCCCTTTGCGAAGCCCGACGCGCGGGCGCCCGCGGCGAGGGTCGCTCCGAGAGCTACAAGGTTGGACCCGTAGCTGCTGTTTGCCGTGAACGTGTCGGCGGCCTCGTCGGGGAGTGTCTGCAGCGGGCTCACCGTGGCGGAGGCGGCGTCAACGCTCGCCGCCGGTGGCCACAACCACAAAGCGAGGAGGAGGAGGAGGTACGTGGGCATGGTGGTGACTGGTTGCTGGTGAGGTACGTACATTCGAGCGTTCGACTGGTTAATTAGCTACTCCAGCTTGGAGCCTTTGACTGGAGACGGGAGCATGCGAACATGACACCGTGACCAATCAAAACAACGGGTCTTCCAACCAATACCGTGACCAACTAATACTAGAAAATTAGGCTTGATGGGATGTACTTGGCTTGTTTTCCATAGGTTGTCATCAGTTTAAGGGTGGACATTGGGCCGCACTTAGGAAATTGCCGCGAGTATTCCAGGGACCAGAGCAGAAGCTTTGTGACTCTGACGTCCTGTTCTTATCGAAGAACCAACCTCTAGTTCTGACTTCTGACATGGATATGCATACTACATTCTGGATTGGATGTGGACTGTATACAATTCTTGAAGTCAATGTTCCACGAATGAATAGATAGCGTCGACACCGACATTTTATAATTATTCTTCCAAGGGATCCATTCGTCGATATAGACCAATTATACATGGTATTATAAACATAAGCTTAATAAACTATCTGACTTCTTTTACTTATTGCTCCTTTCATTCCAAATATGTTGTGTACGTATTTTTCTAGAAGTTATGCTTTCTAAATTTTTACTAGGTGTATAGAGACAAATATACAAATGTATAAGACCAAATAAATATAATTAGATACATATTTTTACTTATTTATTTTGTATTATTAATGTTGATAATTTTATCTATAAACTTGCTTAAACTTTACAAAATTTGACTTTAGAAAGAATCTATACACAACTTGCTTAAATTTTATCTCTTTGCCCATCTTAATCTAATTGTTTGTGCTGCTCGATATGTAGATTTATCAGTATATATTATCTAAAGTTGCCAAAACATTCTATCTTGCACATTAATTATATTTTTTTCGTAGTGCATTTGTTGTTTTCTATTGACTTATATTTCTTTGGCACAAATAAAAATATCTTATTGTATACTTAACATGACTTTTTCTTACAACCTTTTATTGTTAAAATATTATACCTTAGTAACTGTTTTATAATCTTTTGCTTTTTTTAATTATCATTAGGTCAATATTTTTCTTTGCCAATCACCTCTCAGTCACTATAGTCACGGCTTGTTCTCTTTAACATTCCCATGTTGTTTTGCCGATTTTTCTGGTCATCTATGTAATGCACAATCTTACCACGGAAGTCGAGTATAGATTCATTTTTGTTACAACATCAGCGCCTCTCAATTCTTCATTAATTATCAATGTATATTCATTAAAAAGTTCTAACATATTTTTCCTTTCACTCTTCCTACCATATATTGCTCTCTTTGATAGCACACACATTGTTTAGCTAAGGCATATATATTTTCAGCACAATCAAAACAACATATTGCATACTTTTATTGTTATAGTCACTCCAAATATCATTATGGAATATAATTCAATACAAAACAACAAATCTATGTCACAACTTTTCTATGGAAATACGTTTCTTCCTCAAAGATGGTTTGATTTCTAAATAACATATGTCATAACTTTTGCAAAACCATCTCAATTTTTTACCATGCACTACAAGGATCATATGATGAGACCATGCCAAGTTTCATGTTTTTTAAGTTCGTTTGCATTTTTTGAAATTTTAAAAAAAACTCATGTTCAGGGTCAAGTCTTGACACCCTCATGTTTGTAATTCCTTTCCTTTTCTTCTGTAAGTCCTAAAAATAGACTCAAGAACACAAATATGATTTTTTTGAAACCAGTTTTGCCAAACTTTTCAACAAGTTACAACTCAAATTTAAATTATACCCGTTAAATGTCTAGAAATGCACTTAATGATGAGACCATTCCAAGTTTCATGTTTTTCGGAGTTCGTTTGCATTTTTTGAAATAAAAAAAATCAGAAAACTCACATTCGTGGTCAAGTCTTGGCACCCTCATGTTTCAAATACCTTTCCTTTTCTTCTACAGGTCCTAAAAATAGACACGGGAACACAAATATGATTTTTCAAACCAGTTTTGCCAACCTATTCAGCCACTTACAGTTCAAATTTGAATTGTATTGGTTAAATGTCCAGAAATGCACCTAATGTCTTAAATATAGCAAGCACACTCGGAAATATGCTATTTTTGACATGGTTCATGTAATGGTGTATCTTAGTGTAGAATTGTTTTTCGATGCCGACGAATGAAGCATCGGTTGCATTCACTTACTGCCTATAAAATGAATAGAGAAGGAGATAGATATAAAAAATAAAAATTCAAAATAAATGAGAGAATATAACCAAGCATAAAAATAGAGAGGAAACAAATAATGTAAAAAAAAAGAAAAAGAAAACTCGAGAAGGAGAAGAAAATGGAAAAAATAAATGTTTGCCGGGTGCAATAAAAAGATACCCGGCAAAGACAAGAGAGAAGAATATTTAAAAAGGAAAAAATATTTGCCAAGTCCGAAAAAAAGAGCTCGACAAAGATTTCTTTGCCCAGTTCAAAAGAAAAAGAAGTCCGCAAAGATTTCTTTGCTAAGTGCCAAAAAAAAAGTAACTCGGCAAAGATTTCTTTGCCCGGTTCCCCGACAAAAAGAACTCGGCAAAGATTATAACTGGGCGAAATCTCGGATTCTAGTCGTGTCTGTACTCTCCATCCAGGTGTAAGACAAGTTGATCGTTTCTACTTCATGCACGTCCATGTCCCAGACGAATCAGAAAGCAACCGGATCAACCTGTTTGGTTCCTGGCATCAGCA
Source organism: Triticum monococcum (assembly GCA_034509565.1). Lineage (NCBI taxonomy): Eukaryota > Viridiplantae > Streptophyta > Magnoliopsida > Poales > Poaceae > Triticum > Triticum monococcum. The sequence goes on from CM067846.1 coordinate 616,227,156, forward strand.
GCAATGATGTCATCATCACATATAGTAAATGATGTCATCACATATATCTCACCGGATTGCTCTGCCGTTGGCTATCTCACATGGGAAACAGGTAAGCTCCACGTTCCGGTTGTCCTGTCCATCGTGATGCAAACTTGAAATAAAAATTGATCTTTAATCTTGACCGTTATAATTTTTGTCATTATATAATTAACTGAGCAGGGCAGACCCTATATAATGCCGACCCACAAAACATATTTACAGTTCGCTGCAGATTTGATTTGCGGGGCGAATTCGTGCACTATAGATCAGAGGCCGTATATGAAAATATAAAATTAAAAAAATCACGGGAGAAACTTGCAGCAACATTGATCATATATAGTTCATCTTCATACTACATTAATCATACATAGTTCATCATTATACTGCATTGTACTACTAGGGGGAATCTGCAGGCCATGCAGCGTCCCGAGCCTACGCTACCAAAATCGATGAGCTCGCGGTTGCGACGACGCGGCGGAGGTGCCGGAGGAGCTTAGTCCTCGTCGGAGTTGAGGTCAATCCAGACCTTGGCCTGCTCGGCCTTCATGACGCGCAGGTCCGCCACCTTGGACGTGCACCTGCGACGCCGTGACGCCCTGCTCGAGGAAGATGTGCTCGATCTCGAGCTCGCGGCGGTGGCGCGCGTCGGCCTCTTCCTCCTCCTCCTCCTCCTCCTCCCTCGCCGAGCGCTCCATGATGGCGCGCTCTAGGTGCTCCTTCTGTCCCAGGGGGAGGTAGTCCTTGGGGACGATTACTCCTCGACGCAGCAGCACATCGGCCTCGATCTTGACGGCAAGCGGCCCGAGCTCCGCCGGCTCTCTCTTGACCGGAGTGAGCCGCGAGCTCGAGGCGCCCGCGGACGAGCTCCCCGCGGCAGAGGAGCCGGAGGAGGCGTGGTGGCGCACCGTGAGCTCGCCCTCGTACTCATAGAGCTCGCGTGTTCGAATGCCGGCGGCGGCCGGCTCCCGTGGTTGAACCACCTCCGCGCCCTGCGTCATCCCCATCGCTTCCGTAGCCATCCATGTTAGAAGATATTGTATAGAGATAGGAAAGCTGTTTAACTTTGTATCTCTTTCTATCTCTTCTTCTGTTTTATCTCTTCCAACCTCCTGTAACAATCCCGATCAATCTTCTCTCGATCGGTACTTGTAAGCCACAACATACATCATATATATGCAACCGCGGCCCGAGCAAAGGGTTCAATGCTTCCACCAACGTTTTACATGGTATCAGAGCCTCTTCCTCGATAGATTGGATAGAGATCGCATCTAGCTACCAGGCGACCGCAGCCATGTCCACCACCTCCGCATCCATGACGCCCAGCACCATGGGTGCGCTCACCACCTCCTCCTCCTCCTCCACGTTTGTGTCATCATCCACCTCCAACCCCACCACCTCCTTCCTCGGATCGCCGCCGCAAGAGAAGCTGACGAGGGGCAACTTCCTGCTCTGGAAGGCCATCGTCCTACCACAGATCAAGGGCGCGCAGATGGAACATCATCTCGACGCGAAGAGTCCGGCACCGCCGGCCACCCTCACCATCACCAAGGACGGCAAAGAAGAACAAGTACTAAACTTTGCGAGATCCCTCTGGTTTGCACAGCAGCAACAGCTCCAATGCTACTTGATGGGCTCCCTCTCCCGCGACATTCTTGCACAAGTCGCCACACTGCAGACGCCGGCTGAAGTCTGGCGCACCATCCACGACATGTTCGTCGCCCAGAGCCAAGCACAAGCAATCAATACCCGCATCGAGCTTACGAATCTTCAAAAAGGTAACATGACTATGGCTGAATATCTTGGAAAGATTAAGAGCCTCACAGATGAAGTTGCCTGCACCGCTGCCGCGCTCTCCGATCCGGAGATCGTGTCCAAGATCTTGGCCGGGCTGGACATGGACTACAATCCAGTAGTCTCGGCCCTTGCAGCTCGGGTGGAGCCGATCACTGTCCAGGAGCTATATAGCCAGCTCCTGAGCTTCGACGCCCGCCTCAGCCTCCTTCATGGCGCCAGCTTCCGTCAATCCTCCGCCAACGCCGTCTCGCGTGGCCGCGGCCGTGGGCGCGGTCACCACGCGCAACGCGGCGGAGGGCGTGGGTGTGGCAACTCCCAGGACATCGGCTACAACAACAACTATAGCAACGCTGGAGGCAGCAGCTACAACACCTCCGGCAACAGATCAGGGGGTGGTGGCTTCAACAACAACACTAGCCGCCGCCCCTCCTCTTCCTCTCGTGGTCGCCCTCGCTGCCAACTCTGCAAGAAGGCTGGCCACGAGGTTATGGACTGCTGGCACCGCTTTGATGAGGACTACGTTCCCGATGCTAAACATGTTGCTGCAGCCATGCGTGAGCAAGGAGGTGATGGCATGTGGTATGTTGATTCCGGCGCCACGGATCATGTCACAAGTGAGCTAGAGCAGCTTGCTCTCCGTGAAAAATATCACGGCAATGATCAGATTCACACCGCAAGCGGTGGAGGTATGGATATCCAACACATTGGTCAAGCTTTTATTAATTCACCTATGCTTAAACATGATCTAGTTCTGAAAGATGTTCTTCATGTCCCTCAAGTAGACAAAAACCTTGCTTCTATGTCTCGTTTAGCCACTGATAATAATGTCTTCTTTGAAACTCACCCTCGTTACTTTTTTATAAAGGATCGGGCAACGAGGGAACTTCTACACCACGGTAGATGCATTGGAGGCCTCTACCCCATCACATCCGGAGCACTTAGTTGCAAGCGTCGTCGGGTATACTCCGTCATCAAGCCCTCTTTGGCAAGATGGCATCAACGATTAGGACATCCTTCTTCAGTCACTGTTAAGCAAGTTATCAATAAAGGCAATCTTTCTTTGTCTCATAGTCCTCTTAGTGATTCAGTTTGTGAAGCTTGTCAATGTGCCAAGAGTCACCAACTTCCCTATCCTAGGTCGAGTAGTGTTTCTCATGCTCCGTTAGAGCTTATTTTCAGTGATGTATGGGGCCATGCCCGTGATTCTTTTGGACGAAAGAAATATTATGTCAGTTTCATTGATGATTATAGCAAGTTTACCTGGACTTATTTACTCAAGTATAAATCTGAAGTCTTTTCCATATTCCAAGAGTTTCAAAAACTTGTTGAAAGACACTTTGCCAGAAAAATTTTAACAGTCCAAAGTGACTGGGGAGGGGAGTATGAGAAACTCAACTCCTTCTTTCGTAGTATTGGTATTGCACACCATGTGTCTTGTCCTCATGCTCATCAACAGAATGGCTCTGCAGAGAGAAAACATCGTCATATTGTTGAAGTTGGTCTATCTTTACTTGCTCATGCTTCTATGCCTCTTAAATATTGGGATGAAGTTTTCATCACTGCCACATATCTTATTAATCGTTTGCCCAGAAAAGTCATTGCCAACTCTACTCCTTTGGAACGTCTCTACAATCAAAAACCGGATTACAATTCTCTCAAAACTTTTGGGTGTGCATGCTACCCCAATCTTCGTCCTTACAATCATCATAAACTTGAGTTTCGTTCAACTCAATGTGTTTTCCTTGGCTATAGTAATCTTCACAAAGGCTATAAGTGTCTAGAAGTTGCTACTGGACGTATCTATATTTCTCGAGATGTTGTTTTTGATGAAAATCTCTTTCCGTTTGCCAAGCTTCATCCAAACGCAGGAGCTCTTCTCCGTGCTGAAATAGCTCTTCTTCAAGATCACGGGGGTGAATTAAATAATGTTGACCTTGTGAAAAATTCCAATGAAAATTGTGATTCTGGAGATTTTGGCCGTCATTTTATGTGTACAGATCAGGACGAGACATGCACGGGGTCCCATGCTGATCCTGCTGGCAGTGGCGCTGGATCCCAAGCCGATCCTCGCGTCACCGCATCTGTACCTGGCGACGCGCGATCCCGGGAAGATCGCTCTCCTCTGCATACGTCTCGTACGCGGGTGGCCGACCAGGTGGACCCCGCCTGTCCCGATGCGCGGCTGGACGAGACCGCCAGCCTAGGCGCGGGTGTCTACGAGCGCGTGGCCGACAGCCCGCACCGGGTGGAGCCCGCCAGTTCAGGCGCGGGTGAGCGCCTATCACCGCGCGGCGCGGACGAGCGCTTATCACCGCGGGCACGTGTGTGCCTATCACCGAGCGCCACTTGTTCGCAGGAGGACGTGATGGGTGCGGCTGGCGACAGGGGGACAACTGAGGTGTCAGACACAACAGCCGGTGCAGGATCTTCTGTGGATCCGGCCCTGGGATCTTCTGTGGATCGTTCTGCCCCTACATCAGCAGCTCTATCTCCGGCTCCTCGTCGTCACACCAGGTCACAGTCAGGTATCGTCAAAAATAAAGAGTATACTGATGGTACGATTAGATATGACAGAGGCAAACGTGCTTTTCTTAGTACTGTTGGTGAACCAAATAATTTGCATGATGCTCTAGTACATAAAGATTGGAAGGAGGCTATGGATAAAGAATATGATGCACTCATGAAAAATAGAACTTGGCACTTAGTACCCTCAAGGCAAGGTAGCAATGTTATAGATTGCAAATGGGTATATAAAATAAAAAGAAAGTCTGATGGAAGTATAGACAGATACAAGGCTAGATTAGTTGCCAAAGGTTTTAAGAGAGATTTGGTATTGATTATGAAGATACTTTTAGTTCTGTTGTTAAGGCAGCCACTATTCGACTTGTATTGTCTATTGCTATTTCCAGAGGATGGAGTTTACGGCAGCTAGATATTCAGAACGCGTTTCTTCATGGTGTTCTTGAGGAAGAAGTGTTCATGCGGCAGCCACCTGGATATGAGAATCAAAGCACACCACATTATGTTTGTAAGTTGGATAAAGCTTTGTATGGTTTGAAACAGGCCCCAAGAGCTTGGTACTCAAGGTTGAGCATGCAGTTGCAACAACTTGGATTTACACCATCTAAAGCTGATACTTCATTGTTCTTTTATCATAAAGACAAGATCACTATATTTGTACTTGTTTATGTTGATGATATAATTGTTGCAAGTTCAAGTTCAGAGGCCACCACTTGTTTGCTTAAAGATCTGAAGTTGGAGTTTGCTCTCAAGGACTTGGGTGATCTTCACTACTTTCTTGGCATAGAGGTCAACCAAGTCAAAGATGGTATTCTTCTTACACAGGAGAAGTACACTGCTGATATACTCAAGAGAGTAGGACTGCACAATTGCAAACCTGTGAGTACACCAATTTCAACTTCAGAAAAACTTACAATTGAAAGTGGAGAAGCACTTGGATCAGAGGATGCAACAAATTATAGAAGTGATGTGGGTGCTCTACAATATCTGACTCTTACACGTCCTGATATTTCTTACTCTGTGAATAAGGTATGTCAGTATTTACATGCACCTAGAACAACTCACTGGACTGCAATAAAGAGGATTTTAAGGCATCTTAAGTTTTCTGAAGGCCTTGGACTTCAGATTACCAAGTCTCCATCTCTACTTGTTACTGCTTATTCTGATGCAGACTGGGCAGAGTGTGCTGATGATAGAAGGTCTACAGGTGGTTTTGCTGTGTTTCTGGGAACTAATCTCATATCATGGAGTGCAAGAAAACATGCTACTGTCTCAAGGTCAAGTACATAAGCTGAGTATAAAGCTTTGGCAAATGCTACAGCAGAAGTAATATGGATACAGACATTGCTCTATGAACTTGGAATCAAGGCTCCACAAGCTGCTAGATTATGGTGTGATAATATTGGAGCAACCTATCTTTCAGCTAATCCTGTTTTCCATGCACGCACCAAACATATTGAAGTTGATTTCCACTTTGTCAGAAAAAGAGTAGCTCGAAAGCTACTTGATATTCGATTTATACCTACTGGAGACCAACTTGCTGATGGCTTCACAAAACCTCTTACTATGAGGAGGTTGGATGAATTCAAGTACAATCTTAACCTTGCGCAAGTTCCTAAGGTTTAGATTGAGGGGGAGTGTTAGAAGATATTGTATAGAGATAGGAAATCTGTTTAACTTTGTATCTCTTTCTATCTCTTCTTCTGTTTTATCTCTTCCAACCTCCTGTAACAATCCCGATCAATCTTCTCTCGATCGGTACTTGTAAGCCACGGCATACAGCATATATATACAACCGCGGCCCGAGCAAAGGGTTCAACGCTTCCACCAACGTTTTACAATCCATGGGTCGCTAGGACTTTTTTAGGCTTGCCGGCGGCAAGAAATTGGGGCGGAGGAGGAGGGGAATCGCGGTGGAACGGCAGCGGAGGCGGATCGAGTTTGACCTGTATCCGAGCGGTGAAACCGCATATGTACCGGCGGAGAACTTTTTCCGGGCCACGGTAAAATTTTTAAGGGGCCTGGCCCGATATACGATGTCTATTCTGGCCAGAAAATGGGCCCCGCTTGTATACTCGTCGGAATTATACGGGTTCAACCCTTTTATAGGGTCTCCTAGAGATGCTCTTAGAAGACAAATCACATAAGCTGTGAGGACATGTGGTCCAACTCAAAACTTCTTCCAATTTGACGAAAAACGAACATGAGTACTGGTCGACGGACGACTAGGGAACTGTGTTGGTTGACAAAAAGTGTCCGAACGACGCCCTTTACTGACAGTCTGGTACTTTAAGGGACCGCGTTGGAGATGCCGTCGCCCTAGATTCTGCGTCAGGTGCATATACATATCTCGTAAACTCGAATCAACCTGTGGTTGAGTTGGTTAGGTGGACAGTGGTATCCCCAACCCACCAGGGTTTAAATTCTGGTGCTCGCATTAATCCTGGATTTATTCCAGGATTTCCAGCGATGCGCTTTCAGTGGGAGGAGACGTTCCCGTCGACGACGAGGCGCCTACAGTGACTTCGTAAATCTTAAGATGATATGCCGGCTCAGTCTCTCGGAGGTGCTCATAGGGGTAGGGTGTGCGTGTGTGCGTTCATAGGGATGAGTGTATGCGCGTGTATATAAGCGCTTGTGTTTGTATTGATGCTCAAAAAAAACTCGTGTTATTTTTCAGACAATTCATATTTTTTTTCTTGAATATGCACACGTGTGCGTATCATAAAGAAGGAGGGGAGAGAGACTCCCAAAAGCTCCACCGTTTTACAACATATTTACATGCGGATTTTATCCGACACCACCTCACTCACTATGCGAACTACTCCTGGTCTATCGACACTCCACTTGCCTCCTTGAAGCTAATTATCTTGCCCTTAAACATCCCTCCTTTTGCCCAGAGCCTACCCCCTCGAAGACAATTCATATGAAGCCCTTCTCCCACTTACAATCTCGAGAACTAGGATGCCGAATATGAAAACAACAGATTTTGTTGAGTAAATATTCTGCGAATAAGTCCCAGGGAAATGGGCGAATAAGTCCCACGATGTATATATGTCAGAATGAAATAAATTCAGACTTCAAATCAATGTTGAAGTATCACAGGGAAATGACTGCTGATGCATATTAATTTGACTAGTCATCTTCAGTGTTGAGTGTTGGCTGCTGACCTGAACTCTTGATTGACTAGGTTGGATATTGTGCTAGAAAATGAAGCTCAACATTTACTCAAGAAAAAAAAAGATATGCAAATTACTCATATAGATTTGACGAAAAACGAACATGAGGACTGGTCGATGGACGACTAGGGAACTGCGTTGGATGACAAAAGGTGTCCGGACCACGCCCTTTACTGGCAGTCTGGCACTTTAAGGGACCGCGTTGGAGATGCCATCGCCCTGGATTCTACGTCAGGTGTGTATACATATCTCTTAAACTCGTGTTATTTTTCAGACAATTCATAATATTATTTTTCTTGAATACCCACGAGTGTGCGTATCATAAAGGAGGGGAGAGAGACTCCCAAAAGCTCCACGGTTTGACAACATATTTACATGCGGATTTTATCCGACACCACCTCACTTACTATGTGAACTACTCCTGGTCTATCCACACTCCACTTGCCTCCTCGAAGCCAATTATCTTGCCATTAAACATCCCTGCTTTTGCTCAGAGCCTAACCTCCTCGAAGACAATTCATATGAAACCCTTCTCCCACTTACAATCTCGAGAACTAGGACGCCGAATATGAAAACAAAAGATTCTATTGAGTAAATATTCTGCGAATAATAGTATCGCGATGTATCTGCCAGAATGAAATAAATTCAGACTTCAAATCAATGTTGAAGTATCACAGGGAAATGACTGGTGATGCATATTAATTTGACTAGTCATCTTCAGTGTTGAATGTTGACTGCTGACCTAAACTCTTGATTGACTAGGTTGGACATTGTGCTAGAAAATGAAGGTCAACATTTACTCAAGAAAAAAAAGATACGCAAATTTCTCATATAGATTTGACTTGAATAATGGGCACAGTACTCACGTCTTGTATGGATATTTTTCTTCTAGCAGACAAGACTTTGCTTGTGACATGCTGTACCTAGATGCATGTAACCTGGTACTGAAATCTTCAGTTCCATGACTTATGCACAAAATTATCAGGAGGAAAGATTTAACGTGAAATAATGAACTACCTCATAGTTTTGGCACAACTAACCAACTTGAAGTGTTCCCGTGTACGGAGAGAAGAATAAGCTCGCTATGTTCCCAGCGCTGCCGACGTTTTTGACTCTGTGACACTGGAGAGGCGTATCCAGAAAATTCCAAAGTGAAAGATCCTGGGACTCGTCATGATCTAGCAGGATGTTGATTGGTTTTAGATCTGTATATGGACTACGGACCATGGATCCAGAGAAGGCCTTCAACATTCCCTTCGGTTATGCAGCGAGGCACAGGCACACTCGGGTTTTTCTCCTGCTCCTGTCGAATTCCAAGTGTAAACTTTGTAAGTGGAACAAACTTGAGATATGTAAGTGCAAAGAAGAACATGCAGTTGGAAAATATTAACGGAAAGGTGCGATGGCACCTGGGATTCCCGGCACCCTCCTATCTCGTCCATCCACTAGCAATAAGATTCCAGCCAGATGCAGACGATTTGCAGCAGCAGCGTAATTAGGCAGACTTTTGTCAAGATGACAAACCACGACGAGAGGAGGAGCATGCAGAACTAGGTTTGGCAGGGCTAGGCTGTTCAAAATCTGTACATTGTTTGGCAGGATGTTTCTCTGCCACGTGACAGGATGCTATCTCTCCGTTGTTTTTTTGAAACGGAGGTAAAAGCTTTGCCTCATTCATTAATTAAGATAGAAAAGAGTTTGTTACAAGACACCCAACAAACACGGCATGCAGATTACTCGCATGAAATAAAGGACCCTAGCTTCTTTGCGCCGGCGATGACCCAAAGGTTGGCCTCGGTAGAGATGGAGGAGAGCAAGATTGGCGGTGAGCACTCTTATGCTTAAACACTCTTGCGTTACCCTCGTTCCAAATCGTTCATGAGACGAGCATAGTGAGGGAGGCCTTGGCTTGGCGGTTCGGCGTACCATCGGCGCAGGTGCTAGCCCACCACTCGTCCACCGAGTCGAACAGGGGCCAAGCGGAAGTGTCAAGCCCGTGCATGAGGAATTTCTCAATGACCAAAGACCAAAGACGCTGGGTGTAGCGGCACTTGTAGAAGAGGTGAGGTCCAAACTCTTGCACCGTGCTGCAAAGAGGGCAGAGATTGCAATTTGGCCACCCACGCTTTGCCAATCTATCCGCCGTCCAAACTCTGTCTTGAAGGGCCAACCAAGCAAACAATTTGACTTTGGGGGATGCCCAAACCTTCCAAACCATTTTATTCATGGGGAAAAGACCGTCCCTAGGAACTGCGCCCTATACGCGGAGGCCGCCGAATATTGCCCACAGGTAGTGTGTTTCCAGAGGATATGCATGCATGCACAATCTCTCTCTCCTCTCACGCCTTCTCCCAGCTCTCTCTCCTGACACTCTCTCCTTCTCTCACCTGCATGCACACTTGCAGGTTCTCTCTCTCACTTCATTAGAAAAAGTGTTCTTTCTCCATCTTATTCATTCGTTCCGGTAAGGGTGTGTTTGTTTGAGCTTTTTTTAGCGGCTTCTGTGGCTTCTGGCCCGAAAAAGCTAGAGCCCAAACAACATCCATTTTTCGAGCCGGCTCCAACGAGCCCTGGGTTGGGGCGCTCCAAAATTTAGGTCCAAAAGCCACAGCTGCCATTTCGGGCTTTTCACAGTAGGAGCCGGTTTCAAATGCACAAAAGATAAGTTTACCCTTCCACCATTTACATAACCCAAACTGCCACTGAACGGTTCGTTCTCATCCTCCTCACATATGTCTCGACAGAGAACATTCACCTAGGTTTCCCTTTCGTCCCCCGCCGGCGCCGGTGCCGAATCTCCGACGACCAGAGCCCCTTCGCTCCACCGGCCGGTGGAACGGATCGACCCGTCCCCGAAACTCCTCATCACGAGCTTCCCCTCCGTCCAGTTCCTCTTCTCCTCCCAACGCAGCCGGCTCGTCCCGAGCCTCTTCGACTCCGTCACCGCCGCCCGGGCCTCTTCGACTCACCACATTGCCGGCTCGCCGTGCTTCGACTCCAGTGACGCCGGCCCAACCCTCTGCAATTTCGACGCCATGTCGTTCGTGTCTGGGCTGGTTCGTCGGTGTGTGCTCTGCTACTGCCTGTGTTGTGTGTGCGTGTTGCGAATTTCTTCTGCTAGTGCTACTGATATGTGATGCAAATTTCATAGATTATTTTCCAATTTGAACTGCTACTGTTAAACCTACCGGCAACTACTACTGCCGTATGATGAACTGCTGTTGTCATATGTGCTAGATCAACCAAGTCCTTCATTCCCATTGCCAATCAGGGCTTAATGACACAGCTTAAAGCAAAGACGGGTTTGTGTTCGGTGATGACGGCCAGAGTAGTACTGTTGTATTTTCACCATAACTATTGGGTTCTCATATGTCCAATATATGTCAAATTTATCCGAATATACTATTAATACCATCAACTAGTGTAATTTCAGTTCAATTATGTGAAAAATATCCATCTACAACAAAAACAGCTCTTAGTCGGGTCATTTATTGTTAAACCAGTACAATCAACACTTAAACCCAATCTACAGAACAACATGGATGCTATGGTCATTTCAACGTGTTTCAGTATTAGCCACAGCTGCTACAACATGACTACCAAACGACTACACCTCAACTCCAACCTTTCAGCCGCAGCTAGCAGCTACAGCCGCTCCTTCCAGCCGGAGCCGTTCCAGCTGTAGCCGGAGAAGTTGCAGCCCAAGCAAACACACCCTAAAGCTGGGTCACCTGTCTCACCGCTGGCTCACTGTCGTTCCTCACCCGTGAGACGCTAGGTGTTGAAACGAAAGAAGAGGGGTGAGAGTGCGCAGCATGCAAAAGTGAGTAGAGGGAGCTATCGGATGCAAAGCCTTTTTGATAGCTTTTTAAGAGGTATTTTCACAACCGGGTCAACATGTCAACTCCTGCGCTTAACGAGGTACCAAACTACTAATGGTTTCCTTGGTTACAGTGAGTCGCACAAATCTCGATGCGCCATTTTCCGAATGAATTGTATAGATAAAGGGGCGCCTAGGCACCCGGGATCTAAAAATCCACTCTGATGTTAGAAATGAAATTATGTCTATTTGCTTGTACGTATCCGATATATCTTGTTCACTCCTGGTCCGGACCCACTACGAATTCGTAAATCGATATAATCCACATCCAGTCATTATTTGCTCCGCTTCGAATTTGGCAAATAAAAATGTTAAATGACATTGAAAAATCATGATCTTATCCGACCATATCTATTTACATTCTTATATATAAGAAAAGTGTTAATGTCTTGTATCAAAAGAAATATTCATATATTTTAAAAACCGGAAATGTGGCTCCATGTGGTAGCTACATGTGGCTCCAATTTTTATCTCAAACTTATTTTGGACCATGAAAAATAACTCTATAACGAAAATATCGTGACTTTGGACCAGCCAGGCAAGCAAAAAAGCAATTGTGCCAAGAAGGCAAGCAAAAAGACTAAGAGAAGTGAGAAAGGACCATTTCTACACAACGCAAAGACACTTGTGTCAAAAAAGTAATGAAAAACAACGAGAAGTAAGAAAAAGTCATTTATATACAACAAAAATGCACGCCAACAGTTCCTTTACCATCTGCACATTGCTTCTCTCCAACAGACAACAAACATCACCGATGTCTACTCAACAAGCCTTAGTTTGCTCCAGGCTCACTCCTCTATTTCAGCATCGGTGAAGATGTGCATACTGCAAGAACCGGGCTGTGCAGGCATGAGCAGCCTCTTGTTTCCGTTGCCCAGCATCGTCATGACGTCGTGCATGGTAGGCCTGTCCTCCGCGACATCTTGGACGCACAAGAGCGCGATCTGGATGCACCTCATAACGTCCATTTCAGGGTACTCCTCGCCTAGCGAATCATCCACCAGCTCGTCGCACCTCTGCTCTCTCCACAGTTGCCATGCCTATTATGCAAACAGAGTATGCGTTAAAACTAGTGACCTTATTCATACTCGCCAGGTCTATTAGCCAAACATATTAGTTGTGCGTTCAAGAAGTATGCGTTAAAACATATTATGCACAAAAGAAAGCATGTCTTGCGTTCAAGAAGTATGTCTTGCAATCATATGTACAGGTCATTTTTTTGAAAAAAGTTCAAAGAGATGAGTATTTCTTTTTCGTGACAAAAGGAGGTGATAGTTAACTAGGTATAGGGATTATATATAGAGATTGAACCAGATCGCACATAATAATTGCTGGCTTTGTAGAGGGATATCTGAAGCAATATAATGTGTGGATTCTTTGTTTTTGAAATGTTTTATTTTACTCACATATTTCCTGAGTTCGTATGATCTTCCAGATAATTGGTAGGAACCGATGGCCCTCTTCCCACTTATGATCTCGAGAACTAGGATGCCGAAGCTGAAAACATCTGACCTTGTTGAGTACACACTCTGGGAGCAGTATTCCGGCGCGATGTATCCACTGTAATAAAGCAATATATGCCAGCAAGGTTATTATAAATGCTCATGGTTCACGGCAAAAGAAATATCATGGAAAGACGATAGGCGTGACATGCGCTCATTTGGTCAAATCAGTTCCATTGCTGTTTGAACTTTTTCTCTTTTGTATTTGACAACCCCACCAGTATTCTTATCATTGCAGATTTGCAAGAAAGATCACGGAAGGGAGGAGAAGTTGTAGATTTAGTTGACTTAAGTATGACAATGCCTTGAATAAGTCAACACTAATACAAGTCATAGGTGTGCAGAGATTCATGAGTCAACCTATTAGTTTGTGTAATACGTTTTGAATGCATATACACAAATAATACTATGTTTCCATCTCCATGACCTATACAGTGCGACAGTATATATCTATGTATTGCATACGCTCAAAAATATTAACACCATCTCCTTTAAATATACGTCATGTAATTTTGATGAATCATTTGAACTCAAGTTATTCTCAACTGACAAGGTACTTAGCTAGCTAAATAAATATTCCCTTAATTATCTTCAATAAGATTCACTTACTAACAAAATATAAGTCTGACCTAACATGTGAAGCTCATAAAAATGAAAACCTTACAATGTTCCCATAGCTGTCGTTGTATTTGATTCCGTCACGTTGGAGAGGCATATCCTTGCGATCCCAAAGTCAGAAATTTTTGGATTCATTTCATGATCTAATAGGATGTTGCTTGGTTTCAAGTCTCTGTGGACTATGCACTCATGCGCGTAGTCATGCATGTAGAGAAGGCCTTCTGTTATTCCTTCAATTATGTGGCGACGCACGGGCCAGCTCTGCTTTGCTCCTGCCCCTAGTGAATTACAATTTTAAATGTGAACACAGAGATACAGTTTTTTTCACTAGAATAAAGAAATAGAATATATTTCTGCCTTTTGTTATTTTTGCGTGAAAGTAGAATGGCGTTATCTTTTGTTTTTCCCAGGGAAAAGTAAACGTACCAAAAATGAACTCTTCCAAGCTACCACTTGGCAAAAATTCATATACAAGTATCCTCTCCTTGCCTTTGATGCAGCATCCAAGAAGCCTGACCAGATTCTTGTGCTGGAGGCTGGCTATGAGTTTGATTTCATTCATGAACTCACGGAATCCTTGAACTGAATTCGGAGAAAGTCGTTTGACCGCTATGTCCTGATCCTGAGTCAACCGACCCTAGTGAAGTGTACATGTATTTTTACATGAGAGATCAATAGATGACTAATGCTATCTTGAGAGGCAAATTTTAACATGCTCCCTCTTACCCTTTTCTTTACATGTGAGGGAAGAAGGTAAGAGTTGATCAGACCACTACTAATGAGATCAACGGCTCAGATCTATTACATGTGAAAAGAGGGGGTAAGAGGGAGCATGCTAAAACTGCTCATCTTGAGAATATGGTAAATGTAAGAATTATGCATGGCAATCAATATGCTTGTTCACGATGCTATATTGAGACGATTTCTATTTAAAAAAGTGTCCTTTCATGTGCATGTGTCATTGATTCTTCGAGGGGACAAAATAAATCTCCATTAGATATAAGAAATGAAGTCACATATGATTTTTTTAAATCTTTGAATTAATTAGAAAATAAACAAGCGCAAATAGAATTGAAATTTAAGATTACAAAAACTAAAAGGAGTGTTATTTTGTCTCAGTAAGGCTAACATTCACAAATGTCGATTCAAGTAAATGCCATTACCTTGTAAACATGACCAAATCCACCTTCTCCAAGTTTATTCTCTTTTGAAAAGTTATCAGTAGCACTTCTTATCTTCGAATATCTGAATAGTGAAAACCTCGAGTCGCTTTCACTTACAATTTCCTTTTCAAGGATGACTAGATCCCTATGCAATAATAATTCTACCCAAGAATGGGCAGGTAAGTTACATATTCATGTGAAAGAAAGTGAAGAATAAGTCGATGCAAAATAACACAACAACAATATACCTCTGACTTTCTTCACAATACATGGCCTTAGGAGCAATCCTAAGATGAGCAAAACTAGAAGAGGAACTCCAAATATGACAATCTTAAGCACCCCGCTCATTCCATCTTGCATAAATGTATGGAAAAGAGAGAGAAAAGTCAATATGAAAAAAGACGGCAAATAAGTAGTACTCCCTTTGTTCCATATTAATTGTCGCTCCAACAGATGCATTTAGCACTGAAATATGTTTAGATATATCTATTTAAACGACAATTAACATGGGATGAAGGGAGTACATTTTAGGGACTTTGGAACAACATTTGTTTCCCTTTTGCTTGGATTAGAAAATTATGTTCAACTGTGCGTATGGTTTTCTCCAGATTTATCTGCATATCTATAAACTTCATATTTCAAGGTACCAATGTATTATCTCCGTATCTAGACAAATCTAAGACAAGTAATTCTGGACCAAGGGAGTATAAGTGTTCCTTCAAAATTAATAATGCAAATGCAAGTTGTAAGCAGTGAAGCAGCACGTACTTTTCGGCATGTCGATCTTGATAGTGTCGTTTGTCTCCTCGAAGAAGAGTTCCTTCTCGTATCGCAGATTACACCGAACTCCAATGAGCCTGCCCCCGATGAGGAATGAAGAGGGCTGGCCCTGGCTGCTGTCGTTGCTGAACAGCTTCCTCATCTGCCCGATGATGCCGTCAAGGCAGCTCTTGCACTGTGGCCCTGTGAGGTCCAACTTGCACTGCACCATACCATACACTGTGCTCACGCCCTGCTCGCCGAACCCTGCCTCGCCGGTCGCATACAGCAGGATGGTCGACCTGGGGCTGCCGGAGGTGGCCAGGCCGGCCATGCTGTTCATGAGCTTCACTACCCTCTCCAGCAACATCTCCGCCGCCTCAGTGCCCTTGACTGAGTTCATATTATCCGCGGACCATTCCGGTTCGTTGCTGACGCTCGAGAGGGACTGCTCGTCGTCAGTGAAGCGGAGCATGTACTGGTCGTAGTAGACGACGGCGCTCCTGGTTAGGCAGAGCATGTCCAGGTCCAGGAAGGCGGCTGTGAGGCCGTCGGTGCACTTGGTGCCGGTGTAGTCGCCGCGGCAGAGCACTTCACCGTAGACCTTGTCGGGCGCCTCGCCAGAGCTGCCCTTGGCGAAGCCTGACGCACCGGCATCCCTGGCCAAGGTCACTCCGAGATCCTGCAGGTTGGACCCGTAGCTGCTGTCTGCCGTGTACGTGCCGGCGGTCAGGTTGCAAATTGGTTTAAGCGGGCTCACCGCGGAGGCAGCGTCAACGCTCGCCGTCGGTGGCCACAAGGCGAGGAGGAGGAAGAGGGGGAGGAGGCACGTTGGCATGGTGATGACTGGTGAGGTACGTACGTTCGAGAGCGTTCAACTGGTAGGCTTGGAGCCTTTGAGTGGAACTGGGAGCTTGAGGCTGTCTAATATACCGTGACGGCGGAGATAAGTCATTGATACTTCAGGATCTCTTCTCTCCCTCCCCGTACCCCTAGCCCACCCCCGAGCGGGGCGACCGGGGCGGCCCACTGGCGTGGCCGGGCGTTGCCCGCGCGGTGCCGTGGCAAGGCGGGCGGTGGCGGCCCTCTTCCTTTCCCCCTCTCGCGGTTCCCCGGCTCGGGCGACGGTGCGCCTCGGCGGGCGGTGCTCCGGTGTAGATCGGGCGGAGATATGGCGGCGGCGCGGCCCTATGGCGGCGGGGGTTGGCCGAGCCCTGCAGGACCAGATCTAGGCCCGATCTGGGTCAGGGCAGGTTGGTCTGGCCTCCGGCGGGTTTCCTCCGGCTGGGCTGCCGGGATGCGGTCGTTGGGGTCGGCGGCTCTGTGCTGCGTCGGGTGCAGCACGGCAGCAGGAGCTTAACGAGCCTGATCTGGGCCCGGCTGGGCAGGGGGTCCGGCGTGCTCCCGCGCCTGCGGCCGGTCTGCTATGGCTTGTGCCAGTGGAGGTTGTCCCCTCCCACGTGGCTGTGGTGCTCCCGGTCCCTATCGGCGGTGGTCTCGTTTGGTTCGGCCGGCCTCGCAGCATCCGCGGTGGAGAGACAACGATGGCGTCCTCATGACTATGGTGGCGTTGGTTGGTGAGCGGTTGGCGTGGTGGAGCCGCCGGTTGGTCCTGGGTTGTGGGTATGAGGGGTAGGGCGAAATCCCTCTAGGTTCGCCCGGCACTGACGCGGTGACACCTGCGGGCGCCATCAATCTTCTTAAAGGGCGTTGGGAGTACCTCTCGCCCGCTTCCCTTCGTGCATCGAGAGAAATATCAGGATTCGTTCGGGCAGCAGCGTCGTCGTTGCAGCCTTCTTAAAGGTGTTGCTTGGTTCGCGGCGACCCGATGGCATTGGAGCATGGTGGATGTTTCCGGTGGGGGCAACGGTTGCGGGATGCTTCAGCTTTCGTTCATCCGGCGCTGCCAGCATTTCTTTCTCTTGCTTTTCTTTTGTTTTTTTTTTTGGCATGATTGTGTTGTTTGCCTCGGCGTCGAACTTCTGGCTGTATCGGGTGGTTGCTATATTAATACAGTTTTGCTAAAGCACATCTAGATGTGTCATAGTATTGCACATCTAAGTCATATGTTATTGATCTTACATTGAGATTCGTGCGAATTTTTTCTTTCTCTTTTTTCTTTTTTTCTTTATGTTTGATTCACTCATTTAGATGTGCAATAACTAAAGCACATTTAGATGTGCCCTAGACACACCCATATTAATAATTTAATATAGCGGCCGCAAGCCTATTTCGGTAATATACCGTGACCAACTATTTTTTCTTTAAAACAAGGGGCCCTCCCGTCGTGATCAACTAATGGAAAACTATACTTCGTGCATTTTTATTTAGTCCGCATATTAACTTTGGTTAAAGTCATACTTTATAAACTTTGACAAAGTTTACAAACAAAAATATTAATATACACAATAACAAATTAATACCATTAGATTCATTATTGAATGTACTTTCACATCATATAGATTTGTTCTGGTAAATATTTATATTGTTTCATATAAACTTGGTTAAACTTTATGAAGTTTGACCTTAATCAAATCTAACATGCACAGTAAATAAAAATAGAGGAAGTACTAATTAAGTTGCTTGATGTGATGTACTGTTCTTGTTTTCTACAAATTGTCAGTTTAAGAGTGACATTGGGCATTTCGGAACTTGCCGCGAGTATTCCGAGGACCAGAGCAGAAGTTTTGTGACTCTGACCTTTTGTTCTTTATTGAAGGATTAACCTCAATTCTGCCATATGGAGATGCATACTCCATTCTGGATTAATAATTGGACATGGACTATATACAATTCTTGAAGTCAATGTTCCATATGAATGAATAAAGTGCTCCATATGAATGGATAGGTAACCGCTACGTACTGGATTGGATTTGGACTACTTCTCCTCTACCTCAAGGTGGTTTCCGCTCTCGTTTCCCCAAGTATTTTAGTGGTCAGTGATTTGGCCACGGCCGCGCATATGAAACTTGGACGCGATTTTTGTCCATAACTAAGGGAAACGCTATCTTTCAGCCGGCTGATGACTCACGCGTATCCGTCACCTCTGTGACCGCCCGATTTGATTTTAATTATGCAGGGCGTAGGGCTACGCGAGACAGACCAACAAGTTTGCAACATTGGGCATGTTGCAAACTTAAATTTGTAACACCGGCTATGTTGCAAACTTATGAAGCCCCAAAGAGTAGTCAGCGAGTATATAACTTGATCATTTTTCACTGAAAAAATTTCTGCAACAGCATCCTTGTTACAAAAAAAATCCTTCCGCGACATCATTTATGCTATGAAAGATGTAAAAAAAATCTGTAACATGACCTCTGTTGCAAATATTTTTCTTGCAAAAATAACGCTTAAGAAAAGAACGCGTGATGTGAAAAGAACCGCCTTGGGTGGTTTTGCAACGAAGCCGTTGTTGCAGAGCGAACATCGCAACAACCAGCTTGTTGCAATTCATGACGCACACGTTTGGGGAGATCTGATGACTCTTTTTTGTCAATCGGATGGTTCTAGAGGCCACTGATGCTTTCGCTTTACCCGTCGGGGGACGCGTAGCGACACCCCGTAACTAAAGGACCCCAATATACATCCGATGTCAGAATTTTAGCATAAAAAAATTGACGCCCTCAAGTACGTCGGATCCGGCCCGATCAAACACATGACAATTACCCGCTGCAGCATGGTAGTTCTTCTAAAAAGCTTTTACACTACATGGCAATTTTTACTTTAGAAGATGGAAAATCCTATACAGAAACATTGCAATTTTATCAATTTTCGCATGGCAAATCTAATCGGCAGGTTTTTAGCATAAAACATCTAACTCAGTTTTTAACATTTAGGTAACTAAATCGAAGGAGATAGCGCCTATTTTGCTGTAAATGGATCTGTTGTCAGGGCATTTTAGGGCTGCCTTGATAGGCTCTTCACGCTTGATTTTAATCCTTGCATTTTTCCTCCAGCTGCACTAATTCTCTTGCCATCCTACTATTTTGTTATGTAATTTGTTTTTTAAGATTAAGAAATATCTTAAATAGCTAAAAATAAACAATAATTACTAAGCATTATCTTAATGAATTATCCGACTTCTTTTAATTATTACTCTTTTCATTCCAAATAAAGTGTGTCAGCCATGATATTTGCTTTGTGGGTGAAGGATATTCCTAAATCATAATTCAAAATAACCTCAACACAACGTCATTGCGTGAGATTAAGATCTTGCTGGGTGAAGATATACTTCGGACTCTGATGATCCATGTATATATATTTCGCAATGGTTACCGAGAAGGTAACGTCGCCATGTATTAAGAGCATAGACTACAACTGCTAGTTCTAAATTGTGTATTGGAAAATTATCCTTATGTGGACACAGGTGATGAGAAGCGTATGCAATCACATGTCGATCTTGCATTAGAATGCAACCCAGTCATTGTCGCGAGGCATCACAATAG
Source organism: Triticum monococcum (assembly GCA_034509565.1). Lineage (NCBI taxonomy): Eukaryota > Viridiplantae > Streptophyta > Magnoliopsida > Poales > Poaceae > Triticum > Triticum monococcum. The sequence continues at coordinate 616,247,037 of CM067846.1, forward strand.
ATTGTAAAGTCTTCGTGAACATCTGGGGGCACAAGTATGGGGGCAATAATCAGTCTTCTTTTCAATTCCTGATTTTTTTTCTCCCACTATGGTGTCCACTTACACATTTTACCATTCTTGAGGAGTTCAGTTAGAGATTTGACAACTTTGAAGAAATTCCGGACAAAGTGGCAGAAATAGCTTGCTAGACCATGAAAAATCCTAACTTTCATAATCGATTCAGGTGGAATCTAACTAAGAACAACCCGAACTCTCTTGGAATTGGCAGCAATACCTTCCGCAGGAATTATGGGGCCTAGATAGGTCACTTCTGGTAACCAAAATTTGCACGTAGGGAATTTGGCATATAGTTGATGCTCTTAAAGTTTCATCAATACCATAGCTGAAATAAAAGTTGATCTTTAATCTTGACCACTATAATTCTTGTTATTATATAATTAACGGAGCAGATTATTTACTCTACATAGATAGTGATAGTCTGAGACATGAAACAGGAAACAAAACCATAGACCCATACCGATGCGTCCATGGACATACGGGATCCGGCCGTCTAACCATTTCCCTCGAATAGGCAGCAAATGCAGACATTAAGGATGGGCTAGATGGACTTAGAGGACAAATCACATAAGCTATGAGGACATGTGTCCAGCTCAAAGCTTCTTCAAGTTTGCTTCCGGTTTGACAAAAAACAAACATGAGGACTGGTTGGCGGACGACTAGTGAATTGCGTTGAATGACAAAAAGTGTCCGGACCATGCCCTTTACTGGCACTTTAAGGGACCACATTGGAGATGCCATATCCCTGGATTCTACGTCACGTGTGTATACATATCTCCTAAACTCGTGTTATTTTTTAGACAATTCATATGAAGCCCTTCTGCCACTTACAATCTCGAGAACTAGGATGCCGAATATGAAAACAACAGATTCTGTTGAGTAAATAATCTGAGAATAATAGTCCCGTGATGTATTTGCCAGAATGAAATAAATTCAGCCTTCAAATAATTGTTGAAGTATCACAGGGAAATGACTGGTGATGCATATTAATTTGACTAGTCATCTTCAATGTTGAGTGTTGACTGCTGATTTGAACTCTTGATTGACTAGGTTGGATATGCTAGAAAATAAAGCTCAACATTTACTCAAGACAAAGAAAAGATGTGCAAATCTCTCAAATAGATTTGACATGAATAATGGGCACAATACTCACGTCTTGTATGGATTTTTTTCGTCATCCTGCAAGTTGTATGATATTTTCTTCTAGCAGACAAGACTTTGCTTGTGACATACTGTATGTAGGGGAAAGTATCTAGTGCTCCCAGGCCTAGGGTGCTCCCGGTGCTCCGATGCGAAAAACATTTTTTAAAATGCTCAAAAAATTCTGAAAAAATGCAGCGCATCGACAGAACATCGATGTCTCTTGTCACAAAATTTCAAATCAAAATTCGAAACATTGCTCGAGATACAAAAATGACAAATTTGACATCAATGTGATAATGGGCCAAAACTAAAGCCCAACTTATGTTGTCTACAAAAATTTGTCATTTTTGTATCTCGAGCAATGTTTCAAATTTTGATTTGAAATTTTGTGACAAGAGACATCGATGTTCCTTCGATCTGCTGCATCTTTTTTCAGAATTTTTTGAACATCTTAAAAATGTTTTTCGGATATTTGGAGCACCGGGAGCACCCCAAGCCTGGGAGCACTAGATACTTTCCCCTGTATGTAGATGCATGTACCTGGGGAAATACCCTTTGATTCCTGGTTGTATATATACCCTATGTGTAGAATTTTTTTAATAATTAAACAAAAAGTCAAAATAGTTCAAAATTATTTTTAGATTAAACTTGACTTTGTTTTGCACTAGTATATAAATTTTCATGAAAAAACAACAACATTGACTTCAGGGCAAAAGAGACAAAAATTATTTGCTATTATAGGTTACTATTCACACTATTTTGACCGAAAATTTGTCTTTTTTGAAAAGAAGTGAAAGGGTGATTTTATTTTTATGAAATTTTTCTCACAAGTATAATAGAAGGTCATGTTTATTTCAAAAATATTTTCAGATTTTTTTGACTTTTTGTTGAATTGCTAATTTATTTTTCAATATAGGGTGTATATACACCCATGAACCAAACGTTCCCGTCCCATGTACCTGGTTCTGGAATCTTCAGCTCCATGACTTATGCACCAAATTATCAGGAGGAAAGATTTAATATGAAATAATGAACTCTATTCCTGGTGCAAAGCAAGCTAGTCTGACCTGATGAACTCTATTCCTGGTTTCATACACTCATGTATTCAAGCTGATTGTAATGCCCCTGTTTAATCAATGAAGCTATTAATTTGTAAAAAAAGATAAGGATTATTTGCATGTGTTGTGTTAATGAACCTAGGCCCACCCACCAATATCACGGGGAGCGATTATCGTGCGAGACGGAACAGCCACTCGGTCTAACGCTATAGGGACTACAGTGTTGGGCCGACCCATTTAGCCAAGCAAGAGAGCCGAGGTGGGGCTACCTCTCGCAATATGAGAGACATTGCACCCACGGGGGAACATGGGGAGCCACTAGTTAATGAGCGCTCCTTCGGGAGCCTCGCAACGATCAGTGCCACTTGGCTCCCCATGTTTATCATTTGCCACGTGTTGCACTCTGGGCGCTCCTTCCGGATTTTGTTTTTATTTTATTTTTCCGCATGCGTTTTCGGTAATTTAAACGGTTTTTTTGACGTTTTGGTTTTCCACCGGCCTTCCTTAGCTTTTCGACCAAAAAAATTTCGAGAAATTGTTTGTGTGTGCAAAATACACGTTTTTTTTTCTTCCTTTCACGAGAGTCACGGTTTTGCTTTCGCGAGAGTCACGGCTGTGCCTCTCGAAAACGAAAAAAACACGTTTTCTGGGTTTTTTCCTTTTGCGAGAGTCACGATTTTGCTTCCGCGAGAGGCACGGTTGTGCTTTCACGAGAGTCACGGCCATGCCTCTCGGAAACGAAAAAAAAACGTGTTTTCTGCTTTTTTGCCTTTCGCGAGAGTCACGATTTTGCTTCCGCGAGAGTCACGGTCGTCCCTCTCGGACATGAAAAAAACGCGTTTTATGTTTTTTTCCTTTCGCGGGAGTCACGGTTTTGCTTCCGCGAGAGGCAGGGTTGTGCTTTTGCGAGAGTCACGGCTGTGCCTCTCAGAAATGGAAAAAAATGCGTTTTCTGTTTTTGTCCTTCCGTGAGAGTCACAATTTTGATTCCGCGAGAGGCATGGTTGTGCTTTCGCGAGAGTCACGATTTTGCTTCCGCGAGAGTCACGGCCATGCCTCTCGGAAACGAAAAAAACGTGTTTTCTGTTTTTTTTGCCTTTCGCGAGAGTCACGATTTTGCTTCCATGAGAGGTATGGTTGTGCTTTCGCGAGAGTCACGGTCGTGCCTCTCGGACATGAAAAAAATGCCTTTTCTGTTTTTTTCCTTTCGCGAGAGTCACGGTTTTGCTTCGCGAGAGGCACGATTGTGCTTTCGCGAGAGTCATGGCCGTGCCTCTCGGAAATGGAAAAAAAAGCGTTTTCTGTTTTTTTCCTTTCGCGAGAGTCACGATTTTGATTCCGTGAGAGGCATGGTTGTGCTTTCGCGAGAGTCACAGTCGTGCCTCTCGGAAACGAAAAAAACACGTTTTCTGTTTTTTTTCTTTCGTGAGAGTCATGGTTTTGTTTCCGCGAGAGGCACGGGTGTGTTTTCGCGAGAGTCACGGCCATGCCTCCTCGGAAAAAACATGTTTTCTCTTTTTTCTCTCTCATGAGAGTCACGGCATGGGCGTGCTGTTGGTGAACGTAGTAATTTAAAAAATTTCCTACGCACATGCAAGATCATGGTGATGCATAGCAACGAGGGGAAGAGTATGATCTACGTACCCTTGTAGATCGCAACGGAAGCATTGACACAACGTAGAGGAAGTAGTCGTACGTCTTCTTCCCGATCCGACCGATCCAAGCACCGTTAGTCCGGCACCTCCGAGTTCTTAGCACACGTACAGCTCGATGACGATCCCCGGGCTCCGATCCAGCAAAGCTTCGGGGAGGAGTTCCGTCAGCACGACGGCGTGGTGATGATCTTGATGTTCTACCGACGCAGGGCTTCGCCTAAGCACTACAACGATATGATCGAGGTGGAATATGGTGGCAGGGGGCACCGCACACGGCTAAGGAACGATCTCAATGATCAACTTGTGTGTCTAGAGGTGCCCCCTGCCCCCGTATATAAAGGATCCAAGGGGGAGGGGCTGGCCGGCCAAGAGGAGGGCGCAGGAGGAGTCCTACTCCTACCGGGAGTAGGACTCCCCCCCCCCAATCCTAGTCCTAATAGGATTCCGAGAGAGAGAGAGAGAGAGAAGGGGGCCGGCCACCTCTCCTAGTCCTAATAGGACTAGGGGAGGGGGGAGGCGCGCAGCCCACCTTGGGCTGCCCCTTTCACCTTTCCACTAAGGCCCACTAAGGCCCATATGGTTCCCGGGGGGTTCCGGTAACCTCCCGGTACTCCGGTAAAATCCCAATTTCACCCGGAACACTTCCGATATCCAAACATAGGCTTCCAATATATGAATCTTTATGTCTCGACCATTTCGAGACTCCTCGTCATGTCCGTGATCACATCCGGGACTCCGAACAACCTTCGGTACATCAAAATGTATAAACTCATAATAACTGTCATCGTAACGTTAAGCGTGCGGACCCTACGGTTCGAGAACAATGTAGACATGACCGAGACACGTCTCCGGTCAATAACCAATAGCGGAACCTGGATGTCCATATTGGCTCCTACATATTCTACGAAGATCTTTATCGGTCAGACCGCATAACAACATACGTTGTTCCCTTTGTCATCGGTATGTTACTTGTCCGAGATTCGATCGTCGGTATCCAATACCTAGTTCAATCTCGTTACCGGCAAGTCTCTTTACTCGTTCCGTAATACATCATCCCGCAACTAACTCATTGGTTGCAATGCTTGCAAGGCTTAAGTGATGTGTATTACCGAGAGGGCCCAGGGATACCTCTCCGACAATCGGAGTGACAAATCCTATTCTCGAAATACGCCAACCCAACATCTACCATTGGAGACACCTGTAGAGCCCCTTTATAATCACCCAGTTACGTTGTGACGTTTGGTAGCACACAAAGTGTTCCTCCGGCAAACGGGAGTTGCATAATCTCATAGTCATAGGAACATGTATAAGTCATGAAGAAAGCAATAGCAACATACTAAACGATCGGGTGCTAAGCTAATGGAATGGGTCATGTCAATCAGATCATTCAACTAATGATGTGACCTCGTTAATCAAATAACAACTCTTTGTTCATGGTTAGGAAACATAACCATCTTTGATTAACGAGCTAGTCAAGTAGAGGCATACTAGTGACACTCTGTTTGTCTAGGTATTCACACATGTATTATGTTTCCGGTTAATACAATTCTAGCATGAATAATAAACATTTATCATGATATAAGGAAATAAATAATAACTTTATTATTGACTCTAGGGCATATTTCCTTCACGTGCCTCTTTTGAAAAGGGAAAAACCCTGTGCTCCCGGTTCGGTTGTTTCGTCCTGTTTTTTTCGTGAAAAAAAGTTCGTCAAAACCTATCAACATGGGATCTAGTTTGAAGATCTCGATGCGAGGAATCCAATGGTGAAAACGGTTTGAGATTTAGACGCACGGTTTAAGAGATAAAACGTTTTGAATAAACAGATCTACGAAAAAAGGAAAAACTCCCAGGTTGTGACAAGTGGCGCGCTGCATATGCGCCACTTGTCGCAACCTGGGGAGTTGGAGTGATCTTTGCAACGAGTACTCCTCAACTAGTGATTTCGGGGAAACATGTGGAAAATGATTAAAAAAAACTTCGTGAAGACAGCACCCTAGGGGAGGGCGGGTTAACAGGCATGTCCCTGTTGGCCCGGTGCCAACAGGATAAAACCGATGACCCAAATCACCAATTATGGAGTATTCTTTGCAAAGGTCAGTCCACACCTTCTTAGGTTGTAGATTCGTTTATTCAAAACATTTTATTTGTTAAACCCTGCGTCCAAATCTCAAATCGTTTTCGCCGTTGGATTCCTTGCGTCAAGATTTTCAAAATTAGATCCCATTTTGATAGGTTCTGACGAACTTTTTTTCTCGAAAAGACAAACCGGAAGCACGTCTTTTTCCTTTTCGAATAGGCACAACTGTGCCTCTCCCGGAAGCAAATCTATGCATCCAAGAGAATAGTTTCGCGCCTTCATCTTCAGCTGCCACTCTCTATTGGAGTGGCTATTGCCCGCGCTCAAACTCTTGGAGTCTACGGTGTGCGAGGTCGCGGGATCGAATCCTCAAGTGCTCCATTGTTTTTTAGGTATATCTTTATGTCGTGCGACAGGAAACAAGAACCGGTTTCACATCGGTGGGCCGGCGCAGTCATGCTTTGAACTCATGTATGACGCAAGATGCTTCATATAGGAGGTCCCGACGGCGCATGGAGAGAACAAGAGAGAGTAGAGATCGGCTAGGTTTTAGGAAGGCCGAACTGGGACTATGTGTAGATGGGTCGTCTGCACTGCTCTCTCTCTCTCCCCCCTATTTCTCTTTTTCCTTTAAAAATCCAGAGAGTTTAGAAAAGAGAAAGAGAGCGGTAGGAGTAGAATTTGAACATGGGACAAATTTCATCGGACTCCATAAAATATATGTGGTCCAAGAAAAAATAGATTTGGACATGATTGGAAAGCTTTATTTCCAACTTATTTGATTTAGATTCAAATAGGTTTCAATAAGGAGTAGTACGAAGATTGTCTAAAATTCATCTAAATTTTGGTGGAGCTTCTGAAATGAAAAAATATTTTTGGGCAAAGTTTGGAGACCAAGCTTGAAGTAGAAAAGGCATCCAATTTTTTGGGAATGTTGCACATGAAATTGGAAAATCAATTAAATAAAATATATAGAAGGCTCTAATGATTTTATAAAAAATCATGGTTTTTAATTTGGTGTGAAATATTTGATGGCATGATGAAATGATAATAAAACATAATTATTACAACACATAATATTGCAAAATATCTGGTTTTTAAAGCTCTCGGATGTTACAACGTGAATTTCTAGGGGCGAATGGATCAATATTTCTAATCTAACACCCCCTCCCCCTCCCACCCAACAAAGAAAAACAATTCTTCACAAAATTATCTAAGGGTAGGGGGGCATCGCTCCCCTAGTGTATTGAGTGTATCTTGTGTGTAAACAAATTAGTATAATTAACATACAAAATTGAAAGTTGCACAAATTAAATAAGAAATCGAAGCGACACCCATGGAGATTGAAAGAAGTAGGCAGAGGAAGCTCGTAATCTGTAGCATCCACCATCGCAAATCGTTCCGCCCAATCTTCAGCTTCTTCATATGCATGGGGGGAGATTTGTGTGAGATTTTACATTATGTAAGCTCAATGATTTTGATTTTTTAAAAATATATATGTTCAAACATTCTTAAAAAATTTGGAGAAACACGTGAATGTTTGATATACAACCTCAAAAAGTTTTAGTTCCTAATTCGACCTACATTAATAGAAAGAAAAAAAAATGCAAATTGGATGTGAATAGCGTCAAAGTACTATTCAGCCAAAGCTGTCACTATTCATATTTGAATTTGTCTTTTTTTAATCTCTAACTGTACCTCGAGTTTTGAGCTGATTTTTTCTCCGGAGTAGTAGACATACCTCACAGGGATGTTGTCAATATGATGGTGGAAGTACGGTGTCGGGCTCAAACAACCATCGTTCCCATGCAGACTTCTCAATTGGGCTCTGACTTCGCTACACTTCCACACTAAACCAATAGTTTGCAAAGGGTATGGCTAACCAAGTCTAAGTCGAGTGGCATAACATGTAAGAAAGAAAAAAGAAAAGCTAAAAAAATTGCACGGATCTCAACTTAAGATCCCATGAATATAGCATGGACTGAGACTTGGTTAAATCTCAGTCAACTGAGATTTAGCAATTTCGATTTGCAAAACATTTCTCATGATGTGCCAGCAGTATCTGCTCAAGTACAACCCACAACGACTGCTGTTTGTGAAGTGCTGCGATCAGACGTTGTTGGGACTACTCTGCTGTCACAGCACCCATGCGAGAGGTCGTGGAGGCACCAGCTACCCGGCGTGCAAAACATCCATCCATGCACGTGCATGGGGATGCTGCGGGGCGTTCCATGCATGCATGTGCACCCATGCTGCCCGCAGCGGACGCGCTGGGTGAACTGCATGGGGGTGACTGCCCATGTGTGCATGGCACGGGTGCACAACGTTGATGGTGCATGTGCACCGCATGCTGCTGACGCAGCCTCACTGCTGTTGCAGCCGGCCGTATGCGCGGTTGCACCGCCAGCTGAGCAGGCGGCTGCTGCTATGGTTCACGTGCGCGCGGATCCTTGGCCCTGTTTGGATCATTGGGGTTAGAGCTAGTTTGGGTTAGTTGGAGGCTCAAATAATCCAAAATTATTCAAACAGGGAGGGTTAGAGTGGGTTAGTTCTATCTAACCCAACTATCCCGGTGGAGAGGTGCTTATTTGGGTTAGAGTGGGTTAGAAAATAACTCTAACTCTAACTGTATTAGAGTATCCAAACAGGGCCCTTGACGCCGTCCGCGGCGGCATCTCCAACTCGCGCTTCGGTCACCGTGGTTCCTCTTGGTCCGACGGCGGTCCATGCAACTGGTTCTGTCTCCGCACCACTTGGGACCATTCTGGTGGGTCCTACGGCACGTTCGGGCTCCACCAAGAGTGCAGAATTCTCCACCTGCGGCTCACCGATGGCATCGATGGGTTCTATGTCTCGAGGGTTGGCTTCGCCCTTTCAACGTAGTAACCGTCATTCCATTTCTGCTGATGGTTACTCTACGACTGATGAGCATTCACTAACGATGGCAATGCGCCACCAAACCTCTAGGGATTTGGACCCCATGTCATGTAACTTGTTTGTCCAATCTTTTCTTTGTTTCTCGGATACTCGCTTTTCCACTAGTTTAAAGAACGTTGGTGTATCTACGGGAAATAATGATGATGAAATTAACCTGTCAGTCGGGGCATTAGCCACATGGAGATTGATCTTTAAAGGTTTGTTCGAAGTGTAATAACACCATACCTAACCCCGAAACCGAGGATGATGATGAAAGGGATGCCAAATATGATGGTCCACTTATCTCCCACTTGGTTGGTGAGGTTATTGAGATTGGTTTTGATGACACAAGACATGGGTCCATGTTTTGTGACTTCACAGCATCTTTGCAGAAATCTAAATCGCATTCCTCTAAAAAGAAACAAAAACCGCCCAAGAAGGCGAAATGCTCCACCCCCAATTCGAGTTTCCACATGAGAGGCATGTTTTGAAATAGCAGAGGTCTTTCAAACTTGGCTAAACATAAACATATCGGTGATTGTGTGCGAGAAAATGAATTGGATTTTGTGGCAATTTCCGAGGCTGCTAAATGTGACTTCCGCCTGCATGTCCTCAATCACCTATTAGGTGGTTTGGACTACACATGGCATAGTCTACCAGATCATGCAAGGTCTGGAGGAATCCTTGTGATACAGACCACGATCATGGACTTGTTGGCTTTTTCGACCGGTGAATTTCATATCAAATTCCACCTACGAAACAGGGCTGATAATTTTACATGGAGCCTGGTCGCAGTCTATGGGGCTGCCCAAGATGAGCATAAATATGTGTTCCTAAGTGAATTTGTGAACCTAGATAAGGATAACCTATACCCAGTGCTTATTGGAGGGGATTTTAATATCCTTAGGTATCTGGAAGAGACAAATAATGACTGCTTCGACACTCATTTGCCTTTCCTATTCAATGTTGTGGCTGGCATTTTGGATATTCACGAGGCTTGTATGTCAGGGCGGCAATTCACTTTGGCTAAGAACCATTTTGTGCCGACGTACGAGAAGGTCGATAGGGTACTCATGGATACGATTTTCTAGGATAACCGTGAGAGCCCTAGAGCGAATCGAGGCATTATCGGATCATGCACCAATCATTCTTCATTCTAATTCTACAAACCATTCTACCAGTATCCCGTTGAAATTTGAATTGAGATGGCTATATCAGGGAGGTTTTTAGATATAATCAGGAACATTTGGGAGAGGCCCACCGTTGGTCATACACCGATTCAGAGATGAAATTTTAAAATAAGGGACATGAGGCAACATCTCTCTAGATGGGAAAAACACACCAACGGGTTATACAAAAAAGGAAAGGAGCGCCTTCGTACCATCAATGATGACCTCGGCAAAATTGAAGAGACTCGCACCTTATATCAACAAGAGATTGAATTGAAAATTCAATCTAATGAGAAGGTTGCCCGTGTTCTTCGAGAAGAGGAAATCAAATACTACCAGAGGTCCAAAGCTGACTTCATCCTCATGAGAGATAGTAATACAAGATACTTTCAATTGGTCGCCAATGGTCACCATAGAAAGAAATGTGTTCATAGTCTCCAACAGGATGATGGACGTATTGAATGCCAGGAGGAGCTCAAAAGGTATATCACCAAATATTACAGATCTCTGTCCGGGGCACTGGATGAAGGGAATGTCACCCTTGACGAGACCCAAACATATGATATTCCACAACTCACGACAGTAGAGAACGATATCCTCATGGCACCTTTCTCGAAAGAGGAGGTGGGAGCGGTGGTGTTCCAAATGGCACAAACTAAAGCTCCAGGCCCTGATGGTTTCCCCGCGGAATTCTATGAGGATTTCTGGTATATCATCAAGACTGACCTTTTGGAGTTGTTCAATTGTCTTCATGCCGACCGGCTTGACCTATTTAGGCTAAATTTTGGCCATGTTGTCTTGTTGCTAAAGATTAAGGAGGCCGAACGGATCCGGCAGTTCAGACCCATATGCATCCTTAGTGTCAGCTTCAAGATTTTCACCCAAGTGGCTACGAATAGGTTAAACTCGGTAGCTGACTATGTTGTCCGACCATCGCAAATGACCTTCATGCAAGGAAGGAATATACTCAATGGTGTAGTAGTCCTATATGAGACCGTCCACAAGATGCACCTGAACAACATGATTGGAGTGATAATCAAAATTGACTTGAAAAAGCCAATGACAAGGTCAAATTGTCTTTCCTCCAATGGGCCCTAAGGATGAAATGTTCTTCGATAACTGGCGCCAGTGGATCCAAAATTTTGTAACTGTATGTAGTGTGGTCATCAAAGACAATGATGATGTAGGCCATTACTTTCATACAAAAGAATACTACATCAGGGTGACACAATGTCCCCAATGCTATTTAACATTGTTGCTGACATGTTGACTATTCTGATTGAGCGTGCGAAGCAGGACGGCCGGATTGCAGAACTAATGCCACAACTTGTGGATGGTAGCCTCTCTATTTTGCAATAGGCCGATGGCACAATTCTTTTTATGGGGCATGATCAGGACAAGGCTCAAAAGCTGAAACTCTTGCTTTCAGCATTTCAAAAAATAAACTTTCATAAAAGCGATTTGTTCTACTTCGGAGAAGCCATTGAGGTGGCGGCCGATTATGCTGACATATTTGGTTGTGCACATGGCCAATTTCCGATTAAATATCTGGTAATAATGATTCATTGTCGGTGCCTCGCCATTGCAGAGTGGAAGCATGTAGAGGAGCGTCTAGAGAAACAGTTGAGCTGTTGGAAAGGCAAACTGCTCTTAGTTAGAGGACGGTTGATTTTGAACTTTTGATTAACTAGACAATACCCCGCGTGTTGCTGCGGGAATCCATTGCAATATATTCCAGTGATTTGATTGTATGAAGCTTCCATTGTTGAATTAATAATATATATGAACTATAGCTAAAAATAAATATTATATATTGCATTTGATTATTGTGTTGTCAAAAAATATTTTGAATATAAGTGGCATAACATAATGGAAAAAAGTTCATGCATGTTGAGTGCACCTTTGATGAGGTGGTATGTGTGGTGAGGTGAAATGTGTGCATGAGATCAACTAATAATGAAAAACTTGTTTGTCATGCATATAGTACGGTGGGCCTTTGATGAGGTGGCATGTGTGCATGTTGAATATATAGGATTCTCTCCTCATAAATATGATTCTCTATATGTTTTCTTTCTTCCAACTCCCAAAGGGGTCCTATAAAGATTGGACTATTTTACATCCACATTCTATTGGCAAGGAGATGGTGAGAAGAAAAAATACACGTTGGCCATGGGTCCTTGTTATCGTCGCCAAACACCTGCTTTGCCTCCTGATTGTTCTCATCTCCCTACAACTGTTGCGTCCAGGCTGCTTGTTCTCATCTCCAAATGCTTGCTGCTTCGCCGATGACTTTCCGTGTTTTGTTTCTTGACTAGCTCACGGTAGTTTCCACATAGCCTGACGATGTTCTGTATACGGTTGGTCCAGTCTGGTTTAGCAAGCGGTTGTTTTTAGGTGTTTCATGTGACTATAGAAACTAATGCGCAACATGTTGTTGGCCTGTTGAATGAAAGAAGAGAGGGGGCGTACTAAAGTCGCTAATGTTCTACAAGAGGTTGAAGGGCTTCAAGGGCTTTTGCTTCGTTTAGTATTCTTTACGAAGAGAAACAACCACTTTTGGGACATGGAGTTTCTTAGCCAGAGCTCATATGAGCTCGGGTGAACAGTAAAATGAGAAAAAAATAATTCAAAAAAACTGATTTTTTTAGTGACCAACATTGAGAAAATATTTCAAGGCTTGTAAAATTTCATTGTGAAGTGACATTTGTAGAAGTTGTGGCTAAAAAACAAAATTGATGCTCTAAAAATGTCATTTCCAACAGCATTTTGGAGTGATGATTTTGTTTCGTGTTTTTGCCATGGCTTCTAAAAATGCCATTTCACAATGAAATTTTGCAAGCATTGAAAACTTTTCTCTATGTTTATCACTACAAGATTTCACAATTTTTTAATCTATTTTCAAAATGTTTTCAATTTTACTCTTCATCCGAGCTCATTTGAGCTCGGGACTAGAATAGTACTTTTGCAACTTTTGACGCATTTGTGTGCAAAGCAAGCTAGTTTATATAGGAGTAGGTGCTTATGGATAAACTCTATTCCTAATTTCTTACACTCCTGTATTCAAGCTGAATGTAATGCCCCTGTTTAATCAATGAAGCTATTGGTTTGTAAAAAATATAAGGATTATTTCCATGTATTGTGTTAATGGACCCAGGCCCACCAACCAATATCATGGGGAGAAAATTATCGCGTGACGAACAGCCACTCGGCCCAACACTGTACCGCTATAGGGACTATGGTGTTGGGCCAACCCATTTAGCGAAGCAACATAGCCGAGGTGGGGCAACGTCTCACAATAAGAGAGACATTGCACCCACGGGGAAAATGTGGAAAATGATTTTTAAAAAACCCGTGAAGCCAACACCCTCGGGGAGGACGGGTTAATGGGCATGTCCCTATCGGCCCAATGCCGATAGGATGAAACCGTTGACCCAGATCACCAATTAAGGAGTACTCTTTGCAAAGGTCACTTCCTCCTTCTCAAGTTGTTGATTCGTTTATTCAAAAGGTCTTATCTATTAAACCATGTGTCCAAATCTTGAACTGTTTTCATCGTTGGATTCCTTGCGTCGAGATTTTCAAAACTAGATCCGATGTTGATAGGTTCTGATGAAAATTTTTCCACAAAAAAGGATGAAAAAGTGAACCAGAAGCACATTTTCTTCCTTTTCGAATAGGCACAACTGTGCCTCTTGCGGAAGCAAATCTATGCCTCCCCGAGAATCATGCCTTCATGTTTAGCTGTCGCTCTCTAGTCGGTTGCGGTCATACTCTGGAGTTTGAGGTGTGCGAGGTCTGGGATCGAATCTTCAATTGCTTTGTTCCTTTTTAGCTATTTTTACATTGTGCGATAGGAAACAAGAAGCGGTTTCGCGTCGGTGGGCCGGCACAGTCGTGCCTCGACCATGTGCATGGAACTCATGTATCATGCAAGGTGCGCCATAGAGGAGGTCCCGACAGCGCGTGGTGAGAACAAGAGAGAGAGAGAGAGAGAGAGAGAGAGAGAGAGAGTAGGGATTGGCTAGGTTTTAGGTAGCCCGAACTGGGACTGGGTGTAGATGGGCCGGCTGCGCTGCTACCCCTCTCCTATTTCTCCTTTTCCTTTAAAAATCTAGAGAATTTAGAAAAGAGAAAGAGAGCGCTAGGAGTTGAGTTTGAACATGGGATAAATTTCCTCGGACCCCATAAAATATACATGGTCCAAGAAAAAATAGATTTGGACATGATTGGAAAGCCTTATTTGAAACTTATTTGAATCAGATTCAAATAGGGTTGAATAGGCAGTAGTAGGTGGGATTGTCTAAAATTCATGTACATTTTTGTTTGGAAATGTTGCACATGAAATTGGAAGAGCAATTAAATAAGATATATGGAAGGCTCTAATGATTTATAAAAATGTTCATAGTTTTCAATTTGGTGTGAAATATTTGATGGCATGATGACATGACACTGAATAAATAATTATTATAACACATAATATTGCAAAATATCTGGTTTTGAAGCTCTCGGATGTTACAATGTGAATTACTAGGGGCTAATGAATCAATATTTCTAATCTAACACCTTCCCCCTCCCACCCAACCTAAAAAACATTTCTTCACAAAATTGTGTAAGGGTATGGGTGGGCATCGCCCCCTAGTTGGCACATAGTCTGCTACAGTTTTGAGTGTATCTTGCGTGTGAACAAATTAGTATAATTCAGATACAAAATTGAAAGTTGCACATATTATATCATAGAAACTAACAAATTGCACGGCATCTCGAATCAAAGCGACACCCATGAAGATGGAAAGCACAAGGCAGAGGATGCTCATAATCTACAGCGTCCACCATCATGAATCGACCCGCCCAATCTTCAGCCTAGCCTGATGCATGGGGGAGATTTGTGTGAGATCTCACATTAAGTGAGCTCAATGATATCAATTTTTTTAAATATATATATGTTCAAGCATTCTTAAAAATTTGGAGACACACGTCAATGTTTGATGTACAACCTCAAAAAGTTTCAGCTCCTAATTCAACCTACATTGATAGAAACAAAAAAAGACAAAATTGGACATGGATAGTGTCAAAGTACTATTCAGCCAAAGATGTCACTATTCACATTCGAATTTGTCTTTTTTGAATCTCTAACTGTACCTAGACTTTTGAGCTGATTTTTCGAATAGAAATACCTAATAGGATGTCAAATAATTTCAGATTTGTTTTAAAATGTATAAATATGAATTATTGAGGTTGATCTCACGATCTCACCTAATGTGAGATCTTGATACGTCTCTGTAAGTGCATCTAGTGCCACCCCTAGTTGGTTTTGGAGTATTGACGACAAACCTAGTTGAGGGACTAATGTGTTTGTGAGAATTGCAGGATAACACAGGTAGAAGTCCCTCATTGATTCGGTTTAGTTACCAGAGATGACCCCTAAAAATGTACGAAGACATTGAAGACAATGGTGGTTCATGAAGACATTCATGTCGAAGACAATGACATATGAAGACTCCCCATGAAGCCTATGGAACTCGAAGACTTAGATCCTTCGTAGTTTTACTTTATTCATGTTGTGTCATAGGAACCACCGTACTGTTAAGTGGGGTCCAAGAAAACCAGTCAGGATGACTGAAGTGATGCCTAATTCAAATCCTATGTCTTCGAGTGAAGACAATGAGAGAAAATCTTGTCCTGAGTCAGACAAGTCAGCTTTACTTGCAGCCCAAGTAAAGTTGTCGTGAGAGTTCGAAATCGGACCATTAGTACACGTGTCAGTTCCTTAGTGACCCAGGGTCATTTCGGACAAATCAGGTCAGGGTTGCCAAGTGGCTATAAATAGTCCACCCCTACAACCATAAACGGTTGGCTGCTCAGATTTCAGTGCACGGCTTTTGTCGTTTGAGAGCAACCCACCTCGAAGCCTTTGAGAGAAAATCCTTAGTGAGGAGAAAAGCCCTAACCACCCAGAGCCAGAGTAATTGGGCATCACCTAAGTCTTCTTGTCTGAGTGATCTGAAGACTTATTACACTTGAGGACTGTGCATCCTCCAGACGGTTAGGCATCGCGTTCTGAGCATCCAAGAGGAATTGTGGATTGCCGGTGAACGAAGTCTGTGAAGGTTTGGGAGTCTACCTTGAAGACTTACCAGAGTGATTGGGCGGGGTCTGTGTGACCTTAGCTCAAGGAGAAAACGGTGAGGACTGGGTGTCCTGAGCTGCGTGTTCAGGACTGGGTGTCTAGGACTGTGTGTCCTTTGGTTTAAATACCTAGCCGCTCCAACCAGACGTACAGTTGTCACAGCAACTGGAACTGGTCCAACATATCATTGTCTTCAACGTGTCACTGGTTTCATCTTCGCCTCCCTTTACTTACCAGTACACATTGTGAAGCTATTGCATGCTTGCTTTATCTTCTGTATTCACAACCTGACTGTATGATCTGTTTGGCTTCATAACTTCTTCCAACCTGATCCTCATTACACTGAAGCTGTTTGTCACTGTGCTTTCACTATATTGTATACTTGACCATGGCTTGCGTTGTGTAATCTAACTTCCGCTGCATAGTGATAGGCTTGTTCACTCTGTTTGTCTTCATAACTTCCACGTTTTGAAGACTTTCATAAAAATCGCCTATTCACCCCCCCTCTAGTCGATATAACGCACTTTCAGTCTCTATCGTATCTATAATATATGGAGTATTCATGCTATATTTATATCAATTATATATGGTTTTGGTGCACTTCTATATTATTTTATGGAGTAACTTATTAATCTAGTGCCTAGTGCCAGTTTCTGTTATCTGCAGCTTCTTGTTCAATGGAAAATCAATATCTAGAAAGGTCAAAATGCCATGGGGATTTACAACGTTTTTTATGGAATATGTATGATTTTTTGAAGAAAGAATCAACCCAAGATAGTGCCCGAGGGCCCCAAAAGCCTAGGGTTGCGGCCTACCCCCCTGTCGCGCACCTTGAGCTTGTGGGCAGCCCTTAAGTCGAGTGGAGCCCTTCTTTCGCCGAAAGAAATATTTTTTTGGCGGAATATCCCCTTAAAATTTCAGCCCAATCGGAATTACGAAACTCCGGTTATAAAAGAAATGGTGAAAGGCCAGAAAGCAGACGCGGAAAACAGAAGATAGAAGAGAGATTCAATCTAGGAGAGCTCTCTTCCCGGAGGGCCAAGGAAGAAGGAGGGGCCCCTTCCCCCTCTCCCCCGGTGGCACCGGGATGCAGCCGGGGGCATCTCCGTCATCATCATCACCACCAACTTCTCCGTTCTCATGGTGATGTGTGAGTTGTTCATCCTCGAGGTTGAGGGTATGTGCTAGTAGCTATCTCTCTCCCCCCCCCCCTCCCCCCTCTCTCCCTCTCTCTCATGTTCTTGATGGATGTGATCTTGATTATATTTGGATCTTATGATTTTCATCTCCCTCTATTCTTTTTGTGGTGAATTGAGTCAGATTCTTTGTCTTTACATGTTAAGCATGATTGAAATGATATTAGTATGAATTCTTTGAATATTCATGATGCTAATGATATGGAAAGTCATAAGCTTGGGGATATTGTGTTCGATGAAGATGATATTTTTAGCCCCCCTATTTTTTATGAGCAAATTTACTGTGATGAAAACATGCCTCCTATTTATGATGATTAAATGATGAAAGTGGGTTTGTAAGAGTGTCAACTTTAAGTAATAATAATCCCATTATTTTGGACGGTGTTGAATCTTATTGGAATAATGATAAAAGCAGATTTGGAGAGGTCATGACTTTAATTAGTGTTGATCCACTTCTTTGGAAGATTTCAATTGATTATGACAACAAAGTTTCTATCTACGATGATTATTGTAATGACATGTATGCCGTAAAGAGTAATGAGAAGCATGAAACTTGTCATCATGATTTTAATGTTCAATTGGGTTATGTCAATCAAGTATCACATGATAGTTATCTTGTCAAGTTTGCTCTCACTATTATGAATGAGAAGAACTTTGCCACAACGGAGAGTAATAAAAAATATGCTTGTGGATCATGAAAAGAGTGCATTAAGTGATAGTTATATTGTTGAATTTGTTCATGATGCTACTAAGATTATTATGAGAGAAACACATGGTTATTTATATTTCAATAATATCAAGTTTTCTCTCTTTATGTTGATAGTTTAAAGTTACGCTTGTTTTGCTTTCCTATGCTAGTTAATCCTTTTCTCCAATAAATTGTTTGCTTATTAAATTCTATGCATAGGAAGTAAATGTGTTTGCTATATGATTCCTAATGCTCCCTTTTTGTTTCAATTCCTCCTTTTATGTGAGCATCACTAAAATCATAATGCCTAGCTAAAATGCATTAAAATGGTTGTGGTTTCCTTTTGTTTCAGTACTCCCACATACTCGAGTGGAAAGATAGGACCCGCTGACGGCGAAAAATGGAGCTTGGTATGCATCCCTTCCGTAGATTTAGAACAAGTGGTTTGTCAGTTCACTGTACGTATGAACAAGCTACTACAGTTGACAATCAAAAGGGAAAAATCTCAATGTCTTTGAAAATGCAACTCGGGAGGGGCGATTTGGCTCCGGAGCTCGTCTACATCCGCCATGAATAGTAAAATAAAAGTATAAGAAAAAACGAAAAGTTCTGGCTTTCTTTTTTGCATGGAAGATATTTTAGGTTCCTGCCAAATTTCAGTTTGTTTGGACATTTGAGTAGCTCGCAGCAAAAAAGACAAATTTGAGGTATGTGAAACAATGTACTATTCATGTAATGTTTGGATCAATTTGTATTTTTTTTCTGAGAACTACTTGGATTTACAAACGAGCTGAAATTTGGCACGAACCTCACGCACTGAAACATCTTCCATTAAAAAAAAGAAAATTTTAAGTTATTTAGTATTTTTATTTTATTTTACTGTTCGTAGGGTGATGATGAGCTCGGGCTCAGAAATGAATATTCGCACCAACCCTAACTTCCTTTTGAGAATTTTCAGTCATACGACAGGAAGACATTGCTTATTTTTACTTTGTATTTATGCATGGAGGAAGACATTGCTTAGGCCCTTGTAAAAAAGAGTTATTTACCACTGCTGTATCCAGACGACAAGAAGCAACGAACTGATCAAGTGCATTCCCCTCCAACTAGACGATCTATCATAGCCATACTGTCTGGGGTGTCCAGCCACTCGTGTAATGACTTTAACATGGTTACATCACGAGGAGCAAAGCCAGACTAGCTAGTACACTCCCTCCGTCCCGAAATGTAAGACCATTTTTAACACTATGATAGTGTCAAAATGATCTTACATTTTGAGATGGAGGGAGTAGTATTTTACACAGACCAGATGGATACATCGCCGTCACCACATATGTGGCCGACGACAACCAACAGCGGAAGAATGCAGCAACAAGCAATGTGCTGGCGGTCGGAGTTCAAGCTAGTAGTAATTTTACACAGGCCAAAGAATACATTTTAGATACGAGATACATCGTCTGTCAGTTCGTCACCACATGTGACCGACGACAACCAACCAACGGTGAACCAATGCAGCAGTAACAATGAATCAACTGATGACGGAGCTCAGGCCCTGAGCTCCCGGATGTAGCTGGGGCTCATCTGCGCGGCGACCTTGGGCGAGAGCGCGCCCGCGGCCGCATGCTGCACCTCGTGCAGGGCCAAGGAGTTGAGCTTGCTCTCCAGCGGGCTGAAGGGCGTCTGGTGGAGCTGCTGCTCCATCGTCGCCGGCTTCTTGGCGACGCGCAGGCAGGCCAGGTAGCTGTTGGTCTGGTTGTTCCAGTTGGGCAGCCTGCTGATCTGCACCGTCGCCTCCTTCTCCCTCGACACCGGAGCACCAGAAGGGTCCTGCATATACATACACACCAACAAGAGTTTTCCATTGTCAGGCAAGTTTAGCTCCCAAACAGCAGCATTTCTGAAGATGTTATCAGAATAACAAGAGTAGCTATTCCTGAGACTCGGAAACCGTCGGCAGAGAAATAATTCAGAAAAAACATCTACTACCATTTAGATGTTATTCTGAAACTTACCTGAAGTAAATTGCATCAACAGCCAGGATAACATCTACCGAGTCTCAGGAACCAAGAGAAAGAAAGGTACAGGCTAAACTGAAGATGTTATTCTCAAAAACAACAGCTACTACTGAAGTTCAGTTATGTGCAGCGTTTGCTCTGTGACTTAATTGTTAACCCACCCTTCAGTTAAGCTGTAAAATCGTTTCACTGTCATTTACCGGTTCCAGCTATATATATGGCATGCCTAAAAAAAAGCTACAATATGTATAAACCTGTGTGATCCAAGGAAGAAGCTAAGACAGAAATTGCCAAGACTAGTTTCCCCTAGCTTAGTTACTCGTAGAAGGCAACCTGTTCGTCTCTCACCCGCCCGCATTTTTTTACTATCATCAATTATGTCTCCGGATCGATGAATTGACGTTTTTACTGGCATAAACACGCCTCACATCATTAACAGGTTCGAATTACCAAGGTGGTTGACACGCATGAAAATTGCCATGAGCAATAGGAACAAGAGAACAGCAATTGGGTGTAAGTGTGCCATGGACAGAGCTGAGTGACTTACCCCAAGGAGGAGGAATGTGAACTGGTGGTGCTGCTGCTTGCTGCCGGCTTCTTCAAAGTGAGCCTCGATGAGCTTCCTCAGGTCTGAAAGGCAAGCGGTCGGCAGAAGCTTCAGCCCCTTGATCAGACTGCCGGACTCCCATTTGATGTAGACATCCAGCAAGCCCTCTCGCTCCTTGCTCAGCTCATTTGCTTCGCCATCTGTGGTGCATGATTTTAGCTCTTCCGGCATTGTCAGCTCGGCGTCGTCCACGGCTTGGCAAACGATGGGCGAGAGCTGCGACGACACAGGGCTGTCGGCAACCTTGACGTCGCACATGGGGGTTTCTATGGCTGCCCATGCCGCTGATGGGTCCGTGTTCTCATCGCCGAACACCTGATTTGCCTGCTGAATGTTCTCATCTCCCGGCAACTGCTGCTCTCCGAGCTGCTTGTTCTCATCTCCAAAAGCTTGCTGCTTCGCCGCCGGTGACTCTTCGGCGTTTTGTTTCTTGACCAGCTCACGGTAGTTGCCGCACAGCCTGAAGATGTTCTGGATACGGTTGGTCCGGTCCGGTTCAGCAAGCGGCTGTCCCATTCGGTCCACCTTGTAACTCTCCTCTTCCACCACTTCTTTGCACACCTCCACCTCAGCACCATTGTCCTTCTCTTCGCTTTCTTCATCTCCCTCCTCAAATACAGTGCTCAGGACCGCCTTTTCAGGGAACCCAGAAAGCCTGACCACATCTTCTTGCTCCAGGGCAGTGGTGCCAGAGCCTGCTGTCGATGTGTGATTCCACATCTGGCCCTGCTGCTGGCGAGTATCCTCCTTGATGACCTTCACATCCAGCACAGACGGCTGATCTCCAGCATCCAAATCCATGGACATCGACATCGCCATTGACATGCATTGATCTCCTCCTGCAGACATCTCTGATAGTCGTGCCAACAATCTACCACCAATGACATCCTGCTGCGCAGGCTGACGAGCATCTGCCTTTTCAAGCTCCACCTCCTGCAGTCGTCGCTTCAAAGCAAGGAGCTCTTGCTGCTGCCTAAGCATTTTCTCTTCCATCATCTGGAGCTCACTCTTCAGCATCTTGGTCTTCTCAGCGACCTTTGAGTTGATCTCTTCCTCCTTTGCAGCTGCACCCTGCCCTTCTAGCAGCCTAACCTTCGCCCTCACTTGTGCTAGCTCCTCCTCCTTTAGCCGAAGGACATTCTGGGCCTCATTGCGCTCTTTCTCTCTTTGCTTGTTCTCCTTCTGGAGCTTGTATATGAACTGGTTCATTGCAACAATCCTTGAATTGAGCATTGAAGATGACTCCTCAGAGCTAATTTTATCCCTTGGTGTTGATGCATGAGCAGCACGGATAATGCATTTTGCTTTAGCACCGTATTCCAAGGTAGAAACTGTCTTGTGCAATTCCTTTGGGTCAGGACTCGCACACAGAATCATCAGAATCTTTGATTTGTCATCCTCAAATGAGTCCTGAAATTCCATGAAGAATAACAAGTTCTAAATTATCTGGGATAAACAGAGAGTGAAAAGTTGTATCAGGAAAAGTGTGCTTCTTCAAATGTTTTGTACCTGTAACAGCATTGTGAGCTTGCTGTCTCGAAATGGAACATGTGAATCACCATTGGCTATGGACTCAACCACTCGTTTCAAAGCTGTGTTGCCTTGGTTGATCTTCGCCGTCTGTGGAGCAGCAACCAATGTTATATATAGAATAGATGTGCAAAGCAAAGTGACCTAAAGAAACATACTCTGGTTCATTACATTGCAGGAAAAAAAAAAGTAGTGGTAAAAGTACAAGCTGTGGTTAGGTTATGGGAGTATCATGCTGGAATTCATATGTTGATGTAAGTATGGAAACAGAACTTTATCATTGTTTCAGAAAGAAAACAGAACTGTATCTTGAGAAAACTCTAATATAGTTGCATTGCAAGTTGCACATCACCGGCTGTTAAAAATATGTTATGGCACAATTAAACATGCATTAATTACCGATGGCACATCATTTTTGAAAGGGCAACTGAAATAAATTGGATTCTACTGAAATTATAAGGATTGGTAACATCACACACCTGCATCTTGGCATCAAATCCAGTTTGGCCTGCAGCTTCTATGTTTTCAGAACCAGCCATATCCACCAGCATCAGCCTTCCTCCAACCGATGGCACATCCAAGATAATCTGGAGAAGTGACAAAAAAGCAAAGTCATAAACAGTTGGATCATTCATGAAAATCAAGGTGAAAAGTGCTAATTGCTCATTGCAGCCTACCATGCAGTGACTTCGCGAACTTCTCTCATTACAGAGTGTGCTCTTGACAGTACGCCGCTTCTCTACTTTTGCAACTTCCCTGGATATCTTTCCAGCTTCATTTCCAGATATATAAGTTGCATTTTTGGCTTTCTTCCCCATTACTTCTAGCCTCACCTGTACATAATGTATTGAGAAACTTAAACAAAATGGACAAATTACATCAAGTCACAAATTCACATTGGCATTACCACACGGAAAAGCACTTTTAACATCTTTTGTCAGCCCTGTGAAACTATCCAGCTATCCCTAAATAACATGGCAATGAAAACTTAAGTACTGTATCAGATACCACTTGTTTTAGGTTGGTCACAATTAACGTAGTGATTATTTCAAGTAGTACCAGATAACCATTTGTTTTTAGGTAGGTCACAGTTCTAGTAATTATTTCAACCTGCACTGACACACAGAACTGAGGGCCATAACAATGAACAATATCAGTTACAGTTGGATTGCCCTCACGCCTAGAATCACAATTCCTAACTCGGCACTTCAAATTAGTCATCTATAAAGTATTGCAAACAGCAATCACAGGCCATAACCATGAGCAATATTAAATTACAGTGAGGTTTACTTCACACCTAGAATCACAAGTTTTAACCTTGGAATTTGATATTAGGCACCTAATATGCCAGCACGCATACACAAATGACGAACAATTTCTAATGCAATTTAAGTACCAGATAACCACTTTTTTTAGGTCGGTCAGAGTTCAGATACCAATTGATTCACCTCTGATGACACATACAACTGAGGGCAACAACAGTGAGCAATATCAGTTACAGTTGGTTTCACTTTGACCTCACACTGAGAATCACAATTTCTAACTTGGCACTTCAGATTAGTCATCTACACTAATACACGCACAACAACAGCAGTCATAGTTCACAGGCTATAACAATGAGCAATATTAGTTACAGTTAAGTTTTACTTCACACTTGGAATCACAAGTTCTGAACTTGGAACTTCAGATTAGCCATCTGATATACCAGAACGCATACACAAATGGCTAACAATTAACTAGAAAACGGTGACAGTTCCTAAGAAAGTGCCGAACATTGTCAACACAGAGAAAAACCACAACTGTAATTAACGACCTAAGATAAGCAGAACAGATCTTCTCTGAAGCAACAACGAAGATGTGAAGTTTAAACCCAAATCATGCTACTTCCACAGTTCCACCCAGCTGACATCCTCACATAACAACAATTGACTTGTGCAACTAAATAATCTATAACGATGAATCAGCAGCAGCATCTGAAAATTAAGCAGCAGGAGCATCGGTGTATCACCTTGGGGGCGTTCCCTTTAGTATTGGCACCGCTGCCGACGAGCAAATCGTAGATCTCCTCATTGTAAATCTCGAGCACGGCGACCTGCACGAACAGCCCGACCCCGAACCCGGCGTCCTCCTCCTCGCCGCTATCACCACCAGTACTACAGCCCCCTCCCCCGTCGAGGATGTCCCGGAGCGCCCGGTACACGATCCCGGGCTGCTTGGCGCAGCCGAACATGGTGTGGCTCTTCCCGGAGCCGGTGGGCCCGTAGACCATGACGGTGCACTTGGCGCCGACCCGCACGCCCTGGATCCGGGTCCGCACGAAGCGGCGGTAGAACCCCTCGAGGTCCTCCTCCTCGGAGACGGACACGCCGTCGAGGCTGAAGTCGCGGCACGAGATGCCGCCCGCGTCCCCGCGGACGCGGACCGTGGTGCCGCCCCCGCCCGCGCCGCCCGGGACCTCAAGGACGGACGCGCCCGCGGCGGAGGCGGTGAGGTTGCGCACGCGGCCGATGACCTCGACGGGGTGCTCCGTGGCGGCGCCGGTCGCGCCGTGGCGCGGGGTGGCGGGCGGGAAGTGGAGGCGGTGCTTGGAGGTGGGCGTCCGGAACGGGGTCGCGGCCCCCGCCGACGCCTGCGGCGTCGACGGCGGGCCCGTGCGAGGGGAGGGCGTGGGCGGCGGCGCCATGCCTGGCCGGGGCTCGGTCCGATCTAGGGTTCCGGGGGGCGGGATGGGTCGACGGATCTGGCGTTGGTGGAGACGACGGCGGGATTGGTGGGCGGATGGATGGCGTGCGCGAGACGGGTTTGAAATGGGGGGAGGTAGCCGTTGGGGGTGGGGTTGCAACGGGACTCAGCTTTGTTTTGAAGCTGGGGGTGGCGCCGGTGGGCACGGGATTTGCGGGGGCCGCGGGATGAGGGGGGTGGGGTTGGATTTTTTGTGATGAGCCTTGGTGATTTCTGCAATTATTATTATCTATCTACTGGCATCATGTATACTCCTTTTGTAAATTAATGTAAGAATGTTTAGATCAATAAAATAATGATCTGAACGCTTTTATATTAGTTTACAGAGGGAGTAGTATACATATGTATAAATGTATGGACTGGCGATGAGTGAAAAATCAGAGGAGATGTGCTGGCACTATCTCCGCAAGCTGCTGCCCGTATGTGACTTTGAAATTAATTACAAATTTAAGAGTTAAGAGACATTTTTTCTATGGGAAAAACTGTAGAGGTTTCGATAAAAAAAACAAGCACAAATTCAGGTATAAAAGAACAACGCAAATTTAGAGGTGAATTCAACTTCTTGCTCGTCTCGAGTCCTCGGTGACAATATCTAACCCATTTCGTAGAAATTTCTCCGGCGTGTCACCAATTTAGCATGTTTGTTCCTGTTCCTTTTTTACACGTTTTGAAGTTATTGAGGTTCGGTCATGTGGGTCCGATTGCCAACCCGACGTGGCACCCTGAGCCAACCTTTAGACCATAACCATAGTTCGGATGGGTACATCCGACATACAATCAAAGTGAGACCCGACCCGGAGGAGCTGGTTTGGCTAATACATCTTGTTTTGTGTGGTTTGCTTCGTAGGCGACACCTTAGAACGAACGAACCTCTGATATGGCATACGGCTCAACTCAGGACGCCAAATTTAAAAGCTGGAAGCACCTGAATTTCTCGCAATTGAGGTAAATGGAGTATTTTGAAAGAACTCTCATGGTAATTGAGATAATGGGCTCGTTAAGATCTCTTGCGGCTCCGTGCTCTCCAAACTTCCCATGCGGAGCAAGTTCCGCGCAAGGGATGCCTTCCCTAACACAAAATGGTGAAGCGGCAGAAGCCCAGCCTCCCGGAGGGGCAAGGCATAGAGTTGCCAGAATTACAAGGGGAATGCATCCACCTACTCATTTTGATACCGCTTTGCTTTCTCTTCCCCGACGCAAGGCCCTAGTTCTCTCTCTCTCTCTCTCTTTCTCTCCCTCCCTCCCTCCCTCGCCTCCCCTCTCTCCCTCTCTCTCTTCCCCTTCAACCAGTATAGGAGGCCTTAGTCAAACATGTCGTCAGCGCTCCTCGGCATACCCATAGGTCTCCCATCACAAATTGCCCCTTCCCTGCTACAATCACATCGACGCCTCACACACCAGGACGCCCGACCCCTATGAGCCTCAACTCTTCCTCCTTATGCTCGTCGTCGGGGCCCGGACGACCTACAGCGACGAGCCTCCATGTTGCATCATACTAAAAAAATGATATAGAGAAGCCATTTCAAATTGAGGTCCGGATATACGAAAAGGCTTCTCTATATCATACACCATCATACTAAAACAAGATACGCTGCAACTTAGGTGGTAAATTGTGGAATTCACTTCAAACTAGGAGATTAACAAACAAATATAAAAAAAGATATGATATAGAGAAGCCATTTCATAGTTGCTTAAAATAGTAAAGTTTTTTGATATTTTTCTATTGCCCTATCAAATGAATTGCTATGTAATGTTGGGGGTCGATCTCTAGATTTTAACTAGCGTCCCCCTAAGGCTCAGTTGATTGGGGCATGGTTGACGAACGTCATCCGTTATAGCCCAACTGACTATATTCCCCTGTCCAGTCTAATTGTTCTTTCTTGTTGCTTTCGGGTTGGCTCTGTGTTTTGGGGCCAGTAGTTTTGTCTTTAGCTATATGTGCGTATTATTTGGGTTGCGCTTTTGGGCCAGTGGTTTTGGGCCGCATTTATATATGGTGAGCAATCTTTGGGTATTGTTTCTACGAATTTTTTGGTTGTTTTGTTTCATGCTTTTCTTTTTTTCCTTTTCTATTTTATGTTCCTTAAAAAATGTAAGCATATGTGATGGTATTTTTTTTGGTACATACAAAATATTAATCATGCATTTAAAAAATATTCATCATGCAATTAGAAAATGTTTAACGATATTTAAAAATATTCACCATGCAATTATGAAATATTTTGTTCAACGCTTGTTTTCTGCTTATATTTTATTTATTGGATTGGACCGTGCCTTGTCTTACTCATATGTTTATACATTTTGCTACCATCCACAAATTGATAATGGTACAACTAACAAAATAAGAGAGACGATGCTGGAGAGCCATGTGCAATTATGCTATATTTTCTTGTGCATGCACACTCCCCCGAAACACCCCTATATGCCAAATGAAAAATGAGCCAACAAAAACAGAAAAAGGAAATAAATGGAAAATAGAAAATAAAAATTACAAAAATATTATATTTTTAATAATAAACCACCTACCGGTCCGTCCACCTAGTTGTGTGCGCATGATGCCGCTACAGTTGCATGCGGGGGAGGGCGTGCAACTGCCTATGAAATATAGAACATTTGGAAGATAAAAGCAAACCTAATAAAATAA
The DNA here is from genome assembly GCA_034509565.1 of Triticum monococcum. Lineage (NCBI taxonomy): Eukaryota > Viridiplantae > Streptophyta > Magnoliopsida > Poales > Poaceae > Triticum > Triticum monococcum. The sequence goes on from CM067846.1 coordinate 616,274,664, forward strand.
AAAATAATAGAAGAGAAATTGGAATAGAAAAATAAAAATGGTTAATACTAAACCCACATGCTGGGCCGGCAGCCCATGCAGTGAGCCCCCCACATCCTCTAATTGCGCGCGTTTTCAAAGGAGCAGCAGTTTTTTTTTGAACCGGAACAAAACATTCCATTACTAAACCCGCGCAGTGGAGTCGCTGGCGACCAGCACCGAAACAAAGTCTGGGGCCTGCTCGATCCAGGAAAGATCAGCAGCTCCCGCCCTGAAGCCAAAAGCGGCTAGTTCGTGGGCCATCTTAAGGGGTGTTTGGTTTAGAAGTCCTAAGACTTTTTCTAGTTCTAGGGACTAATCAAAAAAGACTTTTTAATAGAGTTTTTTTCTAATCACTATAGAAAAAGTCCCTCCTGTTTAATTTCTAGGAATTTTTTAAGGACTTTTTCTAGTTTCTGAAACTAAAAAGTCCCTAAACCAAACACCCCTTTATTACAATCCCTTTTACAGAAACTGGAAGACTCGAAATTTGCATGGCATACACTACGCGTGTCACGCAGAAGAACACCGACCGTGGCTCGATCATAAACATCAGAGTTCAGGGCTTGAACGAGGACCTTGGAGTCAGACTCGAGAACTACTCTGTGTAAGCCAAATTCAGCACTCGCCTCTGTCGCCCTCAAACAGGCCATCGCCTCAGCATGCAGAGGTCCAGAGATGTGCTGCATAAAACCTGCTTTAGCCGCCAAGAACTGACCCTGATCTGTACGGAAGACACATCCCCAGGCTCCCTGTCCAGTATCCGCATAAATGGCGGCATCAAAGTTAATTTTGACAGAATCAGCAGGCGGCCACTGCCACGTTTCCATCACTGGATTAGTGCCTTGCTTGGCCTGAACAAGTGCCTGAGTGAAATCCTGAATATGCTGACGGATGGCATAGCAAATGTTATCAGTGCTTCTCACTTGTTCCCCTGCATTAGCTTTATTTCTCGCGGTCCACCATTCCCATAGCAGAACTTGAAAAAGTGGCGGAGTTTGAAAGAAAATTTTGGGCGGGCCAAAGTGTTTTTTTTTCTAATTCTGAATCTTACAAGATGGAGTCAGCAGATTCTGAATCATAAGCACATACAGAGATATGAGAGGATGGGGAATTGGAGACGTTGTGCCTCTGTGTACGGTGCGAGCATCAGACGAGAGGGGATGAGCCTGATGTGTGTTGCGTGGGCTGGGCTAGGAACTAAGAACACACACATAGGTAAAAGAATTTGGTGAAATTCCTGGGCGGGCCATGGCCCTGTTTAGCCCCAACAGAGCTCCGCCCCTGCATGTCGCGCTGCTGGCGTTCTAGACTCCAGATATGATCAAGGACCTCCATAGGCGATGTAAATTGCAGCAACCCAAGTCTCACTTCTTCTAGATTCAGAGATCTCCACGGCTGCTTCACCATTTTGCATTTGATAAATAGATGACCGCCATCTTCATCCAAAGGACCACAGACCGGACATCTAGTGTCCAGTTCCACCTTCTTACGCTTTATGTTCATACAAAGGAGCAGCAGTTAAACATGGGTGATCGACGCGCAACTGGATTCTGCATTTGACAATTTAACCCTGAACACGCATATTTATAAAAGAAAATAAAAGCAAACCCAAAACACATAAACAAAGTAAGCAGAAATAGAAGAAACAATGCAGAAAAAGAAGAAAAACAATGAACCATCTACTAGACTGCCCACACGGTTGTACTACGCGCATGATGCCGTTGTCGCTTGCAGTTGCATGCAAGATACATCACACTAGATCATAGAAGCGCGCGTTGCTGCGCCCGTCTATCTTAAGAAAATAATCTGAAAAAAACTCTATATGATACACATGAGTAAAAGTCAACAAACCTCAAAGGATTTCCGACATTGATTAGATGTATGATGCAAATGCAGTCAAAGAAATTTACATTTAGTTCTAAATCGCAAATATTGTGATTTCACAGACACCAATTTAATGAACCAAACTAATGCTAAATAAAGGTTTCCAACAACACTACCATTTAAAACTGAGGGTACCATGGTACCGATATCACCTGAAGTTGGTAGACTAATCACACTCTAATCTTTCCCGCAGAGCACAAAATAAATCATCAGTCTTTTGACTTTGGCTAAAATTATGATTGTTCTTTGCAATGGAATTTCAAGCATGACAAGGAATGCCAACATTGGCACATCACACCAACATCAAAACTGGAAAAAGAAAATCTAACCCTAACTTGTACGGGTTAAAAAATGGTCAATCTACACACACACTATGTCTAGAGAATGTGGAGACTGACTCATAAAGCTTGAGGCTCCTGATTGTTAATGTTGTGGCACAGCCACGCAGATGGAGAATACTGTGTAGCATTTCTCCAAGACAAGTTAATGGTCAGCTATTTACCTGCGGTATTGTACAAATTTATTGAGCAAAAAAAACTCTAAGGAATCATTTACCTCATGAGAAAGAGGACAAACAATTAGCTACCCACGGGCAAAGGAACACAAGAAATTATCTCAAAGATGAATATGTGTGATCCTAGAAATCACAATATTTCCTTGCAGCTGTCATATTCTGTTCTTGCAAGATGACCACATAAGGAGGCACATGGCCGGTTCAAATGGTGGCACCCCAGGTGACTGATGTGCAAATTTCCTCCCCGTCGCGAGCCATCAGCGTGCCATCGCTACTGAGTGATGCGCCTGCACAGAATCCACGACCTGACCTCAGCTACCTCCATGTACTCTCATCGTCCGTAGACACGGACGCTTGATGCATCACTGTGAAGGGAGAAGCCCGGGTCACAAGAGATCAGCCATCTGCCACCGCAGTTCCCAACACAAGATCCTCTTCCTTTTCTTCTCATATTATCTCCAATAGCCTAGCTCCAAACAGGAAATCTGAACCGAGCAAGCAGATGTAGAAACAATTGCAAGTAAGACGACTGAGTAATAAACTAATCATAGAACAGGGATGAAGGACAGTACGTGAACGCAAATTAACCCTAGGCAAGAAACATGGTTGCCGAAGGAAGTGGAGGTCGCAGGCTAGATAATGGGAGAAAGAAAGCGGATTGCAGACTAAATATATGAGGAACAAAGCTGATAATTATGATGCCACGGCCAATTTCAGGATGAATACATGAAGTACAATTAGAGTGAGGAACATGGATGTTCGACAAGGACGAAACTAAGCAACAGCCATGGCAGACCAACGGCAGGAGGTGAGAGATAGTGCCAGGCCAACCGAGAGCGTCTGTGGAGTACGGCGGGGGGAGTGGGGGCACTTGTGCCAAAGCAGACCAGTCGCAAGAGCTCACTGCCGGAGCGGAGAACAGCGGCGGTGCAACGTTGACGAAGAGCAGTTACCTGCTCGGCGATAGGGACAACCTGGCCTGGACCTCCACAGCGAAACAAAACTGGATTGGACCTGGGCCTTCAAACAAACGGCCCGATTGCGGACGAGAACTGTGGCTCAATCTGTGGAGCAGCGGCCCGCCACATGGTAATTGCGCACGTGCGTGACGATTTGGATGACCGACCAAATCCTGCGCGTCCTACACATGATCCGGTGGGTGAGAGCTTTAAATCGCTGTGGAGGCTCCTAACTAGCTGTGTTATACTGTTTAGTAATGCAGTTACACATGGGGTATAAATGTGCAACTGGGGGCACATCTTTAAAATAGCCAAAACAACTCTAATCTAGAAGAGGAAAAATGGAAAATCCAAAAGGCAAAAATAAAATAAAAGGAAAATAGAAATGGAAAATGAAAAATGAAAAAAAATTACTAGTAAACCCGCACACTTAGCCACCATGAACCCAGCCCCCATACTTCTAGTTGTGCGCGTCATGCTGCTTGCAGTTGTGGGTGTAGAACATACAGTTGCACATCTAGGGTGGATGTGCAACTGAATCACGTGTTTGAAAAAATAATCTAATCATCGCTATTTAAAAGAAGAAGAAAAAGCAAACCGGAAACATAGATGTAGAATAAGTAGAGAATAGTATAGAAAAAATATAGAAAAGGGAAAAAAATATAGGTGGGTTTCTACGTGCAGTGTTCCTTGCAGTAGTGAACGGGGTTTGTCTAAAAAAAAGTTGCATACAGGGTACAACACATGCACTTACACATGAGGCAAAAGTGTAACAAGGTCGCATGTTTGAAAAGTATATTTGAAAACACCAATTTTTAGAAAACCAAACCAAAACACAAAAAAGAGCTTAAAGTAGAATACTAAAAAAATGAAACAAGTTAATAATTAACCAACGCATGTATATGAGCGCTTGTGTCTGTACTGATGCTCAAAAAAAGAACACATGCAGTTGCACCTTGGGGACGGACGAGCAACTAGATGCACGGTTAAAAAAATATTTTGAAAAGAAAACTAAAGCACAAAAAAAGTGAAGAAAAATAAATAGAAATAAAAAGTAAAAAAATGTTAATACTAAACCCACCCACAAGGATCAAAACAATTCATTTTCTTATACATTACCAAAATTAATAATCTAAAAAATGCTTACATATTCTCTCCACCAAAAAAAGTGATAAAAAATAAAATAAAAGGTAAAAAGAATAATTGAGAAAACTAGTAAAATTAAAAAGTAAAAAACCAAAAGAAAGCAGCAAAGAAAACCAAAATGCAGAATCTAAATATTGTTAACCTCCTTCTAGCTTCGCTCTCGCACGCACCCCATACATACACAATTCCTATTTGGTGCCTTAAGCGTCATTATAGGCCATTTGGCAAACTGGCGCACATCTCTGCTGGAACTAACAGGCCAGCCGATATAACTGCACAGTAGCATGTTTTTTTTCCTGTTTTGGGAAGCTTCTAGTAGCGTCCCATTTTTTGCAGGCGTTTTATGTTTTTTGTTTGGCCTTTTTTCCTTTGTCTTTTTATTTTTAGTTTTGGTTTTTATATTTTTAGTTATGTTTTTTTTCTTATTTTGTGAACTTATTTGTCTTTTTTTCACATCAATGAACTATATTAAACTTTGTGAACTTTTTCGTTAACATCTTGTATTTTTTGTCAAATTTCTGAGCTTTTTTAAAATTGGTGAACGTTTTCAAATTCACAAACATTTGTCAAATTCGTAAACTTTTTCAAATTTGTGAAACAAATGGTCAAGGTTCAGGTCTTGTCAACATGCATTAGTTAAGGGTCGTCGGTCGACGGCAAGTGGTCAGTGGTTATATGTTTTTTTTAGAGGCGACAGGCGAGCGACGAGGGTAAAGTCGAGTGCTATGGGTCGTAGGCCTGCTTAGGTGGTGCGCGAGCGCTGATCAAGGAAACTGGCGCTAAAGGCGCCAATTAGGACCTCTCCACCAAAAAAAAAGGAACAGATCAGCATCCCAAAAAAACGAGACAACCGATCGCAAAAGAACCCACCACAGAGAGCTCATTTTCAGCGTGAGAAAATAAAACTCACTCCAGCACGAGACTCAACATATTGTCCAACAACAAGACATAGTTAAATCCATTTTAACTAACCTCACAGATTGCCCCCATGTCGATATCTCACCTGATGCATATACGGTATAACGTGTTTAGGTAATAAATCTAATTTATTGTCTTTTAAGGTAATAATCTCTCACCTGCTCCACACGCTAAAAAAAGATTAACATAAACTCGCAACCTGCTGTATTCATCATGGTAATAAATCTCATATAAAGCCATATGTAAATTGCTAACCTCCAAATCGTCATATATAGTGCTGCCGGAGGGGGTCATGGTCATTGCCTCTTAGGTTTCAAGATAAGATTTTCACAAGTTGAAGATCGATCATGAGAGGGAGCAGCCTGGTGTTCGTGGTTGCCCTCTTGTTCGTCGGGAGCCTCGTGTTCGGAGAATGTAAGCATAACACCATCTTCCTTGTATAGAGCCAAAATGGATTTCCGATACTCTTGCAGCTATGTTCTTGTCTTGGATAAATCGATGTGTCCGGTTGTTCCAGTGGTATATATATTTTGTGCATTGTGCACTAACAAGTGTCGTGCGTTGCTTATTATGCGACAAGTCGTCATGTAAGCTACGAAGACCGTCGTGCCAATGTAACCGCAAATGCTACTACCGCGGATTTGGCATCAAGCTGGACGGCCGGAAAGGGGCTGCTGACGGGAGTAAGGCTGACAAAGCTCTAAGTCCGGTGGCTGCTAAGGGCGGCGTGGACAATACTGATCAAGACAGAGAAGGGGACGCCTCCAACAAAACTCCACCCCACCATGCATCCGATGGCAACACGTCGGCGACTGAGCAGGAGGGTGGTGCGCCGGGCCTGGACTTTCCTCCAGGTTTCGGCCCTACTCCAGGCTATACGGCCCCCGTTACTGTCCCTGCTCCACCCAAGGCAGTGATCGGGACGGAGGTAGCATATGCTGAGAACACAGTCCTGGAGAGGAATCGGGACAAGCTTTCCCTTGCTGCTGTCCAGACAGTGACGGGGGTGACGGATCAAGAGAAGAATAAAGGGAGCCAGATAGAGATTCAGAAGGCACTGCTGGACACGATGATCACCACAAAGAATCTGCAGGGCAGTAAACTGGATGCAACACCGGCTGCTAGCCAAGCACAAGCGGCGATGCGTGGGAAACCACCCAAACGGGTGGGCAAGGAACAGGGTAAGCTTACTGCAGAATATAACACAGTGCTAGGGAAGAGGTCGGGTCGCGGAGCTATGATGGAAAAGACAGAGGAGTGTAAATCCGCAGGTACAGATGGCGAACTGAAAAAGAAACAGAGAGGAATAGAGGAGGACACAGGAGAGGAGGACGACGGTGTGTTGGGCGGACAGGAAGCGACCGGCCAAGGGGCTGCCGGTACACTGATGGGCGCTAATGGAGGTGCCCGTCAGGAGCAATGACGGTCTTATGCTGGAACTGCCGGGGACTTGGGCAACCCCGGACAGTTCAGGAACTTGTGTGCTTAGTGCACACATACAAGCCAAAACTGGTCTTCCTCTCTGAAACTCGGCAAAGCAATTCCTACGTGAATAAAATGAAGTGGAGGCTGGGCCTCAAATATTGTATCACGCAGGCCGGCACTGGTAAGGGTGCGGGCATTGCGCTCTTCTATGATGAAAGTATTGAAGTTTGCCGTTGGCCCGAGGTATATTGATGTTCTTGTCCGTTTACACTCTACTAGTCTCCAATGGCGATGCACCTTTGTCTATGGGGAACCAAAGTCACATGAAAGGCATAATATGTGGAACCTTCTGAGGAGGATAAAGGATGCCTCAAAAGTCCCTTGGCTGATGATGGGCGACTTTAACGAAGCAATGTGGCAAACAGAGCACATTTCAGCTTCGAAGAGGTCAGAAAGGCTTATGCAAAACTTCAGGGAAGTCCTCTCTGAGTGCAATCTCTTTGATCTTGGCTTCAAAGGCCCAATTTGGACATATAACAACAAACAAAAGGGGCGGAAGAATGTGCGTGCGAGACTAGACAGAGGCGTGGCATCGCCGGAATGGTCTAAGTATTTCCATGGGGCGTCGGTCGAACACATCTGCTCGTCTCGGTCTGATCACTTGCCCATTCTGCTACGTTTTGGGAAGAGAAAGGAATGGAGGCCCGCAAGGGAAGTGACCCGGAAAGCCTTCCGTTAGGAACATATGTGGGAACGGGTAGACTCGCTGAAATCCACAATTGTGGACAGTTGGCACAGCGACGGCACGGCCGGAAATTTGTAGGACGTTGGCACAAAGATTTTGAAGATGCAGAAGGCCTTGCTAGGCTGGGCAGATCGAGACTTTGGCTCTGTGATTAAACGCACAGCTGAGTTGCGAAGGAAACTGAGTATACTGTGGAGTGGTAGTCCTACTGCAGAACAACAAAGGAGTATAAAGGAGTGCTCCAAAGAGCTAGACGAGCTGCTGTTGAGGGAAGAGATAATGTGGCGATAAAGATCGCGGGCAACATATTTGAGAGAAGGCGATCGCAACACAAAGTGGTTCCAACAGAAAGCAACTTGGAGAAAAAAGAAAAATGACATTACAAAACTGAAAGATAGCTCCGGGGTGTGGATAGAAGATAAAGAAGGGATACAAAATCTGACTCGGAATTTTTTTCAAGGAGCTGTACGAGAGAGATATTGAGGTACAACCAAATAATATCCTTGAGTTGGTCAACCGAGATGAATGAGAAATTGGTGAGGCCTTTCATGACAGAGGAAGTAAGCAATGCGCTCTTTCAGATTGGCCCATTGAAGGCGCCCGGACCGGACGGATTCCCAGCCCGTTTTTTTCAGAAAAATTGGGACATTCTCAAGGAGGATGTGATTAAGGGAGTCCTCAGTTTCTTTGATAGCGGCATCCTACCGGAGGGCATAAATGACACAGTGATAGTGCTTATTCCAAAAGGTAATGATCCACAGTCCTTAAAGGATTACCGTCCAATCAGCCTCTGTAATGTCCTGTACAAGGTGATTTCAAAGTGCCTTGTCAACCGTCTTCACCCATTGTTGGATGAGATCATCTCTGAAACTCAAAGTGCTTTCATCCCGGGTAGATTGATCTCCGACAATGCCACCATTGCCTTTGAGTGCTTTCACAAAATCCAACATAGCAGAAGCTCGTACAATACGCACTGCGCGTATAAACTGGATTTGGCCAAAGCCTATGATAGGGTTGTAACACCCTCGATGCGACTATATCTCCCACGTGTCGAGGCACGACTTGGAGGCATAATCGCATTGAAGGCATATGTCGCAAGTGAGGTAATCTTCACACAACCCATGTAATATAATAAGGGAAAGAGATACATCGTTGGCTTACAATCGCCACTTCACACAATTACAAGAAAAAACATTACATCAATCAAATACACCCAGGGTCCGACTACGGAACCAAAATAAAAAAAGAACCCCAAATGCGACAAAGGTCCACGATCGACCTCAACTGGGCTCCACTACTGATCAACTAGAACGAAACAACATAAAGGACAAGATCTTCATCGAGCTCCTCCTGAGCTTGGTTGCGTCATCTGCACGGACTCGTCGGCACCTGCAAACTGGTTTTGGAAGTATCTGTGAGCCACGGGGACACAGCAATCTCGCACCCTCGCGATCAAGACTATTTAAGCTCATGGGTAAGGTAAAAGGTATGAGGTGGAGCTGCAGCAAGCGACTAGCATATATGGTGGCTAACCTATTCGCAAATGAGAGCGAGAAGAGAAGGCAAAGCACGGTCGATAAAATATGATCAAGAAGTGATCCTAGACTACCTACGTCAAGCATAACTCCAACAACCGTGCTCACTTCCCGGACCCCGCCGGAAAGAGACCATCACGGTTACACACGCAGTTGATTCATTTTAATTAAGGTCGACTTCAGGTTTTCTACAACCGGACGCTAACAAATTCCCATCTGCCCATAACCGCGGGCACGGCTTTCGAAAGATCAAATCCCTGCAGGGTGTCCCAACTTAGCCCATCACAAGCTCTCACGGTTAATGAAGGAATAGACCTCCACCCGAGATATTCTGATCAGACTCGGTATCCCAGTACAACAAGACATTTCGACAGGGTAAAACTAAACCAGCAACACCGCCCGAATGTGCCGACAAATCCCGATAGGAGCTGCACATATCTCTTTCTCAGGGCACACTCAGATGAGCCAGACGTCGGGTAAGCCAGCCCAGAGTTGCCCCTGGTAGCCTCGGACATCGCTCAGTTGGACCAACACTTAGAGAAGCACTGGCCCGGGGGGGGGGGGGGGGGTTAAAATAAGATGACCCTTGGGCGCGCGACCCCCAAGGGAAAAAAAGGCTAGGTGGCAAATGGTAAAACCAATGTTGGGCATTGCTGGCAAAGCTTTACTTAAGGCGAACTGTCAAGGGGTTCCCATTATAGCCCAACCGCGTAAGGGACGCAAAATCCGGGAACATAACACCGATATGACGGAAACTAGGGCGGCAAGAGTGGAACAAAACACCAGGCATAAGGCCGAGCCTTCCACCCTTTACCAAGTATATAGATGCATTAATTAAATACGATATATTGTGATATCCCAACAAGTAAACATGTTCCAACAAGGAACGGCCTCCAAACTTCACCTGCAATTAACAACGCTATAAGAGGGGCTGAGCAAAGCGGTAACATAGCCAATCAACGGTTTGCTAGGACGATGGTGGGTTAGAGGCTGAACATGGCAATTTGGGAGGCTGACAAGCAAGTGGTAGGCATCGTAGCAATGGCATAGCAAAAGAACGAGCAACTAGCATAGCAAAGATAGTAGTGATTTCGAGGGTATGATCATCTTTCCTGAAATCCCGCAAGGAAGAAGAACGAGTCCATGAAGGAGATAAGCGGACGAAGACGAACGGATCCTCACAACACGACGTTACCGGAATCAACCCGAAGAAGCAATCACCGGAAAAGAAGCACACAATATAGTAAACAACCACAACATCAACATGGCATGATGCACTATCGAGTATGATGGATGTCCGGTTTAAAGAGGCATGGCATGGCAAAATGCACAAACAATCCTACAAATTAAGTGGAGCACAATATGCATCGGGATGCATATTGACAAAACACCACATCAATTATTTAGTTCTCTCTCGTTTATGTACCCAACAATATTAAATGTTGTTAAACATGGCAAGAGGGTGAATCAAGGCAAAACTACCTATCTAGTCAAGGTTAAATGAGGCTGGAAGCAACGAACAACAATTCCGGAAACTCCCCATAGCATATTTTAGGTTCGGTCCTGATCTGTCCTAAACACAATTTTAGAGTTGTTAAACATGCAAGATGAGGCCACCACGTTAAACTAGGCAAAATTCTACCCCATTTACATAAAAGTTTATTTAATTCGGAGTTACGGTTATTTAGTTATGAATAAAATCATTTTAACATGGCATAGGGGCAAATTTAATCAAACATCATTTTGAACATTTTAAACGTGCATGAAAGTGGCATATTATGAAACTAGACACAATTTTAAGCAAGTTTCATATTAAGTTTGTTTTAATCCGATGCACGGTTCAACAGTTATTAAATGCATGATTCTTGGGGGGTTTTCTGCAAAACTGCCAAACTACTAGATAATTGCTAAAATTGCAGGGTAGAAAAAAAGGCAATGGGCTGCAGCAGGGAGGCGGCTGGCTGCTCACCAAGGGCTAAGGCCCAGTTGAAGAGGGGGAGGCCAGGCGGGCCGGATCTGGCGCACTGGGCCTGGCTTGGCGCTGGAGGGGAAGGAGGCCCGCAGAGGCGCTGGCGCGCTGGGCCTGGTGCTCGTCGGTGGAGGCGGCCCAGGGGGCGCGGTCGAGCAGGCGTGGTCAACGGGGCGAGTGGCTGCGCTGGTCTCCTCGCTCACGAAGCAGGGAATGCAGGAGGCAGGTGCGTGCACGCGATTGAAGCAGGGGAGGCGGTGGCGTCGGCAGGCACGGGAAGCGGCGGAGCTTGCTGCTGGCGACGCGGGATCCGGGCAAAGGGGCCTTGGGGCGACGCGGGTGACACGGCGACGCGAACGGGGCGTCTTGGCGCTGGTCCACGCGGGCTCTGCACGAAGCACCAGGGGCGGCCATGGCGCGGCAGGAGGCGAAGGGACGGCGTTCCAGCGCGGCGGCACGGCGGGCTCAGGCGGGGATGGATGGATCCGCCTGTTTCCGAGCCGGATCCGGCCAACAGGGCTCGACGGAGCTCCGGCGAGGGTTGGCCAAGGCGGCGGCGACCTGCAGCCGATAAAAAAACAGAGAGAGAGGGAGATCGTGAGGAGAGAGGAAGAGATCGGGAGAGGGAGAAGAAGGAGACAGGGTGGCGCGGGTCAGCCTGCTGGTCTCAGGCGCGGTGCTCGGGGAGGAGCTTGATGCGGCTGCGGGCTGGCTGGTGGATGGATGGATGGACTGGTAGGTAGAGGCCGAGAGGATCTGGAGAGGGGTGGCTGCGCCTACGGGATTGGGTGGAGGAGGAAAACAAGGAGAAAGGGGATCTGGGAGGATCCCGAGGTGGGATTTGAGTGTGGCGGCGGTGGATGGAATTTGGATGGATGGGACTGACTAGGCTAGGGTTTGACTATTTATATAGGAAGGATTTTTGGCTAGGGGCATTAGGTCCCTCGATTAAAATCGGACGGACGCAAATAAAATAGCTAAGAAGCCCAAATAAGGAAACGGTGATGTTTTGTAGACGTTTGGGGATGTTCCGGACACAGCGGTGGCGACAACCCGGGTCGGGTCCGGGACAACTTTCGGGCGCGCGCGAGGAGGGCTGCGGGCTGATGAGAGAGGTTAGGTAGGGCCTGGCGATAGGTAGTGATCTGTGTAGACGGTCTCGAGCTGAGAGAAGAGAAGAGAGGGTGGCCCGGCGACTATTTTCCGGAGACCGAAAACGTCCGACGTTAGACCGGCTACTATTGCCGCTATATTTATCCGTTGGGGCATCAAACGATCTCCGAATGCGATGAAACTTGACAGGCGGTCTATCTACACTATAATAAGACCACACGTCAAATCTCATCCCATTCCGAGAACATTTTCCGGCCACTTATAAAAATAATATTTCGGACGTGCCGCGGGCGCGTGCAAGTGTGTCTGGGCTCAGAACAGACGACGGAGAGAACGAGGAGGCCGGGACGGATGCAAGTTTTGAAAACATGATGATGCAATGCACATGATGACATGACAAGATGCAACACGCAAGCAAAAGACACGGCAACGACAACGAATAACGGGAAGACACGCTGGCACATCGGTCTCGGGGCGTTACAACACTCCACCACTACGAGAGGATCTCGTCCCGAGATCTGGAATGGCACCAGGGAAACAACGGAAGGGAAAAAGAAGAGGTAAAATTAAGTTGCTCCTTTGACAAATGAGTGAAACCAAAGAACCTTGAAAAAGGTTAAGCCATTTCGAGAAAAGAATACAACGGAGATGAACGAAGTTGAAAAACACTCCGATAGAAAAGAGGGACAAAACATTGCGAAAACCTTGAGGTTGAAGGGAAGATATATATATAGAAAAACACTCCGGTTAAGGAAGGGGATCAAGGAAGACCAAAATTCGGGCAGCACTCTGGTTGAAAAGAAACGGAATTGAATAAGGTCTTGATAAGATGAGAAGATACTTGATGAAATCACAACACACTGCCACCGGAACTATTGAATGAATGGAATAAGGGGTAAGAAAGATCTCAGACAGCACTCTGGTTGAGAAGGGAGTCAAAATTTGATAGATGAGAGAGCTCAAATGAAAACACGACACTCCGGTTGAGAAAGGGATGCAAGACTTGACAAGGCGACAAGAACTTGAACAAAGGGGCACAATACTCCGGTTAAGCAAGATAGGGAAGGAATAAGAGTGATATAATTTGGACAGCACTCCGCCTGTAAATGGAAGAAATTGAACTTGACAAGAAAAGAGGTTACTTGAAAAGAGGACCCAACACTCCGGTTAAATGGATAAGCATGAAAAGAACATGATCCTGACAAGAACAAGAAGAAGGTTGAACAGAACAACATCACAATGTCTCTGGAACAAAAGTAAGAATGGAATGGGATGAACGAAGGGAAACAATATCTTGAGAGAGCACGGTTACAACAGAAGCTAGAACGGAGTTGTTGGAAAAACCAGAACGAAAAGATAGGCTTGAAGTGGGCTTATGGAAAACATCTCAAAACCAAGAGTTGAAAATCTGCCACTAACGGAATCGATATATTGGATTGATAGGAACAAGGGGACGAGAAGGCTATATCACCGGGAGGATAAAAGAAGAACTTGGGTCATTTATAAGCACCATATAACAACAATCCTTAGGGAAGGCTTTAGGTGAAATATAACCCAAGTTAACTCCAATGAAGAGATCGATGGATTTAAAATACATCATACTTAACAACATGTGAATCATGGAACATGGACTCGAATTATCAAGAATGGCATAATACCACCTCCGGTAATATGGTAGAAAGAATTGCACTCCGGATTGCAAGATGAAGAATACTTGAGCTCCTTAGAAAAGAATCTCCGCGAACTCTTGGAGAAGGGATAAAATCGTTGATGGACCACCATGTATAGCCTCCATGAAGAAACTCCGGTAAACAAAAGAAAGATCCAAAATAATTGAATGATGTAAAGAATAAGATTTAAGCCTCGCAATGATTTAGATGGATCTCCGTGATGATATAATTGAGAGAACTTGGAACTCCGGAAAAGAAAAGATGAACAAACGGAAGGAAAAGAAGTTGAAAACACAAGGTGAATCCTAGCAATGATTTAGATGGACCTCCGTGGAGATGTAATTGTGAAAGCTTGGAAGTCTTGGGAAAAAAAAGATAAAGCGTCTTGAACCAAGAATGTGATATGATGCACCTCCGGAATAAGGAATTAAATCACTTGGGTGAAACAAGAGTAAGAATTATGTTATGCTTATCCTTCACCAATTAAATTGATGACAATCAACGGATTTGGCATATTACTTATTCTTGTAGAAAGGATTTAGAGAGATATGACGCAAACTTGAGGAAGTCTTCAACGAACCACCGGTAGGGTTGAAACAACGAATGAATTGATAAGGAAGAGAAATCTTGAGCAAACCACCGTAAGAATTAAGCATGAACAAAGAGAAGATAAAGAACACACTGGGAAGAATAAGCAAATGAAAGAAGAAGCTTGAGAGAATTTAGATACAAGAGAACGAAAAGATCACGAGCCGATTAAAGATCACTTGAACGAAGCACCGGTAAAATTGAAGAACGAGAGCTGAAAGCTAAGAATGAATAAAATTGACTTGATGGACTCCGGATAACAAACTGAGAAGACTCTTAAATTGCTCCAGATAGGTGAAAAGAATTCCCACAATCGAAAATAATTATGAGAGGATGGCAAAAGGCTAGACCCATGAATCTTGAAGAGAATGGAGCAAGATTAAAGAGAAACTCTTCTTTGGTCTTCAAATGACAACGAGAAACACCACCGTGAATTATTGAGACACTCCGGAATAATCAAAACGAAGAGGTTGAGCCAAGGATGAAAAGAATTGTGAAAGATCTTGGAGAAAGGGATATGACTGATGATAATTCATCCTTACGTCAAACTTTGAAAGGAATTTAGGATAACTCCGGGAAAATAAGAAGAGTCAGGTAAGATCCTGGAAAAAGACCTGTGGGTTAGGGCCCACTCAAAAGAGAACACCGTTGAAATGATTTAAAAGAGAAGTTGCACCGGTTGAATTAAATGACTTGAATAAGATAGGACCTCGAAATAGCTTGAATGAAAGAAGAGTGGATACACGAATCTTCGAGATATCTTGAGCACTCCAGAATAATAAATAGCGAGAAGTGAACTATTATGAAGTGCACCGGTATGAGAAGGCATTGAAATGACGAAAAGGATATGATTAACAAAACTTGACTTGAAACCACCGGAGATGAAAAGAATGAAGAATGACGATCTAGAAGCTCCGCTAGAAACTTCATGAGAATCACCGGATAAGAATATTGATAGAAAAGAATGGAGAGACTTCACATGAGTAAAAGGATACATGAATAAAAAATATGGTTCCTCAAAGAAACAAGGGTGGGAGGGAGGGAAAAACAAAGGCAGCTTGGGACGAATGAAACAAACACCGTTGAGAAGAAGTGATAATTGGTCTTGCTGATGTTGAAATGGTCGGATCCACTAGAAGGGAAGCACACCAGTTGAAAAGAATTAACATGACAATCTCGATTATCATGAAGGATTGGTATTCACATCGGAGTATGAGAACATCGCTTAGAGAAGGTATGGAATCAACATTTGACTTCGAAGCAACTCGAATACCACAACTCAAAATAAAAACAAGGATTGGCTTGCAAAATAAGCCGGAACAAACATGTGATAGAGATTTCGTCCGAAGTTTTCGTGGTGGGACCTACACGGGCTCGATCGTACAGCACCATCATGTACAAGGCAGTGCACATGACATACGAAGCGTCCCCGAGTCAGCATAGCCAAGGACTCTTTAAGACACAACGAGGCCACTGTAAAATCGACCGTGAATAGGCGAACCACTAGACGTCGAACCCCAATTTCATATCATACATCTGTCGGAAGGATATCCTAAGAGCTACTTGAATTCCCACCTACGAAACTCCCGAAATTTTCCGGTTATGCAATCAGGTGTGTGGGATACAGGGGAAGCATAATATCTCACCCAAACTAGCAATACCTACATCCAGTTGTATCCATCCTTCAACACATAACCAAGAAACCTTCGGAAACCATCTACCTCAACCTTCGAAAAGCATCCGTTATACAAGTTATGGCGATACTCCCGAACTCCCGCCCCAGTACTGGGTGGCGTCGAGGTTATCTCACCAACGAACTGCATAAAAGAGATTTTCGATGTCGCGCACATATCTCAAGTATACCAGAATTGCAACGATAAAATTATGATGACAACACCTCAGAGCTCAACTCCCCGGGACACTTCCACTAAACCCCTGACAGGAGGCACCAAGACAGTATTCTCATCATAAGCCATCGGAACAAATCCAAGATACTCGCGTGATCCTAAATTTTTTTTAGTGAAATTTGAGAAGAGAAGAGTCAAAACTCTACGTCAGGATGACTTACCAGAGCGACGAAGGGACCGGGGAGTAAAAAGAATTCCTAAACTCTCCGATATATAATTCCTAATGACTCAAAACATTTTTCTAGACACAACTCGGCCGCTAAAAACGATCAAGCAATGGGGGCTCCTAAGGTCGGGGAAGGCTCTGATACCAACTTGTAACACCCTCGATGCGACTATATCTCCCACGTGTCGAGGCACGACCTGGAGGCATAATCGCATTGAAGGCATATGTCGCAAGTGAGGTAATCTTCACACAACCCATGTAATATAATAAGGGAAGAGATACATCGTTGGCTTACAATCGCCACTTCACACAATTACAAGAATAAACATTACATCAATCAAATACACTCAGGGTCCGACTACGGAACCAAAATAAAAGAAGAACCCCAAATGCGACAAAGGTCCACGATCGACCCCAACTGGGCTCCACTACTGATCAACTAGAACGAAACAACATAAAGGACAAGATCTTCATCGAGCTCCTCCTGAGCTTGGTTGCGTCATCTGCACGGACTCGTCGGCACCTGCAAACTGGTTTTGGAAGTATCTGTGAGCCACGGGGACTCAGCAATCTCGCACCCTCGCGATCAAGACTATTTAAGTTCATGGGTAAGGTAAAAGGTATGAGGTGGAGCTGCAGCAAGCGACTAGCATATATGGTGGCTAACCTATTCGCAAATGAGAGCGAGAAGAGAAGGCAAAGCACGGTCGATAAAATATGATCAAGAAGTGATCCTAGACTACCTACGTCAAGCATAACTCCAACAACCGTGCTCACTTCCCGGACCCCGCCGGAAAGAGACCATCACGGTTACACACGCAGTTGACTCATTTTAATTAAGGTCGACTTCAGGTTTTCTACAACCGGACGCTAACAAATTCCCATCTGCCCATAACCACGGGCACAGCTTTCGAAAGATCAAATCCCTGCATGGTGTCCCAACTTAGCCCATCACAAGCTCTCACGGTCAACGAAGGAATTGACCTCCACCCGAGATATTCCGATCAGACTCGGTATCCCAGTACAACAAGACATTTCAACAGGGTAAAACTAAACCAGCAACACCGCCCGAATGTGCCGACAAATCCCGATAGGAGCTGCACATATCTCTTTCTCAGGGCACACTCAGATGAGCCAGACGTCGGGTAAGCCAGCCCAGAGTTGCCCCTGGTAGCCTCGGACATCGCTCAGTTGGACCAACACTTAGATAAGCACTGGCCCGGGGGGGGGGGGGGGGGGTTAAAATAAGATGACCCTTGGGCGCGCGACCCCTAAGGGAAAAAAGGCTAGGTGGCAAATGGTAAAACCAATGTTGGGCATTGCTGGCAAAGCTTTACTTAAGGCGAACTGTCAAGGGGTTCCCATTATAGCCCAACCGCGTAAGGGACGCAAAATCCGGGAACATAACACCGATATGACGGAAACTAGGGCGGCAAGAGTGGAACAAAACACCAGGCATAAGGCCGAGCCTTCCACCCTTTACCAAGTATATAGATGCATTAATTAAATACGATATATTGTGATATCCCAACAAGTAAACATGTTCCAACAAGGAACGGCCTCCAAACTTCACCTGCAACTAACAACGCTATAAGAGGGGCTAAGCAAAGCGGTAACATAGCCAATCAACGGTTTGCTAGGACGATGGTGGGTTAGAGGCTGAACATGGCAATTTGGGAGGCTGACAAGCAAGTGGTAGGCATCGTAGCAATGGCATAGCAAAAGAGCGAGCAACTAGCATAGCAAAGATAGTAGTGATTTCGAGGGTATGATCATCTTTCCTGAAATCCCGCAAGGAAGAAGAACGAGTCCATGAAGGAGATAAGCGGACGAAGACGAACGGATCCTCACAACACGACGTTACCGGAATCAACCCGAAGAAGCAATCACCGGAAAAGAAGCACACAACATAGTAAACAACCACGACATCAACATGGCATGATGCACTATCGAGTATGATGCATGTCTGGTTTAAAGAGGCATGGCATGGCAAAATGCACAAACAATCCTACAAATTAAGTGGAGCACAATATGCATCGGGATGCATATTGACAAAACACCACATCAATTATTTAGTTCTCTCTCGTTTATGTACCCAACAATATTAAATGTTGTTAAACATGGCAAGAGGGTGAAGCAAGGCAAAACTACCTATCTAGTCAAGGTTAAATGAGGCCGGAAGCAACGAACAACAATTCCGGAAACTCCCCATAGCATATTTTAGGTTCGGTCCTGATCTGTCCTAAACACAATTTTAGAGTTGTTAAACATGCAAGATGAGGCCACCACGTTAAACTAGGCAAAATTCTACCCCATTTACATATAAAGTTTATTTAATTCGGAGTTACGGTTATTTAGTTATGAATAAAATCATTTTAACATGGCATAGGGGCAAATTTAATCAAACATCATTTTGAACATTTTAAACGTGCATGAAAGTGGCATATTATGAAACTAGACACAATTTTAAGCAAGTTTCATATTAAGTTTGTTTTAATCCGATGCATGGTTCAACAGTTATTAAATGCATGATTCTTGGGGGGTTTTCTGCAAAACTGCCAAACTACTAGATAATTGCTAAAATTGCAGGGTAGAAAAAAAGGCAATGGGCTGCAGCAGGGGGGCGGCTGGCTGCTCACCAAGGGCTAAGGCCCAGTTGAAGAGGGGGAGGCCAGGCGGGCCGGATCTGGCGCACTGGGCCTGGCTTGGCGCTGGAGGGGAAGGAGGCTCGCAGAGGCGCTGGCGCGCTGGGCCTGGTGCTCGTCGGTGGAGGCGGCCCAGGGGGATGCGGTCGAGCAGGCGTGGTCAACGGGGCGAGTGGCTGCGCTGGTCTCCTCGCTCACGAAGCAGGGAATGCAGGAGGCAGGTACGTGCGCGCGATTGAAGCAGGGGAGGCGGTGGCGTCGGCAGGCACGGGAAGCGGTGGAGCTTGCTGCTGGCGACGCGGGATCCGGGCGAAGGGGCCTTGGCGCGACGCGGGTGACACGGCGACGCGAACGAGGCGTCTTGGCGCTGGTCCACGCGGGCTCTGCACGAAGCACCAGGGGCGGCCATGGCGCGGCAGGAGGCGAAGGGACGGCGTTCCAGCGCGGCGGCACGGCAGGCTTAGGCGGGGATGGATGGATCCGCCTGTTTCCGAGCCGGATCCGGCCAACAGGGCGTCGACGGAGCTCCGGCGAGGGTTGGCCAAGGCGGCGGCGACCTGCAGCCGATAAAAAAACAGAGAGAGAGGGAGATCGTGAGGAGAGAGGAAGAGATCGGGAGAGGGAGAAGAAGGAGACAGGGTGGCGCGGGTCAGCCTGCTGGTCTTAGGCGCGGTGCTCGGGGAGGAGCTTGATGCGGCTGCGGGCTGGCTGGTGGATGGATGGATGGACAGGTAGGTAGAGGCCGAGAGGATCTGGAGAGGGGTGGCTGCGCCTACGGGATTGGGTGGAGGAGGAAAACAAGGAGAAAGGGGATCTGGGAGGATCCCGAGGTGGGATTTGAGTGTGGCGGCGGTGGATGGAATTTGGATGGATGGGACTGACTAGGCTAGGGTTTGGCTATTTATATAGGAAGGATTTTTGGCTAGGGGCATTAGGTCCCTCGATTAAAATCGGATGGACGCAAATGAAATAGCTAAGAAGCCCAAATAAGGAAACGGTGACGTTTTGTAGACGTTTGGGGATGTTCCGGACACAGCGGTGGAGACAGCCCGGGTCGGGTCCGGGACAACTTTCGGGCGCGCGCGAGGAGGGCTGCGGGCTGACGAGAGAGGTTAGGTAGGGCCTGGCGATAGGTAGTGATTTGTGTAGACGGTCTCGAGCTGAGAGAAGAGAAGAGAGGGCGGCCCGGCGACTATTTTCCGGAGACCGAAAACGTCTGAGACCGGCTACTATTGCCGCTATATTTATCCGTTGGGGCATCAAACGATCTCCGAATGCGATGAAACTTGACAGGCGGTCTATCTACACTATAATAAGACCACACGTCAAATCTCATCCCATTCCGTGAACATTTTCCGGCCACTTATAAAAATAATATTTCGGACATGCCGCGGGCGCGTGCAAGTGTGTCTGGGCTCAGAACGGACGACGGAGAGAACGAGGAGGCCGGGACGGATGCAAGTTTTGAAAACATGATGATGCAATGCACATGATGACATGAAAAGATGCAACACGCAAGCAAAAGACACGGCAACGACAACGAATAACGGGAAGACACGCTGGCACATCGGTCTCGGGGCGTTACAGGGTGGACTGGAATTTTTTGGAGAAGGTGCTACTTAAAACAGGTTTTGACCGTAAGTGGACGGGCTGGATTATGCAGTGTGTTTGCTCAGTTCGATATACTGTTAGATGCAACGGCCTCCTGCTGGAACCAATCTTCCCATCTAGAGGTTTGCGCCAAGGCGACCCACTCAGTCCCTATTTGTTTTTGTTTGTGGCGGATAGTTTGGTTAACCTCATGAAGAAAGAGATAATCAATGGTAACCTGACTCCACTCAAAATTGCCAGAAATAGCCCGGGCATCTCAAACCTCTTATTTGCCGATGATAGTTTGATTTTTTTCAAGGCCACAACGGAGCAAGCTGGTACTATTAAGAAGGTATTGACGGACTTCCAGAAGGGCACTGATCAGTTGCTGAGTGAAAGCAAATGCTCCATTCTGTTTAGTGCGCTATGTCCGGAAGAAACAAGAGAGGAGATTAAGAATACTCTCGGTGTTGTGGCCTCCTCTTTTGAGAGTAAGTATCTGGGGCTCCCAACCCTGGAAGGGAGAATGAAGGATGAAAATTTTCAGCCCATCATGGATAGGCTCCGGAAAAGGTGCAATGACTACTCTGAGAAATTCATGTCTTATGCCGCAAAAGAAGTTCATGTAAAGTCGGTAGTACAGGCCCTCCCGTGCTACACTATGGGTGTGTTCCTCTTGTCCAAGGGCTTCTGCGAGAAGTATGAGAAGATGATTCGTGACTTTTGGTGGGGAGATGAGAATGGACAGCGAAAGGTGCACTGGATGTCATGGGAAAGAATGACCAAACCGAAGAGATCGGGAGGTATTGGCTTTAGAGACATGCACCTTTTCAATATCGCGTTACTTGCAAAGCAGGTTTGGAGGCTCATTCAGTACCAAAACAGTTTATGCGCTAGGGTCCTAAAGTCTAAATATTACCCCCATGGAAACTTGTTAGACACCGTTTTTGCTTCTGATGCATCACCGGTTTGGAGGGGAATTGAAGCTGGTTTGGAGCTCCTGAAAAAAGGCATTATATGGCGAGTCGGAGATGGCAAAAGCATCCAAATCCAGCGAGACCAATGGATCCCAAGACAGGAAGGGCTAAGAACTGCAGCCTTTGTTAGAAGATCGAGACTCCGTTGGGTAAACCAACTTATGCATACAGATAGAAAGGAGTGGAATGAGGAGCTAGTGAAACAAATTTTCCACTCTTTTGATGCGGAGGAGATATGCAAAATTCCCATTCCGAGGTCGGCGGCAGAGGATTGTATTGCATGGCACTACGAGAAAAAATGGTATTTTCTCTGTTCGGAGCGCTTACAAGTTGGCCGCTTCTATCCAGAGCCAGGCTGCCGTAGGTACTTCGAGCTCCTCCGGGACTGCAAACAATCGCAGTATATGGGATTTAATATGGAAAGCCGACGTGCCCCCAAAAGTCAGGATATTTGGATGGAGAGTTGCGACCAACACCCTGGCCACACAGCGGAACA
The DNA here is from genome assembly GCA_034509565.1 of Triticum monococcum. Taxonomy (NCBI): domain Eukaryota; kingdom Viridiplantae; phylum Streptophyta; class Magnoliopsida; order Poales; family Poaceae; genus Triticum; species Triticum monococcum. Next base: position 616,296,932 of record CM067846.1, read on the forward strand.
AATGCAGGCGCACCATCATTACGGATGGCACTTGTGTGATCTGCGGTAATGGTGAGGAGGACGAATTTCATGCAGTGGTTGCTTGCTCAAAGAGCAGAGCGCTGAGACATGCACTGAGAGACATATGAGGGTTGCCTCATGAAAGGGAGTTCAGGTTTACTGGGCGTGATTGGCTGCAGGTTCTACCGGACTCAGTCCCAAAGAATTTACGTGCAAAGATTCTGCTCTTGCTATGGAGATGCTGGCACTTGAGGGATGACTGCATCCATGGTTCAGGCAAGGAATCGATATCAGGTTCGATACTTTTCCTGCAGAGATACGAGGAGGAGTGGAAAAATGCGTGTCTGAATGAGACGTCAGAATCGGGAAAGACAGGTGAAACTCTATCTAACCTGAACCCTCGTCCCCCTCTCGCCCGGCGCACGCAATGGACTGCCCCGGAACGAGGATTGGTAAAAGTTAACTCGGACGCCTCGTACCTCCCGGATAGTGGACGCTGCTGGGCAGACGCAGTGGCAAGGGATCACTAGGGGCGCGTGGTCCTGTCTGCCTGCAAAGCAATGCCCTATGCACGCAGCGCGGAAGAGGCCGAAGCACGGGCTGCTCTGTTCGGTCTGCAAGCTCTGGCAGATGTGCACCACGGCCTAGTGTAGCTGGAATCAGACTGTAAATCCATAGTAGACATACTCACGGCTGATGTGACTAACCGGGAGCCATACTATGGTATTCTACCGGACTTAAAAGCAGCACTCGCTGGCTTCCAGGAGTTCAGAGTCAGTTTTGCCCCCCCCAGATTGCAATCATCTAGCCCATGAATTGGCGGCTGAAGCTAGACAAAACGGAGATCAGTTGATCATTGCAGATGTTCCAGTCAGATTAAGACATCTGGTCCAATCCGAGTGTGACCCTGCCTGAGTTTGTACTCTGGCCCTCAAAAAAAAAAATCTCAGTGAATTGGTGCTACAGAAGGGACTGCAACAGTAGAAACAGTCAGTTCTATTGGCATCAGTGCTGGTGCTGCCCCTTGTTGCCCGACGAACCGTGCTGGAAACATGTGGAAGAATGCCATGCAATGTGCCCGACATGCCATCCGAAATGCTAACAAGCATGGTGGTTGCTATTATATAAAGCCACTTCGGTGTTATTCAGATAAAATAAATGTACGGGTTGGTAAGACCGATCTCGCAATATCTATATGAATATTTTTTTTTGCATATATATGAATAACTCAAGTGCTCATGATTAAAGATGAACGAAGGATAATTTGCAATAGTTCCAAAAGTCACCCTATCGGTCTTTGGGCATTGTAAATGTCCTCTTTTTGTCTATGTAGCAAGTTTTTCTGTTCAATGTCGGGCAAACGCTCCCCTGCACTTCTGGCGACCTTGTTCATATTGCCGTTACGATGGTTATTTTCTTATTGCCGTTCGTCCTGATGGTTATTGTCGTTCATTTTTCTTTTTGCGGATATTGCCGTTCATAATTTATTATGCATATTCAATGAAGAAAAGTAATGCCACTACTTCGGCATGAAAGTAAGATTGTACAATGGAAAACAAATTAAGTTTTTTCTTCTAAATATAAGTGGAGAGAGGTCCACATGGACGCAATAAGTGGTCTCTGCTTTACCCTACTTCAACGATCCGGGACGAAGGGAGATAGACCCTGTCCACATGCGCTCAATAAACATGAAAGGAAAGTCAGTCAATTATTTCACACATAAATTTTCGCCACAAATCAACATGGCTATAGGTAATGTGTGAAAGAGTATGTGATTATTCTTTATTTAAAAAAACAAACAATGAATCCACACTCTAGCAATGAATCCAAAACAATATTAACATAACGAAGAGCTTTCCCACTTTGCTAGTTATTTCCAAAGGCGGTATAGCCGGATACTCCAAGTAGCATGTAGACTAGTGTTCTTGCAGTTAGGGATTGTTTCATAGTTCGGTTTTCAACATTTCTTCATAATATTATCTAAGGCCGGGGGGGGGGGGGGGGGGGGGGCACATAGTCTTCTAGTGCCTTGAGTGTCTCCTACATGTAAATAAAGTAGCCGTACTTGTTACATGCAGGAGACATGAGCATGGTAACACATGGACCACTCTTCAAGTCAGTAATTCTGAAGAACCCAACTCCTTTCAGTTTCTGCACCATATCTAGAATTGAAGCCGTGCCCATGGAGAGAAAGAAGCATACACTATTAAGGAAAACCTTATACACAGAATCTTATCAGTAGCGCGGGACAAAAATAAGCGCTACTACTACTTACCACTAGCGCGTGGCAAAGAAACGCGCTGCAGCTAAGTTTATAGCAGTAGTGCGTCTCAGCGAAGAAGCGCCGCAACTACAATTCCCCTACTATTCTTGCCAGGCTACCAATAGTAGTAGCGAGCTTAAGCAAAGCGCGCTGCTACTAAGGTTGTTGTAGCAGCGTGTTTTACGCAGAAAGCGCTACTGCTAATGAAAGGAAAATCAAATAAAAACATATAGAAAAGTAAATGAAAATGAAAGAAATAGAAAAGGAGGAAGGAGAAAATGAAAATGTGAAGGAAAACAAATGGAAAATAAAAATAAAGAGAAAGGCGTAGCAACAGCATGCTTTCAGGACATGCGCTATAGCTAACTTAGCAGTAGCGCGTTCTGTCAGACAGCGCTATAGCTAAGTTATAGCTATAGTTAATGTAGCAATAGCGCTTTTCCTGAACCGCGCTACTGCTATTTCTGACTTAACTGCGCGGTTCTTCTTCTCCAAGGCCACTTCCCCCAAATCCAACTCCTCTGCTATCACCGCGCCGTCGTCGCCCTGCATTGCCGTCGGCCATCGCGCGCTCTCCGTCGCCCTCCGCACGCCCTCGACGCCGCCCCCGACCCCGACCTCGACGCCTTCCCTGACCCTGACCTCGCCGCCGCCCTACATCGTCGCCCTCCGTCGCGCGCCCAAGCCCGACCCCGACCTCGACGCCGCCTGGCCCTCCCTCAGCCGCTCCCTAACTCTGCCGGCGCCCGAGGTGAGCACGTCTACACCACCTCCTCCTCCTCCCCTACCTATTCCTAGCTAGGGTTCATCAAATTTTATAGTGCATCAAATTAGTTAGGGTTCATCAAATTAGATGCTAATTAGGGCAGTAGCTGTAGATGCTTAATTGTAAACTAGATGTTAATTAAGGCAGTAGTTGTAGATACTTAATTAGTTTTTAGGACAAATTCCTAGGGTTCATCAATGGGTTCTTAAGTAGTTGTAGATGCTTAAGCACCTAGGTAGGGTTCATCTAATTAGTTAGTACTTGTAGATGCTTAAGAACTAGGGTAGTAGGGTTAGGGCAGTAGGGTTTAACTAGATGTTAATTACGGCAGTAGTGTTTAGTTCAGAGAAAAAAAATTCAATATAGTTTTTTTACTGTTTTTAGTAAGTGTTTAAAATAATTAGTAAGTAAATTAATAAACTAGTTTAGTTTTAGTAAGAACTAGTTGAATTAATAGAACTAATGTATTTTTAGTAAGAAAATTAATACAACTAGTTGAACTAGTTTATTTTTAGTTTATTTCTATTTATAGTAAGTTTATATTTAGTAAGAACTATTTAAATTAATAAAACTAGTTGAACATGTCACATTTGTTGTTATTTTTTTAGTTTAAGCAATTATTCCCGCATCGATGTCGTCAGCTAGGGTTTTTGTTTTTGCAGAAATCAAGGAGCCCCTCCATCATCCCCGCCGTCGTCTCCGTCACCGACCCCCTCCGACCTCGAGGTGAGACCAGCCAAATCTCCTTGTCAATATGAGTCCTATAAGATATGATGTAGATAAAAACATGTATATCTTGTCTTGCTCAAATAGGATATGTGGTTGCCCAAGTGGCCGGTCATGTTCATGTTACACCTCCGAGTGGCCTATGTTTTGCCGGAGTGTTGATTAATTTCCGTTCCGACAAATTTCAGGCGCTCGATATGTCCTGTTTTAGCAAAGGTCATGCCGGATTTTTTTGTAAATTTTGGCATGACTTGTGCTAGAATATGTAGGAAATATCGAGTGGCCTGGAATTTCTAGAAAAATAATTAAACGACATTTCGGGTTGACATTAAATCTGCCGAGGCTCCATCACCGAAGGTCAAAAAATCAGTGAGGGAGTGTACCCATCATATATGAGAGAGGACGAAGAATCCCGACTGTTGTCGTGGGGGTCGTTTCTCCTTCTTTTCCTTGTGCTAGACCTTTGTTATGCACTAGGAAAAGAAGGAGTAACGACCATCACCGACGGTCGCAAATGTCAGAGAGGAATCAGTGAGGGAGAGTCTCCGTCATATAGACTCGACAGACCGATAGTCAACCCGTGATGAATAATAATGATCTAATTTAATTTTTATAGTACATATATTTAATTGTACAAGTTTAATATTTGAATTATGAACATAGGAAATGTCGTATCGGACGACGAAAGTCTCCCGAGGGAGTGCTCCTGGTGCCACGACGACCGGGGTTTCTGCGACAGGCCTCACCTGGACGAAGATCGACGCTTCAGCATTAAGCTCGAGGAGGCCTTCGATTGTGATACGGTAAGCTACGATGCAAAGTGTTTTTTTCGTAATTAAGCTCGACTCGTACTACTTCAACGTCTAATTCTTGTATTTTACAATTCGACTAGCTTATCCCATGCCATGCAAGACGCTATGTCTTGGAGAGGATGGGTTTTGAAGATCATGAGAGGAATGAAACAAAGAAAATTAACCTAAGGACCCATCATGGTATGGATTTTGAGGTAAATCTATACAATTCTGAGAGCGTATCCCATTTTGGTTGCCCGGGTTGGGAAGCACTTTGCAAGATGTATGATTTTCAAGAGGGTATGTTTATCACCATGGATCTTGGTGATCCGGACATCGACCAAGACAATTTGGACATTTGGGTCCTTGTTTATACGCTTCCAATTCTACCGCTATGTGAGTTTCTCAAACATAATTATTAACTAATTTGTATTGTTCATTTTAAAATAGTTGACAACTTATTTCCATTGGCAGCTTATTTTAATTGTTCAAACAATGTGCGGAACATGGTAGACAGAACCTACTACACTGATGGCTATGAGTTAACTTATCAGGAGAAAAATCATCTGGTCACATTTTGTACTGATCTTGAAAATTACAATATCTATAATAAAACTCCTCCACATTATGGTCAATACGTGCCACTAGTGCATGTGTTGAACTACGGTAACATCCATGGAGATGCCATGGTAAGATTTTTTACTATTACGACATCCATGCATCTTTTGCATAAATTCTTTTAAAACTTAACTACATTGCTAACTACGAAGTTATTACTATGTTTTTCAACAAAAAATCCGAGATGATTGTGTGCCTCATCTGATGTATCAGAAAGGTCGCCTTAATGTTTTGAACATACAGCCAGGTCGTCATACGAATCTCAGCTGTCCATATCGGATTTCTAAAAGAGATGGAGACATGAAAATCACAGAATGGAAAAATGTATGGACAGTCGTAAGGAGCTACTTGGAAGCAACATTGTGTGAAAGGCAAGAATTGAAAACAGGATAATCTCCATTCTCCATAATGAAGAGTCAGGGGCTATCTTGTTTTATGCTATTTTACCTAAGAGAATATAGTAGGTCCTAAGAAAATGTAGTAGGTCCTATGAGGTACAATATTTATTATGTGGTACAATGTGTTAGAGTTGATGATGAGGAGTAGTTGTGATTATGACTAGTGACCAACTTGCTATGTGATGTCTCATTGATGAAAATAATGATCACGAGGAGGTGTTATATGACAATGATGTATTATGATGATAAGTTGTTAATGATAGATGATGATGATGATGATGATGACGATATTTATTATATCATTGGGTGAAAGAACCGTGGACTAGTTTCAAGTGGATGGACACACTTTCACCCAGTGATGTAATAACTCATTATGATGTAAAAACTATCTCTAAATTGCCGCTGTATGAAAACTTGTATAAAGGTGTATGAATAAAATATGAAATAAAAAAAATAAAATACGAAATAATAGTAGTAGCGCGTGCAGGGAGAAGCGCTACTAGTAACTACTAGTAACGCTGTTTGGAGAAAACACTACTACTAAGTCGATATAGCAGTAGCGTTGGTTAACCCGCGCTACTGCTAACCTTTAGTTGTAGCGCAGTACCAGTAGCGCACTATCCCACGCTACTGATAGGCCTAAAACCTGCGATGTTGCTAGGCTTTTCCCTAATAGTGATATGCGATGCTCATACTGTGCAACATCCACCATCATGAATCACCCCGTCCTATCTTCAGCCTCACCAGATGCATTCTCATAGGGAAACATATACACCTATAGAGGCCAGAACCCTATTGCGCCAATGAGCCTTAGCGCAGGGTTGAAGAATGGCATGCCACCAGCATCGAGAAAATGATCATGCTTGTACTTACGACCAACTTCCATGCCAATAAGCTTATCGTCCAGCCCAACACATGCAAGCGCTACTGCAGGAGATGAACATGAAGCAAAGAGGTAGACATATAAGGTCAACTTGTAGTCCAACATGGGAGAATACCACGGTATGTACGACATATCTGTACAACACCGACATGTACATCTGAATGTATTCGCACATATTCACAACATACAAACATTACATGTGATTTTAAGTGATCGAGTGGTGATCTGGGCCGCGCAGTTGCGTGCCCCTGCAAATTTCCACTGGCTCGTGTCGTACGTGTTGGGAACGGATGAGTCGCGTATGACTGTGGTCTCAAAGATGTAAACCTTGGTACGTACAAACAATGCACGTGTATACTATTTAAATAACAAACCATGAGCTAAACAATATACACACGTGTTTTACACATGTTTATTCAACAATTTAAAATCCCTTGGCCTTAACTCTCTCGAAAGCTGCGGCAGGTGGAAGCAACCTCATGAGCTACTGAAAGCCGAACAAGGTGGAGGTGGCACAAGAAAAAGACCCCAGGCATTCCTCCTCCTCCCGTCAGTGCCGCTGCTGGCTTGCCACATCTCTGATGGCCTTTGGGCCCTAGAGGTGCGGAGGAACATCCCCCCCTTGGTTAGGTTCAACGTTTTGGTTGAGGCTCCGTCGCGGCGGTGATATCCCTCAGTAGAAATACTGTCTTCCATGTTATATCCCCGCCCCGATGGTGCGTCTAGCATCGTTGGAGGGAGTGTTGAGGTGTGTCTCTATCGAATCTCGTGAGATTCGGTTAGTGCTACTCTTTGATGGATCTGTTTAGATCTAGCCTTTGTTTGTCTTCGTTTGAGTATTTACAGGTTTGATCCTTTCGATATATGACTTTCTTCATCGGCAATGGTTGCGGCTCTGATGCACTGGTTTTATGGGGTCTTAGCACGACGGCTTTCCATCTGTCTACTACAACAAGGTTTGCCCGACTCCGGCGAGGAAGGGATGATAGCAGTGGCACGCCTTCGGCTCGCTTCAGTTTTTGTAGTCGTCGCTAGGTGGTCTATAGTCCTGATTGTAATTTTTAGCACCTTTGATATTCTTTGTGCTGCTTTGAATGAACATGAAAAATTGAAAGTTTTTTTAAAAAAAATTCATGAGCTACTGGGACAGGAACCTCCCATCTAAGATGATGAAGGGGTCGATCAATCCAGCAAGGCATGGGGAGTTGGGGATCGATCAATCTAGCAAGGCTTGGTGTCGCGTCAATATCATTGGTGTTCTCGAGCAGCTACATGCGGATTGGTACATCCACTGAAAGGTCTGCGTGAGGGTCTCTCCCTTCAGATCAGGTGGTTGACTTCAACACTGAGATGCAAACTATGGATGACGGTTTGACAGAGAGAGATGGTTGTGCAGCAGCGGTGGACATACATTGCATGTAGTTGTTGGGGTCATGAAAAAGTGGTGGTGACAACACATGAGTGATGTCGATGGTGGTGTTACTCGTGCACCTGACTCTAGCTTCAGGGTGAAAGTCTAGGTCAAACCCAAGTTGGTTATACCTAGCAATCGGGATGTTTTTGTGTCGTTACCTTGTTGAAGGCATTCATCGGATATGGTCGGACTATTTCCTTAGGATGAAAACCTAGATTCTTACTGGATTCGATGTCGATGGCGCTTGAGCGTCACTCCCCTTCCTGAAAGTGTCGTTGTTGGAGAACCTCGATGTCTGTGTGATGTCATGAGATGGTTGGTGTGGATACTGTCATTGTTGTGGTTTCATGATCGCAGACCTGATCACTTTGGGATTTTCTTTTTTCTCGCCTACGCATAGCTTTGGTCCTGTATGACTTTGCTATTTGCTGGCGTGTTTTTGCATGCATGTGTTGGTGTTGATTGTGTGCATCCTAATTATGCAGAGGTCGGGCGTGTGCTTATTGTGTTTTGTATTCTCTTTAAGCTTCATTTTGAGCTAATAAATTTCACCCTTTGTGGAAAAAAGTACATGCAATTTTTTTAAGGGGACCTAATTGCCTTGGTGCCCTTCTCGGATACCACAATGATTTCTTTCTCGGTCTTCAGCCATGCCGGCATGGCCTCCTCAACCCTAGGCTCCTTGGCTACTGTTGTGGCCTTGGACCTGGGATTGGCCAGTTCTTCTACTTTGTGATCCTTCACTGTTGGCTCCTCGAGATAGGTCTCCTCCTTGGCATGCGCCTCCGTCTTGGTCACCTTTGGTCAGCCCCAGTCTTGGCCTTCGGCGGCGGCGACGGAGATAAATTGAACTCGCTCGCGGCGAGCCACACGACTATCAACTCCTTGAACTCGTCGAGTGTCTTCTTCTCTAGGTCTGACAACTCAACCACTAGATTTCTCTCCTCCTTGAAAGAGATGGTTTCTTTATATCTCACTATTAGGAAAATGGCTATAGATGATATTGACACTAATGACGCACCAGAGAAGTGGTGCGTCACTACTATATACTAATGGCGCACCATGTGGTGATGCGCCATTAGTGTGGAAGACAATAATGGCGCACCAGGCACAAGGTGCGCCACTAGTAACAATTTTTTTTTCATTTTTCCAAACATACTAATGGCGCATCCAGGCAAAGTGGGCCATTAGTAGTTCTAACTAGTAATGGCGCACCAGCCGTAGAGTGCGCCACTACTGTATTTTTTATATTCTTTTTTTTGCAAAACTACTAATGACGCACCGTCGCAAAGTGCACCATTAGTATGTTGGATTACTAATGGCGCATGGCTGTGTGGTGCGTCATTAGTAACCTGGGACCAGCTAGATATTTTGGACAGCCACACCTACACGCTCAGTTTCCCCACTTCATTCCCTCCACCTCTTTCTCCAAGCTTGTCGGCTGCCTCCTCCTCCTCACCTTATTTGCACCATAGATTCATCAAAATTAAGTGGTGAAATTACCTTTTTTTGATAGGTAAGTAAGGGGAAAGCTATCTTCATGTTGTAGATCTACTTTTTATCTCCCTAACTCGCTCCAACAACGTGCACATGCACTTTTTGTGGCCTAGCTAGATCTATGTATGTTTGTGGTGTTGCATATATGTTTGTGTTTGCAGGTACCGGTATTTGAAATGCGATAGTTGCCAATATTTTGCCGGAATATTGATTCATTTCCGTTTCGGCGAGAATTTTGGCACTATGCATTCTTTTTGGTCCTATTTTTAGGGAAAGTATTGCCAAATTTTTTCTTGGTTCTAAAATATCGTTTTGCTCTACCCTGCAGGCGACCATGGTCCGCACGATGATCGAAGGCATCGTGAATAGGTTTTTGAGCTCTGCGAAGGCCGAGATGTTTCAAAAGAACGAGACGGAGATAAGATGTCCGTGTCGAAGATGCAAGCTGAAGAGCCTTATTGCGGACCCGGATTCCGGGAAGGTGCAGGACCACCTACTCTTGCGTGGTTTCATGGATGGCTATCGGTGGCAAGGTGATGAAGATGACTATGAAGTCGTCCATGGGGGCCGGGCAAGAAATGAGGAAGGGCAGCAAGACAACCACCGCGGCTCGGGCGGGCGAGAAGACGAAGAATCTCCAGGACATGATCACGACGGTGATGTTGTACACAATCATCATGTAGAAGATGCCGGACATGATGATGAGGAAGATCCGGAGCAGACGAAGGGCATGATCATGAAGATGAAGATGCCGGTGGAGCAGACGACGATGGACCATCAATGGGCTGGGTGCAGGACCCTCATATTCAAGAGCTGCTTCTCAAGCAGACGGATAACGCAAGAGCTGCCGCCCGAGAGAAAGCCAAGCTGGATCAACTGGAGATAGACGCGGTTACTCCATTGTATGAAGGATGCAGACCCGAGGATACCCGCCTGAAAGTAACGCTCATGGCTTTGGAGATGAAGGTAAAACACAAAATGACCGACGCATGCTTCGATGAGAACATGTCATTCTGGCACGAACGTCTTCCCAAGGGGAACAAGTGCCCGACCGGTTTTGAGGAGGCGAAGAAAGTCGTGTGTCCTCTAGATTTACCGCACGTGAAATACCATGTGTGCATGAACAATTGCATTATTTATCGGGGCGAGCACGCGGAGTCTACCATATGTCCGGTGTGCGGCGTCACTCGATACAAGAAGAGGAAGAAAGCTCCTCAAAAAGTGGCGTGGTACTTTCCGATCACTCCTCGTCTGCAGCGGTGTTTCGCGGACCCTAAGGTAGCAAAGCTCCTGCGTTGGCACGCGGATAGGGAGGAGAAGAAGCGAGAAGATGACGCAAATGATCCGGAGATAAATAAAAAAGACAAGATGCTGAGTCACCCTAAGAGTGGGAGCCAGTGGCAAGCGTTGAACTTCGAACACCCAGAATTTGGGAAGGATTCAAGGAACATCGTTCTGGGCGCGAGCACCGATGGAGTCAATCCGTTTGGCAGCCAGAGAAGCACACATAGCACCTGGCCTGTATTTGTGTGGATGTACAACCTTCCCCCTGGTTGTGCATGAAGAGGAAGTACATTCACATGAGTATGCTAATTGAAGGGCCGAAACAACCAGGGAACGACATCAATCTGTATCTGGGGCTGCTGAAAGAGGAGTTAGACACGTTGTGGAAAACGCCATCCAATACGTGGGATGCCGCAGAGAAAGAATATTTCCCTATGAGAGCCGCACTGCTCACGACGGTGCACGACTATCTCGGTTACGGATATCTCGCGGGGCAGGTGGTCCACGGATTTTCTGGATGCGTCAGGTGCATGGATGACACAATGTATCGCCAGCTAGATAGAGATCCCGGGTCTTCGAAAACCTTGTTCATGGGACATCGAAGGTGGCTTCGTGACGATGACCCATGAAGGAAATGCAAGGATCTGTTCGATGGTGAAACCGAACCCCAAAGACGCCCGCGTACGAGGAGCGGCGAGGAAATAGACGTGCTGTTGAAAAATTGGAAAGATTGCCCACTGCCGGGAAAGAAGCAAAAGGCGCCAGAGCCGGGAAAGAAGTGAAAGGCGCCAGAGCCACTGCTAAAGGTATGGAAAACAAGGTCTGTTTTCTGGGACTTGCCGTACTGGAAGATCCACTGTGTGCCTCATAGCCTTGATGCCATGCATATCACAAAGAACGTGTGCGAGAGTCTGCTTGGTACCCTGCTCAACATGCCAGAGAGGACCAAAGATGGGCCGAAAGCAAGGGCAGACTTGAAATCAATGGGCATCAGGCAGGAGCTTCACGCTAATGATGATGATGATGATGATGATGATGATGATGATGATGAGGCGAAGCAGGACACAGAAAGTCGTCGCAAAGGAAAAAAGGCCAAGAAGACCGGAAATGACTACCCTCCCGCGTGCTTCACTCTAAGTTAGGAGGAGATCGAGCATTTTTTCACCTGCCTCGTAGGAGTAAAACTTCCTTACAGTTACGCGGGGAAGATAAGCAGATACCTAGACCCAGCGAAGCAGCAGTTCAGCGGGATGATGTGTCACGACTGTCACGTGCTGATGACGCAGATACTTCCAATTCCAATCCGTGGGATCATGGACGCGCACGTCCGTGAAACGCTATTTGGCCTATGCAACTTTTTCGACGTCATCTCTCAGAAGTCGGTTGGCGTGAGGCAACTTAGAAGGCTACAGGAAGAGATCATGGTGATACTATGCGAGCTTGAGATGTACTTCCCGCCCGCATTCTTCGACGTTATGGTGCATCTGCTGGTCCATATCGTGGAGGATATCATCCAACTCGGGCTGACGTTCCTGCACAGCATGATGCCGTTCGAAAGGATGAATGGTGTCATCAAAAGATACGTTCGCAACATTTCACGTCCAGAGGGAAGTATAGCCAGGGGCATTCTGACCGAAGAGTGCATCTCCTACTGCATGAATTATCTAGGCATCGAGAACCCCGTTGGTCTGCCCGTCAACAGGCACCTCGGCAGGCTCGCTGGATGGGGTCACCGTGAGGGTCGCCGCGAAATGCATGTCGACTTCGAGGGTCGACTCACCGACTTTGAAAGAGCAAACCTAGTCGCGCTACAACACATAGACGTGGTCGATCCTTGGGTGGTAGAGCACAAAACCTTTATTGAGAAGACATACAATGACCGAGGCCAACAGAGGATGGACGGAGATATAATCAAAGAGCACAACTCATGTTTCACGCGTTGGTTCAAGCATAAGCTTCTGTCGTACCCTTTACATGAGGATTCTTCCGCGGAAGAACAACTTATATTCGCCTTATCACAGGGCGCCGAGCACAACCTGATGACCAATGATGCGTACGATATCAATGGCTACACATTCTACACCGAGGACAAGGCCATGAAGAGCGATGGTTATCAGAACTTCGGGGTAACGATGGAATCCTACACCGGTAACGACAAGGACAGATACTACAGAAGGATCGAGGAGATCTGGAGCTGAGCTATGCTGGAGAGAAGGTCCCGATGTTCCGTGTCAGATGGGCCAAGAGCGTCCTAAAAGAGGACCGGTATTTCACCACAATGGTTATACCCGAAGCCAAATCCAAGACCGCGGGCGCAAACGTTGATGAAGTCATGTACCTACGGTAGGGACACGGACCCGTCCTAAAGAGCCCTACCATAGGACATCCTTAGAGGAAGTCACCTTTCAAACAACTTGAAGATATCCCACTCGACGGGTTGAAGACACTCGACCAAGAAGCTGTCACTCGACCAAGAAGCCAACCACTCGACTGCCAGAAGACCTCAAGTCACTCCGCAGGCAAACGGTCGGCTATTAAGTAGTCTTTATAATTATTATGACACTTTATTAGGGACGTTATCAGTAACGCCCACCTTAAATGTACCTTAAACCCTGCATTACTGAGGGCAGGAGAGGGCTGGCGAACTCTACATAAGCCACCCCCTCCTCAGTATCAGGGGTTCGCACCCCTGTCATTTTACACACGCATAATCCAGTCGACCGCCTCCGGGCACCGAGACGTAGGGCTGTTACTTCCTCAGAGAAGGGCCTGAACTCGTAAACCTTGTGTGCTTACAACTTCCCAATAGCTAAGGTCTATCCTCTCCATACACACCCCCCTACCTCACTGTCAGACTTAGAACCACGACAGTTGGCGCCCACCGTGGGGCATTAGTCTTAGCGCCTAATTGGAGAAGTTGCGATTTTTCCGATCCACTTGATCATGTTTTCCTGTGGAGCTTTGGCGGAGGGCCGCGAGATCCGTCTCGGCGGACTCACTTTCATCGCCGACGACTCCGCCTGGCTCCAGGAGGCGCCGCTTGACGTCGACGCGCTCCCCGTCCGCGGTGCGACGCACTTCCGCGCGTGCTTCCGTGGCGTCCTCCTGAGGCAGCCGTCGACCCCATATCGGTCGACTTCCGTGTCATCTCCCCGTCCTGTCTCCCGCCAGCGCAAGCGCTCGGGTCGGTCGAGGCTCCAGCGGTGGATGAAGCACGCCGCGGCCCGCCAGTCGGCGACCCCGCAAGTCGCTGCAATCGAGCCTGACGAATCCCTCTGCGGCCTGTTCGATCTGTCGACTGGCTCCACGGAGACCGCTTCCGAGTGTGACAGCAGCGAGCCTTTGGCGGAGGTTCTGGCGGTCGAGGGGACACGCAGTCCCCCTGGATTCCATCGCGCCGATGATGGTGCCGATAGGGGCGATCCGTCGCACCCTCACGACGAATACCTCCCCGAGCCTCTTACGTCATTGCAGCGGGAGGAGCTTCGTCGCCGGAACATGGACGCGCTCTACACCCCTATTGTTGGAGAAACCCCCGAGTCCGGGCCTTGGAGGACGCGCGCTTGGCTAATCTAGCCGAGTGCACTCGACTGGAGAATCTACAGCGAGCTCTCGACGAGCGGGCGCGTCAGCGGGCTCCCGAGTCCAGTCGACGTCAGCAGGCTCCTGAGTCCAGTCGACGCCAGCAAGCTCCCGAACCCAGTCGACGTCAGCTCTTCCCACCACCGCAGGTGTACCGAACTCCGGTTCAGAACCTGGCTGCCGCGACCCGCATAGTGGAGTCAATCCAGCCCTCCCAGTCGGAGGCCGGCAGAGGATTGCTGCAGATCAGAGCATTGCTCCGAGCGGCGGGAAATCAGAATTCCGCCGTCTCTCAGTCGCGGGACAGGATCCACAGTCGATCCGTCGCAACAGAGACCGTCCAGTCGGCTCACAGCCCGAGATCGCCCCCGAGGCGTGAGGGGCGTGGAGACCGGCACGATCAGTATAGGAGGAACGAACAATATGATCACCGACCCGACCGTGATGATGGGCGTCGGGTGCCGTCCCCTCCCCCGAGGAGTGGATCATATGCACCTCGACATCGAGACGACAGGCGCCCCCATAACACTGGGCAGAGGATCCCAGTCGACCCCAGAGACCCAGGCTTTGACGCGAGATCCATCCTCGTTCAAGGTCTGGTGGACAGGAACAGGGCTCATCGAGAGGGCCACAACAGAGATACGCCCACCAGCAGCAGGACACACGCCTCGGGGCCTGAATGTTTCAGTCGGGCCATCAGAGCTGCGGTGATCCCTCCCAACTTCCGGCTGGCGACTGGAATCAGCAAGTTCACCGGTGAGTCCAAGCCTGACACATGGCTCGAGGATTAACGAGTGGCTGTGCAGATTGGCGGCGGCAACGATGAGGTGGCCATGAAGCATTTACCCCTCATGTTGGAAGGCTCAGCTAGGGCGTGGCTGAATCAGTTGGCGCCCAGCAGCATTACACTTGGGAAGATCTCTCCCGAGTGTTTATCACAACCTTCGAAGGGACATGCAAGCGCCCTGCAGGCCTTACGGAGCTGCGGTCTTGCGTACAGAAGCCGAACGAAACTCTGAGAGAATATATCCAGAGGTGGATCACATTGCACCACTCGGTCGAGAACGTGCCAGACCATCAAGCAGTTTGCGCTTTCAAGGAAGGCGTCAAGTACAGGGAGTTGAATCTGAAGTTTGGCCAGACCGGAGAGATGTCCCTTAATCGGATGATGGAGATTGCCACCAAGTACGCTAATGGAGAAGACGAGGACCGACTCCGAAGTAGCAAACTTAAGTCAGTTGCCCAAGAAACCGGAGGAAACTCCAGTCGGAAGCAGAAGCGGAAGGCCGAGCCAGCCGCCCCGGGGGAGGCCCTAGCTGTGGCCCAGGGAAATTTCAAGGGAAAGCCCAAGGGCACATGGAAGCCCAAGAAGGTTAAAGATCAGGATGGGAATGATGTTCTGGACCTGCCATGTCACATCCATACCAAGAAAGATGAAGAAGGAAATTTTATTTTCCGGAAGCATACCACTCGACAGTGTCGGCTTCTGATTAAGCAGTTCCAGGGCAAGCAGCCCAAGGATAAGGAAAAAGAGCCAGACAGAGTTGAAGACAAGGAAGATAGTGACGATGGATATGAAGGAAATATGCCCTAGAGGCAATAATAAAGTTATTATTTATTTCCTTATATCATGATAAATGTTTATTATTCATGCTAGAATTGTATTAACCGGAAACATAATACATGTGTGAATACATAGACAAACAGAGTGTCACTAGTATGCCTCTACTTGACTAGCTCGTTAATCAAAGATGGTTATGTTTCCTAACCATGAACAAAGAGTTGTTATTTGATTAACGAGGTCACATCATTAGTTGAATGATCTGATTGACATGACCCATTCCATTAGCTTAGCACCCGATCGTTTAGTATGTTGCTATTGCTTTCTTCATGACTTATACATGTTCCTATAACTATGAGATTATGCAACTCCCGTTTACCGGAGGAACACTTTGGGTACTACCAAACGTCACAACGTAACTGGGTGATTATAAAGGAGTACTATAGGTGTCTCCAATGGTAGATGTTGGGTTGGCGTATTTCGAGATTAGGGTTTGTCACTCCGATTGTCGGAGAGGTATCTCTGGGCCCTCTCGGTAATGCACATCACATAAGCCTTGCAAGCACTTCAACTAATAAGTTAGTTGTGAGATGATGTATTATGGAACGAGTAAAGAGACTTGCCGGTAACGAGATTGAACTAGGTATTGGATACCGACGATCGAATCTCGGGCAAGTAACATACCGATGACAAAGGGAACAACGTATGTTGTTATGCGGTCTGACCGATAAAGATCTTCGTAGAATATGTAGGAGCCAATATGGGCATCCAGGTCCCGCTATTGGTTATTGACCGGAGACGTGTCTCGGTCATGTCTACATTGTTCTCGAACCGTAGGGTCCGCACGCTTAACGTTACGATGACAGTTATTATGAGTTTATGCATTTTGATGTACCGAAGGTTGTTCGGAGTCCCGGATGAGATCACGGACATGACGAGGAGTCTCGAAATGGTCGAGACGTAAAGATTGATATATTGGAAGCCTATGTTTGGACACCGGAAGTGTTCCGGGTGAAATCGGGATTTTACCGGATTACCGGGAGGGTTACCGGAACCCCCCGGGAGCCAAATGGGCCAACATGGGCCTTAGTGGAAAGGTGAGAGGGCAGCCCACATAGGGCTGCGCCTCCCCCCCTCTCCCTAGTCCTATTAGGACTAGGAGAAGGGCCGGCCACCTCTCTCCCTCTCTCCTTCAAGGATTCCTAGTTGGACTAGGATTGGAGGGGGGAGTCCTACTCCCGGTAGGAGTAGGACTCCTCCTGCGCCTACACCTCTTTGGCCGGCCAGCCCCCCTCCCTCCAACCTTTATATACGGAGGCAGGGGGCACCCCAAGACACACAACTTGATCCTTGAGATCGTTCCTTAGCCGTGTGCGGTGCCCCCTGCCACCAAATTCCACCTCGATCGTACCGTTGTAGTGCTTAGGCGAAGCCCTGCGTCGGTAGTGCATCAAGATCGTCATCACGCCGTCGTGCCGACGGAACTCTTCCTCGACGCTTTGCTGGATCGGAGCCCGAGGATCGTCATCGAGCTGAACGTGTGCTAAGAACTCGGAGGTGCCGGAGTAACGGTGCTTGGATCGGTCGGATCGGGAAGAAGACGTACGACTACTTCCTCTACGTTGTGTGATCGCTTCCGCAGTCGGTCTGCGTTGGTACGTAGACAACAGTCTCCCCTCTCGTTGCTGTGCATCACCATGATCTTGCGTGTGCGTAGGAAAATTTTCGAAATCACTACGTTCCCCAACAGTGGCATCCGAGCCTAGGTTTTTATGGTTTGATGTTATATGCACGAGTAGAACACAAGTGAGTTGTGGGCGATACAAGTCATACTGCCTACCAGCATGTCATACTTTGGTTCGGCGGTATTGTTGGACGAGACGATCCGGACCAACCTTACGCGTACTCTTACGCGAGACCGGTTCCCTCGACGTGCTTTGCACACAGATGGCTTGCGGAAGACTGTCTCTTCAACTTTAGTTGAACCAAGTGTGACTACGCCCGGTCCTTGAGAAGGTTAAAACGGAGTCTATTTGACGAACTATCGTTGTGGTTTTGATGCGTAGGTGAGATGAGTTCTTACTTAAGCCCGTAGCAGCCACGTAAAACTTGCAACAACAAAGTAGAAGACGTCTAACTTGTTTTTGCAGGGTATGTTGTGATGTGATATGGTCAAGGCATGATGCTGATTTTATTGTATGAGATGATCATGTTTTGTAACCGAGTTATCGGCAACTGGCAGGAGCCATATGGTTGTCGCTTTATTGTATGCAATGCAATCGCGATGTAATGCTTTACTTTATT
Source organism: Triticum monococcum (assembly GCA_034509565.1). NCBI lineage: Eukaryota > Viridiplantae > Streptophyta > Magnoliopsida > Poales > Poaceae > Triticum > Triticum monococcum. The sequence continues at coordinate 616,315,019 of CM067846.1, forward strand.
ACTAAACGGTAGTGATAGTCGTGGAAGCATAAGATTGGCGAGACGACAACGATGCTACGATGGAGATCAAGGTGTCGCGCCGGTGACGATGGTGATCATGACGGTGCTTCGGAGATGGAGATCACAAAGCACAAGATGATGATGGCCATATCATATCACTTATATTGATTGCATGTGATGTTTATCCTTTTATGCATCTTATCTTGCTTTGATTGACGGTAGCATTATAAGATGATCTCTCACTAAATTATCAAGAAGTGTTCTCCCTGAGTATGCACCGTTGCAAAAGTTCTTCGTGCTGAGACACCACGTGATGATCGGGTGTGATAAGCTCTACGTTCAAATACAACGGGTGCAAAACAGTTGCACACGCAGAATACTCAGGTTATACTTGACGAGCCAAGCATATATAGATATGGCCTCGGAACACGGAGACCGAAAGGTCGAGCGTGAATCATATAGTAGATATGATCAACATAACGATGTTCACCATTGAAAACTACTCCATCTCACGTGATGATCGGTTATGGTTTAGTTGATTTGGATCACGTGATCACTTAGAGGATTAGAGGGATGTCTATCTAAGTGGGAGTTCTTAAGTAATATGATTAAATTGAACTTAAATTTATCATGAACTTAGTCCTGGTAGTATTTTGCAAATCATGTTGTAGATCAATAGCTCGCGTTGTTGCTTCCCTGTGTTTATTTTGATATGTTCCTAGAGAAAATTGTGTTGAAAGATGTTAGTAGCAATGATGCAGATTGGATCCGTGATCTGAGGTTTATCCTCATTGCTGCACAGAAGAATTATGTCCTTGATGCACCGCTAGGTGACAGACCTATTGCAGGAGCAGATGCGGACGTTATGAACGTTTGGCTAGCTCAATATGATGACTACTTGATAGTTTAGTGCACCATGCTTAATGGCTTAGAATCGGGACTTGAAAGACGTTTTGAACGTCATGGACCATATGAGATGTTCCAGGAGTTGAAGTTAATATTTCAAGCAAATACCCGAGTTGAGAGATATGAAGTCTCCAACAAGTTCTATAGCTAAAAGATGGAGGAGAATCGCTCAACTAGTGAGCAAGTGCTCAGATTGTCTGGGTACTACAATCGCTTGAATCAAGTGGGAGTTAATCTTCCAGATAAGATAGTGATTGACAGAATTCTCTAGTCACCATCACCAAGTTAGCAGAACTTCGTGATGAACTATTATATGCAAGGGATAACGGAAACAACTCCCAAGCTCTTCGTGATGCTGAAATCAACGAAGGTAGAAATCAAGAAAAACATCAAGTGTTGATGGTTAGCAAAACCACTAGTTTCAAGAAAAAGGGCAAAGGGAAGAAGAAGGGAAACTTCAAGAAGAACAGCAAGCAAGTTGCTGCTCAGGAGAAGAAACCCAAGTCTGGACCTAAGCCTGAAACTGAGTGCTTCTACCGCAAAGGGACTGGTCACTGGAAGCGGAACTACCCCAAGTGATTGGCGGATAAGTAGGATGGCAAAGTGAACATAAGTATATTTGATATACATGTTATTGATGTGTACTATACTAGTGTTTATAGCAACCCCTCAGTATTTGATGCTGGTTCAGTTGCTAAGATTAGTAACTCGAAACGGGAGTTGCAGAATAAACAGAGACTAGTTAAGGGTGAAGTGACGATGTGTGCTGGAAGTAGTTCCAAGATTGATATGATCATCATCGCACACTCCCCTATACTTTCGGGATTAGTGTTGAACTTAAATAAGTGTTATTTGGTTTTTGCGTTGAGCATGAATATGATTTGATCATGTTTGTTGCAATACGGTTATTTCATTAAAGTCAGAGAATAATTGTTGTTCTGTTTACATGAATAAAACCTTTAATGGTCATACACCCAATGAAACAAGTTCGTTGGATCTCGATCATAGTGATACATATAATTATAATATTGAAACCAAAAGATTCAAAGTTAATAATGATAGTGCAACTTATTTGTGGCACTGCCGTTTAGGTCATATTGGTATAAAGAGCATGAAGAAACTCCATGCTGATGGGCTTTCAGAATCACTTGATTATGAATCACTTGATGCTTGCGAACCATGCCTTTTGGGCAAGATGACTAAAACGCCGTTCTTCGGAACAATGGAGCGAGCAACAGATTTGTTGGAAATCATACATACTGATGTATGTGGTCCGATGAAAATTGAGGCTCGCGACAGGTATCATTATTTTCTGATCTTCACAGATGATTTGAGCAGATATGAGTATATCTACTTGATGAAACATAAGTCTGAAACATTTGAAAAGTTCAAAGAATTTCAGAGTGAAGTGAAAAATCATCGTGACAAGAAAATAAAAGTTTCTACGATATGATCGCAGAGGTAAAATATTTGAGTTACGAGTTTGGTCTTCAATTAAAACAATGTGGAATAGTTTCACAAAATCATGCCACATGGAACACCACAGCATAATGGTGTGTCCGAACGTCATAACCGTACTTTATTGGATATAGTGCAATCTATGATGTATCTTACCGATCTACCACTATCGTTTTGGGGTTATGCATTAGAGACAGCTGCATTCACGTTAAAAAAAGGGGCACCATCTATATCTGTCGAGACGACGCCTTATGAACTATGGTTTGGCGAGAAACCAAAGTTGTCGTTTCTTAAAGTTTGGGGCTACGATGCTTATGTGAAAAAGCTTCAACCTGATAAGCTCGAACCCAAATCGGAGAAGTGTGTCTTCATAGGATATCCAAAGGAAACTATTGGATACACCTTCTATCATAGATCCGAAGGCAAGACTTTTGTTGCTAAATTCGGAAACTTTCTTGAGAAGGAGTTTCTCTCGAAAGAAGTGAGTGGGTGGAAAGTAGAACTTGACGAGGTAACTGTACCCACTCCGTTATTGGGAAATAGTACATCACAGAAAACTGTTTCTGTGAGACCTACACCAATAAGAGAGGAAGTTAATGATGATGATCATGAAGCTTCAGGACAAGATACTACTGAACCACATAGATCAACCAGAGTGAGATCCGCACCAGAGTGGTACGGTTATCCAGTTCTGGAAGTCATGCTACTAGATCATGATGAACCTACGAACTATGAAGAAGCGATGGTGAGCCCAGATTCCGCAAAGTGGCTTGAAGCCATGAAATCTGAGATATGATCCATGTATGAAAACAAAGTATGGACTTTGGTTGACTTGCCTGATGATCGGCAAGCAATTGAGAATAAATGGATCTTCAAGAGGAAGACGGACGTTGATAGTAGTGTTACTATCTACAAAGCTAGAATTGTCGCAAAAGGTTTTCGACAAAGTTCAAGGTGTTGACTACGATGAGAGCTTCTCACTCGTATCTATGCTCGAGTCTGTCCGAATCATGTTAGTAATTGCCGCATTTTATGAAATCTGGCAAAAGGATAAACAAAACTGCATTCCTTAATGGATTTATTAAAGAAGAGTTGTATATGATGCAACAGAAGGTTTTGACAATCCGAAAGGTGCTAACAAAATGTGCAAGCTCCAACGATCCATCTGTGGACTGGTGCAAGCATCTCAGAGTTGGAATATACACTTTGATGAGTTGATCAAAGCATATAGTTTTATACAGACTTGCGGTGAAGCCTGTATTTACAAGAAAGTGAGTGGGAGCACTACAACATTTCTGATAAGTATATGTGAGTGACATATTGTTGATCAGAAATAATGTAGAATTATTCTGTAAAGCATAAAAGGAGTGTTTGAAAGGAGTTTTTCAAAGAAAGACTTCGGTAAAGCTGCTTACATATTGAGCTTCAAGATCTATAGAGATAGATCAAGACGCTTGATAAGTTTTTCAATAAGTACATACCTTGACAAGATTTTGAAGTAGTTCAAAATGGAACAGTCAAAGAAAAGGTTTCTTGCCTGTGTTACAAGGTGTGAAGTTGAGTAAAAGACTCAAAGCCTGACCACGGCAGAAGATAGAAAGAGAATGAAAGTCATTCCCTATGCCTCATTCATAGGTTCTATAAAGTATGCCATGCTGTGTACCGGATCTATTGTATACCCTGCACTGATTTGACAAGGGAGTACAATAGTGATCTAGGAGTAGATCACTGGACAGCGGTCAGAATTATCCTTAGAGAAATAAGGAAATGTTTCTCGATTATGGACATGACAAAAAGGTTCGTCGTAAAGGGTTACGTCGATGCAAGTTTTTGACACTGATCCAGATGATTCTAAATCTGGATACATATTGAAAGTGGGAGCAACTAGCTAGAGTAGCTCCGTGTAGAGCATTGTAGACATAGAACTTGCAAAATACTTACGGATCTGAATGTGACAGACCCGTTGACTAAAATTATCTCACAAGCAAAACATGATCACACCTTAGTGTTAATCACATAGATATGTGAACTAGATTACTGACTCTAGTAAACCCTTTGAGTATTGGTCACATGACGATGTGAACTATGGGTGTTAATCACATGGTGATGTGAACTATTGCTGTTAAATCACATGGCGATGTGAACTAGATTATTGACTCTAGTGCAAGTGGGAGACTGAAGGAAATATGCCCTAGAGGCAATAATAAAGTTATTATTTATTTCCTTATATCATGATAAATGTTTATTATTCATGCTAGAATTGTATTAACCGGAAACATAATACATGTGTGAATACATAGACAAACAGAGTGTCACTAGTATGCCTCTACTTGACTAGCTCGTTAATCAAAGATGGTTATGTTTCCTAACCATGAACAAAGAGTTGTTATTTGATTAACGAGGTCACATCATTAGTTGAATGATCTGATTGACATGACCCATTCCATTAGCTTAGCACCCGATCGTTTAGTATGTTGCTATTGCTTTCTTCATGACTTATACATGTTCCTATAACTATGAGATTATGCAACTCCCGTTTACCGGAGGAACACTTTGTGTACTACCAAACGTCACAACGTAACTGGGTGATTATAAAGGAGTACTACAGGTGTCTCCAATGGTAGATGTTGGGTTGGCGTATTTCGAGATTAGGGTTTGTCACTCCGATTGTCGGAGAGGTATCTCTGGGCCCTCTCGGTAATGCACATCACATAAGCCTTGCAAGCACTGCAACTAATAAGTTAGTTGTGAGATGATGTATTATGGAACGAGTAAAGAGACTTGCCGGTAACGAGATTGAACTAGGTATTGGATACCGACGATCGAATCTCGGGCAAGTAACATACCGATGACAAAGGGAACAACGTATGTTGTTATGCGGTCTGACCGATAAAGATCTTCGTAGAATATGTAGGAGCCAATATGGGCATCCAGGTCCCGCTATTGGTTATTGACCGGAGACGTGTCTCGGAAATGTCTACATTGTTCTCGAACCGTAGGGTCCGCACGCTTAACGTTACGATGACAGTTATTATGAGTTTATGCATTTTGATGTACCGAAGGTTGTTCGGAGTCCCGGATGAGATCACGGACATGACGAGGAGTCTCGAAATGGTCGAGACGTAAAGATTGATATATTGGAAGCCTATGTTTGGACACCGGAAGTGTTCCGGGTGAAATCGGGATTTTACCGGATTACCGGGAGGGTTACCGGAACCCCCCGGGAGCCAAATGGGCCAACATGGGCCTTAGTGGAAAGGTGAGAGGGCAGCCCACATAGGGCTGCGCCTCCCCCCCCTCTCCCTAGTCCTATTAGGACTAGGAGAAGGGCCGGCCACCTCTCTCCCTCTCTCCTTCAAGGATTCCTAGTTGGACTAGGATTGGAGGGGGGAGTCCTACTCCCGGTAGGAGTAGGACTCCTCCTGCGCCTACACCTCTTTGGCCGGCCAGCCCCCCTCCCTCCAACCTTTATATACGGAGGCAGGGGGCACCCCAAGACACACAACTTGATCCTTGAGATCGTTCCTTAGCCGTGTGCGGTGCCCCCTGCCACCAAATTCCACCTCGATCGTACCGTTGTAGTGCTTAGGCGAAGCCCTGCGTCGGTAGTGCATCAAGATCGTCATCACGCCGTCGTGCTGACGGAACTCTTCCTCGACGCTTTGCTGGATCGGAGCCCGAGGATCGTCATCGAGCTGAATGTGTGCTAAGAACTCGGAGGTGCCGGAGTAACGGTGCTTGGATCGGTCGGATCGGGAAGAAGACGTACGACTACTTCCTCTACGTTGTGTGATCGCTTCCGCAGTCGGTCTGCGTTGGTACGTAGACAACACTCTCCCCTCTCGTTGCTGTGCATCACCATGATCTTGCGTGTGCGTAGGAAAATTTTCGAAATCACTACGTTCCCCAACAGGATACCCCCAAGTCAATTCCACCTTGATGATTTTTGCTGATCTCGAAAGCAAAAGTCAACTGAAAATCATTAACCGTGAGGTCAACATGGTTGCCCCGGCGACTCCCAGTTACTTGAAGTGGTCTCAGACTGCCATCACATTCGACCAGTCCGATCACCCGACGCACATTGCCACCCCTGGGAGGCAAGCTTTGGTGGTCGACCCAGTTGTCGAAGGCACTCGACTGACCAAAGTCCTGATGGACGGCGGCAGTGGCCTGAACATACTGTACGCTGAAAGCTTGAAAGGAATGGGCATTCCGATGTCCAGACTCAGCACCAGTAACATGAGCTTCCACGGAGTCATTCCTGGGAAGAAAGCCGAGTCACTCGGCCAGATTTCTCTTGATGTGATTTTCGGTGATTCAAAGAATTACCGCAAGGAAAAGTTAACGTTTGAAATTGTGGACTTCCAGAGTGCTTATCACGCCATCTTGGGCAGGCCAGCTTACGCACGCTTCATGGCTCGACCATGCTACGTGTATATTAAATTAAAGATGCCTGGCCCCAAAGGTGTGATCACTGTTACGGGCAACCGGAAGAAAGCAGAAGAATGTTTCCAGAAGGGATCAAAGATCGCCGACGCTCAGATGGCAGTAGTCGAGCTGAAAGAGTACCAAAAGACTGCCGACCCGAGTGAATTGCTGCGGGCTAAGAAGCCTGCCTCCGAGTCAGCTTTTCAGTCGGCTGGCGAAACAAAGACAGTCCACATTCACCCAACTGATCCCGACGCAGCTCCGACTCACATCTCGACGACGCTCGACTCCAAATAGGAAGAAGCGCTCATCCAGCTCCTCCGTGAGAATTGGGACATCTTCGCATGGAAACCCTCTGACATGCCTGGAGTTCCCAGGGGGCTGGCTGAGCACCGCCTGCGAGTCGACTGAAAGTTCAAACCCGTGAAGGAACATCTTCGGCGGTCCGCCGTCCAGAAAAAACAAGCCATTGGCGAGGAAGTGGCTCGGCTCTTAGCAGCTGAGTTCATCCGAGAGATCTACCACTCCGAGTGGCTCGCCAATGTTGTCATGGTCCCCAAGAAGGACAAGTCATTCCGTATGTGCATTGATTTCAAGCATATCAATCGGGCCTGCCCGAAAGATCATTTTCCTCTCCCTCGCATCGACCAAATTGTCGACTCAACTGCGGGATGCGAGAGATTGTCTTTTCTAGATGCCTACTCCGGGTACCATCAGATCCGTCTGTATGGGCCCGACGAAATCAAAACAGCTTTCATCACTCCATTTGGATGCTTCTGTTACGTCACCATGCCATTCGGCCTCAAGAACGCCGGAGCCACATTCATGAGAATGATCCAGAAGTGTTTACTCACTCAAATCAGTCGAAATGTGGAGGCGTACATGGACGATATCGTAGTCAAGTCCCGGAAAGGTTCCGACCCGCGGGCTGACCTTGCTGAAACCTTCGCCAACCTCAGGAGGTAAGATATCAAGCTCAATCCGTCAAAGTGCACTTTCGGAGTTCCAGGTGGCAAGCTACTCGGTTTTCTCGTTTCCGAACGGGGAATCGACGCCAATCCTGAAAAAATTGGCACCATACTCCGGATGAAGCGTCCTGTTCGTGTGCATGATGTCCAAAAACTTACAGGCTGCTTGGCCGCCTTAAGTCGATTCATTTCTCGACTCGGTGAAAAAGCGTTGCCTCTTTACCGACTGATGAAAAAGTCTGACAAGTTCGAGTGGACTCCAGAAGCTGATGCAGCGTTTGCAGAGCTCAAAGCTCTGCTCTCCACCCAGCCGATGCTAGCTGCCCCAATCAGCAAAGAGCCTTTGCTGCTTTACATTGCAGCCACGGGACAAGTTGTCAGTACAGTACTTACGGTCGAGCGGGAAGAGGAAGGGAAGGCCTTCAAAGTTCAACGCCCTGTTTATTATGTGTCTGAAGTTTTGACCCCTTCAAAACAAAGATACCCCCACTACCAGAAGCTTGTATATGGGATTTACATGACCACGAAGAAAGTTGCACATTATTTCTCTGACCACTCCATTACAGTCGTCAGCGACGCCCCATTATCGGAGATCCTGCATAATAGAGATGCAACTGGTCGAGTGGCCAAGTGGGCGATTGAACTCCTTCCTTTAGACATCAAGTTTGAAGCAAAGAAAGCCATCAAGTCCCAAGCAATCGCGGATTTCATCGCCGAGTGGATTGAACAGCAACTTCCGACTCAAGTTCACTCGGAACACTGGACTATGTTCTTCGATGGATCCAAGATGCTGAATGGTTCGGGCGTGGGGGTGGTTTTGGTCTCCCCCCGAGGAGATAAGCTCAGATACGTTCTCCAGATTCACTTTGATTCCTCCAATAACGAAGCAGAGTATGAAGCACTTTTGTATGGGTTGCGCATGGCCATTTCGCTCGGCGTCCGTCGCCTCATGGTCTATGGCGACTCGGATCTGGTGGTTAATCAAGTGATGAAGGAGTGGGACGTCAGGAGTCCGGCAATGACTGGATACTGCAATGCAGTACGGAAGCTAGAGAAGAAGTTCGAGGGGTTGGAACTCCACCACATCCCTCGACTGAAAAACCAGGCAGCTGACGACTTGGCAAAGATAGGCTCCAAGAGAGAAGCCATTCCAAGCAACGTGTTCTTGGAACACATTCACTCGCCGTCAGTCCAAGAAGATCCTTTCACAGAAGAAGCCCCGCAGCCGAAAAGTGCCACGGATCCGACTGAAGTTGAAGTGCCTGCAGTAGTCGACCTAATCATGGAAGTCTTGGCAGTCACCCCTGACTGGACAATACCGTACATTGCATATATCCTAAGGAAAGAACTCCCGGAGGACGAGGAGGAGGCTCGACAGATCGTCCGCCGATCTAAGGCCTTCACGGTCATAAGGGGACAGCTGTACAGAGAAAGTGCGACCGGAGTCGGCCAGAAATGCATAACGCCAGAAGAGGGTCAAATAATCCTCAACGATATCCACTCGGGAACCTGCGGTCACCATGCATCCTCTCGGACCATTGTGGCTAAGGCATACCGAGCTGGATTTTATTGGCCAAGGGCAAATGAGATGGCGAAAGAGATAGTCGACAGGTGCGAGGGCTGCCAGTTCTACTCCAACATGTCACACAAGCCCGCGTCAGCCCTGAAAACCATTCCGCTCGTCTGGCCCTTTGCTGTCTGGGGATTGGACATGGTTGGCCCCCTAAGAACGGGCAGGAGTGGATTCACTCATGTGCTTGTGGCAGTCGACAAGTTTACCAAATGGATCGAAGCTAAGCCCATAAAGAGCCTCGACGCTGGCACCGCTATCAATTTCATCAGAGGATTGACATTCAGATATGGAGTCCCGCACAGCATCATCACTAATAACGGGTCAAACTTTGATTCGGACGAGTTCAGAGCATTTTGCGCTTCTCAAGGCACACGAGTCGACTACGCCTCAGTCGCTCACCCCCAGTCGAATGGACAGGCTGAGAAAGCAAATGGTCTGATTCTCAAAGGGCTAAAACCTCGGCTGATGCGCGATCTCAAGCACGCGACAGGCGCTTGGGTCGACGAGCTTCCGTCAGTGCTGTGGGGATTAAGGACCACCCCTAACCGGTCGACTGGAAGGACCCCATTCTTTCTGGTTTATGGAGCCGAAGCTGTCCTGCCAAGCGATCTCCTTCATAATGCGCCCCGAGTCGAACTTTACACCGAAGATGAAGCAGAGCAGGCCCGGCAAGACGCAGTCGACCTCTTGGAGGAAGAGAGGGAGATGGCAATGATCAGATCGACCATTTACCAGCAGGACTTGCGTCGATTCCACGCCCGGAATGTGAAGAGTCGAGCCTTTCAAGAAGGAGATTTGGTCCTCCGAGTGGATCAACAGAAACCTCACAAGCTCGCTCCCACTTGGGAAGGCCCCTTCATCGTCACCAGAGTCCTCCACAACGGAGCATATCACCTTTACAATGTTGATTGACAAATCGACGAACCTCGAGCTTGGAACGCGGAGCTTCTCCGCCCCTTTTACACTTAAGTCCGCTCTCAAACCAGATGTAATAAGAAAAACTCCTGAAGTTCATTTTTATCAGAAATAAGAGTGTTCCAATAATTGCTGTCACTGTTGTATGTATCCGAAATCCCCCAGTGGGTGACTTAGCTGCGAATCCGATTCGCCTAAGTTTGAAAAATCCTACCGAGTGGAGAGCAAGCCTCCCACTCGGGGGCTTAGCTGCAGTTCAGCACTCGCCTAAGTTCTCCACGAAGAGACTTAGCTGCAGTCAGACACTCGCCTAAGTTTGAAAAATCCTACCGAGTGGAGAGCAAACCTCCCACTCGGGGGCTTAGCTGCAGTTCAGCACTCGCCTAAGTTCTCCACGAAGAGACTTAGCTGCAGTCAGACACTCGCCTAAGTTTGAAAAATCCTACCGAGTGGAGAGCAAACCTCCCACTCGGGGGCTTAGCTGCAGTTCAGCACTCGCCTAAGTTCTCCACGAAGAGACTTAGCTGCAGTCAGACACTCGCCTAAGTTTGAAAAATCCTACCGAGTGGAGAGCAAACCTCCCACTCGGGGGCTTAGCTGCAGTTCAGCACTCGCCTAAGTTCTCCACGAAGAGACTTAGCTGCAGTCAGACACTCGCCTAAGTTTGAAAAATCCTACCGAGTGGAGAGCAAACCTCCCACTCGGGGGCTTAGCTGTAGTTCAGCACTTGCCTAAGTTCTCCACGAAGAGACTTAGCTGCAGTCAGACACTCGCCTAAGTTTGAAAAATCCTACCGAGTGGAGAGCAAACCTCCCACTCGGGGGCTTAGCTGCAGTTCAGCACTCGCCCAAGTTCTCCACGAAGAGACTTAGCTGCGGTCAGACACTCGCCTAAGTTTGAAAAATCCTACCGAGTGGAGAGCAAACCTCCCACTCGGGGGCTTAGCTGCAGTTCAGCACTCGCCTAAGTTCTCCACGAAGAGACTTAGCTGCAGTCAGATACTCGCCTAAGTTCGAAACCCACCTTCTCCTGAAGAGCTCCGCTACAAATACAATGTGAGCTTAGTCCCACTCTACAGTAACAAGGCGTGGGTCAACTGCCACCTTTTCCCGAGAGCTCCGCCACAAATACAATGTACAACAACAGGGTGTGGGTCGACTGCCACCTTTTCCCGAGAGCTCCGCCACAAATACAATGTACAACAACAGGGTGAGGGTCAGCCATCAAGCCCCACACGACAGTTCCAGACCACGAAGAAATTCAGCAAAAATTAAGTTCGGATAAAGCTTAAAAGGCCCTGGGCCCCGAATCAAAGTACTCGAGCCCTCAGCTCGGCAGAATTTAAACGATTACAAGTCCACTCGGCATTCCGAGGCTAATTTAAGGGAAGGCATAAAAGTTTTCTCACTCCTCAAGAGGAGGACTGGCAGGAGCGACGAACTCATCCAGGTCAATTCCGTCCTCAATGCGAGTGGCTGCAGCAATGAAGGTCTCCATGAAGTCTTGGAAGCTGTGCCTCTTGGTGTTGGTGACTTGGATGGCGGCCAACTTTTCTTCTCGCGCCTCCTTGCAGTGGACGCGGACTAAGGATAGAGCCACATCAGCGCCGCACCGGGCAGAAGACTTCTTCCACTCCTGCACTCGATCGGGGATTTTGTCAAGTCGAGCCATAAGAGACTCGAGATCGTTCTGGAGCGTGGACTCTGGCCAGAGCGTCGAGTCGATCCGCGACATGGCGACCTTCAGTCGAGCCAAGTAATCCACGGCACCGTCGATTCGAGATTCCAGTCGGAGCAGGTTCATAGCAGTATCATCTTTCACCGGAGAATTGATTGGGTCCAGACCCGTTTCGATCCGCCCGGTCTCCTCTTCGAAGTTCTGACAGAATTCTGCACACAAGACCTAAAGATAAGCCAACGATCGCAAGATTGAGTCGACACAAAAGTACAAAACAGTCAAATTAGATGTGCACCTTCAAGTTTGATGTACAGCCTCTTGGCGAGGCTCCTCAGGTAGCTCTCCAGGTTGTCCCTCCTGCGGGCGATGCCTTCCATCTCCTCGCCCAAGAGGAGGTTCTTCTTCTTCCAACTGGCAGTCAGCCTGTTGGCATCAGTCAGAGCGGCCTGCAACCTGGTGTTCTCTTTTTCCAATTGGTCGACCGAAGCCAGCTTCTGTTCGGCCAGAGCCATCTTGTCGTCATCCTCCTTGCGGGCAACAGCCAGGTCCTGGTCCTTCCTCGCCAAAGCTTTTTCCAATTCTCCTACAAAGAAATGGCGATTGAATCGGAAACAGCAGAGGAATGCTCAAGCCTGAAAACAAAATCAGTCGACAAAGTCGCTTTACCTGCGGCGCCCTCCCTGACCTTCTGCAACTCCGTCTTGGCCAGCTCTAGATCAAGGTCCAGTTGAATCTTCTGTTTCTCCAATTCAGCATAGCGAGCGGCAAGTTCGCAGGATCTCTGCAAAAAGAAAAACCAGCCGACAGACGTTTGAGATAAGTTGCTTCCGAGTAACTAAGGAACAATGGTGACGTTTCTAAGACCACAGCCGAATCAAAAACATTCGACAGTAGTCTCGGGGACTACACCCAGTGGGTGCACTCAGCGTGCCTCCACTGGTTCGACCAAAAAAAAAACGACTGCCCACAGTCGACAGGACACGGTCCCACTCGACCTGGCCAGACCAGACCGAGTGAAGAAGTACAGATTCACAAACGCAATATACAGACTACAGTCAACTGCCAGTAGTCCACCGTAGTCTCGGGGACTACACCCAGTGGGTGCACTCAGCGTGCCCCCACTAGTCCAATAAAGAGAAAACACACCCAGTGGGTGTACAGATACAGATACAAAGATCTTCAAAAAGAAAAAGAAAGAGGGAGAAAGACTCTTCAAACAAACAAGTATCAAGTCGACTGACCTGGACGTTACTCTGAAGCGCCGAACTCGTGTCGTAAGCCGCCTGGCTGGCCTCTCGAGCCTTCTTCACCTGTTCCATCATGACCCCTGCCTGGTGTATGGCCTCCTTCGCAGCAGCCACTTCGTCTTCAGGGACAGAGTACGTGACAAAGAGCGAAGTCGGATTGGCAGTCGACACCGAGGGCTGCGCACTCGACAGGGGATTGGCGAAGGACACAGAAGCCCGAGGGGCATCGCCGCCGTCCCGAGCCGCGGCCTCAGGCGCCAGAGCAGGCTGGGGAGCCCTGTCAGTCGACGGCCTCTTGGTCCTCCCTATCCTCAGCGGCTCATTGTCATCGTCATCCGAGAGGTCGATAACATGAGGAGGAGCTGCAGGAAGAACTTTCAATCGACCAGAATTGCAAGAAACGACCAAGCCAACTCAAAAACAGAACGTCAATAATCGTACCAGGGTTGGAGGTAGCAGCGTCCCCCATCTCTTGGTCGTCGTCTTTGACAGAGACCTCGGAGGTAGCAGCACTGCAAATTTCGAAGAATCAGCCAGTTAAGCATAATGAGTCGACCGAGGATCCGCCCTCCAATCGACGAAAGAATACAAGACTTGTTACCCGGAAATAACAGGGACAGTTATCTTCATCTTGGGCAGAGTCTTGGGCGGCTTGGATTGCGTCGTGCGTGGTTGCTTGGGGACCTTCCCAGTCGGTGTTGGAGAAGAAGTACGAGGGCGTTTCGACGATGGCCCGATGGAGGCAGTCGCCTGGCCACGTCCCTGCGCCGGGTCGTGTGCGAGCTTGGATCGCCTTTCCGGGCGGGGAGGTTCGGCCTCCTCCTCCTCCTCGCTGGAGAAGACGTCATCGCCTCCCTCTCCTTTGCTGTCTGACTCCCACTCGCCCTGGTCGTCCCCGCTCTCACCTCCGCTCCCTTCTCCTTCCTCAGTCGACCCCTATGCCCCGTTGGGCGTAGAATACATCTCAGTGGTCGCCTGAAAGACAGCAGACAAAATGGAAAGTCAGTCGACCCACTCAAAAGAAGACCAATGCAGAAAACAAAGATTTCAGTTGGAAACATAAAGACGCACCTGGTCGACCTCATACGAGTTGTCGAGTGGAAGGACCCTCCTAGCTCCTCGGGGGTTGTCCTTGTTCCCCGTGATGCTTGACAGCCACCCCTCCAACATCTCGTCGGTGACCTCCTCCGGGTGGATCCGAGTGGTGTCCTCGAGGCCGGAGTACAGCCACATCGGGTGGTCCCGAGCCTGGAGTGGTTGGATTCGCCTCTTGAGGAAGACTTCAAGCAGATCCATCCCCGTCACGCCCTCACGGACAAGTTCGACCACTCGACCCGCCAGTATCTTGACCTGGGCCTTTTCTTCGGGCGTCACCTTCAGAGAAGCCGGCTTTTCGGCTCGGTCGAGGGTGAAGGGTGGAAGTCCAGTCGACTGCCCTGGGGTCACCTGATCCTGGCAGTAGAACCAAGTCGCCTGCCATCCTCGAACTGACTCCGGGAAGGTAATGGAGGGAAAACAGCTTTTCCCCCTCGTCTGGATCGCCAAACCCCCGCACAGCTGGATCACCTGTGTCTTCTCGTCACTCGACTTGGCCTTCTTAACCGACTGAGAGCGACATGTGAAGATGTGCTTGAAAAGTCCCCAGTGTGGGCGGCACCCCAGGAACGCCTCACACATAGAAATAAAGGCGGCAAGATAGACTATGGAGTTCGGAGTAAAGTGATGGAGCTGCGCCCCGAAGAAGTTCAGGAAGTTGTGGAAGAAAGAGTGGGGCGGCAGAGAGAACCCACGGTCAATATGAGTCGCCAGGAGGACGCACTCACCGTCGCGTGGCTGGGGCTCGATTTCTCCCCCTGGAAGACGCGCCGCCTTGTGGGGAATGGCTCCTCCCTCGACCAGGTCGTCGAGGTCCTCCTGACGGAGCACCGAGGGCATCCAGTCGCCCTGGATCCACCCCTTGGGCAGGGCCGTCCGAGAGGAAGAACCCCCGCGCGCAGACTTCTTTCCCTTCCCCGCCGCCGCCGCCTTCTTCGCGCGCTCCAGAGCGGTCGTCTTACCCTTCACCATTGTCGCCGGCGAGGTCTCGAGCTGGTTTTGTGGTGGCGGGGCGAGAGCGAAGGAAGCGGAGGAGGCGACGGAGAAACAGAGAAGGAAGAGGAAGAGATGAGCACGCGTACTGATGAAAGGCTCCGGGCCAACTACTTATAAGGGGCCGCTCCCGAGTGGCTGGCAGGTAGGCCCGAGCTATCCAGTGAAATCCCGTGGAAGGCGCGCGCGCTGTACGTGGCGAAAAAGGCGGCGCGGGGATCGAGGAGCCTTCGCACTGTCGCTCCCGATTACTGCGGCCGCCCCCGTTCCGCGCGCTTCCCAAAAAATCCGAATCCCGCGATCTCCGCCGGCTGCAGAACAACTTGACGAAACAGAAATCCCGCGCACGCCGGCGCTCGAAGCCTCACAGGTAAAGAAATCCATTCGACGAAAGACCTGGAACGGATCAAGGCGACTGAAAGAGGTTAATGACGTCATCCGTGACAGTCGACCCAGAACGAAGCACCCATAATAACCCGAAGGGTCGGTTGGAAAGGTCCCTAACCCCTTTTCTCACTCCAGCCTCGATCCATTCGGGGGCTAATGATGAAGTCATGTACCTACGGTAGGGACACAGACCCGTCCTAAAGAGCCCGACCATAGGACATCCTTAGAGGAAGTCACCTTTCAAACAACTTGAAGATATCCCACTCGACGGGTTGAAGACACTCGACCAAGAAGCTGTCACTCGACCAAGAAGCCAACCACTCGACTGCCAGAAGACCTCAAGTCACTCCGCAGGCAAACGGTCGGCTATTAAGTAGTCTTTATAATTATTATGACACTTTATTAGGGACGTTCTCAGTAACGCCCACCTTAAATGTACCTTAAACCCTGCATTACTGAGGGCAGGAGAGGGCTGGCGAACTCTATATAAGCCACCCCCCTCCTCAGTATCAGGGGTTCGCACCCCTATCATTTTACACACGCATAATCCAGTCGACCGCCTCCGGGCACCGAGACGTAGGGCTGTTACTTCCTCAGAGAAGGGCCTGAACTCGTAAACCTTGTGTGCTTACAACTTCCCAATAGCTAAGGTCTAGCCTCTCCATACACACCCCCTACCTCACTGTCAGAATTAGAACCACGACAAACGTCACCGCGAAAAATGAGCTATGGGTACTGGCTTCCCAAGTGGACCAATGCTTCTTCATTACCGACCCGTCAAAGCCCAGTCGTGTTGTCGTGAGGAGAGGCAAAAGGAAGATCATCGGAATGGATGGAGTAGCCAATGAGCAAGACTTCGACAAGTACGGCGACCCGAAAATCGAACATGAAGACGACGATGAAGTAGCAGCATACACCACAAGAAGAAGCAGGACCACCCTACCTAAAGGACGTCCGTTCCACAGAAGAACTCCATTTGCAAAAAGAAGGGCAAGAAGATTGTGAACAGATAGCTAGCTAAGATCGATTGTATTTAAATCGCAGTCTTCATTTCTCGATTGTATTTCATGGGCACTTTTTGATATCATGAATATTTTTAAATTTCATTGGCACTTTTTGAATTCATGAGGACACTCGATCTTGATCCCCCTCCATCTCGATCTCGATTCCACCGCATCCTCCCCCGCTAGCTCCACCGCCGCCGCCGACCCACCGCACCCTCCCCTGCTCCACCGCCGCCGACGAGCACCCCCCGCACCCTCCATCTCGATCTCGATTCCACCCGCACCCTCCCCCGCTAGCTCCATCACCGCCGACGACCCACCACACCCTCCCCCGCTCCACCGTCGCCGACGAGCCCCCCCCCACCCTCCCCCGCTCCACCGCCGCCGATGAGCACCCCCCGCACCCTCCCCCGCTCCACCGCCACCGACGATGATATTTTCAAATAACAAATTTGATGATATTTTTTAAAAAATTATTACTGTTTTTATAAAAAATTATTACTGTTTCATATTCATATTCATTTTCTAAAAAATAATAAAAAAATTGTAGACTACAATTGTTGTTAAACAACAATTATTACTGTTTTTATAAAAAATATTACTGTTTCATATTCATATTCATTTATTAAATAATAATAATAATAATAATAATAATATACTAATGGCGCACCGGCCTGGTGGTGCACCATTGCTATCTAAAAAAAGATTTCTAATGGCGCACCGGCAGTGGGTGCGCCATTGCTATCTAAGAAAAAGATTTCTAATGGCGCACCGACGGGTGGTGCGCCATTAGTAAGCTTCCCCCCTATAGCTAAGTCCTCCCTCTCCCTCGCCAGATCCCCTTTTGTCCCTCTCTCCCTCGCCAGACCCACGACGCCGCCGCCCCGACCCACGACGCCGCCGCCCCGACCCCCGCCGCCCCCGCGCCCCCGCCCCCGCCGCCCCGACCCTCAATGTCTTCGCCTTCCTCCTCGCCGTCGGCGCCGAGCAGCGACGGAGCACCGTACGCCCCCTCGACCCTCCTCCTCCCCTTTCCCCTCGTCCTCCTCCCCTTGCCCCCCGCCTGCGCTGGGGCTGGCGGGCCCTTCTCTGTCTCGCAGGGCAAGGTCTCCGGCGCCTCTACGACATCGATGCCTCCATCGTCTACGGCGTCTGCGCCTTCTTCCACCTCCGGCCACCGCGGCCTCACCGTCGATCCGCGTCACCTCGTCAACCCCGGCCCCGCACGAGCTCGCCATCATCTTCCTCTCGGTGAGCTGCACCGGTTCCCCTTCCCCCCTTTCTGTTAACTGAACATTGTCAGGTTTAGGTTCTCTTAACTGAAAAAGTTTAGATTCAGAAACATTGTTGGACTGATAGGAAGTTTGTCGAACAGAGCAATCTACACCTGTAATTTATACTGTTATGCCTTTGTTACTCCAGTCAAAATTTCAGTCAAAATTTTCCTGTCAAAATTTTCAGTCAAGCACAACTGATCATGTAACTTGAGACCTTGCCCTGTGGCATTATAATGTTTGATGCCTGCATCAACACTTCTCTGTATTGCATGCGGTTGTTATAGTTGAGGGTCAAAAGTAGGGGTTAGCTTTAACATGATTCGCTAGTGCTTTCATCACAGAACACATTCTTTGGAAAGGGGATA
Organism: Triticum monococcum; assembly: GCA_034509565.1. Taxonomy (NCBI): domain Eukaryota; kingdom Viridiplantae; phylum Streptophyta; class Magnoliopsida; order Poales; family Poaceae; genus Triticum; species Triticum monococcum. Next base: position 616,333,312 of record CM067846.1, read on the forward strand.
TTTTGAAGTCGATGCTTTCTCGGGATGGGAATAATATTCTGAAATACACCTGATGGAAACCTTTGTTGATTGTGATCTCTGCACATGTTTAATGTCTATGCTGTTGTGCGGCTGTTATGTGTGTCTATGTCGGTGAGCTTGTGTGGTGATTGTCTTGGTCCTTTTCATTTTTGTCATGGCATTCTTGAGGTGCTGATGTGTCTGAGGGCATGAACCATGATCAGGTTGAGTTCAGATTTCATTAGATTAGATGGATTATCATGCCTTGTGTCCTGATAGTTGGATATTTGAGTAGTATTGTCAACAGTAATAACTTTTACATGTTTGCATTGCTTCCAAGAGTAACAGCAGGTGATTAGGACACCTTTAGGAGATCTACTCATCTCTAATCATGCTACTCAAGGATAGGAACCGTAGGCTTCTCTATATATTTTTTAGTGTCCTTTATTGGTGGTTCTATGATGTAGTCCAGATGAAACCAATTGCATGCATTGAGAAATAGAGTATTAAAACAGAACTTGACGTGGTTTTCCACTTAGCTATCTGAATTGAGAAAAAAGATAACTTTTGCGGTCTCTGAGGCAAAACTTGCTACTCCATATACAACTAATACTACTAGTAGACAAGATACTACTCCATATACTACTAATACTACTACTGTATTTCATTTCAAAGTTCAAAATGCTGGTATTGAGATTTTCATTTCCAATGGGTGATGTTTTTTCTAGCAGTAGAAAAAACATAGCAACTTCTCTGATTTTATAAAGTTGTTCTTATATGGGTGAAACTTCACTTGTTTTTAGGCTAGTGCAGGGTGTTGCTTCTTCTGTATGGGCCAACTATGTCACAAATAAATTGTTCCTTCTTCTATATTTGACAAGTAATGACTTGCAAAGATGATGATCATCTTGCTAGTTTGCTGGGTTTTGTCTCCGACCATTGTGTCGTGATGAATTTGCAGGTACCCCGAGAGGCCCTTGAGTTTGCCGGAATGTCGATTAACTTCCGTTCCGGCAAATTCGGGTACTCCATATGTCCTATTTTCAGCAAAGGTCATGCCGAAATTTTCCGTGAATTTTAGCATGATTTTGCTAAAAATAGGACATATGGGGTACTTGCGACTAATGCATGGGCCTGGGTATCTTAGTACTTAGTTAAGTAGGATCAACTGCCCCGCCATTCTTGCTGCATTAAACCATAGGTGGCAATAGAGCCAAGTGATTAGGCCCAACTTAGAATTATCCTTAACATCGATAAACCCTAGATGATAAACCCAACATAGGTGGCAATAGAGCCAAGTGATTAGTGCCAAGTGATTAGGCCCAACCTAGGGTGCCTCGGCATCGATAAACCCTAAATGATGAAAACTTAACTTGGCTTCTATAGGGTGCATCGGTGTCGATGAGAACCTAAATGATGTATGCTTAGCCTTTTAGGGTGCCTCGGCGTCGACAAACCCTAAATGATAAAAGCTTAGCTTTTAGGATGCCTCGGTGTCGACAAACCCTAAATGATGAGACCATGATCTTGTTCCTTGACAATAACCAACTTTTGACCAAACTTTTTTCCTATTTAGAGCGAAACATGGCCCACAATGATGAGGCCGGCGGTTCAGGCGGCAAGCAATTCTGGGAGCTGTCCCAGGAGTTGGAGGAAGAATCTCACCACTATGAGGATGCCGCGGAAGACACCGATCCTGACTACACAACCCCTAGTGGCGTCGGGGATGACACCATTGATGATGGCGCCGCGGATGCCACCACTGATGATGGCGGTGCACGCACATATGGCAGCCAACCGAAGAGGCAATGGAAGGACCGGCGCCCGAGCGTGCTCGGCACCGTCAGGGAGGAATTTACTGAAGTGAACTCCGACGGGCATCCGACGGCGCCCAAACACGTAGTCAAGGGGTACTCCGTTCAGCTTGGGTGCATTCTCCGGAGCACCATCTCGATCAACACCGAGAACCTAAGGCATAAGGACCGAGGGAATTTGCGCAGCCTCCTTTTCACGAAGCTGCACGAACGATACAAGTTCCCCGCTGAGTTTGCAAACACACGCCTCTCAGGGAATAAAGTGAACGGTGCCGCCCTCACGAGGATGAGCACGAGCCTATCTACTTGGAAAAGAACGGTGAAGGCAATGATTGAAAAAGGTGATAGTTATGAGAAGATCAAGGTGAAATATCCTTTGATGAGCGAAGATGACTACAAGGAGTTCAAGATCAAGTGCGAGAGCCCCGCAACCTCCGAATCAAGTCAGTGGGGGAAAGAAAGGCGGCAGTTGAACTTAGGGGTCCACCAACTCGGTCCCGGCGGTTACAGAGTGGCGGAACCTATATGGGACAAGGAGGACGCGGAGCGTGCCGAGCAAGGCCTACCGTCCTGCTTCGAGAAATACCGTGACAAGCAGACCAGGAACTTTCTCAGGGCCCGGTACAAGGAGGACCCGGTAACAAAGGAGCTTACAACGGATCCAAAGACCAAGGCGCTTGAGCTTGTTCTGGTAAGGAATACACCCCCGCGTAATTAGCTCCATATGGTTGCATTCTAATTAATCCCCAATATTTCTAAATGGTTCACGTTCCTTCCGCAGGACAAAGAAAGCAGTAGCGTGGGGTCGTCTCAGAGCTCCCCTTTCGACACCCCTTTGAATAGGGCGTTGAACGTAATGAAAAACAAGGATAAGCTCAGTAAGCCGACGTCAGCTGGTCGTGTGGCCAGCAAAGGCTTGTCCACAAAATGGTCGTCATACTATACCGCTGGTGGGCGAAAGGAGAAAAAGACCAGCTCGGAAAGCCAGTCGCGCGAGGTTGAAGCACTCAAGGCACAAGTGGCGCGGATTCCGGAGCTTGTCCAAGAGCAAGTGGAACAACAACTAGGAACGAAGCTCAACGCCATGGTGCCTACATTGATTTATGGGCTGACGACGTGGATTGCGGGCGGCCAACAGGGGCCTCCCCCGGTTCCCAGCTTCACGGCCAGCAACTCGCAGAGCGCGCAGGCGGCGCCATTGGTGTCTCCGGCGGAGGCGGTATCCGTGTCTCCGGCGCCGGCACGGGCATTGGAGCTTAATGCACCCGGGTGTACGCCGGCCGGCACCTTGCCAGCAAGCGGCCACTCCGTCTGTCGCACGCCCGCCGTTGGCGGTGCCTCGACATTAGCTGAGCTCGACGCCATCATCACGGTAACTAATTAAGCCTCTCGGCCGAGGACTTCATCTCCTTGCCTTTGACTGGGCATCCCTGACGCCCTACATGTTTTCGCAGGGCGCCGCCGACATTCCGTGCACTCTCCTGCACTTCGTGAACGACGAGTTGGTCGATGTCGCCAAAATCATTCAACCGGGCAACCCCGTGTTCCAAGGTAAACCGATGCCACCCTCCGTGTATAGGGTTCAACTGGTTCGGGTGCTGCCAGGCTGCGACGAGTTGTTACCTCCGATTCAACCCGCCGGGGCCGACGAAGATGATCTGATGACCCTCAGCGCCTGCCTAAGCTGGCCCCTGCTTTGGCCGAAGAGCCAGATTCGTTTGGGGGCGGGGGACACCACCCCAAAGACAACACCGCCAGTTGTGCTGGCGCCAAGCCATGGCAAGACCGTCGTAACGCTACCGGACATGCCAGACATCCCTATGGCACAGGATCCGAACATGCATATGGCATAGGATCTGGACGACGACGACAACGACGACGGCCATACATTTAGCAACGTCGATAAGTACTTTGTCGAACATGGGTACGATGATGAATTCTGCGGGCCTCTTTCTCAAGAACCCAACCAAGATGACCGCGGTCTGGCTGGTACGGCGGAGAAACCCAGTTGCAATAGGCGTCGTCTGGCGTTCAGTTCTCAGGAGACGCCTCCAGCTGCCGACTTCACCGAGCCTCAGATAGCCGAGGTGCCAAATATTATCAGCCCCAACACACTCAAGAAGGCGGTCTGTGAGCAGAACTCGATCCCATTACAACAGAAGAAGAAGGGACGGAAAAGAAAGAGTAACAAGGGTGCGAGCCAGCCGGCACCGAGTACGATCCGTGCTCAGGATGGGCCACCTTCACCTAAGGATATCTCGAGGAGGGTGCATGTGGCGGGTAGGGCGATGCTACCGAAAAATATGCTCGATGCTGCAACCGGTGCTATGCGGAGTCTGCATGACAGTGTTCTTTCTTTGGAGAAGCGGCGTCTCAGAGAGAATGATGTGGTATACCCGGTTTTCGTGGCCAAGGTGCCAGAGGGCAAGGGCTTTGTGGATGGCGCCATCGGGGGTACGATCGTCCTGTGGTTTGATGACATCTTTGCTATGTTTAACCTTCATCCGCTGCACTACACCTTCGTTCGGCTGTTTTTGTTGAGTATGGAGATGCGGATCATTAGAGAGAAGACCCCTGGCATCGTGATAGTCGACCCCTTCTACATGCGTGCCAAGCTCTTGGGCAGCGCTGGGGACCGCCAAGTCGCCAGTTCACACCTCGAAGGCGTCATTCTGGCAAACCCAGATAAGGATAACTTCCTCGTGGCTGTTGGAAATATGCCCTAGAGGCAATAATAAAAGCATTATTATTATATTTCCTTGTTCATGATAATTGTCTTTATTCATGCTATAAATGTGTTATCCGGAAATCGTAATACATGTGTGAATAACAGACACCAACATGTCCCTAGTAAGCCTCTAGTTGACTAGCTCGTTGATCGACAGATAGTCATGGTTTCCTGACTATGGACATTGGATGTCATTGATAACGAGATCACATCATTAGGAGAATGATGTGATGGACAAGACCCAATCCTAAACATAGCATAAAGATCGTATATTTCGTTTGCTAGAGTTTTTCCAATGCCAAGTATCTTTTCCTTAGACCATGAGATCGTATAACTCCCGGATACCGTAGGAGTGCTTTGGGTATACCAAACGTCACAACGTAACTGGGTGACTATAAAGGTATACTACAGGTATCTTCGAAAGTGTCTGTTGGGTTGACACGGATCAAGACTGGGATTTGTCACTCCGTATGACGGAGAGGTATCACTGGGCCCACTCGGTAATGCATCATCATGATGAGCTCAAAGTGACCAAGTGTCTGGTCACGGGATCATGCATTACGGTACGAGTAAAGTGACTAGCCGGTAACGAGATTGAACGAGGTATTGGGATACCGACGATCGAATCTCGGGCAAGTAACATACCGATTGACAAAGGGAATTGTATACGGGGTTGCTTGAATCCTCGACATCGTGGTTCATCCGATGAGATCATCGTGGAGTATGTGGGAGCCAACATGGGTATCCAGATCCCGCTGTTGGTTATTGGCCGGAGAGTCGTCTCGGTCATGTCTACATGTCTCCTGAACCCGTAGGGTCTACACACTTAAGGTTCGGTGACGCTAGGGTTGTAGGGATATGTATATGCAGTAACCCGAATGTTGTTCGGAGTCCCGGATGAGATCCCGGACGTCACGAGGAGTTCCAGAATGGTCCGGAGGTAAAGAATTATATATATGAAGTGCTGTTTCGGCCATTGGGACAAGTTTCGGGGTCACCGATATTGTACCGGGACCACCGGAAGGGTCCCGGGGGTCCACCGGGTGGGGCCACCTGCCTCGGGGAGCCACATGGGCTGTAGGGGGTGCGCCTTGGCCTACATGGGCCAAGAGCACCAGCCCCAAGAGGCCCATGCGCCTAGGGTTTCAAGAGGGGAAGAGTCCCACAAGGGGAAGGCACCCCCTAGGTGCCTTGGGGGGGAGGGAAACCTCCCTTGGCCGCCGCCCCCCCTAGGAGATTGGATCTCCTAGGGCCGGCGGCCCCCCCTTGGCCCTCCTATATATAGTGGGGGAGACGGAGGACTTCATACTTTTGCCTTGGCGCCTCCTTCTCCCTCTCCAACACCTCCTCCTCCTCCATAGTGCTTGGCGAAGCCCTGACGGAGTACTGCAGCTCCATCACCACCACGCCATCATGCTGTTGCTGGAGCCATCTTCCTCAACCTCTCCTCTCCCCTTGCTGTGTCAAGAAGGAGGAGACGTCATCCGCTCCGTACGTGTGTTGAGCGCGGCGGTGCTATCCGTTCGGCGCTAGGATCTCCGGTGATTTGGATCACGTCGTGTACGACTACCTCATCCCCGTTCTTTGAACGCTTCCGCTCGCGATATACAAAGGTATGTAGATGCATCCGATCACTCGTTGCTAGATGAACTCATAGATGGATCTTGGTGAAACCATAGGAAATTTTTTATTTTCTGCTACGTTCCCCAACAGTGGTATCAGAGCTAGGTCTATGCGTAGTTCTTCTTGCGCGAGTAGAACACAATTTGTTGTGGGCGTAGATGTTGTCAACTTTCTTGCCGCTACTAGTCTTATCTTGCTTCAGCAGTATTGTGGGATGAAGCGGCCCGGACCAACCTTACACGTACGCTTACGTGAGACCGGTTCCACCGACTAACATGCACTAGTTGCATAGGGTGGCTGGCGGGTGACTATCTCTCCTACTTTAGTTGGAGCGGATTCGATGAAAAGGGTCCTTATGAAGGGTAAATAGAAGTTGACAAATCACGTTGTGGCTTTCACGTAGGTAAGAAAACGTTCTTGCTAGAACCCTATTTCAGCCACGTAAAACTTGCAACAACAATTAGAGGACGTCTAAGTTGTTTTTGCAGCAAGTGCTTTGTGATATGATATGGCCAAAGTTGTGATGAATGATGAATGACATATATGTGATGTATGAGATGTTCATGCTATTGTAATAGGAATCACGACTTACATGTCGATAAGTATGACAACTGGCAGGAGCCATAGGAGTTGTCTGAATTTTTTATATGACCTGCGTGTCATTGAGAAACGCCATGTAAATTACTTTACTTTATAGCTAAACACATTAGCCATAGTAGTAGAAGTAATAGTTGGCGAGCAACTTCATGGAGACACGATGATGGAGATCATGGTGTCAAGCCGGTGACAAGATGATCATGGAGCCCCAAGATAGAAATCAAAGGAGCTATGTGATATTGGCCATATCATGTCACTATTATTATTTGATTGCATGTGATGTTTATCATGTTTAGCATCTTGTTTACTTAGAACGACGGTAGTAAATAAGATGATCCCTCATAATAATTTCAAGAAAGTGTTCCCCCTAACTGTGCACCGTTGCGACAGTTCGTTGTTTCGAAGCACCACGTGATGATCGGGTGTGATAGATTCTAACGTTCACATACAACGGGTGTAAGACAGATTTACACATGCAAACACTTAGGTTGACTTGACGAGCCTAGCATGTGTATAGACATGGCCTCGGAACATAGAAGACCGAAAGGTCGAGCATGAGTCATATAGAAGATACGATCAACATGAAGATGTTCATAGACGTTGACTAGTCCGTCTCACGTGATGATCGGACACGGCCTAGTTGACTCGGATCATGTTATACTTAGATGACTAGAAGAGGGATGTCTATCTAAGTGGGAGTTCATTGAATAATTTGATTAGATGAACTTAATTATCATGAACTTAGTCTAAAATATTTACAATATGTCTTGTAGATCAAATGGCCAACGTAGTCCTCAACTTCAACGCGTTCCTAGAGAAAACCAAGCTGAAAGACGATGGCAGCAACTATACGGACTGGGTCCGGAACCTGAGGATCATCCTCATAGCTGCCAAGAAAGATTATGTCCTACAAGCACCGCTGGGTGACGCACCTATTCTCCCTGCAGAACAAGACGTTATGAACGCTTGGCAGACACGTGCTGATGACTACTCCCTCGTTCAGTGCGGCATGCCTTACAGTTTAGAGCCGGGGCTCCAAAAGCGTTTTGAGAGACATGGAGCATATGAGATGTTCGAAGAGCTGAAAATGGTTTTTCAAGCTCATGCCCGGGTCGAGAGATATGAAGTCTCCGACAAGTTCTTCAGCTGTAAGATGGAGGAAAATAGTTCTGTCAGTGAGCACATACTCACTATGTCTGGGTTACATAACCGCTTGACTCAGCTGGGAGTTAATCTCCCGGATGACGCGGTCATTGACAGAATCCTCCAGTTGCTTCCACCAAGCTACAAGAGCTTTGTGATGAACTTCAATATGCAGGGGATGGAAAAGACCATTCCTGAGGTATTTGCAATGCTGAAATCAGCAGAGGTAGAAGTCAAGAAGGAACATCAAGTGTTGATGGTCAATAAAACCACTAAGTTCAAGAAGGGCAAGGGTAAAAAGAACTTCAAGAAGGACGGCAAGGGAGTTGCCGCGCCTGGTAAGCAAGCTGTCGGGAAGAAGCCAAAGAATGGACCCCAAGCCCGAGACTGAGTGCTTTTATTGCAAGGGAAGTGGTCACTGGAAGCGGAACTGCCCCAAATACTTAGCGGACAAGAAGGCCGGCAAAACGAAAGGTATATGTGATATACATGTAATTAATGTGTACCTTACCAGTACTCATAGTAGCTCTTGGGTATTTGATACTGGTGCAGTTGCTCACATTTGTAACTCAAAGCAGGAGCTGCGGAATAAGCGGAGACTGGCGAAGGACGAGGTGACGATGCGCGTCGGGAATGGTTCCAAGGTCGATGTGATCGCCGTCGGCACGCTGCCTCTACATTTACCTACGAGATTAGTTTTAAACCTCAATAATTGTTATTTAGTGCCAGCTTTGAGCATGAACATTGTATCAGGATCTCGTTTAATTCGAGATGGCTACTCATTTAAATCCGAGAATAATGGTTGTTCTATTTATATGAGAGATATGTTTTATGGTCATGCTCCTATGGTGAATGGTTTATTCTTAATGAATCTCGAGCGTAATACTACACATATTCATAGTGTGAGTACCAAAAGATGTAAGGTTGATAATGATAGTCCCACATACTTGTGGCACTGCCGCCTTGGTCACATAGGTGTCAAACGCATGAAGAAGCTCCATGCAGATGGACTTTTAGAGTCTCTTGATTACGAATCATTTGACACGTACGAACCATGCCTCATGGGAAAAATGACCAAGACTCCGTTCTCTCGAACAATGGAGCGAGCAACCAACTTATTGGAAATCATACATACTGATGTGTGCGGTCCAATGAGTGTTGAGGCTCGCGGTGGCTATCGTTATGTTCTCACCCTCACTGATGACTTGAGTAGATATGGGTATGTCTACTTAATGAAACACAAGTCTGAAACCTTTGAAAAGTTCAAGGAATTTCAGAGTGAGGTTGAGAATCAACGTGACAGGAAAATCAAGTTTCTACGATCAGATCGTGGAGGAGAATACTTGAGTCACGAATTTGGCACGCACTTAAGAAAATGTGGAATAGTTTCACAACTCATGCCGCCTGGAACACCTCAGCGTAATGGTGTGTCCGAACGTCGTAATCGCACTCTATTAGATATGGTACGATCTATGATGTCTCTTACCGATTTACCGCTATCTTTTTGGGGCTATGCTCTAGAGACTGCCGCATTCACTTTAAATAGGGCTCCGTCGAAATCCGTTGGGACGACACCGTTTGAATTATGGTTTGGTAAGAAACCCAAGCTGTCGTTTCTAAAAGTTTGGGGATGTGATGCTTATGTCAAGAAACTTCAACCTGAAAAGCTCGAACCCAAGTCGGAAAAATGCGTCTTCATAGGATACCCTAAAGAAACTGTTGGGTATACCTTCTACCTTAGATCCGAAGGCAAGATCTTTGTTGCCAAGAATGGATCCTTTCTAGAGAAGGAGTTTCTCTCGAAAGAAGTAAGTGGGAGGAAAGTAGAACTTGATGAAGTATTACCTCTTGAACCGGAAAAAGGCACAACTCAAGAAAATGTTCCTGAGGTGCCTGCACCGACTAGAGAGGAAGTTATTGATGATGATCAAGATACTTCTGATCAAGCTCCTACTGAAATTTGAAGGTCCACAAGGACACATTCCGCACCAGAGTGGTACGGCAACCCTGTCTTGGAAATCATGTTGTTAAACAACGGTGAACCTTCAAACTATGAAGAAGCGATGGCGGGCCCGGATTCCGACAAATGGCTAGAAGCCATGAAATCCGAGATAGGATCCATGTATGAAAACAAAGTATGGACTTTGACTGACTTGCCCGATGATCGGCGAGCCATAGAAAATAAATGGATCTTTAAGAAGAAGACAGACACAGATGGTAATGTGACCATCCATAAAGCTCGGCTTGTCGCTAAGGGTTATCGACAAGTTCAAGGGGTTGACTACGATGAGACTTTCCCACCAGTAGCGAAGCTAAAGTCCGTCCGAATCATGTTAGCAATTGCCGCATTCTACGATTATGAGATATGGCAAATGGACGTCAAAACGACATTCCTTAATGGTTTCCTTAAGGGAGAATTGTATATGATGCGGCCGGAAGGTTTTGTCGATCCTAAGAATGCTGACAAGGTGTGCAAGCTCCAATGCTCGATTTATGGGCTGGTGCAAGCATCTCGGAGTTGGAACATTCGCTTTGATGAGATGATCAAAGCGTTTGGGTTTACGCAGACTTATGGAGAAGCCTGCGTTTACAAGAAAGTGAGTGGGAGCTCTGTAGCATTTCTCATATTATATGTAGATGACATACTTTTGATGGGAAATGATATAGAACTCTTGGACAGCATTAAGGCCTACTTGAATAAGAGTTTTTCAATGAAGGACCTTGGAGAAGCTGCTTATATATTAGGCATCAAGATCTATGGAGATAGATCAAGACGCCTCATAGGTCTTTCACAAAGCACATACCTTGATAAGATATTGAAGAAGTTCAATATGGATCAATCTAAGAAGGGGTTCTTGCCTGTGTTACAAGGTATGAAATTGAGCTCAGCTCAATGTCCGACCACGACAGAAGATATAGAAGAGATGAGTGTCATCCCCTATGCCTCAGCCGTAGGTTCTATTATGTATGCCATGCTGTGTACCAGACCTGATGTAAACCTTGCCGTAAGTTTGGTAGTAAGGTACCAAAGTAATCCCGGCAAGGAACACTGGACAGCGGTCAAGAATATCCTGAAGTACCTGAAAAGGACTAAGGAAATGTTTCTCGTTTATGGAGGTGACGAAGAGCTCGTCGTAAAGGGTTACGTCGATGCTAGCTTCGACACAGATCTGGATGACTCTAAGTCACAGACCGGATACGTGTATATTTTGAATGGTGGGGCAGTAAGCTGGTGCAGTTGCAAGCAGAGCGTCGTGGCGGGATCTACATGTGAAGCGGAGTACATGGCAGCCTCGGAGGCAGCATATGAAGCAATCTGGGTGAAGGAGTTCATCACCGACCTAGGAGTCATACCCAATGCGTCGGGGCCGATCAAGCTCTTCTGTGACAACACTGGAGCTATTGCACTTGCAAAGGAGCCCAGGTTTCACAAGAAGACAAGACACATCAAGCGTCGCTTCAACTCCATTCGTGAAAATGTTCAAGATGGAGACATAGATATTTGTAAAGTACATACAGACCTGAATGTAGCAGATCCGTTGACTAAACCTCTCCCTAGGGCAAAACATGATCAACACCAGAATTCCATGGGTGTTCGATTCATCACAATGTAACTAGATTATTGACTCTAGTGCAAGTGGGAGACTGTTGGAAATATGCCCTAGAGGCAATAATAAAAGCATTATTATTATATTTCCTTGTTCATGATAATTGTCTTTATTCATGCTATAATTGTGTTATCCGGAAATCGTAATACATGTGTGAATAACAGACACCAACATGTCCCTAGTAAGCCTCTAGTTGACTAGCTCGTTGATCGACAGATAGTCATGGTTTCCTGACTATGGACATTGGATGTCATTGATAACGAGATCACATCATTAGGAGAATGATGTGATGGACAAGACCCAATCCTAAACATAGCATAAAGATCGTATAGTTCGTTTGCTAGAGTTTTTCCAATGCCAAGTATCTTTTCCTTAGACCATGAGATCGTATAACTCCCGGATACCGTAGGAGTGCTTTGGGTATACCAAACGTCACAACGTAACTGGGTGATTATAAAGGTATACTACGGGTATCTCCGAAAGTGTCTGTTGGGTTGACACGGATCAAGACTGGGATTTGTCACTCTGTATGATGGAGAGGTATCACTAGGCCCACTCGGTAATGCATCATCATTATGAGCTCAAAGTGACCAAGTGTCTGGTCACGAAATCATGCATTACGGTACGAGTAAAGTGACTAGCCGGTAACGAGATTGAACGAGGTATTGGGATACCGACGATCGAATCTCGGGCAAGTAACACACCGATTGACAAAGGGAATTGTATACGGGGTTGCTTGAATCCTCGACATCGTGGTTCATCCGATGAGATCATCGTGGAGTATGTGGGAGCCAACATGGGTATCCAGATCCTGCTGTTGGTTATTGGCCGGAGAGTCGTCTTGGTCATGTCTACATGTCTCCCGAACCCGTAGGGTCTACACACTTAAGGTTCGGTGACGCTAGGGTTGTAGGGATATGTATATGCAGTAACCCGAAAGTTGTTCGGAGTCCCGAATGAGATCCCGGACATCACGAGGAGTTCCGGAATGGTCCGGAGGTAAAGAATTATATATATGAAGTGCTGTTTCGGCCATCGGGACAAGTTTCGGGGTCACCGGTATTGTACCGGGACCACCGGAAGGGTCCCGGGGGTCCACCGGGTGGGGCCACCTGCCCCGGGGGGGCACATGGGCTGTAGGGGGTGCGCCTTGGCCTACATGGGCCAAGGGCACCAGCCCCAAGAGGCCCATGCGCCTAGGGTTTCAAGAGGGGAAGAGTCCCACAAGGGGAAGGCACCCCCTAGGTGCCTTGGGGGGGAGGGAAACCTCCCTTGGCCGCCGCCCCCCTAGGAGATTGGATCTCCTAGGGCCGGCGCCCCCCCCCCCTTGGCCCTCCTATATATAGTGGGGGAGATGGAGGACTTCATACTTTTGCCATGGCGCCTCCTTCTCCCTCTCCAACACCTCCTCCTCCTCCATAGTGCTTGGCGAAGCCCTGACGGAGTACTGCAGCTCCATCACCACCACGCCGTCGTGCTATTGCTGGAGCCATCTTCCTCAACCTCTCCTCTCCCCTTGCTGGATCAAGAAGGAGGAGACGTCATCCGCTCCGTACGTGTGTTGAACGCGGAGGTGCTGTCCGTTCGGCGCTAGGATCTCCGGTGATTTGGATCACGTCGTGTACGACTACCTCATCCCCATTCTTTGGACGCTTCCGCTCGCGATCTACAAATGTATGTAGATGCATCCGATCACTCGTTGCTAGATGAACTCATAGATGGATCTTGGTGAAACCGTAGGAAAATTTTTGTTTTCTGCTACGTTCGCCAACAGTGGCTTACTTTCCCGAGTAAGTTATCCCTTAACCGCCCTGTAACATATGATTTCTTAGATTTCGATCATTTTTTTTCTTTCTAACATTACGTGTTCTATGCAGTGACACACATTGCACACTCATCCTCTTAAGCCCGAAATATTTCATGGCCACGTATTTCGACCCGAACCATGACTCCAAGATGGACTACACAAATATCAAGAAAGTTCTTGATGATGTTCTCCCCGGCTACACCAAATCTGGAGGCACCTTCACGAGGCCAGTTCGTAGGTACGGCAAGCACGTGTTTGCCCACAATACTAAGTTCTGCTGCGTCAAGCAGCCGCCTGGCGGTCAGAAGGATGCCTACTACGCCCTCCATCACATGCGGGCGATCGTAAGGGACCATCATCACCTTCTGCTACCAGATAATCTCAAAGATTGGGCCGCGAGCTTGTCGGCAATCCAGGACGCGGACATCAGACAAGAATTCTTTCACATCCAGTCGGAGTTTGCGGACATCATCCATCAAGATGTCCTTCATACCTCGGGGCAGTTCTACCTCAGATATCAACCGTCCAACAGTGAAATAGACGAAACGCTACAAATGCAGGCTGACAACGCTCGCGATTTCATGACCATCACGACAGACGGCGGCTTCATCCACGCTCCAGTCGCATGAGTCGAGTCGACAGTAGTGATGCTATGTGTAGTTCTGAAACATTGATTGGCTCATGTTGTAATTAAACTTTAATGAACTTGTATGTCTCTTTGGTTTGGACAGTCGTTCAACTTAGATGTAATCGATGCTATTTATTAGTAGGACCATGAATCGTGCTATTAATGTCTTATTTTTCTCTTCCGATCCTTTTGTTGCATACTTATATATTGCTTATGTATGTATTGTCTGTTGTTTGGCTTGTGCATAGAGATGCCGTCGTATGTCGTGTACAAAGGTAAGGTTCCCGGAGTCTACGACGATTGGGATGAGTGTCGGAGACAGGTTCACCGTTTCAGCGGTAATAGTTACAAAGGGTACACCACTAGGATGGAGGCGGAATCTAGATACACCCGCTATCTAGCGGGAGAGAGGAGGGAGCGTTGGAGGAACCGGATGAAGACCAGTTTCATCGTGATGACCGCAGCTCTCTTCTATGTAATGGTAGTTTAGATGATCGATATCGACTTGTAATGTGAAGACAAACTTGATACTCGCGGTCTCGAGACTTGTAATGTTTTATCTTTGTTCGGTCTTTTGAATTCGGAGACTAATATGATGAATTGTATTCGGAGACTAATCTTCTATTGTATTCGATGAATCTGTTGTTGCTGTGTGCTGCTGTCTATATTCTGTCAAATAATATATTTTATAACCTGTGCAAAAATCAGAAAAGTAAAAAAAAAATAAAACCTAATATTCATACTAATGGCGCATCACTACAGAGTGCGCCATTATAGTATGTCAAAGTATACTAATGGCGCATCACCCAATAGTGCGCCATTAGTATGCCAAAGCACATGGTTAAATATGGCCCCTGGAAGGCATACTAATGGCGCATGGTGTTTTATACTAATAGCGCACCAATGATGCGCCATTAGTAAAAAATACTAGTGGCGTGATACTAATGGCAAAACTGGTGCGCCATTAGTAGGCCTTTTCTTAGTAGTGTTTAGAGTATGATGACATTGCACAAGACTAGTAATCCTTTTTACCGAGGGGAGACACGAACAAATCATCCCATCATCTCTAACTTTGAATCTACTTTATTGGCATCTGCTTTAAAAGATCATTTATGAATAGTGTAGGTGTGACTGGCAAAGGCGATATGTATATCTGGCTTCCTAATTTTGTCGTCTGAGACTTAAAATGTAGAATTGCTCATCAGTAAGCATAGAAATAGAACTGAGTTTGATTTAACACATTTCATGGGGGCTCTATAAGTACATCTTTAGTAAATTTCCAGGTTTTAACTCCCTTGCAAAAAAAAACAATCTCAAGATTTTAACTAAGACTTTTTAATATCTCACCGTGATATATATAGGTAATAAATCTTGCCCGTAATTTATTGTCTTTTTAATGTATAATAATATCTCACCCTGATGCAAATATGGTAACTGCTCCCGTAGAATCGAACCCTGATGTATGCATGGTATAATAAATCTTGCCGTGGACGCATCCATAATCATGAGTATCTCACGTAACACACACCTATGCGTGATCGGCAACGCTACTGATTACATGGAATATATCTATTTTAGGGCAGTGAGGGGTGTTTGTATCTCAGATAATGCCATATGTAAACTGCCAATCTCCAGATCGTCATGTATGGGATGCGTCAATATTTCCTTTTAGCAAGACTAGAGTGCCGCCTATATATACTGCGGCCGGAGGGGTTCACGGTCATTGCCTCTTAGGTTTACAGAGAAGAATAGATTTCCACGATCGAGTTGAAGATCAACCATGAGAGGGAGCGGCCTTGTGTTCGTGATCGCCCTCCTGTTCGTCGGGTGCCTTGCGATCGGACAGTGTAAGCATACATATATTCTTGCAGCTAATTCATTGTCCTATATAGATTGATGCCTCCAGTACGTTGTTCTCGCATTGTGCACTAACAAATTAATACTGCATTGTATTGCCTATATATATATGTGACAGGTCGTCCTGTGGTTAGAGGAAGCAACCAAGAGAGTCGTGCCAATATTACCGCAAATGCTACAACTATTGCGGATTCGTCGTCATCAAGGGAGAGCTCGAGCAAACTGACGTTGAACTGGTGTTACCCAAGGGACTGCAACAATCCAAACAATCCGTTCTACACGAGACCGTGCTACTGCTGCCCCTTGCGACCGGACGAGCTGTGCTTCAGTAATATCGACGATTGCCATGCAGGGTGCCCGACTTGTCATCCTACTTGCTGATATATAGGCGTGTTCGTTGCTGTGATATAAAGCTACTAGTTCGGTGTTATTCTGATGAAATACTATCAGGTTGATGTACCACACACTTAGCTTTTCCACTACTAGTCTTTCTCTTTATATTTGCAAGACAAGAAATATGTACGCTCGAGTTGTGCCGCCAGTCTGGTAATATCTAGATGAATGCAAGTGTTCATGATTAAAGATATGAACGAAGGATAATTCGCTATAGTGCCCATCTTTTGCATTGTCAATGCCCTCTTTTTTGTATACGTAGCATTTTTTCTTTTGTCAATATTAGCCTAGTAAGTATTTTTTTTTTCTGGCCGCATTGCCATCTATAGTAACCCCTTCATCCCGACCAAAATCCTGCCATATGATGCTTAGTTTTCTTACGCATGCACACCACTTGTGAATAGCTTCGGAAGACTGAGCGGGCAGGTATTGAGATAGCTATGCTCAGTTCGCTAGTTTTCTTATTGTCGTTGTTAATTTATCGTACATATGCAATGAAGCGAGAAAGATAGCACTATGGTATCTGGGATTGTTCCCCATATCATTCCACAGGGACTGATATGCCTACAATATGCTGATGATACAATCCGTTAATTTATCGTACATATGCAATGAAGCGAGAAAGATGGCACTATGGTATCTGGGATTGTTCCCCATATCATTCCACAGGGACTGATATGCCTACAATATGCTGATGATACAATCCTTTTTCTTAACCCTAAACCTGAATATGTTAGGAATTTAAAAATGGCTGTTTGCGTGCTTTGAAAACCTCTCTGGGTTGAAAATCAATTATGACAAATGTGAGGTAGTGCCTATTAATATAGATGAAAATGATGCCAAACTTCTGTCTCAAATTTTTTGCTGTAAGTTGGGGGGATTTCCCTCTAAAATACCTAGGAGTTCCTTTACACTATCTTAAATTGAGGAGAGAAGACATTCAATATATAATAGACAAAATCATCAAAAGGATATGTGGTTGGAAAGGGAGACTACTTAGCTATGAAGCAAAGTTAGTCCTCCTCAAGGCATGTATTGCCAGTATCCCTATGTATCTAATGTCAGTCATCAAGTTCCCCAAATGGGCAATCAAGGCCATCACTTCACAGATGGCACACTTTTTCTGGGGAAACCTAGGGGATGAGCATAAATATCATCTTGCTAATTGGGGATTAATCTCTCAGAAAAAAGACTTTGGTGGTCTGGGGGTACCTAACCTAAGAGAATTCAATATGGCCTTGCTAGCCTCCTGGGCTAAAAGATATTTTATGGACAGTGACAAAAACTGGGTTAAGCTGGTTGACCACAAATATAAAACTGTCAACCCAAATATATTGTGGGCTAAGGAGGGTGTGGGCTCTCCTTTCTGGAAGGGGGTCACATGGGCTTTGGAGGGGAGTAGACCTTTTTATAAATGGAAACTGAGGAGTGGTGAAAAGATAAGCTTTTGGGATGACGTTTGGGCGGGGGATTCTTCCCTTAAAACCCAATTCTGGGATGTATATGAAATTTGCCAACAGCAGTATTGTGCAGTTTCTGAGGTGTGGGATGGTTATACTCTAAAACTTACCTTTAACAGATGTGTGGAGCCTGGGTTTATGGAGAGATGGCGTGACTTGATCCGAATCATTTCTGACATACCTATTACTGGTGAGGCGGACCAACCCATTTGGAGGTTGGAATCGTCAGGGATCTATTCGGTTAAATCATTTTATAACATGATTAACTGGGGTGGGGTATCTATCCCCATTTGGAAAAAATTCTGGAAAATCGTTGTGCCTCACAGATATTTAGTTTTTCTTTGGTTAGCTTTTTATAACAAGATTCTTACCAGAGATAACCTGAATAAAAGGAGGGAGGTGGAAAATCTAAAATGTTTGTTCTATGATGAGGATGAAACTGTCTGTCACCTGTTTTTTGAGTGTGTGGTTGCTAAACAAGTTTGGAGTGATGTAGCTGACTCTTTTGAGTTTAGTAGTCCTAATAATATGAATGAACTTTCTATTGGGGAACGTTGCAGAAAACAAAAAATTTCCTACGGTTTCACCAAGATCCATCTATGAGTTCATCTAGCAATGAGTGATCGGATTGCATCTACATACCTTTGTAGATCACGCGCGGAAGCGTTCAAAGAACGGGGATGAGGAAGTCGTACTCGACGTGATCCAAATCACCGGAGATCCTAGCGCCGAACGGACGGCACCTTCGCGTTCAACACACGTACGGTCAGCGTGATGTCTCCTCCTTCTTGATCCAGCAAGGGGGAAGGAGAGGTTGATGAAGATTCAGCAGCACGACGGCGTGGTGGTGGATGCAGGGGTCACCGCAGCAGGGCTTCGCCGTTCTACTGCGAGAGGGAGAGGTATAGCAGGGGAGAGGGAGGCGCCAAGACTCAAGGGTGCGGCTGCCCCTCCCTTCCCCCTTTATATAGGCCCCCTAGGGGGTGCGCCAGCCCTAGGAGATGGGATCTCCTAGGGGGGGCGGCGGCCAAGGGGTGGAGTGGCCCCCAAGCTAGGTGGGGCGCCCCCCACCCTAGGGTTCCCAACCCTAGGCGCATGGGGTGGGCCAAGGGGGGCGCACCAGCCCACTATGGGCTGGTTCCCCGCCCCACTTAGCCCATGGGGCCCTCCGGGATGGGTGGCCCCACACGGTGGACCCCCGGGACCCTTCCGGTGGTCCCGGTACAATACCGGTGACCCCGAAACTTGTCCCGATGGCCGAAATAGCACTTCCTATATATAATTCTTTACCTACGGACCATTCCGGAACTCCTCGTGACGTCCGGGATCTCATCCGGGACTCCGGACAACATTCGGGTTACTGCATATACATATCCCTACAACCCTAGCGTCACCGAACCTTAAGCGTGTAGACCCTACGGGTTCGGGAGACATGTAGACATGACCGAGATGGCTCTCCGGTCAATAACCAACAGCGGGATCTGGATACCCATGTTGGCTCCCACATGCTCCTCGATGATCTCATCGGATGAACCACGATGTTGAGGATTCAAGCAACCCCATATACAATTCCCTTTGTCAATCGGTACGTTACTTGCCCGAGATTCGATCGTCGGTATCCCAATACCTCGTTCAATCTCGTTACCAACAAGTCACTTTACTCATACCGTAATGCATGATCCCGTGACCAGACACTTGGTCACTTTGAGCTCATTGTGATGATGCATTACCGAGTGGGCCCAGAGATACCTCTCCGTCATACGGAGTGACAAATCCCAGTCTTGATCCGTGTCAACCCAATAGACACTTTCGGAGATACCCGTAGTATACCTTTATAGTCACCCAGTTACGTTGTGACGTTTGGTACACCCAAAGCACTCCTACGGTATCAGGGAGTTACACGATCTCATGGTCTAAGGAAAAGATACTTGACATTGGAAAAACTCTAGCAAACGAACTATACGATCTTGTGCTATGTTTAGGATTGGGTCTTGTCCATCACATCATTCTCCTAATGACGTGATCTCGTTATGAATGACATCCAATATCCATAGTCAGGAAACCATGACTATCTGTTGATCAACGAGCTAGTCAACTAGAGGCTTACTAGGGACATGTTGGTGTCTATGTATTCACACATGTATTACGATTTCTAGATAACACAATTATAGCATGAATAAAATACAATTATCATGAACAAGGAAATATAATAATAATCCTTTTATTATTGCCTCTAGGGCATATTTCCAACAGTCTCCTACTTGCACTAGAGTCAATAATCTAGTTACATTGTGATGAATCGAACACCCATGGAATTCTGGTGTTGATCATGTTTTGCTCTAGGTAAGGTTTAGTCAACGGATCTGCTACATTCAGGTCCGTATGTACTTTATAAATATCTATGTCTCCATCTTGAACATTTTCACGAATGGAGTTGAAGCGACGCTTGATGTGCCTGGTCTTCTTGTGAAACTTGGGCTCCTTGGCAAGTGCAATAGCTCCAGTGTTGTCACAGAAGAGTTTGATTGTCTCCGACGCATTGGGTATGACTCCTAGGTCGGTGATGAACTCCTTTACCCAAATTGCTTCATGCGCTGCCTCCGAGGCTGCCATGTACTTCGCTTCACATGTAGATCCCGCCACGATGCTCTGCTTGCAACTGCACCAGCTTACTGCCCCACCAATCAAAATATACGCGTATCCGGTTTGTGACTTAGAGTCATCCAGATCTGTGTCGAAGCTAGCGTCGACGTAACCCTTTACGACGAGCTCTTCGTCACCTCCATAAACGAGAAACATTTCCTTAGTCCTTTTCAGGTACTTCAGGATATTCTTGACCGCTGTCCAGTGTTCCTTGCCGGGATTACTTTGGTACCTACCTACCAAACTTACGGCAAGGTTTTACATCAGGTCTGGTACACAGCATGGCATACATAATAGAACCTATGGCTGAGGCATAGGGGATGACACTCATCTCTTCTATATCTTCTGCCGTGGTCGGACATTGAGCTGAGCTCAATTTCACACCTTGCAACACAGGCAAGAACCCCTTCTTAGACTGATCCATATTGAACTTCTTCAATATCTTATCAAGGTATGTGCTTTGTGAAATACCTATGAGGCGTCTTGATCTATCTCTATAGATCTTGATGCCTAATATATAAGCAGCTTCTCCAAGGTCCTTCATTGAAAAACTCTTATTCACGTAGGCCTTAATGCTGTCCAAAAGCTCTATATCATTTCCCATCAAAAGTATGTCATCTACATATAATATGAGAAATGCTACAGAGCTCCCACTCACTTTCTTGTAAACGCAGGCTTCTCCATAAGTCTGCATAAACCCAAACGCTTTGATCATCTCATCAAAGCAAATGTTCCAACTCTGAGATGCTTGCACCAGCCCATATATCGAGCGTTGGAGCTTGCACACCTTGTCAGCATTCTTAGGATCGACAAAACCTTCCGGCTGCATCATATACAATTCTTCCTTAAGGAAACCACTAAGGAATGCCGTTTTGACGTCCATTTGCCATATCTCATAATCATAGAATGCGGCAATTGCTAACATGATTCGGACGGACTTCAGCTTCGCTACCGGTGAGAAAGTCTCATCGTAGTCAACCCCTTGAACTTGTCGATAACCCTTAGCGACAAGCCGAGCTTTATAGATGGTCACATTACCATCCGCGTCTGTCTTCTTCTTAAAGATCCATTTATTTTCTATGGCTTGCCGCTCAACGGGCAAGTTAGTCAAAGTCCATACTTCATTTTCATACATGGATCCTATCTCGGATTTCATGGCTTCCAGCCATTTGTCGGAATCCGGGCCCGCCATCTCTTCTTCATAGTTCGAAGGTTCACCGTTGTCTAACAACATGATTTCCAAGACAGGGTTGCCGTACCACTCTGGTGCGGAACATGTCCTTGTGGACCTACGAAGTTCAGTAGCAACTTGATCTGAAGTTTCATGATCATCATCATTAACTTCCTCTCTAGTCGGTGCAGGCACCTCAGGAACATTTTCTTGAGTTGCACCACTTTCCGGTTCAAGAGGTAATACTTCATCAAGTTCTACTTTCCTCCCACTTACTTCTTTCGAGAGAAACTCTTTCTCTAGAAAGGATCCATTCTTGGCAACAAAGATCTTGCCTTCGGATCTGAGGTAGAAGGTATACCCAATAGTTTCTTTAGGGTATCCTATGAAGACGCATTTTTCCGACTTGGGTTCGAGCTTTTCAGGTTGAAGTTTCTTGACATAAGCATCGCATCCCCAAACTTTTAGAAACGACAGCTTAGGCTTCTTCCCAAACCATAATTCATACGGTGTCGTCTCAACGGATTTCGACGGAGCCCTATTTAAAGTGAATGCGGCAGTCTCTAAAGCATAGCCCCAAAATGATAGCGGTAAATCGGTAAGAGACATCATAGATCGCACCATATCTAATAGAGTGCGATTACGACGTTCGGACACACCATTACGCTGAGGTGTTCCAGGCGGCGTGAGTTGTGAAACTATTCCACATTTTCTTAAGTGTGTGCCAAATTCGTGACTCAAGTATTCTCCTCCACGATCTGATCGCAGAACTTGATTTTCCTGTCACGTTGATTCTCAACCTCACTCTGAAATTCCTTAAACTTTTCAAAGGTCTCAGACTTGTGTTTCATTAAATAGAGATACCCATATCTATCAAGTCATCAGTGAGGGTGAGAACATAACGATAGCCACCGCGAGCCTCAGCACTCATTGGACCGCACACATCAGTATGTATGATTTCCAATAAGTTGGTTGCTCGCTCTATTGTTCCTGAGAAGGGAGTCTTGGTCATTTTACTCATGAGGCATGGTTTGCACGTGTCAAATGATTCATAATCAAGAGACTCTAAAAGTCCATCTGCATGGAGCTTCTTCATGTGTTTGACACCTATGTGACCAAGGCGGCAGTGCCACAAGTATGTGGGACTATCATTATCAACCTTACATCTTTTGGTACTCACACTATGAATATGTGTAGCATTACGCTCGAGATTCATTAAGAATAAACCATTCACCATCGGAGCATGACCATAAAACATGTTGGGGAACGTAGCAGAAATTCAAAAAATTTCCTACGTGTCACCAAGATCTATCTATGGAGAGACCAGCAACGAGGGGAAGGAGAGTGCATCTACATACCCTTGTAGATCGCTAAGCGGTAGCATTCAAGTGAACGGGGTTGATGGAGTCGTACTCGTCGTGATCCAAATCACCGTTGATCCTAGTGCCGAACGGACGGCACCTCCGCGTTCAACACACGTACAGCCCGGTGACGTCTCCCATGCCTTGATCCAGCAAGGAGAGAGGAAGAGGTTGAGGAAGACTCCATCCAGCAGCAGCACAACGGCGTGGTGGTGGTGGAGGAGCGTGGCAATCCTCCAGGGCTTCGCCAAGCACCACGGGATATGAGGAGAAAGAGAGGGAGGGCTGCACCAACAGGCAGAGATCAGATCGCGTATTATGGGCAGCCCTAGGCCCCAATATATATAGGGGAGTGGGAGGAGGGTGCACTCCCTCTAGGGTTCCCACCCCTAGGGGGGCGGCAGTCCTAGATGGGAAAGGGGGGGCGGCCAAGAGGGGGAGAGGGGAGGCGCCCCCTTGGGTGGGCCTTAAGGCCCATCTGGACCTAGGGTTTGCCCCTTCCCACTCTCCCATGTGCCTTGGGCCCTTGTGGGGGGGGGGCACCAGCCCATCTGGGGCTGGTCCCCTCCCACACTTAGCCCACGCAAGCCTCCGGGGTTGGTGGCCCCACTTGGTGGACCCCCGGGACCCTCCCGGTGGTCCCGGTACGTTACCGATAAACCCCGAAACTTTTCCGGTGACCAAAACAGGATTTCCCATATATAAATCTTTACCTCCAGACCATTCCGGAACTCCTCGTGACGTCCAGGGTCTCATCCGGGACTCTGAACAACATTCGGTAACCACATACTAACTTCCTTTATAACCCTAGCTTCATCGAACCTTAAGTGTGTAGACCCTACGGGTTCGGGAGACATGCAGACATGACCGAGACGTTCTCCGGTCAATAACCAACAGCAGGATCTGGATACCCATGTTGGTTCCCACATGTTCCACGATGATCTCATCGGATGAACCATGATGTCAAGGACTTAATCAATCCCGTATACAATTCCCTTTGTCTATCGGTATGATACTTGCCCGAGATTCGATCGTCGGTATCCCGATACCTTGTTCAATCTCGTTACCGGCAAGTCTCTTTACTCGTTCCGTAACACATCATCCCGTGATCAACTCCTTGACCACATTGTGCACATTATGATGATGTCCTACCGAGTGGGCCCAGAGATACCTCTCCGTCAGACGGAGTGACAAATCCCAGTCTTGATTCGTGCCAACCCAACAGACACTTTCGGAGATACCCGTAGTGTACCTTTATAGCCACCCAGTTACGTTGTGACGTTTGGCACACCCAAAGCACTCCTACGGTATCCGGGAGTTGCACAATCTCATGGTCTAAGGAAATGATACTTGACATTAGAAAAGATTTAGCATACGAACTACACGATCTAGTGCTATGCTTAGGATTGGGTCTTGTCCATCACATCATTCTCCTAATGATGTGATCCCGTTATCAACGACATCCAATGTCCATGGTCAGGAAACCGTAACCATCTATTGATCAACGAGCTAGTCAACTAGAGGCTTACTAGGGACATGGTGTTGTCTATGTATCCACACATGTATCTGAGTTTCCTATCAATACAATTCTAGCATGGATAATAAACGATTATCATGAACAAGGAAATATAATAATAACTTATTTATTATTGCCATGAACAAAGAGTTGTTATTTGATTAACGAGGTCACATCATTAGTTGAATGATCTGATTGACATGACCCATTCCATTAGCTTAGCACCCGATCGTTTAGTATGTTGCTATTGCTTTCTTCATGACATATACATGTTCCTATGACTATGAGATTATGCAACTCCCGTTTACCGGAGGAACACTTTGGGTGCTACCAAACGTCACAACGTAACTGGGTGATTATAAAGGAGCATTACAGGTGTCTCCAAAGGTGGATGTTGGGCTGGCGTATTTCGAGATTAGGATTTGTCACTCTGATTGTCGGAGAGGTATCTCTGGGCCCTCTCGGTAATACACATCACTTAAGCCTTGCAAGCATTGCAACCAATGAGTTAGTTGCGGGATGATGTATTACGGAACGAGTAAAGAGACTTGCCAGTAACGAGATTGAACTAGGTATTGGATACCGACGATCGAATCTCGGGCAAGTAACATACCGATGACAAAGGGAACAACGTATGTTGTTATGCGGTCTGACTGATAAAGATCTTCGTAGAATATGTAGGAGCCAATATGGGCATCCAGGTCCCGCTATTGGTTATTGACCGGAGATGTGTCTCAGTCATGTCTACATTGTTCTCAAACCGTAGGGTTCGCACGCTTAACGTTACGATGACAGTTATTATGAGTTTATGCATTTTGATGTACCGAAGGTTGTTCGGAGTCCCGGATGTGATCACGGACGTGACGCGGAGTCTCGAAGTGGTCGAGACATAAAGATTGATATATTGGAAGCCTATGTTTGGACATCGAAAGTGTTCCGGGTGAAATCGGAATTTTACCGGAGTACCGGGAGGTTACCGGAACCCCCCGGGAGCCATATGGGCCTTAGTGGGCCTTAGTGGAAAGGAGAAAGGGAAGCCCAAGGAGGGCTGCACGCCTCCCCCTTCCCCTAGTCCTATTAGGACTAGGAGAGGTGGCCGGCCCCCCTCTCTCTCTTTCCCCCTTGAGGATTCCTAGTCCAACTAGGATTGGGGGGGGGGGGGGGAGTCCTACTCCCGGTAGGAGTAGGACTCCTCCTGCGCCCTCCTCCTGGCCGGCGCACCTCTCCCCCTTGGCTCCTTTATATACGGAGGCAGGGGGCACCTCTAGACACACAAGTTGATCATTGAGATCGTTCCTTAGCCGTGTGCGGTGCCCCCTGCCACCATATTCCACCTCGGTCATATCGTTGTAGTGCTTAGGCGAAGCCCTGCGTCGGTAGAACATCAAGATCGTCACCACGCCGTCGTGCTGACGGAACTCCTCCCCGAAGCTTTGCTGGATTGGAGCCCGGGGATTGTCATCGAGCTGTACGTGTGCTAAGAACTCGAAGGTGCCGGAGTAACGGTACTTGGATCGGTCGGATCGGGAAGAAGACGTACGACTACTTCCTCTATGTTGTGTCAACGCTTCCGTTGCGATCTACAAGGGTATGTAGATCAGACTCTCCCCCTCGTTGCTATGCATCACCATGATCTTGTGTGTGCGTAGGAATTTTTTTGAAATTACTACGTTCCCCAACAGTGGCATCCGAGCCTAGGTATTATGGTTTGATGTTATTTGCACGAGTAGAACACAAGTGAGTTGTGGGCGATACAAGTCATACTGCCTACCAGCATGTCATACTTTGGTTTGGCGGTATTGTTGGACGAGACGACCCGGACCAACCTTACGCGTACGCTTACGCGAGACCGGTTCCCCCGACGTGCTTTGCACACAGGTGGCTTGCGGGCAACTGTCTCCCCAACTTTAGTTGAACCGAGTGTGGCCACGCCCGGTCCTTGCGAAGGTTAAAACGGAGTCTATTTGACAAACTATCGTTGTGGTTTTGATGCGTAGGTGAGATTGGTTCTTGCTTAAGCCCGTAGCAGCCACGTAAAACATGCAACAACAAAGTAGAGGACGTCTAACTTGTTTTTGCAGGGCATGTTGTGATGTGATATGGTCAAGACATGATGCTAAATTTTATTGTATGAGATGATCATGTTTTGTAACCGAGTTATTGGCAACTGGCAGGAGCCATATGGTTGTCGCTTTATTGTATGCAATGCAATCGCGATGTAATGTTTTACTTTATCACTAAGCGGTAGCGATAGTCGTGGAAGCATAAGATTGGCGAGACGACAACGATGCTACGATGGAGATCAAGGTGTCGCGCCGGTGACGATGGTGATCATGACGGTGCTTCGGAGATGGAGATCACAAGCACAAGATGATGATGGCCATATCATATCACTTATATTGATTGCAGGTGATGTTTATCTTTTTATGCATCTTATCTTTCTTTGATTGACGGTAGCATTATAAGATGATCTCTCACTAAATTATCAAGAAGTGTTCTCCCTGAGTATGCACCGTTGCCAAAGTTCATCGTGCCCAGACACCACGTGATGATCGGGTGTGATAAGCTCTACGTCCATCTACAACGGGTGCAAGCCAGTTTTGCACACGCAGAATACTCAGGTTAAACTTGACGAGCCTAGCATATGCAGATATGGCCTCGGAACACGGAGACCGAAAGGTCGAGCGTGAATCATATAGTAGATATGATCAACATAACGATGTTCACCATTGAAAACTACTCCATCTCACGTGATGATCGGTTATGGTTTAGTTGATTTGGATCACGTAATCACTTAGAGGATTAGAGGGATATCTATCTAAGTGGGAGTTCTTAAGTAATTTGATTAATTGAACTTAAACTTATCATGAACTTAGTACCTGATAGTATCTTGCTTGTTTATGTTGATTGTAGATAGATGGCTCGTGTTGTTGTTCCGTTGAATTTTAATGCGTTCCTTGAGAAAGCAAAGTTGAAAGATGATGGTAGCAATTACACGGACTGGGTCCGTAACTTGAGGATTATCCTCATTGCTGCTCAGAAGAATTACGTCCTGGAAGCACCGCTAGGTGCCAGGCCTGCTGCTGGAGCAACACCAGATGTTATGAACGTCTGGCAGAGCAAAGCTGATGACTACTCGATAGTTCAGTGTGCCATGCTTTACGGCTTAGAATCGGGACTTCAATGACGTTTTGAACGTCATGGAGCATATGAGATGTTCCAGGAGTTGAAGTTAATATTTCAAGCAAATGCCCGAATTGAGAGATATGAAGTCTCCAATAAGTTCTATAGCTGCAAGATGGAGGAGAACAGTTCTGTCAGTGAGCATATACTCAAAATGTCTGGGTATAATAATCACTTGATTCAGATGGGAGTTAATCTTCCAGATGATTGCGTCATTAACAGAATTCTCCAATCACTGCCACCAAGCTACAAGAGCTTCGTGATGAACTATAATATGCAAGGGATGAACAAGACTATTCCCGAGCTCTTCGCAATGCTGAAAGCTGCGGAGGTAGAAATCAAAAAGGAGCATCAAGTGTTGATGGTTAACAAGACCACTAGTTTCAAGAAAAAGGGCAAAGGGAAGAAGAAGGGGAACTTCAAGAAGAATGGCAAGCAAGTTGCTGCTCAGGAGAAGAAGCCCAAGTCTGGACCTAAGCCTAAAACTGAGTGCTTCTACTGCAAGCAGACTGGTCACTGGAAGCGGAACTGCCCGAAGTATTTGGCGGATAAGAAGGATGGCAAGGTGAACAAAGGTATATGTGATATACATGTTATTGATGTGTACCTTACTAGAGCTCGCAGTAGCACCTGGGTATTTGATACTGGTTCTGTTGCTAATATTTGCAACTCGAAACAGGGACTACGGATTAAGCGAACACTGGCAAAGGACGAGGTGACGATGCGCGTGGGAAACGGTTCCAAAGTCAATGTGATCGCGGTCGGCACGCTACCTCTACATCTACCTTCGGGATTAATATTAGACCTAAATAATTGTTATTTGGTGCCAGCGTTAAGCATGAACATTATATCTGGATCTTGTTTGATGCGAGACGGATATTCATTTAAATCAGAGAATAATGGTTGTTCTATTTATATGAGTAATATCTTTTATGGTCATGCACCTTTGAAGAGTGGTATATTTTTGATGAATCTCGATAGTAGTAATACACATATTCATAATGTTGAAGCCAAAAGATGCAGAGTTGATAATGATAGTGCAACTTATTTGTGGCACTGCCGTTTAGGTCATATCGGTGTAAAGCGCATGAAGAAACTCCATACTGATGGGCTTTTGGAACCACTTGATTATGAATCACTTGGTACTTGCGAACCGTGCCTCATGGGCAAGATGACTAAAACACCGTTCTCCGGTACTATGGAGAGAGCAACAGATTTGTTGGAAATCATACATACCGATGTATGTGGTCCGATGAATATTGAGGCTCGTGGCGGATATCGTTATTTTCTCACTTTCACAGATGATTTATGCAGATATGGGTATATCTACTTAATGAAACATAAGTCTGAAACATTTGAAAAGTTCAAAGAATTTCAGAGTGAAGTTGAAAATCATCGTAACAAGAAAATAAAGTTTCTACGATCTGATCGTGGAGGAGAATATTTGAGTTACGAGTTTGGTGTACATTTGAAAAATTGTGGAATAGTTTCGCAACTCACGCCACCCGGAACACCACAGCGTAATGGTGTGTCCGAACATCGTAATCGTACTTTACTAGATATGGTGCGATCTATGATGTCTCTTACTGATTTACCGCTATCGTTTTGGGGTTATGCTTTAGAGACAGCCGCATTCACGTTAAATAGGGCACCATCAAAATCCGTTGAGACGACGCCTTATGAACTATGGTTTGGCAAGAAACCAAAGTTGTCGTTTCTTAAAGTTTGGGGCTGCGATGCTTATGTGAAAAAGCTTCAACCTGATAAGCTCGAACCCAAATCGGAGAAATGTGTCTTCATAGGATACCCAAAGGAGACTGTTGGGTACACCTTCTATCACAGATCCAAAGGCAAGACATTCGTTGCTAAGAATGGATCATTTCTAGAGAAGGAGTTTCTCTCGAAAGAAGTGAGTGGGAGGAAAGTAGAACTTGACGAGCTAACTGTACCTGCTCCCTTATTGGAAAGTAGTACATCACAGAAAACTGTTTCTGCGACGCCTATACCAATTAGTGAGGAAGCTAATGATGATGATCATGAAACTTTAGGACAAGATACTACTGAACCTCGTAGATCAACCAGAGTGAGATCCGCACCAGAGTGGTACGGTAATCCAGTTTTGGAAGTCATGCTACTAGATCATGATGAACCTACGAACTATGAAGAAGCGATGGTGAGCCCAGATTCTGCAAAGTGGCTTGAAGCCATGAGATCTGAGATGGGATCCATGTATGAGAACAAAGTATGGACTTTGGTTGACTTGCCCGATGATCGGCAAGCAATTGAGAATAAATGGATCTTCAAGAAAAAGACTGACGCTGACAGTAATATTACTGTCTATAAAGCTCGACTTGTTGCAAAAGGTTTTCGACAAGTTCAAGGGGTTGACTACGATGAGACCTTCTCACCCGTAGCGATGCTTAAGTCTGTCAGAATCATGTTAGCAATTGCCGCATTTTATGATTATGAAATTTGGCAGATGGATGTCAAAACTACATTCCTGAATGGATTTCTGGAAGAAGAGTTATATATGATGCAACCGGAAGGTTTTGTCGATCCAAAGGGAGCTAACAAAGTGTGCAAGCTCCAGCGATCCATTTATGGACTGGTGCAAGCCTCTCGGAGTTGGAATAAACGCTTTGATAGTGTGATCAAAGCATTTGGTTTTATACAGACTTTTGGAGAATCCTGTATTTACAAGAAAGTGAGTGGGAGCTCTGTAGCATTTCTGATATTATATGTGGATGACATATTGCTGATTGGAAATGATATAGAATTTCTGGATAGCATAAAGGGATACTTGAATAAAAGTTTTTCGATGAAAGGCCTCGGGGAAGCTGCTTACATATTAGGCATAAAGATCTATAGAGATAGATCAAGACGCTTAATTGGACTTTCACAAAGCACATACCTTGACAAGATTTTGAAGAAGTTCAAAATGGATCAAGCAAAGAAAGGGTTCTTGCCTGTGTTACAAGGTGTGAAGTTGAGTCAGACTCAATGCCCGACCACTGCAGAAGATAGAGAGAAAATGAAAGATGTTCCCTATGCTTCAGCCATAGGCTCTATCATGTATGCAATGCTGTATACCAGACCTGATGTGTGCCTTGCTATAAGTTTAGCAAGGAGGTACCAAAGTAATCCAGGAGTGGATCACTGGACAGCGGTCAAGAACATCCTGAAATACCTGAAAAGTACTAAGGATATGTTTCTCGTATATGGAGGTGACAAAGAGCTCACCGTAAGAGGTTACGTTGATGCAAGCTTTGACACTGATCCGGACGATTCTAAATCGCAAACCGGATATGTGTTTACTTTAAACGGTGGAGCTGTCAGTTGGTGCAGTTCTAAACAAAGCGTTGTAGCGGGATCTACATGTGAAGCGGAGTACATAGCTGCTTCGGAAGCAGCGAACGAAGGAGTCTGGATGAAGGAGTTCATATCCGATCTAGGTGTCATACCTAGTGCATCGGGTCCAATGAAAATCTTTTGTGACAGTACTGGTGCAATTGCTTTGGCAAAGGAATCCAGATTTCACAAGAGGACCAAACACATCAAGAGACGCTTCAATTCCATCCGGGATCTAGTCCAGGTGGGAGACATAGAGATTTGCAAGATACATACGGATCTGAATGTTGCAGACCCGTTGACTAAGCCTCTTCCACGAGCAAAACATGATCAGCACCAAGGCTCCATGGGTGTTAGAATCATTACTGTGTAATCTAGATTATTGACTCTAGTGCAAGTGGGAGACTGAAGGAAATATGCCCTAGAGGCAATAATAAAGTTATTATTTATTTCCTTATATCATGATAAATGTTTATTATTCATGCTAGAATTGTATTAACCGGAAACATAATACATGTGTGAATACATAGGCAAACAGAGTGTCACTAGTATGCCTCTACTTGACTAGCTCGTTAATCAAAGATGGTGAAGTTTCCTAACCATGAACAAAGAGTTGTTATTTGATTAACAAGGTCACATCATTAGTTGAATGATCTGATTGACATGACCCATTCCATTAGCTTAGCACCCGATCGTTTAGTATGTTGCTATTGCTTTCTTCATGACTTATACATGTTCCTATGACTATGAGATTATGCAACTCCCGTTTACCGGAGGAACACTTTGGGTGCTACCAAACGTCACAACGTAACTGGGTGATTATAAAGGAGCATTACAGGTGTCTCCAAAGGTGGATGTTGGGTTGGCGTATTTCGAGATTAGGATTTGTCACTCCGATTGTCGGAGAGGTATCTCTGGGCCCTCTCGGTAATACACATCACTTAAGCATTGCAAGCATTGCAACCAATGAGTTAGTTGCGGGATGATGTATTACAGAATGAGTAAAGAGACTTGCCAGTAACGAGATTGAACTAGGTATTGGATACCGACGATCGAATCTCGGGCAAGTAACATACCGATGACAAAGGGAACAATGTATGTTGTTATGCGGTCTGACCGATAAAGATCTTCATAGAATATGTAGGAGCCAATATGGGCATCCAGTTCCCGCTATTGGTTATTGACCGGAGATGTGTCTCAGTCATGTCTACATTGTTCTCGAACCGTAGGGTCTGCACGCTTAACGTTACGATGACAGTTATTATGAGCTTATGCATTTTTATGTACCGAAGGTTGTTCGGAGTCCCGGATGTGATCACGGACATGACGAGGAGTCTCGAAGTGGTCGAGACATAAAGATTGATATATTGGAAGCCTATGTTTGGACATCGGAAGTGTTCCGGGTGAAATCGGGATTTTACCGGAGTACCGGGAGGTTACCGGAACCCCCCGGGAGCCATATGGGCCTTAGTGGGCCTTAGTGGAAAGGAGAAAGGGAAGCCCAAGGAGGGCTGCACGCCTCCCCCTTCCCCTAGTCCTATTAGGACTAGGAGAGGTGGCCGGCCCCCCTCTCTCTCTCTTCCCCCCTTGAGGATTCCTAGTCCAACTAGGATTGGGGGCGGGGAGTCCTACTCCCGGTAGGAGTAGGACTCCTCCTGCGCCCTCCTCCTGGCCGGCGCACCTCTCCCCCTTGGCTCCTTTATATACGGAGGCAGGGGGCACCTCTAGACACACAAGTTGATCATTGAGATCGTTCCTTAGCCATGTGCGGTGCCCCCTGCCACCATATTCCACCTCGGTCATATCGTTGTAGTGCTTAGGCGAAGCCCTGCGTCGGTAGAACATCAAGATCGTCACCATGCCGTCGTGCTGACGGAACTCCTCCCTGAAGCTTTGCTGGATTGGAGCCCGGGGATCGTCATCGAGCTGTACGTGTGCTAAGAACTCGGAGGTGTTGGAGTAACGGTACTTGGATCGGTCGGATCGGGAAGAAGACGTACGACTACTTCCTCTACGTTGTGTCAACGTTTCCGTTGCGATCTACAAGGGTACGTAGATCCGACTCTCCCCCTCGTTGCTATGCATCACCATGATCTTGTGTGTGCGTAGGAAATTTTTTGAAATTACTACGTTCCCCGACACACTTCAGGTGCGGTACATAGCATAGCATACTGTAGAGCCTACGTCTTAAGCATAGGGGACGACCTTCGTCCTTTCTCTCTATTCTGCCGTGGTCGAGCTTTAAGTCTTAACTTCATACCTTACCACTCAGGCAAGAACTCCTTCTTTGACTGATCCATCTTGAACACCTTCAAAATCATGTCAAGGTATGTGCTCATTTGAAAGTACCATTAAGCGTTTTGATCTATCCTTATAGATCTTGATGCTCAATGCTCAAGTAGCTTAATCCAGGTTTTCCATTGAAAAACACTTTTCAAATAACCCTATATGCTTTCTAGAAATTCTACGTCATTTCTGATCAACAATATGTCAACAACATATATTCATCAGAAATTCTATAGTGCTCCCACTCACTTCTTTGGAAATACAAGTTTCTCATAAACTTTGTATACACCCAAAATCTTTGATCATCTTATCAAAGCATACATTCCAACTCTGAGATGCTTACTCCAGTCCTTAGAAGGATTACTGGAGCTTTGCATACTTATTAGCATCTTTCAGGATTAACAAAACCTTCCGGTTGTATCACATACAACCTTTCCTCAAAATCGTCGAGGAAACAATGTTTTGACATCCTATCTGCAAGATTTCAAAAATAATGCAGTAATTGCTAATATAATTCCAACAGACTCTTAGCATCGCTACGAGTGAAAAAGTCTCATCGTAGTCAACTCCTTGAACTTGTCGGAAAACATCTTAACGACAAGTTGAGCTTTCTTAATGGTGACATTTACCATCATTGTCCGTCTTCCTTTTAAAATCCATATGTACCTAACAGCCTTACAACTATCAAGTAGTTCTACCAAAGTCTACACTTTGTTTTCATACATGGATCCTCTCTCGGATTTTATGGCCTCGAGCCATTTATCGGAATCCGGACCCACCATCGCTTCTCCATAGCTCGTAGGTTCATTGTTGTCTAGCAACATGACTTCCAAGACAGGATTACGTACCTTGTCATCCTACGAGGTTTGGTAGTGACTTGATCCGAAGTTTCATGATCATTATCATAAGCTTCCACTTCAGTTGGTGTAGGTGCCACAGGAACAACTTCCTGTGCCCTGCCACACACTAGTTGAAGAGATGGTTCAATAACCTTATCAAGTCTCCACCATCCTCCCACTCAATTCTTTCGAGAGAAACTTTTCCTCGAGAAAGGACCCGATTATAGAAACAATCCCTTATTGCTTTCGGATCTGAGACAGGAGGTATACCCAACTGTTTTGGGTGTCCTATGAAGATGCATTTATCCGCTTTGGGTTCGAGCTTATCAGCCTGAAACTTTTTCAAGCATCGCAGCCCAAACTTTTAAGAAATGACAGCTTAGGTTTCTCTAAACCATAGTTCATACGGTGTCATCTCATCAGAATCACGTGGTGCCCTATTTAAAGTGAATGCGGTTGTCTCTAATGCCTATCCCATAAACTATCGTGGTAACTCGATAAGAGACATCATGATATGCATCATATCCAATAGGGTGCAGTTATGATGTTCGGACACACCATCACACTGTGGTGTTCCAGGCTGTATTAGTTGTGAAACAATTTCCACAATGTCTTAATTCTGTGCCAAACTCGTAATTCAGATATTCATCTCTATGATCATATCATAGATACTTATCCTCTTGTCACGACGATCTTTCAACTTCACCCTGAAATTACTTGAACCTTTCAATAATTCAGACTCGTGATTCATCAAGTAAATATACTCAACATCTACTCAAATCATCTATGAAGTAAGAACATAACGATATCCACTACATGCCTCAGCACTCATTGGACTGCACACATCAAAATGTATTACTTCCAACAAGTTGCTTTCTAGTTCCATTTTACTGAAAACGAGGCTTTCAGTCATCTTGCCCATGTGGTATGATTTGCATGTCTCAAGTGATTCAAAACCAAGTGAGTCCAAACGGTCCATTTGCATGGAGTTTCTTCATGCATATACACCAATAGACATGGTTTGCATGTCTCAAACTTTTCAAAAATGAGTGAGTCCAAAGATCCATCAACATGGAGCCTCTTCATGCGTTTTATACCGATATGACTTACGTGGCAGTGCCACAAGTAGGTGGTACTATCATTACTATCTTATATCTTTTGGCATGAACATGTGTATTACTACGATCGAGATTCAACAAACCATTCATTTTAGGCGTAAGACCATTGAAGGTATTATTCAAATAAACAGAGTAACTATTATTCTCCTTAAATGAATGACCGTATTGCGATAGGCATAATCCAATCATGTCTATGCTCAACGCAAACACCAAATAACAATTATTTAGGTCTAACACCAATCTCGATGGTAGAGGGAGTATGCGATGCTTGATCATATCAAGCTTGGAAACACTTCCAACACATATCGTCATCTCACCTTTAGCTAGTCTCTGTTTATTCCGTAGCTTTTATTTCAAGTTACTAACACTTAGCAACCGAACCGGTATCTAATGCCCTGGAGCTACTAGGAGTACTAGTAAAGTACACATCAACACAATGTATATCCAATATACTTCTATCGACCTTGCCAGCCTTCTAATCTACCTGGTATCTAGGGTAATTCTGCTCCAGTGGCCGTTCCCCTTATTATAGAAGCACTCAGTCTCGGGTTTGGGTTCAACCTTGGTTTCTCCACTAGAGCAACAGCTGAATTGCCGTTTCATGAAGTATCCCTTCTTGCCCTTGCCCTTCTTGAAACTAGTGGTTTCACTAACCATCAACAATTGATGCTCCTTGATTTCTACTTTTGTGGTGTCAAACATCACGAATATCTCAAGGATCATCATATATGTCCCTGATATGTTATAGTTCATCACGAAGCTCTAGCAGCTTGGTGGTAATGACTTCGGAGAAACATCACTGTCTCATCTGGAAGATCAACTCCCACTCGATTCAAATGATTGTTGTACTCAGACAATCTGAGCACAAGCTCAACAATTGAGCTTTTCTCCCATAGTTTGCAGGCTAAGAAAATCGTCGGAGGTCTCATACCTCTTGACGTGGCCACGAGCCTGAAATCCCAATTTCAGCCCTCGAAACATCTCATATGTTTCGCGACGTTTCAAAACGTCTTCGGTGCCTCAACTCTAAACCGTTTAACTGAACTATCACGTAGTTATCAAAACGTGTATGTCAGATGTTCGCAACATCCACAGACGACGTTCGAGGTTCAGCACACTGAGCGGTGCATTAAGGATATAAGCCTTCTAAGAAGCAATGAGGACAATCCTCAGTTTACGGACCTAGTCCGCATAATTGCTACTATCAACTTTCAACTAAATTTTCTCTAGGAACATATCTAAATAGTAGAACTATAGCGTGAGCTACGACATAATTTGCGAAGACATTTTGACTATGTTCAGGATAATTAAGTTCATCTCATGAACTCCCACTCAGATAGACATCCCTCTAGTCATCTAAGTGATTACATGATCCGAGTCAACTAGGCCGTGTCCAATCATCACGTGAGACGGACTACTCAACATCGGTGAACATCTTCATGTTGATCGTATCTTCTATACGACTCATGCTTGACCTTTCGGTCTTCTGTGTTCCGAGGCCATGTCTGTAGACATGCTAGGCTCGTCAAGTCAACCTAAGTGTTTCGCGTGTGTAAATCTGTCTTACACCCGTTGTATGTGAACGTTAGAATCTATCACACCCGATCATCACGTGGTGCTTCGAAACAACGAACTGTCGCAACGGTGCACAGTTAGGGGGAACACTTTCTTGAAATTTTAATGAGGGATCATCTTATTTACTACCGTCGTTCTAAGCAAATAAGATGTATAAACATGATAAACATCACATGCAATCAAATAGTGACATGATATGGCCAATATCATATTGCTCCTTTTGATCTCCATCTTCGGGGCTCCATGATCATCATCGTCACCGGCATGACACCATGATCTCCATCATCGTGTCTTCATGAAGTTGTCTCGCCAACTATTACTTCTACTACTACAGCTAACGGTTAGCAATAAAGTAAAGTAATTACATGACGTTTATGTTGACACGCAGGTCATAAATAAATAAAGACAACTCCTATGGCTCTTGCCGGTTGTCATACTCATCGACATGCAAGTCGTGATTCCTATTACAAGAACATGATCAATCTCATACATCACATATATCATTCATCACATCCTTTTGGCCATATCACATCACATGGCATACCCTGCAAAAACAAGTTAGACGTCCTCTAATTGTTGTTTGCATGTTTTACGTGGCTGCTATGGGTTTCTAGCAAGAACGTTTCTTACCTACGCAAAACCACAACGTGATATGCCAATTGCTATTTACCCTTCATAAGGACCCTTTTCATCGAATCCGTTCCGACTAAAGTGGGAGAGACTAGCACCCGCTAGCCACCTTATGCAACTAGTGCATGTCAGTCGGTGGAACCTGTCTCACGCAAGAGTACGTGTAAGGTCGGTCTGGGCCGCTTCATCCCACAATACCGTCGAAACAAGATTGGACTAGTAACGGCAAGCATATTGAACAAAATCAACGCCCACAACTACTTTGTGTTCTACTCGTGCATAGAATCTACGCAATAGACCTAGCTCATGATGCCACTATTGGGGAACGTAGGAGAAATTCAAAAAAATTCCTACGTGTCACCAAGATCTATCTATGGAGAGACCAGCAACGAGGGGAAGGAGAGTGCATCTACATACCCTTGTAGATCACTAAGCGGAAGCGTTCAAGTGAACGGGGTTGATGGAGTCGTACTCGTCGTGATCCAAATCACCGATGATCCTAGTGCCGAACGGACGGCACCTCCGCGTTCAACACACGTACAGCCCGGTGACGTCTCCCATGCCTTGATCCAGCAAGGAGAGAGGGAGAGGTTGAGGAAGACTCCATCCAGCAGCAGCACAATGGCGTGGTGGTGGTGGAGGAGCGTGGCAATCCTGCAGGGCTTCGCCAAGCACCACGGGATATGAGGAGAAAGAGAGGGAGGGCTGCACCAACAGGCAGAGATCAGATCGCGTATTATGGGCAGCCCTAGGCCTCACTATATATAGGGGAGAGGGAGGAGGGTGCGCCCCCTCTAGGGTTCCCACCCCTAGGGGGGGGCAGCCCTAGGCCTCACTATATATAGGGGAGAGGGAGGAGGGTGCGCCCCCTCTAGGGTTCCCACCCCTAGGGGGGGGGCAGCCCTAGATGGGAAGGGGGGGCGGCCAAGAGGGGGAGAGGGGAGGCGCCCCCTAGGGTGGGCCTTAAGGCCCATCTGGACCTAGGGTTTGCCCCTTCCCACTCTCCCATGTGCCTTGGGCCCTTGTGGGGGGCACCAGCCCACCTGGGGCTGGTCCCCTCCCACACTTAGCCCACGCAAGCCTCCGAGGTTGGTGGCCCCACTTGGTGGACCCCCGGGACCCTCCCGGTGGTCCCGGTACGTTACCGATAAACCCCGAAACTTTTCCGGTGACCAAAACAGGACTTCCCATATATAAATCTTTACCTCCGGACCATTCCGGAACTCCCCGTGACGTCCGGGATCTCATCCGGGACTCCGAACAACATTTGGTAACCACATACTAACTTCCTTTATAACCCTAGCGTCATCGAACCTTAAGTGTGTAGACCCTACGGGTTCGGGAAACATGCAGACATGACCGAGACGTTCTCCGGTCAATAACCAACAGCGGGATCTGGATACCCATGTTGGTTCCCACATGTTCCACGATGATCTCATCGGATGAACCACGATGTCAAGGACTTAATCAACACCGTATACAATTCCCTTTGTCTATCGGTACGATACTTGCCCGAGATTCGATCGTCGGTATCCCGATACCTTGTTCAATCTCGTTACCGGCAAGTCTCTTTACTCATTCCGTAACACATCATCCCGTGATCAACTCCTTGACCACATTGTGCACATTATGATGATGTCCTACCGAGTGGGCCCAGAGATACCTCTCCGTCACACGGAGTGACAAATCCCAGTCTCGATTCGTGCCAACCCAACAGACACTTTCGGAGATACCCGTAGTGTACCTTTATAGCCACCCAGTTACGTTGTGACGTTTGGCACACCCAAAGCACTCCTACGGTATCCGGGAGTTGCACAATCTCATGGTCTAAGGAAATCATACTTGACATTAGAAAAGCTTTAGCATACGAACTACACGATCTAGTGCTATGCTTAGGATTGGGTCTTGTCCATCACATCATTCTCCTAATGATGTGATCCCGTTATCAACGACATCCAATGTCCATGGTCAGGAAACCGTAACCATCTATTGATCAACGAGCTAGTCAACTAGAGGCTTACTAGGGACATGGTGTTGTCTATGTATCCACACATGTATCTGAGTTTCCTATCAATACAATTCTAGCATGGATAATAAACGATTATCATGAACAAGGAAATATAATAATAACTTATTTATTATTGCCTCTAGGGCATATTTCCAACAAAACATATCTCTCATATAAATAGAACAACCATTATTCTCGGATTTAAATGAGTAGCCATCTCGTATTAAACGAGATCCTGATACAATGTTCATGCTCAAACTTGGCACTAAATAACAATTATTGAGGTTCAAAACTAATCCCGTAGGTAAATGTAGAGGTAGCGTGCCGACGGCGATCACATCGACCTTGGAACCATTTCCGACGCTCATCGTCACCTCGTCCTTCGCCAGTCTCTGCTTATTCCGCAGCTCCTGATTTGAGTTACAAATGTGAGCAACCACACCG
The DNA here is from genome assembly GCA_034509565.1 of Triticum monococcum. NCBI lineage: Eukaryota > Viridiplantae > Streptophyta > Magnoliopsida > Poales > Poaceae > Triticum > Triticum monococcum. Next base: position 616,373,092 of record CM067846.1, read on the forward strand.
GTATCAAATACCCAGGAGCTACTACGAGTACTGGTAAGGTACACATCAATTACATGTATATCACATATACCTTTCGTGATGCCGGCCTTCTTGTCCGCTAAGTATTTGGGGCAGTTCCACTTCCAGTGACCACTTCCCTTGCAATAAAAACACTCAGTCTCGGGCTTGGGTCCATTCTTTGGCTTCTTCCCGGCAGCTTGCTTGCCGGGCGCGGCAACTCCCTTGCCGTCCTTCTGGAAGTTCTTCTTACCCTTGCCTTTCTTGAACTTAGTGGTTTTATTCACCATCAACACTTGATGTTCCTTTTTGACTTCTACCTCTGCTGATTTCAGCATTGCAAATACTTCAGGAATGGTCTTTTCCATCCCCTGCATATTGAAGTTCATCACAAAGCTCTTGTAGCTCAGTGGAAGCGACTGAAGGATTCTGTCAATGACCGCGTCATCCGGGAGATTAACTCCCAGCTGAGTCAAGCGGTTATGTGACCCAGACATAGTGAGTATGTGCTCACTGACAGAACTGTTTTCCTCCATCTTACAGCTGAAGAACTTGTCGGAGACTTCATATCTCTCGACCTGGGCATGAGCTTGAAAAACCATTTTCAGCTCTTCGAACATCTCATATGCTCCGTGTCTCTCAAAACACTTTTGGAGCCCCGGTTCTAAGATGTAAAGCATGCCGCACTGAACGAGGGAGTAATCATCGGTACGTGTCTGCCAAGCGTTCATAACGTCTTGTTCTGCAGGGAGAACAGGTGCTTCACCCAGCGGTGCTTGTAGGACATAATCTTTCTTGGCAGCTATGAGGATGATCCTCAGGTTCCGGACCCAGTCCGTATAGTTGCTGCCATCGTCTTTCAGCTTGGTTTTCTCTAGGAACGCGTTGAAGTTGAGGACAACGTTGGCCATTTGATCTACAATACATGTTGTAAAGATTTTAGACTAAGTTCATGATAATTAAGTTCATCTAAATCAAATTATTCAATGAACTCCCACTCAGATAGACATCCCTCCAGTCATCTAAGTATAACATGATCCGAGTTAACTAGGCCGTGTCCGATCATCACGTGAGACGGACTAGTCAACATCGGTGAACATCTTCATGTTGATCGTATCTTCTATACAACTCATGCTCGACCTTTCGGTCTTCTGTGTTCCGAGGCCATGTCTCTACATGCTAGGCTCGTCAAGTCAACCTAAGTGTTTGCATGTGTAAATATGTCTTACACACGTTGTATGTGAACGTTGGAATCTATCACACCCGATCATCACGTGGTGCTTCAAAACAACGAACTGTCGCAACGATGCACGGTTAGGGGGAACACTTTCTTGAAATTATTATGAGGGATCATCTTATTTACTACCGTCGTTCTAAGTAAACAAGATGCAAAAACATGATAAACATCACATGCAATCAAATAATAATAGTGACATGATATGGCCAATATCACATAGCTCCTTTGATCTCCATCTTGGGGCTCCATGATCATCTTGTCACCGGCATGACACCATGATTTCCATCATCATGATCTCCATCATCGTGTCTCCATAAAGTTGCTCGCCAACTATTACTTCTACTACTATGGCTAACACGTTTAGCAATAAAGTAAAGTAATTTACATGGCGTTTCTCAATGACACGCAGGTCATACAAAAAATAAAGACAACTCCTATGGCTCCTGCCGGTTGTCATACTCATCGACATGCAAGTCATGATTCCTATTACAATAGCATGAACATCTCATACATCACATATATATCATTCATCATTCATCACAACTTTGGCCATATCACATCACAAAACACTTGCTGCAAAAACAAGTTAGACGTCCACTAATTGTTGTTGCAAGTTTTACGTGGCTGCAATAGGGTTCTAGCAAGAACGTTTTCTTACCTACGTGAAAGCCACAACGTGATTTGTCAACTTTTATTTATCCTTCATAAGGACCCTTTTCATCGAATCCGCTCCAACTAAAGTGGGAGAGACAGACACCCGCCAGCCACCTTATGCAACTAGTGCATGTCAGTCGGTGAAACCGGTCTCACATAAGCGTACGTGTAAGGTTGATCCGGGCCGCTTCATCCCACAATACCGCTGAAGCAAAATAAGACTAGTAGCGGCAAGAAAGTTGACAACATCTACGCCCACAACAAATTGTGTTCTACTCGTGCAAAGAGAACTACGCATAGACCTAGCTCATGATGCCACTGTTGGGGAATGTTGCAGAAAACAAAAAATTTCCTATGGTTTCACCAAGATCCATCTATGAGTTCATTTAGCAACGAGTGATCGGATTGCATCTACATACCTTTGTAGATCACGCACGGAAGCGTTCAAAGAACGGGGATGAGGAAGTCGTACTCGACGTGATCCAAATCACCGGAGATCCTAGCGCCGAACGGACGGCACCTCCCCGTTCAACACACATACAGTCAGCGTGACGTCTCCTCCTTCTTGGTCCAGCAAGGGGGAAGGAGAGGTTGATGAAGATCCAGCAGCACCGCAGCAGGGCTTCGCCGTTCTACTGCGAGAGGGAGAGGTGTAGCAGGGGAGAGGGAGGCACCAAGACTCAAGGGTGCGGCTGCCCCTCCCTCTCCCCCCTTTATATAGGCCCCCTAGGGGGTTTGCCGGCCCTAGGAGATGGGATCTCCTAGGGGGGCGGCCAAGGGGTGGAGTGGCCCCCAAGCTAGGTGGGGCGCCCCCCACCCTAGGGTTCCCAACCCTAGGCGCATGGGGTGGGCCAAGGGGGGCGCACCAGCCCACTATGGGCTGGTTCCCCTCCCCACTTAGCCCATGGGGCCCTCCGGGATGGGTGGCCCCACCCGGTGGACCCCTGGGACCCTTCCGGTGGTCCCGGTACAATACCGGTGACCCCCGAAACTCTCCCGATGGCCGAAACTGCACTTCCTATATATAATTCTTCACCTCCGGACCATTCCGGAACTCCTCGTGACGTCCAGGATCTCATCCGGGACTCCGAACAACTTTCGGGTTACTGCATATTCATATCTCTACAACCCTAGCGTCACCGAACCTTAAGTGTGTAGACCCTACGGGTTCGGGAGACATGTAGACATGACCGAGATGGCTCTCCGGTCAATAACCAACAGCGGGATCTGGATACCCATGTTGGCTCCCACATGCTCCTCAATGATCTCATCAGATGAACCACGATGTCGAGGATTCAAGCAACCCCATATACAATTCCCTTTGTCAATCGGTACGTTACTTGCACGAGATTCGATCGTCGGTATCCCAATACCTCGTTCAATCTCGTTACCGGCAAGTCACTTTACTCGTACCGTAATGCATGATCCTGTGACCAGACATTTGGTCACTTTGAGCTCATTGTGATGATGCATTACCGAGTGGGCCCAGAGATACCTCTCCGTCATACGGAGTGACAAATCCCAGTCTTGATCCATGTCAACCCAACAGACACTTTCGGAGATACCCGTAGTATACCTTTATAGTCACCCAGTTACGTTGTGACGTTTGGTACACCCAAAGCACTCCTACGGTATCCGGGAGTTACACGATCTCATGGTCTAAGGAAAAGATACTTGACATTGGAAAAACTCTAGCAAACGAACTATACGATCTTGTGCTATGTTTAGGATTGGGTCTTGTCCATCACATCATTCTCCTAATGATGTGATCTCGTTATCAATGACATCCAATATCCATAGTCAGGAAACCATGACTATCTGTTGATCGACGAGCTAGTCAACTAGAGGCTTACTAGAGACATGTTGGTGTCTATCTATTCACACATGTATTACGATTTCCGGATAACACAATTATAGCATGAATAAAAGAAAATTATCATGAACAAGGAAATATAATAATAATTCTTTTATTATTTCCTCTAGGGCATATTTCCAACACTTTCTTCCTTCTGGAACTTAAATAACAAAAAAATTGTTACCAATATTGCCTGTGTTGCTACCATTTGGAGCATTTGGACTATGCATAATGACATGTGCTTTCAGAATGTGCAGTGGACAAGCACCCGTACAATCTTGGCAAAGATCAGCTCGTCATTGCACCAATGGAAGATCCTCTGTGTGGGTGACCAATCGGTGCTGCTGAGAAGATGCATTCAACTCTTAGACCGGCGAAGAGGCGAGCTGCTCAGGATTGCATGGGCGTTGGGCTGAGAGCCTGTGAGAAGAGGACCCGGGACAAGGCGCTGAAGACCCATTCAGAGTGGAGCAGTTGATCTTTCTATATCTTAGATACTGCCTTGTCTTGGACTGGTCGAGGGCGTAGTCCTTCTGTTTTGTTTAGTTGGCACTCTGCAGTTTCGTCAGTTCTTCCTTTTGGGTGATTGTGTTCCGTGGCCAGGCGCTCGCTTAAAGCGTTGAACTTCTTTTATTTTCAGTCTACTCTGGTCCTGCCATTTGGGCAGGTCCTGAATGCTTGTAACAGTCCTTCGGTGCCTTGCGCTTTGCTCCGTTCATAATAAAATGGAGCGGGTAGAAACCCCTTTCGATAAAAAAAAGATGGCACTATGGATTCAAGGTAACTTTTTCTTCATATGAGAAATCAAAACTTCAAAGCATCTAGCTTTACTATTAGGGCGCACGCTCGTGCAATACGTGCTGGTGATATAGAAACCATCTTATAAAGGTCTCAAAAGATGTACGTGGCAGAAGAATTTTTGGTCCGTACAATTCCAAGCTCTGTCTACGCATGCTGCAACATTGCGCAACTCGTCTGCGCGCACTGCACGCATGGGAGGGACGAGGTGAGGGGAGACGGCGGAGGTGGTTGCCCGCGTGTCTGCGCCCAAGTGGCAGTGGATCCGGCTTGCCTGCTCCCTCGTCATGCTCCCATTCGTGCTCCCACTCCATCCTACGGCTGTCTTTTTCTCCTTTTTCTTTCTAATCTAATCATCTCTCCCCTGATTTTAAGGGGGTGGGGCCGGGCCTTATTTTGTTCCAATTAAATCATGTCACGTATGTGGGAGTACGGATGGGAGCACGCTGGGGGAGCAGGCAAGTCTCTTCCAGTGACAGTGGCCTTCCGAGGCTTGTGATGGTTTTTGTCCGGAGTCGTTGTGGTATAAGTTTGTCCTGATGCTACTAGGGTGGTTTAAGGGCTATAGAGGGCCTGTTTGGTTCATAAGTCCTAGGACTTTTTTTAGTCCCAACTTATAAGTCCCAAGTCCCTAAAAAGTCCCTACCTATTTGGTTCCTGGGACTTATAAGTCTCTATAAGACCATATTACAACTATAAGTCCCTATAAGTCCCTTCTTGAGAGTCTTATTTCATAAGTCCCAAATGTCCACTTTAAGTCCCTATAAGTCCTTCCTGTTTGGTTTAGATGGGACTTATAGGGACTTATTTAAGTCCCTAGACCAATAAGTCCCTGGAAACAAACACCCTCTGAGGAATCTTCCAAGATCTAAATATGGGTTTCTTAATTTCTGCTGAAATTTGTTCCAATTTGAAAGTGGTATAAATTGAAATCTGGGCCGCAAGTGAGAGTGGTCATCATGGCAAAGAACTGTGCAGCGCTTCAACATATCTACCTGGTTTTGGGGATTTTCTTTTTCAAGGGCATGCGTGTGTGAGAAACGGTGACCACGAGAAAACGAAACTGTTGTACAGACAACAATCGCCGGTCGAACTTTGGACGATGGGAGGAGTGGACGGTGATGCTCACTTTTGCTAATTGCATGGATGGCTCGATGCGCTTCATCGTCTCAAAATCGTCCACAATGTGTCGGTTGTGTAGCAGCGTTGACGAGAAAATGTCCTCCTTATCACACTGCGCAAGCAGTGTGACCATGAGTCTAGAACATGTCATTTCTTGCGTCCCAAATCTAAATAGGGAGGTAAGAAGAATAAAAGGCCACACCCTGGCCGGCGCACCATTTGATAGTGAGGCATCCCAAAGGTCATCAACGTCCATAGATATAGTAGTGACACCCAGGCATTGCCACACCCTTGTGGCAAGTGGGCATGGGACGAAGAGGTGGGATGTGTGTCTTCATTTTGGTATCGTCAACAAAGGCACACATTGTTGGAGATGATGTGCTTATGGAGTTATGGGAACGTAGGTGCAAGTATTGAGCCTCTTACGTAAGAGCAGGCAAGCGAAGACTTTAATTTTGTTGGGCACTAGGGACCTCCAAGGCTCCAAATGATTGTTGCATTGTGGTCTAGTCTAACTTAGGCTGGCATGTGAGCACATCATAGCTCGCCTGGTGAAGAAGTCTGAGCCACCAACAAGGAACCTCTGATCCTCACCCACAGAAGGCAAGAGATCCTACAACACATACAAAAGCGAAATGAGTTCTTGTTCGGCGGCAGAAGTAAGACAATTTCTAGGTTTTAGGTCCTTAAACATTTATATTTGAGTACATTGCATTATAGATCATGATAGAATTATTCATGGGCTGCATGTAGGTCCTGAGACTTTGAAAATCACCGAAAGAGAGTCTATGTACCTAGTGAATAGATCAACTACAAGAAACGGATTACGTTGCCGAAGAAAAACACAGGTCGACCCCAAGTACAACGCCACAACACACCCTAAGACACATGAACACATGACAACACCCTCAAGAGGGGAAACAACATTGACCATTGCGGCTGTCGAGTCTAAGAAGAACAAGGGTCTTCATCCGGAACCCTAGCATAGAGAGGGGGAGCATGAGGACGTCCCCAAGAGGAGAGCGGCACTCGCATTGTCTCCGCCGTTGATTCCAAGGTGTAGAGCTTTAGCTTGGTAGCTCACTTGTGCCACAACATGGCACCCAGGACAGCCACGATGAGCACAAACCTCCAGATCTGGCTCTGGGAATCGCCACTACCAACCACAGAGAACGAGCCCGGGCCACCCGACCAAGCAACCGCCGCCGTCATGTTTCCCGCCAGAGAACCATGGTGAGCACCATCCGGAGCCGGCGTGTAACACCCTCGATGCGACTATATCTCCCACGTGTCGAGGCACGACTTAGAGGCATAATCGCATTGAAGGCATATGTCGCAAGTTAGGCAATCTTCACAACATCCCATGTAATATAATTAATAAAAGGGGAGATAACATAGTTGGCTTACACTCGCCACGTCAATCAAGTACATAAACAGCATTACATCATTCAAAACACTCATGGCCCGACTACGGCGCCAAAATAAAAGACAACCCAACATGCGACACGGTCCCGATCACCCCAACTGGGCACCACTACTGATCATCAGGAAAAGAAACATAGTATCGCTGAGAGTCCTCGTCGAACTCCCACTTGAGCTCAAGCGCGCCATCTGGAGCTGTATCATCAGGCCCTGCATCTGGTGTAATAGTAATCTATGAGCCACAGGGACTCAGCAATCTCGCACCCTCGCGATCAAGACTATTTAAGCTTAATAGATAAGGCAAGGTAATTATGTGGAGCTGCAGCAAGCGACTAGCATATATGGTGGCTAACCTGTTCGCAAAAGAGAGCGAGAAGAGAGGGCAAAGCGCGAACGCATAACTAAAGAGGGCAATCCTGCGGCAAACATTACTCCAACACCGTGTCCACTTCCCGGACTCCGCCGAGAAGGGGCCATCACGGTAACTCACATAGTTGATTCATTTTAGTTAAGTTAAAGTTTAAGTTATCTACAACCGGACATTAACAAATTCTCATCTGCCCATAACCGCGGGCACGGCTTTCGAAAGTTCAAATCCCTGCAGGGGAGTCCCAACTTAGCCCATGACAAGCTCTCACGGTCAACGAAGGAATAGACCTCCTCCCGAGACGTTCCGATCAGACTCGGTATCTCGGTTCTTCAAGACACTTCGACAAGTTAAAACAAGACCAGCAACACCGCTCGAATGTGCCGACAAATCCCGATAGGAGCTGCACATATCTCGTTCTCAGGGCACACTCAGATGAGACTAGCTACGACCCCACAGGCAGCTCAGTCGGACCAACACTCAGAGGAGCACTGGCCGGGGGGGGGGGGTTTAAAATAAGATGACCCTCGGGCTCTGGAAACCCAAGGGAAAAGAGGCTAGGTGGCAAATGGTAAAACCAAGGTTGGGCATTGCTGGAAAAGCTTTTATCAAGGCGAACTATCAAGGGGTTCCCATTATAACCCAACCGCGTAAGGAACGCAAAATCCGGGAACATAACACCGATATGACGGAAACTAGGGCGGCAAGAGTGGAACAAAACACTAGGCGAGAGGCCGAGCCTTCCACCCTTTACCAAGTATATAGATGCATTAAGATAACATGGCAATATAATGATATCCCAACAAGTAAATAAATGTTCCAACAAGGAACGGTCTCCAATCTTCACCTGCAACTAGCAACACTATAAGAGGGGCTGAGCAAAGCGGTAACATAGCCACTCAATGGTTTGCTAGGACATGGTGGGTTAGAGGCTGAACATGGAAATTTGGGAGGCTTGAAAGCAAGTGGTAGGCATGGTAGCATGGCATAGCAAAAGAGCGAGCATCTAGCAAAGCAAAGATAGTAGTGATTTCAAGGGTATGATCATCTTGCCTGCAAAGTTGTCAGAGTTGACTGGATCCTCGAAAGCAAACTCAACGGGCTCCTCGTTAGCGAACTCGTCTCCTGGCTCTACCCAAACAAGACAAACAAGCAACAAGAACACAATCAACCACGTGCAAGGATCAAACAAGATGATGCAAACATGGTATGCTATGCGGGATGCAATGCGGGATGCATATGCAAGATTTGACAAGGGGTGCATGAACCTGGCTTCAACTTGGAAAACCAAGTGTGCCACTGGAAATATGAGATGAAATCGCTTGAAAACGATATAAAGATCACCGGAATCGGAGTTACGGTTTGGAAATGGCAAGCGGTTTAAATATGACCACGATCTGTGATTTACAGCAAGTAGCCAACTAAATGCAATAAGATGAACATGCTACAGCACCCAAACATGGCAACACAATACATGGCAGGGATGCATTCAAGATGCTTAACAAAAGTCTAGCACTGAGCTACGGCCAATTCATCCATTAACAGGTTCAAACAAGCATGGCAAAAATGCATATGGAAAACAAATCTCAGACTTAGTGAAATTAACACTTGTCTGGAATTTCAGATCAGGTAGCACTCTTCGGAGCAACAAAACTACATGCTACAGGACCTAAACATGGCAAATTAAAGCATGGCATGGAGCTACTCAAAGAGCTTAACAAAAGTCACTTAGTGACCTTGAGCCAAAAGGGATCACAAAATACATTTGCAAGCATGTGAACATAGCAAAAACATAATCAGTTTTCAGACTTAGTGAAAACTGGCACATGCTGAAACATAACTCAAGTAAGCATGTTTACGAGCTCGATGCACTCACTACGGTGCAAGTCATGAAAAGCTAAGCATACATCTATCAAGAACACACAAAATGCAAGCTAGACATGGCAAGAACAATAACATAGCATGCATGGATCAACTATAACATCATCGGCAAAATTGCAAACAAGTTGACAATCTGCCCAGATTCACAAAGTAGCAAAAGTAGAGCTCGATTGACTCAAGGTAGGGTGCTCCATAATTGCAAACAAAGACATGGATGGATAGAGTACTACAAGATTAACAAAACATCCTTACTGATCATCCTCAAAAGAGGCACGGATCACTAGGAAACAACATGAACATATGGCATCATGAACTAAACAGCTCAAGGACTTAGTGGAAATGCTAAGTCCCTGAAAACATAATTACCAAGTGCCTCACTTTGCAAGCTTGTGCTAGTCACCACACACATCACAAAAATACATGGGTTGCACCTCTGGAAAGATGACAAAACCCTTAACAAAACATATGTAGAGCTCATGGGCATATCATGCACACAACAATCACGGGAAAAATGACAAATGTCTAAATGGAGTAGCAGATCTGACAATTATCTCAAGTAGGCCTCTTCTAACAGCATTTCGGGCATCAAGATGAACTCAAATGAAAATGATGCAATGGAATGAAATGATATACTCTCTGAGACGAACAATTTGATATACTATATGCCCAAATCGGAGCTACGAATGAGGAGATACGATGCTATGAACTTGAGCACATGGATCTGAAATCTCAGGACTTAGAAGAAAAAACCACCTAGGGTTTACTGTTCACGGGATCTGGATCTCGCGAAGACACTGTTCACCGGCGGCGGATCCGAAGCTCGCCGGAGTCGGCGTGACGGCGGAGAGGCGGCGGGGCGAGGCCGGTCGCCGTCAGGGGCGCGGTCTCCGGCGCGGGCGAAGTCGCCGGAGCGACAAGGTGGCCGCGGGTGGCTGGTGGCACACCGGCCGGCGGAGACGGCGACAATGGCGCGCGGCGGCGGAGGTGGTCGGCGACGTCGACCGCGGTGGCCCGGCGACGAGGCGAAGGGGCGGCGCGGCGAGGCTGTCGGGAGGAGGAGGCGGGGCCCGGGTGCGGCGCGGAGAGGGCCGGCCTTGGGCCCGGCGGGCCGTCGGCGGGGTTTGCAGACGGGCCAACGGGGGCGTGACACGTGGCGGCGGCAGCGGGGATTTTTGTCCGGCGCGGATCCGGACACGTCCGGCGGCGCGCGAGGAAGAGAAACTAGGGTTTCGGGAGGAAGGAGAAGAAGATTTCGGAGGGGTCTTTATATAGAGGTATAGTGAGCTAGGAAGCTCCAAATGAGGTGCGGTTTTCAGCCACGCGATCGTGATCGAACGCTCTAGATGATGGAGCAGGTTTAGGTGGGTTTTAGGCCAAATTGGAGGGGTGTTGGGCTGCAACACACACGAGGCCTTTTCGGTCCCTCGGTTAACCGTTGGAGTATCAAACGAAGTCCAAATGGTACGAAACTTGACAGGCGGTCTACCGGTAGTAAACCAAGGCCACTTGGCAAGTCTCGGTCCAATCCGGAAATGTTTAATCCCCACACACGAAATAAAGGTAGAAATGACCATCGGAGGAGAACGAAGCGCCGGAATGCAAAACGGACAACGGGGAAAATGCTCGAATGCATGAGATGAACACGTATGCAAATGCAATGCACATGATGACATGATATGAGATGCATGACAACGATAACAACACACGGAGACAAAGACCCAAACCCGAGAAAATAAAATAACTTAAGGCCGGAAACGGCAAGAGTTGGAGTACAAATTGGGTAAGTTACATCCGGGGTGTTACACGGCGCCCCTGGCGTCCATGGTCCGAGACACTTCCACCCACCCACATTACTACGCACCAACCACGGTAGGAAGAGCAACAACGCCACCAACTACTATTATCCCAGCATAACCCACCAAGTCCGGGTCAAGCCTTCACTGTAGGAGGTGCCCACGCTTGCATCCCAACCAGTCCTAGTGGACCGGGGGCATGATCTAGTGATTGTCGATGGCTGCCACCGAGCAAGCCTCGGCATAGCCCTATGGCCTTGTCCAAGGCGAGCTCGCACGACGTCACATATGTGGCAATCAACATCGATCTGTCAGCCCACGCATAGCTGTCTCGACCTCCACCATCATTCACTGAGCCCGCAAAGGAGGGAGAAGTCACCAACCGCAGACACCGCCAAGACCGCGATGAATCACTCCTAACCGGAGTGATTGCTCCGACACGCCTCAGACCCATATTTGGCCCGCCCGACCATGAGCCCGAAGCCCAAGCTAACGCCTGCCGGAGCACGGACCCCGGAGAAAGGAGGATCTCCGCCACTGCCCTGCACCGGTTGTCGGTGCCCGGTAGCCAGATCTACGTCGTCGTCAGCGCCATAGAAATGCACTACCGCCCCCGTCCACCCAAGCCTTCCAGAGAAGCCAGTCAGCATCACTGCCACCACGAGCGACCCCCACCACATCGTCCTCGGCACGGTAGATGCCACCGGTGCACGCTGCCCATAGCCTGTGCCTCCCGCGTGCAACTGGGTGGCAGATCTGGGCGGATCCCATGCCATCGCCGTAGCCCACCCAGATAGCCCCCCGCCACGACCTCCATGACGTGCGCCACGCCACCGCCATGACGCCATCGCCAAAGAGCTCCGGTGCTCCACCACGCTGCTGGACTAGCCATCAACGTCGCATCCCGACTTGGTCGCCTCGACCCGCGCCAGCTCCTGCTTGAGGAGAAAGACCACCCCGCTGGTGCCGGTGCTGACCAGCCTTCGCCTCGTCGTGTCCCTTGCAGCGGCGAAGGAAGAGAGGGGAGACGAGGGGACGGACCCTGGGGGCGGCGCCTAGGGTTCTCCCATGAAGTGCGTGCAAGGATGGGGTTTTTTGAGCTAGACCAATCCCTCATGTATTTTACTCAAGGGACCCTATAAGACATAGGAAAACGAAAAATTCAAAGAAGAGGGAAAAGAAAATAGGGAAAGCCCATAGGTCAGCACTTACTCCAACTTCATAATAGTCGAGATCTAGCTTTTGTAGTCTGCAATATAATCATCCATTTTCCCAGGGAATCTTCTACTTTTCTATTAAGTCACAATGCTATCTACTCCCTATGTATATCTGGACCAACACAAAATATATATACCTTGCAATAATTCCATATCTCGGAAGTTAAGATTTCGCAAAACAAACATTTGTATGCACTTGTAGACTTTCTAAAAGTGAAAATTGCATGAAAACAATTACTACTGAATTGCCGATTCAGGTTTCGAAAAGTGCAAAAAACCCAATTGCACAATTCTAACCCAAAATTGACCAAAAAACATATGTAGTTTAGCCTTGTAAATGTGCAAACTACCCTTGAAAGAAGCAGATTACCGAGTTGCGCATTTGTAAACACAAAATAATGCTATGAACAACGGGGTTCAAAACATGCAGCTATGAAAAATCAATAAATTTATATATGTAACACAAATAATGAAAATCTTTCGAAATACAAGCTCAACTAAATATGTAGATAACACAAAACAATAACCGAAACCCTTCACTTGAAATACAAAATCTATTTGTCCTTGGCACACAAATTCATTTTACTCTAGTGTTTTGCGCACTACATGTGTGCCTATAGGTCGGTTTTCGCCTAGTTTTCTGTTAATTAAATGGGCAATTCTTTTCTGCTTAATTAATCGATGAGGCAAATCTTTTACCTCCATTTCAACAAAAAAATGTGTACCTATAGATGTATGGGATCCGACTCCGCGTATCAGTGACACAATGGTCTGTCATTTCATCAAAGCTGTGTTATTTTTTTATTTTAGTTTTTTGAGGGGGGTTATTTTGTCACATGAGAGACCATGCATAATCCATACGGGAGTTTTTTTATGGTTATCCACACAGGAGTTGGTATGTGAGGTTTCCTCATTTTTTTCTGAATGCTCATGCTCAACTAAAAAAAAGTTGAAAACATCTAAAAGATTTTTTTTGGGGGGGGGGGGGGGGGGGGGGATACATCTTTTTTTAACACAGTAGAGACGAAAGCATTCTTTTTTTGGATACAACTAAAAGAATTAAGTTAAGGAAAAGGCTTACCTTCAACCGAACGATAACGCTCGCGCGTCTGCGAGCTCCACGTCCGTCGGATCATCTGTTGATCAGTCGGATGAGAGCATCCCCCGCCTCCGTGTCACATGCAGTAGTTTTTTGAAACTTACCTATTGTTTCAGAACACACTCATGCAACTGGATAACGCCCCTGCAGCTCAGTTGACTCGTGTGGCTGGGACGACTCCGACGACTCCGTGGCTGGGAGGGCGACGACGTTGGGATCTAGGAGGGCGCAGGGGCGGCGGCGGTGCAGGGTGTGGGGTGACCGAAGCGCATCCACTGTGGTGGCGACGACGACGACTTCGACATCGGCAGTGGCCGGCGGCGACATAAGCAGGTACAACCACATGTGCGAGGCAACGATGTTGCAGAATCAGAAATCAATCGTTCGACCCCCTCGACGAATCTAGCACCTACTCACTTGTTTTCTTGCCTTTGATCCCCTCGATCTCGTCTCTCTCCCCACGATGCTCTAGCACTTCCTCCCTTCAACCTGCTTCTAAAATAATCCACGACCCAAGCTCCAGCCATGGCGGATGGGGATGTCAATTTGCTTCCCAAATCATCCACGGCCCAAGCTCCAACCATAGCGAACGGTGGTGTTGATCTGTTTCTCAAATCATCCACGGGCCAAGCTCCAGCGATGGTGAACGGTGGTGTCAATTTGCTTCCGAGATTATCCACAATCCAAGCTCTAGCCATGGCGGAAGGAGAAGGTAGAAGATATTTGTTTCTTCAACAAAGCTCTTTTGCAAAAGGGCCCTATTACAGCATAAAAAAATCATAAAAATGGTTCTGTAACAAGACTTTTGTTGCGGAAATGTTCTACAACGAGACCTTTGTTGTAGAAAAAATCGTAAAAATGATTCTGCAACAAGACCATTGTTGCGAAAAAATTATACAACGAGCCCTTTGTTCGCAGAAAAACTTGTAAAACTGATTCTTCAACAAGACCTTTATTGTGAAAATTTCCTACAACGAGACCTTTGTTGCAGAAAAACTCATAAAGGTAATTCTACAACAAAACCTTTGTTGTGAAAAAATACTGAAACAAGACCTCTCTTGCAAAAAAAATCTGTAACAAGACCTCAGCGGCAGAAAATACCGCAACAACGCACTTGTTGCAAAGATGACTTGTCACAAAGGTAGATCGGACGGCATACACAGCTCCATCCAATGGTCACGAAGACGGCGGATCTTTTTATGTTATCTGCCGACGGACGCGTAGGGTCGCCCTTAAGTTAAGCAGAAAATGAATTAATTATGGTATATACGCCAGGTGGTCGCGAACTTACCATTGCATTGCAAGCTGTAGCATTGAACCTCTGGATATGATGCTCCCGATTAACTAGTAACAGCCCGGTTTTGGCGACCGCCTTCCTTCGGGCATGCATATCCATCGGGAATCCCCTCGATAAATAACAGCTGCACCTTCTCAATCCTAACACCTTCATATCATATATACGACCGAGAAGAAGCCGCCCATGTCGACCAAAAGACGCCGTCGCGCCCGCAGGCCGCCGGCGAGGGAGACCCTCTCGTTGGATCTCCTGCTCGAGATCGTCGTTCGCTCTGACGTCACAACCGTCGTCCGCTGTGCCGCCACCTGCAGGATCCTCCGCCGACCGCCGCGCCATCCTCGACCCGGCCTTCGGCCGCCGCCTCACGCTCCAAGCAGCGGCCGGCTTCGAGTTCGACCCGGCGCTCCTCCTAGCCGTCTCGTACTTTGAATCCTACAGCCATTCCGACAGCAATATCCTGAACCATCGCCTCATCCACACACCAGATCCAACCCAACTACGGGTGCCTCGCGCCTCTGCTCGCTCGAGACGGTTTGTTCCTCCACCGGGTCATTTTTCTTTGTTAGGAGCGCCCACCCGCGCCGCACCCCCTCCGCGTGCACTCTAGCCGACCGCGGCGCCGTCGGCACCGGGATCCTCTCCGAATCCAAGTGCTAGTCGTGCGGCATAATGGCGTCGAGGTACGGGAGAGGCACGCGGTGCTGCCAGTGCCACTCCGCCTAATACACCGGCACATTGACGCGATGCCTCGGTCGGCGAGCTGGTGCCGGCGGAGGCGGGAGAAACTTCGGGGGGAAAGGAATGGCAGGCGACTTATCCTTGGCCTTGCTGCTGCCGGCGCCGGAGAAGAGCCCCATCTGGGATGGCTGGTGTGGCTAGGGTTTGCCGGCGACGGGGGAGCGAGTGTTGCTAGATGGGACGGGTGCTGGCTGAAAGCGGACGAGGACGGCTCCGTTGCACGGTCGGCTTAAAAAAGGACGACTGCAGTCGCTGACGCGTGGGCCTGAGGTCATAAATTAAGCTGACCAGGTAAGCAGCGGGTAATTGGACGATCGCTAGGTGAAGACACGACGGACATCGAAAAGGCGCGCGTGGCGTCCGTTCCGCGTCCGCGCCGACGCATCTGGGGTGCAATTTTAGGCCGCAAATGTGTTGGCATGAATTCAATTTGAATTTGGGTCGGCGCGTTAGACCTCCTTTTTTGTCCACACTGATCTAAACGGATGATGGCGGATGAAATGGGTCGCTCCGTTGGAGTTGATCTTAGGGTTAAAGTAGAAGGGGGTAAAGTCGTAAAGATCCCTCGTACAACCGTTGCTATTTACATCGCCCCAAAACAGCGACCACTCTACCCTCACTGAGTTACACAACACAGCTAACTCCTCCCCTCCGCCCGCCTTGACAACGCCACGAAGAACTCTGAAGTGTCGCATTTGAACAGCCCGGCCGTCTTCCATGTCGATCACAAGTTGAGAACTTGCGACTGTGACCCAGCCTGCTGTTCCCATTGTTGTCCAGACTCTAGAACACCGATTGCACCATCCGGCCCAGCCTAGGCAACGAACTGCCCAGGTGAAAAGATTAGCTCCAGTTCTCAAGTTATTTGTTTTGGATGTGAAAATCTTTTGTTCTTGAGCACTAGATGAATGACAATGAAATTTTAGTGTTTCTGCAATGCAAGGATGATTATGTTTCCAATTTTGATACTAGAGCTCTGAAAACTTTATCACCTCCTCAAACAAAAGAGCTGATACAATTCTCTACCCTTTAGTACCTGAATGCAAACTTCACTCTGTTCTCTTTGTGGCACCAGGTCTATCATCAAAACAGAATTCTAAATAATGATCACAGGAGTTGAACACACACCTGCAAGGCTGCAATAGTGAGAACTCAAATACCCACAGCGAGACCAGTCGGAGCCTAAAAAACGATTGAAATGTGAGAGCAGTCGGAGCAACGATGTAAAATGATCATGCAAAGTTTTACGCACAGTGAGACCAATTTAGCATGAACTCCTACAGACATATCAGCAGCGAGCATGCTGTCGAACCCAAAAGAACGTAGATGTAGCAGTTCAACTACTCACATTTTCTCCCCATTTGTCCTGAAGCACCACCCAAAAGAAACAGGCCCAATAAAAAGATCATGAATCTCTATCATTCAAGTGGGCCGCCCAAGTTTTGCACGTAGACTGCAAGCTTCATCATGACCCTCCAGGCCATGTGCGACTCATCCTCCACGTCGAGCTTCTCGCGCTCCACCTCCTGCAGCCGCTGCTTCACAGCAAGGAGCTCTTGCTGCTGCATAAGCATATTCTCTTCCATCATCCTCAGCTCACTTCTCAGTACCCGGGTCTCCTCATCTACGGCCTTCACGCGGATCTCTTCCTGCGCCGCGGCTGCTTCCATCAACCTGACCTTCATCCTCAGACGTGCAATCTCCTCGTCCTTCAACCACATCTCGTACCCGGCGTCTTTGGAGCTCATCTTGCCCGACGGTGTCGAGGTGTGAGCTGCTGCACGGGTGCATTTCGCTCGGGCTCCATACTCCAGGGTGGAGATCATCTTGTGGAGGTCCTTTGGGTCAGGGCTTGCACACAGGATCATGAGGATTTTGGATCCCTCGTCATCAAATGAGTCCTGAAATTCCATTTAGGAAACATAGCTTTTGAATTAGGTACTGATAAGGGGAAGATAAATACAAACGACGTGTGGTTATCCCGTACCCGTAGTAGCATTGTGAGCTTGCTGTCCCGGAATGGGACATGTGAGTCACCGTTGGCAATCGACTCAACCACCCGCTTCAGCGTCGTGTTCCCTTGATTAATTCTTCCCGTCTGCGCAAGCCAAACGTGCAAGAAACTGTTAACTGAACTTGCAAGTTGCAGCTCATTAGTTAGCTCAGCTGCTACAAATATGTTATGGCGTGTTTAATCATGAGTAAATTCTTGTAGAATATAAGCTACAAGCTGTCAAAAATGCATATCAGCTACACAATAATGATTCAACTGCAATAGCATGCCGATTATTTTCTCAAAGAGAGACTGAAAAACATAATTTAGTTATAATTATCCGTAACATTGCGCACCTCAGATTTATTAACTGGATACTAACCAGTGTTATGAAGCAGGTGTGCAACAAAATTATTAACTGAATTTGCAAGTTGCAGCTCATTAGTTAGCTCAGCTGCAACAGACGCCGATCGTTTTTTCAAAGAGAAACTGAAAAACATACTTCAGATATGATGCTCTGTAACGCCGCAAAAAAGTTATAATGCTCTGTAACAATGCACACCTCAGATTTGCAAGTTCCAGCTTATTAGTTAGCTCAGCTGCTACAAATAAGTCATGGATAATTCTTCTAGCATATCAGCTACAAGCTGTGAAAAATGCATACCAGCTACATACCAATGATTCAACTGCAAGAATATGCTGATCAATTTTTCAAAGAGAAACTGAAAACATAATTCAGTTATAATTATCCGTAAAGATTTGGCTTCATAAACATGAGTTGTTCAAATATGTTCATGCAGTTGCTATTTGTCTAACCAGAATTCGTATACAGTTGCAGTTCATTACTCCGGTTAGCTGCTAAAATATGTTCATGCAGTCCTTCAACATGAGTTAATTTTCTTCTACTACATCAGGTTCATAACAATTATTCAACTACAGTAACATGCCGGTCATTTTTTTCCAGAGAGAAACTGGAAAACAGACTTAATTCATAAGGTGTCACCTCTGATTTGGCTTCAGGTCCAGTTTGGCCTGCAGCTTCTATGTTCTCAGAGCCTGCCATGTCCACGAGCATGAGCCTTCCTCCCACCGACGGCACATCCAAGACTATCTGCACAAGCAACACAAAGCAAAGCCCATGAGAAGGCATATATCTTATAAACAGCATGCCTACAAGTTCATATACAAGTCAGAAGAACAACCATGCAGTGGCTCCGCGAACTCCTCGCGTTACAGCTCGTGCCCTTCACAACACGCCGCCTCTCCACTTCGGCAACTTCTCTTGATATCTTCACTGCTTCATTTCCGGATATGCATGTTGCATTTTTGGCTCTTGTTCCCATCAGTTCTAGCCTCACCTGTACATAGTGCATTGACAAAATTCAACCAAATTATATCAGCCCAAAAATTCCCCACTATACATTAGCACCCGCATGCATGGCTATCACAAAATTCAGGGGATGTGTATATACCGCATTCCTGGCTTTTGTTCCCGTTACAAATCCACACTCCCTGCTTACATAACTGTCAACGTATTTTGTCGGCTCAAGTTTCGCTTGTTAAGATTCATGCAATCATGCTGCAACCAATTCTGAAGATATTATGCGTGTCCCTAAATAATCGGACAGCTTCAGTAGTACCCAACACCCAATTGCAATGGACTCATTGTATTTACCGCACACATAAACACAAAACCTACATGTTTAACTGATGTAAACAGCCACAGTAAGAGGGGGAAATGCCCCAACGCATACTAAATTCCTAAGAAGCTCGCTATGGATTGATCAATAATTTGATCTACAATACTAAAAATGCAGAAGTGAGAATTGACCTTGGCATTGGCTCCTCCGCTGCCGGCGAGCAGATCGTAGACCTGCTCATTGTAGATCTCGAGCACGGAGACCCTCACGAGGCTCTCGCCGTCGCCGCCGCCGCCTCCCTCTAGGACGTCCGTGAGCGCGTGGTACACGACGCCGGGCTGCTCGTCGGAGCCGAACATGGTGTGGCTCTTCCCCGAGCCCGTCGGCCCGTAGACCATGACGGTGCACTTGGCGCCCGCGCGCACCCCCTCGACCCTCGGCCGCACGAACCGGGCGTAGAACGCCTCCAGGCCCTCGTCCGCCGACGCCGACACGCCGTCGAGCGCGAACTCGCGGCACGCGCCGGCGTGGCGCACGCGCACCGACGTCCCGCCGCCGCCGACCTCCAGAGCGGACTCCGCGCCGCCGTGGGCAGAGGTTAGGCTCCGGATGCGCGCGACCGCCTCCACCGGGTGCTCCTGGCGCGCTGCGGCGGTGGGGGCGCGGAGGCGGCGGGTGGCGCTCCTCGGGGTGGCTGGGGAGCGGAGGAGGAGGCGGGTGTTGCTCCTAGGGGTGGCCGGGGAGTGGAGGAGGAGGCGGTTGCTGCTACTCCTCATCGGGGTGGCGGGGGAGCGGAGGTGGTGGCCGCGGGTGGAGGCGGAGGGCGTGCCCGCGTGGACTCGGGCGAGGTCGCGGCGGATGCTGCCGACCAGCTGGACCAGGTCCTCCGCCGCGAAGAGGTGGGCGGGGCGGCGGCGCTTGGCCGAGCGCGGGGGCGTGGCCGTTGCCGGGAGGAAGTCGAGGCGGCGCTTGGAGGCGGGCGCCGCGCCGGTGCTGGGGCTAGGGGCCATCGTGAGGCGCCGCGGCGGGCCCGGCGGGCGTGGCGGCAGCGTGCGCGGCGACATCGGCGGAGGTGTACGGTGTTGAAGGCGAAACGAGCCGATTGGTGGTGGAGCTTGGCGAGAGAAGAGAGGCTTATTCAAAGATTTGAACGCGGCGGAGTGAGGAGAGCGATGCTAGTCAGCTAGGAGAGTGTGTAGGCCACTAGGCACTAGTCCGTCGCCGTTTATTTTGACCGGAAGACGCTTCCTCTCCCACCGTGAACGTCAAGTCCCATCCAAGTCCAACCACTCTGAACATCAATCAAATGCATGCATGTTTTTGCTTTCCCTTTACATTTTTATTTTATTTTGCCTTCAAAGAGCCAACGGTCCACTTGAACACATTGCGAAGCCACTACCAGCTGTAACTACAAACACGAGCTGACAACACAGGCCATCCTAACATCACAGGCAATATAGTAAAATTATCTTTCAGTAGAGTTCCCTACAAAAAAACTTCCATCAGGCGCTCACGCTCGCTTAAGGGCGCCGCTTTTCTTCTTGGAGATGTCAGTCTATGTCTGCTCCTTCATTTCCTCCCTCTCGGGTGAAAACCCTGACTCCGGTGGGCGGCGGTGGCGTCCTTGATGTCGTGACCTTCCTGAAGGCGTCGCCTTGAGGGCTAAGTGGTGGTGGGCACTGTGTGGGTCCCTGACGGTTGCTGGTGATGAGCACTGCTTCGGGGAAAACCATAGGATTTGGTTCTCCAGATCAGACGGTGGCGGTATTGCGGTGACGGTTTCTCTTCTGGGAGCATCGTTTGTGGAGCAGCACTAGAAGGCACAGACAGGAGGTGGAGCGGCTCCATCTTGCACGAAGCTTCGGTGGAGCTGTCAAGTCATGCCAGGGCGACAGGTGCTACGCTGAGTCATGTCTGGTTGACAGGTGCTACGCACGACAGACCTTCCAGAGTCTTAATGCCTGGACGGACGAGCGCATGACGGTGGTGCCGTTGGCGCCGTGGTGGCGTCGACAGATGTCCGGACTGGCAAGGATGATGCGGACCTATCTCCTGAAGATGGGTCAGTGGTCCGACGAAGATGACGGCTTCTAAAACGTGTGCATGTGGTGTGCGCTTTAGGTCTGTTGCACCGGTTGTTAGTCCCGATACGTTATATGGATCAGGGCCGTATCTGAGAAAATAGAGGCCCGGTGCGAAATCAAATTATGGGCCCTTTGCATTTTTCACATTTTCTTATGTTCTCATGTCATGACTTATACTTCCTCATCTGAATTACCTGATTTTTTTTGCATAAATCTCAAAACATTGCAGAAACTAAAGCTAAGAGACATACATCAACACTTAAGAACTGAGCATAGAGATAGAAAGAAATGAAAAAACCTTAGCTTCCAATCGCAGTCCACAATTGATGCTGATCCACACAAGTCGTAGGGCTGGCAACAAATAGCGAAGCTATCGAGAGAAACACCAATATGCAGCCCTATCAATTTAAGACTTGAGAAGAACAGACCACCAAATAAAAAAAAGGAGGATTGAAAGTAGAAGAGTACCTATTCGATGTTCACTGCAATGGATTATTTGGGGAAATTGCAGAAAATTAGTAGTAGAAGGGGATTGAGAGTGGAACTTTACCTATTGGATGCTCTCTCTTTTTTCTTTTGCCTCATTGCAATGGATTATATTCGGGAAATTGCAAAGAATTAACAGACGAGGGATTGGGAGTGGAACCTTAACAAGGAGTGAAGATTGATGAGGATTATGGACTAAAATCCAGATCAAGAAGTGAAGATTGATGCGGATTATAGACTAAATTCCAGATCAAGGAGTGAAGATTGATAAGGAGTAGGAGGGGGTACTGTGCCTAATCTCCAAAGAAGCCGAAGATAAAGAGATAAAGAACCATGCGTGAGAATCTCATAAAAAGAGAATAAAAAAGAGCCATGCGTCAGGAGAGGCTGGAACATTAATTTGTGCAAGTTCCCATGTACTAGTATTAGTTGGCTGAGTTAATTTACTTTTTTGGAGTAGTACCGGTAAATTCCTGTTTTGGTTATTAAACTATCGATGCTTATACCTAATACTACTTGCAAATTAGTCTACTAGTTCACTGATACTCTCACTGATTTGGGGCCCCGTAGATTTGGGGGCCCTGTACACGCGCACATCCTGCACTGATGCCTGATACGGGCCTGATATGGATGGATCGGCGACGACACTGGTTGTAGATATGGGAAGTGACAACACTCCTCATTATCGAATTCATAAGTGTGAGTGATGGCTTCACGTCATTTGATATATGTTTTTGTAAGACCGTTGTGGAATAATTAATAAAGATGATTGCATGCAATCGATTCATGCAAAGACCGGGGTTCAACCTCCTTTTAAAAAAAAAATTAACTATATATTCCAAGTATTCATACAGCGGGACACTAACAGCCCCCTCCACCTGTCAAACACATCTTTTAAACAACAGCAACAACAACAACAAACAAGGTCTAATCATCATCAGCAAACATACATCCAACATGAAGAAAAAGCAGCGGCGGGGGACAAAATAGAAAAGAATCGAATTACAAACTAGCAGCAGTGTATAAAAATCCATCATGTGCTTTCCTCGGGGTACGAGCCGCGCATTGTCTCAGACGACATCGTCTGTCTGCGCCCGGCGGGCAGCAACCCCGCCGTCGGCACCTAATCTGTACCTAACATTAAAGGGAGGAATGTTTCTCCAATTTTTTTTCGTTCACGGTGGGATCCATATAATTTTCGTACGTCCCGTTTCCTCGTGCGAGCGTTTTTTCGGTTCTCCCGATTCGTTTCTGTCAAAAAAATAATCGCAGAACGCACAGAGCCGCAATGGGACGGCCCATTAGCGTACAAACAACCCGCGCTTGGAAATTAAAAAAAATCCAAAAAAAAATAATGTGCCGCAAGGAATCAAACCCAGCATTCATGGTACAGCACTCAGAAAGCTAGCCACTAGACTAAACAAGACCAGATGTTTTATTAGCAGCGTGAAATTTTAAGTTAAGTATGTAGTCGCGTCAGATACTGAGAGGAAAATATTTTTTTAAGTGAATATATTTTAGAATGCCAAAATTTTGCAAAGTTGTTAATAAATTTTTTAAAGTCAAACAAGTTTAAAAGAAAAATATTTCTCTTTTTGTTTTGAAAACTGAGTATTTTTAAAAACACAAACAATTTTTTAAACTAGGAGGCACTGTTGTAATTGTTTTGCGAATTTGCAAACATTTTAAAAACACAAATATTTTTGGAAATTTAATTTTGAAATTGCGAACATGTTTTTTGAAAAGAAATTGGAAGGTACTATAGCTAAAATGTTTTAATTTATACTCCATCCATCCAAAAATACTAGTTAAAGGAATGGATGTATCTAAACGTATTTTAGTTCTACATACATTTACTTTTATTCATTTCTACGATAAATATTTTTAGACGGAAGGAGTTGCTAGCAATAAAACTTGGCGAATTTTTGAAATATGCTCACCTGATGTATTGTTTTAGTTCAATTTATTGAACTAGCGATATGGAAGGAATTGTTTTCTCTGTCGCGTCTTCAAGTACGACCTGTTTCGCTCGGCTCAGTGAGTCCTGTCAAAATGCATGAAGAGTCCAACTGAAGTTTCATGGTCTACCTGACACAAACTACTCAATTTACATGATAACACGGACATATATTATGAAAACAATTCCTTATTTAATATTATCTTAAATTTTGTTTTCTTATTTGACACTGAAAAACTTTTTCTTCTCTATCTAACAACGGGTCTAAATTTTATGCCTTTTACGACACTTTTGTCTATTTTAAGCCTAAATGACACCTGAAAGAACTCTTTTGCACCTCATGTGATATGTGTGTGCGCGGGGCAGTAGCACACATATGCAACATCAATGTGAGGGCAGTAGGACACACACATCAGCACATACACACGCAACAACACACACAGCAGCACACACACGCACGCACACAGCAGCACACACGGACACGCACGCACGCAGCAGCACACACGCACACGCGCACACATAGGCACATAGCAGCACACTCACAGGCAGCCCACACACGCAGAAGCACATTCACAGACAACACACACCCAGCAGCACACCCAACAGCCCGGATGCACACAACACATAGGCACGCAACATCATACACACACAGTAGCAAACACGCATGCGGCAGCACACACACACACACACACACACACACACACATGTGCACACGCACACGCAACAGCACACACGCACGCACACAAATATAGCACATGAGGGTAAAAAGGTCTTTTTAAGTGTTATTTAGGCTTAAAATGGACAAAAATGTTATAAAAGGCATAAAATTTAGAATCGTTGTTAGATACAGAAGAAATTATTTATCGATGTCAAATAGGGCATAAACTTTAGACACGGTGTTAAATAAGGAATTATCTCTATATTATGTGCAGTGCTTTTCCGTATTATATTAGCAAGATGATAAAGAACTTATTTCAACGCTCTTGATCTTCGTCGGACACATAGGCGGCTCAACAATCCAGCTATTGAACCTTGCCAACCTTCGTTTAATGACTGGTACTACGACCACCAGCGACGAGGATGACAAAGACGACAAGGGGAAATATGTGTCTGATGTTATATTGAAATGGAGGATATGAACCTGATGACGAGGTATTAGTCATGTTTATTATGTTATGGGCATGAGGGTGAGGTGTTTAGCCACGTTTAGAGGGTTGTTTTATCCCGTTGCAACGCATGGACATTTTTGCTAGTAAACATCTTATGGACGGACGCTGGGGCAACCTTACTATGATGTAACACAGTTTTACTCAAAGCCGTCCATCATAGGGTGCTAGCCCCCTTCCGAGGAGGTGCTTTTTGACGACTGTTTCCGGGTTGTGCCGCGCCTGCCCTTGGCTTTCTTTGCCTTCATCCTACGCTTCTTCTCGGTGGCGTCGACCCAGGTGTACTCGGAATGTATGTGGAACGGATCGACCTCGTCTTTCCAGTTCTTTCTAGGAAAACGTTATAAATCAACCGGCAAATCGCAGGCTGGCGTCCGCCTCCTTCTCTGCATGCCACGTGCCTCATGGCCACCACCACAAAGTTTTTGCAACTAGCCTGTTGTTGCAATCTGTCTCATCGCAACAAGGGCTTTGTTGCAGGATCTGGATCCTTCAGAGAAATCACTGCTCATGCTCCTCCCGATCTCCCGTCGAGTCCGCCACCTTCCTGTGGTACTCCGATCACCTCAAGCTTGCCGTGGAACAATCGCCAATATCTGTCCGCGGCGCCGCTGGTGTGAGAGGGGCCAGCTTCTGCAGCCCGACCCCCGCATGCCATGGCCTTGCAAGCGTCGCAGTCGCCTCGCTGCCATGACCGCCGCTTGAGGGGCATGCCCGAGCTCCGCTCTGGCCTCCCCTCTAGCCTCTGCCGTTGCTTCGTCGGCGGTGCTCTTTTATTCTTTTCCGCAACAACGGCCTTGTTGCAAAAGCACACCCGCAACATTATCTTTGTTACAGAAATTTCTCGATTCATACCGCAAACACGTCAGCTTTTTCAGTAAAAAAATCTGCAACATTATTCATGTTGTAGTAGTCCTCCCGCAACATCATCTATGTTGCAAAAAAATGAAGACAAAAAGAATTGCAACAGAATATTTGTTGTAAAAGTTTCTGCAACAAGGCCTTTGTTGCAAACATTTCTGCAACAAGACCTCTGTACATATACGAGCTCCACAATAATATTACCAAATACAGCATCAGACACGAGCAAATGGGATCAAAATACTCCAATTCATGTAGTTAGGGAAATAAACTCAGCTTGAGACAAAAGGCCAGGCTAAAAATGTATCGTGTTTGGAAATAAAATTAAGTAGATTATCATAGGTGTGAAATAAAATTAAGTGGATTATCCAATCAAACATGGAGTGGAGATATTTGTGCTTCAAGCTAACTCATGATCAACAACATTAGCTTCATGTGGACAATTTCAAATGATACATTCATAAACTCTCTTGGCAGCATTCCTCGTAGATGGTAACAAACATAATCTGGATCACCTTCATGAAGTCATAGTTTACAATCGGATAGTTGACTTTAGGGACCCACTAAACCTTGTACATGTCTGTGGGGCATCTCATTATACTTGTGGTGCAACAAATATAATGCCAAGTGTTCACGGAGTCCTTCGGCGTCAGACTGGCAATCAATGAATTATGTTATAAGCATTAAAGCATAACCAGATGTTTCCACTATTAATGAAATGTGAAAAAAGTATTGTATGTGACACATTTGATTAGAGAGAAATAATATTTACTAAGATTTATTGGCATTTTAGTGATGCCTACTCAATTTGAAAACGCATACTTCTCTATCGTTATATGGGAGATATTTAGGCAACCATGGCAGATGAGAAAAGAGAGGAATGACTACTTACATCGTTAAAGAAGATATGTTTCTCTCCATCATATAAATCTAATGCCTTCATGATAAATATACCACTGTCGGATCTATCCAATTAGATAAAGAAAAGGAAAGAGGAGGGGCATGGTTAAATTAGTTCATAAAATAATCCATTTAACATTTAAGAGAAATGGTGAAAATTTGGAAAAGTTTGTGCTATATTGCATTAAATATTTGAGCATAAAACTCAACTCGTTGTCTGAGTTTGATATGGTATGGAAGGTAATGTCCATGTCTTTGATTTTTACGCTATGGAGCTGAGGATATGCACTATGAAAATCTTCCCGGAAGTTGCATACAATAGACTGTGCTTGTGTTATCAATTCGTCAGTGCACCCCATTGGGCTCAATACCTCGAACCGTCTCTTCCAAAAATTTGCTACAACTAGGTACCAAGTCTTGGAATTTAGCAATGGTACAAGAACCTGCAGACGTGATCATGTCATGTCGCAATGATTAGTTTTGTACATGCATTGAAGCAATGAAAAACTGGAAAATGTTATACATGGTGATAAGAAATGACTATACAAAGTGCCATAAATGTATACTCACTGCATCCATGTTTTCGAGTTTGAATCCCTGGTTGGGCTCAGATAGGTAGTTTGAAATGCTTTCTCGGCATGGGGAGGGGCCTTGAAGCATTTTCTGTATGAGAAAAATAGATATGTGGAAAATAAAAATAAGATCACTGTATATAATGATATATACTCCCTCCGTCTAGGTGTGTAAGTCACCTTATGAAAATCAAAATGTTTCTTGTTTTTTGACATAAATAAAGAAATCAAACAATAAGAGATGTGGGGCGTGTATGTTTTTTAACATGCAGTGGTCAATTCGTTGCATACAATGGTATTAATTAGCAAATAAACATTAAGTTCTCTCATTTTTCTCTCCACCTTGGTTGTGTTGCACAACCTAAGATGACTTAGTCACCTAGACGAAGACTAGCCACAATGGAGAGTAACATACACTAGTAACATACCTAGCCACAATGGAGAGTAACATACACTAGTAACATACACATATCCCTAGACTATATTACTACCTTCATAGTGGGTAGTAACTTAGGTGTGGTAACATGCAAAGATTCATTTATTAGGTTATAGACTCATATTGCATTGGGACATGTGATGTTACAGTAACTAGCTAAGTTACTACAACTATCTCTCTCCTCATTAACTCATTGCCACATAAGCAAATTTGCTGAGTTGGACTCGATATTACTGCTGAAGTTACTCCCACTGTGGCTAGTCGAAGGGGGTACTACCTCTTTTCTGGTTTATAGGGCTCAATTTGTAAATCTCTCCAACCAAGATAGATGGTGAGTTGTGGAATAAATTTTGTAGTTTGCAAAAATACTTAATTACTACACTCGTTTTTCTTTAAAAGTTGTATTTACCGATGCATTAATTACAATGCATGCATCCATGACCATTAAATAACCAAAAACTTCAACATGCATTGGTTAGTTTTTTCTTGATCCTTGCATGCAGCATGTTGAAATCTGAACAAGTCATGATGAGTAGTAGAGCTCAGACTTATAAAATGGAAAAACGATTTTTTTGAGATGAGCCCTATAAACCGGAAAGAAGGGAGTACTAATTAACAAAGTATATTAAGAATGATAAACATGATTAGTAGGTTTATTTTAGAGGTATTGAATGTGGGAGTACATACATACTCCAATGAACACAAAAAATTAGTGAAAAAAGGAGCGAAAAGTAGTAAAAACAAGCTAATGGGGTTAAGTGGAATACTAAAACAAGCTAATGAATACAGAAAATTAGTGGGAGCAATCTAAAACAAATCTACCACCACGAAAACACAAACATTTTTTTATCAAACAATGTAATGATGTAATGTGTAAAATTCAATAAAACAGGATATTACCGCTTTAAACAAATATACCTCAATCACATATTAATTAAATTGCTTATGGGGATGGATGAAAATAAATGCACTCACTCCAAGCTCGGAATGCAACACATGCTTCAAGAAATGTGCATCACGCTGTTCTGAAATGATAGCTTTGCCCATCATGTTGATAACATGTTTTGATATAGTATAACCGTTCACACCCATTGATAGTCCAAATGTCCTATGGTCCACCCATGTTTCTTCTATCTGCACAACTCTAGGGCTTCTTCATGCACATCAATTTTTTAAGAAAATAATACAAAAGTGAAGTGAGAAGTCAATTAATTAAATCAAATTTCATTTCAAGAATTTACAAGGGAGAAATGTGTCTGTATCGTGAGTTTCACGAAAGATTCCATTTTCCATAACTAATTACCTCTGCCCTCGGGACGGTATTCCTCGAATAAAATATTCATAGTCTTCCTTCCCTCTGGATGTTGTGCGGAAACAGATGCTTGATGGCGCATGTCCCTGTGTTGAGTGTGATAAATAGCGTCTCCTTACATAACTCAGTTCACTCGCAAAATTTGGGGGAGTGGTTGAAATGACCCACTGAGGCTGGAGAAGTTGCAGTGCCTGCTCTAATTCATTACTAGAGGAGTGATTGGAGAAACAAACACGCCATACATTACCATCCTGCTCAGCTTCTGTTAGGCTGGGTTTCCGGTTTTGAGCATAGGCATTGGAATACCGCCATGCTGAAGGACGAATAAATAAAGGTTCTGGCTGATCGCTAGCCCTTGCCTCTTCGAGCTTCTCGGCTGCTATCTTATTTAGCTCCTCGGATCGAACTGGCAGTACCTGCCAAGTTAAGAAGTTAGAGCACGTACAGTGAATAGTATCATGCGTTATATATATATATATATATATATATATATATATATATATATATAGTACATGGTACTAATTTACTTACCACATTTACGTTGCGTAATATCATATGTTAGTATGATGTTGTCACTTCATCTATTTACCTCTAGAATCCTAATGCAAAGTTGTGGATGTAATCTTTTTTAGTATTTTTTGCCGCACATAATATGATATTACAATGTTCTCTCACTCTTGGAGTTAATCTTGACATGTGTGCACGTGCATGTGTGTGTATCATGTTAGTGGGCTAGCTGTTGTGCATGCTAGTTGAGTGGTCTACGTGCCCATTGCATGACGGCCAGGTCATATGGCCGTTGAGGAGAGTTGCACAAGTCCCGAGGATAACCATGTTATTACAAATTTGAGTCATCTATTTTAGAATGGAGGGAGTATGTAGCTAGCGGGTTGTTAACTGGATGTTGTTAGTTAGCGAGCGTAGTGGAGTTAGTGGTTAGTGGAGAACGACGTGAGGCCGTGTGTGGTGGCTGGTGTGCGTGCGTGCGTCTCCTGTACGTGTTACTTAAGTGATTAGATGAATGAGAGAAAAGTGTGACCATGAGGGCTGGAGAAAATATGTAGCCTCTAGTACATTATTTTCTCATATGTGGGTGTAATTTGAAGAAACAAATAACATAATAGAAGGTCACATTAACAGAATTGAATGTATTTCATAGATTAACACACCTGGAAGCGACCAGTTGGATCATCAGTGATTATTTCAGGGACAGTGTGGGACAATGTGTTAAAACAATCCAAGTACAGTCCTTTATCAACATAGATTTTCGATCTAAATGACCTTGACACCTCTTTTAAGATATCTTCTTGGCCAAGTCTTTGACATCCAAGATAAATGAAAGGTGCACGCGAATGCTTTGATATGCAAGCTATAACCTGCAATCAGGGAGCCGTTTCTTAGTCCAATAAGTCACAACAAGCATATATAAAGCCTCAGTCTAGAAGGAAACCTGCTGAATCGCAGACTCCTTGCTCGGAAACTCGAGGAATTTGGGAAATGTCAAGTCCAGGTACACAGTGTCCAACCGGCAAAGATTTGCTTCCAATTTCAGTAGCAATTTCTGCACACAATGTGATGTGAGCCGACAGTCCCCCGTGTGCAGTATGGTACCAAATGGACCCTCGAACAACAACATAACCGCTCCTGGAGTCACAGCGCACGGAAAGTGTCAACCGCCCAGCCCCAACCATGTTCAAATTTGCAGCGCGTGTATTATTAAATATGTGAACATGTTTATGACTAATAAGTGTGGAATTGTCTTTAGAATTGATCTAATGATACTCATTTTCTAATGTATATGTTGATAGTTTTCTTCTAGAAACTTGATCAATTATTAAAAAAATGAAACAATGTATAGACTCAATAAAAAGCGAAGAGGGCAACTCGCGAGAAATATATTTTGATAAATAGAAAAAAATATTAAGTAGTATTAATTACTATTTATGTTTGTTGGATGTTGTTGTGTGTGTTTTTTTTCTTTCAGTTTTCTATGCAATATATGGGCAATACATGACAAGGTTTCAAATTTTGGTCATGGTAAGTTTCCATAACTCACCGAAATTTCAAAAAAAATCAAGTTCATCTAGATTTTGATCAATCAAAATCCAATTAATTATAACAAAATTTGAAAAGTTTATGTTTCTTTTAAAATAGTTGGCATCTGTTCCCAAATTTTAAGCTTACAAATATTTTGGTACCCTTCAAAATTACTAAAATTTCAGAAATTTAGTTGAAATTTAGAACCTTAATACATGATAGGGGTAGATTCTTTGGGTCTTCCTTTTATTCATATTAATGCAGACATATTACTCTTTCAACGATGGGCACTATTCTATACACAGTGTACTTACTTTTCACACACATGTGGTCTATAATAGATTTATATATACACAGACGAGACTTGGGGCATGTATAATTCTTGAATTGGCCTATTTGTTAGGCACATCTTTTTTCTTCCTCGGATATAACACCAAATATTATATAGTATATAACTCAATTGTTAAAAAGCACTAAACATCGATTGGGTGGCTAGTAGGGCAGTTGTACCTTCAGGCTTTAGCCTACCCAGAAGGAAACTCCATGTTTAACATTTAATGCCTTATTACGTGTATGTAGTGGCGGAAGCAAGTGTGAACTTGATGTAGAAAGCTTAAAACTTGGTGTTCTACTAATTTTATTGTAGGATTACCTGGAGTATTTTACACCTTTTTCCAAAAAAAAATGTTGTACATCTGTACACCCAAGTACTACTTTATTATTTCCATTCAATTGTTTATGACTCGTTGATGCAGATTATTCTTTTATCTGAGGTTTCTATTGACAACGAGAATTTGATAGACGGTGTGGCCGTTCTCCAACTTGCTAGATTCAGGGCCTGTTTGGTTCCAATAAGTCACCTGACTTATAAGTCAGGTGACTTAAAATCAGTGACTTATAAGTCACGTCTGTTTGGTTGTCATCTGACTTATAAGTCACCTGAGCACACCTTCCCACCTTGTTTTTTAATGTAAATGTGATAGGACCCACGTAAAAGAAGGTAACTTATAAGTTTTAAGTTGGGGTGGAGCAACTTATGACTTATAAGTTGGGGTGACTTATAAATTGGGTCCGTTTGGCAAAATAAGTCACTTTTTGTATTTTTCAACTTATAAGTTGGTGACTTATTTGAAACCAAACAGGGCCTCAAGATTACCAGCACAGTGATTGGCATCGTAGGCGGTGACGGAAAAGGCGCCGTCAGGGTCGTCCACCACCCACCTCTTTCCCACCTCCATTTCCACAAACTTAACCCGCTCCAGCTACAATTAATGCAACCAAACCGGACGAGAGGTCTCGATTAATCAGCACAAACACCGTACCAAACAGGAACTAGCAAAATTTAACCGAGGCTCTCCAGCAGCAAGTATCTAACCTGGGGATAGCGTTCGAGGGCGAGGCGCATGGTGAGGTGCGTGGCGTAGACGGTGTCGCCGGGGCCGGCCCAGGCACCGGCAATATGGTCCGTGTGCGCATGGGTGATGAAGCGGTGGCGCCGGTGGCGGCGGGATGGTCCCCATGTGTCGACGGTGAAGGGGAGACCCAGCGGCATCTCCGGCGGCGTCCTCATCATAGCTGAAGCTTTACCGGAGCTACGGCTTGGTTCTCCACTCTCCACTCCGCGCTGTCTTGTTTTGGTGGATGGAGTATGTAGCTAGGTTGCGTCCGTTTATATACTAGCAGGTAGCAGCTGAGGGGAAAGCGGTGCCTTCCGGAGGAAGGAAGAGAGCGCCTTAGTGGATTTGCACCTTTAGTTCTTTTACATGGACGGTTAGGCTTTACACGTCCGACCACCTACCTAGTACCACCTTTGCCTGGCTGCTCTCATGACACGAATACAAACAGTTAAACATTTAACTAGAAGTATAATTAGCTTGTTGTGTTGGCAGCATCCTATTGGTTGGACATTAGCCCATATGTTTGTTGGACTGACGCATGCATGGATTACTACAAGCAATAATCACTGGAGAGGAGTGCAACTTGGCTTGATACTAGAGCATTTCTGTCACATCCAAATTTTCCCTAGGTTTAGGATGTGCATTTATAATCATTTGCATCCATAATTTTCCTTGCATATTTGGTTTTTGAAACAAACATGGCCAATTCTTCTATACCTACTAATAAAGGGACTAATGTTTCTGCCTGTCCGTCATCAAATTACCCTCGAGGTTGGCAAAAATTACCCACAAATGTCACCCCTAAGTGGCAAAAATGATTCTTTTTTCTTAAGTCGTGGCTGTTTGTGTTTGGTTCATCTACAAATATACCCTTACATGACACAAGCACACAAAGCATGTGACTGGCTAGCATCCATCAGGAGGCCTGGGTTCGATCCCTGGTTCTTCCAATTTTTTCTGACTTTTCTCCATGAATTTCATTTGGCGTAAGATAGAGCTGCATCTCCAAGTGTCGTTTAGCAGATGAGCTGCACAATGTAATCTGAGCCCGGCTATTCTCTTTTAAACTTTTTTTTGCAGACCCAAGTACTTTTTAAAATATTTATATCTTTCAACCCTAACTCCAAATTTAGCATGTTATATATGGAAATCGCTCAGAAAACTCTATAGCTACTAAATATAAGGAGGCAGACGAGGAGCACATGTAGACGCTCCCCCTTGTAATCTTAGCCAGTTGGCTTGTGTTTGGGGATCAGTGCAAGTTTAACCGGAATGATTTTCAATGTCTCAATATAGCAGCCGTGAGTATATATGCACAGTTTCAATCTGTCCAAGTGTCCATACACATTATTTAATTCCAGGCAAGGTGCACATGTCCGTGCAGAATCGAGCGCCTGATTCATTTATGAACTTCCTGGAAGTCATTTTATTATGTGCACAACCGTCACATACCAAACCATGCATATATCTTTTCAAGTCACTTGTTGATTCATCTGTGCTGTCAGTTATTTTAAGTGCTGTCAGTTATTTTAAGTTTGATTCGGTAACAATGACGAGAAGTTGTAATTCTCTTTCAGGCACCAGTTCAGTACACGTTGGAAGAAGGATTTGGATAGACCGACCCCCATGTGTCAACTATGTTCAACGAAATGTGGAGCGTGGTTTTAAATGGAGATTCTTGGTATCGTGTGTCCGGACGTAAGTCAGTAGGAGAGCAAGAAGGTGACGAGGTTAACAGCTTCCCGTGCAACGGAAGCGTGAAATGATGTCATGGAATATCACAATTAGCCTGTTGCAATTCAAGATTAGAGAAGTGATAGCATGTATCTTTGTAATGAATGAATAAAAAGAATTCTGCTCAGTGTATTATTATGTATTTTTTATGTCACTCGTAGTAGTTAATCAAATGGTATGTTACTTTGAGAAATGCTTTGCCTGAACAACTAAGCTTTCTTCAACGAATCAACGTAGGTCGATGAAACATCGTGGAGTACACGGCTGTTTCCCCAAAATGGGACAAGTTGAGTTGCATGTCAAACCAACGTACATGCATGGTAAAGTTCCGCGTTGAGGGTCCCACATGAATGCATGCAATTTCTGAACACAAGTTACTCCTAGTTCATTAATGCTCTGCGTGTCTAAGATAGGTAGGCCAACGGAGTCACTTTCATGCCACAAAGCGTGCGCCCGAGTTACTACACGCACTTTTAAACACACCATCTCCCCATTGGATGATTTATGGAATCAGCAGTGAAAATGTTTGGAACAAAGTGTGCATCCGTTTTTTACTAACTTTATACACCAGGTGTCACACAATGAAAATGAAGAAGTCTTTTCCATTATAAATCAAGAGTTCAGTTCACTGCAGGGAGCTTTGAACTCCTTATTTATTGTACTAGAAAAAAAGAGTGTGCATTAAGCATCCATTATCCGTGGAGAAAAAAAGGTGGGAGATTGAGGAGCGTGATGCATTGAATTGAAGCTCTGGTTATTGGGCGTTACCAGTTGAGTAGGATGCATGCACGCCATGTCGGAAGTCAGAACAGGAATGACACTATGCATCATTTAATACGAAAACCGCTAGAGCTATACACGGCAAAAATCATCCAATACGCACAAAGCTAATATAGCGGATGGAATACCGAGGCAATTGAATGAGCGAGATTACAGTGAGCGTAGTCGCCAGGTGCTCCAACGCATTTTCACTAAATATAATATTATCTTGCATGCTAGTCATTTTTAAAATTATGTTTATGTTGCACCCTTAATTATGTTTATGCCACAGGAAAAAATTAATTGATCCATGTGGTCTTAAACCCATGACCTCAACCACAGTTTAGAAGGTTGCAACCAATTGAGCTGGGCTATGCTGGTGTTAGAACTTTGGGTTCGGTGCCCAATAAAATAGTCCCGTCTTGAATTTTTTGCATCAAATTCCACAAGTTTATATACGTGCGTAAGTTGTCTGGAAAATAAACATGTCGGTCCTCTAACAATAGTCCCCTCTCATGGGATGTTGTGGCGCTAAATGAAGTATGAATGATTGATTTAAATGGGCATATAAAATAAAGAATGAAATGAATAAATGGTGTGATCGGTGGGCATAAAAAAGGAAAGGAAGGTTCAAACAAATATGGAGAGAATTACGCAAAGGAATTGGTATTGATACCAAAGGCGTGGCAAGCATGCAACAACGAAAAGGAATTTATACTGACGTACGTGGGAGGGGCACCCATATATGCGTTGTTGTGCAGTGTGCGGACGTCATGTGCAACAAAAATAATGAAACCAGAAAGGTGAGAGACGCTATGTAAGCGTCGAGTTGCATGCAACAAACCAGGGTCATTTTGCTCAGATGCAAACATTTTTTTATTAACCTTCAAGCGTATATAGAGATGGCCTGAAACACATTTAACATAACCCTTTATTGAGGTTTTTTCACGACTTGGTGCAAATTTCAAACATTGCTTCAACTTACAAATAGTGCCTTGGTATGAAAGAATTGAAAATTAAGCTCTTTAAGATCAGAATCATCGTACAAAACCCATACCAAAAGTATTGTATGTGTAGGATGCTTCTTAATGTACTATGTATTTGTATTTCTGCTAGACCTCAGTGTGCGCCTCTCTGCAGTGGCCGGGTGGCACCATTGAGATGTTGTTGGGCCATGCTGATGGATATTTTGATGGACACATCAATTATCTCTCTCGTTGCAATGCACGGGCATATGTGCTAGTAAACCTTAAACCATCATATAGAGTTTAACTAATGGTGATGTAGTTTCTCTGAATAAAAGTTTTATAAAAACAATGCATAAGGGCGGGAAAGAAATTTTCTAAGATAAATATTTGCCTATTTCCATAAATATAAATACTTTGCAAAAGGGCCCAATAGGAGTTGACAAAAATAATTTGTCAAAATCCACAAAGATAATGTTCACACCACCAGAAATATTCCATAGTGAATTTAAGGCAAGTTTGCGGTTGGGAGAATAAATAAATCCAAATTATATTTGAATTTACATAAGACAAAAGAGAATAGGAAAAATATAATAAAAGAAAAATGGCCCAGTCAACCAGCCAGGCCAACTGAGGCCTAGCTAGAGCTAGGCCCACCCGCTCTCTCTCTTCTCTCTCTCATTGGGAGGCGGGACCCACCCATCAGGGTCACCCCTAACCTCGTACAACAGTGGGGCGATGCGCATGCGCCCACGATCTCCACTTCCCGCCCATCGTGTACATCAGCCCAAGCCAGCATGTCCTTTAAATAGCCCCCGATGCCCTGCAAAAGCCCCCAACTTGCGACAGACATTGTTGTCAGACTGTTCCGCCGCGAGCTCAACCTTTTCGCCATTGACCTAGCTCAACGTTGGCCAAATTCCAGCAAGGCGGGCCACCAGTAGCCCAACCACCGCCACCGTTCGACCCACCGCTCCACGGAACCTTCTGGACATCATCCGCAAGCCCAGAGACCACTGGAGCACCAAGTTCGTCGGAGCCAGAAGCACAACGCTGTCATCGACGATGCTCCGGTAAGCCTCGTGGTCAATTTGGTCGTGCACCTTGTCCACTCGCCTTCTCATGCTTGCGCTCATCTTCCTAACAATTTCGTTCCCCATTTCACCCAGAAAATGAGCACATCGACAACACCCGAAGCTTCTTGCCGTCACCCATAACTGAGGCGACCCTGCATCGTCATCTCCTTCACCCCCGAGGACCAAAGAGGTCACCAGCGTAACCATCTTCGACCACCGCGTCCGTCCGTGCCCTCCGTGACGCCTAGTACCCTCTCAGGTGCTGTTTCGTCGAGTCCGAGCCGCGCGTCGCCCTTCTCGATGATTCTGGCAAGTCTTCGACGACCTAGCCGCCGTGGTGAGGCCTGATGAAACCCTAGACGTTTGATCTGGATCATACGATTTAGATTAGATAGCTTAAAAGAATCGGTATGGTTAGATTTTGGCCGTTGCATCTAGATCTAACGGTTAGGTTTTAATTTTATTCCAAATTGGTATCGATGAAACAGGGAGTGCCATGTAGCCAACCATATCCAAAATATTATCCAGAACAATTACGTTTAATTTAAATGACTGTCAGTTTTGCATAAAAGACCCTAGAACTCCAAAACATCATAGTAACTGATTATCTAGGACTTATTATCGTCCAATATATCAATCTTTATCTCTCGACCATTTCGAGACTCCTCGTCATGTCCGTGATCTCATTCGGGACTTTGAACAATCTTCAATCACCAAAACACATAACTCAAAATACAAATCGTCATCGAACATTAAACGTGCGGACCCTACGGGTTCGAGAACTATGTACACATGACCGAGACACATCTCCGGTCAATAACCAATAGCGGAAGTTGGATGCTCATATTGGTTCCTTGATGTCTACAACACAACTTTATTCTTGTAGACACGTATTGGGCCTCCAAGCGCAGAGTTTTGTAGGATAGTAGCAATTTTCCCTCAAGTGGATGACCTAAGGTTTATCAATCCATGAGAGGCGTAGGATGAAGATGGTCTCTCTTAAACGACCCTGCAACCAAATACAAGAAATCTCTTGTGTCCCCAACACACCCAATACAATGGCAAATTATATGGTGCACTAGTTCGGCGAAGAGATGGTGATAAAAGTGCAATATTGATGGTAGAAATATATTTTTAAAATCTGAATAAATAAAAACAGCATGGTAGCAAATAGTAAACGGGCACAAAACCGGTATTGCAATGCTTAAAACAAGGCCTAGGGTCCGTACTTTCACTAGTGCAATCTCTCAACAATGCAAATATAAATGGATCATATAACTGTCCCTCAACATGCAACAAAGAATCACTCCAAAGTTCCTATCTAGCGGAGAACATAAGACGGAATTGTTTGTAGGGTACGAAACCACCTCAAAGCTATTCTTTCCGATCAATCTATCCTAGAGTTCGTACTAAAATAACATAAAGCTATTCTTTCCAATCGATCTAACCAAGAGTTCATACTAAAATAATAGCAAAGCAAATTCAGATTCATAATATTCAATCCAACACAAAAAACTTCAAAGAGTGCCCCAAGATTTCTACCGGAGAAACAAAAGACAAGAACGTGCATCAACCCCTATGCGTAGATTACAACAATGTCACATCGGGAATCCGCGAGTTGAGTGCCAAAACATATATCAAGTGAATCAATACGATACCCCATTGTCACCACGAGTATTCATATGCAAGACATATATCAAGTGCTCCCAAATCATCCGATAACAACGAAATCTCAAAGGGAAAAACTCAATTCATCACAACAAGATAGGGAGGGGAAACACCATATGATCCAACTATATTAACAAAGCCCGTGATACATTAAGATCGTGATATCTCAAGAATACGAGAGAGAGAGAGAGAGAAAGAGAGAGAGAGAGAGAGAGAAAGAGAGAGAGAGAGAGAGAGAGAGAGAGATTAAACACATAGCTACTGGTACAAACCCTTAGCCCCGAGGGTGGACCACTCCCTCCTCATCGTGGTGGCCACCGGGATGATGAGGATGGCCACCGGTGATGATTCCCCCCTCCGGCAGGGTGCCGGAAAGGGTCTAGATTGGTTTTCGGTGGCTACAGAGGCCTGCGGAGGCGGAACTTCTAATCTAAGTTAACCCCCAAGGGTTTTGGAATATTTGGGAATTTATAGGGTAAGGAGGGGGTGTGGGAGGCCACAGAGGTGGGCACAACCCACCTGGGCACGCCTGGACCCCCAGGCGCGCCCTGGTGGGTTTTGGCCCCCTTAGGGCACCCCCAAGGTGCTGCTCTGGCCCATCGGGAGTCTTTTGGTCCATAAAAAATCCACAAAAAGTTTCGCGGTGTTTGGACTCCGTTTGATATTGATTTCCTGCGATGTAAAAAACAAGCAAAAAACAACAACTAGCACTGGGCACTGGGTCAATAGGTTAGTCCCCCAAAATGATATAAAGTTGCTATAAAATGATTGTAAAACATCCAAGAATGATAATATATTGGCATGAATACTTCATAAATTATAGATACGTTGGAGACGTATAAGCAACCCCAAGCTTAATTCCTACTCGTCCTCGAGTAGGTAAATGATAAAAGAAATAATTTATAAAGTGTGAATGCTAGAGAAGTGCATAAGTTTGATCAATGATAATTTCAATCACTTTTCCTAGCATCATGACAACAACTCTTTCTTACAAAATTTCTCATGTTTAAAGTAGCAACCAATTCACATGTTAAGGTTCAAACAATGAATTCTCTTGAAACTCAACAACCTATGTTCTCAGTCACCAAGCAATTTTAATTCAACTTATTCAACAAAGTTTAAGTAAGAGCTCCACATACTCTACCATCATATAGTCTTCTATGATTGCTAACACTCACTGCATACACATGAGCAAAATGTTTCAACCAGACACATAGAAAGATAGGGTCTTATAATTTCGCCTCCCAACATATTCACATCAAGGGTGATGTGAACAATAATAACTCATGCTACCCATATCTAGCTGGATATATGTGCCTAGATCTTTCCTCACCACATGATGCTTGCCAAAACAGAAAAATAAAAAGGAATAGAGAGAAGAACTTTGACTCTTTGCATAAAAGTAAATACATAAAAGTAAAAGATAGGCCCTTCGCAGAGGGAAGCAGAGGTTGCCATGCGCTTATTTGTTTGTAAGCTCAACCCCTTAGTGCAAAAGAACGTCATGTTGTATTGCCCCTTATGATAGCAACCTTTATTATGCAGTCTTTCGCTTTTATTCTTTGCCATCACAAGTTCGTACAATGCTCAATTTTCTCTTACACTAAATGATCTAACACTTTTAGAAGCAATTTTTTTGCCTTATTGCACCGATGACAACTTACTTGAAGGATCTTGCTCAATCCTTAGGTAGGTATGGTGGACTCTTGAAAATAAGATTTGGGATTAAGGGTTTTTGGATGCACAAGTAGTATCTCTACTTGGTGCGGAGTTTTTGGCTAGCAAAGATGGGGGACAAGCACCACATGTTGAAGGATCTATGACAATATAACTTCTATGTGAATATGAACAAACATAAACCATTACGTTGTCTTCCTTGTCCAACGTCAACAATTTTGGCATATAATATTTTGATGGGGGCTCACAATCACAAAAGATTTCCAAGATAGTGTATTTGCATGTGAAAGTTCTCTTCCTTATACTCATCATTTGTGAATTGCTTGTATGAACAAAATTGTGACTGTCAAGCCTCAAAAGATTTCACTTTCTAAACCCAATGTGAAGCTACCACTAGGCATGATATGATTTCAACTTCATGACATTCAATTTATTCAACAATTTACTCATAGGATATGAGTGAAGCACAAGAGTAAATGACAAGCTACTCCAAAAAGATATAAATGAAGATCATGAGCATAATATTTATTTCTCTCAAATTAATTTAAGTGAAGCAAGAGAGAATTTCTTCAAAAATACTAAAGCACACTATGCTCAAAAAGATATAAGTGAAGCACTAGAGCAATTCCATAGAAAAGAGCTTCGTTGACAGGATGTGAATGCCGCTTACCTAGCCTCCCTGGAAACTATTTGAGGACTCTATTTTATTTAAAAGCATTCAGATCTAAGTATTTTATTAAAACAACAAGCAAAACAAAATAAATGACATTCCATGAATAGCACACATCATGTGAAGAAACAAAAACTTAGGCTCAACCGATACTAGCCGATAATTGTTGAAGAAGAAAGGTGGGATGCCTACCGGGGCATCCCCAAGTTTAGATGCTTGAGACTTCTTGAAATATTATCTTGGGATGCCTTGGGCATCCCCAAGCTTGAGCTTTTGTGTCTCCTTAATTCTTCTCATATCATGGTTTTCCTAAATCTCAAAAGCTTCATCCACACAAAACTCAACAAGGACTCATGAGATAAGTTAGTATAAACCAATGCAAAAACCTTATCATTCTCTACTGTAGCAAATCACTAAAATTATTATTCAACATTGCATACTAAATGCCTTTGCATATTTAATACTCGTATCCTCAAATAGAATCATTAAACAAGCAAACATATGCAAACAATGCAAACATAACAGCAATCTGCCAAACCAGTACAGTCTGTAAAGAATGCAACAGTATCAATACTTCTTAAACTCCAAAAGTTATGAAAATTGGCCACACTGTAGAAAATTTATCAGAGATCATTTTGAAAAAAGTTTCAACATTTTATCACATTCTGACTTTTCTAGGAAATTTTTTGCAACATCGATAAACTTTCTGTTTTCAAACAGCAATATGTATTCTTGTAAGATAAGCATAGTAAAGGCTATCATTGCCACTTTTATTGAAATAAAATATGCAAAAAATTATTCTAAATAATAGAAAGCAAATTCTAACAAAATAAAATGATGCTCCAAGCAAAACACATATCATTGACGAATGAAAGCATAGCTTCAAGTGAGGTTAACGATAATGTTGGAGACGAAAGAGGGGATGCCTTCCGGGGCATCCCCAAGCTTAGTTTCTTGGAACCTCCTTGAATATTGCCTTGGGGTGCCTTGGGCATTGATACATCTCCGTCATATCTATAATTTTTGATTGTTCCATGCCAATATTCTACAACTTTCATATACTTTTGGCAACTTTTTATACTATTTTTGGGACTAACATATTGATCCAGTGCCCAGTGCCAGTTCATGTTTGTTGCATGTTTTTTGTTTCGCAGAATATCCATATCAAACGGAGTCCAAACGGGATAAAAACTGACAGAGATTTTTTTGGAATATATATGATTTTTGGAAAGAAAAATCCACGCGAGACGGTGCCCGAGGGGGCCACGAGGCTGGGGGCGCGCCCCTGACCCTCGTGGGCACCCTATAAGGCGGTTGGTGCCCTTCTTTCGCCACAAGAAAGCTAATATCGGGATAGAGATCGTTGAGGGAGTCCTGGATTAGGGGGTCTCCGGACAGCCGGACTATATCCTTTGGTCGGACTGTTGGACTATGAAGATACAAGATTGAAGACTTTGTCCCGTGTCCGGATGGGACTCTCCTTGGCATGGAAGGCAAGCTAGGCAATACGGATATGTAGATCTCCTCCCTTGTAACCGACCTTGTGTAACCCTAGCCCCCTTCGGTGTCTATATAAACCGGAGGGTTTAGTCCGTAGGACAACATACAATCATACCATAGGCTAGCTTCTAGGGTTTAGCCTCTGCGATCTCATGGTAGATCAAGTCTTGTAATACTCATATCATCAAGAACAATCAAGCAGGACGTAGGGTATTACCTCCATCAAGAGGGCCCGAACCTGGGTAAACATCGTGTCCCCTGCCTCCTATTACCATCCACCTTAGATGCACAGTTTGGGACCCCCTACCCGAGATCCGCCAGTTTTGACACCGACATTGGTGCTTTCATTGAGAGTTCCACTGTGTCGTCCCCGTAAGGCTTGATGGCTCTTTCGATCATCGGTAGCGATGCGGTCCAAGGTGAGGTTTTCCTCCCCGTGCAGATCTTTGTATTCGGCGGATTCGCACTCGGGCCAATTCGCTTGGCCCTCTGGAGCAAATCGAGAGCTACGCCACTGGCCATCAGGTCAGATTCGGAAACTTGAACTACACCGCCGACATCCGCGGAGACTTGATCTTCGACGGATTCGAGCCCGTGTCAGGCACCCCGCACAGTCACGACGAGCATGACGTAACTCTGCCGTCGGACATTATTCGGGAGATCGCATCTGCAACTGCTCCAACCGTTAGTCCGGAGCAAATCGCGCCATCCGAGAGCGGAGGGATAGACCCCTCCATGGAGGCCGCACTCTCAGTGGCGATAGAGTCGGATACTGACTTCACCCCTTACGAGAGCCGTGTCGCCGAACCACTTGATTCGTCTCCGGCGTCGGACTCCGAGCCGCATGCATCCGCGTCCATCGAATCCGACTGGGCACCGATCATGGAGTTCACCTCCGCGAATATCTTTCAGCAGTCACCTTTAGGCGATGTGCTAAATTCATTAAGGTCTCTCTCCTTGTCAGGAGAACCTTGGCCGAACTATGTCCGACTAGAATGGCATGCGGACGATGAAGAAATTCGCTACCCACCCACCACCCACTTAGTAGCCACTGTCGACGATTTAACCGACATGCTCGACTTCGACTC
This sequence comes from Triticum monococcum, assembly GCA_034509565.1. Lineage (NCBI taxonomy): Eukaryota > Viridiplantae > Streptophyta > Magnoliopsida > Poales > Poaceae > Triticum > Triticum monococcum. The sequence goes on from CM067846.1 coordinate 616,416,547, forward strand.
CGAAGACATCGACGGTATGGATGACGATGCAGGAGACGAACAGGAACCACCGCCCACAGGGCGCTGGACCGCCACCTCATCATATGATATATACATGGTGGACACCCCCAAAGAAGGCAATGGCGACGAGACAGCAGAAGATAACCCCTCTAAGAAGCAACCCAAGCGCCGACGTCAGCGGCGCCGCTCTAAGTCCCGCCACAGCAAAAGTAGTGATACCGGTACAGGAGATAATAACACTCCAGATAGTGCCGAAGACAACCACAATCCCCTCCAGCATGATGTAGAGTGGGAAGATGAACAAGCCAGCCCTCCAGAGCAGGCGGCAGATGGAGAACCAGAAGAGGACAATTACATGCCCCCCTCCGAAGACGAGGTGAGCCTCGGTGACGAAGAATTTATTGTACCTGAGGATCCCGTCGAGCAGGAGCACTTCAAGCGCCGGCTTATGGCCACAACAAATAGCCTGAAGAAAAAGCAACAAAAACTTCAAGCTGATCAAGACTTGCTAGCAGACAAATGGACCGAAGTCCTTGCGGCCGAGGAATACGAACTCGAGCGCCCCTCCAAGAGTTACCCAAAACGTAGGTTGCTACCTCACCTCGAGGAGGAAGCATTGAAACCTCCATCACAAGTGTACGATGCGACTGACCAGCCACCGCGTGGCCGAGCCAGAGAGGCGTTTCAGCCTGAAGTTCAGCTTACACCCCGCCGCCACTCAATCAAAAATACCAAGGCCTGGGGCAACACACGGGACCTGCGAGATGTATTGGACAGCAGAGGAAAACTTGCAAGGTCAATATACGGGTCACGGGCACACGCGCCAACACGGGACAATGATCGTCGCGCCGGATACACCAAAGGTAAATCCGGTCGGGCCAAATATAGCAGACAAGACTCATATGAACTACGTCGTGATATAGCCCGACACAGAGGCGCTGCACACCCCCTATGCTTCACTGATGAAGTTATGGATCACGAATTCCCGGAGGGTTTTAAACCCGTAAATATTGAATCGTATGATGGTACAATAGATCCCGCTGTATGGATTGAGGATTTCCTCCTTCACATCCAGATGGCTCGCGGTGACGATCTACATGCCATCAAGTACCTCCCACTCAAACTCAAAGGACCAGCTCGGCATTGGCTGAATAGATTGCCAGAAGACTCCGTCGGCAGTTGGGAGGATTTGGAAGACGCATTCCTTGACAACTTCCAGGGCACTTATGTGCGACCACCAGATGCTGATGACTTGACAACCTGCCAGGGGAATCGGCTAGGCAATTCTGCAGAGGCCCTAGCGGCATTCAAGCATAACATCCGCGATGAGTGGCTTGCCCGGCACCTCGGCCAGGAGAAGCCGAAGTCTATGGCAGCCCTCACGACACTCATGACCCGCTTTTGTGTGGGCGAGGATAGCCGGCTGGCTCCCAGTAACAACACATCAAGGAATCCGGGCACTTCGAATACCAAAGATGCCAACGGCAGACCACGTCGTAACAGACCAAAGCGCCGCAACAACGGCGATAACAACGATGATACGACAGTTAATGCCGGATTCAGAGGCTCTAGATCCGGTCAGCACAAAAAGCCATTTAAAAGAAGTACTCCGGCTCCGTCCAGTTTGGATCGCATACTGGATCGCTCGTGTCAAATCCACGACACCCCGACAAGCCAGCCAATCACACCAATAGAGAATGCTGGGTGTTCAAGCAGGCCGACAAGTTAAATGCCGAAAACAAGGACAAGGGGCTGCATAGTGATGACGAGGAGGAGCCCGGCCGCCGAACACGGGAGGACAGAAGGGGTTCCCCCCACAAGTGAAGACGGTGAACACGATATACGCGACCCACATTCCTAAGAGGGAGCGAAAGCGTGCGCTAAGGGACGTCTATGCGATGGAGCCCGTCGCCCTAAAGTTCAACCCATGGTCCGCTTGTCCGATCACCTTTGATCGCAGGGACCACCTCACTAGTATCCGTCATGGTGGATCCGCCGCACTGGTCCTAGACCCCATCATCGACGGATTTCACCTCACTCGAGTCCTTATGGACGGCGGCAACAGCCTGAACCTGCTCTATCAGGATACAGTGCGAAAAATGGGTATCGATCCCTCGAGGATCAAACCGACCAAAACCACCTTTAAGGGCGTCATCCCGGGTGTAGAGGCAGGCTCAATCACACTGGAAGTGGTCTTCGGATCACCGGATAACTTCCGAAGCGAGGAGTCAATCTTTGATATCGTCCCGTTTCGCAGTGGCTATCACGCACTACTCGGATGAATAGCATTTGCAAAATTTAATGCAGTACCGCATTACGCATACCTCAAGCTCAAGATGCCAAGACCTAGGGGGGTCATAACAGTAAATGGAAACACAGAACGCTCGCTCCGGACGGAAGATCACACTGCGGCCCTCGCAGTAGAAGCACAAAGCAGCCTTTTAAGGCAAAGCACTAATTCGGTGTTACAGCCCCCGGACACCTTCAAGCGAGTCCGAAGTAAACTGCAACAGGATCGCCTGACACGTTCAGAGCTCGCCTAGCAATTCGGCCCCCGTCCCAGTCCCAGTCAAGCGACGAAATCCGTGCCGCGTGTACATAATTACGCACTGAAAATACCATGGACATAGGCGGGGGCACGATCAGGGCACGTCCCGCAATGCGGCTTAACCGCCCTAGGGGTGGTATACCTTTATCATTTCTTTTCTCTTTCAGGGCCTAACTCTCCAGAAGCCCTTTCCTGCAGTACGATTGTCGGACACATTACAGGAAGGAACAATCAAGGCGGCAAGAAGCTAAGATGTACACGGGAACCCCCAGGTGGTCTCTAATAATGATTGATATACTCGCTTTCTACTATCCATACACAGCTTGCCCTTGGATAGGACATTTCGAATAGTCCTACTTTCTGCTTATTGCACTACTTGTACCAGTATGCTTCGACGTATTATTTAAATAACAATGCATAGCATTAGTCTATTATTGCATTATTTATCTTTTTTTCTTATATATCCATTTACAACAATCCGCACCCGTATATTCGGGTATGGTCATTACGCCAGGGGCTTTCATTTACCTCATAATACGGCGCGAGAAGTCCAAACACTTTCGACAGTGCGGCACCCCGAACTTATAGCACTATATGCATCAACTCCGAATCATGTCTTGGGTCAATAGTTGGGTTTGCCCGGCTCCCATGCTTTGGTACCTTACGTTCGGCTATATCAGCTAAGGTAGCGGTGGGAGAACTACTACGATTGTGTCCCGGTTCTTCCGGACGAGCACCTTAGTAGAGAAAGCCGAAAACTGACTGTCGTGATAAGGCGAGAGACTGGTCGCTGTTCGAGAGGTCTCAAGTCCTTCAACACTTTTTCTGCTTCGGGCGAGGAGTCGGCCTTGCCTGGCTTAGGCGTGTATAGCACCCCAAATTCGGCCTTCCGAATACTAGGGGCTTCGCCAAGATTTAAAATTGTAGACTTCTATGGCTAAGTGAGAGTGATAAAGCCTTATAGTCTGATTGCCTGGTTCGTTGCGCTGAGCACCTCCCTTGAAGGACCCAAAATTGGGGTAAAGAGTGCTCAAGTTTATCCCGAACACCCCAGTACTAGTTACATGGGGGCCAACTCTCAGATTTTATAAACGGCCGCACAGAAGGTAATATTTTAAATTAAAAAAAGCGTTGCATGGCGCAGATGAACTTGTTTCACATTACAGGATCACATGAGCATGTTCATTCAAAAAATACATCCCTGGCACATTCATCCGCCACAAGGCGGGAACCCTTCAGGACACTCTCATAATACATCTCAGGGCAGCGATGCTCCTTGCCCTCCGGCGGCCCCTCCTTCACCAGCTTCACGGCGTCTAGCTTCGCCCAGTGCACCTTCGCCCGGGCAAAAGCCCTGCACGCACCCTTGATGCAGATGGATCGCTTTATGACTTCAAGCTGTGGGCATGCATCCAGAAGCCGCCTCACCAGACCGAAGTAGCTGCCGGATAGGGGCTCGCCGGGCCAGATCCGGACTATAAGGCCCCTCATGGCCTGTCCGGCCGCCTTGTGAAGCTCGACCAGTTGCTTCAGCTGGTCGCTCAAGGGCATTTGGTGTTCGGTCCCAGTATACTGTGACCAGAACAACTTTTCCGTCGAGCTCCCCTCCTCAGCTCGGTAAAACTCCGCAACATCTAGTACACTGCGGGGAAGATCTGCGAACGCTCCTGGAGAGCTCCGAACTCGGGTAAGAAAAAGGAAAGTTTCCTTCACATGCTTACTTTGCATAATGAATGCCTTACCCACTGCTATCTTCTTCATCGCATCAATCTCCCGCAGGGCCTTGTGGTCTTCAGCCTTGGCGCTCCGGGCACTTTCAAGCACCTGCGCGAGCTCGGACTCTCGCGTCTTTGAGTCAAGCTCCAAGGACTCATGTTTTTTGGCGAGAGCCTCGAGCTCTTGCTGCACCTCGCCCACTCGGGCTTCTTGCTTCTCCCGCTCGATGCGCTCCTTGGCCGCTTTGTCTTTGGCCTCGGACAGCGCCTTCTTCAGGGTCGCCACTTCGGTCGTGGCCCATGGCAAATTCATGATGATCCTATTATTTTACAACCGAACTTCTTTTCAAAGCATAGACAAGGTATTGCTTACCTTTGCTCTCCTCGAGCTGGCTCTTGGTAAGGCCGAGCTCATTCTCGGACCGCTCCAGGTCCTGCTTCAGTGCAGAGACCTCCGCAGTACGTGCGGCAGCGGCTAGCAGTGAAGCCTACACATACACATAGACATATTCTGATTAGACTCCTGAGTCATCATGTGATCCTCTATTCAGCCTTTCTTCTCGAACGCCGAACAGAGCATCAGGGGCTACTATCTATGCGGTAATATTTTCTTATATTTTGATTGCTTACCTCAAAGCCTGTTAGGAAGCTGGCGCAAGCTTCGGTCAGTCCGTTTTTGGCGGACTAAACTTTCTCGATCGCCGCACTCATGATAGTGCGGTGCTCTTCATCGATGGAGGCGCTGCGAAGCGCTTCCAGCAAGTTGTCCGGTGCCTCTGGATGGACAGAGGACACCGGCACGGGCGGTTGGCCCCCCTTAACGGGGGATCGCCTACTGGAGTCCGGAACCATCGAAGGTTTCGGCGCAGTGTTCAGGTGGGGGCCGAACTCGGAGCCCGTGGGAGTTTTGCTCCCTTTGTACCCAGGTTCCGGGAGGTCGCCTCGAGGCGACCCCAGGACCACCTCCCCTCGGCTCGGTGCCTTTTGATACAACACCTCGACGTTGTCCGTAGGGCGAGGGGTGGAGGCAGTCGGAAGAGAACCACTGTTCATATCCGACGAGTCCAATGAACCGCTCGACGAGGATACGTCGAGATGAGCTCGGGTCGGACTTCATAATCATGTTCGGCATGAGGAGAAGCAGTGCAATAAAACATACCATGAATTGCTATGGTGTCCGGATACTTACGACTTTGCCAGGGGCTTGACCTTGGGTAGCCACTCATCGCCGCTGTAGGCGGCCGCCATGGAGCAGTCCGGAGGGAGCGTGCTTCCCTTCTTGGCCCCTTCGGCCTCCCCGGTTGGGTCGGCCTTCCTTTTCTTGTCTCCCCCGGCTGGGGGGAGAGAACTTTCCTCCTCCTCCTCCTCCTCCTCGTTTTCGTGGGAGGAGTGCGCGTCGGAGTCATCGGACGATGAGTCCGATACAACCTTGCGCCGGAGACCCTTTCGGGTCCCCGTGGCCTTCTTCTTGGTCTTCTTCACCGGCACCTCATAAGGTGCCGGAGCCAGCATCTCCGTTAGGGGAGCATCTGCGGGATCTTCAGGCAGGGGGGCTGGGCAATCGAGCTGCTCCGCTGTCTTTATCCAGTCCTGTTAATGGCATGGGAGCTTAGATCCCGCACATCATTTAACTGGGGCAAATAAATACCCTGTCAGATACAAAAACTTACCGGATTGGCATGGCGCTTTGTGCTGAGTCCGCGGTCCTCGGTGAGGGAAGGAGGTACCTCGGCGCCCTTGAACAAAACCCTCCAGACGTCCTTGTGCGTCGTGTCATAGAGCTCTCACAGCGTCTGGTGCTGGGCCAGGTCGAGCTCCCACAAATTGAATGCCCGTCGTTGACACGGGAGAATCCAGCGGAAGAGCATGACCTGGACCACCTTGACGAGCTTGATTTTCTTGCTCATCATGTTCCTGATGCAGGTCTGGAGTCCGGTCAGCTCTACCGAGGAACCCTAGGACATGCCCTTCTCTTTCTAGGAAGTGAGCCGTGTGGGGATTCCGAATCGAAATTTGGGGGCCGCCATCCAGTTGGTGTCGCGCGTCTTGGTGATGTAGAACCACTCCGATTGCCACCCCTTTATGGTCTCCACATAGGAGCCTTCGAGCCAGGTGACGTTAGGCATTTTGCCCACCATGGTGCCTCAGCACTCTGCTTGCTGGCCGACCACCACCTTCGGTTTAACATTGAAGGTCTTCAGCCACAGGCCGAAGTGGGGCCTGATGCGGAGGAAGGCCTCGCACACGACGATAAACGTCGAGATGTCGAGGATGAAATTGGGGGCTAGATCATGAAAATCCAGCCCATAGTAGAACATGAGCCCACGGACAAACGGGTGGAGGGGAAATCCCAGTCCGCGGACGAAGTGGGTAAGAAAAACTACCCTCTCATGGGGTTCGGGCGTAGGGATGAGCTGCCCTGCATCTGGCAGCCTACGCGCGATATCCGCGGCTAGGTATCTCGCTTCCCGTAACTTTGTGATGTTCTCTTTCGTGACGGAGGAGACCATCCACTTGCCTCCCGCTCCGAACATGCTTCGAGTGGTTTGAGAAGAAAGACGCGAACTTGGGCGCTTGAGCTCGAGTGTGCGAGAAGGGGTAAGCAAGGAGGAAGAAGGCGTGGGTAAAAAAGGGTGAATCTTTGTCCCTTTATGGGGGCGGAAGAGGCGATGCGCCTCCCCACTTGCCTGGTAAAATCGCTTATTCCACAAACGCCGTAATTGATGGCACGGTTGGGTTACCCACGTTCGTATCGACGAGAATCCTGTAATAAGGGGGACACGATCTCTGCTTTGACAAGACGTGTCAAGAAAACCGCCTCGCGATATGTGCGGTGCTGGTTGAGAAAAACGGTTCGAATAATGACCGGGCCGTGACATGATGTCGTGCTGTCAAAACATGTCAGCGGATTAGATTTGTGGAAATATTATTCTCTCTACGGTGATGTGTGCAACTTGTTTTGCAGAGCCGGACACTATTCGTGGGTTCAAAATCTTCTATGGAGTATTCGGAGGAGGAATCCGCCTTGCAATGCCGAAGACAAATCTGCGCGTCGGACTCATCGTCATTGAAGCCTAGTTCAGGGGCTACTAAGGGAGTCCTGGATTAGGGGGTCTCCGGACAGCCAGACTATATCCTTTGGCCGGACTATTGGACTATGAAGATACAAGATTGAAGACTTCGTCCCATGTCCGGATGGGACTCTCCTTGGCGTGGAAGGCAATCTAGGCAATACAGATATGTAGATCTCCTCCCCTGTAACCGACCTTGTGTAACCCTAGCCCCCTCTGGTGTCTATATAAACCGGAGGGTTTAGTCTGTAGGACAACATACAATCATACCATAGGCTAGCTTCTAGGGTTTAGCCTCTACGATCTCGTGGTAGATCAACTCTTGTAATACTCATATCATCAAGAACAATCAAGCAGGACGTAGGGTATTACCTCCATCAAGAGGGCCCGAACCTGGGTAAACATCGTGTCCCCTGCCTCCTGTTACCATCCGCCTTAGACGCACAGTTTGGTACTCCCTACCCGAGATCCGTCGGTTTTGACACCGACAATCTTGTTAAAATTTTAGCCCAATCGGAGTTACGGATCTCTGGGAATATAAGAAACGGTGAAAGGGAAGAATCTGGGAACATAGAAACAGAGAGAGACAGAGAGACATATCCAATCTCGGAGGGGCTCTCGCCCCTCCCATGCCATGGAGACCAAGGACCAGAGGAGAAACCCTTCTCCCATCTAGGGAGGAGGTCAAGGAAGAAGAAGGAGGGGGGCTCTCTCCCCCTCGCTTCCGGTGGCACCGGAGTGCCACTGGGGGCCATCATCATCACCGCAATCTTCACCAACAACTTCACTGCCATCATCACCAACTCTTCCCCCTCTATGCCGTGGTGTAACCTCTGTCTTACCTGCTATAATCTCTACTTAAACATGGTGCTCAATGCTATATATTTTTTCCCAATGATGTATGGCTATCCTATGATGTTTGAGTAGATCTGTTTTGTCCTATGGGCTATTTGATGATCAAGATTGGTTTGAGTTGCATGTTTTACTATTGGTGTTGTCCTATGGTGCTCTCTGTGTCGCGCAAGAGTGAGGGATCCCCGCTGTAGGGCGTTGCAATACGTTCATGATTCGCTTATAGTGGGTTGCGTGAGTCACGGAAACACAAACGCGAGTAAGGGGGTTGTTGCGTATGGGATAAAGAGGACTTGATGCTTTAATGCTATGGTTGGATTTTACCTTAATGATCTTTAGTAATTGCGGATGCTTGCTAGAGTTCCAATCATAAGTGCATATGATCCAAGTAGAGAAAGTATGTTAGCTTATGCCTCTCCGTCATATAAAATTGCAATAATGATTACCGGTCTAGTTATTGATTGCCTAGGGACAAATAACTTTCTCGTAACAACAAGATCTCTACTAAACCTAACTTAGTTGTGTCTTTATCTAAACAGCCCCTGCTTTTTATTTACATAATCTTTATTATCTTGCAAACCTATCCAACAACACCTACAAAGTACTTCTAGTTTCATACTTGTTCTAGGTAAAGCAAACGTCTAGCATGCGTAGAGTTGTATCGGTGGTCGATAGAACTTTAGGGAATATTTGTTCTGCCTTTAGCTCCTCGTTGGGTTCGACACTCTTACTTATCGAAAACTGTTGCGATCCCCTATACTTTTGGGTTATCAAGACGTTTTTCTGGCGCCGTTGTCGGGGAGCAATACCGTGGGGTGAATATTCTCATGTGTGCTTGTTTGCTTTATCACTAGGTAAATTTTATTTGCTGTTCTTAGTTTTTTTCTATCTTTAGTTATGGGTAGGAAACGCAAAATACAAAAAAAAATAGTTGTACCTACTGAACCAATGGTTGAAGAACCACTCAAAGTCTATCACACTGCTAAAGCTTTTTACTTGGATCATCTTCGATCCCTATGTGCTCGTGCTGAAACCCCAACTAGCTTAGTTGAGGGCAAATCTTTAGATGAGCATGCTTGTTATGTGCGACACCGAATATCTGAAAAAGGGAAAATTTTACTGGGCAAAATTCATCGTTTGCAATGCTATGCTTGGAATTTATGCGAAATATATGATATTACTTGTTGTTCTGAAAACCCTAAGAAACACCTTCCCTGCCAATGTGAGTTTATTGATAATGGAATCGTATCTTCGTATGCTAAGGGTGTTTACAATTACTATGATGTTCAACAAATTGAAGAATTTGTTGCTTTCAAGGGTGCTTACGAAATTGCTTCTTTGATTGAAAAGTATGATGCTACTCTTTACAAATCTCAAAATTTTGCCATACTTAAATATTGCTATGATAATTATGCTTCTAATGCCTATGTTGAACCATATATTGAGGACTACTCCACTGTCCAAGAAGAGACTAATATTTTGGAGGAGTCTATGGAAGAAGAAATTGATGAAACTGTGAGCTCATTGGATGAAAAAGATGAGGAGGAGAGCGAAGAACAAAAGGAGGAAGAGCGGATTAGCTACCCGTGCCCACCTTCTAATGAGAGTAACTCTTCAACTTATACATTGTTTAATTTCCCTTCATGCTTACCGAAGGATGATTGCTATGATGATTGTTATGATCCCGTTGATTCTCTTGAAATATCCCTTTTTGATGATGCTTGCTATGCTTGTGGCCAAGATGCCAATATGAATTATGCTTATGGAGATGAACTTGCTATAGTTCCTAATGTTAAACATGAAATTGTTGCTATTGCACCCACACATGATAGTCCTATTATCTTTTTGAATTCTCCCGACTACACTATATCGGAGAAGTTTGCCCTTATTAAGGATTATATTGATGGGTTGCCTTTTACCATTGCACATGATGATTTTGATGAATATAATATGCATGTGCTTGCTAATCCTACTTGCAATTATTATGAGAGATGAACTATATCTCCACCTCTCTATGTTTCCAATACGGTAAAATTGCAAGAAACTGTTTATACTATGCATTGGCATTTACTATGTGTGCATGAATTGTTCTTTTATGACATGTCGATGCATAGAAAGAGAGTTAGACTTCGTTGTTACATGATATATGTTACTTTGTGCTCACTACTAAATTACAAATCATTGTTGATTAAAATTCGCTTTGATATACCTTGGGATCCGGGTGGATTCATTACTTGAGCACTTTATGCCTAGCTTAATGGCTTTAAAGAAAGTGCTGCCAGGGAGACAACCCGGAAGTTTTAGAGAGTCATTTATTTCTGTTGAGTGCTTTTTTATAGTTTAAAAAACAACAAAAATAAAGAGGGGAACCCAAAACTTTTTCAAGAAGGAAAGTAAAAGTGAGAAAGACAAGCATTGTTGAAGTGGGAGAGCTCCTTGAACTTTGTTCATGCTCACGGTAACCTTGTGAATCTTGATTACAGAAACTTTTCAACAAAAAAAATTATCCCCTTGTACAATTCCATTGTATTATAAAAATAATGTGCCAAGGTTTGCCATTAGGATGTTTACATTTGCTTGATGGTTTGTACGGTGCAGGACAGAAACTTTGGCTGTAGTGCGCGATTTTACATTTTTAGTTGGAACATCAAACGGTTCAGATTCGTTTTTCACTGTATTCCTATACAAATTTTTTATTTTTCCTAATTTTGGTAGAAATTATCAAGTATCATAAGTATGGTGAATGTTCAGATTATTACAGACTATTCTGTTTTAGACAGATTCTGTTTTTGATGCATAGTTTGCTTGTTTTGATGAAACTATCAATTTATATCAGTGGATTAAGCCATGAAAAAGTTATACTACAGTAGACACAATGAAAAAACAAAATATGAATTGGTTTGCAACAGTACTTAGAGTAGTGATTTGCTTTGTTATACTAATGGATCTTACCGAGTTTTCTGTTGAAGTTTTGTGTGGATGAAGTGTTCGATGATCGAGAAGGTCTCCATGTGAGAAGAAGGAAGAGAGGCAAGAGCCCAAGCTTGGGGATGCCCGAGGCACCCCAAGTAAATATTCAAGGAGACTCAAGTGTCTAAGCTTGGGGATGCCCCGGAAGGCATCCCCTCTTTCTTCAACAAGTATCGGTATGTTTTCGGATTCGTTTCGTTCATGCAATATGTGCACTCTTGGAGCGTCTTTTGCATTTAGTTTTCATTTTTATTTTATGCACCATGCTGGTATGAGATAGTCCTTGGTTGATTTATAGAATGCTCTATGCACTTCTCTTATAAATTTTGAGTATGGCTTTATAGAATGCTTCATGTGCTTCGCTTATATCATTTGAAGTTTGGATTGCCTGTTTCTCTTTACATAGAAAACTGCCATTTGTAGAATGCTCTTTTGCTTCACTTATATTTGTTAGAGCATGGGAATATCTTTTTTAGAAAGAATTAAACTCTCTTGCTTCACTTATATCTATTTAGAGAGATGACATGAATTGGTCATTCACATGGTTAGTCATAAAATCCTACAAAAAACTTGTAGATCACTGAATATGATATGTTTGATTCCTTGCAATAGTTTTGCGATATAAAGATGGTGATATTAGATTCTTGCTAGTGGGTAGTTGTGGATTAGTAGAAATACTTGTGTTGAGGTTTGTGATTCCCGTAGCATGCACGTATGGTGAACCGTTATGTAACGAAGTCGGAGCATGAGGTATTTATTGATTGTCTTCCTTATGAGTGGCGGTCGGGGATGAGCGATGGTCTTTTCCTACCAATCTATCCCCCTAGGGGCATGCGTAGTAGTACTTTGCTTCGAGGGCTAATAAACTTTTGCAATAAGTATGTGAGTTCTTTATGACTAATGTAGAGTCCATGGATTATACACACTCTCAGCCTTCCATCTTTGCTAGCCTCTCTAGTATCGCGCAACTTTCGCCGGTAGCATAAACCCACCATATACCTTCCTCAAAACAGCCACCATACCTACCTATTATGTCATTTGCATAGCCATTCTGAGATATATTGCCATGCAACCTCCATCATCATCATATACATGACTTGAGCATTCATTGTCATATTGCTTTGGATGATCGTAAGATAGCTAGCATGATGTTTTTATGGCTTGTCCGTTTTTTGATGTCATTGCTATGCTAGATCATTGCACATCCCGGTACACCGCCGGAGGCATTCATATAGAGTCATATCTTTGTTCTAGATATCGAGTTGTAATATTGAGTTGTAAGTAAATAAAAGTGTGATGATCATCATTAATAGAGCATTGTCCCAAAAAAAGAAAGGCCAAAAAAAGGAAAGGCCAAATAAAAAGAAAGGCAAAAAAATAAAAAATAAAGGCCAAATAAAAAAATAAAAAATAAAAGGGGCAATGTTACTATCCTTTTACCACACTTGTGCTTCAAAGTAGCACCATGTTCTTCAGATAGAGATTCTCTTGAGTTATCACTTTCATATACTAGTGGGAATTTTCATTATAGAACTTGGCTTGTATATTCCGATGATGGGCTTCCTCAAATGCCCGAGGTCTTCATGAGCAAGCAAGTTGGTTGCACACCCACTTAGTTTCAGTCTGAGCTTTCATACACTTATAGCTCTTAGTGCATCCGTTGCATGGCAATCCCTACTCACTCACATTGATATCTATTGATGGGCATCTCCATAGACTATCTTCTCCTTTTTGTCTTGTCCATAACCACCATTCTATTCCACCTATAGTGCTATATCCTTGGCTCACGCTCATGTATTGCGTTAGGGCTGAAAATGCTGAAGCGAGTTAAAAAGTATGAACCAATTGCTCGGCTTGTCATCGGGGTTGTGCATGATGTGAATATTTTGTGTGGTGAAGATGGAGCACAACCAAACTATATGATTTTGTAGGGATAACTTTCTTTGGCCTTGTTATTTTGAAAAGACATGATTGCTTTATTAGTGGGCTTGAAGTATTATTGTTTTTATGTCAAATGATAGACTATTGCTTTGAATCACTCGTGTCTTAATATTCATGCCATTATTAGATATGTGATCAAGATTATGCTAGGTAGCAATCCAGATCAAAAATTATTATTTTTTATCATTTACCTACTCGAGGATGAGCAGGAATTAAGCTTGGGGATGCTGATACGTCTCTGTCGTATCTATAATTTTTGATTGTTCCATGCCAATATTCTACAACTTTCATATACTTTTGACAACTTTTTATACTATTTTTGGGACTAACATATTGATCCAGTGCCCAGTGCAAGTTCCTGTTTGTTGCATGTTTTTTGTTTCGCAGAATAGCCATATCAAACGGAGTCCAAACGGGATAAAAACTGACGGATAATTTTTTTGGAATGTATATGTTTTTTGGAAAGAAAAATCCACGCGAGACGGTGCCCGAGGGGGCCACGAGGCAGGGGGCGCGCCCTGACCCTCGTGGACACCCCGTAAGGCGGTTGGTGCCCTTCTTTTGCCGCCAGAAAGCTAATATCCGGATAGAGACCGTGTTAAAATTTCAGCCCAATCGGAGTTACGGATCTCTGGGAATATAAGAAACGGTGAAAGGGAAGAATCTGGGAACGCAGAAACAGAGAGAGACAGATCCAATCTTGGAGGGTGTCTCACCCCTCCCATGCCATGGAGACCAAGGACCAGAGGGGAAACTCTTCTACCATCTAGGGAGGAGGTTAAGGATGAAGAAAAAGGATGGGGGCTCTCTCCCCCTCGCTTTCGGTGGCACCGGGGGCCATCATCATAACCGCAATCTTCACCAACAACTTCACCGCCATCATCACCAACTCTTCCCCCTCTATGCAGCGGTGTAACCTCTCTCTTACCCGATGTAATCTCTACTTAAACATGGTGCTCAACACTATATATTATTTCCCAATGATGTATGGCTATCCTATGATGTTTGAGTAGATCCGTTTTGTCCTATGGGCTATTTGATGATCAAGATTGGTTTGAGTTGCATGTTTTATTATTGGTACTGTCCTATGGTGCTCTCCGTGTCGCGCAAGCGTGAGGGATCCCCACTGTAGGGTATTGCAATACATTCATGATTCGCTTATAGTGGGTTGCGTGAGTGACTGAAACACAAACCCGAGTAAGGGGGTTGTTGCGTATGGGATAAAGAGGACTTGATGCTTTAATGCTATGGTTGGGTTTTACCTTAATGATCTTTAGTAGTTGCGGATGCTTGCTAGAGTTCCAATCATAAGTGCATATGATCCAAGTAGAGAAAGTATGTTAGATTATGCCTCTCCCTCATATAAAATTGCAATAATGATTACCGGTCTAGTTATCGATTGCCTAGGGACAAATAACTTTCTCGTAACAACAAGCTCTCTACTAAACCTAACTTAGTTGTGTCTTTATCTAAAAAGCCCCTACTTTTTATTTAAGTAATAATTATTATCTTGCAAACCTATCCAACAACACCTATAAAGTACTTCTAGTTTCATACTTGTTCTAGGTAAAGCGAACGTCAAGCGTGCGTAGAGTTGTATCGGTGGTCGATAGAACTTGAGGGAATATTTGTTCTGCCTTTAACTCCTCGTTGGGTTCGACACTCTTACTTATCGAAAACTATTGCGATCCCCTATACTTGTGGGTTATCAGGCATCCCCAAGATTAGGGTCTTGTCACCTCTGATTCTCCTCATATCGACATCTCACGCAAAACTTGAAAACATCAATCACACAAAACTTAACGGAACTTCGTGAGATAGGTTAGTATGATAAAGAGCAAACCATTTCACTTTGGTACTGTCAAAGACAAGATTCATAATTGTTTCCACACAATTCCTATTGTATCATATCATTTCCACAATTTATATTGAGAAATATAAGCCATAGAAACTCGAAAACAACCAAACTATGCATTGAAAACAGAATTTGTCAAAAACAGAATAGTCTGTAGTAATCTGTACTCCAAGCATACTTATGCTACTCCAAAAATTCTGAAAAATAGGATAATCTGGGTGATTTGTCTATTAATCTTCTTCAAAAAGAATTAGAATTTTATCATGCTTTTGTTAAAAATGATAATTGTTTTCCTGAGCACAAAATTTACTGTTTTTCAGCAAGATCAAATCAACTATCATTGTAAGCCATCCCAAAGGTCTTACTTGGCCCTTTATTGATACGAAAGCAATAAAACATGATTACTACAGTAGCCTAATTATGTGAACACACAAAAACAGTAGGTAAAAGTGTTGAGCTGTCTCCCAACAAGCGCTTTTCTTTAATGCCTTTTAGCAAGGCATGATGATTTCAGTGATGCTCGCATAAAAGATAAGAATTGAAACTTAAAGAGAGCATCATGAAGCATATGAGTAGCACATTTAGGTCTAACCCACTTCCTAGGCATAGGGATTTTGTGAGAAAACAACTTATGGGAACAAGAATCAACTAGCATAGGAAGGCAAAACAAGTGCAACTTCGAAACAATCAACACATAGAGAAGAAACTTGATATTACTGAGATATGTAAGAGCATAAGTTCCTTCCTCATAATAATTTCCAGAAACATCATGAATGGATTCAAAAATATAACTATCACATATATCACTCTTTTCATGATGCACAAGCATAGAAGATTTATCACTCTTTATGGCATACATGTCATCATAATAATCATCATAGATAGCAACTTTATTGTCATAGTCAATTGAAACCTCTTCCAAAATAGTGGATGTATCACTAAATAAAGTCATGACATCTCCAAATCCACTTTCATCAATATTGTAATAAGATTCAACACCCTCCAAAATAGTGGGATCACTACTACCTAGAGTTGACACTCTTCCAAACCCACTTTTATCAATGTAATGATCATAAATAGGAGGCATGCTATCATCGTAATAAATTTTCTTATCGAAAGTAGAAGGAATCAAAGGATCATATTCATTAAGCAAAGCATCCCCAAGCTTAGGACAAGCATTATTTCCAGCAAATAAATCTTCAAACATATCATACTCATTAAGCAAAGCATCCCCAAGCTTGTGGTTTTGCATATCATCACAATCATTCTTATCAATAGCATGAATGGTACCAATAGTATAGCAAACATTATTATCATATTCTTCCAAGTAAGTGCTAAAAAGATTTTCAAGATCGTAAGGGATATCATTGTCTTCCCAATTATAATCATTACAACAAGTAGTAGGTATCACAAAGTCATACTCAATATCATCATCCTCCATCAACATATTTGATTCACTTTCATGAGGCACAATGGTGATAGGAGGAACATTATTTGGGAGAGATACCTTTTTACCTTTATTCTTTCTTCTTTTCTTCTTCTCCACCACATCATGTGTGGGTTTAATTAATATTTTCAAGCTTCTTGTTGAAGAGATTGATTGGATAGGAAGCTCCTCCTCGTTACCTGATTCATCATAATAAACACTAGGAGGGTATTGGGAAATATTTTCCCTTTCATTAGTACTCTCTTCATATTCCATTTGTTTTCTTATCTTTAGGTAGTTGGCAATATAAGGATTCTCAATGCAATTTGTCGCACAAAACATATAAATTTCCTCTAGATCAAAATCAAGAAATCTCTCGAGATTAAATTTTGGAAAACCCTTAGTTATACGTTTCATTTCTTCATACCCCAAAACAAGACTAAGCTCTTTATGATGCTCAAGGGTAATCAAGTTATCAAAATTTTTGGACACGATTTGATCATGAAAGAATTTGCATTGGAGATTTAAATGACCACGTTCATTGCAAAGTTCACAAGGATGGCGAAAAAATTACATCTTTCAGCACAATCATCTAGCCTCTATTGCAACTTTCTCGTTTATAAATATTTATCCTTCTTACAAAATCTATCTTCCCTTTTTGGTGTGCAACTGCACTCCCAATACACTTCGCAAAACTTGACATGCTTATAAGAAACATTTTTGTCATGACTTGTGCAATAACCATTAGCATTTTGGATATTCAAAGAATTTATACTAACAACATTGCAATCATGCTCATCATTCAAATATTTTGTGCTAAACATTTTATTGACTTCTTCTTCTAACAATTGAGCACAATTTTCCAAACCATCATTTTGAAGAAAGATATTATAAAGATGATCAATAATATGATGCAACCTGAATTTCATTTTTTATGCAGTTTTATTTTATAAACCGAACTAGTGATAAAACAAGAAACTAAAAGATTCGATTTTAAGATCTAAAGATATACCTTCAAGCATTCACCTCGCCGGCAACGGCACGAGAAAAGAGCTTGATGTCTACTACGCAACTTTATTCTTGTAGGCACATGTTGGGCCTCCAAGAGCAGAGTTTTGTAGGACAGTAGCAATTTTCCCTCAAGTGGATTACCTAACGTTTCTCAATCCGTGAGAGGTGTAGGATGAATATGGTCTCTCTCAAACGACCCTGCAACCAAATAGAAGAAATCTCTTGTGTCCCCAACACACCCAATACAATGGCAAATTATATAGGTGCACTAGTTCGGCGAAGAGATGGTGATAAAAGTGTAATATGGAAGGTAGAAATATATCTTTAAAATCTGCATAAATAAAAACAGCAAGGTAGCAAATAGTAAACGGGCACAAAATGGTATTACAATGCTTAAAAACAAGGCCTAGGGTCCGTACTTTCACTAGTGCAATCTCTCAACAATGCTAATATAATTGGATCATATAACCGTCCCTCAACGTGGAACGAAGAATCACTCCAAAGTTCCTATCGAGCGGAGAACATAAGACGGATTTTTTTGTAGGGTACGAAACCACCTCAAAGCTATTCTTTCCGATCAATCTATCCTAGAGTTCGTACTAAAATAACACGAAGCTATACTTTCGAGTCAATCTAACCAAGAGTTCGTACTAAAATAACAACAAAGCAAATTCAGATTCATAATATTCATTCCAACACAAAGAACTTCAAAGAGTGCCTTAAGATTTCTATCGGAGAAACAAAAGACAAGAACATGCATCAACCCCTATGCGTAGATTACCCCAATGTCACCTCGGAATCCACGAGTTGAGTGCCAAAACATATATCAAGTGAATCAATACGATACCCCATTGTCACCACGAGTATTCATATGCAAGACATATATCAAGTGCTCTCAAATCCATAAAATTATTCATTCCGATAACAACGGAATCTCAAAGGGAAAAACTCAATTCATCATACCAAGATAGAGAGGGGAAAACACCATATGATCTGACTATATTAACAAAGCCCATGATGCATTAAGATCGTGACATCTCAAGAACACGAGAGAGAGAGAGAGAGATTAGACACATAGCTACCGGTACAAACCCTCAGCCCCGAGGGTGGACTACTACCTCCTGATCGTGGTGGCCGCCGGGATGATGAAGATGGCCACTAGTGATGATACCCCCTCTGGCAGGGTGTCGGAAAGGGTCTAGATTGGTTTTCGTTGGCTACAGAGGCCTACGGCGGCGAACTTCTGATCTAGGTTAACCCCCAAGGGTTTTGAAATATTTGGAATTTTATAGGGTAAAGAGGGGGTGCAGGAGGCCACCGAGGTGGGCACAACCCACCTTGGCGCGCTTGGGCCCAGGCGCGCCCTGGTGGGTTGTGCCCCCCTCGGGGCACCCCCCCAGTTGTTGCTCTGGCCCATCGGGAGTCTTCTAGTCCATAAAAAATCCACAAAAAGTTTCGTGGTGTTTGGACTCAGTTTGATATTGATTTCCAGCGATGTAAAAAACAAGCAAAAACACAGCAACTGGCACTGGGCACTGGGTCAATAGGTTAGTGAAAGTGCAACTATCCCTAGGTGGTTTTGGTAAATCCTAACAACATATAGCTCATTGAGCTAATGCTACTTCAAGATTAATATCCCAGGAAAGCTCAATGATTGGCATGGCATGGATGAGAAAAGTGGACCCCTCAAAATGCTAAGGACAAAGGATTGGCTCAAGCTCAAAGCTCAAGACTCTACATTTTCTATTTTAGTGATCCAAGATCACATTGAGTCTATAGGAAAAGCCAATACTATCAAGGAGGGATGAGGTGTTGCTTACTGAGGCTCTTGCTCAAAATGCTTAGTGATATGCTCCAAAACCCTCAACTACTTTCTCACATCCACATATGACCTAAACCAAAAGTCAAACTCGGCCCCACCGATTCTTTCTGTCCGGCGCCACCGAGTTTCAAATGGCATAGCCACTGCCACAAACCCTAGGCAAATCAGTCTCACCGATAGGGACCTCGGTCTCACCGAGTTGGATTGTAATCTCTCCGTTTCCCTTCGTAACATTTCGGTCTCACCGAGATGAGCGATCGGTCCCAACGAGATTGCAATGTAAACTCTCTGTTTTCCCTGCGTAACGTTTGTAGGGATTACTTTCTTTAGCCATGTTATTTTGAGAAGACATAATTGCTTTGTTAGTATTCTTGAAGTATTATTATTTTTATGTCAATATGAACTTTTGTCTTGAATCTTTCGGATCTGAATATTCATACCACAATTACGAAGAATTACATTAAAATTATGCCAAATAGCACTCCGCATCAAAAATTCTGTTTTTATCATTTACCTACTCAAGGATGAGCAGGAATTAAGCTTGGGGATGCTTGATACGTCTCCAACGTATCTATAATTTTTGATTGCTCCATGCTATATTATCTACTGTTTTGGACATTATTGGGCTTTATTATCCACTTTTATATTATTTTTGGGACTAACCTATTAACCAGAGGCCCAGCCCAGAATTGTTGTTTTTTGCCTGTTTTAGGGTTTCGAAGAAAAGGAATATCAAACGGAATGAAACCTTCGGGAACTTGATTTTCTCAATGAACAAGACCCCGGAGACTTGGACCCTACGTCAAGAAAGAAGAGAGGAGGCCACGAAGTAGGGGGCGCGCCTACCCCCCCAGGCGCGCCCTCCACCCTCGTGGGGCCCCTGTTGCTCCACCGACGTACTCCTTCCTCCTATATATATCCACGTACCCCCAAACAATCAGAACAGGAGCCAAAACCCTAATTCCACCGCCATAACTTTCTGTATCCACGAGATCCCATCTTGGGGCCTGTTCCGGAGCTCTGCCGGAGGGGGCATCGATCACGGAGGGCTTCTACATCAACACCATAGCCTCTCCTATGAAGTGTGAGTAGTTTACCTCAGACCTATGGGTCCATAGTTAGTAGCTAGATGGCTTCTTCTCTCTTTTTGGATCTCAATACAATGTTCTCCCCCTCTCTTGTGGAGATCTATTCGATGTAATCTTCTTTTTGCGGTGTGTTTGTTGAGACCGATGAATTGTGGGTTTATGATCAAGTCTATCTATGAATAATATTTGAATCTTCTCTGAATTCTTTTATGTATGATTGGTTATCTTTGCAAGTCTCTTCGAATTACCAGTTTGGTTTGGCCTGCTAGATTGATCTTTCTTGCAATGGGAGAAGTGCTTAGCTTTGGGTTCAATCTTGCGGTGTCCTTTCATGGTGACAGTAAGGGCAGCAAGGCACGTATTGTATTGTTGCCATCGAGGATAACAAGATGGGGTTTTCTTCATATTGCATGAGTCTATCCCTCTACGTCATGTCATCTTGCTTAAGGTGTTACTCTGTTTTTAACTTAATACTCTAGATGCATGCTGGATAGTGGTCGATGATTGGAGTAATAGTAGTAGATGCAGGTAGGAGTCGGTCTACTTGTCTCGGACGTGATGCCTATATACATGATCATACCTAGATATTCTCATAACTATGCTCAATTCTATCAATTGCTCAACAGTAATTTGTTCGCCCACCGTAGAATACTTATGCTCTTGAGAGAAGCCACTAGTGAAATCTATGGTCCCCGGGTCTATCTTTATCATATTAATCTCCTACTACTTAGTTATTTCCTTTTCTATTTACTTTGCCTTTATTTTACTTTGCATCTTTATCATAAAAATACCAAAAATATTATCTTATCATATCTATCAGATCTCACTCTCGTAAGTGGCCCTATAGGGATTGACAACCCCTATTTGCGTTGGTTACGAGGATTTATTTTTTTCTGTAGGTGCGAGGGACTCGCGCGTAGCCTCCTACTGGATTGATACCTTGGTTCTCAAAAACTAAGGGAAATACTTACGCTACTTTGCTGCATCATCCCTTCCTCTTCGGGGAAAACTAACGCAGTGCTCAAGAGGTAGCAACCCTTCATGGGTGGAGCCCTCCGTGGACACGCGCAACCGTTACCCTTCGTGGGTTGAAGTCTCCATCAACGTGGATGCACGATAGCACCACCTATCGGAACCACAACAAAACATCCGTGTCTCCAATTGCGTTTGAATCCTCCAAACACTTCCCTTTACATTCTTGCAAGTTGCATGCTTTACTTTTCGCTTCTCATATACTCTTTGCATGCTTGCTTGAATTGTGTTAAGATTTCTTAACTTGTTCAAAGTTGCTAAAATCTGCCAAGAACTAAAATTAGGAAAAGGCTAGATTTCTATTTGGTCAAGTAGTCTAATCACCCCCCTCTAGACATACTTTCCATCCTACAAGTGGTATCAGAGCTTTGGTCTCCATTTGCCTTGATTTTCATAGCTTTTGGAAGTCATAGCCTTGGTTTCACAACCTAGGAGAGTGTGGCGTCTAGCGAGGGAAATTACCACCAAAGAGGTCCTTACTTTGATGGTACTAATTTTGCTAGTTGGAAGCATAAGATGAAAATGCATATTCTTGGACATAACCCCGCCTTTTGGGCTATTGTGTGTGTTGGCTTGCAAGGTGAATTCTTTGATGGGAGAGAACCAAATTGTGAAGCTACCGCGGAAGAGTTGAAGATGCTGCAATTCAATGCTCAAGCTTGTGATATCCTCTTCAACGAATTGTGCCCCGAAGAATTCAACAAAATCAGCCGTCTTGAGAATGCAAAGGAAATTTGGGATACTTTGATTGATATGCACGAAGGTACCGACTCCGTCAAGGAATCCAAGTTGGATGTGCTTCAAAGTCAACTTGACAAGTTCAAAATGAAGGATGGTGAAGGTGTCGCTGAAATGTACCCTAGGCTTGCTCTTATCACAAATGAGATTGCCGGCTTAGGAAGTGAAGAGATGACCGACAAATTCATCATCAAGAAGATCCTAAGAGCCTTGGATGGAAAATATGATACCGTATGCACATTGATCCAAATGATGCCAAATTACAAAGATCTCAAGCCAACGGAAGTCATTGGAAGAATTGTTGCGCATGAGATGTCACTCAAGGATAAGGAGGAGCTCCATAACAAGTCAAGTGGTGCTTACAAAGCCTCATGTGAAGCTCCCACATCATCAAGTGAGAAACAAACCTTCAATGAAGAATTGAGCCTAATGGTGAAGAACTTCAACAAGTTCTACAAGAATAGAAGTAAAGAGAGAAGTTCCAAGTCAAGGTCCTACAATGACAAAAGATCTTCTAGTCGAGAGCAAAACTGCTACAATTGTGGAAGACCCAGAGACTACTCCAATGAGTGTAAGTATCCCCACAAAAGAAGAGAAGATTCTCACAAGACAAGAAGTAGAAGAGAAGAATCATCATCGAGGGAGAGAAGGAGTAGGGATGATCGTTATGAACGAAGACCCTCTCGGAGAAGCAAGGATTCGGAAAGGAAGGACAAGGCATCAAGGAGCTACACAAAACGAAGACATCAAGCTCATGTTGGTGAATGGGTATCCGGCTTCGACTCCGACAGTCACTCTGAGAGAAGCTATCACTCCGACTCCGAATATACTCAAGATGAAGGTGTTGCCGGTCTAGCACTTGTGTCAACCAACTCCTATGACATATTTGATTCACCAAATGAAAGAATTGGAAGATGCTTCATGGCCAAAGGTCCAAAGGTATCACACCCTGAGTATGTCGATTTCAATAGTGATGAAGATGACTTGTTAGGTGATGATGATTTACTTGTTGACAACTCTAGTGATGAATACTATGATGAAACATCAATTAATCATGCTAATCAAGATGAAACAAATGACAATGATAAGGAGAAGATTGAGTCTCTAACTAAAGAACTAAACACTCTTAAGTTAGCTCATGAAACTATCTTAGGAGATCATCGAGAACTTTTAAGGACTCATGAGAAATTACGTTTTGAGAAGCTCAATCTTGAGCAAGAGCATGAGTTCTTAAAGGCAATCAATGATGATCTTCGCAAGAAAAGTTCTTCTTACATTGCCAAGCATTTACTCTTATCCACTTACATGCGTCAAGTCAAGTCTAGTAACAAGAACAAGAAGGATTCTTCTTCTAGTAGTAACAATAATCATGCTAAATCCAATATTGTTGCTTCTAGTAGTTCTCTTGATTCCACTAATGATTCTATTAGCCAAGTTACACTTGAGCAAGAAAATAGCTTATTGAAGGGAATCATAGAGAAAGGTGTTTACAAGAGCCTTGCCGGGAGTAAGCAATTCGAGGAAATTGTACGCAAGCAAGGAAGGCACCGGAAGAATCAAGGTGTTGGTTTTGAACGAAAGTTCAATGCCAATGGAGTTGAATGGGAAGAAGATCAATACCCCAAGACGAAGTTTGTTCCTCAACAAGAGAAGTATGATCCTACTTCTTTCAAGGGGACACAAGCTCAAGATAATCTTCCACCACAAGACCACAAGGAAAAAGGCAAGGACAAGCTTCAAGAGGAAATTAATGCATTTGAAGAAGCTCCTAAGGCCTTGGTCAAGTGGGTTCCCAAGACTACATCAAGTTCCACTTCATCAAGTACAACTACAACTTCGAGGATTCCCATCAAGATGGTGTGGATCCCGAAGAAGAACTAGAGAGTTCTTGAGGGTGACTCCGCCAACATACTTCACTCTTATCATTTTGGCAAGAACAAGTGCAATCAACTTCCACATCTTGCACTAGTTCAAGGAGTCACAAACCCTCTTGTTGGCAAGACAAGGGACAAGGTAACCTAATGCTCTCATAGACATCATCTTGTGTGTGCATCACTCTATGTCTATGGATATCCTTGTTTGTTCCTTGTGGGACTAACCCGTGTAGGTATTGAAAGTGCAACTCACTCCAAAGGATAGCTCCAAATGATCTACATCAACTTAGAGCATCCACATCTTCAACACCTACATGAAGCCATCATCGACAAAACCCAAGGTTAGTTCATCCCTCTTAGGGGGTATATCACATCTAGGGGGAGCTTTGCTCTAACAATTGAGTTAAAGCAACTCTAATGGTGTGAACACAACAACGCTTTATGTAAAAGTGGTAACCCCACTTGTGCTTAAACGATGAGTATGATGTATGACCAAATGTTCTCATTTGACTCCTAAGTCAATATACTCATATATAGATGACCTAGTCATCGCCAATTGCTTGATAGATGCTAGAATTGTTTGTGCATGCTTTGCCACATATTTCATTTGTCATTTTATTATATGAGCATGTTGGTTGCATAATTTACTCATTCGAGGACATCCACTTGTTGTTTTGATTGATTGGTTTCCTTTTCTTTTGGCCAAGTGGATGGACAAGAATGCCTAAGAACCTTCTCTAGCTATCTATGCTTTTCTCGTCTCAAATTCTATTCATGCTGCATCACAAAGTTTGATCAAGTCAGATTCGAACCACTCTGTGTGAGGAGCACTCGGAGTCCCCAATTCGTCATATACTTAAAAATTCAAAACTTCTTTGTGCATTTCGGTCTGACCGATTCATCCATTTCGGTCATACCGAGATCACTAAGTCGATCTAGGTTTTCAATCTCGGTGCAACCGATTTGAACTTTTCGGTCACACCGAGTTTCAGTAACTGCTTGCAGTTATGAATCTCAGTGCCACCGAGTTGTTCCACTCGGTCACACCGACAGGGTCAGGCTATATATATCCACGGGTCAAATTTTGGAAAACTTTCTGAACCTCCTAGCCCGCGCTTAGCCTTCTCTGCCTCCCTGGGTCTCCGGATCATCCTCCTTGTCGCTAGCCGCCTCCTGTCGCTGGTCTCCGCCGCCGTCAACGGGATCGTCTCCGCCGTTGCCGCCGTAGCAAGTTCATCGCCGAACTAGGGTATGGACTTGAACTTTGTGTTGTTCTAACTCCGATTCCCCAGCACATTGCTTTGCCATGTATCTTGCCACGATTGAGATCAATCTATCCATCAAAAACACTCTATAGTTTAGTCGTGAATTGAAAATTTAGGATTAGGTTTCCGTCGAAACCATCTCGGGCCGACCGAGTTGATGAAATCGGTTCCACCGACTTGGCTCAGGCCATTGCACATGTGATTCTCGGTCTGACCGAGAATTGCAAATCGGTGTGACCGAGTTCAACACTTTGTGAAACCCTAGCAGTCTCGGTGCCACCGAACTGTGACTCGGTCTGACCAAGTTCACTAGCTTAGGTTCCAAAAGCTGCTTCGGTATCACCTAGTTTCCAAATCGGTAGATCCGAAATGCTTTCTGTGGAAAACTAAAACTAAGTTTTTAATTCATTCTTTTGCAAAAACCTCTGTACTTTGTGATGCTCATCCACTGTACCTCATCTATAATTTATTCAAAGGGTTTGCTGTCAGTGTTTGCATCATGTCAGATCAGAGTGATAGTCAGACAAGTCAGAGGAGCATGTTCACTTGAGTGAGGGCACTAGTCCCTCTAGCAGCTCAGATGATGGAAGCATGAGCACACCCAGCAATCTGCCAAAGGCTGCCAACAGGGCCCGCAAGAAAAGAACCTCAGAGTCAGATGATGAGGACTATGTGGCTGAGGAAGAAGAAACCACCTCAAAGAGGAAAGTGCTCAAAAAGGAATATGGCACAGCTGCTGCCACCAAGCCAGGGATGAAGCAAAAGGTTCCTGCCAAGAGAGATCGAATGTCTAAAGCCAGAGCATCCACTCAAGAGACTTTGGGATCTGCACCCAAAGAGCAGGTTGTGGCAGAACAGAAAAGGAAAGAAAGGTTCAAGAAGACCACTCCCAGAGTGCTTGGGAGATCTTCAATCATGAAAGACTCTGAAGAAGAGGAAGAGGAAGAGGATGCTGCACCAGCACCTAAAGTTCAGAAGCTTATGGGAGATGCCATAAGATCAGGGGCTGCTTCATCTAAGCCCAAAGAAACTTCTAAGCCAGCTGCTCCAAAACCCAAAACTGCACCCAGGAGGAGCACCAGGTGAAGGAAATATGCCCTAGAGGCAATAATAAAGTTATTATTTATTTCCTTATATCATGATAAATGTTTATTATTCATGCTAGAATTGTATTAACCAGAAACATAATACATGTATGAATACATAGACAAACAGAGTGTCACTAGTATGCCTCTACTTGACTAGCTCGTTAATCAAAGATGGTTATGTTTCCTAACCATGAACAAAGAGTTGTTATTTGATTAACGAGGTCACATCATTAGTTGAATGATCTGATTGACATGACCCATTTCATTAGCTTAGCACCCGATCGTTTAGTATGTTGCTATTGCTTTCTCATGACTTATACATGTTCCTATGACTATGAGATTATGCAACTCCCGTTTGCCGGAGGAACACTTTGGGTACTACCATACGTCACAACGTAACTGGGTGATTATAAAGGAGTACTACAGGTGTCTCCAATGGTAGATGTTGGGTTGGCGTATTTCGAGATTAGGGTTTGTCACTCCGATTGTCGGAGAGGTATCTCTGGGCCCTCTCGGTAATACACATCACATAAGCCTTGCAAGCATTATAACTAAGATGTTAGTTGTGAGATGATGTATTACAGAACGAGTAAAGAGACTTGCCAGTAACGAGATTGAACTAGGTATTGGATACCGACGATCGAATCTCGGGCAAGTAACATACCGATGACAAAGGGAACAACGTATGTTGTTATGCGGTCTGACCGATAAAGATCTTCGTAGAATATGTAGGAGCCAATATGGGCATCCAGGTCCCGCTATTGGTTATTGACCGGAGACGTGTCTCGGTCATGTCTACATTGTTCTCGAACCATAGGGTCCGCACGCTTAACGTTACGATGACAGTTATTATGAGTTTATGCATTTTGATGTACCGAAGGTTGTTCGGAGTCCCGGATGTGATCATGGACATGACGAGGAGTCTCGAAATGGTCGAGACATAAAGATTGATATATTGGAAGCCTATGTTTGGACATCGGAAGTGTTCCGGGTGAAATCGGGAATTTTACCGGAGTACCGGGAGGTTACCGGAAGCCCCCGGGAACCAAATGGGCCTTATTGGGCCTTAGTGGAAAGGTGAAAGGGGCAGCCCAAGGTGGGCTGCGCGCCACCCCCCTCCCCTAGTACTATTAGGACTAGGAGAGGTGGCCGGCCACCTCTCTCCCTCTCTTTCTCCTTGGGAATCCTATTAGGAATAGGATTGGGGGGGAGTCCTACTCCCGGTAGGAGTAGGACTCCTCCTGCGCCTCCCTAGCTTGGCCGGCCAGCCCTCCCCCTGTCAACCTTTATATACGGGGGCAGGGGGCACCTCTAGACACACAAGTTGATCCTTGAGATCGTTCCTTAGCCGTGTGCGGTGCCCCCTGCCACCAAGTTCCACCTCGATCATACCGTTGTAGTGCTTAGGCGAAGCCCTGCGTCGGTAGTACATCAAGATCGTCACCACGCCGTCGTGCTGACGGAACTCTTCCTCGACGCTTTGCTGGATCGGAGCCCGAGGATCGTCATCGTGCTGAACGTGTGCTAAGAACTCGGAGGTGCCGGAGTAACGGTGCTTGGATCGGTCGGATCGGGAAGAAGACGTACGACTACTTCCTCTACGTTGTGTCAACGCTTCCGTTGCGATCTACAAGGGCACGTAGATCAGACTCTCCCCCTCGTTGCTATGCATCACCATGATCTTGCGTGTGCGTAGGAATTTTTTTGAAATTACTACGTTCCCCAACAGTGGCATCCGAGCCTAGGTTTTATGGTTTGATGTTATTTGCACGAGTAGAACACAAGTGAGTTGTGGGCGATACAAGTCATACTGCCTACCAGCATGTCATACTTTGGTTCGGCGGTATTGTTGGACGAGACGACCCGGACCAACCTTACGCGTACGCTTACGCGAGACCGGTTCCCTCGACGTGCTTTGCACATAGATGGCTTGCGGGCGACTGTCTCTCCAACTTTAGTTGAACCGAGTGTGGCTACGCCCGGTCCTTGAGAAGGTTAAAACGGAGTCTATTTGACAAACTATCGTTGTGGTTTTGATGCGTAGGTGAGATGAGTTCTTGCTTAAGCCCGTAGCAGCCACGTAAAACTTGCAACAACAAAGTAGAGGACGTCTAACTTGTTTTTGCAGGGCATGTTGTGATGTGATATGGTCAAGGCATGATGCTGATTTTACTGTATGAGATGATCATGTTTTGTAACCAAGTTATCGGCAACTGGCAGGAGCCATATGGTTGTCGCTTTATTGTATGCAATGCAATCGCGATGTAATGCTTTACTTTATTGCTAAGCGGTAGTGATAGTCGTGGAAGCATAAGATTGGCGAGACGACAACGATGCTACGATGGAGATCAAGGTGTCGCGCCGGTGACGATGGTGATCATGACGGTGCTTCGGAGATGGAGATCACAAGCACAAGATGATGATGGCCATATCATATCACTTATATTGATTGCATGTGACGTTTATCTTTTATGCATCTTATCTTGCTTTGATTGACGGTAGCATTATAAGATGATCTCTCACTAAATTATCAAGAAGTGTTCTCCCTGAGTATGCACCGTTGCCAAAGTTCGTCGTGCCCAGAGACCACGTGATGATCGGGTGTGATAAGCTCTACGTCCATCTACAACGGGTGCAAGCCAGTTTTGCACACACAGAATACTCAGGTTAAACTTGACGAGCCTAGCATATGCAGATATGGCCTCGGGACACAGAGACCGAAAGGTCGAGCGTGAATCATATAGTAGATATGATCAACATAACTATGTTCACCATTGAAAACTACTCCATCTCACGTGATGATCGGTTATGGTTTAGTTGATTTGGATCACGTGATCACTTAGAGGATTAGAGGGATGTCTATCTAAGTGGGAGTTCTTAAGTAATTTGATTAACTGAACTTAAACTTATCATGAACTTAGTACCTGATAGTATCTTGCTTGTTTATGTTGATTGTAGATAGATGGCTCGTGCTGTTGTTCCGTTGAATTTTAATGCGTTCCTTGAGAAAGCAAAGTTGAAAGATGATGGTAGCAATTACACGGACTGGGTCCGTAACCTGAGGATTATCCTCATTGCTGCACAGAAAAATTACGCCCTGGAAGCACCGCTGGGTGCCAGGCCTGCTGCTGGAGCAACACCAGATGTTATGAACGTCTGGCAGAGCAAAGCTGATGACTACTCGATAGTTCAGTGTGCCATGCTGTACGGCTTAGAATCGGGACTTCAACGACATTTTGAACGTCATGGAGCATATGAGATGTTCCAGGAGTTGAAGTTAATATTTCAAGCAAACGCCCGAATTGAGAGATATGAAGTCTCCAATAAGTTCTATAGCTGCAAGATGGAGGAGAACAGTTCTGTCAGTGAGCATATACTCAAAATGTCTGGGTATAATAATCACTTGATTCAGATGGGAGTTAATCTTCCAGATGATTGCGTCATTGACAGAATTCTCCAATCACTGCCACCAAGCTACAAGAGCTTCGTGATGAACTATAATATGCAAGGGATGAACAAGACTATTCCCAAGCTCTTCGCAATGCTGAAAGCTGCGGAGGTAGAAATCAAGAAGGAGCATCAAGTGTTGATGGTCAACAAGACCACTAGTTTCAAGAAAAAGGGCAAAGGAAAGAAGAAGGGGAACTTCAAGAAGAACAGCAAGCAAGTTGCTGCTCAGGAGAAGAAACCCAAGTCTGGACCTAAGCCTGAAACTGAGTGCTTCTACTGCAAGCAGACTGGTCACTGGAAGCGGAACTGCCCCAAGTATTTGGTGGATAAGAAGGATGGCAAGGTGAATAAAGGTATATGTGATATACATGTTATTGACGTGTACCTTACTAGAGCTCGCAGTAGCACCTGGGTATTTGATACTGGTTCTGTTGCTAATATTTGCAACTCGAAACAGGGACTACGGAATAAGCGGACACTAGCAAAGGACGAGGTGACGATGCGCGTGGGAAACGGTTCCAAAGTCGATGTGATCGCGGTCGGCACGCTACCTCTACATCTACCTTCGGGATTAATATTAGACCTAAATAATTGTTATTTGGTGCCAGCGTTGAGCATGAACATTATATCTGGATCTTGTTTAATGCGAGACGGTTATTCATTTAAATCAGAGAATAATGGTTGTTCTATTTATATGAGTAATATCTTTTATGGTCATGCACCTTTGAAGAGTGGTCTATTCTTGTTAAATCTCGATAGTAGTGATACACATATTCATAATGTAGAAGCCAAAAGATGCAGAGTTGATAATGATAGTGCAACTTATTTGTGGCACTGCCGTTTAGGTCATATCGGTGTAAAGCGCATGAAGAAACTCCATACTGATGGGCTTTTGGAACCACTTGATTATGAATCACTTGGTACTTGCGAAACGTGCCTCATAGGCAAGATGACTAAAACACCGTTCTCCGGTACTATGGAGAGAGCAACAGATTTATTGGAAATCATACATACCGATGTATGTGGTCCGATGAATATTGAGGCTCGTGGCGGATATCGTTATTTTCTCACCTTCACAGATGATTTAAGCAGATATGGGTATATCTACTTAATGAAACATAAGTCTGAAACATTTGAAAAGTTCAAAGAATTTCAGAGTGAAGTTGAAAATCATCGTAACAAGAAAATAAAGTTTCTACGATCTGATCGTGGAGGAGAATATTTGAGTTACGAGTTTGGTGTACATTTGAAAAATTGTGGAATAGTTTCGCAACTCACGCCACCCGGAACACCACAGCGTAATGGTGTGTCCGAACGTCGTAATCGTACTTTACTAGATATGGTGCAATCTATGATGTCTCTTACTGATTTACCGCTATCGTTTTGGGGTTATGCTTTAGAGACGGCCGCATTCACGTTAAATAGGGCACCATCAAAATCCGTTGAGACGACGCCTTATGAACTATGGTTTGGCAAGAAACCAAAGTTATCGTTTCTTAAAGTTTGGGGCTGCGATGCTTATGTGAAAAAGCTTCAACCTGATAAGCTCGAACCCAAAGCGGAGAAATGTGTCTTCATAGGATACCCAAAGGAGACTGTTGGGTACACCTTCTATCACGGATCCGAAGCGACATTCGTTGCTAAGAATGGATCATTTCTAGAGAAGGAGTTTCTCTCGAAAGAAGTGAGTGGGAGGAAAGTAGAACTTGACGAGGTAACTGTACCTGCTCCCTTATTGGAAAATAGTACATCACAGAAAACTGTTTCTGCGACACCTATACCAATTAGTGAGGAAGCTAATGATGATGATCATGAAACTTCAGGACAAGATACTACTGAACCACGTAGATCAACCAGAGTGAGATCCGCACCAGAGTCGTACGGTAATCCAATTCTGGAAGTCATGCTACTAGATCATGATGAACCTACGAACTATGAAGAAGCGATGGTGAGCCCAGATTCCGCAAAGTGGCTTGAGGCCATGAAATCTGAGATGGGATCCATGTATGAGAACAAAGTATGGACTTTGGTTGACTTGCCCGATGATCGGCAAGCAATTGAGAATAAATGGATCTTCAAGAAAAAGACTGACGCTGACGGTAATGTTACTGTCTATAAAGCTCGACTTGTCGCAAAAGGTTTTTCGACAAGTTCAAGGGGTTGACTACGATGAGACCTTCTCACCCGTAGCGATGCTTAAGTCTGTCAGAATCATGTTAGCAATTGCCACATTTTATGATTATGAAATTTGGCAGATGGATGTCAAAACTGCATTCCTGAATGGATTTCTGGAAGAAGAGTTGTATATGATGCAACCAGAAGGTTTTGTCGATCCAAAGGGAGCTAACAAAGTGTGCAAACTCCAGCGATCCATTTATGGACTGGTGCAAGCATCTCAGAGTTGGAATAAACGCTTTGATAGTGTGATCAAAGCATTTGGCTTTATACAGACTTTTGGAGAAGCCTGTATTTACAAGAAAGTGAGTGGGAGCTCTGTAGCATTTCTGATATTATATGTGGATGACATATTGCTGATTGGAAATGATATAGAATTTCTGGATAGCATAAAGGGATACTTGAATAAAAGTTTTTCGATGAAAGACCTCGGGGAAGCTGCTTACATATTAGGCATAAAGATCTATAGAGATAGATCAAGACGCTTAATTGGACTTTCACAAAGCACATACCTTGACAAGATTTTAAAGAAGTTCAAAATGGATCAAGCAAAGAAAGGGTTCTTGCCTGTGTTACAAGGTGTGAAGTTGAGTCAGACTCAATGCCCGACCACTGCAGAAGATAGAGAGAAAATGAAAGATGTTCCCTATGCTTCAGCCATAGGCTCTATCATGTATGCAATGCTGTGTACCAGACCTGATGTGTGCCTTGCTATAAGTTTAGCAGGGAGGTACCAAAGTAATCCAGGAGTGGATCACTGGACAGCGGTCAAGAACATCCTGAAATACCTGAAAAGGACTAAGGATATGTTTCTCGTATATGGAGGTGACAAAGAGCTCACCGTAAGAGGTTACGTTGATGCAAGCTTTGACACTGATCCGGACGATTCTAAATCGCAAACCGGATACGTGTTTACTTTAAACGGTGGAGCTGTCAGTTGGTGCAGTTCTAAACAAAGCGTCGTAGCGGGATCTACATGTGAAGCGGAGTACATAGCTGCTTCGGAAGCAGCGAACGAAGGAGTCTGGATGAAGGAATTCATATCCGATCTAGGTGTCATACCTAGTGCATCGGGTCCAATGAAAATCTTTTGTGACAATACTGGTGCAATTTCTTTAGCAAAGGAATCCAGATTTCACAAAAGGACCAAACACATCAAGAGACGCTTCAACTCCATCCGGGATCTAGTCCAGGTGGGAGACATAGAGATTTGCAAGATACATACGGATCTGAATGTTGCAGACCCATTGACTAAGCCTCTTCCACGAGCAAAACATGATCAGCACCAAGGCTCCATGGGTGTTAGAATCATTACTGTGTAATCTAGATTATTGACTCTAGTGCAAGTGGGAGACTGAAGGAAATATGCCCTAGAGGCAATAATAAAGTTATTATTTATTTCCTTATATCATGATAAATGTTTATTATTCATGCTAGAATTGTATTAACCGGAAACATAATACATGTATGAATACATAGACAAACAAAGTGTCACTAGTATGCCTCTACTTGACTAGCTCGTTAATCAAAGATGGTTATGTTTCCTAACCATGAACAAAGAGTTGTTATTTGATTAACAAGGTCACATCATTAGTTGGATGATCTGATTGACATGACCCATTTCATTAGCTTAGCACCCGATCATTTAGTATGTTGCTATTGCTTTCTTCATGACTTATACATGTTCCTATGACTATGACATTATGCAACTCCCGTTTGCCGGAGGAACACTTTGGGTACTACCAAACGTCACAACGTAACTGGGTGATTATAAAGGAGTACTACGGGTGTCTCCAATGGTAGATGTTGGGTTGGCGTATTTCGAGATTAGGGTTTGTCACTCCAATTGTCGGAGAGGTATCTCTGGGCCCTCTCGGTAATACACATCACATAAGCCTTGCAAGCATTATAACTAAGATGTTAGTTGTGAGATGATGTATTACGGAACGAGTAAAGAGACTTGCCAGTAACGAGATTGAACTAGGTATTGGATACCGACGATCGAATCTCGGGCAAGTAACATACCGATGACAAAGGGAACAACGTATGTTGTTATGCGGTCTGACCGATAAAGATCTTCGTAGAATATGTAGGAGCCAAAATAGGCATCCAGGTCCCGCTATT
This sequence comes from Triticum monococcum, assembly GCA_034509565.1. Lineage (NCBI taxonomy): Eukaryota > Viridiplantae > Streptophyta > Magnoliopsida > Poales > Poaceae > Triticum > Triticum monococcum. Next base: position 616,450,592 of record CM067846.1, read on the forward strand.
GGTTATTGACCGGAGACGTGTCTCGGTCATGTCTACATTGTTCTCGAACCGTAGGGTCCGCACGCTTAACATTACGATGACAGTTATTATGAGTTTATGCATTTTGATGTACCGAAGGTTGTTCGGAGTCCCGGATGTGATCACGGACATGACGAGGAGTCTCGAAATGGTCGAGACATAAAGATTGATATATTGGAAGCCTATGTTTGGACATCGGAAGTGTTCCGGGTGAAATCGGGAATTTTACCGGAGTACCGGGAGGTTACCGGAACCCCCCGGGAACCAAATGGGCCTTATTGGGCCTTAGTGGAAAGGTGAAAGGGGCAGCCCAAGGTGGGCTGCGCGCCACCCCCTCCCCTAGTCCTATTAGGACTAGGAGAGGTGGCCGGCCACCTCTCTCCCTCTCTTTCTCCTTGGGAATCCTATTAGGAATAGGATTGGGGGGGGGAGTCCTACTCCCGGTAGGAGTAGGACTCCTCCTGCGCCTCCCTAGCTTGGCCGGCCAGCCCTCCCCCTGTCAACCTTTATATACGGGGGCAGGGGGCACCTCTAGACACACAAGTTGATCCTTGAGATCGTTCCTTAGCCGTGTGCGGTGCCCCCTGCCACCAAATTCCACCTCGATCATACCGTTGTAGTGCTTAGGCGAAGCCCTGCGTCGGTAGTACATAAAGATCGTCACCACGCCGTCGTGCTGATGGAACTCTTCCTTGACGCTTTGCTGGATCGGAGCCCGAGGATCGTCATCGAGCTGAACGTGTGCTAAGAACTCGGAGGTGCCGGAGTAACGGTGCTTGGATCGGTCGGATCGGGAAGAAGACGTACGACTACTTCCTCTACGTTGTGTCAACGCTTCCGTTGCGATCTACAAGGGTACGTAGATTAGACTCTCCCCCTCGTTGCTATGCATCACCATGATCTTGCGTGTGCGTAGGAATTTTTGTGAAATTACTACGTTCCCCAACACCAGGAACATCCCAGCAGCAGAGAAAAACAAGGCTCCAATGCCTGAAGCTGCAATGGAAGAAGAAGCTGATTCTGTTGTATTGAGAAAATTGAAGCCAAAAATTCCAGATCACGATGATGCTCATCCAGTAGCTGAGAACATGAAGATAAGGAAGGATTCAGGATTGAGGCTATGGAGAGAGTCAGATCCATATGCCACTAGGAGAAGGACTGTTGTGGACTACAGGTTCCATACAAAGGAACAACAGGACTTCTATGAGACCATCTTGCTTGACAAGAAGCCAATAGTGTGTGACATGAGATGGGTTGATTGGAAATTCATTGAGGAAAATGAGGATCACTTCCCTGGTGTATATGACACCTTCAAGGCTTGTGGAGTTGATGAGTTTGTGGCTCAGAAGCTCACAAAATGGAATGATGAGCTCATCATGCAGTTCTACTCCACAGCTCACTTCTACCCAGATGGAAGGATTGTCTGGATGTCTGAAGGCACTAGGTACCAGTCAACAGTTACAGAATGGACTAAGTTGATCAATGCCCCAGAAGAACATGAAGATGACCTAGATGACTATGCCAACAAGAAGAAGGATCACAACACGATGGCACACATGTACAAGGAGATCCCAGATGCTGCTCTTGACACACAAGTTTGGATCTGTACATTACCTTCTGTTAGGCTTGCCAACTATCAACTGGATCCTCAGGCACACTCTCTTGCCAAAGTCAGGTGATCACAAGATGATCAGAGGCCATGCAATTAACTTGCTTCACATCTTTGATGTCCCACAGAAGTTCAAAGTCATGAGCCTAATAGTGGAAACCATAAAGAGGACAGCTGCAGATCAGAAGAGGAGTTGTGGATATGCCCCACAGATTCAGGAGCTGATTAACTCCAAGATGGGCACTGGCACATATCTGCTGGACAAGGAGTACCTGCCCATCTACCCAGACTTTGAGGACAACACTGTGGTGATGGATGAAAATGAACCATCTTCTGTGCACGCACAAGCCAAGAAGGAGAAGCCAAGGGCTGAAAAGGTTGCAAGGATGCCAACTACTGAAGAGGCATCTCAGTATCTTCTGAAGAGCAAGCAAGATCAGCTTGGCTACTTGATTGCCTCCACTCTGAGGATTGAGAAGGGATTGGCCATGCTGACTCAAAACCAGGAGAGCTTGGAGAGGATCATGGAGCAGAAGTTCTATGACTTAGATGTGAAGGTCACTGTCAGTCGTTGAGAAACTTCAGGATGAAGTGGAGGAGAAGAAGGGCAAGACAACCACTGATGCTTTTGCTAGAGTGCCCAGAGATCAGAGGTCTGCTACAATGCCTATTCCATACACCAGAGCTACTTCATCTGCACAAGCTACAGCTTCAGTGCCACCGGCTCCAGCATCTACTCCACCAGCTCCATCTACATCGACTAATGCCTTCCTTCTTGGAGTTCTGTCTACACCACCACCTGAAGATCAAGCCTGAGTGTCGATCTAGCACTATGCATTTTTTATGAACTTTTTGGTAACTTGTTGCCAAAGGGGGAGAAGATGTGTAGATCATAGGCTTTGAGAGAGAGCATTGCTTTTTATTCTCTCTTTTTTGTTTGGTGGTTGAACTTCGTTTATTTGCTTGGCTGAGATACTTTATACTTTGTGCTTGCTTAGATGATCATGTGTTTGATCATATGCTACCTTAATGCTTGTTGGATGACATTATCCTTTTATATGTTCATTCATTTTGCTTGGTGATGAGTGCATGTATTTTAATTATTATCATTTTGAGCGCTCCACCAAGATGTATGTGACATGGAAGAGTAACCCATGATCCTAACTCTTTGTGCATTTGCAGTCCAAAGCAAATCTTAAACTATGCACAAATTTAGGGGGAGCTCTTGCTTTTCACATACTTCTCAAAGCAACAATGTCTTTCACTCTTATTATCATTTGTCGAAGCTTTGATCTATATGTTGTCATCAATTACCAAAAAGGGGGAGATTGAAAGTGCAACTATCACTAGGTGGTTTTGGTAATTCCTAACAACATATAGCTCATTGAGCTAATGCTACTTCAAGATTAATATCTCAGGAATGCTCAATGATTGACATGGCATGGATGAGAAAAGTGGACCCCTCAAAATGCTAAGGACAAAGGCTTGGCTCAAGCTCAAAGCTCAAGACTCTACATTTTCTATTTTAGTGATCCAAGATCACATTGAGTCTATAGGAAAAGCCAATACTATCAAGGAGGGATGAGGTGTTGCTTAACGAGGCTCTTGCTCAAAATTCTTAGTGATATGCTCCAAAACCCTCAACTACTTTCTCACATCCACATATGACCTAAACCAAAAGTCAAACTCAGCCCCACCGATTCTTTCTATCCGGCGCCATCGTGTTTCAAATGTCATAGCCACTCCCACAAACCCTAGGCAAATCGGACTCACCGATAGGGATCTCGATCTCACCGAGATGGGATTGTAATCTCTCTGTTTCCCTTTGTAAGATTTCGGTCTCACCGAGATGAGTGATCAGTCCCATCGAGATTGTAATGTAAACTCTCTGTTTTCCCTTCGTAACGTTTCGGTCTCAACGAAATGAGCGATCGGTCCCGCCGAGTTTACCTGACCAACTCTCTGGTTAGCTTATTACCAAAATCGGTCTCACCGAGTTTGTGTAATCGGTCTCACCGAGATTAAGTTATGCCCTAACCCTAATCACATCGGTCCTACCGAGTTGCATGTTGGTCCCACCGAAAACCCTAACGGTCACTAGCGTTGTGAACCGGTCCGACCGAGTTTAACCATTCAGTCCCACCGAGTTTGGAAAGTTATGTGTAACGGTTAGATTTTGTGTGGAGGCTATATATACCCCTCCACCTCCTCTTCATTAGTGGAGAGAGCCATCAGAACAAACCTACACTTCCAACCTATATTTTTTGAGAGAGAACCACCTACACTTGTGTTGAGACCAATATATTCCAGTCCTACCATATGAATCTTGATCTCTAGCCTTCCCAAGTTGCTTTCCCCTCAAATCTTCTTTCCACCAAATCCAAATCATGTGAGAGAGACTTGAGTGTTGGGGAGACTATCATTTGAAACACAAGAGCAAGGAGCATCATCAACACACCATTTGTTACGTCTTGGAGAGTGGTGTCTCCTAGATTGGCTAGGTGTCACTTGGGAGCCTCCGACAAGATTGTGGAGTTGAACCAAGGAGTTTGTAAGGGCAAGGAGATCGCCTACTTTGTGAAGATCTACCGCTAGTGAGGCAAGTCCTTCGTGGGTGATGGCCATGGTGGGATAGACAAGGTTGCTTCTTCGTGGAACCTTCGTGGGTGGAGCCCTCCGTGGACACGCGCAACCGTTACCCTTCGTGGGTTGAAGTCTCCATCAACATGCATGTACGATAGCACCACCTATCGGAACCCCGACAAAACATCCGTGTCTCCAATTGCATTTGAATTCTCCAAACCCTTCCCTTTACATTCTTGCAAGTTGCATGCTTTACTTTCCGCTGCTCATTTACTCTTTTCATGCTTGCTTGAATTGTGTTAAGATTGCTTGACTTGTTCAAAGTTGCTAAAATCTGCCAAGAACTAAAATTGGGAAAAGACTAGATTTTTATTTGGTCAAGTAGTCTAATCACCCCCCCTCTAGACATACTTTTGATCCTACAGTTAGTCCCAAAAAATGATATAAAGTTGCTATTAAATGATTGAAAAACATCCAAGACTGATAATATATTGGCATGAATACTTCATAAATTATAGATACGTTGGAGACGTATCATTCCTACATATTCTATGAAGATCTTTATCGGTCAAACCGCAATGACAACATACGCAATTCTATTTGTCATCGGTATGTTACTTGCCCGAGATTCGATCGTTGGTATCTTCATACCTAGTTCAATCTCGTTATCGGCAATTCTCTTTACTTGTTTCGTAATACATCATACCGCAACTAACTCTTTAGTCACATTGCTTGCAAGGCTTATTATGATGTGCATTACCGAGAGGGCCCAGAGATACCTCTCTGATACTCGGAGTGAAAAATCCTAATCTCGATCTATGCCAATCCAACAAACACCTTCGGAGATACCTGTAGAGCATCTTTATAACACCCAGTTACGTTGTGATGTTTGATAGCATCAAGGTATTCCTCCGGTATCCGAGAGTTGCATAATCTCATAGTTGAAGGAATATGTATTTGACATGAAGAAAGCAATAGCAATAAAACTGAATGATCAACATGCTAAGCTAACGGATGGGTATTGTCCATCACATCATTCTCCTAATGATGTGATCCCGTTCATCAGATGACAACACATGTCTATGGTTAGGAAACTTAACCATCTTTGATTAAGGAGCTAGTCTAGTAGAGGCTTACTAGGGACACGGTGTTTTGTCTTTGTATCCACACATGTATCAAGTTTTCGATTAATACAATTCTAGCATGAATAATAAACATTTATCATGATATAAGGAAATATAAAATAACAACTTTATTATTACCTCTAGGACATATTTCCTTCAGTCTCCCACTTGCACTATAGTCAATAATCTAGTTCACATCGCCATGTGATTTAACACCAATAGTTCACATCTTTATGTGACCAACACTCAAAGGGTTTACTAGAGTCAATAATCTAGTTCACAGCACTATGTGATTAACACCCAAAGAGTACTAAGGTGTGATCATGTTTTGCCTGTGAGAGAAGTTTTATTCAACGGGTCTGCCACATTCAGATCCGTATGTATTTTACAAACTTCTATGTCTACAATGCTCTGCATGGAGCTACTTTAGCTAATTGATCCCACGTTCAATACGTATCTAGATTGAGCCATAGAGTCATCTAGGTCAGTGTCAAAGCTTGCATCGACGTAACTCTTTACGACGAACACTTTATCACCTCCATAACCAAGAAACATTTCCTTAGTCCTCTTAGGTAACTAAGGATAATTTTGACCATTGTTCAGTGATATACTCCTGGATCACTATTGTACCCCCTTGCCAAACTCTTGGCAAGGTACACAATATGTCTGGTACACAGCATGGCATACTTTATAGAACCTATGGCTAAGGCATAGGGAATGACTTTCTTTCTCTCTCTATCTTCTGTTGTGGTCGAGCTTTGAGTCTTACTCAACTTCACAACTTGTAACACAGGCAAAAACCCTTTCTTTGGCTGATTCATTTTGAACTTCTTCAAAATCTTGTCAAGGTATGTCCTTTTGAAAGTCCTATTAAGCGTCTCAATCTATCTCTATAGATCTTGATGCCTAAAATATAAGTAGCTTCACCGAGGTCTTTTATTAAAAAAATCTTATTCAATTATCCTTTTATGCTATCCAGAAATTCTACATCATTTCCAATCAACAATATGTTATCCACATATAATATTAGAAACGCTACAGAACTCCCACTCACTTTCTTGTAAATACAGGTTTCGCCATAAGTCTGTATAAAACCATATGCTTTGATCACCACATCGAAGCGTATATTCCAACTCCGAGATGCTTGCACCGGTCCATAGATGGATCGCTGGAGTTTGCACACTTTGTTAGCACCTTTAGGATCTACAAAACCTTATGGTTACATCATATACAACTCTTCTTTGAGACATCCATTAATGAATGCAGTTTTGACATCCATTTGCCAGATTTCATAAAATGCATCAATTGCTAACATGATTCGGACAGACTTAAGCATCGCTATGGGTGAGAAAGTCTTATCGCAGTCAACCCCTTGAATTTGTCGAAAAACCTTTTTGCAACAAGTCGAGCTTTGTAGATAGTAACCCTACCATCAGCATCCGTCTTCCTCTTGAAGATCCATTTATTCTCAATGGCTTACCGATCATCGGGCAAGTCCACCAAAGTCCACACTATGTTCTCATACATGGATCATATCTCAGATTTCATGGCCTCAAGCCATTTATCGGAATCTAGGCTCATCATCGCTTCCTCGTAGTTCGTAGGTTTGTCATGGTCTAGTAACATGACTTCTAGAACATGATTACTGATACGTCTCCAACGTATCTATAATTTTTGATTGTTCCATGCTATTATTTTATCCATCTAGGATGTTTTATATGCATTTATATGGTATTTTATTGTAGTGACTAGACCTCAAACAGACTGATCTCTGTGCATCAGTGTCATCCCTGGATCGGTAATGCTGACACACAGAGTACTTGAGGATTTATAACAGATTAGCAACCACACACTTATTACATCGAATGTCTCAAAAGAGAACTTATTACAATAAATATGGCTTAAGGCCATCTAATACGATAACAGTGGAAGGCTTGGAAGATAAAGTGAGTCCATCAACTCCAACGACATCACTGAGTGAAAGACCACGACCTAAGGCTCCTTACTCGTCGTCTGAAAAGTCTGCAACATGATACGTTGCAGCCCGAAACGAGTCAGCACATGGAATATGCTGGCAATGTAACACAATAGAGTAATGTACAGAATAATGCTGTCACTACATGCATATATGGCTGGTGGAGGCTGTATGGTTAATATGTTTTGCGGAAAGCCAATTTTTCCCTACTGCAAAGGAATATATTTTATTTAACTACAAAGTTTGTTGAAAAACATTGAGAATGGTAAACCCCATCTCAATCCCAATTAAAAGTAATTAATAACCCAACCAATTTTATATTAAGAGTGATGAGATCCACATGATAATCCAAGAACTAGATACTCAAGATGTCCATAACCGGGGACACGGCTAACCATGATTAGTTTGTACACTCTGCAGAGGTTTGTGCACTTTTCCCCACAAGAATCGATCTCCTCCATTGGATTTCTCGCACTACATAATGTTTGAGAAACGGATGACCGAGACACAGTCTTTTCGAAGAGGTCCCCTTAACCGATAGATAGGCTTGTACACCTACAATCCCCTACATCTACTCGCTGTAACACCCTCGATGCGGCTATGTCTCCCACGTGTCGAGGCACGACTTATAGACATAGGCGCATTGAAAGCAATGTCGCAAGTCAGGAATCATTACACAACCCATGTACACATATAATATAAAAGGGGAAATATAGCATAGTTGGCTTACACTCGCCACGTCACATCAAAGTACATAAATAACATCCATCATACAATCACTCATGGCCCGACTACGGCGCCAAAATAGAAAAGACCCCCAACAAGCGACTAGGCCCTGAATCTAACCCCGAATAGGCATCCCTACTGATCATCAGGAAACGACACATAGTAACGCTGAGAGTCCTCGTCGTACTCCCACTTCAGCTCAAGCGCGCCATCCGGAGAAGTATCATCTGTCCCTGCATCTGGTGTAATAGTAATCTGTGAGCCACAAAGGACTCAACAATCTCGCACCCTCGCGATCAAGACTATTTAAGCTTAATAGGTAGGAAAGGGGTAATGTAAGTGGAGCTGCAGCAAGCGACTAGCATATATGGTGGGTAACTTATTCGCAAAGGAGAGCGAGAAGAGGAGGCAAAGCACGAGCGGAAAACTATATAGAGCAGCCTACGCAAGCATAATTCCAACGTCGTGTCCACTTCCCGGAATCCGCCGAGAAGAGGCCATCACGGCAACACACTCAGTTGATTCATTTTAATTATTTAAGGTTCAAGTTATCTACAACCGGACATTAACAAATTCCCATCTGCCCATAACCGCGGGCACGGCTTTCGAAAGATCAATCCCTGCAGGGGGGGTCCCAACTTAGCCCATAACAAGCTCTCATGGTCAACGAAGGAATAGACCTCCACCCAGGACCCACCGATCAGACTCGGTATCCCGGTACAACAAGATGATTCGACAGGTCAAAACTAGTCCAGCAACACCGCCCGAATGCGCCGACAAATCCCGATAGGAGCTGCACATATCTCTTTCTCAGGGCACACTCAGATAAGCAATCCGTACAACTAAAACCAGCCCTCGGCTTCCCCCGAGGTGGCGCCGCAAGGGGCTCTAGTTCGGACCAACACTCAGAGGAGCACTGGCCCGTGGGGGGCTAAAATAAAGATGACCCTCGGGCTTCGGAAACCCAAGGGAAAAAGGGGTAGGTGGCAAATGGTAAAACCAATGTTGGGCATTGCTGGAAAAGCTTTAATCAAGGCGAACTATCAAGGGGTTCCCATTATAGCCCAACCGCGTAAGGGACGCAACAATCCGGGAACATAACACCGATATGACGGAAACTAGGGCGGCAAGAGTGGAACAAAACACTAGGCGAGAAGCCGAGCCTTCCACCCTTTACCAAGTATATAGATGAGTAAAGATAACATAGCAATATAATGATATCCCAACAAGTAAATAAATGTTCCAACAAGGAACGGCTCCAATCTTCACCTGCAACTAACAACGCTATAAGAAGGGCCGAGCAAAGCGGTAACATAGCCAATCAATGGTTTGCTAGGACAAAGGTGGGTTAGAGGCTCAATCATGGCAATTGGGAGGCTGACAAGCAAGTGGTAGGCATCGTAGCATTGGCAAAGCAAAAGAGCGAGCAAACTAGCATAGCAAAGATAGTAGTGATTTCAAGGGTGTGATCATCTTGCCTGCACAGTTGTCAGAGTTGACTGGATCCTCAAAAGCAAACTCAACGGGCTCCTCGTTAGCGAACTCGTCTCCCGGCTCTACCCAACAACACAAACAAGCAACAAGGATACAATCAACCACGTGCAAGGGCAACCAATAAGATGCAAAGATGATATGCTATGCGGGATGCGATGCGGGATGGAAAATGCAAGACGTGACAGGAAATGCATGAACCTGGCCTCAACTTGGAAAACCAAGTGTGCCACTGGATAGAGGGGAAGAAATCCCCTGAAAACGATATAAAGATCATGGCAATCGGAGCTACGGTTTGGAAATGGCAAGCGTTTTACTAAACGAACCGATCTGCGATTTACAGCAAGTAAGCTCCTAAATGCAACAAAATGAACATGCTACATCCACCAAACATGAAAACAAATTGCATGGCAGTGATGTACTCAAGAATATTAACAAATCACCAGGACTGAGGCATAGGCAAATTCATCCATTAAGGGCTTCAAACAAGCATGGCAAAACTGAATAAGCAAAACAGATTTCAGACTTAGCGAAATTAATGTTAGTCTGAAATTTCAGACCACGATGCTCTCTTCGGAGCAGCAAAACAACATGAAGCAAAAGCTGAACATGGCAAGTAAGAGCATGGCATGGAGCTACTCAACAAGCTTAACAAAACACCCAAAATGACCTGGGGCCAAAAGGGTTCACAAAATGCTCTACCGAGCACACGAACATCGATGAAACACAATCAGTTTTCAGACTTAGTGAAAACTGGGACATGCTGAAATTATAACTCACGGAGGCATGTAAACGAGCTCGATGCACTCACTACGGTGCAAGTCATGGCAAGGCAAGCATATATCCATTAATAAGGCACCAAAATGCTAGCTAGATATGACAAGAACAATGGCATAGCAAGCATGGATCACTAGCAGTAGCTCCGGCAAAATCGCAAAAGAGTTCACGATCTGCCCAAAACAACAACTATGCAAAAGTTGAGCTCGATTGAGTCAACCTAGGGTGCTCCAACATAACAAGTAAAGACATGGATGGATTAAGCACAACAAGCATAACAAATCACTCTTACTGATCATCCTCAAAAGAGGCACGGATCACTAGGAAACAAGCTGGACATATAGCATCGTGAACTAAAACATCCCAGACTTAGTGATTTTCACTAAGTCCCTGAAATCAGTAAACTCAGGTACCCTACTTCGCAAGCTTGCACAAGACAACACACACATCCTAAAAATGCAAGGGAGGCACCTCTGGAAAGAAGACAACATGCTTAACAATTCATCCCAAAGGGGCACAGGATATCATGCACGGATTAAACATGGCAAAAATGACAAAAGTCAATGTAGGGCTAACGGAGTTGCAATTTAACTCATGATGCCTCCTTCCAATAGCATTTTGGGCACCAAGATGACCTCAAATGCAAATGATGCAATGGAATGAAATGATGTACTCGTCGAGACGAAGATTTTGATATATCATATGTCCAAAACGGAGCTACGGATGCAGAAATATCATCAGTCAAAGATTGCTCGAAAAATAGGGTTTCGGGAGGAGAAAGTCAACCGAAATATCCTAGATCCAGATCTGGATCGGGCACGGATACCGAGGCCGCCGGAGTTACTGTTCACGGCCGGTTTTTGATCTCGCCTGCGTCGAGGGAGGGGAGGGGCTTGGCCGGCGGGAGGAGAGGGCGAGGCCGGTGCGGTGGTGCGGCTCCCGAGGTGCGGCGGCGCGGAGCCCCGGGGCGGCGGCGACCTCCGGCAGGGGCGGCGGCGTGGCCCGCGGCGGCGGCGGCGACCTGAGCCGAGGGAGGCGGCGGCGAGAGGAGACGGGCGGCGGGGCGAGCCGGCTGGGCCTCGGGGGCCAGCCTCGGGCCTCCCGGGCCTGGCGGCGGCGATGTGGGCGCCAGCCCACGTGGTAGGCGGCGGTTGGACGGGCTGTGCGGCGGACGTTGTCCGGCTCCGCCCGGACACATCCGTCGGTGGCGTATCCGGCGGGGATGATTTTTTTTAGGAGGAGGACGGGGAGAATCTGAGATTTGGAATGGGGGGGGGGTGTATATATAGGCATAGAGGGAGCTAGGAGAGTCCAAATGAGGTGCGGTTTTCGCCCACACGATCGTGATCGAACGACCGAGATGATGGAGCAGAGTTTGGTGGGTTTTGGGCCAACGTGGAGGGGTGTTTGGCTGCAACACACGGCCTTTTCGGTCCCTCGGTTAACCGTTGGAGCATCAAACGAAGTCCAAATGACCTGAAACTTGACAGGTGGTCTACCGGTAGTAAACCAAGGCCGCATGGCAAGTCTCGGCCCAATCCGGAAATGTTTAATCCCCACACACGAAAGAAAGCTAGAATTGGCCACCGGAGGAGAACGAAGCGCCGGAATGCAAAACAGACAACGGGGAAAATGCTCGAATGCATGAGATGAACATGTATGCAAATGCAATGCACGTGATGACATGATAAGAGATGCACGAAAAAAACAAAACAACACACGGAGACAAAGACCCGAACCCGAGAATTAAATATAACTTAATGCCGGAAACGGCAAGAGTTGGAGTACAATTCGGGAAGGTTACATATGGGGCATTACAACACTCCACCACTACGAAAAGATCTCGTCCCGAGATCTAGGACTGAAAGAACTCCGGGTACTCAGAACGGAGGTGATCCTCGCGTTCCCAGGTAGCTTCACGGTCGGAATGGTGTGACCACTTGATTTTGAGAAATTTGATTGACTTGTTGCGAGTTTTGCGTTCAGTCTCTTCAAGGATTGCAACTGGGTGCTCACGGTAGGAGAGATCTTCTTGGAGCTCAATGTCCTCGAAGTTGATGGTGCGCTCAGGCGTCTTGAAGCACTTACGGAGTTGCGAGACGTGGAACACATCATGAACATTGGCAAAGTTTGCAGGAAGCTCGAGTTGGTAGGCGAGGTCGCCTCTCTTGCTGACGATCTTGAAAGGCCCGACGTATCTGGGGGCAAGCTTCCCTTTGATACCGAAGCGACGAGTCCCTTTCATAGGAGAGACGCGGAGGTAGACATGATCTCCGATCTCGAAAGCCAAATCACGGTGCTTACTATCATAGTAGCTCTTCTGGCGAGATTGGGCTGCTTTGAGGTTATCACGAATGACCTTGCACATTTCTTCTGCCTTTGTGATCAGGTCATTACCCAGCAGCTGACGTTCACCGGTTTCAGACCAGTTGAGAGGTGTACGGCACTTCCTACCATACAGAATTTCAAATGGGGCCTTGCCGGAACTTGCTTGGAAACTGTTGTTGTACGAGAATTCAGCATAGGGAAGGCAATCCTCCCACTTCATGCCGAAGGAGATAACACACGCTCTGAGCATATCTTCAAGAATCTGGTTGACACGCTCGACTTGACCGCTTGTTTGAGGATGGAAAGCAGTGCTGAAGCGAATGCTGGTGCCCATGGCCTTCTGAAAAGAATCCCAAAACTTGGAGGTAAAGATGCTGCCACGGTCTGAAGATATCACTTGAGGAATACCGTGCAGAGAGACAATTCGAGAGGTATAGAGCTCCGCCAATTGAGCTGCAGTGATTGACTCTTTGATAGGCAGGAAATGAGCCACTTTGGTGAGCTTGTCGATGACAATGAATATATCATCATTGCCACGCTTGGACTTAGGAAACCCAGTCACGAAGTCCATTTCAATGTGGTCAAACTTCCATTCTGGAATGGCAACAGGTTGGAGGAGACCTGCTGGCCTCTGGTGTTCTGCTTTCACTCTTCTGCAGACATCACATTCATTCACGAATTGAGCGATCTCGCGCTTCATTCGAGTCCACCAATAGGTTTGCTTCAGATCTTGATACATCTTCGTGCTACCGGGGTGGATGGAGAGGAGAGAGTTGTGAGCCTCATTCATGATCACTTTACGAAGTTCACCTTTGGGCACAACAATTCGATCCTTGAAGAAGAGAGTGTCCTTGTCATCAAGTCGGTAGCACTTGTACTTGGACTGACTCTTTGCAATACCAATCTTCACCTTTTTCACCATAGCATCAAGAAGCTGGGCTTGGCGAATCTGGTCTTCCAAGGTAGGAGAAACTTGAAGGTTGGCGAGGAAACCTTGAGGAACAACTTGCAGATTAAGTTTGCGGAAAGCTTCACAAAGCTCGGGTTGATAAGGCTTAAGAATCAGACTGTTGCAATATGCTTTTCTGCTCAAAGCGTCAGCAATCACATTAGCCTTGCCTGGAGTATACTCGATACTCGGATTGTACTCTTGAATCATTTCGACCCATCGAGTCTGCCTGAGGTTGAGATTAGGCTGAGTGAAGATGTACTTGAGACTCTTGTGATCAGTGAAATTGTCCACTTTCCTTCCCAAGAGAAGATGTCTCCAAGTCAACAATGCGTGCACAACTGCCGCCAACTCGAGATCATGAGTGGGGTAGTTCTTCTCATTAGGCTTCAACTTGCGAGAGGTATAAGCCACAACTTTCTTCTCTTGCATCAGTACAGCACCTAGACCTTGGAGAGAGGCATCACAAAAGACCTCGTACGGCTTGGTTTCATCCGGCGGAGTCAGAACTGGAGCAGTGATCAATTTCTCTTTCAAAGCGTTGAAAGCAACATCACACTCCGGAGACCAAACGTACTTGACGTGCTTCTGAAGAAGATTTGAGAGAGGCTTCGCGATCTTGGAGAAGTTTTCAATGAATCTTCGGCAATAACTTGCAAGACCGAGGAAGCTACGGAGTTGCTTCACATTCTGAGGAGGTTCCCAATTAACGATTGCAGACACCTTCTCAGGATCCACGGAAATGCCCTTGGCAGAGATAATATGGCCAAGATAAAGAACCTCATCGAGCCAAAATTCACACTTGGAGAACTTGGCGTAGAATTGATGTTCCCTTAGCTTGTCAAGAACCAAACGCAAGTGCTTGGCATGATCTTCCTTGTTCTTCGAGAAAACCAGGATGTCGTCGAGATAGACCAAAACGAAGTCGTTGGTGTAGGGGTTGAAGATGAAGTTCATCATGCGAGAGAACGTCGGAGGAGCATTGGCGAGGCTAAAAGACATAACAGTGTATTCATATGACCCATAGCTTGTTCTGAACGCCGTCTTTGGAATATCTTGCTCACGAATGCGAATTTGGTGATAACCCATACGGAGGTCAAGCTTGGAGAATACTTGGGCACCCTTGAGTTGTTCAAACAACTCATTAATGTTGGGAAGTGGATATTTGTTCTTGATGGTCTTCTTGTTCAATGGACGGTAATCAACACAAAGTCGGTCCGTTCCATCCTTCTTCTTCACAAAAAGAACACCACAACCCCACGGAGAAGTACTAGGCCGAATGAGACCCATTCTTTCTTGAACATCGAGTTGTTTCTTCAACTCCTTCAACTCTTCGGGGCCGAGCTTGTAGGGACGTTTGCACACAGGTTCCGTACCGGGCTCAAGTTCAATAACAAATTCAACCGGCCGGTTTGGAGGCATGCCTGGGAGTTCTTCAGGGAAGACATCTTGATACTCACAAACAACCGGAATCTGCAAAATAGCATCCAATTCACCCTTTTCATTGAGAGAGAACAACCGGATGGTATTATCCTGAGCAGCAAATACAATGACATCTTCAGACAAATGAGTCAGTTGAATCTGCCTGGCTGCACAATCGAGGTGAGCCTTGTGTTTAGAGAGCCAGTCCATCCCAAGAATAAGATCGATATCGGAATCGCCAAGAACATTTGGAGAAGCCAAGAACTTATGATCACCCAAAGTGATAGTGACATCCGGAACACATACTCGAGATGTCATTTGACGGGCCGGAGAAACAATAGCCAACGGTTTCGACAACACTTGAGTAACAAAATCATGCTTAGATGCAAAAGGTCTCGACATAAAACAATGTGATGCACAAGTGTCAAAAAGAACCCTTGCAGGAATATCATTAACAGGAAGGTTACCCATGATCACATCTGACGAATCCTCTGCCTGAGCTGCATTCACCATATTGACCTTGGCGTTCTTGGGATTATGCTTGACCACAGCTGTACTTGCCGATCTGACAGGAGGAGGAGGAGGAAGACGCCTCTGGTTGAAACACTTGTTGGCATAGTGACCCTTCTGTTGGCACTTGTTGCACGTGACCTCTGAGAGCGGACGGTGGTACGGAGCACTCGATCTTGAAGCTTGAGACGAAGTCTTGTTCTGAAAGCCTGGGTTGGGTGGGTGGGATGAACCATTGCCACCTTTGCTCTTCTGCTGATACGGCTGACGGAACGGAGGAGGAGGAAGCCAATACTTCTGTTGCTTGGCCACTTGAGTAGAGGAAGAAGGCGTAGTGTCTCTGACTCGCTTCCTGGAAGCATCACACCTTAGTTGAGCAGCCTCTTGCTTCAGTGCCATGTTGTAGAACTCATTGTATCTCAGCGGCTCGAAGAGGACAAGAGCGAGCTGAATTTCTTCACGAAGACCACCCCTGAACTGATAGATCATGCTCTTCTCATCAGGAACATCCTGCTTGGCAAAACGGGCGAGCTTCTGGAACAACTTGTTGTAGTCATAGACAGACAAAGAGCCTTGCTTCAGACTGCGGAATTTTTCACGTTTGCTTTCAGTCACACTTTGAGGAATGTGATGAGCTCGGAAATCACGACGGAAATTATCCCAAGTGATCAAACGTCCACCTCTGGAATCCCGGTACTGCTGAAACCACTCTGCGGCCTGGTCCTTGAGTTGGAAAGACGCGAACTTGACGAAATCTTCAGGTCTGACGTTGCTACATTCAAAATGCTTGCCCAGATCGACTAACCAATCATCAGCATCGGTAGCCTCAACGCAGTTACTGAACGTCTTTGGACCATTTGCAGGAACTGATTCAGAGTTGCAAATTGGTTCCGGTTGTTGCCTTGATTTCCTTGACTGCTTTGATTCCGCTCTTGGATGATTTGCATGATCAGCTGTGTATTTGCATTAGTAGCAGCCATCACAGCTTGCCATGCTTCCGGAGGAGGCGGAGGTGGCGGCGGGTCTTGATTCTGGTTCTGACTGGTGCTCTTAGCGGGAGCCATCCTGAAGAGGTTGACCACCGTTAGCACACAAATAGAGAAATATTGAAGGTGAATCCAACGGAATGAAAATTGCAACATAAAGTCTTCACATCCGAACAAAATGAATGAATGCACTTCTCTTGAAGTGGTCACATATTCCTAAATTGCGAAGCCACGAAGAATCAGGTAGAAGAGGTACATCAACGAGGGATGGAATCAACATATGACGTCGAAGCAAAACGGTTACCACAACTCGAAATAAAACCAAGGGTTGGCTTGCGGAATAAGCCGGAACAAACACATGATAGAAATTTCGTCCGAAGTTTTCGTGGTAGGACCTACACGGGCTCGACCGTACAGCACCATCATGTACAAGGCAGTGCACATGACATACGAAGCGTCCCCGAGTCAGCATAGCCAAGGACTCTTTAAGACACAACGAGACCACTGTAAAATCGACCGTGAATAGGCGAACCACTAGACGTCGAACCCCAATTTCATATCACACATCTGTTGGAAAGATATCCTAAGGCTACTTGAATTCCCACCTATGAAACTCCCGAAACTTTCCGGTTATGCAATCAGGTGTTGGGGATACAGGGGAAGCATAATATCTCACCCAAGCTAGCAAATCCTACATCCATCTGCATCCATCGTTCAACACATAACCAAGAAACCTTCGGAAACCATCTATCTCAACCTTCGAAAAGCATCCGTTATACGAGTTATGGCGATACTCCCGAACTCCCGCCCCAGTACTGGGTGGCGTCGAGGTTATCTCGCCAACGAACTGGATAAAGGAGATTTTCGATGTCGCGCACATATCTCAAGTATGCCAGAATTGCAACGATAGAATTATGATGACAACACCTCAGAGCTCAACTCCCCGGAACACTTCCACTAAACCCCTGACAGGAGGCACCAAGACAGTATTCACATCATAAGCCATCGGAACAAAACCAAGATACTCGCGTGATCCTAAATTTTTTTTAGTGAAATTTGAGAAGACAAGAGTCAAAACTCTACATCAGGATGCCTTGCCAGAGCGATGAGGAGACTGGGAAGTAAAAAGAATTCCTAAGCTCTCCGATATATAATTCCTAAGGACTCAAATCATTTTTCTAGACACAACTCGGCTGCTAAAAACGATCAAGCAATGGGGCTCCTAAGGTCGGGGAAGGCTCTGATTACCAACTTGTAACGCCCTCGATGCGGCTATGTCTCCCACGTGTCGAGGCACGACTTAGAGACATAGGCGCATTGAAAGCAATGTCGCAAGACGGGAATAATTACACAACCCATGTACATATATAATATAAAAGGGGAAATATAGCATAGTTGGCTTACACTCGCCACGTCACATCAAAGTACATAAATAACATCCATCATACAATCACTCATGGCCCGACTACGGCGCCAAAATAGAAAAGACCCCCAACAAGCGACTAGGCCCTGAATCTAACCCCGAATAGGCATCCCTACTGATCATCAGGAAACGACACATAGTAACGCTGAGAGTCCTCGTCGTACTCCCACTTCAGCTCGAGCGCGCCATCCGGAGAAGTATCATCTATCCCTGCATCTGGTGTAATAGTAATCTGTGAGCCAAAAAGGACTCAGCAATCTCGCACCCTCGCGATCAAGACTATTTAAGCTTAATAGGTAGGAAAGGGGTAATGTAAGTGGAGCTGCAGCAAGCGACTAGCATATATGGTGGCTAACTTATTCACAAAGGAGAGCGAGAAGAGGAGGCAAAGCACGAGCGGAAAACTATATAGAGCAGCCTACGCAAGCATAACTCCAACGCCGTGTCCACTTCCCAGACTCCGCCGAGAAGAGGCCATCACGGCAACACACTCAGTTGATTCATTTTAATTATTTAAGGTTCAAGTTATCTACAACCGGACATTAACAAATTCCCATCTGCCCATAACCGCGGGCACGACTTTCGAAAGATCAATCCCTGCAGGGGGGTCCCAACTTAGCCCATAACAAGCTCTCACGGTCAACGAAGGAATAGACCTCCACCCAGGACCCACCGATCAGACTCGGTATCCCGGTACAACAAGATGATTCGACAGGTCAAAACTAGTCTAGCAACACCGCCCGAATGCGCCGACAAATCCCGATAGGAGCTGCACATATCTCTTTCTCAGGGCACACTCAGATAAGCAATCCGTACAACTAAAACCAGCCCTTGGGTTCCCCCGAGGTGGCACTGCAAGGGGCTCTAGTTCGGACCAACACTCAGAGGAGCACTGGCCCGTGGGGGGCTAAAATAAAGATGACCCTCGGGCTCCGGAAACCCAACGGAAAAAAGGGGTAGGTGGAAAATGGTAAAACCAATGTTGGTCATTGCTGGAAAAGCTTTAATCAAGGCGAACTATCAAGGGGTTCCCATTATAGCCCAACCGCGTAAGGGACGCAACAATCCGGGAACATAACACCGATATGACGGAAACTAGGGCGGCAAGAGTGGAACAAAACACTAGGCGAGAGGCCGAGCCTTCCACCCTTTACCAAGTATATAGATGAGTAAAGATAACATAGCAATATAATGATATCCCAACAAGTAAATAAATGTTCCAACAAGGAACGGCTCCAATCTTCACCTGCAACTAACAACGCTATAAGAAGGGCCGAGCAAAGCGGTAACATAGCCAATCAATGGTTTGCTAGGACAAAGGTGGGTTAGAGGCTCAATCATGGCAATTGGGAGGCTGACAAGCAAGTGGTAGGCATCATAGCATTGGCAAAGCAAAAGAGCGAGCAAACTAGCATAGCAAAGATAGTAGTGATTTCAAGGGTGTGATCATCTTGCCTGCACAGTTGTCAGAGTTGACTGGATCCTCAAAAGCAAACTCAACAGGCTCCTCGTTAGCGAACTCGTCTCCCGGCTCTACCCAACAACACAAACAAGCAACAAGGATACAATCAACCACGTGCAAGGACAACCATTAAGATGCAAAGATGATATGCTATGCGGGATGCGATGCGGGATGCAAAATGCAAGACGTGACAGGAAATGCATGAACCTGGCCTCAACTTGGAAAACCAAGTATGCCACTGGATAGAGGAGAAGAAATCCCCTGAAAACGATATAAAGATCATGGCAATCGGAGCTACGGTTTGGAAATGGCAAGCGTTTTACTAAACGAACCGATCTCGATTTACAGCAAGTAAGCTCCTAAATGCAACAAAATGAACATGCTACAGCCACCAAACATGAAAACAAAACAAATTGCATGGCAGTGATGTACTCAAGAAGATTAACAAATCACCAGGACTGAGACATAGGCAAATTCATCCATTAAGGGCTTCAAACAAGCATGGCAAAACTGAATAAGCAAAACAGATTTCAGACTTAGCGAAATTAACGCTAGTCTGAAATTTCAGACCACGATGCTCTCTTCGGAGCAGCAAAACAACATGAAGCAAAACCTGAACATGGAAAGTAAGAGCATGGCATGGAGCTACTCAACAAGCTTAACAAAACACCCAAAATGACCTGGGGCCAAAAGGGTTCACAAAATGCTCTACCGAGCACACGAACATCGATGAAACACAATCAGTTTTTAGACTTGGTGAAAACTGGGACATGCTGAAATTATAACTCACGGAGGCATGTAAACGAGCTCGATGCACTCACTACGGTGCAAGTCATGGCAAGGCAAGCATATATCCATTAATAAGGCACCAAAATGCTAGCTAGATATGACAAGAACAATGGCGTAGCAAGCATGGATCACTAGCAATAGCTCCGGCAAAATCGCAAAAGAGTTCACGATCTGCCCAAAACAACAACTATGCAAAAGTTGAGCTCGATTGAGTCAACCTAGGGTGCTCCAACATAACAAGTAAATACATGGATGGATTAAGCACCACAAGCATAACAAATCACTCTTACTGATCATCCTCAAAAGAGGCATGGATCACTAGGAAACAAGCTGGACATATAGCATCGTGAACTAAAACATCCCAGACTTAGTGATTTTCACTGTCCCTGAAATCAGTAAACTCAGGTACCCTACTTCGCAAGCTTGCACAAGACAACACACACATCCTAAAAATGCAAGGGAGGCACCTCTGGAAAGAAGACAACATGCTTAACAATTCATTCCAAAGGGGCACAGGCATATCATGCACGGATTAAACATGGCAAAAATGACAAAAGTCAATGTAGGGCTAACGGAGCTGCAATTTAACTCATGATGCCTCCTTCCAAGAGCATTTTGGGCACCAAGATGACCTCAAATGCAAATGATGCAATGGAAAGAAATGATGTACTCGTCGAGACGAAGATTTTGATATATCATATGTTCAAAACGGAGCTACGGATGCAGAAATATCATCAGTCAAAGATTGCTCGAAAAATAGGGTTTTGGGAGGAGAAAGTCAACCGAAATATCCCAGATCCAGATCTGGATCGGGCACGGATACCGAGGCCGCCGGAGTTACTGTTCACGGCCGGTTTTTGAGCTCGCCAGCGTTGAGGGAGGGGAGGGGCTTGGCCGGCGGGAGGAGAGGGCGAGGCCGGTGCCGTGGTGCGGCTCCCGAGGCGCAGCGGCGCGGAGCTCCGGGGCGGCGGCGACCTCTGGCAGGGTGGCAGTCCATAGGAGAATCACACGGTACCCCGGGATTTCCAAAAATACAGGAATCACTGGGTTCCCCAGGTGCCTCAATCCACCCAGATGTGTATTAAAGTTGCCACCTTCAGTTAGCCATTAATTAACAACTCATATCTATCATGGATACGCTGAAACCCAAACCACGTCTACGAGCGTAGCATAGCAATATAAGCAACGTAGAAGTAACTCCCATAGGTTTGATAATAAATAGGTGAATAGGTACTACCTCGTCTACTTCCCAAAACCCACAATTTATTCAGATCCTAACCGTGCAATTATTTGAGGATTGATCTAATGCAATAAAACTGGGTAGTAAAGGAGTATGATCAAAGTGTTACTTGCCTTGCTGATGATCCGTGAAACCTAGAGACTCGTAGTAGCACGCTTCACGCATCGAGTACTCTATCGCAATCAAACAAGCATACAATAAGCAATCAAGCAAAGATGCATGGGTAAAACTCAAATAAGAAGATCTAACCAGAAAGTTCAACATAAGAACTCTAGTTTACAAAAAGAATCAAATCAAACGAAGCAACGAAACTCAAATTGCGGAAGAAACAAGCTTTGTTTACTAATCTGGACTAAAGTCAATTTTTATAGTAGCAAAAACTTTTTTAAGTTGATTAAACAAAAAGAGGGCTTTGAGGCGAAACTCTAGGCGCTTGAATCGCCTGATTCTGATAAACGAGCGAAAAGTTAAACCAAAACGAAAATGGGATCAGAAATCGCGATCGAAAATAATCGCGAAAAATCCAAGAAAAAGAAAACTGACGAACAGGCTAACAAATGAACATTCGCTATCTGCGGCTAACGGGCGAAAACCATTCGTTAAAATGAACGTATGGATGAACGTTTGCTAAATAACTAAACCGGGAAAATAAAACCGATCTAATAAAGAACGCATCTAGGTTTTTACCGAAAAAACCGAATCGGTTAAAAGAAAAACTGGCGGCGGCGGCAAACTCCAGCGGCTCCGGGGACGGCGAGGCGGCGGGTCGGCTGCGGGGCGGTGTGGCGCGGCGGTGGGTCGGTGGCGGCGGCGCGCTGCACGGGCGGCGGGCTGGCGCGGGCGGCGGCCAGGGTTGGCGGGGCGGCACGGGCTGGTGGGCTGCGGCCTCGGCGGCTTATAAAGCCTCCCCCGGGCGGAGTCCCGGGCGGATACGGCCCAGAGTTGGTTTCCTCTTTTTTTAATATTTTGCACAGAAAAACAAATAAAATAAATACTAAACTGACTCCAAAAATGTCACATCCCTAGTCCTGGTATGGTCCTAGGCTTGCTTTGTGCATCATGTTTATTTTCTCAAATGAAATTGAAATGGGGAAGTTGCAAACCCTAGCACCAAAGCAATTCAAATAGGTTCAAATTAAAAGTGGAATTTCAATGAACCCAAAATGCTTTTCAAAAATGTTCATGGTCTTTGGAAAATGTTGGGAACAACAACCAGAGGTGATGCACAATTTTCCTTCTCATTTTGGATTTTTGAATCAATGCATAAATATTTGAATTGGAGCTATTTAAATTATATAAATATTTTTAATAGCTCCAAAAATGTTGGGTATTGGTGAGGGCATCTAGAATATTATATCTAGATGCCACAATTATTTTCAGCATTTATGGAAATGATTCAACATTTCTTTTAGTTACAAAACAAATGTCAGAAAATAGAAAAGAAAACAAAACAGGAGAAAACCTACCTGGCGCCTCTGGCCGGCCCATCCCTGTTCTGGCCCAGCCCACCAGGGGCATGGGCGTCTTCCTCCTCTTGCCAGTCGGCAGAGGGGAAGCTGCGCCCGACGCCGTGCGCGCCGGCACGCAGCTGCCTGCCTGGCGCCCTCCTCGTCGCCCTGGAACGCCCGGACGACGCCACGCGCTGCCCCTTACCCCTCTCACTCCCCCAGCTCTCTCCTCTCCTCTCCCTCGCTCCCTCTCTCACGGCCGAGCGCCACCGCCGCCATCGGCCACTTCTGCCGCGCCCACAGCCACAGCCTCGCCTCCCCGACGCGCTCCACAGCTCCTCCGCGATCCCCTCTTCCTCCTCGTCGAGCAACGCACCTCCGGACGGCCTGCATCACCGCCATCGCCATCGTCTTCCTCCTCGGGCTCCGCCGTCCGCCGCTGCAATTCGTTGCCGTTGGACCTCCCCCGAGCTCTCTGACGCCTCAACCGGATCCGCGGTGAGCCCCGCCACCATTTCCCCTTCTCCAATTAGTCGCTCGCGCACCGTAGCATCGTTCCCCGCCATGGCCGTAGCGCTTCGCCGCCGTCCATGTCGCCGCCGTCTTCTTGGCCCGCCTCCGCCCAAACCGAGCACCCCATCGTGCTCCTGGTGCCACGAGGGTGCCACAGAGCCCCTCGGGTGGCCTTCCCGTGCCCCGCAGCCTGCTCCCTCCCATAGCCGTGCTCCGGCCGCCGCGGATGACCTCGCCGCGGTCGTCTCCGGCCACCCCACGGCCTCCCGCGTTTCCCACTGGATGCGCGCGAGCCTGGGCGTCGCGTAGGTGGCCTCCGCCGCTCAAATGGTCATCGGAGGACCAAATCCGAGGCCCTCCGCCGCGTTCGGCCTCGCCGGCGGCTAAACGCCGGCGGGTTGACCGGTTTGACCACAGCCGTTGACCTCTCCCCTCTCTCTCAATGACATGTGGGCCCGGCCCTGTTAAGTTTTTAGTTAAGATTAGTTTAACAACTAATTAACTCTGTTTAGCTAATTGGGCCACTGACGCGTGGGCCCAACCCCATTAACTAAACCAGATTAGGTTTATTTTTAAATTAGGATTAACCACAGACACTGACGTGTGGGCCCCACACGTCAGGTTTGACCTGGTCAGCCGCCTTTGACCTGCTGATGTAAGCATGACGTAGAGCTGACGCAATAATTGATTTCTGGAATTAATTTAAATTAGGAAATTCCAGAAAATAGTTAAAACTTCAAAAAATCATAGTAATTCAACCGTAACTCCAAATCAAATAAATTATATATGAAAAATTATCAGAAAAATGCAAGGAATCCATTTATGCCAGTTTCATGCATGAAAAACCAACTTATACTTGCTGTATAAGTGAAAACGTAATAATGGCATGTTATATACTTAAATTGGGGTTTGCATATGAACCTTTGGTTCATATGGACTTCAATCAAATTGATGCTAGATGCATTAGGGCAAATCATAGCACCTTTGAATGTCATCTTCATGCATCATATTGTTGCATATGGTTGTTTATTGATTTCCGGCACCGTTCCCTCTCGATAGGTTCTACTCCGGAAGGTGTCCCGAGTACCTGTCTGAGGAGCAGTGCTTCTTCGTGGATCTATCAGGCAAGCAAACCCCCTTGAGCATCTCGATAAAGTCACACTCTCTCGCTCCTGCTCCTTTTACTGCATTAGGACAACAACGATTCAAACTGCTACTTTCTGCTGCGGTAGCTGAACCCATTCCTTTGCATGACCTGTCATTGCCACAGTAAATAGTTGAAACCCACTAGCATGAGTAGGAGTTGCTTGAGCCTTGATGTGCCTGCTCATCCATGCTTGTTTTCTTTATGCCAGCTATGCTTAGAGTTGTGTCAGGTCTGATTCATCGGAATGAATCGGAGTGGTGAACATGTCCTATCGGTAAAGGCTAAGTGTGTGCACACGTTTTGGTAAAGGTAGCGATGAGAGGCCATGTAGGAGTACATGGTGGGTTGTCTCATTGGAACCGTCCTTAAGCACTGAGTTCTGTATATGTTATCCAAGTCCAGTTACTACCACACATTGGGTTCCGGTTATCCGGCCCCTCTCGACTTATTAATCCACTTGATCTCTGTCCAGGAGTTGCAACTAGTTTCTGGCGTTTGTAGGTAGTGCTACTTGTCTACCAGGTGGTGTCCGACGGGACAGGCTTGGGACAGACTAGGCATTGTGGCACGGTGTACCAAGTGGCACACGGATGGTGGGCTTGGGAACCCTGCACACATCGTTTGGGGCCGTGAGCGACACCCCGGCCGGATCTCCTTGCGGATGGAACCCGAATAGGCGATAAACCTGGACGAGAGACTTGTGTGGTTAGTCAGGTCGTGGCCGACACCCCCGCCCGGCTTCCGCTTGAAGGTTGCCGAGGTACATGACGTGTACAGGGCTATAAGTGGCGAGAGCGTGTGTGAAGAAGTACACCCCTGCAGGGTCAATATTGTCTATTCGAATAGCCGTTTTCCTCGGATATGGAAACTTGGAGGACTTATATAGTACATAGACAACTTGAAGTGGATACTCTAAAATACGCAAGATAAGCGTGAGTGCTATGGATGGCCTTCTCGAAGGGAGACGGGAACGGATCCATAGTGGGGTATTGATATGGTGAATTTGTGGACTCGTGTGCGTCTTCTCACCTAAAGAAGTTTTTGATACTCGTAGTATAGATTAGCCATTGAGTCAAAGCTGGCTTGCTGCTGTTAAACTCCACCACCCCCTTTGTTGATAATGATGCATATGTAGATAGTTCTGAAGTAAGACTTGCTGAGTACCTTTGTACTCACGTTTGCTTATTTATGTTTTGCAGTTGGTTACACTAGTGGCTTCGACGAGTAGCTTGTATCCCAGCTACGATCTTGTACCCTTGGGAGGGTCGTGTTTAGTCAGGCTTCTTAGTCTTTTTCTTTTGTAGTTGTCTGTACTCAGACATGTAATGCTTCCGCTTGTTGCTTGTATGCTCTGAATGATGGGTCATGTGACCCTTGTTTGTATTTATGCTATGTGGCTCTTCTGGGCCCTTATCTATATGAGTTTGAGTTATGTTGTGATGCCATGATGTACAGCACATACATGCATGTTATGCGTACATGTAACGTGTATTGCTATGTGTGGGATCCGACAACCTAGTTGTTTACCTCTGATAGCCTCTCTTATGGGGAAATGTAGTCTTGTGTTTCCATGTGCCATAGTAGTCCGCTACAGCCCGGTTCACCGGAGTCCTGTTAGCCCAGCACTACTGCTCGGGACACTTGACTGGCCGGCATGTGTTTCACTTTGTTCCTGTGTCTCTCCCTTCGGGGAAATGTCACGCGGTGACATCCGGAGTCCTGCTTAGCCTGCTAAAGCCCGGGTTCTCGGAGTCCTGTTAGCCCAGTGCTACAGCCCGGATTCACACGCTGCTGACCGACACGCTCGACGTGAATCATGTATGCCTGTTCCCATAGGTTAGTGCCACTTTGGGTTCACGACTAGTCATGTCGGCCCGGGTTCTCTGCCATATGGATGCTAGCGACACTATCATATACGTGCGCCAAAATGCGCAAACGGTCCCGGGCCAGGTAAGGTGGCACCCGTGGGAATACCGTGCGTGAGGCCGCAAAGTGATATGAAGTGTTACATGCTAGATCGGTGTGACTTGGGATCGTGGTCCCGACAGCGTTGGTATCAGAGCCTGACTGACTGTAGGATTACCAAGCCAAACTGGTCGAAGTTGAGTCTAGAAATGCTTTAGTTACATAAGGGAATTGATTGTGGAAGGGAACATAAGGCTCTTTTTACTCCTTTACCTCATGTCATTCTTTCTGAGTCAGCCTCTTCTTTTCTACGAGGGTTAAGGCCTAGGCTTCTCCTCTATCTCTCAGGATGACGTGTTACTAAATCGTAAAGTCTTAGGATTTTTGGGCTGTGTCTCAATATAGTTTTACTACTTCTGTGTGTCCTCAGTCTGACCCAGAACCTTGATATTATGATGCTGATTGATTATACTATTCCTTTGATGAATGTCTCAAAAATCCTTTTGAGCATTTACAGCCGTTATGCTGCCGAAATTGTCCCAGGATTTTTGGACTTTCCAATGCTTTTGCATTACATTCCGCATCCCTAGGTCGATGCTAATTCCATCCTTGTTTCCTTGGTTTCTGTGTCAGGATGTCGTCTGCTAACCGAGCTTCAGTTACTCATAGCAAGAACCATGGAGATGGTAGGGACGAGGATTCTCCTGACCAGCCTTTGGTGGCAGAGTTCTTGTTAGCCTCCGAGAGGAACAAGCGTGAGACTAACTGCTTGCTGGCACAGATTGAGCAGAACACCGCACATCAGCGTAAGAAGTTGGTTTCCATCACCGACTTCATTGGTCTGAAACCACCCACCTTCCATCATTCCATTGAGCCACTCGATGCGGATGACTGGCTCCGAAGCATCACTCACAAGTTGCATTCTGCGAACGTCGCTGAAAGTAACAAGGTCACCTATGCTACATATCACTTGGAAGGACCTGCTAGTATTTGGTGGCAGAGCTTTGAGGCTATGCTTCCAGCTGGTCAGATTCCTACGTGGAAAGATTTCACCGAGGCTTTTCGTGAGCACCACATTCCTCAGGCTCTCTTTGACCGCAAGAGGGAAGAGTTCTGTAATTTTACCCAGGGTAAGCTGCCTGTTGATGCTTACAGTAGGGAGTTTGGAAACCTCACCCGCTATGCTACAGAAGAAGTGTCCACGGACGCTAAGAAGCTGGCTAGGTTCCAGAAGGGTCTCCACCCTAAGTTGCGTCGTGATCTCCACCTGCATCATTGTGATACTTTCCAGGCTCTTGTGAACAAGGCCATTAATGCAGAGACAGCTCAACTCACTTACGAGGAGTCTCGTAAGCACAACCGTGTTCTGGGTTCTTCCTCCCGCTCTGGCTCTCAGAAGCGACGGATTTGGATTCCGAACTCGGCTCTTCCACCTCGATATGCACCGAGGCCATCCTATGTGGTGCCTCACCCAACTCAGCAACATGCTCCACTCAGGCCTATTAGTGGACCACTTGCCAACGTAGGTCCACGTCCTACCTCAGGAACTTGCTTTACCTGCGGAGAACCAGGACACTATGCACGTGACTGCCCTCAGTCCAGTTATGCTCCACCCCAGTCTGAGAGGTCAGTTGGCCGTGAAAAGCCATCAGTCAAGATGATCAGTACCAAGCCAGCCTCTATTGAACGAGCATGTGTGCACCATGTCTCAGCTTCAGAAGTTCAAGATGATCCCGATGTCGTACTGGGTACACTTCTTGTCAATTGTCACCCAGCTTCAGTTCTGTTTGATACTGGAGCACCCCACTCCTTCATATTTGAAGGTTACGCTCGGATGCACTACATGTCATTTTGTGATATGCCAACTCCACTAATAATCCAGACTCCTGGTTCCAAATGGCAAACCTCCAAGGTAAGCCATGGTAATGAAATCCTTGTTGATAGACTGGTTTTCCTTGCTTCTTTGATATCTCTCAAGTCCTCAGATATTAACATCATCTTGGGTATGGACTGGATGACAGCTCATCATGCCAAGATCGATTGTTACACCAGATCTGTTCAACTTACACATCCATCTGGCAAAATAGTCACTGTCTCCACTAGAGTTGCAAGGCGTCAACTCTATTCTCTTAATGCCAGCCCTCTTCTAGACCTTGGGGATATTCCGGTAGTCCGTGACTTCCCGGATGTCTTTCCAGAAGAACTGCCAGGTGTCCCACCTGATAGAGATGTAGAGTTTGTCATAGAACTTATCCTAGGAACTGTTCCAATCTCTAGGAGACCATACAAGATGGCACCTTTGGAGTTAGACGAGCTTAAGAAACAACTTGATGAGTCCTTGCAGAAGGGTTTCATCTGTCCCAGTTCTTCTCCTTGGGCTTGTCCTGTCCTCTTCGTCAAGAAGAAGGATGGTTCAGATTGAATGGTTGTAGATTATCGTCCCGTTAATTTGGTCACGATAAAGAACAAGTATCCGCTCCCCAGGATCAACGACCTGTATGATCAGCTCGCTGGATCCTCAGTCTTTTCCAAGATGGATTTGAGGTTAGGCTACCACCAAATAAAGATCAGAAACGGGGACATCCCCAAAACGGCCTTTGTCACTCGTTATGGTCAATACGAGTACACCATGATGTCTTTCGGCCTAACCAATGCTCCAGCTACTTTCTCCCGCTTGATGAACTCGATCTTTATGGAGTATTTAGATAAGTTCGTCGTGGTTTATCTCGATGATATTCTTATTTACTCGAAGAACGAGGAAGAGCATGCCGAACATCTTAGGCTTGTGTTAGAAAAACTCCGAGAGCATCGTCTTTATGCCAAGTTCTCTAAGTGTGAATTTTGGTTGCCAGAAGTGACCTATTTAGGCCACGTGATCTCCGGTAAGGGCATTGCTGTAAATCCCGAGAGAGTCAAAGCCGTTCTCGATTGGACTCCACCCGAAACAGTCAAACAAGTTAGGAGTTTCCTTGGTCTAGCCAGTTATTGTTGCCGCTTCGTTGAAAACTTCTCCAAAGTGGCCAAACCCCTCACGGAGCTTCTCAAGAAAGATAAAAGGTTTGAGTGGACCCCACAGTGTGAGCACAGTTTTCAGGAACTGAAAAGACGCCTGACTTCTGCGCCCATACTCGTGCCACCGGATTTCACTAAAGACTTTATTATCTATTGCGATGCTTCGCGTCAAGGACTAGGTTGCATTCTTATGCAGTATCGTCATGTGATTGCCTATGCATCTCGACAGTTGCATCCACATGAGGAAAATTATCCTACACATGATCTGGAGCTTGCAGCCGTAGTCTATGCACTTAAGACTTGGCGACATTACCTTGTTGGTAACCGTTGCGAAATCTACACCGACCATCAGAGTCTCAAGTATATCTTCACCCAACCGGATCTGAATCTCAGACAGAGACGTTGGTTGGAGTTGATCTCGGATTACGACTTAGGAATCACCTACACCCGAGGCAAAGTCAATGTCATGGCTGATGCTTTAAGTCGTAAATCCTATTGCAACAACCTCATGTTGCAACATTGTCAACCGCCCCTCCATGAGGAATTCTGTAAGCTTAACCTTCACATAGCTCCTCATGGTTTCCTTTCTACCTTGGTGGCGAAACCTACCCTTACGGATCAGATCATAGAGGCTCAGAAGCATGATACGGGAATCTCCCGGATCAAGAAGAATATTTCCAAGGGAGTTGCTGGTTGTTTCTCCATGGATGAACGAGGTGTTGTTTACTTTGGTAACCGTTTGGTGGTTCCCAAATGTCAACAGATGCAGCAACTGATCCTTAAGGAGGCCCATGAATCCCCTCTCACGATTCATCCCGATAGTACAAAGATGTATCAGGACCTACGCCAGAGGTTCTGGTGGACTAGGATGAAGAGAGAAATCGCTCAGTATATTGCCAACTGTGACATTTGTCGTCGCGTTAAGGCAGAGCATCAAAGACCTGCTGGCACCCTTCAACCTTTAGCTATTCCCGATTGGAAATGGGACAAAGTTGGTATGGACTTCATCATCGGCTTTCCCAGGACCAAGAAAGGCTATCTTCGTAGTCATTGATCGTCTTTCCAAAGTGGCTCACTTCCTACCTGTTCGAGAGAGTATCACTGCTAGTCAGCTCGCTGACTTATATATCTCCCGAGTAGTGTCACTCCATGGTGTTCCACTAGAGATCAATTCAGACCGTGGCAGTCTTTTCACCTCTCATTTCTGGGAAAGTTTCCAAACTGCCATGGGCACCCATCTTTCTTTCAGTACCGCCTTCCACCCTCAATCAAGTGGTCAGGTGGAAAGGGTCAACCAAATTCTCGAAGACATGCTTAGAGCTTGCGTTATCTCATTCGGTATGGATTGGGAGAAATGTCTTCCATTTGCCGAGTTTGCTTATAACAATAGCTACCAATCCAGTCTTAAGAAAGCACCCTTCGAGATCCTGTATGGACGAAGATGTCGAACACCTTTGAACTGGTCAGAAACCGGCGAAAGACAATTCTTTGGACCGGATATGATCCAGGAGGCAGAAGAGCAAGTTCGCATCATTCGTGAGAATTTGAAAACAGCCCAATCTCGTCAAAAGAGCCAGTATGACCGTCGTCATAAGGAAGTGGCTTATGAAGTTGGCGACAAGGCTTACCTTCGGGTTACTCCTTTGAAGGGTACCCATCGTTTCGGTATCAAGGGCAAGTTGGCTCCTCATTACATCGGTCCTTTTCGCATTCTCGCTAAACGAGGAGAGGTTGCCTACCAGTTGGAACTACCCCCACATCTTTCTCGAGTTCATGATGTTTTCCACGTCTCTCAACTCAGGCGTTGCTTCTCGGATCCCATCCGCGGAGTGGACCACGAAACGCTTGATCTCCAAGATAACCTCACTTATCAAGAGTACCCCATTCACATTCTGGATCAAGCAGAGCGTGTCACTCGACGTCATAACATCAAGTTTCTCAAGGTTCAATGGTCTCATCATACCGAGAGAGAAGCTACTTGGGAGCGAGAAGATCGTCTTCGACTTGAGTACCCCGCTTTCTTTCCGCCAACTCCTGAATCTCGGGACGAGATTTCTTCGAGTGGCGGCGAGTTGTAACATCCCTAGTCCTGGTATGGTCCTAGGCTTGCTTTGTGCATCATGTTTATTTTCTCAAATGAAATTCAAATGGGGAAGTTGCAAACCCTAGCACCAAAGCAATTCAAATAGGTTCAAATTAAAAGTGGAATTTCAATGAACCCAAAATGCTTTTCAAAAATGTTCATGGTCTTTGGAAAATGTTGGGAACAACAACCAGAGGTGATGCACATTTTTCCTTCTCATTTTGAATTTTTGAATCAATGCATAAATATTTGAATTGGAGCTGTTTAAATTATATAAATATTTTTAATAGCTCCAAAAATGTTGGGAATTGGTGAGGGCCGCTAGAATATTATATCTAGATGCCACAATTATTTTCAGCATTTATGGAAATGATTCAACATTTCTTTTAGTTACAAAACAAATGTCAGAAAGTAGAAAAGAAAACAAAACAGGAGAAAACCTACCTGGGCTTCTTACCTGGCGCCTCTGGCCGGCCCATCCCTGTTCTGGCCCAGCCCACCAGGGGCATGGGCGTCTTCCTCCTCTTGCCAGTCGGCAGAGGGGAAGCTGCGCCCGACGCCATGCGCGCCGGCACGCAGCTGCCTGCCTGGCGCCCTCCTCGTCGCCCTAGAACGCCCGGACGACGCCACGCGCTGCCCCTTACCCCTCTCACTCCCCCCAGCTCTCTCCTCTCCTCTTCCTCGCTCCCTCTCTCACGGCCGAGCGCCACCGCCGCCACCGGCCACTTCTGCCGCGCCCACAGCCACAGCCTCGCCTCCCCGACGCGCTCCACAGCTCCTCCACGATCCCCTCTTCCTCCTCGTCGAGCCACGCACCTCCGGACAGCCTGCATCGCCGCCATCGCCATCGTCTTCCTCCTCGGGCTCCACCGTCCGCCGCTGCAATTCGTTGCCGTTGGACCTCCCCCGAGCTCTCTGGCGCCTCCACCGGATCCGCGGTGAGCCCCGCCACCATTTCCCCTTCTCCAATTAGTCGCTCGCGCACCGTAGCATCGTTCCCCGCCATGGCCGTAGCGCTTCGCCGCCGTCCATGTCGCCGCCGTCGTCTTGGCCCGCCTCCGCCCAAACCGAGCACCCCATCGTGCTCCTGGTGCCACGAGGGTGCCACAGAGCCCCTCGGGTGGCCTTCCCGTGCCCCGCAGCCTGCTCCCTCCCGTAGCCGTGCTCCGGCCGCCGCGGATGACCTCGCCGCGGTCGTCTCCGGCCACCCCACGGCCTCCCGCGTGTCCCACTGGATGCGCGCGAGCCTGGGCGTCGCGTAGGTGGCCTCCGCCGCTCAAATGGTCACCGGAGGACCAAATCCGAGGCCCTCCGCCGCGTTCGGCCTCGCCGGCGGCTAAACACCGGTGGGTTGACCGGTTTGACCACAGCCGTTGACCTCTCCCCTCTCTCTCAATGACATGTGGGCCCGGCCCTGTTAAGTTTTTAGTTAAGATTAGTTTAACAACTAATTAACTCTGTTTAGCTAATTGGGCCACTGACGCGTGGGCCCAACCCCATTAACTAAACCAGATTAGGTTTATTTTTAAATTAGGATTAACCACAGACACTGACGTGTGGGCCCCACACGTCAGGTTTGACCTGGTCAGTCGCCTTTGACCTGCTGATGTAAGCATGACGTAGAGCTGACGCAATAATTGATTTCTGGAATTAATTTAAATCAGGAAATTCCAGAAAATAGTTAAAACTTCAAAAAAATCATAGTAATTCAACCGTAACTCCAAATCAAATAAATTATATATGAAAAATTATCAGAAAAATGCAAGGAATCCATTTATGCCAGTTTCATGCATGAAAAACCAACTTATACTTGCTGTATAAGTGAAAACGTAATAATGGCATGTTATATACTTAAATTGGGGTTTGCATATGAACCTTTGGTTCATATGGACTTCAATCAAATTGATGCTAGATGCATTAGGGCAAATCATAGCACCTTTGAATGTCATCTTCATGCATCATATTGTTGCATATGGTTGTTTATTGATTGCCGGCACCGTTCCCTCTCGATAGGTTCTACTCCGGAAGGTGTCCCGAGTACCTGTCTGAGGAGCAGTGCTTCTTCATGGATCTATCAGACAAGCAAACCCCCTTGAGCATCTCGATAAAGTCCCACTCTCTCGCTCCTGCTCCTTTTACTGCATTAGGACAACAACGATTCAAACTGCTACTTTCTGTTGCGGTAGCTGAACCCATTCCTTTGCATGACCTGTCATTGCCACAGTAAATAGTTGAAACCCACTAGCATGAGTAGGAGTTGCTTGAGCCTTGATGTGCCTGCTCATCCATGCTTGTTTTCTTTATGCCAGCTATGCTTAGAGTTGTGTCAGGTTTGATTCATCGGAATGAATCGGAGTGGTGAACATGTCCCATCGGTAAAGGCTAAGTGTGTGAACACGTTTTGGTAAAGGTAGCGATGAGAGGCCATGTAGGAGTACATGGTGGGTTGTCTCATTGGAACCGTCCTTACGCACTGAGTTCTGTGTATGTTATCCAAGTCCAGTTACTACCACACATTGGGTTCCGGTTATCCAGCCCCTCTCGACTTATTAATCCACTTGATCTCTGTCCAGGAGTTGCAACTAGTTTCTGGCGTTTGTAGGTAGTGCTACTTGTCTACCAGGTGGTGTCCGACGGGACAGGCTTGGGACAGACTAGGCATTGTGGCACGGTGTACCAAGTGGCACCCGGATGGTGGGCTTGGGAACCCTGCACACATCGTTTGGGGCTGTGAGCGACACCCCGGCCGGATCTCCTTGCGGATGGAACCCGAATAGGCGATAAACCTGGACGAGAGACTTGTGTGGTTAGTCAGGTCGTGGCCGACACCCCCGCCCGGCTTCCGCTTGAAGGTTGCCGAGGTACATGACGTGTACAGGGCTATAAGTGGCGAGAGCGTGTGTGAAGAAGTACACCCCTGCAGGGTCAATATTATCTATTCGAATAGCCGTTTTCCTCGGATATGGAAACTTGGAGGACTTATATAGTACATAGACAACTTGAAGTGGATACTCTAAAATACGCAAGATAAGCGTGAGTGCTATGGATGGCCTTCTCGAAGGGAGACGGGAACGGATCCATAGTGGGGTATTGATATGGTGAATTTGTGGACTCGTGTGCGTCTTCTCACCTAAAGAAGTTTCTGATACTCGTAGTATAGATTAGCCATTGAGTAAAAGCTGGCTTGCTGCTGTTAAACTCCAGCACCCCCTTTGTTGATAATGATGCATATGTAGATAGTTCTGAAGTAAGACTTGCTGAGTACCTTTGTACTCACGTTTGCTTATTTATGTTTTGCAGTTGGTTACACTAGTGGCTTCGATGAGTAGCTTGTATCCCAGCTACGATCTTGTACCCTTGGGAGGGTCGTGTTTAGTCAGGCTTCTTAATCTTTTTCTTTTGTAGTTGTCTGTACTCAGACATGTAATGCTTCCGCTTGTTGCTTGTATGCTCTGAATGATGGGTCATGTGACCCCTGTTTGTATTTATGCTATGTGGCTCTTCTGGGCCCTTATCTATATGAGTTTGAGTTATGTTGTGATGCCATGATGTACAGCACATACATGCATGTTATGCGTACGTTTAACGTGTATTGCTATGTGTGGGATCCGACAACCTAGTTTTTTACCTCTGATAGCCTCTCTTATGGGGAAATGTAGTCTTGTGTTTCCATGTGCCATAGTAGTCCGCTACAGCCCGGTTCACCGGAGTCCTGTGAGCCCAGCACTACTGCTCAGGACACTTGACTGGACGGCATGTGTTTCACTTTGTTCCTGTGTCTGTCCCTTCGGGGAAATGTCACGCGGTGACATCCGGAGTCCTGCTTAGCCTGCTACAGCCCGGGTTCCCGGAGTCCTGTTAGCCCAGTGCTACAGCCCGGATTCACACGCTGCTGACCGACACGCTCGATGTGAATCATGTATGCCTGTTCCCATAGGTTAGTGCCACTTTGGGTTCACGACTAGTCATGTCGGCCCGGGTTCTCTGCCATATGGATGCTAGCGACACTATCATATATGTGAGCCAAAATGCGCAAACGATCCCGGGCCAAGTAAGGTGGCACCCATGGGAATACCGTGCGTGAGGCCGCAAAGTGATATGAAGTGTTACATGCTAGATCGGTGTGACTTGGGATCGGGGTCCCGACAAAAAATCCTGAAATAAATTGTCCCCGTCCTCCAAAAATCTACCGGACAAGGTGAACATTTGTTTGGGACTCTAATGCAATTCTGAAAAACGCATATTTTTCCTAATTCAAATAAAATAGCAATAAAACTCCGAATAAAAACCTTATTTGATTTTAATATTAAATCTCCAATATTTGTTTATTTTGAGGAAGTCATTTTATCCTCTCTCTTTTATTTTCTTATAAAAGAAATATTTGAAGATAAAATAATTAAAATCAAACGATCCTCTTTTCAAAATTCGAGAAAAACTCAAATATGAAAATAACGAAATTCCCAACTCTCTCCGTGGGTCCTTGAGTTGCGTGGAATTTCTAGGATCAAGCCAAAATGCAATAAAATAATGATATGCAAGGATGACCTAATGTATAAAATTCCAAATTGAAAATTTGGGATATTACATTTATATGATTTTTGGGACTAACCTATTAACCTAGAGCCCAGTGCTAGTTTCTGTTTTTTTTCTTGTTTTTGAGTTTTACAGAAAAGGAATATGAGGGAGTCCTGGATTAGGGGGTGTTCGGATAGCCAGACTATACCTTCAGCCGGACTCCTGGACTATGAAGATACAAGATTGAAGACTACGTCCCGTGTCCGGATGGGACTTTCCTTGGCGTGGAGGGCAAGCTTGGCGATGCGGATATTCAAGATCTCCTACCATTGTAACTGACTCTATGTAACCCTAACCCTATCCGGTGTCTATATAAACCGGAGGGTTTTAGTCCGTAGGACAACTTCATCAACTCCATAGACAACAATCAGACCATAGGCTAGCTTCTAGGGTTTAGCCGCCTTGATCTCATGGTAGATCTACTCTTGTACTACCCATATCTTCAATATTAATCAAGTAGGACGTAGGGTTTTACCTCCATCAAGAGGGCCCGAACCTGGGTAAAACATCGTGTTCCCTGCCTCCTGTTACCATCCGGCCTAGACGCATAGTTCGAGACCCCCTACCCGAGATCCGCCGGTTTTGACACCGACATTGGTGCTTTCATTGGGAGTTCCTCTGTGTCGTCGCCTTTAGGCCCGATGTCTCCTTTGATCATCAACAACGATGTGGTCCAGGGTGAGCCTTTTCTCCCCGGACAGATCTTCGTCTTCGGCGGCTTCGCTCTGCAGGCCAATTCTCTTGGCCACTTGGAGCAGATCGAAAGCTCCGCCTCTGGCCATCAAGTCAGGTTTGGAAGCTTAAACTACACGGCTGACATCCGCGGAGACTTGATCTTCGACGGGTTCGAGCCACGGCCAAGCGCGCCGCACCATCTCGAGGGGCATGATTTAGCTCTGCCTCCGGATAGTGTCCTGGAGGCCGCACACGCATCGGTTCCGACCCCTAACTCAGAGCCTATTGCACCAATCGAGGACGAGCGGTTGGACGCCACCTCGGGGGCTGCGATCTCAAAGGCGATCGAGCCGAACGCTAGCCCCGCGCTCTGCATGATCCGTGACTCAGAGGATCCGGACTCCTCCCCGGACTCCGAACCCCCCGCGCCCCTGCCAATCGAATCCGATTGGGCGCCGATAATGGAGTTCACCGCCGTAGACATCTTTCAGCACCCGCCTTTTGGCGTCATCCTGAACTCTCTTAAGTCTCTCTCTTTATCAGGAGAGCCCTGGCCAGATTACGGTCAGCAAGGATGGGATACGGACGACGAAAAAATTCAAAGCCCACCCACCATCCACTTTGTAGCCACTGTCGACGATTTAACCGACATGCTTGACTTTGGCTCCAAAGACATCGATGGTATGGACGACGATGTAGGAGACGAACAAGAACCAGCACCTGTAGGGCGCTAGAAGGCCACCTCTTCATATGACATATATATGGTGGATACTCCGAAAGACGGAGATGGCGATGGAACAGTGGGGGAGGACACCCCCAAGAAACAGCCAAAGCGCCGGCATCAGCGGCGCCGCTCTAAATCCCACCAAAGCAAAAACGGTGATTCCGGCACGGGAGATAATACTACCCCGGACAGCGCCGAAGAACACCCACCTCAGCAAGATTCGGCACAGGAAAATGGAGAAGCCAGCCCTCATGAGAGAGCGGCAAACGAGGAGGTTGAGGATGATAACTATATGCCTCCCTCCGAAGACGAGGCAAGCCTCGATGACGATGAATTCGTCATACCATCAGACCCCGCCGAGCAAGAGCGTTTCAAACGCAGGCTTTTAGCCACGACAAGCAGCCTCAAGAAAAAGCAGCAACAGCTTAGAGATGCCCAAGATTTGCTAGCTGACAGATGGACTGAACTCCTTGCGGCCGAAGAGTATGAACTCGAATGCCCTCCCAAGAATTACCCAAAGCGCAGGCCGCTACCCCGATCCGAGGAGGAAGCACCTACATCACTAGCGCACGACATGGCAGACCGGCCACCTCGTGGCCGCGACAAAGAGGCCTCTTGGCCCTCCACCCAAGCCATGCCCCGATGCCGCTCAACTACGGCACGGGAAAATTTGCAAGACCTGCGAGACGTACTGGAGGACAAGGCAAGACAAACAAGATTGATCTACGGATCGCGCAGGCGCCCTACGGCACGTGACGATGATCTTCACTCCGGATACAACAAATTCGGCCGGGCCGAACACAACAGATATAGCTCTTCCGAGCTACGTCGTGATATAGCCCAGTACAGAGGCGCCGCGCACCCGCTATGCTTCATGAATGAAGTAATGGATCATAAAATCCTAGAGGGTTTCAAACCCGTAAACATCGAATTGTACGATGGCTCAACAGATCCGGCGGTATGGATCGAGGATTATCTCCTTCACATCCACATGGCACGCGGCGATGATCTACACGCCATCAAATACCTCCCGCTCAAACTTAAAGGACCGACCCGACATTGGCTTAATAGCTTGCCAGCAGACTCAATCGGTTCTTGGGAGGACCTAGAAGCCGCATTCCTCGACAACTTCCAGGGCACTTACGTGCGACCACCGGATGCCGACGACTTAAGCCACATAATTCTGCAGCCGGAGGAATCGGCCAGACAATTCTGGACAGGATTCCTAACAAAGAAAAACCAGATAGTCGACTGTCCGGACGCAGAGGCCCTAGCAGCCTTCAAGCATAACATCTGTGACGAGTGGCTTGCCCGGCACCTGGGACAGGAAAAGCCGAAATCTATGGCAGCCCTCACGACACTCATGACCCGCTTTTGCGCGGGAGAAGACAGCTAGCTAGCTCGCAGTAAAAACTTATCAAAGAACCCTGGTAACTCGGATACCAAGGACAAAAGTGGCAGGACACGTCGGCATAAGCAAAAACGCCGTGTTAGCAGCGGTAGCAATGAAGACACAGCAGTCAATGCCGGATTCAAAGGCTATAAATCCGGTCAGCGGAAAAAGCCATTCAAAAAGAATACTCAGGGCCCGTCCAGTTTGGACCGAATACTCGATCGCTTGTGCCAGATACATGGCACCCCCGAAAGGCCAGCTAATCACACTAACAGGGATTGTTGGGTGTTCAAGCAGGCAAGCAAGTTAAGAGCCGAAAACAAAGACAAGGGGCTGCACAGCGATGACGAGGAGGAGCCCAAGCCGCCGAACAACAATGGACAGAAGGGCTTTCCCCCACAAGTGCGGATGGTGAACACGATATACGCAACCCACATTCCCAAGAGGGAGCAGAAGTGTGCGCTACGGGACGTATCCGCGATGGAGCCAGTCGCCCCAAAGTTCAACCCATGGTCCTCCTGCCCGATCACTTTTGATCGAAGGGACCATCCCACTAGCATCCGTCATGGTGGCTTCGCCGCATTGGTTCTCGACCTAATCATCGACGGATTTCATCTCACAAGAGTCCTCATGGACGGCGGCAGTAGCCTGAACCTGCTTTATCAGGATACAGTGCGGAAAATGGGCATAGGTCCCTCAAGGATTAAGCCCACAAAAATGACCTTTAAAGGCGTTATACCAGGTGTAGAGGCCAACTGTACAGGCTCAATAACACTTGACGTGGTCTTCGGATCCCCGGACAATTTCTGAAGCGAAGAGTTAATGTTCGATATAGTCCCGTTTCGCAGTGGCTATCACGCCCTGCTCGGACGAACCGCATTCGCAAAGTTCAATGCGGTGCCGCACTACGCATATCTCAAGCTCAAGATGCCAGGCCCTCGAGGAGTAATCACGGTCAACGGAAACACCGAACGCTCCCTCCGTACGGAGGAGCACACGGCGGCTCTCGCAGCGGAAGTACAAAGTAGCCTTCGTAGGCAATTCTCCAGTCCGGCCGTTAAAAAGCCAGACACTGCCAAGCGCGCCCGGAGTAACCCACAACAGCACCGCCCGGCACACTATGAGCAACCGTAGCAATGCGGCCCCAACCCCAGCTCTCGCGACATAGCGAAACCAGTACCTCGCGTACATAACTATGCCCTTGAGATACCATGGGCACAGGGGAAGGGGCACAATAACGGCACGCCCAAAATACGGCTTAAAACGTACTAGGGGCTGCCGGATTCTTTTTTAATTTTTTCTTACTTTCAGGACTCCATACTTCGGACGACCTGTTCGGCAATTCGACTGCCGCACAAACGATGCAAGATCCAGGGAGGCAGACAAGCCATGCCGCATTATGGAACTCCCAGGTGGTCTCTGTTACGAGCGGTATACCTGTTTTGAATACAATTCCGTGGCCTGCCCCTGGCCAGGACATACTAAATAGTCCAATATCTTTTGCTTACCGCACTATTTGTATCGTTCGGCTTTGATAAATAGCGTCTATATAAACAATGCATAGCTTTCTGTCTATTTTTTGCATTATCTTCTTTTCATATATATGTTTATGACATGTTGCACCCGTACACTGTGGTACGGCAAAATATGCCAGGGGCTTTAGTACCCATAAATATGCCGTGAGAAGTCCGTACACTTTCACAAGTGCAGCACCCCGAACTCATAGCACTATATGCATCGGCTCTAAATCATGATTTGGGTCAATAGTTGGGTTTGCTCGTCTCCTATGTTTTGGTGCCTTATGTTCCGCTATATCGGCTAAGGTAGCAATAGGAGAACCACTGCGATTGTGCCCCGGTTGAGCTGGGTTAAGCACCTCAGTGGAGAAAGCTAAAACTGACTGTCATGATGTGGCGAGAGACCGGTCGCTGTTCAAGAGGTCTTTCGAGTCCCTAAAGGCTTATGCCGCTTCGAGCGAGGAGCTGGCTTTGTCCGGCCAAGGCGTGGATATCGCCCCGAACTCGATCTTCCGAACTAGGGGCTTCGCCGAAATTTAAAATTATAGAGTTCTATGGCTAAGTGAGAGTGTTCAAGCATTATAGTCCGATTGCCTGGTTCGTTGTGCTGAGCGCCTCCCTCGAAGGACCAAACTATGGGAAAAAGAGCCCTCAAGTTTATCCCGAACACCCTGGCACTAGTGGCATGGGGGCAGAAGCCGACGACTGGCCATCTCTCAATTTTTTGATAAACGGCCGCACAGAAAGTAATATTTTAAATTCAACAAGCATTGCTTAGCACATATGAACAAGTTTTCAGCGCACAGGATAAACACGAGCGAGTTCATTCAAAAATTACATCCTTGGTACATTCATCCGCCACAAGGCGGGCACCCGCAAGAACATCCTTATAGTTGTTCTCGGGCTTGCGATGCTCTTTCCCCGGCGGCGGCCCGTCCTTCACAAGCTTCTCACCGTCCAGCTTACCCCAGTGCACCTTTGCACAGGCAAGGGCCCTACGGGCACCTTTGATGCAGACGGAGCGCTTGATGACCTCGAGCCTTGGACAGGCCTCCACCAGTCGCCGCACCAGTCCGAAGTAGCTCCTAGGCAGGGCCTCTCCGGGGCACAGCCGAACTATGAAGCCCTTCATGGCATGTTCGGCCGCCTTGTGGAGCTCGACCAGCTGTTTCAGCTGGTCGCTCAAGGGCACAGGGTGTCCGACCTCAGCATACTGAGACCAGAACACCTTCTTCATCGAGCTGCCCTCTTCGGCTTGGTAGAATGCGGCGGCATCGGATACGCTGCGGGGAAGATCTGCGAATGCCCCTGGAGAGCTCCGGATTCGGGTAAGTAACAAGTACTTTACTTTTATACTTCTGCTTTGCATAAAGAATGCCTTACCCGCCGCTATCTTCTTCATCTCCTCCAACTCTTGG
The DNA here is from genome assembly GCA_034509565.1 of Triticum monococcum. NCBI lineage: Eukaryota > Viridiplantae > Streptophyta > Magnoliopsida > Poales > Poaceae > Triticum > Triticum monococcum. The sequence continues at coordinate 616,492,414 of CM067846.1, forward strand.
AGGGCCCTTTGGGCTTCGGCCTTGGCAGACTTGGCAGTCTCAAGGGCCGCCGCGAGCTCGGACGCTTGCGTCTTGGACTCAAGCTCCAAACTCTCATATTTTTTTCATGAGAGCCTGAAGCTCCTGCTGCACCTCGCCAACCTGGCCCTCAAATTTCTCTCGCTCGGAGCACTCCGCGGCCGTTTTCTTTTCGGCCTCGGACAACGCCTGCTTGAGGGTCACCACCTCAGTCGTGGCCCCTACAATAAGCAGTACAATCCTATTATTTTTTGCAATCACGTCTTTTTATAGGCACTTTTTCTGTAAGGTATTTCTTACCTTCTTTCTCCTCGAGCTGCCGTTTGGCAAGGCCGAGCTCTTGCTCGGTCCGCTCGAGGCCCTGTTTCAGGGCACCCACCTCCGCAGTCAGTGCGGCGGTGGCTAGCAGCGAAGCCTGCATACGCATATTGACTCTTTGTTGTTAGACTCCTGCAAAATTTAATAGATCCTCTATTCGGCTTTTCTTTCCGAACGCTAAACAGAGCATCAGGGGCTACTGTCTATGCGGTTATATTTCTACATATTTTTTACTTACCTCGAAGCCTGTTAGAAGGCTAGCGCAAGCTTCACTCAGCCCGCTCTTGGCGGACTGAACGTTATGGATCACCGTACTAATAATAGTACGGTGCTCCTCGTCGATGGAGGCACCGTCAAGCACCTCCAGCAGATTGTCCGGCACCTCCGGTTGGATGGAGACTGCCGGCTCAGAAGGCTTACTCCTCTTGTAAGGAGTTCGCCTACCGCGGACCGGAACTGTTGTAGATTCCGGTGCGGTGTCCGGCTCAAAGCCAGACTTGGAGCCCTGGGGGGTCTTGTCCCCTTTACTCCTGGGGTCCGGGAGGTCGCCTTGCGGCTCCTCCGGGACCACCTCCTCCTGCCCTGGAGCTCATCGTGACTCCACTTCGGCATCGTCTGCGGTGCAGGGGGAGACAGCGGGCGGAACTGAGTTCACGTCCGATGAATTCAGGGAGCCGCTCGACGACTCATCGAGTTCGGCCCGGGGCGGACTGCATAATTATATTCGACATTAGGGAAAGCTATGCAACAAAGGAACGTCTTGAGTTATTCTGATATCCGAACTTACGATTTCGCCGGACACTTGGCCCTGTCTGTCCACTCCTCTTCGCCCTCTTCGGTGCCGAGGGAGTAGTCCGGCGGAGGGGTCTTCCTTTTTCCTAGACCCTCCGGCCTCCCCCGTTGGGGCGGCCTTCCTTTTCTTTCCTCCCCGCGCTGGGGGGGAGAGTTTTCTTCTTCCTCCTCCTCGTTTTCATGGGAGGAGGGCGTCTCGGACTCGTCAGATGACGAGTCCGACACCACCATATTATGGGAACTCTTTCGAGTCCCCGTGGCCTTCTTCTTCTTGGCCTTCTTCTCGGGCACCACATAAGGCGCCGGGACCAGCAGCTTCACTAGTAGAGCTGGGGATGGGTCTTCGGGCAGCGGAGCCAGACAGTTAATCGGTCCGGATATCGCCCGCCAAGCCTGTCAAAGGTAAGGGAGTTTAGATCCCGCATAGAGTCAAACTATGGAAAAAGCTTAACATCCTGTAAAAGGTGTAGATGGCTTACCTCGTTAGTGTGACGCTGCGAGTTGTATCCGCGGTCCTCGGAAGCGGATGCAGGAGCCTCGGCGCCCTTGAATAGCATCCTCCAAGCATCTTCGCACGTCGTGTCGAAGAGCCTGCTGAGGGTTTGATGCTGCGCCGGGTTGAACTCCCATAGATTAAAATCGCGTTGTTGGCACGGGAGGATCCGGCGGACGAGCATAACCTGGATTACATTAACGAGCCGGACTGGCTTGTTCACCAGGGACTGGATGCATGTTTGCAATCCGGTCACCTCTATTTCGTCACCCCACAACAGGCCCGTCTCTTTCCAGGACATAAGCCGCGTGGGGGGTCCGGATCGGAACTCGAGGGATGCGGTCCATTTCGGATCGCGCGGCTCGGTGATATAAAACCACCCGGCTTGCCATCCCTTTAGGGTCTCCACAAAAGAGCCCTTGAACCATAGGACGTTGGCCATCTTGCCCGCCATGGCGCCTCCGCACTCCGCCTGGCTGCCGCGCACCACCTTGGGCTTGACGTTAAAGGTCCTGAGCTAGAGGCTGAAATGGGGGCGGACGCGGAGAAAAGCCTCGCACACGACGATAAACGCCGAGATGTTGAGGATGAAGTTTGGGGCCAGATCGTGGAAATCCATGCCGTAGTAGAACATGAGCCCCCGGACAAATGGGTGGAGTGGAAAGCCCAGTCCGCGGAGGAAGTGGGGAAGGAATACTACCCTCTCATGGGGCCTTGGGGTGGGGAGAAGCTGCCCCTCCTCGGGAAGCTGGTGCGCGATGTCCTTGGACAAGTATCCGGCCTTCCTTAGCTTTTTAACTTGGCCCTCCGTGACGGTGGAGACCATCCACTTGCCTCCCGCTCCGGACATTGCTGGAGGAGGTTGAGGTGGGAAGTGCGGGCTTGGGCGCTGGAGCTCGAGTGCGCAGGAGATGGATAGGCAGAGGAGGAAGAAGGCATAGGTAAAAAGCTGGATCCTTATCCCCTTATATGGGCGGATGCGGTTGTGCGTCCCCACCTGCCTAGTAAAACTCACTTGCCTCCCAAGCGTCGTGATAAGTGGCGCGGTTGGATTACCCACGTCCGTATTGATGAGAATCCCGTAAAAGCGGGGTACATGATCTCTACTTCGACAAGACGTGCCAAGGAAACTGCCTGGCAAAACGTGCTGAGGTGGAAAAGTAAAAACAATTCGAGTAAAGGACTTGGCCGTAGTGTGATGGCGCACTGCAGAATACGTCAGCAGATTTGATTTGTGCTAATATTATTCTCTCTATGGCAATATGTGGAAGCTTATTTTGCAGAGCCGGACACTACTCTTGGTGTTTACAATTTTCTATGAAGGACTTGGAGGAGGAACCCGCCTTGCAATGCCGAAGACAATTTGCGCGTCGGACCCGTCGTCATTGAAGCCTGGTTCAGGGGCTACTAAGGGAGTCCTGGATTAGGGGGTGTTCGGATAGCCGGATTATACCTTCAGCCGGACTCCTGGACTATGAAGATACAAGATTGAAGACTACGTCTCGTGTCCGGATGGGACTTTCCTTGGCGTGGAGGGCAAGCTTGGCGATGCGGATATTCAAGATCTCCTACCATTGTAACCGACTCTATGTAACCCTAACCCTATCCGGTGTCTATATAAACCGAAGGGTTTTAGTCCGTAGGACAACTTCATCAACTCCATAGACAACAATCATACCATAGGCTAGCTTCTAGGGTTTAGCCTCCTTGATCTCGTGGTAGATCTACTCTTGTACTACCCATATCTTCAATATTAATCAAGCAGGACGTAGGGTTTTACCTCCATCAAGAGGGCCCGAACCTGGGTAAAACATCGTGTTCCCTGCCTCCTGTTACCATCCGGCCTAGACGCACAGTTCGGGACCCCCTACCCGAGATCCGCCGGTTTTGACACCGACAGAATACCAAACAGAGTCCAATTGATGTGCCAATTTTTGATGATTTTCTATGGACCAAAAGAAGCCCGGGAGTAAAAGAGTTGGGCCAGAAGAGTCCCGGGCCGTCCATGAGGGTGGGGGCGCGCCCTCCCCCCCCGGCACGCCGCCCTATCTCGTGGATGACTCAGGGCCCCCTGACTTGTTCCCAACGCCAAAAATTCCTATAAATTCAGAAACCTCCAGAAAATAACCTAGATCGGGAGTTCCGCCCTTGCAAGCCTCTGTAGCCACCAAAAACCAATCGGGACCCTGTTCCGGCACCCTGCCGGAGGGGGGATCCCTCACTGGTTCCCATCTTCATCATCCCGGTGCTCTCCATGATGAGGAGGGAGTAGCTCACCCTCGGGGCTGAGGGTATGTATCAGTAGCTATGTGTTTGATCTCTCTCGTGTTCTTAATTCGGTAAGATCTTGATGTATCGCGAGCTTTGCTATTATAGTTGGATCTTATGATGTTTCCCCCCCCCCTCTACTCTCTTGTAATGGATTGAGTTTTCCCTTTGAAGTTATCTTATCGAATTGAGTCTTTAAGGATTTGAGAACACTTGATGTTTGTCTTGCATGTGCTTATTTGTGGTGACAATGGGATATTCACATGATCCACTTGATGTATCTTTTGGTGATCAACTTGCGAGTTCTGTGACCTCGTGAACTTATGCATAGGGGTTGGCACACGTTTTCGTCTTGACTCTCCGGTAGAAACTTTGGGGCACTCTTTGAAGTTCTTTGTGTTGGTTGAATAGAGACTCTGAGATTGTGTTATGCATATCGTATAATCATACCCACGGATACTTGAGGTGACGTTGGAGTATCTAGGTGACATTAGGATTTTGGTTGATTTGTTTTTTAAGGTGTTATTCTAGTACAAACTCTAGGATAGATTGAACGAAAAGAATAGCTTCGTGTTATTTTACTACGGGCTCTTGAATAGATCGACCGGAAAGAATAACTTTGAGGTGGTTTCGTACCCTACAATAATCTCTTCGTTTGTTCTCCGCTATTAGTGACTTTGGAGTGACTCTTTGTTGCATGTTGAGGGATAGTTATATGATCCAATTATGTTACCCTTGTTGAGAGAACTTGCACTAGTGAAAGTATGAACCCTAGGCCTTGTTTCAACACATTGCAATACCGTTTTCGCTCACTTTTATCATTAGCTACCTTGATGTTTTTATATTTTCAGATTACAAAAACCTATAGCTACCATCCATATTGCACTTGTATCACCATCTCTTCGCCGAACTAGTGCACCTATACAATTTACTATAATGGTAACAAAGAGTCTCTTGTGTCCCCAACACACCCAATACAATGGTAAATTGTATAGGTGCACTAGTTCGGCGAAGAGATGGTGATACAAGTGCAATATGGATCGTAGATAATAGTTTTTGTAATCTGAAATAATAAAAACAGCAAGGTAGCAAGTGATAAAAGTGAGCGTAAACGGTATTGCAATGCGTGGAAATAAGGCCTAGGGTTCATACTTTCGCTAGTGTAAGTTCCCTCAACAATACTAACATAATTGGATCACATAACTATCCCTCAACATGCAACAAAGAGTCACTCCAAAGTCACTAATAGCGGAGAACAAACGAAGAGATTATGGTAGGGTACGAAACCACCTCAAAGTTATTCTTTCCAATCAATCCGTTGGGCTATTCCTATAAGTGTCACAAACAGCCCTAGAGTTTGTACTAGAATAACACCTTAAGACACAAATCAACCAAAACCCTAATGTCACCTAGATAATCCAATGTCACCTCAAGTATCCGTGGGTATGATTATACGATATGCATCACACAATCTCAGATTCATCTATTCAACCAACACAAAGGACCTTAAAAAGTGCCCCAAAGTTCCTACTAGAGAATCACGACGAAAACGTGTGCCAACCCCTATGCATAGGTCCCCAATGTCACGAAACCCGCAAATTGATCACCTTAACATACATCAAGTGGCACGTGGTATTCCATTGTCACCACAGATATCCACGGCAAGACATACATCAAGTGTTCTCAAATCTTTAAAGACTCAATCCGATAAGATAACTTCAAAGGGGAAACTCAATTCATTACAAGAGAGAAGAGGGGGGGAAGAAACATCATAGGATCCAAATATGATAGCAAAGCTCGCGATACATCAAGATCGTATCATCTCAAGAACACGAGAGAGAGAGATCAAACACATAGCTACTGGTACATACCCTCAGCCCCAAGGGAGAACTACTCCCTCCTCGTCATGGAGAGCGCCAGGATGATGAAGATGGCCACCAGTGAGGGTTCCCCCCTCTGGCACGGTGCCGGAACAGGGTCCCAGTTGACTTTTGGTCACTACGGAGGTTTCTGGCGGCGGAACTCCCGATCTATATTGCGTTCTGGAAGTTTTAGGGTATATGGAGTTATATAGGTAGAAGAAGCATGTCAGGGGAGCCACGTGGGCCCCACGAGACAGGGGGCACGCCCTAGGGGGGTGCGCCCCCCCACCCTCGTTAGCACCTCGTTCCTTCCTTGACGTGGGGTCCAAGTCCATCAGGTGTGTTTCCTTCCAAAACTAACTTCTCCAGTTGATTTCGTTCTGTTTCGACTCCGTCTGATATTCCTTTTCTTCAAAACACTGAAATAGGCATAAAACAACAAATCTGGGCTGGGCCTCCGGTTAATAGGTTAGTCCCAAAAATAATATAAAAGTGGAAAATAAAGCCCAATATTGCCCAAAACAGTAGATAATATAGCATGCAGCAATCAAAAATTATAGATACGTTGGAGACGTATCAAGCATCCCCAAGCTTAATTCCTGCTCGTCCTTGAGTAGGTAGATGATAAAAAAGATAATTTTTGATGTGGACTGCTAGTTGGCGTAGTTTCAATGTAATTCTTCTTAATTATGGTATGAATATTCGGATCCATAAGATTTATGACCAAAGTTCATATTGACATAGAAATAATAATACTTCAAGCATACTAACAAAGCAATCGTGTCTTCTCAAAATAACATGGCCAAAGAAAGTTATCCCTACAAAATGATATAGTCTGGCTATGCTCCATCTTCACCACACAATATTTAAATCATGCACAACTCCGATGACAAGCCAAGCAATTGTTTCATACTTTTGATGTTCTCAAACTTTTTCAATCTTCACGCAATACATGAGCGTGAGCCATGGACATAGCACTATAGGTGGAATAGTATGGTGGTTGTGGAGAAGACAAAAAGGGAGACGATAGTCTCACATCGACTAGGCGTATCAACGGGCTATGGAGATGCCCATCAATAGATATCAATGTGAGTGAGTAGGGATTGCCATGCAACAGATGCACTAGAGCTACAAATTATGAAAGCTCAACAAAAGAAACTAGTGGGTGTGCATCCAACTTGCTTGCTCACGAAGACCTAGGGCACTAGAGGAGGCCCGTCATTGGAATATACAAGCCAAGTTCTATAATGTTAAATTCCCACTAGTATATGAAAGTGACAACATATGAGACTCTATATGAAGAACATGGTGCTACTTTGAAGCACAATATATGAGACTCGCTATATCATGGTGCTACTTTGAAGCACAAGTGTTTAAAAAGGATAGTAGCATTGCCCCTTTTTATATATATATTTTTATTTGGCCTTCCCCTTTTTTATGGCCTTTTCTTTTTTTGCCTTCCTTTTCTATTTGGCCTTTCTCTTTTTTTATTTGGGACAATGCTCTATTAAATGATGAGCATCACACTTTTATTTATTTACAACTCAATGATTACAACTCGATTCTAAAACAAAGTATGACTCTATATGGATGCCTCCGGCGGTGTACCAGGATATGCAATGAATCAAGAGTGACAAGTACGAAGAAATTATGAACGGTGGCTTTGCCACAAATACTATGTCAACTACATGATCATCCTAAGCAATATGACAATGATGAATGTGTCATAATAAACGGAACGGTGGAAAGTTGCATGGCAATATATCTCGGAATGGCTATGGAAATGCCATAATAGGTAGGTATGGTGGCTGTTTTGAGGAAGGTATATGGTGGGTGTATGGTACCGGCGAAAGTTGCGCGGTACAAGAGAGGCTAGCAATGGTGGAAGGGTGAGAGTGCGTATAATCCGTGGACTCAACATTAGTCATAAAGAACTCACATACTTATTGCAAAAATCTATTAGTTATCGAAGCAAAGTACTACGTGCATGCTCCTAGGGGGATAGATTGGTAGGAAAAGACCATCGCTCATCCGCGACCGCCACTCATAAGGCAGACAATCAATAAATAAATCATGCTCCGACTTTGTTACATAACGGTTCACCATACGTGCATGCTACGGGAATCACAAACTTCAACACAAGTATTTCTCAAATTCATAACCACTCAACTAGCATGACTCTAATATCCATCTCCATATCTCAAAACAATTATCAAGTATTAAACTTCTCATAGTATTCAACACACTCGTAAGAGAATTTTATTATTCTTGAATACCTAGCATATTAGGATTTTAAGAAAATTACCATGCTATTTAAGACTCTCAAAATAATCTAAGTGAATCATGAGAGTTCATCTATCTCTTCAAAATAAAACTACCACCATGCTCTAAAAGATATAAGTGAGAAGTACTAGAGCAAACAACAAACTACTCCGAAAGATATAAGTGAAGATCAATGAGTAGTCAAATAATTATGCAACTATTTGAAGACTCTCTCATTTAATTATTTCAGATCTTGGTATTTTATTCAAACAGCAAGCAAAGCAAAATAAAAATGGCATTCTAAGAATGGAAAATATCATGTGAAGAAACAAAAACTTAGGATCAACCGATACTAACCGATAATTGTTGAAGAAGAAAGGTGGGATGCCGACCGGGGCATCCCCAAGCTTAGATGCTTGAGACTTCTTGAAATATTATCTTGGGGTGCCTTGGGAATCCCCAAGCTTGAGCTTTTGTGTCTCCTTAATTCCTCTCATATCACGGTCTCCCTAAATCTCAAAAGCTTCATCCACACAAAACTCAACAAGGACTCGTGAGATAAGTTAGTATAAACCATTGCCAAAACCTTATCATACTCCACTATAGCAAAACACTAAAATTATTATTCAACATTGCATACTAAATGCCTCTGCATATTTAATAGTCCTATCGTCAAATAGAATCATTAGAGAAGCAAACATATGCAAACAATGCAAACATAACAGCAATCTGCCTAAACAGGATAGTCTGTAAAGAATTCTGCAACATCCATACTTCCCTAGCTACAAAAATTATGAAAGAAAATTACCACTGTATTAAATTTATCAGAGCTTAATATGCAAAAGGTTTCAACATTTTATCACATTCTGACTTTTCTAGGGAATTATTGCAACAGTGGTAAACTTTCTGCTTTCAAACAGCAACATGTATACTTGTAACATAGGCATAGTAAAGGCTATCAATGCCACTTTTATTGAAATAAAAGATGAAAAAAATTGTTCTAAAGAACAGCAAGCAAATCCTAACAAAATAAATTTACGCTCCAAGCAAAACACATATCATGTGGCGAATAAAAATATAGCTCCAAGTAAAGTTACCGATGGACGAAGACGAAAGAGGGGATGCCTTCCGGGGCATCCCCAAGCTTAGGCTCTTGGTTGTCCTTGAATATTACCTTGGGGTGCCTCGGGCATCCCCAAGCTTAGGCTCTTGCCACTCCTTATTCCATAGTCCATCGAATCTTTACCCAAAACTTGAAAACTTCACAACACAAAACTTAAAGTAGAAAACTCGTGAGCTCCGTTAGTATAAGAAAATAAATCACCACTTCAAGGTACTGTAATGAACTCATTCTTTATTTATATTGGTGTTAAACCTACTTTATTACAACTTCTCTATGGTTTATAAACTATTTTACTAGCCATAGATTCATCAAAATAAGTAAACAACACATGAAAAACAGAATCTGTCAAAAACAGAACAGTCTGTAGTAATCTGGATCAAACGTATACTTCTGGAACTCATAAAATTCTAAAATAAATTGCTGGACCTGAGGAATTTATCTATTAATCATGTTCAAAAAGAATTAACTAAATAGAACTCTCCAAATAAAAATGTCAGCAATTCTCGTGAGCGGTAAAGTTTCTGTTTTTTACAGCATGATCGCAAAGACTTTCCCGAAGTCTTCCCAACGGTTCTACTTGGCACAAACACTAATTAAACACATAAAACCACATCTAAACAGAGGATATATGGATTATTTATTATTAAACAGTAACAAAAAGCAAGGAGCTAAAACAAAATTGGGTTGCCTCCCAACAAGCGCTATCGTTTAACGCCCCTAGCTAGGCATGATGATTTCAATGATGCTCACATAAAAGATAAGAATTGTAACATACAGAGAGCATCATGAAGAGTATGAATAGCACATTTAAGTCTAATCCACTTCCTATGCATAGGGATTTTGTGACCAAACAACTTGTGGGAACAATAATCAACTAGCATAGGAGGGTAAAACAAGCATAACTTCAAAACTTTAAGCACATAGAGAGGAAACTTGATATTTATTGCAATTCCTACAAGCATATGTTCCTCCCTCACAATAATTTTCAGTAGCATCATGAATGAATTCAACAATATAACCAGCACTTAAAGCATTCTTTTCATGATCTACAAGCAAAGAAAATTTACTACTCTCCACATAAGCAAAATTCTTCTCATGAATAATAGTGGGAGCAAACTCAACAAAATAATTATCATGTGAGGAATAATCCAATTAAAACTAAAATCATGATGACAAGTTTCATGGATATCATTATTCTTTATAGCATACAAGTCGTCACAATACTCATCATAGATAGGAGGCATGCTTTCATCATAATAAATTTGCTCGTCAAAACTTGGGGGACAAAAAAATATCATCTACATCAAACGTAGCTTCCCCAAGCTTGTGGCTTTGCATATCATTAGCATCATGGATATTCAAGGAATTCATACTAACAACATTGCAATCATGCTCATCATTCAACGATTTAGTGCCAAACATTTTATAGATTTCTTCTTCTAGCACTTGAGCACAATTATCCTTTCCATCATATTCACGAAAGATATTAAAAAGGTGAAGCATATGAGACAAACTCAATTACTTTTTTTATAGTTTTCTTTTATAAACTAAACTAGTGATAAAAACAAGAAACTAAAGGATTCGATTGCAAGATCTAAAGATATACCTTCAAGCACTCACGTCCCCGGCAACGGCGCCAGAAAAGAGCTTGATGCTAGTAGACATCAAGCTCTTTTCTGGCGCCGTTGTCGGGGAGGTTAGCGCTTGAAGGTATATCTTTAGATCTTGCAATCAAATCTTTTAGTTTCTTGTTTTATCACTAGTTTAGTCAATAAAAGAAAACTACAAAAATGGAATTAAGGTTGCCTCATATGCTTCATCTTTTCAATGTCTTTCATGAAAATAAGGATTCCGATAATTGCGCCAAAGTGTTAGAAGAAGAATGTATTAAAATGTTTGGCCCTAAATCTTTGTATGATGAGCATGATTGCAATGTTGTTGGTATGAACTCTTTGAATATCCATAGTAATTTTTAATGTCAATTTTTGTGGAGTGCATAGAGCTTGCAAGCGCACACCAAATAGGGAAGATAGATTTTGCAAGAGGCATAAGTATTTATAAACTAAATGGTTGCAAGAGAGGCTAAATGCTTGTGTTGAAAATTTAAAATTTCTTTTCCATCCTTGTGAACTTTGCAATGAATGTGATCATTTAAATCTCCAATGTAAATTGCTTCATGATTGAATCGTGTCCAAAAATTGTGATGACTTGATTTCCCTTGCACATCATAATGAACTTAGTTTTCTTGTGGGTTATGAAGAAATGAAACGTATAACTAAGGGTCTTCCAGAATTTGCCCTTGATAAAGTTCTTGATTTTGATCTAGAGGAAATTTATATGTATTGTGCGATGAATTGCTTTGAAAATCCTTATATTGCCAATTACATAAAGACAAGAAAACAAATAGAAGATGAAGAGAATACTAATGAAAGGGAAGAGACTTCCCAATATCCTCCTATTATTTCTTATGATGAATTAGGTAACGAGTAGGAGCCTTCTATTCAACCAATCTCATTAATAAGGAGCTCCAAAAAGAGGATTAAACCCACACATAATGTGAAGAAGAAAAAGAAAAGACGGTTAAGCAAAGGTAAAAAGGTATCCCTCCCAAATGATGTTGCTCCTATTACTCATTGTGATGATGATAATTGCTATACTATTGGTGCTATCCATACTATTAATGATGAGAGTGATTATGCTTATGATATGAAGAGGGCCAAGCTTGGGGATGCTATATTTGATGAGAATGACATGTTTGAGAATTTATCTGCTGCAATTAATGTCTGTCCCAAGCTTGGGGATGCTATGTTTCATGAAGATGATATATTTAACCTCCCAAGTTTTGATATGCAAACTTATTATGATGATAGCATGCCTCCTATTTATGACAGTTATATTGATGAAAGTGGGTTTGGAAGAGTGTCGACTTTAGGAAGTAATGATCCCACTATTTTGGAGGGTGTTGAATCTTATTTTGACAATTATGAAAGTGGATTTGGAGAGATCATGACTTTATTTAGTAATGATTCCACTATCTTGGAAGAGGTTTCAAAGTTGCCACTTATGATGATTATTGTGATGACACTTATGCTATAAGAAGTAGTGATAATTATATTTATAAAACTTGTCATGATTATGATTACCCTTTTTCTTAACATTACCCTTTTAATGTGGAAGCAATTTATAGTATTCGAGTTTCTTATGATACTCCCACTATTCTGAATGAGAAGAATTTTGCTTATGTGGAGAGTAATAAAAATTCTATGCTTGTAGATCATGAAAAGAATGCTTTATGTGATAGTTATATTGTTGAATTCATTCATGATGCTACTGAAAATTATTATGAGGGAGGAATATGTGCTTGTAGGAATTGTAAGAATATCAAGTTTCCTCTCTATGTGTTGAAAATCTTGAAGTTATCCTTGTTTTACCTTCCTATGCAAGATGATTCTTATTCCCACAAGTTGTTTCCTCACAAAATACCCATGCATAAGAACTGGGTTAGACTTAAATGTGCTTGTCATATGCTTCATGATGCTCCCGTTATGTTTCAATTCTTATCTTTTATGTGAGCATCATTGAAATTATCATGCCTAGCTAGAAAGGCATCAAAGAGAAGCGCTTGTTGGGAGACAACCCAACACATTTACCTACTATTTTTGTGTGTTCACATGATTAAGCTACTGTAGTAATCATGCTTTATAGCTTTTGTTTTAATAAAGTGCCAAGTAGAGCCTTTAGGATCTTCTTGGGTGATTGTGGCTTAATCGTGCTGATAAAAACAGAAAGTATGTGCTCACAAAAATAACTTTCATTTTTTACCAGAGCGGGATAAAATACCAATTCCAACTGCAGTAGATCAATATACTTTTTATCCTGGTCTTCCTAGTTGTTTAGAATTTTTGGAGTTACATAAGTATTCAAAATCTCCAGATTACTACAGACCGTTCTAGTTTTGACAGATTCTGTTTTCATTGTGTTGTTTGCTTATTTTGATGAATCTATGAGTAGTATCGGAGGGTATGAACCATAGAGAAGTTGGAGTACAGTAGATATTACACAAATATGAATTTATAATGAGTTCACAGCAGTACCTAAGTGGTGATGTATTTTCTTATACTAACGGAGCTTACGAGTTTTTTGTTAAGTTTTGTGTTGTGAAGTTTTCAAGTTTTGGATAAAGATTCGATGGACTATGGAATAAGGAGTGGCCAGAGCCTAAGCTTGTGGATGCCCAAGGCACCCCAAGGTAATATTCAAGGACAACCAAGAGCCAAAGCTTGGGGATGCCCCGGATGGCATCCCCTCTTTCGTCTTCGTTCATCGGTAACTTTACTTGGAGCTATATTTTTATTCACCACATGATATGTGTTTTGCTTGGAGTGTCATTTTATTTTATTTTGTTTTTCTTGCTGTTTGAATAATATACCAAGATCTGAAATTCTTAACTATTAGAGAGTCTTCACATAGTTGCATAATTATTCGACTACTCATTGATCTTCACGTATATCTTTCGAAGTAGTTTGTCATTTGCTCTAGTGCTTCACTTATATCCTTTTAGAGCACGGCGGTGGTTTTATTTTGAAGAAATAGATGAACTCTAATGCTTCACTTATATTATTTTGAGAGACTTTTAGAATAGCATGGTAATTTGCTTTGGCTATGAATTTAGTCCTAATATGACGGGCATGCATCCAAGAGGGTTATAATAAAAACTTTCATATAAAGTGCATTGAATACTATGAGAAGTTTGATACTTGATGATTGTTTTGAGACATGAGGATGGTGATATTAGAGTCATGCTAGTTGAGTAGTTGTGAATTTGAGAAATACTTGTGTTGAGGTTTGCAAGTCCCGTAGCATGCACGTATGGTAACCGTTGTGTAACAAATTTGAAGCATGAGGTGCTTCTTTGATTGTCTTCCTTATGAGTGGCAGTCGGGGACGAGCGATGGTCTTTTCCTACCAATCTATCCCCCTAGGAACATGCGGGTAGTGCTTGGTTTTGATGACTTGTAGATTTTTGCAATAAGTATGTGAGTTCTTTATGACTAATGGTGAGTCCATGGATTATAAGCACTCTCCCCCTTCCATCATTGCTAGCCTCTTCGGTACCGTGCATTGCCCTTTCTCACCTCGCGAGTTGGTGCAAACTTCGCCGGTGCATCCAAAACCCATGATATGATACGCTCTATCACACATAAGCCTCCTTATATCTTCCTCAAAACAGCCACCATACCTACCTATTATGGCATTTCCATAGCCATTCCAAGATATATTGCCATGCAACTTTCCACCGTTCCATTTATTATGACATGCTTCATCATTGTCATATTGCCTTGCATGATCATGTAGTTGACATCGTATTTGTGGCAAAGCCACCACTCATAATTTTTTATACATGTCACTCTTGAATCATTGCACATCCTGATACATGATACTTCTTCGTCGTATCTACTTTACCAAACACTTTTGCCCTTGTTTTGGACTCTAACTTGCATGATTTGGATAGAACTAACCCGGACTAACGTTGTTTTCAGCAGAATTGCCTTGGTGTTATTTATGTGCAGAAAAAAAAGTTCTCGGAATGACCTGAAACTTCACGGAGATTGTTTTCAGAAATAATAAAAAACACTGGCAAAAGATCAAGACCAGGGGCCACACCCTAGCCACGAGGGTGGGGGCGCGCCTGCCCCCCTGGGCGCGCCCCCCTACCTCGTGGGCCCCCTGGAGCTCCTCCGATATCAACTCCAACTCTATATATTCGTGTTCGGAGAGAAAAAAATCAGAGAGAAAGATTCATCGTGTTTTATGATACGGAGCCGCTGCCAAGCCCTAAACTCTCTCGGGAGGGCTGATCTGGAGTCCGTTCGGGGCTCCGAAGAGGGGAATCCGTCGCCATCATCATCATCAACCATCCTCCATCACCAATTTCATGATGCTCACCGCCTTGCGTGAGTAATTCCATCGTAGGCTTGCTGGACAGTGATGGGTTGGATGAGATTTATCATGTAATCGAGTTAGTTTTGTTAGGGTTTGATCCCTAGTATCCACTATGTTCTGAGATTGATGTTGCTATGATTTTGCTATGCTTAATGCTTGTCACTAGGGCCCGAGTGCCATGATTTCAGATCTGAACCTATTTTGTTTTCATCAATATATGAGAGTTCTTGATCCTATATTGCAAGTCTATAGTCACCTACTATGTGTTATGATCCGGCAACCCCGAAGTGACAATAATCGGGACCACTTCCGGTGATGACCGTAGTTTGAGGAGTTCATGTATTCACTATGTGTTAATGCTTTGGTCCGGTACTCTATTAAAAGGAGGCCTTAATATCCCTTAGTTTCCGCAAGGACCCCGCTGCCACGGGAGGGTAGGACAAAAGATGTCATGCAAGTTCTTTTCCATAAGCACGTATGACTATATTCGGAATACATGCCTCCATTACATTGATGAACTGGAGCTAGTTCTGTGTCACCCTTGGTTATGACTGTTACATGATGAACCACATCCGGCATAATTCTCTATCACCGATCCTTTGCCTACGAGCTTTCCATATATTGTTCTTTGCTTATTTACTTTTCCGTTGCTATTTCTATCATCACTACAAAATACTAAAAACATTACTTTTGCTACCTTTACTTTTGCTATCGTTACCACTACTATCATATTACTTTGCTACTAAATACTTTGCTGCAGATATTAAGTTTCCAGGTGTGGTTGAATTGACAACTCAGCTGCTAATACTTGAGAATATTCTTCGGCTCCCCTTGTGTTGAATCAATAAATTTGGGTTGAATACTCTACCCTCGAAAACTATTGCGATCCCCTATACTTGTGGGTTATCAAGACTATTTTCTAGTGCCGTTGCCGGGGAGCATAGCTCTATTCTTTGGGTCACTTGGGATTTATATCTGCTTATCATTATGAAGAACTTGAGAGATCCAAAAACCAAGATTTATCCCTCAACTACGAGGGGAGGTAAGGAACTGCCATCTAGCTCTGCACTTGATTCACCTTCTGTTTTGAGTAAGCTTGCGACACCTAAACCTGCTTCTGCTATTAATTCTGATATGTCGCATATTATTGATGATGCCACTTCTGCTATGCGTGATACTTATGATGAAACTACTTCTATGCTTGATACAACTGTGCCACTTGGTGAATTTCTTGATGAACAGCTTGCTAGGGCTAGAGAGAATGAAATTATTGAAACTGATAATACTGATGAAAGTGATTATGAAGGCTCTCCTAATAAATATGAATTACCTGTTGTGCCTGAGGGATATGTTATGGATGAAGAAACTAAAAGAGACTTTCTTGCTTGCAATGATAGTAGTGATCTTAAAAAATTATTAGCTAAGCTTAAACAAAAAACTCTGAATGCTAGAATGAAATATGATCCTGCTTATGCTACTTCACCTATCTTTGTTACTGATAAGGATTATGAATTCTCTATTGATCCTGATATAATTACTTTGGTTGAATCTGATCCTTTTTATGGCTATGAATCTGAAACTGTTGTGGCACATCTTACTAAATTAAATAATATGGCTACCCTGTTCACTAATGATGAGAGAACTCGCTACTTTTATATCCTTAAAATATTTCCATTCTCATTAAAGGGTGATGCTAAGACATGGTTTAATTCTCTTGATCCTGGTTGTGTGCGTAGTCCCCAGGATATGATTTATTACTTCTCTGCTAAATATTTCCCTGCTCATAAGAAACAAGCTGCCTTAAGGGATATATATAATTTTGTGCAAATTGAAGAAGAGAGTCTCCCACAAGCTTGGGGGAGGCTTATCCAATTACTTAATGCTTTGCCTGATCATCCTCTTAAGAAAAATGAAATACTTGATATCTTTTATAATGGACTAACCGATGCTTCCAGAGATTACCTAGATAGTTGTGCTGGTTATGTTTTCAGGGAAAGAACACCGGATGAAGCTGAAATTCTATTGAATAATATGTTGACAACTGAAAATAATTGGACACTTACTGAGCCAGCACCTGAGCCAACCCCTGATCCTATTCCTAAACCAACTACAAAGAAAAGGGGTGTTCTATTTCTCAGTCCCGAAGATATGTAAGAGGCAAAGAAATCCATGAAAGAAAAGGGTATTGAAGCTGAAGATGTTAAGAATTTACCTCCTATTGAAGAAATACATGGTCTTAATT
The DNA here is from genome assembly GCA_034509565.1 of Triticum monococcum. Classification (NCBI taxonomy): domain Eukaryota; kingdom Viridiplantae; phylum Streptophyta; class Magnoliopsida; order Poales; family Poaceae; genus Triticum; species Triticum monococcum. Next base: position 616,509,735 of record CM067846.1, read on the forward strand.
TACCGCCTGTTGAAGAAATATATGGTTTTAATCCATCACCTATTGAAGAAACACATGGTCTTGATAACCCGACACGGGTAGTAAAGATAAATTCTCTCTATAGATATGATAAAGCTGAAATCCCATTTACTAAGTTTGCTAGGCCATGCTTAGATGAGTTTGATAAATTTATCGTTAAGCAAGAAGACTTCAATGCTTATTTTGGTAGAGAATTAAAACACAGTGCTGATATGCTTGAACACTTGGGTGATTATATGGCTAATGTCAAAGGTGAACTTAAACTTATTAGTAAACATGCTTCTATGGTTACCACTCAAGTAGAACAAGTACTTAAAGCTCAAAATGATTTGCTCAATGAATTGAATAGTAAAAATAAGGACTATGCTGTTAGAGTGGCTACTAGAACTGGTAAAATGACTTAGGAACCTTTGTATCCTGAAGGCCACCCTAAGAGATTTGAGAAAGATTCTCAGAGAAATAATATAGATGCACCTAGTCCTTCTAAAAGGAAGAAAAAGAAAAATGATAAGACTTTGCATGCTTCTAGTGAACCTATTGCTGAAACACCTGAGAATCCAAATGATATTTCTATTTCTGATGCCGAAACACAATCTGGTAATGAACATGAAACTAGTGATAATGTTAATGATAATGTTCATGTTGATGCTCAACCTAGTAATGATAATGATATAGAAATTGAACCTGTTGTTGATCTTGATAACCCACAATCAAAGAATCAACGTTATGATAAGAAAGACTTTGTTGCTAGGAGACACGGTAAGGAAAGAGAGCCTTGGGTTCAAAAACCCATGCCTTTTCCTCCCAAACCATCCAAGAAAAAGGATGATGAGGATTTTGAGTGCTTTGCTGAAATGATTAGACCTATATTTTTGCGTATGCGATTAACTGATATGCTCAAAATGAATCCTTATGCTAAGTACATGAAAGAAATTGTTACTAATAAAAGAAAGATACCGGAAGCTGAAATCTCCACCATGCTTGCTAATTATACTTTTAAAGGTGGAATACCAAAGAAACTTGGAGATCCAGGAGTACCCACTATACCATGCTCCATTAAAAGAAACTATGTTAAAACTGCTTTATGTGATCTTGGAGCCGGTGTTTGTGTTATGCCTCTCTCTTTATATCGTACACTTGATTTGAATAAGTTGACACCTACTGAAATATCTTTGCAAATGGATGATAAATCAACTGCTATACCTGTCGGTATTTGTGAGGATGTGCCAGTTGTGGTTGCTAACGCTACTATTTTAATGGACTTTGTTATTCTTGATATTCCCGAGGACGATAGTATGTCTATTATTCTTGGAAGACCCTTTTTGAATACTGCAGGGGTTGTTATTGATCGCACCAAAGGAAATGTCACTTTTCATGTTAATGGTGATGAGCATACGATACACTTTCCGGGGAAACAACCTCAAGTCCACAGTATCAATTCTATTGGAAAAATTCCATTGATTATTTTTGGAGGTTTTGAATTTCCTCTTCCTACATTCAAGAAGAAATATGATATTCTTATTGTTGGGGATGTGCATATCCCCGTTGAGGTAACCTAGTGTTATTCGAAAATTCTCCGGTTCCATGTTATTCGGAATGAGTTCGTTAACAAGACTTGATCAACCTTGTTAATGGATCCCTTTTGATGATCACGAGATGGATGAATTTAGAAAACACAACTCTCTATACCCTCTTTCTACTTTCTGTTATTTATATTAAATAAAGCAAAAATAGTAATTTCTGTCTGTTTTCTGATTATCCGTGCAATATAAAAATACCCCGAAAATAAAAGTTCTCCAAATGCCCTCAAATTTAAATATGCTTTTTATGGAATATTTGAGAATATTTGGCACTGAGAACACAGCAGGGGGGCATCCACCTGGCCACGAGGGTGGAGGGCGCGCCCTATCCCCTGGGCGCGCCCCCTGCCTCGTGGGCCCATGGTGGCCCTCCTCCACTTATTCCTGCACCCACACACTCCTTCCTCCCACAAACACCATTATCCAGCTCAAGCACGAGTTCTAGCTCATTTTGTTGCGATTTTCGATCTCCTTGCTCAAGGCACCTCTCACAAAACTGCTTTGGGGGATTGTTCCTTGGTATGTGACTCCTCCAATGGACCAATTAGTTTTTGTTCTAGTGCTTTATTCATTGCATATTTTTGCTGCTTAGGTGACCCTGTTCTTGAGCTTGCATGTCAAATTTATGTGGTTCCAAGTAGTTTTGATGCATGATATAGGCTCTAGGCACTTGTAGGAGTAGTTGCTATCAATTTTGTTGAGTTTGGTTCACTTTTATTTTGAAGTTATTAAAAATTTCAGACATTTTTTAGAGGAAGAAATATGTTTAGGAAAATGTACCAAGGTGGTTCTTCAAGGAAACAAGGACCCAGGCTTGCAATGCGTGATGCTGATGATGAGCCACCAAGGGACGTGTCGGTGTACTAGAGTAGGGGTACCCAAGTATCCCGAACTTGTGCATGGGCAGTCGCAGCATCCCGCGGCAAGGCTTGCCGGGTGACCGCCAAGGTCCTCCGTGGTTCCTTTGGAGCCATTCAAGAACAAAGTATCCAAGCCAAGGAGACAAGACCCCGGCAGGAGGAGCTTGCCGGGAAGGCCAACCAAGGCACCTCAAGGAACTTGCCGCGACGCGCCACGCGTCCCGGCAAGGCCCGGTGAGCGACAAGCTCCCGGACGCGACAAGACAACAACCGCGGCAAGGCGCTTGCCGCGGCAAGGCGCTTGCCGCGGCAAGCCTCCACTCTGTACCTGCTCTCCAGCACATCCACCAACGTGTCGCCCTGGGACCCTTCCAGGCGTACGGGAGGCTGTGCAGCCAGCGGTACACGGTGGCAAGCGACGCTGGCAAGATTGCCATCGTGGCGAGCGGTGGCGTCCCTGGCGGTCCCTTTTGCACTATTTGGGCGACGCAGACGGGCATTTAATGCCCTTGTCCCCTGCCGTCAGTGTTAGGTATGATACACTGTAGCAGGCGGCGGTGCCAACCGCAACGCCTTTCCATTTTTACCCTTATCTACGTTGCCACCTGTCGGTGACCCCTTGAGCATATAAAAGGAGGCCCATGCGCAACGTAAGGGAGGGTCGGTCGAACAGAACACTCACGCTCGGTCTCGTTAGCTGCTGGTGTGTACTGTAGCACTCAGCGCTCCCGAGCAAGAACTCAATACAAACCACAAAGCAGGAGTAGGGTTTTACGCATCCGTGCGGCCCGAACCTGGGTAAACTGCTCGTGTGCTTCGCCTCGATCTGCTCTTCGTGCGATCTCCGCCCCCCTGCCAAACTGAAAGGGGCTCGGTCCGCCGGTCCCATAGGTGTTCGTGGATCAGTACCTCCCGACATCTTTGGCGCGCCAGGTTTTCCATACAAAGTACGGTCGTTCAAGGAAGATAACTTAAAAATTTTAAAAATCTGATTGCTCAAACTTTGGCAACTTAGCTTTTCTGTCTTTTGCTTCCCAGCAAGGCGAAACTTTCTTGAACGACGCCTGGTCCATACCATTATCTTCTCCCTTCCCCTCCCCCCCCCCCCCGGCAAACTTGTGGGCGAGGAACCTTCCTTTCCTTGAGAAAAAAGAAAGAGGAGAAAATAAAGATAGGGAGCCTTATGGATCGTTGTTGCTTACCAGGGGGTAAGTGCTGCACAAAGTGTCAGATAACACATGCGAAAAATAGAAAGCATGAAATTGACAAGATGTGAGGAGCACATGAGCTTTATGCGCGGGATCTGCGCCCGGCTTTGTACAAAGGATTACATGCAACAGCGGCAAGACTTGTACAAAAGGTGGTTGCCGGAACGGGTTCCGGCAATCGCGCCCTACGGGTAAAACTTACGAAGATGCTCAATGTTCCAGGAGTTGCTCACTGGAATGCCATCTTCGGTCTCAAGGCGGACAGCGCCATGCCTAGTGACTCGTTTCACCCGGTAAGGGCCTTCCCACTTCAGCGTCAACTTGTTGGAATTCTTGGCGGACTGAACACGCCGAAGAACAAGGTCGCCTTCCTAAAGACTTCTGGCGTTAACTTTGCGGCTATGGTAGCGGCGCAAAGCTTGCTGGTAGAGAGCAGCTCGTACAGCAGCCTGAAGACGGTCTTCCTCAAGGAGCAGCGCGTCATCTTGTCGCAGCTGCTCTTGCTCAAGCTCATCATAAGCGAGCACTCGAGGTGACCCGTATACGAGTTCCGTGGGGAGAACTGCCTCTGCTCCATAGACTAGAGCGAAAGGTATCTGGCCAGTGGCTCGATTTGGCGTCGTCCTGATCGACCAAAGAACCACCGGCAGCTCCTCAATCCAGTTTCTTCCGCACTTGTGCAGCCTGTCGAAAGTCCTGGTCTTGAGCCCGCGCAGAACTTCAGCATTTTCCCTCTCCGCTTGACCGTTGCTTCTCCGGTGAGCAACAGAAGCGAAGCAGACCTTGGCGCCAAGGTCTTGGACGTACTGCATGAAGGTGCGGCTCATGAATTGCATACCGTTGTCGGTGATTATCCTGTTAGGGATCCCGAAGCGGCAAACAATCGACCTGAAGAACTTGACTGCTGACTGTGCTGTCACCTTCCTCACTGCTTCCACTTTCGGCTACTTTGTGAACTTGTTGATTGCAACGTACAAGTACTCAAAGCCCCCGACTGCTTGGGGAAAGGGGCCGAGGATGTCGAGCCCCCAGACCGAAAATGGCCAGGATAAAGGGATCGTCTGGAGAGCTTGAGCTGGCTGGTGTATCTGCTTGGAATGGAACTGGCACGCTTCACACTTGGTTACTTGTGCAGTTGCATCCTGGAGGGCTGTCGGCCAAAAGAAACCTTGCCTGAATGCTTTGCCGGCAAGTGCTCTTGCGCCAATGTGGTGACCACATATGCCTCCATGTATCTCTGCCAACAGCTTTTGTCCATCTTCCCGGTGAATACACTTCAATTTCACACTGTTGAGTCTTCTTCTGTACAGTGTGTTGTCGACAAACTGGTACATACTTGACTGCCGGGCTACTCTTTCCGCTTCTTCTTGCTCTTCGGGAAGTTCTCTTGTCTGAAGGAAACGGACAATCTGCTGTGCCCATGCTGGAGCTTGTGGTTCGACAACAAGGACCAAAGGCATATCTGCTGCTGCGGGAACATCCGCTTCTACGGCGAGAACATGCGGCTCTGCCGGAGCTTGACGTTCCCCGGCAAGCTTGCCGGAGCAAAACTTGTCGGAAGCCTCTGCTTCAACGGAACAAACCCTAGGGCTTGCCGGAGCAGACTGCTCCTCAGCACTCTTGGTGTTGATCTTGGGGACCTTCTTGGCGGTGGCTTCGGGAAGCTCTGCCAGAAAATAGTCACCAGAAATCAACTTCTTCTTCTTGCTCTGTCCAGTTGATGGTGTTACGGACGGTCGAGTCAGCTTGAGCACAAAGATCCCTGGTTCCACAGGTAACTTAAGTGTGGCGCACTTTGACAGGCCATCGGCAATGTCGTTCTGAGCTCTTGGAACATGCTCCATCTGTAGGCCGTCAAAGTGCTCTTCTAGCTTTCTCACTTCGTCAACGTAGGCTTCCATCAACGGACTCTAATAACTCTTATTCACTTGGCGGACGACAAGCTGCGAGTCACCCCTGACAATGAGTTTCTTGATTCCAAGGTCTGCCGCGATCCTGAGACCGGCAAGCAAGCCTTCATACTCTGCAGTATTGTTTGTTGCTTGCTCCTTGGGAAAGTGCATCTGGACTATGTACTTGAGGTGCTCTCCGGTGGGTGCGACAAGTAGCACACCAGCGCCGGCGCCTTGCAGCGAGAAGGCACCATCAAAGTACATGAGCCACTCTTTGCTTGCTTCCTTGACGGGGATGCTCGTTTCTGGAATTTCTTCATCTGGTGTTGGCGTCCACTCTGCTATGTATTCTGCCAATGCTCTGCTTTGGATAGTTGAAGTACTCTCAAACTTGAGGCCAAAGCTTGACAGTTCCAGTGCCCACTCAACAATCCTGCCTGTTGCTTCTGGATTCTGTAGTATCCTCTTCAGCGGAAAGCGAGTGACAACTGTGATCCCATGCACTTGGAAGTAGTGGCGCAGCTTTCTCGAGGCCATGAGAAGGCCCAAAAGCAATTTCTGCACACCAGAGTACCTTGACCTAGCCCCTGCAGAAGGGAACTGACAAAGTAAACTGGGCGCTGCACCATTCTCTTCTGTATCTCCTCGCGCACCTGCGCAGATCCATCTTTGTCGGGACCAGAGCTTGTCGGGGAAGCCCCCTGCTTGTCGCTGGATGCGCCTGTCGTGGTTGCTGGCTCGTCACCTGCCTCCCTCTCCGCTACTAACGCAGCACTAACCACTTGATTGGTTGCCGCTATATACAGCAGCAACTTCTCTTGTGGCTTAGGTGCGACAAGTGTTGGAGTGGAGGACAGGTATCTCTTCAAGTCCTGCAACGCAGCCTCTGCTTCCGGAGTCCATTTCATTGGACCTGCCTTTTTCAAAATTTTGAAAAACGGCAGGGCGCGCTTAGCAGACCGAGAGATAAACCTGCTGAGAGCAGCCACGCAACCGGCAAGTCTTCGTACATCCTTGACGCGCTTTAGTGCTTCGATCTGCTCAATGGCCTTGATCTTGTCGGGATTGGCTTCAATTCCCCGCTGAGACACGAAGAACCCGAGAAGCTTGTCGGAGGGGACCCCGAACACACACTTCTCGGGGTTGAGCTTGAGATTGATCTTGCGCAGATTTGCAAAGGTCTCATCTAAATCTTGAATCAGGGTTGCCTTGTCCTTGCTCTTTACCACTATGTCGTCCATGTAGGCTTCCACATTTCTGTGCATTTGTGGCTCAAGAGCGACATGGACTACTCTCGCAAATGTTGAACCAGCATTCTTTAAACCGAAAGGCATCCGTATAAAACAGTACGTGCCACATGGAGTGATGAATGCGGTCTTCTCCTCATCTTCTTCTACCATGAAGATTTGATGGTATCCTGAGTATGCGTCAAGAAATGAAAGCAAGTCACATCCGGCCGTGGAGTCAATAATCTGGTCAATGCGCGGCAAGGGAAATGGGTCTTTGGGACAAGCTTTATTAACATCGGTAAAGTCGATACAAAGCCTCCATTTCCCGTTTGCCTTGCGCACGACTACAGGATTGGCCAACCACGTAGGATGGAGCACTCCTCTGACAAGGCCTACTGCTTCCAATTTCTTGATCTCTTCTGCGATGAATTCTTGGTTCTCCACTGCTTGCTTCCTGACCTTCTGCTTGACGGGCCGCGCATGAGGACAAACGGCAAGATGGTGCTCAATTACTTTCCTGGGAACACCGGGGATGTTGGACGGTTGCCATGCAAACACGTCGACGTTCGCCCGCAGGAAAGCAATGAGCGCGCTTTCCTATTTAGGGTCAAGAGTGGCACTGATGGTGAAGGTACCACCAGTGCCGTCCTCCTTGGCGGACACTCTCTTGGTCTCTGGCGGAGCCGCCATTGCCTTCTTACACTTGCCGGTGGAGCTCGATGGTGCGTCCTCGACGGTAGCGCAGCACTCCGAAGAGGTGCGCTTGCCGGAGTGGGCATCAGAACTCTTGCCGGACTTGGTCTTCTTCTTCCCCCGGGAGCTTCAACGGCAGGTGATTTGTGATCTGTTGCGGCTGCCGCTTCCCAGTAGATCTTGTCTGTGCAGATAAGAGCATCCTTCTTGTCGCCAGGGACAGAGATGACGTTTATTGGGCCTGGCATCTTCAGCATGTTGTATGCGTAGTGAGAGGCTGCCATGAACTTGGCGAGTGCTGGACGGCCGAGTATCCCATTGTAAGGCAATGGAAAATCGGCAACGTCAAAAGTGACCCTCTCAGTCCTGAAGTCCAACTCGCTGCCAAATGTTACCGGCAACGTGACCTTCCCCTTCGGCTTGCTCCTTCCCGGGTTGATTCCTTGGAATGTGCCGGTCTCTTCAAGCTCGCTGTCAGGGATCTGGAGTTTCTGGAGTACAGCGGAGGAGATCAGGTTCAAGCCGGCCCCGCCGTCAACTAGCATCTTAGTGACCTTGAGGTTGCGGATAGTTGGTGAAACCAACATCGGCAAGCACCCGACCGCAGTTGTGCGATCAGGGTGGTCCTCAATATCAAAGATGATAGGCGTCCTGGACCATTTCAGAAGCTTGCGCGACTCGACAGGTGGTTCCACCGCATTGACTTCCCGCACCCACTGCTTGAGTTGGCGGTGTGAAGTATGCAGAGAAGCACCGCCGTCAACGCACAAGACCTCTGTGGCTTTTTGGAACTCCTGCTCACTGGTCTCGCCATCATCCATGTCTTCATCGTCATCGTCATCTTCATCCTTGTTGCAGCCGCGGGGAGGTCTGTCTCCTTGCCGCTGCTTGGCTTTGCCGCGGCGTCCTCCCCGGCCGGCGCGCTTCTTGCCGGATTCTCCAGCGCCTCCTTGGGCCCTCTCCTTGTCGCGTCGCTCGTATTCAGCCTTTTGTGGCTGGACAAACTGCTCGACCTTCTTGCAGCTCTGGAGGTCATGGCCCTTGGTGCGGTGGATCTTGCAGTACTGCTTGTCGGTGTCGTCCTGCTTGTCGGCGACCGCCACAGACTGATAGTTGGTGCATGCGGCAATCTCCTTGCCGAAGCTACCAGCTTTGGCTTTCTTGGCGCCACCTTCATTGCCGGACTGCTCAATGACTGGCACATCTTTGCCTTTCTTCTTCCTGTTGTTCCGCCGCCGGTTTTTCTTTGCCGGGGCAGCATCCTCGCTGTCAGATCCTCCTGCTCCTGTATTCTCTCCGGGGAGTTTCCTCCCTTCCTCAGCACGTGCACACTTGTCGGCCAGGGCATACAGCTCACTGACGTCTCTGATCTTGCACATCGCCATCTCCTCCCGCATCCTGCGGTTACGCACGTTCTGATGGAACGCGCTGATGACCGCGGCAGGGTGGACATCTGGGATGTTGTGCTGTACATGGCTGAACCTCTGAATGTACTTGCGGAGGGGCTCTCCTTCCTTCTGGGCGAGAAGGTGAAGGTCACTCTCTTGGCCATGAGGTTTGTGGCCGCCTGTAAAGGCGCCGACAAACTGATGGCATAGGTCTGCCCAGGAGGATATGGAGTTGTCCGGTAAATGCATGAGCCAGCACCTGACGTTGGGCTTGAGCACCAGCGGGAAGTAGTTGGCAAGGATCTTGTCGTCCCGCCCCCGGCAGCTTGCACCACGATGGTGTAGATGCTGAGGAACTCCGACGGATGCGACTTGCCGTCATACTTCTCTGGTACGTCTGGCTTGAAATTCTTCCTGCTGGGCCACTGGACTTGCCGCAGCTCACGAGTAAACGCAGGGCAACCTACCGCGTACGGCAAGTCGACTGGTTCCCCTGGCGCATGCATGTCAACAGAGGGCCCAGCGCGCTGGTCTGATTGATGCCGCGCTTCTCTTCGGCGCTCGATGCGAGTACGAGCATCTTCTTGCTGTCGTTCGTGAAGAGCTTGGCGCTGATCGCGACGAGCTCGTGGATCTGATGACACGGTGGAGTCACTGTCGAGTTGGATCCGGCAAGTCGGCGATCTTGGCCTTCGGGGCGGAGAGTGTACGGTGGTTGCACCCTCACCGGTCTTGTCGCCACCGGCTCGTGTCTGGCTGACTTGCCGCGGCTGCAATGTACTCGGCTGCCGTAGATTGTCGCCGTTGGCGAAACCGATGAGACTCTGAATGGTGGCCCTCCAGTCGTCGATCGTGTCTGCCGTTGGAGGGTAGTCTAGGAGCAGTTGAGCTTGCGCCAAAGCTTCTGCTGAAGTGGCGGGTGGCGGCGGTGAACGGTGCGAGGAGCGGGATATGCTCGGACTTCTAACCATGTTAGAAGGAGTAGTATCTCGTCCAGGCGACCGCGCCCCGCTCGCGCCAGCATGTTGGCGTGCATGCTGGTCTTGAGCACTCCGAGATCCACCAGCTCGATCTTGGTCCAGCAAACGTATGGTACCGTGAGTATCATGACGCTGCCGGTCCCGCACCTCCTGGGATGGGCGCGGTGCATGTACGGACGCCGAGGTCTTGGAGTGCGCCCTGTCGTTGTGGGAGCCGACTGCGCCGCCGATGGGCAGCGCAGCCTTGTCCTTGGACCTGGCAGCACCATGAGCTCCCTCGTCGACGCTCGTTCTTCCGCCGGCGTCTACCCTGTTGGGGAACGTGGTAATTTCGAAAATTTTCCTACGCACACGCAAGATCATGGTGATGCACAGCAACGAGAGGGGAGAGTGTTGTCTACGTACCAACGCAGACCGACTGCGGAAGCGATCACACAATGTAGAGGAAGTAGTCGTACGTCTTCTTCCCGATCCGACCGATCCAAGCACCGTTACTCCGGCACCTCCGAGTTCTTAGCACACGTTCAGCTCGATGACGATCCCCGGGCTCCGATCCAGCAAAGCTTCGGGGAGGAGTTCCGTCAGCACGACGGCGTGGTGACAATCTTGATGTACTACCGACGCAGGGCTTCGCCTAAGCACTACAACGGTACGATCGAGGTGGAATTTGGTGGCAGGGGGCACCGCACACGGCTAAGGAACGATCTCAAGGATCAAGTTGTGTGTCTTGGGGTGCCCCCTGCCCCCGTATATAAAGGCCAGGGGCAGGGGGTTCGGCCGGCTAGGAGAGAGGAGGCGCAGGGGAGTCCTACTCCCACCGGGAGTAGGACTCCTCCCCCCAATCCTAATCCTATTAGGACTCCCGGGGGAAAAGAGAGAGAAGGGGGGCCGGCCCCCTATCCTATTCCTAATAGGACTCTAGGGGGCGCTGGCCAGCTAGTGGGCTTCCCTTTTCTCTTTTCCACTAAGGCCCAATAGGCCCATTAGTCTCCCGGGGGGTTCCGGTAACCCTCCCGGTAATCCGGTAAAATCCCGATTTCACCCGGAACGTTTCCGGTGCCCAAACATAGGCTTCCAATATATTAATCTTTACGTCTCGACCATTTCGAGACTCCTCGTCATGTCCGTGATCTCATCCAGGACTCCGAACAACCTTCGGTACATCAAAATGCATAAACTCATAATAACTGTCATCATAACGTTAAGCGTGCGGACCCTACGGTTCGAGAACAATGTAGACATGACCGAGACACGCTTCCGGTCAATAACCAATAGCGGGACCTGGATGCCCATATTGGTTCCTACATATTCTACGAAGATCTTTATCGGTCAGACCGCATAACAACATACGTTGTTCCCTTTGTCATCGGTATGTTACTTGCCCGAGATTCGATCGTCGGTATCCAATACCTAGTTCAATCTCGTTACCGGCAAGTCTCTTTACTCGTTCCATAATACATCATCTCACAACTAACATATTAGTTGCAGTGCTTGCAAGGCTTATGTGATGTGCATTACCGAGAGGGCCCAGAGATACCTCTCCGACAATCGGAGTGACAAACCCTAATCTCGAAATACGCCAACCCAACATCTACCATTGGAGACACCTGTAATACTCCTTTATAATCACCCAGTTACGTTGTGACGTTTGGTAGTACCCAAAGTGTTCCTCCGGTAAACGGGAGTTGCATAATCTCATAGTTATAGGAACATGTATAAGTCATGAAGAAAGCAATAGCAACATACTAAACGATCGGGTGCTAAGCTAATGGATTGGGTCATGTCAATCAGATCATTCAACTAATGATGTGACCTCGTTAATCAAATAACAACTCTTTGTTCATGGTTAGGAAACATAACCATCTTTGATTAACGAGCTAGTCAAGTAGAGGCATACTAGTGACACTCTGTTGGTTTATGTATTCACACATGTATTATGTTTCCGGTTAATACAATTCTAGCATGAATAATAAACATTTATCATGATATAAGGAAATAAATAATAACTTTATTATTGCCTCTAGGGCATATTTCCTTTAGTCTCCCACTTGCACTAGAGTCAATAATCTAGTTCACATCGCCATGTGATTTAACATCAATAGTTCACATCGCCATGTGATTAACACCCATAGTTCACATCGTTATGTGACCAACACTCAAAGGGTTTACTAGAGTCAGTAATCTAGTTCACATCTCTATGTGATTAACACCCAAAGAGTACTAAGGTGTGATCATGTTTTGCTTGTGAGATAATTTTAGTCAACGGGTCTGTCACATTCAGATCCGTAAGTATTTTGCAAAATTCTTTGTCTATAATGCTCTGCAAGGAGCTACTCTAGCTAATTACTCCCACTTTCAATATGTATCCAGATTGAGACTTTTAGATTCATCTAGATCAGTGTCAAAACTTGCATCGACGTAACCCTTTACGACGAACCTTTTTGTCACGTCCATAATCGAGAAACATATCCTTATTTCAATAAGGATAATTCTGACCGCTGTCCAGTGATCTACTCCTAGATCACTATTGTACTCCCTTGCCAAATCAGTGCAGGGTATACAATAGATCTGGTACATAGCATGGCATACTTTATAGAACCTATGAATGAGGCATAGGGAATGACTTTCACTCTCTTTCTATCTTCTGCCGTGGTCGGGCTTTGAGTCTTTACTCAACTTCACACCTTGTAACACAGGCAAGAAACTTTTTCTTTGACTGTTCCATTTTGAACTACTTCAAAATCTTGTCTAGGTATGTACTTATTGAAAAACTTATCAAGCGTCTTGATCTATCTCTATAGATCTTGAAGCTCAATATGTAAGCAGCTTTACCGAAGTCTTTCTTTGAAAAACTCCTTTCAAACACTCCTTTTATGCTTTACAGAATAATTCTACATTATTTCCGATCAACAATATGTCATTGACATATACTTATCAGAAATGCTGTAGTGCTCCCACTCACTTTCTCGTAAATACAGACTTCACCGCAAGTCTGTATAAAACTATATGCTTTGATCAACTCATCAAAGCGTATATTCCAACTCCGAGATGTTTGCACCAGTCCACAGATAGATCGCTGGAGCTTGCATATTTAGTTAACACCTTTAGGATCGACAAAACCTTCTAGTTGCATCGTATACAACTCTTCTTTAGCAAATCCATTAAGGAATGTAGTTTTGTTTATCCATTTGCCAGATTTCATAAAATGCGGCAATTGCTAACATGATTCGGACAGACTTTAAGCATAGATACGAGTGAGAAAATCTCATCGTAGTCAACACCTTGAACTTGTCGAAAACCTTTTGCGACAATTCTAGCTTTGTAGATAGTAACACTACTATCAGCGTCCGTCTTCCTCTTGAAGATCCATTTATTTTCTATGGCTTGCCGATCATCGGGCAAGTCAACCAAAGTCCATACTTTGTTCTCATACATGGATCATATCTCAGATTTCATGGCTTCAAGCCACTTTGCGGAATCTGGGCTCACCATCGCTTCTTCATAGTTCGTAGGATCATCATGATCTAGTAGCATGACTTCCAGAACAGGATTACCGTACCACTCTGGCGCGGATCTTTACTCTGGTTGATCTACGAGGTTCAGTAGTGTCTTGTTCTGAAGTTTCATGATCATCATCATTAGCTTCCTCACTAACTAGTGTAGGTGTCACAGAAACATTTTTCTGTGATGTATTACTTTCCAATAAGGGAGCAGGTACAGTTACCTCGTCAAGTTCTACTTTCCTCCCACTCACTTCTTTCGAGAGAAACTCCTTCTCCAGAAAGTTTCCGAATTTAGCAACAAAAGTCTTGCCTTCGGATCTGTGATAGAAGGTGTATCCAATAGTTTCCTTTGGATATCTTATGAAGATGCACTTCTCCAATTTGAGTTTTGAGCTTATCAGGATGAAACTTTTTCATATAAGCATCGCAGCCCCAAACTTTAAGAAACGACAACTTTGGTTTCTTGCCAAACCATAGTTCACACGGTGTCGTCTCAACGGATTTAGATGGTGCCCTATTTAACGTGAATGCAGCTGTCTCCAATGCATGACCCCAAAACAATAGTGGTAAATCGGTAAGAGACATCATAGATTGCACTATATCCAATAAAGTACGGTTATGACGTTCGGACACACCATTATGCTGTGGTGTTCCAGGTGGCGTGAGTAGTGAAACTATTTCACATTGTTTTAACTGAAGACCAAACTCGTAACTCAAATATTTGTCTCCGCGATCAGATCGTAGAAACTTTATTTTCTTGTCACGATGATTTTTCACTTCACTCTGAAATTCTTTGAACTTTTCAAATGTTTCAGACTTATGTTTTATCAAGTAGATATACTCATATCTGCTCAAATCATCTGTGAAGATCAGAAAATAATGATACCTGTCGCGAGCCTCAATATTCATCGGACCACATACATCAGTATGTATGATTTCCAACAAATCTGTTGCTCGCTCCATTGTTCCGAAGAACGGCGTTTTAGTCATCTTGCCCAAAAGGCATGGTTCGCAAGCATCAAGTGATTCATAATCAAGTGATTCCGAAAGCCCATCAGCATGGAGTTTCTTCATGCGCTTTATACCAATATGACCTAAACGGCAGTGCCACAAATAAGTTGCACTATCACTATTAACTTTGCATCTTTTGGTTTCAATATTATGAATATGTGTATCACTATGATCGAGATCCAACGAACTTGTTTCATTGTGTGTATGACCATCGAAGGTTTTATTCATGTAAACAGAACAACAATTATTCTCTGACTTTAATGAATAACCGTATTGCAATAAACATGATCAAATCATATTCATGCTCAACGCAAAAACCAAATAACACTTATTTAAGTTCAACACTAATCCCGAAAGTATAGGGGAGTGTGCGATGATGATCATATCAATCTTGGAACTACTTCCAACACACATCGTCACTTCACCCTTAACTAGTCTCTGTTTATTCTGCAACTCCTGTTTCAAGTTACTACTCTTAGCAACTGAACCAATATCAAATACTGAGGGGTTGCTATAAACACTAGTAAAGCACACATCAATAACATGTATATCAAATATACTTTTGTTCACTTTGCCATCCTTCTTATCCGCCAAATACTTGGGGCAGTTCCGCTTCTAGTGACCAGTCCCTTTGCAGTAGAAGCACTTAGTCTCAGGCTTAGGACCAGACTTGGGCTTCTTCACTTGAGCAGCAACTTGCTTGCCGTTCTTCTTGAAGTTCCCCTTCTTTCCTTTGCCCTTTTTTCTTGAAACTAGTGGTCTTGTCAACCATCAACACTTGATGTTTTTCTTTGATTTCTACCTTCGTTGATTTTAGCATCACGAAGAGCTTGGGAGTTGTCTCCGTTATCCCTTGCATATTATAGTTCATCACGAAGTTCTACTAACTTAGTGATGGTGACTAGAGAATTCTGTCAATCACTATCTTATCTGGAAGATTAACTCCCACTTGATTCAAGCGATTGTAGTACCCAGACAATCTGAGCACATGCTCACTAGTTGAGCGATTCTCCTCCATCTTTTAGCTATAGAACTTGTTGGAGACTTCATATCTCTCAACTCGGGTATTTGCTTGAAATATTAACTTCAACTCCTGGAACATCTGATATGGTCCATGACGTTCAAAATGTCTTTGAAGTCCCGATTCTAAGCTGTTAAGTATGGTGCACTAAACTATCAAATAGTCATCATATTGAGCTAGCCAGACGTTCATAACGTCTGCATCTGCTCCTGCAATAGGTCTGTCACCTAGCGGTGCATCAAGGACATAATTCTTCTGTGCAGCAATGAGGATAAACCTCAGATCACGGATCCAATCCGCATCATTGCTACTAACATCTTTCAACACAATTTTCTCTAGGAACATATCAAAATAAACACAGGGAAGCAACAACGCGAGCTATTGATCTACAACATAATTTGCAAAATACTACCAGGACTAAGTTCATGATAAATTTAAGTTCAATTAATCATATTACTTAAGAACTCCCACTTAGATAGATATCCCTCTAATCCTCTAGGTGATCACGTGATCCAAATCAACTAAACCATAACCGATCATCACGTGAGATGGAATAGTTTTCAATGGTGAACATCGTCATGTTGATCATATCTACTATATGATTCACGCTCGACCTTTCGGTCTCTGTGTTCCGAGGCCATATCTGCATATGCTAGGCTCGTCAAGTTTAACCTGAGTATTCTGCGTGTGCAAAACTGGCTTGCACCCGTTGTAGATGGACGTAGAGCTTATCACACCCGATCATCACGTGGTGTCTGGGCACGACGAACTTTGGCAACGGTGCATACTCAGGGAGAACACTTCTTGATAATTTAGTGAGAGATCATCTTATAATGCTACCGTCAATCAAAGCAAGATAAGATGCATAAAAGGATAAACATCACATGCAATCAATATAAGTGATATGATATGGCCATCATCATCTTGTGCTTGTGATCTCCATCTCCGAAGCACCGTCATGATCACCATTGTCACCGGCGTGCCACCTTGATCTCCATCGTAGCATTGGTGTCGTCTCGCCAATCTTATGCTTCCACGACTATCACTACCGTTTAGTAATAAACTAAAGCATTACATCGCGATTGCATTGCATACAATAAAGCGACAACCATATGGCTCCTGCCAGTTGCCGATAACTTGGTTACAAAACATGATCATCTCATACAATAAAATTAGCATCATGCCTTGACCATATCACATCACAACATACCCTGCAAAAACAAGTTAGACGTCCTCAACTTTGTTGTTGCAAGTTTTACGTGGCTGCTACGGGCTTAAGTAAGAACGCATCTCACCTACGCATCAAAACCACAACGATAGTTCGTCAAATAGACTCCGTTTTAACCTTCTCAAGGACCGGGCGTAGTCACACTTGGTTCAACTAAAGTTGGAGAGACAGTCTTCCGCAAGCCATC
The DNA here is from genome assembly GCA_034509565.1 of Triticum monococcum. Taxonomy (NCBI): domain Eukaryota; kingdom Viridiplantae; phylum Streptophyta; class Magnoliopsida; order Poales; family Poaceae; genus Triticum; species Triticum monococcum. The sequence continues at coordinate 616,526,533 of CM067846.1, forward strand.
TATGTGCAAAGCACGTCGAGGGAACCGGTCTCGCATAAGAGTATGCGTAAGGTTGGTCCGGATCGTCTCAACCAACAATACCGCCGAACCAAAGTATGACATGCTGGTAGGCAGTATGACTTGTATCGCCCACAACTCACTTGTGTTCTACTCGTGCATATAACATCAAACCATAAAACCTAGGCTCGGATGCCACTGTTGGGGAACGTGGTAATTTCGAAAATTTTCCTACGCACACGCAAGATCATGGTGATGCACAGCAACGAGAGGGGAGAGTGTTGTCTACGTACCAACGCAGACCGACTGCGGAAGCGATCACACAATGTAGAGGAAGTAGTCGTACGTCTTCTTCCCGATCCGACCGATCCAAGCACCGTTACTCCGGCACCTCCGAGTTCTTAGCACACGTTCAGCTCGATGACGATCCCCGGGCTCCGATCCAGCAAAGCTTCGGGGAGGAGTTCCGTCAGCACGACGGCGTGGTGACAATCTTGATGTACTACCGACGCAGGGCTTCGCCTAAGCACTACAACGGTACGATCGAGGTGGAATTTGGTGGCAGGGGGCACCGCACACGGCTAAGGAACGATCTCAAGGATCAAGTTGTGTGTCTTGGGGTGCCCCCTGCCCCCGTATATAAAGGCCAGGGGCAGGGGGTTCGGCCGGCTAGGAGAGAGGAGGCGCAGGGGAGTCCTACTCCCACCGGGAGTAGGACTCCTCCCCCCAATCCTAATCCTATTAGGACTCCCGGGGGAAAAGAGAGAGAAGGGGGGCCGGCCCCCTATCCTATTCCTAATAGGACTCTAGGGGGGCGCCGGCCAGCTAGTGGGCTTCCCTTTTCTCTTTTCCACTAAGGCCCAATAGGCCCATTAGTCTCCCGGGGGGTTCCGGTAACCCTCCCGGTAATCCGGTAAAATCCCGATTTCACCCGGAACGTTTCCGGTGCCCAAACATAGGCTTCCAATATATTAATCTTTACATCTCGACCATTTCGAGACTCCTTGTCATGTCCGTGATCTCATCCGGGACTCCGAACAACCTTCGGTACATCAAAATGCATAAACTCATAATAACTGTCATCGTAACGTTAAGCGTGCGGACCCTACGGTTCGAGAACAATGTAGACATGACCGAGACACGCTTCCGGTCAATAACCAATAGCGGGACCTGGATGCCCATATTGGTTCCTACATATTCTACGAAGATCTTTATCGGTCAGACCGCATAACAACATACGTTGTTCCCTTTGTCATCGGTATGTTACTTGCCCGAGATTCGATCGTCGGTATCCAATACCTAGTTCAATCTCGTTACCGGCAAGTCTCTTTACTCGTTCCATAATACATCATCTCACAACTAACATATTAGTTGCAGTGCTTGCAAGGCTTATGTGATGTGCATTACCGAGAGGGCCCAGAGATACCTCTCCGACAATCGGAGTGACAAACCCTAATCTCGAAATACGCCAACCCAACATCTACCATTGGAGACACCTGTAATACTCCTTTATAATCACCCAGTTACGTTGTGACGTTTGGTAGTACCCAAAGTGTTCCTCCGGTAAACGGGAGTTGCATAATCTCATAGTTATAGGAACATGTATAAGTCATGAAGAAAGCAATAGCAACATAATAAACGATCGGGTGCTAAGCTAATGGATTGGGTCATGTCAATCAGATCATTCAACTAATGATGTGACCTCGTTAATCAAATAACAACTCTTTGTTCATGGTTAGGAAACATAACCATCTTTGATTAACGAGCTAGTCAAGTAGAGGCATACTAGTGACACTCTGTTGGTTTATGTATTCACACATGTATTATGTTTCCGGTTAATACAATTCTAGCATGAATAATAAACATTTATCATGATATAAGGAAATAAATAATAACTTTATTATTGCCTCTAGGGCATATTTCCTTCATACCCCACCAGCCGTTTGCTCCGGCGATGGTGGGTTCGGCGCGGACGGAGCAGCCGCCTCCGAAGCCTTCTTCTTCGGCGGCATGTCGATGAAGACGATGAAGGTTTAGCTCGTGCGAACGCCGGATCAGGTTCACACAACCTCGACGCACCCCCTACCTGGCGCGCCAAAGATGTCGGGAGGTACTGATCCACGAACACCTATGGGACCGGCGGACCGAGCCCCTTTCGGTTCGGCAGGGGGGCGGAGATCGCACGAAGAGCAGATCGAGGCGAAGCACACGAGCAGTTTACCCAGGTTCGGGCCGCACGGATGCGTAAAACCCTACTCCTACTTTGTGGTTTGTATTGAGTTCTTGCTCAGGACCGCTGAGTGCTACAGTACACACCAGCAGCTAACGAGACCGAGCGTGAGTGTTCTGTTCGACCGACCCTCCCTTACGTTGCGCATGGGCCTCCTTTTATATGCTCAAGGGGTCACCGACAGGTGGCAACGTAGACAAGGGTAAAAAATGGAAAGGCGTTGCGGTTGGCACCTTTAACACCCTCGATGCGGCTATGTCTCCCACGTGTCGAGGCACGACTTAGAGACATAGGCGCATTGAAAGAAATGTCGCAAGTCGGGAATCATTACACAACCCAAGTACATATATAATATAAAGGGGGGATAATAATAATAGTTGGCTTACACTCGCCACGTCACATCAAAGTACATAAATAACATCCATCATACAATCACTCATGGCCCGACTACGGCGCCAAAATGGAAAAGACCCCCAACCAGCGACTAAAACCCTGAATCGAACCCCGAATAGGCACCACTACTGATCATCAGGAAAAGAAACATAGTATCGCTGAGAGTCCTCGTCGTACTCCCACTTCAGCTCGAACGCGCCATCCGGAGGAGTATCATCGGTCCCTGCATCTGGTGTAATAGTAATTTGTGAGCCACAAAGGACTCAGCAATCTCGCACCCTCGCGATCAAGACTATTTAAGCTAAATAGGTAGGAAAGGGGTAATGTATGTGGAGCTGCAGCAAGCGACTAGCATATATGGTGGCTAACTTATTCGCAAAGTAGAGCGAGAAGAGAAGGCAAAGCACGGGCGGAAACTAAATGGAGCAGACTACGCAAACATAACTCCAACGCCGTGTCCACTTCCCGGACTCCGCCGAGAAGAGGCCATCACGGCAACACACGCAGTTGATTCATTTTAATTAATTAAGTTCAAGTTATCTACAACCAGACATTAACAAATTCCCATCTGCCCATAACCGCGGGCACGGCTTTCGAAAGATCAATCCCTGCAGGGGGGTCCCAACTTAGCCCATAACAAGCTCTCACGGTCAACGAAGGAATAGACCTCCACCCAGGACCCACCGATCAGACTCGGTATCCCGGTACAACAAGATGATTCGACAGGTCAAAACTAGTCCAGCAACACCGCCCGAATGCGCCGACAAATCCCGATAGGAGCTGCACATATCTCTTTCTCAGGGCAGACTCAGATTGTCCTAGGTACGGGTGGGCCAGCCCAGAGTTGCCCCTGGTGGCCACCGGCAGCTGACAGTTGGACCAACACTCAGAGGAGCACTGGCCCGGGGGGGTTTAAAATAAGATGACCCTCGGGCTCCGGAAACCCAAGGGAAAGAAAAGGGTAGGTGACAAATGGTAAAACCAATGTTGGGCATTGCTGGAAAAGCTTTAATCAAGGCGAACTATCAAGGGGTTCCCATATAGCCCAACCGCGTAAGGGACGCAACAATCCGGGAACATAACACCGATATGACGGAAACTAGGGCGGCAGGAGTGGAACAAAACACTAGGCGAGAGGCCGAGCCTTCCACCCTTTACCAAGTATATAGATGAGTAAAGATAACAAAGCAATATAATGATATCCCAACAAGTAAATAAGTGTTCCAACAAGGAACGGCTCCAATCTTCACCTGCAACTATCAACGCTATAAGAAGGGGCTTGAGCAAAGCGGTAACATAGCCAACCAATGGTTTGCTAGGACAAAGGTGGGTTAGAGGCTCAATCATGGCAATTGGGAGGCTGACAAGCAAGTGGTAGGCATCGTAGCATTGGCAAAGCAAAAGAGCGAGCAAACTAGCATAGCAAAGATAGTAGTGATTTCAAGGGTGTGATCATCTTGCCTGCACAGTTGTCAGAATTGACTGGATCCTCAAAAGCAAACTCAACGGGCTCCTCGTTAGCGAACTCGTCTCCCGGCTCTACCCAACAACACAAACAAGGAACAAGGATACAATCAACCACGTGCAAGGGCAGCAATAATATGCAAAGATGATGTGCTATGCGGGATGCGATGCGGGATGCAAAAATGCAACATGTAACAGGAAATGCATGAACCTGGCCTCAACATGGAAATCCAAGTGTGCCACTGGATAGAGGGGAAGAAATCCCCTGCGAACGATATAAAGATCATGGCAAACGGAGCTACGGTTTAGAAATGGCAAGCGTTTTACTAAACGAACCGATCTGCGATTTACAGCAAGTAGGCTCCTAAATGCAGCAAAATGAACATGCTACAGCCACCCAACATGAAAACAAATTGCATGGCAGTGATGTACTCATCAAGCTTAACAAATCATCAGGACTGAGGCATAGGCAAATTCACCCATTAAGGGCTTCAAACAAGCATGGCAAAACTGAATAAGCAAAACAGATTTCAGACTTAGCGAAATTAACGCTAGTCTGGAATTTCAGACCACGATGCTCTCTTCGGAGCAGCAAAACAACATGAAGGAAAACCTGAACATGGCAAGTAAGAGCATGGCATGGAGCTACTCAACAAGCCTATCAAAACACCCAAAATGACCTGGGCCAAAAGGGTTCACAAAATACTCTACCGAGCACACGAACATTGATGAAACACAATCAGTTTTCAGACTTAGTGAAAACTGGGACATGCTAAAACATAACTCACGGAGGCATGTAAACGAGCTCGATGCTCTCACTATGGTGCAAGTCATGGCAAGGTAAGCCTATATCCATTAAGAAGGCACAAAATGCTAGCTATACATGGCAAGAACAATGGCATAGCATGCCTGGATCACTAGCAATCACTCCGGCAAAATCGCAAAAGAGTTCACGATCTGCCCAAAACAGCAACTATCCAAAAGTTGAGCTCGATTAAGTCAACCTAGGGTGCTCCAACATAACAAGTAAAGACATGGATGGATTAAGCACAACAAGCATAACAAATCACTCTTACTGATCATCCTCAAAAGAGGCACGGATCACTAGGAAACAAGCCGGACATATAGCATCGTGAACTAAAACGGCCCAGACTTAGTGATTTTCACTAAGTCCCTGAAATCGATAATCTCAGGCAGCCCTCTTCGCAAGCTTGCACAAGACAACACACACATCCTAAAAATACATGGAAGGCACCTCTGGAAAGAACACAACATGCTTAACAATTCATCCCAAAGGGGCACAGGCATATCATGCACGGATTAATCATGGCAAAAATGACAAAAGTGTATGTTGAACTAACGGATCTGCAATTTAACTCAACATGCCTCCTTCCAACAGCATTTTGGGCACCAAGATGACCTCAAATGCAAATGATGCAATGGAATGAAATGATGTACTCGTCGAGACGAAGGTTTTGACATATCATATGCCCAAATCGGAGCTACGGATGCAAAGATATAGAGCCTCGAACAGAGCAACTTGGATCAAAATTTCTGGGACTTAGCAAAAAATTCAACCTCCCTAGGGTTACTGTAGCACCATCCGGATCGGATCTCGCGGCCACTGTAGCTCGCGATGCCGGCGATGGCGCGGCGGCCGGAGAGAGGAGGAAGGACGCCGGAGTTCGCCGGAGCGGCGGATCCGGCCGGAGAGAGGAGGGGCGCTGGGGCGCGGTCACCGGCGCCGGGCGGCGAGGCGTGGAGGTCCGGCGTCGGGCGGAGCCGGAGATGGGCGCGCGGCGAGCTCCTGCTTGCCGGCGGCGAGCCAAGGCGGCGGCAGGCGAAGCCGGGCGGCGGGCGCGATGCCGGCTCGGGGGAAGACGGAGGAGGGCGGCGGCGGGCCGGCTCGCGGCGGCGCGGGGAAGTGGGCGCGGTCGGCGGACGAATCGGGCGACGACACGTGGCGGCGGACGGCGGGAACGGACACGTCCGGACGGCGGGTTTTTGTCCGGCGGCGCGAGGAGAGGGAGAGGTTAGGGTTTGCCCGAGATTTTGGAAGGGGATCTATATATAGGCATAGAGGGAGCTAGGAGAGTCCAAATGAGGTGCGGTTTTCGCCCACACGATCGTGATCGAACGACCGAGATGATGGAGCAGAGTTTGGTGGGTTTTTGGGCCAAAATGGAGGGGTGTTGGGCTGCACACACACGAGGCCTTTTCGGTCCCTCGGTTAACCGTTGGAGTATCAAACGAAGTCCAAATGACCCGAAACTTGACAGGCGGTCTACCGGTAGTAAACCAAGGCCGCATGGCAAGTTTCGGTCCAACCCAGAAATGTTTAATCCCCACACACGAAAGAAAGCTAGAAATGGCCACCGGAGGAGAACGAAGCGCCGGAATGCAAAACGGACAACGGGGAAAAATGCTCGAATGCATGAGATGAACATGTATGCGAATGCAATGCACGTGACGACATGATCTGAGATGCACGAAAACGAAAACAACACACGGAGGCAAAGACCCGAACCCGAGAATTAAATATAACTTAATGCCGGAAACGGCAAGAGTCGGAGTACAATTGGGGAAGGTTACATATGGGGCGTTACAGCACCGCCGCCTGCTATAGTGTATCATACCTAACCCTGACGGCAGGGGACAAGGGCATTAAATGCCCGTCTGCGTCGCCCAAATAGTGCAAAAGGGACCGTCAGGGACGCCACCGCTCGCCACGATGGCAATCTTGCCAGCGCCGCTTGCCACCGTGTACCGCTGGCTGCACAGCCTCCCGCCACGTACGCCTGGAAGGGTCCCAGGGCGACACATTGGTGGATGCGCTGGAGCGCAGGTACAGAGTGGAGGCTTGCCGCGGCAAGCGCCTTGCCGCGGTTGTTGTCTTGTCACGTCCGGGAGCTTGTCGCTCACCGGGCCTTGCCGGGACGCGTGGCGCGTCGCGGCAAGTTCCTTGAGGTGCCTTGGTTGGCCTTCCTGGCAAGCTCCTCCTGCCGGGGTCTTGTCTCCTTGGCTTGGATACTTTGTTCTTGAATGGCTCCAAAGGAACCACGGAGGACCTTGGCGGTCACCCGGCAAGCCTTGCCGCGGGATGCTGCGACTGCCCATGCACAAGTTCGGGATACTTGGGTACCCCCGTGCACAAGTTCTGCACAAAGTGTCAGATAACACATGCGAAAAATAGAAAGCATGAAATCGGCGGCAGCTCTGGCGGCCTCTGCGCCGGCGGGATCGTCAGCGCCGGCTGCTTCCTCGGCGGCACCGGCGTCGTTGACGGCAACCTCGGTCTCCATCGGCTCCGCAGCAGATGGATCTGACAGCCGGAAAAGGGAGAAGAGTCAAGCAAATATCCACAAAAGAAGATCAAAAGAAGAAGAACCCAAGGGAAGTTTTGAAGCAAGAAGATTACCTGTGCCAGGTTCTGCAGTCGTGGTCTCCGCCGCCGGGGGGCCGCTGGTGTTGTCCCTTGCCGGAGAACTCTCCCTTGCCGGAGACTTCTCCCTTGCTGGGGAACTCTCCCTCGCCGGAGACCTCTCCCTTGCCGGAGGACTCTCCCTTGGCATTTTGGGGGCGGCCTCCGTGCGCTCCTGGTAGGGCTGCTCTGCTCCTACACAAACCAACAATCAGATATCAGCAAAGCAAGAATCTCCGTGCACGCCCAACAGCGGAGAGTGAACCAGATACTTACGCTGGGGGCTGCTCTGGAGAACAGTTGCCGGGTCCGGCAAGATTGTCTCGGACGCATCCCCTGCTGTCGCGGTGGGTTCGTCCTTGATGATAATCACCGGGGCCTTGGCTCTCTTCGCTGCTCTCTGGGCCAGAGTCCTAATAAGGAATAAGTTCAGAGTAAAGCAGATGAGATACAAGACAAAACAGCAAGAATTGAAGAACTACAAGTACAATAAGAGAATCTTACTCTTCTTCTTCCTCGTCGGAGCTGAACGTGGAGAAGTCGAAATCCGGCTCACGCCCGGCGCGAGGAGGCGGAGAAATAGATTCCCTTGGCCGCTTGGCGGGAACAGTGGCGGTGGTCCGAGACGACCCCGCTCCGGCTGCCGCCGCGGCATGAGAAGCGGCAGGAGCAGAAGCGGTGGTCCGGGTGGACCCCGCTCCAGTTGTCGCGGCAGCGTGAGATGCCCCCGCGGCAACAGTGCTTGCCGTGGTGGAGCATGTCGCGCGGCGCGGCAACTGTCGACTCGCCCGCCGCCCCGCTACTTCCCCGGCCTTGCGGAGACGCCTTCTTGGTGGAGCTGGGGGCTCTGCTTGCGGCGAGCTGTCTGAGGATGAAGAGGAAGAGGAGTTGATCTCCAATGAGCCGCTCGTATCCTCGGCGGGCTCGCTCGACTCGACGTCACGCCCGACAAGCTCTTTCTTGCCGGCAAGCTCCTCTCGCCCGGCAAGCTCTTTCTTGCCGGCGAGCTCCTCTCGCTCGGCACGGCTTGCCGCCTCTACTGCCTCTGCCTCCTCCACGGTGAATCCAAACTCGCCCGCAGCTGCGGCTGCTGCCGCCTCTTCCAGCCTGGTGGCGATGCGTCTCAACTCCGCATCGGTGGTGTCGCGAGTGAGGCCATTCTTTTCATCGAAGCGGACCGGCACTTCCACCAACCCGTCAAAGAACTCCTGCACGACGTCATCTGCAGGCTCTTGCCAAGTTGGCACAATTCCATGCGAATCGCACAGCGGCATCATTGCACGGATGCGGTCGAGCGCGGAGTTGTTGCACAGCGGAACGACACCCTGCGGCAACCTGAACACTTCGGGATGCTCGGGGTCATACTTGAGCAGTTCCTGGAGCATAGTGTTGAGCTCCAGAACAGTGAAGTTGTAATTGAGGCCGGACGCAGCCTCATGATATCCGCCGCATTCTTGAACTCCCAGGCGGGCCTCCTCCGTTCCTGCAGGGGGGCGATGCGGCGGCGAAGAAAATCTGCGCCAACAGAGCCTACAGTGAGCCCGGCAAGCCTGAGGCGTTGGATCCGGGTGACGGCAATCCTCAGCCTATCGTCTTCCGGGGCCACATTGCTCCAATCGCTTCCGCGTGCTGCTGGGGTTTGGCGCCGGGCGGTAAACGGCTGCGGATTCTCCTCGGCAATCCAGCACCAGTCTGCTCTCCATTCCTCCCACTTGCCGCGGAACTCTCCCTCCAGATAAGAGTCCTTCTTGCCAGCCCTCGAGATCTAGGCGATTCCGCCAGATAAAGGCTCTCCTCTCTCTACTCGGGGCATAAAGAAGTGGCGAAAAAGGGCTACATTTGGATGGACTCCAACACTTGTCGCACCTAAGACACAAGAGAAGTTGCCGCTGTATATAACGGCAACCAATCAAGTGGTTAGTGCTGTGTTAGTAGCGGAGAGGGAGGCAGATAACGAGCCAGCAACCACGGCAGGCGCATCCAGCGACAAGTAGGGGCCTTCCCCGACAAGCTCTGGTCCCGACAAAGATGGATCTGCGCAGGTGCGCGAGGAGATACAGAAGAGAATGGTGCAGCGCCCAGTTTACTTTGTCAGTTCCCTTCTGCAGGGGGCTAGGTCAAGGTACTCTGGTGTGCAGAAATTGCTTTTCGGCCTTCTCATGGCCTCGAGAAAGCTGCGCCACTACTTCCAAGTGCATGGGATCACAGTTGTCACTCGCTTTCCGCTGAAGAGGATACTACAGAATCCAGAAGCAACAGGCAGGATTGTTGAGTGGGCACTGGAACTGTCAAGCTTTGGCCTCAAGTTTGAGAGTACTTCAATTATCCAAAGCAGAGCATTGGCAGAATTCATAGCAGAGTGGATGCCAACACCAGATGAAGAAATTCCAGAAACGAGCATCCCCGTCAAGGAAGCAAGCAAAGAGTGGCTCGTGTACTTTGACGGTGCCTTCTCGCTGCTTGTCGCCGGCGCTGGTGTGCTGCTTGTCGCACCCACCGGAGAGCACCTCAAGTACATAGTCCAGATGCACTTTCCCAAGGAGCAAGCAACAAACAATACTGCAGAGTATGAAGGCTTGCTTGTCGGTCTCAGGATCGCGGCAGACCTTGGAATCAAGAAACTCATTGTCAGGGGTGACTCGCAGCTTGTCGTCCGCCAAGTGAACAAGAGTTATCAGAGTCCGTTGATGGAAGCCTACGTTGACGAAGTGAGAAAGCTAGAAGAGCACTTTGACGGCCTACAGATGGAGCATGTTCCAAGAGCTCAGAACGACATTGCCGATGGCCTGTCAAAGTGCGCCGCACTTAAGTTACCTGTGGAACCAGGGATCTTTGTGCTCAAGCTGACTCGACCGTCCGTAACACCATCAACTGGACAGAGCAAGAAGAGGAAGTTGATTTCTGGTGACTATTTTCCGGCAGAGCTTCCCGAAGCCGCCGCGAAGAAGGTCCCCAAGATCAACACCAAGAGTGCTGAGGAGCAGTCTGCTCCGGCAAGCCCTAGGGTTTGTTCCGTTGAAGCAGAGGCTTTTGACAAGTTTTGCTCCGGCAAGCTTGCCGGGGAACGTCAAGCTCCGGCAGAGCCGTAGGTTCTCGCCGTAGAAGCGGATGTTCCCGCAGCAGCAGATATGCCTTTGGTCCTTGTTGTCGAACCACAAGCTCCAGCATGGGCACAGCAGATTGTCCGTTTCCTTCAGACAGGAGAACTTCCCGAAGAGCAAGAAGAAGCGGAAAGAGTAGCCCGGCAGTCAAGTATGTACCAGTTTGTCGACAACACACTGTACAGAAGAAGACTCAACGGTGTGAAATTGAAGTGTATTCACCGGGAAGATCGACAAAAGCTGTTGGCAGAGATACATGGAGGCATATGTGGTCACCACATTGGCGCAAGAGCACTTGCCGGCAAAGCATTCAGGCAAGGTTTCTTTTGGCCGACAGCCCTCCAGGATGCAACTGCACAAGTAACCAAGTGTGAAGCATGCCAGTTCCATTCCAAGCAGATACACCAGCCAGCTCAAGCTCTCCAGACGATCCCTTTATCCTGGCCATTTTTGGTCTGGGGGCTCGACATCCTTGGCCCCTTTCCCCGAGCAGTCGGGGGCTTTGAGTACTTGTACGTTGCAATCGACAAGTTCACAAAGTGGCCGGAAGTGGAAGCAGTGAGGAAGGTGACAGCACAGTCAGCAGTCAAGTTCTTCAGGTCGATTGTTTGCCGCTTCGGGATCCCTAACAGGATAATCACCGACAACGGTATGCAATTCACGAGCCGCACCTTCATGCAGTACGTCCAAGACCTTGGCGCCAAGGTCTGCTTCGCTTCTGTTGCTCACCCGAGAAGCAACGGTCAAGCGGAGAGGGCAAATGCTGAAGTGCTGCGCGGGCTCAAGACCAGGACTTTCGACAGGCTGCACAAGTGCGGAAGAAACTGGATTGAGGAGCTGCCGGTGGTTCTTTGGTCGATCAGGACGACGCCAAATCGAGCCACTAGCCAGACACCTTTCGCTCTAGTCTATGGAGCAGAGGCAGTTCTCCCCATGGAACTCGTATACGGGTCACCTCGAGTGCTCGCTTATGATGAGCTTGAGCAAGAGCAGCTGCGACAAGATGACGCGCTTCTCCTTGAGGAAGACCGTCTTCAGGCTGCTGTATGAGCTGCTCGCTACCAGCAAGCTTTGCGCCGCTACCATAGCTGCAAAGTTAACGCCAGAAGTCTCGAGGAAGGCGACCTTGTTCTTCGGCGTGTTCAGTCCGCCAAGAATTCCAACAAGTGAACGCTGAAGTGGGAAGGCCCTTACCGGGTGAAACGAGTCACTAGGCCTGGCGCTGTCCGCCTTGAGACCGAAGATGGCATTCCAGTGAGCAACTCCTGGAACATTGAGCATCTTCGTAAGTTTTACCCGTAGGGCGCGGTTGCCGGAACCCGTTCCGGCAACCACCTTTTGTACAAGTCTTGCCGCTGTTGCATGTAATCCTTTGTACAAAGCCGGGCGCAGATCCCGCGCATAAAGCTCATGTGCTCCGCACATCTTGTCAATTTCATGCTTTCAATTTCATGCTCTGACACTTTGTGCAGCACTTGCCCCCGGTAAGCAACAACGAGCCATAAGGCTCCCTATCTTTATTTTCTCCTCTTTCTTTTTTCTCAAGGAAAGGAAGGTTCCCTCGCCCACAAGTTTGCCGGGGGAAGGGAGAAGATAATGGTATGGACCAGGCGTCGTTCAAGAAAGTTTCGCCTTGCCGGGAAGCAAACGACAGAAAAGCTAAGTTGCCAAAGTTTGAGCAATCAGATTTTTAAAAATTTTAAGTTATCTTCCTTGAACGACCGTACTTTGTATGGAAAACCTGTGCGCGGAGGAACCAACTCGTAGCTAGTTGTGCCCTTACTTTGTTTCGAGTCCGCTCAACAAATTAAGTGAGCTGCGACTAGTTGCGACAAGGTTTCTTGCCGGTAGAGGCACCGCCAGTAGGCTGCTGATGTCCCGCACTCAGCGCTCGCGGCTAAGGTGCATGCGCCGGCAAGTTCCCTAAAAGCGTAGGGCAAAAACATACAAAGGAAGGAATCAAGTAAAGGAAATAACATTGCAGTCATTACCAGAAATAGAGTTATATTACAAAGTAGCTTGTCGCGGCTCTAATAGATTGTTCTCATAACATGATCAACAGCGACAAGAAAAGAAGAAAACAAGCGGCCTAGTCTACGCGATCGCCCTCAACCCTCTTGATCCCGCTCACCTTGTCCACAATGGGTGCGACAAGGGTCTTGAGCGCCTCCAGATCAGCATCCGGCGGCATGGTCCTGAGGACGTTGGTGAGGTTGAGGCCCGGGTTGCGGAAGGCCACCTTCACCAACACCTTTTGAAGAGCTCCCGCATAGATCTTGCGTGACTCGTCGGCCAGCTGCTTTGGGATCCTCTCCCGGAGTCGCTGGAGAGCCGTCGCCACGCCTTTGAAGAACAAGGTGAGCTTGCCGCTGGGTTGGAGGTTCTCGTCGGAGGGATACCCGAGATCCTCCATCCCCAGGTGCGCCAGCTCCCTATCGATATCTGCGGCAACATTCACAAGACCCTCCGTCCAGTGCTCCACAGTCTCCCTAAAAGTGCTCTGGGTGGCAGCAGCACTCGCCAGCAGCGCCTTGCCGGCCTTGACCTCCTCCTTCAAGGCCGTCTCCTGCTCCTTGGCGCCGTCCAGCGTCTTGGTCAAAGTGGTCAGCTTCAACTCAAGATCTGCGTTGGAGTCCTTGGCGGCGCTAAGCTCCTGGCCCTTCTCGGCGAGACGGGCCTGCAACTCCGAGTGGCTGTGGGCGTCCTTCTCCCGCTCACGCTTGAGCGCGGCAAGCTCTTCACCGCTCGCCTTGAGATCGGCCTCCAGCTGCACCACCTTCGTCTCCAGCTCCTTCTTGGCGGCCTCGGCAGCTGCGGCGGCATCTTCTGCTTGCTTGAGGGCTCCACCAAACGTTCGCTCGCGCGCGGCAAGCTCCTCCTCGTGGTTGTCGAGGTTGACCTTTCGCTGCACCAGCTCACCCTCCTGCACAGACAACTTTTCAGCGGCAAGCCGTTGTTGCTCTTCGACTTCAGCCCGCTCGAGGAGGAAGGCCTCCCGCTCCTCGGCAAGTCACGCCCGCTCCTCTGCCAGGGACCGGAGAGCTTCCTGGTTGTGACCCCGGAGCTCCTCCACGCGCTTCTTGATGTCCACTCCCGCCTTCGCGACAAGCGCCTCATGGGATTCCAGCTTGGCTTGCCAGGCGCGGTAGAGCGACACCAGTTTCCGCAGCAGCCGCTCCTCCTCAGGCTCGCTGCCGCTGTTGCTCGGCGCGTCAACCAGCGCCAGCCCAGCGGAGGCGAGCACCTCTCCGTCAAAGCTCTCTCCTTCAACCGGCGCCCTGGAGCTTGACGCCCAGGGGAGGTTGATGAAGATGCCATCGCCGATCTTCAAGTAGACGCCTGGCTGGGGCTCCTCGGAGCCTGACGCTGCGGCAGCGGCGGAGGGATCGGCGGTCGACGTAGCGCCTGGCGCTCATGCAGCCTCAGGGCCGTCAGTGCGATCGCCAGACCCCCCACCTGCTTCTGCGGCGGCAGCTTTGGCGGCCTCTACGCCGGCAGGATCGTCAGCGCCGGCTGCTTCCTCGGCGGCAGCGGCGTCGTCGGCGGCAACCTCGGTCTCCATCGGCTCCGCAGCAGATGGATCTGACAGCCGGAAAAGGGAGAAGAGTCAAGCAAATATCCAAAAAAAAGAAGATCAAAAGAAGAAGAACCCAAGGGAAGCTTTAAAGCGAGAAGATTACCTGTGCCAGGTTCTGCAGTCGTGGTCTCCGCCGCCGGGGGGGCCGCTGGTGCTGTCCCTTGCCGGAGAACTCTCCCTTGCCGGAGACCCCTCCCTTGCTGGAGACTTCTCCCTTGCCGGGGGACTCTCCCTTGCCGGAGACCTCTCCCTTGCCGGAGGACTCTCCCTTGGCATTTCGGGGGCGGCCTCCGGGCGCTCCTGGTGGGGCTGCTCTACTCCTACACAAACTGACAATCAGATATCAGCAAAGCAAGAATCTCCATGCGCGCCCAACAGCGGAAAGCGAACCATACACTTATGCTGGGGGCTTCTCTGGAGAACAGTTGCCGGGTCCGGCAAGGTTGTCTCGGACGTATCCCCTGCTGTCGCGGTGGGTTCGTCCTTGATGATAATCACCGGGGCCTTGGCTCTCTTCGCTGCTCTCTGGGCTAGAGTCCTAAGAAGGAATAAGTTTAGAGTAAAGCAGATAAGATGCAAGACAAAACAGCAAGAATTGAAGAACTACAAGTACAACAAGAGAATCTTACTCTTCTTCTTCCTCATCGAAGCTGAACGCGGAGAAGTCGAAGTCCGGCACACATCCGGCGCGAGGAGGCGAAGAAGTAGATTCCCTTGGCCGCTTGGCGGGAACAGTGGCGGTGGTCTGAGACGACCCCGCTCCGGCTGCCGCCACAGCGTGAGAAGCGGCAGGAGCAGAAGCGGTGGTCCGGGTGGACCCCGCTCCAGTTGCCGCAGCAGCGTGAGGCGCTCCCGCGGCAACAGTGCTTGCCATGGTGGAGCGTGTCGCGCGGCGTGGCGACTGTCGACTCGCCCGCCGCCCCGCTACGTCCCCGGCCTTGCGGAGACGCCTTCTTGGTGGAGCTGGGGGCTCTGCTTGCGGCGAGCTGTCTGAGGATGAAGAGGAAGAGGAGTTGATCTCCAACGAGCCGCTCGTATCCTCGGCGGGCTCGCTCGACTCGACGTCACGCCCGGCAAGCTCTTTCTTGCCGGCAAGCTCCTCTCGCCCAGCAAGTTCTTTCTTGCCGGCAAGCTCCTCTCGCTCGGCACGGCTTGCCGCCTCTGCTGCCTCTGCCTCCTCCACGGTGAATCCAAACTCGCCGGCAGCTGCGGCTGCCGCCGCCTCTTCCAGCCTGGTGGCGATGCGTTTCAACTCCGCATCGGTGGTGTCGCGAGTGAGGCCATTCTTTTCATCGGAGCGGACCGGCACTTCAACCAAGCCGTCGAAGAACTCCTGCACGACGTCGTCTACAGGCTCTTGCCAAGTTGGGACAATTCCATGCGAATCGCACAGCGGCATCATTGCACGGATGCGGTCGAGCGCGGAGTTGTTGCACAACGGCACGACACCCTGTGGCAACCTAAACACTTCGGGATGATCAGGTTCGTACTTGAACAGCTCATGGAGCATCGCGTTGAGCTCCAGAATAGTGAAGTTGTAGTTGAGGCCCGGACGCAGCCTCATGATATCCGCCGCATTCTTGAACTCCCAGGCGGGCCTCCTCCGTTCCTGCAGGGGGCGATGCGGCGGCGAAGAAAATCTGCGCCAACAGCACCTACAGAGAGCCCGGCAAGCCTGAGGCATTGGATCCTGGTGACGGCAATCTTCAACCTATCATCTTCCGGGGCCACGTTGCTCCTATCGCTGCCGCGTGCTGCTGGGGTTTGGCACCGGGCGGTAAACGGCTGTGGGTTCTCCTCGACAATCCAGCACCAGTCTGCTCTCCATTCCTCCCACTTGCCGCGGAACTCTCCCTCCAAATAAGAATCCTTCTTGCCGGCCCTCAAGATCCATGCGATTCCACCGGATAAAGGCTCTCCTCTCTCTACTCGGGGCATAAAGAAGTGGCGAAAAAGGGCTACATTTGGATGGACTCCGACAAAGTTTTCGCAGCGATGTGCGAAAACTGCCATGGTCAGAACGGCATTGGGGGTGAAATCAAGGAGGCAGAACCCGTAGGTGTTCATGATATCACAAAAAAACTCCGAGAAAGGCGGGCAGAGCCCGCAGTAGAAGAACATGGCGAAGAAGGGATATCCATTTGGAGCCATTTTCCAAGTGGAGGCTGGAAGTACCTTCGTGCTCGGATGCGCTCGCGTCTCCGTCGACCAGAAGAGGTAGTAGTACTCCCTCAGCTCCTTCGCGGCGAGCTTGGGGGGGAGATTGCCCGCTCCTTTCGCAGCGCCGCAAGCCGCTGCGCCTCGGTCGACTTCACAGCCTTCCCCTTGTCGGCTTTCGGAGCCATGGCGGAAGTGGTGGGGGAGGTCGACGGCGTTGGTGGTGCTGGCGGCGATGGGGGGCAGGGCGCTGCTCTCTTTTCAGCTTTGGGAAGACGGAGGAGCGGCGGAGGTTTCCAAGATTGGAATGGCAACTGGCGAATGGGTGCACTACCCCTGTTTCCCCTACTTATAAAGAGGGAGGGGGCGGACGTTCCGCCTTTCCGAATAAAGAAACCACCCACGATCTCTCCCACGACGCCGCATTCAACGCGTGTCGTTCGGGGAGGGCGCGGTGAATACGGAGACAGATGCGGCGTAACCCAGGCCGCGCGTGCCCATGCCCTGTTTTTGGCCTGGCCCAACAGCGCTCGGCACCGTGTATGGCCCAGGCCCGGGGGCTCCTGCCGGTGTACTAGAGTAGGGGTACCCAAGTATCCCGAACTTGTACACGGGCAGTCGCAGCATCCCGCGGCAAGGCTTGCCGGGTGACCGCCAAGGTCCTCCATGGTTCCTTTGGAGCCATTCAAGAACAAAGTATCCAAGCCAAGGAGACAAGACCCCGGCAGGAGGAGCTTGCCGGGAAGGCCAACCAAGGCACCTCAAGGAACTTGCCGCGACGCGCCACGCATCCCGGCAAGGCCTGGTGAGCGACAAGCTCCCGGACGCGACAAGACAACAACCGCGGCAAGGCGCTTGCCACGGCAAGCCACCACTCTGTACCTGCGCTCCAGCACATCCACCAACGTGTCGCCCTGGGACCCTTCCAGGCGTACGTGGCGGGAGGCTGTGTAGCCAGCGGTACACGGTGGCAAGTGGTGCTGGCAAGATTGCCATCGTGGCGAGTGGTGGCCTCCCTGGCGGTCCCTTTTGCACTATTTGGGCGACGCAGACGGGCATTTAATGCCCTTGTCCCCTGCCGTCAGGGTTAGGTATGATACACTGTAGCAGGCGGCGGTGCCAACCGCAACGCCTTTCCATTTTTACCCTTGTCTACGTTGCCACCTGTCGGTGACCCCTTGATCATATAAAAGGAGGCCCATGCGCAACGTAAGGGAGGGTCGGTCGAACAGAACACTCACGCTCGGTCTCGTTAGCTGCTGGTGTGTACTGTAGCACTCAGCGCTCCCGAGCAAGAACTCAATACAAACCATAAAGCAGGAGTAGGGTTTTACGCATCCATGCGGCCCGAACCTGGGTAAACTGCTCGTGTGCTTCGCCTCGATCTGCTCTTCATGCGATCTCCGCCCCCCTACCGAACCGAAAGGGGCTCGGTCCGCCGGTCCCATAGGTGTTTGTGGATCAGTACCTCCCGACAGGACGCTCCATTGCGGCCTTGTGAACGGCCTTCAGAGGACTTCATGGATCGAGCAGGAATTAAGGAAGAATTTAACGCATATTTGCGTAATGCCGATCTTGTGAGCTTTGAGGCAGAAAAGTGCCGCAAGTACCACCATCTCACTAGTTCCTTTGTGAGGAGGTTTGAATTTTCATCTTCACGGAATTTTCAAACTGTCCTGTTTGATCTTTATGAAAATTCGTATACTATGGACTTAGAGGATTTTACCACTGCTTGCAAACTCCCACAATGGGGTAGTGCTAGTGAACCTCGCAAATCTGAGTTTAGAGATTTTCTTGCTAGTATAATTGTGGGGAATCTAGAGATATAGCACAAGCTACCATAGGGAGCATTCACTTTCCTGCTATACATTATTTTGCTCTCTTCATAGGTAGATGCATTAATGGTAAAGATGAAGCATGTCACATGTGTGTCCCTGACCTCAGTATTCTTAGGAGTGCTGTGTTAGGAGATAAATCTTATAATTTGGGAGCCATTGTTGCACGTAGGTTGCATCTTAATAGGTTTAATGGAGATTTCTTTGGCGGAATTTATGCAACCCGCATAGCTAATTTCCTTGGCATAACCATACGTGAGGATGATATTGAGTTGCCCCCTGCTTATTTGGGTTATGAGGCTATGGTTCGTCATCAGTTTGTTGAGAGGAACGATCAGTTCCTCCTGTACCGACTAATCTTTGACAGACGACGCACCTATCACGTCACTCTCCCTGCTTCTACTTTTTGACTTTCAGGCAAAAGGGAGATATTTTATAACCAGAGAGGAGGCGGAAGAGTATAAGAGGAGGGTTGAGATAGCTCGCCTCCAAGCTGCAGCCCACGATGCAATGACTGTTGCAACTCAGTACGACCCCAACTACAACTTTCGATATCCGCCAGGCCAACCGTGGCCATAGACCAACTTAGGCCAAAAGCCTAAGCTTGGGGGGGTACGTATTTCCCACCGACATTACATTTATGTTCACACACTCATTGCTAGATGTCGGTGCTCATACTTTTTCATTGTAATATCCATACTAGTTTATTGTCCTTTTTATGCTTTCTTCTTGTGTGTTTAATAAACCTTAAGAAAAACAAAAAAAATTAGTTGTAGCTTTTAGCTAGCTTTAATTTCTATGCTTGTAGTAGTAATTAAAAAGAAAACCCAAAAAGATTTCATGTTCTTATTTTTGCTTGTTGGGAGCTTTCCCGTGTAAATAGTTTTATTTCTTTTCTTTTCTTTGGGGGTCGATAGGAGAAGACCATAATTAAACTGTTAAAGTGGCTCTTATATGCATTATTGTTGATCTGACAAAAGAGCCCATATTACCTTGTCTTCTCTCTTGAATTGAATGCTTGCGGATTCCAGATTAGTCCAATGCACGTGCACTATTATTATTATCCACACTATTCGGTCATGCAAGTGAAAGGCAATAATGATGATTATATGATGAACTTATTGAGATGAGAAAAGCTGGTATGAACTCGACCTCTCTTGTTTTTGTAAATATGATTAGTTCATCGTTCCTGATTTAGCCTATTATGAATAAACATGTTTGCAATGACAATTAGATATCATAGTTTCTTATGCCATGCTTAATTAGCTAGGAGCTTATAATGGTTTACCTTGCGTGCCAACATGCTATTAAAATGGTTGTGTTGTGGTATGATAGGGTGGTATCCTCTTTTGAACGATTCGAGTGGCTTGACTTGGCACATGTTCACGCATGTAGTTGAAAAAAATAAACATAGCTTCTACGATATTTATGTTCATGGTGCATTATATCCTACTCATGCTTGCATTCGGTGTTGATTAATTTTAATGCATGTTCATGACTGGTGTCGCTCTCTAGCTGGTCGCTTCCCAGTCTTTTTCTAGCCTTCACCTGTACTAAGCGGGAATACTGCTTGTGCATCCAATTCCATAAACCCCAAAGTTATGCCATATGAGTCCACCATACCTACCTATATACGATATCTACCTGCCGTTCCAAGTAAATTTGTATGTGCCAAACTCTAAACCTTCAAATAAACATTCTATTTTGTATGCTCGAATAGCTCATGTGTCAACTAGGGTTGTCCGTATCTTCCATGTTAGGCAGGTTATTCTCAAGAGGAGTGGACTCTTCTCCTCACTCACGAGAAAATGGCTAGTCACCGGGATGCCCAGTCCCATGCTTATGCAAATCAAATCAAAATAATTGCAAACAAAACTCCCCCTGGGACTCTTGTTAGTTGGAGGCACTCGTTGTTTCGAGCAAGCCATGGATTGATGCTTGTTGGTGGAGGGGGAGTACAAACTTTACCATTCTGTCCGGGAACCGCCTATAATGTGTGTAGCATGGAAGATATCGCCATCTCTTGGTTGTTATGTTGACAATGAAAGTATACCGCTCAAAATATTATTCACCTCTATTTCAAAACCGAGCTCTGGCACCTCTACAAATCCATGCTTCCCTCTGCGAAGGGCCTATCTATTTACTTTTATGTTGAGTCATCATCCTCTTATTAAAAATCACCAGTTGGAGAGCACCGCTGTCATTTGCATTCATTACTGTTAGTTTACATTGAGTATGACTTGACTGGATCTCTTTTACCATGAATATACAATGTCTAGTCAGTCCTTGATCTTTAAAGGTGCTCTGCATTTATGTTTTGCGGTCTCAGAAAGGGCTAGCGAGATACCATCTTGTTATATCATATTATGATTGTTTTCAGAAAGTGTTGTCATCCGAGATTTATTATTGTTGCTCGCTAGTTGATTATGCCATTGATATGAGTAAACATGAGACCTAAGAGTTATTGTGAATATGGTTAGTTTATAATCTTTGCTGAAAACTTGAATGCTGGCTTTACATATTTACAACAACAAGAGCAAACAGAGTTTGTAAAAGTTTTTCTTTATCACTTTCAGTTTGTCAACTGAATTTCTTAAGGACAAGCAAAGGTTTAAGCTTGGGGGAGTTGATATGTTTCCGTCGTATCTACTTTTCCAAACACTTTTGCCCTTGTTTTGGACTCTAACTTGCATGATTTGAATGGAACTAACCCGGACTGATGCTGTTTTCCGCAGAATTGCCATGGTGTTATTTATGTGCAGAAACAAAAGTTCTAGGAATGACCTGAAACTTCACGGAGATTATTTTTGGAAATAATAAAAAATACTGGCAAAAGATTAAGACCAGGGGGCACACCCTAGCCACGAGGGTGGGGGGCGCCTGCCCCCCTAGGCGCGCCCCCTACCTCGTGGGCCCCCTGGAGCTCCTCCGACCTCAACTCCAACTCGCTATATCCGTGTTCGAAGAGAGAAAAATCAGAGAGAAAGATCCATCGCGTTTTACGATACGAAGCCGCGGCCAAGCCATAAACTCTCTCGCGAGGGCTGATCTGGAGTCCGTTCGGGGCTCCGGAAAGGGGAATCTGTCGCCATCGTCATCATCAACCATCCTCCCTCACCAATTTCATGATGCTCACCGCCATGCGTGAGTAATTCCATCATAGTCTTGCTAGACGGTGATGGGTTGGATGAGATTTATCATGTAATCGAGTTAGTTTTGTTAGGGTTTGATCCCTAGTATCCACTATGTTCTGAGATTGATGTTGTTATGACTTTGCTATGCTTAATGCTTGTCACTAGGGCCCGAGTGCCATGATTTCAGATCTGAACCTATTATGTTTTCATCAATATATGAGAGTTCTTGATCCTATCTTGCAAGTCTATAGTCACCTACTATGTGTTATGATCCGGCAACCCCGAAGTGACAATAATCAGGACCACTTCCGGTGATGACCGTAGTTTGGGGAGTTCATGTATTCACTATGTGTTAATGCTTTGGTCCGGTACTCTATTAAAAGGAGGCCTTAATATCCCTTAGTTTCCGCAAGGACCCCGCTGCCACGGGGGGTAGGACAAAAGATGTCATGCAAGTTCTTTTCCATAAGCACGTATGACTATATTCGGAATACATGCCTACATTACATTGATGAACTGGAGCTAGTTCTGTGTCACCCTAGGTTATGACTGTTACATGATGAACCACATCCGACATAATTCTCTATCATCGATCCATTGCCTACGAGCTTTCCATATATTGTTCTTCGCTTATTTACTTTTCCGTTGCTATTGCTATCATCACTACAAAATACCAAAAACATTACTTTTGCTACTATTACTTTTGCTATCATTACCACTACTATCATATTACTTTGATACTAAATACTTTGCTGCAGATATTAAGTTTCCAGGTGTGGTTGAATTGACAACTCAGCTGCTAATACTTGAGAATATTCTTTGGCTCCCCTTCTGTTGAATCAATAAATTTGGGTTGAATACTCTACCCTCGAAAACTGTTGCGATCCCCTATACTTGTGGGTTATCAGTACACCGCCGGAGGCATTCATATAGAGTCATATTTTGTTCTATTATCGAGTTGTAATTTTTGAGTTGTAAATAAATAGAAGTGTGATGATCATCATTATTAGAGCATTGTCCCGTGTGAGGAAAAAAGAGAAAGGCTAAATAAAAAAAGAGAAGGCCCAAAAATGAGAGAAAAAGAGAGAAGGGACAATGTTACTATCCTTTTTCCACACTTGTGCTTCAAAGTAGCACCATGATCTTCATGATAGAGAGTCTCTTATTTTGCCACTTTCAATACTAATGGGATTTTTCATTATAGAACTTGTCTTGTATATTCCAACAATGGGCTTCCTCAAATGCCCTAGGTCTTCGTGAGCAAGCAAGTTGGATGCACACCCACTTAGTTTATTTTGTTGAGCTTTCATACATTTATAGCTCTAGTGCATTAGTTGCATAGCAATCCCTACTCCTCGCATTCACATCAATTGATGGGCATCTCCATAGCCTGTTGATTAGCCGCGTCAATGTGAGACTTTCTCCTTTTTTGTCTTCTCCACACAACCTCCATCATCATATTCTGTTCCACCTATAGTGCTATGTCCATGGCCCGCGCTCATGTATTGCGTGGAAGTTTAAAAAGTTTGAGAATACTAAAGTATGAAACAATTGCTTGGCTTGTCATCGGGGTTGTGCATGATAGGAGCATTTTGTGTGACGAAAATGAAGCATGGCCAAACTATATGATTTTCTAGGGATGAGCTTTCTTTGGCCATGTTATTTTGAGAAGACATAATTGCTTGGTTCGTATGCTTGAAGTATATTGTTTCTATGTCAATATTAAAGTTTTGTCTTGAATCTTGTGGATATGAACATTCATGCCACAATAAAGAGAATTACATTGATAATTTTCTAGGTACCATTCCACATCAAAACTTCTGTTTTTATCATTTACCTACTCGAGGACGAGCAGGAATTAAGCTTGGGGATGCTTGATACGTCTCCAATGTATCTATAATTTTTTATTGTTCCATGCTATTATATTATCCATGTAGGATGTTTTATATGCATTTATATGGTATTTTATATGATTTTTGGGACTAACCTATTAACCTAGAGCCCAGTGCCAGTTTCTATTTTTTTCTTGTTTTTTAGTTTTACAGAAAAGGAATACCAAACGGAGTCCAATTGATGTGCCAATTTTTGATGATTTTTATGGACCAAAAGAAGCCCCCGAAGTAAAAGAGTTGGGCCAGAAGTGTCCCGGGCCGTCCACGAGGGTGGGGGGCGCGCCCTACCCCCCCCCCCCCCCCCCGGCGCACCGCCCTATCTCCTGGACGACTCGGGGACCCCTGACTTGTTCCCGACGCCAAAAATTCCTATAAATATAGAAACCTCCAGAAAATAACCTAGATCGGGAGTTCCGCCGCCGCAAGCCTCTGTAGCCACCAAAAACCAATCGGGACCCTGTTCCAGCACCCTGCAGGAGGGGGGATCCCTCACCGGTGGCCATCTTCATCATCCCGGCGCTCTTCATGACGAGGAGGGAGTAGTTCACCCTCGGAGCTGAGGGTATGTACCAGTAGCTATGTGTTTGATCTCTCTCTCTCGTCTTCTTGATTCGGCACGATCTTGATGTATCGTGAGCTTTGCTATTATAGTTGGATCTTATGATGTTTCTGCCCCTCTACTCTCTTGTAATGGATTGAGTTTTCCCTTTGAAGTTATCTTGTCAGATTGAGTCTTTAAGGATTTGAGAACACTTGATGTATGTCTTGCATGTGCTTATCTGTGGTGACAATGGGATATTCACGTGATCCACTTGATGTATGTTTTGGTGATCAACTTGCAAGTTCCGTGACCTCGTGAACTTATGCATAGGGGTTGAGATTGTGTGATTCATATCGTATAATCATACCCACGGATACTTGAGGTGACATTGGAGTATCTAGGTGACATTAGGGTTTTGGTTGATTTGTGCCTTAAGGTGTTATTCTAGTACAAACTCTAGGATAGATTGAACGAAAAGAATAGCTTCGTGTTATTTTACTACGGACTCTTGAATAGATCGATCAAAAAGAATAACTTTGAGGTGGTTTCGTACCCTACAATAATCTCTTCGTTTGTTCTCTGCTATTAGTGACTTTGGAGTGACTCTTTGTTGCATGTTGAGGGATAGTTATATGATCCAATTATGTTATCCTTGTTGAGAGAACTTGCACTAGTGAAAGTATGAACCCTAGGCCTTGTTTCAACGCATTGCAATATCGTTTTTTCTCACTTTTATCATTAGCTACCTTGCTGTTTTTATATTTTCAGATTACAAAAACATATATCTACCATCCATATTGCACTTGTATCACCATCTCTTCGCCGAACTAGTGCACCTATACAATTTACCATTGTATTGGGTGTGTTGGGACACAAGAGACTCTTTGTTATTTGATTGCAGGGTTGTTTGAGAGAGACCATCTTCATCCTACGCCTCCCACGGATTGATAAACCTTAGGTCATCTACTTGAGGGAAATTTGCTACTGTCCTACAAAACTCTGCACTTGGAGGCCCAACAACGTCTACAAGAATAAGGTTGTGTAGTAGACATAAATTACTGTACCACTCTGGTGCGGAACGTGCTCTGGTTGACCTACGAGATTCGGTAGTAACTTGATCTAAAGTTTTTCATGATCATTATCATTAGCTTCCTCTCTAGTTGGTGTAGGCATCACTGGAATTGATTTCTGTGACGAACTACTTTCCAATTTGAGAGAAGGTACAATTACCTCATCAAGTTCCACTTTCCTCCCACTCACTTCTTTTGAGAGAAACTCCTTCTCTAGAAAGGATCCATTCTTAGTAACAAAGATCTTGCCTTCGGATCTGTGATAGAAGGTATACCCAATAGTTTCTTTTGGGTATCCTATGAAGATGCACTTCTCCGATTTGGGTTCAAGCTTATCAGGCTAAAGCTTTTTCACATAAACATCGCAACCCCAAACTTTAAGAAACGACAGCTTAGGTTTCTTGGCAAACCATAGTTTATACGGTGTCGCCTCAATAGATTTAGATGGTGCCCTCTTTAACGTGAATGCGGTTGTCTTTAATGCATAACCCCAAAACGATAGTTGTAAATCGGTAAGAGACATCATAGATCGCACCATATCTAATAGAGTACGGTTACGACGTTCAGACACACCATTACGCTGTGGTGTTCTAGGTGGCGTGAGTTGTGAAACTATTCCATATTGTTTTAAATGAAGGCCAAACTCGTAACTCAAATATTTTCCTTCGCGATCAGATCGTAGAAACTTTATTTTCTTGTTATGATGATTCTCCACTTCACTCTGAAATTCTTTGAACTTTTCATGTTTCAGACTTGTGTTTCATTAAGTAGATATACCCATATCTGCTCAAATCATCTGTGAAGGTTAGAAAATAATGATACCCGCCATGAGCCTCAACATTCATCGGACCGTATACATCGGTATGTATTATTTCCAATAAGTCAGTGGCTCGCTCCATTGTTTCGGAGAACGGAGTCTTAGTCATCTTGCCCATGAGGCATGGTTCGCAAGTATCAAATGATTCATAATCAAGTGATTCCAAAAATCCATCCGCATGGAGTTTCTTCATGCGCTTTACACCAATATGACCTAAATGGCAATGCCACAAGTATGTTGCACTATTATTATCAACTTTGCATCTTTCGGCATCAATATTATGAATATTTGTATCACTACGATCGAGATTCAATAAACCATTTATATTAAGTGTATGACCATAGAAGGTTTTATTCATGTAAACAGAACAACAATTATTCTTTGACTTAAATGAATAACCGTATTGCAATAAACATGATCCAATCATATTCATGCTCAACGCAAACACCAAATGACATTTATTTTAGGTTCAACACTAATCCCGAAGGTAAAAGGAGTGTGTGATGGTGATTTTATCAACCTTGGAATCATTTCCAACATACATTGTCACCTTGACCTTAACTAGTCTATGTTCATTTTGCAACTCATGTTTCGTGTTACTAATCTTAGCAATTGAACCGGTATCAAATACCCTGGGGTTACTATGAACACTAGTAAAGTACACATCAATAACATGTATATCAAATATACTTCTGTTTCACTTTGCCATCCTTCTTATCCGCCAAGTATTTAGAGTAGTTCCGCTTCCAGTGACCATTCCCTTTGCAGTAGAAGCACTCAGTTTCAGGCTTAGGTCTAGCTTTGGGCTTCTTCACGGGAGTGGCAACTTTCTTGCCATTCTTCTTGAAGTTCCCTTTCTTTCCCTTGATCTTTTACTTGAAACTAGTGGTCTTGTCAACCATCAACACTTGATGCTTTTTCTTGATTTCTACCTTTGCCGATTTCAGCATCGTGAAGAGCTTGGGAATCGTTTCTGTTATCCCTTGCATATTATAGTTCATCACGAAGTTCTAGTAACTTGGTGATAGTCACTAGAAAACTATGTCAATCAC
This sequence comes from Triticum monococcum, assembly GCA_034509565.1. NCBI lineage: Eukaryota > Viridiplantae > Streptophyta > Magnoliopsida > Poales > Poaceae > Triticum > Triticum monococcum. The sequence goes on from CM067846.1 coordinate 616,553,214, forward strand.
TATCTTATCTAGAAGATTAACTCCCACTTGATTCATGTGACTATAGTACTTAGATATTCTAAGCACATGCTCACTAGATGAGCTATTTTCCTCCATCTTGTAGGCAAAGTACTTGTCAGAGGTCTCATACCTCTTAACACGGGCATGAGTCTGAAATACCAATTTCAGCTCTTGGAACATCTCATATGCTCCGTGGCATTCAAAATGTTTTTGAAGTCTCGGTTCTAAGACGTAAAGTATGGCGCACTAAACTATCAAGTAGTCAACATATCGAGCTTGTCAAACGTTCATAACGTCTGCATCAGCTCCTGCAACAGGTTTGTCACCTAGCGGTGCATCAAGGACATAATTCTTCTGTGCAACAATGAGGATAATCCTTAGATCACGGACCTAGTCCGCATCATTGCTACTATCATCATTCAACTTAGTTTTCTCTAGGAACATATCAAAAATAAAACAGGGGAGCTATACGCAAGCTATTGATCTACAACATAGATATGCAGATACTATAAGGGCTAAGTTCATGATAAATTAAGTTCAATTAATCATATTACTTAAGAGCTCCCACTTAGATAGACATCCCAAGAGTCATCTAAATGATTACGTGATCCAAATCAACTAAACCATGTCTGATCATCATGTGAGATGGAGTAGTCTTCAATGGCGAACATCTCTATGTTCATCATATCTACTATATGATTCACGTTCGACCTTTCGGTCTACAGTGTTCAGAGGCCATGTCTGTACATGCTACGCTCGTCAAGTTTACCCTGAGTATTCCGCATGTGCAAAATTGTCTTGCACTTGTTGTATGTGAACATAGAGCTTATCACACCCGATCATCACGTGGTGTCTCGGCACGACGAACTGTCGCAACGGTGCATACTCAGGGAGAACACTTATATCTTGAAATTTTAGTGCGGGATCATCTTATAATGCTACCGCCGTACTAAGCAAAATAAGATGCATAAAAGATAAACATCACATGCAATCAAAATATGTGACATGATATGGCCATCATCATCTTCTGCCTTTGATCTCCATCTCCAAAGCACCGTCATGATTTCCGTCGTCACCGGCTTGACACCTTGATCTCCATCGCAGCGTCGTTGTCGTCTCGCCAACTATTGTTTCTACAACTATCGCTAACGCATAGAGATAAAGTAAATCAATTACATGGCGATTGCATTTCATAAAATAAAGTGACAACCATAAGGCTCCTGTCAGTTGCCGATAACTTTTACAAAACATGATCATCTCATACAATAACGTATATCACATCATGTCTTGACCATATCACATCACAACATGCCCTGCAAAAACAAGTTAGACGTTCTCTACTTTGTTGTTGCAAGTTTTACGTGGCTACTACGGGCTTCTAGTAAGAACCGTTCTTACCAACGCATCAAATCCACAACGATTTTTCGTCAAGTGTGTTGTTTTAACCTTCAACAAGGACCGGTCGTAGTCAAACTCGATTCAACTAAAGTTGGAGCAACAGACACCCACCAGCCACCTTTATGCAAAACAAGTTGCATGTCTGTCGGTGGAACCGGTCTCATGAACGTGGTCATGTAAGGTTGGTCCGGGCCGCTTCATCCAACAATGCCGCCGAATCAAAGTAAGACGTTGATGGTAAGCAGTATGACTATGATCGCCCACAACTCTTTGTGTTCTACTCATGCATATCATCTGCGCATAGACCTGGCTCAGATGCCACTGTTGGGGAACGTAGCATGCAATTTCAAAAAAATCCTACTATCACGCACGATATATCTAGGAGATGCATAGCAACGAGAGGGGGAGAGTGTGTCCACGTACCCTTGTAGACCGAAAGCGGAAGCGTTAGATTAATGTGGTTGATGTAGTCGAACGTCTTCGTGATCCAATCGATCAAGTACCGAACGTACGGCACCTACGAGTTCATCACACGTTCAGCTCGATGACGTCCCTCGAACTCTTGATCCAGCAGAGGGTTGAGGGAGAGTTTCGTCAGCATGATGGCGTGGTGACGATGATGGTGATGTGATCCGCGCAGGGCTTCGCCCAAGCACTACATGAATATGACCGTAGGAGTAAACTATGGAGAGAGACGCCTCACACCGGTTGGAACAATTGGTGTGTCTACAAGGGGTGCCCTGCCCACGTATATAAAGGAGGGAGAGGAGGAGGCCTGCCACCAAGGGGCACGCCAAGAGGGGGGAGTCCTACTAGAGTCCTAGTAGGATTCGCCCCCCCCCCCCACTTTTTCCTTCTCATAGAGGGGGAAAGAGGGAAGGAGAGAGAGAGGGAAAGTAAAGGTGTCACACCCTAGCTAAATTATGCATTAGAGTGTGCATCATGTTTACCTTCATCAGAAAATTGAAATGGGGAAAGCAGAACCCCTAGCACCCCCCCCCCCCCCTGAAATCAACTAGGGTGTACTAAAAATAAATTCAATGAACCTGAAATGCCCTTCAAAAATGTTCACCCTCTTTGCCTTGGGTTAGAACCCTTGGGAAAAATGGTGCACATAATTTTAGGTCAACAAAAGGGGCATTGATTTAATTCATAAATATTTGAATTTGGGCATTTAAATGCTATTAAATAATTCAAATGCTCAAATAATGTTGGAACTATTTTTTGGGCCACTGAAATATTTCAGTAAGTGTCCATAAATATTTTCAGGATTTTATAAAATGATTTAGTATTTAAACTAAATCAAAACAGAATAACAGAAATAGAAAAACACAAAAAAATAAAAAGGGAAAGGCCACTGGGCCACTTATCTGGCCCATCTCCAGCTGGCGGCCCAGCCCACCCCGCTGCCTCCTGTCGTCCCCCTCCTCGGACAGAAGGGCGCGGGCGTGTGCCCGACGCTCGCCGGCACGCGCGCACGCCACCTCCCCCCCTGCGCGCCACCTCCTGCTTCCCGGACTCCCTCCCAATGCCACGGAGACGGCCACGCACCCCCCTGGACCTCTCATTCCTCCTCCCCCGTGCTCATTCCCTCCTCTGGCTCTCCCCCTCACTTCCACAGAACGCGGCCGTCGCCGCCGACGAGAACCACCACGGCCACAGCCACCCCCTCGCCCCTCGGTTGTGCCCACGAGCTCCGCAACGTCGTCCTCGACCCCCTCACCGAACCACGCCCCGCCGGAAGCCCTGCAGCGTCGACTTCGAGCTCTTCTTCAACCTCCGGCCGCCGGCGACCTCGTCCTCGATTCGCGCCGTCTAGGTCGTCCCCAGGCCCGCTGAGCTGCGCTTCGACCTCCCCGTGAGCTCCTCCGTCGTTTCCCCCTAACCCCACGGCCTAGCGCTCGTTGTAGCACCACTTCCCATGACGCCCGAAGCACACCGCCGCACCAGCTCGTCGCCGACGAGGCTCCGGTGGCCAATCGGCCCCGTGCATATGCCTGTTAGCTTTGCGGGAGCCTGCAGAACGCGTAGGTGCTACCCGTTGCTCCTCCCGTGCACGGTGGCGCCGTTTCCATCGGCGCCCGAACTCCGGCGACCGCCAAAGTCATCGCCGGCGACGTCTCCGGCCACCCCGAGCTCAACCCTCACCACCAAGAGCTGCGGCTCGTTCCCAGGAGCCCGTAGATGCTCCCCGCCTTCCGTTTGGTGGCCGGAACGTGCAAATGCACTTCCTCCGCCGCGTCTGGCCTCGCCGGCGGCTAGACGCCGGCGAGTGTTGACCTTGACCATTGATTGGGTGGGCCCAGTTGACTCCCCTGAGTCAATGACAAGCGGGCCCCCCTGCTAATTAAACCTGTTTAGTGTTAATCTAAATTAATTAGTTAATTAACTAAATGAGCCACTGACACACGGGTCCCACAGGTCAGGTTTGACCTGTGCCGGGCCTGTTGACTTGCTGACGTCATGCTGACGCAAGGCTGACGCAATAACTCTTTTCTGGATTTAATTTTATATAGAAAATTCCAGAAAATTGCCTAAACTTCAAAATTTCATAGAAATTCAACCATAACTCCAAATGAGACAAATTATATATGAAAAATTATCAGAAAAATCCAAGCTATCCATTGGTACTGGTTTCATGCATGTCAGAACAAGTTAAACCTGCTGTTTATGCAATATAAGGTGATGCACTAATATGATCAAGTTAAATGAGCTAACACTTGAACCTTTGGTTCAAATAAGCAATTACCCTTCTGTTTTAGCTTGCATTAGGCCAAGACACATCCATATTGCCATGTCATAGCATGCATCATATTGTTGCATATCGTCATGTGTTGATTGTGCTCGGTTGTGTTCTTCGTGGTAGGTTCTGCCTCCGAGGATATTCACGAGTATCCAACTGAAGGGCAGTATCCCGTTACCACTCCATCAGGCAAGCAACCATTGATCATTCCGATACAACCCATGATCTCGCTCCTGCTCTTGTTTACTGCATTAAGACAACACGATTCAAACTGCTGTGTGCTACGGTAGTTGAACCCTTATCCTCTGCATGACCTGTCATTGCCACAGTAACTAGATGAAACCCACTAGCATGTGTAGGAGTTGATTGAGCCATGTTTTGTGATTCCTACCTTGCTATGCCTGCTATGCTTAGAGTTGTGTCAGGTCTGGTTCATCTGGGTGATGGGCTAGAGTGAAATGCTTGTGCCAGTAATATGTGGGATGTGTTGAACATGTTTTGGTAAAGGTATCGATGAGAGGCCATGTAGGAGTACATGGTGGGTTGTTTCATTGAGGTCGTCCATAAGAACTGAGATCTGTATGCGTGATTTAAGATGCAGTTACTACCGTACATTGGGCCCGAAACAAATGGACCCTCTCGGCTTCTTAGCCACCCTAGTACTCTGTCCACGAGTTGCAAATAGTTTCTGGTGTTTGTAGGATATGTGTTGGCGACCGTGCGTAGCGCTGACCCTAGGGGTGGGCTATGTTGCGGTAGATACACCGTGGCACGGTGTACCGAGTCACCCGTTTGGTGTCTCGGGAACCCTGTTCACATCGTTCGGGGCCGTATGTGGAAACCTCGGCCGGACTCCCTGCGGATGGAACCTGGATAGGCGATAACCTGGACTAGGGGCTTAGGTGTTTTAGGTAGGCCGTGGCCGACACCCTCGTTGGGCTTCCGCTTGAAGGTTGCCGAGTACATGTCGTGTAGACGGCGGTAAGAGGTGAAAGCGTGTATGACGAAGTACACCCCTGCAGGGTATAAAACTATTCGAATAGCCGCGTCCGCGGTAAAGGACTACTTGATTGCATATACAGTTCATAGACAAGTTAATGGGTACTACTAAAAGACTCAAGATAAGTGTGAGTACCGAGGATGGCCCTCTCGCAGGATACGAGGGAGGATCCACGGTGGAGTATTGTGATGGTGAGTAGTGGACTCGTGTGCGAAAACTATTTTGCTAAAAGGTTCCGTAGGATAGCTTAGCCAAGAGTCAAAGCTGGCTTGCTGCATAAACCCCACCACCTTTTTGAGAATGAGCATGTATAGTAGGTTCTGATGTAAGACTTGCTGAGTACCTTTGTACTCATGTTTACTTATTTATTGTTTTCAGACGACAACACTGCCCCCCCCCCCGATGGGTTTTATGTAGACCTTGACGTCGACGAGTGACTAGCCACCCAGGTGGTGATCCAGGCCATGGAGGGCCCTATGTAGATAGACAGGCTTCGAGAAGCCTTCTTTCTTTCTAGAGTCTGTACTCAGACTAGTTGCTTCCGCATGTGCTTGTATGACTGTATGACTTGAGTGTCGGGTCATGTGACCCCTATCTGTATGAATATGTTATGTATGGCTCCCTGGAGCCTTTAAATAAAGTACTTGAGTTGTAGAGTTTTGTTGTGATGCCATGTTGTATGTACTCATATCGGGCATATTGTGTGTATGATTGAAATGCTTGGTATGAGTGGGATCCGACAATCTAGTTGTTTGCCCTTCGCAGCCTTTCTTATGGGGAAATGTAGTCTAGTGCTCCTCGAGCCATAGTAGTCCGCTACAGCCCGGTTCACCGGAGTCCTGCTAGCCCAGCACTACTGTTCAGGACACTTGACTGGCCGGCATGTGTTTCACTTCGTCCCTATGTCTGTCCCTTCGGGGAAATGTCACGCGGTGATCTCTGGAGTCCTGTCTAGCCTGCTACAGCCCGGGATCCCCGGAGTCCTGTTAGCCCAGTGCTACAGCCCAGAATCACTCGTTGATGACCGACATGTTCGATGCGATTCATGTATGCCTGTCTCCATAGGTCTGTGCCGCTTTGGGTTCACGACTAGCCATGTCGGCCCGGGTTCTCGGTCATATGGATGCTAGCGACATTGTCATATACGCGAGCCAAAAGGCGCAAACGGTCCCGGGCCAGGGTAAGGCGACACCCGTGGGATACCATGCGTGAGGCCGCAAAGTGATATGAGGTGTTACCGGCTAGATCGATGTGGCTTAGAATTGGGGTTCTGACAAAAGGGGGGCCGCGCCCCCTTCCCCTTGTCCAGTTCGGACAGCCCATGGGGGGCGCCACCCCTTGTGGGCTCCCTTCTCTTTCCACTATGGCCCACGATGGCCCATTACTTTCCCAGGGGGTTCCGGTAACCCCTTGGTGCTCCCATAAATATCTGAAACGTCCTGAAACCATTCCGGTGTCCAAATACTATTATCCAATGTATCAATCTTTACCTCTCGACCATTTTGAGACTCCTCGTCATGTTCGTGATCTCATCCGGGACTCCGAACAATATTTGGTCACCAAAACACATAACTCATAATACAAATCGTCATCAAACGTTAAGCATGTAGACCCTACGGGTTCAAGAACTATGTAGGCATGACCGAGACACATCTCCGGTCAATAACCAATAGCAGAACCTGGATGCTCATATTGGTTCCAACATATTCTATGAAGATCTTTATCGGTCAAACCGTAATGACAACATACATAATTCCCTTTGTCATCGGTATGTTACTTGCCCGATATTCGATCATCGATATCTTCATACCTAGTTCAGTCTCGTTATTGGCAACTCTCTTTACTCGTTCTGTAATACATCATCCGCAACTAACTCATTAGTCACATTGCTTGCAAGGCTTATTATGATGTGCATTACCGAGAGGGCCCAGAGATACCTCGCCGATACTCGGAGTGACAAATCCTAATCTCGATCTATGCCAACCCAACAAACACCTTTGGAGATACCTGTAGAGCATCTTTATGATCACCCAGTTACGTTGTGACGTTTGATAGCACACAAGGTATTCCTCCGGTATCCGGGAGTTGCATAATCTCATAGTCGAAGGAATATGTATTTGACATGAAGAAAGCAATAGCAATAAAACTGAACAATCAACATGCTGAGCTAACGGATGGGTCTTGTCCATCACATCATTCTCCTAATGATGTGATCCCGTTCATCAAATGACAACACATGTTTATGGTTAGAAAACTTAACCATCTTTGATTAACGAGCTAGTCTAGTAGAGGCTTACTAGGGACATGGTGTCTATGTATCCACACATGTATCAAGTTTCCGGTTAATACAATTCTAACATGAATAATAAACATTTATCATGATATAAGGAAATATAAAATAACAACTTTATTATTGCCTATAGGGCATATTTCCTTCAACACCATCCAAGAGGCTCTGTCGAAGTATTGCGACCACTTGATTCAACTCATCGGACTGTAGCCTAGTAGTGCGCAAATCACCGAGCAAGCAAGTTGTTAATATGTGTACATCATTTTGGTCGGATATGCATTATTGTGTAGATTGCTTTATGAATATGCATTTTTTTGTAGTCGGATATGCATTGTTGTGTAGATCACTTACCGCATATGAATTGTTTTGTAGATCGCTAGCTGGATATGAATTGTTTTGTTGATAATTTGTATCTGGATATCCATGCATAGTTTTGTAGCCGAAATGCATTGTTGATTGATACGGCCATTTTGCATCATGTTTTCTTATTGTTACTTTTATTATTTAAAAGTTATATTTCACTTTTTTGATGCAATTCTAATGTATTTTCTCTCTTAAAATGCAAGACACGCCAAAAGAGGGAGATTGTCGACAGCTAAGATTCTGGCCTGAAAATGCTACAACAGAGATAACTATTCTCCGGAGCTCCAAATGACCTACAAAGTTATAGAAAATTATTTCTGAATATATAAAAAATATTGGAAGAAAGAAGTACAAGATATAAACCTCGGTGGGGCCACAAGGCAAGGGGCGCGCCCTACCCTCCCCCCCCCCCCCCAGTGCCTTATGGGCCCCATGGAGATCAACCGATGCCCATCTTCTCCTATATGAAGTCATTTACCCTAGAAAAAAAATAAAGAGAGGACTTTCGGGACGAGCCGCCGCCGTCTCAAGGCGGAATCTGGGTAGAAGCACTTTTGCTCCTGCCGATGAAACTTCCCTCCGGGAGGGGGAAATTGAAGCTATCATCATCACCAATGCTCCTCTCATCGTGGGGGACTTGTCTCCATCAACATCTTCACCAGCACCATCTCATCTCCAGCCCTAGTTTATCTCTTGTGTTCAATCTTCGTATTAAACCTCATATTGGTACCTGGGGGTGCTAGTAGGGTTGATAACACCTTATAGTTGATGCTAGTTGGTTTACTTTATGGAAGATTATATGTCCAGGTTGTTAATTACATATTTATCTTCTCTGATCATAAACATAATCATGCTTTGTGAGTAGTTCCGTTTGTTCTTGAGGACATGGGAAAATCTTGTTATAAGTAATTTGAAGTTGGTATTCGTTCAATGTTTTGATGATATGTTATGTTCTTTTTCCTCTAGTGATGTCTTGTGAAGGTCGACTACATGACACTTCATCGTGTTTGAGCCTAGGGGGATGCATTGTGGGATTAGTTTCTAGATGTTGGGTTGCGGGAGTGACGGAAACATTAGCCCCAGATTATGAGCTGTTCCATAAGGAGATTGTTTTGGATCCTTTTGTTTAATGCTATAGTTAGATTTATCCTAATTCTTCTCTTATATTTGCGGATGCTTGCATGGACAGGGTAATCATAAGTAGGTTGTTTGTTTAAGAACAACACCTTACCTCCGGTCCACCCACACAACAACTTATGAAAACAATGAACGTGAATCAATGAAACATGATGAAAGTAACTAGATGAATTCCCGTGTGTCCTTGAGAACGCTTTAGTCACTATAAGAAGTACTTCCGGCATGTCCTTAGCAATATTTTTGATTGGGCCACCTTGCTACTTTGGTTACTTGTTACTTGCTACTACTTGTTTTGTTATCGAACTATTTGTCACAATTATCTTACAACACTTGCAGAGAATACCTTACTGAAAATCGCTTATTAATTTCTTCTGCTCCTCGTTGGATTCGACATTCTTGCTTATCGGAAGGACTATGATTGATCTCCTATACGTGTGGGTCATCATTGACAATGTTTTATTTTGTAGCCTTCTCGTGCGGGTACTGTGTTCAAGAAGTTGGAGAAGAACAACTTTACTGTCATACATTGTTGGTTGAAGTTGCAAGGATGATCCAAATGGATTCTATGCATTGCCAAGAGCGCCGCCAGTGCAAATGAGGAAGAAACCAGTGATCCAACCCAACAAAAGAACCGCCCAAGAAAGTTAGAAGAGGGTTCCGGGGAAAGAAGTGGGAGAATGAGATGACAAAGCGAAAAGGTGCGGCAGCAAAGATGACAGAGAGATTCAAAGACATCTTGACGAAGAAAGATGAGGCATACGTCAAGCGCTCGGACATCAATGGGAAAAAGGAGTGGTTTAACTTTGATGGAGACGACCGAGAAGAAGCTCAAGCTCGAAGAGAAGTGGACCATGCTTAAAGAGAAGAAGGTGAGCAACGGAGGACGCGGAGATGTTGACCTTGAAGGACGACGTAAGAATGATCGTGCAAGCCGTCCGTTACAAGATGTTGCAACAGCTGAAGGATGAGCCGGAGAGGACGGAGAAGGAGGCGGCCTACACGGTGGCGATGACATATTGGTGTGAAGGCTCGGATTGCCGGTCTGGCAAGGCAGAAAATATTTTTTAACGAACTACCGGACTGATATTTTTTTTGTGCCTAGATTGTGGGTCGGTGTTGGAGATAGCCTAAAAGACTTAGGAGAGTTTTCGTTTTTTTTTTGCGGGGTTAAAAGGATTTCATTGCTCAACTGTTGGAATATTCGTTCCTACATAGCAGAGGAACGTCTGCAGGTCCAGAGCGCAACCAAACTGCAGTTCGGTCCTCCGATCGTCCGAAAGCAGCAAGTGTGTGGCTAACAACGTTCTGATTCCTACTTACATGAGCAATAGAGATATCCCTTTCACCAAAGAGCCTTTTAATATCCTGAACTATCATTCTATGTGGCGATCTGTCAAGGGTAGGCGACTTGATCAACTTGACTGCATCCATGCAGTCCATCTCGATGTCTACCGGGCGAGTAGACCATTGTAGAGCAAGGCTTAATCCCTCCTGACATGCCAACAAGGAGAGTTGCGTGACCGTGTACGAGGACTCTTTTTTTTTTGAAAACCATGTACGAGGACATTGGAGCAAAGTGCGAACGTCAGTGCGGCCTGATGGTGTGGCTGTAGACCCGGCTGATATAATAGCCTCGTATCAGCCGGATGACGCGTAGTGTAGGCCAAATCATTTGCACGCGCTGCTTTGCTGCGGTCGCTAGAAGCAGTGATCCGTTCTATTTATGTTATGCTGTAATAATTTTACTTAAGCTGACGCAACTGTGTGTACCTCAAGTTTTACTAATCCGCCCGTACGGTGTTTATTGGTACTGTAGGTCTCACTGGTAATTAAAAAAACAGGCCATCGTTCTCAACATCACAGGCAATTGTATCTTAACATCCTCTTCATCATTTTTTAGGGAAGAAACAGACTTGATGTACAGACTGTAAAATCAAAACAGATAAAGTTACAGTATACGAACATCACAATCAATAGTAAAATCATCTCCTGTAAACACGTAGGCCTGATGTAGACGTAGAGGAGTCAACAGAGTTGGCGAAAACAATACGGCGCAGGAGAAACGAAGATACATCCAACTTGAAGAAATAAGCATGGGTATGATGCTTCCCTGTTGCAAGAAAAAAATGACTGCATATTCCAAGTATTCATACAGCGGGAGGGGGGAACACTACAGCCCCCTCCACCTGTCAAACACATCTTCTTTTAAACAACAACAACAACAAACAAGGCCGTATCATCATCATCATTCATCATCAAACATACATCCAACATGAAGAAAAAGCGGGGCGGCGGGGGACAAAAAAGAAAAGAATCGAATTACAGACTAGCAGCAGGGTATAAAAATCCATCCTGTACTTTCCTCGGGGTACCGAGCCGCGGCGTTGTCTCGGACGGCATCGTCCGTCTGCGCCCGGCGGGCTGCTGCCCCGCCCGTCGGCACCTAAATAAACATCTTTATGGACGGACGCAGGGGGCAGCCTTACTATGATGTAACAATGTTTTACTCGAAGCCGTCCATCATAGGGTGCTGGCCCCCTTCCGAGGAGGTGCTTTTCGACGACTGTTTCCGGGCTGTGCCGCGCCTGCTCTTGGCTTTCTTCGCCTTCATCCTACGTTTCTTCTCGGTGGCGTCGACCCAGGTGTATTCGGAAGGTATGTGGAACGGGTCGACCTCGTCTTTCCAGCTCTTGCTATCGCCGCTGTCACTGGACTGCGCACCACGGCCCCCTCTGACCCATGAGTACCATGACGCCGATCCTTCCGAATCTTTGGACTTGGCATCCTGGAACTGAGTGGGGCTCGTTGGTGGGGTGGCGAACTCATCTAGAGGCTGTAGTTCCTCAAACTTTGTGAATGTCACAATGACCCGTATTGTTGGGACAATAGGTATAGCAATCTGAAAATTCACAGGACACATGGTTAGAGATCAGTACTTCAAAGCTAAACAATGCAGAGTCTATCATACATGCACATTCCCCTCCCCTCTTTTGGTATTCAGAATAAAACACCCAGAGTGACCCTTAAGTAGAAAATATAAAACAGCAATTTGTGCTGTACATATACGAGTTCCACAAAAATATTACCAAATACGGCATCAAACACGAGCAAATGGGATCAAAATACTCCAATTCACGTAGTTAGGGAAATGAAACTCAGCTTGAGAAAAAGGCCAGACTAAAAATGTATCGTGTGTGGAAATAAACCAACGGTCTATACCATTGTTGTTTTTAGCATTCAAGTTCTGCCTTTTACAGATAGTAGTTAGCTGCTGCCTCAAGTAGCTGTTGCCTTGTTCAGATAATAATTAGCTGTTGCCTTGTTCAGATAGTAATTAGCTGTTGCCTTGTTCAGATAGTAATTAGCTGTTTTTGGCATTCAAATACTGCCATGTTCCCCGCAAAAAAAAAAGGTACTGCCTTGTTCAGATAGTAGTTAGCTGTTACCTCAAGTAGCAAGCAGTACTGGTGTTATTTTGATACTAAGATAGGATCAGCCTTCAAATTACATATACTAAAAGTAGTCAGATCCAAACACAAACCTCTAGTATTGGCACAATATTAATTCATGCTCTAACCCTCTAACGAGAACCAACACCCAACAAAATTCAAGTTCAGCAAACTATGCCCATTAATTCCATGATTGGTACTCCAATATACACAATACACAAGTTTTGAATACTCAAGAGGGAATTTGCGACATGATTGAACTGACTTACTGTTGGAGCAACACACTAGGTATTGGCAAATGATTTAAAGTTGATTTAAGAAAATAGAAAAGATGTGTCGAACCAAAAAAACTGATACTAGGTTCTAGTATGAGGCAATAATGTTCTATATCAGCAGGTAATTGCATGCAGTAATAAAAAGAAACGCCATCATGTATCTAAATCCTAGAAAGAGTCTACCATATGCTGCATGTTAAAAGCTGTGTATATCCTTTTGGCCCAAATATAAAATCCCTTATTTGACTCCAGTAACTTCAAAGAAAAGGTTTGCTTATATTTAATTATTTGTTGTCATTGTGAAAGTAGAGACAATACTGTACAAGGATAATCCTATTTTCTAGCAAAGCAGGCAGATGGTGAAGACTGCATCTCATGATTGTGTCCTTGTTAGTGTAAGATAAAGGATTCAGTGTTTTGATAGATTGGGCGCGAGCTGCCCTTGTGATATTTCCAGTTCCCTTAAAGTAAGTGTGCATTGCAATTGGCCTTAGTTCAGATATTCAGATCAGAGCCAGGAACAACAAAAGATAAAAATTCACAATAGAGGTCCAAACAACACTATATGTGAATGACAACAGATATCCCAGCGAGGGAAAACGAATACAACATAGCACGGTGGTCAGGCTGGTAACAGATATCACACAGTAACAGTTGCATATCTCCGAGAACGTTGAGAAAGAATAAGCATGCAAACTTTGACTTGAGATAAACAGGAAAATGAATCAATCAGAGCTCGTTAAATGACTGGAATAAAATGGGCTAATATAATCATGCTGACAGATGGTTACCTTGACTGGAAATGTGCCTGTAGGCAGCTTGGTTGTCAAGAGTTCCCTAAGCCTTCTAACAGCCTTCACTTTGTTTGCTAATACATCGAGCAATGGGATCAGCTCATCCGTCTTCAAAGGGAAATCCGGTGTCAACCACAACACTGGTCTTAACCCCTTCTTGTACTCACTTTCGAGTTTATTAGAATCCCCAGATGAGACCCCACCCTTCTTCTTCTTGCCGTTGCCCTTCTCCTTTCCCTTCCCTGCATCACCTGATTCATCCTTGCTCACTGCCTTGGGTGCCTTCTCATCATTCTTGGCACCTTTCTTGCCGTTCCAAAACCACCCCTTCTTGTCTTTCCCGGCACCGTTTGCATCCAAATGATCAGCCCCTTTGTCACCTTCCTCGGCCCTATCGTCGGATTCCTCCTCCTGGTTCCCCCTCAAAGCAGAATCAAGCTGCTTCCTCTCCTCGGCAGTCAAGACTTCATCCAACTCGGTTTCAAGCTCTGCGCTCCTCCCATTTTTCTCCTCCCCATCCATCGCAAACAGCTCCTCATCTGTCATTGCCCCAGGGACCCGTCTCGACTTGACGGTCACCAGAACATTCAACATATCGTACACCTTTGCCTTCCACTGCCCCACGGCTTCAGTCCTCTCCTGCCGGCGCCAATTCACGTGCGGCACAAGATCCGCCTGCGTGACGTCTATCCCGGGACGATACATATTCGTCTTGGACATCAATGCCACCTCATGAGCCACCTCCGACTCCGTAGGCTGCACGCCAGCCCCTTCCAACGCATCAGTGATCTCCTTATCCTTATGAGACAGCACTATCAGAGAACCCGGCAGCAGCTCCTTACCCCCAGCATCCTCCGGCCGCGCCCCATCGCCCAGGAACAGGAACGTCTGGTCGGAGCGCTGGATGCGGAAGCCGTCGAAGCCCGCGAGCGTCATGTCGGCCCTTAGCGCGGCCCCGCGCTTCCAGATGCGGTAGGTGTCGGAGGGCGCGATGCGGCCGATGAAGGGGATGACGGAGGACTCGAAGTGGAAGGAGATCTCCATGTAGAAGTCGCGGATGCGGGAGACGGAGGCGAGCACCCGGGGGAGCCTGCGGCACCACTTGGCCCAGGCGAGCGGCTGGTAGTGGCGCGCGATGATGGTGGCGATGGCGTCCTCGCGCGTGCACACGGCCTCCTGCAGCGCCGACCAGCCGTCGGCGTTCTGCAGCGACCAGTCGGCGCCGGCGGACATGAGCAGGTCGGCGGCGACGGGGTCGCGGAGGCGCACGGCGAGGTGCAGCGGGGTCTCCCTCCGCGGCACGTCGCGGCGGTCGATGACGGCCGACACCGCGTCCGCCACCCGCTCCCCCGCGATCGACTCCGCCTCGGTGGTGACCTCCCCCGCGCGGGGCAGGCGGGGGAGGGCCGCGACGAGGGTTCGCAGCGCCGCGTGGTCCCGCCGGTAGACGGCCAGGTGGGCCGGGCTGTGCGCGTACCTGGCCGCGTCCTCCATGGCTGGCTGGCTGCTGCGGCGGGCGGGCGCTGGCGCGGGACCAGCCTCGCTCCCCGTCGGGTGTCTAGGCTAGGCGCGGCGGATCTGGCGCGGGGGAGGAGGCATGGGGGGGTCGGGCGCTCAGATCTGGCGCCCGCGGCGCGGCGGGGCGGGGCCGAATCGGCGGGGGCCGCGCTCCGGGGCGGCGCCGGCGGCGAGCTGGGCGCGCGGCGGGGGGGAGTGGGGAATCGGCCGGGGCGGGAGGAAGGGGAGGGGAAGTGGTCCTCCTATTTCGGTTCGGGATGGCGAGGAGACAAGGAAGGGAGACGGGTTCCGTTCCGCCGATGCGATGTCTCTCGGCTTTTTTTCGCCCTCTCGATCCAGTCGGGCCGACGCAGCGCAGCCAGAGCCAGACCACCACCACCACCCCCCCCCCCCCCCCCCCCCCCCCTCTCTCTGCGGGGTGGGGCCGCCAGCGTTTACCCGTGATATTTGTTTATGTGATCTTTTTTTTAGCATTAGTATAGACACAAGCGCTTATATACACACGCATACACTCACCCCTATGAACGCACACACGCACACTCTATCCCTATGAGCACCTCCGAGAGACTGAACCGACATATCATCTTGAGATTTACAAAGTCACCGTAGGCGCCTCGTCGTCGAAGGGAACGTCTCCTCACTGAAAGCGTATCGCCGGAAATCCTGAAATAAATTCAGGAATAATGCGAGCACCAGAATTTGAACCTTGATGAGTTAGGGATATCACTATTCACCTAACCAACTTAACCACAGGTTGATTCGCATTTGTTTCTGTGATCTAGTTTGTGTGTGTGTGGTGCATGATCGCGTAAGCGTCGGACATGGATCGAGCGGTCTTTTTACCGCGCTCGCTCGTTTCGTATGAGAACGATTGCGAGCCAGGTAAGCAGCGCGCGTGCCATTCATCGATGATGGCCTAGTCAATGATGAGAGCAAAATTACCGGCTCGTCTCTACGCTCCAAGTGTGCTTCTATGTTCCCGTCAAGAAAAAGTATGCTTTTATGGGCGTGTTTGGTTGCCGTTTGCTACAGTTCCTGCGTCGCGTACACTTGTCAACTCAGTGTGATTGAGCAAAAACAGACCCTAATACGTCATCTGCAACTTGTTTGGTTGCCTGCATCTAGTGTCTCTGCATTAGGTAATACGCAAGTGCACTTTGTTTGGTTGCCTGCATTGGCCCAAGCGGCACATGAACACGGCGTTTGGTTGCATACGGCATACATGTTGTGCTTACCTTATATCCTAGTTGGTGAGCTTACCCGCACCTAACACACCAACGCCACAGCACAACAATGACGATGAACTAGGCGAAGATGATGGAGTTCTCCAATTTCAGCCCAAACTAACAATCCACCTTAACACCTCCAACCTTGCCACTGTCAACACTGTTGCCTCCATGCTTTCGCAGCCAGTCGGAGTAAGCTTTGTTCTGCCGTCTGCCTAGTCTTGCACCCTCTATGGCTGTTGTTGCTATGCGATGTCACTTGTGCACTGACTTCTTCCCATGAACTATAAACCCCTGAAACCTTATCGATGAACACGGCATACCACTTGCCCTAGCAATGCACAAGAGCAAGAGTTGAAGCAGCAAATCAATGGAGCACACAAGTAGCAAGCAAAATAGCACACAAACAACAATGGAGCAGAAGAGAAGAAGTAAAGCATGCATAATCATACGGCATAGCAAGTTCACCTAGCACTACCTTAGTGTTAACCTACCACCACATTCAAAAGAGTGTGTCGTCCTACCACCATAAGTTCACCATCAACATGAGGGGTTAGTATATACCACCTCACCAAAATATACAGACCATCAAATAGTTTTTGAGCCCTAGCTACACAAAATGTACGTCGTCATCATCATCGTCGTCGTCGTCGCCACCGCCATCGCCGTTGGGGATCATGCACGCTCACATGCAGCACTACTCTAGTAGTAGTGCTTACCCGGCCAGCTCCTGAGCCACAGCACCCTGTGAGCGTCGACCATGGCAACGAACCCAACACCCTGGGCCTTGTTGTCAAGCAGGTGGTTGAGAGCTGCCATGAGCGCCTCATCGCTGAAGCCACCCTGGGTCATAACAGCGTCATAGAGGTCAGGGTGGACGTCGAGGGGCTTGCACTCCCTGATGGCTGTTGCCACCTCCTTCACCGCCTCAGTCATGCTGCAAAAGACATTGATCTCCTCCTCCATTAGGCCTCCTCTCTTCCTCTTCCTATCATGGACGGGGGTCAAATGGCTTGTCGAAGGGCTTCACGAAGGGCTTGTCAGGGCCATCAAGGACCTCGACGTCCGGGGTCCCAGGGAAGTCTGGCATGGGAGAACCAAGAGGCTCCCCCGAGCCCATGGCATGCTTCCTAGTCGCCAGCCCGAAGGAGAAGATGTGCTGCATCTAGCTGTAGTTCTGTATGGGTGTGTTCAGAAACTCAGCGTCCCTTCGGTGGTCCTAAGAATGAAACACAAGTGTTGTTAGTTGCAATTAGGAGTAGGCAATGGTGGACAGTATGAAAAGGAATAGGGTTGTGAGCTAACCGCGACATGGTCGGCGTAGTGCTCTGCCTCCAAAACTATGGAGCAAGTGTTCTCATCCCATGAGGCGCCGCTAAGGTCTCTGAGCTTGGACACTTGGATCCATCGACCTCTCCACTTCCTCGGGTGGTTGTACACCTGGGTGGCAGACACCTCCTGCCCACAGAATTCGAACACCTGCTTCGCAACGGTGTTCAAGTGCACCTCCTTGAAGCCCTTGTCAGTCCTAACTCCACTAGAGATGAGCTCACACATCTTGTTCAGCACGAACATGGACATGAACGGCTGCCACTTCATGTTGTTCGACCTACCATCCTTCTTTGCCTTTGTTGCTGCTACCTTGAGTGCAGCGGCAGTAGCAGGAGTTGGCTTAACGAGCACTACTGGCACATAGAGGGAATCGGACGCGAACACCTCTGAATCAGGTGCCATCTTGGACATAGGTTGCGAGTCCTCGACAAACGATGGAGCAAACTGGCTGTCGGACAGGACAAGGGCCTGACTAAGATCTTACGTTAGCGTGATCATGTCCTACAATCGTAGCACGCATTGACAATAAGCATAGCACATAACATACCGGACAACCCATGAAAGTAGGAGTATACATGTACATGGTTCATCACTATCATAGCAAGCACATGCTTCATCGCTATCATACTAAGCATACCGAACAATCTATGAGCAGGAACATACATCTACAACAAACAACATGCTACAAATGGACCACCAATAGCTACAAATCACAGATCTAGGCACGAATGAACACAAGCACAAGGTTCAACTTCAAACTCTACTACTAATCTAGCCTACCACATGCTTGAACACCACAAATTGCAACCGCAGCATAGCAATCAACCATATCAGCTCACAGATCAGACCACTAATCAACCATGCATCTAGATCAAACCCTAGCTGCGGCTCAGATCTAGCTAGAAGGAACAGAGAGAAAGGTGATTGAACTCATAGAGGTAATTGCTGCAGCTCGAGGACGAGGGGGACGGTCGTGGAAGATCAACGCCGACCGGTGAAGGAGCGCTGACGCCGTGGACCGCCGGCCGATGAAGATGCGCCGCTTACCTACTTGTCGGTGCCGATGCGCGTCGATGGGAAAGCTCGAACAGAGGAAGAATGATAGCGGGAGTTGGGGCGGTGAGGGAGGGGCTAAATAGGGGTGGACTCAGTGGGAGGTGAGCCGAAATCCTCCCGCCAATTTTTCGGCGACGCGGGCGAGCTCGTGCCATCTCCCTGCTCGCACGAGGGGAGAAGCGCGTCGCCCTCCCCTGCCTCGCCCGAGCTAGGCTCGCGAGCTACTGCCGATTCGGGCGTTTCCCCTGGGCCTGGCCTGGAAGTGCTTTAATTTCCGTGTGATGCGGGCCGCACAATGAACGCGGGCTACCAAACGGGCTCAATCTTTCCTGCACGGGCCAGGCTGGGCCATATGCAGGCAACAACACACGCCCTATGTTGATGGTTACCGAAAGCTAGCTAGACTCTGTACCTTCATTTCTGAACAACAGCCTCGTCGTGAACTGCCCCAGAAATGCTTTTGTTGAATAAAGCTCTCGAATGTTGCCAAAAAATGAAAAAAAAAAGATGATGGCCTAGTCAATGATCATTGGCTGGGTCTCTTGAAAGGTGGTTGACGGGATAAGATGCCGTGCGCGCATTCATACGGGTGAATGTATGCGCGCGTATGTGAATGCCTATGTTTGTACAGTGTTTCTAAAAAGACAATCATCCAACTTTTAGTCTTGTTATGGCACTAAACCTTATTGACATAGTTTGACGGTGTTTTCGACATTCTAGACACATAATAAATCAGGTAACACGTGACTGTGAGGCAGCTCATGGTTTAGTTTCCTCTTGGACTAGACCTCGACGAAGACGAGACACTGTCCATCTAATTTCATCTTCATCATGGGCATCGACCACCCGCGTGGTCGCCCTAGCTTCCACTCCGCTGTTTCCATCCTCTACTCCCAGATGAGTGTGCTTTAAGCATGAGAAACAAATATGTGGAGCTAGGGTTAGGGTCAAAACGATGTGAACCGGTTACATCCAGTCCGGTTCTAGGATAGGGCTAGTCCGAGGAGAAAATAAACCGAAGTGGGCTGCCTCACTGCCAGGGTTGCCCCGCTGGTGGGACTGAATTTTCTGAACATCGTGGTAGATTTGGGTCCAGGCCGAAATGGGGATCCTTTTGGATGGTCTTTTCGGCTCAAACTGTCTGGCCTGGACATACGGGAGAGAAGTACGGGATCATGTTTACCATCTTTGCTTTATTTAATAGGGCAATCGTGTGCCATGTAATCTGCCTACCTTCCATGGTTGATGGTTTCGTTCATAATGCATGATGATAATTCAGTAACACTAGGTTCTTTACTTGTGTGCGACTTTAGGAGAAGATAAATGCATATGTTTCGTCCTTCCACGACCGTCCATCCTATTCCATATATCACATAAAGTGATCCTTCTTTGTCTTGTCGTTCGCGAGCAGCTTCTGGTCTTGTTATCACACAGGACCAAATCTTATCGATTAGGATGTTTATGGTGTGGTTTTGACACCAATAATTTGCATGCTTCCTTCAGTGGAATCTGGTTCGGTTTTAGTCTAGGTCCAGTCGAAAGGGGAAATAAATCGGAGTGAACCGCCTCACTACCACAGGTTGCGTCACTGGTGTGTCCAAGTTGTCGTAAACGTAGTGGAAGATTTTGGTCCATTGAAAACCCAATAGTTGGATTTTATGTAATGAAATTGCCTTCCATTGTGTTTTGTGAAACCCTAATACCCATAGTTGTTCTTTTATGATATTTTCTCAAACTATTGTGAGTAAACAAATTTGTACAGTTTTAAATCAAGCTATTTTTTTCTAGCTTTAACGTCGAGATATCAACTTGAATTGTGTGTACGGGGACAAGGAATATGTGGTGTTTGTGCATCGAATGGCATAATATTCCATCGCCTCAATTGTTTCTCTGGTGCATATTACATTATTACTCCCGGTTGTGCCTCCGGTGCCTACGTTGCCCGGGCTCCAGGTTGGATCTACTGATAAGGAGGAGGCATGCACATATGGATGTTTATCCCTCATGCTAGATCATGTCTGCCGCTGATGCATGTTGTGTCGACTACTTTTAGGAGTGAAGTCATCGGCGGGGTCATGGCTCTAGTGCTGCAAATTATGCTTGACATACATGAGCTATGTGGAAAGCGGTCTTCGCCTCTATCGATGGTGGTTCCAAAGGTGGGCTTGCTTGGTGCCCCGACACCCTCACCACTGCTGTTGGAGCCCAACCAATTCCTCGCACTCATGGACAATAGAGGTTTGGATGCTACCATCCTTCACTCAAGTGTGACCATCGATCAACGGGTGTTTGTGGGTGGCGAGGTTGGTGGCCAGATGCAATGACATATGACTCCGAGGCTCTCTTCATGAAAGAGCTTTGCGACTTGCTTGCCAACTTAGAGGTTGTTAGCCCTGCATCTGACAAGGTGATTGCTTGCCTTCTGACGGGGATGGTAATCAGGGGCAAATGCAAGAAGGTGGGCACCTTCTCTCGGGTCGGCATCTTAAAGGATAAGTCTATCAAGAGCAAAGGCAAGAGTGGTTTGAGTGGTCATTGTGGATTTGGTTTGAGTGGTCAATGTCCTCATGGTTTGAGTGCTTGTTGTGGATTGGTGGTCTCCTTTGCCGTCGGTAGAGGTTTTCTTTGCGATGTAGAGATGTAGGGTTTTACGACTATTGCGCGTTGGGGGTGCTTGTTGGGTCACTTATGCGGCCGTGGGGTTTTACTTTTTGAGTAGTCCACATGTAGTCAGTTCGTGTTGGTTTTCACCCGATTTTTGTTAATTAACCGGGTAATTATATTTTTGACTAATTAATCGATGTTGCAAATCTTTTGCCTCTGTTTCAAGGGAAAAATAATATTATTAATCCCCTTGGCCTCGGTTAAAATATTAATCGACGATGCAAATCTTTCGCCTCTCTTTGAACGAAAAAATTATTATTACTCCCCCCATCCTCAGTTAAAAAATTATTCGATGAGTGCAAATCTTTTGCCTCTGTTCCAAGGGGAGAAAATATTATTACTCCCCTCAGCCTCGGTTAAAAACCCTATCACAGAGCAGAGCAGCGCAGAATATCTGATTACCGCATCTTGTATAATCCCTCCGTTGACTAGTACAAGGGTTGGTGGAGCGTTACGCGGGTGTGGCAGTCTCAGGTCCACGTTCGTTCATCACACAGCCAATAACAAATTAAGAATGGTTTGACAGCCCGCGGAAAGAGAGGGAAGAAACATTGCAAGAGAGAACAACAAGCAACATGGCCGTCGCTGTTAGCCATCGAGACTAACTAAACAGCACAAATCACGCGAATGACCAACTAATAGACAGACAGGGCAGCTCTTACACGTCCCTAACCCTGACCTAACCCAACCGGTGTCGAAAGTCGTTGGCCGCTCGTCAGTCGGGCGCCGCGTCGACAGGGACACGTCCGTCGATCGCCCATGCACGCTACTGAATGTACTACCAGACGAATTCTGAACCTGAAGCCGTACGTACGTACGCGGTGGCAACGGCAGACAGCCACCGGACGCGCTTGATTACGCGCGGCGGCAGGTGAGCCGCGAGAACAAATCCTAGCTACTCAGGTTGGTGGGTCGCTGGACCGCTTGAGCCTCGAGCTGCATGTGTGCATGATGCTAGCGACTAACATGTCGCTGGCCAACGGCTGCGGCAGTTGTGAGTGCGATCGAGCTCGTGCCCGCGCATCGACGCCGGATCGGGTCGGGTGCTCATCACAAAACTACTCCAGAGTAGCGGTAGATCGTAGGGAGGCAAGTGGGGTAGGGGATCTGGGGGCTCGATGAGATCCATCGATCTCGCGGCCGCAGCGCCGGAGAATGGCGCAGTTAGCAAGGTCACATGTCGTTAGCACTGTTCTTCTATCCAGCATTATTACTCCCTCCGTTCTAAATTACTTGTCTTGGATTTGTCTAGATATAGATGTAACTAGACTCATTTTAGTGCTAGATACATCCGTATCTAGACAAATCTAAGACAAGTAATTCGGAACGGAGGGAGTATTATTGTGCTTCTGCGCGTCCGCCAGATGATGTGCGGCGTGGCTAATTGTGCGTCTCAGGTCTGGTCTGGTCCGTCTGGAGCCTCGACTCGACTCTTCTCGATGAGAAGAAGTGAAGAGCTGCATGCTGACACGCACTGGGAAATCAACAGGAACAGGCAGGTATGGAAAGGGTTGCTGCTGGATCGATGCCGATGCAGCAACTAGAAGCAGATCTTTCTTGCACGCAGATACTGCTACCACAAGCGGGCGGATCTTGGCCTCACGCTGATTCTGATTCCGGCAAATGGGCAGGGGGGCAAAGCGGCAGGATGCTACTACTGCTAGTGCTAATCGCCCATACATAAATAACAACGGTGACAGATAGGGCATGCCCACTGGTCCCTTCCCTTCCCTTCCCTTCCCTGGAGCTCCATGCATAGCCTCACGTGACCATGCGCCGTGAATTTAGCAGTAGTACTACTGCTAGAGTGCTAGTCTGCTGTTTTAGCCTGGGTTATGGAGATGGGATCAGCAGGACAGCAATTAAAAATGGAGTATAGTGAGCAGTGAGCAGTGATGCAAGGCTCGACGTGCTGGCCTGGCCTGGCTGGTCGTGCGTGCACTCATGCATGCATGTGCACGCGGTGATAAACAAACACAAGTGTGAATGAGTGAGTGGTTGTGCATGTGTCTGTCTACCTGCTTAATGATGATGATGATAGTAATCCCTCTGTTTTTCCTTCTCTCCTATGTCGCTGTAAAGGCTGGTGCATGCTGTGATCATGGTAATTACTCCTTCTGTAAACTAATATAAGAGCGTTTAGATTATTATTTTAGTGATCTAAATGCTCTTATATTAATTTACAGAAGGAGTACCAGCTTAATGATGATTACGATCTCCCTGTTTTCCTTCTCCTATCTGTCTCTGCTGTAATGATGCCAATAGCTTCTGATGTCGTATCATGGCCTAGGTGCTAAGACTAGCCACAGTGGGAGGTAACTTCGAGTAGTAACATGCATATGTTACTAGTCTGTATGTTACTACTTGAAGTTACTTTCTCCATAGTGGGGAGTAACATATACTATGTGGTATCATGCAACACTTCATTTATTAGGTTGTAGAATCATCTTGTCTTGATATGTGTGATGTTACTCATACTATTAGGCTGGTTGTAATGGGGACTATCATATACTTGTATCATGCATATGATACTAGTGTATGATACTACCTCTCTAATGCATAGTATTATATATTAGTATCATGTAGTATTTTATTTATTGTCATGCATGGCATAACATTTATTATGATACGATATCATGATATGAATACTCAACGCTCTTTTCTTCATTTAATTTTATGACACCTCATTAAAATTATCTAATTGGCATGCATGATACTAGCTATGATACTACCATTACGACCAGTCGTAACTGGCTATGTTACCACATGACTCTTTTTTTCATTAATTACTTGCCACATCATTTACTTTACCTAGATAT
Organism: Triticum monococcum; assembly: GCA_034509565.1. Lineage (NCBI taxonomy): Eukaryota > Viridiplantae > Streptophyta > Magnoliopsida > Poales > Poaceae > Triticum > Triticum monococcum. The sequence goes on from CM067846.1 coordinate 616,577,278, forward strand.
GTGTGATGTTATCACTGATGTTACTCTTACTGTGGGTAGTCAAAATACTTGTACGATGGTAATCGCTCATTGGATGCTTAGTTCTTTCTCAGACGATCCAATTTTTTTCTTCTAAAAAGGATACCCTTCGCCTCTACATCAAGTGATGCATACACTCGTTTATTGATTATTTTAAGTTTCATCATCATAGCTCAATAAAGGTTAATAAAAGAAACTGTCACACATGGCTACTTCAAAGGCAGATTAAATAAACATATGAAACGAACCTCATGCATCACAAATCCTACTAGTAGGCCGTCAACCAAATCGGTTGAATAAATTCAGAGAGACAATGTCTCATGGTTGCATCCAAAGATCATTGGCGCATGATCCTCCTGTTTGCATATGACTGATGACCTTGAAGATAACCTGTAGAAATTTTTGGAACTTTTACAATCATTACGAGTGTTTCAAATGACCCAAAGTAAAGCGCTAATTTTCACATGGTTCTGAGACTTTAAGTTGGAATGCACACCCCACTAAACAGTTCCCAAACGTATTCGTACTACTTATGGGTGGAGGTAGATTAAAAACTATATAAACTGATCGCCATAATAGCTTGGCAAGTGGGCAGTGAAGGAAACGATACCGAATCAACTCCCCATCGCCACAAAAGCAACACTTAGTGCTTCCTTGCCAAAAACAATTCAAATTATCTTTTATTAAGATAACTTTGTGATCTAAATATCACATGAAAATTTTATTGATAAACTAAACTTGAAGACATGCAAACAAACAATATATGTGATAAAACCACAAACTTATCGAAGCCCTTCAAATGTATTGTCTCCATCTTTTGCACCTTGAAGTTTGTCGAAAACTTTGACAAAAAACACATGGAAGACCATAAACGTAGTCCGGATGGGCGCATTCTGTTGGGGAATGTAGTAATTTCAAAAAAATTCCTACGCACACACAAGATCATGGTGATGCACAGCAACGAGAGGGGAGAGTGTTGTCCACGTACCCTTGTAGACCGAAAGCGGAAGCGTTATCACAACGCGGTTGATGTAGTCATACGTCTTCACGATCCGATCGATCAAGTACCGAACGCACGGCACCTCCGAGTTCAGCACACGTTCAGCCGATGACGTCCCTCGAACTCTGATCCAGCCGAGTGTTGAGGGAGAGTTTCGTCAGCACGACGGCATGGTGATGATGTTGATGTTCTACCAACGCAGGGCTTCGCCTAAGCACCGCTACAGTAATATCGAGGTGGAATATGGTGGAGGGGGGCACCGCACACGGCTAAGAGATCAATGATCAATTGTTGTGTCTCTAGGGTGCCCCCTGCCCCCGTATATAAAGGAGCAAGGGGGGAGGCCGGCCGGCCCTTGCTAGGCGCGCCAGGAGGAGGAGTCCTCCTCCTAATAGGAGTAGGATATGACTCCCCTCTTTCCTACTCCTACTAGGAGGGGGAAAGGAAGGGGGGAGGGAGAAGGAAAGGGGGGCGCCGCCCCCCTTCTCCTAGTCCAATTCGGACCAGAGGGGGAGGGGGCGCGTGGCCCACCCTGGCTGCCCCTCTCTCTCTCCACTAAGGCCCATAAGGCCCATTACTTCTCCCGGGGGGGGGGATGGTTCCGGTAACCCTCCGGCACTCCGGTTTTCTTCGAAATCACCCAGAACACTTCCGGTGTCCGAATATAGTCGTCTAATATATCAATCTTTATGTCTCGACCATTTCGAGACTCCTCGTCATGTCCGTGATCACATCCGGGACTCGGAACAACCTTCGGTACATCAAAACATATAAACTCATAATATAACTGTCATCGTAACGTTAAGCGTGCGGACCCTACGGGTTCGAGAACTATGTAGACATGACCGAGACACGTCTCTGGTCAATAACCAATAGCGGAACCTGGATGCTCATATTGGCTCCCACATATTCTACGAAGATCTTTATCGGTCAAACCGCATAACAACATACGTTGTTCCCTTTGTCATCGGTATGTTACTTGCCCGAGATTCGATCGTCGGTATCTCAATACCTAGTTCAATCTCGTTACCGACAAGTCTCTTTACTCGTTCCGTAATACATCATCGTGCTAATAACTCATTAGTTGCAATGCTTGCAAGGCTTAAGTGATGTGCATTATCGAGAGGGCCCAGGGATACCTCTCCAACAATTGGAGTGACAAATCCTAATCTCGAAATACGCCAACCCAACATGTACCTTTGGAGACACCTGTAGAGCTCCTTTATAATCACCCAGTTACGTTGTGACGTTTGGTAGCACACAAAGTGTTCCTCCGGCAAACGGGATTTGCATAATCTCATAGTCATAGGAACATGTATAAGTCATGAAGAAAGCAATAGCAACATACTAAACGATCGGGTGCTAAGCTAACGAAATGGGTCATGTCAATCACATCATTCTCCTAATGATGTGATCCCGTTAATCAAATGACAACTCATGTCTATGGCTAGGAAACATAACCATCTTTGATCAACAAGCTAGTCAAGTAGATGCATACTAGTGACACTTTGTCTGTCTATGTATTCACACATGTATTATGTTTCTGGTTAATACAATTCTAGCATGAATAATAAACATTTATCATGATATAGGAAAATAAATAAAAGCTTTATTATTGCCTCTAGGGCATATTTCCTTCAGTCTCCCACTTGCACTAGAGTCAATAATCTAGATTACACAGTAATGATTCTAACACCCATGGAGCCTTGGTGCTGATCATGTTTTGCTCGTGGAAGAGGCTTAGTCAACGGGTCTGCAACATTCAGATTCGTATGTATGTTGCAAATCTCTATGTCTTCCACCTGGACTAGATCCCGGATGGAATTGAAGCGTCTTTTGATGTGCTTGGTTCTCTTGTGAAATCTGGATTCCTTCGCCAAGGCTATTGCTCCAGTATTGTCATAAATGATTTTCATTAGACCCGATGCACTAGGTATGACACCTAGATCTGATATGAACTCCTTCATCCACACTCCTTCATTTGTTGCTTCCGAAGCAGCTATGTATTCCGCTTCACACGTAGATCCCGCCACGACGCTTTGTTTAGAATTGCACCAACTGACAGCACCACCGTTCAATGTAAACACGTATCCGGTTTGCGATTTAGAATCGTTCGGATCAGTGTCAAAGCTTGCATCAACGTAACCATTTACGATGAGCTCTTTGTTACCTCCATAAACGAGAAACATATCCTTAGTCCTTTTCAGGTACTTCAGGATGTTCTTGACCGCTGTCCAGTGATCCACTCCTGGATTACTTTGGTACCTCCCTGCTAGACTTATAGCAAGGCACACATCAGGTCTCGTACACAGCATTGCATACATGATAGAGCCTATGGCTGAAGCATAGGGAACATCTTTCATTTTCTCTCTATCTTCTGCAGTGGTCGGGCATTGAGTCTTACTCAACTTCACACCTTGTAACACAGGCAAGAACCCTTTCTTTGCTTGATCCATTTTGAACTTCTTCAAAACTTTGTCAAGGTATGTGCTTTGTGAAAGTCCAATTAAGCGTCTTGATCTATCTCTATAGATCTTAATGCCCAATATATAAGCAACTTCACCGAGGTCTTTCATTGAAAAACTCTTATTCAAGTATCCCTTTATGCTATCCAGAAATTCTATATCATTTCCAATCAGCAATATGTCATCCATATATAATATTAGAAATGCTACAGAGCTCCCACTCACTTTCTTGTAAATACATGCTTCTCCAAAAGTCTGTACAAAACCAAATGCTTTGATCACACTATCAAAGCGTTTATTCCAACTCCAAGAGGCTTGCACCAGTCCATAAATGGATCGCTAGAGCTTCCACACTTTGTTAGCTCCCTTTGGATCGACAAAACCTTCCGGTTGCATCATATACAATTATTCTTCCAGAAATCCATTCAGGAATGCAGTTTTGACATCCATTTGCCAAATTTCATAATCATAAAATGCGGCAATTGCTAACATGATTTGGACAGACTTAAGCATCGCTATGGGTGAGAAGGTCTCATCGTAGTTAATCCCTTGAACTTGTCGAAAACCTTTCGCAACAAGTCGAGCTTTGTAGACAGTAACATTACCATCAGCATCAGTCTTCTTGAAAATCCATTTATTCTCAATTGCTTGCCGATCATCGGGCAAGTCAACCAAAGTCCACACTTTGTTGTCATACATGGATCCCATCTCAGATTTCATGGCCTCAAGCCATTTTGCGGAATCTGGGCTCACCATCGCTTCTTCATAGTTCGTAGGTTCATCATGATCTAATAGCATGACTTCCAGAACAGGATTACCGTACCACTCTGGTGCGGATCTTACTCTGGTTGATCTACGAGGCTCAGTAGTAACTTGATCTGAAATTTAATGATCATCATCATTAACTTCCTCACTGATTGGTGTAGGTGTCACAGAAACCGGTTTCTGTGATGAACTACTTTCCAATAAGGGAGCATGTACAGTTACCTCATCAAATTCTACTTTCCTCCCACTCACTTCTTTCGAGAGAAACTCCTTCTCTAGAAAGTTTCCGAATTTAGCAGCAAAAGTCTTGCCTTCGGATCTGTGATAGAAGGTGTACCCAACAATTTCCTTTGGGTAATCTATGAAGACACATTTCTCCGATTTGGGTTCGAGCTTATCAGGTTGAAGCTTTTTCCATAAGCATCGCAGCCCCAAACTTTTAGAAACGACAACTTTGGTTTCTTGCCAAACCACAGTTCATAAGGCATCGTCTCAACGGATTTTGATGGTGCCCTATTTAACGTGAATGCGGCCGTCTCTAAAGCATAAACCCAAAATGATAGCGGTAAATCAGTAAGAGACATCATAGATCACACCATATCTAGTAAAGTACGATTACGACGTTCGGACACACCATTATGCTGTGGTGTTCCGGGTGGCGTGAGTTGCGAAACTAGTTCACATTGTTTCAAATGTAGACCAAACTCGCAACTCAAATATTCTCCTCCACGATCAGATCGTAGAAACTTTATTTTCTTGTTACGATGATTTTCATGTTCACTCTGAAATTCTTTGAACTTTTCAAATGTTTCAGACTTATGCTTCATTAAGTAGATATACCCATATCTGCTTAAATCATCTGTGAAGGTGAGAATATAACGATATCCGCCACGAGCCTCAACATTCATCGGACCACATACATCTGTATGTATGATCTCCAACAAATCTGTTGCTCTCTCCATAGTACCGGAGAACGGTGTTTTAGTCACCTTGCCTATGAGGCACGGTTTGCAAGTACCAAGTGACTCATAATCAAGTGGTTCCAAAAGTCCATCAGTATGGAGTTTCTTCATGCGCTTTACACCGATATGACCTAAACGGCAGTGCCACAAATAAGTTGCACTATCATTATCAACTCTGCATCTTTTGGCTTCAACATTATGAATATGTGTGTCACTACTATCGAGATTCAATAAGAATAGACCACTCTTCAAGGGTGCATGACCATAAAAGATATTACTCATATAAATAGAACAACCATTATTCTCTGATTTAAATGAATAACCGTCTCGCATCAAACAAGATCCAGATATAATGTTCATGCTCAACGCTAGCACCAAATAACAATTATTTAGGTCTAATACTAATCCCGAAGCTAGATGCAGAGGTAGCGTGCCGACCGCGATCACATCAACTTTGGAACCATTTCCCACGCGCATCGTCACCTCGTCCTTAGCCAATCTTCGCTTAATCCGTAGCCCCTGTTTCGAGTTGCAAATATTAGCAACAGAACCAGTATCAAATACCCAGGTGCTACTGCGAGCATTAGTAAGGTACACATCGATAACATGTATATCACATATACCTTTGTTCACCTTGCCATCCTTCTTATCCGCCAAATACTTGGGGCAGTTCCGCTTCGAGTGACCTGTTTGCTTGCAGTAGAAGCACTCAGTTTCAGGCTTAGGTCGAGACTTGGGTTTCTTCTCTTGAGCAGCAACTTGCTTGCTGTTCTTCTTGAAGTTCCCCTTCTTCTTCCCTTTGCCCTTTTTCTTGAAACTAGTGGTCTTGTTGACCATCAACACTTGATGCTCCTTCTTGATTTCTACCTCCGCAGCCTTTAGCATTGCGAAGAGCTCAGGAATTGTCTTATCCATCCTGTTGGGGATATTACTACTGGGAGTAAACCGGCCTATCTGGGCCGGGTCAACTCCATCAGTAGTTCAAGAGTGTTAAAGCCCAAGAAGACAGATGAGGGCCTATGGTCCGTAACCGGTTTAAGACTTGTAGCCGTAAACCAGCATTTGTATATAAACTTGTATTGGAAGTTAGGAATAAGGAGAGACCAACCCGGATACGAATATGAACTGGTATTGGGACTCTGTGAACCAACGGGCGTCACCCGTGTATATAAGGGGACGACCCGGCGGCGGTTCAGGAGAACAGACAACAACTCGAGACTTAGGCGAAGCTTGTTTGCTCCCTAGTCCTCGAAACCCCATCAATTCCATCACAACTAGACGTAGGATTTTACCTTCATCGAAGGGGCCGAACTAGTATAAACTCTCTTGCGTCCCTGTGTCCGCTTTAACCCCTTCAAGCTAACCCGCTGGGATGGCTTCATGACTAAGTCCTTTCACGAGGACATCTGCCGTGACAAAACCACGACAGTTGGCGCCCACCGTGGGGCTATCGCACGATGGTTTCAAGTGCTTGGAGGGCAGCTTCGAAGGACTCAAGGGCTACGCTGTGGGCTGGATGACTAAGAGTCGTCGCGGCAAGCTCTACATCGACGATGCAGGATGGGTCCCCGAGGCCGGCTCAATCGAGTATGGGTACCGGGTCCCCTTTGGTGGCATACACGTCTTCATTGGCAAGATCGGTGAACCGGGCCCTGAGCTGGACATCTGCACCGACCTCGTCGAAACGGCTCAGCGTGCACGTTCTGCCCCGATTAAACCGGCCGTGAAGCGTGCCTTCGTGGGAGTCATCCATGGAGGAAGCTACGAGGATGGATCGGAATTGGGTGGCGAGACCGTCGTTTACTCCGGCGACGAGTCATCAACCGGAGAAACCGAATCTTTGTATCAGCTACAAGATGGCCGGATTGGGGGCTGCTCCGATGGTGATAGTATTCCGGACCCCTCTGATCTACCCAACCGAGTTGGAATATTCATGGTCGGTACACAGGCGGTGCTTCATTCTTCGACCGCAGCAGCCATGATCTCCGGGTCAGTAGCGGCGACGGCTGCCGGGGCAGGAGGCTCTGTGCGCTCGCCGGCTCAAGTTTTGTCAGATCTGTTTGATATGTTGGCTACGCTTATGGCAGAGGCTAATCCGATGGATCAGGATGCCCACAACGCGGAAATTTCAAAGGTGAGGGAACAGATCACTCAGGCCAAGGCCGACCTAGTAGCTGAAGATGCCAGGATGACCACAGAGCGGGCCGCTTTGGATGCGCATGCCTATAGGCTTATGCTGGACTAGAACGCGTCACATGAAGTCATGAAGAGGAAGTACCGATCTCGTTTGCCTCCGGTCTTCGAGGCCAGAGACCTCTTTAACACCCCAGGAGCGGGAACCAGTAATCCACCGGTGGTAAACCGGGCGGAAGCACCTGGGATGGGCGCACCGGTTCAGCCCTGTTTAACGGATCCGCCTCGTCAGAACGCTATTGTGCCTCAGGCTGTCCCGACACCTCCAGGTCACTACTCTAACCCGATGGACAACCTTGTCGCAGCAGCTGCACGGTTGGAAGCCATCCCAATTGAAGGTGACTCGCCGCAGGCAGTGGAAACACGCCGGGTTAAGGAGCTTCTTCGAACAGCATGTTGGGGAACGTAGTAATTTCAAAAAAATTCCTACGCACACGCAAGATCATGGTGATGCATAGCAACGAGAGGGAGAGTCTGATCTACGTACCCTTGTAGATCGCAACGGAAGCGTTGACACAACGTAGAGGAAGTAGTCGTACGTCTTCTTCCCGATCCGACCGATCCAAGCACAGTTACTCTGGCACCTCCGAGTTCTTAGCACACGTTCAGCTCGATGACGATCCCCGGGCTTCGATCCAGCAAAGCTTCGGGGAGGAGTTCCGTTAGCACGACGGCGTGGTGACGATCTTGATGTACTACCGACGCAGGGCTTCGCCTAAGCACTACAACGGTATGATCGAGGTGGAATTTGGTGGCAGGGGGCACCGCACACAGCTAAGGAACGATCTCAAGGATCAACTTGTGTGTCCTAGGGTGCCCCTTGCCTCAGTATATAAAGGATGGAGGAGGAGGAGGCCGGCCAAGGCATAAGGTGCGGCCAGGATGGGAGTCCTACTAGGACTCCAAGTCCTAGTAGGAGTCCATCAAGAGGGGAGGAAGGGAGAAGGAAGTGGAGGAGTAGGAAAGGTGGCCGGCCCCCTTTTCCCTAGTCCAATTCGGACTAGAGGGGAGGGGGGGCGCAGCAGGCCTTTTCTCCTCTTTCCACTAAAGCCCATCAAGGCCCAATACTTCTCCCAGCGAATTCCCGTAACTCTCCGGTACTCCAAAAAATACCCGAATCACTCGGAACCTTTCCGAAGTCCGAATATAGTCGTCCAATATATCGATCTTTACGTCTCGACCATTTCGAGACTCCTTGTCATGTCCCCGATCTCATCCGGGACTCCGAACTCCTTCGGTACATCAAAACTCATAAACTCATAATATAACTGTCATCGAAACCTTAAGCGTGCGGACCCTACGGTTCGAGAACAATGTAGACATGACCGAGACACGTCTCCGGTCAATAACCAATAGCGGGACCTGGATGCCCATATTGGCTCCTACATATTCTACGAAGATCTTTATCGGTCAGACCGCATAACAACATACATTGTTCCCTTTGTCATCGGTATGTTACTTGCCCGAGATTCGATCGTCGGTATCCAATACCTAGTTCAATCTCGTTACCGGCAAGTCTCTTTACTCGTTCTGTAATACATCATCCCGCAACTAACTCATTAGTTGCAATGCTTGCAAGGCTTAAGTGATGTGCATTACCGAGAGGGCCCAGAGATACCTCTCCGACAATCGGAGTGACAAATCCTAATCTCGAAATACACCAACCCAACATCTACCTTTGGAGACACCTGTAATACTCCTTATAATCACCCAGTTACGTTGTGACGTTTGGTAGTACCCAAAGTGTTCCTCCGGTAAACGAGAGTTGCATAATCTCATAGTCATAGGAACATGTATAAGTCATGAAGAAAGCAATAGCAACATACTAAACGATCGGGTGCTAAGCTAATGGAATGGGTCATGTCAATCAGATCATTCATCTAATGATGTGATCCCATTAATCAAATAACAACTCTTTGTCCATGGTTAGGAAACATAACCATCTTTGATTAACGAGCTAGTCAAGTAGAGGCATACTAGTGACACTCTGTTTGTCTATGTATTCACACATGTATTATGTTTCCGGTTAATACAATTCTAGCATGAATAATAAACATTTATCATGATATAAGGAAATAAATAATAACTTTATTATTGCCTCTAGGGCATATTTCCTTCAGTCTCCCACTTGCACTAGAGTCAATAATCTAGATCACATCACCATGTGATTAACATTGATAGTTCACATCATCATGTGATTAACACCCATATTTCACATCGCTATGTGACCAATACCCAAAGGGTTTACTAGATCCAGTAATCTAGTTCACATCGCTATGTGATTAACACCCAAAGAGTACTAAGGTGTGATCATGTTTTGCTTGTGAGAGAATCTTAGTCAATGGATCTGCCACATTCAGATCCACATGTATTTTGCAAATTTCTATGTCAACAATGCTCTGCATGGAGCTACTCTAGCTAATTGCTCCCACTTTCAATATGTATCTAGACCGAGACTTAGAGTCATCTAGATTAGTGTCAAAACTTGCATCGGCGTAACCCTTTACGACGAACCTTTTTATCACGTCCATAATCGAGAAACATATCCTTATTTCACTAAGGATAATTCTGACCGCTGTCCAGTGATCTACTCCTAGATCACTATTGTACTCCCTTGCCAAATCAGTGCAGGGTATACAATAGATCTGGAATACAGCATGACATACTTTATAGAACCTATGGCCAAGGCATAGGGAATGACTTTCATTCTCTTTCTATCTTCTGCCGTGGTCGGGCTTTGAGTCTTACTCAACTTCACACCTTATAATACAGGTAAGAACTCTTTCTTTGACTGCTCCATTTTGAACTACTTCTAAATCTTGTCAAGGTATGCACTCATTGAAAAAACTTATCAAGCGTCTTGATCTATCTCTATAGATCTTAAAGCTCAATATGTAAGCAGCTTCACCGAAGTCTTTCTTTGAATAACTCCTTTCAAACACTCCTTTATGCTTTACAGAATAATTCTACATTATTTCCGATCAATAATATGTTATTCACATATACTTATCAGAAATGTTGTAGTGCTCCCACTCACTTTCTTGTAAATACAGGCTTCACCACAAGTCTGTATAAAACTATATGCTTTGATCAACTCATCAAAGCGTATATTCCAACTCCGAGATGCTTGCACCAGTCCACAGATGGATCGCTGGAGCTTGCACATTTTGTTAGCACCTTTCGGATTGACAAAACCTTCTGTTGCATCATATACAACTCTTCTTTAATAAATCCATTAAGGAATGCAGTTTTGTTTATCCATTTGCCAGATTTCATAAAATGCGGCAATTACTAACATGATTCGGACGGGCTCAAGCATAGATACGAGTGAGAAGCTCTCATCGTAGTCAACACCTTGAACTTGTCGAAAACCTTTTGCGACAATTCTAGCTTTGTAGATAGTAACACTACTATCAGCGTCCGTCTTCCTCTTGAAGATCCATTTATTCTCAATTGCTTGCCGATCATCGGGCAAGTCAACCAAAGTCCAAACTTTGTTCTCATACATGGATCATATCTCAGATTTCATGGCCTCAAACCATTTCGCGGAATCTGGGCTCATCATTGCTTCCTCATAGTTCGCAAGTACATCATGGTCTAGTAACATGACTTCCAGAACAGGATTACCGTACCACTCTGATGCGGATCTCACTCTGGTTTACCTACGAGATTCGGTAGTAACTTGATCCGAAGTTTCATGATCATCATCATTAGCTTCCTTACTAATTGGTGTAGGTGTCATAGAAACCGGTTTCTGTGATGTACTACTTTCCAGTAAGGGAGGAGGTACAATTACCTCATCAAGTTCTACTTTCCTCCCACTCACTTCTTTCGAGAGAAACTCCTTCTCCAGAAAGTTTCCGAATTTAGCAACAAAAGTCTTGCCTTCGGATCTGTGATAGAAGGTGTACCCAACTGTTTCCTTTGGGTATCCTATGAAGACATATTTCTCTGATTTGAGTTTGAGCTTATCGAGATGAAACTTTTTCACATAAGCATCGCAACTCCAAACTTTAAGAAACGACAACTTTGGTTTCTTGCCAAACCATAGTTCATAAGGCGTCGTCTCGACGGATATAGATGGTGCCCCTTTTTTAACGTGAATGCAGCTGTCTCTAATGCATGACCCCAAAAACGATAGTGGTAAATCGGTAAGAAACATCATAGATTGCACTATATCCAATAAAGTACGGTTATGACGTTCGGACACACCATTATGCTGTGGTGTTCCAGGTGGCGTGAGTAGTGAAACTATTTCACATTGTTTGAACTGAAGACCAAACTCGTAACTCAAATACTCTTTTCCACGATCAGATCGTAGAAACTTTATTTTCTTGTTACGATGATTTTCTACTTCACTCTGAGATTATATGAACTTTTCAAATGTATCAGACTTCTATTTCATTAAGTAGATATACTCATATCTGCTCAAATCATTTGTGAAGATCAGAAAATAATGATACCTGTCGCGAGCCTCAATATTCATCGGACCACATACATCAGTATGTATGATTTCCAACAAATCTGTTGCTCGCTCCATTGTTCCGAAGAACAGAGTCTTAGTCATCTTGCCCATGAGGCATGGTTCGCAAGCATCAACTGATTCATAATCAAGTGATTCCAAAAGCCCATCAGCATGGAGTTTCTTCATGCGCTTTACACCAATATGACCTAAACGGTAGTGCTACAAATAAGTTGCACTATCATTATTAACTTTGCATCTTTTTGGTTTCAATATTATGAATATGTGTATCACTATGATCGAGATCCAACGAACTTGTTTCATTGGGTGTATGACCATCGAAGGTTTTATTCATGTGAACAGAACAACAATTATTCTCTGACTTTAATGAATAACCGTATTGCAATAAACATGATCAAATCATATTCATGCTCAACGCAAAAACCAAATAACACTTATTTAAGTTCAACACTAACCCCGAAAGTATAGGGGAGTGTGCGATGATGATCATATCAATCTTGGAACTACTTCCAACACACATCGTCACTTCACCCTTAACTAGTCTCTGTTTATTCTGCAACTCCTGTTTCGAGTTACTACTCTTAGCAACTGAACTAGTATCAAATACTGAGGGGTTGCTATAAACACTAGTAAAGTACACATCAATAATATGTATATCAAATATACTTATGTTCACTTTGCCATCCTTCTTATCTGCCAATCACTTGGGGTAGTTCCGCTTCCAGTGACCAGTCCCTTTGCAGTAGAAGCACTTAGTCTCAGGCTTAGGATCAGACTTGGGCTTCTTCACTTGTGCAGCAACTTGCTTGCCGTTCTTCTTGAAGTTCCCCTTCTTCCCTTTGCCCTTTTCTTGAAACTAGTGGTCTTGTCAACCATCAACACTTGATGTTTAATTTGATTTCTACCTTCGTTGATTTCAGCATCACGAAGAGCTTGGGAGTTGTTTCCGTTATCCCTTGCATATTATAGTTCATCACGAAGTTCTACTAACTTGGTGATGGTGACTAGAGAATTCTGTCAATCACTATCTTATCTGGAAGATTAACTCCCACTTGATTCAAGCGATTGTAGTACCCAGACAATCTGAGCACATGCTCACTAGTTGAGCGATTCTCCTCCATCTTTTAGCTATAGAACTTGTTGGAGACTTCATATCTCTCAACTCGGCTATTTGCTTGAAATATTAACTTCAACTCCTGGAACATCTCATATGGTCCATGACGTTCAAAACGTCTTTGAAGTCCCGATTCTAAGCCATTAAGCATGGTGCACTAAACTATCAAGTAGTCATCATATTGAGCTAGCCAAACGTTCATAGCGTCTGCATCTGCTCCTGCAATAGGTCTGTCACCTAGCGGTGCATCAAGGACATAATTCTTCTGTGCAACAATGAGGATAAACCTTAGATCACGGATCCAATCCGCATCATTGCTACTAACATCTTTCAACAGAATTTTCTCTAGGAACATATCAAAAATAAACACAGGGAAGCAACAATGCGAGCTATTGATCTACAACATAATTTGCAAAATACTACCAGGACTAAGTTCATGATAAATTTAAGTTCAATTTAATCACATTACTTAAGAACTCCCACTTAGATAGACATCCCTCTAATCCTCTAAGTGATCACGTGATCCAAATCAACTAAACCATAACCGATCATCACGTGAGATGGAGTAGTTTTCAATGGTGAACATCGTTATGTTGATCATATCTACTATATGATTCATGCTCGACCTTTCAGTCTCCGTGTTCCGAGGCCATATCTGCATATGCTAGGCTCGTCAAGTTTAACCTGAGTATTCTGCGTGTGCAAAACTGGCTTGCACCCGTTGTAGATGGACGTAGAGCTTATCACACCCGATCATCACGTGGTGTCTGGGCACGACGAACTTTGGCAATGGTGCATACTCAGGGAGAACACTTCTTGATAATTTAGTGAGAGATCATCTTATAATGCTACCGTCAATCAAAGCAAGATAAGATGCATAAAAAGATAAACATCACATGCAATCAAAATATGTGATATGATATGGCCATCATCATCTTGTGCTTGTGATCTCCATCTCCGAAGCACCGTCATGATCACCATCGTCACCGGCGTGACACCTTGATCTCCATCGTAGCATCGTTGTCGTCTCGCCAATCTTATGCTTCCACGACTATCACTACCGCTTAGTAATAAAGTAAAGCATTACATCGCGATTGCATTGCATACAATAAAGCGACAACCATATGGCTCCTGCCAGTTGCCGATAACTTGGTTACAAAACATGATCATCTCATACAATAAAATTTAGCATCATGCCTTGACCATATCACATCACAACATGCCCTGCAAAAACAAGTTAGACGTCCTCTACTTTGTTGTTGCAAGTTTTACGTGGCTGCTACGGGCTTAAGCAAGAACTCATCTCACCTACGCATCAAAACCACAACGATAGTTTGTCAAATAGACTCCGTTTTAACCTTCTCAAGGACCGGGCGTAGCCACACTCGGTTCAACTAAAGTTGGAGAGACAGTCGCCCGCAAGCCATCTATGTGCAAAGCACGTCGAGGGAACCGGTCTCGCGTAAGCGTACGCGTAAGGTTGGTCCGGGTCGTCTCGTCCAACAATACCGCTGAACCAAAGTATGACATGCTGGTAGGCAGTATGACTTGTATCGCCCACAACTCACTTGTGTTCTACTCGTGCAAATAACATCAAACCATAAAACCTAGGCTCGGATGCCACTGTTGGGGAACGTAGTAATTTCAAAAAATTTCCTACGCACACGCAAGATCATGGTGATGCATAGCAACGAGAGGGAGAGTCTGATCTACGTACCCTTGTAGATCGCAACGGAAGCGTTGACACAACGTAGAGGAAGTAGTCGTATGTCTTCTTCCCGATCCGACCAATCCAAGCACCGTTACTCTGGCACCTCCGAGTTCTTAGCACACGTTCAGCTCGATGACGATCCCCGGGCTCCGATCCAACAAAGCTTCAGGGAGGAGTTCCGTTAGCACGACGGCATGGTGACGATCTTGATGTACTGCCGACGCAGGGCTTCGCCTAAGCACTACAACGGTATGATCGAGGTGGAATTTGGTGGCAGGGGGCACCGCACACGGCTAAGGAACGATCTCAAGGATCAACTTGTGTGTCGTAGGGTGCCCCTTGCCTCAGTATATAAAGGATGGAGGACAAGGAGGCCGGCCAAGGCATAAGGTGCGGCCAGGATGGGAGTCCTACTAGGACTCCAAGTCCTAGTAGGAGTCCATCAAGAGGGGAGGAAGGGAGAAGGAAGTGGAGGAGTAGGAAAGGTGGCCGGCCCCCTTTTCCCTAGTCCAATTCGGACTAGAGGGGAGGGGGGGCGCAGCAGGCCTTTTCTCCTCTTTCCACTAAAGCCCATCAAGGCCCAATACTTCTCCCAGCGAATTCCCGTAACTCTCCGGTACTCCGAAAAATACCCGAATCACTCGGAACCTTTCCGAAGTCCGAATATAGTCGTCCAATATATCGATCTTTACGTCTCGACCATTTCGAGACTCCTCGTCATGTCCCCGATCTCATCCGGGACTCCGAAATCCTTCGGGACATCAAAACTCATAAACTCATAATATAACTGTCATCGAAACCTTAAGCGTGCGGACCCTACGGTTCGAGAACAATGAAGACATGACTGAGACACGTCTCCGGTCAATAACCAATAGTGGGACCTGGATGCCCATATTGGCTCCTACATATTCTACGAAGATCTTTATCGGTCAGACCGCATAACAACATACATTGTTCCCTTTGTCATCGGTATGTTACTTGCCCGAGATTCGATCGTCGGTATCCAATACCTAGTTCAATCTCGTTACCGGCAAGTCTCTTTACTCGTTCTGTAATACATCATCCTGCAACTAACTCATTAGTTGCAATGCTTGCAAGGCTTAAGTGATGTGCATTACCGAGAGGGCCCAGAGATACCTCTCCGACAATCAGAGTGACAAATCCTAATCTCGAAATACACTAACCCAACATCTACCTTTGGATACACCTGTAATACTCCTTTATAATCACCCAGTTACTTTGTGACGTTTGGTAGTACCCAAAGTGTTCCTCCGGTAAACGGGAGTTGCATAATCTCATAGTCATAGGAACATGTATAAGTCATGAAGAAAGCAATAGCAACATACTAAACGATCGGGTGCTAAGCTAATGGAATGGGTCATGTCAATCAGATCATTCATCTAATGATGTGATCCCATTAATCAAATAACAACTCTTTGTCCATGGTTAGGAAACATAACCATCTTTGATTAACGAGCTAGTCAAGTAGAGGCATACTAGTGACACTCTGTTTGTCTATGTATTCACACATGTATTATGTTTCCAGTTAATACAATTCTAGCATGAATAATAAACATTTATCATGATATAAGGAAATAAATAATAACTTTATTATTGCCTCTAGGGCATATTTCCTTCACAGCATTGATCCAACAGGAAGCATACTCGTACAGCCGTGATCGAATTCACTCCACCCCTCGTCCAAGCCGGAGCTATAGCAGGCGTATGGATGAACCGGCTGTGTCAAGTAATGCACGGAACCGTGCAGCACCTCGTGGCAACAACCCGGCGGGTGGCGTTGAGGATGCTCAGGAAGTGGTAGACCGGGCCTGAGCTCGCAGGGAGGCCGAGTTAGTAGCGCAATATGAGGCTCGTCAGCTCACACCGGTCCGGCAAACTACCTCGGTTGAGCCTGGTGTTTATTCTAGCTCTCTGGGGGTGCCTTGTCTTGTCCCCGCTTTACGCAATGTGCGCCTGCCCAAGGATTTCAAGGGCCCGCGCAAGGTGCCGAATTACACTGCGGATCAACCTCCAGAGACATTGATAGAGAGCTATGAGATGGCCATGGAGATGCTGGATGTGAGTGATGCGGAGTGTGCAAAATACTTCACCATGATGCTCAAAGGAACATCCCGTACTTGGTTAAAAAGCTTGCCGGCCAACTCTATCAGCTCATGGGCCCAATTGCGAGCCCGGTTTATCAGTAACTTTAAGGATACATGTAAGCAGCCTATGTCCATAGTGGACTTAGCAGCCTATGTCCAGGAGGAAGGAGAATCGACGACCCGTTGGGAACGCCGGGTCTCACAAATTTTGCATTCATCAGATCGCATCAATGCTGACACTACGGTTATAACTCTGGAAGGCAACTGCCGGTTTGGGCCTCTAAAATTGAAGTTGGGACGGATGAAGCGCCATTGCAATGATATGGGGACCCTCATGGCTGCGTTAGTGAAGTATGCTGATTCTGATAGTACCAAGGATCCCGAGTCTGATGATGTCAAGATAGGGAAGGGAAAGAAGAACGGCAACTCCAAGGGACAGCAGCATAACCCGGCAGGTCATGGAAACGGAGGCAAGCGCAAAGCGGATGGCAACATGGACTTTGTGGCTAATACCAATGCATAGGACAAGGGACATCGACATAAGGGTAAACCGCCGAATCGCAGTGGAGCACCTAATCCTAATCCGGATCGCTTATCTTATCTGTTAAACTAGCCTTGTCCAAAGCATGGGACGAAGGAGGTGCCAGCCAACCACCTTTGGAAGGATTGTTACATTATGCAGGAGTTCAAGAACTCTAACGCTTTCCGGTATGACCACGGATTAGGTGGTGGCTCAGGGTCCAGGCCGGGTTACGGTGGAGGAAATTCCGGTTCAGGATTTAATGATAATCAGGGTGGACATAATAACCAAGGTCATCAGAGTAGCCAGGGTGGTTACAATCAGCAGCAGCAGCAGCAGTCGGGTTACCAGAGTCACCCGAAGCAGTTGAATAGTGGGCAATATCATGTCTTCACCACTAGTTTGTACAAGCGAGACCGGAAGGTTCAAAAGAGGGCTGTAAATTCTGTTGAACCGGCCGTGCCCCAATATCTACGCTGGTCTGAACAGCCAATCGTATGGAGCAGAGAGGATCACCCTCCCCGGGTTGATAATCCGGGTCAGCTAGCATTGGTGGTGGCGCCTCAGGTAGGAGGTTATAAGTTCACCAAGGTACTCATGGATGGAGGGAGCAGCATTAATATCTTATACTACGAGACCTTCCACCGTATGGGGCTAACAGATAAAAAACTTAAACCGTCCAATATGGTATTCCATGGTGTGGTACCTGGTAAGTCAGCATATCCTGTTGGCAAGATAGCCCTGGAAGTGGCCTTTGGCGATGATCATGATTCCAGGTCGGAGACATTAACTTTTGAGGTGGTAAAAATCCAGAGTCCATATCACGCCCTGTTTGGGCGGCCGGCTTACGCCAAGTTTATGGAATGACCCTGTTATGTGTATTTGCAGCTCAAGATGCCGGGTCACAAGGGGACAATAACGGTTCATGGAAGCTGCAAGGTCGCTTTGGAGTGTGAGGAAGGTGATGCGGCCTACGCAGAGTCGGTTTGTGCCACAGAGGAGCTGGAATACTATAAGGACAATGTTGATCCGGCATACATGACTCCGTTGAAGAAGCCAACCATGGAGCATGATCCGGCCCTAAAGTTCAAATCGGCAGCTGAAACTAAGCTTGTTGACTTCATACCTGGCGATTCATCCAAGCAGTTCAGCATCAGTGCCAACTTGGATCCAAAATAGGAAGGCGCGCTCATCGAGTTCATCCGTGAGAATCGGGACATTTTTGCATGGAAGCCTTCTGACATGCCAGGTGTACCGAGGCAACTCACTGAGCACACTCTTAATGTGGATCCTAAGTACAAACCGGTGAAACAGTTCCTCTGCCGGTTTAATGAAGAAAGACGCAAAGCTATTAGAGAAGAAGTAGCCAGGCTCTCAGCGGCTGGCTTTATTGTTGAAGTTTTCCATCCTGAATGGCTGGCTAATCCGGTGCTGGTCCTTAAGAAAAATGACACCTGGAGCATGAGTGTGGATTACACAGATCTTAACAAAGCTTGTCCAGCAGATCCTTTTTCCCTCCCCCGTATTGATCAAATTATTGATGCTACGGCGGGTTGTGAGCGTTTAAGTTTTCTGGATGCATATTCTGGTTATCATCAGATCAAGATGGTAGTTAAGGACCAGGAGAAGACAGCATTCATAACTCCCTTTGGAGCCTTCTGCTATGTATCTACGCCCTTTGGGCGCAAGAGTGCTCAGGCAACTTATCAACGGTGTGTACAGAATTGCCTTCATTAAGAGATTGGCCGTAATGTGCATGCTTATGTGGATGATATCGTGGTTAAGTCAAGGGAGAAGGAGACTCTGGTTGACGATTTGAAGGAAACTTTTGGTAACCTAAGGACATACAAGATGATGCTCAATCCGGCCAAGTGTGTCTTCGATGTACCGGCAGGCAAGTTATTGGGTTTTCTGGTGTCCAGTAGGGGAATTGAAGCTAATCCGGAGAAGATCACAGCAATCACCTCCCTGGCTAAACCGAAGTGTATCAATGATGTTCAACGCTTGGCAGGCCGGATTGCCACGTTGAGCCGGTTTATCAGTCGCCTTGGTGAGAAGGCGATCCCTTTGTATCAGATGTTGAAGAAGACCGATCAATTCGTCTGGAGTTCTGCTGCTGATAAAGCGTTTGAGGACTTAAAGCGGCAATTGGCCAATCCGCCTGTGCTCGCCGCTCCAATTGACAAGGAGCTGTTGCTGCTATATGTTGCCGCTAATGCTCGTGCAGTCAGTGTGGCTATTGTGGTGGAGCGAAAGGAGGCAGGCAAGGAGCATCCGGTTCAGCGCCCGGTTTACTATATCAGCGAGGTACTTATTGAGTCCAAGCAAAGGTATCCGCATTGGCAGAAGCTGGTGTATGGAGTTTTTATGGCAAGCCGGAAGCTTAAGCAGTACTTCCAGGGACACCCCATCACAGTGGTCAGTTCTGCTCCCTTGGGAGATATAATCCAGAACCGGAAGCGACTGGCCGGATTGCCAAGTGGGCTATAGAGCTTGGGCCGCACGGATTGAAATATGTACCCCGAACGGCGGTTAAGTCTCAAGCACTTGTTGATTTCATCAATGATTGGACAGAGCTGCAAGCACCTAAAGAAAAGCCGGATCACACATATTGGACTATCCATTTTGATGGGTCCAGGCAATTGGAGGGCTCGGGGGCTGGAGTCGTGTTAACTTCCCCGCGAGGTGATAAGTTTTGTTACGTTCTCCGCTTAATGTTCCCTTGTACTAACAATGCAGCTGAGTATGAAGCTTTACTCCACGGTCTCCGGATGGCTAAGGAAATGAATCTAAGCCGAGTTAAGTGCTTCGGTGACTCGGACCTGGTGGCTCAACAGGTGTCTGGCACTTGGGATTCCAAAGACCCACTCATGGTAGCATATCGTCGAGAGGTAGATATTGTTGCAAGTCACTTCAAGGGTTATCAGGTGGACCATGTGGACCGTCGGAAGAATGAAGCGGCGGACGCTTTAAGCCGGCTGGGCTCTCAATGTAAACTGGTCCCGCCCAATGTTTTCCTTGATGTACTGCACAACCCGTCGGTCAAGCTCCCTGGTGAAGAGGATTTGTCTATTCCTGATCCGGAGGCTCAATTGGTGGCAGCTCTTCATGTCATTCCGGATTGGACGCTTCCTTACCTTGTGTACATGAACCGGGGTGAGTTACCAGAGGATGAGACTCTGGCCCGGTAGATAATCCAGCTATCCAAGTCTATGACTGTTGTCAATGGCGAGTTGCATCATTGCAGTGTGCGAGGGGCGTTTCAGTGCTGTGTATTTCCTGACAAAGGCTGTGAAATCTTGCATGAGATCCATGAAGGAGACTGTGGTCACCATGCCGGTTCAAAATCTTTGGTGGCTAAAGCGTTTCGCCACGGTTTCTATTGGTTTACCGCTCATGCTGACACGTAAGATCTGGTCAGGCGATGTGACGATTGCCAAAAGTTCTCAAGACGTGCTCATGTGCCGGCCCAGGAATTAAGAATGATTCCAATCACTTGAACGTTTGCGACTTGGGGGCTTGATATGGTTGGGCCTTTCAAAAGGTCCAAGGACAAGAAGACCCACCTTTTGGTGGCGGTTGACAAGTTTACAAAATGGGTGGAGGCTGAACCTGTTAGCAAGTGTGATGCGGCCACGGCGGTTCAATTCATCAAGAAGGTGATTTTCCGGTTTGGTTTTCCACACAGCATCATCACTGATAATGGTACCAACTTGTCCAAGGGTGCTATGAAGGAGTTCTGTCAACGTGAGCACATCCGGCTTGACGTTTCATCAGTGGCTCACCCCCAGTCCAATGGTCAAGCAGAGAGGGCTAATCAAGAGATCTTGCGAGGCATTAAGCCCCGGCTTATGGTTCCTTTGCAACGAACGCCGGGTTGTTGGGTTGAAGAGTTACCATCTGTATTATGGAGCATCAACACCACGCCCAACAGATCAACAGGATATACGCCGTTCTTCATGGTATATGGAGCGGAGGCGGTTCTCCCCAGCGATATCCGTCATGACTCACCTCGTGTAGCAGCTTATGTTGAAGCGGACAACGAGGTAGCACGGCAAGATGCTTTGGACTTGTTGGATGAAGAGCATGACATAGCAGCCGCCCGTTCGGCGATTTACCAGCAAGATCTTCGTCGTTATCACAGTCGCCGGGTTAGAGCCAGAACCTTTCAAGAAGGAGATTTGGTACTTCGGCTCATCCAAGACCAGACTGATATGCACAAGTTATCCCCACCTTGGGAGGGACCCTTTGTGGTCAGCAAGAATTTGCACAACGGCTCATATTATCTGATTGATATTCGAGAGCATAAAGACTCACGTACATCAGAGGAGGAGACCAACAGGCCGTGGAACATAGCTCATCTTCGGCCTTACTATACCTGAGCCATCGGCTCTACTTATGTACATATTATGACAATGTATATATTACGAGTAATACAATAAACCGGAGCCTCAGCTAAAGCGGGGTCTCTGTTGTTTTTACATCATGCGTGGTTATATGGAGTTGTTCTGTCTTAAAGCGGCCTCCGGTTTACCCCTTGAGTTAACTTTTCAAAACATCATATTATATCACTTGGGGGCTTGGTCGTGTCCGAACCAATGCAACACCTTTTGATAGGCGAAAGCCACCAGGTCACTTGGGGACTTGGTCACGTCTGAACCAGTCACGCCTCTTGATCGGCCTAAGGCCACAGAATCACTTGGGGGCTTGGTCGAACCCGAACCATTGCCACGCCTCTTGATCGGCATAATGCCACTGTTTCATTTGGGGACCTGGCTGACTTGAACCATAGCTATGCCTATCGGGGGCTTGGTCGTGTCCGACCATGGTAACGCCATCTGATCAGCTCAATAAGCCTCTTTTTTCAAACATTTTTATCATTGCCTTTGCCTGAAAATTTTCTTTAATAGATATTTCTTTGTTGCGTTTTTTAACCGACAAAGTTCTTAAACCGGTTCAAACTATCAAATGACGGAACACGGTCCATTTTTAATCCGGAGGCTATTTGCCCGGTTTTGATTTTTTTGTTAACATCCAATTATGGAGTAACAAGGTATTTATCCTAACCCGGCACGGTTTACATGATAAACCGGCATTCTATGTACAGGAGTTGTTTTCTCCCTCAACGGTATGAGTTTATAAACCTCCGTTTCAAGATTTGCCACAGCCAACTTCACGCCCAACGGTGGCAGGTATTTTGTATCACAAGGATTGATCATATACTTACAATTTTTTTCATACAGTGATCATAATCTGCCTGACGGTACAACCGCGGTGGCATTTTAAGATTTTTTGATTGCAGAGTAAATAGCTCGGACATTTAAATCATCCAAAAGAAGCGCAAGTCACAGCAGTTATGCACGAAGGCATATCAAAATAAAGAGTATTGGCTAGCCTATTACAAGGCAACATGGGGCCCAAATAAGTTCATTGTTTTTCTGTCAAACATAAGAGAGCAGCAATTTAAACCGGCCTCCGGTTTAAGCTTGGTCACCAGCACGGACTGATGGTTGCGGATCATCTTGCTCCGCTTCAGCTTCTGCTTCCCTACCCAGTGGCTGGAAATCAACAGTTGTCCAGTCGATTCCCATTAATGCTTGAAAGGCAGCTTCGTCATTGATCAGCAACGACGGTTCAATATCAGGAGCGTAAGTATGCTTACGGATTGGAGGGATAAGATTCTCCGCTTTAGGAATTGGTGCAGCCACTCGTTTGTTTTGATTGTCATACTGGGCTTGATAGTGAGACAAATCTGCTTCTTCAACCAGTTGACAAGCCAGAGGGCGCACCTCCCGGTTTATCATTCTCAGATCCTCCTCATTGAACTCTGAGCCATCTTATTTCAGGTGGGGATAGCCTTGAGCCGCTTCAACGGGATCAAAATCCGGCACCCACGCTTTGGCACGGATTAAGGCATTGATAGCACCGGTTCGAGCAGCAGATTTCTTCAGCTCTTCAACCTAGGCAGGAAGCATAGACAGTTTCTTAAGAGTGTCCTGGATCAAGGTGGGCGCCGGGCTGTTATGGGATGCAGTTGAGATAATCCGCTGTGCACCAGTATACAGTTGCTCTATCAGTGTGTAGGCGGCTTTCAACTTCTTCCGCACGTCCGACCTCAAGTGGCCAATGCGTGTCCCTGTAAACATTGCTAAGGGTCAACAAACCGGCAAATCCATAAGAAGGCAGAGTTATTACAGACATCAAGAAAGCTTACCAAAGATAGCAACAGTCATGGCATGCACTTGCCGCTTTATGCTGGTCAATTCATCTACCACCGGTTTAAGTGCAGCCTCGGCATTCTCAGCTCGCTTAATTAAAGTGGCTTTCTCAGTGGCCCAATCCAACCGTTCTTTCTTAAAGCCCTCTTTAAGCTGTTCCATGACGCTTAAAGCGCTGGTTAACTCCTCTTTTGCTTTAGAGGTTTCAGCTTGTTGGGATTTCAGATTTTCTTGAAGATCGGCGGTTTGGCTTTCTCTCTTGTTCAGCTCAGCCTGTATATACATTGTTATATGATTTAGATAACAGGAGAAAGAAGTATCAACCACACAAACAAGTTATGCCCTTGGTACTTGGGGGCTAATGCATATTTGATCTCCATCCTATAATTGTTCATAAAGTCCCAAGCTCAATACAAGTATTCAACTTGGCACTTGGGGGCTAATGGCTATTTGCTCAATTGGTACTGACGCTACAATTCTTATTACCTAAAGTCCCGGTTTAACTTCATGATGTTAAACCGACCCTTGGGGGCTACAACAGCAAATTTAGACACATTGAAGTTTGGAGTAACAAAGTCCCGGTTTGAATGAAGATCCTAAACCGGCCCTTGGGGGCTAGGAGAGTCAACAGATTGAAACATACAAGCAGGAAAAAGCATATGGAAGTTACCTCATATTTTTCCTTCATCATGTTAACCAAACCGGCTTCATAATCACGGCTGGTATACAGTCGGTTCAGATAGCCGGAATGGAGATCTTGGGCGTTCAGAGCAGCGTAAGTCGTCAGATCAGCATTCCATTTGCCTTTGCCAAAGGCGGCAAATTCTTCTTTGGCAGTATGTTTAGACAAAGCGACAGGATTGCCTGGCTCTGTACGGCCAATGCCAGTAATAACAACTTCATCATCCTTGGCATCTCCGGTTTGCACTGGGGCCGTCGGTTTATCAGCATGTTTTGATGGGCTGGTGGATCTCTCAATCCGGATAGGGCTTGTAGGCTGGTCAACAGGGCCCGAGGTGTCGATAGGCCTCTCCTCAGCAATAAAGTCATCATCTTGCGGTGGTGGGTCGTTTGGCACATCGTCACGAATAGCCGCTTCAAGATCTGGTGCTCTGTCCGGTTCAGGAATGGTGTTCTCCTCAGCCGCTTTATCTAGGCGAGCCTTCTTGCTTGTCCTAGGCTTGGCCCTGAAAGAAATAACACGGAGCAATACAGTATATGTTATAATGTAATACATCAGAAACATCATAAGAAATATGACTCACCCAAGCACCGTTTTGAGTGGTGGCAACTGGGTGGCTGATGATTCGCCAGACGATGAATGGGAGGTGCCCTGGTACTCGGAGTCAGACGGATTAAGAGGTTGATGAAAACAGCCCGCTTTAGGACAAGCATTGACAAAAGAGTTAGAGACCTCTGAACGGCGTTTCCGAACAGGACTGTTCGGTAAACCGACGGAGGTAACTACCTGGCCGCTGTGCCGGGTCGTGCGGCGAGCTTCGTGCTGTTGTGTCTTCATAAGAAAGTTTGGATCCAAATGAGCAAGAGGATGAGAAAATTTAACTTTCCGATTTGCTCGACGGATTTTTAGCGAATGCAAAGGGTTTGAATTGGAAGAGAGTGCAATTACCTCTACAGCTTCAGCATGACTGCCTTCGGCGTCATCCTGGCAATAATCATTATCAATAAGGCGTGTGAAAAATAAGCCAAGTGAATCAAGCTCTACCTCAAGGTACGGATTACCCACGTCATCGTCAGCTACCGGGTCAGAAGATGCAGTGGTTTTCTTCTTGTGAGCAGGCCTCTTCACGACTTTAGTCTTTGGCCGGGTTGGTCTCTCTGGTTTCTCCGGTTTCTCTTGTGGAAGTTTCTTGCTACAAAACGGATCATCACCCTGTTTGAGAGATGTTGATGTTAAATAATGAGTAAATTGAGCAAGGACAGATTCAATAGAAAGTAAAGTATAAATCTTACAGCTGGCGGTTTGTTGGTGGCACAAAAGGGAAGCAAGCCGGTTCGAGCGCAGACGGCTTCCGTTTCGTTTAACATTTTATTCACAGCTTTTGTGACTTCATCGTCTATGAGCTGGATGTTAACATGTCGCATTGGGTCATCGACACTGCCAGTATACTCGCACATCAAACCGGAGCGCTGACTGAGGGGCAGTATGCTCCAAGATATCCAACAGCGAGCGAGATCAACTCCTGTTAAACCGTTCGCCATGAAGGCCCTGAGCTTGGATAGTTGAGGAGCATAGTTGCTTCTCTCCTTGGCAGTCAACCTTTGTGTAAATGGGTGCGTGTTGCTAAGACGCTCCGGACGAAAACCAGGCAAAGGATTTTCTTCAGCACGGGAGGTATCTTTGCAATAGAACCATGTTTGATTCCACTCTTTGGGATGGCTATGCAGTTTGGCGTGAGGGTAAGTGACCTCTTTCCTTTTCTGAATCGCCACACCACCTAATTCCGTATTGGAACCATCAGTAAACTCTGTGCGACGGTTTAGATGGAAGCAGTCTCTGAACAATTCAACTGTGGGTTCCTCTTGAAAGAACACCTCACAGAGCACTTGGAAGTGACATATGTTGGTAACATAGTTGGGGCCGGTGTCTTGCGGACGGAGTTGGAAATTGGCTAGGACATCCCGGTAAAATTTTGAACCGGGAGGATTAAAGCCCCAGGCTAGATGATCCGCGAAAACAACAACCTCTCCCTCCTGAGGTGTGGGAGGACATTCCGTACCGGGGACCCTCCAATGGATAGTTTCTTTGCTACTTAAAGCGCCCGTTAAGACTAAATTGTTCAGCTGAGTCTCTGTCACATGAGAAGGAACCCAGTTGCACTCGTATACTTGTTTGGCCATGGTACAATCTACAAAGCAGTTATTCCGGTTCAAGAATATATTGAACAAATATATACTGGTGCATACATTGTTAACCCGGAGACAGTTATTTCTAAATCGGAATTTTATGGAGTGGCAGTGCCTGGCTAAGGAATTCTGGCGGTTCAACAAGGGGACTAATCGTGCATACCGGTTTGGTAATTTTTGTACACAGAGTTAAACCGCCTGATCTAAACATTGAAACAGTTGAGATTGTGGATGCAGAAATAGATTTCACAAAAAACTTCTAGAACATTGGATCTGAAGCATGTTCAGAAAAGAAGACAAATATTCAGAGATTCAAAACAGAACAGTGCTGAATCAATGAGCAGAGATACGTATAGATCTATGACCTTGACATATGAAAACTAAAGGCGGATGTTAAAAGCTACCTCTACGCAAAGCAAGGATTCACAGGTGCATCTAGGAGCTGTCAGATGAACACGAAGCTGGCGATGAACACTAGAAGAACAGGAAACCCTAGGGCAGATCAGTGTTGAAAAGAATAGAAGATTTACCGGAGTTGAGGGAGACGCGGAAGGTTGCCGCAGTGCTTTGGTGTGTTCAGGTTGATGCAGCGGCCAAAGTTGGTGCAGAGATCGACGGTGGCGGTGGAGCTCTGAAGCTGGACGGCTCGAGGAAGACGAAGCAGAAGGGCATGAAGGGGAAATAGGAAATGACCCCTCAGTCCTATTTATAAAGAAAGAGATATGTGTTAGGCGTGAGAATCAAGGGGCCACGAAACGGAGTTGTCGCCTTGATTATCGCAGATCTATTAAATAAAGAAGCATAATGGATAGCTTTGTTATGACAGATGACGTCACTCCGGTTTACAGTAATCAGAAAAGATGACATCATGGCGGTTTACCAATTTATGAGAAGATGTTGAAGATGAAGTTTTTGCTAAGGATTGACATGAACCCGTTCAAATCAATCTGGGGCCTAATGTTGGGGATATTACTACTGGGCGTAAACCGGCCTATCTAGGCCGGGTCAACTCCATCAGTAGTTCAAGAGTGTTAAAGCCCAAGAAGACAGATGAGGGCCTAAGGCCCGTAGCCGGTTTAAGACTTGTAGCCGTAAACTGGCATTTGTATATAAACTTGTATTGTAAGTTAGGAATAAGGAGAGACCAACCCGGATACGATAACCGGTATTGGGACTCTGTGAACCGACACGCGTCACCCGTGTATATAAGGGGACGACCCGGCGGCGGTTCAGGTCAACAGACAACAACTCGAGACTTATGCGAAGCTTGTTTGCTCCCTAGTCCTCGAAACCCCATCAATTCCATCACAACTAGACGTAGGCTTTTACCTTCATCGAAGGGGCCGAACTAGTATAAACTCTCTTGCGTCCCTGTGTCCGCTTTAACCCCTTCAAGCTAACCCGCTGCGATGGCTCCACGACTAAGTCCTTTTACGAGGACATCTGTCGTGAAAAAACCACGACACATCCCTTGCATATTATAGTTCATCACGAAACTCTTGTAGCTTGGTGGCAGTGATTGGAGAATTCTGTCAATGACGCTATCATCCAGAAGATTAACTCCCAGTTGAATCAAGTGATTATTATACCCAGACATCTTTAGTATATGCTCACTGATAGAACTATTCTCCTCCATCTTGTAGCTATAGAACTTATTGGAGACTCCATATCTCTCAATCCGGGCATTTGCTTGAAATATTAACTTCAACTCCTGGAACATCTCATATGCTCCATGACGTTCAAAACGTCGTTGAAGACCCGGTTCTAAGCCGTAAACAATGGCACACTGAACTATCGAGTAGTCATCAGCTTTGCTCTGCCAGACGTTCATAACATCTGGTGTTGCTCCTGCAGCAGGCCTGGCACCTAGCGATGCTTATAGGATGCAATTCTTCTATGCAGCAATGAGGATTATCCTCAAGTTACAGACCCAGTCCGTGTAATTGCTACCATCATCTTTCAATTTTTCTTTCTCAAGGAACGCATTAAAATTCAACGGAACAACAGCACGGGCCATCTATCTACAATCAACATAGACAAGCAAGATACTATCAGGTACTAAGTTCATGATAAATTTAAGTTCAATTAATCATATTACTAAAGAACTCCCACTTAGATAGACATCCCTCTAATACTCTAAGTGATCACGTGATCCAAATCAACTAAACCATGTCCGATCATCACGTGAGATGGAGTAGTTTCAATGGTGAACATCACTATGCTGATCATATCTACTATATGATTCACGCTTGACCTTTCGGTCTCCGTGTTCCGAGGCCATATCTGTTATATGCTAGGCTCGTCAAGTTTAACCTGAGTATTCCGCGTGTGCAACTGTTTTGCACCTGTTGTATTTGAACGTAGAGCCTATCACACCCGATCATCACATGGTGTCTCAGCACGAAGAACTTTCGCAACGGTGCATACTCAGGGAGAACACTTATACTTTGATAATTTAGTGAGGGATCATCTTATAATGCTACCGTCAATCAAAGCAAGATAAGATGCATAAAAGATAAACATCACATGCAATCAATATAAGTGATATGATATGGCCATCATCATCTTGTGCTTGTGATCTCCATCTCCGAAGCACCTCCATGATCACCATTGTCACCGGCGCGACACCTTGATCTCCATCGCATCGTTGTCGTCTCGCCAATCTTATGCTTCTACGACTATCGCTACCTCTTAGTGATAAAGTAAAGCATTACAGGGCGATTGCATTGCATACAATAAAGCGACAACCATATGGCTCCTTCTAGTTGCCGATAACTCGGTTACAAAACATGATCATCTCATACAATAAAATTTAGCATCATGTCTTGACCATATCACATCACAACATGCCCTGCAAAAACAAGTTAGACGTCCTCTACTTTGTTGTTGCAAGTTTTGTAAGTGCATCTAGTGCCACCCCTAGTTGGTTGTGGAGTATTGACGACAAACCTGGTTGAGGGACTAATGTGTTTGTGAGAATTGCAGGATAACACAGGTAGTAGTCCCTCATTGATTCGGTTTACCTACCGGAGATGACCCCTAAAAATGTATGAAGACACTGACGACAATGGTGGCATGTGAAGATATTCACGTTGTGGACTATGACATGAGAAGACTTTGAGTGAAGACTATGGAGCGCAAAGATTTAGTTGTTTCATTGTTTCCTTTTCTTCTTTGTTGAGTCATAGGAACCACCGTACTGTTAAGTGGGGTCCAAGTGAACAAAGTCAGAGTGACTGAAGTGATGCTCAACCAAAATCCTATGTCTTCGAGCGAAGACAATGAGAGCAAATCTTATCCAGAGCTGGATGAGTCAGCTTTACTTGTAGCCCAAGTAAAGTTGTCGCGTGTGTTTGAAATCTGACCGTTGGAACACGTGTCAGTTCCTTAGTGACCCAGGGTCATTTCAGACATATCAGGTCGGGTTGCCTAGTGGCTATAAATAGCCCACCCCCTACACCATAAATTGGTGGCTGCTCAGAGTTAGTGCACGGCTTTTGTCGTTTGAGAGCAACCCACCTCTGAAGCTTTTGAGAGAGAGAAATCCTTGCGAGGACAAAGCCCAAACACCCGGAGCCAAAGAGTGTTAGGCATCACTGAAGTATTTCTGTCTGAGTGACCTGAAGACTTATTACACTTGAGGACTGTGAATCCTCCAGCCGGTTAGGCGTCGCGTTCTGAGCATCCAAGAGTCATTGTGGATCGCCGGTGAACGAAGTCTATGAAGGTTTGGAAGTCTACCTTGAAGACTTACCTGAGTAATTGGGCGAGGACTGGGTGTCCTTAGCTCAAGGGGAATAAGGTGAAGATGCGGTCTTCTGAGTTGAATCTTAGCCTCCCTAACCAGACGTACAGTTGTCACAGCAACTGGAACTGGTCCAACAAATCCTGTGTCCTCATCAAGTGACTGGTTCTATCCTCTCCCTCTCATTACTTACAGTTTGTCTTCGTGTCATTACCTGATTGCCGCACCTGTTTGACTTCATTGCTTGACTACTATTGTTGTTTGGCTTCATACTATCTTCCATCCTGATCTTTACTACCTAGCTGCTATTAGTCTTCATGATTTCACTTCATTACATACTTAACTATGGCTTGCTTAGTGTAGTCTACCTTCTGCTGCATTTCAATAGGTTCATTTCTATTGTTTGTCTTCGGAACTTCCATGTTTTGAAGACTTTCATAAAAATCGCCTATTCACCCCCCTCTAGTCGATACTAGCACTTTCAATTGGTATCAGAGCAAGGTACTCCCTTGTTCTGTGTGATTCGGTTTAACCACCTGGAGTTTTAGCTATGTCGACTGCGGGGATAATCAAAGTCTCCGCTGCTTGCCCCGTCTTCGATGGAACTGAATATCCCTACTGGAAGAATAAGATGCGCATGCATCTTGAAGCCATTGATGTCGACCTCTGGTATGTCATCAAGAATGGCGTTCCCAAGACTGGTGAAGGTGTCACTCCTGCTGATGTCAAGAAGTTCGTTCAACTGGATTCTACTGCCAAGAACATCATCTGTGGTCATCTGACCAAAGGACAGCATGGCCGTGTGAGTGCTCTAGAAACATCAAAGCTAGTCTGGGACTGGCTGTCCAAGGTCAACGAAGGCGTCTCAACCCAGAGAGATCAAAGAACCAGTGTTCTTCGCAACCTATTCAACCGCTTCAAGAGAAACGACAATGAAAATGTCCATCTCACATTTGATCGCCTCACCGACATCACAAATGAGCTTCGTGCTCTCGGCGCCACTGAGATTACCAAGCATGAAATCATCAAGACACTACTTAGATCACTTGACAGCTCCTTTGACACCCTTCCCCTCATGATACAAGAACGCCCTGACTTCAAGACACTCGATCCCTCTGATATACTTGAGAGGCTCAACACACATGAGTTCCAGCTATCTGAGAAAAAAGATATCTATGGTCCCAACTATGGCCGAACTCGTGCTTTGAAGGCAAAAGCTGTTTCCTCATCTGAAGAAGAATCTGACTGCAGTTCTGGTGATCCTGAAGACATTGGAAAGGAACTTGCTATGCTTGTGAAGAAGTTCCAGAAATTCACTAAGAAGAAGGGCTTCAGAAAGTCTTCACGATCCAGCTCAAGAAATGATGAAGCTTCCACTCATGACTACAAGAAGAGAACATGTCACAAGTGCAAGAAACCTGGACACTATATCTCTGAGTGTCCACAGTGGGACAATGAGAAGAAGAAGAAGAAGAAGAAGAAGAAGAAGAAGAGCAAGGAATATGATTCTGATGACAAGAAGAAGAAGAAATCTTCAAAGTCTTCTTACAAGTCCTCATCCAAGTCTTGATATCATAAGAAGAGCTCATCTGGCAAGGCTCGTGCTTTTGTTGGCAAGGAGATGGATTCAGAGGAGGATTCTGCTTCTGAGGAGGCGGAGGTGGAGTCTGAGGAGGAGTCCGACCCTGGCGTTGCAAGTCTGGCTCTAGCCACAGCCTATGTTGCCAAGTCCATCTTCAACACTGAAGACAATGACTTCCACACCAACACTGAAGTTAATGACAAGGAAGACTCTGCTCCCACCTACTGCTTCATGGCACGTGGCGCCAAGGTAAAATCACACGATGCTTACTTTCAAACATCAAGTGAAGATGACTCTGATTGTGAATCCAAAGCCAGCTACAAAACACTTGCTAAAATTTCAACTGAACAACAAAAGGCTATTGAACATACTGAAAAACTGTTAGACAAAAGCGATGACCTGTTGGACGCGAAAATGACCCATTCACAGTCATTAGTGGAAGACATTAAAAATCTTCATGCTAAGTACCAAGAACTTGAAAGTCGTCATGAAACGCTCTCAACCACTCATGAAAAGCTCTCCTATGATTATCTTCAAAGGAAGCAAGAGCTTGAAAAATTGAGAATGGCTCATGAAGATCTTCAAAAAGAGAATGAGTCACTTCGCGCTCAACAGATCAGTCCCGCTCAGGATGTATTTGAACCCCCATGTCTAAAATGTATTGAGCGTGACAACGCTACCTCTGTTGCTGAATGTTCTATTGCTGCTACGGTTGCATTGTCTTCAACTGTTGATGTGGCAACTAACCCCTCTGCTGAGGATACCACTACTATTGCTGATGAAAATGCTAGGTTGAAGACATTGCTTGAAACAGGGATGTACAAAAGTCTCAAAGGGCATCAGACACTGTGCGATGTCCTCAAAAAGCAGATTCTGAACTGAAACCCTAGGAAAGAGGGTGTTGGGTTCGAGAGGAGAATGAATGTTGATGGTTCCTACTGGAAGCCTGAGTAGTACCCCAAAACCACATGGGTTGCTGCAAAGGGACCTTCAGTGGACCCATCCACCTTATCTGGCTTTACCCGTGCTAACCCTATTATCATTGATGAATCCTTTGATGCAAACTATAAACTGTTTAAGAATCAGAATGGTGAAGTGTTTGCCAGGTATATTGCTACTAACTGCAGGAATGGGCCACCTATGAAGAAGATCTGGGTTCTCAAAAGCTGTCTTGAGAATCTTCCAGTGAATGTCATCATGACACCACCTGGGAAGAAGACAAACCCCAGACCTAAGGTTTCATATGGTCCAAAGGCTTCATACAGACAGAGGACTCACCTGAGTCACCCTAACACCAATGTTTTGCAGGGAAACCATACTCAGACTTATGAATATGAGCGTGTGTCTTCAAACCGCTATGTTCATGGAACTAAGAACTTTTCTGCTTATTCATATGAGTATCGTTCATCTCCTGCAAGGCTATTTGCTAGGGCTCCAAAGCCAAAGTTCTCAGATGCTGCACTTAGACTCATTGCTTCTAAGCCACCCCTGAAGATGTGGGTGGTTAAGAAGAATTAACTTTCTTTTGCAGGAAAAGGTGTCCAGCCGAAAATCAAAGGCATCTGATGCTATTGCTGGGGACCTAAAACATCTTGTAGGGTGCAAGATCAAATGCCCAAATGGTCTCACTATGTATTTTGTTCCTGAATCATTTGCCATACATCCTATGAGTCCTAATCTTGATCTGAGCTTCAATAATCCTCTTTCCCATCAAATGTTTATGCTTCACAATACTCTTGGTGAAGCCTATCCCCCTAACTGTACTGTAGGGTATGACACCTCATGCTTCAGAATGGATTATGGACAGCGGATGCACTAATCATATGACTGGTGATCGAAGTCTTCTCATTGACTCAACCTTACGTCCATCTGACAAGAGTCACATCACATTTGCTGACACTGGTAAAAGCAAGGTATTGGGTCTAGGTAGAGTTGCAATCTCAAAGGATCAACACATGGATAAAGTGATGCTTGTTGAATCCCTTGGTTTCAACTTAATGTCTGTCTCAATGCTTTGTGACTTGAACATGATTTTGATATTTGGAAAGTATCGTTGCCTTGTACTAATGGAATCCGACAAGTCTCTAGTCTTTGAAGGGTACCGGAAAGATGATCTGTACATGGTAGATTTCTCAGCAGGGCCGCAGCTTGCTGTATGTCTTCTTGCAAAAGCTTCAGAGTGCTGGCTCTGGCATTGCAGGCTAGGGCATGCTGGCATGAGGAACTTACACACTCTCGCAAAGAAGAAGCATGTCATAGGCATCGAGGGCGTCAAGTTCAAGAAGGATCATTTGTGCGATGCCTGCGAAGCTGGAAAGATGACTAGGGCCAAGCATCCCTCGAAGACAATAATGACGACATCTCAACCCTTCGAGGTCCTACACATGGACTTATTTGGCCCTACTCACTACTCTACCCTCACAACAATTGCCTGTCTCTATGGCTTCGTCAGTGTTGATGATTACTCAAGATATACGTGGGTGCACATAATTCTCTACAAGAGTGAAGTGCAAGATGTCTTCAGACGCTTCGCCAACCGTGCCATGAACAACTATGGCGTCAAGATCAAGCATATCAGAAGTGATAACAACACCGAGTTCAAGAACACCGGACTTGATCTTTATCTGGATACAATGGGAATCACTCATGAGTTCTCAGCTCCATACACACCTCAGCAGAATGGCATCGTGGAGCGCAAGAACAGAACCCTCATTGAGATGGCTCGAACAATGCTCGATGAATAAAAGACACCTAGAAAGTTCTGGCCTGAAGCTATTGACACTGCATGCCACGTCATCAACCGTGTTTATATTCACAAGCTTCTGAAGAAAACACCCTATGAACTCCTCACTGGCAAGAAGCCAAATGTCAGTTACTTCAGAGTATTTGGAGCTAGGTGCTGGATCAAGGATCCACATCACAAACAAAATTTGCTCCGAAAGCACATGAAGGTTTTATGCTCGGTTACAGAAAGGACTCGCACTCTTATAGAGTCTTCAACCTCTTTCTCTATAAAATTGTTGAGACTGTGGATGTGAGATTCGATGAAACCAATGG
The DNA here is from genome assembly GCA_034509565.1 of Triticum monococcum. NCBI lineage: Eukaryota > Viridiplantae > Streptophyta > Magnoliopsida > Poales > Poaceae > Triticum > Triticum monococcum. Next base: position 616,612,084 of record CM067846.1, read on the forward strand.
CTCACAAAGAGAGCTCCTGCCAAATATGCTAGACGAAGCTCCACCCAATGAATCTATCAAGCTAATGGGAACTGGTGAAATCATGCCTACTGAAGCACAACCTGAAGAGGAACTTATCATTTCTGCACCTAATCAACCTAAAGACAATCATTCCAATGATGACAATGATCAACAAGAGCAAAATCTTCGTCCAGCTCATCCTCGTGTTGCAAATGAAGTACAAATTGAGAAGATAATTGATAGCATAAATGCACCTGGTCCGCTCACTCGTTCAAGAGCAACACAGCTAGCAAATTTCTGTGGGCACTTTGCTTTTGTCTCAATATCTGAACCCAAGAAAGTTGTTGAAGCCTTTATGGAACCTGAATGGATTCAAGCTATGCAAGAAGAGTTTCACCAATTCAAGCTGAACAATGTCTGGGAACTTGTCAAGCGTCCTGACCCTCGCAAGCATAACATAATAGGCACAAAATGGATATATCGCAACAAGCAAGATGAGCATGGTCAAGTTGTCAGAAACAAGGCTCGTCTTGTTGCTCAAGGATATACTCAAGTTGAAGGAATTGACTTCGATGAAACTTTTGCTCCTATGGCTAGGCTTGAAGCTATTCGCATACTGCTAGCCTATGCAAATCATCACAACATCTTGCTATATCAAATGGATGTGAAGAGTGCATTTCTCAACGGCAAGATTGAAGAAGAAGTGTATGTTGCACAACCTCCTGGCTTTGAAGATCCAAAACATCCTGATATGGTGTATAAGTTGAACAAAGCACTATATGGCCTCAAACAAGCTCCACGCGCTTGGTATGATACGCTCAAAGACTTCCTGAAGAGCAAAGGCTTCAAACCTGGTTCCCTGGATCCCACTCTCTTCACGAAGACATATGATGGTGAACTGTTTGTGTGCCAAATATATGTGGATGACATTATCTTCGGCTGCACCAACCAGAAATACAGTGATGAGTTTGGACACGTGATGCAAGAGCAATATCAGATGTCCATGATGGGTGAGCTGAAGTTCTTCCTTGGTCTTCAAATTCGTCAGCAAAGGAATGGCATCTTCATATCTCAAGAAAAATATCTCAAAGATTGCTTGAAGAAGTTCGGAATGCAAGATTGCAAAGGTTACACGACGCCAATGCCAGCCAAACACCATCTGGGTCCCGACGACAATGGTAAAGAGTTTGATCAAAAGGTATACCGCTCCATGATTGGTTCTTTACTTTATCTATGTGCATCTAGGCCAGATATTATGCTTAGTGTTTGCATGTGTGCTCGATTCCAAGCGGCACCAAAGGAATCGCATCACTTAGCTGTGAAGCGAATTCTTCGATATTTGGCTTACACCCCAACATTAGGATTATGGTATCCAAAGGGCTCAGAATTTGATCTGGTTGGATTCTCGGATGCTGATTATGCTGGTGACAAGGTGGATCGCAAGTCTACATCAGGCACATGTCATTTTCTGGGACGATCACTTGTTTGTTGGTCTTCAAAGAAGCAGAACTGTGTATCACTCTCCACTGCTGAATCTGAATACATTGCTGCTGGATCTTGCTGCGCTCAGCTTCTATGGATGAAGCAAACTCTCAAGGACTATGGCATCCATCTGAAACAAGTACCACTCTTCTGTGACAACGAAAGCGCCATCAAGATTGCCAACAACCTGAAGGAAATATGCCCTAGAGACAATAATAATGTTATTATTTTATTTCCTTATATCATGATAAATGTTTATTATTCATGCTAGAATTGTATTATCCGGAAACATAATACTTGTGTGAATACATAGAGAAACTAAACGTCACTAGTATGTCTCTACTTGACTAGCTCGTTAATCAAAGATGGTTATGTTTCCTAACCATAGACATGTGTTGTCATTTGATTAATGGGGTCACATTATTAGGAGAATGATGTGATTGACATGACCCATTCCATTAGCTTAGCACCCGATCGTTTAGTATGTTACTATTTCTTTCTTCATGACTTATACATGTTCCTATGACTATGAGATTATGCAACTCCCGTTTGCCAGAGGAACACTTTGTGTGCTACCAAACATCACAACGTAACTGGGTGATTATAAAGGATCTCTAGACGTGTCTCCGAAGGTCAATGTTGGGTTGGCGTATTTTGAGATTAGGATTTTTCACTCCGATTGTCGGAGAGGTATCTCTAGGCCCTCTCGGTAATGCACATCACATAAGCCTTGCAAGCATTGCAACTAATGAGTTAGTTGCGAGATGATGTATTACGAAACGAGTAAAGAGACTTGCCGGTAACGAGATTGAACTAGGTATTGAGATACCGACGATCGAATCTCGGGCAAGTAACATACCGATGACAAAGGGAACAACGTATGTTGTTATGCGGTCTGACCGATAAAGATCTTCGTAGAATATGTAGGAGCCAATATGAGCATCCAGGTTCCGCTATCGGTTATTGACCGGAGACGTGTCTCGGTCATGTCTACATTGTTCTCGAACCCGTAGGGTCCGCACGCTTAAGGTTTCGATGACAGTTATATTATGAGTTTATGATTTTTGATGTACTGAAGGTTGTTTAGAGTCCCGGATGTGATCACGGACATAACGAGGAGTCTCGAAATGGTCGAGACATAAAGATTGATATATTGGACGGCTATATTCGGACACCGGAAGTGTTTCGGGTGATTTCGGAGAAAACCGGAGAGCCGGAGGGTTACCGGAACCCTACCAGGAGAAGTAATGGGCCATATGGGCCTTAGTGGAGAGAGAGAGGGCCAGCAAGGGTGGGCCGCGCGCCTCCTCCCCCCTGGTCTGAATTGGACTAGGAGAGGGGGGGCGGCACCCCCCTTTCCTTCTCCCTCCCCACTTCCTTCCCCCTCCTAGTAGGAGTCCTACTCCTACTAGGAGGAGGACTCCTCCTTGGCGCACCATAGGGCCGGCCGGCCTCCTCCCCTTGCTCCTTTATATACGGGGGCAGGGGGCACCCCTAGACACACAAATTGATCCACGTGATCATATTCTTAGCCGTGTGCGGTGCCCCCTTCCACCATAATCCTCGATAATATTGTAGCGGTGCTTAGGCGAAGCCCTGCGACGGTAGTACATCAAGATCATCACCACGCCGTCATGCTGACGGAACTCTTCCCCGACACTTTGCTGGATCAGAGTCCGGGGATCGTCATCGAGCTGAACGTGTGCTAAAACTAGGAGGTGCCGTAGTTTCGGTGCTTGATCGGTCGGGCCGTGAAGACGTACGACTACATCAACCGCGTTGTGCTAACGCTTCCGCTGTCGGTCTACAAGGGTACGTAGATCGCACTCTCCTCTCTCGTTGCTATGCATCACCATGATCTTGCGTGTGCGTAGGAATTTTTTTGAAATTACTACGTTCCCCAACAGTGGCATCCGAGCCTAGGTTTTATGTGTTGATGTTATATGCACGAGTAGAACACAAGTGAGTTGTGGGAAATATAAGTCATACTGCTTACCAGCATGTCATACTTTGGTTCGGCGGTATTGTTGGACGAAGCGGCCCGGACTGACATTACGCGTACGCTTACGCGAGACCGGTTCTCCTGACGTACTTTGCACAAAGGTGGCTAGCGGGTGATAGTTTCTCCAACTTTAGTTGAACCGAGTGTGGCTATGCCCGGTCCTTGTGAAGGTTAAAACAACACCAACTTGACAACCTATCGTTGTGGTTTTGATGCGTAGGTAAGATTGGTTCTTGCTTAAGCCCGTAGCAGCCACGTAAAACTTGCAACAACAAAGTAGAGGACGTCTAACTTGTTTTTGCAGGGCATGTTGTGATGTGATATGGTCAAGACATGATGCTAAATTTTTTATTGTATGAGATGATCATGTTTTGTAACCAAGTTATCGGCAATTGGCAGGAGCCATATGGTTGTCGCTTTACTGTATGCAATGCAATTGCGCTGTAATGCTTTACTTTATCACTAAGCGGTAGCGATAGTCATGGAATCATAAGATTGGCGAGACGACAACGATGTTATGATGATGATCAAGGTGTCGCACCGGTGACGATGGTGATCACGACGGTGCTTCGAAGATGGAGATCACAAGCACAAGATGATGATGGCCATATCATATCACTTATATTGATTGCATGTGATGTTTATCTTTTATGCATCTTATCTTGCTTTGATTGACGGTAGCATTTTAAGATGATCTCTCACTAATTATCAAGAAGTGTTCTCCCTGAGTATGCACCGTTGCGAAAGTTCTTTGTGCTGAGACACCACGTGATGATCGGGTGTGATAGGCTCTACGTTCAAATACAACGGATGCAAAACAGTTGCACACGCAGAATACTCAAGTTATACTTGACGAGCCAAGGATATACAGATATGGCCTCGGAACATGAAGACCAAAAGGTCAAGCGTGAATCATATAGTAGATATGATCAACATAGCGATGTTCACCAATGAAACTACTCCATCTCACGTGATGATCGGGCATGGTTTAGTTGATTTGGATCACACAATCACTTAGAGGATTAGAGGGATGTCTATCTAAGTGGGATTTCTTTAGTAATATGATTAATTGAACCTAAATTTATCATGAACTTAGTACCTGATAGTATCTTGCTTGTTTATGTTTGATTGTAGATAGATGGCCCGTGCTGTTGTTCCATTGAATTTTAATGCGTTCCTGGAGAAAGCAAAGTTGAAAGATGATGGTAGCAATTACACGGACTGGGTCCGTAACTTGAGGATTATCCTCATTGCTGCACAGAAGAATTACGTCCTTGAAGCACCGCTGGGTGCCAGGCCTACTGCTGGAGCAACACCGGATGTTATGAACGTCTGGCAGAGCAAAGCTGATGACTACTCGATAGTTCAGTGTGCCATGCTTTACGGCTTAGAATCCGGACTTCAACGATGTTTTGAACGTCATGGAGCATATGAGATGTTCCAGGAGTTGAAGTTAATACTTCAAGCAAATGCCCGGATTGAGAGATATGAAGTCTCCAATAAGTTCTATAGCTGCAAGATGGAGTTGAACAGTTTTGTCAGTGAGCATATACTCAAAATGTCTGGGTATAATAATCACTTGATTCAATTGGGAGTTAATCTTCCAGATGATTGCGTCATTGACAGAATTCTCCAATCACTGCCACCAAGCTACAAGAGCTTCGTGATGAACTATAATATGCAAGGGATGAATAAGACTATTCCCGAGCTCTTCGCAATGCTGAAAGCTGCGGAGGAAGAAATCAAGAAGGAGCATCAAGTGTTGATGGTCAACAAGACCACTAGTTTCAAGAAAAAGGGCAAAGGGAAGAAGAAGGGGAACTCCAAAAAGAATAGCAAGCAAGTTGCTACTCAAGAGAAGAAACCCAAACCTGGACATAAGCCTGAAACTGAGTGCTTCTACTGCAAGCAGACTGGTCACTGGAAGCGGAACTGCCCCAAGTATTTGGCGGATAAGAAGGATGGCAAGGTGAACAAAGTTATATGTGATATACATGTTATTGATGTGTACCTTACTAATGCTCGCAGTAGCACCTGGGTATTTGATACTGGTTCTGTTGCTAACATTTGCAACTCGAAACAGGGACTACGGATTAAGCGAAGATTGGCTAAGGACGAGGTGACGATGCGCGTGGGAAATGGTTCCAAAGTCAATGTGATCGCGGTCGGCACGTTACCTCCACATCTACCTTCGGGATTAGTATTAGACCTAAATAATTGTTATTTGGTGCCAGCGTTAAGCATGAACATTATATCTGGATCTTGTTTAATGCGAGAAGGTTATTCATTTAAATCAGAGAATAATGGTTGTTCTATTTATATGAGTAATATCTTTTATGGTCATGCACCCTTAAAGAGTGGTCTATTCTTATTAAATCTCGATAGTGGTGACACACATATTCATAATTTTGAAGCCAAAAGATGCAGAGTTGATAATGATAGTGCAACTTATTTGTGGCACTGCCGTTTGGGTCATATCGGTGTAAAACGCATGAAGAAACTCCAAACTGATGGACTTTTGGAACCACTTGATTATGAATTGATTGGTACTTGCGAACCATGCCTTATGGGTAAGATGACAAAAACACCGTTCTACGGTACTATGGAGAGAGTAACAGATTTGTTGGAAATCATACATACAGATGTATGTGGTCTGATGAATACTGAGGCTCGTGGCGGATATCGTTATTTTCTCACCTTCGCAGATGACTTAAGCAGATATGGGTATATCTACTTAATGAAACACAAGTATGAAACGTTTGAAAAGTTCAAAGAATTTCAGATTGAAGTTGAAAATCATCGTAACAAGAAAATAAAATTTCTACGATCTGATCGTGGAGGAGAATATTTGAGTTACGAGTTTGGTGTACATTTGAAACAATGCGAAATAGTTTCGCAACTCACGCCACCTGGAACACCAGAGCGTAGTGGTGTGTCCGAACGTCGTAATCGTACTTTACTTGATATGGTGCGATTTATGATGTTTCTTACTGATTTACCGCTATCATTTTGGGGTTATGCTCTAGAGACGGCCGCATTCCCGTTAAATAGGGCACCATCAAAATCCGTTGAGACGACGCCTTATGAACTATGGTTTGGCAAGAAACCAAAGTTGTCGTTTCTGAAAGTTTGGGGTTGCGATGCTTATGTGAAAAAGCTTCAGCCTGATAAGCTCGAACCCAAATCGAAGAAATGTGTCTTCATAGGATATCCAAAGGAAACTATTGGATACACCTTCTATCACAGATCCGAAGGCAAAACATTTGGTGCTAAATTCAGAAACTTTCTAGAGAAGGAGTTTCTCTCGAAAGAAGTGAGTGGGAGGAAAGTAGAACTTGATGAGGTAACTGTACCTGCTCCCTTATTGGAAAGTAGTACATCACAGAAACCAGTTTCTGTGACACCTACACCAATTAGTGAGGAAGCTAATGATGATGATCATGAAGCTTCAGAACAAGATACTACTGAACCTCGTAGATCAACTAGAGTAAGATCCGCACCAGAGTGGTACGGTAATCCTGTTCTGGAAGTCATGCTACTAGATCATGATGAACCTACGAACTATGGAGAAGCGATTGTGAGCCCAGATTCCGCAAAATGGCTTGAAGCCATGAAATCTGAGATAGGATCCATGTATGAGAACAAAGTATGGACTTTGGTTGACTTGCCCAATGATCGGCAAGCAATTGAGAATAAATGGATCTTCAAGAAGAAGACTGACGCTGACGGTAATGTTACTGTCTACAAAGCTCGACTTGTCACAAAAGGTTTTCGACAAATTCAAGGGATTGACTACGATGAGACCTTCTCACCCGTAGCGATGCTTAAGTCTGTCCGAATCATGTTAGCAATTGCCGCATTTTATGATTATGAAATTTGGCAGATGGATGTCAAAACTGCATTCCTGAATGGATTTCTGAAAGAAGAGTTGTATATGATGCAGCCGGAAGGTTTTGTCGATCCAAAGGGAGCTAACAAAGTGTGCAAGCTCCAGCGATCCATTTATGGACTGGTGCAAGCCTCTCGGAGTTGGAATAAATGCTTTGATAGTGTGATCAAAGCATTTGGTATTGTACAGACTTTTGGAGAAGCCTGTATTTACAAGAAAGTGAGTGGGAGCTCTGTAGCATTTCTGATATTATATGTAGATGACATATTACTAATCGGAAACGATATAGAATTTCTGGATAGCATAAAGGGATACTTGAATAAGAGTTTTTCAATGAAAGACCTCGGTGAAGCTGCTTACATATTGGGCATTAAGATCTATAAAGACAGATCAAGACGCTTAATTGGACTTTCACAAAGCACATACCTTGACAAAGTTACGAAAAAGTTCAAAATGGATCAAGCAAAGAAAGGATTCTTGCCTGTGTTACAAGGTGTGAAATTGAGTAAGACTCAATGCCCGACCAATGCAGAAGATAGATAGAAAATGAAAGATGTTCCCTATGCTTCAGCCATAGGCTCTATCATGTATGCAATGCTGTGTACCAGACCTGATGTGTGTCTTGCTATAAGTTTAGCAGGCAGGTACCAAAGTAATCCAGGAGTGGATCACTGGACAGCGGTCAAGAACATCCTGAAATACCTAAAAAGGACTAAGGATATTTCTCATATATTGAGGTGACAAGGAGCTCATTGTAAATGGTTATGTCGATGCAAGCTTTGACACTGATCCGGACGATTCTAAATCGCAAATCGGATACGTGTTTACATTAAACGGTGGAGCTGTCAGTTGGTGCAGTTCTAAATAAAGCGTTGTGGCGGGATCTACATGTGAAGCGGAGTACATAGCTGCTTCGGAAGCAGCAAACGAAGGAGTCTGGATGAAGGAGTTCAAATCCGATCTAGGTGTCATACCTAGTGCATCGGGTCCAATGAAAATCTTTTGTGACAATACTGGTGCAATTGCCTTGGCAAAGGAATCCAGATTTCACAAGAGAACCAAGCACATCAAGAGACGCTTCAATTCCATCCGGGATCTAGTCCAGGTGGGAGACATAGAGATTTGCAAGATACATACGGATCTGAATGTTGCAGACCCGTTGACTAAGCCTCTTCCACGAGCAAAACATGATCAGCACCAAAGCTCCATGGGTGTTAGAATCATTACTGTGTAATCTAGATTATTAACTCTAGTGCAAGTGGGAGACTGAAGGAAATATGCCCTAGAGACAATAATAATGTTATTATTTTATTTCCTTATATCATGATAAATGTTTATTATTCATGCTAGAATTGTATTATCCGGAAACATAATACTTGTGTGAATACATAGACAAACTAAACGTCACTAGTATGTTTCTACTTGACTAGCTCGTTAATCAAAGATGGTTATGTTTCCTAACCATAGACATGTGTTGTGATTTGATTAACGGGATCACATTATTAGGAGAATGATGTGATTGACATGACCCATTCCATTAGCTTAGCACCCGATCGTTTAGTATGTTGCTATTGCTTTCTTCATGACTTATACATGTTCCTATGACTATGAGATTATGCAACTCCCGTTTGCCAGAGGAACACTTTGCGTGCTACCAAATGTCACAACGTAACTGGGTGATTATAAAGGAGCTCTACAGGTGTCTCCGAAGGTAAATGTTGGGTTGGCGTATTTCGAGATTAGGATTTGTCACTCCGATTGTCGGAGAGGTATCTCTGGGCCCTCTCGGTAATGCACATCACATAAGCCTTGCAAGCATTGCAACTAATGAGTTAGTTGCGAGATGATGTATTACGAAACGAGTAAAGAGACTTGCCGGCAACGAGATTGAACTAGGTATTGAGATACCGACGATCGAATCTCGGGCAAGTAACATACCGATGACAAAGGGAACAACGTATGTTGTTATGCGGTCTGACTGATAAAGATCTTCGTAGAATATGTAGGAGCCGATATGAGCATCCAGGTTACGCTATTGGTTATTGACGGAGACGTGTCTCGGTCATGTCTACATTGTTCTCGAACCCGTAGGGTCCGCACGCTTAAGGTTTCGATGACAGTTATATTATGAGTTTATGAGTTTTGATGTACCGAAGATAGTTCGGAGTCCCGGATGTGATCACGGACATAACGAGGAGTCTCGAAATGGTTCAGACATAAAGATTGATATATTGGACGGCTATATTCGGACACCGGAAGTGTTCCGGGTGATTTCGGAGAAAACCGGAGAGCCGGAGGGTTACCGGAACCCTACCGGGAGAAGTAATGGGCCATATGGGCCTTAGTGGAGAGAGAGGGGCAGCAAGGGTGGGCCGCGCGCCTCCTCCCCCCTGGTCCGAATTGGACTAGGAGAGGGGGGCGGCGCCCCCCTTTCCTTCTCCCTCCCCACTTCCTTTCCCCTCCTAGTAGGAGTCCTACTCCTACTAGGAGGAGGACTCCTCCTTGGCGCGCCATAGGGCCGGCCGGCCTCCTCCCCTTGCTCCTTTATATACGGGGGTAGGGGGCACCCTTAGACACACAAGTTGATCCACGTGATCATATTCTTAGCCGTGTGCGGTTCCCCCTTCCACCATAATCCTCGATAATATTGTAGCGGTGCTTAGGCGAAGCCCTGCGATGGTAGTACATCAAGATCATCACCACGCCGTCATGCTGACGGAACTCTTCCCCGACACTTTGCTGGATCGAAGTCCGGGGATCATCATCGAGCTGAACGTGTGCTAAAACTCGGAGGTGCCGTAGTTTCGGTGCTTGATCGGTCGGGCCGTGAAGACGTACGACTACATCAACCGCGTTGTGCTAACGCTTCCGCTGTCGGTCTACAAGGGTACGTAGATCGCACTCTCCTCTCTCGTTGCTATGCATCACCATGATCTTGCGTGTGCGTAGGAATTTTTTTGAAATTACTACGTTCCCCAACACAACCCAGTTCAGCACTCGAAGACAAAGCACATTGAAATTTGTCATCACTTTCGTAGAGATCATGTCATGAAGGAAGATATTGATATCATTCACGTCAACATTGAAGAGCAACTGGCAGATATCTTCAGAAAGGCCTTGGATGAGAAAAGGTTTTGCAAGTTATGGTGTGAGCTAAATATCTTGGAATCCTCAAATGTCCTGTGATCAGGCACACATCCTAACACTTATGCATGTTGATGACTTAGATGTGCAACACACGAAGTAAAGTATATCTTCAATCAATGAAGACTTACATTCTGAGTGTGAATACATTAACGTGGAATTTGACTTTGGAGCGCCACGATAATTGTGCACCGTGTCTGGGTCTAATACTTCCTATACGGTGGGTAACGCCACCACCAAATTCTTCTATTTGAAGTGTTTTTCTCATGGCGTTACAGTTGCTATGTCTTCGTATTTGGTTTGTCTTCAATTTCAACTTGTCTTCATGATTATCTTCACTGTGTTGTTTTCTGATATATATATATATATATTAGTGTTTTGTCCTCTAAAGCATTCACTTATAGCTATGTCTTCCCTGTTGAATCTTTTGAACTAAGTGAATGTGATCGGACCCTAATCTATCTATGCTTTCTATCTCAAACTCTATCTGTCCAAATCATATGCATTCTATTGAAACTGTCGAATGTCTTCTCTGCGTCCTTGTCAGCTGAAGATACAGAGACAAACATTAAATCTAGTTTAAATGCTCTATTCTTATTGCCTGAAATCCGAAGAAGCCGGAACGACCATCCGACAATCCTGGCGGGCGTGGGAACGTGGGACAACCCCAAATGTGTTGCATGTATGCCACGTGTCCCTCAAATGTGAATCGCCAGGGGCACCTGCGTAATTGCGCTATGCCATTCCTTATAAATACTTGTCCCCTCACGGTCAAAAATCCTTATTTCACCTCTCCACCTCGTCAGACCCTAGCGCCACCGCTAGCCCTCGACGACGCCGGCGATGAAGCGCTTAGCCGCCGCAACTTCTCCGACGCCGTCTTCACGCCGGCTGCGGACATCGTCTTCTCCGCCGCCGCCATAGGTGTCTTACATCGCCAAGTTAGGGCACGGAAGATCGAACTGCTCGGCCTCCACTTTCTTCGTCTAGCAGTTCTTCGTGTGGTAAATAAAACTCTCTTTTTACCATCTTTTTGATCCTAAAATATTCATCCTGTTTACCAAAATTGGTTTCTGCCTACACAATGTTAGATCTATCCTGTCTGCATCTCATATAATGCCTAGTATATTCACTTAAGCTTCACATCTAGTTAGATTCCTCACTTGTACTTATTCTTGGATTCGTACAAATCTGGAACCAACTCTCAACACATAAGTGAATGTCTTCGCGCTATAAGGTCAATGTCTTCTAAACCGATTTATCTTCAAAATCTTCTGAGAATGCATATGACCTCTTCCCCTTCCCTCACATCTCTAATGTTGTCACAGGTACATGTACGTGGGAGAATCTCTTGGTTCTCATAGTCTGCATTCATTTGCAGAATTCTTACAGCATCACATCAATTCTCCCGAAGCTAGTTCTTGTCTTACCAGCAGACGGAAGCCTTTGACTTTGTTGAAGCCAATGTTCAGGAAATCGGTTATCGGTAACTGCTCGGTCAACTAGGGAGTAGGGATTAATCGTGAATCCGCCGATTAATCGGAATTAATCGGTCGAGCATTAATCGGTCAGTTTTTTTATAAATCTCAGAATCCTAGTGTTGGGATCAGATTTGTGTTGGGATCAGATTTTGGCCACGCAAGAATTTATTTAAATACCCTGGAATGAGTAAGTACCCAATATGGAAAAAAATCAACATGAAAGTTATTCGTACCGGCAAGGCGAACAACTTTTATGTTTTGATTATTTTGATCCGAGGTCATATGTGAGTTGTGACATGTGAGTTCAAAAAAAAAACAAAGTGTTGTATGAGTGTACCTGTGTGTGACAACAATGCTCTAAAATATGATATATTCAACAAGTATGGCAACAATCATTATGTGCTCTATCTCTAAGACTTGTATTAACTTAATAACAAATAATCATAGTTCTTGAATTTGCATAACATAACAAGGTCCGCAAGTATGTATCACATGACATAGCAAGGCCCACAAGTATCAGGTATGTATGATATGACAGTATAACATAACAAGGTCCACAAGTATTTATGATAGTATGACATAGCAAGGTCCACAGGTGACAATTCACAACAGCCATAAAACACAAATAATCATAGTTCTTGACTTCTTGCATAAGTGCATAACATAACAAGGTCCTCAACCATAAAACACAAAAAAATATCATTCATGGATTTTTGCAATCTTGCATAGTTGCATCGCATGACAAGTTGAGAACTCAAACTAGGAAAATACCAAACAGCACAAGTAGACAAAGTTCTCCTTCTCCCACAAGGCCACAACCAAAATAAATTACTAGGTAAATACTAAATAGCATGGACCAAATAATTAAGGTTGTGTTGTGTCCTCGTCCTCATCCTCGTCCTCATTTGTTTCAATCATCTCATCATTATCAGACTCAAATTCTATCTCCCCTTCCGAAGCAATCTCATTTTCTGAATCTTCATCAGCAACAAATTCTTCTACTTCATGGAGTTCTCTCACTCTTGCACTCCTATGAGGCTCTATAGCCTCGGTGGCTCCCACTTCATCATCAATGGTTGTGTCGGGATCAACCTTGTCCTCAACGTATGCATCTTCACATATCCAATCTTGTGCCGTGGAAGCATCTTCACCAAGGAGAACATCACGAGAGGAGGAACATTTCTTTCTTTTATCCATCATTCTTCCATTGAATTGGATATAAACTAGATTGTCCCTATGACTCACATCTAGTTTATTTCTCCTCTTAGCATCCACCTAAAAATTGCAAAGTAAAGCCTAATCAAGTAGCCATTCACATTTGTTCATAAATAAAGTAAGGAACTAAATATCAAATTTGAATAACTACAAGTTGAGATTCAAGAGTTACCTGTTCAAAAACACTCCAATTCTGTTCACATCCAGAAGAACTTGTGGTCAAGTTGAGTATCCTCAAAGCCATGTGCATCAACGTAGGAGTTTGTAGTCCATAAGTTTCCCACCACTCTCCTACATGAGAAAACAAAAAACAAAGTATTATGCATCAATCCATCAACCCATAATTTCAGAAATGCAAAATGCGAAAAGACAAAGAGTATGTAGGAGAACAAGCTTACCGGGATTGAAATTTGCATTCGTTATAGCTTTGGAGCCAGCCAACTTTGCAAACATGCCCTCCTTATTTTTAAACCTTGGCAAGTCTACGTTAAGTGCTTTATTTTGCTTCTCATCATCATCATGATAGAAGGTCTCAATAACTTCCATCAATCCACTCATGACCTCTACATCGACAAATATGCTTGGGGTAGCACAACTATAATAGGGATTCAGTGCATACGCGGCCATGTGCAATGGTGTATCTAACCTCCCATTCATCTTGCCCTCCATGGCTGTTGTGATGATCTTATAGTCCTTCTCTGAATTTTCAACCGCAAGCAATATTGCCTTCTTTACCTCTACTATTTCTCCATACATAGAGGCCATGGACTGTCCATCACTATCAGCCAATCGAAGCACCTTCACCAATGGCTCAAAAACCTTGCATTGCAACATACGATAAGCACAACATTAGTATTTATTATTTAACATATTACATATAACACAAGATGACAAGACACAATTAAAGAACATTATTAATTTTCTTACCTTGATGCAAAGAGACACATTCTTCCAAAATGTCCTACTAATTATCATGGCATGAGCCGACTTTCCTTTCCTTGTACGTGTATGCTTGCATTATTTCCAAGCATCACTACAACACATCTCCTTTAGTTGTTTCTTCTTTGCAGCAAGACTTTGCAAGGTAAGAAATGCCGAAGCAAATCTTGTCACTCCCAGCCTAACAATGTCTCTCTTTTTGTATGAGACCTCATCAACGCCAATGTTGCATGATGTGCATAAAGAAAAATAGTCATCTCCTTTGCTTTGGTAATTGTAGAACCAAATTGCTTTAATTTACCAACCGCTTCTACCATCAAGTTGAGGGTGTGCGTTGCACATGAGGTCCACAATATCTTCGGAATTTTTTCTTTCAATATCCCTTTTGCTCCCATATTGTTTGAAGCATTATCCGTGACTACTTGTACAACATTATCAGCACCTACAAACATCATGGTAAAACACAATAATCAATACATGATGAAAGCTTGAAAAGCAAAGAACGAGAGAAAATAAAAGGTTCAAGATTGATACCAATTTTCTCAATGCATTCATCCACATAATTGAAGATGTAGAGACTTGTGTGTGCATCAGCCGATGCCTCCTTTGATTCAAGAAAAACTGTCCCCAACTTACAATGCACACACAAGTTCATGATGCTCCTTCTTTTCTTGTCTGTCCAAGCATCAGTCATGACAGAGCACCCGGTGATCTCCCTCTCAGCCTCATGTGGCTTCAACAAATCCCTAGTCCTTTCCACCTCCTGCAACAACATCTTTTCTCGGATATGATGTTGTGAAGGTTGCCTCCAATCAGGACCATAACGACCAAGGGCTTCACAAAATTGTTTGAAGTCATCATCATTGATAGCATTGAAGGGTATGTTTTTCTTGTACATCCATCTAGCCAAATATTGCCCCACTTTGTAGCTTCTCTCCTTGTCGATACTATCATTGATGTTGTGCTGGAATTTTTTCAATGGCACACTAGGATCAACCGGTGCCACAAATTGATCCATAGGCCCAACATTTTTGGGATCACCTTTACCAACTGCACTAAGCTCTTCATCATCCTCAACTTCTATGTTCACCGAGGCCCTTAATTCTTGTGCTTGCTTTTCCTTTTCCACCTTCTTCTTCTTTGCGGCATGAAAAGCCTCCTTGCACCGAGCTTGTTGTTTTGGAGTGGCTAACATACGACTTGTCACCGAGCCTCTGATTTGTGCTATGTGTTGCTTCATCCTATTGACCCCTCCAAACATTTCTTTTCCACATAGATTGCACTTCACTCTTTGTAAATCATTTGGATCACACAACATGGCAAATTCCCATGCCATGTCATCAGAATTCCTTTTTAGCGACTGAGAACTTGCCAGAAGCGGCACTAGACGTAGCCATCTCCTACATACAAAAAACAAAATACAAATCAAGTAGGGCAGCAAGTTAGCAATAATTAAAGTTAAAGTGTTAAACAAAAAAAGTCAATTACCAATTTGGCAATTACTAATAAATTGCATACATACAATTTTAATACAATTAAGCCACCAAACAACATGAAATTAATAAATTACAATTGCACATAGTACTACAGTTGTAACAATTCTACACAGCAATCATTTGAATCATCAATTCATCATTCATCAAACATGAAGTTAAAGAAATACAAAATACAAAACATGAAGTGGCAGCAACCTCTGCTTGCTGCTATGATGATGTGTTGCTGCCCCTTCTCCTTCAACCTGGTCGCCAGCGTGAAGAGAGCAAGGAGAGGCCGGAGAGGGAGGGGCGGCCACCTGCTTGCTGCTGCCCTAGTCGTCGGCGTGAGGAGGCAACAAGTACAGGCCGGAGAGGGAGGGCGCCAGGGCTGCCACCTGCTTGCTTGCCACAGCCACTGATGAGGAGGAGGGACGGGGTAGATGCGGGAGGCGGGAGGCGGCGAGGAAAGGCGGCAGAGGAAGGGCCGCCATTGGCCGGTGGCGGAGGAACGACAGGTGGAGGCGGTGAGGAGAGGCGATAATCACGGGTGAGGCGGGGGGGGGGGGGGGTAGATGCGGGAGGTGGGGGAGGAGGGGGAGGCGGCGAGGAGACGAGGGAGGGCCGCCATTGGCCGGCGGCGGAGGAACGGCGGCGGCGCGGGGTGGGTAGTGCAGGCGGTGGCTAGGGCTGGGAGCTCTGCCCAACCTAACCCACGTGCCACGGGTAGGATTGAGGAGAGAGACGAGGGAGGCTACTTTTTTACAGTTCGGCCCCTGTGAGTCCCGCGATTAATCGGTCTGCGGCAGATTAATCGTTGTCAAGCCGATTAATCGGCCGAGTAATCCCCAGGCCGAATAACACTATTGAATACATGTAATTTACAAGGTGCATGGCCGAGTAGCGATTAATCGGCCGATTACTCAGCTACTCGGACGATTTTTGAACAGTGGTTGAAGCCATTCAGTTTGAAGTTCATGGCTACAGAAAAATCAGCAAGGAAGGGTGGCAGGCAGCGCCGTGGAGACACATCAAGAGATTTGCCACCAGATCTGGCAGTCCAGTACAAAACTGATCCAGAGGAAACATACAATGAACGGAAAACCCGAATCCAATGGATTCGAAGATATTGGGCTGAAGAATGGTTCAAGTACCACTTCGTAACCAAGGAATACGCTGAGAAGAATGCGATAAAGTGTCCTTGGGGAGATATCACTTACAGAGGTCTTCAACCCAAGAGCAAATCTGAAGCTATTGCACAAAGGTTCTACCCGTGCATGGTCAGAGGACCACAACCTGCCAACGCCGACCCCACTTCTCTCTTGTGGTGTCGCGATGACAACCTTTTCAAATGCAACTATCAATTTGCTAAGGCTTCAGCAAAGGAGAACAAGAAGTTGTTGGGTCTGAACTTCAACCCGGCCCATCTGCTCCAAGGGGGGATGGCACTCGTGAAGCTGATCAAAACGAGATTGGCCCCTTCTATGATCTTCAAGGTCTCCTCACCTACATTGCAGTCCAAGGAGCTGTTGTTGGAGACGCTTCTGAAGATGCTGACACAGATGAAGCACCACCTGCCCCAAAGCCCCAGAAGCAGAAGAAGGCTAAGGCATCAAAGCCAACCGCATCACCAAAAGCTTCGCACTTGAAGCCTCTGGCTACTGCACCTCCTGAAGACAGTGTGCAGTCTGAAGATCTATCACGTATCTCCAAGAAGACGGAGATGAAGAAGAAAAACGTCAAGAGTACTGGTCAGGCACTAACCCCTGCTGCCATTCTGCGAGATGAACACATTGACCTGTCAAGTGATGAAGATCTTGCAGATGACGCTCTTGAGCAACTGATAAAGAGCAAGGAAGAAGCAGAAATCTTCAATGATTTGCCTCTCTTTGACGTGGCAGTCATCAACGACTTCATTGATGAGTGATTTGACACCCCCAATCTCAGCTTCGAAGATCTGCAACTTCCAATTGGCCTCAGCGTCTCTTTCAATGGCGCCATTGCTTCTGAGCTAGCTCTAGCTCAGCGCATCATTTAACTGAAGCACAAGATTGACTATGAGAAAGCTCATCTCAAGAAGCACATGGCAAAGCTCAGTGTGCAAGATGTCAAAAACTTCAAAGTTATGCTGCACGAGCTCAAGGAAGCTTTTGTCAAGAAACGTGAAGAAGCTAAAGGTTCTCATGAGCGCGCGAAGAGTCTGGTTGACAAGTGCGTGCAAGCTTACAATGAAGCTGAAAAGCGCAAGGCTCTTGGGCGTCCAGGCATCGACCCCAGGATGGCTGCCAAGAAAAAGAAGCCATCTGTGGACCAAACTGAACCATCTAGGCGGGAAGAGCCTCGCATTGTCTTCCCTGCCAGCATGACAGGCGTGAAGCCTAAGGTCCCCACAATGGCTTCAGAGCTTTAGAAGACAAGGGCAGCTGAAGCCAAGGCCAGGAAGCCCAAGACCAAGAACGTCTCAGATGAAGCTCCACCCACCAAGAAGCGCAAGTCCAAGAAGGACCGGGCTGCTCCCATAGAGCCCCTTGTTGTCGAGCCAATCTCGGTTGCTCGTCCAGAGTCTGCACATCAAGAACGACGGATGATAGTTCATGAGCCTGCTTCCACAGAGGCTCCTGAAGCTGAAGACATTCCAGCAGTTGATCCCACCAATGCTGAAGACATTGGTCCCCACAACAATGTTGGAGATGATGAAGTCCTTCCTTAGATCGAGCACAACGTGGTATCATCGCCTGTTCTCACGAATAGCGAACTTATCAGCATTGGTCGTCCTCTGACGCCAATTGCACAAGATGCATCGTGGGCTGATCACCCACAACAACAAGACACCCCAAGTACTCCCCAACCACAAGTCACCTCACCAGTGCAAGATGACAATGACTTTGAGGCCCAGCCAACTTCATCTCCCTAGGCGTCGCCAGCGTTACGCAGGCTTCACAAAGGACCAAGGCCACAAGTCTGAATCTGAAGCCAAAACGGCTGAAGATATTCCGGCTGCATCGGCCGATGAAACACAAGAACCAAGAGTGGATGAAGAACATGTTGCAACACCCCCTGTCCAACAAGAAGCTGTTCTCGCGGAGAACATGACCGACCCTCCAGTTATACAAATGGAGGTTATACAGACTGAGGCGACCACCAACTCCAAAACTGAAGCCAATGACATTGTCATGGCTGAGGCTAATGTGGCGCCTGAAGTAAAGGTGGCGCCAGAAGTTAATGCGCCTGAAGTCAATATGGTGCCTGAAGTGACTGCACCTGACGCTGATGCTGCACCGACCACCAATCTGCAGCCTGAAGTCAATGCCACTGCTCCTGTTCCGCCTCCAAGGCCTCATACTATCGAGCAAGCATACAATTATGGGCAGCTTATCACTGTCAAATGGCCTCTTCTGGTTCCTCCGCCTGCTGTTGGTCCTCAATTTGACTACCATGTCGAGCACAGACCTAAGGTTCATAAGCCAACGCCAAGACTGCCCAGATTTCCAGGGACAGCCACTTCACCAGGGTCCTTCAATGTCAATGGCTTCAAAGTGCACAACACCTTCTTTGACAGCGCCAAGAACCCCTACACTAAGGCAAGAATCTCCTTTGATCGGTTCTGGAGCTATCAGCAGCGCAGTTATTACTCATGCATTTTATACAATCAAGGTCGCATTTTCCCACATATGCGTCTTGACACTGAAGCCATAACTGGTCTGCCCTATTTGGAAGAAGCGCTGGATTGCTTCAGAGAATCTAGCTTACTGCAGTTCGTCACTGACAAGGAGCGCTGGAATGAAGAATTGCTACTCTAATTCTATGCCACTCTTCATATTCGTGGCTACAACAGGGATCCGAAGACATGGGTCCTTGAGTGGATGACAAGAAATGTCCATCATGAAGCCAAAGCTCTTGATGTCACTGAGCTTACTGGCCTGCCCACTCCAGGTGACCTATATGAACCCGGTTGCCAGCTTCATAGTGCTGCCTTGGAGAGCATTTTTCACAAGCCTGAACCCAACATGAGTCAGATGCTCAGCATGATGAAGCCGTTGCCTCCAGATGCAGAATATCCTAAGGAGTTCTTTGTTGAAGACCTTGAGTATCTGCCACGTACCATCTATCACATCATACGACGAACTCTTTGGCCCATCAAAGGACATTCTCCACGTGCTAAGCTGGAAGGTGCAATGAAGACTTTGGTCTTCCATATTCTTCATGGCAAAAGCTTAAATGCACAAGACTTCTTTATCCGACAACTTGCCGCATCAGGATCTGACATTTTTGGTCTGAAGTTCTATGCTCCCTGGATCATGCATCTGATCAAGCTCCACTCTGTCTTCAACTATCAGCCCTCTGCACACAATCATATCATCTTTTTGCCAGAGGTTGATCTGTCTGTTGAAGCCATATATCCAGAGCCTGACAAGGAGCCTCTTAGTCTTCAGAATGCTGACCACCAAAGCTTCTCGCAAAACATTGAGGGAGCTCAAGCAGTCGCTCGTGTCTATCCATTGGCTGGAAATACTCGCTTGCCTCATCGTGCACACACTGAAGCTACTGAGAGCACCATTGCCCAAAGGCCTCGCAAGCACTCTCGTGTTCTGAATGACCGAGAACTTCTTGTGGCACTGCATCAGAAACAAGACAAGCATCACTTCTGGCTCAAGCGACAGATGCAAAGTCTATTGGTGGACGTAAATCGCATTCGCAATCTTGCCACCAAGAATGCTTTTGTCACTCATGAGACCTGTCGGCGATCATGGAAGAGTTTGACACTGCTCAGTGCTGAGGTAGATCTTCAAGACGATGGCTTCACTGAAAGATTCAAGTTTGACTCCACTCCTCCACGGAATGCCGTCCTACGTCGAATTCCATCCCTTGAAGACTCTGACTATTCTTCCTTCGCGGCAACGGTGAATGCCAGAGTGATCGATGATGAAGATGATGCTACTTCACCACCCCCGACTTCTGTGCGAATCGACACTGCACCAAGTTCGTCTGCTCCGCCAAACAACACCGACGACCCTACTGCTTCACCTACTCCTTCTGGGAACGAGTAGATGCTCTATGTCTTCAAACCTTTTTGGTCCTTACTAACAAAAGGGGGAGAAGCACATGAGTTTGATAGTCTTCAAGCGGGTCCATATGGGCGGTTGCTTTATATTTTGCCTAGTGCGTACAACTCTTGTTTCTTGATACATTTGGTTCTTTGAGTTGTAACACTTAAACTCAATGGTCGTCTGCTACTTATTTGCTATTCTGTGATGCGATGATAAATTCCGCATGTGCGATGATAACTTCCGCACTTAGGTCATTCTGCAGACGTCCATTTTTCATTATGCATGTCATTATCTTCGTTATATCAAATCATGCATGATGAATTGTCTTCATAAGTTGAAGAGGATCTCCACAAGTATAACCTGCCATGTGCATTTGCATTCCAAAAGAAAATTACTTATATGCACATCTTTAGGGGGAGCCTTTGCCACTTATGAAGACAATACCTAAATCCTTTACATTTCACATACTTTTATCCCCGTTGAAAACTTCAACCAGTTTGTCATCAATCACCAAAAAGGGGCAGATAGTAAGTGCATCTAGTGCCACCCCTAGTTGGTTTTGGAGTATTGACGACAAACCTGGTTGAGGGACTAATGTGTTTGTGAGAATTGCAGGATAACACAGGTAGTAGTCCCTCATTGATTCGGTTTACCTACCGGAGATGACCCCTAAAAATGTATGAAGACACTGACGACAATGGTGGCATGTGAAGATATTCACGTTGAGGACTATGACATGAGAAGACTTTGAGTGAAGACTATGGAGCGCGAAGATTTAGTTGTTTCGTTGTTTCCTTCTCTTCTTTGTTGAGTCATAGGAACCATCGTACTATTAAGTGGGGTCCAAGTGAACAAAGTCAGAGTGACTGAAGTGATGCTCAACCAAAATCCTATGTCTTCGAGCGAAGACAATGAGAGCAAATCTTATCCAGAGCTGGATGAGTCAGCTTTACTTGTAGCCCAAGTAAATTTGTCGCGCGTGTTTGAAATCTGACCATTGGAACACGTGTCAGTTCCTTAGTGACCCAGGGTCATTTCGGACATATCAGGTCAGGTTGTCTAGTGGCTATAAATAGCCCACCCCCTACACCATAAATTGGTGGCTGCTCAGAGCTAGTGCACGGCTTTTGTCGTTTGAGAGCAACCCACCTCCGAAGCTTTTGAGAGAGAGAAATCCTTGCGAGGACAACACCCAAACACCCAGAGCTAAAGAGTGTTAGGCATCACTGAAGTCTTTCTGTCTGAGTGACCTAAAGACTTATTACACTTGAGGATTGTGAATCCTCCAGCCGGTTAGGCGTCGCGTTCTGAGCATCCAAGAGTCATTGTCGATCGCCGGTGAACGAAGTTTGTGAAGGTTTGGAAGTCTACCTTGAAGACTTACCTGAGTAATTGGGCGAGGACTGGGTGTCCTTAGCTAAAGGGGAATAAGGTGAAGACGTGGTCTTCTGAGTTGAATCTCAGCCTCCCTAACCAGACGTACAGTTGTCACAGCAACTGGAACTGGTCCAACAAATCATCTGTCCTCATCAAGTGACTGGTTCTATCCTCTCCCTCTCATTACTTGTAGTTTGTCTTCGTGAAGTCATTGCCTGATTGTCGTACCTGTTTGACTTCATTGCTTGACTACTATTGTTGTTTGGCTTCATACTATCTTCCATCCTGATCTTTACTACCTAGCTGCTATTAATCTTCGTGATTTCACTTCATTACATACTTAACTATGGCTTGCTTAGTGTAGTCTACCTTCCGCTGCATTTCAATAGGTTCATTTCTACTATCTGTCTTCGAAACTTCCATGTTTTGAAGACTTTCATAAAAATCGCATATTCACCCCCCTCTAGTCGATACTAGCACTTTCAAGTTTTACGTGGCTACTACGGGCTTAGCAAGAACTGTTCTTACCTACGCATCAAAACCACAAAGATAGTTTGTCAAGTTCGTGCTGTTTTAACCTTCGCAAGGACCGGGCGGAGCCACACTCGGTTCAACTAAATTTGGAGAAACTGACACCCACCAGCCACCTGTGTGCAAAGCATGTCGGTAGAACCAGTCTCGCGTAAGCGTACGCGTAATGTCGGTCCGGGCCGTTTCATCCAACAATACCGCCGAACCAAAGTATGACATGCTGGTAAGCAGTATGACTTATATCGCCCACAACTCACTTGTGTTCTACTCATGCATATGACATCAATGCATAAAAGCAGGCTCTGATACCACTGTTGGGGAACGTAGTAATTTGAAAAAAAATCCTACGCACACACAAGATCATGGTGAAGCACAACAACAAGAGGGGAAAGTGTTGTCCACGTACCCTCGTAGACCAAAAGCGGAAGCATTATCACAACGCGGTTGATGTAGTCGTATGTCTTCACGATCCGGTCGATCAAGTACCGAACGCACGGCACCTCCGTGTTCAGCACACGTTCAGCCCGATGACGTCCCTCGAACTCCTATCCAGCCGAGTGTTGAGGGAGAGTTTCGTCAGCACGACGGCTTGGTGACGATGTTGATGTTCTACCGACGCAGGGCTTCACCTAAGCACCGCTACCGTAATATCGAGGTGGAATATGGTGGAGGGGGGCACCGCACACGGCTAAGAGATCAATGATCAATTGTTGTGTCTCTAGGGTGCCCCCCTGCCCCTATATATAAAGGAGCAAGGGGGGAGGCCGGCCGGCCCTTGCTAGGCGCGCCAGGAGGAGGAGTCCTCCTCCTAGTAGGAGTAGGACTCCCCTCTTTCCTACTCCTACTAGGAGGGGGAAAGGAAGGGGGAGAGGGAGAAGGAAAGGGGGGCGCCGCCCCCCTTCTCCTAGTCCAATTCGGACCAGAGGGGGAGGGGGCGTGCGGCCCACCCTGGCTGCCCCTCTCTCTCCACTAAGGCCCATAAGGCCCATCACTTCTCCCTAGGGGTTCCGGTAACCCTCCGTCACTCCGGTTTTCTCCGAAATCACCCAGAACACTTCTGGTGTCCGAATATAGTCGTCCAATATATCAATCTTTATGTCTCGACAATTTCGAGACTCCTCGTCATGTCCATGATCACATCCGGGACTCCGAACAACCTTCGGTACATCAAAACATATAAACTCATAATATAACTGTCATCGTAACGTTAAGCGTGCGGACCCTGCGGGTTCGAGAACTATGTAGACATGACCGAGACACGTCTCTGGTCAATAACCAATAGCAGAACCTGGATGCTCATATTGGCTCCCACATATTCTACGAAGATCTTTATCGGTCAAACCACATAACAACATACGTTGTTCCCTTTGTCATCGGTATGTTACTTGCCCGAGATTCGATCGTTGGTATCTCAATACCTAGTTCAATCTCGTTACCGGCAAGTCTCTTTACTCGTTCCGTAATACATCATCCCGCTACTAACTCATTAGTTGCAATGCTTGCAAGGGTTAAGTGATGTGCATTACCGAGAGGGCCCAGAGATACCTCTCTGACAATTGGAGTGACAAATCCTAATCTCGAAATACGCCAACCCAACATGTACCTTTGGAGACACCTGTGAGCTCCTTTATAATCACCCAGTTACATTGTGACGTTTGGTAGCACACAAAGTGTTCCTCCGGCAAACGGGAGTTGCATAATCTCATAGTCATAGGAACATGTATTAGTCATGAAGAAAGCAATAGCAACATACTAAACGATCGGGTACTAAGCTAACGGAATGGGTCATGCCAATCACATCATTCTCCTAATGATGTGATCCCGTTAATCAAATGACAAACTCATGTCTATGGCTAGGAAACATAACCATCTTTGATCAACAAGCTAGTCAAGTAGAGGCATACTAGTGACACTTTGTTTGTCTATGTATTCACAGATGTATTATGTTTCCGGTTAATACAATTCTAGCATGAATAATAAACATTTATCATGATATAAGGAAATAAATAATAACTTTATTATTGCCTCTAGGACATATTTCCTTCACATTCGACATATAGCTTCCATCAAACTAAGGCCCGAGCCAGGATGAGCTGGTTTGGCTAATACATGTTGCTTTCTGTGGTTTGGTTTGTAGTAAACACCTTTGAACGAATAAACCTGTGACATGTCATTCGACTCAACTCAGTACACCGGACTAAAAGTGGGGAGTGACTGAATATTTCATAATTCAGCCGAATGGGGTATTTTGGAAGAATTTATGATAATTGAGATAAAGGGCCCGTTCAGATCTTCTATGACTCTGTGCTCCCCAAACTTCGCATGCGGACCAAGTCCCGTGAAACAGATACCTCCCCCAACACAAAATGGTAAAGCAGCAGAAACCGAGCCTCCTGGAGGGGTAAAGTATGGAGTTACTAGAATTACCAGGGGAATGCCACCACCTAGTCATTTTGATACCACTTCACTTTCTCTTCCCCGACGCAAGACCAACTTCTCCCTCCCTTCCTTCAATCACTATAGGAACTTGTAACACCCTGGATCCGATGCGCCAGGTGTCCGCCTGTTATTTGTCGTCCTTGCCATGTCATGTGCTTGCGTGTCGCACTTTGCCATGCCATCATGTGCATCGCATTTGCATACGTGTTCGTCTCATGCATCCAAGCTTTTTCCCCGTTGTCCGTTTTGCATACGGCACTCCCATGTCACCCGGCGCCCCCTTTTACCTCTTTTCGTGTGCGGGTGTTAAACTTTCTCGGAATGGACCGAGATTTGCCAAGCGTCCTTGGTAAAGCACCGGTAGACCGCCTGTCAAGTTTCGTGCCATTTGGAGTCCGTTTGATGCTCGAACGGTTAACCGGGTAGCCGCAAAGGCCTCTTTTGTGTGCAGCCCAACACCCCTCCAAAGTGGCCCAATAACCCAGCCTAACCCCCTCCATCCTCTCGGTCGTTCGATCATGATCGCGTGGCTGAAAACCGCTCCTCATTTGGAGTCTCCTAGCTCCCTCTACCTATAAAAACGCTGTCTCCCCCTCCATTTTCGGGTCCAAACCCTAGATCAAATCTCCCTCTCGCCGCCGGACATGTCCGCCTCCGCATCGGACGCGTCCACTGCCGCCGCCATGTCGTTCCAGCCAATGAGTGGCCGCCACGTCGCCTTCCCCGCCGCCTCAGCCAACCGGCGCGCGCAACCTCACCCCGCCTCTCTCTCCTCCGCCGCCAAAGCCCGCCGGGGCCCACGACCGGCCCGCGCCGGGCCCGACCGCACCGAGCCACCGCCCGACCGAGCCCGCACCTCGCACCCGTTGTCCTCGCTGCCGATCTCCGCCTCGCTGCCGGCTTCCCGGCCGTCGCGCGCCCTGCTCGCCGGCGTCTTGCGCCGCCGCCTTGCGCCTCCGCCGACCGGACCTCCACCGCCTCTGCGCCGTTGCGCGCCGCCCGCCACCTCCATGCCGCTGCCGCGCAACCGCTTCCACAGCCGCCGTGCTTGCTCGCCGCTGCCCGGTCTCCACAGCGCCGCCTTGCCGCCTTGAACCTCGCCGGAGCGCGCCGTCCACCCAACTCCGGCCAGCCCCGGGCTCCTTGGCCCCGAAGCCGGACTCGCCGCTTGTCGCCTGCCACCTACCTCGCCGAAGTTCCGCGCCCTCGCCGGAGTCGTCGGAACGCTCGCCGGAGCCGGATCCACTGCTGGGTGGATGAGATCCACCAGCACCTCCAACCAAACAACCTCCCGCGCCCGAATCCCTTCGTCCCGCTCCGTCCCGTCCCGTTTTTCGCGCAGGGTAATTTTCTCTAAGTCCCCAGATTCCAATAATATGTGTGTATCTTCATCGCATCGTAACTCCATGCATACTGCTCCGTTTCGTGAGTATGATATATCGAAATGTTCATTGTGAGATGCTCTACATTTTCTTCCATTGTGCCATGTTTGTTTGAGTTCATCTTGATGCCCTAATCATCATTGCAAGAGTGCTATATAATGTTGTCTGCCGTAGTTTATCAAAACATGCTCATTTGTCATTTTTGCATCTTTATGTGTGATTTTCTTTTGAACATGAAGTCTACATGTGTTATGAGCTAAAACATGTCATATTTGTTGTGGCGCAATCCTCTTTTCATGATATGCCATGTATTGATTGTTTCATGCTTGCAAAGTAGCCTCCATGATGTTGCTGATTTCAGGGACTTAGAATTTCACCAAGTCTTTGTTCTGCTGTTATTTTTATGCCATGTATTCATGTTGCTACAGTGAGATCCATGCCTCTTTTGAGTATGTTCAGTAATGATGTTTTGGACACATGGTTATGCTATATCCATCCATGCCTTGTTTTGCATTTATAGCCTGTTGTAGCATGTCTTAATGTTGCTCTACTTTTGCTATAAAATGTTCCTGGCAGATTGTTTACATGTTATTCCATTTTGCCATGGTTGTTGTTAGTGATCCATGCATGCTATGAACTTGCTCTTGCCATTCTTAGCTTCATGCACATGTCTTCTTGCTGATGCTATGCTTATCTTGTCATGCAATGCTTTGTGTTGAGTGAATCGAGCTTGCAAAGATGCCTTCATAATGCTGTTTATGCCATGCTCTGTTTACGAAACTTGCTATGTTTACATGGGTGCCATAATATTTTTCTGTGCCCATTTGGCTCATGGTCAGTTAGGGACTTTTGTTCTATGCAATTAGTAGATTCATGCCATGCATTTGGTTGCCATGATAAGTTCCTGTAGCATGTTGTTTGATGGCTCTAAACATTGCAACCTGATGTTATTTCTGCCATGTCTACTGATTTTCTGCCAAGTCTGTGAACCTGATATTATTTGCAATCTTGCCATGTCTTTTTTAGCATGTTCTAGTAGTTTCTGGAGATAGCTCAGTGTTCATGGTTTGTTATGCTTTACCTGTACATCATGTCCATGCCTTTTGTTATCATGTTTAGTGGCTGTAGCATATTGTTTTGGTGCGATCGTGAGGATTCGTTCGTCTATGCTTGGTTCGTCTTCGTGGCTTCAATTTCTTCATGGACTCGATCTTCTTCCTTGAGGGATTTCAGGCAAGATGACCATCACCTTGGATCTCACTACTATCATTGCTATGCTAGTTGCTTCGTTCTATCGCTATGCTGCGTTACCTACCACTTGCTGCTCAAGCCTCCCAAATTGCCATGAGCCTCTGACCTTTGTTACCCTTCCTAGCAAACCGTTGTTTGGCGATGTCACCGCTTTTGCTCAGCCGCTCTTATAGCGTTGCTAGTTGCAGGTGAAGATGAAGATTGCTCCAAGTTGGATTATGTTTATGTTGGGATATCAGAATATCTCTTATATTATTAATGCATCTATATACTTGGTAAAGGGTCGAAGGCTCGGCCTTATGCCTGGTGTTTTGTTCCACTCTTGCCGCCCTAGTTTCCGTCATATCGGTATTATGTTCCCGGATTTTGCGTCCCTAACGCGGTTGGGTGATTTATGGGACCCCCTTGACAGTTCGCTTTGAATAAAACTCCTCCAACAAGGCCCAACCTCTCGAGGGTCATCTTTATTTAACCCCCCCGGGCCAATGCTTGTCTAAGTGTTGGTCCAAACTAGAGCCACTTGAGTTGCCGCCCCTAGGTAACTTGGGGTATCTTCGGTTGCCGTACGTAGTGTTCATCCGGTGTTGCCCTGAGAACGAGATATGTGTAGCTCCTATCGGGATTGTCGGCACATCGGGCGGTCTTGCTGGTTTTGTTTTACCATTGTCGAAATGTCTTGTAAACGGGATTCCGAGACTGATCGGGTCTTCCTGGGAGAAGGAATATCCTTCGTTGACCGTGAGAGCTTGTGATGGGCTAAGTTGGGACACCCCTGCAGGGTTTGAACTTTCGAAAGCTGTGCCCACGATTATGTGGCAGATGGGAATTTGTTGATGTCCGGTTGTAGTAAACTTGAAGTAAGCTCTTCTAAAATACACCAACCGTGTGCCTAACCGTGATTGTCTCTTTTCGGGGTTGTTCGAGAGGAGAACACGGTTTCTGGGTTATGTTTGACGTAAGTAGGAGGTCAGGATCACTTCTTGATCATTACTAGTGGACGATCGCTTGCTTGCTTCTCTCCTCGCTCTTATTCGCGTAAGTTAGCCACCATACATGCTTAGTCGCTGCTGCAACCTCACCACTTTACCCCTTCCTTACCCTTTAAGCTTTGCTAGTCTTGATACCCATGGTAATGGGATTGCTGAGTCCTCGTGGCTCACAGATTACTACAACAACAGTTGCAGGTACAGGTTTTGTGATGTTCCTGACGCGAGAGTGATGTTATTTGTGTTGGAGTTCTTCTTCTGCTTCTTCTATGTTTGAGGGTTAGATTCCTGGTCGGCAGCCTGGGCTAGCAGGGTGGATATTGTTTGAGTTCCTGTTTATGTTTCATCCGTAGTCGGATGTTGTTCTTGTATATGATGTATTATTGTATTCATGTGTCATTGTATGTCTTGGTTGTTTCCCCACTATTATTTAATGTTGATGTAATGATATCCACCTTGAAAAGCGTCTTCAAGGTAAGCTTCTATCCTTGGTGGGACCTTCGAGTTCCTTTAGGATAGGGTCGCATCTTGGGCGTGACTAGTTGGTATCAGAGCCTCGACCGACCCTAGGAGCCCCTTGATTGATCGTGTAGTTTGGCCGATGTCGAGTCTAGAAGAAAACTTTTTCGGAGTCTAGTTATATCGGAGTAGGAATTCTTTTTACTCCTCAGCCCCTTCGTCGCTCTGGTAAGGAATCTTGACGTAGGTGTTTTGAACAACTTCTCTTCCCCTTCAAATATTTCTTTAGGATCACGCGGATAGTTTTCGCTCGTTGTCCTTCCTCTTTTGTCCAGTGCTTTTCTCATCAAGTCGACTCGAATCTATTTGTCTTTGGGAGATCAATCCTCGGCTCTTTTCAATCGACGTTGTTTCCCTGTCCGAAGTTGTCCTTGTTTTTCCGCACCCGCCCTCCCTTCTTCTTCTCGGAACTAGAGTCCGTAATCGAGTATCCATCCTACTCGTGTGAAGCCTTTGCATTCTCTCCTCAATTATTTCAACTGGTGCTTTTCTCTTCAAGATATTCGTTGATTCCTCATTCAAGTTGCCTGTGTTTTTTCCCGCCCTCCCACCCTTTTTATTCCTGGCACTACTAGGAAAAGGCCTACTAATGGCGCGCGAGTTTTGCCTACTAATGGCGCACTACTGGTGCGCCATTAGTATTTTTTTAAGAAAAAATCAATTTTTTTAATTTTTTTCTTAATCTCGGGTCACTATGGCTTAGTCTCGAGTCAAATCACATTCTGTGGTCAAACTTCCCGAAAGGTCACCCATCCTCACACTACTCTAGCCCGAGCATGCTTAACTTCATAGTTCTATCCAACTCCAGCACCACCTCACTTCACAAGCACTTGTTGATATATGTATCATATCAATCCTATTAAACCTTGCTGATGTCTAGGACTTTGTTCATGTTCATGAGTATGATGAAATTTTGAAAAAATATTTCAAACTTCCCGGTCATATTACGTATCATATTTTGAAAAATAATTCAATTTTTTTCGAAACCAATTTTTTTTCTGTTACTAGTGGCACACCTAGCAAACGGTGCGCCACTAGTAATTTTGAAATTTTTTCCATTTTTTCCCTCTAGATCTTAAAAGCCCCGTAACTTTTTTTCTGTTAGGTTTTTGGGGATTTTGAAAATGTTTAACGGGGTGGCCCCAGTTAAATTCGGATGTAACTTTTCGAGTAGATGATTTTTCATATATAAAACTTTTTAATCCAAGTACGTATGCAAAAGTTATGCCCATTTTACAAATTCTAGAGAGATTTTGCAAATAAAGTGGAAATTCATATTTGTAAATTTTCCTAACAAGTAGACCACATATCACATGGGAAACTTATTTTCTTTTATTTTTTGACATTTCCATCATTTTCTTTTATTTTTTTAAACTGAAAGGGCGGTCCACAGGGGGGGAGGGGGGTGCATTCGATGGAATTTTTGGTCAAAGTTAGTAATGGCGCACCGTGGGAGTGGTGCACCATTACTAGTTAAACTAGTAATGGCGCACCACACCCATGGTGCGCCATTACTAGTTTTGAAAAAAAATAAAACAAATTCTGATTTTATTTTGAAAAACACTTAGTAACGACGCACCAGTGGACAGTGCACCATTACTAGTTTTGAAAAAAAAAATTGAAAATTTTTTACTAGTGGCGCACCGTGGATGTGGTGCGCCATTACTAGTTTAACTAGTAATGGCGCACTATCCACTGGTGCGCCATTACTAGTTTTGAAAAAAATGAAAAAAATACTAATGACGCACCGTGGATGTGGTGCGCCATTAGTATTTGGACACTAATGGCGCACCAACACATGGTGCGCCATTAGTATATACTAATGGCGCACCACATGTCTGGTGCGCCATTAGTGGCCATATCATCTATAGCCCTTTTCCTAGTAGTGTGGAGTCTGAGCCTTTATTCGAACAATCAATTTCGTTCGTGCGGAGTATCTTCAGTCTTTCCTCAATTGTCTCAACCGGTGAAGTATCGTCAAGTTCATCATTGTTCGTCTCATTTCCTTTTCCGGTGGATCCAATTCAAGCTTTTCGTTGTCAATTATATTCTTTTCATCAACTCAAGTGTTTTCCCTTGCTTGTCCGCCTCTCCGCAGTTAATCCTTCCGGAGTGCTGAAGACATCTCAGAAGATTCGTGTTTGCATTCAATTATTTTGAGGTTGTCACCTCATTCAAATCTTTCAATCGTTCCGGTGTATCATTTCTCTTTCAACAATCATTTTCCAACGGTGTTTCTTTTAGTGGCCCCTAACCCACAGGTCTTTTCCCAGGATCTTACCCGACTCTTCTGATTTCCCCGGAGCTATTCTTAAATTCTTTTCGAAGTATGACGTAAGTATGAATTTCATCAGTCAGATGCCTTTCCAAGATCGATTCCAAATCATTTTCATTGTTGGATCAACATCTTCGTTTTCATCCTCCCGGAGTACCTCAACAATTTTGATGGTGTTTCTCGTCGTCCTTCTCAATGTTTGAAGACCGAAGAAGAGTTTTTCCTCTAAATCTTGTCCGTTCTCCCGGAGATTCGTGGTGCTAGCTTCATGTTATCCTCTCAAATTATTCCGTTTGTCAGAGATTCTTTTCTTACCCATCCGGAGTTTTTCAGGAGTTGTTTTCCCGTTTCGTTTATCCGGAGGCCATCTTTTTTGTATATTTCTTAATTCTAAGTTTTCAAATCCGTTCTTCAATAATTCTATATCCGTGCCCCTTCGTTCGTTTCAATATTCTTTCGGTGCTTCATTCAAGTATTCTTCAATCAGTTCGCGATCTCTACGTTCTCTTCTCTCTAAATTCCCTCAAGTACCTTCATGCTTTTCTAATTCTTCCCGGTGATTCATTCTCCTTTGTCATTCAATTTTGTATTCTTACGGTGGTTCGTTCAAGATTTCTTTTCTATGGTTATCGTATCAATTCATTCGTTCTTTCCAGTCCTACCGGTGGTACTTGAAGTTTTTTTCCCAAGTATTGCGTTATATCTCCCCTTAATCTTTCCCCAATGTAAATAAGTTGTATGCAATCCATTGGTTCTCATCAATTTAATTGGTGGAGGATAAGCATTAACATAATTCTTATTCTTCTTTCATCAAGTGAGTTATCTTTTCTTTTTGGAGATTGGTCAGGATGAACAATCTCTCGATTCCAGGTTGTTCATCTTTTCTTTCCGGAGTTCAAAGTTTTCTCGGTGACCTCGTCTCGAAGCTCCATCGGAATCATCGCAACACTCTAATCTTATTCTTTTCATCCTTCAATTTTATCTCGTCATCTGTTTGTTACCGGAGATCTTTACGGTGGATCGTCAGTATTTAATTCATTCTTCAAGTGTTCATCAAGATTCTTCGAGGCGAAGCTCAAGTATCTTTTCTTCTTGCATCTCGAAGTGCAATTAATTCTCCGTATTCTTTTGAAGGGGAGTTTTGCATTTCTTCGTTCTCCTCAGCTATTCAATCTTTTTCAATTGTGGTCGGTTATCACCGAGATTTGCCAAGCGTCCTTGGTAAAGCACCGGTAGACCGCCTGTCAAGTTTCGTGCCATTTGGAGTCCGTTTGATGCTCCAACGGTTAACCGGGTAGCCGCAAAGGCCTCTTTTGTGTGCAGCCCAACACCCCTCCAAAGTGGCCCAATAACCCAGCCTAACCCCCTCCATCCTCTCGGTCGTTCGATCACGATCGCGTGGCCGAAAACGGCTCCTCATTTAGAGTCTCCTAGCTCCCTCTACCTATAAAAACGCCCTCTCCCCCTCCATTTTCGGGTCCAAACCCTAGATCAAATCTCCCTCTCGCCGCCGGACATGTCCGCCTCCGTGTCGGACGCGTCCACCGCCGCCGCCACGTCGTTCCGGTCAATGAGAGGCCGCCATGTCGCCTTCCCCGCCGCCTCAGCCAACCGGCGCGCGCCACCTCACCCCGCCTCTCTCTCCTCCACCGCCGAAGCCCGCCGGGGCCCATGGTCGGCCCGCACCGGGCCCGACCGCGCCGAGCGGTCACCCGACCAAGCCCGCGCCTCGCGCCCGTCGTCCTCGCCGCTAATCTCTGCCTCGCCACCGGCTTCCCCGCCTCGCGCGCCCTGCTCGCCGGCGTGCTGCGCCGCCGCCTTACGCCTCCGCCGACCGGACGTCCACCGTCTCTGCGGCGCTGCGCACCGCCCGCCACCTCCATGCCACTGCCGCGCCACCGCTTCCATCGCCGCCTCGCGCCGCCGCGCTTGCTCGCCGCCGCCCTTTGCGCGCATGCCGTTGCTCGGTCTCCTCAGCTCCGCCTCGCCGCCTTGAACCTCGCCGGAGCATGCCGTCCACCCAACTCCGGACAGCCCCGGGCTCCTAGGCCCCTGTCGTGGAATTGTCACGGCAGATGTCCTCTTGCAAGGACTTAAACATGGAGCCATTGCAACTAGGAAGCTTAAAGGGGTTAATCGGGACAAAGGACATGAGAAGTTTATACTAGTTCAGCCCCTTACGGTGAAGGAAGGCCTACGTCTAGTTGGGTTGGTATTGCTTGATGTTTCGATGACCAGGGGGCGAGATATGCTATGCCCGGTTCTCGATGAGTTGTTTTCCTGCCCTAAGCCGCCAGCGGGTCGTCCCCTTATATACACGGGTTGACACCCTGCGGCCTACAGAGTCCCGGCCGACTCATAAACAGTGTCCGGCTCGGTGACTAGTTACTTCTACCTTATGTTACAAGTCATGCCATCATGGCGGTTTTTCACTATGGGCCTTAAGCCGCCCGTGGGTCTTAGACCCTATGAACCGCCATCTTCATGCTTGGTCTTGGGCTTCTTTCTGATGAGTCCTCTTTGCGTAACCCGGCCCCTCCTGGGCGGCTTACACAAATAGTCATATCCCCAACATTAGGCCCCAGAATGATTTGAACCGGTTCATGTCAATCTTAAAAAACCTTATGAACTGGCCTTTAGCCTTCTGTCTTGTGCGAAATTTTTAACCCGTCATGACATCATCATCTGGATCTGGGTTAAACCGCCGTGACGTCATCTTCAATAAAACTCATATTTTATTCCGTCATATCCTTCAACGGATCTTTGCCTTTACTGACCATCCCGAGAATCGAGGCGCCGAGGCTGCGGGATAATGATGCTTTGGTCTCCTCGTTTCTCGCGCCATCTCGGTTGGCCCTTCCTTATAAATAGGTGCGACTTAGGTCTTTTTCATTTCCTTCAGTCGTCTTCCTCCTCGTACTTCCTTCTCTGCTGCTCGAGCTCTATCGCCGCTGCCGCCGAACCCCTCGTCTTCAACGACTCAGGCCGCTGCATCAACCTGACTCTGACCAGAAAACGACGGCGACCCTCCACCGCTCATCCGCATCTGTGAGTTCCTCTTCTTTCCTTCCTCAAATCTGCATTGGAACTGTTTTGAGTTCGTCAGCGTTCATCGCCGCCCGATGCCAACCCTTTTAGTTTTCACCTCCAACGCACTGTTTTAGATCGTAAAACCACATAGAACTGCTGTGGTAGTTGTTTGTGCCTATTTTATATAAAAAACTGATCTCATATCACTTGTTTTGGAAGCCATCTTCGAACGCATGAACTTCTCTGCCCTGTTTTAGGTCTAGAATATTTTCCTTTCCAGAGCATAGTTTGATCCAAAATAATAACTGCATCTTGTGAAACCTGTTTGTTCCACACTTAGCCAAAAACTGCATCTGTTGACTCTGTTTCAGCCATAGTAGTTCATGTGACCGGTTTAAGATAATGCCGGCCGTTAGCACCGCTTTCTTCTGGTGACTTAAGAAAATTTTAATTGCCTTTGATACCTGACGTAGTTTAAACATTATCGCATAGTCACCTATATGTCATTAGGCCCCTTCTTAAGCCACCATCTTGAATAAACCCATAGTGCCTTCCTCCGGGTTATAATTAAACCGGAAAAATTCTTTTATCTTGCTATAGGATTCGATTTACGCAATGGCACCCAAAACTCCCAAACCTCCCGTGACCTGTAACTGGGTCCCATCCACTGTCACAGAAAACAAACTATCTGATTTTGTAAAGTCTGGTCATCTGCCCAAGAAGGATATTATGTCTTATCGTGCTCCTGACTCGTCTGAAGAAAAACCTCAACCCAAGGAAGGGGAGGTGATTATTTTTACTGATCACATGAGCCGAGGATTTGCTCCTCCCGGTTCAAAATTCTTTAGGGATGTTCTGAATTTCTTCGATCTAAGGCCTCAAGACATCGGGCCCAACTCCGTGTCAAATCTCTGTAACTTCCAAGTGTTTTGCGAAGTGTACCTTGGAGAAGAGCCAAGTTTGACCTTTTTCAGCGAGCTGTTTTATTTGAACCGGCAAAATGAACGTGCCAATGGGCCCAGTATGGAACTCGGTGGTATCTCGATCCAGCGGCGAAGAGACTGTCTTTTCCCTTATGCAGAACTACCAAGCCATCCGAAGGAGTGGAACCAAACATGGTTCTACTGCCAGGATACCTCTCCGGCTGGTGAGAATCCGCTACCCGGCTTTCGCGCTCTGCGCTTGGAGTCCAACCACCCATTGGCTGACAAATTATCTCCTGCTGAACGTATTCCACTTGCCCCCACCATAAAGAAGATTAAGGCTCTTTTGGGCAATGGTTTGGACGGCATTGATTTGGTCCGGACCTGGATTACCTGGTGGGTGATTCCGTTAAGCCGCCGACCCGGCTTAATGTGTACTTACTCAGGGGAAAAGGATGACCCGTTGCGTCATAGCCCTGACGATTTACCAGATGACACAATCGAGGCTGTGATCCAGTCACTGTTGAAAGAGGGGACTGTGGTGAATAATACCTTCAGCTTACTCCCCTTCTGTAAGAACAACCCGGCCCCTGCAGTAAGTCATCAGCCTAAATGATTACTTTTTACTATGTTTTACCTTATCTTTACTCATAATCCCTTACAACTCCTTACAGGTAAACGACAACTTCTGGAAAGTCCAATATGATCATGACGCGGCCAAACAAGCCCGGGCGGCGAAAAGAGCCGAAAAGAGAACCACCAGGCCTACCACTTCAAAGAAAAGGAAGCCAAGTGCCTCTGAGATGTTCCAACTTGACGATTCTGATGACAATGAGGAAGAGGTAACTTTTTCAACTTCCCTTATTCCTTTATCATTATCTTACTAACATTATCCCTCTTTCAGGAAGACATGGGCAACAGCCAACCCGTCGAAGAAGAGGTAACTATAATCTCCTCTGACTCCGAGCTTCGGCCGTGTCAGAAAATTCGAAGAGTAACTCGGAAAGTAAGATTTTCACACCCTTTGGCTTACCAAGATCCTCACTTTCTTTTGAAGCAATGGAAATTTGAAAACCAGAGGCAAACCCGGCCTAGCAAGGATGCAGAACTCTCCTCCGGCTTGCCTGACATAACCCGGAAACGTCAGACTGAGGTTATCTCCGACTTATACCCTTTCTTACCTTTGGCGGGTCTAATCCGTCAACCTCTCAACTCATTTGACTCCAATTACCAGGATACCTCTCCTTCATCCGGCGAAACCATGGAGTCAAACATGTCGGCTTTTAAGACTGCCCCTGGGTAATATAAATTTGTTTACCTTATGCTCTTGCTCATGTTTCTGTACTCATTCTTCCGTTTTGTCCATAGCGTGCAAGTGAAGACCAGGAAGAAAGCAAAGAAAGATAAGCCGGCCCAGGACCCTGTTGTAACTGAGCCGGCGCTTGGAGCGGCTGCACCTGATATTTCTGTTCACGAGCCGCCACCTCCATTATCTCATGATGCTCCTGTAACCTCTTCTGACCCGCCTACTGAACAAGTCATCAATGATTCTGATCACCCGGAGGCTCCTAGCTCCGCCAAGGCAGATGACCCAGAAGTTGAGTTTCTGAAGACTCAATTTGTTGAGCCGGCACAGCCCACTGTACTCGCCAAATGTTCTGCTAAGGAGGAATTATTAGAACGCCATAGGGCCAAGATGGATATCACCGACTATACTCATTTGAGTATTGGAGAAATCATCTCGGGTTATATCAATCATGTGCAGAACAGCCGTGACCTGGAAATTGACATGGTGAAGCAAATAGAACAAAAATCTGAGGTATGACTTATACTTCCTTACTTTTGAGCACACTTACTGTACCAGCCCCCAAGTCTATTGCTTATGAATAAATATGTTGTAGACTTAGAAAAATTGTTAGAGCTGTTTGTCCGGCTTTAAGAAAAAATATTTAAACCGGCTGTAACACAATACTTTTAACTTGCGATACACATTAGCCCCCAAGTGCCAAGCATCTTTGCTTGCAAAGTGCTTGGGACTTTAATATCCAGGATTGGCTTAACCATTTAGAAAGCTTCGGTATACATTAGCCCCCAAGTGTCAAGTATGTTTGCTTGCAAAGTTCTTGGGACTTAAAATTATTTACCATGATCCTGACTGTAACCCGATATCAATGCAGGCCACCATAAGTCAATTTGAGTCGGAGATTGCTGACCTGAAGAGCCGCTTGTCAGCCCAGGAGCTTGAAATTCAAAAAGCCAACTCCAAGTTTGAATTCAGTGTCTTTGAACAAGAGAAGTTGAAGAAGAACTTTGAGGCGGATAAGAAAATCAGGGCTAATGAAAAGGCCTTACTGGTGACCCGGGCCGATACAGCAGAAGCATCACTTGCAGAAGTCAACACCGAGCTGTCCGACTTAAAGCACCAGATATCTCAAATGGTCTCAACCATCATTGGTAAGTGACTGTATATGAATCTTAAATATTGTAAACCTCCAATACGGTTACTTCTGGCTTACCTTCTTATTTAACAACGCAAGCCCCAGGAGCACAAACCTTAAACAAAATATGCTGATCAAGCTGAAGGCAGTGTATACTCTGGTGGAACAACTTTACACCGGGTCACAACGTGCTCTGGCCGTTGTGGCTTTATCGAATGCCGTTCCTTATCTTCTTCAAGATATGCTGAAACGGCTTGCTGTGCTTCCTCAGCGGGTTCAAGAGCTAAGGCGGGCATCCGCAAGAGCCGGGGCCATAGCAGCGTTGAGCCGGGCTAAAGCATGGATTCCAGAACTAGAGCCGGCCAACATTGCTCTTGGATACCCGAGTCTAGAGGAGGATGGCACCTTATTTGATGAGGCAGACTTCACCGCCTGTGTGAAAGACATACACCCCGTGGCTACTCTTATTGGGAATGACACTGATCTGACCAAGTATCAGCCGGGTTATGATAGTGAGAACCGGAGGATTCCAACACCTCATTACCATGAAGTCAGCCTGATTCCTCTAACTCGTAAGCACACTTTTGCCCCTGATGTCAACCCAACTGGTTTAATCGATGATGAATTTGAGTTTGAAGCCTTGAGTGGCATTGACTGGGCCTCATCAACCTTCCAGGACAGGGCAGCCAACGGAGAGGCGGAGAAGGATAACCCGGAAGCCTCAGGTCAACCCCAAGAGTAAATCGCCAGGCGCCACACGCTTATGTCTTCGTAGAAAAAACAATGCTTCATCATTCAGACTCAGGGAGTCTTGTAATAGAATAGAAAATACTTTGAGTTTGTCATGCCTTCGCACATGCTTATGGCGCTTAATGCTTGCATAAGCCTCCGTCACTATGCACTCGCAGTTTATATGAACCTGTTATATCCTTGCAGAAATTTACTGGTATTGCCCTGCACATAAGACAAACAGCAATCCCTTGGCAGCTTATCGCATTGAGGGTCACATAAAGTTTTGATAACCTGGAATATGTACCGAACCATTTCAGGAAAACCAACTTACGATTAGGCTTTAGTAGACACAATCATAATGATATACCTGTGATGCTTGCGGTTATCTTTCTGGCTCATATAACCCAACCCCTGAGGTTAAGTTTAACTCCTGAAAATTGGCACATAAAAGTTCACCTGGTACTTAACAACCTGAGGTAACCAATATTAACCCGGAGGATTGCAATATACTCCATTGTATTTTCAAGAGGGTCTCAAGATAATCAAATATTGATACTTATAAAATATGATGAATAATAAACAAAATTCAAAGGTTTCTGATTCGAATACGATCAGTGAACCGTTCCAAAGGGGTTGAGCTAAGATTCGGATACGATCTGTTAGCCCCCAGTGGTTGTGGCGATGCCGATCAAGTGGGTATCGACAGCTATGTTCACTTTGGTTCGAATACGACCTATGTTTGAACAGGAAGCCCCCAAGTGACCATAAGAGTTGTTTAATGACGCTGATTCGAATACGATCCACGTCAGACCCAAAGGGGTTAAGCTATGATTCAAATATGATCAAGAAGCCCCCAAGTGGGTTTGGCAGTATGCCAATCAAGTGGGTATCGACAGCTATGTTCTCTTTGGTTCGAATACGACCTATGTTTGAACAGGAAGCCCCCAAGTGACCATGGCTAGATTCAGATATGATCATAAGCCGGACCAAAGGAAAGCGAGATTCAGATGTGACCCGTTCCCTCTTGGTTATCTCCACCACCTGACAAAGAAGACACATAAACCTTTTTTGGGAGTGAAAAAAAGGACAGAGGTCCTGCTTTATTGCTTTATGTAATATATACATAGTATAAATATATACACACTAGAGCCGGTGGCTCAAGTATAGTAAGGCCGAAGATGAGCGATATTCCACGGCCGGCGGGTCTCCTCCTCCGACTTACGTGAGTCTTTGTGCTCTCGAACATCGATAAGGTAGTATGACCCGTTGTTCAGATTCTTGCTGACCACAAAGGGTCCTTCCCAAGGAGGGGATAGCTTGTGCATGTCAGATTGATCCTGGATGAGTCGGAGCACTAAGTCGCCTTCCTGAAAGGTTCTGGACCTAACCCGGCGGCTATGGTAGCAGCGCAGGTCTTGCTGGTAAATCGCTGAGCGGGCTATTGCCAAGTCTCGCTCTTCATCCAACAAGTCAAGTGCATCTTGCCGAGCTTTTTTGTTGTCCGCCTCAACATAAGCCGCCACACGGGGTGAGTCATGACGGATGTCACTTGGCAGGACCGCCTCTGCTCCATACACCATAAAGAAAGGCGTGTAACCCGTAGATCTGTTAGATGTGGTATTGATGCTCCAAAGTACAGAAGGTAACTCCTCCACCCAACAACCCGGCGTCCGCTGCAAGGGGACCAAGAGCCGGGGCTTGATACCCTTCAAGATTTCTTGATTAGCTCATTCTGCTTGACCATTGGATTGAGGATGAGCCACAGCCGAAACGTCAAGCCGGATATGCTCTCGTTGACAGAACTCTTCCATAGCTCCTTTGGAAAGGTTAGTGCCATTATCAGTTATGATGTTGTGTGGAAAACCAAAACAAAAAATCACCTTTTTCATAAACTGGACCGCCGTGGCTGCATCACACTTACTGACTGGCTCCGCCTCAACCCACTTTGTAAACTTGTCAACCGCCACCAAGAGGTGCATCTTTTTGTCCTTAGACCTTTTGAAAGGCCCGACCATATCAAGCCTCCAGACTGCAAACGGCCAAGTAATTGGAATCATCCTCAATTCTTGAGCCAGCACATGGGCTTGTCATGAGAACTTCTGACATCCGTCACATTTACTGACCAGATCTTCTGCATCAGCATGAGCCGTCAGCCAATAAAACCCATGACGGAAAGCTTTGGCCACAAGAGATTTTGAATTGGCGTGATGACCACAATCGCCTTCATGAATCTCACGAAGGATCTCCTGACCCTCCGCAGGTGACACGCAACGTTGAAACGCTCCAGTGACGCTGCAGTGATGTAACTCGCCATTAACAATTGTTATGGACTTGGACTGCCGGACGATTTGTCTTGCCAAGGTCTCATCTTCAGGCAACTCCCCCCGGGTCATATAAGCCAAATAAGGCACTGTCCAATCCGGGATAACGTGGAGAGCCGCTACCAGCTGTGCCTCCGGGTCTGGCACTGCCAGATCTTCCTCTATAGGTAACTTGACAGAAGGGTTATGCAAAACATCAAGAAAGGTGTTAGGCGGCACTGGCTTACGCTGTGATCCCAGCCGTCTTAAGGCATCAGCCGCCTCATTCTTCCTTCGATCGATGTGTTCCACCACATAACCCTTGAAGTGCCCAGCCACAGCGTCAACTTCATGACGATAAGCTGCCATAAGGGGATCTTTAGAGTCCCACTTGCCTGACACCTGTTGAGCCACAAGGTCTGAATCTCCTAAGCACCTTACCCGGCTTAAGTTCATCTCTTTGGCCATCCGGAGACCATGGAGTAAGGCCTCGTACTCAGCTGCATTGTTAGTACAAGGAAACATAAACCGGAGCACATAACAGAATTTGTCTCCTCGAGGGGAAGTTAACACGACTCCAGTCCCCGAGCCTTCCAACTGCTTGGACCCATCAAAGTGAATAGTCCAATATGTGTTATCGGGCTTCTCCTCAGGTGCCTGTAGCTCTGTCCAGTCACTGATAAAATCCACCAAGGCTTGAGACTTAATAGCAGTACGTGGCACATACTTCAGACCATGAGGCCCGAGCTCGATGACCCACTTGGCGACTCGTCCTGTGGCCTCTCTGTTCTGGATGATGTCTCCCAAGGGGGCAGAACTTACCACAGTGATAGGGTAACCTTGGAAGTACTACTTCAGCTTCCAGCTTGCAATGAACACCTCATAAACTAGCTTCTGCCAATGAGGGTACCTTTGCTTTGACTCGATGAGCACCTCACTGACATAATAAACCGGCCGTTGAACCGGATGCTCCTTACCAGCCTCCTTGCGCTCCACCATAATTGCAACGCTGACGGCTCATGAATTAGCAGCCACATATAATAGCAAAGGCTCTTTGTCAATGGGAGCTGCAAGGACCGACGGCTCAGACAACTGCCTTTTTAAATCCTCAAAAGCAGCATTAGCAGCATCAGTCCAGAAAAAGGTGTCTGCTTTCTTCATCATCTAATACAGCGGTAGGGCCTTCTCGCCTAGCCGGCTTATGAACCGGCTTAAAGCAGCAACATGACCCGCCAGTCGCTGAACATCATTGATACATGCCGGTTTAGCCAAGGAAGTGATTGCCTTGATCTTCTCCGGATTAGCTTCGATGCCCCTGTTTGAGACCAAGAATCCCAAAAGCTTGCCTGCAGGTACACCAAATACGCACTTCTCTGGGTTAAGCATCATCTTGTAAACCCGGAGGTTATCAAAGGTTTCTCTAAGATCAGATATCAAGGTTTCCGTCTCTCTGGACTTCACCACTATATCATCCACATAAGCATGAACATTGCGCCCTATCTGATTGTGGAGACAATTTTGTACACACCGCTGATAAGTCGCCTGGGCACTCTTGAGCCCAAAAGGCATAGACACATAGCAGAAGGCTCCAAACAGAGTGATGAAAGCCGTCTTCTCCTGGTCCTTAACTGCCATCTTGATCTGATGATAACCAGAGTAAGCATCCAAAAAGCTCAGACACGCACAACCCACCGTAGCATCAATGATTTGATCAATACGGGGGAGAGCGAAAGGATCAGCCGGACAAGCTTTATTTAAGTCCGTGTAATCCACACACATCCGCCAGGTGCCGTTTTTCTTGAGCACGAGCACCGGGTTAGCCAACCACTCCAGGTGAAAAACTTCAATAATGAAACCAGCCGCCAACAGCCAGGCGACCTCCTCTCCAATAGCTTTTCGTCGTTCCTCATTGAATCGCCGCAGAAACTGCCTGACCGGCTTATACTTCGGATCAACATTAAGAGTGTGCTCAGTGAGTCCTCTCGGTACACCCGGCATGTCAGAAGGCTTCCATGCAAAGATGTCCCGATTCTCACAGATGAACTCGATGAGCGCGCTTTCCTATTTAGGATCCAAGTTGGCACTGATGCTGAACTGTTTAGACGAATCGCCTGGAGTAAAATCAATAAGCTTGGTCTCTGCAGCCGACTTAAACTTCATGGCCGGGTCATGTTCCGTGGTTGGTTTTTTGAGGGAGGTCCTATCCGCCGGGTCAACGTTATCTTGATAAAATTTGAGCTCCTCTGCTGCACAGACAGACTCGGCATAAGCCGCGTCGCCTTCTTCGCATTCTAGGGCCACCTTTCGACTTCCATGCACAGTGATGGTGCCCTTGTAACCCGGCATCTTGAGCTGCAAGTAAACATAACACGGCCGCGCCATAAACTTGGCATAAGCCGGCCGTCCAAACAAAGCGTGATACAGACTTTTGATTTTGACCACCTCAAAGGTTAACTTCTCTGCCCTAGAATCATGCTCGTCTCCAAAGGCCACCTCCAGCTTGATCTTACCGATGGGGTAGGCCGACTTACCAGGCACCACTCCATGGAAAACAGTATTGGATGTCTTTAAATTCTTGTCAGTTAAACCCATGCGCCGAAAGGTCTCGTAATAGAGGATGTTGATGCTGCTACCTCCATCCATGAGCACCTTAGTGAATTTATAACCACCGACCTGCGGTGCCACCACCAGGGCCAGTTGACCCGGATTATCAACCCGGGGAGGGTGATCCTCCCTACTCCAAACAATGGGCTGTTCCGACCACCTTAAGTAATGAGGGACTGCTGTCTCAACAGAGTTCACAACCCTCTTATGAATTTTCTGATCACGTTTACACAAACTGGTGGTGAACACGTGATACTGCCCACTATTTAGCTGCTTTGGATGGCTCTGATAACCCGGCTGCTGCTGCTGTTGACCTCCTTGACCAGACTGCTGTTGGTTATAACCACCCTGGTTTCCCTGAAAACCGGACCCTGAACCGTCGCCCGTGCCATGAAAGCCGCCAGCTCCTGAGCCGCCACCCGGGCCTTGACTGCCATCAAACGTATTAGAATTCTTGAAAGCCTTCATGATTGCGCAATCCTTCCATAAGTGAGTCATTGGCCGTTCCCGGGTACCGTGTTTCGGGCAGGGCTCATTGAGTAGTTGTTCAAGAGATGGACCGG
The DNA here is from genome assembly GCA_034509565.1 of Triticum monococcum. Classification (NCBI taxonomy): domain Eukaryota; kingdom Viridiplantae; phylum Streptophyta; class Magnoliopsida; order Poales; family Poaceae; genus Triticum; species Triticum monococcum. The sequence continues at coordinate 616,656,106 of CM067846.1, forward strand.
ACCCACCAAACCGAGGTGGTGGCTTTCCTTTGCGTTTCTGGTTGTTACCCTGTGCATTGGCCACAAATTCCAGGTTACCGTCCGCCTTACGCTTATTGCCTCCTTGATTCGTCGGGTTATGCTGCTGACCCTTTCCATTACCGTTCTTCTTTCCCTTCCCTGTCTTTTCCTCATCAGACGCGGGATCCTTGGTACTATCAGAATCGGCATACTTGACTAAAGCCGCCATCAGCGTCCCCATATCATTGTAGTCACGCTTAAGGCGCCCCAGCTTCTGTCTCAGAGGCTCAAAGTGGCAATTCTTCTCCAGCATGAGGACTGCTGAGCCGGCATCCATCTTGTCAGACGAATGTATTATATCTTTGACCCGGCGCACCCAATGAGTCGTGGATTCACCTTCCTCCTACTTACAATTTGTCAAATCCACAATCGACATAGACTGCTTGCAAGTGTCCTTGAAGTTCTGGATGAAATGAGCCTTTAGCTCTGCCCATGAACTAATAGAATTGGGTGGCAAGCCCTTTAACCAAGAACGGGTCGTTCCGTCCAACATCATGGTGAAGTATTTAGCCATCGCTGCATCACTAACCTCCAGCAGCTCCATGGCCATCTCATAGCTTTCAATCCACGCCCCAGGCTGTAAATCGGCCGTATAATTCGGCACCTTTCGAGGTCCCTTGAAATCCTTGGGCAGACGTACATTACGTAGAGCCGGTACCAGACAAGGAACACCTCCGGTTCTAGTAGCAACACCCGCCTCAACGGAAGTCGTCGGGTAAGCCGATAATTCCTGTTGGGCCGCTAGCTGAGCCGCCCGCTCGTCCTCCTGACGTATCCAATCCTGAACCGGGTTATACCTGCCAGGTTGGTTCCGGCGCTGGGTGCTACTTGACAAGGCCTCTAATTCCATGTGTCTACTATAACTCGGTGTCCGGTTTGGACGAGGCGGAGCTAACCAGGGCGGAGGAGTTGAGTGAATCATGTCCCGGCTGTAGGAGTAGGTCTCTTGCTGAGCCAGAGCTGTTTGGACAAGTTCCCAGATCCTCTGGGTCTCCACCGATGTCGGATCATCACCATCCACTGGGAGAGCCGCCAAACGCGTTGATGCCGCAATTAAGTTCTCCATGGGGTTGGAGAAGTGACCCGGTGGTATTGGTACATAACGGGGCGGTGCCATATTGCCGTGAAGAGGCGCCGTCACCTGAGGCTGAACCAGGCCCCCCGCTCTGGATGTCATAAGCTGATTCGCACCTGGCGGGTTACTTGGGCCGGCTCCGGGTGTAGCGAAGAGATTCCGAGGATCATAAATCGAAGGTAAATGGGACTGAGTTTTCTGATGTCTCCTCCTCATTACCTGATTAGATGCGTTCGGACTCATTGTGAGCTGAAAAGCCTCTGCCTGAAGTTGTTGTGCCCGTACATCCAAAGACGCCCGCTCTGTGGCCAATCTAGTATCTTCAGCTGCTAAGGTTTCCTTGGCCTGGGCGATCTCCTCACGAACCCGTGCCACCTCTGCCTCATCCTCAGATTGGTTCGCATGGATGATTGTAGCGGTTAATAGGGCCATAAGTTTATCCATGAGATCCATCAGCACCTGAGCCGGTGAGCGCACAGGGCCTCCTGCCCCGGCTGCTCCTAACTCGGACGTTATCGCTGCTAAGGCCGTAGAATTTTGGCCGGGTTGAGTACCAGCCATGAAGACTCCTGCTTAGTTTGGCGACTCTGAGGGGTCCGGAATAGTGCTGCCATCAGAACAGCCCCCAAGCACACCATCTTGAACTTGGTACAACGAATCTGTTGAGCCGGCCGACGAATCACCGTCAGAGAGGACGGCCGGCTCACCATCACCTTCAGATCCTTCAGAAAGTTCACCTCCGTGGATGCAACCCACGAAGGCACACTTCACGACGGGTTGAGCTCGGGCGGGTCTCGCACGCTGAGCCTTCTCGACGAGGTCGGTGCAGTTGTCCGGCTCAGGGCCCGGCTCACCAATCCGGCCGATGAAGACGTGAATTCCGCCAAAGGGGACCCGGTACCCGTACTCAATTGAGCCGGCATCGGGGCCCCAGCCTTCGTCGTTGATGTAGATCTTGCCGTGACGACTCTTGGTCATCCGGCCGACTGCGTATCCCTTGAGCCCTTCCTAGCTGCCCTTCAAGAACTCAAATCCACCGTGCGCTGGCCCCACGGTGGGCACCAAGTGTCGTGGAATTGTCACAGCAGATGTGCTCTTGCAAGGACTTAAACGTGGAGCCATCGCAACTAGGAAGCTTAAAGGGGTTAATCGGGACAAAGGACACGAGAAGTTTATACTAGTTCAGCCCCTTACGGTGAAGGAAGGCCTACGTCTAGTTGGGTTGGTATTGCTTGATGTTTCGATGACCAGGGGGCGAGATACGCTATGCCTGGTTCTCGATGAGTTGTTTTCCTGCCCTAAGCCGCCAGCGGGTCGTCCCCTTATATACACGGGTTGACACCCTGCGGCCTACAGAGTCCCGGCCGGCTCATAAACAGTGTCCGGCTCGGTGACTAGTTACTTCTACCTTATGTTACAAGTCATGCCATCATGGCGGTTTGTCACTATGGGCCTTAAGCCGCCCGTGGGCCTTAGACCCTATGAACCGCCATCTTCATGCTTGGTCTTGGGCTTCTTTCTGATGAGTCCTCTTTGCGTAACCCGGCCCCTCCTGGGCGGCTTACACAAATAGTCATATCCCCAACAGCCCCGGAGCCGGACTCGCCGCTCGTCGCCGGCCACCCACCTCGCTGGAGTTCCGCGCCCTCGCCGGAGTCGCAGAAATGCTCGCCGGAGCCGGATCCACTACTGGGTGGATGAGATCCACCAGCACCTCCAACCAAACAGCCTCCCGCGCCCGGATCCCTTCGTCCCGCTCCGTCCCGTCCCGTCCCGTTTTTCGCGCAGGGTAATTTTCTCTAAGTCCCCAGATTCCAATACTATGTGTGCATCTTCATCGCATCGTAACTCCATGCATACTGCTCCGTTTCGTGTGTGTGATATATAGAAATGTTCATTGTGAGATGCTCTACATTTTTCTCCATTGTGCCATGTTTGTTTGAGTTCATCTTGATGCCCTAATCATCATTGCAAGAGTGCTATATAATGTTGTCTGCTGTAGCTTATCAGAACATGCTAATTTGTCATTTTTGCATCTTTATGTGTGATTTTCTTTTGAACATGAAGTGTAACACCCTCGATGCGACTATATCTCCCACGTGTCGAGGCACGACTTAGAGGCATAATCGCATTGAAGGCATATGTCGCAAGTGAGGTAATCTTCACACAACCCATGTAATATAATAGGGGAAAAAAAGGTTACATAGTTGGCTTACACTCGCCACTTCACACAATTACATGAATAAAACATTACATCAACCAAGTACAATCAGGGCCCAACTACGGAGCCAAAATAAAGAAGAACCCCAAATGCGACAAAGGTCCCCGATCGACCCCAACTGGGCTCCTCTACTGATCAACTGGAACGAAACAACACAAATGAACAAGGTCTTCAACGAGCTCCTCCTGAGCTTGGTTGCGTCATCTACACGGACTCATCGGCACCTGCAAACTGGTTTTGGAAGTATCTGTGAGCCACGAGGACTCAGCAATCTCGCACCCTCGCGATCAAGACTATTTAAGCTTATGGGTAAGGCAAAGGTATGAGGTGGAGCTGCAGCAAGCGACTAGCATATATGGTGGCCAACCTATTCGCAAAAGAGAGCGAGAAGAGAAGGCAAAGCACGGTCGATAAAATATGATCAAGAAGTGATCCTGGACTACCTACGTCAAGCATAACTCCAACAACCGTGTTCACTTCCCGGACTCCGCCGGAAAGAGACCATCACGGTTACACACGCGGTTGATTCATTTTATTAAGGTTGACTTCAGGTTTTCTACAACCGGACGTTAACAAATTCCCATCTGCCCATAACCGCGGGCACGGCTTTCGAAAGTTCAATCCCTGCAGGGGTGTCCCAACTTAGCCCATAACAAGCTCTCACGGTCAACGAAGGAATAGACCTCCACCCGAGATATTCCGATTAGACTCGGTATCCCAGTACAACAAGACATTTCGACAGGGTAAAACTAAACCAGCAACACCGCCCGAATGTGCCAACAAATCCCGATAGGAGCTGCACATATCTCTTTCTCAGGGCACACTCAGATTGTCCTAGGTACGGGCAAGCCAGCCCAGAGTTGCCCCTGGTGGCCACCGGCAGTTGACAGGTGGACCAACACTCAGAGGAGCACTGGCCGGGGGGGGGGGGGGGTAAAATAATGATGACCCTTGAGCCGGCCGACTCAAGGGAAGAAAAAGGCTAGGTGGCAAATGGTAAAACCAATGTTGGGCATTGCTAGAGAAGCTTTACTTAAGGCGAACTGTCAAGGGGTTCCCATTATAGCCCAACCGCGTAAGGGACGCAAAATCCGGGAACATAACACCGATATGACGGAAACTAGGGCGGCAAGAGTGGAACAAAACACCAGGCATAAGGCCGAGCCTTCCACCCTTTACCAAGTATATAGATGCATTAATTAAATACGATATATAGTGATATCCCAACAAGTAAATAAATGTTCCAACAAGGAACAACATCTCCATGTTCCAACAAGGAACAAACTTCAATCTTCACCTGCAACTAACAACGCTATAAGAGGGGCTGAGCAAAGCGGTAACATGGCCAATCAACGGTTTGCTAGGACAATGGTGGGTTAGGGGCTGAACATGGCAATTTGGGAGGCTGACAAGCAAGTGGTAGGCATCGTAGCAATGGCATAGCAAAAGAGCGAGCAAACTAGCATAGCAAAGATAGTAGTGATTTCGAGGGTATGATCATCTTGCCTGAAATCCCGCAAGGAAGAAGAACGAGTCCATGAAGAAGACAAACGGACGTAGACGAACGGGTCCTCACAAACTCGACGTTATCGGAACCAACCCGAGGAAGCAATCACCGGAAAAGAAGCACACAACATAGTAAACAACCACGGCATAAACATGGCATGATGCACAATCAAGTATGATGCATGTCCGGTTTAACGAGGGCATGGCATGGCAAAATGCACAAACGATCCTACAAATTAAGTGGAGCTCAATATGCATCGGGATGCATATTGACAAAACACCACATTAATTATTTAGTTCGATCTCGTTTATGTACGCAACAATATTAAATGTTGTTAAACATGGAAAGAGGTGAAGCAAATGAAAACTACCTATCTAGTCAAGTTTAAATGAGGCCGGAATCAACGAACAACAATTCCGGTAAATCCCCATAGCATATTTTAGATTTGGTCCTGATCTGTCCTAAACACAATTTTAGATTTGTTTAACATGCAAAGTGATGCCACCATGATAAACTAGGCAAAATTCTACCCCACCTACATATAAAGTTTACTAAATTCCGAGTTACGGTTAATTAGTTATGAATTAAATCATTTTAGCATGACATAGGGGCAAATATATGTAAACAGCATTTTAAATATTTCAAACATAGGTGAAAGTTGCATATTATGAAACTAGACACAATTTTAAGCAAGTTTCATATATTAAGTTTTTACATGTGATGCACCGTTTGTGAGATATTATATGCATGAAGAACAGGGGCTATACTGCAAAACTGCCATCTCTGGAAAAAAAATAGCTAAATCGCTGGACAGGAAAAAAAACGTGCATCGGGCCGAATCTGAGGCAAGCCCAACAGGAGAGAAAAAAACAGGAGACGTTGGGGAGGCCTCACCCAGTGGGCTCGGCCCGGTCGGAGGGAGAGGAAGTAGGCTGAGGCGGGGCGCTGCGCTGGAGATGGCCTGGGATCTGGGCCGAAAGCGGGGGCTGTCAGGGCCCACGAGGCGCAGGGCGTCCTCCTCCTCGATCCCGCCTGGATCGAGGGAGGCAGGGGGCGGCGGCGGCTCCGTTCGCCGGCGGGCAACGGCGATGAGGGGCGGAGGAGGCCGGCGAGGGCAGGGGACGCGCGGATCCGGGCGTGGGGTCCCCGGATCCGGCGACGGACGAGGTCGGCGAGCCCACGACGACCCTGACGAGGCGGCGGGGTGAAGCTCCGGTGGCGCGCAAAGCGAGGATGGCCGGCGACGAGAGTGGGGAACCGCGCCAGCGAGGCGGAGCGCTCCGGCGGGCGATTCCGGCGACCGGAGATGGTGAAGAGAACGGACATGGGCGGCAGTTGTGCAGGGAAAACGGCGGCCCGGCTCGGGCCCGGGGAGGGCCGGATCTGGGCTCCTCCGGGCCCCGACGAAGTGGGCGCGGGGAGGACATGTGGCGGCGTCTGTGTGGAGGAGAGGGGCGGCGGAGCTGACGTGGCTCGCCCCCATTGGTTGGAGGGACGTGGCAGCGGGCGGCGGACATTGTCCGGGCGCGGGGTGGACGCGTCTGGCGTGCGAGGAGAGGGAGAGATCTAGGTTTAGGGGTAGATGGCACCGCGAATTTCGGAGGGGGGTGTATATATAGGCATAGAGGGAGCTAGGAGAGTCCAAATGAGGTGCGGTTTGCGGCCACGCGATCGTGATCGAACGACCGAGATGATGGAGCAAGGTTAGGTGGGTTTTGGGCCAAAATGGAAGGGTGTTGGGCTGCAACACACACGAGGCCTTTTCGGTCCCTCGGTTAACCGTTGGAGTATCAAACGAAGTCCAAATGGTACGAAACTTGACAGGCGGTCTACCGGTAGTAAACCAAGGCCGCTTGGCAAGTCTCAGTCCAATTCGGAAATGTTTAATCCCCACACACAAAAGAAAGGTAGAAATGACCACCGGAGGAGAACGAAGCGCCGGATTGCAAAACGGGCAACGGGGAAAATGCTCGGATGCATGAGACGAACACGTATGCAAATGAAATGCGCACGATGACATGATATGCAATGCATGACATGCAAGCAATGACAAGGAAACACCAGCGAATAACAGAACGACAGCTGGCACATCGGTCTCGGGGCGTTACATGAAGTCTACATGTGTTATGAGCTAAAACATGTCATCTTTGCTGTGGTGCAATCCTCTTTTCATGATATGCCATGCATTGATTGTTTCATGCTTGCAAAGTAGCCTCCATGATGTTGCTGATTTCAGGGACTTAGAATTTCACCAAGTCTTTGTTCTGCTATTATTTTCATGCCATGTATTCATGTTACTACAGTGAAACTTGATTACTTTTGTATGTAGCCTCATGTTACCTTGTTGCATCCATGTTTTGAATGTGTTTGCTTGATGTTTGAATGCATTTTGCATCAATGCCATGGTTAACTTGTTTTGCTCATATCTTCTAGGCCGTAGATCCGAATCTAATGAACTTTATATGTAACTTGACTAGAATTTCATGTAGATCATCATGGTGCATCTTAACTTGCTGTTTAACAACTTGAACATAAGGTTTATCCAGATCTGGACCAATTTCGAAAATTGCATATGAGGACTTACCGGAATTGTCCTATGTTGTTTCCGGCCTCATTTAAACTTGCTTTCATGTGTTGTCCTTTGTATGCATCATATCTTGCCATGAGTAGATTCATGTAGCCTTGCCATGCATCATACTTGGTTGAGCATCATGTCTTGTTCATGTGTGGTGTGTTTACCATGTTGTGTGCTTCTTCTCGATAGTTCCCGTTTCGTTGCGATCGTGAGGATTTGTTCGTCTACGCTTGGTTCGTCTTCATGGCTTCATCTTCTTCATGGACTCGTTCTTCTTCCTTGCGGATTTCAGGCAAGATGACCGTCACCTTGGATCTCACTACTATCATTGCTATGCTAGTTGCTTCGTTCTATCGCTATGCCGCGTTACCTACCACTTGCTGCTCAAGCCTCCCAAATTGCCATGAGCCTCTGACCTTTGTTACCCTTCCTAGCAAACCGTTGTTTGGCTATGTTATCGATTTTGTTCAACTCCTCTTATAGCGTTGCTAGTTGCAGGTGAAGATGAAGATTGCTCCAAGTTGGATTATGTTTATGTTGGGATATCACGATATCTCTTATATTATTAATGCATCTATATACTTGGTAAAGGGTGGAAGGCTCGGCCTTATGCCTGGTGTTTTGTTCCACTCTTGCCGCCCTAGTTTCCGTCATATCGGTATTATGTTCCCGGATTTTGCGTCCCTAACGCGGTTGGGTGATTTATGGTACCCCCTTGACAGTTCGCTTTGAATAAAACTCCTCCAGCAAGGCCCAACCTTGGTTTTACCATTTGCCTCACCTATTACCTTTCCCTTGGGAGTCGCGCTCTCGAGGGTCATCTTTATTTAGCCCCCCGGGCCAATGCTTGTCTAAGTGTTGGTCCAAACTAGAGCCACTTGCGGTGCCGCCCCTAGGTAACTTGGGGTATCTTCGGTTGCCGTACGTAGTGTTCATCCGGTGTTGCCCTGAGAACGAGATATGTGCAGCTCCTATCGGGATTATCGACACATCGGGCGGTCTTGCTGGTCTTGTTTTACCATTGTCGAAATGTCTTGTAAACAGGATTCCAAGACTGATCGGGTCTTCCTGGGAGAAGGAATATCCTTCGTTGACCGTGAGAGCTTGTGATGGGCTAAGTTGGGATACCCCTGCAGGGTTTGAACTTTCGAAAGCCGTGCCCACGGTTATGTGGCAGATGGGAATTTGTTAATGTCCGGTTGTAGTAAACTTGAAGTAAACTCTTCTAAAATACACGAACCGTGTGCGTAACCGTGATTGTCTCTTTTCGGGGTTGTTCGAGAGGAGAACACGGTTTCTGGGTTATGTTTGACGTAAGTAGGAGTTCAGGATCACTTCTTGATCATTACTAGTTGACGGTCGCTTGCTTGCTTCTCTCCTCGCTCTTATTTGCATAAGTTAGCCACCATGCATGCTTAGTCGCTGCTGCAACCTCACCACTTTACCCCTTCCTTACCCTTTAAGCTTTGCTAGTCTTAATACCCATGGTAATGGGATTGCTGAGTCCTCATGGCTCATAGATTACTACAACAACAGTTGCAGGTAAAGGTTTTTGTGATGTTCCTGACGCGAGAGCGATGTTATTTGTGTTGGAGTTCTTCTTCTGCTTCTTCTTCGTTTGAGGGTTAGATTCCTGGTCGGCAGCCTGGGCTAGCAGGGTGGATATTGTTTGAGTTTCTGTTTATGTTTCATCCGTAGTCGGATGTTGTTCTTGTATATGATGTATTGTTGTATTCATGTGTCATTGTATGTCTTGGTTGTTTCCCCACTATTATGTAATGTTGATGTAATGATATCCACCTTGCAAAAGCGTCTTCAAGATGCGCTTCTATCCTTGGTGGGACCTTCGAGTTCCTTTAGGATAGGGTCGCATCTTAGGCGTGACAGAACTCCATCCTATTAAAATGTGGTGTCAGCGTTGCTCAGGATGCCCACAGGTCTCCCACCGCAAAATCAATCCTTCCCTGCTGCAATCACATCGACGCCTCACACACCAGGACGCCCGACCCCGGCAAGCCTTACTTTTTACTCATTAGGTTTGCAGTCTCCACCTGGACTCCCGACCCGTATGAGCCTCAACTCTTCCTCCTTATGCTCGTCGTTGGGACCTGGATGACCTACTCCGACTTGCCTCCCGAATGCATCATACTAGACCAATCCCTTCCCATAGCTCAAGGTGAGCAAGCCCTTTCCCAATCTTCCCCCTTCCGATTTGTGTGATGTGTACATTGTGAGTGGCGTTGGGATGAGCTGACCCAACCTCCCGAACGGGCGCTACTCCTCACTTGGAGTCGAAAGTGGGGCATGAAGCTAGCCCCCAGGATTTCCTCGAGAGATTCCAAATGGGGCCAAAAACTATCATAAGTTGCAACTTAGGTGGTAAATCATGGAATTCACTTCAAATTTCAAGATTGCCGAACAAATATTTTTTAAAGGATATAATACAGAGAAGCCATTTCATAGTTGCTTAAAATAGTTAAAAAATGATATGTTTTCTACTGCCCTATCAAATGAATTGATAAGTAATGTAGGTGGTTGATCTCTAGATTTTAATTAGCATCCCCCTAAGGCTCAGTTTGACCGAGACATCACGGTTGACGGACGTCATCTGGTTGGTCCTTCTTGTTGCTTTAGACCCTGTGTTTTCATTTGTCTTTCGTTCAATGGATGGGTTCAGTGGATCTGCTAGCCAGAAACGACTTATCGTTTTTAGTGGATGGAAGAACTTGATAATTCTTTTTCAGTTTGTGATAATTGTGGTGTTGCTTTTATCTTGTGGTCGCATGTAGAAATGCATTGACCACTTTATTGTTTAGTAAGTAGGCATTTGTACTAAAGAGCTACCTTGTGATTTCAAAAGAAGTTTGTGTGAACTATTTTATGTAATGGTTATGTGAGTTTGTTGTTAGACATTGAGACTTGAAATGCATGTTTGTGTATTGTATATTATTTTTGCGGCAGGGATCCGGGGGAAAGCAGTAAAAAGTTGTTTGCGAACGGATCTTTGCCGAGAGCGGCTCTCGGCAAAGTGGCATGCTAGCAGTTGGCTGTGGCAGTTTTGCCGAGAGCCACTCTCGGCAAAGTGGCATGCGCTGGCGGTTGGCTGTGGCGGTTTTGCTGAGAGCCACTCTCAGCAAAGAGCTGACGAAACCAGCCGACGTGAAAGTCACTCTATATTGCCGGGTGGTACTGTTTGGCTCTCGGCAAACTCTTTGTCAAGTGCCCGTGTCCTGGTTCTCGACAAATTTTTGTTTGCCGGAGAGGTGTACGTCGTGTGGCTTTTGTCAAGTGCAACACTCGGCAAAGGCTTTGTCGGCTGTTGTTGGCCCTTTGCCAAGTGTCTGTGGCACTCGGCGTATAACTCGATTCCAGTAGGGCGCTGCCACGGATGCCCTAGCTGGATGCGCTGCCGCTGATTTTTTGTAACAGGTGTTGCCCTGTTGCATTGCAATGCTTCTTATATATAAGAGTATTAAAGCCACTAAGCAGGGCTCCCTCACATTCAATTCCAGTGCTGGCATGAGCTTCCCCTGGGCCGACACGTGTTGGCCTGTTGTTTCCTATTTTTTTTAACTTTTTCTGATAATTACCACTAGACGTGGGGCTTGCTATTCACCACAAATTCCCCCTCGTTCGTTCTGCTTCGTTTATTAGAGATTCCTGTACGGATTACACATGGATGTATATATACGAATTATAATTATCTGTCTAAAAAATATTTTCATATGAAGAGTATTTCTAGAAATAAAAATACAAACAATTTTTAATATGATTTTTACATATCAAAGAAAATATACCCTTTGACTAGGTTTGTACTAATTTCCACGCTAAGATGACATCAAAATTAATAAAAAAAATCATAGCTCAAATGAGCTTTCTCCTTTTCCCCTTTCTTCCTTTATTGCCCTAAGTGATTTATGTTAGAACGACACGTATTTATTCAGGTGGCCACCGCTTTGGATAAGTCTTCATGAACTATTATATATGATACACACGCTTGTGTGTATCCTTAAAAAAAAAGTCTTCACGAACTATTCTCTTTTCGTCTAGCCTCTGCCTCGCACCCAGTTTATTATTTTTTGAAATAAAAATTAGGCTCCAAGAAGTAACATCCTTCAACACATGGTCCAGCCACACCGCTTTGACTAGCTAGATATTTATCTTTCCCCTCGACTTCTCAATCTCCACCCCTCGCCACAGCCGCTTTTCCCCTACCCGTCGCTCACTGCCCAAGCGCCTGCCACCTTCCTGTTCTCCTCTATCTTGCTCCTGCACCACCGTAGCGCATCGCCGGGTTTCTAGAATACATCGGCCTACGACTCCGGCGTCGTCGATGGGAGGTTACCTCCTTGTGCGTGCGCCAGCTACTCGACCCACATCGAGGGAAGGCGGCACAAGAATAGACCATCACACAGGAGCCTGTCTCCTACTCCCTCTGTCTAGGTGTGTAAGTCATCTTATGAAAACCAAATAATTTCAAAACACTTAGGCGCGGTACATTAACTCTCATCTCGTTTCTTGTTTCGTGACATATTAACCAATAAAAGATGTGGGCCATGCATGCTTTAAATGATTTGAGACTACCAAACACGACATGCAGTGGTTAGTTCATTGCATGCATTGTTATTAATTAGCAAAAACACATTAAGTTCTCTCGTTTTCCCCTCCAACTTGGTCAAGGTGCGCAACCTAAGATGACTTACACACCTAGACGGAGAGAGTAGCAGTTGGAGAAGGAGAATATGTGAAGGGCCGACGCGTATGATGGATTGTGGTGGGGAGGGGACAAGATTTGCTGAGTGATTTAGCTACATTAATTATATGAAACGCCTCCATCTATATTAGATGTTAATATTTCTACCCCTGAAACATACCTGTCTTCAAGAATAACTGATTCTCTTTCGGTCAAAATCTTTCTTTTGAAAACAAATCTCCAGTGACTTGAGTCAGCCTCTGATGAGCGACCATTCTAATAATAAGTGATTGTTTCAATATAGTACTTACAGTAAAAACACTGAGCATAATAGCACATTAACTTTGCATAAATCTCAGTCATCAACGTCTGAAATAATCAAGAGAACTTGCAACGCAAATGAAAGGATCTCGAATGATCTCAATCAACTATTGATTCTATGAATGAAACAGCAGTCTCTTTCCACCGTTCCCTAAATGTAGCAACTAGCATTTTCCTCATGTTAATTCATCGACTATACAAACCATGCAGGTGGACTCACAACTCATCCTCCGTAGATAAAACTCCCACAACATTGATGTGCATCAAGTGTTATGTTCAGATATCCACATCAATGTGACATAACAAGTTTATAGTGACCACCAATGTAGACCATTCGACATAGTACAGGAGTTGTCTTTGTACTTTCATCTGCAATACCTATAACAACCACTATGTACCAGTGATGATGTAATGGAAAACAAGTCAATTATATTCAAAGATGCATGTACATATGCGTCCAGTCATCAATGCATAGACTGCGTGTTCTCTTGTGCGCAAAGTCATAAATGTATCATGATTGTCCAACAATTTGCCTCACTGGTACAATTTACTAGAAAAGATGAAAAATGTGAGTTGTACGCCATCTGTGTGCAAAGAGCAGGGAGGAGATACAAGGATGAAGGGTGGCGAGAAGTATTGAGAACTAGGACAATTTCTTTGACCATATCTTTGATTTATTGATTTTACAAAGCAAAATGCTCTATAGCTTCATAAACTCAATTAAAATGCACACTTTAGTCTATAAGCGAAAAAACATACAGTTTAGTATTGTAACCTCCTCTTATGAAGAAAGCAGAAAACAACGACAAAACGTGAAGATCAAGAATAAATAATCCAAAGGGCTAAAAAGCCATGATCTATTTCACCAAGTTTTTCTTTGTCTACATCTGTACACCATCCGTCTGCACAGTATTGCTCTCTTAAATTAGCACCTCATTGTACTTTTTTATTTATCCTCTATGCCACCAGTCATGTAATCGACTAAATTATCCATATTATCTACTATATTATTCTTGCTTAACTTACCAAAACCCGATAAACTATCAATAACAAATATGAGCAACAACAAATTGTCAATAACGAGCCTACGCTCAGGCACGGCGTGCCGCCGCGCCTCCGCCTGCTAGTATATTTTGATTGTGCCTGCACAAGCCTATCAAACTAACCTCTACAAAGACAATTGAGAGGACGTGGAAGCCTCCCAGCGATAAATATATCCATTGGCTTAATGGATGGCCGTTGATAGAACGTCCACAATTTTTTATCTTACTGTATCAATTATAGTAGATGTTCGTGAGCAATATTGTGTTATACTTCCTCTGTTTCTAAATATAAGTCTTTTTAGAGATTTCAATACAAACTACATACGAATGTATACAAACATATTTTAGAATATAGATTTACTCATTTTGCTTCATATGTAGTCCCTTATTAGAATATCTAAAAAGACTTATATTTAGAAACGGAGGGAGTAATTGCTCATCGACATGGATGCCTTTCCCTCAAATCTGGAGCAAATAACTATGCACTAGTAACTAATATGGCTACCTTCGTTTTTTTTACTTATGTTTTGTATGTTGTTGAAAAAAATAATTCAAAGACTTACTTTGTCTGTGTTTACTTTCTCAAGTTTGTTTGCCTGTTTTATGTTCTCATTTTTCCTTTTGTATAAGTGTTACCAATCTTTTTTTATTCACCCATCATCGGTACGTAGCACATGACAAGAGTGGCAAGGTGAGGGAATTGTCTTCGTCGGCATCAAATCTGAAGCGGTGGCTTTTACTATCTAGATATAATAGTTGATTAGGTTGTCTCTCATGTTGTTTTTTCTGTGGCTACATGCTATCAAAAGGAGGGAGCCACTCAATGGTGTTCAATTTATGAGTTATGAATTCTCTCTCCAGAAACAAAGCCATTCAGATTATGCATTCACCTAGCATTAGTGAAATCATTGTGGACGAATGGGTAGAGCAGATCCTTGCAAGTGGCACAACGTACAAGTTTATGCTTATAACTCAACCATTTAATGGATGGCTTGCATGCCTCAATGCATATGATTAGAGGACATATTCTACTTCGTAATATCCAGTATGTTATAAATTGAACATTATTTGCGTTTCAATAGATATGACACATTTCCTCTTTAGACTGTTATCAATATATAACGTCTACAAGCAACTTTTAATAATAATATCTTATTGCTCTTATTTATTTGTTGTCTTTTTAGATTGAATATTTTCTTAAAAAATAAATATATTATGCTCCACTTTATGTTTTGTGTATAACTATGCATTGAACTTTCACTTGGTTATTTTCTTGCACATTTGTTGGGATAGGAAAGGAAGCCAGGAAATTTTTGGTCTCTCTACATATGCAAAATCATGTGAATATACGTATCTCATAAGTAAATCCAATCAAGATTTATTGAATTTTCGGATGGTTTCCATCAAATGCATTACTATTTTGTTTTCATGTGGAAGTTGTTGGAAATATCTCCTAGAGGCAATAATAAATTGATTATTATTATATATTTCCTTGTTCATGATAATCGTTTATTATCCATGCTAGAATTGTATTGATAGGAAACTCAGATACATGTGTGGATACATAGACAACACCATGTCCCTAGTAAGCCTCTAGTTGACTAGCTCGTTGATCAATAGATGGTTACAGTTTCCTGACCATGGACATTGGATGTCATTGATAACGGGATCACATCATTAGGAGAATGATGTGATGGACAAGACCCAATCCTAAGCCTAGCACAAGATCATGTAGTTCGTATGCTAAAGCTTTTCTAATGTCAAGTATCATTTCCTTAGACCATGAGATTGTGCAACTCCCGGATACCGTAGGAGTGCTTTGGGTGTGCCAAACGTCACAACGTAACTGGGTGGCTATAAAGGTACACTACAGGTATCTCCGAAAGTGTCTATTGGGTTGGCACGAATCGAGACTGGGATTTGTCACTCCGTGTAAACGGAGAGGTATCTCTGGGCCCACTCGGTAGGACATCATCATAATGTGCACAATGTGATCAAGGAGTTGATCACGGGATGATGTGTTACGGAACGAGTAAAGAGACTTGCCGGTAACGAGATTGAACAAGGTATCGGGATACCGACGATCGAATCTCGGGCAAGTATCGTACCGATAGACAAAGGGAATTGTATACGGGATTGATTAAGCCCTTGACATCGTGGTTCATCCGATGAAATCATCGTGGAGCATGTGGGAGCCAACATGGGTATCCAGATCCCGCTGTTGGTTATTGACCGGAGAACGTCTCGGTCATGTCTGCATGGTTCCCGAACCCGTAGGATCTACACACTTAAGGTTCGATGACGCTAGGGTTATAGGGAATAGATATACGTGGTTACCGAATGTTGTTTGGAGTCCCGGATGAGATCCCGAACATCACGAGGAGTTCCGGAGGTAAAGATTTATATATGGGAAGTCCTGTTTTGGTCACCGGAAAAGTTTCGGGTTTTATCGGTAACGTACCGGGACCACCGGGAGGGTCCCGGGGGTCCACCAAGTGGGGCCACAAGCCCCGGAGGGCTGCATGGGCCAAATGTGGGAGGGGACCAGCCCCAGGTGGGCTGGTGCGCCCCCCCCCCCACCAAGGCCCAAGGCGCAAGGAAGAGGGGAAGGGGCAAACCCTAGGGCAGATGGGCCCTAAGGCCCACCCTGGTGCGCCTCCCCCTCTCCCCTCCCCTTGGCCGCCCCTAGATGGGATCTAGGGGGCTGCCGCCACCCCTAGGGAGGGAACCCTAGGTGGGGGCGCAGCTCCTCCCCTCCCCTATATATAGTTGAGGTTTGGGCTGCCCAATACACACGAGTTCCTCTCCCTGTTGGTGCAGCCCTACCTCTCTTTCTTCTCGGTTCTCGTAGTGCTTGGCGAAGCCCTGTTGGATCACCACGCTCCTCCACCACCACCACGCCATTGTGCTGCTGATGGATGGAGTCTTCCTCAACCTCTCCCTCTCTCCTTGCTGGATCAAGGCATGGGAGACGTCGTCGGGCTGTACGTGAGTTGAACGCGGAGGTGCCGTCCGTTCGGCACTAGGATCTCCGGTGATTTGGATCACGACGAGTACGACTCCTTCAACCCCGTTCTCTTGAGCGCTTCCGCTTAGCGATCTACAAGGGTATGTAGATGCACTCTCCTTCCCTCGTTGTTGGTTTCTCCATAGATAGATCTTGGTGACACGTAGGAAAATTTTGAATTTCTGCTACGTTCCTCAACAGTGGCATCATGAGCTAGGTCTATTGTGTAGATTCTATGCATGAGTAGAACACAAAGTAGTTGTGGGCATTGATTTTGTTCAATATGCTTACCGTTACTAGTCCAATCTTGATTCGGCAGCATTGTGGGATGAAGCGGCCCGGACCGACCTTACACGTACTCTTACGTGAGACTGGTTCCACCGACTGACATGCACTAGTTGCATAAGGTGGCTAGCAGGTGTCTGTCTCTCCCACTTTAGTCGGATCGGATTCGATGAAAAGGGTCCTTATGAAGGGTAAATAGCAATTGGCATATCACGTTGTGGTTTTTGCGTAGGTAAGACACGTTCTTGCTAGAAACCCATAGCAGCCACGTAAAACATGCAAACAACAATTAGAGGACGTCTAACTTGTTTTTGCAGGGTATGCTATGTGATGTGATATGGCCAAGAAGAATGTGATGAATGATATGTGATGTATGAGAATGATCATGTTCTTGTAATAGGAATCACGACTTGCATGTCGATGAGTATGACAACCGGCAGGAGCCATAGGAGTTGTCTTAATTTATTTATGACCTGCGTGTCAACATAAACGTCATGTAATTACTTTACTTTATTGCTAACCGTTAGCTGTAGTAGTAGAAGTAATAGTTGGCGAGACAACTTCATGAAGACACGATGATGGAGATCATGATGATGGAGATCATGGTGTCATGCCGGTGACAAGATGATCATGGAGCCCCAAGATGGAGAACAAAGGAGCTATATGATATTGGCCATATCATGTCACTATTATTTGATTGCATGTGATGTTTATCATGTTTATACATCTTATTTGCTTAGAACGACGGTAGTAAATAAGATGATCCCTCATTAAAATTTGAAGAAAGTGTCCCCCCTAACTGTGCACTATTGCGAAAGTTCGTCGTTTCGAAGCACCACGTGATGATCGGGTGTGATAGATTCTTATGTTCACATACAACGGGTGTAAGCCAGATTTACACACGCAAAACACTTAGGTTGACTTGACGAGCCTAGCATGTACAGACATGGTCTCGGAACACAAGAGACCGAAAGGTCGAGTATGATTCGTATAGAAGATACGGTCAACATGAAGATGTTCACCGATGTTGACTAGCTAGTCCGTCTCACGTGATGATCGGACACGGCCTAGTTGACTCGGATCATGTAATCACTTAGATGACTAGAGGGATGTCTATCTGAGTGGGAGTTCATAAGATGAACTTGTTTATCCTGAACATAGTCAAAAGGATTTTGCAAATTATGTCGTAGCTCGCGCTTTAGTTCTACTGTTTAGATATGTTCCTAGAGAAAAATTAGTTGAAAGTTGATAGTAGCAATTATGCGGACTAGGTCCGTAAACTAAGGATTGTCCTCATTGCTTCATAGAAGGCTTGTGTCCTTAATGCACCGCTCAGTGTGCTGAACCTCGAACGTTGTCTGTGGATGTTGCGAACATCTGACATACACATTTTGATAACTACGTGATAGTTCAGTTAAACGGTTTAGAGTTGAGGCACCGAAGACGTTTTGAAACGTCGCGAAACATATGAGATGTTTCGAGGGCTGAAATTGGGATTTCAGGCTCGTGCCCACGTCAAGAGGTATAAGACCTCCGATGATTTTCTTAGCCTGCAAACTAAGGGAGAAAAGCTCAATTGTTGAGCTCGTGCTCAGATTGTCTGAGTACAACAATCATTTGAATCGAGTGGGAGTTGATCTTCCAGATGAGATAGTAATGTTTCTCCGAGGTCATTACCACCAAGCTGCTAGAGCTTCGTGATGAACTATAATATATCAGGGACATATATGATGATCCTTGAGATATTCGCGATGTTTGACACCACAAAAGTAGAAATCAAGAAGGAGCATCAATTGTTGATGGTTGGTGAAACCACTAGTTTCAAGAAGGGCAAGGGCAAGAAGGGATACTTCATGAAACGGCAAATCAGCTGGTGCTCTAGTGAAGAAACCCAAGGTTGAACCCAAACCCGAGACGAAGTGCTTCTGTAATAAGAGGAACAGCCACTGGAGCAGAATTACCCTAGATACTTGGAGATGAGAAGGCTGGCAAGGTCGATAGAAGTATATTGGATATACATTGTGTTAATGTGTACTTTACTAGTACTCCTAATAGCACCATGGTATTAGATACCGGTTCGGTTGCTAAGTGTTAGAAAACTCGAAATAAAAGACTGCGGAGTAAACGGAGACTAGCTAAAGGTGAGCTGGCGATATATGTTGGATGTTTTTCCCAAGCTTGATGTGATCAAGCATCGCACGCTCCCTCTACCATCGAGATTGGTGTTTGCATTGAGCATAGACATGATTGGATTATGTCTATCACAATACGGTTATTCATTTAAGGAGAATAATGGTTACTCTGTTTATTTGAATAATACCTTCAATGGTCTTGCACCTAAAATGAATGGTTTATTGAATCTCGATCGTAGTGATACACATGTTCATGTCAAAAGATATAAGATAGTACCACCTACTTGTGGCACTGCCACGTAAGTCATACGGTATAAAACGCATGAAGAAGCTCCATGTTGATGGATCTTTGGGCTCACTCGTTTTTGAAAAGTTTGAGACATGCGAACCATGTCTATTGGTGTATATGCATGAAGAAACTCCAGGCAAATGGACCGTTTGGACTCACTTGATTTTGAATCACTTGAGACATGCAAATCATACCACATGGGCAAGATGACTGAAAGCCTCGTTTTCAGTAAAATGGAACTAGAAAGCAACTTGTTGGAAGTAATACATTTTGATGTGTGCAGTCCAATGAGTGCTGAGGCGTGTAGTGGATATCGTTATTTTCTTACTTCACAGATGATTTGAGTAGATGTTGAGTATAGTTACTTGATGAATCACGAGTCTGAATTATTGAAAGGTTCAAGTAATTTCAGGATGAAGTTGAAAGATCGTCGTGACAAGAGGATAAAATATCTATGATATGATCATAGAGATGAATATCTGAATTACGAGTTTGGCACAGAATTAAGACATTGTGGAAATTGTTTCACAACCAATACAGCAGGGAACACCATAGTGTGATGGTGTGTCCGAACATCATAATTGCACCCTATTGGATATGATGCATACCATGATATCTCTTATCGAATTACCACGATAGTTTATGGGTTAGGCATTAGAGGCAACCACATTCACTTTAAATAGGGCACCACGTAATTCCTATGAGATGACACCATATGAACTATGGTTTAGAGAAACCTAAGCTGTCATTTCTTAAAAGTTTGGGGCTGCGATGCTTATGTGAAAAAGTTTCAGGCTGATAAGCTCGAACCCAAAGCGGATAAATGCATCTTCATAGGACATCCAAAACAGTTGGGTATACCTCCTGTCTCAGATCCGAAAGCAATAAGGGATTGTTTCTAGAATCGGGTCCTTTCTCGAGGAAAAGTTTCTCTCGAAAGAATTGAGTGGGAGGATGGTGGAGACTTGATGAGGTTATTGAACCGTCTCTTCAACTAGTGTGTGGCAGGGCACAGGGAGTTGTTCCTGTGGCACCTACACCAATTGAAGTGGAAGCTTATGATGAAACTTCAGATCAAGTCACTACCAAACCTCGTGGGATGACAAGGATGCGTACTACTTCAGAGTGGTACGTAATCCTGTCTTGGAAGTCATGTTGCTAGACAACAATGAACCTACGAGCTATGGAGAAGCGATGGTGGGCCTAGATTCCAAAATGGCTCGAAGCCATATAATCCGAGAGAGGATCCATATATGAAAACAAAGTGTAGACTTTGGAAGAACTACTTGATGGTCGTAAGGCTGTTAGGTACATATGGATTTTAAAAGGAAGACGGACAATGATAGTAAGTATCACCATTAAGAAAGCTCGACTTGTCGTTAAGATGTTTTCCGACAAGTTCAAGGAGTTGACAACGATGAGACTTTCTCACTCGTAGCGATGCTAAGAGTCTGTTGGAATTATATTAGCGATTACTGCATTATTTATGAAATCTTGCAGATAGGATATCAAAACATTGTTTCCTCGATGTTTTTTTTGAGGAAAGGTTGTATGTGATACAACCAGAAGGTTTTGTCAATCCTGAAAGATGCTAACAAGTATGCAAAGCTCCAGCAATCCTTCTAAGGACTGGAGTAAGCATCTCGGAGTTGGAATGTATGCTTTGATGAGATGATCAAAGTTTTGGGTGTATACAAAGTTTATGAGAAACTTGTATTTCCAAAGAAGTGAGTGGGAGCATTATAGAATTTCTGATAAGTATATGTTGTTAACATATTGTTGATCAGAAATGATGTAGAATTTCTGGAAAGCATCCAGAGTTATTTGAAAAGTGTTTTTCAATGGAAAGCCTGGATTAAGCTACTTGAACATTGAGCATCAAGATCTATAAGGATAGATCAAAACGCTTAATGGTACTTTCTAATGAGCACATACCTTGACATGATCTTGAAGGTGTTCAAGATGGATCAGTCAAAGAAGGAGTTCTTGCCTAAGTTGTAAGGTATGAAGTTAAGACTTAAAGCTCGACCACGGCAGAAGAAAGAGGAAGGACGAAGGTCGTCCCCTATGCTTTTGTCATAGGCTCTGTACAGTATGCTATGCTGTGTACCGCTCCTGAAGTGTGCCTTGCCATGAGTCAGTCAAGGGGTACAAGAGTGATCCAAGAATGGATCACAGGACAGCGGTCAAAGTTATCCTTAGTAACTAGTGGACTAAGGAATTTTCTCGATTATGGAGGTGGTAAAAGAGTTCGTCGTAAAGGGTTGCGCCGATGCAAACTTTGACACTAATCCAGATTATTCTGAGTAGTAGACTGGATTCGTATAGTAGAACAGTTATTTGGAATAGCTCCAAATAGAACGTGGTAGCTGCATCTAGGAGATGACATAGAGATTTGTAAAGCACACACGGATCTGAAAGATTCAGACCCGTTGACTATAACATCTCTCACAAGCATAACATGATCAAACTCATCGAGTGTTAATCACATGGTAATGTGAACTAGATTATTGACTCTAGTAAACTCTTTGGGTGTTAGTCACATGGGGATGTGACCTTGAGTGTTTATCACATATCGATGTGAACTGGATTATTGACTCTAGTGCAAGTGGGAGATTGTTGGAAATATGCCCTAGAGACAATAATAAATTGATTATTATTATATATTTCCTTGTTCATGATAATCGTTTAATATCCATGCTAGAATTGTATTGATAGGAAACTCAGATACATGTGTGGATGCATAGACAACACCATGTCCCTAGTAAGACTCTAGTTGACTAGCTCGTTGATCAATAGATGGTTACAGTTTCCTGACCATGGACATTGGATGTCATTGATAACGGGATCACATCATTAGGAGAATGATGTGATGGACAAGACCCAATCCTAAGCCTAGCACAAGATCATGTAGTTCGTATGCTAAAGCTTTTCTAATGTCAAGTATCATTTCCTTAGACCATGAGATTGTGCAACTCCCGGATACCGTAGGAGTGCTTTGGGTGTGCCAAACATCACAACGTAACTGGGTGGCTATAAAGGTACACTACAGGTATCTCCGAAAGTGTCTGTTGGGTTGGCACGAATCGAGACTGGGATTTGTCACTCCGTGTAAACGGAGAGGTATCTCTGGGCCCACTCGGTAGGACATCATCATAATGTGCACAATGTGATCAAGGAGTTGATCACGGGATGATGTGTTACGGAACGAGTAAAGAGACTTGCCGGTAACGAGATTGAACAAGGTATCGGGATACCGACGATCGAATCTCGGGCAAGTATCGTACCGATAGACAAAGGGAATTGTATACGGGATTGATTAAGCCCTTGACATCGTGGTTCATCCGATGAGATCATCGTGGAGCATGTGGGAGCCAACATGGGTATCCAGATCCCGCTATTGGTTATTGACCGGAGAACGTCTCGGTAATGTCTGCATGGTTCCCGAACCAGTAGGGTCTACACACTTAAGGTTCGATGACGCTAGGGTTATAGGGAATAGATATACGTGGTTAACGAATGTTGTTCGGAGTCCCGGATGAGATCCCGGACATCACAGGAGTTCCGGAATGGTCCGGAGGTAAAGATTTATATATGGGAAGTCCTGTTTTGGTCACCGGAAAAGTTTCGAGTTTTATCGGTAACATACCGGGACCACCGGGAGGGTCCCGGGGGTCCACCAAGTGGGGCCACAAGCCCCGGAGGGCTGCATGGGCCAAGTGTGGGAGGGGACCAGCCCCAGGTGGGCTGGTGCGCCCACCCCACCAAGGCCCAAGGCGCTAGGAAGAGGGGAAGAGGGCAAACCCTAGGGCAGATGGGCCCTAAGGCCCACCCTGGTGCGCCTCCCCCTCTCCCCTCCCCTTGGCCGCCCCTAGATGGGATCTAGGGGGCTGCCGCCACCCCTAGGGAGGGAACCCTAGGTGGGGGCGCAGCTCCTCCCCTCCCCCTATATATAGTTGAGGTTTGGGCTTCCCAATACACACGAGTTCCTCTCCCTGTTGGTGCAGCCCTACCTCTCTTTCTCCTCGTCTCTCGGAGTGCTTGGCAAAGCCCTGCTGGATCACCACGCTCCTCCACCACCACCACGCCGTTGTGCTGCTGCTGGATGGAGTCTTCCTCAACCTCTCCCTCTCTCCTTGCTGTATCAAGGCATGGGAGACGTCGTCGGGCTGTACGTGTGTTGAACGCGGAGGTGCCGTCCATTTGGCACTAGGATCTCCGGTGATTTGGATCACGACGAGTACGACTCCTTCAACCCCGTTCTCTTGAACGCTTCCGCTTAGCGATCTACAAGGGTATGTAGATGCACTCTCCTTCCCTCGTTGCTGGTTTCTCCATAGATAGATCTTGGTGACACGTAGGAAAATTTTGAATTTCTGCTACGTTCCTCAACAGAAGTTACAACAATTTACAAGTCTCGGGAATGGCTTGTCATGTTGAAACTAAATGTTAGCTATTTTTATCCTCTTTTGTGGTAATGCTAGAGATGTTCTTCCGGTACAAGAAAGTACAAGACATGTTCCTCTCTTATTCTCCCCCGTTCTATGTGAAATACTAATGTCATATTATTATTTGCAGGCTCAGAAGCATTAATGTGGCAATGTGGCCCTAATAGTGATTGTTGTGAGTAGGGAAGGTCCTTTTAGATTTCATTATGCACTAAGGAAAATAGAAACAACCTAGAAAGGTTTGCTTAGTACCATACCGTAGTAGTGATTGTTTTGAGTAGAGAAGGTCCTTTTCGTAGTCAAAATAGTGTTTTGGAGAGTATGAAATACAAACTAGACTAATGATTTTGAACAAATGAAGCAATAATTTCTGGTTACATAGAGACATTGAAGAAAATTTTTGTGTGGATTTTTTGAATTTGAAATACTTTGTTTTACTCACATATTGCCAAGCTCTTATGATTTTCTTGATAATTGGTAAGAACCTATGACCCTTTTTCCACTTATGATCTGGAGAACTAGGCTACCAAAGTTAAAAATATCCGACCTTATTGAGTATACATTATGGAAGTAGTTTTATAGCGCGATGTATCGATCACGAAAACTTAGCATGGTTCCCGGGAAAAAAATATGATGGGAAAATGACATGTGAGACACTCGTTTGATCAAATCAATTTCAATGTTGACTGGCCTTTTTATTTCACCATGAATACGTAACCACCTAAAATTAATCTCTTGTATTGATCATGCATGGAACGGAGACTGACGACATCAAGAGATGGAGCACCGGCTCCATAGCCCTACCAAAGGTTTCCCATTAGATTTCCCCTTTATCTAGAAAAATGGCTTTGCTAATTGATAATTACTCTATCTCACACAAAAACTACTCCATCAACCATGAATGAATACTTAATTTAGAATTATGGAGGCTTGGCCCTCTCCCCACATTATATGGGGGGCTATGCCCCCCCCCCCACCAGTGGTTGACACCGCAATATATTTGCTTGTTTTCTTCATTTAGACAGAGAAGATAGAGGAAGCGGATCCGCTCATATAACAAGAAATAAAACATGCAAAACAGAAAGAAGTTGAGACTCCAAGAAACTTCATCTGATAAGAGCCACAGATCGAAATCAAAAACCACCAGGGGAGAGGAGAAACTTCATAGGAGGACGAAAGACCTCAAGGAAAGACCATCATTTTAGAAGAGCAAAAACTTGAAGTCAAATCGAAGCCAGATGCCTCTTGCCTGCCAGCCTAGATGGAGAATGTAGCTAGCCCCTGATGCAATCTGTGTCGGGACACTTCTAAAGAACCCTAGATCGAGAATGCAAGGGGGAGAGAGTGTAGCTCGTCTTGCCTCGGCGCAGGGGAGCGCCCACAAACCCCAGTCCCCTCTTCTTATTCCAGGGGGAGGACAGTAAGGTAAAACCCACATCGGCGCTATCACCCATGGACGGCTGTGATTCATGAAGGTAAGTTTGGACGGGCGGGATGGCCCAAATCAGCAAGACCAACACTGATATTGACGTACCCAACCAGTGCAGCTTCAAGACTTGACCAAGGAAAGGGTCCAAGGACTACGAAAGAAGAAAGTACAGTAATCATGCACAACAATTTAGGCTGGCCATAATGGGGTAACATAACTAGTATCATATACTTGGGACTCGCAAACATGCTTACGTGGCAGGAAATTAAAGAAAAGAGAGAGGGTCATAGTAACATAGATAGATACCGTAACATAATAAATGTTATGCTAGTATGTGTTATGCATGGCAATATATGAGACCATCTATGATACTATTTTATGATACTATACACTATGGATGTAGTATCATACACTAGTATCATATGCATGATACCAGTGGCGGAGCTAGACAGAATTGGCTTGGGGGGGGGGGGGGGGGGGGGGGCGAATGGTAAAATATGAGTGCTTGGGGGGGCCAAAAGCTAAAATATTTCTCATCTAAACCCTCACAGTAATATTTTCTTCACAAGTTGCTTCAATATTGGGGGGGCCACAGCCCCCCAGGATGCTACATAGCTCCGCTGTTAGATGATACTAGTATATGTTACTCCCCACTATGACCAGCCTTAGGAATTAAGGTGCCCAGTGCTTCATTTGGCGCGTCATTTATTGCCCATACTCATGCAGCCGAGTTGCCGATTGCCCTCCCTGGCTAGCTCAATCGCCTGCGTGATGCATGCTCACCTGCCCACGGATCACGCCTGCATGCATGGTTTAATCTCATTTTGTCACGGCTAGATTTTAATCAATTAGTACTTTCTCTGTTTTTTTAGTCTGCATATAAAATTTGGTCCAAGTCAAGATTTATAGAGTTTGACTAATTTTATATTAAAAAATATATACATTCACAATATGAAATTAATATTATCAGATGCACGATGAAACGTATTTTCATACTATATAGTTTTACTATTGTAGCTGTTTATATTTTTTTATATAAATTTGGTCAAACTTTGTGTAGTTTGATTTTGACCAAATCTTATATGCGAAGTAAAAAGAAACGGAGGGAGTACTAGTGAATTAGGGTCCAGGGACGGCGCAAAGCGAGAAGGGTTTCACGGCAGCCCTAATTCAACCCTAGATTCTGGCATATGATCGGACGAGACGGAAAAAACATCAGCTGCACAGCTAGCACCATGCATGCATGCTTCGATGCACGGCGATAGCTATGACGAGTGAAGTACTAGCAAATATGTGCGTGGGTGGCAGCGCGTCTGCCGGCCCCTCCGCAGCGCTGTACCGTAGTTTCCAAATATGTGCGATGCAGTAGCAATGCAGCTTTGGCTCTCGCAGATGGCATTCAAACTCTAGCATCTCTTCCCTGTGCAAGACAATCATCAAACAGCCGGTGGACGAAGAGCGCTCGGGCGCGCGCGCTTGGTCATGGTACCAGTGCCAGGCCATTATTGTGGAGAGCCAAGGCATATATAGGTTGTGTATTGTGTTAAGAATGAAATCAACTCTTGTATTGATCGATGGAGAAGTTACAATATATACGTCTGTAAAGGACGTGATGGTACAAAGAGACGTCTGTTCCTAGCGAACAGACACTACGTCTCTGTAGGGATGTAACCGCAAGTCGGTTGGGATAAGGGGAGATTCCCTATTAATTAAACATGCTTAATTAATTCTAACACTCCCCCTAATCTACGCTTGTCCATGTAGTATCATCATCTCGATAAAAGCTCCTCCGAGTTGTTTTGTCTTTGAGAATGTTCATCATCATCAACTTAAGTAAGTCTCCTCGAAAAACCCTGTGGGAAAAATGTGAGGAGATAGGTGTTTGATATGTTGCTAAAACTCCTTCAAACCCAGTGGGAAAATAAGGAGAAAAATGATGCAACATATAATGGTTATTGTCTCTTTCAACTCAATATGAGAAACTCATAGAATTTAGAGGACAATAGATATGTCGTATATATTTTCCTAAAAAACCCGGTGAGGAAAACAGAAAGTATGACATATGATCTTGTGTTGATATTACCTCATTAAAAACCTTTATGAGAACCTATAAAGTAAACTCATGAAGGGAAAGGAGTATAATATGATGCTTTGAACAAGAACAATTCAGGAAGATACTCCCCTTGATTCTTGCATATTCCGAAGTCGTCATATACCAATTCCATGAACACATTTTTGGAACACAGAAGTTGGTAGAGACCTAGTGAACAAATCAGTCGCATGATTTGACTTGCAAGATATGCAATATAGTGATATTGCTTATTATGTAACCTGTTTGCATCCGGGCAACACAAGAAGCATTATCGTTGAGATAATGGTTGGTGGATGTAGCCATGAGGTCTGTTTCGAAGACTCTTCATGAGAGGGCTACCACACTAGTAGGAACACTAAACTTGTCTACGATCTGACATAGTGGGGATCTGATCGATGTATCCAATGATATCGGTGTTCACATTTCTGTGAAACTGAAAAACAATGACAGGATGTTTAATGCCTTGGATATATCGAAAGATATTCTTGAGTACCAACCAGTTGTGTTTGGTGGATCCAATGGCATTATGGAACGTTGAGTCCCAATATCTCATTTTCCATCATCTCTTGGTCTATATAGATCTTTCTCTACGTCTAGAGAATGAACTACCATGAGAGTTATGGATGGATAAGAATTGTCCGCAGTGAATTTCTCCAATATATTTTGGATATAGACAACATAGTATACCATAATGTATGAATGAAGGTGCTCAAGTTGTAGTAACGAGCGATATTTTGGTTTACCCAAATCCTTCATTTTGAACTCCGTCATTTAGATGATTACATGTGTCGTCACTGCAGACACACAAATATGGATAATCATCATTGTAGGAGTAATGCTTGTGAATAAGGAACTCACTATGTCGGTTGTACCAAAAATGTACCGACGATAATAATAAGTCATATGGTGACTTATTGATTTTACACGATGTATGTTGCATTTTGTACTTCGATTCAGAATTGAGATTCCATCGGGAATCAATCATATATGTCTGAATCTAGTGATTCACATGGATATGTAATCAGTAAATCTATCAACTGCATAGATAGATGATTTTTGTACTGCCAATGATATAAGTTATCGGAATGAGATTCCACCTCTAGAGAATAGTTGGGTATCTGTGTGAACCCTTGTGCTACAATACTTGCTCTTTGTTTCACCACCTCGTTGTTCTTAATTCTGTTCCAAAAAAAAACTGGTGTAGGTATTGCTTATGAGTACCTTCTCATTATTGAGCAAGATCATTTCTACCTAGATTATACCCTTTGCTTGAGTTCAGTCCGAGTGTTTTCACACTTTGCCATGGCCATGGTCTTTGGATCTGAATCATTTGAAAGGGTTTTTGCAATCTAGTTGAGAAATGTATGTCGACAATTGTAGACTTCCGGTTATATGATTCTCCAGAATCTATATATCAATATATAGTTGATGGAAATATCGTTACCCATGGTGACTGCTCGCGATTTCCCAATGCGATTGAGTCGGGTATTCCGATGTCCCGGTCATTGTGTGCACTATGACCTGGGTTGGTGGAGGTTTCCCGTCCACTGGGTGTATACTACCCATTAGGTGTTTGTCAACGTGAAGTTGACCTGCATTTACTTATTCGGAGGCCTTGATATCCTTGCTTGCAAGAAGCTGAATCCTGATGTACTATTGTCGTACTTCTCCCCCTGTTGCTTTGAACAAGGAAGTTAAGTGGTTTTAGTTGGTACATCCACTCTTTCCGACATATTTTTGCAGGATTGTAGGATTGCGTGACATCTTTATAGTCAGTAAATGAATTTGGCAGGTTATTTGCAATTTGTTGCAAATCTTCTGAATGCATGGTTCAGATCTTTGAGTACGTGGATTTGAGGCAAAAATGTGTTGAACATTCCACTAATTTCCTGGCATGCTTTATGGTACTTGAAATCTCCCCCTAATGCCTGGAAATGTTCCTCATTGAATCAGCATACTGGACTTGAATAACTCCCCATGTGAGGGGCTTGAGGTATTGACGGTAATATAGTTATTCCTCACATAGATCCCAACCATATGTTGAGGGGCCAATGATGTATGCCGGGTGGTGATATCGGTATGCAACCGAAATACCACAGATAGGAAATACTTGGTAGATATCCACATATCAAAGATAGAGGGGAATAATATTATGCAGTTCTGTCATGAGCGTGTAAAACTGCATGACTCCAACATAAAGTTGGTAAGTTGCAATTCCAAAGTAAAGATAATGCAATGAGCTTAACTCTTTGGATAGGATTCTACCAAACCATTTTGAGTCTAGACATTAGGACAAATTGCTAAACTTCAATCCAAAGGCCATAGAGAAGGCCCTCAAGGAGAATTCTGCAATGTTATCTATTCGATTTGCTTAAAATCGATGTCAGGATAATGAGTCAATGGTTTCGTGTGAATAAAGCACACACTTAAGACCACCATGTAGATATGTCTTTTAGAACCATGGAATATCTGAATAGTCTACTCAATGGTTGGGAAGAGCCACTTACCTCGACTTGATGCATTCAAGGAGTCTGAGTGGTTCAGTGTAGACTTTATGGTGTGCGAGCCTTAAAATTAGCTTCCCCGTGTCACTTGTAGTGCACATAAAATCCAAATGTTATTAGAATTTAGCATCATAATAATCATAAACTATTGAAATTGCTGATAGTTTCGGTTTCAACCCAATATCTCGATGATCAAGGCGAGTATGCCAAGTTTTTCATGTACAAGACACTCTGGAAAACTATCTCGTACACAACATGTGATATGGGTTGTGTCGTATGTGTAGTACAATCCAGATGATACACAGAGAATGTGCTTGCCATATCCATTGCATATGGTAAAGAGAAGTTATTTCTCTTTGTTGTCATCATAAGTTTCGCTATGGAAACTATTTTGACGGATACCTTCATAGTTTAGTAGGGTACGAGTTAAACCTGGGAAGCAATAAAGCATCCCGATGTTACTCGAGTACCCACAGGGATAGTAAATATGACTCGAGTTGAGCCAACAAATACCTCATCGCGTCTAGCGATTTAAATATCTCCTTTCTCTCAATGAGAGTGAAAATATTGGACTTCCCTGAGTATAAAGTTTGTGGTGCATATGTCCACAAGACACATATCATTTTTCATCGGATTGACTCCTGTAAAAATCTATATATAGACATGAAAATTCTCAATATGAAAATCACTGTCAGATATATAGAATACATACAAATGTATTTGTATCAAAGTGCTGATACAGTATATTGTGATGTACAATATATGATGACAACAATGATCATGTTCTTATTAGAACATCATAAATGGACATAAATAAATAGATCACTAAGGAGACTAAGTGACTAAATGTATAGTCCCCAAACATGTCGGTTGATGTATATTCAACCATCATGCTCTCCATGTACATAGGGTCTTGTGACAGCTTGCTGGTGTCAGGTTGAGGGTTTGAAGTGAGTATCAAACCATTACCCTTGTGGTCCATTGCATCCCGGTTGGCGTGGCTTGGATTGCACGCACTATCCCATGAGTTGCAAGACTGATCTTGATGTCCATGACCCGTTTAAGTAAGTTGTGGCCATTGAGGGTAAGAGCCTCAATTTGTTAGCCATCGATTACATATAGGGGCAAGCCAGAAATAATTAATTTACAAGAAGTAAATTAAAAACCATCATGGTTTTGTAATAAGAATGCAAAATTTTGACTCAAGTGTATAACTTAAAAATGCTCAACCTCAATTGTGGGAACATAACACATTGAAGATCATACAGATCTCACAGTAATAGAGATAGTCTGTACATAGGCAGTAGATCCAACTCATTACCTTGTGTTTTCCTAATATAATAAGGGAGATGTTATTGTCAAAAAAATTTCAAGTTTTTTGTGCGAGAAAACTTAATCTCAATCGTAAAACAATGTCGTTGTATCGGTACAGAATATTTTATAGATCAAGCAAAAAACAGCCACATATTTCTGGAATTTTTAAAACTCTACAGAAAATGAACTAAATGCAGATCTATACATGGCCTTACAAGTGTTAATCAATAACACTAGTAGTTGGACCAAGCTGTAATAATCTGAAGCAGAATCACCAGAGAAATCAGCTTAGCCTATTCGACCAATACTTCAAACATCAGGTGTCTGATGCAAAATAGGGAAGAGATAAGGTTTCCCTTTCTCTTCGTTGGTATGGGTCATGTGGATACGAATCGATTGATTCTATCGATTGCTTCAGTTCAACACAAGAGACCACCACCACAGGTGCATCCGTGCAGGCGTTCTGCATCAGTTGCCGGGAGCCGCGTCATGCGCTGCCTCACCTTCATCGGCCGCCTTCGTCGTCACCGGGACGTAGAAGATGCGGATGCAGCGCACAAAGCCTCTGCGGGCTCCGCCGTGAGCCACGGTAGGGAGGGCGTCGTGCGCCTAGTGGTCGAGGCCGGGCCTCACCTTGTATGGGCAACGAGCCTCAGAGGGCGTACATCAGTGCCGCGCAGACCGCTTCAGGTAGCCGGCCTTGCAACGGCGTCGCTGGGCACCGCCTCCGTGCCGGGAGGGAGCCGCTCCTGTCGCGCACCGCCGCGGGAGGCCGGTGAGGGCTGCGCCATGGCGAGAGCCGCATCGCGCGCTCCAGAGGGAGGCCACGGCCAGGGCTGCTTCCGTGATGGACGGAAGAGGGGGAGCCGCGCCACGCACGAGGAGTCGCCGCGGGTCGGGCAACACACGACGCCGTGGATGGCCATGGTTGTTGGTCGCCGTCAGCCAACGGCCGCGGGCAAGGGGCCTTGGCGGGCGCAACAGTGGCGCTGAGGGCCGTCGGGAGAAGTGGCCTTCGGCGCCTCGCAACCGCCTCCCGCCGCTTTCTTTTCGTTCTGGCCAAATCGCTCGCCCGGTAGCTCGGCCTGGCGCGGGATCGGACGGGCAGTTCCGGCCACGGCTTGGCGCGGGCGGGCGCGGCCATGGCCGGCCGTCGGGGGCCGGGCGAGGCCTAGCACAGGGCGAGCGCGCGCGAGGGCGGCCACAGCCTAGCGCTGCTAGCCATGGCGCAGGCGGGCGCGGCCACCGCTTGGCGCAGGGCCCGACGATGGGCGGCCGAGCGGAGCGCGGCCGGGCGGACCGCGCGGGGCGCGACGCACGGCCGGGCGCGGGGCGGCGACCGCGCGGACGGGCGCGGTGCCGTCTCGAGAGGAGTAGCGCTGGGGCCGATGTCTCGTCTGCACTCGTGGCGCGGGACGCCTTGTGGACCCCGCGCCGGCGACGAGGTCACGAACAGAGAGGACGAGGCCTAGGTTGCGTCTTCTCCACGGAGGGGAGGTTCTTCGGCGTCCATTCGCTCGATGGAGAGCAACGTGGCTGATAACGTGTTAAGAATGAAATCAACTCTTGTATTGATTGATGGAGAAGTTATAATATATACGTCTGGGACGCGATGGTACAAAGAGACGTCTGTTCCTAGCGAACAGACAATACGTCTCTGTAGGGATGTAACCGCAAGTCGGTTGGGATAAGAGGAGATTCCCTATTAATTAAACATGCTTAATTAATTCTAACATATTTTTTTTGAGCATCAGTACAGACACAAGCGCTCATATACACGCGCATACACTCATTCCTATGAACGCACACACGCACACCCTACCCCTATGAGCACCTCCGAGAGACTGAGCCGGCATATTATCTTGAGATTTACGAAGTCACCGTAGGCGCCTCGTCGTCGATGGGAACGTCTTCTCCTACTGAAAGCGCATCGCCGGAAATTCTGAAATAAATCCAGAAATAATGCGAGCACCAGGATTTGAACCCTGATGGGTTGCGGATACCACAGTCCACCTAACCAACTCAACCACAGATTGATTCGCATTAATTCTAATATATTGCACGGGGGAATCCATTAAATGCTACTTTGAAACGTATAGTACATGATACTCTGATGAGGCGAGACGAAACGGAGCCGAGAGCGATCAGTATGGACTCCGTGCAGGGACTGTCAGACGCGGTGGTTGTGCAGCAGATTGAGCCGTTGAATTTGCGGGCCTCCTTGGACGTGCTCGTGCATACAAGAAATGCATAGGGCGTGTTTGGTTTCTTGCCTCGCACCTGTATCGCATCCATGATGCAATTTTCGCAGCGTTTGGTAGGCTGTGCGTCGTTCTGGGCCAGGCCCGGCTGATGCAAAATAGGCCCCCTAGCCAGGCTGGGCTCGCACGCAAGTTTCGGGCGTTTTCCCGAGCCCGCATCCGTGCCTGCACCCACGCCCGCACCCACGCGAGCGAAGAGGGCTAGGGTTCCTCTCTCCCGCACCCACAGCCGCATTCGCGCCGCTCTCCCCGCCCCTTTCCTCTCTCTTGCGAACGAATCTCGCCGCCCCGTCGCCTCGTGGGCACGTCGCCGGCGCGCATCCTCTCCGGGCAAAGGTTGGACTCTCCTCCTCCCATCCCTCTTCCATCTGTCCCCATCCCTCTCGGATCCCTCTCATCTCTCTCTGCACTTGCGCTGCTGCTTCTACCTATGCGGATGTAAGAAAGCGGCTAGGCGGGGTGCTGCGTTTCCTACACGCGTTTTGGTCAGAGCCGAGCTCCCGGCCATGGCCGTCGTGGCCGGCGCGGGCGTGTTTAGGTCGGAGCCGAGCTCCCAGCCATGCCCGCCGTGGCCATGGGAGCTGCTCCCCTCGCTGGGATGCACACATGCGCGTGCTCACTGCTGGGATGCACATGCATCCCGTCACTCTTGTACAGCCGTATCCTGAACCTCCTCTCCTAGATCTGTGTGATTAGCATGCATGTATGTGAGCTTTTGGGCTAGTAAATTTTTGGATTATCACGGATCTATGTGAGCTAACTTGTGGAAATTAGAAGGAATCAGTAGGTAGGAAAGAAAAGTGCATATATTTGTGAGCTAATTTTTTTGATTATCATAGATCTATGTGAGTTAACTTCCTGAACAATTAGTTCATGTATTTATTTTGTTTTGATGATGCAAATAATGTCAATATTATCAGTTCCCATGCCTTTATTAATTTACAAATATGTGCTGAATTTATATAGATGGATGACAATGGCAAGACCCGAGATAAGCTGATAGTGCAAGCTGCTGGTTTGGTTGCTGTTTTGTGTGCCTATATGGCCACAATAAATACAAGGGCCAGAATTAGAAACTATCGTGCTCCAATTCGTTACGTTATGCTTGAGAGAGACGTAGCTAGGTTGTCCAATCTACGTTTTATCTATGAAACCAATGATATAAATTGTCATGACCTTCTAAGGATGAATAGGGCCCCATTTTATAACTTGTGTAACTTGTTCCGTGATCGGAAATTGTTGGAAGACAGCATTCATACCTGCATTGAGGAGCAGCTTGCGATGTTTCTTCTTGTAGTTGGGCACAACCATAGGTTTAGGGCAATGAAACCCATATTTAGGAGGTCAATTGAAGTAATCAGTCGATACTTCAAGGCAGTTTTATATGCAATTGGGGAGTTGCGTGATGAGATGATCCAGCCCCCTTCCAATGACGTTCATCCAAAAATCCTACACAGTAGGCGCTTCTATGCCTACACCCATGTTAACATACCTCACCTCTTCTCTTAGGACTGTGTTGGTGCAATTGATGGCACCCATGTTGCTGCCAAGGTACCAGCTGCTATTGCTTCGGCATTTAGGGGTGGGAAAGGTGGCACCACCCAAAATGTGATGGCTGCGGTTGACTTTGACCTTAAATTTACCTATGTGTTAGCTGGTTGGGAAGGGTCAGCCCATGATGCACTCATTGTGGCTGATGCTTTGGAAAGGAATGATGGATTTGTTGTCCCTGCAGGTATTAGTGAACCATTTTTAGTGGCTTTTGATCGTTCCAAACTATTGGTAGTAACACAACACATGACCTCTTATTTGTTAGGAAAATTCTACCTCGTGGATGCGGGCTATGCCGTGAGGCCAGGGTTTCTTCCACCATATAGGGCTACTCGCTATCATCTTACTGAGTTTGGTGAACGTGTCCCTCAAAACGACAAGGAGCTATTCAACCTCCGCCACTCCTCATTGAGGATCACGGTTGAGAGGGCGTTTGCAGCTTTCAAGAACCGGTGGAGAACTGTGGACAACAAGCCTCACCACCCTTATCCGTCACAAGTCAAAATCGTCCTAGCTTGCTGCATTCTTCATAATTGGATACTTCAGTGGGGAGAGGATGAGTTTGTACCACCTGAGCACACTTGGACTAGAAATCCAGCATCGGATGGTGTGATTGACATAGAACATGATAATAGAACCTGGTCACAAATTAGAGATGGTTGGGCTGGGCATATGTTTGCCAATAGGGGCAATTCACGTGTGTAGAGCTCAAGCGTAGAGCTCAGTTCTATATTGTAATGTATTATGAATAATTCTACCATGTAGAGCTCAAGTGTAGAGCTCAATTCTATGTTGTAATGCATTATGAATAATTCTGTCATGTACCCAAATTGAAACATTTATGTCTTATTTACTACCTTATGTTGCTGTTTGAGCTCCACTTTATTTCTGTTTATTATTTCTTTACTTTTATTTAATTCTGTTTAGACTTGATATAAAATTTTATTCTCTTATGTAATCATTTTTCCTTTTCTTTTGTTTGTTCTGTACATAGGAGTGATGGCTGAGATGGCGGCTGATGGTGGGCATGGCGGTGGGAATCACCCATTGCGCTGGACATCTCCAATGTCTGGGTTCATGTTACGTCGCTTTGTAGAGCTCATTGCTAGTGGAGTGGAGATGGAAAAGGGCTTTAAGGAGGTGCACCTAAACCAGGTGGCTAAGAATTGTAGTGAGCACTTTGGTCTTTCCATAACCGGGACCCAAGTGTACAATCACCTCCGCAAGTGGCGTGCTAGGTGGGTGAAGATAAGTAAGCTCCGAGACATTAGTGGGTCACTTTGGGATGATAACAACTATGTCATATTGCTGGAGGAAGAGCACTACATGGGCCATATCAAGGTTTGTACTAGCTTTTAGTGGCTGATCAGTAGCTATTTAGTTACATATGTTCATAGAATTACTCATGTTCATAGAATTACTTATGTTTCATGTAGGACCATCCCAAAGATGTTGAGTACCTCAATGTGCCTTTAGAGAATTATGTTCAGATGCTTGCTATCTTTGGAAGTGGTATTGCTACAGGAAGGTATGCAATGACATCTAATGAGGCTCTTGGGGTTCCTTCAATGGTGGGAACCTCCTCATCATTTGTAAACCTTGAAGCTTGTGGTTCTGAATTTGTTGTTGATGGGAATGAACCTGGTTTGAGTGCTACTGCTGCTGCTCATGGGGAAACTGCTGCTGCTCCTCATGGGAAGGAACCATGTAAGGATGCGTCTAGCTCCACTGGCAAAAGGAAGAGGGCTAGCTTGATGAGTGAAGAAGAAGTCTTGGTCATGAGCAACATGTCCGAAGCAGTCCGTGAAGTTGCTATTGCTATCAAGTCCATCGGAGAGGCACATCCTGAACTTTATGGTGCTGTCATGGAGCTCCCTGGTTTTACCGAGGATGATCTGTTAATTGTCTTGGACTATCTCAATGAGAATGCCAACAGGGCTAGGAGCCACTCATTCATGCAGATGTCGGAGACTCGTCGCACTCGTTGGGTCATGCACCACCTCTCCAAGGTCAACGGTGGAGTGCCCGTGCCCAAGGAAGGACTGCCCAAGGAAGGAATGCCCAAGGATGGAATGCCTGTGACTAGCAATGAAGTGCCCAAGGGTGGAGTGTGAGCAAATATGTGCCAATCAACAAAGCTGACCATATTTTATTGTACTTGGTCAGAAAAACTATCCCTGTATATATGTGATGTAAAGACAATATAGATTTGTGGCTATCTAATATGTGAACTCTGGACTGTAATATGGACCATATGGATTTGTGGCTATCTAATATGTGAACTCTAGTATGTCTTGATTTATGTGCTATTTATGTGCTGGACCGGAAAAGAAGAATTCTTTAGTTATTTTGTACCATAAATTGCTTATATGTGTATATAAACTGCTTGTGTACTTATACAAACAGCAAAGATGCTGCTGAAAATTTGCTTTTTCTTACTTCAATCATCTCATTCATTTTTAAGACGTGTGAACATATATTCTTTTATTACCTCAATCAGCAAAGATATCTATTTTGGAGTGCGTATTACCAAAATTATATTATGATTATTTTACATACATGATCAATCACCCTTGAGTCAAATTCCACATCATACAACCTACCAAACAACATATGTTGTATGCTGCATCTCTCGTACAACCTCAGATGCAACACACCAAACAAAATCTGAGCTGAGCTGGCTCATCTCATGCAGTACACAAAACACACATTTTAACTCAGTTTTGCATGAGCTCAATCAGGCTAGCCTCAACCAAGCTCCTTCATGCAATGCATGCTAGATGCACCCAGGCAACCAAACACGCCCATAGTACGTTACTGGTCCATGGTTTGGGTCGCATGAGCGAATGCCTTGAGGCTTTATCCGTGCATCAACTATTAAGTCTAGCTCGGCTCGATGTAGCCAAGAAACTAAATCGGACGCGGTGCCAGTTTAAAACTTGAAATCGTAAGGACATGCTTCATGAGCTGGGCCTGCGAGTCACGGCCGAAGCGCGAGATTGCAAAATGAGAAAATAAAGTAATGCGAAAAATGGATCAGATGCCACATGCATTGTGGCAGCACTCGCAAAAACCAACGACCCTTGCTGGGAGTAGACATAGTTGACAAGGAGCGTGGCAACGACGGCCGGGGTTAGGGAGAGGAAGAAGATGGGCATACCATTATGGAGGTAGCAGGCATCTTGCCTATGTGAAAGAACCGGATGATGCGTGAAAGGGGCCTGTCTATGGTCGGGGATGGTTGGTGTTTGGGTGTTGGTCAAAACGCAAAAGAATCTCGGTGTTGCTAATCTTGTCATAGGTGTGACCACGCTGACATCTTGGTTTCCACCTTCGTACGAGCGTAACGGGCAGTCGTGCATATACCGGAGCGCATATCTCTACTTTTAATGCAGCAGTTGATAGTCTCGCTTCCAGATTTTTTTTCGTCCTATCTTTCATGATTTTTTTTTATACCTCCTTCTATCTTCGCTGGGTTTTTTTCGTAGATTTTTTTCGTCCCCTTCCCCCACTTCGTCGGTTTATTTTCGCGTCACCCTCTCACACAACGAAAGAAATATGAACAGATTAAAATTTTCCATACTGGCGCAAGTTATTTAGTAATGTAAAATAAATCACGAACTATCTCTAAAGATCAAATCTAAATTAATTAACCTTACCTTAAATCACTCAATCACATTAATTAAAAAATAAATAATTGATTTTCAGAAAAATCGCTCAATCACATTAACTTTACGTTAACTCACGGAAGGTAATCAATCTCCAAAGAAAGAAAACAATACATCGCGGGAGCAGTAAATAAACTCCCTTTCTATGACATGTATATGATCTTCCCTTTCCTCTCCGTTATCTGAGCGTTCTTCATTCTCGAGGCCGATGCTTGGGCTGCGTCACTGGGTCGCGATGGTGTCGGATGACGAGGACAGCGAGGCCGGGTGCCGCGGCCGGTGAAGAGGGCGAAGAAGGGCGGCTTCCCTGCCCCTGGCCGTCGCCGTGGCCCTGGGAGTTGGTGCGGTGGAAGCGACACTTGAAGGACCCGGCATGGGTGGCCGGCGCGTAGACGAACTTGGAAGCGGGCCCATGGCCCGCGCCGGACAGCGCCGACGCCGACCCGGGCCACCTCCAATAGATGGATTATGGTCCCGTACCCAATAAGATGGATGTGTGTGTGTGTGTGTTAGAGAGAGAGAGAGGGAGAGGGGGAGAGAGAGTGAGTGAGGAAGGAGGGAGAGTGTGTGTGTGAGGATTTGATGGTAAAAAATGTCGCCAATGTCACTTGATATGTATGAGAATATTAATATCGAACTCTTAAAGTTAATGTGGCACCGTTGCAACGCACAGGCGTTCTTCTAGTAGATTTATATATACTTCAACTAATACTTATAAGGGTTCACGGCTCGATTTACACTTGATTCCAAGATTTCAATAGTTTGGTCTAAACAAATAAACCATTATGAGATATCAAAAAATAATAGTTTACTCATAAAACATCTGAAGACCGGTGAAATCTCGAAGAATTCCTAAAACTTGCACAAGTGTGTCACTTTTACTTTTAGATTGTGCGTATGTTATATTTTAGCGCAATGTGTCATTTGTCAATCAACTTAAATTGATTGCATGTTTCTCATTAATTTCGGCAAAAAGCCATGTGGCTTCCATGTCACCCATCATTTTACCGCTTGCAAACTAACTAAAAAATGCGAGCATCAATTTCAAGTCTGAGACTTGAACTCTAGTGGCCTAGGAATACCATTCTCCTCCAAATGATCCAATTATAGGTTGGTTCGCGCC
Source organism: Triticum monococcum (assembly GCA_034509565.1). Taxonomy (NCBI): domain Eukaryota; kingdom Viridiplantae; phylum Streptophyta; class Magnoliopsida; order Poales; family Poaceae; genus Triticum; species Triticum monococcum. Next base: position 616,695,704 of record CM067846.1, read on the forward strand.
TTAGAGCATCTTCAGCCCTTAGAGCAAAAAATCGGCCTGGGGACGAGTTGGTCCCCAGCCGCCCGCCCCCGGGCCGCCCCAGGCGCGTTCAAAAAAGGCAAAAATATAGCAAAGTTTGAAGAAGTTCGACATATATTACATAATAGTCGCGGATTTTTATTACATAATATATCTAATTAAAAAAGAAACTGGCTGAACGCGGAGTAGTCGCCGTCGTCGCCGCCATCGTCGCCACCGTCGTTGTCGTCGTCGTCGTCGGGCTTCTCCTCCTTGACGCGGCCGTCCCTGGTGGACCCCTGATCGGCGTCGCCAACGCGGACTGGTGGCGGCGGCGCGTCGTCGTCGTCGCTGTCCTCGATGACGATGACGCCTCCTTCGTCGCGGCCCCGGCGGCGCTGCGCGAATCGCTGCAGGGCGGCGCACTGGTGCTCCCTCGCCCTCTTCAGGGAGTCTGCGCGCGCCCATTCTAGAGCCGCGTCGTCGTCGAGCTCGACGTCGCCGCCATGCTCCGTCTTCACCGCGGGGAGGAGGCCCGGTTCCGTCTTCACCGGCGCGAGCCCCGGCTTCATCTTGGGCTTGACGAAGCGCGGAGGAGGAGCCGACGAGGAGGCACGCCGGCCGCCCTTGTTGATGACAATGCCGGCGCTGCGAGTGCGCCGGCCGAGCGGCGTCTCCGCCGCGGGCTCGGCCTTGACGCCGAGCAGCGCCGGAGAGCCAGAGGAGTGTGAAGAAGAGCGTGATGAGGAGGAAGAAGAGGAGGCGCCGAACCTCCTGGGCAACCATTGCCCGTCCCGTCGATGGTGAGCCGTGGCCGTGGCGGCCGCCCTCGCCGGGGGGTACGCCAACGGCGGGTTGTTGCCGTCCTCGAGGTGCATCCGCACGCCCTCGAGTGTGCGGCCAGGGATGCCCCACCACAGGTGGCGCCCCTCGCTGTTCTTCATGCCGCCGACCACCGCCGCGTCGTTGGTGGACGCCGGCCGCTGCTGCTAACGGCGTTGGAAGTACGCCGCCCAAGCCGCGTGGTTGTCGGCGGCGTACTGGGGGAGGGAGAGCTGGGTGTCGGCGAGGGAGGCGCGCATGACCTCGACCTCGTCGGCGAAGTACGAGGGTTTAGCCACGGCGTCCGGCAACGGGGGAATGGGCACTCCCCGGTTGCTGAGCTTCCAGCCCGTCGGCCCGGCGTGCATGTCCGGCGGCGCCGAGATGTTCGCCTGGAACAGGAGCCAAGACTCCTGTTTGCGGAGCGAGCGGCGGCCGAAGTCATTGGCCGCCGCCTCATCTCTGGGGGAATGCTCGGCCATCCGGAGAGGGAGGGAAAGGGAGGACTCGACGGCGGCGCTCGGGAGAGGGAGGGCTCGGCAACGGCTCTCGGGAGAGGCAGTTCTCGGCGGCTAGGGCTAGGGCTGGTGTGGCTAGAGGCGAGGGAGGCCGCTGGCTTTCTATAGCCGCGCCGTGCCCGTGTGTACGCGTGCGAGGGAGGTGAGGCGTCGGCGCGCCGTCCCGTGACGCGCAGCCCGTGAGGAATCAATGGTAAGGCTGACCGGCGGCAGCCTTGCCATTGATTCCCTGCGGGAAACCGAGGCGTTGGGGAAGACGACGCGCTATGTCGCTGACACGGCGGGCCCGCGGCTCTTTCGCGCTAAAACCGCTCGCCCGGCGTCCCCGAGCGCCCCCCAGCGCGCCGTGTTCGGCCTGGGTCCGCCGGAGCTAGTTTCGGCCCAGGCCGGCGAAAATCAGGCTCCTGGGGACGCGACTGGGCCGATTTTTCTGCGCCGGTGCGAAAAAAATCGCCTGGGGAGGCCTTTCTGGGGGCGCGGCTAGAGATGCTCTTAGGACGCGGGTTCGAAACCCATTGAATGCACCAAGGGATTTATATAATTTTCCTATCTTGGATTAGGTTGGTGTTGTAGCATAAAGACATGTCGTGGTTCTAAATCTGATAGTAAGAGGGGAAGTAACGAGGCTTGATCTTTCAGAGAGGCGGAGGGGTGGCGCAAGATGTATACAGGCTCAGGCCCCAGGATGCTGGAGGTAACAACCCTAGTCATGTCTCTCTAGGAGTGTTATTACATATGACATTGATATTTACAGATGTTTCGAACCTATAGATTATGCTACACCCCAAGCCCCTAGTCTAGGTGTGTTCCATGTGTCTTAATGTGCAACAATGTGTGCCCACTACTAGAGGTGATGGGCGGTGTTAATTGTCTATGATAGTGGCTAGGCTTCAATGCATATTGGAATGCTTGAAGTGATACCTTCATTGATGCGTCTGGTTGCTGGCCTTCAGTTCAGACTGAGTGATAATCAAGCGAGTAACAACATGTGGCTTGAAAAGTGAAACCGACTGAGGATCAACCGATTTAAGGCTGATCCTAGTAGGTAAAAATTGATACGCCTTCAACATATCTATAATTTATAAAGTATTCATGATATATTCACATGAATTCTATATGATTTTTGATAACCCACGAGTATAATGGATCGCAACAGTTTTCGAGGGTAGAGTATTCAACCCAAATTTATTGATTCGACACAAGCGGAGCCAAAGAATATTCTCAAGTATTAGCAGCTGAGTTGTCAATTCAACCACACCTGGAAACTTAATATCTGCAGCAAGTGTTTAGTAGCAAAGTAATATGATAGTAGTGGTAACGGTAGCAAAAGGTAATGATAACAAAAGTAATGTTTTTGGTATTTTGTAGTGATTGTAACAATAGCAACAGAAAAGTAAATAAGCGGAGAACAATATATGGAAAGCTCGTAGGCAATGGATCAGTGATGGAGAATTTTGCCGAATGCAGTTCATCATGTAACAGTCATAACCTAGGGTGACACAGAACTAGCTCCAATTCATCAATGTAATATAGACATGTATTCCGAACATAGTCATACGTGCTTATGGAAAAGAACTTGCATGACATCTTTTGTCCTACCCTCCCGTGGCAGCGGGGTCCTTGCAAAAACTAAGGGATATTAAGGCCTCCTTTTAATAGAGTACCGGACCAAAGCATTAACACATAGTGAATACATGAACTCCTCAAACTACGGTCATCACCGGGAGTGGTCCCAATTATTGTCACTTCGGGGTTGCCGGATCATAACACATAGTAGGTGACTATAGACTTGCAAGATAGGATCAAGAACTCTCATATAATGATGAAAACATAATAGCTTCAGATCTGAAATCATGGCACTCGTGCCCTAGTGACAAGCATTAAGCATAGCAAAGTCATAGCAACATGAATCTCAGGACATATTGGATACTAGGGATCAAACCCGAACAAAACTATCTCGATTACATGATAAATCTCATCCAGCCCATCACCGTCCAGCAAGCCTACGATGGAATTACTCACGCATGGCGATGAGCATCATGAAATTGAAGATGGAGAATGGTTGATGATGACGACGGCGACATATTCCCCTCTCCGGAGCCCCGAACGGACTCACGATCAGCCCTCCCAAGAGGTTTTAGGGCTTGGCGGTGGCTCCATATCGTAAAACGCAATGAATCATTCTCTCTGATTTTTTTCTCCCTGAAAATGAATATATAGAGTTGGAGTTGAGGTCGGAGGAGCTCCAGGGGGGACACGAGGTAGGGGGCGCGCCCAGGGGGCAGGCTTGCCCCCACCCTCGTGGCTAGGGTGTGGGCCCCTGGTTTTGATCTTTTGCCAGGATTTTTTATTATTTCCAAAAATAGTCTCTGTAAAGTTTCAGGTCATTTCGAGAACTTTTATTTCTGTACATAAATAACACCATGGCAATTCTGCTGAGAACAGCATCAGTCCGGGTTAGTTCCATTCAAATCATGCAAGTTAGAGTCCAAAACAAGGGCAAAAGTGTTTGAAAAAGTAGATACGACGGAGACGTACAATTTTCATGCACTTTTATATTATATTGATGGACTTACATATTAATCTAGTGCCCAATTTCAAATGATATTTTCTGCTTACTTTTGGTTTTACCGAAAAAACCATACCAAACGAAATCCAAACACAATGAAACTTTTTGAGGATTTTTTGAAACATAAGAGACCCCTGAAACTTTGGGGAAGGATCAGAAGACCACAAGGTCACCACAAATTCACATGGAGCGCCCCGTGAGGGCGGGAGTGCCACATGAGCTTGTGGGTCCCTCGTAACTCCTTTTGACATGATTCCAACGCTAAAAAATCTTCGCCACCATGTTGGGGGGACCATCACCGAAGGCCATCTTCATCATCCCCGCAGCCTCTATGACGAGGAGGGGGTAGTTCACCCTCAGGGCTGAGGGTATGGTACCAGTAGCTATGTGTTTTATCTCTTTCTCTCTCTCTCTCTCTGTCTCTCTCTCTTGTTCTTGATTTGGCATGATCTTGATGTATCATGAGCTTTATAAGTATAATAGGATCATATGAAGTTCTTCCCCTTTATATATTTTGTTGTGGATTGAGTCTTACTCCCTGAGGTCTTTTTGTTCTCAGATTGAGTACTTTGGATTTGAGATCACTTGATGCATGTCTCACTCGCGGATACTGGTCGCTCTCTGACTATAGCGCCAGAAAAGCTCCTGTCTGCTAGGACTACGTTGGTATTTCCCTAAAGAGGAAGGGATGATGCAGCACATTGACGGTAGGTATTTCCCTCAGTGAAGAAACCAAGGTTATCGAACCAGTAGGAGAACCAAGCAACACCACATAAACAACACCTGCACACAAATAACAACACCTCGCAACCCAGCGTGTTAAAGGGGTTGTCAATCCCTTTCGGGTAACGATGCCAGAAAATTGTAGTAGATTGAAATAGTATATCGCAAATAAAATAAAGTGCAGCAAAGTATTTTTGTATTTTTGGTTTAATAGATCTGAATAAAAATGCAAAGGAAAAGTAGATCGCAAGCAAATATATGAGGAAGAAGACCCGGGGGCCATAGGTTTCACTAGTGGCTTCTCCCGAGAAAAATAGCAAACAACGGATAAACAAATTACTGTTGGGAAATTGATAGAATCTCAAATAATTATGATGATATCCAGGCAATGATCATTGCATAGGCATCACGTCCAAGATTAGTAGACCGACTCCTGCGTGCATCTACTACTATTACTCCACACATTGACCATTATCCAGCATGCATCTAGTGTATTAAGTTCATGGAAAAACGGAGTGATGCGATAAGAACGATGACATGATGTAGATAAGATCCATTTATCTATTGCGTAGATATAGATCCCATCTTTTTTATCCTTAGTAGCAACGATACATACGTGTCGGTTCCCTTTCTGTCACTAGGATCGAGCACCGTAAGATCGAACCCACTACCGGGCACCTCTTCCCATTGCAAGATAAATAGATCAAGTTGGCCAAACAAAAGCCAAATATCGGAGAAGAAATACGAGGCTATAAGAGACAATGCATATAAGAGATCAAAGAAACTCAAATAACTTTCATGGATATAAAAAGATATGACTGATCATAAACTGAAAGTTCATCAGATCCCAACAAACACACCGCAAAAAGAGTTACATCATATGGATCTCCAAGAGACCATTGTATTGAGAATCAAGAGAGAGAGATGAAGCCATCTAGCAACTAACTACGGACCCGAAGGTCTACAAAGAACTACTCACGCATCATCGGAAAGGCACCAATGGAGGTGGTGAACCCCATCCGAGACGGTGTCTAGATTGGATCTGGTGGTTCTGGACACTGCGGCGGCTAGATGAATATATCGTCGACTCCCCTAGGGTTTCTAGAATATTTGAGTATTTATAGAGCAAAGAGGCGGTCCGGGGGGCACCCGAGGTCGGCACAACCCACTAGGTCGCGCCTGGGCCTCCTGGCGCGCCCTGGTGGGTTGTCCCCTCCTCGGGACTCCCCCTAGGTGCTTCCAGGGCCCAACTTGTTCCTTCTGGTCCATAAAAAATCTCCGTAAAGTTTCGTGGCATTTGGACTCCGTTTGATATTGATTTTCTACGATGTAAAAAACACGGAAAAACAGGAACTGGCACTTGGCACTAGGTCAATAGGTTAGTACCAAAAAATGATATAAAATGGTTATAAAACATCCAAGATTGATAATATAACAACATGGAAAAATAAAAAATTATAGATACGTTGGAGACGTATCAGCATCCCCAAGCTTAACTCCTACTCGTCCTCGAGTAGGTAAGTGATAAAACAGAATTTTTGATGTGGAGTGATGTTTAACATGTCATATCATATTCTTTTATTTATAGCATGGACAATTGGACTTTTATGTGATTCAAAGCAATAGTCTAGTGTTGACATAATAATTTAGATACTGAAGCATATCAACAAGCAATCATGTCTTTCAAAATTTAAATGCTAAAATAAGTTATCCCTACAAAATCATATAGTCTTGTCATGCTCTGTCTTCTTAACACAAAGTTTTTATCATGCACAACCCCGATGACAAGCCGAGCAATTGGTTCGTACTTTTTAACGCGCTTCAGATTTTTCAACTCTTACGCAATACATGAGTGCAAGCCATGGATATAGGCATATAGCACTATGGGTGGAATAGAGTTTGATGATAGGGATAAATATAGAGAAGACAAAAAAAAGTCTCACATCAATGCGGCTAACCAACAGGCTATGGAGATGCCCATCAATCGATATCAACGTGAGGAGTAGGGATTGCCATGCAACGAAGACACTAAGAGCTATAAGTGTATGAAAGCTCAATATGAAAACTAAGTGGGTGTGCATCTAATCCTATAATGGAAAATTTCCACGAGTATATGAAAGTGACAACATAAGAGACTCTCCATATGAAAAACATGGTGCTACTTTGAAGCACAAGTGTGGTAAAGGATTCTAGCAATGCCGCTTCTCTCTTTGTTTTTTTTGTTTTCTTTTTTCTTTTTTTTCTTTTTTTTCTTTTTTTCTTTTCTCTCATTGTCCGGAGTCTCATCCCGACTTGTGGGGGAATCATAGTCTCTATCACCCTTTCCTCATTGAGGCACCGCTTTAAAAATGATGATCATCACACTTCTATTTACTCATAACTCAAAAGAAACAAAAATTACAACTCGATACCTATGATAAGTATGACTCTATATGAATGCCTCTAGCAATGATCTAGCGTAACATGTGTGAAAAATGATGAACAGTGGCTGAGCCACAAACACTATGTCAGCTATATGATCATGCAAAGCAATATGACAATAAATGCTCAAGTCATCAAACGGAAACAGTGGAAGTTGCATGGCAATATATCTCGGAATGGCCATGGAAAAGCCATAATAGGTAGGTATGGTGTGTGTTTTGAGGACGATATAATGAGGCTTATGTGTGATGGAGCGTATCATATCACGGGTTTTGGATGCACCTGCGAAGTTTGCACCACGTCTCAATGTGAGAAAGGGCAATGCACGGTGCTGTAGAGGCTAGCAAATTGCGAAAAGGTAAGAGTGCATATAATCCATGGACTCACATTATTCATAAAGAACTCATATACTTATTGCAAAATTTTATTAGCCCTCGAAGTAAAGTACTACTACGCATGCCCCTGGGAGGATAGATTGGTAGGAAAAGACCATCGCTCATCCCCGACCGCCACTCATAAGGAAGACAATAAAAAATAAATCATGCTCCAACATCATAGCATAACGAGAGACTATATGTGCATGCTTCGGGAATCACAAACCTTAACACCAATATTCCTACTCAAGCATAATTACTCATCAACATAACTCACATATCACATCGTCATATCACAAAACTATTACTAAGAATCAAGTTTATTTTGTCCAATGATCTTCATGACATTTTTCTTTTCTTGATCCTTTTTGGATATTTATCACTTTGGGACTAATTTTCATGTATTGGTTTTCATAAGCTCAAACAAATATAAGTGAAGATCATGAGCATAATATTTCTTTCTCTCAAAATAATGTAAGTGAAACAAGAGAGATTTTCTTCAAAATTTTACTAACTCTCAAATAAATCTAAGTGAAGCAAGAGAGCATTTTTTTCAAAATTACTAAGCACGCCGTGCTCAAAAAGATATAAGTGAAGCACTAGAGCAAGTCCTAGCTCATAAAAGATTTAAGTGAAGCATAGAGAGCAATTCTAACAAGTCATGACATAATTTTGGCTCTCTCGAATGGGTGTGTCCAGCAAGGATTGATGACTTAAAACACAAAATAAAATAAGCAAAGACACATATCATGCAAGATGCTCCAAGCAAAACACATATCATGTGACGAATAAAAATATAGTCTCAAATAAAATACCGATAGTTGTTGGAAGAAAGCGGGAATGCCACTCGGGGGCATCCCCAAGCTTAGTTGGTCGCTCATTTTTGCATAATAGCTTGGGATGCCGGGGCATCCCCAAGCTTAGGCTCTTCCATCCTTCCTTTATCCATCGTAAGACAACCCAAAACTTGAAAACTTCAATCACATAAAACTCAACAAAACCTTCGTGAGATCCGTTAGTATAAGAATAATAAACCACTACTATAAGTGTTGTATCAAACCAATTCATACTTTGTTTTTGTATTATATCTACTGCATTCTAACTTTTCTATGGCAAAAACCCATCAAAGAAAACCATAGAGCCATCAAAATAAGCACACAACACAAAGACAACAGAATCTGTCAAAACAGAACAGTCTGTAGCAATTTGACTATTTCGAATACTTCTGTAACTCCAAAAATTCTGAAAAATTAGGAAGACCTGAGAAACTTGTATATTGATCTACTTCAAGTGAAATGGTATTTTATCGCTCTCTGGTAAAAAATGAAAATTAATTTCGTGAGCATCAAAGTTTATGTTTCTTCAGCAAGATCAAACAATTATCATCCAAGAAGATCCTAAAGGCTTTACTTGGAACAAACACTAATTAAAACATAAAAACACAATCATAACAGTATCATAACTGTGCTAACACACAAGAACAGGAAGTAAAAAGCAAGAATAAATTTTATTCATTGGGTTGCCTCCCAACAAGCGCTATAGTTTTACGCCCTTAGCTAGGCATAAGGCGAGGATCTAAGTTTTGTCATCCTTCTTCTTGACTTTCTTAGAGATATTTTCATCATGAGGCTTCGTAAACACAACATAAAACATGTTATCCATAGAGGCATTAGCAATCCTAAGTTGGTTTTCATCATACCCCTTTTGATTTCCTACAACAATCCAGGAGTAATGTTGATTAACCTTATTGAAGACATGTTGGATTATATCTAAAACTGGGACTTCCTTTTTAAGATTCTCATCAAAGATTTTATTGTCCCCAAGAAAATGTCTTAAATAATAATCATTATTTTAAAGAATTTCATCTATCACAGCTTTTTCACGATTCATACCATAAAAGTCAAAGATTTCCCTAGCTTCCCGTATTATGTAGTCAAACTCATTCATAAGAACGAGAGTGGCCAACTTTTTAGCTCTAGGATTCTTTATAATGGGGAGCTCAAAAACAATCTTTGCAAGGTAGGATGGGTACGAATAAATTTACTTTCAAGTTTCATAACTACTGCTGACATAGCATCCGCATAAGATCTAGTAGTTTAAGTATAGGAGCATCATCAATACTAAGCTTCCCAACACAATTGAAAAATTCTTGGATACATTCTTTTCCTATAATGGTCCCTTGCCCCAAGATAAAAATTTTAGCATCCAGATTGCCCGTATGTCCTATTTTAGGAGTTAGGCTATCACTGTTGGTGCCATACCGGAATCACTCATGATTGCAAGCAAATGATAGATCTGACGAGAAAACGGCGAACGGAAAAGGGAGGTGAATAGAATGGCAAATTTTTGTGAAGTGGGGGAGAGGAAATCGAGAGGAAAATAATGTAAGTTGCGAGGAGATGAGATTTGTGATTAGGAACCTGCTTATGTTGAATATCCTCCCCGGCTACGGCGCCAGAAATTCCTTTTGATCGCTCTCTGACTATAGCGCCAGAAAAGCTCCTGTCTGCTAGGACTACGTCGGTACTTCCCCAAAGAGGAAGGGATGATCCAGCACAGTGACAATAAGTATTTCCCTCGGTGAAGAAATTAAGGTTATCGAACCAGTAGGAGAACCAAGCAACACAACGAACATCACCTGCACACAAATAACAACACCTCGCAACCTGACGTGTTAAAGGGGTTGTCAATCCCTTTCGGGTAACGATGCTAGAAAATTGTAGTAGATTGAAATAGTAGATCACAAATAAAATGAAGTGCAGCAAAGTATATTTGGATTTTTGGTTTAATAGATCTGAATAAAAATGCAAAGAAAAAGTAGATCGCAAGCAAATATATGAGGAAGAAGACCCAGGGGCCGTAGGTTTCACTAGTGGCTTCTCTCGAGAAAGATAGCAAACGGTGGGTAAAGAAATTACTGTTGGGCAATTGATAGAACCTCAAATAATTATGACGATATCCAGGCAATGATCATTACATAGGCATCACGTCCAAGATTAGTAGACCGACTCCTGCCTGCATCTACTATTATTACTCCACACATCGACCGCTATCCAGCATGCATCTAATGTATTAAGTTCATGGAAAAATGGAGTAATACAATAAGAACGATGACATGATGTAGGCAAGTTCTGTTTATCAATTGCGTAGATATAGATCCCGTCTTTTTATCCTAAGTAGCAATGATACATACGTGTCGGTTCCCTTTATGTCACTAGGATTGAGCATCTTAAGATCGAACCCACTACTGGGCACCTCTTCCCATTGCAAGATAAATAGATCAAGTTGGTCAAACAAAACCCAAATATCGGAGAAAAAATATGAGGCTATAAGAGATCAAAGAAACTCAAATAACTTTCATGGATATAAAAAGATATGACTGATCATAAACTCAAAGTTCACCAGATCCCAACAAACACACCGCAAAAAGAGTTACATCATATAGATCTCCAAGAGACCATTATATTGAGAATCAAGAGAGAGAGAGATGAAGCCATCTAGCTACTAACTACGGACCTGAAGATCTACAAAGAACTACTCACACATCATCAGAGAGGCACCGATGGAGGTGGTGAACCCCATCCGAGATGGTGTCTAGATCATCAAATTCTACATTAAGAGGATTATCACGGGCAAGCTTTTTAACAGAAATACGATTACGAATGAGATGAGGAGAAACTAGGACGTCACGAAGAGAGATTGGTTTAGCGGTGGTCAGAATGTGCGTCTGGCCGGTGTGTGTAACTGCAAGTTCGGATCCATCGCCGACTACTATGCGAGAGGAAGTGTAGGGGGTAGAGGAGGAGAGCATGTCGGAGGACGATGCCATGTGGGTTGTGGCACCCGTGTCGAGATACCAGTCGACTGTTGGAGGGGCCGGCTGCTGCTGCATCGTCATGGCATTGAGCACGTGAATGAGCGCGTTCTAGTCCCAAGCAGGAGTGGGAGGAGTGTAGCTGCCGCCGGGCGCGGCGTTGTACAGAGGATGAGCAGGCACCACGCCTGGGATGCCAGGTCACTAGGGGCAGTAGGAGGTCCGCCGGGCACGACAGGGTGATGCGTGGTCGTACCAGCGAACGGAGCTCCTCCACCGGGACGAGGACCAAGGATGCCGGCGCCGGGTGCATGTGGGCGCCACGGCATGGGCTAGGCATGAACCATGCCAGTCCATGGAGCAGCCGAGGGAGCAGGTGGGCGCGCCTGTGTCCACGCCCGCCGGAGTTGGAGGGCTGGCCCCTGCCGGAACCGTTGCCGCCGCGTCGGCCTCGCGAGCGGTTACTGTTGGGGAACGTTGCAGAAAACAAAAAATTTCCTACGGTTCACCAAGATCCATCTATGAGTTCATCTAGCAACGAGTGATCGGATGCATCTATATACCTTTGTAGATCGCAAGCGGAAGCGTTCAAAGAACGGGGATGAGGTAGTCGTACACGACGTGATCCAAATCACCGGAGATCCTAGCGCCGAACGGACGGCACCTCCGCGTTCAACACACGTACGGTCAGCGTAACGTCTCCTTCTTCTTGATCCAGCAAGGGGAAAGGAGAGGTTGAGGAAGATGGCTCCAGCAGCAGCACGACGGCGTGGTGGTGATGGAGCTGCAATACTCCGTCAGGGCTTCGCCAAGCACTATGGAGGAGGAGGAGGTGTTGGAGAGGGAGAAGGAGGCAACCAAAGGCGTGGTTTAAGAGGCCCTCCTTCCCTCACTATATATAGGGGGCCTAGGGGGGCGCCGGCCCTAGGAGATCCAATCTCCTAGGGGGGCGGCGGCCAAGGGAGGATTCCCTCCCCCCCCAAGGCACCTAGGGGGTGCCTTCCCCTTGTGGGACTCTTCCCCTTTGAAACCCTAGGCGCATGGGCCTATTGGGGCTGGTGCCCTTGGCCCATGTAGGCTAAGGCGCACCCCCTACAGCCCAGGTGGCCCCACCCGGTGGACCCCCGGGACCCTTCCGGTGGTCCCGGTACAATACCGGTGACCCCGAAACTTGTCCAGATGGCCGAAACAGCACTTCCTATATATAATTCTTTACCTCCGGACCATTCCGGAACTCCTCGTGACGTCCGGGATCTCATCCGGGACTTCGAACAACATTCGGGTTACTGCATATGCATATCCCTACAACCCTAGCGTCACCGAACCTTAAGTGTGTAGACCCTACGGGTTCGGGAGACATGTAGACATGACCGAGATGACTCTCCGGTCAATAACCAACAGCGGGATCTGGATACCCATTTTGGCTCCCACATGCTCCACGATGATCTCATCGGATGAACCACGAAGTCGAGGATTCAAGCAACCCCGTATACAATTCCCTTTGTCAATCGGTATGTTACTTGCCCGAGATTCGATCGTCGGTATCCCAATACCTCGTTCAATCTCGTTACCGGCAAGTCACTTTACTCGTACCGTAATGCATGATCCCGTGACCAGACACTTGGTCACTTTGAGCTCATTATGATGATGCATTACCGAGTGGGCCAAGTGATACCTCTCCATCATACGGAGTGACAAATCCCAGTCTTGATCCGTGTCAACCCAACAGATACTTTCGGAGATACCCGTAGTCTACCTTTATGGTCACCCAGTTACGTTGTGACGTTTGGTATACCCAAAGCACTCCTACAGTATCCGGGAGTTACACGATCTCATGGTCTAAGGAAAAGATACTTGACATTGGAAAAACTCTAGCAAACGGACTATACGATCTTTATGCTATGTTTAGGATTGAGTCTTGTCCATCACATCATTCTCCTAATGATGTGATCTCGTTATCAATGACATCCAATGTCCATAGTCAGGAAACCATGACTATCTGTCGATCAACGAGCTAGTCAACTAGAGGCTTACTAGGGACATGTTGGTGTTTGTTATTCACACATGTATTACGACTTCCGGATAACACAATTATAGCATGAATAAAGACAATTATCATGAACAAGGAAATATAATAATAATGCTTTTATTATTGCCTCTAGGGCATATTTCCAACAGTCTCCCACTTGCACTAGAGTCAATAATCTAGTTACATTGTGATAAATCGAACACCCATGGAATTCCGGTGTTGATCATGTTTTGCCCTAGGGAGAGGTTTAGTCAACGGATCTGCTACATTCAGGTCCGTATGTACTTTACAAATATCTATGTCTCCATCTTGAACATTTTCACGAATGGAGTTGAAGCGACGCTTTATGTGCCTTGTCTTCTTGTGAAACCTGGGCTCCTTTGCAAGTGCAATAGCTCCAGTGTTGTCACAGAAGAGCTTGATCGGCCCCGACGCATTGGGTATGACTCCTAGGTCGGTGATGAACTCCTTCACCCAGATTGCTTCATGTGCTGCCTCCGAGGCTGCCATGTACTCCGCTTCACATGTAGATCCAGCCACGACGCTTTGCTTGCAACTGCACTAGCTTACTGCCCCACCATTCAAAATATACACGTATCCGGTCTGTGACTTAGAGTCATCCAGATCTGTGTCGAAGCTAGCGTCGACGTAACCCTTTACGACGAGCTCTTCGTCACCTCCATAAACGAGAAACATTTCCTTAGTCCTTTTCAGGTACTTCAGGATATTCTTGGCCGCTGTCCAGTGTTCCTTGCCGGGATTCTTTGGTACCTTCCTACCAAACTTACGGCAAGGTTTACATCAGGTCTGGTACACGGCATGGCATACATAATAGAACCTATGTCTGAGGCATAGGGGATGACACTCATCTCTTCTATATCTTCTGTTGTGGTCGGACATTGAGCTGAGCTCAATTTCATACCTTGTAACACAGGCAAGAACCCCTTCTTAGATTGATCCATATTGAACTTCTTCAATATCTTATCAAGGTATGTGCTTTGTGAAAGACCTATGAGGCGTCTTGATCTATCTCTATAGATCTTGATGCCTAATATATAAGCAGCTTCTCCAAGGTCCTTCATTGAAAAACTCTTATTCAAGTAGGCCTTGATGTTGTCCAAGAGTTCTATATCATTTCCCATCAAAAGTATGTCATCTACATATAATATGAGAAATGCTACAGATCTCCCACTCACTTTCTTGTAAACGCAGGCTTCTCCATAAGTCTGCGTAAACCCAAACGCTTTGATCATCTCATCAAAGCGAATGTTCCAACTCCGAGATGCTTGCACCAGCCCATAAATCGAGCGTTGGAGCTTGCACACCTTGTCAGCATTCTTAGGATCGACAAAACCTTTCGGCTGCATCATATACAATTCTTCCTTAAGGAAACCATTAAGGAATGCCGTTTTGACGTCCATTTGCCATATCTCATAATCGTAGAATGCGGCAATTGCTAACATGATTCGGACGGACTTTAGCTTCGCTACCGGTGAGAAAGTCTCATCGTAGTCAACCCCTTGAACTTGTCGATAACCCTTAGCGACAAGCCGAGCTTTATAGATGGTCACATTACCATCCGCGTTTGTCTTCTTCTTAAAGATCCATTTATTTTCTATGGCTCGCCGTTCAACGGGCAAGTCAGTCAAAGTCCATACTTCGTTTTCATACATGGATCCTATCTCGGACTTCATGGCTTCTAGCCATTTGTCGGAATCCGGGCCCGCCATCGCTTCTTCATAGTTCGAAGGTTCACCGTTGTCTAATAACATGATTTCCAAGACAGGGTTGCCGTACCACTCTGGTGCGGAACGTGTCCATGTGGACCTTCGAATTTCAGTAGGAGCTTGATCAAAAGTATCTTGATCATCATCAATAACTTCCTCTCTAGTCGGTGCAGGCACCTCAGGAACATTTTCTTGAGTTGCACCATTTTCTGGTTCAAGAGGTAATACTTCATCAAGTTCTACTTTCCTCCCACTTACTTCTTTCGAGAGAAACTCCTTCTCTAGAAAGATCCATTCTTGGCAACAAAGATCTTGCCTTCGGATATGAGGTAGAAGGTATACCCAACAATTTCTTTAGGGTATCCTATGAAGACACATTTTTCTGACTTGGGTTCGAGCTTTTCAGGTTGAAGTTTCTTGACATAAGCATCGCATCCCCAAACTTTTAGAAACGACAACTTAGATTTCTTCCCAAACCATAATTCAAACGGTGTCGTCTCAACGGATTTCGACGGAGCCCTATTTAAAGTGAATGCGGCAGTCTCTAAAGCATAGCCCCAAAAAGATAGCGGTAAATCGGTAAGAGACATCATAGATCGTACCATATCTAATAGAGTGCGATTACGACGTTCGGACACACCATTACGCTGAGGTGTTCCAGGCGGCGTGAGTTGTGAAACTATTCCACATTTTCTTAAGTGTGTGCCAAATTCGTGACTCAAGTATTCTCCTCCACGATTTGATCGTAGAAACTTGATTTTCCTGTCACGTTGATTCTCAACCTCACTCCGAAATTCCTTGAACTTTTCAAAGGTTTCAGACTTGTGTTTCATTAAGTAGACATACCCATATCTACTCAAGTCATCAGTGAGGGTGAGAACATAACGATAGCCACCGCGAGCCTCAACACTCATTGGACCGCACACATCAGTATGTATGATTTCCAATAAGTTGGTTGCTCGCTCCATTGTTCTTGAAAACGGAGTCTTGGTCATTTTTCCCATGAGGCATGGTTCGCACGTGTCAAATGATTCGTAATCAAGAGACTCTAAAAGTCCATCTGCATGGAGCTTCTTCATGCGTTTGACACCTATGTGGCCAAGGCGGCAGTGCCACAAGTATGTGGGACTATCATTATCAACCTTACATCTTTTGGTACTCACACCATAAAACATATCTCTCATATAAATAGAACAACCATTATTCTCGGATTTAAATGAGTAGCCATCTCGAATTAAACGAGATCCTGATACAATGTTCATGCTCAAAGCTGGCACTAAATAACAATTATTGAGGTTTAAAACTAATCCCGTAGGTAAATGTAGAGGCAGCATGCCGACGGCGATCACATCGACCTTGGAACCATTCCCGACGCGCATCGTCACCTCGTCCTTCGCCAGTCTCCGCTTATCCCGCAGCTCCTGCTTTGAGTTACAAATGTGAGCAACTGCACCGGTATCAAATACTCAAGAGCTACTACGAGTACTGGTAAGGTACACATCAATTACATGTATATCACATATACCTTTCATTTTGCCGGCCTTCTTGTCCGCTAAGTATTTGGGGCAGTTCCGCTTCCAGTGACCACTTCCCTTGCAATAAAAGCACTCAGTCTCGGGCTTGGGTCCATTCTTTGGCTTCTTCTCGGCAGCTTTCTTGCCAGGCGTGGCAACTTCCTTGCTGTCCTTCTTGAAGTTCTTTTTACCCTTGCCCTTCTTGAACTTAGTGGTTTTATTTACCATCAACACTTGATGTTCCTTCTTGACTTCTACCTCTGCTGATTTCAGCATTGCAAATACCTCAGGAATGGTCTTTTCCATCCCCTGCATATTGAAGTTCATCACAAAGCTCTTGTAGCTTGGTGGAAGCGACTGGAGGATTCTGTCAATGACCGCGTCATCCGGGAGATTAACTCCCAGCTGAGTCAAGCGGTTATGTAACCCAGACATAGTGAGTATGTGCTCACTGACAGAACTATTTTCCTCCATCTTACAGCTGAAGAACTTGTCGGAGACTTCATATCTCTCGATCCGGGCATGAGCTTGAAAAACCATTTTCAGCTCTTCGAACATATCATATGCTCCATGTCTCTCAAAACGCTTTTGGAGCCCCGGCTCTAAGCTGTAAAGCATGCTGCACTGAACGAGGGAGTAGTCATCAGCACGTGTCTGCCAAGCGTTCATAACGTCTTGGTTCTGTGGGACGGGTGGATCACCTAGCGGTGCTTGTAGGACATAATCTTCTTGGCAGCTATGAGGATGATCCTCAGGTTTCGGACCCAGTCCGTATAGTTGCTGCCATCGTCTTTCAGCTTGGTTTTCTCTAGGAACGCATTGAAGTTGAGGACAACGTTGGCCATTTGATCTACAAGACATATTGTAAAGATTTTAGACTAAGTTCATGATAATTAAGTTCATCTAATCAAATTATTCAATGAACTCCCACTTAGATAGACATCCCTCTTCTAGTCATCTAAGTATAACATGATCCGAGTCAACTAGGCTGTGTCCGATCATCACGTGAGACGGACTAGTCAACGTCGGTGAACATCTTCATGTTGATCGTATCTTCTATACGACTCATGCTCGACCTTTCGGTCTTCTGTGTTCCGAGGCCATGTCTATACACATGCTAGGCTCGTCAAGTCAACATAATTGTTTGCATGTGTAAATCTGTCTTACACCCGTTGTATGTGAACGTTAGAATCTATCACACCCGATCATCACGTGGTGCTTCGAAACAACGAACTGTCGTAACGGTGCACAGTTAGGGGGAACACTTTCTTGAAATTATTATGAGGGATCATCTTATTTACTACCGTCGTTCTAAGTAAACAAGATGCTAAACATGATAAACATCACATGCAATCAAATAATAATAGTGACATGATATGGCCAATATCACATAGCTCCTTTGATCTCTATCTTGGGGCTCCATGATCATCTTGTCACCGGCTTGACACCATGATCTCCATCATCATGATCTCCACCATCGTGTCTCCATGAAGTTGCTCGCCAACTATTACTTCTACTACTATGGCTAACGCATTTAGCTATAAAGTAAAGTAATTTACATGGCGTTTCTCAATGACACGTAGGTCATACAAAAATAAAGACAACTCCTATGGCTCCTGCCGGTTGTCATACTCATCGACATATAAGTCGTGATTCCTATTACAATAGCATGAACATCTCATACATCACATATATGTCATTCATCATTCATCACAACTTTGGCCATATCATATCACAAAGCACTTGCTGCAAAAACAAGTTAGACGTCCTCTAATTGTTGTTGCAAGTTTTACGTGGCTGAAATAGGGTTAGAGCAAGAATGTTTTCTTATCTACGTGAAAGCCACAACGTGATTTGTCAACTTCTATTTACCCTTCATAAGGACCCTTTTCATCGAATCCGCTCCAACTAAAGTGGGAGAGACAGACACCCGCCAGCCACCTTATGCAACTAGTGCATGTTAGTCGGTGGAACCAGTCTCACGTAAGCGTACGTGTAAGGTTGGTTCGGGCCGCTTCATCCCACAATACTGCTGAAGCAAGATAAGACTAGTAGCGGCAAGAAAGTTGAAAATATCTACGCCCACAACAAATTGTGTTCTACTCGCGCAAGAAGAACTACGCATAGACCTAGCTCATGATGCCACTGTTGGGGAACGTTGCAGAAAACAAAAATTTTCCTACGGTTTCACCAAGATCCATCTATGAGTTCATCTAGCAACGAGTGATCGGATGCATCTACATACCTTTGTAGATCGCGAGCGGAAGCGTTCAAAGAACGGGGATGAGGTAGTCGTACATGACGTGATCCAAATCACCGGAGATCCTAGCGCCGAACGGACGGCACCTCCGCGTTCAACACACGTACGGTCAGCATAACGTCTCCTTCTTCTTGATCCAGCAAGGGGAAAGGAGAGGTTGAGGAAGATGGCTCCAGCAGCAGCACGACGGCGTGGTGGTGATGGAGCTGCAATACTCTGTCAGGGCTTCGCCAAGCACTATGGAGGAGGAGGAGGTGTTGGAGAGGGAGAAGGAAGCAACCAAAGGCGTGGTTTAAGAGGCCCTCCTTCCCTCACTATATATAGGGGGCCTAGGGGGGGCGCCGGCCCTAGGAGATCCAATCTCCTAGGGGGGGACGGCCAAGGGAGGATTCCCTCCCCCCCAAGGCACCTAGGGGGTGCCTTCCCCTTGTGGGACTCTTCCCCTTTGAAACCCTAGGCGCATGGGCCTATTGGGGCTGGTGCCCTTGGCCCATGTAGGCCAAGGCGCACCCCCTACAACCCATGTGGCCCCCCGGGGCAGGTGGCCCCACCCGGTGGACCCCCGGGACCCTTCCGGTGGTCCCGGTACAATACCGGTGGCCCCGAAACTTGTCCCGATGGCCGAAACAGCACTTCCTATATATAATTCTTTACCTCCGGACCATTCCGGAACTCCTCGTGACGTCCGGGATCTCATCCGGGACTCCGAACAACATTCGGGTTACTGCATATACATATCCCTACAACCCTAGCATCACCGAACCTTAAGTGTGTAGACCCTACGGATTCGGGAGACATGTAGACATGACCGAGACGACTCTCCGGTCAATAACCAACAGCGGGATCTGGATACCCATTTTGGCTCCCACATGCTCCACGATGATCTCATCGGATGAACCACGAAGTCGAGGATTCAAGCAACCCCGTATACAATTCCCTTTGTCAATCGGTATGTTACTTGCCCGAGACTCGATCGTAGGTATCCCAATACCTCGTTCAATCTCGTTACCGGCAAGTCACTTTACTCGTACCGTAATGCATGATCTCGTGACCAGACACTTGGTCACTTTGAGCTCATTATGATGATGCATTACCGAGTGGGCCCAGTGATACCTCTCCGTCATACAGAGTGACAAATCCCAGTCTTGATCCGTGTCAACCCAACAGATACTTTCGGAGATACCCGTAGTCTATCTTTATGGTGACCCAGTTACGTTGTGACGTTTGGTATACCCAAAGCACTCCTACGGTATCCGGGAGTTACACGATCTCATGGTCTAAGGAAAAGATACTTGACATTGGAAAAACTCTAGCAAACAAACTATACGATCTTTATGCTATGTTTAGGATTGGGTCTTGTCCATCACATCATTCTCCTAATGATGTGATCTCGTTATCGATGACATCC
This sequence comes from Triticum monococcum, assembly GCA_034509565.1. Lineage (NCBI taxonomy): Eukaryota > Viridiplantae > Streptophyta > Magnoliopsida > Poales > Poaceae > Triticum > Triticum monococcum. The sequence continues at coordinate 616,715,880 of CM067846.1, forward strand.
AATGTCCATAGTCAGGAAACCATGACTATCTGTCGATCAACGAGCTAGTCAACTAGAGGCTTACTAGGGACATGTTGGTGTCTGTTATTCACACATGTATTACGATTTCCGGATAACACAATTATAGCATGAATAAAGACAATTATCATGAACAAGGAAATATAATAATAATGCTTTTATTATTGCCTCTAGGGCATATTTCCAACAGTTACCACCCCCGCTACTGGTGCGGACGGAGCCACCATGCCCGGCACCGCCCCGCCGGTGTTGATGTTGCTGGGGACGCGAGCGGCGTGGAGGGCGGTCTCGGTGGTGGTGTCGGCGGCGAGGCGACTCTCCTCGAGGAGCAGGAACGCCCGACAATGGAGCAGCGTCGGGAACGGAGTACGCATCGTGAGGATCGGGACGGCGTACCGAAAGCGGGGATGCAGTCCGCGGAACATGTTCAGAACCTGGTCCCGGTCGGTGACGGTGGCTCCAAGCTCGGCGAGACGGTCCGCGCAGTCCGTGAGACGCGCGAGGTAGGAGAGGATGGACGACGCGCCTTGGTCGATGCGGCGAAACTCCATGGAGAGGAACACCACTTGGTGCTCTGTGTTCTCCAAGAAGAGTGTACAGATGGCTTCCCAGACGGCGGCGGCGGTAGCACCGCGCTGATGAATGAGCCCGAAGACCTCCGGAGAGACACGGTTGTAGAGCCATGAGATGATGTGGGCATCATCTGGACCCAGAGCGGATCGCGAGGGTGCGGCGGGCTGGAGATGTGCGCGGTGACGGCATGCTTCTGAAACGTGACTTCAAAGAGGGTGCGCCAGTGGGAAAAGTTGGGAGGATTGAGTGAAAGGACAACCGGGACGTGGTGGTTGATAAAGACGGCTACGAGAGGAGAGGGGTTGGGGGCCACCGTGGAGGAGGAGGCGCCGGGGTCAGGAACGAACAGCGCACCGCGGTTGAACACGGAGGGTGTGAGAAGGGGTTGGATGGGGATGGGAGCTTGGTTGCTACCGGTGCGCGACGGCGTCGTAGGAGAGCCGCCGGTGCCATGGGTAGATGGGGGTGGAGGAGGAGGTGGAGGAGTAGGTGGAGGAGGGGGAGGTGGCTGCGGCGGCGTCGCCATGCGCGCGGCAGGAGAGTGGAGACGAGAGAGGCTTACAGGCGAGGAAGGAACTCAACGTCTGATACCATGTGAATAGGTGAATGAATGGCAATGGCACCCTTGAAGTGCTGCCGATCGTATTTGTCTCAATATATGCATGAGTTACAGAGGTTACAACAGGGGCGCGAGGCGCCGGGTATGGCGACGTGCATGAAATCGTGGGATCAAGAAGTCGTGCGCATGCAGGATAGGAGAGAGAGAGAGGGGTTGACCATCTAACAAGGGACGCGGCTTGCCTGCAGCCGCTGCGTGCGACCATCCGTGCGGCGTGTCCATCGCACGGCCCTGGCTCCACGCACGCAATGATTAATCCTGATTTTAAGTGGCAAAAAAAATACACATCGTAATACTGATTCATTTCCATAATACTCTTATCACTAAAACAGAACACAAGCCCTGCGAAAATAATCTAATCACCCACTAAAAGAACCACAGAATACACAAAAGGGCGCCAAAATGCAAGATCTACATCTCATATGAGGCGGAAGTGACCTTACAGCCTTAAAGTGCACAATTATCAATAGCGGCTTAACCAGGAATCAGGAAACTCTTCTCTTCAATTGAGCAGCAAAGGAATCCACGTCCCTGATGGCTTCTCTGAGTCTTGCATCCCGGACCACTTCTCCGAGGAGTGTTCCAGGGAACCAGGACACTGACGAACAATTTCATGCACCAAAAGTAAGAAATCTCATTCGGTTCTGACGATGAATCTGCGGCAAATTCTCTAATTTCTTTGTTTTGAACCATTGCGGGAGACTTCACATCCAGCAATGCACACAAATATGTTTGCCTAAAAGATCCACTTTCCATCAATTGTGACACGATCCAGAGTGTTGGCCGGGAAAAAGCAGTGTGTTGCACCCTTGTAGAACTTCTACAGGAATCTGTGACCGCATTCTGCAAAAGCCAAACAACAACGGAAAGTTAGTTTTTTTTTTAATTTAGAAAAAACAAAGCAGTGTCATGTACAGTAGCCAATTTCAGACGTTCTTGTACCATCTCTGATTTCAGGTTTTGGAAAACATGCACTACAGTTTTTTCTATTCCTTTTACAATACATATAGTTCACGGACAAACATAAGAGATAGTTGAATATACTTGCACAAACCGTGTACTAATATGAAATATAAACAGAACAAGGATTCTAGAGTGCATCATGATTTCTTCTCTAAAACTTAAGACTCCTGATGTCTCAATGCACTCCATGTTTCTTAAGACAAATACGATTGCAAGAGATATAAATATGATTTATGATGCAGTTCATAAAAGCTCATGGTAGGCAAATATAATTGCTATGTGTGTATTAACTAAATTGAATCCTAACTGATATAGGATCAAGAAACTGCAGTAGATCACACCGATGAAAGGGTACCAAAGCTTGGCATGAAATTTTTATCTGAAGAGGAAGCTTATTTATTTTATAACAAGTATGGTTTTGGTTTTAGCATCAGAAGAAGCAGTGGTCATAAAGTGATGAACTTTTCTACTTTTCAGCAACGGACATTTACATGCTCTCGTCAAGGTATGGGTTATTTTCATTTTTTTAAAATCATAATCATTTACTTATGCTCTAAGACAATTACAACAACTTCTTCTATTCAATTCAAGTGGATGAGGATGAGTTGACAACTAATATTTTTTGGGCCGACTCCAAAATGGTTTCAGACTATGCAATGTTCGGCGATGTTATATGCTTTGACACCGCATACAGAAAACTAGATGATGGACGTCCATTTGGTTTGATTGTGGGGGTGAATAATCATAAGAAAACTATTGTCTTTGGTGCTGCATTTCTATATGATGAAACCGCTGCTAGTTTTGCTTGGCTTTTCAGAACTTTCCTAAAAGTTATGTCAGGAAAACATCCACGTACAATTCTCACCGATGAAGATGCGGCAATGGCGAAGGCAATTCGTGAAGTCTTTCCTCACTCTCACCATAGACTTTGTGTGTGGCATATGAATCAAAATGCTTGAAAGCACCTCGCCGGAGTTGTTGACGAATATAAGAAGTTCAATGTTGATTTTCAGCACTGTATATATGATATAGAAGAGGAGGATGAATTTGTAGGTGCATGGGATAAAATGATTGACAAGTATGGACTGCGTGACAATGAATGGCTGCAAAGGCTATTTGAGAAAAAAGAACACTGGGCACTAGTGTACGGTAAAAATATGTTCTCTGCCCACATGAACTCTACTCAAAGAAGTGAAAGCATGAACAATGAACTAAAGAGATACATTAGTATTAAATATGACATGCTTACTTTCTTTGAGCATTTTGAACGGCTAGTTTCGGATAAAAGATGTGAAGAGGTGAAGTATGACTTTAGAGCAACACAGACTACTCCCAAGTTGAAGGCTGAATCTAGCTATATGTTAAAACAAGCTGCAGCTACATATACTCCAGCAATATTCAAGATGACAGGACAAAATCAATTCTTTCTCAATCAACCGAAGCCAACCTAATCTATTCTGTAAAAGGAATAGTTTTATCGCATGTGTGTTAGACTTCCAAGCTACAAGTGATTTTTATTTGAACTTGTATGAACTAGTTTTTTTTCTTCTTTTTGAATGCTACTCCATCTCCCCTGTCAAATATAATTGTTCACAGAATTATCTATGCACAATGTCCACAGGCATCATGCGCATCTGACCTGTCAGCTATCCTTCAGTTTACGTATGATGATAGGGATGGCAGGAATCAATTTTAATTCTATTGACAAAAGTGCAGACATAACCATCTATCCAAATGTCAAACCTAAAGGCATAGAGCAAGCAGAGAATAGATCAATTGGTCCAAGACTCTGAGTTTAGTAGTGAGCATTGTGAGCACTAGATTGACAATTGCATGAAAATAATTTTATTTAAACAGAATGGATTTGCTCTCAGCTTTATCCCAATTCAATTTGCATTAGATGGGAGCAACACAAGAAGAAAACGAGATTTACCTGTGTCCTGTGTAGATGATGTTGAGTACACGAACTGCAGCCTGGCGGCTTTCTTGAGGACGGAATTGACGAACCGAGCTGGAGACAAAGATTGCAGTCCCTCTCCCCCCTCCAAGCATCCCCGTCCCCTTCTTCCTCTCCAAGGGCATATCAAATCCATGGCGCTCTAGCTGTGGTCCTCAACGTCCTTCATCTCGCTCCCTCGACCCCTCCTCCAAGCTCCACCACAAGCCTGAGGCGCCGCCCTCTTGTGTAGTTGCACCGTGCTGGCTCGCCAACCTCCGTGCCACTGGGTGGCGACGCTGGTCCGCCGTCCGCCCGACGTCGATTTAGGCGCCGATTCTGGCCAAGCTGCAGCACGGCTAGGTCCGGCAAGCGCACATGGGCCGCGGCCAGCCAAGCGACGCAGGTCCGGCCGACCCCGATGGGGGCTTCGGTGCCGGCCAAGCTGCTGCACGGTCAGGTCCGGCAAGCGCACGCGCATGCGGGCGGCGACCAGCCGAGCGGGGACGGGATGAGATATGGTAGGCGACCAGCCGAGCGAGGACGGGATGAGATATGATAGGTTGTAAGGCTTCAGCTTGAGCTCTGTTCGGACAGAAGAGGAAAGGTGTGGATATAAATGTATTGAAGAAGGGAATCAGTATTACAATGTGTATTTTGTTGTTTTTTCCACTTAAAATCAGGATCAATCGTTGCGTGCATGGAGCAGGGCGTGCGTGGAGCCAGGGCCGTGCGATGGACACGCCGCACGGATGATCGCACGCAGCGGCCGCAGGCAAGCCGCGTCCTCTAACAAGGAGGCCGTGGCGGCAGTCGAGGACCATGCAGGGGTACTGGAAGGCCGGGAAGGAGAAGCGGACGCGGTTGGGGGGATCGAGCGTAGGGGCGAAGGAGACGTGGCTGTGGCGGTTGGTGCTGCCGGGGTAGTCGGTGAAGAAGGCGCCCAGGAGGGGCGCGTGGCGGCGGTGGCGGGCGCGAAAGCGACGGAGGAAGGCGGGGTCACGGGAGAGGCGGCGCCAGCGCGTGGAGACGAGGGAGGCGCGCGGGAGGGAGCACGGCTCCGGCGGGAGGCGGAGCAGGACCTCGGAGAGGAGGTCGTCGATCTCCATGATGCCGCCCTCCTGATCACTCATGTCGGGGCGGCGGGCGGAGCAGGTGAGGTCGATCGAGGGCTGGCTGTAGGTTGTGAACTCAACGCGAGGTCAGGTCGTGGTAATCCGTGGAGCTGTTTGATCACAACCGAAAGACGAGGTCTGAACGGGTAAAGCGGCGCATGCCATCCCACGATCCGATCGTGGTGCTTTGGATAGCTAACAGAAAAACTACGTCCATGAAAGCTAGTTGAAATTGTTTTCTGAAAGATCCATTAGATTTAGCAGAAAGCAACGGAAGAATAACATGAGGAGGATTGGAAGATCAAAGAAAAAGAAAAAAGCAATGGGACTGCATAACATGAGCAATGGGAAACTACTAAAAGGCTACGTGAAATTCTGAACGAGACTAACACTGCATGGCCGGCTAGAAACTACTAGTAGTTGGCTAGAAACTAGAGCAATGGGACTGCATAACATGCGAGACAGTGGCTTCGGCTATTTTGGAGTTGAGTTTTGGTTAAACACGAGTTTACTAAACTGGCTCATGTCTATAATTCCAAAGAAACTTGAGTTTACTAAACTGGCTTATGTCTATAATCCTCTATAACATTGACCTCTCTAGTCTTAAAGAGCCCGCATTCAATTGATGTCTCCAATTAAAATTAAGTCATCCGATTTTGATTAGGTCAACAATTTCTCAAATCACTCTCATTCAATTCTTTTATACTATACACCCTGTTTAAGAATTCATCCAATTAATCAGTTAACTTGCCGATTAATCCCTACTCGTAGGGTCACCGAGTAGCCGATAAACTGAAAAATCATGTGATTAATTGATTAAATGAACACGGAGGTGCCGTCCGTTCGGCGCTAGGATCTCCGATGATTTGGATCACGTCGAGTACGACTTCCTCATCCCCGTTCTTTGAACGCTTCTGCGCGTGATCTACAAAGGTATGTAGATGCAATCCGATCACTCGTTGCTAGATGAACTCATAGATGGATCTTGGTGAAACCATAGGAAAATTTTTGTTTTCTGCAACGTTCCCCAACAAGTAGGTGTAAGTGGCTACATCCATGATGGATCTGGCCACCGCCATGGACGATGCTCTGTTGGTTTCCCTCTCCTTCCAGCAGCGGAGAAGGACGAAGGAGGGGCCAGGGAGGGGGCTACGATGGGAGGGGAGGTTACCGAATTTGGGGATGGCGCCGAGGTGTGAGATCGGCGGCGGCGGTGGGTGAGGATGGGAATCACGGGTGGGAGGAGAAGGGGAATGGGAGAGTGTGGGAGAGAGGAGGGATTCGGCCGAGGATATGGGGACTTCACCTACCTTTTACTTAGTAGTAGCGAGGGGTATAAACCCGCGCTACTACTATCAACTTAGTAGTAGCACGGGCTCATACCCCTCGCTACTACTATGGCATGTCCGGGGGTGGGGGGGGGGGGGCACGGTAGAGACTGCTTAGTAGCAGCGAGGGGTAAAAACCCGCGCTACTACTATCAACTTAGTATTAGCAAGGGGTAAAAACCCACGCTACTAGTAAGTAGCAGTAGCGAGGGGTATAAACCCGCGCTATTAGTAAGCGTTTGCCTATAAGATTTTCCCTAGTAGTGACACCACAAGAATAACAAGGTTCTTCAACATCAACGCCTTCAGGAAAGGAACGACGCTCATTTACCATCCACATGCAAGCCACATAACAATTAATACAAACAAACAAAAATATTTTTCAAGCATACAAATTTTATATCTACTTCATAATTTCAGATAATTCAAGAAGCAAGACCAAATTCATGACTCTTCATATGGCTTATGAGTGTACAACCTTGCTACTACACCATTTGTGATTTCATCACTTTATTTGCTTAACACACTATCCTATATTAGCTAATTGGTACCCATTTGTTTATTATCATGGATGGTTGGAGCCGGATCTATGCATAACGTGCACTGGCACCCCTCAAGAACACACATGCTAGATTTGGTTTGCCTTGTACGTTTCACACATTTTTTTTCGCAAGTTTTGCTATCACATGGCTTTGTTGATGGGATAATTTTTTGCACACATGTGTAGAGTTTCGTGCTATCATCCATTGATGCCTCCACTACCACATCTGCAAAATTTCACGATTAAGAAAAGGGACGGTCACAAGACGACCATTATTTGTTGAGAGATTCCGAACAAATGCATTGCATCAACAAATGAGTACCTGATGCTAGCATGAGAAAGACCAGGGACAGAAGCAACATCTGGGTAGTCCTCATTTTAACTAGTGTTTGTGCTAAAGGAGCGAGTTGCAGATTATTGTGTGATATGTAAGTTCTAAGAAAGAACAAACGAAATGGCAAGCCTATTTTATAGTGCATCTACCACATTAAACTATGGATTTTGTGAGATTTGCCAAATTAATAGCAACTATGTAAATTAATATATAATTTTAATATAATTATTTATTTTATTTGGTGAGATGTACCAAATTAATAGTCATCTATTTATTTTATCTGGTAAGATGTAGCACATTAACAGTAATCAAGAAATTATGTTTATTTGATTCGGTGACATGTACCAAATTAATAGTCATCAATATGTTCTGTTTATTTGATTTGGTGAGATGTGCCAAATTAATAGTCATCAATAAATTGTATTTATTTGATTTGATGAGATGTACCAAATTAATAGTCAACGAGTGAAGATATATATTCATATATTTTATTTATTTTGACGACGGATGAGCATTCCAAGCCACTAGTAATCACGTAAATGCAAATGCACCGAGAAAATGCATGGAATTTATTCTACATATACAAAAGGAATTTTTTTTTCATGCCCCTGGTTTCTTAGTTTTGCTCAGTTTTGTCCCACCCAACTAACATCCCTCACTTTCCCCTCCACTACTCATCCCACACTCAAAAATGCCCAAAACGAAGCCTTGTCGTCAGGTCAAATTAAGTGGAACGGAACAAATGAACTGAAAGAACCAAAAAAAAGACAAAATCACTGATTTCGGTGAAAAATGGTCTTATTTCAATGTAATGGTTTCCATCCGTTACTGTGATTTTGTCATCCTTTTTTTTTGGTTCTTTCAGTTCATTTGTTCCGTTCCACTTAAATTATCCAAAACATGCCCTTTGCATAGCCGAGGCTTGCATAGTTGCATTAGAAGTTATTGTTGCCAGTTTACTGATGCAAGGGTTTCCCTCTACTTGCAGTTCCGCAGAGATGCTACGTCAGGAACAGGGATGTCAGCGGCAATGGCGGGTGCCATCAAGGAGGAGCAGCGAGCTCTGTTTCCTTGCATAGTGAGTAGTGAAAACCCACCATGTGGGTACTGTCGGGAAGCAACATTTGTTTATATCTGCAGTGTATTCGGGTTGGAATCTTGAATTTTCCGAGACTTGGATTTTGTACCGGGTCAATCAGTAGAATGTGTAACGGAAATTGTGCATCAGCCGTCTTATACTAGGGTGACCATGGCGATGTATGAAGTTAGTCTGAGACCTGCACGAACAATCCCCTCGTCAATTTCATCATGGCCACTGAAGCAGATTTCTTCGTCGGAGCTGGGATCGACGCGGTGCTGCCACATCGATGGAATGAGGAACACTGGAGGATAATTCATGTCTGGATATTTATCGGTGGACAGAGATAGATACTGGTAAGCAACCTGAAAAGCAGCAGTGCCTTGTCGATCGGCTCGTAGAGCCAGCAAATATAGATGGTGTGGCATTGTTTGTTTGCTTGTCTGTGGAGCAATATAGATGCTATCCTTTAGCCTCTGAAACTTATGGACTAAGTAGAAGAACAGTACTCGTGGTATCAAATCAGGCCCATGCCTTTTGATCTGGTATCCACTGAAGGTTGTGCATATATTAATTATTATCTTGGAGGACCAACATATTGAGGAAAAGAGGATGCACTTACTCGATTTTCAGTGGCGCGCATAATGCGGATGAGTGGTACAAGAGAGATCCAATTACACAACTTCTATAGTATCATGACAGTAACAGCTACGCCATGCAAAAGTGATTGACAGGCACACATTAACCTGAACGTTTTTCTCTTTAGTTGTCAACCATTTGATTTACCAGAAAATGATTATTCATAATTACCAACTTCAGATAGTGAAACTATGACTATTGGATCATCTCTAAGGTTTAGAACACAACTTTTTGTAAGTTTACTGATCTTTGCTTAAAATTTAAGCTTTGATCATTTAACTGAAGATTCCTTTTTTTGCCAAATTTGAGCTAAGATTCAGTGGATATCAAACCTACGTCATAGGCGATACGAAAAGAACATCAAGCATGCTGTTTCTGAATAGGGAAAGGAACAGTATAGCATTTATGTATGCACTCAGATTTTTATCCAGAGTTCCAGACTTTTTCATGTCATCCCAGAGTTCAATTTGCATATCCATGCCAAGGGTGAGGCGTCGGTCCCTGCTCAACCATCCATTCAGCCACTGACTGCTTAAAGAGATAGATGGATGTACCCTGTAATAGCGCCCTCAAGGAAAAGATGGCACAACGTAGTACCGGGTGAGTGCAACACATCACAGGATCTGAATCAGGGTGCTGGTGGCCATGAGCTCACCGCGTTTCGATTTGCTCCCCACTTCAAGTGGGGTGGTGAGGCTCCTTTCGGGTCCAAGTCAGCAATGAATCGACCGGTCGACTGTGTGCGAGGCGCAAGCGCGTCATGGCGCCTGCGGAGAAAACCGCACTCGGTGGATCCATTGAGCTGGTGATTCAGCTTGGATGAGGCGCAATGCAACAGTGGGTTCAGTCAGCAAATGGTTCGTGTTTGTGGGTGTAACTGTGTGCATTGGATTGGGATGCAACGAAATTCAGAAAGCAGTAGAAGTGCATTGCTTTTTATTTTCATATCAAGTGTGTGCACTGCTGCATGGTTAAATTATTGGCAATGTTAGGTATCAGACAGTGGTATATTCTCATGGGGGCACCAGATGGATACCATGCTTACCTGACAGGTGGAGATTCTAGATAGTAGCTTATCATTGCATCGAATTCAGCTTTCCTGTGATTGAAACATTCTGAATTATGATCAGAGAAAGAAATTATTTTCCACACCATGGAACCCATGGCTACTCTGAAGAAATCATAGCAAAAAACAGAGACCAGATGACTAAGGAGTGTGCATCTTTTCATCTGGATTGTATGACTACAATCAACTCAATTTTGTTTTCTCCAACTGGTACGTGCACAAATAAGCTGAGCAACTTTCTCTTAATCATAGTATATAAAAGGGGTCAACCGCTTCAGCGCATGAGCTCCTTTTTTTCCACCTTAAAGGTAATACTCAAATGCCCAAAATATGAGATATGGATATATGATATGTCATGGTGGTAAGTAGAGGTTGCCTGCATGCTGATGCTGCTGACAGAGGATGCAGACCACCAACACTTTCAGTCACCTAGGACAAGACGCTCCCAAAGAAGGCCGCAAATGACCAAAGCATTTCTGGGAAAATCTTGGCCTCCATCTCAAGGCATGGGCACATCCGTCGCAAATCTGACCATCGGATATGCGTCGTCGCATAGCATAACTAAATTTCCACCAAAAATATAAAAATGAAAAATTGCAAGAAGAACAAGGAAAATAAAGCAGTTTTTGTTCCTGATGCTCTTTACAGCTGTTGGGGCCCTTTTCCGTGTTCCATCTGATCAGCCAGAAATGTGAGGAGCAGAGGCAAACGGCGCCTCCTCGGTTGGGAGACGTCAGCCTCCACCCAAGGCTAATCTTTCCCACTCAATTAATTAGGGAAGCTAATCAAGTCCAGCCCTTGTCTGAAACTCACCACAGCAGCTGCAAAATTTTGCAGTGTATTTTCTCCACCGTGCAGATGAAATCAGCAGATTATTTGTGATCAAAATGGGTTTCTTTTAAAGCATGGAGGGTCAAAAGTAAATTTTGGAATTCAGAAATCTATGTGACAGAGACCTGCTTATGCATGCCCTCTGTCGATTATTTTCCATGCTTTGCAGCAACCACTTATTGGTAGTATCTCTGTGCACACCTACCTGTGCACATCCCACTTAATGGGGTTTTGGTGCATATACATTTATGCATCATCATCTACCTTTTTATTTTCTAAAAAAAAAATCAACGCCTACTTTGTAATAACTGGACGTGTGCATCTTTAAGCACACAAGCCGCAAGAGCTACTTTTGTACTAGGAACATTTTTGGACACCGTCATAAAGTCCAAAAATGTCTTATATTAAGTTACAAAGGTATTATTATCTAAAATAAATTTGGTTGATATATCATATACATGCCCAGTGGGACATATGCGGAAATTTCTTTTGAATCACAGGCTCCATGTAGACTTTTGAAAAGAAAAAGGAAATAATCAGATTTCGAAGTTTCAAAAGAAAACTGAAAAACACACATAAATAGGGATGGTTACTACATCTCTGTTAATCTTCATGATGAAATATGTTTATGTGCTATCCCGCAAAGAAAAGTAAGCTACCGGAAAGTCCATGAATTTTTTATAGCTCACACCAAATTAAATGTATCAACCGTGCATCATCATCTACTATTTTTTCCTGGAAAATAAAATTACCATCAACTCTTATGAGCGGCAATTCGCTCCACTCATGTTATATATATATGTGCAGTGGTTTTATTTCCAAGGCATGTTTATTGGGACATAAGGCTATGTTTGTAATACTATGATATGGATAGGCAGAGCTTTCGCCATGGGTTTAGAAAAACTTTAGAAAAATAAGTGATCTTACAGCAAACATAAAAGGAATGTGGCCGAAATTAGGGAAATGTGCCAAAGAATGATAGCCTTGGATTAGGGAAACCCCACTCACGCGATCTTCTTTTCTCGAACAAAAAAGCCAAATTCAGTTACCATTTCAGTCACATTTACACGCCTTTTGCAGAAAGAAAAAAAAAGTACGCCAAAAATTTAGTACCATTGCTAAAAAAAGGCTGAATCACTAGTTTGGTCCCAGCTAAAATTTCTTTCACGTACACGACACAATACCTATCACTTCCAGCTTTTCCTAATTAAAGCACAGATAGATATAGCAATGGCATCACTCGTTCGTAAACCCTTTATGTTAAGTTAGGAACTAATGGTAATTCACTTGATTAGCGAATATGCAGAATTTAAACATTCCGTCTCGATTTGGTTGTACCAGCAACTTATGGTGTGAACAAACCGGTGGTTTGACAAAGCTGGCAAAAGGATGAATTCGTCCTGTTATCATCTTCAAGTCGTTTTTTATTTGCTCATAGCTGCTTGCAGAAATGTATGAAACTCTCCCAGATCCATGCGCATTTATGCAGATAAAATTCTGAAATGCCGCACGTTCCTTTTTCTTTTCACACATCCTTTCAGTAGTGCCTTCTGATGCAAATCTATCGAGATCTTTGATCCGCGCCACTTACTAAGTTTAGGTGGTGCACATGTTCTATAACATGCGAGTATAATGTGAGCAAAAGACAGTTAAACTTGAGGCAGCCACGATAAGCTTTAGCCAGCACGGATCATTTTCACTAAATAGAGCACATTGGTTAGAAAACTTAGAACAAGACACACATACAAGAAAGAACAAGGGGAGCATAGAAAGAAAACCAGAAACGAGGTATGCCTAGCGACACCCCTAAGCCTTATATTTAGCAACCACCATCAGGGAAATAAACCGAGAAGAATAGGAAGGAATATTGTTGGATTGGTTGAAAAGAACCCTCATGTTCGGAAAACAAGGAGAAAATGTCACTAGCTTTCCCAGTGATCATTAATACACCTTGAAGAGCTAGGAGAGTCACAGCCACCCTCGACCCTCTAGGCCCCATCGCGACACCAAGATCTGGCGCTGACGGGTAATGTTCTACCGAGATGACCACCGCACACCCTCTTGGCCTCGAATTCTACAACCATCACCAAATGAGCAAACCAGGCACCAGGTGAGGCAACGAGAACCTCATACGCCACTGAAGGACATAGATCACTGAGACCTCGATGCTGATAAAAACATCCCTGAAAGGGGTCAACCATTGATGCGTGCTGGACCTAAGAACTTATCTTGTCACGGAGATGCAAAGCACTTCCTCTGCCACCACCCATGGACTTCATACCAACCAACCAGGCTCCAACCGAGGTGTCAAACATCCAATAATAGATCATTTGGCTCCAAGACAATGCCCCTAAGGAGGTAAGGACATCGATGACACCGTCGTCATCCTATTCGGATGCAGGATATGAGACTTTCGCTCGGAGCACCCATGGGAAGGAAGAGATGCATAAGATTCACGACAACGCCTTCAAGAAGAAAGGATGCCCCCTAAGCGTCGTCGTCATTGGTGCCGACAAGCCAACACAAGGCTTTAGCCTGTAAAATCGCATCTCCAAACCCATTGAACCATGTCGGTCGCCGAGTCCGCCAATCGCCTGAGCATGACCTCGTCAACCCTTTGACCTTCCTCAAAAGCTAGCAAAAGCTATGTGAAGCCGCCGCCACCACACAAGATAGATGCATCCTGTAACTGATGGGTGTGATGCACACCCATAGCTGGATGTTTCCCGCCAGCTCTGGAGCAAGCCAAATTCGCTGCCTTCCAAGGAAGGAGACCTCGGGCAGCACAAAGAGGGGCTGACGACGCTCTCCACCGAGCGGTCTTGAGGCGTGATCAATTTCGCTTGTCAAAACCGAAGACTAAAACTACACCTGATGATCGGAGCGCAGTGGCGCCTCCCTGCCCATGCGTGTTCGAATCCTACAGTTTGCATCGACCACGCGTGGGCAGGGAGGAGGCCCTGTGGCTTTTTCATTAAGAAGAGTGTGACACGGTTGGTGCCTCCTCCCCCTGTTGGTCTAGTTTACACCACCACCCTTCCCCCACCTGCCGCGACATGGTTGTGCGCCTAGATAAATAGTACAGTAGTGTCCTAACACCATTCATACTATCTACTTGTCTTTTGTTACAAGACACACATTATTAGTTTTGTAATTTTTTTGGTCGTCCTCATGTTACACCGTTGCTCTTCACTTGAGTATAGATGGAATCTTTCCATTTGTAAAGGGAATCTTTCCATATGCAAAGGGAATCTTACTAAAAGGATAGTGCATTGTCAACGAATCAAATTTAAACCAACTTTTGGTTGTCATTAGACAAACTAGCAAGTAACAAGACAAAAAAATTGCTCTTCACTTGAGCAATCTTTGATGGAACCTTTTCGTACGTAGAGGGAATCTTTCTATGCGTAAAAAGGATCTTTCCATACTGAAAGGGATCTTACTAAGAAGATAGCACATTGTCAACAAATCAAATTAAACCAAATTTTGGTTGTCACTAGACAAACTCCCTGGTAACATGACAAGAAAAGATCGCGTCATTTGAAAACAATGTTGGTTTGTCTCACCAACAAGCGTTCTACACCCTACTGCTTGTCAGGCTGTGTCAGCCTCACATTTTGCATTGTCTTCCAGGTTTACACATATTTGAAATGTTGCTAAGCTAATTTCTCATGTCACTGGGGAAGAAAAAACCAGTTGTGTAGATGAAGCTTGTATACTTGTTCAAATCTGACAATGCATCAAAATTATCTAGCGACATGGCAAAAATTGAGCAACACTTACCCGAAATATGCAACGTATACTAACACATCAAGTAAGAGTTAAAACCCGATCGGGCTTTGTTAATTGTGTAGGTACGCATGAACCAGTAAGAGGCTACCATTTGAATTTGACTTTTGTTACCTATGTAGGCATGAACCACTAACAAGAGGTCTAATACCAATAAGAGGAAGGTGCTTTCCAGTTGCCTTTCATGTTGCGTAGGCATGATCCTGTAAGAGGTTTGAATTTTGGGTTGGCTTTTTTTCTTCTTGTGGAGCATGAACCAATAAGAGCATGCCTTAGGAGATAGTAGTACAATGTAGGATTCCAATGTTCTTTCTATTCTGGGAATTGAAATCATAGAACAAATGTTGCTCGACAATGTCGGTGGTAGGTAGGATGGTTCCTATCAAAAATGTTTTCTAATTGTACAAACAAACTCTTTACAGGTTCAGTTTTTTGTTTCGCTAATCGGCTCAAATTGACAAAATACTAGTATCTAAGATTGTTGAGTTGCTTAGACCCATTTTTGAGCAATCTAGGCAGAGGGTGTGCTTAACTTATTAGACGTCGAACATAACATTCATCATCAGAGACCCGAATGAAGATGGAACCACACGCCACCAGTGGATCAGAGATCGAATAAAGATGGAACCACGCGCCACCAGTGGATCAGAGATCGTGGTACACTGAGGTGGCTCTGTCCCCCTGTGTTGAACCAAGAAGAAGAAACACACAATACAACCCTTCGACAAGTGTATCGATGACCTACTACTCTAGGTGCACCGACGTCACAAACCCTCCAACATGCTCCTCACTAGAGATTGCTGGTGCGGTTTTATCCTATTCTAGCTCATACTACAAGTATGCTCTCACTGAGAAGTTCTGCATGCTATCTAAAAGATCTGTGGTAGTTGCTAAAGGCATATTTTTCGGTTCAAGAAAAAAGGGCTAAGATCCTCATGTCTTATGCCACTTCAGACTCAAACGATGTGCAACCAAACGCGCCTTTAGTTTCCGTAAGTTACCTATGTTTTTTTTGTTACGCTAACTCTTATCCATAGTACCAAATTAACAAACTAAAGTGCAATCAAGGTAAAGGTACATCCATAATTGACCATATGTTTGTTGGTGCTATGTGAATACTTCCCCGCTAACACATGGCCACAAAAAAGACGTACATGAGTTGAAATCAGCACAGCCCACACAGTACTAATGAGTAATGATGCATGAATTAACCAACAATTACTCTCTCTCTCTCTCTCTCTCTCTCTCTGTGTGTGTGTGTGTAGGCTTTGGCCAGTCTCTTGCGTGCTAGGTGGTATATGTTCTTTATGGTTTGTGCTCAGTGACATGGTATCCTCCTGAAACGGATCAAGAAGAGAATATTCTGCCAAAATACCACAATCATGTGTTCTATCCGTGCACACTTTGGCTCAGATTGCAAACTGATTTTTATCTTGGCAGGACTCAAAAAGAGAGGGAAAAAGATCCAGAATGCATACTAGACGTGACGAAGAAGAAGTTCCAATAGCCCGACACATGTTCTCACGTTTGTTATCATCGTGCTCAAACAGCGAAAACATGATTCCGCACTTTCAGTTATATTTCTGCACGGTTCATGCGATTGTGTGCATTTCTGTATGCAGAGCCGGAAGGTACCTGATTTCCTCATGAAGCATACCAAGAAGAGAATATTAATTCTACCAAAATGCCCCAATCATATGTTGTAGCCATGCACGCTGGCTCGATTGCCAACTGATTTTAATCTTGGTATGACTCAAAAGTGGGAAAAAGATTACAGGATGCATGAAGAAAGCGAAGTTTTCTATGCACATGTTCTTGCGTTTTCGGTCCTCGTGCTCAATCAGCTCAAACAAGATTCACATACTTTTAGTTAGATTTTTACACGGTTCATGTGGTTGTGTGGATTTAGATGGAGAGGCGGACAACACATGATTTCATCATGGAACATACCAAGAAGAGAATATTCTTTTTTTAGCAAAATATCATAATCATATGTAGTGCCCGTGCACACTGGCTCGACTGCCAACAGATATTCATCTTGGGGAACTAAAAGAGAGAGGAAAAACATTACAGAAAGCATGCTAGACATGACAAAAGAGGAGTTTCTAGGGCATGACACCTGCTCTCACATGTTGATGTTGTCAAGTATCGCGCTCAATCAGCCAAAGCACGGTTTCATACCTTCAGGGTCTCATTGATTCGTAGGATTCCCAAAACACGTGAATATGAAAGACATATGATTGCAATGTCATGTCCATTTGAATCATACAGATTTGTTTGATTGCATCATAGAAAAAAATCAAGAGGTTTGAGTGGATACTAAAATTCCTATGGAATGTAGTACAAAGGATTCCTTAGGGGGGGAAAGTCCTATAAAATTCAATCCTACAAATCAAACGATTAATGTAGAAAAAAAATTCTTAAGGATACCAATCCTTCAAAATCCCTATAAAAATCCTTTGAATCAAAGAAGCCCTTAGTGTGTGGCTATGTGCATCTTCCAAAGCTAAGGCGGATGGGGAAATCTCATAGTCATTTCATTACATGTGATTGAGATTATTAAAGTGTCACGCTGCCGCAGCATCAAGTGTCGTCTGAAAATCAGGCACGAGGTGTCTGCCGCAGAGTAGTTCCGTCTACGAAATGTAGTAGAAAATATTTCATAGGAGAAATTCCTATAAGATCCAATCCTATAAATCAAAAGATCAATGTGAAAAAAAAAACCTAAGGAAACCCTTAAAAAAGTCCTATAAATTTCTTCAGATCAAATTAGCCCTGACTAGATGACTTATGCACAACAAATATGTACTCTCTTTAATGATTTAAACACTCTTATATTAGTTTACAGAAAAAGTACATGACATTTTTTTCGCAGGTGATACATGACATTAACACGTGATGTCACCTGTCACGTGACACGTCCGCACATATACAAAAACGACACGAGTTGGTTGTGGGCTACGGTTGCAGCCAGATCATCACTGGTACATCTAGTAAGTATACCGCTAAATTAGAATGTTTGTAAGAGAAATTCCAAATGTTGCTTCCCCGCAAGGAAGAATCCAAATGCTTCCGTCGCAAAACGAAGCTTTTGGATATGTTTGACAAATAATTACCAAAGAAGCTATTTTCTAGCTTCATTTGACAAAGTATTAAAGTTGTCATAAAACAGTTAGAACAAAGATATTCGTTACAGAAATGACGGCAAAAAATGCATTTGAAGCGTGTACTTTGGGACTATAAACGTCCTACTAGTATTTTGGAGTCAAGGGGAATAAGCAACAACGTGGTGACAAGGATAGATACCCGCGAAGAGAACAAAATAACCGATGCGTGTCACGAACGGCGCCGTCCCCGGCCTCTTTTTCGTGAGGGTGCCGTCGCCGACCGACCGGCCAGACCAGACAAGCTTTCCGTTGCGCCTCCTCCTCGATCGCCCACCGCCAGGAACAGTGGATCGCCGGCCCGGTGCACGCCACGACCAAGTTCACTCGGGTGTGCATGCTAGCTAGCCCCTTGACGCTTTTTCGTTCCGGCCGCCGTCACGTCCCACCGAGTGCAACATATATTCACCGTGCTTGACCGCCCCGTCGGTGGTCGCCCGGCCGGCCGAGTCAAACAGAATATATGCGGTCGTCTCGGTCGGAGATGACGCTGTACATGCACACGGGAAAGCTGGCTAGTGTTGCCACTGAGCAGCGGGTCGTCTCGTTTTCTTCACACGGTGAGAGACGTTGTGCTCAGGCATGTAGTACATACATGCATGATCAAAGTTTGAGGCTTAAAAATTGTGCCGAGTCTAAAGAAATGGCGCGCGCAGAGTTTGACCATGCATGCATGATGGATTTTGCTTTACAATGGGTCAAAAGGACTAAAGGAGTCTTCAGACTCAAGCCATTCGGGCTGATTTTGAGTTACATACGCCGTGGGTTTTGGCAGTAGACTAGCGGGGGACATGGCCTGAGGTTGCTTAATCTTCTATTTTAAATTGTTGTGACTCATTACCCAATTTTTCTCATCATGTAACCATGCCACATCATCAAGTCATGCAATTTGTGCACTAATCTACCCATTGTTGCACTAATTTTTGTGTGAGCATAAACTGTATATACATTCCCTCGCAAAAAAAAATTGTATATACATTGGACGCTTATAGCAAATATATGTAGATCATGTAGCACATTTTTGTAGTCAAACATATGGATTTGTATTCATATTTTGCAAGATTTCTACATGAATACAAATCCATATGTTTAACCACACAACTTCAAATTGACTAGACAAAACTAATGTTCCGGCACTGCCACTTACTGCATCCACAGTGTATGCCCACTAAAACTGCATCAATTGATAATAATCAATTAATGATAATCTTGTAAAATTGCATCAATTAAGTTTTTGCAGTTTCCAAAATGAATCGATTATTTCCCCGCAAAAAACGAATCGACTAATAATAATCTTGCAAAAACTGCATCCACATTGTCAACCCTTGTAAATGCTATTGTCCAACAAAGAGATTTTAGCGATTGGAAACAATATTTTAAAGGGGAATGCTTATGAAGAAACAATATGAGATTATGTAATTTTAAATTTCAAAATAGGTAATATATTTTTGGATTTTGCACAGTTTGCAAGGAGCAACTTTGGCTACTAATCTTTGTTTGGACAAAGAGTAGGTAATTCTGAAAAACTATTTTTTGCCATTTCAAAGCTATTGGCACAATTTTTGCAATGATGCAACTACTTTTTAGGGAATAGTGCAAAATATAGAGAAATTCACCTCCAAATTATTTTTGATATTTGAGAGTGGAGATAAGCATATTACTAGCAGAAAACACAAAAGGAGGTGTCACTTTCCTGCGAAAATCAAAGGCATTCAAACTTTAAGATTCGTTTTTGATTATATATAAATTGATGGGCAATTATATTAACCAGCAATATTTTTTAAAATTAACCTATATTATATATAGGGTCTGGTTTTAATTTTGCACATGGCCTCTAATTCTTAGGTACGGCCCAAATCAATACTTTTTAATTGCCCAATCCAAATTGGCATTGGAGCAATTGCTCAAAAAAAGGCATTGGGGTAACTTCTCCATTCCCATATTTTTAGCTTTGGCACTAGGTTGTGCAAGGGTAGACACTAGTGCCAAAGCCAGATCCCTATATGGCAACGCTATTTGGCTACAAGTTGTGTTGCCCTATTGGAGGCTCTACCGTCATACGTCAATAGCAAAACACAAGGAAGAGACGCGGCGTGGTAGCTAGGTCAACGATGTACTTGTACTTGCCCATGACGTAATCGATTTAGTTTCAGCTCCACTCAACAAGATCTTGTCATCCTTTTGAACGATCGCTCGTGTCGTTGCTCAGATCAGACACAGTAAGCTCCACTCAACAAGATCTTGTCATCCTTCTGAACGGTCACTCATCTCGTTGCTCAGATTAGACAGTAATCGGTTCCACTCATAAAAAATTTAACACCTATAAAGTTTATGATGATGTGGCAGAGAATGAAGTTCTATGAATTTTTGCTGACAATACTTGCGCAAACTTGAGATGCAAAGAGAGAGCAAAGTTATTCATTATCTCATTTTTTTTCATTGGACAACTTGAAAACAATCTACTGAAATAATTGTATGATAATGCAATGACATGAACAACATTATCAACACAATTACATGCACATACACTTGCTCTATAAACGCATACAAACATATTACCCCGATGAGCGCCTCTGAGATACCGAGTCAGCATCACGTTTTGACAGTCTCCACAGACCCATCATAGTCAAAGAGGATGTCTCCTCGCACTGAACCAACGTCGCTGAGAAGTCTACAATAAATCCAAAGAAATGTGAGCACCAATAACGAACATGGTGTGCTGTTTCCACAGCAAGAAACCCAACCATAATAAGCAACCTATTGTCGAGGGCTAGAAAATGGGGCATGCATGCACGCATGCAGTGGGGTGCGGCCAGGGTGGGGAGGCTGTTGCCCGGCGCGTCACGGCCACGTCGAGATCCCGCCGCTCGCCACCACCGGCTGCCGCACCACATCGCATGCGCAGCGCGCGTGCCCACCTTGTGTGCATCTAAATCCATCTCCCCTCCTTGCTTTGCCGCCCAATCGACCCACGAAAAGTGTAAACCACCACCACCAGTCACATAACGTGCGCATTGCACCAAATTAAGCATAGCTGATTAACCAAAAGCGTGTTTGTTACATACGGCATTAATTAATTAATCTTAGAAGTAGAAGAAACCAGATTACCTGCTGATTTTGGGTGCCCCGGCCACTCAACCAACCAGGCCCTACGGCTGGTTTTTTTTCTAAAAGGAGGAATACCCCCGGCCTCTGCATCTGGACGATGCATATGGCCACTTTATTGATTATAACACAAGACCTTACAAAGTCGTACAACAGTAAGATCAAAGCCATCATCTTCGCAACCTCTGTCGCTACTCTTATCTAACTGATGAAGGGGCGCTGATGGTCTGGGCCTAATACCAAACAGACTTCGCAGCCAAACCTAACATCTGAAACCTGAGGTCCCAACCAGGACTCCTTCCGGGTATGGGCACCCACCAGTCCGGCGTGCTCTTCAACCAGGCCCCCTGCCGGGTATGAAGCCGCCGCAGCCGCCTGCCATCAATCCATCTTCAGTGTTGTACTGCTGCATCAACCTTGTTCGGTCTAACTGCCATCGACGCCACCACAACGCCAGACAGCGCCACCTCCCTGCGCAAGTTCATCTTCGCGCATCGGACTCCGAATCTCCACAACGCCACGCCGCCAAGATCCGCCGCCATCAATGTATAAGATGAAGTACCACTCCACCAAAGAAGCCGTCCTCTGTTCCCCGAGCCCATGTGTACCTCCATGAATAACGCCCCCAAGGGGGAAACGACACCGGAGTGCCGCCATCATCCGATCAACTGATCTAGGGTTTCCCCCGGAGGTAGCAGAGAGTGACCTTGAACTTCTCCACGGCGATGCCTTCAAGAAGGGAACGACACAGACAACGCCGCCATCGCCGGCCTTTGCAGTAGTCAAAAGCAAGTTTTCACTCAGATCTGTTCGAAGAAACTTCATCTCTCATGCACGGGCCGCCGCGTCCTGCGACGTCCCCGGGAGCGGGATCCCAAGATCCGCCGCCACCGGCGCCGCCAGAAGGACCCACCACCCGCCCGTCATCCCTGAAGGGGACGACGCCACCACCATGCTCGGATCCGGCATCACGCCAACGCCTTCGGCTGCCCCCAATCAGATCGGTGAATGAGGATAGCCAATGCGAGCGTCCACCACCGCTTAGGACCGCCGGACGGCGCCCGAGCCCGACCACCCGAAGGAGAACCGATCTGGGGCGGGAAACCCCAGATCCGCCGCCGCCAGCCCCCGCAGCGCCGCCGGGATCCCATCGGGCCGCCGCCCGAGCGCGCCAACTCCGCCTCCATACAGTACGCCCAGGGACGCCGATGCATCTCAGCCAGAGGATCCCCTCGTGAAGAGAGGAGGAAGGCCCGCCGTCCGCCGTCCGCCGGGCGAGCTTCGCTCGCCGGCCTCCTTCGGCGGCGGCGGGGAAGAAGGGGAGAAGGGGGGTCGAGGGCGGCAGCGGATGGGGCGCCCGAGTCGCCCCCCTGAGGCGACGCGAGCGAGCGGTTTTCCAAGAACGAATTTGCCACGTGCTCCAACTATCATCGGGCGATCCCGGCCGTGATGATGATCTTGACAAGTGCCAATGCATGATATGGCAGTGACACGACGCACTGATCATACATACCGTACGTATGAATCTAATAATGAACGTGTCATCTGGCTAGCTGTAATCGATCGGTTTGTTGGCCGGCCGCCGGGTGAGTGGCAGAGAGTGCGTGAGCGGGTCGCTCAAGCAAGCGAGCACGCACGTTGCTTGGCTCCCGGAATCGCTCGTGATCTCCATGCCTTTTCGCCCAAAACATGGGAGCACCGTCGCGGCCACCCAAGCTAGCTCAAAAAACAATTAACAGGAGACCTAAAGCGGGCGACGCATGCCAATTGCAACCAGTTACAGATCGAGCAGCTACACAATTACACAAACTAATCTTGTACTGCATTGTGATTGTGTCCACTATGAATTTCGTCCACTTTTTCGGCACTCCTTTACGATTACTTCCTCCTTTTAATTCGTCCGACCTAATACTTTTTTTCAGCATCTCCTTCCTTTTTCGCAGCACTAGCGATGGATCCCTCATCGCCTCCCAGTTTGGTGCTTTCGTGCACACGCATTCGTTCATTCTTGAGTGCGGCGGGAAAAGGGGAGAAGGGAAAGAAAGAGTATCGGACGTAGCTTCTCCGATCGTGTGTGTCCCTCGGTCTATATAACCAGGATTGCTTCTGCCATCACTCCTGCCTGTCCCTGTCCCCTCCGGCCTCCCTCCTCCTCTTGTCCTCCGCATGTAAGCTCGATCGGCTCGGACAAGAAGCAACCCGCTTCAACCCCCGACCATCGATCGGCCTCATCATAGTGGAGTGCTGGAGTACGTGGTATATAGGAGGCGGAGGACATGGTGAAGTTCTCGCGGGAGTACGATGCCAGCATCATCCCCGAGTGGAAGCCCGCCTTCGTCGACTACAGGGGCCTCAAGAAACTCGTCAAGAAGATCAAGGTCGCCCGGCGCGACGCCGACAACAGCAGCGCAGGAGACTCCTCGCCAGAGACTGCTGCCCTCGCCATCGAGAACGTCGGCTATGGCGGTGGCTTCTCCGTCCTCGACCCCGTGCGTGCCCTCGCAGCCCGGTTCGCGCCCAGAGTGCAGGCCTCCATGGTGCGTGCGTGCGCGCGCCTCAGGCGATACGAGTTGATCCAGCTACGTGCGTGCACCGTACTGATGTGCATTTTGGCATGCAGGAGGACGAGGAGAGCGGGGATTCGGGCGAGCTCGTGCGATCACAGGACAAGCATGTAAGCACGCACGCATTCATCGGTGCATCGACAAATTTGATCATCTTGATCGTGCAAGCAATTGATGTGTTTGATGTGTGCAGGAGCGGGAGTTTCTGGAGAAGGCGGACGAGGAGCTGGAGAAGGTGAACACCTTCTACGCAACGCAGGAGGCGGAGCTGCTGGGCCGCGGTGAGGCGCTCATCGACCAGCTCCGCATCCTCGCCGACGTCAAGCGCATCCTGGCCGACCACGCGGCCACCCGCCGCGCCCGGGGCTCTGGCCGCGGCCGCTCCGTACCGGCGGTGGCGCCGCCCTCGCCGGCGCTCAGCAACCCCGGCCGCTACCTCCTCTCGGGCCTCGCCACGCCGCAGTCCATGTCAGGTAGGTGCCCATAGTCCATACTCCATACTACCGGTGCGCGCACACGCGCGTCCGTTGGTGTCGACGTACGACACCCAACCAACCCGCGTCACGTCCCGGCACATGAACTCCACTACCGGCCTCTCGATCATCTTTACGCGTGTGCATGGCAATATGGCACGTGAGCACCATCTCCATCGATCGATCGATCGGAGGAGGAGTCTCTGACACTGACACTGACACGCATGGCACGGTGCAGATGGGAGCGTGGAGCAGCAGCAGGCGCAGATGACGGAGGGCGCGGCGGTGGCGGACGAGGTGATGGCGGCGCTGGAGCGCAACGGCGTCAGCTTCGTGGGATTCCCCGGCAAAAAGGACGCCAAGAAGGAGGGAAGCGGCGGCAGGGGCGGGAGACTGCAGCTGCCGTCGACGGTGCGGATCGACATCCCGGCGAGCAACCCGGGGCGGGCGGCGCTCAAGGTGTGGGAGGAGCTAGTGAACGTGCTGCGCAAGGACGGTGCCGACCCCGCGGCCACCTTCGTCCACCGCAAGAAGGTGCAGCACGCCGAGAAGAACATCCGCGACGCCTTCATGGCGCTCTACCGCGGCCTCGAGCTCCTAAACAAGTTCAGGTACATACGCCGGCCGCTATGCACGACTTCGCTTTCGCCGTGAGAACCGTGACATCTTTCGGGTGGTGGGGCTGACCGATTTGTTGTGCTTTTTCTGTTGCATGGATGGATGGATGCGTGCAGTTCTCTGAATGTAAAGGCCTTCACCAAGATTCTCAAGAAATTCGTCAAGGTACTTTGCCCACTAGAAACATATATATAAATGTACATGTAGAGTCATTTAAACCACATGATGCTTGGTTTCGTTCTCAGCAATGAAACCGGAGAGGTGCATCCTGTTTTTCTAAAAAAAAAACACATGATTAAGGACGTTGCATTAGCACTTCTTTCAGAGGAGAATATAGGGTGAATTCCATATATGCCACTCAAAACTTGTCCGTACCCTCATCTGCCATTGGAAATTTCCCTCACTTAAATATGCCATTGAAAATTTGCACCGTGTTCAGATATGCCACTATGGCCAGTTTGACTGTTAGTTGACTGTCAAGTGGCATGTGAAAATATGACTTTGCCCCTGGTACTGTAGCGGCGACATACTGTAGCACTCCGAACAAATTTGGCCAATCTCGAATTGCGGGGTGTCCGTACTGTAGCGACGATATACTGTAGCATCCGAACAGATTTGAAATTCGAACACATTTTTTTGAATTTCAAAATAAATCTCCATAATTGCAAATTCCGAATTTCTAACACTTTTGAGTGGCATATATGGAATTCACCCGAGAATTTCTAACACTTTTGAGAGGGAAATTTCCAATCAGATGGGAATACGGGCAAGTTTTGAGTGGCATATATGGAATTCACCCGAGAATATACTGGTGGTCATTATGTAGTATCAACTATAATCAAGTAGCACACACAGCTAGTGATTTACTGAATTGGCATACTACTGCAATTTGCACTAACCTAGCTCTGAAAAAAGGGACTGGTGATAGAATTGACATACATGAACATGATTAAAACTGATTTGTTTCGCTGTCGGCAACTCAGGTGTCGGAGCAACAGCGAGCGACGGATTTGTTCTCGCAGAAGGTGAAGATATCGTCGTTCAGCACGTCCGACAAGGTATCATCAACTTACAAGAGTTTCAGACTTGTAAGGCAGACGAACCGAATGAACTAATGAGTCAACATACATACTATGAAATTTTTGAACAGGTGCTTCAGCTGTCTGACGAGGTGGCGTCGCTCTTCCTGAACCACTTTGCGGGGAACGACAGGATGGTGGCGATGAAGTACCTCAACCCGCAGCAGCCCAAGAACACACACATGATCACCTTCCTCGTAGGTAGGCTCGCAGAATTCAGACATCACAATTCTACCATGTATTTTCAGTTCAAATTTCTAACTCTGTGGTTCTTCGTTTCGTGTTTGTTTTCAGGCTTGTTCACGGGCACATTTGTGAGTCTGTTCATCATATACGCCATCTTGGCCCATGTTTCCGGCATTTTTGCCTCTGCTGGAAATACGGCCTACATGGAGGTAGTCTACCATGTTTTCAGGTAACCTCTAAAACCCAGGTTCTGACCATACTTAGGAGCTCTGTTCTCACATGAGATCAATATTTCATTTATTCTTTTATATCTCCGTTGAATAGTTGATAATTAGATGCAATTTTACTTCGACATGACAATAGATGTCTGTTCCTTTGCCCTTGTGCAGCATGTTCGCGCTCATCAGCCTGCACTGCTTCCTCTACGGGTGCAACCTCTTCATGTGGAAGAGTACCAGGATCAACCAGAACTTCATCTTCGACTTCGCGCCCAACACGGCCCTCACGCACCGGGACGCCTTTCTCATGTCCGCCTCCATCATGTGCACCGTGGTTGCCGCGCTTGTCATCAACCTGTTCCTCAGGAACGCCGGTGCTTCCTACGCCAACGCCGTGCCAGGGGGGCTCGTAGTGGTAAGAAACACAGAGCATATATTTGGATCCAAAATGGAGTTATGTTGCAACTTGCAACTGATGTCAGTCCTCAAAATTCTGAATCTACCTACTTTCAGTTGTCGGTCGGACTTTTATTCTGTCCGTTCAACGTGTTCTACCGCTCGACGCGCTACTGCTTCATGCGCATAATGCGCAGCATCATATTCTCGCCGTTCTACAAGGTAAGGAGACATCTACCATTTTTGATTCAACGAATTGTCATGAACATATGTTTGATGGTAGGCCTGCCTTGTGTTCCAGGTTCTGATGGCCGATTTCTTCATGGCTGATCAGTTAACTAGCCAGGTAACAATTACTCCACAATTATCATACAACCTAGGGTTCTTAAAATGCAAGTTCTTATAAGCTAAACTTGTATATGTTCCAGATCCCATTGTTAAGACACGTGGAGTTTGCGGCGTGCTACTTCATGGCAGGAAGCTTTAGGGCTAACCCATATGAGATGTGTGCTAACAGCCAGCAGTACAAACACCTGGCCTATGTCATCTCTTTTCTCCCCTACTACTGGAGAGCTATGCAGGTATAAATCAAATCAATAAACGAACAACAGTAAGATCTCAAGTTGTCAAAATAAGTTTCAAGCTGAACTTTGTGGCCATTTTCCTTTTGAAGTGTTTAAGAAGGTACATAGAGGAACATGACATTAATCAGCTCGCCAACGCCGGGAAGTACGTGTCCGCGATGGTGGCGGCTGCCGTCAGGTTCAAGTACAATGTCACACCGACGCCATTCTGGATGTGGATGGTCCTCATCTCGTCCTCAGGCGCCACCGTCTACCAGCTCTACTGGGACTTTGTCAAGGATTGGGGCTTTTTCACTCCCAAATCTAAGAACCTATGGCTCCGGGATGATCTCATCCTGAAGAACAAGTTCACTTACTACATTTCTATGGTATTTTACTTCGTTCAACTGATTTATAGTGCAAAGACAGGCTTCAGGAGCACTAATCCTTCCGTAAATGCAGATGCTAAATCTAGTGCTTCGGCTGGCATGGACTGAAAGTGTGATGAAGATCCGTGTTAGCAAGAACGAGACTCGCCTACTGGATTTCTCCCTTGCCTCCCTGGAAATAATCCGACGAGGGCACTGGAATTTCTACAGGTATTTGAGATTAGTATAAAGCTGGAAATATCTTTGGTTTAACGTTTTGGTTATAACTCGGGTTGACTGGATTGCAGGCTGGAGAACGAACACTTGAACAATGTCGGCAAGTTCAGAGCAGTGAAGACTGTCCCATTGCCATTTCGTGAACTCGAAACGGATTGATGATTAAGACGGAGAGAAGAGTTTAACAGCGTGCTCCCGATACCAACGGACCGGTGATCGCCCCCATCCTCCAAGACGCGCCGTGCAACAGCCGCCGGCACGGCTGCCATTGCCCAGTTCAGCTCCAGCGAGTGCTCCCGGGGCGTGTAGCTCGCTAGTGACGCCCCAGGCACACACGGTGCAGCAGGGGACGCCGAGCTTGGGGGCACCGTCCGTGGCGTCCCAGCAGCAGGAGGTGCTAGACACTGAAGTGAAGATAACTTTGCACACTGATAACAGTAGATTGTTAGGCACCAATTAGTGCAAACCACTAATATGGGAGTCAATTTGTATACCATCCAATGTGATGGTAATGGATTGAAGTACAGAGAACTAAAGAAGAAAAGAGGCATAAATGCATCAGAGACTCGATTTCGCATCGCCGTTTTGATGTCCTGAAGGGGAATCCGAGTAAAGCCATCTTTTGCTAAGCCACCAATAACTCACGAAGGAGTTGCACACAGACAAACAATAACAGAAAGTGTAAGACAATAATAACTGCTGTTCATAGTGAGCAAGACTGTAAGGCATACCTGGTCCGGCTGTGCAACATCTTCTGAAAAGAAAAAAAAACAACCATGCCGACTAGCAATAGCATCCTCAATGATGGTAATCACATTAGTCCGCTTGTTCACAAGATCCCTGCTACTCCGGTAAGAGAATTCCACATCATAGAGCAACTAAGTCTGCAAGTAATGGTCTTCGTCAAGAAAAAACACACAAAGCGAAAATCATTTAGCAATAAAAGGGGAAGTTGCAGTGAGATCTCACTGAACAATATCACACATGAGACACGGTTGTTCCAGAGGCAGCTCTGAGGTACAGCACACAAGTTCCCAGGAGCCCGGAATAGCGTCAACCGTCAAATACTACAACCTTGGACCCGTCCTCATTCTATATAATACTCCCGCCGTTCAAAATAACTGTCTGAACTTTGTTCTAACTTTAATACTTAAAGTGAAATTCTTGTCTTAGATTTGTCATACATCCATATCTAGACAAATCTAAAACAAGAATTTTGGAACGAAGAAAGTACAAAGTATTACAAAGTTGCACATCATATTTAGTCCTAGTAGTGACAATGGAAAGATGAACCTACCATCCTCTATCAAAAATCCCGAATATTCTTCAATGTAATGCCAAAACAACGCGTTGTTCGACATAGTGTCACAAGCTCCTCAACATTAGTTTCAGTCAGGGCTTATAGCATTTTAGCGCTTGCAGAAATAGAAAAAAGAAGAAATCTACAATCACTTCCCAAGTTCCAACGACGACACATTCGAATTGCATAAAAAAATACAGTAGCATTCTTCAAATTTCAACTATTCAGACTTGACCGCACACAAATCAAGCCCCAACTCTGCCAAGATCCGATCCAGGAGAATTTGTGAAGCGAACCTGCAGGAGGAGGCGCTTGAGTGCGTCGATACCGTCGGCTTCGAAGCGGGACCGGAGGAGGGTCGCAACCGAGGCGTCGCCGGTCGGGATCTTGGTCGTGGAGGTGCGCGTCGCCGCCCATCCGCCAAACCACGCACGACACCGCCGCGGCGGCAGCTCGCTTGCAAAACGAGCTTCGCTGGATATTCCAGCGTGGCAGAACTCTACCCGGTCGCGGCGGCGAGGCTAGGAGTGGGAGGTGCAGCGGTCGACGGCGGCGTAACTGTAGCCCGCGGACGGTTTGGTCTATGGGTGTGTTGTGTGTAATACACCCTTTCCTAATACACCCTTTTTCTTTTTCGTTTCAAAAACAATTCTTGATACCGCGAACATTTTTTGGATTCTACCTTTTGTATCCAAGAACAATTTTCAAAAATAACACACATTTTTAAGGAATCCGCAAACATTTGAACTTTTTTCTAAAATCAAGAATATTTATCGCATTCGCAACTGATTGAAGGTACCTTGTGAGCATTTGATAGCCGGGCGGATGGACGTAGAGGATGAGATCGGATTGCGCGGTCAACGTGGTGCAAGGATGACGACGGAGATCCCGTGCAACCGCCGCCAGCAGGTGACAATGGAGCATAGGAGCCCGCGGTAGAATATTGACATCAAAAGATATGCTTGTGGGTTGAACGTGCGCGCGTGAGCTTTTCTTTTCGAGAAAATTTCTTATTTAACACTATCTTAAAATTTGCTTCCTTAGTGCACACACATATCACCAGTGCGAGGGCAGGAGCACACACGCAGCAACACATACACATGCACCAACACACACGCAACAACATGCACGCGCACGTGCACACACACGCAACAACACACATGCATGTGCACACACACACGCACGCAGCAGCACACACGCAGGCAACACATAGGCATGCAACAGCACACACGCGCATGTACACACGCAGTAGCAAACACACGCAGCGGCACACATGCACACACACATGCAGTAGCAGCACAAATATGCGCGTGCACCCACACACGCAACAGCACACACGCGTGCGCACACATACCGCATGAGGGGTAAAATCGTCTTTTCATGTGTCATTTAGTCTCAAAATGGATGGAAGTGTCGTATAGGGAATAAAATTAAGGACTAGTATCAAATAGTGAAGAAAAACTTTTTCAGTGTTAAATAAGAAAATAGATTTTAAGACAGTGTTAAATAAGGAATTTTCTCTTTCTTTTTCGGGTTGGATCACAGGAGCGATCGTGCGTGTGGTTGTAGGCAACCACGGATAGGAGGACAGGAGACGAGAGAAAACCGTGATACCGGCCGGCCGGCCGTATCTGCCGTATCGGCGCCGTAGGCCGTTGACGTATCGCTGCTTCAGAGGTCCCTTTCCCTTTTAGGCTTTAGCAGCACTGGCGATCGATCGTGAATGCTATCTTTGGGACAGAGACACATTCATTCCTGAGTCACCGCATGGAACATGTGGTTAGCAAACTCAAAATTCATACTGTATCACATTCATTCGTGGTAGCTTCTCCGATCGTCTGTCCCTCTGGTCTATATATATATATATAAGCACGATTGCTTCTCCCATCACTCGTGCCTCCTCTCCTCCCTCGCTCGCTCGCTCCATCGGCTCGGGCATGATGAAGTTCTCGCGGGAGTACGAGGCCAGCGTCATCCCGGAGTGGAGGGGGGCCTTCGTCGACTACAGGGGCCTCAAGAAGCTCATCAAGAAGATCAAGCTCGCACGGCGCGACGTGGATTACTCCTCGCCGGAGACCGCAGCCGGCGTCGAGAGCGTCGGCCATGGCGGTGGCTTCTCCGTGCTCGACCCCGCCCGCACCCTCGCCTCCTCGGTGCGTGCTTTCGCGTGTCAGAAGATACGAATACATTAAGCCGAGTTGGTCGGTCTTGGCTTGGCTGGCTACGTGCGTGCACGGTAGATACTGACGTGCATTTTGGCGTGCAGGACGACGAGGAGAGCGGGGATTCGGGGGAGCTCGTGCGATCCACGGACAATCATGTAAGCTGATGCATGCATTTCATAGGTGCATGCATCTGCAACTGAATTATTCATCTTGGTCGTGCAAGCAATTCATGTTTGTATCATCGTATGTGTGTGCAGGAGCGGGAGTTCTTGGAGAAGGCAGACGAGGAGCTGGAGAAGGTGAACACCTTCTACGTGGCGCAGGAGGCGGAGCTGCTGGGCCGCGGCGTGGCGCTCATCGACCAGCTCCGCATCCTCGCCGACGTCAAGCGCATCCTGGCCGACCACGCCGCCAGTCGCCGCGCCAGAGGCACCCTCCCAGAGCCAGAGGTGGCACCGCCCTCGCCGGCGCTCAGCGGCTCTGGCCGGTGCCTCCTCTCCGGCCCCGACACGCCACAATCCATGTCAGGTAGGGGTCCAGCACATGAACCCCACTATTGGCCTCTCGATCATCCTTTACGCGTGTGCATGGCAAATGGCAATATAGCATGGGCACGTGAGCTGACACAGACGGTGCGTGATGGCGGCGTGCAGATGGGAGCGTGGAGCTGCAGCAGGCGCACATGACAGAGGGCGCGGCGGTGGCCGACGAGGTGATGGCGGCGCTGGAGCGCAACGGCGTCAGCTTCGTAGGGCTGCCGGGGAAGAAGGACGCCAAGAAGGAGAGCAAGGCCGGGAGGCTGCAGCTGCCGTCGACGGTGCGCATCGACATCCCGGCGAGCAACCCGGGGCGGGCGGCGCTCAAGGTGTGGGAGGAGCTGGTGAACGTGCTGCGCAAGGACGGCGCCGACCCCGCCGCCGCCTTCGTCCACCGCAAGAAGGTGCAGCACGCCGAGAAGAACATACGCGACGCCTTCATGGCGCTCTACCGCGGCCTCGAGCTGCTCAAGAAGTTCAGGTAAATACGCCGCCATGCGCCATGCTCGACTGATTCAGTTAGTTACTGTACCTTTTTGCTTTTTTAGGGGTATTCAGTTAATCACCTTGGACCCTAATATGTGGCAAACGGTCGCCAGGGAGCTGCTCCCATCTAACGTTTTCGTTCATCAGGGGCACCACCGTTGGGCTTGAGGCCCAGTTTACTGTGTTTTGTAAAAATGCCCTGAAAATAAAATCACATTTTCTTATTTAAAAACAGAGACAAGCATAATTTTGTGAGTGCATGGTATGAAAAAATATTAAAAACTATCACGCTACTTTATAAAACTGCCATGCTAGTGTGAAGAAACATTTTGTTTTCCTTTTTTTCCCATGAACCAAATTCGAAAACCGAATAAAAATGCCATCTCTTCTAATAAACAAAAAATGCCATCTAATTAGAATAAAAAATTTCATCTCTTAATAATAAAAATGGCATCTCTTAATAGTTAAAAATGTCATTTCTTAATAATAAAAATGCCAGCTACAAAAACAACTTGTCTTGTGGAAAAAAATTGCCATGTAACATATTTCGCAAAACTATTAAAACTGACTTGGCAAATTTTCTAGAAAAATGCCGAGCAAAAAAAGGAGGGCCTGGGTGCCATGTAACATATTTCGCGAAATTATTAAAACTGTCATGGCAAATTTTCTAGAAAAATGCCATGCAGCAAGGAAAAAAAAAAGAGGGCTTGGGATTCAAACCCAGGTTTACCATGTGCAAGCTCATGCTGCTAGCTAATGTGGTGCACGGATTGATTTGAAAAGTAAAACGTTCTCCGGTTTCTATCGTACAACAAACTAGTTCAAAATCTGACATGGCATTGGCCCTGCTCTGAGATCCGTGCAACGGTGAGGAGGGTATTCGCTGAGAGTTGTTGAAAATCTGAAGGACGCAAGATAACATTTCCCGTTAGCTTTGCTTTCACCGTGAGAATTGTGATGACACCTTGGTGGTGGTGGAGCTGACGGTGGTGGTGGGTGCAGTCCGCTGAATGTAAAGGCGTTCACTAAAATTCTCAAGAAATTCGTCAAGGTACGTACCTACTTCATAATTAGCATACAGCCCACTAGCAACATATTTATGTGTAGCGTAGGTACTTTGGAAAATGGATGGACAAGAACAGTCTAGTCTTTTTTAAGTAACATAATTAAGGACGTTGTAGTACTTAAGTAATTAACATATAATACCTATACGCAAGTGGACTAAATTTGTACTTTGGGCAAGTCAATTTTGTGAGAGAAGGAATGGTTGGAGGAGGAAGAAAGCTAGAGGAAGAAGAAAAAATGACGACGGTTGGAACTTAATATAATGTCCCAAGAACCGACTTACTCAAAATAAATTTTCAGGCGACTTACATATAGCCAGTCCCTAATTAACACTTTTTGAGGGGAGAATATACTTTTCATCATGTAGTAGTATTGAGTTAACAAATACAACGTTTGTCCAGAAAAAATAGTACTCCCGTGCCAAAGTTGTACTAAAGCAGTATCAACTAGTAATATGGATTGGAGGGAGAATCATACTGTCAACAATAATCAAATAGTACACACATCTAGTGATCCTTGCGGTCCTAGTAATTTACTGAATTGATTGATATACTACTGCAATCTGCACCAACATAGCTTTGAAGGAAAGAAAGAAACTAGTGATAGGGTTGGCATAAACTTGATTAAAACCGATGCGTTTTCGCTGTTGGCAACTGACATAAAATGCTCTCTTAGGTGTCGGAGCAGCAGCGAGCAACGGATCTTTTCTCGCAGAAGGTGAAGACATCGTTGTTCAGCACATCCGACAAGGTATCATCATCTTACCGCTCATCATCATTTGCATCCTGTTCAACACCTGGAGAACACAAGAAACTGATGAGTGAGCAATACTATGAATGGAACTCTGAGCAGGTGCTTCAGCTGTCGGACCAAGTGGAGTCACTCTTCCTGAAGCACTTCGCGGGCAACGACAGGATGGTGGCGATGAAGTACCTCAACCCGCAGCAGCCCAAGAACACCCACATTATCACCTTCCTCGTGGGTAGGCGCGTACATTCAGAAGTCAAAATCACCTATCTAGAGGAGTACCATCTACGGTGGGGAAATTCAGGATTCTAACTTGGCGGTTCTTTGTCTCGTGTTTGTTTTCAGGGTTGTTCACGGGCACATTTGTGAGTCTGTTCATCATATACGCCATCCTGGCACATGTTTCTGGCATTTTCGCCTCTGCCGGAAACACGGCCTACAAGGAACTAGTCTACCATGTCTTCAGGTAACATCTCAGACCAAGATTCTGACCATAGATAAGAGCTCTGTTATTGGTATGAGCTCAATATTTTTTTGATTTTCTATCAAGGGATTGATGATTAAGGATGAAATTTTACCTTGACCTGACAGCATGTTCGCGCTCATCAGCCTGCACTGCTTCGTCTACGGATGCAACCTGTTCATGTGGAAGAGCACCAGGATCAACCAGAACTTCATGTTCGACTTCGTGCCCAACACTGCCCTCACGCACCGGGATGCTTTCCTCATGTCCGCCTTCATCATGTGCACCGTTGTCACCGTGTTGGTCATCAACCTCTTCCTCATAAACGCCGATGTGCCCTACACCAATGCCGTGCCAGGGGCTCTCATAGTGGTGAGTAACACAGACCATATATTTGGAGTAATGATTGATAGCTCAGGCTGTGTTGCAACTGTTAGTTCTCAAAATTCTGAATCTACCTGTTTCAGTTGTCGGCTGGACTTTTATGCTGTCCGTTCAACGTGTTCTACCGCTCGACGCGCTACTGCTTCATGCGCATCATGCGCAAGATCATATTCTCGCCATTCTACAAGGTAAGGGGAGACATCTACGGTTTCCGATTCACCAAAATTTCCATGAACATATTTTTGATGATAAACCTTCTTTGTGATCCAGGTTGTGATGGCCGATTTCTTCATGGCTGATCAGTTAACTAGTCAGGTAATAATTTAAATTGCAATCATTTATACTATAACCAAGGAGTCTTAAAGTGCATGTTCTTATAAATTAAACTTGTTTATGTTCCAGATCCCATTGTTAAGGCACACGGAGTTTGCAGCATGCTACTTCATGGCAGGAAGCTTTAGGGCTTACCCATATGAGACTTGTACTAAGAACCAGCAGTACAAACACCTGGCCTATGTGATCTCTTTTCTCCCTTACTACTGGAGAGCTATGCAGGTATGAATCAATAGACAAACGAACAATATTAAGATTACAACTTGTCGGGATCAATTTCAAACTAAGATTTGTGGCCATTTTTCAAAGTGTTTAAGAAGATACCTGGAGGAACATGACGTAAATCAACTCGCCAACGCTGGGAAGTACGTGTCGGCGATGGTCGCGGCTGCTGTCAGGCTCAAGTACAAAGCAACACCGACGCCATTCTGGGTGTGGATGGTCCTCATAACGTCCACAGGCACCACCGTGTACCAGCTCTACTGGGACTTTGTCAAGGATTGGGGGTTTTTCACGCCCAAATCTAAGAACCTATGGCTCCGGGATGATCTCATCCTTAAGAACAAGTTCACCTACTACATTTCCATGGTATTGTACTTTGTACAACTGATATATAGTACAGCATGAATGCAGAAAAGACAGGCTTCAGGAGCACTAATCCTTTTGCAAATGTAGATGCTAAATCTAGTGCTTCGGTTGGCATGGACTGAAAGTGTGATGAAGATCCATGTTAGCAAGAACGAGACTCGCCTACTGGATGTCTTCCTTGCCTCCTTGGAGATAATCCGACGAGGGCACTGGAATTTCTACAGGTATTTGAAATTGGTTTAAAGTGGAACCAGTATCTTCGGTTTAATGTTTTTGCTATAACTTAGGATACGGTTGACTGGATTGCAGGCTGGAGAACGAACACTTGAACAATGTCGGTAAGTTCAGAGCAGTGAAGACTATCCCATTGCCATTTTGTGAACTCGAAACCGATTGATGATTAAGAAAGAGAGAAGAGGGTAAGAGCGTGCTCCCTATGCCAAAGGATCGGCTTCGCCCCCATCCAGCCCCATCCTCCAAGTCGCTCCATGTAACCACCGGCAGCACGGCTGCCATCGGCCAGACCAGCTCCAGCCACTGCTCCCTGGGCGAGTAGCTTGCTCCTGGCGCCCCAGGCACACTCGGTGCAGCTGGCGAAGCCGAGCTTGGGGGCAGCGTCCGTGGCGTCCCAGCCGCAGGAGGTGCTAGACACTGAAGTCAGGAAAACATTGCACACTGATAACAGTAGATTGTTAGACACCAATTAGTGCAAAGCAAACCACTAATATGGGGATCAATTGATATCATGGAGGAGCAGTGTGCTCTGTTTTCCTTCCTGCATAGCCAGTGGCAGAAAAACCACCATGGAGGTACTGTCCGGAAGAGCGATGTTGGAATTTCTGTCTGCGGTATCTTCAGGTTGGAATTTCTAATTTTCGCTGCATGTAGTTTTGGTTCAGCCAAACTCAAATCTCCCATTAGTTTATATTCCTGATGATTTGGTCAGCTGAAAACCGCTTTGTTGGGCGATTTTCCGTGTATCATCAGATCAGCCCAGTGATTTTAAGGTATCTAATTAAGTGCAAACCTTGTCTGAAGCTCACCACAGCAGTTGCGTCATTTTCTCCACCGTGCGGTGCAGACCAAAGCAGCAGATTATTTTTGTATCTAAATTGATTTCTGTTCTTATAAGCAGGATCCAAGTTAGTTTTGGGAATTCAGAAATCTATGTGATAGGGACCTGTTTTTTGTCCACCGACACCGACAACCGTTTGCTCACTTCTTTTGCTCATGTCAGTGCCCATGGATTGTAGCAACAACTTCTTGGCAGCACACCTACCTGTGCACGGCTTACTAAAATGGGTTTTGGTGTGTGTGTATATTTATGCATCACCATCCACTACTATCCTCTTATCCTAAAAAAGAGTCTACTATTATTTTCTGCAAAAAGTTATCTTATATTCTAAAAAAGGGAAAAAAAGATTGGTCCTTGGGTTACACATAGCCCCTTTTTGAAAGAAAAACATACGAGTATTTCTTTTGGATAAAAAAAGAATTGCTTATGTGAAATATGTACACCGTTTTTTTTGGGGGGGGGGGGGGGTTGCGAAAGAGCCAGGGTTCTATATCGAGATTATAAGGAAAAACTGTGAAAGAAAAAATAAAATTACAGTCCATTGACATTTCTCTGTCCTCTTGTTTTTGCACATGCTGATGGCGTGCCTATGTTATTGCTCGTCGGAACAAGAAAATTGCATCTACACATGTAATTGGATGGTCTGATCCTTGCTGGGACGCGTCAGCGACATCGACTCCGAAGGATCTATGGCCTACAGAAGAAGACGGGCTAGGTGATGACGGCGGTTGGATGCCGAAATTTGGGTCTGCCAAAATCCGTTGGGTTCATAAAAGGATAGAGAGAAGTTAAACTCTGCCAAATATAGGGACAAGTGGGGTGGTTCTAAAGGCATCGTAAAGTGTTTATAGAGTTATGCAATTATATGAGATGATGAGAAGCGGTTAACTCGCTAAAAAAATATTTTAATGGGTTATAACTTTCTTTGAGATGGTGCGGGGGGAGGGGCAGAGGGGGTGAATACATGATACCATACCATCACTCAAACAAACCGAATATTAGATGGAGTGGGGAGCTACAAATAGATGATACCATCACTCAAATGCTCCCATAATCCCAATTTGAAAAGGCAAATTAGCAGTTCCAAATGATTCTAGATTTTTTTGTGAATGTTCACAACTCATGTCTACGACTTCAAAAAAGTTCAAATTGAAATTGGAAATAGACAAAGAGAGGAAAAAAGACAAATCCAACATGAATAGCTTCAATAGTCAAAACGACATTATTTACATATGGATTTGTCTTATTTATTTATTTATTTTTATTTGTATTCTGAATTTGAATCTGAAAGTTTTAGTGTTTGTAGAAATATGTGTTGTGTTTCTGATTTTTTTTTACAAATCTAAATTTTCCCATGAAAGTTTGGTATCATGCAAAACAATGAAACATACACACCAAGCTTTTCCATTCCTACCACTAAAAATATGGTTAACCCTTACCATTTGTGATTGGTGCTACGAGAGAACAATAGAGGTCAGGACACATCTATCTCTTCAGAGCAACCTCTTTTAGATTCTTAAGGCCACACTTGCAATAGGATATCATCTGCTTTGGGTTTTTTATTATCTCATTTGAGGAATTTTTAGGAAACATTTTTCATTTTCAGACAGACCTAGGCGAGGTTGGAATAATTCTTTTTTCAAAGTGAGTCTCTTCCATTCGTGGGACTTCCATGTCCATGAGGTCGAGGATGCCATGTCCAAGTGGTCCAAGAAACATCTCTAGATAACTCGTTCTTTAAGCCCTTTTGACCTCGTGCACATGGGGTTAAGGTCATTTTTATCTCTAGACATCCCATGTCCACGAGGTCCCTGACCCCCTGCACATGGGTGTAGCATTCATCTCTCGTGTGCCCATGTGCCCATAGGGTCCCTGACCCCTGCACATGGGTATAGCATCCATCTCTCATGTGTCCATGTGCCTATAGGGTCCTTAACCCAATGCTCACGGGTTCCTAAGGTCGCAACAGTCATTTTGGGAGGGGGTAATAACTACCCATCCATCTTTCATCTCACGGGTTTACATTTTCCTTATGTTTGTTTGCATGATATTTATCCATTTGGTTTAAAATTAGTTTCTGCTTCAAGGCGGAGGTTTTGGGGCAAGCATTGGATGGCCGGCCTGCGTCGACGTACGCGGGCAAATGCTATGCCCGTTTCGAGGGCCGGTGTTGGAGACGCTCTAACCAGATGTATTTTCTTTTAAAGCAGAATCAAATTAGGTCGAAAAATTTGTACTGTACCTGTTTTTGTCACCGACAACAATTTAAAACAGGCCAAATATACACCAGCCTAACTAATTTCCTCCTGGGGTCGTTGCGCAGCAGCTTCTAGGCCCTTCGGGACCTTCCCTGGAACCCTTTCTGGAAAGGGCGTTCCGGTCAGAAACAGGCTGTGGGGGGGAGGGTGTGCCGTCACCGTCTGCCCGCCCCTCAACGCGATAAAGTGCCATTCACTCCTATTCCCACCCCCATCCCCACCGGACGGACGGAAGTCACGGCGCACCTCCGTGTCTCGCCGCAGCCCACCACCTGTCCTCTGCCCGCTGTCCGCCTCCCGCCCCAGATCTCCAGCTCCCCCCACCTCCGTCCGCTCCGACTGGAGCAGTGGACGGCGTAGCAGCCTGTGGAGCAGAGAGTGTGTGGGCGGGGCACGAAATGGCGGCGCTTTCTGGCTGCGCCCTGCTGCTCGCGGCGGCGCTGCTCCTCTCCGCGCCGGCCGCCACAGGTGCGGCTCCCCTCCTCCGTCCTCCGATTCGGTTCTGCTCGCGCGCTCCCGTCCCGTCGGTCCTGTCGGTCCCGCTGGGTTACTAGTTCAGCTCGTTTCTTGCACGCTGCTGCTGTCTTGAGCTTCAAGCTTGCTTCCACACTATCTTGAGCTTCAAGCTTCAAGCTGACTCTTAAGTGGATTGGTTAGTTAGTAAAAACATCCTTGCGCCGAGCTCTCATCTGTTCACAGCTGAAGCGAAATACACTAGTAGTTAGCTAGTAAAAACATCTCAGTCAAGTGTGTCTGCTGTTCTGCTAGATTAAAACAACTTGAGCCGCATTGTAGAATAGATAGACCCCTGCTACTGTCTTGAGCTTCAAGCTGATTCTTAAGCGAATTAGTTGGTTGAAACATCCTCGCGCCGATGTGTTCGCAACTGAAGTGAATTACAGACAGTTAGTTAGTTAGCTAGAACGTGTCAGTGAACTGCGTTTGTTGTGCTGGTAAAAGAATCTAATTTGCAGGATACATCCTGCAGATTGGAACAAGCATGTGTTCGTTGTGCATCTGGCGTGCCAATTAACCCTCTTACTTCCTTCTTGTTCTCGCAGAGGCGTACGATTCGCTAGATCCGAACGGGAACATCACCATAAAATGGGATCTTAAAGAGTGGACTCCTGATGGTTATGTTGTGAGTAGCACTTCAACATCTGTCTGTCTCTCATCCCAAACTATGAATTAGGCCATCATTGATTTTTGCTGGGGTTTTGATGACCTCAACAAGTAAGTAGCATGGCCAGTGATCGGCTACACACATACTCAGCTACAAGCAGTATATATATACTGGACTACTGGACTCAAGTGCAGTGATCAGCAGATTGTGGATAATAATCTGGTCACCCTGACCCTGTACCTGTATCATCTGATGATTTCCTTCTTCCAAACTTGTCATGTGCAGGCAATGGTCACAATATACAACTACCAGCAGTTCCGGCACATATCGGCGCCCGGGTGGCAGCTCGGGTGGACCTGGGCCAAGAAGGAGGTCATCTGGTCCATGGTGGGGGCTCAGACCACCGAGCAGGGCGACTGCTCCAAGTTCAAGACCAACCCTCCCCACTGCTGCAAGAGAGACCCGACCGTCATCGATCTCCTCCCGGGAACGCCGTACAAAGACCAAGTCGGCAACTGCTGCAAGGGGGGAGTTATAAGCACGTTTAACCAGGACCCGGCAAATGCTGCATCATCCTTCCAGATCAGTGTAGGTCTTTCCGGGACTACCAATAAGACGGTTAAGCTGCCCAGAAACTTCACTCTTAAGACCCCTGGCCCGGGCTACACATGCGGGCGTGCTACTGTTGTGAAGCCCACCAAGTTTCTCATCGGTGACGGGCGCAGGACGACCCAAGCTCTTAGTAAGTTGCCCACCTTTTGCTCCTCGCCGCTTGCTATCCATCATGTTTACCATGTTTACCATGTTTCTGCTCCTTAAGAATCATGAACGAATGCTATGTTATATAGTAATATGTGTAGGATTAGTAAAATGATTCAAACCATTGAAATGAGAAGCGATACATTCTCTAAGGGAGATGAGTTCATGTTCATCACCTAGGATCCAAGTCAGCTCATATTTACTTACCTATTTTAGCCAGTTTTGTTCTCTTGCAAATATTGCATGTCTAATGCAGGAAGCATCGGATTGGTTCCACATATGTTTTTTATGTTTTGTTGCTGTTAATTTTTTTTTATCAAGAGGGGTTTCCCCCCACCCCATTTTTATTAAAAATGGGGCATTGTTGCTGTTAATTTTCTTTCTTTATTAGTGGGGTTCTAACAAAGAAATTATCTGTTCACAGTGACATGGAATGTAACCTGCACCTACTCCCAGTTTCTTGCTCAAAAGACCCCAACCTGCTGCGTAGCTCTCTCGTCGTTTTATAACAACACTATTGTGGGCTGCCCAACATGCTCTTGCGGCTGCCAAAACAATAACACTCATCCAGGAAGCTGTGTAAAGTGAGTTAGCAAATTGTTCACTCTTTACCACCTATAAAGGTTTTAATTTTCCGCAAAATTCCTTATGAATCCTATGCACTTTGCAGTCCCAACTCACCTTACTTACAGTCCGCCATCGATGGCCCTGGCAAATACACCGGCCAGCCTCTTGTCCAGTGCACTTCCCACATGTGCCCGGTAAAAGTGCACTGGCACGTGAAGCTCAACTACAAGGACTACTGGAGAGTCAAAGTAACCATCACAAACTTCAACTACCGCATGAATTACACAGATTGGAACCTGGTTGTCCAGCATCCCAACTTCAACAACATCACAAAGCTCTTCAGCTTCAACTACAAGCCGCTCTCCCCGTACGGAGGCCGCATAAGTAAGTTAATTAGTCGCCTTGTGAGCCGTCTGTGTTTAACTGGTTTCTGAGCCGAAACCCTCCTGTCTGATGATGGAGTTTAATTGCTCCCTCTCTGTGTTTCAGACGACAGCGCGATGTTCTGGGGAATGAAGTTCTACAATGATCTGCTCAACCAAGCCGGTCCGTTCGGAAACGCGCAGACGGAGATACTTCTGCAGAAGGACCCGGAGACCTTCACCTTCGAGAAAGGGTGGGCCTTTCCGCGGCGCGTGTACTTCAACGGCGACAACTGCGTCATGCCGCCTCCCGACGCCTATCCGTGGCTGCCCAACGCGAGCCCTCCGATGAAGCAGCCGTGGACGCTCGAGCTCTTGGTGTTCTGGACCGCGCTGGCCACCCTGCTGGCCTACTATGTCTGATGAGCGATGTCGGCGAGCTTCTGTCGGGTTCCACGAGGTGCACGGCCAAGGGTCATCTGTTCATTCGGTTCCACAGTTGCATATATGAGACGGGGTGAGGAATGCTGATGTGTGTATATGTGTTCTGCTAAGTTAAATAGGGCCAAAAATTGTAGTGGCCGCAAAGCTTTGGTGAACTGATTAATTGAATTGTATGGCTGTAGTCAATTAAATGTATGAGGTACATAATAATGTTTGTGTGAAATGGAGGGGATGCTGTTGGTCAGATGATCTAGCATTGTTTTGCTGACCCCTCTGTTGTTGCTGGAAGCAAGTTGCTGAGCTGATTCATTTTGATCTTAGTGCTAGCTAGAGACCATATGAATCAGAAGACTTTGTACAACTCCGTAGGGCATGCTACGGCAACACAACCTACGCTTGCTGCTTGCTGCTTGCTGGTTTCTTCATCATCTAATCCACAATATATCGAATGAAACTGCTTCAGATTTCTTTTCAGGGAGACTATTGCTCCACTCACTTGCCACTACTTTTGCAATGAAGGGGTTTTTATTAACTCAGACATGTAGCATCGAGCGGAAACAAAGCCTACTTTTTCAATCAAGGGTGTTTTATTAACTCAAAATGTATGTAGCATCGAGCAGATACAAAGCATATTGAGCGACACGTAGCCTCTACACAGATAGATAAGATGCATAAAAGCCAATAGACTATAGTAAGTTAAATGTATGAGTTACATAATGATGCTTGGGTGAAATGGTGAGGATGTTGTTGGTCAGATGATCTAGCAATTGTTTTGCTGACCCCTCCTGTTGTTGTTGAGGTTATTGAATTCATGCTCCAACCAACTCATCCAAAAGTCCGAAATGGAAGTGGGGGCAAGCCGTAATTATTTATTGCGTTTACTGGGTTTTGAACCTCAAGTTTGTGCATCTAATCAGTTCACTGGTCAGACCGAACTATGAGAGAGGGTCGGACATTATACTCTAACACTCCCCCTCGCGTCTAGAACCACTTAGTCCTTAGACGTGGGATCAATGTAGGCCGTGGGATCTTTTTTCTTTTAAATATTGCGTTGGTAGGGTCTTGAACTCAAGACCTCTTGGCTTAGATATTATATTGAATTCATGTTCCAGCCAACTCATCCAAAAGTCCGAACTGATGAAGAGGGGGTGCGCAATATACTCGAACACTCCCCATCACGTCTAGACTATTTTAGTCCTTAGACGCGGGATCGATGTAGGTCGTAGAATCATTTTTTAATACTGCGTTGGTAGGGTCTTGAACTCAAGACATCTTGACTCAGATACCATATTGCATTCATGCTTCAGTCAACTCATCCAAAAGTCCGAACAATGAGAGAAGGCCGGACATTATACTCCAACAAAGTTGATTCATTT
The DNA here is from genome assembly GCA_034509565.1 of Triticum monococcum. Classification (NCBI taxonomy): domain Eukaryota; kingdom Viridiplantae; phylum Streptophyta; class Magnoliopsida; order Poales; family Poaceae; genus Triticum; species Triticum monococcum. The sequence goes on from CM067846.1 coordinate 616,759,712, forward strand.
TGATCTTCGGTGCTAGCTAGAGACAATATGAATCAGAAGACTTTGTATAACTCCGTTGGGCACAGTACGGCAACACAACCCACCCTTGTTGCTTGTTGGTTTCTTCATCATCTAGTCCACAACATATCGAATGAAACTGCTTCACATTTCTTTTGAGGGAAACTATTGTTCCACTCGCTTGCCACTATTTTTTCAATGAAGGGGGTTTTATTAACTTAAAATATAGCATCGAATGGATACAAAGTATACTAAGTGACACTCGGCCTCAACATAAATAGTTAAGATGCACACAGAGTCACCAAAATGAACCATCTGACAAGGATAATAAAAACAACAAGTTAATGAAATTCATATGAGACCAAAATTGTGCCTGTGTCGATGGTGAAGGTGGATCGATCCGAAGATTATGCTGCCATCCATATTGTTTCTTTTCACTCGCTTGTCAGTACTAACTGCATCTTAGTTAAAATTCACTCCAACATTCTTTTTTCTAGGAACAATTCTTTTTCTTTTCTAATCGACGTGAACTTAATAAAGAAGCAAAATAGTGAACTTCTGCATTGAAATTTTCTTATCATCCCACATGATAGAAAAATAGGGATAGGAAAAATCGCGCCTCTAGCTCCGTCCATGAGGGGGAATCAAGTGGTGCGACAGTGTGAGAGTTTTCGATTGGTAAGGATTTACTAAATGTCACATCTAAATTGCAAGCCACGGGCCATAAAATTCATTTTTTTTAGTCTAAACACACTCCATTTTATTGATCATGCAACAAGTTCATAGGGATGCAATTTAGGTCCGAGTATTTAGGAGCCACAAATGGCATCACGAAGACATGCCAAGAGCATGTTTAGCGAGACTATATGCTTTCCTGCATCGTTGCGTGTTGGTTGTCCCGTGTAGTTGTTGTGTCCTTCGTCTTCCCTGCCCCACGCTGGGGCGGTGGGGCTCGTTTTTTGGCCCGTTATTGTGTCATGCCCTACGTCTTTTTTCTGTGTTTGTGGGTTATATGTGCCTCTTTTGCTTTGCTTCCGCCTCCGCGCCTCCCGCCGTGCTGCCGCCCTCTATATGCCTCGCCACCTAGAAGGGTCTTGGCTCCAAGGGTGCATACCGCCTCTTCTATGGCACCGGTGCCGGCCGCCGAAAACAGGTGCACGCAGCATCCCGTCATTCTCCACAAACCAGATTTATCTGGGTTTTAGATTTGCTTTGGGTTCAGAATTTGGACTGGCGGCATGCCACCAAATCCGCTGACAAGGCTTACTTCTTCGGCACTGAATTGACAGACTATGCAAAACATTTGTGGAAGAGAGATACTCCCTCCGTCCGGAAAAAGTTGTCCACGCCTAGTTTAATTTTTTTTACAAAAACCCCCTTGGGCTTTTAAATCAGTCGCAAACAGATCCTTCTCCTTTCCCTCGACACGCCACGGTGAGACGCCTTCGCCCGCCGTCGCGAGGCACCGGCAGGTCCAGCGCCGCCCACCACGTGCGCCTCCCAACTACGCCGCAGCCACCGCCCACAACCGCCCACGTGCGAAGGAGGCAACCACCGCCGCCCACCCGCGCAGCTCAACCATCGCCGCCCACAGCTGGACCGCATCCTCCCCGAGCAGACCAGGAACGCCTCACCGAGAGGTACTCCATCATCGAGCCAGGCTTGCTGGGAAGCCGTGGATCGACGAAATCTGCCCCGTCTCCTCCCACTCCGGCCGTCGCTTCCCCACACAAGGTCGACGCCGTCGCGCCTTCCCTGGCTTCCCCGAGCCGTTTAAGGAATCAGGGTCATCTTTCGGTCCTCCAGACCACTTTCCCCCTCTCGATCGCTTGGTATTTGGCCTGGTCGTCGTCGGCCGCCGCTCGCCGCCGCTGGAGCTCGTCACGTGGTTCCTCCGGTGAACAAACACCAGCGGCTCCGGCACCCAAGTGTCGACCACGCTCCATGCTCTTCAGTGGAGCTCCTGTTGCTGCCCGATCCTCTCTGAAGAAGGTACTGTTGCTGTTGTATCCATTCCTGCTGCTGTTGAACTGCAATTTCAATTCAGTGACATTCAGTTTAATTCAGAGAAACAAGTATGGGTTCATTCTCTTCTTGGTGTATTGTTAATGTGTTTGTTACTTAATCTTTGTTTATATAGGTTAATAAAATTAAGTAATGTCCATATTAGGCCTGCATGCCCAAGAGAAAATTCACATATACCTGGAGTATTATGTTAGTTTAATTACAGAGGGAGTAGTATATATAGTACAATATGTGAAAAGGATTGATGCTAAAGGCCTGTTAATTCCAGCTTACACTATTAGGAAAAGGCCTACTAATGGCGTACCAGTTTTGCCTACTAATGGCGCATCACTGGTGCGCCATTAGTATCTACTAATGACGCACCATGCAGTGCGCCATTAGTATATAACACCATGCGCCATTAGTATGCCTCCCAGGGGCCATATTTAACCATATGCTTTGGCACACTAATGGTGCATTTCGGATGGATGCGCCATTAGTATACTTGGCATACTAATGACGCACTGTTTGTTGATGCGCCATTAGTATATTTTGGCATACTAATGGCGCACTCTGTAGTGATGCGCCATTAATATAAATATTAGGTTTTTTTTACTTTTCTGATTTTTGCACGGGTTACAAAATATATTATTTGACAGAATATAGAGAGTAGCACACAGCAACAGCAGATTCATCGAATACAATAGAAGATTAGTCTCCGAATACAATTCATCATATTAGTCTCCGAATTCAAAAGACCGAACAAAGATAGAACATTACAAGTCTCGAGACCGCAAGTATCGAGTTTGTCTTCACATTACAAGTCGATATCGATCACCTAAACTACCATCACATAGAAGAGAGCTGCAGTCATCACGGTGAGCATCATCGCGATGAAACTGGTCTTCATCCGGTTCCTCCAACACTCCCTCCTCTCTCCCGCTAGATAGCGGGCGTATCTAGATTCCGCCTCCGCCCTAGTGGTGTACCCTTTGTAACTGTTACCGCTGAAATGATGAACCTGTCTCCGACACTCCTCCCAGTCATCGTAGACACCGGGAACCTTACCCTTGTACACGACATACGACGACATCTCTATGCACAAGCCAAACAACAGACAATACATACATAAGCAATATATAAGTATGCAACAAAAGGATCGGAAGAGAAAAGCAAGACATTAATAGCACGATTCATGGTCCTACTAATAAATAGCATCGATTACATCTAAGTTGAACGACTATCCAAACCAAAGAGACATACAATTCATTAAAGTTTAATTACAACATGAGCCAATCAATGTTTCAGAACTACACATCACTACTTTCGACTCGACTCATGGACAGGAGCGTGGATGAAGCCGCCGTCTGTCGTGATGGTCATGAAATCGCGGGCGTTGTCAGCCTGCATTTGTAGCATTCCGTCTATCTCAATGTTGGACGGTTGATATCTGAGGAAGAACTGCCCCGAGGTATGAAGGACATCTTGATGGATGATGTCCGCAAACTCCGACTGGATGCAAAAAAATTCTTGTCTGATGTCCCCGTCCTGGATTGCCGACAAGCTCGCGGCCCAATCTTTGAGATTATTTGGTAGCAGAAGGTGATGATGGTCCCTTACGATCGCCCGCATGTGATGGAGGGCGTAGTAGGCATCCTTCTGACCGCCAGGCGGCTGCTTGACGCAGCAGAACGTCGTATTGTGGGCGAACACGTGCTTGCCGTACTTATGAACTGCCCTGGTGAAGGTGCCTCCAGATTTGGCGTAGCCGGGGAGAACATCATCAAGAACTTTCTTGATATTTGTGTAGTCTATCTTGGAGTTACGGTTCGGGTCGAAATACGTGGCCATGGAATATTTCGGGCTTAAGAGGATGAGTGTGCAATGTGTGTCACTGCACAGAACACGGAATGTTAGAAAAAAAGAATGATCGAAATCTAAGAAATCATATGTTATGGGGCGGTTAAGGGATGACTTACTCGGGAAAGTAAGCCACAAGGAAGTTATCCTTATCTGGGTTTGCCAGAATGACGTCTTCGAGGTGTGAACTCGCGACTTTGCGGTCCCCAGCGCTACTCAAGAGCTTGGCATGCATGTAGAAGGGGTCGACGATCACGATGTCCGAGGTCTTGTCTCTAATGATCCGCATCTCCATACTCAGCGAAAACAGCCGAACTAAGGTGTAGTGCAGCGGATGAAGGTTAAACATAGCAAAGATGTCATCAAACCGCAGGACGATCGTACCCCCGATGTCGCCATCCACAAAGCCCTTGCCCTCTGGCACCTTGGCCATGAAAACCGGGTATGCCACATCATTCTCTCTGAGACGCCGCTTCTCCAAAGAAAGAACACTGTCGTGCAGACTCCGCATAGCACTGGTTGCAGCATTGAGCATATTTGTCGGTAGCATCGCCCTACCCGCCACATGCACCCTCCTCGAGATATCCTTAGGTGAAGGTGGCCCGTCCTGAGCACGGATCATACTCGGTGCCGGCTGGCTCGCACCGGCGGCCTTTTTAGTCGGCCGTTTCCGGCCCTTCTTCTTGATCTGCTGTAATGGGACCGAGTTCTGCTCACAGACTGCCTTCTTGAGCGTGTTGGGGCTGATAATATTTGGCACCTCCGCTATCTGAGGCTCGGTGAAGGCGGCAGCTGGAGGCATCTCCTGAGAACTGAACGCCAGACGACGCCTGTTGCAATTGGGTTTCTCCGCCGTACCAGCTAGATCGCGGTCGTCTTGTTTGGGTTCTTGAGAAGGAGGCCCGCAGAACTCGTCACCGTACCCATGTTCGGCAAAGTACTTATCGACGTTGGTAAATGTATCATCGTCGTTGTCGTCGTCGTCCGGATCCTGTGCCATAGGGATGTCTGGCATGTCCGGTAGCGTTGCGGCGTTCTTGCCATGGCTTGGCGCCGGCACGACTGGCGGCCTTGTCTGTGGGGTGGTGTCTCCCGCCCCCAAACGAATCTGGCTCTTCGGCCAAAGCAGGGGCCAGCTTACGTAGGCGCTGAGGGTCATCTCATCTTCTTCGTCGGCCCCAGCGGGTCGAATCGGAGGTAACAGCTCGTCGCAGCCTGGCAGCACCCGAACCACTTCAACCCTATACATTGTGGGTGGCATCGGATTACCGTGGAACACGGGGTTGCCCGGTTGAATGATTCTGCCCTTGGTGGCATCGATCAACTCGCCGCCCACGAAGTGCGGGAGAGTGCAAGGAACGTTGGCGGCGCCTTGCGAAAACATGTAGGGAGTCAGGGATGCCCAGTCAAAGGCAAGGAGATGAAGTCCTCGGCCGAGAGGCTTAGTTACCATGATGCCATCGAGCTCGGCTAATGTCGAGGCACCGCCAACGGCGGGCGTGCAACAGACGGAGGGGCCGCTTGCTGGCGAGGTGCCGGCCGGCGTACACTCGGGTGCATTAAGCTCCAATGCCGGCGTCGGAGACACCAATACCGCCGCCGCCGGAGACACCAATGGCGCCGCCTGCGCGTTGTGTGAGTTGTTGGCCGTGAAGCTGGGAATCGAGGGCGGCCCCTGTTGGCCACCCGCAATCCACGTCGTTATCCCATGAATCAAGGTAGGCATAATGTCGGTAAGCGTCGATCCCAGTTGTTGTTGCACTTGCTCTTGGACCATCTTCGGAATCCGCGCCACTTGCGCCTTGAGTGCTTCAACCTCGCGCGACTGGCTTTCCGAGCTGGTCTTTTTCTCCTTTCGCCCACCAGCGCCATAGTATGACGACCATTTTGTGGACAAGCCTTTGCCGGCCACACGACCAGCTGACGTCGGCTTATTCAGCTTATCCCTGTTTTTCATTACGTTCAATGCCCTATTCAAAGGGGTGTCGAAAGGGGAGCTCTGAGACGACCCCGCGCTACTGCTTTCTTTGTCCTGCGGAAGGAACGTGAACCATTTAGAAATATTGGGGATTAATTAGAATGCAACCATATGGAGCTAATTATGCGGGGGTGTATTCCTTACCAGAACAAGCTCAAGCTCCTTGGTCTTCGGATCCGTGGTAAGCTCCTTTGTTACCGGGTCCTCCTTGTACCGGGCCCTGAGAAAGTTCCTGGTCTGCTTGTCACTGTATTTCTCGAAGCGGGGCGGTAGGCCTTGCTCGGCACGCTCCGCGTCCTCCTTGTCCCATATAGGCTCCGCCACTCTGTAACCGCCGGGACCGAGTTGGTGGACCCCTATGTTCAACTGCCACATTTCTTTCCCCCACTTACTTGATTCGGAGGTTGCGGGGCTCTCGCACTTGATCTTGAACTCCTTGTAGTCATCTTCGCTCATCAAAGGATATTTCGCCTTGATCTTCTCATAACTATCACCTTTGTCAATCATTGCCTTCACCGTGCTTTTCCAAGTAGACAGGGCCGTGCTCATCGTCGTGAGGGCGGCACTGTTCACTTTATTACCCGAGAGGCGTGTGTTTGCAAACTCAGCGGGGAACTTGTATCGTTCGTGCAGCTTTGTGAAGAGGAGGCTGCGCAAATTCCCTTGGTCCTTATGCCTTAGGTTCTCGGTGTCGATCGAGGCGGTGCTCCGGAGAATGCACCCGAGCTGAATCGAGTACCCCTTGACTATGTGTTTGGGCGCCGTCGGATGCCCGTCGGAGTTCACTTCAGTAAATTCCTCCCTGACGGTGTCGAGCACGTTCGGGCGCCGGTCCTTCCGTTGCCTCTTCGGTTGGCTGCCATCTGTGTGTGCGCCACCATCATCAGTGGTGGCATCCGCGGCGCCATCATCAGTGGTGTCATCCCCGACGCCACTAGGGGTTGTGTAGTCAAGATCGGTGTCTTTCGCGGCGTCCTCATAGCGGTGAGGTTCTTCCTCCAACTCCTGGGACAGCTCTCAGAATTGCTTGCCGCCCGAACCGCTGGCCTCATCGTTGTGGGCCATGTATCGCTCTAAATAGGAAAAAAGTTTGGTCAAAAAGTTGGTTATTGTCAAGGAACAAGATCATGGTCTCATCATTTAGGGTTTGTCGACACCGAGGCATCCTAAATGCTAAGCTTTTATCATTTAGGGTTTGTCGACGCCGAGGCACCCTAAAAGCCTAAGCGTACATCATTTAGGTTCTCATCGATACCGAGGCACCCTAAAAGCCAAGGTTTCATCATTTAGGGTTTGTCGACGCCGAGGCACCGTAAATGCTAAGTTTTCATCATTTAGGGTTTATCGATGCCGAGGCACCCTAGGTTGGGCCTAATCACTTGGCACTAATCAGTTGGCTCTATTGTCACCTATGTTGGGTTTATCATCTAGGGTTTATCGATGCTGAGGAGAATTTCTAAGTTGGGCCTAATCACTTGGCTCTATTGCCACCTATGGTTTAATGCAGCAAGAATAAAGGGGCAGTTGATCCTACTTAATTAAGTACTAAGATACCCCGGCCCATGCATTAGTAGCAAGTACCTCATATGTCCGATTTTTAGCAAAGTCATGCTAAAATTCACGGAAAATTTCAGCATGACCTTTGCTGAAAATAGGACATATGGAGTACCCGAATTTGCCGGAACGGAAGTTAATTGACATTCCGGCAAACTCAAGGGCCTCTCGGGTACCTGCAAAATCATCACGACACGAAGGGCCTCTCAAGGGCCTCAAGCAGCAGCGGCGTCTCCCAGGACCCCATTTTTTTGCTAAATTTCTTTGAGCAACAATCAGAGCAGAAAATTCAGAGCACCATACAAGATTGTTAGTTCAATGTGCTTTATATCCTAGTTATACTACTGCAGGAAAGGAGGATCATCATACACATATATATGTATAGCAATTGATAGGAGCTTCATCATTTTTAGTAACAACAATACATATATAGCAATTGGAAGCAAACAGATGTACACATAAGATAGAAATGTAGTGCTGAAAGTTTAATGCTTACAAAAGACTCGCTGAAATAGTGAAAAAATATGGAGTCACCAAGCTGGCTATGAAACTCCCAAAGTCCACTAGCAAATCCAAGATCTAATCCTGTTACACACATCATAACAATTTAAGATAATTAGGATAAGGATAGTAGGAAATGAAAAAGAAAGAGCTCAAAAAACAATCACAACGGAAAAATAATAAAAACCTAGTCCTAGAAGAAAATAAATCCTAAAAGAAAAGAAATCCTAAAATCTGGAGCAAGTCCTAGCAGTAGTAGTCCAACTAGATGGCCACCACTACTACTCCTATCTCTGTTTAGCATCATCCACACGATAGTCCTAACTCTGTGAATTTCAAAAATAAAATAGAAGTCATGTATATAGTTCAAAGTTTGAAACATAAGTCAAGATAGTTCAAAGTTCAAAGAGGAGAAGGTGATGTGAGATAAATAATAATCATGAGCAAATTGCAGGGCATATGAGTTGGCCATTGGAATTTTGTTTGACACAGCTGAACAGCAAAGAAGGTGCCGTAGAAGCAGCTGCTACTGCTAGCTCCACTACATACATACTAGCCACTCTAAAACTACATCAAAATCAATGGGAGATGTATTCATAAGCAAGTTAAGCCCTGGAAGGGCGCAAATGTACAGACAAGAACAAGGCATAACACATCAAAATCTTCATAAACAAGTCATATATCATAGGAGATCTATTAAGCCCTGGAACGGCAGAGACAGGGGCATGGAGAAACGCACCTTAGTGGAGAAGAACCGGGAGGGCCAAGGGGAGGAGGAGGTGGGGCAAGAGGAGGAGGCCGCGGTGGGCGGAGGTGGAAGAAGGCGCAGACACCATAGACGGTGGAGGCATCGGTGTCGTAGAGGCGCCGGAGACCTTGCCCTGCGAGACAGAGAAGGGGCCATCAGCTGCGTAGGCGGGGGCAAGGGGAGGAGGAGGAGGGGCAAGGGGAGGAGGAGGGTCGGGGGGCGTACGGTGCTGCGTCGCTGCTTGGCGCCGACGGCGAGGAGGAGTCAGGCGAGGGTCGGGGCGGCGGGGGTGGGGGCGCGGGGGCGCGGGGGCGGCGGGGGTGGGGCGCGGGGACGCGGGGGCGGCGGGGGTGGGGGTGCGGGGGCGGCGGGGGTGTGGAGTCCGGCGAGGGTCGGGGCGGCGGGGGTGGGGGCGGCGGGGGTGGAGTCCGGTGAGGGTCAGGGCGGCGGCGTCGTGGGTCGGGGCAGCGCGCGGGTGGATCTGGTGGCGAGGGAGAGAGGGTCGAAGGGGATCTGGCGAGGGAGAGGGAGGATAGCTAGGGGGAAGCTTACTAATGGCGCACCACACCTCGGTGCGCCATTAGAAATCTTTTTTTTAGATAGCAATGGCGCACCCCGCAGCGGTGCGCCATTAGAATGTTTTTTATTACAGTTCGAGCACAGGTTATATTGCACCTAACCCAATCCACATCAGAACCCGCCCACTAGCCCGACTGGTCAGCACGCAGCACACACACCAGGAGGTCCTGGGTTTGATTCCCAGGCTCCGCAATAATTTTTTTGCATTTTAAATGCTGTTTGATATTTATTTATGTTTAAATATGTTCAAACTTGTTTAAATCATAACAGTAATATTTTTTTATAAAAACACTAATAATTTTTTTAAAAATATGTTCAAATTTGTTACTTGAAAATATCATTGGCGGCGGCGGTGGAGCGGGGGAGGGTGCGGGGGGGCCGGGTGCTCGTCGGCGGCGGTGGAGGGGGATCGAGGTCGAGTGTCCTCATGAATTCAAAAAGTGCCCATGAAATTTAAAAATATTCATGATATCAAAAAGTGCCCATGAAATACAATCGAGAAATGAAGACTACGATTTAAATACAATCGATCTTAGCTAGCTATCTGTTCACAATCTGCTTGCCCTTCTTTTCGCAAATGGAGTTCTTCTGTGGAACGGACGTCCTTTAGGTAGGGTGGTCCTGCTTCTTCTTGTGGTGTGTGCTGCTACTTCATCGTCGTCGTCATGTTCGATCTTCGGGTCGCCGTACTTGTCGAAGTCCTGCTCATTGGCTACTCCATGCATTCCGATGATCTTCCTTTTGCCTCTCCTCACGACAACACGACTAGGCTTTGACGGGTCGGTAATGAAGAAGCATTGGTCCACTTGGGAAGCCAGTACCCATGGCTCATTTTTCGCGGTGACGTTTGCGCCTGTGGTCTTGGATTTGGCTTCGGGTATAACCATGGTGGTGAAATACCAGTCTTCTTTTAGGACACTCTTGGCCCATCTGACACGGAACATCGGGACCTTCTCTCCAGCGTAGCTCAGCTCCCAGATCTCCTCGATCCTTCCGTAGTATCTGTCCTTGTCGTTACCGGTGTAGGATTCCATCGTTACCCCAGAGTTCTGATAACCATCGCTCTTCATGTCCTTGCTCTCGGTGTAGAATGTGTAGCCGTTGATATCGTACGCCTCATAGGTCATCAGGTTGTGCTCGGCGCCCTGTGACAAGGCGAATATGAGTTGTTCTTCCGCGGAAGAATCCTCATGTAAAGGGTACGACAGAAGCTTCTGCTTGAACCAACGCGTGAAACATGAGTTGTGCTCTTTGATTATATCTCCGCCCGTCCTCTGTTGGCCTCGGTCATTGTACGTCTTCTCAATAAAGGTTTTGTGCTCTACCACCCAAGGATCGACCACGTCTATGTGTTGTAGCGCGACTAGGTTTGCTCTTTCAAAGTCGGCGAGTCGACCCTTGAAGTCGACATGCATTTCGCAGTGACCCTCACGGTGACCCCATCCAGCGAGCCTGCCGAGGTGCCTGTTGACGGGCAGACCAACGGGGTTCTCGATGCCTAGATAATTCGTGCAGTAGGAGATGCACTCTTCGGTCAGAAAGCCCCTGGCTATACTTCCCTCTGGACGTGACATGTTGCGAATGTATCCTTTGATGACACCATTCATCCTTTCGAACGGCATCATGCTGTGCAGGAACGTCGGCCCGAGTTGGATGATATCCTCCATGATATGGACCAGCAGATGCACCATAATGTCGAAGAATGCGGGCGGGAAGTACATCTCAAGCTCGCATAGTATCACCACGATCTCTTCCTGTAGCCTTCTGAGTTGCCTCCCGCCAATCGACTTCCGAGAGATGACGTCGAAAAAGTTGCATAGGCCAAATAGCGTTTCACGGACGTGCGCGTCCATGATCCCACGGATTACAACTGGAAGTATCTGCGTCATCAGCACGTGACAGTCGTGAGACTTCATCCTACTGAACTTCTGCTTCGCTAGGTCTAGGTATCTGCTTATCTTCCCCGCGTAACCGTAAGCAAGTTTTACTCCTACGAGGCAGGTGAAAAACTGCTCGATCTCCTCCTGACTTAGAGTGAAGCACGCGGGAGGGTAGTCACTTCCGGTCTTCTTGGCCTTTTTGCCTTTGCGACAAGTTTCTGTGTCCTGCTTCGCCTCATCATCATCATCATCATCATCATTAGCGTGAAGCTCCTGTCTGATGCCCATTGATTTCAAGTCTGCCCTTGCTTTCGGCCCATCTTTGGTCCTCTCTGGCATGTTGAGCAGGGTACCAAGCAGACTCTCGCACACGTTCTTCGTGATATGCATGGCATCAAGGCTGTGAGGCACACGGTGGATCTTCCAGTATGGCAAGTCCCAGAAAACAGACCTCGTTTTCCATACCTTCAGCAGCGGCTCTGGCGCCTTTCGCTTCTTTCCCGGCTCTAGCGCCTTTTGCTTCTTTCCCGGCAGTGCGCAATCTTTCCAATTTTTCAACAGCTCGTCTATTTCCTCGCCGCTCCTCGTACGCGGGCGTTTTCGGGGTTCGGTTTCACCATCGAACAGATCCTTGTGTTTCCTCCACGGGTCATCGTCACGAAGCCACCTTCGATGTCCCATGAACACGCTTTTCAAAGACCCAAGATTTCTATCTAGCTGGCGATACGTTGTGTCATCCATGCACCTTACGCATTCAGAAAATCCGTGCACTACCTTGTTGGAAATATGCCCTAGAGGCAATAATAAAATGATTATTATATTTCCTTGTTCATGATAATTGTCTATTATTCATGCTATAATTGTATTATCCGGAAATCGTAATACATGTGTGAATACATAGACCACAATGTGTCCCTAGTGAGCCTCTAGTTGACAACTCGTTGATCAACAGATAGTCATGGTTTCCTGGCTATGGACATGGGGATGTCATTGATAACGGGATCACATCATTAGGAGAATGATGTGATGGACAAGACCCAATCCTAAGCTTAGCTCAAAGATCGTGTAGTTCGTTTGCTGTAGCTTTTCTGAATGTCAAGTATCATTTCCTTAGACTATGAGATTGTGCAAGTCCCGGATACCGTAGGAGTGCTTTGGGTGTGCCAAACGTCACAACGTAACTAGGTGACTATAAAGGTACATTACAGGTGTTTCCAAAAGTGTCTGTTGGGTTGGCACGAATCGAGACTGGGATTTGTCACTCCGTATGACGAAGAGGTATCTCTGGGCCCACTCGGTAATGCATCATCATAATGAGCTCAATGTGATCAAGTGGTTGATCACGGGATCATGCATTACGGTACGAGTAAAGTGACTTGCCGGTAACGAGACTGAATAAGGTATTGGGATATCGACGATCGAGTCTCGGGCAAGTAACGTACCGATTGACAAAGGGAATTGTATACGGGGTTGCTTGAATCCTCGACATCGTGGTTCATCCGATGAGATCATCGAGGACCGTGTGGGAGCCAACATGGGTATCTAGATCCCGCTATTGGTTATTGGCCAGAGAGCCGTCTCGGTCATGTCTACGTGTCTCCCGAACCCGTAGGGTCTACACACTTAAGGTTCGGTGACGCTAGGGTTGTAGAGATATGAGTATGCAGTAATCCGAGGGTTGTTCGGAGTCCCGGATGAGATCCTGGATGTCACGAGGAGTTCCGGAATGGTCCGGAGGTGAAGAATTATATATAGGAAGTGTAGTTTCGGCCATCGGGAAAGATTCGGGGTCACCGGTATTGTACCGGGACCACCGGATGGGTCCCGGGGGTCCATCGGGTTGGGCCACCCATCCCAGAGGGCCCCATGGGCTGAAGTGGGGAGGGGAACCAGCCCATAGTGGGCTGGTGCGCCCCCCTTTGGGCCCCCTGCGCCTAGGGTTGGAAACCCTAGGGTGGGGGCGCCTCCACTTGCCTTGGGGGGCACTCCACCCCCCTTGGCCGCCGCCCCTTGGGAGATCCCATCTCCAGGGCCGGCGCCCCCCAGGGGGCCTATATAAAGGGGGGGAAGGGAGGGCAGCCGCACCTCAAGTCTTGGCGCCTCCCTCTCCCCTGCTACACCTCTCCCTCTCGCAGAAGCTCGGCAAAGCCCTGGTGCGATCATTGCTGCATCCACCACCACGACGTCGTGCTGCTGGATCTTCATCAACCTCTCCTTCCCCCTTGTTGGATCAAGAAGGAGGAGACGTCATCCGCTCCGTACGTGTGTTGAACGTGGAGGTGCCGTCCGTTCGGCACTTGGTCATCGGTGATTTGGATCACGGCGAGTACGACTCCATCATCCCCGTTCTCTTGAACGCTTCCGCTCGCGATCTACAAGGGTATGTAGATGCACTCTCCTCTCGTTGCTAGTTGACTCCATAGATTGATCTTGGTGAAACGTAGGAAATTTTTTGTTTTCTGCAATGTTCCCCAACAGTGGTATCAGAGCTAGGTCTATGCGTAGTTCTCTTTACACGAGTAGAACACAATTTGTTGTGGGCGTAGATATTGTCAACTTTCTTGCCGCTACTAGTCTTATTTTTCTTCAGCGGTATTGTGGGATGAAGCGGCCCGGACCGACCTTACACGTACGCTTACGTGAGACAGGTTCCACCGACTGACATGCACTAGTTGCATAAGGTGGCTAGCGGGTGTCTGTCTCTCCCACTTTAGTTGGAGCGGATTCGACGAAAAGGGTCCTTATGAAGTGTAAATAGAAGTTGAGAAATCACGTTGTGGCTTTTACGTAGGTAAGAAAACGTTCTTGCTAGAACCCTATTGCAGCCACGTAAAACTTGCAACAACAATTAGAGGACGTCTAACTTGTTTTTGCAGCAAGTGTCATGTGATGTGATATGGCCAAAGTTGTGATGAATGATGAATGATATATATGTGATGTATGAGATCATGTTCTTGTAATAGGAATCACGACTTGCATGTCGATGAGTATGACAACCGGCAGGAGCCATAGGAGTTGTCTTTATTTTTGTATGACCTGCGTGTCATTAAGAAACGACATGTAAATTACTTTACTTTATTGCTAAACGTGTTAGCCATAGTAGTAGAACTAATAGTTGGCGAGCAACTTTATGGAGACACGATGATGGAGATCATGGTGTCATGCCGGTGACAAGATGATCATGGAGCCCCAAGATGGAGATCAAAGGAGCTATATGATATTGGCCATATCATGTCACTATTATTTGATTGCATGTGATGTTTATCATGTTTTTGCATCTTGTTTACTTAGAACAACGGTAGTAAATAAGATGATCCCTCATAATAATTTCAAGAAAGTGTTCCCCCTAACTGTGCGCCGTTGCGACAGTTCGTTGTTTCGAAGCACCATGTGATGATCGGGTGTGATAGATTCCAACGTTCACATACAACGGGTGTAAGACAGATTTACACATGCAAACACTTAGGTTGACTTGACGAGCCTAGCATGTATAGACATGGCCTCGGAACATAGAAGACCGAAAGGTCGAACATGAGTCGTATAGAAGATACGATCAACATGAAGATGTTCACCGATGTTGACTAGTCCGTCTCACGTGATGATCGGACACGGCCTAATTAACTCGGATCATGTTATACTTAGATGACTGGAGGGATGTCTATCTGAGTGGGAGTTCATTGAATAATTTGATTAGATGAACTTAATTATCATGAACTTAGTCTAAAATCTTTACAATATGTCTTGTAGATCAAATGGGCAACGTTGTCCTCAACTTCAACGCATTCCTAGAGAAAACCAAGCTGAAAGACAATGGCAGCAACTATACGGACTGGGTCCGGAACCTGAGGATCATCCTCATAGCTGCCAAGAAAGATTATGTCCTAGAAGCACCGCTAGGTGACGCACCCGTCCCACAGAACCAAGATGTTATGAACGCTTGGCAGACACGTGCTGATGATTACTCCCTCGTTCAGTGTGGCATGCTTTACAGCTTAGAACCGGGGCTCCAAAAGCGTTTTGAGCGACACAGAGCATATGAGATGTTCGAAGAGCTGAAAATGGTTTTCCAAGCTCATGCCCGGGTCAAGAGATATGAAGTCTCCGACAAGTTCTTCAGCTGTAAGATGGAGGAAAATAGTTCTGTTAGTGAGCACATACTCACAATGTCTGGGTTGCATAACCGCTTGACTCAGCTGGGAGTTAATCTCCCGGATGACGCGGTCATTGACAGAATCCTTCAGTCGCTTCCACCAAGCTACAAGAGCTTTGTGATGAACTTCAATATGCAGGGGATGGAAAAGACCATTGCTGAGGTATATTCAATGCTGAAATCAGCAGAGGTAGAAGTCAAAAAGGAACATCAAGTGTTGATGGTGAATAAAACCACTAAGTTCAAGAAAGGCAAGGGTAAGAAGAACTTCAAGAAGGACGGCAAGGCAGTTGCCAGCCCGGTAAGCAAGCTGCCGGGAAGAAGCCAAAGAATGGACCCAAGCCCAAGACTGGGTGCTTTTATTGCAAGGGAAGTGGTCACTGGAAGCGGAACTGCCCCAAATACTTAGCGGACAAGAAGGCCGGCATCACAAAAGGTATATGTGATATACATGTAATTGATGTGTACCTTACCAGTACTCGTAGTAGCTCCTGGGTATTTGATACCGGTGCGGTTGCTGACATTTGTAACTCAAAGCAGGAGCTGCGGAATAAGCGGAGACTGGTGAAGGACGAGGTGACGATGCGCGTCGGGAATGGTTCCAAGGTCGATGTGATCGCCGTCGGCACGCTACCTCTACATTTACCTACGGGATTAGTTTTAAACCTCAATAATTGTTATTTAGTGCCAGCTTTGAGCATGAACATTGTATCAGGATCTCGTTTAATTCGAGATGGCTACTCATTTAAATCCGAGAATAATGGTTGTTCTATTTATATGAGAGATATGTTTTATGGTCATGCTCCGATGGTGAATGGTTTATTCTTAATGAATCTCGAGCGTAATGCTACACATATTCGTAGTGTGAATAACAAAAGATGTAAGGTTGATAATGATAGTCCCACATACTTGTGGCACTGCCACCTTGGTCACATAGGTGTCAAACGCATGAAGAAGCTCCATGCAGATGGACTTTTAGAGTCTCTTGATTACGAATCATTTGACACGTGCGAACCATGCCTCATGGGTAAAATGACCAAGACTCCATTCCCAGGAACAATGGAGCAAGCAACCAACTTATTGGAAATCATACATACTGATGTGTGCGGTCCAATGAGTGTTGAGGCTCGCGGTGGCTATCGTTATGTTCTCACCCTCACTGATGACTTGAGTAGATATGGGTATGTCTATTTAATGAAACACAAGTCTGAGACCTTTGAAAAGTTCAAGGAATTTCAGAGTGAGGTTGAGAATCAACGTGACAGGAAAATCAAGTTCTTGCACTCAGATCGTGGGGGAGAATACTTGAGTCACGAATTTGGCACACACTTAAGAAAATGTGGAATAGTTTCACAACTCACGCCGCCTGGAACACCTCAGCGTAATGGTGTGTCCGAACATCGTAATCGCACTCTATTAGATATGGTGCGATCTATGATGTCTCTTACCGATTTACCGCTATCATTTTGGGGCTATGCTTTAGAGACTGCCGCATTCACTTTAAATAGGGCTCCATTGAAATCCGTTGAGACGACACCGTATGAATTATGGTTTGGGAAGAAACCTAAGCTATCGTTTCTAAAAGTTTGGGGATGCGATGCTTATGTCAAGAAACTTCAACCTGAAAAGCTTGAACCCAAGTCGGAAAAATGCGTCTTCATAGGATACCCTAAAGAAACTATTGGGTATACCTTCTACCTCAGATCCGAAGGCAAGATCTTTGTTGCCAAGAATGGGTCCTTTCTAGAGAAAGAGTTTCTCTCGAAAGAAATAAGTGGGAGGAAGGTAGAACTTGATGAAGTATTACCTCTTGAACCGGTAAGTGGCGCAGCTCAAGAAAATGTTCCTGAGGTGCCTGCACCGACTAGAGAGGAAGTTGATGATGATGATCATGAAACTTCAGATCAAGTTGCTACTGAACTTCGTAGGTCCACAAGGACACGTTCCGCACCAGAGTGGTACGGTAACCCTGTCTTGGAAATCATGTTGTTAGACAATGGTGAACCTTCGAACTATGAAGAAGCGATGGCGGGCCCAGATTCCGACAAATGGCTGGAAGCCATGAAATCCGAGATAGGATCCATGTATGAAAACGAAGTATGGACTTTGACTAACTTGCCCGTTGATCGGCGAGCCATAGAAAATAAATGGATCTTTAAGAAGAAGACAAACGCGGATGGTAATGTGACCATCTGTAAAGCTCGACTTGTCGTTAAGGGTTATCGACAAGTTCAAGGGGTTGACTACGATGAGACTTTCTCACCCATAGTGAAGCTGAAGTCCGTCTGAACCATGTTAGCAATTGCCGCATTCTATGATTATGAGATATGGCAAATGGACGTCAAAACGGCATTCCTTAATGGTTTCCTTAAGGAAGAATTGTATATGATGCAGCCGGAAGGTTTTGTCGATCCTAAGAATGCTGACAAGGTGTGCAAGCTCCGACGCTTGATTTATGGGCTGGTGCAAGCATCTCGGAGTTGGAACATTCGCTTTGATGAGATGATCAAAGCGTTTGGGTTTATGCAGACTTATGGAGAAGCCTGCATTTACAAGAAAGTGAGTGGGAGCTCTATAGCATTTCTCATATTATATGTAGATGACATACTTTTGATGGGAAATGATATAGAACTTTTGGACAGCATTAAGGCCTACTTGAATAAGAGTTTTTCAATGAAGGACCTTGGAGAAGCTGCTTATATATTAGGCATCAAGATCTATAGAGATAGATCAAGACGCCTCATAGGTCTTTCACAAAGCACATACCTTGATAAGATATTGAAGAAGTTCAATATGGATCAGTCTAAGAAGGGGTTCTTGCCTGTGTTGCAAGGTGTGAAATTGAGCTCAGCTCAATGTCCGACCACGGCAGAAGATATAGAAGAGATGAGTGTCATCCCTATGCCTCAGCCATAGGGTCTATTATGTATGCCATGCTGTGTACCAGACCTGATGTAAACCTTGCCGTAAGTTTGGTAGGAAGGTACCAAAGCAATCCCGGCAAGGAACACTGGACAGCGGTCAAGAATATCCTGAAGTACCTGAAAAGGACTAAGGACATGTTTCTCGTTTATGGAGGTGACGAAGAGCTTGTCGTAAAGGGTTACGTCGACGCTAGCTTTGACACAGATCTGGATGACTCTAAGTCACAAACCGGATACGTGTATATGTTGAATGGTGGAGCAGTAAGCTGGTGCAGCTGCAAGTAGAGCGTCGTGGCGGGATCTACATGTGAAGCGGAGTACATGGCAGCCTCGGAGGCAGCGCATGAAGCAATTTGGGTGAAGGAGTTCATCACCGACCTAGGAGTCATACCCAATGCATCGGGGCCGATCAAACTCTTCTGTGACAACACTGGAGCTATTGCACTTGCCAAGGAGCCCAGGTTTCACAAGAAGACCGGGCACATCAAGCGTCGCTTCAACTCCATTCGTGAAAATGTTCAAGATGGAGACATAGATATTTGTAAAGTACATACGGATCTAAATGTCGCAGATCCGTTGACTAAACATCTCCCTAGAGCAAAACATGATCAACACCAGAATTGCATGGGTGTTCGATTCATCACAATGTAACTAGATGATTGAATCTAGTGCAAGTGGGAGACTTATGGAAATATGCCCTAGAGGCAATAATAAAATGATTATTATATTTCCTTGTTCATGATAATTGTCTATTATTCATGCTATAATTGTATTATCCGGAAATCGTAATACATGTGTGAATACATAGACCACAATGTGTCCCTAGTGAGCCTCTAGTTGACTAGCTCGTTGATCAACAGATAGTCATGGTTTCCTGGCTATGGACATGGGGATGTCATTGATAATGGGATCACATCATTAGGAGAATGATGTGATGGACAAGACCCAATCCTAAGCTTAGCTCAAAGATCGTGTAGTTCGTTTGCTGTAGCTTTTCTGAATGTCAAGTATCATTTCCTTAGACCATGAGATTGTGCAACTCCCGGATACCGTAGGAGTGCTTTGGGTGTGCCAAATGTCACAACGTAACTGGGTGACTATAAAGGTACATTACAGGTGTTTCCGAAAGTGTCTGTTGGGTTGGCACGAATCGAGACTGGGATTTGTCACTCTGTATGACGGAGAGGTATCTCTGGGCCCACTTGGTAATGCATCATCATAATGAGCTCAATGTGATCAAGTGGTTGATCATGGGATCATGCATTACGGTACGAGTAAAGTGACTTGTCGGTAACGAGACTGAACAAGGTATTGGGATACCGACGATCGAGTCTCGGGCAAGTAACGTACCGATTGACAAAGGGAATTGTATACGGGGTTGCTTGAATCCTCGACATCGTGGTTCATCCGATGAGATCATCGAGGACCATGTGGGAGCCAACATGGGTATCCAAATCCCGCTATTGGTTATTGGCCGGAGAGCCGTCTCGGTCTTGTCTACGTGTCTCCCGAACCCGTAGGGTCTACACACTTAAGGTTCGGTGACGCTAGGGTTGTAGAGATATGAGTATGCAGTAATCCGAAAGTTGTTCGGAGTCCCAGATGAGATCCCGGACGTCACGAGGAGTTCCGGAATGGTTGGGAGGTGAAGAATTATATATAGGAAGTGTAGTTTTGGCCATCGGGAAAGATTCGGGGTCACCGGTATTGTACCGGGACCACCGGATGGGTCCCGGGGGTCCACCGGGTGGGGTCACCCATCCCGGAGTGCCCCATGCGCTGAAGTGGGGAGGGGAGCTAGCACATAGTGGGCTGGTGCGCCCCCCTTTGGGCCCCCTGCGCCTAGGGTTGGAAACCCTAGGGTGGGGACGCCTCCACTTGCCTTGGGGGGCACTCCACCCCCCTTGGCCGCTGCCCCTTGGGAGATCCCATCTCCAGGGCCGGCGCCCCCCAGGGGGCCTATATAAAGGGGGGGAAGGGAGGGCAGCCGCACCTCAAGTCTTGGCGGCTCCCTCTCCCCTGCTACACCTCTCCCTCTCGCAGAAGCTCGGCGAAGCCCTGCTGCGATCATTGCTGCATCCACCACCACGCCGTCATGCTGCTGGATCTTCATCAACCTCTCCTTCCCCCTTGTTGGATCAAGAAGGAGGAGACGTCATCCGCTCCGTATGTGTGTTGAACGCGGAGGTGCCGTCCGTTCGGCACTTGGTCATCGGTGATTTGGATCACGGCGAGTACGACTCCATCATCCCCGTTCTCTTGAACGCTTCCGCTCGCGATCTACAAGGGTATGTAGATGCACTCTCCTCTCGTTGCTAGTTGACTCCATAGATTGATCTTGGTGAAACGTAGGAAATTTTTTTGTTTTCTGCAACGTTCCCCAACATACCTGCCCCGCGAGATATCCGTAACCGAGATAGCCGTGCACCGTCGTGAGCAGTGCGGCTCTCATAGGGAAATATTCTTTCTCTGCGGCGTCCCACGTATTGGTTGGAGTTTTCCATAGCGTGTCTAGCTCCTCTTTCAGCAGCCCCAGATACAGATTGATGTTATTCCCTGGTTATTTCGGCCCTTCAATTAGCATACTCATGTGAATGTACTTCCTCTTCATGCACAACCAGGGGGAAGGTTGTACATCCACACAAACACAGGTCAGGTGCTATGTGTGCTTCTCTGGCTGCCAAACGGATTGACTCCATCAATGCTCGCGCCCAGCACGATGTTCCTTGGATCCTTCCCAAGTTCTGGGTATTTGAAGTTCAACGCTTGCCACTGGCTCGCATCCTTAGGGTGACTCAGCATCTTGTCTTTTTTATTTATCTCCGGATCATTTCCGTCATCTTCCTGCTTCTTCTCCTCCCTATCCGCGTGCCAACGCAGGAGCTTTGCTACCTTAGGGTCCGCGAAATACCGCTGCAGACGAGGAGTGATCGGAAAGTACCACACCAATTTTCGAGGAGCTTTCTTCCTCTTCTTGTATCGAGTGACGCCGCACACCGGACATATGGTAGACTCCGCGTGCTCATCCCGATAAATGATGCAATTGTTCATGCACACATGGTATTTCACGTGCGGTAAATCCAGAGGACACACGATTTTCTTCGCCTCCTCGAAACTGGTCGGGCACTTGTTCCCCTTGGGAAGACGTTCATGCCAGAATGACATGTTCTCGTCGAAGCATGCATCGGTCATTTTGTGTTTTACCTTCATCTCCAGAGCCATGAGCGTTACTTTCAGGCGGGTATCCTCGGGCCTGCATCCTTCATACAATGGAGTAACCGCGTCTATCTCCAGTTGATCCAGCTTGGCTTTCTCTCGGGCGGCAGCTCTTGCGTTATCCGTCTGCTTGAGAAGCAGCTCTTGAATATGAGGGTCCTGCACCCAGCCTCCATCGTCGTCTGCTCCGGCATCTTCATCTTCATGATCATGCCCTTCGTCTTGATCTTCCTCATCATCATGTATGACATCTTCTACATGATGACTGTGTACAGCATCACCGTCGTGATCATGTCCTGGAGATTCTTCGTCTTCTCGCCCGCCCTCGCCGCGGTGGTACTTGTCTTGTTGCCCTTCCTCATTTCTTGCCCGCCCCCATGGACGACTTCATAGTCATCTTCATCACCTTGCCACCGATAGCCATCCATGAAACCACGCAAGAGCAGGTGGTCCCGCACCTTCCTGGAATGCGGGTCCGCAATAAGGCTCTTCAGCTTGCATCTTCGACACGGACATCTTATCTCCCTCTCGTTCTTTTAAAGCATCTCGGCCTTCGCGGAGCTCAAAAACCTATTCACGATGCCTTCGGTCATCGTGCGGACCATGGTCGCCTGCGGGGTAGAGCAAAACGATATTTTAGAACCAAGAAAAAAATTTGGCATGACCTTCCCTAAAAATAGGACCAAAAATGATGCATAGTGCCAAAATTCTCGCCAAAACGAAAATGAATCAACATTCCGGCAAAATATTGGCAACTATCGCATTTCAAATACCGGTACCTACAAACACAAACATATATGCAACACCACAAACACATGCAACACCACAAACATACATAGATCTAGCTAGGCCACAAAAAGTGCATGTGCACGTTGTTGGAGCGAGCTAGGGAGAAAAAAAGTAGATCTACATCATGAAGGTAGCTTTCCCCTTACTTACCTATCAAAAAAAGGTAATTTCACCACTTAATTTGGATGAATCTATGGTGGAAATGAGGTGAGGAGGAGGAGGCAGCCGAAAGCTTGGAGAAGGAGGTGGAGGGAATGAAGTGGGGAAAGTGAGTGGGTAGGTGTGGCTGTCCAAAATATCTTGTGGGGGTCCCAAGTTACTAATGGCGCACCACCTGCAAATGTGCCATTAGTAACCCTGGTTACTAATGGCGCACCTGCGGGTGGTGCGCCATTAGTAGTTTTGCAGAAAGGTAAATATATATATATATACTAATGGCGCACTTTTACAGGATGCGCCATTAGTAGTTTAAACTACTAATGGCGCACTGTGAGGCGGTGCGCCATTAGTAGTTTTGCAAAAAAAAAATAAAAAAATTCAGTACTGGCGCACTCCATGTCTGGTGCGCCATTAGTATGTATGTAAAAATGAAAAAAATATCACTAGTGGCGCACCTATTTTCCGGTGCGCCATTAGTGTCTTCCACACTAATGGCGCATCACCAACTGGTGCACCATTAGTATATAGTAGTGGCGCACTACTTCCCTGGTGCGTCATTAGTGTCAATCCTATCTATAGCCCTTTTCCTAGTAGTGTTAACAGGAAACTACCTACTACTGTCAAGGAGATTCAGAAAACATACCAGTACATGATCGCCACCAATATAATTAAGCAAGATATGTTTCCATATTGTACTATATATCAGGGTTTTTAGTTTGAAAAATCTAAACCAAATTAAACACTAGCTGGTGATACCTAGTTAAAACTCCCCATGAACCTGCTGGTACAAATTTGCACTCAAAAGCAAAAGCAATCAACAATGTCAAAAAAAATCTTCTCTGCTTTTATAAAGCATTAGGATAGTGAAATAATTACCATGGAGAGAGTAATTTGACAATAGCAGCAATTTTCTATAAGTACTCAAATTCAGTGTATTGAAATTCAGTCAAGTATAAAAAAGGAAAAAGATATAATAAAAAAAGACATGACAATAGGAATTAAGTTGGCATTATTTGAATTAAGTTAGATTCTTCTTGCTTTACTTGAATAGGAGGGCCTTCATGTTCCTCTAGTTACCAAATGAACAAGGAGAACTTCTCATATCTACTTTTTTCCTTTCTTGGTTTCTTTGCTTTTTGTCTAGGATTCTTCATGGTTTTCTTGTTATGATTATGTGCTAATCATTCATCTTTTGTATACTCTTGGTATGAGATCGGACATGAGAACACAACTATGGATTTGAACTTGATCTCGGAAGAAGAGGATGAAGCTCAACAAAGAAGAACAAGCTCATCAAGGTGGCACTATTGATTTGAATTTGATCCCGAAAGAGGAGGATGAAGCTCAATAAGAAGAACAAGCTCAGCAAGGTGGCACTATTGATTTGAACTTGATCCTGGAAGACGAGGATGAAGACATTGAATTGAACTGGTTTCCTGAAGAGGAAAAAGCTCAAGAGGCACAAGGAGATGCAGAAGTGCAAGAATCTCAAGAGGCACAAGAAGATGCATTAGTGGAAGAAGCTCAAGAGGCACAAGGAGATGCAGAAGTGCAAGAAGCTGATGCACATGGCAATCCAAGAGGGAAGGACTTGACAGACAAGGAGAGACATGGTGTTTACTTTGCTCTGCGAGTAATCTAGCTTAGAGATGGACAGGTTCACGTGTATGACAAGGTGCTCATTGCGACTATGCTGAATGTTAACCTGCGAACAGTTACAAGAATATGGAACTAGCCAAACGACAACTTGCAGCAGGCCAAGAAGTTGATGTTTCAAGCAAGAAGAACAAAAGTGGTAGGAAGAGAAAAGAACTAGATATGTCGAGAACAACCACAATCCCTTTGAACAAAAGAAGAACAATCCGTTCTCTAGCAAGGTGTTTAGGTGTGCCCCGATCAACCCTACATGACAGATTTCAATTGCAAGAGCTGAAACGCATCACAAGCACCATCAAACCCACCCTCAAGCCACAGAACAAGATAGCGAGACTAAAGTTCTGCCTATCCATGATGGATGAAAGATGGATATGAAGTCCTTGGCCTAGATTCAAACCAATGACAAATATGGTCCATATAGATGAGAAGTGGTATGACATGACCCGAGTGAAGAGTAGCTACTACGTACTGCCTGGAGAAGAGGAACCAAATCAAACTGTGCACAATACTCATAGCATTGGGAAGGTAATGTTCCTAACAGCTGTGGCCAAACCTCGCTACAATGAAGATGGAGAGATGACATTTGATGGAAAACTTGGCATTTGGCCGTTCATGGTAGAGACCGAGTGAGGGAGTCCTAGATTAGGGGGTGTCCGTATGGCCGGACTATACCTTCAGCCGGACTCCAGGACTATGAAGATACAAGATTGAAGACTTCGTCCCGTGTCCGGAAGGGACTTTCCTTGGCGTGGAAGACAAGCTTGGCGATACGGATATTCAGATCTCCTACCATTGTAACCGACTCTATGTAATCCTAACCCTATCCGATGTCTATATAAACCGGAGGGTTTTAGTCCGTAGGACAACATACACATCAACAATCATACCATAGGCTAGCTTCTAGGGTTTAGCCTCTCTGATCTCGTGGTAGATCAACTCTTGTAATACCCATACCATCAATATTAATCAAGCAGGACGTAGGGTTTTACCTCCATCGAGAGGGCCCGAACCTGGGTAAAACTTCGTGTCCCCTGCCTCCTGTTACCATCCGGCCTAGACGCACAGTGTCGTGGTTCTAAGTCTGACAGTGAGGTAGGGGGGGTGTATGAAGAGGCTAGACCTTAGCTATTGGGAAGTTGTAAGCACGCAAGGTTTACGAGTTCAGGCCCTTCTCGGAGGAAGTAACAGCCCTACGTCTCGGTGCCCGGAGGCGGTCGATTGAATTATGCGTGTGTGAATGACAGGGGTGCGAACCCTTGATACTGAGGAGGGAGGTGGCTTATATAGAGTTCGCCAGCCCTCTCCTGCCCTCAGTAATGCAGGGTTTAAGGTACATTTAAGGTGGGGCGTTACTGATAACGTCCCTAATAAAGTGTCATAATAACCATAAAGACTACTTAATAGCCGACCGTTTACCTGCGGAGTGACTGCAGGTCTTTTGGTCGGTCGAGTGGTTGACTTCATGGTCGAGTGATAGCTTCTTGGTCGAGTGTCTTCAACCCGTCGAGTGAGATACCTTCAAGTTGATTGAAAGGTGACTTCTTCTAGGGATGTCCTACGGTAGGGCTCTTTAGGACGGGTCTGTGCCCCTACCATAGGTACATGGCTTCATCATTAGCCCCCGAATGGATCGAGGCTAGAGTGAGAAAAGGGGTTAGGGACCTTTTCGACTGACTCTTCAGGTTATATGAGTGCTTCGTTCTGGGTCGACTGTCACGGATGACGTCATTAACCTCTTTCAGTCGCCTTGATCCGTTCCAGGCCTTTCGTCGAGTGGATTTCTTTACCTGTGAGGCATCGAGCGCCGGTGCGCGCGGGATTTCTGTTTTGACAAGTTGTTCTGCAGCCAGCGGATATCTCGGGATTCGGATTTTTTGGGAAGCGCGCGGAACGGGGGCGGCCGCAGTAATCGGAAGTGACAATGCGAAGGCTCCTCGATCTCCGCGCCGCCTTTTTCGCCACGTACTGCGCGCGCGCCTGCCACGGGATTTGACTGGATAGCTTGGGCCTACTGGTCAGCCACTCGGAAGCGGCCCCTTATAAGTTGCCGGCTCGGAGTCCCCCAACAGTGCGTGTGCTCTTCTCTTCTCCTTCTTCCTCTCTTTCTTCGTAACCTCCCCCGCTTCCTTCGCTCTCGCCCAACCACCGCAAACCAGCTCGAGATCTCGCCGGCGACGATGGTGAAGGGCAAGACGACCGCTCTGGAGCGCGTGAAGAAGGCGGCGGCGGCGGGGAAGGGGAAGAAGTCTGCGCATGGCGGATCTTCATCTCGGACGGCCCTGCCCAAAGGTTGGATCCATGGCGACTGGATGCCATCGGTGCTCCGGCAGGAGGATCTTGATGACCTGGTTGAGGGGGGAGCCATTCCTCACAGGGCTGCGCGTCTTCCGGGGGAGAGATCGAACCCCAACCTCGTGACGGTGAGTGCGTGCTCCTGGCCACTCACATCGACCGAGGGTTTTCTCTGCCGCCCCATTCTTTCTTCCGCAACTTCTTGAACTTCTTTGGAGCGCAGCTCCATCACTTTACCCCAAACTCCATAGTCTATCTTGCCGCTTTCATTTTTATGTGTGAGGCGTTCCTGGGTTGCCGCCCACACTGGGGGCTTTTCGAGCACATCTTCACCTGTCGCTCTCAGTCGGTCAAGAAGGCCAAGTCGAGTGATGAGAAGACACAAGTGATCCAGCTGTGTGGGGGCTTGGCAATCCAGACGAGGGGGAAGAGTTGTTTCCCATCCATTAGTTTCCCGGAGTCAGTCCGAGGCTGGCAGGCGACTTGGTTCTACTGCCAGGATCAGGCGACTCCAGGGCAGTCGACTGGGCTCCCACCTTTCTCCCTCGACCGAGCCGAAAAGCCTGCTTCTCTGAAGGTGACGCCTGAAGAGAAGGCCCAGGTCAAGGTACTGGCGGTTCGAGTGGTTGAACTTGTCCGCGAGGGCATGACGGGGATGGATCTACTGGAAGTCTTCCTCAAGAGGCGAATCCAACCGCTCCAGGCTCGGGACCACCCGATGTGGCTGTACTCTGGCCTCGAGGACACCACTCGGATCCACCCGGAGGAGGTCACCGACGAGATGTTGGAGGGGTGGCTGTTAAGCATCACGGGGAACAAGGACAACCCCCGAGGAGCCAGGAGGGTCATTCCACTCGACAGTTCGTATGAGGTCGACCAGGTGAGTTTTTATGCTCCCGACTGAAATCTTCGTTTTCTGCGTTGGTCTTCTTTTGAGTAGGTCGATTGAATTTCGTTTTGTCTGCTGTTTTTCAAGCGACCACTGAGATGTACTCGACGCCCAATGGGGCACAGGGGTCGACTTAGGAAGGAGAAGGGAGCGGAGGCGAGAGCGGGGATGACCAAGGCGAGTGGGAGTCGGATGGTGAAGGAGAGGGAGGCGATGACGTCTTCTCCAGCGAAGAGGAGGAGGAGGAGGCCGAACCCCCCCCCCCCCCCCGCCCGGAAAGGCGATCCAAGCTCACACACGACCCGGCGCAGGAACGTGGCAAGGCGACTGCCTCTGTTGGGCCGTCGTCAAAACGCCCTCGGACTTCTTCTCCAACACCGACTGGGAAGGTCCCCAAGCAACCACGCACGACGCTATCCAAGCCGCCCAAGGCTCTGGCCAAGATGGAGATAACTGTCCCTGTTATTTCCGGGTAATAAAGCTTGTTTTCCTTCGTCGATGGAGGACGGATCCTTGGTCGACTCGTTAAGCTAACTGGCTGACTTTTCGAAATTTGCAGCGCTGCTACCTCCGAGGTCTCTGCCAAAGACGACGACCAAGAGATGGGGGACGCTGTTACCTCCAACCCTGGTACGATTATTGACGTTCTGTTTTTGAGTCGACTGGTCGTTTCTTGCAATTCTGGTCGATTGAAAGTTTTCCTTGCAGCCCCTCCTCATATTATCGACCTCCCGGATGACGACGACAACAAACCGCTGAGGATGAGGAGGACTAAGAGGTCGTCGGCTGACAGGACTCCCCAGCCTACTCCGGCGCCTGAGACCGTGGCTCGGGATGGTGGCGATGCCCCTCGGGCTTTTGTGACCTTTGCCAATCCCCTGTCAAGTGCGCAGCCTTCGGCGTCGACTGCAGATCCAACTTCGCTTTTTGTCGCATGCCCTGCCCCTGAGGACGAAGTGGCTGCTGCGAAGGAGGCTATACGCCAGGCGGGGGTCATGATGGAACAGGTGAAGAAGGCTCGGGAGGCCAGCCAGGCAGCCTATGACGCAAGTTCGGCGCTTCAAAGCAATGTCCAGGTCAGTCGACTTGATACTTGATTATTTGAAGAGTCTTTCTCCCTCTCTTTTTTTGAAGATTTTTGTATCTGTACACCCACTGGGTGTGTTTTCCCCTTCTTGGACTAGTGGGGGCACGCTGAGTGCACCCACTGGCTGTAGTCCCCGAGACGACGGTGGACTGTTGTCAGTCGACTGTAGTCTTTTCATTGCGTTTCTGCATCTGTATTCCTTTTCTTGGTCTAGTCGAGCCATGTCGAATGGATCTGTATCCGGTCGACTGCGGACAGTCGACTTTTTTAAAAAAAAACCAGTGGGGGCACGCTGAGTGCACCCACTGGGTGTAGTCCCCGAGACTACTGTCGAATGTTTTGATTCGGCTGTAGTCTTAGAAACGTCACCTTTTCCCTCAGTTACTCGGAAGCAACTTATCTTGGATGTTTGTCGACTGATTTCTCCTTTTGCAGAGATCTTGTGAACTTGCGTCTCGCTATACTGAGTTGGAGAAGCAGCGGATTCAACTGACCCTCGATCTGGAGCTGGCCAGAACGGAGCTGCAGAAGGTAAGAGATGGCGTTGCTGGTAAGACGACCTTGTCGACTGGTTTTGTTTTAGGCTTGGGTACCCTTTTGCTGTTTCTGAACCAATCATTGTTTCTTTGCAGGAGAACTGGGCGAGGCTCTGGCGAAGAAGGATCGGGACTTGGCTGCTGCCCACAAGGAGGCTGATGACAAGATTGCTCTGGCTGAACAGAAGCTGGCTTCGGTCAGCCAGATAGAAGATGAGAATACCAAGCTGAAGACCGCTCTGAATGAAGCCAACAGGGAGTGCTCGCATTGGAAGAAGGAGCACCTCACCCTGAGCGAGCAGATGGAAGGCATCGCTCGCTGGAGGGATGACCTGGAGAGCTACTTGAGGAGTCTCGCCAAGACGTTGTACACCAAGCTCGAAGGTGCGCATTCAATTACGACTGGTTTTCTTTTGTGTCGACTCAGTTTGCGATCGTTGGCTTATCCTTGGGTCTTCTATGCAGAGTTTTGTCAGAACTTCGAAGAGGAGACCGAGCGAATTGAAACGGGTTTGGACCCAATCAATTCTTCGGTGAATGATGATGCTGCCATGAATCTGCTCCGACTGGAATATCGTATCAATGGCGTCGTGGATTACTTGGCTCGGCTGAAGGTTGCCATGTCGCGGATCGACCCGACACTTTAGCCAGAGTCTACGCTCCAGAATGATCTCGAGTCTCTGATGACTCAACTTGACAAAATCCCTGACCGAGTGCAGGAGTGGAAGAAGTCTTCTGCTCGGTGCGGCGCTGATGTGGCTCTATCTTTAGTCCGAGTTCATTGCAAGGAGGCGCGAGAAGAGAAGTTGGCCGCCATCCAAGTCGCCAATACCAAGAGGCACAGCTTTCAAGACTTCATGGAGACCTTAATTGCTGCTGCCACTCGTATTGCGGACGGAATCGACCTGGATGAGTTCGTCGCCCCTGCCAGTCCTCCACCTGAAGAATGAAAAACTTTTATGCTTTTCCTTAAATTTTCCTCGGAATGCCGAGTGGATTTGTAACCGTTAAACTCTGCTGAGCCGAGGGCTCGAGTACTTTGATTCGGGGCCTGGGGCCTTTTAAGCTTTATCCGGACTTAATTTCTTGCTGAATATCTTCGTGTTTTTGATTTGTCGTGTGGGACTTTGGTCTTGTATCCAGACGAGTGCGGGACTGCAGCTAAGTCCCCGAGTGCGAGGTTGGCTCTCCACTCGGTAGGGTTTTTCTTCAAACTTAGGCGAGTGCTTGACTGCAGCTAAGTTTCCGAGTGGGAGAACTTAGGCGAGTACTGGACTGCAGCTAAGCCCCCGAGTGGGAGGATTGCTCTCCATCCGGTAGGAATTTTTCAAACTTAGGCGAGTGCTTGACTGCAGCTAAGTTTCCGAGTGGGAGAACTTAGGCGAGTACTGGACTACAGCTAAGCCCTCGAGTGGGAGGATTGCTCTCCACTCGGTAGGATTTTTTCAAACTTAGGCGAGTGCTTGACCGCAGCAAAGTTTCCGAGTGGGAGAACTTAGGCGAGTACTGGACTGCAGCTAAGCCCCCGAGTGGGAGGATTGCTCTCCACTCGGTAGGATTTTTTCAAACTTAGGCGAGTGCTTGACCGCAGCTAAGTTTCCGAGTGGGAGAACTTAGGCGAGTACTGGACTGCAGCTAAGCCC
The DNA here is from genome assembly GCA_034509565.1 of Triticum monococcum. Taxonomy (NCBI): domain Eukaryota; kingdom Viridiplantae; phylum Streptophyta; class Magnoliopsida; order Poales; family Poaceae; genus Triticum; species Triticum monococcum. Next base: position 616,790,154 of record CM067846.1, read on the forward strand.
CCGAGTGGGAGGATTGCTCTCCACTCGGTAGGATTTTTTCAAACTTAGGCGAGTGCTTGACTGCAGCTAAGTTTCCGAGTGGGAAAACTTAGGCGAGTACTGGACTGCAGCTAAGCCCCCGAGTGGGAGGATCGCTCTCCGCTCGGTAGGATTTTTCAAACTTAGGCGAGTGCTTGACTGCAGCTAAGTTTCCGAGTGGGAGAACTTAGGCGAGTACTGGACTGCAGCTAAGCCCCCGAGTGGGAGGATCGCTCTCCGCTCGGTAGGATTTTTCAAACTTAGACGAGTGCTTGACTGCAGCTAAGTTTCCGAGTGGGAGAACTTAGGCGAGTACTGGACTGCAGCTAAGCCCCCGAGTGGGAGGATCGCTCTCCACTCGGTAGGATTTTTCAAACTTAGGCGAGTGCTTGACTGCAGCTAAGTTTCCGAGTGGGAAAACTTAGGCGAGTACTGGACTGCAGCTAAGCCCCCGAGTGGGAGGATCGCTCTCTACTCGGTAGGATTTTTCAAACTTAGGCGAGTGCTTGACTGCAGCTAAGTTTTCGAGTGGGAGAACTTAGGCGAGTACTGGACTGCAGCTAAGCCCCCGAGTGGGAGGATTGCTCTCCACTCGGTAGGATTTTTCAAACTTAGGCAAAACGGATTCGCAGCCAAGTCACCCGTTGGGGGTTTTGTATGCAAACAAAGTGACAGCCATTATTGGAACACTCTTGTCTTTGATAAAAATGAACTGTAGAAATTATTTTTCTTATTACATCTCATCTAAGGGAGAACTCAGGTGTAAAAGGGGCGGAGCAGTTCCGCGTTCCAAGCTCGTGGCTCGTCGATCTGGCGATCGACATTGTAGAGGTGGTATGCTCCATTGTGGAGGACTCTGGCGACTATGAAGGGGCCTTCCCAAGTAGGAGCAAGTTTGTGTGGCTTCTGTTGATCCACTCGGAGGACCAGGTCCCCTTCTTGGAAGGCTCGACTTTTCACATTCCGGGCGTGAAAACGGCGCAAGTCTTGCTGATAAATGGTCAATCTGATCATGGCCATCTCCCTTTCTTCTTCTAAGAGGTCGACTGCGTCTTGCCGGGCCTGCTCTGCTTCATCTTCGGTGTAAAGTTCGACTCGGGGTGCATTATGAAGAAGATCACTCGGCAAGACTGCTTCGGCTCCATAAACCAGAAAGAATGGAGTCCTTCCAGTCGACCAGTTAGGGGTGGTCCTTAATCCCCACAGAACTAACGGAAGCTCGTCGACCCAAGCGCCTACCGCGTGCTTGAGATCGCGCATCAGTCGAGGCTTTAGCCCTTTGAGAATCAGACCATTTGCTCTCTCAGCATGTCCATTCGACTGGGGATGAGTGACCGAAGCGTAGTCGACTCGTGTGCCTTGAGAAGCGCAAAATGCTCTGAACTCGTCCGAATCAAAGTTTGACCCGTTATCAGTGATGATGCTATGCGGGACTCCATATCTGAATGTTAACCCTCTGACGAAACTGATAGCAGTGCCAGCATGGAGGTTCTTGATGGGCTTAGCTTCGATCCATTTGGTAAATTCGTCGACTGCCACAAGCACATGAGTGAATCCACTCCTGCCCGTTCTTAGGGGACCAACCATGTCCAATCCCCAGACGGCAAAGGGCCAGACGAGCGGAATGGTCTTCAGGGCTGATGCGGTCTTGTGCGACATGTTGGAGTAGAACTGGCACCCTTCACACTTGTCGACTATCTCTTTTGCCATCTCATTTGCTCTTGGCCAGTAAAATCCAGCTCGATATGCTTTAGCCACAATAGTCCGAGAGGACGCATGGTGACCACAGGTCCCCGAGTGGATATCATTAAGGATTATCTGACCCTCTTCTGGTGTTATGCATTTCTGGCCGACTCCGGTCGCGCTCTCTCTGTACAGCTGTCCCCTTATGACTGTGAAGGCCTTGGATCGGCGGACGATCTGTCGAGCCTCCTCCTCGTCCTCCGGGAGTTCTTTCCTTAGGATATATGCGATGTACGGTATTGTCCAGTCAGGGGTGATTGCCAAGACTTCCATGATTAGGTCGACCACTGCAGGCACTTCAACTTCAGTCGGATCTGTGGCACTTTTCGGCTGCGGGGCTTCTTCTGTGAAAGGATCCTCTTGGACTGACGGTGAGTGAATGTGTTCCAAGAACACGTTGCTTGGAATGGCTTCTCTCTTGGAGCCTATCTTTGCCAAGTCGTCAGCTGCCTGATTTTTCAGTCGGGGGATGTGGTGGAGCTCTAACCCCTCGAACTTCTTTTCTAGCTTTCGCACTGCATTGCAATACCCAGTCATTGCCGGACTCCTGACGTCCCACTCCTTCATCACTTGATTAACCACCAAATCTGAGTCGCCATAGACCATGAGGCGACGGACGCCGAGTGAAATGGCCATGCGCAACCCATACAAAAGTGCCTCATACTCTGCTTCGTTATTGGAGGAATCGAAGTGAATCTGGAGAACATATCTGAGCTTATCCCCTCGGGGGGAGACTAAGACTACTCCCACGCCCGAACCGTTCAGCATCTTGGATCCATCGAAGAACATGGTCCAGTGCTCTGAGTGAACTTGAGTCGGAAGTTGCTGTTCAATCCACTCGGCGATGAAATCCGCGATTGCTTGGGACTTGATAGCCTTCTTTGCTTCAAACTTGATATCTAAAGGAAGGAGTTCAATCGCCCACTTGGCCACTCGACCAGTTCCGTCTCTGTTATGCAGGATCTCTGATAATGGGGCGTCGCTGACGACTGTAATGGAGTGGTCAGAGAAATAATGTGCAACTTTCTTCGTGGTCATATAAATCCCATATACAAGCTTCTGGTAGTGGGGGTATCTTTGTTTTGAAGGGGTCAAAACTTCAGACACATAATATACAGGGCGTTGAACTTTGAAGGCCTTCCCTTCCTCTTCCCGCTCGACCGTAAGTACTGTACTGACAACTTGTCCTGTGGCTGCAATGTAAAGCAGCAGAGGCTCTTTGCTGATTGGGGCAGCTAGCACCGGCTGGGAGGAGAGCAGAGCTTTGAGCTCTGCAAACGCTGCATCAGCTTCTGGAGTCCACTCGAACTTGTCAGACTTCTTCATCAGTCGATAAAGAGGCAACGCTTTTTCACCGAGTCGAGAAATGAATCGACTTAAGGCGGCCAAGTAGCCTGTAAGCTTTTGGACATCATGCACACGTACAGGACGCTTCATCCGGAGTATGGTGCCAATTTTTTCAGGATTGGCGTCGATTCCCCGTTTGGAAACGAGAAAACCGAGTAGCTTTCCACCTGGAACCCCGAAAGTGCACTTTGACGGATTGAGCTTGATATCGTACCTCCTGAGGTTGGCAAAGGTTTCAGCAAGGTCAGCCCGCAGGTCGGAACCTTTCTGGGACTTGACCATGATATCATCCATGTACGCCTCCATATTCCGACTGATTTGAGTGAGTAAACACTTCTGGATCATTCTCATGAATGTGGCTCCGGCGTTCTTGAGGCCAAATGGCATGGTGACGTAACAGAAGCATCCGAATGGAGTGATGAAAGCTGTTTTGATTTCGTCGGGCCCATACAGACGGATCTGATGGTACCCGGAATAGGCATCTAGAAAAGACAATCTCTCGCATCCCGCAGTTGAGTCGACAATTTGGTCGATGCGAGGGAGAGGAAAATGATCTTTCGGGCAGGCCTGATTGATATGTTTGAAATCAATGCACATACGGAGTGACTTGTCCTTCTTGGGGACCATGACGACATTGGCGAGCCACTCGGAGTGGTAAATCTCTTGGATGAACTCGGCTGCTAAGAGCCGAGCCACTTCTTCGCCAATGGCTTGTTTCTTGTTGACGGCAGACCGTCGAAGATGTTCCTTCACGGGCTTGAACTTTGGGTCGACTCGCAGACGGTGCTCAGCCAGCCCCCTGGGAACTCCAGGCATGTCAGAGGGTTTCCATGCGAAGATGTCCCAGTTCTCACGGAGGAGCTGGATGAGCGCTTCTTCCTATTTGGAGTCGAGCGTCGTCGAGATGTGAGTCGGAGCAGCGTCGGGGTCGGTCGGGTGAATGTGGACTGTCTTTGTTTCACCAGCTGACTGAAAAGCTGACTCGGAGGCGGGCTTCTTAGCCCGCAGCAATTCACTCGGGTCGGCAGTCTTTTGGTACTCTTTCAGCTCGACCACTGCCATCTGAGCGTCGGTGATCTTTGATCCCTTCTGAAAACACTCTTCTGCTTTCTTCCAGTTGCCCGTAACAGTGATCACACCTTTGGGGCCAGGCATCTTTAATTTAAGATACACGTAACATGGCCGAGCCATGAAGCGTGCGTAAGCTGGCCTGCCCAAAATGGCGTGATAAGCACTCTGGAAGTCCACAACTTCAAATGTCAACTTTTCCTTGCGGTAATTCTTTGAATCACCAAAAACCACATCGAGAGCAATCTGGCCGAGTGACTCGGCTTACTTCCCAGGAATGACTCCGTGGAAGCTCATGTTGCTGGTGCTGAGTCTGGACATCGGAATGCCCATTCCTTTCAAAGTTTCAGCATACAGTATGTTCAGGCCACTGCCGCCATCCATCAGGACTTTGGTCAGTCGAGTGCCTTCGACGACTGGGTCGACCACCAAAGCTTGCCTCCCTGGGGTGGCAATGTGTGTCGGGTGATCAGATTGGTCGAATGTGATGGCGGTCTGAGACCATTTGAGGTAACTAGGTGTCGCCGGAGCAACCATGTTCACCTCATGGTTAATGACTTTCAGTCGACTTTTGCTTTCGACATCAGCAAAAATCATCAAGGTGGAATTGACTTGGGGGTATCCATCGTCACTATCCTCCTTGTCCTCAACTCTGTCTGGTTCCTTTTCTTTATCCTTGGGCTGCTTGCCCTGGAACTGCTGAATCAGGAGCCGGCACTGTCGAGTGGTATGCTTCGGGGAAATAAAATTTCCCTCTTCATCTTTCTTGGTGTGGATGTGACATGGCAGGTCCAAAACATCATTCCCATCCTGATCCTTAACCTTCTTGGGCTTCCATGTGCCCTTGGGTTTTCCCTTGAAGTTTCCCTGGGCCACAGCCAGGGCCTCCCCAGGGGCGGCTGGCTCGGCCTTCCGCTTCTGCTTCCGACTGGAGTTTCCTCCGCTTTCTTGGGCGGCTGATTTGAGTTTGCCACTTCGGAGTCGGTCCTCGTCTTCACCATTAGCGTACTTGGTGGCAATCTCCATCATCCGATTCAGGGACATCTCTCCAGTCCGACCAAACTTCAGATTCAACTCCCTGTATTTGACGCCTTCCTTGAAAGCGCAAACTGCTTGATGGTCTGGCACGTTCTCGACCGAGTGGTGCAGTGTGATCCACCTCTGGATGTATTCTCTCAGTGTTTCATTCGGCTTCTGCACGCAAGACCGCAACTCCGTAAGGCCTGCAGGGCGCTTGCACGTCCCTTCGAAGGTTGTGATAAACACTCGGGCGAGATCCTCCCAAGTGTAAATGCTGCTGGGCGCCAACTGATTCAGCCACGCCCTAGCTGAGCCTTCCAACATGAGAGGTAAATGCTTCATGGCCACCTCATCATTGCCGCCGCCAATCTGCACAGCCACTCGGTAATCTTCAAGCCATGTGTCGAGCTTGGATTCACCGGTGAACTTGCTGACTCCAGTCGCCAGCCTGAAGTTGGGAGGGATCACCGCGGCCCTGATGGCTCGACTGAAACTTTCAGGCCCCGAGGCATGCGCTCTGCTGCCGGTGGGCGTATCTCTGTTGTGGCCCTCTCGATGAGCCCTGTTCCTGTCCACCAAACCTTGAACGAGGATGGATCTCGCGTCAAAGCCTGGGTCTCTGGGGTCGACTGGGATCCTCTGCCCAACATTATGGGGGCGCCTGTCATCTCGATGTCGGGGTGCATATGATCCACTCCTCGGGGGAGGGGATGGCACTCGACGTCTATCATCACGGTCGGGTCGGTGATCATACTGTTCATTCCTCCTGTACTGATCGTGCCGGTCTCCACGTCCCTCACGCCTCGGGGGTGATCTTGGGCTGTGAGCCGACTGGACTGTTTCTGTTGCAACGGATCGACTGTGGATCCTGTCCCGCGACTAAGAGATGGCGGAATTCTGATTTCCCGCCGCTCAGAGCAATGCTCTGATCTGCAACAATCCTCTGCCAGCCTCTGACTGGGAGGGCTGGATTGACTCTGCTATGCGGGCCGCGGCAGCCAAATTCTGAACTGGAGTTCGGTATACCTGCGGTGGTGGGAAGAGCTGACGTCGACTGGATTCGGGAGCTTGCTGTCGTCGACTGGACTCGGGAGCCCGCTGACGCGCTCGCTCGTCGAGTGCTCACTGTAGATTCTCCAGTCGAGTGCGCTCGGCCAGATTAGCCAAGCGCGCGTCCTCCAAGGCCCGGGCCTCAGGGGTTTCTCCAACAATAGGAGTGTGGAGCGCGTCCATGTTCCGGCGACGAAGCTCCTCTCGCTGTAATGACGTAAGAGGCTCGGGGAGGTATTCGTCGTGGGGATGCGACGGATCGCCTCTATCCGCACCACTATCAGCGCGATGGAATCCAGGAGGACTGGGTGTTCCCTCGACCGCCAGAACCTCCGCCAAAGGGTCGCTGCTATCGCACTCGGATGCGGTCTCCTCGGAGCCAGTCGACGGATCGAACAGGCCGCAGAGGGATTCGTCGGGCTCGATTGCCGCGACTTGTGGGGCCGCCGACTGGCGGGCCACAGCATGCTTCACCCACCACTGGAGTCTCGACCGACCTGAGCACTTGCGCTGGTGGGAGACGGGGCGGGGAGATGACACGGGAGTCGACCGATATGGGGTCGACGGCTGCCGCAGGAGGACGCCACGGACGCACGTGTGGAAGTGCGTCGCACCGCGGACGGGGAGCGCGTCAACGTCGAGCGGCGCCTCCTGGAGCCAGGCGGAATCGTCGGCGATGAAGGTGAGTGCGCCGAGACGGATCTCGCGGCCCTCTGCCAAAGCTCCACAGGAAAACATGATCAAGTGGATCGGAAAAATCGCAACTTCTCCAATTAGGCGCTAAGACTAATGCCCCAAGGTGGGCGCCAACTGTCATGGTTCTAAGTCTGACAGTGAGGTAGGGGTGTGTATGAAGAGGCTAGACCTTAGCTATTGGGAAGTTGTAAGCACGCAAGGTTTACGAGTTCAGGCCCTTCTCGGAGGAAGTAACAGCCCTACGTCTCGGTGCCCGGAGGCGGTCGATTGAATTATGCGTGTGTGAATGACAGGGGTGCGAACCCTTGATACTGAGGAGGGAGGTGGCTTATATAGAGTTCGCCAGCCCTCTCCTGCCCTCAGTAATGCAGGGTTTAAGGTACATTTAAGGTGGGGCGTTACTGATAACGTCCCTAATAAAGTGTCATAATAACCATAAAGACTACTTAATAGCCGACCGTTTGCCTGCGGAGTGACTGCAGGTCTTTTGGTCGGTCGAGTGGTTGACTTCATGGTCGAGTGATAGCTTCTTGGTCGAGTGTCTTCAACCCGTCGAGTGAGATACCTTCAAGTTGATTGAAAGGTGACTTCTTCTAGGGATGTCCTACGGTAGGGCTCTTTAGGACGGGTCCGTGCCCCTACCGTAGGTACATGGCTTCATCACATAGTTCGGGACCCCCTACTCGAGATCCGCCGGTTTTGACACCGACATTGGTGCTTTCATTGAGAGTTCCTCTGTGCCGTCGCCGTCAGGCCCGATGGCTCCTATGATCTTCAACAGCGATGCAGTCCAGGGTGAGACCTTCCTCCCCGGACAGATCTTCGTCTTCGGCGGCTTCGCACTGTGGGCCAATTCGCTTGGCCATCTGGAGCAGATCGAAAGCTACGCCCCTGGCCGTCAGGTCAGATTCAGAAGTTTTAACTACACGGCTGACTTCCGCGGGGACTTGATCTTCGACGGATTCGAGCCACTGCCGAGCGCGTCGCACTGTCCCGACGAGCATGATCTAGCTCTGCCGCCGAACAGTGCCTTGGAGGCCGCACCCGCATCGGCTCCGGTCCCTAATTCGGAGCCAACTGCGCCGATCGAGGATGGGCGGTTGGACGCCACCTCGGGGGCTGCGATCCCAACGGCGATTGAGCCGAACACCAGCCCCACACTCTGTGAGACTCATGACTCCAAGGAGCCGGACTCTTTTTCGGACTCCGAACCCTCCGTGCCACGGCCTGTCGAATCCGATTGGGCGCCGATCATGGAGTTCACTACCGCGGACATCTTTTAGCACTCACCTTTTGGCGATATTCTGAAGTCACTGAAGTCTCTCTCTTTATCAGGAGAGCCCTGGCCGGACTGCGGCCAGCGAGGTTGGGATTCGGACGATGAAGAAATTCAAAGCCCACCCACCACCCACTTTGTAGCCACTATCGACGACTTAACCGACATGCTCGACTTCGACTACGAAGACATCGACGGTATGGACGCTGATGAAGGAGATAATGAAGAACCAGCGCCTACTAGGCCCTGGAAAGCCACCTCTTTGTATGACATATACATGGTGGACACCCCAAAAGAGGGAGATGGCGATGGAACGGCGGAGGATGACCCCTCCAAGAAACAGCCTAAGCGCCGACGTCAGCGGCGCCGCTCAAAATCCCTCCAAAACAAACACGGTGATTCCAGCACGGGAGATAATAACACTCCGGAAAGCGCCGAAGAAAACCCCCTCCAGCAAGATTTAGCACAGGAGGATGGAGAAACCAGCCCTCATGAGAGAGCGACAGACAGAGAGGTCGAGGACGATAATTATATGCCTCCCTCCAAAGACGAGCCAAGCCTCGACGACGACGAATTCGTTGTGCCAGAGGATCCCACCGAGCAAGAGAATTTTCAACGCAGGCTTATGGCCACGACAAGAAGCCTCAAGGAAAAACAGCAACAGCTCAGAGCTGATCAAGATTTGCTAGTTGACAGATGGACTGAAGTCCTTGCGGCCGAAGAGCATAAACTCGAACGCCCCTCCAAGAACTACCCAAAGCGCAAGTTGCTACCCCAATTAGAGGAGGAAGCACTCGATGCGGCCGACCGGCCACCTCGTGGCCGCGACAAAGAGGCCTCTCAGCCCTCCACTCAAGCCACACCCCGTACCAAGGCACGAGACTATGCGCCAGACTTACGAGATATGTTGGAGGACAAGGCTAAACAAACAAGATCGATCTACGGATCGCGTGGGCGCCCCACGGCTCGAGACGGCATCCGTCACGCCGGCCACAAATTCGGCAGGGCCGAACACAGTAGACAAGGCTCACTAGAGCTACGTCGGGATATAGCCCAGTACAGAGGCGCCGCACACCCACTCTGCTTCACAGACGAAATAATGGATCATCAAATCCCCGAGGGTTTCAAACCCGTAAACATCGAATCATATGATGGCACAACAGATCCTGCGGTATGGATTGAGGATTATCTCCTTCATATCCATATGGCCCGCGGCGACGATTTCCACGCCATCAAATACCTCCCACTCAAGCTTAAAGGACCAGCTCGGCATTGGCTTAACAGCTTGCCAACAGGATCAATCAATTGTTGGGTGGACCTGGAAGCCGCATTCCTCGACAATTTCCAGGGCACTTATGTGCGACCCCTAGACGCCGATGACCTAAGCCACGTAATTCAGCAGCCAGATTAATCGGCCAGGCAATTCTAGACACGGTTCTTAACAAAGAAAAATAAAATAGTCGACTGTCCGGACGCTGAGGCCCTAGCAGCCTTCAAGCGCAATATCCGCGACGAGTGGCTAGCTTAGCACCTTGGACAGGAAAAGCCGAAATCTATGGCAGCACTCACGACACTCATGACCCGCTTTTGCGTGAGAGAAGACAACTGGCTTGCTCCTAGCAACAATATAACCAAAAACCCTGGTAGTTCAGACACCAGGGACAGTGGTGGCAGGTCGCGTCGAACCAAGCAGAAGCACCGCATTAATGGCGACAATGCTGAGGATACGACAGTTAATGCCGGATTCAGAGGCTCTAAATCCGGTCAGCGGAAGAAGCCATTCAAAAGGAATCCTAGGGGCCTGTCCAGTTTGGACCGAATACTCGACCACTTATGCCAGATACATGGCACCCCCAAAAAGCCGGCCAATCACACCAACAGGGATTGTTGCGTGTTCAAGCAGGCAGGCAAGCTAAACGCCGAAAACGAAGACAAGGGGCTGCATAGAGATGACGACGAGGAGCCCCGGCCGCCGAACAACAGGGGACAGAAGGGTTTTCCCCCACAAGTGTGGACGGTGAACATGATATACGCAACCCACATCCCCAAGAGGGAGCGGAAGCGCGCGTTAAGGGACATATACGCGATAGAGCCAGTCGCCCCAAAGTTCAACCCATGGTCCTCCTGCCCGATCACCTTTGATCGAAGGGACCACCCCACTAGCACCCGTCACGGTGGCTTCGCCGCATTGGTTCTAGACCCAATTATTGACGGATTTCATCTCACTAGAGTCCTTATGGACGGCGGCAGCAACCTGAACCTGCTTTACCAGGATACAGTGCGGAAAATGGGCATAGATCCCTCGAGGATTAAGCCCACCAAAACAACCTTTAAAGACATAATACCAGGTGTAGAGGCCAACTGTACAGGCTCAGTCACACTTGAAGTGGTCTTCGGATCTCCGGATAATTTCCGAAGCGAGGAGTTAATCTTCGACATAGTCCCGTTTCGCAGTGGTTATCACGCACTGCTCGGGCGAACCGCATTCGCTAAGTTCAATGCGGTACCGCATTACGCATACCTTAAGATCAAGATGCCAGGCCCTCAAGGAGTAATTACGGTCAATGGAAACACCGAACGCTCCCTCCGAACGGAGGAGCACACGGCGGCCCTTGCGGCGGAAGTTCAAAGCAGCCTCTTTAGGCAGTTCTCCAGTCTGGCCACTAAACGACCGGACACCGTCAAGCGCGCCCGGAGTAACCTACAACAAGACCGCCTGGCACGATCCGAGCAGGCGTAGCAATGCGGCCCCAACCCCAACCCTCGCAAAAAGGCGACGCCAGTACTTCGCGTACATAACTACGCTCTAAAGATACCATGGGCACAGGGGGAGGGGCACCACCACGGCACGCCCGAAACACGGCTTAAACCGCACTAGGGGCTATCGATTTTTTAAATTTTATCTTACTTTCAGGACTCCACTCTTCGGAAGGCCTGTTCGACAGTTCAGTTGCCGCACAGACGATGCAAGAACCAGGGAAGCAGCCAAGCCACGCCGCATTACGGAACTCCCAGGTGGTCTCTATCACGAGCAGTATACCTGTTTCGCACATTATTCTGCAGCTTGCCCCCGGAGCGGACATGTTACATAGTCCAACCTTTTGCTTATCGCATTATTTGTATCGTTCTGCTTTGATCGCAGCTCTTTTTAATAAACAATGCATAGCTTTTGTCTATTTTTGCATTACCTTTTTTTATATATTTATATATGTTCCTTAACGACATGTTGCACCCGTACACTTTGGTACGGCCAAAATACGCCAGGGGCTTCCGTACCCCTCAACATGGAGTGAGAAGTCCGAACACTTTAACAAGTACGGCACCCCGAACTTATAGCATTATATGCATCGGCTCCGAATCATGTCTTGGGTCAATAGTTGGGTTTGCCCGGCTCCTATGTTTTGGTGCCTTACGTTCCGCTATATCGGCTAAGGTAGCACTAGGAGAACCACTGCGATTGTGCCCCGGTTGAGCTGGGTCGAGCACCTCAATGGAGAAAGCTAAAACTGACCGTCATGATGAGGCGAGAGCTGGTCGCTGTTCGAGAGGTTTTTTCGAGTCCCTAAAGACTTATGCCGCTTAGGGCGAGGAGCCGGCTCTGTCCGGCCAAGGCGTGGATAGCGCCCCGAACTCGGTCTTCCGAATACTAGGGGCTTCGCTGAAATTTAAAATTATATAATTCTATGGCTAAGTGAGAGTGTTCACGCATTATAGTCCGATTGCCTCGTTCGTCGGGCTGAGCGCCTCCCTCGAAGGACCCAAATATGGGAAAAAGAGCGCCCAGGTTTATCCCCGAACACCCCAGCACTAGCGGCAAGGGGGCAGAAGCCGACGACTCGCCATCTCTCAGTATTGATAAACAGCCGCATAGAAGGTAATATTTTAAATTCAAACAGCATTGCTTAAGCGCATATGAACAAGTTTTCAGCGCACAGGACAAAAACGAGCGAGTTTTACTCAAAAATTACATCCATAGAACATTCCTCCGCCACAAGGCGGGCACCCTTCAGAACATCCTTATAATAATTTTCGGGCTTACGATGCTCTTTCCCCGGCGGTGGCCCGTCCTTCACAAGCTTCTTAGCATCCAGCTTGCCCTAGTGCACCTTCGCATGGGCAAGGGCCCTACGGGCACCTTCAATGCAGACGGAGCACTTGATGACTTCGAGCCTTGGACAGGCCTCCACCAGCCGCCGCACCAGCCCGAAATAGCTCCCAGGCTGAGCCTCTCCAGGCCACAGCCGAACTATGAGGCCCTTCATGGCCTGTTAGGCCGCCTTGTGGAGCTCGACCAGTTGCATCAACTGGTCGCTCAGGGGCACGGGGTGTCCGGCCTCAGCGTACTGAGACCAGAACACCTTCTCCGTCGAGCTGCCCTCCTCGGCTCGATAGAATGCGACGGCATCAGATACACTCCGGGGAAGGTCTGCGAACACGCCTGGAGAACTCCGGATTCGGGTAAGTAACAAGTAACTCACGCTTATGTGTTTACTTTGCATAAAGAATGCCTTACCCACCGCTATCTTCTTCACCTCATCCAACTCCTGGAGGGTCTTCTGGGATTCGGCCTTGGCAGACTTGGCACTTTCAGTAGCCGCCGCGAGCTCGGACGCTCGCGTCCTCGAGTCACGCTCCAAACTCTCATGTTTTTCCATGAGAGCCTGGAGCTCTTGCCGCACCTTGCCAACCTCGGCCTCATACTTTTCTCGCTCAACGCGCTCCGCGGCCAACCTATTCTCGGCCTCGAGCAGCGCTTGCTTCAGGGTCGCCACCTCAGACGTGGCCCCTACAATAGCCACGATAATCCTGTCATTTTTTGCAATTTCACCTTTTTTATATATACATATATTTAATTTAAACAAGGTATTTCTTACCTTCATTGTCCTCGAGCTGCTTCTTGGCACGTCCGAGCTCTTGCTCGGACCGCTCGAGGTTCTGCTTTAGCACGTCCACTTCCGTAGTCAGTGCGGCGGACGCCAGCAGGGAAGCCTGCACATGCATATTGACTCTTTTTAGACTCCTGCGATTTTTATTTGATCCTCTATTCGGCTTTTCTTTCCGAACGCCAAACAAAGCATCAGGGGCTACTGTCTATGCGGTAATGTTATTTACACATTATTTACTTACCTCAAAGCCTGTTAAAAGGCTTGTACAAGCTTCAGTCAGTCCGCTCTTGGCGGACTGAACCTTCTGGATCACCGCACTCATAATAGTGCGGTGCCCCTCGTCGATGGAGGCGCCTTGGAGCGCCTCCAACATATTGTCCGGCGCCTCCGGTTGGACAGAGGTCATCGGCACGGCGGGCCTGCTCCTCTTGGAGGGAGGTTCCCCGCCGTACTCTAGAACCTTTGAAGGTTCCGGAGCGGTGTCAGGCCTAGGGCCAGACTTGGAGCCCTGGGGGGTTTCGTCCCCTTTACTCCTGGAGTCCGGGAGGTCACCTTGCGGTGCCTCCAGGACCACCTCCTCCCGGATTGGACCCTGTTGGGACAACACTTCGGTGTCGTCCGTAGGGCGGGGGGAGGAAGCCGTCAGCAGCGAGTTCACGTCCGACGAGTCTAGTGAGCCGCTCAACGACGCGTCGAGCCGGTCTTTGGGTGGGCTGCATAAACATATTCGACATAAGGGAAAGCTGTGCAATAAACGAATACTATGAAATCACTCCGGTATCCGGATACTTACGATTTCGCCAGGGGCTTGGCCCTGGGCAGCCACTCTTCTTCGCCGTCATCGGCGTTGGTGGAGTAGTCCGGAGGAGGGGTTCTCCCTCTCTTGGACCCCTCGGCCTCCCCAATTGGGGCGGCCTTCCTTTTCTTCCCTTCCCCCGCTGGAGGGGGAGGGGTCTCTTCTTCCTCCTCCTCATCTTCGTGGGAGGAGTGCATCTTGGATTCGTCGGATGATGAATCCGACACCTCCGGGCGCCGGGCACTCTTTCGAGTCCCCGTGGCCTTCTTCTTGGCCTTCTTCTCTGGCACCACATAGGGTGCCGGAACCAGCAGCTTCGCCAGTTGAGCGTCCGCTGGGCCTTCGGGCAAAGGAGCCGGACAGTTGATCTGTCCGGACGTCACCTGCCAATCCTATCAAAGGAAAGGGAGCTTAGATCCCGCATGGAGTCAAACTATGAAACACTGATACCCTATAAAAGGAAAAAAGACAGCTTACCGCAAGAGCGTGACGCTGTGCACTGAATCCGCGATCCTTAGTAGCGGATGCGGGAGTCACGACACCCTTGAAAAGCACCTTCCAGACATCTTCGTACGTCATGTCGAAGAGCCTGCTCAGAGTTTGGTGCCGCGCCGGGTTGAATTCCCACAGGTTGAAAGCCCGTTGTTGACACGGGAGGATCAAGCGGATGAGCATAACCTGGACTACGTTGACAAGTTTAAGCTTCCTGTGCACCAAGGTTTTGATGCATGTTTGGAGTCCGGTCAGCTCTCCTTTTTTACCCCACGACAGGCCCGTCTCTTTCCAGGACATGAGCTGCATTGGGGGTCCGGACCGGAACTCAGGGGGTGCGACCCATTCGGCGTCGCACGGCTCGGTGATGTAAAACCACCTCGATTGCCACCCCTTCAGGGTCTCCACAAAGGAGCCCTCGAGCCATAGGACATTGGCCATCTTGCCAACCATGGCCCCGCCGCACTCCGCCTGGCTGCCGCGCACCACCTTCGGCTTGACGTTGAAAGTCTTAAGCCATAGGCCGAAATGGGGGCGGATGCAGAGGAAAGCCTCGCACACGACGATAAACGCCGAGATGTTGAGGACAAAATTCGGGGCCAGATCGTGGAAATCTAGGAAGTAGTAGAACATGAGCCCCCGGACAAATGGATGCGGAGGGAAGCCCAGTCCGCGGAGGAAATGGGGGAGGAATACCACCCTCTCATGGGGCCTGGGAGTGGGGATGAGCTATCCCGTTTCGGGAAGCCGGTGCGCGATGTCGCTAGCCAGATATCTGGCCTTCCTCAGCTTTTTGATGTGTCCCTCCGTGACAGAGGAGACCATCCACTTGCCTCCCACTCCGGACATGGCTGGAGAAGGTTGAGGTGAGGAGTGCGGACTTGGGCGCTGGAGCTCGAGTGCGCAAGAATGGATAGGAGAAGGAGGAAGAAGGCGTAGGTGAAAAGGTGGATCCTTATCCCCTTATATGGGTGGACGCAACTACATGTCCCCACCAGCTTGATGAAACTCGCTTATCTCCCAAGCACCATAATCAAAGGCGCGGTTGGGTTACCCATGCCCGTATTGATGAGAATCCTGGAATAAGGGGACAGGATCTCTGCTTCAACAAGACGTGCCAAGGAAACCGCCTCGCATAACGCGCTGAGATGGGATAGTAAAACGGTTCGAATAAAAGCTTGGCTGTGGTGCGATGTCACACTACGGAATACGTCAGCAGATTTGATTTGTGTAAATATTATTCTCTCTATGGCAATATGTGGAAAAACTTATTTTGCAGAGCCGGACACTACCTTTGTGTTCAAAATCTTCTATGAAGTACTTGGAGGAGGAACCCGCCTTGCAATGCCGAAGACAATTTGCGCGCCGGACTCGTCGTCATTGAAGCCTGGTTCAGGGGCTACTGAGGGAGTCCTGGATTAGGGGGTGTCCGAATGGCCGGACTATACCTTCAGTCGGACTCCAGGACTATGAAGATACAAGATTGAAGACTTCGTCCCGTGTCCGGAAGGGACTTTCCTTGGCGTGGAAGGCAAGCTTGGCGATACGGATATTCAGATCTCCTACCATTGTAACCGACTCTATGTAACCCTAACCCTATCCGGTGTCTATATAAACCGGAGGGTTTTAGTCCGTAGGACAACATACACATCAACAATCATACCATAGGCTAGCTTCTAGGGTTTAGCCTCTCTGATCTCGTGGTAGATCAACTCTTGTAATACCCATACCATCAATATTAATCAAGCAGGACGTAGGGTTTTACCTCCATCGAGAGGGCCCGAACCTGGGTAAAACTTCGTGTCCCCTGCCTCCTGTTACCATCCGGCCTAGACGCACAGTTCAGGACCCCCTACCCGAGATCCGCCGGTTTTGACTCCGACACCGAGGCACAACGAACAAGCCAAAACAGAGATAGGGGAACAATAGTGTTGAGGCCGGTCAAAGTTACTAGACCTGTGTGCAGAGATTATCTGATCAATAAAGTAATCCCTGTCATTCAAGAAAAATGGCCTGACGGTGACGAGGACACAACGATCTTCATTCAACAAGATAATGTAGCACCACATGTCCTCCCTGATGATGCTGGTTTTGCAGAAGCCGTGGCATAGACAGATCTGGATATTCGACTATTGCAACAACCACCAAACAATCCTGAGCTCAATGTGTTAGATCTTTGTTTCCACTACTCCCTCCAATCCCTAACCGATTGCAGAGCACCTATGAATATTCCAGGAATTGGTACAGGGTGTAGAGGAGGAGTTTGAGAACTACGATGCCGATAAGCTGTTCAAAAGCTTCATGACATTGGAAGCAGTCGTGGTGCAAGTGATGAAACACTACTAGGGAAAAGCCTAGCAGCAGCGCAGGTTTTAGGCCTATCAGTAGCGCGAGATGGTGCTCTACTGGTACGGCGCTACAGCTAAAGGTTAGCAATAGCGTGGGTTAACCCATGCTACTGCTATATCGACTTAGTAGTAGCGTTTTCTCCAAACAGCGCTGCTGGTAATTACTAGTAGCGCTTCTCCCTACACGCGCTACTACTATTATTTCGTATTTTATTTCTTTTTTATTTCATGTTTTATTCATACACCTTTATACAAGTTTTCATACAGCAACAATTTAGAGATTGTTTTTACATCATAATGAGTTATTACATCACTGGGTGAAAGAACCGTGGACTAGTTTCAAGTGGATGGACATCCACTTGAAACTAATCCGCGGTTCTTTCACCCAATGGTATAACAAATATCATCATCATCATCATCATGTCATTAACAACTTATCATCATAATACATCATTGTCATATAACACCTCCTCATGATCATCATTTTCATCAATGAGACATCACATAGCAAGTTGGTCACTAGTCATAATCACAACTACTCCTCATCATCAACTCTAACACATTGTACCACATAATATATACTGTACCTCATAGGACCTACTGTTGGTGAACGTAGCAGAATTTTAAAATTTTCTACGCATCACCAAGATCAATCTATGGAGTCATCTAGCAACGAGGGAGAAGGGAGTGCATCTACATACCCTTGTAGATCGCGAGCGGAATAGTTCAAGAGAACAGGGTTGATGGAGTCGTACTTGTCGTGATCCAAATCACCGATGACCGAGCGCCGAACGGACGGCACCTCTGAAGGAAATATGCCCTAGAGGCAATAATAAAGTTATTATTTATTTCCTTATATCATGATAAATGTTTATTATTCATGCTAGAATTGTATTAACCGGAAACATAATACATGTGTGAATACATAGACCAACAGAGTGTCACTAGTATGCCTCTACTTGACTAGCTCGTTAATCAAAGATGGTTATGTTTCCTAACCATGAACAAAGAGTTGTTATTTGATTAACGAGGTCACATCATTAGTAGAATGATCTGATTGACATGACCCATTTCATTAGCTTAGCACCCCGATCGTTTAGTATGTTGCTATTGCTTTCTTCATGACTTATACATGTTCCTATAACTATGAGATTATGCAACTCCCGTTTACCGGAGGAACACTTTGGGTACTACCAAACGTCACAACGTAACTGGGTGATTATAAAGGAGTACTACAGGTGTCTCCAATGGTAGATGTTGGGTTGGCGTATTTCGAGATTAGGGTTTGTCACTCCGATTGTCGGAGAGGTATCTCTGGGCCCTCTCGGTAATGCACATCACATAAGCCTTGCAAGCACTGCAACTAATATGTTAGTTGTGAGATGATGTATTACGGAACGAGTAAAGAGACTTGCCAGTAACGAGATTGAACTAGGTATTGGATACCGACGATCGAATCTCGGGCAAGTAACATACCGATGACAAAGGGAACGACGTATGTTGTTATGCGGTCTGACCGATAAAGATCTTCGTAGAATATGTAGGAGCCAATATGGGCATCCAGGTCCCGCTATTGGTTATTGACCGGAAACGTGTCTCGGTCATGTCTACATTGTTCTCGAACCATAGGGTCCGCACGCTTAACGTTACGATGACAGTTATTATGAGTTTATGCATTTTGATGTACCGAAGGTTGTTCGGAGTCCCGGATGAGATCACGGACATGACGAGGAGTCTCGAAATGGTCGATACGTAAAGATTGATATATTGGAAGCCTATGTTTGGACATAGGAAGTGTTCCGGGTGAAATCGGGATTTTACCGGAATACCGGGAGGGTTACCGGAACCCCCCGGGAGACTAATGGGCCTATTGGGCCTTAGTGGAAAAGAGAGAAGAGGCAGCCCATAAGCTGGCCGGCACCCCCCCTTTCCCCAAGTCCTAGTAGGACTAGGAGAAGGGGCCGGCCCCCCTCTCTCTCCTTTCCCCCCGAGAGTCCTAGTTGGAATAGGATTGGAGGGGACGAGTCCTACTCCCGGTGGGAGTAGGACTCCCCCTGCGCCTCCTCCTCTCTGGCCGGCCAGCCCCCCCTCCTCCAACCTTTATATACGGGGGCAGGGGACACCCCAAGACACACAAGTTGATCCTTGAGATCGTTCCTTAGCCGTGTGCGGTGCCCCCTGCCACCAAATTCCACCTCGATCATACCGTTGTAGTGCTTAGGCGAAGCCCTGCGTCGGTGGTACATCAAGATCGTCACCACGCCGTCGTGTTGACGGAACTCTTTCTCGACGCTTTGCTGGATCGGAGCCCGAGGATCGTCATCGAGCTGAACGTGTGCTAAGAACTCGGAGGTGCCGGAGTAACGGTGCTTGGATCGGTCGGATCGGGAAGAAGACGTACGACTACTTCCTCTACGTTGTGTGATCGCTTCCGCAGTCGGTCTGCGTTGGTACGTAGACAACACTCTCCCCTCTTGTTGCTGTGCATCACCATGATCTTGCGTGTGCGTAGGAAAATTTTCGAAATTACTGCGTTCCCCAACAGTGGCATCCGAGCCTAGGTTTTATGGTTTGATGTTATTTGCACGAGTAGAACACAAGTGAGTTGTGGGCGATACAAGTCATACTGCCTACCAGCATGTCATACTTTGGTTCGGCGGTATTGTTGGTTGAGACGATCCGGACCAACCTTACGCGTACTCTTACGCGAGACCGGTTCCCTCGACGTGCTTTGCACACAGATGGCTTGCGGAAGACTGTCTCTCCAACTTTAGTTGAACCAAGTGTGACTATGCCCGGTCCTTGAGAAGGTTAAACCGGAGTCTATTTGACGAACTATCGTTGTGGTTTTTGATGCGTAGGTGAGATGAGTTCTTACTTAAGCCCGTAGCAGCCACGTAAAACTTGCAACAACAAAGTAGAGGACGTCTAACTTGTTTTTGCAGGGTATGTTGTGATGTGATATGGTCAAGGCATGATGCTGATTTTATTGTATGAGATGATCATGTTTTGTAACCGAGTTATCGGCAACTGGCAGGAGCCATATGGTTGTCGCTTTATTGTATGCAATGCAATCGTGATGTAATGCTTTACTTTATTACTAAGCGGTAGTGATAGTCGTGGAAGCATAAGATTGGCGAGACGACAATGTTGCTACGATGGAGATCAAGGTGGCGCGCCGGTAACGATGGTGATCATGACGGTGCTTCGGAGATGGAGATCACAAGCACAAGATGATGATGGCCATATCATATCACTTATATTGATTGCATGTGATGTTTATCCTTTTTTTATGCATCTTATCTTGCTTTGATTGACGGTAGCATTATAAGATGATCTCTCACCAAATTATCAAGAAGTGTTCTCCCTGAGTATGCACCGTTGCCAAAGTTCGTCGTGCCCAGACACCACGTGATGATCGGGTGTGATAAGCTCTACGTCCAAATACAACGGGTGCAAAACAGTTGCGCACGCAGAATACTCAGGTTATACTTGACGAGCCAAGCATATACAGATATGGCCCCGGAACACAGAGACCGAAAGGTCGAGCGTGAATCATATAGTAGATATGATCAACATAACGATGTTCACCATTGAAAACTACTCCATCTCACGTGATGATCGGTTATGGTTTAGTTGATTTGGATCACGTGATCACTTAGAGGATTAGAGGGATGTCTATCTAAGTGGGAGTTCCTAAGTAATTTGATTAACTGAACTTAAACTTATCATGAACTTAGTACCTGATAGTATCTTGCTTGTTTATGTTGATTGTAGATAGATGGCTCGTGCTATTGTTCCGTTGAATTTTAATGCGTTCCTTGAGAAAGCAAAGTTGAAAGATGATGGTAGCAATTACACGGACTGGGTCCGTAACCTGAGGATTATCCTCATTGCTGCACAGAAGAATTACGTCCTGGAAGCACCGCTGGGTGACAGGCCTGCTGCTGGAGCAACGCCAGATGTTATGAATGTCTGGCAGAGCAAAGCTGATGACTACTCGATAGTTCAGTGTGCCATGCTTTACGGCTTAGAATCGGGACTTCAACGACGTTTTGAACGTCATGGAGCATATGAGATGTTCCAGGAGTTGAAGTTAATATTTCAAGCAAATGCCCGAATTGAGAGATATGAAGTCTCCAATAAGTTCTATAGCTGCAAGATGGAGGAGAACAGTTCTGTCAGTGAGCATATACTCAAAATGTCTGGGTATAATAATCACTTGATTCAGATGGGAGTTAATCTTCCAGATGATTGCGTCATTGACAGAATTCTCCAATCACTGCCACCAAGCTACAAGAGCTTCGTGATGAACTATAATATGCAAGGGATGAACAAGACTATTCCCGAGCTCTTCGCGATGCTGAAAGCTGCGGAGGTAGAAATCAAGAAGGAGCATCAAGTGTTGATGGTTAGCAAAACCACTAGTTTCGAGAAAAAGGGCAAAGGGAAGAAGAAGGGAAACTTCAAGAAGAACAGCAAGCAAGTTGCTGCTCAGGAGAAGAAACCCAAGTCTGGACCTAAGCCTGAAACTGAGTGCTTCTACTGCAAGCAGACTGGTCACTGGAAGCGGAACTGCCCCAAGTATTTGGCGGATAAGAAGGATGGCAAAGTGAGCAAAGGTATATGTGATATACATGTTATTGATGTGTACCTTACTAGAGCTTGCAGTAGCACCTGGGTATTTGATACTGGTTCTGTTGCTAATATTTGCAACTCGAAACAGGGACTACGGAATAAGCGGACGCTAGCAAAGGACGAGGTGACGATGCGCGTGGGAAACGGTTCCAAAGTCGATGTGATCGCGGTCGGCACGCTACCTCTACATCTACCTTCGGGATTAATAGTAGACCTAAATAATTGTTATTTGGTGCCAGCGTTGAGCATGAACATTATATCTGGATCTTGTTTGATGCGAGACGGTTATTCATTTAAATCAGAGAATAATGGTTGTTCTATTTATATGAGTAATATCTTTTATGGTCATGCACCTTTGAAGAGTGGTCTATTCTTGTTGAATCTCGATGATAGTAATACACATATTCATAATGTAGAAGCCAAAAGATGCAAAGTTAATAATGATAGTGCAACTTATTTGTGGCACTGCCGTTTAGGTCATATCGGTGTAAAGCGCATGAAGAAACTCCATACTGATGGGCTTTTGGAACCACTTGATTATGAATCACTTGGTACTTGCGAACCGTGCCTCATAGGCAAGATGACTAAAACACCGTTCTCCGGTACTATGGAGAGAGCAACAGATTTATTGGAAATCATACATACCGATGTATGTGGTCCGATGAATATTGAGGCTCGTGGCGGATATCGTTATTTTCTCACCTTCACAGATGATTTAAGCAGATATGGGTATATCTACTTGATGAAACACAAGTCTGAAACATTTGAAAAGTTCAAGGAATTTCAGAGTGAAGTTGAAAATCATCGTAACAAGAAAATAAAGTTTCTACGATCTGATCGTGGAGGAGAATATTTGAGTTACGAGTTTGGTGTACATTTGAAAAATTGTGGAATAGTTTCGCAACTCACGCCATCCGGAACACCACAGCGTAATGGTGTGTCCGAACGTCGTAATCGTACTTTACTAGATATGGTGCGATCTATGATGTCTCTTACTGATTTACCGCTATCATTTTGGGGTTATGCTTTAGAGACGGCCGCATTCACGTTAAATAGGGCACCATCAAAATCCGTTGAGACGACACCTTATGAACTATGGTTTGGCAAGAAACCAAAGTTGTCGTTTCTTAAAGTTTGGGGCCGCGATGCTTATGTGAAAAAGCTTCAACCTTATAAGCTCGAACCCAAATCGGAGAAGTGTGTCTTCATAGGATATCCAAAGGAAACTATTGGATACACCTTCTATCACAGATCCGAAGGCAAGACTTTTGTTGCTAAATTCGGAAACTTTCTAGAGAAGGAGTTTCTCTCGAAAGAAGTGAGTGGGAGGAAAGTAGAACTTGACGAGGTAACTGTACCTGCTCCCTTATTGGAAAATAGTACATCACAGAAAACTGTTTCTGCGACACCTATACCAATCAGTGAGGAAGCTAATGATGATGATCATGAAGCTTCAGGACAAGATACTACTGAACCACGTAGATCAACCAGAATGAGATCCGCACCAGAGTGGTACGGTAATCCAGTTCTGGAAGTCATGCTACTAGATCATGATGAACCTACGAACTATGAAGAAGCGATGGTGAGCCCAGATTCCGCAAAGTGGCTTGAGGCCATGAAATCTGAGATGGGATCCATGTATGAGAACAAAGTATGGACTTTGGTTGACTTGCCCGATGATCGGCAAGCAATTGAGAATAAATGGATCTTCAAGAAAAAGACTGACGCTGACGGTAATGTTACTGTCTA
Organism: Triticum monococcum; assembly: GCA_034509565.1. Taxonomy (NCBI): domain Eukaryota; kingdom Viridiplantae; phylum Streptophyta; class Magnoliopsida; order Poales; family Poaceae; genus Triticum; species Triticum monococcum. The sequence continues at coordinate 616,813,281 of CM067846.1, forward strand.
TAAAGCTCGACTTGTCGCGAAAGGTTTTCGACAAGTTCAAGGGGTTGACTACGATGAGACCTTCTCACCCGTAGCGATGCTTAAGTCCGTCAGAATTATGTTAGCAATTGCCGCATTTTATGATTATGAAATATGGCAGATGGATGTCAAGACTGCATTCCTGAATGGATTTCTGGAAGAAGAGTTGTATATGATGCAACCAGAAGGTTTTGTCGATCCAAAAGGAGCTAACAAAGTATGCAAACTCCAGCGATCCATTTATGGACTGGTGCAAGCATCTCGGAGTTGGAATAAACGCTTTGATAGTGTGATCAAAGCATTTGGTTTTATACAGACTTTTGGAGAAGCCTGTATTTACAAGAAAGTGAGTGGGAGCTCTGTAGCATTTCTGATATTATATGTGGATGACATATTGCTGATTGGAAATGATATAGAATTTCTGGATAGCGTAAAGGGATACTTGAATAGAAGTTTTTCGATGAAAGACCTCGGGGAAGCTGCTTACATATTGGGCATAAAGATCTATAGAGACAGATCAAAACGCTTAATTGGACTTTCACAATGCACATACCTTGACAAAATTTTGAAGAAGTTCAAAATGGAGCAAGCAAAGAAAGGGTTCTTGCCTGTGTTACAAGGTGTGAAGTTGAGTAAGACTCAATGCCCGACCACTGCAGAAGATAGAGAGAAAATGAAAGATGTTCCCTATGCTTCAGCCATAGGCTCTATCATGTATGCAATGCTGTGTACCAGACCTGATGTGTGCCTTGCTATAAGTTTAGCAGGGAGGTACCAAAGTAGTCCAGGAATGGATCACTGGACAGCGGTCAAGAACATCCTGAAATACCTGAAAAGGACTAAGGATATGCTTCTCGTATATGGAGGTGACAAAGAGCTCACCGTAAGAGGTTACGTTGATGCAAGCTTTGACACTGATCCGGACGATTCTAAATCGCAAACCGGATACGTGTTTATTTTAAACGGTGGAGCTGTCAGTTGGTGCAGTTCTAAACAAAGCGTCGTAGCGGGAACTACATGTGAAGCGGAATACATAGCTGCTTCGGAAGCAGCAAACGAAGGAGTCTGGATGAAGTAGTTCATATCCGATCTAGGTGTCATACCTAGTGCATCGGGTCCAATGAAAATCTTCTGTGACAATACTGGTGCAATTGCCTTGGCAAAGGAATCCAGATTTCACAAAAGAACCAAACACATCAAGAGACGCTTCAACTCCATCCGGGATTTAGTCCAGGTGGGAGACATAGAGATTTGCAAGATACATACAGATCTGAATGTTGCAGACCCATTGACTAAGCCTCTTCCACGAGCAAAACATGATCAGCACCAAGGCTCCATGGGTGTTAGAATCATTACTGTGTAATCTAGATTATTGACTCTAGTGCAAGTGGGAGACTGAAGGAAATATGCCCTAGAGGCAATAATAAAGTTATTATTTATTTCCTTATATCATGATAAATGTTTATTATTCATGCTAGAATTGTATTAACCGGAAACATAATACATGTGTGAATACATAGACCAACAGAGTGTCACTAGTATGCCTCTACTTGACTAGCTCGTTAATCAAAGATGGTTATGTTTCCTAACCATGAACAAAGAGTTGTTATTTGATTAACGAGGTCACATCATTAGTAGAATGATCTGATTGACATGACCCATTTCATTAGCTTAGCACCCGATCGTTTAGTATGTTGCTATTGCTTTCTTCATGACTTATACATGTTCCTATAACTATGAGATTATGTAACTCCCGTTTACCGGAGGAACACTTTGGGTACTACCAAACGTCACAACGTAACTGGGTGATTATAAAGGAGCTCTACAGGTGTCTCCAATGGTAGATGTTGGGTTGGCGTATTTCGAGATTAGGATTTGTCACTCCGATTGTCGGAGAGGTATCTCTGGGCCCTCTCGGTAATGCACATCACATAAGCCCTGCAAGCACTGCAACTAATATGTTAGTTGTGAGATGATGTATTACGGAACGAGTAAAGAGACTTGCCAGTAACGAGATTGAACTAGGTATTGGATACCGACGATCGAATCTCGGGCAAGTAACATACCGATGACAAAGGGAACGACGTATGTTGTTATGCGGTCTGACCGATAAAGATCTTCGTAGAATATGTAGGAGCCAATATGGGCATCCAGGTCCCGCTATTGGTTATTGACCGGAAACGTGTCTCGGTCATGTCTACATTGTTCTCGAACCGTAGGGTCCGCACGCTTAACGTTACGATGACAGTTATTATGAGTTTATGCATTTTGATGTACCGAAGGTTTTTCGGAGTCCCGGATGAGATCATGGACATGACGAGGAGTCTCGAAATGGTCGAGATATAAAGATTGATATATTGGAAGCCTATGTTTGGACATAGGAAGTGTTCCGGGTGAAATCGGGATTTTACCGGAATACCGGGAGGGTTACCGGAACCCCCCGGGAGACTAATGGGCCTATTGGGCCTTAGTGGAAAAGAGAGAAGAGGCAGCCCATAAGCTGGCCGGCGCCCCCCCTTTCCCCAAGTCCTAGTAGGACTAGGAGAAGGGGCCGGCCCCCCTCTCTCTCCTTTCCCCCCGAGAGTCCTAGTTGGAATAGGATTGGAGGGGAGGAGTCCTACTCCCGGTGGGAGTAGGACTCCCCCTGCGCCTCCTCCTCTCTGGCCGGCCAGCCCCCCCTCCTCCAACCTTTATATACGGGGGCAGGGGACACCCCAAGACACACAAGTTGATCCTTGAGATCGTTCCTTAGCCGTGTGCGGTGCCCCCTGCCACCACATTCCACCTCGATCATACCGTTGTAGTGCTTAGGCGAAGCCCTGCGTCGGTGGTACATCAAGATCGTCACCACGCCGTCGTGTTGACGGAACTCTTTCTCGACGCTTTGCTGGATCGAAGCCCGAGGATCGTCATCGAGCTGAACGTGTGCTAAGAACTCGGAGGTGCCGGAATAACGGTGCTTGGATCGGTCGGATCGGGAAGAAGACGTACGACTACTTCCTCTATGTTGTGTGATCGCTTCCGCAGTCGGTCTGCGTTGGTACGTAGACAACACTCTCCCCTCTCGTTGCTGTGCATCACCATGATCTTGCGTGTGCGTAGGAAAATTTTCGAAATTACTGCGTTCCCCAACAACCTCCGTGTTCAACACATGTATGGTTGGGAAGACGTCTCCTCCTTCTTGATCCAGCAAGGGAAGGAGAGGTTGATGGAGATCCAGTAGCACGACGGCGTGGTGGTGGAAGCAGCGGTGATCTCGGCAGGGCTTCGCCAAGCTCCAACGAGAGAGAGAGAGAGAGAGAGAGAGAGAGAGAGGTGTTACGAGGGGAGAGGGAGGGGCCAGGGACTTGGTGCGGCTGCCCTCCCTCCCCCCACTATATATAGGGCCCCTAGGGGGGCGGCCCTAGGAGATGGGATCTCCAAGGGGGGGGCGGCCAAGGGGGGGCTTGCCCCCCAAGCCAAGTGGGGCGCCCCCCCACCCCTAGGGTTTCCAACCCTAGGCGCAGGGGGAGGCCCATGGGGGGCGCACCAGCCCACCAGGGGCTGGTTCCCCTCCCACTTCAGCCCATGGGGCCCTCCGGTATAGGTGGCCCCACCCGGTGGACCCCCGGGACCCTTCCGGTGGTCCCGGTACAATACCGATTACCCCCGAAACCTTCCCGATGGCTGAAACTGCACTTCCTATATATAAATCTTCACCTCCGGACCATTTCGGAACTCCTCGTGATGTCCAGGATCTCATACGGGACTCCAAACAACTTTCGGGTTACCGCATACTAATATCTCTACAACCCTAGCGTCACTGAACCTTAAGTGTGTAGACCCTACGGGTTCGGGAGACATGCGGACATGACCGAGAAGACTCTCCGGTCAATAACCAACAGCGGGATCTAGATACCCATGTTGGCTCCTACATGTTCCACGATGATCTCATCGGATGAACCACGATGTCAAGGATTCAATCAATCCCGTATCCAATTCCCTTTGTCAATCGGTACGTTACTTGCCCGAGATTCGATCGTCGGTATCCCAATACCTCGTTCAATCTCGTTACCGGCAAGTCACTTTACTCGTACAGTAATGCATGATCCTGTGACCAAACACTTGGTCACATTGAGCTCATTATGATGATGCAGTACCGAGTGGGCCCAGAGATACCTCTCCGTCATACGGAGTGACAAATCCCAGTCTCGATCCGTGTCAACCCAACAGATACTTTCGGGGATACATGTAGTATACCTTTATAGTCACCCAGTTACGTTGTGACGTTTGGTACACCCAAAGCACTCCTACGGCATCTGGGAGTTACACGATCTCATGGTCTAAGGAAATGATACTTGACATTAGAAAAACTCTAGCAGACGAACTACACGATCTTGTGCTATGCTTAAGATTGGGTCTTGTCCATCACATCATTCTTCTAATGATGTGATCCCGTTATCAATGACATCTAATGTCCATAGTCAGGAAACCATGACTAGCTGTTGATCAACGAGCTAGTCAACTAGAGGCTCACTAGGGACATGTTGTGGTCTATATATTCACACATGTATTACGATTTCCGGATAACACAATTATAGCATGAACAATAGACAATTATCATGAACAAGGAAATATAATAATAACCATTTTATTATTGCCTCTAGGGCATATTTCCAACACCTACTAGGACCTACTATATTCTCTTAGGTAAAATAGCATAAAACAAGATAGCCCCCAACTCTCCATTATGGAGAATGGAGATTATCCTGTCTCCAATTCTTGCCTTTCGCACAATGTTGCTTCCAAGTAGCTCTTTACGACTGTCCATACATTTTTTCCATTTTGTGATTTTCATGTCTCCATCTCTTTTAGAAATCCGATATGGACAGGTGAGATTCGTAGGACGACCTGGCTGTATGTTCAAAATATTAAGACGATCTTTCTGATACATCAGATGAGGCACACAATCATCCGGGGTTTTCTGTTGAAAACATAGTAATAACTTCGTAGTTAGCAGTGTAGTTAAGTTTTAAAAGAATTTATGCAAAAGATGCACGGATGTCGTAGTAGTAAAAAAATCTTACCATGACATCACCATGGATGTTACCGTAGTTCAACACATGCACTAGTGGCACGTATTGACCATAATGTGGAGGAGTTTTATTATAGATATTGTAATTCTCAAGATCAGTACAAAATGCGACCAGATGATTTTTCTCCTAATAAGTTAACTCAAAGCCATCGGTGTACTAGGTTCTGTCTACCATGTTTCGCATATTGTTTGAACAATTAAAATAAGTTGTCAATGGAAATAAGCTGTCAACTATTTTGAAATGAACAATATAAATTAGTTAATAACTATGTTTAAGAAACTCACATAGCGGTAGAATTGGAAGCGTATCAACAAGGACCCAAATGTCCAAATTGTCTTGGTCGATGTCCGGATCACCAAGATCCACGGTGACAAACATACCCTCTGGAAAATCATACATCTTGCAAAGTGCTTCCCAACCTGGGCAACCAAAATGGGATACGCTCTTAGAATTGTATAGATTTACCTCAAAATCCATACCATGATGGGTCCTTAGGTTAATTTTCTTTGTTTCATTCCTCTCATGATCTTCAAAACCCATCCTCTCCAAGACATAGCGTCTTGCATGGCATGGGATAAGCTAGTCGAATTGTAAAAGACAAAAATTACACGTTGAAGTAGTACAAGTCGAGCTTAATTACGAAAAAAACACTTTGCGTCGTAGCTTACCATATCACAACCGAAGGCCTCCTCGAGCTTAATGCTGAAGCGCTGATCTTCGTCCAGGTGCGCCCTGTCGTAGAAACCCCGGTCATCGTGGCACCAAGAGCACTCCCCCAGGAGACTTTCGTCGTCCGAGTATGACATTTCTACGTTCATAATTCAAATATTAAACTTGTACAATTAAATATATGTACTATAAAAATTAAATTAGATCATTATTATTCATCACGGGTTGACTATTGGTCTGCCGAGTCTATATGGTGGAGACTCTCCCTCACTGATTCCTCCTCTCTGACATTTGCGACCGTCGGTGATGGTCGTTACTCCTTCTTTTCCTAGTGCATAACAAAGGTCTGGCACAAGGAAAAGAAGGAGAAATGACCCCCACGACAACAGTCGGGATTCTTCATCCTCTCTCATATATGGTGGATACACTCCCTCGCTGATTTTTCGACCTTCGGTGATGGAGCCTCGGCAGAGTTAATGTCAACCCGAAATGTCGTTAATTATTTTTTTAGAAAATCCAGGCCACTCGATATTTCCTACATATTCTAGCACAAGTCATGCCAAAATTCACGAAAGTTTCCGGCATGACCATTGCTAAAACAGGACATATCGAGCTCCTGAAATTTGCCGAAACGGAAATTAATCAACACCCCGGCAAAACATAGGCCACTCGGAGGTGTAACATGAACATGATCGGCCACTTAGGCAACCACATATCCTATTTGAGCAACACAAGATATACATGTTTTTATCTATATCATATCTTATAGGGCTCATATTGACATGGAGATTTGGCTGGTCTCACCTCGAGGTCGGACGGGGTCGGTGACGGGGACGACGGCGGGGATGATGGAGGGGCTCCTTGATTTCTGCAAAAACAAAAACCCTATAAATAAAATCCTAGCGAACTACATCGATGCGGGAATAATTGCTCAAACTAAAAAAATAACAACAAATGTGACATGTTCAACTAGTTCTATTAATTCAAATAGTTCTTACTAAATAGAAACTTACTATAAATAGAAATAAACTAAAAATAAACTAGTTCAACTAGTTATATTAATTTTCTTACTAAAAATGCATTACTTCTATTAATTCAACTAGTTCTTACTAAAACTAAACGGGTTCAACTAGTTTATTAATTTACTTACTAATTATTTTAAATACTTACTAAAAACAGTAAAAAAAACTACATTATACAAAGTAGGGAGGAGGGGAAGGGAGGAGGAGAGAGGAGGAGGGGGAGGAGGCCGGTGGAATCGGAGGAGGGAGGGGGCGGGGGAGGAGGGGGAAGGGGCGGCCGGAGGAGGAGGAGGGAGGGGGTGGAGGGGGCGGCCGGAGGAGGAGGAGGGAGGGGCGGCCGGAGGAGGAGGGAGAGGGGCGGTGGGAGGAGGGAGTACCTCGGCGAGGAGCAGCGCGGCGGCGGTGGACCACGTACGGGTTCGGCGCGGGGCGAGAGCGAGTGAGCTAGGGAGTGACTGTCCAGGGTGAACCGCTTCAGGATAAGGTAAGTAAGTAGTAGCGATACTACTACGGGCCGTAGTAGTAGCGCTAGTCAGTGGTACGCGCTACTGCTCAATGGGGCTAGCCATCTGCGCCCAGTACAAATATAGCAGCAGCGCGGTTTGGCGGAACGCGCTGCTGCTAAAGTAGTAGCAGTAGCGCGGTTTATGTAAAAACGCTACTACTAAGTAGCAGTAGCGACCTGTTTTGTCCAGCGCTACTGCTAAGATGATGCGTATAAGGTTTTCCCTAGTAGTGAAAAATCAAGGAGGAAACAACTACAAGATGCCACATCTGCATAAGGAACGTCTACAGAATGTTGGAGAGGAAATAATCGGTGTATACTGCAGTCCTGAGCTAATTACTGACACCAAGGCCATTGTAGAACAAGGAAATGAGTAGATATGGAATGGAAAAAGAAAGGGACAAGGAAAGGGAAAAGAAAGGATAAGCGTATGTGATGTGTATGTCATGTGTCATGTGTATGTCTTGTGTATATGTGTATGTCTTGTTGGATTTATTTGAAACAAAAAGGAAAAGGAAAAGTTGGAATTATTTGAATTAAATTGGATTTAGTTGAATTAAGTTGGATTTATTTAAATTAAGTAATTACAAATTGAGCTTGAGTAGTTAATTACAGAAGCAAATTTAAGTGAACAATCTTGCATTGACTGCTATCTTCTTCTTCTTCTTCTTATTTGAATTAACTTGGATTAATTGGAATTATTTGGAATTATTTGAATTATCTAGATTTATTTGAATTCATTTGACAATAAAAATCTTATGATAAGATGTAAAGACAAAACTCCAGTTGGAGAAATAATATCTTCATTAATGGTCATTATAAGATGTACAGGGTCATTACAAGGAGTAAAAAGAAGAAGGAGCTAAGAATTTGTAAGAAGAAGAACAATCTAAAGCATATGATAAGAGCTCTTGTACAGGGTTTTCTTTTTCTTCTTCTTCTTCTTCTTTTGGACAAGATCAGTTTATGCTTAGTATCATGTGCTGCTCATCACCTGTCAATTGAGATGTCGGGCAGATCATCTTACTCTAAAGTGTTAACCTGCTTTGCCTCTTATTATTAAGAAGTGCAAATTAAAATATATTCTTTTTATTTTACTATAAATTAGACAAACTCTGACAAATAATACGACAATTGTTTAACGGTTAATCCAACGGGAGAAGTCCTCTTCGGAGGATTCTGCTTTCATTAAGCATTTTTTCTGACTATTTTTTTCAACATTACATGCATGGTTTCAGGCTTGACAGCTCCTCTTTATATAGACATATTTTATATTAAAAATTTATACTTGCCATACTACCGTGTGAAGGATTATAATTTTTTATTACTTATTTGGATTACTTAACAACATAACAAAGTTAAGTACTAGTTGTATTATTTATTATTTATGTATAATGTATATCATTGAAAAGAATATTTACACATTGCGTTGAATTCATTTTTTCTAACTAAAATTATTTTTAATTAGTTTTTGATACTTGTGTAGATTATATATTTTATACATATATATGTTAGATATTTGTGAAATATATGATTTAACAAATACCGTAGCAGTGGTTGTAATATATGATTAGAAAGTCATATTTGTAGAAAATTCTAGAGTACAAATTTAACCATATAAGAGATTGTTTTATATATACTTATTTTTTTAGCATACATATATACAAATTTAATCATATACTATTTGCTAAACAATATGGTTTAACAAATGTATCTATATACTCTTTTTAAATAGAAAAAATGGGTGTGCATCTGTACAGGTTGAATATATGTACATATATACTATTTTTAAACAGAAAAAATGGGTATACATCTGTCAAGGGATGGACATCGATCTCCTTTTGAAGCAAGCAGTCATAGACGATGAGTGGGTGAATGGTAGGGGTGGACTAGGTCAGAGGAGGCCGGGGGCGCCCGGGTGTTGCGGCGAGCAGCGACACAAGGGAGAGTTTGCAATTACTCCTCTATCCCAAATTTCAAACGGAGGGAGTGTTTTTTTAAGAAAGCTTATTCTTCCAACCTTCTTCATTATTGTTTTGTTTTTCATATTTCTTTGTCTTATGGTTTTTTTTAATTTCTGAATTTAGTGATTTGTTGTTTACACTCGTTTTCAGATTAAACACCATACCATTCTTCTGATGTACACGAATACTTCTTTGAGTCAAGTTTTTTTGTTTGAAATACACAAACATCTATTTTGAAACACGTGGACATTTCTTTTGGCAGCCATGACTATTTCTATCGAAAATAAGTGAGTATTTCCAATTCAATAAAAAAATGTTTACATCTGATACAACTTCCATTTGCAACTCTGCAAATCACATTTCACCAATCGCGTAAACATATTATTTAATATATATATAGATGAAAAAACCCTCCGAAAGTATTTGAACAAAATCCAAAAGTAGATTAAACATTTTCTGGCCTATTAAGATTTATTTACATATTTTTTTACTTAAATGTCTAACATTAAAAAAAATGTAAGACACATGTATATTCTCTTCAAATTTTCTTGAGAAAATTACAAAACATATTGCAAGGGGCGACGCCAGGGTTCCCGGCGTGCCTCTTCCGCGGTGGGCCCACCCCGCGGCCGAGCCCGCTGGCGTGGGCCCCACCCCGCAGCCACACGGCGCGCCCACAGCATTTCGAAATTTGAAACGCGCCTCCCCTCTCCTAAAATCCCAAACCAAATCCGCCATTCCCAAATCAAACCCCCGTCCCTCCCCTGTTCCCCCCGAGATCCACAAACCCTAGCCCCTCCCGAGCATGGCCGCCCGCCTCAAGGACCGCGGCGGCGGCGGCGGCGGCAGCGGCGTGAAGGCGGGCTCCACCGCCGCCCCGCGCGCGCTCACGCCCAGGCCGTTCCCCCTCTCCTCCTCCTCCTCCGCCCCGCGCCGCACCCCCGGCACCGCCGCCGCCGCGGGCAAGGAGAACTCCGCGTCGAAGCTCTCCAAGCAGCAGCCCACGTCGGCCGTGCGGTGGTCCACCTCCTCCATCCCGCGGGCCAGCAGGATCCCGGGAGCCTCCGTCGAGCCCTCCTCCAGGCTCGTCTCCACACTCCGCGCCTCCGCCGCGCTGCCGGCGGGGAGGGCCTCCCTCGGGAAGGACGCGGAGCCGGGCCTGCGCCGGAGCGTCAGCGGCGGGATCAGGTCCGTCTCCACCGAGAGAGGGAGGAGGTCGGTGAGCGCGGCCGCCAGGCCCTCAGATGCCGCCAGGGGAGGCAGCGGCGGGGCTGCCCCCCGGCCTTCAGATGCTGCCGCTCATGAGATCGGCTCGAGGAGCCTAGGGTTCGATTCGAGGGGGCGGAGGGCGAAGGCGGCGGAGGAGATCAGCAGGAAAAGGGAACTCTTGGATGCCAAGGCCAAGCAGGCCGATGGCGTTGGCAGGAGCAGAGAGAGCCTTGATGCAAAGCCAAAGCAGGTCGGTGGGAAAAAAGTGAGCTTGGATGTGAATGCGGTGAAGCAATGTGATGTGTTCAGAGAGAGCAGCGGAGCATTTGACTCCAATGTGAAGAAGCAGAGTGATGAGGGGAATGGGAAAAGACAGGGCATCTTCGATGCGAGGGCAAAGCTAGGTGATGAAATTAGTAGGAAGCAAGAGGAGGGGCATGACCTGAAAGTGGTGGATGAGATCAGTTCCAGGAATGTTGTTGCTGGTCTTGCTGGTTCAGGGGAGGTTTCTGCCAAAGCATTTTCCACTACCCAGAGCGATTGTGATGGAGGTAGCAGTTCTGTTATTCCTGTGTTTACCGTGCACGTGGTAGAATCGGATGATGTTTGTTTGGGAGTGAGAGAACATCAAAAGAAGCCTGAGGAGTGTAATAAGCAGGGAGAGAAGGGGAAATTGGCTGACAAGATTAGAGTTTTTGAGAAAGCAGCAACAAGTGGGGAGGGGAAATCGGTGAAAACTTTGTGCAGTGTGAATAAGTACCCAAGCAAGCTGCATGAGAAGCTTGCTGCGCTGGAAGGGAGGGTTCAGAAGATTGCCACCGATATCAAGAAGACCAAAGAGATGCTGGACGACAACAACCCAGATGAGCCAAAGCAGATATTGTCAAATATCCAGAAAGAGATTAATGCGATTGAGCAGGCGATTTCTCATGTCAAAGTTGATAACAAGAGTCAGTTAGGTACTGAAGATAACAGTGACTGTGAGATCTCTCATGCTAAGAAGGGCGCGGATGAGAAATCTGCTGTCGTGAAGCCACGTGACCTGAAGAATGCTGGAAAAGGAATGAATACTGATGAACTGGAGGCGAGGTTTTTCCCACATCATAAACTTTTGAGGGATCGTAAGACTTCTGCTACTCAACAGGAGTCGTGCGTGGCTCTGATAAAAGGCTGTAATGGAAAAATGGAACCTGGTACCCTTGAGCCCCGTGATGACGAGAACAGTATAGCCATGGAATTTCTGGCTTCTTTAGATGGCGAAGAGAGTGACTTCTTCAAGGATCGCAGAGCTAAGAACTTGGAAAAGCACATGATTTGTGAAGCCGCAGATGCTAGTGGCAAGACGTCTAGCCAAGGTAGCTCAAAGATTCCAGATGGTTCAACTAATGAAGTCGAAATGGAATTGTGTGGTGAGAACCTAGAAGAGTTTGATGAGCAGGAAAACAAGTCATCAATGGCGATACAGGAGGAAACCGAGGAGTCTTCCATTGATCAATTATCAGGGATAGGAAATAAGTCTGCAACAGGTGGATGGTTTGTTTCAGAGGGGGAAGCTGTTCTTCTTGCTCATGGAGATGGCACCTGCTCTTATTATGATATTGCAAACCATGAGGTACTTGATTATTTACTTAAAATATTCTTTTTATTTCCATAGTTTTGTGCACAGATAATATTTTCTTTCAAGTGCTGATTCAATTGAACTTTTCTGATACAGTTCAAGTCTGAATATAAACCTCCCAGTCTGGTGTCACATAATACTTGGGGTGATTGCTGGTTGATTCGTGCCCCAGGTGTAGATGGATGCTCCGGTAGATATGTGGTCGCAGCATCAGCTGGTAATGCATTGGAACCTGGGTTTTGCAGCTGGGATTACTACAACAGAGAAGTACAAGCATTTCATGTCGAGGAGGAGGCATCTCATGCTCCTGTACCATCAGCCAGGACAGTTCTTGGGCCTCTTCCTAATATAGGTTCATCAAGATCTAGCTCTGCTATTTCAACCATAGAACGTCCACAATGGTGGTACAGACCATGCGGACCTCTCCTCCTTTCTACTGCTAGCAAGCAAAAGATGGTCACAGCTTATGACATCCGTGATGGCGATGTAGTGATGAAATGGGAAACAAGCAGCCCAGTACTTGGAATGGAGTACTCCAGCCCACTACAATGGCGTAGCAGGGGGAAGGTCGTTATTGCTGGGACCGAATCAATTGGGTTGTGGGATGTGAATTCGCTTAACCCACAACCCTTATTATCTGTTGCTTCTGCTGGTAAAAGAGTTTACTGCCTTCATGTGAACAACACGGATGCTGAGGTGGGCGGAGGAGTTCGTCAAAGGTAACTTAAAACAATCTTGCCTTAACTGCATTTCACTGTTCTGTTATTACTGCCATTTGAGATCCTGCCTAGATTAAGTTGACTTGTTCTGGTGAAGCTAGATGTTTTTTTGGTTACTATGGGCGTATGACATATGCATTTGATACTTGTCCTGTTCACTGATAAAGCTGAAGCTTAGAAAGGGTATAAGTATCTGAAAACAGATGTAGGCAATTCTGCTCTATGTGATCTGGCTCAGCCTCATCATTAACCTGTATGTGGCTGTCTTTTGCAGAGTTAGTTCATCCGAGGTTGAGGGAAATGATGGTGTTTTCACTACGCAAGAAAGTGTTAATGTATTTGACTTCCGTGTACCTTCTGGCATCGGTCTTAAAATGGCAAGAAACGGTGGAACGGCAAACTCAGTGTTCTCACGTGGAGACTCAGTATTTATTGGTAGCACAGAAGGCAGGCTGCAAATAAAAGGGGGGCTGAAATCACGAATCCAGCAGTATTCACTGAAAAAGGGGAGGCTTGTTGCAACCTATGAATTACCAGAGTTCAATGCCCACTTCCATCACTCTTCAATAACCCAAGTGTGGGGCAATTCCAATGTTGTCTTGGCTTCATGCGGTATGGGCTTGTTTGCTTTTGATGCCTTCAATGAAGAAGGCGTCCAACAAACCTACAGCTTTGACCGTGGAAACACCATTGGAGCAAGAGAGGTTATTGGCTCTGATGATTTGTACTGCCCTACATTTGATTACTCATCATCAAGGGTTCTTCTGGTCTCGAAAGACCGTCCAGCCCATTGGAGGTACTTGCCATAGTTGTCTGTTTATTGTGTGCATCATGTGACATGTAAAATATGTACTGTCCGTATGCTTTGATTGTGTAGTCATTTGTCGTGATAAGCATCTTGCTTTCGCTGTATTATCGGATAATACTGGGCTTTTAATGAGTTAATTTATGCCTATTGTATCTTGTTTCATTTGTTATTTTGTGTTCTTCCCCAACACTGGATTGTTACATGTGTGTACCAAACCACTGTTCAAAATCAGTTGTTGTGTTGTTCATATTAACACGTGCAATATTATCTTGGCATCAATCCCTAGACACACACACACACAAACATACAGCTTAATCATCAGCAAAGCTAAAATCTTTGCTGATCTATGCACATCAATCTTCAATGGGCAATGAGGATCCTACCCCCTCTTTCTTGACCAGAATGCCTCAGCTAGCAGTGCCCTGGCGAACTTGATACAATGCACCATCTGAGCTTATTCCATCTTAAGATCAGCAACATTGTGATCTTGTGGATATGCTCTCTGAAGGCTTTATTACCACCTCGACACCAAATCTAGCAGCAAGCATTACTAGGGTCAGCTCAACCATTCCTGGAACTCTGAACCTAAATTCCCTTGGTATTGGGAGCACGCTGTTACACTCTTCTCTCGTCTTATCATCAATCCGTTTCGAGTTCACGAAATGGTAATGGGACAGTCTTCACTGCTCTGAACTTGCCAACATTGTTCAAGTGTTCGTTCTCCAGCCTGCAATCCAGTCAACCATATACCCGAGTTATAACCAAAACATTAAACCGAAGATATTGATTCTAGCTGTACACTAGTTTCAAATACCTGTAGAAATTCCAGTGTCCTCGTCGGATTATCTCCAAGGAGGCAAGGGAGAAATCCAGCAGGCGAGTCTCGTTCTTATTAATACGGATCTTCATCACACTTTGAGCCCATGCTAGCCGAAGCACTAGATTTAGCATCTGCATAGTGGAAGAATTAGTGATAATAAATCTGGTCATTTTCTGCATTGATGCTGTACTATAAATCAGTTGGACAAAGTAAAATACCATGGAAATGTAGTAGGTGAACTTGTTCTTCAGGATGAGATCATCCCTGAGCCATAGGTTCTTAGATTTGGGAGTGAAAAAGCCCCAATCCTTGACAAAGTCCCAGTAGAGCTGGTAAACGGTGGCGCCTGAGGACGAGATGAGGACCATCCACATCCAGAATGGCGTCGGTGTGACATTGTACTTGAATCTGACGGCAGCCGCCACCATCGCCGACACGTACTTCCCAGCATTGGCCAGCTGATTAATGTCATGTTCTTCTATGTACCTTCTTAAACACTTCAAGGAAAAAAATGGCCACAAAGTTCAGTTTGAAACTGATTTTGACTACTTGAGATCTTACTGTTGTTGGTATGTCGATTCATACCTGCATAGCTCTCCAATAGTAAGGGAGAAAAGAGATGACATAGGCCAGGTGTTTGTACTGCTGGCTGGTAGTACAAGTCTCATATGGGTTAGCCCTAAAGCTTCCTGCCATGAAGTAGCACGCTGCAAACTCCATGTGCCTTAACAACGGGATCTGGAACATGTACAAGTTTAGCTTGTAAGAACTTGCATTTTGAGGCTCCTCGGTTGTAGTATAATCGTGCAATTATTAATTATTACCTGACTAGTTAATTGGTCAGCCATGAAGAAATCGGCCATCAGAACCTGGATCACAAAGGCAAGATAGGCTTATCATCAACTATATGTTCATAGCTGTTTGGCGGATTGGAAACAATATTTAGATGTCTCCCCTTACCTTGTAGAATGGTGAGAACATGATGTTGCGCATGATGCGCATGAAGCAGTAACGTGTCGAGCGGTAGAACACATTGAATGGGCAGAGTAAAAGTCCGGCTGACAGCTGAAACAGGTAAATTCAGAATTTTGAGAATTGACTTCAGTTGCAACATAGCCCAAGTTCGAAAGTCATCTTCTGGTTCAACATATGTAGTTTGTGTTTCTTACCACTATGAGCCCCCCGGGTACGGCGTTGGCATAGGATGCGCCGGCATTCCTGAGGAAGAGGTTGATGACCAAGGCGGCGACGACGGTGCACATGATGGAGGCGGACATGAGGAAGGCGTCCCGGTGCGTGAGGGCGGTGTTGGGGGCGAAGTCGAAGATGAAATTCTGGTTTATCCGGGTGCTCTTCCACATGAAGAGGTTGCACCCGTAGAGGAAGCAGTGCAGGCTGATGAGTGCGAACATGCTGCACAAGAGCAAAGGCACAATCTACTGTCAGGCCAAGGTAAAACTGCATCCCTAACAATCTAAGATATCGACTAAAATGAAATCATGCCAAGAACAGAGCTCTTATCTATGATCAGAACCTTGGCCTGAGAGGTTACCTGAAGACATGGTAGACTACCTCCATGTAGGCCGTGTTTCCAGTTGAGGCGAAAATGCCGGAAACATGTGCCAGGATGGCGTATATGATGAACAGACTCACAAATGTGCCCGTGAACAACCCTGAAAATTTAAAAATTGCAGAGTTAGAATTCTGAATTTCTTCACCATCGGTGCATGGCAGGACTGTGAATATCTGAATCTACACGCCTGCCTACCTACGAGGAAGGTGATCATGTGGGTGTTCTTGGGCTGCTGCGGGTTGAGGTACTTCATCGCCACCATCCTGTCGTTGCCCGCGAAGTGCTTTAGGAAGAGTGCCTCCACCTCGTCCGACAGCTGAAGAACCTGCTCAAAATTCCATGGTATACACACCCATCAGTTCATTCTGTTTGTGTGTCTTGTAGGTCTGAAAGTCTTGTAAGAATCTTGTAAGATGATGATACCTTGTCGGACGTGCTGAACGACGATCTCTTCACCTTCTGTGAGAAAAGGTCCGTCGCCCGCTGCTGCTCCGACACCTGAGAGAGCATTTTGTGTCAGTTGCCGACTGCAAACTACAGATCAGTTTTGTTACAAGTTTTTTTTTCCAGAGCTGGGCTAGTCTCTGTTGCTACTACTGCAGTACTATCGGTGCACATCACTGTAGTCTACATCTGCAGCTGCCCATTCACTAGAACCACACAGATCACTAGCTGTGCTATTTGATTATAGTTGATAGTATTCTTTTTCCATATTAAGAGCTGATACTACTACACGATAGCAAGTATATACTCCCATAAAAGAAGTATTGAGAATACTATCTTCTCTCTTTTCTGGATAAAGAGCTGGTGCTACTAGTGGAGAATATACTCTCTTCTCTTTATTCTGTCTATTGTCTAGGACTCTGGACTGTTCCTGGCCATCCATTTTCCAAAGTATGCATATTCAGTAAATCACTATTGCTAGCATCAGTTCAGCTATGCATGTCTATTCTATTGCTAGCATATTTTTTTTCAGATCCAGGCCAGTGCAAATCGCAGTAGTATGTCAATTCAGTAAGTCACTAGGACGACCCTAAAAGATGCTACAACAGGTCACTCACTAGCTATGTCTTGATTATAGCTGATGAAGACTATATTCTCCCCTAAAAGAAGTGTTAATCAAGTACTAGAACCTCCTTAATCATGTTGTTTAAAACACTCTACACTGTTCCCGTCCATCCATTTTGCAAAGTACGTGTGCATTTATATATGCTGCTAGTGGGCAGAGTATGTTAATTATGACGTACGTACCTTGACGAATTTCTTGAGAATCTTGGTGAAGGCCTTTACATTCAGAGAACTGCACCCATCCATCCATCATCCATGCAACAGAAAAAAGCACAACAAATCCGTCAGAGATGTCACAATTCTCACGGCGAAAGCAAAGGCAATTTTAATCAACTGAACCGGTCGTGCATGCATGGCGATGGGCGATGGCGGCCGGAGTGTGCACCTGAACTTCTTGAGCAGCTCGAGGCCGCGGTAGAGCGCCATGAAGGCGTCGCGGATGTTCTTCTCGGCGTGCTGCACCTTCTTCCGGTGGACGAAGGCGGCGGCCGGGTCGGCGCCGTCCTTGCGCAGCACGTTCACCAGCTCCTCCCACACCTTGAGCGCCGCCCGCCCCGGGTTGCTCGCCGGGATGTCGATGCGCACCGTCGACGGCAGCTGCAGCCTCCCGCCCCTGCCGCCGCCCTCCTTCTTGGCGTCCTTTTTGCCGGGCAGCCCCACGAAGCTGACGCCGTTGCGCTCCAGCGCCGCCATCACCTCGTCGGCCACCGCCGCGCCCTCCGTCATCTGCGCCTGCTGCTGCTCCACGCTCCCATCTGCACCGTGCCATGCGTGTCAGTGTCAGTGTCAGAGACTCCTCCTCCTCCTCCGATCGATGGAGATGGTGCTCACGTGCCATATTGCCATGCACACGCGTAAAGATGATCGAGAGGCCGGTAGTGGAGTTCATGTGCCGGGACGTGACGCGGGTTGGTTGGGTGTCGTACGTCGACACCAACGGACGCGCGTGTGCGCGCACCGGTAGTATGGAGTATGGACTATGGGCACCTACCTGACATGGACTGCGGCGTGGCGAGGCCCGAGAGGAGGTAGCGGCCGGAGTTGCTGAGCGCCGGCGAGGGCGGCGCCACCGCCGGTACGGAGCGGCCGCGGCCAGAGCCCCGGGCGCGGCGGGTGGCGGCGTGGTCGGCCAGGATGCGCTTGACGTCGGCGAGGATGCGGAGCTGGTCGATGAGCGCCTCGCCGCGGCCGAGCAGCTCCGCCTCCTGCGCCGCGTAGAAGGTGCTCACCTTCTCCAGCTCCTCGTCGGCCTTCTCCAGGAACTCCCGCTCCTGCACACGTCAAACACGTCAGTTAGTACATGAATGATTCAGTTGCAGATGCATCCACGAAATGCATGCATGCATGCATCAGCTTACATGCTTGTCCGTGGATCGCACGAGCTCGCCGGAATCCCCGCTCTCCTCGTCATCCTGCACGCCAAAATGCACATCATCAGTACCCTGCACGCACGTAGCCAGATCAACTCGTACCGCCTGACGCGCGCACGCACGCACCATGGAGGCCTGCACCCTGGGCGCGAACCGGGCGGCGAGGGCGCGGACGGGGTCGAGCACGGAGAAGCCAGCGCCATAGCCGGCGCTCTCGACGCCGGCAGCGAGGGCGGCAGTCTCCGGCGAGGAGTCTCCTGCGCTGCTGCTGTCGTCGGCGTCGCGCCGTTCGACCTTGATCCTCTTGATGAGCTTCTTGAGGCCCCTGTAGTCGACGAAGGCGGGCTTCCACTCCGGGATGATGCTGGCATCGTACTCCCGCGAGAACTTCACCATGTCCTCCGCCTATATACCACCACTCCAGCACTCCACTATGATCAGGCCGGTCGATGGTCGGGGGCTGAAGCGGGTTGCTTCTTGTCCGAGCCGATCGACGGAGCGAGCTGCTCACATGCGGAGGACAAGAGGAGGAGAGGGAGGCCGGAGGGGACAGGGACAGGCAGGAGTGATGGGAGAAGCAACCGTGCTTATATAGACCGAGGGACACACACGATCGGAGAAGCTACGATGGAGGAATGGATACTCTTTCTCCGTCTCTCTTCCCACTAACGAATGTGTGGACAGTGCACACAATTAAGCACCAAATTGGGAGGCACTAGTGCTCGCGATGAGGGCTGCGATCCACCGCTAGTGCCGCGGAAAAGGAAGGAAGATGCTGAAAAAGCATTAGGCCGGACGAATTAAAAGGCGGAACTAATCGTAAAGCAGCGCCGAGAAAGTCGACGGAATTCGTAGTGGACAGACACAATGCAGTGCAAGATATATCATATATGTTTTGAGTATGTGTTGCCGCTGCTCGATCAGCTGTAACTGGTTGCAATTTGCATGCGTCACTCAGGAAGAAAAGCAAAGGGAGGAAGGAAAGGGTGGCCAGGGGTGGAAGAAGAGGAAGAAGATGGGAGAATTAAAGGGGGCACGCACGTACGTTGCCCGCTTTAGTTTGTTCCTTCTGTTAATTTTCTTCTCGAGCTTAGCTTAGCTTGGTGCCCCGCCCCCATCTTTTGGGCGAAAAGACACGGGATGGGGAGCTAAGCAACACGCTTACTTGAGCCGCCCGCTCACGTACCCTGCCACTTATCCGGCCTGCCTGAAAACGGGAACAAACTGATTACAGCTAGCAAGCTAGATCACACGTTTATTAGACCCACACGGTGTATATGATCGGCGCCAGCCCCGTGTCGTGTCGATATGGTTGTGTGCATCGCAATGATATAGAATCGTGTCGCTTCGTGTAATGCATGCATCGTTATTGTCAAGATTATCGTTGCAGATCGTCCATTGGTACGTAGCTAGCAAATTCGCTCTTGAAAACCTGGACTAATTATATTTTTTTGCGAATAAGAGCAAGGTCTATTATAGAGCTTAAAGCATCCTAAACATAGCAAAAATACAAGGACCCTGCACAGCTGCATTACCGAAGGATCACTACCGTCATCGGAACGAGCTGCCAACACGTTGTTGCATTCGCTCCTCTCTGCCTGAGCCGGCTTGACCTCGTCATTACTAGCTAGCTAGGGCCTAGGGGCTCAGTGGCCGGAGCACCCAAATTATGAGGGTAACCTGGTTTCTTCTACTTCTAGATGAACGCAATTACTTAATGCGGTGCGTAACTGAACACGCTTTTAACTAATCAGAGAGGCCTAATTTGGTGCAATGGCGCACGTTATGTGTGGATGTGTGGATGTGTCGATGAGTGTGGTGTGCTTTACACATTTCGTGGGTGGATTGGGCGGCAGAGAGAGGGGGATCGGCTAATCGCAAGTTGGAGGGAGATCCCATTAGTTGTACGTATGTGTGGGAGCGACCGAGCACGCACGCACGCACGCACGCTAGCTGCATATGCATGGTGGTGGTGCCGGCGCGGCAGCGGGTGGTGGCGAGCGGCTGCGCGCGGCGGGAATCCGACGCGGCCGTGACGCGCCGGCGACAGCCTCCGCACCTGGCTCTGCATGCATGCATGCACAAGTGGGACGTGCCTAGCTTTTCGCCCTGCACCGGGTGCACGCCCACGTGGCACACGTGCTGACAAGGGCGTATCGGTCAAAACTGGTGTATATATTACTATACCTATATATGGTAAAAATGTAGACCCTGTCTAGCCACTTGAAGCACCTGAAGGTAAGGAAAAACTACACGATCTCAAGAGAGAGAGAGGAGAGACTACATGTGATGGACACGGCTCAAGTCAAGGCATTGCCGTGAATCAACCTGTGGTTGAGTTGGTTAGGTGGACAATGGTATTCCCAACCCACCAGGGTTCAAATCCTGGTGCTCGCATTATTCCTGAATTTATTTCAGGATTTTCGGCGATACGTTTTCAGTGGGAGGAGACGTTTCCGTCGACGACGAGGCGCCTACGGTGACTTCGTAAATCTCAAGATGATATGCCGGCTCAGTCTCTCGGAGGTGCTCATAGGGGTAGGGTGTGCGTGTGTGCGTTTATAGGGGTGAGTGTATGCGCGTGTATATGAGCGCTTGTGTCTGTACTGATGCTCAAAAAAAAAAGTCAAGGCATTGCCCAGTTCTTATTTTCTAAGGCGGTAAAGAGCTTGTTTTATTCGACAATTACAAAGAAAGATGGTACTAGTTCATACTCCCTCCATTTCACAATGTAGTGCTTACTCTATCCCCGTGCTTTAATTTTGACCGTAAATTTAACTATCAAGACCGATTGCGGCGGAAGCAAAAGTTATATTAGTGAATTCGTATTCGAAAGGAGTTTTTAATTATGTAACTTTTTCTCTCGCCGCAGTCGGTCTTGTTCGTTAAATTTATGGTCAAAGTTCGACCTCGGGAAGCGCGGACGCACTATATTTGAAATGAAGAGAGTATATAACAGAAAGTCAACAAGATGCAAAACGACTATGAGTAAATAAAATTAAATAAAAAACCGTCCAAAGCAATAGAGAAAGAGTTATCTTAAAGTTAATGTTAACGGCACATTTGTCTGATCCAAGCAATGGCATGTGTGCTCTGTGCAAAAAAGTTGAGGGAAATCTTCATCGGACAGCCATCGACATTGACCGAGAATATCTGTAAATTTGTTTAAATTTGCTATTGGCACTGACATGAACGTCACCGACCTGACTGCCGCGCTGCTTTGTGGGAAAACATTTGATTTGCTGTGTAGGCTAAAATAACGAAACTGAGGAGTCTGGCACAGTTTTCTTGTTTACACTTGTTTTTTTTTGGCGACACTCCAATGATGAATTGTGATTTTCACGAAATTTCAAATCTGGATATGAATTTAACTCATCTGCTCTTGAGTAGTTTTTAAGGACTTTTTTGTGTGCAGAATGTTAAAGATTTGTTGGGGCCAGGGTGTTTTGCAGGCTCTTTCGAGTACTACTTTTGACTCCTTTGAGTAGTGCTTTTGACTCCTAAACTCCTGCATGGTCAAGCCACACACAAAAATGTTCTCTTTTGGCAAAAAATAAGAGACAAAATGTTCTCTTTTGGCCAAAAAAAAATGTTCTCTTCTAGCGGCCCTTGCTTTCTAAGCTCTGCACATGTGCGGTGACAGAGCTTTATTAGGATTTAGGGCCAGAGTCGGTCGTGTCCACCTAGTAGATCTTTGAAAAATGTAGGCTCTTTTGACCCCTTCTAAAATGCTGCATGCATGGTCAAGCTCGCTACACCGCGCAGTATATACATGTGTGCCATGCTTTGAGACTCGGCACGCTCGGATTTGAGCCACATCGATCGATATATCGCCGGATGTGAAGGGGAGTTCGGCAGGGACGGCACACCGGTAAAAAAACCTCTATAAAAATTTAAAAAAATATTCTGGCCGGTGGGCCCACAGTGGATGCAAAGAAGAATGTGCGTTGCACGAGCCAACATTTTTTGTTGACCCTGCGTGCGCGTGTGGGGTGCAGTGGCTGGGAAGGCGGAGCATTGTCAGCGGCAGGGTAGGCCCTATGCACCTAGATCGTTGAAATATTTCACTCGATCTTTCGGACTCGTTCCAAAATCCAGGTGCATGGTCAAGCTCCGCCACAACGACAGCGGGCATGGAGTGACCAGTAGTGTGTGCCACGTTTCGAGACTCGGCACGTACGACGACGTCGGTCGTTCATTCCCTAATTAAGTAACCTCCAAACGTCCTAGACCGTACCGTGTCAAAAAACAGGAGACGACCCGCTGTTCACCGGCACAACAAACTGTTCGTGTGTGCGTACGTACGTAACACAAACTTACTACGCCAAATAGTACTACGACGCAACATTTCGGACTATTTGTTTCAAAAAAACATGCCCGCTGAAATATTTCACTCGATCTTTCGGACTATTTGTTTCAAAAAAACATTTCGGACTATTCGACACTCTTTTCGTTTTGACCCCTTGTTGTTCTAAAAGTAAAATCCTCATGCATGCATGCGCTGCCACTGCCTGCATGCGGGCACAGTGCGTGTGTGCCATTTCTCTCGAGACTCGGCGCATTGTTCATATGTCAACCTATGCTCGAAACCTGAGTACCACGTGCATTCCTGCGTAAGTTCCTCTGTGACGTATGCAACCAGACCGCACCGTACGTGTCGAAAAGACACTAGAATCAGCACATTGTTCGTGCCCTAAGCTAAGCAACCTCAAAACCAGATCATGTGATGTACATGCCCCGTTCCGGTCTCTCTGTGACATATGCACACGCAGACTCACAGCGAGACGGCCAACCCGCTGCTCAGCACGCGTGTGCATGTGCGAACCAAACTGTGATTGGATGGTTAGGAGGATAGTGGTATGTCCAGCCCATCAGGGTTCAAGTCCTGGCATCCAGAATTTATTTTAAAATTTCAGGCGATGCGCGTTTGGTAGGAGGAGATGTTCTCATTGACTACAAGATGCATACGATGAACTTCGTAAAATCTTAGGATGACATGTTGGCTGAGTCTCTCGGTTATGCTCATACGGGTAGGGTGTGCGTGTGTGCGTTCATAAAGATGGGTATATATGAGCGCTTGCGTCTGTATTATATTAAAAAAAAAACACGCGTGCGCATGTATGCATGCCAGCGATTTTCCATGAACAGTCTCTTTCCAAGCTCTGAATCTTTTCTTCTCATTATATGAATTTTGATTTTGCTAACCACATGTCCCATGGGGTTCTCTTTTTTTGCGAATGAAGCTCCGAATCTGCACCGTCAAAGAAAAAAAAACAAAGAATCTGCACGGTGAATAAAAAAGTACAGAGCTTCGAATCTGCTTGACCTCGATCGGGCGACCGACGGCCGGTCACCCACGGCGAGTTCGTCCGCTCGTTCGGTGCTACGTGACGCCGGCGAGGGTGAAAAAAAACCCGTCAAATCCTCTCTACCACGCACACAATGAGCGGTCGTGGCGTGCACCCGGCCGGTGGGCTCGCAACGGAAAGCTTGTCCGGTCTAGCCCGGTCCGCGACGGCACGGTCACGGAAAAAAAGCATGCGCACGTACTACGCCACGCGACGCAAACGGCGTCGTGCCTGCGTGCCACGCGCGCTGCTTCATTGTCAGTTTCTTCTCGTCGCGGGTACGGATGTGCGTCGTTGTCACCGGCGCATGCAGCTGCTTGCTGCCTGCCGCTGGGATGGCCACGAGATCTCTTGCTCCCCCCCGGTTCCAAAATTACCACGGCGTTCGGATCAGTCCTGAAGATACACATTTTATAATGCTTCTTTGAATCTCTTGTTATGACAATGTTAGCAACGGATTTTGTCAGACGAAATCTACACAATTTCTTTTTGTTATGATCGTTTGTCAAACGTTCGGAAGCTTGCTTCCGACGAACGCTTCAGGTTCTTCCCCGTGGAAAAAAAACATTTAGAATCATTTTTTTAACCACCGTGAGTAATTTGTCAAATAAGGCTGAGCGTAATTTTAACCTCCGTTGCATTCAGAATCTTTGCTTTAACAACTAGTAAAACATGTCGTTTGAAACATTCCTTGGCGGCACTGTACAAACTACTCCAGCTATAGCTGCACCGGTGATGATCTGGCCGCAACCGTAGCCACAACAGACTAGTGTCGCGTGTGCGTGTCACATGATTCGTGACGTCACATGTTCATGTCGCGTACGTACATGTACTGTATTTTATTGAGTACACATCTCGTATCGCAATGAAAAACGGCGAGTTGTTGCCTGCGCTTTGGGTCTCTCTGTTGCCGGGCGGCGGCATTGACCTCTCCGGCCGAAAATGGTAAGCGTACCCAAACAACATACACACATTAAAAATGACACTGCTTCAGGTTTTGGCATGTAGGGCCAATGCTCATGATCACTGCCCCCATGTTCTTGCGATGGCTCAAATAATAAAGGATTTCGCTGCAAATCAAACGTCAGGCAAATCAAACACCGAAATGAAAAGGAAAACCTTTGCAATGCCTGCTAAAGAAAATTATCATCCTCGCGACAATATAGTTTGCCATCTTGAGTATTTGATTTGCCACGCTTAAACATGTGACACCAGATTTTTAGCACGCCTGCTAAGACAATTCCTTTTTTGTTAGATGGGTCCCACATGTAAGTGACATGTTCTTTTATCCCCCTCCCCCCCCCCCCCCCCCCCCCCCCCCCCCACACACACACACACACAGAGTTGGTCTCACATGTAAGGGAAGAAGCAGTTGTTTTTAGTCAAAGGGTCCACCTACAAGGAGTAGCAATAACATGCTGAAATGACACGTCATGGTCAAAGGTCTTTGACCGGACGAAAATGGGGCCGATGGGAAAAATCATAACACCACCTTGTAGTTTAGGGTTAAAACTGAGGGGAGGTGAAAACTAAGGGTGAAATCATTGGACGGGCACCAACTAAAAGCATGAAATAAGAACCCAATAATAAATGTACCATGATCAAATGAAAACTCTATATAGAGGTACTCAATTCTCATACATATACATATCTGCACCCTTCTAATCAAAATCTAGTAATCAAGTATATTATATCATAGTTAATAAATACCGCCATAGTTTATAAGAAAAACTAACTACTAATAATTTTTTGTTGTAGGGCTTCTTTGCACAATGCTAACTCCAGTGTCTGACAAAACACCTACGTATCGTTGAAAATCAAAGATTATGGCTTCATGATTTCACCGTCCGCCCCAGCATTACGAAGATGCACACAATCACATGAACTGTGTAAAAACATAACTAAATGTTGTAACTATATTTCGGATGATTGAGCATGAATTGAAAATGTAAGAGCATGTGCCATGCCACAGAAAGCCCCCCCCCCCCCCCCTTTTTTTACTCCCGCCAAGATCAAAATCCATTGGTAATCGAGCCAAAGTGTTCATGGGCGGAACACACGAGTGGTGTTTTTGGTAGAAGATTCGCTTTTTTATATGTTTCATGAGGAAATCAGGTATCGTCCGCATCTACATAAAAAAAAATCACCCAACCACATGAGTCGTGTAAAAATAGAACTGAAACTATGGAGTCGTGTTTTGTTGATTGAGCACCATGATAAAAAATGTAAGAACAAGTGTCATGCGATGGAAACTTCTCTTCCGTCACGTCAAATATGCGTGAAGCAATATTTCCCCCTCTCCTCTTGAGTCCCGCCAAGATCAAAATTAGTTGGCAATCGACCCAATGTGCATGAGCACTACATAGGATTGCAGCATTTTCGTGGAATATTCTCTTGTAGATGTGTTTCACGAGGAAATCAGATACCGCCCGCCTCTGCATACAGAAATGCACACAACCACATGAACCGTGTAGAAATATAATTGAAAGTGCGGAATCATGTTTTGGCTGTTTGAGCACGA
Source organism: Triticum monococcum (assembly GCA_034509565.1). Lineage (NCBI taxonomy): Eukaryota > Viridiplantae > Streptophyta > Magnoliopsida > Poales > Poaceae > Triticum > Triticum monococcum. Next base: position 616,839,588 of record CM067846.1, read on the forward strand.
TGATAGAAAACGTAAGAACAAGTGTCGGGCTATTGGAACTTCTTCCTCGTCACGTCTAGTATGCATTCTGGATCTTTTTCCCTCTCTTTTTGAGTCCTGCCAAGATAAAAATCAGTTTGCAATCTGAGCCAAAGTGTGCACGGGTACAACACATGATTGTGGTATTTTTGGCAGAATATTCTCTTCTTGATCCGTTTCATGAGGATAACATGTCACTGAGCACAACCATAAAGCCTCAAGATGAGGCTTGTAGGGATATGTTAATTAAACTTGAACATATACCACCTAGCACGCAAGACACTGGCCAACGCCTACTTTATCTGGATTAATGCTCCCTGTAGACGAAAATGCCAAAGCCTAAGATGAGAAGGAGAGCGAGGGAGAGAGCTTTCTCCAGAAAGGGAAGATCGTTGTGAGGTGCATGCTTTCTTCTGATAATTAAGGGCATCCCCTTATTGGGCCGTGCTTACACAAATCCAAGAAAGGACAACATGAAAGCTCCATCGCACTACGCTTATAATTGTATAAAAATGGATACTTGATGAGTTGGCACGGTGCATGCATGCATGCTTAGGGCAATGGCCGGCTAACTTGTGCATCATTAGCAGTGTGTGGGTTGGGTTGTGCTGATTCCAACCCGTGCACGGCTTGTTTTGTGTCCATATGTGTTAGCGGGGAGGTATTCACATAGCACCAAGAAACCCATGGCCAGATATGGATGTAGCTTTACCTTGCTTATGCTTTAGTTTGTTAATTTGGTACCATGGATAGGGTTAGTGTAGCATAGAAAACTGTAGTTTACTTTTGGAAACTAAAGGCGCGTTTGGTTACACGCACTTGAGTCTGAGGTTACATGAGACAAACCACAGAAATATCTTAGCTCCTTTTTCTATAGTGGTTAATGGAGATGCATATGTTTTTGGCAAACTACCTACGATTTACTAGTTAGTCCGCAAAACTTCTCGTCAGTGTACTTAGTAGCATGTTGGAGGCTTTGTTACGTCGGTGCACCCAGAGTAATAGGTCGCCGATACACTTGTTGGAGGATTGCATTGTGCGCTTCGTCTTCTTGGTTGAACACAAGGGGATGGAGCCATCGTGTGGTAGCATGGGGCTTTGATCTCCTAGCGGTGTATGTTTCTGCCTCTATTCGTGTCTCTGGGGATGATGTTACGTGCAATCACATCATCTAGCTAGTATTGTTTAAAAAAATGGGTCTGAACCTCCCGATAACCTGAGATAGTAGTGCAATTATTCGTGCTATGCCAATATGGCCCGATTAGCTAGATAAAAAATGAATAAACAAATACTGGAGGGTTTCGAACAGTCCGAAAGCCGCGTTTAGGAATGGCCTTATCTACCCATCCTCCCTAATGAACTTCTATCCTCACTCCAGCATTATCAAATAACATTTGTTTTACATTTCGGCTTCTAGAATTAAAAGATCATATAAAACAGGCTTTTGTGCCGTTTTATAGATAAAGCTAGGCCAACGCATTATAGAGGAGGAGCTGAGGACGAACCCCATGCGGCGACAATCCTACATTTTATCTTCTCCTATGAGCTGTGCTCTTATTTGTTCAATCTTCCGAAGTAAGAATAAAATAAAAATAAAGTCAACTCCTAAATTCCACCCTCTCACTGACTCATGCCTACAAAAAATTGAAAAGGACAAGAGAGCTAAAATAACAATATGAAAAGGTCAATTTGAAAGCACCTCCTATTGGTTCATGCCTACACAAATAACACGAAAGTCAAACTGAAGTGGCATCCACTTACTGGTCCATGCCTACCTACACAATTAAGAAAGTCCAATTGGGGTTTAACTCTTACTCGATGTGTCAGTGTACGTTGCATGTTTGGGGGAACCGCTGCTTAATTTTGCCCCGTCCGTAGCTACTATCGATGCACTCTCAGCCCGATTTGCACACGTACAAGCTTCTTCTACATAGCTGGTTTGTTCTTCACCAGTAACATGGGAAAATATGTATAAACTTGGAAGACAATGTCAAATGCGAGGCTGCCAAGCTGTACGGTGTAGAACGTTTGTTAGTGAGATAAAAGAAGTTGCTTTCAAATGATGCAATCTTTTTTGTCTTGTTACTGGAAAGTTTGTCTACTGACAACCAAAATTTGGTTTAATTTGATTTGTTGACAATGTGCTATCCTTTTAGTAAGATTCCCTTTGCCTATGGAAAGATCCCTTTTACGTATAAAAAGATTCCCTCTAGATTCCATCAAAGATTGCTCAAGTGAAGAGCAACTTTTTTATCTTGTTACCGGGCAGCTTGTCTAATGACAACTGAAATTTGATTTAATTTGTTTTGTTGACAATGTGCTATCATTTTAGTAAGATTCCCTTTGCGTATGGAAAGATCCCTTTTACGTATAAAAAGATTCCCTCTACGTATGAAAAGATTCCATCATAGATTGCTCAAGTGAAGAGTAACCCTTCTTATCTTGTTACTGGTCAGCTTGTCTAATGACAACCGAAATTTGGTTTAATTTGATTTGTTGACAATGTGCTATCCTTTTAGTAAGATTCCCTTTGCGTATGGAAAGTTCCTTTTACGTATAGAAAGATTCCTTGTACGTATGAAAAGATTCCATCAAAGATTGCTCAAGTGAAGAGCAACGGTGTAACATGAGATGGCAAAGGAAATTACAAAACTAATAATTTGTGTCTTGTAAGAAAAGATGAGTGGATAGTATCAATGGTCACAACCAAGAGGTGCAGTGGTCATCTCGGTGGAACATTACCCTTTGGCGCTAAGTTCTGTACCCGATGTGTTGTATTTGAACCAGGCTAATGCTTGTTGGGGTTGCCTTACTCGCATGTTATAGAACGTGTGCGCCACCTAAACTCAGTAAGTGGCGTGGATTGACCTCGATAAGTTTGCATCAAAGGATACCACCAAAAGAATGTGCGCGTGAAACGAAAAAGGAACGTGCAGCTTTTCGACATTTTATCCGGATAAATGCGTACACATCGATCTGGGAGAGTTTAATACGTTTCAGTAAGTAGCCATATCTACGAGCAACAAGGACTGACCTGAAGATGATAACAGAAGTTCATCATGTTGCCCGGCTTTGTCAGTCCACCGGTTTGTTCACACCATCAGTTGTCGGTACAACCAAACTGAGATAGCATGTTTAAATTTTCAAGAGAAACACACGTCTTCGAACTCTGCAGATTTGCTACTAATCAAGTGATGAACTCTACTTCGAATTCCGCTGATTTGATACTAATTAGGTGGCGTACGACTTGGAATTCTGCAGATTTGCTACTACAAAAGAACTTGCTTAGCATGGAGGATTTACGAGTGAGTAATCGATGGCATTGCTGTCTACCTCTTCTTTTAATTAGGAAAAGCTTGAAGTGATAGGCGCTGTGTCGGGGACGATAAAGAAATTTGGTCCGGGGCCAGGCTAATGATTCAGCCCTTTTTTTTAGCAACGTACTAAATTTCCGTTTGCTCTTTTTTTCTGCAATAGTGGCTGAAGTGGTCACTGAAATTTAACTTTTTGCTTGAGAAATGAAGATGTTTTGTGTGGGATTTTCCGTAATCAAAGGCTACTCAAAATGACAATACTCAACTAAAGAAAATGTCAAAGCGGTGTTCCTTCGGATGACACAATCTGTTTTGTCTTGTTACTGGGTACTTTGTTTGATGACAACCAAATTTGGTTTAATTTGATTTGTTGACAATGTGCTTCCTTTAAGTAAGATTCTCTTTGCGTATGAAAAGATCCCCTCTACGTGTAGAAAGATTCCCTCACACGTATAGAGAGATTCGACAAAATATTGCTCAGGACACAGAGAGAGTATTCTAGAGAGCAGATCTTAAGTCCAAAAACCGAGACACGTCTAAGTTTCTTAGAAAATAAATAAATCCAAGTGAAGCGAAGGCAAGTTATAACATGAGAAAAGCAAAAGAAGACTCCAAAATTAGGAATACATGTATTTTAACAAAAGACAACAAGTAAATGGTACCAGCAGTTGTCAGGATAGTACATTCATTTGACTCCTGCCTGTCTTTTGCTCACATGTTATAGCATGCGCCACCTCAACTCAATATGCGGCGATGGGTCGATCTGGAGAATTTTGCATCACAGGTTACCGCCGAAAGATTGCGCGAAAAGGAAATGGAATGTGTAGCTTTCAGCATTTTCTCCGGGTAAATGCGCATTGATCTGGGAGAGTGTCATACGTTTCTATAAGTAGGTTCAGGCAATAAAAACCGATCTGAAGATGACAACAGAAGTTCATCTTTTTGCCAGCTTTGTCAAACCACCGCACGAAATTCAGAGGTGATGTACCAAACTGTTTTGCTGTACTTAACATGAAGGATTTTATCATTTATGAGTGAGGGACGCCATTTCTATCTATCTGTCTTTATTAGGAAAAGCTCGAAGCGAATGGTGCTGTATCATGTGCGAGAAAGAAATTTGAGCTGGGGCCAAACTGATAATTCAGCTTTTTTTAGCAATGGTACTAAATTTTCCTGTACTCTTTTTCTGCAAAAAGACGTATAATGCAACTGAAATGGTCACTGAATTTAGCTTTACATCCTAGAAAAGAAGATAGTGTGCGTGTGGGCGGCGTTTTCGGTAATCCAAAGCTATTATCATCGGCACAGTTCACTACTTTCAGTCACATTCCTTTTATATTTGCTTTAAGATCACCTATTCTTCTAAAGTATTTTAAAAATGGACGGCGAAAGCTCTGCCTGTTCATATCGCACACGAAAAGAATATCACAAACATAGCCATATGTCCCAAAAAGAGACATTGAAAAATTAAAACCACTGCAAATATATATGATATAGGCGGAGTGAATTGCCACTTTCAAGAGTAGATCATGATTTTATTTTTCAGAAAATAATAGTAGATGGTGATGCATAAATGTGTACACACCCAAAGCCCATTAAGTGGGCTGTGCACAGGTAGGTGTGCTAAGAGGTTACCAATAAGTGGTTGCAATCAGTGGACAGAAGCAGGTCTCTGTCACATAGATCTCTGAATTTCCAAACTTACTTTTGATTGTTTGTTCAAACAAAATAATCTGCTGATTCTGATCTGCACTGCCGAGAAACTTGCAGCTGCCGTGGTGAGCTTCAGACAGGGACTGCACTTAAATAGCTACCTTAAACCAGTGGGCAGGATGAGCCTAGCCGGTGCAGGTGTTGGTTGGGTGGAGGCTGACGTCTCCCAACTCAAGCGCCGCTCGCCTCTGCTCCTCACAATTCCGGCTGATCTGATGATACACGGCAAAAGGCGCCCGATATAGCGGTTTTCAGCTGTAAAGAGAAACGGCTCATCTTTTTCCTGTTCTCCTTTTCTGCATTTTTTCCCTTTTTATTTCTATTTTTGTGGAAAATTAATCGTGAATGCGACGCTGACCGACTCGACCGGATTTGCGACGTATCTGTCCAGCGAAGTTGTTCAGTCAGTTTATGGCCTCGAGATAGAGGCCAAAATTTTGCCGGAAATGCTTTGGCCAGTTGCAGCGAGCTGACCTTGGGGTCTTGTCCTAGGCGACTGAAACTGTTGGTGGTCTGCATGCTTTGTCACCAGCATGTAATGCAACCTCTTATCACCATGAGTGACATATCACATATCCATATCTCATATTTTGGCAGCATTTGGGTATTTTTTTTTCCAAGGAGAGAAAAAGGAGCACTTCTTGCTCTGAAGCGGTAGACCCTTTCTTTTCCATCTTTTCATTTGGAGAAAACAAAATTGAGTTGATTGTAGCCTACAGTCCAGATGAAAAGATGCATTCCACTCAGCAAAAGAAAAGGAGAAGATTGCACTCTCTTGATCTCTGTTTTTTGCTTTAGTTTCTTCAGAGCAACCTTGAGTTCCATCAACATACCAGTTTTTCCATGCACTGATAGGCTGCTATGTAGAATCTCCACCTGTCAGATAAGGATGGCATCCATCTGGTACTCTCATGAGAATATACCACTATCTGATACCTAACATTGCCATTGAGGCCATCCCAATAATTAACCATGCAGCAGTGCACACACTTTCTTCAGAAAGAGAAAAATGCAGTGCACTTCTACTGCTTTCTGAATTTCATTTCATGCCAATCCATTTCACACAGTTTCATCCACAAACAGAAACCATTTGCTGACTGAACCCACTGCTGCATTGCCCCTCATCCAAGCTGAATCACCAGGTCAATGGATCCACCGAGGCGCCAATGACGCGCTTGCGCCTCGCACACAGTCGACCGATCGACCCATTGCCGACTTGGACCCGAAAGGAGCCTCACCATCCCACCTCAAGTGGGGAACAAACCAAAACGCAGTGAGCCCATGGCCACTAGCACCCTGATTCAGATCCAGTGATGTGTTGCACTCACCCGGTACTACGTTGTGCCATCTTTTCCTTGAGGGCGCTGTTACAGTGTCTATTTCAGGGTCCATCCATCTATCTCCCGAAGCAGTGGGTGAATGGATGGTTGAGCAGGGACCAGGTGCGTCACCCTTGGCAAGGATCTGCACATTGACATGGAAAAGTTTGGATAAAAATCTGAGTGCATCCATGCATGCCATACCATTCCTTTCTCTATTCAGAAATAGCACATTTGACATTCTTTTCGTATCACTTGCGACATAGGTTTCACATTCGGAAATATAGCACATTTGACATGCTATACATAGGTTTCATACCAACTGAATGTTGGCGCAAATGACCACTCAAAGTTAATTTAAGTAAAGATGAGTGAGTACTTTCTCAACCTAGAGATGACCCATTAGTTATTATTCACTACCTGAAGTTGGTGGGTAGAGATTTTCTGGTAAGATCTTGAGGAAATCAAATGGTGGACAATTAAAGAGGGAAAAGGTTCAGGTTATTCCAGGATGCAGGAAACGTGTGCCTGTCAATCTCTTTTCCATGGGGCAGCCTTTACTGTCATACTACTATAGAGAAGTTGTGTAATTGGATCTCTCGTGTACCACTCATCCACATTATGCGCGCCACTGAAAATCGAGTAAGTGCATCCTCTTTTTCTCAATATGTTGGTCCTCCAAGATAATATATGTGTATGGCCCTCAGTGGATACCAGATCAAAAGACATGGGCCTGATTTGATACCACAAGTACAGCATGCTCTCCTACTTGGTTCATAAGTTTCGTCATGGGCTAAAGGCTAGCACCTATATTGCTCTACAGACAAGCAAGCAAACTATGACATAATATCTTATATTTGTGGGCGCGACGAGACGGTCGACAAGGCATTGCTGCTTTCAGGTTGCTTACTTACCAGAATCTATCCCTGTTCACCGGTAGATATTCGGACACGACCTTTCCTCTGGCGTTCATCACTCCATCGACAAGGTAGCACCCAATCGATCCCAGCACTCGGATGAAGGAATCTGCTCACCATGAAATTGATGAGGGGGTTGTTTGTGCCGGTCTTGCAGCCAAGACTGGTTTCGTACATCTCCGTGGTCAAGTTGCCGTCATGTTTGTGAAGTAGAAATTCCAATTGGGATAGAGTTCATTCAGCTCTGTCAATAACTTCCTGCGTTTCAAACATTATGAGAGCTGAGGTTCAGACTTCAGAGTTCAGACTAACTGCAGAAATGCAATAAAAAGCAGGATATATTGCAATAGCACCAAATGGAGGAATTGGGAGCTAAACTTGCCTGCATTTGAGTAGAGAGACAGATGTTGGTGAGACTCCGTCGGCAGAGGCACACAGCCACTGCCATTTCACATGCCTTGTCCCCCATCCTTACATGCATACTGAGAAGAGGTTTGGGTGCATATGGTTCATGCTCTGACCACACAAGACGTTCGATGTCAGATTCCGTCCTTCTGACAATATTGTCCTGCAACTGTGACTCTTCTGGTTACCTAATCTGAAAAGGCAGAACTCAGAACAATTAAATTAGATGGCAGCTTTCGCCGCAGAACCTCCAGTGGATCAAGATCGTTCTAAACAGTTTCAAGAACCAACTTTGCCACCTGCAAACCAAATGCAGAAAGCCTGGACACATTCAGTAGTCTGCACATATACTCGGTCTGGAACATCATTTTTTGGTGCTACCGTAGTAAACATCATAACAGTGATAGCCGATCATGTAAATATAGAACTGAAGAAAACAACCAATGCTGTTTGGAATAGCAAGGCATACATAGAGGGAGCACAGCTTGGATCAAACCAGTGCAACTGAAAATTACATCATACGTGACCACAAGGCAAAACACATAGGGAAACAGAACATTGTTGTCAAAAGTAATTGGTTCTATGATTTTCGTACCAAGCAGACTTCAAAAAGGGAGAGACAAATCTGAGCAGGAGGAACCCCTTAATTAGAACTAATTGGTGTTACACAGGGGACTACTGGATGACACGTTGCTTTGCAAAAGAACCATCTACACATATGACATATGTCACTCGATATAACTCCTGGAGCAATTCCAAATCTGGGCAGCTGGCAGGCAGGCATAGCAAATTACCAGAATAATAAACTACCGGTAGATTTGTTAGACTCAACCAAAACTACATGCGGCCACCTTTTTTCAGGGGAAGATACTCTCACGGTAACAATGCTATGAGGATAAGATGGCATAAGCTCCATTTCCGTTACACATTCTAATTGACCTGGTACGAAATTCTGTCTTAGAAAACTCAAAGTTCCAACCTGAAGACACCGCAGACAAAAACATCGCTTCTGGACAGCACCCCCATGGCAGTTTTTTTGCTACTAGGTATGCAAGAAAACAGAGCCCATCCAATAAAACAGAGCTCATCCAGTAACTATCTGGCATCCTTGTTCTTAACATGGCATTTCTGTGGAACAGCAGGCAGAGGGTAACTCTTGCATCAGCAACTTGCAACGCATGTCTCAACGTTGCAAAGGGCGTAGTCTGGATAATTTAAGAGGAACGAAACAAATGCATCGCAAGCACCAAAAAATGGAAGACAAATCACAGTTGCTGATGGAATCCATTACCCGAAACAAGACCTTGGTTCGCCTTGCAGAAGGTAATCATCACCACGGTTACTACGCTATCATAAAAAAAAAGAAATACATCCTCCTGTACTGAATAAGATGTTAGAATAAATCCGAGGCAATATCATTGATCATTCGAGGACCAAGCAATCACACGAGCACGACACCGAAATTTGTTAACGAGGTTCACCGATATGGCTACATTCCCGGGGCTTGACTACGGGCGCTCCTCTCCGTGACACCGTCACAATACCGCACATCGGCCACTCGGGCGCCAGCACACGCCGCCGGCTCCCCTTTGCGTGCCTGTGCTATTATGTTGGCATAGGTTACATCGTGTGTCTAGCCCCGCTATATATGAGAGGCCTAGGATAAAAGTGTCCTATTAGGACACGACTCCATATCTTATCTAAACACAATACAACTACAAGTCCAACTGTAACCTACCTTGTACACAATATTCGACACAACTCTAACCTAAGAAATCACGTCATTCACAACTATTGATGGTAATTACAGAAGCGTATGTGTGTGACAGAAATCCTGTATGCAACCAGCCAGATAACACATACATGAACTATCCTATTTTCAAGAACGATCCTTATCATTGCAGTGTAGCATCTTACAGGCAATACGTCTCGATTGCAGTACAGCTGCCAATCTCGGAGTGCACGGTCGCCGGCGTCTTCCGATGCTCCGCCCCACGTGCGTCTCCGCCGCGTGGATCTAGGATGTCTAATTCCCGCGCATCGCCTCCATCTCCCTCGCCTCTCTGGTCTCCGGCGAGCCCTCCCCCGTCTCCGGCCGGCCACCTATTCTGCTCCGCGGTGGCGCAGGCATCCTCCAAGAGGTCATGGATGGATAGAAAGGAGCTCGCAAAGGCGATGGATAAGAAAGAACTCGTGGCAGCGGTGACGGAGGAAGTGTTGGGTGTATTTTTTTCTCTCTCTCTTTGACGGGAACGAAGAGGCAGCGGTGTGTTTCTTTTATGCCACCCTATTCTGCTCCACTATGATCCAGCCCACAAAGTAGCCCAAGGCCCAATAAAATAATCTCTTATTAATTTCTCCACACGTTCTTCTAAAAAACATTTCTCCACACGGATCCGTTTTTTAAAATGAAAATAATAATCTAGAAAAAGAGCATATACCTATCGTTGGCATCTCATTCCCCTCTACATTATTGATGTTTTTTGTTATATAAAAAAACATAATTATCCAAGCAGTCGCTGTTTTCTTTTTAGGATGCCGTCTAGCGGGTGGCCGTTGGCCCGCTAGCGCTCTGTAGTGGCCGGCCGAAAAAGGAAATATTTTGTCCTCCTAATTCATATTAGGAAAAGTAAATAGGTGTGAACATGATATAAATAAAAATTAATTGCAAAGCAGCCACGTAAAATGTGAACACACTTCGCGTTTTTAAATTTTTAAAAAACCATAACTTCCAAACCGCGTATCGAAATTAAGATCCGTTTTCACTTTTGGAACCCTTGTGGCGTGCTCTTCGAAACTAGATCCCGCATGGCTATATTTTGACGAAATTTTTTTGTGCAATTTTTTCTCTATTTTGTGTAACTGCCTAGCCGTTGATGTGCAACTACCTATCAGGGATGTGCAACTTTTCTCCTATGCCGTAAACGCGTAGTTTTTAATGATGGTGCCAAACTACCTCCTTCCAATGAAATGCGCAACTTCGTCTGTTGCCCAGGCCAACAGCATAATAGTTGATCTGCAACTTTTCCCTGCCCGTGGATGTGCTTCACTGTCTGTTACATCGGCCAACAAAACTAACAGTGGATGTGCAACTTCGTATACTGCCACGGCCAACTGTCTAACCGTGATTTGCAACTTTCTCTCATACCTCATGATGTGTAGTTCCCTTGCTAGTGTTGGGGAACGTAGTAATTTCAAAAAAAAAATCCTACGCACACACAAGATCATGGTGATGCACAACAACGAGAGGGGAGAGTGGTTGTCCACGTACCCTGGTAGACCGAAAGCGGAAGCGTTAGCACAACACGGTTGATGTAGTCGTATGTCTTCATGATCCGACCGATCAAGTACCGAACGCACGGCACCTCCGAGTTCAGCACACGTTCAGCCCGATGACGTCCCTCGAACTCCGATCCAGCCGAGTGTTGAGGGAGAGTTTCGTCAGCACGACGGCGTGGTGACGATGATGATGTTCTACCGACGCAGGGCTTCGCCTAAGCACCGCTACAGTATTATCGAGGTGGACTATGGTGGAGGGGGACACCGCACACAGCTAAAATATCAAACGATCAATTGTTGTGTCTCTAGGGTTCCCCCTTGCCCCCGTATATAAAGGAGCAAGGGGGGTGCGGCCGGCCAGGAGAGAGGGCGCGCCAGGAGGAGTCCTACTCCCACTGGGAGTAGGACTCCCCCCTTTCCTAGTTGAAACCGACGAGGTTGCTCAAGCAAGGCGGTAGCCCTTTGTGCCGTTTGTCGATGTAGCCGAGAGCGTAGGGTGGTGGAGCCGTGGTCGAGGTAGCCGTGCGAGGAACGTCGTGGTCGATGTTGAGTCGGGGAGCCGGTGTCGAGGATGTCGCCGTGGAGCTGCGGGTGCAAGGAGGCGCCGACTTAGTCATGGGCGTAGTGGTGTCGAAGGAGTGGTGCGTCGGGGAGAAGAAGTTGTTGACGACGCATCGCGCCGGGGTTGCCAAGCCTGGGGACACATCATAGACGAAGGCACACACCGGTGTTGCCAGCACCGGGCATGCGTAGACGGACGAATACGAAGTTGACGAAGTGCCGCACCAGGCTTGCCAGGCCCTGGGACACATCATGGACGAAGGCACGCTTCGGTGTTGCCAGCACCGGGCATGTGTAGGCTGAGACCTGCACGAGCTGTACGCCATGTCGGAGAAGTCGGAGAGGCCATCCAAGAAGGACTCGATGACGGTTGCGGTGCCCATCGGCGCGTGGCCGATGTCGCCAGCAGTTGTCGGAGTAGACAAAGTGGTCGGGGTAGATGACGACGACGCTGACGAGGGTTGGTGCTGGTCGAAGACGAAGAAGGTGGACGGGCGGTGGCGGCTATGGGGGTAGCGGCGGCAGCAGCCGAAGAAGAGCGGCGGCGGCAGCGGCCGAGGCGGCGACTAGGTTAGGAGCACGGCGGCGATGCTCGAAGTAGGCGAGGAACCCGACAGAGTGACGAAGACCGGCGCGAACGGTGGCGTTGCCGCGCCAAAGGAGATGGTGCGATGCATGCCACGGGAAGTCGACGCGCGAGGACGGTGGTGGACCGCGGGCCGCGGCTCCACGACTCGAAGGGGCGATGCAGCGGCAGCAGGCGGGTCGAGGCGACGGCAGGAAGACCACGGGCGGCGGCGGGTACCGCGGGCTACTACGCTACGGCCCGAAGGGGCGGCGCAGCGGCGGAACCGGGTCAGTGCAACCGCGGGAACAGTCTCGGGATGGCGGCGTGGACCGCGTGCCACGCTCGCTACGGCCCACGGGTTGACGCAGCGGCGGCGGGAGGGTCGGTGCAGCCACGGCGACGACTTGAAGCGGATGGCCTCAGGGCGAGGGTGGACCATGGGACGCTGCGCCACGGCCCGAAGGGGCGATGCAGCGGTGACGCGGGTCGGTGCAGCCGGAAGAAGAACCACGGGGTGGTGGCGTTGCGGCCCGACGGGGCGACACAATGACAACCCATTGCTTGATTAGTGGAGAGGCATGCTAGTACTTGTTACAGTCTTCACGGGACCTATGGAGGCGCACGCAACCGACGGGCCAGGTCGGTCGCGCGACGTTGATGGGGCGGATCGCGGCGGCGAACGAGTGATCAAGTCGATCGCGCGCGAGCTCGAGGACGCTGCTCGGTGAAGGCGGGGTGGCGGCGGAGTCCGAGAGGAAGCCGGCGACGACGGACGGTGGGGGTGATGTGCAGACGAGCGCGTCAGCACCGGCACCCAGGCAGCGAGGCCAGAGCGACGAACGGAGCAGCGGCGCCCGAGCTCGAGGTAGCCGACGAGCCTGATGCAGCTGGCCTGACGTAGCTGGGGACGAGGACGTCGAGGCACACCGTAGGGCCGCCTTGCAGACGCGACGGAGGCGGGTGGCGATGGACGACGTGGATCGAGGGCGGGCCGGTGCGCGAACAGCGGTTGTGATGGGCCGCCGCATCGTGGCCGCCGGGTCGGGGCGATGCAGGAGTCCGGTCGGAGCAGGGCGGCGACGGCCGGTGCAGGGCGACTGCGAGCCAACGCGCGGACGGCGGCTGGCCCTGAAGGGCCGCCTCGCGCGTGGCTGCCAGGTCAGAGGAGAGGTCGGCCGGTTACGCCGTTGTTGGAGTAGAGGCGCGCAACTTGGGTCGACGGCGACGGCGGGCGACGCAAACTTATCAAGCATAGATCGGAAAACCAAAAAGAAAACGCCGATCAAAACAACCGGCGAGAGAGCGAAAAAACCCAGAGCAAGGGCTCGGAAAAAAGACTCTCTAGGGCAGACGGTCAACACGACTCGCGGACGAACCCTAGGTATGGGTGGCGCGGCCCCCGGCAGCGGTCATGGAGGCTGACCGCCCCGGGGGCGGCGCGCGGGTGCGGAAGTGGCGGCTAGGGTTTAGGATCGGGGTAAGGCTGGTACCATGCTAGAAGGAAGAGAGAGATTTGGTGGAATATTTTATTGTATTGATTGAGCCTCGTGGACATATATATAGGAGTACAATGACCAACTTGGGGTACAAGACAAGGCAGGACAAAATCCTAGTCTATCCTATACTTCCTAATAATCATATACTCAACAGCAAGCACCGCTAGACGAAACCCGTGCGGCACTGGCGGCGGTGGGGCGGCTAGTTCCGCTCCTGTGTAGCACTCGAGTGGCACGGGATGCTCGACTGCGATGGGAGACGGGTCTCGTCCAGGCAAGCGGTGACTGGTCTCCGCGGTGTGTGCATGTCATGGCTGACACACCGGGTGCATCGTGGCGGCGACGCGCGTGGCGGCCCAATGAGATCCGGTGGACGTGGTGGATCGCGGGACCTCCATTTACGGGCCGGTCTCGGGCCAGATCCGTCTGGATTTGGCACGGGAGGGGCATTGTGCATCGGGCTCTTTGCTGGGAGTGGACCGCGGCGGCGAGGTGCTGGCCTTCCATGCATGTGATGGCCGCCGAAAGCGCTACAGTCCACAGCTTGGCGGTGGTGATCCGATTGCGCGGATGGTGGTGACTACAGACTGTACTGCAACGACTTCCTACGACTCCACGACGGCGGTGGTTATCAAATGGTCTTCGTGGGAGGTAATCCCTTCGGATCCGATGGTTGAATTTGGTGGTGAGATAAAAATTATGCACGACAGCTTGACGCAGAGTTATGGTGGTGCAGTGGCAGCGGCCGCATCATATGTAGCTGCTGGGATTGTGGAAAAGTGATGGTAACAACACATAAAAGACATCGATGGTTGTGCTACTTGGCCACCCGGTCTCGAGCTCGCGGTGAAATCTAGGCCTGGCCGAGGTGGTTATATCCGGCAATGACAATGTTTTTATATCGTTTACCTTGTTGAAGGCATTACTTGGATATGCTTGTACTAGTTTTCAGGGTGAAAAGTCTAGATTGTAGCCTTGAGTGGTTGGATCCGGTGACGGTGGCGCTTAAGCGTCACTCCGTTCCTATAGGCGATGTTGTTGAAACCTTGTCGTTGGTGTGATGTCATTAGATGGTTGGTGTAGATATGATCATTGTTATAGTCTGTTGATTGCGATCTGGTCGCTTTGTGTTTTTTGTCGCCCATATATAGTTTTGGTCCTATATAATTTTGCTTTTTGTCAACGTGTTTTTGTGTGCGTGTGTTGGTGTTACCTATGTGCATCCTAATTATGTGTTATCTATGTGTATCCTAATTATGCAGAAGACGGTTGTGTGTTCATTATGTTTGTATTATCTTAATGTCTATTTTAAGCCAATAAAATTCATCTTTATCGTAAAAAGTACAAGTTTGCCAGTGAGTGCAGTTAGTTGTACAAAATAAATTAATATGTATTCCCTCTCTTTTGGTTTATAGTGAACGATTCAAAAATCTCATCAACTAAGGTAGATGATGACTGGTGAAATATTTTTTGTAGTTTATAAAAATACTCAACTAATGCGTTTGTTTTCTTTAAAAATGTATTTATCAATGCATTAATTGCAATGCATGCATGCGTGGTCAATAAATAGGTCAGTTTATCATAATTTTTACTTGCATAGATTTAATGCACCTTAAAACCTAAACATGTGATGAAAAGTAATAAAAATGAAATTTATAAAATGAAAAAATGAAAAAAATGAGACGAGCCTTATAAACCATAATCCAGAATGAAGGTAGTAGAATGGGAGTTGCGCTTGACCACGTAGCTCTGTCATGGTTCCCTCAGTGACACGCACACGAAAGCAGCCAGGCTTTTCTCTTCAAGTTTTTTTATTTTGCGAGATGCTTTTCTCTTCAAGTTGATACAATTGTAAATCAAGACAGAGACTACACCGAACTACGGCATGATCACTCCGCCAGAAAGGACATGGATAGCGAGCGTTCGTTGGCTTATCCGTCCTCCACAGCACACCCCCCCCCCCCCCCCCCCCCCCCACAAAAAAAAAGTGGTGTCCTCTTTAAGAAAACAATCGTAATGCAAAAAAATCACCACCCGGTCCACCATGTGGCCTCCCTGATTAGTTCCGTACTCCATGGTGTGGCACATAGAAATAGTGACGCCACAATGATACATTCATAAATTTCTGCACACTTATCGAAGAAAGTAGGATGAAAATGTATATCAACCCTTATGCCTAGGTTACCCCAATGTCATCACGAGAATCCACAAGTTGTTTACCAAAACATACATCAAGTGATCTTAATAGATTACTCCATTGTCACCACGTGTATCCACAAGCCAGACATACATCAAGTGATTTTAAATCCATAGTATTCAATCTGATAACAAAAAGACGTCGAGGAGTAATACTCAACTCACCACAAAAGATATAAAGGGGAAGAACTTCGTATGATCCAACTATATTAACAAAACTCATAATACATCAAGATCATGCGAAATTAAGAACACGAGAGAGAGAGAGAGAGAGAGATCAAACACATAGCTACTGGTACATACCCTCGGCCCCGAGGGTGAACTACTCCCTCCTCGTCATGGAGGCACCGGAGATGATGAAGATGGACTCCGGTGATGACTTCTCCCCTTCGTCAGGGTGCCGGAACAGGGCTTCGGATGAGATCACTTCAGAACAGAGGCTTGCGGCGGCATAAAAACTCATCTAGCTTAACTTGCGGGGGTTTCTCAATTTATAGATTTTTTAGCATTGGAATCACGCCATGGGGAGTTACGAGGGCCCCACAAGCTTAGACAACACTCCCGACACCCTGGGGTGCACCATGCAAGCTTGTGGCGTCCTCGTGGATCTTCTGGTCTCTTATCTTTCAAAAATATCACCATAAATTTTTATCACGTTTTGGACTTCATTTGGTATGATTTTTTTATAAAACAAAAAAAATGCAAAGAAATAGAAACTGACACTGGACATTAGAGCTATCAAACAAGCATCCTTCTAATAAAAAAGAGTAACGCAACCACTATCTCCAGAAATTTACGCCAAACGTTTCTGTTTCTTATGGTATTTTTTTGGTGTCCATGACGTACCTCTACATCAATTACTAGTGTGTACAATAAATTGTGTGCATTGATGAGAATGTATATTTGCATGCTACATGATTATCTATATAGGGCATTAATTTGATAAATAGTACTTTAATGCGGGAAATCCAATATAAAAAGGCTTGTCCATTATGTTGGTTCTCCTTCAGAGCTCACAGATCAGGCAACTATCAGCAAGTCTTTCCTTCAACTCAACAACTAGCTAAGATGAGGTGTACCCAAATGTTGCTCCTGCCCATCGCCTTCCTCGTGCTATCATCAGGTACTCATTTATTCATGTAATATGTTTCTTGGAAACCTCGTTCAATAAATAATGATCATGTTGTGATCATCTCTTCCTCATGTTGGGATTTTGTAGATGTGATAATGGAGGCGTCGGCGGGCATTGGCATTGATCCCATCTCTTGTATGTCAAACATTATTCAGTCATCGCCAAAGCCATGTGATACGCAAACTTGTAATAAGGCATGCGTCGAACGTATAGGGTACGGCACATAAGGCGAGTGTGTTACCGAGGGGTGCAAGTGTACGTACTGCAGAAACTGGCCTCCACGACAATCAACAAATGAACCCTGATTTAGATAGGATGGGATGTCATGTTGAATTGAATAATGCAACAGATATCATAAATGGTGTAACAGCAAGGTTGTTCACTCATAAGTCATATGAAGAATGATGAATTTGGACTTGCTTATTGAATTATTCGAGGTTATGAGGTGAGTTATGTGATGTTTACATGTACCTCTACAGAAATATTATATATATTGGAAAGGGAAGAAATAGAAACGGATACCCATGTGCTTCTAGTCTAGTACTATAAGAAGATAATTTGGTCCCCTGCAAAAAAGATAATTTGGTTTATGGAATACAATGCTTAAACACTGGTTTGGTTATTTGGACGAATGACTAGACATGGTACCGGCTCGGTTGGAGAGTGCTCTGCAAGTTCGTGAGATGTACCTTTTTTAACAGCTCTGCACACAGGAGCTCGTATGTGACGGATTCTGCAGCAAATGCATATGCCCCATAGCACAGGGTGCGCCCGACTGGGCCGGCCCATTGCGGTGCGCTGCGAATGCATTGGTAAAAAAATCAAAAAAGTTCGTTTGCGGTAGCTGGGATTCAAACGCACGCCTACCTGCTCAAGCCCGCTTGCTGCTACCACAACGACCGAAGAGATCTGGTGGTAGATATGCATCGCAAGTATTAAAAAGTAATGGGAATTTGTAACTTCCTTAGACGAGGATTTTAGCATTAGATCCGAACTACGTGATCGCCGTTGGATGCGCTCGCTACGCACGCCGCCAGTTTCCTTTTTTTCGGCAATATTCTTTTATTTCGGTAACTAATTAGTCTGCGCGTATTATTATATTTCCTTTTTATATTTAATTTCTCAGTTTTCTTTTTCCCAACCGTTTCCTTTTTTCGACTAGGCAGTTTTCTTTTTTTTCCGACCATTTTCTTTTACTCCCTCCGTACCGAAATACTAATTAGCCTGCGCATATAATTACGTTTCCTTTTTCTATTCAATTTCTCAGTTTCCTTTTTCCCAACTGTTTCCTTTTTTTCGACCAAGTAGTTTTCTTTTTTTGGCAATTTTCTTACCCAAATGATAACGCTCACACGTGTGGCATGAAGCAACATGGTCTAAATGCCTCCATTATCATTCATTTTACCATGTCAAAACAGATGACATCAGCGGGATTTTTTTTGTTTTTGGCTTAAAATTGTTTTATCTCCTAATTAAAAAATCCAATTAAAAATTTATTTTCATCATTAAATCCATCTCGACGAGATCTTCAAAACTAGATACCATATTGATATGTTTCGACGATTTTTTTTGCCAAAAGTTGCCATGATGTTTACACTATAGTTGCCAAAGTGTTTACACTAAAGTTGTCATGTGGCAATTTTAGTTTATAGATTACGGCAATTTTGGTATTTTGAACATGGCAATTTCAGTACTTTGACCATAAAAATTATTTTTTGTATGAACCATGGCAATTTTAAGTGCATGTATCATGACAATCTTAGTTTATGCTTCATGGCAAGTCTATTTCTTAATTCCCATTTTATAATATGTCAAAAATTACTTTCAAAGGTAAAAGAAAAAATAGCTGAAACATATCATGGCAACTTCAATGTAAACACCATGGCAATTCATGTGCAATAGAAATGGCAACTATTAACAAAAAACTATCGTCGAAACATATTGATATGAGATCTAGTTTCGAAGATCTCGTCGCGATGGATTTAATGGTGAAAATGGATCTTCAACCGGATTTTCCATTTTAAGAAATAAAACATTTTAAAAATTGAAAATCCGAAAAGATTTCCATTTGCATTCGTGCGGTAACGTGGCGCAATCTATGTGTTATATGGTGGGTGTTGCTCCCACCACACATGTAGGCGTTATCAACGTCCTTTCTTACACTCCCTCCATACCGAAATACTTGTAGTTGAGGGCGACCGTTTCCTTTTTTTCGACCACTAATTTGTCAGTCACGCATATGTTTCCTTTTCCCTAGCTAGGATTCAAACCCTCTACCTATAACTGAGCTATCATGATTTTGTGATTAAATTTTGTTTAGTTTCGTTTTTGTACCTTCTGATCTCCGGCCAGAAAAAAAAGATCTCACCTGTGTGCATGGTGCATAGTATTCGAACCTGAATATTCTGACCAACTAAGTAGCTTATGTGTACATTTTATATGAACACTGTCCTTTTTAATACAAGAAAAACTAAAAAATATTACTAGTATCGAGAAAGCTAATTTTCAAACCACGTCGTTTTGTAACACGTACGAACGATGTTAGATATGTATCTGATGGCCAATGTTTGTCTTATGTAGAACGTGCAGACGAGGGGGAGGGAGATTGGAATTTGTTGAAGACAAAACCCTGATAATTTACGCACAGTGGAACTGATAACCTGTGTATGACCACCTCGGTAACTTTCTACCTAAAAGAGAGGGGGGTTGTTGAAAACATACCAACTGATAACTTCTGTGTAACAACAAGATGATTTACACACATGAAGCTGCTAACTTACGTACAAACACCGTAATAACTTTTGATTCAGAGGGAAAAGAGTTGTTGAAAACATACCCCGGTAACTTCTGTGTTAAATAGCACGGTAATACACACACAATAGGGCTGGTAACTCACGCACAAACATCGCCGACCCGATAACTTGCATACAAACACCACGGGAACTTTCACCCAGGGAAAAATTTGTTGAAACATACCTTGGTAACTTCCGTGTTAAATAGCACGGTAATGCACACACAACAGGGTTGGTAACTCACGCACAAACATCGCGGTAACTTCTTGACCTGAGAGAAGAAGTTTTTGAAGACATACCACGATGACTTTCACGCAAATAACATGGTAATATACGCATAACAGAGCTGATAACTTACTCGGTCAAAGTGTGATAATTTTTTGACCCGGAGATAAGTTGTTGACAAACACCCTCAGTAACTCATGTGTAAGTAAGACGGTAATATACGCACAACATAGTTAAAAATATTCCCCGATAACTTTTGCGTAAATAATACGCTGATGTATGCACCATAGAGTTGATAATTCACATACGAATATCGTGTTTACTTTTTGAACAGGGTGAAAAAGTCATGGGATCCATGCCCCGACAACTTCTACCTAAATAGCATGGTAATATACACACATCGGGCATGATAACTTACGGATAAACACCAAACTTTGACATGGAGAAAAAATAGTTGTTGAAACCATACCACCAGTATCTTCTGCCTAAATAACATGGTAATATACACAACGTGGATGTGGTTACTTATGGACAAATAGCGCAGTAACTTTGACCCGGAGAGAAAAACAGTTGTTGAAACGATACCCCTAGTAACTTCTATGAAAATAACATGGTAATATATGTGCACCGTAGACCTAATAACTTAGGTACAAACATCGTGATAACTTGTTAACCCAGGGGAAAAAGTTGTTGAAAGTTGAAACATGCCCCGGTAACTTCAATGTAAACAACATGGTAATATACTAATCATTGACCTGACTTACGCATAACCAACATGGTAACTTATGACCGGTGCAAAAGAAGTTCAAAACACATCCAGTAAATTCTGTATAAATAGCATGGTAATATACACATAACAGAGCTGATAACTCACGCACAAACACCACGGTAAATTTGACTCGAAGGGGTTGTTTAAAAACACACCCCTGATAACTTTCGTGCAAATAGCTTGGTACTATACGCATTGTATACATGATAACTCACCAAGAAACAACGTGGTAACTTGGACCAGGCATAATAAGAAGGTTAGAGAAACCAGTTTTATTTTCGGTAATATTTGTGTAAACAATATGGTAACATATGTAGCACATGTGTGATAGATTACGTTGCCCAGCCGTGGTAACTTTTGATCCGGAAAAATTCGTCAGAACATATCAACATGGGTTCTAGTTTCGACTCGTCATGACGGATTTTTTACGTGAAAACGATTTTTCGATCGGACCGACGATTTGAGCTACAAAACATTTTGAAGTTTTGAAATAGGGGAACTAAGATATCATCAACTTTTTTGTCCTCTAGATCATTTCCACGTCAGGAGAAAGTTGGAGGACCATTTTTATGCCCCGATAATTTATATATAAACAAGATGTTAACTTAGTTATCACAGACGTGATAACTTACTCAGCCTGGGACTGGTAACTTTTGACCCGAAAAAAGAATTATTGAAACATCGCAACATGGGATCTAGTTCTGGAGATCTCGTCGCGACGAATCTTTTATGTGAAAATGGTTTTTCAATCAAAGCGATGGTTAGAGCTACAAAACATTTTGAATTTTTGAATTTGATGGAATTTTTATTGACATCAGCATGTTTGTCCTACATGCATGCATGCAACAATTAGGAGAGAAGTAATGCTATTGTGTTCATTTTTGTCTCAAAAAAAGGAAAATAGGACAGAATTAACCACTCAATGGATCGCTCGGTTTGATCATTTGCGCACTAGGCCTCGCGAAGTACTGCGGGTTTGATCATTCAGATCTATCCTATAGATATAAACGTTTGGAACATATCACTGTCCAAAACTAATAGCGATAGCCAATGCTCTCATTAGATGGGCCAAGCCCAAACTTTGCGCTTGCTCGGCTGCTGTATCGGAAGCTAACACTATTTCAAAAGAACCCCGAACAATATTCCAAAATGAGTTATTTTCTGAACTTATGAACAATTTTCTGGAATGGCAAACACATTTTGCAATATCCAAACTTTTTTCGTAAACATGAATTTTTTTTGAATTTGTGAATAAAATTCAAATGGGAACGCTTTTAAAATGATGAACATATTTTTAATTTTTGGAACAAATTTTAAAAAGGGGATTTTTTCAAAAAATACCAAAAAAATAAACGTGAATATTTTTGAAAATGTGAACAAAAAATTGAAAACAAGAACATTTTTAAGGACCTCAATAAGTTCCGAACGTTCGGAATTTAAGCATGCTAATCCGAACTCTTTTCATGGCAACTTTAGTTAAGGCGATGTTGACAAACATCGCAATTTTCTGACAAAAAATTGAACTGGAACGAAGTTGCCATGTGTTAATAACTAAAGTTGCCACCTCGCAGCAACTAAAGTTCCCATCAAAAAACGTTCGGGATGACATGCTTAAATTCCGAACGTTCGGGGTTTATCTATTCTTTTTCATGGCAACTAAAGTTCACACATATTGTATGTTTGTTGTATACTTTTTCCGTATACATGACAAACATTTTCTTAATACACATTTAATATTTTTCAAATGTTTTATGTAAAGTGTTTTTGGTAATATACTTATTTCGAATATTTGGAAGTATAAAAAAGTAAAAGAAAACAAAAAACATGGAAAAAATGATGTCGTGGCCTCCCACACGCCCAGGGCGGCCTATTTAGGTAGGCGCCTGACGCGAGAGCACGCTAGATCTTGGTATAAGCGAGACGAGAGCTCCTGCCCAGTGCCTTAAGCGCTATGGAGTGTAGCTGGCCCTCACACGCCCTCCTTTATGGGTCGGCCCAACGAGGAGCGAGCACTCGCTTGGTTCCCTTAGTCGCTCAATCAAGTTTGACCGAATGTGGTTGACTTTTAGGAAAAAAAACTAAAAATCATTAAATTCAAAATTGATCATGGTGAACTTCAATAATGTTCATCGATTTTGTAAAAAAATCATCGAATTTTTAAAAAAGCTCATAGAATTGGAAAAAAATCACCAATTCAAAAAAAAGTTGATTTTGAAAAAAATGATCAAAGTTGAGAAAAGTTCATAGATTATGAAAAAAGTTCATCAATTTTGAAAAAAGTTTAGCAAATTTAAAAAATGTAAAAGGAAAATGGAACAAGAAAGAAAAAGGAAATAGAAAAAGAATAAAACCAGTTTGGGACACAAGAAAAGAAGAAAAAATGTGTAAGTATTCAGAAGAGGTGTGTTGGCCTGGTTGGTTACTAAGCTTTTTGCAAGTTTAAAACAGGAAGAAAAAGAAGTAAGTTGGGCCGGCCCAGCGAGGCAGGGGCGCCAGTTTGTGGGTTGTGGGTTCGATTCTCTTTTGCCAAAGCTTTTTGCAAGTTTAAAACAGGAAGAAAAAGAAGTAAGCTGGGCCGGCCCAGGGAGGCGTCAAATAGGAGTTGGCAAGCTGCCCCTAACTTCTCCCTTCCCATGCCTTCGAGGTATGAGTTGACGGGCCTTAGGGCATCTCTAATACTGACCTGCAAATTTCCTCTCACATCCGTCCGCGAACAGGGAGGTATCAGTTGACGGGCCTTAGGGCATCCCCAATGTTACCTGCAAATTCGCTCCCGCATCCGTTCGCGGATGGGGGGGGGGGGGGGTCCGTGGGCACGGATGCAGGAGCCGGCCATCCAACACTGTCCGCATACATTTCAAACCGCATTTGAATAGAACGACCGAAATTCATGCAAACACGACAGATTTTCATATAAACCGAAGCACATTCATTACAATTCAGGCATTTTTCATTAAAAATAAGCAGCCGGACCCTAAACCTATCCTACGGCGGCACCCGTCTTCCATTTTCTTTGTATTCCATGAGCGGCGGCGGGGTTTAAGACCTGTGAAGTAAAGGTGCGGTCTATGACGAGAAAGAGTAGAACATGGGAGACAGATCGACCAACGTGGGATAAAACGCCCTGCCGCCTCCCATGCCGTACTCGTCCTCAAAGGAGTCCGCAACCTGCCCGTCGCCGATGCCGGTGGACATGGACGGTCCATCACAAATGGTGGCATACGGGCATTGAACGGTGTGGTAGAAATTCATACCGTCCCGTACAGTATATGTCTCTCCAGCATTGAACAGGTGCAGAAACCAGGGACACGGCGCCGGTGGCGTTCTCCGTTGACGTGGTGCTTCAATGCCAGCATCAGTGAGAGGCCGCGTCTACTCTAGGCCAACATCAATACGGAGCGGCCGCTCTACAACAACATGAATGCGGGCAGCTGGCGCAAACGCAAACACAAACGCACGAAGACGAGGGGGAAGGTTTTTGGTGGGCCAGGGTAGTCAGGAGCGGACGTGGCAGCGGCCCGACACCAGCAAAGCCCCCTCTCTCCCACTTTGTCTCTGGTTTGTGGAAAAAAGTTTGTCCAAACCACCAAGCGGACCGATATAGAACCGCGTTGAATAGCAAAACACGTCCTGACCGTGCGGTCCGAACGATTGCGAACGGTTTGAGGATTGGCGTTAGAGATGCCCTTAGTTGCGACATCAGACTATATGCATATAACGCCCTCGATGCGGCTATATCTCCCACGTGTCGAAGCACGACTTAGAGGCATAACCGCATTGAAAGCAATGTCGCAAGTGAGGTAATCTTCACATAACCCATGTAATACATAAGTGAAAGAGATACATAGTTGGCTTACAATCGCCACTTCACACAAATACATGAATAAAGCATTACATCATCCAAATACAATCAAGGTCCGACTACGGAACCAAAATAAAAGAAGAACCCCAAATGCGACAAGGTCCCCGATCGACCCCAACTGGGCTCCACTACTGATCAACTAGAACGAAACAACAACAAAGGACAAGATCTTCATCGAGCTCCTCCTTGAGCTTGGTTGCGTCATCTGCACGGACTCATCAGCACCTGCAAGCTGGTTTTTGAAGTATCTATGAGCCACGGGGACTCAACAATCTCGCACCCTCGCGATCAAGACTATTTAAGCTTATGGGTAAGGTAAAAGGTATGAGGTGGAGCTGCAGCAAGCGACTAGCATATATGGTGGCTAACATACGCAAATGAGAGCAAGAAGAGAAGGCAAAGCACGGTCGATAAAAGTATGACCAAGAAGTGATCCTAAAACAACCTACGTCAAGCATAACTCCAACAACCATGTTCACTTCCCGGACTCCGCCGGAAAGAGACCATCACGGTTACACACGCGGTTGATGCATTTTAATTAAGGTCAACTTCAGGTTTTTTATAACCAGACGTTAACAAATTCCCATCTGCACATAACCGCGGGCATGGCTTTCGAAAGTTCAAATCCCTGCAGGGGTGTCCCAACTTAACCCATCACAAGCTCTCACGGTCAACGAAGGATATTCCTTCTAGCGAGAAGACCCGATCAGACTCGGAATCCCGGTTACAAGACATTTCGACAATGGTAAAACGAGACCAGCAAAGCCACCCAGATGTGCCGACAAATCCCGATAGGAGCTGCACATATCTCGTTCTCAGGGCACACCGGATGAGCAAGACGTCGGATAAGCCAGCCCAGAGTTGCCCCTGGTAGCCTCGGACATCGCTCAGTTGGACCAACACTTAGAGAAGCACTGGCCCGGGGGGGTTAAAATAAGATGACCCTTGAGCCGGCCGACTCAAGGGAAAGAAAAGGCTAGGTGGCAAATGGTAAAACCAATGTTGGGCCTTGCTGGAGGAGTTTTATTCAAGGCGAACTGTCAAGGGGTTCCCATCATTACCCAACCGCGTAAGGAACGCAAAATCCGGGAACATAACACCGATATGACGGAAACTAGGGCGGCAAGAGTGGAACAAAACACCAGGCATAAGGCCGAGCCTTCCATCCTTTAGCAAGTATATAGATGCATTAATTAAATAAGAGATATTGTGATATCCCAGCAAGTGAACATGTTCCAACAAGGAACAACATCTCCATGTTCCAACAAGGAACAAACTTCAATCTTCACCTGCAACTAACAACGGTATAAGAGGGGCTGAACAAATCGGTAACATAGCCAATCAATGGTTTGCTAGGACATGGTGGGTTAGAGGTTTGACATGGCAATTTAGGAGGCTTGAAAGCAAATGGTAGGCATCATAGCATTGGCATAGCAAAAGAGCGAGCATCTAGCAAAGCAAAGATAGTAGTGATTTCGAGGGTATGATCATCTTGCCTGAAATCCCGCAAGGAAGAAGAACGAGTCCATGAAGAAGACAAACGGACATAGTCGAACGGGTCCTCACAAACGCACGTTAACGGAACCAACCCGAAGAAGCAACACCGGAAAGAAGCAAACAATCATGGTAAACAACCATCACATAATCATGGCATGATGCGCAAAACAATTATGATGCATGTCCGGTTTAAATATGCATGGCATGGCAAAGTGCACAAACAATCCTACAAATTAAGTGGAGCTCAATATGCAACGGGTTGCATATTGACGGAACACCACATCAATTATTTAGTTCTCTCTCGGTTATGTACCCAACAATATTAAATGTTGTTAAGCATGTCAAGAGGTGAAACATAAAGGGATTATCTATCTAAACAATTTAAATGGGGCCGTATATAGCAAACAACAAATCCGGTAAATCCCCATATGCATTAGTAAATTAACGCAAACAACAATTTAAACCATCTTAATGTTGTTAACATGATGCGGATGACATGATCAAGTTTATGCAATTTTATTAAAAGTTGACAAGAGCAACATGAAGCATTTGTCACCGTGGTGGAAAGGAAAGGGGTGCCATGGCAACGATAACGAAAACGGTGCCACGACAGCGTTCCGGTTCCGGTAACTCGATTGAGGTACCGATGCAAAGGAGAAGTGTGAGGATACGTGCAAAAGATGGTGGGGCGCTCCCGGATACCGGGTGTCCCACGAGTTGGCGACAAGGAAACGAGTGACAAATTGGACACAGTGCAAACACAAGCATCTCAAACATCGCAAGCATTCGTTCACGGACGTCGTCTCAAGGTTATACCTTCGGAGCGTGCAAAGGAGACAGTTCTCGTTCGTAGAGGGAAGTAGGCGTTCTCGCGACGACAGTAGTGTAAGTAGTCGTTCACGGGTCGTCGAGGGAAGTAGTGGTACTTTTCCGAAGAGGAACTTGATGAACCCAACATCTCCAAGGCGACGGTAGTCGTACACGGCAACGGTAACTTGTAGGGTCGTCCATTTCATGGTACTTAGGTGAATCCGCGAGAAATGGTAGTCGTGCATGGTTCATCAAGGAACTTGACGTTTCGGCCTGCAGTCGTTCGAGCGTCCGATGGTAATGGTACTCGGTCGTTTTGAAGAGGTGCTTGGGGTCATCCGAACTTGCCGGTCTCGTCATCTCGAAGGGGTACTTGAAGTTCTTAGCGATTCCGAAGACGACGGTAGAGGTACACTTGTTGTAGGGGTACTTGTCGGATCCACGGCGACGGTAGAGGTAGAAACGTTCTCGCGGTACTTGGGTGATCGTGGAACTTGGCGTTGTTCCCTGTTCAGTGGTCGTTGGACTCCTCCGGTTAGTGGCGGCCTTGCGGTCTTGGCGGCCGAAGGATCAAGGAAGTCCACCGGCGTCACGACAAGGTATACGAGTTGTCGGCGGATCTCTGCGGCCAAGAACAAGAGGCAACAGTGGAAGCTTGCTCGCGGATGGACCGGAAGGTGGAGACGCCACGCGAGGAGTGTCATGGCGCGGCTGCTTGCTGGTGATGGAGAACTCCGGCAACGACGAGCTGCAGGAGGTCGGCCTTGCGATCTGGCTGGAGTAGAACGGAGGCGGCGGGGCGAGCTCGACGAAGGCGAAGCCACAGACGCAAGGGCCGTCCCTGCAGAGCAGAGGAGGGTAGCAGGAGCGACAGCGAGGGAGTCCTGGCCTGGCAGAGCCGGCCATCCATGGCGGGCCAAGGTCAACCGGTGCGATGGAGGCGGTGGAACATCGCGAGGCAGGGGGCGCCGGAGTTGACCTCCAGGCCGGAGCTTGATGGCGGCGGCGTATGGATGCAGCAGCAGTAGGGCGCGGTGGAAGGCGACTGGAGAGGGTGTCCGGGAGCAGGGGCACGAGGCGCGCAGCGCGAGGGCCCTGCTTCTCTGCGTATGACGGCGCAGGAGAACGAAGGGGAGAGGGATGAGGCTGGCGGCGCTCCGGTGGCTTTGGTCGCCGGCGGGGGAGAATCGAAGGGAGGCGGCGTGCGGTGGATCAAGGAAAGTGAGCGAGGGGTGAGGGAGCGATGGGATCGGGGGTTTGCTGCGCGAGGGAGATGGGTCTCGGCCCCTGGCGACGCTGGTGGGAGCGAGAGGGGTGAGGGAGATGGGATCGGGCTAACTCCAGGGGGAAGATGGCGGCGCGAGGGGAAAAGATTGAGGGAGAAGAGAGTCGGGCTCCCTGGGTCTAGGGTTGCGGCACTAGTGGGCTGCAGACAAGGGTTAGGTGGGCCTAAAGGGCCGGCCTAGCATAGGTTGTAGCTGGGCTGGGCTCTCTCTCACTGCTAAAATAAAAAAAACAGAGATTAAGAAAGAAAAGAAAGAGGGGTTAGGGGGAGAAGTAGGACACATAGATAATTTTCCGGGACTCACAAAAATGTGCTTGTTCCGGGAAAATAGAAAAGGCTATGATTGAGAGATCTAAATTCAAATCCATTTGAATTTAATTCAAATGGTTTGAATAAGTTCAAGGTAATGAAGAGTCCAAAAATATTCGGACTTTTGGTGGAGCTCCGGAAAAAAGATAAAAGAATTTATGGGCGAAGTTTGGGGAGCAAACTCGAAAAAGAAAAGACATGTGATTATTTGCAAGTGTGTTAAGGGTGATTCCAAATTATTGGAAAATAATTTATATAGCTCCCTAAAATATTGGGAGAATATGTTTTAAAGAGTAATCACCATAGTGAATATCCCTCGATTTAAATGGATCAAAGATCCATACCATTTATTTAGTTGAGATGCCAAAAGACTTATGACATGATGCAATGCACATGATGCAAAGATATGAAATGCATGACACGCAAGCAAAAGATGAGGCAACAACACCGAATAAGCGGAGGACATCTGGCACATCGGTCTCGGGGCGTTACAATGCATGCTTCATGCATCTGACGAGTGCATTCGCAAAATGAGCGTGGAATATGCTCAAGGTAAGAACAAAGATCCTGGTGCATTCACGCGACGTACCACACATATTTGAAAAATCTTACTATTTCTCTGACTCCAACCCCATGCACCAAAATGAAGAAGAAACCTGACCCGAGTACCACACATATGCATAGCTACGACACATGGTTACACTCACACAACGCACCCTCTCGTTACCAAAATCTCTCTATTGTACTGCTGCATGCCTTGCTCCAAGAACCAGCCCTATTATTCTAATAACCCACGAGATGATGCGCTTATGGATTTAGGATGGTTGTCGTGTGTGCCTACTTGCGTGCAATTTGAGGGGCCAACTTCGGCAGCCTAATTAACAGGCGCATCACTATCAGACAGACAACACCATGGAGTTTGATCTTACATCGGGCGAGTGTTTCAAGTCCAGCAAGCCAATGGTACGTGCCCTACTGCCAGATTTCATCTTTCATGATGTTTCTACATTAGTGCAAATTTATATTGCATACCCAAATGTCGCCGGAACATAGCAGGACCAAACACAACTAGCATGGAAAATGAAGGAACACTGTTGCTTTGTTGTTATCCTCTAAACATTTCCTCAGACGGATCAAGCCCTATGTTATACATCTAAAATACAATTTCTGGAGAGTTCGCTTTTCTACTATGGCTAGGTTCCTCATTATGCAATAGGTGAAGGGTAAATTGATGCAGTGAGTGCCTTATATCCCCTGCTTTCCTTTCTATAACTGAATTGGACTGTATTGCACAAACGGCAAAGCTATTCCTGGACCAATGGCCTTCCTCGCCACACTCGAAATAGGCTTTCGCCCCGCTCTATAGATAAAGCAACGATCCATACAACCAACATCCACTCTCCAAATCACGAACAACGGCTGGGGCAACGACACAATCATGCCCAAAAAACAGGAGAGAAATGAGGGGGGGAAAGCCACCTAGTGGCTGCCGCCAAGTGGCCCTACGAATATGATAGTCGACGCGCTGTATCCAGAAGTGCAGAGAGTGGGTGCCAGTGCTACAGAAAAGCAAGAAATTTGAAGAAAGAGTCACACGCCTGCCTCGGAAAGACCCGCTCAATCACCATTTTATTACGTGACGTCCAAAGAGTCCATGACATCGCCGCATAAATAAGCCAAAATAAGCGGCGATGTCGCCCAGGATGGATAACCCTGGTCTGGAGGAACTTCGCGAGGTACAGGGCCTCCCAGTCGGGCCCTAGTGCTTCGCGAACGAAGGTCCATAGGACCCGTGCCGTCGTACATGAGAATAGGATGTGAGTCCTAATCTCCGGTACCGCACATAAGGGGCACATGCCATCCCCAGGGCCATGCCGCTTAAGCACCTCGGTCCCCGAAGAGATGCGATCTTGTAGTGGTTGCCACACAAAAATATTAATCTTCAAGGGCAAAGGGGCCTTACACACGAGGAGATCCAGGGAATGGTGGGCGACTGGCACAGTGCCTGAGATGTCGTGTTCACCGAGAGCTCCCCCGTCGGCGAGAGCCGCCAGGACACGGTGTCCGAATAGTCTTGTAGCACCGGTGGTAGGGTTGCCCACAGTCTAGCCCACTCTTCGATCGCCGCTTTCCCAAATGAACGACGGAACCAGATATCCCATTGCCCAGATGTGGAAGCCGCGGAGACAATTAGCAGCGGGTCCATGCATATTGAGAACAAGCCAGGAAAGGAAACCCTTAGTGTCTCGGTACCCACCCATGGGTCCAACCAGAATAGGGCCCCCTTCCCATTCCCTATAGAGAAGGATATCCCTAGACGAATATTGATGTCTACTACACAACCTTCTTCTTGTAGACGTTGTTGGCCCTCCAAGTGCGGAGGTTTGTAGGACAGTAGCAAATTTCCCTCAAGTGGATGACCTAAGGTTTATCAATCCGTGGGAGGCACGAGATGAAGATGGTCTCTCTCAAGGAACCCTGCAACCAAATAACAAAGAGTCTCGTGTGTCCCCAACACACCCAATACAATGGTAAATTGTATAGGTGCACTAGTTCGGTGAAGAGATGGTGATACAAGTGCAATATGGATGGTAGATATAGGTTTTTGTAATCTGAAAATATAAAAACAGCAAGGTAACTAATGATAAAAGTGAGCGAAAATGGTATTGCAATGCTAGGAAACAAGGCCTAGGGTTCATACTTTCACTAGTGCAAATTCTCTCAACAATACTAACATAATTGGATCATATAACTATTCCTCAACATGCAACAAAGAGTCACTCCAAACTCACTAATAGCGAAGAACAAATGAAGAGATTATTGTAGGGTACGAAACCACCTCAAAGTTATTCTTTCTGATCGATCTATTCAAGAGTCTGTAGTAAAATAACACGAAGCTATTCTTTCCGTTCAATCTATCCTAGAGTTCGTACTAGAATAACACCTTAAGACACAAATCAACCAAAAACCTAATGTCACCTAGATACTCCAATGTCACCTCAAGTATCCGTGGGTATGGTCATACGATATGCATCACACAATCTCAGATTTATCTATTCAATCAACACAAAGAACTTCAAAGAGTGCCCCAAAGTTTCTACCGGAGAGTCCAGACGAAAATGTGTGCCAACCCCTATGCATAAGTTCACGAGGTCACGGAATTTGCAAGTTGATCACCAAAACATACATCAAGTGGATCACGTGATATCCCATTGTCACCACAGATAAGCAAATGCAAGACATACATCAAGTGTTCTCAAATCCTTAAAGATTCAATCCGATAAGATAACTTCAAAGGGAAAACTCAATCCATCACAAGAGAGTAGAGGGGGAGAAACATCATAAGATCCAACTGTAATAGCAAAGCTCGTGATACATCAAGATCGTGCCGAATCAAGAACACGAGAGAGGGAGAGAGAGAGAGAGAGAGAGAGGGAGAGAGAGAGAGGGAGGGAGATCAAACACATAGGTATTGGTACATCCCTCAGCCCCGAGGGTGAACTACTCCCTCCTCGTCGTGGAGAGCCCCGGGATGATGAAGATGGCCACCGGAGAGGGATCCCCCCCCCTCCGGCAGGGTGCCGGAACGGGTCTAGATTAGTTTTCTATGGCTACAGAGGCTTGCGGCGGCGGAACTCCTGATCTAGGTTATGTTCTGGAAGTTTGGGTATATATAAGAGGTGTTGGCGTCGGGAACAAGTCAGGGGGTCCCCTAGGCGGCCATGAGGTAGGGGGCGCACCCACTACCCTCGTGGGTGCCTCGGTACTCTTCTGGCCCATCTCTGATACTCCGTGGGATTCTTCTGGTCCAAAAATAATCTCCGTGAAATTTCAGGTCAATTGGACTCCGTTTGGTTTTCCTTTTCTGCGATACTCAAAAACAAGGAAAAACAGAAACTGGCACTGGGCTCTAGGTTAATAGGTTAGTCCCAAAAATCATATAAAATAGCATATAAATGCATATAAAACATCCTAGATGGATAACATAATAGCATGGAACAATAAAAAATTATAGATACGTTGGAGACGTATCAAATATCCGCATTGATCCTTTGGATAGACCACCAAAACGGGGACCCTCCCGAGCAAGAGCATGCCAGGAGAGGCTCACCCCTCGGGTATTTGCCTGAAGGAGCTATAGCCACAAGCCAGCCTCGCCACACAGGATCCGCCAGACCCATCGTAGCATGAGGGCAACATTGATACGACAGGAGACCATAATACCCAGGCCTTTCCGGTATTTGGGCATACAAATGACCACACACTTGACCATGTGATACTTATGGCAACCATTGGCAGCCTGCCAGAAGAACCTAGCGAGCTCCTTATGGAATCAGCTATGAACGCCTTCTAGTAGGATATTGTTGACACCAGATTTTGGCACGACCAAGAACTTAATTAAGATGACCTCAAATGGAGAAGTTCTCAAAGTGAGAAAGTTCCATATCGTCAAAAGGAGAAACTTTGATATTTGAGCCATAGCCATCCGATCTCATCTCTAAGGTCGAAGTTGTGTTTGAAGTACTCAGATTTTGTATTCAGAACACTATTCGGCTGATTACGCCCCAAAGATGGCCTCATATGAGAAAAGTTTCCACATGAATTGTCTTTGTCTCGTCGAAGCGATCGATTTTGATATAAAAGACGTCTCCACCGGAGTTCGTATGAAAAAGTTAGAGCCAAAACAGTGTGCTGCAAAATTTTAGCCCGGAAGTTCCGGGCAAAACTTCCGGGGAGGTTCCGGGCTAAATAGAAAGTTCGCACGCGGTTCGCCACGAAAGCTGGAATTTCAACATTATTTGCAGAATTACGGGCCAGAATTCAATCTCAAGATGACCTGGGATGAAAAAGTGATCAACTAAAGAGTTTTTCTCCATTGCAAGATCTACAACTTTGCTTTTTGGACCATCACGGTCCGAGGCCATGTGCGACCTGCAGGAGCTGTATAAGAGGGATACTTGATGTAATTTTAGCCCGGAAGTTCCGGCCCTCGTAGTCCCAGTTAGGTTAACTTTTGATGTTTTGGACGGGGTTTGAGTCCTTTTCTTGTACGGAAAGTCCAGCCGCCTCATATATATGTAAGGGGTGACGGCCGATTGAACAACACACAATCGACAAATCAATCTATCATCTTTTACCTTTACTTTTATCTTCTCCCTTGTTCTTCTTCTTCCTCGTTCTTCGTTCGTTCTTCTTCATTGCAGGGCGGCGAACCTCGAGGCCCTAGGGGCGATCAGGTCGACCTAGGGCAGTCCATAGCCACTGCGCGCCCTGACGGGGTCCCCCCGGGCGTGTGGGGTTTCGGGTCCTCAAAAGAGCCCGCCGTATTGCTTGCGTACAGCGCTTCCGGACAGGTCTCCTTCAACGTGAGATGCGGTGCCCCACCCTCGGTATTGGAGGTAAACCCTAACGTGTTCGTGTGCGAACACACTTTTTGGCGACTCCGCTAGGAACGAAGCTTTGAACGGTCTCCGGCCCGTTCTTGCTACGAAGAGATCGTCATCTACGGTTTGCAATCTACAAAGGTAATATGAATACCCAATTCACTTATGTAGATGCAAATAATGCATATGTTGTTGCTAAATCGTCTAATGATCATATTGTATCGGCTAGCCCTAGTTTTATCAACCATGCATATAATTATGTGCAACAACCAATTCAGAATAATCTTCATGCTTCAAATTCATATAATTTTAGCAACATGCAACATATGTATCACAACTCCCATGCATCGGCAACCCCACAAATCTATATGCCGATGAACAACATGATGAGTTCGGTTAATCAAGTTGAAACACCCCATGTAGGAACTTTCAATGGCATGCAACATAGTGTTTTACCTTTTTATTCATCGGCAAATAACTTGCAGTATGTTAATCCAAACATGTCGGTGGATAGGTGAATTGGCCATGCTACTACTAGTTATTCAGCCAATTGCCCTCAAGAATCATATGCTACACCTCATGCTACTAATTTTTTGGCACCATACGCAACTGTAGGTATTCATAATTCGGCTTTGTACCTTCACGCTAATAGCTGAATAAGTGAAAATTCTATAGGATCACATGTGTGTTCACCTACCGTGGCATATCATGTTCCCCCTACATAATTACAGAATTTCGGCAACATCTCATTGCCGAAAGAGTCTAGAGGCATTGGGGGGCAACCGTATCCAGACTGGGTAATTGAAAACAAGCTTACATTCTCTTGGGATTTATGCAATTCTATTCACCAAGAACTAATAGAAAGTGGGAAGCCTCATGACTTTGCTGCTGTAAAAGCAAGAGTTGTGCAAATGATGCATTCGTCTAGTTCTGTAGCAACCAATGTACCTCCTAAACAATTGCAAAGTTTCGGTACCTCATTCCCGAAAGAGTCTCAAAGTATTGGGGGGCAATCTCATGAGGAGTGGATGGAAATTGAGATGAAAAGGTTTAAAGCTCGCCAAGCTGAGTTGTGGGCTAAAATATGTTGGGGAACGTAGCAATAATTCAAAATTTTCCTACGTGTCACCAAGATCTATCTATGGAGAAACCAGCAACGAGGGGAAGGAGAGTGCATCTACATACCCTTGTAGATCGCTAAGCGGAAGCGTTCAAGAGAACAGGGTTGAAGGAGTCGTACTCGTCGTGATCCAAATCACCGGAGATCCTAGTGCCGAACGGACGGCACCTCCGCGTTCAACACACGTACAGCCCGGTGACGTCTCACATGCCTTGATCCAGCAAGGAGAGAGGGAGAGGTTGAGGAAGACTCCATCCAGCAGCAGCACAATGGCGTGGTGGTGGTGGAGGAGCGTGGCAATCCTGCAGGGCTTCGCCAAGCACCACGGGATATGAGGAGAAAGAGAGGGAGGGCTGCACCAACAGGAGAGATCAAATCGCGTGTCATGGGCAGCCCCTAGGCCTCACTATATATAGGGGAGAGGGAGGAGGGTGCGCCCCCCTCTAGGGTTCCCACCCCTAGGGGGGCGGCAGCCCTAGATGGGAAAGGGGAGGCGGCCAAGAGGGGAAGAGGGGGGCGCCCCCTAGGGTGGGCCTTAGGGCCCATCTAAGCCTAGGGTTTGCCCCCTCTCCTCTTCCCTTGCGCCTTGGGCCTTGTGGGAGGGTGCACCAGCCCACCTGGGGCTGGTCCCCTTCCACACTTGGCCCATGAAGCCCTCCGGGGCTGGTGGCCCCACTTGGTGGACCCCCGGGACCCTCCCGGTGGTCCCGGTACGTTACCGATAAACCCCGAAACTTTTCCGGTGACCAAAACAGGACTTCCCATATATAAATCTTTACCTCCGGACCATTCCGGAACTCCTCGTGACGTCCGGGATCTCATCCGGGACTCCGAACAACATTCGGTAACCACATACAAACTTCCTTTATAACCCTAGCGTCATCGAACCTTAAGTGTGTAGACCCTACGGGTTCGGGAACCATGCAGACATGACCGAGACGTTCTCCGGTCAATAACCAACAGCGGGATCTGGATACCCATGTTGGCTCCCACATGTTCCACGATGATCTCATCGGATGAACCACGATGTCAAGGACTTAATCAATCCCGTATAAAATTCCCTTTGTCTATCGGTACGATACTTGCCCGAGATTCGATCGTCGGTATCCCGATACCTTGTTCAATCTCGTTATCGGCAAGTCTCTTTACTCGTTCCGTAACACATCATCCCGTGATCAACTCCTTGATCACATTGTGCACATTATGATGATGTCCTACCGAGTGGGCCCAGAGATACCTCTCCGTCACACGGAGTGACAAATCCCAATCTCGATTCGTGCTAACCCAACAGACACTTTTGGAGATACCCGTAGTGTACCTTTATAGCCACCCAGTTACGTTGTGATGTTTGGCACACCCAAAGCACTCCTACGGTATCCGGGAGTTGCACAATCTCATGGTCTAAGGAAATGATACTTGACATTAGAAAAGCTTTAGCATACGAACTACACGATCTAGTGCTATGCTTAGGATTGGGTCTTGTCCATCACATCATGCTCCCAATGATGTGATCCCGTTATCAACGACATCCAATGTCCATGGTCAGGAAACCGTAACCATCTATTGATCAACGAGCTAGTCAACTAGAGGCTTACTAGGGACGTGGTGTTGTCTATGTATCCACACATGTATCTAAGTTTCCTATCAATAAAATTCTAGCATGGATAATAAACGATTATCATGAACAAGGAAATATAATAATAATCAATTTATTATTGCCTCTAGGGCATATTTCCAACAGTCTCCCACTTGCACTAGAGTCAATAATCTAGTTCACATCGCCATGTGATTAACATTCATAGGTCACATCGCCATGTGACTAACATCCAAAGAGTTTACTAGAGTTCACAATCTAGTTCACATCACTATGTGATTTACACTCAATGAGTTCTGGGTTTGATCATGTTGCTTGTGAGAGAGGTTTTAGTCAACGGGTCTGCAACATTCAGATCCGTATGTACTTCGCAAATTTCTATGTCATCTTGTAGATGCAACTACTACGCTACATTTGGAGCCATTTCAAATAACTGTTCTACTTGGAGCTATTCTAAATTGTTGCTCCATTATACGTATCCGGTATCTCTACTCAGAGCTATTCGGATAGGTGTTAAGCTTGCATCGACGTAACTCTTTACGTCAAACTCTTTATCACCTCCATAATCGAGAAAATTCCTTAGTCCACTAGTTACTAAGGATAACTTTGACCGCTGTCCTGTGATCCATTCTTGGATCACTCTTGTACCCCTTGACTGACTCATGGCAAGGCACACTTTAGGTGCGGTACACAGCATAGCATACTGTAGAGCCTATGTCTTAAGCATAGGGGACGACCTTCATCCTTTCTCTCTATTCTGCCGTGGTCGAGCTTTTAAGTCTTAACTTCATACCTTACAACTCAGGCAAGAACTCCTTCTTTGACTGATCCATCTTGAACACCTTCAAGATCATGTCAAGGTATGTGCTCATTTGAAAGCACCATTAAGCGTTTTGATCTATCCTTATAGATCTGGATGCTCAATGCTCAAGTAGCTTAATCCAGGCTTTCCATTGAAAAACACTTTCCAAATAACCCTATATGCTTTCCAAAAATTCTACGTCATTTCTGATCAACAATAGGTCAACTACATATACTCATCAGAAATTCTATAGTGCTCCCACTCACTTCTTTGGAAATACAAGTTTCTCATAAACTTTGTATACACCAAAATCTTTGATCATCTCATCAAAGCATACATTCCAAGGTTGTCAGAATCGTGATTCTGTTATGCGATTCTACGACTTTACGATCCAAACTAACCCCTATGATTCTACGATTTTAGTTCATA
The DNA here is from genome assembly GCA_034509565.1 of Triticum monococcum. NCBI lineage: Eukaryota > Viridiplantae > Streptophyta > Magnoliopsida > Poales > Poaceae > Triticum > Triticum monococcum. The sequence goes on from CM067846.1 coordinate 616,877,384, forward strand.
GAATCTACGTTTCTACGATCCTGATAGTGAAGATTCTACGATTTGCGATCTTACCATCGGAGCTCCAATCCGATTCAAAATCGCGATTCTGACAACCTTGATACATTCCAACTCCGAGATGCTTACTCCAGTCCTTGAAGGATTGCTGGAGCTTTGCATACTTATTAGCATCTTTCATGATTGACAAAACCTTTCGTTTGTATCACATACAACCTTTCCTCAAGAAAATCATCGAGGAAACAATGTTTTGACATCCTATCTGCAAGATTTCATAAATAATGCAGTAATCGCTAATATAATTCCAACAGACTCTTAGCATCGCTATGAGTGAGAAAGTCTCACCGTAGTCAACTCCTTGAACTTGTCAGGAAACTTCTTAATGACAAGTCGAGCTCTCTTAATGGTGACATTTACCATCATTGTCCGTCTTCCTTTTAAAATCCATATGTACCTAACAGCCTTACGACCATCAAGTAGTTCTTCCAAAGTCTACACTTTGTTTTCATATATGGATCCTCTCTCGGATTATATGGCCTCGAGCCATTTTGGAATCCAGGCCCACCATCGCTTCTCCATAGCTCGTAGGTTCATTGTTGTCTAGCAACATGACTTCCAAGACAGGATTACGTACCACTCTGAAGTAGTACGCATCCTTGTCATCCTACGAGGTTTGGTAGTGACTTGATCTGAAGTTTCATGATCACTATCATAAGCTTCCACTTTAATTGGTGTAGGTGCCACAGGAACAACTTCCTGTGCCCTGCCACACACTAGTTGAAGAGACGGTTCAGTAACCTCATCAAGTCTCCACCATCCTCCCACTCAATTCTCGAGACAAACCTTTCCTCGAGAAAGGACCCGATTTTAGAAACAATCCCTTATTGCTTTCGAATCTGAGACAGGAGGTATACCCAACTATTTTTGGATGTCCTATGAAGATGCATTTATCCGCTTTGGGTTCGAGCTTATCAGCCCCAAACTTTTAAGAAATGACAGCTTAGGTTTCTCTAAACCATAGTTCATTCGGTGTCATCTCATCGGAATCACGTGGTGCCCTCTTTAAAGTGAATGTGGTTGTCTCTAATGCATAACCCATAAACTATTGTGGTAATTCGATAAGAGACATCATGGTATGCATCATATCCAATAGGGTGCAATTATGATGTTCAGACACACCATCACACTATGGTGTTCCAGGCTGTGTCAGTTGTGAAACAATTTCCACAATGTCTTAATTCTGTGCCAAACTCGTAATTTAGATATTCATCTCTATGATCTTATCATAGATATTTTATCCTCTTGTCACGACGATCTTTCAACTTCACCTTGAAATTACTTGAACCTTTCAATAATTCAGACTCGTGATTCATCAAGTAAATATACTCAACATCTACTCAAATCATCTGTGAAGTAAGACCATAACGATATCCACTACACGCCTCAGCACTCATTGGACTGCACACATCAAAATGTATTACTTCCAACAAGTTGCTCTCTAGTTCCATTTTACTGAAACCGAGGCTTTCAGTCATCTTGCCCATGTGGTATGATTTGCATGTCTCAAGTGATTCAAAATCAAGTGAGTCCAAACGGTCCATTTGCATGGATTTTCTTCATGCATATACACCAATAGACATGGTTCGCATGTTTCAAACTTTTCAAAACGAGTGAGCCCAAAGATCCATCAACATGGAGCTTCTTCATGCGTTTTATACCGATATGACTTACGTGGCAGTGCCACAAGTAGGTGGTACTATCATTACTATCTTATATCTTTTGGCATGAACATGTGTATCACTACGATCGAGATTCAATAAACCATTCATTTTAGGTGCAAGACCTTTGAAGGTATTATTCAAATAAACAGGGTAACTATTATTCTCTTTAAATGAATAACCGTATTGCGATAGTCATAATCCAATCATGTCTATGCTCAACGCAAACACCAAATTACAATTATTTAGGTTTAACACCAATCTCGATGGTAGAGAGAGCGTGCGATGCTTGATCATATCAACATTGGAAACACTTCCAACACATATTGTCAGCTCACCTTTAGCTAGTCTCCGTTTATTCCGTAGCTTTTATTTCGAGTTACTAACACTTAGCAACCGAACCGGTATCTTATACCCTGGTGCTACTAGGAGTACTAGTAAAGTACACATCAACACAATGTATATCCAATATACTTCTATCGACCTTACAAGCCTTCTCATCTACCAAGTATCTAGGGTAATTCTGCTCCAGTGGTTGTTCCCCTTATTACAGAAGCACTTAGTCTCGGGTTTGGGTTCAACCTTGGGTTTCTTCACTAGAGCAGCAGCTGAATTGCCGTTTCATGAAGTATCCCTTCTTGCCCTTGCACTTCTTGAAACTAGTGGTTTCACCAACCATCAACAATTGATGCTCCTTCTTGATTTCTACTTTCGCGGTGTCAAGCATCACGAATATCTCAAGGATCATCATATCTATCCCTGATATGTTATAGTTCATCACGAAGCTCTAGCAGCTTGGTGGTAATGACTTCAGAGAACTATCACTATTTCATCTGGAAGATCAACTCCCACTTGATTCAAGCGATTGTTGTACTCAGATAATCTGAGCACAAGCTCAACAATTGAGTTTTTCTCCCTTAGTTTGCAGGCTAAGAAAATCGTCGGAGGTCTTATACCTCTTGACGTGGGCACGAGCCTGAAATCCCAATTTCAGCCCTCGAAACATCTCATATGTTTCGCGACGTTTCAAAACATCTTCGCTGCGTCAACTCTAAACCGTTTAACTGAACTATCACGTAGTTATCAAAACGTGTATGTCAGTGTTCGCAACATCCACAGACGACGTTCGAGGTTCAGCACACTGAGCGGTGCATTAAGGACATAAGCCTTCTATTAAGAAATGAGGACAATCCTCAGTTTACGGACCTAGTCCGCACAATTGCTACTATCAACTTTCAACTAAATTTTCTCTAGGAACATATCTAAACAGTAGAACTAAAGCGTGAGCTACGACATAATTTGCAAAATCCTTTTGACTATGTTCAGGATAAACAAGTTCATCTTATGAACTCCCACTCAGATAGACATCCCTCTAGTCATCTAAGTGATTACATGATCAGAGTCAACTAGGCCGTGTCCGATCATCACGTGAGACGGACTAGTCAACATCGATGAACATCTTCATGTTGATCGTATCTTCTATACGACTCATGTTTGACCTTTCGGTCTTCTGTGTTCCGAGGCCATGTCTGTACATGCTAGGCTCGTCAAGTCAACCTAAGTGTTTGCATGTGTAAATCTGTCTTACACCCGTTGTATGTGAACGTTGGAATCTATCACACCCGATCATCACGTGGTGCTTAGAAAGGAACGAACTGTCGCAACGGTGCACAGTTAGGGGGAACACTTTCTTGAAATTTTAACGAGGGATCATCTTATTTACTACTGTCGTTCTAAGCAAATAAGATGTATAAACATGATAAACATCACATGCAATCAAATAGTGACATGATATGGCCAATATCATATTGCTCCTTTTGATCTCCATCTTCGGGGCTCCATGATCATCATCGTCACCGGCATGACACCATGATCTCCATCATCGTGTCTTCATGAAGTTGTCTCGCCAACTATTACTTCTACTACTACAGCTAATGGTTAGCAATAAAGTAAAGTAATTACATGACGTTTATGTTGACATGCAGGTCATAAATAAATTAAGACAACTCCTATGGCTCCTGCCGGTTGTCATACTCATCGACATGCAAGTCGTGATTCCTATTACAAGAACATGATCATCTCATACATCACATATATCATTCATCACATCCTTTGGCCATATCACATCACACAGCATACCCTGCAAAAACAAGTTAGACGTCCTCTAATTGTTGTTTGCATGTTTTACGTGGCTGCTATGGGTTTCTAGCAAGAACGTTTCTTACCTACGCAAAACCACAATGTGATATGCCAATTGCTATTTACCCTTCATAAGGACCCTCTTCATCGAATCCGATCCGACTAAAGTGGGAGAGACAGACACCCGCCAGCCACCTTATGCAACCAGTGCATGTTTTTCGGTGGAACCGGTCTCACGTAAGCGTATGTGTAAGGTTGGTCCGGGCCGCTTCATCCCACAATGCCGCCGAATCAAGATTGGACTAGTAACGGTAAGCATATTGAACAAAATCAACGCCCACAACTACTTTGTGTTCTACTCGTGCATAGAATCTACGAAATAGACCTAGCTCATGATGCCACTGTTGGGGAACGTAGCAATAATTCAAAATTTTCCTACGTGTCACCAAGATCTATCTATGGAGAAACCAGCAATGAGGGGAAGGAGAGTGCATCTACATACCCTTGTAGATCGCTAAGCGGAAGCGTTCAAGAGAACGGGGTCGAAGGAGTCGTACTCGTCGTGATCCAAATCACCGGAGATCCTAGTGCCGAACGGACGGCACCTCCGCGTTCAACACACGTACAGCCCGGTGACGTCTCCCATGCCTTGATCCAGCAAGGAGAGAGGGAGAGGTTGAGGAAGACTCCATCCAGCACCAGCACAACGGCGTGGTGGTGGTGGAGGAGCGTGGCAATCCTGCAGGGCTTCGCCAAGCACCACGGGATATGAGGAGAAAGAGAGGGAGGGCTGCACCAACGGGGAGAGATCAAATCGCGTGTCATGGCAGCCCCAAGGCCTCACTATATATAGGGGAGAGGGAGGATGGTGCACCCCCTCTAGGGTTCCCACCCCTAGGGGGGCGGCAGCCCTAGATGGGAAAGGGGAGGCGGCCAAGAGGGGAAGAGGGGGGGCGCCCCCTAGGGTGGGCCTTAGGGCCCATCTAAGCCTAGGGTTTGCCCCCTCTCCTCTTCCCTTGCGCCTTGGGCCTTGTGGGAGGGTGCACCAGCCCACCTGGGGCTGGTCCCCTTCCACACTTGGCCCATGAAGCCCTCCGGGGCTGGTGGCCCCACTTGGTGGACCCCCGGGACCCTCCCGGTGGTCCCGGTACGTTACCGATAAACCCCGAAACTTTTCCGGTGACCAAAACAGGACTTCCCATATATAAATCTTTACCTCCGGACCATTCCGGAACTCCTCGTGACGTCCGGGATCTCATCCGGGACTCCGAACAACATTCGGTAACCACATACAAACTTCCTTTATAACCCTAGCGTCATTGAACCTTAAGTGTGTAGACCCTACGGGTTCGGGAACCATGCAGACATGACCGAGACGTTCTCCGGTCAATAACCAACAGCGGGATCTGGATACCCATGTTGGCTCCCACATATTCCATGATGATCTCATCGGATGAACCACGATGTCAAGGACTTAATCAATCCCGTATACAATTCCCTTTGTCTATCGGTACGATACTTGCCCGAGATTCGATCGTCGGTATCCTGATACCTTGTTCAATCTCGTTACCGGCAAGTCTCTTTACTCGTTCCGTAACACATCATCCCGTGATCAACTCCTTCATCACATTGTGCACATTATGATGATGTCCTACCGAGTGGGCCCAGAGATACCTCTCCGTCACACGGAGTGACAAATCCCAATCTCGATTCGCGCCAACCCAACAGACACTTTCGGAGATACCCGTAGTGTACCTTTATAGCCACCCAGTTACGTTGTGACATTTGGCACACCCAAAGCACTCCTACGGTATCCGGGAGTTGCACAATCTCATGGTCTAAGGAAATGATACTTGACATTAGAAAAGCTTTAGCATACGAACTACACGATCTAGTGCTATGCTTAGGATTGGGTCTTGTCCATCACATCATTCTCCCAATGATGTGATCCCGTTATCAATGACATCCAATGTCCACGGTCAGGAAACCGTAACCATCTATTGATCAACGAGCTAGTCAACTAGAGGCTTACTAGGGACGTGGTGTTGTCTATGTATCCACACATGTATCTGAGTTTCCTATCAATACAATTCTAGCATGGATAATAAACGATTATCATGAACAAGGAAATATAATAATAATCAATTTATTATTGCCTCTAGGGCATATTTCCAACAAAATAAGACAAGAGCGAGAAGCCTTGCAAATTCAAAAAGAGAAAAGTATTGATTCAGGTAACAAAGAAAATTCGGTTATTGAAAAAGCCGAATCAATTAGTATGTGTGCCGAATCTATCAAAGAAAAAGAGGATGCCAAGGCATTGGAGAGTCATTCAAAAGTGGAAAAAAATATTATTCAAGTGATACAACCATCATGCTCTCCCAACGTAATTGAAGAGGTATGTCTAGCAAGTAATTTGTCTATCTTCCGATTTGGTCGCAACTTTATTGTTGATGCTTCTATAAGGAAAATTCTCATAAGTAATTATGAAAGACCAATGAAGAAGGGTAATTTACTTGTTAGCAATAAAGTTGTTGTAGAGCATATCGGTCAACTAGTTATGGCATCTATAAAGACCGATAGTGACTTATTATTGCAGCCAAAGATTTCCCCATTGCTTTATCAATATTTCGTATCTAATTGGGTAGCTTTGCTTGTTTCATACTTGGGTTGCACTTGGTCTCACTTGAGACATGTGTGTTCTAACTATTTTCGTTTCAGAAATTTAAAGCCAATGTTAAAATCTTTTGAGAAAACCGATGCTAGTACAATTTCTCATTTAAGGACATCGGAAAAAGAATGTGAAATAGAATTCATAGCCGAATGGAAAGATGCCAAATCTGAACCATTCGTTTGCTTAACTCCAGAGCCATTGTCACAACAAGATCGGCTAGAAAACAAAAGGTATACCTTCGATTCAAAAATGTGTGATCAAATCTTTGATTTGTTGTTGAAAAATAATTACATTAGAATTCTTGATCATCATGTCAAGCCATCAATCAAAGGACGAATGTATTGTAAGTTGCATGATTTGTCCAAGCATAATTTTGAAGATTGCAACATGTTTCGTCAAATAGTCAAATCGGCCATTGATAAAGGACGATTGAAATTTGTTGAGACACCAAGAGATGACGAGTCTATTCCAATTGGTCCTGATGGCAAAAGGTTTTTGCATCGGCTGCTTCAAGCCGGTCCATTTAAAGAGAAGGTAAAACCTACAGGTGATGGGATCGAGCATTCAAGTAATCAAGTTGTTGAAGAGAACAATGAACATAATCTTGAGGGAAAAATTCCATCAAAGCTACAATGAAGACGCCAAGGACTGGGGGGCAACAAGAAAATCTAAAGATCGATGCAAGTCAAGACAAAGGAGATAAAGGCCGCAATAAGCACAAGTGCAAGAAATCCAAAGTCACTTTTGTACAATTACTAGATAAATATCAAAAGAAGAGTGAAGAGAAAATTGCTTATCAGCCAACTAATGCAAAAGCATCAAGATCACCTCCTAGGTGCAAATCCAAGGATCGGTATTGGCAAAGTGAGAATCTCAATGGTGCATACTCATATTCTTATTTTGGGCCACCAATGCCAATGTCGTGGATGCCTCTCTATGCTCAAGTAAATCCATATCCATCATAGGACAGGTATGATGCAAGGGCACATTCTGCATATTATTATAAACCATCTCACCAATATTATGCAGCTCCAAGAAGACCAACATTCAGTGAGCAATCATATGTTCAAGACCGTTTCAATAAAAAAGAATCGGTCCGGAGCACAAGGAAGAATAAGGAGGTGGTTGAGCAAGTCTACCACATCAAAAGAGATGGTCGTAAGAGTGCCACTTCAGATATGATCTCAAATGAAAAAGAGCCAATTAAAGTGTTGACATTGGCTACAAAAGGCAATGAGGCAAGTCAATCAAGCACCAAATCTGAAGGGAAGAAGTTGAGAGTGCACAAGGTAAAACAAGGATTGCCATTACTTCAAACAAAATCACAGCCGGGGTGCCCACTCGGCTTATCGTATTGGCAAAAGAAGAAATTGCAAAAGCTTAGTGCACAAGAACTTGAAAAGATAAACATGGCATGGGTTCCCAAAGGAAATATTCAAAATAAGAATTATGTGCAAGCTTCCTTTACAAGGAGTGCGACAAAGGTGGAGAAGGAAAAGAGTGAAAACTATGAAGGACCAAGCCGAATGTTTCAACATCTTTGGTCCACACATTATCCATTTTCTTCAATAATATCGTTGATGCCTATGCCATGGAATTTGTCATCAGGTATGATTGGTTACCCTCAATGGACTTATTTTAATCCATCGATGCAATATAATTTCTTACATCATGAAAGGGTATTACCAAATCATCATATGTTTGATTAGCTTCACTTTAGTTGCTAATCTAAATGGCCGATATATACTTATCGTCCTAAGCACATAAAATGGCTGATGGAGTGTCAACATCGTCCTTAGAAAAAGCATCATGCAAGTTATTTTTCGGCACACAAGTTTGCTGAAAAACAGGGGGCATGTGTTGACACCAGATTTTGGCACGACCAAGAACTTAATTAAGATGACCTCAAATGGAGAAGTGCTCAAAGTGAGAAAGTTCCGTATCGTCAAAAGGAGAAACTTTGATATTTGAGCTATAGCCATCCGGTCTCATCTCTAAGGCCGAAGTTGTGTTTGAAGTACTCAGATTTTGTATTCAGAACACTATTCGGCTGATTACGCCTCCAAGATGGCCTCATATGAGAAAAGTTTCTACATGAATTGTCTTTTTCTCATCGAAGAGATCGATTTTGATATAAAAAATGTCTCCATCGGAGTTCGTATGAAAAAGTTAGAGCCAAAACAGTGTGCTGCAAAATTTTAGCCCGGAAGTTCCGGGCAAAACTTCCGGGGAGGTTCCGGGCTAAACAGAAAGTTTGCACGCGGTTCACCCCGAAAGCTGAAATTTCAACATTATTTGCAGAATTACGGGCCAGAATTCAATCTCAAGATGACCTCGGATGAAAAAGTTATCAACTAAAGAGTTTTTCTCCATTGCAAGATCTACAACTTTGCTTTTTGGACCATCGCGGTCCGAGGCCATGTGCGACCTGCAGGAGCTATACAAGAGGGCTACTTGATGTAATTTTAGCCCGGAAGTTTCGGGCTGACCGGAAGTTCTGGCCCTCGTAGTCCGAGTTAGGTTAACTTTTGATGTTTTGGACGGGGTTTGAGTCCTTTTCTTGTACGGAAAGTCCAGCCGCCTCATATATATGTAAGGGGTGACGGCCGGTTGAACAACACACAATGGACAAATCAATCTATCATCTTTTACCTTTACTTTTATCTTCTCCCTTGTTCTTCTTCTTCCTCGTTCTTCGTTCGTTCTTCTTCATTGCAGGGCGGCGAACCTCGAGGCCCTAGGGATGATCAGGTCGACCTAGGGCAGCCCATAGCTGTCGCGCGCCCTGACGGGGTCCCTCCCGGGCGTGTGGGGTTTCGGGTCCTCAAAAGAGCCTGCCGGATTGCTTGAGTACCGCGCTTCCGGACGGGTCTCCTTTGACGTGAGCTGCGGTGCACCACCCTCGGCGTTGGAGGTACACGATGACATGTTCGTGTGTGAACAAATATACAACCCCATGATGTACATGGGGAGACTCGACAGGTTAGAGCTAATAAGGTCCAATTTTCTTCCTTTGGAGGTAAACCACCCACGCCACCGCTCGGCCCGGGACGCCACACGGCCCATCAAGGTGTCAAATGCACTCATCAGGATCTTCAAATTGGCCACACTGGTGAATGGAAGCATATTGTCTCTTGCCCTCATTAGAATGGTGCTATGTGTCAGGGAAATATCCGGTGCACCAGACCATTTGGTGCTACCGATGCATCCGTTTTGATTCAGCCATTTTACAAATGTTGAATAAGCCTGAATATTTTTATGTCGTAACAAGAATACATCATGCTATAGTTTTCTTAGATCCAAAGTCAAAACATAATATATATATATGAGAAACAAAAATGATATATATCGTTGCTGATAACAAAATGGCCCGAATTCAAGGCCCAATTCATGTTAGCTAGTATTCACACTATGACTTCTTCTTTTTGTTCTATATATATTTGTTTTCAATTTGTACCTGGAAGTGTATACCATAGTAGATATGTAGTGTAATTGCATCCACATAAATGATTTTTGTTTTTAATGTTTCAAATGGTACTTATAGAGATCAAGTGTGCCAATAGCACCAAATGCCCAGGTGCACTAGATACGTTTCTGCTATGTACCCCGACTACATGAATATCAACGCATCGAACGCCACCATTTTCAACTTCCAATGGTCATAGTCAATGATAATGGTGCTCAATGTACAAGGGAGAGTAGAACATATTAGTATGACACTCGCCCCGTGTCCACGATGGCATCTGGGTGCGCAAAACACATTGGACTATCTTCCATGTACTTACCGTACCTGTCGTGGTTTTGTCATGGCAGATGTCCTAGAGAAAGGACTTAGTCATGGAGCCATCGCGACAGGTTAGCTTGAAGGGGTTAAAGCAGACACAGGGACGCAAGAGAGTTTATACTAGTTCGGCCCCTTCGATGAAGGTAAAAGCCTACGTCTAGTTGTGATGGAATTGATGGGGTTTCGATGACTAGGGAGCAAACAAGCTTCGCCTATGTCTCGAGTTGTTGTCTGTTGTCCTTGAACCGCCGCCAGGTCGTCCCCTTATATACCCGGGTGACGCCCGTCGGTTCACAGAGTCCCAATACCGGCTCATAGATGTGTCCGGTTTGGTCTCTACTTATTTCTAACTTACAATACAAGTTAAATACCAACGCCGGTTTACGGCTACAGGCCTTGAACCGACCATGGGCCTTGAGCCCTCATCTGCCTTCTTGGGCTTTAACATACTTAACTACTGACGAAGTTAACCCGGCCCAGATAGGCCGGTTTACGCCCAGTAGTGATATCCCCAACATTAGGCCCCATATTGATTTGAACATGTTCATGTCAATCCTTTAGCAAAAATCTTCATCTTCAATATCTTCTTGTAGTTTGTTGAACCGCCGTGATGTCATCTTCTCTGGTCGTTGTAAACCGGCGTGACGTCACCTGTTATAAAGGACCTTAATAGGTCTGCGACAATTAAGGCAACATCTTCATTTCCAGACCCACGGTCCCTTAATTTTCACGCCTGACTCCTGTCCCTTGCCTTATAAATAGGACCGAAGGGTCATTTCTTTTCCCCCTCCATGCCCTTCTGCTTCGTCTTCCTCGCGTCGCCTAGCTTCGGAGCTCCACCGCCACCGTCAACCTCTGCATCAACCTTGGCCGCTGCATCAACCTGGGCGCACCAGAGCACCGCGGCAACCTTCCGCGTCTTTCTCATCTCCAGTAAGTCTTCTATTCTTTTCAACACAGATCTGCTCTAGGGTTTCATGTTCTTCTAGTGTTCATCGCCTGTTTCGTGTTCATACGATAGTTCCTAGATGCATCTGTGAATCCTTGCTCTGTGTAGCGGTAGGTTTTAACATCCACCTTCAGTTTCATGCCTCAAGACCATAGATCTATATGTATCTCTGCCCATTGATTCAGTACTGTTCTTTTTTGAACCTTGAATATTTTCCTTCTTTTCTGAACTTGCTTCAGATCCGTTGCTGTAGAGAAGTCTTGTGAAATCTGTTTCTGTAAACTTACTCATCTGCTTCAATGTTTAGACCAGGCGGTTTAACTTTGTAGAAAAAATTGCCAAACCGGTATATACCATTAGTCCCCTTGTTGAACCGCCAAATGTTGTTGCTTCATAAAACTCCGGTTTAGATAGATCTGTCTCCGGTTTAACATTGCACATACCAATGTACCTTAATCAATGCATTTTTGAACCGGGATCACCTACCTTGTAGATTTCATCATGGCCAAGCAAGTATATGAGTGCAACTGGGTTCCTTCTCGTGTCACAAAGGCTCAACTGGACGATTTAGTCCTGATCGGCACCTTAGGCAGCAAAGATACCATCCATTGGAGGGTTCCTGGCAAAGAATGCCCTCCCACACCTCAAGAAGGAGAGGTCATCGTTTTCGTAGATCACTTAGCCCGGGGCTTTAAGCCGCCCGGTTCTAAATTTTACCGGGACATTTTAGCCGATTTTCAACTCCACCCACAAGACACTGGTCCCAACTCTGTTACAACAGTGGAGTTGTTCAGAGACTGTTTCCATCTAAACCGCCGTGCTGAGTTTTCTGATGGCTCCAATACGGAATTGGGCGGTGTGGCGATTCAGAAAAGGAAAGAGGTCACATACCCTCATGCCAAGCTGCATAGCCACCCCAAAGAGTGGAATCAAACATGGTTCTATTGCAAAGACACCTCCCCTGCTGGTGAAAATCCTTTGCCTGGCTTTCGTCCGGAGCGGCTTAGCAATACACACCCCTTTCCACAAAGGTTGACTGCCAAGGAGAGAAGCAAATACGCTCCTCAACTGTCCAAGCTCAGAGCCTTCATGGCCAACAGTTTAACAGGGGTTGATCTCGCTCATTGTTGGATATCATGGAGCATACTACCCCTTAGTCAGCACTCCAGTTTGATGTGCGAGTATACTGGCAGTGTTGATGACCCACTGCGGCATGCTAACATCCAGCTCACCGACGAAGAAATCACAGAAGCTGTGAATAAGATGCTGAATGAACCGGAACACATCTGTGCTAAAACCGGCCTGCTTCCCTTCTGTGCCACCAACAAACCGCCAGCTGTAAGAGTTTGATTTTTCCTTTTGCTGAACCTGTTATTGATATGTCTGGTCATTGTTTCATATCAATGTCTGTGTAACCAGGGCAATGATCCGTTTTGGAGCAAGAAACTGCCGCAGGAGAAACCAGAAAAACCAGACAAACCGGAAAGATCAACCCGGCAAAAGACTAAAGCTGTGAAGAAGACTGCCCACAGGAAAAGAACCACTGCATCCTCTAATCCGGCCCCTGATGATGATGTGGATAATCCGGACCTTGAGGTAGGGCTTGACTCACTTGGCTTATTTTTCATGCGTCTTATTGATGGTGATATTTGTCAGGATGATGCCGAAGCCAACCATGCTGATGCTGTAGAGGTAATTATTCTCTCTTCCGATTCAGAACCTTTGCCTTCACTAAAAATCCGTCAGGCAAACCAGAAAGTTAAATTTTCTCATCCTCTCGCTTACTTGGATCCCAAATTTCTTATGAAGACCCAACAGCACGAAGCTCGCTGCACAACCCGGCACAGCGGCCAGGTAGTTACCTCCACCGGTTTACCAAACAGTCCGGTTCAGAAACGCCGTTCAGAGGTCTCTAATTTGCTTGTCAGTGCTTGTCATAAAGCGGGCTGTTTTCGTCAACCTCTTAATCCATCTGACTCCGATTATCAGGTTACTTCCCACTCATCCTCTGGCGAGTCCTCGGCCACTCAGCCGCCATCGCTCAAAACGGTGCTTGGGTAAGCCATACTTATCTTAATATTTCCGGTACATCACCTTGGAACATATGCTGTATTTGACTTTGTTATTCCTTTTAGGGCCAAGCCTAGGCCGAGCAAGAAGGCTCGCCTGGATAAAGCGGCCGAGGAGGATGCCGTCCCTGAACCGGGCAAAACACCAGATCTTGAAGCGGCTATTCCTGAAGACATACCCAATGATCCACCGCAGCGAGATGACGATCTTATTGCTGAAGAGAGGCCTATTGATACCTCAAGTCCTGTCAACCAGCCCACAAGCCCCATCCGGATTGAGAAATCCACCAATCCAACAAAGCCTACTGATAAGCCAACGGCCCCAGTTCAAACCGGTGATGCCAAGGATGATGAGGTTGTCATTACTAGCATTGGTCGCACAGAGCCAGGCAATCCTGTCGCTTTGTCTAAACATACTGCCAAGGAAGAATTTGCTGCCTTTGGCAAAGGCAAGTGGAATGTTGATCTAGCGACTTACGCTGCTCTGAACGCCCAAGACATCCATTCCGGCTATCTGAACCGGCTGTATACCAGTCGTGACTATGAAGCCGGTCTGGTTAACATGATGAAAGATAAATATGAGGTAACTTCCATATGCTCTTTCCTGCTTTTATGCTTCAATTCTTGCTGACTCTCCTAGCCCCCAAGGGCCGGTTTGTAATCTTCTTTCAAACCGGGACTTACTAATATAAATCTTAATACCACGAAATTTGCTGATGTAGCCCCCAAGGGCCGGTTTAACTTAGTGTAGTTAAACCGGGACTTAAGTAATTAATATCTCCGCATCAGAACTTTTTTGAACAAATAGCCATTAGCCCCCAAGTGCCAAGTTGAATACTTGTATTGAGCTTGGGACTTTGTAATCAATTGAAAGATGACGATCAAATAGGCATTAGCCCCCAAGCACCAAGTGCATAACTTGTTATGTGGTTGGTGCTTCAATTCTTGCACTGCTTGCTAAATCATATAACTGTCTGTATGCAGGCTAAGCTGAAGACAAAAGAGACCCAAATCGCCGATCTCCAAGAAAATCTGAAGTCCCAACAGACTGAAACCTCAAAAGCAAAAGAGGAATTGACCAACGCCTTAAGCATCATGGAACAGCTTAAGAAGGATTTCAAGAAGGAGCGGGCGGATTGGGCTACTGAAAAATCCGCTTTAATCAAACGAGCAGAAGACGCCGAGGCTGCACTAAAACCGGTAGTGGATGAACTGACCAGCATAAAGCGACACGTGCATGCCATGACCGCTGCTATCTTTGGTAAGCCGGTTTGATTTTTGAATTGATTCTGCCATCTTACAGAGCTACCGGTTTGTTAACCCTTGGTGATATTTCAGGGACACGCATTGGTCACTTGGGGTCAGATGTGCGGAAAAATTGAAAGCCGCATACACGTTGATCGAACAACTGTACACTGCTGCACAGCGGATCATTTGTACTGCATCCCACAACAAGCCGGCGCCCACTTTGATTCAGGACACTCTGATGAAACTGTCGGTGCTTCCTGCCCGGGTTGAAGAGCTGAAGAAATCTGCTGCTCGAACCGGTGCGATCAATGCCTTAATCCGGGCAAAAGCTTGGGTGCCGGATTTTGATCCTATTGAAGCGGCTCAGGGCTATCCCAGCTTGAAGGAAGACGGGTCAGAGTTTAGTGAAGCGGATCTGCGAGCAATAAACCGGGAGGTGCGTCCGCTAGCTTGTCAATTGGCTGAAGAAGCAGACTTGTCTCATTATCAAGCCCAATATGACAATCAAAACAAGCGAATAGCTGCACCAATTCATGAAGCGGAAAATCTTATCCCTCCAATCCGTAAGCATACTTACGCTCCCGATATTGACCCGTCATTGCTGATCCATGATGAAGCTATCTTTCAAGCATTAATGGGAATCGACTGGAAAACTGTTGATTTCCAGCCGCTGGGTAGAGAAACGGAAGCTGAAGCGGCGCGGGATGATCCACAACCATCAGGCTAGGCTGGTGGCCAAGCTTGAACCAGAAGCCGGTTTAAAACTGCTTCTCCCTTGCGAAAAACAATGATCTTATTGTGGGCACCGTGTTGCCTTGTAATAGGCTGGCTGATACTTTTGATGTTGATATGCCTTCGTGCATAATTACTGCAACTTGCTCTTCCTTTGGGCGATTAACTTTCCAAAGTACTTTCTGCAATAAAAAATCTTAAAGTGCCACCGCGGTTGTACCATCAGGCGGAATATGATGTCTGCATACATGAAATCAAAACATCCGAAATTTTTAAGTATATGACCAAATTTTTGAGATACATAATACCTGCCATCGTTGGGCGTGAAGTTGGCTTGGCCAATCTTGAAGCGGAGTTTTATAAACCCACACTGTTGGAGGAGATAGCAACTCCTGTATATATATGATGCCGGTTTACCATGTAAACCGTGCCGGGTTATAATAAACACCGTGTTACTCCGTAATAGGATGTCAACAACAAAAAAATCAAACCGGGCAAATAGTCTCCGGATTAAAAATGAACCGTGTCCATCAATTGACAGTTTAAACCGGCTTAAAACTTTGTCGGTTTAAAAAACGCAATAAAAATAAATAAATATCTTTCAAAGAAAAATGTGAAGCAAAAGCAATGACAAAACCGTTTGCAAAAAGAGGCTTATTTGAGCTGATCAGATAGCGTTACCATGGTTGGACACGACCGAGCTCCCGATAGGTGTAGCTATGGTTCAAGTCAGCCAGGTCCCCAAATGAAACCATGGCATTTATGCCGATCAAGTGGCATGGCAATGGTTCGGGTTTGACCAAGCCCCCAAGTGATTCTGTGGCCTTAGGCCGATCAAGAGGCATGACTGGTTCAGACGTGACCAAGTCCCCAAGTAATCTGGTGGCTTTCGCCTATCAAGAGGTATTGCATTGGTTCGGACATGACCAAGCCCCCAAGTGATATAACATGATGCTTTTGAAAAGCTAACTCAAGGGGTAAACCGGAGGCCGCTTTCGAACAACTCCGTGTAACCACACATGATGTAAAAGAACAGATACCCCGCTTTAGCTGAGGTTCCGGTTTATTATATTTAATCATAATATATACATCATCGTAATATGTACATAAGTGGAGCCAATGGCTCAGGTATAGTAAGGCCGAAGATGAGCTATATTCCACGGCATGTTGGTCTCTTCCTCTGATTTACGTGAGTCTTTATGCTCTCGAGTATCAATCAGATAGTATGACCCATTGTGCAGATTCTTGCTGACCACAAAAGGTCCCTCCCAAGGTGGGGATAGCTTATGCATATCAGTCTGGTCTTGGATGAGCCGAAGCACCAAATCTCCCTCTTGAAAGGTTCTGGTTTTAACTCGGTGACTGTGATAACGACGAAGATCCTGTTGGTAAATCGCTGAGCGAGCAGCTGCTATGTCACGCTCTTCATCCAACCGGTCCAAAGCATCTTGCCGTGCTGTCTCGTTGTCTGCTTCAACATAAGCCATCACACGAGGTGAATCATGACGGATATCACTGGGGAGAACCGCCTCCGCTCCATAGACCATGAAGAATGGTGTGTATCATGTTGATCTGTTGGGTGTGGTATTGATGCTCCATAACACAGATGGTAATTCTTCTACCCAACAACCGGTGTTCTCTGCAAAGGAACCATAAGCCGGGGCTTGATGCCTCTCAAAATCTCTTGATTAGCCCTTTCTGCTTGACCATTGGACTGTGGGTGTGCTACGGATGAAACGTCAAGCCGGATGTGCTCCCGGTCGCAGAACTCCTTCATGGCACCCTTGGACAAATTGGTACCATTATCTGTGATGATACTGTGTGGAAAGCCAAACCGGAAAATTACTTTTTTGATGAATTGAATCGCCGTGGCTGCATCACACTTGCTAACAGGTTCTGCCTCCACCCACTTTGTAAACTTGTCAACCGCCACCAAGAGGTGAGTCTTCTTATCTTTGGACCTTTTGAAAGGCCCAACCATATCCAGCCCCCAAGTTGCAAACGGCCAAGTAATTGGAATCATTCTCAATTCTTGAGCCGGCACAATAGCACATCTTGAAAATTTTTGGCAACTGTCACATCGTCTGACCAGATCATCCGCATCAGATGAGCAGTTAACCAATAGAAGCCATGGCGAAATGCTTTAGCTACCAAAGATTTTGAACCGGCGTGGTGACCACAATCTCCTTCGTGGATCTCACGCAAAATTTCACAGCCTTCTTCAGGAGACACACAGCGTTGAAACGCCCCTGATACACTGCAATGATGCAACTCGCCATTGACAATAGTCATGGACTTGGACCGCCGGATTATCTGTCGAGCCAGAGTCTCATCCTCTAGTAACTCACCCCGGTTCATGTACGCCAAATAAGGAAGCGTCCAATCCGGAATGACATGAAGAGCTGCCACCAATTGAGCCTCCATATCAGGAATAGCCAAATCCGCTTCACCAGGGAGCTTGACCGACGGGTTGTGCAGCACATCCAAAAAAACATTGGGCGGAACCGGTTTGCGCTGAGAGCCCAGCCGGCTTAGAGCGTCTGCCGCTTCATTCTTCCGCTGGTCCACGTGGTCCACCTGATAGCCTTTAAAGTGACCTGCAATAATATCCACCTCACGACGATACGCTGCCATGAGTGGGTCCCTGGAATCCCAAGTGCCAGATACTTGTTGAGCCACGAGGTCTGAGTCACCGAAGCACTTAACTCGACTTAGATTCATCTCCTTAGCCATCCGGAGACCATGGAGCAAGGCTTCATACTTAGCTGCATTGTTAGTACAAGGGAACATTAAGCGGAGAACATAACAAAACGTATCACCTCGTGGGGAAGTTAATATGACTCCAGCCCCTGAGCCTTCCAATTGCCTGGATCCGTCAAAATGGATGGTCCAATATGTGTGATCCGGCTTTTCTTCAGGTGCTTGCAGTTCCGTCCAATCATTGATGAAATCAACAAGTGCTTGAGACTTAACCGCCGTCCGAGGCACATACTTCAATCCGTGCGGCCCGAGCTCTATAGCCCACTTGGCAATCCGGCCAGTCGCTTCCCGGTTCTGGATGATATCCCCCAAAGGAGCAGAATTGACCACTGTAATTGGGTGCCCTTGGAAGTATTGCTTAAGCTTCCGGCTTGCCATAAAAACTCCGTATACCAGCTTCTGCCAATGCGAATACCTTTGCTTGGACTCAATGAGTACCTCGCTGATATAATAGACCGGACGTTGAACTGGATGCTCGTTACCTGCCTCCTTTCGCTCCACCACAATAGCCACACTAACCGCACGAGCATTAGCAACAACATATAGTAATAATGGCTCCTTGTCAACGGGAGCGGCGAGCAGAGGCGGATTGACCAATTGCCGCTTTAAGTCCTCAAACGCTTCATCAGCAGCGGAACTCCAGACGAACTGATCCGTCTTCTTCAACATCTGATACAAAGGGATTGCCTTCTCACCAAGGCGGCTGATAAACTGACTTAACGCAGAAATCCGGCCTGCCAGGCGTTGAACATCATTGATACACTTCGGTTTAGCTAGGGAGGTGATGGCTGTGATCTTCTCCGGATTAGCCTCAATTCCCCTGTTGGACACCAGAAAACCCAATAACTTGCCTGCCGGTACACCAAAGACACACTTGGCCGGATTAAGCATCATCTTGTACGTCCTCAAGTTATCAAAGGTTTCCTTCAAATCGTCAACCAGAGTCTCCTTCTCCCTGGACTTAACCACGATATCATCCATGTAAGCATGTACATTACGGCCAATCTGTTTGTGAAGAAAATTTTGTACACACCGTTGATAAGTTGCCTGGGCACTCTTGAGCCCAAAGGGCATAGACACATAGCAGAAGGCTCCAAAGGGAGTTATGAATGCCGTCTTCTCCTGGTCCTTAACTGCCATTTTGATCTGATGATAGCCAGAATATGCATCCAAAAAACTTAAACGCTCACAACCCGCCGTAGCATCAATAATTTGATCAATACGGGGGAGGGCAAAAGGATCTGCTGGACAAGCCTTATTAAGATCTGTGTAATCCACACAGATGCGCCAGGTGCCGTTTTTCTTAAGGACCAGCACCGGATTGGCAAGCCATTCAGGGTGAAAAACTTCAACAATAAAGCCAGCTGCTAAGAGCCTGGCTACCTCTTCTCCAATCGCCTTGCGTCTTTCCTCATTAAACCAACGGAGGAACTGTTTCACCGGTTTGTATTTAGGATCCACATTAAGGGTGTGCTCAGCGAGTTGCCTCGGTACACCTGGCATGTCAGAGGGCTTCCATGCAAAAGTGTCCCGATTCTCACGGATGAACTCGATGAGCGCGCTTTCCTATTTCGGATCCAAGTTGGCACTGATGCTGAACTGCTTGGACGAATCGCCAGGTATGAAGTCAACAAGCTTAGTCTCTACTGCCGATTTGAACTTCAGGGTCGGATCATGCTACGTAGTTGGCTTTTTTAATGGAGTCATGTCCGCCAGATCAACATTGTCCTTATAATACTTCAGCTCCTCGGTGGCACAAACCGACTCTGCGTAGGCCGCATCTCCTTCCTTGCATTCCAAAGCAACTTTACGGTTTTCGTGAACCGTTATTGTCCCCTTGTGACCCGGTATCTTGAGCTGCAAATACACATAACAGGGCCGTGCCATAAACTTGGCGTAGGCCGGTCGCCCAAACAGGGCGTGATATGGACTTTGGATTTTCACTACTTCAAACTTCAATGTTTCCGACCTGGAATCATGATCATCTCCAAAGGCCACTTCCAGAGCTATCTTACCAACAGGGTATGCTGACTTGCCAGGCACCACACCGTGGAACATCGTATTAGACGGTTTGAGATTTTTATATGTTAGCCCCATACGACGGAAGGTCTCATAGTACAAGATATTAATGCTGCTCCCTCCATCCATGAGCACTTTGGTGAACTTGTAACCTCCCACCTAAGGCGCCACCACCAAAGCCAACTGGCCTGGATTATCAACCTGGGGAGGGTGATCCTCTCTGCTCCATATGATTGGTTGTTCAGACCAGCGTAGATAACGGGGCACGGCCGGTTCAACAGAGTTGACTGCCCGCCTCTGAACCTTCCGGTCTCGCTTGTCCAAGCTAGTGGTAAAGACATGGTACTGCCCACTATTCAACTGCTTTGGGTTGCTGTGGTAACCTGACTGTTGCTGCTGCTGGTTGTAACCACCTTGGTTGTTCTGATTATTTTGACTGTTATGTCCGCCCGGATTACCATTAAATCCTGAACCAGAATTTGCTCCACCATAACCCAGCCCGGATCCTGAGCCACCGCTAGAGCCGTGATCATACCGAAAAGCATTAGAATTCTTGAACTCCTGCATAATGAAGCAATCCTTCCAAAGGTGGTTTGCTACCTCCTTCGTCCCATGTCTTGGACAGGGCTGGCTCAGTAGATAATTTAGGCGGTCCGGGTTAGGGTTGGGTGCCCCACTGCGATTTTTCGGTTTACCTTTGCGTCGCTGGCCATTGTCCTGCGCATTGGTATTAGCCACAAAGTCTATGTTACCATCCACTTTACGCTTGCCTCCACCACCATTGCCTGCCCAGTGATGCTGCTGACCTTTGGAGTTGTTGTTCCTCTTTCCCTTCCCTGCCTTGTCATCATCAGATTCGGGATCCTTGGTACTATCAGAATCAGCATACTTTACCAAAGCAGCCATGAGGATCCCCATGTCAGTGCAATGGCGCTTCATCCGTCCCAACTTCAGCTTTAGGGGCCCAAACCGGCAGTTGCCTTCTAGGGTTAAGACTGCGGTGTCAGCATTGATGCGGTCTAATGAATGCAACACTTGTGAGACCCGGCGCACCCAATGAGTCGTCGATTCTCCTTCCTCCTGGACACAGGCAGCTAAGTCTACTATCGACATGGGCTGCTTACATGTATCCTTGAAATTATTGATAAACCGGGCTCGTAATTGGGCCCATGAACTGATAGAATTGGCCAGTAAGCTTTTTAACCAAGTGCGGGCCGTTCCTTCAAGCATCATGGTGAAGTACTTTGCACATGCCGCATCATCCACATCCAGCATCTCCATGGCCATCTCATAGCTCTCCACCCACGTCTCTGGGGGTTGATCCGTCGTGTAATTTGGTACCTTGCGCGGGCCCTTGAAATCCTTGGGCAGGCGCACATTGCGTAAAGCGGGGACAAGGCAAGGCACCCCCAAAGAGCTAGAAGTAACACCAGGTTTGACCGAAATAGTTGGACGAACCGGCGTAAGCTGCCGGGCCTGATATTGTGCGGCTAACTCGGCCTCCCTGCGTGCTCGAGCCCGGTCCACCACTTCCTGAGCGTTATCAGCACCACCCGTCGGGTTATTGCCGCAAGGTGCTCCACGTCGTTCATTACTTGACACTGCCGGTTCCTCCATACGCCTGCTATAGCTCCGGCTTGGGCGAGGGGTCGAGTGGATCCGGTCGCGGCTGTACGAGTATGCTTCCTGTTGGTCCAAAGCTGTCCTAAGAAGCTCCTTGACCCGTCGCGTCTCTATCGCCTGTGGTGAGTCACCTTCAATTGGAATGGCCACCAGCCGTGCAGCAGCGGCGACGAGATTGTCCATTGGGTTGGAGTAGTGACCCGGAGGTGTTGGAACAGCCTGAGGTATAACGGTGTTTTGACGAGGCGGGTCCATCCGACGAGGCTGAACTGGCGCACCGGTCCCAGGAGCTTCCGCCCGGTTTCCCTCCAGCGGATTACTGGTTCCTGCTCCTGGGGTGTTGAAAAGGTCTCTGGCCTCAAAAACTGGAGGCAAACGGGATCGGTACTTCCTCCTCATGACTTCATGCGACACGTTCTGGTCCAACATGAGCCTGTAGGCTTGTGCGTCTAGAGCGGCCTGCTCTGTGGCCATCCTGGTATCCTCAGCTGCCAGGTCCGCCTTGGCCTGGGTGATCTGTTCCCTTACCTTTGCAATCTCCGTGTTGTGGACGTCCTGATCCGCCGGATTAGCTTCCGCCATAAGCACAGCCAACACATCAAATAGCTCTGATAGAACTTGAGCCGGCGGGCGCACAGGGCCTCCTGCCCCGGCAGCCGTCGCCGCTCCTGAACCGGAGGTTGTTGTCGCAGTGGTCGAAGAATGAAGCGCTGCTTGTGTGCCGGCCATGAATATTCCAACTCGGTTGGGCAGATCAGAGGGGTCCGGAATACTGTCGCCATCGGAACAGCCCCCAATCCGGCCATCTTGTAGCTGATAAAGAGATTCGGTTTCTCCGGTTGATGACTCATTGCCGGAGTAAATGACGGTCTCGCCGCCAGATCCTGATCCATCCTCATGACCTCCTCCATGGATGACTCCCATGAAGGCACGCTTCATGGCCGGTTTAACCCGGGCAGATCGCGCACGCTGAGCCGTTTCGACGAGGTCGGTGCGTATATCCGGCTCAGGGCCCGGTTCTCCGATCTTGCCGATGAAAACGTGTATGCCACCAAAGGGGACCCGGTACCCGTACTCAACTGAGCCGGCCTCGGGGCCCCAGCCTGCATCGTTGATGTAAAGCTTGCCGCGACGACTCTTAGTCATCCGGCCTACGGCGTAGCCCTCGAGTCCTTCAAAGCGGCCCTCCAAGAACTTGAAACCATCGTGCGATAGCCCCACGGTGGGCGCCAACTGTCGTGGTTTTGTCACGGCAGATGTCCTAGAGAAAGGACTTAGTCGTGGAGCCATCGCGGCGGGTTAGCTTGAAGGGGTTAAAGCGCACACAGGGACGCAAGAGAGTTTATACTAGTTCGGCCCCTTCGATGAAGGTAAAAGCCTACGTCTAGTTGTGATGGAATTGATGGGGTTTCGATGACTAGGGAGCAAACAAGCTTCGCCTATGTCTCGAGTTGTTGTCTGTTGTCCTTGAACCGCCGCCGGGTCGTCCCCTTATATACCCGAGTGACGCCCGTCGGTTCACAGAGTCCCAATATCAGCTCATAGATGATGTCCAGTTTGGTCTCTACTTATTCCTAACTTACAATACAAGTTAAATACCAACGCCGGTTTACGGCTACAGGCCTTGAACCGACCATGGGCCTTGAGCCCTCATTTGCCTTCTTGGGCTTTAACATACTTAACTACTGACGAAGTTAACCCGGCCCAGATAGGCCGGTTTACGCCCAGTAGTGATATCCCCAACAGTACCCCTCATCATTCCACTGATTGAGCTCCATTGAGTATTTAGCAATAAAGGTTTCAATCTTGTTCCTAATGCCCATGAACACCAGGATGGATTTGTTGTCAGGACACTTGGGGTTTTTGTAGTTGTTACCACCACATAACATGCAACATTGCATTCTACTGGCAGAAGATCGACTCGTACATGGGCACATACTCTTTATGCTTCATCTTGATGACCGGGTCCCTAACGATGAGGACCATGAAGTCATGGAGGAGGACCCGACCTTGGGGGATCGAGGGTGTTGTACTGTTGAAGGATGGCGTGGGGCTTTGAGTAGAGGGTGGATGCAGGGATGAAGCTAGCGGAGACTTCTCACTTCCATGCGTGTGTTTCCAAGGAAGCCAAGCAAAGGGAATCATTGGGTGCAATATGTGGTAGTGGCAAAGGAAGCCAAGCAAAGCAAGGATGTCCATATGAATCCTGATGGATGATTAAAGTAATCCAAGTACATATCCATAGTGAGTCCAAGGATTAAAATGATGTGGATGTGAGAGTTGATGGCGACGGTGACAGCGATGGTGTGGATGACAGTGATGGTGTGGATGACAATGAAGGTGGTGGATCTCTATGGTGTGGCCTCTGTGCTCAAGTTATTGTCGTGATGAATGCCCTCCTATTGATTCCTCTTTTGGATCCCTTCCAGGGCTGAGGTTTAGTCCAATACATCTAATATCGGAAGATATTCTCAATGCTTTATTTGCCAATTGATTGTTTCCTGTATGATCGTGTTCCTGCTTCTTCACTATGTTTCCATTGCAAATATGCTACTTTTTAGTTGCTTATTGGTAGTTACCTCGTAGTCTGATTTGCTTCATAACATGCTTTGGTAAGGCACTAGAACTATGTGTCATTAATTGTTGGTGATGTGGATTCAAATAAAGATCTCAATGATTTCAACGAGTCTGGATAAAAATTATGTTTGTACATGGGAAATTTTGTGTGCTTGATTTCTTTTGCATTGTTTGCCTTAATTGTGGTGTGGCTTGCATGTAGACGGTGAATGAGAACATAATTTTCCTTTAACAGTTCCTAGTGTGAAGCAAAAAAATCGAATAAGATATATTTTTTATTTGGTAAGGTATTTAAGATTATCTCTATACATCGATATAAGGTTAAATAATTTCATAAGGAATATTTTATATGATATGTACAATATTCATTTGTATGTACATGATTGCTAGTGGCTTGAAATGCTCATACATTATCAAAATAAATAAATAATATGAATACATATTATCACCTAAGGATTATTAATTCCGTGTGTGTTTTAGGAGTGCCAGTGCAAGTTATGCATATACCAGCATCCAACCATCTATAATAACGAACAAATGGGTTCTAACTAGCTAAGATAGGATTGTGTTTTGAGCGAATAATGTGTCAAAATCACAAATGGTGTAGAGGCAAGTTTCTTCACTCATATAAGCGATATGAAGAGTGATGAATTTAGTCTTGCTTCTTGAATTATCTAGAATTAAGAAGTGATCTATAAAATTTGAAGAAGCGGTGTATAAAATTTGTGTGCCTGAATTATTATTATTTTGCACAGTTTGTATTAATTGTGAGGTGCCTCTCTTCCTGCAACCTCACATCGAATTGATTTTCTTGAGAACACATCTATCCATCAGTTGAAAAAAAATCTACAGACACCCTTGTCCACATAAGTGATCGAACCATGGTCCTCTCAAAGGAAATCTCCTGTGATATCCATCACATGTGTTTGGATAGTATTCTGGTATTCCTGTGATATCCATCACATGTCTGGTTAGTCGATGATGAGTGGGCCCCAAGAGTATCTCTCCATTGTCGGACGAGAAAATCCAAGTAGGTTTGATTTTCTTCATGACATGCTTTGCTAAGGCACTAGAAGTATGTGTCACTAGTTGTTTGTGATGTGGATTCAGATAAAGATTTCATTGGTTTCAAAGAGAAAACTATATATGTATACTATAAATTTTGTGTGCTTGGCAAATATTTTACACTATTTGTATTAACTCTGATGTGGCTTGCGTGTAGACGGTGAATAAGAATGACTTTTTTCCTTTGCAGTTCCTAGTGTGAAACAACAATTTCAAGTAGGATATATTTGTTATTTGGTGAGGTATTTAAGATTACATGTACACATCGATATAAAGTTAAAGAATTAAATAAGGAATATTTTATTCAATATGTACAATAAATTATGTGCATTTCCATGTATATGATCACTGATGGCTTGGAATGCTCATCCATGATCGAAATAAATATAATATACATGTGTATATCTTCACTTGCTAAATATTAATTTTGTACATCTCAATAATCAATTCAATATAACATATTAATATTATATATTATATATATATATAGTAATTGACTTGGTGGCTATTAATTTGGGAAATCTCACCAAATCTCTAGTTTAATGTGATAAATCCACTATAAAAAGACTTGTCCATTTCTTATGTTTTCGTCAAAACTTACATATCACACAAAGATCAACAACTCGCTCCTTCAGCACAAACGACCAGTTGAAATGAGGTATACCCATGTGTTGCTTATGTCCTTGGTCTTACTCGTGCTAGCATCAGGTAGTAATTTGTCCATGTAATACATATGTGCTTAATCTCTCTCACCAACTAATGGTCATGTTGTGATCGTTCTTTTTCTTCATCGTGGAATTTTGCAGATGTGGTAGTGGAGGCATCAAGATATTCTAGCATTAAAGAATTCGTATGTGTGGAGAAAATTTTCCCACCTCGAACATGTGATACCCATGCTTGCGAAGAGTCATGCTACAAACGTACAAGGCAATACAAATCTGGCAAGTGTGTTGCTGAGGGTTGCAAGTGCAAGTTATGCATATATCAGCCTCCGGCCATCCATAATAATGAACAAATGGGTTCTAACTAGCTAAGATAGGATTGTTTTTTGAGCAAATAATGTGGGAGAATCACAAATGGTGTAGAGGCAGCGTTTTTCACTCATATGAGCCAGATGAAGAGTGATGAATTTAGCCTTGCATCTTGAATTATCTTGAGTTAATAAATGGTTTATAAAATTTGAGAAGTGGTCTACAAAATGTGGGTGCTTGACTTTGCATGTGTATTTAGTTGAACTAACTACTTTTTTATGAAAAATGATATGTTTGTTTCCTTTTTTATAATTATAGTTTGGACTTCAATTTCCTTGAATCTTGAGTTCAAGATGCAAATTTTTAGATTTGGATGTTTTTGTAGTGTTCTCGTTTTTTGTTACTTGGTTTCCGCACCCGAACTGACTGTGTTATTATCTCCGACTTTGCATATTAATTTTCATGAACTACCCAGAAAAGTGAGTGATTTTTCAGTCATTTTAAATGATTTTTTACAAGTGTGCTCATATGAATTCTTCTAATCCTAGTCTTTTTAATGTTTGTACTGCTCTAACTTTCTCCCAACTTACAGAACCTATGTGTGTGAACCTCTCTAAACCTTCTCTGTCTTTCACACATGAATCTCGTGATGGATTTTTTTATGTTTGTACTTTCTTATTTTCCTTCTCTGAACTCCATGTGCTTTGATATATGAACTTACATAACCTATATGTGTGAACATCTCAACTTGAAGTTCTAGTTCTCCATAAATGGATTTTCCTGCATTTTTTACTGTGTCCCCGGACTGAAAGTTTGAACTTTGGTAGTGTGTATACTTTTCCATGCATGTTTTCCTTGGCGAGATGTGTACTCTCGCAAATTGGATACATTATTTTTTGTTGATAGACCTTGAACTTTCTTATATTTATTACGAGATCCCTAAGTTTCGCATAGTTAACTACTGCAGTTTTCAAGCATGCATACTTCCAGCACCAAATGCATACACTCTCAGCAAAGGACCACACACGCATGTAACACATATAGCTATAGCTACTGGTATAGCCACGTGCATACAAAGAGCTCTAGTTGCTTTTATTTAACTAGTTTGAAGTTTGAACGATGCTCTTTTTTTCTCCAACCTAGTTTGAGCTCAAAACGTGCATACACGTTTGATATGCGGTAGTTCAAAATGAGCAAAAACACAAGTTCAGCAATAGTAAGACACTAGTTTGGCTATAGCCAAGCAAGTTGATCTGCAGTCTAGCAACAATATTATTTTTGTGTACTGATTGGATGATAGTATGTGAATTTTGTTTTTCTATACTTCTTGAAATGAATATTTGAACCATCGAATGTGGGTATGCGAACCAAAATTCAGAAGAGGTGTGGAAACAAGTTTTGTAATTGAACAAGCATCTACAATAGCTTCAACATTCTCACAATAATGAAGGCATAATGTCCCTCCCTTTCCAGTTGCTCAACAAGCAACAAATTCTTCCTAAAACCTCTTCAATTCCTGAAACTATCATCACTCTACATTCTAACAATAACATGCACATTCGGAATGATGTGCCACTTTAATTAGTGAATTGTCTCGAACAAACACTAATTTGTTTGGAGTGGACTACATTAGCGTATGTGCAAAACTGTTCTTTTTCTCTAGCGAGTGAATTGTCGTTAGTCTAACATAAGAACGGATGCAATATATATGTACATATGAACTATTTACTTTGGCCACGTTTACTTAACAAAACAAAAAAACATCAACTGTAAATAAAATCAGGGGCGGGTCATGATTTTATTCTTCACCACATGTTCTACCCCCTTATTTTCTCATCACAACCAAGGCTTCGTTAGCCTCTCTCTCTCTCTCTCTCTCTCTCTCTCTCTCTCTCTCTCTCTCTCTCTCTCTCTCTCTTCTCTCTCTCTCTCTCTCTCTCTCTCTCTCTCTCTGGGCTGAACTGCTCCAACTCGTGATGTTAAAGACGCGAGGAAACAGATCATCTGTTCAATCTTCAACAGATATCACATGTGCATTAACAGATTAGCAGTTCAATTTCAACAGTAGAAGATCACTTGGATGCTAAACCAAAATTTTATGAACTAATAGAATGTATTACCTCCATCCCAAATTACTTTTCTTAGACAAGTAATCTGGGAAAGAAGGAGTACTTGTCATGGACTAACAGATTAACACGAGTAGGACAAATTTGAACTAGATTAGATGAAATTCTATGGAAAAAGGGTGCACAGGTGCGAACTTGTGAGGCAGGAGCAGGCAAACTGCATGGTGCGTCGTTGTCGCCATCCTTGTTTTTCTTCAAGCCCCTACCAGTGTTGCTCCTGTGAGTGTTTGACAAAAAACTACCACTTTAGGGATATGTGTCCCATGGAACTATCACTTTTTAAAAAGTGACCGAAAACTACCAAAATTTCTAAACTTTGTGACTACAAACTACCACTTTCAGATAGTGCCCAATTTAGCCGATTAAAACGTGTTTATGACAGGCAGGCCCGTTTGTAAGGGCCCGCTTATTTTGACCATTAAGTTGACCATTATGACAGGTGGGGCCCACATCAACCTCCTTCTTCCTTCTCCTCTCTGTGGCATTTCACACCTTTTGTGCATGAGAGGGAAGCAGGTGAGCTCCGGCGATGCACCACGTCAGGTACGGGAGACACCCCCGCCGCTCCTGACAGAGGAAGATGGTCCACAGGACCTCCCGCACCTCATGCCTGAGCGCATGAATGGCGGGGAGCTGCGGTGGCAACAACCACTCGGAGGCCAGGTGGCGCGAGAGCTACACCTCCGAAGGATGCTACCACGAGATCTCTTGCCTCCGCCGCAAGAACGTCGTGCTCAGGCGCCAGGCCGACCAGTGCGCGTGTTGTTGCTGTGGTGCCACGATGTTGCAACAACAGCAGCAGATATTGCTCGTCTCGGCTTACGGCAATGGCACCTGCCTCCTGGCGTCATGCTCAGCGTCCGGACCATGACCACCAGCGGTCGCACGCACAACGCCAGCATGGCTATGGAGCAACAGGCGTGTGACTCTTCCCCACGTTTCTCAGGTCGAGCACACAGCCGGCCAATTCATCTCCACCTTGCCTGCAGCCTGACGATCCATGTGCTCCCATGCATGTTGTCATGCATCGCTGCTCTGCTCTGTTCGAGATGAGGTCACCCTGCGGTTGCTTGGGGCAAGCGCGCGTTGGCCGTTTCGTCTCCCACGGTCACTTGCCGTCGCCCACACCTTCATCTCCGGGGTCGGGCGTGGGCGCCCCCGCCCGCGCCGGTGCCCTCGGCCTCTGTTGGGCAACCGCGAGTCCCGCGAACAGCTAGCCACACCATGAGCGCCACATGGCAGCTCTGGTCACGTCGCTGCTCGCAGCCTCCGACATCATCTTCCGCATCACAACACTAACTTGAATTCTCCTTGACATCACCGTCCATGGCGCAAGAGAGAGTTGGTTAAGTTTTAGTTTACCTGGTTTTGATGAGCAGGTCAAGTTCGTTCATATGCATTACATGAGCAAGCACACCAACCTGAAGTATATAAAACAAATTATTCTGGACTCTCATGTAGCAAGTTCATTGCTACTACTTGTGATAGGCATTGGGATTTCCCTAAAAAGAAGGGGTGAAATACTATAGTAGCGATAGTATTTTTCTCACTAAAGAAGTAAGGTTTATCGAACCAATAGGAGATTCACGTAAACAAAGGTCGACAATACATACACACAAACAAAGTACTTGCACCCAACGCGGGCAAGAGGGTTGTCAATCCCCTTGTACTCGTTAATTGTAAGGATTAATTCTCATAGTGATAGATATATAAATTGCAAAAGTAGATAAATTACAACAAGGTATTTAGGGTTTTAGTAATATAAGGTGAATGGACGCGAGTGGCATATCTCTCAAGAACATAACAAACGGTGGGTACACAAATTACCATTGGGCAATTGATAGAAAAGTGCATAGTTATAATGTTATTTATGGCGTGACCAATACATAGGCATTATGTCTATGACAAGTAGACTGACACAATTCTACATCATCTACTATCACTCCACCTCTCGCCCGCTATCCAGCATGCATCTTAGGGTATTAAGTTCATAACAAACAGAGTAATGCTTGGAGCATGATGACATAATGTAGACAAAGTAAGACCAATCAATATGATCAAACCCTGTCGTTTTACCCTTAGTAGGAACAATACAAATACATGACTCGCTACTCCTCCTGTCACAGAGTGAGGACACCACAAGATTGAACCTACTACTATGCACCACTTCCACTGAAGATCTACTCATCAACTTGGCCAAAGAAAACTCATAGATCGGAAAGCCTTACATAACTATCACTAAAAAAACACTTTCGTGATGATACGTGTTTGTCATAGTAGGTCATACCTATGCTGTCGTCGAAGTGTTCCATGCAATTCTCAAATCATCATCATGGAAGTGTCCACTTCCATGACGATAAATAGCACGTCATGGAAGTGTTTTCATCAAGGGTAACCGACACGTGGCATCCACTATAACGGGTCACCGTTAAGCTATTGATACATCCATTTTGAACCATGTTTTCCTATTGTAATTTATGATGTTTTTTGCCAATATAATACTTTGTAGTACTATTCTAATGTCTTTTCTCTCTTAATTTGCAAGATTTACATGAAGAGGGAGGTTGCCGGCAATTGGAATTTTGGGCCTGAAAAAGCTATGTCAGAGATACCTATTCTACACATCTCCAAATAAGTTGAAATTTCATAGAGAATTATTTTGGAATAAATAAAAAATACTGGAAGAAAGAAATAGCAGAGAGGGCCACCCAGGTGCCCACGATGCACCAGGGCGCGACCCCGTGGCTCGTGGGGCCCCTGGCCAGCCTCCAGTGCCCATCTTCTGGTACATAAGCCCATTTTCCCTAGAAAAAATCAGGAGAGGACTTTCGGGACGGAACGCCGCCGTCTCGAGGTGGAACTTGGGCACAAGCACTTTTGCTCTCTGGCGGAGCGATTCCTTCGGGATACTTCCCTCCTTGAGGGGGAAATCGAAGCCATCGTCATCACCAAAAACCCTCCCATTGTGGGAGGGCCAATCTTCATGAGCACCATCTTATCGCAAACCCTATTTCATGTCTTGTATTCAATCTTTGTATCAAAACCTCAGATTGGTACCTGTGGGTTGTGATAACTCACAAGTATAGGGAATCAATTGTAGCCTCTTTCGATAAGTAAGAGTGTCGAACCCAACGAAGAGGTAAAGGTAGAACATATATTCCCTCAAGTTCTATCGACCACCGATACAACTCTATGCATGCTTAACGTTTGATAACCCACAAGTATATGGGGTCAATTGTAGCCTCTTTCGATAAGTAAGAGTGTCGAACCCAACGAGTAGCTAAAGGTAGAACAAATATTCCCTCAAGTTCTATCGACCATCGATACAACTCTACGCACGCTTAACGTTCGCTTTACCTAGAACAAGTATGAAAGTAGAAGTACTTTGTAGGTGTTTTTGGATAGGTTTGCAAGATAATAAATATTATGTAAATAAAAAGTAGGGGTTGTTGTAAGTAAAGAAGCAATAAAGTAAATATAGCGAGTGTGGAAAAGTGGTGGTAGGAGTTGCGAAATTGTCCCTAAGCAATTGATTACTTTACTAGACCGGTAGCAAGTATTATGTGGGAGAGGCCACTACTAGCATGTCATCCCTGACTTGGAATTCTATGCACTTATGATTAGAACTATTAGCAAGCATCCGCAACTACTGACGTTAATTAAGGTAAAACCCAACCATAGCATTAAGATATATTGGCCCCCCTTCAATCCCGTATGCATCAATTTCTATGCTAGGTTGAAGCTTCTGTCACTCTTGCCCTCCAATACATAGTCCTATCAACATACAACTAACCCTATGGTGTGATCCACACGCGCGCTTATATGATGGGCACCAAAGGACAGCAACATAACCACAAGCAAATTAAATCAATTATAGCAATTCATCAACCATCGATAGGACAACGAAAATCTGATAAAAGTAAATAAATTGCAGCAGTGTATTTTTGTATTTTATAATATGATAAAAGTAGACCTGGTGGGCATAGTTTTCACTAGAGGTTTCTCTCTTGAACACATAACATGCGTTTGGGTGAACAAATTATTGTTGGGCAATTGATAGAAAAGCGCATAGTTATGGCGTATTCACAACAATGATCATGTATATAGGCATCACGTCTGAAACAAGTAGGCTGACTCGTACCTGCGTCTACTACTACTACTACTGCACCAATCGATCGCTATCCAGCATGCATATATGGTTAAGTTCATAAAAAATGGAGTAACGCCTTAAGCAAGATGACGTGATGTAGACAAAGTAAACCCAATCAATATGAATAAACCCCATCGTTTTACCCTTAATGGCAGCAATACAAATATGTGTCTTGTCCTCTACTTTGTCATTAGGATATAGAGCACTGCAAGATTTAACCCATTACAACTCTCCTCTCCCGCTGAAAATAAAACAATCTAGTTGGCCAAACAAAATGAATAGACCGGAGAGAAATACAAAACTATAACAATCATGTATAATAAAGTTCAGAAAAGACTCGGTTAATTTCAATGAATATACTGATCATAAACCCAGAATTCATCGGATCTCAACAAACACATCGCAAAACAAGATTACATTGAATAGAACTCCGAGAAGATCGAGGAAAACATTATATTGAAGATCAAAGAGAGAGAAGAAACCATCTAGCTACTAGCTATGAACCCGCAGGTCTGTGGTGGGCTACTCACACATCATCAGAAGGCAGCAAGGATGATGTAGAAGCCCTCCGTGATTGATTCCTCCCCCGATAGAGTACCGGAAAAGGCATCCATATGGGATCATGAAAGAACAGAATATTGCGGCGGCGGAAAAAGTGTTTCACGTGGCACTCGGGGGTTTCCCAATAGTGAGAATTTATAGAAGTGGAATTAGGTCAAACGGAGCCACATGGGGCCCATAAGGTAACAAGGCGCGGCCCCCTGGGCACACCCTGTTGCCTTGTCGTCTCCTCCTTTGTCCTTTGGACTCCCCCCGAAGCTTCTAGGGTCTCTTATGTCCAGAAAAAAAATCGTCAAAAAGTTTCGTTGCGTTTGGGCACCGTTTGTACTGATTTTCTGAAAAAACAAAAACAAGCAGAAAACATCAACTGGCACTAGGCATTGGGTTAATAGGTTAGTCCAAGAAATGATATAAAATAGCATACAGATGCATATATTGTATCTAAGATTGATAATATAATAGCATGAAAGAGACAAAAGTTCTAGATATGTTGGAGACGTATGACCAACCCCAAGCTTAATTCCTAATCGTTCTCGAGTAGCTAAATGATAAAACCATTTTTTGACGTGAAATGCTACCTAACATGTGTATCATGTAATCTTTTTTATGGTATGAATATTTGAGAAATGAGTGATTCAAGGCAATAGTCTATCATTTGATATAAAGACATCACTAAAGCATACTAAAAACAACCATGCCTTTCAAAATAAAGAATGTTCAAGAATGCTATCCCTACAAAATCATATAGCCCGTCATGCTTAGTCTTGCTAGCATAAAAATATTAATCATGAACTAGCCCGATGGCAAGCCAATCAATTGGATCATACTTTTTAACGCGGTTCAACATTTTCAACCCCGTGCAATACATTAGCATGAGCCATGGATATAGCACTATGGGTGGAATAAAATGCGGTGATAGAGATCAATAAGGGTGACCGTGTCCTAGACAAGGGGGTACTCACCACGTCGTCTCCCGACCAGGTGGGTGGGGCCGATTACCCCCATGGTGGTTCACTAATGGGCCACCTCGGGTAACCCATGACTTATACGAGAAATATTCCACAAGATCTGGTGATCAAAACAATGACCCCTCTCCACTGAGGTATCCAACTAGGACTGAGGGAGTCCTGGATTAGGGGGTGTCCGGGTAGCCGGACTATACCTTCGGCCGGACTCCTGGACTATGAAGATACAAGATTGAAGACTTCGTCCCGTGTCCGGAAGGGACTTTCCTTGGCGTGGAAGGCAAGTTTGGCAATACGGATATGTAGATCTCCTACCATTGTAACCGACTCTGTGTAACCCTAGCCCTCTCCGGTGTCTATATAAACCGGAGGGTTTTAGTCCATAGGGACAAACAACAATCATACCATAGGCTAGCTTCTAGGGTTTAGCCTCTCTGATCTCGTGGTAGATCTACTCTTGTACTACCCATATCATCAATATTAATCAAGCAGGACATAGGGTTTTACCTCCATCGAGAGGGCCCGAACCTGGGTAAAACATCGTGTCCCCTGCCTCCTGTTGCCATCCGCCTAGACGCACAGTTCGGGGCCCCCTACCTGAGATCCGCCGGTTTTGACACCGACATTGGTGCTTTCATTGAGAGTTCCTCTGTGTCATCGCCATCAGGAAGGATGTCTCATCCCGTCTTTAAAGACGGCACCGTTGCTAAGGTAGCTTTGGCTATCGGCCAAACTCTCCAGCTAGGTGGTTTTCTTATGACCGCCTGTTCGGCTGTTGCGCCGACAATGACCTCTTGGGTCATCGAAAGCAATCTTCACGTCAGCTCGGAATTCGCCAAGCAGCTAGATCCAATGGATCTCTCTTCCCTAAACGAGCTCTTGGATCTCATCGCCGCCCTGGGAGTCGCTACGGATTACGACCAGATTGGGCCTAAACCCGATCTGAGAGAGGTTAACTCTCCCCAGGTCACCCATCATGTTGTCATGGTAGAGGGACAGTGCGGCGACCCTTCATCTATCTTAAGGACTAGTTATGTCCGGATTCCTGATCCCTCCAAGCCGGATACCCGCGGAGGGGAGGACATCATTCAAGACCTGAACTTAAAGTCAGGCGACGGGCTAGATTCATTGGACAGCATCCAAGAATCCAAACTTCCGAGTTCGGAAACTCCTTGGCCCCTGGGTCTCAGATTGGGTGAGGTTTTGATTCCACCCACCCACCCGTACATAAGCGATATATCCCAAATTAGGCAAAAGCCCGAAGAAACAGTACATCATTACTGGGCCAGATTCCTCCTGGTTATGAACAGGATAAAGGACTGCCGCGAGGAAGATGCAATTTCATTCTTCTACAATAACTACACGGACAAGGGAATCCTCAACGCCATAAGTCGCCGTGATATTATACGCTTCGCTGACTTGGCGTCCATAGTACGAAAGTACTGTGCGATGGAAAACGCCTGGAAAACCGAAATAAAATTTTGGGATAATCTGGCCCCGAACACAGACCCAGTCCGAAATAAAAGGGTGCATCATCGCCAACACCCGGGTTCAATACCAAAAAGCAAAAGCCCTCTACAGGGCACGGAACCGTACTGGAAGGATGGCTTAATGGACCCTGTAAAATTCAAAGTGCAGAGGGCGCCACACCAACTCACAACCTTAGAGCATGTTGGATACTCCGGCAGGTGGCAAAAATTGGCGAAGATCTTCTAATTCCAGAAGCCACAGAAAGCCACCCCAGAGACACCAATACGGTATTAACAGTCTTCGAGACTTTTGCATCAAATAATATGCGAAAAAGAACACTCTGCAGCCTTGCCGAAGTCTACCAAGTAGCAACAATAAACCCATGGAGTGACACGGCTATTACTTTTAACGCCAGTGATGATCCTAAATTCCGAACAGCCCGAGCACCAGCCGCATTGGTCCTCAGTCCAATAGTGGACGGCTTTCGTCTTACCAAGGTACTCATGGATGGCGGCAACGGATTGAACCTCATTTATGAGGAAACCCTTCAAAAAATGGAAATAGACTGGAACCGCATTGAGCGAAGCAGCACAACCTTTAGAGGAATAATTTCCAGTCGGGAAGCGCGCTGTACAGGAAAAATCACACTAGATGTGGTGTTCGGCATGCCGGATAATTACAGGTCCGAAGAGGTCATGTTCCAAGTGGCCCCGTTCAGCAGCGGATATCACGCTCTGCTAGGGTGGGAAGCGTTTACAATCTTCCAAGCAATACCCCATTACGGGTACATGAAGCTCAAGATGCCCGGGCCTAATGGAATCATCACTCTCGCTAGTGATCCGGACATAGAACTTCGCGCCGAAAACAAGACAGCCGCACTGGCCCTCGAGGCGCTATCCGAAGCCCTAGCGGCTGAAGAACTAACTGCGCTGCGCTCCATGGTGAATAGGGACGATGTGATACTCGACAAAAGATCCAAGTCCACCTCCTTTAAACCGGCAGATGAAATAGTCAAATTCCAGGTCCATCCAACGGACCCCAATAAAACAGCTTCCATCGGGGCATAGTTAAACCCTGATGTAGACGTCGCACTACGAGAGTTCCTACGAGAGAACTGGGACATTTTCGCCTGGCACCCTTCAGACATGCCAGGAATCCCACGCAAACTGGCCGAACATAGCTTAAATATCCTAAAAGGATTCAAGCCAGTCAAACAGGCTCTTCGGCGTTTTTCCGAACCTAAGAGACAGGCCATGGGAGAGGAACTAGCCAAGCTATTGGAGGCCGGATTCATCAAAGATATAAAACACCCGGACTGGCTAGCAAACCTGGTGATGGTACCAAACAAGGACAAATCCTGGCGCTTGTGCGTTGATTTTAAGGACCTTAACAAGGCTTGCCCAAAGGATCCCTTCCCTCTCCCCCA
This sequence comes from Triticum monococcum, assembly GCA_034509565.1. NCBI lineage: Eukaryota > Viridiplantae > Streptophyta > Magnoliopsida > Poales > Poaceae > Triticum > Triticum monococcum. Next base: position 616,914,407 of record CM067846.1, read on the forward strand.
CATCGATCAAATCATCGACGCTACCGCAGGACACGATTCGTTGTGTTTCCTCGACGCATACTCCGGCTACGATCAAATAAAGATGGCAGAGTCAGACCAAGCCGCAACGGCATTCATCACACCATACGGCCCATTCTGCTTCAACACAATGCCCTTCGGGCTCAAAAACGCCGGCGCAACATATCAGCGCATGATTCAGACATGTCTGGCAAACCAGATTGGCAAAACAGTGGAGGCATACGTAGATGATGTGGTCGTTAAAACAAGACATGTCGAAACCCTAGTAGACGACTTGAGGCTAACATTCGATAACCTCCGAACATACGACATCAAGCTCAACCTGAAAAAATGTGTTTTCGGCGTTCCAGCCGGAAAGCTCCTGGGCTTCATTGTATCCGGTAGAGGAATTGAAGCAAATCTAGCCAAGATCCGAGCTCTGTCACAATTGGATATCCCGAAGGACCTCAAACAAATACAAAAATTAACCGAATGCGTGGCGGCTCTAAGCCGCTTTATCTCCCGCTTGGGAGAAAAGGCCCTACCCCTTTACCGCCTCCTTCGGCGCACCAAACACTTCGAGTGGACGGGGGCAGCCACGGCCGGACTCGACGAAATAAAAGCCATCTTGGCAACAAACCCAGTCCTAGCCGCGTCAAACATTGGCGAACCAATGCTATTATACATCGCAGCAACCCACCAGGTCGTAAGCGCAGTGCTCGTCGTCGAACGAGAAACGGACGGACACAAATTCCCCCTTCAAAAGCCGGTCTACTATGTGTCCACTGTCCTTACTCCGTGCAAGTCACGTTACCCGCATTATCAAAAGATTGCGTATGCGGTATTTATGGCATCCCGGAAGCTGCGACACTACTTTCAAGAGTGTTCAATAACAGTAGCCTCAGAAGTGCCACTTAACGATATTATAAACAACTGCGACGCGACGGGCCGGATTGCAAAATGGGCCATTGAGCTCCTCCCGTTCTACATAACTTACAAGCCACGGCGAGCTATCAAGTCGCAAGTCTTGGCCGACTTCGTCGTAGAATGGATGGAGGTCGAACTCCCTAAAGAGTACGACACATATTCAAACTGGGTCATGCACTTTGACGGCTCCAAAATGTTGGCCAGTCTAGGGGCTGGCATCGTTTTGACGTCCCCCACAGGAGACACGGTTCAATACGTACTCTAGATAATGTACAGAGACTCCAACAATGCAGCCGAATATGAGGCCCTTTTACATGGTCTCCGGATGGTAGCATCCATGGGCATTCAACGCCTAGAGGTGCGCGGGGACTCGAACCTCGCAATATCCCAAATAAATGGAGACTTTGATGCCAAGGATCCAAAAATAGCAGCTTATCGTAACGACGTCCTACAAATGTCAGCTCGGTTCGAAGGGCTCGAATTCCACCATATAGCCCGGGAAAATAATTAGGAGGCAAATGTTGTGGCACGCATCGGCGCAAAACGCGATGTAGTCCCCCCCAACATCTTCTTGGAAAGGCTGTTCAAGCCATCCGTAGTATGGGAAGGGGAACCCGGCAATAACAGCCTGGACCCAACCGCACTGCCCGACACCGAACACTCTGACATAATTGGAGGCTCTGCCAATGAAATAACACCTTCAACCCACGTAATAATGGCCATCATCGCCCCGTGGACAGAACCATTCCTTGCCTACCTTACTAGGCAGGAACTCCCCGAGGACCAAAATGAGGCACGCTGCATAGTGCGGCGATCTAAAGCCTATAAAGTCCACGAGGGAGAGCTTTATAAGAAAAGCACTACCGGAGTCCTTCAAAGGTGCATCTCCGAAGAGGAAGGGAGGAACCTCCTGGCTGAAATTCATGCCGGACTCGGCGGTCATCACGCTGCAGCTCGGTCCCTTGTAAGTAAGGCCTTCCGTACAGTCTTTTATTGGCCGACGGCCTGAGAAGACGCCCAGGACTTAGTCCAACGATGCGTCGGTTGCCAGCTCTTTGCAAACCAAAGCCATATGCCACCCACCGCCCTCCAAACTATCCCCATCACTTGGCCCTTCGCGGTCTGGGGGCTTGACATGGTTGGACCCCTTAAAGGTTGTCACATCCCTAGTCCTAGTATGCTTTGAGATAGCTAGTCATGTGTTGCATCATGTTTAAATTCTTATGAATTTGAATTGGGGACTGTTGAAACCCTAGCATAGATGAATCCAACTAGGTTCAAATAAAAAAACATCATTTTCAATGATCCCAAAATTCCTTTGGAAAAGTTCATCATTTTTTGAATTGGTCTAGAACCTCTGCCAAAAATGGTGCACATTTCCCTAGGTCACTTTGGATTTTTGAATGAATTCATAAAGTATTTGCATTTGGGCATTTAAATGTTATAAAATATTTTAAATGCTCAAATAATCATAAACTAAAATGTTTACTGTTGGATATATTATAAACAGTAGCCATGATTAGTTTCATGATTTTTGGAAATGTCTTAGCATTTTATTTAAGTCAAAAACAATTACAGAAAAATAGAAAAGAGAACAAAAAAAGTAAAATAGAACACAAACCTACCTGGCCTTACCTGAGAGGCCCAGCAGCAGCCAGCCCACCAGAGCCCAGCTGCCAGTCGTCGTCCTCCTCCTTGCGCCAGAAGGACGCGGGCGCGTGCCCGCCGCGCGTGGCCACACGCCGGCCACCTCCAGGCTGCCTGCATGTAAGACGACCCCCCTGGAGACGCCACGCACCCCCTAGGCCCTCTCACTCCCCCCCTGTGCTCATCCCCTCCCCTGTCCCTCTCGCGCGCACCCACCCGAGCGCAATCGTCGCCGCCGCTCATTGCTGTCGTGCCCTGAGCCTCCCCCTCACCTCTCCGACATGCCCAGGGGCTCCGCCACCGTCGCCTATGCCCCCCTGTTGACTCACGCGACTCCAAACACCGTCGAACACCATCTTCGCCTTCGTCTTCAACCTCGGGCACCCGAGCCCATCTCCGGTCGATTCGGCGCCGCCAGGACCTCCCCGAGCTCGCTGACCCCCTCTTCGGCATCTCCGTGAGCCCCTGCTCCCAACCCCTCTCTCCCCGCCATCGTTTTCGCCCCCTAGCCGCATCAACCACCGGAGCCGAGCGCTTCCCGCCGCCGGCCATGTCACCGTCGCGGTTGCAACACCCGCACGTCGCACCAGAGCATGTAGGCGTGCTCAGCGCATCCTCAGGAAGCCGCAGACCCCACCAGTTCGTCTCGAAATGCTCCGTAGCGTCGAACCCGCCGTTCCCGTAGCTCTGGCCACCCCACAGCCTCCCGCGTGATCCCCTGGATGCGCGCGAGGATGGGCATCCCTCTGGTGCCTCCAGCGCATCGAGCCGACCCCTGTAGTGCCGTCCCGGGCAACTCCGGCGATCCTCCACCGTCGGGTTTGGTCGCCGGCGTCCAACTCCGGTGGCTGGTGACATGGCACCATCATTAGTGCCTAACTAACCCCCTAGAGTCACTGACATATGGGCCTAGGCCTTAACTAAGCTATATTAGGTTTAGTTTAATTTTAATTAACCCTGATAGTTAACTGTGTCACTGACGTGTGGACCCCACACGTCAGGTTTGACCTGGACCGAGCCGTTGACCTGCTGACATCGCTGTGAGGTCATGCTGATGCAATAATTCCTTTCTAGAATTTAAATAAATCTTAAATGATTTATTATTTTCAGAAATTACCCCCAAACTTTTAAAAATCATATAAATTCAACCGTAACTCCAAATGAAAAGATTTATATATGAAAAATTATCAGAAAAATTCAAGGAATCCATCTGTACCATTTTCATGCATGTTTGAACAATGTTTGTCCTCTGTTTTGGACAAAACAAATAAAGGGCATGTAAATAATCATACATGGAGTTGGAATTTGAAGCATGCATTCAAACCAACTTCATTTAAATCATAACTAGATGCATTAGCTCAAATCACGGCATATTGCCATGTCATGATCATGCATCAGATTGTCGCATATGCATTGATTGTGTTCTTCTCTATTGTCGGTGTTTGTCCCCTTCAGTAGACGACGTTCCGACGATGTGATCGATGACACCGATGAAGGACTATACTATCTTCAGAAGTACCAGGAAAGCAAAACCCCCTTGCTCATTCTGATACAATCCCACTCTCTCGCTCCTGCTCTCTTTTACTGCATTAGGACAACAACGATTCATCTTTCACTTGCTGCGGTAGTTGAACCCCTTATCCTCTGCATGACCTGTCATTGCCACAGTAAATAGATGAAACCCACTAGCATGAGTAGGAGTTGTTTGAGCCCTGATGTGCCTACTCATTCATGCTTGTTTGTCATGCCTGCTATTGCATAGAGTCGTGTCAGGTCTGGTTCATCGGGGATGAATCGGAGGTGTGTAAACATGTCCTACGGTGTGTGAACTAAGTGTGTGAACACGATTTGGTAAAGGTAGTGGTGAGAGGCCATGTAGGAGTACATGGTGGGTTGTCTCACTAAAACCGTCCTCAGGAACTGAGTTCTGTGTTTGTGATCCATGAAACAGCTACTACCACACACTGGGCCCTGAAATATGACCCCGCTCGACTTATTGACCCCTCTCATCCTCTGTCCAGGAGTTGCAACTAGTTTCTGGTGTTTGTAGGTTATGTGTTGGCGGCCGTGCATAGCGCTAACCCTAGGGGTGGGCTATGGTGCGGTAGATACACTGTGGGCGGGTATGCCGGGCGCCCGTTTGGCGTCTCGGGACCCTGTACACATCGTTTGGGGCCGTTGAGGACACCCCGGTCGGATTTCCTTGCGGATGGAACCCGAATAGGCAATAAACCTGGACTAGAGACTTGTGTGGTTAGTCAGGTCGTGGTCTACACCCACGTCGGCTTTCGCTTGAAGTCTGCCGAGCACATGTCGTGTGCAGACGCTAAGTGGTGGAAACATGTGTGACGAAGTATACCCCTGCAGGGTTATAAATGATCTATTCAAATAGCCGTGTCCGCGGTAAAGGACTTCTGGGTTGCATATAACAGCTCATAGACAAGTGAAAGTGGATACTCTAAAACTCACAAGATAAGTGTGAGTGCTATGGATGGCCTTCTCGTAGGGAGACGGAAGCGGATCCTTAGTGGTGTATTGAATGGTGAATATGTGGACTCGTGTGCGCCACCTCAAAAGAGTTGCTTGCAGTCGTAGTTCAGGATAGCCACTGACTCAAAGCTGCCTTGCTGCAGTTAAACTCCACCACCCCCTTTAATGATACCGATGCATATGTAGATAGTTCTGATGTTAGTCTTCCTGGGTACATTTGTACTCATGTTTGCTTAATTTATGTTTTGTAGAGAGACTTCAGTCTCGCTAGTAGTTCCACGTGGACTCCGACGTTTAGCTTGATACCTCAGCTACGAATTTGTGCCCTCGGCAGGATCTGGTAGATAGTCAGGCTTCTTAGCCTTTTCCATTTATAGATGTCTGTACTCAAACAAGTTAAGTTTCCGCATGTGCTTTGATTTGTATGCTATGATTATTGGTCATGAGACCCATGTTTGTAATTTCTCGCTCCTCGGAGCTTAATAAATACTTGAGTCGTAGAGTTATGTTCTGATGCCATGTTGTATTTACACATATCGAGCATATTGTATGTATGATTGAAATGCTTGGTATGTGTGGGATCCGACAATCTAGTTGTTTATCCTTGGCAGCCTCTCTTATGGGGAAATGTAGTCTAGTGCTTCCATGAGCCATAGTAGTCCGCTACAGCCCGGTTCACGGGAGTCCTGCTAGCCCAGCACTACTGCTCAGGACACTTGACTGGCCGGCATGTGTTTCACTTCGTTCCTGTGTCTGTCCCTTCGGGGGAATGTCACGCGGTGACATCCGGAGTCCTGCCTAGCCTGCTACAGCCCAGGTTCCCAGAGTCCTGTTAGCCCAGTGCTACAGCCCGGATTCACACGCTGCTGACCGACATGCTCGATGTGATTCATGTATGCCTGTCCCCATCGGTTGGTGCCGCTTTGGGTTCACGACTAGCCATGTCGGCCCGGGTTCTCTATCATATGGATGCTAGCGACATTATCATATACGTGAGCCAAAAGGCGCAAACGGTCCCGGGCCAGGTAAGGTGGCACCCGTGGAAATACCATGCGTGAGGCCGCAAAGTGATATGAAGTGTTACATGCTAGATCGGTGTGACTTAGGATCGGGGTCCTGACAGCTTTGGTATTAGAGCCTGACTGCCTGTAGGATTACCAAGCCAAACTGGTCGAAGTCGAGTCTAGAAATGCTTTAGTTATGTAAGGGAATTTTTTGTGGAAGGGAACGTAAGGCTCTTTTTACTCCTTTACCCTATGCCCTTCTGATATGAGTCAACCTCTTCTTTTCTACGGGGATTAAGAATTAGGCCTTCTCATCTATCTATCAGGATGACGTGCTACTAATCCATAGACTTATAGAATTGATAGTTTCAAGCCTCAGTTCCGTTCCTACTACTTCCGTATGTTGACAGTTGATCTCAGAACCTTGATATTGTGTTGTTGAGTGGTTATGCCACCATTTTTGCAGGATGTCTCAAATAATTTTGAGCATTTATAGCCGTTATGCTGTCCTAGTCATCCCAGGTTTCTAAATAGTCTAATGCATTTGCAAATCCCTTCTTCCCATTCCCGATGTCCCTTTGGGCCAGTTCAACCACACTAATCGGTGAGTTGAGGCACTCTGTTGCCTCGACATATAGGTTGGAGCTAGTATGACGACCCTAGGTGTTTTAGAGGATCACCTAGTAATCTAGCCATGTCTTGTGTTCCTAGTGTGATGATTCTGGCCATCATTCTCGAAAGCATCCCGTGATGCCATTTAGTTAGTAGGTATTCTATTCCTGGGTTTGAACCCGAGATTCACTCCAGTCACCTCCTGTTGATAGTGTTTGCTCGTTCCTTTAGGATATTAGTAACCTTGCAACAGTCCTCGAGGTCCGTGGTAGTTCCTTCTTCCAAATACTATGAACCGCTTATGGCAGAAGTTCTTTGAACCAAAAGATCACAACCAGAGTGCTCTTGATGAGTTCTCCATTCTGCATTGTGAATCTGCCAGTCCTACCTTTCTGCATGGGTTGTCCGGGAGAAATGTTGAGTTTTGCTCGACATACTAATCTATGCATCCACAAATTAGAAAGTTATATGTTCCTTGAGTTGTTCCTCTTCAGTTGTATTCCGACCATCCTCTATCAGTTGATAGCCAAGAGTGTGTGTGCATTTGTGTTCATCGATGCCTTTTATTCTTGTGGTCCGTCAAGTTGTTCTATTCCGGAATGACTAGGAGAAACAAACTCCAGTACCTCGTCCATTTCCAGGATTGGGTCAAAGTAGTTGTGCTCTGCAGATCAAATGCCAATCCAGCTTTTGCTCTGTTCTACCCTGGAGTATTACCCCCTTTATGTCAGGATTGTCATGAGAATTGCACCATCTCTTATGAATTCTTGACGCAGTGATACTTCTCGCTATCATTGTTTCATTCCTCGGTCCCGTGTTGTCGCAACCGGAATGCCGACAAGTGAACCATGATGTGTGAAATCAATACTACTAGCAACCCCGTTGCTTGGTAGCTAATGGACAATAATTTCATTCTTAGCATGTTGGTTATTGAATCATCATCCTAAGATGGATCGTGCTACCTAGTCCTTATTTTTGATGCACTCTTCGATCAATGAGATAGGATTGTGGCAATCCATCACTCTCTTGGTCCCATCGTCTTGCCCCGAAAAGCAAGAATGTTCTCGAGTTTGGTAACATATCGGTGGTTCGTGATTTTTTGAAGATCTTCTCGGAAGTATTACCTGGTTGTCACCTGACCGCTATGTTGAGTTCGTGATCATGTTGGTTTTTTTCCTCTAAATCACCCCTTCTCCAAGAATCTGTGTTGGATATCCCTGAGCTAGTTGGTTGAGCTAGACAACAACTTGGAGAGTTGGAAGGTAGAAGCTTTGCTTAACTTAGTTCATCTCTAAGGGATATCTTCTCTGTGTGTGTGTTGAAGAAAGATGATATCTCCATTGATTGGTCCTCGTGATCAGTTGTTGGACCTATTGTCTTATCCAATCTTTGATTTGACTATGGGCTATCGTCAAATCAAATCAGAACCAACGATGTTCGTATTGTTGTCTTACCCGTGGTTGTTTCCCCGGGCATACACCATTATATTTTTTTGGATCTGACAAATGCTATCACCTTGTTCACATAATTGTGTAATTCCCCTTATATGGAAACCTGGATGAATTGTTGTTGAGCCCATTAGCAACATTTTTATCTTCTCCATGATTCGTGTTGAGCATCTAGTTAGCATTGGAAATTTTTATAAGCATTATCTTCATGTTCCGTTCATGAAGAATATGTTCGGCTGAAAGGAGTGACTTTCTCTAATTCATGTGCATTCCGCCGTGAATTCGAGAAAGTCAATGTTGCTTCCTTTGGAACCATCCCAAGTCAGTTATGCATGTGCGAAGTATACACTGGTTTGCGAGACTAGCTACCTCCACTCCATGTGTAATTCCTAACACCCCAAGCCACTGATTGACTTGTTCAAGGAAAAGAAGTCTAGCGCGTGTAAAGACTTCGAAATCTTTGATGATGGATCCTAACCTGAACTCGATAGTGTTCTATTATAAGACTACTACGTGGTCATGCTTGTCTTGGACAGCGTGTTCACAGGTTTGTAGCAGAACCAGCTCATGTTTTGGAGCATGCTATCATAGTTCATTTTCCTGAGAATCCCGCAACGTCATCGCTTTGGTTAGTGTTGCAAATTTTCTTTTCCAGACATGCTGTCTGAAATGTCCTGTTACCAACCAGATCTGAATCTCAGACAGATATGATGGTTGGAACTAGTCCAAGATCTATGATGTAGGTTCCAACAAGGTTGATGTTGGCCGACACACCTAGCCGGAAGATCTATCATTGTAGTATCTTGATTGAGCTATTTGACCATCTTTTCCATGAGGATTTAGTGCAACATATTCTAGAAGTTGTTTGTCACACCCTAGCTAGGTTATGCATTGGAGTGTGCATCATGTTTACCTTCATCAGAAAATTGAAATGGGGAAAGCAGAACCCCCAGCACCCCCCCCCCCTGAAATCAACTAGGGTTTACTAAAAATAAATTCAATGAACCTGAAATGCCCTTCAAATATGTTCACCCTCTTTGCCTTGGGTTAGAACCCTTGGGAAAAATGGTGCATATAATTTTAGGTCAACAAAAGGGGCATTGACTTAATTCATAAATATTTGAATTTGGGCATTTAAATACTATTAAATAATTCAAATGCTCAAATAATGTTGGAATTATTTTTGGGCCACTGAAATATTTCAGAAAGTGTCCATAAATATTTTCAGGATTTTATAAAATGATTTAGTATTTAAACTAAATCAAAACAGAATAACAAAAATAGAAAAACAGAATAAACTAGGAAAGAACAGAGGCTCACCTGGACTTACCTGCCGGGCCAGCACTGTAGCTGGACGGCCCAGCCCACCAGGCCGACGCCAGTCGTCCCCTAGCTCCTGCCAGGAGGACGCAGGGCGTGTGCCCGCGGTGCGCCGGCACGCGCGCGGCCACCGACGGCCACCTCCTGCTTGCCGCGCCTCCCCTCGACGCCTGGACGTCGCTATGGACGCCACGCACCCCCTGGCCCCCTCATATCCCTCTCCCTCGCTCTCCCTCCTCCCCTGGTTTTCTCCCGCGCGACCACCCGAACGCGCCGTCGCCGCCGTTCGCTGCCACCGCGCTCCCCGACACCCTCTCGCCTTCCCGTGTTGCGTGGAAGCTCCGCCACTGTCGCCTACGCCTTCTGCACCGAGCCAAGCTAGCCGAGAAGCCTTGCTTCGTCCTCGGCGCCGTCTTCTTCAACCTCGGGACCGCCGGCCATCTCCATCAAATTCGTCGGCTCCGGACCGTCCCCGAGCCCACAGAGCTGCTCTACGTGACCCCAGTGAGCTCCTGCTCCGAATCCCCCTCCTCCCCGCCATTATTTCAAGCTCAAACTGCCGACTCCCTACTGACCGAGCTCAACGCTGCTCGGGCTCATCGCCGGCGTCGCTCCGATGCCCATTTGGTCGCGCCAACGTGCCAAACGACACCTCTGCATCGCCTAGTGCCTTGCCCGCGCTTTATTTTGCGTGTTTGCTCGCTGCAGCCGCGATCCCGCGCGCAACCGAACTCCGGCGGCCGCCAAAGAGCTCGCCGCCGTCAGCTCCGGCCACCCCAGCTGCTGCCACTTGTCTCTCTGGATGCGCCTCACTCCCAGGAACCCGTAGGAGGAAACCGCGCATCAAATGGTGTCCTGTAGGCGAAACCCGAGCCGTTCTGCCGTGTCTGGCCTCGCCGGCGTCAAGTCGCCGGCAGGTTTGACCCTGCTGGCCAGGGGTTTGACCCCCCTGACTGACTGACGTGTGGGCCAGGCCCCTTTTTAATTAGTGTTAGATTTAGTTAGTCCTAATTAACTTAATTACGTTAAATAGACACTGACATGTGGGCCCAGGCTCTAATTAACTTTAGTTAGTTAATCAGTCACTGACCAGTGGGTCCCACTGGTCAGGTTTGACCTGGAGGCAACCCTGTTGACCAGCTGACGTCACCCTGACGTCAAGCTGACGCAGTAAATCATTTTCTAGTTTAAATATAATTCAGGAAATTCCAGAAAATACCCAAAACTTTGAAAAATCATAGAAATTCAACCATAACTCCAAATGAGATAAATTATATATGTAAAATTATCAGAAAAATTCAAGGAATCCATCTGTACCATTTTCATGCATGTTTGAACAATGTTTGTCCTCTGTTTTGGACAAAACAAATAAAGGGCATTTAAATAATCATATATGGGGTTGGAATTTGAATCTTGTACTCAAACCAACTTCATTTAAATCATAGCTAGTTGCATTAGCTCAAGACACATCCATATTGCCATGTCATAGCATGCATCATATTGTTGCATATCGTCATGTGTTGATTGTGCTCGGTTGTGTTCTTCGTGGTAGGTTCTGCCTCCGAGGATATTCACGAGTATCCAACTGAAGGGCAGTATCCCGTTACCACTCCATCAGGCAAGCAACCATTGATCATTCCGATACAACCCATGTTCTCGCTCCTGCTCTTGTTTACTGCATTAAGACAACACGATTCAAACTGCTGTGTGCTACGGTAGTTGAACCCTTATCCTCTGCATGACCTGTCATTGCCACAGTAACTAGATGAAACCCACTAGCATGTGTAGGAGTTGATTGAGCCATGTTTTGTGATTCCTACCTTGCTATGCCTGCTATGCTTAGAGTTGTGTCAGGTCTGGTTCATCTGGGTGATGGGCTAGAGTGAAATGCTTGTGCCAGTAATATGAGGGATGTGTTGAACATGTTTTGGTAAAGGTATCGATGAGAGGCCATGTAGGAGTACATGGTGGGTTGTTTCATTGAGGCCGTCCATAAGAACTGAGATCTGTATGTGTGATTTAAGATGCAATTACTACCGTACATTGGGCCCGAAGCCAATGGACCCTCTCGGCTTCTTAGCCACCCTAGTACCCTGTCCAGGAGTTGCAATTAGTTTCTGGTGTTTGTAGGATATGTGTTGGCGGCCGTGCGTAGCGCTGACCCTAGGGGTGGGCTATGTTGCGGTAGATACACCATGGCACGGTGTACCGAGTCACCCGTTTGGTGTCTCGGGAACCCTGTTCACATCGTTCGGGGCCGTATGTGGAAACCTCGGCCGGACTCCCTGCGGATGGAACCTGGATAGGCGATAACCTGGACTAGGGGCTTAGGTGTTTAGGTAGGCCGTGGCCGACACCCTCGCTGGGCTTCCGCTTGAAGGTTGCCGAGTACATGTCGTGTAGACGGCGGTAAGCGGTGAAAGCGTGTATGACGAAGTACACCCCTGCAGGGTATAAAACTATTCGAATAGCCGCGTCCGCGGTAAAAGACTACTTGGTTGCCTATACAGTTCATAGACAAGTTAATGGATACTACTAAAAGACTCAAGATAAGTGTGAGTACCGAGGATGGCCCCCTCGCAGGATACGAGGGAGGATCCACGGTGGAGTATTGTGATGGTGAGTAGTGGACTCGTGTGCGAAAACTATTTTGCTAAAAGATTCCGTAGGATAGCTTAGCCAAGAGTCAAAGCTGGCTTGCTGCATAAACCCCACCACCTTCTTGAGAATGAGCATGTACAGTAGGTTCTGATGTAAGACTTGTTGAGTACCTTTGTACTCATGTTTGCTTATTTATTGTTTTCAGACGACAACACTGCCCCCTCCGATGGGTTTTACATAGACCTTGACATCGACGAGTGACTAGCCACCCAGGTGGTGATCCAGGCCATGGAGGGCCCTATGTAGATAGACAGGCTTCGAGAAGCCTTCTTTCTTTCTAGAGTCTGTACTCAGACTAGTTGCTTCCGCATGTGCTTGTATGACTGTATGACTTGAGTGTTGGGTCATGTGACCCCTACCTGTATGGATATGTTATGTATGGCTCCCTGGAGCCTTTAAATAAGTACTTGAGTTGTAGAGTTTTGTTGTGATGCCATGTTGTATGTACTCATATCGAGCATATTGTATGTATGATTGAAATGCTTGGTATGAGTGGGATCCGACAATCTAGTTGTTTGTCCCTCGCAGCCTTTCTTATGGGGAAATGTAGTCTAGTGCTCCTCGAGCCATAGTAGTCCGCTACAACCCGGTTCACCGGAGTCCTGCTAGCCCAGCACTACTGTTCAGGACACTTGACTGGCCGGCATGTGTTTCACTTCGTCCCTATGTCTGTCCCTTCGGGGAAATGTCACGCGGTGATCTCCGGAGTCCTGTCTAGCCTGCTACAGCCCGGGATCCCCGGAGTCCTGTTAGCCCAGTGCTACAGCCCGGAATCACTCGTTGATGACCGACATGTTCGTTGTGAATCATGTATGCCTGTCTCCATAGGTCTGTGCCGCTTTGGGTTCACGACTAGCCATGTCGGCCCGGGTTCTCGGTCATATGGATGCTAGCGACATTGTCATATACGTGAGCCAAAAGGCGCAAACGGTCCCGGGCCATGGTAAGGCGACACCCGTGGGATACCGTGCGTGAGGCCGCAAAGTGATATGAGGTGTTACCGGCTAGATCGATGTGGCTTAGAATCGGGGTCCTGACAGCGTTGGCATCAGACCCGGACTGCCTGTAGGTTCGTTCAGCCAAACTGGTCGATGTCGAGTCTAGAAATGCTTTAGTTATATGTAAGGGAATTGATTGTGGGAGGGAACGTAAGGTTCTTTTTACTCCTTTACCCTATGCTTCTGATCTGAGTCATTCTCTTCTCATTCAACGTGGGTTCAGGACTAGGCTCTCTTCTTCTATCAGGTTCACGTGTTACTAATCCGTAGTAGCTCATAGGATTATTGTTACGAGTTCCAGTCCAGTTCTACTATTTTAGTACGTTGCTATTTGAATCAGAACCTTGATATGATGCTGTTGAGCGGTATTGTGAACTGTTGTGGATGTCTCAAATCTTTTTCTGAGCATTTACAGCCGTTATGTTGCCCAATTTTCCCTAGGAATTCTGATGTCTTTGTCTTGTGGTTGTGCTTTCAGATGGCCAATCAGTCTCAAAATCAAGTGGTTCGCCTGACCAGGTGCCTCGACGTGCCCGGTCATACTGCTATGTTGGTCCGGGTCATGATCGAGACAGGATACCGTTGGTATCCCGAATACACTGTTGAAGAGCAGTTCCACGACTTTAATCAAAGCCAGTATTTATGCACCGTCAGGATATTTCCTTCCTATCCTGGATCTACCGAGCCCCTTCACTGTTCCTATGGACTCGGAGTTACCATTGAGATGGCTGTGCAGGATGCTGCCTATTCCATGATGACCATCTTGCGAGTCCGGACTGGCCTGCTTCGGAACACTGACTTCCGTTACATGCCAGCTTCACTTCCGGGAGCGCAGGGGTATCTTCAGGCTATCTATGCTGACTCCACTTAGGAGGACTCATTAACTCGTACCACCGCTGAGATGCTCGAAGATAAGGACCGAGAGAATCGGGCCTTGAGGCTGGAGCTCTTTAATACCCGTGCTGATCATTGGGCCACATTGACTCGGTTTGCACCCGCGGTGCAAGCGGGATGTATGGATACCAGGGATCTGTATCCTGTGAGAGCAGCTCTGCCAGACATGGTGGATTGGCGTGATGTGGGAGGCATCACCCCACCCCTTGGTCCCCGCAGGCCACCGTTTGTTGGTCCAAGACCTTATCCTACCCCCTATGGTCCACAGGCTCCTCAGGACCGTCTGTTTCCGGATGATCACGTCGAACTTCCAGGCTATGGAGGTGACTTCTATCAGGACTACTACGGAGCTATCTGAGTTAGTAGTAGTACCACTAGTATTGTAGTAGTTGTATCTCCACTGTCCTGTGTGACTTGTGGAATACGACTTGGTGTGTAATCGATTCCGGAGGTGTAGACAAATAATGTATAGGGACTCGGAATGCCTCCGATGAGATGTAACGTCTACCTTCATAGTTGTACTGTAGCATGGGCTTGTACTAAACTATGTATGACGAGTATGACCGTTGGTGTATATATGGCAGTTTTATATTACCATGGCATACGAATGAGCATCTCTGCATTCCGCGTTATCCTTTACATTCTGCACTTCCCTGTTAAGTTTGAGCCATCCTTGTCTAAACCGTTGTCTTGTTTCCTTCTAGGATGGTCAACACCCGCGGAAACCCTGCTGCCCCGGAGCAGGGGGAAGCCAATGCAGCTAGAGGTGAAAATTTGCCTCACCCACCTTCCCTGGCCGAAGTAATGCTGGAGGCAGAAAGGAACAAGCGTGAGACCAACCGCCTGCTGGAGCGGATTGAGCAGAACACTGCACGCCACCCACGAAATGCCTTGGTGTCAATCAACGACTTTATCAAGCTGTACCCACCAAAGTTTAACCATTCCGTCGAGCCCCTCGACGCGGATGATTGGCTTCGCAGCATCACCCACAAGCTACGTTCTGCCAACGTAGCTGAAGCCGACAAGGTTACATATGCTGCTTATCATCTTGAGGGCCCCGCTAGCCATTGGTGGGAAAACTACGAAGCTATGCGCCCGGTCGGCCAAATCACTACCTGGGCTGAGTTCAGCGAGGCTTTCCGTGAGCATCACATTCCGGAAGGTCTCATGGATCGCAAGAGGGAGGAGTTCTGCAACTTCACCCAAGGAAGGCTGACTGTGGATGCATATAGCCGAGAATTTGGGAACCTGGCACGCTATGCTCCTGAAGAGGTTTCTACCGACGCCAAGAAGCAGGCAAGGTTCCGTAAGGGACTTAGCCCTGAGCTTCGCCGCGATCTCCGTCTGCACGAGTGCACATCCTTCCAGAAGCTGGTCAATAAAGCTATCAGTGCTGAGACAGGCCAGACTGATTATGACGCTTCACGCAAGCACTCTCGTGATTTTGGGTCTTCATCCGGCTCTGGAGCTCAGAAGCGCCGGGTGTGGATTCCAAGCACCGCACTGCCACCCAGATTCACCCCGAGGCCATCCTTTGAGGCGCCTCGTCCCAACCAGCAATTTGCACCGTCCAAGCCCTATGGTGGCCCCGCTGCTAATGTTGCTCCACGCCCCACTGTGGTAACATGCTTCAAGTGTGGAGAACCGGGTCACTATAGTCGAGAGTGTCCCCAGAACAACCCCAATCAAGCTGGAAAGTCCGTTGGCCGTGGTAAGCCCGCGGGAAAGACTTTCTACGCCAAGCCGACCACTACTGCACGTGGCCATGTCAACTATGTTTCAGCCGAAGAGGCTCATGAGGATCCCAACGTCGTCCTTGGTACGCTCCTTGTTAACTGCCATCCGGCATCTGTTCTTTTCGATACTGGAGCATCTCATTCATTCATATCCGAGAATTATGCTCGGTTGCATAACACGACATTCTGTGACATGCCCACTTCCATGGTAATTCAAACTCCGGGTTCCAAATGGCAAACTTCTAGGGTAAGCCATGGGAACGAAATTCTTGTCGATAGGCTTGTTTTCCTTGCATCTTTAATAGCTCTCAAGTCCTCCGACATCAACATCATCTTGGGTATGGACTGGATGTCGGCTCATTATACCAAGATCGATTGTGCCACTAGAACCGTTCAACTTACTCATCCCTTGGGCAAGACAGTTAATGTCTTAACTCGAGTGGCCAAGCGCCAACTTTACTCTCTCAATGCCAACCCTCTTCCAGACCTTGAGGACGTTCCGGTAGTCCGAGACTTCCCGGATGTGTTTCCAGAAGAACTGCCAGGTGTTCCACCTGACCGGGATGTCGAGTTTGTGATAGACCTTGTTCCAGGAACCGTTCCAATTGCTAGAAGACCCTACAAGATGGCACCCTTAGAACTAGCCGAGCTTAAGAACCAACTCGATGAGTCCTTGAACAAAGGGTTCATCCGTCCTAGCTCCTCTCCTTGGGCTTGCCCCGTCCTCTTCGTCAAGAAGAAGGATGGAATGGATCGAATGGTTGTGGATTACCGACCTGTCAATCTGGTCACCATCAAGAACAAATACCCGCTTCCCAGGATCAACGACCTGTATGATCAGCTCGCTGGATCCTCAGTCTTCTCCAAGATGGATTTGAGGTTGGGCTACCATCAAATCAAAATCAGAAACGGGGACATTCCCAAAACGGCCTTTGTTACTCGTTATGGCCAATACGAGTACTCCGTCATGTCCTTCGGTTTAACCAATGCCCCGGCCACTTTCTCCCGGTTAATGAACTCGGTTTTCATGGAGTACTTGGACAAATTCGTCGTAGTATACCTCGATGACATACTCATCTACTCCAAGAATGAAGAGGAACATGCCGAACATCTAAGGCTGGTATTGATGAAACTTCGAGAGCATCGCCTTTATGCCAAATTCTCCAAGTGTGAATTTTGGTTGTCAGAAGTGACCTATCTAGGCCATGTAATCTCTGGTAAGGGTATTGCTGTCAATCCCGAGCGAGTTCAAGCCGTCCTTGATTGGACTCCACCTGTTTCGGTCAAGCAAGTTCGGAGTTTCCTTGGCCTAGCGAGCTATTGCCGCCGCTTCGTCGAGAATTTCTCCAAGGTTGCTAAACCTCTAACTGAACTCCTCAAGAAAGATAAAAAGTTCGAGTGGACTCCACAGTGCGAGTTCAGTTTTCAGGAACTGAAAAGACGCCTGACATCTGCTCCCGTACTGGTACCACCAGATTTCTCCAAGGACTTTATTATCTATTGCGACGCCTCGCAACAAGGACTAGGTTGCATACTCATGCAGGATCGTCAGGTAATTGCCTATGCTTCACGGCAATTACACCCACATGAGGAAAATTATCCCACACATGATCTAGAGCTTGCAGCTGTAGTCCATGCACTCAAAACCTGGCGACATTACCTCCTCGGTAATCGTTGCGAGATCTTCACCGATCACCAAAGCTTGAAATATATCTTCACCCAACCAGATTTGAATCTCAGGCAAAGACGTTGGGTCGAGTTGATCTCGGATTACGACTTAGGAATAACTTACACCCCTGGCAAGGCCAATGTCATGGCCGATGCATTAAGTCGTAAGTCCTACTGTAACAACCTGATGTTACAACAAAGTCAACCACTTCTCCATGAGGAATTTCGCAAGCTTAATCTTCACATTGTTCCTCAAGGATTCCTATCCACCCTGGTAGCGGAACCTACCCTTACGGATCAGGTCATTAAGGCGCAGAAGATAGATCCAGGAATTTCCCGTATCAAGAGAAACGTTAAAAAAGGAGTCGTGAATTGTTTCTCCATTGATGACCAAGGTGTTGTATACTTTGGGAATCGCCTAGTGGTTCCGAAGGCGCGAAACCTGAGGCGACTGATCCTTAAGGAAGCTCATGAATCCCCTCTCACCATTCATCCCGGTAGTACCAAAATGTATCAAGACCTACGCCAGAGGTTTTGGTGGACTAGGATGAAGAGAGAAATCGCTCAATACGTTGCTAATTGCGACGTTTGTCGTCGTGTTAAAGCAGAGCATCAACGGCCTGCTGGCACCCTTCAACCTTTGGCTATTCCTGAATGGAAATGGGACAAAATCAGTATGGATTTCATCACTGGGTTTCCCAGGACCAAGAGGGGGAATAATGCCATCTTCGTCGTGATCGACCGTCTTTCCAAAGTAGCCCATTTCCTACCTGTTCGTGAGAGTATCACCGCTAGCCAGCTAGCTGACCTATACATCTCCCGAATAGTGTCTCTTCATGGTGTCCCGTTGGAAATTAACTCAGACCGTGGAAGTCTCTTCACCTCTCGATTTTGGGAAAGTTTCCAAAATGCTATGGGAACTCATCTCTCCTTTAGCACCGCCTTCCATCCTCAATCAAGTGGTCAAGTAGAGCGAGTAAATCAAATTCTGGAAGATATGCTCCGAGCTTCTGTTATCTCGTTCGGAATGAGTTGGGAGAAATGCCTTCCATTCGCGGAGTTTGCCTATAACAATAGCTATCAAGCTAGTTTGGGCAAGGCTCACTTCGAAGTTCTCTATGGACGAAAATGTCGAACGCCTCTTAACTGGTCAGAAACCGGGGAAAGACAACTCTTTGGCCCGGATATGATTCAGGAAGCAGAAGAGCAGGTTCGCGTTATTCGTGAGAAATTGAAAACAGCCCAATCTCGCCAAAAGAGTCAATATGATCGTAAGCATAAGCCTATGACATTTGAAATTGACGAGAAAGCTTACCTTCGGGTTACCCCGTTAAAGGGAACCCATCGCTTCGGTATCAAAGGCAAATTGGCTCCTCGTTACATTGGACCCTTTCGCATTCTTGCCAAACGAGGAGAAGTTGCCTACCAATTGGAACTACCTCCGCATCTTTCCAGAGTTCACGATGTCTTCCACGTTTCGCAACTCAGGCGTTGCTTCGCGGATCCTATCCGTGGAGTGGACCACGAAACGCTTGATTTACAAGATAACCTCTCTTATCGGGAATACCCCGTTCGTATCCTTGATCAAGCCGAGCGTACCACTCGACGTCATAATATCAAGTTTCTCAAGGTTCAATGGTCACACCATTCCGAGGAAGAAGCCACTTGGGAAAAGGAGGATCGTCTTCGACTCGAGTACCCCGCCTTCTTCCCAGATGATCCTAAATCTCGGGACGAGATTCTATTGAGTGGGGGTGAGTTGTCACACCCTAGCTAGGTTATGCATTAGAGTGTGCATCATGTTTACCTTCATCAGAAAATTGAAATGGGGAAAGCAGAACCCCCAGCACCCCCCCCCCTGAAATCAACTAGGGTTTACTAAAAATAAATTCAATGAACCTGAAATGCCCTTCAAATATGTTCACCCTCTTTGCCTTGGGTTAGAACCCTTGGGAAAAATGGTGCATATAATTTTAGGTCAACAAAAGGGGCATTGACTTAATTCATAAATATTTGAATTTGGGCATTTAAATACTATTAAATAATTCAAATGCTCAAATAATGTTGGAATTATTTTTGGGCCACTGAAATATTTCAGAAAGTGTCCATAAATATTTTCAGGATTTTATAAAATGATTTAGTATTTAAACTAAATCAAAACAGAATAACAAAAATAGAAAAACAAAATAAACTAGGAAAGAACAGAGGCTCACCTGGACTTACCTGCCGGCCCAGCACTGTAGCTGGACGGCCCAGCCCACCAGGCCGACGCCAGTCGTCCCCTAGCTCCTGCCAGGAGGACGCAGGGCGTGTGCCCGCGGTGCGCCGGCACGCGCGCGGCCACCGACGGCCACCTCCTGCTTGCCGCGCCTCCCCTCGACGCCTGGACGTCGCTATGGACGCCACGCACCCCCTGGCCCCCTCATATCCCTCTCCCTCGCTCTCCCTCCTCCCCTGGTTTTCTCCCGCGCGACCACCCGAATGCGCCGTCGCCGCTGTTCGCTGCCACCACGCTCCCCGACCCCCTCTCGCCTTCCCGTGTTGCGTGGAAGCTCCGCCACTGTCGCCTACGCCTTCTGCACCGAGCCAAGCGAGCCGAGAAGCCTTGCTTCGTCCTCGGCGTCATCTTCTTCAACCTCGGGACCGCCGGCCATCTCCGTCAAATTCGTCGGCTCCGGACCGTCCCCGAGCCCACCGAGCTGCTCTACGTGACCCCAGTGAGCTCCTGCTCCGAATCCCCCTCCTCCCCGCCATTATTTCAAGCTCAAACTGCCGACTCCCTACTGACCGAGCTCAACGCCGCTCGGGCTCGTCGCCGGCGTCGCTCTGATGCCCATTTGGTCGCGCCAACGTGCCAAACGACACCTCTGCATCGCCTAGTGCCTTGCCGCGCTTTATTTTGCGTGTTTGCTCGCTGCAGCCGCGATCCCGCGTGCAACCGAACTCCGACGGCCGCCAAAGAGCTCGCCGCCGTCAGCTCCGGCCACCCCAGCTGCTGCCGCTTGTCTCTCTGGATGCGCCTCACTCCCAGGAACCCGTAGGAGGAAACCGCGCATCGAATGGTGGCCTGTAGGCGAAACCCGAGCCGTTCCGCCGTGTCTGGCCTCGCCGGCATCAAGTCGCCGGCAGGTTTGACCCTGCTGGCCAGGGGTTTGACCCCCCTGACTGACTGACGTGTGGGCCAGGCCCCTTTTTAATTAGTGTTACATTTAGTTAGTCCTAATTAACTTAATTACGTTAAATAGACACTGACATGTGGGCCCAGGCTCTAATTAACTTTAGTTAGTTAATCAGTCACTGACCAGTGGGTCCCACTGGTCAGGTTTGACCTGGAGGCAACCCTGTTGACCAGCTGACGTCACCCTGACGTCAAGCTGACGCAGTAAATCATTTTCTAGTTTAAATATAATTCAGGAAATTCCAGAAAATACCCAAAACTTTGAAAAATCATAGAAATTCAACCATAACTCCAAATGAGATAAATTATATATGTAAAATTATCAGAAAAATTCAAGGAATCCATCTGTACCATTTTCATGCATGTTTGAACAATGTTTGTCCTCTGTTTTGGACAAAACAAATAAAGGGCATTTAAATAATCATATATGGGGTTGGAATTTGAATCTTGTACTCAAACCAACTTCATTTAAATCATAGCTAGTTGCATTAGCTCAAGACACATCCATATTGCCATGTCATAGCATGCATCATATTGTTGCATATCGTCATGTGTTGATTGTGCTCGGTTGTGTTCTTCGTGGTAGGTTCTGCCTCCAAGGATATTCACGAGTATCCAACTGAAGGGCAGTATCCCGTTACCACTCCATCAGGCTAGCAACCATTGATCATTCCGATACAACCCATGTTCTCGCTCCTGCTCTTGTTTACTGCATTAAGACAACACGATTCAAACTGCTGTGTGCTACGGTAGTTGAACCCTTATCCTCTGCATGACCTGTCATTGCCACAGTAACTAGATGAAACCCACTAGCATGTGTAGGAGTTGATTGAGCCATGTTTTGTGATTCCTACCTTGCTATGCCTGCTATGCTTAGAATTGTGTCAGGTCTGGTTCATCTGGGTGATGGGCTAGAGTGAAATGCTTGTGCCAGTAATATGAGGGATGTGTTGAACATGTTTTGGTAAAGGTATCGATGAGAGGCCATGTAGGAGTACATGGTGGGTTGTTTCATTGAGGCCGTCCATAAGAACTGAGATCTGTATGTGTGATTTAAGATGCAATTACTACCGTACATTGGGCCCGAAGCCAATGGACCCTCTCGGCTTCTTAGCCACCCTAGTACCCTGTCCAGGAGTTGCAATTAGTTTCTGGTGTTTGTAGGATATGTGTTGGCGGCCGTGCGTAGCGCTGACCCTAGGGGTGGGCTATGTTGCGGTAGATACACCGTGGCACGGTGTACCGAGTCACCCGTTTGGTGTCTCGGGAACCCTGTTCACATCGTTCGGGGCCGTATGTGGAAACCTCGGCCGGACTCCCTGCGGATGGAACCTGGATAGGCGATAACCTGGACTAGGGGCTTAGGTGTTTAGGTAGGCCGTGGCCGACACCCTCGCTGGGCTTCCGCTTGAAGGTTGCCGAGTACATGTCGTGTAGACGGCGGTAAGCGGTGAAAGCGTGTATGACGAAGTACACCCCTGCAGGGTATAAAACTATTCGAATAGCCGCGTCCGCGGTAAAAGACTACTTGGTTGCCTATACAGTTCATAGACAAGTTAATGGATACTACTAAAAGACTCAAGATAAGTGTGAGTACCGAGGATGGCCCCCTCGCAGGATACGAGGGAGGATCCACGGTGGAGTATTGTGATGGTGAGTAGTGGACTCGTGTGCGAAAACTATTTTGCTAAAAGATTCCGTAGGATAGCTTAGCCAAGAGTCAAAGCTGGCTTGCTGCATAAACCCCACCACCTTCTTGAGAATGAGCATGTACAGTAGGTTCTGATGTAAGACTTGTTGAGTACCTTTGTACTCATGTTTGCTTATTTATTGTTTTCAGACGACAACACTGCCCCCTCCGATGGGTTTTACATAGACCTTGACATCGACGAGTGACTAGCCACCCAGGTGGTGATCCAGGCCATGGAGGGCCCTATGTAGATAGACAGGCTTCGAGAAGCATTCTTTCTTTCTAGAGTCTGTACTCAGACTAGTTGCTTCCGCATGTGCTTGTATGACTGTATGACTTGAGTGTTGGGTCATGTGACCCCTACCTGTATGGATATGTTATGTATGGCTCCCTGGAGCCTTTAAATAAGTACTTGAGTTGTAGAGTTTTGTTGTGATGCCATGTTGTATGTACTCATATCGAGCATATTGTATGTATGATTGAAATGCTTGGTATGAGTGGGATCCGACAATCTAGTTGTTTGTCCCTCGCAGCCTTTCTTATGGGGAAATGTAGTCTAGTGCTCCTCGAGCCATAGTAGTCCGCTACAGCCCGGTTCACCGGAGTCCTGCTAGCCCAGCACTACTGTTCAGGACACTTGACTGGCCGGCATGTGTTTCACTTCGTCCCTATGTCTGTCCCTTCGGGGAAATGTCACGCGGTGATCTCCGGAGTCCTGTCTAGCCTGCTACAGCCCGGGATCCCCGGAGTCCTGTTAGCCCAGTGCTACAGCCCGGAATCACTCGTTGATGACCGACATGTTCGTTGTGAATCATGTATGCCTGTCTCCATAGGTCTGTGCCGCTTTGGGTTCACGACTAGCCATGTCGGCCCGGGTTCTCGGTCATATGGATGCTAGCGACATTGTCATATACGTGAGCCAAAAGGCGCAAACGGTCCCGGGCCATGGTAAGGCGACACCCGTGGGATACCGTGCGTGAGGCCGCAAAGTGATATGAGGTGTTACCGGCTAGATCGATGTGGCTTAGAATCGGGGTCCTGACAGCGTTGGCATCAGACCCGGACTGCCTGTAGGTTCGTTCAGCCAAACTGGTCGATGTCGAGTCTAGAAATGCTTTAGTTATATGTAAGGGAATTGATTGTGGGAGGGAACGTAAGGTTCTTTTTACTCCTTTACCCTATGCTTCTGATCTGAGTCATTCTCTTCTCATTCAACGTGGGTTCAGGACTAGGCTCTCTTCTTCTATCAGGTTCACGTGTTACTAATCCGTAGTAGCTCATAGGATTATTGTTACGAGTTCCAGTCCAGTTCTACTATTTTAGTATGTTGCTATTTGAATCAGAACCTTGATATGATGCTGTTGAGCGGTATTGTGAACTGTTGTGGATGTCTCAAATCTTTTTCTGAGCATTTACAGCCGTTATGCTGCCCAATTTTCCCTAGGAATTCTGATGTCTTTGTCTTGTGGTTGTGCTTTCAGATGGCCAATCAGTCTCAAAATCAAGTGGTTCGCCTGACCAGGTGCCTCGACGTGCCCGGTCATACTGCTATGTTGGTCCGGGTCATGATCGAGACAGGATACCGTTGGTATCCCGAATACACTGTTGAAGAGCAGTTCCGCGACTTTAATCAAAGCCAGTATTTATGCACCGTCAGGATATTTCCTTCCTATCCTGGATCTACCGAGCCCCTTCACTGTTCCTATGGACTCGGAGTTACCATTGAGATGGCTGTGCAGGATGCTGCCTATTCCATGATGACCATCTTGCGAGTCCGGACTGGCCTGCTTCGGAACACTGACTTCCGTTACATGCCAGCTTCACTTCCGGGAGCGCAGGGGTATCTTCAGGCTATCTATGCTGACTCCACTTAGGAGGACTCATTAACTCGTACCACCGCTGAGATGCTCGAAGATAAGGACCGAGAGAATCGGGCCTTGAGGCTGGAGCTCTTTAATACCCGTGCTGATCATTGGGCCACATTGACTCGGTTTGCACCCGCGGTGCAAGCGGGATGTATGGATACCAGGGATCTGTATCCTGTGAGAGCAGCTCTGCCAGACATGGTGGATTGGCGTGATGTGGGAGGCATCACCCCACCCCTTGGTCCCCGCAGGCCACCGTTTGTTGGTCCAAGACCTTATCCTAGCCCCTATGGTCCACAGGCTCCTCAGGACCGTCTGTTTCCGGATGATCACGTCGAACTTCCAGGCTATGGAGGTGACTTCTATCAGGACTACTACGGAGCTATCTGAGTTAGTAGTAGTACCACTAGTATTGTAGTAGTTGTATCTCCACTGTCCTGTGTGACTTGTGGAATACGACTTGGTGTGTAATCGATTCCGGAGGTGTAGACAAATAATGTATAGGGACTCGGAATGCCTCCGATGAGATGTAACGTCTACCTTCATAGTTGTACTGTAGCATGGGCTTGTACTAAACTATGTATGACGAGTATGACCGTTGGTGTATATATGGCAGTTTTATATTACCATGGCATATGAATGAGCATCTCTGCATTCCGCGTTATCCTTTACATTCTGCACTTCCCTGTTAAGTTTGAGCCATCCTTGTCTAAACCGTTGTCTTGTTTCCTTCTAGGATGGTCAACACCCGCGGAAACCCTGCTGCCCCGGAGCAGGGGGAAGCCAATGCAGCTAGAGGTGAAAATTTGCCTCACCCACCTTCCCTGGCCGAAGTAATGCTGGAGGCAGAAAGGAACAAGCGTGAGACCAACCGCCTGCTGGAGCGGATTGAGCAGAACACTGCACGCCACCCACGAAATGCCTTGGTGTCAATCAACGACTTTATCAAGCTGTACCCACCAAAGTTTAACCATTCCGTCGAGCCCCTCGACGCGGATGATTGGCTTCGCAGCATCACCCACAAGCTACGTTCTGCCAACGTAGCTAAAGCCGACAAGGTTACATATGCTGCTTATCATCTTGAGGGCCCCGCTAGCCATTGGTGGGAAAACTACGAAGCTATGCGCCCGGTTGGCCAAATCACTACCTGGGCTGAGTTCAGCGAGGCTTTCCGTGAGCATCACATTCCGGAAGGTCTCATGGATCGCAAGAGGGAGGAGTTCTGCAACTTCACCCAAGGAAGGCTGACTGTGGATGCATATAGCCGAGAATTTGGGAACCTGGCACGCTATGCTCCTGAAGAGGTTTCTACCGACGCCAAGAAGCAGGCAAGGTTCCGTAAGGGACTTAGCCCTGAGCTTCGCCGCGATCTCCGTCTGCACGAGTGCACATCCTTCCAGAAGCTGGTCAATAAAGCTATCAGTGCTGAGACAGGCCAGACTGATTATGACGCTTCACGCAAGCACTCTCGTGATTTTGGGTCTTCATCCGGCTCTGGAGCTCAGAAGCGCCGGGTGTGGATTCCAAGCACCGCACTGCCACCCAGATTCACCCCGAGGCCATCCTTTGAGGCGCCTCGTCCCAACCAGCAATTTGCACCGTCCAAGCCCTATGGTGGCCCCGCTGCTAATGTTGCTCCACGCCCCACTGTGGTAACATGCTTCAAGTGTGGAGAACCGGGTCACTATAGTCGAGAGTGTCCCCAGAACAACCCCAATCAAGCTGGAAAGTCCGTTGGCCGTGGTAAGCCCGCGGGAAAGACTTTCTACGCCAAGCCGGCCACTACTGCACGTGGCCATGTCAACTATGTTTCAGCCGAAGAGGCTCATGAGGATCCCAACGTCGTCCTTGGTACGCTCCTTGTTAACTGCCATCCGGCATCTGTTCTTTTCGATACTGGAGCATCTCATTCATTCATATCCGAGAATTATGCTCGGTTGCATAACACGACATTCTGTGACATGCCCACTTCCATGGTAATTCAAACTCCGGGTTCCAAATGGCAAACTTCTAGGGTAAGCCATGGGAACGAAATTCTTGTCGATAGGCTTGTTTTCCTTGCATCTTTAATAGCTCTCAAGTCCTCCGACATCAACATCATCTTGGGTATGGACTGGATGTCGGCTCATTATACCAAGATCGATTGTGCCACTAGAACCGTTCAACTTACTCATCCCTCGGGCAAGACAGTTAATGTCTTAACTCGAGTGGCCAAGCGCCAACTTTACTCTCTCAATGCCAACCCTCTTCCAGACCTTGAGGACGTTCCGGTAGTCCGAGACTTCCCGGATGTGTTTCCAGAAGAACTGCCAGGTGTTCCACCTGACCGGGATGTCGAGTTTGTGATAGACCTTGTTCCAGGAACCGTTCCAATTGCTATAAGACCCTACAAGATGGCACCCTTAGAACTAGCCGAGCTTAAGAACCAACTCGATGAGTCCTTGAACAAAGGGTTCATCCGTCCTAGCTCCTCTCCTTGGGCTTGCCCCGTCCTCTTCGTCAAGAAGAAGGATGGAATGGATCGAATGGTTGTGGATTACCGACCTGTCAATCTGGTCACCATCAAGAACAAATACCCGCTTCCCAGGATCAACGACCTGTATGATCAGCTCGCTGGATCCTCAGTCTTCTCCAAGATGGATTTGAGGTTGGGCTACCATCAAATCAAAATCAGAAACGGGGACATTCCCAAAACGGCCTTTGTTACTCGTTATGGCCAATATGAGTACACCGTCATGTCCTTCGGTTTAACCAATGCCCCGGCCACTTTCTCCCGGTTAATGAACTCGGTTTTCATGGAGTACTTGGACAAATTCGTCGTAGTATACCTCGATGACATACTCATCTACTCCAAGAATGAAGAGGAACATGCCGAACATCTAAGGCTGGTATTGATGAAACTTCGAGAGCATCGCCTTTATGCCAAATTCTCCAAGTGTGAATTTTGGTTGTCAGAAGTGACCTATCTAGGCCATGTAATCTCTGGTAAGGGTATTGCTGTCAATCCCGAGCGAGTTCAAGCCGTCCTTGATTGGACTCCACCTGTTTCGGTCAAGCAAGTTCGGAGTTTCCTTGGCCTAGCGAGCTATTGCCGCCGCTTCGTCGAGAATTTCTCCAAGGTTGCTAAACCTCTAACTGAACTCCTCAAGAAAGATAAAAAGTTCGAGTGGACTCCATAGTGCGAGTTCAGTTTTCAGGAACTGAAAAGACGCCTGACATCTGCTCCCGTACTGGTACCACCAGATTTCTCCAAGGACTTTATTATCTATTGCGACGCCTCGCAACAAGGACTAGGTTGCATACTCATGCAGGATCGTCAGGTAATTGCCTATGCTTCACGGCAATTACACCCACATGAGGAAAATTATCCCACACATGATCTAGAGCTTGCAGCTGTAGTCCATGCACTCAAAACCTGGCGACATTACCTCCTCGGTAATCGTTGCGAGATCTTCACCGATCACCAAAGCTTGAAATATATCTTCACCCAACCAGATTTGAATCTCAGGCAAAGACGTTGGGTCGAGTTGATCTCGGATTACGACTTAGGAATAACTTACACCCCTGGCAAGGCCAATGTCATGGCCGATGCATTAAGTCGTAAGTCCTACTGTAACAACCTGATGTTACAACAAAGTCAACCACTTCTCCATGAGGAATTTCGCAAGCTTAATCTTCACATTGTTCCTCAAGGATTCCTATCCACCCTGGTAGCGGAACCTACCCTTACGGATCAGGTCATCAAGGCGCAGAAGATAGATCCAGGAATTTCCCGTATCAAGAGAAACGTTAAAAAAGGAGTCGTGAATTGTTTCTCCATTGATGACCAAGGTGTTGTATACTTTGGGAATCGCCTAGTGGTTCCGAAGGCGCGAAACCTGAGGCGACTGATCCTTAAGGAAGCTCATGAATCCCCTCTCACCATTCATCCCGGTAGTACCAAAATGTATCAAGACCTACGCCAGAGGTTTTGGTGGACTAGGATGAAGAGAGAAATCGCTCAATACGTTGCTAATTGCGACGTTTGTCGTCGTGTTAAAGCAGAGCATCAACGGCCTGCTGGCACCCTTCAACCTTTGGCTATTCCTGAATGGAAATGGGACAAAATCAGTATGGATTTCATCACTGGGTTTCCCAGGACCAAGAGGGGGAATAATGCCATCTTTGTCGTGATCGACCGTCTTTCCAAAGTAGCCCATTTCCTACCTGTTCGTGAGAGTATCACCGCTAGCCAGCTAGCTGACCTATACATCTCCCGAATAGTGTCTCTTCATGGTGTCCCGTTGGAAATTAACTCAGACCGTGGAAGTCTCTTCACCTCTCGATTTTGGGAAAGTTTCCAAAATGCTATGGGAACTCATCTCTCCTTTAGCACCGCCTTCCATCCTCAATCAAGTGGTCAAGTAGAGCGAGTAAATCAAATTCTGGAAGATATGCTCCGAGCTTCTGTTATCTCGTTCGGAATGAGTTGGGAGAAATGCCTTCCATTCGCGGAGTTTGCCTATAACAATAGCTATCAAGCTAGTTTGGGCAAGGCTCACTTCGAAGTTCTCTATGGACGAAAATGTCGAACGCCTCTTAACTGGTCAGAAACCGGGGAAAGACAACTCTTTGGCCCGGATATGATTCAGGAAGCAGAAGAGCAGGTTCGCGTTATTCGTGAGAAATTGAAAACAGCCCAATCTCGCCAAAAGAGTCAATATGATCGTAAGCATAAGCCTATGACATTTGAAATTGACGAGAAAGCTTACCTTCGGGTTACCCCGTTAAAGGGAGCCCATCGCTTCGGTATCAAAGGCAAATTGGCTCCTCGTTACATTGGACCCTTTCGCATTCTTGCCAAACGAGGAGAAGTTGCCTACCAATTGGAACTACCTCCGCATCTTTCCAGAGTTCACGATGTCTTCCACGTTTCGCAACTCAGGCGTTGCTTCGTGGATCCTATCCGTGGAGTGGACCACGAAACGCTTGATTTACAAGATAACCTCTCTTATCGGGAATACCCCGTTCGTATCCTTGATCAAGCCGAGCGTACCACTCGACGTCATAATATCAAGTTTCTCAAGGTTCAATGGTCACACCATTCCGAGGAAGAAGCCACTTGGGAAAAGGAGGATCGTCTTCGACTCGAGTACCCCGCCTTCTTCCCAGATGATCCTAAATCTCGGGACGAGATTCTATTGAGTGGGGGTGAGTTGTCACACCCTAGCTAGGTTATGCATTAGAGTGTGCATCATGTTTACCTTCATCAGAAAATTGAAATGGGGAAAGCAGAACCCCCAGCACCCCCCCCCCCTGAAATCAACTAGGGTTTACTAAAAATAAATTCAATGAACCTGAAATGCCCTTCAAATATGTTCACCCTCTTTGCCTTGGGTTAGAACCCTTGGGAAAAATGGTGCATATAATTTTAGGTCAACAAAAGGGGCATTGACTTAATTCATAAATATTTGAATTTGGGCATTTAAATACTATTAAATAATTCAAATGCTCAAATAATGTTGGAATTATTTTTGGGCCACTGAAATATTTCAGAAAGTGTCCATAAATATTTTCAGGATTTTATAAAATGATTTAGTATTTAAACTAAATCAAAACAGAATAACAAAAATAGAAAAACAAAATAAACTAGGAAAGAACAGAGGCTCACCTGGACTTACCTGCCGGCCCAGCACTGTAGCTGGACGGCCCAGCCCACCAGGCCGACGCCAGTCGTCCCCTAGCTCCTGCCAGGAGGACGCAGGGCGTGTGCCCGCGGTGCGCCGGCACGCGCGCGGCCACCGACGGCCACCTCCTGCTTGCCGCGCCTCCCCTCGACGCCTGGACGTCGCTATGGACGCCACGCACCCCCTGGCCCCCTCATATCCCTCTCCCTCGCTCTCCCTCCTCCCCTGGCTTTCTCCCGCGCGACCACCCGAACGCGCCGTCGCCGCTGTTCGCTGCCACCGCGCTCCCCGACCCCCTCTCGCCTTCCCGTGTTGCGTGGAAGCTCCGCCACTGTCGCCTACGCCTTCTGCACCGAGCCAAGCGAGCCGAGAAGCCTTGCTTCGTCCTCGGCGTCATCTTCTTCAACCTTGGGACCGCCGGCCATCTCCGTCAAATTCGTCGGCTCCGGACCGTCCCCGAGCCCACCGAGCTGCTCTATGTGACCCCAGTGAGCTCCTGCTCTGAATCCCCCTCCTCCCCGCCATTATTTCAAGCTCAAACTGCCGACTCCCTACTGACCGAGCTCAACGCCGCTCGGGCTCGTCGCCGGCGTCGCTCCGATGCCCATTTGGTCGCGCCAACGTGCCAAACGACACCTCTGCATCGCCTAGTGCCTTGCCGCGCTTTATTTTGCGTGTTTGCTCGCTGCAGCCGCGATCCCGCGCGCAACCGAACTCCGGCGGCCGCCAAAGAGCTCGCCGCCGTCAGCTCCGGCCACCCCAGCTGCTGCCGCTTGTCTCTCTGGATGCGCCTCACTCCCAGGAACCCGTAGGAGGAAACCGCGCATCGAATGGTGGCCTGTAGGCGAAACCCGAGCCGTTCCGCCGTGTCTGGCCTCGCCGGCATCAAGTCGCCGGCAGGTTTGACCCTGCTGGCCAGGGGTTTGACCCCCCTGACTGACTGACGTGTGGGCCAGGCCCCTTTTTAATTAGTGTTAGATTTAGTTAGTCCTAATTAACTTAATTACGTTAAATAGACACTGACATGTGGGCCCAGGCTCTAATTAACTTTAGTTAGTTAATCAGTCACTGACCAGTGGGTCCCACTGGTCAGGTTTGACCTGGAGGCAACCCTGTTGACCAGCTGACGTCACCCTGACGTCAAGCTGACGCAGTAAATCATTTTCTAGTTTAAATATAATTCAGGAAATTCCAGAAAATACCCAAAACTTTGAAAAATCATAGAAATTCAACCATAACTCCAAATGAGATAAATTATATATGTAAAATTATCAGAAAAATTCAAGGAATCCATCTGTACCATTTTCATGCATGTTTGAACAATGTTTGTCCTCTGTTTTGGACAAAACAAATAAAGGGCATTTAAATAATCATATATGGGGTTGGAATTTGAATCTTGTACTCAAACCAACTTCATTTAAATCATAGCTAGTTGCATTAGCTCAAGACACATCCATATTGCCATGTCATAGCATGCATCATATTGTTGCATATCGTCATGTGTTGATTGTGCTCGGTTGTGTTCTTCGTGGTAGGTTCTGCCTCCGAGGATATTCACGAGTATCCAACTGAAGGGCAGTATCCTGTTACCACTCCATCAGGCAAGCAACCATTGATCATTCCGATACAACCCATGTTCTCGCTCCTGCTCTTGTTTACTGCATTAAGACAACACGATTCAAACTGCTGTGTGCTACGGTAGTTGAACCCTTATCCTCTGCATGACCTGTCATTGCCACAGTAACTAGATGAAACCCACTAGCATGTGTAGGAGTTGATTGAGCCATGTTTTGTGATTCCTACCTTGCTATGCCTGCTATGCTTAGAGTTGTGTCAGGTCTGGTTCATCTGGGTGATGGGCTAGAGTGAAATGCTTGTGCCAGTAATATGAGGGATGTGTTGAACATGTTTTGGTAAAGGTATCGATGAGAGGCCATGTAGGAGTACACGGTGGGTTGTTTCATTGAGGCCGTCCATAAGAACTGAGATCTGTATGTGTGATTTAAGATGCAATTACTACCGTACATTGGGCCCGAAGCCAATGGACCCTCTCGGCTTCTTAGCCACCCTAGTACCCTGTCCAGGAGTTGCAATTAGTTTCTGGTGTTTGTAGGATATGTGTTGGCGGCCGTGCGTAGCGCTGACCCTAGGGGTGGGCTATGTTGCGGTAGATACACCGTGGCACGGTGTACCGAGTCACCCGTTTGGTGTCTCGGGAACCCTGTTCACATCGTTCGGGGCCGTATGTGGAAACCTCGGCCGGACTCCCTGCGGATGGAACCTGGATAGGCGATAACCTGGACTAGGGGCTTAGGTGTTTAGGTAGGCCGTGGCCGACACCCTCGCTGGGCTTCCGCTTGAAGGTTGCCGAGTACATGTCGTGTAGACGGCGGTAAGCGGTGAAAGCGTGTATGACGAAGTACACCCCTGCAGGGTATAAAACTATTCGAATAGCCGCGTCCGCGGTAAAAGACTACTTGGTTGCCTATACAGTTCATAGACAAGCTAATGGATACTACTAAAAGACTCAAGATAAGTGTGAGTATCGAGGATGGCCCCCTCGCAGGATACGAGGGAGGATCCACGGTGGAGTATTGTGATGGTGAGTAGTGGACTCGTGTGCGAAAACTATTTTGCTAAAAGATTCCGTAGGATAGCTTAGCCAAGAGTCAAAGCTGGCTTGCTGCATAAACCCCACCACCTTCTTGAGAATGAGCATGTACAGTAGGTTCTGATGTAAGACTTGTTGAGTACCTTTGTACTCATGTTTGCTTATTTATTGTTTTCAGACGACAACACTGCCCCCTCCGATGGGTTTTACGTAGACCTTGACGTCGACGAGTGACTAGCCACCCAGGTGGTGATCCAGGCCATGGAGGGCCCTATGTAGATAGACAGGCTTCGAGAAGCCTTCTTTCTTTCTAGAGTCTGTACTCAGACTAGTTGCTTCCGCATGTGCTTGTATGACTGTATGACTTGAGTGTTGGGTCATGTGACCCCTACCTGTATGGATATGTTATGTATGGCTCCCTGGAGCCTTTAAATAAGTACTTGAGTTGTAGAGTTTTGTTGTGATGCCATGTTGTATGTACTCATATCGAGCATATTGTATGTATGATTGAAATGCTTGGTATGAGTGGGATCCGACAATCTAGTTGTTTGTCCCTCGCAGCCTTTCTTATGGGGAAATGTAGTCTAGTGCTCCTCGAGCCATAGTAGTCCGCTACAGCCCGGTTCACCGGAGTCCTGCTAGCCCAGCACTACTGTTCAGGACACTTGACTGGCCGGCATGTGTTTCACTTCGTCCCTATGTCTGTCCCTTCGGGGAAATGTCACGCGGTGATCTCCGGAGTCCTGTCTAGCCTGCTACAGCCCGGGATCCCCGGAGTCCTGTTAGCCCAGTGCTACAGCCCGGAATCACTCGTTGATGACCGACATGTTCGTTGTGAATCATGTATGCCTGTCTCCATAGGTCTGTGCCGCTTTGGGTTCACGACTAGCCATGTCGGCCCGGGTTCTCGGTCATATGGATGCTAGCGACATTGTCATATACGTGAGCCAAAAGGCGCAAACGGTCCCAGGCCATGGTAAGGCGACACCCGTGGGATACCGTGCGTGAGGCCGCAAAGTGATATGAGGTGTTACCGGCTAGATCGATGTGGCTTAGAATCGGGGTCCTGACAGCGTTGGCATCAGACCCGGACTGCCTGTAGGTTCGTTCAGCCAAACTGGTCGATGTCGAGTCTAGAAATGCTTTAGTTATATGTAAGGGAATTGATTGTGGGAGGGAACGTAAGGTTCTTTTTACTCCTTTACCCTATGCTTCTGATCTGAGTCATTCTCTTCTCATTCAACGTGGGTTCAGGACTAGGCTCTCTTCTTCTATCAGGTTCACGTGTTACTAATCCGTAGTAGCTCATAGGATTATTGTTACGAGTTCCAGTCCAGTTCTACTATTTTAGTACGTTGCTATTTGAATCAGAACCTTGATATGATGCTGTTGAGCGGTATTGTGAACTGTTGTGGATGTCTCAAATCTTTTTCTGAGCATTTACAGCCGTTATGCTGCCCAATTTTCCCTAGGAATTCTGATGTCTTTGTCTTGTGGTTGTGCTTTCAGATGGCCAATCAGTCTCAAAATCAAGTGGTTCGCCTGACCAGGTGCCTCGACGTGCCCGGTCATACTGCTATGTTGGTCCGGGTCATGATCGAGACAGGATACCGTTGGTATCCCGAATACACTGTTGAAGAGCAGTTCCGCGACTTTAATCAAAGCCAGTATTTATGCACCGTCAGGATATTTCCTTCCTATCCTGGATCTACCGAGCCCCTTCACTGTTCCTATGGACTCGGAGTTACCATTGAGATGGCTGTGCAGGATGCTGCCTATTCCATGATGACCATCTTGCGAGTCCGGACTGGCCTGCTTCGGAACACTGACTTCCGTTACATGCCAGCTTCACTTCCGGGAGCGCAGGGGTATCTTCAGGCTATCTATGCTGACTCCACTTAGGAGGACTCATTAACTCGTACCACCGCTGAGATGCTCGAAGATAAGGACCGAGAGAATCGGGCCTTGAGGCTGGAGCTCTTTAATACCCGTGCTGATCATTGGGCCACATTGACTCGGTTTGCACCCGCGGTGCAAGCGGGATGTATGGATACCAGGGATCTGTATCCTGTGAGAGCAGCTCTGCCAGACATGGTGGATTGGCGTGATGTGGGAGGCATCACCCCACCCCTTGGTCCCCGCAGGCCACCGTTTGTTGGTCCAAGACCTTATCCTAGCCCCTATGGTCCACAGGCTCCTCAGGACCGTCTGTTTCCGGATGATCACGTCGAACTTCCAGGCTATGGAGGTGACTTCTATCAGGACTACTACGGAGCTATCTGAGTTAGTAGTAGTACCACTAGTATTGTAGTAGTTGTATCTCCACTGTCCTGTGTGACTTGTGGAATACGACTTGGTGTGTAATCGATTCCGGAGGTGTAGACAAATAATGTATAGGGACTCGGAATGCCTCCGATGAGATGTAACGTCTACCTTCATAGTTGTACTGTAGCATGGGCTTGTACTAAACTATGTATGACGAGTATGACCGTTGGTGTATATATGGCAGTTTTATATTACCATGGCATATGAATGAGCATCTCTGCATTCCGCGTTATCCTTTACATTCTGCACTTCCCTGTTAAGTTTGAGCCATCCTTGTCTAAACCGTTGTCTTGTTTCCTTCTAGGATGGTCAACACCCGCGGAAACCCTGCTGCCCCGGAGCAGGGGGAAGCCAATGCAGCTAGAGGTGAAAATTTGCCTCACCCACCTTCCCTGGCCGAAGTAATGCTGGAGGCAGAAAGGAACAAGCGTGAGACCAACCGCCTGCTGGAGCGGATTGAGCAGAACACTGCACGCCACCCACGAAATGCCTTGGTGTCAATCAACGACTTTATCAAGCTGTACCCACCAAAGTTTAACCATTCCGTCGAGCCCCTCGACGCGGATGATTGGCTTCGCAGCATCACCCACAAGCTACGTTCTGCCAACGTAGCTGAAGCCGACAAGGTTACATATGCTGCTTATCATCTTGAGGGCCCCGCTAGCCATTGGTGGGAAAACTACGAAGCTATGCGCCCGGTCGGCCAAATCACTACCTGGGCTGAGTTCAGCGAGGCTTTCCGTGAGCATCACATTCCGGAAGGTCTCATGGATCGCAAGAGGGAGGAGTTCTGCAACTTCACCCAAGGAAGGCTGACTGTGGATGCATATAGCCGAGAATTTGGGAACCTGGCACGCTATGCTCCTGAAGAGGTTTCTACCGACGCCAAGAAGCAGGCAAGGTTCCGTAAGGGACTTAGCCCTGAGCTTCGCCGCGATCTCCGTCTGCACGAGTGCACATCCTTCCAGAAGCTGGTCAATAAAGCTATCAGTGCTGAGACAGGCCAGACTGATTATGACGCTTCACGCAAGCACTCTCGTGATTTTGGGTCTTCATCCGGCTCTGGAGCTCAGAAGCGCCGGGTGTGGATTCCAAGCACCGCACTGCCACCCAGATTCACCCCGAGGCCATCCTTTGAGGCGCCTCGTCCCAACCAGCAATTTGCACCGTCCAAGCCCTATGGTGGCCCCGCTGCTAATGTTGCTCCACGCCCCACTGTGGTAACATGCTTCAAGTGTGGAGAACCGGGTCACTATAGTCGAGAGTGTCCCCAGAACAACCCCAATCAAGCTGGAAAGTCCGTTGGCCGTGGTAAGCCCGCGGGAAAGACTTTCTACGCCAAGCCGGCCACTACTGCACGTGGCCATGTCAACTATGTTTCAGCCGAAGAGGCTCATGAGGATCCCAACGTCGTCCTTGGTACGCTCCTTGTTAACTGCCATCCGGCATCTGTTCTTTTCGACACTGGAGCATCTCATTCATTCATATCCGAGAATTATGCTCGGTTGCATAACACGACATTCTGTGACATGCCCACTTCCATGGTAATTCAAACTCCGGGTTCCAAATGGCAAACTTCTAGGGTAAGCCATGGGAACGAAATTCTTGTCGATAGGCTTGTTTTCCTTGCATCTTTAATAGCTCTCAAGTCCTCCGACATCAACATCATCTTGGGTATGGACTGGATGTCGGCTCATTATACCAAGATCGATTGTGCCACTAGAACCGTTCAACTTACTCATCCCTCGGGCAAGACAGTTAATGTCTTAACTCGAGTGGCCAAGCGCCAACTTTACTCTCTCAATGCCAACCCTCTTCCAGACCTTGAGGACGTTCCGGTAGTCCGAGACTTCCCGGATGTGTTTCCAGAAGAACTTCCAGGTGTTCCACCTGACCGGGATGTCGAGTTTGTGATAGACCTTGTTCCAGGAACCGTTCCAATTGCTAGAAGACCCTACAAGATGGCACCCTTAGAACTAGCCGAGCTTAAGAACCAACTCGATGAGTCCTTGAACAAAGGGTTCATCCGTCCTAGCTCCTCTCCTTGGGCTTGCCCCGTCCTCTTCGTCAAGAAGAAGGATGGAATGGATCGAATGGTTGTGGATTACCGACCTGTCAATCTGGTCACCATCAAGAACAAATACCCGCTTCCCAGGATCAACGACCTGTATGATCAGCTCGCTGGATCCTCAGTCTTCTCCAAGATGGATTTGAGGTTGGGCTACCATCAAATCAAAATCAGAAACGGGGACATTCCCAAAACGGCCTTTGTTACTCGTTATGGCCAATACGAGTACACCGTCATGTCCTTCGGTTTAACCAATGCCCCGGCCACTTTCTCCCGGTTAATGAACTCGGTTTTCATGGAGTACTTGGACAAATTCGTCGTAGTATACCTCGATGACATACTCATCTACTCCAAGAATGAAGAGGAACATGCCGAACATCTAAGGCTGGTATTGATGAAACTTCGAGAGCATCGCCTTTATGCCAAATTCTCCAAGTGTGAATTTTGGTTGTCAGAAGTGACCTATCTAGGCCATGTAATCTCTAGTAAGGGTATTGCTGTCAATCCCGAGCGAGTTCAAGCCGTCCTTGATTGGACTCCACCTGTTTCGGTCAAGCAAGTTCGGAGTTTCCTTGGCCTAGCGAGCTATTGCCGCCGCTTCGTCGAGAATTTCTCCAAGGTTGCTAAACCTCTAACTGAACTCCTCAAGAAAGATAAAAAGTTCGAGTGGACTCCACAGTGCGAGTTCAGTTTTCAGGAACTGAAAAGACGCCTGACATCTGCTCCCGTACTGGTACCACCAGATTTCTCCAAGGACTTTATTATCTATTGCGACGCCTCGCAACAAGGACTAGGTTGCATACTCATGCAGGATCGTCAGGTAATTGCCTATGCTTCACGGCAATTACACCCACATGAGGAAAATTATCCCACACATGATCTAGAGCTTGCAGCTGTAGTCCATGCACTCAAAACCTGGCGACATTACCTCCTCGGTAATCGTTGCGAGATCTTCACCGATCACCAAAGCTTGAAATATATCTTCACCCAACCAGATTTGAATCTCAGGCAAAGACGTTGGGTCGAGTTGATCTCGGATTACGACTTAGGAATAACTTACACCCCTGGCAAGGCCAATGTCATGGCCGATGCATTAAGTCGTAAGTCCTACTGTAACAACCTGATGTTACAACAAAGTCAACCACTTCTCCATGAGGAATTTCGCAAGCTTAATCTTCACATTGTTCCTCAAGGATTCCTATCCACCCTGGTAGCGGAACCTACCCTTACGGATCAGGTCATCAAGGCGCAGAAGATAGATCCAGGAATTTCCCGTATCAAGAGAAACGTTAAAAAAGGAGTCGTGAATTGTTTCTCCATTGATGACCAAGGTGTTGTATACTTTGGGAATCGCCTAGTGGTTCCGAAGGCGCGAAACCTGAGGCGACTGATCCTTAAGGAAGCTCATGAATCCCCTCTCACCATTCATCCCGGTAGTACCAAAATGTATCAAGACCTACGCCAGAGGTTTTGGTGGACTAGGATGAAGAGAGAAATCGCTCAATACGTTGCTAATTGCGACGTTTGTCGTCGTGTTAAAGCAGAGCATCAACGGCCTGCTGGCACCCTTCAACCTTTGGCTATTCCTGAATGGAAATGGGACAAAATCAGTATGGATTTCATCACTGGGTTTCCCAGGACCAAGAGGGGGAATAATGCCATCTTCGTCGTGATCGACCGTCTTTCCAAAGTAGCCCATTTCCTACCTGTTCGTGAGAGTATCACCGCTAGCCAGCTAGCTGACCTATACATCTCCCGAATAGTGTCTCTTCATGGTGTCCCGTTGGAAATTAACTCAGACCGTGGAAGTCTCTTCACCTCTCGATTTTGGGAAAGTTTCCAAAATGCTATGGGAACTCATCTCTCCTTTAGCACCGCCTTCCATCCTCAATCAAGTGGTCAAGTAGAGCGAGTAAATCAAATTCTGGAAGATATGCTCCGAGCTTCTGTTATCTCGTTCGGAATGAGTTGGGAGAAATGCCTTCCATTCGCGGAGTTTGCCTATAACAATAGCTATCAAGCTAGTTTGGGCAAGGCTCACTTCGAAGTTCTCTATGGACGAAAATGTCGAACGCCTCTTAACTGGTCAGAAACCGGGGAAAGACAACTCTTTGGCCCGGATATGATTCAGGAAGCAGAAGAGCAGGTTCGCGTTATTCGTGAGAAATTGAAAACAGCCCAATCTCGCCAAAAGAGTCAATATGATCGTAAGCATAAGCCTATGACATTTGAAATTGACGAGAAAGCTTACCTTCGGGTTACCCCGTTAAAGGGAACCCATCGCTTCGGTATCAAAGGCAAATTGGCTCCTCGTTACATTGGACCCTTTCGCATTCTTGCCAAACGAGGAGAAGTTGCCTACCAATTGGAACTACCTCCGCATCTTTCCAGAGTTCACGATGTCTTCCACGTTTCGCAACTCAGGCGTTGCTTCGCGGATCCTATCCGTGGAGTGGACCACGAAACGCTTGATTTACAAGATAACCTCTCTTATCGGGAATACCCCGTTCGTATCCTTGATCAAGCCGAGCGTACCACTCGACGTCATAATATCAAGTTTCTCAAGGTTCAATGGTCACACCATTCCGAGGAAGAAGCCACTTGGGAAAAGGAGGATCGTCTTCGACTCGAGTACCCCGCCTTCTTCCCAGATGATCCTAAATCTCGGGACGAGATTCTATTGAGTGGGGGTGAGTTGTCACACCCTAGCTAGGTTATGCATTAGAGTGTGCATCATGTTTACCTTCATCAGAAAATTGAAATGGGGAAAGCAGAACCCCCAGCACCCCCCCCCCTGAAATCAACTAGGGTTTACTAAAAATAAATTCAATGAACCTGAAATGCCCTTCAAATATGTTCACCCTCTTTGCCTTGGGTTAGAACCCTTGGGAAAAATGGTGCATATAATTTTAGGTCAACAAAAGGGGCATTGACTTAATTCATAAATATTTGAATTTGGGCATTTAAATACTATTAAATAATTCAAATGCTCAAATAATGTTGGAATTATTTTTGGGCCACTGAAATATTTCAGAAAGTGTCCATAAATATTTTCAGGATTTTATAAAATGATTTAGTATTTAAACTAAATCAAAACAGAATAACAAAAATAGAAAAACAAAATAAACTAGGAAAGAACAGAGGCTCACCTGGACTTACCTGCCGGCCCAGCACTGTAGCTGGACGGCCCAGCCCACCAGGCCGACGCCAGTCGTCCCCTAGCTCCTGCCAGGAGGACGCAGGGCGTGTGCCCGCGGTGCGCCGGCACGCGCGCGGCCACCGACGGCCACCTCCTGCTTGCCGCGCCTCCCCTCGACGCCTGGACGTCGCTATGGACGCCACGCACCCCCTGGCCCCCTCATATCCCTCTCCCTCGCTCTCCCTCCTCCCCTGGTTTTCTCCCGCGCGACCACCCGAACGCGCCGTCGCCGCTGTTCGCTGCCACCGCGCTCCCCGACCCCCTCTCGCCTTCCCGTGTTGCGTGGAAGCTCCGCCACTGTCGCCTACGCCTTCTGCACCGAGCCAAGCGAGCCGAGAAGCCTTGCTTCGTCCTCGGCGTCATCTTCTTCAACCTCGGGACCGCCGGCCATCTCCGTCAAATTCGTCGGCTCCGGACCGTCCCCGAGCCCACCGAGCTGCTCTACGTGACCCCAGTGAGCTCCTGCTCCGAATCCCCCTCCTCCCCGCCATTATTTCAAGCTCAAACTGCCGACTCCCTACTGACCGAGCTCAACGCCGCTCGGGCTCGTCGCCGGCGTCGCTCCGATGCCCATTTGGTCGCGCCAACGTGCCAAACGACACCTCTGCATCGCCTAGTGCCTTGCCGCGCTTTATTTTGCGTGTTTGCTCGCTGCAGCCGCGATCCCGCGCGCAACCGAACTCCGGCGGCCGCCAAAGAGCTCGCCGCCGTCAGCTCCGGCCACCCCAGCTGCTGCCGCTTGTCTCTCTGGATGCGCCTCACTCCCAGGAACCCGTAGGAGGAAACCGCGCATCGAATGGTGGCCTGTAGGCGAAACCCGAGCCGTTCCGCCGTGTCTGGCCTCGCCGGCATCAAGTCGCCGGCAGGTTTGACCCTGCTGGCCAGGGGTTTGACCCCCCTGACTGACTGACGTGTGGGCCAGGCCCCTTTTTAATTAGTGTTAGATTTAGTTAGTCCTAATTAACTTAATTACGTTAAATAGACACTGACATGTGGGCCCAGGCTCTAATTAACTTTAGTTAGTTAATCAGTCACTGACCAGTGGGTCCCACTGGTCAGGTTTGACCTGGAGGCAACCCTGTTGACCAGCTGACGTCACCCTGACGTCAAGCTGACGCAGTAAATCATTTTCTAGTTTAAATATAATTCAGGAAATTCCAGAAAATACCCAAAACTTTGAAAAATCATAGAAATTCAACCATAACTCCAAATGAGATAAATTATATATGTAAAATTATCAGAAAAATTCAAGGAATCCATCTGTACCATTTTCATGCATGTTTGAACAATGTTTGTCCTCTGTTTTGGACAAAACAAATAAAGGGCATTTAAATAATCATATATGGGGTTGGAATTTGAATCTTGTACTCAAACCAACTTCATTTAAATCATAGCTAGTTGCATTAGCTCAAGACACATCCATATTGCCATGTCATAGCATGCATCATATTGTTGCATATCGTCATGTGTTGATTGTGCTCGGTTGTGTTCTTCGTGGTAGGTTCTGCCTCCGAGG
Organism: Triticum monococcum; assembly: GCA_034509565.1. Lineage (NCBI taxonomy): Eukaryota > Viridiplantae > Streptophyta > Magnoliopsida > Poales > Poaceae > Triticum > Triticum monococcum. The sequence goes on from CM067846.1 coordinate 616,955,927, forward strand.
ATATTCACGAGTATCCAACTGAAGGGCAGTATCCCGTTACCACTCCATCAGGCAAGCAACCATTGATCATTCCGATACAACCCATGTTCTCGCTCCTGCTCTTGTTTACTGCATTAAGACAACACGATTCAAACTGCTGTGTGCTACGGTAGTTGAACCCTTATCCTCTGCATGACCTGTCATTGCCACAGTAACTAGATGAAACCCACTAGCATGTGTAGGAGTTGATTGAGCCATGTTTTGTGATTCCTACCTTGCTATGCCTGCTATGCTTAGAGTTGTGTCAGGTCTGGTTCATCTGGGTGATGGGCTAGAGTGAAATGCTTGTGCCAGTAATATGAGGGATGTGTTGAACATGTTTTGGTAAAGGTATCGATGAGAGGCCATGTAGGAGTACATGGTGGGTTGTTTCATTGAGGCCGTCCATAAGAACTGAGATCTGTATGTGTGATTTAAGATGCAATTACTACCGTACATTGGGCCCGAAGCCAATGGACCCTCTCGGCTTCTTAGCCACCCTAGTACCCTGTCCAGGAGTTGCAATTAGTTTCTGGTGTTTGTAGGATATGTGTTGGCGGCCGTGCGTAGCGCTGACCCTAGGGGTGGGCTATGTTGCGGTAGATACACCGTGGCACGGTGTACCGAGTCACCCGTTTGGTGTCTCGGGAACCCTGTTCACATCGTTCGGGGCCGTATGTGGAAACCTCGGCCGGACTCCCTGCGGATGGAACCTGGATAGGCGATAACCTGGACTAGGGGCTTAGGTGTTTAGGTAGGCCGTGGCCGACACCCTCGCTGGGCTTCCGCTTGAAGGTTGCCGAGTACATGTCGTGTAGACGGCGGTAAGCGGTGAAAGCGTGTATGACGAAGTACACCCCTGCAGGGTATAAAACTATTCGAATAGCCGCGTCCGCGGTAAAAGACTACTTGGTTGCCTATACAGTTCATAGACAAGCTAATGGATACTACTAAAAGACTCAAGATAAGTGTGAGTATCGAGGATGGCCCCCTCGCAGGATACGAGGGAGGATCCACGGTGGAGTATTGTGATGGTGAGTAGTGGACTCGTGTGCGAAAACTATTTTGCTAAAAGATTCCGTAGGATAGCTTAGCCAAGAGTCAAAGCTGGCTTGCTGCATAAACCCCACCACCTTCTTGAGAATGAGCATGTACAGTAGGTTCTGATGTAAGACTTGTTGAGTACCTTTGTACTCATGTTTGCTTATTTATTGTTTTCAGACGACAACACTGCCCCCTCCGATGGGTTTTACGTAGACCTTGACGTCGACGAGTGACTAGCCACCCAGGTGGTGATCCAGGCCATGGAGGGCCCTATGTAGATAGACAGGCTTCGAGAAGCCTTCTTTCTTTCTAGAGTCTGTACTCAAACTAGTTGCTTCCGCATGTGCTTGTATGACTGTATGACTTGAGTGTTGGGTCATGTGACCCCTACCTGTATGGATATGTTATGTATGGCTCCCTGGAGCCTTTAAATAAGTACTTGAGTTGTAGAGTTTTGTTGTGATGCCATGTTGTATGTACTCATATCGAGCATATTGTATGTATGATTGAAATGCTTGGTATGAGTGGGATCCGACAATCTAGTTGTTTGTCCCTCGCAGCCTTTCTTATGGGGAAATGTAGTCTAGTGCTCCTCGAGCCATAGTAGTCCGCTACAGCCCGGTTCACCGGAGTCCTGCTAGCCCAGCACTACTGTTCAGGACACTTGACTGGCCGGCATGTGTTTCACTTCGTCCCTATGTCTGTCCCTTCGGGGAAATGTCACGCGGTGATCTCCGGAGTCCTGTCTAGCCTGCTACAGCCCGGGATCCCCGGAGTCCTGTTAGCCCAGTGCTACAGCCCGGAATCACTCGTTGATGACCGACATGTTCGTTGTGAATCATGTATGCCTGTCTCCATAGGTCTGTGCCGCTTTGGGTTCACGACTAGCCATGTCGGCCCGGGTTCTCGGTCATATGGATGCTAGCGACATTGTCATATACGTGAGCCAAAAGGCGCAAACGGTCCCAGGCCATGGTAAGGCGACACCCGTGGGATACCGTGCGTGAGGCTGCAAAGTGATATGAGGTGTTACCGGCTAGATCGATGTGGCTTAGAATCGGGGTCCTGACAGCGTTGGCATCAGACCCGGACTGCCTGTAGGTTCGTTCAGCCAAACTGGTCGATGTCGAGTCTAGAAATGCTTTAGTTATATGTAAGGGAATTGATTGTGGGAGGGAACGTAAGGTTCTTTTTACTCCTTTACCCTATGCTTCTGATCTGAGTCATTCTCTTCTCATTCAACGTGGGTTCAGGACTAGGCTCTCTTCTTCTATCAGGTTCACGTGTTACTAATCCGTAGTAGCTCATAGGATTATTGTTACGAGTTCCAGTCCAGTTCTACTATTTTAGTACGTTGCTATTTGAATCAGAACCTTGATATGATGCTGTTGAGCGGTATTGTGAACTATTGTGGATGTCTCAAATCTTTTTCTGAGCATTTACAGCCGTTATGCTGCCCAATTTTCCCTAGGAATTCTGATGTCTTTGTCTTGTGGTTGTGCTTTCAGATGGCCAATCAGTCTCAAAATCAAGTGGTTCGCCTGACCAGGTGCCTCGACGTGCCCGGTCATACTGCTATGTTGGTCCGGGTCATGATCGAGACAGGATACCGTTGGTATCCCGAATACACTGTTGAAGAGCAGTTCCGCGACTTTAATCAAAGCCAGTATTTATGCACCGTCAGGATATTTCCTTCCTATCCTGGATCTACCGAGCCCCTTCACTGTTCCTATGGACTCGGAGTTACCATTGAGATGGCTGTGCAGGATGCTGCCTATTCCATGATGACCATCTTGCGAGTCCGGACTGGCCTGCTTCGGAACACTGACTTCCGTTACATGCCAGCTTCACTTCCGGGAGCGCAGGGGTATCTTCAGGCTATCTATGCTGACTCCACTTAGGAGGACTCATTAACTCGTACCACCGCTGAGATGCTCGAAGATAAGGACCGAGAGAATCGGGCCTTGAGGCTGGAGCTCTTTAATACCCGTGCTGATCATTGGGCCACATTGACTCGGTTTGCACCCGCGGTGCAAGCGGGATGTATGGATACCAGGGATCTGTATCCTGTGAGAGCAGCTCTGCCAGACATGGTGGATTGGCGTGATGTGGGAGGCATCACCCCACCCCTTGGTCCCCGCAGGCCACCGTTTGTTGGTCCAAGACCTTATCCTAGCCCCTATGGTCCACAGGCTCCTCAGGACCGTCTGTTTCCGGATGATCACGTCGAACTTCCAGGCTATGGAGGTGACTTCTATCAGGACTACTACGGAGCTATCTGAGTTAGTAGTAGTACCACTAGTATTGTAGTAGTTGTATCTCCACTGTCCTGTGTGACTTGTGGAATACGACTTGGTGTGTAATCGATTCCGGAGGTGTAGACAAATAATGTATAGGGACTCGGAATGCCTCCGATGAGATGTAACGTCTACCTTCATAGTTGTACTGTAGCATGGGCTTGTACTAAACTATGTATGACGAGTATGACCGTTGGTGTATATATGGCAGTTTTATATTACCATGGCATATGAATGAGCATCTCTGCATTCCGCGTTATCCTTTACATTCTGCACTTCCCTGTTAAGTTTGAGCCATCCTTGTCTAAACCGTTGTCTTGTTTCCTTCTAGGATGGTCAACACCCGCGGAAACCCTGCTGCCCCGGAGCAGGGGGAAGCCAATGCAGCTAGAGGTGAAAATTTGCCTCACCCACCTTCCCTGGCCGAAGTAATGCTGGAGGCAGAAAGGAACAAGCGTGAGACCAACCGCCTGCTGGAGCGGATTGAGCAGAACACTGCACGCCACCCACGAAATGCCTTGGTGTCAATCAACGACTTTATCAAGCTGTACCCACCAAAGTTTAACCATTCCGTCGAGCCCCTCGACGCGGATGATTGGCTTCGCAGCATCACCCACAAGCTACGTTCTGCCAACGTAGCTGAAGCCGACAAGGTTACATATGCTGCTTATCATCTTGAGGGCCCCGCTAGCCATTGGTGGGAAAACTACGAAGCTATGCGCCCGGTCGGCCAAATCACTACCTGGGCTGAGTTCAGCGAGGCTTTCCGTGAGCATCGCATTCCGGAAGGTCTCATGGATCGCAAGAGGGAGGAGTTCTGCAACTTCACCCAAGGAAGGCTGACTGTGGATGCATATAGCCGAGAATTTGGGAACCTGGCACGCTATGCTCCTGAAGAGGTTTCTACCGACGCCAAGAAGCAGGCAAGGTTCCGTAAGGGACTTAGCCCTGAGCTTCGCCGCGATCTCCGTCTGCACGAGTGCACATCCTTCCAGAAGCTGGTCAATAAAGCTATCAGTGCTGAGACAGGCCAGACTGATTATGACGCTTCACGCAAGCACTCTCGTGATTTTGGGTCTTCATCCGGCTCTGGAGCTCAGAAGCGCCGGGTGTGGATTCCAAGCACCGCACTGCCACCCAGATTCACCCCGAGGCCATCCTTTGAGGCGCCTCGTCCCAACCAGCAATTTGCACCGTCCAAGCCCTATGGTGGCCCCGCTGCTAATGTTGCTCCACGCCCCACTGTGGTAACATGCTTCAAGTGTGGAGAACCGGGTCACTATAGTCGAGAGTGTCCCCAGAACAACCCCAATCAAGCTGGAAAGTCCGTTGGCCGTGGTAAGCCCGCGGGAAAGACTTTCTACGCCAAGCCGGCCACTACTGCACGTGGCCATGTCAACTATGTTTCAGCCGAAGAGGCTCATGAGGATCCCAACGTCGTCCTTGGTACGCTCCTTGTTAACTGCCATCCGGCATCTGTTCTTTTCGACACTGGAGCATCTCATTCATTCATATCCGAGAATTATGCTCGGTTGCATAACACGACATTCTGTGACATGCCCACTTCCATGGTAATTCAAACTCCGGGTTCCAAATGGCAAACTTCTAGGGTAAGCCATGGGAACGAAATTCTTGTCGATAGGCTTGTTTTCCTTGCATCTTTAATAGCTCTCAAGTCCTCCGACATCAACATCATCTTGGGTATGGACTGGATGTCGGCTCATTATACCAAGATCGATTGTGCCACTAGAACCGTTCAACTTACTCATCCCTCGGGCAAGACAGTTAATGTCTTAACTCGAGTGGCCAAGCGCCAACTTTACTCTCTCAATGCCAACCCTCTTCCAGACCTTGAGGACGTTCCGGTAGTCCGAGACTTCCCGGATGTGTTTCCAGAAGAACTGCCAGGTGTTCCACCTGACCGGGATGTCGAGTTTGTGATAGACCTTGTTCCAGGAACCGTTCCAATTGCTAGAAGACCCTACAAGATGGCACCCTTAGAACTAGCCGAGCTTAAGAACCAACTCGATGAGTCCTTGAACAAAGGGTTCATCCGTCCTAGCTCCTCTCCTTGGGCTTGCCCCGTCCTCTTCGTCAAGAAGAAGGATGGAATGGATCGAATGGTTGTGGATTACCGACCTGTCAATCTGGTCACCATCAAGAACAAATACCCGCTTCCCAGGATCAACGACCTGTATGATCAGCTCGCTGGATCCTCAGTCTTCTCCAAGATGGATTTGAGGTTGGGCTACCATCAAATCAAAATCAGAAACGGGGACATTCCCAAAACGGCCTTTGTTACTCGTTATGGCCAATACGAGTACACCGTCATGTCCTTCGGTTTAACCAATGCCCCGGCCACTTTCTCCCGGTTAATGAACTCGGTTTTCATGGAGTACTTGGACAAATTCGTCGTAGTATACCTCGATGACATACTCATCTACTCCAAGAATGAAGAGGAACATGCCGAACATCTAAGGCTGGTATTGATGAAACTTCGAGAGCATCGCCTTTATGCCAAATTCTCCAAGTGTGAATTTTGGTTGTCAGAAGTGACCTATCTAGGCCATGTAATCTCTGGTAAGGGTATTGCTGTCAATCCCGAGCGAGTTCAAGCCGTCCTTGATTGGACTCCACCTGTTTCGGTCAAGCAAGTTCGGAGTTTCCTTGGCCTAGCGAGCTATTGCCGCCGCTTCGTCGAGAATTTCTCCAAGGTTGCTAAACCTCTAACTGAACTCCTCAAGAAAGATAAAAAGTTCGAGTGGACTCCACAGTGCGAGTTCAGTTTTCAGGAACTGAAAAGACGCCTGACATCTGCTCCCGTACTGGTACCACCAGATTTCTCCAAGGACTTTATTATCTATTGCGACGCCTCGCAACAAGGACTAGGTTGCATACTCATGCAGGATCGTCAGGTAATTGCCTATGCTTCACGGCAATTACACCCACATGAGGAAAATTATCCCACACATGATCTAGAGCTTGCAGCTGTAGTCCATGCACTCAAAACCTGGCGACATTACCTCCTCGGTAATCGTTGCGAGATCTTCACCGATCACCAAAGCTTGAAATATATCTTCACCCAACCAGATTTGAATCTCAGGCAAAGACGTTGGGTCGAGTTGATCTCGGATTACGACTTAGGAATAACTTACACCCCTGGCAAGGCCAATGTCATGGCCGATGCATTAAGTCGTAAGTCCTACTGTAACAACCTGATGTTACAACAAAGTCAACCACTTCTCCATGAGGAATTTCGCAAGCTTAATCTTCACATTGTTCCTCAAGGATTCCTATCCACCCTGGTAGCGGAACCTACCCTTACGGATCAGGTCATCAAGGCGCAGAAGATAGATCCAGGAATTTCCCGTATCAAGAGAAACGTTAAAAAAGGAGTCGTGAATTGTTTCTCCATTGATGACCAAGGTGTTGTATACTTTGGGAATCGCCTAGTGGTTCCGAAGGCGCGAAACCTGAGGCGACTGATCCTTAAGGAAGCTCATGAATCCCCTCTCACCATTCATCCCGGTAGTACCAAAATGTATCAAGACCTACGCCAGAGGTTTTGGTGGACTAGGATGAAGAGAGAAATCGCTCAATACGTTGCTAATTGCGACGTTTGTCGTCGTGTTAAAGCAGAGCATCAACGGCCTGCTGGCACCCTTCAACCTTTGGCTATTCCTGAATGGAAATGGGACAAAATCAGTATGGATTTCATCACTGGGTTTCCCAGGACCAAGAGGGGGAATAATGCCATCTTCGTCGTGATCGACCGTCTTTCCAAAGTAGCCCATTTCCTACCTGTTCGTGAGAGTATCACCGCTAGCCAGCTAGCTGACCTATACATCTCCCGAATAGTGTCTCTTCATGGTGTCCCGTTGGAAATTAACTCAGACCGTGGAAGTCTCTTCACCTCTCGATTTTGGGAAAGTTTCCAAAATGCTATGGGAACTCATCTCTCCTTTAGCACCGCCTTCCATCCTCAATCAAGTGGTCAAGTAGAGCGAGTAAATCAAATTCTGGAAGATATGCTCCGAGCTTCTGTTATCTCGTTCGGAATGAGTTGGGAGAAATGCCTTCCATTCGCGGAGTTTGCCTATAACAATAGCTATCAAGCTAGTTTGGGCAAGGCTCACTTCGAAGTTCTCTATGGACGAAAATGTCGAACGCCTCTTAACTGGTCAGAAACCGGGGAAAGACAACTCTTTGGCCCGGATATGATTCAGGAAGCAGAAGAGCAGGTTCGCGTTATTCGTGAGAAATTGAAAACAGCCCAATCTCGCCAAAAGAGTCAATATGATCGTAAGCATAAGCCTATGACATTTGAAATTGACGAGAAAGCTTACCTTCGGGTTACCCCGTTAAAGGGAACCCATCGCTTCGGTATCAAAGGCAAATTGGCTCCTCGTTACATTGGACCCTTTCGCATTCTTGCCAAACGAGGAGAAGTTGCCTACCAATTGGAACTACCTCCGCATCTTTCCAGAGTTCACGATGTCTTCCACGTTTCGCAACTCAGGCGTTGCTTCGCGGATCCTATCCGTGGAGTGGACCACGAAACGCTTGATTTACAAGATAACCTCTCTTATCGGGAATACCCCGTTCGTATCCTTGATCAAGCCGAGCGTACCACTCGACGTCATAATATCAAGTTTCTCAAGGTTCAATGGTCACACCATTCCGAGGAAGAAGCCACTTGGGAAAAGGAGGATCGTCTTCGACTCGAGTACCCCGCCTTCTTCCCAGATGATCCTAAATCTCGGGACGAGATTCTATTGAGTGGGGGTGAGTTGTCACACCCTAGCTAGGTTATGCATTAGAGTGTGCATCATGTTTACCTTCATCAGAAAATTGAAATGGGGAAAGCAGAACCCCCAGCACCCCCCCCTGAAATCAACTAGGGTTTACTAAAAATAAATTCAATGAACCTGAAATGCCCTTCAAATATGTTCACCCTCTTTGCCTTGGGTTAGAACCCTTGGGAAAAATGGTGCATATAATTTTAGGTCAACAAAAGGGGCATTGACTTAATTCATAAATATTTGAATTTGGGCATTTAAATACTATTAAATAATTCAAATGCTCAAATAATGTTGGAATTATTTTTGGGCCACTGAAATATTTCAGAAAGTGTCCATAAATATTTTCAGGATTTTATAAAATGATTTAGTATTTAAACTAAATCAAAACAGAATAACAAAAATAGAAAAACAAAATAAACTAGGAAAGAACAGAGGCTCACCTGGACTTACCTGCCGGCCCAGCACTGTAGCTGGACGGCCCAGCCCACCAGGCCGACGCCAGTCGTCCCCTAGCTCCTGCCAGGAGGACGCAGGGCGTGTGCCCGCGGTGCGCCGGCACGCGCGCGGCCACCGACGGCCACCTCCTGCTTGCCGCGCCTCCCCTCGACGCCTGGACGTCGCTATGGACGCCACGCACCCCCTGGCCCCCTCATATCCCTCTCCCTCGCTCTCCCTCCTCCCCTGGTTTTCTCCCGCGCGACCACCCGAACGCGCCGTCGCCGCTGTTCGCTGCCACCGCGCTCCCCGACCCCCTCTCGCCTTCCCGTGTTGCGTGGAAGCTCCGCCACTGTCGCCTACGCCTTCTGCACCGAGCCAAGCGAGCCGAGAAGCCTTGCTTCGTCCTCGGCGTCATCTTCTTCAACCTCGGGACCGCCGGCCATCTCCGTCAAATTCGTCGGCTCCGGACCGTCCCCGAGCCCACCGAGCTGCTCTACGTGACCCCAGTGAGCTCCTGCTCCGAATCCCCCTCCTCCCCGCCATTATTTCAAGCTCAAACTGCCGACTCCCTACTGACCGAGCTCAACGCCGCTCGGGCTCGTCGCCGGCGTCGCTCCGATGCCCATTTGGTCGCGCCAACGTGCCAAACGACACCTCTGCATCGCCTAGTGCCTTGCCGCACTTTATTTTGCGTGTTTGCTCGCTGCAGCCGCGATCCCGCGCGCAACCGAACTCCGGCGGCCGCCAAAGAGCTCGCCGCCGTCAGCTCCGGCCACCCCAGCTGCTGCCGCTTGTCTCTCTGGATGCGCCTCACTCCCAGGAACCCGTAGGAGGAAACCGCGCATCGAATGGTGGCCTGTAGGCGAAACCCGAGCCGTTCCGCCGTGTCTGGCCTCGCCGGCATCAAGTCGCCGGCAGGTTTGACCCTGCTGGCCAGGGGTTTGACCCCCCTGACTGACTGACGTGTGGGCCAGGCCCCTTTTTAATTAGTGTTAGATTTAGTTAGTCCTAATTAACTTAATTACGTTAAATAGACACTGACATGTGGGCCCAGGCTCTAATTAACTTTAGTTAGTTAATCAGTCACTGACCAGTGGGTCCCACTGGTCAGGTTTGACCTGGAGGCAACCCTGTTGACCAGCTGACGTCACCCTGACGTCAAGCTGACGCAGTAAATCATTTTCTAGTTTAAATATAATTCAGGAAATTCCAGAAAATACCCAAAACTTTGAAAAATCATAGAAATTCAACCATAACTCCAAATGAGATAAATTATATATGTAAAATTATCAGAAAAATTCAAGGAATCCATCTGTACCATTTTCATGCATGTTTGAACAATGTTTGTCCTCTGTTTTGGACAAAACAAATAAAGGGCATTTAAATAATCATATATGGGGTTGGAATTTGAATCTTGTACTCAAACCAACTTCATTTAAATCATAGCTAGTTGCATTAGCTCAAGACACATCCATATTGCCATGTCATAGCATGCATCATATTGTTGCATATCGTCATGTGTTGATTGTGCTCGGTTGTGTTCTTCGTGGTAGGTTCTGCCTCCGAGGATATTCACGAGTATCCAACTGAAGGGCAGTATCCCGTTACCACTCCATCAGGCAAGCAACCATTGATCATTCCGATACAACCCATGTTCTCGCTCCTGCTCTTGTTTACTGCATTAAGACAACACGATTCAAACTGCTGTGTGCTACGGTAGTTGAACCCTTATCCTCTGCATGACCTGTCATTGCCACAGTAACTAGATGAAACCCACTAGCATGTGTAGGAGTTGATTGAGCCATGTTTTGTGATTCCTACCTTGCTATGCCTGCTATGCTTAGAGTTGTGTCAGGTCTGGTTCATCTGGGTGATGGGCTAGAGTGAAATGCTTGTGCCAGTAATATGAGGGATGTGTTGAACATGTTTTGGTAAAGGTATCGATGAGAGGCCATGTAGGAGTACATGGTGGGTTGTTTCATTGAGGCCGTCCATAAGAACTGAGATCTGTATGTGTGATTTAAGATGCAATTACTACCGTACATTGGGCCCGAAGCCAATGGACCCTCTCGGCTTCTTAGCCACCCTAGTACCCTGTCCAGGAGTTGCAATTAGTTTCTGGTGTTTGTAGGATATGTGTTGGCGGCCGTGCGTAGCGCTGACCCTAGGGGTGGGCTATGTTGCGGTAGATACACCGTGGCACGGTGTACCGAGTCACCCGTTTGGTGTCTCGGGAACCCTGTTCACATCGTTCGGGGCCGTATGTGGAAACCTCGGCCGGACTCCCTGCGGATGGAACCTGGATAGGCGATAACCTGGACTAGGGGCTTAGGTGTTTAGGTAGGCCGTGGCCGACACCCTCGCTGGGCTTCCGCTTGAAGGTTGCCGAGTACATGTCGTGTAGACGGCGGTAAGCGGTGAAAGCGTGTATGACGAAGTACACCCCTGCAGGGTATAAAACTATTCGAATAGCCGCGTCCGCGGTAAAAGACTACTTGGTTGCCTATACAGTTCATAGACAAGCTAATGGATACTACTAAAAGACTCAAGATAAGTGTGAGTATCGAGGATGGCCCCCTCGCAGGATACGAGGGAGGATCCACGGTGGAGTATTGTGATGGTGAGTAGTGGACTCGTGTGCGAAAACTATTTTGCTAAAAGATTCCGTAGGATAGCTTAGCCAAGAGTCAAAGCTGGCTTGCTGCATAAACCCCACCACCTTCTTGAGAATGAGCATGTACAGTAGGTTCTGATGTAAGACTTGTTGAGTACCTTTGTACTCATGTTTGCTTATTTATTGTTTTCAGACGACAACACTGCCCCCTCCGATGGGTTTTACGTAGACCTTGACGTCGACGAGTGACTAGCCACCCAGGTGGTGATCCAGGCCATGGAGGGCCCTATGTAGATAGACAGGCTTCGAGAAGCCTTCTTTCTTTCTAGAGTCTGTACTCAAACTAGTTGCTTCCGCATGTGCTTGTATGACTGTATGACTTGAGTGTTGGGTCATGTGACCCCTACCTGTATGGATATGTTATGTATGGCTCCCTGGAGCCTTTAAATAAGTACTTGAGTTGTAGAGTTTTGTTGTGATGCCATGTTGTATGTACTCATATCGAGCATATTGTATGTATGATTGAAATGCTTGGTATGAGTGGGATCCGACAATCTAGTTGTTTGTCCCTCGCAGCCTTTCTTATGGGGAAATGTAGTCTAGTGCTCCTCGAGCCATAGTAGTCCGCTACAGCCCGGTTCACCGGAGTCCTGCTAGCCCAGCACTACTGTTCAGGACACTTGACTGGCCGGCATGTGTTTCACTTCGTCCCTATGTCTGTCCCTTCGGGGAAATGTCACGCGGTGATCTCCGGAGTCCTGTCTAGCCTGCTACAGCCCGGGATCCCCGGAGTCCTGTTAGCCCAGTGCTACAGCCCGGAATCACTCGTTGATGACCGACATGTTCGTTGTGAATCATGTATGCCTGTCTCCATAGGTCTGTGCCGCTTTGGGTTCACGACTAGCCATGTCGGCCCGGGTTCTCGGTCATATGGATGCTAGCGACATTGTCATATACGTGAGCCAAAAGGCGCAAACGGTCCCAGGCCATGGTAAGGCGACACCCGTGGGATACCGTGCGTGAGGCCGCAAAGTGATATGAGGTGTTACCGGCTAGATCGATGTGGCTTAGAATCGGGGTCCTGACAGCGTTGGCATCAGACCCGGACTGCCTGTAGGTTCGTTCAGCCAAACTGGTCGATGTCGAGTCTAGAAATGCTTTAGTTATATGTAAGGGAATTGATTGTGGGAGGGAACGTAAGGTTCTTTTTACTCCTTTACCCTATGCTTCTGATCTGAGTCATTCTCTTCTCATTCAACGTGGGTTCAGGACTAGGCTCTCTTCTTCTATCAGGTTCACGTGTTACTAATCCGTAGTAGCTCATAGGATTATTGTTACGAGTTCCAGTCCAGTTCTACTATTTTAGTACGTTGCTATTTGAATCAGAACCTTGATATGATGCTGTTGAGCGGTATTGTGAACTGTTGTGGATGTCTCAAATCTTTTTCTGAGCATTTACAGCCGTTATGCTGCCCAATTTTCCCTAGGAATTCTGATGTCTTTGTCTTGTGGTTGTGCTTTCAGATGGCCAATCAGTCTCAAAATCAAGTGGTTCGCCTGACCAGGTGCCTCGACGTGCCCGGTCATACTGCTATGTTGGTCCGGGTCATGATCGAGACAGGATACCGTTGGTATCCCGAATACACTGTTGAAGAGCAGTTCCGCGACTTTAATCAAAGCCAGTATTTATGCACCGTCAGGATATTTCCTTCCTATCCTGGATCTCCGAGCCCCTTCACTGTTCCTATGGACTCGGAGTTACCATTGAGATGGCTGTGCAGGATGCTGCCTATTCCATGATGACCATCTTGCGAGTCCGGACTGGCCTGCTTCGGAACACTGACTTCCGTTACATGCCAGCTTCACTTCCGGGAGCGCAGGGGTATCTTCAGGCTATCTATGCTAACTCCACTTAGGAGGACTCATTAACTCGTACCACCGCTGAGATGCTCGAAGATAAGGACCGAGAGAATCGGGCCTTGAGGCTGGAGCTCTTTAATACCCGTGCTGATCATTGGGCCACATTGACTCGGTTTGCACCCGCGGTGCAAGCGGGATGTATGGATACCAGGGATCTGTATCCTGTGAGAGCAGCTCTGCCAGACATGGTGGATTGGCGTGATGTGGGAGGCATCACCCCACCCCTTGGTCCCCGCAGGCCACCGTTTGTTGGTCCAAGACCTTATCCTAGCCCCTATGGTCCACAGGCTCCTCAGGACCATCTGTTTCCGGATGATCACGTCGAACTTCCAGGCTATGGAGGTGACTTCTATCAGGACTACTACGGAGCTATCTGAGTTAGTAGTAGTACCACTAGTATTGTAGTAGTTGTATCTCCACTGTCCTGTGTGACTTGTGGAATACGACTTGGTGTGTAATCGATTCCGGAGGTGTAGACAAATAATGTATAGGGACTCGGAATGCCTCCGATCAGATGTAACGTCTACCTTCATAGTTGTACTGTAGCATGGGCTTGTACTAAACTATGTATGACGAGTATGACCGTTGGTGTATATATGGCAGTTTTATATTACCATGGCATATGAATGAGCATCTCTGCATTCCGCGTTATCCTTTACATTCTGCACTTCCCTGTTAAGTTTGAGCCATCCTTGTCTAAACCGTTGTCTTGTTTCCTTCTAGGATGGTCAACACCCGCGGAAACCCTGCTGCCCCGGAGCAGGGGGAAGCCAATGCAGCTAGAGGTGAAAATTTGCCTCACCCACCTTCCCTGGCCGAAGTAATGCTGGAGGCAGAAAGGAACAAGCGTGAGACCAACCGCCTGCTGGAGCGGATTGAGCAGAACACTGCACGCCACCCACGAAATGCCTTGGTGTCAATCAACGACTTTATCAAGCTGTACCCACCAAAGTTTAACCATTCCGTCGAGCCCCTCGACGCGGATGATTGGCTTCGCAGCATCACCCACAAGCTACGTTCTGCCAACGTAGCTGAAGCCGACAAGGTTACATATGCTGCTTATCATCTTGAGGGCCCCGCTAGCCATTGGTGGGAAAACTACGAAGCTATGCGCCCGGTCGGCCAAATCACTACCTGGGCTGAGTTCAGCGAGGCTTTCCGTGAGCATCACATTCCGGAAGGTCTCATGGATCGCAAGAGGGAGGAGTTCTGCAACTTCACCCAAGGAAGGCTGACTGTGGATGCATATAGCCGAGAATTTGGGAACCTGGCACGCTATGCTCCTGAAGAGGTTTCTACCGACGCCAAGAAGCAGGCAAGGTTCCGTAAGGGACTTAGCCCTGAGCTTCGCCGCGATCTCCGTCTGCACGAGTGCACATCCTTCCAGAAGCTGGTCAATAAAGCTATCAGTGCTGAGACAGGCCAGACTGATTATGACGCTTCACGCAAGCACTCTCGTGATTTTGGGTCTTCATCCGGCTCTGGAGCTCAGAAGCGCCGGGTGTGGATTCCAAGCACCGCACTGCCACCCAGATTCACCCCGAGGCCATCCTTTGAGGCGCCTCGTCCCAACCAGCAATTTGCACCGTCCAAGCCCTATGGTGGCCCCGCTGCTAATGTTGCTCCACGCCCCACTGTGGTAACATGCTTCAAGTGTGGAGAACCGGGTCACTATAGTCGAGAGTGTCCCCAGAACAACCCCAATCAAGCTGGAAAGTCCGTTGGCCGTGGTAAGCCCGCGGGAAAGACTTTCTACGCCAAGCCGGCCACTACTGCACGTGGCCATGTCAACTATGTTTCAGCCGAAGAGGCTCATGAGGATCCCAACGTCGTCCTTGGTACGCTCCTTGTTAACTGCCATCCGGCATCTGTTCTTTTCGACACTGGAGCATCTCATTCATTCATATCCGAGAATTATGCTCGGTTGCATAACACGACATTCTGTGACATGCCCACTTCCATGGTAATTCAAACTCCGGGTTCCAAATGGCAAACTTCTAGGGTAAGCCATGGGAACGAAATTCTTGTCGATAGGCTTGTTTTCCTTGCATCTTTAATAGCTCTCAAGTCCTCCGACATCAACATCATCTTGGGTATGGACTGGATGTCGGCTCATTATACCAAGATCGATTGTGCCACTAGAACCGTTCAACTTACTCATCCCTCGGGCAAGACAGTTAATGTCTTAACTCGAGTGGCCAAGCGCCAACTTTACTCTCTCAATGCCAACCCTCTTCCAGACCTTGAGGACGTTCCGGTAGTCCGAGACTTCCCGGATGTGTTTCCAGAAGAACTGCCAGGTGTTCCACCTGACCGGGATGTCGAGTTTGTGATAGACCTTGTTCCAGGAACCGTTCCAATTGCTAGAAGACCCTACAAGATGGCACCCTTAGAACTAGCCGAGCTTAAGAACCAACTCGATGAGTCCTTGAACAAAGGGTTCATCCGTCCTAGCTCCTCTCCTTGGGCTTGCCCCGTCCTCTTCGTCAAGAAGAAGGATGGAATGGATCGAATGGTTGTGGATTACCGACCTGTCAATCTGGTCACCATCAAGAACAAATACCCGCTTCCCAGGATCAACGACCTGTATGATCAGCTCGCTGGATCCTCAGTCTTCTCCAAGATGGATTTGAGGTTGGGCTACCATCAAATCAAAATCAGAAACGGGGACATTCCCAAAACGGCCTTTGTTACTCGTTATGGCCAATACGAGTACACCGTCATGTCCTTCGGTTTAACCAATGCCCCGGCCACTTTCTCCCGGTTAATGAACTCGGTTTTCATGGAGTACTTGGACAAATTCGTCGTAGTATACCTCGATGACATACTCATCTACTCCAAGAATGAAGAGGAACATGCCGAACATCTAAGGCTGGTATTGATGAAACTTCGAGAGCATCGCCTTTATGCCAAATTCTCCAAGTGTGAATTTTGGTTGTCAGAAGTGACCTATCTAGGCCATGTAATCTCTGGTAAGGGTATTGCTGTCAATCCCGAGCGAGTTCAAGCCGTCCTTGATTGGACTCCACCTGTTTCGGTCAAGCAAGTTCGGAGTTTCCTTGGCCTAGCGAGCTATTGCCGCCGCTTCGTCGAGAATTTCTCCAAGGTTGCTAAACCTCTAACTGAACTCCTCAAGAAAGATAAAAAGTTCGAGTGGACTCCACAGTGCGAGTTCAGTTTTCAGGAACTGAAAAGACGCCTGACATCTGCTCCCGTACTGGTACCACCAGATTTCTCCAAGGACTTTATTATCTATTGCGACGCCTCGCAACAAGGACTAGGTTGCATACTCATGCAGGATCGTCAGGTAATTGCCTATGCTTCACGGCAATTACACCCACATGAGGAAAATTATCCCACACATGATCTAGAGCTTGCAGCTGTAGTCCATGCACTCAAAACCTGGCGACATTACCTCCTCGGTAATCGTTGCGAGATCTTCACCGATCACCAAAGCTTGAAATATATCTTCACCCAACCAGATTTGAATCTCAGGCAAAGACGTTGGGTCGAGTTGATCTCGGATTACGACTTAGGAATAACTTACACCCCTGGCAAGGCCAATGTCATGGCCGATGCATTAAGTCGTAAGTCCTACTGTAACAACCTGATGTTACAACAAAGTCAACCACTTCTCCATGAGGAATTTCGCAAGCTTAATCTTCACATTGTTCCTCAAGGATTCCTATCCACCCTGGTAGCGGAACCTACCCTTACGGATCAGGTCATCAAGGCGCAGAAGATAGATCCAGGAATTTCCCGTATCAAGAGAAACGTTAAAAAAGGAGTCGTGAATTGTTTCTCCATTGATGACCAAGGTGTTGTATACTTTGGGAATCGCCTAGTGGTTCCGAAGGCGCGAAACCTGAGGCGACTGATCCTTAAGGAAGCTCATGAATCCCCTCTCACCATTCATCCCGGTAGTACCAAAATGTATCAAGACCTACGCCAGAGGTTTTGGTGGACTAGGATGAAGAGAGAAATCGCTCAATACGTTGCTAATTGCGACGTTTGTCGTCGTGTTAAAGCAGAGCATCAACGGCCTGCTGGCACCCTTCAACCTTTGGCTATTCCTGAATGGAAATGGGACAAAATCAGTATGGATTTCATCACTGGGTTTCCCAGGACCAAGAGGGGGAATAATGCCATCTTCGTCGTGATCGACCGTCTTTCCAAAGTAGCCCATTTCCTACCTGTTCGTGAGAGTATCACCGCTAGCCAGCTAGCTGACCTATACATCTCCCGAATAGTGTCTCTTCATGGTGTCCCGTTGGAAATTAACTCAGACCGTGGAAGTCTCTTCACCTCTCGATTTTGGGAAAGTTTCCAAAATGCTATGGGAACTCATCTCTCCTTTAGCACCGCCTTCCATCCTCAATCAAGTGGTCAAGTAGAGCGAGTAAATCAAATTCTGGAAGATATGCTCCGAGCTTCTGTTATCTCGTTCGGAATGAGTTGGGAGAAATGCCTTCCATTCGCGGAGTTTGCCTATAACAATAGCTATCAAGCTAGTTTGGGCAAGGCTCACTTCGAAGTTCTCTATGGACGAAAATGTCGAACGCCTCTTAACTGGTCAGAAACCGGGGAAAGACAACTCTTTGGCCCGGATATGATTCAGGAAGCAGAAGAGCAGGTTCGCGTTATTCGTGAGAAATTGAAAACAGCCCAATCTCGCCAAAAGAGTCAATATGATCGTAAGCATAAGCCTATGACATTTGAAATTGACGAGAAAGCTTACCTTCGGGTTACCCCGTTAAAGGGAACCCATCGCTTCGGTATCAAAGGCAAATTGGCTCCTCGTTACATTGGACCCTTTCGCATTCTTGCCAAACGAGGAGAAGTTGCCTACCAATTGGAACTACCTCCGCATCTTTCCAGAGTTCACGATGTCTTCCATGTTTCGCAACTCAGGCGTTGCTTCGCGGATCCTATCCGTGGAGTGGACCACGAAACGCTTGATTTACAAGATAACCTCTCTTATCGGGAATACCCCGTTCGTATCCTTGATCAAGCCGAGCGTACCACTCGACGTCATAATATCAAGTTTCTCAAGGTTCAATGGTCACACCATTCCGAGGAAGAAGCCACTTGGGAAAAGGAGGATCGTCTTCGACTCGAGTACCCCGCCTTCTTCCCAGATGATCCTAAATCTCGGGACGAGATTCTATTGAGTGGGGGTGAGTTGTCACACCCTAGCTAGGTTATGCATTAGAGTGTGCATCATGTTTACCTTCATCAGAAAATTGAAATGGGGAAAGCAGAACCCCCAGCACCCCCCCCTGAAATCAACTAGGGTTTACTAAAAATAAATTCAATGAACCTGAAATGCCCTTCAAATATGTTCACCCTCTTTGCCTTGGGTTAGAACCCTTGGGAAAAATGGTGCATATAATTTTAGGTCAACAAAAGTGGCATTGACTTAATTCATAAATATTTGAATTTGGGCATTTAAATACTATTAAATAATTCAAATGCTCAAATAATGTTGGAATTATTTTTGGGCCACTGAAATATTTCAGAAAGTGTCCATAAATATTTTCAGGATTTTATAAAATGATTTAGTATTTAAACTAAATCAAAACAGAATAACAAAAATAGAAAAACAAAATAAACTAGGAAAGAACAGAGGCTCACCTGGACTTACCTGCCGGCCCAGCACTGTAGCTGGACGGCCCAGCCCACCAGGCCGACGCCAGTCGTCCCCTAGCTCCTGCCAGGAGGACGCAGGGCGTGTGCCCGCGGTGCGCCGGCACGCGCGCGGCCACCGACGGCCACCTCCTGCTTGCCGCGCCTCCCCTCGACGCCTGGACGTCGCTATGGACGCCATGCACCCCCTGGCCCCCTCATATCCCTCTCCCTCGCTCTCCCTCCTCCCCTGGTTTTCTCCCGCGCGACCACCCGAACGCGCCGTCGCCGCTGTTCGCTGCCACCGCGCTCCCCGACCCCCTCTCGCCTTCCCGTGTTGCGTGGAAGCTCCGCCACTGTCGCCTACGCCTTCTGCACCGAGCCAAGCGAGCCGAGAAGCCTTGCTTCGTCCTCGGCGTCATCTTCTTCAACCTCGGGACCGCCGGCCATCTCCGTCAAATTCGTCGGCTCCGGACCGTCCCCGAGCCCACCGAGCTGCTCTACGTGACCCCAGTGAGCTCCTGCTCCGAATCCCCCTCCTCCCCGCCATTATTTCAAGCTCAAACTGCCGACTCCCTACTGACCGAGCTCAACGCCGCTCGGGCTCGTCGCCGGCGTCGCTCCGATGCCCATTTGGTCGCGCCAACGTGCCAAACGACACCTCTGCATCGCCTAGTGCCTTGCCGCGCTTTATTTTGCGTGTTTGCTCGCTGCAGCCGCGATCCCGCGCGCAACCGAACTCCGGCGGCCGCCAAAGAGCTCGCCGCCGTCAGCTCCGGCCACCCCAGCTGCTGCCGCTTGTCTCTCTGGATGCGCCTCACTCCCAGGAACCCGTAGGAGGAAACCGCGCATCGAATGGTGGCCTGTAGGCGAAACCCGAGCCGTTCCGCCGTGTCTGGCCTCGCCGGCATCAAGTCGCCGGCAGGTTTGACCCTGCTGGCCAGGGGTTTGACCCCCCTGACTGACTGACGTGTGGGCCAGGCCCCTTTTTAATTAGTGTTAGATTTAGTTAGTCCTAATTAACTTAATTACGTTAAATAGACACTGACATGTGGGCCCAGACTCTAATTAACTTTAGTTAGTTAATCAGTCACTGACCAGTGGGTCCCACTGGTCAGGTTTGACCTGGAGGCAACCCTGTTGACCAGCTGACGTCACCCTGACGTCAAGCTGACGCAGTAAATCATTTTCTAGTTTAAATATAATTCAGGAAATTCCAGAAAATACCCAAAACTTTGAAAAATCATAGAAATTCAACCATAACTCCAAATGAGATAAATTATATATGTAAAATTATCAGAAAAATTCAAGGAATCCATCTGTACCATTTTCATGCATGTTTGAACAATGTTTGTCCTCTGTTTTGGACAAAACAAATAAAGGGCATTTAAATAATCATATATGGGGTTGGAATTTGAATCTTGTACTCAAACCAACTTCATTTAAATCATAGCTAGTTGCATTAGCTCAAGACACATCCATATTGCCATGTCATAGCATGCATCATATTGTTGCATATCGTCATGTGTTGATTGTGCTCGGTTGTGTTCTTCATGGTAGGTTCTGCCTCCGAGGATATTCACGAGTATCCAACTGAAGGGCAGTATCCCGTTACCACTCCATCAGGCAAGCAACCATTGATCATTCCGATACAACCCATGTTCTCGCTCCTGCTCTTGTTTACTGCATTAAGACAACACGATTCAAACTGCTGTGTGCTACGGTAGTTGAACCCTTATCCTCTGCATGACCTGTCATTGCCACAGTAACTAGATGAAACCCACTAGCATGTGTAGGAGTTGATTGAGCCATGTTTTGTGATTCCTACCTTGCTATGCCTGCTATGCTTAGAGTTGTGTCAGGTCTGGTTCATCTGGGTGATGGGCTAGAGTGAAATGCTTGTGCCAGTAATATGAGGGATGTGTTGAACATGTTTTGGTAAAGGTATCGATGAGAGGCCATGTAGGAGTACATGGTGGGTTGTTTCATTGAGGCCGTCCATAAGAACTGAGATCTGTATGTGTGATTTAAGATGCAATTACTACCGTACATTGGGCCCGAAGCCAATGGACCCTCTCGGCTTCTTAGCCACCCTAGTACCCTGTCCAGGAGTTGCAATTAGTTTCTGGTGTTTGTAGGATATGTGTTGGCGGCCGTGCGTAGCGCTGACCCTAGGGGTGGGCTATGTTGCGGTAGATACACCGTGGCACGGTGTACCGAGTCACCCGTTTGGTGTCTCGGGAACCCTGTTCACATCGTTCGGGGCCGTATGTGGAAACCTCGGCCGGACTCCCTGCGGATGGAACCTGGATAGGCGATAACCTGGACTAGGGGCTTAGGTGTTTAGGTAGGTCGTGGCCGACACCCTCGCTGGGCTTCCGCTTGAAGGTTGCCGAGTACATGTCGTGTAGACGGCGGTAAGCGGTGAAAGCGTGTATGACGAAGTACACCCCTGCAGGGTATAAAACTATTCGAATAGCCGCGTCCGCGGTAAAAGACTACTTGGTTGCCTATACAGTTCATAGACAAGTTAATGGATACTACTAAAAGACTCAAGATAAGTGTGAGTACCGAGGATGGCCCCCTCGCAGGATACGAGGGAGGATCCACGGTGGAGTATTGTGATGGTGAGTAGTGGACTCGTGTGCGAAAACTATTTTGCTAAAAGATTCCGTAGGATAGCTTAGCCAAGAGTCAAAGCTGGCTTGCTGCATAAACCCCACCACCTTCTTGAGAATGAGCATGTACAGTAGGTTCTGATGTAAGACTTGCTGAGTACCTTTGTACTCATGTTTGCTTATTTATTGTTTTCAGACAACAACACTGCCCCCTCCGATGGGTTTTACGTAGACCTTGACGTCGATGAGTGACTAGCCACCCAGGTGGTGATCCAGGCCATGGAGGGCCCTATGTAGATAGACAGGCTTCGAGAAGCCTTCTTTCTTTCTAGAGTCTGTACTCAGACTAGTTGCTTCCGCATGTGCTTGTATGACTGTATGACTTGAGTGTCGGGTCATGTGACCCCTACCTGTATGGATATGTTATGTATGGCTCCCTGGAGCCTTTAAATAAGTACTTGAGTTGTAGAGTTTTGTTGTGATGCCATGTTGTATGTACTCATATCGAGCATATTGTATGTATGATTGAAATGCTTGGTATGAGTGGGATCCGACAATCTAGTTGTTTGTCCCTCGCAGCCTTTCTTATGGGGAAATGTAGTCTAGTGCTCCTCGAGCCATAGTAGTCCGCTACAGCCCGGTTCACCGGAGTCCTGCTAGCCCAGCACTACTGTTCAGGACACTTGACTGGCCGGCATGTGTTTCACTTCGTCCCTTTGTCTGTCCCTTCGGGGAAATGTCACGCGGTGATCTCCGGAGTCCTGTCTAGCCTGCTACAGCCCGGGATCCCCGGAGTCCTGTTAGCCCAGTGCTACAGCCCGGAATCACTCGTTGATGACCGACATGTTCGTTGTGAATCATGTATGCCTGTCTCCATAGGTCTGTGCCGCTTTGGGTTCACGACTAGCCATGTCGGCCCGGGTTCTCGGTCATATGGATGCTAGCGACATTGTCATATACGCGAGCCAAAAGGCGCAAACGGTCCCGGGCCATGGTAAGGCGACACCCGTGGGGTACCGTGCGTGAGGCCGCAAAGTGATATGAGGTGTTACCGGCTAGATCGATATGGCTTAGAATCGGGGTCCTGACATTGTTCCTTACGGATCCTTGTACTCCCAGTTTCTTCGATTATGCTATAACCATCCAAACGGTGGAATCACTCTCGTTGAGTTATTCCCAGTTACCAGAATCATTCCCAGCATTTGCATTTTGTTTCCAGCTTGCACCGCCATTGTGCCATTCAACCTTGGACTACTCTTCTTGGTAATTCCTGGTCAGGATCACCTTCAAAAGTGGTCCTACCATGGGTCCCATCCATTTCTGATGATAAGCAAAATCATCCATTGCGTTGTCTTTGTTGGGGAACGTAGTAATTTCGAAAAATTTCCTACGCACACGCAAGATCATGGTGATGCACAGCAACGAGAGGGGAGAGTGTTGTCTACGTACCAACGCAGACCGACTGCGGAAGCGATCACACAACATAGAGGAAGTAGTCGTACGTCTTCTTCCCGATCCGACCGATCCAAGCACCGTTACTCCGGCACCTTCGAGTTCTTAGCACACGTTCAGCTCGATGACGATCCTCGGGCTCCGATCCAGCAAAGCGTCGAGGAAGAGTTCTGTCAGCACGACGGCGTGATGACGATCTTGATGTACTACCGATGCAGGGCTTCGCCTAAGCACTGCAACGGTATGATCGAGGTGGAATTTGGTGGCAGGGGGGCACCGCACACGGCTAAGGAACGATCTCAAGGATCAACTTGTGTGTCTTGGGGTGTCCCCTGCCCCCGTATATAAAGGTTGGAGGAGGGGGGCCGGCCGGCCAGAGAGAGGGAGGCGCAGGGGGAGTCCTACTCCTACCGGGAGTAGGACTCCCCCCTCCAATCCTATTCCAACTAGGACTCTCAGGGGGAAAGGAGATAGAGGGGGGGCCGGCCCCTTCTCCTAGTCCTACTAGGACTTGGGGAAGGGGGGGCGCCGGCCAGCTATGGGCTGCCCCTTTTCTCTTTTCCACTAAGGCCCAATAGGCCCATTAGTCTCCCGGGGGGTTCCGGTAACCCTCCCGGTATTCCGGTAAAATCCCGATTTCACCCGGAACACTTCCTATGTCCAAACATAGGCTTCCAATATATCAATCTTTACGTCTCGACCATTTCGAGACTCCTCGTCATGTCCGTGATCTCATCCGGGACTCCGAACAACCTTCGGTACATCAAAATGCATAAACTCATAATAACTGTCATCGTAACGTTAAGCGTGCGGACCCTACGGTTCGAGAACAATGTAGACATGACCGAGACACGTCTCCGATCAATAACCAATAGCGGGACCTGGATGCCCATATTGGCTCCTACATATTCTACGAAGATCTTTATCGGTCAGACCGCATAACAACATACGTTGTTCCCTTTGTCATCGGTATGTTACTTGCCCGAGATTCGATCGTCGGTATCCAATACCTAGTTCAATCTTGTTACCAGCAAGTCTCTTTACTCGTTCCATAATACATCATCTCACAACTAACATATTAGTTGTAGTGCTTGCAAGGCTTATGTGATGTGTATTACCGAGAGGGCCCAGAGATACCTCTCCGACAATCGGAGTGACAAACCCTAATCTCGAAATACGCCAACCCAACATCTACCATTGGAGACACCTGTAGTACTCCTTTATAATCACCCAGTTACGTTGTGACGTTTGGTTGTACCCAAAGTGTTCCTCCGGTAAACGGGAGTTGCATAATCTCATAGTTATAGGAACATGTATAAGTCATGAAGAAAGCAATAGCAACATACTAAACGATCGGGTGCTAAGCTAATGGAATGGGTCATGTCAATAAGATCATTCTACTAATGATGTGACCTCGTTAATCAAATAACAACTCTTTGTTCATGGTTAGGAAACATAACCATCTTTGATTAACGAGCTAGTCAAGTAGAGGCATACTAGTGACACTCTGTTGGTCTATGTATTCACACATGTATTATGTTTCCGGTTAATACAATTCTAGCATGAATAATAAACATTTATCATGATATAAGGAAATAAATAATAACTTTATTATTGCCTCTAGGGCATATTTCCTTCAGTCTCCCACTTGCACTAGAGTCAATAATCTAGATTACACAGTAATGATTCTAACACCCATGGAGCCTTGGTGCTGATCATGTTTTGCTCGTGGAAGAGGCTTAGTCAACGGGTCTGCAACATTCAAATCCGTATGTATCTTGCAAATCTCTATGTCTCCCACCTGGACTAAATCCCGGGTGGAGTTGAAGCGTCTCTTAATGTGTTTGGTCCTTTTGTGAAATCTGGATTCCTTTGCCAAGGCAATTGCACCAGTATTGTCACAGAAGATTTTCATTGGACCCGATGCACTAGGTATGACACCTAGATCGGATATGAACTCCTTCATCCAGACTCCTTCGTTTGCTGCTTCCGAAGCAGCTATGTATTCCGCTTCACATGTAGATCCCGCTACGACGCTTTGTTTAGAACTGCACCAACTGACAGCTCCACCGTTTAAAGTAAACACGTATCCGGTTTGCGATTTAGAATCGTCCGGATCAGTGTCAAAGCTTGCATCAATGTAACCTCTTACGGTGAGCTCTTTGTCACCTCCATATACGAGAAACATATCCTTAGTCCTTTTCAGGTATTTCAGGATGTTCTTGACCGCTGTCCAGTGATCCATTCCTGGATTACTTTGGTACCTCCCTGCTAAACTTATAGCAAGGCACACATCAGGTCTGGTACACAGCATTGCATACATGCTAGAGCCTATGGCTGAAGCATAGGGAACATCTTTCATTTTCTCTCTATCTTTTGCAGTGGTCGGGCATTGAGTCTGACTCAACTTCACACCTTGTAACACAGGCAAGAACCCTTTCTTTGCTTGATCCATTTTGAACTTCTTCAAAATTTTGTCAAGGTATGTGCTCTGTGAAAGTCCAATTAAGCATTTTGATCTATCCCTATAGATCTTTATGCCTAATATGTAAGCAGCTTCTCCGAGGTCTTTCATCGAAAAACTTTTATTCAAGTATCCCTTTATGCTATCCAGAAATTCTATATCATTTCCAATCAGCAATATGTCATCCACATATAATATTAGAAATGCTACAGAGCTCCCACTCACTTTCTTGTAAATACAGGCTTCTCCAAAAGTCTGTATAAAGCCAAATGCTTTGATCACACTATCAAAGCGTTTATTCCAACTCCGAGATGCTTGCACCAGTCCATAAATGGATCGCTGGAGTTTGCATACTTTGTTAGCTCCCTTTGGATCGACAAAACCTTCTGGTTGTATCATATACAACTCTTCTTCCAGAAATCCATTCAGGAATGCAGTTTTGACATCCTTTTGCCATATTTCATAATCATAAAATGCGGCAATTGCTAACATAATTCTGACGGACTTAAGCATCGCTACGGGTGAGAAGGTCTCATCGTAGTCAACCCCTTGAACTTGTCGAAAACCTTTCGCGACAAGTCGAGCTTTATAGACAGTAATATTACCGTCAGCGTCAGTCTTTTTCTTGAAGATCCATTTATTCTCAATTGCTTGCCGATCATCGGGCAAGTCAACCAAAGTCCATACTTTGTTTTCATACATGGATCCCATCTCAGATTTCATGGCCTCAAGCCACTTTGCGGAATCTGGGCTCACCATCGCTTCTTCATAGTTCGTAGGTTCATCATGATCTAGTAGCATGACTTCCAGAACTGGATTACCGTACCACTCTGGTGCGGATCTCACTCTGGTTGATCTACGTGGTTTAGTAGTATCTTGTCCTGAAGCTTCATGATCATCATCATCAGCTTCCTCACTAATTGGTATAGGTGTCGCAGAAACAGTTTTCTGTGATGTACTATTTTCCAATAAGGGAGCAGGTACAGTTACCTCGTCAAGTTCTACTTTCCTCCCACTCACTTCTTTCGAGAGAAACTCCTTCTCTAGAAGGTTTCCGAATTTAGCAACAAAAGTCTTGCCTTCGGATCTGTGATAGAAGGTGTATCCAATAGTTTCCTTTGGATATCCTATGAAGACACATTTCTCCGATTTGGGTTCGAGCTTATCAGGTTGAAGCTTTTTCACATAAGCATCGCAGCCCCAAACTTTAAGAAACGACAACTTTGGTTTCTTGCCAAACCATAGTTCATAAGGTGTTGTCTCAACGGATTTTGATGGTGCCCTGTTTAACGTGAATGCGGCTGTCTCTAAAGCATAACCCCAAAACGATAGCGGTAAATCAGTAAGAGACATCATAGATCGCACCATATGTAGTAAAGTACGATTACGACGTTCGGACACACCATTACGCTGTGGTGTTCCGGGTGGCGTGAGTTGCGAAACTATTCCACAATTTTTCAAATGTACACCAAACTCGTAACTCAAATATTCTCCTCCACGATCAGATCGTAGAAACTTTATTTTCTTGTTACGATGATTTTCAACCTCACTCTGAAATTCTTTGAACTTTTCAAATGTTTCAGATTTATGTTTCATTAAGTAGATATACCCATATCTGCTTAAATCATCTGTGAAGGTGAGAAAATAACGATATCCGCCACGAGCCTCAATATTCATCGGACCACATACATCGGTATGTATGATTTCCAATAAATCTGTTGCTCTCTCCATAGTACCGGAGAACGGTGTTTTGGTCATCTTGCCTATGAGGCACGGTTCGCAAGTACCAAGTGATTCATAATCAAGTGGTTCCAAAAGCCCATCAGTATGGAGTTTCTTCATGCGCTTTACACCGATATGACCTAAACGGCAGTGCCACAAATAAGTTGCACTATCATTATTAACTTTGCATCTTTTGGCTTCTACATTATGAATATGTGTATCACTATCTTCGAGATTCAACAAGAATAGACCACTCTTCAAAGGTACGTGACCATAAAAGATATTACTCATATAAATAGAACAACCATTATTCTCTGATTTAAATGAATAACCGTCTCGCATCAAACAAGATCCAGATATAATGTTCATGCTCAACGCTGGCACCAAATAACAATTATTTAGGTCTAATATTAATCCCGAAGGTAGATGTAGAGGTAGCGTGCCGACCGCGATCACATCGACTTTGGAACCGTTTCCCACGCACATCGTCACCTCGTCCTTTGCTAGCGTCCGCTTATTCCGTAGTCCCTGTTTCGAGTTGCAAATATTAGCAACAGAACCAGTATCAAATACCCAGGTGCTACTGCGAGCTCTAGTAAGGTACACATCAATAACATGTATATCACATATACCTTTGTTCACTTTGCCATCCTTCTTATCCGCCAAATACTTGGGGCAGTTCCGCTTCTAGTGACCAGTCTGCTTGCAGTAGAAGCACTCAGTTTCAGGCTTAGGTCCAGACTTGGGTTTCTTCTCCTGAGCAGCAACTTGCTTGCTGTTCTTCTTGAAGTTTCCCTTCTTCTTCCCTTTGCCCTTTTTCTTGAAACTAGTGGTTTTGCTAACCATCAACACTTGATGCTCCTTCTTGATTTCTACCTCCGCAGCTTTCAGCATTGCGAAGAGCTCGGGAATAGTCTTGTTCATCCCTTGCATATTATAGTTCATCACGAAGCTCTTGTAGCTTGGTGGCAGTGATTGGAGAATTCTGTCAATGACGCAGTCATCTGGAAGATTAACTCCCATCTGAATCAAGTGATTATTATACCCAGACATTTTGAGTATATGCTCACTGACAGAGCTGTTCTCCTCCATCTTGCAGCTATAGAACTTATTGGAGACTTCATATCTCTCAATTCGGGCATTTGCTTGAAATATTAACTTCAACTCCTGGAACATCTCATATGCACCATGACGTTCAAAACGTCGTTGAAGTCCCAATTCTAAGCCATAAAGCATGGCACACTGAACTATCGAGTAGTCATCAGCTTTGCTCTGCCAGACGTTCATAACATCTGGCGTTGCTCCAGCAGCAGGCCTGTCACCCAGCGGTGCTTCCAGGACGTAATTCTTCTGTGCAGCAATGAGGATAATCCTCAGGTTACGGACCCAGTCCGTGTAATTGCTACCATCATCTTTCAACTCTGCTTTCTCAAGGAACGCATTAAAATTTAACGGAACAACAGCACGAGCCATCTATCTACAATAAACATAAACAAGCAAGATACTATCAGGTACTAAGTTCATGATAAGTTTAAGTTCAGTTAATCAAATTACTTAAGAACTCCCACTTAGATAGACATCCCTCTAATCCTCTAAGTGATCACGTGATCCAAATCAACTAAACCATATCCGATCATCACGTGAGATGGAGTAGTTTTCAATGGTGAACATCGTTATGTTGATCATATCTACTATATGATTCACGCTCGAACTTTCGGTCTCCGTGTTCCGAGGCCATATCTGTATATGCTTGGCTCGTCAAGTATAACCTGAGTATTCTGCGTGTGCAACTGTTTTGCACCCGTTGTATTTGGATGTAGAGCTTATCACACCCGATCATCACGTGGTGTCTGGGCACGACGAACTTTAGCAACGGTGCATACTCAGGGAGAACACTTCTTGATAATTTTAGTGAGAGATCATCTTATAATGCTACCGTCAATCAAAGCAAGATAAGATGCATAAAAGGGATAAACATCACATGCAATCAATATAAGTGATATGATATGGCCATCATCATCTTGTGCTTGTGATCTTCATCTCCGAAGCACCGTCATGATCACCATCGTCACCGGCGCGACACCTTTATCTCCATCGTAGCATCGTTGTCGTCTCGCCAATCTTATGCTTCCACGACTATCACTACCGTTTAGTAATAAAGTAAAGCATTACATCGCGATTGCATTGCATACAATAAAGCGACAACCATATGGCTCCTGCTAGTTGCCGATAACTCGGTTACAAAACATGATCATCTCATACAATAAAATCAGCATCATGCCTTGACCATATCACATCACAACATACCCTGCAAAAACAAGTTAGACGTCCTCTACTTTGTTGTTGCAAGTTTTACGTGGCTGCTACGGGCTTAAGTAAGAACTCATCTCACCTACGCATCAAAACCACAACGATAGTTCGTCAAATAGACTCCGTTTTAACCTTCTCAAGGACCGGGCGTAGTCACACTCGGTTCAACTAAAGTTGGAGAGACAGTCTTCCGCAAGCCATCTATGTGCAAAGCACGTCGAGGGAACCGGTCTCGCGTAAGAGTACGCGTAAGGTTGGTCCGGATCGTCTCACCCAACAATACCGCCGAACCAAAGTATGACATGCTGGTAGGCAGTATGACTTGTATCGCCCACAACTCACTTGTGTTCTACTCGTGCAAATAACATCAAACCATAAAACCTAGGCTCGGATGCCACTGTTGGGGAACGTAGTAATTTCGAAAATTTTCCTACGCACACGCAAGATCATGGTGATGCATAGCAACGAGAGGGGAGAGTGTTGTCTACGTACCAACGCAGACCGACTGCGGAAGCGATCACACAACGTAGAGGAAGTAGTCGTACGTCTTCTTCCCGATCCGACCGATCCAAGCACCGTTACTCCGGCACCTCCGAGTTCTTAGCACACGTTCAGCTCGATGACGATCCTCGGGCTCCGATCCAGCAAAGCATCGAGGAAGAGTTCCGTCAGCACGACGGCGTGATGACGATCTTGATGTACTACCGACGCAGGGCTTCGCCTAAGCACTACAACGGTATGATCGAGGTGGAATTTGGTGGCAGGGGGGCACCGCACACGGCTAAGGAACAATCTCAAGGATCAACTTGTGTGTCTTGGGGTGTCCCCTGCCCCCGTATATAAAGGTTGGAGGAGGGGGGCCGGCCGGCCAGAGAGAGGGAGGCGCAGGGGGAGTCCTACTCCTACCGGGAGTAGGACTCCCCCCTCCAATCCTATTCCAACTAGGACTCTCAGGGGGAAAGGAGATAGAGGAGGGGCCGGCCCCTTCTCCTAGTCCTACTAGGACTTGGGGAAGGGGGGGCGCCGGCCAGCTATGGGCTGCCCCTTTTCTCTTTTCCACTAAGGCCCAATAGGCCCATTAGTCTCCCGGGGGGTTCCGGTAACCCTCCCGATATTCCGGTAAAATCCCGATTTCACCCGGAACACTTCCTATGTCCAAACATAGGCTTCCAATATATCAATCTTTACGTCTCGACCATTTCGAGACTCCTCGTCATGTCCGTGATCTCATCCGGGACTCCGAACAACCTTCGGTACATCAAAATGCATAAACTCATAATAACTGTCATCGTAACGTTAAGCGTGCGGACCCTACGGTTCGAGAACAATGTAGACATGACCGAGACACGTCTCCGGTCAATAACCAATAGCAGGACCTGGATGCCCATATTGGCTCCTACATATTCTACGAAGATCTTTATCGGTCAGACCGCATAACAACATACGTTGTTCCCTTTGTCATCGGTATGTTACTTGCCCGAGATTCGATCGTCGGTATCCAATACCTAGTTCAATCTTGTTACCGGCAAGTCTCTTTACTTGTTCCGTAATACATCATCTCACAACTAACATATTAGTTGTAGTGCTTGCAAGGCTTATGTGATGTGTATTACCGAGAGGGCCCAGAGATACCTCTCCGACAATCGGAGTGACAAACCCTAATCTCGAAATACGCCAACCCAACATCTACCATTGGAGACACCTGTAGTACTCCTTTATAATCACCCAGTTACGTTGTGACGTTTGGTAGTACCCAAAGTGTTCCTCCGGTAAACGGGAGTTGCATAATCTCATAGTTATAGGAACATGTATAAGTCATGAAGAAAGCAATAGCAACATACTAAATGATCGGGTGCTAAGCTAATGGAATGGGTCATGTCAATAAGATCATTCTACTAATGATGTGACCTCGTTAATCAAATAACAACTCTTTGTTCATGGTTAGGAAACATAACCATCTTTGATTAACGAGCTAGTCAAGTAGAGGCATACTAGTGACACTCTGTTGGTCTATGTATTCACACATGTATTATGTTTCCGGTTAATACAATTCTAGCATGAATAATAAACATTTATCATGATATAAGGAAATAAATAATAACTTTATTATTGCCTCTAGGGCATATTTCCTTCAGTCTTCAATAAGGTAATCCACATCATCCATCCTAGTCTGAGTATGCCACTCCTTCGAACTCTTCCAGACGATCGATTGAGAATTGCCTTAGGCTGGTATAGAGAG
This sequence comes from Triticum monococcum, assembly GCA_034509565.1. Classification (NCBI taxonomy): domain Eukaryota; kingdom Viridiplantae; phylum Streptophyta; class Magnoliopsida; order Poales; family Poaceae; genus Triticum; species Triticum monococcum. The sequence goes on from CM067846.1 coordinate 616,987,490, forward strand.
TTTCAATGATCTATGGATCAAAAGTAATTCTTTTTGCCACTTAAGGGAATAGTTCTTCGAGTCACCTTCCCCGAGGTGCCCCATTTCGGAATCATGGCAATTTCCCTCGCTACTTTGAAACCCTCGTCAAATTGTTTCTTCTGTCGCTCCAGATGCAAGTTTTGCCTCTCAGCTCTAGAGATGTTTCTATGTCTCATCCCGTGAGTTGATCTTGTGATCATCAAGATGATCCTAACTTCCTCGAACCACAAGAAGATCGATTCTTCTAAATTTTCCCTTTCTTCTCGTTGTCATGTTGGATGTAGTTCTCAAAGCAAGACGTCAAGATCAATGTGATGCAATATATCGGTATCTTCGAGAAGGGCAGTTGGATCGAGAAGACTGTGATAGTTTTGTGACCCCTCTGTCTTCGTACTTCACTTCTTGAATCTCGGGACGAGATTCTTGTTTTAGTGGGGGTGAGTTGTCACATCCCTAGTCCTAGTATGCTCTGAGATAGCTAGTCATGTGTTGCATCATGTTTAAATTCTTATGAATTTGAATTGGGGACTGTTGAAACCCTAGCATAGATGAATCCAACTAGGTTCAAATAAAAAAATATCATTTTCAATGATCCCAAAATTCCTTTGGAAAAGTTCATCATTTTTTGAATTGGTCTAGAACCTCCAAGGTTGTCAGAATCACGATTCAGTTAGACGATTCTACGACTTTACGATCCAAACTAACCCCTATGATTCTACGACTTTAGTTCTTAGAATCTACGTTTCTACGATCCTGATAGTGAAGATTCTACGATTTGCGATCCTACCATCGAAGCTCCGATCCGATTCAAAATCACGATTCTGACAACCTTGAGAACCTCTGCCAAAAATGGTGCACATTTTCCTAGGTCACTTTGGATTTTTGAATGAATTCATAAAGTATTTGCATTTGGGCATTTAAATGCTATAAAATATTTTAAATGCTCAAATAATCATAAACTAAAATGTTTACTGTTGGATATATTATAAACAGTAGCCATGATTAGTTTCATGATTTTTGGAAATGTCATAGCATTTTATTTAAGTCAAAAACAATTACAGAAAAATAAAACAGAACACAAACCTACCTGGCCTTACCTGAGAGGCCCAGCAGCAGCGAGCCCACCAGAGCCCAGCTGCCAGTCGTCGTCCTCCTTACGCCAGAAGGACGCGGGTGCGTGCCCGCCGCGCGTGGCCACATGCCGGCCACCTCCAGGCTGCCTGCATGTGCGACGACCCCCCTGGAGACGCCACGCACACCCCAGGCCCTCTAACTCCTCCCCCCGTGCTCATCCCCTCCCCTGTCCCTCTCACGCGCACCCACCCGAGCGCAGCCGTCGTCGCCGCTCGTTGCTGCCGTGCCCTGAGCCTCCCCCTTACCTCTCCGACATGCCCAGGGGCTCCGCCACCGTCGCCTACGCCCCCCCTGTTGACTCACGCGACTCCAAACGCCGCCGAACGCCGTCTTCGCCTTCGTCTTCAACCTCGGGCACCCGAGCCCGTCTCCGGTCGATTCGACGCCGCCAGGACCTCCCCGAGCTCGCTGACCCCCTCTTCGGCATCTCCGTGAGCCCCTGCTCCCAACCCCTCTTTTCCCGCCGTCGTTTTCGCCCCCTAGCCGCATCAACCACCGGAGCCGAGCGCTCCTCGCCGCCGGCCATGTCGCCGCCGCGGTTGCAACACCCGACATCGCACCAAAGCACGTAGGCGTGCTCAGCGCTTCCTCGGGAAGCCGCAGACCCCACCAGTTCATCTCGAAACGCTCCGTAGCACCGAACCCACCGTTCCCGTAGCTCCGACCACCGCCATGGTTGCCATGGCCATCGTCTCCGGCCACCCCGCAGCCTCCCGCGTGATCCCCTCGATGCGCGCGAGGATGGGCATCCCTCTGGTGCCTCCAGCGCGTCGAGCCGACCCCTGTAGTGCCGTCCCGGGCAACTCCGGCAATCCTCCGCCGCCGGGTTTGGTCGCCGGCGTCCAACTCCGATGGCTGGTGACGTGGCACCGCCATTAGCGCCTAACTAACCCCCTAGAGTCACTGACATATGGGCCCAGGCCTTAACTAAACTATATTAGGTTTAGTTTAATTTTAATTAACCTTGTTAGTTAACTGTGTCACTGACGTGTGGACCCCACACGTCAGGTTTGACCTGGACCGAGCCGTTGACCTGCTGACATCACTGTGAGGTCATGCTGAAGCAATAATTCCTTTCTGGAATTTAAATAAATCTTAAATGATTTATTATTTTCAGAAATTACCCCCAAACTTCTAAAAATCATAGAAATTCAACCGTAACTCCAAATGAAAAGATTTATATATGAAAAATTATCAGAAAAATTCAAGGAATCCATCTGTACCATTTTCATGCATGTTTGAACAATGTTTGTCCTCTGTTTTGTACAAAACAAATAAAGGGCATTTAAATAATCATATATGGAGTTGGAATTTGAATCATGTATTCAAACCAACTTCATTTAAATCATAACTAGATGCATTAGCTCAAATCACAGCATATTGCCATGTCATGATCATGCATCATATTGTCGCATATGCATTGATTGTGTTCTTCTCTATTGCCGGTGTTTTCCCCCTTCGGTAGACGACGTTCCGACGATGTGATCGATGACACCGATGAAGAACTATACTATCTTCAGAAGTGCCAGGCAAGCAAAACCCCCTTGCTCATTCCGATACAATCCCACTCTCTCGCTCCTACTCTCTTTTACTGCATTAGGACAACAACGATTCATCTTTCACTTGATGCGGTAGTTGAACCCCTTATCCTCTGCATGACCTGTCATTGCCACAGTAAATAGATGAAACCCACTAGCATGAGTAGGAGTTGTTTGAGCCCTGATGTGCCTACTCATTCATGCTTGTTTGTCATGCCTGCTATTGCATAGAGTCGTGTGAGGTCTGGTTCATCGGGGATGAATCGGAGGTGTGTAAACATGTCCTACGGTGTGTGAGCTAAGTGTGTGAACACGATTTGGTAAAGGTAGCGGTGAGAGGCCATGTAGGAGTACATGGTGGGTTGTCTCACTGAAACCGTCCTCAGGAACTGAGTTCTGTGTTTGTGATCCATGAAACAGCTACTACCACACATTGGGCCCTGAAATATGACCCCGCTCGACTTATTGACCCCTCTCGTCCTATGTCCAGGAGTTGCAACTAGTTTCTGGTGTTTGTAGGTTATGTGCTGGTGGCCGTGCATAGCGCTGACCCTAGGGGTGGGCTATGATGCGGTAGATACACTATGGCCGGGTATGTCGGGCGCCCGTTTGGCGTCTCGGGACCCTGTACACATCATTTGGGGCCGTTGAGGACACCCCGGCCGGATTTCCTTGCGGATGGAACCCGAATAGGCGATAAACCTGGACTAGAGACTTGTGTGGTTAGTCAGGTCGTGGTCTACACCCACGTCGGCTTTCGCTTGAAGTCTACCGAGCACATGTCGTGTGCAGACGCTAAGTGGTGGAAACATGTGTGACGAAGTACACCCCTGCAGGGTTATAAATGATCTATTCGAATAGCCGTGCCCGCGGTAAAGGACTTCTGGATTGCATATAACAGTTCATAGACAAGTGAAAGTGGATACTCTAAAACTCGAAGGATAAGTGTGAGTGCTATGGATGGCCTTCTCGTAGGGAGACGGAAGCGGATCCTTAGTGGTGTATTGAATGGTGAATATGTGGACTCGTGTGCGCCACCTCAAAAGAGTTGCTTGCAGTCGTAGTTCAGGATAGCCACTGACTCAAAGCTAGCTTGCTGCAGTTAAACGCCACCACCCCCTTTAATGATACCGATGCATATGTAGATAGTTCTGATGTAAGTCTTGTTGGGTACATTTGTACTCACGTTTGCTTAATTTATGTTTTGCAGAGAGACTTCAGTCTCGCTAGTAGTTCCACATGGACTCTGACGTTTTGCTTGATACCTCAGCTATGAACTTGTGCCCTCGGCAGGATCTGGTAGATAGTCAGGCTTCTTAGCCTTTTCCATTTATAGATGTCTGTACTCAGACATGTTAAGCTTCCGCATGTGCTTTGATTTGTATGCTATGATTGTTGGTCATGAGACCCATGTCTGTAATTTCTCGCTCCTCGGAGCTTAATAAATACTTGAGTCATAGAGTTATGTTGTGATGCCATGTTGTATTGACACATATCGAGCATATTGTATGTATTATTGAAATGCTTGGTATGTGTGGGATCTGACAATCTAGTTGTTTATCCTTGGCAGCCTCTCTTATGGGGAAATGTAGTCTAGTGCTTCCATGAGCCATAGTAGTCCGCTACAGCCCGGTTCACGGGAGTCCTGCTAGCCCAGCACTACTGCTCAAGACACTTGACTGGCCGGCATGTGTTTCACTTCGTTCCTGTGTCTGTCCCTTCGGGGGAATGTCACGCGGTGACATCCGGAGTCCTGCCTAGCCTGCTACAGCCCGGGTTCCCGGAGTCCTGTTAGCCCAGTGCTACAACCCGGATTCACACGCTGCTGACCGACATGCTCGATGTGATTCATGTATGCCTGTCCCCATCGGTTGGTGCCGCTTTGGGTTCACGACTAGCCATGTCGGCCTGGGTTCTCTGTCATATGGATGCTAGCGACATTATCATATACGTGAGCCAAAAGGCGCAAACGGTCCCGGGCCAGGTAAGGTGGCACCCGTGGGAATACCGTGCGTGAGGCCGCAAAATGATATGAAGTGTTACATGCTAGGTCGGTGTGACTTACGATCGGGGTCCTGACAAAGGCGGTACCGACAAGAAAAAATACTTACTGGTCATGGTGGATAAGTTCACCAAATGGATAGAAGCCAAGCCTGTTAAAATGGCCGAATCCGGACCGGTGATAGACTTTATATCCGGGGTTGTACACCATTACGGCGTCCCCCACAGCATCATCACTGATAATGACACGAACTTTATGGCCGGCGAGGTAAAATTCTGGTGCAAAAACATGGGCATCAAGCTCGATTATGATTCCATCTATCACCCACAAACTAACGGCCAGGTAGAACGTGCAAATGGTCTTATCATGAGCGACATCAAACCCAGACTAGTGCGGTCCCTTCAGGAATCTAATACTCACTGGGTAGAGGAGCTCGACTCCGTACTCTGGGGGCTGCAGACCACACTGAATCGCACCACCAGATACACACCATTCTTCATGGTGTACGGCGCAGAGGCAGTTTTGCCCTGCGACATAATTCATGACTCACCTCGAGTGCGCATGTATGAGGAAAGAGAAGCCGAGCTCAATCAGCAGGACAGTCTGGACGCCTTGGAGGAAGAGCGTGACGTGGCAAAAGCTCGTTCCGCATTCTATCAATAGTAGGCTCGAAGATACCAAAGCAGAGAAGTACGGGCCAAAAATTACAGTTGGCGAATTAGTTCTACGCCTGTCGGACAAGAAAAAGGACAAACTCAAGCCCAAGTGGGAAGGTCCCTTCATAATTGACCAAGTCCTGACTAGTGGAGCGTACCGCCTGCGAGATGCATCTGATAACCGACTCGAGCCGAACCCATGGAATGCAGCCCGTCTGCGAAGATTCTATGCCTAGCGCCGGACTCTGTGTTCGTCTCCTTCCTCTGTCCATTTCTTATATACTTTCTGTCTTACATTCCTCTCCTTCTCCTCTCTCTCTTATAGCCTTTAAAGGCTCATAAAGTGACGCGCTATCCGCGCTCATTAAACCTGGGGGCTTCTTTAAAACAGAAGCTTATTTATACGGGCTTCATGCCCAACACATGTGTCACACTTCCACATGTACTTTTTATTCACCATTATATGCATCGATATGACTTAAGTTTTGGCCAAGCTGGGTTGCCTGGCTCCTGTGCTTACCCCTACGTTCCCGATTGTTCGGCTAGGTGGTAAAGGGAGCACCTCTGCGATTGTTACTGCCGGGTCAGCCGGATGTGTACCTCAGACTGGGTGAAGCCGAAAGCTAGCGTTCTTAAGGGAATATTCGGTCGGTGAACTAAAGATGATCCTTTTTTATTTTATCTATACACCCCCAGATGTTTTTCCTACGTCTCTTTTCGCAGAATGGACATGCACTTTAGGGCATGCCTCCCAGGGAAAGGAACCCCTAACGGAACTATTCTCCCTGGAAGATGTTTCTTACTAACCATGTAATATAACATAACTAGTTGGGCACTTGTCTGTTCAAGCACTAATGACCCCTACGCCTGGTCTCCATGCATACCCCGGTTCTTCTATAACCGCGAGGATATTCGGACACACTCCGGACCGTCAGGTCCCGAGGTTGAAGCGAAAAGGCCGGCCATGACAAACGATCTACAATCCGGCTAGAAGGAATTACACATGTCAATTAAAATTACATAGTCAATCTGACTAATTGTATTCTTCTTCAATACCATCTAACAGGCTGTCTAGCTTACAGTCCTGTTGGGAGTACTTTGCAGCCAGTTCTACTTAGCCGTATACTAAGCTCACAGGGATCTCCTTCCCATCGGGCCCCACGGGTCCGACCTCGGCCATGTGGTTGGGGTCAGCCTTCGTGTACCGCGTCTTCACCATGGCCCAGGCCTCCCTGGCACCTTGACGGCAGGCCGACATCTTCCACAATCGGAAGCGCCGCCGCGCTCCCTTTAGCTTCTCTACAAGCTCTCCAAGGCCTTCGGGCATGGAGACGGATGACCACAAGGCCGGGGCGACGCCTTGCATCACCTACCGAATTCGCTCGTGCAGTTGTGAGAGCTCGGGAAGAAGGTCACCCGTAGAACCGGGCATTTCCTCTGCAGGACGGCCTGTCAGCATACCTACAAACATACTCTGTTAGTCGACTTCCTCGTCGAACTCTTTTTTCAAAGTTCGTTTAAGCACTTACTAAATATGCCGCGTCGAAGCCGTTGATTCTCCTTAACGGAGTCCAACAGCTGGGCACGAACATCCTTCAGTTCAACGCCCAGCTTGGTGTTGGCATCTTGGAGATCGTTCTTCTCCCACCTCACCTTTGTCAGCACATTCTCACCAGCCTTCAGCTGGTGTAGGAGATGTTGCTTGTCCGGATTAAATCCGGCGCCATCTGCAATTCCATTTGTCAGATTTGCACCCATGCCGCACTTCGCAAAATACTTATCTTTCGAAGCATATATTTTTTGGAAATATGCCCTAGAGGCAATAATAAAAGCATTATTATTATATTTCCTTATTCATGATAATTGTATTTATTCATGCTATAATTGTGTTATCCGGAAATCGTAATACATGTGTGAATAACAGACACCAACATGTCCCTAGTAAGCCTCTAATTGACTAGCTCGTTGATCAACAGATAGTCATTGTTTCCTGACTATGGACATTGGATGTCATTGATAACGAGATAACATCATTAGGAGAATGATGTGATGGACTAGACCCAATCCTAAACATAGCACAAGATCGTGTAGTTCGTTTGCTAGAGTTTTTCCAATGTCAAGTATCCTTTCCTTAGACCATGAGATCGTGTAACTCCCGGATACCGTAGGAGTGCTTTGGGTATACCAAACGTCACAACGTAACTGGGTGACTATAAAGGTATACTATGGGTATCTCCGAAAGTGTCTGTTGGGTTGACACGGATCAAGACTGGGATTTGTCACTCCGTATGACGGAGAGGTGTCACTGGGCCCACTCGGTGATGCATCATCATTATGAGCTCAAAGTGATCAAGTGTCTGGTCACGGGATCATGCATTACGATACGAGTAAAGTGACTTGCCGGTAACGAGATTGAACGAGGTATTGGGATACCGACGATCGAATCTCGGGCAGGTAACATACCGATTGACAAAGGGAATTGTATACGGGGTTGCTTGAATCCTTGACATCGTGGTTCATCCGATGAGATCATCGTGGAGCATGTGGGAGCCAACATGGGTATCCAGATCCCGCTGTTGGTTATTGGCCGGAGAGTCGTCTCGGTCATGTCTACATGTCTCCCGAACCCGTAGGGTCTACACACTTAAGGTTCGGTGACGCTAGGGTTGTAGAGAAATGTATATGCAGTAACCCAAATTTTGTTTGGAGTCCCGGATGAGATCCCGGACGTCATGACGAGTTCCGGAATGGTCCGGAGGTAAAGAATTATATATAGGAAGTGCTGTTTCGGCCATCGGGACAAGTTTCGGGGTTATCGGTATTGTACCGGGACCACCGGAAGGGTCCCGGGGGCCCACCGGGTGGGGCCACCTGCCCCGGGGGGCCACATGGGCTGTAGGGGGTGCGCCTTGGCCTACATGGGCCAAGGGCACCAGCCCAAGAGGCCCATGCGCCTAGGGTTCCAAAAGGGGAAGAGTCCCACAAGTGGAAGGCACCCCTAGGTGCCTTGGGAGGAGGGAAACCTCCCTTGGCCGCTGCCCCCCTAGGAGATTGGATCTCCTAGGGCCGGCGCCCCCCCCCCCTAGGCCCTCCTATATATAGTGGGGGAAGGAGGGCTTTTCATCCATGCCTTTGGTTTCCTCCTTCTCCCTCTCCAACACCTCCTCCTCCATAGTGCTTGGCGAAGCCCTGACGGAGTACTGCAGCTCCATCACCACCACGCCGTCGTGCTGCTGCTGGAGCCATCTTCCTCAACCTCTCCTCTCCCCTTGCTGGATCAAGAAGGAGGAGATGTCATCCGCTCCGTACGTGTGTTGAACGCGGAGGTGTCGTCTGTTTGGCGCTTGGTCATCGGTGATTTGGATCACGTCGTGTACGACTACTTCATCCCCGTTCTTTGTATGCTTCCGCTCGCGATCTACAAAGGTATGTAGATGCATCCGATCACTCGTTGCTAGATGAACTCATAGATGGATCTTGGTGAAACCGTAGGAAAATTTTTGTTTTCTGCAACGTTCCCCAACAGTGGCATCATGAGCTAGGTCTATGCATAGTTCTTCTTGCGCGAGTAGAACACAATTGGTTGTGGGCGTAGATGTTGTCAACTTTCTTGCCGCTACTAGTCTTATCTTGCTTCAACGGTATTGTGGGATGAAGCGGCCCGGACCAACCTTACACGTACGCTTATGTGAGACCGGTTCCACCGACAAACATGCACTAGTTGCATAAGGTGGCTGGCGGGTGACTGTCTCCCCTACTTTAGTTGAAGCGGATTCGATGAAAAGGGTCCTTATGAAGGGTAAATAGAAGTTGACAAATCACGTTGTGGCTTTCACTTAGGTAAGAAAACGTTCTTGCTAGAACCCTAATTCAGCCACGTAAAACTTGCAACAACAATTAGAGGACGTCTAACTTGTTTTTGCAGCAAGTGCTTTGTGATATGATATGGCCAAGGTTGTGATGAATGATGAATGATCTATATGTGATGTATGAGATGTTCATGCTATTGTAATAGGAATCACGACTTGCATGTCGATGAGTATGACAACCGGCAGGAGCCATAGGAGTTGTCTTTATTTTTTATATGACCTGCGTGTCATTGAGAAACGCCATGTAAATTACTTTACTTTATAGCTAAACGCGTTAGCCATAGTAGTAGAAGTAATAGTTGGCGAGCAACTTCATGGAGACACGATGATGGAGATCATGATGATGGAGATCATGGTGTCAAGCCGGTGACAAGATGATCATGGAGCCCCAAGATAGAGATCAAAGGAGCTATGTGATATTGGCCATATCATGTCACTATTATTATTTGATTGCATGTGATGTTTATCATGTTTAGCATCTTGTTTACTTAGAACGACGGTAGTAAATAAGATGATCCCTCATAATAATTTCAAGAAAGTGTTCCCCCTAACCGTGCACCATTGCGACAGTTCGTTGTTTCAAAGAACCACGTGATGATCAGGTGTGATAGATTCTAATGTTCACATACAACGGGTGTAAGACAGATTTACACATGCAAACACTTAGGTTGACTTGACGAGCCTAGCATGTGTATAGACATGGCCTCGGAACACAGAAGACCGAAAGGTCGAGCATGAGTCGTATAGAAGATACGATCAACATGAAGATGTTCACCGACGTTGACTAGTCCGTCTCACGTGATGATCGGACACGGCCTAGTTGACTCGGATCATGTTATACTTAGATGACTAGAAGAGGGATGTCTATCTAAGTGGGAGTTCATTGAATAATTTGATTAGATGAACTTAATTATCATGAACTTAGTCTAAAATATTTACAATATGTCTTGTAGATCAAATGGCCAACGTTGTCCTCAACTTCAACGTGTTCCTAGAGAAAACCAAGCTGAAAGACGATGGTAGCAACTATACGGACTGGGTCCAGAACCTGAGGATCATCCTCATAGCTGCCAAGAAAGATTATGTCCTACAAGCACCGCTGGGTGACGCACCTATTCTCCCTGCAGAACAAGACGTTATGAACGCTTGGCAGGCACGTACCGATGACTACTCCCCCGTTTAGTGCGGCATGCTTTACAGCTTAGAGCCGGGGCTCCAAAAGCGTTTTGAGAGACATGGAGCATATGAGATGTTCGAAGAGCTGAAAATGGTTTTTCAAGCTCATGCCCGGGTCGAGAGATATGAAGTCTCCGACAAATTCTTCAGCTGTAAGATGGAGGAAAATAGTTCTGTCAGTGAGCACATACTCACTATGTCTGGGTTACATAACCGCTTGACTCAGCTGGGAGTCAATCTCCCGGATGACGCGGTCATTGACAGAATCCTTCAGTCGCTTCCACCGAGCTACAAGAGCTTTGTGATGAACTTCAATATGTAGGGGATGGAAAAGACCATTCCTGAAGTATTTGCTATGCTGAAATCAGCAGAGGTAGAAGTCAAGAAGGAACATCAAGTGTTGATGGTCAATAAAACCACTAAGTTCAAGAAGGGCAAGGGTAAAAAGAACTTCAAGAAGGACGGCAAGGGAGTTGCCGCGCCCGGCAAGCAAGCTGCCGGGAAGAAGCCAAAGAATGGACCCAAGCCCGAGACTGAGTGCTTTTATTGCAAGGAAAGTGGTCACTGGAAGCGGAACTGCCCCAAATACTTAGCGGACAAGAAGGCCGGCAAAACAAAAGGTATATGTGATATACATGTAATTGATGTGTACCTTACCAGTACTCGTAGTAGCTCCTGGGTATTTGATACCGGTGCAGTTGCTCACATTTGTAACTCAAAGCAGGAGCTTCGGAATAAGCGGAGACTGGCGAAGGACGAGGTGACGATGCACGTCGGGAATGGTTCCAAGGTCGATGTGATCGCTGTCGGCACGCTGCCTCTTCATTTACCTTCGGGATTAGTTTTAAACCTTAATAATTGTTATTTAGTGCCAGCTTTGAGCATGAACATTGTATCGGGATCTCGTTTAATTCGAGATGGCTACTCATTTAAATCCGAGAATAATGGTTGTTCTATTTATATGAGAGATATGTTTTATGGTCATGCTCCTATGGTGAATGGTTTATTCTTAATGAATCTCGAGCGTAATGCTACACATATTCATAGTGTGAGTACCAAAAGATGTAAGGTTGATAATGATAGTCCTACATACTTGTGGCACTGCCGCCTTGGTCACATAGGTGTCAAACGCATGAAGAAGCTCCATGCAGATGGACTTTTAGAGTCTCTTGATTACAAATCATTTGACACGTGCGAACCATGCCTCATGGAAAAAATGACCAAGACTCCGTTCTCAGGAACAATGGAGCGAGCAACCAACTTATTGGAAATCATACATAATGATGTGTGCGGTCCAATGAGTGTTGAGGCTCGCGGTGGCTATCGTTATGTTCTCACCCTCACTGATGACTTGAGTAGATATGGGTATGTCTACTTAATGAAACACAAGTCTGAAACCTTTGAAAAGTTTAAGGAATTTCAGAGTGAGGTTGAGAATCAACGTGACAGGAAAATCAAGTTTCTACAATCAGATCGTGGAGGAGAATACTTGAGTCACGAATTTGGCACACACTTAAGAAAATGTGGAATAGTTTCACAACTCACGCCGCCTGGAACACCTCAGCGTAATGGTGTGTCCGAACGTCGTAATCGCACTCTATTAGATATGGTACGATCTATGATGTCTCTTACCGATTTACCGCTATCTTTTTGGGGCTATGCTTTAGAGACTGCCGCATTCGCTTTAAATAGGGCTCCGTCGAAATCCGTTGAGACGACACCGTTTGAATTATGGTTTGGGAAGAAACCTAAGTTGTCGTTTCTAAAAGTTTGGGGATGCGATGCTTATGTCAAGAAACTTCAACCTGAAAAGCTCGAACCCAAGTCGGAAAAATGCGTCTTCACAGGATACCCTAAAGAAACTGTTGGGTATACCTTCTACCTCAGATCCGAAGGCAAGATCTTTATTGCCAAGAATGGATCCTTTCTAGAGAAGGAGTTTCTCTCGAAAGAAGTAAGTGGGAGGAAAGTAGAACTTGATGAAGTATTACCTCTTGAACCGGAAAATGGCGCAACTCAAGAAAATGTTCCTGAGGTGCCTGCACCGACTAGAGAGGAAGTTATTGATGATGATCAAGATACTTCTGATCAAGCTCCTACTAAAATTCGAAGGTCCACAAGGACACGTTCCGCACCAGAGTGGTACGGCAACCCTGTCTTGGAAATCATGTTATTAGACAACGGTGAACCTTCGAACTATGAAGAAGCAATGGCGGGCCCGGATTCTGACAAATGGCTAGAAGCCAGGAAATTCGAGATAGGATCCATGTATGAAAACAAAGTATGGACTTTGACTGACTTGCCCGATGATCGGCGAGCCATAGAAAATAAATGGATCTTTAAGAAGAAGACAGACGCGGATGGTAATGTGACCATCCATAAAGCTCGGCTTGTCGCTAAGGGTTATCGACAAGTTCAAGGGGTTGACTACAATGAGACTTTCTCACAGGTAGCGAAGCTAAAGTCCGTCCGAATCATGTTAGCAATTGCCGCATTCTACGATTATGAGATATGGCAAATGGACGTCAAAACGGCATTCCTTAATGGTTTCCTTAAGGAAGAATTGTATATGATGCAGCCGGAAGGTTTTGTCGATCCTAAGAATGTTGACAAGGTGTGCAAGCTCCAACGCTCGATTTATGGGCTGGTGCAAGCATCTCGGAGTTGGAACATTCGCTTTGATGAGATGATCAAAGTGTTTGGGTTTACGCAGACTTATGGAGAAGCCTGCGTTTACAAGAAAGTGAGTGGGAGCTCTGTAGCATTTCTCATATTATATGTAGATGACATACTTTTGATGGGAAATGATATAGAACTCTTGGACAGCATTAAGGCCTACTTGAATAAGAGTTTTTCAATGAAGGACCTTGGAGAAGCTGCTTATATATTAGGCATCAAGATCTATAGAGATAGATCAAGATGCCTCATAGGTCTTTCACAAAGCACATACCTTGATAAGATATTGAAGAAGTTCAATATGGATCAATCTAAGAAGGGGTTCTTGCCTGTGTTACAAGGTATGAAATTGAGCTCAGCTCAATGTCCGACCACGGCAGAAGATATAGAGGAGATGAGTGTCATCCCCTATGCCTCAGCCATAGGTTCTATTATGTATGCCATGTTGTGTACCAGACATGATGTAAACCTTGCCGTAAGCTTGGTAGGAAGGTACCAAAGTAATCCCGGCAAGGAACACTGGACAGCGGTCAAGAATATCCTGAAGTACCTAAAAAGGACTAAGGAAATGTTTCTCGTTTATGGAGGTGACGAAGAGCTCGTCGTGGTTACGTCGACGCTAGCTTCGACACAGATCTGGATGACTCTAAGTCACAGACCGGATACGTGTATATTTTGAATGGTGGGGCAGTAAGCTGGTGCAGTTGCAAGCAAAGCGTCGTGGCGGGATCTACATGTGAAGCAGAGTACATGGCAGCCTCGGAGGCAGCACATGAAGCAATCTGGGTGAAGGAGTTCATCACCGACCTAGGAGTCATACCCAATGCGTCGGGGTCGATCAAGCTCTTCTGTGACAACACTGGAGCTATTGCACTTGCAAAGGAGCCCAGGTTTCACAAGAAGACAAGGCACATCAAGCGTCGCTTCAACTCCATTCGTGAAAATGTTCAAGATGGAGACATAGATATTTGTAAAGTACATACGGACCTAAATGTAGCAGATCCATTGACTAAACCTCTCCCTAGGGCAAAACATGATCAACACCAGAATTCCATGGGTGTTCGATTCATCACAATGTAACTAGATTATTGACTCTAGTGCAAGTGGGAGACTGTTGGAAATATGCCCTAGAGGCAATAATAAAAGCATTATTATTATATTTCCTTGTTCATGATAATTGTCTTTATTCATGCTATAATTGTGTTATCCGGAAATCGTAATACATGTGTGAATAACAGACACCAACATGTCCCTAGTAAGCCTCTAATTGACTAGCTCGTTGATCAACACATAGTCATTGTTTCCTGACTATGGACATTGGATGTCATTGATAATGTGATCACATCATTAGGAGAATGATGTGATGGACTAGACCCAATCCTAAACATAGCACAAGATCGTGTAGTTCGTTTGCTAGAGTTTTTCCAATGTCAAGTATCCTTTCCTTAGACCATGAGATCGTGTAACTCCCGGATACCGTAGGAGTGCTTTGGGTATACCAAACGTCACAACGTAACTGGGTGACTATAAAGGTATACTACGGGTATCTCCGAAAGTGTCTGTTGGGTTGACACGGATCAAGACTGGGATTTGTCACTCCGTATGACGGAGAGGTATCACTGGGCCCACTCGGTGATGCATCATCATTATGAGCTCAAAGTGATCAAGTGTCTGGTCACGAGATCATGCATTACGGTACGAGTAAAGTGACTTGCCGGTAACGAGATTGAACGAGGTATTGGGATACCGACGATCGAATCTCGGGCAGGTAACATACCGATTGACAAAGGGAATTGTATACGGGGTTGCTTGAATCCTTGACATCGTGGTTCATCCGATGAGATCATCGTGGAGAATGTGGGAGCCAACATGGGTATCCAGATCCCGCTGTTGGTTATTGGCCGGAGAGTCATCTCGGTCATGTCTACATGTCTCCCGAACCCGTAGGGTCTACACACTTAAGGTTCGGTGATGCTAGGGTTGTAGGGAAATGTATATGCAGTAACCCGAATGTTGTTCGGAGTCCCGGATGAGATCCCGGACGTCACGAGGAGTTCCGGAATGGTCCGTAGGTAAAGAATTATATATAGGAAGTGCTGTTTCGGCCATCGGGACAAGTTTTGGGGTTACCGGTATTGTACCGGGACCACCGGAAGGGTCCCGGGGGCCCACCGGGTGGGGCCACCTGCCCTGGGGGGCCACATGGGCTATAGGGGGTGCGCCTTGGCCTACATGGGCCAAGGGCACCAGCCCAAGAGGCCCATGCGCCTAGGGTTCCAAAAGGGGAAGAGTCCCACAAGTGGAAGGCACCCCTAGGTGCCTTGGGGAGGAGGGAACCTCCCTTAGCCGCCGCCCCCCTAGGAGATTGGCTCTCCTAGGGCCGGCGCCCCCCCCCTAGGCCCTCCTATATATAGTGGGGGAAGGAGGGCTTTTCATCCACGCCTTTGGTTGCCTCCTTCTCCCTCTCCAACACCTCCTCCTCCTCCATAGTGCTTGGCGAAGCCCTGACGGAGTACTGCAGCTCCATCACCACCACGTCGTCGTGCTGCTGCTGGAGCCATCTTCCTCAACCTCTCCTCTCCCCTTGCTGGATCAAGAAGGAGGAGACGTCATCCGCTCCGTACGTGTGTTGAACTCGGAGGTGCCGTCCGTTCGGCGCTTGGTCATCGGTGATTTGGATCACGTCGTGTACGACTACTTCATCCCCGTTCTTTGAACGCTTCCGCTCGCGATCTACAAAGGTATGTAGATGCATCCGATCACTCGTTGCTAGATGAACTCATAGATGGATCTTGGTGAAACCGTAGGAAATTTTTTGTTTTCTGCAACGTTCCCCGACAATATTAGCAGAGGGGGTCTCCTTAGGCTCCCCTGCTGTGGCTAATGCGGCCTCAAGTTGGGCTTTGCACTCTTCCAGCTTCTGGGACAGTAGGGTATTCTTTTCTGTAAGAACCTGCATAACAAATGTGTTGGGGACGTAGTAATTTCAAAAAAATTCCTACGCACACGCAAGATCATGGTGATGCATAGCAACGAGAGGGGAGAGTGTGATCTACGTACCCTTGTAGACCGACAACGGAAGCGTTTAGCACAACGCGGTTGATGTAGTCGTACGTCCTCACGGCTCGACCGATCAAGCACCGAAACTACGGCACCTCCGAGTTCTAGCACACGTTCAGCTCGATGACGATCCCTGGACTCCGATCCAGCAAAGTGTCGAGGAAGAGTTCCGTCAGCACGACGACGTGGTGACGATCTTTGATGTTCTACCGTCACAGGGCTTCGCCTAAGCACCGCTACAATATTATCGAGGATTATGGTGGAAGGGGGCACCGCACACGGCTAAGAATATGATCACGTGGATCAACTTGTGTCTAGGGGTGCCCCTGCCCCCGTATATAAAGGATCAAGGGGGGTGCGCCCGGCCAGGAGGAGTCCTACTCCCACCGTGAGTAGGATTCCCCCCCCCCCTTTCCTAGTTGGAATAGGATTCGGGAGGGGGAAAGAGGAGAGAGAGAAGGAAGGGGGTGCCGCCCCCCTCTCCTTGTCCTATTCGGACTAGGGGGAGGGGCGCGCGGCCCAGCCCTGGCCACCTCTCCTCTCTTCCACTAAAGCCCACTAAGGCCCATATACCTCCCGGGGGGTTCCGATAACCTCCCGGTACTCTGGTAAAATCCCGATTTCACCCGAACACTTCTAATATCCAAATATAGGCTTCCAATATATCAATATTTATGTCTCGACCATTTCGAGACTCCTCGTCATGTCCGTGATCACATCCGGGACTCCGAACAAACTTCGGTACATCAAAATGCATAAACTCATAATATAATTGTCATCGAAACCTTAAGCGTGCGGACCCTACGGGTTCGAGAACAATGTAGACATGACCGAGACACGTCTCCGGTCAATAACCAATAGCGGAACCTGGATGCTCATATTGGCTCCTACATATTCTACGAAGATCTTTATCGGTCAGACCGCATAACAACATACGTTGTTCCCTTTGTCATCGGTATGTTACTTGCCCGAGATTCGATCGTCGGTATCTCAATACCTAGTTCAATCTCGTTACCGGCAAGTCTCTTTACTCGTTTCGTAATACATCATCTCGCAACTAACTCGTTAGTTGTAATGCTTGCAAGGCTTATGTGATGTGCATTACCGAGAGGGCCCAGAGATACCTCTCCGACAATCGGAGTGACAAATCCTAATCTCGAAATACGCCAACCCAACATTTACCTTTGGAGACACCTGTAGAGCTCCTTTATAATCACCCAGTTACGTTGTGACGTTTGGTAGCACACAAAGTGTTCCTCCGGTAAACAGGAGTTGCATAATCTCATAGTCACAGGAACATGTATAAGTCATGAAGAAAGCAATAGCAACATACTAAACGATCGGGTGCTAAGCTAATGGAATGGGTCATGTCAATCACATCATTCTCCTAATGATGTGATCCCATTAATCAAATGACAACACATGTCTATGGTTAGGAAACATAACCATCTGCGATTAACGAGCTAGTCAAGTAGAGGCATACTAGTGATGTTTGGTTTGTCTATGTATTCACACAAGTATTATGTTTCCGGATAATACAATTCTAGCATGAATAATAAACATTTATCATGATATAAGGAAATAAAATAATAACATTATTATTGCCTCTAGGGCATATTTCCTTCAGTCTCCCACTTGCACTAGAGTCAATAATCTAGATTACACAGTAATGAATCTAACACCCATGGAGCTTTGGTGCTGATCATGTTTTGCTCGTGGAAGAGGCTTAGTCAACGGGTCTGCTATGTTCAGATCCGTATGTATCTTGCAAATCTCTATGTCTCCCACCTAGACTAGATCCCGGATGGAATTGAAGCGTCTTTTGATGTGCTTGGTTCTCTTGTGAAATCTGGATTCTTTTGCCAAGGCAATTGCACCAGTATTGTCACAAAAGATTTTCATTGGACCCGATGCACTAGGTATGACACCTAGATCGGATATGAACTCCTTCATCCAGACTCCTTCGTTTGCTGCTTCCGAAGCAGCTATGTACTCCGCTTCACATGTAGATCCCGCCATAACGCTTTGTTTGGAACTGCACCAACTGACAGCTCCACCGTTTAATGTAAACATGTATCCGGTTTGCGATTTAGAATCGTCCGGATCAGTGTCAAAGCTTGCATCAACATAACCATTTATGATGAGCTCTTTGTCACCTCCATATATGAGAAACATATCCTTAGTCCTTTTTAGGTATTTCAGGATGTTCTTGACCGCTGTCTAGTGATCCACTCCTGGATTACTTTGGTACCTCCCTGCTAGACTTATAGCAAGACACACATCAGGTCTGGTACATAGCATTGCATACATGATAGAGCCTACGGCTGAAGCATAGGGAACATCTTTCATTTTCTCTCTATCTTCTGCATTGGTCGGGGATTGAGTCTTACTCAATTTCACACCTTGTAACACAGGCAAGAATCCTTTCTTTGCTTGATCCATTTTGAACTTCTTCAAAACTTTGTCAAGGTATGTGCTTTGTGAAAGTCCAATTGAGCGTCTTGATCTATCTCTATAGATCTTAATGCCCAATATGTAAGCAGCTTCACCGAGGTCTTTCATTGAAAAACTCTTATTCAAGTATCCTTTTATGCTATCCAAAAATTCTATATTATTTCCGATTAGCAATATGTCATCTACATATAATATCAGAAATGCTACAGAGCTCCCACTCACTTTCTTGTAAATATAGGCTTCTCCAAAAGTCTGTACAAAACCAAATGCTTATTCACACTATCAAAGCGTTTATTCCAACTCCGAGAGGCTTGCACCAGTCCATAAATGGATCGCTGGAGCTTGCACACTTTGTTAGCTCCTTTTGGATCGACAAAAGCTTCCGGCTGCATCCTATACAACTCTTCTTGCAGAAATCCATTTAGGAATGCAGTTTTGACATCCATTTGCCAATTTTCATAATCATAAAATGCGGCAATTGCTAACATGATTCGGACAGACTTAAGCATCGCTACGGGTGAGAAGGTCTCATCGTAGTCAATCCCTTGAACTTGCCGAAAACCTTTTGCGACAAGTCGAGCTTTGTAGACAGTAATATTACCGTCAGTGTCAGTCTTCTTCTTGAAGATCCATTTATTCTCAATTGCTTGCCGATCATTGGGCAAGTCAACCAAAGTCCATACTTTGTTCTCATACATGGATCCCATCTCAGATTTCATGGCTTCAAGCCATTTTGCGGAATCTGGGCTCACCATTACTTCTTCATAGTTCATAGGTTCATCATGATCTAGTAGCACGACTTCCAGAACAGGATTACCGTACCATTCTGGCGCGGATCTTACTCTGGTTGATCTACGAGGTTCAGCAATATCTTGTTCTGAAGTTTCATGATCATTATCATTAGCTTCCTCACTAATTGGTGTAGGTGTCACAGAAACAGGTTTCTGTGATGTACTACTTTCCAATAAGGGAGCAGGTACTGTTACCTCGTCAAGTTCTACTTTCCTCCCACTCACTTCTTTCGAGAGAAACTCCTTCTCCAGAAAGTTTCTGAATTTAGCAACAAAAATCTTGCCTTCGGATCTGTGATAGAAGGTGTATCCAATAGTTTCCTTTGGATATCCTATGAAGACACATTTCTCCGATTTGGGTTCGAGCTTATCAGGTTGAAGCTTTTTCACATAAGCATCGCAGCCCCAAACTTTCAGAAACGACAACTTTGGTTTCTTGCCAAACCACAGTTCATAAGGCGTCATCTCAACGGATTTGATGGTGCCCTATTTAACGTGAATGCGGCCGTCTCTAGAGCATATCCCCAAAAGGATAGCGGTAAATCAGTAAGAGACATCATATATCGCACCATATCTAGTAAAGTACGATTACGACGTTCGGACACACCATTACGCTGTGGTGTTCCGGGTGGCGTGAGTTGCGAAACTATTCCACGTTGTTTCAAATGTACACCAAACTCGTAACTCAAATATTCTCCTCCATGATCAGATCGTAGGAATTTTATTTTCAACTTCACTCTGAAATTCTTTGAACTTTTCAAACGTTTCAGACTTGTGTTTCATTAAGTAGATATACCCATATCTGCTTAAGTCATCTGTGAAGGTGAGAAAATAACGATATCCGCCACGAGCCTCAACATTCATCGGACCACATACATCTATATGTATGATTTCCAATAAATCTGTTGCTCTCTCCATAGTACCGGAGAACGGTGTTTTTGTCATCTTACCCATAAGGCACGGTTCGCAAGTACCAAGTGATTCATAATCAAGTGGTTCCAAAAGCCCATCAGTATGGAGTTTCTTCATGCGCTTTATACCGATATGACCCAAACGGCAGTGCCACAAATAAGTTGCACTATCATTATCAACTCTGCATCTTTTGGCTTCAACACTATGAATATGTGTGTCACTACTATCGAGATTTAATAAGAATAGACCACTCTTTAAGGGTGCATGACCATAAAAGATATTACTCAAATAAATAGAACAACCATTATTCTCTGATTTAAATGAATAACCGTCTCGCATCAAACAAGATCTAGATATAATGTTCATGCTTAACGCTGGCACCAAATAACAATTATTTAGGTCTAATACTAATCCCGAAGGTAGATGTAGAGGTAGTGTGCCGACTGCGATTATATCGACTTTGGAACCATTTCCTACGCGCATCGTCACCTCGTCCTTAGCCAATCTTCGCTTAATCCGTAGTCCCTGTTTCGAGTTGCAAATATTAGCAACAGAACCAGTATCAAATACCCAGGTGCTACTGTGAGCATTAGTAAGGTACACATCAATAACATGTATATCACATATACCTTTGTTGACCTTGCCATCCTTCTTATCCGCCAAATACTTGGGGCAGTTCCGCTTCCAGTGACCAGTCTGCTTGCAGTAGAAGCACTCAGTTTCAGGCTTAGGTCCAGGTTTGGGTTTCTTCTCTTGAGTAGCAACTTGCTTGTTGTTCTTTTTGAAGTTCCCCTTCTTCTTCCCTTTGCCCTTTTTCTTGAAACTAGTGGTCTTGTTGACCATCAACACTTGATGCTCCTTCTTGATTTCTACCTCCGCAGCTTTCAGCATTGTGAAGAGCTCGGGAATAGTCTTATTCATCCCTTGCATATTATAGTTCATCACGAAGCTCTTGTAGCTTGGTGGCAGTGATTGGAGAATTCTGTCAATGACGCAATCATCTGGAAGATTAACTCCCAATTGAATCAAGTGATTATTATACCCAGACATTTTGAGTATATGCTCACTGACAGAACTATTCTCCTCCATCTTGCAGCTATAGAACTTATTGGAGACTTCATATCTCTCAATCCGGGCATTTGCTTGAAATATTAACTTCAACTCTTGGAACATCTCATATGCTCCATGACGTTCAAAATGTCGTTGAAGTCCCAATTCTAAGCCGTAAAGCATGGCACACTAAACTATCGAGTAGTCATCAGCTTTGCTCTGCCAGACGTTCATAACATCTGGTGTTGCTCCAGCAGCAGGCCTGGCACCCAGCGGTGCTTCTAGGACGTAATTCTTCTGTGCAGCAATGAGGATAATCCTCAAGTTACGGACCCAGTCTGTGTAATTGCTACCATCATCTTTCAACTTTGCTTTCTCAATGAACGCATTAAAATTCAACGGAACAACAGCACGGGCCATCTATCTACAATCAAACATAAACAAGCAAGATACTATCAGGTACTAAGTTCATGATAAATTTAGGTTCAATTAATCATATTACTTAAGAACACCCACTTAGATAGACATCCCTCTAATCCTCTAAGTGATTACGTGATCCAAATCAACTAAACCATGTCCGATCATCACGTGAGATGGAGTAGTTTCATTGGTGAACATCACTATGTTGATCATATCTACTATATGATTCACGCTCGACCTTTCGGTCTCCGTGTTCCGAGGCCATATCTGTATATGCTTGGCTCGTCAAGTATAACCTGAGTATTCCGCGTGTGCAACTGTTTTGCACCCGTTGTATTTGAACGTAGAGCCTGTCACACCCGATCATCACGTGGTGTCTCGGCACGAAGAACTTTCGCAACGGTGCATACTCAGGGAGAACACTTCTTGATAATTACTGAGAGATCATCTTATAATGCTACTGTCAATCAAGGCAATATAAGATGCATAAAAGATAAACATCACATGTAATCAATATAAGTGATATGATATGGCCATCATCATCTTGTGCTTGTGATCTCCATCTTTGAAGCACCGTCGTGATCACCATCATCACCGGCGTGACACCTTGATCTCCATCGTAGCATCGTTGTTGTCTCGCCAATCTTATGCTCCCACGACTATCGCTACCGCTTAGTGATAAAGTAAAGCATTACAGCGCGATTGCATTGCATACAATAAAGCGACAACCATATGGCTCCTGCCAGTTGCCGATAACTCGGTTACAAAACATGATCATCTCACACTACAGGAATCGGCTACTTTGCCGTCTGCCACGGCGGACGGCAAAGGCCCGAACGGCGGACGGCAAAGGCCTTTGCCGTCAGCGGCGGACGGCAAAAGGCTCCGGCAAAGTAGGCTTCGGTAAACAGGTTCTTTGCCGTCTGCTACTAACGGCAAAGTCTTTGCCATCTGCGGCGGATGGCAAAGTGAGAGCGGCAGACGGCAAAGACGGCGGACGGCAATAATTGCGCTGTCAGTCCGTTAAGTGGCTAACGGAAGGCCTTTGCCGTCTGCCACTGACGGCAAAATTTCTAGGGTCTTTGTCGTCCGCCGTATGATGTCATCTACACATCACTACGTGGCAGGTTCTTTGCCGTCTGCCACTGACGGCAAAGTCTTTGCCGTTTGCCACTGTAGGCAAACTGACCAAATGGGTCAGCTCCCAGGAAGCACAGGTGGACGCCACGTGGCTTCTTTGCCGTCCGCGGCAGACGGCAAAGAGCCCGTTGCCGTCGGTGGCAGACGGCAAAGAGCCTGCATATTGGCTCTTTTTTCTGTTTTTTCATATACCCAACCATTTTCACAGCAAATAGATGATACATATATATTTCTCACATGGCAAGTTCACAGCAAACATATGAGATATCCAACACATATAATTTCATCATACATGCATAGTTCCATCAACCATACATAGCAAGTTCGACATACATGCATCCAACCATACATATTACAATAGTGTCATCCTACCATACATGCATAGTTCATAGATACAAAGGAAACATAGTTCATCCAAACAAGCACTCCATCTATGCAAGCTTCCGTGAAGTGAATGAATTCTGCAAAATGGGAAATAAGAAAGTTAGAAGAAGAAGATTAGAAGAAGAAGAAGAAGAAGAAAATGAAGAAGAAGAAGAAGAATATATATGACATTTATGAGCTAATTTAGGTGAAATTGATCATTTGTGAGCTAACTTAGGTGAAATGGATCGTTTATGAGCTAACCTAGGTGCAATGGATCGCTTATGAGCAAACTTAGGTAAAATGCATCATTTTAGAGGTAACCTAGGTAAGATGGATCATTTTGGAGCTAACCTAGGTAAAATGGGTCATTTTAGAGCTAACTTCGGTAGAATGGATCATTTATGAGCTAAGTAAGGTTAAATGGATCATTTTAGAACTAACTTAGGTAAAATGGATCGTTTATGAGCTAACTTAGGTAAAATGGATCGTTTTTGAGCTAACTAAGGTGAAATGAATCGTTTTTGAGCTAACTAAGGTGAAGGGCATCATTTTTGAGCTAACTAAGGTGAAATGGATCGTTTTTGAGCTAACTAAGGTGAAATGAATCGTTTTTGAGCTAACTAAGGTAAAATGGATCGTTTTTGAGCTAACTTAGGTGAAATGGATCGTTTTTGAGCAAACTTAGGTGAAATGGATCATTTAAGAGCTAATTTAGGTGAAATGGATCGTTTTTGAGCTAACTAAGGTGAAATGGATCGTTTTTGAGCTAACTAAGGTGAAATGGATCGTTTTTGAGCAAACTTAGGTGAAATGGATCATTTAAGAGCTAATTTAGGTGAAATGGATCGTTTTTGAGCTAACTAAGGTGAAATGGATCGTTTTTTAGCAAACTTAGGTGAAATGGATCATTTAAGAGCTAATTTAGGTGAAATGGATCGTTTTTGAGCAAACTTAGGTGAAATGGATCATTTAAGAGCTAATTTAGGTGAAATGGATCGTTTTTAGCTAACTTAGGTGAAATGGATCGTTTAGGAGCTACTCTAGGTAAATTGGGTCATTTTAGAGCTAACTTGGATAAACTGGATCATTTATAAGCTAACCTAGGTAAGATGGGTCATTTTGGAGCTAACTTAGGTAAAATGGATCGTCTATGAGCTAACTAAGCTAATTATGCAATTTTTGACATAAGTAAGCTAAGTATAGATCGTTTTAGAGCTAACTTAGGTAAAATGGATGGTTTTGGAGGTCAGTAAGCTTATTAAGTCATTTTGGAGGAGAAGAAGCTAAGTCTACGTCATTATGGTAAGCATTGGAGGAAATAAAGCTAAGTCTAGGTCTTTATGCATGTGTTAAGCAAAACACTAGATAAACTTACCAAGATCCAGGAGGTGTAGGAGCGGGGTGGCTCGTGTCGGTAGCTGGAGAAGGATCGTGCGATGCTTGTCTGGAGTTACGCTGCACCAAAGATCATTTCCAATGTCTTGTTAGCATGATGAAACTCAAATGTTAAGACTAGCAAGTAATGTCCATTCAAATAAAACTCACCGTGGTCCCAGGAGCAATCACTGGCATCGGCGGAGCGGTCTGACCTGTCTTCTCGCACACAGACTGCACATTTGGTTTTGACGACTCAGTCATACTAGTTAGTAATGAGACAAACACTACATGAATGTTTTGGCTAATCTGCAGAAGAAACTTACCACAAGGAGCTCGTACATGGCCCTTGCCTGCATGTCATTCCGTGCCCTCTCCTCCTCCACCATCTTTGTCGTCCTCTCCTCCAACTCCCGCTGCCTCTCCGCCGCCTCCGCCAGAAGTTTCTCCGTTCTATCTCTCTCACTCTGTATAGCAGCCTGCAACACCACTCACATGACCATTTGTAATCATTGATGGAAGCGCACACAATGTAATGGAGAAAGATAACTGAGTACGTATCACTAACCTTGATGGCGAGTTGCACTGGCCGTTCATGAGGCCTTATCTCAGGAGCGGAGCTCGACTGGCGCGCCTTGATCTCCGGGAGAGTGCTAGGACAACGGATAAGTCCATCTCCAATGGCTATGGAGCCATGGGACCTCCCGCCACCAGATATCATCAACAGCTCTGGATCAATGGGACCCTGGCTCGGGTTAAAGTCCTCCCCTTTCCTCGCCTTCCCCTCATCTCTATATCTCACGAGCTTGTTGTGGGAGGAGATGTTGGTGAAGTTGTTTGCATCATCGAGGTCAGACTGAGAGAAAGCCTTGACTTTATTGAAAGAGGCAGTGTGGGCCATGGCATACAGGTCGTACACCTCTGGCACCTTATCCGCCTTATTGTAGCGTGCCTGAAAGAGAGAAACAATGAAAATTAGTAATTAAAGGGCTCAAGCTAGCATGATGAATGAATTGCATGAATCATGAAGCAAACCACATACCCAGTTGCGCCCGAACTGATATAAGTTGGAGCTGCCTTGATGGTGTGGCACACCTTCCATTTGGGCACGTTTGTCCTTGGCCTCCTTGTGGAGGGCTAGCCATCGTTGTGAGCACCACTCATCGACCAACACCTCCCAACAATCCATCCAATCCGCACACCATCTCGGAGGCGCCTAAGTTAGCAAATAGAAACTTGAGCGCTACGGCTAAGAATTACTAAATGAAGGAACTTAAGTAGAGAAGGCCTTAAGAATTACCTTCATGTACTGCTCCTTACTCAGGAACTTATCGCGGCACGCCGGCTTGGTCTTCTTGATACCACGCAAGGCGTAGTAGTCTCGAACAGCCTGCACCCGAGCCTCGTGCCGTAAGTTCTGGAGTAGGCGCTTGCAGACGTTCTCGATAACATGTGCCACGTCCTCCTCGTATCCCTCCTCACACCTGTAGAATGTCTGCAATCAAATGAGACAATGTTGATTAGTACAATTAATAACTAGCTATTTGAAGATTTTTAAATGTGTAAAGGAGAAATTACCCAGAACTTTCTGATCACCATGTCTGCCCTCGTGTCACACACGACACCGTCGATAATCTCATTTGGCGGGGCCGGGGCAGCCACGTAGTGCTCCCAGCTCAATCCAAGCTCTGGAAGCCGACCCTCACCAGGCAACATGACAAACCCCGGGAAGTTTTGTCGGCAAAGAACTCCAAGGACGGAGTTGGGCCGGCGGACACTATGATGGTGGTCCCAACCCCTGTAGCATGACAAGGCCAACGCATTAGTTATTTGAAAAAACGTGAATGCACAAGGTACAAAAATATTAAATGCACTTACGTACCTCTCCCCATCAGGGAAAATCAACCACCTCTGCTCGCGGGTCACCGGCACGGACGGGAGCCGTGTAGCACCACGCTGGTAGACGGTGCCCCCCTCCTCCTCAAGATCAGTCGGCTCCCCGCCATCATCAGCATGGCCACTCGGCTCCTCGGGCTGATCCGGCCAGGTACCCCATCCGGACGTGTGCTCCTCCGGGGTCACGTGGGCCGAACTCTCGTGGGCCGAAGACCCGTGGACCGGAGTCCGTGTGGCCTCCTCCTCGGACGAGTCCACCCTAGCAGTCACGTGCTCGGGTGAAACGGCTGGGGGTGGCGGCGAGGAAGGCACCGTAGCAGTCACCCTACATCCTCTCCCACGACCACGTGCCCCACCTCCTCTCCTCCTACCTCATCCCCTGCTGGGCACCACGGTCGACGAAGAAGGGCCCGGCGGTGTGGCCATACTGTCCAGCAACGCTCGGCAGAGAGGTGCATCTGGAATGGAAGACCTCAGACCACGCTCCCGACCAGTGCCCACCATCTTTCAACACCTGCCATGACAAACAGTAAATGAAATTAGTACAACATAAAAAAAGACCGACATGAATAATAATATGTGTATCACTTAAGTGTATCATCATCAGGTACAACATAAAAAATGTAATACCCGACACTACTAATAATCTCGATCAGTATCATCAATAAATGCATAATCATCATCATCACTATAATCAATGACGGGCTCATAGGGTTCATTGGCATCAACATGTGCAAGGCCACCTTGACGTAATCGGTCAAGCATTGACAGGTCATCCGCAGCAGTAACCTCTTCTTGTTCCGGCTCTTCTTGTTCCTCCTCTGGGGTGATGTCAGATTCATTGTCGCTGTCTACTTCAATGTTTTGGGGTGAAGTATAGCGGTTCTTGAAACGCTTTTTGGAAAGACGTGTCTCTTGGAAGAATTCTCCTTCATATGTGTCTGGGTTAATGTGAGGTTCATAATCCTCTTCCTTTGGGGGAGAAAGTCTAGCACGTGGCGGCACTTCATAAACGACATCCCAACCTTTCAGATTTGGATTAGTTTGGCAGGCCCACGGTAGATAGAATACTTGGGTCGCCTGTTGAGCCATAATATAGACATCAGGAACATCTAAATGAGTGCTTTGGTTGATTTCAACTAGCCCTACATGTTCATGAGTCCTTCTAGTCTCCTTCGGCTGAAACCAATAACATTTGAAGACTACGACATTCGGTGGGTTTTCACCATAGAACAGAAGTTCATAAATTGCTTCAACCCTCCCATAATACTCGGTACCTCCTTCGCCGATAGCAGATACACAACAATTTGTTGACTTTCGGTCCGACATAGATAGCTCTTTGCCATAGGTACGAAAGCGATACCCGTTGATGTCGTACTTGTCAAATGAACGGACCTTATAGTCAAAACCATTAGCGACTTGTCTCAATTCGGCGTCCATAGACTCTGAATTAGCCTACAGGTTTAATATGAAAGGATTGTTGCATTATGCACAAATTAGCGAATGAAATGAAATTTTCTAATAGAAATTACCGTTTGTTTGAACCAAGAGATGAAACCGGGATAGCCACCTCCTTGCTTTGCGAGAAGCTCATACTCTTCGATGGAATCCTTTTGGATCTCCGCTCCATACGAGAATATGGTGACGTATCGACTGTATGACATATCCAGGAATAAGAGTAGTTCAAAGGAAATAGAAGTTGCGAAACAATGTACCGAGAACTTACTCGATGTACGGCCGCACTTCTATCAGTTTGTTGAAGATATACAACGAAATGGTCCGCCATTCTTCGTTATCCAAAGATACTGGATGTGAAACACTAGCTGGTGCGAGATTCCCTTTGAATAGGCTGAGGTTGGATCCACCCTTTTTAGGCTCGTCAGCATTGTACCGAGGCTTCGGATTATGCAAATGACGATTTTTGGCTTCGTAGTGCACTGTTACGAAGTTTGCCGCCTCCTCTGTAATGAATGCCTCAGCCATCGATGCTTCAATTCTACGTTTATTTTTACATTTTTCTCGAAGCGTCTTCTGCATCCTCTCAGTTGGGTAGCACCAACGATTTTGCACGGGGCCCCCCAATCTTGCCTCGGTCAGGAGATGCAAAATCAAATGCTGCATTGGATTAAAGAAGCCCGGTGGAAAGATCTTCTCTAACTTGCAGATCAACTCCGGCGCCAACTCTTCCATTTCTTCTAGCACGCCAGGCGATAGTTCTTTCACACAAAGAACATGGAAGAAATAGCTGAGTTCTGCTAGTACTAGCCATTCATCCTCAGGGATGAAGCCACGCAACATCACCGGCATTACCCGCTCAATCCATATGTGCCAATCATGACTCTTGAGACCAAATATCTTCAGTTTATCAAGATTCGCTCCCCTCTTTAGATTCGCCACATACCCATCGGGAAACATCAACTGCTGTTGCACCCACAAGAGAATTTCCCTCATAGCTGGCCTTCCAAGATTGAACCATGCCTTTGGCTTCGTCCAGTTCTGCTTTCCTTCGGTTCTTTCATGTTTTGTAACGGCCTATCACATAGCGCCTCCAGATCGACTCTAGCCTTAGTATTATCCTTTGACTTCCCATCTATGCCGAATAATGTACCAAAAAGTGCCTCGGCGATATTCTTCTCAGTGTGCATCACGTCGATGTTGTGTGGGCAAAGGAGGTCTTTGAAGTAAGGCAGATCCCATAAGCATGTTTTGTGAGTCCACGTGTGCTTAGTATTATACCCCTTGAAGTACCCTGGACGTTGTGGATCTGGCTCGAGAGCGTTTAACTGATCCAGGGTCTGTTGGCCTGTCAATGCAGGTGGTGCAGAGTTTTTGACAACTCTACCCCTGATGAAGTTCTTCTTGTCTTTCCTGAACTTATGGCGAGGATCCAGGAACTGTCTATGCACGTCGAAGCAAGAAAACTTGCGACCGGCCTAAAGCCAACGAAACTCAAGAGCTCCCTTGCATGTGGGGCACGGGAACCTTCCATGCACACACCAGCCAACGAATAGCGCATACGCCGGCAAGTCATGCGTCGAGTACATGTACCAGACACGCATTATGAAGTTCCGTTTGCTAAAGGCGTCGTATGTCTTGAACCCATTATCCCAGGCTTCTTGCAATTCGTCCTTAAGCGGCTGCATGTACACATTCATATTTTTGCCCGGATAGTTGGGTCCTGGAATTATCAACGTCAGGAAAATGTTCTTTCTTTGCATAATCTGTCCGGGGGGGAGATTGAGTGGAAAGACAAGTACGGGCCAACAACTATATTGGGCTGCCGTCATACCAAACACACTGAACCCATCCGTGCTGATGCCGACTCGAGGATGCCTCGGATCTGCTGCTTTGTCAGCATGTAATTCATCAAACTTTTTCCACGCAACACCATCCGATGTGTGTACCATCATCAGATTCCCATCTGCATCTAGTTCGGTTCTTTTGCCTGTTTTGTGCCATGTCATCTGTCTGGCCGTCTCTTCGACCATGAAAAGACGTTGAAGTCTTGGTACGATTGGCATATACCGAAGAACACTAACGGGGATTTTGGTCTGTGTCTTCTCACCCATACCGTTGTCTACCACAATATACCTGGAAGACTTGCAAATGGGACAATATTTCAAGTCCGCATAGTCAAGCCTAAATAAGGCACATCCTTTCTCACAGGCATGTATCTTCTCATAGGGCATCTTCAGTGCACGGAGGATTTTGTCCGACTGGTACAGGTTTGCAGGCATTACATGGCCTTTGGGTAGAAAGCGTCCAAATACTGTCATAATTGCGTCATAGCATTCTCTGCCCAAGTTGAACTGAGCCTTCAGAGCCATTACTTGTGAGATGGCATCCAACTGACAAAGCTCAGTGTGCTCGTGGAGCGGACGTTTCGAAGACTCCAACATTTCATTGAAGGCCTTTGCAGATTCCTCCATCTCCTCATCCGAATCCCGAGCATCATCATAGTCTTGCACCATGTTTTCCATCCCGGTACCATGCTCGTCGGTGCGACGACGATCCACCTCAGCTCGGTCACGTTGGGCAGACTCACCATGAAATGTCCACACCGTATAATCGGGCGTAAAACCACTCTTCTGCAGGTGTTTGCCCATTTCAGCCTCTGTCTTCTTTTCCCAATTGCCGCACCGGAAACAGGGGCACCAGGTTTTCTTTTGGCCATTTGCAAATGCGGCTTGCACAAACCCCTTAGTTTTTGTGAACCATTCAGCGCTCCATTTGTTCTGACCAGTGTGACCGGTATACATCCAAGCACGGTCACTCATCTTGACTTTCAGAGCTACTGGACACACAACAATTATATATGTAATTCACCATGTATATATTCATCAGTTGATCTACTTTGTCAATTTTATTACGTCCATGCAACCTACACTCTAATAGGTAATGATAGGTCCTAATCCCACCCGTGTATGTGTAGATTGGGTTCATTTTCCCATGCTATGCTCCGGATCCGACGCAAAATTTCGGCAGCACCTCCCCGCTGTTCTCCTGATACACGTCTCTGCAATAAACAGAGAGGATGTGTACCCGGAGAACAACAGGGGAGGCACTGACGAAATATATGCGTCGGATCCAGAGCAAAGCATATGGGAAAACGAACCCAATCTACACATACTCGGGCTGTCCATGGATAGCGTTGGACAATTCGAAAGAATCAAGGTTATAAATATGCAAATGCATGCATATTTATAACTATGACGCTTTCGAACGGGAGACACATATTGGTTACGCATACTGATGATTCAAGACACATATATAGCTAGCTATCAAGTTTCATCGGAATAGATCAAATAATTAATGGGGGAGGAGGACTTGTCATTTGTGCTCACCCACGAACGAAGGGGCAGAGCTCGTCAAACGCACGGCGAGGTCGTCGAACACCAAACCTCGCAGCGATGAAACAACTGCACATTTAAAACTACACGATCAACACAATTATATATGATGTTTTTCATAACTAAATCGAAAAATATATGACCTAACTAATAATTCACAAATATATGACCCCGTCGGCCTCTGGAAGGCCAAAGAACACCTTAATTTTTGGGAGGTGTCGGTGGTCGGGGTGCCCTGTCGGTGTCGGGGTGCCGTGTCGGGGTCGGGGTCTCAGGGTCGGGGTGTCGGGTCGGGGTGCCGGGTCGGGGTCGGGGTGCCGTGTCGGTGTCGGGGTCGGGGTGTCGGGTCCGACTCGCGGTCGGGGTCGGGGTCTCGGGGTCGGGGTGTCGGGTCGGGGTGCCGGGTCGGGGTCGGGGTGCCGTGTCAGTGTCGGGTCGGGGTGTCGGGTCAGGCCCGGGGTCTCGGGGTCGGGGTCTCGGGGTCGGGGTGTCAGGTCAGGCTCGGGGTCGGGGTCTCGGGGTCGGGGTCTCGGGGTCGGGGTGTCTGGTCGGGGTGCCGGGTCGTGGTCGGGGTGCCGTGTCGGTGTCGGGGTAAGGGTGGGTGTGGTGTTAGGGTGTCGGTGTCGGGGTCGGGGTTTCGGGTCGGGGTGTCGGGTTGGGGTCGGGGTGCCGTGTCCGTGTCGGGGTCGGGGTGTCGGGTCAGGCTCGGGGTCGGGGTGTCGGGGTCGGGGTCGGGGTCGGGGTGTCGGGGTCGGGGTCGGGGTGTCGGGGTCGGGGTCTACGGGTCGGGGTGCCGGGTCGGGGTCGGGGTGCGGTGTCGGGTCAGGGTGCCGTGTCGGGTCGGGGTGCCGTGTCGGGTCGGGGGTTTTTCCTCTTTTTTCCTTTTCTTCTTCTTCCTTTTCTTCCTTTTCTTCCTTTTCTTCCTTTTTTTTCCTTCTTCTTCTTCTTCTTCTTCTTCTTCTTCCTCCTTTCCTTTTTCCTCTTCTTCTTCTCCTCCTCTCCTCTTTTTTCTTCTTCTTTTTCCTCTTCTTCTTTTTTCTTATCCTCCTCCACTTCTTCTTCTTCCTCTTCTTCTTCTCCTCCTCTCCTCTTTTTCTCTTCTTCTTCTTCTTTCCTCAAACTAAACTAAACCTAAAACTAAACCTAAAACTAAACCTAAAACTAAAACTAAAACTAAACATAAACCTAAAACAAATAAGACAGAAAAAAAGGAAAAAAAACTAAATCTAAACATAAAACTAAACTAAAACTAAACCTAAAACTAAAACTAAATCTAAACTAAAACTAAAAAGGAAAAAAACAGAAAAAAACAGAAAAAAGGAGGCCGGGGCTCACCTTCTGCAGCGCCGGTGGAGGAGGGGGCGGGGCAGTGGAGGAGCTGGCTGGGGCGCGGGGCGGCCTGGGGCGGCGGGGGGCCGGGCCCGGCGCGGTGGGGCGCGGGGCGGCGGGGGGCCGGGGCGGGGGGGCGACGGGGCAGTGGGGGGGGCAAGAGGCGGCGGCGGCGGCGGGGGTGCGTGGTGGGGCGCGGGGCGGGACGAAGTGGTGAGAACAGAGAGGCGGGTGGGGGGCACGGGCCGTTAGATAGTGCCCTCTTTGCCGTCCGCCACTTTGCCTCTTTGCCGTCTGCTGGCGGACGGCAAAGAGGTGGCACGTTAAGTTTTTCCCAAACGGGCGGGGGGTGGGGTCTCGGGGTCGGGGTGTCTGGTCGGGGTGCCGGGTCGGGGTTGGGGTGCCGTGTCGGTGTCGGGGTAAGGGTGGGTGTGGTGTCAGGGTGTCGGTGTCGGGGTGTCGTGTCGGTGTCGGGGTCGGGGTCTCGGGGTCGGGGTGTCGGGTTGGGGTCGGGGTGCCGTGTCCGTGTCGGGGTCGGGGTGTCGGGTCAGGCTCGGGGTCGGGGTGTCGGGGTCGGGGTCGGGGTGTCGGGGTCGGGGTCTAGGGGTCGGGGTGCCGGGTCGGGGTCGGGGTGCGGTGTCGGGTCGGGGTGCCGTGTCGGGTCGGGGTTTTTTCCCTTTTCTTCTTCTTCCTTTTCTTCCTTTTTTTCCTTCTTCTTCTTCTTCTTCTTCTTCTTCTTCCTCCTTTCCTTTTTCCTCTTCTTCTTCTCCTCCTCTCCTCTTTTTTCTTCTTCTTTTTCCTCTTCTTCTTTTTTCTTATCCTCCTCCTCTTCTTCTTCTTCCTCTTCTTCTTCTCCTCCTCTCCTCTTTTTCTCTTCTTCTTCTTCTTTCCTCAAACTAAACTAAACCTAAAACTAAACCTAAAACTAAAACTAAATCTAAATCTAAACTAAACATAAACCTAAAACAAATAAAACAGAAAAAAGGAAAAAACTAAATCTAAACCTAAAACTAAACTAAACCTAAACCTAAAACTAAAACTAAAACTAAATCTAAACTAAAACTAAAAAGGAAAAAAGCAGAAAAAAAAAACAGAAAAAAGGAGGCCGGGGCTCACCTTCTGCAGCGCCGGTGGAGGAGGGGGCGGGGCGGTGGAGGAGCTGGCTGGGGCGCGGGGCGGCCTGGGGCGGCGGGGGGCTAGGCTCGGCGCGGTGGGGCGCGGGGCGGTGGGGCGCCGGGGCGGCGGGGGGCTGGGGCGCCCGGGCGGCGGGGGGCTGGGGCGGCGGGGGGCCGGGGCGGGGGGGGGGGGCGACGGGGCGGTGGGGGGGCAAGAGGCGGCGGCGCGCGGCGGGCTGCGGCGGCGGGGGTGCGTGGTGGGGCGCGGGGCGGGACGAAGTGGTGAGAACAGAGAGGCGGGCGGGGGGCACGGGCCGTTAGATAGTGCCCTCTTTGCCGTCCGCCTCTCTTTGCCGTCCGCCACTTTGCCTCTTTGCCGTCTGCTGGCGGACGGCAAAGAGGTGGCCCGTTAAGTTTTTCCCAAACGGGTGGGGGGTGGGGGCCACCTCTCTCTTTGCCGTCTGCCAGCTGACGGCAAAGATTCTTTGCCCTCTGCCAGCAGACGGCAAAGAACTGGCGGACGGCAAAGAGCTTCTTTGCCGTCTGCTTTTTGGTAGCTGATGGCAAAGAGCTGCTTTGCCGTCAGCTAGCAGACGGCAAAGAGCTGGCAGATGGCAAATTAGCTGATTCCAGTAGTGTCATACAATAAAATTTAGCATCATGCCTTGACCATATCACATCACAACATGCCCTGCAAAAACAAGTTAGACGTCCTCTACTTTGTTGTTGCAAGTTTTACGTGGCTGCTACGGGCTTAAGCAAGAATCAATCTTACCTACGCATCAAAACCACAACGATAGTTTGTCAAGTTGGTGTTGTTTTAACCTTCGCAAGGACCGGGCATAGCCACACTCGGTTCAACTAAAGTTGGAGAAACTGTCACCCGCAAGCCACCTATGTGCAAAGCACGTCGGGAGAACCGGTCTCGCGTAAGCATACACGTAATGTCGGTCCGGGCCGCTTCGTCCAACAATACCGCCGAACCAAAGTATGACATGCTGGTAAGCAGTATGACTTATATCGCCCACAACTCACTTGTGTTCTACTCGTGCATAT
This sequence comes from Triticum monococcum, assembly GCA_034509565.1. Lineage (NCBI taxonomy): Eukaryota > Viridiplantae > Streptophyta > Magnoliopsida > Poales > Poaceae > Triticum > Triticum monococcum. Next base: position 617,022,375 of record CM067846.1, read on the forward strand.
AACATCAACATATAAAACCTAGGCTCGGATGCCACTGTTGGGAACGTAGTAATTTCAAAAAATTCCTACGCACATGCAAGATCATGGTGATGCATAGCAACGAGAGGGGAGAGTGTGATCTACGTACCCTTGTAGACCGACAGCGGAAGCGTTTAGCACAACGCGGTTGATGTAGTCGTACGTCTTCATGGCTCGACCGATCAAGCACCGAAACTACGGCACCTCCGAGTTCTAGCACACGTTCAGCTCGATGACGTTCCCTGGACTCCGATCCAGCAAAGTGTCGGGGAAGAGTTCCGTCAGCACGATGGTGTGGTGACGATCTTTGATGTTCTACTGTCGCAGGGCTTCGCCTAAGCACCGCTACAATATTGTCGAGGATTATGGTGGAAGGGGGCACCGCACACGGCTAAGAATATGATCACGTGGATCAACTTGTGTCTAGGGGTGCCCCCTGCCCCCGTATATAAAGGATCAAGGGGGGTGCGCCCGGCCAGGAGGAGGGCGCGCCAGGAGGAGTCCTACTCCCACCGGGAGTAGGATCCCCCCCTTCCTAGTTGGAATAGGATTCGAGAGGGGGAAAGAGGAGAGAGAGAAGGAAGGGGGGCGTCGCCCCCTCTCCTTGTCCTATTCGGACTAGGGGGGAGGGGCGCGCGGCCCAGCCCTGGCCACCTCTCCTCTCTTCCACTAAAGCCCACTAAGGCCCATATACCTCCCGGGGGGTTCCGGTAACCTCCCGGTACTCCGGTAAAATCCCGATTTCACCCGGAACACTTCCGATATCCAAATACAGGCTTCCAATATATCAATCTTTATGTCTCGACCATTTCGAGACTCCTCGTCATGTCTGTGATCACATCCGGGACTCCGAACAAACTTCGGTACATCAAAATGCATAAACTCATAATATAACTGTCATCGAAACCTTAAGCGTGCGGACCCTATGGGTTCGAGAACAATGTAGACATGACCGAGACACGTCTCCGATCAATAACCAATAGTGGAACCAGGATGCTCATATTGGCTCCTACATATTCTACGAAGATCTTTATCGGTCAGACCGCATAACAACATACGTTGTTCCCTTTGTCATCGGTATGTTACTTGCCCGAGATTCGATCGTCGGTATCTCAATACCTAGTTCAATCTCGTTACCGGCAAGTCTCTTTACTCGTTTCGTAATACATCATCTCACAACTAACTCATTAGTTGTAATGCTTGCAAGGCTTATGTGATGTGCATTACTGAGAGGGCCCAGAGATACCTCTCCGACAATTGGAGTGACAAATCCTAATCTCGAAATACGCCAACCCAACATTTACCTTTGGAGACACCTGTAGAGCTCCTTTATAATCACCCAGTTACGTTGTGACGTTTGGTAGCACACAAAGTGTTCCTCCGGTAAACGGGAGTTGCATAATATCATAGTCACAGGAACATGTATAAGTCATCAAGAAAGCAATAGCAACATACTAAATGATCGGGTGCTAAGCTAATGGAATGGGTCATGTCAACCACATCATTCTCCTAATGATGTGATCCCATTAATCAAATGACAACACATGTCTATGGTTAGGAAACATAACCATCTTCGATTAACGAGCTAGTCAAGTAGAGGCATACTAGTGACGTTTGGTTTGTCTATGTATTCACACAAGTATTATGTTTCCGGATAATACAATTCTAGCATGAATAATAAACATTTATCATGATATAAGGAAATAAAAATAATAACATTATTATTGCCTCTAGGGCATATTTCTTTCAAGATGATCCTTAAATCAGTTATTCTAACTGTTTCAAGTCTCGGGGGCTACTGGTATATATATAATTACCAAAAATTTCTTACCTGTATGTCTTTTACATATTGCTCCGTGGCTCTGGCTAGACCATTTTGAGCAGCACGGAGGTACGCATCTCCTGAATTGAAGGCATCCAATGCCTCTTGGGAGAAACAAGCGTCGCGAAGAACAGTCCGGCAACGCCTGTGGTTCATGGCACTCTCCACCTCGAAATCGGTGGCAGACAGCCTATCTGCATCCTTTGTCGAAGGAGCGTCCGGTGCGCGCCTTGTGTTCGCCTCCGCTTCCGTACCAGGCTTTGGAGCCTGGCTGGTGGAGGCGCGATTGGCAACCTCTCCGGATATAGTCCGGCGAGGTCTCTTCGTCCTGAAGAAAGCACGTGCATTAATATGCCTTGAAGGAATAACACCTAGGAATAAGATGGCGCGCTATACCTTTGTGTCGGCGTCTCAGTCCGGACCGCACTTCTTTTCGGCCCGCGGGGCCTCGTTGCCCCTCGTTGGCTAGTCGCCGCAAGCTCGGCCTCCCGTCTCAAGGACCTCCCCTGCAAAACATGGTTGTCATACGGCAGTCAAAAACACGCGAGGACAGATCCCTTTTCAAAGTGCTGGGACTTCGGTCTCAGTTACCTGTGAGGCTGGGAGTAGCCCTGGGTAATCGGCCGTAATGGCCACCAAGGCGTTGTCCTTGCTCAATTGATGAAATACCCCATCAATCAGCTCCATAGATAAGACTGGATCCTCTTGAGAGGACGGGTCGAGGGACCGTCCCGGGTCCTTGGGTTGTTTTGACGATTGTTTTGATGGAATTGTGAGGAATTGTGAGGAATTGAGTATAGAACAACCTTGGAAAATTTCGCCGCGTTCCGATGGAGGAATCTCTGGCAAACTCTGGTATACTCGAGCCCTATCGAATCTGGATAGGAATCTGGATGAGTTTAGGGAGAGGGGTCCAACATCCAGCTCGGAGATCCTTTAGCAAATCCCACCGTTCACCGGCTGCAGAATTACTATATCAACAACCCCTCATAATTTCAACTCGATTCGACCATTCAAACTCCAGGAAACGTCCAATGAGTACATCAATTTTCGGATTTGTTTTTTGCGTGAAGAATCGAACCTGAGTTCATCTTTTTGATGAAGGGTTATCGGACATCCTTTTTGAAGGATTTTTTTCCAAAGTATCGTGTTTTGTTCACAAACATGTGCCCACAAATTTTGATCTTTTTCCGAGGAGATCTTCACCGGCACGTCAGTGTCAAACCAGCCGGACACGTTGCTCCACGGTTACCGACCTGTGCTAGACAAGTCATCGCTTTGTCGAGCCGAGGGCAACCTCATTGGATCATCAATCTGGCGAGCCAACCAAGAGTTCGGCATGGCGAAGTCTAAGTCATCACCAACATCGTCGCCCCACTGATTACACAGGGCGGGCATACTAGCGTCGCCGCGCGGCCATTTCATCAAGCTGACATCATCCACGTCACAAACTTTGATCTGCGTCGGCATTATCGTGCCACCTCTTCTTCAAGTGGACGTTTTAACACGCCGACCTGCTTTGACATGTCGGTTGCACGGGGGCTTCGGCGTCACCGGCCGACCAGCTTCATCACGTCGGCTAGACCAGGGGTTTCCTCACGAGACCTTTCGAAGAAAATGTGCACTTTTTTTCGGCACATCCTATTTGGCACTTCAGGCGCCCCGATATAGTGCATTTGGCAAATGGGTGCACACAGCTCCTGCGAGTTGGGCCAGCCAATCTAAAGTTTCCCTCTTCGGATTTTAACACGCAAAAACTAGGCACGTAACGGGATTGAACTGGACACCTCACTGTTCGAAGGAAGCACAACAACCACCGGGCTATCTAACCCACTTGTGCACAATTATATTGTTTCTTCCTTTTATTTTTTCTTTAGTTTAGTTTTTCTTTTTTCTTGTTTCTTTTTCTTGTTTTCTTTTCTTAAATGCGTGCTTTTTTCCTTAATTCATTTTTTCTAAATTAGATGAACTTTTTTCAAATTTGATGTTTTTAAAATTCAATGAACTTTTTAAAATCTGATGAACTTTTTTCAAATTTGATGATTTTTTCCAAATACAGGACTCCCTCAGGGACCGAACATGGGTAAAGACTATGTGTTCTTCGTCTCTTGTTACCATTGATCCGATCTCATAGCTCAGGCCCCCTACCCGAGATCGGCCGGTCTTGACGCCGACATTGATGCTTTTATTGAGAGCCCGATGTGTGATCGCAAAGGATCGATGGCTCGTCTGCAGATTGACAACAGTTTTTTCTGGACAACGGATTCATGTTCGCCGTCCCTGTCTCCTCGAGCGTAACTTTGACGATTGTTTCGGTGGAATTGTGAGGAATTGAGTATAGAACAACCTTGGAAAATTTCGCCGCGTTCCGATGGAGGAATCTCTGGCAAACTCCGATATACCGGAGCCCTGTCGAATCTGGATAGGAATCTGGATGAGTTTACGGTGAGGGGTCCAGCATCCAGCTCGGAGAGCCTTTAGCAAATCCCACCCTTCACCGGCTGCGGAATTACTATATCAACAACCTCTCAAAATTTCAGCTCGATTCGACTGTTCAAACTCTGAGAAACGTCCAATGAGTAGATCAATTTTCGGATTTGTTTTCTGCGCGAAGAATCCGAGTTCATCTTTTTGATGAACGGGTTATCAGACGTCCTTTTTAAAGGATTTTTTTTGCCAAAGTATTGTGTTTTGTTCGCAAACATGTGCCCACAAATTTTGATCTTTTTCCGAGGAGATCTTCACCTTCACGTTAGTGTCAACTAGCCGAACAATGTTGCTCCACGGTTGCCGACCTGTGCTAGACAGGTCATCGCTTTGTCAAGCCGAGGTCAACCTCATTGGATCATCAATCCAGTGAGCCGACCAAGAGTTCGGCATGGCGAAGTCTAAGACATTACCAACATTGTCGCCCCACTGATTACACAGGGTGGGCATACCAGCATCGCCGCGCGGTCACTTCGTCAAGCTGACATCGTCCACGTCACAAACTTTGACCTGCGTCGGCATTATCGTGCTACCTCTTCCTCAAGTGCACGTTTTAACACGCCGATCTGCTTTGACATGTTGGCTGCATGGGGACTTTGGCGTCACCAGCCGACCAGCTTCGTCACGTCGGCTAGACCAGGGGCTTCCTCACGAGACCTTTTGAAGAAGCTGCGCACTTTTTTTCGGCACATCCTATTTGGCACTCCAGGCGCCCCGATATATAGTGCATTCGGCAAACGGGTGCACACACCTCCTGCGAGCTGGGCCGGCCCATTTAAAGTTTTCCTCTTCGGATTTTAACCCGCAAAAACCAGGCACGTAACGGGATTGAAATGGACACCTCACCGTTTGAAGGAAGCACAACAACCACCGGGCTATCTAACCCGCTTGTGCACAATTATGTTGTTTCTTCCTTTTATTTCTTTCTTTACTTCAGTTTTTCTTTTTTCGTTTACTTTTTTTGTTTTCTCAAATGCGTGTTTTTTTCCTTAATTCATGTTTTTTTGAAATTAGATGAAATTTTTTCAAATTTGATGTTTTTAAATTCAATGAACTTTTAAAATAAGATGAACTTTTTTCAAATTTGATGATTTTTTCCAAATCTGATGAACTTTTTTCAAATTAGATGATTTTTTTCATATTCGATGATTTGTTTTTCAAATCCGATGAACTTTTTTCAATTTTGATGATTTTTGTTTCAAATCCGGTGAACTTATTTCAAATTCGATGAACTTTTGTTTCATAATAGGTGAAACTTTTTCCAAAATTGATGAGCTTTTTTCAAATCTATGATTTTCTTCGTGAACTTTTCCCAAATTCATGAGCTTCATTTTCAAATTCTTGAACTTTTTTTCAAATTTGTTTAAATTTTAGAATAGCCAATGGTCAGGAAAAGAATCGAGACGAGCGATCTGACCGACTGCTTCAGTGCTTATGGGGCCGGCCCAGCCGGCAGCGAAGGTGCCAGGCGCCTGAAGCGCCAATTAGGAGCTCCCCATATTTCCACCTCCTTATTTGTTACTATTTCGTTTTTTCTTCTGTCGAGGCTTTCACACCCTTCTGAGTTCCACACTGTGGGGCCTGGCGGGGAGGGGGTAAAAACCCTGCTCTGTTTCACACCGCGGTGCGCGTGTGCCCCACCCACCCCGACCCAGGGACGACACGACACGGACGGTAAAATTCAAATCCCGAATCCCCCCGAAAATTCGAACCGTCCCGCCCTCTCCACGCGCTCGCCCCAAAAATTTGGGCTCCGGGCACCCCCTCCCGCCCGCCCGCCCGCCCGCTGGGGGTTTTCTCTAAAACCCCCAGCCCTCCCCCTCCCACCCCCATTCCAATCCCAATCCCCAAACCCCAAACCCCAGCCGCCGAAGCCCCTCCCAGATCCGGACCCTCCCCCGGAACCCTAGCCAGCCGCGCGCGACCCCATGGCGCCGCCCAGCTCGCCGCCCTCGGCCGCCGCGCCCGCGCGGTCCTCCTCCCGCAAGCGCTCCGCCTCCGCCAAGGCCGCGCCCGAGGAGGCCACGGTCACCAAGCGCCCCCGCAAGGGCACCACCTCCGGCAAGAAGAAGCCGGCGCCCAAGGCCAAGAAGCAGCAGAAGGCCACCAAGGCGCCGCGGGAGAAGAAGCAGAAGGCGGCGGAGGAGCGGCCCGAGGACGAGGTGTGCGCGGAGGAGCCCGACGAGGAGGAGCTCGCCCTCGGGGAGGAGGACGAACCCTCCGCCTCCGGGGAGCAGCAGCAGGAGGCCGCGGCCAAGAGGCGCGTGGCGCAGCCGTCCAAGAAGGCCCGGAACGTGGCCGCCGGCGACAAGGAGCCCGAGTTCCTCGGCACGCCCGTCCCCGCCGACGAGGCCCGCGCCAAGTGGCCCCAGCGCTACCAGCGCGGCTCCCCCAAGAGGTGTGTGCACCGTCTCTCCCGGATCTAATTCCCGGCTTTACATTTCGCTTGGTTGTTGAGCCTTGTGTGTTTGCCCCTGCAGGCCGGATGATGAGGAGGACATGAAGGCGCGTGTCCACTACCGCTCCGCCATGGTCGACGGCGTGGTCTACGCGCTGGGCGACGATGTCTACGTCATGGTAAAAGATCGACTCCGCCCCTTCCTACCATAAAAGTGCCTGCTTTCCTCCGTGAAACTGTACTTGGGTTGTGATGCTTGGCTAGTTCAACGGAGCAAGACGGAAAGCCCTGTTTTATTTATATAAATAATACTAGTAGAAATTGCTCCACTAGCATTGACTAGTTACTGCTAAGGCCTGACATGTATAAAATTGCCCCTGATAGGATTTGAAATGGATGTACTCTAGAATACTCGATTTTCTTACACAATGTCTTTCCATTTCTAGTTACTGTTTACATCCGTATATAAAAGGTTTGAAACTTACAAAAAAAATGCTTCCAAATAGGATTTTAAATGTATGTAGTCTGGGATACTTGTACTGTATTTTCTTACAAAATGTGCTGTTCATTTTTGGCATTTTTACCCTTTTCCGATTGTATAATGGATGCTCTAAATGCCTGCTTAATGTGGATCTAGCTTGCAAAGTTTGTGCTTGTTTACACATTATTCCTGAATGTGAACTTAATTATTCGGTGGAAAGTGTATAACAATCAGATAGTCGAGCTCCTGTATTTTCATCATGCTTCAGTAATCACTTCCTATCTTAAATTGTTATTTGTTTTTGCCATTTATAGGCTGGGGAAAATGAGGCTGATTACATTGGCAGAATAACTGAGTTTTTTGAGGGTATTGACAAGACCAGCTACTTTACCTGCCGTTGGTACTTCCGTCCAGAGGACACGGTGCGTATTGATTGAGCATTGTTGCAGTATGCACTGTCTGTACTAATGCCTGGATAGCTTGTAACTAACAGTTATCTTGCAGGTTATATCTAGAGCCAAATTTGTCAATGATCACACACATGACCCAAAGCGTGTCTTTCTCTCCGAGGAAAAGAATGATAATCCGCTTGACTGCATCATATCAAAGGTCAAGATAATCCATGTTGATCCCAATGTAGGTGCCACTGTTCAAAACTTTGTCAATTGTCAAAGCGCCACTTATATATTGTTTCTCACCAATGTTCTCCTTGATTTCAGATGGACCCAGCAGCCAAGGCCAAACTGGTGGCTCGCACTGACTTATACTATGACATGTCATATACAGTTGCTTATTCTACATTTGCTAACATCCCATCAGGTAATTGCAGTTCCTTGCTTACATTATTTGCACATGGCATTGCTCTTACACAAACTAGTTGTTGATCTGTGCATTGTGTGCTGCTGCTGCATGTTTTGCACACTATGGTTTATTTATTTTAGCTCCTCCACAGTTCATTGCAAGGTGTGCTTTGGTTTTCGGTTAACTCATAAGCCTTGAAAAAAATAATAAAAAGATATTCTTTCACCATTCCTTGGTGATTGTAATCATGTCTGGTTCTGAGTTTCATCACTTAAACTTGTACATGCAACTTTCAACATATGCTGCTGAGCTAAAATTTCTATGATCCTCCAATGTTAAATCTAATCCAAGTTGTTAACTTGTGATCTAAAAAATGATTACTCTATGACTAGATGGTTTATTAGTACAGATAAGCTGGTTGACAGATTATTCACTCCCAGAATTTAAACAATTGATTTGCCCCTGTATTCTTCCATCTTATTATCAATATTCACTTTGCAATTTGCATTTTCTGTAGACACCACAGAGAATTCTGGTATTTCTACTGATGCTGATTCAGAGAATGGGGCCCCAGTAAAAACGGCATCCCTCCTTGACCTGTATTCTGGTTGCGGTGGGATGTCAACAGGGCTGTGCTTGGGTTCAGCACTTGCTGGCCTGAAACTTGAAACAGTAATAAGCCTGCCAAACATTTTGTTTAGGACTGTTTTTGACATTTCTCAGCACTAACTGTTCTATTTCTTCTTTATAGAAATGGGCTGTTGACCTGAACAACTTTGCATGCAAGAGCCTTAAATATAACCATCCCAAAACAGAGGTGTGGCTTCTAAATTTCATTCTTAGATTCTAGTATTTGTTCTTTAGACCTGGTATAAAAGATCTTCATCTCTGATTGTAGGTTCGAAATGAAAAAGCCGAGGATTTTCTTGCACTTCTTAAGGAATGGGCGATTCTATGTGACAAATATGTCCATAGCAATGATTCTGATGCGGCAGAACCTGTTGAGGAGGAAGATGATGAGCCTCTTGGAAAGGATGAGTTTGTGGTTGAAAAGCTACTTGAGATCTGCTATGGTGGCACTGGGAGGAAAAATGGAATCCATTTTAAGGTGCTAATGCTGCCTTCCCCTTGTGTTACTGTTAATACTTGTGGTTTTTATGCATAGATCAATTTATCTAATATAGACTGTTACAGGTTCAATGGAAAGGATATGGCCCAGAAGAGGATACCTGGGAGCCCATAGAAAACCTGAGGTAGGAACCTCATTTGCTGTATGCTCACAGCATTTTAATTTCAGTTTGCAGTGCACTGACTTTTGTTTTGTACCTAGTGACTGCCCATTGAAAATTAAAGAGTTCGTGCAAGAAGGGTACAGGCGAAACATTCTACCCCAGCCTGTGAGTAACTTTTCTTCTCTCAGTTTTTTAGTTCCGCTCCAGATTGTCTGATTCCATTTACTTGTGCTGTCAAAATCCACAGGGTCAAGTTGATGTTATTTGTGGTGGCCCGCCCTGCCAAGGGATAAGTGGGTTCAACCGATTTAGAAACCGTGATAACCCTTTAGAAGACGAGAAAAATCAACAAATGGTTACCTATATGGACATTGTCTCTTATCTGCAACCAAAGTTTGTCCTGATGGAGAATGTGGTGGACATTCTGAAATTTGCTGATGGCTATCTTGGAAGATATGCATTGAGCCGCCTTGTATCTCTGAACTACCAAGCTCGCCTTGGAATGATGGTAGCTGGTTGCTACGGGCTTCCTCAGTTCAGAATGCGGGTGTTCCTTTGGGGAGCTCTCCCTACCATGGTTTGTTCTGTTTCTTTGTCACTATCAATTTCTGCTACAAATATGTTGCCTCATGGAGTGATCTGACGTATTTTGCCTGCCAGGTCCTCCCAAAGTATCCTCTCCCTACTCATGATGTAGTTGTACGTGGTGGTGCTCCAAATGCTTTCTCGGTAAGTCTGATCACAAATTTAATGAAATGAATTGGGAGAAATGTAAATCTGCTGACTAGCTTGTTTCATTTGCAGCAAAGCATTGTTGCATATGATGAGACACAAAGACCGACTTTGAAGAAAGCTCTCCTTCTTGGTGATGCCATTTCAGATTTGCCCAAGGCAAGTGCTTTCTTCCCTTGTTTCATTTCTTCCTCTTCTACATTTGTTCTTACATCCATTATTATGCAGGTCGACAACTGTCAACCTCATGAGGTAATTGAATATGGTGGTCAACCCAAGACTGACTTCCAGCGCTACATTCGACTTAGTCGTAAAGGTAATACAAATAGCTCTACCAATAATATGAATTTCATCTTCTTTACTTTGTGAAGGGCCTTTCCTTTTGCATTAAGAAACTAGTTCCTGTCTTATGCCTGTATATGTAGAGTGAATTTTGTTCTTGCTGCTTCAAATTTCCAGATATGTTGGACTATTCCTTTGGTGATGCCACTTGTCCTGAAGAAGGAAAGCTCTTGGACCACCAGCCTTTGAGGCTAAACCAAGATGATTATGACCGCGTCCAGCAGATTCCGATAAAGAAGGTAGGTGACTGAACGGTTTCAGTGCTTGTTCTCCTTTTCCCTGCTGTGTGACCATGATTGACCTGTCTTTCAGGGGGCAAACTTCCGTGACTTGCCAGGCGTCAAGGTTGGAGCGAATAACATTGTGGAGTGGGATCCAGATGTTGAGCGTGTCTACCTCAAGTCAGGCAAACCATTGGTACAGATTCTACTGCCTAATTCCTTTTTGAACGTTTGTATGCTGGCGCAAAGTTTCTGTTACATGACCTAGGATCTTACATGAACATAGGACAACCAATGCTAGTAATGAAAGTGAAAAGATAATGCTGCATATTTGCCTTTGCTCTTTATAAATGGTTACAATGTACAATTGCTGAAATGCTAGCTTGTTTATGTGCACAGGTCCCTGACTATGCAATGTCCTTCATCAAGGGTAGATCACCAAAGTAAGTGCCTTCGAGTCTCTGCTTTCATTTCTCCAACTGTACCATGTTACAAATCTTTTGTTACTCACACACAATGTGCTATGGTGTTTTTGCAGGCCGTTTGGTCGGTTGTGGTGGGATGAGACAGTTCCCACGGTAGTGACCAGAGCAGAGCCGCATAACCAGGTCAGTTTTGGCACAACTTCTAATGCTGCCTGCAATCAGTTTTGTCCTTGTTGCTGAGTTTGTTTGTTTGTGCTGCCTGCAGATCATACTGCACCCGAATCAGGGACGTGTTTTGACTGTCCGTGAGAACGCAAGGCTGCAGGGTTTCCCCGATTACTACCGGATGTACGGTCCCATGAAGGAGAAGTAAGTTCCTCTATGCTGTTGAAAATTTAAAACTGAAACTGTTCTGAAAAACTGGAGACAGAAACTGAAACATCTTGGTGATGATTGCAGGTACATCCAAGTCGGCAATGCGGTGGCTGTCCCTGTTGCACGGGCACTGGGCTACTCTTTGGGCCGAGCATACCAGGGCGAGGTGGACGCGGGGTATGATGCGCTGTTTGTTCTTCCTGACAGCTTCACCAACATCGGACAGACCGGTGCGAGGGCAAGGGCCTCCTCCGTTGGGACCCCTGCAGGCGAGGTTGTCGAGCAGTAGAACATAGCCTATCTGTTGTGTCATGCGTGGGTTCGAGTCTAGTCCATTTGTCGCGGGAACTAAATTGCTGCAGCATGTAAGGATTGCTCGAGTTGTTACTGTATGTCGCTGGTTGAACTTGTGATCATTGAGATCCTTAGTCGTAGATGAAGAAACTGGTAGTATGTTGTTCCATTGTTGCTAGCCATTGACAATTATTATTGTCTGTTGTTCCATCACTGGAATTGGTCTGGTGTATGTTGGATTTGTTCTATTTGCTGGCAGTCAAGTTATGCAAAAGCTCAAATTGTAGATGTAGGCATGGAATAATAGTCGATCAGTTCAAAGTTAATGTGGGGGATTCACACATGTTGATGTGTGTTATAATTGTTTGAAGCCGCACTTGTCAAATCATATCTGGCATAACTGTATGAAAAGAAAGAATTGAAAAAGGAGGAAAAGTGCAAAAAAGTCTTTTGCTTTTTAAAATATGGGTAAAAAGTTAGAGAAAACATCATAGGATAGAACATTTATTGAATTTTCTATTAGAAACAACATTAGGCTTTATCTAAAAGATGGGAAAACACATCATGAAAGCTAGAACACATATATCCCTCGCATATCACAATTGAACCCCCTGCAGGACAATGAAGGTACAACCATAATCCTGGGGTCGTCTTCTCGGGCGAATCAACCATTTCAATCTAGAATTCTAACCCCGAGTCGTCAAATTTTTGCTTTAAAATGAAAAAAAGATACACAAAGGCATCATGTATGCGGTAATTTATGAAGGAAAAAACGAGTAAAACTGACAAAAAAAACCACACACATGGAAATCTGAAATCTCCATCCCGCGGCCAGGTGCTTCTATCTGATGATCTACGGAGTACTTCTAGGCAAAAAGTGGAGCGTTTTTTGCAGTTTTGCCCCTAAAACTCCTCCGGGTCTCTCAATGGCGTCCTCCTCCGCTCGCCGGCTCGCCGCCCACTGGCACTGGGTCGTCGACGCCCTCGCCGGCGACGAGGCCCTCGACTTCTCCCTCATCAAAGGTAACACCGTGTCCTAAGAGGATCCCTTGCGTACTCGGTTCGTCTCCACGCTGTCGGTCATCTCACCTAGGGTTAGCTATCGGTGCTCCGCAGCGCTGGTGGGCGCCTCGCCGGAGCTCCTCGCGGGCGCGCCGGAGGCAACGCGGGAGAGGCTCGCGCTCCGATGCCTGCAGGAGGTCGCCTCCGTCGCCGCCCAGGGCGAGGCCCCGGCTGCGGCGGCGGCGGCGGCGGGGGGCAGGACGATGCTTAGGGTTGATGCCGCCCGCTCCTGCGAGGAGTTGCTGCTCGAGCTGCTCGGACAGGTATGCGGTGCTTTTGTTACCACGTGCACTCATTCTGATTGTCCAGAATTTCAGATTTCTGATTTACCTTTTGTCACTGAAGTAATATATGTGCGTAGTGGAGCGTTTGAAGTTTCATTCATCCAGGTAGAAATTATAGCATGTCTCTGGAACCGTGGCGTAGATAATGATTAGTAGCTGGTTAGTTTCCGTGTTCATGCCGGTTGCAACTATCGTTGTAGCCTACCCGGTTTGCTGGTTTAGATTTTTTTGTCTAGTACTACTTCATCTGTCTCAAAATGTAAGACATTTTTAACACTGTCATAGTGTGAAAAAACGTCTTATATTTTGAGACAGAGGTAGTACTAGTATTTAGTAGTCTCGTAAGTGAGACATTAAAATGACGCTCTTAAACTGGGATGTCTTGGCTTTGTGGGTTGAACGAACGGAGAGATAGGAAGTCCATTCATACTCACGGGCTCATGGCATTTGGATAGAGTATCTGATTGCAGCCACACATTATCGTTTATCACAGTGAGTTGAAAGATAATAAAACAAGGGAAGTTTGTACAACTTGCATTTTGCTATACATATTGGATTTGTATTTCCTGGTGTTGATTAGATGTACCCCTGTAATATGGAAGAACAATTGGAGTTTTGTCGTGGGAGGTTGAAGGACTATAATATGGTGAATTAAATTTGAAGGATTACCTTGTTCACACGATTTGATAAGAATAGTACACTTTCGGATCATGTGTCTGTGATACATGCAGTCATTTCTCTGTAAGCAGAAAATGAAAGGTGGACAATTCAAGATGCAACATACCGTCGCTGCATTTACTGCTCAGTGATGTTGCTAGTTGAATTAAATTTTGCCCAGATCATGATGCAAACTCGACCAGAAAATCATAATCTTGATTGCTTCTTGCAAATCATACTCTCATTCTGACTTGATTCTCCCGATGGCCGAAGTGTAGCCCTTCAGTTAAAAGTTGGAGATGACAGGCTTCGCTGTACAGCAACTGATATATCCCTAGCAATTATGTCTCAAGTCCTGCCAAGTGCCAATGGTGTTCTAGCTAGTTATACATTTATGATGTCCCCAAAGGTCAAAACAGCATCACTTTACAGATTAATAAATTCTTCAATTTGTGTAAGGAGCAGGGATGCGGCAGATGCCATGTTAGATATTTGCATCAGATAATTAGGCATGTGTTCTAATGGCTACACTTTTTTTTTGTGCGACTAAGCTCTCCTATATTTTGCAAAATAATCATCATATGTTTTGGTGTCTTTAATTTGTGGAAGCTAATACATGCTGCAGTTTAGTTAGTGCCTAGATGTTGATCTTTTTGAGGTTTTGCTTTACATGAATGTAACATGTGCAGGTTGGTAGTTCAGGAAGCCTGGAGAAAGATATGGTTCTGCCTTTTATCAAGGATATCCAAAAGTTTATATGTACCAAAACACCGGCTTTACCAGAAACTTCTTTTGAGTTGGTATGTGAAAACAGTTATTCTCAAAACCGAAAAAAAGGACTTGATTCACGTATGATTAAGCTTCTCGTTTTATGTTCAGCTTAGAGAAGTGATCCCAGATTTCGCAACTATGGTCCCACCGTCCCCAGTGCAGCAGGGTGGCAAGAACAATGGCAATGACCAGTCGTTCTGCAGCATCAGCCCTGATCATGTAAACACAGAGAGGCATGGGTGCCATACAGATAGTTCTGATTTTCAGCGACAGAAGGATCCTATGGAGCGAACTCCAGATTTGCATGAACCATCTAGGCTGTACAATAGGTGTTACGATCGCCCTCAAGAAGATACCATTGGTGTCAGTGTCAGGTCCGCACAAACGAGTCCAAGTAAAGATAGTAGAAAAATGTCCATTACAACTGAGCCTGCTTCAGCTAGCTGCAGTGCTGCTTTGCTCCGAAGTAATACTGAACTTATGTCAAAGCAGGATGCGGTGGAGACTACCATGTCCCAAGAAAAGAGTCCTACTACCATTCTTCAGCAAGAATCCTGTGGAGACAAGTACAGAAATCCATGCCACGATAATGATGGAGAGAGACCACATGGTGATGACACCAACATTCATTTATCAAAGAATCTCAGTCATGAAGGATTGACCATGCAGGCTACGGTGGCTCCAGATTCTGACAGAACTAATGCTTTATGGACAAATACATTTGAAACAAATCACTTGCCTGAGTTTGTTGCTGCAGATGTTACAGGCGTGATGACAGAATTACATGGCAGAAAAACCCAAAGGAATTCACTGCAACATGACAGTGACGAGACAGCAGTTCAAGTTCTGGATGAGGGTAGTGCCAGGATTCAGCTAGTGGAAAAGGGTCCTGGTCATAATGAACTGAATCTGCAAACTGCTGGTGTTGTACCTTCTGTAAGCTGCAACAGGGCTGTTCAAGGAGATAAATCTGAAACCAACCTTCAACAAGAGAATGCTACAGGGCATTCTAAAATATTTGAGGAGAAGAATGGCGATAAGGCTCATCTCGAGGTCAGTTATGTTGACAAAGCTAATCCAGCACTACTTGATGATGTCAACATCTTGGAAAATAATACATCCGGTGGTAGGCAGACTGCTGTAGATTCTCCTTGCTGCAATGTGCCGTCCTCTAGTCAGGATAAAGATGCCAATGGTTCCATCATGGGCCTTACGGAGCAAGATTTGTGCATAAAATGTGGTAAAGATGGACAGTTGCTGAAATGTAGCAACTGCTCATTAGCCGCCCATGATGGCTGTTTTGGTTCACCAGTGACTTTTGATGCTTCTGGCCAGTTTCATTGCCCTGTATGCTTCTATACTAAAGCTACCGAAGCATATCAAAAGGCTAAAAAAGCATATTTGGAAGCTAGGAAGAACCTATCTGCTTTCCTTGGCACAAAGCAATTCGCAAGGCTACATGAACAATCTACTGGAAAACAACAAACAGCTACCAACAGCAAGGATAACTTGAATGAGTGTAATACATCCAAAAGGCAAGGTAACCATCAATCTGAAGCGGATAATCTTTCTCATATGGATGAAGAACCTAGTCTGCAGAGGAATAAGCAGAGAACAAATGATACAAGTGTTGCGTGTCCTGAGGATCAGTTGAATGGGTGTAATACATCTGAAAGGCAAGGTAACCATCAGTCTGAAGCTGACAACCTTTCTCATAAGGATGAAGAACCTGGTGAGCAGAGGAAGAAGCAGAAAACAAATGATACAAGTGATGCATGTCCTGAGGAGGATCAGTTGAATGGGTGTAATACTTCCAAAAGGCAAGGTAACAATAAGTCTAATGCATATAACCTTTCTCATAAGGATTTAGAACCTGGTCAGCAGAGGAAGAAGCAGAAGACAAATGCGACAAGTGATGCTTGTTGTGAGGAGGTAGTCACTGAAAAGGCATCTTTTGGTCTGAATTCTAATATTGCACCAAATAAAGATTCTGTACTCCAAAATAAAAGAAAACAAGTTCATGTTACAGAGCATGAGCAGTCTGTGGAAAATGCAGAAGCCCGTGAAGATGGTAACGGCAATTCATTTTGTGAACCGCAACATTCATCTCAGAACAGATGTAGTCCTGTTGTCAGTCAGAATGTTGAGGCTGATAAACATGTCAGTCTTACAACTTCTCATGAGTGTGAAAGTTCCGATGAAATAGAAGCTACGTCTTCAAATGATTCTGGCAAGCAGTCGTCACCCCCTTGGCGAAACATGAGACACCACAAAGCAAAATTTCAAGAAAAGGAGACTGTAGTATCAAAAAATTCTAAAAAGGCATTGGGATGCCAGGATCAGCACATGCCTTCACCATCAAGAAAACGGAAGTATGCACCACCCAAGCGTTAGTAAGTGTTAGGGCGGTGCTTTATAAACACTTCTTTTCCTGATTCTATTCTTTGGATTAATTAAAAATGTCTTTGAGACTGATTAACCTAGAATTAAGTGACATTGAACATCTTTTTAGACTTGTGATAAAAGAGTTGTAGGGTGGATGTTTATGAGATCAAACCTACTGAGTCCCAGTGCTCTTGCAAAATCACTTTCTATTATTTGAAGTTCTTAGTTCAACACCATAGATAGTATGGTGCTAATTAGCTTCATGATGATCGAAACTTTAGGAGATGTTGTATCTCTAGAGGAAGTGGCAACTCTATGTCATGATATTGATACAAGGTAAGTTGCCTCTGTATTCATGGTTAATTTCAAATTCAAGAGCTTTTGAGAACTCATGGTCAGAATGAAGTTGCATACGGGATAGTGAAGTGAAGACTGTAGTTAACTGAATATGGTACTGAATGCTGGCATATATTAAGGCACGTTATTATTTTAAAGCAGTTTTGCACAAGCACAACTGGACATTACTCTCGTCTGTGAGAGAATGCCTGCATTAACATAATCTGCACACATAGAATGGTAGTGGAAATGTATAATTTGCTATTTTTCCCCATATTTCATTTAGAGTACTAATGTTTCTTAGCACGGAGTGCTATTCGGATGCTTTCAGTTATTGTGAAATTTTCTGTATTTTGAAGTGTACGATTTAATAGCGTCTGTTTTTGTAATTCCAAAAACTGAGCCATATCTGTCTTTGCAGCTGTAATCCTGTTGCACCAGCTGGAAGGCGCTCAAAGCTCTGTTGGACAGAAGAGGAAGAGCAAGCTTTGAGGGTACGCATACCCACCCCAGGCTGTTAAATTTCATTACTTATGCTGAAATCTTGCATGACTGAACTTTCCTTGTTACCAATGTGTATGTACTCGTGTCCTTGCTAGCATACTAACATCAATTCATTGGCTATTCTGGCTCAGGATGCAATGTTAAAATTCACCCCAAAGGACGATGAGCTGATTCCATGGATTCAGATATTAGAATATGGTAGGAATGTGTTTCACAAGGCACGCCTCCCGAGTGATCTGAGAGTCAAATGGAGGAATATGAAGAAGAAATCAGAATCCTAGTATTGACTGGCCATCTGACACCTTATGCAGCAATTGTGCCATGCCTGCCTAACCTATTATTAACCTCCTCGAGCTAGCCACTTGTTCATCGGACACCTAATGCAGCAAAGGAGCAAGACGAGGAGGAGCTGGTGCTGGGGTTGGATATCACCTCGTCCTCGGGGGAGCAGCAAGAGTGAACGGAGCACGCGGCGGCCAAGGAGGCGCGTGGTGCAGCCGCCCAAGAAAGCCAGGAACGCGTCTGGTGGCGACAAGGAGCCCGATTTCCTCGGGGAGCCCTTCAACGCCGATGAGGCGCGCAACAAGTGGCCGCAACGCTACCAGCAAGGCCCCGCAAAGAGGTATGTACACCGGTGTCTGTCCCGGATCTGGTCTCCGGCTTTTCCCTTCGGTGGGTGGTCTTGTGTTGAACCGTGTACGTTGTTACACAGGCCAGATGAGGAGGACGACGTCATGGCGCGGTGCCAATACCGCTCTGCCAAGGTTGACGACGTAGTCTACACGCTGGGCGACGACGACTATGTCATGGTAACAGATCTACTCTGCATCTCCTGTTCCCTGGCTTTCTTCTACCAGAAAAACTCCCTGCATTTTCTAATTGCAAAATAAGTGTATCTGCAGGCTATCTATGCCATGACTGGTTGTAAGCCTGTTAAAAGTGCTTGCTCACTAGCTTAGTGTGTTCTCCCTGAACTTCAAATACACCGAGGAAGTCTGCTTTCCTCCGTGAAACTCATGTACTTGTATTCTGTTGCTTCGTTCGTTCATTGTAGCACGGGGGAAACCCTTGTTTTGGTAAAATAATACTCCCTCCGTAAAGAAATATAAGAGTATTTAGATAACTAAAGTAGTGGTCTAAATGCTCTTATATTTCTTTACAGAGGGAGTAGTAATTGCTCCGCTTGCATAGAATAGCTACTGTTTACATCTGTATACAGATGGCTTGACACATGCATAAAAATGCTCCCGATAGGATTTGAAGCGGGGTAGTTTAGAACATTTGGATTTTCTTACAAAGGCTCTATTCATTTCTGGCATTATGATTTTTCGATTGTATGATGGATGCTCTAAATGTTGCTTAACCTGGACCTAACTTGCAAAGTTAGTACTTGTTTACACCCTGTTCTTCACTGCAAACTTATATGAATCTATGGCTCTTTATCCAAGAAGTTCCACTTTGATTAAAATGCGTAACGATCAGATAGTTGAGCTCTTAATAATCACTGTATCTTAAATCGTTGTTTTCTTTTGCCATTCACAAGCTGGGGAAAATGAGGCTGATTACATTGGCCGAATAACTGAGTTCTTTGAGGGTACCGACCAGTGCCACTACTTTACATGTCGTTGGTTCTTTCTTCCAGAGGACAAGGTGCGTATTGATTAAGCGTTGTGGTAGTATGCACTGTCTGTACTGATAGCATAGAACTAAGAGTTATCTTGTACTCCCTCCACTCCAAAATAGATGACTCAACTTTGTACTAACTTTAGTACAAAGTTAGTACAAAGTTGGGTCATCTATTTTGGAACGGAGGGAGTAGGTGATATCCAGAACCAAGCTTGTCCAAATGTACGTGCGTTCTCCGTGAGGAAAGAATGATAATGTGCTCCGAATGTAGGTGTATGTTCAAAACTTGGTTAGAACACGCGCGCGCAACACACACACATACATTAGTATTTGATTTGGTGAGATGTATCAAATTAATAGTCATTAGCTGAATATATAATATAATTTGATAAGATTCACCAAATCTTGTACTTTTACTGTATATGTATTCGGTTAATGAATACTAATTTAATACTCCCTCTGTTCACTTATATAAGACGTTTTAGCAAATTCAGACAGTGTACTAAACAGTTCAAACCCAGCTGTCTGAAATGCCTTATAAAAACGAACGGAGGGAGTACATATCATCAAATCAAATAAACATAATATATAAATATGTTAATTCACTTATTGGCTATTCATTTCATTAGATTCACCAAATCTTGTACTTTAATGTGGTGAATCAGCTATAAAAAGCCTTGCCCATTTCGTTTGTTCTCCTCCAGAACTCACAAATCACACAACAATCGACAACTCTCTCCTTAAACACTGCAACTAGTTAAGATGAGGACTACACATGTGTTGTTTCTGGCCCTCGCCTTACTCATGCTAGCATCAGGTACTCATTTGTTCTTGTAATACATTTCTGCACAGTTTCATCCAACAAATAATGGCCATGTTGTGACCATCCTTTTCTTCATGGAGATTTTGCAGATGTGGTAACAGAGGCGTCAATGGATGATAGCGTTAAAATCTTGAGGTGTGCGGCAACCAGTATACCATCACCACAGCCATGTGACAACTTCACTTGCGAACTGGCATGCTTCAACCTTATAAAGCTGCCCAAACAAGGAAAGTGTACTGATTTCCAATGTAAGTGCATGATATGCGAAGACACCTCTCCACTATAATGACAAGTGGGTGGAAACTAGCTAAGGTAGGATGACATGTTCAATGGAATGATGCGAGGAAATCGAAAATGGTATAGCAGCATGGTTGTTCACTAATAATCGACATATTATGAAGAATGATGGATTTGATCTAGCTTCTTGAATGATCTAAAATTATGAAGCTATTGCTACATAATGTTTATGTATATTTCTTCGGGCATATTATGTTAGAATATTTGGGCTTGGCCCAATAGCTAAATCCTAATAAATCTCAAAGGCCAATGAATAAATGCAAGAGTGGAGCTGCAATCTTTAATCCCACGCCGCAAGTGGAGGTCGTGTGAGACCAACTTATATAGTGGAGTCTCCCCGCTGAAGTACCTAGTGGGCCTTGGATCCCAATGGACCTGAATTGAAAATAATAATTTATAAAATTCAAAAAGAGTCAAAAATTCCTTAAGCCTTTTGGAATCAAACATGATCAGGTATTACACTCAGTGTGAAAAGTTTTGTGAAGTAATAGCTTTGAGCCTTTGACCGACTCCATGGCCAAGAAAACAAAATTGCGAGTACAGAAAGTGTGAATAGTAATTTTTATATAGTGTTGATTTTTTTCCGCCTAGAATATCATGACAGCCATTCATTCTCGAAACTTTTCACACGAGTGTAACACTTGATCATGTTTGATTCCAAAAAGTTTCAGGAAATTTCGACTCTTTGAATTTTGTATTTTCTTTTTCAATTCGGTGTATTGGCACCTGTGACCTAAAGATCAGCGGCAAGTCTCCCAACTCCATTAAGTGATGGGTATGAAGAGAGAAAAATAACCCCACATGTGCGCGCTTGCCTCGCCGGGCTCGGACACGGTCCGGGGCCGGGACGAAGGTGCGGGCCTGCGACGACATGCACGTGAATGGTCTGCTAAAATGCGGTTCGTGGCCTTACAGGAGTGTGGCCCTTTTGCCGTTTTATTTTTCAGTTTTTGAGTTGGAAACCTAATCGGTCTGAATCTATGGCTCCCTATCGAAAAAGTGCCACTTTGATTAAAACTAGTGGTTAGGGTCTGCCATTGCAGACCACTTAAAGGAAGCTATGTGCACCTCACCATCATGTTAAAAAATTTCTCGTGTCACCCGGACATCACAACCATCTTAAAAGGAAAAAGAACAAACCTAGAAAAACTTTTCTTGAAAAAAAGTTTCCCTACCATTTAAAGAAACTCTAAAAAAACTTTCTCACCGTGACCAACCAGCATGCGCTATATGGCGTAGCTGGTTGGCCATCATTCTAACTCCTCGCAATGGGTTTAATTACAAAAATATTCTTGCATCACGTGAACATCACAACCATCGTAAAAGAAAAAAACCCTAGAAAAACAAGTCTTCCTAGCATTTTAAAAAACTCTAAAAGAAACTTTCTCACAGTGGCCAACTAGCATGTGCCACATGGCGTAGCTGGTTGGCCACCATTTTAGCGCCTCTTAATAGGTTTAATAATGCGCAACGACCAGATAGTTGAGCTCTCATGTTGTTATCACTCTCTAAGTTGAGCTCTCATATTGTTACCACTCTTTATAATCACTCTATCTTAAATCGTGATATTGCTTTTGCCATTCACAGGCACATACACGCACACGCACACGCACACGCACACGCACACGCATTATATTTATTTGATTTGTTGAGATGTGTCAAATGAATAGTCATTAACTGAATATATAATATAATATTGTTTCATAAGATTCATCAAATCTTGTACTTTAATGAATATAATTTAATACATCTTACCAAATCAAATAAATAGAATACAGATATATTAATTCACTTATCGTCTATTAATTTCATAAGACTCACCAAATCTTGTTCTTTAATTCAACGAATCAGCTATAAAAAGCCTTGCCCATTTTGTTTGTTCTCCTTCAGAACTCACATATCACACAGCGATCAGCAAGTCTTTCCTTCAACGCAGAAACTAGTCAAGATGAGGACCACCCAGGTGTTGATCCTGGCCGTCGCCTTTGCTCACGGTGGCGTCAGGTACTCATTTTTTCTTGTAATACGATCTCTTCACAATCTCAACCAACAAATAATGGCCATGCTGTGACCATCCCTTTTCTTCATGGAGATTTTGCAGGTGTGGTAACGGAGGCGTCAATGGACGGCAGCGCTAAGCCCCACTACAGGTGTGGGTCAACCCTTATCCCATTACCAAAGCCATGTAACGACGACACTTGTGATATGGCATGCCTCAACCTTATGAGGGTACCCAAACAAGGCAAGTGTGATGCTGTCGGGTGCAAGTGCATGATGTGCGAACCACTGTAATGAACAAATGGGTAGCAGCAAGGTTGTTCACTGGTAATCGGCATATAAATAATGACGAGTTTGGCCTAGCTTCTTGAACTATACTATAAAATTATGAAGCTATGTTGCATAAGGTTTGTGTGTACTTTCTATCATAATCCCGGTAGTTACAGATCAAGAGGGACATCTCTCACAAGTTCCACGAACAACTCTCTACACCACGGGGAGCAATTGTTGGAAATATTAACACTTTTCTGATTAGACTTATCCACGAGTAAACAGTAAGCATGGCATAAAAGATATACATCTCATAGCGATATCTAAACATACTAGCACGTATAGAATATAGAATCGAACCTTCTATGAGCAGCACATATACGGCTAGCACAAGTACTAGTAAACGAGGGATGAACAGATTATACCCTCCGGTTGGCCAGGCCAACGCGGCGGCGGCAACAGCAGCCTCGGCGTCGTCCGTGGCCTTCTTCTTAGCGGCGGCATCGTCGGCCATGGTGTCGATGCAGAGGAAGTAGTGGAAGCATAGGCGAACGGATCGGGAGCAGTCGCGTCGAGACGCTCCCCAAAAACCTTATTGCCGTTCTCCTGGGTAGGATCTCGAACGACAGGGTTCCGAAGGCACCCGCTCTTCCGACCAGCCATGCACGCGGTCGTCGGGATGGGATCGCCGGAGGCAGCACAGAGTGAGGAACAGTAGATGACGGCTAGGTCACGCGAGAGGGAGGGAGTGAACCGAACTAGGTTACTTCACTGGCCAGAGCCTTCTCCCACGACCGAATCGACCCACTCCCGGCAAGGGAGTCGACGAATCCCGGCAAGTCAGCCCATAGTCCGATTAATTAATTCGTTCCCGAGCAGCAAAAATAAGCTTCGGCTCGTCCCGCAACCCGCGGCGCGTGCGCGCGTCGTGACGAGATGAGGCGGGCGGCAGCGGAGGAGGAGCGCGCGTGTACCACTCCTCTTCCCAAGCTCCCAATGGCAAGTGGTAGAGCAGCCCTTATAAAGGGGTCTCAACTCTCCTCAACTAACAAGATGGGACTAAACTTCCCACCACTTGCCATCTCATACATGGGCCTTAAGATTAACCAGGGATTAGTGTCTTATATGGGCCTAAGTCCATCCATAATCCAACAACCCTCCACCACATCTCGAGGCACATAAGTTTGTCAACTGTTCCAAACAATGTTTGATATACCAGAATTTTCAGTGGAGACTGTTAAGTTGAACTTCCACCTAGAGCAACAGGATTAGACTTCTTCATAACTGAACAATAGACTATGCCTTGAATTGTCAGTTTGGCGTGCAGAAGTTTCGCCTATTGTCAGCTGATACATGGCTGCCGTAGGCTAAACCCCACGGGTGGAGCTTATTAGTCATACTCTGTACCTTCTCATGAGCTTACTAGAGATTACCCAATCTCATAGACTGTGACCAGCAGTCGGGCTCACATAGGTGTGTTCCTCCAAAGAATGCTCTGTAGGTTAGCATCTTGCTTACATAAGCTTTGGAACACATTAAGACAAAAGTGAGCATGCCTTACAGAATTGAGAGTATTACTACATCTCCAACGGAGTGGGTTTATTAAGGATACCCTCCTCAGTTGACCGCTGGATTGTTTTCCCAGATCCTAATTCACGGAATCTCCAATCACATAGGTTGGGTTACCCCCATGGCAACTTACGTGTGTCTCATACCCATCTCCCTCGATGCATTTTCTATCACAATCCGTGATAGCCCTTTCGTAAAAGGGTCTGCCAGATTCTTAGCCGTCTAGATATAATCCAACGCTATTACTCTGGAGTTTCTTGATTTTCTGACAGATTTCAATCTTCTTCTTATGTGCTTTGTGGATTTCATGTTGCCCTTTGAACTCTTAGCCTTGGCAATCACTGTTTGATTGTCACAGTTCATAAGGACAGTCAGCACTGGTTTATCAACCACCGGCAAATCTATCAAAAGCTCTCGAAGCCATTCCGCTTCGACGCATGATGTGTCTAAGGCTGTGAGTTCTGTTTCCATAGTCGACCTGGTTAAGATCGTCTGCTTGCAAGACTTCCAGGAAACAACACCACCACCAAGTGTGAAGACATGTCCACTTGTGGTTTTCATCTCATCAGCATCATATATCCAATTCGAATCACTATATCCCTCAAGTACCGTCGGGTACCCAGAATAGTGAATTCCATAGTTCGCAGTACCTTGCAAATAACGCATCACTCGCTCAACAGCATGCCAATGCACATCTCCTAGATTGGAAACAAACCGGATCAGTTTGCACACAACAAATGAGATGTCAGGACGAGTAGCACATGCTAGGTACATCAGTGAACCAACCACTTGAGAATATCTCAATTGATCTACAGTCGTGCCTTCGAACTTTCGAATTCGCACGCTAGGATCATATGGTGTTGCAGAAGGTTTATGGTCCGAATATCCAAAGCGGCTCAAAATCTTCTCAATGTAGTGGGATTGCAAAAGTGTAATTCCACCCTCAGAATTTCTCAGTAGCTTGATGTTCAGGATAACATCAGCCACACCCAAGTCCTTCATCTCAAAGTTGTGAGATAGAAAAGACTTGACCTCCTCAATGACCTTGAGGTGGGTCCCAAATATCAGTATGTCATCGACATACAGACACAGTATAACTCCTTCGCCCCCACCATAGCGATAGTATACACATTTGTCAGCTTCGTTCACAACAAAGCCAACAGATGTCAGAGTAGTGTTGAACTTCTCATGCCATTGCTTAGGCGCTTGTTTCAGGCCATACAAAGATTTCACTAGCTTACACACCTTTCTTTCCTGACCATTTACTACAAAGCCATCCGGCTGTTGCATGTAAATTTCCTCGTCTAGCTCTCCGTTAAGGAAAGCCGTCTTAACATCCATCTGATGAACGAGAAGACCATGCGAGGCAGCCAAAGCAAGTAACACTCGAATGGTTGTTAGTCTAGCCACAGGTGAATAAGTGTCAAAGAAATCCTCTTCTTCTTTCTGGGTATAACCCTTGGCCACAAGCCTAGCCTTGTACTTCTCAACAGTACCATCGAGCCTAAGCTTCCTTTTGAACACCCACTTACATCCTAATGGCCGACAACCATAAGGACTATCAGTGATCTCCCATGTCCCGTTAGCCAAGATGGAATCCATCTCACTACGGACCGCATCCTTCCAGTAGTCAGCATCCAGAGATGCATAAGCTTCTGAAATGGAGCTGGGAGTATCATCATCCACGAGGTACACGAGGAAATCATCACCAAAGGACTTTGCAGTCCTCTGTCTCTTGCTCCTAACAGGAGCTTCCTCGTCATCCTCCGTGGAATTCTTGTCACTTTTATGTTCATTATATTCCATCGGAATAGCAGGTTCAGGAGTCTCATCAGATTCCAGTCTAGAATTGCTTTGCATATCTCTCATGGGGAAAATATCCTCAAAGAATGTAGCATCCCTAGACTCTATAATTGTATCGACCTTCTGGTCAGGTACCTCATATTTCACCACTAGAAATCTATACCCAACGCTATGCTTGGCATAGCCAAGAAAAACACAGTCCACGGTCTTTGGTCCCAACTTGCACTTTTTGATTATCGGCACATTGACTTTCGCCAAACAGCCCCAAGTGTGAAAGTAAGAGAGTGTAGTTCTTTTCTTTTCCCATTGCTCATAGGGAGTAGTCTCATTATCCTCTGTGGGAACTTTATTCAGGACATGACAAGATGTTAATACAACCTCCCCCACCATGCCTTGGATAAACCCGATGTATCTAACATGGCGTTAACCAAATCAGTTAGAGTATGATTTTTCCGTTTGGCAACCCCGTTTGACTGGGGTGAGTAGGGAGGCGTCCTCTCATGAATAATACCATGTTCCGCACAGAATAAATCAAACTCATTAGAGAAGTACTCTCCACCACGATCAGACCGGACTCGTTTTATTTTCTTCTCAAGTTGGTTCTCAACTTCAGCCTTATAGTGTAGAGCCTCATCCTTAGTATTTAACAAATACACATAGCAGAATCTAGTGGAATCATCAATCAGAGTCATGAAGTATTTCTTCCACCTTTAGTCAACACACCATTCATATCACAGAGATATGAATGTATGAGCTCTAGAGGTGCCAGGTGTCTCTCCTTCGCAGGCTTGTGAGGCTTACGAGGTTGCTTAGCTTGCACACACGCATGGCACTTAGAGCCTTTGGCTAAAGTGAAACTCAGGATTAAATCCATCTTAGCTAGCCGCGTCATACAACCGAAATTTATGCGACAAATACATGAATTCCAAACCTCAAATTCGTTCACATTAGGATGAATCTGGTTCACGACTTTATTACAAAAATCCTCCAGGGAAAGGCGGAACAAACCACCACAATCATATCCTTTTCCAACAAATAGTCCATACCGAGATACGACTACTTTGTTAGACTCAAATACTAACTTAAACCCTTCTTTACATAGAAGGGAGCCACTAACGAGATTCTTCGTTATGGCGGGGACATGCTGCACGTTCTTTAGTTGCACGATCTTTCCCGAAGTAAACTTCAGATCTACCGTGCCAACACCATGAACAGAAGCATGCGAGCCATTCCCCATCAGGACGGAACAATCTCGTGCGACCTGGTAGGAAGAAAACAAAGACACATCAGCACACACATGAATATTGGCCCCAGTGTCAACCCACCAATCGGTGGACTAACAAACTAAAAGTATGGTAAACAAATTACCATACCCAGATGCCGCATCATTGTTGCTCAGAGTGACATTCACAGACTTGGAGTCCCGTGCTGGCTTCTTGTACTTGTTTGGGCACTTGTTTGCCCAATGTTCATCTAAACCACAAGTAAAGTAGCCATCTCTCCTTTTGTCTTTATTCTTACCCTTCTTCTTAAAGGTACTATTTTGCTGGACAGAGTTCTTTCCCTTGAACTTGTGGAAGTTCTTCTGCACCACATTGGCGCTAGAAGAACCCTCTGCCCCTTTCACGTGTGAGTCCTTTGCTCTCGAGTTCTGCTCAACACTGAGATGACCAATGACATCCTCAACAGAGAATTCACGTCTCAAGTGCTTCAGAGAAGTAGCAAAGTTCCTCCAACTAGGAGGGAGTTTTGCAATAATGCAACCCGCGACAAACTTGTCTGGTAACTCACACTTCAGGAGCTCCAGCTCCTTAGCAATGCACTGTATCTCATGATCCTGGTGCAATACAGAACGGTTATCAACCATCCTGTAATCATGGAACTGCTCCATTGTTGGGGAACGTAGTAATTTCAAAATTTTTCCTACGCACACGCAAGATCATGGTGATGCATAGCAACAAGGGGGAGAGTCTGATCTACGTACCCTTGTAGATCGCAACGGAAGCGTTGACACAACGTAGAGGAAGTAGTCGTACGTCTTCTTCCCGATCCGACCAATCCAAGCACCGTTACTCCGGCACCTCCGAGTTCTTAGCACACGTACAGCTCGATGACGATCCCCGGGCTCCGATCCAGCAAAGCTTCGGGGAGGAGTTCCGCCAGCACGACGGCGTGATGACGATCTTGATGTTCTACCGACGCAGGGCTTCGCCTAAGCACTACAACGATATGATCGAGGTGGAATATGGTGGCAGGGGGCACCGAACACGGCTAAGGAACGATCTCAATGATCAACTTGTGTGTCTAGAGGTGCCCCCTGCCTCCGTATATAAAGGAGCCAAGGGGGAGGGTGCGGCCGGCCATGAGGAGGGCGCAGGAGGAGTCCTACTCCTACCGGGAGTAGGACTTCCCCCCTAATCCTAGTTGGACTAGGTTTCCCCAAGGGGGAAAGAGAGAGAGGGGGGCCGGCCACCTCTCCTAGTCCTAATAGGACTAGGGGAGGGGGGAGGCGCGCGGCCACCTTGGGCTGCCCCTTTATCCTTTCCACTAAAGCCCATTAAGGCCCATATGATTCCCGGGGGGTTCCGGTAACCTCCCAGTACTCCGGTAAAATCCCGATTTCACCCGAAACACTTCCGATATCCAAATATAGGCTTCCAATATATCAATCTTTATGTCTCGACCATTTCGAGACTCCTCGTCATGTCCGCGATCACATCCGGGACTCCGAACTAACTTCGGTACATCAAAATGCAAAAACTCATAATAACTGTCATCGTAATGTTAAGCGTGCGGACCCTACGGTTCGAGAACAATGTAGACATGACTGAGACACATCTCCGGTCAATAACCAATAGCGGGAACTGGATGCCCATATTGGCTCCTACATATTCTACGAAGATCTTTATCGGTCAGACCGCATAACAACATAGTTGTTCCCTTTGTCATCGGTATGTTACTTGCCCGAGATTCGATCGTCGGTATCCAATACCTAGTTCAATCTCGTTACCGGCAAGTCTCTTTACTCGTTCCGTAATACATCATCTCGCAACTAACTCATTAGTCACAATGCTTGCAAGGCTTATGTGATGTGCATTACCGAGAGGGCCCAGAGATACCTCTCCGACAATCGGAGTGACAAATCCTAATCTCGAAATACGCCAACCCAACATTTACCTTTGGAGACACCTGTAGAGCTCCTTTATAATCACCCAGTTACGTTGTGACGTTTGGTAGCACACAAAGTGTTCCTCCGGCAAACGGGAGTTGCATAATCTCATACTCATAGGAACATGTATAAGTCATGAAGAAAGCAATAGCAACATACTAAACGATCGGGTGCTAAGCTAATGAAATGGGTCATGTCAATCAGATCATTCAACTAATGATGTGATCCCGTTAATCAAATAACAACTCTTTGTCCATGGTTAGGAAACATAACCATCTTTGATTAACGAGCTAGTCAAGTAGAGGCATACTAGTGACACTCTGTTTGTCTATGTATTCACACATGTATTATGTTTCCGGTTAATACAATTCTAGCATGAATAATAAACATTTATCATGAAATAAGGAAACAAATAATAACTTTATTATTGCCTCTAGGGCATATTTCCTTCAGTCTCCCACTTGCACTAGAGTCAATAATCTAGTTCACATCGCCATGTGATTTAACAGCAATAGTTCACATCACCATGTGATTAACACCCATAGTTCACGTCGCCATGTGACCAATACCCAAAGGGTTTACTAGATTCAGTAATCTAGTTCACATTGCTATGTGATTAACACCCGAAGAGTACTAAGGTGTGATCATGTTTTGCTTATGAGAGAATCTTAGTCAATGGGTCTGCCACATTCAGATCCGCATGTATTTTGCAAATTTCTATGTCAACAATGCTCTGCATGGAGCTACTCTAGCTAATTGCTCCCACTTTCAATATGTATCTAGACCGAGACTTAGAGTCATCTAGATTAGTGTCAAAACTTGCATCGGCGTAACCCTTTACGACGAACCTTTTTTCACTTCCATAATCGAGAAACATATCCTTATTCCACTAAGGATAATTTTGACCGCTGTCCAGTAATCTACTCCTAGATCACTATTGTACTCCCTTGCCAAACTCAGTAGTAGGGTATACAATAGATCTGGTACACAACAAGGCATACTTTATAGAACCTATGACCAAGGCATAGGGAATGACATTCATTCTCTTTCTATCTTCTGCCGTGGTCGGGCTTTGAGTCTTACTCAATTTCACACCTTGTAACATAGGCAAGAAACTCTTTCTTTGACTGTTCCATTTTGAACTACTTCAAAATCTTGTCAAGGTATGTACTCATTGAAAAAACTTATCAAGCGTTTTGATCTATCTCTATAGACCTTGATGCTCAATATGTAAGCAGCTTCACCGAGGTCCTTCTTCGAAAAACTCCTTTCAAATACTCCTTTATGCTTTGCAGAATAATTCTACATTATTTCCGATCAACAATATGTCATTCACATATACTTATCAGAAATGCTGTAGTGCTCCCACTCACTTTCTTGTAAATACAGGCTTCACCGCAAGTCTGTATAAAACTATATGCTTTGATCATACTATCAAAGCGTTTATTCCAACTCCGAGAGGCTCGTACCAGTCCATAGATGGATCGCTGGAGCTTGCACATTTTGTTAGCTCCCTTTGGATCGACAAAACCTTCTGGTTGCATCATATACAACTCTTCTTCCAGGAACCCATTCAGGAATTTAGTTTTGACATCCATCTGCCAAATTTCATAATCATAAAATGCGGCAATTGCTAACATGATTCGGACAGACTTAAGCATCGCTACGGGTGAGAAGGTCTCATCGTAGTCAACCCCTTGAACTTGTCGAAAACCTTTTGCGACAAGTCGAGCTTTATAGACAGTAACATTACTGAAGGAAATATGCCCTAGAGGCAATAATAAAGTTATTATTTATTTCCTTATATCATGATAAATGTTTATTATTCATGCTAGAATTGTATTAACCAGAAACATAATACATGTGTGAATACATAGACAAACAGAGTGTCACTAGTATGCCTCTACTTGACTAGCTCGTTAATCAAAGATGGTTATGTTTCCTAACCATGGACAAAAGAGTTGTTATTTGATTAACGAGGTCACATCATTAGTTGAATGATCTGATTGACATGACCCATTCCATTAGCTTAGCGCCCGATCGTTTAGTATGTTGCTATTGCTTTCTTCATAACTTATACATGTTCCTATGACTATGAGATTATGCAACTCCCGTTTGCCGGAGGAACACTTTGGGTACTACCAAACGTCACAACGTAACTGGGTGATTATAAAGGAGTAGTACAGGTGTCTCCAAAGGTAGATGTTGGGTTGGCGTATTTCGAGATTAGGATTTGTCACTCCGATTGTCGGAGAGGTATCTCTGGGCCCTCTCGGTAATGCACATCACCTAAGCCTTGCAAGCATTGCAACTAATATGTTAGTTGTGAGATGATGTATTACAGAACGAGTAAAGAGACTTGCCGGCAACGAGATTGAACTAGGTATTGGGATACCGACGATCGAATCTCGGGCAAGTAACATACCGATGACAAAGGGAACAACGTATGTTGTTATGCGGTCCGACCGATAAAGATCTTCGTAGAATATGTAGGAGCCAATATGGGCATCCAGGTCCCGCTATTGGTTATTGACTGGAGACGTGTCTCGGTCATGTCTACATTGTTCTCGAACCATAGGGTCCGCACGCTTAAGGTTTCGATGACAGTTATATTATGAGTTTATGAGTTTTGATGTACCGAATGAGTTCGGAGTCCCGGATGAGATCGGGGACATGACGAGGAGTCTCAAAATGGTCGAGACGTAAAGATCAATATATTGGACAACTATATTCGGACATCGGAAAGGTTCCGAGTGATTCGGGTATTTTTCGGAGTACCGGGTAGTTACGGGAGAAGTAATGGGCCTTGATGGGCTTTAGTGGGAAGAGGAAAAAGGCTGCTGCCCCCCTCCCCTCTAGTCCGAATTGGACTAGGGAAAAGGGGGCCGGCCACCTTTCCTACTCCTCCACTTCCTTCTCCCTTCCTCCCCTCTTGATGGACTCCTACTAGGACTTGGAGTCCTAGTAGGACTCCCATCCTGGCCGCACCAATAGCCTTGGCCGGCCTCCTCCTCCTCCATCCTTTATATACTGAGGTAGGGGGCACCCCATAGACACACAAGTTGATCATTGAGATCGTTCCTTAGCCGTGTGCGGTGCCCCCTGCCACCATATTCCACCTCGATCATATCGTTGTAGTGCTTAGGCGAAGCCCTGCGTCGGTAGAACATCAAGATCGTCACCACGCCGTCGTGCTGACGGAACTCCTCCCCGAAGCTTTGCTGGATCGGAGCCCGGGGATTGTCATCGAGCTGTATGTGTGCTAAGAACTTGGAGGTGCCGGAGTAACGGTGCTTGGATCGGTCGGATCGGGAAGAAGACGTACGACTACTTCCTCTATGTTGTGTCAACGCTTCCGTTGCGATCTACAAGGGTACGTAGATCAGATTCTCCCCTCTCGTTGCTATGCATCACCATGATCTTGCGTGTGCGTAGGAATTTTTTTGAAATTACTACGTTCCCCAACAGTGGTATCAGAGCCAGGTTTTATGGTTTGATGTTATATGCAAGAGTAGAACACAAGTGAGTTGTGGGCGATATAAGTCATACTGCCTACCAGCATGTCATACTTTGGTTCGGCGGTATTGTTGGATGAAGCGGCCCGGACCGACATTACGCGTACGCTTACGCGAGACCGGTTCTCCCGACGTGCTTTGCACAAAGGTGGCTTGCGGGTGACTGTTTCTCCAACTTTAGTTGAACCGAGTGTGGCTACGCCCGGTCCTTGCGAAGGTTAAAACGGAGTCAAATTGACAAACTATCGTTGTGGTTTTTGATGCGTAGGTAAGAACGGTTCTTGCTCAGCCTGTAGCAGCCACGTAAAACTTGCAACAACAAAGTAGAGGACGTCTAACTTGTTTTTGCAGGGCATGTTGTGATGTGATATGGTCAAGACGTGATGAGATATAAGTTGTTGTATGAGATGATCATGTTTTGTTGAAGTTATCGGCAACTGGCAAAAGCCTTATGGTTGTCTATCTATTGCATAAGATGCAAGCGCCCAATAATTGCTTTACTTTATCGCTATGCGATAGCAATAGTTGCAAGAGCAAGTGTTGGCGAGACGACCACGTGACGACACATTGATATAGATCAAGATGATGGAGATCATGGTGTCATGTCGGTGACGATATAGATCATGACAGTACTTTGGAGATGGAGATCACAAGCACAAGATGATGATGGCCATATCATATCACTTATATTGATTGCATGTGATGTTTATCTTTTATGCATCTTATCTTGCTCTGATTGACGGTATCATTATAAGATGATCTCTCACTAATTATCAAGAAGTGTTCTCCCTGAGTATGCACCGTTGCGAAAGTTCTTCGTGCTGAGACACCACGTGATGATCGGGTGTCATAGGCTCTACGTTCAAATACAACGGGTGCAAAACAGTTGCACACGCGGAATACTTAGGTTATACTTGACGAGCCAAGCATATACAGATATGGCCTCGGAACACGGAGACCGAAAGGTCGAGTGTGAATCATATAGTAGATATGATCAACATAGTGATGTTCACCATTGAAACTACTCCATCTCATGTGATGATCGGACATGGTTTAGTTGATTTGGATCACGTGATCACTTAGAGGATTAGAGGGATGTCTATCTAAGTGGGAGTTCTTAAGTAATATGATTAATTGAACTTAAATTTATCATGAACTTAGTCCTGGTAGTATTTTGTAAATCATGTTGTAGATCAATAGCTCGCGTTGTTGCTTCCCTGTGTTTACTTTGATATGTTCCTAGAGAAAATTGTATTGAAAGATGTTAGTAGCAATGATGCGGATTGGATCCGTGATCTGAGGTTTATCCTCATTGCTGCATAGAAGAATTATGTCCTTGATGCACCACTAGGTGACAGACCTATTGCAGGAGCAGATGCAGACGTTATGAACGTTTGGCTAGCTCAATATGATGACTACTTGATAGTTTAGTGCACCATGGTTAATGGCTTAGAATCGGGACTTCAAAGACGTTTTGAATGTCATGGACCATATGAGATGTTCCAGGAGTTGAAGATAATATTTCAAGCAAATACCCGAGTTGAGAGATATGAAGTCTCCAACAAGTTCTATAGCTAAAAGATGGAGGAGAATCGCTCAACTAGTGAGCATGTGCTCAGATTGTCTGGGTACTACAATCGCTTGAATCAAGTGGGAGTTAATCTTCCAGATAAGATAGTGATTGACAGAATTCTCTAGTCACCATGACCAAGTTAGTAGAACTTCGTGATGAACTGTAGTATGCAAGGGATGACGAAAACGACTCCCGAGCTTTTCATGATGATGAAATCGATGAAGGTAGAAATCAAGAAAAACATCAAGTGTTGATGGTAGACAAGACCACTAGTTTCAAGAAAAGGGCAGAGGGAAGAAGGGGAACTTCAAAAAGAACAGCAAGCAAGTTGCTGCTCAAGTGAAGAAGCCCAAGTCTGGACCTAAGCCTGAGACTGAGTGCTTCTACTGCAAAGGGACTGGTCACTGGAAGCGGAACTACCCCAAGTGATTGGCGGATAAGAAGGATGGCAAAGTGAACATCAGTATATTTGATATACATGTTATTGATGTGTACTTTACTAGTGTTTATAGAAACCCCTCAGTATTTGATACTAGTTCAGTTGCTAATATTAGTAACTCGAAACGGGAGTTGCAGAATAAACAGAGACTAGTTAAGGGTGAAGTGACGATGTGTGTTGGAAGTGGTTCCAAGATTGATATGATCATCATCGCACACTCCCTATAAATTCGGGATTAGTGTTGAACCTAAATAAGTGTTATTTGGTGTTTACGTTGAGCATGAATATGATTTGATCATGTTTATTGTAATACGGTTATTAATTTAAGTAAGAGAATAAATTGTTGTTCTGTTTACATGAATAAAACCTTATATGGTTACGCACCCAATGAAAATAGTTCGTTGGATCTCGATCGTAGTGATACACATAATCATAATATTGAAACCAAAAGATGCAAAGTTAATAATGATAGTGCAACTTATTTGTAGCACTGCCGTTTAGGTCATATTGGTGTAAAGCGCATGAAAAAACTCCATGCTGATGGGCTTTTGGAATCACTTGATTATGAATCAGTTGATGCTTGCGAGCCATGCCTCATGGGCAAGATGACTAAGACTCTGTTCTTCGGAACAATGGAGCGAGCAACAGATTTGTTAGAAATCATACATACTGATGTATGTGGTCCGATGAATATTGAGGCTCGCGACTGGTATCATTATTTTCTGATCTTCACAGATGATTTGAGTAGATATGAGTATATCTACTTGATGAATCATAAGTCTGAAACATTTGAAAAGTTCAAAGAATTTCAGAGTGAAGTGAAAAATCATCGTAACAAGAAAATAAAGTTTCTATGATTTGATCGTAGAGAAGAGTATTTGAGTTATGAGTTTGGCCTTCAGTTAAAAACAATGTGAAATAGTTTCACTACTCACGCCACATGGAACACCATAGTGTAATGGTGTGTCCGAATGTCATAACCGTACTTTATTAGATATAGTGCGATCTATGATGTCTCTTACCGATCTACCACTATCGTTTTGGGGTTATGAATTAGAGACAGCTGCATTCACGTTAAAAAGGGGCACCATCTAAGTCCGTTGAGATGACACAATCTGAACTGCGGTTTAGCAAGAAACCAAAGTAGTCGTTTCTTAAAGTTTGGGGTTGTGATGCTTATGTGAAAAGTTTCATCCTGATAAGCTCAAAACCAAATCGGAGAAATATGTCTTCATAGGATACCCAAAAGGAGACTGTTGGGTACACCTTCTATCACAGATCCTAAGGCAAGACATTCGTTGCTTATAATGGATACTTTCTATAGAAGGAGTTTCTCTCGAAAGAAGTGAGTGGGAGGAAAGTAGAACTTGATAAGGTAATTGTACCTTCTCCTTTATTGGAAAGTAGTTCATCACAGAAATCTGTTCTTGTGACTCCTACACCAATTAGTGAGGAAGCTAATGATAATGATCATGAAACTTCAGATCAAGTTACTACCGAATCTCGTAGGTAAACCAGAGTGAAATCCGCACCAGTGTGGTACGGTAATCCTGTTCTGGAGGTCATGTTACTTGACCATGACGAACCTACGAACTATGAGGAAGCGATGATGAGCCCAAATTCCGCAAAATGGTTTGAGGCCATGAAATCTGAGATATGATCCATGTATGAGAACAAAGTATGGACTTTGATGGATTTGCCCAATGATCGGCAAGCCATAGAAAATAAATGGATCTTCAAGAGGAAGACGGACGCTGATAGTAGTGTTACTATCTACAAAGCTAGAATTGTCGCAAAAGGTTTTCGACAAGTTCAAGGTGTTGACTACGATGAGAGCTTCTCACTCGTATCTATGCTTGAGTCTGTCCGAATCATGTTAGTAATTGCCGCATTTTATGAAATCTGGCAAACGGATATACAAAACTGCATTCCTTAATGGATTTATTAAAGAAGAGTTGTATATGATGCAACCAGGAGGTTTTGTCAATCCGAAAGGTGCTAACAAAATGTGCAAGCTCCAGCGATCCATCTGTGGACTGGTGCAAGCATCTCGGAGTTGGAATATACGCTTTGATGAGTTGATCAAAGCATATAGTTTTATACAGACTTGCGGTGAAGCCTGTATTTACAAGAAAGTGAGTGGGAGCACTACAACATTTCTGATAAAGTATATGTGAATGACATATTGTTTATCGGAAATAATGTAGAATTATTCTGTAAAGCATAAAGGAGTGTTTGAAAGGAGTTTTTTAAAGAAAGACTTCGGTGAAGCTGCTTACATATTGAGCTTCAAGATCTATAGAGATAGATCAAGACGCTTGATAAGTGTTTTCAATGAGTACATACCTTGACAAGATTTTGAAGTAGTTCAAAATGGAGCAGTCAAAGAAAGAGTTCTTGCCTGTATTACAAGGTGTGAAGTTGAGTAAGACTCAAAGCCCGACCACGGCAGAAGATAGAAAGAGAATGAAAGTCATTCCATATGCCTTGGCCATAGGTTCTATAAAGTATGTCATGCTGTATACCAGATCTATTGTATACCCTGCATTGATTTGGCAAGGGAGTACAATAGTGATCTAGGAGTAGATCACTGGACAGCGGTCAGAATTATCCTTAGTGAAATAAGGATATGTTTCTCGATTATGGACGTGACAAAAAGGTTCATCGTAAAGGGTTACGTCGATGCAAGTTTTTGACACTGATCCAGATGAATCTAAAGTCTCAATCTGGATACATATTGAAAGTGGGAGCAATTAGCTAGAGTAGCTCCGTGTAGAGCATTGTAGACATAGAACTTGCAAAATACTTACGGATCTGAATGTGACAGACCCGTTGACTAAAATTATCTCACAAGCAAAACATGATCACACCTTAGTACTCTTTGGATGTTAATCACATAGACATGTGAACTAGATTACTGACTCTAGTAAACCCTTTGAGTGTTGGTCACATGACGATGTGAACTATGGGTGTTAATCACATGGTGATGTGAACTATTGCTGTTAAATCACATGACGATGTGAACTAGATTATTGACTCTAGTGCAAGTGGGAGACTGAAGGAAATATGCCCTAGAGGCAATAATAAAGTTATTATTTATTTCCTTATATCATGATAAATGTTTATTATTCATGCTAGAATTGTATTAACCGGAAACATAATACATGTGTGAATACATAGACAAACAGAGTGTCACTAGTATGCCTCTACTTGACTAGCTCGTTAATCAAAGATGGTTATGTTTCCTAACCATGGACAAAAGAGTTGTTATTCGATTAACGAGGTCACATCATTAGTTGAATGATCTGATTGACATGACCCATTCCATTAGCTTAGCACCCGATCGTTTAGTATGTTGCTATTGCTTTCTTCATAACTTATACATGTTCCTATGACTATGAGATTATGCAACTCCCGTTTGCCGGAGGAACACTTTGGGTACTACCAAACGTCACAACGTAACTAGGTGATTATAAAGGAGTAGTACAGGTGTCTCCAAAGGTAGATGTTGGGTTGGCGTATTTCGAGATTAGGATTTGTCACTCCGATTGTCGGAGAGGTATCTCTGGGCCCTCTCGGTAATGCACATCACCTAAGCCTTGCAAGCATTGCAACTAATATGTTAGTTGTGAGATGATGTATTACGGAACGAGTAAAGAGACTTGCCGGTAACGAGATTGAACTAGGTATTGGGATACCGACGATCGAATCTCGGGCAAGTAACATACCGATGACAAAGGGAACAACGTATGTTGTTATGCGGTCTGACCGATAAAGATCTTCGTAGAATATGTAGGAGCCAATATGGGCATCCAGGTCCCGCTATTGGTTATTGACTGGAGACGTGTCTCGGTCATGTCTACATTGTTCTCGAACCGTAGGGTCCGCACGCTTAAGGTTTCGATGAAATTTATATTATGAGTTTATGAGTTTTGATGTACCGAATGAGTTCGGAGTCCCGGATGAGATCGGGGACATGACGAGGAGTCTCGAAATGGTCGAGACGTAAAGATCGATATATTGGATGACTATATTCGGACATCGGAAAGGTTCCGAGTGATTCGGGTATTTTTCGGAGTACCGGGTAGTTACGGGAGAAGTAATGGGCCTTGATGGGCTTTAGTGGGAAGAGGAAAAAGGCTGCTGCGCCCCCCTCCCCTCTAGTCCGAATTGGACTAGGGAAAAGGGGGCCGGCCACCTTTCCTACTCCCCCACTTCCTTCTCCCTTCCTCCCCTCTTGATGGACTCCTACTAGGACTTGGAGTCCTAGTAGGACTCCCATCCTGGCCGCACCAATAGCCTTGGCCGGCCTCCTGCTCCTCGATCCTTTATATACTGAGGCAGGGGGCACCCCATAGACACACAAGTTGATCATTGAGATCGTTCCTTAGCCATGTGCGGTGCCCCCTGCCACCATATTCCACCTCGATCATATCGTTGTAGTGCTTAGGCGAAGCCCTGCGTCGGTAGAACATCAAGATCGTCACCACGCCGTCGTGCTGACGGAACTCCTCCCCGAAGCTTTTCTGGATTGGAGCCCGGGGATCGTCATCGAGCTGTACGTGTGCTAAGAACTCGGAGGTGCCGGAGTAACGGTGCTTGGATCGGTTGGATCGGGAAGAAGACGTACGACTACTTCCTCTACGTTGTGTCAACGCTTCCATTGCGATCTACAAGGGTACGCAGATCAGACTCTCCCCTCTCGTTGCTATGCATCACCATGATCTTGCGTGTGCGTAGGAATTTTTTTGAAATTACCACGTTCCCCAACAATTACCGTCAGTGTCAGTCTTTTTCTTGAAGATCCATTTATTCTCAATTGCTTGCCGATCATCGGGCAAGTAAACCAAAGTCCATACTTTGTTCTCATACATGGATCCCATCTCAGATTTCATGGCTTCAAGCCACTTTGCGGAATCTGGGCTCACTATCGCTTCTTCATAGTTCGTAGGTTCATCATGATCTAGTAGCATGACTTCCAGAACTGGATTACCGTACCACTCTGGCGCGGATCTTACTCTGGTTGATCTACGAGGTTCAGTAGTATCTTGTTCTGAAGTTTCATGATCATTATCATTAACTTCCTCACTTATTGGTGTAGGTGTCGCAGAAACAGTTTTCTGTGATGTACTACTTTCCAACAAGGGAGCGGGTACAGTTACCTCGTCAAGTTCTACTTTCCTCCCACTCACTTCTTTTGAGAGAAACTCCTTCTCAAGAAAGTTTCCGAATTTAGCAACAAAAGTCTTGCCTTCGGATCTGTGATAGAAGGTGTATCCAATAGTTTCCTTTGGATATCCTATGAAGACACATTTCTCCGATTTGGGTTCGAGCTTATCAGGTTGAAGCTTTTTCACATAAGCATCGCAGCCCCAAACTTTCAGAAACGACAACTTTGGTTTCTTGCCAAACCATAGTTCATAAGGCGTCGTCTCAACGGATTTTGATGGTGCCCTATTTAACGTGAATGCGGCTGTCTCTAGAGCGTATCCCCAAAACGATAGCGGTAAATCAGTAAGAGACATCATAGATCGCACCATATCTAGTAAAGTACGATTACGATGTTCGGACACACCATTACACTGTGGTGTTCCGGGTGGCGTGAGTTGCGAAACTATTCCACAATTTTCAAATGTACACCAAACTCGTAACTCAAATATTCTCCTCCACGATCAGATCGTAGAAACTTTATTTTCTTGTTACGATGATTTTCCACTTCACTCTGAAATTCTTTGAACTTTTCAAATGTTTCAGACTTATGTTTCATCAAGTAGATATACTCATATCTGCTCAAATCATCTGTGAAGATCAGAAAATAATGATACCTGTCGCGAGCCTCAATATTCATCGGACCACATACATCAGTATGTATGATTTCCAACAAATCTGTTGCTCGCTCCATTGTTCCGAAGAACGGAGTCTTATTCATCTTGCCCATGAGGCATGGTTCGCAAGCATCAACTGATTCATAATCAAGTGATTCCAAAAGCCCATCAGCATGGAGTTTCTTCGTGCGCTATCATTATTAACTTTGCATCTTTTGGTTTCAATATTATGATTATGTGTATCACTACGATCGAGATCCAACGAACTATTTTCATTGGGTGCGTAACCATATAAGGTTTTATTCATGTAAACAGAACAACAATTTATTCTCTTACTTAAATTAATAACCGTATTACAATAAACATGATCAAATCATATTCATGCTCAACGTAAACACCAAATAACACTTATTTAGGTTCAACACTAATCCCGAATTTATAGGGAGTGTGCGATGATGATCATATCAATCTTGGAACCACTTCCAACACACATCGTCACTTCACCCTTAACTAGTCTCTGTTTATTCTGCAACTCCCGTTTCGAGTTACTAATATTAGCAACTGAACTAGTATCAAATACTGAGGGGTTGCTATAAACACTAGTAAAGTACACATCAATAACATGTATATCAAATATACTTATGTTCATTTTGCCATCCTTCTTATCTGCCAATCACTTGGGGTAGTTCCGCTTCCAGTGACTAGTCCCTTTGTAGTAGAAGCACTCAGTCTCAGGCTTAGGTCCAGACTTGGGCTTCTTCACTTGAGCAGCAACTTGCTTGCTGTTCTTTTTGAAGTTCCCCTTCTTCCCTCTGCCCTTTTCTTGAAACTAGTGGTCTTGTCTACCATCAACACTTGATGTTTTTCTTGATTTCTACCTTCATCGATTTCATCATCATGAAAAGCTCGGGAGTCGTTTTCGTCATCCCTTGCATACTATAGTTCATCACGAAGTTCTACTAACTTGGTCATGGTGACTAGAGAATTCTGTCAATCACTATCTTATCTAGAAGATTAACTCCCACTTGATTCAAGCGATTGTAGTACCCAGACAATCTGAGCACATGCTCACTAGTTGAGCGATTCTCCTCCATCTTTTAGCTATAGAACTTGTTGGAGACTTCATATCTCTCAACTCGGGTATTTGCTTGAAATATTATCTTCAACTCCTGGAACATCTCATATGGTCCATGACGTTCAAAACATCTTTGAAGTCCCGATTCTAAGCCATTAAGCATGGTGCACTAAACTATCAAGTAGTCATCATATTGAGCTAGCCAAACGTTCATAACGTCTGCATCTGCTCCTGCAATAGGTCTGTCACCTAGCGGTGCATCAAGGACATAATTCTTCTGTGCAGCAATGAGGATAAACCTCAGATCACGGATCCAATCCGCATCATTGCTACTAACATCTTTCAATACAATTTTCTCTAGGAACATATCAAAATAAACACAGGGAAGAAACAACGCGAGTTATTGATCTACAACATGATTTACAAAATACTACCAGGACTAAGTTCATGATAAATTTAAGTTCAATTAATCATATTACTTAAGAACTCCCACTTAGATAGACATCCCTCTAATCCTCTAAGTGATCACGTGATCCAAATCAACTAAACCATGTCCGATCATCACGTGAGATGGAGTAGTTTCATTGGTGAACATCACTATGTTGATCATATCTACTATATGATTCACGCTCGACCTTTCGGTCTCCGTGTTCCGAGGCCATATCTGTATATGCTTGGCTCGTCAAGTATAACCTGAGTATTCCGCGTGTGCAACTGTTTTGCACCCGTTGTATTTGAACGTAGAGCCTATCACACCCGATCATCACGTGGTGTCTCAGCACGAAGAACTTTCGCAACGGTGCATACTCAGGGAGAACACTTCTTGATAATTTAGTGAGAGATCATCTTATAATGCTACCGTCAATCAAAGCAAGATAAGATGCATAAAAGATAAACATCACATGCAATCAATATAAGTGATATGATATGGCCATCATCATCTTGTGCCTGTGATCTCCATCTCCGAAGCACCGTCATGATCACCATCGTCACCGGCGCGACACCTTGATCTCCATCGTAGCATCGTTGTTGTCTCGCCAATCTTATGCTTCCACGACTATCGCTACCGCTTAGTGATAAAGTAAAGCATTACAGCGCGATTGCATTGCATACAATAAAGCGACAACTATATGGCTCCTGCCAGTTGCCGATAACTCGGTTACAAAACATGATCATCTCATACAATAAAATTTAGCATCATGTCTTGACCATATCACATCACAACATGCCCTGCAAAAACAAGTTAGACGTCCTCAACTTTGTTTGTTGCAAGTTTTACGTGGCTGCTACGGGCTTAAGCAAGAACCAATCTTACCTACGCATCAAAACCACAACGATAGTTTGTCAAGTTGATGCCGTTTTAACCTTCGCAAGGACCGGGCGTAGCCACAATTGGTTCAACTAAAGTTGGAGAGACAGTCGCCCGCAAGCCACCTGTGTGCAAAGCACGTCGGGGAACCGGTCTCGCGTAAGCGTACGCGTAAGGTTGGTCCGGGTCGTCTCGTCCAACAATACCGCCGAACCAAAGTATGACATGCTGGTAGGCAGTATGACTTATATCGCCCACAACTCACTTGTGTTCTACTCGTGCAAATAACATCAAACCATAAAACCTAGGCTCTGATACCACTGTTGGGGAACGTAGTAATTTCAAAAAATTTCCTACGCACACGCAAGATCATGGTGATGCATAGCAACGAGGGGGAGAGTCTGATGTACGTACCCTTGTAGATCGCAACAGAAGCGTTGACACAACGTAGAGGAAGTAGTCGTACGTCTTCTTCCCGATCCGACCGATCCAAGCACCGTTACTCCGGCACCTCCGAGTTCTTAGCACACGTACAGCTCGATGACGATCCCCGGGCTCCGATCCAGCAAAGCTTCGGGGAGGAGTTCCGTCAGCACGACGGCGTGATGAAGATCTTGATGTTCTACCGACGCAGGGCTTTGCCTAAGCACTACAACGATATGATCGAGGTGGAATATGGTGGCAGGGGGCACCGCACACGACTAAGGAACGATCTCAATGATCAACTTGTGTGTCTAGAGGTGCCCCCTGCCTCCGTATATAAAGGAGCCAAGGGGGAGGGTGCGGCCGGCCATGAGGAGGGCGCAGGAGGAGTCCTACTCCTACCGGGAGTAGGACTTCCCCCCTAATCCTAGTTGGACTAGGTTTCCCTAAGGGGGAAAGAGAGAGAGGGGGGCCGGCCACCTCTCCTAGTCCTAATAGGACTAGGGGAGGGGGGAGGCGCGCGGACACCTTGGGCTGCCCCTTTCTCCTTTCCACTAAAGCCCATTAAGGCCCATATGATTCCCGGGGGGTTCCGGTAACCTCCCGGTACTCCTGTAAAATCCCGATTTCACCCGGAACACTTCCGATATCCAAATATAGGCTTCCAATATATGAATCTTTATGTCTCGACTATTTCGAGACTCCTCGTCATGTCCGTGATCACATCTGGGACTCCGAACTAACTTCGGTACATCAAAATGCAAAAACTCATAATAACTGTCATCGTAACGTTAAGCGTGCGGACCCTACGGTTCGAGAACAATGTAGACATGACTGAGACACATCTTCGGTCAATAACCAATAGCGGGACCTGGATGCCCATATTGGCTCCTACATATTCTACGAAGATCTTTATCGGTCAGACCGCATAACAACATACGTTGTTCCCTTTGTCATCGGTATGTTACTTGCCCGAGATTCGATCGTCGGTATCCAATACCTAGTTCAATCTCGTTACCGGCAAGTCTCTTTACTCGTTCTGTAATACATCATCTCGCAACTAACTCATTAGTCACAATGCTTGCAAGGCTTATGTGATGTGCATTACCGAGAGGGCCCAGAGATACCTCTCCGACAATCGGAGTGACA
Organism: Triticum monococcum; assembly: GCA_034509565.1. Classification (NCBI taxonomy): domain Eukaryota; kingdom Viridiplantae; phylum Streptophyta; class Magnoliopsida; order Poales; family Poaceae; genus Triticum; species Triticum monococcum. The sequence goes on from CM067846.1 coordinate 617,066,865, forward strand.
AATCCTAATCTCGAAATATGCCAACCCAACATTTACCTTTGGAGACACCTGTAGAGCTCCTTTATAATCACCCAGTTACATTGTGACATTTGGTAGCACACAAAGTGTTCCTCCAGCAAACGGGAGTTGCATAATCTCATAGTCATAGGAACATGTATAAGTCAAGAAGAAAGCAATAGCAACATACTAAACGATCGGGTGCTAAGCTAATGAAATGGGTCATGTCAATCAGATCATTCAACTAATGATGTGATCCCGTTAATCAAATAAAAACTCTTTGTCCATGGTTAGGAAACATAACCATCTTTGATTAACGAGCTAGTCAAGTATAGGCATACTAGTGACACTCTATTTGTCTATGTATTCACACATGTATTATGTTTCCGGTTAATACAATTCTAGCATGAATAATAAACATTTATCATGAAATAAGGAAATAAATAATAACTTTATTATTGCCTCTAGGGCATATTTCCTTCAATCTCCCACTTGCACTAGAGTCAATAATCTAGTTCACATCGCCATGTGATTTAACAGCAATAGTTCACATCACCATGTGATTAACACCCATAGTTCACATCGCCATGTGACCAATACCCAAAGGGTTTACTAGATTCAGTAATCTAGTTCACATTGCTATGTGATTAACACCCAAAGAGTACTAAGGTGTGATCATGTTTTGCTTGTGAGAGAATCTTAGTCAATGGGTCTGCCACATTCAGATCCGCATGTATTTTGCAAATTTCTATGTCAACAATGCTCTGCATGGAGCTACTCTAGCTAATTGCTCCCACTTTCAATATGTATCTAGACCGAGACTTAGAGTCATCTAGATTAGTGTCAAAACTTGCATCGGCGTAACCCTTTACGACGAACCTTTTTTCACTTCCATAATCGAGAAACATATCCTTATTCCACTAAGGATAATTTTGACCGTTGTCCAGTGATCTACTCCTAGATCACTATTGTACTCCCTTGCCAAACTCAGTGGTAGGGTATACAATAGATCTGGTACACAGCATGGCATACTTTATAGAACCTATGACCAAGGCATAGGGAATGACAATCATTCTCTTTCTATCTTCTGCCGTGGTCGGGCTTTGAGTCTTACTCAATTTCACACCTTATAACATAGGCAAGAAACTCTTTCTTTGACTGTTCCATTTTGAACTACTTCAAAATCTTGTCAAGGTATGTACTCATTGAAAAACTTATCAAGCATTTTGATCTATCTCTATAGACCTTGATGCTCAATATGTAAGCAGCTTCACCAAGGTCCTTCTTCGAAAAACTCCTTTCAAATACTCCTTTATGCTTTGCAGAATAATTCTACATTATTTCCGATCAACAATATGTCATTCACATATACTTATCATAAATGTTGTAGTGCTCCCACTCACTTTCTTGTAAATACAGGCTTCACCGCGAGTCTGTATAAAACTATATGCTTTGATCACACTATCAAAGCGTTTATTCCAACTCCGAGAGGCTTGTACCAGTCCATAGATGGATCGCTGGAGCTTGCACATTTTGTTAGCTCCCTTCGGATCAACAAAACCTTCTGGTTGCATCATATACAACTCTTCTTCCAGGAACCCATTCAGGAATTCAGTTTTGACATCCATCTGCCAAATTTCATAATCATAAAATGCGGCAATTGCTAACATGATTCGGACAGACTTAAGCATCGCTACAGGTGAGAAGGTCTCATCATAGTCAACCCCTTGAACTTGTCAAAAACCTTTTGCGACAAGTCGAGCTTTATAGACAGTAGTATTTGTTGGGGAACGTAGTAATTTCGAAAATTTTCCTACGCACACGCAAGATCATGGTGATGCATAGCAACGAGAGGGGAGAGTGTTGTGTACGTACCAACGCAGACCGACTGCGGAAGCGATCACACAACATAGAGGAAGTAGTCGTACGTCTTCTTCCCGATCCGACCGATCCAAGCACCGTTACTACGGCACCTCCGAGTTCTTAGCACACGTTCAGCTCGATGACGATCCTCGGGCTCCGATCCAGCAAAGCGTCGAGGAAGAGTTCCGTCAGCACGACGGCGTGGTGACGATCTTGATGTACTACCGACGCAAGGCTTCGCCTAAGCACTACAACGATATGATCGAGGTGGAATTTGATGGCAGGGGGCACCGCACACGGCTAAGGAACGATCTCAAGGATCAACTTGTGTGTCTTGGGGTGCCCCCTGCCCCTGTATATAAAGGATGAAGGAGGAGGAGGCCGGCCAAGGCATAAGGTGCGGCCAGGATGGGAGTCCTACTAGGACTCCAAGTCCTAGTAGGAGTCCATCAAGTGGGGAGGAAGGGAGAAGGAATAGGAGGAGAAGGAGAGGTGGCCGGCCCCCTTTTCCCTAGTCCAATTCGGACTAGAGGGGAGGGGGGGGGGGCGCAGCAGTCCTTTTCTCCTCTTCCCACTAAAGCCCATCAAGGCCCAATACTTCTCCCAGCGAATTCCCGTAACTCTCCGGTACTCCGAAAAATACCCGAATCACTCGGAACCTTTCCGAAGTCCGAATATAGTCGTCCAATATATCGATCTTTACGTCTCGACCATTTCGAGACTCCTCGTCATGTCCCCGATCTCATCCGGGACTCCGAACTCCTTCGGTACATCAAAACTCATAAACTCATAATATAACTATCATCGAAACCTTAAGCATGCGGACCCTACGGTTCGAGAACAATGTAGACATGACCGAGACACGTCTCCGGTCAATAACCAATAGCGGGACCTGGATGCCCATATTGGCTCCTACATATTCTACGAAGATCTTTATCGGTCAGACTGCATAACAACATACGTTGTTCCCTTTGTCATCGGTATGTTACTTGCCCGAGATTTGATCGTCGGTATCCAATACCTAGTTCAATCTCGTTACCGGCAAGTCTCTTTACTCGTTCCGTAATACATCATCTCACAACTAACATATTAGTTGCAGTGCTTGCAAGGCTTATGTGATGTGCATTACTGAGAGGGCCCAGAGATACCTCTCCGACATTCGGAGTGACAAATCCTAATCTCGAAATACGCCAACCCAACATCTACCTTTGGAGACAGCTGTAGTACTCCTTTATAATCACCCAGTTACGTTGTGACGTTTGGTAGCACCCAAAGTGTTCCTCCGGTAAACGGAAGTTGCATAATCTCATAGTCATAGGAACATGTATAAGTCATGAAGAATAGCAACAGCAACATACTAAACGATCGGGTGCTAAGCTAATGAAATGGGTCATGTCAATCAGATCATTCAACTAATGATGTGACCTCGTTAATCAAATAACAACTCTTTGTTCATGGTTAGGAAACATAACCATCTTTGATTAACGAGCTAGTCAAGTAGAGGCATACTAGTGACACTCTGTTTGTCTATGTATTCACACATGTATTATGTTTCCGGTTAATACAATTCTAGCATGAATAATAAACATTTATCATGATATAAGGAAATAAATAATAACTTTATTATTGCCTCTAGGGCATATTTCCTTCAGTCTCCCACTTGCACTAGAGTCAATAATCTAGTTCACATCGCCATGTGATTTAGCAGCAATAGTTCAGATCACCATGTGATCAACACCCATAGTTCACATCGTCATGTGACCAACACTCAAAGGGTTTACTAGAGTCAGTAATCTAGTTCACGTCTCTATGTGATTAACACCCAAAGAGTACTAAGGTGTGATCATGTTTTGCTTGTGAGATAATTTTAGTCAACGGGTCTGTCACATTCAGATCCGTAAGTATTTTGCAAAATTCTTTGTCTATAATGCTCTGCAAGGAGCTACTCTAGCTAATTGCTCCCACTTTCAATATGTATCCAGATTGAGACTTTTAGATTCATCTGGATCAGTGTCAAAAACTTGCATCGACGTAACCCTTTACGACGAACCTTTTTGTCACGTCCATAATCGAGAAACATATCCTTATTTCACTAAGGATAATTCTGACCGCTGTCCAGTGATCTACTCCTAGATCACTATTGTACTCCCTTGCCAAATCAGTGCAGGGTATACAATAGATCTGGTACATAGCATGGCATACTTTATAGAACCTATGAATGAGGCATAGGGAATGACTTTCATTCTCTTTCTATCTTCTGCCGTGGTCGGGCTTTGAGTCTTTACTCAACTTCACACCTTGTAACACAGGCAAGAAACCTTTTCTTTGGCTGTTCCATTTTGAACTACTTCAAAATCTTGTCAAGGTATGTACTTATTGAAAAACTTATCAAGCGTCTTGATCTATCTCTATAGATCTTGAAGCTCAATATGTAAGCAGCTTTACTGAAGTCTTTCTTTGAAAAACTCCTTTCAAACACTCCTTTTATGCTTTACAGAATAATTCTACATTATTTCCGATCAACAATATGTCATTCACATATACTTGTCAGAAACGCTGTAGTGCTCCCACTCACTTTCTCATAAATACAGGCTTCACCGCAAGTCTGTATAAAACTATATGCTTTGATCAACTCATCAAAGCGTATATTCCAACTCCGAGATGCTTGCACCAGTCCACAGATAGATCGCTGGAGCTTGCATATTTAGTTAACACCATTAGGATCGACAAAACCTTCTAGTTGCATCGTATACAACTCTTCTTTAGCAAATCCATTAAGGAATGCAGTTTTGTTTATCCATTTGCCAGATTTCATAAAATGCGGCAATTGCTAACATGATTCGGACAGACTTAAGCATAGATACGAGTGAGAAAATCTCATCGTAGTCAACACCTTGAACTTGTCGAAAACCTTTTGCGACAATTCTAGCTTTGTAGATAGTAACACTACTATCAGCGTCCGTCTTCCTCTTGAAGATCCATTTTTCTATGGCTTGCCGATCATCGGGCAAGTCAACCAAAGTCCATACTTTGTTCTCATACATGGATCATATCTCAGATTTCATGGCTTCAAGCCACTTTGCGGAATCTGGGCTCACCATCGCTTCTTCATAGTTCGTAGGATCATCATGATCTAGTAGCATGACTTCCAGAACAGGATTACCGTACCACTCTGGCGCGGATCTTACTCTGGTTGATCTACGAGGTTCAGTAGTGTCTTGTTCTGAAGTTTCATGATCATCATCATTAGCTTCCTCACCAACTGGTGTAGGTGTCACAGAAACATTTTTCTGTGATGTACTACTTTCCAATAAGGGAGCAGGTATAGTTACCTCGTCAAGTTCTACTTTCCTCCCACTCACTTCTTTCGAGAGAAACTCCTTCTCCAGAAAGTTTCCGAATTTAGCAACAAAAGTCTTGCCTTCGGATCTGTGATAGAAGGTGTATCCAATAGTTTCCTTTGGATATCCTATGAAGATGCACTTCTCCGATTTGAGTTTTGAGCTTATCAGGATGAAACTTTTTCATATAAGCATCGCAACCCCAAACTTTAAGAAACGACAACTTTGGTTTCTTGCCAAACCATAGTTCATAAGGCGTCGTCTCGACGGATATAGATGGTGCCCCTTTTTTAACGTGAATGCAGCTGTCTCTAATGCATGACCCCAAAAACAATAGTGGTAAATCGGTAAGAGACATCATAGATTGCACTATATCCAATAAAGTACGGTTATGACGTTCGGACACACCATTATGATGTGGTGTTCCACGTGGCGTGAGTAGTGAAACTATTTCACATTTTTTTAACTGAAGACCAAACTCGTAACTCAAATATTTGTCTCCGCGATTAGATCGTAGAAACTTTATTTTCTTGTCACGATGTTTTTCACTTCACTCTGAAATTCTTTGAACTTTTCAAATGTTTCAGACTTATGTTTCATCAAGTAGATATACTCATATCTGCTCAAATCATTTGTGAAGATCAGAAAATAATGATACCTGTCGCGAGCCTCAATATTCATCGGACCACATACATCAGTATGTATGATTTCCAACAAATCTTTTCTCGCTCCATTGTTCCGGAGAACGGCGTTTTAGTCATCTTGCCCAAAAGGCATGGTTCGCAAGCATCAAGTGATTCATAATCAAGTGATTCCGAAAGCCCATCAGCATGGAGTTTCTTCATGCGCTTTATACCAATATGACCTAAACAGCAGTGCCACAAATAAGTTGCACTATCATTATTAACTTTGCATCTTTTGGTTTCAATATTATGAATATGTGTATTATTAAGATCGAGATCCAATGAACTATTTTCATTGGGTGTGTAACCATATAAGGTTTTATTCATGTAAACAGAACAACAATTTATTCTTTTACTTAAATGAATAACCGTATTACAATAAACATGATCAAATCATATTCATGCTCAACACAAACACCAAATAACACTTATTTAGTTTCAACACTAATCCCGAAAGTATAGGGGAGTGTGCGATGATGATCATATCAATCTTGGAACTACTTCCAACAGACATCGTCACTTCACCCTTAACTAGTCTCTGTTCATTCTGCAACTCCCGTTTCGAGTTACTACTCTTAGCAACTGAACTAGCATCAAATACTAAGGGGTTGCTATAAACACTAGTAAAGTACACATCAATAACATGTATATCAAATATACTTATGTTCACTTTGCCATCCTTCTTATCCGCCAATCACTTGGGGTAGTTCCGCTTCTAGTGACCAGTCCCTTTGCAGTAGAAGCACTTAGTCTCAGGCTTAGGATCAGACTTGGGCTTCTTCACTTGAGCAGCAACTTGCTTGCCGTTCTTCTTGAAGTTCCCCTTCTTCCCTCTGCCCTTTTCTTGAAACTAGTGGTCTTGTCAACCATCAACACTTGATGTTTTTCTTGATTTATACCTTCATTGATTTCAGCATCGCGAAGAGCTTGGGAGTTGTTTCCGTTATCCCTTGCATATTATAGTTCATCACGAAGTTCTACTAACTTGGTAATGGTGACTAGAGAATTCTGTCAATCACTATCTTATCTGGAAGATTAACTCCCACTTGATTCAAGCGATTGTCGTACCCAGACAATCTGAGCACATGCTCACTAGTTGAGCGATTCTCCTCCATCTTTTAGCTATAGAACTTGTTGGAGACTTCATATCTCTCAACTCGGGTATTTGCTTGAAATATTAACTTCAACTCCTGGAACATCTCATATGGTCCATGACGTTCAAAACGTCTTTGAAGTCCCGATTCTAAGCCATTAAGCATGGTGCACTAAACTATCAAGTAGTCATCATATTGAGCTAGCCAAACGTTCATAACGTTTGCATCTACTCCTGCAATAGGTCTGTCACCTAGCGGTGCATCAAGGACATAATTCTTCTGTGCAGCAATGAGGATAAACCTCAGATCACGGATCCAATCCGCATCATTGCTACTAACATCTTTCAACACAATTTTCTCTAGGAACATATCAAAATAAACATATGGAAGCAACAACGCGAGCTATTGATCTACAACATAATTTGCAAAATACTACCAGGACTAAGTTCATGATAAATTTAAGTTCAATTAATCATATTACTTAAGAACTCCCACTTAGATAGACATCCCTCTAATCCTCTAACTGATCACGTGATCCAAATCAACTAAACCATGACCGATCATCACGTGAGATGGAGTAGTTTTCAATGGTGAACATCGTTATGTTGATCATATCTACTATATGATTCACGCTCGACCTTTCGGTCTCCGTGTTCCGAGGCCATATCTGTATATGCTTGGCTCGTCAAGTATAACCTGAGTATTCCGCGTGTGCAACTGTTTTGCACCCGTTGTATTTGAACGTAGAGCCTATCACACCCGATCATCACGTGGTGTCTCAGCACGAAGAACTTTCGCAACGGTGCATACTCAGGGAGAACACTTCTTGATAATTTAGTGAGAGATCATCTTATAATGCTACCGTCAATCAAAGCAAGATAAGATGCATAAAAGGATAAACATCACATGCAATCAATATAAGTGATATGATATGGCCATCATCATCTTGTGCTTGTGATCTCCATCTCCGAAGCACCGTCATGATCACCATCGTCACCGGTGCGACACCTTGATCTCCATCGTAGCATCGTTGTCGTCTCGCCAATCTTATGCTTCCACGACTATCACTACCGCTTAGTAATAAAGTAAAGCATTACATCGCGATTGCATTGCATACAATAAAGCGACAACCATATGGCTCCTGCCAGTTGCCGATAACTCGGTTACAAAACATGATCATCTCATACAATAAAATCAGCATCATGCCTTGACCATATCACATCACAACATGCCCTGCAAAAACAAGTTAGACGTCCTCTACTTTGTTGTTGCAAGTTTTACGTGGCTGCTACGGGCTTAAGTAAGAACTCATCTCACCTACGCATCAAAACCACAACGATAGTTCGTCAAATAGACTCCGTTTTAACCTTCTCAAGGACCGGGCGTAGTCACACTTGGTTCAACTAAAGTTGGAGAGACAGTCTTCCGCAAGCCATCTATGTGCAAAGCACGTCGAGGGAACCGGTCTCGCGTAAGAGTACGCGTAAGGTTGGTCCGGATCGTCTCGTCCAACAATACCGCCGAACCAAAGTATGACATGCTGGTAGGCAGTATGACTTGTATCGCCCACAACTCACTTGTGTTCTACTCGTGCAAATAACATCAAACCATAAAACCTAGGCTCGGATGCCACTGTTGGGGAACCTAGTAATTTCGAAAATTTTCCTACGCACACGCAAGATCATGGTGATGCATAGCAACGAGAGGGGAGAGTGTACGTACCAACGCAGACCGACTGCGGAAGCGATCACACATCATAGAGGAAGTAGTCGTACGTCTTCTTCCCGATCCGACCGATCCAAGCACCGTTACTCCGGCACCTCCGAGTTCTTAGCTCACGTTCAGCTCGATGACGACCCTCGGGCTCCGATCCAGCAAAGCGTCGAGGAAGAGTTCCGTCAGCACGACGGCGTGGTGACGATCTTGATGTACTACCGACGCAGGGCTTCGCCTAAGCACTACAACGATATGATCGAGGTGGAATTTGGTGGCAGGGGGCACCGCACACGGCTAAGGAACGATCTCAAGGATCAAGTTGTGTGTCTTGGGGTGCCCCCTGCCCCTGTATATAAAGGATGAAGGAGGAGGAGGCCGGCCAAGGCATAAGGTGCGGCCAGGATGGGAGTCCTACTAGGACTCCAAGTCCTAGTAGGAGTCCATCAAGAGGGGAGGAAGGGAGAAGGAATAGGAGGAGAAGGAGAGGTGGCCGGCCCCCTTTTCCCTAGTCCAATTCGGACTAGAGGGGAGGGGGGGGGGGCGCAGCAGTCCTTTTCTCCTCTTCCCACTAAAGCCCATCAAGGCCCAATACTTCTCCCAGCGAATTCCCGTAACTCTCCGGTACTCCGAAAAATACCCGAATCACTCGGAACCTTTCCGAAGTCCGAATATAGTCGTCCAATATATCGATCTTTACGTCTCGACCATTTCGAGACTCCTCGTCATGTCGCCGATCTCATCCAGGACTCCGAACTCCTTCGGTACATCAAAACTCATAAACTCATAATATAACTGTCATCGAAACCTTAAGCGTGCGGACCCTACGGTTCGAGAACAATGTAGACATGACCGAGACACGTCTCCGGTCAATAACCAATAGCGGGACCTGGATGCCCATATTGGCTCCTACATATTCTACGAAGATCTTTATCGGTCAGACTGCATAACAACATACGTTGTTCCCTTTGTCATCGGTATGTTACTTGCCCGAGGTTCGATCATCGGTATCCAATACCTAGTTCAATCTCGTTACCGGCAAGTCTCTTTACTCGTTCCGTAATACATCATCTCACAACTAACATATTAGTTGCAGTGCTTGCAAGGCTTATGTGATGTGCATTACCGAGAGGGCCCAGAGATACCTCTCCGACATTCGGAGTGACAAATCCTAATCTCGAAATACGCCAACCCAACATCTACCTTTGGAGACACCTGTAGTACTCCTTTATAATCACCCAATTACGTTGTGACGTTTGGTAGCACCCAAAGTGTTCCTCCGGTAAACGGAAGTTGCATAATCTCATAGTCATAGGAACATGTATAAGTCATGAAGAATAGCAACAGCAACATACTAAACGATCGGGTGCTAAGCTAATGAAATGGGTCATGTCAATCAGATCATTCAACTAATGATGTGACCTCGTTAATCAAATAACAACTCTTTGTTCATGGTTAGGAAACATAACCATCTTTGATTAACGAGCTAGTCAAGTAGAGGCATACTAGTGACACTCTGTTTGTCTATGTATTCACACATGTATTATGTTTCCGGTTAATACAATTCTAGCATGAATAATAAACATTTATCATGATATAAGGAAATAAATAATAACTTTATTATTGCCTCTAGGGCATATTTCCTTCAGTATTACCGTCAGCGTCAGTCTTTTTCTTGAAGATCCATTTATTCTCAATTGCTTGCCGATCATCGGGCAAGTCAACCAAAGTCCATACTTTGTTCTCATACATGGACCCCATCTCAGATTTCATGGCTTCAAGCCACTTTGCGGAATCTGGGCTCACCATCGCTTCTTCATAGTTCGTAGGTTCATCATGATCTAGTAGCATGACTTCCAGAACTGGATTACCGTACCACTCTGGCGCGGATCTTACTCTGGTTGATCTACGAGGTTCAGTAGTATCTTGTTCTGAAGTTTCATGATCATTATCATTAACTTCCTCACTTATTGGTGTAGGTGTCGCAGAAACAGTTTTCTGTGATGTACTACTTTCCAACAAGGGAGCGGGTACAGTTACCTCGTCAAGTTCTACTTTCCTCCCACTCACTTCTTTCGAGAGAAACTCCTTCTCAAGAAAGTTTCCAAATTTAGCAACAAAAGTCTTGCCTTCGGATCTGTGATAGAAGGTGTATCCAATAGTTTCCTTTGGATATCCTATGAAGACACATTTCTCCGATTTGGATTCCAGCTTATCAGGTTGAAGCTTTTTCACATAAGCATCGCAGCCCTAAACTTTCAGAAACGACAACTTTGGTTTCTTGCCAAACCATAGTTCATAAGGCGTCGTCTCAACGGATTTTGATGGTGACCTATTTAACGTGAATGCGGCTGTCTCTAGAGCGTATCCCCAAAACGATAGCGGTAAATCAGTAAGAGACATCATAGATCGCACCATATCTAGTAAAGTACGATTACGATGTTCGGACACACCATTATGTTGTGGTGTTCCGGGTGGCGTGAGTTGCGAAACTATTCCACAATTTTCAAATGTACACCAAACTCGTAACTCAAATATTATCCTCCTCGATCAGATCGTAGAAACTTTATTTTCTTGTTACGATGATTTTCCACTTCACTCTGAAATTCTTTGAACTTTTCAAATGTTTTAGACTTATGTTTCATCAAGTAGATATACTCATATCTGCTCAAATCATCTGTGAAGATCATAAAATAATGATACTCGTCGCGAGCCTCAATATTCATCCGACCACATACATCAGTATGTATGATTTCCAACAAATCTATTGCTCGCTCCATTGTTCCGAAAAACGGAGTCTTAGTCATCTTGCCCATGAGGCATGGTTCGCAAGCATCAACTGATTCATAATCAAGTGATTCCAAAAGCCCATCAGCATGGAGCCAAGGGGGAGGGTGCGGCCGGCCATGAGGAGGGCGCAGGAGGAGTCCTACTCCTACCGGGAGTAGGACTTCCCCCCTAATCCTAGTTGGACTAGGTTTCCCCAAGGGGGAAAGAGAGAGAGGGGGGCCGGCCACCTCTCCTAGTCCTAATAGGACTAGGGGAGGGGGGAGGCGCGCGGCCACCTTGGGCTGCCCCTTTCTCCTTTCCACTAAGGCCCATTAAGGCCCATATGATTCCCGGGGGTTTCGGTAACCTCCCGGTACTCCGGTAAAATCCCGATTTCACCCGGAACACTTCCGATATCCAAATATAGGCTTCCAATATATCAATCTTTATGTCTCGACCATTTCGAGACTCCTCGTCATGTCCGTGATCACATCCGGGACTCCGAACTAACTTCGGTACATCAAAATGGAAAAACTCATAATAACTGTCATCGTAATGTTAAGCGTGCGGACCCTACGGTTCGAGAACAATGTAGACATGACTGAGACACATCTCCGGTCAATAACCAATAGCGGGACCTGGATGCCCATATTGGCTCCTACATATTCTACGAAGATCTTTATCGGTCAGACCGCATAACAACATACGTTGTTCCCTTTGTCATCGGTATGTTACTTGCCTGAGATTCGATCGTCGGTATCCAATACCTAGTTCAATCTCGTTACCGGCAAGTCTCTTTACTCGTTCTGTAATACATCATCTCGCAACTAACTCATTAGTCACAATGCTTGCAAGGCTTATGTGATGTGCATTACCGAGAGGGCCCAGAGATACCTCTCCGACAATCGGAGTGACAAATCCTAATCTCGAAATACGCCAACCCAACATTTACCTTTGGAGACACCTGTAGAGCTCCTTTATAATCACCCAGTTACGTTGTGATGTTTGGTTGCACACAAAGTGTTCCTCCGGCAAACAGGAGTTGCATAATCTCATAGTCATAGGAACATGTATAAGTCATGAAGAAAGCAATAGCAACATACTAAACGATCGGGTGCTAAGCTAATGAAATGGGTCATGTCAATCAGATCATTCAACTAATGATGTGATCCCGTTAATCAAATAACAACTCTTTGTCCATGGTTAGGAAACATAACCATCTTTGATTAACGAGCTAGTCTAGTAGAGGCATACTAGTGACACTCTGTTTGTCTATGTATTCACACATGTATTATGTTTCCGGTTAATACAATTCTAGCATGAATAATAAACATTTATCATGAAATAAGGAAATAAATAATAACTTTATTATTTCCTCTAGGGCATATTGCCTTCATCCATGGCATACAGCTCACTGCGAGCATCAGTTGCGCCGAATTTGACTTTGAGCGCATCCCACAAGTTTTTGGCAACCCCCATATGAATATAGGCGTTAACCAACTTGTCTCCAATCACACTCAGAACTGCTCCCAGAAAGATTGTGGTTGCCTCCCTAAACGCCTTCTCCTCTTCGAGAGCAATCGTTTCTGTGAGGGACACACCACCAACCCAGAACACGTTCATCGCTGTGAGCCACAAGGTGGTCCTAGTCTGCCAACGCTTAAAATGCATCCCGGTAAACTTTTTCGGTTTCAGACTAGCAGCAAAGCCTTGAATGTAAAAGTGCCTAAAATAAGGTTTTTGGATTGTTGGAAATATTAGCACTTTTCCGATTAGACTTATCCACGAGTAAATAGTAAGCATGGCATGAAAGGTATGCATCTCATAGCAATACCTAAGCATACTAGCACGTATAGAACATAGAATCGAACCTTCTATGAGCAGCACATATACGACTAGCACAAGTATGAGTAAACGAGGGATGAACAGATCATACCCTCCGGTTGGCCAGGCCAACACGGCGACGACAACAGCAGCCTCGGCGTTGTCTGTGGCCTTCTTCTTAGCAGCGGCGTCGTCGGCCATGGTGTCGATGCAGAGGAAGTAGTGGAAGCAGAGGCGAACGGAGTTGGGGATGTATCGGGAGCAGTCGCGTCGAGACGCTCCCCAAAAACCTTATTGCCGTTCTCCCAGGTAGGATCTCGAACGACAAGGTTCTGGAGGCACCTGCTCTCCCGACCAGCCGTGCACGCGGTCGTTGGGATGGGATCGCTGGAGGCAGCACAGAGTGAGGAATAGTAGATGATGGCTAGGTCACGTGAGAGGGAGTCGGTGAACTGAACTAGGTTACTTCATTGGCCAGAGCCTTCTTATATAGTTTGTAAGGGAGAAAGTCATGGGCCTTGCCAAGGCCCACGACCGAGTCGACCCACTCCCGGCAAGGGAGTCGTTGTTCCCCAGTCCAACGTAAATAAGCTTCGGCTCGGCTCATTCCCGCAACCCGCGACGCGCGCACGTCGTGACGAGGCGAGGCATGGCGAGGCGGGCGGCGGCGGAGGAGGAGCGCGCGTGTACCACTCCTCTTTCCAAGCTCCCAATGGCAAGTGGTAGAGCAGCCCTTATAAAGGGGTCTCAACTCTCGTCAACTAGCAAGGTGAGACTAAACTTGTCACCACCTGCCATCTCATACATGGGCCTCAAGATTAACCAGGGATTAGTGTCTTATATGGGCCTAAGCCCATCCATAATCCAACATCAATTCTCACCTTTCACAGGAACAAGTACATAGAGAGGAGGGATTCGAGAGGGAAAGAGAGGAAGGCACGTGCAACACTCTCATCTTCTTTAGTTTCAAAGAGTAGTGTGTTTTGGGTGGTGTGTTTGTTTGGATGGGTTGTGTGTTTGTTTGAATGGACGGCGTTGGAGATGCCCTGAGCGGTGCGCGGATAGGAAAAGGTCTAACTATATCTCATCTAGATGTGAGATAATACCTGACATCTATCGTATGACGCCAGCACTGTTTGTGGCCCCTTTTTGTTTGTTTGTTTCTCTTTTGTTTGTCTTGGGCCAGTTTGCTTGTCTTGATTTTTTTCTTTGGTTGTGCAGCTCCTGGGCGTTGCGTCTGACTGTCATGCGCCGCACAGGGAGCCGCCGACTGGGCTGGCCCATTAGTAAGCGCGGCGCGACGGTGGATATATTCAACGGCAAATCGATGAATTCAGAATTTTTTCGGACATTTCTTGAAATTGTGATTTTTAATTGAGAATAACATTTTTTTAAATTGAGACATGTTTTCACAAAAATGAGAACAAATTTTAAAATTATGAAAACCTTTTTTTGAAAAGAATAATGTTTTTTACAAACTTTCAAACATTTTGTGAAATGTGAACAATTTTTTAAAAATGCGTACACTTTTTCATAAGTTGAACATTTTAAAAAAATCGTAAACAATTTTTGGAAATGTGAACATTGTTTCAAACAATTTGAACTTGTTTCAAAAAATACAAACAATTTTTTAAAAAACATAAACACATTTTGATTTTTTAAGTGAAGTAATTTATGAATTTTGGAACATTTTCTAAAACTTGTGAATTTATGGAAAATGAGTCAGAATAAAATGAGATCGACTTTTGAAAAATAGAAAAAATAGAAGGAGAAGAAAACGAGTGAAGGAAAAAAATGACAAAAGAAAAGCAAGAAGGAAAAAAATGGACCGGCTCATCTGCGGTTTGTTCCTCATCGAGAATGGACTTGCAACTGCGACAAAAAAGGCTGGACCCCAGCTGCGAGTAGAGGGTGGACTCACAATTGAGATTAAAAAAGGCCGGGCCCCAGTTGCGAATTGGGTTTGGACTTGCAACTAGGACAAAAAAGAGGTTGGACCCTAGATGAGAGTCGAGGGTGAACTTGCAACTGATACAAAAAAAGATTGACCCCAGTTGCAAGTTGAGGGTGGACTTGCAATTGGAACAAAAAAACTTGGGCCCCAGTTGCGAGTCGAGGATGGACTTGCAGCTGGGACTAGAAAAGCTCACACCCTAGTTGCGAGTGGAGGGTGGACTTGCAGCTCGGACAAAAAAGGTTGGACTCGATATGCGAGTCGAGGATGGACTTGCAACTGGGACAAAAAAAGGTCGGGCCCTAATTGTAAGTCGAGAGTGGACTTGCTACTGTCACAAAAACAAGTTGGGCCCTGAGGGAGTCCTGGACTAAAGGGTCCTCGGGCGTCTGACCTGTTGGACATCGGCTGGACTGTTGGGCCATGAAGATACAAGACTAAAGATTCTCTCACCCGCGTCCAGATGGGACTCTCCTTGGCGTGGATGGCAAGCTTGGCGTTCGGATATGAAGATTCCTTTCTCTGTAACTGACTTTGTACAACCCTAGTCCCCTCCAGCGTCTATATAAACTGGAGGGTTTAGTCCATAGAGACAATCATAATCAGATAGGCTAGACTTCTAGGGTTTTAGCCATTATGATCTCGTGGTAGATCAACTCTTGTAACCCCCATACTCATCAATATTAATCAAGCAGGACGTAGGGTATTACCTCCATTGAGAGGGCCCGAACCTGGGTAAAACTTCGTGTCCCTTGTCTCGTGTTACCATCAACCTCAGACGCACAGTTCGGGACCCCCTATCCGAGATCCGCCTATTTTGACACCGACATTGGTGCTTTCATTGGGAGTTCCACTGTGTCGTTGTCAGAAGGTTCGATGGCTTCATCCATCATCTGCAAAGATGCTACCCTAGGGGAGGTTTTTCTCCCCGGCCAGATTTTCGTATTCGGCGGCTTCGCACTGCGGGCCAACTCGCTTGGCCATCTTGAGCAGATCGACAGCTACGCCCCAGGTCACTAGATTAGTTTCGGAAACCTGGATTATGTCGTTGATATCCGAGGAGACTTGATATTCCAAGGATTCACGACCCCAACCTCCGCTCTAGCCTTAGAGCCGGAGCGCCTCACCAGTACCGAAGACGGGATTTCTAAACCCACCGGACTATCTGTGGCCACTAGGCCCAGTACGGGGGAGCCGAAGGAAGCAGCGTCACTGACGTCCATCACCAAGCCGGACTCTTCCCCGGACGCCGGCTCCGAACTCTCGGAGCTAGCATCGTGTGAGCTCGGCCAAGGAATTCCTTTCCTGCCATACTCCACGAATTCTTTTCTCCCTCAACAAACCTCGGCTTTAAGAGAGGCTCTGGACTTGATGCGATCCCTCGTGATTACGGAGGAGCAACATCCGGATAGAAAGTTTCGGTAGGGCCGAGTTTGACTTTTGGTTTGGGACATATGCGGATATGAGAAAGTAGTTGAGGGCTTTGGAGCATATCACTAAGCATTTTGAGCAAGAAACTCATTAAGAAACACCTCACCCCCTCTTGATAGTATTGGCTTTTCCTATGGACTCAATGTGATCTTGGATCACTAAAATGAAAAATGTAGAGTCTTGTGCTTTGAGCTTGAGCCAATCCTTTTGTCCGTGGCATTTTGAGGGGTCCACTTTTCTAATCCATGCCATGCTAATCACTGAGCTTTCCTAAAATATTTATCTTGAAATAGCATTAGCTCAATGAGCTATATGTTGTTAGGAATTACCAAAACCACCCAGGGATAGTTGCACTTTCATGGCATCAACTGTGAAACAATTCCACATTGTCTTAAGTGATTGCCAAACTCCTAACTTAGATATTCTCCCCCTCGATCGGGTCGTAGGAATTTAATCTTCTTGTTACGATAATTCTCAACTTCACACTGAAATTGCTTGAACTTTTCAAACGTTTCAGACTTATGCTTCATTAATTAAATATTCCCATATCTACTCAAGTCATCGGTGAAGGTGAGAAAGTAACGATATCCATCGCACGCGTCAACGCTCATTGGACCACACACATCAGTATGTATGATTTCCAACAAGTCACTTACCCGTTCCATTGTTCTGGAAAACGGGGTCTTAGTCATCTTGCCCATGAGGCATGGTTTGCATGTGTCAAGTGATTCAAAATCAAGTGACTCCAAAAATCCATCAGCATGGAGTTTCTTCATGCGCTTTACATCAATATGACCTAAGCGGAGAAAGTGGTATTATAATTATCAACTCTACATCTTTTGGCATTAATGTTATGAACATGTGTATCATCACCATCGAGATTCAATAAGTATAAACCCCTTACAATGGGTGCATGACCATAAAAGATATTACCCATATAAATAGAACAACCATTATTCTCTGATTTAAATGAGTAACTGTCTCACATTAAACATGATCCAGATATAATGTGCATGCTCACCGCATGCACTAAATAACAATTATCCAGGTTCATCACTAATACCGATGGTAATCAAAGAGCGAGCGTGCCGACGGCGATCACATCAACCTTGGAACCATTTCCCACGCGCATCGTCACTTTGTCCTTTGCCAGTCTCCGTCTATTCCGTAGTTCGCGCTTTGAGTTGCAAATGTGAGCAACCGGACCAGTATCAAATACCCAGTCACTAGAACGAGAGTTGGTAAGGTACACATCAATAACATGTATATCATATATTCCTTTGTTGATGTTGGACGCCTTCTTCTCGGCCAGATACTTGGGGCAGTTCCGCTTCCAGTGGCCAGTTCCCTTGCAATAGAAGCACTCAGTCTCCGGCTTGGGTCCAGCCTTGGGTTTCTTGACGGGAGGAGCAACTACTTTGCCACCTTTCTTGGAGTTTCCCTTTTTCCATTGCCTTTCTTGAAACTAGTGGTTTTATTCACCATCAACACTTGATGCTCCTTCTGGATGTCTGACTCAGCGACTTTTAGCATCACGAACAACGCAGAGACTGACTTGTTCATCCCTTGCATGTTATAGTTCAACACAAAGCTCTTGTAGCGAGGTGGTAGTGATTGAAGAACTCTGTCAGTGATAGCCTCTGGCGGGAGCTTGATACGGCTCCAATGTATCTATAATTTTTTATTGTTCCATGCTACTCCCTCCGTCCCAAAATAAGTGTCTCAACTTTGTACTAACCTTAGTACAAATTTGTACTAAAGCTGAGACACTTATTTTGGGACGGAGGGAGTATTATATTATCTATGCATTTATATGCTATTTTATATGATTTTTGGGACTAACCTATTAACCTAGAGCCCAGTGCCAGTTTCTGTTTTTTTACTTATTTTAGAGTTTCACAGAAAAGGAATATCAAACGGAGTCCAATTGACCTGAAACTTTACAATGATTCTTTATGCATCAAAAGAAGCCCACAGAGTACCGGAGATGCGCCATAGGAGTCCCGAGGCCGCCCTCAGGGTGGGGGGCGCCCCCCGACCTTGTGGGCCCCTCATGGACTCCCCTGACTTGTTCTCGACGCCAACACCTCTTATATATCCCAAACCTCCAGAATAGAACCTAGATCGGGAGTTTCGCCGCCGCAAGCCTCTGTAGCCACCAAATACCAATCAGGACCCTGCTTCGGCACCCTGCTGAAGGGGAAAATCATCACCGATGGCCATCTTCATCATCCCGGCGCTCTCCATGACGAGGAGGGAGTAGTTCACCCTCGGTGCTGAGGGTATGTACCAGTAGCTATGTGTTTGATCTCTCTCTCTCTCTCTCTCTCTCGTGTTCTTGATTTGGCATGATCTTGATGTACCGCGAGCTTTGCTATTATAGTTGGATCTTATGATGTTTCTCCCCCTCTACCTTCTTGTAATGGATTGAGTTTTCCCTTTGAAGTTATCTTATCGGATTGAGTCTTTAAGGATTTAAGAACACTTGATGTATGTATTGCATGTGCTTATCTGTGGTGACAATGGGATATTCACGTGATCTACTTGATGTATGTTTCAGTGATCAACTTGCGGGTTCTGTGACCTTATGAACTTATGCATAGGGGTTGGCACACGTTTTCGTCTTGACTCTCTGGTAGAAACATTGGGGCACTCTTTGAAGTTCTTTGTGTTGGTTTGAATAGATGAATCTGAGATTGATGTGAATCAAATCCGCGGATACTTGTAGTGACATTGGAGTATCTAGGTGACATTAGGGTTTCGGTTGATGTGTGTCTTAAGGTGTTATTTTAGTATGAACTCTAGGGCTGTTTGTGACACTTATAGGAATAGCCCAATAGATCGATCAGAGAGAATAACTTTGAGGTGGTTTCGTACCCTACAATAATCTCTTAGTTTGTTCTTTGCTATTAGTGACTTTGGAGTGACTCTTTGTTGCACGTTGAGGGATTGTTATATGATCTAATTATGTTATCATTCTTGAGAGAACTTGCACTAGTGAAATTATGAACCCTAGGCATTGTTTCCAAGCATTGCAATACCGTTTTCGCTCACTTTTATTACTAATTACCTTGCTGTTTTTATATTTTTAGATTACAAAAACCTATATCTACCATCCATATTGCACTTGTATCACCATCTCTTCGCCGAACTAGTGCACCTATACAATTTACCATTGTATTGGGTGTGTTGGGGACACAAGAGACTCTTTGTTATTTGGTTGCAGGGTTGTTTGAGAGAGACCATCTTCATCTTATGCTTCCCACAGATTGATAAATCTTAGGTCATCCACTTGAGGGAAATTTGCTACTGTCCTACGAAACTCTGCGCTTGAAGGCCCAACACGAGTCTACAAGAAGAAGGTTGTGTAGTAGACATCAGAGCTCAACTCCCAACTCAGCCAGACGGTTGTAGTACCCAGACATTTTGAGTATGTGCTCACTGACGGACCCGTTCTCCTCCATCTTGCAGGCATATAACTTATTGGAGGTCTCATAACTCTCAACCCGGGAAGTCTTCTCAAAGATAAACTTCAACTCCTAGAACATTTCGTATGCTCCATGACGATCAAAATGCCTTTGAAGTCCCGGCTCTAAGCCATACAACATGGCGCACTGCACTATAGTCACCAACACGCGACTGCCAGGCGTTCACAACGTCCACAGTCGCTGGAGGGGGTGGCGCACCAGGCGGTTCATGAAGGACATAAGCCTTTTGGGCAGCCGTGAGGATAACCCTCAGATTACGGGCCCAATCCACAAAGTTACCTCCATCACCTTTTAGCTTAGCTTTCTCTTGGAACGCATTAAAATTCAGGGGAGCTACGGCGCAAGCCATTGATCTACAACACAACTTTGCAAAGATAACTTAGACTATTATTCATGATAAACGAGTTCAATTAATCATATTACCTAAGAACTCCCACTCAAATCAACATCCCTCCAGTTGTCCGAGTGTAACACGATCCAAATTCACCAACCCAAGTCCGATCATCACATGAGATGAGGTGGTTTCAATGGTGAGCATCTCCATGTTGATCATATCAACTATATGACTCGTGTTTGACCTTTCGGTCTCTTGTGTTTCGAGGCCATGTCTGTACATGCTAGGCTCGTCAAGTTTAATCCAAGTGTTCCGCATGTGCAACACTGGCTTGCACCCATTGTATGTGAACATAGAGTCTATCACACCCGATCATCACGCGGTGCTTCAAAATGACGAACTTTTGCAACGGTGCACACTTAGGGAGAACACAATTTTATCTTGAAATTTTAGTGAGGGATCACCTTATAATGTGATACGTCTCTAACGTATCTATAATTTATGAAGTATTCATGCCGTTATATTATCATTCTTGGATGTTTTACAATCATTTTATAGCAAATTTATATCATTTTTTGGGACTAACCTGTTGACCCAGTGCCCAGTGCCAGTTGCTGCTTTTGCTTGTTTTTTACATCATAGCAAATCAATATCAAATGGAGTCCAAACACCACAAAACTTTTTGTGGATTTTTATGGACCAGAAGACCACCAGTGGGCCAAAGAAGTGCCCAGGTGGGTTGTGCCCACCTCGGTGGCCTCCCGCACCCCCTCTTTACCCTACAAATTCTCAAATATTCCAAAAACCCTCGGGGTTAACCTAGATCAGAAGTTCAGCTGCCGCAAGGCTCTGTAGCCACCAAAAACCAATCTAGACCCTTTCCGGCACCCTGCCGGAGGGGGGAATCATCTTTGGTGGCCATCTTCATCATCCTGGCGGCTACCACGATGACGAGGGAGTGGTCCACCCTCGGGGCTGAGGGTTTGTACCAGTAGCTATGTGTTTAATCTCTCTCTCTCTCCCGTGTTCTTGAGATGTCATGATCTTGATGTATCGCGGGCTTTGTTAATATAGTCGGATCATATGGTGTTTTCCCCTCTCTATCTTGTTGTGATGAATTGAGTTTTCCCTTTGAGATTTCATTGTTATCGGATTGAATACTTTTATGGATCTGAGAACACTTGATATATGTCTTGCAATTGAATACTCGTGGTGACAATGGGGTATCGTATTGATTCACTTGATATATGTTTTGGCACTCAACTCGCGGATTCCCAAGGTGACTGAGGGAGTCCTGGATTAGGGGGTGTTCGGTTAGCCGGACTATACCTTCAGCCGGACTCCAGGACTATGAAGATACAAGATTGAAGACTTCGTCCCGTGTCCAGATGGGACTTTCCTTGGCGTGGAAGGCAAGCTTGGCGATGCGGATATTCGAGATCTCCTACCATTGTAACCGACTCTATGTAACCCTAATCCTATCCGGTGTCTATATAAACCGGAGGGTTGTAGTCCGTAGGCAATCAACTCCATATACAACAATCATACCATAGGCTAGCTTCTAGGGTTTAGCCTCCTTGATCTCGTGGTAGATCTACTCTTGTAATACCCATATCATCAATATTAATCAAGCAGGACGTAGGGTTTTACCTCCATCGAGAGGGCCCGAACCTGGGTAAAACATCGTGTTCCCTGCCTCCTATTACCATCCAGCCTAGACGCACAGTTCGGGACCCCCTACCCGAGATCCGCCGGTTTTGACACCGACATTGGTGCTTTCATTGAGAGTTCCTCTGTGTCGTCGCCTTTAGGCCCGATGGCTCCTTCGATCATCAACAACAATACGGTCTAGGGCGAGACCTTCCTCCCCGGACAGATCTTCGTCTTTGGCGGCTTCGCTCTGCGGGCCAATCCGCTTGGCCACTTGGAGCAGATCGAAAGCTACGCCCCTGGCCATCAAGTCAGGTTTGGAAGCTTAAACTACACGGCTGACATCCGCGGAGACTTGATCTTCGATGGGTTCAAGCCACGACCAAGCGCGCCGCACTATCTCGAAGGGAATGATCTAGCTCTGCCTCCGGACAGTGTACTAGAGGCCGCACACGCATCGGTTCCGACCCCTAACTTGGAGCCTATTGCGCCAATCGAGGATGAGCGGTTGGACGCCACCTTGGGGGCTGCGATCTCAAAGGTGATCGAGCCGAACGCTAGCCCCGCACTCTGCATGATCCGTGACTCCGAGGATCCGGACTCCTTTCCGAACTCCGAACCCCCCACGCCCCTGCCAATCGAATCCGATTGGGCACCGATAATGGAGCTCACCGCCCCAGACATCTTTCAGCACTCGCCTTTTGGCGACATCCTGAATTCTCTTAAGTCTCTCTCTTTATCAGGAGAGCCCTGGCCGGATTACGATCAGTGAGGATGGGATGCAGACGATGAAGAAACTCAAAGCCCACCCACCACCCACTTGGTAGCCACTGTCGACAATTTAAATGACGCGCTCAACTTCGACTCCGGAGACATCGATAGCATGGATGACGATGCAGGAGATACCGACAAACCAACGCCCATAGGGCATTGGACAGCCACCCCATCTCATGATGTGTACATGGTGGATACCCCTAAAGGAAGCGACAACGAGGAAAAAGGGGATGGGACGGGAGATCAACCCCCCGAAAAGCAATCAAAGCGTCGTTGTAAACGCCGACCCAAGCCCCGCCTCGACAAAAACCCAGCCATAGAGCAACCGTCCGAACAGGGCAACACGGATAGAGAAACCGAACATCCCTCCTCCGGCGAAAACGGCATTCCGGACGACCTCACGCCGGATAAACCTATGGAGCAGAAGAATCTCCACGAGAGGCTCGTTGCAACTGCACGCAGCCTAAAAAAGCAGAAGCGGAAGCTAAAAACAGCGGAAGATGCACTCCGGATTAGATGGAGCAAAGTAATCAATACCGCAGATAAATATGGCGACAGTCGCCGCACTAAAAGCTATCCAAAAAGAAAGCTACTGCCTGAATTCAACGAAGAGGCCCTAGAGCCCTCGCATTCAAAAAATGAGAAAGCCACACGGTTGGATAGACGACCCCATAAAGTGAAAAGCGGCACCGCACTTAAATCGGCATGCGACCCACTTAAGGATTCGCACCATGGCCCAGTCAGGTCCATTTATGGGCCAAGAAAGCAAGCTCCCGTAAGAAATGCTATGAAGCCATCATCAGAATCCGGCACACCCAAATACAGGGGCGCCGCACACCCCCTATGTTTCACCGATGAGGTCCTAGACTATGAATTTCCAGAGGGATTCAAACTCGTAAACATAGAGGCATATGATGGAACAACCAACCCTGGAGTTTGGATCGAGGATTATATCCTCCACATACACATGGCTAGAGGAGATGATCTCCACGCCATAAAATATTTACCCCTTAAACTTAAAGGGCCAGCCCGGCATTGGCTTAAAAGCCTTCCCAAAAACACAATTGGAAGCTGGGAAGAGCTCGAGGATGCTTTCCGAGAAAACTTTCAAGGGACCTATGTCCGCCCTCCGGATGCAGACGATCTTAGTCACATAACTCAACAACCCGGAGAATCAACTCGACAGTTCTGGAATAGATTCCTCACTAAAAAGAATCAGATAGTCGACTGTCCGGACGCCGAAGCCTTAGCAGCTTTCAGGCATAACGTCCAAGACGAATGGCTCGCCAGACACCTCGGCCAAGAAAAGCCAAGAACAATGGCCGCACTAACAAGCCTCATGACCCACTTTTGTGTAGGGGAGGACAGCTGGTTGGCAAGGTGCAGCCCCAGTGACCCAAGTACATCCGAAACTAGGGATGGAAATGGAAAAGCGCAACGCAACAAGGACCGTCGCTGGACTAAGGACAATAGTCCGAAGAGCACGACAGTCAATGCTGGATTCAAAGGCTCACGACAAAATTAGGCAAAATCGCCCCCTAGGATAACAGGGACGATCCATCCAACCTGAATAAAATCCTGGACAGGATATGTCAGATACACAGTACTCCCGGGAAGCCTGCTAACCATACCTATAGAGACAGTTGGGTTTTCAAACAATCCGGCAGACTCAATGCCAAACACAAGGGGCTCGACACACCAAGCGAAGACGAGGACGAACCCCAAAAGCAGAGCACCAGGAAACAAAAGAACTTCCCACGAGCAGTAAAAACAGTAAACTTACTTCACACAACAAAACGTGCGGCGCCCGTAAAGGTACGCACCACACGACCCATCCCCAAAGGGTCCTGCCACTGGTTGTCAAAACCGATCATCTTCGATCAGCTAGATTATTCTAGAAATATCAAGAATGCAGGCTGGACTGCCTTGATACTCGATCCAATAATTGGCGGACTCTAGTTTTCAAATGTCCATATGGACGGCGGCAATGGACTAAACCTGATATATCAGGATACAATCCAGCAAATGGGGATAAACCCAGCAAGAATCCGCCGCAGCAAAACCTCCTTTCAAGGGGTAATACCTGGTCCAGACACCCATTGTATGGGTTTTCTCCGGCTCGAAGTCATATTTGGCTCTGTCGATAACTTCCGCCATGAAAAGCTGACCTTCCATATCGTCCCGTTCTCAAGTCGCTATCAAGCACTACTGGGACGCGAAGCTTTCGCTCGCTTTAACGCAATACCGCATTATGCATCTCTTACGCTTAAGATGCCCGGTCCACGAGGCATCATCTCTTTGAAGGGGAAGAACTAAAGTGCGCCTCCCCAAGCGGAGGACTGCGCGGCCGCTTTGATAGCCCCACAGCAAAATGGCCTCACCGGCCAAAATACTTCGAAATAGGTCATTAAAGATCACAAACGCGAATAGACGAGTTCGGTGCAAAAGTATCATTGATGCAAGCTTAGTGGCCATATACCCCCGCACTAGGGGCTCTACGCATATACAATAAGAGACAATAATGCTCAATCTTATATATTTTACTTTATAATTTGTTTATTTTAAACTTTTTCGGCACGACCCATTTTCAACTCAGTTCCTCTCTTTTACAGATGAACGTCGTGCGGCGCCCGTCCAGGATACGGCACAACGGAGACACAGGCGCAGACGTGCAGTAGGGACCCGTCCTAAAGGATTCTTTTTAGATTAAGACCCTGCGTAAACCTTTTTTACTGTCTCTTGTTGCTACACATCCCCTGGTTTTTTCTGATATAACCAAGGAGGAGGCTGGCGTCTTGGCATGTGGCCACATCAGAATTTTTGCACATACCTGGACACTAGGGGCTTTTTTTTAATAAAGAGTGTTGTTTCGCCCGCACTCATAAAGACCGAACACCTTAGGGAGTGTTCGGCATCGCGAGTTTTGGCATTATATGCATCAGCTCCGAATCATGTCTTTGGTCAAATGTTGGGTTGCCCGGCTCCTGAGTTCGGCTACCTTACGTTCCGCTCTATCGGCTAAGGTAGCACCAGGAGAACTACTGCGATTGTGCCCCGGTTCAGCCGGGCGAGCACCTCAGTAGAGAAAGCCGAAGACTGACTGTCATTATGTAGCGTGAGACTGGTCAGCCACTCGATGACCTATCGGAATCTATCGGATTCCTTCGCTTTAACGAAGGGCCGCTTCCCGGTCAGGCACATACGCGCCCCGAACTTGGATGAGCGCAGTCGCCACCAAGGAGCTACTTAAATAGTCTCACTGTCAAGCTCCTATGGCTAAGTGAAAGTGTTAAAGCATTATAGTCTGGTTGCCTGGCCCGCTGCGCTATCACCTCCTTTGTAGGACCAAGACGTTGGGTTAAGTGTGAAAATGCGTCTTCTGCGAGCACCCCCACACTATGTGCGTGGGGGCTGAAGCCAACGACTGCCATCTTTCAGAGTATATATATATATATATATATATATTAAAACGGCCGCACAGGAGGTGTTCCCAATACTTGAAGGCATAAGTATAAAAAGGCCACTACAGTTTATCAAAATATTACTTTATAATTACATATGCTATCATAACATAGCATCTTTCGAGCACTGCGTCTCTATTACACGAGCGCCTTCAAGGACTTCCTGAAAATAGTGCTCAGAGGGTACTCGGCTTTTGTCCGAATCTCGAGACGCAACAACGGTGGTCTCCATCTCTGCCCAGTATGTCTTAACACGGGCAAGAGCCATCCTTGCGCCCTCTATGCATGCTGACCTCTTCATTGCATTTATATGCGGCACCGCATCAAGGAATTGCTGCACCAAGCTGAAATAACTCTTCGGCTCCGATCTCCCCGACCACAGATGACCCATGACGTACTTCATGGCGAGTCCGGACAACCTATTCAGTTCGGCCCATTGAGCCAAACGATCGTCCACTGCCAGTGGACACTCTGGATTGTGAAACTGCGACCAGCAAAGCTTTTCCACTTCGTGATCTTTCTGATCTCGAAAGTGTTCGGTCGCATCAGCAGCACTCGCTGCCAAATCCAGATAGGTATCCTCCACACTCCACATCCGGTCCAACAGAGCAAACTTCGGATCGCAAAATTTCCTTCGCAGCATGAAGGGCTTTCCAGCCGCAATCTGTTTGGCCTGACGCAGCTCCTCCTTCGCAGCTCTCATCGTAGAGCGCACGTCATTGGCATTGGCAACGGCCTTCTCTAAGATCGTCTGTTTCGCCTGGTCTTCTTTCTCAAGAAGTCTGCAACGGTCTGCAGCGCTTTTTAACTTTTCGGCCATCTCGGCCATCTCTTCCTTGCTTCGGCAATGAGCAGCCTGTTCGGCTCTCAGCTCTTCAAGGGCTTTCTTGGCAGCCGCATCACTTTCTCTGGCTTGTTCTTTAGCTCGAGCAAGTTCTGCCCTAAGACTCTCCACGGCGACCGCACCATCTGCGTCAAGCACACACATCGTAAGACACAGGCATAAAACTGTTCCTACCTGATGCCGCCCGAGGAATTACATACCTTGACCCTCATCAAGCCGCTTGTTGACAAGCGTGATGTCGGCATCTGCCACGTCCAGTTACCGCTTTAGTTCGGCAAAATCGTTAGTTCGGCTTGATTCCGGACACCCTGCCGCCTACATTCAAAGGCGACATCTTAGACCTAGGATTATGATCCTCCGCGTGCCATCATTTCTTGACGACACGCAGAGTCTCAGGGGCTACTATCTACACAGGGCGCATCTTATTCATGCGCAACTGACAAAAGTATACATTATCTAATGTACCTCGAAACCCGTCAGTAAACTTTTGATGGCCTCGTGCAATCGCTCTCTGCGGATGAAATCCTTTCAATCACCGTGCCCATCAATGCGCGGTGCTCCTCTGAGATAGAAGCTCACCCCAGCAGAATCTTTAGCTCCTTCGGCCGAGCACCAGACGGTGCCGGGCTCGTCCCATGACCTCTTTCAAAGGCCGGACACGGAGAACCTCGGGGGGCCGCATATCTACCTTCCGTCCTTGCCGGATTCGGAGAAACCCTCCGCGAAGACACCTCAGGGTCACCCGCCTCGCTAGGCGGCACGACAGGGGGAGGCGTCCCGCTCTCCATCATCTCTTGAAGGAGATCCCCCGAAGACGAGCTCTGCTGAGAAGGGCCGAGGTCCGAGCTACAAGGTAAAAATTTGGTTAATCTTCTCAGATATAAATCAAGGATTTCCCTCATCCCTCAAAAGGAAAATCTTTCTCTACTTACGGCTTGCTGGAGGGCTGATCCCCTTGAGGGCGTAGTCCGGCCGAGGAACTCCCCGGCGTTGGACCCTCTGACGAGGATTTTTCCCCCCGTTTCGAGGCCATGGTTTCCGGGTCGTCAGAGGCGGCTCTCTTCTTCCCCCTAGGAGAGGAATTGTCGGTTCCTCCCCTCGGAGCAGCCTCCTTCGAGGAGGCCATAGCTTCCTTGTCCTCCCCCTCCAAAGGCATTATCTCCAGCATCCTGATCAGCACAGGATCCAGCCTGGTTTCAGGAAGGGGAGCCGGACACCTGATCAGCTTTGCCTTCGCTATCCACTCCTGTTTAAAAGGACGGCTCTTTTAGGGGCAAGTTTATGACAATTATACGGATAGAAGGTCCGGGCACAAGGTTGCTTACTTGAGTATCCGGGCGATTGCAGCTTAGGCCTGCGTCCTCGGTTAAATCCGGACACATCTCTTGTGATCCGAAGAACAGTTTATACATCTCCACGGGCGTTGCGCCCATAAAGTTCTGGAGAGCTCGCGGTCCCTCTGGATTAAACTCCCACAGGCGAAGGGGGCGACGTTTGCCGGGCAATATTTGGCGAATCAGCATGACTTGCGTCACCTTGACCAGGCTGAGGTCTCCTTCCAAGAGATCCTTAATTCGGCCTTGTAACAAGGGCATGTCTTTGGGCAAACCCCAATCTAACCCTTTGTTGACCCATGACGCTAGCCGTGGTGGGGGGACCCGAGCGAAAGGCAGGAGGCGCCACCCACTTGGTGCTCCGGGGAGCGGTGATATAAAACCACTCTCGTTGCCACAAGCCTAGCTCCTCTTGAAAAGAGCCCTCGGGCCATGGAGCATCAACATTTTTGCTTATAACAGCGCCTCCGCACTCTGCGTGCTTTCCCTTGATCATCTTCGACTCCACTTTGAAAGCCTTGAGCCATAATCCGAAGTGAGGGGTAACACGGAGGAACGCTTCACATACAACAATAAACGAGGAGATATGGAGGATGGACTCTGGAGCTAAGTCGTGGAATTCCAGCCCGTAATAAAACAGCAGTCCCCTCACGAAGGGATCCATCGGGAAGCCTAACCCCCGAAGGAAGTGAGACACGAACACTACACTCTCACCGGGCTGGGGACTGGGGATGACCCGCCCTTGAGCAGGCAACCTATGCCAAATTTCGCCGGTCAGGAGGTTAGCCTCCCGCAACTTTAGTACGTCCTCCTCTGTGACGGAGGAGGGCATCCATCGGCCTTGAAGGTCGGAACCGGAAATTGTCGAAGGTCCGAGGCGCCCAGAATATGGAGCTTAGGGTGTTGGAACTCGAGGCGACGGGCGAACTTGTTTTGGGATTGGAGAAAAGGATAAGGCCCTGGTCTCTTTATAAGAGGTTGAATACTAGGAGCCCTCCCTGTAACCGTTTGGGACTCGCCTTTAATCGAGAAAACATG
This sequence comes from Triticum monococcum, assembly GCA_034509565.1. Lineage (NCBI taxonomy): Eukaryota > Viridiplantae > Streptophyta > Magnoliopsida > Poales > Poaceae > Triticum > Triticum monococcum. The sequence continues at coordinate 617,096,457 of CM067846.1, forward strand.
CTAACGGGCACGATTGGGTTACCCACGTCCGTATTGATGAGAATCCCGTAAAAGGGGGTACACGATCTCTGCTTTAACAAGACGTGCCAAGGAAACCGCCTCGCAAAACACGCTGAGGTGGAAAAGTAAAAACGATTCGAGTAAAGGACTTGGCCATAGTACAATGATGCACTACAGAATACGTCAGCAGATTTGATTTGTGTTAATATTATTCTCTCTATGGCAATATATGGAAGCTTATTTTGCAGAGCCGGACACTACTCTTGGTGTTTACAATCTTCTATGAAGGACTTGGAGGAGGAACCCGCCTTGCAATGCCGAAGACAATTTGCGCGTCGGACTCGTCGTCATTGAAGCCTGGTTCAGGGGCTACTGAGGGAGTCCTGGATTAGGGGGTGTTCGGGTAGCCGGACTATACCTTCAGTCGGACTCTAGGACTATGAAGATACAAGATTGAAGACTTCATCCCGTGTCCGGATGGCACTTTCCTTGGCGTGGAAGGCAAGCTTGGCGATGCGGATATTCGAGATCTCCTACCATTGTAACCGACTCTATGTAATCCTAACCCTATCCGGTGTCTATATAAACCGGAGGGTTGTAGTCTGTAGGCAATCAACTCCATATACAACAATCATACCATAGGCTAGCTTCTAGGGTTTAGCCTCCTTGATCTCGTGGTAGATCTACTCTTGTACTACCCATATCATCAATATTAATCAAGCAGGACGTAGGGTTTTACCTCCATCGAGAGGGCCCGAACCTGGGTAAAACATCGTGTTCCCTGCCTCCTGTTACCATCCGGCCTAGACGCACAGTTCGGGACCCCCTACCCGAGATCCGCCGGTTTTGACACCGACAGTGACATTGGGGTAATCTATGCATAGGGGTTGATGCACGTTCTTATCTTTGTTTCTCTGGTAGAAATCTTGGGGCACTCTTTGAAGTTATTTGTGTTGGATTGAATATTATGAATCTGAATTTGTTTTGGTGTTATTTTAGTACGAACTCTAGGATAGATTGATAGGAAAGAATAGCTTTGAGGTGGTTTCGTACCCTACAAACAATTCCGTCTTATGTTCTCCGATAGATAGGAACTTTGGAGTGATTCTTCGTTGCACGTTGAGGGATGGTTATATGATCCAATTATATTAGCATTGTTGAGAGATCGCACTAGCGAAAGTACGGACTCTAGGCCTCATTTTCAAGCATTGCAATACCGTTTTTGTTCCCGTTTACTATTTGCTACCTTGCTGTTTTTATTTGTTTAGATTATAAAAATATATTTTTGCCATCCATATTACAGTTTTATCACCATATCTTCACCGAACTAGTGCACCTATACAATTTGCCATTGTATTGGGTGTGTTGGGGACACAAGAGATTTCTTGTATTTGGTTGCAAGGTCTTTTGAGAGAGACCACCTTCATCCTACACCTCCCATGGATTGATAAACCTTAGGTCATCCACTTGAGGGAAAATTGCTATTGTCCTACAAAACTCTACACTTGGAGGCCCAACACGTGTCTACAAGAATAAAGTTGCGTAGTAGACATCATAATGATACCGTCGCCCTAAGAAAAATTAGATGCATAAAAGGATTAACATCACATGCAAATCAAAGTGACATGATATGGCCAGCAACTCGTGCTTTTGATCTCCATCTCCAGAGCACCGGCATGATCTCCATCGTCACCGGTGTCGGCGTCCTGGGAACGGGGGTACCTAGACTTGCCTGCCTGCGGCCCAGGGCGTGGCTCCACCAACGGCCTGGTATGACCCATCTTCATCAGCGGCCACTCAAGACCCTCACGAGGGGCCAAGCCTCGCGAGGCAGACGACACTAGGACCTCCCCAGGGGCGGTCTCATTAGGCTGGCTCCTGAGGAGCGGAGATACCTATGCAAGGGGCACCTCGCGAGGTCCGCGTGACGTGAGCCATGACGACCAAGGCCAGGCGGGCGCCAGCGGGCGCAGGGTGCCAGTTTCCTCTTTGGTGCTAAAGGGGCAGGCACATGCGAGGAGTCCCGAGGCATCAGGCAAAGGTTTCCATATCGGTGCAACAAGACCAAGACCAGCAGGACGGAGGTCACCGCGGAGCCCACGTCGGCGTCACCATCGGAACCTTTGGCAAGAGAAGACCACCTTTTGTTAGGATAATGTGTACTAGTTGCCCCCCTTCAAAATCGGCCGTTGTGGGATCCATTCCCGCCTAACATTTGGGAAGAGGACCAGGGCCTCTATACATAGGGCTAGCCACCACCACAGGGGAGACATTAGATCCACCCCTCAAACACATCAGCTCATCGAGCTCAAGAACAACTCTCCCCAGGAGGCTGTTCATCCATTGTACTGATTCATCCTCAGCCCATGAGGCAATCCACAACACCACACTGGAGTAGGGTGTTACACCACAACGGTGGCCCGAACCAGTATAAACTCTCGTGTCTCTTGTTCCTTGGGTTCGGCGAGCTAGGCCTTGAGGCCGTTGCGAGAGCGAGCTAGGGAGAGATCTTCATGCGCACCCTAGAGTTCGAACCTCAAGGGTTTGCCGGAACCCAGAATCCGACATTTGGCGTGAAGGAAATATGGCCTAGAGGCAATAATAAAGTTGTTATTTATATTTCCTTATATCATGATAAATGTTTATTATTCATGCTACAATTGTATTAATCAGAAACTTAGTACATGTGTGAATACATAGACAAATAGAATGTCACTAGTATGCCTCTACTTAACTAGCTCGTTGAATCAATGATGGTTATGTTTCCTAACCATAGACATGAGTTGTAATTTGATTAATGGGATCACATCATTAGAGAATGATGTTATTGACTTGACCCATCCGTCAGCTAAGCACGATGACTGTTTAGTTTGTGCTATTGCTTTCTCCATAACTTATACATGTTCCTATGACTATGAGATCATGCAAATCCCAAATACCAGAGGAACACTTTGTGTGCTACCAAATGTCACAACATAACTAGGTGATTATAAAAGTGCTCTACTGGTGTCTCTGATGGTGTTTGTTGAGTTGGCATAGATCGAGATTAGGATTAGTCACTCCGATTGTCTGAGAGGTATATCTGGGCCCTCTCGGTAATGTACATCACTATAAGCCTTGCAAGCAATATAGCTAATGAGTTAGTTACGGGATGTAGCATTACAGAACGAGTAAATAGATTCGCCGGTGACGAGATTGAACTAGGTATTGAGATACCGATGATCGAATCTCGGGCAAGTAACATACCGATGACAAAGGGAATAACATATATTGTTATGCGGTTTGACCAATAAAGATCTTCGTAGAATATGTAGGAGCCAATATGAACATCCAGGTTCCACTATTGGCTATTGACCGGAGATGTGTCTCGGTCATGTCTACATAGTTCTCGAACCTGTAGGGTCCGCACGCTTAACGTTCGGTGACGATCGATATTATGAGTTTATGTGATTTGATGTACCGAAGGTAGTTTGGAGTCCTGGATTTGATCACGGACATGATGAGGAGTCTCGAAATGGTCGAGACGTAAAGATCGATATATTGGAAGCCTATGTTTGGACATCCAATGGTTCTATATGAGTTCGGGCATTTTCCGGAGTACCGGGAGGTTACCGGAACCCCCCAGGGAGTATATGGGCCTTATTGGGCTTTAGGGAAAAGAGAGAGGGTCTGTCTAGGGCAGGCCACGCGCCCCCAAGGCCTAGTTCGAATTGGACTAGGGGGAGGGGCGGCGCCCCCTCCTTCCTTCTCTTCTCTCTTTCCCTTCCTTCTCTCCTACTCCTACTTGGAAAGGGGGGAATCCTTCTCCTGGTGGGAGTAGGACTCCCTAGGGCGTGCCATAGTAGAGGGCCAGCCCCCCCCTCCTCCATTTCTTTTTATACGGGGGAGGGGTCCACCCCATAGATACACAAGTTGAGCATTGATCTCTTAGCCGTGTGCGGTGCCCCCCTCCACCATAATCCACCTCGGTCATATCATAGTGGTGCTTAAGCGAAGACCTGTTCTGGTAGCGCCATCATCACTGTCATCACGCCATCGTGCTCACGAAGCTCTTCCTTGACACTCCATTAGATTGTGTGTTTGTGGGACGTCACCGAGCCGAACGTGTGCAGATCGCGGAGGTGCCGTACTTTCGGTACTAGAATCGGTCGATCATGATGACGTACGACTACATCAACCACATTGTCATAATGCTTCCTGAGGGAGTCCTGGATTAGGGGGTCTCTGGACAGCCGGACTATATCCATTGGCCGGACTGTTGGACTATGAAGATACAAGATTGAAGACTTCCTCTCATGTCTGGATGGGACTCTACTTGGCGTGGAAGGCAAGCTCGGCAATACGGATATGTATATCTCCTCCTTTGTAACCGACCTTGTGTAACCCTAGCCCTCTCCGGTGTCTATATAAACTGGAGGGTTTTTGTCCGTAGGACAACATACAATTATACCATAGGCTAGCTTCTAGGGTTTAGCCTCTCTGATCTCGTGGTAGATCTATTCTTGTAATACCCATATCATCAATATTAATCAAGCAGGACGTAGGGTTTTACCTCCATCAAGAGGGCCCGAACCTGGGTAAAACATCGTGTTCCCTGTCTCCTGTTACCATCTGCCTTAGACGCACAGTTCGGGACCCCCTACCCGAGATCCGCCGGTTTTGACACCGACATTGGTGCTTTCATTGAGAGTTCCTCTGTGCCATCTCCAGAAGGAAGGATGTCTCATCTTTAAAGACGGTACTACTGTTGGGGGAGCTTTGGCTGTCGGCCAAACTCTCCGGCTAGGCGGGTTCATCATGACCGCCTGTTCGGCCGCCGCGCCAACGATGAATTCTCGGATCATCGAAAACAGCCTCCACGTCAAATCGGCACTCACCGAACAGATGGATCCAATGGAGCTCTCCTCCTTAAACGAGCTCTTGGATCGCATCGCCGCCTTGGGAGTCGCTACGGACTATGATCGGATTGGACTTAAACCCGATCAAAGGGAGATTAACTCTCCACCGGTCACCCATCATATTGCAGTGGTGGAGGAACAATGCGGCGACCTTTCCTCTATCCCGAGGACCAAATATGTCCGGATTCCCTAGCTCTCCGAGCCGGACAGCCGTTCACGGGAGGAGAACATCCAATCCCTGAACTTAGAGTCAGGCTGCGGACCAGGATTAGCGGGTAACATCCCGGAACCGGAACTTCCAAAATTGGAAACTCCTCGTCCCATGGATCCCAGATTGGGTAGGGGCTTGGATTCAATTCCAGCCACCCACCCAAACACAAGCGACCTTTCCCATATCAGGCAAGAGCCCCAGGAAACAGTACATCACTACTGGGCTAGATTCCTCCTTGTGATGAACAATGTTAAGGACTGTCGCGAGGAAGATGCAATCTTATTTCTCCGCAATAATTGCACGGACAAGGGAATCCTTAACGCCATAAATCACCGTGAGATAACACGCTTCGCTGACTTGGCGTCCATAGTACGAAAGTACTGTGCAAGGGAAAGTGCCTGGAAAACTGAAACAAACTTTTGGGATAATCCGGCCCTGAACACAAACCCAGTCCGAAATAAAAGGGTGCGTTATCACAATACATCCGGGTTAACTACCAAAAAGCAAAAACCCTCTACGGGGCGAGGAACCGTACTGGAGGGATGGCTCAACAGACCCTGCAAAATTCATAGTACAGCGGATACAATACCAACGCACAGCCTTAGAGCATGTTGGATACTCCGGCAGGTGGCCAAAAGTGGTGAGGATCTACTTCTCCCAAATACCACAGAGCACCATCCCGTGGACAACAATACGGTGTTAACGGTCTTTGAGACCTTTGCGTCGAATAATAGACGCAAGCGAACACTCTGTAGCATGGCCGAAATCTGCCACGTAGCAGCAATAAATCCATGGAGTGACACGGCTATTACCTTCAATGCCAGTGACGAACCTAAATTCCGAACAGCCCGAGCACCAGCCGCATTGGTCCTCAGTCCAATCGTGGATAGCTTTCGACTCACCAAGGTACTCATCGACGGCGGCAGCGGATTAAACCTCATCTATGAGGAAACTCTTCAAAAGATGGAAATAGACTGGAGCCGCATTGAGCAAAGTAGCGCAACCTTTAGAGGAATCATCCCCAGTCGGGAAGCACGCTGTGCTGGGAAAATCACACTAGATGTGGTATTCGGCACGCCGGATAATTACAGGTCCCAAGAAATTACACTCCAAGTGGCTCCATTCAGCAGTGGTTATCACACTCTTTTAGGACGGGAGGCATTCACAATCTTCCAAGCCGTACCCCATTACGGGTACATGAAGCTCAAAATGCCCGGGCCCAACGGAATCATCACTCTCGCTAGCGATCCGGACACAACACTCCGCGCCGAAAACAAAACATCTGCATTGGCCCTCGAGGCATTATCCGAAGCCCTCTCGGCTGAGGAGTTAACTATGCTACGCTCCACAGTGGATAGGGACGACGTGATACTCGACAAGAGATCCAAGTCCACCTCTTTTAAACCAGCGGATGAAATAGTCAAATTCCAAGTCCACCCAACGGACCCTACAAAAATAGCCTCCATCGGGGCACAGCTAAGCCCCGCTGTGGATGCCGCACTACGAGAGTTCCTGCGCGAGAACTGGGACATATTCGCCTGGCATCCCTCAGACATGCCAGGAATCCCACTTAGGCTGGCCGAGCATAGCCTCAATATCCTAAAGGGATTCAAGCCGGTCAAGCAAGCTCTTCGGCGTTTCTCCGAACCTAAGAGACAAGCCATGGGAGAGGAACTAGCCAAGTTATTGGAGGCCAGATTCATCAAAGAAATAAAACACCCGGACTGGCTAGCAAACCTGATGTTGGTACCAAAGAAGGACAAATCCTGGCGCCTTTGTGTCGACTTCAAAGACCTCAATAAAGCTTGCCCAAAGGATCCCTTCCCCCTCCCACGCATCGATCAAATCATTGATGCTACTGCAGGACACGAGTCATTGTGTTTCCTCGACGCATACTCCGGTTACCACCAAATCAAGATGGCGGAGTCCGACCAAGCCGCAACGGCATTCATCACACCATACGGTCCCTTCTGTTTTAACACAATGCCTTTTGGGCTCAAAAAAGTCGGCGCAACATATCAGCGCATGATTCAGACATGTTTGGAGAAACAAATCGGCGAAGCAGTAGAGGCATACGTAGACGATGTGGTCGTCAAAGACAAACACGTCGACTCTTTGATAGACGACTTGAGTCTCACATTCGACAACCTCCGAACATATGACATCAAGCTTAATCCGGAAAAATGTGTTTTCGGCGTACCAGCCGGAAAGCTCCTGGGATTCATTGTCTCCAGTAGAGGTATTGAAGCTAATCCGGCCAAAATCCGAGCATTGTCATAGTTGGCTACCCCAATAGACCTCAAACAAATCTAGAAGCTAACTGGATGCGTGGCGGCTCTAAGCCGCTTTATCTCCCGTTTGGGAGAAAAGGCTTTACCCCTTTATCGCCTCCTTCGGCGCACCGAACACTTCGAGTGGACGGACGCGGCCACAGCCGGATTGGAAGAAATAAAGGCCATTCTGGCAACCAACCCGATCCTGGCCGCAGCAAACATCGGCGAACCAATGATGTTGTACATTGCGGCAAATCATCAAGTTGTAAGCGCGGTGCTCTTTGTCGAACGGGAAGCGTACGGACACAAATTCCCTCTTCAAAGGCCGGTATACTATGTATCCATTGTCCTCACTCCATGCAAATCATAGTACCCGCATTACCAAAAAATAGCATATGCGGTATTCATGGCATCGCGGAAACTGCGACACTACTTTCAAGAGTGTTCGATTACAGTAGCCTCGGAAGTGCCACTTAATGACATTATCAACAACCGCGACGCTACTGTCCGGATTGCCAAATGGGCCATTGAACTCCTCCCATTCGACATAACATACAAACCTCGCCGAGCCATTAAATCGCAAGTACTGGCCGACTTCGTCGCCGAATGGACGGAGGCCGAACTCCCTAAAGAGTACGGCGCATACTCCAATTGGATCATGCACTTCGACGGTTCTAAAATGCTGTCCGGTCTAGGGGCTGGTGTCGTCCAGACGTCCCCAACCGGAGATACCGTTCAGTACATACTGCAAATATTGTATACAGATTCCAACAATGCAGCCGAATACGAAGCTCTGTTGCATGGTCTTCGGATGGCAGTCTCCATGGGCATTCAACGCCTGGAGGTGCGTGGGGATTCAAACCTCGCAATATCCCAAATAAACGGAGATTTCGACGCCAAGGATCCGAAAATAGCGGCCTATCGAAACGCCGTCCTAAAAATGTCAGCTCGGTTCGTGGGACTCGAATTTCACCATGTGGCTCGGGAAAACAATCAGGCGGCGGATATCCTCGCCCGCATCGGTGCAAAACGCGACGCAGTCCCCCCAACATATTTCTGGAAAGGCTCTTCAAGCCATCCGTAGCATGGGAAGGGGACACCGGTAACAACAGTCCGGACCCGGCCAAAATACCCGATACCGAACTCTCTGACACAATCGGAGGCTCCGCCACCGAAATAACACCTTCAGCCCACGAAATAATGGCCATTATTGCCCCGTGGAGAGAACCATTCCTGGCCTACCTAACTAGACAGGAACTTCCGGAGGACCAAAATGAGGCACGCCTCATAGTGCGGCGATCCAAGGCCTACAGGGTACACGAGGGAGAATTGTACAAGAAAAGCACTACCGGAGTCTTTCAAAGGTGCATCTCCGAAGAGGAAGGGCGGAATCTTCTGGCAGAAATTCACGCCGGACTCGGCGGTCATCACGCCACAGCCCGGGCTCTTGTAAGCAAAGCCTTATGTACACGATTCTATTGGCCAACGGCCCGGGCAGACGCACAGGACTCTGTCCAACGTTGCGCCGGTTGCTAGCTCTTTGCAAATCAAAGCCACATGCCACCCACCGCCCTCCAAACAATCCTCGTTACATGGCCCTTTGCGGTCTGGGGGCTTGACATGGTTGGACCCCTTAAAGGGGGAACCCACAAGAAAAAAATACTTATTGGTCATGGTGGATAAATTCACCAAATGGATAGAGGCCAAACCGGTTAAAACAGCTGAATCCGGACCGGTGATAGATCTCATATCCGGGGTTGTACACCATTATGGCGTCCCCCATAGCATCATCACTGATAATGGCACGAACTTCACGGCCGACGAGGTAAAACTCTGGTGCAGCAAATTGGCATCAAGCTCGATTATGCCTCAGTCTATCACCCACAACCAACGGTCAAGTCGAGCGAGCAAACGGTCTTATAATGAGCGGCATTAAACCTAGATTAGTGCGTTCCTTAACGGAGTCTAACACGCACTGGGTAGAGGAGCTCGACTCCGTACTCTGGGGGCTGCGGACCACGCCGAATCGTAGTACCGGATATACACCCTTCTTTATGGTGTACGGCGCAGAGGCAGTCTTGCCCTGTGACATAATTCATGACTCACCTAGAGTGCGCATGTACGAAGAAATAGAAGCCGAGCTCGATCGGCAGGACAGTCTGGACACCTTGGAGGAGGAGCGCGACGTAGCCAAAGCCCGTTCCACATTTTACCAGCAACAGGCTCGCAGATACCAAAGCAGAGAAGTACGGGCCAAAACTTATAATGTTGGCGAACTAGTTCTACGCCTGCCGGATAAGAAAAATAACAAGCTCGAGCCCAAATGGGAAGGTCCCTTCATTATTGACCAAGTTTTGACCGGTGGAGTGTACCGACTGCGGGATGCATCGACTAGTCGACTCGAGCCGAACCCATGGAACGCGGCCAGGCTCCGAAGATTCTACGCCTAGCACCGGACTCTATGTTAGTCCCCTCCCTTTGTCCATTTTTTCACAAATACATTATCTGTCTTGTTTTCCTTTCTTTCTTTCTTTTCTTATTTCTATAGGCCTTCAAGGGTCACCTTGTGCCCTGTTTGCACATTACAGATGCGCTAGCCGCACTCTTCATACCTGGGGGCTTCCTTCACAGAAGCTTAAATTATTTATCCGGGCTTCATGCCCAACACATGTGTTCTACCTCCGCATGTACCTTTTTTCACCATTATATGCATCGATATGACTTAAGTTTTGGCCAAGCAGGGTTGCCTGGCTCTTGTATTTATGCCCTACGTTCCAGTTAATTCGGCTAGGGCATAAGGGGAGCACCTCCGCGATTGTTACTGTCGGGTCAGCCGGATGTGTACCTCAGACTGGGTGAAGCCGAAAGCTAGCATTCTTAAGGGAATATTCGGTCGGTGAACAAAAGATGATTTTTATTTATTGTCCATATCTGCCCCCAGATGCTTTTTCTGTGTTTCTTATCGCAGTCCGTACATGCACTTTAGGGCATGCTTACCCAGGGAAAGGAACCCTTAACGGAACTATTCTCCCTGGAAGATGTTTCTTACTACCCATGTAATATAACATAACTAGTTGGGCACTTGTCTGATAAAGCACTAATGGCCCCTACGCCTGGTCTCCATGCATACCCCGGTTTTCTATAACTGAGCGGGTATTCGGATTCACTCCGGACTATCGGGCCCGGAGGTTGAAGCGAAAAGGTCCGCAATGACAAATGATCTACAATCCGGCTAGAAGGCATTATACATGTCACTTTAATTACATAGTCACGCGGACTGACTCAATTCCTCCTCTATACCATCCAACAGGCGCTCCAGCTTACAATCCTGTTGAGAATACTTTGCGGATAATTCTACTTGCCCATAAACTAAGCTAACTGGGATCTCTTTTCCGTCGGGCCCCACAGGTCCGACCTCGGCCATGTGATTCGGGTCTACCTTGGTATACCGTGTCTTCACCATGGCCCAGGCTTCTCTGGCACCCTGTCGGCAGGCTGATATCTTCCATAAACGGAAGCGCCACTGTCGGTGTCAAAACCGGCGGATCTCGGGTAGGGGGTCCCGAACTGTGCGTCTAGGCCGGATGGTAACAGGAGGCAAGGGACACGAAGTTTTACCCAGGTTCGGGCCCTCTTGATGGAGGTAAAACCCTACGTCCTGCTTGATTAATATTGATGATATGGGTGTTACAAGAGTAGATCTACCACGAGATCAGAGAGGCTAAACCCTAGAAGCTAGCCTACGGTATTATTGTATGTTGTGATTGTTGTCCTACGGACTAAAACCCTTCGGTTTATATAGACACCAGAGAGGGTTAGGGTTACACAAGGTCGGTTACAAAGGAGGAGATATCCATATATATATTGCCTAGCTTGCCTTCCACGCCAAGTAGAGTCCCATCCGAACACGAGACGAAGTCTTCAATCCTGTATCTTCATAGTCTAACAATCCGGCGAATGGAGATAGTCCGGCTGTTCGGAGACCCCCTAATCCAGGACTCCCACAGTAGCCCCTGAACCAGGCTTCAATGACGATGAGTCCGGCGCGCAGTATTGTCTTCGGCATTGCAAGGCGGGTTCCTTCTCCGAATACATGACAGAAGAAGTTGAATACGAGGATAGTGTCCGACCCTGCAAAATAAATTCCACATTCCACCGCAGAGAGAATAACGTTTTCGCAGATCTAATTTGCTGGCTTGTTTTGGCAACATGACGTTACGTCATGGCCCGGTGATTATTCGAACCGTTTCTTTTAACCAGCCCCGCACATAACGCGAGGCAGTTTTTCGACACGTCTTGTCAAAGCAGAGATAGTGTCCCCTTATTACGGGATTCTCATCAATACAGGCGTGGGTAACCCAACCACGCCATTAATTACGACGCTTGGGGGATAAGCGAGTTTTACCAGGAAAGTGGGGACACTTAGTTTTGTCCGCCCATACAAAGGGATAAGGATTCACCTTTCTATCCACGCCTTCTCCCTCCTCTGCTCATCTGCCCCCGCACACTCGAGCTCTAGCGCCCAAGTCCTCACTTGCATCTCAACCTTCTCCGACCATGTCCGGAGCGGGAGGCAAGCGGATGGTCTCCTCCGTCACGGAGGGAGACATCAAGAAACTTAGGAGAGTCGGATACCTGCCCGACGACATCGCGCACCGGCTCCCAGATGAGGGGCAACTCATCGCCACCCCCAAGCCTCATGAGAGGGTCGTATTCCTCACCCATTTCTTTCGCGGACTGGGATTCCCTCGCCATCCCTTCGTCCGGGGGCTCATGTTCTATTACGGCCTGGATTTCCATGATCTGGCCCCGAACTTCATCCTCAACATCTCGGCATTTATCATCGTGTGCGAGGCCTTTCTCCGCGTCAAGCCCCACTTCGGCCTATGGCTGAAGACCTTCAATGTCAAGTCGAAGGTGGTGGGAGGCCGCCAAGCGGAGTGCGGAGGCGCCATGGTGGGCAAGATGCCCAACATAACATGGCTCGAGGGCTCCTTTGTGGAACCATAAAGGGGTGGCAATCGGGGTGGTTCTACATCACCGAGCCGCACGACCCCGCATGGGTAGCGGCCCCCGAGTTCGGATCTGGAACCCCCATGTGGCTCACTTCCTGGAAGGAGAAGGGCCTGTCCTAGGGTAATTCAAAAGAGCTGACCAGACTCCAGTCAAGTATTCAAAACATGGTGGACAAGAAGCTCAAGCTTGTCAACATAGTCCAGGTTATGCTCGTCCGCCGGATACTCCCGTGCCAACAACGGGAGTTCACTTTGTGGGAGTTCAATCCGGCGCAGCACCGAACTCTGAACAGGCTCTTCGACACGACTCATGAAGATGCATGGAGGGTGTTGTTCAAGAGCGCCGAGGTCCCTCCCCCCATTACCGAGGATCACGGATACAGCGCGAAGCGCCAAGCCAGCGCGGTAAGTTGTTTTACCTTTCACAGGATACTTATTTTTTATATAGATTGACTCTATGCGGGATCTAAACTCCCGTAATTTTGACAGGACTAGCAGAAGATGGCCGGACAGATCGACTGTCCGGCTCCCTTGCCCGAAGGCCCCGCAGACGCTCTTCTAATGAAGATGCTGACTCCGGCCCCTTATAAGGTGCCGGAGAAGACCAAGAAGGCCAAGGGAGCTCGAAAGAGTTCCCGACGCCAGGCGTCGTCGGACTCACCGTCCGATGACTCTACGGCACACTCTTCCCCCGAAGACGATGGAGAGGAAGAAGAGGCTCCCCCACCGACTGGGGGAGACAAGAAAAGGAAGGCCGCCCCAACTGGGGAGGCCGGAGGGTCCAAGAAGGTAAGGACTCTCCTTCCGGACAGCTCCACCGCCGCCGACGAAAGTGAAGGCAAGTGGTTGCCCAGGGCCAAGCCCAGGGGAGATCGTAAGTATTCAGATACAAAAGTAACCCATAGGATTCCTTTATCGCATTGCTTTCCCTAACCACCGAACATAATTACGCAGGCCGCCACGAGCCAATATCGAGGTATCGTCGGACGGCTCCCTGGGTTCGTCAGACATGGATAGCGATCCAGTCCCGACTGCCACCTCCCCTCATCCTGCCGACGACGCCGAGGTGTTGACCCAAGAGGCATCGGATCGAGGGGAGACAGTCTTGAAGGCGCCTCAAGGCGACCTTCCGGACTCCGGGAGCAGAGGGGACGGGCCCCCTGAGAGCTCTGAGTTCGACCCTCAGCCGAACCCCGCGCCGGAACCTCCAGCGGTTCCGGGTCGGGCAGGCTGTCTCCTTCTAAGAGGGGTGAGACGCCTGTGCCGGTGACCTCTGTCCATCCAGAGGCGCCGTACAATATGTTGGAAGCGCTTCTCAGCGCTTCCACCAAGGAGGAGCACCACACTATCATGAGTGCGGTGATCCAGAAGGTTCAGTCCGCCAAGAGCGGATTGACTGAAGCCTGTACTAGCCTTCTAACAGGCTTCAAGGTAAGTGTTTTAAAATGTAGTAGAAGTATTACCGCATAGACAGTAGCCCCTGATGCTTTGTTTGGTGTTCACAAAGAAAAGCCGAACAGAGGATCAAATAATATCGCAGGAGTCTAATATAAGTATGTCAATATGCATATGCAGGCTTTGCTGCTGGCGTCCGCCGCACTAACTGCGGAGGTCGCCGTACTGAAGGAGGCCCTCGAGGGGTCCCAGAAAGAGCTCGGCCTTGCTAAGAGGCAGCTCGAGGAGAACAAGGGTAAGTAATACCCCGTCTATAGATGAGAAAAAGGACGCGATTGCTAAATGATAGGATCATTTTATGCTTGCCAGGGGCCACGACTGAGGTGGCGACCCTGAAGCAAGCGCTGTCCCAGGCCGAAGAGAAGGCGGCCTAGGAGCGCACCGAGCGAGAGAGGCATGAGGCTCGGGTGGGCGAGGTGCAGCAAGAGCTCCAGGCCCTCGTGACGAAGCACGAGGCGTTGGAGCTTGAATTGAAGATGCGAGAGTCTGAGCTTGCCGCGGCTCGTGAGAGCGCGAAGAGTGCCAAGGCCGAGGCCCAGAAGGCCCTTCAGGAGATCGACGCGATAAAGAAGATAGCGGCGGGTAAGGCTTTCTATATGCAAAGCAAGCATATAAAAGTAAATTATCAATTACTTACCCGGATCCAGAGCTCTTCAGGAGCATTCGCAGATTTGCCCCGCAGTGTGTCCGATGCCGCACAATTTTACCAGGCCAAGGACGATAGCTCGATGGAGAAGTTGTTCTGGTCTCAGTATGCTGAGGCCGAACATCCGGTGCCGCCGAGCGACCAGCTGAAGCAGATGGCCGAGCTACATAAGGCGGCCGATCAGGCCATGAAGGGTGTCGGGTGGTAGGATCGACATATGCCAACGGGTGGCTTATCATTGCGGGGGCCAAAAGAACGTCGCCGGTGCCTGGAAACGGGATGAGGCGTAGGCACGCACGCCGATGGATCTTACCCAGCTTCAGGGCTCTCCGGGGAGATAACACCCCTACTGCTGCTCTGCGGGGTCTCCGCATGGTTACTAAGTTCACAGGTGGCTACAATGCTCCTTGAGCTGTTTGGGGAGGAAGGAGGAAGAAGGGTTTAGCACCGCCCGTCTCCTCTCCTTGTACGTGTCTATGTCTAGAGGAAGAGTTCAACCCTTTGCATGGGTGCACCGGGGGGTTTATATAGGCCTACCCCCCCGGGGTACAATGGTAATCCGACTAGGCGCGAGGCCCAGCTGTCGGTGACTATGTTCGCCGGCTTCTCCGCCGGCTTCTGGGGCCCGCCGGCTGGTGGGTCCCGCCGACTGCCGGCTCCTGGGACGACAGGCCGGCCCCACCGGCCAGGGCCTTGTCAGCGGCCGGTTACTGTTGCTCCGTGTTTGTTGGCGCAGGTTTGGTCGGGGCAAGCGTGGCTACAGTAACGCCGCCTTGGCGGGCGATTACTGTAGCCCCGCCGCACCTTGTCTCCTTGATAGGCGTCTCCATCGAGGAAGGCGGCAGGCCGGCTACGCCAAGCCGGCCCTCGGTCCTGCCGGCTAGAGAAGGGGTGTGGCCGCCTTCGGCATCTCTCTGCCCGAAGGGGCCCACCGCTTCGGGGGCCACACTGGTGGCCCGTCGCGGACGGCGTCAGAGCCGCCGTGGCTACAGTGCCGCGCCGGACGGGCCGTGGCTGCCCGCACGACGCGCCGTACCAGGCGAGCTCCGGGTTTCGGGGGTGGCAGGCTCCACTGTAGCCACGCCCCGCTTCATCATCACAGAGTGGACGCGTACATCGCGGGTACGGCGTTGACTGCTTTAGCGGAGCCGGCCCGGCGGTAACCGGCCGTGCCACAGCCGGCCTTGCCATAGCCGGCCCTGCCGTAGCCGGCCCTCCATAGTTTTCTTTGCGGGGGTAGAAGGAGCGGGCCGCCCCCCAAGCCGGCCAGGAAGTTAGCCGGCTAGGGGGGAGCCGGCCTAAGTCTCGAGTCTTCTTATGAGCCGGACGGGCTCACAATTTTTTCTGAGGGGCCAGGGGAAGCCGGCTGGGCTACCCGTGGCTATTTACCCCGACAGTAGTCCCCGAAGGCGGGCGAGCTTCACGGCAGATGAACGGACGGGAAGCTAGGCCGGCTTCATACCGTGCGGGGCCGACTGTGTTGTTGCCGCCGGCTTCAGAACACTTTTCTTTATTAGGGCGACCGTGGTTGACCCGCGGGCCGGCCGCGGGCCCCACGACGAGCCACGTGGCGGGGAAATCCTGCTGTCGCACGCGCGCGACGGGACGCCGCCGCAGGTCCGGGCCCGCCACTCCCCGGCCTCGGCCCGGGCGCAGATCTTCTGTGGCCCGAGGGGGCTGCTCGCCTCCCCGCGGCCGTTACCCTGCGCCATCAAGGCGCGTAAATAACGCGAGCGTGGGGGAGATGGGCACGATTGATCCCCACGATCCCCCACGCCGCGCCTCCTCGTCTCCAGCGCACGCGCCTACAAGTAGGAGGGGAGGGGGAGAGGCACGGGCCTGCTCACTCCCCCGCTCCCCACCCCCCTTGCTCTTCTTCTTCCTGCTCTTCTTCTTGCTCGACGCAGCTTCGCGCCGTAGCCCTCCCATGTCGCCATGTCGCTGGCCTTGTCGAGCTCGTGGGACGGGTCCAACGTCCACGACGAGCACATCGAGTTCCTCCGCCAGACCCGGCGTCTGCCCTCCGCCGACCTCGTGCAGGTGCGCCTAGCGCCCGCGAAGGAGGTCTCGCCGGCGCCGGAGGAAGGCGAGCGCGTCGTCTTCCGCACGCACTTCCTCTGGGGCTTCGGCTTTCCGGCGAGCAGTTTCATGCGATCGTTTCTCGAGTTCTACAATCTTCAACCGCACCACGTCACGCCCAACGCGGTGCTCCAACTCTCGGCCTTCGTCACGCTCTGCGAAGGGTACTTGGGGGTGCTGCCGACGCTGGAGCTCTGGGCCGAACTGTTCCAGAACAAGCTCGGCACCGTCTCCGCCGGCGTGCCGGCTCCCTGCGGTGCCTTCATCGCAATGAAGAGGGCCTGCGACGACAACCCCTTCCCCCACATTCCTCTGATCCAGTCGGTCAAGCTGTGGCAAAAGTCCTACTTCTACGTCAAGAACGTCGCCCGGCACGGCGACTAGGTCAACCTGCCGGCTTACGTAGCCGGCCCGCCGACTGGGAAGCGGCGGACCTGGGGCTACCGGTCGAAGTCCCTTTCTCCAGCGGGGAACGCTTCCATCTCCCGGCTTCGGGTGATGATCCAATCGGAGGGTCTGCTTGCGTCCGACTTGGTAACCGCCTTCGTCGAGCGCCGAATCTTGCCTCTCCAAAGCCGGCCGCACATGATGTGCCAGATGAGCGGCCGGTTCGATCCCTGCCGGCTGAGTACCTGGGAGATGCCGCACGCCGAGGTGGCTCTGATGGCGAACTACGTCGCCAACTTGAAGCTCACCGACGAGTGGCAATTCGGCAAGGCGCCGTACTCCCGCGCCCAGCCTCCGCCTGTGGTAAGCTTTTCCTCTCGTCGTCTACCGGCTTGGGATAGCCGGCTTCTGACCAGGCGACCATTTTTCTCTTTTCCTTTATCAGAATCCTCTCCTCCCGCTGCCAGCCGGGGCAGCCGGAGTCGATCGTGAGTACGCCCCGGACCGCACGGAGGATGACCCCGATGACCCGGATCTCTCCGCCGTCGCCATGGAGGACGCCGCCACGGGGGGTGCCGCCGAGCTCGGCGGCACCGGGCTCTCGGCCAGCTTCGACGACTGGCCGGACGACTTCGAAGCCGGAGAACTCCCTCGCCGCCAGTCGGCAACCGACTGCCGTGGCGCGAGCTCGTCCGCCGCGCCGACCGCCGGCGACGGGAAGGGAAAACGCCGGGCCACGCTCCCGCTCTTCGGGAGCCGGCCAAAGAAACCGAAGGCCTCCGCCACGGCCATGAAGCGCGAGGAAGCGGCGGCGAAGGCGGCCCGCTTTCGGAAGGCGGTGAAGAAGCCCCCGTCAGTTTCCGCGTAAGTCTAGTAGCCGCCTGCGTGCTTGTTATTCTGAAGTTTTCTTTCCTTGAATGTTTTCTGATTTCCTGAGCAGGGCGCCGCTCTCCCTCGAAAGAGGCCCAGCCGGCTCCGTGGTCGGGCCGGGTGCCGGCTCTTCAGGGTCCCGCCGAGTGGACCCCCGCGCCGAACTTGACGCAGCCACGCAGCGCAACGCACGCGAGGCGCACCGAGAGAGGGAGGCGGCCGAGCGGGCGACGGCGGAGCGAGAGGCCGCCCAAACGGCGCCAGGGCGAGCGAGCGCGGCGGCCGAGGCTCCATCGGAGCGGGCGGCCGTGGAGGCGGAGGTGGAAAGCGCGCGCAGCCAGACTCCGCTGCTCGCCATCCCCCTCCAGACCTTGGATCCGGACGTCCCTCTGCCCACGGCGGAGGAGATTGTCCCCGAGCAGCCGCTGGTGCAGAGAGGCGAGGCCGTCGAGGGATCCGCCGAGAGGACGTCGCCGACAGCGCTAGCTGGAGCAGGCGAAGGCGGCCGATCGTCGGCGGTGCCGGAGGAGCCGGCCCGGGCTACACCCGAGGCCGGAGCCGGCCTTGAGATCGAGCCGGCGGCGGACCGGCCCGCCGGAGGGGGCACGGCCCCGCCGGACACGCGCCGAGCCGCGGGAGCCCAGCGGACGGCAGATGCCCTGGAGGCGGCCAGCTCCGCTACGTCCGGGTGGACTCCCAGCGGAGGGAGCGGCGAGCTGAACGTCGCGGCCCAAGAGGTTCGGAGCCGGTTGCAGGCGCAGGCCGGCCTCCTGAGGCAATTCACTCAGGAGTTTCTGTCGACGCGGTCTGCAATCCGGGTAAGTCTTCACTCCTTGACCGCTCTGGTCCTTTGAATTTTTTCCGTGGGGGCGCGCTAGCACGCCCACTGGGTGTAGTCCCCGAGATCCGGGCCGACTGCAGCTCAGTCGGGTCGGATCTTACTAGACGACTATGTTGACTGTTTTTTCTGATCTTCAGGATTATCACAACTCTCGCGCGGCCGCCTTCAACTCCCAGGCTCGGGAGCTAAGCCGGAGGACCGAGGACCTCGCCAGCAGCCGGCGTAAGTGTCTTGTCATGGTTAACTTCTCGTGGGGGCGCGACAGCGCACCCACTGGGTGTAGTCCCCGAGATCCGGGCCGACTGCAGTGCAGTCGGGTCAGATCTTTCTTGACGACTTTCCCTTTGCTGATTTTTCTCTTTATTTCTTGCTCGTGCAGAGGCCAACGCCGACTTGCGGAGGGAACTCGGCGTGGTGCAGGCCGCTCTTCGTGCCAAGGACGCCAAGTACGTTGATCTGGCTCAAGAGCGCGACCGCCTGGCAACGAAACTGGCCGACCAGGAGAGGAGCCACAAGGCGGCCCTGCAAAAAGCGCAGGACGACGAGGCTACCCTGAGGGCGGAGTTCGGGGCCAGGGAGGCGAGCTGGGCCGAGATGCGCCGGGCACTAGAAGAAGGCTTCGGCCGGGTCGAGGATCTTATTGACGGTAGGCTGTCTTCCTTGCTCTTCTTCCAATCGCCGGCCGCCTATGGTTTTGTTTTGACTTGTGTTTGCTGTCTTGCGCAGAGTACTTCCCCGGCCAGTCTGTCCTAGCCGCCCAAGCCATCGAAGCCTACCGCGAGGAGCGCCGTCAAGCCGGGGTCGTGATTCCGCCGGATGCGAACCGGACATTGTCGGAGCAGCTTATCGCCGTCCAGGCGCGGCTGCAGCCGGCCCACCGGTTGCTTCGCCGACTCCAGCGCGCCGGGGCGACGATGCTGGCCGTGCTCTGGCCCGGCCAGGCAATTCCCCGGACCCCAAGCCGGACGGCCGACTGGCTCGAGGTCGCAGTCGGCCGCTTCGAGGCCTGGAAGGCGTCCGCGGCCCGTCTTGGAGCCGGGCGCGCGCTGGAGTTCGTCCGCGCATGGTACCCAGGGCTAAGCCTGGACCAGCTGCGGACGTGGCGGTCGGAAGCCGACGCCGAACTGGAGGAGGTGCGGCCGGCGATCGCGCAGCGCGCCTCGACGATCGCCGAGTGCACCGACACTAGCGTCTTCGCGCCGGAGCTTAACGACGATGGCGCCGCCCAGCCGGAGGAATGGTTCGGGCTGAACCCGGCGGACGGCGAAGACTCGGCCGAAGAGATCGCCTCTAGCGACGAGGGCGAAGACGACGAGGAAGAGGACAGCGAAGACGCCGAGCCGACTGGTGGGGCGGCCGACCGTCCCCCAGCCGACCGTGCCTCTAGCAACGAGCCACGCAGGAGCGCGCCCTCTGCCGGAGGCGACGATCAAGCCGAGGTTCGTCAGTCGGCCGCTCCTTCAGCCGGCGCGACTACCTCCGCCGCCTAATCCAGCTCGTCTGCGGCCCCGCCGGCTTGAACTGCCTTTCGTTTCGTCCCTGTCTTTCTTTTTGGACAAGTTTAAGTTTCTGCAATTCCACCCACTGGGTGTATATCGAACAATGCTGAATGTCGACCTCTCTGGAGGCTTTTTGTGTAATATATTAATATGTGCATGTGTTGGCGTTCATCCGAGTGTACTTTTTGTCCTTAGGCTCTTTCCTTTGCCGCCTTCCCTCTTTGGGAAGTCAAGTACTTGAGTTTTCTTGGATTTGAAGTAGACTGAATGTAAGCCGGCCGGCCGGCTACTCTGGTAGTCGGTCGGCGGGAGGCAGCAAGCCGGCTTTTGTTATATATGCGAGCCTGTTTGGTCCCTAGCCGTTTTTCATGTGCGCACCCTTTCCGGCTGGTGGCTCTTGCCAGTCGGGCAGTCGGTTCTTTGAGCTGCGGTTTCGGCAAGAGCCAAGCCTGGGTGTCGACACATTACTCGTCTGACTGCGGGTAAGGTTCTTGATATAACTCTAGTCGGCCAGTCCCCGGGCCGACTCGTCGGACCCGGTACCGGACAAAATAAATGAGAAGATAATATCATACGCATGATAACTTTCATTCATAAAACAACGGGTGGCAGTCCCCGAGTCTTTCTCGGGGAGCCTACTGTATCATACTAAATACAAAAGTGGGCATGACACATACTGCGCTTTAACTGTAAAACTTTCGAAGGAGATTTGCGTTCCATGGTCGCTCCGACTCCTTGCCGGAGTCGTCTCTCTTGCGTGCCTTTGGCTTCTGCGCGTCGATGAGGTAGTAGGCGTCGTTGCCCAAGGCTCTGCTGATGATGAAGGGGCCTTCCCAGGGGGCTGCGAGCTTGTGCTGGCCGGCTGTCCGCTGGATCAGCCGGAGCACAAGGTCGCCCTCCTGGAAGGATCTTGGGCGGACCCTCCGGCTATGGTAGCGGCGTAGACCCTGCTGGTAGATAGCGGACCAGCTGAGGGCTAACAGCCGGGCCTCTTCCAGCAGGTCGACGCCGTCTTCTTGTGCTTCTTTGGCTTCCGCTTCCGTGTACATGGTTACCCGAGGTGAGTCGAACTCGATGTCTGTTGGGATGACCGCCTCGGCACCATATACAAGGAAGAAAGGAGTGAAGCCGGTTGATCTGTTGGGAGTAGTGCGCAGACTCCATAGGACAGCCGGCAGCTCATCGAGCCAGCAGCCGGCTGAACGCTCCAGGGGTACGACCAGTCGAGGCTTGATGCCGGACAGAATGAGGCCATTTGCCCGCTCCACCTGGCCGTTTGACTGTGGGTGGGCGACTGACGCAAGGTCCAGCCGGATACCTTGCGCAGCGCAGAACCGTGCCAGGGCACCTTTGGCAAAATTCGTGTCGTTGTCGGTGATGATGCTGTGCGGTACGCTGTACCGGGTTATTATATCTGCAATGAACGTCACTGCAGTCGGCCCATTCAGCTTCTTGATCGGCTTCGTGTCGATCCACTTGGTGAATTTGTCAACGGCGACGAGCAAATGAGTCATGCCGCCGCGCGCCGTCTTAAATGGGCCCACCATATCCAACCCCCAGACGGCAAAGGGCCAGGTGATGGGAATGGTCTTGAGTGCCGAAGCCGGCATGTGTTGCTGCGAGCTGAAAAGCTGGCAGCCTTTGCAGTGTTTGACTAGCTCTTTGGCGTCGTCCAAAGCAGTCGGCCAGAAGAAGCCGTGGCGGAAAGCTTTGGCGACCAGTGACCTTGATGCGGCATGATGGCCGCATTCTCCTTGGTGTATATCCCTGAGGATCGCGATGCCCTTCTCCTGCTCGACGCATCGCTGCAAGACTCCGGTGGCACTACGCTTGACAAGCTCTCTGTTGACGATGGTGTATGCTCCAGCCCGGCGCTTGACTTGTCTTGCTTCGTTTTTGTCAGCCGGCAGGTCATGGTTCACCAGAAAGTTGCGGATGGTTTGGGCCCATGATGGGGCGGCGACCTCCTCAGCCGCCAATGCGGCCAGAGCCACCAGGGTGGGTGGGTTGGGCAGTGCAGCGCTGGAGTCGGCCGCCGCTTCCTGTGCTGAAGAAGTCCCCGGGCCGGCTACAGCAGCCCCCGGGCCGGCTGCCGCAGTTCCCGAGCCGAATATTGAAGTCCCCGGGCCGGCTGCTTGATTCTTCGAGCCGGACCCGGCCCCCTCGGGGTTAGGCGGCACGAAAATGGAATCGGACTCCGGAGAAGGCCTGATTGAAGGCTTGAGGAGGCGCTGCAGGGTGACGCCGGCTGGTATTGCTTGCCGCGTGGAACCTATTCGAGCCAGGGCGTCAGCCGGCTCGTTGTCGGCCCGCGGCACGTGAAGGAACTCACATCCGTCGAAGTATCCGCTGATTTGCTGTACCAGGAAACGGTAGCTCGCCATGTTTGCGTCCTTGGCGTCCCAATCGCCAGAAGACTGCTGCACCACCAAATCCGAGTCGCCATAGCACAGGATCCGGCGAATACCAAGCTCCTTGGCCAGCCGGAGCCCGTGTATGAGTGCTTCGTACTCGGCGACGTTGTTGGAGGCGGCGAAGTGGATCTGCAGCGTGTATTTGAGCTTGTCGCCCTTTGGAGAAGTTAGGACGACGCCGGCTCCCAAGCCGGTGCGCATCTTTGATCCGTCAAAGTGCATGTGCCAATGGGTGGAGTCGGGCGCCGGCGGTAAGTACTGGGTCTCGGCCCAGTCGACGAGGAAGTCGGCCAACGCTTGCGTCTTGATGGCGGTGCGGGGTTGGTAGAAGATGGTGTAGGGGGCCAGCTCGATGGCCCATTTGGCCACCCGGCCGGATGCATCCCGGCTGCCTATGATATCGGCAAGCGGGGCAGTGCATACGACCGTGATGGGATGCTCTTGAAAGTACGGCTTCAGCTTCTTGGCGGCGAAGTACACGCCATAGCACATCTTCTGATAGTGCGGGTAATTTTGTTTCGAGGTGGACAGCACCTCGCTCAGGTAATAGACTGGTCTCTGCACCGGCTGGGCACGGCCTTCTTCGGGGCGTTCGACCACAATGACGGTGCTGACCACTCGGCTGGTGGCGGCAATATATAGGAGCATGGGCTCCTTCTCAGTCGGTGCCACCAAGACAGGCGGCGTGGACAGCATTTTCTTCAGCTCATGGAAAGCTTGGTCGGCCTGGTCGTTCCACTCGAAGTGAGTGCTCTTCTTCATGAGGCGGTAGAGGGGGAGAGCCTTTTCTCCGAGCCGGCTAATGAAGCGGTTAAGAGAGGCCAGGCACCCGGTGAACTTCTGAATCTCTCTGAGCTTGGTTGGGACCGCCATCCTCTCGATGGCTTTGATCTTCACAGGGTTGCACTCTATGCCGCGTTCAGAGACCAGGAAGCCTAGGAGCTGGCCGGCTGGCACTCCGAACACGCATTTCTCTGGGTTGAGCTTGATTCGGAACCGGCGCAGGTTCTCGAATGTCTCCTTCAAGTCTTCCAGCAGGGTGCCACGCTTCTCCGTCTTCACCACAACATCATCCACGTAAACATGGGCATTCTTGCCGAGCTGCGTGAGGAGGCACTTCTGCATGCAACGTTGAAACGTGGCGCCGGCATTCCTCAGGCCGAACGTCATGGTCAGGTAGCAGAAGGCCCCAAACGGCGTGATGAAGGCGGTTTTCAGTTGGTCATCCGGGTTCAGCTTGATCTGGTGGTATCCCGAGTAGGCATCCAAAAAGCTCAACAGCTCGCATCCGGCTGTGGAGTCTATTACTTGATCGATCCTGGGCAGAGCGAAGGGATCGTTTGGGCAGGCTTTGTTGAGGCTCGTGTAATCTATACACATGCGCCACTTGTTATTCTTCTTCAGCACGAGAACTGGGTTCGCGAGCCATTCGGGGAAGAAAACTTCCATGATGAAGCCGGCTGCAAGGAGCCGGGCTATCTCCTCCCCTACGATCCTTCTCTTCTCTTCTGACAGTCGGCGGAGGGGCTGCTTGACTGGTTTGGCATCCTCCCGCACGTGCAATTTGTGCTCGGCGAAATCCTTCGGAACACCCGGCATGTCTTTGGGGGACCATGCAAAGATATCCCGATTCTCACGGAGGAAATCGGCGAGCTCGCCTTCCTATTTGCTATCTAGGCTCGCCCCAATGACGGCGAACCTCTCGGGGTGCTCGGGGTCGAGCTGTATCTTCTTGGTCTCCTTGGCCGGCTGGAAAGATCCTTGGGCATCATACTCCTTGGAGTCGGCGGGTTGGTTTAGCTGCTTGCTGGCCAGGGCCACGACCCGGTCCAACGTCTTCCTCTCGGCCGCGATCACAAGGGATTCGGCCAGCCGGCTGCTGGCCGCGGTGCAGTCGGCGGACTTCTTGTAGTCGCCGGCGATGGTGATGACGCCCTTAGAGCTCGGTATCTTCATCTTGAGGTAAGCATAGTGGGGGACCGCATGAACTTGGCCAAGGCGGGTCGGCCAAGCAAGGCATGATAAGGGCTATCCAGGTCCACCACCTCGAACCAGATTGCTTCTCGGCGGAAATGATCCTTGCCCCCAAAGAGTACATCGATCTTGAGCTTGCCGATGGGGGCGCAGGACAGTCCGGGTACGATGCCGTGGAACACCGTTCGAGTCGGCGCAAGTTGCTTGGCCTTGACGCCCAGCTTCTCCATGGTGTCGCGGTACAGGATGTTGACGCTGCTTCCGCCGTCGATCAGCACGCGGGAGAAGCGTGCGGCGCGCGTATCAGTAGCAAGGGTGGCCTCCAGGACCAATGCGTAGGAGCCGGGGGAGGGCATCACCTCTGGGTGGTCGGCCCGGCTCCAGCTGATGGGTTTCTCCGACCAGTGCATGTGGCCGACTGGGCTGGTAGTGGCTATGTTGACCTCCTGTTGCTCTCGGCGCCTGCTACGCCGGTCTTCGGGCTGGCTCGTGAAGATGACATAAGACGCTTGCTCGTCGGGGAACTCGTCCTGCACGGCGTCGACCGCGGGCCGGGCGGCTTTGGGCGGCGGAGCCGGCGGCGGCGGGCCGGCAGGCGGAGTCGGCGTGAGCCCTTCGCCCTTCGAGATTCGGGCGAGCCAGTTGCATTTGCGGGTCGTGTGGTTGGACGGCTTCGCGCCGCTATGGAATTTGCACGGGGCATCAAGGGTTTTCTCGTAGGAGAAGGCCGGCCGCCCTTAGGCTTCTTGGGCGCAGGCCGCCCTTCAGGCAACGCATCTTCGACCGTGGCCACCTGCCGACTGGCGGGAGGCGGCGCAAGGCCCTTGCGTTTTTGATCGTTCTGGTGTTGGCGTCGGCCGCCGTCTCCAGCCGGCGCTTTGGGCGCCGGATTGAGTACCTTTCCGGATGCATCCACCCGGAGCTCGGTCTTCATCGAGGAGTCGGCGGTGGCGTACTTGTCGGCGATGTTTAGGAGCTCGTCGAGGGTAGTCGGCTCATCGCAGAGAAGCTTGTGCTTGAGGAGGGTGCCCTCTCGACACCCGGCGGTGAAGTATTCGATGGCTTGCACCTCGTGCACCCCCTCACAGGAGTTGCAGAGCTCGGCCCAACGCGTCAGGTAGTCGCGAGTGGACTCGGCTGGGCCCTGTACACACAGGGAGAGCTGTCTGGGCTTGGGAGCCCGCTTGTAGGTGCTGGTGAAGTTGCGAACGAAGGCTTCAGTGAAGTCCACCCAGCTGTTGATGCTGAGCGGCTTAAGGCTGTTAAGCCAAGTCCGCACCGTGCCCTGCAGCATGAGGGGCACGTATTTTACGGCAACGCGCCGGTTGCCATTGGCGATGCTGACGGCTGTGGAGTAGTCAGTCAGCCAGTCTTCCGGCTTCACCGAGCCGTTGTACTTAGGCGTGTCTCTTGGGAGCGAGAACCCTTTGGGGAAGGGCTCGTCGCGGATGCGGGGGCCGAAGCAAGGCGGGCCGACATCGTCTTCTTCTTCCAGCGCCAGAGATCGGGCCAGGCGGTCGATCCGGTGGCGGGCGTCGTTTTCGCCGATTCCCTCCCGGCGACCAAGCCGGCCGCTGAGAGTCGGGTGAGCCACGGGAGGCGGGGTAGGATATCTTTCTCCGCGGGTTCGAGGCGGAGGCGGGGTGCCCCGCCATTCCATGGCTCGGGGGCGGCCGTCCGCGTCTCGCTCGATGGAGACTTGGGTCCGGCTCTGGCTGGGAGCCGGCTCTTTCTCGCGCCGCGCGCGGGTGTAGCTGGTAGTCGGCGACCGGGAGGTTGCGCCGTGCTCGCGGCGCGGGGGCGGGCTTCCCGCGCAGGCGTCGGCCTCGTGCCGTCGTGCGGCCGCATCGATTAGCTGCTGGATGCGCCGCGTCATATGGGGGAGATCTTCGGCTTCCAAGCCGTCTAGCTCGTCGACGGCCGCCTGGGCGGCGCGCAGGTTCTCGAGCGGGGTGGCGTAGACCGGGCGATCCACGCCGAGCGTGTCGGCGATGACGGCGCCGGCCCGGCTAGGGCCAGCCGGAGCCGGCATGCCGAAGGCGGCGCGATCAGCTTCGCGCTGGTAGGCCTCGGTGAGGCGTCTTACGGAGGCCAGCCGCCGGCCCTCCGCGAGGAGAGCGAGGCGGCGTGCCTCCAGAAATTCGTCGCTGGCATCAGCCGGAAGGGGGGCAGACAAGTCTGGGGCTGCCGCGCGCGGGGAGTCGCGGGCGCCCTCGTCAGTCGGGCCGTCGAGGCCGATAACCATCACCTCGGGGGCGTCAGAATCGCGATCGCCAGCCGGAGGGAGCGGGTCGTTGTAGACCGTGACGTTGGTGGGGAAGGTGTCGTAGGATGCCGCGTCGGAATCGACGGGCATCGGGTCGGTGGAGCCAACCGACTCCAAGTCCGCAGCGGGCTCGCCGGAGACGTGGAGCTGGCTGAGGAGGTTGGCGAGGTGATATGTGCCCGCATCAGAGGCGAGCTCGTCGGAGAGGCGGGCATTGTCGAAGAGGCTGGCGAGGCCGCTAGTCGCGCAGACGTCAGCGACGCCGTGCAGCGCGTCGCGGCATGCGCCATCGGGCGAGCCAGGCTGGCTGCGCCCGCGAGGGAGGAAAAGGGTTCCCGTCCAGAACAGGTCTCCGGACGACGGTGCACCTGGCCCCACGGTGGGCGCCAAATGTCGGGTGGTAGGATCGACATATGCCAACGGGTGGCTTATCATTGCGGGGGCCAAAAGAACGTCGCCGGTGCCTGGAAACGGGATGAGGCGTAGGCACGCACGCCGGCGGATCTTACCCAGCTTCAGGGCTCTCCGGGGTGATAACACCCCTACTGCTGCTCTGCGGGGTCTCCGCATGGTTACTAAGTTCACAGGTGGCTACAATGCTCCTTGAGCTGTTTGGGGAGGAAGGAGGAAGAAGGGTTTAGCACCGCCCGTCTCCTCTCCTTGTACGTGTCTATGTCTAGAGGAAGAGTTCAACCCTTTGCATGGGTGCACCGGGGGGTTTATATAGGCCTACCCCCCGGGGGTACAATGGTAATCCGACTGGGCGCGAGGCCCAGCTGTCGGTGACTATGTTCGCCGGCTTCTCCGCCGGCTTCTGGGGCCCGCCGGCTGGTGGGTCCCGCCGACTGCCGGCTCCTGGGACGACAGGCCGGCCCCACCGGCCAGGGCCTTGTCGGCGGCCGGTTACTGTTGCTCCGTGTTTGTTGGCGCAGGTTTGGTCGGGGCAAGCGTGGCTACAGTAATGCCGCCTTGGCGGGCGATTACTGTAGCCCCGCCGCACCTTGTCTCCTTGATAGGCGTCTCCATCGAGGAAGGCGGCAGGCCGGCTACGCCAAGCCGGCCCTCGGTCCTGCCGGCTAGAGAAGGGGTGTGGCCGCCTTCGGCATCTCTCTGCCCGAAGGGGCCCACCGCTTCGGGGGCCACGCTGGTGGCCCGTCGCGGACGGCGTCAGAGCCGCCGTGGCTACAGTGCCGCGCCGGACGGGCCGCGGCTGCCCGCACGACGCGCCGTACCAGGCGAGCTCCGGGTTTCGGGGGTGGCAGGCTCCACTGTAGCCACGCCCCGCTTCATCATCACAGAGTGGACGCGTACATCGCGGGTACGGTGTTGACTGCTTTAGCGGAGCCGGCCCGGCGGTAACCGGCCGTGCCACAGCCGGCCTTGCCATAGCCGGCCCTGCCGTAGCCGGCCCTCCATAGTTTTCTTTGCGGGGGTAGAAGGAGCGGGCCGCCCCCCAAGCCGGCCAGGAAGTTAGCCGGCTAGGGGGGAGCCGGCCTAAGTCTCGAGTCTTCTTATGAGCCGGACGGGCTCACAATTTTTTCTGAGGGGCAAGGGGAAGCCGGCTGGGCTACCCGTGGCTATTTACCCCGACAAAGGGCTTCATAGTCCGGTTGTGTCCTGGCGATGCCCTTCCAAACAGCTTCTTTGGCCTGGTGAGGCGGCTTGTGGATGCCTGCCCACGGCTGGAGGTCGTCAAGCGATCCATCTGCATTGAAGGTGCATGCCGGGCCTTCGCCCGTGTAAAAACGCAGTGGGTCAAGCTAGACGTCGTGAAGCTGATCAAGGAGGGGCCGCCGGAGGGCAAGGAGCACCGCCACCCCAAGATGTACTATGAGGGTGTTCTGCCGGGCGCCCGTCTTATCGCGGATGAGTGTTCACAAAATGTAATATTTGAATGATACTTGCTCGTTTTGTCCTGTATGTATGAAAACTTGTATCGTATTCGCTATGCAATGCTTTTGTGAATTTAAAATATTAGCTTCTGTTTGGCTGTTTATCTAATCTGAGAGATGGCTAGTCCTCGGCTTCTGTCCCCATGCCACGAGTGCCGGGGTGTTCGGGATAAACCTGAGCACTCTTGTTCCCATGTTTGGGTCCTTCGAGGGAGGTGCTCAGCACAACGAACAAGGCAACCGGACTAATAATGCTTTATCACTCTCACTTAGCCATAGAATTCTATAATTTTAAATTTCGGCGAAGCCCCTGGTATTCGGAAGGCCGAATTCGGGGCGCGAAGCATGCCTGTAAGCCGGACGGAGCCGTCCCCTCGCCCTAAGCGGCATAAGTATATAGGGACTCGAAAAACCTCGCCGAACAACGACCAGTCTCTCGCCTTATCATGACAGTCAGTTTTAGCTTTCTCTACCGAGGTGCTCGGCCCGGCAGAACCGGGGCACACTCGCAGTAGTTCTCCTAGTGCTACCTTAGCCGATAGAGCGGAACGTAAGGTACCAAAACATAGGAGCCGGGCAAACCCAACATTTGACCAAAGACATGATTCGGAGGTCATGCATATAATGCTATAAGTTCGGGGTGCCGCACTTGTGAAAGTGTTCGGACTTTTCACACCATATTGTGGGTACGTAAGCCCCTGGTGCATTGGCCGTACCAGAGTGTACGGTTGCTAGGCGTCATTAATGAACACATAGATATGTATATATATATATATAACAAAAATGCGATAATAGTCGTAATGTCATGCATTGTATATTAAAAAATTACATTAAAGCAGAGTGATACATATAGTGTAATAAGCAAAAGAGTAGGACTATGTCCCTTCCAAGGGCGAGCTAAGGAATTATATGAAATATGTAATCCACCTAGGAATTCCGTAGTTGTCGGCCTGCTTGGTTGCTGTATCATGTGTTCAGCAATAGAGCTGCCGGACAATGTTTCCAGAGATTGAAGTCCTGAAAGAAAAAAAAATAACCAAACGGGAAGCCCCTGGTGCGGTTTCAGCCGCGTTTTGGGGCGTGCCGCAGTTGTGCCCCCCTCCCCACCTGTGCCCATGGTATTTTTAATGCATAATTATGTACGCGCGACACGAACAACGCCGTTGGGCTGGGATTGGGGTGGCCGCCGCATTGCTACGCGGGCTCAGATCGCGCCAGGCGGTCTGTTTGCCGATTGCCCCGAGCGCGCTTGAAGGTGTCCGGGCTTTGAAACGCCGAACTAGTAGAGTGCCTTGAGAGGCTGCTTTGCGCTTCTGCTGCAAGGGCCGCGGTGTGCTCCTCTGTTCGGAAAGAGCGCTTTGTGTTTCCATTGACTGTAATAACTCCGCGAGGTCCTGGCATCTTGAGCTTGAGGTATGCATAATGTGGTACCGCATTGAATCTAGCAAATGCGGTTCGTTTGAGCAGCGCGTGATAACCACTGCGGAACGGGACTATATCGAAGATTAACTCTTCGCTTCGGAAGTTATCCGGGGATCCGAAGACCACTTCCAGTGTAATTGAGCCTGTGCAGTGGGCCTCTACACCTGGAATGACGCCCTTAAAGGTCGTCTTTGTGGGTTTGATCCTTGAGGGGTCTATACCCATTTTGCGCACTGTGTCCTGATAAAGCAGGTTCAGGCTGCTGCCACCGTCCATAAGGACTCGAGTGAGGTGAAATCCGTCAATGATTGGGTCTAGGACTAGTGCGGCGAATCCTCCATGACGGATACTAGTGGGGTGGTCCCTGCGATCGAAGGTGATCGGACAGGAGGACCAACAGTTGAACTTTGGGGCGACTGGCTCCAATGGATATACGTCCCTGAGCACACGCTTCCGCTCCCTCTTGGGGATGTGGGTTGCGTATATCATGTTCACCGTCCGCACTTGCGGGGGAAACCTCTTCTGTCCTCTAGTGTGCGGCTACCGGGGTTCTTCCTCGTCATCGCTATGCGGCCCCTTGTCCTTGTTTTTGGAAATTAACTTGCCAGCCTGCTTGAATACCCAACAATCCCTGTTGGTGTGATTGGCTGGCTTGTCTAGGGTGCAGTGTATTTGACACGAGCGATCGAGTATACGGTCCAAGCTGGACGGACCCGGCGTACTTTGTTTGAATGGCTTTTTCCGCTGACCGTGTTTAGAGCCTTTGAATCCGGCATTGACTGCCGTATCCTCAATACTTTTGCCGTTAATGCGGCGCTTATGCTTGTTGCGACATGACGTGCTATTGCCGTCCTTGGTATCTGAGGTACCATGGTTCTTTGATATGTTATTACTGCGAGCCAACCAGCTGTCTTCTCCCGCACAAAAGCGGGTCATGAGCGTCGTGAGGGCTGCCATAGATTTCGGCTTTTCCTGACCAAGGTGCCGGGCTAGCCACTCGTCTCGGATGTTGTGCTTGAAAGCCGCTAAGGCCTCCGCATCCGGACAGTCGACGATTTGATTTTTCTTTGTAAGGAACCGAGTCCAGAATTGCCTGACCGACTCTTCTGGCTGCTGAATTATGTGGCTCAAGTCATCGGTGTCTGGTGGTCGCACATAAGTGCCCTGAAAGTTGTCGAGGAATGCAGCTTCCAGATCTTCCCAATAGCTAATGGAGTCCGCTGGCAAGCTATTAAGTCAATGCCGCGCTGGTCCTTTGAGTTTTAGTGGGAGGTATTTGATGGCATGTAAGTCATCACCGCGAGCAATGTGGATGTGGAGGAGGAAGTCCTCAATCCATACTGCGGGATCTGTTGTGCCGTCGTATGATTCAATGTTTACAGGTTTGAAACCTTCTGGGAATTGATGTTCCATTACTTCGTCTGTGAAGCATAAGGGGTGTGTGGCGCCTCTGTATTGGGCTATATTGCGACGCAGCTCGAATGGGTCCTGCCCGCTGTGTTCAGCCTGGCCGGATTTGCTTTTACTGTATCTGGCATGACGTTTATCGTCTCGTAGAGTGGTGCACCCTCGTGATCCATAGATCGATCTTGAATGCTTTGCTTTGTCCTCCAATATGTCTCGCAGGTCTGGCATATCTCCCCATGCCTTTTTATTTGAATGGCGTTGGGGTGGAGGCTGAGCTTTTGGCTGGAATGCCTCTCTATCGCGGCCACGAGGTGGCCGATCAGCCGTTTCATACGCTTCTTCCTCCAGTCGGGGAAGTAACATGCGTCTTGGATAAATCTCAGAGGGACGCTCGAGTTTATATTGCTTGGCCGCGAGGACTTCTGTCCATTTGTCAGCTAGCAGATCTTGATCAGCTTGAAGCTGCTGCTACTTTTTATTTAGGCTATTTGCCGTGGCCATAAGCCTGTGCTTGAAGCGCTCTCGTTTGACGGGATCCTCTGGTACGGCGAATTCATCATCGCCGAGGCTTGCCACGTCTTCGGAGGGGGGCATGTAATTGTCATCCTCCTCCTCTCCGCCGGCCGCTCTCTCAGGAGAGCTGGCTCCTTCATCCTCCTGCTCTAAATCTTGCTGGAGGGGATTGTTGTTGTCTTTGGCGCTATCCGGAGTGTTATTATCTCCTGTGCCGGTATCACCGCATTTGCTTTGGTGGGACTTAGAGTGGCGCCGCTGACGTCGGTGCTTGGGTTGCTTCTTGGAGGGGTCATCCTCCGTTATCTCGTCGCCGTTGCCTTCATTGGGTGTATCCACCATGTATATGTCATACGACGAGGTGGCTGTCCAGTGCCCTGTAGGTGCTGGTTCATGTTTGTCTCCTACATTGTCGTCCATACCATCGATGTCTTTGGAGTCGAGGTCGAGCATGTCAGTTAAGTCATCGACAGTGGCTACATAGTGGGTGGTGGGTGGGCGTCGAATTTCTTCGTCGTCCGCATCCCAATCCTGTTGGCCATAATCCGGCCAGGGCTCTCCCGACAAAGAGGGAGAACTTAGTGAATTCAGAATGTCGCCGAAGGGAGAGTGCTGAAAGATATCCGCGGCGGTGAATTCCATCATCGGCGCCCACTTGGATTTGATTGGCAGGGGCGCGGATGGTTCGGGGTCCAGAAGGGAGTCCGGCAC
Organism: Triticum monococcum; assembly: GCA_034509565.1. Taxonomy (NCBI): domain Eukaryota; kingdom Viridiplantae; phylum Streptophyta; class Magnoliopsida; order Poales; family Poaceae; genus Triticum; species Triticum monococcum. Next base: position 617,129,230 of record CM067846.1, read on the forward strand.
CTTGGAGTCACGGGCTGTGCATAGGATTATGCTGGTGTTTGGCTCGATCGCCGTCGAGACTGCAGCCCCTGAGGCGGTGTCTAGCCACCCATCCTCGATTGGCGCAGTTGGTTCCGAGCTAAGGTCGGAGCTGATACGGGTGCCGCCTCTGGAGTACCGTCCGGTGGCAGAGCTAGGTCATACCCATCGAGACATGTAGGTGCCGATTTGGTTTGCCAGACATGTTTGGATCATGCGCTGATATGTTGCGCCGGCGTTTTTCAGCCCGAAGGGCATTGTGTTGAAGCAGAATGGGCCATATGGTGTGATGAATGCTGTTGCAGCTTGGTCTGATTCTGCCATCTTGATTTGATGGTAACCAGAGTATGTATCAAGGAAACACAACGAATCATGTCCTGCGGTGGCATCGATAATTTGATCGATACGGGGGAGGGGGAAGGGATCCTTTGGGCAAGCCTTGTTAAGGTCTTTGAAATCAACACACAGGCGCCAGGATTTGTCCTTCTTTGGTACCATCACCAAGTTTGCTAGCCAGTCCGGATGTTTTATGTCTCTGATGAATCCGGCCTCCAATAGGTTGGCCAGCTCCTCTCCCATAGCCTGTCTCTTGGGTTCGGAAAAACGCCGAAGGGCTTGTTTGACAGGTTTAAATCCTTTTAGGATATTTAAGCTGTGTTCGGCCAGCCTGCGTGGGATCCCTGGCATGTCTGAAGGGTGCCAGGCAAAAATGTCCCAGTTCTCTCGTAGGAACTCTCGCAGTGCGGCGTCTACATCAGGGTTCAATCGTGCCCGATGGAAGCTGTTTTATTGGGGTCCGTTGGATGGACCTGAAATTTTACTATTTCGTCAGTTGGCTTCAAGGATGTGGATTTAGATGTCTTGTCGAGTATCACATCATCCCTGTTAACCGTGGAGCGCAGCGCAGTCAGTTCCTCGGCCGCTAAGGCTTCGGATAGCGCCTCAAGGGCTAATGTGGCCGTCTTGTTTTCGGCGCGGAGTGCTATGTCCGGATCACTAGCTAGAGTGATGATTCCGTTCGGCCCGGGCATCTTAAGCTTCATGTACCCGTAATGGGGAATTGCTTGGAAGATTGTGAATGCTTCCCGCCCTAGTAAAGCGTGATATCCGCTCTTAAATGGGGCCACCTGGAACGTGACTTCTTCGGACCTGTAATTATCCGGCGTACCGAACACCACATCTAGTGTGATTTTTCCTGTGCAGCGCGCTTCTCGACTGGGGATTATTCCTCTAAAGGATGTGCTGCTTCGCTCGACGCGGTTCCAGTCTATTTCCATTTTTTGAAGGGTCTCCTCATAAATGAGGTTCAGTCCGCTGCCTCCATCCATGAGCACCTTGGTGAGGCGAAAGCCGTCCACTATGGGACTGAGGACCAATGCGGCTGGTGCTCGGGCTGGTCGGAATCTAGGTTCATCACTTGCATTGAAGGTAATGGCAGTGTCGCTCCATGGATTTATTTCTTGCAACTTGATAGACTTCAGCGAGGCTGCGGAGTGTTCTTTTTCGCACATTGTTTGATGCGAAAGTCTTGAAGACTGTGAGAACGGTACTGGTGTCCTTGGGCTGACCTTCTGCGGCCTCTGGAATTAAGAGGTCCTCGCCGATTTTGGCCACCTGCCGGAGTATCCAACATGCTCTAAGGCTGTGAGTTGGTGTGGCGTCCTCTGTACTGTGAATTCTACAGGGTCCATCAAGCCATCTTTCCAGTACGGTTCCATGCCCTGTAGAGGGTTTTGGGTTTTTGGTGTTTATCTCGGGTGTCCTATGATGATGCACCCTCTTAGTTCGGACGGGATTACTACTTAAGGCCGGATTATCCCAAAATTTTATTTCGGTTTTCCAGGCGCTTTCCATCGCATAGTATTTTTGCACTATGGATGCCAAGTCAGTGAAGCGTGTAATATCACGACGACTTGTGGCGTTGAGGATTCCCTTGTCCGTGCAATTACTGCAAAAAATTGAGATTGCGTCTCCCTCGCGGCAATCCTTTATCCTGTTCATAACCAGGAGGAATCTGGCCCAGTAATGATGTACTGTTTCCTCGAGCCTCTGCCTGATTTGGGAGAGATCGCTTATGATCGGGTGGGCGGGTGTCATTGAATCTGAAACCTCACCCAATCCAGGATTCGGAGGCCGAAGAGTTTCCGAACTCTCAAGTTCGGATTCTTGGGTGTTGTCCAATGAATCTGGCCCGTTGCCTGATCCTAAGCTCAGGTCTTGAGTTACATCCTCCCCTCGACGGGTATCCGGCTTGGAGGGGTCGGGAATTCGGACGTAGCTAGTCCTTAGAATAGATGAAGGGTCGCCGCACTGCGCCTCTACCACGGCAAATGGTGGGTGACTTGGGGAGAGTTAATTTCTCTTCGATCGGGTTTAAGCCCAACCTGGTCATAATCCGTAGCGACCCCCAGGGCGGCGATGCGATCCAAGAGCTCGTTTACGGAAGAGAGCTCCATTGGATCTAGCTACTCGACGAACTACGAGCTGACGTGTAGGTTGCTTTTGATGACCCGAGAGGTCACCGTCGGCGCAACAGCCGAACATGCGGTCATGAGGAAACCACCTAACCGGAGGGTTTGGCCGACAGCCAAGGCTCCCTTAGCAACAACGCCGTCTTTAAAGACGGGAGGAGGCATCCTTCCTGATTGTGAAGGCACAGAGGAACTCTCAATAAAAGCACCAATGTCGGTGTCAAAACCGGCGGATCTCGGGTAGGGGGTCCCGAACTGTGTGTCCAGGCCGGATGGTAACAGGAGGCAGGGAACATGATGTTTTACCCGGGTTCGGGCCCTCTTGATGGAGGTAAAACCCTATGTCCTGCTTGATTAATATTGATGATATGGGTAGTACAAGAGTAGATCTACCACGAGATCAAGGAGGCTAAACCCTAGAAGCTAGCCTATGGTATGATTGTAGTGTATGGATTTGATCGCCTACAGACTACAACCCTCCGGTTTATATAGACACCGGATAGGGTTAGGGTTACACAGAGTCGGTTACAATGGTAGGACATCTTGAATATCCATATCGCCAAGCTTGCCTTCCACGCCAAGGAAAGTCCCATCCGGACACGGGACGAAGTCTTCAATCTTGTATCTTCATAGTCCTGGAGTCCGGCTGAAGGTATAGTCCGGCTATCCGAACACCCCCTAATCCAGGACTCCCTCAGCGATCGTGCGGCGCGCCCGGCTGTGGCTCGAATTCGTCGAAGATCAAGTCCCCATGGATATTGGCCGTGTAATTCAAACTTCCAAATCTGACCTGATGGCCAGGGGCGTAGCTTTCAATCTGCTCCAGATGGCCAAGCGAATTAGCCCGTAGTGCAAAGCCGCCGAATACGAAGATCTGTCCGGGAGAAAAGTCTCACCCTGAACCGCATCGCTATCGATGATAGTAGGAGCCATCAAGCCTAACGGCGACGACACAGAGGAACTCTCAATGAAAGCACCAATGTCGGTGTCAAAACCGGCGGATCTCGGGTAGGGGGTCCCGAACTGTGCGTCTAGGCCGGATGGTAACAGGAGGCAAGGGACACGAAGTTTTACCCAGGTTCGGGCCCTCTTGATGGAGGTAAAACCCTACGTCCTGCTTGATTAATATTGATGATATGGGTGTTACAAGAGTAGATCTACCACGAGATCAGAGAGGCTAAACCCTAGAAGCTAGCCTACGGTATGATTGTATGTTGTGATTGTTGTCCTACGGACTAAAACCCTTCGGTTTATATAGACACCAGAGAGGGTTAGGGTTACACAAGGTCGGTTACAAAGGAGGAGATATCCATATACATATTGCCTAGCTTGCCTTCCACGCCAAGTAGAGTCCCATCCGGACACGAGACGAAGTCTTCAATCTTGTATCTTCATAGTCTAACAGTCCGGCCAATGGAGATAGTCCGGCTGTCTGGAGACCCCCTAATCCAGGACTCCCACAGCCACCGTGCTGCCTTCAGCTTCTCTGCAAGCTCTGCAATGCCTTCTGGCAGGGAGACGGACGGCCACAAGGACTGGGCAACGCTCTGCATCACCTGCCAAACTTGTTCGTGCAGATGTGACGGCTCGGACAGAAGATCACCCGCAGACCCGGGCATTTCCTCCATGGGACGACCCGTAAACATACCTACAGACATAACGCTATTAGTCGACTTCTTCGCCAATCTCCTTTAGCACGATTCGTTCAAGCACTTACTAAAAATGCCGCGCCGAAGCCGTTATTCTCCTTCTCGGAGTCCGCAAGATGGCCCCGAACGTCTTTTAGTTCAACGCTCAGCTTAACATTGGCATCTTGGAGACTGTTTTTCTCTAGCATAACCTTACTCAGCACGCGTTTTCCAGCCTCTATCTGTCGCATAACATGCTGGTCCCCCGGGCTTTCTCCGAACTCATCTGCAAAATCAATTGTTAGATCTGTAGATACGCCGCACACTATATGGTAACCACCATTCTTTAAAGTAAATGTTACCAGCGGGAGGCTTTTTCTGTTCCTGCAATGCGGCAAGAGCGGCCCCCAGTTGGGTCTTGCATTCCTCCAGCTCCTGGGACAGCCTAGTATTCTTCTCTGTAAGAACCTTCACATTATAGATGATCCTTAAATCAGTTCTGCTAACTGTTTCAAGTCTTAGGGGCTACTGATACATATAAATTGTCAGATTTACTCACCCGTACATCCTTTAGATACTGGCCATGGCTCTGGCTAGACCATCTTGAGCAGCACAGAGGTACACCTCTCCAGAATTGAAGGCGTCGAACGCCTCTGGTGAGAAACAAGCATCGCGGAGTACGGCCCGACGGCACCTATGATTCATGGCGCTTTCTACTTCTGAGTTTGTAGCGGACAATCTATCCCCATCCTCTGTCGGGGGATTATCCGGCGCCTGCCCCATATCGCCTTCCGCCTCTTTGTCCGGTCCTGGTGCCCGACTGGTGGAAGCTCGATTGGCAGCATTGCCGGACATATTCCGGCGAGCGTTTTTTCTGTTAAAGAAACGCGGGCGTCATTACATTTTGAAAAAGACGACAACCACGGAACGGGGTTTTTCCTATACCTTTGCACCGGCGTCTCCATCCTGACCGCCTTCCTTTTTGGCCTACCTGGCCTCTGCACCTCTTGTTGGCGAGTTGCCGTGGGGCGTCCCGAATGCCTTCCCTGTAAAAGATGCCATGTGTATATGGTGGGTGAAGTGCCTAAAAGGGGATCCTAGTTTTGGAGTTGGGACTTTTTGATTTTTCTTACCTGCGATGCAGGGAGCAGTCCGGGATAGTCGGCCGTAATGGCCACCGGGGCATCGTCGCGGCTTAACTGATAGAACTGTCGGTCTATCAGTTCCACGGAGATAACCGGATCTTCTTCGAGTCCGGCATCGATGGCCCGGTCAGGGACCTCTGGTTGTGGAGAAGGGATACTGTCCTCCTTTATGGCTTTTCGCAGTTCCTGCCACAAGGTGGCAAGCTGAATACTTACGACTAAGAATGCGGGAAAAATGGTAGCAGGGAAATATAACTTACCCAGCTTGGAGGATTGTACATAGAGAATCCATCCCGTGGCTTGATGCAGGTGAACTCCTCTTCCTCGCCCTTGAACAGTTCGGACAGAATCTTCGCTAGAGTGGTAGCATTGTCCGGACCCTTACGCCCGCAGCGGGTGGCGTCATCCGTACCGTTATAACACCACAAGGGGTGCCCATGATATTGGAGTGGATGCACTCCCCGCATTATGAAAATCGACATAACTTCGATTATTGTCAATCCGGATCGAGCTAGTGCTTTGATCCGGTTCATCAGATAGAGGACTTCTCCTTTGTCTTCCGCCTGGGGGCTCTGTGGGTGCCAACTTCAGCGCTTCTTCAGAGGAGCATTGTTGAACTCGGATAGACCTCGCCAAACAGGGTCCGGAAGGGGGACATCCTCCATATAAAACCATTTTGAAGGCCAGTCTTTGGACAGCTTCTTCAGGGTACCGGACAAATATCCGGTATCGGCGATGCACCATACTTTGGCTCCGCCCACTTGATAAAGTGATTCCCTCTGTGTGCGAGGGACAAGGAAAATAGCCTTTTCCACAGCTCGAAGTGAGCCTCGCAGCCCAGGAACAACTCGCAGAGAGCAACATAGCTGGCGATGTGTAGGATGGAGGTAGGGGTGAGATTGTGTAGTTGGAGGCCGTAGAACTCCAGGAGCCCGCGGAGGAACGGATGAATTGGAAATCCGAGTCCCCTTAGTAAGTAAGGAACAAGGCAAACCCATTCCCCCATGGAGGGACAGGGAAAGTTCTCCGCTTGCTCCCCACCATTGTAGGTGGCGAGCCCGGCTCGAACGGGCACCATGTACGCCGGAGGGAGAAATCCCTTAGTCTGTAGCTCGACTAATCGACTGTGCATTACTGAACACCTCTCCCAATCACTGTGCTTAGGGCTACGGGGGTGGGAGGAGGAGCTGCGGAGGTCGGCCATGCTGGAATGGATCTTTCCGAAGCACGCTCTGATGAATTCTCGCTGGGGGAGGATGATATGGATTGGATCTAAGAATCCCCACCCCTTTAATAGACAATTTATTTATCTGGCTAGGGGGCGAATGTAAAAGTGCCCTGGCGCCTCGTATTCATTCGACGCATGGGAGATAGCCCTTATTGGGCACAGAAGCCAAGAGGTTCAACATTTGTGGAGCCGGACACTGCTTATGAATACTTGAAAGTTGGAGAAGAACCTGCCTTGCAATGCCGAAGACAACACTGTGCGCCGGACTCATCGTCATTGAAGCCTGGTTCGGGGGCTACTGAGGGACTCCTGGATTAGGGGGTCTCCGGACTATATCCATTGGCCGGACTATTGGACTATGAAGATACAAGATTGAAGACTTCCTCTCGTGTCTGGATGGGACTCTACTTGGCGTGGAAGGCAAGCTAGGCAATACGGATATGTATATCTCCTCCTTTGTAGCCGACCTTGTGTAACCCTAGCCCTCTTCGGTGTCTATATAAACCGGAGGGTTTTAGTCCGTAGGACAACATACAATCATACCATAGGCTAGCTTCTAGGGTTTAGCCTCTCTGATGTCGTGGTAGGTCTATTCTTGTAATACCCATATCATCAATATTAATCAAGCAGGACGTAGGGTTTTACCTCCATCAAGAGGGCCCGAACCTGGGTAAAACATCGTGTTCCCTGTCTCCTGCTACCATCCGCCTTAGATGCACAGTTCGGGACCCCCTACCCGAGATCCGCCAGTTTTGACACCGACACTTCCACTTACGGTCTACGAGGGTACGTGGACAACACTCTTCCCCTCTTGTTGCTATGCATGACCATGATCTTGCATGTGCGTAGGATTTTTTTTTGAAATTACTGCGTTCCCCAACAATGGCATCAGAGCCAGGTTTATGCGTAGATGTTATATGCCCGAGTAGAACACAAAGGAGTTGTGGGCGTGGGTATATACATATTGCTTGCCGTCACTAGTTGATTCTTGATTCGGCGGTATTGTTGGATGAAGCGGCCCAGACCGACATTACGTGTACGCTTACGCGAGACTGGTTCTACCGACGTGCTTCGCACACAGTTGGCTGGTGGGTGTCAGTTTCTCCAACTTTAGTTGAATCGGATTCAATGAACAGTGTTCTTTTTGAAGATCAAAAAGCAATCACTATACCACGTTGTGGTTTTTGATGCGTAGGTAAGAACGGTTCTTGCTCAGACCATAGCAGCCACGTAAAACTTGCAACAACAAAGTAGAGGACGTCTAACTTTTTTTTGCAGGCCATGTTGTGATGTGATATGTTCAAGACATGATGCTAAATTTTATTGTATGATATGATCATGTTTTGTAACACAGTTATCGGCAACTGGCATCAGCCATATGGTTGTCACTTTATTTTATGAAATGCAATTGCCTTGTAATTGCTTTACTTTATCACTAAGCGGTAGCGATAGTCGTAGAAGCAATAGTTGGTGAGACGACAACGATGCTTCAATGGAGATCAAGGTGTCAAGCTGGTGATGATGGTGATCATGACGGTGCTTTGGAGATGGAGATCAAAGGCACAAGATGATGATGGCCATATCATATCACTTATATTGATTTGCATGTGATGTTTATCATTTATGCATCTTCTTTTGCTTAGTTCGGCGGTAGCATTATAAGCTGATCTCTCACTAAATTTCAAGGTATAAGTGTTCTCCCTGAGTATGCACCGTTGCTACAGTTCGTCGTGCCGAGACACCGCGTGATGATCGGGTGTGATAAGCTCTACGTTCACATACAATGGGCGCAAGCCAATTTTGCACACGCAGAATACTCGGGTTAAACTTGACGAGCCTAGCATATGCAGATATGGCCTTGGAACACTGATACCGAAAGTTCGAGCGTGAATCATATAGTAGATATGATCAACATAGTGATGTTCACCATTGAAAACTACTCCATATCACGTGATGATCGGACATGGTTTAGTTGATATGGATCACGTGATCACTTAGATGATTAGAGAGATGTCTATCTAAGTGGGAGTTCTTAAGTAATTTGATTAATTGAACTTTAATTTATCGTGAACTTAGTACCTGATAGGATTTTGCATGTCTATATATGTTGTTGTAGATAGATGGCCCATGCTGTTGTTCCGCTGAATTTTAATGCATTCCTAGAGAAAGCTAAGTTGAAAGATGATGGTAGCAACTACACGGACTGGGTCTGTAACTTGAGGATTATCCTCATTGCTGCATAGAATAATTACGTCCTGGAAGCACCGCTAGGTGACAAACCCGCTGCAGGAGCAACGCCAGATGTTGTGAACACCTGGCAGAGCAAAGCTGATGACCACTCGATAGTTCAGTGTGCCATGCTTTACGGCTTAGAACCGCTACTTCAACAACGTTTTGAACGTCATGGAGCATATGAGATATTCCAGGAGTTGAAGTCAATATTTCAAGCAAATGCCCAGATTGAGAGATATGAAGTCTCCAATAAGTTCTATTGCTGCAAGATGGAGGAGAATAGTTCTGTCAGTGAACTATACTCAGAATGTCTGGGTACCACAACCACTTGACTCAATTGGGAGTTAATCTTCCTGATGATAGTGTCATTGACAGAGTTCTTCAATCTATGCCACCAAGCTACAAGAGCTTCGTGATGACCTATAATATGAAGGGATGGATAAGACGATTCCTGAGCTCTTAGCAATGCTAAAGGCTGTGGAGGTAGAAATCAAGAAGGACCATCAAGTGTTGATGGTCAACAAGACCACCAGTTTCAAGAAAAAGGATAAAGGGAAGAAGGGGAACTTCAAGAAGAACAGCAAGCCAGTTGCTGCTCAAGTGAAGAAACCCAAGTCTGGACCTAAGCCTGAGACTGAGTGCTTCTACTGCAAAGGAACTGGTCACTGGAAGCGGAACTATGCCAAGTATTTGGCGGAGAAGAAGGATGGTAAAGTGAAAGGTATATTTGATATACATGTTATTGATGTGTACCTTAACAATGCTTGCAGTAGTGCCTGGGTATTTGATACTGGTTCAGTTGCTAACATTTGCTACTCGAAACAGGGGCTACAGATTAAGGGATGATTGGCTAAGGACGAGGTGTCGATGCGCGTGGGAAATGATTCCAAACTCGATGTGATCGCCGTCAGCACGCTACCTCTACATCTACCTTTGGGATTAGTTTTAGACCTAAATAATTGTTATTTGGTGCCAGCATTGAGCATGAACATTATATCTCGATCTTGTTTGATGCGAGACGGTTATTCATTTGAATCATAGAATAATGGTTGTTCTATTTATATGAGTAATATCTTTTATGGTCATGCACCCTTGTTGAGTGGTCTATTTTTACTAAATCTTGATAGTAGTGATACACATGTTCATAGTATTGAAGCCAAAAGATGCAGAGTTGATAACGATAGTGCAACTTATTTGTGGCACTGCCGTTTGGGTCATATTGGTGTAAAGCGCATGAAGAAACTCCTTTCTGATGGAATTTTGGAATCACTTAATTATGAGTCACTTGGTACTTGCGAACCATGCCTCATGAGCAAGATGACTAAAACTCCATTCTCCAAAACAATGGACGAGCAACAGAGTTATTGGAAATCATACATACTGATGTATGTGGTCCAATGAACATTGAAGCTCACGGCAGATATCATTATTTTCTCGCCTAGACAGATGATTTGAGCAGATATGGGTATATCTACTTAATGAAACATTAGTCTAAAACATTTGAAAATTTCAAAGAATTTCAGAGAGAAGTGGAAAATCATCGTAACAAGAAAATCAAGTTTCTGCGATCTGATCGTGGAGGAGAATATTTGAGTTATGAGTTTGGACTTCATTTGAAACAACGCGGAATAGTTTTGCAACACATGCCACCTAGAACACCACAACGTAATGGTGTGTCTGAACGTCATAACCGCACTTTATTAGATATGGTGCGACTATGATGTCTCTCACTGATTTACCGCTATCATTTTGGGGTTATGCTTTAGAGACGGCTGCATTCACATTAAATAGGGCACCATCTAAATCCATTGAGATGACACCTTATGAACTGTGGTTTGGCAAGAAACCCAAGTTGTTGTTTCTTAAAGTTTGGGGCTGCGATGCTTATGTCAAAAAGCTTCAACCTAACAAGCTCGACCCAAATCGGAGAAATGTGTCTTCATAGGATACCCAAAGGAGACTGTTGGGTACACCTTCTATCACATATCCGAAGGCAAGATATTTGTTGCTAAAAATGGATCCTTTCTAGAGAAGGAGTTTCTCTCGAAAGAAGTGAGTGGGAGGAAAGTAGAACTTGACGAGGTAATTGTACCTTCTCCCTGATTAGAAAGTAGTTCATCACTGAAATCAGTTCCAGTGATCCCTACACTAGTAAGTGAGGAAGCTAATGATGATGATCACGAAACTTCTGATCAAGTTACTACCGAACCTCGTAGGTCAACCAGAGTAAGATCCGCACCAGAGTGGTACGGTAATCTTGTTCTGGAAGTCATGTTACTTGACCATGATGAACCTACGAACTATGAGGAAGCGATGATGAGCCCAGATTATGCAAAATGGCTTGAGGCCATGAAATCTGAGATGGGATCCATGTATGAGAACAAAGTTTGGACTTTGGTTGACTTGCCTGATGATCGGCAGGCCATAGAGAATAAATGGATCTTCAAGAAGAAGACTGACGCTGACGGTAATGTTACTGTCTACAAAGCTCAACTTGTTGCAAAAGGTTTTCGACAAGTTCAAGGAGTTGACTACGATGAGACCTTCTCACTCGTAGCGATGCTTAAGTTCGTACGAATCATGTTAGAAATTGCCGCATTTTATGATTATGAAATTTGGCAAATGGATGTCAAAACTGCATTCCTTAATGGATATCTTAAAGAAGAATTGTATATGATGCAACCAGAAGGTTTTGTCGATCCAAAAGGTGCTAACAAATTGTGCAAGCTCCAGCAATCCATTTATGGACTGGTGCAAGCCTCTTGGAGTTGGATTATACGCTTTGATAGTATGATCAAAGCATATGGTTTTATACAAACTTTTGGAGAAGCCTGTATTCACAAGAAAGTGAGTGGGAGCTCCATAGCATTTCTGATATTATATGTAGATGACATCTTGTTGACCGGAAATGACACTGAATTTCTGAATAGCATAAAAGGATACTTGAATAAGAATTTTTCAATGAAAGACCTCGGTGAAGCTGCTTATATATTGGGCATCAAGATCTATAGAGATAGATCAAGACGCTTAATTGAAATTTCACAAAGCACATACCTTGATAAAGTTTTGAAGAAGTTCAAAATGGATCAGGCAAAGAAAGGGTTCTTGCCTGCATTACAAGGTGTGAAGTTGAGTCACACTCAATGCCCGAGCACTACAGAATATAGAGAGAAAATGAAAGGTGTTCCCTATGCTTCAGCCATAGGCTCTATCATGTATGCAATGCTATGTACCAGACCTGATGTGTGCCTTGCTATCAGTTTAGCAGGGAGGTACCAAAGTAATCCAGGAGTGGATCACTGGACAGCGGTCAAGAACATCCTGAAATACCTGAAAAGGACTAAGGATATGTTTCTCGTATATGGAGGTGACAAAGAGCTCGTCGTAAATGGTTACATCGATGCAAGCTTTGACATTGATCTGGATGACTCTAAGTCACAAACCGGATACATGTTTTTATTAATGGTGGAGTTGTCAGTTGGTGCAGTTCCAAGCAGAGCGTCGTGGCGGGATCTGCATGTAAAGTGGAGTACATAGCTGCTTGGGAAGCAGCGAGTGAAGGAGTCTGGATGAATGAGTTCATATCCGATCTAGGTGTCATACCTAGTGCATCGGGTCCAATGAAAATCTTTAGTGACAATACTGGTGCAATTGCCTTGGCAAAGGAATCCAGATTTCACAAGAGAACCAAGCACATCAAGAGACGCTTAAATTCCATCTGCGATCAAGTCAAGGAGGGAGACATAGAGGTTTGCAAGATACATACGGATCTTAATGTTGCAGACCCGTTGACTAAGCCTCTCTCACAAGCAAAACATGATCAACACCAATACTCCATGGGTGTTAGAATCATTACAATGTAATCTAGATTATTGACTCTAGTGCAAGTGGGAGACTGAAGGAAATATGCCCTAGAGGCAATAATAAAGTTGTTACTTATATTTCCTTATATCCTGATAAATGTTTATTATTCATGCTAGAATTGTATTAACCGGAAACTTAGTACATGTGTGAATACATAGACAAACAGAATGTCACTAGTATGCCTCTACTTAAAAAGCTCGTTGAATCAATGATGGTTATGTTTCCTAACCATAGACATCAGTTGTCATTTGATTAACGGGATCACATCATTAGAGAATGATGTGATTGACTTGACCCATCCGTTAGCTTAGCACGATGATCGTTTAGTTTGTTGCTATTGCTTTCTCCATAACTTATACATGTTCCTATGACTATGAGATCATGCAACTCCCGAATACCAGAGGAACACTTTGTGTGCTACCAAACGTCACAACATAACTGGGTGATTATATAAGTTCTCTACCGGTGTCTCCGATGGTGTTTGTTGAGTTGGCATAGATCAAGATTAGGATTTGTCACTCCGATTGTCGGTGAGGTATCTCTGGGCCCTCTCAGTAATGTACATCACTATAAACCTTGCAAGCAATGTAGCTAATGAGTTAGTTACAAGATGTAGCATTACGGAACGAGTAAAGAGACTTGCCGGTGATGAGATTGAACTAGGTATTGAGATACCGACGATCGAATCTCACGCAACTAACATACCGATGACAAAGGGAATAACGTATATCGTTATGCGGTTTGACCGATAAAGATCTTCATAGAATATGTAGGATCCAATATGAACATCCAGGTTCCACTATTGGTTATTGACCGGAGACGTGTCTCGGTCATGTCTACATAGTTCTCGAACCCATAGGGTCCGCACGCTTAACGTTCAGTGACGATCGGTATTATGAGTTTATGTGATTTGATGTACCGAAGGTAGTTCAGAGTCCCAGATTTGATCACGGACATGACGAGGAGTCTCAAAATGGTCGAGACGTAAAGATCGATATACTGGAAGCCTATGTTTGGATATAGGAATGGTTCCGGATGAGTTCGGGCGTTTTTCGGAGTACCGGGAGGTTACCGGAACCCCCCGGGGAGTATATGGGCCTTATTGGGCTTTAGGAAAAAGAGAGAGGGGCTGTCTAGGGCAGGCCGCGTGCCCCCAAGGCCTAGTCCGAATTGGACTAGGGGGGAGGGGCGACACCCCCTCCTTCCTTCTCTTCTCTCTTTCCCTTCCTTCTCTCCTACTCCTACTTGGAAAGGGGGGAACCCTACTCCCGGTGGGGGTAGGACTCCCTAGGGCGCCATAGTAGAGGGCCGGCCCTCCCCCTCTGTCGGTGTCAAAACCGGCGGATCTCGGGTAGGGGGTCCCGAACTGTGCGTCTAGGCCGGATGGTAACAGGAGGCAGGGAACACAATGTTTTACCCAGGTTCGGGCCCTCTCGATGGAGGTAAAACCCTACGTCCTGCTTGATTAATATTGATGATATGGGTAGTAGAAGAGTAGATCTACCACGAGATCAAGGAGGCTAAACCCTAGAAGCTAGCCTATGGTATGATTGTTGTATATGGAGTTGATTGCCTACGGACTACAACCCTCCGGTTTGTATAGGAACCGGATAGGGTTAGGGTTACATAGAGTCGGTTACAATGGTAGGAGATCTCCAATATCCGCATCGCCAAGCTTGCCTTCCATGCCAAGGAAAGTCCCATCCGGACACGGGACGAAGTCTTCAATCTTGTATCTTCATAGTCCTGGAGTCAGGCTGAAGGTATAGTCCGGCTACCCAAACACCCCCTAATCCAGGACTCCCTCAGTAGCCCCTGAACCAGGCTTCAATGACGATAAGTCCGGCGCGCAAATTGTCTTTGGCATTGCAAGGCGGGTTCCTCCTCCAAGTCCTTCATAGAAGATTGTAAACACCAAGAGTAGTGTTCGGCTCTGCAAAATAAGCTTCCACATATTGCCATAGAGAGAATAATATTAACACAAATCAAATCTGCTGACGTGTTCCGTAGTGCGTCATCGTACTACGGCCAAGTCCTTTACTCGAATCATTTTTACTTTTCCAGCTCAGCGTGTTTTGCAAGGCGGTTTCCTTGGCACGTCTTGTTAAAGCAGAGATCGTGTATCCCCTTTTACGGGATTCTCATCAATATGGACGTGGGTAACCCAATCGTGCCTATTAGCATGTTTTCTCGATTAAAGGCGAGTCCCAAACGGTTACGGGGAGGGCTCCTGGTATTCAACCTCTTATAAAGAGACTAGGGCCTTATCCATTTCCCCAATCCCAAAACAAGTTCGCCCATCGACTCGAGTTCCAACATCCTAGGCTCCATATTCCGGGCGCCTCGGACCTTCGATAATGTCCGGTTCCGACCTTCAAGGCCGATGGATGCCCTCCTCCGTCATAGAGGAAGACGTACTAAAGTTGCGGGAGGCTAAGTTCCTGACCGGCGAAATTTGGCATAGGTTGTCTGCTCAAGGGCAGGTCATCCCCAGTCCCCAGCCCGGTGAGAGCATAGTGTTCGTGTCTCACTTCCTTCGGGGGTTAGGCTTCCCGATGGATCCCTTCGTGAGGGGACAGCTATTTTATTACGGGCTGGAATTCCACGACTTAGCTCCGGAGTCCATCCTCCATATCTCCTCATTTATTGTTGTATGCGAAGCATTCCTCCGTGTTACCCCTCACTTCGGATTATGGCTCAAGACTTTCAAAGTGGAGCCGAAGATGATCAAGGGACAGCACGCAGAGTGCGGAGGCGCTGTTATAAGCAAAAATGCTGATGCTCCATGGCCCGAGGGCTCTTTTCAAGAGGAGCTAGGCTTGTGGCAACGAGAGTGGTTTTATATCACCGCTCCCCGGAGCACCAAGTGGGTGGCGCCTCCTGCCTTTCGCTCGGGTCCCCCACCACGGCTAGCATCATGGGTCAACAAAGGGTTAGATTGGGGTTTGCCCAAAGACGTGCCCTTGTTACAAGGCCGAATTAAGGATCTCTTGGAAGGAGACCTCAGCCTGGTCAAGGTGACGCAAGTCATGCTGATTCGCCGAATATTGCCCGGCAAACGTCGCCCCCTTCGCCTGTGGGAGTTTAATCCAGAGGGACCGCGAGCTCTCCAGAACTTTATGGGCGCAACGCCCGTGGAGATGTATAAACTGTTCTTCGGATCACAAGAGATGTGTCCGGATTTAACCGAGGACGCAGGCCTAAGCTGCAATCGCCCGGATACTCAAGTAAGCAACCTTGTGCCCGGACCTTCTATCCGTATAATTGTCATAAACTTGCCCCTAAAAGAGCCATCCTTTTAAACAGGAGTGGATAGCGAAGGCAAAGCTGATTAGGTGTCCGGCTCCCCTTCCTGAAACCAGGCCGGATCCTGTGCTGGTCAAGATGCTGGAGATAATGCCTTTGGAGGGGGAGGACAAGGAAGCTATGGCCTCCTCGAAGGAGGCTGCTCCGAGGGGAGGAACTAACAATTCCTCTCCTAGGGGGAAGAAGAGAGCCGCCTCTGACGACCCAGAAACCATGGCCTCGAAGCGGGGGAGAAAATCCTCGTCAGAGGGTCCGACGCCGGGGAGTTCCTCGGCCGGACTACGCCCTCAAGGGGATCAGCCCTCTAGAGAGCCGTAAGTGGAGAAAGATTTTCCTTTTGAGGGATGAGGGAAATCCTTGATTTATATCTGAGAAGGTGAACCAAACCTTTACCTTGTAGCTCGGACCTCAGCCCTTCTCAGCAGAGCTTGTCTTCGGGGGATCTCCTTCCGGAGATGATGGAGAGCGGGATGCCCCCCCCCCTGCCGTGCCGCCTAGCGAGGCGAGCGACCCTGAGGTGTCGTCGCAGAGGGTTTCTCCGAATCCGGCAGGGGCGGAAGGTAGATATGCGGCCCCCCGAGGTTCTCCGCGTCCAGCCTTCGAAAGAGGTCATGGGACGAGCCCGGCACCGTCTGGTGCTCGGCCGGAGGATCTAAAGATTCTGCTGGGGCGAGCTTCTATCTCAGAGGAGCACCGCGCATTGATGGGCATGGTGATTGAAAGGATTTCATCCATAGAGAGCGGATTGCATGAGGCCGTCAAAACTTTACTGACGGGTTTCGAGGTACATTAGATAATGTTTACTTTTGTCAGTTGCGCATGAATAAGATGCGCCCTGTGTAGATAGTAGCCCCTGAGACTCTGCGCGTCGTCAAGAAATGACGGCACGCGGAGGATCATAATCCTAGGTCTAAGATGTCGCCTTTGAATGTAGGCGGCAGGGTGTCCGAAATCGAGCCGAACTGACGATTTTGCCTAACTAAAGCGGCAACTAGACGTGGCAGATGCCGACATGACGCTTGTCAACAAGCGGCTTGATGAGGGTCAAGGTATGTAATTCCTCGGGCGGCATCAGGTAGGAACTGTTTTATGCCTATGTCTTACGATGTGTGTGCTTGACGCAGATGGTGCAGTCACCGTGGAGAGTCTTAGGGCAGAACTTGCCCGAGCTAAAGAACAAGCCAGAGAAAGTGATGCGGCTGCCAAGAAAGTCCTTGAAGAGCTGAGAGCCGAATAGGCTGCTCATTGCCGAATCAAGGAAGAGATGGCCTAGATGGCTGAAAAGTTAAAAAGCACTGCAGACCATTGCAGACTTCTTGAGAAAGAAGACCAGGCGAAACAGACGGTCTTAGAGAAGGTCGTTGCCAATGCCAAGGATGCTCGCTCTGCGATGAGAGCTGCGAAGGAGGAGCTGCGTCAGGCCGAACAGATTGCGGCTGGAAAGCCCTTCATGCTGCGAAGGAAATTTTGCGATCTGAAGTTTGCTCCGTTGGACCGGATGTGGAGTGTGGAGGATACCTATCTGGATTTGGCAGCGAGTGCTGCTGATGCGACCGAACACTTTCGAGATCAGAAAGATCGCGAAGTGGAAAAGCTTTTCTGGTCGCAGTTTCACAATCCAGAGCGTCCACTGGCAGTGGACGATCGTTTGGCTCAATGGGCCGAACTGAATAGGTTGTCCAGACTCGCCACGAAGTACGTCATGGGTCATCTGTGGCCAGGGAGATCGGAGCCGAAGAGTTATTTCAGCTTGGTGCAGCAATTCCTTGACGCGGTGCCGTGTATAAATGCAATGAAGAGGTTAGCATGCATAGAGGGCGCAAGGATGGCTCTTGCCCGTGTTAAGACATACTGGGAAGAGATGGAGACCACCATTGTTGCGTCCCGAGATTCGGACAAAAGCCGAGTACCCTCCGAACACTATTTTCAGGAAGTCCTTGAAGGCGCTCGTGTAATAGAGACGCAGTGCTCGAAAGATGCTATGTTATGATAGCATATGTAATTATAAAGTAATATTTTGATAAACTGTAGTGGCCTTTTTATACTTGTGCCTTCAAGTATTGGGAACACCTCCTGTGCGGCCGTTTTAATATATATATATATATATATATATATATATATATATATATAATCTGAAAGATGGCAGTCGTTGGCTTCAGCCCCCACGCACATAGTGCGGGGGTGCTCGTAGAAGACGCATTTTCACACTTAACCCACCGTCTTGGTCCTACAAAGGAGGTGATAGCACAGCGGGCCGGGCAACCGGACTATAATGCTTTAACACTTTCACTTAGCCATAGGAGCTTGACAGTGAGACTATTTAAGTAGCTCCTTGGTGGCGACTGCGCTCATCCGAGTTTGGGGCGCGTATGTGCCTGACCGGGAAGCGGCCCTTCGTTAAAGCGGAGGAATCCGATAGATTCCGATAGGTCATCGAGTGGCTGACCAGTCTCACGCTACATCATGACAGTTAGTTTTCGGCTTTCTCTACTGAGGTGCTCGCCCGGCCGAACCGGGGCACAATCGCAGTAGTTCTCCTGGTGCTACCTTAGCCGATAGAGCGGAACGTAAGGTAGCCGAACTCAGGAGCCAGGCAACCCAACATTTGACCAAAGACATGATTCGGAGCTGATGCATATAATGCCAAAACTCACGACACCGAACACTCCCTAAGGTGTTCGGTCTTTATGAGTGCGGGCGAAACAACACTCTTTATTAAAAAAGCCCCTAGTGTCCAGGTACTTGCAAAAATTCTGACATGGCCACATGCCAAGACGCCAGCCTCCTCCTTGGTTATATCAGAAAAAACCAGGGGATGTGTAGCAACAAGAGACAGTAAAAAAGGTTTACACAGGGTCTTAATCTAAAAAGAATCCTTTAGGACGGGCCCCTACTGCACGTCTGCGCATGTGTCTCCGTTGTGCCGTATCCTGGACGGGCGCTGCACGACATTCATCTGTAAAAGAGAGGAACTGAGTTGAAAACGGGTCGTGCCAAAAAAGTTTAAAATAAACAAAGTATAAAGTAAAATATATAAGATTGAGCTTTATTGTCTCTTATTGTATATGCGTGGAGCCCCTAGTGCGGGGGTATATGGCCACTAAGCCTGCATCAATGATGCTTTTGCACCGAACTCGTCTATCCGCGTTCATGGTCTTTAATGACCTATTTCAAAGTATTTTGGCCGGTGAGGCCATTTTGCTATGGGGCTGTCAAAGTGGCCGCGCAGTCCTCCGCTTGGGGAGGCGCACTTTAGTGCTTCCCCTTCAAAGAGATGATGCCTCGTGGACCGGGCATCTTAAGCGTAATAGATGCATAATGCGGTATTGCGTTAAAGCGAGCGAAAGCTTCGTGTCCCAGTAGTGCTTGATAGCGACTTGAGAACGGGACGATATGGAAGGTCAGCTTTTCGCGGCAGAAGTTATCGGCAGAGCCGAATATGCCTTCGAGCCGGAGAAAACCCATACAATGGGTGTCCGGACGAGGTATTACCCATTGAAAGGAGGTTTTGCTGCGGCGGATTCTTGCTGGGTTTATCCCCATGTGCCGGATTGTATCCTGATATATCAGGTTTAGTCCACTGCCGCCGTCCATAAGGACATTTGAAAACTGGAGTCGGCCAATTATTGGATCGAGTATCAAGGCAGCCCAGCCTGCATTCTTGATATTTCTAGAATAATCTAGCTGATCGAAGATGATCGGTTTTGACAACCAGTGGCAGGACCCTTTGGGGATGGGTCATGTGGTGCGTACCTTTACGGGCGCCGCACGTTTTGTTGTGTGAAGTAAGTTTACTGTTTTTTACTTCTCGTGGGAAGTTCTTTTGTTTCCTGGTGCTCTGCTTTTGGGGTTCGTCCTCGTCTTCGCTTGGTGTGTCGAGCCCCTTGTGTTCGGCATTGAGTCTGCCGGATTGTTTGAAAATCCAACAGTCTCTATGGGTATCTGACATATCCTGTCCAGGATTTTATTCAGGTTGGATGGATCGTCCCTGCTATCCTTGGGGGGCGATTTTGCCTGATTTTGTCGTGAGCCTTTGAATCCGTCATTGACTACCGTGCTCTTCGGACTTTTGTCCTTAGTCCAGCGATGGTCCTTGTTGCGTCGCGGTTTTCCGTTTCTATCCCTAGTTTCGGATGTACTTGGTTTGCTGGGGTTGCACCTTGCCAACCAGCTGTCCTCCCTTGCACAAAAGCGGGTCATGAGGCTTGTTAGTGCGGCCATTGTTCTTGGCTTTTCTTGGCCAAGGTGTCTGGAGAGCCATTCTTCTCCGACGTTATGCCTAAAAGCTGCTAAGGCTTCGGCGTCCGGACAGTCGACTATCTGATTCTTTTTAGTGAGGAATCTATTTCAGAACTGCCAAGCTGATTCTCCGGGTTGTTGTGTTATGTGACTAAGATCGTCTGCATTTGGAGGGCGGACATAGGTCCCTTGAAAGTTTGCTCGGAAAGCATCCTCGAGCTCTTCCTAGCTTTCAATTGTGTTTTCGGGAAGGGTTTTGAGCCAATGTCGGGCTGGCCCTTTAAGCTTAAGGGGTAAATATTTTATGGCATGGAGATCATCTCCTCTAGCCATGTGTATGTGGAGGATATAATCCTCGATCCAAACTCCAGGGTCGGTTGTTCCATCATATGCCTCTATGTTTACGGGTCTGAATCCCTCTGGAAATTCATAGTCCAGGACCTCATTAGTGATACATAGGGGGTGTGCGGCGCCCCTGTATTTGGGTGTGCTAGATTCTGATGATGGCTTCATAGCATTGCTTACGAGAGCTTACTTTCTTGGCCCATAAATGGACCAGACTGGGCCATGGTGCGAATCCTTAAGTGGGTCGCATGCCGATTTAAGTGTGGCGCCACTTGCCGCTTTATGGGGTCGTCTATCCGACCATGTGGCTTTCTCATTTTTTGAATGCGAGGGCTCTAGGGCTTCTTCGTCGAATTCAGGCAGTAGCTTTGTTTTCGGATAGCTTTTATGCAGCGACTGTCACCATATTTATCTGTGGTATTGATTACTTTGCTCCATCTAATCCGGAGTGCATCTTCCGCTTCTGCTTTTTTAGGCTGCATGCAGTTGCAATGAGCCTCTCGTGGAGATTCTTCTGCTCCATAGGTTTATCCGGCGTGAGGTCGTCCGGAATGTCGTTTTCGCTGGAGGAGGGATGTTCGGTTTCTCTATCCGTGTTGCCCTGTTCGGACGGTTGCTCTAAGGCCTGCTTGTCGTCTACCGGCTTGTCCTGCTCTATGGCTGGGTTTTTGTCGAGGCGGGGCTTGGGTCGGCGTTTACGCCGACGTTTTGATTGCTTTTCGGGGGTCGATCTCCCGTCCATCCCCTTTTTCCTCGTTGTCGCTTCCTTTAGGGGTATCCACCATGTACACATCGTGAGATGGGGTGGCTGTCCAATGCCCTATGGGCGTTGGTTCGTCGGTCTCTCCTGCATCATCATCCATGCTGTCGATGTCTCCGGAGTCGAAGTTGAGCACGTCGTTTAAATTGTCGACAGTGGATACCAAGTGGGTGGTGGGTGGGCTTTGAGTTTCTTCATCGTCCGCATCCCATCCTCGCTGACCGTAATCCGGCCAAGGCTCTCCTGATAAAGAGAGAGACTTAAGAGAATTTAGGATGTCGCCAAAAGGCGAGTGCTGAAAGATGTCTGTGGCGGTGAACTCCATTATCGGCGCCCAATCGGATTCGATCGGCAGGGGCGCGGGGGGTTCGGAGTTCGGAAAGGAGTCCGGATCCTCGGAGTCACGGATCATGCAGAGTGCGGGGCTAGCGTTTAGCTCGATCGCCTTTGAGATCGCAGCCCCTGAGGTGGCGTCCAACCACTCGTCCTCGATTGGCGCAATAGGCTCCGACTAAGGGGTCGGAACCGATGCATGTGCGGCCTCCAGGACACTGTGCGGAGGCAGAGCTAGATCATGCCCTTCGAGATAGTGCGGCGCGCTTGGTCGTGGCTCGAACCCATCAAAGGTCAAGTCTCTGCGAATGTCAGCCATGTAGTTTAAGCTTCAAAACCTGACTTGATGGCCAGGGGCGTAGCTTTCGATCTGCTCCAAGTGGCCAAGCGGATTGGCCCGCAGAGCGAAGCCGCCGAAGACGAAGATCTGTCCGGGGAAGAAGGTCTCACCCTGGACCGTATTGTTGTTGATGATCGAAGGAGCCATCGGGCCTAAAGGCGATGACACAGAGGAACTCTCAATGAAAGCACCAATGTCGGTGTCAAAACCGGCGGATCTCGGGTAGGGGGTCCCGAACTATGCGTCTAGGCCGGATGGTAACACGAGGCAGGGAACACGATGTTTTACCCAGGTTCGGGCCCTCTCGATGGAGGTAAAACCCTACGTCCTGCTTGATTAATATTGATGATATGGGTAGTACAAGAGTAGATCTACCACGAGATCAAGGAGGCTAAACCCTAGAAGCTAGCCTATGGTATGATTGTTGTATATGGAGTTGATTGCCTACGGACTACAACCCTCCGGTTTATATAGACACCGGATAGGGTTAGGGTTACATAGAGTCGGTTACAATGGTAGGAGATCTCGAATATCCGCATTGCCAAGCTTGCCTTCCACGCCAAGGAAAGTCCCATCCGGACACGGGACGAAGTCTTCAATCTTGTAGCTTCATAGTCCTGGAGTCCGGCTGAAGGTATAGTCCGGCTACCCGAACACCCCCTAATCCAGGACTCCCTCACCCTCCTCCACTCCTTTATATACGGGGAAGGGGGCACCCCATAGACACACAAGTTGATCATTGATCTCTTAGCTGTGTGTGGTGCCCCCTACATCATAAGCCACGTCGGTCATATCGAAGTGGTGCTTAGGTGAAGCCATGTTCCGGTAGCATCATCACCACCGTCATCACGCTGTCATGCTGAGGAAGCTCTCCCTCAACACTCTACTGGATCGTGAGTTCATGGGATGTCACCGAGCCGAACGTGTGCCGATCGCGGAGGTGTTGTACTTTTGGTACTAGGATCGGTCGATCATGAAGACGCACGACTACATCAACCGCGTTGTCATAACGCTTCCGCTTACGGTCTACGAGGTTACGTGGACAACACTCTTCCCCTCTCATTGCTATGTATCACCATGATCTAGCATGTGTGTAGGAATTTTTTTGAAATTACTGCGTTCCCCAACATTGCGTGCCAGGTAGGGGTGCGCTGAAGCCTTTCTTCGTCAATCCACGCTCCACTGCTCCACCGCATCCATGGCTGACGCTCATAGAGCCCGTGCTGAGCAGCGAGCCGCCCTCACCGCCCGCATCGCTCAGACGGCGCCCGTTGGTAGACCTCCCCGCCATTCTCCATCACCCGCTGCCAACGCCGCCACCGGCCCGGGAGTGAACGAGCATCAAGCTACATCGCTGCATCCCTCCGTGCGGTGGGACGGATGCGCGGCCTCCCGTCTCTAACTCCGGTCGGCTCGTCGTCCCACGCTCGTCGCACGCACACGGACGCGCAGGTCGCGCTGCTCATGGCACGCGAGCTCCTGCGTTGCCGCCCGGTCGACGACCTCCACGACGACTGGCTGGACCGCATCGCCGAGCTCGTCAGCGTTACAGGAGGCTCTCCCGTACCATCTCTCTCGCTGCCTCGCCCACCTTCGGCTGCGGGTGACGTAGCTCAAGGAGCGCTTCCGCCGCCTCCGCATCAAGACGGCGCCCTCGCACCAAGACGCGCGGTCCCGTGGCGTTACCCGCCATGTTGGGCGCCCGCACATGAAGACGGAAGCTGCCAAGAAGTCTCGAGGCCACAAGAAAACGCCCATGTGCTCCCAGCACCATTGCGTGGAGACCGCGTGTCACCTGCGGCAGCGACGCGTGGATATCAGGATCAGGCTCTGCCTCCATGACCATAGCAGGTTGCCGCGCCTTCACTCCTGAGCTGCGTTGTCTGGCCGGGCAAGTTCAAGCCAGACCTGCCTCCGCACTACGACGGCACCCCCGACCCCACGGAGTTCTTGTAGCTCTACGAGTTGAGCATCGAGGCAGCCAACGAAGACGAGAAGGTCATGGCGAACTGGTTTCCCATGGCCCTCAAGGATGGCGCGCGGTCGTGGCTCCTGAACCTGCCCACGGGATCGATCTCCTCCTGGGGCAAGATGCGCGAGCGTTTTGTCGCCAACTTACAGGGCACTCGCGACCGCCCGTCAGCCGTAGGTGACCTGCGGCGCTTCAAGCAACAACCAGGGGAAACCCTGCAAAAGTACATCCAACACTTCAACAACGTTCGCCTCAAGATCCCCAAGATGACGGACAAGGCCATCATATCCATGTTCTCTGATGGCGTCCGCGACGTCAAGATGAAGGAGGAGCTCACCATCCACGAGGAGCTATGCACGGCCCTGGAGATGTTCAATATGGCAACCAAGTGCGCAAGAGCAGAGGAAGAGCGCCTTTCCCTCCTCGAGCTCCCAGCTGTTGACCAGGAGGACAAGAAGGCGAAGTTCAAGGACATGAAGCGCAAGGGGGCTGCCGTGCTCGCGGCGGAGCCAGAGATGAAGCACGACCGCGACCACCCCAAATCATCCAAGGCCAACTGCCTATTCTACGCCTTCCACAATGTTCACAGCCACAACACCAGCGACTGTTAGGAGCTCAGGGCCATCCGAGATGGGCGCTTCGGTCGGTGCCCCGAGCACAATGACCGAGGCTACGACCGAGGAGGAGGATGAAGTGGAGGACGCTGGGACGACCGCGGCCCCCGCCAGGAGTGGCATGACCGGCCTCGTGAGGACCACTGGCAGGACCAGCCTCGCGAGGGTGCCTGGAGGGACCAGCCTCATGAGAACCGCCCCAGGGCAATGCCGGCCTCCCTCTGTTGCCGCCCCCACCAAGAAGGAACGACGACCACCATCAGGACGAGGGGGCTGGGGGCTTCCAGGAGCCACGCGCCATTGCCTGTATCTTGGGTGGTGCTCAAGCCCCAGCCTCTCAGTGTATCTTCAAGCAGTTTGCTCGCGAGGTGAGCGCGCCCTTCCCAGGCTCGAGGCCACGCGCCCGCTCAGGTGGTCCAAGTGCGCCCTCACCTTCAGCTCATCATACCAACTCAAGTGCGCGGCGACCGCCAGCGCCCTCCCTATGCTCTGCTCACCCGTCATCAGCAACGTTCAAGTCACCAAGACCCTCATCGACGGCGGCGCAGGGATCAACGTCATGTCCGTCGAGACATTTTATAGCCTTCAGGTGCCATACGATCAACTACAGCCTACCAAGCCTTTCTTAGGAGTGACCGACGGCTCCACCACCCCGATAGGGCAGGTCTGCCTCCCTGTCACCTTCGGCCAGCGTGACAACTACCGCACCGAGCTCATCAACTTCGACGTCGCCCACATCCGCCTGCCATACAATACCATCCTTGGGTATCCAGCCTTGGCCAAGTTTATGGTAGTAACCCACCACGACTACAACGTCCTCAAAATGCCAGGGAGTGGCGGCATCATCATGGTCCCCTGTGAAGAAAGAGATGCGGCGTGCTCCCTCAAGCGCGCTTACCAAGCTGCAGCGGCCGAAGACCCCAACAACAAAGGCGCCATGTACCCTCCTGAGGCCAACCCCAAGAAGAAGAAGCAGCTACTCTGCCAAGAACCTGAGGAGGGCGGCGTCTCCAACGGCACCACCTCAAGACCTGCGCCCGTAGATGGGACGCCTCCTTCCCTCACATAGGAAGGCGCGCCTGGCACCCTCCTCGGGCTGGGCTCGGGGGATCTCTCCTGGAGGGCCTCAGACCTAGCCAACGTCACGAGGGAGGCGCTCGAGCACCATGTGGAGGCATGCTTCGCCGCACGCCTCCCTCAAGAGGGCACGAGGCGTGGATCGCCTAGTGCTCAGGAGTTCATCACCAAGGCGATCCAAAAGCTTCAGGAGGCAAGGACCATACGTGGCGACTGCCACCCACTACTTGGCGCAGCTCCCCATCCTGGCGAGGACGGCGGGCTACACGTCTACATCGACATTCCAGGGCTCAACAGGGCCGCATCTCAGGGACGTTTCTGGCCTTCATGCGTCGGACGATGCAAGGGTCCCCCTCATAGCTACGTTCGCATGCCTCTCAACCTGCCGAACGCAGCTGTCACCTTCCAGCGCCGCCTGTGGGGCATCCTGGCGGCTCAGGAGGCCAGGCATCACGCTGTCCTGGCAGAGATCGTGATAGTTCTTCAGGAGCCACCTGGGCCTGCGGAGCCTCCTCAGGCTCAGGACCCTGGCGGCTCGTGAGGAGCAACTTCTCCAGTGCGCATCTTCAGCTACCTCGACACCACTCCAGCTACGGTATCAGGTGACTCTTTCTAGTTCATTCAGTTAGTGGAGCCCTTCGGGCAGCATTATCCCCAAGTCGCATGAGCCTGTCCCTACGACGTGTATCATTTTACATCTTTAGCTTACTTTGTTGGGAGCGTCTCACGGGCTGCATCATCCCGAGGCCGCTTGGGTCCGTCCCAGTGGCATGTATCGTTCTTGCATCTATCTGAACCAGCTTACCCTCTTGCATGAATTGCCTTATGATTATCACCTGCCTATCCGGTACTTTGATACCATGAACATTGCACGCCCTTACAAGCCCACCCACGACCGCCCCATGATTAAGGACTGGCATGACGTATGTGCTCGGGTCCATCCCTGCAGCATCGCCAAACCCAAGAGGCCGAGCTCTGGCTCACGGGCCCACTCCCGTGTACGTCACCTCCCATGGCCCTTGGTGCCTTGTTCTCGCATGGGCTAATCACGGACGGACAAGCCAGGGCGCGTTACCTGGTGCCTCGCCACCGCGGGAGCCGCATGCCAGCCGTCTTTCTTTAGGATTCTTCGCATGAGAAGACTAGGCACGGCATCTGTACTCGGGTCCGTCCCCTGCAGCGTCGATAAACCCAATGATCGAGCTCTGTCTGGCGGGCCGTCCCCGTTCACGTCACCTCCTGGGGTCACTGGTGTTTGGCCTTCTCATGTGATCGCCTCAGGAGATTTGTCTGGCCCAGGTTGCCTAACCATCTCGCAGGGCCACCGCAGCCATCAAGAATCAAGACCAGGCGCAACCCGCCTTGAGGTAGGGCCTCGTGAGTCCCACGCTGGCTCACGAGTGCCTAGACACACCTCGTCCAGCCCTGCCGTGCAAGCCACATGTCAGGGCGGGGCTGTACATGCCCCGGGTGCTCCACTCAGAGGGAGCCCTCACCCACGCACCAGTGGAAGCACCATGCTCCGCGCTGGTAGTCGACATGGTCGAGGAGCGGCTATGCCCGTGCAAGTGCGGAAGCGCTATGATACGCGCTGGTGATAAACAACTGAGGGCGACCCCGTGGATGCATCAACCTCAGGGAGCCACCCAGCTCGGTGTCCAGCCTCACCACAACGCTTTCCCCTCAAGAGAGTCGCGCGAGGGGGCTAGGCACGGGGGCTATGCTCAGGTCACGCCTAGCATACACTGCCCTGCCAGGTCCCTCAGACCTCGTCGTCGCGCGCCCCTCCCAAGCGGGACCTTGACGAGGACAGGTATGAAGGTCTGTTTGTGCGTCAAGGAGGACTCCTGAGCATCGCGACTCAGGAGCCTAACTGGCCACGTAGCCCCTCACCCCTTGGTCCCGTCCTGGTGATCCGGACGGTCCAATGGCGGCTGAGGTATGCGCGGGGTCGGGCTCTGCGGACGTAGAACACTAAGGCCTACTTTCGCATCTCTTCTTCGCAGGCTATTTGCTCGTCAAGGGGGACTCCTGAGCATCGCGACTGAGGATCCTAACTGGCCATGTAGCTCCTCACCCCTTGGTCCCGTCCTGGTGATCCGAACGGTCCAACGGCGGCTGAGGTATGCACACGGTCAGGCCCTGCCGATATAGAACATCAAGCAAACGAAAAGGAGGTCACAGAATCTTAACGAGATAGTACTAAACATGTTGTTCCTTAAACACCAAACAAGAGTTTTAACGCCTCCACGAGGCTCGTCGCATGTCGCAGGAAAGTTCGTAGGAAAGTAAAAGCAGGAAGGAGCACCATCGTCCACCAACGAGCCTCCCCTTCAGCCTTGGACGCCATCGTCCGGAAGCGCCCGCTCGTTGGCAGCGTCGCCGTCACCCATGTCATCGGCCTTAGTTGAGGGATCGGCGACACCATCAGCTGGAGGCGCGGAGTCGATGGCAAGTAACTTCTTCAGCAAGGCCTCCACCTGGCCCTTCACGGCTTCTGCAGCGGCTTCACAGCGCCCCTCATCCACAGGCTCGAGCAGGACACGAAGGTCGGCGTTGGTGTCGCGAAGGTGAAGGTGGCTGAGGACGCGCGTCAGGGACGATGAAGAAAGCGCGCGCACTTTCCCCTCCACCATGGGACCGATTCCGTCAGCAACGTCCTCGAGCACCGTGACAAGCTGAGGAAGTAGTTGGGCGGGGCCGTTGTCATCAGTTACCAAAGGCTTCTCCAAACCCTTCTCGTAGAGCCCCTACAGCGCCTTGCGGGACCTCTCCTCAAGAGACTTGAAGGCCTCGCGATCCTCGCCAAGAACCTTTGCCTTGGCCTCCAGCTGGACCTTCTCCGCCTCCACCTTTTTCTATAGTTTCTCTAGGCGGTTGCGTTCTACAGCCTACACCCTCGCCAATTGCTCCAACTTGGTGTCACGGCCGGTGACTGCGTCCTCTCGGGCCTTCATCCTCTCCTCCTCCGCTTTGCGATCGCGAGCCTCGTCCGCGCGCTCATTGCGCATGGTCTCCAGCTCGGCCTCCATCACCCAGCAACGCTCCTTGGCGGCTTCGGCATCCTTCAAGGCCGCCTCGCGGGCGGTAGAAGCCTGCTCGATGGCCCGCTTACCCTCCTTGGAAGCCGCCATGGCCTGATCTCAAGGCCGCCCTGACGGACACGTCGGACCGCAGCCACCCCGAGATCAGCTCGAAGCGCTGTGATGCCAAACGATGGTCGGCGCCTCGAAGGTCACCCCAAAGCTGGGTCATCATGACAAGAGCCTCCAGAGCGTCAGGTGAAGTGGCTAGATCACGGACCAGCGCTATGACGGGAGGAGGAGGCAAAGTCACCGCCTGCGAGTCGACGGCAGTAGAAGAAGGGGTTGGGGGCTCCTGAGCCTTTGGGGCCTCATCCGGCGAGTTGGAGGCGGACACCTCCGGAGCTGGCTGGGCTAGTGAGGCCCTTATCTCCTGAGGACGGTCCTCCGTGCCTCACGAGAATGACCGGATCGAAGAGGCACGGGCACCATCGTTGCCTTTCCACACCAGAGGAGGTGCGGTCGCTCCCTCTCTCCTCTTCTTCACCGCCAGCGTCCGCCTGATGGTGCAAAAGAAGAGCGTCAAGAAGCAGCAGCAGAAGCAGGAATGAAATCAAGGCAAGGTACTTACTGGTCCACGACGGCGTAGTCTCTCGGCCTCTTCAGAAGCACGAAGCCCGGAGGCCTTGCAGCTCGGGCCATCGGCCCACGAGTCCCAGGAGCGGACGAGGTCGCGGTAGCCGGCCCTGTGGGAGCATCGGACAACGTCAGAACAGGGGCGCCACCTCGGGAGACCAGCGCCGACCTGCTCTTCGTCGGGACCCCGGCTGACGGCTTCTTCGGGTGGGTGCCCCTGGACCTCGTAGTAACTCCGGCAGGGGCCTGGGATTCCCTCACCGGATGGTCGCCGGCCTTGTCATTGTCGGGGAGGGCACAGAGGAGGTCTGCAGCAAGGGGATAAGTCTCCCCTTCTCCCTCTAGGGTCGCCTCCGAGTCAGGCCTCTCCTCCGCGCTGGAGTCACTAGAAGACACCAGTATTGGGGCCGCCACCTTCGGGGCCTCGGAAGGCGCCGTGGGCACGAGCCCACGCCCATCGAAGATAGGCATGGCAGCAACCACCTTCGCCCCATTCGGGCGGTGGTACAGGGGAAGATAGGTGTCTGGCGGATACCCCTGATCGTCCCCGACCAGGAGGCGGAGAGCCGTGCCTAGCTCCTCGTCAGACAAGGCATCCGGGCACAGACGAAGGTCGTCATCCTCGTTTCCAAGCTTCCACAAGGTGCGCGAGCGCGCCTGGAGCGGGGCCATGCGCTGCGCCAAGAATTCCTTAACGATCATGGCCCCCATCAGCTCGCCGCCTGAGGAAGTCCTGGACTAAGGGGTCCTCGGATGTCCGACCTGTTAGCCATGGGCTGGACTAATGGGCTATGAAGATACGAAGACCAAAGACAACACCCGTGTCCGGATGGGACTCTCCTTGGCGTGGAAGGCAAGCTTGGCGACCGGATATGTAGATTCCTTTATTTGTAACCGACCTTGTGTAACCCTAGATCCTCCCGGTGTCTATATAAACCGGAGGACTTAGTCCGGAAATATATATACTCCTTACTATAGTCATACAGGTTAGACCTCTAGGGTATAGCCATTACGATCTCGTGGTAGATCAACTCTTGTAATACACATATCAATCAAGATCAATCAAGCAGGAAGTAGGGTATTACCTCCATAGAGAGGGCCCGAACCTGGGTAAACATCATGTCCCCTGTCTCCTGCTACCATCGACCTTAGACGCATAGTTCGGGACCCCCTACCCAAGATCCGCCGGTTTTGACACCTACATTGGTGCTTTCATTGAGAGTTCCATTGTACCATCGAGGAAAGGTTCGATGGTCCCTTCAATCACCGATAGTGACGCCGTCCAAGGAGAAACCTTCCTCCCCAGACAGATCTTCGTGTTCGGCGGCTTCGCGCTGCGGGCCAGCTCATTTGGCCACCTGGAGCAGATTGATAGCTACGCCCCTGGCCATCAGGTCAGATTTGGGAGCTTGAATTACGTTGCGGACATCCGTGGAGATTTGGTCTTTGCCAAATTCGTGTCCGTGGTGACCGCTCCTGGTCACCCTGACGAGCATGACCTAAATCTATCGTTAGACCGCATCCAGGAGATAGCTCCTATGACCACTCTGGCCTTAGATCCAGAGCACGTTGTGGCATCCAAGGATTGGAGGCCCAACCCCACCACGGAGGCCACAGATTCCCCGGCGTTGGAGCCGCACATGGACTTAACCTCACGCAATACTCGTGTCACCGGAACTCCGGACACTTCTTCGGCTATAAGTTCTGAACCATGTGAGTCCGCGGATACCGAACTTGATCGCTTATCAATCTTCGAGTTCAGCACCACAGACATCTTCCAGCACTCGCCCTTGGGTGATGTGCTGGACTCATTAAAGAACTTGCCCTTGGTGGGGGACTCACAGCCGAACTATGTACGATTCGAACTAGAGGTTGATGATGGGGAATTTTGCTTCCCACCCGCCACCCACTTCATAGCCACTATTGAGGATTTAACCGACATGCTTGACTATGGCTCTGAAGACATCGCCAGTACGAACGATGATGTCGACAAGGAGGAAGGCCAAAACCCGCCATTCACTGGACGACGGACGAACACTTCTTTCTACAATGTATATATGGTGGACACGCCTGAAAAACTAACAACGATGACAAAGAGGATCCAGTTGAGGATAAACCTCCTGAGAGACAGCCCAAGCGCCAGCTTCGTCGACGCCGCTCTAAGTCACGTCGTTCCAAAGACTGCAGTACAGGCACCGGAAAAAATAATACTCCGGACGATGCCGAAAATAATGAAGACCCCGTCAAGCTAACCTCTGAACAGGGGGAACGGGAAAATGGGCAAGTTAGTCCTAATGAACAGGCCATACACGGAAACTTGGAGGACAGTAATTATCTTCCACTCCCCGAGGAAGAGGAGAGCCTCGGCAACGAGGATTTCATCGTGCCTGAGGAACCTCTCGAGCAGGAACGCTTCAAACACCGGCTAATAGCCACTGCAAGGAGCCTGAAAAAGAAGCAGCTACAGCTTCAAGCGGACCAAAATCTGCCCAGTGATAGATGGATCGAAGTCCTGGCCGCCGAAGAATATACCCTTAGTGGCCCAGCCAAAAGCTACCCGAAGCATAGATTGCTACCTCAGCTCGATGACGAGGCATTGGAGCCCGTACCATCATCGCACAATGCGGCAGGTGGACCACAACTTGGTCCGGATAAAGCGACAACTCAATCCGAACACCAAACCGCCCCACCTCGCTGTAAAGGCAAGAATAAAACAGCTCGGCGTTGTACATACGACCTTCAATAGGACTTGGACAGTAGAGCAGGACACGCAATATCGATCTACGGATCGCGAGGACGTGCCTCGACACGCAGCGATGGCTACCTATTCGGACGTGACAAACCTAGCCACGCCCGGGCCGAAAACCGCAAATGGACTCCATCAGAGGGACGTCGGAGTGTGGCCCAACATAGAGGCACCGCACACCCTCTTTGCTTCACAGACAAAGTAATGGAGCATGAATTCCCAGACGGGTTCAAACCCATGAATATCGAATCATACGACGAAACAATGGATCCCGCGGTATGGATCGAGGACTTCCTCCTCCATATCCACATGCCCCATGGAGATGACCTTCATGCCATCAAATACCTACCACTGAAACTCAAAGGACCAGCTCGGTACGGGTTAAATAGTTTGCCGGAAAATTTTATTGGCAGCTGGGAAGATTTGGAAGACGCCTTTCGCGACAACTTCCAAGGAACATATGTCCGGCCACCGGACCCCGATGACTTAAGTCACATTGTCCAGCAGCCCGTAGAGTCGGCCAGGAAGCTCTGGACTAGGTTCTTAGTTAAAAAGAACCAAATCGTCGACTATCCGGATGCGGAAGCCCTTGCATTGTACTTCTGTCACGGACACCCCGATAAACCAGCTAATCATACCAACAGAAGTTGTTGGGTCTTCAAGCAGGCCGGCAAGCTCAACGCCGAACACAAGGGGAGGAGGCCGCCAGGCGATACGGACGACGAAGAGGTTCACCAACCAAATACGGGGGGCCATAAGCAATTTCCCCCCGAGGATCGATCAATCCGGGAGCACAAATAGCAGTTCGGCTTCTGCGCCCACCTCATATACCCGCAAAATTTGTACTGCGCATACATCACTACGCACTTAAGATACCATGGGCATTGGCGGAAGCATAATACGGACAAGCCTGCAAGCATCCCCGTAACAATTTTTTTCTACTTTCCCTTTGCTTTCTTTATTATGTCTTAAAAATAGGTGATGCAAAGGACAAACATCTAAACTGACTCCATCGGAGTTCGGATCCGTACAGTCACCTAAGGGGCTACTTGCGTCAAGGATTCCCCTCGCCGAGGACAGGCGGCGCAGACGTGTGACAGGAGGTCCAAAATAAACTTTTTGTAGACCGCACTCTTTATTTCGAGCCGTAATATGCCCTTTTCCTCCGCCTTCAACCCCGGGCATGTCAAATAGCCGGGGTTGAGGTCTTTTTATATATAAAGTAATCATTGGCATACCACTCAGATCCCAGTAAACATTATCTGAGTTAATAATTTGTGTCTTTTCGCAAATGAATATGGCTCCTATGGTTGTTTCACAGATATACCTCGGCATAACTTGCCAAGGGCTCGGTATGGGAACAAATGAGTTGCCAACAAAGTCCGAACAGCTTTACAGCGTACTTCGGCGTCGCGAATCTGGCCTTATATGCATCAGCTCTGAATCATGTCTTGGGTCAATGCTTGGGTTGCCTGGCTCCTATGCTTGCTACCTTACGTTCCGCTCTATCGGCTAGGGTAGTAAAGGGAGAACTACCGATTGTGCTTCCGGTTCATCTAGTCAAGCACCTCAGTAGATAAAGCTGAAAACCGACTGTCATGATGCTGCGAGAGCTGGTCAACCACTTGATGACTCATCGAAATCTATCACGATTCCCTCCTTATCACATGAAGGAACCTTTTTTTTCAGGTCATATATGTAACGCGCCATATTGGAATAAGCCGTATGCATACCAGGGGCTATATCGTAGCCCCCCTATAAAACTCCTATGGCTAAGTGAAAGTGTTAATGCCCTATAGTCTGATTGACTGGTTCGCTGCATTATCACCTCCTTCATGAACCAAGAAGTTGGGTCAAGAGTGATCAAATGCTTTTCTGAACGCCCCCGTACTTCCCATGAGGGGGCTGAAGCCGACGACTGGAAAACTTTCAGATTATATTAAAATGCCCGCATAGGAGGAACACAAGCTTTCGAGCAAAATATGAAAATAGATTGTCTTTTACAATTCTCATACACCTCACTCGAACATTATGTCTTTCAAGCATTGACCTTCTATCAAGCGGGCGGCCTCTAGGACGTCTTGAAAATAATGCTCTGGTTTGTAACGGTCCTTGCCCTTGGGTGGACTCTTCGCAGCAACATCGATGGCCTTCATCTTCCCCCAGAATGTCTTGACTCGGGTAAAGGCCATCCGTGCACCCTCAATGCACACTGACCGCTTCACAGCGTCGATACGTGGCACCGCATCAACAAGCCGTTGCACCAAGCCAAAGTAGCTATTCGGAACAGGATCACTTGGCCACAACCAGATTATGATGTCCTTCATGGCAGCGTAGGATATCCTATGAAGCTCGGCCCATTGGGACATCTGTTCATTCAGCAACAGAGGGCGCTTCGACGCGCCAAATTGTGACCAGAAAAGCTTCTCCGTTGCATACCCCTCTCGCGCCTGGTAAAATTGTGTTGCATCGGAAGAACTCTTCGGCAAGTCTAAAAACTCGTCTAGAGAACTCCACACTTGGTTAAGCTAAGCATAGTTCAGATCGCCGAACTTAGTCTGTAGCAAAAAGGGCTTACCAGTCGCAATCTCCCAGCTTGCCAGATCTTCTCACGGGCTGCTCTGGATTCAGACCGCGCTTCTCTCGCCTCTCGTAAGGCCTTGTCAAGTTTAGTCGTTTTGGCTTCATTCTTCTTCTCAAGAAGTTCACAGTGGCTAGCAGCATTTTTTAGTTCGAGCGCCATCGTGGACATCTTCTCCTCGTCTTGGTGCCGAGCAGCTTGTTCGGCTTTTAACTCAGCCGATGCCTTTTCGGCAGCCGCATCACTAAACCGGGCCTACTCCACCCGAAGAATTTCAACGGCGGCAGCACCATCTGCAACCATGCATATTCCAGTATATAACTTTCAGCGTCATGCTTATATCACAAAAATGCATGTGAAGGGACTGCCCTGAATACATACCTTGCGACTCGTCAAGACGCATATTGATTAACGCAATGTCATCCCCGGCCACATCAAGCTTCCGCTGCAGCTCGGCAATATCCGTAGTCTGGGAAGTAGCTAGGGGGGAAGCAGCCTGTGTTTAAGTTAATCAGATTAGTCCTTGAATATTTCTTCTTGATCCTCCGTTCGCCTCCCATGGGAAGCCAACCCGAGTCTCAAGGGCTACTACCTATACACAGGTGCATCTTTGCAAATAAAATATAGTTGAAAACATTACATCACAAACCTCGATGCCTCTTAGCAGGCTCATGAAGGCTTCATTCAATCCGCTCTTCGCGGATAGAATCTTCTCAACCACCGTACCCATCAAGGTACATTGTTCCCCCGAGACAGATGCTTTTCGCAGCATATCCCTCAATATATCCGGCGCCACCGGGCCTCCAGAAGCCGCTGTAGGAGCACGGCCATCCTTTGAGGGAACCCATTCACCCATCTCTAGAATCACCGTTGGCTGAAAACCGGACAGTCCAGGGCCTTCATTATCGGCCCCCGAATCCCGAACGATCGGAGGTCCACCTTCGGGTACTGCCTCTTTCATCCCCTGCATAGCTTGTTGATCAAGAAAAACCCTCTGAGATGACACTTTGGAGTCGTCCGCCTTATTGGGCGAGGAGGTCGGGGGAGGCATCTCACTTTCCATCATCTTTGGGAGGAGATCTCCCAAAGAAGAGGATCGCCCAGAAAAATTCTGTGCGGAACTGTAAAAATACACAGGCACGTTACGTATCTCTTCGGTAACAGGAAATGAGCGGGACGCTATCAAAGCACCCCGAATTCACTTACGGTTTGGTTGATGGCTTGTCCTCTTGATGGAGCTATTCAACGGCGTCGCTTTCCAGCCCCGGGCCGCTCGATGGTGGCATCTTGCCCCTCTTAGGAGACCGCCCCTCCCAACCTTCGGAGGCGACCCTTTTCCTCCTAAATGGAGAAGGGATACTGGCTTCTCTTTTGCCTTTTTCTTCGGGCGAGGAAATGTTGATTTCTCTGGAATCAGTATTTAATTTAACTCCGGAACGAAGGTCCTCCCGGGTCTTCTCACTCTCCACCTCGCCCTCCCCTGCCGGTGCCTGGTGCGGTGCCGGTGCCAGCATCCTTGTTAACACAGGGTGTGTTGAGTCTTCGGGAAGAGGGGCCGGACACCTAATCCGTTCCGCTTTCTTTATCTAGCCCTGGAAAAGGATGGTTTGCTTAGTGTCTTACCATGGGATATCTGATTATGAGGTGTTCGGCAAACGAGTACTTACCGGGGTGTCCGGATGGTTACAGTCTAGGCCGGTATCTTCGGTGGTGTCAGGCAATTGTTTTCTGCCCCCGAAGAATAGTTTCCACATTCCTCTGTGCGTAGTGCCGAAGAAGTGCTAAAGAGTCCGTGGCCCTTCTGGGTTAAACTCCCACAGGCGGAGAGGCCGTCGCTGGCACGGCAGGGTCCGACGGACTAGCATTACCTCAATAACGTTGACAATATTGATATCCTTCTCAATGAGGCTTCGGATGCGACTTTGCAGAGTCCGCACCTCGTCAACTGATCCCCAGTCCGACACCTTATTAATCCATGATGCAAGCTGAATTGGGGGGCTGGATCGAAACATAGGCGCAGCTGCCCACTTGGAACCGCGGGGCTCGGTGATGTAGAACCACTCCTACTGCCATAAGTCGGAAGATTATTTGAAAGATCCTTTTAGCCAGATAGCGTTGGTAAGCTTGCTCACTGAGGCACCACCGCACTCCGCCGGCTCCCCCTCTATCATTTGCGGTTTCACATTGAAGGTCTTGAGCCACAAGCCGAAGTGTGGAGGAGTTCGGAGGAAAGCTTCGCATGTGATGATAAATGCCGAGATGAGAAGAACAGAGTTCGGGGCGAGATCGTGAAAATCTAACCCGTAATAGAACATGAGCCCCTGAACGAAGGGATTGAGGGCGAACCCCAATCCTTGGAGGAAGTGGGAAACAAACACGACCCTCTCGCCGGATCTGGGGGTAGGGATAACCTGCCCCTTCGTGGGAAACCGGTGGAGGATTTCTACGGTCAGGTATCTGGCCGCCCGAAGCTTCGTGATATCCTCCTTTGTGACAGAAGAAGCCACCCACCGGCCTTGACGGCTGGATCCGGACATGACTAAGGCTTACGGAGGGTGAAACCTGGGTGTTGGAAGTCGAGGTAGTAAGAGTCGAGGAAGAAGCAACCGTGGAAAAGAAAGGCGGGTCTGTGCCCCTTTATAAAGGCCGAGAATATCGAACGCCTCCTCCCAGGCCTTAAAATTTGCCTATTCCCAAGGAGTTGTACCCTAAGGACGGTTGGGTTACCCACGTCTGTGTCGATAAAAGAGTCCCTTAATAAGGGGACACGATCTCTGCTTGGATAAGACGTGTCAATGACAACCGCGTATTGGAACATGGGGGCGCAGGTGAAACAACGGTTCGAAATAATGACCGGACTGACATGATGTCATGTTGTAAAAAGTTGCCAGATGATTGGGCTTATAAATTGTTAATGTAGCGACCCGACCTTAGATGGTCAAGTCTCTGTGCTTCAGTGTCATCCCTGGATCGGTAATGCTGGCACACACATTACTCGAGGATTTATAACAGAGTAGCAATCACACACTTATTACAACGAAAAAGTCTCAAGAGAGAACTTATTACAATAATATGGCTTAAGGCCATCTAATGCGATAACAGCGGAAGGCTTGGAAGATAAAGTGAGTCCATCACCTCCAACGGCATAGCTGAGCTGCACGGCAATGACCTAACAAACCTTACTCCTCGTCTGAAAAGTCTGCAACATAATACGTTGCAGCCCGAAAATGGGTCAGCACATGGAATATGCTGGCAAAGTATCACAGTAGAGCAAGAACAGAATAATGCTATCACTACATGCATATTTGGCTGGTGGAAAGCTCTATGTTTATAGTTTTGTGAAAAGCCAATTTTTCCCTACAACAAAGGAATAGCTTTTAATTTAACAATCATGGTGGTTGAACAATATTGAGAAGGTAACCCCAACTCAATCCCAAATTAAAGTAGTTAACAACCCAACAATATTAATTAAGAGTGATGAGATACATGTGATAACCCAAGTACTAGATACTCAAATTTGTCCATAACCGGGGACACGGCTAACCATGATTAGATTGTACACTATGCAAAGGTTTGCGCACTTTTCCCCACAAGACCCGATCGCCTCCGTTGGATTTCTCGCACTACATGGTGTTTGAGAAACGGATGACCAAGACACAATCTTTCAGAAACATTAACTCTTTACTCCGGGTAGACCATACCAAACCTACAAAACCCAGTACCTGCTGATCTACCTCTTCAAGAGCTTCACGTAACTTACCCAACTATGCTAGAGCCCATAATAGCTTGTGGCTGCACACGGAAGTTTCTAGCATGAATCATCTCAGTTCCCTTTGAGCCTGGGTGGCGGTCCATAGGAAGATCACACGGGTACCCCGGGATTTCCAAAAAAATAGACAACACTGGGTTCCCCAGGTGCCTCAATCCACCCAGATGTTAATTTAAGTTGCCACCATAAGTTGAACTATTAATTAACAATCTCACATCTGTCATGGATTTCACTCAAACCCAAACCACGTCTACGAGCATGGCATAGCATAGCAATATAAGCAACGCGTAGAAGTAACTCCCAAGGGTTTGATAGTAACAGGGCAATAGGTTCTACCTCAACAACTACTTCCCAACCCACAAGTTAATGACATCCTAATCATGCAATGTTTGAGGATTGGAACTAATGCATAAAACTGGGTATGAAAAGAGTATGATGAATGTGTTACTTGCCTTGCTGACGATCCGTGAAACCTAGAGACTCGTAGTAACACGCTTCGCACTCCGGGTGTTCTATTGCAAACAAACAATAACATACATAAGCAACAAGCAAAGATGCACAAGCAAAACAAAAATAAGAAAGGTTGACCAGAAAATTCAACTTAAGAACTCCGGTTAGCAAAAAGAATCAAATCAAACGGAGCAACGAAACTCAAACGGCGAAAGAAACAAGATCCGTTTACTAATCTGGACTTAGGTCAAATTTTACAGTTGCGAAAACTTGTGCAAGTTGGTTAAATGAAAAGAGGGTCTCGAGACGAAGATGTAGGCGCTTGAATCGCCTGATTCCGACTAACGAGCGAAAAGATAAACAGAAACTAAGATCGGATCAGAAATCGTGATCGAAAATAATCGCGGATAAATCCGATAGAAAGAAAACCGACGAATAGACTAACGAACGAGCGTTCGTTAACTGTAACTAACGGCCGAAAACCGTTCGTTAAAACGAACGTACGGTCAACATCCGCTAATTAGAAGAACCAAGAAAAACCAGCAGACCGATCTAAAAACGAACTAGGGTTTTCTAAAAAAACCAAACGGTTTTTAAAAAAACCGGCGGCTCGGAATCCGGCGAGGTACCTCCGGCGAGGCGGGGTTGGGCGGCGGGGCTCGGCGGCGGCAGGCGGCGCGGGCGGCTGCAGCGGCGGTGGTGGCGCGGGCGGCAGGCGGCGTGGGGCGGCTGCGGCGGCGGCAGGCGGCGCGGGCGGCTGCGGCGGTGGTGGTGGTGTGGTGGTGGGGGGCTTGGCGGCGGCTTTAAAGGGGGCGCGACGACTTGGAGTAGGGGCCAAGGCGCGGCGGCGGGAGGAGTCCGGCTCGGACTCCATGTCCGAGTCGGCGGCGGCGGCGCGCGCGACGGGGCGGCGGTGGCGCGGGCGAAGGGCCGGCGGCCTGGCTCGGTTTCGGCCCAGCCAGCGGAACCTCTTTTTTTTAAACAATTTCGCCGACAGAAATAAAATCTTAGAAAATAAAATGAAAAACTAAAAATTCCAAAACAAATTTTCACCGTCTAAATAAAATATTTAGAACAAGATGAACATTTTCTTGGCCCTAAAATGCAATTTTGAAAAACGTGCAATTTTTCTAATGCAAATAAAATCAAATAAATGATTTTAATATTTTTCCTCCAATATTTCAATTATTTTGGAGAAGTCATGTTATCTCCTCTCATTTATTTTAAAATGAAATATTTTTCGGAGAGAAAAATTATTAAAAACAAAATCCTTGTTTCATTATTTGATAAAAATCAAATATGAAAACCGGGAAATCCCCAACTCTCTCTCCGAGGGTCCTTGAGTTGCTTAGGATTTCGAGGATTGTGGAACGAAGATGCAATAAAATATGATATGCATGAATGACCTATGTATAACATTCCAAATTGAAAATTTGGGATGTTACAGTTACGCCCTCTGTGGAGATATATGTTGCTCGTGCTACCAAGCCGAACTCGCTCGTTCAAAGACCATTGTGGAGTATCTGGAAAGAAGGGAACCCGCCTTGCAATGCTGAAGACAAATCTGCGCGCCGGACTCATCGTCATTGAAGCCAGGTTCAGGGGCTACTGAGGGAGTCCTGGACTAAGGGGTCCTCGGACGTCCGGCCTGTTAGCCATGGGCCGGATTGATGGGCTGTGAAGATACGAAGACCGAAGACAGCACCCGTGTCCGGATGGGACTCTCCTTGGCGTGGAAGGCAAGCTTGGCAACCGGATATGTAGATTCCGTTCTTTGTAACCGACCTTGTGTAACCCTAGATACTCCCGGTGTCTATATATACCGGAGGACTTAGTCCTGAAATATATATACTCCTTACTATAGTCATACAGGTTAGACCTCTAGGGTTTAGCCATTACAATCTCGTGGTAGATCAACTCTTGTAATACACATATCAATCAAGATCAATCAAGCAGGAAGTAGGGTATTACCTCCATAGAGAGGGCCCGAACCTGTGTGAACATTGTGTCCCCTGTCTCTTGCTACCATCGACCTTAGACGCGCAGTTCGGGACCCCCTACCCGAGATCCGCCGGTTTTGACACCGACACCGCCTTTGGGTCGTCAGGCGTCAGGTCGGCAGTCATCTTCTCCAGCACCTGCTTCGCCCGGGGGTCGGTGAGCTTCGCTCGGAGCCACCCGTCATGAGGCGAGGGCATCTCCGTCGGCAGCACCAACCGAGGGTGGGAGCACTTGGTGTCCATAAGGACCCATTTGCTCCTGAAGCCCTCGGCCTTCTTCTCGGCCTTCGAGGTTGTGTTGGTCCCGGTGGCCGCAGCGAAGTTGGCGCATCCCGAGCAATGGCCATCCTTGTTCTGGAGGTAGAAGAAGTGGCGAAGTAGCGCTACAGACGGCATCACCCCCACAAATGTGTCGCACTAGAAGGCGAAGGTCGACAGGAGGAGACAGAGTTTGGATGGAGATGAAGGGCATGCAGCTTGTAGTGGCTGAGGACGGCGTAGAAGAAGTCGGAGAAAGGGGGGACCAATCCCGCGACAATGCTATTCATGAAGAAGGGGTAGAAGGTACTGCTTGAGGGCTCTGCCTCGACGGAGCCAGCCCGAAGCGTGGTCTTTCCCCCTTGTTGGTGCTGTCTGCCATCATCAGGAGCGTGGCGGCGAGGTTCTTCCCCGAGACGCTAGGCGCGCTCAAGGCCGGCTCATACCAGAAAGGCGAGTCCGCGGCCTTCGCCTTGTCGGACGCCATTGACCGCAGGCTCGGAGAGGGGTTCATGTGGATCAGCAGTCTCTCGAGGCGAGAAAGAGAAAGGGGATCTAGAGCAAGGCGAAGGAAGGCAATGAAGGCTCTGCGGCGCGCGCCAGCCTTTTGTCAGTCGAGGACAGTTGCCGAGGTAGCATGGGGAAGCAGATACGCCCACATCCTGTCAACTGCCACGCGACAATCAAGGCCACAGGCGGTTGGGGCCCGCAGCGCTCCGCACTTGCCCTTTGGCTACGCCTCGACGCCAAGTCCAAGCGCGCCTTGGGCCCGGTTGCTACTGTTGGCGTCCTGGGAACAGGGGTACCCAGACTTGCCTGCTTGCGGCCCAGGGCGTGGCTCCACCAATGGCTTGGTATGGCCCATCTTCATCAGCGACCACTCAAGACCCTCGCGAGGGGCCAAACCTCGCGAGGCGGACGACAGCAAGACCTCCCCAGGGGCGGCCTCGTCAGGCTGGCTCCCGAGGAGCGGAGATACCTA
This sequence comes from Triticum monococcum, assembly GCA_034509565.1. Lineage (NCBI taxonomy): Eukaryota > Viridiplantae > Streptophyta > Magnoliopsida > Poales > Poaceae > Triticum > Triticum monococcum. The sequence continues at coordinate 617,171,247 of CM067846.1, forward strand.
TGCAAGGGGCACCTCGCGAGGTCCGCATGATGTGAGCCATGACAACCAAGGCCAGGCGGGCGCCAGCGGGCGCAGGGTGCCAGTTTCCCCTTTGGTGCTAAAGGGGCAGGCGCAGGCGAGGAGTCCCGAGGCATCGGGTAAAGGTTTTCATATCGGTGCAACAAGACCAAGACCTGGAGGACGGCAGGACGGAGGTCACCACGGAGCCAACAGCGGCGTCACCACCAGAACCTTGGCAGGAGAAGACCACCTTTTGTTAGGATAACTTGTACTAGTTGCCCCCCTTCAAAATCGGCCGTCGTGGGATCCCTTTCCGCCTAACATTTTGTAAGAGGACAAGGGCCTCTATACATAGGGCTAGCCACCACCATAGGAGAGACATTAGATCCACCCCTCAAACACACCAGCTCATCGAGCTCAAGAACACCTCTCCTCAGGAGGCTGTTCATCCATTGTACCGATTCATCCTCAGCCCACGAGTCAATCCACCACACCATACTGGAGTAGGGTATTATACCACAACAGTGGCCCGAACTAGTATAAACTCTCATGTCTCTTGTTCCTTGGGTTCGGCGAGCTAGGCCTTGAGATCGTTGCGAGAGCGAGCTAGGGAGAGATCTTCGTGCGCACCCCAGAGTTTGAACCTCAAGGGTTTGCCGTGTTGGGAAACGTAGTAATTTCAAAAAATTTCCTACGCACACGCAAGATCATGGTGATACATAGCAACGAGGGGGAGAGTCTGATCTACATACCCTTGTAGATCGCAACGGAAGCGTTGACACAACATAGAGGAAGTAGTCGTATGTCTTCTTCCCGATCCGACCGATCCAAGCACCGTTACTCCGGCACCTCCGAGTTCTTAGCACACGTTCAACTCGATGACGATCCTCGGGCTCCGATCCAGCAAAGCGTCGAGGAAGAGTTCCGTCAGCACGACGGCGTGGTGACGATCTTGATGTACTACCGACGCAGGGCTTCGCCTAAGCACTACAACGGTATGATCGAGGTGGAATTTGGTGGCAGGGGGCACCGCACACGGCTAAGGAACGATCTCAATGATCAACTTGTGTGTCTAGAGGTGCCCCCTGCCCCCGTATATAAAGGTTGCCAGGGGGAGGGCTGGCCGGCCAAGGAGGAGGGCGCAGGAGGAGTCCTACTCCTACCGGGAGTAGGACTTCCCCCCACCCCCCCCCCAATCCTATTCCTAATAGGATTCCTCGAGAGAGAGAGAGGGAGAAGGGGGCCGGCCACCTCTCCTAGTCCTAATAGGACTAGGGGAGGGGGGAGGCGCGCAGCCCACCTTGGGCTGCCCCTTTCACCTTTCCACTAAGGCCCAATAAGGCCCATTTGGTTCCCGGGGGGTTCCGGTAACCTCCCGGTACTCCGGTAAAATTCCCGATTTCACCTGGAACACTTCCGATGTCCAAACATAGGCTTCCAATATATCAATCTTTATGTCTCGACCATTTCGAGACTCCTCATCATGTCCGTGATCACATCCGGGACTCCGAACAACCTTCGGTACATCAAAATGCATAAACTCATAATAACTATCATCGTAACGTTAAGCGTGCGGACCCTACGGTTCGAGAACAATGTAGACATGACCGAGACACGTCTCCGGTCAATAACCAATAGCGGGACCTGGATGCCCATATTGGCTCCTACATATTCTACGAAGATCTTTATCGGTCAGACCGCATAACAACATACATTGTTCCCTTTGTCATCGGTATGTTACTTGCCCGAGATTCGATCGTCGGTATCCAATACCTAGTTCAATCTCGTTACTGGCAAGTCTCTTTACTCGTTCCGTAATACATCATCTCACAACTAACATCTTAGTTATAATGCTTGCAAGGCTTATGTGATGTGTATTACCGAGAGGGCCCAGAGGTACCTCTCCGACAATCGGAGTGACAAATCCTATTCTCGAAATACGCCAACCCAACATCTACCATTGGAAACACCTGTAGTACTCCTTTATAATCACCCAGTTACGTTGTGACGTTTGGTAGCACCCAAAGTGTTCCTCCGGCAAACAGGAGTTGCATAATCAAATAGTCATAGGAACATGTATAAGTCATGAAGAAAGCAATAGCAACATACTAAACGATCGGGTGCTAAGCTAATGGAATGGGTCATGTCAATCAGATCATTCAACTAATGATGTGACCTCGTTAATCAAATAACAACTCTTTTGTTCATGGTTAGGAAACATAACCATCTTTGATTAACGAGCTAGTCAAGTAGAGGCATACTAGTGACACTCTGTTTGTCTATGTATTCACACATGTATTATGTTTCCGGTTAATACAATTCTAGCATGAATAATAAACATTTATCATGATATAAGGAAATAAATAATAACTTTATTATTGCCTCTAGGGCATATTTCCTTCAGTCTCCCACTTGCACTAGAGTCAATAATCTAGATTACACAGTAATGATTCTAACACCCATGGAGCCTTGGTGCTGATCATGTTTTGCTCGTGGAAGAGGCTTAGTCAACGGGTCTGCAACATTCAGATCCGTATGTATCTTGCAAATCTCTACGTCTCCCACCTGGACTAGATCCCGCATGGAGTTGAAGCGTCTCTTGATGTGTTTGGTCCTTTTGTGAAATCTGGATTCCTTTGCCAAGGCAATTGCACCAGTATTGTCACAAAAGATTTTCATTGGACCCGATGCACTAGGTATGACACCTAGATCGGATATGAACTCCTTTATCCAGACTCCTTCATTCGCTGCTTCCGAAGCAGCTATGTACTCCGCTTCACATGTAGATCCCGCTACGACGCTTTGTTTAGAACTGCACCAACTGACAGCTCCACCGTTTAAAGTAAACACGTATCCGGTTTGCGATTTAGAATCGTCCGGATCAGTGTCAAAGCTTGCATCAACGTAACCTCTTACGGTGAGCTCTTTGTCACCTCCATATAGGAGAAACATATCCTTAGTCCTTTTCAGGTATTTCAGGATGTTCTTGACCGCTGTCCAGTGATCCACTCCTGGATTACTTTGGTACCTCCCTGCTAAACTTATAGCAAGGCACACATCAGGTCTGGTACACAGCATTGCATACATGATAGAGCCTATGGCTGAAGCATAGGGAACATCTTTCATTTTCTCTCTATCTTCTCCAGTGGTCGGGCATTGAGTCTGACTCAACTTCACTCCTTGTAACACAGGCAAGAACCCTTTCTTTGCTTGATCCATTTTGAACTTCTTCAAAATCTTGTCAAGGTATGTGCTTTGTGAAAGTCCAATTAAGCGTCTTGATCTATCTCTATAGATCTTTATGCCTAATATGTAAGCAGCTTCCCCGAGGTCTTTCATCAAAAAACTTTTATTCAAGTATCCCTTTATGCTATCCAGAAATTCTATATCATTTCCAATCAGCAATATGTCATATCAGAAATGCTACAGAGCTCCCACTCACTTTCTTGTAAATACAGGCTTCTCCAAACGTGTGTATAAAACCAAATGCTTTGATCACACTATCAAAGCGTTTATTCCAACTCCGAGAGGCTTGCACCAGTCCATAAATGGATCGCTGGAGCTTGCACACTTTGTTAGCTCCCTTTGGATCGACAAAACCTTCTGGTTGCATCATATACAACTCTTCTTCCAGAAATCCATTCTGGAATGCAGTTTTGACATCCATCTGCCAAATTTCATAATCATAAAATGCGGCAATTGCTAACATGATTCTGACAGACTTAAGCATCGGTACGGGTGAGAAGGTCTCATCGTAGTCAACCCCTTGAACTTGTCGAAAACCTTTTGCGACAAGTCGAGCTTTATAGACAGTAATATTACCGTCAGCGTCAGTCTTTTTCTTGAAGATCCATTTATTCTCAATTGCTTGCCGATCATCGGGCAAGTCAACCAAAGTCCATACTTTGTTCTCATACATGGATCCCATCTCAGATTTCATGGCTTCAAGCCACTTTGCGGAATCTGGGCTCACCATCGGTTCTTCATACTTCGTAGGTTCATCATGATCTAGTAGCATGACTTCCAGAATTGGATTACCGTACCACTCTGGTGCGGATCTCACTCTGGTTGATCTACGTGGTTCAGTAGTATCTTGTCCTGAAGTTTTATGATCATCATCATTAGCTTCCTCACTAATTGGTATAGGTGTCGCAGAAACAGTTTTCTCTGATGTACTATTTTCCAATAAGGGAGCAGGTACAGTTACCTCGTCAAGTTCTACTTTCCTCCCACTCACTTCTTTCGAGAGAAACTCCTTCTCTAGAAATGATCCATTCTTAGCAACGAATGTCTTGCCTTCGGATCTGTGATAGAAGGTGTACCCAACAGTCTCCTTTGGGTATCCTATGAAGACACATTTCTCCGCTTTGGGTTCGAGCTTATCAGGTTGAAGTTTTTTCACATAAGCATCGCAGCCCCAAACTTTAAGAAACGACAACTTTGGTTTCTTGCCAAACCATAGTTCATAAGGCATCGTCTCAACGGATTTTGATGGTGCCCTATTTAACGTGAATGCGGCCGTCTCTAAAGCATAACCCCAAAATGATAGCGGTAAATCAGTAAGAGACATCATAGATTGCACCATATCTAGTAAAGTACGATTACGACGTTCGGACACACCATTACGCTGTGGTGTTCCGGGTGGCGTGAGTTGCGAAACTATTCCACAATTTTTCAAATGTACACCAAACTCATAACTCAAATATTCTCCTCCACGATCAGATCGTAGAAACTTTATTTTCTTGTTACGATGAATTTCAACTTCACTCTGAAATTCTTTGAACTTTTCAAATGTTTCAGACTTGTGTTTCATTAAGTAGATATACCCATATCTGCTTAAATCATCTGTGAAGGTGAGAAAATAACGATATCCACCACGAGCCTCAATATTCATCGGACCACATACATCGGTATGTATGATTTCCAACAGATCTGTTGTTCTCTCCATAGTACCGGAGAACGGTGTTTTAGTCATCTTGCCTATGAGGCACGGTTCGCAAGTACCAAGTGATTCATAATCAAGTGGTTCCAAAAGCCCATTAGTATGGAGTTTCTTCATGCGCTTTACACCGATATGACCTAAACGGCAGTGCCATAAATAAGTTGCACTATCATTATCAACTCTGCATCTTTTGGTTTCAACATTATGAATATGTGTATCACTACTATCGAGATTCATCAAAAATAGACCACTCTTCAAAGGTGCATGACCATAAAAGATATTACTCATATAAATAGAACAACCATTATTCTCTGATTTAAATGAATAACCGTCTCGCATCAAACAAGATCCAGATATAATGCTCATGCTCAACGCTGGCACCAAATAACAATTATTTAGGTCTAATATTAATCCTGAAGGTAGATGTAGAGGTAGCGTGCCGACCGTGATCACATCGACTTTGGAACCGTTTCCCACGCGCATCGTCACCTCGTCCTTTGCTAGTGTCCGCTTATTCCGTAGTCCCTGTTTTGAGTTGCAAATATTAGCAACAGAACCAGTATCAAATACCCAGGTGCTACTGCGAGCTCTAGTAAGGTACACATCAATAACATGTATATCACATATACCTTTGTTCACCTTGCCATCCTTCTTATCCGCCAAATACTTGGGGCAGTTCTGCTTCCAGTGACCAGTCTGCTTGCAGTAGAAGCACTCAGTTTCAGGCTTAGGTCCAGACTTGGGTTTCTTCTCCTGAGCAGCAACTTGCTTGCTGTTCTTCTTGAAGTTCCCCTTCTTCTTCCCTTTGCCCTTTTTCTTGAAACTAGTGGTCTTGTTGACCATCAACACTTGATGCTCCTTCTTGATTTCTACCTCCGCAGCTTTCAGCATTGCGAAGAGCTCGGGAATAGTCTTGTTCATCCCTTGCATATTATAGTTCATCACGAAGCTCTTGTAGCTTGGTGGCAGTGATTGGAGAATTCTGTCAATGACGCAATCATCTGGAAGATTAACTCCCATCTGAATCAAGTGATTATTATACCCAGACATTTTGAGTATATGCTCACTAACAGAACTGTTCTCCTCCATCTTCCAGCTATAGAACTTATTGGAGACTTCATATCTCTCAATTCGGGCATTTGCTTGAAATATTAACTTCAACTCCTGGAACATCTCATATGCTCCATGACGTTCAAAACGTCGTTGAAGTCCCGATTCTAAGCCGTAAAGCATGGCACACTGAACTATCGAGTAGTCATCAGCTTTGCTCTGCCAGACGTTCATAACATCTGGCGTTGCTCCAGCAGCAGGCCTGTCACCCAGCGGTGCTTCCAGGACGTAATTCTTCTGTGCAGCAATGAGGATAATCCTCAGGTTACGGACCCAGTCCGTGTAATTGCTACCATCATCTTTCAATTTTGCTTTCTCAAGGAACGCGTTAAAATTCAACGGAACAACAGCACGAGCCATCTATCTACAATCAACATAAACAAGCAAGACACTATCAGGTACTAAGTTCATGATAAGTTTAAGTTCAGTTAATCAAATTACTTAAGAACTCCCACTTAGATAGACATCCCTCTAATCCTCTAAGTGATCACGTGATCCAAATCAACTAAACCATAACCGATCATCACGTGAGATGGAGTAGTTTTCAATGGTGAACATCGTTATGTTGATCATATCTACTATATGATTCACGCTCGACCTTTCGGTCTCTGTGTTCCAAGGCCATATCTGCATATGCTAGGCTCGTCAAGTTTAACCTGAGTATTCTGCGTGTACAAAACTGGATTGCACCCGTTGTAGATGGACGTAGAGCTTATCACACCCGATCATCACGTGGTGTCTGGGCACGACGAACTTTGGCAACGGTGCATACTCAGGGAGAATACTTCTTGATAATTTAGTGAGAGATCATCTTATAATGCTACCGTCAATCAAAGCAAGATAAGATGCATAAAAGGATAAACATCACATGCAATCAATATAAGTGATATGATATGGCCATCATCATCTTGTGCTTGTGATATCCATCTCCGAAGCACCGTCATGATCACCATCGTCACCGGCACGACACCTTGATCTCCATCGTAGCATCGTTGTCGTCTCGCCAATCTTATGCTTCCACGAATATCACTACCGCTTAGTAATAAAGTAAAGCACTACATCGCGATTGCATTGCATACAATAAAGCGACAACCCTATGGCTCCTGCCAGTTGCCAATAACTTGGTTACAAAACATGATCATCTCATACAATAAAATTTAGCATCATGCCTTGACCATATCACATCACATCATGCCCTACAAAAACAAGTTAGAAGTCCTCTACTTTGTTGTTGCATGTTTTACGTGGCTGCTACGGGCTTAAGCAAGAACTCATCTCACCTACGCATCAAAACCACAACGATAGTTTGTCAAATAGACTCCGTTTTAACCTTCTCAAGGACCGGGCATAGCCACACTCGATTCAACTAAAGTTGGAGAGATAGTCGCCCGCAAGCCATCTATGTGCAAAGCACGTCGAGGGAACCGGTCTCGCGTAAGCGTACGCGTAAGGTTGGTCCGGGTCGTCTCGTCCAACAATACCGCTGAACCAAAGTATGACATGCTAGTAGGCAGTATGACTTGTATCGCCCACAACTCACTTGTGTTCTACTCGTGCAAATAACATCAAACCATTAAACCTAGGCTCGGATGCCACTGTTGGGAAATGTAGTAATTTCAAAAAAATTCCTACGCACACGCAAGATCATGGTGATGCATAGCAACGAGGGGGGGAGTCTGATCTACGTACCCTTGTAGATCGCAACGGAAGCGTTGACACAACATAGAGGAAGTAGTCGTACGTCTTCTTCCCGATCCGACCGATCCAAGCACCGTTACTCCGGCACCTTCGAGTTCTTAGCACACGTTCAGCTCGATGACGATCCTCGGGCTCCGATCCAGCAAAGCGTCGAGGAAGAGTTCCGTCAGCACGATGGCGTGGTGACGATCTTGATGTACTACCGACGCAGGGCTTCGCCTAAGCACTACAACGGTATGATCGAGGTGGAATTTGGTGGCAGGGGGCACCGCACACCGCTAAGGAACGATCTCAATGATCAACTTGTGTGTCTGGAGGTGCCCCCTGCCCCCGTATATAAAGGTTGCCAGGGGAGGGCTGGCCGGCCAAGGAGGAGGGCGCACGAGGAGTCCTACTCCTACCGGGAGTGGGACTCCCCCCCCCCCCCAATCCTATTCCTAATAGGATTCCTCGAGAGAGAGAGGAAGAAGGGGGCCGGCCACCTCTCCTAGTCCTAATAGGACTAGGGGAGGGGGGAGGCGCGCAGCCCACCTTGGGCTGCCCCTTTCACCTTTCCACTAAGGCCCAATAGGGCCCATTTGGTTCCCGGGGGGTTCCGGTAACCTCCCGGTACTCCGGTAAAATTCCCGATTTCACCTGGAACACTTCCGATGTCCAAACATAGGCTTCCAATATATCAATCTTTATGTCTCGACCATTTCGAGACTCCTCGTCATGTCCGTGATCACATCCGGGACTCCGAACAACCTTCGGTACATCAAAATGCATAAACTCATAATAACTGTCATCGTAACGTTAAGCGTGCGGACCCTACGGTTCGAGAACAATGTAGACATGACCGAGACACGTCTCCGGTCAATAACCAATAGCGGGACCTGGATGCCCATATTGGCTCCTACATATTCTACGAAGATCTTTATCGGTCATACCGCATAACAACATACGTTGTTCCCTTTGTCATCGGTATGTTACTTGCCCGAGATTCGATCGTCGGTATCCAATACCTAGTTCAATCTCGTTACTGGCAAGTCTCTTTACTCGTTCCGTAATACATCATCTCACAACTAACATCTTAGTTATAATGCTTGCAAGGCTTATGTGATGTGTATTACCGAGAGGGCCCAGAGGTACCTCTCCGATAATTGGAGTGACAAATCCTATTCTCGAAATACGCCAACCCAACATCTACCATTGGAAACACCTGTAGTACTCCTTTATAATCACCCAATTACGTTGTGACGTTTGGTAGCACCCAAAGTGTTCCTCCGGCAAACGGGAGTTGCATAATCTCATAGTCATAGGAACATGTATAAGTCATGAAGAAAGCAATAGCAACATACTAAACGATCGGGTGCTAAGCTAATGGAATGGGTCATGTCAATCAGATCATTCAACTAATGATGTGACCTCGTTAATCAAATAACAACTCTTTTGTTCATGGTTAGGAAACATAACCATCTTTGATTAACGAGCTAGTCAAGTAGAGGCATACTAGTGACACTCTGTTTGTCTATGTATTCACACATGTATTATGTTTCCGGTTAATACAATTCTAGCATGAATAATAAACATTTATCATGATATAAGGAAATAAATAATAACTTTATTATTGCCTCTAGGGCATATTTCCTTCATGCCGGAACCCAGAATCCGACAACCGGCATGACACCATGATCTCCATCATCGTGTTGCCATCGGGGTTGTCACGCCAACCATGCTTCTACTACCATTGCTACCGCTTAGAGATAAAGTAAAGCATTACACATCGCTTAATGATTGACACACAGGTCATACAATAATTGAATACAACCCTATCGCTCCTGCCGGTTGCCGTATGCATCGACATGCAAGTTGATATAAACTATTACAAACATGATCATCTCATACATAAAATATATTTCATCTTGTCTTTGGCCATATCATATCAGAATATTGAAGGAAATATGCCCTAGAGGCAATAATAAAGTTATTATTTATTTCCTTATATCATGATAAATGTTTGTTATTCATGCTAGAATTGTATTAACCGGAAACATAATACATGTGTGAATACATAGACAAACAGAGTGTCACTAGTATGCCTCTACTAGACTAGCTCGTTAATCAAAGATGGTTAAGTTTCCTAACCATGAACAAAGAGTTGTTATTTGATTAACGAGGTCACATCATTAGTTGAATGATCTGATTGACATGACCCATTCCATTAGCTTAGCACCCGATCGTTTAGTATGTTGCTATTGCTTTCTTCATGACTTATACATGTTCCTATGACTATGAGATTATGCAACTCCCGTTTACCGGAGGAACACTTTGGGTACTACCAAACGTCACAACGTAACTGGGTGATTATAAAGGAGTACTACAGGTGTCTCCAAAGGTAGATGTTGGGTTGGCGTATTTCGAGATTAGGATTTGTCACTCCGATTGTCGGAGAGGTATCTCTGGGCCCTCTCGGTAATGCACATCACTTAAGCCTTGCAAGCATTGCAACTAATAAGTTAGTTGCGGGATGATGTATTACGGAACGAGTAAAGAGACTTGCCGGTAACGAGATTGAACTAGGTATTGGATACCGACGATCGAATCTCGGGCAAGTAACATACCGATGACAAAGGGAACAACGTATGTTGTTACGCGGTCTGACCGATAAAGATCTTCGTAGAATATGTAGGAGCCAATATGGGCATCCAGGTCCCACTGTTGGTTATTGACCGGAGACGTGTCTCGGTCATGTCTACATTGTTCTCGAACCATAGGGTCCGCACGCTTAACGTTACGATGATAGTTATTATGAGTTCATGCATTTTTGATGTACCGAAGGTTGTTCGGAGTCCCGGATGTGATCACGGACATGACGAGGAGTCTCGAAATGGTCGAGACATAAAGATTGATATATTGGAAGCCTATATTTGGATATCGGAAGTGTTCCGGGTGAAATCGGGATTTTACCGGAGTACCGGGAGGTTACCGGAAACCCCGGGAACCATATGGGCCTTATTGGGCCTTAGTGGAAAGGTGAAAGGGGCAGCCCAAGGTGGGCTGCGCGCCTCTCCCCTCCCCTAGTCCTATTAGGACTAGGAGAGGTGGCCGGCCCCCTTCTCTCTCTCTCTCTCGAGGAATCCTATTAGGAATAGGATTGAGGGGGGAGTCCTACTCCCGGTAGGAGTAGGACTCCTCCTACGCCCTCCTCCTTGGCCGACCAGCCCTGCCCCTTGGATCCTTTATATACGGGGGCAGGGGGCACCTCTAGACACACAAGTTGATCATTGAGATCGTTCCTTAGCCGTGTGCGGTGCCCCCTGCCACCATATTCCACCTTGATCATATCGTTGTAGTGCTTAGGCGAAGCCCTGCGTCGGTAGAACATCAAGATCGTCACCACGCCGTCGTGCTGACGGAACTCCTCCCTGAAGCTTTGCTGGATCGGAGCCCGGGGATCGTCATCGAGCTGTACGTGTGCTAAGAACTCGGAGGTGCCGGAGTAACGGTGCTTGGATCGGTCGGATCGGGAAGAAGACGTACGACTACTTCCTCTATGTTGTGTCAACGCTTCCGTTGCGATCTACAAGGGTACGTAGATCAGACTCTCCCCCTCGTTGCTATGCATCACCATGATCTTGCGTGTGCGTAGGAAATTTTTTGAAATTACTACGTTCCCCAACAAATATACCCTACAAAAGGTAGTTAGATGTCCTCTAATTATTGTCGCATGTTTTACGTGTCTGCTATGGGTATCTAGCAAAAACGATTCTTACCTACGCAAAGCCACAATGGTGATATGCAAGTTGCTATTTAACATTCTACAAGGACCGCCTTTGTCGAATTCGATTCAACTAAGGTGGGAGAGACAGACACCCGCCAACCATCTTTATGCAACAAAGGCACATGTCTGTCGATGGAACCAGTCTCATGTACGTGGACATGTAAAGTTGGTCTGGGCCGCTTCATCCCACAATACCGCCGAATCAAGAAAAGACCAAGGAAGGAAGCGATCTAATATCAACGCCCACAAACTCCTTTGATTTCTACTCATGATGTCATCTACGCACCGACCTAGCTCATGATGCCACTGTTGGGGAATATTGCGTGGGAAACAAAAAATTCCTATGTTCACCAAGATCAATCTAGGAGATGGACATCTATGAGAGGAGAGATTGCATCTACATACCCTTGTAGAATGCAGATACGTCCATTTTGCATTATGCATTTATATTGATATTTATTGCATTATGGGCTGTTATTACACATTATGTCACAATACTTATGCCTATTCTCTCTTATTTTACAAGGTTTACATAAAGAAGGAGAATGCCGGCAGCTGGGATTCTGGGCTGGAAAAGGAGCAAATATTAGAGACCTATTCTGCACAGCTCTAAAAGTCCTGAAACTTCACGAAAGACGTTTTCAGAATATATAAAAAATACTCGGTGGAAGAGATTCACCAGGGGGGCCACACCCTGCCCACGAGGGTGGGGGCGCGCCCTACCCCCCTGGGCGCCCCCCTACCTCGTGGGCCCCCTAGTGGCCCTTTGGTGGCCATCTTCTGCTATATGAAGTCTTTCGATGGGAAAAAATAAGAAGCCATCTTCTCGGACGAAACTCCGCCGCCACGAGGGGGAACCTTGGTGGAACCAATCTAGGGCTCTGGCGGAGCCATCTTCTGCTATATGAAGTCTTTCGATGGGAACAAAAAGGATTGGGCCTCCTTGCTGCATTTTATTTACTTTTGTTACTTGTTGCTCGTTACAAATTATCCTATCACAAAACTATCTGTTACCACTTATTTTAGTACTTGCAGAGAATACCTTGCTGGAAACCGCTTATCATTTCCTTCTCCTCCTTGTTGGGTTCGACACTCTTACTTATCGAAAGGACTATGATAGATCCCCTATACTTGTGGGTCATAAATTGCTAAGCAGCGGAAGCGTTAAGAAACGCGGTTGATGTAGTCGACCGTCTTCACGATCCAATCACGATCCGTCCCGCGAACTCCCGATCTAGCGCCGAACGGACGGCACCTCCGCGTTCAACACACGTACGGCTTGATGACGCCTTCACCTCCTCGATCCAGCGAGCAATGTGGTGATGTAGTAGCTCGAGTCCTGAGGCACCACGGCAGCATGGTGGTGGTGGTGGTGGAGAAGTCTCGACGGAGCTTTGCTAAGCACTACGGAGAAGAAGATGGCTATGAGGGAAAGGGAGGGCAGCACTGTGGCATTGATGGGTGCGGCCGCCCTCTCTCTACCTCTCTATATATAGGGGGAAGGGGAAGAGGGCGGTGTCCCTAGGGGATCCCCTCTAGGGCCGGTGATGTCTACTACACAACCTTCTTCTTGTAGACGTTTTGGGCCTCCAAGTGCAGAGGTTTGTAGGACAGTAGCAAATTTCCCTCAAGTGGATGACCTAAGGTTTATCAATCCGTAGGAGGCGTAGGATGAATATGGTCTCTCTCAAGCAACCCTGCAACCAAATAACAAAGAGTCTATTGTGTCCCCAACACACCCAATACAATGGTAAATTGTATAGGTGCACTAGTTCGGCGAAAAGATGGTGATACAAGTGCAATATGGATGGTAGATAAAGGTATTTGTAATCTGAAATTATAAAAACACCAAGGTAACTAATGATAAAAGTGAGCGTAAACGGTATTGCAATGCTAGGAAACAAGGCCTAGGGTTCATAATTTCACTAGTGCAAGTCCTCTCAACAATAATAACATAATTGGATCATATAACTATCCCTCAACATGCAACAAAGAGTGACTCCAAAGTCACTAATAGTGGAGAACGAACGAACAGATTATGGTAGGGTACGAAACCACCTGAAAGTTATTCTTTCCAATCAACCCGTTGGGCTATTCCTATAAGTGTCACAAACAGCCCTAGAAATCATACTAGAACAACACCTTAAGACACAAATCAACCAAAACCCTAATGTCACCTAGATACTCCAATGTCGCCTCAAGTATCCGTGGGTATGATTATACGATATGCATCACACAATCTCATATTCATCTATTCAACCAACACAAAGGACCTCAAAGAGTGCCCCAAAGTTCTACCGGAGAATCACGACGAAAACGTGTGCCAACCCCTATGCATAGGTTCATGGGCGGAACCCGCAAGTTGATCACCAAAACATACATCAAGTGAATCACGTGGTATCCCATTGTCACCACAGATACGCACGGCAAGACATACATCAAGTGTTCTCAAATCTTTAAAGACTCAATCCGATAAGACAACTTCAAAGGGGAAACTCAATTCATTACAAGAGAGTAGAGGGGGGAAGAAACATCATAGGATCCAAATATAATAGCAAAGCTCGCAATACATCAAGATCGTATCACCTCAAGAACACGAGAGAGAGAGAGAGAGAGATCAAAAACATAGCTACTGGTACATACCCTCAGCCCCGAGGGAGAACTACTCCCTCCTCGTCATGGAGAGCACCGGTATGATGAAGATGGCCACCGGAGAAGGATTGCCCCCTCCGGCAGGGTGCCGGAACGGGTCTAGATTGGTTTTTGCTGGCTACGGAGGCTTCTGGCGGCGGAACCCCAATCTAATCTCTGTTCTGGAAGTTTTAGGGTACGACGATATATATGGGTGCAGGAAGTACGTCGAAGGAGCTACGGGGGCCCCACAAGGCAGGGGGCGCGCCCTAGGGGGGGCGCCCCCTACCCTCGTGAGCACCTCCCGTATCTCCGGACGTGGAGTCCAAGTCTATCCGGTGGATTTCGTTCCAAAAATAACTTCTCCAGTTGATTTCGTTCCATTTCGACTCCGTTTGATATTCCTTTTCTTCGAAACACTGAAATAGGCATAAAACAGCAAATCTGGGCTGGGCCTGGGTTAATAGGTTAGTCCCAAAAATGATATAAAAGTGTATAATAAAGCCCATAAACATTCAAAACAGTAGATAATATAGCATGCAGCAATCAAAAATTATAGATACGTTGGAGACGTATCAACCGGCGACCACAAGAGGGAAACCCTAGATGGGTTTTCCCCTAGGAGACTTGGCCCCCAAGTCAAAGTGGTGGGAAGCCCTATGGGGCGCTGATATGTCTCCAACGGATCTATAATTTTTTATTGCTCCATGCTATTATATTATCTATTTTAGATGTTAATGGGCTTATTTTTACACTTTTATACTATTTTTGGGACTAACCTATTAACCGGAGGCCCAGCCCAAATTGCTGTTTTTTTGCCTATTTTAGAGTTTTGCCGAAAAGGAATATCAAACGGAGTCGAAACGGAATGAAACCTTCGGGAGCGTTGTTTTTGGAACAAACGTGATCCGCGAGACTTGGAGTGGACGTCAAGAAACAATCGAGGAGGCCACGAGGCAGGGGGCGCGCCCTCCACCCTTGTGGGCCCCTCGTTGCTCCACCGACCTACTTCTTCCTCCTATATATATCCATATACCCCGCAAACATCCAGGAGCACCACGAAACCCTATTTCCACTGCCGCAACCTTATGTACCCAAGAGATCCCATCTTGGGGCCTTTTTCGGAGCTCCGCCGGAGGGGGCATTGATCACGAAGGGCCTCTACATCAACTCCATGGCCCCTCCGATGATGTGTGAGTAGTTTACTTCAGACCTTCGGGTCCATAGCTAGATGGATTCTTCTCTCTCTTTGGATCTCAATACAAAGTTCTCCTTGATTCTCTTGGAGATCTATTCGATGTAACTCTTCTTTTTGCGGTGTGTTTGTCGAGATCCGATGAATTGTGGGTTTATGATCAAGTTTATCTATGAACAATATTTGAATCTTCTCTGAATTCTTTTATGTATGATTGGTTTATCTTTGCAAGTCTCTTCGAATTATCAGTTTGGTTTGGCCTACTAGATTGATCTTTCTTGCAATGGGAGAAGTGCTTAGCTTTGGGTTCAATCTTGTGGTGCTTGATCCCAGTGACAGAAAGGGAAACGACACGTATTGTATTGTTGCCATCGAGGATAAAAAGATGGGGTTTATATCATATTGCATGAGTTTATCCCTCTACATCATGTCATCTTGCTTAAGGCGTTACTCTGTTTGTATGAACTTAATACTCTAGATGCATGTTGGATAGCGGTCGATGTGTGGAGTAATAGTAGTAGATGCAGGCAGGAGTCAGTCTACTTGTCACGGATGTGATGCCTATATACATGATCATACCTAGATATTCTCATAATTATTCGCTTTTCTATCAATTGCTCGACATTAATTTGTTCACCCACCATAATAGTTATGCTATCTTGAGAAAAGCCACTAGTGAAACCTATGGCCCTCGGGTCTATTATCCATCATACAAGTTTCCAATCTATTTTATTTTGCAATCTTTACTTTCAATCTATATCACAAACATACCAAAAATATTTATCTTATTATTATCATCTATATCAGATCTCACTCTTGCAAGTGGCCGTGAAGGGATTGACAACCCCTTTATCGCGTTGGTTGCGAGGTTCTTATTTGTGTGTGTAGGTACGAGGTGACTTGTGCGTGGTCTCCTACTGGATTGATACCTTGGTTCTCAAAAACTGAGGGAAATACTTACGCTGCTTTACTGCGCCACCCTTTCCTCTTCAAGGGAAAACCAACGCAGTGCTCAAGAGGTAGAAGGCGCCCCAAACCCTCTTGGTTATGTGAGATGGGGTGAGGGGGCGCTCAGCCCCTTAGTGTGCTGGTTTGCCCCCTCCCCTTGGCCCATGGGCCCCCAACACTTGCTGCCCCCCCCCCCCCCGAAACCCCATTCGGTGACACTGGTCATCACCCAGTACCCCCGGAACAATTCCGGACTCCAATACCATTCGTCTAGTATATCAATATTCACCTCTGGATCATTCCGGAGTTCCTCGTCATGTCCAGGATCTCATCCGGGACTCCGAACTACCTTCGGTAACCACCATAATGACTCAACCATACTTATATCGTCACCAAATATTAAGTGTGTAGACCCTGCGGGTTAGAGAACTATGCAGACATGACCGACACACCTCTACGGTCAATAAACAATAGCAGGACCTGGATGCCCATATTGGTTCCTACACATTCTACGAAGATCTTATCGGTCGAACCTCGATGCCAAGGATTCAACTAATCTCGTATGTAGTTCCCTTTGTGTATCGGTATGTTACTTGACCGAGATTGGATCGTCGGTATCTCCACACCTAGTTCAATCTCGTTACCGGCAAGTTTCTTTACTCATTCCGTAATACAAGATCCCGCGACTAACTCATTGTTCACATTGCTTGCAAGCTCATTGTGATGCTTACCGAGTGGTCCCTAAGATACCTCTCCATCATACGGAGTGACAAATCCCGGTCTTGATCGATGCCAACTCAACAGACACCCTCGAAGATACCTGTAGAGCACCTTTATAGTCACCCAGTTACGTTGCGACGTTTGGTACACACAAGGTACTCCTCCGGTGTTAGTGAGTTGCATGATCTCATGGTCATATGAACATATACTTGGCATGCAGAAAATGATAGCAATAAACTTGACACGATCATATGCTACATTTATCGTTTGGGTCTTGTCCATCACATCATTCTCATAATGATGTGATCCCATTATCAAATGACAACTCATGTCTATTGCTAGGAAATCATAGCCATCTTTTATCAATGAGCTAGTCTGGTAGAGGCTCACTAGGGACATGTTGTTGTCTATGTATCCACACATGCATTTGAGTTTCCTATCAATACAATTATAACATGGATAATAAAAGATGGACTTGTAACTGGGACATATTTCCAACACCAGTTGATAATAATAACCAGTTTATTATAGAGGCTCTCTAGGGCATATCATAATAATAGCGGCTCTCTAGGGCATATTTCCAACACCAGTTGTGCATGTTTATAATAATAGAGGCTCTCTAGGGCATATTTCCAACACCAGTTGCGAGTCGATGGTGGACTTGCAACTGGGACAAAAAAGGCCGGGCCCCAGTTGCGAGTCAAGGCTGGACTTGCAGCTAGGAAAAAAATGTCGGGGCCCAATTGCGAGTCGAGGGTGGGACTACAACTGGGAAAAAATGTTGGACCCCAGTTGCGAGTCGAGGGTGAAATTGCAATTGGGACAAAAAATGTCGGGCCTAAGTCGCGAGTCAAGGTGGACTTGAAACTGGGATAAAAAAGGATGAGCCCCAATTGTTAGTCAAGCATGCACTTGTATCTGAGAAAAAAGGTCAGACCCCAGTTGCGAGTCGAGATGGAATTGCAACTGGGAAAAAAGGTTGTACCTCAGTTGTGAGACAATGGTGGACTTACAACTGATAGTTCCAGTTACGTATTGACAGTGGAGTTGTAACTGGGACAAAAAATGACGACCCAGTTGTATGTCGAGGGAGAGTTGTAACTGAAGTAAATATGCCCTAGAGGAAATAATAAAGTTGTTATTTATATTTCCTTATATCATGATAAATGTTTATTATTCATGCTAGAATTGTATTAACCGGAAACTTGATACATGTGTGGATACATAGACAAAACAGAGTGTCCCTAGTATGCCTCTACTAGACTAGCTCATTAATCAAAGATGGTTAAGTTTCCTAGCCATAGACATGTGTTGTCATTTGATGAACGGGATCACATCATTAGAGAATGATGTGATGGAAAAGACCCATCCATTAGCTTAGCATAATGATCGTTTAGTTTTTTTGCTATTGCTTTCTTCATGACTTATACATGTTCCTCAGACTATGAGATTATGCAACTCCCGAATAGCGGAGGAACACCTTGTGTGCTATCAAACATCACAACATAACTAGGTTATTATAAAGATGCTCTAAAGGTGTCTCCGATGGTGTTTTTTGAGTTGGCATGGATCGAGATAAGGATTTGTCACTCCGTGTATCGGAGAGGTATCTCTAGGCCCTCTCGGTAATGCACATCACTATGAGCCTTGCAAGCAATGTGTCTAATGAGTTAGCCACGGGATGATGCATTACGGAACGAGTAAAGAGACTTGCCGGTGATGAGATTGAACTAGGTATGATGATACCGACGATCGAATCTCGGGCAAGTAACATACCGATGATAAAGGGAACAACGCATGTTGTCATGCGGCTTGACCGAGAAAGATCTTCGTAGAATATGTAGGAACCAAGATGAGCATCTAGGTGCCGCTATTTGTTATTGACCGGAGATGTGTCTCGGTCATGTCTACATAGTTCTCGAACCCGTAGGGTCCGCACGCTTAATGTTCGATGACGATTTGTATTATGAGTTATGTGATTTGATGAACCGAAGTTTGTTCGGAGTCCTGGATGAGATCACGGACATGACGAGGAGTCTTGAAATGGCCGAGAGGTAAGTATTCACATATTAGAAGGTTACATTCGCACACTGGAATGGTTCGGGTCGTATTGGATGAGTTTCGCAGTACTGGGCGTTACCGGACCCCCCCACTGGGAAGTTAATGGGCCATAGATGGGCCTTAGTGGAGGAGAGAGGGCCGGCCATGGAGGTGGCGCGTGCCCCCGTTGCTCAGTCCGAATTGGACAAGGGGTGGGGGCGGTGCCCCCCCCTTCCCTCTCCTACTTCTCCTCTCTTTCCCTCTTTGCTATTCCGAAAAAGGGAAAGGGAGAGGGGATCCTACTTGGACTAGGGAGTCCTAGTAGGACTCCCCACACCTGGCGCGCCCCCCCTTGGGCTGGCCACCTGTCCTCCCCCCTTTATATACGTGGGAGGGGGGCACCCCAAAGACACACCAAGTCTTTTCTTAGCCATGTGTGGTGCCCCCCCCCCTCCACCAGTTACACACCTCGGTCATATCGTCATAGTGCTTAGGCGAAGCCCGACGCCGGTAACTTCATCATCACCGTTCCCATGCCGTCATGCTGATGGAAATATCCCTCGGCCTCAACTGGATCAAGAGTTCAAGGGACGTCACCGAGTTGAGGTGTGCTGATCGTGGAGGTGATGTACGTTCGGTGCTTGGATCGGTTGGATCACGAAGACGTTCGACTACATCAACTGCGTTACTAAATGCTTCCGCTTTCGGTCTACGAGGGTACGTGGACACACTCTCCCCTCTCGTTGCTATGCATCTCCTAGATAGATCTTGCGTGATCATAGGAATTTTTTTTAAATACCGAGTTCCCCAATAGTGGCATCCGAGCCAGGTATATGCGTAGATGTTATATGCACGAGTAGAACACAATGAGTTGTGGGCGATAATAGTCATACTGCTTACCAGCAACGTCTTACTTTGATTCGGCGGTATTGTTGGATGAAGCGGCCCGGACCAACATTACATGACCGCGTTCATGAGACTGGTTCTATCGACGTGCTTCGCACATAGGTGGCTAGCGGGTGTCTGTTTCTCCAAGTTTATTTGAATCAAGTTTGACTACGCCCGGTCCTTGTTGAAGGTTAAAACAGCACACATGACAAAAAATCGTTGTGGTTTTGATGCGTAGGTAAGAACGGTTCTTGCTAAGAGCCCGTAGCAGCCATGTAAAACTTGCAACAACAAAGTAGAGGATGTCTAACTTGTTTTGCGGGGCTTGTTGTGATGTGATATGGGTCAAGGCATGATGATATATAAATTGTTGTATGAGATGATCATGTTTTGTAACAGTTATCGACAACTAGCAGGAGCCATATGGTTGTCGCTTTATTGTATGAAATGCAATCACCATGTAATTGCTTTACTTTATCACTAAACAGTAGCGATAGTCGTAGAAGCAGTAGTTGGCGAGACGACAACGATGCCATGATGGAGATCAAGGTGTCAAGCCGGTGACGATGGTGATCATGACGGTGCTTTGGAGATGGAGAGCAAAAGAACAAGATGATGATGGCCATATCATATCACTTATTTTGATTGCATGTGATGTTTATCCTTTATGCATCTTTTTTTGCTTAGTACGGCGGTAGCATTATAAGATGATCTCTCACTAAATTTCAAGGTATAAGTGTTCTCCCTGAGTATGCACCGTTGCTACAGTTTGTCGTGCCGAGACACCAGCTGATGATCGGGTGTGATAAGATCAACGTTCACATACAACGGGTGCAAGCTAGTTTTGCACACGCAAAATAATCGGGTTAAACTTGACGAGCCTAGCATATGCAGATATGGCCTCGGAACACTGAGACCGAATGGTCAAACGTGAATCATACTCTAGATATGATCAACATAGTGATGTTCACCATTGAAAACTACTCCATCTCACGTGATGATCGGACATGGTTTAGTTGATATGGATCACATGATCATTTAGATGACTAGCGGGATGTCTATCTAAGTGGGAGTTCTTAAAGTAATATGATCAATTGAACTTTAATTTATCATGAACTTAGTACCTGATAGTATTTTGCATGTCTGTGTTGTTGTAGATCAATGGCCTGTGCTACCGTTCCTTTGAATTTTAATGCGTTGCTAGAGAAAGCTAAGTTGAAAGATGAGGGTAGCAATTACATGGACTGGGTCCGTAACTTGGGGATTATCCTCATTGCTGCACACAAGAATTAAGTCCTGGGAGCACCGCTAGATGCAAAGCCCGTGCTACCTCTTGAGCACTGCGTTGGTTTTCCCCGAAGAGGAAGGGATGATGCAGCAAAGTAGCGTAAGTATTTCCCTCAGTTTTTGAGAACCTAGGTATCAATCGAGTAGGAGGCTATGCGCGAGTCCCTCGTACATGCACAAAACAAATAAATCCTTGCAACCAACGCGATAACGGGTTGTCAATCCCTACACGGCCACTTACGAGAGTGAGATCTGGTAGATATGATAAGATAATATTTTTGGTATTTTTATGATAAAGATGCAAAGTAAAATAAAAGCAAAGTAGAAGGCAAAAGAAATAACTAAGTATTGGAAGATTAATATGATGAAGATAGACCCGGGGGCCATAGGTTTCACTAGTGGCTTCTCTCAAGAGCATAAGTATTCTACGGTGGGTGAACGAATTACTGTTGAGCAATTGACAAAATTGAGCATAGTTATGAGAATATCTAGGTATGATCATGTATATAGGCATCACATCCGAGACAAGTAGACCGACTCCTGCCTGCATCTACTACTATTACTCCACTCATCGACCGCTATCCAGCATGCATCTAGAGTATTAAGTTCATGAAAACAGAGTAACGCCTTAAGCAAGATGACATGATGTAGAGGGATAAACTCATGCAATATGATGAAAACCCCATCTTTTTATCCTTGATGGCAACAATACAATATGTGCCTTGCTGCCCCTACTGTCACTGGGAAAGGACACCGCAAGATTGAACCCAAAGCTAAGCACTTCTCCCATTGCAAGAAAGATCAATCTAGTAGGCCAAACCAAACTAATAATTCGAAGAGACTTGCAAAGATAACCAATCATACATAAAAGAATTCAGAGAAGATTCAAATATTGTTCTTAGATAGACTTGATCATAAACCCACAATTCATCGGTCTCAACAAACACACCTCAAAAACAAGATTACATCGAATAGATCTCCACAAGAGAGGGGGAGAACATTGTATTGAGATCCAAAAAGAGAGAAGAAGCCATCTAGCTAATAACTATGGACCCATAGGTCTGAGCTGAACTACTCACACTTCATTGGAGGGGCTATGGTGATGATGTAGAAGCCCTCCATGATCGATGCCCCCTCTGGCGGAGCTCCGGAACAGGCCCCAAGATGGGATCTCATGGATACAGAAAGTTGCGGCGGTGGAATTAGGGTTTTGGCTCCATATCTGATCGTTTGGGGGTACGTAGGTATTGGAGTACGTCGGTGGAGCAACAGGAGGCCCATGAGGGTGGAGGGCGCGCCCCCTACCTTGTCGCCTCCTCTTTTGTTTCTTGACGTAGGGTCCAAGTCTCCTGGGTCTTGTTCGTCGAGAAAATCACCGTCCCGAAGGTTTCAGTCCATTTGGACTCCATTTGATATTCCTTTTCTTCGAAACCATAAAATAGGCAAAAAACAGCAATTCTGGGCTGGGCCTCCGGTTAGTAGGTTAGTCCCAAAAATAATATAAAAGTGGATAATAAAGCCAATAATGTCCAAAACAGTAGATAATATAGCATGGAGCAATCAAAATTATAGATACGTTGGAGACATATCAAGCATCCCCAAGCTTAATTCCTGCTCATCCTCGAGTAGGTAAATGAAAAAAACAGAATTTTTGATGTGGAGTGCTACTTGGCATAATTTTAATGTAATTCTTCTTAATTGTGGTATGAATATTCATATTCTAAAGATTCAAGACAAGAGTTCATATTGACATAAAATGAATAATACTTCGAGCATACTAACTAAGCAATTATGTCTTCTCAAAATAACATGGCCAAAGAAAGTTCATCCCTACAAAATCATATAGTTTAGTCATGCTCCATTTTCGTCACACAATATTGCTCTCATCATGCACAACCCCGATGACAAGCCAAGTAATTGTTTCATACCTTAGCAATCTCAAACCTATAAAATTTCACGCAATATATGAGCGCGAGCCATGGACATAGCACTATGGGTGGAATAGAATATGATGATGGGGGTTATGTGGAGAAGACAAAAAGGGAGAAAGTATCACATCAACGAGGCTAATCAATGGGCTATGGAGATGCCCACCGATTGATGTTAATGCAAGGAGTATGGATTGCCATGCGATGGATGCACAAGAGCTATAAATGTATGAAAGCTCAACAAAAGAAACTAAGTGGGTGTGCATCCAACTTGCTTGCTCATGAAGACCTAGGGCACTTGAGGAGGCCCATTGTTGGAATATACAAGCCTAGTTCTATAATGAAAATTTCCCACTAGTATATGAAAGTGACAAAACAAGAGACTCTCTATCATGAAGATCATGCTGCTACTTTGAAGCACAAGTGTGGCAAAGGATAGTAACATTGTCCCTTCTCTCTTTTTCTCTCATCATTTTTTTTATTTAGGCCTTTCTCTTTTTTATATGGCCTTTCTTTTTTTTTCCTCACTTGGGACAATGCTCTAGAAAATGATGATCATCACACTTCTATTTATTTACAACTCAATGATTACAACTCGATGCTAGAACAAAAGATGACTCTATATGAATGCCTCCGGCGGTGTACCGGGATATGCAATGAACCAAGAGTGACATGTATGAAAGAATTATGAATGGTGGCTTTGCCACAAATACTATGTCAACTACATGATCATGCTAAGCAATATGACAATGATGAATGTGTCATGATAAACAGGATGGTGGAAAGTTGCATAGCAATATATCTCGGATTGGCTATGGAAATGCCATAATAGGTAGGTATGGTGGCTGTTTTGAGGAAGATATAAAGAGGTTTATGTGTGAAAGAGCGTATCATATCACGGGGTTTGGATGCACCGACGAAGTTTGCACCAACTCTCAATGTGAGAAAGGGCAATGCACGGTACCGAAGAGGCTAGCAATGATGGAAGGGTGAGAGTGCGTATAATACATGGACTCAACATTAGTCATAAAGAACTCACATACTTATTGCAAAAATCTACAAGTCGTCAAAAGCCTCGACACTACGCGCATGCTCTGATAACCCACAAGTATAGGGGATCGCAACAGTTTTCGAGGGTAAAGTATTCAACCCAAATTTATTGATTCAACACAAGGGGAGCCAAAGAATATTCTCAAGTATTAGCAGCTGAGTTGTCAATTCAACCACACCTGGAAACTTAATATCTGCAGCAAAGTATTTAGTAGCAAAGTAATATGATAGTAGTGGTAACGGTAGCAAAAGGTAACAGTAGTAAAAGTAATGTTTTTGGTATTTTGTAGTGATGATAGCAATCGGAAAAGTAAATAAGCGAAGAATAATATATGGAAAGCTCGTAGGCAATGGATCGGTGATGGAGAATTATGCCGGATGCGGTTCATCATGTAACAGTCATAACCTAGGGTGACACAGAACTAGCTCAAGTTCATCAATGTAATGTAGGCATGTATTCCGAATATAGTCATACGTGCTTATGGAAAAGAACTTGCATGACATCTTTTGTCCTACCCTCCCGTGGCAGCGGGGTCCTTGCGGAAACTAAGGGATATTAAGGCCTCCTTTTAATAGAGTACCGGAACAAAGCATTAACACATAGTGAATACATGAACTCCTCAAACTACGGTCATCACCGGTAAGTATCCCGATTATTGTCACTTAGGGGTTAATGGGTCATAACACATAATAGGTGACTATAGACTTGCAAGATAGGATCAAGAACACTCATATATTGATGAAAACATAATAGGTTCAGATCTGAAATCATGGCACTCGAGCCCTAGTGACAAGCATTAAGCATAGCAAAGTCATAGCAACATCAATCTCAGAACATAGTGGATACTAGGGATCAAACCCTAACAAAACTAACTCGATTACATGATAGATCCCATCCAACCCATCACCGTCCAGCAAGCCTACGATGGAATTCCTCACGCACGGCGGTGAGCATCATGAAATTGGTGATGGAGGATGGTTGACGATGACGATGGCGACGGATTCCCCTCTCCGGAGCCCCGAACGGACTCCAGATCAGCCCTCCCGAGAGGTTTTAGGGCTTGGCGGCGGCTCCGTATCGTAAAACGCGATGAATTCTTCTCTCTGATTTTTTATCCCCAAAACACAATATATAGAGTTGGAGTTGGAGTCAGAGGAGCTCTAGGGTGGGCACGAGGTAGGGGGGCGCGCCCCCCACCCTCGTGGACAGGTGGTGGGCCCCCTGGCCTTCATCTCTTGCAGGTATTTTTTATATTTTCCAAAAAGTTGCTCCATGAAGTTTCAGGTCATTCCGAGAATGTTTGTTTCTGCACATAAATAACACCATGGTAATTCTGCTGAAAACAGCGTCAGTCCAGGTTAGTTCCATTCAAATCATGCAAGTTAGAGTCCAAAACAAGGGCAAAAGTGTTTGGAAAAGTAGATACGACAGAGACGTATCAACTCCCCCAAGCTTAAACCTTTGCTTGTCCTCAAGCAATTTAGTTGATATACTGAAAGTGATAAAGAAAAACTTTTACAAACTCTGTTTGCTCTTGTTGTTGTAAATATGTAAAGCCCGCATTCAAGTTTTCAGCAAAGATTATAATTAACCACATTCGCAATAAGGCTTAGGTCTCAAGTTTACTCATATCAATAGCATAATCAACTAGCGAGCAATAATAATAAATCTCGGATGACAACACTTTCTCAAAACAATCATAATATGATATAATAAGATGGTATCTCGCTAGCCCTTACTGAGACCACAAAACATAAATGTAGAGCACCTATAAAGACCAAGGACTGACTAGACATTGTAATTCATGGTAAAAGAGATCCAGTCAAGTCATACTCAATGTAAACTAACAATAATGAATGCAAATGACAGCGGTGCTCTCCAACTGGTGCTTTTTAATAAGAGGATGATGACTCTGCATGAAAGTAAATAGATAGGCCCTTCACAGAGGGAAGCAGGGATTTGTAGAGGTGCCAGAGCTCGGTTTTGAAATAGAGATGAGTAAAATTTTGAGCGGTGTACTTTCATTATCAACATAACAACCAAGAGATGGTGGTATCTTCCATGCTACACACATTATAGGTGGTTCCCGAACAGAATGGTAAAGTTTATACCCCCCCCCCCCCCCTTCCACCAACAAGCATCAATCCATGGCTTGCTCGAAACAACGAGTGCCTCCAACTAACAAGAGTCCCAGGGGGAGTTTTGTTTGCAATTATTTTGATTTAGTTTGCATAAAGCATGGGACTGGGCATCTCGGTGACCAGCCACTTTCTCGTGAGTGAGGAGCGGGGTCCACTCCTCTTGAGAATAACCTGCCTAACATGGAAGATACAGACAGCCCTAGTTGATACATGAGCTATTCGAGCATACAAAACAGGATATTTATTTGAAGGTTTAGAGTTTGGCACATACAAATTTACTTGGAACGGCAGGTAGATACCGTATATAGGTAGGTATGGTGGACTCATATGGAATAACTTTGGGGTTTATGGAGTTGGATGCACAAGCAGTATTCCCGCTTAGTACAGGTGAAGGCTATCAAAAGACTGGGAAGTGACCAGCTAGAGAGCGACAATAGTCATGAACATGCATTAAAATTAATCAACACTGAATGCAAGCATGAGTAGGATATAATCCACCATGAACATAAATATCGTGAAGGCTATGTTGATCTTGTTTCAACTACATGCGTGAACATGCACCAAGTCAAGTCACTTAAATCATTCAGAGGAGTATACCAACCTATCATACCACATCATAACCATTTCAATAGCATGTTGGCACACAAGGTAAACCATTATAACTCATAGCTAATCAAACATGGCACAGGAAACTATGATCTCTAGTTGTCATTGCAAACATGTTTATTCATAATAGGCTGAATCAGGAACGATGAACTAATCATATTTACAAAAACAAAAGAGGTCGAGTTCATACCAGCCTTTCTTATCTCAGTCAGTCCATCATATATCGTCATAATTGCCTTTCACTTGCACGACCGAACAATGTGAATAATAATAATTGTGCAAGTGCATTGGACTAAGATGGAATCTGCAACCATTCAATAAACAGGAGAAGGCAAGGCAATATGGGCTCTTTTGTCAGATCAACAAGTATGCATACAAGAGGCACTTCAACAATTTAATTATGGTCTTCTCCTATCGACCCCCAAAGAAAAGAAAAGAAATAAAACTATTTACAGGGGAGAGCTCCCAACAAGTAAAAGAAGAATAGGAAATCTTTTTGGGTTTTCTTTTTAATTACTACTACAAGCATGGAAAGTAAACTAATTAAAAGCTACAACTAATTTTTTGGTTTTTCTTAAGGTTTATCAAACACACAAGAAGAAAGCATAAAAGGAAGTACACTAGCATGGATGATACAAATGAAAAAGTATCAGCACCGACATCTAGCAATGAGTGTGTGAACATAAATGTAATGTTGGTGAGAAATACGTACTCCCCCAAGCCTAGGCTTTTGGTCTAAGTTGGTCTATGGCCATGGCTGGCCTGGCGGATATCCATAATAATAGTTCGGGTCGTATTGAGATGCAGCAGAAGACTCCGATTGCCACTGGTTGGCAATCATCTCCGGATCCCACTGGTAATTAGACTGTCGTGAAGGATCAACTTGTGGTTCCGGCTCTGGCTCCATGGCTGGTGCAGGGTTCCGGTAGGCGTGAATAGCCTCTAACGGAACAAGGTACTGGCCTGTAGATAAATCAAACAAAGAAGAAGCAGGCAGGGTAATAGTCTCAGGATGATGTTTATCAAAGAACAATTTGTATTTAAGCTCTCCTTCCCTATTCTTAACAATAAAATCATGTGCCACCATACTTTTATAATCCAAATAAACATGAGGCAGCACTTTTTCTTCCTTCTCATAATGCCTAATAGGCATGTTAAAATGTGCAACTAGGCGTGAAGCATAGATGCCTCCAAAGACGGGGCCCTTTGTACGGCTCAGACTTAACCGTTTAGCAATAATGCCGCCCATACTAACAGAGTTATCACCATATAAACCATGGAGTAAAATAATAATATCAGGGACACTAAGGTTTCCACAGTTTCCGCAGCCAAATAAACAACGACTAGCAAATAATGCAAAATAGCGTAAAACAGGAAAATGTATGCTAGTGATTCGTGCATCGAAAACCTTCCTTGTTTTCCCTTCAGTGATAGTATCAATAAACCCATCCACATCCTCGCGATGTGGTTCCTTTGTCTTGCCCTCGAAAGGGACTAAACAAACCCGACAAAAATCATAAAGTGACATCTCCTTATGCTCATCATATAAATGAAACTCTACCTTAGGTGGTGAGCTCCTAGAATGGAAATGGAAGTTTTGCACAAAGATATTTGTGAGTAAGAGATACTGATCGCGTTGGTCATGGAGGAAAGCAGTGAGGCCTGCATTCTTAGCCAATTCATAAAAATCTTCATAAATCCCGGTTGCTCTCAAGAAATCATCGGAACGCCATTCACACGACCGAACCTCCGCGGTGCGAGGCAGATTATACTTAGGCTTCGGTGCCTTTTCCTTCGAGCTTCGGCTCAATGAGCCCCTCAAAAGTCTCTTCATCATTTTCTGAAAAATTCTAAAAAATTTAGTAACTTCAAAATAAAAGTAAACCAAACTCAATAATATTGATAGCAACTACTCCTACAAGTGCCTAGGGCCTATATCATGCATCAAAACTACTTTTGACCATAAAAATTTGACATGCAAGCTCAAGAACAGGGTCACCTAAGTAGCAAAAATTTGCAATGAATAAAGCACTAGAACAAAAACTAATTGGACTAATGGAGGAGTCACATACCAAGGAACAATCTCCCCAAGCAGTTTTGTGAGAGGTGCTTTGAGCAAGGAGATCGAAAATGGCAGCAAAACGAGCTTGGACTCGGGTTTGAGCTGGTTATTCGTGTTTGGGGGAGGAAGAAGGAGTGTGTGGGTGAAAGGATAAGTGGAGGAGGGCGACCGTGGGCCCACGAGGCAGGGGGCGTGCCCAGGGGGGTAGGGCACGCCCTCCACCCTCGTGGGCAGGTGGTTGACCCCCTGATGTGTTCTCAGTGCCAAATATTCTCAAATATTCCAGAAAAAATCATATTTAAATTTCAGGGCATTTGGAGAACTTTTATTTTCGGGGTATTTTTATATTGCACGGATAATCAGATAACAGACAGAAAAATGCTATTTTTATTTTATTTAATATAAATAACAGAAAGTAAAAGGAGGGTACAATAGGTTGTGCCTTCTAGTTTCATCCATCTCATGATCATCAAAAGGATTCCACTAACAAGGTTGATCAAGTCTTGTTAATGAACTCATTCCGAATAACATGGAACCCGAGAAATTTCGAATAACACTATGTTACCTCAGCGGGGATATGCACATCCCCAATAATAAGAATATCATATTTGTTCTTGACAGTAGGAAGAGGAAATTCAAAACCTCCAAATATAATTGATGGAATTTTTTCAATAGAGTTGATACTATGAACTTGAGGTTGTTTCCTCGGAAAGTGTACCGTATGCTCATTACCATTAAAATGAAAAGTGACATTGCCTTTAGTGCAATCAATAACAGCCCCTGCAGTATTCAAAAAGGGTCTTCCAAGAATAATAGACACACTATCGTCCTCGGGAATATCAAGAATAACAAAGTCCGTTAAAATAGTAACGTTTGCAACTACAATAGGCACATCCTCACAAATACCGACAGGTATAGCAGTTGATTTATCAGCCATTTGCAAAGATATTTTAGTAGGTGTCAACTTATTCAAATGAAGTCTATGATATAAAGAGAGAGGCATAACACTAGCACCGGCACCAAGATCACATAAAGCAGTTTTAACATAGTTTCTTTTAATGGAGCATGGTATAGTTGGTACACCAGGATCTCCAAGTTTCTTTGGTATTCCACCCTTAAAAGTATAATTAGCAAGCATGGTGGAAATTTCACCTTCCGGTATCTTTCTTTTATTTGTAACAATATCTTTCATATACTTAGCATAAGGATTAATTTTGAGCATATCAGTTAAATGCATACGCAAAAAGATAGGTCTAATCATTTCAACAAAGCGCTCAAAATCCTCATCATCCTTTTTCTTGGATGGTTTGGGAGGAAAAGGCATGGGTTTCTGAACCCATGGTTCTCTTTCTTTACCGTGTTTCCTAGCAACAAAGTCTTTCTTATCATAACGTTGATTCTTTGATTGTGGGTTATCAAGATCAACAGCAGGTTCAATTTCTATATCATTATCATTACTAGGTTGAGCATCATCATGAACATTATCATTAACATTATCACTAGTTTCAGGTTCATTACCAGATTGTGTTTCAGCATCAGAAATAGAGGTATCATTTGGATTCTCGGGTGTTTCAGTAATAGGTTCACTAGAAGCATACCAAGTCCTATCATTTTTCTTTTTCTTCCTTTTAGAAGGACTAGGTGCATCTATATTATTTCTCTGACAATCTTGCTCAATTCTCTTAGGGTGGCCTTTAGGATACAAAGGTTCCCGAGTCATTCTACCACCTCTAGTCATAACTCTAACAACATTATCATTATTCTTACTATTCAATTCATTGAGCAAATCATTTTGAGCTTTAAGTACTTGTTCTACTTGAGTGGTAACCATAGAAGCATGTTTACTAATAAGTTTAAGTTCACCTTTGACATTAGCCATATAATCACCCAAGTGTTCAAGCATATTTGAATTGTATTTCAATTGTCTACCAAAATAAGCATTAAAATCTTCTTCCTTAACCATAAATTTATCAAACTCATCTAAGCATGGGCTAGCAAACTTAGTAAATGGGATTTCAGCTTTATCATATCTATAGAGAGAATTTACCTTTACTACCTGTGTCAGATTATCAAGACCATGGGTTTCTTCAATAGGTAATGGATTAAGATCATATGTTTCTTCAACAGGTGGTAAATTAAGACCATGTATTTCTTCAATAGGAGGTAAATTCTTAACATCTTCAGCTTTAATACCTTTTTCTTTCATAGATTTCTTTGCCTCTTGCATATCTTCAGGACTGAGAAATAGAATACCCCTCTTCTTCGGAGTTGGTTTAGGAATAGGCTCCGGAGGTGTCCAATTATTTTCGTCTGTCAACATATTATTCAATAGAATTTCAGCTTCAACCGGTGTTCTTTCCCTGAAAACAGAACCAACACAACTATCCAGGTAATCTCTGGAGGCATCGGTTAGTCCATTATAAAAGATATCAAGTATTTCATTTTTCTTAAGAGGATGATCAGGCAAAGCATTAAGTAACTTGAGAAGCCTCCCCCAAGCTTGTGGGAGACTCTCTTCTTCAATTTGCACAAAATTATATATATCCCTTAAAGCAGCTTGTTTCTTATGAGCAGGGAAATATTTAGCAAAGAAGTAATAAATCATATCCTGGGGACTACGCACACAACCAGGATCAAGAGAATTAAACCATATCTTAGCATCACCCTTTAATGAGAACGGAAATATTTTAAGGATATAAAAGTAGCGAGTTCTCTCATCATTAGTG
The DNA here is from genome assembly GCA_034509565.1 of Triticum monococcum. NCBI lineage: Eukaryota > Viridiplantae > Streptophyta > Magnoliopsida > Poales > Poaceae > Triticum > Triticum monococcum. Next base: position 617,202,983 of record CM067846.1, read on the forward strand.
AATAGGGTAGTTATATCCTTTAATTTAGTAAGATGTGCCACAACAGTTTTAGATTCATAGCCATGAAAAGGATCAGATTCAACCAAAGTAATTATATCAGGATGAACAGAGAATTCATAATCCTTATCGGTAACACAGATAGGTTAAGTAGCAAAAGCAGGGTCAGGTTTCATCCTAGCATTTAGAGATTGCGTATTCCATTTAGCTAATAACCTCTTAAGTTTGTATCTATCTTTGCAAGCTAAAATAGCTAAAGAAGCTTCTTTATCAAAAACATAACCCTCAGGAATAACAGGCAAGTCTTCATCATCAATTTCATCAGTATTATTAGATTCAATATTTTCAATCTCTCTAGCCCTAGCAAGTTGTTCATCAAGAAATTCACCAAGTGGCACAGTAGTATCAAGCAGAGAAGTAGTTTCATCATAAGTATCATGCATAGAAGAAGTGACATCATCAATAACATGCGACATATCAGATCGAATAGCAGAAGCAGGTTTAGGTGTCGCAAGCTTACTCAAAACAGAAGGTGAATCAAGTGCAAAGCTAGATGGCAATTCCTTACCTCCCCTCGTAGTTGAGGGATAAATCTTGGTTCTTGGATCTTTCAAGTTCTTCATAATGATAAGCAGATATAAATCCCAAGTGACTCAAAGAATAGAGCTATGCCTCCCCGGCAACGGCGCCAGAAAATAGTCTTGATAACCCACAAGTATAGGGGATCGCAACAGTTTTCGAGGGTAAAGTATTCAACCCAAATTTATTGATTCTACACAAGGGGAGCCAAAGAATATTCTCAAGTATTAGCAGCTGAGTTGTCAATTCAACCACACCTGGAAACTTAATATCTACAGCAAAGTATTTAGTAACAAAGTAATATGATAGTAGTGGTAACAGTAGCAAAAGGTAACAGTAGTAAAAGTAATGTTTTTGGTATTTTGTAGTGATGATGGCAATAGCAACGGAAAAGTAAATAAGGGAAGAACAATATATGGAAAGCTCGTAGGCAATGGATTGGTGATGGAGAATTATGCCGGATGCGGTTTGAGGGAGTCCTGGATTAGGGGGTGTCCGGATGGCCGGACTATACCTTCAGCCGGACTCCTGGACTATGAAGATACAAGATTGAAGAATTCGTCCCGTGTCTGGAAGGGACATTCCTTGGCGTGGAAGGCAAGCTTTGCGATACGGATATGTAGATCTCCTACCATTGTAACCGACTTTGTGTAACCCTAACCCTCTCCGGTGTCTATATAAACCGGAGGGTTTTAGTCCGTAGGACAACATACAGAACAATCATACCATAGGCTAGCTTCTAGGGTTTAGCCTCTCCGATCTCGTGGTAGATCTACTCTTGTACTACCCATATCATCAATATTAATCAAGCAGGACATAGGGTTTTACCTCCATCAAGAGGGCCCGAACCTGGGTAAAACTTCGTGTCCCTTGCCTCCTGTTACCATCCGGCCTAGACGCACAGTTCGGGACCCCCTACCCGAGATCCGCCGGTTTTGACACCGACATTGATGCTTTCATTGAGAGTTCCTCTGTGTCATCGCCGTCAGACTTGATGGCTCCTACGATCATCAATAGCGATGCAGTCCAGGGTGAGACCTTCCCCCCAGACAGATCTTCGTCTTCGGCGGCTTCGCACCGCGGGCCAATTCACTTGGCCATCTGGAGCAGATCAAAAGCTATGCCCCTGGCCGTCAGGTCAGATTTGGAAGTTTAAACTACACGGCTGACATCCGCAGGGACTTGATCTTCGACGGGTTCGAGCCACTGCCGAGCGCGCCGCACTATCACGACGAGCATGATTTGGCTCTGCCGCCGAACAATGCCCTGGAGGCCGCACCTGCATCGGCTTCGACCCTTAATTCAGAGCCAACTGCGCCAATCGAGGATGGGTGGTTGGACGCCGCCTCGGGGGCTGTGATCCCAACGGCGATCGAGCCGAACACCAGCCCCACACTCCGCGAGACTCGTGACTCCAAGGAGCCGGACTCCTCTCCGGACTCCGAACCCTCCGCGCCCCTGCCGATCGAATCCGATTGGGCGCCGATCATGGAGTTTACTACCACGGACATCTTTCAGCACTCGCCTTTCGGCGATATTTTGAAGACACTAAAGTCTCTCTCTTTATCATGAGAGCCCTAGCCGGACTACGGTCATCAAGGTTGGGATACGGACGATGAAGAAATTCAAAGCCCACCCACCATGCACTTTGTAGCCACTGTCGACGATTTAACCGACATGCTCGACTTTGACTCCGAAGACATCGACGGTATGGACGCCGATGTAGGAGACGATGAAGAACCAGCGCCTATTAGGCCCTGGAAAGCCACCTCGTCATATGACATATACATGGTGGACACCCCAAAAGAAGGAGATGGCGATGGAATAGCGGAGGATGACCCCTCCAAGAAACAGCCTAAGCGCCGGCGTCAGTGGCGCCGCTCAAAATCCCGCTAAAGCAAATACGGTGATTCCGGCACGGGAGATAATAATACTCCCGAGAGTGCCGAAGAAAACCCCCTCTAGCAAGATTCAGCACAGGAGGATGGAGAAGCCAACCCTCATGAGAGAGCGGCAGACAGAGAGGACGATAACTATACGCCTCCCTCCGAAGACGAGGCAAGCCTCGACGACGACGAATTTGTCATGCCATAGGATCCCGTCGAGCAAGAGCGTTTTCAACGCAGGCTTATGGCCACGGCAAGAAGTCTCAAGAAAAAATAGCAGCAGCTCAGAGCTGATCAAGATTTGCTAGTCGACAGATGGACTGAAGTCCTTGCGGCTGAAGAGCATAAACTCGAACGCCCCTCCAAGAGCTACCCAAAGCGCAGGTTGCCACCCCGATTAGAGGAGGAAGCACTTAAACCTACATCACCGGCACTTGATACGGCCGACCGGCCACCTCGTGGCCGCGACAGAGAGGCCTCTCGGCCCTCCACTCAAGCCGCACCCCGTACCAAGGCACGGGAAAATGCCCCAGACCTGCGAGATATGTTGGAGGACAAGGCAAGGCAAACAAGATCGATCTACGGATCGCGTGGGCGCCCCACGACTCGAGACGGTAACCGTCACGCCGGACACAAATCCGGTAGGGCCGAACACAGTAGACAAAGCTCATTGGAGCTACGTCGTGATATAGCCCAGTACAGAGGCGCCGCACACCCACTATGCTTCACAGACGAAGTAATGGATCATCAAATCCCCGAGGGTTTCAAACCCGTAAACATCGAATCATATGATGGCACAACAGATCCTGCGGTATGGATCGAGGATTATCTCCTTCATATCCACATGGCCCGCGGCGATGATCTCCACGCTATCAAATACCTCCCACTCAAGCTTAAAGGACCAGCTCAGCATTGGCTTAACAGCTTGCCAGCAGGATCAATCAGTTGTTGGGAGGACATGGAAGCCGCATTCCTCGACAATTTCCAGGGCACTTATGTGCGACCACCAGACACCGATGACCTGAGCCACGTAATTCAGCAGCCAGAGGAATCGGCCAGGCAATTCTGGACACGGTTTCTAACAAAGAAAACAAATAGTCGATTGTCCGGACGTAGAGGCTCTAGCAGCCTTCAAGCACAATATCCATGACGAGTGGCTTGCCCGGCACCTCGGACAGGAAAAGCCAAAATCTATGGCAGCACTCATGACACTCATGACCCGCTTTTGCGCGGGAGAAGGCAGCTGGCTTGCTCGTGGCAACAATATGACCAAGAACCCTGGTAATTCGGATACCAGGGACAGTAGTGGCAGGTCGCGTCGCAACAAGTAGAAGTGCCGCATTAACGGCGACAATGCTGAGCATACGGCAGTTAATGCCGAATTCAGAGGCTATAAATCTAGTCAGCGGAAAAAGCCATTCAAAAGAAATCCTAGGGGCCCGTCCAGTTTTGACTGAATACTCGATCGCTTGTGCCAGATACATGGCACCCCCGAAAAGCCGGCCAATCACACCAACAGGGATTGTTGGGTGTTCAAGCAGGCAGGCAAATTAAATGCCGAAAATACAGACAAGGGGCTGCATAGCGATGACGACGAAGAGCCCCGGCCGCCGAACAACAGTGGACAAAAGGGTTTTCCCCCACAAGTGCGGACGGTGAACATGATATACGCGACCCACATCCCCAAGAGGGAGCGGAAGTGCGCGTTAAGGGACGTATACGCGGTAGAGCCAGTCGCCCCAAAGTCCAACCCATGGTCCTCCTGCCCGATCACCTTTGATCGAAGGGACCATCCCACTAGCACCCGTCATGGCGGATTTGCCGCATTGGTTCTAGACCCAATTATTGACGGATTTCATCTCACTAGAGTCCTTATGGACGACGGCAGCAGCCTGAACCTGCTTTACCAGGATACAGTGCGGAAAATGGGCATAGATCCCTCGAGGATTAAGCCCACCAAAACGACCTTTAAAGGCGTAATACCAGGTGTAGAGGCCAACTGTACAGGCTCAGTCACACTTGAAGTGGTCTTCAGATCTCCGGATAATTTCTGAAGCGGGGAGTTAATCTTCGACATAGTCCCATTCCAGTGGCTATCATGCACTGCTCGGGCGAACCGCATTCGCCAAGTTCAATGCCGTACCAAACTATGCATACCTTAAGCTCAAGATGCCAGGCCCTCGAGGAGTAATTATGGTCAATGGAAACACCGAACGCTCCCTCCGAACGGAGGAGCACATGGCGGCCCTTGCAACGGAAGTACAAAGCAGCCTCTCCAGGCAGTTCTCCAGTCCGACCATTAAATGTCCGGACACCGTCAAGCGTGCCCGGAGTAACCTACAACAAGACCGCCTGGCATGTTCCGAGCAGGCATAGCAATGCGGCCCCAACCCCAGCCCTCGCAAAAATGCGACGCCGGTGCTTCGTGTACATAACTACGCTCTAGAAATACCATGGGTACAGGGGGAGGGGCACCATCACAGCACGCCCGAAACACGGCTTAAACCGCACCAGGGGCTGCCATTTTTTTAATTTTCTCTTACTTTCAGGACTCCATTCTTCGGAAGGCCTGTTCGGCAGTTCAATTGCTGCACAAACGATGCAAGAATTAGGGAAGCAGACAATCCATGCCGCATTACGGAACTCCCAGGTGGTCTCTATCACAAGCAGTATACCTGTTTCGCATACCATTCCGCAGCCTGCCCCTGGAACGGACATGTTAAATAGTCCAACCTTTTGCTTATCGCATTATTTGTATCGTTCTGCTTTGATCGCAACCCTTTTTAATAAACAATGCATAGCTTTTGTCTATTTTTGCATTACTCTTTTTTTTACAAATATATGTTCCTTAACGACATGTTGCACCCGTACTCTTTGGTACGGCCAAAATATGCCAGGGGCTTTAGTACCCATCAATATGGTGTGAGAAGTCCGAACACTTTAACAAGTGCGGTACCCCGAACTTATAAAATTATATGCATCGGCTCCGAATCATGTCTTGGGTCAATAGTTGGGTTTGCCCGGCTCCTATGTTTTGGTGCCTTAAGTTCCGCTATATCGGCTAAGGTAGCACTAGGAGAACTACTGCGATTGTGCCCCAGTTGAGCTGGGTCGAGCACCTCAGTAGAGAAAGCTAAAACTGACTGTCATGATGAAGCGAGAGCTGGTCGCTGTTCAAGAGGTTTTTCGAGTCCCTGAAGACTTATGCCGCTTAGAGCGAGGAGTCGGCTCCGTCCGGCCAAGGCATGGATAGCGCCCCGAACTCGGTCTTCCGAATACCAGGGGCTTCGCCGAAATTTAAAATTATAGAATTCTATGGCTAAGTGAGAGTGTTCACGCATTATAGTCCGATTGCCTTGTTCGTTATGCTGAGCGCCTCCCTCGAAGGACCCAAACATGGGAAAAAGAGCGCTCAGGTTTATCCCCGAACACCCCAGCACTAGCGGCACGGGGGCAGAAGCCGACGACTCGCCATCTCTCAGAATTGATAAACAGCCGCACAGAAGGTAATATTTTAAATTCCAACAGCATTGCTTAGCGCATATGAACAAGTTTTCAGCGCACAGGACAAAACGAGCGAGTTTTACTCAAAAATTACATCCCTGGAACATTCATCCACCATAAGGCAGGCACCCTTCAGGACATCTTTATAATAATTCTCGGGCTTAGGATGCTCCTTCCCCGGCGGTGGCCCGTCCTTCACAAGCTTCTCAGCATCCAGCTTGCCCCAGTGCACCTTAGCACGAGCAAGGGCCCTACAGGCACCTTCAATGCAGATGGGGCGCTCGATGAGTTCGAGCCTTGGACAGGCCCCCACCAGCCGCCGCACTAGCCCAAAATAGCTCCCAGGCAGAGCCTCTCCAGGCCATAGCCGAACTATGAGGCCCTTCATGGCCTGTTCGGCTGCCTTGTGGAGCTCGACCAGTTGCTTCAGCTGGTCGCTCAGGGGCACGGGGTGTCCGGCCTCAGCATACTGAGACCAGAACACCTTCTCTGTCGAGCTGCCCTCCTCGGCTCGATAGAATGCGGCGGCATCGGACACGCTACGGGGAAGATCTGCGAATGCTCCTGGAGAGCTCCGGATTCGGGTGAGTAACAAGTAACTCACGTTTATGTGTTTGCTTTGCATAAAGAATGCCTTACCCGTCACTATCTTTTTCACCTCATCCAACTCCTGGAGGGTCTTCTGGGATTCGGCCTTGGCAGACTTGGCATTTTCAATAGCCACCACGAGCTCGGACGCTCGCGTCTTTGAGTCAAGCTCCAAACTCTCATGTTTCTCCATGAGAGCCTGGAACTCTTGCCGCACCTTGCCAACCTCGGCCTCATACTTCTCCCGCTCGGTGCGCTCCATGGCCGCCCTCTTCTCGGCCTCGAGCAGCGCTTGCTTAAGGGTCACCACCTCAGACGTGGCCGCTACAATAGCCACGATAATCCTGTCATTTTTTGCAATTGCACCTTTTTTATATATATTTAAACAAGGTATTTCTTACCTTCCTTGTCCTCGAGCTGCTTCTTGGCACGCCCGAGCTCTTGCTTGAACTGCTCGAGGTTCTGCTTTAGCGTGTCCACTTCCGCAGTCAGTACGGCGGACGCCAGCAAAGAAGCCTGCATACGCATATTGACTCCTTTTTGTTAGAATCCTGCGAATTTTATTTGATCCTTTATTCGGCTTTTCTTCCCGAACGCCAAACAGGGCATCAGGGGCTACTGTCTATGTGGTAATATTATTTACACATTCGTTACTTACCTCAAAGCCTGTTAAAAGGCTAGCACAAGCTTCAGTCAGTCCGCTCTTGGTGGACTGAACCTTCTGGACCACCGCACTCATAATGGTGCAGTGCTCCTCGTCGATGGAGGCGCCTTTAAGCACCTCCAACAGATTGTCCGGCGCCTCCGGTTGGACGGGGGTCACCGGCACGGTGGGCTTGCTCCTCTTGGAAGGAGGCCGCCCGCCGGACTGTGGAACCTTTGAAGGTTCCGGAGCGGTGTCCGGCCTAGAGCCGGACTTGGAGCCCTGGGGGGTTTTATCCCCTTTACTCCTGGAGTCCGGGAGGTCGCCTTGCGGCGCCTCCAAGACCACCTCCTCCTGGCTTGGAACCTGCTGGGACAACACTTTGGCGTCGTCCGTAGGGCGGGGGGAGGTAGCCGTCGGAAGCGAATTCACATCTGACGAGTCTAGTGAACCGCTTGACGATGCGTCGAGCCGGTCTTTGGGTGGGCTGCATAATCATATTCGACATAAGGGAAAGATGTGCAAGAAAGGAATACTATGAATTACTCTGGTATCCGAATACTTACGATTTCGCCAGGGGCTTGGCCCTGAGTGGACACTCCTCCCCGACGTCGTCGGCATTGGGGGAGTAGTCCGGAGGAAGGGTTTTCCCCCTCTTGGACCCTTCGGCCTCCCCAGTAAGGGCGGCCTTCCTTTTTCTCTCTCCCCCCGCTGGAGGGGGAGAGGTCTCTTCTTCCTCATCCTCGTCTTCACGGGAGGAATGCGCCTTGGAGCCGTCGGATGATGAACCCGACACCTCCTGGTGTCGGGCACTTATTCGAGTCCCCGTGGCCTTCTTCGTGGCCTTCTTCTCCGGCACCACATAGGGTGTCGGAACCAGCAGCTTCGCCAAGCGGGCATCGGCTGGGTCTTCTGGCAAAGGAGCCAGACGGTCGATCTGTCCGGACTTCGCCTGCCAATCCTCTCAAAGGTAAGGGAGCTTAGATCCCACATAGAGTTAAACTATGAAAAACTAATACGCTGTAAAAGGTACAAACAACTTACCGCGCTAGCGTGACGCTGCGCGCTGAATCCGCGATCCTCGGTAGCGGATGCGGGAGCCTCGGCGCCCTTGAAAAGCACCTTCCAGGCATCTTCGTACATCGTGTCGAAGAGCCTGCTCAGAGTTCGGTGCTGCGCCGGATTGAACTCCCACAGATTGAAGGCCCGTTGTTGACACGGGAGGATCCGGCGGATGAGCATAACCTGGACTACGTTGACGAGCTTGAGCTGCTTGTCCACCAGGGATTGGATGCATGTTTGTAGCCCAGTCACCTCTCTTTTGCTGCCCCACGACAGGCCCGTCTCTTTCCAGGACATGAGCCGCGTTGGGGGTCCGTACCGGAACTCGGGGGCTGCGACCCACTCAGGGTCACGCGGCTCGGTGATGTAAAACCACCCCGATTGCTGCCCCTTCAGGGTCTCCACAAAGGATCCCTCGAGCCATAAGATGTTGGGCATCTTGCCCACCATGGCGCCCCTGCACTCCGCCTGGTTGCCACGCACCACCTTCGACTTGACATTGAAAGTCTTGAGCCACAGGCCAAAATGGGGGCGGATGCGGAGGAAGGCCTCGCACACGACGATAAACGCCGAGATGTTGAGGATGAAGTTCGGGGCCAGATCATGGAAATCCAAGCCGTAGTAGAACATGAGTCCCCGGACGAATGGGTGGATAGGAAAGCCCAGTCCGTGGAGGAAGTGGGGAAGGAACACTACCCTCTCATGGGGCCTTGGGGTGGGGAGGAGCTGCCCCTCTTTGAGAAGCTGGTACGCGATGTCGTTAGACAAGTATCCATCCTTCCTCAGTTTTTGATGTGTCCCTCCATGACGGAGGAGACCATCCACTTGCCTCCCGCTCTGGACATGGCTGGAGAAGGTTGAGGTGGGGAGTGCGGACTTGTGTGCTAGAGCCCGAGTGCGCAAAAATGGATAGGCAAAGGAGGAAGAAGGCGTAGGTGAAAAGGTGGATCCTTATCCCCTTATATGCGTGGACGCAACTACGTCTCCCCACCAGCCTGGTAAAACTCGCTTATCTCCAAGCGTCGTAATCAATGGCGCAGTTGGGTTACCCATGCCCGTATTGATGAGAATCCCGGAATCAGGGGACACGATCTCTGCTTTAACAAGACGTGCCAAGGAAACCGCCTCGCATGACACGCCGAGGTGGGACAATAAAATGATTCGAATAAAGGCTTGGCCGTGGTGCGATGTCACACTACGGAATACGTCAGTAGATTAGATTTGTGTAAATAAGGGTTTAGCCTCTCCGATCTTGTGGTAGATCTACTCTTGTACTACCCATATCATCAATATTAATCAAGCAGGACGTAGGGTTTTACCTCCATCAAGAGGGCCCGAACCTGGGTAAAACTTCATGTCCCTTGCCTCCTGTTACCATCCGGCCTAGACGCACAGTTCGGGACCCCCTACCCGAGATCCGCCGGTTTTGACACCGACACGGTTCATCATGTAACAGTCATAACCTAGGGTGACACAGAACTAGCTCCAGTTCATCAATGTAATGTAGGCATGTATTCCGAATATAGTCATACGTGTTTATGGAAAAGAACTTGCATGACATCTTTTGTCCTGCCCTCCCGTGGCAGCAGGGTCCTTACGGAAACTAAGGGATATTAAGGCCTCCTTTTAATAGAGTACCGGAACAAAGCATTAACACATAGTGAATCCATGAACTCCTTAAACTACGATCATCACCGGTAAGTATCCCGATTATTGTCACTTCGGGGTTAATGGATCATAACACATAATAGGTGACTATAGACTTGCAAGATAGGATCAAGAACACTCATATATTGATGAAAACATAATAGGTTCAGATCTGAAATCATGGCACTCAGGCCCTAGTGACAAGCATTAAGCATAGCAAAGTCATAGCAACATCAATCTCAGAACATAGTGGATACTAGGGATCAAACCCTAACAAAACTAACTCGATTACATGATAGATCACATCCAACTCATCACCTTCCAGCAAGCCTACGATGGAATTACTCACGCACGGCGGTGAGCATCATGAAATTGGTTATGGAGGATGGTTGATGATGACGATGGCGACGGATTCCCCTCTCCGGAGCCCCGAACGGACTCCAGATCAACCCTCCCAAGATGTTTTAGGGCTTGGCGGCGGCTCCGTATCGTAAAACGCAATGAATTCTTCTCTCCGATTTTTTTCTCCCCAAAACACAATATATAGAGTTGGAGTCGGAGGAGCTCCAGGGGGCCCACAAGGTAGGGGGCACGCCCTAGGGGGGCAGGCGCGCCCCCCACCCTCGTGGATAGGTGGTGGCCCCCTGGCCTTCATCTTTTGCAGGTATTTTTTATATTTTCCAAAACGTTGCTCCGTGAAGTTTCAGGTCATTCCGAGAACGTTTGTTTCTGCACATAAATTACACCATGGTAATTCTGCTGAAAATAGCGTCAGTCCGGGTTAGTTCCATTCAAATCATACACGATAGAGTCCAAAACAAGGGCAAAAGTGTTTGGAAAAGTAGATACGACGGAGATGTATCATGCTCCTAGGGGGATAGATTGGTAGGAAAAGACCATCGCTCGTCCCCGACCGCCACTCATAAGGAAGACAGTCAAAAAAACACCTCATGTTTCAAATTTGTTACATAACGTTTACCATACGTGCATGTTACGGGACTTGCAAACTTCAGCACAAGCACTTCCCAAATTCACAACTACTCAACTAGCACGACTTTGATATTATTACCTCCATATCTCAAAACAATCATCAAGCATCAAACGTCTCTTAGTATTCAAAACACTCCTAGGAAATAAAAAATACTAATCTTGAATACCTAGCATATTAGGATTATTTAAGCAAATTACCATGCAATTTAAGACTCTCAAAATAATCTAAGTGAAGCATGAGAGATCAATAGTTTCTATAAAACAAATCCACCACCGTGCTCTAAAAGATATAAGTGAAGTACTAGAGCAAAACTATATAACTCAAATGATTTAAGTGAAGCACATAGAGTATTCTAACAAATTCCAAATCATGTATGGTTCTCTCAAAAGGTGTGTTACAGCAAGGATGATTGTGGTAAACTAAAAAGCAAAGACTCAAATCATACAAGACGCTCCAAGCAAAACACATATCATGTGGTGAATAAAAATATAACTCCAAGTAAAGTTACCGATAGAAGTAGACAAAAAGAGGGGATGCCTTCCGGGGCATCCCCAAGATTTGGCTTTTAGGTGTCCTTAGATTATCTTGGGGGTGCCATGGGAATCCCCAAGCTTAGTCTCTTGCCACTCCTTGTTCCATAATCCATCAAATCTTTACCCAAAACTTGAAAACTTCAAAACACAAAACTTAAAGTAGAAAATCTCGTGAGCTCCGTTAGCGAAAGAAAACAAAAGACCACTACAAGGTACTGTAATGAACTCATTCTTTATTTATATTGGTGTTAAACCTACTGTATTCCAACTTCTCTATGGTTTATAAACTATTTTACTAGCCATGGATTCATCAAAATAAGCAAACAACACACGAAAAACAGAATCTGTCAAAAACAGAACAGTCTGTAGTAATCTGTAGCTAGTGCAAGATCTGGAACCCCAAAAATTCTAAAATAAACTTCTGGACGTGATAAATTTATCTATTAATCATCTTCAAAAATAATTAATTAAATATCACTTTCCAAATAAAAATGGCAGCAGTTCTCGTGAGCACTAAAGTTTCTGTTTTTTACAGCAAGATTAACAAGACTTTCCCCAAGTCTTCCCAACGGTTCTACTTGGCACAAACACCAATTAAACACAAAAAACACAACCTAAACAGAGGCTAAATAAATTATTTATTACTAAACATGAGCAAAAAGCAAGGAATAAAAATAAAATTGGGTTGCCTCCCAACAAGCGCTATCGTTAAAGCCTTATAGCTAGGCATAATATTTCGATGATGCATCTTATAGGAAAACAAATTATCAAGGCAAGCAAAAACTAGCATATGCAAGGAAGCGGAAAGAAACAATAGCAATCTCAACATAACGAGAGGTAATTTAGTAACATGAAAATTTCTACCACCATATTTTCCTCTCTCATAATAATTATATGTAGGATCATAAGAAAATTCAACAAAATAAATATCACATAAAATATTTTCAACACGATCCACATGCATGCAAAGTTGACACTCTTCCAAAATAGTGGGATTAACATTAACTAAAGTCATGACCTCTCCAAACCCACTTTTATCAAAAACTTCATAAGATTGAACATTCTCCAAATATGTGGGATCTAAAGTTGACACTCTTCTAAACCCACTTTCAGTAATATTGCAAACACTATTATCAATCTCATATTCATCATGGGGCTTAAATAAATTTTCAAGATCAAAAGAAGAATCACCCCAATCATGATCATTGCAACAAATAGTAGTCATAGCAAAACTAGCATCCCCAAGCTTAGGGTTTTCCATATCATTAACACAATTGACATTAGGAGAATTTATAATAACATCATTGCAATCATGCTTTTCATCGAAGGAACTATCAAGTATGGGTGCAATAGCAACGATCTCATGTTTAACATAAGGAACTATAGCAAATTCATCTTCATAAATATTGGCATCATGGCCACAAGAATAGCAAGCATCATGTTCATCAAGGGATATTTCAACCAAATCATCGGAATCATCATTATCTATAGATTCATGCATATCATTATTTTCTTCCAAAGCAACGGTCATTCTTTCAATAAATTCTTGGACATAGACATTATGAGCAAAGTTTTCATTGCAATATTTAAGTATGACAGAATTTTCAGATTTATTAAGAGTAAAATCATACTTTTCAATCAAAGAAGCAACTTCATGAGCACCCTTAAAAACGACAAATTCTTCAATTTGTTCGATATCATAGTAACTATAAATACCCTTTGCATAAGAAGATAAGATTTCATTATTATTGAACTCACAAAGATGGGGAAGGTGTTTTTTAGGGTTCTTAGAGCAACATGTAAAATCACAAATTTCACAAAGATTCCAAGCATAGCATAGCAAACTATTTATATGATACCATAAGAGCTTCCCTTTTTCAGACAAACGATGACGCACAAAATGAGCATGCTCATCTAAAGATTTCCCATCAACTAGGCTAGTTGGGGTTTCAGCACGAGCGCATAAGGATCAAAGATGATCCAAGTAGAACACTTTAAGTGGATCCATATCAATAGATTATTAGCAAGCAAATGTAAGGCACATGGCAACACAAGCAAACAAGCGAAAGAGGCAAAAAGAGAAAGAGAGGGAGGATAGAGAGAGAGCGCGAATAAAACGGCAAGGGTGAAGTGGGGGAGAGGAAAACGAGAGGCAAATGGCAAATAATGTAATGCGGGAGATAGGGATTATGATGGGTACTTGGTATATTGACTTTTGCGTAGACTCCCCGGCAACAGCGCCAGAAATGGCTTGTTGTCGGGAGTTAAATCTTGACTTGCGCGAACCTCCCGGGCAATGGCGCCAGAAATCCTTCTTGCTACCTCTTGAGCACTGCGTTGGTTTTCCCCGAAGAGGAAGGGATGATGCAGCAAAGTAGCGTAAGTATTTCCCTCGGTTTTTTAGAACCAAGGTATCAATCCAGTAGGAGGCTATGCGCGAGTCCCTCGTACCTGCACAAAAAAAATCCTCGCAACCAATGCGATAAGGGGTTGTCAATCCCTACACGACCACTTACGAGAGTGAGATCTGATAGATATGATAAGATAATATTTTTGGTATTTTTATGATAAAGATGCAAAGTAAAATAAAAGCAAAGTAGAAGGCAAAAGAAATAACTAGGTATTGTAAGATTAATATGATGAAGATAGACCCACGGGCCATAGGTTTCACTAGTGGTTTCTCTCAAGAGCATAAGTATTCTATGGTGGGTGAACGAATTACTATTGAGCAATTGACAGAATTGAGCATAGTTATGAGAATATCTAGGTATGATCATGTATATAGGCATCATGTCCGAGACAAGTAGACTGACTCCTGCCTGCATCTACTACTATTACTCCACTCATCGACCGCTATCCAGCATGCATCTAGAGTATTAAGTTAATGAAAACAGAGTAACGCCTTAAGCAAGATGACATGATGTAGAGGGATAAACTCATGCAATATGATGAAAACCCCATTTTGTTATCCTCGATGGCAGCAATAAAATACGTGCCTTGCTGCCCCTACTGTCACTGGGAAAGGACACCGCAAGATTGAACCCAAAGCTAAGCACTTCTCCCATTGCAAGAAAGATCAATCTAGTAGGCCAAACCAAACTGATAATTCGAAGAGACTTGCAAAGATAACCAATCATACATAAAAGAATTCAAAGAAGATTCAAATATTGTTCTTAGATAGACTTGATCATAAATCCACAATTCATTGGTCTCAACAAACACACCGCAAAAACAAGATTACATCGAATAGATCTCCACAAGAGAGGGGGAGAACATTGTATTGAGATCTGAAAAGAGAGAAGAAGCCATCTAGCTAATAACTATGGACCCGTAGGTATGAGGTGAACTACTCACACTTCATCGGAGGGGCTATGGTGATGATGTTGAAGCCCTCCGTGATCGATGCCCCCTCCGGCGGAGCTCCGGAACAGGCCCCAAGATGGGATCTCGTGGATATAGAAAGTTGCGGTGGTGGAATTAGGGTTTTGGCTCCGTATCTGATCATTTGGGGGTACGTAGGTATATATAGGAGGAAGGAGTACGTCGGTGAAGCAACAGGGGGCCCGCGAGGGTAGAGGGCGCGCCTAGGGGGGTAGGCGCCCCCCCCCCCCTACCTCGTGGCCTCCTCTTTTGTTTCTTGACATAGGGTCCAAGTCTCCCGGGTCTTGTTCGTTGAGAAAATCACGCTCCCGAAGGTTTCATTCCGTTTGGACTCCGTTTGATATTCCTTTTCGTCGAAACCCTAAAATAGGCAAAAAAAACAGCAATTCTGGGCTGGGCCTCCGTTTAGTAAGTTAGTCCCAAAAATAATATAAAAGTGGGTAATAAAGACCAATAATGTCCAAAACAGTAGATAATATAGCATGGAGCAATCAAAAATTATAGATACGTTGGAGACGTATCAGCCCGCTGCAGGAGCAACTCCAGATGTTATGAACGTCTGGCAGAGCAAAGCTGATGACTACTCGATAGTTCAATGTGCCATGCTTTATGGCTTAGAATCGGGACTTCAACAACATTTTCAACGTCATGGAGCATATGAGATGTTCCAGGAGTTGAAGTTAACATTTCAAGCAAATACCCGGATTGAGAGATATGAAGTCTCCAATAAATTCTACAACTGCAAAATGGAGGACAATAGTTCTATGAGTGAACAAATACTTAGAATGTCTGGGTACCACAACCATTTGACTCAACTGGGAGTTAATCTTCCTGATGATAGTGTCATTGACAGAGTTCGTCAATCACTGCCACCAAGCTACAAAAGCTTCGTAATGAACTATAATATGCAAGAGATGGATAAGACAATTCCCGAGATCTTCGTAATGCTAAAAGCTACGGAGGTAGAAATCAAGAAGGAGCATCAAGTGTTGATGGTTAACAAGACCACTAGTTTCAAGAAGAAGGGCAAAGGGAAGAAAGGCAAGTTCAAGAAGAACGGCAAGCAAGTTCCTGCTCAAGTGAAGAAGCCCAAGTCTGGACCTAAGCCTGAGACTGAGTGCTTCTACTGCAAAGGGACTGGTCACTGGAAGCGGAACTGCCCCAAGTACTTGGCGGATAAGAAGGATTGCAAAGTGAAAGGTATATATATTTGATATACATGTTATTGATGTGTACCTTACTAATGCTCGTAGTAGCGCCTGGGTATTTGATACTGGTTCTGTTGCTCATATTTGCAACTCGAAACAGGGGCTACGGATTAAACGAAGATTGGCTAAGGACGAGGTGACGATGCGCGTGGGAAATGGTTCCAAAGTCGATGTGATGGCCGTCGGCACGCTACCTCTACATCTACCTTCGGGATTAGTTTTAGACCTGAATAATTGTTATTAGGTGCCAGCATTAAGCATGAAAATTATATCTGGATCTTGTTTTGATGCGAGACAGTTATTTATTTAAATCAGAGAATAATGGTTGTTCTATTTATATGAGTAATATCTTTTATGGTCATGCACCCTTGATGAGTGGTCTATTTTTGTTGAATCTCGATAGTAGTGATACACATATTCATAGTATTGAAGCCAAAAGATACAAGTTTAATAATGATAGTGCAACTTACTTGTGGCACTGCTGTTTAGGTCATATTCGTGTAAAGCGCATAAAGAAACTCCATGCTGATGGGCTTTTGGAATCACTTGATGCTTGCGAACCATACCTCATATGCAAGATGACTAAGACTCCGTTCTCTAGAACAATGGAGCGAGCAACAGACTTATTGGAAATAATACATACTGATGTATGCGGTCTGATGAGTGTTGATACTCGTGGCAGATATCGTTATTTTCTGACCTTCATAGCTGATTTGAGTAGGTACTGGTATATCTACTTAATGAAACATAAGTCTGAAACATTTGAAAAGTCCAAAGAATTTCAGAGTGAAGTGGAAAATCATCGTAACAAGAAATTTAAGTTTCTACAAACTGATCATGGAGGTGAATATTTGAGTTATGAGTTTGGTCTTCATTTGAAATAATGCAGAATAGTTTCGTAACTCACGCCACCTGGAACACCACAGTGTAATGGTGTGTCCGAACGTCGTAACCACACGTTATTAGATATGGTGCGATCTATGATGTCTGTTACTCATTTACCACTATCATTTTGGGGTTATGCTTTAGAGACGGCTGCATTCACGTTAAATAGGGCACCATGTAAATCCGTTGAGACGACACCATATGAACTGTGGTTTGGCAAGAAACCCAAGGTGTCGTTTCTTAAAGTTTGCGGTTGCGATGCTTATGTGAAAAAGCTTCAACCTGATAAGCTCGAACACAAATCGGAGAAATGTGTCTTCATAGAATACCCAAAGGAGACTGTTGGGTACACCTTCTATCACAGATCCGAAGGCAAAATATTCGTTGCTAAGAATGGATCCTTTCTAGAGAAGGAGTTTCTCTCGAAAGAAGTGAGTGGGAGGAAAGTAGAACTTGATGAGGTAATTGTACCTTCTCCCTTATTGGAAAGTAGTTCATCACAAAAATCAGTTCAAGTGATTCCTACACCAATTAGTGAGGACGCTAATGATGATGATCATGAAACTTCTGATCAAGTTACTACCGAACCTCGTAGGTCAACCAGAGTGGTACGGTAATCCTATTCTGAAGGTCATGTTACTTGACCATGATGAACCTACGAACTATGAGGAAGCGATGATGAGCCCAGATTCCGCGAATTGGCTTGAGGCCATGAAATCTGAGATGGGATCCATGTATGAGAAAAAAGTGTGGAGTTTGGTTGACTTGCCCGATGATCGGCAAGCCATAGAGAATAAATGGATCTACAAGAAGAAGACTGACACTGACAATAATGTTACTGTCTACAAAGCTCGACTTGTTGTGAAAGGTTTTTGACAAGTTTGAGGAGTTGACTATGATGAGACCTCACTAGTAGCGATGCTTAAGTCTGTCCGAATCATGTTAGCAATTGCCGCATTTTATGATTATGAAATTTGGCAAATGGATGTCAAAACTGCATTCCTTATTGGATACCTCAAAGAAGAGTTGTATATGATGCAACCAGAAGGTTTTGTCGATCCAAAAGGTGCTAACAAAGTGTGCAAGCTCCAGCGGTCCATTTATAGGCTGGCGCAAGCCTCTCGGAGTTGGAATATACGCTTTGATAGTGTGATCAAAGCATATGGTATTATACAGACTTTTGGAGAAGCATGTATTTACAAGAAAGTGAATGGGAGCTCTATAGCATTTCTGATATTATATGTGACATATTGTTGATCGGAAATGATACTGAATTTCTGAATACCATAAAAGGATACTTGAATGAGAATTTTTTAATGAAAGACCTCGGTGAAGCTACTTATATATTGGGCATCAAGATCTATAGAGATAGATCAAGACGCTTAATTGGACTTCCACAAAGCATATACCTTGATAAAGTTTTGAAGAAGTTCAAAATGGATCAGTCAAAGAAAAGGTTCTTGCCTGTGTTACAAGGTGTAAAGTTGAGTCAGACTCAATGCCCGACCACTGCAGAAGATAGAGAGAAAATGAAAGTCATTCCCTATGCCTCAACCATAGGTACTATCATGTATGCAATGTTGTGTGCCAGACCTGATGTGTGTGTTGCAATTAGTTTGGCAGGGAGATACCAAACTAATCCAGGAGTGGATCACTGGACAGCGGTCAAGAACATCCTGAAATACCTGAAAAGGACTAAGGATATGTTTCACGTTTATGGAGGTGACAAAGAGCTCGTCGTAAACGGTTACGTCAATGCAAGCTTTGACACTGATCCAAATGACTCTAAGTCACAAACCAGATATGTATTTATATTCAATGGTGGAGTTGTCAGTTGGTGCAGTTCTAAGCAGAGCGTCGTGGCGGGATCTACGTGTGAAGCGGAGTACATAGCTGCTTCAGAAGCAGCAAATGAAGGGGTCTGGATGAAGGAGTTCATATCCGATCTAGGTGTAATACCTAGTGCATAATAAAAATCTTTTGTGACAATACTGGTGCAATTGCCTTGGCAAAGGAATCTAGATTTCACAAGAGAACCAAGCACATCAAGAGACGCTTCAATTCCATCCACGATCAAGTCAAGGAGAGAGACATATAGATATGCAAGATACATATGAATCTGAATGTTGCAGACCCGTTGACTAAGCCTCTCTCACGAGCAAAACATGATCAGCACCAAGACTCCATGGGTGTTAGAATCATTACTATGTAATCTAGATTATTGACTCTAGTGCAAGTGGGAGACTGAAGGAAATATGCCCTAGAGGCAATAATAAAGTTGTTATTTATATTTCCTTATATCATGATAAATGTTTATTATTCATGCTAGAATTGTATTAACCAGAAACTTGATACATGTGTAGACTAGCTCGTTAATCAAAGATGGTTAAGTTTTCCTAGTATGCCTGGTATGCCTCTACTAGACTAGCTCGTTAATCAAAGATGGTTAAGTTTCCTAGCCATAGACATGTGTTGTCATTTGATGAACGAGATCACATCATTAGAGAATGATGTGATGGACAAGACCCATCTGTTAGCTTAGCATAATGATCGTTTAGTTTTTCTACTATTGCTTTCTTCATGACTTATACACGTTCCTCAGACTATGAGATTATGCATCTCCCGAATACCAGAGGAACACCTTATGTGCTATGAAATGTCACAATGTAACTGGGTGATTATAAAGATGCTCTACAGGTGTCCCCGATGGTGTTTGTTGAGTTGGCATGGGTCAAGATTAGGATTTGTCACTCTGTGTATCAAAGAGGTATCTCTAGGCCCTCTCGGTAATGCACATCACTATGAGCCTTGCAAGCAATGTGTCTAATGAGTTAGCCACGGGATGATGCATAACGGAATGAGTAAAGAGACTTGCCGGTGACGAGATTGAACTAGGTATGATGATACCGACGATCGGATCTCGGCAAGTAACATACCAATGACAAAGGGAACAACGTATGTTGTCATGCGGTTTGACCGATAAAGATCTTCGTAGAATATGTACTAACCAATATAAGCATCCAGGTTCCGCTATTGGTTATTGACCGGAGATGTGTCTCGGTCATGTCTACATAGTTCTCGAACCCGTAGGGTCCGCATGCTTAACGTTCGATGACGATTTATATTATGAGTTATGTAATTTGATGAACCGAAGTTTGTTCGGAGTCCCGGATGAGATCACGGACATGACGAGGAGTCTCGAAATGGTTGAGAGGTAAACATTCATATATTGGAAAGTTACATTCGCACACCGGAATGGTTCGGGTTGTATTGGATGAGTTTCGGAGTACTGAGGGTTACCGGGACCCCCCCCCCCCCGGGAAGTTAATGGGCCATACATGGGCCTTAGTGGAGGAGAGAGGGCCGGCCAGGGAGGTGGCGTGCGCCCCCCTTGCCCAATCCGAATTGGACAAGGGGTGGGGGCGGCGCCCCCTTTCCCTCTCCTACTTCTCCTCTCTTTCCCTCTTTGCTATTCTGAAAAAGGAAAAAGGAGAGGGGAATCCTACTTGGACTAGGGTGGTGCACCCCCCTTGGGTCGGCCACCTCTCCTCCCCCCTTTATATACGTGGGAGGGGGGCACCCCAAAGACACACCAAGTCTTTTCTTAGCCGTGTGCGGTGCCCCCCTCCATAGTTACACACCTCGGTCATATCGTCGTAGTGCTTAGGCGAAGCCATACGCCGGTAACTTCATCATCACCGCCGCCATGCCGTCATGCTAACGGAACTCTCCCTCGGCCTCAACTGGATCAAGAGTTCGAGGGACGTCATCGAGCTGAACGTGTGCTGATCGCGGAGGTGCCGTACGTTCGGTGCTTGGATGGGTTGGATCACGAAGATGTTCGACTACATCAACCGTGTTACTAAATGCTTCCGCTTTCTGTCTACGAGGGTACGTGGACACACTCTCCCCTCTCGTTGCTATGCATCTCCTAGATAGATCTTGCATGATCGTAGGAATTTTTTTGAAATACTGTGTTCCCCAACAGTAACTAGGACAACAACAAAAAACAATCTCCTAGTTACATGTTGGGGTGGACTTGCAAACCAGATCAGAAGAGTTAATGTAAAAAATGGACATATAACTAGGTAGGATAAAGCCCAGGTATGGCCAGTTGTGTGTTGAGATCACTCGTTAATTGATGAAAAAGAACATAAGAGAGAACTGAGAGTGTCGGTAGAGAGAGATAATCCTTGTTTCTTTTTTATGGTCATGAGGTGACTCTTCGAACTGTAAGGGCATCTTCAACGGCAACCCGTAGATTTCCTCCCGCATTCGTCCGCGGATAGGGGGGCTAGTCCATCGACATAGATGCAGGAGGATGCCATCCAACCGTAGCCGCATACATCCAACCTTTCTCATTTTTTTCAAGTCTGCATGATCAAATAGCCGCATGCAATGGCTACATATGTTCAAATAGCCGCATGCAACACTAGTTCAGATTTTTAAAAGTTAAAATATTACATCCCAACATTGTTGTCCCCTTTCACTGCCCACTAATGCTCAATCAAATCTTTATTTAGCTCCTCGTGAGTTGGTCGATGCCGAATTTGTTCATGCATTTGAATAAACTCCTCAAATGTGGATGGATTATGGTCTGAAAGTTGGATAGGATCACCCATTTTCTCAAATTCCAGAGCTACGGCAGCATCGTCACCCTCATCCTCGACGATCATGTTGGGCATGATCACACAACATGTCATCACCTCCCACAAGGTTTATGGATCCCATTGTTTTGCAGGTCCATGAACAACTGCAAAACGGGCCTGCAGAACTCCAAATGCCTTCTCAATATCCTTTCTAGTTGCTTCTTGTCTTTGGGCAATGTGAGCCTTTTTCTGGCCAAGTGGGTTTAAGATGGTGCTGACAAAGGTAGCCCATGGAGGATAGATACCGTCAACCAGATAGTAGCCCATGTTGTACTCATGTCCATTGACAGTATAGTGGCAAGGAGGAGCTTTTCCTCCAGCCAGCCTCACAAACAACGGAGATTGTTGCAACACATTGATGTCATTGTGAGACCCGGGCATGCCAAAGAAAGCATGCCAACTCCAAAGATCATGTCATGCAAATGCAACTGCTCTAAGAATGATGGTGGGCTTCTTAACATGGCCCTCATATTGCCCTTGTAAAGCCTTCGGCCAGTTCTTTCATTTCCAATGCATGTAGTCAAGAGAACCAAGCAAACATGGCCACCCTCTTGCTTCTGAGATTACCATGAGCCTCTCAGTGTCTGCATAGTTGGTTCTCTCAGGTACCGAGGTCCGAACACCTCGACCACGGTAGTTGCAAACTTGACCATGGCATCTCCGCATGTGCTCACAGACATCCGCATGTACTCATCCCATGAATCAGCTGTCGTGCCATATGTAAGCATCCGGAGTGCGGCCATGCACTTCTAGTAACTAGAGAAGCCAATCATTCCCACGACGTCCTTCTTCAAGATGAAGTAGTCATCGTAGGACCGGATGCCATGGTACAAACGGTTAAAGACAGTCTTGCGCATCCGAAAGTGCCGACGAAAATGGTTAGCAAATAGTGCATTGGGGCAAAGTAGTCGGCCATCGGCGTCAAATGGCCGCGCGCCCTGTTGCGATTGATCACTCGATCACCCTTGATCAAGCCCTTGAAATTGAGAACATGCTCCTTCACACGCTTCTCGTCTTCAAGGACCGCCTGCATCATCGTCGTGTCATCAAAGTACTCCTCGTCCGACGAGTCGTCGGACGGCTCAACATACTTCTCGTATATGTACTCCAAATCAGAATCCATTGCTAGAAAGAAGAAGGGACAACTGTTTTCAGCTCCGGTGATTCATCGAACCGTTGCCGGGCATGATGAGAATAGCAGTAGCGGATGGTACCTGGCGGGGCGGTCGGGAGGACAGGGGTTGAACGGAGACGGAGGGGAAGTGGGGTGGAGGCCTGCTGGAGCGCTGGAGGTGACGGAGACGCGGATTTCCGGCACGGGTATGGCACGGTGACCGGGGTGGTGAAGCGGCGGCGGCAGTAAGAGAGAAAGAATGAAGGAGAGAAAATGGGGCCCGAGAAGGGTTTTGGATGGGCCTGGGATGCCGGATTCCTATATTTCGCGTGTCCGGACTCTCGCAAAGCTCCCCCACTTTTCTCTCTGGTTTATGGGAGAAATCGTGTCCGGACCGCCCAACTGACCAATACAGGCCCACGCTGGATGGCTTCCGTGATACGGACAACGCGATCCGGACGGATGCGGGCAGTTTACGGGTCCGCCTTGAAGATGCACTAATAACGGTGGAAAAAAAGAAGACAAACAAATGGGCCAGCCTGCGCAATGAACAATGACATGAACAAGCGGACAAAAAAGCACCGCAATGGACAGTGAGGCTGGATTAAGTTTACAGGATAATTAAAGACGAACGGAGCAAATGATGTATGACTTAGATTGGACTTAAATGTAAGGTAAGTATATTACCCCATCCGAAACACTATTATATTTCTTTACGGAGAGGATGTGAAATAGCAATTCCAACAAGAAAACCCCGCGAGGAGAGGTTTCGGGCCCTCAGCCTCCGTGGCTTCACGTGGCCTGTTCGATCAAAGCGATCCAACGGCGAGCTGGGCGACCGGCGGAAGCCGCCGATCAGTCGGTCGATGCAAAGCCTTTGAACGGCGACCGAAGTGGCAGGCTGTCCAAGAACAGAATCCAAGTACAAGTAATCTGTTGGAAATAGCATAAATCTCACGACAAATTAAACTATGATAGGCCTTTTGCGGTCAAAAAAAAAACCTATGATAGGCTTTCAGGCCGGCCGAAAGCCGAGTTAGCGCGTGCCAGATGAACTAGGCCTGTATATCGATCTGGGCGCTGGTTTGCCGCCGTACCGTGCCGTGCCGTGGGTATCCAAATCATGACAATGGCCCCATGAATTGTTGCACCCGGCAATAATTAGCATTAGCACGGCTACGGCTACGTACTACGAGACCAAAAGGCACATGCTTTTCGTTCAGAACGTATATGGGACATGCCATATACTCCCTTTTTTCGGTTTATAGGATTTATTTTAAAATTTTAGTTTTTCCATTTTATAAACCTTAATTTGGTTGTTCTCTATCACATGTTCAGACTTCAAAATGCATTAAATCATTGTATGCAAATATTAAGAAAAAACTGACCAATGCATGCATTATAATTAATGCATTCGTCAACATAATTTTTTGAGAAAAACAAGAGCATTAATTGGTTGCTTTTGTAAACTATAAAAAATATTCCACCACTTATCATCTATCTTGTTTGGTGAGATTTTTAAATTGAGCCTTATAAACCGAAAATGAACGGAGTAACCTACGTAAAACCTGTGAGTGAGGAAAGCCTGAGGAGTAGTAGATCCGAAAAACAATGGAGCAGCTCCAAGAACTACTAGTAAGTATATCCTAGCTAGCTCTTGATGGTGCTCCCGTAAAGTAAAGCCCGGTCGCCGCGCACATTTTAGCAGGCTGGGAGCATGGTTAATAAGAAAGCCTGCTGCCGGCTATATATGTACGCCATGTCACTTATAGCCTTCGTAATAGCCTGCTAGTATAGTAGATTGACTGTAAACTATTCCCTCCGTTTTTAAATATTTGTTTTTCTAGACATTTTAAATGACTACTACATACAGATGTATGTAGACATATTTTAGAGTGTAGATTCATTCATTTTGTTTCATATGTAGTCATTTATTGAAATACCTAAAAAGACAAATTTAGAAACGGAGGGAGTAGCTATCAATACTTAATGCGTGCATGTGAAAGGAGGGAAGGAGACGCATGCTGATTGGCGGGAATGAATGAAGCGCTAGCTCAGCCAGCTGCATGCGGGTTGGATTTCTTGTTTCCAGCCCTGTAGCCGGCCATAACTGAAGCGCCCGCTTGCTTCTTTTCTCTTTCTTCTCTCTCTTCCAGTTATGATTTCGATGACGTGGAAGTTCTTATAGCCTGCTGACTGGGTACTATTGTACTTGCTCTGAAAAGATATACGAGTACATACGGAGAGAATGTGCTATAGTCCTATATCGTTTCATTCATTCACGGATCTCGACGCACGCATGCATGCATGCATGGCCGTCCGCCACGAGATAATAAGGTTCCTGATTAGACGAGACGAGAGGCCGAGATCGATCGCTCCGGTGTGTTTTCCTCGCTTGATTACAATCATGGGGCGCTTCAAAGTTGGTGCACCTTTCGCTAACACGGCACGGGAGCCTGCCTGCATGCCTGTGGAAGAAAGCGCAGTGATAGTTGTTAATTGGATTCTTTTCTCGACAGGGGTCGGGTGATAATTAATCCGATTCTACCATCGATGTGTGCATGCCATGCCACTTGTGAACAGTGACCGATCGATTCAGTTCATGTGAGGGTCCAGGTCACTCTTGGCCGGCCCTACATGCCCCCGTATGCCCGCCCCATGCATGCCGGGAGAGATGAGAAAGGGCAACTGTGTACACTAGTAGTAGCTTGTTCGGCCCCGGCATGCATTACCTTCGGCCTCTGGTAATCTCCAACTTCATCGTGCTTGTTTGCTTGCTTGGGGATGTGTCTGTTGAATGCCAACCTAGAGAATAGTCCTGCCATCATCGTGTTCTCGACGGACAGGGCAAATCATGCAAGAATTAACACACGGCTTGCTTATTTTCTTAACTAGTTACTACCTCTGACTTATTATTTTCTTAACTACTAGTGTTTTTTTTGCGAGGGTTAACTACTAGTTACTACCTCTGTCCTGGTAAACCCCTCGTATTTTGTCTCAAATTCTGACCATTGATCTAGCTCTCGATGGTGCTCCCGTAGAGTAAAGCCCGGTCGCTGCGCACATTAGCAGGCCGAAAAGCACGACCACACAGTCAAGATACACAGAGAGTATGTGCTGTCGTATACTACTCCATCCGTTTTTATTTAGTCTGCACATTGATTTTGGTCAAAGTCAAGCTTTATTAACACATAGAATAACAAATCAATATCATTAAATTCATTACTGAACTCTTACATCATATAGATTTGTTATGATAAATGATTTTTTTATAAATTTGATAAAACTTTACGTAGTTTGAC
This sequence comes from Triticum monococcum, assembly GCA_034509565.1. Taxonomy (NCBI): domain Eukaryota; kingdom Viridiplantae; phylum Streptophyta; class Magnoliopsida; order Poales; family Poaceae; genus Triticum; species Triticum monococcum. The sequence goes on from CM067846.1 coordinate 617,228,952, forward strand.
TCCAATCCGATCTACTCCCTTCGTTTCGAATTACTTGTCTTGAATTTGTCTAGATACAGATGTATCTAGACTTATTTTAGTGCTAGATACCTTCATATCTGGACAAATCTAAGACAAGTAATTTGAAACGGAGGGGAATAGTATGCAGAGTAAAAATAAAGCGAAGGGAGTACTATATCGTTTCATTCAATTACACAGATCTCGACGCCCGCATGCATGCATGCATGCATGGCCGTCCGCCACGAGATAATAACTTGGTAAGGTTCCTGATTAGACGAGACGTGAGGCCGAGATCGACCGCTCCGGTGTGTTTTCCTCGCTTGATTACAATCATGGGGCGCTTCGAAGTTGGTGCGCCTTTCGCGGGCACGGCACGGGAGAGGGAGCATGCCTGACCGTCTGACTCACTGCATCTGCATGCCCGTGGAAGAAAGCGCGGTGATAGTTAATTGGATTCTTTTTTTGTGAGGGGTGTAGCCCCATCGATCGATCTGCATTGTGAACAGTGTGTGGCTGATGATGGATGGAGTTCATGTGAGGGTTCGGGTCTCTTCACCGGGCCTACGTGTAGGAAATGAGGTGATATGAACTGACGGATGCAAGGGTGGTCCGGCCGGGGGGCAAGGGGCCGGACTTGGGGACGAAGAGCTTGTGTTTGTCTCACACTCTCACCCCGATATGCCCGCCCCATGCCGGCTGCGGCCGGGAGAGATGAGAAAAGGCAACTATGTAGTAGTGCTAGTACTAGCTTGTTCGGCCCCGGCATGCATTACACATTGGGCGGGGCCTGTAGGTTGTGCTAATCTCCAACTTTACCATGCTTGCTTGGGGATGTGTGTGTTGAATGGCAAGCTAGAGAATAGTCCTGCCATCATCGTGTTCTCGACGGACAGTGGAAATCATGCACAAGAATTAACATAACGCTTGCTTATTTGCTTTATAACTATAGTACAAAGGGAGATAATCAACAATTTGAAACCATTTCGCTTGAAATTTATTAGAAAGGGATATAAGTAAGTGGTCCATGCATTGCATGTTCAACTAATGCTTCGGTCAATGTATTTAAAAAATCTTAACCGACGAAAAGAGGCTGGTAATATATTTCAGCGATGCGCACTTGAAAGTTGAAACTCGGCAAAGTATTGGAAAGGAGGGACAAACTTGGAGCATCTACAACTAGGATTGACTAATTTCGATCCGCAAACGTTCACGGACATGCTGTTTTAAGCCTCCATTTATGCATGCATGCAATCATGTCGTCTATATCCTCCCTAAATTGTCTGTCAAATGCATGTAGTTAGTGGGGATGAAAATATAAAAAGAAAAAAAAGAAAGAGAAAAACAAAATGGTCTGAGGGTTGCCCGGACATCCCCATATTTTTTCATTTTTGGGTGTGGATATGGGGATTACGGACACCCAATCATACGTGGACAAAGTGGGATCCGGTTGGATGAATTCTTTTCCGCTCTCTCCTGTCGGTGTTGGAAATGCCCTTATGTTACATACTACTCCCTCTCAAAAGAAACATAAGATCGATTAGATCAGTGCGTGAAAACCTCCGCGGGTTCTCATAACGCAAGTAGACCAAAGCAGGTTACATGGAAATGGCGCGCGTCAAAGCGCCACAAGGCCACTTTACAGCCTTATCGAAAACAAAGCTTCCCGGTTGATGCCACTCTCACGTCTTTTCCCTGCCCCTTTTGTGCCCCGGTCCTCCCTGCCCGCGGTCAACTTTTGCCCCCATTCATTCATGAATCGGCAAAAGGCCGAGCGAGCTCCAAACAATGGAATGCACAAGTTTTCACACCACAGCAACATCGACAACAAACAGCCCCACATGAAGTGATGGAAACACTACACATTTCTCAACTGTTTATCATGCACGTATCTACACGATGAAACGCGGTAGCGGCTCTGAAGACACTAGCGCGGGGTTAGCTAGGGAGACAGGGCGTCGTTGAGCCGTCTACGGGCCATCAATGTTGGGTGATGATGGTGTCAGATACCCCAGAGATTACAGATGAGTGGTGCTCTGCTGCTGATAGTACAGCTTTCAACCCTGCCTCCGTCTCCATGATACAGTATGGGGCGGGCGCGGTAAATAAGAGGGAGGGAGGGAGGGAGAAGCCACGCCCTGCTCCACCTCCGTCCATGCCTTTTGCGCCCACATGCTCCCCTCGTCTCGTTTAACCTGCGACCAGACCAGCCCGGGTTCAGGCACACAAAGCCAGTGAGAGTGTGTGTGTGAAGCTGTGAAATACTCCCAAACCGGCTTTCGCTCACATGCCGCTACTGCCAGTACTCCCGTCGACGCACGCTAGCTAGCTCCCTCCCTTCCTGCCTCACGCTCACACACATCCCTCCTCGCCCGCTTTCAAGCTCAGTTCATCCACAAGCTGAATCGCCGAGTGGAGTACCAGTGGCTAGCGACTGCTCTGGCTCGCCGCATTGCCTGCGCGGCGTTCATGGGCGCCGGTCGTGGGGGCGGTGGTGGCTTGTGAGATCCGGCGGCCGGCGGCAAAGGAAGGAAGGCGAGGCGAGCTGAGCTGCTCTTGCTGGCCGGTTCTTGCATGGCAACAGCCCGATGCGCCGGAGGATGGAGTGCTCCTGCGCGGGTGCTGGTGCTCCTCCTCTGCGCTCTCCTCTGCGCCATTGCGCTCGTCGCCGTCGTGCCGCTCGCAGCGCCCCCGGGAGAGGGCGCGGCGAGCCTGCCTCGTGCCGCATCGTCGTCGTTCCCGGTGGCGGCAGGTGGCCGGCGCGCTTTCGCGGGACCGGGGAGGTCCCGTGCCCGGAGATGGAACTCGGCGGGGCTCGTCGACAGCAAGCATGAGGTCCCGAGCGGCCCCAACCCGGACTCCAATAGGTAGATAGAGATAAATCCGTATCCGTCTCAGCCATTGTTGCTCTGCTTTCGACCATCTTTGGCAACGTACGCACACTTCATTCTCCTGTAACTTTTGCTAGCTCCCCTGCTACCATCTGTTGATCATATCTTGATAAGAGAATCGATGGATGTGCAAATAGTAGATGCCTACTTTTTCACTTGAGACTGCTTGGCCGCTGCTGCTCATGCGCCGGGTATCTATCATTGCTGCTACTTGAACATTTCTCCGAGCATCGCTGTTGGTTGTGCATTTCTCCAACCACAATGTACATGGCTGGTTGCTATCATCTTAATCTCGAAAAATTCGCCAACCAGTTCGTCAGTGTAATGTAATGTAATGCTAGCCCTGAAAAATGCCAAGGAAAAAGGGCCAAGCAGACTGTTTTGGGCAGAGATTGATATCGTGGGAGATATTCCTGCCGGGACACGAGCACAACACACAGATCGTATGCTAATAATTCCGGGCCTGGACCAGGCCATGCTGCGATGCGTGCCGTGCTTGGCGAGTTGGCGTGATGGAATGATGTGTTTTTACGTACGCGTCGTGTCCGCTTCTGCTTGGTCCGTGCGAGCGCATCATCACTCACCACTCTGGTCTGGTCTGGTCTGGTCTGGTCTGGGCGCATGCAGCCTGCGGCTAGCGGACAACCAGCAGCCGTTGGTCGTGCCTTTGCTGTCAAGCTGCAACCAACTCGACTACTCCACTGCACCACATACGCGATACGCATACGCATGGCTGAAGTTCAGCCGCAGATTGTACTGTACTCCGTACTGAATGTCTGTCTGAATGTTACTAGTATTGTGCAATGGGAATGGAGAGCTTTGGGTGATTTAATAAAATCTGTCGTGCACATGAACAAAAAAAAATGTTACTCCCTCCGTCTTATAATGTAAGACACTTTTTTACTCTAGTGTAGTGTCTAAAAACGTTTTATATTATGGGACGGAGGGAGTAGTACGCAGGGTATTAAACGTTTCGGGGCTGTCCTCAACTCATGTGAGGTAAAGGAGATACCCTTAATTACAAAACCGGAGATTCTCTTGAAGCAACGAAAGAACAAACCGCACCTTTTGTAAGCTCGATTCGGTTTTTACAACGCAAAATAGGACATGCCCTACAACCCGAACGTCCTCCGCGCCTTGTTTTCCTCCCTCTCCGATCATTGCCCACTCCTGCTTGCGGAGGATCGTAGGACGAGGAGGCCCCCTTCTTTCAAATTTAAGAACTTTTGAACATCATTACCGGGCTTCGAAGAGATGGTGCCCAATGCATGGAACGAGCATACCAAGCCTTACCAAGCCCTATTCCACAAGCTCAAGATGATCAGCAAGTGTCTTACCAAATGGAGTACACGTCTTTTCTCGAGGACCAAACTTCATCTCCATGTTGCCCTTTTGATCATCCTACGTCTCGACATTGCTCAAGATGATAGAGAGTTGTCTCCCGGCGAACACGATCTTCGTGCCCGGCTTGAAAAGAGAGTGGTTAGCTTGGCGGTATTGGATCATGCTCGAAGGAAGCAATGTGCACGACTTGCTAACCTCAAGGAGGAGGGAAGGGGGCGAACACTAAGTTTTTTCGTCAAAGAATCAGTGCAAGAAGAAGAACGAATCATATACACTCGACTAGTCACAACCATGGATGGGTCACCGGCCATGCTCCAAAGGAGACCGTCACTCATGATTATTTCTCGGAAGCAATTGGGAGGGGTCACCATAGCACTAAAGACTTCAATTGGGAGGAGATCAATGTGCACACCCACGAACTTCAAAGCCTTGATGATCCTTTCACCGAGGATGAGGCGAAAGAGGCAAGCGACCAAATGCCTAGTGACAAGGCTTCTGGACCAGATAGATACACGGGTGCTTTCTTCTAATATTGTTGGGACATCATCAAGAACAACATTATGTGTGACATTAGCCTATTCACGAGCCTCCATGCCATCAACCTTCATTGGCTCAACTCCGCCAACGTTGTGCTTTTGCCAAAAAAGATGGTGCGTAGGGCATCTCCGATTATAGGCGAATTGTAGGATCGAAAGTATGTCTAGAGAGGGGTGATTAGACTACTTGACCAAATAAAAATCTAGCATTTTTCCAATTTTAAGTCTTGGCAGATTTTAGCAACTTAGCACTAGTCAAGCAATCAACCTACACATAGAAGTCTAAAAGTATAGCAGCGGAATATAAAACATTGCACATGAAGGTAAGGGAGGAGTTTGGAGGGAGCAAACGCAATGTAGACACGGAGATTTTTGGCGTGGTTCCAATAGGTGCTGCTATCGTACATCCACATTGGTGGAGACTTCAACCCACGAAGGGTAACGGTTGCGCGAGTCCACGGAGGGCTCCACCCACGAAGGGTCCACAAAGAAGAAACCTTGTCTATCCCACCATGGCCATCGCCCACGAAGGACTTGCCTCACTAGGGTAGATCTTCACGAAGTAGGCGATCTCCTTGCCCGTACAAACTCCTTGGTTCAACTCCAAAATCTTGTTGGAGGCTCCCAAGTGACACCTAACCAATCTAGGAGACACCACTCTCCAAAAGGTAATAGACGGTGTGTTGATGATGAACTCCTTGCTCTTGTGCTTCAAATGATAGTCTCCCTAACACTCAACTCTCTCTCACCGATTTGGATTTGGTGGAAAGAATATTTGAGTGGAAAGCAACTTGGAGAATGCTAGAGTTCAAGATTCATATAGTTGGAATGGAATATCTTGGTCTCAACACATGAGTAGGTGGTTCTCTCTCAGAAAATGAATGTTGGAAGTGTAGAAATGTTCTGATAGCTCTCTCCTCAAATGAAGAGTGGGTGGAGGGGTATATATAGCCTCCACACAAAAATCTAACCGTTACACACAAATCACCAAATTCGATGGGACCGAATAATGAAACTCGGTCAGACCGATTTGATTCAATTTGTGAACATTAGGCTTTTTGGTGGGACCGACATGTCAACTCGTGTGACTGATTTCATTAGGGTTAGGACATAACGTAATCTCGGTGAGACCGATTACACAACCTCGGTGGGACCAATTTTGGTAATAAGCTAACCTGAGAGTTGGTCAGGCAAACTCCGTGGGACCGATTCGCTCATCTCGGTGAGACCAAAACGTTACGAAGGGGAAACAAAGAGTTTGCATTGAGAACTCGGTGGGACCGATCGCTCATCTCGGTTGGACCGAAACGTTACGAAGGGAAACAGAGAGTTTGCAATCCCATCTCGGTTAGACCGAGATCCCTATCGGTAAGACCGAAGTGACTAGGGTTTGTGGCAGTGGCTATGTCAAATAAAGTCGGTGGCGCCGGATAGAAAGTTTCGGTGGGGCCAAGTTTGACTTTTGGTTTGGGACATATGTGGATATAAGAAAGTAGTTGAGGTTTTTTGGAGCATATCACTAAGCATTTTGAGCAAGCAACCCATTAAGCAACACATCATCCCCTTTTAATAGTATTGGCTTTTCCTATGGACTCAATATGATCTTGGATCACTAAAAGTAAAATGTAGAGTCTTGAGCTTGAGCCAATCTTTTATTCTTAGCATTTTGAGGTGTCCACATTTCTAATCCATGCCATGCCAATCATTGAGCTTTCCTGAAATATTTATATTGAGATATCATTAGCTCAATGAGCTATATGTTGTTAGGAATTACCAAAACCATCCAGGATAGTTGCACTTTCACCAATTAGTCTCATCGACGTCATTGCAAAAAAATTGCGAAGGTTCTTACAAACCGACATGCCCCACATATGGTGGCCTTGTCTCCAACGTCGAAAGTGCCTTTATCAAAATAAGAAGCATACTTGACAATTTATGTATGTGCGCGACCTCGTGAGATGGCTCCACAAAGAAAAACCACCCTCACTGATATCCCGCGAGGCCTTTGACTCAAGAAAATGAGAGTACATTCTTGATCTCCTGCAATAGAATGGGTTCCGGCCAAAAAAAAATCACGACTGAATTACCACTTTACTCGCGTCATCTTCATCGAGGATTCTCCTCAATGGTGTGCCCCCCCCATCAAGCATGGCCACGGGCTCTACCAAGGCGGCCAGCTCCTATTTTTCATCATCATCGACCCCTCTAACATATCCTCGACTTGGCCACTCATCATGGCTTGCTTAAGAATATTAGAGGGTGTGGAGCTACATTTCGCACATCCTTTTTTGTGGATGACGCCACAATTTGGTGGCCCCTATCAAGGAGGACACCGACAAATCTCTCTTGCATATTACAATGTTTCAGTGATGTCACGGGGATGTCCAACATTTCTTCAAGAACTCTGTGGTTCCTATTTGGTGTGGGGCAACTTGACTTGGACCTTATCCTGGCAAACTTCCCAGCTAACTGGACGACTTTACCTATCAAATGTTTGGTCCTTCCCCTTTTGATTTAGCAACTAAAGAGAGTGGACTGCCAATTCTTGAGGATAAATTCATAGCAAGGCTCACGGCGTGGATGGGAGATAAATTACCACCATGGGTCGCAGGGCCCTTGTCAAGTAGGTCCTCACTTCCCTAGTGGTGTACCACTACACCCTGCCTGTCATTCTTCCGAGTGCCCCCCACAACCTAAACAAGATCGAGCGCGCCTTGGGTCCAGGGGAGCTAACCAAAGGAGATCGCCCGGTTCCTTTTTTGCAGTCTCCACGAGGAAAAGGCGGAAGGCTAGAGAGGCAATGATGATGCATAGAATGTTTTGTTACCACTCGGACTTTGGACTTCATCCGGGAATCACCCTCTCAGTGTGCCTTCGCAACAACCCCCTCCGTGAGGATGCTGAGGATGACATTGTTTGGAAGCTAACTTCGAGTGGTCACTACTCCACGTACCTCCTCCTACCATGCCCAATTCTTGGGAATGATCCACACGCCCATGAAAAGAACAATATGGAAGCTATGGGAGCCTCTGAAGGTCAACTTTTTGCTTGTATTGCAATCCAAGATAGTGGCCATCTTGTGGATTCCCCCCCCCCCCCCCCATGCAAAAGATAAAATAAAACTGTGTCACACCTCTTTCAGAAGTGTCGCTTCGCCTTGAGGCTCCGAGGGCTTGTTAAGGATTGGATTCATCCCTATGCAATCAACATTTCCACGTGGGTGGTCGAGCGATCCATCAAGGAATAGTGGATCTCAATCTAGGATTTACATATACCACACCTCAAGCAATGGCATCAATCATTGTGCTTGTTTTTCTTCGTTGCTTCACTGGTTTTCTTTGGGTTTTCAGTTTTTCAATATTTCTTCACCGATTTTCTTTGATTTTTTTACTTTTTCGACACATGTAATTTTTTTTCAATACATATTTTACATTTTTAGTATCCATGTGGAACATTTTCTTGATACACGCTGTACATTTTCCAAATACATGATGTATTATCTTTACAATATATTTTAAATATACTGTTTGAATACATGGTAAACATTTTCTAAACACATGTGGAATTTTTTATAATGGAAGAAACTTTTTTTAATGCCTAATTTTTTAATTTAAAATGTCACGTACATTCTTTTGCATGGTACTTAACACTTCTTTATAATACGTGAACATTTTATTTACATTTTGAAAAATATATTTTAAAATTCCATGATATTTTTAAAAGACATGAACATTTTTTGGAAAATATCACATACATTTTTCGAATGGTATGGAGATTGTTTTAAATATCACAAACATTTTTTGAATGTCATGAACATTTGATTTCAAATGGTATCAACATTCATTGAATCGTCATTTTTAAATGAGCAGTTAATTTTCTAAGATTTTAAAATAAAATAAAAATTAAAGTACTGTAATAAGACAAAAAATCGAAAATTGCGCTAGGTCCCCTCATGGGGTGGCCGGCCCATTTGGGTGAGAGAAAGCCCCTCCCTTTCAGCATGGGCTTTGTGGGAAACGAGAGTGGGCTAGAGCCCGAAGCTGATGGGCCGTTGAAAGACATCTTGTTCTTGTGGATTCTGATTTTCTCTGAAGAAAACAGTAAACGCACCTGGCCACTGATTTCTCTCCAGAAAAGAACTTGTGCCAGTGAAGAAGCAGTTCATCCCAAGTAGCACGAGATAAAAAGTCCACGACAAGCAATCCACCTGAAATCGATAATATACAGCTGCCTTCACGGCAGCAACTAGCCATCCTGAAATCGATCAGTCCGGATCAGGACACAGTTTTTCCAAATGCACGCAGTCTGAACTTTCCAGATCTGACGAGGAGCTAGCTTCCTAGTATATGGGATTACCGTTGCCACTCCTGTCATTTCTTTTGTAAATACACTGCCAAAAACGTTTTTATATTATGAGACGGAGAGAGTATACGGAAGTCAATCAGATTGGTGCTACTAATCAATGCACTCGCGTAGTAGTAGTAGTACTGTAGTGGGTCTGACCAGTACAGTACTGCTCATGCTTAGCTTGACTACCCAGGAAGCACCCCCATGTGGCACAGTACTGCTCACCATACTCGCACAGTGGGCTTAATTAGTAGTACTATGATGTTTTGTTAATCCTAAATTGTCGCCATCCTAAGGAAAATCTTACTGCCACTACCAGTTGATCTAGGCAGATGGAGACCGGCGAGAATGGGAGATGTCTAGCCTTAATTGCTCGCCGCAGTAATTTGGTCCTGGAGGCAACGTGCTCGTCACTTATTCTGAACAAATTTTGGAATTACGGGACATATTCCGAAAACGCGAACATTTTTTTTAATTTATCAGAAAAATATACGGTAATTTTTATAAATCCCGAACAGCTTTTTGAAAACATGAACATTTTTTGAAATTTCGAATGATATTTTCCTTAAAACGGAACTCTTTTTAAAATGAGAAAAGAAACCGATGATAACTGGTAAAATAAACCAAGGGAAAAATCTTGAACCTGAATTCACTGTCAGGAACCTTCCAGAACTAGAAGGTTTCTGGAACCGGTTAAAACCGGACTGGAACCTTGTCAAAGTTGCTGAAACCGGGATTGTGCAGAGGGGGGCGGGCATAGCTGCTAAATGGGCCAGACTACTTGATGGAGTGAGCGTTTTGCATCTCGTCAGAGGCGACAAGTGGGCCAGAGCCCGGAGCTGATGGGCCGAAAAACCAATCCCTGCGAGGCCGTTGGAAGACATCCTGTGCATTCTGTAGCATAAAAAGAAAGCATCTTGTGCATTCTGATTTCTCTGAAACAAAAACAGAAGCACACATGGCCACTGACGAAGCAGCTAACTGCTGTGCTGCCACAGTTTTCGGCCACAGTTTTTCCAAATGCGGTTCGAGCTTCTCAGATCTAAGGAGGCGCTACCTGCCAAGATCATCAGGCCAGCATCTCCGTCCAGGAGTCAACCGGATCGGTGCTCCTAATCAATGCACTCAAGCAGCAGTAGTTTTTCTCCGGCGGGACCAGTACAGTGCAGTGCTCGTGCTCAGCTTGACTGCCCAGTACAGTGCAGTACGCACCCCCATGTGGCCATGTGTGCGCTGAACAGATTACAAATCAGAGTAGTAGAACCAACACTTGCGTCATTGCGTGCCTCGTGGCTCAGCTCGACGCATGTGGAAGCGAAGGGGGTGGGCTGAAAGGGGCTTAATTAGTACAGTACTATGATGTTTTGTTAATCCTAATCCTAATCTAATCTGTCGCCTTCCTCAGGAAAATCTTACTGCCGCGACCAGTGGATCGATCGATCGATCTAGGCAGACGGCGACCGGCGGGAAAGGGAGATGTCTGCCTTTAATTGGTCGCGGTAAACCGGTAGCTTGGCCCTGGAGGCAACGTGCTCGGCACTTGAGTTGAATGCCGATGGTACATGAGTGACCGCGACGGCCGGACGGCCGGCCGCGACGGTGGAGCCGGGTCACCGGGAGGCCTTGCCTTGGCGCGACCTGCACCGACGACGTTCATGAGATGGCCGGTCGGTTTGTTTGTTTGTTCACCGCTGCCGGTGGCCACGTTACTCGCTGGTTGCACCTGCTGGAGTACCACACGCCACCGATTGATCCATGGTTTTACCGCGCCTGTCAAATCCCAAACCCTCTGCACGAGTAGACTCAGACATGATCTTACGACACCTAGCACGTAAATTCACAGGCCAAAGCGTATACGTACATCGCAGTCGGGATTTCTGATACGTACCGACCCATGGCAACGCGGTCTGAACACTGAACTAGCCCTTTTCTTATGAGAGGGGTGGCGTACGTGGACTCGCCGTCAGCAGCTATCATCTTCTCATCAGCTCCTCCTTTCGACGGCCGGGAGAACATGTCCTGTCCAGCTCCGCTCCGTCCACAATTCCTTTCACACAACGCCGCACAGTCAAGCACACGAGCGACACACGGCCGATCCTTACCAGCCTGCTGGTCTCGATCGGGCTCTCAGCAGCGACGCCGGAAGGCCGGTCGGCACGGCGAGTATTTGCGACCCCTGCAGCACATTCCTACAGCGACAGCTAGCCCTGGTGCAACAGTCCTTGTCATGAAAGAAAACAAAATGGTGTTCCCTCTTACCTTGGACCATGGGTCAATTAAATTCAATTTAACCGACTTTTTTGAGACCTAACTTTGCACAAATATATTTACCTGGGGTCTGAATGCATGGTTTATCTTTCTCTCTTCTCCTGTTCGTGCAACCCAAAGTGGAAGAGGTTGGTCTGAAATCGTTGGAGGCAAATTAGGAGCAGGTTCGGTAGGTGTGCTTCGTCCATCACTATTCACTGCCTGCCAAACAGAAATTCACTCTTCACTAATCACCGTACTCCTACTAAATTGGGTAAGCAAGATTTTTTTTAGAGATAGAACAGTGGGTCAGTGGTACTGTGGTGGTACTTTTTTTTCTTTGAGGGGTGGTACTGTGGTGGTACTACTACGGCCTTCCCCATGGTCCAAAGATGGATGGATGTGATTGACCAGGTTTTTTTTTAGCATCAGTACAGACACAAGCGTTCATATACACGTGCATACACCCACCCATATGAATGCACATACGCATACCCTACCTCTATGAGCACCTCCGAGAGACTGAGTCGGCATATCATCTTGAGATTTACGAAGTCACCGTAGGCGCCTCGTCGTCGACGGGAACGTCTCCTCCCACTGAAAGCGCATCGCCGAAAATCCTGAAATAAATTCAGAAATAATGCGAGCACCAGGATTTGAACCCTAATGAGTTAGAGATACCACTATCCACCTAACCAACTCAACCACAGATTGATTCGCGCTTGACCAGGTTGATAGGCCACCCTGGGTCCTCGGTGGATCGTGGCCACTAGGATAGGATCACACAATTCATGCACGGCCCGCCCGGTGAGCCCACACTGTTCCTAGCCGACGAGACGAGGGCCCATTTGAGGACGACAGGGTCAGTCCCCCTCCGCTGGATAAACGGAGTAATTCGGCTCATTTCTAAAATTATTATTATCACACCGCAAACACCAGGCAAAAAGAAAATGGGAAGCTGCAATTTTAAATAAGAAAAGTAAAAAATAAATACCGGATGACCTCTGGAAACGCTCACCGGATAAACACTCCGTCGGTCGGCAACATGGCGTCACCGTACCGTTTTCCAATTAAAGAAAACGCAAACGGAAAGCATGATCACACACCCTACTTTAGAGGATTATATTTAGCAGCAGCAAACTTCCGAGGCAGCTTACTTACTAAACTTGCACAGCTGATGATGGCGCCGTCGTCACGGCATGCACAACCCCTTTCCTCCACAATTAAAAAGACGATTTGCATAACCTAATCCGACGGCGCTGCCGCTTTCCAGCCAGATATGCGGCGGGGCAGTGGCAGAGGACACATTACAATGCATCCATATGGATGGATAGATACAGGTGTTTTCCTGCCCTCCGGCGCCTTTAACCGGAAGGCTCCTAATCATTCCTTAATCCTCATCCTAGTGCGTGATTAAACAACGCGATTAACATGCCTCGGACCAACTAAATTAGCATTGTGCTCTGGCGTCCACAGAAACTACCCCCGGCCCGGCTTTCATGGCCGCTAACTACCAACTGGCGCTCACATGGCCTCATGCATGTGTTGTTAGTTAATTTAGTTAGTGGTAGTGGTACAACTATAAGTCTTTATAAATCCCTCCTTAAAAGTCTTATTTCATAAGTCTCAAATGCCCACTTTAAGTCCCTATAAGTCCCTCCTGTTTGGTTTAGATGGGACTTATAAAGACTTATTTAAGTCACTGGACCAATAAATTCCTGAAAACAAACACCCTCTAATATGATTACATGCATCTGGGTCAATACTAATCACATTACTCAGTGAAGTCTGGCCATGCATGTGAACCATCCTTCTTTATCGAAGTATATATGAACTTGTACAATTTCTTTAGAAATACTTCACCCCAATAGACATGGGATAGATTAGCCAGATCTATGAAAGGGTGTGGCTAGGTCTCAGTCAACTGAGATTTAACCAAATCTCAGTCAAGTGACATAACGTGCTAGAGATAAAAAAAACTGATTTTTTTTTTCACGGATTTCAATGTAAAATCTCATGGATATAGCATCGATTGAGACTCGACTAAGCTTGCAATACACCCGAACCTCTCTTGGTGGCGGCCAACTTGACTTCAGCATTTTTGAAGCGATTATATTTTGCGTCACTTATTAGAATCACAGCAAACATTCGTTATATAGGAATCGTACCACTAATCATATCATGACACCGGTTGTTAAGTTTGTTGCATTATCCGCCGATGGCGATCTATCCACAAAAAAAGCCCTTGCAGCACAAACGGGGGGTCCACGCGCTTCCATGAGCTCCATTATCTCAGGCGGGTCCCACATTTCAGTGTGCCAGCGTAGTTACTCATGGCATCCCAGGGCACCTTTCTGAGGGCACCCATTAGTGCGCCTAGCAAGCGAGCTTTAGGAACATTTAAGTATTGACGGGGTCACGGAGCAGCGAGTCGCGTCGTCGCCGGGCGCTCGGCGCCTTTGGCGGCCTCACGTTTGACGGCTGGTTTGGCCGCATGCGCCACCGTGCGGTGCCAGCAGCCTGCCAGATCCGCCGTCGATCGCCAGGACGCAAGCGGTGAGTTTTGTCGCCGACGACGACGCGGATCCGGATCGGCAGTGCTCAGTGCTCACGGGAATTCGACAGCGGCAGTAACAAAGATCCGGCCGAGCGCGCCGGCCGACCGGGGCCAGGCCGGCGGGCAGGCAGACAGGTGGGAGCCCGCGCCTGCGACGCACGATCGCCGTGGCCCAGATTTTGACCAGGGGAAAGCCACGACTCGACCGGATCTCCCCCGGCGGCGACAGCGCGCCAGTGCGCCACTGCGGCCGGCTGGGCCTCAACTGCCCGACTGCCTAACACGTTGCCGGAATTAACCCCTCCTCCGTCTCCCCCCGCGCGCGCGCCGGCGTGGCCCAGGGTTCGGACCGACTGGCTGCCCTGCCTGCCGCGGCGGCACATGGAAGGTCTGCCGCCGCTGCTGCCGGTGGTGGCGCCTCGTGGACGTGGACGTGGCGGCGTGGCGCGCTGCCAGATTTCTACCGCCGCGTGGAGTTACTGTGGACCCCCTCGCCCGGTGCGTGCATGGTCGTGTGGGTGTGGCCTGTCGGTTGGAAACGGAGCCGCCGTGGGTGCCCCGCCCACGGAAACGCACCGGGCGCGGGGGTCCGATCACGGTGCGGTGGAGCCAACTGGGTTCACGAAGGCCGAGAGAGATGATGAGCCGCACAGCACGGCGGTGCGGCTAGCGAGGAAGGAGCTGGCACGGCGGGAAGGGCCGGGTGACGGGGGGATGGCGTGGCGTCGCGCTGTGTGTTTGTGTGTGGGCCGTGGGGGGCTCTGCTTTCCAGGCGAGCCCGACGGTGGCTTGGCGCCATGGTCGAGTCGGACGCGCGGCCCAGCTGTCGCCGTCGAACCGTGAGGCACGCACGGCACGGCAGCTCCGGAAGAGACAACTGGCCACCGCGAAACGAACGGCAAGATAGAAAAACGTTGCTACTTTTTTTTTTGAGGGGGCGTTGCTACTTCAGGGGCATGGGCCATGGCAAAATCGCTGCGTCCACCAAACTCGTGCCCGCGTCCACGCCGGATCCGGTTACGCCGCGAGAGCGACCTCCTCAGCTGCGATTTTTTAGTCCGGTCGTTGGTGACAAGGGTTTTTATACTCTTGGATTGGATCTGGTTTACCGCTTAGTCCTGTTGTCTGTATATTGTCCTCTCCAATGAATCCATGATTATCGCCCTTCATCAAAATACTTACATGACATTCCATATTTTTTTTTCAACAATGATACCGCCCATCACCAAAAACATGCCATTTTTTCCACGAAAATAATAATTCTACATGCAATTAATTTTTTTTCACCGGCGGCAGTTGTCATATTCTTCTCCGGTTGTCTTTCTTACTACTGACCGCTAACAATAAAAAATGCCCGCGTACTATCTACAAAATCTTTACGAATAAATGCCTCATATCACTACATCCATGATCGATGATGGTTTTGTGCCTTCTCGTCGACACCTACTACGCATAGTGGTTGCCGGAGGCCGTTGCAACATAGTCCACTATGTTACGATTCTCGTCGGTCGATGGTGGTATGGCGTGGTCCTCAGCCTTACCCGTATGCCTTCTATGGGATGGACATTTCACTTTGGTGCGTACTTTCGGTGATGTCTCAACCATGGCATCCCGTGTCATCAGACACAATCGACCAACAGAGGAGCACCAGTAACAACAAGTGGCATCTGTAGAGATCATATTAGGGAATGACTATATCTAAAACTTCAAATCGATGCATTATATGCTCCCTATGTGAAATCATACATCACTTGCTTGAAGCACAGCTATGTCATTCTATTTTTCCACCCTTGGACGCTTTCATATTCCTCTCCATCTTTCTTTTACCGCAAACCGCTATCCTTCTCCGGTTGTCTTTTGACGGAGACCGATATCTCTCTCCGGTTGTCGAGCCTTCGAGTACTTACGTTGGTCATGCATTTTCTCACACAAAAACATTCATCATCATCACTTTTACTTGATAACAGAAAGTCGTAATTAAATATTCAAATGAGGGGGTGGCGGTGGGGAGGATAGTTGATGGTTGTTAGTCATAATTGGTGGTGCCTTATACCCAAAATTGTCCGTGTACCATCCACCTGATAGATGAAGGCTTTGGCCTTCTCCCCGATGTCTAATTTGCTCTCATGGTCATCAGATGTCACTATAACATAATTTGTCGTGTTATGATCCTCATCCGTCGATGATGGTGTGTCATCATCCTCATCTTTGCCTGAGAGTTTTCCACCGGATGTACGTTCATTGACGTTTGAATCAACCGAACACCTTTTGAATAAGTATCTAAATATTCGACGGCGTTTTATAGGGAAAAATATTGACGGCTCAAGAGGCACATTTGAGTTGGGGTAGTCGTTCGCTAATATTCCACCTTTTCTGTCCCATGATTATCATCTTCCTCAAAAAACGACTATTTCATTCGAATTTTTCACCCTCGAAATCACCCATCACCAAATTTCTATATGCCATCCAATTTTTTCACCGGCGGCGGCTCTCATATCCTTCTGCACGTGGGGTGCAGCGCCTCCTACTTATGTAGATCATGATTTTTCTCTCAAGAAAATGCCACGAACTCACCGGCCATCATCACTTTTTTACTTGACAATCTATATGTCATCCAATTTTTTCATGGGTTGACCCTCACATATTCTTTTCCGGTCGTCTTTTTTACAAGTGACCGCTACCCTTCTCCTGTTGTCTAGACGTCGGTAACACGAGCGTTTTTTTAGGGGGCATGGTGCCTTCTCATACCTATGCAGTCATGCATTGTGTCGCATGAGGACATCCGTCATCATTGCTTTCACTCGACGATAAATGCTCGTAAATATGGCTAGGGGGGAGGGGGGTTGCGGTGGGGAGGGCAGTTGGAGGTTGCTGGGCACAATCGGTGCCGCCCTCCTACCCAAAAACGCACGCGTATCATCTACAAAATCTTTACGAGATAAATGCGTCCCATACCTACACCCGTGACCGATGAAGCCTTTGTCCTTCTCATCGACGCCGCCGTGGTCGTCGAAGGTCACCATAACATAATCCATGGACGTTCGTCGATGTTTGAATCGACCGAACACCTTTCGAACAAGTCGAACATCATTTATATAGGGAAAAACTTCCCGCGTACCATCTAGTCGATGTTTTGAACCGAGCGAACACCTTTCGAACAAGTCGAACATCATTTATATAGGGAAAAACATCAAGAACTCGAGAGGCACATTTCACTCTGGCGCAGTCGTCTGATGATACCCGAACCCTGTCATCCTTGATACGTGCCATCAGACATAAGTGGTGGATAGAAGAGCGCAGGTAACACATGTAGCATCAGTAGAGATCGTACTATATAATTACAGAATGGCAATATCTAGATCTCCCAATCAATCAATACGTAGCGTGCTCACCTAGAACTAAAATCAGATGCTACTCACCTGAAGCAAATCAATCATTTGTACCACCTCCACCAGGCGAAGAAAACCATCCCCACCCTAGACGAGAAGCATCGCATCGCGGCGGCCCGCCACACACCTCCAGGGTACACCCAGCATTTCCAATCCATCCGGCGGAGAAGAAAAGACTATTATACAAAAAGAAGGAAAAAAGAAAACGTAGAAACCAACCCAAGAGCAGCGAAAAGTGGCGGTGCGGGCCCCACGGCACCAACACACGCATTCGCGGCCGCGCCACCCCCATCCCAACTGTCGCCACGCATCTCCCGACGCAGCCCAACTCCCCGCCAAAACTCGGGCGGGCAGTCAACACGGGCGCGCCCCCAAAAGCGGGCCCGCTTCCAGAATCCCCCCCCCCCCCTAATCGCACCGCTGATCCCACCCGCACCCGCCCGCCTTATAACGCCTCCACGCGCCCCATTCCCCCCATCCATCCCCATCGCCGCCACCAACCCTAGCCCCCAGCCGCGCCGCCATGGCCGACTCCGGCGACTCCTCCCCCCACTCCGCCGCCGACGACGCGCACCACCACCACCACCCCGACTCCACCACCACCACCAACGCCTCCCCCGACTCCGCCTCCGCCGCGGCGGCGGCGGTCCCGCCCCCGGCCCCGGCCGTGCCGGCCAAGGTGCGGCTGATGGTCAGCTACGGGGGCCGCATCCAGCCGCGGCCGCACGACAACCAGCTCTCCTACGTCAACGGCGACACCAAGATCCTCTCCATCGACCGCCCGCTCCGCTTCCCCGACTTCTACGCGCGCCTCGCCGGCCTCGCCGCCGCCCGCGGGGACCTCTGCGTCAAGTACCAGCTCCCCGGCGAGGACCTCGACGCGCTCGTCTCCGTCACCAACGACGAGGACCTCGAGCACCTCGTCATCGAGTACGACCGCCTCCACCTCTTCCGCGCCCCCGCCGCGCCGGGATCTGGCGGCTCGTCGCGGGGCGGGTCTACCCCCAGGCTCCGGGTGTTCCTCTTCCCCGTCGCCCCGCCCCCGCGCCCCGCCTCACCGCCCAAGCCGCAGCAGCAGGAGCTGCAGCGCGAGTGGTACCTCGACCTCAAGTCCGCCAGCCCGCCTCCGCTGCCGCAGGCCCTGGCGCCGCCGCCGCCGCAGATGCAGAACCAGCAGATGCAGCAGCCGCAGGTGATGATGAAGCAGGAGGCGGTGCCCGTCCAGTCGCCCCCTCCCGCCGCGCCCATGGCCATGCCGCAGTCGGTGGTGGCGGCGTCCAAGACCGGCCCCGACTACCTCTTCGGCTTCGACTACGGCTTCATGCCGCCGCCCGCGGTCAAGGTCAAGGACCCGGCCGGCGATCCGCCCAAGATGAGAGAGAACGTCCCCGTCGAGATCCCGCCCAAGAATGAAGACAGACACCCCAACCCCGCCGCCGACAACAACAACAACGCCATGGTGTCTCCCGCCGTCTCCCCCGCCGAGTTCCCTCGCCAGATCCCGGACCTCGAGAAGCTCCAGCTCGCCGACAACGCCACCCAGCAGCAGCAGCCACCACCAGCTCCTGCTCCGGCTCCGGCTCCGGCGCCCCAGGCCGCCCCTGCTCCTGCTCCGGTCGTCGCCCCGGCCGCCCCTGTCCCAGCGCCCTTGTCGAGGAACGGCAGCGACGACTCCCTCACCCGCGCCTACCCTCCAGCCACCGCCACCCCGACTGCCGCAGCAGAGTACTATGTCACCAAGTTCCCGGAGAAGCCCCCCGTCCCGCCTCCATCATCGGCTCCCCCCGCGGCGGCCTTCCTGCCGGTGCCGGGCAGGTATGGATCTGTTGCCCCTGGCTCTGGCGCCGACCCTGGCCCTTTCTTCTTCATCCCGGCGCCGCCCCATGGGTACTACACCAGCGCCAACCCCGGCGGCACCTCCTACTACGCCGTCCCGCACAACAACGGCAATGCCAACGGGAACGGCACCGCACCGCCCCCCGCCGTGTCGAGCGCTCAGGGCTACCCGCAGGTGGCGTACGACAGCAACGGCCGCGCCGTCTACTACACCGGCCTGCTCCCACAGTACCCTTCGGCCGTCAACGGCGGCGGCATGTCGGCGTCCTCTGCCGTGCTCGGCACGGAGCCCTCGAAGCCGGTGGCGGTGAAGCCGACCGTGTCGTGATCGATCGCTAGCCAGCTCAAGCCGCCTATCCTAAATTCAGTATGGGTTAACAGAGTCTGTCTGCCAGCCAATTTTCGTTCGTTCGTTGGATCGTCCAAGTCAATATGGGTTAAATATGTCTAGTTGGAATTCGTTATTGTGTCTAGTAATCCACCTATAATTTTTGCCTTTTTGTTTAGAAGTTTTCGGTTTGGGGTTCGTTCGTTCTGTGATACTCAACTAGGAGTGAGTGCTGCTGCTTGGTGTGCTTAGATGTACATACAATCCTTTGTGGACATAATGGATATTATATTAGCATGTTGGAGAGTTATTTAATTAACTGCATTGCCTCTTGAGTTGTTTAATTTTCTTCAGCTGATTATGTTATTGCCAATGTCAATGTGGCTGAATTGGCCATGTGATCTTTTGTGTTCTTTCCAAGCAAGGATATGAATTGAGGATGCAAATATCCCAGTGACAGTGAGGCTCCCAGTAGTATTTTGTTAATCTGCATACCAACTAGCTCTGCAGAATGGAAGCTCTCGCCTGATGAAGCACAGTGGCCTCCTGTGTTCTTCACGGGGAGCTAGGTTGCTGCATTTATGTTTGTGTCATTGTGTGTATGAACAGCCGTGAATGCTGGTTGTTGTGTTCATGTGGGAGCACGGGAGGTAACCATGATTATCTATGTCGGCTGTGGTTTCTGATTCTCAGATTATGGATTGTTGTTTCAGTCGTTTTTTTTGGTTTATGATAACCATGATTATTCAGGCTGTTGCGTTTGATTCTCTCATGTTATGAGATGTTGTTTCAGTCGTTTTTGTGAGTTTAGTGCTCAGCTTTGGGCACTGAATTTACCGAAATTTGGTGGAGCAGAGCACGCTGTTGTTTTACTGTTTTGCTGATCAAAATGAATGAAGAAGCTGAGATTTGACGAAGTGTCGGTCCATGACCGGGCGTGTTAACTTCTGTCAGGCTGTGGTGCTTTAATAATCGGGCAGCAGCTTCTGCAGGTAACACAACATGTCTTGTCTCTGGGCCAGGCCTGATCATACTGATGATATTTATGCTGTCAACAGGAGTCATCATGCTGATGATGCCGTATTAAGACACCCGAGCTGTGCAAGACAGTTTCTGTCTTTGTGCTGGGCAAAGTGCATCTGCATTACTGTTTATTTACTGGGGCTGCTGCATTTGCATTTGCATTCCATATCTATTCATCCTGACCTCCACTGCTCTTCTGGTCGAAGTGTGGAGAGGGAGACCGGGAAAACGCGGGAACAAGCTGCATAGCGAAGAGGATCTTGCATTCATTCTTTCGAGGTGCCATTGGAGGCAGCATCAGCCCATCATCATCATCATGCTCATGCGCCCTTTTGGGCAAAGATGTTTTGCTACGGCTTTTTGACCAAAGTGCAGTGTAATCCAATGTGCTGCTGCCGCTTTTGCTAACCTGGCTCCGGCTGTCTGTCATCGGCGGCAGATGCAGGGCAGGGTAGGGGCATCTCGAGTTGTGACCAGACCACCTTGGCCTTCTTGTTCCGGTGGTCGAGCTGGCCGGAATCAGCCCCCGGCTGCCAGGTATGCTGACTGCCGCAGCTGCAGTGGTAGCTTGGACCTGAAGATGCTAGCACCAGTATCCAGAGCAGAGGTGAACACCTCTCCAGTCTCCTTCCATGTGGCTTGTTGGCCGAGCAGTGGAAGAAGAGGAGCACTGCTTCCACGAAGCCGATCGAGCAGCGTGCAGCAGAGCCAGAGCCAGAGGCTGCACTGCTTCTGCATCTGCGTGCAGGTGCAGCCATGGCGTGGCGGGCACATGGAGGCTGGCATGGCATGGCATGGCATGGCATGGCCGCCCATGCCGCCGGCTTGCGGACGGAGGTGCCGGTGCTGGTTAGCCAGCGAGCGATAGCTTTCAATGCTCGTGTGCGTGGCTGCTGCGGGTTGCGCCGTATTAATCGCGTGGGATGCTGCTAGGGGCGATGGTTTGCTCATGTGCATGGCGTGACTTGGCAGCAAACAAACTGACCCCGGTGGAGTGTGATCTGTTCACGGCATGGGTGACACAAACACAAAGTTTTTGCTAAGGGTCCGCTCTCGCTCTCGCTCGCTTCGTCCGAAACCGACCATGGCGTGATGTGGGTGCTTAGAGCAACTCTAGCAGACCCCGCATCCAGCGCAAACCTGCATAATTCCGGCGATTATACGGGTTCGGCCTATTTTTCTGGTCAGACCAGAGCCTGAATCGGTGTTCGGCCCGTAAATATTTTTGCCGCACCCCGCAAACGCAACCCCCGAGCCACTATAACTGTGGGGCAGATGCGGGTCGAAATTCTATCCCCCCGCAGCCGCGTTCCCCTCCAATTCCCCACCGCGTCGCTCGATTTGTCGCCGCCGGCAATCCTTGAACTACCATGGCCGACTCGGGGGATGAGGCGGAGCAACGCTGCCGCGCCAGATCTGACACCGCGCGCAAGCGTGGGGCGCGTTGGTGGCTCAACCATGGTGCCCGCCCTCCGCCGGCATTCAACCGGCGCGAGTTCGACCTCGAGCGCGCCCGTCGCCGCCGCACCTCCTCCGGCAACTGGTCCGCAGGGATCTCATCCGGCCACGGTTTCGCGGGGTGCTCATCCGCGGGCGCATCAAGCTCGCGGCTTGTTCCTGTGAAGAGGGAGCCGGAGGAGGCCGTTCTCGATGCGCCGCCGCGCCGAGGCGTCATCGGACCCGAGGACTACCTCCTACCGGGGCAGGAGGAGCTCCTCAAGCGGTCGGCGAGGGATCAGGAGGAGATGGAAGAGCGCATCCGGGGTGAGCTCGAGTACGAGTGGCTCTTCCTCGAGACGGGCGTCACGGCATCGCAAGCGCACGCATCGTAGGAGGTTGACCTGCGCGTGATGAAGGCGGAGCAGGCGAAGCTCTACATCGAGGTCGACTCCGACTTCGACTGATCGCCGCCGGTGGGCAGCTACAGCAGGAGCTCCGGTGAGCTCAGTTTTGTTGTAGTGGTGCGGTAGCGTAGGCCTTGTCTAGCATCTCTGACCTTTATGTATGTATGTGGCGTGTACGAACTTATTATGCGAAGAAGAACCATGTATGCATGTATGCGAGCGAGCTCCGGCGAGCTGCTGCTTAAATTTCTCGCGCAAAACAACTTTAAAAAAAAATTAGGGGTTTGTTTGCGGTTTTTAGTCTGCCGCGGCAAATTTCGGCCTGCATAAGCTCCCCCATGTGACCTGCAACACAGATTATAGGTCGGCAAAATGCGGGGTCTGCTAGAGTTGCTCTTATTCGAGTTGCTCTTATTCTTCAGGTTTCATCCTAAGAGCAACTTCAATTGGGCGACCCATTTCGTCCGCCCACGTCCGTTTGGGTCGGCGCGGACGAAAGTGACGGCCCAAGGCGCCGACCCAAACGGATGCGCGTCTGTTTTTCGTCCGCGGGTGACCCATTCCAGGCCCATTTTGAGCCAGATTTGCGTCGGCGCGGACACGAGACGGGCGCGCGCGCGCTCGCCCTCTTTCCTCACCGGACCCGCTGGTCGGTGGCACATTGGATTCACACCTTCGCCCGCCTGCTACGTCGCCGACGCCGCTGGCCATTTTTCAGATAAAAATGGATACATAGATAATTCTAGCATACACAGATAAAAAGAAAAGACCACTACTCGTCGATTTCTGACTCCGACTCGGTAATGTCCTCCTCCGATGTCTGAATGTAGGCGTCAGCATACGCCTCGTCTTCAAAGTCCCAACCCACCGTTTCTCGTAGCATCAATTTTAATTGAGCTGCCTGCTTCCGCGAACGATTGTCCTCCCGATAGGAGGCTCGCTCCCTCCTCCTCGCGTCCCTCTCCGATCTCAATTGCTTGTAGAACTGGCGCTTGTCGATGATGTCCTGCGGGTAGCCTCCACGCCACAGCACCAAGGCTTCCACGTCCTTCTCTGCGATGGCGAGGCGACGCCGCCGCCTCCGGTGGACACGACGATCCTCGTCGGTGAAAAGCCGCGGGAGAGGCGCCAGATCCCGTGCCCGCTGGCTCGACACGTTGGGAAAATTCATATCCCGACGAGGCCTCAGGAGGCGCCACGCCGCCGCGTCGTGCGCGCGGGCCGCCTCCTCTGCGGTGTTGAAGGTGCCGAGGGCGAGACGTTTCTCGCGAAATCAGGTCTCGGCGGAGAAGGCACCGGAGCGGCGCTCGCGGACTCCGCGAAAATCCGAAGCGCGTAGGCGGCGGATCGACATGGTGGCGCAGAGGCGGCGAGAGTGGGCGGCCGACAGAGTGTGGAGAGAGCGCCTTCTTTTATAGCAAGCGCCGACCGCGGCGCGCGCGCGAACCTTTCCCGCGCGCTGGAGCGCCAAAACCAGCGCGCGCGAACCTTTCCCACGTGCTGGAGCGTCAAAATCAGGATGACGGCACGATGTTAAACGCGCGCGGTCATGAAAATGGATCGGCCCGTTGGACACAATGCCGACCCAAAACTAAAAAAGGGCGAACGGCGGACGGACGGCCGACCCAAACGGACAAAAAGCGGACAAAAACGTCGTCCGTTTGGGTCGGCCCGTTGGAGTTGCTCTAAGTATTATTCAGATTGTTCCTCTGAGTATTATACTGTAGCTGAAAGCAAAAGAAACTAACAGGCACTGATTAGGGCGGCCTACCACCTGACCCGGGGAAGGGTTGAATAGGGATGGAGAAAGGAAAGCGTGGTTGCTTTTGAGCTGGTTTGGTTTTGGGTCTTCTCCTCGGCTTGTTCCGAATGGCATGCATGATTGTTATGTTCTTCCGCGGGTTGGCTTGTCACCAATCATGGTTATCACCTGGACATGTAATCCCACGGCGTGCCTGACACTGCAAGCGTGCCTTGCTTCACTGCTGCCATGTGCAGCACCGTTCGCCCGCCCATGGGTTCCGCTCAGGTTGTTTTACTGTGCTAATGCATAGTTCCAAGGTTGACCATGGCGCGTGCATCAGGCCAAAGCAAAAAGAGCAAATCTGAGTGGAAGATGGCTCTGACCACACGATTGATTATACGGCAGAGTTTCATACGCACTCCCTCCATTTTCTACCACTCCCTCCGACCGGGTTTACATGACACTGCTTGTTTGTACCAAGTCAAACGTTGTTTTAACTTTAACCAAATTTATCAAGAACAAATGTACGCCGGGTTAAGAAAATTGGCTGGCGAATTCACCTTTCTGCCGCTCACAAACCGTCAACAAGGAACAACTTGTGCAGTTGTGAGGCACAAATTAGCTCGTGGAACACTCATTCGCAAATTTAATTTACAGTGAACGTGACCAAATTTACAGAGATAAATAAACCTCAGGACAGTGAGATGCATGCTAGCTTAGGGGTACTATTTTCCCCTCCTCAGACCAAATTGTTGTGCACGGTCGTTACCATCTGACACTGGAAATCTACTGGGGTGGATGTCAGATGTCGCGGCCACGTGCATGTGCTGGTGGTGTCGATCGTGGGCACATGTGTTAGTTCTGGTTCTATGTTTTGTAGCCACGTCCAAAACAGTATGAACTCAACCTTACTTGGCTGAGTTCATAGCGGCCGTTCAGTTCTGCTTCTGTGTTTTGTGGCCTTTGACAATGCATCCGCATGGTTCTTTAGAATGGTTAATATTTGGGTTCAAACTGTTTGTTCACTGAATTGTATGCCTGTTCAAAAAGCCGAAGGTTCACCGACTCTAGTGTTGAATTTACAAGTACTTCTGGTTCAGACTGTTTGCTTACTGAACTTCTCATGTCTGTTGCATGTTTTTCCCTGTTAGGTCAAGTTGCTGGATAATGTCAACATTCTGAGCTCAAGTTGGTCCGTTTGAGCGACAAGTATCTAGATGTATCTATTCACCATTGTGTTTCTTTGCATTGAAGTTACAAATTCTTCTGGCATGGTCGGAAACCATGAATACACGTGGGTTCATGACAGTTTGGGTCGATGCGCTCAGCTCGCTCTTCTCCGTTGCACGAATTAGGCCAACTCCACCGCCCGACCTTATCCTGTCCGGCCCGTCCGTTTGGGGTAAAACAAACAAAGAAGGCGGCCCAGCGCGCGACAGTCCGAACCCATCTTTTCTGTTTTATGTCCGGGCCGACCCATTTCGAGCGCAAACTTACGTCGGGTTTGGGTCACGACGGACACCAAACGGACGTGCGCCTCTTCCGCGTCGGGGCCGCGTGGTAGGCGGCTACCTACCTCCCACCCGCCCACATCAATGCACACGAGCGGGCGGCCCCACCTGTCATCCGCACGTCGAACGGTCCCCGTTCTTTTTTAAGTGGAAAGCGTGGACGGGTCGTCGTCCACACTGTCCCACGCCATCCCGCGGCCTCCTCGAAACCCGACAGCCCGAGTCCCAAACCCTAGCCAACACATCGCCGGCCGGCCGCCTGCAGCCATGGGCCGCAAAGGCAAGCACGACCGCGAGGCTGGTTCCTCGTCGGGACGCCGCCGCGAGTCCGCGTCGCCATCGCCACCACGACGGGCCCCCGCGCCGCCCGCCTTTTCCATCGTGCCCACGTCCGCCGGCGAGCGCGACCGACATTACATCCGCGCGTCGGTGTGCCGCCGTTATTGGGAGACGAGGACGCCGCTCCCCTGGAGCGTCCATCTTCCCAATAACTGGCATCTCTCCGCCGACCGGATCCCGATCCCGCCGGTCCCGACGAGCGGCCATGTGCGCGACACGGAGATCGAGCGCCGCCGCCTCCTCCTCCCCAACGACCTCTTCTACGACCCCAAGTACGCCCCCGACTCCGGGCTCTGGGACACCTGGTTTCGTGACGAGCACGACACTAGGCGAGCGTCGTTCTTCGCCGGCACCTCGACGGGGCCGTGGCGGCCACGACAGCAGCGCGCAGCGCCTGCTCCCCAGGAGCGCGGGCGTAGGCGGGTGCGCGGCGTCACGCCCACGCCGTCGCCTTCCCCGTCTCCGTCGCCACCTCCCCCTCCTCGCATGACAGCGGAGGAGGAGGCCTGTCTCCTGCAGCGTGTCATGGAGGACTCCATGAACACGCACGACGAGCGGCAGTGGGACGGCCTGGAGGAGACCATGGCCTTCTCTGCCGCCGGGGACGTCGCCTTTCCGGAGCTGCAGATGGCGGCCGTCACGAAGGAGGCGATGGAGGAGGACCCGCCGGCCGCGTTCCAGCAGCTGCTGGGCCAGGGGTGGGGGCTGGTCCTGCACTGCTTCGGAGATGGCCGCCGGCGTGGGTGTGAACTGGTGCCCCACTCCGCCGCGGTCACCGGAGCGGGAGGCGTCGCCCCGGGAGGAGGTGTTGCAGGCACCTCCGGCTGTCCAGCCCGCCCCCGTCTACCACGCACCGCCGGCCCACCTGTGGACGCCACCGACCTACGTCGACCTCGTCAGCGATGACGACGACACCGACGGCCAGTGAAGACGGCGACGGCCACGGCACCGACGGGCGCGGCAGGAGTGCGCGGGAGGCGTTTTTATTTTGTTTTTATATGTTAATTATGAAACTAGGCCTTTTAAGTGGCCGTGGAAACTGGGCCGTTTTGTGGCCGATCCCTATATATGTTTTATGTTTTTTTAAATGCGTTTATTTACTTTTTTGGTTATTTCATTCTAGTTTTTATATTTTTTTATTCACGTCCACCCCGAACATGATTTGGGATGCGACCGCGCAGTGGACGCACGCACGACCCATCTGACAAAGCCGGACATGGGTGAATCCATCGGCACCCTAAAAAAATAAAATCCGGCCAATCCAGACATCTGTTTAAGATCGCGCGGTGAAGTTGGCCTTACAGCGGTCAGACGCGGGGATGACGCGACAGAGCTGGAAAACCTGCAGGTAAGCAATCACGCGCATAATAGACGCCCGTATTACAGTCTGCATTTTACATGATGCCCTGACAGCCCGAAGCGCCTTCCAGTTCTAGCTCGTCTTTAGAGGAAGTTCAAGGCAAGGCATGGTGCCATATTCCATCTATCTTCCTTCAAAGCTGAAATTACAAATTTGCTTAATGTATGCAAACATAAGAGGGCGGTTGAATGGAATAAAATACATCTGCTTAATGGAGGAATTCATCCTTGACATTAGTTACTAAGCGGTAGCTTTCAAACAATATTTTGGGTGTAATGCGTCTTTTGGTGGCCTTTTCAAGTTAACGTCAAATCACAGGGCTCAACCTTGAACATGCGGTGGAAACTACCAAGCTGGAGTACAGTTTGGGTAGACAAAATTTCCAGTGAAGCGGTGGAATGTATTGAGATCGGAAAGAGCACCAACAACGAAAGCACTCTGCTGTTGGGGCATTCGGCTTTAGATATTGGGATTTGGTGTGATGCCTGGATATAAGGCTCCGAGAATCTGCACCCCTTCATCAAGTTAACAGGAGTAACGGTGTCAAGATGGTGGCTTCAGACTTTGATGTATTCCCTTTATCCGTGAATATGTGTACATCTAGTTTTTGTTCTAAGTCAAAATTCTAAAATTTTGACAAACTTTATAAAAAATAATAGTAACATATATGACATCAAATTGGTATATTATCAAAGTACATCTCAAAATGGATCTAATAATACTAATTTAGTGACATAAATGCTGCTCCTTTTCCCTAAAAAGTTGGTCAAAATTTTAAAACTTTGACTTAAGACAAATGCTAGATGTACACTTATTCACAGACGGATGGAGTATTACTTTGTAATGTCTTGATGAATAATTAATAATGTGACTGCATGGATCATCTTGATGCAGAGGCCGGGGGTCATCCTCTTTAAAAAAATTCAGTACAATTCGCTGCAATTTGTTTTTCTTTTGCTGCAGGTTATGGTATATTGGTTTGGGGATTGTTGGAGGATGGTTGTAGTTTTTTTTTTTCAGAAGTGGAATTATGGGCTGATTATTATAATGGCCGCTGACCAGGTTAGGTAATATGCAGTAGGGAAAATGGAGGATTGTCTAAGTGAAGATGAGTTACTTGTCCTATAGTCTGTAGGAGAGTGGCAAGGAAGAGCATCCCTTGAGCTATCATGCCTTTTCCGGTGTTATAAAAGCACTTGAGCCAAATCACAATGCATTAGCCAAAACGGCTGGGAATGGATATTATATGCATGGATCTTGAATCACGGTAAGCGGCATATGTTCCCTATATCTTAAATTAACCAGAGTGGCATAACCAACAATATAGATTTTCCAAGCCTTCTTTAATTCCTTTTGTCAGTCTGTATTTAGACCGTGTCGTGTATTCGAAAGATTTCTTAAAGATAATAGTAGTTTTCTACTCCCTCGTCCCATAATATAAGAGCATTTTCAACACTACAATAGTGTTAAAAACGCTCTTATATTAAGTAGTTCATTCATAAGGAGCAGGATAAACCAGAATACAATACTAGTACAACTGGATCGAAACTTTGCAAAAAGGACTCCACAAAAATGCAAAGGACCCAGCAGCAACGGTGAGGCGGCGCAGGGCCCCTTCCGCCCGGAGGGCAGCACTTTCGACAACAAAATGGGAAGCAGCGGTGTCAAAGAGGAGGTAACTCCGGGTGCACATCTGTCGGCGTGGCAATAGACATTGGCGAAGAATTCGCCACAGCGGCCGACACCAGCGCAGTCTTTTCCTTGGCAGTCCTCGCTGCCGTAGAATTCACCGCAAGGTAGCATCCATTACTTTTGCGTCTCCTCTCCCTCCCTCCTCTCTCTCTTTCTGAATACCACCGATCTCACTTAAACACATTGATCATTGGCAGAGCCAACACGAGGGCCGGGAGGGGGGGGGGGGGGGGGGGGGGGGGGGTGGGGGGGGGGGGGGAGGCAACGCCCCCTGGCTACCACATAACCCACCATTGGCTTTTACCTCTTATTAATCCACCGTTTTTTTGTTTTAACTGGATGATACCCCACGCGTTAATGCGGAAATTGGTTGCAATATATTTAAGCAAGATTTGTTTTTCTTTTGTAGGAATATGAACATTGGAAATAAAGTGACAATTGAAACTGAAAATAATATAATTTATTGTATTTGATTATTATGTAATTTTAAAATATCCATTACATATAAGTAGCATAATATAACTCATTCTGGCTCTATATTTATGCATGGATCTGCCAGGCTCCTTAAGGAAAACCTAAATGGATAATTGGCTTAGCACAGTGAACATCATGGATGAACTGAGGGAGCATCTCACATATCCACAACTTTTTATCGCAAGGTTGCGCTTAGTTTTGTTCATGCCGTTATTCCCTGAAGAGTTTGTACTCGCAAGTAGCAGTGTCGGTGGAATTAAAGGCTGGCAATGCACTCTGAATAGAAATATAGAATCAATGGAATTCCATATGAAAGGCTTATAAGCTAGCATTGACAAACAATATTCTCAATGGAAACAAAATATAAGTTCACAAATAGGTATCCCAACATATAGTGACCTATTGGTATATCGAAACTGGAAGTATGTGGTAGAGATACAAACACGTGCAGAATTACACAGGGTAAAATGGGCGAGCAAAATATGCGTGGTAAGTACAAGTTATATTGGATCGACACAGAATGGTTTGTAGTATGGTGTGAGGCATGCATGTACTTATTAACTCTGGTGAATAAGTTAAGTGTCTTCTTGAAAGTGAGTGAAGTTTTTCAATGATAAACATTAGTTGGATTCAAGAGTAGAGAAAAAAAATATTCACCCGCCAGTCGTATGTGGGATCGGGCAGAGAAGGTTGTCGGCCATCAGTGTTGTGTGAGGTCATATTGATACGACTATACGAGAATAATATAAAGAATGCCCAGGCTGCAATTTATACTTTCTAGCACAAGCGAATAAACCATGCTATTGCTAGAACATCCTGATCATAGTATAGAGATAATAATG
Organism: Triticum monococcum; assembly: GCA_034509565.1. Taxonomy (NCBI): domain Eukaryota; kingdom Viridiplantae; phylum Streptophyta; class Magnoliopsida; order Poales; family Poaceae; genus Triticum; species Triticum monococcum. The sequence continues at coordinate 617,259,253 of CM067846.1, forward strand.
AAGTAATTATATGCCTCGACTTCAGTATTACACAATCACAATTTTATCTTATTGATTCTATGTTTGGTTCCTTCTTACTATATATTCTAATGTGGTTAATCGCTTAACATATGTGAAAGGATCGATATGATCAACTAGAGGGGGTGGGGGGTGGGCAGGGGTGAAGAGGAGACTACAAATTTTAAACTTAACTACCAATTTTAGGGAATTGCAAATAAAGTAGGTTCTCTAGATATGCAATTAGTTGAACACAACCTATATGGCAAGCCATCTCAAAGCAATGTAAGCTAGGCAACGAACTAATTAGCAAGCCCCACAAGCATACAATGCAAAGTAAAAAGTATGGGAAAGGATTAACCACAAGTGAACCAGGGACGCAGATTTTATCCCAGAGCTCACACTTTGTTGGAAGTGCTGATCTCCCTTGGAGCGATGTGGGAACCAAGGTTCCAAAGCGTCACCAAGTGGCTTACTATATTCTCCTCGAGTCACCCCCAATGAATGAGTCTCAAATCACTCGGGTTGGTCTTGAAGGAGACCATCACATATTTTCAAACTTCTCCGAAGTACACCACAAGTAAGGAAGCTTTCAGAGAAACCTATAACCGAGCGCAAGATCCAAGAGTAACAAGTTGTTCGCGAAGAAATCAAGGGGGCAACAAAAATCGGTTTGTTCAAGTTATAGATCGGGTCTTTCTCTCTCTATCCCCAAATAATCAAAGTTTTTGGGTGGAGTAATAGACATGAATGACACAAATGGAGGTTTGGAAATGGTGGGTGCTCACAAGGCTTAGAAGATTAGCTTTGGAGGTGGAAGAAGACCCATTTTATACCCACCCCAATAAGTGACCATTGCCTCTCAGCAGATCCTGTGCGCACGGGCCAAGTTAGGCCCGTGCGCATGGGGTTTCTAGACACATCACCACTATCCTGTGCTCATGAGGGTCTGAGACCCCATTAGGGATGGCAATGGGTCGGGTTTGGGGCGGGTGGAGCTGGTCCAAATCCAACCCATGACCCATCTTCCTACCCTCTGCCCATCCACCAAATTATCCATGGGCAAAACATGTGCCCATGTCCAAACCCACTGGATACCCACATACCCATGGAGATCCATGGGCATAGAAAAGTCAGCATGAAGCCTTCCCAAAGAGCAAATTAACTCATCATCATTCACTCACAAATGACAACATAAGCTACATGCATAAGTAGGAAACAAGTAATATTATGAGTCCTTAAGTGTGACATACTAGAGGTTGATTCTCTAGCATGTAGCTCATGGAACAAGTTGCATATTTCCTACCATTTCCCATTGATTCGCTCTTTCTACTATCACTTGCATATGGCCCCACATGTCATACGGGTATCCATTGGATATCCATGGAGCACAATCTATAACCATGCCCAACCCGGCTGTTTGTGGGTATCCATATCCATGGACCCATGGGCGAAAATGTGCTCCATACCCTTGCCCAACCGGGTCGGGTATCCATGGGTATCCAGATCCGTGGATAAAATTGCCATCCCTAGACCCCATGCGCACGGGGTGTCCGGAGAACAAGTCAGTTACCCATGCACATGGGGGTGCCTAGAGACTAGGGCACTTGCTCGTTTGCTCAGAGGTTAGAGACCCCGTGTGCACGGGGCGTCTAGGGACTTGGGTACAACCCCATGAGAATATTGAGATGTGGTTTTAGTGGTTTTGAGGTCTTCTTTAGGTGGTAGGTGTAGGATAGATGGTCTAGGTGTTTTAAATGTTCCCACATTGTCATTCGAGCACCTTGACCCCTCTTGATAGTGCGGTGTCCTATGACTCAGATAAACCAAAACCAAAGCTTCGAGTCATTGGAAAACCACACCTTTAAGCTTTTTGAAGTGGGGGGGGGGGGATAAATCTCTAAGGAACCAATGATTTGAGATAAACCTTAACAACCATAATCAGTTCCACTAACTACATTCTCATCGCATCAAAATATAATTTCAAGATAAATGCACTTTCAATGTGGATTTTAGTTCCCTCCAGCTTAGTTGCAGATGTCTAACTATTTTTATAATTTTTTTGTCTCATGTTCTCTTTATAGAACTGATACAGTCACGTAAGGTGTCACTTCCATTTTCATCGAGAGTGTTTTCCGATATCACTTGGATGCATCGATAACTCATCATAGTTTAGAAAGTATTGAAGATTGTATCATTGCTATATTAATTTTGAACATGTACTTACGATCTCAAATGAAAAGGTTGACATGTACTCTTATTTGTCAGGAACACACTACATATGACTAACTATTATGCCATTCATATTTAAGCCACCCACTTCTTATGTCTTCTTTCTATGACAATATAACCAAAGGGGTGATAAATGGACTATGTATTTGCACATTAAAAATCTTCACCAGTTATTCATACTGATTCAAGAGCATAGAAGGTTGTCGGCAATTAGTGATGTGTGAGATCATTTTTGGGTGAAATAGAAAAGAATGCCTAGACCGTATTGTATACCTGCAAGCATTAGCGAACAAGCCATGTTATTGCTAGAACACCCAGATTGTAGAATAGAGATAATCACAAAGTGACTATAATAACCATAAAATTCATGAAAGGATTATATCATCATACAATGCATAGTGTTAATCTCTGCAGAAGAATAAAAAACGCAACAAGAAGCTAGCATGAGTGCCTACCTCTATGGGGTAGGATTGCTTGCAGTCAGAAGGTTGAACAGAAGCAAGACGCAGGTAGATGGAACCATCCAGAAGAGCAATAGTGAGGGATGGGGAAGGAGTTAGAATGCAACCATAAGGGCTTGAAAGCTCAAACACATGAAGAAACCTCGGTGCTTACCTTCGTGGGGTAGTAGTAGGATTTGTCGGATTGCCAACAACGTGTGGCCTGCTGCTAAATCTAGAGAGTGGTAGCTGCATAGAACCATCCCAAAAAACAACAAAAAGGAAAGATAGTGGATCCAGATGCTAAAAGAGGACTAGAAGGATTATAAATAGAAAATACATTGTGACATTAGCGAACTAATCTTGATTACTCATGATTGACACTTCACTATGGAAAGCTTCATTATCTGAAAATTTTTAAAAGGAAAAAAATGCACAACTTAGCTGGAGTATGCAGCAAAAACGTCTTTGCATAGTGGTCGGGGCTTGCCGTGACCCGGGGTTGCGGCGTGGCATCCACAATCGCATCTATAGGAGGAGACCCACTTTTGGTGCGGGTTTAATGTGTTTGTGCAACCAACACATATGTCCTAGGGAGGTAGTTGACGCCTGTATGGACGCACGAAGATGCTTCAGCTGGCGTAGGAACTTATGCTGAAGATACCTTAACCAGAACTAAAATAAGGAGGGGGAGGACCAGGGCACCACATACACCATTTCGATGACGCAGGCACCACACCGACAAGGGGAGGTAGGCCCGAGAAAATCCTAGAGTACCAAAGAGGCGAGATGGACTATCGGTTGTGCAGGAGGAGCATCTGGCGTAGTGATGGCTTCCTAGCCACCGTGCCATACTATTGATAGGAGAAAAAATTTCTGAAGGATGGTCCAATGGCTCGAGGAAACAATCATTGTTTCTCCACTATTAAAGGGAGAGAGGTGTTGATGGGTTGCGTAGTTTACCACTGGAAACAAAAGGGCTCAATCTACACGCTGGCAACTGATATGTCTCCAACGTATCTGTAATTTTTGATTGTTCCATGCTATTATATTACCTGTTTTGGATGTTAATGGGCTTATTTATAAACTTCTATATGATTTTTGGGACTAACCTACTAACCCAAGGCCCAGTGCAAATTGTTGTTTTTTTTTGCCTATTTTAGTGTTTCGCAGAAAAGGAATATCAAACGGAATCCAAACAAAATGAAACCTTCAGGAGAGTTATTTTTGGAACAAACGTGATCCAGGGGACTTGGAGTGGACGTCAAGAAAGAAACGAGGGAGCCACGAGGCAGGGAGGCACGCCTGCCCCCTGGGCGCGCCCCCACCCTCGTGGGCCCCTCGCAGCTCCACCGACCTACTTCTTCCTCCTATATATATATATCCATATACCCCGAAAACATCCAGGAGCACCACGAAACTCTATTTCCACCGATGCAACCTTCTGTACCCAAGAGATCCCATCTTGGGGCCTTTTTCGGAGCTCCGCCGGAGGGGGAATCAATCACGGAGGGCTTCTACATTAACACCATAGCCTCTCCGGTGATGTGTGAGTAGTTTACCTTAGACCTTTGGGTCCATAGTTATTAGCTAGATGACTTCTTCTCTCTCTTTGGATCTCAATACAAAGTTCTCCTCGATCTTCTTGGAGATCTATTCGATGTAACTCTTTTTGCAGTGTGTTTGTCGAGATCCGATGAATTATGGGTTTATGGTCAAGATTATCTATGAACAATATTTGGTTCTTCTCTGAATTCTTATATGTATGATTTAATTATCTTTGCAAGTCTCTTCGAATTATCAGTTTGGTTTGGCCTACTAGATTGATCTTTCTTGCAATGGGGGAAGTGTTTAGCTTTGGGTTCAATCTTGCGGTGTCCTTTCCCAGTGACAGCAGGGGCAGCAAGGCACGTATTGTATTGTTGCCATCGAGGATAAAAAGATGGGGTTTATATCATATTGCTTGAGTTTATCCCTCTACATCATGTCATCTTGCTTAATGCATTACTATGTTCTTATGAACTTAATACTCTAGATGCATGCTGGATAGCGGTCGATGTGTGGAGTAATAGCAGTAGATGCAGAATCGTTTCAGTCTACTTGTCGCGGACGTGATGCCTATATACATGATCATGCCTAGTATTCTCATAATTATGCACTTTTCTATCAATTGCTCGACAGCAATTTGTTCACCCATACTTATGCTATCTTTAGAGAAGCCACTAGTGAAACCTATGGCCCCGGGTCTATCTTTTATCATATAAGTTTCCATTCTATTTTATTTCGCAATCTTTACTTTCAATCTATATCATAAAAATATTTATCTTATTATTATTATCTCTATCAGATCTCACTCTCGTAAGTGACCGTGAAGGGAATGACAACCCCTTTATCGCGTTGGTTGCGAGGTTCTTATTTGTTTGTGTAGGTAAGAGGGACCTGCGCGTAGTCTCCTACTCGATTGATACCTTGGTTCTCAAAAATTGAGGGAAATACTTACGCTACTTTACTGCATCACCCTTTTCTCTTTAAGGGAAAACCAACGGAGTGCTCAAGAGGTAGCAGCAACAGAAGACATGGCCTGACATCATGCATAGGCATAAGTTGACGTGTCACTATGCTAAGGTGGATGGACTGCATATTAAAATAAATGATAGTGGGGATGAGTATCTTAGGTATATATGATAGGATACCAAACCCATTGACCCTATAGTTTCTCATCACATTTGGCACATGCTCATTAATCATTAGAACACAATTTTATGTTCCTTTGTTTTGGCCAGATGATCAAGAAATACAATCCAAAACTGGTTTTGAAACGGTGCTCGTGTTTTTTTAATATATTCCCCTTTTAACTCTCTCATCGTTTATTGCCACTCCTTAGCTCTAGCTTAGTGGAGGCACAGTCTCTCTGATATGTAGTTTCATGTCATGTAATAAGAATATAGTCACCTGGATGACATAGTATTGACATCACAATCCATAGTCAATTTTATTTCATGATTGCAGTAGCATTTCTCTTATTTTTTAAGGATTAGAAGAACGGATAATCTTTCGACATGTATTGTCATTTTTTGGTAGGTTAGTGTACTTATGGAAAAAGGCTCATGGTCAGTTCCTCATGCTCCCATGGATCAAGTTTTTTTAATACTAGAATAGTACATTTATTTTATTTTTAAAAAATAAAAATGGATTTCATTCAAGTAATAGAATTATTCTGGTTCGGTGGAAAGATGGAACATCTCTGCAATGACATTAACGGAGTGGAATCAAGATTTCTAGGAGAGGAACATCTATATGTGATAGATAATGCAGATGCAAAAAAGTCTTCCGAAAGAATAAATATTGAATGAATAGAACGTAAATTCTAAAATTTGGTATTTTCTCTTTTGGATAAGATATTTCTCATAATTTCTACAATGGTCGCAAACCCCTTTGATAGAATATGAGAATAAACTCAGAATTAGAATATTATTGTACTCCAACAATTGATCTTGGTTGCCATGATTAACCGAGTTAATCCAAAAATTATGCTAATACATTACAATATATAATTAAATGTTTCACAAGTATTGTTGACGGGATTTATGTTTTTTGAATACCCTTGTATCTTTTTCATTTGTATTTCTACAAGAAACAAAGAGAAAAAGCATTTCTTGATTTATCGAATAATGGTGCATAGTTCTCTCGGGAGGAATTAGCACACAATTAACAGTGATCTGGAAATGCTGCAACTATATTAAAGTAACTTCATCATCACCTAACGAACTCACGGATCATTGCTTAGTCATCAAACAGTAAACTTATGATGATATGGAGTAAGTCAACCTTATGACAATATGGAGTAAGTTTTGCCAACCAAAACTTAGGACGAAACTTAATACTTCAAGTAAGTTTCTCCAGCAGCGCTGTACCTAAGACATCCATCTCAGATGTGTCTGGTGCCAAGCAAAATAATACATATAACAATAATAGAAAATCAGGAGAGATGAACACTAGTCTTTTAAGTTAAAAATCCTCAAGTTGAGCTACCAACCATGGGTCAAAGCCATCCAAATCTTCTTCCACTATAATCAAATGGTTGGATACAACAAGTTCTTCTCTAGATAGGACTAGATTGCTGGAATTTTGTCTACTTTGGGCCTAGCCCAATAGCAGTTTCAGAAATTATTAATAAATCCTAGAGGCCCACGCAGCCCATTCGTGCAAGGCAAAAGGTGGAACTAAAGTTTAGTCCCACATTGCTAGTTTAGAGGGAGTTGGACCTCTTTATAAGGGAGGTTCTTTCCCCACTAGTATGAGTATGAGAACAAGAGGGACATCCACGCGCGCTCCTCCTCTGCCGCCCGCCTCGCCGCGCCGCGGGTTGCGGGAATGAGCCGATGTCTAAATTTTTGCCACGCACTACGGGTATACGAAAGGTCGCACGGAAGCTGAAAAGTTTTTGCGGAAGTGGAGTTCGAATGCGAACGGTGCAACTCTTTGGCTGCTGACTGTTCGCTTCATCTCCGTCTCTTCATTTCGCCTCCCGTCGCTGCCCTCTCGCCTCCTTCTCTTGCGCCTATAAAAGGGAGGTCGCTCATCCCAGAGAGATGCACCAGAACCTCTTCTTCCTATCGCCACAAGTTCCTGAGCACTGTGCTGCTGCTACGTTCTTCCCCATCCCTGCTTACGGCGTGCACCACAGGTCGGGACAGTAGGCCTCCGAAACCGCACCTTTCGAGTCCTGTACGGGAGAAGGGTGATAAGGTTTTTGGGGAGCGCTCAGCGTGACTACTGACTTCTTCGTCACGGACGCCCCGGACTCGGACGACTACTTCCCGACCAGATGGACGAGGAAATTTATATGGAACAACCAGATGGGTTTGTACTAGATGGTCAGGAAGGAAAAGTGTGCAAGTTGCTGAAGTCTTTGTATTGACTCAAGCAAGCACCCAAACAGTGGCATGAGAAGTTTGAAAGAACTTTAACAGCTACAGGCTTTGTTGTGAACGAAGTTGACAAATGTGTGTACTATCGCCATGGTGGGGGCGAGGGAGTTATCATTTGCTTGTATGTTGATGACATACTGATTTTCAGAACGAATCTGAATGTTATTAAGGAGGTCAAGAATTTCCTATCTCGTTGTTTTGAGATGAAGGATTTAGGAGTGGCTGATGTCATTTTGAACATCAAGTTGTTGAGAGACGATGATGATGGGATTACATTGCTTCAATCTCAGTATTTGGAAAAGATCTTGAGTCGCTTTGGCTATAGTGACTGCAAGCCCTCTCCAACACCTTATGATGCAAGTGTGTTACTTCAAAAGAATCGAAGAATTGCTAGAGATCAATTGAAATATTCTCAGATTATTGGCTCGCTTATGTACTTAGCCAGTGCTACAAGACCTGACATCTCTTTTGCTGTTAGCAAACTGAGTCGTTTTGTCTCAAAACCAGGAGATGTGCATTGGAAAGTTCTAGAGAGAGTTTTGCGTTATTTGAAAAGCACTTCGAATTATGGAATTCATTACACTGGGCCCCGAAGGTGCTTGAAGGGTATAGTGACTCAAACTGGATCTCAGATGCTAATGAGATAAAGGCCATAAGCGGATATGTATTCACTCATGGAGGTGGCGCTGTTTCTTGGAAGTCTCGCAAGCAGACCATCTTAACGAGGTCAACAATGGAAGCAGAACTCACAACACTAGATACAGCTATGGTCGAAGCAGATTGGCTTCGCCGGCTCTTGAATAACTTGCCGGTTGTTGAGAAACCTGTACCGGGTGTCCTTATGAACTGCGACAATCAAACTGTGATCACGAAAGTGAGCAGCTCAAAGGATAACATGAAGTCATCAAGACACGTTCAGAGAAGGTTAAAGTCTGTCAGAAAAATGAGAAACTCTAGAGTTATTGCATTGGATTATATCCAAACGTCTAAAAATCTGGCAGATCCTTTTACTAAGGGTCTATCACGTAATGTGATAGATAATGCATCGAGGGAGATGGGTATGAGACCCACAATATGAGTTGTTCACAGTGGTAACCTATTCTTTGTGATCGGAGATCCCGTGAATTAGATGTGGAAGACAAGCTGTTGGTCAACTGAGAGGAGAGTATCCTTACTATTCACAATACCACTCCATGAAGATGCAATACTCTCCTAATCTGCATGGCAGGTTGATGTATATCTTAATGTGTTCTAAGTGGCTCATTTAAGCAGAGATGTTGTCCTATAGAACATCTTTTGAAGAACAGACCTATATGAGTCTGATTGTCAAACGTCGCAATCTATGAGAGTAGGGTTCTCTCTAGTAAACTCATGAAAGGTCACGGAGTATGACGCATAGGCTCCACCCGCGGGGAAGACCCACGGTGGCCACGTATCTGTCAAGGCTTTATGTGAAGCTAGATTCACAGAAAACTTGCAGTTCAAGGCCGAGTCCACTATTCAAGTTGCTTACTAGTGTAGCATAGAGTTCTAGGTGGAAGTTCAACTTAACAGTCTTCACTGCAGTACCGGTATATAAAACAGTGTTTTGGAACCAAAGGCAATTTTTGTGTGCCTCTGGGATCTGGTGGGGGATTGCTGGTGAAAGAACATGCGGTGCCCCCATATTTGGTTTTGGTAATTGATGACAATCTCTATGGACTAATGGTTGCCTTGAGTTATATTTGAAGGTTTTGTCCATAGGCTTTTCTTGGAGTACATGTGTTGGTTTCAAGGAGAGTTTGTGTCGACCAAGGTGCTATTCAAGGAATTACCTAAAGATTGGTCTTGTGAGAGGTTGATCAAGACTAAGTTAAAGAGTGAATCAAGTTGATCAACCCACAAAGCGTAGAAGATGTACCGAGAGGGATCAAGTGATCCCATGGTATGGTAAGCATTGTCAATTACGCTTTGTGTACTAACCCATGGTCTTCATGAGGGTTCTTTGTGGGGTTAGTTTGCAGTGTGCAAGTTCAAGTGGAGCATCACGGAGAGATCAAATGCTTGAAGCTTGCCGTCCTTTGTGGTAACAGTGGACTTGTGAAGATGTGCGGAAGAGTGGCTCACCCATAGTGGAGTATGGGGGAGCAATCAACTAGTCTTCATCGAGTCAACACAATCAAGAAAGGTTGCGGTGTGCAAGTTCAAGTGGAGCATCACGAAGAGATCAAATGCTTGAAGCTTGTCGTCCTTTGTGGTGACAATGGACTTGTGAAGATGTGCGGAAGAGTGGCTCACCCATAGTGGAGTATGGGGGGAGCAATCAACTAGTCTTCATCGAGTCAACCCAATCAAGAAAGGTGGTCCAACTTGAGGGAGTCAAGATCGTCATCATCTAGCTCAAGTGGACCATGTGCAAGGCAAAGGTTTTCCCTTGATAGGTTTTCTATTTTACCGGTCTCATGATGGTAGTTGGGAGACCGGGTTATAGGATCGATTGCCGTACTATCAAGGGGGGCTCTCAATGAGTAGCTTGATCGTATTGTTTGCTGAGAGCTCAAACCATTGCATCCTTGCATCATCTTTCTTGGTTCTTGTTTGGTTCTCTTTGTGAGTCTTAGAGCTTATGGTCATCTTGTTGACAAGCTTGAATTCATCGAAAACGGAGTTCGCTTGCATCTTCTATGATGTTTTCGATGTTGGAGGTTTTGCCGGTTCTTCTTGGTTGGAGGTTTCACTCCTCTTTTTGTTACTGAGTTGTACATCATGGAGCAATTCTATGATTACAGGATGACTGAAGAGCGCTCCGTGGTTGAGCAAGCTCATGAGATACAGTCATTTGCTAGGGAACTTGAGCACTTCAGTTGTATGCTACCGAACAAGTTTGTTGCCGGAGGTATCATCAATAAGCTTCCTCCTTCATGGAGGAACTTTGCTACCTTACTGAAGCATAAGAGGCAGGAGTTTTCCGTTCCGGATCTCATTGGCACTCTTGATGTGGAAGAAAAGGCGAGAGCAAATGACACACATGCTCGAGGTATTGAGGGAGGATCTAGTGCCAAACTGGTACAGAAGAAGAACTTCCAGCCCCACAAGTTCAAGAACAAGGGCAAGTTTGATGGTAAAGCAAAGTTTGATGGGAAGAACAAGGCTGTGCAACACACGAACTTCAAGAAGAAGAATGACAAGAAGAAAGGTGCTTGTCATGTGTGGGGGGATCCTGATCATTGGGCTCCTAGTTGCCCTAATCGCTATGACAAGCGTCATCCTGGGAAAGGCGGCAAGACCGCTAATATTGTCATTGGAGACACTGACATGAAGGATGCTGGATATGGTATATTTCCCACTATTCTTTCAGTATGTCATTCTCCTGACTGGTTGATTGACACGGGAGCTAATGTGCATGTATGCGGTGATATTTCCATGTTTTCATCTTATCAGACCGCAGGGACTTCAACCGTGCTGATGGGCAACGGTTCAAGTGCTTCTGTTCGTGATGTTGGCATGGTCGATCTGAAGTTTACTTCGGGGAAGATCGTGCGGCTGAAGAACGTGCATTATGTCCCCTCTATCAATACAAATCTTGTTAGCGGATCTCTTCTGTGTAGAGATGGCTACAAGCTTGTCTTTGAGTCGAATAAATTTGTAATATCCAAGTATGGAACCTTTGTTGGTAAAGGCTATGAGTCAGGAGGCATGTTTCATTTATCCTTGTGAGACGTTTGCAATAAAGTTGTTAATCATGTTTGCAACAACAGTGAATCAAATGTGTGGCATTCACGTCTTTGCCATGTTAACTTTGGTTGCATGTCGCGACTAGCAAAGTTGAACTTAATCCCTAGTTTCACCACTGTCAAGGGATCTAAGTGTCAAGTTTGTGTGCAAGCTATGCAACCTCGTAAGTCTCACACGACTGCGGAAACGAGAAATCTTGCACCACTAGAGCTCATACATTCATATCTATGTGAAATGAATGGTGTTTTGACAAAAGGTGGAAAGAAATATTTCATGACGTTAATTGACGACTCCACTAGATACTGTCGTGTGTATCTTCTGAAATCTAAGGATGAGGCTTTGAACTTTTTCAAGATCTATAAAGCTGAAGTGGAAAACCAACTTGATCAAAAAATCAAGAGGCTTAGGTCCGACCGTGGTGGAGAGTATTTTTTCAATGAATTTGATGCTTTTTGTGCGGAACATGGTATAATCCATGAGAGGACGCCTCCCTATTCACCTCTGTCAAATGGGGTGGCCGAAAGAAAGAACCGTACTCTAACTGATTTGGTTAACGCCATGTTAGACACATCGGGTCTCTGCAAGGCATGGTGGGGGGAGGCGATATTGACGGCATGTCATGTCCTAAACTGAGTTCCCACAAAGAACAAAGAGATAACTCCATTCAAGGAATGGGAGAAGAAAAGGTTAAAACTCTCTTATCTATGAACATGGGGTTGTTTGGCAAAAGTCAATGTTCCAATTCCAAAGAAGCGGAAGCTTGGACCAAAGACCGTGGATTGTGTTTTCCTGGGATATGCTTTTCATAGCATTGGCTATAGATTCTTGGTTGTAAAATCTGAGGTACCTGACATGCATGTCGGTACGATCATGGAGTCGAATGATGCGACTTTCTTAGAAGATATCTTTCCCATGAAGGATATGGCTACCTCATCTAATCAGGAGATGCCTAGTTCATCGAATCAGGAACCAGTTACAATTACCGAACCTGCTATTTCGATGGAACACTTTGAAAGTCCTGTGGAGGAGAACAATGAAGTTCCTACTAGGAGCAAGAGACAGAGGACTGCACAGTCCTTTGGTGATGATTTTCTTGTGTATCTCATAGATGACACTCCCATTTCTATTTCAGAGGCCTATGCATCTGAAGATGCGGACTACTGGAAGGAAGCGGTTCATAGCGAGATGGATTCCATCTTGGCGAATGAAACTTGGGAGATAACTGATCGTCCTTATGGGTGCAAACCTATAGGATGCAAATGGGTATTCAAGAAGAAGCTTAGGCCTGATGGTACTATTAAAAAGTACAAGGCTCGGCTCGTGGCTAAGGGTTATACCCAAAAGGAAGGTGAAGACTTCTTTGATACTTACTCACCTGTGGCTCGACTGACCACTATTCGAGTTCTACTTTCACTAGCTGCCTCGCATGGTCTTCTCGTTCATCAAATGGATGTGAAGACTGCTTTCCTAAATGGATAGTTGGACAAGGAAATTTATATGGAACAACCAGATGGGTTTGTACTAGATGGTCAGGAAGGAAAAGTGTGCAAGTTGCTGAAGTCTTTGTATCGACTCAAGCAAGCACCCAAATAGTGACATGAGAAGTTTGAAAGAACTTTAATAGCTGCAGGCTTTGTTGTGAACGAAGCTGACAAATGTGTGTACTATCGCCATGGTGGGGGCAAGGGAGTTATCATTTTCTTGTATGTTGATGACATACTGATTTTCGGAACGAATCTGAATGTTATTAAGGAGGTCAAGAATTTCCTATCTTGCTGTTTTGAGATGAAGGATTTAGGAGTGGCTGATGTCATTTTGAACATCAAGTTGTTGAGAGACGATGATGATGGGATTACATTGCTTCAGTCTCAGTATGTGGAAAAGATCTTGAGTCGCTTTGGCTATAGTGACTGCAAGCCCTCTCCAACACCTTATGATGCAAGTGTGTTACTTCGAAAGAATCAAAGAATTGCTAGAGATCAATTGAAATATTCTCAGATTATTGGCTCGCTTATGTACTTAGCCAGTGCTACAAGACCTGACATCTCTTTTGCTGTTAGCAAACTGAGTCGGTTTGTCTCAAAACCAGGAGATGTGCATTAGAAAGCTCTAGAGAGAGTTTTGCGTTATTTGAAAGGCACTGCGAATTATGGAATTCATTACACCGGGCCCCAAAGGTGCTTGAAGGGTATAGTGACTCAAACTGGATCTCAGATGCTAATGAGATAAAGGCCATGAGCGGATATGTATTCACTCATGGAGGTGGCGCTGTTTCTTGGAAGTCTTGCAAGCAGACCATCTTAACGAGGTCAACAATGGAAGCAGAACTCACAGCACTAGATACAGCTATGGTCGAAGCAGATTGGCTTCGTCGGCTCTTGAATAACTTGCTGGTTGTTGAGAAACCTGTACCAGGTGTCCTTATGAACTTCGACAATCAAACTGTGATCACGAAAGTGAGCAGCTCAAAGGATAACATGAAGTCATCAAGACACATTCAGAGAAGGTTAAAGTCTGTCAGAAAAATGAGAAACTCTGGAGTTATTGCATTGGATTATATCCAAACGTCTAAAAATCTGGCAGATCCTTTTACTAAGGGTCTATCACGTAATGTGATAGATAATGCATCGAGGGAGATGGGTATGAGACCCACAATATGAGCTGTTCACAGTGGTAACCTATTCTTTGTGATCGGAGATCTCGTGAATTAGATGTGGAAGACAAGTTGTTGGTCAACTGAGAGGAGAGTATCCTTACTATGCACAATACCACTCCATGAAGATGCAATACTCTCCTAATCTGCATGGCAGGTTGATGTATATCTTAATGTGTTCTAAGTGGCTCATTTAAGTAAAGATGTTGTCCTGCAGAACATCTTTTGAAGAACAGACCTATATGAGTCTGATTGTCAAACGTCGCAATCTATGAGAGTAGGGTTCTCTCAAGTAAACTCATGAAAGGTCACGGAGTATGACACATAGGCTCCACCCGCGGGGAAGACCCACGATAGCCACGTATCGGTCAAGGCTTTATGTGAAGCTAGATTTGCAAAAAACTTGCAGTTCAAGGCCGAGTCCACTATTCAAGTTGCTTACTAGTGTAGCATAGAGTTCTAGGTGGAAGTTCAACTTAACAGTCTCCACTGCAGTACCGGTATATAAAACAGTGTTTTGGAACCAAAGGCAATTTTTGTGTGCCTCTGGGATCTGGTGGGGGATTGCTGGTGAAAGAACATGCGGTGCCCCCATGTTTGGTTTTGGTAATTGATGACAATCTCTATGGACTAATGGTTGCCTTGAGTTATATTTGAAGGTTTTGTCCATAGGCTTTTCTTGGAGTACATGTGTTGGTTTCAAGGAGAGTTTGTGTCGACCAAGGTGCTATTCAAGGAATTACCTAAAGATTGGTCTTGTGAGAGGTTGATCAAGACTAAGTTAAGGAGTGAATCAAGTTGATCAACCCACAAAGCGTAGAAGATGTACCGAGAGGGATCAAGTGATCCCATGGTATGGTAAGCATTGTCAATTACGCTTTGTGTACTAACCCATGGTCTTCGTGAGGGTTCTTTGTGGGGTTAGTTTGCAGTGTGCAAGTTCAAGTGGAGCATCACGGAGAGATCAAATGCTTGAAGCTTGCCGTCCTTTGTGGTGACAATGGACTTGTGAAGATGTGCGGAAGAGTGGCTCACCCATAGTGGAGTATGGGGGAACAATCAACTAGTCTTCATCGAGTCAACACAATCAAGAAAGGTTGCGGTGTGCAAGTTCAAGTGGAGCATCACGAAGAGATCAAATGCTTGAAGCTTGCCGTCCTTTGTGGTGACAATGGACTTGTGAAGATGTGCGGAAGAGTGGCTCACCCATAGTGGAGTATGGGGGAGCAATCAGCTAGTCTTCGTCGAGTCAACCCAATTAAGAAAGGTGGTCCAACTTGAGGGAGTCAAGATCGTCACCATCTAGCTCAAGTGGACCATGTGCAAGGCAAAGGTTTGCCCTTGATAGGTTTTCCATTTTACCGGTCTCATGATGGTAGTTGGGAGACCGGGTTATAGGATCGATTGCCGTACTATCAAGGGGGGCTCTCGATGAGTAGCTTGATCGTATTGTTCGCTGAGAGCTCAAACCATTGCATCCTTGCATCATCTTTCTTGGTTCTTGTTTGGTTCTCTTTGTGAGTCTTAGAGCTTACGGTCATCTTGTTGACAAGCTTGAGTTCATCGAAAACGGAGTTCGCTTGCATCCTCTATGATGTTTTCGATGTTGGAGGTTTTGCCGGTTCTTCTCGGTTGGAGGTTTCACTCCTCTTTTTGTTAGGCATACCTCCCCTGCTACTCGTCGTCTTGTTTCCAACAAGCTTGAGTTTCTCAATTCGGAGCTCATATGCAAAAGTTATGGCAGTTCTGGTTTTCTTGAGTGTGGTTTTTGTCAGGGTCCCAGCGGTAGTACCATGGTACCCAGCGGTAGTACCGCTGAGGAGTCACAAGCGGCAGTACCGCTCCGCAGCGGTAGTACCAGCGGTGACTCCGCAGCAGTACTACCGTTGGCTTACCAGGTCCCTACCACGTCGTTTCGAGGGGTCTTTTTTCTGTGTCGGATTGTGCGGTACCTCGCTGCGGTAGTAGTGCGGCAATACCGCTCCTTAGCGGCAGTACCGCCCTTCCTCCGCGGTAGTACCGCCCCGTTCCCTCTTTCCCTTTCCCCTTCGTTCTGCGCGGCAGTACCGCTGAAGGGTGCGGCAGTACCGCCTAACCCAGCGGTAGTACCGTTGTTTCCTACGGTACTACCGCCCCAAGGTTCATTTTTTGTTGCTCCTTTTCCCTGTTTCTTCCACCTGAGCGGTAGTACCGCTCGTGGAGCGGTAGTACCGCTCGTGTGCGGGCTGAGCACATAACGGTTGGATTTTCCCCCTCCTATAACAGGGGGTCTTCTTCCCCAATGAACCTTATCCTTTGAGCTCGTGTTCTTCGCCCATTGTTGACCTTCTTCGAGCTTGCTAACTCTCAATCCCTCCATGGATTCTTGCTAGTTTTTGAGGGAAAAGAGAGAGGAGATCTGGATCCACATTTCCACCAATCACTTTCTCCTCTATGTGAGGGGAACCCCTTGGATCTAGATCTTGGAGTTCTTGGTGTTCTCTTTCTTGTTCTTCCTCTCATTTTCCTCCCTAGCATTAGTTGCTTCGGTGGGATTTGAGAGAGAAGGACTTGGGCACTCCGTGTGCCCTTGCCATTGCATTTGGTGCATCGGTTTCAATTCTCCACGTGATACGTGGAAGTTACAAGTTGAGAAGCTTATTACTCTTGGGTGCTTGGTACCCTTGAGCTTGTTCCTCTTGGGTGCTTGGGCGCCCTAGACGGTGGTTGGTGTTCGGAGCTCAATCATTGTGGTGCAAAGCTCCGGGCAAGCGTCGGGGTCTCCAATTAGGTTGTGGAGATCGCCCCGAGCAATTTGACGGGTACCGGTGACCGCCCCCAAGGGTTGCCAAAGTGTACGGGTTCGGTGACCGCCCCCAAGGGTTGCCATTTGTACGGGTTCGGTGACCGCCCTCAAGGGTCCCTTAGTGGAATCATGGCATCTTGCATTGTGCGAGAGCGTGAGGAGATTACGGTGGCCCTAGTGGCTTCTTGGGGAGCATTGTGCCTCCACACCGCTCCAAACGGAGATTAGCATCCGCAAGGGTGTGAACTTCAGGATACATCATCGTCTCCTCGTGCCTCGATTATCTCTTACCCGAGCCATTTACCTATGCACTTTACTTTGTGATAGCCATATTGTTTCTTGTCATATATCTTCCTATCACATAGTTGCTTATCTTTCTTAGCATAAATTGTTGGTGCACATAGGTGAGCCTAGTTGTTTTAGGTTTTGTGCTTGGCAAATTAACCGCTAGGTTCGTATCGCATTTGTTCAAGCCTAAACCATAATTATTTTAAAACGCCTATTCACCCCCCCTCTAGGCGACATCCATGATCTTTCAGCTGGAATTTTGTACAAAGAAAGAGAAGCCGAGCTTGATCGGTAGGACAGTCTGGACACCTTGGAGGAAGAGCGCGACATAGCCAAAGCCCGTTCCGCATTTTACCAGCAACAGGCTCGCAGATACCAAAGCAGAGAAGTACGGGCCAAAACTTATAATGTTGGCGAACTAGTTCTACGATTGCCGAATAAGAAAAAGAACAAGCTCGAGCCCAAATGGGAAGGTCCCTTCATTATCGACCAAGTTCTGACCGGTGGAGCGTACGGACTGCGGGATGCATCGACTAGTCGACTCGAGCCGAACCCATGGAACGTAGCCATGCTTCGAAGATTCTATGCCTAGCACCGGACTCTATGTTAGTCCCCTCCCTTTGTCCATTTTCTACATATGCAACATCTGTCCTGTTTCCCTTTCTTTCTCTTATTTCTTTAGGCCTTCAAGGGTCACATTGTGCCTTACTCATACATTACAGATGTGCTAGCCGCACTCTTCATACCTGGGGGCTTCTTTCACAGAAGCTTAAGTTATTTACCTGGGCGTCACGCCCAACACATGTGTTATACTTCCGCATGTACCTTTTTTCACCATTATATGCATCGATATGACTTAAGTTTTGGCCAAGCTGGGTTGCCTGGCTCTTGTATTTATGCCCTACGTTCCTGTTAATTCGGCTAGGGCATAAGGGGAGCACCTTTGCGATTGTTACCGCCGGGTCAGCCGGACGTGTTCCTCAGACTGGGTGAAGCCGAAAGCTAGCGTTCTTAAGGGAATATTCGGTCGGTGAACAAAAAATGACTTTTATTATCCATATCTGCCCCCAGACGATTTTTCTGCGCTTCTTCTCGCAGTCCGGATATGCACTTTAGGGCGTGCTTACCCAGGGAAAGGAACCCTTAACGGAACTATTCTCCCTGGAAGATGTTTCTTACTACCCATGTAATATAACATAACTAGTTGGGCACTTGTCTGATAAAGCACTAATGACCCCTACGCCTGGTCTCCACGCATGCCCCGGTTCTTACATAACCGAGTGGGTATTCGGATACACTCCGGACTGTCGGGTCCCGAGGTTGAAGCGAAAAGGTCCGCCACGACAAACAATCAACAATCCGGTTAGAAGGCATTATACATGTCACTTTAAAATTACATAGTCAATTTGACTGGTTGAATTCCTCTTCAATACCATCCAACAGGCTGTCTAGTCTACAGTCCTATTGGGAATACTTTGCGGCCAATTCTACTTGGCCGTACACTAAGCTCACAGGGATCTCCTTCCCATCGGGCCCCATAGGTCCGACTTCGGCCATGTGGTTCCGGTCAGCCTTCGTGTACCGTGTCTTCACCATTGCCCAGGCTTCCCTGGCGCCCTGATGGCAGGCCGATATCTTCCATAATCGGAAGTGCCACACCGCTCCCTTTAGCTTTTCTGCAAGCTCTCCAAGGCCTTCGGGTATGGAGACGGATGGCCACAAGGCCTGGGCGACGCCTTGCATCACCTGCCGAACTTGTTCGTGCACCTGTGAGAGCTCGGGAAGAAGGTCACCCGTTGAACCGGGCATTTCCTCGGTAGGACGACGAGTTAGCATACCTACAGACATAACTCTGTCAGCCAGCTTCCTCGCCGAACTCTTTTTCAAAGTTCGTTCAAGCACTTACTAAATATGCCGCGTCGAAGCCGCCGATTTTCCTTAACAGAGTCTGACAGTTGGGCACGAACATCTTGTAGTTCCACACCCAGCTTGGTGTTGGCATCTAGGAGATCATTTTTCTCCTGCCTCACCCTCGTAAGCACGCTCTCACCGGCCTTCAGCTGGCGTATGAGCTGTTGCTTATCCGGATTTACTCCAGCGTCATCTGCAATTTTATCATCAGATCTGCATATACGTCGCATTCTATATGATCCTTCTCATTCAAAGGATATGTTACCAGATGGGGGTCTCTTTGGGCTCCCCTGCTGTGGCCAGTGCGGCCTGAAGTTGGGCTTTGCACTCTTCCAGCTCCTGGGACAGTTGGGTATTCTTTTCTGTAAGAACCTGCATAACAAATGATCCTTAAATCAGTTATCCTAACTGTTTCAAGTCTTAGGGGCTACTGATATATATAATCGTCAAATTTTCTCACCCGTATGTCTTTTACTATTGGGGAACGTAGTAATTTCAAAAAAAATCCTACGCACACGCAAGATCATGGTGATGCACAGCAACGAGAGGGGAGAGTGTTGTCTACGTACCCACGCAGACCGACTGCGGAAGCGTTGACACAACGTAGAGGAAGTAGTCGTACGTCTTCCCGATCCGACCGATGCAAGCACCGTTACTCTGGCACCTCCGAGTTCTTAGCACACGTACAGCTCGATGACGATCCCCGGTCTCCGATCCAGCAAAGCGTCGGGGAGGAGTTCCGTCAGCACGACGGCGTGGTGACGATCTTGATGTTCTACCGACGCAGGGCTTCGCCTAAGCACTACAACGATATGATTGAGGTGGAATATGGTGGCAGGGTGCACCGCACACGGCTAAGGAACGATCTCAATGATCAACTTGTGTGTCTAGAGGTGCCCCTGCCTCCGTATATAAAGGAGCCAAGGGGGAGGGGGCCGCCGGCCAGGAGGAGGGCGCAGGATTCCCCGAGGGGGAAAGAGAGAGAGGGGGGCCGGCCACCTCTCCTAGTCCTAATAGGACTAGGGGAGGGGGGAGGTGCGCGGCCACCTTGGGCTGCCCCTTTCTCCTTTCCACTAAAGCCCATTAAGGCCCATATGGCTCCCGGGGGGTTCCGGTAACCTCCCGGTACTCCGGTAAAATCCCGATTTCACCCTGAACACTTCCGATATCCAAATATAGGCTTCCAATATATCAATCTTTATGTCTCGACCATTTCGAGACTCCTCGTCATGTCCGTGATCACATCCGGGACTCCGAACTAACTTCGGTACATCAAAATGCATAAACTCATAATAACTGTCATCGTAACGTTAAGCGTGCGGACCCTACGGTTCGAGAACAATGTAGACATGACTGAGACACATCTCTGGTCAATAACCAATAGCGGGACCTGGATGCCCATATTGGTTCCTACATATTCTACGAAGATCTTTATCGGTCAGACCGCATAACAACATACGTTGTTCCCTTTGTCATCGGTATGTTACTTGCCCGAGATTCGATCGTCGGTATCCAATACCTAGTTCAATCTCGTTACCGTCAAGTCTCTTTACTCGTTCCATAATACATCATCTCGCAACTAACTCATTAGTCGCAATGCTTGCAAGGCTTATGTGATGTGCATTACCGAGAGGGCCCAGAGATACCTCTCCGACAATCGGAGTGACAAATCCTAATCTCGAAATACACCAACCCAACATCTACCTTTGGAGACACCTGTAGAGCTCCTTTATAATCACCCAGTTACGTTGTGACGTTTGGTAGCACACAAAGTGTTCCTCCGGTAAACGGGAGTTGCATAATCTCATAGTCATAGGAACATGTATAAGTCATGAAGAAAGCAATAGCAACATACTAAACGATTGGGTGCTAAGCTAATGAAATGGGTCATGTCAATCAGATCATTCAACTAATGATGTGACCTCGTTAATCAAATAACAACACCTTGTTCATGGTTAGGAAACATAACCATCTTTGATTAACGAGCTAGTCAAGTAGAGGCATACTAGTGACACTAAGTTTGTCTATGTATTCACACATGTATTATGTTTCCGATTAATACAATTCTAGCATGAATAATAAACATTTATCATGATATAAGGAAATAAATAATAACTTTATTATTGCCTCTAGGGCATATTTCCTTCAGTCTCCCACTTGCACTAGAGTCAATAATCTAGTTCACATCGTCATGTGATTTAACAACAATAGTTCACATCACCATGTGATTAACACCCATAGTTCACATCGCCATGTGACCAACACCCAAAGGGTTTGCTGGATTCAGTAATCTAGTTCACATTGCTATGTGATTAACACCCAAAGAGTACTAAGGTGTGATCATGTTTTGCTTGTGAGAGAATCTTAGTCAACGGGTCTGCCACATTCAGATCCGCATGTATTTTGCAAATTTCTATGTCAACAATGCTCTGCATGGAGCTACTCTAGCTAATTGCTCCCACTTTCAATATGTATCTAGACCGAGACTTAGAGTCATCTAGATTAGTGTCAAAACTTGCATCGGCATAACCCTTTACGACGAACCTTTTTTTCACTTCCATAATCGAGAAACATATCCTTATTCCACTAAGGATAATTTTGACCGCTGTCCAGTGATCTACTCCTAGATCACTATTGTACTCCCTTGCCAAAATCAGTGTAGGGTATACAATAGATCTGGTACACAACAGGGCATACTTTATAGAACCTATGACTGAGGCATAGGGAATGACTTTCATTCTCTTTCTATCTTCTGCCGTGGTCGGGCTTTGAGTCTTACTCAACTTCACACCTTGTAACATAGGCAAGAAACTTTTTCTTTGACTGTTCCATTTTGAACTACTTCAAAATCTTGTCAAGGTATGTACTCATTGAAAAAAACTTATCAAGTGTCTTGATCTATCTCTATAGATCTTGATACTCAATATGTAAGCAGCTTCACCGAGGTCTTTCTTTGAAAAAACTCCTTTCAAACACTCCTTTATGCTTTACAGAATAATTCTACATTACTTCCGATCAATAATATGTCATTCACATATACTTATCAGAAATGCTGTAGTGCTCCCACTCACTTTCTTGTAAATACATGCTTCACCGCAAGTCTGTATAAAACTATATGCTTTGATCAACTTATCAAAGCGTGTATTCCAACTCTGAGATGCTTGCACCAGTCCATAGATGAATCGCTAGAGCTTGCATATTTTGTTAGCATCTTTAGGATTGACAAAACCTACTGGTTGCATCATATACAACTCTTCTTTAAGAAATCCATTACGCTATGTTTGGATGTATGGATTGGGAGGTAATATTGGCATTTGGCATTTGTAACTCCCGAATGCGAGCGTTTGGATGCACTGGGTATTCGGTCGTGGTATCGTAGCCTGATATTGGACTCAGCGCGCCAAGACTAGCGAGTGCCCGCGCGAATACCTTGCCTCCCCGCTCTGTTTTCGGCTGAAATTGCCCAGTCTGCCTCGCTTACCTCTTCAACCCTCCCCGTTCCTCCCCCGAAAACAGAGAACACATGCCGCAGGAGAAGCGGCGCAGGAGAACAACAACGGTGCAGGTGGGTGCTCATCTCCCGCTGCCCTCCTCCTCCTTTCCCATCTCCGGCAGGTCTCCTCCATCTCCCGCTCCTCCTCCTCCTTCTCCCTTGCTCCGGTAGGCCTTCTCCTCGTGCTTCATCTCCCCCCTGCCCTCCCCAATCTCCCCAGCCCTTTCAGGTCCGATGGCCGCCGGCGACCCGTCCCTTGGATCCGACCAACTCTACCGGCGGTAGCTCCGTCCATCTACCACCCCCCATCCGCCCTTCTCCCTCTCCTACTCAACCCTAATCCCATGACCTCCCCTCCCTCCCATTCAAATCTGATGGCCGCTCCCCCTCTAACCCATCACAGTTCGTCCCTCCTCCCCAATATGTTTGCATACTAAGACACTAATCTGTCTTAAATTAACTCTGCTGCAGGTTATTTGTCTTGGATTGGCACATCCCTGTAGACCAACTGAAGGTATGTTCAGAGATAATTTCTGCTATCAGTAAGGAAAAATAAGTTTTGTTTGGCCATGCATTCATGTGGTGAAGAGAACTAGAATCAGTATTTGACTATATAGTGAATGCTTGTTGTGCCCTATCTTAAATGACTGAATGCTTGCTGAAATTTTGATAGCTTGTTGTAGCATAAATCAGTACAACAATTTTTGATAGCTTGTCTTATATGCCTGATTGGTATCTTGCTTGTTTATGTCATATGGCTGATTGAATGAGGCATGAATGTCTAATTTGTGAAATGTAATGTAGCTGCACCATGTCTGACATGGACTTGGTTGCTTACATAAACGAGGAGAACAAAAGAAGAAAGTGGAGACGGATAGTTTTGACCAAACTGTACTTTGAATCGTTTCTTCTTGGGATAGCATATCTTAGTACGAAGAGGGCACCAAGGGATTTAGGGAGTTTTAGTGACGATGAGGAAAAGAACATTCATCGGAAGTATTTGCTAAAAGGAATGTATGATGGGGCAGAAGTAACATGCTATGATCAGTTGCGTTTAACTAAAAGAAACTTCCATGACTTATGCACCATGTTGCGTGAGAGGGCTGGTATTCGTGACAGTGTCTATGTTTCCGTGGAAGAAAAGGTGGCAATGTTCTTGTTGGTAGTTGGCCATGGTATCAAAATGAGGATTCTGCGTGGCACTTACAAGCGCTCCTTATGGACTATTAGTACCCACTTTGACGATGTATTAACATCGATTCTATCTCTAATCGGGGAGTTCATTAAGCTTCCTGATCCTTCTACTCAGCCACCTGATGATTACAAATGGAAGTGGTTTCGCAATGCACTTGGAGCGCTAGATGGGTGTCATGTTGATGTTTGTGTGCCCATGTGTGACCAAGGGAGATATAGGAACAGGAAGCAAGCTATCAGCACTAACATGCTTGGTGTGGTTGATTGGAATATGAAATTTATGTATGTCTTGCCTGGCTGGGAGGGTTCAGCTTCTGACTCAAGAGTCTTGCGTGATGCAATGAGGTTGAGCCACCAAGATGCATTTGTCGTACCACAGGGTATGACACTTCCTCTTGGTAATTCATTTCTCCTCTGTATAATTGTTAGCTAACTCACTTGCTTGACACACTAGGGAAATATTATTTAGTTGATGCTGGTTACACCAATGGTCTGGGATTTCTTGCTCCATTCAGATCGACTCGGTATCACTTAAAAGAGTGGGTATCAAGTCAACAACAGCCCCAAACTCCCAAAGAGTTGTATAACTTGCGTCATTCTCGAGCTAGAAATGTAGTCGAGAGAACATTTGGGTTGTGGAAGAAAAAGTGGGCTTTCCTACGTTGTCAATCTTTCTTTGACATAAAGGACCAGGTATGATGTGTCCATATGGTGCTGAATAAGATGCAAACATAATGGAAAATGCTTACGATGAACAAATATTATTGCAGGTTCGAATTATTAATGCTTGTCGTGTGTTACACAACTTTGCAAGGGATAGGCATCATGTGATGGATGGTTTGTTGCTCGAGGAAGTGGATAATGAAATAGCCTCTTCCGAAGATGATCCTCTAGATGATGCTAACTTAATTAGGAGTGTTCAAGTCAGCACTTCATGGACCAACTTTAGAGAGCAGCTAGCTAATGACATGTTTGACGAGTACCTCGTGAGACATGCTGAACTAGAGTTGGAGTAGGATGTGCGGGTCAACTAGATAATGCTGTTCTCTTTTGTGCTAGCTAGTTGATATGACTTTGGTGGGATGTGTGGATCAACCTTGATATGACTTTGGTGGAATGTGTGCCTTTTGGGTATTCTGTACATGCCTCATATTATGAAATTAATATATATATATATATATATATATATATATATGTGTGTGTGTGTGTGTGTGTGTGTGTGTGTGTGTGTGTGACATTACCTTGCTGTCTTTGTGTTTCAACTTACATGCACCTTATGTTGTCTTTGTGTTTGGATATTATGTGCACGCATTTTCTTGTAGGACCATGGCTGAAGGAGGTGGAAAAAAATTTGGTAGAAATTACCTCACATGGACAGATGAAATGGACACTGCACTACTCGAGGTCCTTGTTGAGCATCACAACAATGGCGATCATGCCCAGAATGGATGGAAGTCCCATGTCTACAGTGCTGTTATAGGTAATGTGCGTGAAAAGTGCTCTGTGACCATCACAAAGGAAAACATCAGTTTAAGGTGCAAAACCTTTGAAAAGCACTACGAGGCCATTAGCAAGATGCTTTCTCAAAGTGGATTTGGGTGGGATTGGGTCAATAACAAGCTGTCAATTGATAGTGAAGATGTGTGGCTTAAATATGTCCCCGTAAGAAATTTATCCTTTCCACATTTTGATTGTATTGTACATATGTAAGATCTACCTTTGTTTGACAATTCTCTCTTTATGTGTGTGTGTGTGTGTGTGCAGGCTAACAAGAAAGTAGGATTTTACAAGAACAGGGTCATTAAGAATTGGGATGCTATCACCACTATATACTCAAAAGATCATGCAAATGGTGAAGGTGCTGTCACTGGTGCTGAAACTGTTGTAGAACCAACTACGGAACCCAATGAAGCCTCTCCTGAAGTGCCACAAAAAAACAGCGAACTGGTGATGCCATCCTATGCCTTCTTGGGGATATGAAAGGCTCATTTCATGATGCTTTGAAGTCACTCGAGCCTTTACCTCTGCCCCAAGTTACACCTCCTGCTGAAATCCTTGCGACACTTGAGATGATCCTTGATCTAGCTCGTGGTGACATCTTGCGATCTTATAAGTTGATCCGTAGCGAACGCTTGTACCAAGCGCTTCTTGAGCTTCCCATGAACTTCAGGAAGGAATGGCTGTTGATGTTGAATTAGTAGAATGGCTCTTGATGGATAATATGTATGTGTCTTGCTACTTTTAGTTCTCCTAGTTTGTGAGAGACTTCTAAACTTGTCCTAAAGTTGCATTGTTATGCACAAGACTTGCTATGTGTTCTGGATGGTGTGAGACATGTTATAATATGTAATGTTGTTGGCAAGGTTATCATAATATGTTGCTGTTGATTGTTTTTGGACAAATTGATGTTCTCAAGTTCATCATGATATGTGGCTGTTACATATAGTTTTCATCCTAATTTTTCATGTTTTTGAACAGTTGATTGTGTTATCAAGTTCATCATAATATGCTGCTGTATAGTACTGTAATGTACAGTTTTCAGCCTATTTTTCATGTTTTTGAGGAGTTGGAACTTGTCAAGTGCATGATAATATGCTCGTGTTGCCTATGTACACTTTTCAGCAAAATTTTCTTGTATTTTGGACAATTGATGTTGTCTGTGCCAATTTTTAAATTATTTGCATGCAATTTTATTGTATTATAATACATAATCTCTCAAATGTATGGCATGATGATCAGATTTAATTTCCAAACTTGTACAAGAAATTATTATATTGTTCATACATTTCACAATGCCCAATTCTACACTATGCTCATCCAAACAAGATTTGGCATTACTCCGTCCCTTGAATTCCATGTGCCCAATACAAGAACATCCAAACACAAAGTGTGGCATTGCAGCTCAATACCAATGCCTTGGGATATTAGGCATTGGAGCCAATGCAATATCCAGGTCTTGAATGTCTACATCCAAACAGAGCGTTAAGGAATGCAGTTTTGTTTATCCATTTGTCAGATTTCATAAAATGCGGCAATTGCTAACATGATTCGGACAGACTTAAGCATAGATACGAGTGAGAAACTCTCATCGTAGTCAACACTTTGAACTTGTCGAAAACCTTTTTGCGACAATTCTATCTTTGTAGATAGTAACACTACTATCAACGTCCGTCTTCCTCTTGAAGATCCATTTATTTTCTATGGCTTGCCGATCATCGGGCAAGTCAACCAAAGTCCATACTTTGTTTTCATACATGAATCCCATCTCAGATTTCATGGCCTCAAGCCATTTTGCGGAATCTGGGCTCATCATCGCTTCCTCATAGTTCGCAAGTTCGTCATGGTCTAGTAACATGACTTCCAGAACAGGATTACTGTACCACTCTGGTGCGGATCTCACTCTGGTTATCTACGAGATTCGGTAGCAACTTGATCTGAAGTTTTATGATCATCATCATTAGCTTCCTCACTAATTGGTGTAGTAGTCACAGGAACAGATTTCTGTGATGAACTACTTTCCAATAAGGGAGAAGGTACAATTACCTTATCAAGTTCTACTTTCCTCCCACTCACTTCTTTCGAGAGAAACTCCTTCTCCAGAAAGAATCCATTATAAGCAACGAATGTCTTGCCTTAGGATCTGTGATAGAAGGTGTACCCAACAGTAACTTTTGGGTATCCTATGAAGACATATTTTTTCGATTTGGGTTTGAGCTTATCAGGACGAAACTTTTTCACATAAGCATCACAACCCCAAACTTTTTAAGAAATGACAACTTTGGTTTCTTGCTAAACCATAGTTCATATAGTGTCGTCTCAACGGATTTAGATGGTGCCCTATTTAACGTGAATGCAGCTGTCTCTAATGCATAACCCCAAAACGATAGTGGTAAATCGGCAAGAGACATCATAGATTGCACCATATCTAATAAAGTACGGCTATGACGTTCGGACACACCATTATGCTGTGGTGTTTCAGGTGGCACGAATTTGTGAAACTATTCCACATTGTTTTAATTGAAGGCCAAACTCGTAACTCAAATATTTGTCTCCGCGATCAGATCGTAGAAGCCTTATTTTCTTGTTACAATGATTCTCCACTTCACTCTGAAATTCTTTGAACTTTTCAAATGTTTCAGACTTATGTTTCATCAAGTAGATATACTCATATCTTCTCAAATCATCTGTGAAGATCAGAAAATAATGATACCTATCACGAGCCTCAATATTCATCGGACCACATACATCAGTATGTATGATTTCCAACAATCTGTTGCTCGCTCCATTGTTCTGAAGAACAGAGTCTTAGTCATCTTGCCCATGAGGCATGGTTCGCAAGCATCAACTGATTCATAATCAAGTGATTCAAAAGCCCATCAGCATGGAGTTTCTTCATGCGCTTTACACCAATATGACCTAAACGACAGTGCTACAAATAAGTTGCACTATCATTATTAACTTTGCATCTTTTTGGTTTCAATATTATGATTATGTGTATCACTACGATCGAGATCCAACGAACTATTTTCATTTGGTGTGTAACCATATAAGGTTTTATTCATGTAAACAGAACAACAATTTATTCTCTTACTTAAATGAATAATCGTATTACAATAAACATGATCAAATCATATTCATGCTCAACGTAAACACCAAAAAACACTTATTTAGGTTCAACACTAATCCCGAATTTATAGGGAGTGTGCGATGATGATCATATCAATCTTGGAACCACTTCCAACACACATCGTCACTTCACCCTTAACTAGTCTCTGTTTATTCTGCAACTCCTGCTTTGAGTTACTAATCTTAGCAACTGAACTAGTTGTTGGGGAACGCAGTAATTTCGAAAAAATTTCCTACGCACACGCAAGATCATGGTGATGCACAGCAACGAGAGGGGAGAGTGTTGTCTACGTACCAACGCAGACCGACTGCGGAAGCGATCACACAACGTAGAGGAAGTAGTCGTACGTCTTCTTCCCGATCCGACCGATCCAAGCACCGTTACTCCGGCACCTCCGAGTTCTTAGCACACGTTCAGCTCGATGACGTTCCTCGGGCTCTGATCCAGCAAAGCGTCGAGGAAGAGTTCCGTCAGCACGACGGCGTGATGACGATCTTGATGTACTACCGACGCAGGGCTTCGCGTAAGCACTACAATGGTACGATCGAGGTGGAATTTGGTGGCAGGGGGCACCGCACACGGCTAAGGAACGATCTCAAGGATCAAGTTGTGTGTCTTGGGGTGCCCCCTGCCCCCGTATATAAAGGTTGGGGGAGGGGGAGCCGGCCGGCCAAGGGAGAGGAGGCGCAGGGGAGTCCTACTCCCACCGGGAGTAGGACTCCTCCCCCCAATCCTAATCCTATTAGGACTCCCGGGGGGGGAAAAAGAGAGAGAAGGGGGGCCGGCCCCTATCCTAGTCCTACTAGGACTTGGGGAAGGGGGGCGCCGGCCAGCTTGTGGGTTTTTCCCTTTTTCTCTTTTTCCTCTAGGGCCCAATAGGCCCATTAGTCTCCCGGGGGGTTCCGGTAACCCTCCCGGTATTCTGGTAAAATCCCGATTTCATCCGGAACACCTCCTATGTCCAAACATAGGCTTCCAATATATCAATCTTTACGTCTCGACCATTTCGAGACTCCTCTTCATGTCCGTGATCTCATCCGGGACTCCGAACAACCTTCGGTACATCAAAATGCATAAACTCATAATAACTGTCATCGTAACGTTAAGCGTGCGGACCCTACGGTTCGAGAACAATGTAGACATGACCGAGACACGTCTCCGGTCAATAACCAATAGCGGGACCTGGATGCCCATATTGGCTCCTACATATTCTACGAAGATCTTTATCGGTCAGACCGCATAACAACATACGTTGTTCCCTTTGTCATCGGTATGTTACTTGCCCGAGATTCGATCGTCGGTATCCAATACCTAGTTCAATCTCGTCACCGGCAAGTCTCTTTACTCGTTCCGTAATACATCATCTCACAACTAACATATTAGTTGCAGTGCTTGCAAGGCTTATGTGATGTGCATTACCGAGAGGGCCCGGAGATACCTCTCCGACAATCGGAGTGACAAACCCTAATCTCGAAATACGCCAACCCAACATCTACCATTGGAGACACCTGTAGTACTCCTTTATAATCACCCAGTTACGTTGTGACGTTTGGTAGTACCCAAAGTGTTCCTCCGGTAAACGGGAGTTGCATAATCTCATAGTTATAGGAACATGTATAAGTCATGAAGAAAGCAATAGCAACATACTAAACGATCGGATGCTAAGCTAATGGAATGGGTCATGTCAATCAGATCATTCTACTAATGATGTGACCTCGTTAATCAAATAACAACTCTTTGTTCATGGTTAGGAAACATAACCATCTTTGATTAACGAGCTAGTCTAGTAGAGGCATACTAGTGACACTCTGTTGGTCTATGTATTCACACATGTATTATGTTTCCGGTTAATACAATTCTAGCATGAATAATAAACATTTATCATGATGTAAGGAAATAAATAATAACTTTATTATTGCCTCTAGGGCATATTTCCTTCAGTCTCCCACTTGCACTAGAGTCAATAATCTAGATTATACAGTAATGATTCTAACACCCATGGAGCCTTGGTGCTGATCATGTTTTGCTCGTGGAAGAGGCTTAGTCAACGGGTCTGCAACATTCAGATCCGTATGTATCTTGCAAATCTCTATGTCTCCCACCTGGACTAAATCCCGGATGGAGTTGAAGCGTCTCTTGATGTGTTTGTTCCTCTTGTGAAATCTGGATTCCTTTGCCAAGGCAATTGCACCAGTATTGTCACAGAAGATTTTCATTGGACCCGATGCACTAGGTATGACACCTAGATCGGATATGAACTCCTTCATCCAGACTCCTTCGTTTGCTGCTTCCGAAGCAGCTATGTACTCCACTTCACATGTAGATCCTGCTACGACGCTTTGTTTAGAACTGCACCAACTGACAGCTCCACCGTTTAAAGTAAACACGTATCCGGTTTGCGATTTAGAATCGTCCGGATCAGTGTCAAAGCTTGCATCAACGTAACCTCTTACGGTGAGCTCTTTGTCACCTCCATATACGAGAAACATATCCTTAGTCCTTTTCAGGTATTTCAGGATGTTCTTGACCGCTGTCCAGTGATCCATTCCAGGATTACTTTGGTACCTCCCTGCTAAACTTATAGCAAGGCACACATCAGGTCTGGTACACAGCATTGCATACATGATAGAGCCTATGGCTAAAGCATAGGGAACATCTTTCATTTTATCTCTATCTTCTGCAGTGGTCGGGCATTGAGTCTTACTCAATTTCATACCTTGTAACACAGGCAAGAACCCTTTCTTTGCTTGATCCATTTTGAATTTCTTCAAAATCTTGTCAAGGTATGTGCTTTGTGAAAGTCCAATTAAGCGTCTTGATCTATCTCTATAGATCTTTATGCCTAATATGTAAGCAGCTTCCCCGAGGTCTTTCATCGAAAAACTTTTATTCAAGTATCCCTTTATGCTATCCAGAAATTCTATATCATTTCCAATTAGCAATATGTCATCCACATATAATATCAGAAATGCTACAGAGCTCCCACTCACTTTCTTGTAAATACAGGCTTCTCCAAAAGTCTGTATAAAGCCAAATGCTTTGATCACACTATCAAAGCGTTTATTCCAACTCCGAGATGCTTGCACCAGTCCATAAATGGATCGCTGGAGTTTGCATACTTTGTTAGCTCCCTTTGGATCGACAAAACCTTCTGGTTGTATCATATACAACTCTTCTTCCAGAAATCCATTCAGGAATGCAGTTTTGACATCCATCTGCCAAATTTCATAATCATAAAATGCGGCAATTGCTAACATTATTCTGACGGACTTAAGCATCGCTACGGGTGAGAAGGTCTCATCGTAGTCAACTCCTTGAACTTCTCGAAAACCTTTCGCGACAAGTCGAGCTTTATAGACAGTAATATTACCGTCAGCGTCAGTCTTTTTCTTGAAGATCCATTTATTCTCAATTGCTTGCCGATCATCGGGCAAGTCAACCAAAGTCCATACTTTGTTTTCATACATGGATCCCATCTCAGATTTCATGGCCTCAAGCCACTTTGCGGAATCTGGGCTCTCCATCGCTTCTTCATAGTTCGTAGGTTCATCATGATCTAGCATCATGACTTCCAGAACTGGATTACCGTACCACTCTGGTGCGGATCTCACTCTGGTTGATCTACGTGGTTCAGTAGTATCTTGTTCTGAAGCTTCATGATCATCATCATTAGCTTCCTCACTGATTGGTATAGGTGTCGCAGAAACAGTTTTCTGTGATGTACTATTTTCCAATAAGGGAGTAGGTACAGTTACCTCGTCAAGTTCTACTTTCCTCCCACTCACTTCTTTCGAGAGAAACTCCTTCTCTAGAAAGTTTCCGAACTTAGCAACAAAAGTCTTGCCTTCGGATCTGTGATAGAAGGTGTATCCAATAGTTTCCTTTGGATATCCTATGAAGACACACTTCTCCTATTTGGGTTCGAGCTTATCAGGTTGAAGCTTTTTCACATAAGTATCGCAGCCCCAAACTTTAAGAAACGACAACTTTGGTTTCTTGCCAAACCATAGTTCATAAGGTGTCGTCTCAATGGATTTTGATGGTGCCCTGTTTAACGTGAATGCGGCCGTCTCTAAAGCATAACCCCAAAACGATAGCGGTAAATCAGTAAGAGACATCATAGATCGCACCATATCTAGTAAAGTACGATTACGACGTTCGGACACACCATTACGTTGTGGTGTTCCGGGTGGCGTGAGTTGCGAAACTATTCCACAATTTTTCAGATGTACAGCAAACTCGTAACTCAAATATTCTCCTCCCCGATCAGATCGTAGGAATTTTATTTTCTTGTTACGATGATTTTCAACCTCACTCTGAAATTCTTTGAACTTTTCAAATGTTTCAGACTTGTGTTTCATTAAGTAGATATACCCATATCTGCTTAAATCATCTGTGAAGGTGAGAAAATAACGATATCCGCCACGAGCCTCAATATTCATCGGACCACATACATCGGTATGTATGATTTCCAATAAATCTGTTGCTCTCTCCATAGTACCGGAGAACGGTGTTTTAGTCATCTTGCCTATGAGGCACGGTTCGCAAGTACCAAGTGATTCATAATCAAGTGGTTCCAAAAGCCCATCAGTATGGAGTTTCTTCATGCGCTTTATACCGATATGACCTAAACGGCAGTGCCACAAGTAAGTTGCACTATCATTATTAACTTTGCATCTTTTGGCTTCTACATTATGAATATGTGTATCACTATCTTCGAGATTCAATAAGAACAGACCATTCTTCAAGGGTGCATGACCATAAAAGATATTATTCATATAAATAGAACAACCATTATTCTCTGATTTAAATGAATAACCGTCTCGCATTAAACAAGATCCAGATATAATGTTCATGCTCAACGCTGGCACCAAATAACAATTATTTAGGTCTAATATTAATCCCGAAGGTAGATGTAGAGGGAGCGTGCCGACCGCGATCACATCGACTTTGGAACCGTTTCCCACGCGCATCGTCACCTCGTCCTTTGCTAGCGTCCGCTTATTCTGTAGTCCCTGTTTCGAGTTGCAAATATTAGCAACAGAACCAGTATCAAATACCCAGGTGCTACTGCGAGCTCTAGTAAGGTACACATCAATAACATGTATATCACATATACCTTTGCTCACTTTGCCATCCTTCTTATCCGCCAAATACTTGGGGCAGTTCCGCTTCCAGTGACCAGTCTGCTTGCAGTAGAAGCACTCAGTTTCAGGCTTAGGTCCAGACTTGGGTTTCTTCTCCTGAGCAGCAACTTGCTTGCTGTTCTTCTTGAAGTTTCCCTTCTTCTTCCCTTTGCCCTTTTTCTTGAAACTAGTGGTTTTGCTAACCATCAACACTTGATGCTCCTTCTTGATTTCTACCTCCGCAGCTTTCAGCATTGCGAAGAGCTCGGGAATAGTCTTGTTCATCCCTTGCATATTATAGTTCATCACGAAGCTCTTGTAGCTTGGTGGCAGTGATTGGAGAATTCTGTCAATGACGCAGTCATCTGGAAGATTAACTCCCATCTGAATCAAGTGATTATTATACCCAGACATCTTGAGTATATGCTCACTGACAGAACTGTTCTCCTCCATCTTACAGCTATAGAACTTATTGGAGACTTCATATCTCTCAATTCGGGCATTTGCTTGAAATATTAACTTCAACTCCTGGAACATCTCATATGCTCCATGACGTTCAAAACGTCGTTGAAGTCCCGATTCTAAGCCGTAAAGCATGGCACACTGAACTATCGAGTAGTCATCAGCTTTGCTCTGCCAGACGTTCATAACATCTGGCGTTGCTCCAGCACCAGGCCTGTCACCCAGCGGTGCTTCCAGGACGTAATTCTTCTGTGCAGCAATGAGGATAATCCTCAGGTTACGGACCCAGTCCGTGTAATTGCTACCATCATCTTTCAACTTTGCTTTCTCAAGGAACGCATTAAAATTCAACGGAACAATAGCACGAGCCATCTATCTACAAGCAACATAAACAAGCAAGATACTATCAGGTACTAAGTTCATGATAAGTTTAAGTTCAGTTAATCAAATTACTTAGGAACTCCCACTTAGATAGACATCCCTCTAATCCTCTAAGTGATCACGTGATCCAAATCAACTAAACCATAACCGATCATCACGTGAGATGGAGTAGTTTTCAATGGTGAACATCGTTATGTTGATCATATCTACTATATGATTCACGCTCGACCTTTCGGTCTCCGTGTTCCGAGGCCATATCTGTATATGCTTGGCTCGTCAAGTATAACCCGAGTATTCTGCGTGTGCAACTGTTTTGCACCCGTTGTATTTGGACGTAGAGCTTATCACATCCGATCATCACGTGGTGTCTGGGCACGACGAACTTTGGCAACGGTGCATACTCGGGGAGAACACTTCTTGATAATTTAGTGAGAGATCATCTTATAATGCTACCGTCAATCAAAGCAAGATAAGATGCATAAAAAGATAAACATCACATGCAATCAATATAAGTGATATGATATGGCCATCATCATCTTGTGCTTGTGATCTCCATCTCCGAAGCACCGTCATGATCACCATCGTCACCGGCGCGACACCTTGATCTCCATCGTAGCATCGTTGTCGTCTCGCCAATCTTATGCTTCCACGACAATCACTACCGTCTAGTAATAAAGTAAAGCATTACATCGCGATTGCATTGCATACAATAAAGCGACAACCATATGGCTCCTGCCAGTTGCCGATAACTCAGTTACAAAACATGATCATCTCATACAATAAAATCAGCATCATGTCTTGACCATATCACATCACAACATACCCTGCAAAAACAAGTTAGACGTCCTCTACTTTGTTGTTGCAAGTTTTACGTGGCTGCTACGGGCTTAAGTAAGAACTCATCTCACCTACGCATCAAAACCACAACGATAGTTCGTCAAATAGACTCCGTTTTAACCTTCTCAAGGACCGGGCGTAGTCACACTTGGTTCAACTAAAGTTGGAGAGGCAGTCTTCCGCAAGCCATCTGTGTGCAAAGCATGTCGAGGGAACCGGTCTCGCGTAAGAGTACGCGTAAGGTTGGTCCGGATCGTCTCACCCAACAATACCGCCGAACCAAAGTATGACATGCTGGTAGGCAGTATGACTTGTATCGCCCACAACTCACTTGTGTTCTACTCGTGCATATAACATCAAACCATAAAACCTAGGCTCTGATGCCACTGTTGGGGAACGCAGTAATTTCGAAAATTTTCCTACGCACACGCAAGATCATGGTGATGCACAGCAACGAGAGGGGAGAGTGTTGTCTACGTACCAACGCAGACCGACTGCGGAAGCGATCACACAACATAGAGGAAGTAGTCGTACGTCTTCTTCCCGATCCGACCGATCCAAGCACCGTTACTCCGGCACCTCCGAGTTCTTAGCACACGTTCAGCTCGATGACGTTCCTCGGGCTCCGATCCAGCAAAGCGTCGAGGAAGAGTTCCGTCAGCACGACGGCGTGATGACGATCTTGATGTACTACCGACGCAGGGCTTCGCCTAAGCACTACAACGTTACGATCGAGGTGGAATTTGGTGGCAGGGGGCACCGCACACGGCTAAGGAACGATCTCAAGGATCAAGTTGTGTGTCTTGGGGTGCCCCCTGCCCCCGTATATAAAGGTTGGGGGAGGGGGAGCCGGCCGGCCAAGGGAGAGGAGGCGCAGGGGAGTCCTACTCCCACCGGGAGTAGGACTCCTCCCCCCAATCCTAATCCTATTAGGACTCCCGGGGGGGGAAAAAGAGAGAGAAGGGGGGCCGGCCCCTATCCTAGTCCTACTAGGACTTGGGGAAGGGGGGCGCCGGCCAGCTTGTGGGTTTTTCCCTTTTTCTCTTTTTCCTCTAAGGCCCAATAGGCCCATTAGCCTCCCGGGGGGTTCCGGTAACCCTCCCGGTATTCCGGTAAAATCCCGATTTCATCCGGAACACCTCCTATGTCCAAACATAGGCTTCCAATATATCAATCTTTACGTCTCGACCATTTCGAGACTCCTCGTCATGTCCATGATCTCATCCGGGACTCCGAACAACCTTCGGTACATCAAAATGCATAAACTCATAATAACTGTCATCGTAACGTTAAGCGTGCGGACCCTACGGTTCGAGAACAATGTAGACATGACCGAGACACGTCTCCGGTCAATAACCAATAGCGGGACCTAGATGCCCATATTGGCTCCTACATATTCTACGAAGATCTTTATCGGTCAGACCGCATAACAACATACGTTGTTCCCTTTGTCATCGGTATGTTACTTGCCCGAGATTCGATCGTCGGTATCCAATACCTAGTTCAATCTCGTTACCGGCAAGTCTCTTTACTCGTTCCGTAATACATCATCTCACAACTAACATATTAGTTGCAGTGCTTGCAAGGCTCATGTGATGTGCATTACCGAGAGGGCCCAGAGATACCTCTCCGACAATCGGAGTGACAAACCCTAATCTCGAAATACGCCAACCCAACATCTACCATTGGAGACACCTGTAGTACTCCTTTATAATCACCCAGTTACGTTGTGACGTTTGGTAATACCCAAAGTGTTCCTCCGGTAAACGGGAGTTGCATAATCTCATAGTTATAGGAACATGTATAAGTCATGAAGAAAGCAATAGCAACATACTAAACGATCGGATGCTAAGCTAATGGAATGGGTCATGTCAATCAGATCATTCTACTAATGATGTGACCTCGTTAATCAAATAACAACTCTTTGTTCATGGTTAGGAAACATAACCATCTTTGATTAACGAGCTAGTCTAGTAGAGGCATACTAGTGACACTCTGTT
Organism: Triticum monococcum; assembly: GCA_034509565.1. Classification (NCBI taxonomy): domain Eukaryota; kingdom Viridiplantae; phylum Streptophyta; class Magnoliopsida; order Poales; family Poaceae; genus Triticum; species Triticum monococcum. The sequence goes on from CM067846.1 coordinate 617,296,324, forward strand.
GGTCTATGTATTCACACATGTATTATGTTTCCGGTTAATACAATTCTAGCATGAATAATAAACATTTATCATGATGTAAGGAAATAAATAATAACTTTATTATTGCCTCTAGGGCATATTTCCTTCACTAGTATCAAATACTGAGGGGTTGCTATAAACACTAGTAAAGTACACATCAATAACATGTATATCAAATATACTTATGTTCACTTTGCCATCCTTCTTATCCGCCAATCACTTGGAGTAGTTCCGCTTCTAGTGACCAGTCCCTTTGCAGTAGAAGCACTCAGTCTCCGGCTTAGGTCCAGACTTGGGCTTCTTCACTTGAGCAGCAACTTGCTTGCTTTTCTTTTTGAAGTTCCCCTTCTTCCCTCTGCCCTTTTCTTGAAACTAGTGGTCTTGTCTACCATCAACACTTGATGTTTTTTTTGATTTCTACCTTCGTTGATTTCAGCATCACGAAGAGCTTGGGATTTGTTTCCATTATCCCTTGCATATTATAGTTCATCACGAAGGTCTACTAACTTGGTGATGGTGACAAGAGAATTCTGTCAATCACTATCTTATCTGGAAGATTAACTCCCACTTGATTCAAGCGATTGTAGTACCCAGACAATCTGAGCACATGCTCACTAGTTGAGCGATTCTCCTCCATCTTTTAGCTATAGAACTTGCTGGAGACATCATATCTCTCAACTCGGGTATTTGCTTGAAATATTAACTTCAATACCTGGAACATCTCATATGGTCCATGCCATTCAAAACGTCTTTGAAGTCCCGATTCTAAGCCGTTAAGCATGATGCACTAAACTATCAAGTAGTCATCATATTGAGCTAGCCAAACGTTTCATAACGTCTGCATCTGCTCCTGCAATAGGTCTGTCACCTAGCGGTGCATCAAGGACATAATTTTTCTGTGCAGCAATGAGGATAAACCTCAGATCACGGATCCAATCCGCATCATTGCTACTAACATCTTTCAACACAATTTTCTCTAGGAACATATCAAAATAAACACAGGGAAGCAACAACGCGAGCTATTGATCTACAACATAATTTGCAAAATACTACCAGGACTAAGTTCATGATAAATTTAAGTTCAATTGAATCATATTACTTAAGAACTCCCACTTAGATAGACATCCCTCTAATCCTCTAAGTGATCACGTGATCCAAATCAACTAAACCATGTCTGATCATCACATGAGATGGAGTAGTTTCATTGGTGAAGATCACTATGTTGATCATATCTACTATATGATTCACGCTCGACCTTTCGGTCTCCGTGTTCCGAGGCCATATCTGTATATGCTTGGCTCGTCAAGTATAACCTGAGTATTCCGCGTGTGCAACTGTTTTGCACCCGTTGTATTTGAACGTAGAGCCTATCACACCCGATCATCACGTGGTGTCTCGGCACGAAGAACTTTCGCAACGGTGCATACTCAGGGAGAACACTTCTTGATAATTAGTGAGAGATCATCTTATAATGCTACCGTCAATCAAAGCAAGATAAGATGCATAAAAGATAAACATCACATGCAATCAATATAAGTGATATGATATGGCCATCATCATCTTGTGCCTGTGATCTCCATCTCTGAAGCACCGTCATGATCACCATCGTCACCGGCGCGACACCTTGATCTCCATCGTAGCATCGTTGTCGTCTCGCCAATATTATGCTTCCACGACTGTCGCTACCGCTTAGTGATAAAGTAAAGCATTACAGCGCGATTGCATTGCATACAATAAAGCGACAACGATATGGCTCCTGCCAGTTGCCGATAACTCGGTTACAAAACATGATCATCTCATACAATAAAATTTAGCATCATGTCTTGACCATATCACATCACAACATGCCCTGCAAAAACAAGTTAGACGTCCTCTACTTTGTTGTTGCAAGTTTTACGTGGCTGCTACGGGCTTAAGCAAGAACCAATCTCACCTACGCATCAAAACCACAACGATAGTTTGTCAAATAGACTCCGTTTTAACCTTCGCAAGGACCGGGCGTAGCCACACTCGGTTCAACTAAAGTTGGAGAGACAGTCGCCCGCAAGCCACCTGTGTGCAAAGCACGTCGGGGGAACCGGTCTCGCGTAAGCGTACGCGTAATGTTGGTCCGGGTCATCTCGTCCAACAATACCGCCGAACCAAAGTATGACATGTTGGTAGGCAGTATGACTTAGATCGCCCACAACTCACTTGTGTTCTACTCGTGCAAATAACATCAAACCATAAAACCTAGGCTCGGATGCCACTGTTGGGGAACGTAGTAATTTCAAAAAAATTCCTACGCACACGCAAGATCATGGTGATGCACAACAACGAGAGGGGAGAGTGTTGTCTATGTACCCACGCAGACCGACTGCGGAAGCGTTGACACAACGTATAGGAAGTAGTCGTACGTCTTCCCGATCCGACCGATCCAAGCACTGTTACTCCGGCACCTCCGAGTTCTTAGCACACGTACAGCTCGATGACGATCCCCGGGCTCCGATCAGCAAAGCGCCGGGGGGGAGTTCCGTCAGCACGACGGCGTGGTGACGATCTTGATGTTCTACCGACGCAGGGCTTCGCCTAAGCACTACAACGATATGATCGAGGTGGAATATGGTGGCAGGGGGCACTGCACACGGCTAAGGAACGATCTCAATGATCAACTTGTGTGTCTAGAGGTGCCCCCTGCCTCCGTATATAAAGGGGCCAAGGGGGAGGGGCCGCCGGCTAGGAGGAGGGTGCAGGAGGAGTCCTACTCCTACCGGGAGTAGGACTCCCCCCCCTAATCCTAGTTGGACTAGGATTCCCCGAGGGGGAAAGAGAGAGAGGGGGGCCGGCCACCTCTCCTAGTCCTAATAGGACTAGGGGAGGGGGGAGGCGCGCGGCCACCTTGGGCTGCCCCTTTCTCCTTTCCACTAAAGCCCATTAAGGCCCATATGGCTCCCGGGGGGTTCCGGTAACCTCCTGGTACTCCGGTAAAATCCCGATTTCACCCGGAACACTTCCGATATCCAAATATAGGCTTCCAATATATCAATCTTTATGTCTCGACCATTTCCAGACTCCTCCTCATGTCCGTGATCACATCCGGGACTCCGAACTAACTTCGGTACATCAAAATGCATAAACTCATAATAACTGTAGACATGACTGAGACACATCTCTGGTCAATAACCAATAGCGGGACCTGGATGACCATATTGGTTCCTACATATTCTACGAAGATCTTTATCGGTCAGACCGCATAACAACATACGTTGTTCCCTTTGTCATCGGTATGTTACTTGCCCGAGATTCGATTGTCAGTATCCAATACCTAGTTCAATCTCGTTACCGGCAAGTCTCTTTACTCGTTCCGTAATACATCATCTCGCAACTAACTCATTAGTCGCAATGCTTGCAAGGCTTATGTGATGTGCATTACCGAGAGGGCCCAGAGATACCTCTCCGACAATCGGAGTGACAAATCCTAATCTCGAAATACACCAACCCAACATCTACCTTTGGAGACACCTGTAGAGCTCCTTTATAATCACCCAGTTATGTTGTGACGTTTGGTAGCACACAAAGTGTTCCTCCGGTAAACGGGAGTTGCATAATCTCATAGTCATAGGAACATGTATAAGTCATGAAGAAAGCAATAGCAACATACTAAACGATCGGGTGCTAAGCTAATGAAATGGGTCATGTCAATCAGATCATTCAACTAATGATGTGACCTCGTTAATCAAATAACAACACCTTGTTCATGGTTAGGAAACATAACCATCTTTGATTAACGAGCTAGTCAAGTAGAGGCATACTAGTGACACTAAGTTTGTCTATGTATTCACACATGTATTATGTTTCCGGTTAATACAATTCTAGCATGAATAATAAACAGTTATCATGATATAAGGAAATAAATAATAACTTTATTATTGCCTCTAGGGCATATTTCGTTCATTTACATACTGCTCCGTGGCTCTGGCTAGACCATTTTGAGCGGCACAGAGGTGCGCGTCTCCCGAGTTGAAGGCATCCAATGCCTCTTGGGAGAAACAAGCGTCACGAAGAACAGTCCAGCGACGCATGTGGTTCATGGCACTTTCCACCTCAGAATGGGTGGCGGACAGTTTATCCGCATCCTATGTCGGAGGAGCACCGGCGCACGCCTTGTATTTGTTCCCGCCTCAGAATCCGGCCTTGGAGCCTGGCTTGTGGAGGCGCAGTTGGTGGCCTCTCCGGGTATAGTCCGACGAGCGCTCTTTTTCCTAAAAAGAAGGCATGGGCGTTAATATGCCTCTGAGAATAATGTCTTGCAATAAGGACGGCGCGCCATACCGCTGCGCCAGTGTCTCAATCCGGACTGCGGGTCTTTTCAGCCTGCCTGGCGTCGCGGCCCCTTGTTGGCCAGTCGCCCCAGGCTCGGCTTTGGCCTCGAGGACCTCCCCTGCAAAACACGGCTATTATATGGCGAATAAAAACACGCAAGGACGGATCCCTTTTTGAACTGCTGGGACTGCGGTATCAGTCACCTGTGAGGCTGGAACTAGCCCAGGGTAATCGGCCGTAATGGCCACCAAAGCATCGTCATTACTCGCTTGGTAAAATACTCCATCGATCAGCTCCACAGATATGTCCGGATCCTCCTGGGAGGCCGGATCAAGGGACTGTCCAGGGTCCTCGGGTAGTGGAGGTGGGCTGTTTATCTCCTTTACAGCCTGGCGTAGCTCCTGCGATGAAATCGCTAGAATGAATACTTAACTACGGGAATACGAAATGGATGGGCGATAAAAAGTCTCCGCTTACCCAGCTCGGAGGATTGTACATAGAAAATCCGCCCTGCGGGTTGACACGAAGGAATTCCTCCTCTTCTCCCTTGTACAAAGTGGATAAGATCTTTATCAGATCAGCAGCCGATCCCGGCCCTTTGTAGCCATGGCGGGTGGCGTCATCCTCCCCGTTGAAATCCGACATGGGGTGGCCTCTATACTGAAGCGGTTGCACCCCCCGCATGATGCATGTGGCCATGACCTCGATCATGCTCAACCCGGATCGAGCTAAAAAAATTATCCGGCTCATCAGGTAAAGAATGTCCCTGTCATCTTCCTCCAGGGAGCTCCGTGGACGCCAGCTCCGGCGCTTCTTTAAAGGGGCGTTGTCGAACTCAGGAAGGCCGATCCGAATAGGATCCGGGAGGGGGACATCTTCTATATAAAACCATTCTGAAGGCCAGTCTTCAGACGTCTTCTTTGGGGTCCCGGACAGGCATCCGGTCCCGGCAATACGCCACACTTCGGCTCCGCCCACTTGATATATTGACCCCTTCTGAGAACGGGGCACAATGCAGAACAACTTCCACAGAGCGAAATGAGCCTCACATCCCAAAAACAACTCGCAAAGGGCTACGAATCCCGCGATATGTAACATGGAGGCAGGCGCAAGATTGTGCAACTGGAGGCCGTAGAACTCCAGGAGCCCCTGGAGAAACGGATGAATTGGAAATCCGAGTCCTCTTACCAAATAAGGGACAAGGCATACCCTCTCTCCCTTGGAGGGATTGGGAAGGCTCTCCGCTTGCTCTCCACCATTATAGGTGGCAAGCCCGGCTCGAACCGGGACCAGGTACGCTGGGGGAAGAAATCCCTTGGACTGAAGCATCACTAATTTGCTGTACGGGATGGAACATCTCTCCCAATCTCCAGGCTTGGAGCTAGGGGTGCGAGAGGAGGAGCTGCGTCGACCGGCCATGATGGAATGGATCTCCGTTGGGTGCGCTCCGATGAAGGCTCGCCAAGGGAGGATGGTGTGATTTGGATCTGAATCCTCGTCTATTTAAATAGGCGGCCCATTCACACAGCTAGGGGGGTAAATGTGAAAACACCTTGGCTCTTCACATTCGCTCGACATGTGGAAAGTGGACATTATTGGGCGTAGAAGCCAAGGAGTACAAACATTCACAAGAAACCGGACATTATTTCGACAGGTACACAGAACTTGGAGAGGAACCCGCCTTGCAATGCCGAAGACAATACTGCGTGCCGGACTCATCGTCGTTGATGCCTGGTTCGGGGGCTACCGAGGGATTCCTGGATTAGGGGGTCTCCGGACAGCCGGACTATATCCTTTAGCCGGACTGTTGGACTATGAAGATACAAGATTGAAGATTTCGTCTCGTGTCCGGATAGGACTCTACTTAGCGTGGAAGGCAAGCTAGGCAATAAGTATATGATATCTCCTCCTTTGTAACCGACCGTGTGTAACCCTAACCCCCTCCGGTGTCTATATAAACCGAAGGGTTTTAGTCCGTAGGACAACAATCACAACATACAATCATACCATAGGCTAGCTTCTAGGGTTTAGCCTCTCTGATCTCATGGTAGATCTACTCTTGTACTACCCACATCATCAATATTAATCAAGCAGGACGTAGAATTTTACCTGCACAGTCCTTTGGTGATGATTTTCTTGTGTATCTCATAGATGACACTCCCAGTTCTATTTCAGAGGCCTATGCATCTGAAGATGCGGACTACTGGAAGGAAGCGGTTCGTAGAGAGATGGATTCCATCTTGGCGAATGAAACCTGGGAGATAACTAATCGTCCTTATGGGTGCAAACCTATAGGATGCAAATGGGTATTCAAGAAGAAGCTTAGGCCTGATGGTACTATTGAAAAGTACAAGGCTCGGCTCGTGGCTAAGGGTTATACCCAAAAGGAAGGTGAAGACTTCTTTGATACTTACTCACCTGTGGCTCGACTAACCACTATTCGAGTTCTAATTTCACTAGCTGCCTCGCATGGTCTTCTCGTTCATCAAATGGATGTGAAGACTGCTTTCCTAAATGGAGAGTTGGACGAGGAAATTTATATGGAACAACCAGATGGGTTTGTACTAGATGGTCAGGAAGGAAAAGCGTGCAAGTTGCTGAAGTCTTTGTATGGACTCAAGCAAGCACCCAAACAGTGGCATGAGAAGTTTGAAAGAACTTTAACAGCTGCAGGCTTTGTTGTGAAGGAAGCTGACAAATGTGTGTACTATCGCCATGGTGGGGGCGAGGGAGTTATCCTTTGCTTGTATGTTGATGACATACTGATTTTCGGAACGAATCTGAATGTTATTAAGGAGGTCAATAATTTCCTATCTCACTGTTTTGAGATGAAGGATTTAGAGTGGCTGATGTCATTCTGAACATCAAGTTGTTGAGAGACGATAATGATGGGATTACATTGCTTCAATCTCAGTATGTGGAAAAGATCTTGAGTTGCTTTGGCTATAGTGACTGCAAGCCCTCTCCAACACCTTATGATGCAAGTGTGTTACTTCGAAAGAATCGAAGAATTGCTAGAGATAATTGAAATATTCTCAGATTATTGGCTCGCTTATGTACTTAGCCAGTGCTACAAGACCTGACATCTCTTTTGCTGTTAGCAAACTGAGTCGGGTTGTCTCAAAACCAGGAGATGTGCATTGAAAAGCTCTAGAGAGAGTTTTGCGTTATTTGAAAGGCACTACGAATTATGGAATTCACTACACTGGGCACCCAAAGGTGCTTGAAGGGTATAGTGACTCAAACTGGATCTCATATGCTAATGAGATAAAGGCCACGAGCGGATATGTATTCACTCATGGAGGTGGCGCTGTTTCTTGGAAGTCTTGCAAGCAGACCATCTTAACAAGGTCAACAATGGAAGCAGAACTCACAGCACTGGATACAGCTACGGTCGAAGCAGATTGGCTTCGCCGGCTCTTGAATGACCTGCCGGTTGTTGAGAAACCTGTACCAGGTGTCCTTATGAACTGCGACAATCAAACTGTGATCACGAAAGTGAGCAGCTCAAAGGATTACATGAAGTCATCAAGACACGTTCAGAGAAGGTTAAAGTCTGTCAGAAAAATGAGAAACTCCGGAGTTATTGCATTGGATTATATCCAAACGTCTAAAAATCTGGCAGATCCTTTTACTAAGGGTCTATCACGTAACGTGATAGATAATGCATCGAGGGAGATGGGTATGAGACCCACAATATGAGTTGTTCACAGTGGTAACCTATTCTTTATGATCGGAGATCCCGTGAATTAGATGTGGAAGACAAGCTGTTGGTCAACTGAGAGGAGAGTATCCTTACTATTCACAATACCACTCCATGAAGATGCAATACTCTCCTAATCTGCATGGCAGGTTGATGTATATCTTAATGTGTTCTAAGTGGCTCATTTAAGCAGAGATGTTGTCCTGCAAAACATCTTTTGAAGAACAGACCTATATGAGTCTGATTGTCAAACATCGCAATCTATGAGAGCAGGGTTCTCTCTAGTAAACTCATGAAAGGTCACGGAGTATGACGCATAGGCTCCACCCGCGGGGAAGACCCACGATAGCCACGTATCGGTCAAGGCTTTATGTGAAGCTAGATTCGCAGAAAACTTGCAGTTCAAGGCCCAGTCCACTGTTCAAGTTGCTTACTAGTGTAGCATAGAGTTCTAGATGGAAGTTCAACTTAACAGTCTCCACTGCAGTACCGGTATATAAAACAGTGTTTTGTAACCAAAGGCAATTTTTGTGTGCCTCTGGGATCTGGTTGGGGATTGCTGGAATTTTGTCTACTTTGGGCCTAGCCCAATAGCAGTTTCAGAAATTCTTAATAAATCCTAGAGGCCCACGTAGCCCATTCATGCAAGGCAAGAGGTGGAACTAAAGTTTAGTCCCACATTGCTAGTTTAGAGGGAGTTGGACCTCTTTATAAGGGAGGTTCTTTCCCCACTAGTATGAGCATGAGAATAAGAGGGACATCCACGCACGCTCCTCCTCCGCCGCCCGCCTCGCCACGCCACGCCTCGTCACGACGCGCCTCGCCGCGCCTTGCCTCGCTGCGGGTTGCCGGAACGAGCCGATGTCTAAATTTTTGCCATGCACTAGGGTATACAAAAGGTCACACGGAAGCTGAAAAGTTTTTGCAAAAGTGGAGTTCGAATGCGAACGGTGCAGCTCTTCGGCTGCTGACTGTTCGCTTCATCTCCGTCTCTTCGTTTCGCCTCCCGTCGCTGCCCTCTCGCCTCCTTCTCTTGCGTCTATAAAAGGGATGTCGCTCATCCCAGAGAGACGCACCAGAACCTCTTCTTCCTCTCGCCACAAGTTCCTGAGCACTGCGCTGCTGCTACGTTCTTCCCCATCCCTGCTTACGGCGTGCACCGCGGGTCGGGATAGTAGGCCTCCGAAACCGCACCTTTTGAGTCATGTACGGGAGAAGGATGATAAGGTTTTTGGGGAGCGCTCAGCGTGACTACTGACTTCTTCGTCACGGACGCCCCGGACTTCGACGACTACTTCCCCGACGACGACTTCTTCCCCGACATTGACAACCTTCTCGACGACATGGCTGGCGACGACACCGACCCCAAGTCCAGTGCTACTGCTGCTGCTGTCCCGTACATGTTCTTGCTCTTTCTGTTAGAAGTTCTCTCGCAGTTCTTTGCTCTAGTGTCTGTCCTACATATGTTAGGTTCTACGCTATCTATGCAACCTGTTCTACTATCTGCTTTAGACATGTTTGGTTGCAGTTCATATATGAAGATGTTATTTACCTTCTCTCTCTCAGATCGCATGACTACTTTTATCCATGTTATATTAGTCATGCTTTATCTAATATTTCTATTAATAAAATCATTAGGTAAATTGCTCATATTTCCAACATAGATGCTCTCATACATCAAGATCAGACAACCATGGATGATGACAATATGATTTAGGGTTCAAGAGCTAGCGATTGTAACAATCTCACCAAAGGTGATGGAAACACAACTTGAGGGAGACAAGTTAGTGGATCTGGACCATGACAACCTTGGGGAGGAGCTCTGTTTGCTTGCTTGCAAGCTCTTACTTGAATATTCCTCTCTTTCCCTTTATTTTTTGGTCTTCTCTTCTTCTTATTCAATGGAGGCTAACCTGATTTTCGTTACTTGTGTTGGTGTCTGTTGGATGGAGGGATATACATCTACTTTCCTCACCCGCAAAGGCCAAAATGACCGTAGGTCATAACCCATATGGACAGTGGGAAAAGGCATCAATTTGTCATTTCCTCATAGCCCACACGAGGAGGATATCCCAACAAACTCAATATGGCCAGGACACAGGCGCGCGCCAAGCGACAAAGGAGGAGAGCGCGTGTATCATTCCTCTTCTCATACTCCAACGAGATGTGGAAGAGTGTTCATCAAATTTGAACTAGGGACTAAGATTTCCACCATGTCATGAAATCACAAATGAACATTTGGAATTATTGAAGAATTAATTATTTCTTATGTACTCGATCAACCCTTGTGGAAATAACAAATAAATCCTTGATTTTTTGTTATGTACTTCCTCCGTCTCATAATGTAAGCCCTTTTTTGACACTAGTATAGTGTCAAAAAAGGAAAAAAATGTCCTACATTATGGCACGGAGTAGTAGGTCCAAAATGCCTGATTAATATTTGACAGTCTACCTTGGTCTCTGTTTTTCCTTTCTAGAGACAAAGTACAAACATGTATGATACATACGTGCATGTACACTCATCCCTACCTTTGTCCCTGCTTTTCGCCCAGTGCGCATCTCAACACATTTTTTTGTGTCTTCTAGGAGCAACTCTAATCGATCCCCTACAAGTCTATAAGCTCCTCTGACCGTCACCTAGCCGAACTCCTAAAATCCATAAGGGAGTAAAAATTTACAACACCTAAATATACCTGACACCCGCGCGGTCGAGTAAGATCTTGCCACCTCTTTCTCTCGCCCTCACGACTGCCTCCTTCACGCCACCTCCGCCTCACATGTCGCCGTCGCCACCGATGACTGTCCCGTCACTGGAATGGGTAGCCAAGAGGCTTCCTCCACCCAGCAGGCTACCATTCCTGGCTTGTCCCCACCAGAACCACCCCACCGCTCACTCGTGGGGAGGTCTTGACCCAAACGGAAGTCTCTCTTAGGAATGATGGTGGTGCCGTGGTGGTGCTGGTGGCGGCTGAGAGGGTGGTGGCCGAGATGATGGTGGTGGCGGTGGTGGTGATGGTGGCCATGAGCACGGTGGTGATTTATTCGACGGCGACTGTTTGTTCGTGTATGCCATTGGTTGGCCTTGATCCGCAACATAACACATGCTATGTTTGTGATGATTTTGGATCAAACTTTGTGTTTAAGTGATTCCTTTTGGATGAACTGGGCATGTTTCAATTTGAAAAATCATGATCGATGGAACTATATGCTTGTTAATGGTTATGTTATGCATGTTTTAGTTTGAATGCTGTATGATATATATTGTTTGGTGTTTGAAGTTCATGCAGCTAGGATAAAAAAAACTATGCAGTTTTCCTTTTTTCTCCACTAAATTTAGAGGGTCGGCAAAATGCGGTCACCTATAGAGAAGTAAAAACTTCATTAATATTACTCAGCCGAATACTCCTTAAAATAAAGTAGGGGATCGGCTAGACTTGCTCTAACGAGAACGAGAGAACAAACTGATCAAAACTAAATTCAAAAAAGAACTTAAATCAAGAGTATTTCTTTTGTCTTCTACCCTCAGAGTAGTGGAAGATTCTTTCTTTCTTCTTCTTTGAGATCTCGAGCACATGATCTTGATTGCTTATTATTATAACTAGTAAATGAGCATGTACAATGCACATTGATATTGGGAAAAAATATTAACTGCACATTGATATTAGGTAGGATATCAATCATGTGTTAATTATATGAGATTAATATAGATATTGATATTTGGTATGCTATCAATTGCATGCTCAATATGTTGAGAGCTCACCATTGAAGCAATTTAGGTCGTTGGATTGACATAATTTAATGGTCGAGATTATTTGAATCTGCCCTTTTGAATCTTTTTATATTGACATAGATGATATAGATATAAATACATATAGATATATAGATATAGTTGATTACGGATTCCCTCTTGTCAACGATCCTCTCCTTCAAGTAGTACAGTATCATCGTCTTAACAGCCATCACTCTCCAATGGATTATCTGGCCATAGTCGTGGCACCCGTTGTCGCCATTGCCATCCACCTCCTCAGCAGGGCCAAGAAAAGACGGCCGGCCAACCTGCCTCCGGGCTCCCTCGGCCTGCCGGTGATCGGGCAGAGCCTCGGCCTCCTCCGGGCCATGCGCGGCGCCGACGGCGGCAACCGGTGGGTACAGGACCGGATCGACAGGTACGGGCCCGTGTCGAAGCTATCGCTGTTCGGCACGCCGACGGTGCTCCTGGCCGGACCGGCGGCCAACAAGTTTTTGTTCTTCAGCAGCGCGCTTTCGACGCGGCAGCCCCGGTCCGTGCAGCGGATACTTGGCGAGAACAGCATCCTGGACCTCCACGGCGCCGACCACCGGCGCGTCCGCGGTGCTCTGCTCGAGTTCCTCAGGCCGGACATGCTCAAGATGTACGTGGGCGGGATCGACGCCGAGGTGCGGCGCCACGTCGAGGAGAACTGGGCCGGCCGCGGGACGGTGACGGTGCTGCCGCTGATGAAGCGGCTGACGTTCGACATCATCTCCGCGCTGCTCTTCGGCCTGGAGAGGGGCGCCGTTCGGGACGCGCTGGCCGGCGACTTCGCGCACATGATGGAGGGCATGTGGGCGATCCCGGTGAACTTGCCGTTCACGGCGTTCAGCCGGAGCCTCAAGGCCAGCGGGAGAGCCCGTCGGGTGCTAGCGGGGATCACGCAGGAGAAGAAGGCCGGCCGGTGCCAGCCGGAGCACGGCAAGGCGCCGCGGAGTAACGACCTCATAACCTGCCTGCTCGGCCTGACGGACGGCCATGGCGAGCGGCTGCTGAGCGACGAGGAGATCGTGGACAACGCCATGGTCGCCCTCATCGCCGGCCACGACACCTCGTCCATCCTGATGACCTTCATGGTCCGCCACCTCGCCAACGATGACACCACCCTCGCCGCCATGGTCCAAGGCAAGTGGGCGCCTGCCCGTGAATCAGTCGTCCCAACCTGCCATGGCGACTCATGATTTTCGTTTCTGTTTCGTGACACAGAGCACGAGGAGATCGCCATGAACAAAGGCGACGGAGAGGCTCTCACCTGGGAGGATCTGACGAAGATGAAGTTCACATGGCGAGTCGCGCAGGAGATCCTTCGCACCGTCCCTCCGATCTTCGGCAACTTCAGAAGAGCGCTGGAGGACGTCGAGTTCGACGGCTACCTCATCCCAAAAGGATGGCAGGTTCGTAATACACCTCCTAGCTTAGCTACCACAGTCGTCGGAGGCCGAGAAATTACCTGACATGAGAAAGATTTCAGGTGTTCTGGACGGCGAACGTGACGCACATGGACGCGAGCATCTTCCACGAGCCGGCCAAGTTCGACCCGTCCCGGTTCGAGAACCAGGCCGCGTCGGCGGCGCCGCCGTGCTCCTTCGTCGCCTTCGGGGGCGGCCCGAGGATATGCCCCGGGATAGAGTTCTCCCGGATCGAGACGCTGGTGACGATGCACCACCTCGTGAGGCGGTTCAGATGGAAGCTCTGCTGCAAGGAGAACACCTTCGTGAGGGACCCCATGCCGTCGCCGCTGCGTGGCCTGCCCATCCAAATCGAGCGTAGGACCTCCCCGCCGCCGTGATCGAGCTTGACGGCAATCTCAGTGTCATGGTCGGTCGCATTTCATTAGAAAATGTAGCTGCTCCTGCACGTGTATGTGTGATGAGTAATAAATGGCCATCACTACCATGACTTTTCTTGTGTGCCACATATATTTAATTCAAGATTAAGTACTCGAATAATTTGGTGTTCCAGAGTAGGTAACATGTGCACCGGAAGACCTGAGTTTTTGTGTGTGTGTGTGTTTGATAAAAGGCTATTTTTATTGCAGTTTTCCTAAGTCTCACGCGCCCGAGTCTTCCTTACATCTGGGTCGATGCTATATTCTTTTAATCTTGCATGGAGATCCATGCAGTTTTTTTCTTCTTCTTATATACTATGTCACTTAACTTAACTACCTACCCTCATCATTTTTATTGATTCATAATGTACTAACAAAGAGATAAAAAAATGAGTACACACCTGGTCTATGAACAAAAGAGTTTTAAAACGCAAACACAAGATCACACTTGTAAAACCAAAGTCCGAGAGCTATGCCTATATGCAAATAATAAGAAAAAAAAAAGCAAAAACAACAATGATGATCTACGCTGAACAACTGTTGTGCCTAGAAGATGGTGCAAACGCACACGATCCGGACATGAACACAACCATATGAACTGAAAACCATGCACATGCCAGGCAAGCAGCCCAACAGCCAAGGCCGCCTGCGGAACCAAGAATATCCGTCGACAAGTGTTGAGAAGAAACGATACATCCAAAATCCCACATTGGAGATGCTACGGTGATCTCACGCATTCGACACAAGTGTATGTCGATGATAAATCTGGGCAGTAACTACGTGCAAGGTGACTGTTTTTTGGTTTTTGGGTCAGTTGACTGACCATAATTTTTGCTCAGTCGATTTGTAGAAGTGGATGTGTGTGTTCTTCGTTAATTACCATCAAGCTGGACCATGGGCTGCCCCCCGTCAAGTACTATTGCATAGTCAGATTTTCTTCTTCTCGTGTACGTTGGTACAGACTGCTCTAGTATACACTAGTAAAAAAAACCAATTTGTTCCGGTTTCAGAGAGTCTTCAGGATCAGTTTGGTTCACGTCCTGGATGTTTGATGCTTGGCCTGGGACCTCCCTGAGAGCTGTCTGGCAGCTGTTTGGTTGGGTACCTGGTGACGAGAGAGCCAGCCTGGCCACAAAATCTGACAACGCAATTAGCCTGGCCTCAAAACGAGGCAAGTTGGTTAGCCTCAACCAGGCAAGTGAATTCGGACGCCTGGGCTTGCCTGGAGGAGCAGCCTGGGCTTATTAATTAAAGGGCTCAAGGACCGAGGCATAGGAAAGGAATCAAATCGCTGTTTCAAAGACCAGATTGACTTTTAAGCGCTCGGCAGGTCAGGTCGTGAACCAAACAGGGTTTCGATATACTTGCCTTACCAGGTAATATTTTCCAGTTTCTCATGCGTGTGCCAGGCAGCAAAATTTACCAGGCATGGTGTTGAGGACACCAACCAAACTAACCCTTAGTCCCGGTCGGTTCTGGACCGGGACTAAAGGATCGGTACTAAAGGCCCCCTCTTTAGTCCCGGTTCTGTTACGAACCGGGATTAAAGGCCCTTCACGTGACTGTTGTTTGGAGCTTCACCTTTAGTTCTGGTTGGGAATTCCATGAATTTTTTTCTAATTTTTTTTTTCTGATTTTCAAATTTTTGAATTATTTTAACCTCTAATCTCTAATCACCCATCACTGCTTAAGTTAACCTCTAATCTCTCATCACCCCTCATCATTTCAAATGATTTAACTTGCCGGCCGGTCAC
This sequence comes from Triticum monococcum, assembly GCA_034509565.1. Lineage (NCBI taxonomy): Eukaryota > Viridiplantae > Streptophyta > Magnoliopsida > Poales > Poaceae > Triticum > Triticum monococcum. The sequence goes on from CM067846.1 coordinate 617,311,719, forward strand.
CCATCCTCTTACTACTCCAGCCTGAGCACGCTTAACTTCCGGGTTTTATTCCTTCTCGTTTCCAAGTCTGCACTTGTTGTTTTCCTGACAATAGTAAGATGTCAATTCTATTAACCCTCAGGAGTTTAGTTTAAGCATGAAGTCACACGTTTCACTGTTTGAGTATGAAACTATTAATCTAAAAAACAGTAATTATTTAGTAACACTAATATTTCTTGAATAAGTAGTTTGACCATTGTTTGACCAGATTTGACCAAAATTAAAAAAACTGAAATAATTATTTAGTAACAATAATATTCTTGAATAATTATTTAGTAACACTAATACTTCTTGAATAAGTAGCTTGACCACAGTTTGACCAGAATTAACCAAAATTCAAAAAAACTGAAATTTGAGCATAACTTTTTTTTCCTTTTAGAATTTGAGGATTTTAAAAATTTACAAACAGGTCTACGGCTTGGTGGTAAGCAGTATGATGATCACCGCCCACAACATTTTGTGTTCTACTCATGCATATCATCTACGCATAGACCTGACTCGGATGCCACTGTTGGGAAACGTAGCATGCAATTTCAAAAAATTCCTACGCTCACGCAAGATCTATCTAGGAGATGCATAGCAACAAGAGGGGGAGAGTGTGTCTCGACCAAAAGCGAAAGCGTTTAACGATGCGGTTGATGTAGTCGAACTTCTTCTAGCTCCGACCGATCAAGCATCGAACGTACGACACCCCCCGAGATCTGCACACGTTCAGCGCAATGACGTCCCTCACCTTCTTTATCCAGCAAGGTGTCGAGGAAGTAGATGAGTTCCGTCAACATGACGGCGTGGTGACAGTGAATGTGAAGTGATCCACGTAGGGCTTCGCCTAAGCACCGCGAGAATATGACCGGAGGTCTAAACTGTGGAGGGGGGCGCTGTACAACGCTAACAATTGATGTTGCGTGCTTGTGAGGCGCCCCCTCCCCACATATATATAGATGGGAGGGGAGGAGAGGCAGCCAGGGGCGCCCCTAGGGTTGACCGCTGCCCCCTAGGGGCCCTGCCTTGCCCTGCGCCCCCTTTCCATGTATGCATAAAGGGGAAGGAAAGAGGGGAGGGGGTGGGGTGAGGGAAGGAAGTGGGAATCCTAGTCCACACTTTCCTTGCCCTTCCCCCTTTCCTTCTCCTCCTCCTCCTAAAGCCTTATAGGGTGCGCCAGCCCCTTGTGGGCTGGTGTGTTCCTTCACAAGGCCCATATGGCCCATAGGATTGCCGGGGGTATCCAAAACACCTTCCGATGACCCGATAAGTACCCGATACCCTCCGAAACACTTCCGGTGTCCGAATACCATCGTCCTATATATCAATCTTTACCTCTTGACCATTTCGAGACTCATCGTCATGTCCGTGCATCCCGGACTCCGAACAACATTCGGTCACCAAATCACATAACTCATATCATACTAAATCATCATCGAACGTTAAGCGTGCGGACCCTATGGGTTCTATTCCCCCTTGTTTCCAAGTCTGCACTTGTTGTTTTCCTGACAATAGTAAGATGTCAATCCTATTAACTCTCAGGAGTTTAGCTTGAGCATGAAGTCACACGTTTCACTGTTTGAGTTTGAAACTATTAATATAAAAAACAATAATTATTTAGTAACACTAATATTTCTTGAATAAGTAGTTTGACCATTGTTTGACCATAGTTTGACCAAAATTCAAAAAAACTAAAATAATTATTTAGTAACACTAATATTCTTGAATAATTATTTAGTAACACTAATACTTCTTGAATAAGTAGTTTGACTAGAATTAACCAAAATTCAAGAAAACTGAAATTTGAGCATAACTTTTTTTCCTTTTAGAATTTGAGAATTCTAAAAATTTGCAAACAGGCCTACGGCCGAATCAAAATAAGACGTTGGTGGTAAGCAGTATGATGATCACCGTCCACAACACTTTGTGTTCTACTCGTGCATATCATCTATGCATAGACCTGGCTCGGATGCCACTGTTGGGAAATGTAGCATGCAATTTCAAAAAATTCCTACACTCACGCAAGATCTATCTAGGAGATGCATAGCAACAAGAGGGGGAGAGTGTGTCAACGTACCCTCATAGACCGAAAGCGGAAGCGTTTGACAACGCGGTTGATGTAGTCGAACTTCTTTTAACTCCGACCGATCAAGCACTGAACGTACGACACCTCCGAGATCTGCACACGTTCAGCGCGATGACGTCCCTCGCCTTCTTGATCCAGCAAGGTGTCGAGGAAGTAGATGAGTTCCGTCAACATGACGGCATGGTGACGGTGAATGTGAAGTGATCGGCGTAGGGCTTCGCCTAAGCATCGCGAGAACATGACCGTAGGTGTAAACTGTGGAGGGGGGCGCCGCATAACGCTAAAAGTTGATGTTGCGTGCTTGTGAGGCGCCCCCTCCCCACATATATATAGGTGGGAGGGGAGGAGAGGCAGCCAGGGGCGCCCTAGGGTTGGCCGCCGCACCCTAGGGGCCCTGCCTTACCCTGTGCCTCCTTTCCATGTATGCATAAAGGGGAAGGAAAGAGGGGCGGGGGGGGGGGGGGGGGTGAGGGAAGGAAGTGGGAATCCTAATCCACACTTTCCTTGCCCTTCCCCCTTTCCTTCTCCTCCTCCTATAGCCTTATAGAGTGCACCAGCCCCTTGTGGGCTGGTGTGTTCCTTCAGAAGGCCCATAGGATTGCCAGGGGTACCCAAAACACCTTCTGATGACCCGATACCCTTCGGAACACTTCCGGTGTCCGAATACCATCATCCTATATATCAATCTTTACCTCTTGACCATTTCGAGACTCCTCGTCATGTCCGTGCATCCGGGACTCCGAACAAGATTCGGTCACGAAATCACATAACTCATATAATACTAAATCATCATCGAACGTTCAGCGTGCGGACCCTACGGGTTCTATTCCCCCTCGTTTCCAAGTCTGCACTTGTTGTTTCTTGACAATAGTAAGATGTCAATCCTATTAACCCTCAGGAGTTTAGCTTGAGCATGAAGTCACACGTTTCACTGTTTGAGTTTGAAACTATTAATCTAAAAAACAATAATTATTTAGTAACACTAATATTTCTTGAATAACTAGTTTGACCATTGTTTGACCAGAGTTTGACCACAGTTTGACCGAAATTCAAAAAACTGAAATAATTATTTAGTAACACTAATATTCTTGAATAATTATTTAGTAACACCAATACTTCTTGAATAAGTAGTTTGACCATAGTTTGACTAGAATTAACCAAAATTCAAAAAAACTGAAATTTGACCATAACTTTTTTCCTTTTAGAATTTGAGGATTCTAAAAAATTTGCAAACAGGCCTACGGCTGAATTAAAATAAGACGTTGGTGTTAAGCAGTATGATGATCACCGCCCACAACACTTTGTGTTCTACTCGTGCATATCATCTACGCATAGATCTGACTCGGATGCCACTGTTGGGAAACGTAGCATGCAATTTCAAAAATTTCCTACGCTCACGCAAGATCTATCTAGGAGATGCATAGAAACAAAAGGGGAAGAGTGTGTCTACGTACCCTCATAGACCGAAAGCAGAAGCGTTTGACAACGCGGTTGATGTAGTCGAACTTCTTCTAGCTCCGACCGATCAAGCACTGAACGTACGACACCTCCGAGATCTGTACACATTCAGCGCGGTGACGTCCCTCACCTTCTTGATCCAGCAAGGTGTCTGAAAGAACATGCGGTGCCCCCATGTTTGGTTTTGGTAATTGATGACAATCTGTATGGACTAATGGTTGCCTTGAGTTATATTTGAAGGTTTTGTCCATAGGCTTTTCTTGGAGTACATGTGTTGATTTCAAGGAGAGTTTGTGTCGACCAAGGTGTTATTCAAGGAATTATCCAAAGACTGGTCATGTGAGAGTTGAGCTTATTGCAAGCATGTCTTGAAGAAGAAGATTGTGTGATCATTCTGTCTACCTTCAAGACATCATCCAAATGAAGAGAATTGGAAAGGTTCAAGGTTGATCAAGACTAAGTCAAGAGTGAATCAAGTTGATCAACTCACAAAGCGCAGATGATGTACCGAGAGGGATCAAGTGATCCCATGGTATGGTAAGAATTGTCAATTACGCTTTGTGTACTAACCCGTGGTCTTCGTGAGAGTTCTTTGTGGGGTTAGGTTGCGGTGTGCAAGTTCAAGTGGAGCATCACGAAGAGATCAAATGCTTTAAGCTTGCCGTCCTTTGTGGTGATAATGGACTTGTGAAGATGTGCGGAAAAGTGGCTCACCCATAGTGGAGTATGGGGGAGCAATCAACTAGTCTTCATCGAGTCAACACAATCAAGAAAGGTGGTCCAACTTGAGGGAGTCAAGATTGTCATCATCTAGCTCAAGTGGACCAAGTGCAAGGCAAAGGTTTGCCCTTGATAGGTTTTCTATTTTACCGGTCTCATGATGGTAGTTGGGAGACCGGGTTATAGGATCGATTGCCGTACTATCAAGGGGGGCTCTCGATGAGTAGCTTGATCGTATCGTTCGTAGAGAGCTCAAACCTTTGCATCCTTGCATCATCTTTCTTGGTTCTTGTTTGGTTCTCTTTGAGAGTCTTAGAGCTTATGGTCATCTTGATGACAAGCTCGAGTTCATCGAAAACGGAGTTCACATGCTTCTTCTATGATGTTTTCGATGTTGGAGGTTTTGCCGGTTCTTCTCGGTTGGAGGTTTCACTCCTCTATTTGTTGGCATACCTTCGCTGTTTTGATGCTACTCGTCGTATTGTTTCCAACAAGCTTGAGTTTGCTCAATTCGGAGCTCATATGCAGAAGTTATGGCAGTTCTGGTTTTCTTGAGTGTGGTTTTTGTCAGGGTCCCAGCGGTAGTACCGTGGTACCCAGCGGTAGTACCGCTGAGGAGTCATAAGCGGCAGTACCACTCCGCAGCGATAGTATCGGCGGTGACTCCGCAGCAGTACTACCGTTGGCTTACCAGGTCCCTATCGCGTCGATTCGAGGGGTCTTTTTCTGTGTCGGATTGTGCGGTACCTCACTGCGGCAGTAGTGCGGCAGTACCGCTCCTTAGCGGCAGTACCGCCCTTCCTCCGTGGTAGTACCGCCCGGTTCCCTCTTTCCCTTTCCCCTTTGTTCTGCGCGGCAGTACCGCTGAAGGGAGCGGTAGTACCGCTTAACCCAGCGGTAGTACCGCCCCAAGGTTCATGTTTTGTTGCTCCTTTTCCCTGTTTCTTCCACCTGAGCGGTAGTACCGCTCGTGTGCGGGCTGAGCACATAACGGTTGGATTTTCTCCCTCCTATAAAAGGGGGTCTTCTTCCCCAATGAACCTTATCCTTTGAGCTCGTGTTCTTCCCCCATTGTTGACCTTCTTCGAGCTTGCTAACTCTCAATCCCTCCATGGATTCTTGCTAGTTTTTGAGGGAAAAGAGAGAGGAGATCTAGATCCACATTTCCGCCAATCACTTTCTCCTCTATGTGAGGGGAACCCCTTGGATCTAGATCTTGGAGTTCTTGGTGTTCTCTTTCTTGTTCTTCCTCTCATTTTCCTCCCTAGCATTAGTTGCTTCGGTGGGATTTGAGAGAGAAGGACTTGGGCACTCCGTGTGCCCTTGCCATTGCATTTGGTGCATCGGTTTGAGTTCTCCACGTGATACGTGGAAGTTACAAGTTGAGAAGCTTATTACTCTTGGGTGCTTGGTACCTTTGAGCTTGTTCCTCTTGGTTGCTTGGGCGCCCTAGACGGTGGTTGGTGTTCGGAGCTCAATCATTGTGGTGCAAAGCTGCGGGCAAGCGTCGGGGTCTCCAATTAGGTTGTGGAGATCGCCCCGAGCAATTTGACGGCTACTGGTGACCGCCCCCAAGGGTTGCCAAAGTGTACGGGTTCGGTGACCGCCCCAAGGGTTGCCATTTGTACGGGTTCGGTGACCGCCCTCAAGGGTCCCTTAGTGGAATCACGGCATCTTGCATTGTGCGAGAGCGTGAGGAGATTACGGTGGCCCTAGTGGCTTCTTGGGGAGCATTGTGCCTCCACACCGCTCCAAACGGAGATTAGCATCCGCAAGGGTGTGAACTTCGGGATACATCGTCGTCTCCTCGTGCCTCGGTTATCTCTTACCCGAGCCATTTACTTGTGCACTTTACTTTGTGATAGCCATATTGTTTATTGTCATATATCTTGCTATCACATAGTTGCTTGTCTTTCTTAGCATAAGTTGTTGGTGCACATAGGTGAGCCTAGTTGTTTTAGGTTTTGTGCTTGGCAAATTAACCGCTAGGTTTATTCCGCATTTGTTCAAGCCTAAACCGTAATTATTTTAAAACGCCTATTCACCCCCCCTCTAGGTGACATCCACGATCTTTCAGTGTCAATGAATTAGATGAGTTCCGTCAACATGACGGCGTGGTGACGGTGAATGTGAAGTGATCCACGTAGGGCTTCGCCTAAGCACCGCGAGAATATGACCGGAGGTGTAAACTATGGAGGGGCACGCCAAACACGGCTAACAATTGATGTTGCGTGCTTGTGAGGCGCCCCCTCCCCACATATATATAGGTGGGAGGGGAGGAGAGGCAGCCAGGGGCGCCTTAGGTTTGGCCGCCACCCCCTAGGGGCCCTGCCTTGCCTTGCGTCCCCTTTCCATGTATGCATGAAGGGGAAGGAAAGAGGGGCGGGGGGGGGGGGGGGGGTGAGGGAAGGAAGTGGCAATTCTAATCCACACTTTCCTTGCCCTTCCCCCCTTTCCTATTCCTCCTCCTATAGCCTTATTGGGTGCACCAGCCCCTTTGTGGGCTCGTGTGTTACGTCACAAGCCCCTTATGGCCCATAGGATTGCTGGGGGTATCCGAAACACCTTACGATGACCTGATAAGTACCCGATACCCTCCGGAACACTTCCGGTGTCTGAATACCATCACCCTATATATCAATCTTTACCTCTTGACCATTTTGAGACTCCTCGTCATGTCCGTGCATTCGGGACTCCGAACAACATTCGGTCACCAAATCACGTAACTCATATAATACTAAATCATCATCGAACGTTAAGCGTGCGGACCCTACGGGTTCTATTCCCCCTCGTTTCCAAGTCTGCACTTGTTGTTTTCCTGACAATAGTAAGATGACAATCCTATTAACCCTCAGGAGTTTAGCTTGAGCATGAAGTCACACGTTTCACTGTTTGAGTTTGAAACTATTAATCTAAAAAACAATAATTATTAAGTAACACTAATATTTCTTGAATAAGTAGTTTGACCATTGTTTGACCACAGTTTGACCAGATTTGACCAAAATTCAAAAAAGCTGAAATAATTATTTAGTAACACTAATATTCTTGAATAATGATATAATAACACTAATACTTCTTGAATAAGTAGTTTGACCAGAATTAACCAAAATTCAAAAAAACTGAAATTTGAGCATAACTTTTTTCCTTTTAGAATATGAGGATTCTAAAAATTTGCAAACAAGGCTATGGCTGTCAAAATCGGATGCGGATTTTCGTGCTGAACATTTTGATATATTATACATTTTTTTCCGACATCGTATGCAAAAGTTATAGCAGTTTTACTTTTTCATAACACTTTTTTGCAAAACATGTCCAAATTTATGTTTTTTAATTTTCCTAATTAGTAGATGTAGTAATATAACTACATCTCGAAGGAATTTATTATTTAAAGTTTTTATCATTTTCTTTTGTTTTTTTCAAAACTAAAATGGCGATACATGGGGGGGGGGGGGGTAGAGTTTGAGAAACGAACCCCTTGAGTCCCGGTTTGAGATAGGAACCGAGACTAAAGGACATCGCACCATTTAGTCCTGGTTCGTGTCTCAAACTGGGACTAAAGGTCTAGTCTTTAGTCCCGGTTTGATATACGAACCAGGACTAAAGGGCATCACACCCTTTAGTCCTAGTTCGTGTCTAAAAATCGGGACTAAAGGTCTCATTTGAACCGGGACTAATGCCTTTAGCCGCTCGAATCGAGACTAATGCTCATATTAGTCTCGGTTCGTAATGTAACCGAGACTGATGTGTATATTGAGCTGTGACCAAAGCCCTGTTTTCTACCAGTGATAGTATTAAAGCGTTTATAGGTGACCGAAGAATAGCACTCTCACACATATTTGCATGCAAGGGTAAGTGATTATATGTGCAGTCTCTCACACATGTATATTTATGTTTATATACATGCATACAATGCATACACATATGCACATGTATATACCATTTTGAAGGGAGAGGGGGGGGGGGGTACTTGAACCCATATTTGATATTTCTAACTCATGTATGTGTAGTAATCATCACACTAGACAACTTAACATTAGATTTTTTGATAAATTACACAGGCCATACTGAATATTCTTACAGAAGCCACACAACTTTGGACCCGGATTGAGGATTGCATAAACATTCTTCATCTTTAAGCGGCTGTTGACAAAAAAAGAAGTCTCATCCAAAAATTGAACTGTTAAATTAAAAATCTAATACCAGTGTCGGTTTCACCTTAAAGAGTAAAAGGTAAAAAATAACAGTAAAAATAAAAAATAAAGCTTTCTAAAAAATGAATTAGTGCAATTGGTATTAACCTTAAAGAACAAAGAAAATTAAAAAGTAAAAAAATAATAATGAAAAAACGTGCACACAAATCGCGCTATTCTAAAATATGCAAGAATATGCATATAATAAAGGAATTTTCACAAAGAAATTCCTAGGAAGGGATACCTTTTTTAGAGGAATGCCCTGGGGCACACTTTATTAAAATCAAATGGCGGTTACATAAAAAATAACTTCTGTGAAAATAAATTAGTAGCATTGGTATTACCCTTAACGAAGAAACAAAAAAAATAAAACTGAAACAAATTCAAAATAATGAAGTTTTCTACGAAAGAGTGAATTAGTGGCTTTGGTATTACCCTTCAATAAGAAAGAAGATGAAATAAATACTAAAATGAACTCAAAGTAGTGAAATTTTCAAAGAAAGAATGAATTGGTGACATTGGTATTACCATTTAAGAAGAAAAAACAAAAAAACAAATCTAAATTAAACAATTACAAATTTTACACACGATATACATAAAAATTGCGCGTTATAAAAATATGAAAGAATAAGCATATGAAAGTGAAACTTTTGCAAAAAATATAGTTTCCTTTGTACGGTTGAATTAGTGACATTCGTATTCCCTTTAAAGAAGAAAGAAATTGAAATGCAACTAATACAAATCAAAATAATGAAGTTTTCTAAAAATAATAATGAATAAGTGTCATTGATATTACCCTTAAAGAAGAAATAAAAAGCCAAATTAATTAAAATGAAAAAGTTTTCTAAGAAAGAATGAATTAGTGGGTTTGGTATTACCCTCCAAAAAAAGTTGAAATAAATAATAAAACAAAATCAAAATAATGCAATCTCTCTAAGAAAGAATGAATTAAGGGAATTTGCATTACCATATAGGAAGAAAGAAATGAAAGAAAAAATTTTGCACAAGCTATAAATAAAAATCTTGTTTTTAGAAATAGGCAAGAATAAGAATAAAAACTGTAAAATTATCGCCAATAAGAACTTTCCTAAGTACGAATGAATTAGTGGCACTGTATTACCCTTGAAGAAGAATGAAAATAAAATAAAACCAAATACAAAGTCAAAATATTTTTCTTAAAGTAATAAATAAGTGTAATTGGTATTACCTTTAAAGAAGAATAAAAAAATAAAATAAGTCAAAATATTTATTTTTCTAAGAAAGAATGAACTAGTGGTTTTTATATTACCCTTCAAGAAGAAAGAAAATGAAATAAATACTAAAACAAAACCAAAATAATGAAGTTTTCTAAGGAATAATGAATTAGTGGGCATTGATATTATCATTTAAGATGAATGAAAATTGAGAAAAAAATCTAGAACAAACAATGAATTTTTTTGCACATGATATACACAAAAGTTTTGGTTTAAAAATATATGCAAGAATGAACATATAAAAGTGGATTTTTTTACAAAAAGAAGTTTCATTAGTACGAATGAATTAGTGGTACTGGTACTACCGTCAAGGGAATTGAAGTTTTCTAGTAAAGAATGAGTTAGTTGGTATTAACCTTTGTGAAGAAACAAAATGAATATTTTTTTTGCATACGGGTTTGCACTGAAATTGCACTTTTTGTAATATGAAACAATAGGCATATAATAATGCAATTTTGACACATATTGTATAGTTATTGTGTGTATAAATTTACACTCATCAAACATCCTAAAATAGCCGCAAAAGAAAAAAAAAAGAAAAACAACTAATAAAGAAAAAACAAAAGAAAAACGCATAATGAAAGAAAACAGAGAAATAAAGGGTGGAAAAGGAAGGGTGGGTCGCACATGTAACGGGTTCAGCCCATTAAGGAATGGACTGACCCAAATATATGGTTAGTCAAGAAAAAACAGCCCAAAGCAGTACATAGACCAGCCCAGAAAAAAAATATGATCACGAATCTGAAGTAGAATTCAACGGTCCAAAAAGTGACTGACCTAAAAGTAATTTTCTGGCGACTTGCGTATAGCTAAAGTGTACTCCCTCCGTTCCGAATTACTTGTCTTGGATTTGTCTAGATACAGATGTATCTAGACTCATTTTAGTGCTAGATACCTCCGTATCTAGACAAATCTAAGACAAGTAATTCGGAACGGAGGAAGTAAATCTGTATGTTATCCTACCATCTCTACCCTTCGCCGCACCTTCATAACGGTAACTAGCCATCACTATCTCTGTCAAACATGACTCGACCATCCCTTTGTCGAAAATAAAATAACATGGCCACCCAAACGAAAATAAGTTGGAAATGTAAAAAAAAGACGGAACATGACAGTCAAATATGGTACTTGTGTACAAATCATACTTGCAAGAGCAAAACATATTTTTCTGTATTGATCCCAAATTACGATATCATTCTTTCTCTTTCTCGGGGAAAAGAAGAATTTATTAATTGGGTACAGTTAGATTTATTCCACAATAAATAATACTCCTTCTGTTTCTAAAATACTTGTTGTGGTTTCAGTTCTATGTACATGCCACACTTTGCTTTGTAGAAATACACAATTAATTCTATGCTGAAGCTCCAAAATCCTGATAGTATCTTCTTTTGTTCCTGCTGCTTTGCTCTTGTTGTTTCATCAGATGGGCTTGTTACAAGTATGCGCGCTTCTGTACTATGGGAACAATGGGGAGAGGAAGATGGCCCTTTTTCTGCAAGCACGTCACTGTCTCGTACAAGCTCTCTTTCAACGGAGTGAGCTCCAATCCCAGGTCCCTGAGCCTTTGGTTCGAGAACTTGTACGGCTTCGCCATGGGCTTGCCATCGTCTTCGCACCTGTCATGCCAACGAAATCCATCGTGAGCAAGCACGCAACGCCCAGAATCGAATCAAACAGGTTCATATTATTGTACTGCATACTTGGCAGTTATGTTGTACTGAGGAAAGAGGTCGCCGAGGAGCTGAAGGAAGTGCGCGCGGTGCAGCACGGTCCCGATGCAGAGGTACCGGCCACGGGCATCGGGGTGCTCGTAGACGAGGAGGTGTGCTCGGGCGACATCGCGGACGTCGGTCTATGCGGCGACGGCGTTCGGGTAGGTGGGCTTTGCGCCAGTGAGGTAGCGGGCAACGTGGCTGCTGCTGAAGTTGAGCGCCTGCTGCAGCATGGGGCCCATGGTCATGGACGGCACCACCACGGCCAGCTCCAGCCCCGTCTTGGCCGCCTCCTCCGTCGCCGTGATCTCCGCCATCTTCTTGGCGCAGCAGTACAGGTTCTGCAATGCACACGAAGATCGGGTGAGTTCAGTTCACCGGTAACAGTGATCGGGTCGGAGTAGAGTATTCTTACCCCTGTGTTTTTGCAGTAATCATAGTAGTTCCAGCACGTCTCGTCGAGCCCCGCGTCGGAGCTATGATTGGGCCCATGAGCACGGCGTCGTAGGACGAGGTGAAGACCACGCGTCGCATGCCGGCGTCTGCCGCCGCGCTGATCACGTTCTTGGTGCCCTCAACGGCGACCGGCACGAGGTCCTGCAAGCGAGCAACACACATGTAGCACGTAAGTACGCCGCTCTTTGTTAAGGCCGCACGAAGAGGTGAGCGGAGCAGAGGAAGCGAACTCACAGGGTCGTTGGAGACAGGGGAGGCGACGTGAAAGACACCGTGGCAGCCGCGGAAGGCAGCGCGGAGGCCGTCGTAGTCGAGGACGTCCGCGCAACACAGGGTGAGCCTATCCTCGGCGCCCTCCAGCGCCAACAGGTGCGCGTTCTTTTGGTCAGCTGCAGAAACCACGCCACCAGTAGACGAGCCACAGAATCCAGCGATATGGATCATGGACCGACCGCACGGTGCAAGTAAACAGTGACTTACCGGGGTCCCTGGCAGTTCCCCTGACGCGGTAGCCGCGGAGGAGGAGCTCCTTCACCACCCAGGAGCCGATGAAGCCGCCCGCCCCCGTGACGCAGACCAGCTCCTGCTCCGGCCGCCTCCGCTTCAGCTCGCCGTTGTCGGTGGCCTTGTCAATCGACGGCATGGTCGATCAATATGTGGATGTTGATGCGAGATTGCTAGTTGGCTAACTAACACGGGCTAGCTAGTACTACCAAACTGCCTTTGCTTGATGCTTGCTGCTTGCTGATGATGATGATCAGTGGGTCGAGCTTGTGTGTTCTGTCCGGTTAACGCGCTCCACTATTTTATACTGAAATAAGTAGTGGCACCGTTGCACGACAGCACAACAAAACTGCGATGCGATGCAATACTACCTCGGCTCGAGCGCGTGCGCGAGTCGAGGGGAGGCTGCTGCTCGTTTTGTTTTGTTTATGGAGTGATACAGCCAGCCAGCCAGCCAACGACTGAACATTCAGCGGCGCGACCGGACGGGTGGATAGGTTTGGGGCTCAGCCGACATTGGACTGGAGCACGGCGGATTCCGTTTCCGCGAAGCGAATCCTTCCTCCTGCCACGGAAAGGTCCACCACCTTGCGCGTCATCGTTGCATGACAAAACCTATGATGGTTTTCCTTTCGCCGTATTACTATTGAATTATGTCTTGGATTCCTTTTTTGCGATCTATGTTTGAATGTGACTTCCCGTTCAGGTAAAGAAGTGTATGTTTTTATAGCTAAACGGGTCTAACTTTATTAACTCTTTACAGTGTACTTTGCCCGCTACAAAAACCACTAAAGTTATTTTCAAGGGGATGAAAACTGACGCAACTTTTGCTAAGTGGGTACTCAGGATCATAAAGTGTTAAATGATGTAATTAGCGTCAAAAAACAACAAAGTGGGGGAGAAAAAACTAAATTCACTCAAAAATAAATTATGTTATGATAACTTTTTTACGGGAGAAACTTCTGATCTATTCATAATCAATCATAGCAGTACAAAGACACTAGATGTAGCAAAAATTATAACGAGGTCCATGGACCACCTAGCGACTACTCGAGCGTGCTTTGCAATAAATGTTTTCGTCATGGTGAATGATAATATGTTTTGCGGTTAGCTATCTCAAAAAAGAAAATAATGATAGTATTTTTGAAGCCATGTTCTTTCTTTAATCCCATGCACTACCACAGTGATCTATGGTGTCGGGTTGTGTTTTGTAAAGAAATATAGCCAAGTGAGGTGGTGGAGCACCCTAGGGTCATCACCATGGTATTGGCTCCATCAAGACATGCTCATCACATGTATTATGATGAATTATAAAAATTATGCGTGTCTACTTGTTTCTCTCACAAATTGTATGCTAGTTGACCCTCCTATCCTTTGCACCTTTAGGTTTGAGTCAAAATGACGAACATGCAATGGAGGAGAACAGGCATAAGGAAGCGCCAATACCATCCACAAAGAAGCTTGTAAGACGAGAAAGAAGAAGAAGCAAGGAGTACCTCAGACGAAGTCAACCAACAGCCATCGGGAAAGTCGGACATTCTGACAGAATGTCCTACCCAACATCGGACTTCACGTTTGCTGTTTGGACACTGTTGGAATGTCTGACAGGAATATACGACAACCTCCGACACGTCGGACAAGACATCAGACCACCCGTCTGACTTATCCAAAGCCCTTTGAACCGTATCGGTCGTAAGTCGAATAGAGGGTGCCACATGTCTGTTACCTTTCCCCGCGTACCTATCTCTTCGTCGCTAAAATACACATACCATACTCCTCCTCCTATCTTGGGTTAACAAAATATAAACTAAATTTTGAGAGAGCTTTGCTCAATCTACCCCGGCCTTCGGGACTAAGACCCCTTGCGAGAGAAGAATCTTACGATTACAAGACCTCTTACGAGGGAAGATTCCTGTAGGAATACAAGAGCCCCATCTCTGCTACATATTTGGGAATACTATTTCTCAGGAGCTCCAATTCCCCTGGAATTTGGCGAGGAACCTACCTTGGTAATTTTTACTTTGTTATTGTTTGGATCTTGAAGTTTATCACCTTTTGCATTGGGATTTGACTAGTTGTGTGTGAATCTTGACTATGAGAGCAATTTCCTTTGAGTGTTGCCCCTTGTTCCTCGTGTTCAACCTCAATTCCACCCTTAATTCATGAAGATCGGGCCACTCCGACGGCTTGCACCATATCACGACGACAGATGGACGAACGAGCTACGACATGGCCCTAGGGCCTATAAGTGTGCGCTGTTGCTGAATATGTGTATGTCGCCGGTTATCACAAAGTCAACTAAAGCTCACTGTACCCTGTCTTTTTTACAAGACCCACTGTGCGTATAGACGGGGTGATTATAATGCACCGGAGCATCATTTGAAACATTGGATGACTAGGAAATTTCATGAGGATATAAGTAAAATGCATATCTAGCCCGGTATAAAATTTTGGGTCTAAATTCAAAATACATATCTAGAAAGTGGGAAAAATCGAATCACAAAGCAAATAGTAGCAAATGCTGACTGGGCTTGAATACGGCCCATTTTCTTCATGTAAATGGATTCAATATTTATGTTCAAAATTTAAATGTAAAATCTATGGTACAACAAATTCAATTTTCGTAGCATCTCTTTAAATGACTGGTTTCCCATAAAAAAAATACCTGACTTTAAATCGGGTACATGGGTACACATTTTTAGGACATGCGGGTACCATCAAATGCTCGCGAGTGCACTTGCCTGTGTGGTGGACTTGAGCTGCGCCCGCCGGAAAAAAGATAGGCGGGAACGAGCTACCAACCAACGGAGAGATATGGGCCGCGGTGACAACCCACCGGAGCCGTCGTTGAAGGAGCAGCACGAGTTGTTTCTTGCTTCTTGGCTGGCGCGAGGAACAAGCCGTCAAAGCACGCCAGACCAGAACAAAACTGGTATTCTTCGAGTATAATAAGGTGGTGTTTAGTTTTCTGGTCCTAGGATTTTTTCTAATTTCTAGAACTTTTTGAAAAAGACTCTTAAGGAAATGCTTCTAAAGACTTTTAGCAAAAAGTCTCAAAAAAGTCTCATCCTATTTGGTTTGCTAGGGACTTTTTCTAGTCCCAACACAAAAAAGTCCGTGGAACCAAACACCCCCTAAGAAAAAGGGTTTCCCCCGCTTTGTATTACAAAGCAACCATCCATATATCCGACGATAGGTGCTGAGGCCGCAGCACAAACAAGTCCAAAGGAAAAACAGAGAAAAAAGAAAGAGAAACAAATGCCAACAACGGCAGATCAACAAAATAAAGATGACCGGCGACCGCTGCACCCTCCGGAGAAGTACCACCACGTTCCCAGCACCCGAAGCGCCGCGTACCAAGCAACACCTTCAAGAAGGAGGCGACGACAACGCCACTGCTGCCCGGACTAGTCCTAGGGTTTCCCCCAGTACGCGGGGGGCAGTGAGGGGAGGGGTGTACCCGACACCCTTCAGGAAGGTCCAGCGGTACCCACAGGCGTCGCCGCGTCGGGGCCGGACGAGCCGCCAGAGATTTCTCCCAACCCAAACCCCCACCATCACCCAAGACGAATCATAGTGCACCACCATCACGCCGCCCACCAACATGTGCCACCACGATCACCGAATCAACTTCGCCGTCTCCCTGAGGTCACCGACACGAGACCTGGAGGACGGGGGAAGGGAGAGTGGCCTCGGGGGCATCCGCAACATCGCCGATGTGAGGGGACAACCACCACCGCCACCGCGGAGCCGACCGGACACACGGACAAGGGGCCTGCCAAACGCCGAGGCCCGGCCGGACCCAAAAGGGTCCAGACAGCCCCTGCCATCACGCTGCAGCTCGCCGGCCGACGAAGCCGCTAGCACCCGCAGACCACCGCCACTTCACCACCAACCAGGGAGCAGCGTCGCCACACACCGAGTCGCCGGCCCGCCCTAGCCCAGATGGAGCCCGAAAGAGCCCAGATCTGGGCCGCGCGGGTGCCGCTGGCCACCAGCACCGTCACACCGCCCCGCGACCAACAGCCGCGCCGCCGCACCGAGTACCACGAAGCTTGCCGGAATCCCGCCGTCGAACCACACCGTAGTTGGTCGAGCTGCACCGCCGCCATCAGGAGGCCCCGACGCCCCCCATGAGCGTGCGGGGAAGGGACGGCCCGCCGCCGCCAGCGCCGCGCGGGAAAGGCCCGGCGGATCCAGCCGGCGGCGATAGGGAGGGATATGGACGGGGAGGGGCCGAAGGAGAGGAGGCAGGGGCCCGCCCGTCACCCACAGAGGGGGGAGGGGAAGCGGGCAGACGGGAGCGCGGGGGAGGGGGGGGGGGGAAAGGGAGGCGGGGTGCGCGCGGCTGGCGGCCGGTGGCGGCGGCAGGGAGAGCGGTGGGGGAACCCTAGTCGCAGGAGCGGGGGAGCGTTTGCGACAGGGCACAGATCGCCCTTATTCTAGTACGTTCCGAAAAGAATATCAAACATGGGACAGCAGTACCATCAGTGTCACTACGGAACCATCAGCAGTTTCCGTCACGCTCTCGGCTGCTAGAACTGAAAGGCAGGCCATCCCAGTCAACTCGACTAAACACCACTTTTGGAATATTGTGGCATATTGGTCCGACTATTTTAATCAGCATACGGGATAATATATAATACACACTTCGATCCATATTTTAAAATTGTACTAAGGCCGTGACAAAGAATATTGATGAATGGAAATGCGGTCTTTTCATAAGAGCAACTCTAGCAGACCCCGCAAAAAGGCTTGACCCGCAAAATAACCACCAAAATGCGGGTCTGCGCGGAAAATCCTGGCCGAGCAGACCCCGCAAACGCGGCCGGCCTGCAAAAACTTTTGAGGGGCGCGGCAAAATCTCGGCCCCAACCTGCGAATACGCGGGTTTCCCCCTCGCCGCCGCGGTGCCCCGCATCATAGAGAAGCGGTTGGCGGGAGGGACATTTCAGCCCGCGCGCCTTTCGCCACCTCCTTCCGTCGCCGCCCGCCTTTGCTTCCGCCCGTCCGCCGCTGGTGATTCCGGCCGAATCTACGGGCGGAATCGCGCCGCGGGGCCGTTCCCAACCCTCCAGCGCTAATACGCTCCACCGACCCCCCCGGATCCGACGAGAAGAGCCGCCCCCTCGTCGCTGTCGCCGCCAGGGATCGACCACCGTCGAGCCCGCCCCTCGTCGCCGCCCGGGATCACCCGCCGCCGGTTAGTGTTTGTTTTGTGATATTTGCGAGCGGTATGGATAGTTGATTGGCGTGTCGGTATGCATGTAGATGGAATTGAGCCCGTGCGAGAAGTTCTTGCTCTCAGATTCGTTCGATTCAGACGACTCGGATGTTGAGACCATGCTTGCGACCTTTCGGCAGCAGACATTAGTGATGGCACTTGCCGTGAAGGAGCACGAAAACGAGAACCGGAAGAGGCGGCGAGGATCGACCGTCGGGCGTCTTTGCACTCCTCGGAATCACCATCTTGGGAACGAGATGTTGATGCAAGACTACTTCGTGGAGAATCCAACATATCCATCGCACCTTTTCTGGAGAAGGTATTGAATGCGCTGATCCCTCTTTGCGAAAATTGTTCAAGCTTGCGAGGCAAATTGCCGGTATTTTACTCAAAGAAGAAATGTTGCGGGCTTAAAGGGATTTAGTGCATATCAAAAAATCTATGCAGCTATGCGGGTGATTGCATATGGCGTTCCGACTGACTATGCCGATGAGTACCTTCGAATTGGTGAAGATACTACATTTGAGTCAGTGCGTAGATTTGCAGAATTGACCATCCATGTCTTTGGTCCTGAGTATCTTCGGGCACCCAGTGAGGATGACACAAAGAAATTGATGGCATCTAATGAGAGGAGAGGTTGGCCTGGCATGCCAGGTAGCATTGATTGTATGCATTGGACTTGGAAAAATTTCCCAAAGGCATGGCAAGGAATGTATTGTGGCAAGTCTCGTGATGCAACAATTGTGCTAGAGGCTGTAGCAGCCGAGGATTTATGGATTTGGCATTGCTTCTTTGGTATGCCAGGCACTCTCAATGATATCAATGTATTGCAACAGTCTCATTTGTTTGCTAGGCTTGCTAGTGGTGATGCTCCTGCTTGCAACTACATTATCAATGGGCATGAATACACAAAAGGGTACTATCTTGCAGATGCTATATACCTTCCTTGGTGCACCTTTGTCAAGAGCATCAAAGATCCAAAACTAGAAAACATTGTGAATTTGCAAGGGTGCAAGAGGCAACCCGAAAAGACATTGAAAGAGCATTCGGTGTTTTGCAATCTAGGTTTGCCACTGTCCGTGGTCCTGCTCGTTTTTGGGATAAAAGAACCTTGAAAAATATCATGACATGATGTGTTATCCTTCACAATATGATTCTTGAAGATGAGAGAGGAATGAACTTGGAATTCTTCTACGACAATATGGGTAGCCTTGTCAAACCAGCTAGAGACGCTAACCGCATTAGAGTTTTTCTTCAGACATGCAAGGAGATTGAAAATGCAAACACACACTTTCAACTTCAGGAGGATCTCATTGAGCACTATTGGCAAAGGGTTTGACAGTGGATCATGCTACCTCTTGAGCATGCATTGGTTTTCCCTTGAAGAGGAAAGGGTGATGCAGCAAAGTAGTGTAAGTATTTCCCTTAGTTTTTTAGAACCAATGTATCAATACAGTAGGAGATTACACGCAAGTCCCTCGTACCTGCACAAACAAACAAGAACCTCGCAACCAACGCGATAAAGGGGTTGTCAATCCCTTCACGGTCACTTACGAAAGTGAGATCTGATAGAGATAATAAGATAAATATTTTTGGTATTTTTTTTGTGTAGATTGGAAAATAAAGATTGGAAAATAAACGGGGACAGAAATGGCTTGTTGACGGGAGAATAATATAATAGAAGATAGACCCGGGGGCCATAGGTTTCACTAGTGGCTCTCTCAAGATAGCAAATTCTACGGTGGGTGAACAAATTATTGTCGAGCGATTGATAGAAAAGCGCATAGTTATGAGAATATCTAGGCATGATCATGTATATAGGCATCACGTCCGTGACAAGTAGACCGAAACGATTCTGCATCTACTACTATTACTCCACACATCGACCGCTATCCAGTATGCATCTAGAGTATTAATTTCATAAGAACAGAGTAACGCATTAGGCAATATGACATGATGTAGAGGGACAAATTCAAGCAATATGATATAAACCCCATCTTTTTATCCTCGATGGCAACAATACAATACGTGCCTTGCTGCCCCTGGTGTCACTGGGAAAGGACACCACAAGATTGAACCCAAAGCTAAGCACTTCTCCCATTGCAAGAAAGATCAATCTAGTAGGCCAAACCAAACTAATAATTCCAAGAGACCTGCAAATATATTAAATCATGCATAAAATATTTCAGAGAAGAAACAAATATAGATAATCTTGATCATAAACCCACAATTCATCGGATCTCAACAAACACACCGCAAAAAAAATTACATCGAATAGCTCTCCGAGAGAATCAAGGAGAACTTTGTATTGAGATCCAAAGAGAGAGAATAATCCATCTAGCTAATAACTATGGACCCGAAGGTCTGTGATAAACTACTCACACATCATCGGAGAGGCTATGATGTTGATGTAGAAACCCTCCATGATCGATTCCCCCTCCGGCAGAGTGCCGGAAAAGACCCCAAGATGGGATCTCACGGGTACAGAAGGTTGCGATGGTGGAAATAGGGTTTCGTGGTGCTTCTCGATGTTTTCAAAGGTATATGGGTATATATACACTACTAGGAAAAGGCCTGCTAGTGGCGCACCTGTTTTGGCCGCGCACTACAGGTGCGCCACTAGCATCACGCCATTAGAATTTTTACTAATGGCGCACCATGAAGTGCGCCATTAGTATATCCCACGGCGCGCCATTACTATCTGGCTTAGTAATGGCCCACCACATAGAACTGAAAAGGCGGTCGGGGGGGGGGGGGGGGAATGCATTTAGCACCAGGGTTACTAATGGCACACCTGATGTGTGGTGCGCCATTAGTAGTTTTGAAAAAAAATAAAAAAAATTGTTAGTAATGGCGCACTATCTTGTGGTGCGCCATTACTAACAATTTTTTTTTCAAAACTACTAATGGCGCACGGTGGGTGTGGTGCGTCACTACTATGTCAACTAGTAATGGCGCACTATCCCATGGTGCGCTATTACTAACAATTTTTTTTCAAAACTACTAATGACGCACCACACACCAGATGCGCCATTAGTAATATATTACTAATGACACACGTGTATCTGGTGCGCCACTACTATATAGCAGTGGCGCACCATATACACGTTGCGCCATTAATGCCCATATCATCTATAGCCCTTTTCCTAGTAGTGATAGGAGGAAGAAGTACGTCGGTGGAGCTGCGAGGGGCCCATGAGGGTGGGGGCGCGCCTACCCCCTGGGCGCGCCCTCCTGCCTCGTGGCCTCCTCACTTCTTTCTTGGCGTCCACTCCAAGTCTTTTAGATCACGTTTGTTCCAAAAATAACTCTTCCGAAGGTTTCATTCCGTTTGATATTCCCTTTCTGCGAAACACTGAAATAGGCAAAAAAACAGCAATTTGCACTGGGCCTTTGGTTAGTAGGTTAGTCCCCAAAATAATATAAAAATGTATATTAAAGCTCATTAAACATCCAAAACAGATAATATAATAACATGTAACAATAAAAAATTATAGATACGTTTGGAGACGTATCAGATCATTTTTGTATTCATTTGTATTTGTATTCATGACAAGTTTTATATTGCATTATTTAAGTTTGCTTCGGTGATTTTAATAATTATTTGTAATGTGGATGATTATTGTATCATGTTGGATTTGAATAAGTATTTAGTTTGCTTTCATTTGTTGTATTATGTTGGATTTGACATTTGCGGACCGATGAGATGTGGGATGCAGCGGCGCAAGAGCAGACCCCGCAAAGCCGATCCGTAAAAAAGCATATTCCGCAAATGTACTTTTATACGAATCCGTTTGGGGGTTCTGCATCTGCGGCCGTCCATGCCGGCCCGCAAATGCCGTTTTCCGCGAACTGCAAACGCGTTTTGTGGGCCGGCGAGATGCGGGGTCTACTAGAGTTGCTTTAAGCATGAACCGAATAAAGTCGGGAGGAGCTTTCAGGTTCACTACAGGGGCCAAGAAGTTTGAGTGCCAGGTTGCTAAAGTATGTGAGTGAAGTGAGCCAACTTGAGTCAGACCATCTCCAACACGGATCATTCCCACCGCTCGTTTGAACAATTTTAGTACAAATCACTAAAACGGATGGTATCCGTTCGAATTTTCGAAATCCTATAACTGGCTCCAAATCGAGAAAGCTCTGGGGAGTTTGGACGGCTGCCAGGTCAGACTCCGACACCCTAGACCCATCCCAAAAACCCTTATGGCCGGCCTTTAAACCCTTAGCATGTCACCATTCACACAACATAGTCATCCGCCTACTTACCCGCATTGACTTTGTTGTCCGCATTGAACCTTCATCATCTCCCTGCCACGACTATTTAAAGCCAGCCAACCTCCCCCAAAATAACACCTCTGAGTCCATACTCCCACCATTCGCATCCAACTTCAGAGCCATCTGAGCCCCTTGTCCACTCCATGTCATCCGTCATCGGGCATGGTGCGGTCCTTGCCTACGTGGTATAATTAGCTCACACTGGAGTGACCCCAAAATTGCGGCAGAGGTACATGCCCTGGACACCCAATGCTAGGCCCGCATTGAGGCGGCCCAACATCCACTCTCCGAGCCGAGTTCAAAGGAGGAGATGGAGGATGAACAGGAGGCCTATCTCATGGCCAAACCCCGTGTCTGAAGAGAAGGGGCGATGGCTGTCGGCACAAGGCCGGCGCCCGACTTCATCATGCTGGAGGTGGAGCAGCAGTTCAACCTTGTTTTCTTGGGTGAGCAACAACTCAAGGTGGAGCGTGTGGATGCCGCCGCCGTGGCGGAGCTCCTCGCTAACCCAGTCGTCCACAACAAGAACAGGGTGATGCTCGCATCTGTGTGAAGCCGCCGCAAGGACTTCATCAACCGCGCACATCGGGAGTGGCTCTGCGAGGACCTCGAGGCCGATGACAAACATGTGTTGGAGTAGAAGAACAAAAATGTCAAAATGACACCTGTTGGCGACTCTGGCTGGTTCGCGCTGGCCGCCAACAACAATGAGGCCGGCTGCTCCAGTGTGGAGGTCTTGACCTCACCTACGACATGGAGGAGTATTTCTTTAGTTTTAGAATTTTATTTAGCTCGGTGTCTAGTTTTGTGATGTGAAAAAATTCATGTTTGTTTTTATTTGATGACCAACATTGGATGGTCGACGCCTGGTCGGCTGTCCACGAATATTTGGTGATTTCCATTTGATTATCTGCGTTGAAGATTCCCAGATACCTCCTCTCAGAATATAATGGTGCGGGCTGTTTTGGGCAGAAGACTCAAGGCAATCACTAACTAAGAGCAAATTCAGCGCCGTGCACCAAATCTGTTGGACATATGCCCAATAATAAAATATTATTATTTATTTTCACCTTCATAATTAAGCTTACATTTCTGCACTGTAATTGTAATGGTTTCAGAATATGAGATTCAGATGAAAATCTAGTTTCATATGTAGAAATATAAACACTAACTAAATTCATAATATTGCCTCTTAGACTAGCTCATGTATTGCAGATAATCTAGTTTTCTTGATTATGGTCATTGTTAAAGTAACAAGAATGCCACCAATAATGAGAACACAGTGTTAGCAGAACAATGTGTTAGAACCAACTAATGATATAGTTCAAGTTGTTATCAATATTATTATGTCACGTGTTAATGTATACTCACATCACATCCTTAGACCATGAGAATGTCAGGCACCTTCATATCATACGGTTAATTTGGGCTTGCCAAAAGTTACCACTAACAGGATGATCATAACGGTAACTTTCGGGTACATCGAAACAAATCCCTAAGGACACGATAGTTTAAGAATGCGATTTTCTCCTCCAACAATGAAGTGGTACTCCCTGGGTCCACTCAATATTATGGTATACATCATCATCTAGACACACCGTTTATATGACCACAGTGATACCGGAATACGGAAACGAGAAAAGAGAGCTAAACCATGACGAGAATAACTTGCCATTGCGGTCAAGTAATTGCTTCACAAGGATACCGCTAAAAGTCTCACCTCGGGATTTGTTAAGTATTATGAAACAAAGGAAAATGTGTACGTAAACAAAAGTTTCACTCGATAAATATTTGCGTGTGTATATGGGAATCAATATTGGTGTCTAGACTCCACTTTTGATTATTGAAGGTGTTCCGAGTCATATCCATATATTATCGAACCTGTAGGGACACACGCTTAACAATTAACAGTTTGATAAAGAACTGGGAAGTGTTAAGAGTAAGATAGAAATGCATCGGAAATGTATATGATGAAACCGAAAATGTTCCGACGGTCCCATAAGTGTTCCAGTGATACCGAGAATGTCCTGAAGGTACCCTGAAAGGTTCGAAAAGGTTTTCAAACCTTCTGAAAGGTTCTATGTGGTCGTAGTGGCTTCCTTCTTGGTTGTACCAAGGGGCAATAGCTGCATGGGCTCATAGTGGTACACCTCGCCTTGACTTGGGTGGCAAGACACCTGTGGAGTAGAGAAGGAAAGGATCTCTGGGAGGATCCACCTCCTTGGTGCGGCTCACTCTAGGACACTGATTCGGGTTGAGAACTATGCCAGGTAACATTGGGAGTAAGCCTTTCTTGGCGTTCTCCATATTATGCCTTTTTAATACCTTATCAATGTACATGATTTGGCTAAGCGCTATTAGGCGTCTTGATCTATCTCTACAGATTTTGATGCCCAATATATATGCTGCTCCGCCAAAGTCTTTCATTGAAAAGCTCTTCTTTAATGACTCTTTTATTTCGCTAAGAAAATTCACATCATTACCAATCAATACTATGTCATCCACATATAAGATTAGAAATGCTTTTGCGCTCCTACTAAAATTCTTGTAAACAAAAGAATATTCATCATTCCTGATGAAGCCAAACTCTTTGACCACTTCATTAAAATGAATATTCTAGCTCCTTGATGCTTGCTTCAGACCGTATATGGCCGTCTGAAGCTTACACACCTTTTTAACATCCTTTGGATCAATAAAACCTTAAGATCGTATCATGTACACATCCTCATTGAGGTTTCCATTTAGGAAGGCCATTTTAACATCCATCTGCCATATTTCGTAATCGTCAGCAGCAATTGCTAACACTATCCGCACAAACTTAAGTGTAGTTATGAGGCCAAAACGGCATGGGAGCGGCTCGGGATTGGATTCTGGCAAGGCATCGATGGTGGGAGGTGTAACGCCCCAGTTATACTTTCCCAATTTGTACTCCAACTCTTGCCGTTTCCGGCATTAAGTTATATTTTATTCTCGGGTTCGGGTCTTTGTCTTCGTGTGTGGTTTATGTTTTCGTGCATCTCATATCACGTCATCACGTGCATTGCATTTGCATACATGTTCATCTCATGCATTCGAGCATTTTCCCCGTTGTCCGTTTTGCATTCCGGCGCTTCGTTCTCCTCCGGTGGCCATTTCTAGCTTTCTTTCGTGTGTGGGGATTAAACATTTCCGGATTGGACCGAGACTTGCCATGCGGCCTTGGTTCACTACCGATAGACCGCCTGTCAAGTTTCGTATCATTTGGACTTCGTTTGATACTCCAACGGTTAACCGAGGGACCGAAAAGGCCTCGTGTGTGTTGCAGCCCAACACCCCCCAAATTTGTCCCAAAACCCACCAAACTTTGCTCCATGTCCTAGAGCATTCGATCACGATCGCGTGGGCGAAAACCGCACCTCATTTGGACTCTCCTAGCTCCCTCTATGCCTATTTAAAGGCCCCCCATTTTTCGGATCTCGTCTTCCTCCCCGTCCTTGAAAAAAAAACAGATCAACCCCCCCCCCCCCACCGACGGACGTGTCCGGATCCGACCGGACAGCGTCCGCCCGATCCGCCTCGCCCAACCCGCGTCCGCCACGTGGCCCGCCGCCGCCGCCACCGACAGTCCCGGCGCGGGGCCCGAGGCCGCCGCCCGCGCCCACCTCCGCCGCCCCGTCGCCGTACCCCGCCGCCGGCGCCGCTACACGCCGCCCGCGCCCCCGTCGGCTGCCGCCGCCCCCGCACCGCCGACCGCGCCGCCGCGGGACGCCGCCCCCGCCGACGCCGCCGTCCGCCGCCGCCCCGGCCTCTCCCCGCTGCTCCGCCGGCCTTCGTCCCCATCTCCGGCGAGCTACAGTAAAAACCGGCGAACTCCGAAGTCCGTGCCCGATCTGGATCTCAGATCCAACAATTCTCGGTTGACTTTTGACCTAATTTTTTTCCAGATTTTATGCCTACTTTGACCTGCCATATCTTTGCATCCGTAGCTCCGTTTTGGGCATATGATATATCAAAATCTTCGTCTCGACGAGTACATCATTTCATTCCATTGCATCATTTGCATTGGAGGTCATCTTGATGCCCAAAATGCTGTTTGAAGCAGGCATCATGAGTTAAATTGCAGATCCGTTAGCCCTACATTGACTTTTGTCATTTTTGCCATGATTATTGTGTGCATGATGTGCCTATGCCCCTTTGGGATGAATTGTTAAGCATGTTGTCTTCTTTCCAGAGGTGCCTCCCATGCATTTTTAGGATGTGTGTGTTGTGCAAGCTTGCAAAGTGGGGTACCTGAGTTTACTGATTTCAGAGACTTAGTGAAAATCACTAAGTCTGGGATGTTTTAGTTCACGATGCTATATGTCCAGCTTGTTTCCTAGTGATCCGTGCCTCTTTTGAGGATGATCAGTAAGAGTGATTTGTTATGCTTGTTGTGCTTAATCCATCCATGTCTTTACTTGTTATGTTGGAGCACCCTAGGTTGACTCAACCGAGCTCAACTTTTGCATAGTTGTTGTTTTGGGCAGATCGTGAACTCTTTTGCGATTTTGCCGGAGCTATTGCTAGTGATCCATGCATGCTATGCCATTGTTCTTGCCATTTCTAGCTAGCATTTTGTGCCTTCTTAATGGATATCTGCCTGCCTTGCCATGACTTGCACCGTAGTGAGAGCATCGAGCTCGTTTACATGCCTCCGTGAGTTATGATTTCAGCATGTCCCAGTTTTCACTAAGTCTGAAAACTGGTTGTGTTTCATCGATGTTCGTGTGCTCGGTAGAGTATTTTGGAAACCCTTTTGGCCCCAGGTCATTTTGGGTGTTTTGTTAAGCTTGTTGAGTAGCTCCATGCCATGCTCTTACTTGCCATGTTCAGGTTTTGCTTCATGTTGTTTTGCTGCTCCGAAGAGAGCATCGTGGTCTGAAATTTCGGACTAGCATTAATTTCGCTAAGTCTGAAATCTGTTTTGCTTATTCAGTTTTGCCATGCTTGTTTGAAGCCCTTAATGGATGAATTTGCCTATGCCTTAGTCCTGGTGATTTGTTAAGCTTCTTGTGTACATTACTTACATGCAATTTGTTTTCATGTTTGGTGGCTGTAGCATGTTCATTTCATTGCATTTAGGAGCCTACTTGCTGTAAATCGCAGATCGGTTCGTTTCGTAAAACGCTTGCCATTTCCAAACCGTAGCTCCGATTGCCATGATCTTTATATCGTTTTCAGGGGATTTCTTCCCCTCTATCCAGTGGCACACTTGGTTTTCCAAGTTGAGTCCAGGTTCATGCATTTCCTGTCACGTCTTGCATTTTGCATCCCGCATCGCATCCCGCATAGCATATCATCTTTGCATATTATTGGTTGCCCTTGCACGTGGTTGATGGTGTCCTTGTTGCTTGTTTGTGTTGTTGGGTAGAGCCGGGAGACGAGTTCGCTAACGAGGAGCCCATTGAGTTTGCTTTTGAGGATCCAGTCAACTCTGACAACTGTGCAGGCAAGATGTTCATACCCTCGAAATCACTACTATCTTTGCTATGCTAGCTTGCTCGCTCTTTTGCTTTGCCAATGCTACGATGCCTACCACTTGCTTGTCAGCCTCCCAATTGCCATGATTGAGCCTCTAACCCACCTTTGTCCTAGCAAACCGTTGATTGGCTATGTTACCGCTTTGCTCAGCCCCTTCTTATAGCGTTGCTAGTTGCAGGTGAAGATTGGAGCCGTTCCTTATTGGAACATTATTTTACTTGTTGGGATATCATTATATTGCTATGTTATCTTTATTCATCTATATACTTGGTAAAGGATGGAAGGCTCGGCCTCTCGCCTAGTGTTTTGTTCCACTCTTGCCGCCCTAGTTTTCGTCATATCGGTGTTATGTTCCCGGATTGTTGCGTCCCTTACGCGGTTGGGCTATAATGGGAACCCCTTGATAGTTCGCCTTGATTAAAGCTTTTCCAGCAATGCCCAACATTGGTTTTACCATTTGCCACCTAGCCTCTTTTCCCTTGGGTTTCCGGAGCCCGAGGGTCATCTTTATTTTAGCCCCCCACGGGCCAGTGCTCCTCTGAGTGTTGGTCCGAAATGAGCTGCCTGCGGGGCCACCTCGGGGAAACTTGAGGGTTGGTTTTACTCGTAGCTAGTCTCATCTGAGTGTGCCCTGAGAAAGAGATATGTGCAGCTCCTATCGGGATTTGTCGGCACATTCGGGCGGTGTTGCTGGACTAGTTTTGACCTGTCGAATCATCTTGTTGTACCGGGATACCGAGTCTGATCGGTGGGTCCTGGGTGGAGGTCTATTCCTTCGTTGACCGTGAGAGCTTGTTATGGGCTAAGTTGGGACCCCCCTGCAGGGATTGATCTTTCGAAAGCCGTGCCCGCGGTTATGGGCAGATGGGAATTTGTTAATGTCCGGTTGTAGACAACTTGAACCTTAAATAATTAAAATGACTCAACCGAGTGTGTTGCCGTGATGGCCTCTTCTCAGCGGAGCCCGGGAGGTGGACACGGTGTTGGAGTTATGTTTGCGTAGACTGCTCTAAATAGTTTTCCGCTCGTGCTTTGCCTCCTCTTC
The DNA here is from genome assembly GCA_034509565.1 of Triticum monococcum. NCBI lineage: Eukaryota > Viridiplantae > Streptophyta > Magnoliopsida > Poales > Poaceae > Triticum > Triticum monococcum. The sequence continues at coordinate 617,340,159 of CM067846.1, forward strand.
TCGCTCTCCTTTGCGAATAAGTTAGCCACCATATATGCTAGTCGCTTGCTGCAGCTCCACTTTACATTACCCCTTTCCAACCTATTAAGCTTAAATAGTCTTGATCGCGAGGGTGCGAGATTGCTGAGTCCTTTGTGGCTCACAGTTTACTATTACACCAGATGCAGGGACCGATGACACCTCTCCGGATGGCGCGCTCGAGCTGAAGTGGGAGTACGACGAGGACTCTCAGCGTTACTATGTGTCGTTCCCTGATGATCAGTAGGGATGCCTATTCGGGGCTAGATTCAGGGCCTAGTCGCTTGTTGGGGGTCTTTTCTATTTTGGCGCCGTAGTCGGGCCATGAGTGATTGTATGATGGATGTTATTTATGTACTTTGATGTGACGTGGCGAGTGTAAGCCGACTATGCTATTATTCTCCTTTATATTATATATGTACATGCGTTGTGTAATGATTCCCGACTTGCGACATTGCTTTCAATGCGCCTATATCTCTAAGTTGTGCCTCGACACGTGGGAGATATAGTCACATCGTGGGCGTTACAGGAGGCAAGGTGACCACGTGGCGATTCGGTCGGGCAGGTAGGCCCCACGACCAATGGGCGAAAGGGGGATCGGATCGGATCAAGCAACCGATCCCATGACGACTCGGCGTGGTGGGCTGGCTGTTTAGGTGGGCCGTTTAGGTGGGCCACGGCGATATATTTCCTATACATGATTTTTTCCTATTTTAATTAAACAGAGAGAAAAAATAAAAAAAAGAAAAAGAAAATAAAAAAGACAACCTAGACAACTAAAATGATCACGAGGGAAAATGGAAAATGATGAACTATTTTCGGAAGGCAACTAAAATACTTACAAAATCTCAAAATTCAAACAGTGCTATTGTTGCATTAGAGCCAATAAAAAATCATTTTTAAAATACCAAACTGAATTCAAATTTATTTTCTCCTAATTATTTCTTGGAAGGAATCATTTTACCTTCTTTTCCATATTTTTATTATTAGGAGACAATTAATAAAAAACAAATAACTCATAATAAGGTTTGAATTTGAATTTCAAACCAATCTCAAATCTTCTCTGTTTTTTCCTTATTCAAATATACTTCAATTGTTACTAAAAATTTGAAGGGTAAAATTACTTCTCTCATTTGATTAAGTTTCTAGAGGATTTGAAACTTCAAAACTCCACTTCAACTAAAAGAAAAATGAAATTTAAAAATAACTAAAGGGGCTTTCAAATTCATTATTTTAAACTTTCAACTCTCTTTCTCAAAATTTGAAGAAGTCATTTTATCTTCTCTCATGAAAATCATTGAGTTGCATAAAGTTCCTGAATTCAATTATTTTCAATTGGAATTCAAATCTTTTCATAAACCCTTTCATTTATTTAATGGAAGACCTTCACTCTAGGGTTTAGTGTTTGAATTGAATTTGAACTCATGGAACTCAAATGCAAAAGGAAAGTTTGGGAAAGTCCATTTATTTCCTCTCATTTTACTTTCAAAAAGTTTCAATTCCACTCAATTTCACACAATCTATCACAACACAATCAAAAATACTTATTTAATATAACATTTCAAAATTTAGAATTTTGGGATGTTACATAAGATGTGTGTGCGTACATTCATAAGGCTAAGTGTACACTCGTGTATATGCACGATTTTGATTGTACAGTGTTCAAAAATATATACAAATGAGGCAATTGGCATAATAACGACCAATGAGTGGTAAAAACTAAAATTCACTCAAAAATAAATTATGTATTGACAAAAATAATTGCGGGGGAAACTTATGATGTATTCATAATCAATCATGAAAGTGCAAAGATAATAGAGGTAACAAAAACTATCATGAGGTCTGATGTCTACTACACAACCTTCTTCTTGTAGACGTTGTTGGGCCTCCAAGTGCAGATGTTTGTAGGACAGTAGCAAATTTCCCTCAAGTTTATGACCTAAGGTTTATCAACCCGTAGGAGGCGTAGGATGAAGATGGTCTCTCTCAAGCAACCCTGCAACCAAATAACAAAGAGTCTCTTGTGTCCCCAACACACCCAATACAATGGTAAATCCTATAGGTGCACTAGTTCGGCGAAGAGATGGTGATACAAGTGTAATATGGATAGTAGATATACATTTTTCTACTCTGAAATATAAAACAGCAAGGTAACTAATGATAAAAGTGAGCACAAACGGTATTGCAATGCTGGAAACAAGGCCTAGGGTTCATACTTTCACTAGTGTAAGTTCTCTCAACAATAATAACATAATCGGATCATATAACTATCCCTCAACATGCAATAAAGAGTCACTCCAAAGCCACTAATAGCGGAGAACAAACGAAGAGATTATGGTAGGGTACGAAACCACCTCAAAGTTATTATTTCTGATCGATCTATTCAAGAGTCCATAGTAAAATAACATGAACTATTCTTTCCGTTCAATCTATCCTAGAGTTCGTACTAGAATAACACCTTAATACACAAATCAATAAAAACCCTAATGTCACCTAGATACTCCAATGTTACCTCAAGTATCCGCAGGTATGATTATACGATATGCATCACACAATCTCAGATTCATCTATTCAAACCAAAACAAAGTACTTCAAAGAGTGCCCCAAAGATTCTACCGGAGAGTTAAGACGAAAACGTGTGCTAACCCCTATGCATAGGTTCATGGGCAAAACCCGCAAGTCGATCACCAAAACATACATCAAGTGGATCAATAGAATACCCCATTGTCACCATGGGTATCCCACGCAAGACATACATAAAGTGTTCTCAAATCCTTAAAGACTCAATCCGATAAGATAACTTCAAAGTTAAAACTCAATCCATTACAAGAGAGTAGAGGGGGAGAAATATCATAAGATCGAACTATAATAGCAAAGCTCGCTATACATTAAGATCGTACCACCTGAAGAACGCGAGAGAGAGAGAGAGAGAGATAAAACACATAGCTACTGGTACATACCCTCAGCCCCGAGGGAGAACTACTCCCTCCTCGTCATGGAGAGCACTGGGATAATGAAGATGGCCACCAGAGAAGGATTCCCCCTGCGGCAGGGTGCCGGAACGCGTCTAGATTGGTTTTCGGTGGCTACGGAGGCTTCTGGCGGCGGAACTCCCGATATATTGTGCTCCCCGAAGTTTTTAGGGTATATGGTATATATGGGAGGAAGAAGTACGTCGGTGGACCTCCGGTCTGTCCACGAGGCAGGGGGCGCATCCAAGGGTGTGGGCGCGCCCCCCACCCCCGTGGGCAGCCCGGGACTCTCCTGGTCCATCTCCGATACTCTGTGGGCTTCTTCTGGTCCAAAAATAAGTTCCGTGAAGTTTCAGGTCACTTGGACTCCGTTTGATTTTCCTTTTCTGCGATACTCTAAAACAAGGAAAAAACAGAAACTGACATTGGGCTCTAGGTTAATAGATTACTCCCAAAAACAATATAAAAGGGTATAATAAAGCCCATAAACATCCAAAACAGATAATATAATAGCATGGAACAATCAAAAATTATAGATACGTTGGAGACGTATCAGCATCCCGAAGATTTTTGATGTGGAATGCTACCTATCATATTCATCATGTATTTCTCTTTATTGTAGCAAGAATATTCAGATCCATAAGATTCAAGACAAAAGTTTAATATTGACAGAAAAATAATAATACTTCAAGCATACTAACAAAGTAATCATGTCTCATCAAAATAACATGGCCAAAGAAAGCTATCCCTGCAAAATCATGTAGTCTGGCTATGCTCCATCTTCATCACACAAAATATTTAAATCATGCACAGCCCCGATGACAAGCCAAGCAATTGTTTCATACTTTTGATGTTCTCAAACTTTTTCAATCTTCACGCAATACATGAGCGTGAGCCATGGATATAGCACTATATGTGGAATAGAAGGGTGGTTGTGGAGAAGACAAAAAGGGAGAAGATAGTCTCACATCAACTAGGCGTATCAACGAGCTATGGAGATGCCCATTGTTGGTGTCAAAACCGGCGGATCTCGGGTAGGGTGTCCCGAACTGTGCGTCTAAGGCGGATGGTAACAGGAGGCAGGGAACACGATGTTTTACCCAGGTTCGGGCCCTCTTGATGGAGGTAAAACCCTACTTCTTGCTTGTTTATTCTTGATAATATGAGTAGTACAAGAGTTGATCTACCACGAGATCAGAGAGGCTAAACCCTAGAAGCTAGCCTATGGTATGATTGTATGTTGTCCTACGGACTAAAACTCTCCGGTTTATATAGACACCGGAGGGGGCTAGGGTTACACAAGGTCAGTTACAAAGGAGGAGATATACATATCCGTATTGCCTAGCTTGCCTTCCACGCCAAGTAGAGTCCCATCCGGACACGGGACGAAGTCTTCAATCTTGTATCTTCATAGTCCTACAGTCCGGCCAAAGGATATAGTCCGGCTGTCCGGAGACCCCCTAATCTAGGACTCCCTCACCCATCAATAGATATCAATGTGAGTGAGTAGGGATTGCCATGCAACGGATGCACTAGAGCTATAAAATGTATGAAAGCTCAACAAAAGACACTAGTGGGTGTGCATCCAACTCGCTTGCTCACGAAGACCTAGGGCATTTTGAGGAAGCCCATCATTGGAATATACAAGAAAAGTTCTATAACGAAAGATTCCCACTAGTATATGAAAGTGACAACATAGGAGACTCTCTATCATGAAGATCATGGTGCTACTTTGAAGCACAAGTGTGGTAAAAGGATAGTAGCATTGCCCCTTCTCTCTTTTTCTCTCATTATTTATTTTTTTTATTTGGGCCTTTTCTCTTTTTTATGGCCTCTTTTTTATTTATTTTTATTTTTCGTCCGGAGTCTCATCCCGACCTATGGGGGAATCATAGTCTCCATCATCCTTTCCTCACTGGGACAATGCTCTGATAACGATGATCATCACACTTTTATTTACTTACACCTCGATACTTAGAAAAAAATATGACTCTATATGAATGCCTCCGGCGGTGTACCGGGATGTGCAATGACTCAAGAGTAACATGTATGGAAGAATTATGAACGGTGGCTTTCCCCAAATACGATGTCAACTACATGATCATGCAAAGCAATATGACAATGATGGAGCGTGTCATAATAAATGGAACGGTGGTAAGTTGCATGGCAATATATCTCGGAATGGCTATGGAAATGCCATGATAGGTAGGTATGGTGGCTGTTTTGAGGAAGGTATATGGTGGGTTTAAGGTACCGGCGAAAGTTGCACGGCACAAGAGAGGCTAGCAATGGTAGAAGGGTGAGAGTGCGTATAATCCATGGACTCAACATTAGTCATAAAGAACTCACATACTTATTGCAAAAATCTATTAGTTATCAAAACAAAGTACTACGCGCATGCTTCTAGGGGGATAGATTGGTAGGAAAAGACCATCGCTCGTCCCCGACCACCACTTATAAGGAAGACAATCAATAAATAAATCATGCCCCGACTTCATCACATAACGGTTCACCATACGTGCATGCTACGGGAATCACAAACTTTAACACAAGTATCTCTCAAATTCACAACTACTCACTAGCATGACTCTAATATTACCATCCTCATATCTCAAAACAATCATCAAGTATCAAACTTCTCATAGTATTCAATGCACTTTATATGAAAGTTTTTATTATATCCCTATTGGATGCCCATCATATTAGGACTAAATTCATAACCAAAGCAAATTACCATGCTGTTTAGGACTCTCAAAATAATATAAGTGATGCATGAGAGTTCATCTATTTCTATAAAATAAAACCACCACCGTGCTCTAGAAAGATATAAGTGAAGCACTAGAGCAAGAACAAACTACTCCGAAAGATATAAGTGAAGATCAATGAGTAGTCAAATAATTATGCAACTATGTAAAGTCTCTCTAACATTTAAGAATTTCAGATCTTGGTATTTTATTCAAACATCAAGGAAAACTAAATAAAAATAAAATGACGCTCCAAGCAAAACACATATCATGTGGTAAATAAAAATATAGCTCCAAGTAAAGTTACCGATGAACGAAGCAGAAAGAGGGGATGCCATCCGGGGCATCCCCAAGCTTAGGCTCTTGGTTGTCCTTGAATATTACCTTGGGGTGCCTTGGGCATCCCCAAGCTTAGGCTCTTGCCACTCCTTATTCTATAGTCCATCGAATCTTCATCCAAAACTTGAAAACTTCACAACACAAAACTTAACAGAAAAATCTTGTGAGCTCTGTTAGTAAAAGAAAACAGACCACCACTTCAAGGTACTGTAATGAACTCATTATTGATTTATATTGGTGTTACACCTACTGTATTCCAACTTATCCATGGTTTATAAACTCTTTTACTAGCCATAGATTCATCAAAATAAGCAAACAACACACGGAAAACAGAATCTGTCAAAAACAGAACAGTCTGTAGTAATCTGTAGGTTTCGACCACTTCTGGAACCCCAAAAATTCTAAAATAAATTGCTGGACGTGAGGAATTTATCTATTAATCATATTCAAAAACAATTAACTAAATAGCACTTTCCAGTAAAAAAATGGCAGCAAATCTCGTGAGCACTAAAGTTTCTGTTTTTACAGCATGATCGCAAAGACTTTCCCCAAGTCTTCCCAAAGGTTCTACTTGGCACAAACACTAATTAAACACAAAAAACACAACCATAACGGAGTCTAGATAAATTATTTATTACTAAACAGGAACAAAAAGCAAGGAACAAAAATAAAGTTGGGTTGCCTCCCAACAAGCGCTATCGTTTAACGCCCTAGCTAGGCATGATGATTTCAATGATGCTCACGTAAAAGATAAGAATTGAAACATAAAAAGAGCATCATGAAGAATATAACTAGCACATTTAAGCCTAACACACTTCCTATGTATAGGGATTTTGTGGGCAAACAACTTGTGGGAACAAGAATCAACTTGCATAGGAAGGTAAAACAAGCATAACTTTAAAACTTTAAGCACATAGAGAGGAAACTTGGTATTATTGCAATTCCTACAAGCATAAGTTTCTCCCTCATAATAATTTTCAGTAGCATCATGAATTAATTAAACAATATAACCATCACATAAAGCATTCTTTTCATGATCTACAAGCATAGAAATTTTGTTAGTCTCCACACAAGCAAAATTCTTCTCATGAATAATAGTGGGAGCAAGCCCAACTAAATAATTATCATGTGAGGCATAATCCAATTGAAAACTTAAATCATGATGACAAGTTTCATGGATATCATTATTCTTTATAGCATACAAGTCATCAAAATAATCATCATAGGTAGCAACTTTGTTCTCATAATCAATTGGAACCTCTTCCGAAATAGTGGATTCATCACAAAATAGAGTCATGACCTCTCCAAATCCACTTTCTTCAATATAATCATCATAAATAGGAGGCATGCTTTCATCATAATAAATTTGCTCATCAAAACTTGGGGGATAAAAAATATCATCTTCATCAAACATAGCTTCCCCAAGCTTGTGGCTTTGCATATCATTAGCATCATGGATATTCAAGGAATTCATACTAACAACATTGCAATCATGCTCATCATTCAAATAGTTAGTGCCAAACATTCTAATGCATTCTTCTTCTAGCACTTGAGCACAATTATCGGAATCCTTATTTTCACGATAGATATTAAAAAGATGAAGCATATGAGGTACCCTTAATTCCATATATTTTTTTATAATTTTCTTTTATAAACTAAACTAGTGATAAAAAAGAAACAAAAAGATTCAATTGGAAGATCTAAAGATATACCTTCAAGCGCTAACCTCCCCGGCAACGGCGCCAGAAAAGAGCTTGTTGTCTACTACACAACATTCTTCTTGTAGACATTGTTGTGCCGCCAAGTGCAGAGGTTTGTAGGACAGTAGCAAATTTCCCTCAAGTGGATGACCTAAGGTTTATCAATCCGTAGGAGGCGTAGGATGAAGATGGTCTCTCTCAAGCAACCCTGCAACCAAATAACAAAGAGTCTCTTGTGTCCCCAACATACCCAATATATTGGTAAATTGTATAGGTGCACTAGTTCGGCGAAGAGATGGTGATACAAGTGCAATATGGATAGTAGATATAGGTTTTTGTAATCAGAAAATATAAAAACAGCAAGGTAACTAATGATAAAAGTGAGCACAAACGGTATTGCAATGCTAGGAGACAAGGCCTAGGGTTCATACTTTCACTAGTCTAAGTTCTCTCAACAATAATAACTTAATCGGATCATATAACTATCCCTCAACATGCAACAAAGAGTCACTCCAAAGCCACTAATAGCGAAGAACAAACGAAGAGATTATGGTAGGGTACGAAACCACCTCAAAGTTATTATTTCTGATCGATCTATTCAAGAGTCCGTAGTAAAATAACATGAAGCTATCCTTTCCATTCAATCTATCCTAGAGTTCATACTAGAATAACACCTCAAGACACAAATTAATCAAAACCCTAATGTCACCTAGATACTCCAATGTCACCTCAAGTATTCGCGGGTATGATTATACGATATGCATCACACAATCTCAGATTCATCTATTCAAACCAAAACAAAGTACTTCAAAGAGTGCCCCAAAGATTCTACCGGAGAGTCTAGACGAAAAGGTGTGCCAACCCCTATGCATAGGTTCATGGGCGGAACCCGCAAGTTGATCACCAAAACATACATCAAGTGGATCAATAGAATACCCTATTGTCACCACGGGTATCCCACGCAAGACATACATCAAGTGTTCTTAAATCCTTAAAGACTCACACTAGTAGAAAAGGGCCTTCAGTCCCGGTTCATAAGGGCCTTTAGTCCCGGTTCCAGAACCGGGACTAAAGGGTCGGTACTAATGCCTCTCCCTTTAGTCCCGGTTCAATCCAGAACCAGGACTAAAGGGCGCGGCCACGTGGAGCTCCACCTTTAGTCAACCGGGACTAAAGGAAATTTTATGAATTTTTTTTTGAAATTTTTTAATTTTTTTTTATTTTCAAATTTCTGAATTTTTTTAACCTCTAGTCTGTAATCACCACCCCTCATCACTTCTCAATTTATCCTCTAATCACCCCTCATCATTCCAAATCATCTAACTTCCCGAACGGTCACCCATCCTCCCACTCCCCCAGCCCGAGCACGCTTAACTTCTGGGTTCTATTCTCCCTCGCTCTACGTCTGCACTTGTTGTTTTCCTGACAATACTAAGATGTCAATCCTATTAACCTTCAGGAATTTTTCTTGAGCATGAAGTGACACATTTCATAGTTTTATTTTGAAACTATTGTTTTAAAAAACAATAATTATTTAGTAACACTAATATTTCTTGAATAATTAGTTTGACCATTGTTTGACCACAGTTTGACCAGATTTGACCAAAATTGAAATAACTGAAATAATTATTTAGTAACACTAATATTCTGGAATAATTAGTTTGACCATTGTTTGACCACAGTTTGCCCAGTGTTTGAATTTTTTTCGATTTTTTTCACTCTAGATCTTAAAAGCCCCGTAACTTTTTTCTATTAGGTTTTTGAGGATTTTGAAAATGTTTAACAAGGTTCCCCGGTTAAATTCGGATGTAACTTTTCGAGTAGATGATTTTTCATATAAAAAACTTTTTCATCCGAGTTAGTATGCAAAAGTTATGCCCATTTTTACAAATTTCAGAAAGATTTTGCAAATAAAGTCAAAATTCCCATTTGCAAATTTTCCCAACAACTAGACCACATATCACATGGGAAACTTATTTTATTTTTATTTTTTGACATTTCCATCATTTTCTTTTATTTTTTTAAAACTGAAAAGGCGATCCGGGGGGGGGGGGGGGGGGTAGAGTTTGAAAATGGGACCTTTAGTACCGGTTCGTGGCACGAACCGGGACTAAAGGTCTCAACCCCATTAGTCCCGGTTCGTGCGTCAAACCGAGACTAAAGGTGTAATCTTTAGTCCCGGTTTGAGGCACGAACCGGGACTAAAGGTCATCGCACCCTTTAGTCCCGGTTCATGTCTTAAACCGGGACTAAAGGGCCCGAGTGAACCGGGACTAATGCCTTAGCCGCATGAACCGGGACCAATGCTCACATTAGTCCCGGTTCGTGACTGTCACGAACCGGGACTAATGTGAATATTGCCCCGTGACCATAGCCCTGTTTTCTACTATTGTCAATCCGATAAGATAACTTCAAAGGGAAAACTCAGTCCATTACAAGAGAGTAGAGGGGGAGAAACATCATAAGATCCAACTATAATAGCAAAGCTCGCGATACATCAAGATCGTACCACCTCAAGAACATGAGAGAGAGAGAGAGATCAAACACATAGCTACTGGTACATACCCTCAGCCCCGAGGGAGAACTACTCCCTCCTCGTCATGGAGAGCGCCGGGATGATGAAGATGGCCACCAGAGAAGGATTCCCCCTCCGGCAGGGTGCCGGAACGGGTCTACATTGGTTTTCGGTGGCTACGGAGGCTTCTGGCGGCGGAACTCCCGATCTATTGTGCTCCCGAAGTTTTTAGGGTATATGGGTATATATGGGAGGAAAAAGTACGTCGGTGGACCTCCGGGCTGTCCACGAGGCAGGGGGTGCACCCAGGGGGTGGGTGCGCCCCCACCCTCGTGGGCAGCCCGGGACTCTCCTGGTCCATCTCCGATACTCTGTGGGCTTCTTCTGGTCCAAAAATAAGTTTTGTTAAGTTTCAGGTCAATTGGACTCCATTTGATTTTCCTTTTCTGCGATACTCTAAAACAAGGAAAAAACAGAAACTGGCACTGGGCTCTGGGTTAATAGGTTATTTCCAAAAATAATATAAAAATGTATAATAAAGCCCATAAACATCCAAAACAGATAATATAATAGCATGGAACAATCAAAAATTATAGATACGTTGGAGACGTATCAAGGTCCATGAAGTTGTAGCGCCGTCATCGCCTTTCCCACACTTGAGTGACGCAAACCTTGTTGTAGCTAGTAGGAAGTCAAAATGTTGCCATGTTATGGCCTATAGGACCAGCGCACCAGAGCAGCAACCGTCATTGATGAAGGGAGTCATAGACTGGAATGGTCAAACCTGTAAACATACAAACGAATGAACGAATCGTCGCCGCCACACAGCCCCAACCAAAGAAGTTGACCCTAACAAGAACGAGAGTGATGTCCATTCCGCCGGTGAGGGCAAGGTCCTCTACACCGCTACGGCCCAAAGGCTATCAGAGGCGAGGCAGACTAGCGGCAACACCGATGGGAGGAGGACGAAACCTATTCGTTTGGAAAGACCGTGATGATTTGGATTTAAGTCTAGAAATCACTCATTTACCTTCATAGTTCTTCATCCAATTGTTTTAGACAAATAATATTTTTTTAAATAACTCAATCATTTACGCCATCTTATCTTAATTACCTCATCAATCCGACTTGCATCAATGCATGCAATTTGTTGTTCACAACCTATTTCTCTATCTTTCTTTGGAAAATAAGTCCCCTTATTTTGAGTTATGTGTGTGGTATTTTTTCAAATAATTATTAATATGTGTACTTATAACCTTTTTTGCACGTAACGCCATGTTAATTAATTTTTTTTGTTTCGCATCGGCAATACTTCTGGTAAAAATGAATGAAAGCAGCTATCTAAGATGATTGGAAGCAGCTCGAAGCATGGGAGTTGTACCAACGTAAAAGAAAGGTGAGCAAAGATGAGTGGGCACGTCCTGAACGCATGGGCATCTGCACCGACTTAAAAAAAAGCATTTTAAGTGTGTTTTAAAATGTCAAAAAATATTAAAAAATTCATGCATACATTTTCACAAATGTATGTGTGTGGCATAAAGTTTTGCGAAAAAAATATTTTTTGGTTTGCTTTGCAAAAAGACAAATTCCAGTGCTTCTAAATAGCACTTGATGACACAATTTTTTGTCTTTTTTTGCACGGGCCACAAAAAAGGTTATTTTTCTGTGAAATTTTATGCATGTACATAGAACGTGGAGATGTACCCGTGCAAAAAATTTCATATTCTTTTAGCATGTAAAAATGTATTTTTTAAAGTGGGTTCATATGTACCCGGGTTTATCCACGCACTTTCCGAGCAAAGATCCATCAAGGTCATATGTGCTTTATGTTCAAGTGGCAAGTAGGGGTCAAAGTATATAGAACAACCAACTTCTAGCAACGAGGCACGCTCCCTCGTTTGGTATAACGAGGTCGGCATGGACAATTGGACATAGAGAAGTGTTACGGAGGTTGGTTGTAATTTTATTTGACCACTTGTTTTGATTAGTCAGGGTTTATGTTACTACCACGACCTCATGCAAACTTACCACTTAGCTTTATGTAACCTTAACATCTTGACCGCCCGGTCATTGCAACTTACCAAATGATCATGTTTATGATCCTTGTCCCCTAGATAGGAGCTTTTTTTTGGCTTTAAGCTTAAGAGAAAAAGGCATGAAAAGGCCCAACCAAACACCCTATCCCAATTATGGTGATACAAATAAGATGCGCGTGAATAGAGCAAGCTAAGGCCTTCCCAAAATAAGACAAATGTGGTCACACTATGATGAGTTCGGTTCGGTGGCACCATGGCTCGACCAAACTAATGAAGGGTCCCATTAAAAAAGTTTATTTATGTTCAAGTGGAAATCTGGGGGTCAAAGTATATAGAGAAACCCACATCTGGCAATCATACCCTCTCCCTCGCTTGGCAGAACGAGGTCAACAAGGGGATAGAGCGGGGTTACAACGATTGGTTGCAATATTATCCAACCTCTTGTCTTGATTAGCAAATTTATACTTGTTATAATCTTACCTTCATTTCATCCACTAATTATGTGTTGATCCAAGTGATAGCCATATTTATTTGCAACATTATCCATGTCATATTTTGTATGCAACCATGAGCATTGCCATTTGTTAGCTTAGCATGATTAGACATGTATTCTAGTGTTCATGAGGTATACATGCAATGCCTTGATGGAACCATATCAACATGAGCCTAGAAACAATAAGTACTAATAAAAGCATTGTAATAATGCAAAATAGTCAAAAAATGCATATTGAAAACCATAGGTTTATCAAGTCATCCAACCCTAGAAGTGGTGGATTGCCTTGATAAAATGGAGTGCCAAGACCGTCTACATCTTCAACACTGAAGGAAAAGCTGCTACAAAAATCAAATAAAGAATTTAGGAAAATCTCCATAAAGCCATTGTGACTACCCAGCCTACCTAGGTACATCACAAAATTGCAACAAGCGTTAGAACATGCCCACTTTTGGTCAAAACAATGATTTAATTGATTTTAAAAGAAATTTACAGAACGGCTAACTTTGCAGGCATATTTCCTGGAGGCACTTTCACCTGTACCGCTTCAGCCTGTGGCATAAGCCGATGACAGGTGGGGCCGACAGTAAGGTTTAAAAGACGTGAAGGGGAGACATGACGACAACAAGGCTCACCAGTGGCTATCGACAATGGAAGGACGCGACCGCGTGAAATGAGGGCGTCAATGGCCGCAATGCTTGATGACAAATCTGGAGTTAGTTATCTGGCCGTGAGGGATGGGCGGACGATGAGGCTCCTCCTCCAACATGTCTTGTGTACCACGCTCGGCGTTGGAGGTACACGATGACATGTTTGTGTTTGAATAGTTTGGATATCTTATATGTGCGAAGGAATTCTAACTACAAAGTATATGTCCTAGTCGTACGTTTGATTATGGTTGCACTTGTCCATCTAGAATTGATGGTCATCTAGCGTGCTAGAATGAACAATCCGTTTGTACATATTAGATGTGTAGAAGACTTTAAAAAAGAAAGTACGTCTGCTTTCGTGTATCTTCTCTCCCAGACTCTACCTCTTATTTGATTTGGGGAAAAACGCCCGCTTGATTTCTTCTCTCGAACTCCCTAGAAACTCGCCGATGCGCAGGTGCAAGGCCTGCCCGACCTTGCCGGCTGTCAGATTGTATCGTGATCCACAAAGTTATTGAATTCAACACGATGGCGCACCAAATTTTAAGTTTTAGTTTCTGAAACATGCGATTTTGGCATTCGCTTGTACCAAGTTTCAGCCATTGAAACGTAATGAAGTTTTAAAACTCATCAGAACGTATTCATAATGGATCTTATTTGAAATCCCTCATAAAAAAAATCACGAATATGCAATGAAATTTAATTTGAACTTTTGGTTAAAAAGATATAAAAGATTAAAAATCGAAACGAAAGCGGAAAAAAGATTAACATGCTCCCTCTTACCTCCCCTTTGACATGGGTCAGCGCCCTTGCCCTTGTGTGCCGCAAATATCCAGAGCCGATCCGTGAAGCTGGAAGGTTGCGAACAGGGGGGAAAGAGTTCCAACTTTGAAGTAAATTAATTTGCCTTTCAACTATTTAACTAATTACGCATTTTCACAAACAAAAAGAAAATCCAAATTCCAACTATTTTTTTTCACCCTCCAACCATGTCATCATCAGATATTATCAATCTAAAAACACTTCATATATTTAAACTTTAAACTACTTTAAAATCTTTCTAGTATACTTCTGACCCCACAGCTTTTGTGAAAAACTGCCTAAAAACACGGTATATTTACTGTCTATCATGAAGAAATTATCAAAAGAAAAATACCAGTAACCCCACAAATTCTTGAGGCTGGCTTCGCGGCTGGTTGTACGTGATATGAAGGTTAGGCTACCATGTGTTCTCGCCAAACAAATCCCTTTACAATCGCCTCCAGCTACACAGTACTACACCTGCATCAAACATGCACCCAGGTAGAATACCACACTGTAAACGAGTACATGACCTGCACAAGAGAAGATATTAATTCTACAAAGCCAAAATGACCAACAAAAAGCAGTTGCTACACATATTGGTAACGCCTCAAGAAAGCTACCTTACATGGAAAAATACGTTGCATGACTATAATAAGATTACAATTAAAATAGACACTTAATTGTTTCATCGTCATTACAAAAGCAACACTTTGGATTGGTGTGCCAATTTCATTTACTGAACAAAATCCCTCGATTTAATTGGAATTTTTAGTTGTCGAGCAATTTTAACATTCTCCCTCTTACCCTCTCTTTTCATATGAGAGATAAGAAGGTAAGAGTTAATCAACAGTTCAGATCTATTTTATACTCTTACCTCTCACTTACCTCCCATGTGGAAATCAAGGCATACATAGTAATCGAGGCATAGTCATTCTGCTGTAGGTTCTACCTAACTGTACTTTTCGTCCACTAACTCAAAATTGACTTGGCGAGCTGATTGTTCTATATATACCAATCTAGCATGTGATGTGCTCTAATACCCATAACTGTGTAGTTAGAAAATTGTTGAAGGATTAACTAAAAGATTTGCGACATAGGGGGTCGCCATGGCTTCCTATTCGGAGAAGCAGGCCAACGGCAAGGGTGAGAAACATCATGAGCTAGTTTGTGTGACTGGGGCAGGAGGCTTCATTGGTTCATGGGTGGTGAAGGCGCTCCTCCTCCATGGCTACCGTGTCCGGGGAACTGCCAGAGACCCCGGTAAGTAATAGCATCATAATTTCATATCTATGGCATATATCAATTAGATGCTAACCGTTCTCTAAATATATGCCTATTTAAAAGCACTATTTATCACCACTTACAGAGATACGAATATGTAGTTTAGTTGTTTATATTAAACAACAATATACATGAGATAACTCAGTCATAAAACACAGAAATGCCAAAACAATTTATGATGAACAATTGGATTGAAAATGGAGGAGTGCTTCATTATACCATTCTTTGAAATGTTTACCACCATTAGGAAAAAGTAACGGTGAAGACTAAAGTTTACCATTTAGTTTAAGAGGGTAATATAACATAACACCTTTTATAAAAACACACTTACACACACACTCACGAACAAACATCTCGATGAATACATGCATGCACGTCATACCTCTATGAGCACCTCCTAGCGACTGATCCGACAAATCTTGGGATTGACAAGTCACCACAGACATCTAGTCGAAGAGAACGTCATGTCCCAATGAACGAGCTTTGTCGGGAAACCTGGAATAATTCTTATAAAATACGAGCACCAATGCAAAGTATAGGACTTAAACCAGTGTTCTGCTGGTAATATAGCAAAATCACTTCTTTATCCATGCCCATGTTATTTGAACATCCATGCATGCGAGCACCAGCCTGGGAGTATCACCATGATAGCTCCTGAAGTATTTTGTTTCCTAGGCACAAAGGAATATATTCATACAGTAAAATCGTTTGGGTCAAGGGGAGTTCTTTTTAGCTTGAGATCTCGCACGGTTGGCAGATATAACTCAGTGAAGTTGTTAGGCATGATTATGCAACTCATTTGATTTGTACAAAGTATGAAAGTACCCTTTTAAAAGTAAACCAAAAGTGTACCAAGGTTCAACCGATTTTTTGATTGATATATTTATAAGGGAGAAGTATATTTTGTATCCCCCAACTTTACCCACAGCTTAGAAATGGTCCTTCAACTATACAACTAGACAAACATAGTCCCTCAACTCTCAAAATCGAATATTTTTCGTCCCTTGTGCCACTCTGGGTGGTTTGGTGCTGATCTGAACCCGGTATTGACCGTTGACCCCACCAACTCACCCTTCGTCATCTTCATCTTGCACCAGCACATGCATGGCGGTCAGTATGTCACCACCATGTCCACGCTGTCGGCGAGGTCGGCAATGTCCAGTTTGTTGGATGGCCATGTCTCGCAGCTATCGTGCTACCGCCAGAAGCCCATAAAGACCAGCTCTTTGATTGGACACGCTGACCCATGTCGAGTGAGAGATTTGCACCCATGTGTCTGGTGTGGTGCTGATGTGGTGAGGTCAATGGTCAATATCAGGTCCACGTCAGCCCAAAACCACTCAGAATGGTTTCAGGGATGAAAAATATCCGGTTTTAATAGTTGAAGAATTAGTTTTTTCTGGTTTTAATGTTGAAGGACTATTTCTACACTATCAATAAAGTCCAGGGACGAAAAATATAATTCTCCCTATTTATAATGTAAGATGGTATATTGTGTGACACCGTATTTTAAAGTGGAAAATATGAATGATTTACATATGGGACACGCCGGCATTTTCTCACGGGGTTAACCTTGAGTTCCTCTTGAAGATGTACATTTTATACGAACATGCATGCAAAAAAAACATGCATATAATTGCATATACGCCCATCACCCTATAAAGCGAAGTAGGGATGTATAGACTCGGCCATGTACTTTGGTTCGTTGCTTTATACATAAAGTGTATTTTCTGATTTGTTTTAAAAGGGCACCTCCTTTTCATATTGTATCGGTCGGCCGTGTACTTTGGTTCGTTATTTTATATATAAAGCGGGGCGAAATCCTATTTCAAGAGTTGATAGTTCATTATCTTTGATTTTTTATTGAACTGTTAAACCCATAAGTTGGCTTAAACAAGACCGTTTATACATCTCTAAAGAGAAGTAACTGATTCGTGCCTACTATGAACGTGAAGCTGATCACAAGAACGCGCACCTGCTTACCCTGGAGGGAGCCCAGGAGAGGTTAGCCTTATGCCGCGCCGATCTCCTGGACCGTGACAACCTCTGTTCAGTGTTCAGCGGATGCCATGGCGTTTTTCATGTCGCCTCCCCGATCTCGGAAACCGACCCTGTGAGCCCACAAACTCTCTGGAGATTCCGTACGCAGCTCCGAATATATACATGGAGTGTATTTACTTGCATATGAATCTAATTTGTAGGAGCTCATGGTGGTCGCCGTGGAGGGAACCAGGAACGTGATCAACGCGGCGGCTGACGCGGGCGTGCGGCGTGTGGTGTTTACTTCCTCCTACGGCGCCGTGCACATGGATCCCAACCGGAGCCCGGACACGGTCGTGGATGAGACGTGCTGGAGCGACTATGACTTCTGCAAGGAGACTGGCGTATGACCTGGCTCAGTTTCATCTGCATAGCCTGCCCCATCAATCACGCCCGATCTTCCTTGTAATTGAAGTGAGCTTAACAATCCTCGATCGTGTGCAGAACATGTACTGCTGCTCGAAGATAATGGCGGAGATCACGGCGAAGGAGGAGGCGGCCAACAGGGGGCTGGACCTGGCGGTGGTGGTGCCGTCGATGACGATCGGCCCCGCGCTGCAGCCGAAGCTCAATCTGGGCATCGCCTTTATCAACCGCTACCTCACGGGCGCCAAGAAGACCTGCCCCAACGCCGTGGCCGGCTACACCGACGTCCGCGACGTCGCCCGCGCCCACGTCGTCGTCTACGAGCGCCCGGACGCACGCGGCAGGTACCTCTGCATGGGCGCCGTGCTGCACCGTGCCCATTTCCTCCAGCTGCTCCGAGACCTTTTCCCGCAGTACCCCATCACCGACAAGTACGTACATAATCAATTTCCACCGGCGTACGTCCGTGCATGTATTGCTTGCTCTCTTCCCCAGAAAGCGAGTTGTAACGTCGAGCGTTTAATGGTGTACGTACATGTGCGGCAGGCATGAAGATGACGGCAAGCCGATGGCCAAGCCGTACAGGTTCTCCAACCAGAGGCTGAGGGACCTCGGGTTGGAGTTCACTCCCCTCAAGGAGAGTTTGTACGACATGGTGGTATCCCTGCAGCAGCATGGTCACCTGCCTGTTGTTCCGGGGCCAGATGGTCCACGCCTCTAAACAAAAAAGATGTGCATTACTGCTGCATTAGCCCAATATCAATAATGTGAAATAATACAATAATGATCCAACAATAACAAGCACGGTGTCTCGCCCTATTGTTCAATCAGATTCCTCCTGGTGATTGTTCAATCAGATTCCCCCGAGGCCTTGCAGGCACTATCAAAGTTCGGAATGGACCGTCCGACACTTGGACATGTGACAAAGATTAGATAATTGATGACAGAAAGTGAGTTTATTCCACAAAAGATTCATCGAACAGAATAGAGTGGCAGAACGTATGGCAAACTATAGTCACACAGATTGTACTATGTCGGTGTGGCTTAACCAAAATCCCACTTGTATTGAGAAACTTGTGCCTCTCCTTTGTAATACTATACCATCTTAATGAAATTCCCTTTACCCCGCAAATAAAGCATGATGTCTCACCCTATTGTGTGCAAAACCTCTAAATGCTGGACATGAAGTATGTAAGCTTGAGCTCACATGATCTTGGATGAACAGTAAAATCCAAAAAATAGTAAAAAAATAAAAAAATGATTTTTTTGGCGAGAAACGTTGATGTTTTTTTTTACATCCATGCAAAGTTTCATGACACACCTCCACAAATGTGATTCCATCTCGAATATTTGCATGCGTTTAGAAAAAACATCAATGTTTCGTGACAATAAAATTCAGAATGTTTTGAATATTTTTTCTATTTTTTCAAATTTTAATGTTCATCCGAGATCATGTGAGCTTAAGCTCACAATAGCACTTTCCTACACACACACACACACACACACACACACACACACACACACACACACACACACACACACACACACACACACACACACACACACACACACGCACGCACACACACACACACACACAACATCAGCTCAAATGTGGGGTTTTCCAATGAAAAGAGTCCCGCTCCCCAATTTCATTTCTGAAATCAACAATGTCAGACTATGATCAAATGTGTATCATTATGCTATTTGTAATAACGACCAACTATGTCAAAATGTGTTACATCAATACACAAAACTAAAGTTCATATCACGACGAAGCTGCTTGACTATGCATGTTATTTAGGTAGTATAGTGTTAGAGGAGGATGGGGGGGGGGGGGGGGGGGTCCTCAGAATACCTCAAATCAACTTAGTGTGAAACATCTCATTCCATCCCTCTATTTGTACTACTTGAAGGTGACATAATATTAACGGTATGCCTAGAGAAGAGAGTGCCATCAAGACTAGCTAGAGGATGGCACGCCAAGGGTCGTCACACCCGTGTGACATCGCTTGAGAACAAGTATAATAAGGTGATGTAATTAGGCTATAAGAATTTAAATATTATATTTATGCTGAGTTGAAGAAGAGAGAAGAGAAGTGTTTTCTAAGGATTTAAGAACCACAAAGACTTCAAGAAACTTCGTGAGAGAGTGAAATGGGTAGGTATTAATAATAAAGTGGTACTATTTACTGCCAACTAGTACAACACATGTTGACTATAAAATTGCCTATGGATGATAAGGCAACAACATATAACCAACAGTTGGACATACTATTAACCATGCTCTTTAACAAGGATTAACACGCCAGAGAAAGAGTGAATTTACTTACTCATGGTATATGCCTGTCCTATCCCCGAGGATAGGTTGGAATATTTCGGTAAAATTCCACCGGGGTTTCTCTATACAATATGAAAATACCCGAGAACGAAAATATACTGTGCATTAATAGATCTTTCATTGTTGCTTTGAGATTCATGCTACCTTTTTTTTTTACCATTTTCAAAATATTACATTGGGGTTTTCTTCTAGTTCCAAAGTGTATCTTAATGTTCCAGTGTGTACTACCAAATGCGATAAAAAAGAAGGGCATTCTCTTTTACTAGTAGACCTAAACGCTCTTATATTTCTTTACAGAGGGAGTACACAATAAAACATGCTGATATATGTTGGACAAGACAAAAACAGAACGAAGCATTTTGAAACAAGTTTTTTTGCAACAATCAAAAAATAGCATGAATCTCAAAGCAACCATGGACGGTGGATCCATGCGCAGGATATCTGATGAATGATAGATAAATCACTCTTTGGACATACCCCTGATTGTTGGATTTAATGTAAGGTAAAAAAACTTACATTCCTTACCTAGCTACTTCTTTCACTATAAAAAGTGGTGGCCAAGTTGGTCATGTATGAAGGGGAAAATATCACTACCATTGGCCACACGGCCCTTGTCAAGTCCATGAGCACATCCTAAGCGGTCTACTTCATCACTTCCCTTGTTGTTGCACCTACCACCCTTCATAAGGTCAATAAGCTTCAGCGAGCGTTATTTGTTCTGGCTCCGATACGACAAGCGGGCAAAAAGCAAGGTGATTTGGGAGATTGTTTGCCGACCGCATGAATATGGAGGACTTGGGGTTCTCAACACGGAAAATTTGCACGTGCTCTGCGCTTGAGGTGGCCATGGTTCGAGTGGAAGGAGCCAAGAAGATGTGGGTGGGGATGGGAAACCCGTGTGACGAAGAGGATCCTCTATGCCTCGACGACCATCACTAGAGGCAATGCCGCAAGGACCCCTTTTTGGGAGGCCCCTTGGCTACTTGGGCGGAGGCCCATTGATATTGCTCCGCTTTTTTTCGAGGCCTCATCGAGAAAGAATTGGAAGGTGCGGGAGGCCCTAAAGAACAACACGTGGATTCTCAAGATCAACCCCGAAACCATTGTTACCGCTGGGAACATTAGTCAATTTTTCACCCTTTGGATGCTTCTTCAGGAGATCCATCTTGACGACCTTGTTGACGATGATATTGTATGGAAGCATATGCTTAGTGGCCACTACTCGGCGGCTTCCGCCTACAAGGCGCAATTCCTTAGCAGGGTCTTCTCTCCCATGGACCCAATGGTGTGAGAGGCTTGGGCATATAATTGGGCACCGCTAAAAGTCAAGTTTTTTGCTTGGTTGGCCATTCAAGACCGGATTTGTACCGCCGACAGGTTGGCTAAATGGGATGGCCAAACTGTGGCCTTTGCCCCCTTTGCGGGAGGGTGCAAGGATATGGATCCCACCTCTTCTTCAAATTCCGTTACTCTCTGTGGCTTTGGAACTTGGTCATTGAGATATTTCGCCTTGAGGATTGGGACACCTCCAATTGGCATTTGGAAGACAATGTTGAGGATTGGTGGGAAAGCCGAACCGGTGATGATACGTGGGATAGAAAGGCAATGGCCTCTCTAACTATGCTCATTTTGTGATCCATATGGAATGAGCAGAACACAAGGTTGTTCCGGCACAAGAGTGCGCCCCCACCGATCTTGCTAAACAACATCCTAGAGGAGGCGAAACTTTGGGTCATGACCGAAGCAAAGAAGCTAGGGTCAATTGTATTTCGAGAGTAATCATTCATGTTGCTTTTTTGAGGTGAATTGTAACAAACTATATCCTCTTCTTAACTAATATATGAGGCAAATATTTTGCCTTGGTTTCAAAAAAAAAACTATAAAAGTGGAGTCTAGGACACAGAGAACTGGACGATTTCTTCCTACATGAAATGGATGTACACAAGTCATACTTGTAAGACTTATTTTTCTCCATCGTTCAAAAATGATGTTACCATTCATTTATTCCACAATAATATTTACATGTTACTTACTCTCTTTGTACACAAATTTAAGACATTTTGGCAGTTTATTCTAAATTAAAAAAATGTTCTACAATGTTTACATAGCGAGTGCATTTTATGCTTGTAAAAATACACAATTCCATGATGAATCTCCAAAATCCTGAAAAGATTTGTTCCAGCTCTGCTTGTTTATTTCTTCCAACAAACTTGTCCCAGATCGTGTTACAAGTACGCGCGCTTTGGTGCCAGGCGAACAATGGGCAGAGGCAGGCGGCCCTTTTTCTGCAAGCACGTCAGTGTCTCATACAAGCTTTTCCCTCAACGGAGTGAAGTCCAATCCCACGTCCCTGAGCCTCCTGTTCGATAACTTGTACGGCTTCATCATGGGCTTGCCGTTGTATTCGCACCTGCCGCGTGGACGAATCTACAGTGAGCACTGAGCAAGCAAGCAACACCCAAAATTGAATTAAATACGTTGAAATAAGATCAATCATGATGTGCTCGTACTTACTTGGCGGTTATGTGGTACTGCGGGAAGAGGTCGCCGAGGAGCTGGAGGAAGTGCACGTGGTGCAGCACGGCGCCGATGCAAAGGTACCGGCAGTGTGCGTCGTGGTGCTTGTAGATGAGGACATGGGCCTGGGCGATGTCACGGAGTCGGTGTAAGGGCATCTCCGTTAGGGCCTCCAGGACGCCCTCCCAAGCCATTTTTTGACCGCCGGCAGCAAAAAAAGCTCCCAGCCACACCCTCAAGAACTTGTTTTGCGCCGGATTTGCCCAAAATTAGTGTCGGCGATCTTAGGCGAAACCCAACAACCTGCGAGGCACCTGGGGGCCGGCACTACCTTTTGCATGCAAATGGCCCATTGATCAGTGTCCCCAACTCACTTTCTGAAAGTGCAACTATCCCTAGGTGGTTTTGGTAATTCATAACAACATATAGCTCATTGAGCTAATGCTATTCCAAGATGATTATTTCAGGAAAGCTCAATGATCGGCATGGCATGGATGTGAAAGTGGAACCCTCAAAATGCTAAGGACAAAGGATTGGCTCAAGCTCAAAAGCTCAAGACTCTTCATTTTATATTTTAGTGATCCAAGATCACATTGAGTCTTTAGGAAAAGCCATTACTATCAAGGAGGGATGAGGTGTTGCTTAATGAGCCTCTTGCTTCATGTGCTTAATGATATGCTCCAAAATCCTCAGCTACTTTCCCATATCCACAAATGACCTAAACCCTAAGCCAAACTCGGTCATACCGATTCTATCTATCCGGCGCCACCGAGTTTCACTTGTCATAAGCCACTGCCAAACCCTAGCAATTCGGTCCTACCGATAGGGATCTCGGTCTCACCGAGATGGGGTTGCAAACTCTCTGTTTCCCTTTCGTAACTTTTCAGTCTCACCGAAAGAGCGAATCGGTCCCACCGAGATTGCAATGTAAACTCTGTGTTTCCCTTTTGTAACTTTTCGGTCTCACCGAAAGAGCAAATCGGTCCCACCGAATTTGCCTGACCAACTCTCTGGTTAGCTTATTACCAAACCCAGTCTCACCGAGTTTGTGTAATCGGTCTCACCGAGATTACGTTATGCCCAAAACCCTAACAGAATCGGTCCTACCGAGTTGTATGTCAGTCCCATCGAAAATCTCTAACGGTCACTAAGTTTACCTTTTCGGTCTGACCGAGTTTATTGATTCGGTCCCACCGAGATTGGTAGATTGTGTGTAACGGTTGGATTTTGTGTGGAGGCTATATATACCCCTCCACCTCCTCTTCATTCGAAGAGAGAGCCATCAGAACACATACACCATTCCAACTCATATGTTCTGAGAGAGAACCACCTACTCATGTGTTGAGACCAAGACATTCCATTCCTATCATATGAATCTTGATCTCTAGCCTTCCCAAGTTGCTTTCCACTCAAATCTTCTTTCCACTAGATCCAAATCCTATGAGAGAGAGTTGAGTGTTGGGGAGACTATCATTTAAAGCACAAGAGCAAGGAGTTCATCATCAACACACCGTTTGTTACTTCTTGGAGAGTGGTGTTTAGATTGGCTAGGTGTCACTTGGGAGCCTCCGACAAGATTGTGGAGTTGAACCAAGGAGTTTGTAAGGGCAAGGAGATCGCCTACTTCGTGAAGATCTACCGCTAGTGAGGCAAGTCCTTCGTGGGCGATGGCCATGGTGGGATAGACAAGGTTGCTACTTCGTGGACCCTTCGTGGGTGGAGCCCTCCGTGGACTCGCGCAACTGTTACCCTTCGTGGGTTGAAGTCTCCATCAACGTGGATGTAGGATAGCACCACCTATTCGAACCACGGGAAAAACATCCGTGTCTCCAATTGCGTTTGAATCCTCTAAACCCTTCCCTTTACATTCTTGCAAGTTGCATGCTTTACTTTCCGCTGCCAATATACTCTTTGCATGCTTGCTTGAATTGTGTGATGATTGTTTGACTTGTCCTAAAATAGCTAAAATCTGCCAAGAATTAAAATTGGGAAAAGGTCAAGTTTTTATTTGGTCAAGTAGTCTAATCACCCCCCTCTAGACATACTTTCGATCCTACAAGTGGTATCAGAGCTTTGGTCTCCATTTGCTTTGATCTCCATAACTTTTGGTGGTCATAGCCTTGGTTTCACAACCTAGGAGAGTATGGCGTCTAGCGAGGGAAATTGTCACCGTAGAGGTCCTTACATTGATGGTACTAATTTTGCTAGTTGGAAGCATAAAATGAAAATGCATATTCTTGGACATAACCCCGCCGTTTGGGCTATTGTGTGTGTTGGTTTGCAAGATGACTTCTTTGATGGGAGAGAACCAAACCGTGAAGCTACCACGGATGAGTTGAAGATGTTGCAATACAATGCTCAAGCTTGTGATATTTTCTTCAACGGATTATGCCCCAAAGAATTCAACAAAATCAGCCGTCTTGAGAATGCAAAGAAAATTTGGGACACTTTGATTGATATGCATGAAGGTACCGACTCCGTCAAGGAATCCAAGTTGGATATGCTTCAAAGTCAACTTGACAAGTTCAAAATGAAGGATGGTGAAGGTGTCGCTGAAATGTACTCTAGCTTGCTCTCATCACAAATGAGATTACCGGCTTAGGAAGTGAAGAGATGACCGATAGATTCATCATCAAGAAGATTCTAAGAGCCTTGGATGGAAAATATGATACCGTGTGCACATTGATCCAAATGATGCCCAATTACAAAGATCTCAAGCCAACGGAAGTGATTGGAAGAATTGTTGCTCATGAGATGTCACTTAAGGATAAAGAGGAACTTCACAACAAATCAAGTGGTGCCTACAAAGCCTCATGTGAAGCCCCTACATCATCAAGTGAGAAACAAAGCTTCAACGAAGAATTGAGCTTAATGGTGAAGAACTTCAACAAGTTCTACAAGAGTAGAAGCAAAGATAGAAGCTTCAAGTCAAGGTCCTACAATGACAAAAGATCTTCTAGTCGAGAGCGAAACTGCTACAATTGTGGAAGACCCGGACACTATTCCAATGAGTGTACAGCTCCCTACAAGAGAAGAGAAGATTCTCCAAAAAGAAGAAGCAGAGATTCAGCACCAAGAGAGAGAAGGAGTAGAGATGATCGTTATGAATGAAGATACTCACGGAGAAGCAAGGATTCGGAAAGGAAGGAAAAATCATTAAGGAGCTACACAAAACGAAGACATCAAGCTCATGTTGGTGAATGGGTATCCGGCTCCGACTCCGACAGCCACTCCGAGAGAAGTTATCACTTTGACTCCGAAGATACTCAAGATGAAGGTGTTGCCGGTCTAGCACTTGTGCCATCCAACTCCTACGACATATTTGATTCACCAAATGAAGGAATTGGAAGATGCTTCATGGCCAAAGGTCCTAAGGTAACACACCCCGAGTATGTTGATTTTAATAATGATGAAGATGACTTGTTAGGTGATGATGATTTGCTTGTTGACAACTCTAGTGATGAATACTATGATGAAACGTCAATTAATCATGCTAATCAAGATAAAACGAATGACAATGATAAGGAGAAGATTGAGGCTCTAACTAAAGAACTAAACACTCTTAAGTTAGCTCATGAAACTATCTTCGAAGATCATCGAGAACTTTTAAGAGCTCATGAGAAATTACGCTTTGAAAAGCTCAATCTTGAGCAAGAGCATGAGTTTTTAAAAGCAATCAATGATGATCTCCGCAAGAAAAGTTCTTCTTACATTGCCAAGCGTTTGCTCTTATCCACTTACATGCCTCAAGTCAAGTCTAGTAACAAGAACAAGAAAGATTCTTCCTCTAGTAGTAACAATGATCATGCTAAATCCAATATTGTTGCCTCTAGTAGTTCTCTTGATTCCACTAATGATTCTCTTAGCCAAGTTACACTTGAGCAAGAAAATAGCTTATTGAAGGGAATTATAGAGAAAGGAGTGTACAAAAGCCTTGCTGGGAGTAAGCAATTCAAGGAAATTGTGCGCAAGCAAGGAATGCACCGGAAGAATCAAGGTGTTGGTTTTGAACGAAAGTTCAATGCCAATGGAGTTGAGTGGGAAGAAGATCAATACCCCAAGACAAAGTTTGTTCCTCAACAAGAGAAGTATGATACTTCCTTCAAGGGGATACAAGCTCAAGATGATCTTCCACCACAAGACTACAAGCAAAAAGGCAAGGACAAGCTTCAAGAGGAAATTGATGCATTTGAAGAAGCTCCTAAGACCTTAGTCAAGTGGATTCCCAATACTACTTCAAGTTCCACTTCATCAAGTACGACTACAACTCCAAGGATTCCCATCAAGATGATGTGGATCCAAAAGAAGAAGAACTAGAGAGTTCTTGAGGGTGACTCCGCCAACATACTTCACTCTTATCATTTTGGCAAGAACAAGTGCAATCAACTTCCACATCTTGCACTAGTTCAAGGAGTCACAAAACCCTCTTGTTGGTAAGACAAGGGACAAGGTAACCTAAAAGTTTTCATGGACATCATCTTGTGTGTGCATCACTCTATGTCTATGGATATCCTTGTTTGTTCCTTGTGGGACTAATCCATGTAGGTATTGAAAGTGCAATTCACTCAAATGGATAGCTCCAAGTGATCTACATCAACATTGAGCATCCACATCTTCAACATCTACATGAAGTCATCATCGACAAAACCCAAGGTTAGTTCATCCCTCTAAGGGGGGATATCACATCTAGGGGGAGCTTTACTCTAAGACTTGAGCTAAAGCAACTCTAAAGATGTGAACACAACAATGCTTTATGTAAAAGTGGTAACCCCACTTGAGCTTAAACGATGAGTATGACCTATGATGAAGTGTTCTCACTTGACTCCTAAGTCAATATACTCATATATAGATGACCTAGTCATCGCAAATTGCTTGATAGATGCTAGAATTGGTTGTGCATGCTTTGTCACATATTTCATTTGCCATCTTATTGTGTGAGCATGTTGGTTGCATATTTTACTCATTCGAGGACATCCACTTGTCGTTTTGATTGTTTGGCTTTATTTTCTTTTGCCAAGTGGATGGACAAGAATGCCTAAGAACCTCCTCTAGCTATCTATGCTTTTCTCGTCTCAAACTCTATTCATGCTACATCACAAAATTTGATCAAGTCAGATTCGAACCACTCTGTGTGAGGAGCGCTCGGAGTCCCCGATTCGTCATAGACTTAAACTTCCAAAACCTCTTTGCGATTCTCGGTCTGACCGATTCCCCACTTTCGGTCCTACCGAGATCATTAAGTTGATTTAGGTTTTTGATCTCGGTGCAACCGATTTGAACCTTTCGATCACACCGAGTTGCAGTAACTGCTCGCAGTTATGCATCTCGGTGCCACCGAGTTGTTCCACTCGGTCACACCGACAGGGTCGGGCTATATATAGTCACGGGCAAAAATTTGGAAATTTCTCCGAACCCCTTCACCCGCGCGATAGCCTGCTCTGCCAACTTGGTCTCCGGATCGTCTCCTCGCCGCCAGCAGCCTCCAGTCGCTGGTCTCCATCGCCGTCAACGGGAATTCTACCCCGCCGTTGCCGCCGTAGCGAGTCTCCGCCGCACTAGGGTATGGACTCGATCTTTGTGCTATTCTCCAATCCGATTCCTCGCACATTGTGATCATCATGATTCTTGCCATGTTTGATAAACTCCTATCCAGTCAACGAACTCGTAGATTAGGTTTAATTCGAAAATTTTAGGGTTAGGTTTCCGCCGAAACCATCTCGGACCCACCGAGTTGAAAAACTCGGTCCCACCGATTTGGCTTATGCCATTGCACAAGTAAGACTCGGTCTGACCGAGAATTACTTATCGGTGTGACCGATTTTGGAATTCTGTGAAACCCTAGCAGTCTCGGTGCCACCGAACTGTGACTCGGTCTGACCGAGTTCACTAGTTTAGGTTCCAAAACTGCTTCGGTATCACCGAGTTTAGAAATCGGTAGATCTGAGATGCTTTCAGTGGGAAACTAAAACTAAGTTTTTGGATTATTCTTTTGCAAAAATCTCTGCATTTTGTGATGCTCATCTACTCTATCTCATCTATAACCTATTCACAGGGTCAGAAGTCAGAGCTTGCATCATGTCAGACCAAAGTGATAGCCAGAACCTGTCAGAACAGCAAGTGCAACTGAGTGATGGCACTAGTCCCTGAAGTTCCTCAGATGATGGCAGCAGGAGCACCCCTAGCAATCTGCCTAAAGCTGCCACAAGACAGAAAAAGAAGAGAACCTCAGACTCAGAAGATGAGGATTATGTGGCAGAAGAGGAAGCAACCTCCAAGAGAGTTGAGCCAGCACAGGGTACAAAGCCAGGGTTGAAGTTCAAAAGGCCAGCAGGCAGGCAGCCTATGTCAAAGGCAAGAGCTTCAACTGAGAAGCCCACTCCCATTGAGCCAGTTGCTGCTGAGGGCAAGAAGAGGAAAGAAAGGGTGAAGAAAACTGTAGCCAGAGTGCTTGGCAAAGCTTCCATCATGGACGATGAGGACGAAGAAGAAGAGGTGGCTGCACTAGCACCAAAGGCACCCAAGCTGATGGGTGATGCCATAAGATCAGGGGGAGCTGCTTCCAAGGCCAAGCCAGCTCCAAAGCCCAAGCCAAAGAGGAATACAAGAAGCATCCCAGCTGCTGAGAAGAACAAGGCCCAGTGCCTGAAGCTGCAGAAGAAGAGGAAGAGAATGTCCTCAGGAAGCTCAAGCCCAAGATCCCAGACCACAACGATGCTCATCCTGTGGCTGAGGATATGAAACTCAGGAGAGATTCAGGGCTCCGGAAGTGGAGAGAAGCAGACCCGTATGCTTCAAGGAGAAGGACTGCGGTTGACTACAGGTTTCACACCAAGGAGCAGCAAGATTTCTATGAGACAGTGCTGCTAGACAAGAAGCCCATTGTCTATGACATGAGATGGGTCGATTGGCAATATATCAAGGATAACGAGGAGTACTACTGAAAGGACCACGATGTCGCCTAGAGGGGGGGGGGTGAATAGGCGTTTTAAAATCTTTTACGGATTTGGCTATATCCTAATGCAGAAATAAACTAAGCTAATACTTTTCAAGAACAAATCCTAAATATACTAGGCTCACCAAGTGCACCAACAACTTAAGATAAACAAGATGAGAATAACAAGGATATGAGTAAGCACAAGTAAGTCACACAAACTTACTCAATGTATATCACGAGATATGGAAATGAATAATACACACAACCACAAGTAAGCAATACAAGCTTACACAAATTGTATCACAATATATGGAATTGAATGATACAAGCAAACTCAAGTAAGCACCACAAGCTTACACAAGTTATGTCACAAGATATGGAAATGAATGTTACAAGCTAGCAATTCACACTAAGCATAAGATAGAACAATAGTAGAAAGTATGAATTGCGAATATAAAGTGTAGGGCTAAACAATCTCTTCAAGGGAATGACCAACACAATATAATGAGGACAACAAGATATAGTGAATGCACGGTCAAGTGACCAAAGTAAACCACAAGTAAGGAGTTAGGGTTAGGGATAACCAAAGTCACGAAGACGAGGATGTATCCCGATGTTCACTTCCTTGGAGGCAAGCTAGTCACCGTTAGAGAGGTGGATGTTACCACGAAGGCACACCAACGCCACGAAGGCTCACCCTATTCTCCTTGAGATATCACCATGAAGGCGATTCTCATCCACTAGTGGTAGACCTTGAGGCGGCCTCCAAACCTTCACAAACTTTCCGGGGGACAAATCACAAGTTGATTCCTCACCGGAGCACTTGTACCGCCTAGGAGTCTCCAACCTCCAAGAGTAACGAGAACAAAGGGGAAATGCAAGACTTGCTCAAATCACGAATTCCTTTGGTCAAGAGGGGGAGAGGGAGTGGATCTATCACTTGATTGGAAAAACTCTCAAGAACTCTCACGAATCTCTCCGGGATCTAAGATTTGGTGTAGGAGAAGTGAGAGGGAGCCACTTGTGTTCTTGGGGTGATTTGGGATGAAGTGGTCAACCCTCTACCGGATTAGTAGAGGGATATATATAGAGGGTCTAGAAAACTAGCCGTTTGTGAGTAAGTGACAGCGCTGGGCCGGACATCCGGGCAAGGGCCGGACATCCGGGCAAGTGCCGAACATCCGGCGGGCACAACCAACATTTGAAAACAGGTTCTGGAATTTGCGGGCCGGATTTCCGGGAGGATCCCGGACATCCGGGGCGACCCGGAAGCCCGGACATCCGGCCAAGTCCCGGATGTCCGGCCATTAAAAAAACAGCACGAACCCCAAAACTGAAACATGCATAACTTTCACATCCGGACTCCGATTTTGATGATCTTGAGCTCGTTTTGAAGCTATGGAAAAGCTCCAGGTCCTCACATAGAGAACCACCAAAGACAAGCCAAAATTGAGGGTGCAAAGCATGCAAGGGTTATACATATACTTTGGGGAACCTAGTTGGCTTGGGATTTTCTTTTGAGATATGTAGGCATATTGTATTTGTATTGGATATGAGTGAAATATGCCTATGTTGGAATATGATGTGAGAAGAATAGAAATAGATGATGTTGACTTGAGCAAATCCATCACTAACCCCTTTGATCCCCTCTTAATAGTGCGGGATCCCTATAACTCAAGAATCATAAAAGAACTATACTAGATAGCTACCGGAAACTCATTCTTGAGCATATATCCTTTTCGATGGTCATCAATCCTCACATCTAAAGCCAAAGGAACTAATACCTTTGACTAAATCCTTTCACTTGAGCTTTATATTGATGTTTCTTCATGGCTCAAGTTGAAGTCAAGACAATGGAGAAGTCTTCAAGTAGCTCCCCCATACACAATGTGGAAAGCTTTGCTTTGCATTCATCTTTACTTGTCCATCAGCATTAATTACTTGATGACATACTTTGATGAGCACCAAGCTTTCTTATAAGCACCAAGCTCATGAGAATTACCTAACCCACATAACATAAACAACACATAGTATGGGTTAGTACACAAAGCGCAATCGATAAATTCTTACCATACCACAAGATCTCATGTGGCACATGATATGCGCTTGTGTGTTGACCATCTTAGAGGTCAATCTTTGATCTTTATCTTGGTCAACATTTATCTTTGCTCCATGATTAATATTGATGTCTTGAAGGCCCTATTGATATCTTCACTATGCTTCATTTCTTCAAGACATAATAACCAATATCTCAATTCACCATGACCATATCAAGTTTCTCCTTGAATATCATATTGGACATCATTTTCTCGTTCTCATGCTCCAACATAGTATCTTGAGAGGCACAATGAATTCTTCACTTGAATTACTTGCTTCAAGACATAATAATCCATGACTCAACATATGAGCTCATATTGATCCT
Source organism: Triticum monococcum (assembly GCA_034509565.1). Taxonomy (NCBI): domain Eukaryota; kingdom Viridiplantae; phylum Streptophyta; class Magnoliopsida; order Poales; family Poaceae; genus Triticum; species Triticum monococcum. The sequence continues at coordinate 617,372,328 of CM067846.1, forward strand.
ATCTTCAAGCATATGTAGAATTCTTCTCTTTAATCATTCTCCCAATATCTTGATCCATCATGGTTCAACCCATAAGCCTTGATGCATGCACAACAATATGTATATGGCATTCATTTCGAATCCATTCTATCTCCTTCTTGCATCACCATGGAAAAACATCCTTTAGTTGATCCAAATTCTTCATGCATTGGAAATGGAACTTTCCTTCAAATGTATAACTCAATGCAAACATTAGTCCATCAGGATTGTCATCAATTACCAAAACCACACATGGGGACTACATGTACTTTCAATCTCCCCCATTTTGGTAATTGATGACAATCTCAACAAGAGGGTTTATATAATGAATTTTAACACAAGTATGCAATTTACCCGAGGATAAATTGTATACTTGGGATAGATTGATAGCATCAAGTGTCACAAAGATACTTGAGTTTATCACACTCAGTGTACTAACATCGAAACACTACACAAGTATTTGATGTTAGTGGAACCACAATATATAGAGCAAGCTCCCCCACAATATATACATGTGTGAATGAACTTTGAATTTCGTTGCATATATTGGTTGGCATACACTAGGTGGAGTTTTATCTATATATTCATTCATGCAATAAACATATATAACCAGGGTAGATAAGCATGAGTGACAACAAGCACTTACAAAAATACTAATCTTAAACCCTCTAACCTTCTCCCCCATTGGCAACAAATGCCAAAATGGATGAAAAAAATCTAGGGGGCTAACGTAGTATGAGTTCCTCCTTAATGTGTGCATATCGCGAAAATGTGAGTGAAATCAAATGCACATATTCAATGATGAAAAATTTGAGGATCTCAACCCATATTTAGGATCTAGAATGCAACAAGATAGTATGATATGAAAATAAGATTAAACATGGGAGGAAAACATTCAAAAGATCCAAAGAACATATTTTGGACAAGATAAAATAGGAATATCCAATGTGATCATCATGTCAAGTATGGGTCCAAAATACATCCAAAACACATGAGTGCACAAGGATATATGCAATGCATACAAGCACTTACGACATAACCTCTTACCGAAGCCACACCACACAAAGTGGACGGCAAGGAATAAATGGTATCAAGGAACTATATGAACTCTCTTATGTATAAAAATTTCTAAGTGGCCAATAATAATCATGATATGTATCCACAAAGAAACTTGTATACACAAAAGAGGTTGTAATTGATAAGAATATGATATCCACAGGTGAATCCACTATTATACAACTTTGAACCTAGCATAAGAGTAAGGCACATGGCACAAAGTACATGGAACAAATTGATCTCACTTGCATAACACAAAGTGACGCAAGCAATCAAAAGATCCGACGAGCTAGAAGGATAAAAGAATATTATGATTTGAGCAAAGGAGTGTTCGAAGGAAAATAGAGAAGCTCCCCATGATTTGTTCACTATTTAGATTTTTTTATTTGGATACAAGTGCACAAAATAGGATCATCACTCCGCCAAAATCAATAGGAACACAAAACAATTGAAAGCAAACATATGGTTGAGCAACATGTAAATGAGGCAACCTAATAATAGGCACAACCAAAACGATGTGTGTGAGTCACGTCAAAGCACTTGAGAAGACTAATATAAGGATGAGAATTAGGCATCAACATAGTCTTGAGTAAATGAGATACAAGGTGCCAGACATGTCCTTCCCACACACACAAAGTTAAGCAGGTCACACACACATCAAGCAAATGGGTTCACAACCTCACTAATAGCAAATTAAAAATCAAAGCTTGTGACAACCCATGGTGAAGATAGGAAATAATAGGCTTGTCAAGACAAGCACGAGGACAACAAACTTCACCAAACATGAGTGCACTAAGATTGAAAGAGGTAAGACACGCACTCATACAATGAATGCTTCCATGGAGCCACCAAAGATATAAAAAGAGAATGAAATGGTGGACATGAAGGAATAGGGATATCAACTAGAGATGTAACTTCTCTCACGTGTATAAGATTCTAGGTAGATGACAATCATGGTGATATATATCCACAAAGAAGCATGTACACATGAAATAGTTACAAAAGGAAAGAATAAGATATCCAAACGGGAGTCATAAAATATACCAATGAGAACTTTGCTTGAAAGCATAGCACATGGCTTAATATTATCTTATTGTATATTAATAAACTCCAAACACACAACCATCAAAGACATCACAACTAACAACAAGAGATCATTATTGGGATGCTTTGAGAAAGGAAACAAGTATCACAGGAACGAGTCAAGAAATTCATGCCATGATGCAACCTACACAAGGTTGACCCCATTTCTATATATATGCATGAAGTAAATACTTGTTACCGAGATAGCATTGGTATGAAGTCATAGATTAATAAAATGTCCAAGCTTGGCTCTAATTTCCTCATAGTGCCACCACCTTCATGAATAAGCCAAGCACCCAATGCTTCTCAAATGTACCTAAAACATTTTAAGTACAATATATGGTCCCCAAACTTATTGGGTCCGAAGTAGTTAGCATAACTACAACACATATGGTAAAGCCACTTGAGTATGTGCATATCGATATAAATTTGAATTTCATGCACATCTTAGCTATTAATAATTTTATGGATTTACCATATATATGGGAACAAATAAAGCAAACAAGGCATGCGAATTTACACATAGTAACTATGCACGCACATGCCTACCAAAATCCAAGGAGATACAAAATGGACAAAAGAACACATAACCACTAATACTTCCAATAACATCACTAGTCATTCGTGTTGTCCAAAATAAATCAAAGTGACAAATCAACATATGATAGCACACAAAGTTCAACATATGAACCAAGGAAAAAACAATGAGCATATATGATATGCATTGCACACATACTCATAGGAATATCTCACTCAAGTAGATGTATGATACTATAAACAATGAGATGACAAACTCCCATAAATCCATACAAACCAATAAGATGAACTCGAACAAAATGGTATTTCGAGTTATCATTCTACGTGGAAACCACATAAGTACATGATCATCTATACTAACACAAGCATAACATGAGAGTTTAGAAATAAACGCAATGCTTGGATAGTATATTATTAACATTCCAATTAGATAGATCATCATGCAAAGCAACAATTGAAATAGCTTTAATCAAACGATTTTCCGAATATGATTTTGAAGATAGCCATGGGCAAAACCGCACAAGAATTCCATATGTAAACAAGGCATTACATGCCACAGAGATATAAGATAATCTGAAATATATTCTAAGTGGCATCCCATAATTGTTCACATTTAACAAGGATTGTGATATGCACAAAGCATATCACTCCCCCATAATATGGTTATCCATGAATATCTCAAAAGAGGCATATGAAATCCAGCTAAAGATAATCAATGGATGAGAATTTGAGTTTCGAATGAACTTGACATACCACATAGTGACTAGATAATTAATCTTGCACTATAAATACTAGGTGGTATCCCATAAATATACACATTTTAGGTTTGTGATGTGCGTAGAGCATAACACTTCCCCATAATGTGATAATCCATTAATATCAAAAAAACAAGGAAGATTCAACTAATGAAGCAATAAAGGCTCGAGACTACACACACAAATATATGACGTGCATTGCAACCTACACATGCTAGATAACACAAATCAAGCATATTAGGAGACACAACATATACAAACACATGCTAGGTACGAAACCTAAACATGCATGGGGCTAGTAACTTTCAATGTAGATAATACAAATACAAGTTACTGCCACGAGGAGCATTGGAATGACAAATATGATGATAATTCACTTGACTTGGTTTGAACCATAATGAATGGTGAGAATCATTTTTCTTCATGAACAAGCCACGTCTCCAATGCCCTCCACACACCTATTGATCAAGTTTGATCTCGATGGTCCCCAACCACGTTGGGTCCTAAGAAGTTAGTAACAATAGGCTTGGCAACCCAAATGGTCTTATCCACTTTCAAACCACTTTGGGCACCAACATACTTGGAAAACATATTACCATCAATATCCTTCCTAAGTGAATAATGATCATTGATAATTGGAGGCTTAGAGATGTTACCGTTGGGACATGATGAAGCTATGTGTCCCTTCTCACGGCAAATATAGCAACATGTACTCCTCATTCTCTTCTTGTTTACTTTCTCAACTTGGGAAGTAATAACATGGTTCATCATGGATAGTGGCTGTTCTTCAACTTGAGGTTGAACTTGAGATTGAGCTTGAGGTCGCTTCCCATGTAGCTTCCCTTTATAAGCCCTTTTCTTCAATAGACAAGATCTCACGTGATGTCCAACCTTTTTGCACTTAAAGCAAGAAATGTTGGACTCGTTCTTGGCTTGGTCTTGTCCCCTTTTCTTGTTTATGGATTTCTTGTTGGAGTGAAAACTATGTCCATCATCGCACTTTTCCAAGTCTTTCTTCAAACTAGTGACTTGGGCCTTGAGCTCATTAATTTCCTCTACATGGTTAGTTTCAAGACTAGAAACAAGAGGACTAGTGGAAGTATAAACTTCATGGTTAGAGCAACAAGACAAGGTAAGCAATTCATCATGAGGTGTATCAATATCATGTAGAGAGGAAGTGCAAGGACTAGCACATGGAAATGAGGCATTTTGAGTAGAAGATGTGCTAATATCCACATGAGACTCACACGATTTTACCTTCGTGAACATAGCCTCATGAGCTAACTTTAGCGCATCATGAGAGATTAGAAGATCCTCATGAGTGCCCAAGAGCTTTTCATAACTTTCTTCCAATTTCCCATAATTGCTAGTTAGCAAATCAAGTTGAGTCCTTAGCTCAACATTTCCTTTCAACATCGGTGCTTCACACAAGATAGAGTTAGTAGCACAATCATCATTATCAATATGCGAGGAGCATGTAGAAACTAGAGACTCCGCATGAGTAGCTTGAAGTTCCTCATGAGACTTAGAGAGTTTGGTGAGCTCTCCTTTGACATTCTTGTAGCCAAGGTCAAGGTGCTCAAAATCCTCTTTAAGTTTACAATGAGTAACTTCAATATCTTCTTTTAAAGACCTTAAGTCACTAAGACATTGATGAGCCTTAGCAAGTTCATGTTCAAGTTGTTCACTTTTCGCTTGCTCGTTAAGAAATAAGTCATTACGTTTTTGAAAGCAAGCAAGAACATCTTGGAACCTTTTATAAGTGTTACCTTTAGCTCTATGAAGAGTTTTCCCAATCTCATAGAGATTTTGAGTCAATTCATCATCATCATCCTCATTACAACTATCATCATTATCACTAAGAGAAGATGATACCTCGTCATTACCTCTTGCCATGAGGCACATGTGAACAAAGGGGGGTGATGATGATTCTTTTGGAGAAGAGGGTTCTTCATCAATCAAACATGCCTCATCTTTCTTGATTTCCTCTACATGGTTAGTCATAGAACAACTAGAGGAAACCAAATCATTTCTATCATGGCAACATGGGAGATCAAGCATATCATCAGAAATGAGCTTACCAACATCATCACAAGATATTTCTTCACTCACCATGTCAATACCTTGTGGCACGCCACATGATGGTGAAGTGGAAGATATTGAAGTGTCCAAGTAATTGGAGGTGGAAGCAATATAGAGTTCTTCATGATTTAAAAATGTGGAGAAATCCTCCATTAACTCCCCAAAAAGAATATTGTCTTCATCAAGATTGGACCCACCATATATATCTTCAAGTTTGGTCCAAGCCTCATGAGCCGACTTGCAAGTCAAGATTTCCTTAAACACTTCAAAGGATATAGCTTGGTGAATGGCACTCAAAACTTGAATATCAAGATGCATATCCTCAAGTGATGGAGATTGTCCATCCTTTAGATTTGAATCCCCTACAACAACAATCTGCAAAGCATTTGGACCCATGGCCCGAAAGTGACAAAGCATGTGTAATCTCCACATAATGTAATTTGTTCCATTAAAATAAAATGTGTCATCGTGCACTAGTTCACTAGTCGACATCGTTACTCTCTAGGCGCTGAAGCCTAATAAGGAGAGACCGGGATCTGATACCAATTGAAAGGACCATGATGTCGCCTAGAGGGGGGGGGGTGAATAGGCATTTTAAAATCTTTTACGGATTTGGCTATATCCTAATGCAGAAATAAACTAAGCTAATACTTTTCAAGAAAAAATCCTAAATATACTAGGCTCACCAAGTGCACCAACAACTTAGGATAAACAAGATGAGAACAACAAGGATATGAGTAAGCACAAGTAAGTCACACAAACATACTCAATGTATATCACGAGATATGGAAATGAATAATACACACAACCACAAGTAAGCAATACAAGCTTACACAAATTGTATCACAATATATGGAATTGAATGATACAAGCAAACTCAAGTAAGCACTACAAGCTTACACAAGTTATGTCACAAGATATGGAAATGAATGTTACAAGCTAGCAATTCACACTAAGCATAAGATAGAACAATAGTAGAAAGTATGAATTGCGAATATAAAGTGTAGGCCTAAATAATCTCTTCAAGGGAATGGCCAACACAATACAATGAGGACAACAAGATATAGTGAATGCACGGTCAAGTGACCAAAGTAAACCACAAGTAAGGAGTTAGGGTTAGGGATAACCAAAGTCACGAAGACGAGGATGTATCCTGATGTTCACTTCCTTGGAGGGAAGCTAGTCACCGTTAGAGAGGTGGATGTTACCACGAAGGCACACCAACGCCACGAAGACTCACCCTATTCTCCTTGAGATATCACCACGAAGGCGATTCTCATCCACTAGTGGTAGACCTTGAGGCAGCCTCCAAACCATCACAAACTTTCCAGGGGACAAATCACAAGTTGATTCCTCACCGGAGCACTCGTACCGCCTAGGAGTCTCCAACCTCCAAGAGTAACAAGAACAAAGGGGAAATGCTCAAGACTTGCTCAAATCACGAATTCCTTTGGTCAAGAGAGGGAGAGGGAGTGGATCTATCACTTGATTGGAAAAACTCTCAAGAACTCTCACGAATCTCTCCGGGATCTAAGATTTGGTGTAGGAGAAGTGAGAGGGAGCCACTTGTGTTCTTGGGGTGATTTGGGATGAAGTGGTCAACCCTCTACCGGATTAGTAGAGGGATATATATAGAGGGTCTAGAAAACTAGCCGTTTGTGAGTAAGTGACAGCGCTGGGCCGGACATCCGGGCAAGGGCCGGACATCCGGGCAAGTGCCGGACATCCGGCGGGCACAACCAACATTTGAAAACAGGTTCTGGAATTTGCGGGCCGGATTTCCGGGAGGATCCCGGACATCCGGGGCGACCCGGAAGCCCGGACATCCGGCCATTAAAAAAACAGCACAAACCCCAAAACTGAAACATGCATAACTTTCACATCCGGACTCCGATTTTGATGATCTTGAGCTCGTTTTGAAGCTATGGAAAAGCTCCAGGTCCTCACATAGAGAACGACCAAAGACAAGCCAAAATTGAGGGTGCAAAGCATGCAAGGGTTATACATATACTTTGGGGAACCTAGTTGGCTTGGGATTTTCTTTTGAGATATGTAGGCATATTGTATTTGTATTGGATATGAGTGAAATATGCCTATGTTGGAATATGATGTGAGAAGAATAGAAATAGATGATGTTGACTTGAGCAAATCCATCACTAACCCCTTTGATCCCCTCTTAATAGTGCGGGATCCCTATAACTCAAGAATCATAAAAGAACTATACTAGATAGCTACCGGAAACTCATTCTTGAGCATATATCCTTTTCGATGGTCATCAATCCTCACATCTAAAGCCAAAGAAACTAATACCTTTGACTAAATCCTTTCACTTGAGCTTTATATTGATGTTTCTTCATGGCTCAAGTTGAAGTCAAGACAATGGAGAAGTCTTCAAGTAGCTCCCCCATACACAATGTGGAAAGCTTTGCTTTGTATTCATCTTTACTTGTCCATCAGCATTAATTACTTGATGACATACTTTGATGAGCACCAAGCTTTCTTATAAGCACCAAGCTCATGAGAATTACCTAACCCACATAACATAAACAACACATAGTATGGTTTAGTACACAAAGCGCAATCGATAAATTCTTACCATACCACAAGATCTCATGTGGCACATGATATGCGCTTGTGTGTTGACCATCTTAGAGGTCAATCTTTGATCTTTATCTTGGTCAACATTTATCTTTGCTCCATGATTAATATTGATGTCTTGAAGGCCCTATTGATATCTTCACTATGCTTCATTTCTTCAAGACATAATAACCAATATCTCAATTCACCATGACCATATCAAGTTTCTCCTTGAATATCATATTGGACATCATTTTCTCATTCTCATGCTCCAACATAGTATCTTGAGAGGCACAATGAATTCTTCACTTGAATTACTTGCTTCAAGACATAATAATCCATGACTCAACATATGAGCTCATATTGATCCTATCTTCAAGCATATGTAGAATTCTTCTCTTTAATCATTCTCCCAATATCTTGATCCATCATGGTTCAACCCATAAGCCTTGATGCATGCACAACAATATGTATATGGCATTCATTTCGAATCCATTCTATCTCCTTCTTGCATCACCATGGAAAAAACATCCTTTAGTTGATCCAAATTCTTCATGCATTGGAAATGGAACTTTCCTTCAAATGTATAACTCAATGCAAACATTAGTCCATTAGGATTGTCATCAATTACCAAAACCACACATGGGGACTACATGTACTTTCAATCTCCCCCATTTTGGTAATTGATGACAATCTCAACAAGAGGGTTTATATAATGAATTTTAACACAAGTATGCAATTTACCCGAGGATAAATTGTATACTTGGGATCGATTGATAGCATCAAGTGTCACAAAGATACTTGAGTTTATCACACTCAGTGTACTAACATCGAAACACTACACAAGTATTTGATGTTAGTGGAACCACAATATATAGAGCAAGCTCCCCCACAATATATGCATGTGTGAATGAACATTGAATTTCGTTGCATATATTGGTTGGCATACACTAGGTGGAGTTTTATCTATATATTCATTCATGCAATAAACATATATAACCAGGGTAGATAAGCATGAGTGACAACAAGCACTTACAAAAATACTAATCTTAAACCCTCTAACCTTCTCCCCCATTGGCAACAAATGCCAAAATGGATGAAAAAAATCTAGGGGGCTAACGTAGTATGAGTTCCTCCTTAATGTGTGCATATCGCGAAAATGTGAGTGAAATCAAATGCACATATTCAATGATGAAAAATTTGAGGATCTCAACCCATATTTAGGATCTAGAATGCAACAAGATAGTATGATATGAAAATAAGATTAAACATGGGAGGAAAACATTCAAAAGATCCAAAGAACATATTTTGGACAATATAAAATAGGAATATCCAATGTGATCATCATGTCAAGTATGGGTCCAAAATACATCCAAAACACATGAGTGCGCAAGGATATATGCAATGCATACAAGCACTTACGACATAACCTCTTACCGAAGCCACACCACACAAAGTGGACGGCAAGGAATAAATGGTATCAAGGAACTATATGAACTCTCTTATGTATAAAAATTTCTAAGTGGCCAATAATAATCATGATATGTATCCACAAAGAAACTTGTATACACAAAAGAGGTTGTAATTGAGAAGAATATGATATCCACAGGTGAATCCACTATTATACAACTTTGAACCTAGCATAAGAGTAAGGCACATGGCACAAAGTACATGGAACAAATTGATCTCACTTGCATAACACAAAGTGACGCAAGCAATCAAAAGATCCGACGAGCTAGAAGGATAAAAGAATATTATGATTTGAGCAAAGGAGTGTTCGAAGGAAAATAGAGAAGCTCCCCATGATTTGTGCACTATTTAGATTTTTTTATTTGGATACAAGTGCACAAAATAGGATCATCACTCCGCCAAAATCAATAGGAACACAAAACAATTGAAAGCAAACATATGGTTGAGCAACATGTAAATGAGGCAACCTAATAATAGGCACAACCAAAACGATGTGTGTGAGTCACGTCAAAGCACTTGAGAAGACTAATATAAGGATGAGAATTAGGCATCAACATAGTCTTGAGTAAATGAGATACAAGGTGCCAGACATGTCCTTCCCACACACACAAAGTTAAGCAGGTCACACACACATCAAGCAAATGGGTTCACAACCTCACTAATAGCAAATTAAAAATCAAAGCTTGTGACAACCCATGGTGAAGATAGGAAATAATAGGCTTGTCAAGACAAGCACGAGGACAACAAACTTCACCAAACATGAGTGCACTAAGATTGAAAGAGGTAAGACACGCACTCATACAATGAATGCTTCCATGGAGCCACCAAAGATATAAAAAGAGAATGAAATGGTGGACATGAAGGAATAGGGATATCAACTAGAGATGTAACTTCTCTCACGTGTATAAGATTCTAGGTAGATGACAATCATGGTGATATATATCAACTTGCTTCATATCTTTGACGTGCCTCAGAAATTCAAGGTGATGAGCCTAATGGTAGAGACCATTAAGAGGACAGCAGCAGACCAGAAGAGGAGCTGTGGATATGCCCCACAGATTCAGGAGCTCATCAACTCAAAGACAGGCACGGGCATATACCTCTTGGACAAGGAACACCTGCCTATCCGTCCAGACTTTGAAGATAACCAAGTGGTCATGACTGAGAATGAGCCATCATCTGCCCAAGCACAAGCCAAGAAGGAGAAGGCTAGGAAGGAGAAAGCTGCCAAGATGCCTACTCAAGCGGAGGCATCTGAATATTTCCTGAAAACCAAACAAGAGCAGCTTGGTTACTTGATTGCATCCACCCTGCGGATTGAGCAAGGACTAGCCACCCTAACTCAAAACCAGGCAAGCTTAGAGAGGATCATGGAACAAAAGTTCTATGACTTGGATGTCAAAGTGACAGAGATTCAGTCTGCAGTGGAGCAGCTCCAGGATGACATGCAGGAGAGGAGAGGCAAGACTGCAACTGATGCCTTTGCCAGAGTGGCCTGAGCTCCGAGGTCGTCTACAGTGCCAGTTCCTGACATAAGGGCAACCGCCTCAGCTCCAGCTGCAGCATCAGCTCCAACTCCAGCATCTACTTCAGCTCCAGCGTCTACTTCGGCATCTACGGAAGCCTTCGTACTTGGAGTGATCCGGACTCCACCACCACCTGAAGATCAAGCCTGAGTGTCGACTTAGCACTATGCATTTTCTAGGAACTTTTTGGTAACTTGTTGCCAAAGGGAGAGAAAATGTATAGATCATAGGCTTCGAGAGAGAGTGTTGCTTTTATTCTCTCTTGTTTTATTTGGTGGTTTTTCGAACTTCGTTTGCTTTTGTGTGAGATACTACGTCATTATCTGTGAGACATTGATGATCATGTGTTTGATCATAAGCTACACTCAATGTTTGCTTAATATTTTTATCCTATCTATCTCATGTGATTGGTGATGAGTGCATGTATTTCATTCTTATCATTTTAAGCGCTCCACCAAGATGTATGTGACATGGAAGAGTAACCCATGACTCTAACTCTTTGTGCATTTGCAGTCCAAAGCAAAATTTAAATATGCACAGATTTAGGGGGAGCTCTTACTTGTCACATACTTCTCAAAGCGACGATATATTTCATGCTTATTATCATTTGTCGAAGCTTTGATCTATATGTTGTCATCAATTACCAAAAAGGGGGAGATTGAAAGTGCAACTATCCGTAGGTGGTTTTGGTAATTCATAACAACATATAGCTCATTGAGCTAATGCTATTCCAAGATGATTATTTCAGGAAAGCTCAATGATCGGCATGGCATGGATGTGAAAGTGGAACCCTCAAAATGCTAAGGACAAAGGATTGGCTCAAGCTCAAAAGCTCAAGACTCTTCATTTTATATTTTAGTGATCCAAGATCACATTGAGTCTTTAGGAAAAGCCAATACTATCAAGGAGGGATGAGGTGTTGCTTAATGAGCCTCTTGCTTCATGTGCTTAATGATATGCTCCAAAATCCTCAGCTACTTTCCCATATCCACAAATGACCTAAACCCTAAGCCAAACTCGGTCATACCGATTCTATCTATCCGGCGCCACCGAGTTTCACTTGTCATAAGCCACTGCCAAACCCTAGCAATTCGGTCCGACCAGTAGGGATCTCGGTCTCACCTAGATGGGGTTGCAAACTCTCTGTTTCCCTTTCGTAACTTTTCGGTCTCACCGAAAGAGCGAATCGGTCCCACCTAGGTTGCAATGTAAACTCTGTGTTTCCCTTTTGTAACTTTTCGGTCTCACCGAAAGAGCAAATCGGTCCCACCGAGTTTGCCTGACCAACTCTCTGGTTAGCTTATTACCAAACTCGGTCTCACCGAGTTTGTGTAATCAGTCTCACCGAGATTACGTAATGCCCAAAACCCTAACAGAATCGGTCCTACCGAGTTGCATGTCAGTCCCACCGAAAATCGCTAACAGTCACTAAGTTTACCTTTTCGGTCTGACCGAGTTTATTGATTCGGTCCCACCGAGATTGGTAGATTGTGTGTAACGGTTGGATTTTGTGTGGAGGCTATATATACCCCTCCACCTCCTCTTCATTCGAAGAGAGAGCCATCAGAACACATACACCATTCCAACTCATATGTTCTGAGAGAGAACCACCTACTCATGTGTTGAGACCAAGACATTCCATTCCTACCATATGAATCTTGATCTCTAGCCTTCCCAAGTTGCTTTCCACTCAAATCTTCTTTCCACTAGATCCAAATCCTATGAGAGAGAGTTGAGTGTTGGGGAGACTATCATTTGAAGCACAAGAGCAAGAAGCTCATCATCAACACACCATTTGTTACTTCTTGGAGAGTGGTGTCTCCTAGATTGGCTAGGTGTCACTTGGGAGCCTCCGACAAGATTGTGGAGTTGAACCAAGGAGTTTGTAAGGGCAAGGAGATCGCCTACTTCGTAAAGATCTACCACTAGTGAGGCAAGTCCTTCGTGGGCGATGGCCATGGTGGGATAGACAAGGTTGCTACTTCGTGGACCCTTCATGGGTGGAGCCCTCCGTGGACTCGCGCAACCGTTACCCTTCGTGGGTTGAAGTCTCCGTCAACGTGGATGTAGGATAGCACCACCTATCCGAACCACGGGAAAAACATCCATGTCTCCAATTGCGTTTGAATCCTCCAAATCCTTCCCTTTACATTCTTGCAAGTTGCATTCTTTACTTTCCGCTGCCAATATACTCTTTGCATGCTTGCTTGAATTGTGTGATGATTGCTTGACTTGTCCTAAAATAGCTAAAATCTGCCAAGAACTAAAATTGGGAAAAGGTCAAGTTTTTATTTGGTCAAGTAGTCTAATCACCCCCCCTCTAGACATACTTTCGATCCTACACTTTCTCTTCTCCAGGCCCACCCACGTGCGAGCACAGAGCAGACTCCCTCTCTCCTCTCCAGGCCCATGCTCCCTCTCTCCCCGGCGACTTCTACGCTCTCCATACTCCGGGCGGGCGAGGGCGGAGCTCGCCGTGCGTGGCCAGGAAGGGCGAGGTCGGGGCGGGCGCTGGCCGGAGCTGGCGAGGCGGGGCCGTGGCCGGAGCTCGCCGTGCGTGGCCGGGACGGGCGTGGCCGGGGCAGGGGATGCCGGGGCGGGCACTGGCCGGAGCTAGCGAGGCGGGGCTGTGGCCGAAGCTGGCAAGGCTGGGGCGGAGGAGGAGCGCGCGTGCCCGGGCGGAGGAGGAGCGCGCGGCGGCCGGGCGGAGCGGCGCGGGAAGCAGAGGACGCGCCCAGCCCAGAGCCCCAGTCCCAGTGCTGCAATTCGGCCGAGGGAGGGAGCGATGGGTCCGTCGCCGACGACTCGGAGAGGAGGTGAGCACCGTGGGGGAGGCCGCGCGGATGGTGTGGGAGGAGTCCAAGCGCCTCTGGGGCATCGGCACGCCCATCGCCATCCCCACGCTCAGCATGTACGCCGTCAGCTCCGTCACCACCATCTTCGTCGGCCACCTCGGCAACCTCGGGCCGCCCCCGCGAGTGAGCAGGGGGAGCCCTGCGAGCAAGAAGAAGGGGGGAGCGGCGCCCGCACACTCCACGTGCTGGCCTCCTCCATCAGGAATAGCAAGTTCTTCACCAATGCCACGGCGAGGCCTCTCTACATCATCACTCCGAGGCGTTGTGCTTTGCGGCCGCCGTGCTGGCATCATCACTCCCACGTCCAGGCCGCCATGCTTTGCGGCCACGAGCAGGGCGTGCGCCTCCGCGTGCACAGCGGCGGGCACGACTACGAGGGCCGTTCGGCGCGGCCTTCTTCCGAGGCGTTCGTGGTGGTCGACCTCGGCGCCAACCTCCAGGCCGTGCGCGTCAACCGGCTCCAGTCCATGGCCTGGGTCGACTCTGGCGTCACCATCGGGGAGCTGTACTACGCCATCGCCAAGAGCGACTCCCGGCTCGCGTTCCCGGCCGGCGAGTGCCCCACCATCGGCGTGGGCAGCCACTTGAGCGGCGGTGGCTTTGGCATGATGATGCGCAAGCACGGCCTCTCCAGCGACAAGGTGCTCTACGCCAAGTTGATCAACGCCCGGGAAGATGCAGAGCCGGCTGCCGCTAGGGGCGCAACGAGTGGAAATCTCTTCATTTCCAGGCTCATTTTTTCGCCGGCAGCCCCCCCCCCCCCAGGTGGCGAAAAAATCCCTCCTGAGGGGCTTAACGGCTGGAGATGCTCTAAGCGGTGACTGCATTGAGGTAGGTGGGCTTGGCACGGGTGAGGCAGCCAGCGACGTGGCAGCTGCTTGAGTTGAGTGACTGCTGCAGCATGGGGCCCATGGCACCACCACCGCCAGCTCAAGGCCCCTCTTTGATGTCTCCTCCGTCGCCGTGATCTTTGCCGTAATACACAGAGTATTCTTAAGTTCAGTCTAGTAGAGAAAGATCAGGGTGCGATTGAGCAGAGTATTATTACCGCACTGTTTTTGCAGTAATCATAGTAGTTCCAACACGTCTCGTCGAGCCCTGTGTCTTAGCTATGATTGGGGTCCATGTGCACAGCGCCGTAGGACGAGGTGAAGACCACGTGTCGCATGCCGGCGTCTGCCACCGCGCTGATCACGTTCTTGGTGCCCTCAACGGCGACCGGCATGAGGTCCTGCAAGCAATCAGCACACATGTAGCAAGTAAGTACGCCGCCCTTTGTTAAGGCCGCACGAAGAAGTGAGCGGAGCAGAGGAAGCGAACTCACAGGGTCGTTGGAGACAGGGGATGTGACGTGGAAGACGTCGTGGCAGTTGCAGAAGGCGGCGTGGAGGCCGTCGTAGTCGAGGACGTCGGCGCGGCAAGGAGTGAGCCTCTCCTCAATGCCCTCCAGCGCCAGCAGGTGCCCGTTTCTGTTGGTCAGCTGCAGAAACCACTCCACCATTGGATGAGCCACAGAATTCAGCGAGATCAATCATGGACAGACGCACCAAACCATCTGATGTAAAGACGATTTTCAGTGTTAGTTATCCAGGTGTAAGCAAACTGTGACCGACTTATCGGGGCCCTGACGATTCCCGTGACACGGTAGCCACGGAGGAAGAGCTACTTCAGGCCAACTCCAGCGTGCGACCCCATCATGGCCGGGCATAAACGGAATTTTATCCGTTTTTGACCCATCCTCGGCTCAAGTTTGGGCCTCTTTTGAGGTAAAACGGACATCGCGCGGACGGACGGGACGCGCATGCTTGTCCTCCCCTGGCCCGCCCATCGGTAGCACAAAGCACCAGCCTGACGCCCCATTTCGCGCCATTTCACCCAAACCTCCCCACGTCCCGCCCACCACCCTCCCGCCCATGGCCGATGCCCCACCGAATTCCTCATGCTTGGGATTTGCTGTCCGGCGAGTTTCTCGACAGCGCCCGTCGGCCCGGCGAGCACATGCTCGTCGGTCACCAGGCCTCTGCACTGTCCCTCGCTGACATCGCGGACCACGCCTTTGTCGCCCGGTTTTTCTCCACCAAGGTACGAAGGCCAGACCCGTTTCTCGGGGTCGCCGGACGTTGGCGTGATCGCGCCGTCCACCCCGCGCCCCTCGGCCGTCATCGACCTCAATGTCACGTCGGGGTACAGCAGCGGCGGCCGGCCGTCCGTCGAGATGCAAAGAAAGCGAGCACGACCGCCGTCTACGGGCACCATGCCATCGCCCCGCGTCCTGTTCAACGAAATGCCAACACCAACGCCAACGGTTGACGACCCCTTCTACAACCAGTTCATGGAGAATGTCATCTACGATGGTAGGCATGGTGATGCCTACGATCCCGAGGAGACCCAAAGTCAGGATGGCTGCGACTAGTACGTTGCCGATGAAGACATTGAGGCCCACGACCATGGTGACTATGACCATGGTGACTCGTGGCATGAAGATGATGACATCTATTGCGAAGGTGATGGTGATGAAGAAGAACAAGGCATTGATATTGGGGGCGAGCCATTGTCATCGACGAGCTCACCCAAAGAGCGGAAGCACAAAAGAGGAAGAGGAGCATTCGTACGGGATCATACTCACAAGAGGAGGACAAGTTGATTTGCCAAAGTTGGATGGAGGTTGGCCAAGATCCGGGGACCGGTGCGCAACAAAAGGGACTTGTTTTTTGGACAAGAGTTCACAAAACATTCCATGAAAGACATTTGTTTGCGCCCAACCAATTTACGAGCGACTATGGCATCACCTCGATTCAAAAGAGGTGGTTGTTCATCCAACAAGATTTGTGCCGCACTTGAGAGCATTGAAGCACGTCCCGTGAGTGGTCTCAGCATTGGGGACATGGTATGCTCTCTTATCTTCCGTTGCTACGTCCATGAGACTTCGGCCTTTTATATGTTTGCATGTCCAATTGTTGTTGATCGTGTAGGCATTTCAATCTTTGGGAGCATTCAAGGCCTGGCACAATGACAAGCCATTCACACTTACGCATTGTTGGACGTTCGTCAACAATTGCCCTAAGTTCAAAGATCAATACCGTGAACTTCAAAGAAAGAGAGGCAAGAGGACGGCCGCGTTGGTCGGAGGTGGAGATGGTGAGGCGTTGAAGAGGCCGAGGGGCAAGACCAACTCCAAGATGAATGACATACGTGATGCGTCATCCATGGCTTTGCATTAGACTTTGCACGCCATGATGTCTCAAAAGGATGTGAAAGACGAGAAAAGGCGACAAAGCAAGGAGGAGCAAATGAAGCAATACCTGAAGCTTCAAACAAAGAAGCTTGAGATGGAGGAGGCGGCCAAGAAGAGGAAGATCGACATGGAGGAGGCGTCCTGGCAGAGATAGCTCGACATCGAGGCCGCCAATGCCTGGTCAGGCAGAGGCAGCTCGACATTGAGGCCGCCAATGCCGCAACCAAAGCAAAGGAGGTGGCGCTAGTGTGACGCCCCCGATTTGACCGTACACTAATCATGCACGCAAATGTGTACGATCAAGATCAAGGACTCACGGGTAGATATCACAACACAACTCTACAAATAAAATAAGTCATACAAGCATCATATTACAAGCCAGGGGCCTCAAGGGCTCGAATACAAGAGCTCGATCATAGACGAATATGCGGAAGCAACAATATCTGAGTACAGACATAAGTTAAACAAGTCTGCCTTAAGAAGGCTAGCACAAACTGGGATACAGATCGAAAGAGGCGCAGGCCTCCTGCCTGGGATCCTCCTAACTACTCCTGGTCGTCGTCAGCGGGCAGCACGTAGTAGTGGGCACCTCCGGTGTAGTAGGAGTCGTCGTCGACGGTGGCGTCTGGATCCTGGGCTCCAACATCTGGTCGCGACAACCAGGTAGAAGGGATAGGGGGAAAAGAGGGAGAAAGCAACCGTGAGTACTCATCCAAAGTACTCGCAAGCAAGGAGCTATACTACATATGCATGGGTATCAAATGGAATAAGGGTATCATATGTGGACTGAACTGCAGAATGCCAGAATAAGAGGGGGATAGCTAGTCCTTTCGAAGACTACGCTTCTGGCAGCCTCCGTCTTGCAGCATGTAGAAGAGAGTAGACTGAAGTCCTCCAAGTAGCATCGTATAGCATAATCCTAACCGATGATCCTCCCCTCGTCGCCCTGTGAGAGAGCGATCACCGGTTGTATCTGGCACTTGGAAGGTTGTGTTTTATTAAGTATCCGGTTCTAGTTGTCATAAGGTCAAAGTACAACTCCGGGTCGTCCTTTTACCGAGGGACACGGCTATTCGAATAGATAAACTTCCCTGCAGGGGTGCACCACATACCCCAACGCGCTCGATCCCATTTGGCCGGACACACTTTCCTGGGTCATGACCGGCCTCGGAAGATCAACACGTCGTAGCCCTACCTAGGCACAACAGAGAGGTCAGCACGCCGGTCTAAACCCTATGGCGCAGGGGTCTGGGCCCATCGCCCTTTGCACACCTGCACGTTGCGAACGCGGCCGAAAGCAGACCTAGCCTAGTGGCCTTCCAGTCCAATCCGGCGCGTGCCACTCAGTCGCTGACGTCACGAAGGCTTCGGCTGATACCACGATGTCGGGATACCCATAACTGCTCCCACGTAGATGGTTAGTGCGTATAGACCAAATGGCCAGACTCAGATCAAATACCCAGATCTCGTTAAGCGTGTTAAGTATCCGCGAACATCGACCAGGGCCAGGCCCACCTCTCTCCTAGGTGGTCGGAACCTGCCCTGTCGCTCCGCCTCAAAGATCCACTCGCGGGTGCTCCTACGAGCCTACCCGTCTTTAGTCACCACATGTATCATGTATAAAGTATATAGTATATACCCGTGATCACCTCCCGAGTGATCACGGCCCGATAGTATAGCATGGCAGACGGACAAGAATGTAGGGCCACTGATGATAAGCTAGCATCCTATACTAAGCATTAGGTTTGCAGGTAAAGGTAACAACAGTAGTAGCAAGGACAGGCTATGCATCAGTATAGGATTAACGGGAAACAGTAACATGCTACACTACTCTAATGCAAGCGGTATAGAGAAGAGTAGGGGATATCTGGTGATCAAAGGGGGGGCTTGCCTGGTTGATCTGGCAAGAGAGAGGGGTCGTCAACTCCGTAGTCGTACTGGGTAGCAGCGGCGTCGGTCTCGGTGTCTATCGAGAGAAGATGGGGAGAAACAATAAATATTTAAGCAAGCATATGCATAGTGATGCATGACATGACAAGTAACGGCGTTAGAGGTGCCCTAACGCGGTAATAGGTGATACCGGGGAAGGGGGATGACATCCGGGAAAGTATCCCCGGTGTTTTGCGTTTTCGGGCAGAGGACCGGAGGGGGAAAGTTGCGAGTTCGATAGGTTAGGGAGGTGTGGTGGACGAACGGGTTGCGTATCCGGAATCGTCTCGTCGTTCTGAGCAACTTTCATGTACAAAGTTTTTTCATCCGAATTACGGATTAAAAGATATGATTTTTTAAAGATTATATTAATTTCTAGAATTTTATTAATTAATTAATTAATTCGAAAATGGATTTATGACATCAGCATGAGGTCATGCTGACATCAGCAGTAAACAGGGGTTGACTGGTCAACCTGACCAGTGGGTCCCACTGGTCAGAGACACATGTTAATTATCCAAATTTAATTAATCTAATTAGAATTAATTATGGGTGGGCCCCACTGTCATTGACTGATTAATTAATTAATTAATTAACAGTTTAATTAGTTGATTATTTTAATTAATCAAGATTAATTAAGTTAATTATTTCTTTAATTAATTTTATTATTATTTATTTATTTCATTCATTTTTTTATTCATTTATTTTAAATTAATTTAATTAGTATTATTTTTATTTTTATTTTTTTGTTTTCGTTCACAGGGGGGTGGGCCCCGTTGTCCGTGGCATAGAGGCCTTGCGGGTCGGGCGCTGGGTGCGGGCGTGGTGCCCATGCCCGAGGCCGAACGGGGCTGGCCTCGGACGCGGTCCGCGGCGTGGGCGCCGGCAGCCAGTGGGGGGGCGAGCTGCGGTGGACGGGGCGAGGCCAGGGACGGCGCGCACGTGGTCTCGGCGATGTGCGGGCGCGGCGGCCGTTAGCGGGGAAGGCGGGAGCAGGGCACGGGAGGGGGGGTGCGGGTGGAGCGGAACAGCGACGTTGCGGGACGCGAGGCAGGCGAGGCGCGGACGGGCGCGGTCGCTGCGGCGGCAGGGAGGCGGGGAAGCAGCACCAGGGCACGGGCGCGCGGCCGTGCGGCGTTCGCGGGCGGAGCCGTGCGGGGCAGGCGACGAGCGCGCGCGTGCGCGTGCGTGCGTGAGTGGCGGGCGGCCCGGAGCGTGAGCTCCGACACGCGGGCGCAGCCGAGCAGCGCGGCCGGCGAATGGAGAGAGGAGGGGCGCGGGGAGACGCAGGCGCACGGTGAGCGCGGGCGCACGCGGCGAGCGAGCGGCGCAGGCGGAAGGGGCGCGACGCGACAGCGGTGAGCGCGGGGCCGGAGCGCGCGCGGGGGAGGTGGCCGCGGCAGGGGAGCCGCACGGGGAAGCGGGGAGGGGGGAGAGCTCACATGGGAGGGGTAGGGCACGGGCAATGGGGCGCGGGGAGCGACCCGGGGAGGAGGACGAGGAAGGGGGCGGCGTTCGGGTTCGCCGGCGACGAGTGCGGCGGGGCGACGGGGTCGAGGGCGCGGCGGGATCGGGGCGTCGGTTGCCCCCGATCCAGATCCACGAGAGAGGGAGGGTTCGGGCGTCCTGCGCGGCCGGTCGGGGAGGAGGGGAGGAGGACGAGCGCCGGTGGGGTGGGGCGTCGGCGTCGGGGGCGACGGGATCGGGCGGATCCCGATCCAGATCGGCGGGGGAGGGAGGAGAAGGGGGATCGGGGGGAAATGGGGTGTCGGCTAGGGTTTCCGCCGACCGGGGGGGTTATGGGAGTGAGGGTGGGCCGGGCCAGGGGCTGGCCGGCTGGGCCGGTTGGCCCATGTGGGGAGGGGGGGGGGGTTTTTCTCTCCTTTTTTTTGATTGTTTGCTTTCTGTTTTCTTTTCTTTTGTTTATTTTCTTTTCTGTTTTTATTTATTTATAAACACTTAGGCATTTTATAAAATTGTGAACCTTACACCATAATTATCTTTGTAATATTTGGCAACCACCGAACATTTTTGTTTTAATTTTTGAAAACTTTTATTGTTTTCTTTTATTTAAATTTTGAACTTGTTTCGGTTCTGAACTATCGAGAGTTTACCACAGTAACCGTGGTGACGTGGCATCATTAGCGGGGAATCACTGTAGCTTAATTATCCGGGCGTTACAAATCTCCTCCACTACAAGAAATCTCGTCCCGAGATTTTAGGAGGTAGAAGGAAACAGTGCGGGGTATTCAATACGCAGGCGATCCTCGCGTTCCCAAGTGGCCTCGTCTTCAGAGTGATTCGACCACTGAACCTTGAGGAACTTGATCGCCTTCTGGCGTGTGCGGCGTTCAGCTTGGTCGAGAATGCAGACCGGATGCTCTTTATAGGAGAGGTCCTGTTGCAATTCGAGCACTTCATGATCCATAGCTCGGATTGGGTCCTTGAAGCAACGGCGGAGTTGTGACACATGGAACACATCGTGAACCTGAGAAAGGTTCGGCGGAAGCTCCAATTGATATGCCACTTTTCCACGCCTCTCGAGGATAGTGAAAGGACCAATATAGCGGGGAGCTAGCTTGCCCTTGATCCCGAAGCGGTGTGCACCCTTCATTGGTGTAACTCGAAGATAAGCCTTTTCGCCAGGTTGATAGACCATGTCTTGGTGATGACGGTCATACTGACTTTTCTGACGTGACTGAGCAGTCTTGAGATTCTCGCGAATAATGCAAACTTGTTCTTCAGCCTGTTGGATAATATCCGGACCAAAGAGTGGACGTTCCCCAGTTTCTGACCAGTTCAGAGGGGTTCGGCACTTTCGTCCATATAACACTTCGAAGGGGGACATCTTCAGACTAGCTTGATAGCTATTATTATAAGAGAACTCGGCATATGGAAGAGATTCCTCCCATTTCTTGCCGAATGAGATTACACAAGCTCGAAGCATGTCTTCTAGAACTTGGTTGACACGTTCAACCTGTCCTTGTGACTGAGGATGAAACGCAGCACTGAACGACAGATGAGTTCCCATAGCTTCTTGGAAACTCGCCCAAAACCTTGAAGTGAATAAGCTGCCACGGTCTGAACTGATAACCAGTGGGATACCGTGGAGTGAAACAATTCGGGCCATGTAGAGAGTAGCAAGCTGACTAGCAGTGATTGTCTCTTTGACCGCCAGAAAATGGGCAACTTTGGAAAGCCGGTCAATGACGACAAGAATAGCATCATTACCTTTCTGAGATTTGGGAAATCCAGTGACGAAGTCCATTTCAACATGGTCCCATTTCCATTCAGGAATAGAGATAGGTTGCAGAGTTCCAGCAGGCCTTTGATGCTCTGCTTTGATTCGGCGACAAACGTCACACTCAGCAACATAACGAGCAATGTCCTGCTTCATATTAGACCACCAGAATCTTTGACGAATATCCTGGTACATCTTTGTACTACCAGGATGGATGGACAGAGGCGTATCATGGGCTTCTTGCATAACCCCTTTAGTTTTATCCAGGTTTTTCTTCGAACAAGGTACCACTAGGCGGCCTTTGAAATACAAGGCGCCATCGTCAGCAACAGTGAAGAATGAGGGCTTTCCTTTTTTGAGGTCGCGCTTAATCTTGAGGACTTCATCGTCACACTTCTGTATCCATTTGATGGTGTCCACAAGATCTGGTTTCGCAACCAGGGTATTGAGAGAACCCTTGGAAACAACATGGAGGTTCTGTTTGGGGAAACCTTCGGGAGGGGGAGCGAGTGATCCCGGAGGAACAATATGGAGGTTCAGCCTTCTAAATTCATCAACAAGCGATGGGTGAACTTTGTGAACCTGGAGGTGGTTACAGTAATACTTGCGGCTCAAGGCATCAGCCATTACATTAGCCTTGCCGGGGGTATAGGATATACCCACGTCAAAGTCTGCAACAGTCCCCATCCATCTTTGCTGACGTAGATTTAAATCTGGCTGAGTAAACAGATACTTCAGACTCTGATGGTCGGTGAAGATCTCGCAACGATTACCGAGAAGGTAATGTCGCCACTGCTTCAGTGCATGAATGACAGCAGCAAGCTCGAGGTCGTGAACTGGGTAGTTTTCTTCGTGAGGACGCAGTTGACGAGAGGCATACGCAATCACTCTGCGCTCTTGCATTAGGACACAACCTAATCCTTGACGGGAAGCGTCGCAGTAAATGACGAAGTCCTTCTTAGTATCAGGTGGAGCAAGTACGGGGGCAGAAGTCAACTTGTCTTTGAGCGCCTGGAAACTATCCTGACACTTGTCTGTCCAGTCAAACTTGACACCCTTATGCAACAGATTAGTCAGAGGCCTGGCAATCTTGGAGAAGTTCTCGACGAATCGACGGCAATAGCTAGCGAGACCGAGAAAACTTCGGACTTGCTTGACGTTCTTCGGGGGAGTCCAATCGAGAATAGCCTGAACTCGTTCAGGGTTGACGGCAATACCATCCTTGGAGATGACATGCCCAAGATAGGTTACTTCGGGGAGCCAGAATTCACACTTGGAATACTTAGCGTACAGTTGATGTTCTCGAAGCTTCTCCAGCACAAGACGAAGATGCTCAGCATGCTCTTCTTCGTTCTTGGAAAATACCAGGATATCATCCAGATAAACCACGACGAACTTGTCGAGGTAATCCATGAATATATAATTCATCAGCCGAGAAAAGGTGGCGGGAGCATTCGTTAAGCCGAATGACATGACGGTGTACTCGTATGACCCATACCGAGTCACGAAGGCGGTTTTTGGGATGTCCTCCTCACGAACACGGATCTGGTGATAACCCAACCTCAAGTCGAGTTTAGAGAATACTGACGAGCCAGCCAGTTGATCATAGAGATCATTGATCCGAGGAAGGGGATACTTGTTCTGAATGGTAGCTTGGTTAATAGGACGGTAGTCTTGGACTAATCGGTTTGTCCCATCCCTTTTCTTAACAAAGAGAGAAGGTGCTCCCCAAGGAGAGCAACTTGGGCGAATGAAACCTTTGACAAGAGATTTGTCGATTTCCTCCTTAAGCTCAATAAGCTCATGCGGCGGCATCTTGTAGGGTCGTTTAGCTATAGGGGTGGTGCCGGGGTTCAAGTCGATGATGAATTCGACAGCTCTAGCAGGGGGAATCCCTGGAAGTTCTTCTGGGAAGACATCTTGGAATTCACGAACGACGGGAATGTTTTCAATGCCCTCGAGTGGTGCAGCGTTCAACGCATTCAAGCCATAAAGTCGTGCCTCGGCGTTCTGAACTAGATGAGCTTGGTAAGCTATTATTTCGTCAGAAGGGTGTAGCAGATGGACGACCTTAGTGGCGCAAACTATAGAAGCAGTATGCGCTTTCAACCAATCCATTCCCAGAATGAGGTCGATGCTACAGGATTTTAGTACGATGGGGGAGGCAAGGAATTCCAGTCCTTCAATTTCAACAGGAACGTTGTGACTAACCATAGAGGTTTGACACTGGCCCGCAGGAGTGTGTACCACAATCGCAGTGTTCATCTCTTCGTATTTAATGCCATGCATGAATGCAAACTCAGCTGATATGAATGAATGTGATGCTCCTGTATCAAATAAGACAGATGCTGGTACTGAATTTACGAGGAGTGTACCCATCACGGTAGCAGGCTAGTCTTGGGCTTCGTTCAGATCAACATGGTTGGCATGAACGCGACCATAAGACTTGGCATTGTTGTTGCGGGGTTGGTTGTTTCCACGGCCAGCTGCTGGAAGGGCCAGTTGATTCTGTTTCTGGTTGCATTCCCTAGCACGGTGCCCTGGTTGTCCACACCTGAAGCACAAACCATTCTCGGGAGTAGGAACAGGAGCTTGGGGTGGTGGAGCTGGAAGCCTTGGCTGCCTAGTTGGAGCAGTAGGCAGACGAGGTGCAGCATAGGACTGCCTTGGGGCAGGTGTATTAGGCTGATACACGCTGTTGGGAATCCATATCCTGCGCTTCTGCGAGGACGGGCCCGAAGATGAGCCCGTGTCACGGCTGCGCCTGTGAGAGCTCTGGTATTCCTGCAGACCAGTTTCGACATTGATGGCTTTGTTCATCAGAGTGGCGCAGCGGAAGCATGGTGGGCCCATAACCCACAGGTCCCAGGATCGAAACCTGGCTCTGATACCAACTTGTGACGCCCCCGATTTGACCGTACACTAATCATGCACGCAAATGTGTACGATCAAGATCAAGGACTCACGGGTAGATATCACAACACAACTCTACAAATAAAATAAGTCATACAAGCATCATATTACAAGCCAGGGGCCTCGAGGGCTCGAATACAAGAGCTCGATCATAGACGAATATGCGGAAGCAACAATATCTGAGTACAGACATAAGTTAAACAAGTCTGCCTTAAAAAGGCTAGCACAAACTGGGATACAGATCGAAAGAGGCGCAGGCCTCCTGCCTGGGATCCTCCTAACTACTCCTGGTCGTCGTCAGCGGGCAGCACGTAGTAGTAGGCACCTCCGGTGTAGTAGGAGTCGTCGTCGACGGTGGCGTCTGGATCCTGGGCTCCAACATCTGGTCGCGACAACCAGGTAGAAGGGATAGGGGGAAAAGAGGGAGAAAGCAACCGTGAGTACTCATCCAAAGTACTCGCAAGTAAGGAGCTATACTACATATGCATGGGTATCAAATGGAATAAGGGTATCATATGTGGACTGAACTGCAGAATGCCAGAATAAGAGGGGGATAGCTAGTCCTTCCGAAGACTACGCTTCTGGCAGCCTCCGTCTTGCAGCATGTAGAAGAGAGTAGACTGAAGTCCTCCAAGTAGCATCGTATAGCATAATCCTAACCGATGATCCTCCCCTCGTCGCCCTGTGAGAGAGCGATCACCGGTTGTATCTGGCACTTGGAAGGTTGTGTTTTATTAAGTATCCGGTTCTAGTTGTCATAAGGTCAAAGTACAACTCCGGGTCGTCCTTTTACCGAGGGACACGGCTATTCGAATAGATAAACTTCCCTGCAGGGGTGCACCACATACCCCAACACGCTCGATCCCATTTGGCCGGACACACTTTCCTGGGTCATGACCGGCCTCGGAAGATCAACACGTCGCAGCCCTACCTAGGCACAACAGAGAGGTCAGCACGCCGGTCTAAACCCTATGGCGCAGGGGTCTGGGCCCATCGCCCTTTGCACACCTGCACGTTGCGAACGCGGCCGAAAGCAGACCTAGCCTAGTGGCCTTCCAGTCCAATCCGGCGCGCGCCACTCAGTCGCTGACGTCACGAAGGCTTCGGCTGATACCACGATGTCGGGATACCCATAACTGCTCCCACGTAGATGGTTAGTGCGTATAGACCAAATGGCCAGACTCAGATCAAATACCCAGATCTCGTTAAGCGTGTTAAGTATCCGCGAACATCGACCAGGGCCAGGCCCACCTCTCTCCTAGGTGGTCGGAACCTGCCCTGTCGCTCCGCCTCAAAGATCCACTCGCGGGTGCTCCTACGAGCCTACCCGTCTTTAGTCACCACATGTATCATGTATAAAGTATATAGTATATATCCGTGATCACCTCCCGAGTGATCACGGCCCGATAGTATAGCATGGCAGACGGACAAGAATGTAGGGCCACTGATGATAAGCTAGCATCCTATACTAAGCATTAGGTTTGCAGGTAAAGGTAACAACAGTAGTAGCAAGGACAGG
Organism: Triticum monococcum; assembly: GCA_034509565.1. Lineage (NCBI taxonomy): Eukaryota > Viridiplantae > Streptophyta > Magnoliopsida > Poales > Poaceae > Triticum > Triticum monococcum. The sequence goes on from CM067846.1 coordinate 617,399,124, forward strand.
CTATGCATCAGTATAGGATTAACGGGAAACAGTAACATGCTACACTACTCTAATGCAAGCGGTATAGAGAAGAGTAGGCGATATCTGGTGATCAAAGGGGGGGCTTGCCTGGTTGATCTGGCAAGAGAGAGGGGTCGTCAACTCCGTAGTCGTACTGGGTAGCAGCGGCGTCGGTCTCGGTGTCTATCGAGAGAAGAGGGGGGAGAAACAATAAATATTTAAGCAAGCATATGCATAGTGATGCATGACATGACAAGTAACAGCGTTAGAGGTGCCCTAACGCGGTAATAGGTGATACCGGGGAAGGGGGATGACATCCGGGAAAGTATCCCCGGTGTTTTGCGTTTTCGGGCAGAGGACCGGAGGGGGAAAGTTGCGAGTTCGATAGGTTAGGGAGGTGTGGTGGACGAACGGGTTGCGTATCCGGAATCGTCTCGTCGTTCTGAGCAACTTTCATGTACAAAGTTTTTTCATCCGAATTACGGATTAAAAGATATGATTTTTTAAAGATTATATTAATTTCTAGAATTTAATTAATTAATTAATTAATTCGAAAATGGATTTATGACATCAGCATGAGGTCATGCTGACATCAGCAGTCAACAGGGGTTGACTGGTCAACCTGACCAGTGGGTCCCACTGGTCAGAGACACATGTTAATTATCCAAATTTAATTAATCTAATTAGAATTAATTATGGGTGGGCCCCACTGTCATTGACTGATTAATTAATTAATTAATTAACAGTTTAATTAGTTGATTATTTTAATTAATCAAGATTAATTAAGTTAATTATTTCTTTAATTAATTTTATTATTATTTATTTATTTAATTCATTTTTTATTCATTTATTTTAAATTAATTTAATTAGTATTATTTTTATTTTTATTTTTTTGTTTTCGTTCACAGGGGGGTGGGCCCCGTTGTCCGTGGCACAGAGGCCTTGCGGGTCGGGCGCTGGGTGCGGGCGTGGTGCCCATGCCCGAGGCCGAACGGGGCTGGCCTCGGACGCGGTCCGCGGCGTGGGCGCCGGCAGCCAGTGGGGGGGCGAGCTGCGGTGGACGGGGCGAGGCCAGGGACGGCGCGCGCGTGGTCTCGGCGATGTGCGGGCGCGGCGGCCGTTAGCGGGGAAGGCGGGAGCAGCGCACGGGGGGGGGGGGTGCGGGTGGAGCGGAACAGCGACGTTGCGGGACGCGAGGCAGGCGAGGCGCGGACGGGCGCGGTCGCTGCGGCGGCAGGGAGGCGGGGAAGCAGCACCAGGGCACGGGCGCGCGGCCGTGCGGCGTTCGCGGGCGGAGCCGTGCGGGGCAGGCGACGAGCGCGCGCGTGCGCGTGCGTGCGTGAGTGGCGGGCGGCCCGGAGCGTGAGCTCCGACACGCGGGCGCAGCCGAGCAGCGCGGCCGGCGAATGGAGAGAGGAGGGGCGCGGGGAGACGCAGGCGCACGGTGAGCGCGGGCGCACGCGGCGAGCGAGCGGCGCAGGCGGAAGGGGCGCGACGCGACAGCGGTGAGCGCGGGGCCGGAGCGCGCGCGGGGGAGGTGGCCGCGGTAGGGGAGCCGCACGGGGAAGCGGGGAGGGGGAGAGCTCACATGGGAGGGGTAGGGCACGGGCAATGGGGCGCGGGGAGCGACTCGGGGAGGAGGACGAGGAAGGGGGCGGCGTTCGGGTTCGCCGGCGACGAGTGCGGCGGGGCGACGGGGTCGAGGGCGCGGCGGGATCGGGGCGTCGGTTGCCCCCGATCCAGATCCACGAGAGAGGGAGGGTTCGGGCGTCCTGCGCGGCCGGTCGGGGAGGAGGGGAGGAGGACGAGCGCCGGTGGGGTGGGGCGCCGGCGTCGGGGGCGACGGGATCGGGCGGATCCCGATCCAGATCGGCGGGGGAGGGAGGAGAAGGGGGATCGGGGGGAAATGGGGTGTCGGCTAGGGTTTCCGCCGATCGGGGGGGGGGGGGGGTTATGGGAGTGAGGGTGGGCCGGGCCAGGGGCTGGCCGGCTGGGCCGGTTGGCCCATGTGGGGAGGGGGGGGGTTGTTCTCTCCTCTTTTTTTTGATTGTTTGCTTTCTGTTTTCTTTTCTTTTGTTTATTTTCTTTTCTGTTTTTATTTATTTATAAACACTTAGGCATTTTATAAAATTGTGAACCTTACACCATAATTATCTTTGTAATATTTGGCAACCACCGAACATTTTTGTTTTAATTTTTGAAAACTTTTATTGTTTTCTTTTATTTAAATTTTGAACTTGTTTCGGTTCTGAACTATCGAGAGTTTACCACAGTAACCGTGGTGACGTGGCATCATTAGCGGGGAATCACTGTAGCTTAATTATCCGGGCATTACAGCTAGCTATCATGATCGTGAACTTGAGCAAGATGAGCGAGAAGACGAGGAGCTGGTTCGAGGCCTGGCAGAAGGAGATGTTCGACGCCGACGGCCTGAACTAGGTGGTCTGTTCGGCTGTGGTCGTTCTTTTTGGAGGCTGACATGGGTGCCGGTTGCTGGCTTTGTGCCGGCAAGAAATCTATTCCTTTTGGAGGCTGTCTGTGTTGCCGGCGACAAAATTATTCATTTTGAAGGCTGGTCGTGTTGCCGGCGAGGTCGTGTAGACGGGTTGTGTTGCCGATGTGAACTAGGGCCGCTGGCATGAACTACGGACGTGGTTTATTCGAAAATTTGCGTTTGAAAAAAGATGCGGACATGATGTGTTCATGCGTTGGGCACACGACCACCGCATCCTAGAAATGAACCAGACACGATCTTGTTGCCCACCCCAAACGGACAGAACCCGGACCGAACGAATATCCATTTGGGATCGTGTACTGGAATTGGTCTCACCACCTATGGAGCCGATGAAGCCTCACGCGCCCCAGCTCCTGCTCTGGCTGCCGCTGCTTCATCTCATCGTTGTCGATGGCCTTGTCAATCGACGGCATGGTAGATTGGTGGCTGGTGACCACGAAGCTCAGCCGATCCAAGCTTGCTGCTTAACAAACTACACGAGCCAGCAGTACGAGTTTGCGTTTGCTTATGATGCTGTGGGTTGAGCATGTGTGTTCTGTCCGGTTAACGTGCTCCATTATTTATACTGGACAACAGTGGCACGATGCCACCGTTGCACGACACAGCACAACAAAACTGCGGTGCAATACTACCTGGACTGGACTGGAGTGCGTGAGCGGAAAGGTGAGGGGAGGCTCGTCTCCCGGCTGCAGCTCGATTTGTTTATGGAGTGGTGCAGCCAGCCAACGAGTGAATATTCAGCGGCGCGACCGGACGGGTGGGTGGGTTTGGGGCTCAGCCGACATAGGAGCAGCCCGGCAGATTCCGTTTCCGCGAACCGAATCCTTCCCACTGCCACGGAAAGGTCCACGACCTCGCGCGTCATCGTCGCATGACAAAAGCTATGCTGGTTTTCTCGGTGTTGCATATACCATTGAAATGTCTTGGATTTGAGTTGACTTCCCTTCGGGTAAAGGTGTATACGTGTTTTTTTATAGCCACCGTCCCGTAATGGGTCTAACTTTATTAACTCTTTAAAGTCGAATATTGTCTGTTCTAAAAAAAAGGTCGAATATTGTCTTTGGAGGCCAAGCTCCATGTAACTCGGTTTTGAAAATTTTGAATTTTGTCAAATTTCATATTTCCTACATTTAAAAAATTTATGTAAAAAAACACATGTATACATGAAGGCTTAACACACATGTGTGTAAATTTTCAGGGCAAAATACGTTGAAACAAGGGCCGTGCAAAAAAGAAAAATCTGAGACTTTTTAACACATGATACTATTTATCCTCTCAGGCTATGAATTTGTCTTTTTTGTACAGATCACATTTCAATATTTGTCTTTTTAACACATGATATTTTTCAGATTTTTTCGAAACCGAAAAAATTGAATTTTGATTTGTTTTCAAAAGAAGGCCTCCATGGAGGCCAAGAGCCAAACGTCTGTTCTCCTTTAAAGTGTCCTTTGTTCGCTGAAAGAACCACTGAAGGAGCTATCAGCGGCCTAAAATATAAGCTTCTAAAATGGAATTGTGAGTGCCGTCATCCATAAGGTACACGAAGAAATCATCAACAAAAGACTTTGGAGTCCTCTGTCTCTTGCTATTAACAAACTTTACATTAGTTTCCAAAAAAAGGTCTACACTTGCAGAAAGAAACAATTCTACGCTGAATCCCAAAAAATCCCGATTCCTTCTTCAGAAGAAGTCCACTTCTTCTCCTCCCGCTTTGCTTTGTTTATCATTTTGAACCCAAATGACATTATCATCATTCATTACATAAATAGTACTCTCTAAGTTTACAAATACAAGATGCTTTAAATATTTCAATAAGGACCATATACGGATTGAAATTAGTGAACAAATACATTAAATTGTGTCTATATACATCCGATTCACCAAAAAATTAAAGCATCTTAAATTTGTGACAGGAGGAAGTAATATTTACATGATACATTTTATACTTATAGAAATACACAATTCCATGTTGAATCTAAAAATCTTGTTTTCTTGTTCATCTTCTTCTTTGGTTCCTCTTTGCTCTGTTTATTTCATCAGATAGACTTGTCCCTTGTCCTGTTACAAGTAGGCACGCTTTGGCGCCAGGGGATCAACGGGCAGAGGCAGGTGGCCCTTTTTCTGCAAGCACGTCACCGTCTCGTACAAACTTTCCCTCAGTGGAGTGAACTCCAGTCCCAGGCCCCTGAGCCTCCGGTAGTCCGGTTGGAGAATTTGTAGGCCTTCGCCATTGGCTTGCTATCGTCTTCACACCTGCCATTCCACCCAAACAAAATCCACCATGAGCAACCAATCAAATAGGTTGAAATATAAGGTCAATCGATATGGCCATCGACTATCATACGTACTTGGCGGTGATGTGGTACTGCGAAAAGAGCTCGCTGAGGAGCTGGAGGAAGTGTGTGCGATGCAGCACAGCGCCGATGCAGAGGTAGCGGCCGCAAGCCTCGGGATGCTCATAGACAAGGACGTGGGCGTGGGCGACGTCGCGGACGTCGGTGTAGGCGGCGACGGCGTTGGGGTAGGTGGGCTTGGCGCCGGTGAGGTAGCGGGCTACGTGGCTGCTGCTGAAGTTGAGCGCCGGCTGCAGCATGGGGCCCATGGTCATGGACGGCACCACCACCGCCAGCTCCAACCCCCTCTTGGCTGCCTCCTCCGTCGCCGTGATCTCCGCCATCATCTTCGCGCAACAGTACAAGTTCTGCAGTGCACACGGGGATTGGTAAGTTCAGTTCAGTCGTGACGGGCAGAGCAGAGGATCTAGGGGGAAATGAGCTTGTTCTTACGCCTGTGCTTTTGCAGAAGTCGTAGTCGCTCCAGGTAAGTACGCGACCCTTGCAGAAAGCCTGAAACTTCAAGAAGTAAGCAGAGGAGAGGAAGTGAACTGACGGGGTCGTTGGATACTGGTGAGGCGACGTGGAAGACGCCCTTGCAGCCGCGGAAGGCAGCGCGGAGGCCGTGGTAGTTGAGGACGTCGGCGCGGCACAGGGTGAGCCTCTCGTGGGCACCCTGCAGGGCCAGCAGGTGCGCGTTCTTGCGGTTAGCTGCAGAAACCACTCCAGTATTAGATGTGCTACAGAATTGAGCAAGATCGATCATGGAGCAACGCACTGTTGTAAGTAAACTGTGACTTACCGGGGTCCCTGGCGGTTGCCCTGACGCGGTAGCCACGGAGGAGGAGCTCCTTCACCACCCACGAGCCGATGAAGCCTCCCGCGCCCGTGACGCAGACCAGCTCCTGCTCCGGCTGCCTCTGCTTTAGCTCGCCGTTGTCGGTGGCCTTGTCAATCGACGGCATAGTGGATTGGTGTCTGGTGACCACGGTGGTCAGCCGATGTGTGGATGCAAGCTTGCTTCTTAGAGCATCTTGAGCCGTTCGCTCCCAGGGCGTGGAAAAAGAGCCGCCGCTAGATTGGCTTCTGGAGGCGACCTAGCTCCCAGTCGTCGGCCCGCAGGTCGTCCCAGGTTCGGCGACGTTTCATACAAAATATATGAAAACTTGGCGATTTTTGCATGAACTCTGTGAAACTTTATTAAATTTGTACAAAAAACACGAACACGTGCAAACTACGCCTGAACCATACCAAACTACGCCTAGCCGCCACCGTCGTCGTCTACATGCCAAGAAGCCTGTAGAAGCGGGTGTAGTTGCTGCCGTCGTCATCGTTGTCGTCGTCGCGCGGCTGGCTTAGGCCGGCGCCGTCCCTGCTGCAGCCCTGACTCGAGTCGCCAAGGTGCGGTGGTGCGCTGGACGGCCCGGCCTCGCCCTCCTCGTTGCTGTCGAGGACGATGGCGCCGCCCTCCTCACGACCGCGGCAACGGGCCTGGAGCTCCGTGTACGTCCGGCGCTGGCAGCGTACCTGCTCCCAGACGTAGTCCTCCTTCGCCCACTTGAGTGCAGACTCGTCGTCGGGGCCGCCATCTCGACGTGCTCCGGCTTCACCGGGAGCAGCCCCGGCTCCGGTTTCGGCCGGACCAGGTGGAAGGATCCGAGCGGGGAGGACCGGTCATCCTCGTTGATGACGAGGGTGCTGCGACGGGTGCGGACCCGAGCGGCGTCTCCTCCGGCTCGGGTTTGACGGGGCGGAGCGTGGCAGGCGAGCCGGAACCCGACGACGAGGACGACCCCGGCTCCATCCGCCGCGGCATCCAGGAGTTACCACGGCGGCGAGAGAAGGACGGCCGCGGCGGGTACTCGAGCCGCGACACGTTCCGGGTCTTGATGTGGTCGAGGACAGCCTCAAGGGTGCGGCTCGGAACGCCCCACCACTCGCGCCGCCCGTCGGCGTTGTGGCGGTGCCGTGGGATGACGCCGTTGGTGGAGGCGATGTGCTCCTCGCGGTGGCGCTGGAAGTACATTGTCCAGAGGCCGTGGCTGTCGACGGCGTAGCGCGGCTCGTTCCGCTTTTCTTCCGTCAGGGACGAGCGGATGCGGGCGATCTCGGCCTGCCGCGCCGCCCCTTCGGGCACCGGTGGCACCGAGACGCCACCGGCGCTCAGCCTCCACGTCTCCGGCACCCCCATGTCCGGGGGCGCCGAGTACTCCGCCTTGTACAGCAGCCGCGCCTCCGGCTCTTGGAGGTGCTAGCGGCCGAAGCCGTTCGCCGCCGCGCCGTCGCCTGGGTACCTCTTGGCCATCTTTAACGTTGGCGGAAAGAGGGGAGAGTGCTGCTTTCTGCGCCGGGGAGGGGGGAAAGTGATAGTTGTGGCGTCCACCGGCGGGGAGGTCGCCTTTTATAGCCGTAGCTGGGCGGCGACAAACTGCATGCCGGGCGACGCGTGGCTGGACGCGCGTCGCGGCTCATTCACTGCGCCGCCCGTGAGGCATCATTGGAGGCTGACCGGCGCGGTAGCACGGCAACCTTCGCATTGATTCCCGCGGGAACCCAGGCGATGAGGGCGACGAAGCGGCGTGTCGCTGACTCGGCGGACCCATCCGCTTTCGAGCCAAAACGTCTTGCCCCGGCGCCCCCGGGCTCCCCCCAGCGTGCCGGGTTCGGTCTGGGTCCGCCGGCGTCAGTTTCGGCCTAAACCGGCGAAAAACAGGCTACTGAGGCGCGATTGGGCCGATTTTTTGACGCCGATACGGAAAAAATGTTTGGTAACGGTCTGTTGGAGACGCCAGCTGGAGATGCTACTACACGGGCCAGCAGTACCAGTCTGCGTTTGCTTCAGGCTGCTGCTGATCAGTGGGTTGAGTTTGTGTGTTCTGTCCCATTAACGCGCTCCACTAGTTATACTGGACAGTAGCGGCACCGTTGCACGACGGCACAACAAAACTGCGATGCAATACTACCTGAGCTGCAGTGCGTGTGCGGGAAGTCGAGGGGAGGCTGCAGCTCGTTTTGTTTATGGAGTGATACAGCCAGCCAACGACTGAATATTCAGCGGCGCGACCGTATGGGTGGGTTTGGGGCTCAGCCGACATTGGACTGGAGCACGGCAGATTCCGTTTCCGCGAGGCGAATTCTTCCTACTGCCACGGAAAGGTCCACGACCTCGCGCGTCATCGTTCCATGACAAAACCTATGCGGGTTTTCTCCGCGCAGTGCAGTAGTATTGAAATGCTGTGTCTTGGATTTGACTTCCCCTAAGGGTCAGAGTGTATATGTGTTTGTTTAAAGCCACCGTCTGCTAATGGGTCTAACTTTATTAACTCTTTATTATAGTGTCCTTTGTTCGCTAAAAGAACCACTGCAGGAGCTATCTCTATCTGCAGCCTAAAATGTTTTCAAGGCGATGAAAACTGATGCTACTTTTGCTAAATGGGGTACTCGGGCTGAAAAAAATAATGTTAAATGATGTCATTAGCGTAAAACAACAACAAAGTAGGGCGTAAAAAAAACTAAAATTCACTCAAAAATAAATTATGTTGTGATAACTTTTTTGGGGGGAAATTTTAGATCTATTCATAATCAATAATGACAATATAAAGACGCTAGAGGTAAAAAATGTAATGAGGTCCATGGACCATGTCACGACGACTAGAAACACCGGAGTGAGCTGAAGGCGCGCCGCCGTCATGGCTCCTACTGTACCAGAGTGGCACAAACCTTATTATAGTAGACAGTTGGGAAGTCATCATGGTAAGGCCCTATAATACCAGCGCATCAGAGCAACAACCATTGTCGAGGAAAAGACTCGTAGATCGGAAAGATCAAACATGCAAGCACACGAATGAATGAATGAATATTGGGTCCAAACAGATCCACCAAAGACCGGCACGGACCGAATCTTATTATATCCGACGGAGACACACCTCCACACGCCCTCTAATGACGCTAGTCGCACGCAACATTAGGTCACAGATCAAGCGCGGGAAACATCCATACTGAAGAACATCGCCGCCGCCACACAACCCCAACCAAAGACATTGATCCTAAAAAGAACGAGAGTGGGATCCATTCTGCCGGCAGGGGCAAGGTCCTCCATGCCGCAATGACCCAAAGGCCATCAGAGGTAGGGCGGAATGGCGGCGACACCGACAAGAGGAGGAGCAAACCTAATCGCCTGGAAAGAACCTGATAATTTGGATCTAAGTCTAGGAATCACTAATTTACCTTCATGGATCTTCATCCAATGGTTGTGGACAATTTTTTTTAAACCACTCATTCATTTACGCCTTCTTAATTACTTCAGCAATTCGACTTGCATCCATGCATGCAATTTGTTATTCACAACCTATCTCTCTATCTTTCTTTTGAAAATATGCCCATGCCCTAATTTTTTAGTTATGTGCGTGGTGATTTTTTTCCAAATAATGATCAATGTGTGTACTTATATCCATATTTTTTGGACACCGTCGGAATGTCTGACAGGAATATCCGATACAACCTCCGACACGTCGGACAAAACATCGGACCACCTGTCCAACTTACCCGAAGCCCTCTATAGCCTATCGGCCGTAAGTAAGATAGAGGGTGCCACAGGCCTGTTTCCTTTCCCCACATAACTATCTCCTCCTCCTATCAAGAGTTAGCAAAATATAAACTAAATCTTGAGTGTTTTGCTCAATCTACCTCCTCCTTCGGGATCAAGACCCCTTGTGAGAGAAGAATCTGTTGGATTACAGATCTCTTACGAGAGAAGATTCCTGTAGGAATAAAAGACCCCATCTTTGCTACATATTTGGGAATACTATTTCTCAAGACCTCCAATTCCTCTTGAGTTTGGAGAGGAACCTACCTTAGCTAACTTTTACTTTGTTATTGTTTCGAACTTGGAGCGTATTACCTTTTGCATTGTGAATTTAACTAGTTGTGTGTGAATCTTGTCTATGAGAGTGATTTCCTTTTGAGTGTTGCCCCTTGCGCCTCATGTTCTTCGTGTTCCACCTCAAATACACCCCTAATTCAAGAAGATCGGGCCACTCCAATTGGTTGCCCCACATCACGAGGGCGAACGGTCAAACAGGCTATGGTGCAGCCCTAGGGCCTATAAGTGTGCGCTGTTGATGAATATGTGTATGTCGCCTATTAGGATCTGGCAGAAAGCCAACTAGAGCTCACTGTACCGTGTTTTTTTTACGGGACTCATTGTACCGTGTTTTTTCACGGGACTTACCGTGTGGACGGGGTGAATCGGGTGCACCGGAGCATCTGATGCCACTTGTGCACCCAATCCCCATAAATATCATTTGAAACATTGAAAGACTCTGAAATTTCAACATCATATAAGTAAAATATGCATCTAGCCCGGTAGAAAAGTTTAGATCTAAATTGAAAATACATATCTAGAAAATAAAAAAAATCAAATCATGGTGCAAATAGAAACAAATGCGGACTGGGCTTGAATACGGCCCGTTTTCTTCATGTAAAAGGATTCAATATTTTTTTCTGGTGCAATGTTCGAATTTTAAATGTAAAATCTATGGTACGACAAATTTGATTTTTTAGCATCTCTTTAAATGACTGATTTCCCATAGAAAAAAATGCCTCACTTTAAATCGGGTGCACGGGTACCAATTTTTAGGACATGCGGGTACCATCAAATGCTCACCGGTGCACTTACCTTACCTGTGTGGTGGACTTGAGCTGCGCCCGCCGGAAAAAGATCAGCGGGAACGAGCTACCAACCACAGGAGAGACATGGGCTGGGGTGACAGCCCACCGGAGCCGTCGCTGAAGGGGCAGCACGAGTTGCTTCTTGCTTCTTGGCTGGCGCGAGGAACAAGCCGTCAAAGCACGCCAGACCAGAACAAAACTGGTATTCTTCCTGTCCGTTTCCGTCAGGCTCCCGAGCATATGCCCGGCTGCTGGAGCTGGAAGGCAGGCCATCCCAGTCAACTCGACTAACACCACTTTCGAAATATTGCGGCGTATCGGTGGGACTGTTTTGATCAGCAGAGGGGATAATTTATAATACACCCTTCGATCCATATTGCAAAGTTGTATCAGAGTTGTGGCAGATAACATTGATGAAGGGAAATACGGCCTTTTCATATGTATGAACCGAACGAAGTCCAGAGGAGCTTTCAGGTTCACCGTAGGGCCAACAAGTTTGAGTGTTAATGCCAGATTGCCATAGTATGTCAGTGAAGTGAGTCAACTTGAGTCAGGCCATCTCCAACACGGATCATTCCCACCGCCCGTTTGAACAATTTTAGTACAGATCACCAAAACGGATGGTATCAGTCTGAATGTCTGAAATCCTATAAACTGGCTCCAAACCGAGGGAGCTCTCGGGGAGTTTGGATGTCTGCCAGGTCAGACTCCGACACCCTGAACCCATCCCAAAAATCCTCCTGGCCGGCCTTTAAACCCTTAGCATGTCAGCATTCACACCACGTGGTTATCCACCCGCTTAATCGCATTGACTCTCTTATCCGCATTGAACCTTCACCACTCCCCTGCCACGATTATTTAATGCCAGCCGACCTCCCCCAAAGTAACACCTCCGAGCCCATCCTCCCACCATTCCCATCCAACTTCCAAGCCATGAGCCCCTAGTCCACTCCATGTCGTCCGCCATCGGGCATGGTGCGGTCCTTGGCTACTTGGTATGACCAGCTCATGCTGGAGTGGTGCTGAATTCGCGGTGGAGGTCCGCGCCCTGGACACCTGACGCGAGACCCACATTGAGGCGGGCCAACACCCGAGCCCCCCGACCCGTGTTCAAAGGAGGAGGAGATGGGGGGTGAACAAGAGGGCGATCTCATGGCCAAGCCCCGTAGCCGAAGAGGAGGGGCGATGGTCGTCGACACTACGTCGGTGCCAGGCTTCACCATGTTGCAGGTGGAGCAGCAGTTCAACCTTGTGCTCTTGGATGAGCAACCCGCGGTAGTGGCTCAACTCAAGGCGGAGCGTGTGGATGCCGTCACCGTGGCGGAGCTCCTCACTAACTCGGGCATCCACAACAAGAACAGGGCGATGCTCGCATCTGTGTGAAACCGCCGCAAGGACTACATCAACAATGCAAAGTGGGAGTGGCTCTTTGAGGAGCTCGAGGCCGACGACAAACATGTGTCGGACTAGCAGAACAACAATGTCAAAACGACACATGTTGGCAGCTCTGGCTGGTTGGCACCGGCTGCCAACGACAATGATGCCGGCTACTTTAGTGTGGGGGTCGTTGACCTCACCTACGTAGTGGAGGAGTATTTCTTTAGTTTTAAAATTTTATTAAGCTTGGTGTCCGGTTTTGTGATGTAAATAACATGTTCGTTTTTATTTGATGATCTGTGTTGGATGGTCGATGTCTAGGCGGCTGTTCACGGATATTTGGTGATTTCCATTTGACTATCCGCATTGAAGATTCCCACATAACTCTTCTTAGAATATAATGTTGCGGGCTGTGTTGGGTAAAAGACTCAAGGCAATCACGAACTAAGAGCAAATCCAACGCTGTGGACATATGCCATATAGGCAATAATAAAATACTATTATTTATTTTCACCTTCATAATTAAGTTAACATTTCTGCACTATAATTGTAATGGTTTCATGAGATTCAGACGAAAATGCAGTTTCATGTGTAGAAAGATAAACACCAACTAAATTCATAGTCTCGCCCCTTAGACTAGCTCATGTATTGCATATAATCTTGTTTTCTTGATTATGGCCACTTTCAAAGTAACAAGGATGCCACCAATAATGAGAACACAATGTTAGCATAACAATGTGTTAGACCCAACTAATGATATAGTACGAGATCTTGTCGTCAAGTTGTTATCAATATTATTTTGTCAAATGTTAGTGTATACTCACATCACATCCTTAGACCATGAGAATGTCGGGTACCTTCATATCGTACGGTTAATTAGGGTTGCCAAAAGTTACTAGTAATAGGGTGATCATAACGGTAACTTTTGGATACATCGAAAAAATGTCTAAGGACACAATAGTTCAAGAATGCGATTTGCTCCTCCAACAATGAAAAGGTACTCCCTGGGTCCACTCAATATTACGGTATACATCATCATCTAGACACATCGTTTATATGATCACGGTGATAACGGAATATGGAAACGAGAAAAGAGAACAAAACCAGGATGAGGATAACTTGCTTTTGCGATCAAGTAATTGTTTCACAAGGATACCGTTAAAAGTCTCACCTCGAGTTTTGTTAAGTACTATGAAACAAAGGAAAATGTGTATGTAAACAAAAGGTTCACTTCATTAATATATACGTGTGTATATGGGAATCAATATTGGTGTCGAGACTCCACTTTTGATTATTGACCGGAAGGTGTTTTGAGCCATGTCCACATTTTATCGAACCTGTAGGGACACATGATTAACGGTTAACAGTTTCATAGAAAACTGAGAATTGTTAAGAGTTAGAGAGAAATCCATGAGAAATGCATAGGATGAAACCGAAAATGTTCGGATAGTCCCAGATGTGTTGTGGTGATATCGAGAATGTCCCGGAGGTACCCTGAAAGGTTTGAAAAGGTTTTGAAACCTTCTGAAAGGTCCTAGGTGGTCGTAGTAGGCTACCTTCTTGGTTGTACCAAGGGGCAATAGCCGCGTGGGATCATAGTCGTATGCCCCGCCTTTACTTGGGTGACAAGGCACTTGGGGAGTGAGGATCCACCTCCTTGGTGCGGCTGACTCAAGGACACTGATTCAGGTTGAATACTATTATGCCAGGTGAAATTCCCTCCGGTAATGGTATCAAGAATATATCTATTTCAAGGAGTGATGCCTACATAAAAATTGTGAAGAAGAGCGGAAGTAGATTGCTTCCTAGTAGATCTATTTTGCGCATTGCAAATTCTGTACCAAGCATCTTCTAGATTTTCTCCCTCCCTTTGTTTAAAATTAAGAACTTCATTCTCGGGAGACAAAGGAGTAGATAAAGGACTAGCCATAACGACAAAGCAAGCGATCCAACACACAAGCAAACAAGAAATGGGCAAAAAGGCAAATAGAAAAAGAGAAGGGGAATGGAAAGAGAGGGAGAGAGGAAAGAGGGCGAATAAAATGGCAAGGGTGAAGTGGGGGAGAGGAAAACGAGAGGAAAATGGCAAATAATGTAATGCGAGGGATAAGAGTTTGTGATGGTACTTGCTATGCCTTTGACTTGTGCTTGACTTGACTTGGCGCGAATCTCCCCGGCAACGGCGCCAGAAATCCTTCTTGCTACCTCTTGAGCACTGCGTTGGTTTTCCCTTGAAGAGGAAAGGGTGATGCAGTAAAGTAGCATAAGTATTTCCCTCAGTTTTTAAGAACCAAGGTATCAATCCAGTAGGAGATCACGCTCAAGTCGCACGCACCTACACAAACAAAGAACCTCACAACCAATGTGATAATGGGGTTGTCAATCCCTTCACGGTCAGTTACGAGAGTGAGATCTGATGGATATGATAAGATAATATTTTTGGTATTTTTATGATAAAGATAAATAAAGATGCAAAGTAAAATAAATGGCAAAGGAAATAACTAAGTATTGGAAAATTAATATGATGGAAGATAGACTCGGGAGCCATAGGTTTCACTAGTGGCTTCTCTCAAGAGCATAAGTATTACAGTGGGTGAATGAATTACTGTCGAGCAATTGATAGAATTGAGCATAGTTATGAGAATATCTAGGTATGATCATGTATATAGGCATCACGTCCGAGACAAGTAGACCGAAATGATTCTGCATCTACAACTATTACTCCACACATCGACCGCTGTCAAGCATGCATCTAGAGTATTAAGTTCATAAGAACAGAGTAATGCTTTAAGGAAGATGACATGATGTAGAGGGATAAACTCATGCAATATGACATAAACCCCATCTTTTCATCCTCGATGGCAATAATACAATACGTGTCGGTTCCTTTTATGTCACTGGGATCGAACACCGCAAGATTGAACCCAAAGCTAAGCACTTCCCCCATTGCAAGAAAGATAAATCTAGTAGGCCAAACCAAACTGATAATTCGAAGAGAGTTGCAAAGATAAACCAATTATACATAAAAGAATTCAGAGGAGAATCAAATATTGTTCATAGATAAACTGGATCATAAACCCACAATTCATCGGATCTCGACAAACACACCACAAAAGAAGATTACATCGAATAGATCTCCAAGAAGATCGAGGAGAACTTTGTATTGAGATCCAAA
This sequence comes from Triticum monococcum, assembly GCA_034509565.1. Lineage (NCBI taxonomy): Eukaryota > Viridiplantae > Streptophyta > Magnoliopsida > Poales > Poaceae > Triticum > Triticum monococcum. The sequence continues at coordinate 617,414,194 of CM067846.1, forward strand.
GAGAGAGAAGAAGCCATCTAGCTAATAACTATGGACCCGTAGTGTAACACCCCGGATGTAATTTACCTTATCTGTACTCCAACTCTTGTCGTTTCCGACGCTAAGTTATTTTATTTCCTCGTTGTCGTGTTTTTGTCTCCGTGTGTTGTTGTCTTTGTCATGCATCTCATATCATGTCATCATGTGCATTGCATTTGCATACGTGTTCGTATCATGCATCCAAGCATTTTCCCCATTGTCCGTTTTGCATTCCGGCGCTCCTATGTCCTCCGGTGGTCCTTTCTACCTCTTTTCGTGTCTGGGGGTTAAACATTTCCGGATTGGACCGAGACTTGCCATGCGGCCTAGATTTACTACCGGTAGACCGCCTGTCAAGTTCCGTGCCATTTGGACTTCGTTTGATACTCCAACGGTTAACCGAGGGACCGAGAAGGCCTCGTCTGTGTTGCAGCCCAACACCCTTCCAATTTGGCCCAAAACCCACCAAAACCTCTCCCGTCGTCTGGAGCGTTCGATCACGATCGTGTGGCCGAAAACCGTGCTCAATTTGGAGACTCCTAGCTCCTCCTACCTCTATATAAAGGCCTCTCCCCAAAATTCCCGGATCTCTTCTTCCCCAAACCATAAAAAATCGCCTCACGCCGCGCCGGGCACATCCCCGCCGCCGCCCGCAGCCAACCGGGGGCCGCCACATGGCGCACCGCCACCCGCAGCCACGCCGGCCCGCTCGGCCCGCCGCAAGCCCCCGCCTCCACCGCCCGGGCCAGAGGCGCCCCGCGCCCTTCCTCCGCAGCGCCGCCCGCGCCCTGCCGTGACGACGCCCCGCCGCCGTCCCGATCCGCCGCCGCCGTCCCGATCCGCCGCCGCCGTCCCGATCCGCCGGCGCGACCCTGCCGCCTCGCCCGCTTGCCGCCGTCAACAGCTCCGACGCCGCTCGGCCTCCTCCGACTCCGGCGCCGCCTCGCCGCCCTCCTCGTCGTCCGCGCCGCCCGGCCTCCTCCGACTCCGGTCGCCGCACCGCACTTCCTCTTCGGCGACAGCCCCGGCCGGTGAACCTCGAAGTCCGTGCTCCGGCGAGATCCAGATCTGGATCTGGAACTTCGTGGTTGACTTTTCCCCCTCCAAACCCTAGCTAATTTTCATTTTTCCACATGCCTTAACTCTGCATCCGTAGCTCCGATTCGTGCGTGTAGCATATCAGAATGTTCGTCTCGACGAGTACATCATTTCATCTCATTGCATCATTTTCATTTGAGCTCATCTTGTTGCCCGAAATGCTGTTGGAAGAGGGCTATGTGAGGAATTTGTCAGATCTGTTTCAGCAAATAGCCTTTTGTCATTTTTACCATGATTAATGTGTGCATGATATGATCCTGAGCTCTACATGTATTTTGTTATATGCCATGCCATCTTTAGAGGGGTTCTTGCCATGTATTTTTGTGATATTTGTGGTGACTAGCACAAGCTTGCAAAGTAGCGTAATCGGTAATGCTGATTTCAAGGACTTAGAATTCCTCTAAGTCCTTGTCCTGATTTTGTTGTTATGCCATATGTTCATGTTGTTTCCTAGTGATCCGTGCCTCTTTTGAGGATGATCAGTAAGGATGTTTTTGTTAACATTGTGGTGCTCCATCCATCCAAGTCCTTCTTTGCATTTATGGAGCAACCTAGCTTGAGTCAATCGAGCTCTACTTTTGCTATAAATTGATCCTGGCAGATTGTTGACATGTTTAGCGATTTTGCCGAGGATGTTGCTATTGATCCGTGCAAGCTATGTTGTTGTTCTTTCCATGTCTAGCTCCTATGCCATGTCTTCTTCATGGGTGTATGCTTAGTTTGTCATGCAATGCTCTGTAGTGAGTGCATCGAGCTCGTAAACATGCCTACTCATTAACTGATTTGCATGCTCCAGTTTTTCGCCAAGTCTGAATTTGTTTATGTTTTTTTCCATGTTCACATGCTTGCAATTGTATTTTCTGATCCCTTTTGGCTCAAGGTCACTAAGGGACTTTTGTTAAGTGCTTTGAGTAGCTTCATGCCATGCCTTGCTTTGCCATGTTAAGTTCCTGTAGCATGTAGTTTTCATGCTCTAAAGTGTGCTTCCTGATGATAAATTCCAGACTTGTGTTAATTTCACAAATTCTGAAACCTGTTATCATTTGCTCTTTTGCCATGCTTGTTTGAACCCGTTAATGGATGAATTAGCCGTAGCTCAGTGTTCATCTTTTGTGAAGCTTCATGAGTGGATCCCTGCCATGTATCTTGTTGTCATGTTTGAGTGATGTAGCATGTTTATCTTGATGCATTTAGTTGGTCACTTGCTGATTATCGCAGACCGGTGCCATATTTGTTTTGCTTGCCATTTCCAAACCGTGCATCCGATTCCGGTGATCTTTATATCGATTTCAACCGAAATCACCTCACCTTTCTAGTGGCACTCTTGGATTTCCAAGTTTGGGCCAGGTTCAATCATTCCTTGTCAAATCTTGCATATGCATCACATATCGCATCCCGCATATCATACCATGTTTGCATCATGTTGTTTGAGCATTGCACGTGGTTGATTGTGCTCCCTTTGCTTGTCATTCTTGTTTGGGTAGAGCCAGGAGACGAGTTTGTGAACGAGGAGCCCGTTGAGTTTGCTTACGAGGATCAAGGCAACTCTGAGAACTTTGCAGGCAAGATGACCATACCCTCGAAATCACTTCTATCTTTGCTTGCTAGATGCTCGCTCTTTTGCTATGCCTATGCTAAGATACCAACCACTTGCTTATCATGCCTCCCATATTGCCATGTCAAACCTCTAACCCACCTTGTCCTAGCAAACCATTGTTTGGCTATGTTACCGCTTTGCTCAGCCCCTCTTATAGCGTTGCTAGTTGCAGGTGAAGATTGGAGATCGTTCCTTGTTGGAACATTGTTTATTGTTGGGATATCACTATATTATCTTGTTTATCTTAATGCACCTATATACTTGGTAAAGGGTGGAAGGCTCGGCCTTATGCCTGGTGTTTTGTTCCACTCTTGCCGCCCTAGTTTCCGTCATATCGGTGTTATGTTCCCAGATTTTGCGTTCCTTACACGGTTGGGTTATAATGGGAACCCCTTGACAGTTCGCCTTGAATAAAACTCTTCCAGCAATGCCCAACATTGGTTTTACCATTCGCCACCTAGCCTCTTTTTCCCTTGGGTTTCGCGGACTCAAGGGTCATCTTTATTTAAACCCCCGGGCCAGTGCTCCTCTGAGTGTTGGTCCAACCCGTCAGTTGCCGGTGGCCACCAGGGGCAACTCTGGGCTGGCCTACTGGAACCTTGGACAGTCCGGTGTGCCCTGAGAACGAGATATGTGTAGCTCCTATCGGGATTTGCCGGCACATTCGGGTGGTTCTGCTGGTTTAGTTTTACCATTGTCGATGATGTCGTGTAACCGGGATGCCGAGCCTGATCGAATTGTCTTCGGAGAAGGAATATCCTTCGTTGACCATGAGAGCTTGTGATGGGCTATGTTGGGACTCCCCTGTAGGGATTTGAACTTTCGAAAGCCGTGCCCGTGGTTATGGGCAGATGGGAATTTGTTAATATCCGGTTGTAGATAACCTGAAACTTAACTTAATTAAAATGAATCAACCGCGTGTGTTACCGTGATGGTCTCTTCTCGGCGGAGTCCGGGAAGTGAACACGGTGTTGGAGTAATGCCTGACATAGGTTGTTCTAGGATCACTTCTTGATCATAGTTGTTCGACCGTGCTTTTGCCTTCTCTTCTCGCTTTCTTTTGCGAATAGGTTAGCCACCATATAATGTTAGTCGCTTGCTGCAGCTCCACATCATACCTTACCTTACCTATAAGCTTAAATAGTCTTGATCGCGAGGGTGTGAGATTGCTGAATCCCCGTGACTCACAGATTCCTTCCTAAACCAGATGCAGGGACAGATGATATCGCTCCAGACGTTGCGCTTGAGCTCAAGTGGGAGTTTGATGAAGACTCTCGTTGTTACTATGTGTCTTTCCCAGATGATCAGTAGTGGTGCCCAGTTGGGGTGATCGGGGACTTTGTCGCATTTGGGGGTTATCTTTATTTTGGTACCGTAGTCGGACCATGAGTGTATTGGATGAATGTAATGCTATTTATGTATTTGTGTGACGTGGCGAGTGTAAGCCAACTATGTATCTTTTCCCCTTTATTTATATTACATGGGTTGTTTGCGAAGATTACCTCACTTGCGACATTGCTTTCAATGCGGTTATGCCTCTAAGTCGTGCTTCGACACGTAGGAGATATAGCTGTTGGGGAACATAGTAATTTCAAAAAATTTCCTACGCACACGCAAGATCATGGTGATGCATAGCAACGAGGGGGAGAGTCTGATCTACGTACCCTTGTAGATCGCAAGCGGAAGCGTTATATCAATGCGGTTGATGTAGTCGAACGTCTTCACGATCCGACCGATCCAAGTACCGAAAGCACGGCACCTCCGAGTTCTGCACACGTACGGCTCGGTGACGTCTTCTCCTTCTCGATCCAGCAAGATGGGAAAAGTAGTAGATGAGTTCCGGCAGCACGACGGCGTGGTGACGGTGTTGGTGAAGAACAATCTCCGCAGGGCTTCGCCTAAGCACTACGAAAACTATGACGGAGGATAAACTAGAGGGAACAGGGTTGCCGGCACACAGCTTGGTGTTTCTTGATCTGTCTTTGGTGCTCGCCCTGCCCCTCTATTTATATGTTGAGCCCTGGGGTCGAAACTTGGAGTAAAAGCCTCCACAAAGTCGGTTTCACCCGAAAGGCAAGAGTCCTTCTTGGACTCCAGGGCCAGACGCCAGGGTTCCCGGCGTCTGGACCAAGACGCCAGGGACCCTGGCGTCTGGCCCCTGGACTCTGCAAAACTTCCTTTTGCGCTTTCCAAAAACCTTGTGGGCTTCCCCCTTTGGCCCAAATAAAGTGTTCTCGTACCCAAACATTTCGGGAAACATCCGGAACCCTTCCGGTGACCAAACACTATTATCCCATATATCAAACTTTGTCTCCGGACCATTCCGGAGTTCCTCGTCATATCCGTGATCTCATCCCAGACTCCGAACAACATTCGATCACCAACATTCATAACTCACATAGTACTATATCGTCAACGAATGTTAAGCGTGCGGACCCTACGGGTTCGAGAACTATGTAGACATGACCGAGACACCTCTCTGGTCAATAACCAATAGCGGGACCTGGATGCCCATATTGGCTCCTACATATTCTACGAAGATCTTTATCGGTCAGACCGCATAACAACATATGTTGTTCCCTTTGTCATCGGTATGTTACTTGCCCGAGATTCGATCGTCGGTATCCAATACCTAGTTCAATCTCGTTACTGGCAAGTCTCTTTACTCGTTCCATAATACATCATCTTGCAACTAACTCATTTGTTGTAATGCTTGCAAGGCTTATGTGATGTGCATTACTGAGAGGGCCCAGAGATACCTCTCCGACAATCGGAGTGACAAATCCTAATCTCGAAATACGCTAACCCAACATCTACCTTTGGAGACACCTGTAATGCTCCTTTATAATCACCCAGTTACGTTGTGATGTTTGGTAGCACCCAAAGTGTTCCTCCGGCAAACGGGAGTTGCATAATCTCATAGTCATAGGAACATGTATAAGTCATGAAGAAAGCAATAGCAACATACTAAATGATCGCGTGCTAAGCTAATGGAATGGGTCATGTCAATCAGATCATTCAACCAATGATGTGACCTCGTTAATCAAATAACAACACCTTGTTCATGGTTAGGAAACATAACCATCTTTGATTAACGAGCTAGTCAAGTAGAGGCATACTAGTGACACTAAGTTTGTCTATGTATTCACACATGTATTATGTTTCCGGTTAATACAATTCTAGCATGAATAATAAACATTTATCATGATATAAGGAAATAAATAATAACTTTATTATTGCCTCTAGGGCATATTTCCTTCAATAGCCGCATCGAGGGTGTTACAAGTTGGTAATCAGAGCCTTCCCCGACCTTAGGAGCCCCCTGCTTGATCGAATCGTTGGCGTTGTTGAGTCTAGAAAAATGTTTTGAGTCATTTAGGATAATATATATCAGAGAGTTTAGGAATTCTTTTTACTCCCCAGTCCCTTCGTCGCGCTGGTGAGGCACCCCGACATAGAGTTTTGACTCTTCTCTTCTCAAATTTCACTAAAAAAATTTAGGATCATGCGGGTATCTTGGAATCATTCCGATGGTTTTGTGACGAGAACATTCTTCTTGGTGCCTCCTGTCATTTAGGGGTTGTGGCAGTGTCCCGGGGAGTTGAGCTCCGAGGTGTTGTCGTCACAATTTTATCATTGAGATTCTGGAATACCTGAGTTTCGCCGACATCGAAAATCTCTTTTATGCAGTTGTTGGTGAGATAACTTCGACGCCACCCAGTAGTGGGGCGGGAGTTCGGGAGTATTGCCATAACTTGTATAACGTATGCTTTTCGAAGGTTGAGGTAGATGATTTCCGAAGTTTTTCTCGGTTATGTGTTGAAGGATGGATACAGCTGGATGTAGGATTTGCTAGATTTGGGTGAGATATTATGCTTCCCGTGTATCCCCAACACCTGATTGCATAACCGGAAAGGTTCGGGAGTTTCATAGGTGGGAATTCTTGTAGCTCTAGTTCTTCTTCCGCGGATATTTGGATTGGGATTGGGTAATCCTCACCAAGTATTCGTTCTTGTCCGTACCTTGTTGGTTTTATTCTTCTACCTCAATTCTAAGTGGCTTCTCAATTTATGGAAATGTGACCATTTCAATTGGAATGCATTCTTTCATTTTGTTCGGATGTGAAGACTTTATGTTGCAATTTCAACCCGTTTGATTCAGCTTCAATATTTGTCTGTCAAGATGCTAATGGATGTCACCCTCTTCAAGATGGCTCCTCCAATGCGCACGACTCCGAATCCTGATCCGCCACCACCACCTCCACCTCCGGAGGCATGGCAAGCTGTGATGGCCGCTACCAATGAAAACACGCAGCTGATCAGGCAACTTCTTCAAGAGCGCAACCAAGGGAACCAGGGCCATGGCAACAATCAGAATCAGTTTGCTACACTCAACCAGTTCCTTGCCAACCAACGAAAGACCTTCAGCAATTGTGTTGAGGCAACAGACACTGATGATTGGCTCGTGGACATATGCAAGCATTTCGGGTGCAGTAACGTCAGGCCTGAGGACTTTGTCAAGTTTGCCTCCTTCCAACTCAAAGACCAAGCTACAGAATGGTTTCAGCAGTACAAAGATTCCAGAGGAGGCCGTGTGATTACCTGGGATGAATTCCGTCAAGACTTCAAAGCTCATCATATTCCTCAGAGTGTGGTTGAGAGCAAGCGTGAGGAATTCCGCAACCTGAAGCAAGGCACTATGTCTGTTTACCAGTACAACATCATGTTCCAGAAGCTCGCTCATTTCGCCAAGCAAGACGTCCCTGAAGAGAAGAGCATGATATACCAGTTCAGGGGTGGTCTCAGAGAAGAACTCCAGCTAGCTCTCATCCTCTTTGAGCCCAAGTAGTACGATGAGTTTTACAACATGGCAATGAAGCAAGAGACTGCTCAACTGAAGTGCGATGCTTCCAAGAAGCGAGTCAGAGATGCAACTCCTTCTTCTTCAACTCAAGTGGCTAAGCAGCAAAAGTATTGGCTTCCTCCTCCTCCGTTCCGTCAGCCTTATCAGCAGAAGAGCAAAGGTGGCAGTGAATCTTCCCACCCACCCAACCCTGGCTTTCAGAACAAGACTTCGTCTCAAGCTCCAAGATCAAGTGCTCCGTATCACCGTCCGCTTTCGGAGGTCACGTGCAACAAGTGCCAACAGAAGGGTCACTATGCCAACAAATGCTTCAATCAGAGGCGTCTTCCTCCTCCTCCTCCTGTGAGGTTTGCAAGTACAGCTGTGGTCAAGCATAACCCCAAGTACGCCAAGGTCAACTTGATGAATGCAGCTCAGGCAGAGGACTCATCAGATGTCATCATGGGTAACCTTCCTGTTAACGATATTCCTGCAAAAGTTCTTTTTGACACTGGTGCATCACATTGTTTCATCTCGAGACCTTTTGCATCTAAGCATGAATTGGCTCTCCAAGTTTTGCCTAGACCGACAGCAGTTGTCTCTCCGGGTAAACGCATGAATGCTAACTCTATGGTTCTGGATGTTACTGTCACGTTGGGCGACTGCAAGTTTCTGTCTTCTCCTACAGTTCTTGGTGACTCTGATATTGATCTTATTCTTGGAATGGACTGGCTTTCTAAGCACAAGGCTCAGCTTGATTGTGCTGCCAGGCAGATTCAATTGACTCAATCGTCTGAGGATGTAATTGTCTTTGCCGCTCCTGATGATACCATCCGTCTGTTTTCTCCCAATGGGAAGGGTGAACTGGATGCCATCTCTCAAATTCCAGTCATTTGCGAATATTAAGACGTCTTTTCAAAAGAGCTTCCAGGAATGCCTCCGCACCGGCCAGTTGAATTTGTTATCGATCATGAGCCTGGGACGGAACCTGTTTGCAAGCGTCCTTACAAGCTTGGATCTGAAGAGTTGAAAGAGCTGAAGAAGCAACTCGATATTCAAGAGTGTATGGGTCTCATCTGACCTAGTTCTTCTCCGTGGGGTTGTGGAGTTCTTTTTGTGAAGAAGAAGGATGGAACGGACCGACTTTGTGTTGACTACCGTCCATTGAACAAGAAGACTATAAAGAACATGTACCCACTTCCCAACATCAACGAGCTGTTTGAACAACTCAAAGGTGCTCAAGTATTCTCCAAGCTTGATCTCCGTATGGGCTATCACCAGATTCGAATTCGTGAGCAAGATATCCCCAAGACGGCATTCAGAACAAGCTATGGTTCATATGAATACACTATCATGTCTTTTGGCCTCGTCAACGCTCCTCCGACATTCTCTCGCATGATGAACTTCATCTTCAACCCCTACACAAATGACTTCGTCTTGGTCTACCTCGATGACATTTTGGTCTTTTCCAAGAACAAGGAAGATCATTCCAAGCACTTGCGTTTGGTGCTGGATAAGCTCAGAGAACATCAGTTCTATGCCAAGTTTTCAAAGTGCGAGTTTTGGCTCGATGAGGTTCTCTACCTTGGGCATATCATTTCTGCCAAGGGCATAGCGGCGAATCCTGAGAAGATGTCTGCAATTGTGAATTCGGAACTACCTCAGAACGTGAAGCAACTCCGCAGCTTCCTTGGTCTCGCAAGCTATTGTCGAAGGTTCGTTGAGAACTTTTCAAAGATTGCGAAGCCTCTTTCAAACCTTCTCCAGAAGCATGTGAAGTATGTTTGGTCTCCTTAATGTGACATCGCTTTCAACACCTTGAAAGATAAATTAGTCACTGCTCCAGTTCTGACTCCTCCTGATGAATCCAAACCGTTCGAGGTCTTCTGTGATGCCTCTCTTCAAGGTCTTGGTGCAGTGTTGGTGCAAGAGAAGAAAGTTGTGGCTTATACCTCTCGCCAGTTGAAGCCCAATGAAAAGAACTACCCCACTCATGACCTCGAGTTGGCGGCAGTTGTGCATGCTCTTTTGACTTGGAGACATCTCTTATTGGGAAGAAAAGTGGACATCTTCACTGACCACAAGAGTCTCAAGTACATCTTCACTCAGCCTAATCTCAACCTCGGGCAGACTCGTTGGGTCGAAATGATTCAAGAGTATAATCTGAGCATTGAATATACTCTAGGCAAGGCCAATGTAATTGCTGACGCATTGAGCAGGAAGGCTTACTTCAACCGTCTAATTCTCAAGCCTTACCAACCCGAGCTTTGTGAAGCTTTCCGCAAACTCAATCTGCAAGTTGTTCCTCAAGGTTTCCTCGCCAACCTTCAAGTCTCTCCTACTTTGGAAGATTAGATTCACGAGGCTCAACTTCTTGATGCTATGGTGAAGAAGGCGAAGATTGGGATTGCCAAGAGTCAATCCAAGTACAAGTGCTATCGCCTTGATGACAAGGATACTCTCTTCTTCGAGGATCGCATTGTTGTGCCTAAAGGTGACCTTCATAAAGTCATTATGAATGAGGCTCACAATTCACTCCTCTCTATCCACCCTGGAAGTACAAAGATGTACCATGACCTCAAGCAGGCGTATTGGTGGACTCGAATGAAACGTGAGATTGCTTAGTTCGTGAATGAATGTGATGTCTGCAGAAGAGTGAAGGCAGAACACCAACGACCAGCTGGTTTCCTCCAACCTCTTGCCATTCCAGAATGGAAGTTTGACCACATTGAGATGGACTTCGCGACTGGATTTCCAAAGTCCTAGCGTGGCAATGATGCTATATTCGTTGTCATCGACAAACTCACTAAAGTGGCTCACTTTCTGCCTATCAAAGAATCCATCACAGCAGCTCAATTGGCGGAGCTTTATACCTCTCGGATTGTCTCTCTGCACGGTATTCCGCGGTTGATTTCTTCAGATCGTGGCAGCATCTTTACCTCCAAGTTTTGGGATTCTTTTCAGAAGGCCATGGGCACCAACATCTGTTTCAGCACAGCTTTTCATCCTCAAACTAGCGGCCAAGTCGAGCGTGTCAATTAGATTCTTGAAGATATGCTTAGGGCTTGCATGATCTCCTTCAGTATGAAGTGGGAAGATTGTCTTCCATATGCCGAGTTCTCCTACAAAAATAGCTTTCAAGCGAGTTTGGGCAAGGCCCCATTTGAAATTCTCTATGGCAGGAAGTGTCGTACTCCTCTTAACTGGTCAGAGACTGGTGAACGTCAACTTCTTGGAAATGACTTGATCACAGATGCAGAAGAGATGTGCAAAGTCATTTGTGATAACCTCAAAGCAGCGCAATCATGCCAGAAGAGCTACTATGATAGCAAGCATCGTGATTTGGCTTTCGAGATCGGAGACCATGTTTACCTCCGCGTCTCTCCAATGAAATGTACTCGTCGCTTCGGTATCAAAGGGAAGCTTGCCCCTAGATACGTGGGTCCTTTCAAGATCGTTAGCAAGAGAGGCGATCTCGCCTATCAACTCGAGCTTCCCTCCAACTTTGCAAATGTGCATGACGTGTTTCATGTCTCTCAGCTTCGCAAGTGCTTCAAGACCCCTGACCGCACCTTCAACTTCGAATACATTGATCTCCAAGAAGACCTTTCTTATCATGAGCACCCCGTTGCTATCCTTGAAGAAACTGAGCACAAGACTCGCAACAAGTCAATCAAATTCCTCAAAGTCAAGTGGTCACACCATTCTGACCGTGAAGCCACCTGCGAACGCGAGGATCACCTCCGTTCTGAGTACCCGGAGTTTTTCCAGTCCTAGATCTCGGGACGAGATCCTTTCGTAGTGGTGGAGTGTTGTAACACCCCGGATGTAATTTACCTTATCTGTACTCCAACTCTTGCCGTTTCCAGCGCTAAGTTATTTTATTTCCTCGTTGTCGGGTTTTTTGTCTCTGTGTGTTGTTGTCTTTGTCATGCATCTCATATCATGTCATCATGTGCATTGCATTTGCATACGTGTTCGTCTCATGCATCCGAGCATTTTCCCCGTTGTCCGTTTTGCATTCCGGCGCTCCTATGTCCTCCGGTGGTCCTTTCTACCTCTTTTCGTGTGTGGGGGTTAAACATTTCCGGATTGGACCGAGACTTGCCATGCGGCCTTGGTTTACTACCGGTAGACTGCCTGTCAAGTTTTGTGCCATTTGGACTTCGTTTGATACTCCAACGGTTAACCGAGGGACCGAGAAGGCCTCGCGTGTGTTGCAGCCCAACACCCTTCCAATTTGGCCCAAAACCCACCAAAACCTCTCCCATCGTCTAGAGCGTTCGATCACGATCGCGTGCCGAAAACTGTGCTCAATTTGGAGACTCCTAGCTCCTCCTACCTCTACATAAAGGCCTCTCCCCAAAATTCCCAGATCTCTTCTTCCCCAAACCCTAAAAAATCGCCTCGCGCCGCGCCGGACACATCCCCGCCGCCGCCCGCAGCCAACCGGGGGCCGCCACGTGGCGCGCCGCCACCCGCAGCCACGCCGGCCCGCCCGGCCCGCCGCAGGCCCCCGCCTCCACCGCCCGGGCCAGAGGCGCCCCGCGCCCTTCCTCCGCAGCGCCGCCCGCGCCCTACCGCGACGACGCCCTGTCGCCGTCCCGATCCGCCGCCGTCGTCCCGATCCGCCGGCGCGAACCCGCCGCCACGCCCGCTCGCCGCCATCAACAGCTTCGGCGCCGCCCGGCCTCCTCCGACCCTGGCGCCGCCTCGCCGCCCTCCTCGTCGTCCGCGCCGCCCGACCTCCTCCAACTCCGGCCGCCGCACCACACTTCCTCTCCGGCGATAGCCCCGGACGGTGAACCTCGAAGTCCGTGCTCTGGCAAGATCCAGATCTGGATCTGGAACTTCGCGGTTGACTTTCCCCCCTCCAAACCCTAGCTAATTTGCATTTTCCGCATGCCATAACTCTGCATCTGTAGCTCCGATTCGTGTGTGTAGCATATCAGAATGTTCGTCTCGATGAGTACATCATTTCATCTCATTGCATCATTTTCATTTGAGCTCATCTTGTTGCCTGAAATGCTGTTGGAAGAGGGCTATGTGAGGAATTTGTCAGATCTATTTCAGCAAATAGCCTTTTGTCATTATTGCCATGATTAATGTGTGCATGATATGATCCTGAGCTCTACATGTGTTTTGTTATATGCCATGCCATCTTTACAGAGGTGCTTGCCATGTATTTTTGTGATATTTGTGGTGACTAGCACAAGCTTGCAAAGTAGCGTAATCGGTAATGCTGATTTCAGGGACTTATAATTCCTCTAAGTCCTTGTCCTGATTTTGTTGTTATGCCATATGTTCATGTTGTTTCCTAGTGATTCGTGCCTCTTTTGAGGATGATCAGTAAGGATGTTTTGTTAACATTGTGGTGCTCTATCCATCCATGTCCTTGTTTGCATTTCTGGAGCACCCTAGCTTGAGTCAATCGAGATCTACTTTTGCTATAAATTGATCCTGGCAGATTGTTGACATGTTTAGCGATTTTGCCGAGGATGTTGCTATTGATTCGTGCAAGCTATGTTGTTGTTCTTGCCATGTCTAGCTCCTATGCCATGTCTTCTTCATGGGTGTATGCTTAGTTTGTCATGCAATGCTCTGTAGTAAGTGCATCGAGCTCGTAAACATGCCTACTCGTTAACTGATTTGCATGTTCACATGCTTGCAATTGTATTTTCTGATCCCTTTTGGCTCAAGGTCACTAAGGGACTTTTGCTAAGTGCTTTGAGTAGCTTCATGCCATGCCTTGCTTTGCCATGTTAAGTTCCTGTATCATGTAGTTTTCATGCTCTAAAGTGTGCTTCCTGATGATAAATTCCAGACTTGTGTTAATTTCACAAAGTCTGAAACCTGTTATCATTTGCTCTTTTGCCATGCTTGTTTGAACCTGTTAATGGATGAATTAGCCGTAGCTCAGTGTTCATCTTTTGTCAAGATTCATGAGTGGATCCCTGCCATATATCTTGTTGTCATGTTTGAGTGCTGTAGCATGTTTACCTTGATGCATTTAGTTGGTCACTTGCTGATTATCGCAAACCGGTGCCATATTTGTTTTGCTTGCCATTTTCAAACCGTGCATCCGATTCCGGTGATCTTTATATCGATTTCAACCGAAATCACCTCACCTTTCCAGTGGCACTCTTGGATTTCCATGTTGGGGCCAGGTTCAATCATTCCTTGTCAAATCTTGCATATGCATCACATATCGCATCCCGCATATCATACCATGTTTGCATCATGTTGTTTGAGCATTGCACGTGGTTGATTGTGCTCCCTTTGCTTGTTGTTCTTGTTTGGGTAGAGCCAGGAGACGAGTTCGTGAACAAGGAGCCCGTTGAGTTTGCTTACGAGGATCAAGGCAACTCTGAGAACTTTGAAGGCAAGATGACCATACCCTCGAAATCACTTCTATCTTTGCTTGCTAGATGCTCGCTCTTTTGCTATGCCTATGGTACGATACCTACCACTTGCTTATCATGCCTCCCATATTGCCATGTCAAACCTCTAACCCACCTTGTCCTAGCAAACCATTGTTTGGCTATGTTACCGCTTTGCTCAGCCCCTCTTATAGCGTTGCTAGTTGCAGGTGAAGATTGGAGATGTTCCTTGTTGGAACATTGGTTATTGTTGGGATATCACTATATTATCTTGTTTATCTTAATGCACCTATATACTTGGTAAAGGGTGGAAGGCTCGGCCTTATGCCTGGCGTTTTGTTCCACTCTTGCCGCCCTAGTTTCCGTCATATCGATGTTATGTTCCCAGATTTTGCGTTCCTTACACGGTTGGGTTATAATGGGAACCCCTTGACAGTTCGCCTTGAATAAAACTCTTCCAGCAATGCCCAACATTGGTTTTACCATTCGCCACCTAGCCTCTTTTTCCCTTGGGTTTCGCGGACTCAAGGGTCATCTTTATTTAAACCCCTGGGCCAGTGCTCCTCTGAGTGTTGGTCCAACCCGTCAGTTGCCGGTGGCCACCAGGGGCAACTCTGGGCTGGCCTACTGGAACCTTGGATAGTCCGGTGTGCCCTGAGAACGAGATATGTGCAGCTCCTATCGGGATTTGTCGGCACATTCGGGTGGTTTTGCTGGTTTAGTTTTGCCATTGTCGAGGGTGTCTTGTAACCGGGATGCCGAGCCTGATCGAATTGTCTTCGGAGAAGGAATATCCTTCGTTGACCGTGAGAGCTTGTGATGGGCTAAGTTGGGACTCCCCTACAGGGATTTGAACTTTTGAAAGTCGTGCCCGCGGTTATGGGCAGATGGGAATTTGTTAATGTCCGGTTGTAGATAACTTGAAACTTAACTTAATTAAAATGAATCAACCGCGTGTGTTACCGTGATGGTCTCTTCTCGGCGGAGTCCGGGAAGTGAACACGGTGTTGGAGTAGTTCTTGACGTAGGTTGTTCTAGGATCACTTCTTGATCATAGTTGTTCGACCGTGCTTTTACCTTCTCTTCTCGCTCTCTTTTGCGAATAGGTTAGCCACCATATAATGCTAGTCGCTTGCTGCAGCTCCACATCATACCTTACCTTACCTATAAGCTTAAATAGTCTTGATCGCGAGGGTGTGAGATTGCTGAGTCCCCGTGACTCACAGATTCCTTCCTAAACCAGATGCAGGGACAGATGATACCGCTCCAGACGTTGCGCTTGAGCTCAAGTGGGAGTTCGATGAAGACTCTTGTCATTACTATGTGTCTTTCCCAGATGATTAGTAGTGGTGCTCAGTTGGGGCGACCGGGGACTTTGTCGCATTTGGGGGTTGATCTTTATTTTGGTATCGTAGTCGGACCATGAGTGTATTGGATGAATGTAATGCTATTTATGTATTTGTGTGACGTGGCGAGTGTAAGCCAACTATGTATATTTTCCCCTTTATTTATATTACATGGGTTGTTTGCGAAGATTACCTCACTTGCGACATTGCTTTCAATGTGGTTATGTCTCTAAGTCTTGCTTCGACACATAGGAGATATAGCCGCATCGAGGGCGTTACACGTAGGTCTGAAGTAAACTACTCACACATCACCGGAGAGGCCATGGAGTTGATGTAGAGGCCCTCCGTGATCAATGCCCCTCCGACGGAGCTCCGGAAGAGGCCCCAAGATGGGATCTCTCGGGTACAGAAGGTTGCGGCGGTGGAATTAGGTTTTCGTTGTGCTCCTGGATGTTTGGGGGTACGTGGATATATATATAGGAGGAAGAAGTACGTCGGTGGAGCAATGGGGGGCCCACGAGGGTGGAGGGCACGCCCGGGAGGGGGGGTAGGCGCGCCCCCTGTCTCGTGGCCACCTCCGTTGTTTTTTGACGCCCACGCCAAGTCTCCTGGATCATGTTTGTTGATAAAATCACGTTCCCGAAGGTTTCATTCCATTTGGACTCCGTTTGATATTCCATTTCTTTGAAACCCTAAAATAGGCAAAAAAAGCAGCAATTTGGGCTGGGCCTCCGGTTAGTAGGTTAGTCCCAAAAATGATATAAAAGTTTAAAATAAAGCCCATTGACATCCAAAATAGATAATATGATAGCATGGAGCAATCAAAAATTATAGATACATTGGAGACGTATCAAGCATCCCCAAGCTTAATTCCTCCTCGTCCTCGAGTAGGTAAATGATAAAAGAAGAATTTTTGATGTGGAATGCTTTCTAACATATTTCTCAGTGTAATTTTTCTTTATTGTGGCATGAATGTTCAGATCCATAAGATTCAAGACAAAAGTTTAATATTGACATAAAAATAATAATACTTCGAGCATACTAACTAAGCAATTATGTCTTCTCAAAATAACATGGCCAAAGAAAGTTATCCCTACAAAATCATATAGTCTGGCTATGTTCTATCTTCACCACACAAAATATTTAAATCATGCACAACCCCTATGACAAGCCAAGCAATTGTTTCATACTTTTGATGTTCTCAAACCTTTTCAATCTTCACACAATATATGAGCGTGAGCCATGGATATACACTATATGGTGGAATAGAATGGTGGTTGTGGAGAAGACAAAAAGGAGAAGATGGTCTCACATCAACTAGGCGTATCAACGGGCTATGGAGATGACCATTAATAGATATCAATGTGAGTAGGGATTGCCATCCAACGAATGCACTAGAGCTATAAGTGTATGAAAGCTCAACAAAATAAACTAAGTGGGTGTGCATCCAACTTGCTTGCTCATGAAGACCTAGGGCAATTTGAGGAAGCCCATCATTGGAATATACAAGGCAAGTTCTATAATGAAAAATTCCCACTAGTATATGAAAGCGATATCATAGGAAACTCTCTATCATGAAGATCATGGTGCTACTTTGAAGCACAAGTGTGGAAAAAGGATAGTAGCATTGTCCCTTCTCTCTTTTTCTCTCATTATTTTGGGCCTTCTTCCCTTTTTTTCTTTTTGGCCTCTTTTCTTCTTTTTTCCTTTTTTTATTTTTCGTCCGGAGTCTCATCCCGACTTGTGGGGGAATCATAGTCTCCATCATCCTTTCCTCACTGGGACAATGCTCTAATAATGATGATCATCACACTTTATTTACTTACAACTCGATACTTAGAAAAAGATATGACTCTATGTGAATGGCTCCGGCGGTGTACCGGGATGTGCAATGATGCATGAGTGACATGTATGAAAATTATGAACGGTGGTTTTGCCAGAAATACGATGTCAACTACATGATCATGCAATCAATGTGACAATGATGAAGCGTGTAATAATAACGGAACGATGGAAAGTTGCATGGCAATATATCTCGGAATGGCTATGGAAATGCCATAATAGGTAGGTATGGTGGCTGTTTTGAGGAAGGTATATGGTGAGTTTATGGTGCCGGCGAAAGTTGCGCGATACTAGAGAGGCTAGCAATGGTGGAAGGGCGAGAGTGCATATAATCCATGGACTCAAAATTAGTCATAAAGAACTCACATACTTATTGCAAAAATCTATTAGTTATCGAAACAAAGTATTACACGCATGCTCCTAGG
The DNA here is from genome assembly GCA_034509565.1 of Triticum monococcum. Classification (NCBI taxonomy): domain Eukaryota; kingdom Viridiplantae; phylum Streptophyta; class Magnoliopsida; order Poales; family Poaceae; genus Triticum; species Triticum monococcum. The sequence continues at coordinate 617,431,742 of CM067846.1, forward strand.
GGGATAGATTGGTAGGAAAAGACCATCGCTCGTCCTTGACCGCCACTCATAAGGAAGACAATCAATAAATAGATCATGCTCCGACTTCATCACATAACGGTTCACAATACATGCATGCTAAGGGAATCACAAACTTCAAGACAAGTATTTCTCAAATTCACAACTACTCAACTAGGATGACTCTAATGTCACCATCTCCATATCTCAAAACAATTATCAAGTATCAAACTTCTCATAGTATTCAATGCACTTGTATGAAAGTTTTTGTTATTGCCATGTTGTTCTAAAGGACTCTCAAAATAATATAAGTTAAGCATGAGAGAACAATAGTTTCTATAAAACAAAACCACCATCGTGCTCTAAAATATATAAGTGAAGCACTAGAGCAAAATCTATATAGCTCAAAAGATGTAAGTGAAGCACATAGAGTATTCTAATAAATTCCCAATCATGTGAGTCTCTCTCAAAAGGTGTGTACAACAAGGATGATTGTGGTAAACTAAAAAGCAAAGGCTCAAATCATACAAGACACTCCAAGTAAACCACATATCATGTGCTGAATAAAAATATAGCTCCAAGTAAAGTTACCGATAGACGAAGACAAAAGAGGGGATGCCTTCCGGGGCATCCCCAAGCTTAGGCTTTTTGGTGTCCTTGAGTTTTACCTTGGGGTGCCATGGGCATCCCCAAGCTTAGGCTCTTTCCACTCCTTGTTCCATAATCCATCAAATTTTTACCCAAAACTTGAAAACTTCACAACACAAAACTAAAAATAGAAAATCTCATGAACTCCGTTAGCGAAAGAAAACAAAACACCACTTCAAGGTACTGTAATGAACATTGGTGTTACACCTACTGTATTCCAACTTCTCTATGGTTTATAAACTCTTTTACTTGCCATAGATTCATCAAAATAAGCAAACAACACACGAAAAATAGAATCTGTCAAAAACAGAATAGTCTATAGTAATCTGTAGCTAACACAAACTCTGGAACCCCAAAAATTCTACAATAAATTTCTGGACGTGAGGAATTTATCTATTAATCATCTTCGAAAATAATTAACTAAATAGCAAATTCCAAATAAAAATGGCAGCAATTCTCATGAGCACAAACGTTTCTGTTTTTTAAAGCGAGATCAAAAAGACTTCCGCCAAGTCTTCCCAACGGTTCTACTTGGCAAAAACACAAAAAACACAACCAAAACAGAGGCTTGATAAATTATTTATTACTAAACAGGAGCAAAAAGCAAGGAATAAAAATAAAATTGGCTTGCCTCCCAACAAGCGCTATCGTTTAACGCCCCTAGCTAGGCATAAAAGGCAGGATAGATCTAGGTATTGCCATCTTTGGTAGGAAATTTTCAATAAGACACCTATAACCCTTAGGGGTTTCTTTATTTTTATTAATTATCAAACTCCTAGGTACGGAATCAAGGAAATCATTTGTAGCAAAAGGTTCCTTAAGGATAGTGAGAAAGTTGGGGTGAACACTTATGGATTTGAGGTCCGCATTTTCCTTACTAGAAGTTCCACCCTTATTTTTAGGAACATACATCAATTTGGCAATCTTAGCATCAGGAGGAGTGTTTTTCAAGGAAGAAAAGGCAGACCCAAGGTTGGTAATAATATCCTCAATTTTATCAATTCTAGTGGAATCTTGATCTATCTTTTCATTAACCATAGGTCCCTTTTCTTTAAACCTTTTAAGGGAAACTCCTACCTTAGATCCATATTGGGTAATTTGGTTATCGATATTTCTATCCAAATTTTCAATTAACTCTATGGTGGCAACTTTATTTTCAATAATTTCAAGCCGTTGCATCACATGTTCCAAAGTTAAAATAGTTCCATTAACCAAAAGAGGTGGTGGGCCAAACGGATGTATCATAGCATTATACGAATAAAAAATATGGCTACCCAAGAAATTCCCTCCGGTAATGGTATCAAGAATATATCTATTCCAAGGAGTGATGCCTACATAAAAATTGTGAAGAAGAACGGAAGTAGATTGCTTCCTAGTAGATCTATTTTGCGCATTGCAAATTCTGTACCAAGCATCTTTTAGATTTTCTCCCTCCCTTTGTTTAAAATTAAGAGCTTCATTCTCGGGAGACAAAGGAGTAGATAAAGGACTAGCCATAACGACAAAGCAAGCGATCCAACACACAAGCAAACAAGAAACGGGCAAAAAGGCAAATAGAAAAAGAGAAGGGGAACGGAAAGAGAGGGAGAGAGGAAAAGAGGGCGAATAAAACGACAAGGGTGAAGTGGGGGAGAGGAAAACGAGAGGCAAATGGCAAATAATGTAATGCGAGGGATAAGATTTTGTGATGGGTACTTGGTATGTCTTTGACTTGTGCTTGACTTGACTTGGAGCAAATCTCCCCGGCAATGTCGCCAGAAATCCTTCTTGCTACCTCTTGAGCACTGCGTTGGTTTTCCCTTGAAGAGGAAAGGGTGATGCAGTAAAGTAGAGTAAGTATTTCCCTCACTTTTTGAGAACCAAGGTATCAATCCAGTAGGAGATCACACTCAAGTCCCACACACCTACACAAACAAATAAGAACGTCGCAACCAACGCGATAAAGGGGTTGTCAATCCCTTCACAGTCACTTACAAGAGTGAGATCTGATGGATATGATAAGATAATATTTTTGGTATTTTTCTGATAAAGAGAAATAAAGATGCAAAGTAAAATAAATGGCAAAGGAAATAACTAAGTATTGGAAGATTAATATGATGGAAGATAGACCCGGGGGCCATAGTTTCACTAGTGGCTTCTCTCGAGAGCATAAGTATTATGGTGGGTGAACGAATTACTGTCGAGCAATTGATAGAATTGAGCATAGTTATGAGAATATCTAGGTATGATCATGTATATAGGCATCACGTCCGAGATAAGTAGACCGAAACGATTCTGCATCTACTACTATTACTCCACACATCGACCGCTATCCAGCATGCATCTAGAGTATTAAGTTCATAAGAACAGAGTAATGATTTAAGGAAGATGACATGATGTAGAGGGATAAACTCATGCAATATGACATAAACCCCGTCTTTTTATCCTCGCTGGCAACAATGCAATACGTGTCGGTTCCCTTTATGTCACTGGGATCGAACACCGCAAGATTGAACCCAAAGCTAAGCACTTCTCCCATTGCAAGAAAGATCAATCTAGTAGGCAAAACCAAACTGATAATTCGAAGAGACTTGCAAAGATAAACCAATCATACATAAAAGAATTCAGAGGAGAATCAAATATTGTTCATAGATAAACTGGATCATAAACCCACAATTTATCGGATCTCGACAAACATACCGCAAAAGAAGATTACATCGAATAGATCTTCAAGAAGATCGAGGAGAACTTTGTATTGAGATCCAAAGAGAGAGAAGAAGCCATCTAGCTAATAACTATGGACCTGTAGGTCTGAAGTAAACTACTCACACATCACCGGAGAGGCCATGGAGTTCATGTAGAGGCCCTCCGTGATCAATGCCCCCTCCGACGGACCTTCGGAAAAGGCCCCAAGATGGGATCTCTCGGGTACAGAAGGTTGTGGCAGTGGAATTAGGTTTCCGTGTTCTCCTGGATGTTTGGGGGGTACGTGGATATATATAGGAGGAAGAAGTACCTCGGTGGAGCAACGGGGGCCCACGAGGGTGGAGGGCGCGCCCCCTGCCTCGTGGCCGCCTCCGTTGTTTCTTAACGCCCACTCCAAGTCTCCTGGATCACGTTTGTTGTGAAAATCACGTTCCCGAAGGTTTCATTCCATATGGACTCCGTTTGATATTCCTTTTCTTCGAAACCCTAAAGTAGGCAAAAAACAACAATTTGGGCTAGGCCTCCGATTAGTAGGTTAGTCCCAAAAATGATATAAAAGTGTAAAATAAAGCCCATTGACATCCAAAATAGATAATATAATAGCATGGAGCAATCAAAAATTATAGATACATTGGAAACGTTTCATGGATCAAACATTAGGGTTGGTTGTATGTTGATAGAACTATGCATTGGAGGGCAAGAGTGACAAAAGCTTCTTTCTAACATAGAAATTGATGCATACAGGATTGAAGGAGGACCGGTATATCTTAATGCTATGGTTGAGTTTTACCTTAATGAACGTTAGTTGTTGCGGACGCTTGCTAATAGTTCCAATCATAAGTGCATAGAATTTCAAGTAAGGGATGACATGCTAGGAGTGGCCTCTCCCACATAGAAACTTGCTATCAGTCTAGTAACATAGTCGATTGCTTAGAGACAATTCCGCAAATCCTACCACCACTTTTCTAGACTCGCTATACTAACTTAATTGTACTTTTAATAGAACATCACCTAACTTTTATTTTCACGTTCTTTATTATCTTGCAAACTTATCCTAATATACCTGCAAGGTACTTCTAGTTTTATTCTTGTTCTAGGTAAAGTGAACATTAAGCATGCATAGAGTTGTATCGATGGTCGGTAGAACTTGAGAGAATATAAATTCCACCTTTGGTTCCTCGTTGAGTTCGACACTATTACTTATCGATAAAGGCTACAATTGATCCCATATACTTGTGGGTTATCAACAACTTCCATCTTGGTTGCAGGGATAATTTGCAGAATTACTTCCGGTTCCTCTGCCCTATCAATGGTTGCCGAAGATTCACTAATCTCATGAAGTTATATCGTCCTTCCACTCACTTATTTAGTGAGAAATTCTTTTTCAAGAAAGTGCCCATTCCTAGCAATAAACACTTTGTTATCGGACTTTTGGTAGAAAGAATACGAAACTGCATCTTTGAGAGAACCTACAAAGTAACTTTTGCCTCATCTTGGATCAAGTTTGTTTGGCTATAAACACTTTACATATGCCTCACAAACACAAATTATGTGATGCGAGGCATTGGGTTTCTTCCCATAGCATAATTCAAATGATGTCGTCTCAACAGACTTAGACGATGCTCTATTTAATGTATAAGCGGAAATAGTAAGTGCATGACCCCAAAAATATATCGGCGGTTCTGTAAGAGACATCATAGACCTTACCATGTCCAACAAGCTATGGTTACATCTCTAGGAAACTCCATTCCTCTGTGAAACAATTCCATAACCACTAAGATGTTGACTAAACTCATGACTAAGATATCGACCTCCACAATCCGATTGCAGGAAATTAATCTTTTTTCCACGATGATTTTCTACCTCATTTTGAAATTCCTTGAACTTTTCAAAGAGCTCAGACTTATGCTTCATCAAGTAGATATAACCACACCTACTTAAATCATCAGTAAAAGTCACGAAGTACAAATACCCACCACGTCTTGTAGTGTTCATTGGACCACATACATCACTATGCATTATTTTCAATAATTCACATGTCGGTTCAGGAGGACTCGTGAACGGTGTCTTGGTCATCTTCCCCATAACATAATCCTCACAAGTCTCAAATGATTCAAAATCAAAAGACGGTAAAACTCCATCTATAGGGAGTCTTTGCATGCGTTTTTTTCCGATGTGACCAAGACGATAGTGCCACATGAAAGTGATGGTGGCATCAACCTTCTTAAGGGGTTTGGCTTCTATTTTAAAGAAAAAAAAATTCACATTCAAGATTCAGAATGAACAGGCTCCCAACAATGGGTGGAAATCCATAAAATTTATCCTTACAATAAGGTTAACAACCATTGTTCTTAGATTTGTAGGAATACATGTCGTGTATCAAACATGATCCAGAGAGGGGATCCAATCGCCTCGCTCGCTCTTGTCGACCGTGAAAAAAACCGCAGTGGAAGCGGTGTCCAAAGAACTCGAGCACTTCACCTTCTACAACTTTCATGTCGTCGACATTGGCGGAGGGTGAAAGGTGGGGAAGCAACGATTAGGGGAACTTCTCACGGGCGGTTTCTCTTTGATGGCGTCAGGGAGAAGAAGGAAGAATGAGGAAGCATAGACCCTCTCTCTCACACACACACCTCTCCTATTTATAATGATGAGGAATCAAAACCGCCATGTGACACACGTCGTCACAAGAGCCAAAACTGCGCATGGAAGTTGAAACAGTCAACATTTAAAACCAACTATCACACAAGCAATAACTAGGTTTTATGTCAGTCGGATCACAAAAGCCAAGGATTCCTCCCTCACAATAAATTTAGAAGGGAGTCTGAGAACATGGAAAATATCTTGATGTAACAACACATCAAAACTAAAAATGATGACATTCATGATTCACCTTCCAGTCGGAATGTGGGACGAAGCGTCTTTTCGGCTACCTGGGTTAGTCCTGAGTCAGAATTCACGCACCCATTGTGTGGGAACAAACCCGAGGAAAACCAAGTGAGACGACGCTCATCACATAACTAATCCGTGAACAAAGCAAGGAGCACCCGTGATATCCTCCGTGGCACGAGTCAGACCCAACGAAGAGACCAAATATCCAGATGCGCAAACTTGGTTTGCGAGAAAGCTGTCTGACCGGTGTTTCACATAAAGGGTATTGACTAGGGATACTTCGTCAATTCAAGCCCAGGCGCCTCAAACCGCTGGTTGGAATTTGATGATACGTCCAGAATTGGGCCATGAGACATACTCTTCTGAAGACATTGAAATGGGGTATCACCAAGTTTTTTTTTCAAATTGCTCAACTTTTTGCCTTGAGAAGGCATGATCATTTGAGTCCGCGAGGTCTCTCAACCAACCAACCAATGGTGATCAGAGTCCATCAAATAGTCAGAATGTTCTCCAATGTTGAACAATCAGTTTCTTCATCCAGACCTCGACTGACTCGAGGGCTATTGTCGAAGTTATACCTACGGGGTAGGACAAGATATGTAAATGGTCATGCCAAGGGCCCATGCCCATCAAGAAAACGATGCAACAGATAATGGGCCAAGGGGCAACCTTTCCAACCCATTGGAGACATAACCTAAGATATCAAACAGGGGGGGGGGGTACATAGCCCAACAATCAGATCCTCCACCCATGAAGGATAAGACCCAACAATCGGTAGTCACCAAGACAACAACAGTCGGGAAGCATACAGTCGGGTGTGCCATAGGATACCATGACCCCCATGAAGGAAATATGCCCTAGAGGCAATAATAAAGTTATTATTTATTTCCTTATATCATGATAAATGTTTATTATTCATGCTAGAATTGTATTAACTGGAAGCATAATACATGTGTGAATACATAGACAAACAGAATGTTACTAGTATGCCTCTACTTGACTAGCTCGTTAATCAAAAATGGTTATGTTTCCTAACCATGGACAAAGAGTTGTTATTTGATTAACGGATCACATCATTAGTTGAATGATCTCATTGACATGACCCATTCCATTAGCTTAGCACCCGATCGTTTAGTATGTTGCTATTGCTTTCTTCATGACTTATACATATTCCTATGACTATGAGATTATGTAACTCCCGCGTGCCGGAGGAACACTTTGGATGTGTTTGGTTGAAGAACCAAGTGGAATGGCATGTCATGGTTCCGTTCCATCAGAATGGAATGGTTCCATCTTTGTGTTTGGTATGAATAATAAGGTGGAATGGAATGATTACATCTCAATGTTTGGTTGGTGAGATGGAATGAAATGAAAATGTTAAAATTAATGATTTCTTTTCTGGTAATATATGCAAACATTGATTGTATTTTACTAGTAACAAATTTAGACAGAATCATCAATATTTGACTAGGGGCATGCACAAAATTACATTGCAAAAGGCACAAGTGAAAGAGCACGATGGAGCACAGCCTGATTCTCTTTCTTTTTTCTCTCGCATGGTGTAGCACGCCACTGTCTGAGTGCTGCGCGAGCTGCTCATGTTGTGCCGCTCAGCAAATTGATAGCTGCAGCTCCATCTCATGCCACCGCTCCACTTCTCCATGGCCGCTTCCGCGGTATAGATGTGCCAACGGCAGGACGACTTCTCCTCCCGAGAGGGAGACGAGATGGCGAAACCGCAGCCGCCAGATCGGGGAGGTGCTCTAGCCGAGCGCCCGCCGGCCTGCGCCTTCACGCTCCCGTCCTTGCACCTGCTCACCTGCTCTGCCACGACGCTCTTCACCAGGTGCGTCCTCCGGCTTGATCTCTGCGCTGGAGTCGCCGCCCGTCTTCTCGGCCGCGAGCTGCGCGCCCGCCGGTCGCCATCGCTCGCCTCCCCATATGCCGCAAGAGCACTAGACGCTGATTGAAAAGGGAGAGAGAGATGAGGGAGAAGGCGCAGGGGAAAGAGAGGAAGAGACGAGGAGGAGCAATTCCACGTCGTTCCACCAATTTGGAGGAACGAGCGCGTTACGCATCTGGAGCGAATATTCCCATTCGGGGAACGAGTGGGTTCCTGTTCCAGTTGCCTACCAAATGTACGAACGAGCCCAAAGAACGGGTCGAACCCATTTCATTCTCCTTGGTGACACATACCAAACACACCCTTTGTGTGCTACCAAATGTCACAACGTAACTGGGTGATTATAAAGGTGCTCTACAGGTGTCTCCAAAGGTACGTGTTGGGTTGACGTATTTCGAGATTAGGATTTGTCACTCCGATCGTCGGAGAGGTATCTCTAGGCCCTCTCGGTAATGCACATCACTTAAGCCTTGCAAGCAATGCAACTAATGAGTTAGTTGCGAGATGATGTATTATGGAACGAGTAAAGAGACTTGCCGGTAACGAGATTGAACTAGGTATTGGATACCGACGATCGAATCTCGGGCAAGTAACATACCGATGACAAAGGGAACAACGTATGTTGTTATGCGGTCTGACCGATAAAGATCTTCATAGAATATGTAGGAGCCAATATGGGCATCCAGGTCCCGCTATTGGTTATTGACCGGAGACATGTCTCGGTCATGTCTACATTGTTCTCGAACCCGTAGGGTCCGCACGCTTAAGGTTTCGATGACAGTTATATTATGAGTTTATACGTTTTGATGTACCGAAGGTTGTTCGGAGTCCCGGATGTGATCATGGACATGACGAGGAGTCTCGAAATGGTCGAGACATAAAGATTGATATATTGGAAGCCTATGTTTGGACATCGGAAGTGTTCCGGGTGAAATCGGGATTTTACCGGAGTACCGGGAGGTTACCGGAACCCCCCGGGAGCTATATGGGCCTTAGTGGGCCTTAGTGGAAAAGAGAAGAGGCAGCCTAAGATGGGCTGCGCGCCCCTCCCCTCCCTTCGTCCGAATAGGACAAGGAGAGGGGGCCGCCCCCTTTCTCTTTTCCCCCTCCGCGAATCCTATTCCAACTAGGATTGGGGGGGGGGGAATCCTACTCCCGGAGGAAGTAGGACTCCTCCTGGCGCGCCTCTCCTAGGCCGGCCGCACCCCCCCTTGAGCCTTTATATATGGAGGCAGGGGCACCCCAGAGGAACACAAGTTGATCCACGTGATCATATTCTTAACTGTGTGCGGTGCCCCCTTCCACCATAATCCTCGATAATATTGTAGCGGTGCTTAGGCGAAGCCTTGCGACGATGGTACATCAAGATCGTCACCACGCCGTCGTGCTGACGGAACTCTTCCCCGACACTTTGCTGGATCGGAGTCCGGGGATCGTCATCGAGCTGAACGTGTGCTAGAACTCGGAGGTGCTGTAGTTTCGGTGCTTGATCGGTCGGGCCGTGAAGACGTACGACTACATCAACCGCGTTGTCATAACGCTTCCGCTATCTGTCTACGAGGGTACGTAGACAACACTCTCCCCTCTCGTTGCTATGCATCACCATGATCTTGCGTGTGCGTAGGAATTTTTTTGAAATTACTACGTTCCCCAACAGTGGCATCCGAGCCTAGGTTTTATGTGTTGATGTTATATGCACGAGTAGAGCACAAGTGAGTTGTGGGCGATATAAGTCATACTGCTTACCAGCATGAAATACTTTGGTTCGGCGGTATTGTTGGAGGAAGCGGCCCGGACCGACATTACGCATACGCTTACGCGAGACCGGTTCTCCCGATGTGTTTTGCACATAGGTGGCTTGCGTGTGACAGTTTCTCCAACTTTAGTTGAACCGAGTGTGGCTACGCCCGGTCCTTGCGAAGGTTAAAACAGCACCGACTTGACAAACTATCGTTGTGGTTTTGATGCGTAGGTAAGATTGGTTCTTGCTTAAGCCCGTAGCAGCCACGTAAAATTTGCAACAACAAAGTAGAGTACGTCTAACTTGTTTTTGCAGGGCATGTTGTGATGTGATATGGTCAAAACGTGATGAGTTATAAGTTGTTGTATAAGATGATCATGTTTTGTTGAAGTTATCGGCAACTGGCAAAAGCCTTATGGTTGTCTGTCTATTGTATAAGATGCAAGCGCCAAATAATTGCTTTACTTTATCGCTATGCGGTAGCAATAGTTGCAAGAGCAATTGTTGGCGAGACGACCATGTGATTACACATTGATATAGATCAAGATGATGGAGATCATGTGTCATGCCGGTGACGATGGAGATCATGACGATGCTTTGGAGATGGAGATCAAAGGCACAAGATGATGATGGCCATATCATATCACTTATATTGATTGCATGTGATGTTTATCGTTTATGCATCTTATCTTGCTTTAATTGACGGTAGCATTTTAAGATGATCTCTCACTAATTATCAAGAAGTGTTCTCCCTGAGTATGCACCGTTGCGAAAGTTCTTCGTGCTGAGACACCACGTGATGATCGGGTGTGATAGGCTCTACGTTCAAATACAACGGGTGCAAAACAGTTGCACACGCGGAATACTCAGGTTATACTTGACGAGCCAAGCATATACAGATATGGCCTTGGAACACGGAGACCGAAAGGTCGAGCGTGAATCATACAGTAGATATGATCAACATAGTGATGTTCACCATTGAAACTACTCCATCTCACGTGATGATCGGACATGGTTTAGTTGATATGGATCACGTGATCACTTAGAAGATTAGAGGGATGTCTATCTAAGTGGGAGTTCTTAAGTAATATGATTAATTGAACTTTAACTTATCATGAACTTAGTCCTGGTAGTGTTAGCATATCTATGTTGTAGATCAATAGCTCGTGTTGTTGCTTTCATATGTTTATTTTGATATGTTCCTAGAGAAAGTTGTGTTGAAAGATGTTAGTAGCAATGATGCGGATTGAATCCGTGATCTGAGGTTTATCCTCATTGCTGCACAGAAGAATTATGTCCTTGATGCACCGCTAGGTGACAGACCTACTGCAGGAGCAGATGCAGACGTTATGAACGTTTGCCTAGCTCAATATGATGACTACTTGATAGTTTAAGTGCACCATGCTTAACGGCTTAGAATCGGGACTTCAAAGATGTTTTGAACGTCATGGAGCATATGAGATGTTCCAGAAGTTGAATTTAATATTTCAAGCAAATACCCGAGTTGAGAGATATGAAGTCTCCAACAAGTTCTATAGCTAAAAGATGGAGGAGAATCACTCAACTAGTGAGCATGTGCTCAGATTGTCTGGGTACTACAATTGCTTGAATCAAGTGGGAGTTAATCTTCCAGATAAGATTGTGATTGACAGAATTCTCTAGTCACCATCACCAAGTTAGTAGAACTTTGTGATGAACTATAATATGCAAGGGATAACGGAAACGATTCCCGAGCTCTTTGTGATGTTGAAATCGACGAAGGTAGAAATCAAGAAAAACATCAAGTGTTGATGGTTGACAAGACCACTAGTTTCAAGAAAAGGGCAACGGGAAGAAGGGGAACTTCAAGAAGAATGGCAAGCAAGTTGCTGCTCAAGTGAACAAATCGAAGTCTGGTCCTAAGCCTGAGACTAAGTGCTTCTACTGCAAAGGGACTGGTCACTGGAAGCAGAACTGCCCCAAGTATTTGGCGGATAAGAAGGATGGCAAAGTGAACAAAAGTATATTTGATATACATGTTATTGATGTGTACCTTACTAGTGTTTATAGCAACCCCTCAGTATTTGATACTGGATCAGTTGCTAAGAGTAGTAACTCGAAACAGGAGTTGCAGAATAAACGGAGACTAGTTAAGGGTGAAGTGACGATGTGTGTTGGAAGTAGTTCCAAGATTGATATGATCATCATCGACACTCCCCTATACTTTCAGGATTAGTGTTGAACCTAAATAAGTGTTATTTGGTTTTTGCGTTGAGCATGAATATGATTTGATCATGTTTATTGCAATACGGTTATTCATTAAAGTCAGAGAATAATTGTTGTTCTGTTTACATGAATAAAACCTTCGATGGTCATACACCCAATGAAACAAGTTCGTTGGATCTTGATCGTAGTGATACACATATTCATAATATTGAAACCAAAAAATGCAAAGTTAATAATGATAGTGCAACTTATTTGTGGCACTACCGTTTAAGTCATATTGGTGTAAAGTGCATGAAGAAACTCCATGCTGATGGGCTTTTGGAATCACTTGATTATGAATCACTTGATGCTTGCGAACCATGCCTTATGGGCAAGATGACTAAAACGCCGTTCTCCGGAACAATGAAGCAAGCAAAAGATTTGTTGGAAATCATACATACTGATGTATGTGGTCCGATGAATATTAAGGCTTGCAGCAGGTATCATTATTTTCTGACCTTCACAGATTATTTGAGCAGATATGGGGATATCTACTTGATGAAACATAAGTCTAAACATTTGAACAGTTCAAAGAATTTCAGAGTGAAGTGGAAAATCATCGTGACAAGAAAATATAAGTTTCTACGATATGATCGCAGAGGTAAAATATTTGAGTTACAAGTTTGGCCTTCAATTAAAACAATGTGAAATAGTTTCACTACTCATGCCACCTGGAACACCATAGTGTAATGGTGTGTCCGAACGTCATAACTGTACTTTATTAGATATAGTGCGATCTATGATGTCTCTTACCGATCTACCACTATCGTTTTGGGGTTATGCATTAGAGACGACTGCATTCACGTTAAATAGGGCACCATCTAAATCTGTTGAGACGACACCGTGTGAACTATGGTTTGGCAAGAAACCTAAGCCGTCGTTTCTTAAAGTTTGGAGTTGCGATGCTTATGTGAAAAAGTTTCATCTCGATAAGCTCAAAATCGGAGAAATGTGTCTTCATAGGATACCCAGAAGAGACAGTTGGGTACACCTTCTATCACAGATCCAATGGCAAGACATTCGTTGCTGAGAATGGATACTTTCTAGAGAAGGAGTTTCTGTCGAAAGAAATGAGTGGGAGGAAAGTAGAAAACGTGATAAGGTAATTGTACCTTCTCCCTTATTGGAAAGTACTTCATCACAGAAATCTGTTCTTGTGACTACTACACCAATTAGTGAGGAAGCTAATGATGATGATCATGTAACTTCAGATCAAGTTACTACCGAATCTCATAGGTAAACCAGAGTGAGATCCACACTAGAGTGGTACGGTAATCCTGTTCTGGAAGTCATCTTACTAGACCATGACGAACTTGTGAACTATGAGGAAGCAATGATGAGCCCAGATTCCACGAAATGGTTTGAGGCCATGAAATCTGAGATATGATCCATGTATGAGAACAAAGTATGGACTTTGATGGATTTGCCCGATGATCGGCAAGCCATAGAAATAAATGGATCTTCAAGAGGAAGACGGACGCTAATAGTAGTGTTACTATCTACAAAGCTAGACTTGTCGAAAAAGGTTTTTGACAAAGTTCAATGTGTTGACGACGATGAAATTTTCTCACTCGTAGCGATGCTTAAGTCTGTCCAAATCATGTTAGCAATTGCCGCATTTTTATGAAATCTGGCAAATGGATAAACAAAACTACATTCCTTAATGGATTTAAAGAAGAGTTGTATATGATGCAACCAGAAGGTTTTGTCAATCCTAAAGGTGCTAACAAAATATGCAAGCTCCAGTGATCCATCTATGGACTGGTGCAAGCATCTCGGAGTTGGAATATATGCTTTGATAAGTTGATCAAAACATATAGTTTTATACAGACTTGCGGTGAAGCCTGTATTTACAAGAAAGTGAGTGGGAGCACTACAGCATTTCTGATAACTATATGTGTATGACATATTGTTGATCGCAAATAATGTAGAATTATTCTGCAAAGCATAAAGGAGTGTTTGAAAGGATTTTTCAAAGAAAGACCTCGGTGAAGCTGCTTACATATTGAGCATCAAAGATCTATGAAGATAGATCAAGACGCTTGATAAGGTTTTTCAATGAGTACATACCTTGACAAGATTTTGAAGTAGTTCAAAATGGAACAGTCAAAGAAAGAGATCTTGCCTGTGTTACAAGGGGTGAAATTGAGTAAGACTCAAAGCCCGACCACGGCAAAAGATAGAAAGAGAATGAAATTCATTCCCTATGCCTTGACCATAGGTTCTATAAAGTATGCCATGCTGTGTGCCAGATCTATTGTATACCCTGCACTGATTTTGGCAAGGGAGTACAATAGTGATCTAGGAGTAGATCACTAGCCAGCGGTCAGAATTATCCTTAGTGAAATAAGGATATGTTTCTCGATTATGGACGTGACAAAAAGGTTCATCGTAAAGGGTTACGTCGATGCAAGTTTTTGACACTGATCCAGATGATTCTAAGTCTCAATCTGGATACATATTGAAAGTGGGAGCAATTAGCTAGAGTAGCTCTGTGCAGAGCATTGTAGACATAGAATTTTGCAAAATACATACGGATCTGAATTTGGCAGGCCCGTTGACTAAATTTCTCTCACAAGCAAAACATGATCACACCTTAGTACTCTTTGGGTGTTAATCACATAGAGATGTGAACTAGATTACTGACTCTGGTAAACTCTTTGGGTGCAAAACTTTGTGTCTACAATGCTCTGCACGGAGCTACTCTAGCTAATTGCTCCCACTTTCAATAAGTATCCAGATTGAGACTTAGAATCATCTGGATCAGTGTCAAAAACTTGCATCGACGTAACACTTTACGACGAACCTTTTTGTCACGTCCATAATCGAGAAACATATCCTTATTTCACTAAGGATAATTCTGACCGCTGTCTTGTGATCTACTCCTAGATCACTATTGTACTCCCTTGCCAAAATCAGTGCAGGGTATACAATAGATCTGGTACACAGCATGGCATACTTTATAGAACCTATGGCCAAGGC
Source organism: Triticum monococcum (assembly GCA_034509565.1). Lineage (NCBI taxonomy): Eukaryota > Viridiplantae > Streptophyta > Magnoliopsida > Poales > Poaceae > Triticum > Triticum monococcum. The sequence goes on from CM067846.1 coordinate 617,446,834, forward strand.
ATAGGGAATGACTTTCATTCTCTTTCTATCTTCTGCCGTGGTCGGGCTTTGAGTCTTACTCAACTTCGCACCTTGTAATACAAGCAAGAACTCTTTCTTTGACGGCTCCATTTTGAACTACTTCAAAATCTTGTCAAGGTATGTACTTATTGAAAAGACTTATCAAGCGTCTTGATCTATCTCTGTAGATCTTGATGCTCGATATGTAAGCAGCTTCACCGAGGTTTTTCTTTGAAAAACTCCTTTCAAACACTCCTTTATGCTTTGCAGAATAATTCTACATTTATTTCCAATCAATAATATGTCATTCACATATACTTATCAGAAATGCTGTAGTGCTCCCACTCACTTTCTTGTAAATACAGGCTTCATCGCAAGTCTGTATAAAACTATATGCTTTGATCAACTTATCAAAGCGTGTATTCCAACTCCGAGATGCTTGCACCAGTCCATAGATGGATCGCCGGAGCTTGCATATTTTGTTAACACCTTTAGGATTGACAAAACCTTCTGGTTGCATCATATACAACTCTTCTTTAAGAAATCCATTAAGGATTGCAGTTTTGTTATCCATTTGCCAGATTTCAAAAAATGCGGCAATTGCTAACATGATTCGGACAGACTTAAGCATAGATACGAGTGAGAAACTCTCATCATAGTCAATACCTTGAACTTGTCGAAAATCTTTTGCGACAATTCTAGCTTTGTAGATAGTAACACTACTATCCGTGTCCGTCTTCCTCTTGAAGATCCATTTATTATCAATGGCTTGCCGATCCTCGGGCAAGTCCACCAAAGTCCACACTTTGTTCTCATACATGGATCCTATCTCAGATTTCATGGCCTCAAACCATTTCGCGGAATCCAGGGTCATCGTCGCTTCCTCATAGTTCGCAAGTTCGTCATGATCTAGTAACATGACTTCCAGAACAGGATTACCGTACCACTCTGGTGCGGATCTTACTCTGGTTTACCTACGAGATTTGGTAGTAACTTGATCTGAAGTTACATGATCATCATCATTAGCTTCCTCACTAATTGGTGTAGTAGTCATAAGAACAAATTTCTATGATGAACTACTTTCCAATAAGGGAGATGGTACAATTACCTTATCAAGTTTTCTACTTTCGTCCCACTCACTTCTTTCGAGAGAAACTCCTTCTCTAGAAAGGATCCATTCTTAGCAACGAATGTCTTGCCTTCGGATCTGTGATAGAAGGTGTACCCGACAGTCTCCTTTGGGTATCCTATGAAGACACATTTCTCTGATTTGGGTTTGAGCTTATCGGGATGAAACTTTTTCATATAAGCATCGCAAACCCAAACTTTAAGAAACGACTACTTTGGTTTCTTGCCAAACCACAGTTCATACGTGTCATCTCAACGGATTTAGATGGTGCCCTTTTTAACGTGAATGCAGCTGTCTCTAATGCATAACCCCAAAACTATAGTGGTAAATCGGTAAGAAACATCATAGATTGCACTATATCCAATAAAGTACGGTTATGACGTTCGGACACACCATTATGCTGTGGTGTTCTAGGTGGCGTGAGTAGTGAAACTATTTTACATTGTTTTAACTGAAGGCCAAACTCGTAACTCAAATATTTTACCTCTGCGATCATATCGTAGAAACTTTGATTTTCTTGTTACGATGATTCTCCACTTCACTCTGAAATTCTTTAAACTTTTCAAATGTTTCAGACTTATGTTTCATCAAGTAGATATACCCATATCTGCTCAAATCATCTGTGAAGTTCAGAAAATAACGATACTTGCCATGAGCCTTAACACTCAATTAATTGCATACATCAGTATGTATTCTTTCCAATAAGTCAGTTGCTCGCTCCATTGTTCCGAAGAACGGAGTTTTAGTCATCTTGCCCATAAGGCATGGTTCACAAGCACCAAGTGATTCCAAAAGTCCATTAGCATGGAGTTTCTTCATGCTCTTTATACCAATATGACATAAACGGCAGTGCCACAAATAAGTTGCACTATCATTATTAACTTTGCATCTTTTGGCTTCAATATTATGAATATGTGTATCAATACGATCGAGATCCAACAAACCATTTTCGTTGGTGTGTATGACCATAGAAGGTTTTATTCATGTAAACAGAACAACAATTTATTCTCTTACTTAGATGAATAGCTGTATTGCAATAATCATGATCAAATCATATTCATGCTCAACACCAAATAACACTTATTTCGGTTCCACACTAATCCCGAAAGTATAGGGAGTGTGCGATGATGATGATATCAATCTTGGAACCACTTCCAACACACATCGTCACTTCACCCTTAACTAGTATGTTCATTATGCAACTCCCGTTTCGAGTTACTACTCATAGCAACTGAACCAGTATCAAATACCGAGGGTTTGCTACGAACACTAGTAAAATACACATCAATAATCTGTATATCAAATATACCTTTGTTCACTTCGCCATCCTTCTTATCCGCCAAATACTTGGGGTAGTTCCGCTTCCAGTGACCAATCCCTTTGCAGTAGAAGCACTTATTCTCAGGCTTAGGACCAGACTTGGGCTTCTTCACTTGAGCAGCAACTTGCTTGCTGTTCTTCTTGAAGTTCCCCTTTTTCCCTTTGCCCTTTTCTTGAAACTAGTGATCTTGTCAACCATCAACACTTGATGTCTTTCTTGATTTCTACCTTCATCGATTTCATCATCATGAAAAGCTCGGGAGTCGTTTTCGTCATCCCTTGCATACTATAGTTCATCACGAAGTTCTACTAACTTGGTGATGGTGACTAGAGAATTCTGTCAATCACTATCTTATCTGGAAGATTAACTCCCACTTGATTCAAGCGATTGTAGTACCCAGACAATCTGAGCACATGCTCACTAGTTGAGCGATTCTCCTCCATCTTTTAGCTATAGAACTTGTTGGAGACTTCATATCTCTCAACTCGGGTATTTAATTGAAATATTAACTTCAACACCTGGAACATCTCATATGGTCCATGACGTTCAAAACGTCTTTGAAGTCCCGATTCTAAGCCGTTAAGCATGGTGCACTAAACTATCAAGTAGTCATCATATTGAGCTAGCCAAACGTTCATAACGTCTGCATCTACTCCTGCAATAGGTCTGTCACCTAGCGGTGCATCAAGGACATAATTCTTCTGTGCAACAATGAGGATAAACCTCACATCACGGATCCAATCCGCATCATTGCTACTAACATCTTTCAACACAATTTTCTCTAGGAACATATCAAAATAAACATATGAAAGCAACAACGCGAGCTATTGATCTACAACATAGATATGCTAATACTACCAGGACTAAGTTCATGATAAATTAAAGTTCAATTGATCATATTACTTAAGAACTCCCACTTAGATAGACATCCCTCTAATCCTCTAAGTGATCACGTGATCCAAATCAACTAAACCATAACCGATCATCACGTGAAATGGAGTAGCTTTCAATGGTGAACATCACTATGTTGATCATATCTACTATATGATTCACGCTTGACCTTTCGGTCTCAGTGTTCCGAGGCCATATCTGCATATGCTAGGCTCATCAAGTTTAACCTGAGTATTCTGCGTGTGCAAAACTGGCTTGCACCCGTTGTAGATGGACGTAGAGCTTATCACACCCAATCATCACGTGGTGTCTGGGCACGAGAACTTTGGCAACGGTGCATACTCAGGGAGAACACTTTTATCTTGAAATTTAGTGAGGAATCATCTTATAATGCTACCGTCAATCAAAGCAAGATAACATGCATAAAAGATAAACATCACATGCAATCAAAATATGTGACATGATATAGCCATCATCATCTTGTGCCTTTGATCTCCATCTCCAAAGCATCGTCATGATTTCCATCGTCACTGGCATGACACCATGATCTCCATCATCTTGATCTATATCAATATGTCGTCACATGGTCGTCTCGCCAACTATTGCTCTTGCAACTATTGCTATCGCATAGCGATAAAGTAAAGCAATTATTGGACGCTTGCATCTTATGCAATAGAGAGACAACCATAAGGATTTTGCCAGTTGCTGATAACTTCAACAAAACATGATCATCTCATACAACAACTTATATCTCATCACGTCTTGACCATATCACATCACAACATGCCCTGCAAAAACAAGTTAAACGTCCTCTACTTTGTTGTTGCAAGTTTTACGTGGCTGCTACGGGCTTAAGCAAGAACCAATCTTACCTACGCATCAAAACCACAACGATAGTTTGTCAAGTTGGTGATGTTTTAACCTTCGCAAGGACCGGGCGTAGCCACACTCGGTTCAACTAATGTTGGAGAAACTGACACCCGCCAGCCACCTGTGTGCAAAGCATGGCGGTAGAACCAGTCTCGCGTAAGCGTACGCGTAATGTCGGTCCGGGCCGCTTCATCCAACAATACCGCCGGACCAAAATATGACATGCTGGTAAGCAGTATGACTTATATCGCCCACAACTCACTTGTGTTCTACTCATGCATATAACATCAAACCATAAAACCTAGGCGCTGATACCACTGTTGGGGAACGTAGTAATTTCAAAAAAATTCCTACGCACACGCAAGATCATGGTGATGGATAGCAACGAGAGGGGAGAGTGTGATCTACGTACCCTTGTAGACCGACAGCGGAAGCGTTAGCACAACGCGGTTGATGTAGTTGTACGTCTTCACGGCCCGACCGATCAAGCACCAAAACTACGGCACCTCCGAGTTTTAGCACACGTTCAGCTCGATGACGATCCCCGGACCCCGATCCAGCAAAGTGTCGGGGAAGAGTTCCGTCAGCACGACCGCGTGGTGACGATCTTGATGTTCTACCATTGCAGGGCTTCGCCTAAGCACCGCTACAATATTATCGAGGATTATGGTGGAAGGGGGCACCGCACACGGCTAAGAAAACGATCACGTGGATCAACTTGTGTGTCTATGGGGTGCCCCCTGCCCCCGTATATAAAGGAGTGGAGGAGGGGAGGGCCGGCCCTCTCTATGGCGCGCCCTTGGGGAGTCCTACTCCCACTGGGAGTAGGATTCCCCCTTTCCTAGTCCAACTAGGAGTCCTTCCATGTAGTAGGAGGGGGCGCAGCCCCTCCCCCTAGTCCAATTCGGACTAGGCCTTGGGGGGGGGGGGCGCGGCCTGCCTCTCCCTCTCCCCTAAAGCCCAATAAGGCCCATATACTTCTTCTCCCGTATTCCAGTAACTCCCCGGTACTCCGAAAAATACCCGAACCACTCGAAACCTTTCCGATGTCCGAATATAGTCGTCCAATATACCGATCTTTACGTCTCGACCATTTCGAGACTCCGCGTCATGTCCCCGATCTCATCCGGGACTCCGAACTCCTTCGGTACATCAAAACTCATAAACTCATAATATAACTGTCATCGAAACCTTAAGCGTGCGGACCCTACGGGTTCGAGAACAATGTAGACATGACCGAGACACGTCTCCGGTCAATAACCAATAGCGGAACCTGAATGCTCATATTGACTCCTACATATTCTACGAAGATCTTTATCGGTCAGACCGCATAACAACATACGTTGTTCCCTTTGTCATCGGTATGTTACTTGCCCGAGATTCGATCGTCGGTATCTCAATACCTAGTTCAATCTCGTTACTGGCAAGTCTCCTTACTCGTTCCGTAATACATCATCTCGCAACTAACTTCATTAGTTGCAATGTTTGCAAGGCTTATGTGATGTGCATTACCGAGAGGGCCCAGAGATACCTCTCCGACGATCGGAGTGACAAATCCCAATCTCGAAGTACGCCAACCCAACATGTACCTTTGGAGACACCTGTAGAGCACCTTTATATTCACCCAGTTACGTTGTGACGTTTGGTAGCACACAAAGTGTTCCTCCGGCACACGGGAGTTGCATAATCTCATAGTCATAGAAACATGTATAAGTCATGAAGAAAGCAATAGCAACATACTAAACGATCGGGTGCTAAGCTAATGGAATGGGTCATGTCAATCAGATCATTCATCTAATGATGTGATCCCGTTAATCAAATAACAACTCTTTGTCCGTGGTTAGGAAACATAACCATCTTTGATTAACGAGCTAGTCAAGTAGAGGCATACTAGTGACACTCTGTTTCTCTATGTATTCACACATGTATTATGTTTTCGGTTAATACAATTCTAGCATAAATAATAAACATTTATCATGAAATAAGGAAATAAATAATAACTTTATTATTGCCTCTAGGGCATATTTCCTTCAGTATGAGTAGTACACCCAAAACCATGGCAGCTTAAGGCCGGTGAGCACACCATGGTTGGAGACACAACTCTTCAACAAAATATTTTCAATCTGTCGCTCAATCGCTCCACCATTGTTGAAAATACTAACAAGTGTTATAAGATGAGTCATGAGAACTGCTAGCTCCATGGAGTTACAATGGCTAATGCAACTAAGGGGAGCCAGTCAGTCCTCTATAAGTTTGATACGACACCATCATCACAATTCAGATGTTGTTCTAAACATTTGCAGTAAAATATCTTTAGATGTACTATAAACTACGATCGTGTACTCTTTATACTCTAGTAGTGAGTACTGTAAGCTCTATGTGATCATGTATTTTGAATTACTTCATATTATAAATAATTGGGAAGCTAGCGAGGCTGAAGTGAACATATAAATTACTCATAAAACTTATGAAATTAATTGATGTCCAAGAAGTGAAACTTTTTGTTATCAATAGAATGTGAAAATCAAGAAGCAGTGCAGAGCCACCAAATAACGCGACGCTGAGCCACAAGATCCTCTGAGAGAAGTGGCCTACTCGGAAACTCTACCATTCAACACTACAAAACACATACATCACCTACCAGCACATGCTTCTCTCTCCCTTGCACGTTGTTCGAACTTTCTTCCATTGTTGGCCACAAGGTCAGACTTATTGACGACCATCAGTGCGAACCTCCATCTTTGTGATTGGCTGAGAGAGAAAACAACACGAGGAACGAAAAACACACACAATTAACTTCAACTTTAGCGTCTTTCTTTACTGAAAAAATGGTCGAACAATCGGCTTCACAAACCACAGGAAAACATCTACCATTTCACTATGGAGAGGATAAAGTATTTCAAGACCACGAACAAGCCTATGCATATGCATGTTTGGCACAGAAATGCCGATGAAGAGTGAAAATATATTTAAAATGATATTTCATTATAGAAAAACTCCTCCTGAGAATTTGACAACAATGTGTTTTTAAACACGCTTAAAAGTGCAAACACACACTCACGCTTACATATCATCTACCAAAGAATGGAGTGGCCAATTTTAATACTCATGCCATTCAAAAGCATAAAGTTGCAGTTTGACCATCATAATTTCATGCTTTGACTATCAATGTTATAGAACAAAACAATATCTAATATTTAAGTCTACAAATTGTTTTTTCCATTATACTCGTTTTGAAATTATCCATGTGGAAGTGTTCCATTGGTATAGATTTATGTTTACAAAACACCAAGACATAAAAATTATCGAACAAATGACATACTGTAGTTGTTTCAAGTTGCTAGACATTGCTACATTAACTATTAAACTAGAGGATACCCCGCACGTTGTTGCGGGAATATTATGCAACACATTTCAATGTGATTCATTGTACGAAACATGAATATTTGAAGCAATAATATAAAAGGCTAAAACTAAAAATACATATAATTTATTATGTTTGATTACTATATAAATGTAAAATGTATAAATAGCATAATAGAATGAAAATTCTCATGTCCATTCGCATGTTGAGATGTGTCTTTTTTCATGCATATTTCATGATCAAGTGGCATGCTTGCATGTTAAAAGACATATGATAGTGGGGGTGGACTTTTTCTCATGCATGTTGTGTGATGATGTGATATGCTTGCATGTTGAGAAAAATAGTTAGTGGGGGCTAGCTATTTAGATATAGAAGATACCATCTACTTTTTTTGCGGGTGAGAAATAGCATCTACTTTCGCAAAAAAAAAAACTATTAGATACCATCTTAAAAATCAAACAAAATAGGGCAATTAACATTCTATAAATCTTTAGATAATGAAGGTGCTAAACTTAAAGTTATATGCATTCTCTTGGATCGGATTGATTTTATAGTAATAGTTTTCTAATAATAAGAGGAAGAGGAGTAGAAATGTTTTCTAAATTTAGGCACTGTTTCCATATTCCACAGCAAATTTAATTAGATGTGCTCTAGTTATTGCATATCTAAGTGTGTGAATCAAGCATAAAGAGGGAAAAAAAGAAAAAAAAATTCACACGAATCTCAACGTAAGACCAATGACATAAGATTTAGATGTGCAATACTTACATCACATCTAGATGTGCTTTAGAAAAACTGTTTAATAAAATATAACATATGATCAACAATATCTTATAATAGGCATATGTTTATGGAAAAAATAAATCTCAATGTTACAATTTCGTGAATATATCCATCTCTAAGAGGGCTACTGTGTTAGTTTAATGAGTCTAATGTAAAATTAGGGTGATGCATCGCATCAGTCCCACCAGGCCACCACTTGGTGGTTCTAGCTAAAGATATATAGCAAAGGGGCCGACAAGAAGGAATGAGACACTCGGAACGAAGAAGAGTCAAACATTGTCGATATAAGTCCTAGTAACTCCAGAGCGCGACATCAGCTCCGGCTCCGCCGTCGGCGCAGTCTCCATTGTCCCAGTACTGCCCGGTGGCCATGGTAGGCGGTGGCTCCATGAGCAGGCCCTGCGCAAGGTTCGCGTAGTAGTACGTGTCCGAGTCCGTCTCCCCAAACAGGCAGTCGAGGTCGAACATATCCATGCTTAATGCGCCCGTCTCTTCAAAATTGGCATCACCGGAGGTCTGCGCCGTCTCGGACGAGGGGACACTGCACGCCGCCGTCAACGGGACGTCCACGCTGGAGGCGACTTCCTCGACCGCCGCAGCGGCAACGGTGGCCTCCGTACGGCGCAGGAAGTCCGCGACGGCCTGGACTGCCGCGCGCCGGACATCAGAGAGGTTGGAGAAGGCGGGCGGCACCGAAAGCAGCCACGCGGAGTCCCGGAAGTTGAGGCACGCGGCGGAACGGCCGCGCAGCATGAGCATTGCGGCATCGTGCGCGCGCGCGGCCGCCTCGGCGGTGAAGTACGACCCGAGCCAGAGGCGCGTGCCGCGCTCCCCGGGGACGCGCACCTCGCAGACCCACCGGCCGGCGCTGCCACGGCGCCGCACGCCGCGGAACACGGGGTGCCGCGTCTCCCGGAACTTGGTGCGGCCCGCGGGGCGCTTCGGCGGCCACGGCCACGCCGTCCCCCCGTGCTCGGTCGTGGTCGTGGACGAGGAGGAGGGAGAGCTCGAGTGCTCGAGGCTCATGTCCATAGCTGCTGGCTGGCTGCCGGTCGATGGCTCGGTGGTGGTACTTCAGGAAAGCTCGAGTGCTTGAGGCTTGTGCAGTTGTGCTCGAGCGAGAGAGTGAGAGTGTTACTTAGTGTCGTGCTCGTGCGTGTGCGTATTTATACGTGTAACAATAAGATGACAGCTGTTTCCTTAGCCGCGTTCCTGCGTCGCGTCCAGTCACTGTATGGCAAGCCGCGCTTTGGAAGCGCAGCAGACGCTGCTTTGAGTGCACTCCAGCGGATAAGACGCGGCTTCGTATAGCTTCCTTGCTCGTAGGCGCGAGCTGAGTTCACGTGTTGTTAAGTCGCCACCTGAAATGATTATGTGAGGCATCGTGGCGCTTTCCTGAGGCGCGTTATGTTACCACGTGGGAAGCATGGCGCTTTCCTGCCAGGCGTTCGCCTGTTCGCTAAGTGAGTCCGTGAGTATGAAGAAGGTCACGGGTGACTCGTGAACCTAGCGACTGGCATATTGGTGGCAACTGGCGTTTAGTCAGGGGTTCCATGTACACGCATGTCAATATCTCCTTTTTTTGCGGAAATGTCAGTATCTATTTAAAAATGAACGCATTTTCATCATTAGATTATTAGCATGAATCTCAGGGCAAATCTACTTTCATGTAGGCTTCTGGCATCCCTTATGGTCGAACTAACCGAACGACGACCGGCAGCCCACCCGGTCATCTCCTGCTCACGGGACGTGGAGGCAAAGTGCTCCCTAAGAGCCACAATGGCTCATCGTATTTTCCTCACGCCTTCACACAATGCAAGGTGCCGTAAATTCATTAAAGGACTTTTGAGGGCGATCACCAAATCCGTATAAATGGAGACCCTTGTGGGCGGTTACCAAACCTGTACAAATTGCCTGGGGCAATCTCCACAACTTAATTGAAGGCTCTTGAAGATTGCCCAAAGCTTTACACCATAATGACTGAGCTCCGTGACAGCATCAACCATTTAGGGCACCCAAGCACCCAGGAGGAACAAATTGTAGGATACCAAGCACCCAAGAGTTAAAAAGCTTCTCGAAATTTCACTTCCATGTATCACCGTGAAAAACTCAAACATATGCACCAAATGCAATGGCAAGAGCACACGGAATGCTCAAGTCATTCTCCCCAAATCCCACCACAACAAATAATGCTATGGCGATATATGAGAGAAAGAACAAAGGAGAAGAACACAAAAGAACGTCAAGATCTAAATTCAAAGGGTTCCCCTCACTTAGAAGATATGGATTGATGAAAATGTAGATATAGATCTTCTCTCTTTTTTTTTCTTAAATAGACGCAAGAATCAAGGGAGAAACAGAGAGAAAGCAAACTACAATAGGTCAACAACGGTAGGGGAACCTTGCTCAGATTCATTGGGGCCATTGGGGAAGAAGACCCCCTTAAATAGGCTCCTACGAATCTAACCCTTACGCTGCAGAAAAACACTGGAGCAGTACAACCACTTGGATAAGTGGTACCACTGCTCCAGGCAGTAAAACCATGAGGTGGTGGCCTAGGCGGTACAATCGCTCATCACACCGGTTGCATCGTTTATTAAAACAACCGGAACTATGGTGCTCCCACCGCTCACTACCGCACCCCAAAACCCAGAGGAATCACCCTCGAGCGGTAGTTGGGGCGGTACAAATGCCGCTACAACCGTCCCAAAAGCTTACAGGAGTGGCTGTAAGTTCCATTGCAGTACAAATGTTGGAACAACCGTCCCAGAACCATGCACACACCAGGCAAGCAGCCCAATCGCCAAAGCCGTTGACGGAACCGATAATATCCGTTGATGCCTGAGTGCCGCCAGTTTGTTAATCAAACTGTTGAGAAGAGACAATCTGTCTAAAATCCCACATTGAAGATGCTACGGCAATCTTACGCATCCGACACAAGTCTATGTCAATAATAAATCTGGATGTTATCTCAGGTCCCAGAAAATACATCGCCTTTGCTGCACCTTCATAACCGCAACTAGCCATCAATAACTTTGTCAAACATGACCCGAACATTCCTTATCGAAAACAATAACATGGCCACCCAAACGAAAATAAATTGGAAACGTAAAAAAAGAAGATGGATCATGATAGTCAAATATGGTACTTGTGTACAAATCAGACATGCACGAGCAAGACACATTTTTCTCTATTGATCCCAAATTACGATATCATTCTTTCTTTCTTTCTCTGGTGAAGAGGAATTTATTAATAATGGGTAAAAATACATTCATTACAAAATAAATAATGCCCCCTCCGTTCCAAAATATCATGGTTTTAGTTCTATTTACATGCCACACTTTGCTTTGCAGAAATACACAATTGATTTTATGCAGAAGTTCCAAAATCCTGACAGTATTTTCTTTTGTTGTTGCAGCCTTGCTCTTGTTGTTTTATCAGATGGGCTTGTCCCCTGTCTCACCGTGTTACAACTTACAAGTATGCGCCTTTTGTGCTACGGGAACAATGGGGAGAGGCAGGTAGCCCTTTTTCTGCAAACATGTCACTGTCTCGTACAAGCTTTGCCTCAGCGGAGCGAACTCCAACCCCAGCTCCCTCAGCCTCAGGTTTGAGAATGTAACACCCTATATGTAACCTGCCATATTTGTATTCCAGCTCTTGCCATTTCCGGCACTAAGTTATGATATTTCTTTGTTGTCGGGTTTTTTTGTCTTCATGTTGTTTTGTCTTTGTCATGCATCTCATATCATGTCATCATGTGCATCACATTTGCATACGTGTTCGTCTCATGCGTCCGAGCTTTTTCCCCGTTGTCCGTTTTGCATTCCGGCGCTCCTATGTCCTTCGGTGCCCCCTTTTACCTCTTTTCGTGTGCGGGTGTTAAACATTCTTGGATTGGACCGAGACTTGCAAAGAGGCCTTGGTTTACTACCGGTAGACCGCCTGTCAAGTTTCGTGCCATTTGAACTTCGTTTGATACTCCAACGGTTAACCAAGGGACCGTAAAGGCCTCGTGTGTGTTGCAGCCCAACACCTCTCCAAAGTGGCCCAAAACCCACCTAAACCCCTTCCATCATCTCAGTCGTTCGATCACGATCGCGTGGCCTAAAACCGTGCTCAATTTGGAGCCTCCTAGCTCCTTTTATGTATCAATAGGTCCTCCCATTCCAAATCCCACGTCAATCCACCCCTAACCCTAACCCTGGCCCTGCTCCTCTCCGAGCGCCGGACGCATCCGCCCGCCGCCGGACAACCTCGCCGCCGCCACTCACCGCCCGCCACGTGGCGCCCCGCCGACCCGCCGCCGCCGAGGCCCGCGGGTTCCAGATCCGGCCCCCGCGGCCCGAAGCCGTCCGCCGCCCGCGCCCGAGGTGCCGCCCGACCGCGCTCGCCGGCCCCGCCGCCTCCGCCGCGCGCCCTGCCGCCGACCTCCGCATTCGGTCGGCCGTCGCGCGCCGTCCCTCGTCGCCCTTCGCCGTGCCCGGGGCCGCTTCCTCGCCGCCGCGCCATCCCGGCCCCAGATCCGGCCGGCCCCGCCCGTTTCGGCCGGGCTCCTCCTCTCCAGCGAACCCCCGCGACGCTCCGGCCACCGCTGCTTCTTTTCTGGTGATTCTCGAAGAGCGTGCATGAACCCTAGATATGGGAGAGAGGTTGACTTTTTCCTAAGTCCCCAGTATTTTTTGGACATTTTCATCGCATCATATCTTTGCACCGGTGGCTCCGTTTTGGGCGTGTAGCATATCCAATTGTCCGTCTCGACGAGTACTTCATTTCATTCCATTGCACCATGTTCATTTGAGTACATCTTGATGTCCTAAATGTTGTTGCAAGAGTGCTATGCAATGTTAGTTTCAATTTCTTATCAGCATTTGGACATTTGTCATTTTTTCCATGATTAATGTGTGCCTCCTATGAACTTGAGCCCTACATGAGTTTAGAAGTATGCCATGCCATCTTTACAGGGTGTATGACATGTATTTTTGCGATCTCTGTGGTGACTAGCACAAGCATGCAAAGTAGCTCTCATAATGTTGCTGATTTCAGGGACTTAGAAATCGTCTAAGTCTTTTCCCTGATATTATTTTTATGCCATGTATTCTTGTTGCTACAGAGTGATCCATGAATCTTTTGAGCATGATCAGAAAGGACGTTTTGTAGATATTGTTGTGCTCTATCCATCCATGTCTTTGTTTGCATTTATGGAGCACCCTAGCTTGACTCAATCGAGCTCTACTTTTGCTATAAAATGTTCCTGGCAGAATGTTTACGTGTTAGGCATTTTTGCCGAGGTTGTTGTAGTTGATCCATGCATGCTATGAGGTTGTTCTTGCCATGTTTAGCTTCTATGCCATGTTTACTTGTTGGGTGTATGCTTAGTTTGTCATGCAATGCCTTGTGGTGACTGCATCGAGCTCGTAAACATGCCTACTTAATATCTGTTTTGCCATGTTCCAGTTTTCTTCTAAGTCTGAATCTGTTAACGAAACTTGCTATGTTCACATGGTTGCCATTGTATTTTCTGATCCCTTTTGGATTATGGTCAGTAAGGGACTTTTGTTGTATGCTTTGAGTAGCTTTATGCCATGCCTTGCTTTTCCATGATATGTTCCTGTAGCATGTTGTTATCTTGCTCTAAACACTGCTTCCTGATGTTAAATTCCTGGCTTGTTGTTAATTTCACTAAGTCTGTAACCTGATATCTTTTGCACTTTTGCCATGCTTGTTTGAACCTATTATTGAGTGAATTAGCCGTAGCTCAGTGTTCATCTTTTGTCAAGCATCTTGACTGGATCACTGCCATGTGATTTGTTGCTATGTTAGAGGGCAGTAGCTTGTTGTTCTTGATGCATTTAGATGGCCTCGTGTTGTTAATCGCAGATCGGTGCCATATTTGTTTTGCTTGCCATTTGCAAACCATGCATCCGTTTCCGGTGATCTTCATATCGATTTCGACCGAAATCAACTCATCTTTCTAGTGGGACTCTTGGTTTTCCAAGTTGAGGCCAGGTTCAATCTTTCCTTTCCGAAGCATGCATATGCATTGCATTTCACGTTCCGCATATCATGCCATGTTTTGCATCATGTTGCTTGTGCATTGCACGTGGTTGATTGTGGTTCCCTTTGTTTGTGTTCTTGCTTTGGGTAGAGGCGGGAGACGAGTACGTGAACAAGGAGCCCGTTGAGCATGCTTACGAGGATCAAGGTAACGTCAACTCGGAGAACTTTGTAGGCAAGATGACCATACCCTCGAAATCACTTCTATCTTTGCTTGCTAGATACTCGCTCTTTTGCTATGCGTATGCTACGATACTTACCACTTTCTTATCATGCCTCCCATATTGCCATGTCAAGCCTCTAACCCACCTTGTCCTAGCAAACCGTTGTTTGGTTATGTTACCGCTTTGCTCAGCCCCTCTTATAGTGTTGCTAGTTGCAGGTGAAGATTAGAGTTTGTTCCTTGTTGGAACATGTTTATTGTTGCGATATCATTATTATATCTTGTCTCTTTTAATGCATCTATATACTTGGTTAAGGGTGGAAGGCTCGGCCTTATGCCTGGTGTTTTGTTCCACTCTTGCCGCCCTAGTTTCCGTCATACCGGTGTTATGTTCCTTGATTTTGCGTTCCTTACACGGTTGGGTTATAATGGGAACCCCTTGACAGTTCGCCTTGAATAAAACTCCTCCAACAATGCCCAACATTGGTTTTACCATTTGCCACCTAGCCTCTTTTCCCTTGGGTTCCGTGGACTCAAGGGTCATCTTTATTTTAAACCCCCAGGCCAGTGCTCCTCTGAGTGTTGGTCCAACTTGTCAGCCGCCGGTGGCCACCAGGGGCAACTCTGGGATGGCCTACCGGAAGTTTAGACAATCTGGTGTGCCCTGAGAATGAGATATGTGCAGCTCCTATCGGGATTTGTTGGCACATTCGGGTGGCTTTGCTGGTTTAGTTTTACCATTGTCGAGATATCTTGTAACTAGGATCCCGAGTCTGATCGGGTTGTCTTGGGAGAAGGAATATCCTTCGTTGACCGAGAGAGCTTGTGATGGGCTAAGTTGGGACACCCCTGCAGGGATTTGAACTTTCGAAAGCCGTGCCCGTGGTTATGGGCAGATGGGAATTTGTTAATGTCCGGTTGTAGAAAACCTGAATCTTAACTTAATTAAAATGAATCAACAGAGTGTGTGGCCGTGATGGTCTCTTTTGTTGGGGATCGTAGCAGAAATTTAAAATTTTCTACACATCACCAAGATCAATCTATGGAGTAATCTAGCAACGAGGGGAAGGGGAGTGCGTCTACATACCCTAGTAGATCGCTAAGCAGAAGCGTTGCAATAACGCGGATGAAGGAGTCGTACTCGCAGCGATTCAGATCGTGATTGATTCCGATCTAAGCGCCGAACAACGGCGCCTCCGCGTTCAACACACGTGCAGCCCGGTGACGTTTCCCACGGCTTGATCCAGCAGGGGGAGAAGGAGAGGTTGGGGAAGACTCCATCCAGCAGTAGCACGACGGCGTGGTGGTGGTGGAGGAGCGCGGAACTCCAGCAGGGCTTCGCCAAGCACTACGAGAGATGAGGAGGGAGAGAGGTAGGGTTGCGCCAAGAGGGAGATGATCTCGTGTGTCTTGCAGCCCCCAATACCTCAAGTATATATAGGGGAAGGGAAGGGGCTGCCCCCCCCCATCTAGGGTTCCCTCCCTAGGGGTGGCGGCAGCCCCAAAACCCATCTAGGGTGGCGGGCAATGGGGAGAGAGGGGGGTGCACCTAGGGTGGGCCTTAAGGCCCATCTGGACCTAGGGTTTGCCCCCTCCCACTCTGCCTTGCGCCTTGGGCCTTGGTGGGGTGAAATGGATGGAATTTCTTGAAACATAACTCACTTCACTTATAATCGAATTTGGAAAAGCACCAGCCCACCTGGGGCTGGTCCCCTCCCACACTTGGCCCACGCAGCCTTCTAGGGCTGGTGGACCCCCGGTGGTCCCGGTACGTTACCGATAGCACCCGAAACCTTTCCGGTGACCAAAACGGGACTTCTCATATATAAATCTTTACCTCCGGACCATTCTGGAACTCCTCGTGACGTCCGAGATCTCATCCGGGACTCCGAACAACATTCGGTAACCATGTACATACTTTCCATATAACCCTAGCGTCATCGAACCTTAAGTGTGTAGACCCTACGGGCTCGGGAGTCATGCAGACATGGCTGAGACAACTCTCCTATCAATAACCAACAGTGGGATGTGGATACCCATGTTGGTTCCCACATGCTCCACGATGATCTCATCGGATGAACCACGATGTCTAGGATTCAATCAATCCCGTATACAATTCCCTTTGTCTATCGGTACGATACTTGCCCGAGATTCAATCATCGGTATCTCGATACCTTGTTCAATCTCGTTACCGGCAAGTCTCTTTACTCGTTCCGTAACACATCATCCCATGATCAACTCCTTGGTTACATTGTGCACATTATGATGATGTTCTACCGAGTGGGCCCAGAGATACCTCTCCGTTACACGGAGTGACAAATCCCAGTCTCGATTTGTGCCAACCCAACAGACACTTTCGAAGATACCTGTAGTGCACCTTTATAGCCACCCAGTTACGTTGTGACGTTTGGCACACCCAAAGCACTCCTACGGTATCCGGGAGTTGCACATTCTCATGGTCTAAGGAAATGATACTTGACATTAGAAAAGCTTTAGCATACGAACTACACGATCTTGTGCTAGGCTTAGGATTGGGTCTTGTCCATCACATCATTCTCCTAATGATGTGATCCCGTTATCAACGACATCCAATGTCCATGTTCAGGAAACCGTAACCATCTATTGATCAATGAGCTAGTCAACTAGAGGCTTACTAGGGACATGGTGTTGTCTATGTATCCACACATGTATCTGAGTTTCCTATCAATACAATTCTAGAATGTATGATAAACGATTATCATGAACAATGAAATATAATAATAACTAATTTATTATTGCCTCTAGGGCATATTTCCAACAGTCTCCGACTTGCACTAGAGTCAATAATCTAGTTCACATCGCTATGTGATTAACACTCACAGGTCAAATCGCCATGTGACCAACATTCAAAGAGTTTGCTAGAGTCAATAATCTAATTCACATCACTATGTGATTAACACTCAATGAGTTCTGGGTTTGATCATGTTATGCTTGTGAGAGAGGTTGTAGTCAACGGGTTTGCAATATTCAGATCCCTATGTATTTTGCAAAAATTTATGTCATATCGTACATGCAGCTACCACGTTCCACTTGGAGGTATTCCAAATTGTTGCTCCATTATACGTATCTGGTATCTCTACTCAGAGCTATTCGGATAGGTGTTAATCTTGCATCGACGTAACTCTTTACGTCGAACTCTTTATCACCTCCATAACCGAGAAACATTTCCTTATTCCTCTAAGGATAATTTTGACCGCTATCTGGTGATCCACTCCTAGATCACCTTTGTACCCTCTTGCCAGACATATGACAAGGCACACATCTGGTGCGGTACTCAGCATGGCATACCGTATAGAGCCTATGACAAAAGCATAGGGGACGACCTTCGTCCTTCCTCTTTCTTCTGTCGTGGTCAATCTTTGAGTCTTACTCAACTTCACACCTTACAACTCAGGTAAGAACCCCTTCTTTGACTGATCTATTTTTAACTCCTTCAAAAACATGTCAAGGTGTGCATTTTTGAAAGTATCATCAGGCGTCTTGATCTATCTCTATAGATCTTGATGCCCAATATGTAAGCGGCTTTATCCAGGTCTTCCTTTGAAAATCACGCTTCAAACAACCGTTTATGCTTTCCAGAAATTCTGCATTATTTCGAATCAACAATATGTCATCCACATATACTTATCAGAAATGTTGTAGTGCTCCGACTTACTTTCTTGTAAATACAAGTTTCTAGCAAACATTGTATAAACCTAAAAGCTTTGATCACTCCATCAAAGCATATATTCCGACTCCGAGATGCTCGCTCTAGTCCATAGACGGATCACTGGAGCCAGCATACCTTTTAGCATCTTTAGGATCGACAAAACTTTGATTGTATCACATACAACTCTTTCTTACGAAAAATGTTAAGAAAACTTGTTTTTGACATCCATCTGTCAGATTTCATAATCGAAAAATACAGCTAATGCTAACATGATTCCGACGGACTTAAGCATCGCTATGGGTGAGGAATTCTCATCGTAGTCAACTCCTTAAACTTGTGAAAAGACTCTTTCCCACAAGTTGAGCTTCATAGACGGTAACATTACCGCCCATGTCCGTCTTCTTCTTAAAGATCCATTTATCTCAATGGCTTCCCGATCATCGGGCAAGTCCACCAAAGTCCATACTTTGTTCTGATACATGGATCCTATCTCGGATTTCATGGCTTCTAACCATTTGTCGGAATACGGGCCCACCATCGCTTCTCCATAGCTCATAGGTTGATTGTTGTCTAACAACATGATATCTAAGACAGGATTACTGTACGACTCAGGAGTAGTACATATCCTTGTCGAACTACGAGGTTCGATAGCAACTTGATCCAAAGCTTCATGATCACTATCATTAACTTCCTATTCAACAGACGTAGGCGCCACAGAAAACATCTTTCTGTGTTGCATCACTCTCTGGTTGAAGTAAAGGTTCGACAACCTCATCAAGTTCTATCTTCCTCCCACTTAATTCTTTCAAGAGAAAACTCCTTCTCGAGAAAGGACCCGTTCTTAGCGACAAACAATTTGCCCTCGGATCTGAGATAGAAGGTGTACCCAACTATCACCTTTGGGTATTCTATGAAGATGTGTTTGTCCGCTTTGGGTTTGAGCTTCTCCGGCTGAAGCCTTAGGCATCGCAGCCTCAAACATTAAGAAACGACAACTTTGGTTTCTTGCCAAACCAATGTTCATATGACGTCGACTAAACGGACTTAGCTGGTGTCCTATCTAAAGTGAATGCAGCTGTCTCTAACGCATAACCTCAAAATGAAAACGGTAGATCGGTAAGAGACATCATAGATCGCACCATATCTCATAGGGTTCGATTACGATGTCCAGACACACCATTACCCTGTGGTGTTCCAGGTGGCTTTAACTGTGAAACAATTCCACAATGTCTTAAGTGATTGCCAAACTCATAACTCAGAAATTATCATCGATCAGATCGTAGGAATTTGATCTTCTTGTTATGATGGTTCTTAACTTCACTCTGAAATCGCTTGAACTTTTCAAATGCTTCAGACTTGTGCTTCATTAATTAAATATACCTATATCTACTCAAATCGTCATTGAAGATGAGAAAATAGCGATATCCACCGCACGCTTCAATTCTCATTGGATCACACGCATCAGCATGTATGATTTCCAACAAGTCACTTGCCCGTTTCATTGTACCTGAAAACGGGGTCTTAGTCATCCTGCCCATGAGGCATGGCTCGCATGTGTCAAGCGATTCAAAATCAAGTGACTCCAAACATCCATCGACATGGAGTTTCTTCATGCATCTTACGCCAATATGACCTAAGCGGCAGTGCCACAAGAAAGTGGTACTATCATTATTAACTCTACATCTTTTGGCATGAACATGCGTATTACCACGACCGAGATTCATTGAACCATTCACATAGGGTGCATGACCATGAAAGGTATTATTCATGTAAAAAGAATAACCATTATTCTCTAACTTAAATGAATAACCGTATTGCAATGAACATGATCTAATCATATTCATGCTCAACGTAGACACCTGATAACATTTATCTAGGTTCAATACTAATCCCAAAAGCAGATGGAGCATGCGATGGTGATCTCATCAACTTTGGAAACACTTCCAACACACATCGTCACCTCGCCCTTAGCCAGTCTCTGTTTAGTCCGTAGCTTTTGCTTCAAGTCACCAATAATAGCAACTGAACCGGTATCCAATACCCAGGTGCTACCAGGAGTACTAGTGAGGTACACATTAATAACACATATATACTTTGTTGAAGTTGCCAGCCTTCTTATCTACCATGCATTTGGGGTAATTCCGCTACCAGTGACCGTTCCCCTTACAACAGAAGCACTTAGTCCCGGGTTTGGGTTCAACCTTGGGTTCCTTCACTGGAGCGGCAACTGGTTTGCCATCCATGAAGTTTCCCTTCTAGCCCTTGCCCTTCTTGAAACCAGTGGTCTTGTTAAACCATCAACACTTGATGCTCCTTCTTGATTTCTACCTTTTGCGGTCTTAAGCACCGCGAACAGCTCCGGGATCAACTCCATCCCTTGCATGTCATAGTTCATCACAACGATCTAGTAGCTTAGTGATAGTGGCTAGAGAACTCTATCAATCACTATCTTATCTGGAAGTTTAACTCCCACTTGATTTAAGTGATTGTAGCACCCAGACATTCTGAGCACATGCTCACTAGCTGAGCTATTCTCCTCCATCTTGTTGGCAAAAGAACTTGTCAGAGGTCTCATACCTCTCAACACGGGCATGAGCCTAAAATCCCAATTTCAGCTCTTGGAACATCTCATATGTCTTATGGCGTTCAAAACGTCATTGGAATCCCGATTCTAAGCCGTAAAGTATGGTGCACTAAACTATCAAGTAGTCATCAGGATGTGTCTGTCAGGTGTTCACAACATCCACAGACGACATTGTAGGGGTTTGCACATCGAACGGTGCATCAAAGACGTAAGCCTTCTGTGTAGCAGTGAGGACACTCCTAGGACTACGGACCCAGTCCGCATCATTGCTTACAATATCTTTCAACTTGGTCTTTCTCTAGGAACATATTGAAACAGGGAGCTACAACATTAGCTATTTATCTACAACATATTTGCAAAGACAATTTAGACTATGTTCATGATAATTAAGTTCATCTAATCAAATTATTTAATGAACTCCCACTCAGATAGACATCCCTCTAGTCATCTAAGTGAAACATGATCCGAGTCAACTAGGCCGTGTCCGATCATCACGTGAGACGAACTAGTCAACATCGGTGAACATCTTCATGTTGATCGTATCTTCTATACGACTCATGCTCGACCTTTCGGTCTTCCCTGTTCCGAGGCCATGTCTGTACATGCCAGGCTCGTCAAGTCAACCTAAGTGTATTGCGTGTGTAAATCTGGCTCACACCCGTTGTATTCGAACGTTAGAATCTATCACACCCGATCATCACGTGGTGCTTTGAAACAACAAACCTTCGCAACGGTGGACAGTTAGGGGGAACACTTTCTTGAAATTATTGCGAGGGGTCATCTTATTTAAGCTACCGTCGTTCTAAGCAAATAAGATGTAAAACATGATAAACATCACATGCAACGAAATAGTGACATGATATGGCCAATATCATTTTGCTCATTTTGATCTCCATCTTCGGGGCGCCATGATCATCATCGTCACCGGCATGACACCATGATCTCCATCATCATGATCTCCATCATCGTGTCTTCATGAAGTCATCTCGTCAACTATTACTTTTACTACTATGGCTAACGGTTTAGCAATAAAGTAAAGCAATTACATGACGTTTAAGTTGACACGCAGGTCATAAATAAATTAAGACAACTCCTATGGCTCCTGCCGGTTGTCATACTCATCGACATGCAAGTTGTGATTCCTATTACAAGAACATGATCAATCTCATACATCACATATATCATTCATCATATCCTTTTGGCCATATCACATCACAAGGCATATACTGCAAAAACAAGTTAGACGTCCTCTAATTCTTGTTGCAAATTTTTACGTGGCTGCTATAGGTTTCTAGCAAGAACGTTTCTTACCTACGCCAAAACCACAACGTGATATGCCAATTTCTATTTACCCTTCATAAGGACCCTTTTCATCGAATCCGATGCGGCTAAAGTGGGAGAGACAAACACCCGCTAGCCACCTTATGCAACTAGTGCATGTCAGTCGGTGGAACCTGTCTCACGTAAGAGTATGTGTAAGGTCGGTCCGGGCCGCTTCATCCCACGATGCCACCGAATCAAGATAAGACTAGTAACGGCAAGTATATTGACAAAATCGACGCCCACAACAACTTGTGTTCTACTCGTGCATAGAAACTACGCATAGACCTAGCTCATGATGCCACTGTTGGGGATCGTAGCAGAAATTTAAAATTTTCTACGCATCACCAAGATCAATCTATGGAGTAATCTAGCAACGAGGGGAAGGGGAGTGCATCTACATACCCTAGTAGATCGCTAAGCGGAAGCGTTGCAAGAACGCGGATGAAGGAGTTGTACTCGCAGCGATTCAGATCACGGTTGATTCCGATCTAAGCGCCGAACAACGACGCCTCCGCGTTCTACACACGTGCAGCCCGGTGACGTCTCCCACGCCTTGATCCAGCAAGGGGAGAAGGAGAGGTTCGGGAAGACTCCGTCCAGCAGCAGCACGACGGCGTGGTGGTGGTGGAGGAACGCGGAACTCCAGCAGGGCTTCGCCAAGCACTACGAGAGACGAGGAGGGAGAGAGGTAGGGCTGCGCCAAGAGGGAGATGATCTCGTGTCTCTTGCAGCCCCCAATACCTCAAGTATATATAGGGGAAGGGAAGGGGCTGCGCCCCCATCTAGGGTTCCCTCCCTAGGGGTGGCGGCAGCCGCAAAACCCATCTAGGGTGGAAGACAAAGGGGGAGAGAGGGGGTGCACCTAGGCTGGGCCTTAAGGCCCATATCGACCTAGGGTTTGCCCCCTCCCACTCTCCCTTGCGCCTTGGTGGGGGCGCACCAGCCCACCTGGGGCTGGTCCCCTCCCACACTTCGCCCACGCAGCCTTCTAGGGCTGGTGGCCCCACCTGGTGGACCCCCGGGACCCTCCCGGTGGTCCCGGTACGTTACCGATAGCACCCGAAACCTTTCCGATGACCAAAACGGGACTTCTCATATATAAATCTTTACCTCCGGAACATTCTGAAACTCCTCATGACGTCTGGGATCTCATCCGGGACTCCGAACAACATTCAGTAACCGTGTACATACTTTCCATATAACCCTAGCGTCATCGAACCTTAAGTGTGTACACCCTACGGGCTCGGGAGTCATGCAGACATGGCCGAGACAACTCTCATGTCAATAACCAACAGCGGGATCTGGATACCCATGTTGGTTCCCACATGCTCCACGATGATCTCATCGGATGAACCACGATGTCAAGGATTCAATCAATCCCGTATACAATTCCCTTTGTCTATCGGTACGATACTTGCCCGAGATTCGATCGTCGGTATCCCGATACCTTGTTCAATCTCGTTACCGGCAAGTCTCTTTACTCGTTCCGTAACACATCATCCCGTGATCAACTCCTTGGTCACATTGTGCACATTATGATGATGTCCTACCGAGTGGGGAAACAGATACCTCTCCGTTACACGGAGTGACAAATCCCAGTCTCGATTCGTGCCAACCCAACAGACACTTTCGGAGATACCCGTAGTGCACCTTTATAGCCACCCAGTTACGTTGTGACGTTTGGCACACCCAAAGCACTTCTGCGGTATCCGGGAGTTGCACAACCTCATGGTCTAAGGAAATGATACTTGACATTAGAAAAGCTTTAGCATACGAACTACACGATCTTGTGCTAGGCTTAGGATTGGGTCTTGTCCATCACATCATTCTCCTAATGATGTGATCCCGTTATCAACGACATCCAATGTCCATGGTCAGGAAACCGTAACCATCTATTGATCAACGAGCTAGTCGACTAGAGGCTTACTAGGGACATGGTGTTGTCTATGTATCCACACATGTATCTGAGTTTCCTATCAGTATAATTCTAGCATGGATAATAAACAATTATCATGAACAATGAAATATAATAATAACTAATTTATTATTGCCTCTAGGGCATATTTCCAACATCTTTTCGGCAGAGTCCGGGAAGAGAACACGGTCTCGAGTTTATGCTCGAACGTAGGTTGTTCTAGGATCACTTCGTGGTCATAGTTTCTCGACCGTGCCTTGCCTTCTCTTCTCGCTCTCATTTTCGTATGTTAGCCACCATATATGCTAGTGCTTGCTGCAGCTCCACATCATACCTTTCCCTACCTATAAGCTTAAATAGTCTTGATTGGGAGGGTGTGAGAATGCTGAGTCCCCATGACTCACAGTTTACTTCCACAACCAGATGCAGGGACCGATGATACCGCTCCAGGAGATTCGACTGAGCTCAAGTGGGAGCTCGATGATGACTCAGGACAATATTATGTTTCCTTTCCAAACGATCAGTAGTGGAGCCCAGTTGGGGCGATCGGGGTCATTATGCATTTGGGGTTGTCCTTATTTTGGTTCCGTAGTCGGACCTTGATTGTATCTGGATGAATGTTATGATATTTATGCTATTGTGTGACGTGGCGAGTGTAAGCCAACTATGTAACTCTTTTCCTTATTTATTACATGGGCTGTGTGAAGATTACCCCACTTGCGACATTGCTTACAATGCGGTTATGCCTCTAAGTCATGCTTCGACATGTGGGAGATATAGCCGCATCGTGGGCGTTACAAGTTGGTATCAGAGCCTTCCCCGACTTAGGAGCCCCCCTGCTTGATCGAACCGCTGGCGTTGTTGAGTCTAGAAAAATGTTTTGAGTCATTTAGGATTTTATATATCGGAGAGTAGGTTTCTTTTTACTCCTCAGTCCCTTCGTCGCTCTGGTGAGGCATCCTGACGTAGAGTTTTGACTCTTCTCTTCTCAAATTTCACTAATTTTTTTTAGGATCACGCGGGTATTTTGGAATCGTTCCGATGGTTTTGTGACGAGAACATTATTCTTGGTGCCTCCTAACATTTAGAGGTTGTGGCAGTGTCCCGGGGAGTTGATCTCCAAGGTGTTGTCGTCACAATTTTATCATTGCAGTTCTGAAATACCTGAGTTTCGCCGACATCGAAAATCTCTTTTATGCAGTTGTTGGTGAGATAACCTCGACGCCACCCAGTACTGGGGCGGGAGTTCAGGAGTATTGCCATAACTCGTATAACGGATGCTTTTCGAAGGTTGAGGTAAATGATTTCCGAAGGTTTCTTGGTTATGTGTTGAAGGATGGATACAGCTGGATGTAGGATTTGCTAGCTTCGGGTGAGATATTATGCTTCCCCTGTATCCCCAACACCTGATTGCATAACCGGAAAGGTTCGGGAGTTTCATAGGTGGTAATTCATGTAGCTCTAGTATTTCTTCCGCGAATATTTGGTTTGTGATTGGGTAATCCTCACCAAGTATTTGTTCTTGTCCGTACCTTGTTGTTTTATTCTTCTACCTCTACCTAAGTGGCTTCTCAATTTATGGAAGTGTGACCATTTAATTCAGAATTCATTCGTTCGTTTTATTCGGATGTTAAGACTATATGTTGCAATTTCGATCCATTTGATTCATCTTGAATATATGTCTGTCAAGATGCTAACGGATGTCACCCTCTTCAGGATGGCTCCTCCAACGCATCAGAATCCTGATCCGCTACCACCACCTCCACCTCCGGAGGCATGGCAAGCTGTGATGGCCGCTACCAATGTCAACATGCAGATGCTTATGCAACTCTTGCAAGAGCACAACCAAGGAAACCAAGGCCATGGCAACTTTCAGAATCAGTTTGCTACACTCAACCAGTTCCTCACAAACCAGCCAAAGACCTTCAGTAACTGTGTCGAGGCAATAGACGCTAATGATTGGCTCGTGGATATCTGCAAGCATTTCAAGTGCAGCAACGTCAGGCCTGAGGACTTTGTCAAGTTTGCTTCGTTCCAACTCAAAGACCAAGCTGCTGAGTGGTATCAGCAATATAAAGATTCCAGAGGAGGTCGTGTGATTACCTGGGATGCATTCCGTCAAGACTTCAAAGCTCACCACATTCCTCAGAGTGTTGTTGAGAGCAAGCGTGAGGAGTTCCGCAATCTGAAGCAAGGCAGCTTGTCTGTTTACGAGTACAACATCATGTTCCATAAGCTCGCTCATTTTGCTAAGCAAGACGTCCCTGACGAGAAGTGCATGATTTATCAGTTCAGAGGTGGCCGCAGATAAGATCTCCAACTAGCTCTCGTGCTTTTTGAGCCGAAGAAGTACGATGAATTTTACAACATGGCACTGAAATAAGAGACTTCTCAGCTCAAGTGCGATGCTTCCAAGAAGCGAGTCAGGGATGCAACTCCTTCCTCAACTCAAGTGGCAACTAAGCAACAAAAGTATTGGTTGCCTCCTCCTCCGTTCCGTCAGCCTTATTAGCAGAAGAGCAAAGGTGGCAATGGATCTTCCCACCCACCCAACCCAGGCTTTCAGAACAAGACTTCGTCTCATGCTCCAAGATCAAGTGCTCCGTATCACCGTCCGCTCTCGGAGGTTACGTGCAACAAGTGTCATCAGAAGGGTCACTATGCCAACAAATGCTTCAATCAGAGGCGTCTTCCTCCTCCTCCTGTGAGATCTGCCAGCAACGCAGTGGTCAAGCATAATCCCAAGTTTGCAAAGGTCAACATGATGAACGCAGCTCAGGCAGAGGACTCGTCAGATGTGATAATGGGTAACCTTCCTGTTAACGATATTCCTGCAAAAGTTCTTTTTGACACTGGTGCATCGCATTGTTTCATCTCAAGACCATTTGCAACTAAGCATGAGTTGGCTTTCCAAGATTTGCATAGACCATTAGCAGTTGTCTCACCGGGTAAATGCTTGCACACAAGCTACATGGTTCCGGATGTTTCTATCACGTTGGGCAACTATAAGTTTCTGTCTTCTCCAATGGTCCTTGGTAACTTGGATATTGATCTTATTCTCGGAATGGACTGGCTTTCTAAGCACAAGGCTCAGCTTGATTGTGCTGCCAGGCAGATTCAATTGACACATTCGTCTGAGGATGTAATTGTCTTTGCTGTGCGTGATGATACCATTCGACTGCTTTCTCTCAACGAGAAGGGCGAGTTGGATGCCATATCTCAGATTCTAGTCATTTGCGAATATCAAGACGTCTTTCCAGAAGAGCTTACAGGAATGCCTCCTCACCGGCTAGTTGAATTCGTCATCAATCTTGAGCCTGGCACGGAACCTGTTTGCAAACGTCCTTACAAGCTTGGACCTGAAGAGTTGAAGGAGCTGAAGAAACAACTCGATATTCAAGAGTGTATGGGTCTCATCCGACCAAGTTCTTCTCCATGGGGTTGTGGTGTTCTTTTTGTCATGAAGGATGGAACGGACCGACTCTGTGTCGACTACCGTCCATTGAACAAGAAGACCATAAAGAACAAGTACCCACTTCCCAACATCAATGAGCTTTTCGAACAACTCAAAGGTGCTCAAGTATTCTCCAAGCTTGATCTCCGTATGGGCTATCATCAGATTCGCATTCGTGAAGAAGATATCCCCAAGACAGCGCTCAGACCAAGCTATGGTTCATATGAATACAATGTCATGTCTTTTGGTCTTGTCAACGCTCCTCCAACTTTCTCTCGCATGATGAACTTCATCTTCAATGCCTACACAAATGACTTCGTCTTGGTCTACCTCGATGACATTCTGGTCTTTTCCAAGAACAAGGAGGATCATGCCAAGCACTTGAGATTGGTTCTGGACAAACTCAGAGAACATCAGTTCTATGCGAAGTTTTCAAAGTGTTAGTTTTGGCTCGATGAGGTTCTCTACCTTGGGCATATCATCTCTGCCAAGGGCATAGCTGTTAATCCTGAGAAGGTGTCTGCAATTGTGAATTGGGAACCACTTCAGAATGTGAAGCAACTCCGCAGCTTCCTTGGGCTCGCAAGCTATTATCGAAGGTTCGTTGAGAACTTCTCAAAGATCGCGAAGCCTCTTTCCAACCTCCTCCATAAGCATGTGAAGTATGTCTGGTCGCCTGAATGTGACATCGCTTTCAACACCCTGAAAGAGAAGTTAGTCACTGATGAAGCTATGTACCTAGGGTAGGGGCACGGACCCGTCCTAAAAAGCCCTACCCGAGGACATCCCTAGAAGGAGTCACCTTTCAAATGACTTGAAGGTATCCCACTCGACGGGTTCAAGACACTCGACCAAAGAAACTATCACTCGACCATGAAGCCAACCACTCGACTGTCAGAAGACCTAAAGTCACTCCGCAGGCAAACGGCCGGCTATTAAGTAGTCTTTATGGTCATTATAACACTTTATTAGGGGCGTTACCAGTAACGCCTAACCTTAAATGTACCTAAAACCCTGCATTACTGAGGGCAGGAGGGGGCCGGTGAACTCTATATAAGCCACCCCCTCCTCAGTATGAGGGGTTTGCACCCCTGTTATCTACACACACATAATCCGATCGACCGCCTCAGGGCACCGAGACGTAGGGCTGTTACTTCCTCCGAGAAGGGCCTGAACTCGTAAACATTGTGTGCTTACAACTTCCCGATAGCTAAGATCTAGCCTCTCCATACAGACCCCCTTACATTACTGTCAGACTTAGAACCACGACAGTTGGCGCCCACCATGGGGTAGGAGTCTTAGCGCCTAATTGGAGAAGTTGGATTTTTCCGATCCATTTGATCATGGTTTCCTACGGAGTTTTGGTAGAGGGCCGCGAGATCCGTCTCGACGCGCTCACCTTCATCGCCGACGACTCCGCGTGGCTCCAGGAGGCGCCACTCGACATCGACGCGCTCCCCGTCCGCGGTGCGACACACTTCCGCGCGTGCATTCGTGGCGTCCTCCTGCGGCAGCCGTCGACCCAATATCGGTCGGCCCCCGTGTCGTCTCCCCGCCCCGTCTCCCACCAGCGCAAGCGCTCAGGTCGATCAAGACTCCAGCGGTGGGTGAGGCACGCCATGGCCCGCCAGTCGGCGGCCCCACAAGTGGCGGCAATCGAGCCCGACGAATCCCTCGGCGGCCTGTTCGATCTATCGACTGGCTCCGCAGAGACCGCATCCGAGTGCGATAGCAGCGACCCTTTGGCTGAGGTTCTGGCAGTCAAGGGGACACACAGTCCTCCCGGATTCCCTCGCGCTGATGGGGGCGCGGGTGGAGGCGACCCATCGCATCCCCACGACGAGTACCTCCCCGAACCTCTCACGTCATTGCAGCGAGAGGAGCTTCGCCGCCGGAACATGGACGCGCTCCACACTCCTATTGTTGAAGAAACCCCCGAGGCCCGGGCTTTGGAGGACGCGCGCTTGGCTAACCTGGCCGAGCACACTCGACTGGAGAATCTACAATGAATACTCGACGAGCAAGTGCGTCAGCGAGCTCCCGAGTCCAGTCGATGACAGGAAGCTCCCGAATCCAGTCGACGTCGGCTCTTCCCGCCGCCGCAGGTATACCGAACCCCAGTTCAGAATTTGGCCACCGCGGCCCGTATAGCGGAGTCAATTCAGCCTTCCCAGTCGGAGGCTGGCAGGGGCTTGTTGCAGATCAGAGCGTTGCTCCGAGCGGCAGGAAACCAGAATTCCGCCGTTTCTCAGTCGCGGCACCGGATCCACACTCGATTCGTTGCAACAGAAACAGTCCAGTCAGCTCACAGCCCGAGATCGCCCCCGAGGCGTGAGGTACGTGGGGACCGGCACGATCAGTACAGAAGAAATGAGCAGTATGATCACCGACCCGACCGTGATGATCGACGTCGAGTGCCACCCCCTCCCCCGAGGAGTGGGTCATATGCGCCTCGACATCAAGATGACAGGCGCCCCCATAATGCTGGGCAGAGGATTCCAGTCGACCCCATGGACCCAGGCTTTGACGCGAGATCCATCCTCGTTCAAGGTTTGGTTGACAGGAACAGAGCTCATCGAGAGGGCCACAACAGAGATGCGCCCGCCGGCAGCAGGGTACATGCTTCGGGGCCAGAATGTTTCAGTCGAGCCATCAGGGCCGTGGTGATTCCTCCCAACTTCAGGCTGGCGACTGGAGTCAGCAAGGTCACCGGTGAATCCAAGCCTGACACATGGCTCGAAGATTACCGAGTGGCAGTGCAGATTGGCAGTGGCAATGATGAGGTGGCCATGAAGCATTTGCCTCTCATGTTAGAAGGCTCAGCCAGAGCGTGGCTGAATCAGTTGGCACCCAGCAGTATTTACACTTGGGAGGACCTCTCCCGAGTGTTTATCACAACCTTCGAAGGAACATGCAAGCGACCTGCAGGCCTTACAGAGTTGCGGTCTTGCGTACAGAAGCCGAATGAAACACTGAGGGAATACATCCAGAGGTGGATCACACTGCACCACTCGGTTGAGAATGTGCCAGACCATCAAGCAGTTTGCGCTTTCAAGGAAGGCGTCAAATACAGAGAGTTGAATCTGAAGTTCGGTCGAACTGGAGAGATGTCTCTGAATCGGATGATGGAGATTGCCACCAAGTACGCTAATGGTGAAGACGAAGACCGACTCCGAAGTGGCAAACTCAAATCAGTCGCCCAAGAAACCGGAGGAAACTCCAGTCGGAAGCAGAAGCGGAAGGCCGAGCCAGCCGCTCCCGGGGGAGGCCCTGGCCGTGGCCCAGGGAAACATCAAGGGGAAACCCAAGGGCATCTGGAAGCCTGAGAAAGTTAAGGATCAGGATGGGAATGATGTTTTGGACCTGCCATGTCACATCCACACCAAGAAAGATGAAGAGGGTAATTTTATTTACCCCAAGCATACCACTCGACAGTGCCGGCTCCTAATCCAGCAGTTTCAGGGCAAGCAACCCAAGGATAAAGAAAAAGAGCCAGACAGGGTTGAGGACAAGGATGATAGTGACGATGGATACCCTCAGGTCAATTTCACCCTGATGATTTTTGCCGATGTCGAAAGCAAAAGTCGACTGAAAGTCATTAACCGTGAGGTGAACATGGTTGCTCCGGCAACACCCAGTTACCTGAAATGGTCTCAGACTGCCATCACATTCCACCAGTCTGATCACCCGACGCACATTGCCACCCCTAGGAGTCCAGCTTTGGTGGTCGACCCAGTTGTCGAAGGCACTCGACTGACCAAAGTCCTGATGGATGGCGGCAGTGGCCTGAACATACTGTACGCTGAAACTTTGAAAGGAATGGGCATTCCGATGTCCAGACTCAGTACCAGTAAATGAGCTTCCACGGAGTCATTCCTGGGAAGAAAGCCGAGTCACTCGGCCAGATTGCTCTTGATGTGGTTTTTGGTGATTCAAAGAATTACCGCAAGGAAAAGTTGACATTTGAGGTTGTGGACTTCCAGAGTGCTTATCATGCCATTTTGGGCAGGCCAGCTTACGCACGCTTCATGGCTCGACCATGTTACGTGTATCTCAAATTGAAGATGCCTGGCCCCAAGGGTGTGATCACTGTTACATGCAACCGAAAGAAAGCAGAAGAGTGTTTTCAGAAGGGATCAAAGATCGCTGATGCTCAGATGGTAGTGGTCGAGCTAAAAGAGTACCAAAAGACTGCCGATCCGAGTGAATTGCTGCGAGCTAAGAAGCCTGCCTCAGAGTCAGCTTTTCAGTCATCTGGTGAAACAAAGACAGTCCACACTCACCCGACCGACCCCGACGCTGCTCCGACTCACATCTCAACGACGCTCGACTCCAAATAGGAAGAAGCGCTCATCCAGCTCCTCCGTGAGAACTGGGACATCTTCGCATGGAAACCCTCTGACATGCCTAGAGTTCCCAGGGGGCTGGCTGAGCACCGTCTACGAGTCGACCCAAAATTCAAGCCTGTGAAGGAACATCTTCGACGATCCGCTGTCCAGAAGAAGCAAGCCATCGGCGAGGAGGTGGCTCGGCTCTTAGCAGCGGAGTTCATCCGAGAGATTTACCACTCCGAGTGGCTCGCCAATGTCGTCATGGTCCCCAAGAAGGACAAGTCACTCCGCATGTGCATTCATTTCAAACATATCAATCAGGCCTGCCCGAAAGATCATTTTCCTCTCCCTCGCATCGACCAAATAGTTGACTCGACTGCAGGGTGCGAGAGATTGTCTTTTCTAGATGCCTATTCCGGGTACCATTAGATCCGTCTGTATGGGCCCGACGAGATCAAAACAGCTTTCATCACTCCATTCGGATGCTTGTGTTACGTCACCATGCCGTTCGGCCTCAAGAACGCCGGAGCCACATTCATGAGAATGATTCAGAAGTGTTTACTCACTCAAATCAGTCCGAATGTGGAGGCATACATGGATGATATCGTGGTAAAATCCCGGAAAGGTTCCGACCTACGGGCTCACCTTGCTGAAACCTTTGCCAACCTCAGGAGGTACGATATCAAGCTCAATCCATCAAAGTGCACTTTCGGAGTTCCAGGTGGAAAGTTACTCGGTTTTCTCGTTTCCGAACGGGGGATCGACGCCAATCCTGAAAAAATTGGTACCATACTCCGGATGAAGCGTCCTATACGCGTGCACGATGTCCAAAAGCTTACAGACTGCTTGGCCGCTTTAAGTCGATTCATTTCTCGTCTCGGTGAAAAGGCGTTGCCTATTTACCGACTGATGAAGAAGTCCGACAAGTTCGAGTGGACTCCAGAAGCTGATGCAGCGTTTGCAGAGCTCAAAGCCCTGCTCTCCACCCAGCCGGTGCTTGCTGCCCCAATCAGCAAAGAGCCTCTGCTGCTTTACATTGCTGCCACAGGACAAGTTGTCAGTACAGTACTTACGGTCGAGCGGGAAGAGGAAGGAAAGGCCTTCAGAGTTCAACGCCCAGTATATTATGTGTCTGAAGTTTTGACCCCTTCAAAACAAAGATACCCTCACTACCAGAAGCTTGTATATGGGATTTATATGACCACGAAGAAAGTTGCACATTACTTCTCTGACCACTCCATTACAGTCGTCAGCGACGCCACACTATCAGAGATCCTGCATAACAGAGACGCAACTGGTCGAGTGGCCAAGTGGGCGATTGAACTCCTTCCCTTAGATATCAAGTTTGAAGCAAAGAAGGCTATCAAGTCCCAAGCAATCGCAGATTTCATCGCTGAGTGGATTGAACAGCAACTTCCGACTTAAGTTCACTCGGAGCACTGGACCATGTTCTTCGATGGATCTAAGATGCTGAATGGTTCCGGTGCGGGGGTAGTCCTAGTCTCCCCCCGAGGAGATAAGCTCAGATATGTTCTCCAGATTCACTTCGATTCCTCCAATAACGAAGCAGAGTATGAAGCACTTTTGTATGGGTTGCGCATGGCCATTTCACTCGGCGTCCGTTGCCTCATGGTCTATGGCGACTCAGATTTGGTGGTTATCAAGTGATGAAGGAGTGGGACGTCAGGAGTCCGGCAATGACTAGTTATTGCAATGTAGTGCGAAAGCTAGAAAAGAAATTCAAGGGGTTAGAGCTTCATCACATCCCCCAACTGAAAAATCAGGCAGCTGACGATTTGGCAAAGATATGCTCCAAGAGAGAAACCATTCCCAGCAACGTGTTCCTGGAACACATTCACTCGCCGTCAGTCTAGGAGGACCCTTTAACAGAAGAAGCCCCGCAGCCGAAAAGCGCCACAGATCCGACTGAAGTTGAAGTACCTGCGGTGGTCGACCTAATCATGGAAGTCTTGGCAATCACCCCTGACTGGACGATACCATACATCGCGTATATCCTAAGGAAAGAACTCCCGAAAGACGAGGAAGAGGCTCGACAGATCGTCCGCCGATCCAAGGCCTTCACAGTCATAAAGGGACAGCTGTATAGAGAGAGCGCGACTAGAGTCGGTCAGAAATGCATAACACCAGAAGAGGGTCAGATAATCCTCAATGACATCCACTCGGGGACCTGTGGTCACCATGCGTCCTCTCGGACTATTGTGGCTAAAGCATACCGAGCGGGATTTTACTGGCCAAGAGCAAATGAGATGGCAAAAGAGATAGTCGACAAGTGTGGAGGGTGCCAGTTCTACTCCAACATGTCACACAAGCCTGCATCAGCCCTGAAGACCATCCCACTCGTCTGGCCCTTTGCCGTCTGGGAGCTAGACATGGTTGGTCCACTAAGAACGGGCAGGAGTGGATTCACTCATGTGCTTGTGGCAGTCGACAAATTTACCAAATGGATCGAAGCTAAGCCCATCAAGAATCTCGATGCCTGCACTGCTATCAGTTTCGTTAGAGGGTTAACATTCAGATATGGAGTCCCGCATAGCATCATCACTGACAATGGGTCAAACTTTGATTCGGACAAGTTCAGAGCTTTTTGTGCCTCTCAAGGCACACGAGTCGACTACGCATCGGTCGCCCATCCCCAGTCGAATGGACAAGCTGAGAGAGCAAATGGTCTGATTCTCAAAGGACTAAAGCCTCGACTGATGCGTGATCTCAAGCACGCGGCAGGCGCTTGGGTCGACGAGCTTCCGTCAGTTCTGTGGGGAATAAGGACCACCCCTAACCGGTCGACTGGAAGAACTCCATTCTTTCTGGTTTATGGAGCCGAAGCAGTTCTGCCGAGTGACCTTCTTCATAACGCACCCCGAGTCGAACTTTACACCGAAGATGAAGCAGAACAGGCCCGGCAAGACGCGGTCGACCTCTTAGAAGAAGAGAGAGAGATGGCCATGATCCGATCGACCATTTATCAGCAAGACTTGCGCCGGTTTCACGCCCGGAATGTGAAGAGTCGAGCCTTCCAAGAAGGAGATCTGGTCCTCCGAGTGGATCAACAGAAACCACACAAGCTTGCTCCTACTTGGGAAGGCCCCTTCATAGTCACCAGAGTCCTCCACAATGGAGCGTACCACCTCTACAATGTTGATCGCCAGATCGATGAGCCACGAGCTTGGAACGCGGAACTGCTCCGCCCCTTTTACACTTGAGTTCTCCCTTAGACGAGATGTAATAAGAAAAAAAATCTGCAGTTCATTTTTATCAAAGACAAGAGTGTTCCAATAATTGCTGTCACTTTGTTTGCATACAAAATCCCCCAGTGGGTGACTTGGCTGCGAATCCGTTTCGCCTAAGTTTGAAAAAAATCCTACCGAGTGGAGAGCAATCCTCCCACTCGGGGGCTTAGCTGCAGTCCAGCACTCGCCTAAGTTCTCCCACTCGGAGGCTTAGCTGCAGTCAAGCACTCGCCTAAGTTTAAAGAAAAACCTACCGAGTGGAGAGCAATCCTCCCACTCGGGGGCTTAGCTGCAGTCCAGTACTCGCCTAAGTTCTCCCACTCTGAGACTTAGCTGAAGTCAGGCACTCGCCTAAGTTTGAAAAATACTACCGAGTGGAGAGCAATCCTCCCACTCGGGGGCTTAGCTGCAGTCCAGTACTCGCCTAAGATCTCCCACTCGGAGGCTTAGCTGCAGTCGAGCACTCGCCTAAGTTTGAAAAACCCCACCGAGTGGAGAGCAATCCCCCCACTCGGGGGCTTAGCTGCAGTCCAGTACTCGCCTAAGTTCTCTCACTCTGAGACTTAGCTGAAGTCAGGCACTCGCCTAAGTTTGAAAAATCCTACCGAGTGGAGAGCAATCCTCCCACTCGGGGGCTTAGCTGCAGTCCAGTACTCGCCTAAGCTCTCCCACTCGGAGGCTTAGCTGCAGTCGAGCACTCACCTAAGTTTGAAAAACCCCACCGAGTGGAGAGCAATCCTCCCACTCGGGGGTTTAGCTGCAGTCCAGTACTCGCCTAAGTTCTCCCACTCCGAGACTTAGCTGCAGTCAGGCACTCGCCTAAATCTGAAAAATCCTACCGAGTGGAGAGCAAAACTCCCACTCGGGGGCTTAGCTGCAGTCCAGCACTCGTCTAAGTTCTCCCTCAAAGAGACTTAGCTGCAGTCAGCACTCGCCTAAGTGTTTAAGAAATCCTACCGAGTGGAGAGCAAACCTCCCACTCGGGGGCTTAGCTGCAGTCCAGCACTCGCCTAAGTTCTCCCACGAAGAGACTTAGCTGCAGTTAGACACTCGCCTAAGTTTAAAAAATCCTACCAAGTGGAGAGCAGCCCTCCCACTCGGGGGCTTAGCTGCAGTCCAGTACTCGCCTAAGCTCTCCCACTAAGAGGCTTAGCTGCAGTCAGACACTCGCCTAAGTTTAAAAAATCCTACCGAGTGGAGAGCATCCCCCCACTCGGGGGCTTAGCTGCAGTCCAGTACTCGCCTAAGCTCTCCCACT
Source organism: Triticum monococcum (assembly GCA_034509565.1). Lineage (NCBI taxonomy): Eukaryota > Viridiplantae > Streptophyta > Magnoliopsida > Poales > Poaceae > Triticum > Triticum monococcum. The sequence goes on from CM067846.1 coordinate 617,483,213, forward strand.
AAGAGGCTTAGCTGCAGTCAGACACTCGCCTAAGTTTGAAAATCCTACCGAGTGGAGAGTAATCCCCCCACTCGGGGGCTTAGCTGCGGTCCAATACTCGCCTAAGCTCTCCCACTAAGAGGCTTAGCCGCAGTCAGACACTCACCTAAGTTTGAAAAATCCTACCGAGTGAAGAACAAACCTCTCACTCAGAGGCTTAGCAGCAGCCCAGTGCTCGCCTAAGTACAGGACTCGACCCAATCCGCAAGAAGTTATGCCGCAAATACAAAAGATACTCCGAGTGAAGATCAAGTTCCACTCGACATATCAAAACTGCGATGATATTCAACAAGAAATCAAGTTTGGAAAAAGCCTAAAAGGTCCCAAACCTCAGATCAAAGTACTCGAGCCCTCGGCTCGGCAGAGTTTAAACGGTTACAAATCCACTCAGCATTCCGAGGCAAATTTAAGGAGAAGCATAAAAGTTTTTCATTCCTCAGGCGGAGGACTGGCAGGGGCAACGAACTCATCCAAGTCGATCCCGTCTGCAATACGGGTGGCAGCAGCAATAAAGGTTTCCATGAAGTCTTGAAAGCTGTGCCTCTTGGTATTGGCGACTTGGATGGCGGCCAGCTTCTCTTCTCGCGCCTCCTTGCAATGGACGCGGACTAGAGACAGAGCCACATCAGCGCCGCACCGAGCAGAAGACTTCTTCCACTCCTGCACTCGGTCAGGGATTCCGTTAAGTCGAGTCATCAGAGACTCGAGATCGTTCTGGAGCGTAGACTCTGGCCAAAGTGTCGGGTCGATCCGCGACATGGCAACCTTCAGTCGAGCCAAGTAATCCACGACGCCGTCAATGCGAGATTCCAGTCGGAGCTGATTCATGACAGCTTCATCATTCACCGGAGAGTTGATTGGATCCAAACCTGTTTCAATCCGCCCAGTCTCCTCCTCAAAGTTCTGACAAAACTCTGGATACACGATCCAAGGATAAGTCAATTTTTATAAACTGAGTCGACACAGAAGAAAACCAGTCGGAATTGAATGTGCACCTTCAAGCTTGATGTACAACTTCTTGGCGAGGCTCCTCAAGTAGCTCTCCAGGTCGTCCCTCCTGCGAACGGCGCCATTCATCTTCTCGGTCAGGGAGAGGTTCTCCTTCTTCCAACGTGTGCACTCCCTGTTGGCTTCATTCAGAGCGGTCTTCAGCTTGGTATTCTCTTCTTCTAATTGGCCGACCGAAGCCAACTTCTGTTCAGCCAGAGCGATCTTGTCGTCAGCCTCCTTGTGGGCAGCAGCCAAGTCCTGATCCTTCTTCGCCAGGGCCTCGCTCAGTTCTCCTGTAAAAGAAATGATGATTGGTTCGGAAATAGCAGAAGGGTACTCAAGCTTAAAAACAAAACCAGTCGACAAAGTCGTCTTACCAGCGATGCCGTCTCTGACCTTCTGCAGCTCTATTCTGGCTAGCTCCAGATCAAGGTTCAGTTGAATCCGCTGCTTCTCCAACTTAGTATAGCGAGATGCAAGTTCGCAGGATTTCTGCAAAAGGAAAAATCAGTCGACAGACAGCCAAGATAAGTTGCTTCCGAGTAACTAAGAGAAAAAGATGACGTTTCTAAGACCACAGCCGAATCAAAAACATTCGACAGTAGTCTCGGGGACTACACCCAGTGGGTGCACTCAGCGTGCCCCCATTGGTTCAAAAAAAAGAGAAAGTCGACTGTCCACAGTCGATCGGATACAGCTCCATTCGACGTGGCCTGACCAGACCAAGTAAAGAAATACAGATACAGAAACACAATGTAAAGACTACAGTCGACTGCCAGCAGTCCACCGTAGTCTCGGGGACTACACCCAGTGGGTGCACTCAGCGTGCCCCCACTCGTCCAAGAATTGGTAAACACACCCAGTGGGTGTACAGATACAAAAGATCTTCAAAAAAAGAGAGACTCTTCAAACAATCAAGTGTCGAGTCGACTGACCTGGACGTTGCTCTGAAGAGCGGAACTCGCGTCATAGGCTGCTTGGCTGGCCTCCCGAGCCATCTTCACCTGCTCCATCATGACCCCTGCCTGGCGTATAGCCTCCTTTGCAGCAGCCACTTCGTCCTCAGGGACGGGGTACGCAGCAAAAAGCGAAGATGGATCCGCAGTCGACGCCGAAGGCCGCACACTCGACATAGGGTTGGCGAAAGTCACAGAAGCCCGAGGGGTGTCGCCACCATCCCGAGCCACGGTCTCAGACGCCAGAGTAGGCTGGGGAGTCCTGTCAACCGACGACCTCTTGTTCCTCCTCACCCTCAGCGGTTCGTTGTCAACGTCATCCGGGAGGTCAATAACATGAGGAGGGGCTGCAAGGGAAACATTCAATCTACCAGAATTGCAAGAAATGACCAGTCGACTCAAAAACAGAACGTCAGTAATCGTACGAGGGTTGGAGGTAACAGCATCCCCCATCTCTTGGTCGTCGTCCTTAGCAGAGACCTTAGAAGTAGCAGCGCTGCAAACCTCGAAAAGTCAGTCAGTTGGCTCAAGGAATCGACCAAGGATCCGTCCACAGTCGACAAAGGAAAACAAGCTTTATTACCCGGAAATGGTAGGGACGGCTATCTTCATCTTGGGCAGAGCCTTGGGCGGCTTGGACAGCGTCGTGCGTGGGTGCTTGGGGACCTTCCCAGTCGGTGTTGGAGAAGAAGTCCGTGGGCGTTTTCACGACGGCCCAACGGAGGCAGTCGCCTTGCCGCGTTCCTGCGTCGGGTCGTGTGCAAGCTTGGATCGCCTCTCCGGGCGGCGGGGGGGGGGGGGGGGGGTCAACCTCCTCCTCCTCCTCTTCGCTGGAGAAGATGTCGTCGCCTCCCTTTCCTTCACCATCAGACTCCCACTCGCCTTGGTCATCCCCGCTCTCGCCTCCGCTCGCCTCCCCTTCCTCAGTCGACCCCTGTGCCCCGTTGGGCGTCGAGTACATCTTAGTGGTCGCCTGGAAAATAGCAGACAAAACGAAAGTCAATCGACCTACTCAAAGAAGACCAATGCAGAAAACAAGATTTTAGTCGGGAGCATAAAGACATACCTGGTCCACCTCGTACGAATTGTCGAGTGGAATGACCCTCCTAGCTCCCCGGGGATTGTCTTTGTTCCCCGTGATGCTCGACAGCCACCCCTCCAACATCTCGTCGGTGACCTCCTCCGGGTGGATCCGAGTGGTGTCCTCGAGGCCTGAGTACAGCCACATCGGGTGGTGACGAGTCTGGAGCGGTTGGATTCGCCTCTTGAGGAAGACTTCCAGCAGATCCATGCCCGTCACACCCTCACGGACAAGCTCAACCACTTGACCCGCCAGCACCTTGACCTGGGCCTTTTCTTCCGGCGTCACCTTTAGAGAAGCAGGTTTTTTGGTTCGGTTGAGAGAGAAAGACGGGAGACCAGTCGACTGCCCTGGGGTCGCCTGGTCCTGGCAGTAGAACCAAGTTGCCTGCCAACCTCGTACTGACTGCAGGAAAGTGATGGATGGAAAACAGCTCTTCCCCCTCATTTGGATCGCCAAGCCCCCGCACAACTGGATCACTTGCGTCCTCTCATCACTCGACTTGGCCTTCTTGACCGACTGAGAGCGACAAGTAAAAATGTGCTTGAAAAGCCCCCAATGTGGGCAGCAACCTAGGAACGCCTCACACATGGAAATGAAAGCAGTGAGGTAGACAATGGAGTTTGGAGTAAAGTGATGGAGCTGCGCTCCAAAGAAGTTCAAGAAATTCTGAAAGAAAGGATGGGGCGGCAGAGAAAACCCTCGGTCGAAGTGAGTGGCCAGGAGCACGCACTCACCATCACGGGGTTGAGGTTCGATCTCTCCCCCCGGAAGACGCGCGGCTTTGTGGGGAATGGCTCCCCCCTCGACCATGTCGTCGAGATCCTCCTGCCGGAGCACCGACGGCATTCAGTCGCCCTGGATCCAACCTCTGGGCAGGGCGGTCCTGGAGGAAGATCCGCCGCGTGCAGACCTCTTCCCTTTCCCTGCCGCCGCCGCCTTCTTCGCGCGCTCCAGAGCAGTCGTCTTGCCCTTCACCATCGTCGCCGAAGAAATCTCGAACAGGTTTGCGGCGATAGGGCGAGAGCGGAGGTAGCGGAAGAGGTTGCGAAGGAAGAGAGGAAGAAGGAGAAGAGAGAAGTACGTGCACTGTTGGGTAGGGGCCGCTCCCGAGTGGCTGACCGGTAGGCCCAGGCTATCCAGTCAAATCCCGCAACAGGCGCGCACGCAGTACGTGGCGAAAAAGGCGACACAGAGATCGAGGAGCCTCCGCGTTGTCACTTCCGATTACTACGGCCGCCCCGTCCCGCGCGCTTCCCAAGAAATCCGAATCCCGTGATATCCGCTGGCTGCAGAACAACTTGTCAAAACAGAAGACCCCGCGCGCACCGGCGCTCGGTACGTCACAGGTAAAGAAATCCACTCGACGAAAGGCCTGGAATGGATCAAGGCGACTGAAAGAGGTTGATGACGTCATCCGTGACGGTCGACCCAGAACGAGGCACTCATATAGTCCAAAGAACCAGTCGGAAAGGTCGCCAACCCTTTCTCACTCTAACCTCGATCCATTCGGGGGCTAATGATGAAGCTATGTACCTAGGGTAGGGGCACGGACCCGTCCTAAAAAGCCCTACCCGAGGACATCCCTAGAAGGAGTCACCTTTCAAACAACTTGAAGGTATCCCACTCGACGGGTTCAAGACACTCGACCAAAGAAACTATCACTCGACCATGAAGCCAACCACTCGACTGTCAGAAGACCTAAAGTCACTCCGCAGGCAAACGGTCGGCTATTAAGTAGTCTTTATGGTCATTATAACACTTTATTAGGGGCGTTACCAGTAACGCCCAACCTTAAATGTACCTAAAACCCTGCATTACTGAGGGCATGAGGGGGCCGGCGAACTCTATATAAGCCACCCCCCTCCTCAGTATGAGGGGTTCGCACCCCTGTTATCTACACACACATAATCCAATCGACCGCCTCAGGGCACCGAGACGTAGGGCTGTTACTTCCTCCGAGAAGGGCCTGAACTCGTAAACATTGTGTGCTTACAACTTCCCGATAGCTAAGATCTAGCCTCTCCATACACACCCCCTTACATTACTGTCAGACTTAGAACCACGACAGTCACTGCTCCAGTTCTGACTCCTCCTGATGAATCCAAACCATTCGAGGTTTTCTGTGATGCTTTCCTTCAAGGTCTCGGTGCAGTGTTGATGCAAGAGAAGAAAGTTGTGGCCTATACCTCTCGCCAGTTGAAGCCCAACGAAAAGAACTACCCCACTCATGACCTCGAGTTGGCGGCAGTTGTCCATGCTCTTTTAACATGGAGACATCTCTTGTTGGGAAGGAAAGTGGACATCTTCACTGATCATAAGAGTCTCAAGTACATCTTCACTCAGCCAAACCTCAACCCCAGGCAGACTCGTTGGGTCGAAATGATTCAAGAGTATAATCCGAGTATCGAATATACTCCAGGCAAGGCCAATGTAATTGCTGACGCATTGAGTACGAAGGCTTACTGCAATAGTTTGATTCTCAAGCCCTACGAACCAGAGCTTTGTGAAGCTTTCCGCAAACTCAATCTCCAAGTTGTTCCTCAAGGATTCCTTGCCAACCTCCAAGTCTCTCCTACTTTGGAAGATTAGATTCGTGAGGCTCAACTTCTTGATGCTATGGTGAAGAAGGTGAAGATTGGGATTGCCAAGAGTCAACCCAAGTACAAGTGCTATCGTCTTGATGACAAGGATACTCTATTCTTCGAGGATCGCATTGATGTTCCTAAGGGTGACCTTCGTAAAGTCATTATGAATGAGGCTCACAATTAACTCCTCTCTATTCACTCTGGAAGTACAAAGATGTACCAGGACCTCAAGCAGTCGTATTGGTGGACTCGAATGAAGCGCGAGATTGCTCAGTTCGTGAATGAATGTGATGTCTGCAGAAGAGTGAAAGTAGAACACCAACGACCAGCTGGTCTCCTCCAACCTCTTGCCATTCCAGAATGAAAGTTTGACCATATTGAGATGGACTTCGTGACTGGGTTTCCAAAGTCCAAGCGTGGCAATGATGCTATCTTTGTTGTCATCCATAAGCTCACTAAAGTGGCTCATTTTCTTCCTATCAAAGAATCTATCCCAGCAGCTCAGTTGGCAGAGCTATATACCTCCAGGATTGTCTCTCTGCACGGCATTCCGCAGTTGATATCTTCAGATCATGGTAGCATCTTCACCTCAAAGTTTTGGGATTCTTTTTAGAAGGCCATGGGCATCAACATTCGCTTCAACACAACTTTTCGTCCTCAACCAGTGGCCAAGTCGAGCGAGTCAATCAAATTCTTGAAGATATGCTCAGGGCTTGTGTCATCTCTTTCGGTATGAAGTGGGAAGATTGTCTTCCATATGCCGAGTTCTCCTACAACAACAGCTTCCAAGCGAGTTCGGGCAAGGCCCCATTCGAGATTCTCTATGGCAAGAAGTGCCGTACTCCTCTTAACTGGTCAGAGACTGGTGAACGCCAACTTCTTGGAAATGACTTGATCACAGAGGCTGAAGAAATGTGCAAAGTCATTCGTGAAAATCTCAAAGCCGCGCAATCGCGCCAGAAGAGTTACTATGACAGCAAACATCGTGACTTGGCTTTCGAGATCGGAGACCATGCCTACCTCCGCGTCTCTCCAATGAAAGGTACTCGTCGCTTCGGTATCAAAGGGAAGCTTGCCCCTAGATAGGTGGGTCCTTTCAAGATCATTGGCAAGAGAGGCGATCTCGCATATCAACTTGAGCTTCCATCCAACTTTGCAAATGTGCACGACGTGTTTCACATGTCTCAACTCCGGAAGTGTTTTCAAGACTCCTGACCGCACCATCAACTTCGAAGAGATTGATCTCCAAGAAGACATGTCTTATCATGAGCACCCCGTTGCCATTCTTGAAGAAACTGAGCGCAAGACTCGCAACAAGTCTATCAAATTCCTGAAAGTCAAGTGGTCACATCATTCTGACTGTGAAGCCACCTAGGAACGCGAGGACCACCTCCGTTTCGAGTACCCGGAGTTTTTTCAGTCCTAGATCTCGGGACGAGATCCTTTCGTAGTGGTGGAGTGTTGTAACACCCCATATGTAACCTGCCATATTTATATTCCAACTATTGCCATTTCCAGCACTAAGTTATGATATTTCCTCGTTGTCGGGTTTTTTGTCTTCGTGTTGTTTTGCTTTTGTCATGCATCTCATATCATGTCATCATGTGCATCGCATTTGCATACGTGTTCGTCTCATGCATCCGAGCTTTTTCCCCATCGTCCGTTTTGCATTCCAGCGCTCCTATGTCCTCCGGTGCCGCCTTTTACCTCTTTTCGTGTGCGGGTATTAAACGTTCTCTAATTGGACCGATACTTGCCAAGCTGCCTTGGTTTACTACCGGTAGACTGCCTGTCAAGTTTCGTGCCATTTGGACTTTGTTTGATACTCCAACGGTTAATCGAGGGACCGTAAAGGCCTCGTGTGTGTTGCAGCCCAACACCTCTCCAAAGTGGAACAAAACCCACCTAAACCCCTTCCATCATCTCAGTCGTTCGATCACGATCGTGTGGCCAAAAACCGTGCTCAATTTGGAGCCTCCTAGCTCCTTCTATGTATAAATAGGTCCTCCCATTCCAAATCCCGGGTCAATCCACCCCTAACCCTAGCCCTGCTCCTCTCCGTGCGCCGGACGCGTCCGCCCACCGCCGGACAACCTCGCCGCCGCCACTCACCGCCCACCACGTGGCGCCCCGCCGACCAGCCACCGCCAAGGCCCGCGGGACCCAGATCCGGCCCCCGCGGCCCGAAACCGTCTGCCGCCCGCGCCCGAGGCGCCGCCCGACCGCACTCGCCGGCCCCGCCGCCTTCGCCGCGTGCCCTGCCGCCGACCTCCGCATCCGGCCGGCCGCCGCGCGCCGCACCTCGTCGCCCTTCGCCGCGCCCGGGCCCCCTTCCTCGCCACCGCGCCTTCCCGGCCCCAGATCCGGCCGACCTCCTCCTCTCCGGCGAACCCCGGCGACGCTCCGGTCACCGCTGCTTCTTTTCCGGCGATTCTCGAAGAGCGTGCACGAACCCTAGATCTGGGAGAGAGGTTGACTTTTTCCCAAGTCCCTAGTATTTTTTGGGCATTTTCATCGCATCATATCTTTGCACCGGTGGCTCCGTTTTGGGCGTGTAGCATATCGAATTGTTCGTCTCGACGAGTACTTCATTTCATTCCATTGCACCATGTTCATTTGAGTTCATCTTGATGCCCTAAATGATGTTGCAAGAGTGCTATGCAATGTTAGTTTCAGTTTCTTATCAGCATTTGGACATTTGTCATTTTTGCCATGATTAATGTGTGCCTCCTATGAACTTGAGCCCTACATGAGTTTTGAAGTATGCCATGCCATCTTTATAGGGGTGTATGCCATGTATTTTTATGATCTCTGTGGTGACTAGCACAAGCATGCAAAGTAGCTCTCGTAATGTTGCTGATTTCAGGGACTTAGAAATCGTCTAAGTCTTTTTCCTGATATTATTTTTATGCCATTTATTCTTGTTGCTACAGAGTGATCCATGCCTCTTTTGAGCATGATCAGAAAGGACGTTTTGTAGATATTGTTGTGCTCTATCCATCCATGTCTTTGTTTGCATTTATGAAGCACCCTACCTTAACTCAATCGAGCTCTACTTTTGCTATAAAATGTTCCTGGCAGAATGTTTACGTGTTAAGCATTTTTGCCAAGGTTGTTGTAGTTGATCCATGCATGTTATGACGATGTTCTTGCCATGTTTAGCTTCTATGCCATGTTTACTTGCTGGGTGTATGCTTACTTTGTCATGCAATGCCTTGTGGTGAGTGCATCGAGCTCGTAAACATGCCTACTTAATATCTGTTTTGCCATGTTCCAATTTTCTTCTAAGTCTGAATCTGTTAACGAAACTTGCTATGTTCACATGGTTGCCATTGTATTTTTTGATTCCTCTTAGCTTATGGTCAGTAAGGGACTTTTGTTGTATGCTTTCAGTAGCATCATGCCATGCCTTGATTTGCTATGATATGTTCCTGTAGCATGTTGTTATTTTACTCTAAACATTGCTTTCTGATGTTAAATTCCTGGCTTGTTGTTAATTTCACTAAGTCTGTAACCTGATATCTTTTGCACTTTTGCCATGCTTGTTTGAACCTATTATTGAGTGAATTAGCCGTAGCTCAGTGTTCATCTTTCGTCAAGCATCTTGAGTGGATCCCTGCCATGTGATTTGTTGCTATGTTAGAGGGCAGTAGTTTGTTGTTCTTGATGCATTTAGATGGCCTCGTGCTGTTAATCGCATATCGGTGTCATATTTGTTTTGCTTGCCATTAGCAAACCGTGCATCCATTTCTGGTGATCTTCATATCGATTTCGACCGAAATCAACTCATCTTTCTAGTGGCACTCTTGGTTTTCCAAGTTGAGGTCAGGTTCAATCTTTCCTTTCCGAAGCATTCATATGCATTGCATTTCACATTCCGCATATCATGCCATGTTTTGCATCATGTTGCTTGTGCATTGCACGTGGTTGATTGTGGTTCCCTTTGTTTGTGTTCTTGCTTTGGGTAGAGCCGGGAGACGAGTACGTGAACGAGGAGCCCGTTGAGTACGCTTACGAGGATCAAGGTAACGTCAACTCAGATAACTTTGTAGGCAAGATGACCATACCCTCGAAATCACTTCTATCTTTGCTTGCTAGATACTCGCTCTTTTGCTATGCCTATGCTACGATACCTACCACTTGCTTATCATGCCTCCCATATTGCCATGTCAAGCCTCTAACCCACCTTGTCCTAGCAAACCGTTGTTTGGCTATGTTACCGCTTTGCCAGCCCCTCTTATAGCGTTGCTAGTTGCAGGTGAAGATTAGAGTTTGTTCCTTGTTGGAACATGTTTATTGTTGGGATATCATTATTATATCTTGTCTATTTTAATGCATCTATATACTTGGTTAAGGGTGGAAGGCTCGGCCTTATGCCTGGTGTTTTGTTCCACTCTTGCCGCCCTAGTTTCCGTCATACCGGTGTTATGTTCCTTGATTTTGCATTCCTTACACGGTTGGGTTATAATGGGAACCCCTTGACAGTTCGCCTTGAATAAAACTCCTCCAACAATGCCCAACATTGGTTTTACCATTTGCCACCTAGCCTCTTTTCCCTTGGGTTCCGCGGACTCAAGGGTCATCTTTATTTTAAACCCCCGGGCCAGTGCTCCTCTGAGTGTTGGTCCAACTTGTCAGCCGCCGGTGGCCACCAGGGGCACATTCGGGTGGCTTTGCTGGTTTAGTTTTACCATTGTCTAGATGTCTTGTAACCGGGATCCCGAGTCTGATCGGGTTGTCTTGGGAGAAGGAATATCCTTCGTTGATCGTGAGAGTTTGTGATGGGCTAAGTTGGGACACCCCTGCAGGGATTTGAACTTTCGAAAGCCGTGCCCGCGGTTATGGGCAGATGGGAATTTGTTAATGTCCGGTTGTAGAAAACCTGAATCTTAACTTAATTAAAATGAATCAACAGAGTGTGCGGCCGTGATGGTCTCTTTTCGGCGGAGTCCGGGAAGAGAACCCGGTCTCAAGTTTATGATTGAACGTAGGTTGTTCTAGGATCACTTCTTGGTCATAGTTTCTCGACCGTGCCTTGCCTTCTCTTCTCGCTGTCATTTGCGTATGTTAGCCACCATATATGCTAGTGCTTGCTGCAGCTTCACCTCATACCTTTCTCTACCTATAACCTTAAATAGTCTTGATCGCGAGGGTGTGAAATTGCTGAGTCCCCGTGACTCACAGTTTACTTCCACAACCAGATGCAGGTGCTGATGATACCGCTCCAGGAGATTCGACTGAGCTCAAGTGGGAGTTCGATGAGGACTCAGGACGATACTACGTTTCCATTCCAGACGATCAGTAGTAAAGCCCAGTTAAGGCGATCGGGGTCATTATGCATTTGGAGTTGTCTTTAGTTTGGTTCCGTAGTCCGACCTTTGATTGTATCTGGATGAATGTAATGATATTTATGCTATTGTGTGACGTGGCGAGTGTAAGCCAACTATGTACTTCTTTTCCTTATTTATTACATGGGTTGTGTGAAGATTACCCCACTTGCGGCATTGCTTACAATGTGGTTATGCCTCTAAGTCGTGCTTCAACACGTGGAACATATAGCCGCATCGTGGGCGTTACAATGAACTTGTACGGATTCGCCATGGGCTTGCCGTCATCGTCGCACCTGCTGCGCCAACGAATTCCACGGTGAGCAAGCAAGCAACGCCCAAAATCAAATCAAGCACGTTCAAATACGATCGATCGTATTGCGCTTATACTTATTCAAATAAGATCGATCATATTGCGCTCGTACTTACTTGGCGGTTATGTGATACTGCAGGAAGAGGTCGCCGAGGAGCTGGAGAAAGTTCGCATGGTACAGCACGGCGCCGATGCAGAGGTACCGGCCGTGTGCATCGGGGTGCTCGTAGACAAGGACATGGGCCTGGGTGACGTCACGGACGTCGGTGTAGGCGGCGACGGCGCTAGGGTAGGTGGGTTTGGCGCCGGTGAGGTAGCAAGCGACGTGGCTGCTGCTGAAGTTGAGCGCCTGCTGAAGCATGGGGCCCATGGTCATAGACGGCACCACCACTGCCAGCTCTAGGCCCCTCTTGGCCGCCTCCTCCGTCGCCGTTATCTCCGCCATCATCTTGGCGCAGCAGTACAGGTTCTGCAGTGCACACGAGGGCTGTTAGTGGGCCCAGCGACCGGCGAGAAAGATCGGGTGCGATGGAGTTTCTTACCCCTGTGTTTTTGCAGTACTCGTAGTCGCTCCAGCACGTCTCGTCGAGCACGGCGTCCGGGCCGCGGTTGGGGTCCATGTGCACGGCGCCGTAGGACGAAGTGAACACCACACGGTGCACGCCAGCGTCCGCTGCAGCTCTGATCACGTTTCTGGTTGCCTCAACGGCGACCGGCACGAGGTCCTGCAAAAACCGACAGCACATGTAACAAGTAAGTACCCGGCCCTTGCTGAAACTAAAAGAAGTGACCAGAGCAAAGTCTGTACTGACGGGTCGTTGGAGACATGCGAGGCGATGTGAAAGACGCCGTGGCAGCCACGGAAGGCGGCGTGAAGGCCGTCGTAGTCGAGGACGTCGGCGCGGAAAAAGGTAAGCCTCTCCTCGGCGCCCTCCAGAGCCAGCAGGTGCGCGTTCTTGCGGTCAGCTTCACAAACCAATGCAAACACGCGCGTCATTAGATAAGCTGGTCAAAAACCACAACACTCGGCGAGATCATGGATGGTGTGTTAACTGTTGCTTACCAGGATCTCGGGCGGTTCCCCTGACACGGTAGCCACGGAGGAGGAGCTCCTTCACGACACAGGAGCCGATGAAGCCTCCAGCCCCCATGACGCAGACCAGCTCCTGCTCCGGCTGCCTCTGCTTCAACTCGCCATTGTTGCTAGCGTTGGCAATCGACGGTATGGTGGATTGGTGGCCGGTGAGCACGGTGGTCAGCCGATGTGTGATGCAACCTTGCTTCTCGACAAACTACACGGGCTAGCAGTACCAGTTTGCGCTTGCTTATGCTGCTGTTGATCAATGGGTTGAGCTTGTGTGTACTGCTCGGTTAACGTGCTCCACTATTTATACAGGATAGTAGCGGCACCGTTGCACGACCCACGACAGCACAACAAAATTGCGATGCAATACTACCCGGGCTCGAGTGGGTGCGCGGGAAGTGGAGACGAGGGGAGGCTGCAGCTCGTTTTGTTTATGGAGTGATACAGCCAGCCAACGACTGAATATTCAGCGGCGCGACCGTATGGGTGGGTTTGGGGCTCAGCCAACATCGGAGCATGCCAGATTCTGTTTCCGCGAAGCGAATCCCTCCTGCTGCCACGGAAAGGTTTATGACCGCGCGTCATCGTTCCACGACAAAAACTATGCTGGTTTTCTCCGCCCAGTATGTCTTGGATTTGACTTTCCCTTTGGGTAAAGTCTTATCTGAGTTTCAGGGCCAAAAAGTCCTCCTTAAGGCCGAATTTGAAGGCACCCTGGGCCTCCTGACGCAAGCGGGAAGTATTTTCTGGATTCACACGCTCACGGGTCCGAAACGAATTACAAATGAAAAATTTATGACCGTTTTTAGTAAACACCGGTCTGTGTATGTGTTCTTTTATCACCACCGTCTCGTAATGGGTTTAACTTTGTTAACTCTTTATATAGTGTAATTTTTCCGCTAAAAGAACCACCAGAGGAGCTATCAGTGGTAGCCTAAAATATTTTCAAGGGGATGGAAACTGATGCAAGTTTTGCTAAATGGGGTACTCAAGATGAAAAAAAATTGTTAAATGAGGCAATTAGGATGAAAAACAACAAAGTAGACATAAGAAAAACTAAAATTCATTCAAAAAAATTATATTGTGATAATTTTTTTGCGAAAGAAACTTTCAATCGATTCGTAATCAATCATGGTAGTACAAAGACGCTAGAGGTAACAAAAATTATAGAGGTCCATGGATCATCTCGCGATGACTATAAGCACTAGAGTGAGCGAAGCGCGCCACCGTCATGACACCTACCACACTGGAGTGGTGCAAACCTTGTTGTAGTAGAAAGTCAGGAAATCAACGTGCTAAGGCTCTATAGGTCCAGCTCATCAGAGCAGCAATCGTCGCTGATGAAGCAAGTCTTAGATCGGAAGGATCAAATATGTAAGCACCCGAATGAATGAACGAATACTAGATCCAAACAAATCCACCAGATACCAGCACCGACTGGATCTCATGAGATCTGACAACGACACACCTCCACACACCCTCTAACGACACTAGACACACCATTGGGTCAGGGATCGAACGCGGGTGACATTATTTCTATTTAGGAATACCACCGCCGCCACACATCCCCAACCAAATATGTTGACCCCTAACAAAAATGATAGTGCAATCCATTCCGCCGGTGGGGGCGGGGTCCTCCGCACCGCTATGGTCCATAGGCCATCAGAGGTGGGGCAGACTGGTGGCGGCACCGACGGGAGGAGGAAACCTAGTCACTGGAAAGAATGTGATTATTTGGATCTAAGTCTAGGAATCACTAATTTACCTACATTTCATCCAATGGCTGTGGACAAATATTAATTTTTAAATATACATTTACACCTTCTTAACTACCTCACCAATTAGACCTGCATTCATGCATGCAATTTGTTGTTCACAACCTATTTCTCTATCTTTCTTTCAAAAATAAGTCCATGCCCTTAATTTTGAGTTATGTGTGTGGTAATTTTTTTCAAATAATGATCAATATGTGTACTTATATCCATTTTTTTCATGTAACACCATGTTAATTATGTTTTTATTTTTGTCACATTGGCGATACTTCAGGTAAGAATGAAAGTTGAGGTATTTATTTCCATGTTTTTATTTATGATACCTGAACATGATTTGCAATAGATGTTTTCATCATGTTGAATAATAATATTTTGTGCGGTTAGCTATCTAAAAAAATGATACTATTTTTGAAGCCATGTGCTTTCTTTAATCCCAAGCACTACCACAATGATCTGTGGGGTCGGGTTGTGTTTTGTAAAAAAAATCTAGCCAAGTGAGGTGGTGGTGCACCATAGGGTCACCACCATGGCCATGGCTCCATCGACAAAGGACACACTCATCACACGTATTATGGATAATTGTATCATTTATGCGTGTCTACTTGGTTCTCGCACAAATGGTATAGTACTTGACACACCTACCCTTTGCACCTTTAGGTTTGAGTGGAATGACGAACATGCAATGGAGGCGAACACACACGAGGAAGGGCTGACACCATCCACGAGAGAAGCTTGTAAGACGAGAAATAAGAAGGAAGGAGTACCTCAGACAAAGTCAGCCAACAACCAGCGGGAAAGTCGAACATTCTGACAGAGTGTCCAACCCAACATCCGACTTCCTGTTTGTTCTTTGGGCACTATCGGAATGTATGACAAGAATATCCGACACAACCTCCGACACGTCGGACAAAACATTGGACCACCTGTCTGACTTACTCGGAGCCCTCATAACCTATCGGCCGTAAGTCGGGGGTGCGCCACACGCCTGTTACCTTTCCTGACGTAACTATCTCTTAGTGGCTAAACTATATATACCATACTCCTCCTCCTATCTAGAGTTAGCAAAATATAAACTAAATCTTGGCAGAGCTTTGCTCAATCTACCTCCTCCTTCGGGATCAAGATCCCTTGCGAGAGAAGAATCTGTTGGATTACAAGACCTCTTACGAGAGAAGACTCCTATAGGAATACAAGACCCCATCTCTCAAGACCTCCAATTCCTCTTGAATTTGGAGAGGAACCTACCTTAGCTAACTTTTACTTTGTTATTGTTTAGATCTTGGAGTGTATCACCTTTTGCATTGGGATTTGACTAGTTGTGTGTGAATCTTGTCTATGAGAGTGGTTTCCTCTTGAGTGTTGCTCCTTGTCCCTCATGTACTTCAAAGTGCTAGTGGTCGACTAGAGGGGGGCGAAAAGGTGATTTTTATGAAAGTCTTCAAAACATGGAAGTTTCGAAGACAAACGATAGAAATAAACATATTACCATGCAGCGGAAGGTAGACTACAATAGGCAAACCATAGTCAAGTATTTAATGAAGTGAAAGCACAATGACTAATAGCAGCTAGGCACTAAAGATCAGGTAGGAAGATATTGTGAAGCCAATCAGAACAAGCAGTCACTCAGTGAAGACAAAAGATAATGCAATCATACAATGACTTCGTAAGGACCAACAGTAAGTAAAGGGAAGGGAAGGATGAAACCAGTGACTCATTGAAGACAAAGATTTGTTGGACCAGTTCCAGTTGCTGTGACAACTGTACGTCTGGTTAGGGAGGCTGAGATTCAACTCAGAAGACCTCGTCTTCACCTTATTCCCCTTGAGCTAAGAACACCCAGTCCTCGCCCAATCACTCTGGTAAGTCTTCAAGGTATACTTCCAAACCTTCACAGACTTCGTTCACCGGCGATCCACAATGACTCTTGGATTCTCAGAACGTGACGCCTAACCGGCTGGAGGATTCACAGTCCTCAAGTGTAATAAGTCTTCAGATCAAACAGACAGGAAGACTTAAGTGATGTCTAACACTCTTTGGCTCTGGGTGTTTAGGGCTTTATCCTCGCAAGGAATTCTCTCTCAAAGGCTTCGAGGTGGATTGCTCTCAAACGACAAAAGCCGTACTCTAACTCTGAGCAGCCAACCGTTTATGGTTGTAGGGGGAGGGCTATTTATAGCCACTAGGCAACCCGACCTGATTTGTTTGAAATGACCCTTGGTCACTAAGGAACTGACACGTGTTTCAACAGTCAGATTTCAAACACACACGACAGCTTTACTTGGGCTACAAGCAAAGTTGACTTATCCAACTCTGGACAAGATTTGCTTTCATAGTCTTCAATCGGAGACATAGGATTTTGGTTAAGCATCACTTCAGTCATTCTGACTGGTTCACCTGGATCCCACTTAACAATACGGTGGTTCCTATGACTCAACAAAGAAGAAAAAGAACGACGAAACAACTAAGTCTTCGCGCTCCATAGTCTTCATGCGATGTCTTGTCTTGTCATAGTCTTCAATGTGAATGTCTTCACATACCACCTTTGACTTCAATGTCTTCATTCATTTTTAGGGGTCATTTCTGGTAGGAAAAACCGAATCAATGAGGGACTTCTACCTGTGTTATCCTGCAATTCTCACAAACACATTAGTCCCTCAACCAGGTTTGTCGTCAATACTCCGAAACCAACTAGGGGTGGCACTAGATGCACTTACAATCTTCCCCTTTTTGGTGATTGATGACAAACTGGTTGAAGTTTTCAACGGGGAATAAAATATGTGAAATTGTAAAGGATAGGGTATTGTCTTCATAAGTGGCAAAGGCTCCCCCTGAAGATGTGCATATAAGTAATTTGCTTTTTGTATGCAAATGCACATGGCAGGTTGTACTTGTGGAGATCCTCTTCAACTTATGATGACAAGTCATTATGCAAGATATGATGTAACGAAGATAATGGCATGCATAATGAAAAATGGAAATCTGCAAAATGATCTAAGGGCGGAATTTATCGTCGCACATGTGGAATTTATCATCACATCACAGAATAGCAAATAAGTAGCAGACGACCATCGAGTTTAAGTGTTACAACTCAAAGAACCAAATGTATCGAAAACGAGAGTTGTAAGCACTTGGCAAAAGTAGCAAAAAGTAAATTAACCACCCATATGGACCCGCTTGAAGACTATCAACTCATATGCTTCTCCCCCTTTTTTAGTGAGGACCAAAAAGGTTTGAAGACATAGAGCGCCTACTCGTTCCCATGAGGTGCAGGCGAAGTAGTAGGGTCGTCGTTGAGATCCGGTGGTGCAGAGGAACTTGGTGTAGTGTCGACACGCGCTGAAGTTGGAGGAGGTGAAGTTGTATCATCTTGGTCATCGATGACTCTAGCATTTACGGTCGCAACTGAGGACGAGTATTCAGAGTCTTCAAGTGAGGGAGTCCGACGCAAGTGAGCATTTCTGGGAGGAGTTGAGTCAAACTTGAAGCCTTCGGTGAAGCCATCGTCATGCAGATAAGCTTCAGCACTGAGTAGGGTCAAACTCTTCCACGACCTTCGACAGGTTTCATGAGTGACAAAGGCATTCTTGGTGGCAAGATTGCGAATGCGGTTGACATCCACCAAGAGGCTTTGCATCTGACGCTTAAGCCAGTCGTGATGTTTGTCCTGTTTCTGATGCAACGCGATGAGAAGCTCTGGGTCATTGAGACATGAGATCGTCTTTGAGGCCTTTGCGCAATGGTGCTACCAGTGGCATCAGTTTGAGCACGAGGGGCACGTGTGTTTCCAGCAAGGGGATAAACACGAGACACTGCTGGAATTCCTTCAATGGGATGGGTGAAGCTTTGGTGATCAGCATTGTGAAGATAAATGGGATCCTTAGCAGGCTCTGGGTAAATGGCTTCAACTGACAGATCAACCTCGGGTAAGAATATAAGATGATTGCGCGCAGACGGCTGATAGTTGAAGGCTGAGTGACGCTTGATCAGACGCATGACCCATGGAGCACAGAATTTCAACCCAAAGACGTCAGAGCCAGACACAGCCAATTGCCTGATGAAGAAGTCTTGAGCATTGAAGCTGATGCCATTGAAGATATAGAAAACCAAAGTCTTCATTGCTCCTTCAAGCTTCACTGCAGATGAGTGTCCTTTGACAGGCCATAGAGTCTTCCTGATGATGTGGTAAATGGTGTGAGGCAAGTACTCTAGGTATTCAACAAAGAACTCAGATGGGTATTCAGCGTCATGAGGCAGAGGCTTCATCATGCTCAGCATTTGACTCATGTTGGGTTTTGGCTTCTGAAAGATGCTTTCCAAGGCATTTTGATGTTGTTGACAACCTGGTTCATAGTATTCACCAGGAGTGTGCAGGCCTGTGAGCTCAAGGATATCAAGAGCTTTAGCGTCATGATGGACATTGCCTGTCATCCACTCAAGGACCCAAGTCTTCGGATCCCTGTTGTAGCCTCGAATATGAAGAGTGGCGTAGAATTGAAGTAGCAATTCTTCATTCCAGTGCTCCTTGTCAGTGACGAACTGCAATAGACCAGCATCTCGGAAAAAGTCCAATGCTTCTTCGAGGCAGGGCAGACCAGCTATAGCTTCAGAGTCGAGGCGCATATGTGGAAATATGCGCCCTTGATTGTAGAGGACACAGGAATAGTAGCTGCGCTGCTGATGGCTCCAGAACTGATCTGAGGAAAGGCGCGGTCTTGTATAGGGGTTCTTGGAGCTGTTGAAGAAGGTATTATGTGCCACGAAGCCATTCGCATTGAAGACCCCAGGTGAAGTGGCAGTGCCTGGGAATCGTGGAAGTCTTGGCTTGGGCTTTTGGACTTGAGGCCTGTGCTCAATGTGGTACTCAAATTGTGGACCAGCAGCAGGCGGAGGAGTCAGAATGGGCCATCGAACCATAACTGGCTAACCACGATCAAATGCCAGCTCCATTGTGTGAGGTCTTGAAGGGGGAACAGGGGCATTGGCACTGTCTTCATGGGCTTCAGGGGCCACACGTGCTTCAGGTACTTGGACCTCAGGTGCTGCAGCATTGACTTCAGGTGGTGGAGCATTGACTTTTGGTGCCTCATTGGCTTGTGGCACCTCATTGGCTTCAGCCATGACAACGTCATTGGCGTCAGCGGCGATATTGGTGGCCGCCTCAGGGTTGTTGACCTCCACTTCAGAAGCTGGAGGGTCGGTCATGTTCTCATCGAGAACAACATCTTGGCGAGACAGGGCTGTAGCAACTCTTGAAACTCTTGGGGCTTCTTTTTCATCTTATTCTTCATCGGCTGATGCAGCCGGAACATCTTCAGCCATTTTGGCTTTGGATTCAGACACGTGCATTGTGGGAGTGACTTGGGGCCTTGGTCCTTTGCGAAGCCTGCGTAATGCGGGCGACACTTGTGGAGATGGAGTGTGCTGGGCCTCAAAGTCATCAGCATCTTGCACAGATGGGGTAGTTTGCGGTTGGGGAGAGCTTGGAGTGTCTTGTCTCTGTGGGTGATCAGACCACGATGCATCCTGAGCAGTTGGCGTCAGAGAACGATCAATGCTGATGAGTTCATTGTGCGTAAGCACAGGCGATGATACCAATTGGTGCTCGATCTGAGGAAGGACTTCATCATCTTCAACATTGTCATGGTGACCAATGTCTTCAGCAGCGGTGGGGTCAACAGCTGGAATGTCTTCAGCTTCAGGAGCCTCTGTGGAAGCAGGCTCATGAATTACCATCCGTCGATCTTGATGCGAAGAGGCAGGACGAGAAACCGAGATGGGCTCAACAATAAGGGGCTTTGTGGGAGCAGCCCGATCTTTCTTGGTTTTGCGCTTCTTCTTGGAGGGAGCGACATCAAAAGCTTGAGGATGTTTCCTCTTTCTGGCTTCAGCCTCTGCATCCCTTGTCTTCTTTAATTCTGAAGCCACTATGGGGATCTTAGGCTTTGAGCCTGTCATACTGGCTGAGAAGACAATGGGATGTGCTTCCTGCCTTGTTGCTTCGGGTTCGGCCATAGTTGGCTTCTTCTTCTTCTTTGCAGCCATCCTGGGATCGATGCCAGGACGCCCAAGAGCCTTGCGCTTCTCAGCTTCATTGTAGGCTTGCACGCACTTGTCAGCCAGACTCTTCGTGCGCTCACGAGACCCTTTAGCTTCTTCACGTTTCTTGAGAAAGGCTTCCTTGAGCTCGTGGAGCATAATCTTGAAGTTTTTCATATCTTGCACGCTGAGCTTGGCCATGTGCTTCTTGAACTGAGCTTTCTCATAGTCGATCTTTTGCTTCAGTTCAACGATGCGCTGAGCTAGAGCTAGCTCAAAAGCAATGGCGCCAGTGAAGGTGACACTGAGGCCAATTGGAAGTTGCAGATCTTCAAAGCTGAGGTTGGGCGTGTCAAACCACTCATCAATGAAGTTGTGGATGATTGCCAAGTCAAAGAAAGGCAAATCATTGAAGATTCCTGCTTCTTCCTTGTTCTTAATCAGTTGCTCAAGAGCGTCATCTGCAAGATCTTCATCGCTGGACAGATCAATGGCGTCATTGCGCAGAATAGCAGCAGCAGTCAGTTCTTGGTTGGTGGGTTGCAAGGGCATCTTTACTCTCGAGGGCTTGGAGATGCGTGACAAATCTTCAGACTGCACACTGTGTTCAGGAGGTGAAGTGGCCAGAGGCTTCGCCTGTAAGACCTTTGGTGCAGGAGCAGACTTTGAAGCTTTAGGCTTCTTCAGTTTCTTTGGCTTCGGCGGTGCAGGCGCTTCATCAGATTCAGCGTCATCTGCAGGCTCATCCATGGCTGTCCCTTGAACCATGATATGAGTGATGAGACCTTCCAGGTTGTAGAAGGGCCCAACAAGATTGGGTTCAGCTTCGTGGGTGCCATCGGCACAGGGAGCAGAAGGACCAGGGTTGAAGTCTAGTCCCAATGACTTCTTGTTTTGCTTAGCCGAATTCTTGGCAAACTGGAAGTTGCGCTTGAACAGATTATCGTCACGACACCATAGCAATGACGATGGGTCTGCATCCGCAGGCTGTGGTCCACGGACCATGTAGGGATAGAAGCCTTGTTCAATGGCTTCATCTCTGGACCTGGATTGAAGATTTCTGTATAGGATGTCTCCCCATGGTTGCTTGATGGCATTCTTCTCAGCATATTCCTGGGTCACAAACTTGTACTTGCACCATTGCTCGGCCCAGTATCTTCGAATCCATTGGATTCGTGTCTTGCGCTGATTGTAATCCTCTTCTGGATCTGTCTTGTACAACTCTGAGAGGTCATCAGGCAGATCTCTTGATGTTCCCCCTCGACGCTATCTACCACCCTTCCTTACTGATTTCTCTGTAGCCATGAACTCCAAACTGAATGGCTTCAACACATTCAAAGGTTTCAAAGGCTTCCGCTTGCTGGTCAAACAGGAACTGGCTTCGGAATAATTTATATGATTCTGTAAGAATTCTACAAATGAATGCAGAGTATGAGAACCAAGGGATTCTCCCACGGACATGTACCTGTGACAGCATTAAGGTGCGAGGGAAGGGGAAGAGGTCATATGCATTCTCAGAAGATTTCGAAGATAAATCAGTTTAGAAGACATTGACCTCATAGTGTGAAGACATTCACTCATAGGTAGAGAGTTGGTTCCAGATTTGTACGAATCCACGAATAAGTACAAGTGAGGAATCTATCTACTTTGTGAAGCATAAGTGAACATGCTAGGCATATTATGAGATGCAGTATGAAATAGATTCAACTTGTGTGAACAGAAACTGCTTGTTGTAGAAAGTGATGAATCTGTAGGACCAAAGGGGTCGTAAAAAGGAAGTTTTATTTACCACACAAAGAACTGCTAGACAGAGTGGGAGAGGAGGCCGAGCAGTTCGATCGTCCGTGCTCTAACTTGGCGACGGAGGACACCTACGGCGACGGCGGAGAAGTCGATGTCCGCGGCCGGCGTGAAGACGGCGTCGGTGAGGTCGCGGCAGCTAAGCACTTCGTCGCCGGCGTCGTCGAGGGCTAGCAGTGGCGCTAGGGTTTGTGCGATAGTGGAAGAAAGGTTAATGACAGTGGTGAGGCGTGTATTTATAGGGACAGGGACGACACTGTGTTATTACACAGGTGCCCCTGGCGATTCACATCTGAAGGGCACGTGGCTATCATGCAACATATCGGAGGTTGTTCCACGTCCCCACGCAAGCCTGGATTGTCGGGTGGTCGTTCCCACTTCTTCGGGTATCAGGTGAAAGGATTTAGAATTGAAAACAGACTTAATGTTTGTCTCTGTATCTTCTGCTGACAAGGACGCAGAGAAGATATTCGACAGTTTCAATAGAATGCATATGATTTGGAGAGATAGAGTTTGAGATAGAAAGCATAGAGAGGTTAGGGTCCGATCACATTCACTTAGTTCACAAGATTCAACAAAAAGACATAGCTATAAGTGAATGTTGTAGAGGAAAGAACACTAGTATATATATATATATATATATATATATATATATATATATATATATATATATATATATATATGACAAAGACAATCAAATCAACATAGTGAAGATAATCATGAAGACAAGTTGAGATTGAAGCCAAAACCAAAGGTGAAGACATACCAAACGTAACGCCATGAGTGAAACACTTCAAACAGAAAAATTTGGTGGTGCCATTACCCACCGTATAGGAATTATTAGACCCAGACACGGCACACAATTATCGTGGCGCTCCGAAGTCAAATTCCACATTAATGTATTCACACTTAGAATGTAAGTCTTCATTGATTGAAGATGTACTTTACTTCGTGTGTTGCACATCTAAGTCATCAATATGCATAAGTGTTAGGATGTGTGCCTGATCACAAGACATTTGAGGATTCCAAGATATTTAGCTCACACCGTAACTTGCAAAACCTCTTCTCATCCAAGGGCTTGGTGAAGATATCTGCCAATTGCTCTTCAGTGTTGACGTGTTTGATATTAATATCTTCCTTCACCACATGATCTCTGAGAAAGTGATGACGAATTTCAATGTGCTTTGTCTTCGAGTGCTGAACTGGGTTGTTGGCAATCTTGATGGCGCTTTCACTGTCGCAGTAGAGTGGCACTTGCTTCAGATGAATGCCATAGTCTTTGAGTGTTTGCTTCATCCATAGAAGCTGAGCGCAGCAAGATCTAGCAGCAATGTATTCAGATTCAGAACTGGAGAGAGATACACAGTTCTGCTTCTTTGAAGACCAACATACAAGTGATCGTCCCAGAAAATGACATGTGCCTGATGTAGACTTGCAATCCACCTTGTCACCAGCATAATTAGCATCCGAGAATCCAACCAGATCAAACTCTAAGCCCTTTGAATACCATAATCCTAATGTTGGGATGTGAGCCAAATATCGAAGAATTTGCTTCACAGCTAAGTGATGTGATTCCTTTGGTGCCACTTGGAATCGAGCACACATGCAAACACTAAGGATAATATCTGGCCTAGATGCACATAGATAAAGTAAAGAACCAATCATGGAGCGGTATACCTTTTGATCGAACTCTTTACCATTGTCGTCGGGACCCAGATGATGTTTGGCTGGCATTGGCGTCGTGAAGCCTTTGCAGTCTTGCATCCCAAATTTCTTCAGGCAATCTTTGAGGTACTTCTCTTGAGATATGAAGATGTCGTTGCGTTGCTGACGTATTTGAAGACCAAGGAAGAACTTCAGCTCACCCATCATGGACACCTGATATTGCTCTTGCATCATATATCCAAACTCTTCACTGTATTTCTGATTGGTGCAGCCGAAGATAATGTCATCCACATATATTTGGCACACAAATAGTTCACCATCATATGTCTTCGTGAAGAGAGTGGGGTCGAGGGAACCAGGTTTGAAGCCTTTGCTCTTTAGGAAGTCTTTGAGTGTGTCATACCAAGCCCGAGGGGCTTGTTTGAGGCCATACAGTGCCTTGTTGAGCTTGTACACCATGTCAGGAAGTTTTGGATCTTCAAAGCCAGGCGGTTGTGCAACATACACTTCTTCTTCAATCTTGCCATTGAGAAAAGCGCTCTTCACATCCATTTGATACAGAAGAATGTTATGATGATTTGCATAGGCCATCAGTATGCGTATGGCTTCAAGTCTAGCCACAGGAGCAAATGTTTCATCGAAGTCAATCCCTTCAACTTGAGTGTACCCTTGAGGAACGAGACGAGCTTTGTTTCTGAAAACTTGACCATGGTCATCTTGCTTGTTGAGATATATCCATTTGGTGCCTATTATATTGTGCTTGCGAGGATCAGGGCGCTTAACCAGTTCCCATACATTATTCAGCTCAAATTGTTGAAGCTCTTCTTGCATAGCTTGAATCCATTCAGGTTCCATGAAGGCTTCTTCAACTTTCTTGGGTTCAGATATTGAGACGAATGCGAAGTGCCCACAGAAATTTGCTAGTTGTGTTGCCCTCGAACGAGTGAGTGGACCTGGTGCGTTGATGCTATCAATTATTCTCTCAATCTGTACTTCATTTGCAACACGAGGATGTACAGGACGAAGATTTTGCTCTTGCTGATCATTGTCATCGTTAGAAGGATTGTCTTCAGGCTGAGCATTGTCTTTAGTTTGATCAGGTGCGGAGATGATAAGTTCCTCTTCAGGCTGAGATTCAGATGGTATGATTTCTCCAGTTCCCATAAGTCTGATTGATTCACTGGATGGAACTTCATCTAGCACATTTGGCAGGTGCTCTCTTTGCGAGCCGTTAGTCTCATCGAACCGCACATCCACTGTTTCAACCACTTTATAGAGAAAAAGGTTGAAGACTCTGTAGGAGTGCGAATCCTTTCCATATCCAAGCATAAAACCCTCATGTGCTTTTGGTGCAAATTTTGAAGTGTGGTATGGATCCTTGATCCAGCACCTGACACCAAATACTCTGAAGTAACTGACATTTGGCTTCTTGCCAGTAAGGTGCTCATAGGATGTCTTGTTGAGAAGTTTGTGAAGATACACACGGTTGATGATATGGCATGCAGTATCAATGGCTTCAGGCCAGAACTTTCTTGGAGTCTTGTATTCATCAAGCATTGTCCGGGACATTTCAATGAGTGTTCTGTTCTTGAGTTCCACGACGCCATTCTGCTGCGGTGTGTACGGAGCTGAGAATTCATGTGTAATGCCCAAAGTATCAAGATAAGTGTCTAGACCAGTGTTCTCGAATTCAGTGCCATTGTCACTTCTGATGTGCTTGATCTTGACGCCATAGTTGTTCATGGCTCGATTGGCAAAGCGTCTGAAGACATCCTGCACTTCAGTCTTGTAGAGGATTATATGCACCCAGGTATATCTTGAATAATCATCAACAATGACAAAGCCATAGAGACAAGCAGTAGTAGTAAGAGTTGAGTAATGAGTGGGACCGAAAAGGTCCATGTGGAGCAGTTCGAAGGGTTGAGTCGTTGTCATGATTGTCTTCAAGGGATGCTTGGCCCTCGTCATCTTTCCTACTTCACAGGCACCGCATAAGTGGTCCTTCTTGACCTTGACACCCTCGATGCCTATGACATGCTTCTTACTTGCAAGGGTGTGGAGGTTCCTCATGCCAGCATGCCCTAGCCTCCGATGCCAGAGCCAGCATTCAGAAGCTTTTGCTAGAAGACATACGGCAAGTTGTGGTCCTGCTGAGAAATCTACCACGTACAAATCATCTTTCCGATACCCTTCAAACACTAGAGACTTGTCAGATTCCATTAGAACAAGGCAACGATATTTTCCAAACATCACAATCATGTTTAAATCGCAAAGCATTGAGACAGACATTAAGTTGAAACCAAGGGATTGAACAAGCATGACTTTATCCATGTGTTGATCCTTTGAGATTGCAACTCTACCTAGACCCAATACCTTGCTTTTACCAATGTCAGCAAATGTGATGTGACTTTTGTCAGATGGACGTAAGGTTGAGTCCATGAGAAGGCTTCGCTTGCCAGTCATGTGACTAGTACACCCACTATCAATAATCCATTCTAAAGCAGCTGGTGTCGTACCCTACAGTGTAGTTAGGGGGATAGGTTTCACGAAGAGAATTGTGAAGCATAAACATTTGACGAGCAAGTGGATTATGAAAGCTTAGATCGAGGTTAGGACTGATAGGGCAAGTGGCAGGCGGCTCAGGAACAAAATACATAATAAGACCATTTGGGCATTTGATCTTGCGCCCTACAAGATGTTTAAGGTCCCCAGCAATAGCTTTCGACGAATTTGGTTGTCGGCTGGAGACCTTTCCCTGCAAAAGAGAGTTAAGCTTTCTTAGCCACCCACATCTTCAAGGGTGGCTTCGAAGTAATGAGTCTAAGTGCAGCATCTGAGAACTTTGGCTTTGGATCCCTAGCAAAAAGTCTTGCAGGTGGACAAGAGTACTCATAAGGATAAGCAGAATAGTTTTTGGTCTTATGAACATGACGGTTTGATGAAACACGCTCATATTCATAGGCCTGAGTAAGGTTTCCCTGCAAAACATTTGCGTTAGTGCGACTCGGGTGAGTCCTCTATCTGTATGAAACCTTTGGACCATATGAAGCCTGTGGTCTAGGGTTTGTCTTCTTCACTTGTGGTGTCATGATGACATTCATAGGAAGATTCTCCAAACACCTTTTTGGCACCCAGACTTTCTTCATAGGCGGCCCATTCCTGCAGTTACTACCAATATACCTGGCAAACACTTCACCATTCTGATTCTTAAATAGTTTATAGTTTGCATCAAAGGATTCATCAATAACAATGGGAATAGCACAAGTGAAGCCAGATAGGGAGGATGGATCCGATGAAGGTTCCTTTGCAGCAACCCATGTGGTTTTGGGGTACTGCTCAGGTTTCCAGTAAGAGCCATCAGCATTCATTTTCCTTTCGAACCCAACACCCTCTTTCCTAGAGTTTCGGTTTAGGATCTGCCTTTTGAGGACATCACATAGTGTCTGATGCCCTTTGAGACTTTTGTACATCCCTGTTTCAAGCAATGTCTTCAACCTAGCATTCTCATCAACAATAGCAGTGGTATCCTCAGCAGAGGGGTTAGTTACCACATCAACAGTTGAAGATATTGCAATAGTAGCAGCAGTAGAACACCCAACAACAGAAGTAGCATTGTCACGCTCGATGCATTTAAGACATGGTGGTTCAAATCCTTCCTGAGCTGAACTGATCTGTTCGGCGCGAAGTGACTCGTTTTCCTTTTGAAGATCTTCATGAGCCGCTCTCAATTTCTCAAGATCTTGCTTCCTTTGAAGATAATCATAGGAAAGCTTTTCATGAGTTGTTGAGAGCATTTCATGACGACTTTAAAGTTCCTCATACTTAACATGAAGATTTTTTATGTCTTCAATTAAGGACTGAGATTGAGTCATTACAGCGTCTAACAGATCATCGCTTTTGTCTAACAGTTTTTGAATATGTTGCATAACTTTATGTTGTTCAGTTGCAATTTTAGCAAGTGTTTTGTAGCTGGGTTTGGAACCACAATCAGAGTCATCTTCACTAGATGTTAGATAGTGAGTAGTGCGTGTGTTTGCCTTGGCACCGCGTGCCATGAAGCAGTAGGTAGGAGCGGAGTAGTCCTTGTCATTTGCATCGGTGTCGGTGATGAAGTCATTGTCTTCAGTGTTGAAGATGGACTTGGCAACATATGCTGTTGCCAGACTCGCAACGCCAGAATTGGACTCCTCCTCAGACTCCACCTCCGCCTCCTCAGAAGCGGACTCCTCCTCTGAATCCATTTCCTTGCCAACAAACGCACGTGCCTTGCCAGATGAGCTCTTCTTGTGTGATGAAGATTTTGAGGAAGACTTGGAAGAAGACTTTGAGTATTTCTTCTTCTTCTTCTTCTTCTTGTCGTCAGAGTCATACTCCTTGCTCTTCTTCTTCTTGTTGTTCTCATTGTCCCACTGCGGACACTCAGAGATGTAGTGGCCAGGTTTCTTGCACTTGTGGCATGTTCTCTTCTTGTAGTCATGAGCAGAAACTTCATCATTCCTTGAGCTTGATCGTGAAGACTTTCTGAAGCCTTTCTTCTTGGTGAATTTTTGGAACTTCTTCACAAGCATAGCAAGCTCCTTTCCAATGTCTTCAGGATCATCAAACTGCTGTCAGATTCTTGTTCAGATGAGGAGACAACTGTTGCCTTCATGGCACGAGTGCGCCCATAGTTGGGACCGTAGATGTCTCTTTTCTCAGAAAGTTGAAACTCTTGTGTGTTGAGCCTCTCAAGTATGTCAGACGGATCGAGTGTCTTGAAGTCAGGACGTTCTTGAATCATCAGGGCTAGGGTGTGAAACGAGCTTTCAAGTGATCTCAGGAGTGTCTTGTGGACTTCATGCTTGGTGATCTCAGTGGCGCCGAGAACTTGAAGCTCATTTGTGATGTTGGTGAGTCGATCAAACATGAGCTAGACATTCTCATTGTCATTTCTCTTGAAGCGGTTGAAGAGGTTGCGAAGGACACTGATTCTCTGATCTCTCTGGGTTGAGACGCCTTCATTGACCTTGGAGAGCCAGTCCCAGACTAGATTAGATGTTTCCAAAGCACTCATGCGACCATACTGTCCTTTGGTCAGATGACCACAGATGATGTTCTTGGCAGTGGAGTCCAGTTGAACGAACTTCTTGACATCAGCAGCGGTGACACCTTCACCAGCCTTGAGAACGCCATTCTTGACGACATACCATAGGTCGACATCAATGGCTTCAAGATGCATGCGCATCTTATTCTTCCAGTAGCGATATTCATTTCCATCGAAGACGGGGCATGCAGCGGAGACTTTAATTATCCCTGCAATCGACATAGCTAGAACTCTAGGTGGTTAAACCGAATCACACAAAACAAGGGAGTATCTTGCTCTAATACCAATTGAAAGTGCTAGTGATCGACTAGAGGGGGTGAATAGGCGATTTTTATGAAAGTCTTCAAAACATGGAAGTTTCAAAGAAAACGATAGAAATGAACCTATTACCATGCAGCGGAAGGTAGACTACACTAGGCAAACCATAGTCAAGTATTTAATGAGGTGAAAGCACAATGACTAATAGCAGCTAGGCAGTAAAGATCAGGTAGGAAGATATTGTGAAGCCAATCAGAACAAGCAGTCACTCAGTGAAGACAAAAGATAATGCAATCATATAATGACTTCACAAGGACCAACAGTAAGTAAAGGGAAGGGAAGGATGAAACCAGTGACTCATTGAAGACAATGATTTGTTGGACCAGTTCCAGTTGCTGTGACAACTGTACGTCTGGTTAGGGAGGCTGAGATTCAACTCAAAAGACCTCGTCTTCACCTTATTTCCCTTGAGCTAAGGACACCCAGTCCTCATCCAATCACTCTGGTAAGTCTTCAAGGTAGACTTCCAAACCTTCACAGACTTCGTTCACCGGCGATCCACAATGACTCTTGGATGCTCAGAACGCGACGCCTAACCGGCTGGAGGATTCACAGTCCTCAAGTGTAATAAGTCTTCAGATCACACAGACAGGAAGACTTAAGTGATGCCTAACACTCTTTGGCTCTGGGTGTTTAGGGCTTTATCCTCGTAAGGAATTCTCTCTCAAAGGCTTCGAGGTGGGTTACTCTCAAACGACAAAAGCCGTACTCTAACTCTGAGCAGCCAACCGTTTATGGTTGTAGGGGGTGGGCTATTTATAACCACTAGGCAACCCGACCTGATTTGTCTGAAATGACCCTTGGTCACTACGGAACTAACACGTGTTTCAACGGTCAGATTTCAAACACACACGACAACTTTACTTGGGCTACAAGCAAAGCTGACTTATCCAACTCTGGACAAGATTTTCTTTCATAGTCTTCACTCGAAGACATAGGATTTTGGTTAAGCATCACTTCAGTCATTCTGACTGGTTCACTTGGACCCCACTTAACAGTACAGTGATTCCTATGACTCAACAAAGAAGGAAAAGAACGACGAAACAACTAAGTCTTCGCACTCCATAGTCTTCATGCGATGTCTTCTCTTGTCATAGTTTTCAATGTGAATGTCTTCACATGCCACCTTTGACTTCAATGTCTTCATTCATTTTTAGGGGTCATCTTTGGTAGGAAAAACCGAATCTATGAGGCACTTCTATCTGTGTTATCCTGCAATTCTCACAAACACATTAGTCCCTCAACCAGGTTTGTCGTCAATACTTCAAAACCAACTAGGGGTGACACTAGATGCACTTACAGTACTACCTCAAATACACCCCTAATTTGTGAAGATCGGGCCACTCCAATGGCTTGCCCTGTATCATGTGGTCAAACGGTCAAACGGGCTACGACGCGGCCCTAGTGCCTATAAGTGTGCATTGTTGATGAACATGTGTATGTCGCCTATTAAGATCTGGCAGAAAGCCAACTAGAGCTCACTGTATCGTGTTTTTTATGGGACTCACTATACCGTGTGGATGGGGCGTATCTGGTGCACCGGAGCATCTGATGCTACTTGTGCACCCAATCACTTTTGAAACATTGAAAGACTGAAATTTCAACATGATATAAGTAAAATACGTATCTAGCCTGGTATAAAATTTTGGATCTAAATTCAAAATGCATATCTAGAAAGTAAAAATCAAATCAAATCATGGCGCAAATAGAAACAAATGCGGACTGGGCATGAATATGGCCCGTTTTCTTCATCGTAAATGGACCCAATCTTTTTTTCAGATACTATGTTCCAAATGTAGATGTAAAATCTATGGTATAACAAATTCAGAATATTTGCGGCGGGGGTGACAGCCCACCGGAGGCGTCGCTCAAGGAGCAGCACGAGTTACTTCCTGCTTCTTGGCTGGCATGAGGAACAAGCCGTCAAAGGACGCCAGACCAGAATAAAACTGGTATTCTTCCAGTACGTTCTGAAAAGAATCTCAAACATGGGGCAGTAGCACCATCAGTGTCACTACGGAACCATCAACGGTTTCCGTCAGGCTCCCGAGCATATGCCATCCCAGTCAACTCGACTAACACCACTTTCAGAATATTTGCGGCGTATCGGTCCAACTGTTTTAATCAGTAGAGGAGATGATATATAATACTCTTCTGCCCCAAATTAAGTGTCTTTATACTAACTCTAGTATAAAGTTATACTAACCCTAAGACACTTACTTTGAGACGATTGAAGTCCGCAATATTTAAAAGTTGTACTAAAGCCGTGACAAATAATATTGACGAAGAGAAATACGGTCTTTTGATAAGTATAAACCGAAAAAAGTCCGGAGCAGCTTTCTGGTTCACTCTAGGGGCTATCAAGTTTGAGTGTTAATGCCAGGTTGCCCAAGTATGTGAGTGAAGTGAGTCAACTCGAATCAGGCCATCTCTAACACGGATCATTCCCACCGTCTGTTTGGACAATTTTAGTACAGATCACCAAAACAGATGATATCGGTCCAAATCTCTAAAATTCTATAAACTGGCTCCAAATCGAGGGAGCTCTGGGGGAGTTTGGACGCCTGCCACATCAGGCTCCGACACCCCGGACCCATCCAAAAGACCTTTCGGGCGGCCTTAGACCATTAGCATGTCAGCATTTGCACCGTGCGGTCATCCACCTGCTTACCTGCATTGACTCTGTTGTCCGCATTGAACCTTCAGCGCTCCTTGTCATGAATCGTTAAAGCCAGCCAGCCTCCCCCAAAATAACACCTTCGAGCCCATCCTCCCACCATTCACATGCAACTTTAGAGCCGTATGAGCCCCTAGTCCACTCCATATCTTCTGCCATCGGGCACGGTGCGGTCCTTGGCTACGTGGTATAATCAGCTCACGTTGGAGTCACACTAAAATCATGGAAGAGGTCCGCGCCCTGGACACCCGACGCCAGGCCTGCATTGAGGCGGGCCAACATGCGAGCCCTGCGAGCCAAGTTCAAAGGAGGAGGAGATGGGGGATGAACAGGAGGGCGATCTCATGACCAAGCCCACGGCCGAAGAGGAGGGGCGATGGTCGTCGACACTACGCTGGCGCCTGCTTCACCTTGCTGCAGGTGGAGCAGCAGTTCAACCTTGTGCTCTTGGATGAGCAACCTACGGCAGTGGCTCAACTCGAGGCGGACCGCTTGGATGCCACCGCTGTGGCGGAGCTCCTTGTTAACCCAGGCGTCTACAACAAGAATAGGGCGATGCTCGCATCTGTGTGAAGCCGCCGCAAGGACTACATCACCAACGCACAGCGGAAGTGACTCTTCGAGGAGCTCGAGGCCGACTACAAACATGTGTCGGACTAACAGAACAACAATGTCAAAATGACACTTGTTGGCGGCTCTAGCTGGTTGCGCCAGCTGCCAATGACAATGAGGTCGCCTGCTCTAGTGTGGGGGTCGTTGACCTCACCTACAACATGGAGTAGTCTTCCTTTAGTTTTAAATTTTTTATTAAGCTCGGTGTCCAGTTTTGTGGTGTGAAAAAAATACATGTTTGTTTTCATTTGATGAATTGCGTTGGATGGTCGACGTCTCGACTGTCCAGGGATATTTGTTGATTTCCACTTGATTATCTGCGTTCAAGATTCCCACATACCTCTTCTCAGAATATAATGTTGCGGGCTATTTTGGGCAAAAGACTCAAGGCAATCACGAACTAAGAGCAAATCCAGCGCCGTGCACCAAATCTGTTGGACATATGCCCTATAGGAAATAATAAAATATTATTATGTACTTCCATCTTCATAATTAAGTTTACATTTCTGCACTATAACTGTAATGGATTCAGAATATGAGATTCGGATGAAAATCCAGTTTCATGTGTAGAAAGACAAACACCAACTAAGTACATAGTCTCACCTCTTAGACTAGCTCATGTATTGTAGATAATCTAGTTTAATAATGAGAACACAATGTTGACAAAACAATGTGTTAGACCCAACTAATGATATAGTATGAGATCTCATCGTCAAGTTGTTATCAATATCATTATGTCAAGTGTTAATGTATACCCACATCACATCCTTAGACTATGAGAATGTCGGGTACCTTCATATCGGATGGTTAATTTGGGTTTGCCAAAAGTTACCAATAATAGGATGATCATAACGGTAACTTTCGGGTACATAAAAAAATGTCTAACGACATGATAGTTCAAGAATGGGATTTGCTCCTCCAACAATGAAGAGGTACTCCCTGGGTCCACTCAGTATTACGATATACATCACCGTCTAGACACCATTTATACGATCACGGTGATACCGGAATACAAAAATGAGAAAAGAGAACAAAACTAGGATGAGGATAACTTGCTATTGCGATCAAGTAAGTGATTCACAAGGATACCGTAAGTCTCACCTCAGGTTTTGTTTAGTACTATGAAACAAAGGAAAATGTCTATGTAAACAAAAGGTTCACTCGATAAATATCTATGTGTGTATATGGGAATCAATATGTGTGTCTACACTCCACTTTTGATTATTGACCGGAAGGTGTTCTGAGCCATGTCCACATATTGTTGAACCTGTAGGGACACACGCTTAATTGTTAACAGTTTGATAGAGAACTGGGAAGTGTTAAGAGTAAGAGAGAAATGCATCTGAGATGTATAGGATGAAACCAAAAAGGATCTGACGGTCCCAGAAGTGTTCCAGTGAAATTGATGAGAATGTCCTGGAGGTACCCTAAAAGATTCGAAAATGTTTTGAAACCTTCTGAAAGGTTCTAGGTGGTCGTAGTGGGCTGCCTTCTTGGTTGTACCACGGGGAAATAGCTGCATCAGCTCATAGTCGTACGCTCCCTGTTTACTTGGGTGGCAAGGCACTTGGGGAGTGGAGAAGGAAAGGATCTCCAAGAGGATCCACCTTCTTGGTGCGGCTGACTCTAGGACACTTGTTCAGGTTGAGTACTATGCCAGGTGACATTGGGAGTAAGCCTTTCTTGGCGTTCTCCATATTAAAACTATTTATTACCTTATCAATGTACATGATCTGGCTAAGTGCTATCAGACATCTTGATCTATCTCTATAGTGTTTTATGCCCAATATACATGCCGCTTCGCCAAAGTCTTTCATTAAGAAACTCTTCTTCAACGACACTTTTCTTCACTAAGAAAATTCACATCATTGCCAATCAATAATATGTCATCCACATATAAGATTAGAAATGTTTTTGCGCTCCTACTAAACTTCTTGTAAACACAAGATTATTCATCATTCCTGATGTAGCCAAACTCTTTGACCACTTCATCAAAATGAATATTCCAGCTCCTTGATGCTTGCTTCGGACCATAAATGGCCATCTGAAGCTTGCACACCTTTTTAGCATCTTTTGGATCGACAAAACCTTTAGGCTGTATCATTATACATCCTCATTGAGGTTTCCATTTAGGAAAGTCGTTTTGACATCCATCTGCCATATTTCATAATCAAAGAAGCAATAATTGCTAACATATATGTTGGGGAACGCAGTATTTCAAAAAAATTCCTACGATCACACAAGATCTATCTAGGAGATGCATAACAACGAGAGGGGAGAGTGTGTCTACGTACCCTCGTAGACCGAAAGCGGAAGCGTTTAGTAACGCAGTTGATGTAGTCGAACGTCTTCGTGATCCAACCGATCAAGTACCGAACGCATGGCACTTCCGCGATCTGCACACGTTCAGCTTAGTGACGTCCCTCGTACTCTTGATCCGGCTGAGGCCGAGGGTGAGTTCCATCAGCACGATAGCATGGTGATGGTGATGATGTAGTTACCGACGCAGGGCTTCGCCTAAGCATTACGACAATATGACCGAGGTGGAAAACTATGGAGGGGGGCACCGCACATGGCTAAAGATCAACTTGTGTGTCTATGGGGTGCCCCCTCCCCCGTATATAAAGGAGGGGAGGAGGAGGATGGCCAGCCTCAAGGGGCACGCCCAAGGGGGGCTTTCCTACTCCTATTAGGAGTAGGTTTCCCCCTTTCCTAGTCGAAGTAGGAGAAGAAGGAAGGAGAGGAAGAAGAGAAGGAAAGGGGGGTGGCACCCCTAGCCCTAGATCAATTCGGTTTGGGCTTGGGGGTGCCACCTCTTGGCCTGCCTCCTCTCTTCCACCACTAGGCCCATAAGGCCCAATAAGTTCCCGGAGGGGGTTCTGGTGACCCCCGGTACTGCAAAACTTATCCGAACGACCCGAACCATTCCGGTGTCCGAATGTAACCTTCCAATATATGAATCTTTATCTCTCGACCATTTTGAGACTCCTCGTCGTGTATGTGATCTCATCCGGGACTCCGAACAACCTTCGGTACATGAAATCACATAACTCACAATACATATCGTCATCGAACGTTAAGCGTGCGGACCCTACGGGTTCGAGAACTATGTAGACATGACCGAGACACATCTCCGGTCAATAACCAATAGCAGAACCTGGATGCTCAGATTGGTTCCTACATATTCTACAAAGATCTTTATCGGTCAAACCGCATAACAACATGCATTGTTTCATTTGCCATCGGTATGTTACTTGCCCAAGATTCGATCGTCGGTATCATCATACCTAGTTCAATCACGTCACCAGCAAGTCTCTTTACTTGTTCTGTAATGATGTCGTGACTAACTCATTAGTCACATTGCTTGCAAGGCTTATAGTGATGTGCATTACCGAGAGGGCCCAGAGATACCTCTCCGATACACGGAGTGACAAATCCTGATCTCGATCTATGCCAACCCAACAAACACCGTCGGAGACATCTGTAGAGCATCTTTATAATCACCCAGTTACGTTGTGACATTTGATAGCACACAAGGTGTTCCTCCGGTATTCGGGAGTTGCATAATCTCATAGTTAGAGGAACACGTATAAGTCATGATGAAAGCAATAGCAATAAAACTAAACGATCGTTATGCTAAGCTAACGAATGGGTCTTTTTCATCACATCATTCTCTAATGATGTGATCCCGTTCATCAAATTACAACACATGTTTATGGTCAGGAAACATAACCATCTTTGATTAACGAGCTAGTCAAGTAGAGGCATACTACGGACACTCTGTTTCGTCTATGTATTCACACATGCACTAAGTTTCTGGTTAATACAATTCTAGCATGAATAATAAACATTTATCATGATATAAGGAAATATAAATAACAACTTTATTATTGCCTCTAGGGCATATTTCCTTCAGTCTCCCACTTGCACTAGAGTCAATAATCTAGTTCACATCGCCATGTGATTTAACACCAATAGTTCACATCACCATGTGATTTAACACCAATAGTTCACATCACCATGTGATTAGTTCACATCACGATGTGACTAATATCCAAAGGGTTTTACTGGAGTCAATAATCTAGTTCACATCGCTATGTGATTAACACCCAGAGTACCAAGGTGTGATCATGTTTTGCTTGTGAGAGAAGCTTAGTCAATGGGTCTGTCACATTCAGAGCCGTATGTATTTTGCAAATTTTCTATGTCTACAATGCTCTGCATGGAGCTATTCTAGGTAATTGCTCCCACTTTCAATATGTATCCAGATTGAGACCCAGAGTCATCTGAATCGGTGTAAAAGCTTGCATCAGCGTAACTCTTTACGACAAACTCTTTATCACCTCCATAACCGAGAAATATCCCCTTAGTCTTCTAAGGATAATTTTAACCGTTGTCAAGTGATGCACTCCTGGATCAATAACGTACCCCCTTTCGAAACTCATGGCAAGGTACACCATAGGTTTGGTACATAACATAGCATACTTTATAGAACCTATGGTTGAGGCATAGGGAATGACTTTCATTCTCTTTCTATTTTCTGCTGTGGTTGTGTTTTGAGTCTTACTCAACTTTACACCTTGCAATACAGGCAAGAACTCCTTCTTTGACTGTTCCATTTTTAACTACTTCAATGATCTTGTCAAGGTACATACTCATTGAAAAATCTTTCAAGTGTCTTGATCTATCTCTATAGATCTTGATGCCCAATATGTAAGCAGCTTCACCAAGGTCTTTCTTTGAAAAACTCCTTTCAAAACACTCCTTTATGCTTTCCAGGAAATTCTACATCATTTCCGATCAACAATATGCCATTCACATATAATTATCAAAAAGGCCGTAGTGCTCCCACTCACTTTGTTATAAATATAGGCTTCACCGCAAGTCTATATAAAACTATATGCTTTGATCAACTTATCAAGGCATATATTCCAACTCCGAGATGCTTGCACCAGTCCATAGATGGATCGCTGGAGCTTGCACATTTTGTTAGCACCTTCTGGTTGTATCATATACAACTCTTCTTCAATAAATCCATTAAGGAATGGAGTTTTGATATCCATTTGTCGCATTTCATAAAATGTGGAAATTGCTAACATGATTCAGACAGACTTTAAGCATCGATACGAGTGAGAAAATCTCATCGTAGTCAACATCTTGAACTTGTCAAAAACCCTTTCCGACAAGTCGAGCTTTGTAGATAGTAACACTACTATCAGCGTCCATCTTCCTCTTGAAGATCCATTTATTATCAATGGCTTGCCGATCATTGGGCAAGTCCACCAAATTCCACACTTTGTTCTCATACATGGATTCTATCTCAAATTTCATGGTCTCAAGCCATCTGTCGGAATCTGGGCTCATCATCGCTTCCTCATAGTTTGTAGGTTCATCATGGTCTAGTAACATGACTTCCAGAACAGGATTACCGTACCACTCTGGTGCGGATCATACTCTGGTTGACCTACTAGGTTCGGTAGTAACTTTATCTGAAGTTTCATGATCATCATCATTAACTCCCTCACTAATTGGTGTAGGCATCACTGGAATTGATTTCAGTGATGAGCTACTTTCCAATTCGAGAGAAGGTACAATTACCTCATCAAGTTCTACTTTCCTCCCACTCACTTCTTTTGAGAGAAACTCCTTCTCTAGAAAGGATCCAGTCTTGGCAACAAAGATATTGCCTTCGGATCTGTGATAGAAGGTGTGCCCAATAGTTTCTTTTGGGTATCCTATGAAGACACACTTCTCTGATTTGGGTTTGAGCTTATCAGGTTGAAACTTTTTCACATAAGCATCGCAACCCCAAAATTTAAGAAACGACAGCTTAGGTTTCTTGCTAAACCACAGTTCATATGGTGTCGTCTCAGTGGATTTAGATGGTGCCCTATTTAACGTGAATGCAGCTGTCTCCAATGCATAACCCCAAAACGATAGTGGTAAATCGGTAAGAAACATCATAGATTGCACCATATCCAATATAGTACAGTTACAACGTTCGGACACACCATTACCTGTGGTGTTCCAGGTGGCGTGAGTTGTGAAACTATTCCACATTGTTTTAAATGAAGACCAAACTCATAACTCAAATATTCACCTCCACTATCAAATCGTAGAAATTTTATTTTCTTTTTACGATGATTTTCCACTTCACTCTAAAATTCTTTGAAATTTTCAAATGTTTCATACTTATATTTCATCAAGTAGATATACCAATATCTTCTCAAATCATCTGTGGAGGTCAGAAAATAATGATACCCGCCGCGAGCCTCAACACTCATCGGACCGCATACATTAGTATGTATTATTTCCAATAAGTCAGTGGCCCGCTCCATTGTTCTGGAGAAAGGAGTCTTAGTCATCTTGCCCATGAGGCATGGTTCGCAAGCATCAAGTGATTCATAATCAAGTGATTCCAAAAGCCCATCAGCATGGAGTTTCTTCATGCGCTTTACACCAATATGACCTAAATGGCAGTGCCACAAATAAGTCGCATATTTTGGCTTCAATACTATGAATATGTGTATCACTTCGATCAAGATTCAACAAACCATTCACATTGGGTGCATGACCATTGAAGGTTTTATTCATGTAAACAGAACAACAATTATTTTGTGAGTTAAATGAATATCTGTATTGCAATAAACATGATCCAATCATATTCATGCTCAACGAAAACACTAAATAACATTTATTTAGGTTCAACACTAATCCCGAAAGTAGAGGGAGTGTGCGACAGTGATCTTATCAACCTTGGAATCACTTCCAACACACATCGTCACCTCGCCCTCAACTAGTCTCTGTTCATTTTGTAACTCCTGTTTCAAGTTACTAATCATAGCAACTAAACCAATATCAAATACCCAGGGGCTACTATGAACACTAGTAAAGTACACATCAATAACATGTATATCATATATACTTTTGTTCACTTTGCAATCCTTCTTATCCGCCAAGTATTTGGGGCAGTTCCGCTTCCAGTGACCATTTCCTTTGCAGTAGAAACACCTAGTTTTAGGCTTGGGTCTAGTTTTGGGCTTCTTCATAGGAGTGGCAACTTGCTTTCCATTCTTCTTGAAGTTCCCTTTCTTTCCCTTGCCGTTTTACTTGAAACTAGTGGTCTTGTCAACCATCAACACTTGATGTTTTTCTTGATTTCTACCTTCGCCGATTTCAGCATCGTGAAGAGCTCGAGGAATCGTTTTCGTCATCCCTTGCA
The DNA here is from genome assembly GCA_034509565.1 of Triticum monococcum. Lineage (NCBI taxonomy): Eukaryota > Viridiplantae > Streptophyta > Magnoliopsida > Poales > Poaceae > Triticum > Triticum monococcum. The sequence continues at coordinate 617,522,776 of CM067846.1, forward strand.
TATTATAGTTCATCACGAAGTTCCAGTAACTTGGTGATAGTGACTAGAGAACTCTATCAATCACCATCTTATCTGGAAGATTAACTCCCACTTGATTCAAGTGATTGTAGTACTCATACATTCTGAGCACATGCTCACTGGTAGAGCTATTCTCCTCCATCTTGTAGGCAAAATACTAGTCAGAGGTCTCATACCTCTTGACTCGGGCATGAGTCTGAAATACCAATTTTAGCTCTTGGAACATCTTGTATGCTCCGTTGCATTCAAAATGTTTTTGAAGTCCCGGTTCTAAGCCGTAAAGCATGGTGCACTAAACTATCAAGTAGTCATCGTACTGAGCTTTGTCGAATGTTCATAACATCTACATCTGCTCCTGCAATAGGTCTGTCACCTAGCGGTGCATAAGGACATAACACTTCTATGTAGTAATAAGGATAATCCTCAGATCACGGAGCTAGTCCGCGTCATTGCTACTAACATTTTTCAACTTATTATTCTCTAGGAACATATCAAAAATAAAACGGGAAAGCTATACGCGAGCAATTGATCTATGACAAAGATATGCAAATACTATCAGGACTACGTTCATGATAAATTTAAGTTCAATTAATCATATTACTTAAGAACTCCGACTTAGATAGACATCCCTCTAGTCATCTAAATGATCACGTGATCCATATCAACTAAACCTTGTCCGATCATCATGTGAGATGGAGTAGCTTTCAATGGTGAACATCACTATGTTGATCATATCTACTATATGATTCATGTTCGACCTTTCGGTCTCAGTGTTCCGAGGCCATATCTGAAGGAAATATGCCCTAGAGGCAATAATAAATATGTTATTTATATTTCCTTATATCATGATAAATGTTTATTATTCATGCTAGAATTGTATTAACCGTAAACTTAGTACATGTGTGAATACATAGCCAAAATGAGTGTCACTAGTATGCCTATACTTGACTAGCTCATTAATCAAAGATGGTTAAGTTTCCTAGCCATGGACAAGAGTTGTCAGTTGTTGAACGGGATCACTTCATTAGAGAATGATGTGATTGACTTGACCCATCTGTTAGCTTAGCACTTTGATCGTTTAGTTTACTGCTATTGCTTTCTCCATAACATATACATGTTCCTATGACTATGAGATTATGCAACTCCCGAATACCGGAGGAACACTTAGTGTGCTATCAAACATCACAACGTAACTGGGTGACTATAAAGATGCTCTACAGGTGTCTCCGATGGTGTTTGTTGAGTTGGCATAGATCGAGATTAGGATTTGTCACTCCGTCTATTGGAGAGGTATCTCTGGGCCCTCTCGGTAATGCACATCACTATAAGCCTTGCAAGCAAAGTGACTAATGATTTAGTTAAGGGATGTTGCATTACAGAATGAGTAAAGAGACTTACCGATAACGAGATTGAACTAGGTATTGAGATACCGACGATCGAATCTCGGGCAAGTAACATACCGATGACAAAGGGAACAACGTATGTTGTTATGCGGTTTGACCAAAAAAGATCTGCGTAGAATATGTAGGAACCAATATGAGCATCCAGGTTCCGCTATTGGTTATTGACCGGAAGTGAGTCTCGGTCATGTCTACATAGTTCTCGAACCCATAGGGTCTGCACGCTTAACGTTCGATGACGATCGGTATTATGAGTTTATGTGTTTTGATGTACCAAGGTAGTTCAAAGTCTTGGATATGATCACGGACATGACGAGGAGTCTTGAAATGGTCAAGATGTAAAGATCGATATATTGGAAGGCTATGATTGGACATCGGAACAGTTCCGGGTGAGTTCGGACATTTACCGGAGTACCGGGGGGTTACTGGAACCCCCCGGGGAGTGTATGGGCCTTTTTGGGCCTTAGTGGGAGAGAGGAGGAGGCACCCAAGGTGGAGGGCGCGCCCCCCAAGCCCAATCCGAATTGGGTGGGGGGCCGCCCCCTCCCTTCTTTCCCTCTCTCTTCCCCTTTCCTTTCTCTCCTACTCCAACAAGGGAAGGGGGAATCCTACTCCCACCGGGAGTAGGACTCCTCCCTAGGGCACGCCATGAGAGGGGCGGCCCTCCCCCTCCTCCACTCCTTTATATACGGAGGAGGGGGGCACCCCATACACACACATGTTGATTGTTTAGCCATGTGCGGTGCCCCCTCCACAGATTTTGTAACATCAGAAAATTTCATTTTGGAATGGTATACATAGGTCATCCATGCATATCATATTTTATTGCATTTCGTGTCGCGATCCTCGAAATTCTAAGCAACTCAAGGACCCATGTAGAGAGTTGGGGATTTCACATTTTTCATATTTGAATTTTCTTCCAAATATCGAAACAAGGATCATTTGGTTTTAATTATTTTTTCTCTCCGAAAATATTTCATATTAAAATATATGAGAGGAGATAATATGACTTCTCCAAAATGAATGAAATATTGGAAGAAAAATACTAAAATCAAATAAATAATTTTATTTGAATTTTATTGCAATTTTATTTGAATTAGAAAAAATATGCATTTCTCAAATTTCATTTTAGGGCCAAGGAAATGTTCACTTTGTTTTAAATATTCTATTTAGACGGTTAAAATTTGTTTTGGTATTTTTAGATTTTTATTTTATTTTCTAGGGATTTTTTCTGGCGAAATTAGTTAAAAAAATTGCTTCCGACCGACTGGGCTGAAAGCCCAGCCGGCCCACTCCGTCGCCGCCGTCGCCTTCGTCCCCAAGCAGGACTCCTCGAGGGTGTCCGAGCCACCGCCTACCCCGCCCTATCGCCCCTCCCCCAAGCCGCCACCTTCCCTCCTTTAAAAGTCGACCCGGGGCCACCCCTGGAGCCCCAAGCCGGAGCCGCCGCCGCCTCCCGAGCGTCGCCGCCGCTGCCCGCGCCGCCCTGCCCCGCGCCCGGCCCTGCCTCGCCTCGCGGGAGCCGCCGCAAGCCGCCGGAGCTGCCGCCGTTCCCGATCCACTCCGAGCCGCTGACTTTCTTTGGTTTTAGGTTCAAAAAATCCCGGTTTCTTTAAAATCCTAGATGCATTTTTTATTTTATCGATTCGGTTTTCTTGGTTTAGTTGTTTGGCGGACGTTCATCCGTACGTTTGTTTTAATGAATGATGTTTGTTAGTTAGCCGCAGACAGCGAACGTTCATTCGTTAGCCTGTTCGTCTCGTTTTATTTTTCAGGGTTTTTCCGTGGTTATTTTCGATCGCGATTTCTGCCCCGATCTTCGTTTTAGTTTATCTTTTCGCTCGTTTATCCAAATCAGGTGAAACAAGCACCTAGATCTTCGTCTCGAAGCTCTCCTTCTGTTTAACCAACTTGAACAAGATTTTGGTACTGTAAAATTTGACGTTAGTCCAGATTAGTAAACGGATCTTGTTTCTTTCGCGGTTTGAATTTCGTTGCTCCTTTTGATTTGATTCTTTTTGCAAACCGGAGTTCTCCAGTTGAACTTTCTGGTTAGATCTTCTTATTTGAGTTTTACCCGTGCATCTTTGCTTGATTGCTTATGCTTGCTATTGTTTGTTTGCGATAGAATTTCCGGAGTGCGAAACGTGCTACTACGAGTCTTTAGGATTTGTAGATCGTCAGCAAGGCAAGTAACACATTGATCATACTTTTTTTTTCATACCCAGTTTTTATGCATTAGTTACAATCCTCAAACACTGCATGATTAGGATGTGATTAACTTGTGGGTACTTGGAAGTAGATGATGAGGTAGAACCTATTGCCTATTTTATTATCAAACCCTTGGGAGTTACTTCTATGTTATGCTTATATTGCCATGCTATGCTCGTAGACGTGGTTTGGGTTTGAGTGTATCCATGACAGATGTGAGTTGTTAATTAATGGTTCAACTTAAGGTGGCAACTTTAATACACATCTGGGTGGATTGCTTGTGGGCACCTGGAGAATCCAGTGTTGTCCTAGGATATCCCGGAGTACCTGTGTGATCATCCTACAGTCCGTCACCCAGGCTCAAAGGGATCATAAGATTATTCATGCTAGAAACTTCCGTATGCAGCCACAAGCCATTATGGGATCTGGCATAGTTGAGTATGTTGTGTGACCTCTTTCAGTGATAGGCTAGCAGATGTAGAGGAAAAGTAGGTGTAACTGTCTACCTAGAGTAAAGAGTTAATGCTTCTGAAAGACTGTCTCTCGGTCATTCGTTTTCTCAAACACCATGTAGTGCGAGAAATCCAACAGAGGCGATCGAGTCTTGTGGGGAAAAGTGCACAAACCTCTGCAGACTATACAAACTAATCATGGTTAGCCGTGTCCCCGGTTATGGACATCTTGAGTATCTGGTACTTGAATTATTGGTTTGATCTCATCACCCTAAATTAATTTGTTGGGATGTTAATGACTACTTTAATTGGGATTGAGTTGGAGGAACCTTCTCAATGATTTTCAACCACCATGATAGTTAAATAAAATTTATTCTTTTGTTGTAGGAAAAAACTGTTGGGGAACGCAGTAATTTCGAAAATTTTCCTACGCACACGCAAGATCATGGTGATGCACAGCAACGAGAGGGGAGAGTGTTGTCTACGTACCAACGCAGACCGACTGCGGAAGCGATCACACAACGTAGAGGAAGTAGTCGTACGTCTTCTTCCCGATCCGACCGATCCAAGCACCGTTACTCCGGCACCTCCGAGTTCTTAGCACACGTTCAGCTCGATGACGATCCTCGGGCTCCGATCCAGCAAAGCGTCGAGGAAGAGTTCCGACAGCACGACGGCGTGGTGACGATCTTGATGTACTACCGACGCAGGGCTTCGCCTAAGCACTACAACGGTATGATCGAGGTGGAATTTGGTGGCAGGGGGCACCGCACACGGCTAAGGAACGATCTCAAGGATCAACTTGTGTGTCTTGGGGTGTCCCCTACCCCTGTATATAAAGGTTGGAGGAGGGGGAGCCGGCCGGCCAGGGAGAGGGAGGCGCAGGGGAGTCCTACTCCCACCGGGAGTAGGACTCCCCCCTCCAATCCTATTCCAATTAGGACTCTCGGGGGGAAAGGAGAAAGAGGGGGGGCCGGCCCCTTCTCCTAGTCCTACTAGGACTTGGGGAAAGGGGGGGGGGGCGCCGGCCAGCTATGGGCTGCCCCTTTTCTCTTTTTCCACTAAGGCCCAATAGGCCCATTAGTCTCCCGGGGGGTTCCGGTAACCCTCCCGGTATTCCGGTAAAATCCCGATTTCACCCGGAACACTTCCTATGTCCAAACATAGGCTTCCAATATATCAATCTTTACGTCTCGACCATTTCGAGACTCCTCGTCATGTCCGTGATCTCATCCGGGACTCCGAACAACCTTCGGTACATCAAAATGCATAAACTCATAATAACTGTCATCGTAACGTTAAGCGTGCGGACCCTACGGTTCGAGAACAATGTAGACATGACCGAGACACGTCTCCGGTCAATAACCAATAGCGGGACCTGGATGCCCATATTGGCTCCTACATATTCTACGAAGATCTTTATCGGTCAGACCGCATAACAACATACATTGTTCCCTTTGTCATCGGTATGTTACTTGCCCGAGATTTGATCGTCGGTATCCAATACCTAGTTCAATCTCGTTACCGGCAAGTCTCTTTACTCGTTCCGTAATACATCATCTCACAACTAACATATTAGTTGCAGTGCTTGCAAGGCTTATGTGATGTGTATTACCGAGAGGGCCCAGAGATACCTCTCCGACAATCGGAGTGACAAACCCTAATCTCGAAATACGCCAACCCAACATCTACCATTGGAGACACCTGTAGTACTCCTTTATAATCACCCAGTTACGTTGTGACGTTTGGTAGTACCCAAAGTGTTCCTCCGGTAAACGGGAGTTGCATAATCTCATATTTATAGGAACATGCATAAGTCATGAAGAAAGCAATAGGCACATACTAAACGATCGGGTGCTAAGCTAATGGAATGGGTCATGTCAATCAGATCATTCAACTAATGATGTGACCTCGTTAATCAAATAACAACTCTTTGTTCATGGTTAGGAAACATAACCATCTTTGATTAACGAGCTAGTCAAGTAGAGGCATACTAGTGACACTCTGTTGGTCTATGTATTCACACATGTATTACGTTTCCGGTTAATACAATTCTAGCATGAATAATAAACATTTATCATGATATAAGGAAATAAATAATAACTTTATTATTGCCTCTAGGGCATATTTCCTTCAGTCTCCCACTTGCACTAGAGTCAATAATCTAGATTACACTGTAATGATTCTAACACCCATGGAGCCTTGGTGCTGATCATGTTTTTGCTCGTGGAAGAGGCTTAGTCAACGGGTCTGCAACGTTCAGATCCGTATGTATCTTGCAAATCTCTATGTCTCCCACCTGGACTAAATCCCGGATGGAGTTGAAGCGTCTCTTGATGTGTTTGGTCCTTTTGTGAAATCTGGATTCCTTTGCCAAGGCAATTGCACCAGTATTGTCACAGAAGATTTTCATTGGACCCGATGCACTAGGTATGACACCTAGATCGGATATGAACTCCTTCGTCCAGACTCCTTCGTTTGCTGCTTCCGAAGCAGCTATGTACTCCGCTTCACATGTAGATCCCGCTACGACGCTTTGTTTAGAACTGCACCAACTGACAGCTCCACCGTTTAAAGTAAACACGTATCCGGTTTGCGATTTAGAATCGTCCGGATCAGTGTCAAAGCTTGCATCAACGTAACCTCTTACGGTGAGCTCTTTGTCACCTCCATATACGAGAAACATATCCTTAGTCCTTTTCAGGTATTTCAGGATGTTCTTGACCGCTGTCCAGTGATCCATCCCTGGATTACTTTGGTACCTCCCTGCTAAACTTATAGCAAGGCACACATCAGGTCTGGTACACAGCATTGCATACATGATAGAGCCTATGGCTGAAGCATAGCGAACATCTTTCATTTTCTCTCTATCTTCTGCAGTGGTCGGGCATTGAGTCTGACTCAACTTCATACCTTGTAACACAGGCAAGAACCCTTTCTTTGCTTGATCCATTTTGAACTTCTTCAAAATCTTGTCAAGGTATGTGCTGTGTGAAAGTCCAATTAAGCATTTTGATCTATCTCTATAGATCTTTATGCCTAATATGTAAGCAGCTTCCCCGAGGTCTTTCATCGAAAAACTTTTATTCAAGTATCCCTTTATGCTATCCAGAAATTCTATATCATTTCCAATCAGCAATATGTCATCCAGATATAATATTAGAAATGCTACAGAGCTCCCACTCACTTTCTTGTAAATACAGGCTTCTCCAAAAGTCTGTATAAAGCCAAATGCTTTGATCACACTATCAAAGCGTTTATTCCAACTCCGAGATGCTTGCACCAGTCCATAAATGGATTGCTGGAGTTTGCATACTTTGTTAGCTCCCTTTGGATCGACAAAACCTTCTGGTTGTATCATATACAACTCTTCTTCCAGAAATCCATTCAGGAATGCAGTTTTGACATCCATCTGCCATATTTCATAATCATAAAATGCGGCAAGTGCTAACATAATTCTGACGGACTTAAGCATCGCTACGGGTGAGAAGGTCTCATCGTAGTCAACTCCTTGAACTTGTCGAAAACCTTTCGCGACAAGTCGAGCTTTGTAGACAGTAATATTACCGTCAGCGTCAGTCTTTTTCTTGAAGATCCATTTATTCTCAATTGCTTGCCGATCATCGGGCAAGTCAACCAAAGTCCATACTTTGTTTTCATACATGGATCCCATCTCAGATTTCATGGCCTCAAGCCACTTTGCGGAATCTGGGCTCACCATCGCTCCTTCATAATTCGTGGGTTCATCATGATCTAGCATCATGACTTCCAGAACTGGATTACCGTACCACTCTGGTGCGGATCTCACTCTGGTTGATCTACGTGGTTCAGTAGTATCTTGTTCTGAAGCTTCATGATCATCATCATTAGCTTCCTCACTGATTGGTATAGGTGTCGCAGAAACAGTTTTCTGCGATGTACTATTTTCCAATAAGGGAGCAGGTACAGTTACCTCGTCAAGTTCTACTTTCCTCCCACTCACTTCTTTCGAGAGAAACTCCTTCTCTAGAAAGTTTCCGAATTTGGCAACAAAAGTCTTGCCTTCGGATCTGTGATAGAAGGTGTATCCAATAGTTTCCTTTGGATATCCTATGAAGACACATTTCTCCGATTTGGGTTCGAGCTTATCAGGTTGAAGCTTTTTCACATAAGCATCGCAGCCCCAAACTTTAAGAAACGACAACTTTGGTTTCTTGCCAAACCATAGTTCATAAGGTGTCATCTCAACGGATTTTGATGGTGCCTTGTTTAACGTGAATGCGGCCGTCTCTAAAGCATAACCCCAAAACGATAGCGGTAAATCAGTAAGAGACATCATAGATCGCACCATATCTAGTAAAGTACGATTACGACGTTCGGACACACCATTACGTTGTGGTGTTCCGGGTGGCGTGAGTTGCGAAACTATTCCACAATTTTTCAAATGTACACCAAACTCGTAACTCAAATATTCTCCTCCACGATTAGATCGTAGAAACTTTATTTTCTTGTTACGATGATTTTCAACCTCACTCTGAAATTCTTTGAACCTTTCAAATGTTTCAGACTTATGTTTCATTAAGTAGATATACCCATATCTGCTTAAATCATCTGTGAAGGTGAGAAAATAACGATATCCGCCACGAGCCTCAATATTCATCGGACCACATACATCGGTATGTATGATTTCCAATAAATCTGTTGCTCTCTCCATAGTACCGGAGAACGGTGTTTTAGTCATCTTGCCTATGAGGCACGGTTCGCAAGTACCAAGTGATTCATAATCAAGTGGTTCCAAAAGCCCATCAGTATGGAGTTTCTTCATGCGCTTTACACCAATATGACCTAAACGGCAGTGCCACAAATAAGTTGCACTATCATTATTAACTTTGCATCTTTTGGCTTCTACATTATGAATATGTGTATCACTATCTTCGAGATTCAACAAGAATAGACCACTCTTCAAAGGTGCATGACCATAAAAGATATTACTCATATAAATAGAACAACCATTATTCTCTGATTTAAATGAATAACCGTCTCGCATTAAACAAGATCCAGATATAATGTTCATGCTCAACGCTGGCACCAAATAACAATTATTTAGGTCTAATATTAATCCCGAAGATAGATGTAGAGGTAGCGTGCCGACCGCGATCACATCGACTTTGGAACCGTTTCCCACGCGCATCGTCACCTCGTCCTTTGCTAGCATCCGCTTATTCCGTAGTCCCTGTTTCGAGTTGCAAATATTAGCAACAGAACCAGTATCAAATACCCAGGTGCTACTGCGAGCTCTAGTAAGGTACACATCAATAACATGTATATCACATATACCTTTGCTCACTTTTCCATCCTTCTTATCCGCCAAATACTTGGGGCAGTTCCGCTTCCGGTGACCAGTCTGCTTGCAGTAGAAGCACTCAGTTTCAGGCTTAGGTCCAGACTTGGGTTTCTTCTCCTGAGCAGCAACTTGCTTGCTGTTCTTCTTGAAGTTTCCCTTCTTCTTCCCTTTGCCCTTTTTCTTGAAACTAGTGGTTTTGCTAACCATCAACACTTGATGCTCCTTCTTGATTTCTACCTCCGCAGCTTTCAGCATTGCGAAGAGCTCGGGAATAGTCTTGTTCATCCCTTGCATATTATAGTTCATCACGAAGCTCTTGTAGCTTGGTGGCAGTGATTGGAGAATTCTGTCAATGACGCAGTCATCTGGAAGATTAACTCCCATCTGAATCAAGTGATTATTATACCCAGACATTTTGAGTATATGCTCACTGACAGAACTGTTCTCCTCCATCTTGCAGCTATAGAACTTATTGGAGACTTCATATCTCTCAATTCGGGCATTTGCTTGAAATATTAACTTCAACTCCTGGAACATCTCATATGCTCCATGACGTTCAAAACGTCGTTGAAGTCCCGATTCTAAGCCATAAAGCATGGCACACTGAACTATCGAGCAGTCATCAGCTTTGCTCTGCCAGACGTTCATAACATCCGGCGTTGCTCCAGCAGCAGGCCTGTCACCCAGCGGTGCTTCCAGGACGTAATTCTTCTGTGCAGCAATGAGGATGATCCTCAGGTTACGGACCCAGTCCGTGTAATTGCTACCATCATCTTTCAACTTTGCTTTCTCAAGGAACGCATTAAAATTCAACGGAACAATAGCACGAGCCATCTATCTACAATCAACACAAACAAGCAAGATACTATCAGGTACTAAGTTCATGATAAGTTTAAGTTCAGTTAATCAAATTACTTAGGAACTCCCACTTAGATAGACATCCCTCTAATCTTCTAAGTGATCGCGTGATCCAAATCAACTAAACCATAACCGATCATCACATGAGATGGAGTAGTTTTCAATGGTGAACATCGTTATGTTGATCATATCTACTATATGATTCACGCTCGACCTTTCGGTCTCCGTGTTCCGAGGCCATATCTGTATATGCTTGGCTCGTCAAGTATAACCTGAGTATTCTGCGTGTGCAACTGTTTTGCACCCGTTGTATTTGGACGTAGAGCTTATCACACCCGATCATCACGTGGTGTCTGGGCACGATGAACTTTGGCAACGGTGCATACTCAGGGAGAACACTTCTTGATAATTTTTGTGAGAGATCATCTTATAATGCTACCGTCAATCAAAGCAAGATAAGATGCATAAAAAGGGATAAACATCACATGCAATCAATATAAGTGATATGATATGGCCATCATCATCTTGTGCTTGTGATCTCCATCTCCGAAGCACCGTCATGATCACCATCGTCACCGGCGCGACACCTTGATCTTCATCATAGCATCGTTGTCGTCTCGCCAATCTTATGCTTCCACAACTATCACTACCGTTTAGTAATAAAGTAAAGCATTACATCGCGATTGCATTGCATACAATAAAGCCACAACCATATGGCTCCTGCCAGTTGCCGATAACTCGGTTACAAAACATGATCATCTCATACAATAAAATCAGCATCATGCCTTGACCATATCACATCACAACATGCCCTGCAAAAACAAGTTAGACGTCCTCTACTTTGTTGTTGCAAGTTTTACGTGGCTGCTACGGGCTTAAGTAAGAACTCATCTCACCTACGCATCAAAACCACAACGATAGTTCGTCAAATAGACTCCGTTTTAACCTTCTCAAGGACCGGGCGTAGTCACACTTGGTTCAACTAAAGTTGGAGAGACAGTCTTCCGCAAGCCATCTATGTGCAAAGCACGTCGAGGGAACCGGTCTCGCGTAAGAGTACGCGTAAGGTTGGTCCGGATCGTCTCACCCAACAATACCGCCGAACCAAAGTATGACATGCTGGTAGGCAGTATGACTTGTATCGCCCACAACTCACTTGTGTTCTACTCGTGCAAATAACATCAAACCATAAAACCTAGGCTCGGATGCCACTGTTGGGGAACGCAGTAATTTCGAAAATTTTCCTACGCACACGCAAGATCATGGTGATGCACAGCAACGAGAGGGGAGAGTGTTGTCTATGTACCAACGCAGACCGACTGCGGAAGCGATCACACAACGTAGAGGAAGTAGTCGTACGTCTTCTTCCCGATCCGACCGATCCAAGCACCGTTACTCCGGCACCTCCGAGTTCTTAGCACACGTTCAGCTTGATGACGATCCTCGGGCTCCGATCCAGCAAAGCGTCGAGGAAGAGTTCCATCAGCACGACGGCGTGGTGACGATCTTGATGTACTACCGACGCAGGGCTTCGCCTAAGCACTACAACGGTATGATCGAGGTGGAATTTGGTGACAGGGGGCACCGCACACGGCTAAGGAACGATCTCAAGGATCAACTTGTGTGTCTTGGGGTGTCCCCTGCCCCCGTATATAAAGGTTGGAGGAGGGGGAGCTGGCCGGCCAGGGAGAGGGAGGCGCAGGGGAGTCCTACTCCCACCAGGAGTAGGACTCCCCCCTCCAATCCTATTCCAATTAGGACTCTCGGGGGGAAAGGAGAAAGAGGGGGGCCGGCCCCTTCTCCTAGTCCTACTAGGACTTGGGGAAAGGGGGGGGCGCCGGCCAGCTATGGGCTGCCCCTTTTCTCTTTTTCCACTAAGGCCCAATAGGCCCATTAGTCTCCCGGGGGGTTCCGGTAACCCTCCCGGTATTCCGGTAAAATCCCGATTTCACCCGGAACACTTCCTATGTCCAAACATAGGCTTCCAATATATCAATCTTTACGTCTCGACCATTTCGAGACTCCTCGTCATGTCCGTGATCTCATCCGGGACTCCGAACAACCTTCGGTACATCAAAATGCATAAACTCATAATAACTGTCATCGTAACGTTAAGCGTGCGGACCCTACGGTTCGAGAACAATGTAGACATGACCGATACACGTCTCCGGTCAATAACCAATAGTGGGACCTGGATGCCCATATTGGCTCCTACATATTCTACGAAGATCTTTATCGGTCAGACCGCATAACAACATACGTTGTTCCCTTTGTCATCGGTATGTTACTTGCCCGAGATTCGATCGTCGGTATCCAATACCTAGTTCAATCTCGTTACCGGCAAGTCTCTTTACTCGTTCCGTAATACATCATATCACAACTAACATATTAGTTGCAGTGCTTGCAAGGCTTATGTGATGTGTATTACCGAGAGGGCCCAGAGATACCTCTCCGACAATCGGAGTGACAAACCCTAATCTCGAAATACGCCAACCCAACATCTACCATTGGAGACACCTGTAGTACTCCTTTATAATCACCCAGTTATGTTGTGACGTTTGGTAGTACCCAAAGTGTTCCTCCGGTAAACGGGAGTTGCATAATCTCATATTTATAGGAACATGTATAAGTCATGAAGAAAGCAATAGCAACATACTAAACGATCGGGTGCTAAGCTAATGGAATGGGTCATGTCAATCAGATCATTCAACTAATGATGTGACCTCGTTAATCAAATAACAACTCTTTGTTCATGGTTAGGAAACATAACCATCTTTGATTAACGAGCTAGTCAAGTAGAGGCATACTAGTGACACTCTGTTGGTCTATGTATTCACACATGTATTATGTTTCCGGTTAATACAATTCTAGCATGAATAATAAACATTTATCATGATATAAGGAAATAAATAATAACTTTATTATTGCCTCTAGGGCATATTTCCTTCAAAAACTGGCTTTTCGCAAAACATTATAATCATAGAGCCTCCACCAGCCATATATGCATATAGTGATAGCATTTATCCGTTCATTGCTCTACTGTGTTATATTGCCAGCATATTCCATGTGCTGGCCCATTTACGGGCTGCAACATATCATGTTGCAGACTTTTCAGACAAGGAGTAAGGTGCGCTAGGTCGTTGTCATGCACTCAGCTATGCCGTTGGAGTTGATGGACTCACTTTATCTACCAAGTCTTCCGCTGTTATCTTATTTAGATGGCCTTAAGCCATATTTATTGTATTAAGTTCTCTCTTGAGACATTCGATGTAATAAGTGTGTGATTGCTACTCTGTTATAAATCCATTCAAGTACTGTGTGTGTCAGCATTACCGATCCAGGGATGACACTGAAGCACAGATACTTGACCATCTGAGGTCGGTTCGCTACAGATTTCCACCTCGGTCATATCGTTGTAGTGCTTTGGCGAAGCCCTACGTCAGTAACTTCATCATCACTGTCATCACGTCGTCGTGTTGACGAAGCTCTCCCTCGACACTCAGCTGGATCTAGAATTCGTAGGACGTCACCGAGATGAACGTGTGCAGATCGCGGAGGTATCGTACCTTCGGTGCTAGGATCGGTTGGATCGTGAAGACGTACGACTACATCAACCACGTTTTCATAACACTTTCGCTTACGGTCTACGAGGGTACGTAGACAACACTCTATGTCCTCTCGTTCCTATGCATCACCTAGATGGATCTTGCATGTGCGTAGGAATTTTTTTGAAATTACTGCGTTACCCAACAATATCTGCATATGCTAGGCTCATCAAGTTTAACCCGAGTATTCTGCATGTGCAAAACTGGCTTGCACCCGTTGTATGTGAACGTAGAGCTTATCACACCCAATCATCTTGTGGTGTCTCGGCACGAAGAACTGTCGCAATGGTGCATACTCAGGGTGAACACTTATACCTTAAAATTTTAGTAAGGGACCATCTCATAATGCTACTGTCGTACTAAGAAAAATAAGGTGCATAAAAGATAAACATCACATGCAATCAAAATATGTGTAATGATATGGCCATCATCATCTTGTGCCTTTGATCTCCATCTCCAAAGTACCGTCATGATCTCCGTCGTCACCGGCATGACACCATGATCTCCATCATCTCGATCTTTATCAATGTGTCGTCACATGGTCATCTCGCCAACTATTGCTATCGCATAGCGATAAAGTAAAGCAATTATATGGTGCTTGCATCTTATGCAATAAAAAGACAACCATAAGGCTCCTGCCAGTTGCCGATAACTTTAACAAAACTTGATCATCTCATACAACAATTTATATCTCATCACGTCTTGACCATACCACATCACAACAAGCCCTGCAAAAACAAATCAGACGTCCTCTACTTTGTTGTTGCAAGTTTTACGTGGCTGCTACGGGCTTCTAGCAAGAACACCGTTCTTACCTACGCATCAAAACCACAACCATTTTTCGTCAAGTGTGATGTTTTAACCTTCAACAAGGACCAGGCGTAGTCAAACTCGATTCAACTAAAGTTGGAGAAAGTGACACCCGCTAGCCACTTGTGTGCGAAGCACGTCGATAGAACCAGTCTCATGAACGTGGTCATGTAATGTCGGTCCGGGCCGCTTCATCCAACAATATGGCCGAATCAAAGTAAGATGTTGCTGGTAAGCAGTATGACTATTATCGCCCACAACTCTTTGTGTTCTACTCGTGCACATAACATCTACACATAGACCTAGCTCTGATGCCACTGTTGGGGAACGCAATATTTCAAAAAAATCCTACGATCACACAAGATCTATCTAGAAGATGCATAACAACAAGAGGGGAGAGTGTGTCTATGTACCCTCGTAGACCGAAAGCGGAAGCGTTTAATAACATGGTTGATGTAGTCAAACGTCTTCACGATCCGACCGATCCTAGCACCGAAGGTACGACACCTCCGCGATCTGCACACCTTCAGCTCGATGATGTCCCACGAACTCTAGATCCAGCTAAGTGTCGAGGGAGAGTTTCATCAGCACGATGACGTGATGACAGTGATGATGAAGCTACCGGAACAAGGCTTCGCCTAAGCACTACGACAATATGACCGAGGTGGAAAACTGTGGAGGGGGGCACCGCACATGGCTAAAGATCAACTTGTGTGTTTATGGGGTGCCACCCTCCCCCATATATAAAGGAGGGGAGGAGGAGGGCCGGTGATACGCCTCCAACGTATCTATAATTTTTGATTGTTTCATGCTATTATATTATCAACCTTGGATGTTTTATATGCATTTATATGCTATTTTATATGATTTTGGGACTAACCTATTATCCTAGAGCCCAGTGCCAGTTTTTGTTTTTTTCCTTGTTTTAGAGTATCGCAGAAAAGGAAAATCAAATGGAGTCCAATTGACCTAAAAATTCACGGAACTTATTTTTGGACCAGATGGAGCCCACGGAGTATCGGAGATGGACCAAAAGAGTCTCGGGATGCCCACGAGGGTGGGGGGCGCGCCCACCCCCCTAGGCGCACCCCCTGCCTCGTGGACAACCCGGAGATCCACCGACGTACTTCTTCCTCCTATATATATCCATATACCCTAAAAACTTTAGAGAGCAGAATAGATCGGGAGTTCCGCCACCAGAAGCCTCCGTAGGCACCGAAAACCAATCTAGACCCGTTCCGGCACCCTGCCGGAGGGGGGGCAATCCCTCTCCGGTGGCCATCTTCATCATCCCTGCGCTCTCCATGACGAGGAGGGAGTAGTCCACCCTCGGGGCTGAGGGTATCTACCAGTAGCTATGTGTTTGATCTCTCTCTCTCTCGTGGTCTTGAGTCAGTACGACCTTGATGTATCGCGAGCTTTGCTATTATAGTTGGATCTTATGATGTTTCTCTTCCTCTACTCTCTTGTGATGAATTGAGTTTCCCCTTTGAAGTTATCTTATCAGATTGAGTCTTTAAGGATTTGAGAACACTTGATGTATGTCTTGCACGTGCTTATCTGTGGTGACAATGGGATATCATGTGATCCACTTGATGTATGTTTTGGTGATCAACTTGTGAGTTCCGTGACCTCGTGAACTTATGCATAGGGGTTGGCACACGTTTTCGTCTTGACTCTCCGGTAGAAACTTTGGGGCATTCTTTGAAGTTCTTTGTGTTGGTTGAATAGATGAATCTGAGATTGTGTGATGCATATCGTATAATCATAACCACGGATACTTGAGGTAACATTAGAGTATCTAGGTGACATTTGGGTTTTGGTTGATTTGTATCTTAAGGTGTTATTCTAGTACGAACTCTATGATAGATTGAACGGAAAGAATAGCTTCACGTTATTTTACTGCGGACTCTTGAATAGATCGATCAGAAAGGATAACTTTGAGGTGGTTTCGTACCCTAACATAATCTCTTTGTTTGTTCTCCGCTATTAGTGACTTGGAGTGACTCTTTGTTGCATGTTGAGGGATAGTTATATGACCCAATTATGTTATTATTGTTGAGAGAACTTGCACTAGTGAAAGTATGAACCCTAGGCCTTGTTTCAATTCATTGCAATACCGTTTGTGCTCACTTTTATCATTAGTTACCTTGCTGTTTTTATATTTCAGATTACAAAAACCTTTATCTACTATCCATATTGCACTTGTATCACCATCTCTTCGCCGAACTAGTGCACCTATACAATTTACCATTGTATTGGGTGTGTTGGGGACACACGAGACTCTTTGTTATTTGGTTGCAGGGTTGTTTGAGAGAGACCATCTTCATCCTATGCCTCCCACAGATTGATAAACCTTAGGTCATCCACTTGAGGGAACTTTTCTACTGTCCTACAAACCTCTACACTTGGAGGCCCAACAACGTCTACAAGAAGAAGGTTGTGTAGTAGACATCAAGCTCTTTTTTGGCGCTGTTGCTGGGGAGGTTAGCGCTTGAAGGTATATCTTTAGGTCTTGCAATCGAATCTTTTTGTTTCTTGTTTTGGCACTAGTTTAGTTTATAAAAGAAAACTACAAAAAATGGAATTGAGTTTGCCTCATACGCTTCATCTTTTTAATATCTTTCGTGAGAATGATGGAAATGAAAATTGTGCTCAAATGCTAGAAGAAAAATTCTATAAAATGTTTGGCATTAAATCTTTGAATGATGAGCATTATTGCAATGTTATTAGTATGAAATCTTTGAATATCCATAGTACTAATGATGATTGCACTAGTTATGATGAAACTATCTCTTATAAGCATGTCGATTTTTGTGGAGTGCATAGAGTTTGCAAGTACATACCAAACAGGGAAGATAGATTTTGCAAGAGGCATAAGTATTTGTAAACTAAATGGTTGCAAGAAAGGTTAGATGTTTGTGCTGAAAATTTAAACTTTCTTGGCCCTACTTGTGAACTTTGTAATGAACGTGATCATTTCAGTACCCAATCCAAATTGTTTCATGATCGTATCGTGTCCAAAAATTGTGATGACTTGATTTCCCTTGCACATCATAATGAACTTAGTTTGCCCTTGGGTTATGAGGAAATGAAACATATATCTAAGATTATTCCAGAATTTGCCCTTATTTTGATCTAGAAGAAATTTATATGTATTGTGCGGTGAATTGCGTTGAAAATCCTTATATTGACAATTACATAAAGAAAAGAAAAGAAATAGAGGATGAAGAGAATAATAATGAAAGGGAAGAGACTTACCAATATTCTCCTATTATTTCTTATGATGAATCAGGTAACGAGGAGGAGCCTTCTGTTCAACCAATATCATTAATAAGGAGCTCCGAAAAGGGGATAAAACCCACACATGATGTGAAGAAGAAAAAGAAAAGACGGATAAGCAAAGGTAAAAATGTATCCCTCCCAAATAATGTTGCTCCTATTACTCATTCTGATGATGATAATTGCAATACTATTGGTGCCATCCATACTATTAATTATGAGAGTGATTATGCTTATGATATGAAAAGGCCCAAGCTTGGGGATGCTATGTTTGATGAGAATGACAAGTTTGAAAATATATTTGCTGCAATAAATGTTTGTCCCAAGCTTTGGGATGCTATGTTTAATGAAGATGATATTTGTAGTCCCTCAAGTTTTGATATGCAAACTTGTAATGATGATAGCATGCCTCCTACTTATGATGATTATATTGATGAAAGTGGGTTTGGAAGAGTGTCAACTTTAGGAAGTAATGATCCCACTATTTTGGAGGATGTTGAATCTTATTATGATAATTATGAAAGTGGATTTGGAGAGGTCATGACTTTATTTAGTAATGATTCCACTATCTTGGAAGAGGTTTCAATTGATTATGATGAGAACAAAGTTTCTACTTATGATGATTACTGTGATGATAATTATGCTATAAAAAGTAGAGATGATTATATTTATAAAAATTGTCATGATTATGATTACCCTTTTTCTGAACATTACACCTTTAATGTGGAAACAATTTATAGTATTCGAGTCTCTTATGATACTCCCACTATCCCAAATGAGAAGAATTTTGCTTATGTGGACAGTAGTAAATTTTCTATGCTTGTAGATCATGATAAGAATGCTTTATGTGATGATTATATTGTTGAATTAATTCATGATGCTACTTAAAATTATTATGAGGGAGGAACATATGCTTGTAGGAGTTGCAATAATATCAAGTTTCCTCTCTATGTGCTTAAAGTTTTGAAGTTATGCTTGTTTTACCTTCCTATGCAAGTTGATTCTTGTTCCCACAAGTTGTTTGCTAATAAATCCCTATGCATAGGAAGTGGGTTATACTTAAATGTGCTAGTCATATTCTTCATGATGCTCTCTTTATGTTTCAATTCTTATCCCTTATGTGAGCATCATGGAAATCATCATGCCTAGCTAGGGGCGTTAAACATTAGCGCTTGTTGGGAGGCAACCCAACTTTATTTTCATTCCTTTCCTTTTTCTCATGTTTAGTAATAAATAATTTATCTAGCTTCTGTTATGATTGTGTTTTTTATGTTTTAATTAGTGTTTGTGCCAAGTAAAGCCTTTAGGACCTTCTTGGGTGATTGATATTTGATCTTGCTGTAAAAAAAACAGAAAGTATGCGCTCACGAGAATAATTTTCATTTTTTACCAGAGAGCGATAAATAACAATTCCAACTGCAGTAGATCAATAAACAAATTTCCTAGGACTTCTTAATTTCTAAGGATTTTTGGAGTTACAGAAGTATTCGGAACCTATAGATTACTACAGATTGTTCTGTTTTTGACAGATTCTGTTTTCTATGTGTTGTTTGCCTATTTTGATGAATCTATGAGTAGTATCGGAGGGTATGAACCATAGAGAAGTTGGAATATAGTAGATATTACACCAATATGAATTTAAAATGAGTTCACAACAGTACATAAGTGCTGATTTATTTTCTTATACTAACGGAGCTTATGAGTTTTCTGTTAAGTTTTGTGTTGTGAAGTTTTCAAGTTTTGGGTAAAGATTCGATGGACTGTGGAATAAGGAGTGGCAAGAGCCTAAGCTTGGGGGTGCCCAAGGCACCCCAAGGTAATATTCAAGGACAGCCAAGAGCCTAAGCTTGGGGATGCCCCGGAAGGCATCCCCTCTTTCATCTTCATTCATCGGTAACTTTACTTGGAGCTATATTTTTATTCACCACATGATATGTGTTTTGCTTGGAGCGTCATTTTATTTTATTTTGTTTTGCTTGCTGTTTGAATAAAATACAAAGATATGAAATTCTTAAATGTTAGAGAGTCTTCACATAGTTGCATAATTATTCGACTACTCATTGATCTTCACTTATATCTTTTGGAGTAGTTTGTCATTTGCTCTAGTGCTTCACTTATGTCTTTTTAGAGCAAGGTGGTGGTTTTGTTTTGAAGAAATAGACGAACTCTCATGCTTCACTTATATTATTTTTGAGAGTCCTTTAGAACAACATGTCAATAATAAAAACTTTCATATAAGTGCATTGAATACTATGAGAACTTTGATACTTGATAGTTGTTTTGAGATATGGAGATGGTGATATTAGAGTCATGATAGTTTGTGATTCCCGTAGCATGCACGTATGGTGAACCGTTATGTGATGAAGTCGGAGCATGATTTATTTATTTATTGTCTTCCTTATGAGTGGCGGCCGGGGACGAGCGATGGTCTTTTCCTACCAATATATCCCCCTAGGAGCATGCGTGTAATACTTTGTTTCGATAACTAATAGATTTTTGCAATAAGTATGTGAATTCTTTATGACTAATGTTGAGTCCATGGATTATACGCACTCTCACCCTTCCACCACTGCTAGCCTCTCTAGTATCGCGCAACTTTCGCCGGTACCATAAACCCACCATATACCTTCCTCAAAAGAGCCACCATACCTACCTATTATGGCATTTCCATAGCCATTCTGAGATATATTGCCATGCAACTTTCCATCGTTCCGTTATTATGACACGCTTCATCATTGTCATATTGCTTGCATGATCATGTAGTTGACATCGTATTTGTGGCAGAGCCACCTTTCATAATTCTTCATACATGTCACTCATGCATCATTGCACATCCCGGTACACCGCCGGAGGCATTCACATACAGTCATATTTTGTCCTAAGTATTGAGTTGTAATTCTTGAGTTGTAAGTAAATAAAGTGTGATGATCATCATTATTAGAGCATTGTCCCAGTGAGGAAAGGATGATGGAGACTATGATTCCCCCACAAGTCGGGATGAGACTCCGGACAAAAAAAAAGAAGAAAAGAGGCCAAAAAAAGAAGGCCCAAATAAAAAAATGAGAGAAAAAGAGAGAAGGGACAAAAGGGGACCGGGAGCGTGGAGACGAGGCTTGAAGCAATAGAGCAACAAATTTTCAAGTGTCGGGGGATGGTGGAGCGTGGACTCAACTCCAACTACATGATCAGGCCCGTCGATGAGGGGGGGGGGGGGGCGAGGTGAGCGACCGCACAGGGCCTCCAGAATCGAGGGGCCCCCACCGTGGAAAAAACCAGTCTAGGAACACGGGTACGTTTCCTTCCTTGCCGCTAAAAGATCGTAAAAAAACCAATACAAAAAGCCAACGTGTCCCTCCCTGCTGCTAATTGGGCGGCATGCCTGCAAGGAGCACGGAAGGCTAGAGGCCCGAATAAGTAGATAATCCAACCTACAGCCCAAATAAGTGATCGCCGTCCAGGATACAGATTGATTGAATCACTAGCGATTGGCGATTGGCAAAGCACCGAACCCTTTGCCATAGACGAGGCCCTAGCAGTCGTGCCGGCGCAGTTGCCTCAGATTTGATCCCATCGGCTAATCATCTTGCTGCCATGAAGACACAACAGGGACACGCCCACGCCCGGTGTCGTTCGTTCCTTTGTTCAGGATTCAGGAAGGCAGGAACACGCCCACGCCCAGATTAATGACTGTGTTTTCAATTTTAATCTCCAAGAACAAGGTTCTTTTTCCAAAAAAGTTCTTGCATTTGAATGATCTAGTTATCTACTCCCTCCATTCCTAAATATATGTCTTTTTAGAGATTCCACTACAAACTATATATGGATGTATTTAGAGTGTAGATTTGTTCATTTTGCTCCGTATGTAGTCCATGGTGGAATGTCTAAAAAGACTTATATTTAGGTACGGAGGGAGTAGTCATTACCATTCAAAACTAATTATATTCCATTGATCACTTATAATTTGTAAGGTTTCCTTACTGAATCTTCATCATGTCTACTCAATTAGGAAGTGTGATTCTGTTGCTGCAAAAGCGTAAGAAGAAGCAAAGATTGCAAGTTGAGGCTCAATCTCGAGCGGGTGCCCTCAATACTTATTTTGTGAGCGACTCCCAACACGATTCTGAAAATCAAACTGCAGATGTTAATGTTGATAATGGTTGTGGTGATAATGCAATAGATGCGTTGAGGCTCATGATGCAGAAATTGATGTTGGTAATTTTGCTGATGAAGGGGTTGATGATAATATTTGCCGGTTGAGGTGAGGACGTTGATACTACAAAGGAATGTGATAATGCCAATACTGCCGATGATGATAATATTATCAATTATATAGAAGATCCTTCTCAGTATAACATGAGGTTAGTTTATTTCTTTACTAGCCCTCTACTGTTTTAGCATTGTATAATATAAATAGAGAGTATGCTTTGCACATTATTAATTATTCTTTTATATGAATTGTTCAAAAAAATTGGGCCCCATTTTAGTTTTCGCCCGGGGCCACGAATATCTGGAGACGGCCCTGTACATGATGATCGCAGAATTCACCAACAAACACAAGCTGGATGCCGACAACATCGGGGAGACCATCTTCAAGCTTCATGAGAAAATCGAGCACCTTCAAGCTCAAATCTATGACCTGCAAAACCAAAACGGTGAGTATGAATATAGATTCAAAAGGATGAGTTTGGATGCAGATTTGAGGAGCCCGGAGACTCGGTCATCTTTCTATGATGGTGAGCTTATGCCTTGGAAGGAGGACGACAAGCCTACGCCATCAACAAAATCACCACCGTCTCCACCAACAAAGAAGAATTGAGTATCTGGTATGGGCACTCCACTTGGCAACTACCAAGCTTGGGAGTGCCCCGGTATCATATCACCATCACTTTATCTTTACCATTTTTCTTAGTTCGGTCCTTTTGGTAATATCTTGATCTAGTAGAATAGAAGTTCTTAGTATGATCTAGTCGTGAGTTTTGCTTTATTATCCTTCTATGTAATCGAGTCCGTGAGCTATATAATAAAGATTAGTGTTGAGTCAAGGGCTTGATTATTTTGCCATGATCCTAAAGGAATAAAAGAACAGAGAAAGAAATAAAAAGAAACAAAGAGATCATATGAGTCTTATGTAGAGTAATGAGCTCACATAGAAAGAGTATGATGAATAAAAGTTATTGAGGGTTGACAAACACAGTTTTGGTCATCGTTGCAATTAATAGGAAGTAATAAAGAAAGAGAGGTCTTCACATATAAATATACTATCTTGGAGATCTTTTATGATTGTGAGCACTCATTAAAATATGACATGCTAAAGAGTTGACATTGGACAAGGAAGACAACGTAATGGGTTATGTTTTCTTACATCTGAGATAGATTATATTGTCTTGGATCTTCCAACATGATGAGCTTGCCTTTCCCCCTCATGCTAGCCAAATTCATTGCACCAAGTAGAGATACTACTTGTGCTTCCAAACACCCTTAAACCAGTCTTGCCATAAGAGTCCACCATATCTACCTATGGATTGAGTAAGATCCATCAAGTAAGTTGTCATCGGTGTAAGCAATAAAAATTGCTCTCTAAATATGTATGATTGATTGGTGACGGTGTCCTAGACTAGGGGGTACTCACCACGTCATCTCCCGATCTGTTAGATTGGGCCGAGGACCCCCATGGCCGTATACTCATGGGCCAGTTCGGACAAGGCCGCATACAAGGAAGATTCCACAAGACTTGGCAATCAAGACAAGGACTCCTCCCCACCGGCGTATTCGGCTAGGACTCTTGTTATCCTAGGCCTCTGGTGCATTATATAAACCAAGGCCAGGCTAGTCGATAGATTATATACATACAATCATACCATAGGCTAGCTTCTAGGGTTTAGCCTCTCCGATCTCGTGGTAGATCAACTCTTGTAATACTCATATCATCAAGAATAAATCAAGCAGGACGTAGGGTTTTACCTCCATCAAGAGGGCCCGAACCTGGGTAAAACATCGTGTCTCTTGCCTCATGTTACCATCCGCCTTAGACACATAGTTCGGGACCCCCTACCCGAGATCCGCCGGTTTTGACACCGACATTGGTGCTTTCATTGAGAGTTCCGCTGTGTGATCGGCAAAAGCATCGATGGCTCGTCTGCAGGTCAACTGTGATGCCGGCATCTTTCGCCGGCTCGACTGGTCACCTTGGCTAGACCGAGGACCGTGCTCCATCTCCGATCGTCATGTTCGGATGAGGGCCTTGGTCAACATCAACTCCGATCTCTATCAAGATCGTGGACGAATCATCCATGGAGCTCGGGGGCTCAACGTCAACATTGCCCTCGGGCGACCGTGCTGTTTTTCCAAATAGCAAACTTGTATCCGCTGCCACCACCTCTTCGGGCATTTCTTTGACGATCCCTTTGGTGGAATTGTGCGGAATTGAGTCTACAACAGCCATGCAAAATTTCGTCGAGTTCCGATGGAGGAATCTCCGACAATCTACGATATACCGGAGCCCTGTCAAATCTGGATGGGAATCTGGACGAGTTTAGGGCGTGGTCTCCAGAGCTTAGCTCCGAGGTCCATTGGAAGATCCAACCATTCATCTACTGTGGAATTCCCATATCTACCACCCCTCCAAATTTCAGCTCGATCCGACAGTTCAAACTCCGGGGACCTTCCGATGAGTGGAACAATTTTCGGATCCGTTTTCTGTGCGAATACGGATCCGACCCGAATTCATGTTCCTTTATGAACGTGACATTGGACAACCTTTTTAGAGGAATTCTCTTCTAGGATATTGAGCGTTGTTTTTAAACACGAGCCCGTAAATTTTTAAGCCTCCCCTGAGGTCGCCTTCATCATCATGTTGGTGTCAAACCAGACCGGCGATATTGCTCCCAGGCTGCCGACCTGCGCTAGACACGTCGTCACTTTATTGAGCCGAGCTCAACTTCTTCGGATCATCATCTCGGCAAGCCGAACAAGAGTCCGGCATCGTGAAGGATAAATCATGACCAACATCGCCACCCCACGGATTACACGAAGCGGGCATACCGGCATCGCCGCACGGTCACTTCATCAAGCCGGCATCGACCACGTCAAGACCTGCATCGGCAGGGCCGCACTATTGCTTCTTCAAGCTGGTGTCCATCACGCCGACCTACTTCGACTCATCGGCTGACATCGAGGCTTCGACATCTCGGCTGGACCGGGGGCTTCGCCATCTCTTCATCAACCTACTCCGGAGACTTCGGCGTCACTAGCCGACCAGCTCCGTCATGATAGCTGGACCGAGGGCTTTGCCTCGGCGAGCCAACCTTGGTCAGCATCGCCATACCGTCGCTTTATCGCCCATCAGGCAATGGGTGTGCGGATCGAGTCCCAACTTTGGGAATCACCTTTCTTCGGATTGCTACAACAAATAAACCAGGTCTATCAGATGATGGCCGCATTAACGACGGTCGTGTGGTGGTTCGATCAGTTTCCGTACATAGTCTGGCGAACGCCGCATCCAGAACTCGGATCGACCTGTGAATTCAGGCTTTGCCACGCCTTTACCGCATCATGCCGACGCCCTGCATCGACATTGACTTTGGCGCCAGGCCATATTTCTTTTATTACTCACTTTGCATAAATTATTTATTATGCAACTTTTTTATTATCATTATTATTATTATCTCCGGTTTGCACTATTTTTTGTGCACAGGAAAATGATCCGGGGACTTCGGCATCATTCTGCCGGTCCGCATTGACCGTGCTATGTCACCACTTCGGCGTGTCGAGCTCTCCGCTCCGCCACCTCAGGACCGGCTTGGGGGGATGGAACCTCGTCCCGCATCAAGCTCGGACCGCGTCATCAATGCCGAACACATTAACCAGCTAAGTCGCTTTCATGCTCAAAGTTTTAATTTTAAAATTGTGTTCGGTTCGACCAAACATTATACCTTTTTGGAAAAAAGTTGCTTGTAAAAATTTCCTTGTCCAAACTTTGTTTGTGACACACATATTCAAATATTCCGTTTATTTGGGGGCTTCCTTTATGAAGCTTTTTGTAACGCCCTCGATGCGGCTATGTCTCCCATGTGTCGAGGCACGACTTAGAGACATAGGCGCATTGAAAGCAATGTCGCAAGTCGGGAATCATTACACAACCCATGTACATATATAATATAAAGGGGAATAATGTCATAGTTGGCTTACACTCGCCACGTCACATCAAAGTACATAAATAACATCCATCATACAATCACTCATGGCCCGACTACGGCGCCAAAAATGGAAAAGACCCCCAACAAGCGACTAAACCCTGAATCGAACCCCAAATAGGCACCACTACCGATCATCAGGAAAAGACACATAGTATCGCTGAGAGTCCTCGTCGTACTCCCACTTCAGCTCGAGCGCGCCATCCGGAGAAGTATCATCGGTCCCTGCATCTGGTGTAATAGTAATCTGTGAGCCACAAAGGACTCAGCAATCTCGCACCCTCGCGATCAAGACTATTTAAGCTTAATAGGTAGGAAAGGGGTAATGTAAGTGGAGCTGCAGCAAGCGACTAGCATATATGGTGGCTAACTTATTCGCAAAGTAGAGCGAGAAGAGGAGGCAAAGCACGAGCGGAAACTATATAGAGCAGCCTACGCCAACATAACTCCAACGCCGTGTCCACTTCCCGGACTCCGCCGAGAAGAGGCCATCACGGCAACACACTCAGTTGATTCATTTTAATTATTTAAGTTCAAGTTATCTACAACCGGACATTAACAAATTCCCATCCGCCCATAACCGCGGGCACGGCTTTCGAAAGATCAATCCCTGCAGGGGGGTCCCAACTTAGCCCATAACAAGCTCTCACGGTCAATGAAGGAATAGACCTCCACCCCCGGACCCACCGATCAGACTCGGTATCCCGGTACAACAAGATGATTCGACAGGTCAAAACTAGTCCAGCAACACCGCCCGAATGTGCTGACAAATCCCGATAGGAGCTGCACATATCTCTTTCTCAGGGCACACTCAGATGAACACTACGTACAACTAAAACCAACCCTCGAGTTGCCCCGAGGTGGCGCTGCAAGTGGCTCGGTTCGGACCAACACTCAGAGGAGCACTGGCCCGTGGGGGGCTAAAATAAAGATGACCCTCGGGCTCCGGAAACCCAAGGGAAAGAAAAGGGTAGGTGGCAAATGGTAAAACCAATGTTGGGCATTGCTGGAAAAGCTTTAAAACAAGGCGAACTATCAAGGGGTTTCCATTATAGCCCAACCGCGTAAGGGACGCAACAATCCGGGAACATAACACCGATATGACGGAAACTAGGGCGGCAAGAGTGGAACAAAACACTAGGCGAGAGGCCGAGCCTTCCACCCTTTACCAAGTATATAGATGAGTAAAGATAACATAGCCATATAATGATATCCCAACAAGTAAATAAATGTTCCAACAAGGAACGGCTCCAATCTTCACCTGCAACTAGCAACGCTATAAGAAGGGGCTTGAGCAAAGCGGTAACATAGCCAATCAATGGTTTGCTAGGACAAAGGTGGGTTAAAGGCTCAAGCATGGCAATTGGGAGGCTGACAAGCAAGTGGTAGGCATCGTAGCATTGGCAAAGCAAAAGAGCGAGCAACTAGCATAGCAAAGATAGTAGTGATTTCAAGGGTGTGATCATCTTGCCTGCACAGTTGTCAGAATTGACTGGATCCTCAAAAGCAAACTCAATGGGCTCCTCGTTAGCGAACTCGTCTCCCGGCTCTACCCAACAACACAAACAAGCAACAAGGATACAATCAACCACATGCAAGGGCAACCAATAACATGCAAAGATGAAATGCTATGCGGGATGCGATGCGGGATGCAAAATGCAAGATGTGACAGGAAATGCATGAACCTGGCCTCAACTTGGAAAACCAGGTGTGCCACTGGATAGAGGGGAAGAAATCCCCTGAAAACGATATAAAGATCATGGCAATCGGAGCTATGGTTTAGAAATGGCAAGCGTTTTACTAAACGAACCGATCTGCGATATACAGCAAGTAGGCTCCTAAATGCAACAAAATGAACATGCTACAGCCACCAAACATGAAAACAAATTGCATGGCAGTGATGTACTCAAGAAGCTTAACAAATCATCAGGACTGAGGCATAGGCAAATTCATCCATTAAGGGCTTCAAACAAGCATGGCAAAACTGAATAAGCAAAACAGATTTCAGACTTAGCGAAATTAACGCTAGTCCGGAATTTCAGACCACGATGCTCTCTTCGGAGCAGCAAAACAACATGATGCAAAACCTGAACATGGCAAGTAAGAGCATGGCATGGAGCTACTCAACAAGCTTAACAAAACACCCAAAATGACCTGGGGCCAAAAGGGTTCACAAAATACTCTACCGAGCACACGAACATCTATGAAACACAATCAGTTTTCAGACTTAGTGAAAACTGGGACATGCTGAAATATAACTCACGGAGGCATGTAAACGAGCTCGATGCTCTCACTACGGTGCAAGTCATGGCAAGGCAAGCATATATCCATTAAGAAGGCACAAAATTCTAGCTAGACATGGCAAGAACAAAGGCATAGCATGCATGGATCACTAGCAATAACTCCGGCAAAATCGCAAAAGAATTCACGATCTGCCCAAAACAACAACTATGCAAAAGTTGAGCTCGATTGAGTCAACCTAGCGTGCTCCAACATAACAAGTAAAGACATGGATGGATTAACCACAATAAGCATAACAAATCACTCTTACTGATCATCCTCAAAAGAGGCACGGATCACTAGGAAACAAGCTGGACATATAGCATCGTGAACTAAAACATCCCAGACTTAGTGATTTTCACTAAGTCCCTGAAATTAGTAAACTCAGGTAGCCCTCTTCGCAAGCTTGCACAAGACAACACACACATCCTAAAAATGCATGGGAGGCACCCCTGGAAAGAAGACAACATACTTAACAATTCATCCCAAAGGGGCACAGGCATATCATGCATGGATTAAACATGGCAAAAATGACAAAAGTGCATGATGAACTAACGGATCTGCAATTTAACTCATGATGCCTCCTTCCCACAGCATTTTGGGCACCAAGATGACCTCAAATGCAATTGATGCAATGGAATGAAATGATGTACTCGTCGAGGCGAAGATTTTGACATATCATATGCCCAAATCGGAGCTACGGATGCAAAGATACGGGCAGCCAAAGATAGCACGAAAATTAGGGTTTCGAGATAAAAGTCAACCGAGACGGGATCTCAGATCCAGATCCAGGGCACGCTTCCCGAGGTGGCACTGTAGCAGCTCGACGCCCGATCCGGCAATGGCGGCGGCCGGCCGGCTGGCTCCGGCGACGGCGAGCCCGGCCGGCGACGAGGGGGAGGCGGGGCCGGCGACGAGGAGGTCCGAGGCGGCGAGCTCCGGCGGGCGCGGACGCCGAAGCAGGGCGGCGCGGCGCGGCGGGGCAGCTCCCGGCGTGGAGCTCGCCAGAGCAGGTGGGCGCGGCGGCCGGAGCGGGTTCCGGCGGCCGGAGCCGGCGAAGGAGGCGGCGGCCCTCCCTGGCGGCGGGGCGCGGCGTGTGGCCCGCGGAGGCGGCGCGGGGGCCGCGGACGGGCCCGGCGGGCCGCGGCCGGTGGAGGCGGCGCGGGTGCCACGTGGCAGGCGGCGGTTGGCGGCGGCAGGATGTCCGGTGCGGCCGGACGTGTCCGGCGCGCTGGAGGGAGTTTTTTTTAGGGTTTCGGGGGGAGGAAGAGATCCGAAAAACGGGGGGTCTATTTATAGACCTAGAGGGAGTTAGGAGAGTCCAAATGAGGTGCGGTTTTCGCCCACACGATCGTGATCGAACGACCGAGACGTTGGAGCAGAGTTTGGTGGGTTTTGGGCCAAAATGGAGGGGTGTTGGGCTGCACACACACACGAGGCCTTTTCGGTCCCTCGGTTAACCGTTGGAGTATCAAACGAAGTCCAAATGACCCGAAACTTGACAGGCGGTCTACCGGTAGTAAACCTAGGCCACATGGCAAGTCTCGGTCCAATCCGGAAATGTTTAATCCCCACACACGAAAGAAAGCTAGAAATGGCCACCGAAGGAGAACGAAGCGCCGGAATGCAAAACGGACAACGGGAAAAATGCTCGAATGCATGAGATGAACATGTATGCCAATGCAATGCACGTGATGACATGATATGAGATGCACGAAAACAAAAACAACACACGGAAGCAAAGACCCGAACCCGAGAATTAAATATAACTTAATGCCGGAAACGGCATGAGTTGGAGTACAATTCGGGAAGGTTACATATGGGGCATTACAACACTCCACCACTACGAAAAGATCTCGTCCCGAGATCTAGGACTGAAAGAACTCCGGGTACTCAGAACGGAGGTCATCCTCGCGTTCCCAGGTGGCTTCACGGTCGGAATGGTGTGACCACTTGACTTTGAGAAACTTGATTGACTTGTTGCGAGTTTTACGTTCAGTCTCTTCAAGGATTGCAACTGGGTGCTCACAGTAGGAGAGATCTTCTTGGAGCTCAATGTCCTCGAAGTTGACGGTGCGCTCAGGCGTCTTGAAGCACTTACGGAGTTGCGAGACATGGAACACATCATGAACATTGGCAAAGGTTGCAGGAAGCTCGAGTTGATAGGCGAGGTCGCCTCTCTTGCTGACAATCTTGAAAGGCCCGACGTATCTTGGGGCAAGCTTCCCTTTGATACCGAAGCGACGAGTCCCTTTCATAGGAGAGACACGGAGATAGACATGATCTCCGATCTCGAAGGCCAAATCACGGTGCTTGCTGTCATAGTAGCTCTTCTGACGAGATTGGGCTGCTTTGAGGTTATCACGAATGACCTTGCACATTTCTTCTGCCTCTGTGATCAGGTCATTACCCAGCAGCTGACGTTCCCCGGTTTCAGACCAGTTGAGAGGTGTACGGCACTTCCTACCATACAGAATTTCAAACGGAGCCTTGACGGAACTTGCTTGAAAGCTGTTGTTGTACGAGAATTCAGCATAAGGAAGACAATCCTCCCACTTCATGCTGAAGGAGATAACACAAGCCCTGAGCATATCTTCAAGAATCTGGTTGACACGCTCGACTTGACCGCTTGTTTGAGGATGGAAAGCAGTGCTGAAGCGAATGTTGGTGCCCATGGCCGTCTGAAAAGAACCCCAAAACTTGGAGGTAAAGATGCTGCCACGGTCTGAAGATATCACTTGAGGAATATCGTGCAGAGAGACAATACGAGAGGTATAGGGCTCCGCCAATTGAGCTGCAGTGACTGACTCTTTGATAGGCAGGAAATGAGCCACTTTGGTGAGCTTGTCGATGACAACGAATATAGCATCATTGCCACGCTTGGACTTTGGAAACCCAGTCACGAAGTCCATTTCAATGTGGTCAAACTTCCATTCTGGAATGGCGAGAGGTTGGAGGAGACCTGCTGGCCTTTGGTGTTCTGCTTTCACTCTTCTGCAGACATCACATTCATTCACGAATTGAGCGATCTCGCGCTTCATTCGAGTCCACCAATAAGTTTGCTTCAGATCTTGATACATCTTCGTGCTACCAGGGTGGGTGGAGAGGAGAGAGTTGTGGGCCTCATTCATGATCACTTTACGAAGTTCACCTTTGGGCACAACAATTCGATCCTCGAAGAAGAGAGTGTCCTTGTCATCAAGTCGGTAGCACTTATACTTGGACTGACTCTTTGCAATACCAATCTTCACCTTTTTCACCATAGCATCAAGAAGCTGGGCTTGGCGAACCTGGTCTTCCAAGGTAGGAGAAACTTGAAGGTTGGCGAGGAAACCTTGAGGAACAACTTGCAGATTAAGTTTGCGGAAAGCTTCACAAAGCTCGGGTTGATAAGGCTTGAGAATCAGACTGTTGCAATATGCTTTTCTGCTCAAAGCGTCAGCAATCACATTAGCCTTGCCTGGAGTATACTCGATACTCGGATTGTACTCTTGAATCATCTCGACCCATCGAGTCTGCCTGAGGTTGAGATTAGGCTGAGTGAAGATGTACTTGAGACTCTTGTGATCAGTGAAGATGTCCACTTTCCTTCCCAAGAGAAGATGTCTCCAAGTCAACAATGCGTGCACAACTGCTGCCAACTCGAGATCATGAGTGGGGTAGTTCTTCTCATTAGGCTTCAACTAGCGAGAGGTATAAGCAACAACTTTCTTCTCTTGCATCAGTACTGCACCGAGACCTTGGAGAGAGGCATCACAAAAGACCTCGTACGGCTTGGTTTCATCAGGTGGAGTTAGAACTGGAGCAGTGATCAATTTCTCTTTCAAAGCATCGAAAGCCACATCACACTCCGGAGACCAAACGTACTTGACGTGCTTCTGAAGAAGATTTGAGAGAGGCTTCGCGATCTTGGAGAATTTTTCAACGAATCTTCGGCAATAACTTGCAAGACCGAGGAAGCTACGGAGTTGCTTCACATTCTGAGGAGATTCCCAATTAACGATTGCAGACACCTTCTCAGGATCCACGGAAATGCTCTTGGCAAAGATAATATGACCAAGATAAAGAACCTCATCAAGCCAAAACTCACACTTGGAGAACTTGGCGTAGAATTGATGTTCCCTTAGCTTGCCGAGAACCAAACGCAAGTGTTTGGCATGATCTTCCTTGTTCTTCGAGAAAACTAGGATATCGTCGAGATAGACCAAAACAAAGTCGTTGGTGTAGGGGTTGAAGATGAAGTTCATCATGAGAGAGAATGTCGGAGGAGCATTGGCGAGGCCAAAAGACATAACAGTGTATTCATAAGACCCATAGCTTGTTCTGAACGCCGTTTTTGGAATATCTTGTTCACGAATGCGAATTTGATGATAACCCATACGGAGATCAAGCTTGGAGAATACTTGGGCACCCTTGAGTTGTTCGAACAGCTCATTAATGTTGGGAAGTGGATATTTGTTCTTGATGGTCTTCTTGTTCAATGGACGATAATCAACACAAAGTCGGTCCGTTCCATCCTTCTTCTTCACAAAAAGAACACCACAACCCCACGGAGAAGTACTAGGCCGAATGAGACCCATTCTTTCTTGAACATCGAGTTGTTTCTTCATCTCCTTCAACTCTTCGGGGCCGAGCTTGTAAGGCCGTTTGCACACCGGTTCCGTACCGGGCTCAAGTTCAATAACAAATTCAACCGGCCGGTTTGGAGGCATGCCTGGAAGTTCTTCAGGGAAGACATCTTGATACTCACAAACAACCGGAATCTGCGAAATAGCATCCAATTCACCCTTTTCATTGAGAGAGAACAACCGGATGGTATTATCCCGAGCAGCAAAAACAATGACATCTTCAGACGAATGAGTCAGTTGAATCTGCCTGGCTGCACAATCGAGGTGAGCCTTGTGTTTAGAGAGCCAGTCCATCCCAAGAATGAGGTCGATATCAGAATTACCAAGAACCACCGGAGAAGAGAGAAACTTGTAATCGCCCAATGTGATAGAAATATCCGGGACACAATTGTTAGAAGTCATTTGCTTGCCCGGAGACACAATCTTCAACGGAACAGGAATCCTTTCGGCCACAATATCATGCTTGGCCACAAATGGAGTTGAAATAAAAGAAAGCGATGCACCAGTATCAAAAAGTACTTTAGCGGGAACATCGTTAACCGGAAGGTTACCCATAATCACATCTGGCGAGTCCTCTGCCTGAGCTGCATTCAGCAAGTTGACCTTGGCGTGCTTGGGGTTATGCTTGACCATAGCTGAACTTGCCGATCTGACAGGAGGAGGAGGAGGAAGATGCCTCTGGTTGAAACACTTGTTGGCATAGTGACCCATCTGTTGGCACTTGTTGCACGTGACCTCTGAGAGCGGACGGTGGTACGGAGCACTCGATCTTGAAGCTTGAGACGAAGTCTTGTTCTGAAAGCCTGGGTTGGGTGGGTGGGATGAACCACTGCCACCTTTGCTCTTCTGCTGATACGGCTAACGGAACGGAGGAGGAGGAAGCCAATACTTCTGCTGCTTGGCCACTTGAGTAGAGGAAGAAGACGTAGTGTCTCTGACTCGCTTCCTGGAAGCATCACACCTTAGCTGAGCAGCCTCTTGCTTCAGTGCCATGTTGTAGAACTCATCGTATCTCAGCGGCTCGAAGAGGACAAGAGCGAGCTGAATTTCTTCACGAAGACCACCCCTGAACTGATAGATCATGCTCTTCTCATCAGGAACATCCTGCTTGGCAAAACGGGCGAGCTTCTGGAACAACTTGTTGTAGTCATAGACAGACAAAGAGCCTTGCTTCAGATTGCGGAATTCTTCATGTTTGCTTTCAGTCACACTTTGAGGAATGTGATGAGCTCTAAAATCACGACGGAAATCATCCCAAGTGACCAAACGTCCACCTCTGGAATCCCGGTACTGCTGAAACCACTCTGCGGCCTGATCCTTGAGCTGGAAAGACGCGAACTTGACAAAATCTTCAGGTCTGACGTTGCTACATTCAAAATGCTTGCCCAGATCGACTAACCAATCATCAGCATCGGTAGCCTCAACGCAGTTGCTGAACGTCTTTGGACCATTTGCGAGGAACTGATTCAGAGTTGCAAATTGGTTCTGGTTGTTGCCTTGATTTCCTTGACTGCTTTGATTCTGCTCTTGGATGATTTGCATGATCAGCTGAGTATTTGCATTAGTAGCAGCCATCACAGCCTGCCATGCTTCCGGAGGAGGCGGAGGTGGCGGAGGATCTTGATTCTGGTTCTGACTGGTGCTCTTAGCAGGAGCCATCCTGAAGAGGTTAACCACCATTAGCACACAAATAGAGAAATATTGAAGGTGAAACCAACGGAATGAAAATTGCAACATAAAGTCTTCACATCCGAACAAAATGAACGAATGCACTTCTCTTGAAGTGGTCACATATTCCTAAATTGCGAAGCCACGAAGAATCAGGTAGAAGAGGTACATCAACGAGGGATGGAATCAATGACGTCGAAGAAGAATGAATACCACAACTCGAAATAAAACCAAGGGTTGGCTTGCGGAATAAGCCGGAACAAACACATGATAGAAATTTCGTCCGAAGTGTTCGTGGTAGGACCTACACGGGCTCGACCGTACAGCACCATCATGTACAAGGCAGTGCACATGACATACGAAGCGTCCCCGAGTCAGCATAGCCAAGGACTCTTTAAGACACAACGAGACCACTGTAAAATCGACCGTGAATAGGCGAACCACTAGACGTCGAACCCCAATTTCATATCACACATCTGTTGGAAAGATATCCTAAGGCTACTTGAATTCCCACCTATGAAATTCCCGAAACTTTCCGGTTATGCAATCGGGTGTTGGGGATACAGGGGAAGCATAATATCTCACCCAAGCTAGCAAATCCTACATCCAGCTGCATCCATCCTTCAACACATAACCAAGAAACCTTCGGAAACCATCTATCTCAACCTTCGAAAAGCATCCGTTATACAAGTTATGGCGATACTCCCGAACTCCCGCCCCAGTACTGGGTGGCGTCGAGGTTATCTCACCAACGAACTGCATAAAGGAGATTTTCGATGTCGCGCACATATCTCAAGTATGCCAGAATTGCAACGATAGAATTATGATGACAACACCTCAGAGCTCAACTCCCCGGGACACTTCCACTAAACCCCTGACAGGAGGCACCAAGACAGTATTCTCATCATAAGCCATCGGAACAAAACTAAGATACTAGCGTGATCCTAAAATTTTTTTTTGTGAAATTTGAGAAGAGAAGAGTCAAAACTCTACGTCAGGATGCCTTACCAGAGCGATGAGGAGACTGGGAAGTAAAAAGAATTCCTAAGCTCTCCGATATATAATTCCTAAGGACTCAAAACATTTTTCTAGACACAACTCGGCTGCTAAAAACGATCAAGCAATGGGACTCCTAAGGTCGGGGAAGGCTCTGATTACCAACTTGTAACGCCCTCGATGCGGCTATGTCTCCCACGTGTCGAGGCACGACTTAGAGACATAGGCGCATTGAAAGCAATGTCGCAAGTCGGGAATCATTACACAACCCGTGTACATATATAATATAAAGGGGAATAATGTCATAGTTGGCTTACACTCGCCACGTCACATCAAAGTACATAAATAACATCCATCATACAATCACTCATGGCCCGACTACGGCGCCAAAAATGGAAAAGACCCCCAACAAGCGACTAAACCCTGAATCGAACCCCAAATAGGCACCACTACCGATCATCAGGAAAAGACACATAGTATCGCTGAGAGTCCTCGTCGTACTCCCACTTCAGCTCGAGCGCGCCATCCGGAGAAGTATCATCGGTCCCTGCATCTGGTGTAATAGTAATCTGTGAGCCACAAAGGACTCAGCAATCTCGCACCCTCGCGATCAAGACTATTTAAGCTTAATAGGTAGGAAAGGGGTAATGTAAGTGGAGCTGCAGCAAGCGACTAGCATATATGGTGGCTAACTTATTCGCAAAGTAGAGCGAGAAGAGGAGGCAAAGCACGAGCGGAAACTATATAGAGCAGCCTACGCCAACATAACTCCAACGCCGTGTCCACTTCCCGGACTCCGCCGAGAAGAGGCCATCACGGCAACACACTCAGTTGATTCATTTTAATTATTTAAGTTCAAGTTATCTACAACCGGACATTAACAAATTCCCATCCGCCCATAACCGCGGGCACGGCTTTCAAAAGATCAATCCCTGCAGGGGGGTCCCAACTTAGCCCATAACAAGCTCTCACGGTCAACGAAGGAATAGACCTCCACCCCGGACCCACCGATCAGACTCGGTATCCCGGTACAACAAGATGATTCGACAGGTCAAAACTAGTCCAGCAACACCGCCCGAATGTGCCGACAAATCCCGATAGGAGCTGCACATATCTCTTTCTCAGGGCACACTCAGATGAACACTACGTACAACTAAAACCAACCCTCGAGTTGCCCCGAGGTGGCGCTGCAAGTGGCTCGGTTCGGACCAACACTCAGAGGAGCACTGGCCCGTGGGGGGCTAAAATAAAGATGACCCTCGGGCTCCGGAAACCCAAGGGAAAGAAAAGGGTAGGTGGCAAATGGTAAAACCAATGTTGGGCATTGCTGGAAAAGCTTTAAAACAAGGCGAACTATCAAGGGGTTTCCATTATAGCCCAACCGCGTAAGGGACGCAACAATCCGGGAACATAACACCGATATGACGGAAACTAGGGCGGCAAGAGTGGAACAAAACACTAGGCGAGAGGCCGAGCCTTCCACCCTTTACCAAGTATATAGATGAGTAAAGATAACATAGCCATATAATGATATCCCAACAAGTAAATAAATGTTCCAACAAGGAACGGCTCCAATCTTCACCTGCAACTAGCAACGCTATAAGAAGGGGCTTGAGCAAAGCGGTAACATAGCCAATCAATGGTTTGCTAGGACAAAGGTGGGTTAACGGCTCAAGCATGGCAATTGGGAGGCTGACAAGCAAGTGGTAGGCATCGTAGCATTGGCAAAGCAAAAGAGCGAGCAACTAGCATAGCAAAGATAGTAGTGATTTCAAGGGTGTGATCATCTTGCCTGCACAGTTGTCAGAATTGACTGGATCCTCAAAAGCAAACTCAACGGGCTCCTCGTTAGCGAACTCGTCTCCCGGCTCTACCCAACAACACAAACAAGCAACAAGGATACAATCAACCACATGCAAGGGCAACCAATAACATGCAAAGATGAAATGCTATGCGGGATGCGATGCGGGATGCAAAATGCAAGATGTGACAGGAAATGCATGAACCTGGCCTCAACTTGGAAAACCAGGTGTGCCACTGGATAGAGGGGAAGAAATCCCCTGAAAACGATATAAAGATCATGGCAATCGGAGCTACGGTTTAGAAATGGCAAGCGTTTTACTAAACGAATCGATCTGCGATATACAGCAAGTAGGCTCCTAAATGCAACAAAATGAACATGCTACAGCCACCAAACATGAAACCAAATTGCATGGTAGTGATGTACTCAAGAAGCTTAACAAATCATCAGGACTGAGGCATAGGCAAATTCATCCATTAAGGGCTTCAAACAAGCATGGCAAAACTGAATAAGCAAAACAGATTTCAGACTTAGCGAAATTAACGCTAGTCCGGAATTTCAGACCACGATGCTCTCTTCGGAGCAGCAAAACAACATGATGCAAAACTTGAACATGGCAAGTAAGAGCATGGAATGGATCTACTCAACAAGCTTAACAAAACACCCAAAATGACCTGGGGCCAAAAGGGTTCACAAAATACTCTACCGAGCACACGAACATCGATGAAACACAATCAGTTTTCAGACTTAGTGAAAACTGGGACATGCTGAAATATAACTCACGGAGGCATGTAAACGAGCTCGATGCTCTCACTACGGTGCAAGTCATGGCAAGGCAAGCATATATCCATTAAGAAGGCACAAAATGCTAGCTAGACATGGCAAGAACAAAGGCATAGCATGCATGGATCACTAGCAATAACTCCGGCAAAATCGCAAAAGAGTTCACGATCTGCCCAAAACAGCAACTATGCAAAAGTTGAGCTTGATTGAGTCAACCTACGGTGCTCCAACATAACACGTAAAGACATGGATGGATTAAGCACAACAAGCATAACAAATCACTCTTACTGATCATCCTCAAAAGAGGCACGGATCACTAGGAAACAAGCTGGACATATAGCATCGTGAACTAAAACATCCCAGACTTTGTGATTTTCACTTAAGTCCCTGAAATCAATAAACTCAGGTAGCCCTCTTCGCAAGCTTGCACAAGACAACACACACATCCTAAAAATGCATGGGAGGCACCCCTGGAAATAAGACAACATGCTTAACAATTCATCCCAAAGGGCTACAGGCATATCATGCACGGATTAAACATGGCAAAAATGACAAAAGTGCATGATGAACTAACGGATCTGCAATTTAACTCATGATGCCTCCTTCCCACAGCATTTTGGGCACCAAGATGACCTCAAATGCAATTGATGCAATGGAATGAAATGATGTACTCGTCGAGACGAAGATTTTGACATATCATATGCCCAAATCGGAGCTACGGATGCAAAGATACGGGCAGCCAAAGATAGCATGAAAATTAGGGTTTCGAGATAAAAGTCAACCGAGACGGGATCTCAGATCCAGATCCAGGGCATGCTTCCCGAGGTGGCACTGTAGCAGCTCGACGCCCGATCCGGCAATGGCGGCGGCCGGCCGGCTGGCTCCGGCGACGGCGAGCCCAGCCGGCGACGAGGGGGAGGCGGGGCCGGCGACGAGGAGGTCCGAGGCGGCGAGCTCCGGCGGGCGCGGACGCCGAAGCAGGGCGGCGCGGCGCGGCGGGGCAGCTCCCGGCGTGGAGCTCGCCGGAGCATGTGGGCGCGGCGGCCGGAGCCGGCGAAGGAGGCGGCGGCCCTCCCTGGCGGCGGGGCGCGGTGTGTGGCCCGCGGAGGCGGCACGGGGGCCGCAGACGGGCCCGGCGGGCCACGGCCGGTGGAGGCGGCGCGGGTGCCACGTGGCAGGCGGCGGGATGTCCGGTGCGGCCGGACGTGTCCGGCGCGCCGGAGGGAGTTTTTTTTAGGGTTTCGGGGGGAGGAAGAGATCCGAAAAACGGGGGGTCTATTTATAGACCTAGAGGGAGCTAGGAGAGTCCAAATGAGGTGCGGTTTTCGCCCACACGATCGTGATCGAACGACCGAGACGTTGGAGCAGAGTTTGGTGGGTTTTGGGCCAAAATGGAGGGGTGTTGGGCTTCACACACACGAGGCCTTTTCGGTCCCTCGGTTAACCGTTGGAGTATCAAACGAAGTCCAAATGACCCGAAACTTGACAGGCGGTCTACCGGTAGTAAACCAATGCCGCATGGCAAGTCTCGGTCCAATCCGGAAATGTTTAATCCCCACACACGAAAGAAAGCTAGAAATGGCCACCGGAGGAGAACGAAGCGCCGGAATGCAAAACGGACAACGGGAAAAATGCTCGAATGCATGAGATGAACACGTATGCCAATGCAATGCACGTGATGACATGATATGAGATGCACGAAAACAAAAACAACACACGGAAGCAAAGACCCGAACCCGAGAATTAAATATAACTTAATGCCGGAAACGGCATGAGTTGGAGTACAATTCGGGAAGGTTACATATGGGGCGTTACACTTTTCCTCTTGCATATGATTATACTTGTACGGCTTCGTTCCTTGTTCGTGTATTACGCCACATTATGCACCATATTGACTTAAGTGATTTGCAAGCTGGGTTGCCTGGCTCCTATCCTTACCCCTACGTTCCCGATTGTTCGGCTAGGGAGTAAAGGGAGCACCTCTGCGATTGTCACGACCGGGTCCTCCGAGCTCTGACCTCAGACTGGGTGAAGCCGAATGCTAGCGCTCTTATTGTCAATCATGGTCGGAAGACAACGAAACTCATGAGTACAAAAAATCTATTGCACAAGTCTCATAGTAATAATGAGCACCGAACAAAGGTATCGGTGGGGGTACTATTTTCTTCGAAGATGCTTCTTACACTTCGTCTGTAATATAGCATAAGTTCCCTGAGCGCGCTTTGTCTGTTACAGCCTTATGGCCCGGTTGCCTGGTTATCGGAAACACTGCCGATATTCTCGACAGGTGGAGTACATAACACTTTTCGGTCCTTGACCGAAGAGGGAGAAGCCGACGGTCGGTTAAGACGCATTTAAAGTTCGGTTGAACAAAGATATGATATAAGCACTTCTGTACATACAATCATTATACATAAATCTTTTACCCAAGTCACTTGGGGGCTCTTAAAATCTATATGAGCTATTTTATAGTAAATGTGTTTTCTTCTTGGTCGTTGCAAAGTTTTTTCTATCGCTCCTTTTTCGACGTGAGTGTGTGGTCAATAGCTAGATAACCCATTTTCTCTCTAGTGACCGCTCGAGTTTAGTTCGCTAAACTGGTCTAACGAGAAGCACTCCGCCTTCGGGATAGGAGGCTGTAGCCGTAGGCTGACCCGCTTGAAGTCTTGAGATCGGATGTGTAATGTTAAAGCACGACAGAAGCACTCTTTTTTCTAAGACCAATTTTCGAATTGGCACCGAACACTTGATCTTGTTCGGACGTCAAGTTTTTACTGACGTTTTTTGGTTTTCCAAGCTTATGGCACTTTTAAACTATTTGTGTGTTTTCAGCACAAGTCTCGCAGTGCAATGTCGGACACCTTTATAGATTCGGCAAAAATATTATCGGATATTGCTATATATGCATCGGTTTCGAATTGTGTCTTCGGCCAATAGTTGGGTTGCCTGGCTCCTGCACTTGCTTCCTACGTTCCGCTTTGTTCGGCTAGGTGTGCAAAGGGAGAACCACTGCGATTATGCTTCCAGCTCACACGGTTAAGCACCTCAGTGGAGAAAGCCAAAAACCGACTGTCACAAGAAGCGTAAACTGGTCAGTGATCCGATGACTGTGTTAAATGATGGGCCACTCATAACAATGGCCGAAGTGTTTACGGCTTGACCTCGACTGTCGCTGAACACTACCGGGGGCTATTAACTGGCCTACCAAACTAAATCCTCGATATTTTTCTCTTACATTAGAGCTGAGGTTTCATGATCATGCTTAGCATGACAACCCAAAGAAAGAAACCGATAGCGGGACTATTTTCTTCGGAAGACATTTCTTATGTTAAACCGTAATATAACATATCTCTCTGCGTACCTTTGTTTATAAACCGTATGGCCAGATTGCCTTGTTTGTCGTAAATCTTTGCCCTCATAAAGGCTTTATAAAGTAGGACAAACACTCCTCGGCTACTGGCCGAGGAGGTGGAAGCCGATGGTCGGTCAACAAAGTTTTGTACAATGCAGATCCGAGCATTAATGACGTAAAGTACTTGCATACATAGAGTCATTACACATAATTTGTGATTTTACTATGGATATTGATCCTTAATTCGGCCACCCGTGCCCGCATTAAGGCTCGGGGGCTACTGGGCTTTGGGCTTATTATTTACAAATATTAAAGGGGCACATCGATCCCCTGATCTGGTGTTGCCACCCGACCAGTGTCTCGGGGGCTACTGCATTGCCTATCCAATGTAGACAATTTTAAATGCAATACAGTTTCCAAGGAGATTTTGATCCTGAGGTTGGTCGGCCCCACCCAACCTGAGTCTCGAGGACTGAGCACGCCGCTTTTTGTGTCCCGAAGTATCCTGCCGAGCTAGGACTTGATCCTCAGGCTGATTTTACAAATCAACCTGAGTCTCAGCGGCTACTGGGATCAGCGGTCTTACGTCATCCTTCAGGTGCATCTCGGGTTTCAAACCGATACACACCTTGAGGGCTACTGGCTATATATCTCGGCAGAGAATAAATTGCACCAAACAAAAATATTGACAAAAAGTCGGCCCACAGTCGGGGTGGTGCACCACCTCGGAAGCAGTCCGGCATAAAGCTCGGGCCCTAGTGGCTGGCTCCATAGAGGGCATTTCCAGCATTAAGCTCGGCTAAACTCCTTCAACTTTTTTGGACCAAGATGATCTATGACATCTTGGATATAGTCCGGCGTTGGAGCTTGGACACAGTCCGGCGTTGGAGCTCGGATATATTTCGGCGTTGGAGCTCAGAAGCAGTCCGACATTAGTGCTCGGCTGCAAAAGATACCTCGAATGCTATCCGGCGTTAGAGCTCGGACGCAAGAGGACACTGCCTCCCGGGAACAACTTTAAACCCAAGGTGTGGCATAAAAATAACAAGGCATTGATAAAGGCCGAAAACTTAAAGGGGCTCCTCGGATACCCGACGAATGCATTTCGGCGATCCTCAAGATCGAAGATGAGAAGATTTGTTGAACCAGTTT
Organism: Triticum monococcum; assembly: GCA_034509565.1. Classification (NCBI taxonomy): domain Eukaryota; kingdom Viridiplantae; phylum Streptophyta; class Magnoliopsida; order Poales; family Poaceae; genus Triticum; species Triticum monococcum. The sequence goes on from CM067846.1 coordinate 617,565,587, forward strand.
TCAAGACCGACAACCGAAGATGAAGAACAGTTCGGAAGAATCGAGGAGCGTCCCTAACTTGAAGACCGGTTCAGGGGGCTACTGACGGTGTCCTGAACTAGGGGTACTCACCACGTCGCCTCCCGATCTGTTAGATTGGGCCGAGGACCCCCATGGTTGTATACTCATGGGCCAGTTCGGACAGCGGCCGCATACAAGGAAGATTCCACAAGACTTGGCGATCAAGACAAGGACTCCTCCCCACCGGCGTATTCGGCTAGGACTCTTGTTATCCTAGGCCTCTGGTGCATTATATAAACCAAGGCCAGGCTAGTCGATAGATTATATACATACAATCATATCATAGGATAGCTTCTAGGGTTTAGCCTCTCCGATCTCGTGGTAGATCAACTCTTGTAATACTCATATCATCAAGAACAAATCAAGCAGGACGTAGGGTTTTACCTCCATCGAGAGGGCCCAAACCTGGGTAAAACATCGTGTCCCTTGCCTCCTGTTACCATCCGCCTTAGACACACAGTTCGGGACCCCCTACCCGAGATCCGCCGGTTTTGACACCGACAATTGGTGTGCAGGAAATAAGCTTTATACCGTGTGTGATATGGAAGTAATAAAAGCGACAGACTGCATAATAAAGGTCCATATCACAAGTGGCAATATAAAGTGACGTTCTTTCACATTAAGATTTTGTGCATCCAACCCATAAAAGCGCATGGCAACCTCTGCTTCCCTCTACGAAGGGCCTATCTTTTACTTTTATCTCCTACATTGCATAAGAGTCATGGTGATCTTCACACTTCCTTTTTACATTTTATCCTTTGGCAGGCACAATATGTTGGAAAGATCCTGGTATATATGGCTAATTGGATATGAGTTTTCATGAACTATTACTATTGACATTAACTTTGAGGTAAAACATTGGGAGGCGAAACTATAAGCCCATATCTTTCTCTGTGTCCGATTAAAACTCTATACCCATAAGTATTGCGTGAGTGTCAGCAATTGTGAAATATTATATGATAGTTGAGTATGTGGACTTGCTGAAAAGCTCTTATACATTGACTCTTTCCTATGTTATGATAAATTGCAATTGCTTCAATGACCGAGATTGTAGTTTGTTAGTTTTCAATGAAGTTTACGATTCATACTTGATATTGTGATTGAATTATTACTCTAGCATTAGATATTATATGACAAAGAATTATGTAAGTTGCTGTTCTAAGAATGATCATGATGCCCTCATGTCCGTATTTTATTTTTATCGACACCTCTATCTCTAAACATGTGGACATATTTTTTGATTTTGGCTTTTCGCTTGAGGACAAGCGAGGTCTAAGCTTGGGGGAGTTGATACGTCCATTTTGCATCATGCTTTTATATCAATATTTATTGCATTATGGGCTGTTGTTGCACATTATGTCACAATACTTATGCCTATTCTCTCTTATTTTACAAGGTTTACATAAAGAGGGAGAATGTCGGCAGCTGGGATTTTGGGCTGGAAAAGGAGCAAATATTAGAGACCTCTTATGCATAGCTCCAAAAGTCCTGAAACTTCATGGATGATGTTTTCCAAATATATAAAAAATACTGGGCGCAAGAACCTCACCAGGGGGGCACACCCTTCCCACGAGGGTGGGGATCGCGCCCTACCCCCAGGGCGCGCCCCCTAGCTCGTGGGCCCCCTGGTGGCCCTCCGGTGGCCATCTTCTGCTATATGGAGTCTTTCGATGGGAAAAAATCATAAGCCATCTTCTCGGACGAAACTCTGTCGCCACGAGGCGGAACCTTGGCGGAATCAATCTAGGGCTCTGGCGGAGCTGTTCTTCCAGGGAAACTTCCCTCCCGGAGGGGGAAATCATCGCCATCGTCATCACCAACGCTCCTCTCATCGGGAGAGGGCAATCTCCATCAACATCTTCATCAGCACCATCTCATCTCAAAACCCTAGTTCATCTCTTGTATCCAATTCTTGTCTCCAAGTCCGGGATTGGTGCTAGTAGGTTGCTAGTAGTGTTAATTACTCCTTGTAGTTGATGCTAGTTGGTTTAATTGGTGGAAGATCATATGTTCAGATCCTATATGCATATTAATACCCCTCTGATTATGAACATGTTTATGCTTTCTGGGCATTTACTTTTGTTCCTGAGGACATGGGAGAAGTCTTGCTATTAGCAGTCATGTGAATTTGGTATTCGTTCGATATTTTGATGAGATGTATGTTGTCTCTCCTCTAGTGGTGTTATGTGAACGTCGACTACGTGACACTTCACCATTATTTGGGCCTAGAGGAAGGCATTGGGAAGTAATAAGTAGATGATGGGTTGCTAGAGTGACAGAAGCTTAAACCCTAGTTTATGCGTTGCTTCGTAAGGGCCTGATTTGGATCCATATGTTTCATGCTATGGTTAGGTTTACCTTAATACTTTTGTTGTATTTGTGGATGCTTGCAATAGAGGTTAATCATAAGTGGGATGTTTGTCCAAGTAAGGAAAGCACCCAAGCACCGGTCCACCCACATACCAAATTATCAAAGTACCGAACGTGAATCATATGAACGTGATGAAAACTAGCTTCATGATATTCCCATGTGTCCTCGGGAGCGCTTTACATCATATAAGAGTTTGTCCAGGCTTGTTCTTTGCTACAAAAGGATTGGGCCACCTTGCTACACTTTATTTACTTTTGTTACTCGTTGCTCATTACAAATTATCCTATAACAAAACTATCTTTTACCACTTATTTCAGTACTTGCAGAGAATACCTTGCTGGAAACCACTTATCATTTCCTTCTGCTCCTCATTAGGTTTGACACTCTTACTTCTCGAAAGGACTACGATTGATCCCCTATACTTGTGGGTCATCAAGACTCTTTTCTGGCGTCGTTGCCGGGGTGTGAAGCGCCTTTGGTAGGTGGAATTTGGTAAGGAAAAATTTATATAGTGTGCTCAAATTTACTGTCACTTGTTACCATGGAAAGTAATCCTCTGAGGGGCTTGTTCGGGGTATCTTCACCCCGACTAGTAGAGCAAAGAGTTGCTCCTCAACCTACTGAACCTACTGAAAATGAAAATGAAAATGCTTCCTTTGAAGTTCCTTCGGGTATGATAGAAAAACTGCTAGCTAATCCTTTTTTAGGAGATGGAACAAAACATCCTGATGAACATCTGATATATGTGGATCAAGTTTGTGGATTATTTAAGCTTTATCTTTGAGGGGATATGCATCGACATGGTATAGGCTATGTGATGATATGCCGTCTTGGAATTACAAACGATTGAAATTGGAAAATCAGAAGTTTTATCCTATGCATCTTGTTCATCGTGATCGCAATTATATATATAATTTTTGGCCTTGCGAAGGAAAAAGCATCACTCAAGCTTGGGGGAGGCTTAAATCAATGTTATATTCATGCCCCAATCATGAGCTCTCAAGAGAAATGATTATTCAAAAAATTTATGCTCGGCTTTCTGGTAACAATCGCACCATGCTTGATACTTCTTGTGTTGGCTCTTTTATGATGAAGACTATTGAATTCAAATGGGATTTATTGGAAAGAATTAAACGCAACTCTGAAGATTGGGACCTCGACAATGGTAAGGAGTCAGGTATGACACCTAGTTTTGATTGTGTTAAATCTTTTATGGATACCGATATTTTTTGTAAATTTAGCACTAAATATGGACTTGACTCTGAGATAGTAGCTTCTTTCTCTGAATCTGTTGCTACTTATGTTGATATCCCCAAGGAGAAGTGGTTTAAATATCATCCTCCCATAGAAGTAGAAGTAGCTGAACCTATTAAAGTTGAAGAAAAGACTATTACTTATAATGATCCTATTGTTCCTACTTCTTATGTTGAGAAACCACCTTTCCCTGTTAGGATAAAGGATCGTGCAAAAGCTTCAACTGTGGTTCGTAAAAGCAATATTAAAACATATACACCTCCTGAGCAAGTTAAAGTTGAAACTAAAATTGCTATTGTTAAAGATCTCTTGTCTGATAATATTGATGTGCATGTTATTTATTTCTGTAATGAAACTGCTAGAATTGTTAAACCCCATGATAAAGATAAACCTAGACCTGTAGTAGGCATGCCTGTTATGCCTGTTAAAATAGGAGATCATTGTTATCATGGCTTATGTGATATGGGTGCTAGTGCTAGTGCAATACCTTATTCCTTATACAAATAAGTTATGCATGATATTGCACCTGCTGAGATGGAAGATATTGATGTCACAATTAAACTTGCCAATAGAGATACTATTTCACCAATGGGAATTGTTAGAGATGTTGAAGTCTTGTGTCGGAAAACTAAATATCCTGTTGATCTTCTTGTTCTTGGTTCCCCACAAGATAGCTTTTGTCCCATTCTATTTGGTAGACCCTTCTTAAATACTATTAACGCTACCTTAGATTGCAAAAGAGATGTTGTTACTGTCGGTTTAGATGATATGACTCATGAATTTAATTTTTCTAAATTTAGTAGACAACACCGTGAAGAAGAATTACCTAGTAAGGATGAAATTATTGGTCTTGCTTCTATTGCTGTACCACCTAGTGATCCTTTAGAACAATATTTGCAAGACCATGAAAACGATATGTTTATGCATGAAAGAAGGGAATTGGATGAAGTATTCTTTAAGTAGGAACCTATTCTGAAAAATAATTTACCTGTTGAAATCCTAGGGGATCCTCCTCCACCCAAGGGTGATCCCGTGTTTGAGCTTAAACCGTTACCTGATACCCTTAAATATGCTTATCTTGATGAGAAAAAGATATATCCTGTTATTATTAGTGCTAACCTTTCAGAGCATGAAGAAGAGAGATTATTGAAAACTCTGAAAAGCACCGTGCTGCTATTGGGTATACTCTTGATGATCTTAAGGGCATTAGTCCCACTCTATGTCAACATAAAATTAATTTGGAAGAAGATGCTAAACCAGTTTGTGATCATCAACGCCGGTTGAATCCTAAAATGAAAAGGTGGTAAGAAAGGAGATACTAAAGCTCCTTGAGGCAGGTATAATTTATCCCGTTGCTGACAGTCAATGGGTAAGCCCTGTCCATTGTGTCCCTAAGAAGGGAGGTATTACTGTTGTTCCAAATGATAAAGATGGATTGATTCCTCAAAGAATTATTACAGGTTATAGGATGGTAATTGATTTCCGCAAATTAAATAAGGCTACTCAAACCATCATTACCCCTTACCTTTTATCGATCAAATGCTAGAAAGATTATCTAAACATACACATTTTTGCTTTCTAGATCGTTATTCTGGTTTCTCTCAAATACCTGTGTCAGCCAAAGATCAATCAAAGACTACTTTTACATGCCCTTTTGGTACTTTTTCTTATAGACGTATGCCTTTTGGTTTATGTAATGCACCTGCTACCTTTCAAAGATGCATGATGGCTATATTCTCTGACTTTTGTGAAAAGATTTGTGAGGTTTTCATTGACGACTTTTTTGTCTATGGATCTTCTTTTGATGACTGCTTGAGCAACCTTGATCGAGTTTTGCAGAGATGTGAAGAAACTAATCTTGTCTTGAATTGGGAAAAGTGCCACTTTATGGTTAATGAAGGTATTGTATTGGGGCATAAAGTTTCTGAAAGAGGTATTGAAGTTGATAAAGCCAAGGTTGATGCTATTGAAAAGATGCCATGTCCCAAGGACATCAAAGGTATAAGAAGTTTCCTTGGTCATGCTGGATTTTATAGGAGGTTCATGAAGGACTTCTCAAAAATCCCTCGACCTCTGACTAATTTATTACAAAAAGATATACCATTTGTCTTTGATGATGATTGTGTAGAAGCATTTGAAATACTTAAGAAAGCATTGATCTCTGCACCTATTGTTCAGCCACCTGATTGGAATTTACCCTTTGAAATTATGTGTGATGCTAGTGATTATGTTGTAGGTACTGTTCTAGGACAAAGTGTTGATAAGAAACTAAATGTTATTCAATATGCTAGTAAAACTCTAGACAATGCTCAAAGAAACTATGCTACTACTGAAAAAGAATTCTTAGCAGTTGTATTTGCTTGTGATAAGTTTAGACCTTATATTGTTGATTCTAAAGTAACTATTCACACTGATCATGTTGCTATTAAATATCTTATGGAAAAGAAAGATGCTAAACCTAGATTTATTAGATGGTTTCTCTTGCTACAAGAATTTGATTTGCATATTGTCGATAGAAAAGGAGCTGAGAACCCTGTTGCAGACAACTTGTCTAGGTTAGAAAATGTGCTTGATGACCCACTACCTATTGATGATAGTTTTCCTGATGAGCAATTAAATGTCATAAATGCTTCTCATATTGCTCCATGGTATGCTGATTATGCTAATTACATTGTTGCTAAGTTTATACCACCTAGTTTCACATACCAACAAAAGAAAAAGTTCTTCTATGATTTGAGGCATTACTTTTGGGATGACCCACATCTTTATAAAGAAGGAGTAGATGGTGTTATTATATGTTGTGTACCTGAGCATGAACAGGAACAGATCCTACGCAAGTGTCACTCTGAAGCTTATGGAGGACACCATGCTGGAGATAGAACTGCACATAAGGTACTGCAATCTGGTTTTTATTGGCCTACTCTCTTCAAGGATGCCCATAAGTTTGTCTTATCTTGTGATGAATATCAAAGAATTGGTAATATTAGTAGACGTCAAGAAATGCCTATGAATTATTCACTTTTTATTGAACCATTTGATGTTTGGGGCTTTGACTATATGGGACCTTTTCCTTCCTCTAATGGTTATACACATATTTTAGTTGCTGTTGATTACGTTACTAAGTGGGTAGAAGCTATTCCAACTAGTAGTGTTGATCATAACACTTCTATTAAAATGCTTAAAGAAGTTATTTTTCCAAGATTTGGAGTACCTAGATATTTAATGACTGATGGTGGTTCACATTTTATTCATGGTGCTTTCCGTAAAATGCTTGCTAAATATGATGTTAATCATAGAATTGCATCGCCTTTTCACCCTCAGTCTAGTGGTCAAGTATAATTGAGTAATAGAGAACTCAAATTAATTTTGCAAAAGACTGTTAATAGGTCTAGAAAGAATTGGCCCAAGAAACTTGATGATGCATTATGGGCCTATGGAACTGCATATAAAAATCCTATGGGTATGTCTCCGTATAAAATGGTCTATGGAAAAGCATGTCACTTACCTTTCGAACTAGAACACAAGGTTTATTGGGCTATTAAAGAACTTAATTATGATTTTAAACTTGCCGGTGAGAAGAGGTTATTTGATATTAGCTCACTTGATGAATGGAGAACCCAAGCCTACGAAAATGCCAAGTTGTTTAAAGAAAAAGTTAAAAGATGGCATGACAAAAGGATACAAAAGCGTGAGTTTAATGTAGGTGATTATGTATTGCTATACAACTCTCGTTTAACATTTTTTTTGCAGGCAAACTTCTCTCTAAATGGGAAGGTCCTTACGTTATCGAGGAGGTCTACCGTTCCGGTGCCATAAAAATCAACAACTTCGAAGGCACAAATCCGAAGGTGGTGAACGGTCAAAGAATCAAACACTATATCTCAGGTAATCCCATAAATGTTGAAACCAATGTTATTGAAACCGTAACCCCGGAAGAATACATAAGGGACACTTTCCGGAATGTTTCAAACTCCGAAAAGGAATAGGTATGTGGCATGGTAAGTAAATCAACTCCAAAACAGTTTTTAAGGAAATATTTCTCCGTTTTGGAATATTTAGATAAATAGAAAAATAAGCAACAGTCTGGTAAGGACACGAGGGCTCCATGAGGGTGGAGGGCGCGCCCTACCCTACTAAGCGCGCCCCCCTACCTCGTGGGAACCTCGTGTGCTCTCCGAACTCCGTTTTCGTACATGACACGTATTTTGGTCGGTAAGAATTCATAATATAATCTCCCGGGGGTTTTGACTCCCGTATCACGCAAAAATCTCCTGTCTTTGTTTTGAGCTATTTTTCTGACAGATCTAGGTTATCTTGACGTCTCCAAGTGCCACCTAGGAGAAGTTCTTCGAGAAGGTCATCAACCCTTACCTCGCGGAGGTGCAGCGACACCCTCAAACCATTGAGATGCGTGATGGGTTGCTGCACATCCGTGATGCTGAGGGACCAAAGGGGACCGAAAGCATGGAGACGAGGCTTGAAGCAATGGAGCAACAAGTTTTCAAGTGTCAGGGGATGGTGGAGTGTGGACTCAACTCCAACTACATGATGATCGCCGAATTCACCAACAAACACAAGCTGGATGCCGACAACATCGGGGAGACCATCTTCAAGCTTCACGAGAAAATCGAGCACCTTCAAGCTCAAATCTATGACCTGCAAAACCAAAACTATGAGTATGAATATAGATTCAAAAGGATGAGTTTGGCTGCAGATTTGAGGATCCTGGAGACTCGGTCATCCTTCTATGATGGTGAGCCTATGCCTTGGAAGGAGAGCGACAAGCCTACGCCATCAACAAAATCACCACCGTCTCCACCAACAAAGAAGAATTGAGTATCTCGTATGGGCACTCCACTTGGCAACTGCCAAGCTTGGGGGAGTGCCCCGGTATCGTATCACCATCACTTTATCTTTACCGTTTTTCTTAGTTCGATCCTTTTGGTAATATCTTGATCTAGTAGAATAAAAGTTCTTAGTATGATCTAGTCGTGAGTTTTGCTTTATTATCCTTCTATGTAATCGAATCCGTGATCTATATAATAAAGATTAGTGTTGAGTCTAGAGCTTCATTATTTTGCCATGATCCTAAAGGAATGAAAGAAAATAGAAAGAAATAAAAAGAAAACAAAGAGATCATATGAGTCTTATGTAGAGTAATGAGCTCACAAAGAAAGAGTACGATGAATAAAAGTTATTGAGGGTTGACAAACACAGTTTTGGTCATCGTTGCAATTAATAGGAAGTAATAAAGAAAGAGAGGTCTTCACATATAAATATACTATCTTGGACATCTTTTATGATTGTGAGCACTCATTAAAATATGACATGCTAAAGAGTTGACATTGGACAAGGAAGACAACATAATGGGTTATGTTTTCTTACATCTGAGATAAATTATATTGTCTTGGATCTTCCAACATGATGAGCTTGCCTTTCCCCCTCATGCTAGCCAAATTCATTGCACCAAGTAGAGATACTACTTGTGCTTCCAAACACCCTTAAACCAGTCTTGCCATAAGAGTCCACCATATCTACCTATGGATTGAGTAAGATCCATCAAGTAAGTTGTCATCAGTGCAAGCAATAAAAATTTCTCTCTAAATATGTATGATTGATTGGTGTGGAGGAAATAAGCTTTATACGAGCGTGTGATATGGAAGTAATAAAAGCGACAGACTGCATAATAAAGGTCCATATCACAAGTAGCAATATAAAGTGACGTTCTTTCGCATCAGGATTTTGTGCATCCAACCCATAAAAGCGCATGACAATCTCTGCTTCCCTCTACGAAGGGCCTATCTTTTACTTTTATCTCCTACATTGCATAAGAGTCATGCTGATCTTCACCCTTCCTTTTTACATTTTATCCTTTGGCAAGCACAATATGTTGGAAAGATCCTGGTATATATGGCTAATTGGATGTGAGTTTTCATGAACTATTACTGTTGACATTACCCTTGAGGTAAAACGTTGGGAGGCGAAACTATAAGCCCCTATCTTTCTCTATGTCCCATTAAAACTCCATACCCATTAGTATTGCGTGAGTGTCAAAAATTGTGAAAGATTATATGATAGTTGAGTATGTGGACTTGCTGAAAAGCTCTTATACATTGACTCTTTCCTAAGTTATGATAAATTGCAATTGCTTCAATGACCGAGATTGTAGTTTGTTAGTTTTCAATGAAGTTTACGAATCATACTTGATATTGTGATTGCATTATTACTCTAGCATTAGATATTATATGACAAAGAATTATGTAAGTTGTTGTTCTAAGAATGATCATGATGCCCTCATGTCCGTATTTTATTTTTATCGACACCTCTATCTCTAAACATGTGGACATATTTTTTGATTTCGGCTTTTCGCTTGAGGACAAGCGAGGTCTAAGCTTGGGGAGTTGATACGTCCATTTTTCATCATGCTTCTATATCAATATTTATTGCATTATGGGCTGTTATTACACATTATGTCACAATACTTATGCCTATTCTCTCTTATTTTACAAGGTTTACATAAAGAGGGAGAATGCCGGCAGCTGGGATTCTGGGCTGGAAAAGGAGCAAATATTAGAGACCTATTCTGCATAGCTCCAAAAGTCCTAAAACTTCACGGATGACGTTTTCCAAATATATATAAAAAATACTGAGCGCAAGAGCCTCACCAGGGGGGCCACACCCTTCCCACGAGGGTGGGGGCGCGACCTACCCCCCAAGGCGCGCCCCCCTACCTCGTGGGCCCCCTAGTGGCCCTCCGGTGGCCATCTTCTGCTATATGGAGTCTTTCGATGGGAAAAAATCATAAGCCATCTTCTCGGACGAAAATCCGCCGCCACGAGGCGGAACCTTGGCAGAATCAATCTAGGGCTCTAGCGGAGTTGTTCTGCCGGGGAAACATCCCTCCCGGAGGGGGAAATCATCGCCATCGTCATCACCAACGCTCCTCTCATCGGGAGAGGGAAATATCCATCAACATATTCATCAGCACCATCTCATCTCAAAACCCTAGTTCATCTCTTGTATCCAATTCTTGTCTCCAAGTCCGGGATTGGTGCTAGTAGGTTGCTAGTAGTGTTAATTACTCCTTGTAGTTGATGCTAGCTGGTTTAATTGGTGGAAGATCATATGTTTAGATCCTATATGCATATTAATACCGCTCTGATTATGAACATGTTTATGCTTTGTGAGTAGTTAGTGTTGTTCCTGGGAACATGGGAGAAGTCTTGCTATTAGTAGTCATGTGAATTTGGTATTCGTTCGATATTTTGATGAGATGTATGTTGTCTCTCCTCTAGTGGTGTTATGTGAATGTCGACTACATGACACTTCGCCATTATTTGGGCCTAGAGGAAGGCATTGGGAAGTAATAAGTAGATGATGGGTTGCTAGAGTGACAGAAGCTTAAACCCTAGTTTATGTGTTGCTTCATAAGGGGCTGATTTGGATCCATATGTTTCATGCTATGGTTAGGTTTACCTTAATACTTTTGTTGTATTTGCGGATGCTTTCAATAGAGGTTAATCATAAGTGGGATGTTTGTCCAAGTAAGGATAGAACCCAAGCACCGGTCCACCCACATACCAAATTATCAAAGTACCGAACGCGAATGATATGAACGTGATGAAAACTAGCTTGATGATATTCCCATGTGTCCTCGGGAGCGCTTTACATCATATAAGAGTTTGTCCAGGCTTGTCCTTTGCTACAAAAGGATTGGGCCACCTTGCTGCACTTTATTTACTTTTGTTACTTGTTGCTCGTTACAAATTATCATATCACAAAACTATTTGTTACCACTTATTTCAGTACTTGCAAAGAATACCTTGCTGGAAACCGCTTATCATTTCCTTCTGCTCCTCGTTGGGTTCGACACTCTTACTTATCGAAAGGACTACGATAGATCCCCTATACTTGTGGGTCATCAAGTAGACATCACTGGCCTCAAGGGGCACGCCCAAGGGGGGATTCCTACTCGTAGTAGGAGTAGGTTCCCCCTTTCCTAGTCCAAGTAGAAGAAGGAAGGAGAGGAAGAAGAGAAGGAAAGGGGGGCCTAGCCCTAGTCCAATTCGGTTTGGGCTAGGGGGAGTGCCACCTCTTGGCATGCCTCTTCTCTTCCACCACTAGGCCTATAAGGCCCAATAACTTCCTAGAGGGGGTTCTGGTAACCCCCGGTACTCCAAAACTTATCCGAAACGACCCGAACCATTCCGGTGTCCGAATGTAACCTTTCAATATATGAATCTTTATGTCTCGACCATTTCGAGACTCCTCGTCATGTCCGTGATCTTATCCGGGACTGCAAACTACCTTAGGTACATCAAATCACATAACTCATAATACATATGATCTTCGAACATTAAGAGTGCGGACCCTACGGGTTCGAGAACTATGTGGACATGACCGAGACACATCCCCGTTCAATAACCAATAGCGGAACCTGGATGCTCACATTGGTTCCTACATATTCTATGAAGATCTTTATCGGTCAAACCTCATAACAACATACGTTGTTCCATTTGTCATCGGTATGTTACTTGCCCGAGATTCGATCATCGGTATTATCATACCTAGCTGAATCTCGTCACCGGCAAGTCTCTTTACTCGTTCCGTGATGCATCATCTCGTGACTAACTCATTAGTCACATTGCTTGCAAGGCTTATAGTGATGTGCATTACCGAGAGGGCCCAGAGATACCTCTCCGATACACGGAGTGACAAATCCTAATCTCGATCTATGCCAACCCAACAAAAACCTTCAGAGACATCTGTAGAGCATCTTTATAATCACCCAATTACGTTGTGACGTTTGATAGCACACAAGGTGTTCCTCCGGTATTCGGGAGTTGCATAATCTCATAGTTAGAGGAACATGTATAAGTCATGATGAAAGTAGTAGCGATAAAACTAAACGATCATTATGCTAAGCTAACAGATGGGTCTTTTTCATCACATCATGTCTATGGTCAGGAAACATAACCATCTCTGATTAATGAGCTAGTCAAGTAGAGGCATACTAGGGACACTTTGTTTTGTCTATGTATTCACACATGTACTAAGTTTCTAGTTAATACAATTCTAGCATGAATAATAAGCATTTATCATGATATAAGGAAAAATAAATAACAACTTTATTATTGCCTCTAGGTCATATTTCCTTCAATATCCACACAGACTTAAGTGTAGCTACAATTGAGAAAGTCTTGTCCTAGTCAACTTCTTGAACTTGCGTGAACCCTTTCGTGACAAGTCTAGATTTATGGATAGTGATGTTACCATATGCATTTGTCTTTCCTTTGAAAATCCATTGACAACCAATGGCATCTATGCCTTATGGAGGTTCTACCAAGTTCCAAACCTGATTTTGGACATGGATTCCATTTCGGATTTCATGACTTTCTGCCATTCCCTTGAGCTGCAGCCCGCCATCACTTTCTTGTAGTACCCAGGTTCATCGCCGTTATGGATGAATATTTCTTTATGAAACTACTCAGGTGGCTCGATAGCCCTACCTAATCTATGTGGTTCAGTTACAAACTTGTCTGAAGTTTACATATCAGGTGCGACAACTATTAGCTTGGTTGCAGGGATAATTTGTAGAATTACTTCCGGTTCCTCAAACCTATCAACGGCTATCTAAGATTCACTAATCTCATGAAGTTGTACTGTCCTCCCACTCACTTCTTTAGAGAGAAAGTGTCCATTCCTGGCAACAAACACTTTGTTGTCGGACTTGTAGTAGAAGTAATACCAAATTGTATACTTGGGATAACCTACAAAGTAACTTTTGCCTGATCTTGGATCAAGTTTGCTTCGGTATGATCGCTTTATGTATGCCTCACAACCCCAAATTATGAGATGCAACACATTGGGTTTCTTCCCATACCATAATTCAAATGGCGTCATCTCAACAGACTTAGACAGTGCTCTATTTAATGTATAAGCAAAAATTGTAAGTGCATGACCACAAAAATATATTGGCAGATCTGTAAGAGACATCACATACCTTACCATGTCCAACAAGGTTCGGTTACTGATGACCCACAAGTATAGGGGATCTATCGTAGTCCTTTCGATAAGTAAGAGTGTCGAACCCAAGAAGGAGCAGAAGGAAATGATAAGCAGTTTTTAGTAAGGTATTCTATGCAAGCACTGAAATTATTGGTAACAGGTAGTTTTGTGATAAGGTAATCTGTAATGGGTAACAAGTAATAAAAGTAAATAAGGTGCAGAAAGATGGCCCAATCCTTTTTGTAGCAAAGGACAAGCCTGGACAAACTCTTATATAAAGGGAAGCGCTCCCAAGGACACATGGGAATTATTGTCAAGCTAGTTCTCATCATGTTCATATGATTCGCGTTCGGTACTTTGATAATTTGATATGTGGGTGGACCGGTGCTTGGGTACTGCCCTTCCTTGGACAAGCATCCCACTTATGATTAACCTCTTTTGCAAGCATCCGCAACTACAAAAGAAGTATTAAGGTAAACCTAACCATAGCATGGAACATATGGATCCAAATCAGCCCCTTACGAAGCAACTCATAAACTAGGGTTTAAGCTTCTGTCACTCTAGCAACCCATCATCTACTTATTACTTCCCAATGCCTTCCCCTAGGCCCAAACAATGGTGAAGTGTCATGTAGTTGACGATCACATGACACCACTAGAGGAGAGACAACATAAATCTCATCAAAATATCGACGAATACGAAATTCACATGACTACTAATAGCAAGACTTCTCCCATGTACTCAGGAACAAACATAACTACACACAAATCATATTCATGTTCATAATCAGAGGGGTATTAATATGCATAAAGGATCTGAACATATGACCTTCCACCGAATAAACCAACTAGCATCTACTACAAGGAGTAATCAACACTACTAGCAACCCACAGGTACCAATATGAGCTTTTGGGACAAAGATTGGATACAAGAGATGAACTAGGGTTTGAGAGGAGATGGTGCTGGTGAAGATGTTGATGGAGATTGACCCCTCCCGATGAGAGGGTCGATGGTGATGATTTCTGATAACCCACAAGTATAGGGGATCGCAACAGTTTTCGATAACTAAGAGTGTCGAACCCAACAAGGAGCTAAAGGTAGAACAAATATTCCCTCAAGTTCTATCGACCACCGATACAACTCTACGCACGCTTGACGTTCGCTTTACCTAGAACAAATATGAAACTAGAAGTACTTTGTAGGTCTTGTTGGATAGGTTTGCAAGATAATAAAGATTATGTAAATAAACAGTAGGGGTTGTTTAGGTAAAGACACAACTAAGTTAGTTTTAGTAAAGAGCTTTTTGTTACGAAAAAGTTATTTGTCCCTAGGCAATCGATAACAAGACCGGTAATCATTATTGCAATTTTATATGAGGGAGAGGCATAAGCTAACATACTTTCTCTACTTGGATCATATGCACTTATGATTGGAACTCTAGCAAGCATCCGCAACTACTAAAGATCATTAAGGTAAAACCCAACCATAGCATTAAAGCATCAAGTCCTCTTTATCCCATACGAAACAACCCCCTTACTCGGGTTTGTGTTTTAGTCACTCACGCAACCCACTATAAGCGAATCATGAACGTATTGCAACACCCTACAGCGGGGATCCCTCACGCTTGCGTGACACGGAGAGCACCATAGGATAGCACCAATAATAAAACATGCAACTCAAACCAATCTTGATCATCAGATAGCCCATAGGACAAAATGGATCTACTCAAACATCATAGGATAGCCATACATCATTGGGAAATAATATATAGCGTTGAGCACCATGTTTAAGTAGAGATTACAACGGGTAAAAGAGAGGTTACACCGCTGGATAGAGGGGGGAAGAGTTGGTGATGATGGCGGTAAAGTTGTTGGTGAAGATTGCGGTGATGATGATGGCCACGGCAGCGTTCCGGCGCCACCGGAAGAGAAGGGGAGAGGGGGCCCCTTCGTCTTCTTCTTCCTTGACCTCCTCCCTAGATGGGATAAGGGTTTCCCCTCTGGTCCTTGGCCTCCATGGCGTGGGAGGGGCGAGAGCCCCTCCGAGATTGGATCTGTCTCTCTTTGTTTCTGCGTTCTCAGATTCTACCCTTTCACCGTTTCTTATATTCCCGGAGATCCGTAACTCCGATTGGGCTGAAATTTTAACACGATCTCTTCCCAATGCTGAAAGCTGCGGAGGTAGAAATCAAGAAGGAGCATCAAGTGTTGATGGTCAACAAGACCACTAGTTTCAAGAAAAAGGGCAAAGGGAAGAAGAAGGGGAACTTCAAAAAGAACAGCAAGCAAGTTGCTACTCAAGAGAAGAAACCCAAACCTGGACCTAAGCCTGAAACTGAGTGCTTCTACTGCAAGCAGGCCGGTCACTGGAAGCGGAACTGCCCCAAGTATTTGGCGGATAAGAAGGATGGCAAGGTGAACAAAGGTATATGTGATATACATGTTATTGATGTGTACCTTACTAGAGCTCGCAGTAGCACCTGGGTATTTGATACTGGTTCTGTTGCTAACATTTGCAACTCGAAACAGGGACTACGGATTAAGCAAACACTGGCAAAGGACGAGGTGACGATGCATGTGGGAAATGGTTCCAAAGTTGATGTGATCGCGGTCGGCACGCTAATTCTACATCTACCTTCAGGATTAGTATTAGACCTAAGTAATTGTTATTTGGTGCTAGCGTTGAGCATGAACATTATATCTGGATCTTGTTTGATGCGAGACGGTTATTCATTTAAATCGGAGAATAATGGTTGTTCTATTTATATGAGTAATATCTTTTATGGTCATGCACCCTTGAAGAGTGGTCTATTTTTAATGAATCTCGATAGTAGTGATACACATATTCATAATATTGAAACCAAAAGATGCAGAGTTGATAATGATAGTGCAACTTATTTGTGGCACTGCCGTTTAGGTCATATCGGTGTAAAGCCCATGAAGAAACTCCATAATGATGGACTTTTGGAATCACTTGATTATGAATCACTTGGTACTTGCGAACCGTGCCTCATAGGCAAGATGACTAAAACGCCGTTCTCTGGTACTATGGAGAGAGCAACAGATTTTTTGGAAATCATACATACAGATGTATGTGGTCCGATGAATGTTGAGGCTCGTGGCAGATATCGTTATTTTCTCACCTTCACAGATGATTTAAGCAGATATGGGTATATCTACTTAATGAAACATAAGTCTGAAACATTTGAAAAGTTCAAAGAATTTCAGAGTGAAGTTGAAAATCATCATAACAAGGAAATAAAGTTTCTACGATCTGATCGTGGAGGAGAATATTTGAGTTATGAGTTTGGTCTACATTTGAAACAATGCGGAATAGTTTCGCAACTCACGCCACCCGGAACACCACAGCGTAATGGTGTGTCCGAACGTCCTAATCGTACTTTACTAGATATGGTGCGATCTATGATGTCTCTTACAGATTTACCGCTATCGTTTTGGGGTTATGCTTTAGAGACGGCCGCATTCACGTTAAATAGGGCACCATCAAAATCCGTTGAGACGACGCCTTATGAACTATGGTTTGGCAAGAAACCAAAGTTGTCGTTTCTGAAAGTTTGGGGCTGCGATGCTTATGTGAAAAAGCTTCAACCTGATAAGCTCGAACCCAAATCGGAGAAATGTGTCTTCATAGGATACCCAAAGGAGACTATTGGGTACACCTTCTATCACAGATCCGAAGGCAAGATATCCGTTGCTAAGAATGGATCCTTTCTAGAGAAGGAGTTTCTCTCGAAAGAAGTGAGTGGGAGGAAACTAGAACTTGATGAGGTAACTATACCTGCTCCCTTATTGGAAAGTAGTACATCACAGAAACCAGTTTCTGTGACACCTACACCAATTAGTGACGAAACTAATGATAATGGTCATGAAACTTCAGATCAAGTTACTACCGAACCTTGTAGATCAACTAGAGTAAGATCCGCACCAGAGTGGTACGGTAATCCTATTCTGAAAGTCATGCTACTAGATCATGATGAACCTACGAACTATGAAGAAGCGATGGTGAGCCCAGATTCCGCAAAATGGCTAGAAGCCATGAAATCTGAGATGGGATCCATGTATGAGAACAAAGTGTGGACTTTGGTTGACTTGCCCGTTGATCGGCAAGCAATTGAGAATAAATGGATCTTCAAGAAGAAGACTGACGCTGATGGTAATGTTACTGTCTACAAAGCTCGACTTGTTGCGAAAGGTTTTCGACAAGTTCAAGGGACTAACTACGATGAGACCTTCTCACCCGTAGCGATGCTTAAGTCTGTCCGAATCATGTTAGCGATTGCCGCATTTCATAATTATGAAATTTGGCAGATGGATGTTAAAACTGCATTCCTGAATGGATTTCTGGAAGAAGAGTTGTATATGATGCAACCGGAAGGTTTTGTCGATCCAAAGGGAGCTAACAAAGTGTGCAAGCTCCAGCGATCCATTTATGGACTGGTGCAATCCTCTCAGAGTTGGAATAAATGCTTTAATAGTGTGATCAAAGCATTTGGTTTTGTACAGACTTTTGGAGAAGCCTGTATTTACAAAAAAGTGAGTGGGAGCTCTGTAGCATTTCTGATATTATATGTGGATGACATATTATTGATTGGAAATGATATAGAATTTCTGGATAGCATAAAGGGATACTTGAATAAGAGTTTTTCAATGAAAGACCTCGGTGAAGCTGCTTACATATTGGGCATTAAGATCTATAGAGATAGATCAAGACGCTTAATTGGACTTTCACAAAGCACATACCTTGACAAAGTTTTGAAGAAGTTCAAAATGGATCAAGCAACGAAAGGGTTCTTGCCTGTGTTACAAGGTATAAAGTTGAGTAAAACTCAATGTCCGACCACCGAAGAAGATAGAGAGAGAAAATGAAAGAAGTTCCCTATGCTTCAGCCATAGGCTCTATCATGTATGCAATGCTGTGTACCAGACCTGATGTGCCTTGCTATAAGTCTAGCAGGGAGGTACCAAAGTAATCCACGAGTGGATCACTGGACAGCGGTCAAGAACATCCTGAAGTACCTGAAAAGGACTAAGGATATATTTCTCGTATATGGAGGTGACAAAGAGTTTATCGTAAATGGTTACGTTGATGCAAGCTTTGACACTGATCCGGACGATTCTAAATCGCAAACCGGATACGTGTTTACATTAAACGGTGGAGCTGTCAATTGGTGCAGTTCTAAACAAAGCGTCGTGGCGGGATCTACATGTGAAGCGGAGTACATAGCTGCTTCGGAAGCAGCAAATGAAGAATTCTGGATGAAGGAGTTCATATCCGGTCTAGGTGTCATACCTAGTGCATCGGGTCCAATGAAAATCTTTTGTGACAATACTGGTGCAATTGCCTTGGCGAAGGAATCCAGATTTCACAAGAGAACCAAGCACATCAAGAGATGGTTCAATTCCATTCAGGATTTAGTCCAAGTGGGAGACATAGAAATTTGCAAGATACATACGGATCTGAATGTTGCAGACCCGCTGACTAAGCCTCTTCCACGAGCAAAACATGATCAGCACCAAGGCTCCATGGGTGTTAGAATCATTACTGTGTAATCTAGATTATTGACTCTAGTGCAAGTGGGAGACTGAAGGAAATATGCCCTAGAGGCAATAATAAAGTTATTATTTATTTCCTTATATCATGATAAATGTTTATTATTCATGCTAGAATTGTATTAATCAGAAACATAATACATGTGTGAATACATAGACAAACAGAGTGTCACTAGTATGCCTCTACTTGACTAGCTTGTTGATCAAAGATGGTTATGTTTCCTAACCATAGACATGAGTTCACTAGTGCAGAACCGGGCAATAGCACCGTTCCGTAAGGCCCTTTAGTGCCGGTTTGGTAACTGGTGCTAAAGTGTAGGCACTAAAGGGCCCCGCCCTTTAGTACTGGTTCAGCACGAACCGGTGCAAAAGTGCAACCACGTGGCACGAGCCAGCTTCGGGGGCAGGGAGCCCTTTAGTACCGGTTGGTGTCACCAACCGGTATTAAAATGTTGGGGGGTTTGGGTTTATGATTTCTTTTTCATTTAATTTTGTGTTTTCCATTTAATTATTTTTGTTTGCTGGTATTTTACGATACTACATATTGTACACGTTATGCATATATATAAATAGAATTTCCAGTAGAACCGATCATAATATTTATATATATATATATATATCATCGAATGTCTCACAACCACCATTAATTAATTCACACATATATACACACATGTATATATATATATATACAATTTCTCCTAATTGGTGCCTTCAGAGCCAGTGGCATTAGCCTAGCTAATTGGTGCCTTCGGAGCACGATAACAATTGGAAGTGGTTCATGGGGGCGGTAGCGGGTAATAGTATTCTCCTTTGGGATCTATGACCTGGTCGAGCAAAAATCCCAGTATTTCCTCTTGAATTGCTTCTATGCGGTCCTGTGCTAGGAGCTTGTCCCACACCTCTTTGAACTGTTAAGAAGGAGATCAATATGCATGTGTATTAGTTGTGTGACTAGATATCGATAACGGTGTAAAAATTGTGAATAGTGTTCTGACAATCGATATCGTACCCAGTCCTGTCTTTGAGATTTGCTCCTTCTGGACGCCATCATGCGAATGTTCTCGCAAACGTAGTATGCACATAGATCATTCCCCGGCACCTGCTTCAGGGCCTTTACGAGAACGGAATTTGATCAGATAATAATTAATCAAGCATGATAATTAAAGAGATGGCAGCTAGCTAGTACTACTTAATTACTTACCTTGGGTCGATACCATTTCAGATTTTGTTTCCATGGGCCTGGAGTGGCCCTGATGAACTTTGCCCAAGCCCTGCCCGCTGACAAAGAAAATGAATAAATGGGTTATTAAATAGTTGTTATCAGGAAATGACGAACTAATTAAATAGGCCGAGATATAGTTAATAATGATTGAAATTACCTATTGACTATCCCCTTCACGATGGTGTAGTCACTTGCTTTCTTCATCAACTTTAATGATTAACAAGATCCAGTGAAATCTGCATGCACACACGTTTGCATGTCTTAATTAAGCGGGCATATGTAAGCAAAAACATGTAGCTAGCTAGTAGGGAAAAACAGAATTTGTCGTACAAGACAGTGTGACTCACTGGAAGTTGTAAGGAAGTAGTATATCTTCATTGTATTTAAGTTCCTTGAAGAACTGTAGCATGCTTTCCTCTACACTTTTTTCGTGATATGGATCTATTTTCCATGTGTATTCATTAATGGTATTTGGGTCAACGAACCCAATGCCATAGCGTCCACCTTTTTTCATTTCATAAATCTTCATCCTGCATAATACCACAGAAAAGAATATAGTGAGGATAATTATAGGTAATGATTGATCAAAATGATCACTACAGCTAGCTTGAGACTTCAATTACAGAAAGAAATCACTTACAGACAATAGCAACTGACGATAGATTTGTCGAGTGCGTCTTTATTGTATAGCTGAAATAGTTCTGAATACTCAACGGTCACAGCTTTCTCATGGTAGTAATGATCCTTGTTGACATTCACCATGAGGGACTCTCGATTGGAAATCTTGGTAATGTCCATGTACCATTGATGCAATTCATACATTCTCGTTGGGAGCTTATTGACCTCCTCTGGCTCGACCAAAGGTTGGCCCCGGGCATATTTCCATTTTATTTCCTCCTCTCTAGTCGGAGACATGGGCTCAATATCGAGGAGTTGTCCAACAGTGATCCCGATCGATTCAGCCTGCGCAATATGCTCCTCGGCTATTACCACATCGCCCACCCCAGCAACGTTAACGGTTTGCCCACAATAATATTGGGCGCGCCTACTCTCATGTGTTGTTGGCACAACAAGCGGGGCGATTGATTGCGCCGCCTGTTCTCCCAGCTGGGGAACGGTTTTACCGCTCCTTTTGCCAGCTGATTTGCTCGAGCTCGAGCTCGCCTCTTTCTGTAGACGTGCTCGATTTAACTTCTTGATGTGGCGCTCATAGTCTGTGTCAACAGGCTTGGGAACTAGTGCTCTAGCCATACGAATGAAGTGGTCAATCTTTTCCATAGGCACTTTCTCCCTTGGCGGCGGTGGCGGTTTCGGTGCAAAATGGGCTTCCACCTCGGCCTTCGATATGGCTACGTTTTCCTCCTCGGACTTGTCGTAAGGCCTCTGCGGAAGAGGCGCGAGGCTTGGACCATATTGAAATCGCTTGCCTCCGCCTGTACCTCCAGTACTACCTCGACTTGTACCGCTACGCACCATAGCTGAGGCGGCTCTCTTCCGTGATTGCTGAGGCGGCGAAGACGGCTGACGTGGCTGACTTGGAGGAGGAGGAGTGGCCTGAAGCTGTGCGGACTAGGAGGAGGAGTGGCCTGAAGCTGTGCCAGACTTGGAGGAGGAGTGGCCTGACGCTTTGCCAGACTTGGAGGAGGAGGAGTGGCCTGAAGCGGTGCTGAACTTGGAGGAGTAGTGTCCTGACGCTATGGTGGACTTGGGGAGTCTGCTGACTCGGTGGCGGACTGTGACGAGGAGTCGGATGACGCGGTGTCGCTGGCCTTTGAAAGATGATGCAATCCTTTCTCCATAGGATGATACGAGGGTTGGCCTCTCCTAGTGTGTGCTCATCATCACCTCCAGGAATGTCAAGCACTAGCCCTGAATATTGGTCCACCACCTCATCAACCAACACACGAGCATAGCCTGCTGGAATCGGGTTGCAATGGAAGGTTGCCTCGGGGGGATTTGTAAAAGCAAGGGCGTCCGCCACCTTCATGGATATGTTCTTCATTTTGAAGTGTAGCTCGCAGTTAGTCACTAGTAGAAAAGGGTCAAACGTGAAGCACATTAGTGCCGGTTCCAATGGCTAGCCGGGCCGCTCTCATTAGTACCGGTTCGTGGCGAACCTTTAGCACCGGTTCGTGCCACGAACCGGTACTAAAGTGAGTGGTGGCAGGATGTTGTCAGTCCGGGGCCCCTCCAGCACCTTTAGTACCGGGTCGTATCACAAACCAGTACTAAAGGTCGTCCTACATAAACCCTTCGTCCACCCGAGCTCGCTCTGTTCTACCCCTTTCCCCTCTCCTCTCTGTTCTTTTCCCTCTTACTCTCAAGCTCATCACACATTTTGCCCAAAATTTGTCAAGATTTGAAGGCCCCCATCCATTCAAATGATCACAAAGGTTAGCAACTTTCTCCTTTCATCTCTCATCTCTAGATTAGCTTGTGCAATGCTTTATATAGTGATTGATTTTTGAGTTTAGTAATTTGGGAGGAATTATATATATATGTGCTAGTATTTGATTTATATGCAATTTTAGGTCAAAAATAACACTTAGTTTGCATATGTAGGTGTGGTTTACTTAGTACCTTCTAAATCTCCGTCGTAACCACCGTCGATCGCTCGCAACGTCCCGTCGCCGGCACCACCTTGTGGTGAGCCTCTTGTTCATGAAGTTTATATAAAAAATTGATGTTTGTGTGATTTGGATATATAGTTACTCGCATAATTATCTTACCCATACGTTGTTTCTTATACATAGTGCCATGGTTTTGATATCCGTCCCCGTCGGCCCTCGTCCGGGTTATGATTCAGATGTGGTATATTCTCTTTTAAAACTATTCATTGCATTTCGTGTTTATGACAAATTATGCCCATCAAGTTAACATATTTATTTGTATGTAGGAGTTAGTTGAACCGGAAATTCCAACCGACCCTATTGTCGAGAGGTTAAATTTAGTTGAAAGAGAAAACGAGGATTTGAAGGAAAAATTGAAAAGAATTGAGGGGAAGAAGATGGAATTGGAGTTGCATGTTGCCGATGTCGTCGATGATCACAAGATTAAGATGGAGAAAATGCGCTTGAAGATTAGAAAGATTAGAAAATATGCCATTCATAGTGAGGCTTGGTATCATTATGTTGTTGGATCAATTGTTACCTTAGTTGCGATCTTGATCGCATTTGTTGTTGCATTTAAATTCTTTAGCTAGAGAGTTATTTGTTTGTTGCATTTACGTGTTGTATGATCTTTATGTATGAACTTTATGTATTGTATTAATTTGATGTTTTTGGTGCTATGTATTGAAGATGAGCCAGCAATGGATGTACGATGACCGATGCTCTCCCGAGTTCATTAATGGAGTGCGTACTTTTCTGCTTGCGGCTGAGGCAAACAAGCGAGCGGATGGTTTTATGCCTTGTCCATGTGCTGGTTGTAAGAATGGTCACAATTACTCTACGTCAAGAACCATTCATGTCCACCTGTTTGAGTCCAGTTTCATGCCCCACTATAATGTTTGGACCAAGCATGGAGAAAGAGGGGTTATGATGGAAGACAATGAAGAAGAATAGGACGACGACAGCTATCCTGGCCATTGGTTCCCTGAATACGATGATACAACAATGAGGGAAGAAGCTGAGCCGGTAATGCGGGAAGAAGCTGAGCCGGCAATGCGGGAAGAAGCTGAAGAAGAGGCATCGGATGAGCCCGTTGATGATCTAGGTCGGTCCATTGCCGATGTAAAGAGAAACTGCGCAAGTGATTTGGAGAAGAAGAAGTTGCAGCACATGTTAGAGGATCACAAAAAATTGTTGTACCCGAATTGCGTAGGTGACAAGAAAAAGCTGGGCACCACACTAGAATTGCTGCAATGGAAGGCAGAGAATGGTGTATCTGACAAGGGGTTTGGAAAGTTGCTGGTAATGATAAAGGATATGCTTCCAAAGGACAACAAATTGCCCGAGAGTACGTACGAAGCAAAGAAGGTTGTCTGCCCTCTAGGGTTAGAGGTGCAGAAGATACATGCATGCCCTAATGATTGCATCCTCTACCGCGGTGAGTACGAGGATTTGAACGCTTGCCCGGTATGTGGTGCATTGCGCTATAAGATCAGCCGCGATGACCCTGGTGATGTCGAGGGCGAGCGCCCCAGGAAGAAGATTCCTGCCAAGGTGATGTGGTATGCTCCTATAATACCATGGTTGAAACGTTTGTTCCAAAACAAAGAGCATGCCAAGGCGATGCGATGGCACAGAGAAGACCGTAAGAAAGACGGAAAGTTGAGAGTACCCGCTGACGGGTCGCAGTGGAGAAAAATTGAAAGAAAGTACGGGAAGGAGTTTGCAGATGATGCAAGGAACGTATGGTTTGGTCTAAGCGCAGATGGCATTAATCATTTTGGGGAGCAGAGAAGCAACCATAGCACCTGGCCTGTGACTCTATGTTTGTATAACCTTCCTCCTTGGTTGTGCATGAAGCGGAAGTTCATTATGATGCCAGTGCTCATCCAAGGCCCAAAGGAACCCGGCAACGACATTGATGTGTACCTAAGGCCATTAGTTGAAGAACTCTTACAACTGTGGAATGGAACATGTGTACGTGCGTGGGATGAGCACATGGGGGAAGAATTTGACCTAAAGGTGTTGCTGTTCGTGACCATCAATGATTGGCCTGCTCTAAGTAACCTTTCAGGACAGACAAACAAGGGATACCGCGCATGCACGCACTATTTGGACGATACCGACAGTATATATTTGGCTAATTGTAAGAAGAATGTGTACCTGGGACATCGTCGATTTCTTCCGAGTAGGCATCCCGTAAGAAAGAAAGGCAAGCATTTCAAAGGTGAGGTGGATCACCGAATGAAGCCTCGCCACCGTACTGGTGCTGATGTACATGATATGGTCAAGGATTTGAAGGTGGTCTTTGGAAAGGGTCCTGGTGGACAACCTGTTCCGAATGACGCTGACAGACCCATGTGGAAGAAGAAATCTATATTTTGGGACCTGCCCTATTGGAAAGACCTGGAGGTCCGCTCCGCAATCGACGTGATGCACGTGATGAAGAATCTTTGTGTGACCCTGCTTGGCTTCTTGGGCGTGTATGGGAAGACAAAAGATACACCTGAGGCACGGGAGGACCAGCAACGTATGCACGGAAAAGACGGCATACATCAGGGTCATGCAAGCTACACTCTTACCAAAGAAGAGAAGGAAATCTTCTTTGAATGACTGCTCAGTATTAAGGTACCGTCTGGCTTCTCGTCGAATATAAAGGGAATAATAAACATGGCAGAGAAAAAGTTCCAGACCCTAAAGTCTCATGACTGCCATGTGATTATGACGCAACTACTTCCGGTTGCATTGAGGGGGCTTCTACCGGAAAACGTTCGATTAGCCATTATGAAGCTATGTGCATTTCTCAATGCAATCTCTCAGAAGGTAATCGATCCAAAAATCATACCAAGGTTAGAGAATGATTTGGTGCAATGTCTTGTCAGTTTTGAGTTGATGTTCCCACCATCCTTCTTCAACATCATGACGCACGTCCTAGTTCACCTATGCGAAGAGATTAACGTTTTGGGTCCTGTATTTCTACACAATATGTTCCCCTTTGAGAGGTTCATGGGAGTCTTAAAGAAATATGTTCATAACTGTGCTAGGCCAGAAGGAAGCATCTCCAAGGGCCATGAAAATGAGGAGGTCATTGAGTTTTGTATTGACTTTATTCCTGACCTTAAGCCGATTGGTGTTCCTGAATCACGGCATAAGGGCAGACTGGATGGAAAAGGCACGCTAGGAGGGGAACAAATAATATGTATGGACGGACATTCTCTCACTGAAGCACACTACACAGTTCTATAGAATTCCGCCTTGGTGGCTCCGTATATGGATGAACACAAGAATTTGCTACGCTCCAAACACCTGGAGCGGTCTGATGACTGGATTACACGTGAACAAACCAGGAGTTTCGCCAGCTGGTTGCAGACACGTACCATGCATGACACCTCTATTGAAGATGACATGTACTTGCTGTCCCAGTTACCATCTTCGAATATAATGACTTTCAAAGGGTACGAGATAAATGGTAATACATTTTACACGATCGCCCAAGTTAAGAAGAGCACCAACCAAAACAGTTGTGCCCGCTTTGATGCAGAAACCAAGACAGTAAAGGAAACATATTATGGTTATAAACAGGACATATGGGAACTTGACTATCGACGTGGTTTGAAGGTCCCTTTGTTTCGGTGCAAATGGGTCAATATGACACGAGGCGGGGTAACGGAAGACCCGCAGTACGGAATGACAACAGTGGATCTCAACAATCTTGCGTATGCAGACGAACCATTCGTCCTAGCCAATGATGTGGCACAGGTTTTCTATGTGAAGGACATGTCTACCAAGCGAAGAAAAAGAAAAGATAAGGAAGCGAATGCATCGTACGATGAGCCAAAGCGGCACATAGTTCTTTCTAGGAAGAGAAACATCATGGGAGTGGATGACAAGACAGACATGTCAGGAGATTATGAAAAGTTTGATGAAATTGCTCCATTCACAGCGAATATTGACCCGAGCATCCCGTTAAATGATGAAGATTTTCCATGGTTACGGCGCAAAGGGACACACGCGAAGAAAAAGTTTCACACCCAAAGATCTGGGATGTGATCGGCTTCACTATCATCACTTTCTTCTGTGTTGCACACCCAGGAGGGAATCTCTGTATTAGTTAGGGTAGTTATGTGTTTTGGCATTTGAAACGCGAAGAAATTTTATGTGCAAACAAATTCTTTCATGCCTTTACTAATTTTTAAAGTCAAGTTATTCACAAACTAGTGATTCACACTAATTTCAAATAATTCAAAATTTAAACTATTCAAATTTGAAAACTACAGGCACTAACAGAAAGTTTGTAATTTTTTGTACCTAAAGCAAAAATATTCACAAAGAAACTCTAAATACACAAAAAACAACTCAAAAATAAATAAAGCAAAAACATAAAAAATAAACGGCCTACTGGGCCAGAGCGGCCTGCATACGACTAGAAACCCAACCTGTTGTTGGGCCAGGATGCAGGCCCGCAAACGCCCAGTAGGCCCACAGGGCAGCACAGAACATGTAGGCCCAGTAGGCCTGCTTTGGAGAGGAGCTCGAGAAAGCTACCGCGCGGGGGGTTATAAACCAGTGCAGACGCCCCTCGGCTAGCAAGGTGGGACTAAACTTGCCGCACCGCACCTGCGCCAGTGCACCCCCTTTAGTACCGGGTGGTGGCACCAACCGGTACTAAAGAGGGGCCCTTTAGTACCAGTTGGAGCCACCACCCGGTACTAAAGAGGGTGCGCTTCCCGCCGCTTGGCCTAGCCAAAACAGGCCTTTAGTATCGGTTGGTGGCTCCAACCGGTACTAAAGGTCCATCCTATATAACTAAACACTTCAAAAATTTCAGTTTCTCATCTACTTGTTCTCCTCTGCCCCGTCGCCCAGCGCCCCCGTCTCCATATCCCTCGTCGCCGCCCCGTCCCGGCCCGTCCCGCGTCGTCGCCGTCCCCATCATCGCCGCCCCGTCCCCGTCGTCGCCGCCCCGGCCCGTATGTCCCCATCCCCGTCGTCGCCGCCCCGTCCCTGTCCTCGTCGTCGCCATCCCCGTCGTCGCCACGCCCGTCGCCGCCCCCCGTCGCCTCTCGCCTCGCCGGTGAGCACACACACACACACACATACCTTTTTCTAGTTTTTTAGTTATAGAAATAGTTATAAAAATGTTAGAATTTTTTCTTTTTTTAGTTATAGAAATAGTTAGTTATATAGCATTGTTAGAAATGTTAGAATTGTTAGAAATTTTCTAATTTTTAGTTATAGAAATAGTTATAAAAAAGTTAGAATTGTTAGAAATTTTTCTGTTTTTTAGTTATAGAAATAGTTATAAAAAAGTTAGAATTTTTTCTTTTTTTAGTTATAGAAATATTAGAAATGTTAGTTATATATAAAAAAGTCATCAACCAAGACACGAGCATAGCCCGTTGGAATCGGCTAGCGGATGATCCACCATTGGATAGCACCGTCCCATCCATGCCGAGAAGCAGCGTGGGTTCCGCCCCGGGCGACGCATCGCTGGATAGCTACCCAGTGGATGACATCATGGAGAACACTAACTGCGAGCTACACTTCAAAATGAAGAACATATCCATGAAGGTGGCGGACGCCCTTGCTTTTACAAATCCCCCCGAGGCAACCTTCCATTGCAACCCGATTCCAGCGGGCTATGCTCTTGTCTTGGTTGATGAGGTGGTGGATCAATATTCGGGGCTAGAGCTTGACATTCCTGGAGGTGACGATGAGCACACACTAGGAGAGTCCAACCATCGTATCATCCTATGGAGAAATGATTGCATCATCTTTCGAAGGCCACCGACACCGCGTCATCCGACTCCTCGTCGCAGTCCGCCACCGAGTCAGCAGACTCCCGCTCCTCCAAGTCCACCAACGCGTCAGGCCACTCCTCCTCCAAGTCTGGCACAGCCTCAGGCCACTCCTCCTCCTCGAAGTCCGGCAAAGCGTCAGGCCACTCCTCCTCCAAGTCCGGCACAGCTTCAGGCCACTCCTCCTCCAAGTCCGGCACAGCTTCAGGCCACTCCTCCTCCTCCAACTCAGCCACGTCAGCCGTCTTCGCTGCCTCAGCAATCACGGAAGAGAGCCGCCTCAGCTATGGTGCGTAGCGGTACAAGTCGAGGTAGTACTGGAGGTACAGGCGGAGGCAAGCGATTTCAATATGGTCCAAGCCTCGCGCCTCTTCCACGCAGGCCTTACGACAAGTCCGACGAGGAAAACGTAGCCATATCGAAGGCCGAGGTGGAAGCCCATTTTGCACCGAAACCGCCACCGCCGCCAAGGGAGAAAGTGCCTGTGGAAAAGATTGACCACTTCATTCGTATGGCTAGAGCACCAGCTCCCAAGCCTGTTGACACAGACTATGAGCGCCACATCAAGAAGTTAAATCGAGCACGTCTACAGAAAGAGGCGAGCTCGAGCTCAAGCAAATCAGCTGGCAAAAGGAGCGGTAAAACCATTCCCCAGCTGGGAGAACAGGCGGCGCAATCAATCCCCCCGCTTGTTGTGCCAACAACACATGAGAGTAGGCGCGCCCAATATTATTGTGGGCAAACCGTTAACGTTCCCGGGGTGGGTGATGTGGTAATAGCCGAGGAGCATATTACGCAGGCTGAATCGATCGGGATCACTGTTGGGCAACTCCTCGATATCGAGCCCATGTCTCCGACTGGAGAGGAGGAAATAAAACGGAAATATGCCCGGGGCCAACTTTTGGTCGAGCCAGAGGAGGTCAATAAGCTCCCAACGAGAATGTATGAATTGCATCAATGCTACATGGACATTACCAAGATTTCCAATCGAGAGTCCCTCATGGTGAATGTCAACAAGGATCATTACTACCATGAGAAAGCTGTGACCGTTGAGTATTCAGAACTATTTCAGCTATACAATAAAGACGCACTCGACAAATCTATCGTCAGTTGCTATTGTCTATAAGTGATTTCTTTCTGTAATTTAAGTCTCAAGCTAGCTGTACTGATCATTTTGATCAATCATTACCTGTAATTATCCTCACTATATTCTTTTCTGTGGTATTATGCAGGATGAAGATTTATGAAATGAAAAAAGGTGGACGCTATGGCATTGGGTTCGTTGGCCCAAATACCATTAATGAATACACATGGAAAATAGATCCATATCACGAAAAAAGTGTAGACGAAAGCATGCTACAGTTCTTCAAGGAACTTAAATACAATGAAGATATACTACTTCCTTACAACTTCCAGTGAGTCACGCTGTCTTGTACTACAAATTCTGTTTTTCCCTACTAGCTAGCTACATGTTTTTGCTTACATATGCCCGCTTAATTAAGACATGCAAACGTGTGTGCATGCAGATTTCACTGAATCTTGTTAATCATTAAAGTTGATGAAGAAAGCAAGTGACTACACCATCGTGAAGGGGATAGTCAACAGGTAATTTCAATCATTATTAACTATATCTTGGCCTATTTAATTAGTTCGTCATTTCCTGATAACAACTATTGAATAACCCATTTATTCATTTTCTTTGTCGGCGGGCAGGGCTTGCGCAAAGTTCATCAGGGCCACTCCAGGCCCATGGAAACAAAATCTGAAATGGTATCGACCCAAGGTAAGTAATTAAGTAGTACTAGCTAGCTGCCATCTCTTTAATTATCATGCTTGATTAATTATTATCTGATCAAATTCCATTCTCGTAAAGGCCCTGAAGCAGGCGCCGGGGAATGATCTATGTGCATACTACGTTTGCGAGAACATTCGCATGATGACGTCCGAAAGGAGCAAATCTCAAAGACAGGAGTGGGTACGATATCGATTGTCAGAACACTATTCACAATTTTTACACCATTATCAATATCTAGTCACACAACTAATACACATGCATATTGATCTCCTTCTAAACAGTTCAAAGAGGTGCGGGACAAGCTCCTAGAACAGGACCGCATAGAAGCCATTCAAGAGGAAATAGCGGGATTTTTGCTCGACCAGGTCATAGATCCCAAAGGAGAATACTATTACCCGCTACCGCCTCCATGAACCACTTCCAATTGTTATCGTGCTCCGAAGGCACCAATTAGCTAGGCTAATGCCACTGGCTTCGAAGGCACCAATTAGCTAGGCTAATGCCACTGGCTCCGAAGGCACCAATTAGGAGAAATTGTGTGTGTGTGTGTCTATATATATATATATATATATATAACTATTCATCACCCAGGGTGCAGAATAAGTTATTCTTCACCTGAGGTAATATTACGATCATTTTATAATTAAATTACGTTTGGAATTCAAATAGTTACATTCTTATTGATTCACTTCGTAAAATTTAACATAAGAAAAATAAAAACATAGATCATAAGACAAGAAAATTTGCAATTTATGTGTATTTTAGACTATGTTTTTACATTTGTAATTTTAAATAACATAAAATATTTTTTAAGGCATTTATATTTTTTCTTACGGTCGCTTCTTGCGTCGGAAATAAGACAAAACTTATGGAACATAAAATTACGGTGCATTGATGATAAAATAGAGGGGGGTGAAGAATAACTATTCCTCACCCAGGGTGACGAATAGCGCGACCATATATATATATATATATATATATATATATATATCGTGTACAATATGTAGTATCGTAAAGTACCAGCAAACGAAAAATAGTTAAATGGAAAATACAAAATTAAATGAAAAAGAAATCATAAACCCAAAACCCCCCCAACCTTTTAATACTGGTTTGTGACACCAACCGGTACTAAAGGGCTCCCTGGCTCCGAAGCTGGCTCGTGCCACGTGGTTGCCCTTTAGCACCAGTTCGTGCTGAACCGGTACTAAAGGGGGGGGGGGGCCTTTAGTGCCTACACTTTAGCACCGGTTACCAAACTGGCACTAAAGGGCCTTACGAACTGGTGCTATTGCCCGGTTCTGCACTAGTGAGTGTTCTCCATGATGTCATCCACTGGGTAGCTATCCAGCAATGCATCGCCCGGGACGGAACCCACGCTGCTTCTCGGCATGGATGGGATGGTGCTATCCAATGGTGGATCATCCGCTAGCTGCTGAGACCCCCTTTGCTGGCTAAGTGAGTCGATCTGCTCCTGCTGCCGCTGGAATTACACTGCCAAGTCCGCGTGCGCTGATTCTAGGCCTTGAAGGCGTTCATAGTCTAGCTTCCTCTGCTCCTCCTCCATCTTCCTCTTCTTCTCCTCCGCAATCTACTTTCTCGCACGGGTTCTGTAGTCGGCGTTCCAGTCCGAAGACCCCTCATACCACGGAATAGCGCCTATGCCTCGTGTTCTTCCCGGGTGTTCAGGATTTCCCAGGGCAGGCGTAAGCTCGTCGTTCTCTCTGTTGGGCTCGAACAACCCCGATCGAGCCTCTTCTATTGCAACAAGTAGCTTATCTTCGGCTCCGTCCAGACATGCCTTCTTCGAAACTTTGCCTGTCTTCGGGTCCAACTCCCCCCCATGCGCATAGAACCAAGTCATGCACCTGGGGGGCCAGCTCAATGTTTCTGGAGTGACACCTGCATCCAGCATATCTTTCTCAGACTTATCCCACTTAGGCGTTCCCACCGCATAGCCACCTGGCCCTAGCTTATGGAACTTATCCTTTTTTGCGGCATTGGCCTTGTTTATTCTCGACCATTCCTTAGATAATTCTGAATCCTTGAATTTCACGAAATTGTCCCAATGAGCACTTTGGTTCTATAGTGTTCCCTCGAATACTAGAGTCTTCCTTCCTCCGTTGACGTACTTGGCCCATTCACGAATCCTGTGGTTCTTGAATGCAACCGCCATCTTCCTAAGAGCAGCGTCCTTGACTTTCTCCACATCTGCATCTGTGAAATGATCTGGTAGGGTGAAATGTTCCATGAGCGTTTCCCAAAGCAGAAGTTTTTGTCTGTCGTTGACAAAAGTAACTCCTGGGCGTGGCTTTGCTGGCTCTCTCCATTCTTGAAGGGAGATCGGGAGTTGGTCCTTCACAAGAACTCCGCACTGACGAATGAACTTGTCCGCAATCTTCTTAGGCGCTAATGGTTCACCATTAGGTCTGATGGCCTCGATATTGTACTTTACGCCCTCCTTCAACTTTTTGTTCGGGCCACGTTTCCTGTTGCCTGAAGATTTGCTCGATCTGGATGGCTGAAAGAAGAAAGATCGATTCGTTAATATATCTTCAAGTCATTTAAAACATGTGATGATCACCAGATGCCTGCTTATATAAATATATATATACCTCACCAGTCTTTGTTGTTTCAAGATCAACATTTTCTTCGTCATGTTCATAGTTCATGACTTCATCAATTCGGTCATCGCGATCAAATATCATATCACCCTCCCCGGTGTTGTTTAGATATTCGGAGCCGTCATAATATTCTTCATTCTGATCATCATCTGGCCCGCGAGGATTGCGTATGATATTGAACAGGGCCTCTTCTCCCTCTCTGCTAGTATTGTCCGCCATAGGTTTTGTTTAACTAATCCAAAAGAAATATATTCAAATTACAATGCATGGATGCAATCAATTAATAAGGAAAAACTGAATCAATCATAGTACATAATAAGCATCATCGAATATAATCTCGAATACGTCGTCTCGAATAATAGATATAATCTCGAATACATCGTCTCGAATAATAGATATAATCTCGAATACATCGTCTCGAATAATAGATATAATATCGAATACATCACTAGCTAGCTAGCTAGCAAGCTAATAAAGATCGAATACTACCGAGTAATCTAGGCCACTCGCGGTTCTTGAGGTGCGGGCGGTGGACACCCAAAGAGAAGGAACCATCACTGGATCATAGCTCGGGTGATCTCCCAAAAGAACCTGCCAAGTATTAGAGAACCTGACGTCCATAGCAGCCATGTAGCGATGGACGTGCTCGTCCTCCTCCCTGACACAGCGACGTACCACCTCCGGCGGGACTGGCTCCCTCCGCACCGAAAGTGGACCGCGCGAACGCCACCAAAGGAGATGAGGGTCGACAATGGGACCCGAGGCCGGGTTCCTCACCAAGCGTCGCGCCCCTGAAGGTAGCACCTCCCAGTGCCAGCCCGGCGGAGCCCAGTCCCGGACATGGGTCCTCTGAAGTAGGACGTCGTCGCGAACGGGTCGACGGCGAGGATGCGGGCCGGGCATCATCGACAACAAATACTATATGCCGCAAAAGTAAAGTAACATTTTTTAAATGATGGATTGTGATTTCATATATGCAAATTCTAAATTTTATAACTAAAACTAACATTTCTAATATTTCTATAACTAAAACAAACATTTCTAATATTTTTATAACTAAAAAACATTTCTAATATTTCTATATAACTAACATTTCTATATAACTAACATTTCTATAACTAAAACTAAAATTTCTAATAATTCTATAACTAAAAAACAGAAAGATTGCTAACAATTCTATAAGAATGTGTGTGTGTGTGTGGTTGGCGGCCGGGGCACAGCTCACCGGCGAGGCGCGACGACGGTGGGCGGCGACAACGCGGACGGGGCGGCGACGATGGGGACGGGGACGGGCCGGGCGGGGACGACGGGAGGACGGGGCGCGGCGCGGCGCGGCGACGGGGACGGGGACGGCAACGGCGACGGACGGCGACGGGGGCGGCGACGAGGGGCGGCGGCGACGGGGCACAGGAGAAAGAAGCAGGGAGAGATGAGAAACTGACAATTTTTTTGAAGTGTTTTCTTATATAGAACAACCTTTAGTACCGGTTGGAGCCACCAACCGGTACTAAAGGTCTGTTTTGGCCAGGCCAAGCGGCGAGAACGGCACCCCTTTAGTACCGGGTGGTGGCTCCAAGAGGTACTAAAGACCCCCTCCCCCTTTAGTACCGGTTGGAGCCACGACCCGGTACTAAAGGGTGTGCGCTGCCAGGCGAGGGGCGCAAAAGTTTAGTCCCACCTCGCTAGCCGAGGGGCACTCGCACCTGCTTATAAGCCCCGCCGTCGCTTCTGTCTCGAGCTCCTCTCTTAAGCAGGCCTTCTGGGCCTACCTCTTCTGCGATGCCCTGTTGGGCCTACTGGGCTAGCGGGCCTGCATCCTGGCCCAACTAGAATTTGGGTTTCTAGTCGTATACAGGCCGCTGTGGCCTAGTAGGTGGGCTTTTTTTCTTATTTTTTTGCTTTATTTATTTTTGTTTTATTTAATTTAGAGTTGTTTTTTGCTGTATTTAGAGTTTGTTTGTGAATATTTTTTGCTTTAGGTACAAAAAATTACAAACTTTCTGTTAGTACTGGTAGTTTACAAATTTGAATAGTTTAAATTTTGAATTATTTGAAATTTGTGTGAATCACTAGTTTGTGAATAACTTAACTTTGAAAATAGATTTTTTTTAGTGATTCTTTTTTCTTATGTTTAATATTAGTGTGTTTTATCATTATATTCAATTTGGTAATGCTTAGGTTATTTAAAAAATGAAATGCCTTTGTAACGGATGAGTTTTCGTTTGAAACCCTGATACTTCGAAAGAGATTGTCCATTTTCTACACGAAGTGCATCCAGTTTTTGCGGTAACCCTCTCTACTTTTTTGCACATGCTATGTGGGTGAAATTATGATACCATGCCAACTTTCAACCTTTTCTGAGTTCATTTGAAATGCTTTTCAATTTCAGGGTCATTTAGCTGAAAAAAACAGTAAATGCATGAAAGAATTTGCTTGCACATAAAATATCTTCGCGTTTCAAATGCCAAAACACATAACTAGCTACCCTAACTATTACAGAGATTCCCTCCTGGGTGTGAAACATAGAAGAAAGTGATGATAGTGAAGCCGATCACATCCCAGATCTTTGGGTGTGAAACTTTTTCTTCGCGTGTGTCCCTTTGCGCCGTAGCCATGGAAAATCTTCATCATTTAACTGGATGCTCGGGTCAATATTCACTGTGAATGGAGCAATTTCATCAAACTTTTCATAATCTCCTGACATGTCTGTCTTGTCATCCACTCCCACGATGCTTCTCTTCCCAGAAAGACTATGTGCCGCTTTGGCTCATCGTATGATGCATTCACTTCCTTACCTTTTCTTTTTCTTGGCTTGGTAGACATGTCCTTCACATAGAAAACCTGTGCCACATCATTAGCTAGGACGAATGGTTCGTCTGCATATGCAAGATTGTTGAGATCCACTGTTGTCATTCCGTATTGCGGGTCTTCCGTTACCCCGCCTCGTGTCATATTGACCCATTTGCACCGAAACAAAGGGACCTTCAAACCACGTCGATAGTCAAGTTCCCATATATCCTGTATATAACCATAATATGTTTCCTTTCCCGTCTTGGTTTCTGCATCAAAGTGGACACCAGTGTTTTGGTTAGTGCTCTTCTTATCTTGGGCGATCGTGTAAAATGTATTACCATTTATCTCGTACCCTTTTAAAGTCATTATATTCGAAGATGGTAACTGGGACAGCAAGTACAGGTCATCTTCAATAGAGGCGTCATGCATGGTACGTGTCTGCAACCAGCTGGCGAAACTCCTGGTTTGTTCGCGTGTAATCCAGTCATCAGACCGTTCCGGGTGTTTGGAGCGTAGCAAATTATTGTCTTCATCCATATACGGAGCCACCAAGGCGGAATTCTGTAGAACTGTGTAGTGTGCTTAAGTGAGAGAATGTCCGTCCATACATATTATTTGTTCCCCTCCTAGCGTGCCTTTTCCATCCAGTCTGCCCTTATGCCGCGATTCAGGAACACCAATCGGCTTAAGGTCAGGAATAAAGTCAATACAAAACTCAATGACCTCCTCATTTTCATGGCCCTTGGAGATGCTTCCTTCTGGCCTAGCATGGTTATGAACATATTTCTTTAAGACTCCCATGAACCTCTCAAAGGGGAACATATTATGTAGAAATACAGGACCCAAAACGTTAATCTCTTCACATAGGTGAACTAGGACGTGCGTCATGATGTTGAAGAAGGATGGTGGGAACACCAACTCGAAACTGACAAGACATTGCACCAAATCATTCTCTAACCTTGGTATGATTTCTGGATCGATTACCTTCTGAGAGATTGCATTGAGGAATGCACATAGCTTCACAATGGCTAATCGAACGTTTTCCGGTAGAGGACCCCTCAATGCAACCGGAAGCAGTTGCGTCATAATCACGTGGCAGTCATGAGACTTTAGGTTCTGGAACTTT
The DNA here is from genome assembly GCA_034509565.1 of Triticum monococcum. Classification (NCBI taxonomy): domain Eukaryota; kingdom Viridiplantae; phylum Streptophyta; class Magnoliopsida; order Poales; family Poaceae; genus Triticum; species Triticum monococcum. The sequence continues at coordinate 617,602,814 of CM067846.1, forward strand.
TTCCCTGCCATGTTTATTATTCCCTTTATATTCGACGAGAAGCCAGACGGTACCTTAATACTGAGCAGGCATTCAAAGAAGATTTCCTTCTCTTCTTTGGTAAGAGCGTAGCTTGCATGACCCTGATGTATGCCGTCTTTTCTGTGCATACGTTGCTGGTCCTCCCGTGCCTCAGGTGTATCTTTTTTCTTCCCATACACGCCCAAGAAGCCAAGCAAGGTCACACAAAGATTATTCGTCACGTGCATCACGTCGATTGCGGAGCAGACCTCTAGGTCTTTCCAATAGGGCAGGTCCCAAAATATACATTTCTTCTTCCACATGGGTGCGCGTCCGTCAGCATCGTTCGGAACAGGTTGTCCACCAGGACCATTTCCAAAGACCACCTTCAGATCCTTGACCATGTCATGTACATCAGCACCAGTACGGTGGCGAGGCTTCGTCCGGTGATCTGCCTCACCTTTGAAATTCTTGCCTTTTTTCTTACGGGATGCCTGCTCGGAAGAAATCGACGATGTCCCAGGTACACATTCTTCTTACAATTATCCAAATATATACTGTCGGTATCGTCCAAACAGTGCGTGCGTGCGCGGTATTCCTTGTTTGTCTGTCCTGAAAGGATACTGAGAGCAGGCCAATCATTGATGGTCACGAACAGCAACGCCTTTAGGTCAAATTCTTCCCCCATGTCCTCATCCCACACACGTACACCTATTCCATTCCACAGTTGTAAGAGTTCTTCAACTCATGGCCTTAGGTACACATCAATGTCGTTGCCGGGTTGCTTAGGGCCTTGGATGAGCACTGGCATCATAATGAACTTCCGCTTCATGCACAACCAAGGAGGAAGGTTATACAAACATAGAGTCACGGGCCAGGTGCTATGGTTGCTGCTCTGCTCCCCAAAAGGATTAATGCCATCTACGCTTAGACCAAACCATACGTTCCTTGCGTCATCTGCAAACTCCTTCCCGTACTTTCTTTCGATTTTTCTCCACTACGACCCGTCAGCGGGTAGTCTCAACTTTCCGTCTTTCTTACGGTCTTCTCTGTGCTATCGCATCGCCTTGGCATGCTCTTTGTTTTGGAACAAACATTTCAACCATGGTATTATAGGAGCATACCACATCACCTTGGCAGGAATCTTCTTCCTGGGGTGCTCGCCCTCGACATCACCAGGGTCATCGCGGCTGATCTTATAGCGCAATGCACCGCATACTGGGCAAGCGTTCAAATCCTCGTACTCACCGTGGTAGAGGATGCAATCATTAGGGCATGCATGTATCTTCTGCACCTCTAACCCTAGAGGGCAGACAGCCTTCTTTGCTTCGTACGTACTCTCGGGCAATTCGTTGTCCTTTGGAAGCATATTCTTTATCATTACCAGCAACTTTCCAAATCCCTTGTCAGATACACCATTCTCAGCCTTCCATTGTAGCAATTCCAGTGTGGTGCCCAGCTTTTTATTGTCACCTACGCAATTCGGGTACGACAATTTTTTGTGATCCTCTAACATGCGCTGCAACTTCTTCTCCAAATCACTTGCGCAGTTTCTCTTTGCATCGTCAATGGCCCGACCTAGATCATCAACGGGCTCATCCGATGCCTCTTCTTCAGCTTCTTCCAGCATTGCCGGCTCAGCTTCTTCCCGCATTACCGGCTCAGCTTCTTCCCTCATTGTTGTATCATCGTATTCAGGAAACCCATGGCCAGGATAAATGTCGTCGTCCTCTTCTTCTTCATTGTCTTCCATCATAACCCCTCTTTCTCCATGCTTGGTCGAAACATTATAGTGGGGCATGAAACCGGACTCAAACAGGTGGACGTGAATGGTTCTTGACGTAGAGTAATTGTGACCATTCTTACAGCCAGCACATGGACAAGCCATAAAACCATCCGCCCGCTTGTTTGCCTCAGCCGCAAGCATAAAAGTACGCACGCCATTAATGAACTCGGGACAACATCGGTCATCGTACATCCATTGCCGGCTCATCTTCAATACACAGCACCGAAAACACCAAATTAATACAATACATAAAGTTCATACATAAAGATCATACAACACTTAAATGCAACAAACAAATAACTCTCTAGCTAAAGAATTTAAATGCAACAACAAATGCGATCAAGATCGCAACTAAGGTAACAATTGATCCAACAACATAATGATACCAAGCCTCACTATGAATGGCATATTTCCTAATCTTTCTAATCTTCAAGCGCATTTTCTCCATCTTAATCTTGTGATCATCGACGACATCGGCAACATGCAACTCCAATTCCATCTTCTTCCCCTCAATTCTTTTCAATTTTTCCTTTAAATCCTCGTTTTCTCTTTCAACTAAATTTAACCTCTCGACAATAGGGTCGGTTGGAATTTCCGGTTCAACTACCTCCTACATACAAATATCTATGTCAACTTGATGGGCATAATTTGTCATAAACACGAAATGCAATGAATAGTTTTAAAAGAGAATATACCACATCCGAATCATAACCCGGACGAGGGCCGACGGGGACGGATATCAAAATCATGGCACTATGTATAACAAACAACGTATGGGTAAGATAATTATACGAGTAACTATATATCCAAATCACACAAACATCAATTTTTTATATAAAACTTCATGAACAAGAGGCTCACCACAAGGTGGTGCCGGCGACGGGACGTTGCGAGCGATCGACGGTGGTTACGACAGAGATTTAGAAGGTACTATGTAAACCACACCTACATATGCAAACTAAGTGTTATTTTTGACCTCAAATTGCATATAAATCAAATACTAGCACATATATATAATTCCTCCCAAATTACTAAACTCAAAAATCAATCACTATATAAAGCATTGCACGAGCTAATCTAGCAATGAGAGATGAAAGGACAAAGTTGCTAACCTTTGTGATCATTTGAATGGATGGGGGCCTTCAAATCTTGACAAATTTTGGGCAAAATGTGTGATGAGCTTGAGAGGAAGAGGGAAAAGAACAGAGAGAAGAGGGGAAAGTGGAAGAACAGAGCGAGCTCGGGGACGAAGGGTCTATGTAGGACGACCTTTAGTACCGGTTCGTGATATGACCCGGTACTAAAGGTGCTGGAGGGGCTCCGGACTGACAACATCCTGCCACCACTCACTTTAGTACCGGTTCGTGGCATGAACTGGTGCTAAAGGTTCGCCATGAACCGGTACTAATGAGAGCGGCCGGCTAGCCGTTGGAACCGGCACTAATGCACACATTAGTGCCGGCTCAAATTCAAACCGGCACTAATGTGCTTCACGTTTTACCCTTTTTCTACTAGTGGTTGTCATTTGATTAACGGGATCACATCATTAGGATACTGATGTGATTGACTTGACCCATTCCGTTAGCATAGCACTTGATCGTTTAGTTTGTTGCTATTGCTTTCTTTATGACTTATACATGTTCCTATGACTATGAGATTATGCAACTTCTGTTTACCGGAGGAACACTTTGTGTGCTACCAAACGTCACAACATAACTGGGTGATTATAAAGGTGCTCTACAAGTGTCTCCAAAGGTACATGTTGGGTTGGCGTATTTCGAGATTAGGATTTGTCACTCCGATTGTCGGAGAGGTATCTCTGGGCCCTCTCGGTAATGCACATCACTTAAGCCTTGTAAGCATTGCAACTAATGAGTTAGTTGCGGGATGATGTATTACAGAACGAGTGAAGAGACTTGTCGGTAACGAGATTGAACTAGGTATTAAGATACCCACGATCGAATCTCGGGCAAGTAACATACCGATGACAAAGGGAACAACGTATGTTGTTATGCGATCTGACCGATAAAGATCTTCGTAGAATATATAGGAGACAATATGAGCATCCAGGTTCCGCTATTGGTTATTGACCGGAGATGTGTCTCGGTCATGTCTACATTGTTCTCGAACCCGTAGGGTCCGCACGCTTAACGTTACGATGACAGTTTCATTATGAGTTTATATATTTTGATGTACCGAAGGTTGTTCGGAGTCCCGGATGTGATCACGGACATAACGAGGAGTCTTGAAATGGTCGAGACATGAAGATTGATATATTGGAAGCCTATGTTTGGACATCGGAAGTGTTCCGGGTGAAATCGGCATTTTATCGGAGTACCGGGAGGTTACCGGACCCCCCCCCCCCCCCCCGTAACCTAATGGGCCTAGTGGAGGAAGTGGAGAGGAGGCCAAGGGGCAGCCCCGCCCCCCCAGTCCGAATTGGACAAGGAGGGGTGGCGGCGCCCCCCTTTCCTTTCCCCCCTCTCTCCTTCCCCCCCCCCCAAGTCCTAGTCCAACATGGAAAGTGGGGAGTCCTACTCCCAGGAGGAGTAGGACTCCTCCTGGCGCGCCCCTTGCCTGGCCGCACCTCCTCCCCCTTGCTCCTTTATATACAGGGGCAGGGGGGCACCCCAGAGACACAACAGTTGATCATTGATCTCTTAGCCGTGTGCGGTGCCCCCCTCCACCATAGTCCTCGATAATATTGTAGCGGTACTTAGGCGAAGCCCTGCGATGGTAGAACATCAAGATCATCACCACGACGTCGTGCTGACGGAACTCTTCCCCGACATTCTGCTGGATCGGAGTCCGGGGATCGTCATCGAGCTGAACGTGTGCTAGAACTCAGAGGTGCCGTAGTTTCGGTGCTTGATCGGTCGGGCCGTGAAGACGTACGACTACATCAACCGTGTTGTTATAACGCTTCCGCTTTTGGTCTACGAGGGTACGTGGACAACACTCTCCCCTCTCGTTGCTATGCATCACCATGATCTTGTGTGTGCGTAGGATTTTTTTTTTGAAATTACTACGTTGCCCTACACAAGGGGCAACATTTTTGAGCCATTGGAGCCATAGCCCAAGATATCAAACACCAGGGGGATCCATAGCCCAACAATCAGATCCTCCACCCCTGATGGATAAGACCCAACAATCGGTAGTCACCAAGACATCATCAGTCGGGAAGCTTACAGTCGGGTGTGCCATAGGATACAATGACCCCCATGATGCATTCATTACTACGGTTACACAAATGTGGTATAATCTAGTTAAATAGGATAGTTACAAGTAATGAGTGCAACATATAGTTGGTCATGCATGTGACCATTAATAGCTTTCATACCAGCCAGTTATAGCACCCTGTCCTAGCTCACTCTATATAATCTGGGAGGGGGCCGGCATCGGGCTGAGGGTTGAACTCTCTCACATTGTAAGTAAGATCCCCACATAGGAGTAGGGTATTACCTCCACCTTCGAGGGCCTGAATTTGTATAATTCCTTGTGCGTACTATGATTCTTGACATTGTGCATTATAGACTTGGTCTTTGCAACACCTCTTGATCTATCCAAATCAAATTTGAAAGCCCTCTAAAACAGAATCACGGGATAACTACCTAAAATATGATATCGAGCCATTCTTCTTTCTTCCTTTTAGAACAACGATATGTAATTGTTGATTTACTACACAATATCAAAAAATAATAAATAGACATAAATCAATAAAAGCTTTGATAAAAAAAAGTAAGCCTCCTCCATGTCTTCAATAATGATATAGTAGAAGACTACATCTTGGAGAGTTGGAAGGAGTTGTATGAGTAGTACACCCAAAAAACGTGGGAGCTTAAGACTGGTGAGCACACCATGGTTGGAGACACAACTCTTCAGCAATATATTTCAGTCTGTCGCTTAATCGCTCCACCATTCTTGAACAATACCAACAAGTGTTATAAGATGAGTCATGAGAAGTGCTATCTTCATGGAGTTATAATGGCTAATGCAACTAAGGGGAGCATGTAAGTCCTCTATAAGTTTGATACGATACCATCATCACATTCCGGATGTTGCTCTAAACATTTGTAGTAAAATTTCTTTAGATGCACTATAACTACGATCGTGTACTCTTTATACTTAGTAGTGATTACTGTAAGCTCTATGTGATGGACAATGGGTGCATATGCACCTAGGAGCCATAGCCAATTTCCATACCAGCACATGCTTCTCTCTCCCTTACACGTTGTTTAAACTTTCTTCCATTGTTGGCCACGAGGTCAGATTTATTGTAGAAAATCAAAGGGGGGAAAACGTATGGCCATTGTTAGTTAGGGAATTCATTTATGATTACCATACAGCTGAGCGGAAAAACAACACGAGGAACCAAAAACGCCTATGCATATGCATGTTCGGCACAGAAATGTCGATGAAGAGCGAAAATATATTTAAAATATTATTTTATTATAAAAAAACTCCTCCTGAAAATTTGAAAACAATGTGTTTTTAACACGCTTAAAAGCGCAAACACACACTCACGCTTACATACCATCTACCAAAGAATGGAGTTGCCAATTTTAATACTCATTCCATTAGAAAGCATAAGGTGTAGTTTGACCATCATAATTTCATGCTTTGACTATCAATGTTATAGAACAAAACCATATCTAATATTTATACTACACATTGCTTTTATTTTTTCTGTTATACTCATTTTAAAATTCTCCGTGTGGAAGTGTTCCATTGGTATATATTTATGTTTACAAAATACCAAGACATAAAAATCATCGAACAAATTACTTAGTGTAGTAGTTTCAAGTTGCTAGACATTGCTACATTAACTATTAAATACCATCTTTGGAATCAAAGAAAATAGCGTAAAACATTCTAATCTTTACTACGCTAGATATTGAAAGTGCTAAACTTAAATTTATATGCATTCTGTTGGATCGGATTGGTTTATAGTATTTTTTTGCAGGGGGTTGATTTATAGTAATAGTCATCTAATAATAAGAGGAAGAGGAATAGAAATGTTTTCTAAATTTAGCTACTGTTTTCATATTTTGTGTGTGTGTGCGCACACACACACAACATATTTAATAAAAATAACGTATGATTAACAATATCTCATAATAGGCATATGTTTATGGACAGAATAAATCTCAGTGTTACAATTTTATGAAACATTCATCTCCAAGAGGGCTACTGCATTAGTTTAATTAGTCTAAATATAAAATTAAGGTGATGCATCGCATCGATCCTACCAGGCTACCATATAGCAAAGGAGGTTGACAAGGAAGGAGGAGACTCTCGGAACGAAGAAGAGCCAAACATGGTGGAGGGATCTTTTTATACATGACTATTAGTCAAGGGGGTTTCCATAAAATGCACAGAAGTTCGGCCAACTCCCGGTGCATTGAATCTGAGACATCCATTCAAAATCCGATGGATGTCACTGATTTTTTCTATTTTTGCACATCAGGTGTTGCTTACACTATCTCCGAAACATATAAGTCCTAGTAACTCCAGAGCGCGACATCAGCTCCGGCTCCGCCGTCGGCGCAGTCTCCATTGTCCCAGTACGCCCCGGTGGCCATGCTAGGCGGTGGCTCCATGAGCAGGCCCTGCGCAAGGTTCGCGTAGTAGTACGTGTCCGAGTCCGTCTCCCCAAACAGGCAGTCGAGGTCGAACATATCCATGCTTAATGCGCCCGGTTCTTCAAAATTGGCATCACCGGAGGTCTGCGCCGTCTCGGACGAGGGGACACTGCACGCCGCCGCCGACGGGACGGTCACGCTGGACGTGACTTCCTGAGCCGCCCCAGCGAAGGCACCGGTGGCCTCCGGACGGCGCAGGAAGTCCGCCACGGCCTGGACGGCCGCGCGCCGGACATCAGAGAGGTTGGAGAAGGCGGGCGGCACCGAAAGCAGCCACGCGGAGTCCCGGAAGTTGAGGCACGCGGCGGAACGGCCACGCAGCATGAGCATGGCGGCGTCGTGCGCGCGCGCGGCCGCCTCGGCGGTGAAGTACGTCCCGAGCCAGAGGCGCGTGCCGCGGTCCCCGGGGACGCGCACCTCGCAGACCCACCGGCCGGCGTTCCCGCGGCGCCGCACGCCGCGGAACACGGGGTGCCGCGTCTCCCGAAACTTGGTGCGGCCCGCGGGGCGCTTCGGCGGCCACGGCCACGCCGTCCCGCCGCGCTCGGTCGTGGACGAGGAGGAGGCAGAGCTCGAGTGCTCGAGGCTCATGTCCATGGCTGCTGGCTGCTGGCTGCCGGTGGATGGCTCGCTGGTGGTATCTAGCTTGAGGCTTGTGCTCGAGCGAGAGAGTGAGAGTGTTGCTTGGTGTAGTGCTAGTGCGTGTGCGTATTTATACGTGTGACAATAAGATGACAGCTGTTTCCTTAGCCGCGTTGCTGCATCGCGTCCACTCGCCATATGCCAAGACGCGCTTTGGAAACGCAGCTTACGCCGCTTTGTGTGCACTCCAGCGGATAAAACGCGGCTTGGTATAGCTTCCTTGCTCATAGCCGCGAGCTGAGTTCACGTGTTGTTAAGTCGCTATCTGAAACGTCGATTTATGGCATGGTGGCGCTTTCCTGCAGCGCGTTATGTTACCACGTGGGAAGGATGGCGCTTTCATGCCGGGCGTTTGCCTGTTCGCTAAGTGAGTGTGAAGAAAGTCAGGTCAGGTCAGGTGCCATGCGTGACTCGTGAGGCTAGCGACTGGCATAGTGGTGGCAACTGGCAAGGGCTTTGCTGAAACTGAAAGCTTGCGTTTAGTTTCAGGGGCGTTTGGGTTCCATGTACATCGCATGTCACTATCTATTAAAAACATGAATAAAGCTAATATCAGGGTTTTAGCACCTCAAAACGAACGCATTTTTCAACATTAGATTATTAGCACGAATCTCAGGGCTAATCTACTGCCATGTAGGCTTCTGCCATCCCTTCTTATGGTCGAACGAACCGAACGACGACCGGCAGCCCACCCAGTCATCTCCCTGCTCACAGGACGTCTAGGCTTAAATAAATGCAGAATAAAACTAAGTATACCAGGTTCAACTATGTGCACCTACAACTTGTGCTAAACCAGATACACAACTATGTGGTTGCAAGATATATAACCTGAAGCATAATCCAGCAACGGCGACGGTGTGAGCTTCGGGGGGAAACCCTAGATCTGGGTCTACCGGATCGGGTGATGATAGCATCTTCGATGTCGTTGTCCCTTCTGGAGGCATCATTTTGTAGCACGCGCTGGCTGGAGGGGACAAGAGGAGGAGCGATGTTACATCTACCGCAAGGCCGGCAGCGGATCCTGGCGGCATAGCGCCGCAGAGATTCGGCGATGGGCGCGTCTGGAGATGGACTCGCGCAGGAGGAGGAAGCTTTCTGGCGTCATGGTGGCGTTGATGGCAGAGAGGCTTGGCAAGGGTCGGTGCAACAATTTGCTTTGAGGATGGATCGAGGGATGATGGAGGTGACGGCCCTTGCAGCGTGCGGTGCTCACTGGGAGTGTGCCTGACCGGTGTGGGACCCAATCCAGGTAGTGGCTTGGAGGGGACACCCGGCTTTAGATGTTAGGCTTTAGTGCGATGTCTATTTGGTATTAGGCCCGGACATTTGGCACGCCTTCATCAAAGGGATAGAAGTAGCAACGGTGTTGTCAAGATGGTGGCTTTAGGCTTATTGATGTACCATCTTGTATGGTCTTTGTGAATAATTGATAATATGGCTGCATGCATCGTCCAGATGCAGAGGCCGGGGATACATCCTCCTTTTCTAAAAAAATAAAATAACCTGAAGCATAATGATTATCACAAAATAAGTGCATAAGTAAAGAGCTCGGTTAAGAGATAACCAAGGCTTGCGGAGATGACGATGTATCCCAAGGTTCACCCCTTTACATATGCTAATCTTCGCTAGAGCGGTGTGGATGCACATTGCTCCCTAAGAGCCACGATGGCTCACAATATTCTCCTCACGCCCTCACACAATACAAGGTGTTGTGAATCTACTAAGAGACCCTTGAGGGCGATCACCGAACCAGTACAAATGGAGACCCTTAAGGGCGGTTATCGAACCCGTACAAATTGCCCGGGGCAATCTTCACAACTTAATTGGAGGCTCTCAAAGATTTCCCAAAGCTTTACACCATAATAATTGAGCTCCGTGACAACACCAACCATTTAGGGCACCCAATCACCCAGGAGGAACAAATTGTAGGGTACCAAGCACCCAAAAGTAAAAAGCTTCTCAAAATTTCACTTCCATGTATCACTGTGGAGAACTCAGACCTATGCACCAAAAACAATGGCAAGAGCACATGGAATGCTCAAGTCCTTCTCCCCAAATCCCACCACAACAAAAAATGTTATGCAGAAATATGAGAGAAAGAACAAAGGAGAATAACACAAAAGAATGCCAAGATCTAAATCCAAAGGGTTCCCCTCACTTAGAGGAGATATGGATTGGTGAAAATATAGATATAGATATCCTCTCTCTTTTCCCTCAAATAGACGCAAGAATCAGGAGATGAATAGAGAGAAAGCAAACTACAAGAGGTCAACAATGATGGGGGAAAACTTTAAAACTTTCTCAGATTAATTGGGGCCATTGAGGAAGAAGACCCTCTTAAATAGGCTCCTACGAATCTAAATGTTATGCTGCAGAGAAACACTAGAGCAGTCAAGCACTTGAATAAATGGTACAACCACTCCAAACAGTAAAACCAGGCAGTAGTGGCCTGAGCGGTACAACCGCCTATCACACCGGTTGCACCGTTTACTAAAACATAACCGGAACTACGGTGCTCCCACCGCTCAGTACCGCACCCCAAACCCAGAGGAATCACCCTCGAGCGGTAGTTGGGGCGGTAAAAATGCCGGAATAGCCGTCTCAAAAGCTCACATGAGTGGCTGTAAGTTTCATTGCGGTACAAATGTCGGAACAACTGTCCCAAAACCATGCATATGCCAGGCAAGCAACCCAAACCGCCAAAGTCGTTGACGGAACCGAGAATATCCGTTAACGCATGAGTGGTTACATTTCATTGACCAAACTGCTGAGAAGAGACCATCTGTCCAAAATCCAACATTGAAGATGCTACGGTAAGCTTACGCATCTGACACAAGTGTATGCCAATAATAAATCTTGGTGTTATCTCACGTCCCAGAAAATACATCGCCTTTGCTGCACCTTCATAACCGCAACTAGGCATCACTAATTTTGTCAAGCATGACCTGACCATTCCTTTTCAAAAAATAACATGGCCACCCAAACGAGACTAAATTGGAAAAGTAAAAAAAATGGAACATGATAGTCAAATATGGTACTTGTGTACAAATCAGACTTGCAAGAGCAAGACACATTTTTCTCTATTGATCCCAAATTACGATATCATTCTTTCTTTTTTTTTAGGAAGAAGAATTTATTAATAATGGGTAGAAGTACATTCATTACAAAATAAATAATGCCCCCTCCGTTCCAAAATACTTGTCATGGTTTTAGTTCTATTTACATGCCACACTTTGCTTTGTAGAAAATACACAATTAATTTTATGCTGAAGTTCCAAAATCCTGACATTATTTTCTTTTCTTGCTTCAGCTTTGCTCTTGTTGTATCAGATAGGCTTGTCCCCTGTCCTGCCCTGTTACAAGTACGCGCGCTTCTGTGCTATGGGAACAACGGGGAGAGGCAGATGGCCCTTTTTCTGCAAGCACGTCACGGTCTCGTACAAGCTTTGCCTCAGCGGAGTGAACTCCAACCCCAGCTCCCTCAACCTCAGGTTTGAGAACTTGTACGGCTTCGCCGTGGGCTTGCCGTCATCTTCGCACCTGCCGCGCCAATGAATTCCGCGGTGAGCAAGCAAGCAATGCCCAAAATCGAATCAAACACGATTGAAATAAGATCGATCATGGTGTGCTTATACTTACTTGGCGGTTATGTGGTACTGCGGGAAGAGGTCGCCGAGGAGCTGGAGGAAGTGCGCGCGGTGCAGCACGGCGCCGATGCAGAGGTAGCGGCCGCGCGCGTCGGGGTGCTCGTAGACGAGGACGTGTGCGCGGGCGACGTCACGGACGTCGGTGTAGGCGGCGACGGCGTTAGGGTAGGTGGGTTTGGCGCCGGTGAGGTAGCGAGCGACATGGCTGCTGCTGAAGTTAAGTGACTGCTGCAGCATGGGGCCCATGGTCATAGACGGCACCACCACCGCCAGTTCCAGGCCCCTCTTGGCCGCCTCCTCCGTCGCCGTGATCTCCGCCATCATCTTGGCGCAGCAGTACAGGTTCTGCAGTGCACACGAGCTCAGTTCACCGGCTAGAAAGATCGGGTGCGATGGAGCAGAGTATTCGTTAATTTCTTACCCCTGTTTTTTTGCAGTACTCGTAGTCGCTCCAGCACGTCTCGTCGAGCACGGCGTCTGGGCAACGGTTGGGGTCCATGTGCACGGCGCCGTAGGACGAAGTGAACACCACGCGCTGCACGCCGGCGTCCGCTGCAGCTCTGATCACGTTCCTGGTGCCCTCAACGGCGACCGGCACGAGGTCCTGCAAAAACCGGCAGCACATGTAACAGGTAAGTAGGCGGCCCTTGCTGAAACTAAAATAAGTGAGCAGAGCAAAGTATGTGCACTGACGGGGTCGTTGGACACCGGCGAGGCGACGTGGAAGACGCCGCGGCAGCCGCGGAAGGCGGCGCGGAGGCCGTCATAGTCGAGGACGTCGGCGCAGCACAGGGCGAGCCTCTCCTCGGCCCCCTCCAGCGCCAGCAGGTGCGCGTTCTTGCGGTCAGCTTCACAAACCAATGCAAAGGCGCGCGCCATTAGATGAGCTGGCCAAGCGCCACAACACTCGGCGAGATCATGGATGGTGTGTTAACTGTTGCTTACCGGGGTCTCGGGCGGTTCCCCTGACGCGGTAGCCGCGGAGGAGGAGCTCCTTGACGACCCAGGAGCCGATGAAGCCTCCGGCCCCGGTGACGCAGACCAGCTCCTGCTCCGGCTGCCTCTGCTTCAGCTCGCCGTTGTCGATGGCCTTGTCGATCGACGGCATGGTGACTGACGAGCACGGTGGACGCAAGAAAGATTTGCAAGTTGACTGCACGGGCTAGTACGTACTACCAATTTGCCTTTGCTTTGTTGTTGCTGCCGCTGAGCAATGGATGAAGCTTGTGTGGTCTGTACATTCAGTCCGCGGCACCATTTATACTACTGGCTGGTAGGCTGGTACTGGCATCGCCCCGGGCGGGCACACGACAAAACTGCGGTGCGATACTACGCGTGAGCAGGGAGGAAGGCGAGGGGAGGCTCGGGTGCAGCTTGGCGGGAAGCAAAACATGGGGCCGTCGCGTTTGGTCATGGAGCGATACAGCGACTCAAGGAATATTCAGCGGCGGGTGCAGATGCACAGCGCCGACGGGCCCGATGGGTGGCTTCGGACCGGCCTGGGCCACGTGAGACGTGACCGCAAGCGCGGACAGAATCCTTCCTCCTGCCACGGAAAGGAAAAGGTCCACCACCTGGCGCGTCACCGTTGCACGAGAAAAGCTATGCTGGTTTCTCCGCTCGCTCAGTGCTACCAAAACGCTTCTGCGTCCTGGATTTGACTTCCGGCAGAGTTTGAACACGTTTGCCGGCCAAGAATGATGATGACTTGGTTATACGGGGTACGTGTTTACCTCTTGAAACGGGTCTAGCTTTATTGGACATTTCGTTTACTATGTTTCCTTGTGAGATGATTAAAGCCTCATCCTCTAGCCATCACGATATAGCGGGTACTAGGCGTCGGTCAACCGGGAGATACCCCGATCGGTCATCCGAGAACGTATTCGGTGCACCGGTGGGTGTGGTGCTACCGGTGCACCGGACACCCTAACATTTTTGAAAATGTTTCAAAAAAAAAGAAACAAATTGAGAACATTCACTCAACATCAATATTTGATATCACAAAAATTCAAATCAAAATATGAAACATTCTTCGAGATAAAATAAATGATAAATTTGACATCAATGTGATAAATCGGTCAAATCTAAAGTCCAACTTATACTGCGTACTATTCGGTGTTAAATTTATCATTTTTGTATCTCGGGCAATGTTTCGAATTTTGATTGAAAAATTTACGAGAATAAATATTGATGTTGTGTGAATGTGCTCAATTGATGTCACACTTTTTGGAATTATTTTAAATGGGCTACGGAGATTCGGTGTACCAATAGCACCACAAGCACCGGTGCACTAGATATTAGCTATTTGGTCCATGCACTGTACATCATTTTTCACCTCCCGCACCTTAGATCTAATCGAAATTCAAGAGGAAAAAAAGCCCCTTCCACACCATCTTGTCTCTGCTCCACAACAGCGTGCATAAGAGCGCGTAGATGTGTGGCGAAACCGCACCCCCCTACTCCCACAGTTGCTCGTCGTCTCCGGCTCCCATGTCGGACTCGTCGGTGTACCCCCCCCCCCTCGCCGTCCCATGCTCTCCAATAGTAGTAGCCCTGACAGCAGATTGTATGATTGAAGAAAGTCGGTTCCCCATCTCCCATCCTTGCTCACAACTCCTACCCCCTACCGCCATGATCGCTCGTAGCTTCCACGCTCACGTCTCTAGCACCCCATGCTTCTCTGGGCAGTAGTGGCGGTTGTGGTCGCAATAGTGTCGACCGTGGTCGTAGGATCCCCGATAGTCGTTTCCAGCAAACCCCATCAGTCGGTCGTTCAATCCTCAACTATTGGTTGCAACATATCTCGGTTCCAACATCCTCGACCGCCGATCGTTGCATCTTCAGGAGGCGGGTCCAGCTTCGCTTGCAGACGCCCCTTTCTCTTGGTTTCAACATTGTCAAGAGAGGGTACCAATTTTAGCACCATCCGGTCGCTGCATCCCCGGCTGCAGGTTGCAACATCGCAACCCACGGGTCATAGCTGTTGGGGAACGTAGTAATTTCAAAATTTTCCTACGCACACACAAGATCATGGTGATGCATAGCAACGAGGGGGAGAGTCTGATCTACGTACCCTTGTAGATCGCAACGGAAGCGTTGACACAACGTAGAGGAAGTAGTCATACGTCTTCTTCCCGATCCGACCGATCCAAGCACCGTTACTCCGGCACCTCCGAGTTCTTAGCACACGTTCAGCTCGATGACGATCCTCGGGCTCCGATCCAGCAAAGCGTCGAGGAAGAGTTCCGTCAGCACGACGGCGTGGTGACGATCTTGATGTACTACCGACGCAGGGCTTCGCCTAAGCACTACAACGATATGATCGAGGTGGAATTTGGTGGCAGGGGGCACCGCACACGGCTAAGGAACGATCTCAATGATCAACTTGTGTGTCATGGGGTGCCCCCCTGCCTCCGTATATAAAGGAGCAAGGGGGAGGGGCCGGCCGGCCTAGGAGGAGGCGCGCCAAGGGGAGTCCTACTCCCACCGGGAGTAGGACTCCCTCCTTCCTTGTTGGAGTAGGAGAAGGGGAAAGAGGGGGAGAGGAATAAGGAAAAGGGGGCTGCGCCCCTTGTCCAATTCGGACCAGAGGAGGGGTGCAGGCCTCCTTCCTTTTGGCCTCTTTCCTCTATTCCCGTATGGCCCAATAAGGCCCATATACTCCCCGACGAATTTCCGTAACTCTCCGGTACTCCGAAAAATACCCGAATCACTCGGAACGTTTCCGAAGTCCGAATATAGTCGTCCAATATATCGATCTTTACGTCTCGACCATTTCGAGACTCCTCGTCATGTCCCCGATCTCATCCGGGACTCCGAACTCCTTCGGTACATCAAAACTCATAAACTCATAATATAACTGTCATCGAAACCTTAAGCGTGTGGACCCTACGGTTCGAGAACAATGTAGACATGACCGAGACACGTCTCCGGTCAATAACCATTAGCGGGACCTGGATGCCCATATTGGCTCCTACATATTCTACGAAGATCTTTATCGGTCAGACCGCATAACAACATACGTTGTTCCCTTTGTCATCGGTATGTTACTTGCCCGAGATTCGATCGTCGGTATCCAATACCTAGTTCAATCTCGTTACCGGCAAGTCTCTTTACCCGTTTTGTAATACATCATCCCGCAACTAACTCATTAGTTGCAATGCTTGCAAGGCTTGTGTAATGTGCATTACCGAGAGGGCCCAGAGATACCTCTCCGACAATCGGAGTGACAAATCCTAATCTCGAAATACGCCAACCCAACATCTACCATTGGAGACACCTGTAGTACTCCTTTATAATCACCCAGTTACGTTGTGACGTTTGGTAGCACCCAAAGTGTTCCTCCGGCAAACGGGAGTTGCATAATCTCATAGTCATAGGAACATATATAAGTCATGAAGAAAGCAATAGCAACATACTAAACGATCGGGTGCTAAGCTAATAGAATGGGTCATGTCAATCAGATCATTCAACTAATGATGTGACCTCGTTAATCAAATAACAACACATTGTTCATGGTTAGGAAACATAACCATCTTTGATCAACGAGCTAGTCTAGTAGAGGCATACTAGTGACACTAAGTTTGTCTATGTATTCACACATGTATTATGTTTCCGGTTAATACAATTCTAGCATGAATAATAAACATTTATCATGATATAAGGAAATAAATAATAACTTTATTATTGCCTCTAGGGCATATTTCCTTCAGTCTCCCACTTGCACTAGAGTCAATAATCTAGTTCACATCGCCATGTGATTTAACAGCAATAGTTCACATCACCATGTGATTAACAACCATAGTTCACATCGTCATGTGACCAACACTCAAAGGGTTTACTAGAGTCAGTAATCTAGTTCACATATCTATGTGATTAACACCCAAAGAGTACTAAGGTGTGATCATGTTTTGCTTGTGAGATAATTTTAGTCAACGGGTCTGTCACATTCAGATCCGTAAGTATTTTGCAAGTTCTATGTCTACAATGCTCTACACGGAGCTACTCTAGCTAATTGCTCCCACTTTCAATATGTATCCAGATTGAGACTTTAGATTCATCTGGATCAGTGTCAAAAACTTGCATCGACGTAACCCTTTACGACGAACCTTTTTGTCACGTCCATAATCGAGAAACATATCCTTATTTCACTAAGGATAATTCTGACCGCTGTCCAGTGGTCTACTCCTAGATCACTATTGTACTCCCTTGCCAAATCAATGAAGGGTATACAATAGATCTGGTATACAGTATGGCATACTTTATAGAACCTATGACTGAGGCATAGGGAATGACTTTCATTCTCTTTCTATCTTCTGCCGTGGTCGGGCTTTGAGTCTTACTCAACTTCACACCTTGTAATACAGGCAAGAACTCTTTCTTTGACTGCTCCATTTTGAACTACTTCAAAATCTTGTCAAGGTATGTACTCATTGAAAAAACTTATCAAGCGTCTTGATCTATCTCTATAGATCTTGAAGCTCAATATGTAAGCAGCTTCACCGAAGTCTTTCATTGAAAAACTCTTATTCAAGTATCCCTTTATGCTATCCAGAAATTCTATATCATTTCCAATCAGCAATATGTCATCCACATATAATATCAGAAATGCTACAGAGCTCCCACTCACTTTCTTGTAAATACAGGCTTCACCGCAAGTCTTTATAAAACTATATCCTTTGATCAACTTATCAAAGCGTATATTCCGACTCCGAGATGCTTGCACCAGTCCATAGATGGATCGCTGGAGTTTACATATTTTGTTAGCACCTTTAGGATTGACAAAACCTTCTGGTTGCATCGTATACAACTCTTCTTTAGTAAATCCATTAAGGAATGCAGTTTTGTTTATCCATTTGCCAGATTTCATAAAATGCGGCAATTGCTAACATGATTCGGACAGACTTTAAGCATAGATACGAGTGAGAAAATCTCATCGTAGTCAACACCTTAAACTTGTCGAAAACCTTTTGCGACAATTCTAGCTTTGTAGATAGTAACACTACTATCAGCGTCCGTCTTCCTCTTGAAGATCCATTTATTTTCTATGGCTTGCCGATCATCGGGCAAATCTATCAAAGTCCATACTTTGTTCTCATACATGGATCATATCTCAGATTTCGTAGCCTCAAACCATTTTGCGGAATCTGGGCTCATCATCACTTCCTCATAGTTCGCTAGTTCGTCATGGTCTAGTAACATGACTTTCAGAACAGGATTACCGTACCACTTTGGTGCGGATCTCACTCTGGTTTACCTACGAGATTCGTTAGTAATTTGATCTGAAGTTACATGATCATCATCATTAGCTTCCTCACTAATTGGTGTAGTAGTCACAGGAACAGATTTCTGTGATGAACTATTTTCCAATAAGGGAGAAGGTACAACTACCTTATCAAGTTTTCTACTTTCCTCCCACTCACTTCTTTCGAGAGAAACTCCTTCTCTAGAAAGGATCCATTCTTAGCAACGAATGTCTTGCCTTCAGATCTGTGATAGAAGGTGTACCCAACTGTCTCCTTTGGGTATCCTATGAAGACATATTTCTCCGATTTGAGTTTGAGCTTATCGAGATGAAACTTTTTCACATAAGCATCGCAACTCCAAACTTTAAGAAACGACAGCTTAGGTTTCTTGCCAAACCATAGTTCACACGGTGTCGTCTCAACGGATTTAGATGGTGCCCTATTTAACGTGAATGCAGCTGTCTCTAATGCATAACCCCAAAACGATAGTGGTAGATCGGTAAGATACATCATAGATTGTACTATATCCAATAAAGTACGGTTATGACATTCGGACACACCATTATGCTGTGGTGTTCCAGGTGGCGTGCGTAGTGAAACTATTTCACATTGTTTTAACTGAAGACCAAACTCGTAACTCAAATATTTTTCCTCTGCGATCATATCGTAGAAACTTTTATTTTCTTGTCACAATGATTTTCCACTTCACTCTGAAATTCTTTGAACTGTTCAAATGTTTCAGACTTATGTTTCATCAAGTAGATATCCCCATATCTGCTCAAATCATTTTGTGAAGGTGAGAAAATAATGATACCTGCTGTAATCCTTTAATATTCATTGGACCACATACATCAGTATGCATGATTTCCAACAAATCTTTTGCTTGCTTCATTGTTCCGGAGAACGGCGTTTTAGTCATCTTGCCCATAAGGCATGGTTCGCAAGCATCAAGTGATTCATAATCAAGTGATTCCAAAATCCCATCAACATGGAGTTTCTTCATGCGCTTTACACCAATATGACCTAAACGGCAGTGCCACAAATAAGTTGCACTATCATTATTAACTTCGCATCTTTTGGTTTCAATATTATGAATATGTGTATCACTAAGATCGAGATCCAATGAACTATTTTCATTGGGTGTGTAACCATATAAGGTTTTATTCATGTAAACAGAACAACAATTTATTCTTTTATTTAAATGAATAACCGTTTTACAATAAACATGACCAGGTCATATTCATGCTCAACACAAACACCAAATAACACTTATTTAGGTTCAACACTAATCCCGAAAGTATAGGGAGTGTGCGATGATGATCATATCAATCTTGGAACCACTTCCAACACACATCGTCACTTCACCCTTAACTAGTCTCTGTTTATTCTGCGACTCCCGTTTCGAGTTGCTACTCTTAGCAACTGATCCAGTATCAAATACCGAGGGCTTGCTATAAACACTAGTAAAGTACACATCAATAACATGTATATCAAATATACTTATGTTCACTTTGCCATCCTTCTTATCCGCCAATCACTTGGGGTAGTTCCGCTTCCAGTGACCAGTCCCTTTGCAGTAGAAGCACTTAGTCTCAGGCTTAGGACCAGATTTGGGCTTCTTCACTTGAGCAGCAACTTGCTTGCTGTTCTTCTTGAAGTTCTCCTTCTTCCCTTTTTGCCCTTTTCTTCAAACTAGTGGTCTTGTCAACCATCAACACTTGATGTTTTTCTTGATTTCTACCTTCGTCGATTTCAGCATCACGAAGAGCTTGGGAATCGTTTCCGTTATCCCTTGCATATCATAGTTCATCACGAAGTTCTACTAACTTGGTGATGGTGACTAGAGAATTCTGTCAATCACTATCTTATCTGGAAGATTAACTCCCACTTGATTCAAGCGATTGTAGTACCCAGACAATCTGAGCACATGCTCACTAGTTGAGCGATTCTCCTCCATCTTTTAGCTATAGAACTTTGTTGGAGACTTCATATCTCTCAACTCGGGTATTTGCTTGAAATATTAACTTCAACTCCTTGAACATCTCATGACGTTCAAAACGTCTTTGAAGTCCCAATTCTAAGCCATTAAGTATGGTGC
This sequence comes from Triticum monococcum, assembly GCA_034509565.1. Lineage (NCBI taxonomy): Eukaryota > Viridiplantae > Streptophyta > Magnoliopsida > Poales > Poaceae > Triticum > Triticum monococcum. The sequence continues at coordinate 617,622,874 of CM067846.1, forward strand.
ACTAAACTATCAAGTAGTCATCATATTGAGCTAGCTAAACGTTCATAACGTCTGCATCTGCTCCTGCAATAGGTCTGTCACCTAGCGGTGCATCAAGGACATAATTTTTCCTGTGCAGCAATGAGGATAAACCTCAGATCACGGATCCAATCCGCATCATTGCTACTAACATCTTTCAACACAATTTTCTCTAGGAACATATCAAAATAAACACAGGGAAGCAACAACGCGAGCTATTGATCTACAACATAATTTGCAAAATACTACCAGGACTAAGTTCATGATAAATTTAAGTTCAATTTAATCATATTACTTAAGAACTCCCACTTAGATAGACATCCCTCTAATCCTCTAAGTGATCACGTGATCCAAATCAACTAAACCATAACCGATCATCACGTGAGATGGAGTAGTTTTCAATGGTGAACATCATTATGTTGATCATATCTACTATATGATTCACGCTCGACCTTTCGGTCTCCGTGTTCCGAGGCCATATCTGTATATGCTTGGCTCGTCAAGTATAACCTGAGTATTCCGCGTGTGCAACTGTTTTGCACCCATTGTATTTGAACGTAGAGCCTATCACACCCGATCATCACGTGGTGTCTCAGCACGAAGAACTTTCGCAACGGTGCATACTCAGGGAGAACACTTCTTGATAATTAGTGAGAGATCATCTTATAATGCTACCATCAATCAAAGCAAGATAAGATGCATAGAAGATAAACATCACATGCAATCAATATAAGTGATATGATATGGCCATCATCATCTTGTGCCTTGTGATCTCCATATCCGAAGCACCGTCATGATCACCATCGTCACCGGCGCGACACCTTGATCTCCATCGTAGCATCGTTGTCGTCTCGCCAATCTTATGCTTCCATGACTATCACTACCGCTTAGTAATAAAGTAAAGCATTACATCGCGATTGCATTGCATACAATAAAGCGACAACCATATGGCTCCTGCCAGTTGCCGATAACTTGGTTACAAAACATGATCATCTCATACAATAAAATTTAGAATCATGCCTTTACCATATCACATCACAACATGCCCTGCAAAAACAAGTTAGACGTCCTCTACTTTGTTGTTGCAAGTTTTACGTGGCTGCTACGGGCTTAAGCAAGAACTCATCTCACCTACGCATCAAAACCACAACGATAGTTTGTCAAATAGACTCCGTTTTAACCTTCTCAAGGACCGGGCGTAGCCATACTCGGTTCAACTAAAGTTGGAGAGACAGTCGCCCGCAAGCCATCTATGTGCAAAGCACATCGAGGGAACCGGTCTCGCGTAAGCGTACGCGTAAGGTTGGTCCGGGTCGTCTCGTCCAACAATACCGCCGAACCAAAGTATGACATGCTGGTAGGCAGTATGACTTGTATCGCCCACAACTCACTTGTGTTCTACTCGTGCAAATAACATCAAACCATAAAACCTAGGCTCGGATGCCACTGTTGGAGAACGTAGTAATTTCAAAATTTTCCTACGCACACGCAAGATCATGGTGATGCATAGCAACGAGGGGGAGAGTCTGATCTACGTACCCTTGTAGATCGCAACGGAAGCGTTGACACAACGTAGAGGAAGTAGTCGTACGTCTTCTTCCCGATCCGACCGATCCAAGCACCGTTACTCCGGCACCTCCGAGTTCTTAGGACACGTTCAGCTCGATGACGATCCTCGGGCTCCGATCCAGCAAAGCGTCGAGGAAGAGTTCCGTCAGCACGACGGCGTGGTGACGATCTTGATATACTACCGACGCAGGGCTTCGCCTAAGCACTACAACGATATGATCGAGGTGGAATTTGGTGGCAGGGGGCACCGCACACGGCTAAGGAACGATCTCAATGATCAACTTGTGTGTCATGGGGTGCCCCCTGCCTCCGTATATAAAGGAGCAAGGGAGAGGGGCCGGCCGGCCTAGGAGGAGGCGCGCCAAGGGGAGTCCTACTCCCACCGGGAGTAGGACTCCCTCCTTCCTTGTTGGAGTAGGAGAAGGGGAAAGAGGGGGAGAGGAATAAGGAAAAGGGGGCTGCGCCCCTTGTCCAATTCGGACCAGAGGGGGGGGGGGCGCAGGCCTCCTTCCTTTTGGCCTCTTTCCTCTATTCCTGTATGGCCCAATAAGGCCCATATACTCCCCGGCGAATTCCCGTAACTCTCCGGTACTCCGAAAAATACCCGAATCACTCGGAACCTTTCCGAAGTCCGAATATAGTCGTCCAATATATCGATCTTTACGTCTCGTCCATTTCGAGACTCCTCGTCATGTCCCCGATCTCATCCGGGACTCCGAACTCCTTCGGTATATCAAAACTCATAAACTCATAATATAACTGTCATCGAAACCTTAAGCGTGTGGACCCTACGGTTCGAGAACAATGTAGACATGACCGAGACACGTCTCCGGTCAATAACCATTAGCGGGACCTGGATGCCCATATTGGCTCCTACATATTCTACGAAGATCTTTATCGGTCATACCGCATAACAACATACGTTGTTCCCTTTGTCATCGGTATGTTACTTGCCCGAGATTCGATCGTCGGTATCCAATACCTAGTTCAATCTCGTTACCGGCAAGTCTCTTTACTCGTTCTGTAATACATCATCCCGCAACTAACTCATTAGTTGCAATGCTTGCAAGGCTTGTGTAATGTGCATTACCGAGAGGGCCCAGAGATACCTCTCCGACAATCGGAGTGACAAATCCTAATCTCGAAATATGCCAACCCAACATCTACCATTGGAGACACCTGTAGTACTCCTTTATAATCACCCAGTTACGTTGTGACGTTTGGTAGCACCCAAAGTGTTCCTCCGGCAAACGGGAGTTGCATAATCTTATAGTCATAGGAAAATGTATAAGTCATGAAGAAAGCAATAGCAACATACTAAACGATCGGGTGCTAAGCTAATGGAATGGGTCATGTCAATCAGATCATTCAACTAATGATGTGACCTCGTTAATCAAATAACAACACATTGTTCATGGTTAGGAAACATAACCATCTTTGATTAACGAGCTAGTCTAGTAGAGGCATACTAGTGACACTAAGTTTGTCTATGTATTCACACATGTATTATGTTTCCGGTTAATACAATTCTAGCATGAATAATAAACATTTATCATGATATAAGGAAATAAATAATAACTTTATTATTGCCTCTAGGGCATATTTCCTTCAATAGCATCCACATGTGCTCATCGCATCGCTATCAGACATCTCTTGTAGCACTCTGCAACCGTGTTCCCCCGATTTGCTAACTCACCATCTCTGGCACAGGACAAGCGCTCCCCCCCCCTCTCGTAGAAGTCGTGTGGCCGCTTGCACTGGTGAGGGCAACGCGTGGTCGACCTTGAAGCTCCCTCGTGGTGCTTGCTCCTGCAGAGGGGGGGGGGGTGGTAAAGGTTATCAGTGATTTTCTACATACTTGTCGCGTAGAAATGGTCATAAGCTGACTGCACTAAATTTGCAAACGTTGCTGCAATTAATTTTGTCTTGAGTCAAAATTTGCAAACTTTAATGAAGTTTATAGAATAAAAATGTCAACATTTATTAGACCAATCATATTGTTTGACCTATCATTAAGTTTATCTTGCATTTTTGCATTATTTTGAATGAAGCTACCTTGAGTTGTTGCTCAAAGCAGTCCATGGCATATTGTGAGAAGAGGTATATGAGTCGAGTTGACTGATTCACTCGCATGTCTGCCTTTCAAAAGACGGCATATGTTTGGTAGCTTGGAGGAAGCCACATGGTACGGCAATGGATGTTAGAGGATCTCTAACCAGACACAACGTCTTTTCTAATGTGCCCGAACATGAGAGAGATAGAGAGTGAACTTTTTTTTCAACTAGAGCCCTAAATCATTCCTACATAACCCTGCAAAAAAAATCATTCCTATATGTACGGGTGTCTAACACTCCTTAAATTCAGTCCATATATGGGAAGGGTATGAAGGTGTTCTAGCAGCCCGCCACATAAGATATGGCCCTGCAAAAAAGACTTAGCCTCCTTTGGTTTAGAGGAATCTTGTAGGAATTTCATAGGATAGGATTTCTATAGAAAAAATTCCTTTAGAGCCCTTTGGTTTGTAAGAATGGAATCCTATTCCTATGGAGGAATTCTTCCTATCCTCCAGATTTGATAGAAAAATAAACATTAGTCTAGACTCAATGGAAAAAAATCCTATAATGTGAATCAAAGGGCATCTCCTTTCCTATTCCTACTCATAGGATTTGAGATACATGTCATCTCATTTCCTATGACTTTCCTATTCCTACGATTTTTCTACCCTATGAACCAAAGGAGGCCTAAGCATTTGAAAAGGTAAACTGCTGTCTCTAGGGAAAAGATTGGTCCTCATAAGTTCAGTACTTAGTAATATAGTACTATATATGATTTCCTTCTTCCAGTTACCAAAAGGAGTTTTACATAGATTGGACTACCTCCGATCAAGATACTTTCGGCAAGGAGATAGCGAGAGAAAGAAATATCGACTGGCTAAATGGAGTGTGGTTTCCCGTCCTAAAGACCAAGGCGGATTGGGCATTCATGACCTTGAGGTTAAGAATAGGGTCCTCCTCGATAAATAGTTGTTTAAATTACTAACGAAGATGGTGTATGGCAAACCCTTCGAAGGAGGAAATATGTGGGTTCCAAAGTGGTATCCCAAGTATATAGGAAGCCTAGGGATTCCCACTTTTGGGTGGGTCTAGTGGCTATGAAGAAATATTTCTTCTGCTATGGATCCTTCTCGATTAAGGACGGCTCAGAAATTAGATTCTAGGAGGACAAGTGGCTAGGAAATGCCACACTCCGGGAACAATATCCGGCTCTATACAACATTGTGCGCCACAAAGGTGATACTATCGCCACGGTAATGGAATCATTTTCGCCAAATGTGACGTTCAGAAGAGACTTAATTGGACTTAGACTCCAATCGTGGAACATCCTGCTCCAACGGTTGGTTACAGCGCAATTGTCACATGGGTCTGATGTATTCCATGGAACCTCCATAGAAATGAACAATTCTCAATGCATTCTATGTATAGAGCGTTAATTCAGTCTGATGTGCCAGTTGTTAAAAATAAGAAGATCTGAAAGATGAAGATACCTCTTAATAAAAAAAATCTTTGCATGATATCTTCGTCGAGGAGTCATTCTTACTAAAGATAACCTTATTAAGAGGAATTGGCATGGAAGCCCGCTATGTGTCTTTTGTCACCATGAGAAGACAATAAAACATTTATTCTTCCAATGCAAATTGGCTCGTTCTATATGGTCAGTCATCCAAATAGCTTCTGGCTTGTATCCTCCCTGTAGTGTTGCTAATGTATTTGGCAACTGGTTACATGGGATTGATCATAGGTTTAGAACTATTCTCAGGGTGGGAGCGTTTGCCGTTATTCGGTCGCTTTGGTTATGTAGAAATGATAAGGTTTTTAATGATAAAAATACTTCTCTGTTGCAGGTTATCTACAGATGTATCGGTACTCTTTGTTTATGGTCCTCTCTACAACGCGTGGAGAATCGAGGCCTGTTTACGGAGGTGTGTACACGATTGAAGGCTACGGCGAGGGATACTTTTACCCAACATGGGTGGCAGCATGATCTAAGGATTGGCCCCCTCCGCTTTAGGCGTTATACGAATTCTACATGTTTCGTTGTAATTCGCCTTTTTATTTTTATTTTGTGTGAGAGGATCTTATTTGCCTGTGTGCATCTTAGTTATGCATATGCCGGATGTCATGCTTAAATCTTTTAAGTAATAAAACTAGGATCAAATCTTGAATAAATTTCAAAAAAAGTCAAACTACGAAATTTAGCTGCATATGCTCGGGAAGCGGCTGGTATCGTGATGGTACTGCCCCATGTTTGAGAATTGAGATTCCAGAACGTACTGGAAAGCTAGCTAGCTCTGTTCTGGCGTGCTTTGGCGGCATCTCGTGCTTGCGTCAGCGGAGAAGCAAAGAAGCAACTCGTGCTCTGGCTCCGGTGGGCTGTCACCCCGGCCCGTGTCTCTCTGTCGGCAGCTCGTTCCTGCCAATCTTTTTCCTGCGGGCGCAGCTCAAGTCCACCACGCGTAGGTGCGCCAGGCAGCATCGGACGGTACCCAGCAGCCGATTTCAAATCAGCCATGCTAAAAATAATAATTTAGAAACCATTGTGCTACAAAATTTTAGCATTCGGCTGTCGTTCCCTCTTGGTGCCCCTCCCATGGTCATCGTCGTCGGTCGTCGGCGAATTGTAGCATCGCCGGATGTGTTTCCTTCTCGTCGATAGCTCGCAACATTGTGAGTCACCAGTGACATGAGAGTCCTCGGCCGGTCGCATCAACCCGGTGTCGTGCTCGCCGCTTGCCAGCGGGCTTGCAGCAACCCGACGCCGTGCTCACGGCATGCCCCACTAGCGTGCACACATCATCATCGCCGACCGATTCCAGCATCACGCACTCCAAAGAGCAACATCACCGTTAACCAACTCCGGCACGAGGCTCGTAGTATCACCGACGACCGGTTCCAAAATCACATACTCACGCAAATAGCATCGCCACCGGCTGGTTCCAGCACATGACGATCATGCTCGCAGCGGGCGGTCACAGCCATCGCAGCACCCCGATTCACTATGGTCGTGCAACCAGCCACCACAGTCGCAACACATGGTCGCCACCATTACAACATCCCTTGAAGCAGCATCTCTTGACTTCAAAACATCTTCATTTTGCAGCATTACCCTCTCAGTGCCCCTATTGCAACGACATGGTCGCTACCATCACAACTTCCCTTGACGCATGATCTCTCAACTTCGAAACATCTTCATCTTGCAACACTACCCACTCAGTGCCCCTATTGCAACTACATGTGCATTGAGGAGATGACGAGAGAGGGAGCCAAAAACCAGCATCTGCCCTGGTCAGGCTATGGGAGGAGAGCCCCGAGTTAATGGAGCGGCAAGCGAGACATGAGAGAGAGAGAGAGAGAGAGAGAGAGAGAGAGAAGCACACACTTCCCATGAAAGGATAAGGATATGAACGGGAAGAGAAGAAAGCATATGGGTTGCGTCGAGGTGAAACATAGTACACCAACAAAAATGATTTATGATGAAAAAAGGGTCGTCCAGTTCACACTTCAACTATTTACCCCATGATTTGTTTTTTTGTCTTTTCAAGATATGTTTTTTGAATGTAGATTCTACTTATATCCTCACAAAATATCGTAATCTTTCAAAATTTTAAATGAAATTCATGGATATTGGGGGCACACCATATGCTTTGAGTTCACTGGATACATTCCCTTGCAGATGGTACCGTTAGTTTTTCCCTAAAAAATGAACAAGGCTTTGAAAAAATTGCCATTCAACATGAGGAAACAGATCTATTGCAAAGCACGCTCGGGTATCATAAAAAAACACACAAGGAAATAACTATCTCGACATTCATTCTTATATGAAGTATCTCCACAACCATTGGATAAAGAATAATGAAGGTAAATTAGTGATTCCGAAGACTTAGATTCAAATTATCACAACATAATTCATTTTTTACATTATTAATAGAAAAATGACTTACATTAGGGGTTTTCCCCTACTAATTTTTGGTCAAAAAAATTTCATTTTGAGCGAATTCTAATTTTTACCCCCTACTCTGATGTTTTTGACGCTAATTACCTCCTTTAACAGTTTTCTTTATCATGATTACCCCCTTTTAGTGAAACTTATACTCCTTCCGTTCCTTAATGTGTAGTGTGTATAGATTTTTTAAAAGTTAAGCTATGCTAACTGTGACCATTTTTTATAGAAAAGAATTTTATATCTACAATAGGAAATACATAAAATATGAAAGTACATCTTATGATAAATCTAATGATATATGTTTGACATTCTACTCCACAAACTTGATATATGTCTATTAAAAAACACATTTACCAGAGGGGAAAGTCATATTGATGTATCCAGGACATTTCAATATAAGTCCATTTTAGAGATTTCAGTATGAACTACATACAGAGCAAAATGAATGAATCTACACTCTAAAATATGTTTATATACATTCATATGTAGTTTATATTAAAATCTTTTAGAAGACATATATTTAGAAATGGAAGGAGTAGATGTACCAAGCATAGGTTTTGTCATGCAACGATGACGCGCGAGGTGGTGGACCTTTCCGTGGCAGCAGGAAGGATTCGCTTCGCGGAAACGGAATCTGCCGTGCTCCTAGTCCGATGTCGGCTGAGCCCCAAACCCACCCATCCGGTCGCGCCGCTGAATATTCAGTCGCTGGATGGCTGCACCACTCCATAAACAAAACGAGCTGCAGCCGGGAGACGAGCCTCCCATCGACTTCCCGCGCACGCACTCGAGCCCAGCAGGTAGTATTGCACCGCAGTTTTGTCGTGCTGTTGTGCAACGGTGCCACTGCTTTCCAGTATAAATAGTGGAGCGCGTTAACCGGACAGAACACACAAGCTCTCGATCCACTAATCATCATCAGCAGCAAGCATCAAGCATCAATCTTGCATCAACATCGACATATTGATCGACCATGCCGTCGATTGCCAACGCCAGCGACAACGGCGAGATGAAGCAGCGGCAGCCGGAGCAGGAGCTGGTCTGCGTCACCGGGGCCGGAGGCTTCATCGGCTCCTGGGTCGTCAAGGAGCTCCTCCTCCGCGGCTACCGCGTCAGGGGAACCGCCCGAGATCCCGGTAAGTCGGTCACAGTTTACTTACACCGTGCGCCAGTCCATGATCGATCTCGCTGAATTTTGGGCTCATCTGATGGTGGAGTGGTTTCCGCAGCTGACCGCAAGAATGCCCATCTGCTCGCGCTGGAGGGCGCCGAGGAGAGGCTCACCCTGTGCCGCGCCGACGTCCTCGACTACGACGGCCTCCGCTCCGCCTTCCGCGGCTGTCAGGGCGTCTTCCATGTCGCGTCTCCTGTCTCCAACGACCCTGTGAGTTCACTTCCTCTGCTCTGCTCACTTCCATCCATTTTTAACAAGGTCCGTATACTTACTTGCTTCCTAAATGTGTCACTAACTTGCAGGACCTTGTGCCAGTCGCCGTCGAGGGAACCAGGAACGTGATCAGAGCGGCGGCGGACGCCGGCGTGAGGCGTGTAGTGTTCACGTCGTCCTACGGCACCGTGCACATGAACCCCAACCGCGGCCCTGACGCCGTGCTCGACGAGTCCTGCTGGAGCGACTACGACTTCTGCAAGAACACAGGCGTAAGAATACTCTGCTCCATCGCATCTGTTGTTTCTCGCTGGTGAACCGCGCTCATTTATCGATCGCCGTGTGCACTACAGAACCTCTACTGCTGCGCGAAGATGATGGCGGAGATCACTGCGACAGAGGAGGCCGCTAAGAGGGGCCTGGAGCTTGCAGTGGTGGTGCCGTCCATGACCATGGGCCCCATGCTGCAGCAGACGCTCAACTTTAGCAGCAGCCATGTCGCCCGCTACCTCACCGGCGCCAAGCCCACCTACCCCAACGCCGTCGCCGCCTACACCGACGTCCGCGATGTCGCCCGTGCACACGTTCTCGTCTACGAGCACCCCAACGCGCGAGGCCGCTACCTCTGCATCGGTGCCGTGCTACACCGCGCACATTTCCTGCAGCTGCTCGGCGACCTCTTCTCGCAGTACCACATAACCGCCAAGTACGTACGACAATAAAACGATCTTTGTGTCATTATTATGGGTGTTGTGCTTGCTTGCTCATCGCGGATTTCCTTGGCGCGGCCTGGCAGGTGCGAAGACGACGGCAAGCCCATGGCGAAGCCGTACAAGTTCTCGAACCGGAGGCTGAGGGACCTGGGATTGGAGTTCACTCCGCTGAGGGAAAGTTTGTACGAGACGGTGACGTGCTTGCAGAAAAAGGGCCACCTTCCTCTGCCCGTTGTTCCCATAACACAAAAGCGTGCCTACTTGTAACAGGCCACGGGACAAGTCTGCCTGATGAAATAAACAGAGCAAAGCAGGAACGAAAGAAGAAGATTCAACATGGAATTCTGTGTTTCTACAAGTATAAAGTGTAGCATGTAAATACTACTATTATGTAATGAATGATGATAGTGTCATTCTGGTTCAATGATAAACAGAGCAAACCAGGAGGAGCAAAAGAAGGCTTTTTCCTAGGAAGAAATCAGGATTTTAGGGATTCATCATGTAATGGTGTGTTTCTGCAAGTGCAGAATGTAACATGTAAAAGTTGTAATGTTGTAATTTACAAATAAATGATAACGTCATTTGGGATGGATGGAGAAGAATGAGTCTTACAAGTCTGATTTCATACAAGTACTACTATATTCCATTTCTCACAGGGAGAGTAAATTGCAAATAGCCACCATAGTTGGCAAAGATACTGTTGTTTCATTTTTTTTCATCGTTTTGGTTCTCTCGTTGAAGGGAACTTATGTCGACATATCAAGATGATCCAATCCCATACAATTTCAAACTTATGTTTTTGAGGGGACACAGTTTCAAACTTGTCTCTGCATAACAAGATATACAATAGAGGCACGCATATAGACAGTCCATGACATTCTCGAAAACAAAACAGCCTATGCCAATTCAAACAAAATTGCCATCCATGCGTGGTAAATTCTTCACTAACTTAATACCGATCATTTACCTATTTATAGAAGATGACCCCACAGCCATAGACATGATCCATCAATTTTTTTAGCTTCGTCCCTGCTTACAAGCCTGATCTCTACTGAAGTGGGACATTCAGCGTTTCTTCATGGACTCTGGCTGATTGAGAATACCTGTCGCGTATGAAGGTCATACAAGCATACAACGTTGATAGCCTATGACAATCATGATAGAAATAACAGAGCAAAGCATGGAATGAAATAAGAAATCAGGATTCCCTGATATAGAAAAAGACATCGATAGCCTGTTATGGTCTTCAACTCATCTTTTCCATGGTGCGCTCCTGTTTTGCTTGCTGCAATTTCTTGCTCATTTCAAGACTTTTGATAGCATCCTTATCCATGTACCGGGTGATCCGGCTGGCGATGAAGGAGTTGCCATAGAACACACCAGAAGCGCGTCCTTCCTCTTCTTCCTCCTCGTTGATGTAGAGCGCGACAGCCCCCAGGACCTTGTTCTTAATGTTGACGCTTACCAGCCAGAAATTGTGGTAGCTATCCTCCAACGTGAAGCAAACATCATCAGGATCAACGTACGTACGACGTTGATCCAGCTCCACGTGTAGCCGGGCATAACGTGGCGGCGGTGGATGATTGATGACGACGTCCACAAACAGCAAGCCCAGATAGAGGTCGACCCAGCACAAATGGCGAGCGACCATCAAATTCAAAGGGGATGACAATGTCAGTTTCCCAGGAACAGGAACGGCCACCGATCAGCAGGTTCGGGGTGCCGTCATGACCATCACAAGGCACTGGCGTTGGCAGCTGCTTGACCTCCCATTTCATGTCCGTCTCCTCAGGGGTATGGTGCAGCACCGTGAACTCACCGAGACAGAGGCACGGTTGTTGAACGCCCACCGCGAGGTTCGCCACCGTGAACCCACCGTCGCCACGGCACAGGAGACCGATGTCTCCGCGCCACATTGCCCGCTGATCATGACTCAGGTACGGCTTGCAGTAGTGATTCATCATAGCAGCGTCCACCCGGCCGCTCTTGAAGTGCGTCGGTAGTCGCCGGAGCGACGGGGACCTGTTGGGGCGGGAGGGGGCCGTGTAGACGAAATAGTCGATGGGGTAACTGGTGGTGCTAAGGCCGCAGGCGTCGAGGGGGACGTACGTCTCGAAGAGTATGGAGTCGCCGTGCGCCGCGATGACGGTTGGCCTGTTCATGTCGCTCATCTCCGGCCTGAGTCCGCCCGGCCAGTGGAGGTAGAGGCGGGACACCTCCGGGGGCTCGGCTACCCGGAGGGAGACGGCGATGGGCTTGCCGGTGCAGGTGGGTGAGATCTCCGACAGCGTGCCGTCGGCAACCTCGTCTCGAACAACCCGATCCCCGTCCCCTTTGGTGCGGTGGGCGATTCGGTCCACCATCACCCAGGGAATGCGAGAGCCGGCGGACGGCTGGTGGTGGCGGGAGGACGCCTCGGCGGGCGATGGACCACGACGTCGACGGGATTTCTTTCCCATGTCGCAACGGCGTAGGATGAGAAGTGGAGGCTAATTCGGATCTGGGGTTGGGAAGGTTTACCTTGCAGACTTGCAGAGATTTTTTTTTGAGACAATGAAGACTTGAGAGATGGAGATTGGAGAGGACGAGGGGGCAAAAGGAAGAACGACCAAGGGAACCGTGGACCCAAAAAATCGAAAGTGAACAAATTTGAGCTCTCGGTCCAGGGCGTTTAATCTTGATGATGCTTTTTTTTTGTAATTTTGTTTATAATTTTTAAAATATTTAACTATATATATATATTAAAAAACTCTTCAAAAAACAATTGGAAAATGTTGAACAAGTATTTGACACATGTTGAACAAGTATTTGAATTTTTTAAAGAGTATTTGACAAAATGTTGAACAAATATTTGAAAAACAATGTTGCTAATGTATAAAAAATGTTGAACAAGTATTTGACAAAATGTTGAACAAGTATTTAAAAAAATGTTGATCATGCATATAAGAATGTAAAAGGAAAAATAAAAAGAAACAAAGGATGAAAAAAAGAAATCCGAAGAAAAAAAAGAATGGACGAAAGAAAGAATGTAGAATGAAAAAAATCATTAAAAAAAGAGAAACCGAAAGAAAAACAAACTGTAATAACGAAAAAACGAAAAAAAGAAGCGGAGAAAGAAAAAAACTCGGGTCTTTTACCTCAATTAGATTGTGACTCCTTTGTAAATACGAAGTCAAAAGTGGCGCAGTGGCTAGCTACTCTACGCATTATCTCAATGACCCAGGTTTGACCCCCTCGCGCCCTCATTTTGTGCTACTTTTTCTATTTCTCTATAATTCGGGATCACAACAAGTTCTATTTTTTAAAAAAACTACGAATTGTTTAAAAAACAGTTCTTGACTTCAAAATATGTTCGCGATTTAAAAAAGAATGAACATTTTTTAAATTTTATTTAAACAACTATGAGCATTTTTTTAATACTGATGAACAATTATTTTTATTTTATGAACAATATTTGAACTTGATGAACAAAGTTTGTATCCAAGAACTTTTTCCTAAAAAAATGTGAGCAAATATTTAACTTGATGAAGCTTTTCCAAAAAAGTGAACAAAAATAGAATTTGATGAACATATTTTTAGTTCAATGAACATTTTTTAAATCCGATGGACAATATATGAATTCTTGAAAAAGAATTTCTACATGGTAAAATATTTTTTGAATTTGATGAACAAACAAATGTCACAAATTTGAAAAGGAAAATTGCAAAAGTAGTGAAAATGTAAAGAAGAGAAAAAAGGGAAAAGAAAGAAAAAGGAAAATAAATAAAAAGAAAAAAAGAAAAACAGAAAAGAAAAGAAAAAAGAAAAAGAAAAGGAGAAAAAAAACCGATAGAGAAGACATAAAAAATAAAAAAGGGGTTTTTGGGAAGGTTCTACATTCCCAAAATAGGTGGGGGAGTAAACCGCATAATGGGCCGACCCACACGAACGACCTGCATGCCAAATAGGAGCTGCCCGATACTAGGGCATCGAGGCGCTGCTGCGGCGTCGTCTGGTCTGGATCGCCGGCGCCCGCCGATTGATTCGATCCTTGACGCCTGCCGTCGTCGATGGCAACCAACAGCGACACGCATGCACGATGCATTGTGAACACTCCAAGGCTGACTTGCTTCACGGCGTAGCAGCGCGGCACCCGAGTGCATTTGCACCCAAATCTAGTGATTCGTGGGTGTTCTTTCTATTTTTCTTAATTTCAGATTTCTTTAAAGTGCCTTTACTTCTTAATTTCTAATTTCTTTAAAGTGCCTTCACAAGTAGTTTTAATGTAGTATATCTACCGACATAGGAAGTCGGTGGCAATGGACAGGAGCAAGTTCTGAACTCACGTTAGTCGTTCTTCGTCAGCATCTGACTTGCAGTGGAACTTCCCGTCCTTACTTACAACCTCATTACTGATGATTTTGGCCAACACATTTTGGATGCGCTTATGCTCAATTGAGAATTCCCCAATGTTCATGCCCCTCTCCTTCTCCTCAGACCACTGGATGGTTTGGCTATGATTTTGTAAAAAAGATATTGTGCAAAAAGTCGTCTATGATGACCATGATACAATAGCCAAACCTTGGAACCTTCTTCAGTTTGGTTCGAGACTTCTGATGGTCTCTCGTGACTCATGAGTGTTCTTTCTATTTTTCTTCAATTCGTCTTTGTAGAACTGCCGCTATAGAATTCTAAGTGAAACAAAACCCAGATTTTATGCCTCAGCTTTTTAGGAGGTACACACATACATCATTAATTAATTTATAAACCCATTGTTCTTCTTCAAATATCATACCCTTCCTACATGTCAGAGGCAAAAACCCGCACACAGAAAGTTCCCTATAAAAGGAGCTAAAAATAAATATATAATTCAGCTCGAGGAAGAATCATGAAGCCTTTCCCCCGAATTGGAGGTAATCACACATATAAAATTAATATTTATAAATCTAGTTATTCTTCTGTAAATATAAAAGTGATGATAAGATGCAACAGTCTACGAAGCAAGTAGTTGAAGAACTAATCGAGAAGAATCAACTGGGCACAAAATCCATAAATTTGAAGGAATGAAGTTTTTATCCTTCCACAAATAAGATGATTTTGTGTATTATGACACACCAAAATGAAGAATCCTAGAAAGACTAACGGCATGAGCGGCAACCTTGTTACAAAAGGCAACAAGGATGAGGTTGATGTGGACAAAATCAGAGAATAATAAATTAACCCTCCATCTTTGATGAGCTGATACACATCAATGATGTTTATCTAGAGCAAAGTCATCTAAGTGTCTCGACCAACGGCAATGTTAATTAAGAAACTGACAAGTGCTTGGGCGAACATGTACTATTTACAGACTTGTTTGAAACCAAAATATTCATATTGGTGTTTTAAAATTGATGTGTTTTTTGTGTTTCTTAATTGGCTCCTTAATGCATGCATCGAGTTACTTAGGGCCAACAAACTTGAAGATGTGAGAAAGGACGAAAAGGTTTATCTTGAAAGATCGACCAAGGTCGAGCTTCTAAAATTTGATGGGCTTCCTAACATAGAAAATGAGATATTGGCATGGGGATGTTAGCTTTGCACATGAGATGGTAGGAACTACCCTATACAAAAGATCTAACATATATTTATTTATTTTGCATATGAAGGCCGAAAACTAATTTTATGTTTCAGATATTCTCCCAATGAATATGTAGAACATGCATGTTATTGGCCGCACTGAACATACTAGAAAGGCGGATCTAGATCCTTGACTCCATGCTTAATGAGAAAGGGAGCCTTCGCCAAACAATGAATTGCGATATAGATATACTAGGTGTTATGTATGGGTCGTATGATTTAATTGTTTGACAGTGTCATAATATGATGGTTGACACTAGTATGATTTGTCATTTGTAGTCCTTAGGTATGGAAGCACACGAACCTGTCCCTAAGATGGAAAGGTGTCCAAAGAAAACTTGTCTGACTCATCGTTACTGTCAACATGGACGGTTGTTATTCAAAACAACCCACGTTAGTCAGATGGGTACGTGCACAATTATCAAATTTTGTTTCCCCAACAAAATTAGTACGACCACACACTAACAATAATCATTATTTATTCACTTTGTATATGTGGCCTATTTTATATATTAAGAACATAGAATCCTGGATAGGAAACAAGCTAACTGATCAATTTGATCAGGTAAACATACGCAATATTTTCAACAACACTGGTCGTTTCATCAGTACTAACCCTTTCCACTTGGATAGGTCCACATTGACAAACTTGCAATGAAACTGCTAGCTATATTGGTTAGCTCACCACTTAACAAGATGAGGAATCGCTACCATGAAGCAACAAACATAATGGACCCGGACGGAGGGAGTACATATACAACTACCCCTACCTAACGAAAAACCAAGCGACACATGTTTTGAAGCAACCCAAATTCGCCAAAAGAAGAAGAAGAAGATAAGCTCCTAACGAAAATGTCTCTACTTTAAAATATTCCTAGCTGGAACACAAATCCCGTAATTATTATTTTTGAAATATCCATAGTTGAGCTACTCCATTTGTCAATTTGTAATGTCAACAATCTCTCCACTACGTACAAACCTACCACCAGTGTTCAAGTCCTAGGATCATACCTTTCTGAATTTATTTCAAACCTTTTGATGATGTGCGTTTAGTGGGTGGAGACATTCCTCCGTCGACTATGAAGGCGTCTGTAACGACTTTGTCAATCTTAAACTGATGTGCTGCTCAATCTTCAAGAAACACCCATATGATAGGATGTGTGGGCATGCGTTCATAGGTGTGAGTATATATGCATAGTATATATATGAGCGCGTCTGTAGTGTGTTAAGAAAACAGTCTCTCAACCGATCAGCATCCCCGGACTTGATTTTGTTCGAAGATTCCCAAGACAACGTGACTTGATTCGCCACTAGTCGCAGGTGCCCACCGCTTTGGCGACGTTGCCACATTGTCGTTATCCCTTAATCATACAACTTGCCACTAGTTCCAGGAGCAGTACCTTCTATGCACATTAATCTGGAAAATAATATTTTCAAAAGGGCACGCTTCTATTGCACACTAATCTGGAGAATTATACTTTCAAAAGGACACGAGTTCCACAAGATTGATATATTCCATCCAACGAATTCTGATTTGATTGGTGTTTTCTTTTATCAAATAAACGAGGTTGTAACCCCGGCCTCTGATTGAATTGTTCAGGGTCGACATCCATCGACACTTAGGACCATTCTAAAATACACTTAGGACACATTGTTCAGGGATAACACTGCCTAGCTGCATAATCACAAATTCACAATCGACGATAACAAACAAGCGAGCGGACGTGTTAAGCGGGAAACAGTAATAGTACATGGCTTACTAGTGGAGTGCGCATCTACAAACACGCACTAACCGGACCATTCTAATCTAAAATATATAAAAAAGGGGACAACTTGCTAGTGCTGTATGCATATATGCACGCTCTACTAGTAATCTATGCATCATTAAATACCAATACTTTTTATTTAGAAGTCCAAATTAAGTGACTTTTCAAAATTTGTAAAATAAATAGATATCTAATAGAACAAGTTTTATTTCCTGTTTAACATGTTTAGATTTTATAAAATTAAATATCAATAATATGCAAATAAATATTAATTCTAATTTTCTCAAGCAAACGTTTGAATTCATTTTATTCATCATCGGTTTGTCTTGAAACTTTTTCTGTGCTCAACATACAACATTTCATCTTCCATGTCATTTTTGTTCTATTTTTCTGAATCTGTTTAATCTATTTAAGTCATTAAGTGCATTCCTCAGTATTTAATGGATACATTTCAAATTTGAACTGCAAGCACACGTTATCATATGTGCTTCTTAGTTATAATTTCCTCCATTTTTTAAAAAAGAGGTTGAAAGCCCCAGCCTCTACATCAGTGTGATGCATTATTATAAGGTTTACAGCATCAGAGAATGACAAAGGAAATTTTTTACAAGCATGCATGGGGACGTGGTAAATCTGTAGAAGCTCTTCCTCTACCAATCTTGATTTTTTACAAGCATGCACGCTGACGTGGCACGATGACCGGGATATGACCCCTGCTTTGCAGGCATATCACAGTGTCGTAGAAGCTTGTCCTCATGTCAGTGAACTCCAGCCCCAAGTCCCTGAGCCTCTGGTTCGAGAACCTGTACGGGCTCACTGTCGGCTTGCCGTCGTCTTCACACTTGGCCGTGACGGGGTACTGCGGGTAGAGGTCCTTGAGGAGGCCGACGAAGTCGGCGCGGTGCAGCACGGCGCTGACGCAGAGGTAGCGATGGCCGCGGGCGTCTGGGTGCTCGTAGACGAGAGCGTGCGCGCGAGCGACGTCCCGGACATCAATGTAGCCGGTGACGGTGTTCTGGTAGGCCGGCTTGGCGCCTGTGAGGAAGCGGGCGACGTGGTCGGTGCTATAGTTGAGTGTCTGCTGTAGGGAGGGACCGATCGTCACCGCCGGCACAACCACGGCCAGCTCCAGTCCCCTCCTAGCCGCCGCCTCCGTCGCCGCGACCTCCGCCATCATCTTGGCGCAGCAGTACAGGTTCTGCGCACGAGGATTGGTTTGTTTAGTTCACTGGCGAGAAAGATATATGCATGGGGGCACATGGAGTCGAGCTTGATCACACTTACGCCGGTTTGTTTGCAGTAATCATAGTCGCTCCAGCACGACTCGTCGAGGACGGTGTCGGGGCTCCGGTTGGGGTCCATGTGCACGGCGCCGTAGGATGAAGTGAACACCACACGCCGCACGCCCGCGTCCGCCGCCGCGTTGATCACGTTCCTCGTTCCCTCCACGGCCGTCGGCACGAGCTCCTGCAAGCGCAGCATGGGCAAGTAAGTGCTCCATGTCCATGCTACGCGGCGCGCATCTTAAGGTCTCAGAAGAGCAGAGGAGGCAGTGAGCTAACGGGATCGTTGGAGACCGGGGAGGCGACGTGGAAGACGCCGTGACATCCTTGGAACACGTCGCAGAGGCCGTCGTAGTGAAGCACATTGGCACGGCACAGGGTGAGCCTCTCCTGGGCGCCATCCAGCGCCAGCAAGTGCGCATTCTTGCGGTCAGCTTCACCAACAAATTGAAGCAATCAGTCAAGCAAAGGGATGGAAATGCGAGATAGCTGGATGGACCAATGCTTGCGCCTACAGGGATCCCTGGCGGTTCCCCTGACGTGGTAGCCACGGAGGAGGAGCTCCTTCACCACCCAAGAGCCGATGAAGCTCCCCGCCCCGGTCACGCAAACCAAGTGCTTCTCGTCGCCATTACCGCCGGCCGCTTTGGAGCTGGACTGCATGGTGATGGTCGACAGTGGTGGTTGTCCGTCGTCGATGCTGAATTGGGCGCAAGCATGGCGTGTATATATAGAACGAGACATGAGTATAACAATAACTATTAAGACGAGACGTGCGCCGTTGCGTATCTCGACTAATTTTATTTTTTGCACGCGGACGTGATTCACGTTGAGCCCCCAACGTGATCGATCCAACCTGAAATCATACTCATGCATCGACTTCGCGTGACCGTGTCATGTCATGTCCAGGCCAGAGACGTGCCGCCGCGCTTAGAGTCAACTGAGGGGCTGAGATTTCCGTCGACTAGATGATACCCTGCGCATTGCTTTAACAGGATATAATATTTTTATTAGCTTTAACAGGATAACCTCATGACCTCACCTTAATTCTAGGACTTCCCTCTGATCGTCGAGAGCATGGAGTGACACCAGTCGTGAAACTTTGAGGAAGGTTTTGTACCTATAACTTGCATGGTCGAGTTAGCTATGTAGGTGAAATTAGATTAATTACTCCCGTGAGGCAAGCTGAGGCTGAGTCCAAGAACGAAGAGCACCTATTATTCTTCTCTGACTGCAAGCCATGCCCACTGGCTTGCCGGGCTCCACGCCAGAGCAAAGGGAGGTGGCACTATCTTTGGTGGAGCTCCTACGACTCTGGGTGCGTGTGGAGTGCAGTCGCGGACGGGCGAATCTGATGCGGACGGTCAGGCGAAGCCGATATGGGGCACCGAAAGATGCTGCTTGTGCCGTCGACCTTCTGGGGAACTATGTGAAGAAAATATGCCCTACAGGCAATAATAAAATTATTATTTTATTTCTTTATATTATGATAAATGTTTATTATTCATGCTAGAATTGTATTAACCGGAAACATGATACATGTGTGAATACATAGACAAACAGAGTGTCACTAGTATGCCTCTACTAGACTAGCTCGTTAATCGAAGATGGTTATGTTTCCTAACCATAGACATGAGTTGTCATTTGATTAACGGGATCACATCATTAGGAGAATGATGTGATTGACATGACCCATTCTGTTAGCTTAGCACACGATCGTTTAGTATGTTGCTATTGCTTTCTTCATAACTTATACATGTTCCTATGACTATGAGGTTATGCAACTCCCGTTTACTGGAGGAACACTTTGTGTGCTACCAAACGTCACAACGTAACTGGGTGATTATAAAGGTGCTCTACAGGTGTCTCCGAAGGTACATGTTGGGTTGGCGTATTTCGAGATTAGGATTTGTCACTTCGATTGTCGGAGAGGTATCTCTGGGCCCTCTCGGTAATGCACATCACTCAAGCCTTGCAAGAATTGCAACTAATGAGTTAGTTGCGGGATGATGTATTACAGAACGAGTAAAGAGACTTGCCGGTAACGAGATTGAACTAGGTATTGAGATACCGACGATCGAATCTCTGGCAAGGTATGTTGTTATGCGGTCTGACCGATAAAGATCTTCGTAGAATATGTAGGAGCCAATATGAGCATCCAGGTTCCGCTATTGGTTATTTACCGGAGACATGTCTCGGTCATGTCTACATAGTTCTCGAACCCGTAGGGTCCGCACGCTTAACGTTATGATGACAGTTTCATTATGAGTTTATATGTTTTGATGTACCAAAGGTTGTTCGGAGTCCCGGATGTGATCACGGACATGACGAGGAGTCTCGAAATGGTCGAGATATGAAGATTGATATATTGGAATCCTATGTTTGTGTAACGCCCCGAGACCGATGTGCCAGGTGTCCTCCGCTTATTCGCTGTTGTTGCCTTGTCATTGCTTGCATGTCATGCATTGCATATCATGTCTTCATGCGCATTTCATTTGCATACGTGTTCGTCTCATGCATCCGAGCTTTTTCCCCGTTGTCGGTTTTGCATTCCGGCGCTTCGTTCTCCTCCGGTGGCCATTTCTAGCCTTCTTTCATGTGTGGGGATTAAACATTTCCGGATTGGACCGAGACTTGCCATGCGGCCTTGGTTTACTATCGGTAGACCGCCTGTCAAGTTTCGTACCATTTGGACTTCGTTTGATACTCCAACGGTTAACCGAGGGACCGAGAAGGCCTCGTGTGTGTTGCAGCCCAACACCCTTCCAAAGTGGCCCAAAACCCACCAAACTCTGCTCCATCGTCTCGGTCATTCGATCACGATCGCGTGGGCGAAAACCGCACCTCATTTGGACTCTCCTAGCTCCCTCTATGCCTATATATACAACCCCCCTCCGAAATTCGCGGTTCATTCTTCCCCTAACCCTAAAAATTCCCAGATCCGCGCCGCCGGACGGAATCCCCACCTTCACCGGCCATGTCCGCGCCCCTCCACGCCGCTCCAGCCAACCAGAGGCTGCCACGTCACCTCGCCGCCGCTGCTAGCCAACCAGCGCGCGCCATCTGTCCGCTCAGTGCCCACTTCGCCGCACCACGCCACAGAGCCCGCGAGGCCCGCCGCAGGCCCTCTCGGGCCCGAGGCTCCCCGCCGCGCCTCTCCTTCGTCCCCGCCGCCTCGGACGCTTCGCGCCGCCACCGACCCTCGCCGGAACGCCGCCGTAGTGCCGCGCCGGACTTGGCTCCGCTCATCACCAACCTTCGCCGGAGTCAAGCCCCGCCTCCTGCTCGTCCCCTCGTCGCCGAGCCCCGCTGACCTCGCCGTCGCCGGGAACGGAGCCCCCGCGGCCAGATCCGTCCGGATCCGCTGCAGCAGCGCCGCCCCGGCACCTCCCCGCGCCATTCTGCCCTCGCCGGAGGTCGGTTCCCGCCGCCGCCATGGCCTGCTGCCAAGAGAGGGCGACGCCACCAGCCCCGTTCGCGTCCGAGTCCGGCCCAGATCCAAGGCCCAGTCAGTGCCTCCCGTCTGCCGTTGATCGCATCCTCGCGCGCGTGGGCCGCCGCCTCCGTCCCAGGCCCAGCGCGCTGCTCCCACCGGCCCAGCACCCCCCCGGCCAGCGCAGCGCCAGGCATAGCTCCAGCCGGGCCAGATCCACTTCGCCCCGGCCTGCCTCCACCGCCTCCCCGCATGAGCCGAAGCTCCCAGGCCCAGAGCGAGCCGCCTCCCCGCCTTAGCCTGCTTCTCCTCCTCCGAACCGGGCGAGGCCCACTGGGTGAGCAGCCGCACCCCGCGCCCCGCCTCTATTTTTTTCCCATGCGGTCGGGCCAGCCAGATTCGGCCCGATTCATTTTTTCCTGCCTGCGATTTTGTCAATTATCCAGAGATCAGCAGTTTTGCAGAATAGTCCCTGTTCTTCATGCATTTAATAACTCACAAAATGGTGCATCGGATTAAAATGATTTATATATGCAACTTGCTCAGAATTTTGTGTAGATTAATAATATCCAACTTTCACCTATGTTTAAAATGTTTAGAATGTTGTTTGCATTAATTTTGCTCTATGCCATGGTAATATGATTTAATTCATATCTAAATAACCGTAACTCCGTTTTTAATAAACTTTATATGTAAATGGGGTAGAATTTTGCCTAGTTTATCATGGTGGCATCACTTTGCATGTTAAACAACTCTAAACTTGTGTTTAGGACAGATCAGGACCAAACCTAATATTTGCACATGAGGATTTTCCGGAATTGTTGTTCGTTGCTTCCGGCCTCATTTAAACTTGCCTAGATTAGATAGTTTCATCATGTTTCCCCTCTAGCCATGTTTAACAACATTTAACATTGTTGGGTACATAAACGAGATCGAACTAAATAATTGATGTGGTGCTCCGTCAATATGCAACTCGTTGCATATTGAGCTCCACTTAATTTGTAGGATTGTTTGTGCATTTTGCCATGCCATGCCTCCTTAAACCGGACATGCATCATACTCGATTGTGCATCATGCCATGTTGATGTGTTGGTTGTTTACTATGTTGTGTGCTTCTTTTCCGGTGATTGCTTCTTCGGGTTGATTCCGGTAACGTCGAGTTTGTGAGGACCCGTTCATCTACGTCCGTTGTCTTCCTCATGGACTCGTTCTTCTTCCTTGCGGGATTTCAGGCAAGATGATCATACCCTCGAAATCACTACTATCTTTGCTATGCTAGTTTGCTCGCTCTTTTGCTATGCCATTGCTACGATGCCTACCACTTGCTTGTCAGCCTCCCAAATTGCCATGTTCAGCCTCTAACCCACCATTGTCCTAGCAAACCGTTGATTGGCTATGTTACCGCTTTGCTCAGCCCCTCTTATAGCGTTGTTAGTTGCAGGTGAAGATCGAAGTTTGTTCCTTGTTGGAACATGGAGACCGTTCCTTGTTGGAACATTTATTTACTTGTTGGGATATCACTATATATCTTATTTAATTAATGCATCTATATACTTGGTAAAGGGTGGAAGGCTCGGCCTTATGCCTGGTGTTTTGTTCCACTCTTGCTGCCCTAGTTTCCGTCATATCGGTGTTATGTTCTCGAATTTTGCGTCCCTTACGCGGTTGGGCTATAATGGGAACCCCTTGACAGTTCGCCTTAAGTAAAGCTTTGCCAGCAATGCCCAACATTGGTTTTACCATTTGCCACCTAGCCTTTTTCCCTTGGGAGTCACGCATCCCAAGGGTCATCTTTATTTTAACCCCCCCGGGCCAGTGCTTGTCGAAGCGTTGGTCCAAACTAGAGCCCCTTGCAACGCCACCTCGGGGAAACTTGAGGGCTGGTTTTAGTTGTACGGATTGCTTATCCGGTGTTGCCCTGAGAACGAGATATGTGCAGCTCCCATCAGGATGTCGGCGCATCGGGCGGTGTTGTTGGTTTAGTTTTACCCTGTCGAAATGTCTTGTTGTACCGGGATACCGAGTCTGATCGGAACGTCTCGGGTGGAGGTCTATTCCTTCGTTGACCGTGTGAGCTTGTCGTGGGCTAAGTTGGGACACCCTGTAGGGATTTGAACTTTCGAAAGCCGTGCCCCCGGTTATGGGCAGATGGGAATTTGTTAACGTCCGGTTGTAGAAAACCTGAACTTGACCTTAATTAAAATGAATCAACCGCGTGTGTAATCGTGATGGTCTCTTTCCGGCGGAGTCCGGGAAGTGAACACGGTTGGTGGAGTTATGCTTGACGTAGGTAGTCCTGGATCACTTCTTGATCATACTTTTATCGACCGTGCTTTGCCTTCTCTTCTCGCTCTCATTTGCGTATGTTAGCCACCATATATGCTAGTCGCTTGCTGCAGCTCCACCTCATACCTTTACCTTACCCATAAGCTTAAATAGTCTTGATCGCGAGGGTGCGAGATTGCTGAGTCCCCGTGGCTCACAGATACTTCCAAAACCAGCTTGCAGGTGCCGATGAGACCGTGCAGATGACGCTACCAAGCTCAGGAGGAGCTCGTTGGAGACCTTGTTCATTTGTGTTGTTTCGTTCTAGTTGATCAGTAGTGGAGCCCAGTTGGGGTCGATCGGGGACCTTTGTCGCAGTTGGGGTTCTTCTTTTATTTTGGTTCCGTATTCGGACCCTGAGTGTATTTGAATGATGTAATGTTTATTCATGTAATTGTGTGAAGTGGCGATTGTAAGCCAACTATGTATCCTTTTCCATATCATATTACATGGGTTGTGTGAAGATCACCTCACTTGCGACATTGCCTTCAATGCGATTATGCCTCTAAGTCGTGCCTCGACACGTGGGAGATATAGTCGCATCGAGGGTGTTACAAGTTGGTATCAGAGCCTTCCCCGACCTTAGGAGCCCCCATTGCTTGATCGTTTTTAGCAGCCGAGTTGTGTCTAGAAAAATGTTTTGAGTCATCTAGGAATTATATATCGGAGAGTTAGGGATTCTTTTTACTTCCCAGTCCCTTCATCGCTCTGGTAAGGCATCCTGACGTAGAGTTTTGACTCTTCTCTTCTCAAATTTCACTAAAAAAAATTTAGGATCACGCGAGTATCTTGGTTTTGTTCCGATGGCTTATGATGAGAATACTGTCTTGGTGCCTCCTGTCAGGGGTTTAGTGGAAGTGTCCCGGGGAGTTGAGCTCTGAGGTGTTGTCATCATAATTTTATCGTTGCAATTCTGGTATACTTGAGATATGTGCACGACATCGAAAATCTCCTTTATGCAGTTCGTTGGTGAGATAACCTCGACGCCACCCAGTACTGGGGCGGGAGTTCGGGAGTATCGCCATAACTTGTATAACGGATGCTTTTCGAAGGTTGAGGTAGATGGTTTCCGAAGGTTTCTTGGTTATGTGTTGAAGGATGGATACAGCTGGATGTAGGAATTGCTAGTTTGGGTGAGATATTATGCTTCCCCTGTATCCCCAACACCTGATTGCATAACCGGAAAGTTTCGGGAGTTTCATAGGTGGGAATTCAAGTAGCTCTTAGGATATCTTTCTGACAGATGTGTGATATGAAATTGGGGTTCGACGTCTAGTGGTTCGCCTATTCACGGTCGATTTTACAGTGGTCTCGTTGTGTCTTAAATAGTCCTTGGCTATGCTGACTCGGGGACGCTTGCACTGCCTTGTACATGATGGTGCTGTACGATCGAGCCCGTGTAGGTCCCACCACGAAAACTTCGGAAGAAATTTCGATCATATGTTTGTTCCGGCTTATTTTGCAAGCCAATCCTTTGTTTTGTTTTGTTTTGAGTTGCGGTATTCGAGTTGCTTCAAAGTCAAATGTTGATTCCATACCTTCCTCAAGTGGCGTTCTCATATTCCTATGCGAATACTAATCCTTCATGATAATTGAGTTTGTCATGTCAAGTTCTTTTCATCGGTGTGCTTCTCTTCAAGTGGATCCAATCATTTCAACTCCCGCAAGATCAATTATCACTTCTTCTCAATGGTGTTGTTTCATTCGTCCCAAGCTGCCTTTGTTTTTCCCTCCCTCCCACCCTTGTTTCTTCGAGGAACCATATTTCTTATTCAAGTATCCTTTTATTCATGTGAAGTCTCTCCATTCTTTCTCCACAATGTTCTTATCCGGTGATTCTCATGAAGATTTCAACGGAGCCTCAAGTTCATCATTGTTCATTCTCTTTCTTCTCCGGTGGATTCAAGTCAAGCGTTGTTGATCATATCCCTTTGCTCATTTCAAGGTTTTCTCATGCCGGTGCAATTCTTAATCATTCCACTTCTCGCTATTTATTTTTCCGGAGTGCTCAAGATATCCCGAAGACTCGTGTATCCACTCTGCATTCATTCAAGCTATTTCAAGGATGTTATATCATTCAAGCCATTTAATTTCAACCGGTGCTTTCTCTCTTTTAAATCATCTCAACGGTGTTTCTTTTGAGTGGGCCCTAACCCACAGGTCTTTTCCCAGGATCTTACCTGACTCTTCTTATTTTCCCGGAGATATTATCAAATTCTTTTCCAAGTTTGACGTAAGAATGAATTATCATCAGTCAAATGCTTTTTTCTCCAAGATCTTTCAAATTCTTTTCATCGTTGGTTCAACTTTTCCATTCTTCTTTATTCCGGAGTATCTTAACAATTTGGTGGTGTTTCTCATCGTCATCCTCGGATTTTGAAGACCGCAGAAGATTTCTCTCTCAATCTTGCTCCATTCTCTTCAAGTTTCGCGATTCGGTCTTGTTGCCATCCTCTCATAATTATTTGCGATTGTGAGATATTCTTTTCAACCATCCGGAGTAATTCAGGAGCCTTTTCAGTTTGTTCATCCGGAGCCCATCATCTAAGATTTATTAATTCTTAGCTTTCAGTTATCATTCTCCAATCCTACCGGTGCTTCGTTCAAGTGATCTATAATCAGTTCGTCATCTCTTCGTTCTCTTATATCTAAATTCTCCCAAGCATCTTCGTTCATTTGCTAATTCCTCCTGGTGTTTTCTTTATCTTTACTTCAATCATTTATAATTCTTACGATGGTTCTTTCAAGATCTCTCTTCCTTGTTCATCATATCAATTCATTTGTTGTTCCAATCCTACCGGTGGTTCGTTGAAGACGTTCTCAAGTTTGTGTTATATCTCTTTTAATCTTTTCGACGAGAATAAGTTATATGCCAAATCCGTTGATTGTCATCAATTTAAATTGGTGAAGGATAAGCATAATGCAATTCTTATTCTTGTTTCATCCAAATGATTAATTCTTATTCCGGAGGCTCATCAAAATTCTTGATCTCAATTGTTCATCTTTTCTTTCCTGGAGTTCCAAGATCTAATTATCACGGAGATTCGTTTAAATCATTGCGAGGCTTCAATCTTATTCTTTACATCATTCAATTATTTTGGATCTTTCTTTTGTTTACCGGAGATTCTTCATGAAGGTTCTACATGATGGTTCATCAAGGATTTAATTCATTCTCTAAATGTTCATCAAGTTTCTTTTCACAGAAACTCAAGCTTTCTTCATATTGCAATCCGGAGTGCAATTCTTTCTACCATATTACCGGAGGTGGTATTGTGTCATTCTTGATAATTTGAGTTCTTATTGTCATGATTCACATGTTGTCAAGATTGGGATATTTTAAATCCATCAATCTCGTCATTGGAATTATCTTGGGTTATATTTCACCAAAGCCTTCCCTAAGGATTGTTGCTATTTATGGTGCTTATAAATGACCCAAGTTCTTCTTTTATCCTCCCGGTAATATAGCCTTCTCGTCTCCTTGTTCTTGTCAATCCAATTCTTTTCCCGTGAGTGGCACGTTTTTCATCTCTTAATTTGAGAGGTATTCCATAAGACCATATCAAGCTTATTATTTTCGTTGTGGGTTTTCCAACAACTCCGTTCTAGCTTCTGTTGTAACCGTGCTCTCTCAAGATATTGTTTTCCCTTCGTTCACTCCATTCCATTCTTACTTTTGTTTCGGAGGCATTGTGATGTTCATCTTTTCAACCCGTCACCTCGTTTTGTCAAAGATCATGATCTTTCCATGCCTATACTTTTATCTGAGTGTTATGTCCTCTTTACAAGTATCCTCTCATCTTGTCAAGTTTAATTCCTTCCATTTACAGACGGAGTGCTGTCCAAATTATATCACTCTTATTCCTTCCCTATCTTGCTTAACCGGAGTATTGTGCCCCTTTGTTCAAGTTCTTGTCACCTTATCAAGTCTTGCATCCTTTTCTCAACCGGAGTGTCGTGTTTTCATTTGAGCTCTCTCATCTTATCAAATTTTGACTCTCTTCTCAACCGGAGTGCGATCTGAGATCTTTCTTACCCCTTGTTCCATTCATTCTATAGTTCCGCTGGCAGTGTGTTGTGATTTCATCAAGTATCTTCTCATCTTATCAAGACCTTATTCAATTCCTTTTTCTTTTCAACCAGAGTGCTGCCCGAATTTTGGGTTTTCCTTGACCCCCTTCCTTAACCGGAGTGTTTTTAATAAATATCTTCCCTTCAACCTCAAGGTTTCGCAATGCTCTTTGTCCCTCTTCTCTAACGGAGTGTTTTCGACCTTTGTTCACCTTCGCTGTATTTTTTTTTCTCGATTTGTTCAACCTCGCAAGGTTCTTTGGTTTCACTCGTTTGTCAAAGAAGCAACTTAGCTTTACCTCTCCTCTTTTCTCTTCCGTTGTTCCCCCGGTGCCATTCTAGATCTCGGGACGAGATCCTCTCGTAGTGGTGGAGTGTTGTAACGCCCCGAGACCGATGTGCCAGGTGTCCTCCGCTTATTCGCTGTTGTTGCCTTGTCATTGCTTGTGTGTCATGCATTGCATATCATGTCATCATGCGCATTTCATTTGCATACGTGTTCGTCTCATGCATCCGAGCTTTTTCCCCGTTGTCCGTTTTGCATTCCGGCGCTTCGTTCTCCTCCGGTGGCCATTTCTAGCCTTCTTTCGTGTGTGGGGATTAAACATTTCCGGATTGGACCGAGACTTGCCATGCGGCCTTGGTTTACTATCGGTAGACCGCCTGTCAAGTTTCGTACCATTTGGACTTCGTTTGATACTCCAACGGTTAACCGAGGGACCGAGAAGGCCTAGTGTGTGTTGCAGCCCAACACCCTTCCAAAGTGGCCCAAAACCCACCAAACTCTGCTCCATCGTCTCGGTCGTTCGATCACGATCGCGTGGGCGAAAACCGCACCTCATTTGGACTCTCCTAGCTCCCTCTATGCCTATATATACAACCCCCCTCCGAAATTCGCGGTTCATTCTTCCCCTAACCCTAAAAATTCCCAGATCCGCGCCGCCGGACGGAATCCCCACCTTCACCGGACATGTCCGCGCCCCTCCACGCCGCTCCAGCCAACCAGAGGCTGCCACGTCACCTCACCGCCGCCGCTAGCCAACCAGCGCGCGCCATCTGTCCGCTCGGTGCCCACTTCGCCGCACCACGCCACAGAGCCCGCGAGGCCCGCCGCAGGCCCTCTCCGGCCTGAGGCTCCCCACCGCGCCTCTCCTTCGTCCCCGCCGCCTCGGACGCTTCGCGCCGCCACCGACCCTCGCCAGAACGCCGCCGCAGTGCCGCGCCGGACTTGGCTCCGGTCATCACCAACCTTCGCCGAAGTCAAGCCCCGCCTCCTGCTCGTCCCCTCGTCGCCCAGCCCCGCTGACCTCGCCGTCGCCGGGAACGGAGCCCCCGCGGCCAGATCCGTCCGGATCCGCTGCAGCAGCGCCGCCCCGGCACCTCCCCGCGCCATTCTGCCCTCGCCGGAGGTCGGTTCCCGCCGCCGCCATGGCCTGCTGCCAAGAGAGGGCGACGCCACCAGCCACGTTCGCGTCCAAGTCCGGCCCAGATCCAAGGCCCAGTCAGCGCCTCCCGTCTGCCGTTGACCGCATCCTCGCGCGCGTGGGCCGCCGCCTCCGTCCCAGGCCTAGCGCGCTGCTCCCACCGGCCCAGCACCCCCCCGGCCAGCGCAGCGCCAGGCATAGCTCCAGCCGGGCCAGATCCACTTCGCCCCGGCCTGCCTCCACCGCCTCCCCGCATGAGCCGAAGCTCCCAGGCCCAGAGCGAGCCGCCTCCCCGCCTTAGCCTGCTTCTCCTCCTCCGAACCGGGCCAGGCCCACTGGGTGAGCAGCCGCACCCCGTGCCCCGCCTCTATTTTTTTCCCATGCAGTCGGGCCAGCCAGATTCGGCCCGATTCATTTTTTTCCTGCCTGCGATTTTGTCAATTATCCAGAGATCAGCAGTTTTGCAGAATAGTCCCTGTTCTTCATGCATTTAATAACTCACAAAATGGTGCATCGGATTAAAATGATTTATATATGCAACTTGCTCAGAATTTTGTGTAGATTAATAATATCCAACTTTCACCTATGTTTAAAATGTTTAGAATGTTGTTTGCATTAATTTTGCTCTATGCCATGCTAATATGATTTAATTCATATCTAAATAACCGTAACTCCGTTTTTAATAAACTTTATATGTAAATGGGGTAGAATTTTGCCTAGTTTATCATGGTGGCATCACTTTGCATGTTAAACAACTCTAAACTTGTGTTTAGGACAGATCAGGACCAAACCTAATATTTGCACATGAGGATTTTCCGGAATTGTTGTTCGTTGCTTCCGGCCTCATTTAAACTTGCCTAGATTAGATAGTTTCATCATGTTTCCCCTCTAGCCATGTTTAACAATATTTAACATTGTTGGGTACATAAACGAGATCGAACTAAATAATTGATGTGGTGCTCCGTCAATATGCAACTCGTTGCATATTGAGCTCCACTTAATTTGTAGGATTGTTTGTGCATTTTGCCATGCCATGCCTCCTTAAACCGGACATGCATCATACTCGATTGTGCATCATGCCATGTTGATGTGTTGGTTGTTTACTATGTTGTGTGCTTCTTTTCCGGTGATTGCTTCTTCGGGTTGATTCCGGTAACGTCGAGTTTGTGAGGACCCGTTCATCTACGTCCGTTGTCTTCCTCATGGACTCGTTCTTCTTCCTTGCGGGATTTCAGGCAAGATGATCATACCCTCGAAATCACTACTATCTTTGCTATGCTAGTTTGCTCGCTCTTTTGCTATGCCATTGCTACGATGCCTACCACTTGCTTGTCAGCCTCCCAAATTGCCATGTTCAGCCTCTAACCCACCATTGTCCTAGCAAACCGTTGATTGGCTA
This sequence comes from Triticum monococcum, assembly GCA_034509565.1. Taxonomy (NCBI): domain Eukaryota; kingdom Viridiplantae; phylum Streptophyta; class Magnoliopsida; order Poales; family Poaceae; genus Triticum; species Triticum monococcum. Next base: position 617,653,857 of record CM067846.1, read on the forward strand.
TGTTACCGCTTTGCTCAGCCCCTCTTATAGCGTTGTTAGTTGCAGGTGAAGATCGAAGTTTGTTCCTTGTTGGAACATGGAGACCGTTCCTTGTTGGAACATTTATTTACTTGTTGGGATATCACTATATATCTTATTTAATTAATGCATCTATATACTTGGTAAAGGGTGGAAGGCTCGGCCTTATGCCTGGTGTTTTGTTCCACTCTTGCTGCCCTAGTTTCCGTCATATCGGTGTTATGTTCCCGGATTTTGCGTCCCTTACGCGGTTGGGCTATAATGGGAACCCCTTGACAGTTCGCCTTAAGTAAAGCTTTGCCGGCAATGCCCAACATTGGTTTTACCATTTTCCACCTAGCCTTTTTCCCTTGGGAGTCACGCATCCCAAGGGTCATCTTTATTTTAACCCCCCCGGGCCAGTGCTTGTCGAAGCGTTGGTCCAAACTAGAGCCCCTTGCAACGCCACCTCGGGGAAACTTGAGGGCTGGTTTTAGTTGTACGGATTGCTTATCCGGTGTTGCCCTGAGAACGAGATATGTGCAGCTCCCATCAGGATGTCGGCGCGTCGGGCGGTGTTGTTGGTTTAGTTTTACCCTGTCGAAATGTCTTGTTGTACCGGGATACCGAGTCTGATCGGAACGTCTCGGGTGGAGGTCTATTCCTTCGTTGACCGTGTGAGCTTGTCGTGGGCTAAGTTGGGACACCCTGTAGGGATTTGAACTTTCGAAAGCCGTGCCCCCGGTTATGGGCAGATGGGAATTTGTTAACGTCCGGTTGTAGAAAACCTGAACTTGACCTTAATTAAAATGAATCAACCGCGTGTGTAATCGTGATGGTCTCTTTCCGGCGGAGTCCGGGAAGTGAACACGGTTGGTGGAGTTATGCTTGACGTAGGTAGTCCTGGATCACTTCTTGATCATACTTTTATCGACCGTGCTTTGCCTTCTCTTCTCGCTCTCATTTGCGTATGTTAGCCACCATATATGCTAGTCGCTTGCTGCAGCTCCACCTCATACCTTTACCTTACCCATAAGCTTAAATAGTCTTGATCGCGAGGGTGCGAGATTGCTGAGTCCCCGTGGCTCACAGATACTTCCAAAACCAGCTTGCAGGTGCCGATGAGACCGTGCAGATGACGCTACCAAGCTCAGGAGGAGCTCGTTGGAGACCTTGTTCATTTGTGTTGTTTCGTTCTAGTTGATCAGTAGTGGAGCCCAGTTGGGGTCGATCGGGGACCTTTGTCGCAGTTGGGGTTCTTCTTTTATTTTGGTTCCGTATTCGGACCCTGAGTGTATTTGAATGATGTAATGTTTATTCATGTAATTGTGTGAAGTGGCGATTGTAAGCCAACTATGTATCCTTTTCCATATCATATTACATGGGTTGTGTGAAGATCACCTCACTTGCGACATTGCCTTCAATGCGATTATGCCTCTAAGTCGTGCCTCGACACGTGGGAGATATAGTCGCATCGAGGGTGTTACAAGTTGGTATCAGAGCCTTCCCCGACCTTAGGAGCCCCCATTGCTTGATCGTTTTTAGCAGCCGAGTTGTGTCTAGAAAAATGTTTTGAGTCATCTAGGAATTATATATCGGAGAGTTAGGGATTCTTTTTACTTCCCAGTCCCTTCATCGCTCTGGTAAGGCATCCTGACGTAGAGTTTTGACTCTTCTCTTCTCAAATTTCACTAAAAAAAATTTAGGATCACGCGAGTATCTTGGTTTTGTTCCGATGGCTTATGATGAGAATACTGTCTTGGTGCCTCCTGTCAGGGGTTTAGTGGAAGTGTCCCGGGGAGTTGAGCTCTGAGGTGTTGTCATCATAATTTTATCGTTGCAATTCTGGTATACTTGAGATATGTGCACGACATCGAAAATCTCCTTTATGCAGTTCGTTGGTGAGATAACCTCGACGCCACCCAGTACTGGGGCGGGAGTTCGGGAGTATCGCCGTAACTTGTATAACGGATGCTTTTCGAAGGTTGAGGTAGATGGTTTCCGAAGGTTTCTTGGTTATGTGTTGAAGGATGGATACAGCTGGATGTAGGAATTGCTAGTTTGGGTGAGATATTATGCTTCCCCTGTATCCCCAACACCTGATTGCATAACCGGAAAGTTTCGGGAGTTTCATAGGTGGGAATTCAAGTAGCTCTTAGGATATCTTTCTGACAGATGTGTGATATGAAATTGGGGTTCGACGTCTAGTGGTTCGCCTATTCACGGTCGATTTTACAGTGGTCTCGTTGTGTCTTAAAGAGTCCTTGGCTATGCTGACTCGGGGACGCTTGCACTGCCTTGTACATGATGGTGCTGTACGATCGAGCCCGTGTAGGTCCCACCACGAAAACTTCGGAAGAAATTTCGATCATATGTTTGTTCCGGCTTATTTTGCAAGCCAATCCTTTGTTTTGTTTTGTTTTGAGTTGCGGTATTCGAGTTGCTTCAAAGTCAAATGTTGATTCCATACCTTCCTCAAGTGGCGTTCTCATATTCCTATGCGAATACTAATCCTTCATGATAATTGAGTTTGTCATGTCAAGTTCTTTTCATCGGTGTGCTTCTCTTCAAGTGGATCCAATCATTTCAACTCCCGCAAGATCAATTATCACTTCTTCTCAATGGTGTTGTTTCATTCGTCCCAAGCTGCCTTTGTTTTTCCCTCCCTCCCACCCTTGTTTCTTCGAGGAACCATATTTCTTATTCAAGTATCCTTTTATTCATGTGAAGTCTCTCCATTCTTTCTCCACAATGTTCTTATCCGGTGATTCTCATGAAGATTTCAACGGAGCCTCAAGTTCATCATTGTTCATTCTCTTTCTTCTCCGGTGAATTCAAGTCAAGCGTTGTTGATCATATCCCTTTGCTCATTTCAAGGTTTTCTCATGCCGGTGCAATTCTTAATCATTCCACTTCTCGCTATTTATTTTTCCGGAGTGCTCAAGATATCCCGAAGACTCGTGTATCCACTCTGCATTCATTCAAGCTATTTCAAGGATGTTATATCATTCAAGCCATTTAATTTAAACCGGTGCTTTCTCTCTTTTAAATCATCTCAACGGTGTTTCTTTTGAGTGGGCCCTAACCCACAGGTCTTTTCCCAGGATCTTACCTGACTCTTTTTATTTTCCCGGAGATATTATCAAATTCTTTTCCAAGTTTGACGTAAGAATGAATTATCATCAGTCAAATGCTTTTTTCTCCAAGATCTTTCAAATTCTTTTCATCGTTGGTTCAACTTTTCCATTCTTCTTTATTCCGGAGTATCTTAACAATTTGGTGGTGTTTCTCATCGTCATCCTCGGATTTTGAAGACCGCAGAAGATTTCTCTCTCAATCTTGCTCCATTCTCTTCAAGTTTCGCGATTCGGTCTTGTTGCCATCCTCTCATAATTATTTGCGATTGTGAGATATTCTTTTCAACCATCCGGAGTAATTCAGGAGCCTTTTCAGTTTGTTCATCCGGAGCCCATCATCTAAGATTTATTAATTCTCAGCTTTCAGTTATCATTCTCCAATCCTACCGGTGCTTCGTTCAAGTGATCTATAATCAGTTCGTCATCTCTTCGTTCTCTTATATCTAAATTCTCCCAAGCATCTTCGTTCATTTGCTAATTCCTCCTGGTGTTTTCTTTATCTTTACTTCAATCATTTATAATTCTTACGATGGTTCTTTCAAGATCTCTCTTCCTTGTTCATCATATCAATTCATTTGTTGTTCCAATCCTACCGGTGGTTCGTTGAAGACGTTCTCAAGTTTGTGTTATATCTCTTTTAATCTTTTCGACGAGAATAAGTTATATGCCAAATCCGTTGATTGTCATCAATTTAAATTGGTGAAGGATAAGCATAATGCAATTCTTATTCTTGTTTCATCCAAATGATTAATTCTTATTCCGGAGGCTCATCAAAATTCTTGATCTCAATTGTTCATCTTTTCTTTCCTGGAGTTCCAAGATCTAATTATCACGGAGATTCGTTTAAATCATTGCGAGGCTTCAATCTTATTCTTTACATCATTCAATTATTTTGGATCTTTCTTTTGTTTACCGGAGATTCTTCATGAAGGTTCTACATGATGGTTCATCAAGGATTTAATTCATTCTCTAAATGTTCATCAAGTTTCTTTTCACAGAAACTCAAGCTTTCTTCATATTGCAATCCGGAGTGCAATTCTTTCTACCATATTACCGGAGGTGGTATTGTGTCATTCTTGATAATTTGAGTTCTTATTGTCATGATTCACATGTTGTCAAGATTGGGATATTTTAAATCCATCAATCTCGTCATTGGAATTATCTTGGGTTATATTTCACCAAAGCCTTCCCTAAGGATTGTTGCTATTTATGGTGCTTATAAATGACCCAAGTTCTTCTTTTATCCTCCCGGTAATATAGCCTTCTCGTCTCCTTGTTCTTGTCAATCCAATTCTTTTCCCGTGAGTGGCACGTTTTTCATCTCTTAATTGGAGAGGTATTCCATAAGACCATATCAAGCTTATTATTTTCGTTGTGGGTTTTCCAACAACTCCGTTCTAGCTTCTGTTGTAACCGTGCTCTCTCAAGATATTGTTTTCCCTTCGTTCACTCCATTCCATTCTTACTTTTGTTTCGGAGGCATTGTGATGTTCATCTTTTCAACCCGTCACCTTGTTTTGTCAAAGATCATGATCTTTCCATGCCTATACTTTTATCTGAGTGTTGTGTCCTCTTTACAAGTATCCTCTCATCTTGTCAAGTTTAATTCCTTCCATTTACAGACGGAGTGCTGTCCAAATTATATCACTCTTATTCCTTCCCTATCTTGCTTAACCGGAGTATTGTGCCCCTTTGTTCAAGTTCTTGTCGCCTTATCAAGTCTTGCATCCTTTTCTCAACCGGAGTGTCGTGTTTTCATTTGAGCTCTCTCATCTTATCAAATTTTGACTCTCTTCTCAACCGGAGTGCAATCTGAGATCTTTCTTACCCCTTGTTCCATTCATTCTACAGTTCCGCTGGCAGTGTGTTGTGATTTCATCAAGTATCTTCTCATCTTATCAAGACCTTATTCAATTCCTTTTTCTTTTCAACCAGAGTGCTGCCCGAATTTTGGGTTTTCCTTGACCCCCTTCCTTAACCGGAGTGTTTTTAATAAATATCTTCCCTTCAACCTCAAGGTTTCGCAATGCTCTTTGTCCCTCTTCTCTAACGGAGTGTTTTCGACCTTTGTTCACCTTCGCTGTATTTTTTTTTCTCGATTTGTTCAACCTCGCAAGGTTCTTTGGTTTCACTCATTTGTCAAAGAAGCAACTTAGCTTTACCTCTCCTCTTTTCTCTTCCGTTGTTCCCCCGGTGCCATTCTAGATCTCGGGACGAGATCCTCTCATAGTGGTGGAGTGTTGTAACGCCCCGAGACCGATGTGCCAGGTGTCCTCCGCTTATTCGCTGTTGTTGCCTTGTCATTGCTTGCGTGTCATGCATTGCATATCATGTCATCATGCGCATTTCATTTGCATACGTGTTCGTCTCATGCATCCGAGCTTTTTCCCCGTTGTCCGTTTTGCATTCCGGCGCTTCGTTCTCCTCCGGTGGCCATTTCTAGCCTTCTTTCGTGTGTGGGGATTAAACATTTCCGGATTGGACCGAGACTTGCCATGCGGCCTTGGTTTACTATCGGTAGACCGCCTGTCAAGTTTCATACCATTTGGACTTCGTTTGATACTCCAACGGTTAACCGAGGGACCGAGAAGGCCTAGTGTGTGTTGCAGCCCAACACCCTTCCAAAGTGGCCCAAAACCCACCAAACTCTGCTCCATCGTCTCGGTCGTTCGATCACGATCGCGTGGGCGAAAACCGCACCTCATTTGGAATCTCCTAGCTCCCTCTATGCCTATATATACAACCCCCCTCCGAAATTCGCGGTTCATTCTTCCCCTAACCCTAAAAATTCCCAGATCCGCGCCGCCGGACGGAATCCCCACCTTCACCGGACATGTCCGCGCCCCTCCACGCCGCTCCAGCCAACCAGAGGCTGCCACGTCACCTCGCCGCCGCCGCTAGCCAACCAGCGCGCGCCATCTGTCCGCTCGGTGCCCACTTCGCCGCACCACGCCACAGAGCCCGCGAGGCCCGCCGCAGGCCCTCTCCGGCCTGAGGCTCCCCGCCGCGCCTCTCCTTCGTCCCCGCCGCCTCGGACGCTTCGCGCCGCCACCGACCCTCGCCGGAACGCCGCCGCAGTGCCGCGCCGGACTTGGCTCCGGTCATCACCAACCTTCGCCGAAGTCAAGCCCCGCCTCCTGCTCGTCCCCTCGTCGCCCAGCCCCGCTGACCTCGCCGTCGCCGGGAACGGAGCCCCCGCGGCCAGATCCGTCCGGATCCGCTGCAGCAGCGCCGGCCCGGCACCTCCCCGCGCCATTCTGCCCTCGCCGGAGGTCGGTTCCCGCCGCCGCCATGGCCTGCTGCCAAGAGAGGGCGACGCCACCAGCCCCGTTCGCGTCCGAGTCCGGCCCAGATCCAAGGCCCAGTCAGCGCCTCCCGTCTGCCGTTGACCGCATCCTCGCGCGCGTGGGCCGCCGCCTCCGTCCCAGGCCTAGCGCGCTGCTCCCACCGGCCCAGCACCCCCCGGCCAGCGCAGCGCCAGGCATAGCTCCAGCCGGGCCAGATCCACTTCGCCCCGGCCTGCCTCCACCGCCTCCCCGCATGAGCCGAAGCTCCCAGGCCCAGAGCGAGCCGCCTCCCCGCCTTAGCCTGCTTCTCCTCCTCCGAACCGGGCCAGGCCCACTGGGTGAGCAGCCGCACCCCGCGCCCCGCCTCTATTTTTTTCCCATGCGGTCGGGCCAGCCAGATTCGGCCCGATTCATTTTTTTCCTGCCTGCGATTTTGTCAATTATCCAGAGATCAGCAGTTTTGCAGAATAGTCCCTGTTCTTCATGCATTTAATAACTCACAAAATGGTGCATCGGATTAAAATTATTTATATATGCAACTTGCTCAGAATTTTGTGTAGATTAATAATATCCAACTTTCACCTATGTTTAAAATGTTTAGAATGTTGTTTGCATTAATTTTGCTCTATGCCATGCTAATATGATTTAATTCATATCTAAATAACCGTAACTCCGTTTTTAATAAACTTTATATGTAAATGGGGTAGAATTTTGCCTAGTTTATCATGGTGGCATCACTTTGCATGTTAAACAACTCTAAACTTGTGTTTAGGACAGATCAGGACCAAACCTAATATTTGCACATGAGGATTTTCCGGAATTGTTGTTCGTTGCTTCCGGCCTCATTTAAACTTGCCTAGATTAGATAGTTTCATCATGTTTCCCCTCTAGCCATGTTTAACAACATTTAACATTGTTGGGTACATAAACGAGATCGAACTAAATAATTGATGTGGTGCTCCGTCAATATGCAACTCGTTGCATATTGAGCTCCACTTAATTTGTAGGATTGTTTGTGCATTTTGCCATGCCATGCCTCCTTAAACCGGACATGCATCATACTCGATTGTGCATCATGCCATGTTGATGTGTTGGTTGTTTACTATGTTGTGTGCTTCTTTTCCGGTGATTGCTTCTTCGGGTTGATTCCGGTAACGTCGAGTTTGTGAGGACCCGTTCATCTACGTCCGTTGTCTTCCTCATGGACTCGTTCTTCTTCCTTGCGGGATTTCAGGCAAGATGATCATACCCTCGAAATCACTACTATCTTTGCTATGCTAGTTTGCTCGCTCTTTTGCTATGCCATTGCTACGATGCCTACCACTTGCTTGTCAGCCTCCCAAATTGCCATGTTCAGCCTCTAACCCACCATTGTCCTAGCAAACCGTTGATTGGCTATGTTACCGCTTTGCTCAGCCCCTCTTATAGCGTTGTTAGTTGCAGGTGAAGATCGAAGTTTGTTCCTTGTTGGAACGTGGAGACCGTTCCTTGTTGGAACATTTATTTACTTGTTGGGATATCACTATATATCTTATTTAATTAATGCATCTATATACTTGGTAAAGGGTGGAAGGCTCGGCCTTATGCCTGGTGTTTTGTTCCACTCTTGCTGCCCTAGTTTCCGTCATATCGGTGTTATGTTCCCGGATTTTGCGTCCCTTACGCGGTTGGGCTATAATGGGAACCCCTTGACAGTTCGCCTTAAGTAAAGCTTTGCCAGCAATGCCCAACATTGGTTTTACCATTTGCCACCTAGCCTTTTTCCCTTGGGAGTCGCGCATCCCAAGGGTCATCTTTATTTTAACCCCCCCGGGCCAGTGCTTGTCGAAGCGTTGGTCCAAACTAGAGCCCCTTGCAGCGCCACCTCGGGGAAACTTGAGGGCTGGTTTTAGTTGTACGGATTGCTTATCCGGTGTTGCCCTGAGAACGAGATATGTGCAGCTCCCATCAGGATGTCGGCGCATCGGGCGGTGTTGCTGGTTTAGTTTTACCCTGTCGAAATGTCTTGTTGTACCGGGATATCGAGTCTGATCGAAACGTCTCGGGTGGAGGTGTATTCCTTCGTTGACCGTGAGAGCTTGTCGTGGGCTAAGTTGGGACACCCTGCAGGGATTTGAACTTTCGAAAGCCGTGCCCGCGGTTATGGGCAGATGGGAATTTGTTAACGTCCGGTTGTAGAAAACCTGAACTTGACCTTAATTAAAATGAATCAACCGCGTGTGTAATCGTGATGGTCTCTTTCCGGCGGAGTCCGGGAAGTGAACACGGTTGGTGGAGTTATGCTTGACGTAGGTAGTCCAGGATCACTTCTTGATCATACTTTTATCGACCGTGCTTTGCCTTCTCTTCTCTCTCTCATTTGCGTATGTTAGCCACCATATATGCTAGTCGCTTGCTGCAGCTCCACCTCATACCTTTACCTTACCCATAAGCTTAAATAGTCTTGATCGCGAGGGTGCGAGATTGCTGAGTCCCCGTGGCTCACAGATACTTTCAAAACCAGCTTGCAGGTGCCGATGAGACCGTGCAGATGACGCTACCAAGCTCAGGAGGAGCTCGTTGGAGACCTTGTTCATTTGTGTTGTTTCGTTCTAGTTGATCAGTAGTGGAGCCCAGTTGGGGTCGATCGGGGACCTTTGTCGTAGTTGGGGTTCTTCTTTTATTTTGGTTCCGTAGTCGGACCCTGAGTGTATTTGAATGATGTAATGTTTATTCATGTAATTGTGTGAAGTGGCGATTGTAAGCCAACTATGTATCCTTTTCCATATCATATTACATGGGTTGTGTGAAGATCACCTCACTTGCGACATTGCCTTCAATGCGATTATGCCTCTAAGTCGTGCCTCGACACGTGGGAGATATAGTCGCATCGAGGGTGTTACAGTTTGGACATCGAAAGTGTTCCAGGTGAAACCGCGATTTTACCGGAGTACCGGGAGGTTACCGAAACCCCCCGGTTACTTAATGGGCCTTAGTGGGCCTAGGTGGAAGAGAGGAGAGGAGGCAAGGGCTGGCCGCGCCCCCCTCCCCCCTAGTCCGAATAGGACAAGGAGAGGGGGCGGCGCCCCCCTTCCTTCCTTCTCCTCCACTCCTTCCTCCTCCCAAGTCCTATTCCAACTAGGAAAGGGGGGGGAGTCCTACTCCCGGTGGGAGTAGGACCCCTCCTGGCGCGCCCCAAGCCTGGCCGCACCTCTCCCCCTTGCTGCTTTATATACGGGGGCAGGGGCACCCCAGAGACACAACATTAGATCATTGATCTCTTAGCCGTGTGCGGTGCCCCCCTCCACCATAGTCCACCTCGATAATACTGTAGCGGTGCTTAGGCGAAGCCCTGCGTCGATAGAACATCAACATCGTCACCACGCCGTCGTGCTGACGAAACTCTCCCTCAACACTCGGCTGGATCGGAGTTAGAGGGACGTCATTAGGCTGAACGTGTGCTGAACTCGGAGGTGCTGTGCGTTCGGTACTTGATCGGCCGGGTCGTGAAGACGTATGACTACATCAACCGCGTTGTGCTAACGCTTCCGCTTTCGGTCTACGAGGGTACGTGGACAACACTCTCCCCTCTCGTTGCTATGCATCACCATGATCTTGCGTGTGCGTAGAATTTTTTTGAAATTACTACGTTCCCCAACACTATGGTGGCGCGATCCAGCCGTGGCGTCGCAGTCAGGCGAAGCCGATGCGGGCCAAGGGGGAGGCGCCGTGGGTGAAGTTGACTTGGTGCGGTTGCCGCCGACGCGCTGCAGGCACGCAGCGGTGCTGTCCAGGTGTGACATCGAGCTCCATCTCATGGTGATGTGGTAAACCGGCCGGCGAGAAGACCATCCTGTTGAGCCACGGTGAGGCCCTGGCTTGGGCATGTTCGCATGGCAAGGAATGTGGGAGGACTGCGATGGGGAAGGGATTCATCCTGTGGAGTATATAGGAAGGGAAAATGATATATGTGAGCATTGGAATAGGAAGGGGAGAAGCCAGCGCAAATCAGTGTGGTATGCTTCCATCAGTTTTGGTGAGCACTTAATAATGGGATGCATGTTGGGTCGAGTAATGGGCTGCATGTGCTTGCTCACGTGCGTTCATTTTTCTAGTTGATTTTGTGGAAGTCTGGTGATTTATTATTGGGCTTCATGTGCTTGCATGTGCCATTTTTTTCTAAGGTAGAAATTTTGAGAGCCGATGATGTGGCAGTGTTGCTGATGTGGATAGTTTGCATGTTGAGATAGAAAAGATAGTGGGGATGAATCTCTTAGGTATATAGGATTTCGTTCAGACTATGTTTCTACCCCTTTTTTTTTGAAAGGAAAGCCTCTTGGCACTAATATTTAGTGTTTAACAGAGATACTCCTACATCATTCAGCACATGTTGTAAGAGAAAATTAGGTTGATCATCATCCCACCAGAACATCAATTGCAAATCATAAGCATGTCTAGCTAAAAAGTGTGCCAACGTGTTTGCTTCCTTGGGACAGTGCCGAAAAGTGATTGAACGGATTCCGTGTGCGAGCTGAAAGCAGTCCACCAGAATTGCTGAATACTAGTGGTTGGGGCGCACCCGTGGCGCGCCGCCTGAGAGGAATCTCGGCGGTGCCAGGTTGGGTGCGCCCCTTTCACTTTTCTGGGTGTACCGCATAGTGCTATTGCATGAGAGAGCATGAAAGTAGTGCAATCTGTTGACTGCACTACATGATCGATGCAACACACTGACACGATAGATCATCTTTAGAATTAAAGACAGTTACATCATATATATTATCAGGTGCCTTAGAGGTTACATGACCGATGACATAGATGGCATTGGTTCAAAAGCAACGGCAGCATCCAAAAGCGGGGCACGATCAATCAACCTCATGGGAACATTTTCATTTCTTTTTTGGAAAAGGAAGTTATGCCCAAATAATTTCCTGTCAATGAGTAGAACCAGCTCACCTCTCCATCTTCCTCCAACTCGCTTATCCCGGTCGAAATGGCAAGGATGGGCCAGTTTGGGAGAAGATGAAGAAGTGGCACCGACGCCATGGTCGTACGTGCATGTACCAGTCTAAGTGTGGCACTGGCACAACGAAGCAGCCGACGTTGAACCAATCTTTGTCATCCTGACCCCCAGCTACTTGTTGCTTTCCATCCCGCTGAACATACTCGACAATGTAATGACACTTGAAATTCTGAAAGATTGAGAAAATAGAGGCTAGGTGTAATGAGCTATGAGACTAAAACCACCAACGAGCGCACGCACCTGAGTCCGTCGACGCGGCCTTGGTATTCTTGGTGGTGACCTCCTTAGCTTTTCTTAGCAATGACAGGATCTCATTCAATGTCTCAGATTCAGATGGAACGCCAGCACTGATGTTGCTATTTACTCTTTGTAGGAACACATATTTAGATCTAGACGAAAAAAATAGCAAGGACATACTGGAGGTGTCACCTTTTGTTAGCACCAACTACATTCTCATTGGTATCGATTGTTTCATCCCGTTCACCAATCTTCTGCTTGTCATAGTTGTGCCCAACTCTTTAACATAGGAGTGACAGAGGAATTAGTGCATATGAAATTTAGGTGAATCACTATGTATGCAACATAGGTGAATTTACTGCCGATGAATTTTGTCAAGTGTCATCCTGAGTGAATAAATAATTCAAATGATGCATATTTAAGATAGATACACAAGAGTACCCAGCGAGTTGTCCATAGGGGAGGTTGGGATGCACTTGTTGTAAGAGTGTGAGATGATAGTATTAGAAGTGAATGATTTTTTTATGTGGGTGTACTTACTAATACTTAAATAAACAGGAAAAATTGGAATGGAAGAAAAATAAGATGCTCGGACTAAATCTGACAGTACAAATGCCGCACTACTTGACAACAACCAGCAACACAGAATTAGCTAATCAAAGTAGGTTATGTGTTCATCTTTTCATCTTCAGTAGATCATAGTTTCATGTTCCAGATTGTTGGATATCAAAAGAAATAGTATCAAATAAAGTCAAACTACCAAAGCCAGAAGATCACCTCCTAAATATAAGGTTTCAGTCACAGCCAAAACAAAAGGGTAATAGCTGATCATATGACACCAAATTTACTATGACCAAATTGCAACCTCTCTAAGGAAACGTAGAGTTAATTCAGTTGGGACATAAGACACATGTTGACTGGTCAATTATGCACACACAGGAAGGGATGAAAGATCTAAAAATGCAACAATTATGGTGAGGACTCAAGCAAAATATACCTGTTCTGCTCATCTTAGTTTTGCATACATCTCTCCCCCTCCCTCTCTCTATCTCCCCCTCCCTCTGAAAAATCTCCACTGCATCCCCAGTGAAAAGGACAGAACAATTTTTTAGAGTAAACATAGTAAAACAAAATCCTTTTTTACTGAGATCTCAAGCATGTTTTGGTTGTTCCTGCAACAACAACAGAAAATTCAGTACACTACACAAGAGCAAGAAGCAAGGGGTCAAACTTGCTACTGAAAACAACAGGAAAATATATGCAAAGAAAACACTAAGCTGGCCCATCTTAGCGGCGGCTACTGAATATATAGTATGTTTAGCTATAAAACCTTGTATGCGCTTGATTTGGCAGCTAATTTATATCAGGTCAAGTAGACAAGAAAACAATTATCCTAGTAGTATTATCGCAAAAGAAATGATTAATCTACGGCTGCCTACCTCCGTGAAATTGCTCTCCTTCTACGCACGGTTACAACAACATTTTCTTCCAAGATGGCCACACTACTGAATGAGAGTAAGTAAATTTTCTATATAAGCACCTACATACTCCCTCCATTCCTAAATATAAGTCCTTGTAGATATTCCAATATGAACTGCATACGGAGCAAAATGAGTGCATCTATATTCTAAAATATGTCTATATACATCTGTATGTAGTCCCTGGGAAATCTCTAAAAAGACTTATATTCAGAAATGGAGGGAATATAACTTTGCCTAATGAATGAGGATAGTAGCAAACTCAATGACTCATTTTTTGTTCTTCCTAATTGAACCTTCTTAATGATAAAATTCCAGACCACATAAAATTGAGTCTAGGTTGGATCGGACTCACCGGTGCGCAGAGCTCGGCCGGCCGCCGAGAATGACAAAGATAGGCCTGGGATGGAAGGTACAGGAGGTCGAACCTCCGCCCTGCCCCTCCTGCCCTATGTACCGCATCTGGGCAATAAAAGGAGCACGGAACTGCCCTGTTGCAAAAATTAAATAGATCCACCAGACTTGGCCCCAGCAGTCCTTAACAAAAAAGTTGTAGTCTCCTTGTACACCAAACCACTTTCCCTAAAAACAGCAAGAATAAGAAATCAGCAATTCCGCAACCAAATATGGATACTCGACTTCAGTAAATCAGTTCAGTTGTTAAATAAACGGGTAGTGTAAACTACAGAAATATTGGCGTTGGACTAAATCCACTTGAGTGAGAAAAGTTCATTTATTCTTGGCTAAAGCAAAAATGGCTTAGTACATGACACCAGTTCTAATATCCTTGTGACTCCTTTCCGCAGATGTAACAAACAGTTATTCAAAATGAGTCGGATAACTGCTTACCTATCTTGTGCCAAGCTGGGTGGCTGCGGTACAGTGATCATTCACTTACGTTCTGAATTTAACACTCCAGTGCAACCAGGACCCAGCAGCAAACACAACAGATCTGCAGCCTCCTGCAAGAACAACAAATCCATGCATCGAATCTATCTTAACACCAAATCTCATCTCATGCATTGAATCAATCAGCAGTTTTTCAGGGCTGCAGATTAACTGAACAGATATACGGTGTATTCATCACCAGCTAAATCCTGAAGATACAGAGACATTCGGGCATAAATTAATGAATGAGGCAGTAGAATACTAAATCGAAACAACAGACACAAATGGAGGAGACCTACATCTATATTCAATAAATGAGATAAAGTTCAGATTCTTGATAGCCTATAACTATTCTTGCTTGTAATATTAATATTACAGAAAATAGAACTAAAAATTCAGATACGCATAACTGGCAATAGATCTTCATAGCATACTTGTACTTCCTAAGGATTTTAGTTGGTGCTATTCAATCACCCACAAAAATCAGGCCTCCTTGTGAGCTCATGATAGAAAACGGTAATTCTACCAAGTACAAACAAGTGCACAGATTGAACTTTAGTAAACCAGGTCACTTCTTAAAATATATGGATAACACAAACGAAATAATGGTATTGGACTGAATCTACTTGAGTCAGTGAAGTTCATTGGTGCTTGGCTAAAGCAACCTATTTCATCTCTGTTCATTGGTGCTTGGCTAAAGCAACCTGTGCTTCTGCGCAAGCAGTAAGCTGTGACATGGAAGGCACATAGGACATAGCCACAAATTAGTACAAGCACAACAAATTGAATACTACTCAAATGGCAACATACTGCGTTTTTAATGCACCAAATGTCATCCCTCATGAACAGATTTAAGAATCAATTAGCAGTTCAGGACTGCAAATTAACTGAATAGATATGCGCTGTACTACTATTCATCATTAGCTAAATCCTGACGATACAGAGACATTCGGGTACAAACTTAACGAATGAAGCAGTAGAATACAATATGGGAAGACATCACAAATCATAGAAAGGATGATCTTCCCAAACGAAAGCAGATCAACAAGGACAACTTTCTGTAAATTGGCAGAACATTAGCTTCTCACTTCCCTATGTAAAATTAAACTCAAACTACATCGACACCGAAATCAAGTTGTATTTAATTGACAGTTGTTACCTCAACAAAAGCATTGGTAGAAAGTAGCAACACTATCAACACGATCGTTTCAACCATATGTACGAACACATCATGATTGCCAAAGAAGAACTTCCCACATTATTTGTACTCAACAACTGATTCATTGGTGCCAAATGGTCTATCTCTGGACGAGGATAACAGGATTTTCTTTTCTCCCTAAATAGGAACCTACAGAGGAAATTAGTGAAGATACACGAGAGCTGCATCTGTATTCAGTAATTCAGATGAACCAGTAGAGTGGAATCAAGCAAGATCCATTCACATGTAAACTTGGACATGCAGTGGAAAAATCATGCAGCAAGTACCCATCAAGAAATAGTCATCATTATATTCTCACAGTATCCAATCTAATTCCAAGATAGATGGTGCTAAAAAGGGAAAAATCAACTCCACACAGTAGAGCATATATGCTTTGAGTAAACATGTGAACAATCCAAATTTAAAATGAATCTCTTGATTACATAACATATTATCTTATATCCACGAAAACGAAACTGGAGAGGTTAGTACAAATATGCAATAAAACAAACTTACTTGCCAAATTTCTTAAAGATATTTCTGCAGCCTGATGCCGTACTTCTTTCCTTGTACTACCAACACCTTCACCCAACCTAATTAAATGAAGCAAGCTCAAGAACACTAAAGGAGACAATAACAAAATTTTGCAAACCAATCCGCTTAGAGGACAGGAGTTAGCGGGGAAGGGAGGGGAGGTGGGGAGGGGCGCACCAGATCAGACGTCTTGATGAGGCCCTCCAGGCAGGAGTTGTTCATGATGTGGAGGCAGGGGAAGGAGATGCAGCCGGCGAGGTGGGGCGGGGGTGGGTCGACGAGGTGGTCAACAGCGAGGACAGAGTGCGGGGTCTCGGCCATGAGCTTCTCACAGAGGTGGGAGGAGATGAACCCGTCGGCCTAGATCACGCAGATGGTGAGCAGCGCTACGAGCACGCCGTCCAGATCCAACCTGCCGCCGTTGGCAGGCGTCGGCGTCGGTGGCGACATGTCCCGACGGTCGCGTGAGCTGATCCAGGTCGAAGGATGGTATTTTTTTGGAGAGGGGAGGAGAGGTTGCGTGCTCGGGAAAGAAAGGCATGTGGGGCTCGAGGTTCATCTCCCCTTTTCTTTCTTCTGAACGAAGGAAGGACGAGGCCCAAAGGCAGAACTCCCCTCGTTTCATTTCATTGGCTAGAAACAGAAGGCCGGCCCCAGTCCAACTCGTTCTCCAATTGGCCAACACGCAAAATGCATCTTTGTCAATGTGGCATAGGCGAGCACCCGCACCTTACGCGAATCCTATTGTGTTTAATGGGGCCAAAACCTCAGATACTCCATTGCAAGCATTGATGATCTCCAAGCAATCAGATTCCACAATTACTTTAGAGCATCCAATCCGCTAAGCTACTTGGAGGTCCCGTCGCACAACAATTGCTTCCGCTGTAGCTACATCAGGAACCACTCCGAAAGGTTCTGCAACTCCTGCCAAAGCTTCACCCCTGCTGTTGCGAACAATGGCAGTCAGGGAGCCCGAACCATCCTAAAAATGAAGATGCATCAGTGTTCAATTTATATGTTCCAAACGTCGCTTTTCTCACAGCGGGGTTTATCTGAAAGACTATGTTTCTACCTGTTTGAGAATGTTCTCATGAAATGTGGTTGATATATGTGTCAGGCGTGACTAAGGCGACGCTGGACCGGGATTGTGTCATGTCTGTTAGAGTTCCATTACACACATGACCTTTCGTTAATTAGCACATGCTAATTTATGAATCATCATTAGCGGTCATCCATCGAACGAACAGCTGTACAGACATGTCTTTTTCATCTCTCTCATAATTGTGACCAACACATCTTTGAGATGCCTCTTCCAAATGAATGTATATATTTGAGAAAAAGAAATCGAGAGTGTTTGTTCATTCCATTTTCTCTGTTAACATGTTGTCATTGGTGACACACTACTTGGGAAAGTCGTATAGGTAGAGTCACATTAGTGGTGGGTGATACGTCCATTTTGCATTATGCTTTTATATCTATATTTATTGCATTATGGGCTGTTATTTCACTTTATGTCACAATACTTATGGCTATTCTCTCTTATTTTACAAGGTTTACATGAAGAGGGAGAATGCCGGCAGCTGGAATTCTCGACTGGAAAAGGAGCAAATATTAGAGACCTATTTTGCGCAACTCCAAAAGTCCTGAAACTCCATGGAACATCTTAAAATAAATAAAGAAAAATCCTCGCCAAAGATGAAGGTGTAGGATCGTAAGTATGTCTAGAGGGGGGTGATTAGACTACTTGACCAAATAAATACCTAACCTTTTCCCAATTTTAGTTCTTGGCAGATTTTAGTTATTTTAGGACAAGTCAAGCAATCATCACACAATTCAAGCAAGCATGCAAAGAGTATATTGGCAGCGGAAAGTAAAGCATGCAACTTGCAAGAATGTAAAGGGAAGGGTTTGGAGAATTCAAACGCAATTGGAGACACGGATGTTTTCCCGTGGTTCGGATAGGTGGTGCTATCCTACATCCACGTTGATGGAGACTTCAACCCACGAAGAGTAACGGTTGCGCGAGTCCACGGAGGGCTCCACCCACGAAGGGTCCACGAAGAAGCAACCTTGTCTATCCCACCATGGCCATCGCCTACGAAGGACTTGCCTCACTAGCGGTAGATCTTCACGAAGTAGGCGATCTCCTTGCCCTTACAAACTCCTTGGTTCAACTCCACAATCTTGTCAGAGGCTCCCAAGTGACACCTAGCCAATCTAGGAGACACCACTCTCCAAGAAGTAACAAATGGTGTGTTGATGATGAACTCCTTGCTCTTGTGCTTCAAATGATAGTCTCCCCAACACTCAACTCTCTCTCACAGGATTTGGATTTGGTGGAAAGAAGATTTGAGTGGAAAGCAACTTGGGGAAGACTAGAGATCAAGATTCATGTGGTAGGAATGGAATATCGTGGCCTCAACACATGAGTAGGTGGTTCTCTCTTAGAACATATGAGTTGGAAGTGTAGATCTGTTCTGATGGCTCTCTCCACGAGTGAAGAGGAGGTGGAGGGGTATATATAGCCTCCACACAAAATCCAACCGTTACACACAATTTACCAATCTCGGTGGGACTGAATCAACAAACTCGGTCGGACCGAAATAGTAAACCTAGTGACCGTTAGAGATTTTCGGTGGGACTGACATGCAACTCGGTAGGACCGATATGGTTAGGGTTAGGGCATAACGTAATCTCGGTAAGACCGATTACACAAACTCGGTGAGACCGATTTGGTAATAAGCTAACCAGAGGGTTGGTCAGGCAAACTCGGTGGGACCGATTCGCTCTTCTCGGTGAGACCGAAATGTTACGAAAAGGAAATAGTGAGTTTACATTGCAATCTCGGTGGGACCGATCCGCTCTTTCGGTGAGACCGAAAAGTTACGAAAAGGAAACAGAGAAATTGCAATCCCATCTCGGTGAGACCGAGATCCCTATCGGTAGAACCGACTTGCTTAGGGTTTGGCAATGGCTATGACAAGTGAAACTCGGTGGCGCCGGGTTGAAAGAATCGGTAGGGCCGAGTTTGGCTTTGGGTTTAGGTCAAATGTGGATATGGGAAAGTAGCTGAGGATTTTGGAGCATATCATTAAGCACATGAAGCAAGAGGCTCATTAAGCAACACCTCATCCCTCCTTGATAATATTGGCTTTTCCTATGGACTCGATGTGATCTTGGACCACTAAAATGTAAAATGAAGAGTCTTGAGCATATGAGCTAGAGCCAATCCTTTGTCCTTAGAATTTTGAGGGTTCCACTTTCACCATCCATGCCATGCCAATCATTGAGCTTTCCTGAAATGATCATCTTGGAATAGCATTAGCTCAATGAGCTATATGTTGTTATGAATTACCAAAACCACCTAGGGATAGTTGCACTTTCAATCTCCCCCTTTTTGGTAATTGATGACAACATATAGATCAAAGCTTCGACAAATAATAATAAGAATGAAATATATTGTTGCTTTGAGAATTATGTGATAAGTAAGAGCTCCCCCTAAATTTGTGCATATTTAAAATTTTCTTTGGACTGCAAATGCACAAAGAGTTAGAGTCATGGGTTACTCTTCCATGTCACATATTGTTGGGGAACGTAGCAATAGCTCAAAATTTTCATACGTGTCACCAAGATCAATCTATGGAGTCATCTAGCAACGAGGGAGGAGTGGATCTACATACCCTTGTAGATCGCGCGCGGAAGCGTTCAAGAGAACGGGGTTGATGGTGTCGTACTCGTCGTGATCCAAATCACCGATGATCCTAGCGCCGAACGGACGGCACCTCCGCGTTCAACACACGTACGGAGCAGCGATGTCTCCTCCTTCTTGATCCAGCAAGGGGGGAGGAGAGGTTGATGGAGATCCAGCAGCATGACGGCGTGGTGGTGGAAGTAGCGGGATTCCAACAGGGCTTCGCCAAGCGCTGCGGGAGGAGGGAAATGTGTCATGGGAGGGAGAGGGAGGCGCCAGGGCTTTGGTGCGGCTGCCCTCCCTTCCCCCCACTATATATAGGGCCAAGGGAGAAGGGGGGGGCATAGCCTTGGCCCTTCCACCAAGGAAGGGTGCGGCCAGGGAGGAGCCATCCTCCCCAAGGCACCTAGGAGGTGCCTTCCCCCTTTAGGACTCTTCATTTCCCTTATCTCTTGGCGCATGGGCCTCTTGGGGCTGGTGCCCTTGGCCCATATAGGACAAGGTGCACACCCCTATAGCCCATGTGGCCCCCGGGGCTGGTGGCCCCACTTGGTGGACCCCCGGGACCCTCCCGGTGGTCCCGGTACGTTACCGATAAACCCCAAAACTTTTCCGCTGACCAAAACAGGACTTCCCATATATAAATATTTACCTCCGGACCATTTTGGAACTCCTCGTGATGTCCGGGATCTCATCCGGGACTCCGAACAACATTCGGTAACCACATACAAACTTCCTTTATAACCCTAGCGTCATCGAACCTTAAGTGTGTAGACCCTACGGGTTCGGGAACCATGCAGACATGACCGAGATGTTCTCCGGTCAATAACCAACAACGGGATCTGGATACCCATGTTGGCTCCCACATGCTCCACGATGATCTCATCGGATGAACCATGATGTCGAGGATTTAATCAATCCCGTATACAATTCCCTTTGTCTAGCGGTATTGTACTTGCCCGAGATTCGATCGTCGGTATCCCGATACCATGTTCAATCTCGTTACCGGCAAGTCTCTTTACTCGTTCCGTAACACATCATCCTGTGATCAACTCCTTGATCACATTGTGCACATTATGATGATGTCCTACCGAGTGGGCCCAGAGATACCTCTCCAACACACGGAGTGACAAATCCCAGTCTCGATTCGTGCCAACCCAACAGACACTTTCGGAGATACCCGTAGTGCACCTTTATAGCCACCCAGTTACGTTGTGACGTTTGGCACACCCAAAGTATTCCTACGGTATCCAGGAGTTGCACAATCTCATGGTCTAAGGAAATGATACTTGACATTACAAAAGCTTTAGCGAACGAGCTACACGATCTTTGTGCTAGGCTTAGGATTGGGTCTTGTCCATCACATCATTCTCCTAATGATGTGATCCCGTTATCAACGACATCCAATGTCCATGGTCAGGAAACCGTAACCATCTATTGATCAACGAGCTAGTCAACTAGAGGCTTACTAGGGACATGGTGTTGTCTATGTATCCACACATGTATCTGAGTTTCCTATCAATACAATTCTAGCATGGACAATAAACGATTATCATGAACAAGGAAATATAATAATAACCAATTTATTATTGCCTCTAGGGCATATTTCCAACAGTCTCTCACTTGCACTAGAGTCAATAATCTAGTTCACATAGCCATGTGATTAACACTCATAGGTCACATCGCCATGTGACCAACATCCAAAGAGTTTACTAGAGTCAATAATCTAGTTCACATCACTATGTGATTAACACTCAATGAGTTCTGGGTTTGATCATGTTATGCTTGTGAGAGAGGTTTTAGTCAACGGGTCTGCAACATTCAGATCCGTATGTACTTTGCAAATCTCTATGTCATATCGTAGATGCTGCTACCACGTTCCACTTGGAGCTATTCCAAATGGTTGCTCCACTATATGTATCCGGTTTGCTACTCAGAGTCATTCGGATAGGTGTTAAAGCTTGCATCGATGTAACCCTTTACGCCGAACTCTTTATCACCTCCATAATCGAGAAACAGGTCCTTATTCTCTCCAAGGACAATTTTGACCGCTGTCCGGTGATCCACTCCTTGATCACCTTTGTATCCTCTTGCCGGACATGTGGCAAGGCACACATCAGGTGTGGTACACAGCATAGTATACTATGGAGCCTATGTCTAAGCATAGGGGACGACCTTCGTCCTTTCTCTCTATTCTGCCGTGGTCGAGCTTTAAGTCTTAACTTCATACCTTACAACTCAGGCAAGAACTCCTTCTTTGACTGATCCAACTTGAACACCTTCAAGATCATGTCAAGGTATGTGCTCATTTGAAAGTACCATTAAGCATTTTGATCTATCCTTATAGATCTTGATGCTCAATGTTCAAGTAGCTTAATCCAGGCTTTCCATTGAAAAACACTTTCCAAATAACCCTATATGCTTTCTAGAAATTCTACGTCATTTCTGATCAACAATATGTGAACAACATATACTCATCAGAAATTCTATAGTGCTCCCACTCACTTCTTTGGAAATACAAGTTTCTCATAAACTTTGTATACACCCAAAATCTTTGATCATCAAATCAAAGCATACATTCCAACTCCGAGATGCTTACTCCAGTCCTTAGAAGGATTGCTGGAGCTTTGCATACTTGTTAGCGTCTTTCAGGATTGACAAAACCTTCCGGTTGTATCACATACAACCTTTCCTCAAGAAAATCGTTGAGGAAACAATGTTTTGACATCCTATCTGCAAGATTTCATAAATAATGCAGTAATCGCTAATATAATTCCAACAGACTCTTAGCATCGCTACGAGTGAGAAAGTCTCATCGTAGTCAACTCCTTGAACTTGTCGGAAAACATCTTAACGACAAGTCGAGCTTTCTTAATGGTGATACTTACCATCATTGTCCGTCTTCCTTTTAAAATCCATATGTACCTAACAGCCTTACGACCATCAAGTAGTTCTTCCAAAGTCTACACTCTGTTTTCATATATGGATCCTCTCTCGGATTATATGGCCTTGAGCCATTTTGGAATCCAGGCCCACCATCGCTTCTCCATAGCTCGTAGGTTCATTGTTGTCTAGCAACATGACTTCCAAGACAGGATTACGTACCACTCTGAAGTAGTACGCATCCTTGTCATCCTATGAGGTTTGGTAGTGACTTGATCTGAAGTTTCATGATCACTATCATAAGCTTCCACTTCAATTGGTGTAGGTACCATAGGAACAACTTCCTGTGCCCTGCCACACACTAGTTGAAGAGACGGTTCAATAACCTCATCAAGTGTCCACCATCCTCCCACTCGATTCTTTCGAGAGAAACTTTTCCTTGAGAAAGGACCCGATTCTAGAAACAATCCCTTATTGCTTTCGGATCTGAGACAGGAGGTATACCCAACTATTTTGGGTGTCCTATGAAGATGCATTTATCCGCTTTGGGTTCGAGCTTATCAGACTGAAACTTTTTCACATAAGCGTCGCAGCCCCAAACTTTTAAGAAATGATAGCTTAGGTTTCTCTAAACCATATGGTGTCATCTCATCAGAATTACGTGGTGCCCTATTTAAAGTGAATGTGGTTGTCTCTAATGCCTAACCCATAAACTATCATGGTAATTCGATAAGAGACATCATGGTATGCATCATATCCAATAGGGTGCAGTTATGATGTTCGGACACACCATCACACTATGGTGTTCCAGACTGTATTAGTTGTGAAACAATTTCCACAATGTCTTAATTCTGTGCCAAACTCGTAATTCAGATATTCATCTCTATGATAATATCATAGATATTTTTGTTGGGGAACGTAGTAATTTCGAAAATTTTCCTACGCACACGCAAGATCATGGTGATGCATAGCAACGAGGGGGAGAGTGTTATCTACGTACCAACGCAGACCGACTGCGGAAGCGATCACACAACGTAGAGGAAGTAGTCGTACGTCTTCTTCCCGATCCGACCGATCCAAGTACCGTTACTCCGGCACCTCTGAGTTCTTAGCACACGTTCAGCTCGATGACGATCCTCGGGCTCCGATCCAGGAAAGCGTCGAGGAAGAGTTTCGTCAGCACGACGGCGTGGTGACGATCTTGATGTACTACTGACGCAGGGCTTCGCCTAAGCTATACAACGATATGACCGAGGTGGAATTTGGGGGCAGGGGGCACCGCACACGGCTAAGGAACGATCAACAATGATCAACTTGTGTGTCTATGGGGTGCCCCCTGCCCCCGTATATAAAGGAGCAAGGGGAGGGGTTCGGCCGGCCAAGGGAGAGGGGCGCAGGAGGAGTCCTACTCCTACCGGGAGTAGGACTCCCCCCCCCCCCAATCCTATTCCTAATAGGAATCCTCAAGGGGGAAAGAGAGAAGGGGTGGCCGGCCACCTTCCCTAGTCCTATTAGGACTAGGAAAGGGGGGAGGTGCGCAGCCCTCTATGGCAGCCCCTTTCACTTTTCCACTAAGGCCCAATAGGCCCATTTGCCTCCCGGGGGGTTCCGGTAACCCTCCCGGTATTCCGGTAAAATCCCGATTTCACCCGGAACACTTCCGATGTCCAAACATAGCCTTCCAATATATCAATCTTTACGTCTCGACCATTTCGAGACTCCTCGTCATGTCCGTGATCACATCCGGGACTCCGAACAACCTTCGGTACATCAAAATGCATAAACTCATAATAACTGTCATCGTAACGTTAAGCGTGCGGACCCTACGGTTCGAGAACAATGTAGACATGACCGAGACACGTCTCCGGTCAATAACCAATAGCGGGACCTGGATGCCCATATTGGCTCCTACATATTCTACGAAGATCTTTATCGGTCAGACCGCATAACAACATACGTTGTTCCCTTTGTCATCGGTATGTTACTTGCCCGAGATTCGATCGTCGGTATCCAATACCTAGTTCAATCTCGTTACTGGCAAGTCTCTTTACTCGTTCCGTAATACATCATCTCATAACTAACATCTTAGTTATTATGCTTGCAAGGCTTATGTGATGTGTATTACCGAGAGGGCCCAGAGATACCTCTCCGACAATCGGAGTGACAAATCCTAATCTCGAAATACGCCAACCCAACATCTACCTTTGGAGACACCTGTAATACTCCTTTATAATCACCCAGTTACGTTGTGACGTTTGGTAGCACCCAAAGTGTTCCTCCGGCAAACGGGAGTTGCATAATCTCATAGTCATAGGAACATGTATAAGTCATGAAGAAAGCAATAGCAACATACTAAACGATCGGGTGCTAAGCTAATGGAATGGGTCATGTCAATCAGATCATTCAACTAATGATGTGACCCCGTTAATCAAATAACAACTTTTTTGTTCATGGTTAGGAAACATAACCATCTTTGATTAATGAGCTAGTCAAGTAGAGGCATACTAGTGACACTCTGTTTGTCTATGTATTCACACATGTATTATGTTTCCAGTTAATACAATTCTAGCATGAATAATAAACATTTATCATGATATAAGGAAATAAATAATAACTTTATTATTGCCTCTAGGGCATATTTCCTTCAGTCTCCCACTTGCACTAGAGTCAATAATCTAGTTCACATCGCCATGTGATTTAACAGCAATAGTTCACATCACCATGTGATTAACATCCATAGTTCACATCGTCATGTGACCAACACTCAAAGGGTTTACTAGAGTCAGTAATCTAGTTCACATCTCTATGTGATTAACACCCAAAGAGTACTAAGGTGTGATCATGTTTTGCTTGTGAGATAATTTTAGTCAACGGGTCTGTCACATTCAGATCCGTAAGTATTTTGCAAGTTCTATGTCTACAATGCTCTACACGGAGCTACTCTAGCTAATTGCTCCCACTTTCAATATGTATCCAGATTGAGACTTAGAATCATCTGGATCAGTGTCAAAAACTTGCATCGACGTAACCCTTTACGACGAACCTTTTTGTCACATCCATAATCGAGAAACATATCCTTATTTCACTAAGGATAATTCTGACCGCTGTTCAGTGATCTACTCCTAGATCACTATTGTACTCCCTTGCCAAATCAGTGCAGGGTATACAATAGATCTGGTATACAGCATGACATACTTTATAGAACCTATGGCCAAGGCATAGGGAATGTCTTTCATTCTCTTTCTATCTTCTGCCGTGGTCGGGCTTTGAGTCTTACTCAACTTCACACCTTATAATACAGGCAAGAACTCTTTCTTTGACTGCTCCATTTTGAACTACTTCAAAATCTTGTCAAGGTATGTACTCATTGAAAAAACTTATCAAGCGTCTTGATCTATCTCTATAGATCTTGAAGCTCAATATGTAAGCAGCTTCACCGAAGTCTTTCTTTGAAAAACTCCTTTCAAACACTCCTTTATGCTTTACAGAATAATTCTACATTATTTCCGATCAACAATATGTCATTCACATATACTTATCAGAAATGTTGTAGTGCTCCCACTCACTTTCTTGTAAATACAGGCTTCACCGCAAGTCTGTATAAAACTATATGCTTTGATCAACTCATCAAAGCGTATATTCCAACTCCGAGATGCTTGCACCAGTCCACAGATGGATCGCTGGAGCTTGCACATTTTTGTTAGCACCTTTCGGATTGACAAAACCTTCTGTTGCATCATATACAACTCTTCTTTAATAAATCCATTAAGGAATGCAGTTTTGTTTATCCATTTGCCAGATTTCATAAAATGCGGCAATTACTAACATGATTCGGACAGACTCAAGCATAAATACGAGTGAGAAGCTCTCATCGTAGTCAACACCTTGAACTTGTCGAAAACCTTTTGCGACAATTCTAGCTTTGTAGATAGTAACACTACTATCAGCGTCCGTCTTCCTCTTGAAGATCCATTTATTCTCAATTGCTTGCCGATCATCGGGCAAGTCAACCAAAGTCCAAACTTTGTTCTCATACATGGATCATATCTCAGATTTCATGGCCTCAAACCATTTCGCGGAATCTGGGCTCATCATCGCTTCCTCATAGTTCGCAAGTTCGTCATGGTCTAGTAACATGACTTCCAGAACAGGATTACCGTACCACTCTGATGCGGATCTCACTCTGGTTTACCTACGAGATTCGGTAGTAACTTGATCCGAAGTTTCATGATCATCATCATTAGCTTCCTCACTAATTGGTGTAGGTGTCACAGAAACCGGTTTTTGTGATGTACTACTTTCCAATAAGGGAGGAGGTACAGTTACCTCATCAAGTTCTACTTTCCTCCCACTCACTTCTTTCGAGAGAAACTCCTTCTCCAGAAAGTTTCTGAATTTAGCAACAAAAGTCTTGCCTTCGGATCTGTGATAGAAGGTGTACCCAACTGTTTCCTTTGGGTATCCTATGAAGACATATTTCTCTGATTTGAGTTTGAGCTTATCGAGATGAAACTTTTTCACATAAGCATCGCAACTCCAAACTTTAAGAAACGACAGCTTAGGTTTCTTGCCAAACCATAGTTCACACGGTGTCGTCTCAACGGATTTAGATGGTGCCCAATTTAACGTGAATGCAGCTGTCTCTAATGCATAACCCCAAAACGATAGTGGTAGATCGGTAAGAGACATCATAGATCGTACCATATCTAGTAAAGTACGATTACGACGTTCGGACACACCATTATGCTGTGGTGTTCCAGGTAGCGTGAGTAGTGAAACTATTTCACATTGTTTTAACTGAAGACCAAACTCGTAACTCAAATACTCTTTTCCACGATCAGATCGTAGAAACTTTATTTTCTTGTTACGATGATTTTCCACTTCACTCTGAAATTATATGAACCTTTCAAATGTATCAGACTTCTATTTCATTAAGTAGATATACCCATATCTGCTCAAATCATCTGTGAAGGTCAGAAAATAATGATACCCGCTGCAAGCCTTAAATATTCATTGGACCACATACATCAGTATGTATGATTTCCAACAAATCTGTTGCTTGCTCCATTGTTCCGGAGAACGGCGTTTTTAGTCATCTTGCCCAAAAAGCATGGTTCGCAAGCATCAAATGATTCATAATCAAGTGATTCCGAAAGCCCATCAGCATGGAGTTTCTTCATGCGCTTTATACCAATATGACCTAAACGGCAGTGCCACAAATAAGTTGCACTATCATTAACTTTGCATCTTTTGGTTTCAATATTATGAATATGTGTATCACTAAGATCGAGATCCAACGAACTTGTTTCATTGGGTGTATGACCATCGAAGGTTTTATTCATGTAAACAGAACAACAATTATTCTCTGACTTTAATGAATAACCGTATTGCAATAAACATGATCAAATCATATTCATGCTCAACGCAAAAACCAAATAACACTTATTTAAGTTCAACACTAATCCCGAAAGTATAGGGGAGTGTGCGATGATGATCATATCAATCTTGGAACTACTTCCAACACACATCGTCACTTCACCCTTAACTAGTCTATGTTTATTCTGCAACTCCTGTTTCGAGTTACTACTCTTAGCAACTGAACCAATATCCAATACTGAGGGGTTGCTATAAACACTAGTAAAGCACACATCAATAACATGTATATCAAATATACTTTTGTTCACTTTGCCATCCTTCTTATCCGCCAAATACTTGGGGCAGTTCCGCTTCCAGTGACCAGTCCCTTTGCAGTAGAAGCACTTAGTCTTAGGCTCAGGACCAGACTTGGGCTTCTTCACTTGAGAAGCAACTTGCTTGCCGTTCTTCTTGAAGTTCCCCTTCTTCCCTTTTGCCCTTTTCTTCAAACTAGTGGTCTTGTCAACCATCAACACTTGATGTTTTTCTTGATTTCTACCTTCATCGATTTCAGCATCACGAAGAGCTTGGGAATCGTTTCCGTTATCCTTTGCATATCATAGTTCATCACGAAGTTCTACTAACTTGGTGATGGTGACAAGAGAATTCTGTCAATCACTATCTTATCTGGAAGATTAACTCCCACTTGATTCAAGCGCTTGTAGTACCCAGACAATCTGAGCACACGCTCACTAGTTGAGCGATTCTCCTCCATATTTTATCTATAGAACTTGTTGGAGACTTCATATCTCTCAACTCGGGTATTTGCTTGAAATATTAACTTTAACTCCTGGAACATCTCATATGGTCCATGACGTTCAAAACGTCTTTGAAGTCCCGATTCCAAGCCATTAAGTATGGTGCACTAAACTATTAAGTAGTCATCATATTGAGCTAGCCAAACGTTCATAACGTCTGCATCTGCTCCTGCAATAGGTCTGTCACCTAGCGGTGCATCAAGGACATAATTTTTCTGTGCAGCAATGAGGATAAACCTCAGATCACGGATCCAATCCGCATCATTGCTACTAACATCTTTCAACACAATTTTCTCTAGGAACATATCAAAATAAACACTGGGAAGCAACAACACGAGCTATTGATCTACAACATGATTTGCAAAATACTACCAGGACTAAGTTCATGATAAATTTAAGTTCAATTTAATCATATTACTTAAGAACTCCCACTTAGATAGACATCCCTCTAATCCTCTAAGTGATCACGTGATCCAAATCAACTAAACCATAACCGATCATCACGTGAGATGGAGTAGTTTTCAATGGTGAACATCGTTTATGTTGATCATATCTACTATATGATTCACGCTCGACCTTTCGGTCTCCGTGTTCCGAGGCCATATCTGCATATGCTAGGCTCGTCAAGTTTAACCTGAGTATTCTGCGTGTGCAAAACTGGCTTGCACCCGTTGTAGATGGACGCAGAGCTTACCACACCCGATCATCACGTGGTGTCTGGGCACGATGAACTTTGGCAACGGTGCATACTCAGGGAGAACACTTCTTGATAATTTAGTGAGAATCATCTTATAATGCTACCGTCAATCAAAGCAAGATAAGATGCATAAAAGGATAAACATCACATGCAATCAATATAAGTGATATGATATGGCCATCATCATCTTGTGCTTGTGATCTCCATCTCCGAAGCACCGTCATAATCACCATCGTCACCGGCGCGACACCTTGATCTCCATCGTAGCATCGTTTTCGTCTCGCCAATCTTATGCTTCCACGACTATCACTACCGCTTAGTAATAAAGTAAACCATTACATCGTGATTGCATTGCATACAATAAAGAGACAACCATATGGCTCCTGCCAGTTGCCGATAACTCGGTTACAAAACATGATCATCTCATACAATAAAATTTAGCATCATGCCTTGACCATATCACATCACAACATGCCCTGCAAAAACAAGTTAGACGTCCTCTACTTTGTTGTTGCAAGTTTTACGTGGCTGCTACGGGCTTAAGCAAGAACTCATCTCACCTACGCATCAAAACCACAACGATAGTTTTTCAAATAGACTCCGTTTTAACCTTCTCAAGGACCGGGCGTAGCCACACTCGGTTCAACTAAAGTTGGAGAGACAGTCGCCCGCAAGCCATCTATGTGCAAAGCACGTCGAGGGAACCGGTCTCGCGTAAGCGTACGCGTAAGGTTGGTCCGGGTCGTCTCGTCCAACAATACCGCCGAACCAAAGTATGACATGCTGGTAGGCAGTATGACTTGTATCGCCCACAACTCACTTGTGTTCTACTCGTGCAAATAACATCAAACCATAAAACCTAGGCTCGGATGCCACTGTTGGGGAACGTAGTAATTTCGAAAATTTTCCTACGCACACGCAAGATCATGGTGATGCATAGCAACGAGGGGGAGAGTGTTGTCTACGTACCAACGCAGACCGACTGCGGAAGTGATCACACAACGTAGAGGAAGTAGTCGTACGTCTTCTTCCCGATCCGACCGATCCAAGTACCGTTACTCCGGCACCTCCGAGTTCTTAGCACACGTTCAGCTCGATGACGATCCTCGGGCTCTGATCCAGCAAAGCGTCGAGGAAGAGTTCCGTCAGCACGACGGCGTGGTGACGATCTTGATGTACTACCGACGCAGGGCTTCGCCTAAGCTCTACAACGATATGACCGAGGTGGAATTTGGTGGCAGGGGGCACCGCACACGGCTAAGGAACGATCGACAATGATCAACTTGTGTGTCTATGGGGTGCCCCCTGCCCCCGTATATAAAGGAGCAAGGCGAGGGGTTCGGCCGGCCAAGGGAGAGGGGCGCAGGAGGAGTCCTACTCCTACCGGGAGTAGGACTCCCCCCCCCCAATCCTATTCCTAATAGGAATCCTCAAGGGGGAAAGAGAGAAGGGGTGGCCGGCCACCTTCCCTAGTCCTATTAGGACTAGGAAAGGGGGGAGGTGCGCAGCCCTCTATGGCAGCCCCTTTCACTTTTCCACTAAGGCCCGATAGGCCCATTTGCCTCCCGGGGGGTTCCGGTAACCCTCCCAGTATTCCGGTAAAATCCCGATTTCACCCGGAACACTTCCGATGTCCAAACATAGCCTTCCAATATATCAATCTTTACGTCTCGACCATTTCGAGACTCCTCGTCATGTCCGTGATCACATCCGGGACTCCGAACAACCTTCGGTACATCAAAATGCATAAACTCATAATAACTGTCATCGTAACGTTAAGCGTGCGGACCCTACGGTTCGAGAACAATGTAGACATGACCGAGACACGTCTCCGGTCAATAACCTATAGCGGGACCTGGATGCCCATATTGGCTCCAACATATTCTACGAAGATCTTTATCGGTCAGACCGCATAACAACATACGTTGTTCCCTTTGTCATCGGTATGTTACTTGCCCGAGATTCGATCGTCGGTATCCAATACCTAGTTCAATCTCGTTACTGGCAAGTCTCTTTACTCGTTCCGTAATACATCATCTCATAACTAACATCTTAGTTATTATGCTTGCAAGGCTTATGTGATGTGTATTACCGAGAGGGCCCAGAGATACCTCTCCGACAATCGGAGTGACAAATCCTAATCTCGAAATACGCCAACCCAACATCTACCTTTGGAGACACCTGTAATACTCCTTTATAATCACCAAGTTACGTTGTGACGTTTGGTAGCACCCAGAGTGTTCCTCCGGCAAACGGGAGTTGCATAATCTCATAGTCATAGGAACATGTATAAGTCATGAAGAAAGCAATAGCAACATACTAAACGATCGGGTGCTAAGCTAATGGAATGGGTCATGTCAATCAGATCATTCAACTAATGATGTGATCCCGTTAATCAAATAACAACTTTTTTGTTCATGGTTAGGAAACATAACCATCTTTGATTAATGAGCTTGTCAAGTAGAGGCATACTAGTGACACTCTGTTTGTCTATGTATTCACACATCTATTATGTTTCCGGTTAATACAATTCTAGCATGAATAATAAACATTTATCATTATATAAGGAAAGAAATAATAACTTTATTATTGCCTCTAGGGCATATTTCCTTCAATTTTATCCTCTTGTCACGACGATCTTTCAACTTCACCCTGAAATTACTTGAACCTTTCAATAATTCAGACTCGTGATTCATCAAGTAAATATACTCAACATCTACTCAAATCATCTATGAAGTAAGAACATAACGATATCCACTACACGCCTCAGCACTCATTGGACTGCACACATCAAAATGTATTACTTCCAACAAGTTTCTTTCTAGTTCCATTTTACTGAAAACGAGGCTTTCAGTCATCTTGCCCATGTGGTATGATTTGCATGTCTCAAGTGATTCAAAATCAAGTGAGTCCAAACGGTCCATTTGCATGGAGTTTCTTCATGCATATACACCAATAGACATGGTTCGCATGTCGCAAACTTTTCAAAACGAGTGAGCCCAAAGATCCATCAACATGGAGCTTCTTCATGCGTTTTATACCGATATGACTTAAGTGGCAGTGCCAAAAGTAGGTGGTACTTATCATTACTATCTTTTGGCACGAACATGTGTATCACTACGATCGAGATTCAATAAACCATTCATTTTAGGTGCAAGACCATTGAAGGTATTATTCAAATAAACAGAGTAACCATTATTCTCCTTAAATGAATAACCGTATCGCGATAGACATAGTCCAATCATGTCTATGCTCAACGCAAACACCAATCTCGATGGTAGAGGGAGCGTGCGATGCTTGATCACATCAAGCTTGGGAAAAACTTCCAACACATATTGCCAGCTCACCTTTAGCTAGTCTCCGTTTATTCCGTAGCTTTTATTTCGAGTTTACTAACACTTAGTAACCGAACCGGTATCTAATAACATGGTGCTACTAGGATTACTACTAAAGTACACATTAACACAATGTATATCCAATATACTTCTATCGACCTTGCCAGCCTTCTCATCTACCAAGTATCTAGGGTAATTCTGCTCCAGTGGCTGTTCCTCTTATTACAGAAGCACTTAGTCTCAGGTTTGGGTTCAACCTTGGGTTTCCTCACTAGAGCAGCAGCTGATTTGCCATTTCATGAAGTATCCCTTCTTGCCCTTGCCCTTCTTGAAACTAGTGGTTTCACCAACCATCAACAATTGATGCTTCTTCTTGATTTCTACTTTTGTGGTGTGAAACATCGCGAATATCTCAAGGATCATCATATATGTCCCTGATATATTCTAGTGAAGGAAATATGCCCTAGAGGCAATAATAAAGTTATTATTTATTTCCTTATATCATGATAAATGTTTATTATTCATGCTAGAATTGTATTAACCGGAAACATAATACATGTGTGAATACATAGACAAACAGAGTGTCACTAGTATGCCTCTACTAGACTAGCTCGTTAATCAAAGATGGTTATGTTTCCTAACCATGAACAAAGAGTTGTTATTTGATTAATGAGGTCACATCATTAGTTGAATGATCTGATTGACATGACCCATTCCATTAGCTTAGCACCCGATCGTTTAGTATGTTGCTATTGCTTTCTTCATGACTTATACATGTTCCTATAACTATGAGATTATGCAACTCCCGTTTACCGGAGGAACACTTTGGGTACTACCAAACGTCACAACGTAACTGGGTGATTATAAAGGAGTACTACAGGTGTCTCCAATGGTAGATGTTGGGTTGGCGTATTTCGAGATTAGGGTTTGTCACTCCGATTGTCGGAGAGGTATCTCTGGGCCCTCTCGGTAATACACATCACATAAGCCTTGCAAGCATAATAACTAAGATGTTAGTTATGAGATGATGTATTACGGAACGAGTAAAGAGACTTGCCTGTAACGAGATTGAACTAGGTATTGGATACCGACGATCGAATCTCGGGCAAGTAACATACCGATGACAAAGGGAACAACGTATGTTGTTATGCGGTCTGACCGATAAAGATCTTCGTAGAATATGTAGGAGCCAATATGGGCATCCAGGTCCCGCTATTGGTTATTGATCGGAGACGTGTCTCGGTCATGTCTACATTGTTCTCGAACCGTAGGGTCCGCACGCTTAACGTTACGATGACAGTTATTATGAGTTTATGCATTTTGATGTACCGAAGGTTGTTCGGAGTCCCGGATGTGATCACGGACATGA
Source organism: Triticum monococcum (assembly GCA_034509565.1). Lineage (NCBI taxonomy): Eukaryota > Viridiplantae > Streptophyta > Magnoliopsida > Poales > Poaceae > Triticum > Triticum monococcum. The sequence continues at coordinate 617,687,760 of CM067846.1, forward strand.
CGAGGAGTCTCGAAATGGTCGAGACGTAAAGATTGATATATTGGAAGGCTATGTTTGGACATCGGAAGTGTTCCGGGTGAAATCGGGATTTTATCGGAATACCGGGAGGCTTACCAGAACCCCCCGGGAGGCAAATGGGCCTATTGGGCCTTAGTGGAAAAGTGAAAGGGGCTGCCATAGAGGGCTGCACACCTCCCCCCTTTCCTAGTCCTAATAGGACTAGGGAAGGTGGCCGGCCACCCCTTCTCTCTTTCCCCCTTGAGGATTCCTATTAGGAATAGGATTGGGGGGGGGGGGGAGTCCTACTCCCGGTAGGAGTAGGACTCCTCCTGCGCCCCTCTCCCTTGGCCGGCCGAACCCCTCCCCTTGCTCCTTTATATACGGGGGCAGGGGGCACCCCATAGACACACAAGTTGATCATTGTTGATCGTTCCTTAGCCGTGTGCGGTGCCCCCTGCCACCAAATTCCACCTCGATCATACCGTTGTAGTGCTTAGGCGAAGCCCTGCGTCGGTAGTACATCAAGATTGTCACCACGCCGTCGTGCTGACGGAACTCTTCCTCGACGCTTTGCTGGATCGGAGCCCGAGGATCGTCATCGAGCTGAACGTGTGCTAAGAACTCGGAGGTGCCGGAGTAACGGTACTTGGATCGGTCGGATCGGGAAGAAGACGTACGACTACTTCCTCTATGTTGTGTGATCGCTTCCACAGTCGGTCTGCGTTGGTACGTAGACAACACTCTCCCCCTCGTTGCTATGCATCACCATGATCTTGCGTGTGCGTAGGAAAATTTTCGAAATTACTACGTTCCCCAACAGTGGTATCAGAGCCTAGGTTTTATGGTTTGATGTTATTTGCACGAGTAGAACACAAGTGAGTTGTGGGCAATACAAGTCATACTGCCTACCAGCATGTCATACTTTGGTTCGGCGGTATTGTTGGACGAGACGATCCGGACCAACCTTACGCGTACTCTTACGCGAGACCGGTTCCCTCGACGTGCTTTGCACATAGATGGCTTGCGGAAGACTGTCTCTCCAACTTTAGTTGAACCAAGTGTGGCTACGCCCAGTCCTTGAGAAGGTTAAAACGGAGTCTATTTGACAAACTATCGTTGTGGTTTTGATGCGTAGGTGAGATGAGTTCTTACTTAAGCCCGTAGAAGCCACGTAAAACTTGCAACAACAAAGTAGAGGACGTCTAACTTGTTTTTGCAGGGCATGTTGTGATGTGATATGGTCAAGGCATGATGCTGATTTTATTGTATGAGATGATCATGTTTTGTAACCAAGTTATCGGCAACTGGCAGGAGCCATATGGTTGTCGCTTTATTGTATGCAATGCAATCGCGATGTAATGCTTTACTTTATTACTAAGCGGTAGTGATAGTCCTGGAGGCATAAGATTGGCGAGATGACAACGATGCTACAATGGAGATCAAGGTGTCGCGCCGGTGACGATGGTGATCATGACGGTGCTTCGGAGATGGAGATCACAAGCACAAAATGATGATGGCCATATCATATCACTTATATTGATTGCATGTGATGTTTATCCTTTTATGCATCTTATCTTGCTTTGATTGACGGTAGCATTATAAGATGATCTCTCACTAAATTATCAAGAAGTGTTCTCCTTGAGTATGCACCGTTGCCAAAGTTCGTCGTGCCCAGACACCACGTGATGATCGGGTGTGATAAGCTCTACGTCCATCTACAACGGGTGCAAGCCAGTTTTGCACACGCAGAATACTCAGGTTAAACTTGACGAGCCTAGCATATGCAGATATGGCCTCGGAACACAGAGACCGAAAGGTCGAGCGTGAATCATATAGTAGATATGATCAACATGACGATGTTCACCATTGAAAACTACTCCATCTCACGTGATGATCGGTTATGGTTTAGTTGATTTGGATCACGTGATCACTTAGAGGATTAGAGGGATGTCTATCTAAGTGGGAGTTCCTAAGTAATTTGATTAACTGAACTTAAACTTATCATGAACTTAGTACCTGATAGTATCTTGCTTGTTTATGTTGATTGTAGATAGATGGCTCGTGCTGTTGTTCCGTTGAATTTTAATGCGTTCCTTGAGAAAACAAAGTTGAAAGATGATGGTAGCAATTACACGGACTGGGTTCGTAACCTGAGGATTATCCTCATTGCTGCACAGAAGAATTACGTCCTGGAAGCACCGCTGGGTGCCAGGCCTGCTGCTGGAGCAACGCCAGATGTTATGAACGTCTGGCAGAGTAAAGCTGATGACTACTCAATAGTTCAGTGTGCCATGCTTTATGGCTTAGAATCGGGACTTCAACGACGTTTTGAACGTCATGGAGCATATGAGATGTTCCAGGAGTTGAAGTTAATATTTCAAGAAAATGCCCGAATTGAGAGATATGAAGTCTCCAATAAGTTCTATAGCTGCAAGATGGAGGAGAACAGTTTTGTCAGTGAGCATATACTCAAAATGTCTGGGTATAATAATCACTTGATTCAGATGGGAGTTAATCTTCCAGATGATTGCGTCATTGACAGAATTCTCCAATCACTGCCACCAAGCTACAAGAGCTTCGTGATGAACTATAATATGCAAGGGATGAACAAGACTATTCCCGAGCTCTTCACAATGCTGAAAGCTGCGGAGGTAGAAATCAAAAAGGAGCATCAAGTGTTGATGGTCAACAAGACCACTAGTTTCAAGAAAAAGGGCAAAGGGAAGAAGAAGGGGAACTTCAAGAAGAACAGCAAGCAAGTTGCTGCTCAGGAGAAGAAACCCAAGTCTGGACCTAAGCCTGAAACTGAGTGCTTCTACTGCAAGCAGACTGGTCACTGGAAGCGGAACTGCCCCAAGTATTTGGCGGATAAGAAGGATGGCAAGGTGAACAAAGGTATATGTGATATACATGTTATTGATGTGTACCTTACTAGAGCTCGCAGTAGCACCTGGGTATTTGATACTGGTCCTGTTGCTAATATTTGCAACTCGAAACAGGGACTACGGAATAAGCGGATGCTAGCAAAGGACGAGGTGACGATGCGCGTGGGAAACGGTTCCAAAGTCGATGTGATCGCGGTCGGCACGCTACCTCTACATCTACCTTCGGGATTAATATTAGACCTAAATAATTGTTATTTGGTGCCAGCGTTGAGCATGAACATTATATCTGGATCTTGTTTAATGCGAGACGGTTATGCATTTAAATCAGAGAATAATGGTTGTTCTATTTATATGAGTAATATCTTTTATGGTCATGCACCTTTGAAGAGTGGTCTATTCTTGTTGAATCTCGATAGTAGTGATACACATATTCATAATGTAGAAGCCAAAAGATGCAGAGTTGATAATGATAGTGCAACTTATTTGTGGCACTGCCGTTTAGGTCATATCGGTGTAAAGCGCATGAAGAAACTCCATACTGATGGACTTTTGGAACCACTTGATTATGAATCACTTGGTACTTGCGAACCGTGCCTCATAGGCAAGATGACCAAAACACCGTTCTCCGGTACTATGGAGAGAGCAACAGATTTATTGGAAATCATACATACCGATGTATGTGGTCCGATGAATATTGAGGCTCGTGGCGGATATCGTTATTTTCTCACCTTCACAGATGATTTAAGCAGATATGGGTATATCTACTTAATGAAACATAAGTCTGAAACATTTGAAAAGTTCAAAGAATTTCAGAGTGAAGTTGAAAATCATCGTAACAAGAAAATAAAGTTTCTACGATCTGATCGTGGAGGAGAATATTTGAGTTACGAGTTTGGTGTACATTTGAAAAATTGTGGAATAGTTTCGCAACTCACGCCACCCGGAACACCATAGCGTAATGGTGTGTCCGAATGTCGTAATCGTACTTTACTAGATATGGTGCGATCTATGATGTCTCTTACTGATTTACCGCTATCGTTTTGGGGTTATGCTTTAGAGACGGCCGCATTCACGTTAAATAGGGCACCATCAAAATCCGTTGAGACGACGCCTTATGAACTATGGTTTGGCAAGAAACCAAAGTTGTCGTTTCTTAAAGTTTGGGGCTGCGATGCTTATGTGAAAAAGCTTCAACCTGATAAGCTCGAACCCAAAGCGGAGAAATGTGTCTTCATAGGATACCCAAAGGAAACTGTTGGGTATACCTTCTATCACAGATCCGAAGGCAAGACATTCGTTGCTAAGAATGGATCATTTCTAGAGAAGGAGTTTCTCTCGAAAGAAGTGAGTGGGAGGTACCTACTCCCTTATTGGAAAATAGTACATCACAGAAAACTGTTTCTGCGACACCTATACCAATTAGTGAGGAAGCTAATGATGATGATCATGAAACTTCAGGACAATATACTACTGAACCACGTAGATCAACCAGAGTGAGATCCGCACCAGAGTGGTACGGTAATCCAGTTCTGGAAGTCATGCTACTAGATCATGATGAACCTACGAACTATGAAGAAGCGATGGTGAGCCCAGATTCTGCAAAGTGGCTTGAGGCCATGAAATCTGAGATGGGATCCATGTATGAGAACAAAGTATGGACTTTGGTTGACTTGCCCGATGATCGGCAAGCAATTGAGAATAAATGGATCTTCAAGAAAAAGACTGACGCTGACGGTAATGTTACTGTCTATAAAGCTCGACTTGTCGCAAAAGGTTTTCGACAAGTTCAAGGGGTTGACTACGATGAGACCTTCTCACCCGTAGCGATGCTTAAATCCGTCAGGATCATGTTAGCAATTGCCGCATTTTATGATTATGAAATATGGCAGATGGATGTCAAAACTGCCTTCCTGAATGGATTTCTGGAAGAAGAGTTGTATATGATGCAACCAGAAGGTTTTGTCGATCCAAAGGGAGCTAACAAAGTATGCAAACTCCAGCGATCCATTTATGGACTGGTGCAAGCATCTCGGAGTTGGAATAAACGCTTTGATAATGTGATCAAAGCATTTGGCTTTATACAGACTTTTGGAGAAGCCTGTATTTACAAGAAAGTGAGTGGGAGCTCTGTAGCATTTATGATATTATATGTGGATGACATATTGCTGATTGGAAATGATATAGAATTTCTGGATAGCATAAAGGGATACTTGAATAAAAGTTTTTCGATGAAAGACCTCGGGGAAGCTGCTTACATATTAGGCATAAAGATCTATAGAGATAGATCAAGACGCTTAATTGGACTTTCACAAAGCACATACCTTGACAAGATTTTGAAGAAGTTCAAAATGGATCAAGCAAAGAAAGGGTTCTTGCCTATGTTACAAGGTGTAAAGTTGAGTCAGACTCAATGCCCGACCACTGTAGAAGATAGAGAGAAAATGAAAGATGTTCCCTATGCTTCAGCCATAGGCTCTATCATGTATGCAATGCTGTGTACCAGACCTGATGTGTGCCTTGCTATAAGTTTAGCAGGGAGGTACCAAAGTAATCCAGGAGTGGATCACTGGACAGCGGTCAAGAACATCCTGAAATACCTGAAAATGACTAGGGATATGTTTCTCGTATATGGAGGTGACAAAGAGCTCACCGTAAGAGGTTACGTTGATGCAAGCTTTGACACTGATCTGGACGATTCTAAATCGCAAACCGGATACGTGTTTACTTTAAACGATGGAGCTGTCAGTTGGTGTAGTTCTAAACAAAGCGTCGTAGCGGGATCTACATGTGAAGCGGAGTACATAGCTGCTTCGGAAGCAGCGAACGAAGGAGTCTGGATGAAGGAGTTCATATCCGATCTAGGTGTCATACCTAGTGCATCGGGTCGAATGAAAATCTTTTGTGACAATACTGGTGCAATTGCTTTGGCAAAGGAATCCAGATTTCACAAAAGGACCAAACACATCAAGAGACGCTTCAACTCCATCCGGGATTTAGTCCAGGTGGGAGACATAGAGATTTGCAAGATACATACGGATCTGAATGTTGCAGACCCGTTGACTAAGCCTCTTCCACGAGCAAAACATGATCAGCACCAAGGCTCCATGGGCGTTAGAATCATTACTGTGTAATCTAGATTATTGACTCTAGTGCAAGTGGGAGACTGAAGGAAATATGCCCTAGAGGCAATAATAAAGTTATTATTTATTTCCTTATATCATGATAAATGTTTATTATTATGCTAGAATTGTATTAACCGGAAACATAATACATGTGTGAATACATAGACAAATAGAGTGTCACTAGTATGCCTCTACTTGACTAGCTCGTTAATCAAAGATGGTTGTGTTTCCTAACCATGAACAAAGAGTTGTTATTTGATTAACGAGGTCACATCATTAGTTGAATGATCTGATTGACATGACCCATTCCATTAGCTTAGCCCGATCGTTTAGTATGTTGCTATTGCTTTCTTCATGACTTATACATGTTCCTATAACTATGAGATTATGCAACTCCCGTTTACCGGAGGAACACTTTGGGTACTACCAAACGTCACAACGTAACTGGGTGATTATAAAGGAGTACTACAGGTGTCTCCAATGGTAGATGTTGGGTTGGCGTATTTCGAGATTAGGGTTTGTCACTCCGATTGTCGGAGAGGTATCTCTGGGCCCTCTCGGTAATACACATCACATAAGCCTTGCAAGCATAATAACTAAGATGTTAGTTATGAGATGATGTATTACGGAACGAGTAAAGAGACTTGCCAGTAACGAGATTGAACTAGGTATTGGATACCGACGATCGAATCTCGGGCAAGTAACATACCGATGACAAAGGGAACAACGTATGTTGTTATGCGGTCTGACCGATAAAGATCTTCGTAGAATATGTAGGAGCCAATATGGGCATCCAGGTCCCGCTATTGGTTATTGACCGGAGACGTGTCTCGGTCATGTCTACATTGTTCTCGAACCGTGGGGTCCGCACGCTTAACGTTCCGATGACAGTTATTATGAGTTTATGCATTTTGATGTACCGAAGGTTGTTCGGAGTCCCGGATGTGATCACGGACATGACGAGGAGTCTCGAAATGGTCGAGACGTAAATATTGATATATTGGAAGGCTATGTTTGGACATCGGAAGTGTTCCGGGTGAAATCGGGATTTTACCGGAATACTGGGAGGGTTACCGGAACCCCCCGGGAGGCAAATGGGCCTATTGGGCCTTAGTGGAAAAGTTATAGGGGCTGCCATAGAGGGCTGCGCACCTCCCCCCTTTCCTAGTCCTAATAGGACTAGGGAAGGTGGCCGGCCACCCCTTCTCTCTTTCCCCCTTGAGGATTCCTATTAGGAATAGGATTGGGGGGGGGGGGAGTCCTACTCCCGGTAGGAGTAGGACTCCTCCTGCGCCCCTCTCCCTTGGCTGACCGAACCCCTCCCCTTGCTCCTTTATATATGGGGGCAGGGGGCACCCCATAGACACACAAGTTGATCATTGTTGATCGTTCCTTAGCCGTGTGCGGTGCCCCCTGCCACCAAATTCCACCTCGGTCATATCGTTGTAGAGCTTAGGCGAAGCCCTGCGTCAGTAGTACATCAAGATCGTCACCACGCCGTTGTGCTGACGGAACTCTTCCTCGATGCTTTGCTGGATCGGAGCCCGAGGATCGTCATCGAGCTGAACGTGTGCTAAGAACTCGGAGGTGCCGGAGTAACGGTACTTGGATCGGTCGGATCGGGAAGAAGACGTACGACTACTTCCTCTACGTTGTGTGATCGCTTCCGCAGTCGGTCTGCATTGGTACGTAGACAACACTCTCCCCCTCGTTGCTATGCATCACCATGATCTTGCGTGTGCGTAGGAAAATTTTCGAAATTACTACGTTCCCCAACATATAGTTCATCACGAAGCTCTAGCAGCTTGGTGGTAATGACGTCAGAGAACTATCACTATTTCATCTGGAAGATCAACTCCCACTCGATTCAAATGATTGTTGTACTCAGACAATCTAAGTACAAGCTCAACAATTGAGCTTTTCTCCCTTAGTTTGCAGGCTAAGAAAATCGTCGGAGGTCTTATACCTCTTGACGTGGGCACGAGCCTGAAATCCCAATTTCAGCTCTCGAAACATCTCATATGTTTCGCGACATTTCAAAACGTCTTCGGTGCCTCAACTCTAAACCGTTTAACTGAACTATCACGTAGTTATCAAAATGTGTATGTCAGATGTTCGCAACATCCACAGACGACGTTCGAGGTTCAGCACACTGAGCGGTGCATTAAGGACATAAGCCTTCTATGAAGCAATGAGGACAATCCTCAGTTTACGGACCTAGTCCGCATAATTGCTACTATCAACTTTCAACTAAATTTTCTCTAGGAACATATCTAAACAGTAGAACTGAAGCGCGAGCTACGACATAATTTGCGAAGACCTTTTGACTATGTTCAGGATAATTAAGTTCATCTTATGAACTCCCACTCAGATAGACATCCGTCCAGTCATCTAAGTGATTACATGATCCGAGTCAACTAGGCCGTGTCCGATCATCACGTGAGACGGACTAGTCAACACCGGTGAACATCTTCATGTTGATCGTATCTACCATACGACTCATGCTCGACCTTTCGGTCTCTTGTGTTCCGAGGCCATGTCTGTACATGCTAGGCTCGTCAAGTCAGCCTAAGTGTTTTGCATGTGTTCCGAGGCCATGTCTGTACATGCTAGGCTCGTCAACACCCGTTGTATTCGAACGTAAGAATCTATCACACCCGATCATCACGTGGTGCTTCGAAACGACGAACTTTCGCAACGGTGCACAGTTAGGGGGAACACTTTCTTGAAATTTTAATGAGGGATCATCTTATTTACTACCGTCATTCTAAGCAAATAATAAGTATAAACATGATAAACATCACATGCAATCAAATAGTGACATGATATGGCCAATATCATATTGCTCCTTTTGATCTCCATCTTCGGGGCTCCATGATCATCATCGTCACCGGCATGACACCATGATCTCCATCATCATGATCTCCATCATCGTGTCTTCATGAAGTTGTCTCGCCAACTATTACTTCTACTACTACAGCTAACGGTTAGCAATAAAGTAAAGTAATTACATGGCGTTGTTTAATGACACGCAGGTCATATAATAAATAAAGACAACTCCTATGGCTCCTGCCGGTTGTCATACTCATCGACATGCAAGTCGTGATTCCTATTACAAGAACATGATCAATCTCATACATCACATATCATTCATCACATTCTTCTTGGCCATATCACATCACATAACATACCCTGCAAAAACAAGTTAGACGTCCTCTAATTGTTGTTTGCATGTTTTACGTGGCTGCTATGGGTTTCTAGTAAGAACGTTTCTTACCTACGCAAAACCACAACGTGATATGCCAATTGCTATTTACCCTTCATAAGGACCCTTTTCATCGAATCCCATCCGACTAAAATGGGAGAGACAGACACCCGCTAGCCACCTTATGCAACTAGTGCATGTTAGTCGGTGGAACCGGTCTCACGTAAGCGTACGTGTAAGGTTGGTCCGGGCCGCTTCATCCCACGATGCCACCGAATCAAGATAAGACTAGTAACGGCAAGTAAATTGACAAAATCAACGCCCACAACTGCTTTGTGTTCTACTCGTGCATAGTAACTACGCATAGACCTAGCTCATGATGCCATTGTTGGGGAACGTAGCAATAATTCAAAATTTTCCTACGTGTCACCAAGATCAATCTATGGAGTCATCTAGCAACGAGGGAGGAGTGGATCTACATACCCTTGTAGATCGCGCGCGGAAGCGTTCAAGAGAATGGGGTTGATGGTGTCGTACTCGTCGTGATCCAAATCACCGATGATCCTAGCGCCGAACGGACGGCACCTCCGCGTTCAACACACGTACGGAGCAGCGACGTCTTCTCCTTCTTGGTCCAGCAAGGGGGGATGAGAGGTTGATGGAGATCCAGCAGCATGACGGCGTGGTGGTGGAAGTAGCGGGATTCCAACAGGGCTTCGCCAAGCGCTGCGGGAGGAGGGAGATGTGTAACGGGAGGGAGAGGGAGGCGCCAGGGCTTTGGTGCGGCTGCCCTCCCTTCCCCCCCCACTATATATAGGGCCAAGGGAGAAGGGGGGGCGCAGCCTTGGCCCTTCCTCCAAGGAAGGGTGCGGCCAGGGAGGAGTCCATCCTCCCCAAGGCACCTAGGAGGTGCCTTCCCCCTTTAGGACTCTTCATTTCCCTTATCTCTTGGCGCATGGGCCTCTTGGGCTGGTGCCCTTGGCCCATATAGGACAAGGCGCACACCCCTACAGCCCATGTGGCCCCCGGGGCTGGTGGCCCCACTTGGTGGACCCCCGGGACCCTCCCGGTGGTCCCGGTACGTTACCGATAAACCCCGAAACTTTTCCGGTGACCAAAACAGGACTTCCCATATATAAATCTTTACCTCCGGACCATTCTAGAACTCCTCGTGACGTCCGGGATCTCATCCGGGACTCCGAACAACATTTGGTAACCACATACAAACGTCCTTTATAACCCTAGCGTCATCGAACCTTAAGTGTGTAGACCCTACGGGTTCGGGAACCATGCAGACATGACCGAGACGTTCTCCGGTCAATAACCAACAGCGGGATCTGGATACCCATGTTGGCTCCCACATGCTCCACGATGATCTCATCGGATGAACCACGTTGTCGAGGATTCAATCAATCCCGTATACAATTCCCTTTGTCTAGCGGTATTGTACTTGCCCGAGATTTGATCGTCGGTATCCCGATACCTTGTTCAATCTCGTTACCGGCAAGTCTCTTTACTCGTTCCGTAACACAGCATCCCGTGATCAACTCCTTGATCACATTGTGCACATTATGATGATGTCCTACCGAGTGGGCCCAGAGATACCGCTCCGTCACACGGAGTGACAAATCCCAGTCTCGATTCATGCCAACCCAACAGACACTTTCGGAGATACCCGTAGTGCACCTTTATAGCCACCCAGTTACGTTGTGACGTTTGGCACACCCAAAGTATTCCTACGGTATAAGGGAGTTGCACAATTTCATGGTCTAAGGAAATGATACTTGACATTACAAAAGCTTTAGCGAACGAACTACACGATCTTTGTGCTAGGCTTAGGATTGAGTCTTGTCCATCACATCATTCTCCTAATGATGTGATCCCGTTATCAACGACATCCAATGTCCATGGTCAGGAAACCGTAACCATCTATTGATCAACGAGCTAGTCAACTAGAGGCTTACTAGGGACATGGTGTTGTCTATGTATCCACACATGTATCTGAGTTTCCTATCAACACAATTCTAGCATGGACAATAAACGATTATCATGAACAAGGAAATATAATAATAACCAATTTATTATTGCCTCTAGGGCATATTTCCAACACATACATCTTGGTGGAGCGCTCAAAAAGATAAGAATGAAATACATGCACTCATCACCAAAGAAAGTGAATGATCACATAAGATAGATAGGATAATATTAAGCATGCATAAGTGTAGCTTATGATCAAACACATGATCATCAATGTCTCACAAGCATATCAAAGTATCTCAACCAAAAGCTGAAGAAATATGCCCTAGAGGCAATAATAAAGTTATTATTTATTTCCTTATATCATGATAAATGTTTATTATTCATGCTAGAATTGTATTAACCGGAAACATAATACATGTGTGAATACATAGACAAACAGAGTGTCACTAGTATGCCTCTACTTGACTAGCTCGTTAATCGAAGATGGTTATGTTTCCTAACCATGAACAAAGAGTTGTTATTTGATTAACGAGGTCACATCATTAGTTGAATGATCTGATTGACATGACCCATTCCATTAGCTTAGCACCTGATCGTTTAGTATGTTGCTATTGCTTTCTTCATGACTTATGCATGTTCCTATAACTATGAGATTATGCAACTCCCGTTTACCGGAGGAACACTTTGGGTACTACCAAACGTCACAACGTAACTGGGTGATTATAAAGGAGTACTACAGGTGTCTCCAATGGTAGATGTTGGGTTGGCGTATTTCGAGATTAGCGTTTGTCACTCCGATTGTCAGAGAGGTATCTCTGGGCCCTCTCGGTAATACACATCACATAAGCCTTGCAAGCATAATAACTAAAGATGTTAGTTATGAGATGATGTATTACGGAACGAGTAAAGAGAGTTGCCAGTAACGAGATTGAACTAGGTATTGGATACCGACGATCGAATCTCGGGCAAGTAACATACCGATGACAAAGGGAACAACGTATGTTGTTATGCGGTCTGACCGATAAAGATCTTCGTAGAATATGTAGGAGCCAATATGGGCATCCAGGTCCCGCTATTGGTTATTGACCGGAGACGTGTCTCGGTCATGTCTACATTGTTCTCGAACCGTAGGGTCCGCACGCTTAATGTTACGATGACAGTTATTATGAGTTTATGCATTTTGATGTACCGAAGGTTGTTCGGAGTCCCGGATGTGATCACGGACATGACGAGGAGTCTCGAAATGGTCGAGACATAAAGATTGATATATTGGAAGCCTATGTTTGGACATCGGAAGTGTTCCGGGTAAAATCGGGATTTTACCGGATTACCGGGAGGGTTACCTGAACCCCCCGGGAGCCAAATGGGCCTACATGGGCCTTAGTGGAAAGGTGAGAGGGCTGCCCACAAGGGCTGCGCACCTCCCCCCTTCCCTAGTCCTATTAGGACTAGGAGAAGGGGCCGGTCCCCCTCTTTCTCTCTTCTCTTTGGAGAATCCTAGTTGGAATAGGATTGGAGGGGGGGGAGTCCTACTCCCGGTAGGAGTAGGACTCCTCCTGGCGCACCAAGGGGCCGGCCGCACCTCTCCCCCTTTGCCCCTTTATATACGGGGGCAGGGGACACCCCAAGACACACAAGTTGATCCGTGAGATCATTCCTTAGCCGTGTGCGGTGCCCCCTGCCACCAAATTCCACCTCGATCATACCGTTGTAGTGCTTAGGCGAAGCCCTGCGTCGGTAGTACATCAAGATTGTCACCACGCCGTCGTGCTGACGGAACTCTTCCTCGACGCTTTGCTGGATCGGAGCCCGAGGATCGTCATCGAGCTGAACGTGTGCTAAGAACTCGGAGGTGCCGGAGTAACGGTACTTGGATCGGTCGGATCGGGAAGAAGACGTACGACTACTTCCTCTATGTTGTGTGATCGCTTCCACAGTCGGTCTGCGTTGGTACGTAGACAACACTCTCCCCCTCGTTGCTATGCATCACCATGATCTTGCGTGTGCGTAGGAAAATTTTCGAAATTACTACGTTCCCCAACAGTGGTATCAGAGCCTAGGTTTTATGGTTTGATGTTATTTGCACGAGTAGAACACAAGTGAGTTGTGGGCAATACAAGTCATACTGCCTACCAGCATGTCATACTTTGGTTCGGCGGTATTGTTGGACGAGACGATCCGGACCAACCTTACGCGTACTCTTACGCGAGACCGGTTCCCTCGACGTGCTTTGCACATAAATGGCTTGCGGAAGACTGTCTCTCCAACTTTAGTTGAACCAAGTGTGGCTACGCCCAGTCCTTGAGAAGGTTAAAACGGAGTCTATTTGACAAACTATCGTTGTGGTTTTGATGCGTAGGTGAGATGAGTTCTTACTTAAGCCCGTAGAAGCCACGTAAAACTTGCAACAACAAAGTAGAGGACGTCTAACTTGTTTTTGCAGGGCATGTTGTGATGTGATATGGTCAAGGCATGATGCTAATTTTATTGTATGTGATGATCATGTTTTGTAACCAAGTTATCGACAACTGGCAGGAGCCATATGGTTGTCACTTTATTGTATGCAATGCAATCGCGATGTAATGCTTTACTTTATTACTAAGCGGTAGTGATAGTCATGGAGGCATAAGATTGGCGAGACGACAACGATGCTACGATGGAGATCAAGGTGTCGCGCCAGTGACGATGGTGATCATGACGGTGCTTCGGAGATGGAGATCAGAAGCACAAGATGATGATGGCCATATCATATCACTTATATTGATTGCATGTGATATTTATCCTTTTATGCATCTTATCTTGCTTTGATTGACGGTAGCATTATAAGATGATCTCTCACTAAATTATCAAGAAGTGTTCTCCCTGAGTATGCACCGTTGCCAAAGTTCGTCATGCCCAGACACCACGTGATGATCGGGTGTGATAAGCTCTACGTCCATCTACAACGGGTGCAAGCCAGTTTTGCACACGCAGAATACTCAGGTTAAACTTGACGAGCCTAGCATATGCAAATATGGCCTCGGAACACAGAGACCGAAAGGTCGAGCGTGAATCATATAGTAGATATGATCAACATGACGATGTTCACCATTGAAAACTACTCCATCTCACGTGATGATCGGTTATGGTTTAGTTGATTTGGATCACGTGATCACTTAGAGGATTAGAGGGATATCTATCTAAGTGGGAGTTCTTAAGTAATATGATTAATTGAACTTAAATTTATCATGAACTTAGTCCTGGTAGTATTTTGCAAATTATGTTGTAGATCAATAGCTCGCGTTGTTGCTTCCCTGTGTTTATTTTGATATGTTCCTAGAGAAAATTGTGTTGAAAGATGTTAGTAGCAATGATGAGGATTGGATCCATATCCTCATTGCTGCACAGAAGAATTATGTCCTTGATGCACCGCTAGGTGACAGACCTGTTGCAGGAGCAGATGCAGACGTTATGAACGTTTGGCTAGCTCAATATGATGACTACTTGATAGTTTAGTGCACCATGCTTAATGGCTTAGAATCGGGACTTCAAAGATGTTTTGAACGTCATGGACCATATGAGATGTTCCAGGAGTTGAAGTTAATATTTCAAGCAAATACCCGAGTTGAGAGATATGAAGTCTCCAAGAAGTTCTATAGCTAAAAGATGGAGGAGAATCGCTCAACTAGTGAGCATGTGCTCAGATTGTCTGGGTACTACAATCGCTTGAATCAAGTGGGAGTTAATCTTCCAGATAAGATAGTGATTGACAGAATTCTCTAGTCACCATCACCAAGTTAGCAGAACTTCGTGATGAACTATAATATGCAAGGGATAACGGAAACAACTCCCAAGCTCTTCGTGATGCTGAAATCAACGAAGGTAGAAATCAAGAAAAACATCAAGTGTTAATGGTTGACAAGACCACTAGTTTCAAGAAAAGGGCAGAGGGAAGAAGGGGAACTTCAAGAAGAACGGCAAGCAAGTTGCTGCTCAAGTGAAGAAGCCCAAGTCTGATCCTAAGCCTGAGAATAAGTGCTTCTACTGCAAAGGGACTGGTCACTGGAAGCGGAACTACCCCAAGTGATTGGCGGATAAGAAGGATGGCAAAGTGAACATAAGTATATTTGATATACATGTTATTGATGTGTACTTTACTAGTGTTTATAGCAACCCCTTAGTATTTGATGCTAGTTCAGTTGCTAAGAGTAGTAACTCGAAACGGGAGTTGCAGAATGAACAGAGACTAGTTAAAGGGTGAAGTGACGATGTGTGTTGGAAGTGGTTCCAAGATTGATATGATCATCATCGCACACTCCCTATACTTTCGGGATTAGTGTTGAACCTAAATAAGTGTTATTTGGTGTTTGCGTTGAGCATGAATATGATTTGATCATGTTTATTATAATACGGTTATTCATTTAAGTAAAAGAATAAATTGTTGTTCTGTTTACATGAATAAAACCTTATATGGTTACACACCCAATGAAAATAGTTCATTGGATCTCGATCTTAATAATACACATATTCATAATATTGAAACCAAAAGATGCGAAGTTAATAATGATAGTGCAACTTATTTGTGGCACTGCCGTTTAGGTCATATTGGTGTAAAGCGCATGAAGAAACTCCATGCTGATGGGATTTTGGAATCACTTGATTATGAATCACTTGATGCTTGCAAACCATGCCTTATGGGCAAGATGACTAAACGCCGTTCTCCGGAACAATGAAGCAAGCAACAGATTTGTTGAAAATCATACATACTGATGTATGTGGTCCGATGAATATTAAGGCTTGCAGCAGGTATCATTATTTTCTGACCTTCACAGATGATTTGAGCAGATATGGGGATATCTACTTGATGAAACATAAGTCTGAAACATTTGAACAGTTCAAAGAATTTCAGAGTGAAGTGGAAAAACCATCGTGACAAGAAAATAAAAGTTTCTACGATATGATCGCAGAGGTAAAATGTTTGAGTTACGAGTTTGGTATGCAGTTAAAACAATGTGAAATAGTTTCACTACTCACGCCACCTGGAACACCACAGCATAATGGTGTGTCCGAATGTCATAACCGTACTTTATTGGATATAGTGCTATCTATGATGTTTCTTATCGATTTACCACTATCGTTTTGGGGTTATGCATTAGAGACAGCTGCATTCACGTTAAATAGGGCACCATCTAAATCCGTTGAGACGACACCGTGTGAACTATGGTTTGGCAAGAAACCTAAGCTGTCGTTTCTTAAAGTTTGGGGTTGCGATGCTTATATGAAAAAGTTTCATCCTGATAAGCTCAAACTCAAATCGGAGAAGTGCGTCTTCATAGGATATCCAAAGGAAACTATTGGATACACCTTCTATTACAGATCCGAAGGCAAGACTTTTGTTGCTAAAATTCAGAAACTTTCTGGAGAAGGAGTTTCTCTCGAAAGAAGTGAGTGGGAGGAAAGTAGAACTTGACGAGGTAACTATACCTGCTCCCTTATTGGAAAGTAGTACATCACAGAAAACTGTTTCTGTGACACCTACACCAGTTAGTGAGGAAGCTAATGATGATGATCATGAAACTTCAGAACAAGATACTACTGAACCTCGTAGATCAACCAGAGTAAGATCCGCGCCAGAGTGGTACGGTAATCCTTTTCTGGATGTCATGCTACTAGATCATGATGAACCTACGAACTATGAGGAAGCGATGATGAGCCCAGATTCCGCGAAATGGTTTGAGGCCATGAAATCTGAGATATGATCCATGTATGAGAACAAAGTATGGACTTTGATGGATTTGCCCGATGATCGGCGAACCATAGAAAATAAATGGATCTTCAAGAGGAAGACGGACGCTGATAGTAGTGTTACTATCTACAAAGCTAGAATTGTCGAAAAAGGTTTTCGACAAGTTCAAGGTGTTGACTACGATGAGTTTTTTTCACTCGTATCTATGCTTAAGTCTGTCCGAATCATGTTAGCAATTGCCGCATTTTATGAAATCTGGCAAATGGATAAACAAAACTGCATTCCTTAATGGATTTATTAAAGAAGAGTTGTATGTGATGCAACTAGAAGGTTTTGTCAATCCGAAAGGTGCTAAACAAAATGTGCAAGCTCCAGCGATCCATCTGTGGACTGGTGCAAGCATCTCGGGGTTGGAATATACGCTTTGATAAGTTGATCAAAGCATATAGTTTTATACAGACTTGCGGTGAAGCCTGTATTTACGAGAAAGTGAGTGGGAGCACTACAGCATTTCTGATAAGTATATGTGAATGACATATTGTTGATCGGAAATAATGTAGAATTATTCTGTAAAGCATAAAAGGAGTGTTTGAAAGGAGTTTTTCAAAGAAAGACTTCGGTAAAGCTGCTTACATATTGAGCTTCAAGATCTATAGAGATAGATCAAGACACTTGATAAGTTTTTTCAATGAGTACATACCTTGACAAGATTTTGAAGTAGTTCAAAATGGAGCAGTCAAAGAAAGAGTTCTTGCCTGTATTACAAGGTGTGAAGTTGAGTAAGACTCAAAGACCGACCACGGCAGAAGATAGAAAGAGAATGAAAGTCATTCCCTATGCCTTGGCCATAGGTTCTATAAAGTATGTCATGCTATATACCAGATCTATTGTATACCCTGCACTGATTTGGCAAGGGAGTACAATAGTGATCTAGGAGTAGATCACTGGACAGCGGTCAGAATTATCCTTAGTGAAATAAGGATATGTTTCTCGATTATGGACGTGACAAAAGGTTCGTCGTAAAGGGTTACGCCGATGCAAGTTTTGACACTAATCTAGATGACTGTAAGTCTCGGTCTAGATACATATTGAAAGTGGGAGCAATTAGCTAGAGTAGCGCCATGAAGAGCATTGTTGACATAGAAATTTGCAAAATACATGTGGATCTGAATGTGGCAGACCCGTTGACTAAGATTCTCTCACAAGCAAAACATGATCACACCTTAGTACTCTTTGGGTGTTAATCACATAGCGATGTGAACTAGATTACTGAATCTAGTAAACCCTTTGGGTGTTGGTCACATGGCGATGTGAACTATGGGTGTTAATCACATGATGATGTGAACTATCGATGTTAATCACATGGTGATGTGATCTAGATTATTGACTCTAGTGCAAGTGGGAGACTGAAGGAAATATGCCCTAGAGGCAATAATAAAGTTATTATTTATTTCCTTATATCATGATAAATGTTTATTATTCATGCTAGAATTGTATTAACCGGAAACATAATACATGTGTGAATGCATAGACAAACAGAGTGTCACTAGTATGCCTCTACTTGACTAGCTCGTTAATCAAAGATGGTTATGTTTCCTAACCATGAACAAAGAGTTGTTATTTGATTAACGAGGTCACATCATTAGTTGAATGATCTGATTGACATGACCCATTCCATTAGCTTAGCACCCGATCGTTTAGTATGTTTCTATTGCTTTCTTCATGACTTATACATGTTCCTATAACTATGAGATTATGCAACTCCCGTTTACCGGAGGAACACTTTGGGTACTACCAAACATCACAATGTAACTGGGTGATTATAAAGGAGTACTACAGGTGTCTCCAATGGTAGATGTTGGGTTGGCGTATTTCGAGATTAGGGTTTGTCACTCCGATTGTCGGAGAGGTATCTCTGGACCCTCTCGGTAATACACATCACATAAGCCTTGCAAGCATAATAACTAAAGATGTTAGTTATGAGATGATGTATTACGGAACGAGTAAAGAGACTTGCCAGTAATGAGATTGAACTAGGTATTGGATACCGACGATCGAATCTCGGGCATGTAACATACCGATGACAAAGGGAACAACGTATGTTGTTATGCGGTCTGACCGATAAAGATCTTCGTAGAATATGTAGGAGCCAATATGGGCATCCAGGTCCCGCTATTGGTTATTGACCGGAGACGTGTCTCGGTCATGTCTACATTGTTCTCGAACCGTAGGGTCCGCACGCTTAATGTTACGATGATAGTTATTATGAGTTTATGCATTTTGATGTACCGAAGGTTGTTCGGAGTCTCGGATGTGATCACGGACATGACGAGGAGTCTCGAAATGGTCGAGACATAAAGATTGATATATTGGAAGCCTATGTTTGGACATCGGAAGTGTTCCGTGTAAAATCGGGATTTTACCGGATTATCGGGAGGGTTACCGGAACCCCCCGGGAGCCAAATGGGCCTACATGGGCCTTAGTGGAAAGGTGAGAGGGCTGCCCACAAGGGCTGCGCACCTCCCCCCTTCCCTAGTCCTATTATGACTAGGAGAAGGGGCCGGCCCCCCTCTTTCTCTCTTCTCTTTGGAGAATCCTAGTTGGAATAGGATTGCAGGGGGGGAGTCCTACTCCCGGTAGGAGTAGGACTCCTCCTGGCGCACCAAGGGGCCGGCCGCACCTCTCCCCCTTTGCCCCTTTATATACGGGGGCAGGGGACACCCCAAGACACACAAGTTGATCCGTGAGATTGTTCCTTAGCCGTGTGCGGTGCCCCCTGCCACCAAATTCCACCTCGATCATACCGTTGTAGTGCTTAGGCGAAGCCCTGCGTCGGTAGTACATCAAGATCGTCACCACGCCGTCGTGCTGACGGAACTCTTCCTTGACGCTTTGCTGGATCGGAGCCCGAGGATCGTCATCGAGCTGAACATGTGCTAAGAACTCGGAGGTGCCGGAGTAACGGTACTTGGATCGGTCGGATCGGGAAGAAGACGTACGACTACTTCCTCTACGTTGTGTGATCGCTTCCGCAGTCGGTCGGCGTTGGTACGTAGACAACACTCTTCCCCTCGTTGCTATGCATCACCATGATCTTGCATGTGCGTAGGAAAATTTTCGAAATTACTACGTTCCCCAACAAAAGCAAACAAAGTTGAAAACCCACGAAATAAAGCAAGAGAGAATAATGGCAACACTCTCTCTCTCTCTCGAAGCCTATGATCTATACATTTTTCTCCCCCTTTGGCAACAAGTTACCAAAAAGTTCCTAGAAAATGCATAGTGCTAGATCGACTCTCAGGCTTGATCTTCTGGTGGTGGTGGAGTCTGGATCACTCCAAGGACGAAGGCTTCTGTAGACGTGGTTGGAGCTGGAGCTGAAGTAGATGCTGGAGCTGGTTGGGCTGGTGCTGTGGCTGGAGCTGAGGTGGTGGCTCTGGTGTCAGGAACTGGCACTGCAGTCGACCTCTGAGCTCGTGGCACTCTGGGAAATGCATCAGTTGTAGTCTTCCCTTTCCTCTCCTGCATGTCATCTTGAAGTTGCTCCACTGCAGACTGAATCTCTGTTACTTTGACATCCAAGTCATAGAACTTTTGTTCTATGATCCTCTCTAAGCTCTTCTGATTCTGAGTGAGGGTGGCCAGTCCTTTCTCAATCCTCAGTGTGGATGCAATCAAGTAACTAAGCTGCTCTTGCTTGTTTCCAGGAAATACTCAGATGCCTCCTCTTGAGTTAGCATCTTTGCAGCTTTCTCCTTCCTTGCCTTCTCCTTCTGTAGCAGCCTCTTTGGGTTCAGATCCCAAAGGGACTTGAGTAGATGCTCTGGCCTTTGGCATAGGCTGCCTTCCTGCTGGCCTTTTAATTTTCAATCCTGGCTTTGTGCTTTGAGCTGAGCCATATTCCTTCTTGAGCACAACTTTCTTGGAAGTGGCTTCTTCTTCTGCCACATAGTCCTCATACTCTGATTCTGAGGTTCTTTTCTTCCTTTGTCTGGTGGCAGCTTTTGGCAAGTTACTAGGAGTGCTCCTGCTGCCTTCATCTGAGGAACTAGAGGGACTAGTGCCCTCACTCATGTGCACTTGCTGCTCTGACAGGTTTTGGCTATCACTCTGATCTGACATGATGAACAAGCTGACTGCTGACCCTGTGAACAATTTATAGATGAGGTAGGGTGGATGAGCATCACAAAATGCAGAGATTTTTGCAAAAGAATGATTCAAAATCTTAGTTTTAGTTTCCCACAGAAATCATTTCGGATCTACCGATTTTTAAACTCGGTGATACCGAAGCAGTTTTGGAACCTAAACTAGTGAACTCGGTCAGACCGAGTCACAGTTCGGTGGCACCGAGACTGCTAGGGTTTCACAAAGTTCCAAAATCGGTCACACCGATTAGTAACTCTCGGTCAGACCGAGTCTCACTTGTGCAATGGCATGAGCCAAATCGGTGGGACCGAGTTTTTCAACTCGGTGGGTCCGAGATGGTTTCGGCGGAAACCTAAGCCTAAATTTTTTGAATCAATCCTATTCTACGAACGCATTGACTGGATAGGAGTGTTTCAATCATGGCTAGAAACAATAAGATCACAATGTGCTAGGAATCAGATTGGGGATAGCACAAAGATCGAGTCCATACCCTAGTTCGGTGGAGACTCACTACGGCGGCAACAGCGGGGTTGAATTCCGTTGACGGCGATGGAGACCAGCGACTGGAGGCGGCTGGCGGCGAGGAGACGATCCGGAGACCATGTTGGCAGAGCGAGCTATTGCGCGGGCGAAGGGGTTCGGAGAAATTTCCAAATTTTTGCCCGTGCCTATATATAGCCCGACCCTGTTGGTGTGACCGAGTGGAACAACTCGGTGGCACCGAGATGCAAAACTGTATACAGTTATTGCAACTCGGTGTGACCGAATGGTTCAAATCGGTTGCACCGAGATCGAAAATTCAGATCAACTTAATGATCTCGGTAGGACCGAAAGTAGGATATCGGTCAGACCGAGAATCACAAAGAGGTTTTGGAAGTTTAAGTCTATGATGAATCGGGGACTCCGAGTGCTCCTCACACAGAGTGGTTCGAATCTGACTTGATCAAATTTTGTGATGTAGCATGAATAGAGTTTGAGACGAGAAAAGCATAGATAGCTAGAGGAGGGTCTTAGGCATTCTTGTCCATCCACTTGGCAAAAGGAAATAAAACCAAACAATCAAAACAACAAGTGGATGTCCTCGAATGAGTAAAATATGCAACCAACATGCTCACACAATAAAATGGCAATTGAAATATGTGACAAAGCATGCACAACCAATTCTAGCAACTATCAAGCAATTGGCGATGACTAGGTCATCTATATATGAGTATATTGACTTAGGAGTCAAGTGAGAACACTTGATCATAGGTCATACTCATCGTTTAAGCTCAAGTGGGGTTACCACTTTTACATAAAGCATTGTTGTGTTTGAAGGAAATATGCCCTAGAGGCAATAATAAAGTTATTATTTATTTCCTTACATCATGATAAATGTTTATTATTCATGCTAGAATTGTATTAACCGGAAACATAATACATGTGTGAATACATAGACCAACAGAGTGTCACTAGTATGCCTCTACTTGACTAGCTCGTTAATCAAAGATGGTTATGTTTCCTAATCATGAACAAGGAGTTGTTATTTGATTAACGAGGTCACATCATTAGCAGAATGATCTGATTGACATGACCCATTCCATTAGCTTAGCACCCGATCGTTTAGTATGATGCTATTGCTTTCTTCATGACTTATACATGTTCCTATAACTATGAGATTATGCAACTCCCGTTTACCGGAGGAACACTTTGGGTACTACCAAACGTCACAACGTAACTGGGTGATTATAAAGGAGTACTACAGGTGTCTCCAATGGTAGATGTTGGGTTGGCGTATTTCGAGATTACTAAGTGGTAGTGATAGTCGTGGAAGCATAAGATTGGCGAGACGACAATGATGCTACGATGGAGATCAAGGTGTCGCGCCGGTGACGATGGTGATCATGACGGTGCCTCGGAGATGGAGATCACAAGCACAAGATGATGATGGCCATATCATATCACTTATATTGATTGCATGTGATGTTTATCTTTTTATGCATCTTATCTTTCTTTGATTGACGGTAGCATTATAAGATGATCTCTCACTAAATTATCAAGAAGTGTTCTCCCTGAGTATGCACCGTTGCGAAAGTTCTTTGTGCTGAGACACCACGTGATGATCGGGTGTGATAGGTTCTACGTTCAAATACAACGGGTGCAAAACAGTTGCACACGCAAAATACTCAGGTTATACTTGACGAGCCAAGCATATACAGATATGGCCTCGGAACACGGAGACCGAAAGGTCGAGCGTGAATCATATAGTAGATATGATCAACATAGTGATGTTCACCAATGAAACTACTCCATCTCACGTGATGATCGGACATGGTTTAGTTGATTTGGATCACGTGATCACTTAGGGGATTAGAGGGATGTCCATCTAAGTGGGAGTTCTTAAGTAATATGATTAGTTGAACTTAAATTTATCATGAACTTAGTCCTGGTAGTATTTTGTAAATCATGTTGTAGATCAATAGCTCGCGTTGTTGCTTCCCTGTGTTTACTTTGATATGTTCCTAGAGAAAATTGTATTGAAAGATGTTAGTAGCAATGATGCGGATTGGATCCGTGATCTGAGGTTTATCCTCGTTGCTGCACAGAAGAATTATGTCCTTGATGCACCGCTAGGTGACAGACCTATTGCAGGAGCAGATGCAGACGTTATGAACGTTTGGCTAGCTCAATATGATGACTACTTGATAGTTTAGTGCACCATGCTTAATGGCTTAGAATCGGGACTTCAAAGACGTTTTGAACGTCATGGACCATATGAGATGTTCCAGGAGTTGAAGTTAATATTTCAAGCAAATACCCGAGTTGAGAGATATGAAGTCTCCAACAAGTTCTATAGCTAAAAGATGGAGGAGAATCGCTCAACCAGTGAGCATGTGCTCAGATTGTCTGGGTACTACAATCGCTTGAATCAAGTGGGAGTTAATCTTCCAGATAAGATAGTGATTGACAGAATTCTCTAGTCACCATCACCAAGTTAGTTGAACTTCGTGATGAACTATAATAAGCAAAGGATAACGGAAACAACTCCCAAGCTCTTCGTGATGCTGAAATCAATGAAGGTAGAAATCAAGAAAAACATCAAGTGTTGATGGTTGACAAGATCACTAGTTTCAAGAAAAGGGCAAAGGGAAGAAGGGGAACTTCAAAAGAACGGCAAGCAAGTTGCTACTCATGTGAAGAAGCCCAAGTCTGGTCCTAAGCCTGAGACAAAGTGCTTCTACTGCAAAGGGACTGGTCACTGGAAGCGGAACTACCCCAAGTGATTGGTGAATAAGAAGGATGGCAAAGTGAACATAAGTATATCTGATATACATGTTATTGATGTGTACTTTACTAGTGTTTATAGCAACCCCTCAGTATTTGATGCTAGTTCAGTTGCTAAGATTAGTAACTCAAAACGGGAGTTGCAGAATAAACAGAGGCTAGTTAAGGGTGAAGTGACGATGTGTGTTGGAAGTGGTTCCAAGATTGATATGATCATCATCGCACACTCCCTATAATTTCGGGATTAGTGTTGAACCTAAATAAGTGTTATTTGGTGTTTGCGTTGAACATGAATATGATTTGATCATGTTTATTGTAATACGGTTATTCATTTAAGTAAGAGAATAAATTGTTGTTCTGTTTACATGAATAAAACCTTATATGGTTACACACCCAATGAAAATAGTTCGTTGGATCTCGATCGTAGTGATACACATAATCATAATATTGAAACCAAAAGATGCAAAGTTAATAATGACAGTGCAACTTGTTTGTAGCACTGCCGTTTAGGTCATATTGGTGTAAAGCGCATGAAGAAACTCCATGCTGATGGGCTTTTGGAATCACTTGATTATGAATCAGTTGATGCTTGCGAACCATGCCTCATGTGCAAGATGACTAAGACTCTGTTCTTCAGAACAATGGACCGAGCAAAAGATTTGTTGGAAATCATACATACTGATGTATGTGGTCCGATGAATATTGAGACTCGCGACAGGTATCATTATTTTCTGATCTTCACAGATGATTTGAGCAGATATGAGTATATCTACTTGATGAAACATAAGTCTGAAACATTTGAAAAGTTCAAAGAATTTCAGAGTGAAGTGCAAAATCATCGTGACAAGAAAATAATGTTTCTACGATCTGATCGCGGAGACAAATATTTGAGTTACGAGTTTGGTCTTCAGTTAAAGCAATGTGAAATAGTTTCACTACGCACGCCACCTGGAACACCACAGCATAATGGTGTGTCCGAACGTCATAACCACACTTTATTGGATATAGTACAATCTATGATGTATCTTACCGATCTACCACTATCGTTTTGGGGTTATGCATTAGAGACAGCTGCATTCACGTTAAATAGGGCACCATCTAAATCCGTTGAGACGACACCGTGTGAACTATGGTTTGGCAAGAAACCTAAGCTGTCGTTTCTTAAAGTTTGGAGTTACGATGCTTATGTGAAAAAGTTTCATCTCGATAAGCTCAAACTCAAATCGGAGAAATATGTCTTCATAGGATACCCAAAAGTTAATGTTGGGTACACCTCCTATCATAGATCCGAAGGCAAGAATTTTGTTGCTAAATTCAGAAACTTTCTGGAGAAGGAGTTTCTCTCGAAAGAAGTGAGTGGGAGGAAAGTAGAACTTGATGAGGTAACTGTACCTCCTCCCTTATTGGAAAGTAGTACATCACAGAAACCAGTTTCTGTGACACCTACACCAATTAGTGAGGAAGCTAATGATGATGATCATGAAACTTCAGATCAAGTTACTACCGAATCTCGTAGGTAAACCAGAGTGAGATCCGCATCAGAGTGGTACGGTAATCCTGTTCTGGAAGTCATGTTACTAGACCATGACGAACTTGCGAACTATGAGGAAGCGATGATGAGCCCAGATTCCACGAAATGGTTTGAGGCCATGAAATCTGAGATATGATCCATGTATGAGAACAAAGTTTGGACTTTGGTTGGCTTGCCCGATGATCGGCAAGCAATTGAGAATAAATGGATCTTCAAGAGGAAGACGGACGCTGATAGTAGTGTTACTATCTACAAAGCTAGAATTGTCGCAAAAGGTTTTCGACAAGTTCAAGGTGTTGACTATGATGAGAGCTTCTCACTCGTATCTATGCTTGAGTCTGTCCGAATCATGTTAGTAATTGCCGCATTTTATGAAATCTGGCAAACGGATAAACAAAACTGCATTCCTTAATGGATTTATTAAAGAAGAGTTGTATATGATGCAACCAGAAGGTTTTGTCAATCCGAAAGGTGCTAACAAAATGTGCAAGCTCCAGCGATCTATCTGTGGACTAGTGCAAGCATCTCGGAGTTGGAATATACGCTTTGATGAGCTGATCAAAGCATATAGTTTTATACAGACTTGCGGTGAAGCCTGTATTTACAAGAAAGTGAGTGGGAGCACTACAACATTTCTGATAAGTATATGTGAATGACATATTGTTGATTGGAAATAATGTAGAATTATTCTGTAAAGCATAAAGGAGTGTTTAAAAGGATTTTTTCAAAGAAAGACTTCGGTGAAGCTGCTTACATATTGAGCTCCAAGATCTATAGAGATAGATCAAGACGCTTGATAAGTTTTTTCAATGAGTACATACCTTGACAAGATTTTGAAGTAGTTCAAAATGGAGTAGTCAAAGAAAGAGTTCTTGCCTGTATTATAAGATGTGAAGTTGAGTAAGACTCAAAGCCCGACCACGGCAGAAGATAGAAAGAGAATGAAAGTCATTCCCTATGCCTTGGCCATAGGTTCTATAAAGTATGTCACGCTGTATACCAGATCTATTGTATACCCTGCACTGATTTGGTAAGGGAGTACAATAGTGATCTAGGAGTAGATCACTGGACAACGGTTAGAATTATCCTTAGTGAAATAAGGATATGTTTCTCGATTATGGACGTGATAAAAAGGTTCGTCGTAAAGGGTTACGCCGATGCATGTTTAGACACTAATCTAGATGACTCTAAGTCTCGGTCTAGATACATATTGAAAGTGGGAGCAATTAGCTAGAGTAGCTCCATGCAGAGCATTGTTGACATAGAAATTTGCAAAATACATGTGGATCTGAATGTGGCAGACCCGTTGACTAGATTCTCTCACAAGCAAAACATGATCACACCTTAGTACTCTTTGGGTGTTAATCACATAGCGATGTGAACTAGATTACTGAATCTAGTAAACCCTTTGGGAGTTGGTCACATGGCGATGTGAACTATGGGTGTTAATCACATGATGATGTGAACTATCGATGTTAATCACATGGTGATGTGATCTAGATTATTGTCTCTAGTGCAAGTGGGAGACTGAAGGAAATATGCCCTAGAGGCAATAATAAAGTTATTATTTATTTCCTTATATCATGATAAATGTTTATTATTCATGCTAGAATTGTATTAACCGGAAACATAATACATGTGTGAATACATAGACAAACAGAGTGTCACTAGTATGCCTCTACTTGACTAGCTCGTTAATCAAAGATGGTTACGTTTCCTAACCATGAACAAAGAGTTGTTATTTGATTAACGAGGTCACATCATTAGTTGAATGATCTGATTGACATGACCCATTCCATTAGCTTAGCACCCGATCGTTTAGTATGTTGCTATTGCTTTCTTCATGACTTATACATGTTCCTATGACTATGAGATTATGCAACTCCCGTTTACCGGAGGAACACTTTGGGTGCTACCAAACGTCACAACGTAACTGGGTGATTATAAAGGAGTACTACAGGTGTTTCCAATGGTAGATGTTGGGTTGGCGTATTTCGAGAATAGGATTTGTCACTCCGATTGTCGGAGAGGTATCTCTGGGCCCTCTCGGTAATACACATCACATAAGCCTTGCAAGCATTGTGACTAATGAGTTAGTTGCGAGATGATGTATTACGGAACGAGTAAAGAGACTTGCCGGTAACGAGATTGAACTAGGTATTGGATACCGACGATCGAATCTCGGGCAAGTAACAAACCGATGACAAAGGGAACAACGTATGTTGTTATGCGGTCTGACCGATAAAGATCTTCGTAGAATATGTAGGAGCCAATATGGGCATCCAGGTCCCGCTATTGGTGATTGACCGGAGACGTGTCTTGGTCATGTCTACATTGTTCTCGAACCGTAGGGTCCGCACGCTTAAGGTTTCGATGACAGTTATATTATGAGTTTTGATGTACCGAAGGAGTTCGGAGTCCCGGATGAGATCGGGGACATGACGAGGAGTCTCGAAATGGTCGAGACGTAAAGATCGATATATTGGACGACTATATTCGGACTTCAGAAAGGTTCCGAGTGATTCGGGTATTTTTCGGAGTACCGGAGAGTTACGGGAATTCGCCGGGGAGTATATGGGCCTTATTGGGCCATACGGGAATAGAGGAGAGAGGCCAAAAGGAAGGAGGCCTGCGCCCCCCCTCTGGTCCGAATTGGACAAGGGGCGCAGCCCCCTTTTCCTTATTCCTCTCCACCTCTTTCCCCTTCTCCTACTCCAACAAGGAAGGAGGGAGTCCTACTCCCGATGGGAGTAGGACTCCCCTTGGCGCGCCTCCTCCTAGGCCGGCCGGCCCCTCCCCCTTGCTCCTTTATATACGGAGGCAGGGGGCACCCCATGACACACAAGTTGATCCACGTGATCGTTCCTTAGCCGTGTGTGGTGCCCCCTGCCACCAAATTCCACCTCGATCATACCGTTGTAGTGCTTAGGCGAAGCCCTACGTCGGTAGTACATCAAGATCGTCACCACGCCGTCGTGCTGACGGAACTCCTCCCCGAAGCTTTGCTGGATCGGAGCCCGGGGATCGTCATCGAGCTGAACGTGTGCTAAGAACTCGGAGGTGCCAGAGTAACGGTGCTTGGATCGGTCGGATCGGGAAGAAGACGTACGACTACTTCCTCTACGTTGTGTCAACGCTTCCGTTGCGATCTACAAGGGTACGTAGATCAGACTCTCCCCCTCGTTGCTATGCATCACCATGATCTTGCGTGTGTGTAGGAATTTTTTTGAAACTACTATGTTCCCCAACAGTAGGGGCTTCACATGAGGCTTTATAGGCACCACTTGATTTTTGTGAAGTTCCTCTTTATCCTTAAGTGACATCTCATGAGCAACAATTCTTCCAATTACCTTCGTTGGCTTGAGATCTTTGTAATTGGGCATCATTTGGATCAATGTGCACACGGTATCATATTTTCCATCCAAGGCTCTTAGAATCTTCTTGATGATGAATCTATCGGTCATCTCTTCACTTCCTAAGCTGGCAATCTCATTTGTGATGAGAGCTAGCCTAGAGTACATTTCAGCGACACCTTCACCATCCTTCATTTTGAACTTGTCAAGTTGACTTTGAAGCACATCCAATTTGGATTCCTTGACGGAGTCGGTACCTTCGTGCATATCAATCAAAGTGTCCCAAATTTCCTTTGCATTCTCAAGACTGCTGATTTTGTTGAATTCTTCGGGGCACAATCCGTTGAAGAGAATATCACAAGCTTGAGCATTGTATTGCAACATCTTCAACTCATCCGCGGTAGCTTCACGGTTTGGTTCTCTCCCATCAAAGAAGTCACCTTGCAAACCAACACACACAATAGCCCAAACGGCGGGGTTGTGTCCAAGAATATGCATTTTCATTTTATGCTTCCAACTAGCAAAATTAGTACCATAAAAGTAAGGACCTCTACGGTGATAATTTCCCTCGCTAGACGCCATACTCTCCTAGGTTGTGAAATCAAGGCTATGACCACCAAAAGCTATGGAAATCAAAGCAAATGGAGACCAAAGCTCTGATACCACTTGTAGGATCGAAAGTATGTCTAGAGGGGGTGATTAGACTACTTGACCAAATAAAAACCTAACCTTTTCCCAATTTTAGTTCTTGGCAGATTTTAGCTATTTTAGGACAAGTCAAGCAATCATCACACAATTCAAGCAAGGATGCAAAGAGTATATTGGCAGCGGAAAGTAAAGCATGCAACTTGCAAGTATGTAAAGGGAAGGGTTTGGAGAACTCAAATGCAATTGGAGACACGGATGTTTTTCCCGTGGTTCGGATAGGTGGTGCTATCCTACATCCACGTTGATGGAGACTTCAACCCACGAAGGGTAACGGTTGCGCGAGTCCATGGAGGGCTCCACCCACGAAGGGTCCACAAAGAAGCAACCTTGTCTATCCCACCATGGCCATCGCCCACGAAGGACTTGCCTCACTAGCGGTAGATCTTCACGGCGCGCCCCTACCTCGTGGGCCCCCTGGTGGCTCTCCGACGTCCATCTTCTCCTATATGAAGTCTTTCGATGAGAAAAAAATCAGAAGGAACTTTTCGGGACGAGACTCCGCCGCCACGAGGCAGAACCTTGGCGGAACCAATCTAGAGCTCCGGCAGAGCTATTCTGCTGGGGATACTTCCCTCCGGGAGGGGGAAATCATCACCATCGTCATCACCAACGCTCCTCTCATCGGGAGAGGGAAATCTCCATCAACATCTTCACCAGCACCATCTCATCTCCAAACCCTAGTTCATCTCTTATATCCAATTCTTGTCTCAAAGTCCGGGATTGGTGCTAGTAGGTTGCTAGTAGTGTTGATTACTCCTTGTAGTTGATGCTAGTTGGTTTATTTGGTGGAAGATCATATGTTCAGATCCTAAATGCATATTATTACCCCTCTGATTATGAACATGAATATGCTTTGTGAGTAATTACGTTTGTTCCTGAGGACAAGGGAGAAGTCTTGCTATTAGTAGTCATGTGAATTTGGTATTCGTTTGATATTTTGATAAGATGTATGTTGTCTAGCCTCTAGTGGTGTTATGTGAACGTCAACTACATAACACTTCACCATTATTTGGGCCTAGAGGAAGGCATTGGGAAGTAATAAGTAGATGATGGGTTGCTACAGTGACAGAAGCTTAAACCCTAGTTTATGTGTTGCTTCGTAAGGGGCTGATTTGGATCCATATGTTTCATGCTATGGTTAGGTTTACCTTAATACTTTTGTTGTAGTTGCGGATGCTTGCAATAGAGGTTAATCATAAGTGGGATGCTTGTTCAAGTAAGAACAGAACCCAAGCACCGGTCCACCCACATATCAAATTATCAAAGTATCGAACGCGAATCATATGAACGTGATGAAAACTAGCTTGATGATATTCCCATGTGTCCTCGGGAGCGCTTTTCCTATTATAAGAGTTTGTTCCGGCTTGTACTTTGCTACAAAAAGGATTGGGCCACCTTGCTGCACTTTATTTACTTTTGTTACTTGTTGCTCGTTACAATTTATCTTATCACAAAACTATCTGTTACCACTTATTTCAGTACTTGCAGAGAATACCTTGCTGAAAACCGCTTATCATTTCCTTCTGCTCCTCGTTGGGTTCGACACTCTTACTTATCGAAAGGACTACGATATATCCCCTATACTTGTGGGTCATCAAGATCTTTTCTGGCGCCGTTGCCGGGGAGTGTAGCGCCTTTGGTAGGTGGAATTTGGTAAGGAAAAATTTATATAGTGTGCTGAAATTTACTGTCACTTGTTACTATGGACAGTAATTCTCTGAGGGGCTTGTTCGGGGTATCATCATCCCGTCCAGTAGAGCAAAGAGTTTCTCCTCAACCTACTGAACCTATTGAAAATGAAACTCCTTTTGAATTTCCTTCGGGTATGATGGAAAAACTGCTAGCTAACCCTTTTACAAGAGATGGAACAAAGCATCCTGATGAGCACTTAATATATGTGGATGAAGTTTGTGGATTATTTAAGCTTGTAGGTATACCCGATGATGTTGCTAAGAAGAAGGTCTTCCCTTTATATTTGAAGGGAGACGCATTGATATGGTATAGGCTATGTGATGATATGAGATCATGGAACTATAAAAGATTGAAATTGGAATTTCATCAAAAGTATTACCCTATGCATCTTGTTCATCGTGATCGCAATTATATATATAATTTCTGGCCTCATGAAGGAGAAAGCATCGCTCAAGCTTGGGGGAGGCTTAAATCAATGTTATATTCCTTCCCCAATCATGAGCTCTCAAGAGAAATAATTATGCAAACTTTTTATTCTCGACTTTCTCATAATAATCAAACCATGCTCGATACTTCTTGTGCTGGCTCTTTTATGATGAAAACTATTGAATTCAGATGTAATTTATTGTATAGAATTAAATGCAACACTGAAGATTGGGACCTCGAGAAGGTAAGGAGTCAGGTATGACACCTAAGTTTGATTGTGTTAAATCTTTTATGGATACCGATATTTTCCGTAAGTTTAGCACTAAATATTGACTTGACTCTGAGATAGTGGCTTCTTTGTGTGAATCTTTTGCTACTTATGTTGATCTCCCTAAGGAGAAGTGGTTTAAATATCATCCTCCCATAGAAGTAAAAGTAGATGCACCTATTAAAGTTGAAGAAAAGACTGTCACTTATAATGATCCTAGTGTTCCTACTTCTTATGTTGAGAAACCACCTTTCCCTGTTAGAATAAAGGATCATGCTAAAGCTTCAATTGTTGTTCGTAAAAGCAATATTAGAACTTATACACCTCCTGAGCAAGTTAAAGTAGAACCTAATATTGTTATTGTTAAAGATCTCTTGTCTGATAATATTGATGGGCATGTTATTCAGTTCGAAGGTGAAACTGCTAGAATTGCTAAACCTTGTGCTAAAGATAAACATAGACCTGTGGTAGGCGTGCCTGTTATTTCTATTAAAATAGGAGATGATTGTTATCATGGCTTATGTGATATGGGTGCGAGTGCTGGTGTTATACCGCATACTTTATACGAAGAAATTAAGAATGAAATTGCACCTGCTGAGTTAGAAGGTATTGATGTCACAATTAAACTTGCCAATAGAGATACTATTTCACCAATTGGAATTGTTAGAGATGTTGAAGTCTTGTGTGGGAAAACTAAATATCCTGCTGATTTTCTTGTTCTTACTTCTCCACAAGATAGCTTTTGTCCCATTATATTTGGTAGACCCTTCTTGAACACTGTTAATGCTCGGATAGATTGCGAAAAGAATGTTGTTACTATTGGCTTGGATGGTATGGTTCATGAGTTTAATTTCTCTAAATTTAGTAAACAACATCGTGAGGAAGAATTACCTAGTAAGGATGAAATTATTGGTCTTGCTTCTATTGCCGTACCTCCTAGTGATCCTTTAGAACACTATTTGCTAGACCATGAAAATGATATGTTCATGAATGTAAGAAGGGAAATAGATGAAGTATTCTTTAAACAGGAACCTATTCTGCAACACAATTTGCCTGTTGAAATTTTAGGGGATCCTCCTCCACCCAAGGGTGATCCCGTGTTTGAGCTTAAACCGTTGCCTGATAATCTTAAATATGCTTATCTTGATGAAAAGAAGATATATCATGTTATTATTAGTGATAACCTTTCAGAGCATGAAGAAGAAAGATTATTGAAAACTCTGAGGAAGCATCGTGCTGCTATTGGATATACTCTTGATGATCTTAAGGGCATTAGTGCCACTCTATGTCAACATAAAATAAATTTGGAAGCAGATGCCAAACCAGTTCGTGATCCTCAACGACGTTTGAATCCTAAAATGAAAGAAGTGGTAAGAAAAGAAATACTCAAGCTTCTGGAGGTAGGTATAATTTATCCCGTTGCTGATAGTCAGTGGGTAAGTCCTGTCCATTGTGTCCCTAAGAAGGGAGGTATTACTGTTGTTCCTAATGATAAATATGAATTGATTCCACAAAGAATTATTACAGGTTATAGGATGGTAATTGATTTCCGCAAATTGAATAAAGCTACTAAGAAAGATCATTACCCCTTACCTTTTATTGATCAAATGCTAGAAAGATTATGCAAACATACACATTACTGCTTTCTAGATGGTTATTCTGGTTTCTGTCAAATACCTGTGTCGGCTAGAGATCAATCAAAGACTACTTTTACATGCCCTTTTGGTACTTTTGCTTATAGACATATGCCTTTTGGTTTATGTAATGCACCTGCTACCTTTCAAAGATGCATGATGGCTATATTCTCTGACTTTTGTGAAAAGATTTGTGAGGTATTCATGGACGATTTTTCCGTCTATGGTTCCTCTTTTGATGATTGCTTGAGCAATCTTGATCGAGTTTTGTAGAGATGTGAAGAAACTAATCTTGTCTTGAATTGGGAAAAGTGCCACTTTATGGTTAATGAAGGTATTGTCTTGGGGCATAAAGTTTCTGAAAAAGGTATTGAAGTTGATAAAGCCAAGGTCGATGCTATTGAAAAGATGCCATGTCCCAAGGACATCAAAGGTATAAGAAGTTTCCTTGGTCACGCCGGGTTTTACAGGAGGTTCATTAAGGACTTCTCAAAAATTTCTCGGCCTCTGACTAATTTATTGCAAAAAGATATACCATTTGTCTTTGATGATGATTGTGTATAAGCATTTGAAATACTTAAGAAAGCATTAGTCTTTGCACCTGTTGTTCAGCCACCTGATTGGAATTTACCCTTTGAAATTATGTGTGATGCTAGTGATTATGTTGTAGGTGTTGTTCTAGGGCAAAGAGTTGATAAGAAATTAAATGTTATTCATTATGCTAGTAAGACTCTAGACAATGCTTAAAGAAATTATGCTACTACTGAAAAAGAGCTTTTAGCAGTTGTATTTGCTTTTGATAAGTTCAGACCTTATATTGTTGATTCTAAAGTAACTATTCACACTGATCATGCTTCCATTAAATACCTTATGGAAAAGAAAGATGCTAAACCTAGACTTATTAGATGGGTTCTCTTGCTACAAGAATTTGATTTGCATATTGTTGATAGAAAGGGAGCTGAGAACCCCGTTGCAGACAACTTGTCTAGGTTAGAGAATGTTCTTGATGACCCACTACGTATTAATGATAGCTTTCCTAATGAACAATTAAATGTTATAAGTACTTCTCGTAGTACTCCATGGTATGCCTATTATGCTAATTATATTGTTGCTAAGTTTATACCACCTAGCTTCACATACCAGCAAAAGAAAAAGTTTTTCTATGACTTGAGACATTACTTTTGGGATGACCCACATCTTTATAAAGAAGGAGTAGATGGTGTTATTAGACATTGTGTACCCGAGAATGAACAGGAACAGATCCTACGCAAGTGTCATGCCGAGGCTTATGGAGGACACCACGCTGGAGATAGAACTGCACATAAGGAATTGCAATCTGGTTTTTATTGGCCTACTCTCTTCAAGGATGCCCGTAAGTTTGTCTTGTCTTGTGATGAATGTCAAAGAATTGGTAATATTAGTAGACGTCAAGAAATGCCTATGAATTATTCTCTTGTTATTGAACCGTTTGATGTTTGGGGCTTTGATTATATGGGACATTTTCCTGCCTCTAATGGATACACACATATTTTAGTTGTTGTCGATTACGTTACTAAGTGGGTAGAAGCTATTACAACTAGTAGTGTTGATCATAACACTTCTATTAAAATGCTTAAGGAAGTTATTTTCCCGAGGTTTGGAGTCCCTAGATATTTAATGACTGATGGTGGTTCACACTTTATTCATGGTGCTTTCCATAAAATGCTTGCTAAATATGATGATAATCATAGAATTGCATCTCCTTATCACCCTCAGTCTAGTGGTCAAGTAGAGTTGAGCAATAGAGAGCTCAAATTAATTTTGCAAAAGACCGTTAATAGGTCTAGAAAGAATTGGTCTAAGAAACTTGATGATGCATTATGGGCTTATAGAACTGCATATAAAAATCATATGGGTATGTCTCCGTATAAAATGGTTTATGGAAAAGCATGTCACTTACCTCTCGAACTAGAACATAAGGCATATTGGGCTATTAAAGAGCTCAACTATGATTTTAAACTTGCCGGTGAGAAGAGGTTATTTGATATTAGCTCAGTTGATGAATGGAGAACCCAAGCTTATGAAAATGCCAAGTTGTTTAAAGAAAAAGTTAAAAGATGGCATGACAAAAGGATACAAAAGCGTGAGTTTAATGTAGGTGATTATGTATTGCTATACAACTCTCGTTTAAGATTTTTTGCAGGAAAACTTCTCTCTAAATGGGAAGGCCCCTATGTTATCGAAGAGGTCTATCGTTTCGGTGCCATAAAGATCAACAACTTCGAGGGCACAAATCCGAAGGTGGTAAACGGTTAAAGAATCAAACATTATATCTCAGATAATCCCATAAATGTGGAAACCAATATTATTGAAACCGTAACCCCAGAGAAATACATAAGGGACACTTTCCGGAACGTTTCAGACTCCGAAAAGGAATAGGTATGTGGTACGGTAAGTAAACCGACTCCAAAACAATTTTTAAGGCAATATTTATCCGTTTTGGAATTATTAGAAAAATAGAAAAATAAGTAGTAGTCCGGGAAGGACAAGAGGGCCCCACGATGGTGGTGGGCGTGCCCCCTACCTCGTGAGCACCTCGTGTGCCTTCCGGACTCCGTTTTCTTACACGATACATATTTTGGTCGGTAAAAATTTGTGACACTCCAAAAATTTTTGATTTGGTTTTCATCAAAAACTTTATTGGATTCTAAAGGAGGGCCTTTAAAAATTTCTCTTTCAGAAAATCCTTCCTCTTGAAAACTTCCTTTCACCTTTGGCAAGGATTTTCTTTCCTTTTAATTTTGGTGTTAAAATTTTGGAAGCTTTTCTTCTGGTTATTTCCCTCTCAAACTTATTTATTTTCAAAAAAAAGAAACCCTAGGAATTTTGGGACTTCTTTCTTTTTGAAAACACCCATGGTTTTACCATGTCTCCAATAGTAAATCTTCTCAAAATCCATTCCCTCCATCTTTGAACAATCTAAATTCTCTGTCTCAACAAGTCCAAACAAGTTTTGGATTTTATTTCAATTATTTTATCCCCCAAAACATTTCTGCCATTTATTTTGAGCTTAAGTGATTTTCAAAGCAAGTGTCACTTTGCCTTTGAGTTTTTATCCCAAACCAACTTCCCTGGATTGTCTTTGGTACCCACAACCTAGAACCATCTTGATCCACTCTTCTTCTTTTCAAATATTTCAAATTTCACTCAGTGCAAGTTTGGACCAGATTTGCCAAATTTGGTGAAATTCATATCTACACTTCTCCAAAAATTCCACCAAAATTCAGGCAGCCTACTGGAGCAATGAGAGGCCACTCCACCAAGTTTCAGCTCAAGGAAAAATCCCTAGATGCCAAAAACATTCTGTCGAACACCTGAGCTGCACTGTTCTTTGCAAAGTTCAGTAAAATTCAGTTTTTACAGTGTCGTTTTCTTCAGAGTTTCAGGCACATGCTCACAGTGCCTTTGGCTCGATGCTCGCAGCCCCTCCCTCTTGTCCGGAGCTTCACACACATGCTTGGAGCCTTCCTGGCGTCGGTAGCGCGCTGGCCCGCCCTCGCCGGCGTCTTCTGCGGCGTCGGGACCTCCCGTGGCGGCCGACAGAAGGCACACCACGGCAGAACGCCGTTTCGGCGCCGCCCAAAGCTTCCTGGCCCTCCGTGTGGCCTCATGCATGCCAGCGCACGCCCGTGGCACCCTCACCGTGGCCCGGCAAGCACGGAACGTGCTCCCTGCCGCCGCCGGGCCCGCGCCGCCCCGTTCCGTCGAGCTCGCCCTTAGGACCCCAATCCAAGCTCGCTTAGCACCTAAATGGAACCGGTGGAACTCCGTGATGACGCCCAACTCCCTAAACCTTCCCGACCAAGCTCTGCGCCGCCGTAACCTTCACCGGAGATCCCCGTTCACGGCCACCGCCTCGGATCGCCTATAAAAAGGACCCCGAGCTCGCTCACGAGACCCACACCTTCACTACACCTCTCCAGGACCCTGCCAAACCACCAGGAGGACCTCGAGGAGGTCTCCTCCCCCAACTCCGGCCGCCTCGCCCCGCCTCGGCCTCCACCTCGATTCACTCCGGTGAGGCCATCTCCGGCGCCCAAACCTCGTCCGTAGCCTTCTCTTACGCCTAGTGCTCTAACCCCCACCTCAATTTGATCCTTGCAGCCCTCCTCGGCGAGACCCATCAACGCCCGAACCACCGTCCGCCGGAGTCAAGCCCGCCGTCGACGTGGTGCTCACCGGCGACCAACACCACCACCCACCGTTGCGGAAGGACACGGTGAGCACGTTGATAATCTCCGATCACCCTGCCTCGCCGTGGATCGCCGCCGGCGACCACCGCGGCTCTCGGGCACCAGCGAAATCTGCCGCCCCGTTTGAAAGTTTAAACCTGACGGGCGGGACCCGCTGTCAGCCTCTCTATCCTGTCTAAGCGAAGCGTTTTCTGAAAACGCCTTCTGCCAAATGCGCCTTCCCTCTCGGCTGGCGTAGTTTCTGCCGAAGCGCTTTCTGTTTTTATAAACTAGCCCCTGGAAACTTTCTGTTTCATTACAGATAAGTCCTTGGATTAAAACCCTTATAACTTTTTAACAGAAAGGAATTTTTGAGTGATTCTTTTTCTGTCCTCTTCAGATTTTTGTCTAGTTTTTTATCATATTTATTTGAAAAATATTTGGAATACTTTCTGTGCACCTCTTGGTATTTACGATAGCGCATATATTTTCTTTATACCGTAGATACCGAAGGAGGTGACGGAGCCGCGAACTTCACCGAGCTAGGCTCCGACTACTCTGAACTAGGCAAGCATGTTTGAACTTTTGATATGATGAATGTCTTGGCATGTTTTGCATTTAGTTAGTTTCATGGCATGTTAATGAGCGTACCGATGAACGTTATTTTTATGAAATATTGAGGTAAGTGAGTTCGATGATCCATAAGTGGATGGATGTGAGTATGAATGGCCATGTGTTGGCATGAGGATGGGTAAGATGGCAGTGTTGTAGCATGTCAGTCTTATGCCAGACTATATGACTTCAGGGACGAACCGTATCGGTCCAGTTCCTCCCATTTCCTTCCCTGTACTACCACATGTTTTCCGCAAGGAATATGGCTTAGTAAGTTGCAAACCGCTTCCCTGGTACACACCAAAAGGAGAGGCCGGGATGATGGTTCCATGGCCCTGGATTAAAGCCAGTCATCCGATCAGGGGGCATGGGTGTTTCCGGTTGGGACCGAGAGGGGGGCACCCCTTAGAGCGCGCATATATAAATTTGATCCCATGCTATTCGATATTGTGATCTCCCCATCTCAAAAGTTTTTCTTGGACGATGTCTAGGGTGAGTCCTGGCATCGAGAGGTAGGATGGGTGTGTACTGGTTAGCTGTGTTTTCTTCCGAAAAACCGTAAACAGAACTAGTCCCTCATGACTACGGAAATCTGTTGGCTGTGGGAAATTTTTTGTACAAACTCTGCAGAGTCATACATTCCTTGAATCATCTATTCCATGTCCAAATTCGTATTATCTTGGCCTAACAGTATCAGTTTGATGACAGAGACTCCGGTGAATCCCATGAGTACTAAGCCCGGCAAAAATGTTATTCCTGTGGATGGACTAACCTGTTTATTATCATGAATTGAATATTTATTATGAGTATTATTTAATTGTGAATAAAGCCCTTTCTGTGATGTCGCTCAGACGTCCGACTGTGGCATTTCTTTTAAAGCCCTTTATGTGATGTCGCTCAGACGTCCGACTGTGGCATTTCTTTTAAAGCCCTTTCTGTGATGTCGCTCAGACGTCCGACTGTGGCATTTCTTTTAAAGCCCTTTCTGTGATGTCGCTCAGACGTCCGACTGTGGCATTTCTTTTAAAGCCCTTTCTGTGATGTCGCTCAGACGTCCGACTGTGGCATTTCTTTTAAAGCCCTTTCTGTGATGTCGCTCAGACGTCCGACTGTGGCATTTCTTTTAAAGCCCTTTCTGTGATGTCGCTCAGACGTCCGACTGTGGCATTTCTTTTAAAGCCCTTTCTGTGATGTGCTTAGACGTCCGGCTGTGGCATTTCTTTTAAAGCCCTTTCTGTGATGTCGCTCAGACGTCCGACTGTGGCATTTCTTTTAAAGCCCTTTCTGTGATGTCGCTCAGACGTCCGACTGTGGCATTTCTTTTAAAGCCCTTTCTGTGATGTCGCTCAGACGTCCGACTGTGGCATTTCTTTTAAAGCCCTTTCTGTGATGTCGCTCAGACGTCCGACTGCGGCATTTCTTTTAAAGCCCTTTCTGTGATGTAGCTTAGACGTCCGACTGTGGCATTTCTTTTAAAGCCCTTTCTGTGATGTCGCTCAGACGTCCGACTGTGGCATGATATTTTCTGTTATTATTTGTTCACCCTTCGAGGCGTCGCTTCAC
The DNA here is from genome assembly GCA_034509565.1 of Triticum monococcum. Classification (NCBI taxonomy): domain Eukaryota; kingdom Viridiplantae; phylum Streptophyta; class Magnoliopsida; order Poales; family Poaceae; genus Triticum; species Triticum monococcum. Next base: position 617,728,086 of record CM067846.1, read on the forward strand.
ACACCCGATCGGTTCTCATTTATATTCTGTTGGGATTTCAGGCGGACTACCGCCGTTTCCCTCGTACTTACTTCGTTGTGCAAATATTATCAGTGTGCATTGGGAAGATTATTCATGACGCATCCATGCATGCATTTGTTATATCTTACGTCCGAACTGTCTTGCGAGTACTTTCAAAGTACTCACTGGCTTGTTGATTTGGCCAGATGCTGACGAAGGCGATCTCATGGATGAAGAGTTCGATAGCGAGTCCGACGCCTAGAGGAATCCCAGTCAGTCTCGTGCAACCCTAGTCTTGGTCTCAGTTTTATACCCGCTTCCGCAACCCGAATAATTTGTCGAGCATCACTTCGACGCTCGATGAGATGCCAGTTTGAGAGTCTTGTTACCACACTCCCCATTGTGTTATTCCACCACCACCATATCCTCGAGTCAGTAGTATGCCACCACTCCATTGTGTTATATCCGCCATTATGTATAATTATTGGCACGCTTGTAATAATTCATTGAGCAGCCCTAGCTCAACCCTGTAATATATTCTATGTTACTGGCTTATTGTATCAAGTATTTGTCTACCAGTGAGGAGGATTTTCTCTCATACTGGACTCAAAGATTGGTTTCTCAATAAATATTTTTATTGGAAAACCGGTCGTGACAAGCTTGGTACCAGAGCCATGCTGACTGTAGGAAGTCACTAGGTGCGATCGCTAATCGGTTATTACCATAATAGAGCTAATTTATATTTTTGCAATGGTAGTCATTTTCTGACAGTCAGCATAAATTTATGATCTGACCATTCAGGATTTTTGCCTACTTTTGTAGATGGCCGACAACGACTGCGAGTCTCAGACCTTCGCCAACGTACCCGATGGGTTCGTCAAGCTTCTCTCCTTCATCGTTCAGGTCGCGATGGGGCCATCCGTGCGCCCAGTCTTCACACTCCGCCAGTATAGAGTCAACAACGGTCTGACCATGCACCAGGCCACGGTGCAGTTCAAGGGAGGGCATGGTGAGCTACGCCGCTACCCGTTTGTGGGAAGAGCCATGCCTACGGAGAGGCATGCTATGCAGATGGCAGCCCGTGAGGCGATAGCCCGCCTCAGGGATGTCCTTCCCGCGATGAAGACTCGTCGCTACCGTTATCTTCCATGCCATGTGCCCTACACCTGCCACTACGCATTCTCCTGCCCCAGAGGAGAACGAGACGAGGCTTTTGAGATGCTTATTGAGTATCTCCGGGCTCTGGAGGCAGCCTTCGACAACCTGGTGGACGACTTCGTGGCTGCCCGCATGGACTCAGTCCATGGCTGTGCCACCAATAGGAGGGAGCTCCTGCTCACTGCACCGCCACTGACTTTTGTCTCGTCTTCAGCATCGCATGCACCTACTCGTCACCTGCCTACCACCGGAGGGATCAACCAGGCCTTTGCGCCCACTCCAGCGCACACTGCGCCACCCACTGTGCCCACTCCCATTCGTGTCGCTCCACCCCTGGCACCAGTTCCATCTACCCGACGCGGCTCTTCTCGTCTGGATCCTATTAGTGAGGAGGAGGTCGAATCCCCAGCCTCACTACGCCTCACCCTCGGCAGGACCAAGGAGATCATCAACATTTCCGGCTGAGTGCGTTTGCCCGTCATGCGATGTACCGCTTTGTAAGATGTGTTGTGAGAAGTAGCTTGTTTGCGCATCATGTAGAACAGGAGGAGTGAACTAGCCTAAATAACATGTCAGGATTATGTACGCGTATCCTGAGTGATGTACTGTATAATTATCGCCCGCGTGTAAGATATGTAATGAGCAGTCCTTCTCCGTGCGCAAATCAATTTGTTTTCTTAAAGCGATCTTGGACTTTTAAATTTATTGCCATCTTTGTGCATTTTTCTTTTTGGAGTTGTTTTGACGACCATCTTCATATTTCTTATGAGTTTTACAAAATATATCCCCAGAGTGAAAAATGTCTCGTCCTTGGACACGCTCCATGCCTACTCCGCCAGAGGAAAATTTGGACACTCAACCAGGCAACAATTTCACGCAAGGGCAGTCGAGCCAACAGGGCAGTGAAATGGCACTTTCTCAAATGTGCCGCCTTTATGAACAGAGTCAGCAACAACATCGTGAAATGATGAACCAAGTCATCAACATGGGAAATTACCATGGACAGTATCCGCAGCATTCCAACTTATCCGAGCTACAGAAGACGCGTCCCCAAACATTTTCACATACTGACAAGCCTCTTGAAGCCGAGGACTGGCTTCGGGACATGGAGAGGAAATTAATTATTGCAAAATGTTCAGATCCCAAGAAGGTATTGTATGCTCCGCATTATCTTACAGGAGCAGCCGCATCTTGGTGGGAGAATTTTCTGCATATGCATCCAAACGAAGGTGACATAACCTAGGATGATTTCAAGGAAGGTTTCCGTGGTGCACACATTCCTAAGAGTATTATGAAAATCAAGAAGAGAGAGTTCGACGACCTCAAACAAAGGAACTTGACAGTGGCAGATTACAACAGTCAATTTACACTATTATCCCGCTACGCCAATGAAGAGCGTATGACTGAAAGCAAGAAGATGGAGAAATTCCTTGACGGTCTGGCGCCCGCGCTTAAATGCCAACTGGTCGTGCACACTTTTCCTGATTTTAAAACACTGGTGGACAAAGCCATTACTCTGGAGAATGAGAGACGCAGTCTGGAAGATATCCGCAAGCGAAAAAGGGACCAGACTAACCTTGCTCGCAATCACCGGAGCAAGACAGATTTCAAAAAGGGTGGGACGCACAAATCCTCATCCAACGTCTCATGCCCAATCCAGAATTTTCATGCAAGGGACAAGGAGTTCACATATCGCCCCGGCGTTACTTGTTACGCTTGTGGAGAAGAAGGGCACTATGCCAAACAGTGCCCCAAGCCAAGGAACTCAACCCCAAGGCCGAACAACGGCGGCAATAATTCAGCGCCCAAGCGAAACAATTTCAATCCCAACAACAACCACAGGAAGGGTCATCTGAACCACGTAACCAAAGAGGAGGCACAAAATGCTCCGGATATCGTACTCGGTACATTTCCTGTCAACACAATACCTGCAACGGTTTTGTTTCATTCTGGAGCTTCTCACTCTTTCATTTCGAAAAGTTTTGCTTTGCAAAATAATTTTTCGATGCTTCCTTTGGAGAAATCCATGATCATCAAGTCCCTTGGGATTCAGCAAGTTACTCAGAATTACTGTTAGAATGTGGTCATTGAGTTTGAAGGATTGGAGTTTCACGCAAATCTTATTGTATTGGAAAATAAAGGACTGGATGTAATCCTAGGGATGGATTGGCTGACCACCAACAAGGGGTTTATCGACTGTTTCAACAAGACCGTAATTCTCACACACCACCAGGGGAAGACAATAAAAGTATCAGCCAAGGAAGGAAAAATACCCCGGCAACCGAGATTGAATAAGGTGGACATTTCTGAGCTAAACAAGGTTCCAATAGTGTGTGAATTTCCAGACGTATTCCCTGAAGAGCTACCAGGCATGCCACCAGACCGAGAGATAGAATTCTGCATTGAGCTCGCACCAGGAACCACCCCCATATACAAGAAACCATACAGAATGGCACCATCCGAGTTGGTTGAATTGAAAAAGCAAATAAAAGAATTACTGGACAAAGGATATATTCGAGCCAGCTCCTCACCTTGGGGATCACCAATTTTATTTGCCAAAAAGAAGGATGGAACACTGAGATTGTGTATTGACTATCGAGCACTTAATATGGTCACAATTAAGAACAAATACCCGATGCCAAGGATAAACGATTTGTTTGATCAACTCGCTCAGGCCAAGGTATTTTCAAAAATTGACTTAAGGTCAGGATACCATCAATTAAAGGTGCGAACGGAAGATATCCCCAAAACAGCCTTCACTTCCAGATATGGACTGTATGAGTTCACAGTAATGCCATTTGGGTTAATGAATGCCCCTGCATATTTTGTTCACCTCATGAACAAAGTATTTATGAAATATATGGACAAGTTCGTCGTGGTATTCATCAACGATATTCTGGTATACTCCAAAACACCAGAAGAGCACGCAAATCATCTCAGGATTGTGCTAGGAGAACTCAGGAAACACCAATTGTATGCCAAGTTCAGCAAGTGCGAATTTTGGCTAAGAAAAGTAGGCTTTCTAGGCCACGTGCTAACCCAAGACGGTATCGCAATGGACCCCGAGAAAGTCAAGGCCATACTTGGCTGGAAGTCGCCAGCCAGCGTAACAGATATATGTAGTTTCTTGGGAATGGCAGGATATTACCACAGATTTATTGTAGGATTTTCCACCATAGCCAAGCCTATAACGCAGTTACTCAAGAAAGACAAGAAGTTTGAATGGACAGAAGCCTGCGAAAAGAGTTTCCAAGAGCTAAAGCGGAAATTAACAACAGCACCAGTATTAATTGTGCCAGACATACACAAGAATTTTGAAGTATTTTGTGACGCGTCCAAAAAGGGTCTCGGATGCGTGTTGATGCAAGAAGGCAAGGTTGTCGCCTATGCTTCAAGGCAACTTCGCAAGCATGAGGAAAATTATCCCACTCATGACTTAGAAATGGCAGCGGTCATTCATGCACTGAAAGAATGGAGGCATTTCTTACTTGGGAACCGATGTGAAATATATACAGATCACAAAAGTCTCAAATATATTTTCACGCAGCCAGAACTAAATTTACGACAGAGACGCTGGTTGGAATTAGTAAAGGATTATGATGTTGGTATACATTACCATCCTGGAAAGGCAAATGTTGTGGCCGATGCTCTTAGTCAGAACCCCAACTCCGACGAAAGCAATCTACAAAGCTTGAGGCCCGAATTCCAACAAGAATTTGCCAGGCTCAATTTGTTAATGGTCGCAGAAGGCACCATATCAAACTTGGAAATACGACCCGACCTTGTGGAGGAAATTAAAAGAGCTCAGCCCGGTCACCCCAGCATTGAAGGCATCAAAAGAAAGGTGAGTATGGGCAAGGCCTCGGAGTTCCTCATAGACAATGGAGGAATATTGTGGTACGGAGAAAGACTCTGCGTGCCAAGCATAGAAGACCTTAAACAGCAAATCCTAGCTGAAGCCCATACCGCCCCGTACTTGATCCACCCTGGCGGGACCAAGATGTATAAAGATATTCAGGAAAGATTTTGGTGGCACGGTATGAAGAGGGACATAGCCACCTTCATTACACGTTGCGACTCGTGTCAACGCATAAAAGCTGAGCATCAGAGACCGGCCGGACTACTGGAACCAAACAAAATACCTGAGTGGAAATGGGATGAGATAGGGATGGATTTTATTGTTGGGCTACCTCGGTCACAGCATGGAAATGATGCCATCTGGGTCATCACTGACAGGTTAACCAAGGTGGCACATTTCATTCCAGTGAAGACAACCTACAACACTCAGCGGCTTGCCAGGATTTATCTCACCCGCATAGTTTGTCTGCATGGAGTCCCGAACACTATAATATCCGACAGAGGCACTCAGTTCGTCTCAAGATTTTGGGAGCATTTACAACAGGCTCTGGGAACTCAACTAGCCTTCAGTACCGCATATCACCCACAGACCGATGGACAAACGGAACGAGTAAACCAGATTTTAGAAGACATGCTGAGAGCATGTGTCCTCACATATGGAACCAGTTGGGAAGAAAGCCTGCCATACGCCGAATTTGCATACAACAATAACTACCAGGCCAGCCTGCAAATGGCACCATTTGAGGCTTTATACGGACGGAGATGTCGTACCCCGTTGAATTGGTCAGAGACCGGAGACAGCCGCATCTTCGGACCAGACATGCTCAGAGAAGCCGAGGAAAAAGTCAAGCTAATCAGAGACCGACTTAAGACCGCTCAAAGTCGACAGAACAGTTATTATGATCAGAAACATCGTAGGGTCAGCTTCGAGCCCGGTGAGTTCGTATACCTGAAAGTATCTCCTATGAGAGGATTGCAACGATTCAAGATTAAAGGGAAGCTAGCACCAAGATTCATTGGACCATTCTGTATAATGGCGCGAAGAGGCAAGGTAGCCTACCAGCTAGACTTACCCAAGGAATTATCCGATGTCCACGACGTGTTCCACGTCTCGCAATTGAGGAAGTGCGTGAGCAACCCAAAGAAACAAGTATCCCATGAGAGCATTGACGTACAGCCAGACCTCACTTATCGGGAACGTCCCGTAAGAATAATAGAGGAGTCTGAAAGGAGAACCCGACATAAGACCACCAAATTCTTCAGAGTACAGTGGAGCAATCACACCGACAGTGAAGCTACTTGGGAAAGAGAGGATTTTCTTCGGACAGAGCATCCACACTTATTTAAGGATCAGCTGAAATCTCGGGGACGAGATTTTTCCTAAGGGGGTAGGTGTTGTGACACTCCAAAAAATTTTGATTTGGTTTTCATCAAAAACTTTATTGGATTCTAAAGGAGGGCCTTTAAAAATTTCTCTTTCAGAAAATCCTTCCTCTTGAAAACATCCTTTCACCTTTGGCAAGGATTTCCTTTCCTTTTAATTTTGGTGTTAAAATTTTGGAAGCTTTTCTTCTCGTTATTTCCCTCTCAAACTTATTTATTTTCAAAAAAAAGAAACCCTAGGAATTTTGGGACTTCTTTCTTTTTGAAAACACCCATGGTTTTACCATGTCTCCTATAGTAAATCTTCTCAAAATCTATTCCCTACATCTTTGAACAATCTAAATTCTCTGTCTCAACAAGTCCAAACAAGTTTTGGATTTTATTTCAATTATTTTATCCCCCAAAACATTTCTGCCATTTATTTTGAGCTTAAGTGATTTTCAAAGCAAGTGTCACTTTGCCTTTGAGTTTTTATCCCAAACCAACTTCCCTGGATTGTCTTTGGTACCCACAACCTAGCACCATCTTGATCCACTCTTCTTCTTTTCAAATATTTCAAATTTCACACACTGCAAGTTTGCACAAGATTTGCCAAATTTCATGAAATTCATATCTACACTTCTCCAAAAATTCCACCAAAATTCAGGCAGCCTACTGGAGCAATGAGAGGCCACTCCACCAAGTTTCAGCTCAAGGAAAAATCCCTAGATGCCAAAAACATTCTGTCGAACACCTGAGCTGCACTATTCTTTGCAAAGTTCAGTAAAATTCAGTTTTTACAGTGTCGTTTTCTTCAGAGTTTCAGGCACATGCTCACAGTGCCTTTGGCTCGATGCTCGCAGCCCCTCCCTCTTGTCCGGAGCTTCACACGCGTGCTTGGAGCCTTCCTGGTGTCGGTAGCGCGCTAGCCCGCCCTCGCCGGCGTCTTCTGCGGCGTCGGGACCTCCCGTGGCGGCCGATAGAAGGCACACCACGGCAGAACGCCGTTTCGGCGCCGCCCAAAGCTTCCTGGCCCTCCGCATGGCCTCATGCATGCCAGCGCACGCCTGTGGCACCCTCACCGCGGCCCGGCAAGCACGGAACGTGCTCCCTGCCGCCGACGGGCCCGCGCCGCCCCGTTCCGTCGAGCTCGCCCTTAGCACCCCAATCCAAGCTCGCTTAGCACCTAAATGGAACCGGTGGAACTCCGTGATGACGCCCAACTCCCTAAACCTTCCCGACCAAGCTCTGCGCCGTCGTAACCTTCACCGGAGATCCCCGTTCACGGCCACCACCTCGGATCGCCTATAAAAAGGACCCCGAGCTCGCTCACGAGACCCACACCTTCACTACACCTCTCCAGGACCCTGCCAAACCACCAGGAGGACCTCGAGGAGGTCTCCTCCCCCAACTCCGGCCGCCTCGCCCCGCCTCGGCCTCCACCTTGATTCACTCCGGTGAGGCCATCTCCGGCGCCCAAACCTCGTCCGTAGCCTTCTCTTACGCCTAGTGCTCTAACCCCCACCTCAATTTGATCCTTGCAGCCCTCCTCGGCGAGACCCATCAACGCCCGAACCACCGTCCGCCGGAGTCAAGCCCGCCGTCGACGTGGTGCTCACCGGTGACCAACACCACCACCCACCGTTGCGGAAGGACACGGTGAGCATGTTGGTAATCTCCGATCACCCTGCCTCGCCGTGGATCGCCGCCGGCGACCACCGCGGCTCTCGGGCACCGGCGAAATCTGCCGCCCCGTTTGAAAGTTTAAACCTGACGGGCGGGACCCGCTGTCAGCCTCTCTATCCTGTCTAAGCGAAGCGTTTTCTGAAAACGCCTTCTGCCAAATGCGCCTTCCCTCTGGGCTGGCGTAGTTTCTGCCGAAGCGCTTTCTGTTTTTATAAACTAGCCCCTGGAAACTTTCTATTTCATTACAGATAAGTCCTTGGATTAAAACCCTTATAACTTTTTAACAGAAAGGAATTTTTGAGTGATTCTTTTTCTGTCCTCTTCAGATTTTTGTCTAGTTTTTTATCATATTTATTTGAAAAATATTTGGAATACTTTCTGTGCACCTCTTGGTATTTACGATAGCACATATATTTTCTTTATACCGTAGATACCGAAGGAGGTGACGGAGCCGCGAACTTCACCGAGCTAGGCTCCGACTACTCTGAACCAGGCAAGCATGTTTGAACTTTTGATATGATGAATGTCTTGGCATGTTTTGCATTTAGTTAGTTTCATGGCATGTTAATGAGCATACCGATGAACGTTATTTTTATGAAATATTGAGGTAAGTGAGTTCGATGATCCATAAGTGGATGGATGTGAGTATGAATGGCCATGTGTTGGCATGAGGATGGGTAAGATGGCAGTGTTGTAGCATGTCAGTCTTATGCCAGACTATATGACTTCAGGGACGAACCGTATCGGTCCAGTTCCTCCCATTTCCTTCCCTGTACTACCACATGTTTTCCGCAAGGAATATGGCTTAGTAAGTTGCAAACCGCTTCCCTGGTACACACCAAAAGGAGAGGCCGGGATGATGGTTCCATGGCCCTGGATTAAAGCCAGTCATCCGGTCAGGGGGTATGGGTGTTTCCGGTTGGGACCGAGAGGGGGGCACCCCTTAGAGCGCGCATATATAACTTTGATCCCATGCTATTCGAGATTGTGATCTCCCCATCTCAAAAGTTTTTCTTGGACGATGTCTAGGGTGAGTCCTGGCATCGAGAGGTAGGATGGGTGTGTACTGGTTAGCTGTGTTTTCTTCCGAAAAACCGTAAACGGAACTAGTCCCTCGTGACTACGGAAATCCGTTGGCTGTGGGAATTTTTTTGTACAAACTCTGCAGAGTCATACATTCCTTGAATCATCTATTCCATGTCCAAATTCGTATTATCTTGGCCTAACAGTATCAGTTTGATGACAGAGACTCCGGTGAATCCCATGAGTACTAAGCCCGGCAAAAATGTTATTCCTGTGGATGGACTAACCTGTTTATTATCATGAATTGAATATTTATTATGAGTATTATTTACTTGTGAATAAAGCTCTGTCTGTGATGTCGCTCAGACGTCCGACTGTGGCATTTCTTTTAAAGCCCTTTCTGTGATGTCGCTCAGACGTCCGACTGTGGCATTTCTTTTAAAGCACTTTCTGTGATGTCGCTCAGACGTCCGACTGTGGCATTTCTTTTAAAGCCCTTTCTGTGATGTCGCTCAGACGTCCGACTGTGGCATTTCTTTTAAAGCCCTTTCTGTGATGTCGCTCAGACGTCCGACTGTGGCATTTCTTTTAAAGCCCTTTCTGTGATGTCGCTCAGACGTCCGACTGTGGCATTTCTTTTAAAGCCCTTTCTGTGATGTCGCTCAGACGTCCGACTGTGGCATTTCTTTCAAAGCCCTTTCTGTGATGTCGCTCAGACGTCCGACTGTGGCATTTCTTTTAAAGCCCTTTCTGTGATGTCGCTCAGACGTCCGACTGTGGCATTTCTTTTAAAGCCCTTTCTGTGATGTCGCTTAGACGTCCGACTGTGGCATTTCTTTTAAAGCCCTTTCTGTGATGTCGCTCAGACGTTCGACTGTGGCATGATATTTTCTGTTATTATTTGTTCACCCTTCGAGGCGTCGCTTCAGACACCCGATCGGTTCTCATTTATATTCTGTTGGGATTTCAGGCGGACTACCGCCGTTTCCCTCGTACTTACTTCGTTGTGCAAATATTATCAGTGTGCATTGGGAAGATTATTCATGACGCATCCATGCATGCATTTGTTATATCTTACGTCCGAACTGTCTTGCGAGTACTTTCAAAGTACTCACTGGCTTGTTGATTTGGCCAAATGCTGACGAAGGCGATCTCATGGATGAAGAGTTCGATAGTGAGTCCGACGCCTAGAGGAATCCCAGTCAGTCTCGTGCGACCCTGGTCTTGGTCTCAGTTTTATACCCGCTTCCGCAACCCGAATAATTTGTCGAGCCTCACCTCGACGCTCGATGAGATGCCAGTTTGAGAGTCTTGTTACCACACTCCCCATTGTGTTATTCCACCACCACCATATCCTCGAGTCAGTAGTATGCCACCACTCCATTGTGTTATATCCGCCATTATGTATAATTATTGGCACGCTTGTAATAATTCGTTGAGTAGCCCTAGCTCAACCCTGTAATATATTCTATGCTACTGGCTTATTGTATCAAGTATTTGTCTACCAGTGAGGAGGATTTTCTCTCATACTGGACTCAAAGATTGGTTTCTCAATAAATATTTTTATTGGAAAACCGGTCGTGACAAAATTCATTATATAACCTCCCGATGGTTTTGACTCCCGTATCACGCAAACCTCCTCTGTTCTTGTTTCGAGCTGTTTTTCTGACAGATCTAGGTTATCATGATGGCCCCAAGCGCCTCCAAGGACAAGTTCTTCGAGAAGGTCATCAACCCTTACCTCGCGGATGTGCTGCGACACCCTCAAACCATTGAGTTGCGTGATGGGTTGCTGCACATCCGCGATGAAGAGGGACCAAAGGGGACCGGAAGCATGGAGACGAGGCTCGAAGCAGTGGAGCAACAAGTTTTGAAGTGGCAAGGGATGGTAGAACATGGACTCAACTCTAACCACATGATGATCGCGGAGTTCACTAGCAACCACAAGTTGGATGCTGACAACATTGGGGACACTATCTTTAAGCTTCATGAGAAGATCGAGCACCTCCAAGCCCAAATCTATGACCTGCAAAACACAAAACTGTGAGTATGAATATAGATTCAAAAGGATGAGTTTGGCTGCAGATTCGAGGATCCCGGAGACTCGATCATCCTTCTATGATGGAGAACCTATGCCTTGGAAGATGGACGCAAGGCCCGCATCATCTACAACACCTCCACCTTCTTCACCGATAAAGGAGATATAATCACATGGGTATGGGCACTCCCCTTGGCAACTGCCAAGCTTGGGGGAGGTGCCCCGGTATCGTATCACCATCATAACTCCTATCTTTATCTTTTTCTTAGTTCGATCCTATTATTAGTATCTTGATCTAGTAGAATAAAGTTTATGGCATGATCTAGTTTTGAGTTTTGCTTTTTGGTCTCTCTTTGTAATCGAGTCCGTGAGCTATACATAATAAAGATTAGTGTTGAATCAAGGGCTTGATTATTTTGCCATGATCTTGGGTGAATAAAAGAAAAGAGAAAAAGAATAAAAAGGAACAAAAAGTTCATATTGATCTTATTGAGAGTAATGACTTCACATAGAAAGAGCATGATGATTAAAAGTTGTTGGGAGTTGGCAGACATAGCTTTGGTCATTGTTGCAATTAATAGGAAGTAATAAGGAAAGAGAGGTTTTCACATATAGATATATTATCATTGACATCTTTTATGATTGGGAGCACTCATTAAAATATGACATGCTAAAGGGTTGGTGTTGGACAAGGAAGACAACGTAATGAGTTATGTCTTTCTTATATCTGAGGTAAAGTATGTTGTCATGGATCCTCTAACTTGTTGAGCTTGCCTTTCCCCCTCATCCTAGCCAAATTCTCAGCACCAAGTAGAAATACTACTTGTGCTTCCAAATACCCTTAAACCAGTTTTGCCATGAGAGTCCACCATATCTACCTATGGATTGAGTAAGATCCTTCAAGTAAGTTGTCATCGGTGCAAAGCAATAAAAATTGCTCTAAATATGTATGATTGATTGATGTGCGAGAAATAAGCTTTATACGATCTTGTGATGTGGATGTAATAAAAGCGATAGACTGCATAATAAAGGTTCATATCACAAGGGGCAATATAAAGTGACGTTCTTTCGCATTGAGATTTTGTGCATCCAACTATAAAAGCGCACGGCAACCTCTGCTTCCCTTTGCGAAGGGCCTATCTTTTTTTAGTATCTTCTACCTTATGCAAGAGTCATGGTGATCTTCACCTTTTCCTTTTTCATTTTATCCTTTGGCAAGCTCAGCATCTTGGAAAGAACATGATATATATATATATAATTGGATGTAGGGGAGCATGAACCATCATTGTTGACATTACCCTTGAGGTAAAAGGTTGTGGGGCAAAACTATAAGCCCCTATCTTTCTCTGTGTCCGATTAAAACTTCATAACCACAAGTATTGCGTGAGTGTTAGCAATTATGAAGGACTAAATGATAGTTGAGTATGTGGACTTGCTTTTTAGCTCTGACATAGACTCTTTCCGATGTTATGATAAATTACAATTGCTTCAATGACTGAGATTATAGTTTGTCGGAGCCCAATAAGGTTTATGATTTATACTCTTGCATTGTGAATAGATCATCACTTGAACATAAGTAATCATATGACAAAATCTATATATGTTGCTGTTATGAGAACAATCATGATGCCTTCATGTTCGTATTTTATTTTTATCGACGCCTCTACCTCTAAACATGAGGACATATTTATTGTTATCAGCTTTTCGCTTGAGGACAAGCGAGGTCTAAGATTGGGGGCTGTTATTTCACTTTATGTCACAATACTTATGGCTATTCTCTCTTATTTTACAAGGTTTACATGAAGAGGGAGAATGCCGGTAACTCGAATTCTGGGCTGGAAAAGGAGCAAATATTAGAGACCTATTCTGCGCAACTCCAAAAGTCCTGAAATTCCACGGAACATCTTAAAATAAATAAAGAAAAATCCTCGCCAAAGATGAAGGCCAGGGGGCCCACACCCTGCTCATGAGGGTGGGAGGCGCGCCCCTACCTCGTGGGCCCCCTGGTGGCTCTCCGACGTCCATCTTCTCCTATATGAAGTCTTTCGATGAGAAAAAAAATCAGAAGGAACTTTTCGGGACGAGACTGCACCGCCACGAGGCGGAACCTTGGCGGAACCAATCTAGAGCTCCGGCAGAGCTGTTCTGCCGGGGATACTTCCCTCCGGGAGGGGGAAATCATCACCAATGCTTCTCTCATCGGGAGAGGGCAATCTCCATCAACATCTTCACCAGCACCATCTTATCTCCAAACCCTAGTTCATCTCTTGTATCAAATTCTTGTCTCAAAGTCCGGGATTGGTGCTAGTAGGTTGCTAGTAGTGTTGATTACTCCTTGTAGTTGATGCTAGTTGGTTTATTTGGTGGAAGATCATATGTTCAGATCCTATATGCATATTATTACCCCTCTGATTATGAACATGAATATGCTTTGTGAGTAATTACGTTTGTTCCTGGGGACAAGGGAGAAGTCTTGCTATTAGTAGTCATGTGAATTTGGTATTCATTTGATATTTTGATAAGATGTATGTTTTCTATCCTCTAGTGGTCTTATGTGAACGTCGACTACATAACACTTCACCATTATTTGGGCCTAGAGGAAGGCATTGGGAAGTAATAAGTAGATGATGGGTTCCTAGAGTGACAGAAGCTTAAACCCTAGTTTATGCGTTGCTTCGTAAGGGGCTGATTTGAATCCATATGTTTCATGCTATGGTTAGGTTTACCTCAATACTTTTGTTGTAGTTGCGGATGCTTGCAATAGAGGTTAATCATAAGTGGGATGCTTGTTCAAGTAAGAACAGCACCCAAGCACCGGTCCACCCACATATCAAATTATCAAAGTATCAAACGCGAATCATATGAACGTGATGAAAACTAGCTTGACGATATTCCCATGTGTCCTCGGGAGCGCTTTTCCTATTATAAGAGTTTGTTCCGGCTTGTCCTTTGCTAAAAAAAGGATTGGGCCACCTTGCTGCACTTTATTTACATTTGTTACTTGTTGCTCGTTACAATTTATCTTATCACAAAACTATCTGTTACCACTTATTTCAGTACTTGCAGAGAATACCTTACTGAAAACCGCTTACCATTTCCTTCTGCTCCTCGTTGGGTTCGACACTCTTACTTATCGAAAGGACTATGATAGATCCCCTATACTTGTGGGTCATCAGTGGGAATAATCTCGATCCCACCACTAGTATTTAAGTCAGCTAGCAGTGGCAGGTAGAAAAACTAGTCCACCACTAAAATTTATTGACCAGTGGCGGGCAGAATTGTGGCCTACCACTGGCTCACTACTAGGAAAATGCTTATACGTAGAAGTTTACCAATAGCACCTATTTAGGCCCCCACGTTACTGGTAAGTACCAGTAGCGCTTGGTACAAAACGCGCTACTAGTATAACTTAGCAGCAGCGTTGGTTTTGCTCGGACACGCTACTGGTAAGTGTGCCACACCGGATCCCCAGGTCAAGATATATTAGCAACGTGGGTTTGCTAGGCAACGCTAGCACTAGCAATGTAGTGGTAGCGCGGGTCACTACATCGGGCTATAACTTAGCCCAGGCCACCTCCTCTGTAGACAACGCCCAGAGAACAGCCTTTGCCACCGCTCAAAAAAAAGAAGCGAACAGCCTCTGTGCGTCCCACGAACCTCGCCGCCGCCACCAACGCCGGACGATTCCGGCTACTTCCGGCGGCCCTCGCCGGAGCGCAGCACACCCAGGAGCTCTCCTCGCTACGGTGCTTCCTTCCCTCCGGCCAGATCCGCTCCTCGCGGCCGCAAGCGCTTGCGCGCGACCCCTCCCCGCGATTAGGATTTCGGCTGCCTCCAACTCCGGCGCGGTGAGCTCTCCTCTTCCCTCGACTCATGCCCTCTCCTCTCACCTTCTTCCTTCTCTCCCTGCCCCCTCACTTATTTCTTCAATTCGGTGCAGCAGCCACCCTCCTCCATGGACGAGGACAATCACCATGGCCCGCACATGGTCGAGCTCGCCGTCGTCTGCTCCGGTGCGGTGCTGGGCCAACAACCTCCGCCTCCATGGCTCCTAGCTTGGGTAAGCACCCCCAATCTAGTTTGATAAGATTTTATGCCAAGCAGATGGCTATGGAGTAAAAATAATAAGAATATACTTAACGAGAACGTCGAGGATTTGATTCGTGTCTGATGATTAATTACTAGTGGTGTTTATTGAGCAAGTTCTAGTAGGAATCTGAAGGAAGTTGTCATTCTTGTTTTCTTGTTCTGTTTGGTTCATGGGTTCAGGAGTAGGAATAAAATGATTGCATTACCTCTTTGCCTGTTGTATAATGCCTGAATATATATGTGCCCGTCTTGAGAAGTAGAATATGAGGATTATTCATGCACTGAACTTGTCTGGTCGCGGGATGTGGGCAAACAAAACAGGGATACTTAGGATATCGTAACACCACCTTCCTCTCCCTCCATCGAGTTTTCACTTTAGCATATGCAACCTAACGGTGTATGACACACAACAATGTCAGCCGGTGTTTAGCAAAGTGTTTCAGTTTCAGTTGTGCAAGTTGTAGCCTCTAATTCTAAAATTTCCTGAACCCAGGGGTTGGCCATCAAGTAACGGATATGCAGCTACATGACAGTTCCAAGGTTCTCATGCGCCCTGGTCTCCAGAACGACCATGTACAACAGTTACATAGTTCATCCATCGGCCGCAACTAGCTATCTGAATTGTGCTACCTACAGCTATTTGAAGCTTCCATGGCTCCTAGCTTGGGTAAGCACCCCCATCCCCATGGCCATCTGCTTGGCAGAAAATAGCATGCACTGTTATTTAAGTCATTGATGTAGTGGCTTGCATGCATCATCTTTTTAAGGAGACTCGCTGAGATTCAACTTTAGGACACTGCCATTCTTTGAAGTTGATACAAGTAATTGTTTCCTATTTGGATGTACCTATATATGTGTGTGTAACTACGTACATTGCCACCTATACTTTTACAAGTGTCTGCACTCTGCCTATTTTCCATGCATATTTTGCAGTCAAATTTGATTACATAATTAGCAAGTTGTGTTTGTGAACAGAGTTTAGGAAGAAACATTACCTTCATCAAACAATGGCCCTTCTGTTGATAATACAAGGTAATATGAATTTCTTTACAAAACTTCAGTCTTTTTTTAGTGCTTTCAGAAATGAACTTGCTACTTTGTTGTCTTGTAGTACTAATGGATCACAAGCAGCACAATACTTCACCACCAGCAATCGTAAACACTCGGATCCTTTCTCTGCCAAAGAGAAGTTTATTCATGCCAAGGTGCTTGCGAGTTGTTCTTTTGCAATTGCTTCTCTGCACTTCTCCCATTATTAACAAATAAGTATTGAGGACAAAGTTGTCTCCAGATATCCCGATGGGAAATTGATTGGGTAAATGATTCATAGTAGTTTATAACTCGAACATTTCTTAGGCTCAATACAGTTGTTGCCCGTCACAATTAGTTGCCAGATGGTACTTGTGCGATCCACTGGTCATTTTAAGCCCTTGCAAATATTTTTGTTCTTTATAGTTGCAACCTCAGAGTTCCAGAAAAATTGTCTATAGGTTGTATCCACATTGACAAAGTTGCTTCAAGTGCTTTTATTTAGTTTCCGTGGTCTACAAACTACATCAGGATTGACTTGTTATGTAAACTCACTTCATGCAGTTCATTTATACTACAGATACTATATGTGAACTATTGAAGTTGACTTCCATGATGCCCATGAAGCTAAGTGAGCATTATAATGCATGGACTAGAATTTATATATGATGCCATGGCTATCATTGCCCGTCGTGTTGCTCCAGGGGAAACTCTGATCCTCGGATCGGGCGGTGGCGACGTTCCGGTGCCGTATCCTTCCTGAAGGCCCCGCCTTGGAGCCCACGGTTCGTCATATGCGGCTTCACTTCTTCGGATGATGCCCCCGGCGGCTCTTGTAGTGCTAGGGTGTGTGTTGCTGCGCTCAACGCCTATGTATCCTGCCTTGTGTGTGTGTGTGTGTGGTGAGTGAGTGAGGTTGTACCGGGCACTGTGGATCTTTGCTTTATATATAAAGTGGGGCGAAAGCCTTTTTCGGCAAAGAACAAAAAATCGGCAAAAAAAGACGTGTCATAAAGAAAAACTGGCACCCCCCTCTTGCAGCTCCCCCAGTCACC
This sequence comes from Triticum monococcum, assembly GCA_034509565.1. Taxonomy (NCBI): domain Eukaryota; kingdom Viridiplantae; phylum Streptophyta; class Magnoliopsida; order Poales; family Poaceae; genus Triticum; species Triticum monococcum. The sequence goes on from CM067846.1 coordinate 617,745,384, forward strand.
GGTTGCAGCTCCCCCCAGTCACCGGTTGGATGCAGCCCTCCGGCAATGCGTCGACCTTGTAGCACATCCAGGAGCTGGTTCCAGCTAATTGGGGCACTGGTTCCAGCAAAAATGGAGATGCTCAACAAAATCGAATGGGGATGGTAGCAAAAACGAAAGAGGGTTGTAGCAAAACAGATGGGTGGATCCAGCAAAATAAGAACCTGGTTCCAGCAAACCCCTTGGTTTTAGAACAAACATGTCGTCACCGTCGCCGATTGCAGCTTGGCCATCGGGAGAACGGACCTTGGGCCCTTGGCTGTTGTGGCCATGGAGAGGGCGTGCAACCAGCTGCCGACGGAGAAGGAGACGAACGCGCCCATGGCTGCGGGCGGCCGGCGATCCACAAGGGATTCAAACAAGGTGCATCTAGCTGACGGCGGCCATGGGCGGCGAGCGCGTTCGCTAGCTGCAGGTGGATGGGCAGGAAGACGCGGCTGCATAGGTACAGGAGATGAATGTTGAAGGGATAAGAGAAGTTGCGGGTCGTGTGCGGTGTCCAGGCCCCCAATAGCCACACGTTTTTATGTCATGTGTACGATACGTGGTTGATCGAGGTGCTTCCATCAATGATAGATCGAACGACGCGCGCTCGGCCGGCTGAATCTTCGGCCTGTCCGCCGGTGGCAAACGTTTATCTATACATTATCTGCGTCGATGGACCCTCCGAGTCGAACTTACGTGCCCGTGCCGACAACGTAGTATCTAACTACACCAACTCGTCGATGGACTCTAGGACTGGGACCTAGGTACATAGTAGTAGTTTTTTTCTTTGGTGCGTTAGAGACAGAATACATTACACCCGCAAAAAAAGAGACAGAATACATTGACACGACCACGTGTCCGTTGCAACTAGTTATCCACGATCAAACGATCCAACTGCCACCGGGGTGTGAGCCAACCTGTGGTTGGATGTTTAGATGGACTGTGGTATCCATAGCCCACCAGTGTTCAAATTCTGATGCTCGCATTTATTCCTGGATTTATTTTAGAATTTCCGACGATGCGCATCCAGTAGGAGGAGATGTTCCCATCGACGACGAGACGCCTACGATGACTTCGTAAATCTTAAGATATTATACCGGCTCAGTCTTTCAGAGGTGCTCATAGGGATAGGGTGTGCATGTTGGAAATATGAGCAATTTACCAAATAATTTTATTAACAGAAATACTAGATAAAGCATGACTAATATAGTAGAGATAAAACAAGTCATGCATTCTGACAGAGAGAAGGTAAATAGCTTCTGCATATATGAACTGTAGCCTATCATGTCTAAAGCAGACAGTATAGCGGTTGGGGAACGTAGTAATTTCAAAAAATTTCCTACGCACACGCAAGATCATGGTGATGCACAGCAACGAGGGGAGAGTATGATCTACGTACCCTTGTAGATCGCAACGGAAGCGTTGACACAACGTAGAGGAAGTTGTCGTACGTCTTCTTCCCGATCCGACCGATCCAAGCACTGTTACTCCGGCACCTCCGAGTTCTTAGCACACGTACAGCTCGATGACGATCCCCGGGCTCTGATCCAGCAAAGCTTCGGGGAGGAGTTCCGTCAGCACGACGGCGTGGTGACAATCTTGATGTTCTACCGACGCAGGGCTTCGCCTAAGCACTACAACGATATGATCGAGGTGGAATATGGTGGCAGGGGGCACCACACACGGCTAAGGAACGATCTCAATGATCAACTTGTGTGTCTAGAGGTGCCCCCTGCCTCCGTATATAAAGGAGCCAAGGGGGAGGGGGCCGCCGGCCAGGAGGAGGGCGCAGGAGGAGTCCTACTCCTACCGGGAGTAGGACTCCCCCCCCAATCCTAGTTGGACTAGGAATCCCCGAGGGGGAAAGAGAGAGAGGGGGGCCTGTTGGGGAACGTAGTAATTTCAAAAAAATTCCTACGCACACGCAAGATCATGGTGATGCATAGCAACGAAGGGGAGAGTCTGATCTACGTACCCTTGTAGATCGCAACGGAAGCGTTGACACAACGTAGAGGAAGTAGTCGTACGTCTTCTTCCCGATCCGACCGATCCAAGCACCGTTACTCCAGCACCTCCGAGTTCTTAGCACACGTACAGCTCGATGACGATCCCCGGGCTCCGATCCAGCAAAGCTTCGGGGAGGACTTCCGTCAGCACGACGGCGTGGTGACGATCTTGATGTACTACCGACGCAAGGCTTCGCCTAAGCACTACAACGATATGATCGAGGTGGAATATGATGGCAGGAGGCACCGCACACGGCTAAGGAATGATCTCAATGATCAACTTGTGTGTCTATGGGGTGCCCCCTGCCCCTGTATATAAAGGATGGAGGAGGAGGAGGCCGACCAAGGCTAGGCGCGCCAGGTGTGGAGTCCTACTAGGACTCCAAGTCCTAGTAGGAGTCCACCAAGAGGGGAGGAAGGGAAAAGGAAGTGGAGGAGTAGGAAAGGTGGCCGGCCCCCTTATCCCTAGTCCAATTCGTACTAGAGGGGAGGGGGGGCGCAGCAGCCTTTTTCCTCTTCCCACTAGAGCCCATCAAGGCCCATTACTTCTCCCGTAACTACCCGGTACTCCGAAAAATACCCGAATCACTCGGAACCTTTCCGATGTACGAATATAGTCGTCCAATATATCGATCTTTACGTCTCGACCATTTCGAGACTCTTCGTCATGTCCCCGATCTCATCCGGGACTCCGAACTCCTCCGGTACATCAAAACTCATAAACTCATAATATAACTGTCATCGAAACCTTAAGCGTGCAGACCCTACGGTTCGAGAACAATGTAGACATGACCGAGACACGTCTCCGGTCAATAACCAGTAGCGGGACCTGGATGCCCATATTGGCTCCTACAAATTCTACGAAGATCTTTATCGGTCAGACCGCATAACAACATACGTTGTTCCCTTTGTCATCGGTATGTTACTTGCCCGAGATTCGATTGTCGGTATCCAATACCTAGTTCAATCTCGTTACCGGCAAGTCCCTTTACTCGTTCCGTAATACAACATCCCGCAACTAACTCATTAGTTGCAATGCTTGCAAGGCTTTAAGTGATGAGCATTACCGAGAGGGCCTAGAGATACCTCTCCGACAATCGGAGTGACAAATGCTAATCTCGAAATACGCCAACCCAACATCTACCTTTGGAGACACCTGTAGTACTCCTTTATAATCACCCAGTTACGTTGTGACATTTGGTAGTACCCAAAGTGTTCCTCCGGTAAACGGGAGTTGCATAATCTCATAGTCATAGGAACATGTATAAGTCATGAAGAAAGCAATAGCAACATACTAAACGATCGGGTGCTAAGCTAATGGAATGGGTCATGTCAATCAGATCATTCATCTAATGATGTGATCCCATTAATCAAATAACAACTCTTTGTCCATGGTTAGGAAACATAACCATCTTTGATTAACGAGCTAGTCAAGTAGAGGCATACTAGTGACACTCTGTTTGTCTATGTATTCACACATGTATTATGTTTCCGCTTAATACAATTCTAGCATGAATAATAAATATTTATCATGATATAAGGAAATAAATAATAACTTTATTATTGCCTCTAGGCATATTTCCTTCAGTCTCCCACTTGCACTAGAGTCAATAATCTAGATCACATCACCATGTGATTAACATCGATAGTTCACATCATCATGTGATTAACACCCATAGTTCACATCGCCATGTGACCAACACCCAAAGGGTTTACTAGATTCAGTAATCTAGTTCACATCGCTATGTGATTAACACCCAAAGAGTACTAAGGTGTGATCATGTTTTGCTTGTGAGAGAATCTTAGTCAACGGGTCTGCCACATTCAGATCCACATGTATTTTGCAAATTTCTATGTCAACAATGCTCTGCATGGAGCTACTCTAGCTAATTGCTCCCACTTTCAATATGTATCTAGACCGAGACTTAGAGTCATCTAGATTAGTGTCAAAACTTGCATCGGCGTAACCCTTTACGACGAACCTTTTTATCACGTCCATAATCGAGAAACATATCCTTATTTCACTAAGGATAATTCTGACCGCTGTCCAGTGATCTACTCCTAGATCACTATTGTACTCCCTTGCCAAATCAGTGCAGGGTATACAATAGATCTGGTATACAGCATGACATACTTTATAGAACCTATGGCCAAGGCATAGGGAATGACTTTCATTCTCTTTCTATCTTCTGCCGTGGTCGGGCTTTGAGTCTTACTCAACTTCACACCTTATAATACAGGCAAGAACTCTTTCTTTGACTGCTCCATTTTGAACTACTTCAAAATCTTGTCAAGGTATGTACTCATTGAAAAACCTTATCAAGCGTCTTGATCTATCTCTATAGATCTTGAAGCTCAATATGTAAGCAGCTTCACCGAAGTCTTTCTTTGAAAAACTCCTTTCAAACACTCCTTTATGCTTTACAGAATAATTCTACATTATTTCCGATCAACATTATGTCATTCACATATACTTATCAGAAATGTTGTAGTGCTCCCACTCACTTTCTTGTAAATACAGGCTTCACCGCAAGTCTGTATAAAACTATATGCTTTGATCAACTCATCAAAGCGTATATTCCAACTCCGAGATGCTTGCACCAGTCCACAGATGGATCGCTGGAGCTTGCACATTTTGTTAGCACCTTTCGGATGACAAAACCTTCTGTTGCATCATATACAACTCTTCTTTAATAAATCCATTAAGGAATGCAGTTTTGTTTATCCATTTGCCAGATTTCATAAAATGCGGCAATTACTAACATGATTCGGACAGACTCAAGCATAGATACGAGTGAGAAGCTCTCATCGTAGTCAAAACCTTGAACTTGTCGAAAACCTTTTGCGACAATTCTAGCTTTGTAGATAGTAACACTACTATTAGCGTCCGTCTTCCTCTTGAAGATCCATTTATTCTCAATTGCTTGCCGATCATCGGGCAAGTCAACCAAAGTCCAAACTTTGTTCTCATACATGGATCATATCTCAGATTTCATGGCCACAAACCATTTCGCGGAATCTGGGCTCATCATCGCTTCCTCATAGTTCGTAGGTTCGTCATGGTCAAGTAACATGACCTCCAGAACAGGATTACCGTACCACTCTGGTGCGGATCTCACTCTGGTTTACCTACGAGATTCGGTAGTAACTTGATCTGAAGTTACATGATCATCATCATTAGCTTCCTCACTAATTGGTGTAGTAGTCACAAGAACAGATTTTTGTGATGAACTACTTTCCAATAAGGTAGAAGGTACAATTACCTTATCAAGTTTTCTACTTTCCTCCCACTTACTTCTTTCAAGAGAAACTCCTTCTCTAGAAAGGATCCATTATAAGCAACGAATGTCTTGCCTTAGGATCTGTGATAGAAGGTGTACCCAACAGTCTCCTTTGGGTATCCTATGAAGACATATTTCTCCGATTTGGGTTTGAGCTTATCAGGATGAAACTTTTTCTCATAAGCATCGCAACTCCAAATTTCAAGAAACGACAACTTTGGTTTCTTGCCAAACCATAGTTCATAAGGCGTCGTCTCGACGGATATAGATGGTGCCCCTTTTTTAACGTGAATGCATGTAACGCCCTCGATGCGACTATATCTCCCACGGGTCGAGGCACGACTTAGAGACATAGGCGCATTGAAAGCAATGTCGCAAGTCGGGAAATCATCACACATCCCATGTACCTATATAATATAAAGGGGAATAACATAGTTGGCTTACACTCGCCACGTCACATCAAAGTACATAAATAACATCCATCATACAATCACTCATGGCCCGACTACGGCGCCAAAATAGAAAAGACCCCCAACATGCGACAAGGCCCTGAATCTAACCCCGAATAGGCACCACTACTGATCATCAGGAAAATACACATAGTAACGCTGAGAGTCCTCGTCGTACTCCCACTTCAGCTCGAGCGCGCCATCTGGAGCGGTATCATCAGTCCCTGCATCTGGTGTAATAGTAATCTGTGAGCCACAGGGACTCAGCAATCTCGCACCCTCGCGATCAAGACTATTTAAGCTTAATAGGTAGGAAAGGGGTAATATTTAGTGGAGCTGCAGCAAGCGACTAGCATATATGGTGGCTAACTTATTCGCAAAAGAGAGCGAGAAGAGGGGGCAAGGCACGAGCGAGGAACTAGAGAGCAACCTGCGCAAACATAACTCCAACGCCGTGTCCACTTCCCGGACTCCGCCGAGAAGAGGCCATCACGGCAACACACTTAGTTGATTCATTTTTAATTAATTAAGGTTCAAGTTATCTACAACCGGACATTAACAAATTCCCATCTGCCCATAACCACGGGCACGGCTTTCGAAAGATCAATCCCTACAGGGGGGTCCCAACTTAGCCCATAACAAGCTCTCACGGTCAACGAAGGAATAGACCTCCACCCAGGACACACCGATCAGACTCGGTATCCCGGTACAACAAGATGATTCGACAGGTTAAAACAAGACCAGCAACACCGCCCGAATGTGCCGACAAATCCCGATAGGAGCTGCACATATCTCTTTCTCAGGGCACACTCAGATGATCGCTCCATACAACTAAAACCAAACCTCGGGTTTCCCCGAGGGGGCGCTGCACAGGACTCTAGTTCGGACCAACACTCAGAGGAGCACTGGCCCGTGGGGGGCTAAAATAAAGATGACCCTCGGGCTCCGGAAACCCAAGGGAAAAAAGAGGCTAGGTGGCAAATGGTAAAACCAATGTTGGGCATTGCTGGAAAAGCTTTAATCAAGGCGAACTATCAAGGGGTTCCCATTATAGCCCAACCGCGTAAGGGACGCAACAATCCGGGAACATAACACCGATATGACGGGAACTAGGGCGGCAAGAGTGGAACAAAACACTAGGCGAGAGGCCTAGCCTTCCACCCTTTACCAAGTATATATGTGAATAAAGATAACATAGCAATATAATGATATCCCAACAGGTAAATAAATGTTCCAACAAGGAACGGCTCCAATCTTCACCTGCAACTAACAACGCTATAAGAAGGGCTGAGCAAAGCGGTAACATAGCCAATCAACGATTTGCTAGGACAATGGTGGGTTAGAGGCTCAATCATGGCAATTGGGAGGCTGACAAGCAAGTGGTAGGCATCGTAGCATTGGCAAAGCAAAAGAGCGAGCAAACTAGCATAGCAAAGATAGTAGTGATTTCGAGGGTATGATCATCTTGCCTGCACAGTTGTCAGAGTTGACTGGATCCTCAAAGGAAAACTCTACGGGCTCCTCGTTAGAGAACTCATCTCCCGGCTCTACCCAACAACACAAACAAGCAACAAGGATACAATCAACCACGTGCAAGGGCAACCAATAATATGCAAAGATGATATGCTATGCGGGATGCGATGCGGGATGCAAAATGCAAGACGTGACAGGAAATGCATGAACCTGGCCTCAGCTTGGAAAACCAAGTGTGCCACTGGATAGAGGGGAAGAAATCCCCTGAAAACGATATAAAGATCATGGAAATCGGAGCTACGGTTTGGAAATGGCAAGCGTTTTACGAAACGAAACGATCTGCGATTTACAGCAAGTAGGCTCCTAAATGCAACGAAATGAACATGCTACAGCCACCAAACATGAAAACAAATTGGATGTCAGTGATGTACACAAGAAGCTTAACAAATCACTAGGACTGAGGCATAGGCAAATTCATCCATTAAGGGGTTCAAACAAGCATGGCAAAACTGAATAAGCAAAACAGATTTCAGACTTAGCGAAATTAACGCTAGTCTGGAATTTCAGACCACGATGCTCTCTTCGGAGCAGCAAAACAACATGAAAGATAACCTAAACATGACAAGTAAGAGCATGGCATGGAGATACTCAAAAAGCTTAACAAAACACCCAAAATGACCAGGGGCCAAAAGGGTTCACAAAATACTCCAACGAGCACACGAACATCGATGAAACACAATCAGTTTTCAGACTTGGTGAAAACTGGGACATGCTGAAATTATAACTCACGGAGGCATGAAAACGAGCTCGGTGCACTCACTACGGTGCAGGTCATGGCAAGGCAAGCACATATCCATTAAGAAGGCACAAAATGCTAGCTAGACATGGCAAGAACAATGGCATAGCATGCATGGATCACTAGCAATAGCTCCGGCAAAATCGCAAAAGAGTTCACGATCTGCCCAAATTAACAACTATGCAAAAGTTGAGCTCGATTGAGTCAACCTAGGTTGCTCCAACATAACAAGTAAATACATGGATGGGTTAAGTACAACAAGCATAACAAATCACTCTTACTGATCATCCTCAAAAGAGGCACGGATCACTAGGAAACAAGCTGGACATATAGCATCATGAACTAAAACATCCCAGACTTAGTGATTTTCACTGTCTCTGAAATCAGCAAACTCAGGTACCCCTCTTTGCAAGCTTGCACAAGACAACACACAAATCCTAAAAATTCATGGGTGGCACCTCTGGAAATAAGACAAAATGCTTAACAATTCATCCCAAAGGGGCACCGGCATATCATGCACACAATAATCATGGCAAAAATGACAAAAGTCAATGTAGAGCTAACAGATCTGCAATTTAACTCCTGATGCCTCCTTCTAACAGCATTTTGGCCACCAAGATGACCTCAAATGCAAATGATGCAATGGAATCAAATGATGTACTCGTCGAGACGAAGGTTTTGATATATCATATGTCCAAAACGGAGCTATGGATGCGGAGATATGATGCGTCAAAGAATGCATAAAAATACTGAAATTAGGGTTTCGGGGAGAGGGGGTCAACCCCAGATCTAGATCCGGGCGCGGTTACTGTAGCAGGCGTGGGGCACTGTTCACCGGGGTTCGTCGCCGGCAATGGCGCTCTCCAGCGAGGTGGAGCTCCGGCGAGGCGGGGGAAGGAACCCGGCGGCGGCGGGCGGCGCCGGCCGGCGAGGAGGTGGCGTTGGACGGGACGGCGACCACCGGGCGGCGCGCGGCGACCACCGGGCGGCGGGCTTGGCTCCGGCCGTCGTTGGGCGCGTCGGGCGGCGAGCTCCGGCGTGGAGCCGCGGTGGCACGGGGCTACTCCAGCCACCGGAGTGGAAGGAGACGGCGGCGGGGCGACGGGGCCTAGGGCGCGGCAGGCGGCGGAGGGAGATGGGCCGGGCGGGCCCGTTGCGGGCTCGCCGGGCCGCGGCGGCGGGTGGCGGCGGAGGTGCCACGTGGCGCCTCAGGATTAGCGGCGGCGATGTGTCCAGCCGGTGCTGGACATGTCCGGCCTGGCGTGCTGGATCTGGGATTTTTTTTAGGGTTTCGAGGTAGGGGAAGATCCAAAAACGGGGGAAGGGGTGTTTAAATAGGCATAGAGGGAGCTAGGAGAGTCCAAATGAGGTGCGGTTTTCGCCCACACGATCGTGATCGAACGACCGAGATGATGGAGCAGAGTTTGGTGGGTTTTGGGCCAAATTGGAGGGGTGTTGGGCTGCAACACACACGAGGCCTTTTCGGTCCCTCGGTTAACCGTTGGAGTATCAAACGAAGTCCAAATGACCCGAAACTTGACAGGCGGTCTACCGGTAGTAAACCAAGGCCGCATGGCAAGTCTCGGTCCAATCCGGAAATGTTTAATCCCCACACACGAAAGAAATCTAGAAATGGCCACCGGAGGAGAACGAAGCGCCGGAATGCAAAACGGACAACGGGGAAAATGCTCGAATGCATGAGATGAACATGTATGCAAATGCAATGCACGTGATGACATGATATGAGATGCACGAAAACGAAAACAACACACGGAGACAAAGACCCGAACCCGAGGAATAAATATAACTTAATGCCGGAAACGGCAAGAGTTGGAGTACAAATTGGGAAAGTTACATATGGGGCGTTACAATGCAGCTGTCTCTAATGCATGACCCCAAAAACGATAGTGGTAAATCGGTAAGAAACATCATAGATTGCACTATATCCAATAAAGTACGGTTATGACGTTTGGACACACCATTATGCTGTGGTGTTCCAGGTGGCGTGAGTAGTGAAACTATTTCACATTGTTTTAACTGAAGACCAAACTCGTAACTCAAATACTCATTTCCACGATCAGATCGTAGAAACTTTATTTTCTTGTTACGATGATTTTCCACTTCACTCTGAAATTATATGAACTTTTCAAATGTATCACACTTCTATTTCATTAAGTAGATATACCCATATCTGCTCAAATCATCCGTGAAGGTCAGAAAATAATGATACCCGCTGCAAGCCTTAAATATTCATCGGACCACATACATCAGTATGTATGATTTCCAACAAATCTGTTGCTTGCTCCATTGTTCCGGAGAACGGCGTTTTAGTCATCTTCCCAAAAGGCATGGTTCGCAAGCATCAAGTGATTCATAATCAAGTGATTCCGAAAGCCCATCAGCATGGAGTTTCTTCATGCGCTTTATACCAATATGACCTAAACAGTAGTGCCACAAATAAGTTGCACTATCATTATTAACTTTGCATCTTTTGGTTTCAATAGTATGAATATGTGTATCACTACGATCGAGATCCAACGAACTTGTTTCATTGGGTGTATGACCATCGAAGGTTTTATTCATGTAAACAGAACAACAATTATTTTCTGACTTTAACGAATAACCGTATTGCAATAAACATGATCAAATCATATTCATGCTCAACGCAAAAACCAAATAACACTTATTTAAGTTCAACACTAATCCCGAAAGTATAGGGGAGTGTGCGATGATGATCATATCAATCTTGGAACTACTTCCAACACACATCGTCACTTCACCCTTAACTAGTCTCTGTTTATTCTGCAACTCCTGTTTCGAGTTACTACTCTTAGCAACTGAACTAATATCAAATACTGAGGGGTTGCTATAAACACTAGTAAAGCACACATCAATAACATGTATATCAAATATACTTTTGTTCACTTTGCCATCCTTCTTATCCGCCAAATACTTGGGGCAGTTCCGCTTCCAGTGACCAGTCCCTTTGCAGTAGAAGCACTTAGTCTCAGGCTTAGGACCAGACTTGGGCTTCTTCACTTGAGCAGCAACTTGCTTGCCGTTCTTCTTGAAGTTACCCTTCTTCCCTTTTGCCCTTTTCTTCAAACTAGTGGTCTTGTCAACCATCAACACTTGATGTTTTTCTTGATTTCTACCTTCATCGATTTCAGCATGACGAAGAGCTTGGGAATCATTTCCGTTATCCCTTGCATATCATAGTTCATCACGAAGTTCTACTAACTTGGTGATGGTGACTAGAGAATTCTGTCAATCACTATCTTATCTGGAAGATTAACTCCCACTTGATTCAAGCGATTGTAGTACCCAGACAATCTGAGCACATGCTCACTAGTTGAGCGATTCTCCTCCATCTTTTAGCTATAGAACTTGTTGGAGACTTCATATCTCTCAACTCGGGTATTTTCTTGAAATATTAACTTCAACTCCTGGAACATCTCATATGGTCCATGACGTTCAAAACGTCTTTGAAGTCCCGATTCTAAGCCGTTAAGCATGGTGCACTAAACTATCAAGTAGTCATCATGTTTAGCTAGCCAAACGTTCATAACGTCAGCATCTGCTCCTGCAATAGGTCTGTCACCTAGCGGTGCATCAAGGACATAATTTTTCTATGCAGCAATGAGGATAAACCTCAGATCACGGATCCAATCCGTATCATTGCTACTAACATCTTTCAACACAATTTTCTCTAGGAACATATCAAAATAAACATATGAAAGCAACAACGCGAGCTATTGATCTTCAACATAGATATGCTAATACTACCAGGACTAAGTTCATGATAAATTAAAGTTCAATTAATCATATTACTTAAGAACTCCCACTTAGATAGACATCCCTCTAATGCTCTAAGTGATCACGTGATCCAAATCAACTAAACCATAACCGATCATCACGTGAGATGGAGTAGTTTTCAATGGTGAACATCATTATGTTGATCATATCTACTATATGATTCACGCTCGACCTTTCGGTCTCTGTGTTCCGAGGCCATATCTGCATATGCTAGGCTCGTCAAGTTTAACCTGAGTATTCTGCGTGTGCAAAACTGGCTTGCACCCGTTGTAGATGGACGTAGAGCTTATCACACCCGATAATCACGTGGTGTCTGGGCACGATGAACTTTGGCAACGGTGCATACTCAGGGAGAACACTTCTTGATAATTTAGTGAGAGATCATCTTATAATGCTACCGTCAATCAAAGCAAGATAAGATGCATAAAAAGATAAACATCACATGCAATCAAAATATGTGACATGATATGGCCATCATCATCTTGTGCCTTTGATCTCCATCTTCAAAGCATCGTCATGATTTCCATCGTCACCGGCATGACATCATGATCTCCATCATCTTGATCTATATCAATATGTTTTCACATGGTCGTCTCGCCAACTATTGCTCTTGCAACTATTGCTATCGCATAGCGATAAAGTAAAGCAATTATTGGGCGCTTGCATCTTATGCAATAGACAGACAACCATAAGGCTTTTGCCAGTTGCCGATAACTTCAACAAAACATGATCATCTTATACAACAACTTATAACTCATCACGTTTTGACCATATCACATCACAACATGCCCTGCAAAAACAAGTTAGACGTCCTCTACTTTGTTGTTGCAAATTTTACGTGGCTGCTACGGGCTTAGCAAGAACCAATCTTACCTACGCATCAAAACCACAATGATAGTTTGTCAAATAGACTCCGTTTTAACCTTCGCAAGGACCGGGCGTAGCCACACTCGGTTCAACTAAAGTTGGAGAAACAGTCACCCGCAAGTCACCTATGTGCAAAGCACGTCGAGAAAACCGGTCTCGCGTAAGCGTACGCGTAATGTCGGTCCGAGCCGCTTCATCCAACAATACCGCCGAACCAAAGTATGACATGCTGGTAGGCAGTATGACTTGTATCGCCCACAACTCACTTGTGTTCTACTCATGCATACAACATCAAACCATAAAACCTAGGCTCGGATGCCACTGTTGGGGAACGTAGTAATTTCAAAAAATTTCCTACGCACACGCAAGATCATGGTGATGCATAGCAACGAGGGGGGAGTCTGATTTACGTACCCATGTAGATCGCAACGGAAGCGTTGACACAACGTAGAGGAAGTAGTCGTACGTCTTCTTCCCGATCCGACCGATCCAAGCACCGTTACTCCGGCACCTCCGAGTTCTTAGCACACGTACAGCTCGATGACGATCCCCGGGCTCCGATCCAGCAAAGCTTCGGGGAGGAGTTCCGTCAGCACGACGGCGTGGTGACGTTCTTGATGTACTACCGACGCAGGGCTTCGCCTAAGCACTACAACGATATGATCGAGGTGGAATATGGTGGCAGGGGGCACCGCACACGGCTAAGGAACGATCTCAATGATCAACTTGTGTGTCTATGGGGTGCCCCCTGCCCCTGTATATAAAGGATGGAGGAGGAGGAGGCCGGCCAAGGCTAGGCGCGCCAGGTGTGGAGTCCTACTTGGACTCCAAGTCCTAGTAGGAGTCCACCAAGAGGGGAGGAAGGGAGAAGGAAGTGGAGGAGTAGGAAAGGTGGCCGGCCCCCTTTTCCCTAGTCCAATTCGGACTAGAGGGGAGGGGGGCAGCAGCCTTTTTCCTCTTCCCACTAAAGCCCATCAAGGCCCATTACTTCTTCCATAACTACTCGGTACTCCGAAAAATACCCGAATCACTCGGAACCTTTCCGATGTCCGAATATAGTCGTCCAATATATCGATCTTTACGTCTCGACCATTTCGAGACTCCTCGTCATGTCCCCGATCTCATCCGGGACTCCGAACTCCTTCGGTACATCAAAACTCATAAACTCATAATATAACTGTCATCGAAACCTTAAGCGTGCGGACCCTACGGTTCGAGAACAATGTAGACATGACCGAGACACGTCTCCGGTCAATAACCAGTAGCGGGACCTGGATGCCCATATTGGCTCCTACATATTCTACGAAGATCTTTATCGGTCAGACCGCATAACAACATATGTTGTTCCCTTTGTCATCGGTATGTTACTTGCCCGAGATTCGATCGTCGGTATCCAATACCTAGTTCAATCTCGTTACCGGCAAGTCTCTTTACTCGTTCCGTAATACAACATCCCGCAACTAACTCATTAGTTGCAATGCTTGCAAGGCTTTAAGTGATGTGCATTACCGAGGGGGCCCAGAGATACCTCTCCGACACTCGGAGTGACAAATCCTAATCTCGAAATACGCCAACCCAACATCTACCTTTGGAGACACCTGTAGTACTCCTTTGTAATCACCCAGTTATGTTGTGACGTTTGGTAGTACCCAAAGTGTTCCTCCGGTAAACGGGAGTTGCATAATCTCATAGTCATAGGAACATGTATAAGTCATGAAGAAAGCAATAGCAACATACTAAACGATCGGGTGCTAAGCTAATGGAATGGGTCATGTCAATCAGATCATTCATCTAATGATGTGATCCCATTAATCAAATAACAACTCTTTGTCCATGGTTAGGAAACATAACCATCTTTGATTAACAAGCTAGTCAAGTAGAGGCATACTAGTGACACTCTGTTTGTCTATGTATTGACACATGTATTATGTTTCCGGTTAATACAATTCTAGCATGAATAATAAATATTTATCATGGTATAAGGAAATAAATAATAACTTTATTATTGCCTCTAGGGCATATTTCCTTCAGGGCCGGCCACCTCTCCTAGTCCTAATAGGACTAGGGGAGGGGGGAGGCGCGCGGCCACCTTGGGCTGCCCCTTTCTCCTTTCCACTAAAGCCCATTAAGGCCCATATGGCTCCCGGGGGGTTTCGGTAACCTCCCGGTACTCCGGTAAAATCCCGATTTCACCCGGAACACTTCCGATATCCAAATATAGGCTTCCAATATATCAATCTTTATGTCTCGACCATTTAGAGACTCCTCGTCATGTCCGTGATCACATCCGGGACTCCGAACTAACTTCGGTACATCAAAATGCATAAACTCATAATAATTGTCATCGTAAGGTTAAGCGTGCGGACCCTACGGTTCGAGAACAATGTAGACATGACTGAGACACATCTCCGGTCAATAACCAATAGCGGGACCTGGATGCCCATATTGGCTCCTACATATTCTATGAAGATCTTTTATTGGTCAGACCGCATAACAACATACGTTGTTCCCTTTGTCATCGGTATGTTACTTGCCCGAGATTCGATCGTCGGTATCCAATACCTAGTTCAATCTCGTTATCGGCAAGTCTCTTTACTCGTTCCATAATACATCATCTCGCAACTAACTCATTAGTCGCAATGCTTGCAAGGCTTACGTGATGTGCATTACCGAGAGGGCCCAGAGATACCTCTCCGACAATCGGAGTGACAAATCCTAATCTCGAAATACGGCAACCCAACATCTACCTTTGGAGACACCTGTAGAGCTCCTTTATAATCACCCAGTTACGTTGTGACGTTTGGTAGCACACAAAGTGTTCCTCCGGTAAACGGGAGTTGCATAATCTCATAGTCATAGGAACATGTATAAGTCATGAAGAAAGCAATAACAACATACTAAATGATCAGGTGCTAAGCTAATAAAATGGGTCATGTCAATCAGATCATTCAACTAATGATGTGACCTCGTTAATCAAATAACAACACCTTGTTCATGGTTAGGAAACATAACCATCTTTGATTAACGAGCTAGTCAAGTAGAGGCATACTAGTGACACTAAGTTTGTCTGTGTATTCACACATGTATTATGTTTCCGGTTAATACAATTCTAGCATGAATAATAAACATTTATCATGATATAAGGAAATAAATAATAACTTTATTATTGCCTCGAGGGCATATTTCCTTCAGTCTCCCACTTGCACTAGAGTCAATAATCTAGATTACACAGTAATGATTCTAACACCCATGGAGCCTTGGTGCTGATCATGTTTTGCTCGTGGAAGAGGCTTAGTCAACAGGTCTGCAACATTCAGATCCGTATGTATCTTGCAAATCTCTATGTCTCCCACCTGGACTAGATCCCGGATGGAATTGAAGCGTCTCTTGATGTGCTTGGTCCTCTTGTGAAATCTGGATTCCTTTGCCAAGGCAATTGCACCAGTATTGTCACAAAAGATTTTTATTGGACCCGATGCACTAGGTATGACACCTAGATCGGATATGAACTCCTTCATCCAGACTCCTTCGTTCGTTGCTTCCAAAGCAGCTATGTATTCCGCTTCACATGTAGATCCCGCTACGACGCTTTGTTTAGAACTGCACCAACTGACAGCTCCACCGTTTAATGTAAACACGTATCCGGTTTGCGATTTAGAATCGTCCGAATCAGTGTCAAAGCTTGCATCAATGTAACCTTTTACGGTGAGCTCTTTGTCACCTCCATACACGAGAAACATATCCTTAGTCCTTTTCAGGTATTTCAGGATGTTCTTGACCGCTGTCCAATGATCCACTCCTGGATTACTTTGGTACCTCCCTGCTGAACTTATAGCAAGGCACACATCAGGTCTGGTACACAGCATTGCATACATGATAGAGCCTATGGCTGAAGCATAGGGAACATCTTTCATTTTCTCTCTATCTTCTGCAGTGGTTGGGCATTGAGTCTGACTCAACTTCACACCTTGTAACACAGGCAAGAACCCTTTCTTTGCTTGATCCATTTTGAATTTCTTCAAAATCTTGTCAAGGTATGTGCTTTGTGAAAGTCCAATTAAGCGTCTTGATCTATCTCTATAGATCTTTATGCCTAATATGTAAGCAGCTTGACCGAGGTCTTTCATTGAAAAACTCTTATTCAAGTATCCCTTTATGCTATCCAGAAATTCTATATCATTTCCAATTAGCAATATGTCATCCACATATAATATCAGAAATGCTACAGAGCTCCCACTCACTTTCTTGTAAATACAGGCTTCTCCGAAAGTCTGTATAAAACCAAATGCTTTGGTCACACTATCAAAGCGTTTATTCCAACTCCAAGAGGCTTACACCAGTCCATAAATGGATCGCTGGAGCTTGCACACTTTGTTAGCTCCCTGTGCATCGACAAAACCTTCTGGTTGCATCATATACAACTCTTCTTCCAGAAATCCATTCAGGAATGCAGTTTTGACATCCATCTGCCAAATTTCATAATCATAAAATGCGGCAATTGCTAACATGATTTGGACAGACTTAAGCATCGCTACTGGTGAGAAGGTCTCATCGTAGTCAACCCCTTGAACTTGTCGAAAACCTTTCGCGACAAGTCGAGCTTTGTAGACAGTAACATTACCATCAGCGTCAGTCTTCTTCTTGAAGATCCATTTATTCTCAATTGCTTGTCGATCATCGTGCAAGTCAACCAAAGTCCATACATCGTTCTCATACATGGATCCCATCTCAGATTTCATGGCTTCAAGCCATTTTGCGGAATCTGGGCTCACCATCGCTTCTTCATAGTTCATAGGTTCATCATGATCTAGTAGCATGACTTCCAGAACAGGATTACCGTACCACTCTGGTGCGGATCTCACTCTGGTTTATCTATGAGGTTCAGTAGTATCTTGACCTAAAGTTTCATGATCATCGTCATTAGCTTCCTCACTTATTGCTGTAGGTGTCGCAGAAACAGTTTTCTGTGATGTACTACTTTCCAATAAGGGAGTAGGAACAGTTACCTCGTCAAGTTCTACTTTCCTCCCACTCACTTCTTTCGAGAGAAACTCCTTCTCCAGAAAGTTTCCGAATTTAGCAATAAAAGTCTTGCCTTCGGATCTGTGATAGAAGGTGTATCCAATAGTTTCCTTTGGATATCCTATGAAGACACATTTCTCCGATTTGAGTTCGAGCTTATCAGGTTGAAGCTTTTTCACATAAGCATCGTAGCCCCAAACTTTCAGAAACGACAACTTTGGTTTCTTGCCAAACCACAGTTCATAAGGCGTCGTCTCAACGGATTTTGATGATGCCCTATTTAACGTGAATGCGGCCGTCTCTAGAGCGTATCCCCAAAACGATAGCGGTAAATCAGTAAGAGACATCATAGATCGCACCATATCTAGTAAAGTACGATTACGACGTTCGGACACACCATTACGCTGTGGTGTTCCGGGTGGCGTGAGTTGCGAAACTAGTCCACAATTTTTCAAATGTATACCAAACTCGTAACTCAAATATTCTCCTCCACGATCAGATCGTAGAAACTTTATTTTCTTGTTACGATGATTTTCCACTTCACTCTGAAATTCTTTGAACTTTTCAAATGTTTCAGACTTATGTTTCATTAAGTAGATATACCCATATCTGCTTAAATCATCTATGAAGGTGAGAAAATAACGATATCTGCCACGAGCCTCAATATTCATCGGACCGCATACATCTGTATGCATGATTTCCAACAAATCTGTTGCTCTCTCCATAGTACCGGAGAACGGCATTTTAGTCATCTTGCCCATGAGGCACGGTTCGCAAGTACCAAGTGATTCATAATCAAGTGGTTCCAAAAGTCCATCAGTATGGAGTTTCTTCATGCGCTTTACACCGATATGACCTAAACGGCAGTGCCACAAATAAGTTGCACTATCATTATCAACTCTGCATCTTATGGCTTCTACATTATGAATATGTGTATCACTACTATCGAGATTTAATAAGAATAGACCACTCTTCAAGGGTGCGTGACCATAAAAGATATTACTCATATAAATAGAACAACCATTATTCTCTGATTTAAATGAATAACCGTCTCGCATTAAACAAGATCCAGATATAATGTTCATGCTTAACGCTGGCACCAAATAACAATTATTTACGTCTAATATTAATCCCGAAGGTAGATGTAGAGATAGCGTGCCGACTGCGATCACATCGACTTTGGAACCGTTTCCCACGCGCATCGTCACCTCGTCCTTAGCCAATCTTCGCTTAATCCGTAGTCCCTGTTTCGAGTTGCAAATATTAGCAACAGAACCAGTATCAAATACCCAGATGCTACTGCGAGCATTAGTAAGGTACACATCAATAACATGTATATCACATATACCTTTGTTCACCTTGCCATCCTTCTTATCCGCCAAATACTTGGGGCAGTTCCGCTTCCAGTGACCAGTCTGCTTGCAGTAGAAGCACTCAGTTCCAGGCTTAGGTCCAGACTTGGGTTTCTTCTCTTGATCAGCAACTTGCTTGCCATTCTTCTTGAAGTTCCCCTTCTTCTTCCCTTTGCCCTTTTTCTTGAAACTAGTGATCTTGTTGACCATCAACACTTGATGCTCCTTCTTGATTTCTACCTCCACAGCTTTCAGCATTGCGAAGAGCTCGGGAATTGTCTTGTTCATCCCTTGCATATTATAGTTCATCACGAAGCTCTTGTAGCTTGGTGGCAGTGATTGGAGAATTCTGTCAATGACACAATCATCTGGAAGATTAACTCCCAATTGAATCAAGTGATTATTATACCCAGACATTTTGAGTATATGCTCACTGACAGAACTGTTCTCTTCCATCTTGCAGCTATAGAACTTATTGGAGACTTCATATCTCTCAATCCGGGCATTTGCTTGAAATATTAACTTCAACTCCTGGAACATCTCATATGCTCCATGACGTTCAAAACATCGTTGAAGTCCCGATTCTAAGCCGTAAAGCATGGCACACTGAACTATCGAGTAGTCATCAGCTTTGCTCTGCCAGACGTTCATAACATCTGGTGTTTCTCCAGCAGCAGGCCTGGCACCCAGCGGTGCTTCCAGGACGTAATTCTTTTGTGCAGCAATGAGGATAATCCTCAAGTTATAGACCCAGTCTGTGTAATTGCTACCATCATCTTTCAACTTTGCTTTCTCAAGGAACGCATTAAAATTCAACGGAACAACAGCACGAGCCATCTATCTACAATCAACATAAACAAGCAAGATACTACCATGTACTAAGTTCATGATAAATTTAAGTTCAATTAATCATATTACTTAAGAACTCCCACTTAGATAGACATCCCTCTAATCCTCTAAGTGATTACGTGATCCAAATCAACTAAACCATGTCCGATCATCATGTGAGATGGAGTAGTTTCATCGGTGAACATCATTATGTTGATCATATCTACTATATGATTCACGCTCGACCTTTCGGTCTCTGTGTTCCGAGGCCATATCTGTATATGCTTGGCTCGTCAAGTATAACCTGAGTATTCCGTGTGTGCAACTGTTTTGCACCCGTTGTATTTGAACGTAGAGCCTATCACACCCGATCATCACGTGGTGTCTCAGCACGAAGAACTTTCGCAACGGTGCATACTCAGGGAGAACACTTCTTGATAATTAAGTGAGAGATCATCTTATAATGCTACCATCAATCAAAGCAAGATAAGATGCATAAAAGATAAACATCACATGCAATCAATATAAGTGATATGATATGGCCATCATCATCTTGTGCCTGTGATCTCCATCTCCGAAGCACCGTCATGATCACCATCGTCACCGGCGCGACACCTTGATCTCCATCGTAGCATCGTTGTCGTCTCGCCAATCTTATGCTTCCATGACTATCGCTACTGCTTAGTGATAAAGTAAAGCATTACATCGCGATTGCATTGCATACAATAAAGCGACAGCCATATGGCTCCTGCCAGTTGCCGATAACTCGGTTACAAAACATGATCATCTCATACAATAAAATTTAGCATCATGTCTTGACCATATCACATCACAACATGCCCTGCAAAAACAAGTTAGACGTCCTCTACTTTGTTGTTGCAATTTTTACGTGGCTGCTACGGGCTTAAGCAAGAACCAATCTCACCTACACATCAAAACCACAACAATAGTTTGTCAAATAGACTCCGTTTTAACCTTCGCAAGGACCGGGCGTAGCCACACTCGGTTCAACTAAACTTGGAGAGACAGTCGCCAGCAAGCCACCTATGTGCAAAGCACGTCGGGGGAACCGGTCTCGCGTAAGCGTACGCGTAATGTTGGTCCGAGTCGTCTCGTCCAACAATACCGCTGAACCAAAGTATGACATGCTGGTAGGCAGTATGACTTGTATCGCCCACAACTCACTTGTGTTCTACTCGTGCAAATAACATCAAAACATAAAACCTAGGCTCGGATGCCACTGTTGGGGAACGTAGTAATTTCAAAAGATTTCCTACGCACACGCAAGATCATGGTGATGCACAGCAACGAGGGGAGAGTATGATCTACATACCCTTGTAGATCGTAATGGAAGCGTTGACACAACGTAGAGGAAGTAGTCATACGTCTTCCCGATCCGACCGATCCAAGCACCGTTACTCCGGCACCTCCGAGTTCTTAGCACACGTACAGCTCGATGACGATCCCCGGGCTCTGATCTAGCAAAGCTTCGGGGAGGAGTTCCGTCAGCACGACGGCGTGGTGACAATCTTGATGTTCTACCGACGCAGGGCTTCGCCTAAGCACTACAATGATATGATCGAGGTGGAATATGGTGGCAGGGGGCACCGCACACGGCTAAGGAACGATCTCAATGATCAACTTGTGTGTCTAGAGGTGCCCCTACCTCTGTATATAAAGGAGCCAAGGGGGAGGGGGCCGCCGGCCAGGAGGAGGGCGCAGGAGGAGTCCTACTCCTACCGGGAGTAGGACTCCCCCCCCCCCCCCAATCCTAGTTGGACTAGGAATCCCCGAGGGGGAAAGAGAGAGGGGGGGCCGGCCACCTCTCCTAGTCCTAATAGGACTAGGGGAGGGGGGAGGCGTGCGGCCACCTTGGGCTGCCCCTTTCTCCTTTCCACTAAAGCCCATTAAGGCCCATATGGCTCCCGGGGGTTTCCGGTAACCTCCCGGTACTCCGGTAAAATCCCGATTTCACCCGGAACACTTCCGATATCCAAATATAGGCTTCCAATATATCAATCTTTATGTCTCGACCATTTCGAGACTCCTCGTCATGTCCGTGATCACATCCGGGACTCCGAACTAACTTCGGTACATCAAAATGCATAAACTCATAATAACTGTCATCGTAACGTTAAGCGTGCGGACCCTACGGTTCGAGAACAATGTAGACATGACTGAGACACATCTCCGGTCAATAACCAATAGCGGGACCTGGATGCCCATATTGGCTCCTACATATTCTACGAAGATCTTTTATCGGTCAGACCGCATAACAACATACGTTGTTCCCTTTGTCATCGGTATGTTACTTGCCCGAGATTCGATCGTCGGTATCCAATACCTAGTTCAATCTCGTTACCGGTAAGTCTCTTTACTCGTTCCGTAATACATCATCTCGCAACTAACTCATTAGTTGCAATGCTTGCAAGGCTTATGTGATGTGCATTACCGAGAGGGCCCAGAGATACCTCTCCGACAATCGGAGTGACAAATCCTAATCTCGAAATACGCCAACCCAACATCTACCTTTGGAGACACCTGTAGAGCTCCTTTATAATCACCCAGTTACGTTGTGACGTTTGGTAGCACACAAAGTGTTCCTCCGGTAAATGGGAGTTGCATAATCTCATAGTCATAGGAACATGTATAAGTCATGAAGAAAGCAATAGCAACATACTAAATGATCGGGTGCTAAGCTAATAAAATGGGTCATGTCAATCAGATCATTCAACTAATGATGTGACCTCGTTAATCAAATAACAACACCTTGTTCATGGTTAGGAAACATAACCATCTTTGATTAACGAGCTAGTCAAGTAGAGGCATACTAGTGACACTAAGTTTGTCTATGTATTCACACATGTATTATGTTTCCGGTTAATACAATTCTAGCATGAATAATAAACATTTATCATGATATAAGGAAATAAATAATAACTTTATTATTGCCTCTAGGGCATATTTCCTTCAATAGCAAGTAGCATATATGAAGTAGGACCTATCATGTGTAGGACAAGGACTAGAACAAGGAACTGCGGCAGAACCTTTAACAGGAAAGACAAGGACACATACGGGACAGCAGCAGCAGAAGCGCTAGAATTGGGGTCGGTGTCCTCGCCTGCCATGTCATCGAGGAGGTCGTGGACGTCGGGGAAGAAGTCGTCGGCGACCAGATCGTCCATGATGAAGCAGCCAGTAGTCGCGTTGAGCGCTCCCCAAAAACCTTATCACCCTTCTCCCGTACAGGACTCAAAAGGTGTGGTTTCCGAGGCCTACTGTCCCGACCTGTGGTGCACACCGCAAGACGGGATGGGGAAGAACGTAGCAGCAGCGCGGTGGTCGGAACTTTGTGGCGAGAGGAAGAGGAGCTTCTGTTGTGTCTCTCTGGAGAGGAGCGACCTCTCTTATATAAGCACATTAGAAGGATGCGAAGAGGCTGCGGCGGGAGGTGAAGCAACGAAGGGAGACAAAGCGAACATACAGCGGCCGAAGAGGCGCGTCGTTCGAATTCAGTGTCCACTACAGAAAACATTTCAACTCCCACGTGACCTTTCGTATGCCCGTCGTGCGTGGCAAAAATTTAGATATTGGCTCGGCTCATTCCCGCAACCCGCGGCGCGTCGCGTCCCGTCGTGACGAGGCGTGGCGTGGCGAGGCAGGCGGCAGAGGAGGAGCGCGCGTGGATATCCCTCTTGTTCTCATGCTCGTACAAGTGGGGAAAGAACCTCCCTTATAAGGAGGTCCAACTCCCACTAAACTAGCAATGTGGGACTAAACTTTAGTAGTATCCCTTGCCTTGCACAAATGGGCTAAGTGGGCCTCTAGGATTTATTAGGAATTTCTGAAATAGTTATTGGGCTGCCCAAAATAGACTAAATTCCAGCAATCCCCCACCAGATCCCAGAGGCACACAGAAATTTACCTTTGGTTCCAAAACACTGTTTTATATACCGGTACTGCAGTGGAGACTGTTAAGTTGAACTTCCACCTAGAACTATATGCTACACTATTAAGCAACTTGAACAGTGGACTGGGCCTTGAACTGCAAGTTTTCTGCGAATCTAGCTTCACATAAAGCCTTGACCGATACATGGCTACCGTGGATCTTCCCCGCGGGTGGAGCTTATGCGTCATACTCCGTGACCTTTCATGAGTTTACTAGAGAGAACCCTACTCTCATAGATTGCGACATTTGACAATCAGACTCATATAGGTGTGTTCTTCAAAAGATGTTCTGCAGGATAACATCTCTGCTTAAATAAGCCACTTAGAACACATTAAGATATACATCAACCTGCCATGCAGATTAGGAGAGTATTGCATCTTCATGGAGTGGTATTGTGAATAGTAAGGATACTCTCCTCTCAGTTGACCAACAGCTTGTCTTCCACATCTAATTCACGGGATCTCCGATCACAAAGAATAGGTTACCACTGTGAACAACTCATATTGTGGGTCTCATACCCATCTCCCTCGATGCATTATCTATCACATTACATCATAGACCCTTGGTGAAAGGATCTGCCAGATTTTTAAACGTTTGGATATAATCCAACACAATAACTCCGGAGTTTTTCATTTTCCTGACAGACTTTAACCTTCTCTGAACGTGTCTTGATGACTTCATGTTATCCTTTGAACTGCTCACTTTCGTGATCATAGTTTGATTGTCGCAGTTCATAAGGACAGCCGGTACAGGTTTCTCAACAACCGGCAAGTCATTCAAGAGCCGGTGAAGCCAATCTGCTTCAACCGTAGCTGTATCTAGTGCTGTGAGTTCTGCTTCCATTGTTGGCCTCGTTAAGATGGTCTGCTTGCAAGACTTTCAAGAAACAGCGCCACCTCCATGAGTGAATACATAACCGCTCGTGGCCTTTATCTCATCAGCATCTGAGATTCAGTTTGAGTCACTATACCCTTCAAGCACCTTTGGATGCCCGGTGTAGTGAATTCCATAATTTGTAGTGCCTTTCAAATAACGCAAAACTCTTTCTAGAGCTTTCCAATGCACATCTCCTAGTTTTGAAACAAACCGACTCAGTTTGCTAACAGCAAAAGAGATGTCAGGTCTTGTAGCACTGGCTAAGTACATAAGCGAGCCAATAATCTGAGAATACTTCAATTGGTCTCTAGCAATTCTTCGATTCTTTCGAAGCAACACACTAGCATCATATGGTGTTGGAGAGGGCTTGCAGTCACTATGGCCAAAGCGACTCAAGATCTTTTCCACATAGTGAAATTGAAGCAATATAATCCCACCATCATCGTCTCTCAACAACTTGATGTTCAGAATGACATCAGCCACTCCTAAATCCTTCATCTCAAAACAACGAGATAGGAAATCCTTGACCTCCTCAATAACATTCAGATTGGTTCCGAAAATCAGTATGTCATCAACATACAAGCATAGGATAACTCCCTCGCCTCCACCATGGCGATAGTACACACATTTGTCAGCTTCGTTCACAACAAAGCCTGCAGCTGTTAAAGTTCTTTCAAACTTCTCATGCCACTATTTGGGTGCTTTCTTAAGTCCGTACAAAGACTTCAGCAACTTGCACACTTTCCCTTCCTGACCATCTAGTACAAACCCATCTGGTTGTTCCATATAAATTTCCTCGTCCAACTCTCCATTTAGGAAAGCAGTCTTAACATCCATTTGATGAACGAGAAGACCATGCGAGGCAGCTAGTGAAAGTAGAACTCGAATAGTGGTTAGTCGAGCCACAGGTGAGTAAGTATCAAAGAAGTCTTCACCTTCCTTTTGGGTATAACCCTTAGCCATGAGCCGAGCCTTGTACTTTTCAATAGTACCATCAGGCCTAAGCTTCTTCTTGAATACCCATTTGCATCCTATAGGTTTGCATCCATAAGGACGATCAGTTAGCTCCCAAGTTTCATTTGCCAAGATGGAATCCATCTCGCTACGAACCGCTTCCTTCCAGTAGTCAGCATCTTCAGATGCATAGGCCTCTGAAATAGAACTGGGAGTGTCATCTATGAGGTACACAAGAAAATCATCACCAAAGGACTTTGCAGTCCTCTGTCTCTTGCTCCTAATAGGAACTTCATTGTTCTCCTCCACAGGACTTTCAAAGTGTTCCATCAAAATTGTAGGTTCGGTAATTGTAACTGGTTCTTGATTCGATGAACTAGGTATCTCCTGATTAGATGAGGTAGCCATATCCTTCATGGGAAAGATATCTTCAAAGAAAGTTGCATCATTCGACTCCATGATCGTACCGACATGCATGTCAGGTACCTCAGATTTTACAACCAAGAATCTATAGCCAATGCTATGAAAAACATATCCCAGGAAAACACAATCCACAGTCTTTGGTCCAAGCTTCCGCTTCTTTGAAATTGGAGCATTGACTTTCGCCAAACAACCCCATGTTCGCAGATAAGAGAGTTTTAACCTTTTCTTCTCCCATTCCTCAAATGGAGTTATCTCTTTGTTCTTTGTGGGGACTCGGTTCAGGAAATGACATGCTGTCAATATCGCCTCCCCCACCATGCCTTGGAGAGACCCGATGTATCTAACATGGCGTTAACAAAATCAGTTAGAGTACGGTTCTTTCTTTCGGCCACCCCATTTGACTGAGGTGAGTAGGGAGGAGTCCTCTCATGGATTATACCATGTTCCGCACAAAAAGCATCAAACTCATTGGAAAAATACTCTCCACCACGGTCGGACCTAAGCCTCTTGATTTTTCGATCAAGTTGGTTTTCACTTCGGCTTTATAGATCTTGAAAAAGTTCAAAGCCTCATCCTTAGATTTCAGAAGATACACACGGCAGTATCTAGTGGAGTCATCAATTAACGTCATGAAATATTTCTTTCCACCTTTTGTCAACACACCATTCATTTCACATAGATCTGAATGTATGAGCTCTAGTGGTGCAAGATTTCTTATTTCCGCAGTCGTGTGAGACTTACGAGGTTGCTTAGCTTGCACACACACTTGACACTTAGATCCCTTGACGGTGGTGAAACTAGGGATTAAGTTCAACTTCGCTAGTCGCGACATGCAACCAAAGTTAACATGACAAAGACGTGAATGCCACACATTGGATTCACTATTGTTGCAAATATGATTAACAACTTTATTGCAAACGTCTGATAAGGATAAACGAAACAAGCCTCCTGACTCATAGCCTTTACCAACAAAGGTTCCATACTTGGATATTACAAATTTATTTGACTCAAAGACAAGCTTGTAGCCATCTCTACACAGAAGAGATCCGCTAACAAGATTTTTATTGACGGAGGGGACATAATGCACGTTCTTCAGCCGCACGATCTTCCCCGAAGTAAACTTCAGATCGACCGTGCCAACACCATGAACAGAAGCACTTGAACCGTTGCCCATCAGCACGATTGAAGTCCCTGCGGTCTGATAAGACGAAAACATGGAAATATCACCGCATACATGCACATTAGCACCCGTGTCAATCAACCAGTCAGGAGAATGACATACTGAAAGAATAGTGGGAAATATACCATACCCAACATCCTTCATGTCAGTGTCTCCAATGACAACATTAGCGGTCTTGCCGCCTTTCCCAGGATGACGCTTGTCATAGCGATTAGGGCAACTAGGAGCCCAATGATCAGGATCCCCACACACATGACAAGCACCTTTCTTCTTGCCATTCTTCTTCTTGAAGTTTGTGTGTTGCACAGCCTTGTTCTTCCCATCAAACTTTGCTTTTCCATCAAACTTGCCCTTGTTCTTGAACTTGTGGGGCTGGAAGTTCTGCTTCTGTACCACATTGGCACTAGATCCTCCCTCAATACCTCGAGCACATGTGTCCTTTGCTCTCGCCTTTTCTTCCACATCAAGAGTGCCAATGAGATCCGGGACGGAAAACTCCTGCCTCTTATGCTTCAGCAAGGTAGCAAAGTTCCTCCATGAAGGAGGAAGCTTAGTGATGATACCTCCGGCAACAAACTTGTCCGGTAGCACACAACTGAAGTGCTCAAGTTCTCTAGCAAATGACTGTATCTCATGAGCTTGCTCAACCACGGAGCGCTCTTCAGTCATCCTGTAATCATAGAATTGCTCCATGATGTACAGCTCAGTGCCAGCATCCGAGACCCCAAACTTGGCCTCGAGTGCATCCCACATATCTTTTCCATTATCAATTGACGCATAAGCATCAACTATGTTCTTACCAAGAACACTCAAGAGAGCAGCCTTAAACAGAGTATCCATTTTCTGAAAAGCTTGTGCTTGTTGAGCATCAAGCTCTCATTCAGGTTTGCCTAGAGTGGCGTCATAGCAACTCATGGTTTGAAACCATAAGACTGCTCTCACGCGCCACCTCTTATAGTGGATACCCTCAAACATAGGAGGTCTCATGGAAGCAGCAAAACCACTTGGGGTAAATTGCCTATAATAAGGTTTTTGGATTGTTGGAAATATGAGCAATTTACCAAATAATTTTATTAACGGAAATACTAGATAAAGCATGACTAATATAGTAGAGATAAAACAAGTCATGCGTTCTGACAGAGAGAAGGTAAATAGCTTCTGCATATATGAACCGTAGCCTATCATGTCTAAAGAAGACAGTATAGCAAGTAGCATATATGAAGTAGAACCTATCATGTGTAGGACAAGGACTAGAACAAGGAACTGCGGCAGAACCTTTACCAGGAAAGACAAGGACACGTACGGGACAGCAGTAGCAGAAGCGCTGGACTTGGGGTCGGTGTCCTCGCCTGCCATGTCGTCGAGGAGGTCGTGGACGTCGGGGAAGAAGTCGTCGTCGGGGAAGTAGTCGTCGGCGACCAGATCGTCCGTGATGAAGCAGCCAGTAGTCGCGCTGAGCGCTTCCCAAAAACCTTATCACCCTTCTCCCGTACAGGACTCAAAAGGTGCGGTTTCGGAGGCCTACTGTCCCGACCTGTGGTGCACGCCGCAAGACGGGATGGGGAAGAACGTAGCAGTAGCGCAATGGTCGGAACTTTGTGGCGAGAGGAAGATGAGCTTCTGTTGTGTCTCTCTGGAGACGCGAAGAGGCTGCGGCAGGAGGTGAAGCAACGAAGGGAGCGGCCGAAGAGGCGCGCCGTTCGAATTCAGTGTCCACTACAGAAAACGTTTCAACTCCCACGTGACATCTCGTATACCCGTCGCGCGTGGCAAAAATTTAGATATCGGCTCGGCTCATTCCCGCAACCCGCGTCGTGGCGAGGCGGGTGGTGAAGGAGGAGCGCGCGTGGATATCCCTCTTGTTCTCATACTCGTACAAGTGGGGAAAGAACCTCCCTTATAAGGAGGTCCAACTCCCACTAAACTAGCAATGTGGGACTAAACTTTAGTAGTATCCCTTGCCTTGCACAAATGGGCTAATTGGGCCTTTAGGATTTATTAGGAATTTCTGAAATAGTTATTGGGCTGCCTAAAATAGACTAAATTCCAGCAGTGCATGTGTGCATTCATAGGGGTGAGTGTATGTGCATGTATATGAGCGCTTGTGTCTGTACTGATGTTTAAAAAAAACTGCTACCGCGGTGAAGATGTACACCTCGTCACATTTTTTTGGTTTACCAATAGTCACCTCGTATCAATGTGCGGTAACCAAGACAGGTTCACAACGTATTTTTCTTCTTAAAAAAAAAATAACACCCATAGGCTATCTCTCAAAACTTACCCCTTTAAACCAAATTTGCTTCGAAAAGAGAAACTCTCAACAAACTTTACTCTCTCTCTCTCTCTCTATCTCTCTCTGGGACTCGGGCCACCTGCAACACCCACTGACACCCATTAGTCTGACCAAGCACTTTACAACATGAACCTTGTTGCAAACCTATATGATTTTTGGCACATAGCAATTAGACGGATGCGCAAGAAAGCTCGTGCTAATGACCTCAATATTGCAAACGACATGTGGAGATCGAGCGGTTGTCGCACGCCATCCCACAGCTGACGCGGGTGATGATCCGATCTAGTCTTTACTCGGCCGACAAGTAGGGTCCATCTAATTTTGTTTCTACAACTATATAAGGCTAGTAAGAGTGGAAGTAACTTAGCGCACTTCAATTTTTTTTTTGCTTATGTGACATATAGTTAACGAGAAGTGGTAACATAATATGTTATTATAACATAACGCTTCCCAAAACAAAATGAATCTACAAACTAATAAATGAAGTCCTCTATGACACTCCTGCTATGTTACTCTGCACTATGAAGTACTCCCTCCGTTTATTTTTAGTTTCCATATAAAATTTGGTCAAAGTCATGATTAACTTTGACTAAGTTTATAGAAAAATATATCAAGATTCACAATATGAAATCAATATGGTTAGATGCATCATGAAATTAATTTTCATACCGTATAGCTTTAGCATAGTAGATGTTTATATTTTTTTCCTACAAAGTTGGTCAAACTTTACAAAGTTTGACTTTGACCAAATCTTATATGCAGACTAAAAAGAAACGAAGGGAGTAATAACTTAGACAAGTGTCATATGCATGACACTGACACTAGTATAAGTTACTCTCCACTATGACCAGCCTAATGCTAACTAGCGCATGCACAATTATATCTATGTGAGCGGCCGCATGCGCCGTTGGATGCGTTGATGGCTCACTCGCTCTAAGTAGGAAGACTGTGGGTGAAGGGAGGCAGGTGTGCGAGCGGTGGGCTACTCTTCCCGATTTATCCTCCACCTTCGCTGATGGAGTCGAACCTACGTGCCGATAAGGTATCCAACTAGCTACTTCAATTAACTTTCTTGTTAAGGGCATATTCAACAACAACCCGTAAATTTCCTTCCGCATTCCATGGACAGGGATGCGGGAGACCGCGATTGAACGCTACATGCATACATGTGGCCTTTTTTGTTAAGTTGGCATGTTCAAATATCCGTATACATAGAGTCCAGACGTTCAAACAGCCGCATAATACATAGAGTGCGTATGTTCAAATAGCACATGCAGCACTAGTTCAAATTTTAAAAAGTTCAAACATTACATTCCAACATTGTTGTCCCTCCTGGCGATTGTCGTATGGAACGTCATATTTTGTGCTGCGGTTCTTCCTTCATTTCCATGTTCTCACATGATTTCTTTCCTTTTAGGCCATTTTCTATGAAAACACATCAAATATATTATTTATGAAAATCTTTGCATTCATTAGTCATTAGTAGCAATATCAAAGCAAATATCTCTGTTTAAATGAAATATCTGTTCGAAATATGCCATAGAGGCAATAATAAAATGGTTATTATTATATTTCCTTATTCATGATAATTGTCTATTGTTCATGCTATAATTGTGTTATTCGGAAATCGTAATACATGTGTGAATATATATAGACCACAGCATGTCCCTAGTAAGCCTCTAGTTGACTAGCTCGTTGATCAATAGATGGTTACGGTTTCCTGACCATGGACATTGGATGTCATTGATAACGGGATCACATCATTAGGAGAATGATGTGATGGACAAGACCCAATCCTAAGCATAGCACAAGATCGTGTAGTTCATTTGCTAGAGCTTTTCTAAGTGTCAAGTATCATTTCCTTAGACCATGAGATTGTGCAACTCCCGGATACCGTAGGAGTGCTTTGGGTGTGCCAAACGTCACAA
The DNA here is from genome assembly GCA_034509565.1 of Triticum monococcum. Lineage (NCBI taxonomy): Eukaryota > Viridiplantae > Streptophyta > Magnoliopsida > Poales > Poaceae > Triticum > Triticum monococcum. Next base: position 617,776,901 of record CM067846.1, read on the forward strand.
CGTAACTGGGTGGCTATAAAGGTACACTACAGGTATCTCCGAAAGTGTCTGTTGGGTTGGCATGAATCGAGACTGATTTTTGTCACTCCGTATGACGGAGAGGTATCTCTGGGCCCACTCGGTAATGCATCATCATAATGAGCTCAGTGTGACTAAGTAGTTGGTCAGGGGATCATGCATTAGGCACGAGTAAAGTGACTTGCCGGTAACAAGATTGAACGAGGTATTGGGATACCGACGATCGAATCTCGGGCAAGTAACGTACCGATTGACAAAGGGAATTGAATACGAGATTGATTGAATCTTTGACATCGTGGTTCATCCGATGAGATCATCGTGGAACATGTGGGAGCCAACATGGGTATCCAGATCCCGCTGTTGGTTATTGACCGGAGAGTCGTCTCGGTCATGTCTGCATGTCTCCCGAACCCGTAGGGTCTACACACTTAAGGTTCGGTGACGCTAGGGTTGTAGAGATATTAGTATGCGGTGACCCGAAAGTTGTTCGGAGTCCCGTATGAGATCCGGATGTCACGAGAAGTTCCGGAATGGTCCGGAGGTGAAGATTTATATATAGGAAGTCCAGTTTCGGCCATCGGGAAGGTTTCGGGGGTAAGCGGTATTGTACCGGGACCACCGGAAGGGTCCCGGGGGTCCACCGGGTGGGACCACCTATCCCGGAGGGCCCCATGGGCTGAAGTGGGAGGGCAACCAGCCCCTGGTGGGCTGGTGCGCCCCCCATGGGCCTCCCTGTAACGCCCTCGATGCGATTATATCTCCCACGTGTCGAGGCACGACTTAGAGACATAGGCGCATTGAAAGCAATGTCGCAAGTCGGGAAATCATCACACATCCCATGTACCTATATAATATAAAGGGGAATAACATAGTTGGCTTACACTCGCCACGTCACATCAAAGTACATAAATAACATCCATCACACAATCACTCATGGCCCGACTACGGCGCCAAAATAGAAAAGACCCCCAACATGCGACAAGGCCCTGAATCTAACCCCGAATAGGCACCACTACTGATCATCAGGAAAAGACACATAGTAACGCTGAGAGTCCTCGTCGTACTCCCACTTCAGCTCGAGCGCGCCATCTGGAGCGGTATCATCTGTCCCTGCATCTGGTGTAATAGTAATCTGTGAGCCACAGGGACTCAGCAATCTCGCATCCTCGCGATCAAGACTAGTTAAGCTTAATAGGTAGGAAAGGGGTAATATTTAGTGGAGCTGCAGCAAGCGACTAGCATATATGGTGGCTAACTTATTCGCAAAAGAGAGAGAGAAGAGGGGGCAAGGCACGAGCGAGGAACTAGAGAGCAACCTGCGCAAACATAACTCCAACGCCGTGTCCACTTCCCGGACTCCACCGAGAAGAGGCCATCACGGCAACACACTCAGTTGATTCATTTTTAATTAATTAAGGTTCAAGTTATCTACAACCGGACATTAACAAATTCCCATCTGCCCATAACCACGGGCACGGCTTTCGAAAGATCAATCCCTGCAGGGGGGTCCCAACTTAGCCCATAACAAGCTCTCATGGTCAACGAAGGAATAGACCTCCACCCAGGACACACCGATCAGACTCGGTATCCCGGTACAACAAGATGATTCGACAGGTTAAAACAAGACCAGCGACACCGCCCGAATGTGCCGACAAATCCCGATAGGAGCTGCACATATCTCTTTCTCAGGGCACACTCAAATGATCGCTCCATACAACTAAAACCAAACCTCGGGTTTCCCCGAGGGGGCGCTGCACAGGACTCTAGTTCGGACCAACACTCAGAGGAGCACTGGCCCGTGGGGGGCTAAAATAAAGATGACCCTCGGGCTCCGGAAACCCAAGGGAAAAAAGAGGCTAGGTGGCAAATGGTAAAACCAATGTTGGGCATTGCTGGAAAAGCTTTAATCAAGGCGAACTATCAAGGGGTTCCCATTATAGCCCAACCGCGTAAGGGACGCAACAATCCGGGAACATAACACCGATATGACGGGAACTAGGACGGCAAGAGTGGAACAAAACACTAGGCGAGAGGCCTAGCCTTCCACCCTTTACCAAGTATATATGTGAATAAAGATAACATAGCAATATAATGATATCCCAACAGGTAAATAAATGTTCCAACAAGGAACGGCTCCAATCTTCACCTGCAACTACCAACGCTATAAGAAGGACTGAGCAAAGCGGTAACATAGCCAATCAACGGTTTGCTAGGACAATGGTGGGTTAGAGGCTCAATCATGGCAATTGGGAGGCTGACAAGCAAGTGGTAGGCATCGTAGCATTGGCAAAGCAAAAGAGCGAGCAAACTAGCATAGCAAAGATAGTAGTGATTTCGAGGGTATGATCATCTTGCCTGCACAGTTGTCAGAGTTGACTGGATCCTCAAAGGAAAACTCAACGGGCTCCTCGTTAGAGAACTCATCTCCCGGCTCTACCCAACAACACAAACAAGCAACAAGGATACAATCAACCACGTGCAAGGGCAACCAATAATATGCAAAGATGATATGCTATGCGGGATGCGATGCGGGATGCAAAATGCAAGACGTGACAGGAAATGCATGAACCTGGCCTCAGCTTGGAAAACCAAGTGTGCCACTGGATAGAGGGGAAGAAATCCCCTGAAAACGATATAAAGATCATGGAAATCGGAGCTACGGTTTGGAAATGGCAAGCGTTTTACGAAACGAAACGATCTGCGATTTACAGCAAGTAGGCTCCTAAATGCAACGAAATGAACATGCTACAGCCACCAAACATGAAAACAAATTGCATGGCAGTGATATACACAAGAAGCTTAACAAATCACCAGGACTGAGGCATAGGAAAATTCATCCATTAAGGGGTTCAACCAAGCATGGCAAAACTGAATAAGCAAAACAGATTTCAGACTTAGCGAAATTAACGCTAGTCTGGAATTTCAGACCACGATGCTCTCTTCGGAGCAGCAAAACAACATGAAACATAACCTGAACATGACAAGTAAGAGCATGGCATGGAGCTACTCAACAAGCTTAACAAAACACCCAAAATGACCTGGGGCCAAAAGGGTTCACAAAATACTCTAACGAGCACACGAACATCGATGAAACACAATCAGTTTTCAGACTTAGTGAAAACTGGGACATGCTGAAATTATAACTCACGGAGGCATGTAAACGAGCTCGATGCTCTCACTATGGTGCAAGTCATGGCAAGGCAAGCATATATCCATTAAGAAGGCACAAAATGCTAGCTAGACATGGCAAGAACAATGGCATAGCATGCATGGATCACTAGCAATAGCTCCGGCAAAATCGCAAAAGAGTTCACGATCTGCCCAAATTAACAACTATGCAAAAGTTGAGCTCGATTGAGTCAACCTAGGGTGCTCCAACATAACAAGTAAAGACATGGATGGGTTAAGCATAACAAATCACTCTTACTGATCATCCTCAAAAGAGGCACGGATCACTAGGAAACAAGCTGGACATATAGCATCATGAACTAAAACATCCCAGACGTGGTGATTTTCACTAAGTCTCTGAAATCAGCAAACTCCGGTACCCCTCTTTGCAAGCTTGCACAAGACAACACACACATCCTAAAAATGCATGGGTGGCACCTCTGGAAAGAAGACAAAATGCTTAACAATTCATCCCAAAGGGGCACCGGCATATCATGCACACAATAATCATGGAAAAAATGACAAAAGTCAATGTAGAGCTAACAGATCTGCAATTTAACTCATGATGCCTCCTTCTAACAGCATTTTGGGCACCAAGATGACCTCAAATGCAAATGATGCAATGGAATGAATTGATGTACTCGTCGAGACGAAGATTTTGATATATCATATGTCCAAAACGGAGCTACGGGTGCGGAGATATGATGCGTCAAAGAATGCATAAAAATATTGAAATTAGGGTTTCGGGGAGAGGGGGTCAACCCCAGATCTAGATCCGGGCACGGTTACTGTAGCAGGCGCGGGGCACTGTTCACCGGGGTTCGTCGCCGGCAATGGCGCTCTCCGGCGAGGCGGAGCTCCGGCGACGCGGGGAAAGGAACCGGGCGGCGGCGGGCGGCGCCGGCCGGCGAGGAGGAGGCGCTGGACGGGACGACGACCACCGGGCGGCGCGTGGCAACCACCGGGCGGCGGGCTTGGCTCCGGCCGTTGTCGGGCGCGTCGGGCGGCGAGCTCCGGCGTGGAGCCGCGGTGGCGCGGGGCTACTCCGGCCACCGGAGCGGAAGGAGACGGCGGCGGGGCGACGGGGCCTCGGGCGCGGCAGGCGGCGGAGGGAGATGGGCCGGGCGGGCCCACTGTGGGCTCGCCGGGCCGCGGCGGCGGGTGGCGGCGGAGGTGCCACGTGGTGCCTCAGGATTGGCGGCGGCGATGTGTCCGGCCGGTGTTGGACATGTCCGGCCGGGCGCGCTGGATCTGGGATTTTTTTAGGGTTTCGAGGTAGGGGAAGATCCAAAAACGGGGGGGGGGGGGTGTTTAAATAGGCATAGAGGGAGCTAGGAGAGTCCAAATGAGGTGTGGTTTTCGCCCACACGATTGTGATCGAACGACCAAGACGATGGAGCAGAGTTTGGTGGGTTTTGGGCCAAATTGGAGGGGTGTTTGGCTGCAACACACACGAGGCCTTTTCGGTCCCTCGGTTAACCGTTGGAGTATCAAACGAAGTCCAAATGACCCAAAACTTGACAGGCGGTCTACCGGTAGTAAACCAAGGCCGCATGGCAAGTCTCGGTCCAATCCGGAAAAGTTTAATCCCCACACACGAAAGAAAGCTAGAAATGGCCACCGGAGGAGAACGAAGCACCGGAATGCGAAACGGACAACGGGGAAAATGCTCGAATGCATGAGATGAACATGTATGCAAATGCAATGCACGCGATGACATGATATGAGATGCACGAAAAACAAAAACAACACACGGAGACAAAGACCCGAACCCGAGGAATAAATATAACTTAATGCCGGAAACGGCAAGAGTTGGAGTACAAATTGGGAAAGTTACATATGGGGCGTTACAACACTCCACCACTACGAAAATATCTCATCCCGAGATCTAGGACTGAAAGAACGCTGGGTACTCAGAACGGAGGTGATCCTCGCGTTCCCAGGTAGCTTCACGGTCGGAATGGTGTGACCACTTGACTTTGAGAAATTTGATTGACTTGTTGCGAGTTCTGCGTTCAGTCTCTTCAAGGATTGCAACTGGGTGCTCACGTTAGGAGAGATCTTCTTGGAGCTCAATGTCCTCGAAGTTGACGGTGCGCTCAGGCGTCTTGAAACACTTTCGGAGTTGGGAGACATGGAACACATCATGAACATTGGCAAAGTTTGCAGGAAGCTCGAGTTGATAGGCGAGGTCGCCTCTCTTGCTGACGATCTTGAAAGGTCCGACGTATCTGGGGGCAAGCTTCCCTTTGATACCGAAGCGACTAGTCCCTTTCATAGGAGAGACGCGGAGGTAAACATGATCTCCGATCTCGAAAGCCAAATCACGGTGCTTGCTATCATGGTAGCTCTTCTGGCGGGATTGGGCTGCTTTGAGGTTATCACGAATGACCTTGCACATTTCTTCTGCCTCTGTGATTAGGTCATTACCCAGCAGCTGACGTTCACCAGTTTCAGACCAGTTGAGAGGTGTACGGCACTTCCTACCATACAGAATTTCAAAAGGGGCCTTGCCCGAACTTGCTTGAAAACTGTTGTTGTATGAGAATTCAGCATAAGGAAGACAATCCTCCCACTTCATGCCGAAGGAGATAACACAAGCCCTGAGCATATCTTCAAGAATCTGGTTGACACGCTTGACTTGACCGCTTGTTTGAGGATGGAAAGCAGTGCTGAAGCGGATGTTGGTGCCCATGGCCTTCTGAAAAGAATCCCAAAACTTGGAGGTAAAGATGCTGCCACGGTCTGAAGATATCACTTGAGGGATACCGTGCAGAGAGACAATTCGAGAGGTGTAGAGTTCTGCCAATTGAGCTACAGTGATAGACTCTTTGATAGGCAGGAAGTGAGCCACTTTGGTGAGCTTGTCGATGACAACGAATATAGCATCATTGCCACGCTTGGACTTTGGAAACCCAGTCACGAAGTCCATTTCAATGTGGTCAAACTTCCATTCTGGAATGGCAAGAGGTTGGAGGAGACCTGCTGGCCTTTGGTGTTCTGCCTTCACTCTTCTGTAGACATCACATTCATTCACGAATTGAGCGATCCCGCGCTTCATTCGAGTCCACCAATAAGTTTGCTTCAGATCTTGATACATCTTCGTGCTACGAGGGTGGATGGAGAGGAGAGAGTTATGAGCCTCGTTCATGATCACTTTACGAAGTTCACCTTTGGGCACAACAATTTGATCCTCGAAGAAGAGAGTGTCCTTGTCATCAAGTCGGTAGCACTTGTACTTGGACTGACTCTTTGCAATACCAATCTTCACCTTTTTCACCATAGCATCAAGAAGCTGGGCTTGGCGAATTTGGTCTTCCAAGGTAGGAGAGACTTGAAGGTTGGCGAGGAAACCTTGAGGAACAATTTGCAGATTAAGTTTGCGGAAAGCTTCACAAAGCTCGGGTTGATAAGGCTTGAGAATCAGACTGTTGCAATATGCTTTTCTGCTCAAAGCGTCAGCAATCACATTAGCCTTTCCTAGAGTATACTCGATACTCGGATTGTACTCTTGAATCATTTCGACCCATCGAGTCTGCCTGAGGTTGAGATTAGGCTGAGTGAAGATGTACTTGAGACTCTTGTGATCAGTGAAGATGTCCACTTTTCTTCCCAAGAGAAGATGTCTCCAAGTCAACAAAGCGTGCACAACTGCCGCCAACTCGAGATCATGAGTGGGGTAGTTCTTCTCATTAGGCTTTAACTGGCGAGAGGTATAAGCAACAACTTTCTTCTCTTGCATTAGTACAGCACCGAGACCTTGGAGAGAGGCATCACAAAAGACCTCGTACGGCTTGGTTTCATCAGGCGGAGTCAGAACTGGAGCAGTGATCAACTTCTCTTTCAAAGCGTTGAAAGCAATATCACACTCCGGAGACCAAACGTACTTGACGTGCTTCTGAAGAAGATTTGAGAGAGGCTTCGCGGTCTTGGAAAAGTTTTCAACGAATCTTCAGCAGTAGCTTGCGAGACCGAGGAAGCTACGGAGTTGCTTCACGTTCTGAGGAGGTTCCCAATTAACAATTGCAGACACCTTCTCAGGATCCACGGAAATGCCCTTGGCAGAGATGATATGACCAAGATAAAGAACCTCATCGAGCCAAAATTCACACTTGGAGAACTTGGCGTAGAACTGATGTTCCCTGAGCTTGTCAAGAACCAAACGCAAGTGTTTGGCATGATCTTCCTTGTTCTTCGAGAAAACCAGAATGTCGTCGAGATAGACCAAAACAAAGTCATTGGTGTAGGGGTTGAAGATGAAGTTCATCATGCGAGAGAACGTCAGAGGAGCGTTGGCGAGGCCAAAAGACATGACAGTGTATTCATATGACCCATAGCTTGTTCTGAACGCCGTCTTGGGAATATCTTGCTCACGAATGCGAATTTGATGATAACCCATACGGAGGTCAAGCTTGGAGAATACTTGGGCACCCTTGAGTTGTTCGAACAGCTCATTAATGTTGGGAAGTGGGTATTTGTTCTTGATGGTCTTCTTGTTCAATGGACGATAATCAACACAAAGTCGGTCCGTTCCATCCTTCTTCTTCACAAAAAGAACACCACAACCCCACGGAGAAGTACTAGGCCGAATGAGACCCATTCTTTCTTGAACATCGAGTTGTTTCTTCAACTCCTTCAACTCTTCGGGGCCGAGCTTGTAAGGACGTTTGCACACAGGTTCCGTACCGGGCTCAAGTTCAATAACAAATTCAACCGGCCGGTTTGGAGGCATGCCTAGGAGTTCTTCTGGGAAGACGTCTTGATACTCACAAACAACCGGAATCTGCGAAATAGCATCCAATTCACCCTTCTCATTGAGAGAGAACAACCAGATGGTATTATCCCGAGCAGCAAAGACAATTACATCCTTAGACGAATGAGTCAGTTGAATCTGCCTGGCTGCACAATCGAGGTGAGCCTTGTGTTTAGAGAGCCAGTCCATCCCAAGAATAAGATCAATATCGGAATCGCCAAGAACAATTGGGGAAGAAAGGAACTTGTAGTCGCCCAAAGTGATAGTGACCTCCGGAACGCAGGTGTTAGCTGTCATCTGCTTGCCCGGTGACACAATTTGCAAGGCACTTTGCAGATACTGATAATCACACTCATACTTTGATGCAAAAGGTTTGGAAATGAAGCAATGCGATGCACCTGTATCAAAAAGAACTTTTGCAGCAATATCATTAACAGGAAGGTTACCCATGATCACATCTGATGAATCCTCTGCCTGAGCTGCATTCACCATATTGACCTTGGCGTACTTGGGGTTATGCTTGACCACAGCTGTACTTGCCGATCTGACAGGAGGAGGAGGAGGAAGACGCCTCTGGTTGAAACACTTGTTGGCGTAGTGGCCCTTCTGTTGGCACTTGTTGCACGTGACCTCTGAGAGCGGACGGTGGTACGGAGCACTCGATCTTGGAGCTTGAGACGAAGTCTTGTTCTGAAAGCCTGGGTTGGGTGGGTGGGAAGAACCACTGCCACCTTTGCTCTTCTGCTGATACGGCTGACGGAACGGAGGAGGAGGAAGCCAATACTTCTGCTGCTTGGCCACTTGAGTAGAGGAAGAAGGCGTAGTGTCTCTGACTCGCTTCCTGGAAGCATCACACCTTAACTGAGCAGCCTCTTGCTTCAGTGCCATGTTGTAGAACTCATCGTATCTCAGCGGCTCGAAGAGGACAAGAGCGAGCTGAATTTCTTCACGGAGACCACCCCTGAACTGATAGATCATGCTCTTCTCATCAGGAACATCCTGCTTGGCAAAACGGGCGAGCTTCTGGAACAACTTGTTGTAATCATAGACAGACAAAGAGCCTTGCTTCAGATTGCGAAATTCTTCACGTTTGCTTTCAGTCACACTTTGAGGGATGTGATGAGCTCGAAAATCACGACGGAAATCATCCCAAGTGATCAAACGTCCACCTCTGGAATCCCGGTACTGCTGGAACCACTCTGCAGCCTGATCTTTGAGCTGGAAAGACGCGAACTTGACGAAATCTTTAGGTCTGACGTTGCTGCATTCAAAATGCTTGCCCAGATCGACTAACCAATCATCAGCATCGGTAGCCTCAACGCAGTTGCTGAACGTCTTTGGACCATTTGCGAGGAACTGGTTCAGAGTTGCAAAATGGTTCTGGTTGTTGCCTTGATTCCCTTGACTACTTTGATTCCGCTCTTGGATGATTTGCATGATCAGCTGTGTATTTGCATTAGTAGCGGCCATCACAGCTTGCCATGCTTCCGGAGGAGGCGGAGGTGGCGGCGGATCTTGATTCTGGTTCTGACTGGTGCTCTTAGCGGGAGCCATCCTGAAGAGGTTGACCACCGTTAGCACACAAATAGAGAAATATTGAAGGTGAATCCAACGGAATGAAAAATTGCAACATAAAGTCTTCACATCCGAACAAAATGAACGAATGCACTTCTCTTGAAGTGGTCACATATTCCTAAATTGCGAAGCCACGAAGAATCAGGTAGAAGAGGTACATCAACGAGGGATGGAATCAACATATGACGTCGAAGCAGAACGAATACCACAACTCGAAATAAAACCAAGGGTTGGCTTGCGGAATAAGCCGGAACAAACATATGATAGAAATTTCGTCCGAAGTTTTCGTGGTGGGACCTACACGGGCTCGACCGTACAGCACCATCATGTACAAGGCAGTGCACATGACATACGAAGCGTCCCCGAGTCAGCATAGCCAAGGACTCTTTAAGACACAACAAGGCCACTGTAAAATCGACCGTGAATAGGCGAACCACTAGACGTCGAACCCCAATTTCATATCATACATCCGTTGGAAGGATATCCTAAGAGCTACTTGAATTCCCCCCTATGAAACTCCCAAAACTTTTCGGTTATGCAATCAGGTGTTGGGGATACAGGGGAAGCATAATATCTCACCCAAGCAAGCAAATCCTACATCCAGCTGCATCCATCCTTCAACACATAACCAAGAAACCTTCAGAAACCATCTATCTCAACCTTTGAAAAGCATCCATTATACAAGTTATGGCGATACTCCCGAACTCCCGCCCCAGTACTGGGTGGCGTCGAGGTTATCTCACCAACGAACTGCATAAAGGAGATTTTCGATGTCGCGCACATATCTCAAGTATACCAGAATTGCAACGATAGAATTATGATGACAACACCTCAGAGCTCAACTCCCCGGGACACTTCCACTAAACCCCTGGCAGGAGGCACCAAGACAGTATTCTCATCATAAGCCATCAGAACAAAACCAAGATACTCGCGTGATCCTAACATTTTTTTTTGTGAAATTTGAGAAGAGAAGAGTCAAAACTCTACGTCAGGATGCCTTACCAGAGCGATGAGGAGACTGGGAAGTAAAAAGAATTCCTAAGCTCTCCGATATATAATTCCTAAGGACTCAAAACATTTTTCTAGACACAACTCGGCTGCTAAAAACGATCAAGCAATGGGGGCTCCTAAGGTCGGGGAAGGCTCTGATTACCAACTTGTAACGCCCTCGATGCGACTATATCTCCCACGTGTCGAGGCACGACTTAGAGACATAGGCGCATTGAAAGCAATGTTGCAAGTCGGGAAATCATCACACATCCCATGTACCTATATAATATAAAGGGGAATAACATAGTTGGCTTACACTCGCCACGTCACATCAAAGTACATAAATAACATCCATCATACAATCACTCATGGCCCGACTACGGCGCCAAAATAGAAAAGACCCCCAACATGCGACAAGGCCCTGAATCTAACCCCGAATAGGCACCACTACTGATCATCAGGAAAATACACATAGTAACGCTGAGAGTCCTCGTCGTACTCCCACTTCAGCTCGAGCGTGCCATCTGGAGCGGTATCATCAGTCCCTGCATCTGGTGTAATAGTAATCTGTGAGCCACAGGGACTCAGCAATCTCGCACCCTCGCGATCAAGACTATTTAAGCTTAATAGGTAGGAAAGGGGTAATATTTAGTGGAGCTGCAGCAAGCGACTAGCATATATGGTGGCTAACTTATTCGCAAAAGAGAGCGAGAAGAGGGGGCAAGGCACGAGCGAGGAACTAGAGAGCAACCTGCGCAAACATAACTCCAACGCCGTGTCCACTTCCCGGACTCCGCCGAGAAGAGGCCATCACGGCAACACACTCAGTTGATTCATTTTTAATTAATTAAGGTTCAAGTTATCTACAATCGGACATTAACAAATTCCCATCTGCCCATAACCACGGGCACGGCTTTCGAAAGATCAATCCCTGCAGGGGGGTCCCAACTTAGCCCATAACAAGCTCTCACGGTCAACGAAGGAATAGACCTCCACCCAGGACACACCGATCAGACTCGGTATCCCGGTACAACAAGATGATTCGACAGGTTAAAACAAGACCAGCAACACCGCCCGAATGTGCCGACAAATCCCGATAGGAGCTGCACATATCTCTTTCTCAGGGCACACTCAGATGATCGCTCCATACAACTAAAACCAAACCTCAGGTTTCCCCGAGGGGGCGCTGCACAGGACTCTAGTTCGGACCAACACTCAGAGGAGCACTGGCCCGTGGGGGGCTAAAATAAAGATGACCCTCGGGCTCCGGAAACCCAAGGGAAAAAAGAGGCTAGGTGGCAAATGGTAAAACCAATGTTGGGCATTGCTGGAAAAGCTTTAATCAAGGCGAACTATCAAGGGGTTCCCATTATAGCCCAACCGCGTAAGGGACGCAACAATCCGGGAACATAACACCGATATGACGGGAACTAGGGCGGCAAGAGTGGAACAAAACACTAGGCGAGAGGCCTAGCCTTCCACCCTTTACCAAGTATATATGTGAATAAAGATAACATAGCAATATAATGATATCCCAACAGGTAAATAAATGTTTCAACAAGGAACGGCTCCAATCTTCACCTCCAATTAACAACGCTATAAGAAGGGCTGAGCAAAGCGGTAACATAGCCAATCAACGGTTTGCTAGGACAATGGTGGGTTAGAGGCTCAATCATGGCAATTGGGAGGCTGACAAGAAAGTGGTAGGCATCGTAGCATTGGCAAAGCAAAAGAGCGAGCAAACTGGTGCAATTGCCTTGGCAAAGGAATCCAGATTTCACAAAAGAACCAAACACATCAAGAGACGCTTCAACTCCATCCGGGATTTAGTCCAGGTGGGAGACATAGAGATTTTCAAGATACATACGGATCTGAATGTTGCAGACCCGTTGACTAAGCCTCTTCCACGAGCAAAACATGATCAGCACCAAGGCTCCATGGGTGTTAGAATCATTACAGTGTAATCTAGATTATTGACTCTAGTGCAAGTGGGAGACTGAAGGAAATATGCCCTAGAGGCAATAATAAAGTTATTATTTATTTCCTTACATCATGATAAATGTTTATTATTCATGCTAGAATTGTATTAACCGGAAACATAATACATGTGTGAATACATAGACCAACAGAGTGTCACTAGTATGCCTCTACTTGACTAGCTCGTTAATCAAAGATGGTTATGTTTCCTAACCATGAACAAGGAGTTGTTATTTGATTAACGAGGTCACATCATTAGTAGAATGATCTGATTGACATGACCCATTCCATTAGCTTAGCACCCGATCGTTTAGTATGTTGCTATTGCTTTCTTCATGACTTATACATGTTCCTATAACTATGAGATTATGCAACTCCCGTTTACCGGAGGAACACTTTGGGTACTACCAAACGTCACAACGTAACTGGGTGATTATAAAGGAGTACTACAGGTGTCTCCAATGGTAGATGTTGGGTTGGCGTATTTCGAGATTAGGGTTTGTCACTCCGATTGTCGGAGAGGTATCTCTGGGCCCTCTCGGTAATACACATCACATAAAGCCTTGCAAGCATAATAACTAAGATGTTAGTTATGAGATGATGTATTACGGAACGAGTAAAGAGACTTGCCAGTAACGAGATTGAACTAGGTATTGGACACCGACGATCGAATCTCGGGCAAGTAACATACCGATGACAAAGGGAACAACGTATGTTGTTATGCGGTCTGACCGATAAAGATCTTCGTAGAATATGTAGGAGCCAATATGGGCATCCAGGTCCCGCTATTGGTTATTGACCGGAGACGTGTCTCGGTCATGTCTACATTGTTCTCGAACCGTAGGGTCCGCACGCTTAACGTTACGATGACAGTTATTATGAGTTTATGCATTTTTATGTACCGAAGGTTGTTTGGAGTCCCGGATGAGATCACGGACATGACGAGGAGTCTCGAAATGGTCGAGACGTAAAGATTGATATATTGGAAGCCTATGTTTGGGCACCGGAAGTGTTCCGGGTGAAATCGGGATTTTACCGGATTACCGGGAGGGTTACCGGAACCCCCCGGGTGGCAAATGGGCCTATTGGGCCTTAGTGGAAAAGAGAGAAGGGGCAGCCCACAGGCTAGCCGGCCGAACCCCCCTTCCCTAGTCCTATTAGGACTAGGAGAAGGGGTCGGCCCCCCTCTCTTCTCTTTCTCCCGAAGAGTCCTATTAGGAATAGGATTTGAGGGAAGGAGTCCTACTCCCGGTAGGAGTGGGACTCCTCCCTGCGCCTCCCTCCTAGCCGGCCGACCCACTTGCCCCTGGCCTTTATATACGGGGGCAGGGGGCACCCCATAGACACACAACTTGATCCTTGAGATCGTTCCTTAGCCGTGTGCGGTGCCCCCTGCCACCAAATTCCACCTCGATCGTACCGTTGTAGTGCTTAGGCGAAGCCCTGCGTCGGTAGTACATCAAGATCGTCATCACGCTGTCGTGCTGACGGAACTCTTCCTCGACGCTTTGCTGGATCGGAGCCCGAGGAACGTCATCGAGCTGAACGTGTGCTAAGAACTCGGAGGTGCCGGAGTAACGGTGCTTGGATCGGTCGGATCGGGAAGAAGACGTACGACTACTTCCTCTATGTTGTGTGATCGCTTCCGCAGTCGGTCTGCGTTGGTACGTAGACAACACTCTCCCCTCTCGTTGCTGTGCATCACCATGATCTTGCGTGTGCGTAGGAAAATTTTTGAAATTACTGCGTTCCCCAACAGTGGCATCCGAGCCTAGGTTTTATGGTTTGATGTTATATGCACGAGTAGAACACAAGTGAGTTGTGGGCGATACAAGTCATACTGCCTACCAGCATGTCATACTTTGGTTCGGCGGTATTGTTGGTTGAGACGATCCGGACCAACCTTACGCGTACTCTTACGCGAGACCGGTTCCCTCGACGTGCTTTGCACATAGATGGCTTGCGGAAGACTGTCTCTCCAACTTTAGTTGAACCAAGTGTGACTACGCCCGGTCCTTGAGAAGGTTAAAACGGAGTCTATTTGACGAACTATCGTTGTGGTTTTGATGCGTAGGTGAGATGAGTTCTTACTTAAGCCCGTAGTAGCCACGTAAAACTTGCAACAACAAAGTAGAGGACGTCTAACTTGTTTTTGCAGGGTATGTTGTGATGTGATATGGTCAAGGCATGATGCTGATTTTATTGTATGAGATGATCATGTTTTGTAACTAAAGTTATCGGCAACTGGCAGGAGCCATATGGTTGTCGCTTTATTGTATGCAATGCAATCGCGATGTAATGCTTTACTAGATTACTAAACGGTAGTAATAGTCGTGGAAGCATAAGATTGACGAGACGACAACGATGCTACGATGGAGATCAAGGTGTCGCGCCGGTGACGATGGTGATCATGACGGTGCTTCGGAGATGGAGATCACAAGCACAAGATGATGATGGCCATATCATATCACTTATATTGATTGCATGTGATGTTTATCCTTTTATGCATCTTATCTTGCTTTGATTGACGGTAGCATTATAAGATGATCTCTCACTAAATTATCAAGAAGTGTTCTCCCTGAGTATGCACCGTTGCCAAAGTTCGTCGTGCCCAGACACCACGTGATGATCGGGTGTGATAAGCTCTACGTCCATCTACAACGGGTGCAAGCCAGTTTTGCACACGCAGAATACTCAGGTTATACTTGACGAGCCTAGCATATGCAGATATGGCCTCAGAACACAGAGACCGAAAGGTCGAGCGTGAATCATATAGTAGATATGATCAACATGACGATGTTCACCATTGAAAACTACTCCATCTCACGTGATGATCGGTTATGGTTTAGTTGATTTGGATCACGTGATCACTTAGAGGATTAGAGGGATGTTTATCTAAGTGGGAGTTCCTAAGTAATTTGAT
Organism: Triticum monococcum; assembly: GCA_034509565.1. NCBI lineage: Eukaryota > Viridiplantae > Streptophyta > Magnoliopsida > Poales > Poaceae > Triticum > Triticum monococcum. Next base: position 617,792,305 of record CM067846.1, read on the forward strand.
TAACTGAACTTAAACTTATCATGAACTTAGTACCTGATAGTATCTTGCTTGTTTATGTTGCTTGTAGATAGATGGCTCGTGCTATTGTTCCGTTGAATTTTAATGCGTTCCTTGAGAAAGCAAAGTTGAAAGATGATGGTAGCAATTACACGGACTGGGTCTGTAACCTGAGGATTATCCTCATTGCTGCACAGAAGAATTACGTCCTGGAAGCACCGCTGGGTGACAGGCCTGCTGCTGGAGCAACGCCAGATGTTATGAACGTTTGGCAGAGCAAAGCTGATGACTACTCGATAGTTCAGTGTGCCATGCTTTACGGCTTAGAATCGGGACTTCAACGACGTTTTGAACGTCATGGAGCATATGAGATGTTCCAGGAGTTGAAGTTAATATTTCAAGCAAATGCCCGAATTGAGAGATATGAAGTCTCCAATAAGTTCTATAGCTGTAAGATGGAGGAGAACAGTTCTGTCAGTGAGCATATACTCAAAATGTCTGGGTATAATAATCACTTGATTCAGATGGGAGTTAATCTTCCAGATGATTGCGTCATTGACAGAATTCTCCAATCACTACCACCAAGCTACAAGAGCTTCGTGATGAACTATAATATGCAAGGGATGAACAAGACTATTCCCGAGCTCTTCGCAATGCTGAAAGCTGCGGAGGTAGAAATCAAGAAGGAGCATCAAGTGTTGATGGTTAGCAAGACCACTAGTTTCAAGAAAAAGGGCAAAGGGAAGAAGAAGGGAAACTTCAAGAAGAACAGCAAGCAAGTTGCTGCTCAGGAGAAGAAACCCAAGTCTGGACCTAAGCCTGAAACTGAGTGCTTCTACTGCAAGCAGACTGGTCACTGGAAGTGGAACTGCCCCAAGTATTTGGCGGATAAGAAGGATGGCAAAGTGAGCAAAGGTATATGTGATATACATGTTATTGATGTGTACCTTACTAGAGCTCGCAGTAGCACCTGGGTATTTGATACTGGTTCTGTTGCTAATATTTGCAACTCGAAACAGGGACTACGGAATAAGCGGACACTAGCAAAGGACGAGGTGACGATGCGCGTGGGAAACGGTTCCAAAGTCGATGTGATCGCGGTCGGCACGCTACCTCTACATCTACCTTCGGGATTAATATTAGACCTAAATAATTGTTATTTGGTGCCAGCGTTGAGCATGAACATTATATCTGGATCTTGTTTGATGCGAGACGGTTATTCATTTAAATCAGAGAATAATGGTTGTTCTATTTATATGAATAATATCTTTTATGGTCATGCACCTTTGAAGAGTGGTCTGTTCTTGTTGAATCTCGAAGATAGTGATACACATATTCATAATGTAGAAACCAAAAGATGCAAAGTTAATAATGATAGTGCAACTTATTTGTGGCACTGCCGTTTAGGTCATATCGGTGTAAAGCGCATGAAGAAACTCCATACTGATGGGCTTTTGGAATCACTTGATTATGAATCACTTGGTACTTGCGAACCGTGCCTCATAGGCAAGATGACTAAAACACCGTTCTCCGGTACTATGGAGAGAGCAACAGATTTGTTGGAAATCATACATACCGATGTATGCGGTCCGATGAATATTGAGGCTCGTGGCGGATATCGTTATTTTCTCACCTTCACAGATGATTTAAGCAGATATGGGTATATCTACTTAATGAAACATAAATCTGAAACATTTGAAAGTTTCAAAGAATTTCAGAGTGAAGTTGAAAATCATCGTAACAAGAAAATAAAGTTTCTACGATCTGATCGTGGAGGAGAATATTTGAGTTACGAGTTTGGTGTACATTTGAAAAATTGTGGAATAGTTTCACAACTCACGCCACCCGGAACACCACAGCGTAATGGTGTGTCCGAACGTCGTAATCGTACTTTACTAGATATGGTGCGATCTATGATGTCTCTTACTGATTTACCGCTATCGTTTTGGGGTTATGCTTTAGAGACGGCCGCATTCACGTTAAATAGGGCACCATCAAAATCCGTTGAGACGACGCCTTATGAACTATGGTTTGGCAAGAAACCAAAGTTGTCGTTTCTTAAAGTTTGGGGCTGCGATGCTTATGTGAAAAAGCTTCAACCTGATAAGCTCGAACCCAAAGCGGAGAAATGTGTCTTCATAGGATACCCAAAGGAAACTGTTGGGTATACCTTCTATCACAGATCCGAAGGCAAGACATTCGTTGCTAAGAATGGATCATTTCTAGAGAAGGAGTTTCTCTCGAAAGAAGTGAGTGGGAGGAAAGTAGAACTTGACGAGGTAACTGTACCTGCTCCCTTATTGGAAAATAGTACATCACAGAAAACTGTTTCTGCGACACCTATGCCAATCAGTGAGGAAGCTAATGATGATGATCATGAAGCTTCAGAACAAGATACTACTGAACCACGTAGATCAACCAGAGTGAGATCCGCACCAGAGTAGTACGGTAATCCAGTTCTGGAAGTCATGATGCTAGATCATGATGAACCTACGAACTATGAAGAAGCGATGGTGAGCCCAGATTCCGAAAAGTGGCTTGAGGCCATGAAATCTGAGATGGGATCCATGTATGAGAACAAAGTATGGACTTTGGTTGACTTGCCCGATGATAGGCAAGCAATTGAAAATAAATGGATCTTCAAGAAAAAGACTGACGCTGACGGTAATGTTACTGTCTATAAAGCTCGACTTATCGCAAAAGGTTTTCGACAAGTTCAAGGGGTTGACTACGATGAGACCTTCTCACCCGTAGCGATGCTTAAGTCCGTCAGAATTATGTTAGCAATTGCCGCATTTTATGATTATGAAATATGGCAAATGGATGTCAAAACTGCATTCCTGAATGGATTTCTGGAAGAAGAGTTGTATATGGTACAACCAGAAGGTTTTGTCGATCCAAAAGGAGCTAACAAAGTATGCAAACTCCAGCGATCCATTTATGGACTGGTGCAAGCATCTCGGAGTTGGAATAAACGCTTTGATAGTGTGATCAAAGCACTTGGCTTTATACAGACTTTTGGAGAAGCCTGTATTTACAAGAAAGTGAGTGGGAGCTCTGTAGCATTTCTGATATTATATGTGGATGACATATTGCTAATTGGAAATGATATAGAATTTCTGGATAGCATAAAGGGATACTTGAATAAAAGTTTTTCGATGAAAGACCTCGGGGAAGCTGCATACATATTAGGCATAAAGATCTATAGAGATAGATCAAAACGCTTAATTGGACTTTCACAATGCACATACCTTGACAAAATTTTGAAGAAGTTCAAGATGGATCAAGCAAAGAAAGGGTTCTTGCCTGTGCTACAAGGTGTGAAGTTGAGTAAGACTCAATGCCCAACCACTGCAGAAGATAGAGAGAAAATGAAAGATGTTCCCTATGCTTCAGCCATAGGCTCTATCATGTATGCAATGCTGTGTACCAGACCTGATGTGTGCCTTGCTATAAGTTTAGCAGGGAGGTACCAAAGTAATCCTGGAATGGATCACTGGACAGCGGTCAAGAACATCCTGAAATACCTGAAAAGGACTAAGGATATGTTTCTCGTATATGGAGGTGACAAAGAGCTCACCGTAAGAGGTTACGTTGATGCAAGCTTTGACACTGATCCGGACGATTCTAAATCGCAAACCGGATACGTGTTTACTTTAAACGGTGGAGCTGTCAGTTGGTGCAGTTCTAAACAAAGCGTCGTAGCGGGATCTACATGTGAAGCGGAGTACATAGCTGCTTCGGAAGCAGCAAACGAAGGAGTCTGGATGAAGGAGTTCATATCCGATCTAGGTGTCATACCTAGTGCATCGGGTCCAATGAAAATCTTCTGTGACAATACTGGTGCAATTGCCTTGGCAAAGGAATCCAGATTTCACAAAAGAACCAAACACATCAAGAGACGCTTCAACTCCATCCGGGATTTAGTCCAAGTGGGAGACATAGAGATTTGCAAGATACATACGGATCTGAATGTTGCAGACCCGTTGACTAAGCCTCTTCCACGAGCAAAACATGATCAGCACCAAGGCTCCATGGGTGTTAGAATCATTACAGTGTAATCTAGATTATTGACTCTAGTGCAAGTGGGAGACTGAAGGAAATATGCCCTAGAGGCAATAATAAAGTTATTATTTATTTCCTTACATCATGATAAATGTTTATTATTCATGCTAGAATTGTATTAACCGGAAACATAATACATGTGTGAATACATAGACCAACAGAGTGTCACTAGTATGCCTCTACTTGACTAGCTCGTTAATCAAAGATGGTTATGTTTCCTAACCATGAACAAGGAGTTGTTATTTGATTAACGAGGTCACATCATTAGTAGAATGATCTGATTGACATGACCCATTCCATTAGCTTAGCACCCGATCGTTTAGTATGTTGCTATTGCTTTCTTCATGACTTATACATGTTCCTATAACTATGAGATTATGCAACTCCCGTTTACCGGAGGAACACTTTGGGTACTACCAAACGTCACAACGTAACTGGGTGATTATAAAGGAGTACTACAGGTGTCTCCAATGGTAGATGTTGGGTTGGCGTATTTCGAGATTAGGGTTTGTCACTCCGATTGTCGGAGAGGTATCTCTGGGCCCTCTCGGTAATACACATCACATAAAGCCTTGCAAGCATAATAACTAAGATGTTAGTTATGAGATGATGTATTACGGAACGAGTAAAGAGACTTGCCAGTAACGAGATTGAACTAGGTATTGGATACCGACGATCGAATCTTGGGCAAGTAACATACCGATGACAAAGGGAACAACGTATGTTGTTATGCGGTCTGACCGATAAAGATCTTCGTAGAATATGTAGGAGCCAATATGGGCATCCAGGTCCCGCTATTGGTTATTGACTGGAGACGTGTCTCGGTCATGTCTACATTGTTCTCGAACCGTAGGGTCCGCACGCTTAACGTTACGATGACAGTTATTATGAGTTTATGCATTTTTATGTACCGAAGGTTGTTCGGAGTCCCGGATGAGATCACGGACATGACGAGGAGTCTCGAAATGGTCGAGACGTAAAGATTGATATATTGGAAGCCTATGTTTGGGCACCGGAAGTGTTCCGGGTGAAATCGGGATTTTACCGGATTACCGGGAGGGTTACCGGAACCCCCCGGGAGGCAAATGGGCCTATTGGGCCTTAGTGGAAAAGAGAGAAGGGGCAGCCCACAGGCTAGCCGGCCGAACCCCCCTTCCCTAGTCCTATTAGGACTAGGAGAAGGGGCCGGCCCCCCTCTCTTCTCTTTCTCCCGAAGAGTCCTATTAGGAATAGGATTTGAGGGAAGGAGTCCTACTCCCGGTAGGAGTGGGACTCCTCCCTGCGCCTTCCTCCTAGCCGGCCGACCCCCTTGCCCCTGGCCTTTATATACGGGGGCAGGGGGCACCCCATAGACACACAACTTGATCCTTGAGATCGTTCCTTAGCCGTGTGCGGTGCCCCCTGCCACCAAATTCCACCTCGATCGTACCGTTGTAGTGCTTAGGCGAAGCCCTGCGTCGGTAGTACATCAAGATCGTCATCACGCCGTCGTGCTGACGGAACTCTTCCTCGACGCTTTGCTAGATCGGAGCCCGAGGAACGTCATCGAGCTGAACGTGTGCTAAGAACTCGGAGGTGCCGGAGTAACGGTGCTTGGATCGGTCGGATCGGGAAGAAGACGTACGACTACTTCCTCTATGTTGTGTGATCGCTTCCGCAGTCGGTCTGCGTTGGTACGTAGACAACACTCTCCCCTCTCGTTGCTTTGCATCACCATGATCTTGCGTGTGCGTAGGAAAATTTTTGAAATTACTGCGTTCCCCAACAATCGGAGCTACGGTTTGGAAATGGCAAGCGTTTTACGAAACGAACCGATCTGCGATTTACAGCAAGTAGGCTCCTAAATGCAACGAAATGAACATGCTACAGCCACCAAACATGAAAACAAATTGGATGGCAGTGATCTACACAAGAAGCTTAACAAATCACCAGGACTGAGGCATAGGCAAATTCATCCATTAAGGGGTTCAAACAAGCATGGCAAAACTGAATAAGCAAAACAGATTTCAGACTTACCGAATTTAACGCTAGTCTGGAATTTCAGACCACGATGCTCTCTTCGGAGCAGCAAAACAACAAGAAACATAACCTGAACATGACAAGTAAGAGCATGGCATGGAGCTACTCAACAAGCTTAACAAAACACTCAAAATGACCTGGGCCAAAAGGGTTCACAAAATACTCTAACGAGCACACGAACATCGATGAAACACAATCAGTTTTCAGACTTAGTGAAAACTGGGACATGCTGAAATTATAACTCACGGAGGCATGTAAACGAGCTCGATGCTCTCACTACGGTGCAAGTCATGGCAAGGCAAGCATATATCCATTAAGAAGGCACAAAATGCTAGCTAGACATGGCAAGAACAATGGCATAGCATGCATGGATCACTAGCAATAGCTCCGGCAAAGTCGCAAAAGAGTTCATGATCTGCCCAAATTAACAACTATGCAAAAGTTGAGCTCGATTGAGTCAACCTAGGGTGCTCCAACATAACAAGTAAAGACATGGATGGGTTAAGCACAACAAGCATAACAAATCACTCTTACTGATCATCCTCAAAAGAGGCACGGATCACTAGGAAACAAGCTGGACATATAGCATCATGAACTAAAATATCCCAGACTTGGTGATTTTCACTTAGTCTCTGAAATCAGCAAACTCCGGTACCCCTCTTTGCAATCTTGCACAAGACAACACACACATCCTAAAAATGCATGGGTGGCACCTCTGGAAAGAAGACAAAATGCTTAACAATTCATCCCAAAGGGGCACCGGCATATCATGCACACAATAATCATGGCAAAAATGACAAAAGTCAATGTAGAGCTAACGGATCTGCAATTTAACTCATGATGCCTCCTTCTAAAAGCATTTTGGGCACCAAGATGACCTCAAATGCAAATGATGCAATGGAATGAATTGATGTACTCGTCGAGACGAAGATTTTGATATATCATATGTCCAAAACGGAGCTACGGATGCGGAGATATGATGCGTCAAAGAATGCGTAAAAATATTGAAATTAGGGTTTCGGGGAGAGGGGTTCAACCCCCAGATCTAGATCCGGGCGCGGTTACTGTAGCAGGCGCGGGGCACTGTTCACCGGGGTTCGTCGCCGGCAATGGCGCTCTCCAGCGAGGCGGGGGAAGGAACCGGGCGGCGGCGGGCGGCGCCGGCCGGCGAGGAGGAGGCGCTGGACGGGACGGCGACCACCGGGCGGCGCGTGGCGACCACCGGGCGGCGGGCTTGGCTCCGGCCGTCGTCGGGCGCGTCGGGCGGCGAGCTCCGGCGTGGAGCCGCGGTGGCGCGGGGCTACTCCGGCCACCGGAGCGGAAGGAGACGGCGGCGGGGCGACGGGGCCTCTGGCGCGGCAGGCGGCGGAGGGAGATGGGCCGGGCGGGCCCGCTGCAGGCACGCCGGGCCGCGGCGGCGGGTGGCGGCGGAGGTGCCACGTGGCGCCTCAGGATTGGCGGCGGCGATGTGTCCGGCCGGTGTTGGACATGTCCGGCCGGGCGCGCTGGATCTGGGATTTTTTTAGGGTTTCGAGGTAGGGGAAGATCCAAAAACGGGGGGGGGGGGGTGTTTAAATAGGCATAGAGGGAGCTAGGAGAGTCCAAATGAGGTGTGGTTTTTGCCCACACGATCGTGATCGAACGACCGAGACGATGGAGTAGAGTTTGGTGGGTTTTGTGCCAAATTGGAGGGGTGTTGGGCTGCAACACACATGAGGCCTTTTCGGTCCCTCGGTTAACCGTTGGAGTATCAAACGAAGTCCAAATGACCCAAAACTTGACAGGCGGTCTACCGGTAGTAAACCAAGGCCGCATGGCAAGTCTCGGTCCAATCCGGAAATGTTTAATCCCCACACACGAAAGAAAGCTAGAAATGGCCATCGGAGGAGAACGAAGCGCCGGAATGCGAAACGGACAACGGGGAAAATGCTCGAATGCATGAGATGAACATGTATGCAAATGCAATGCACGCGATGACATGATATGAGATGCACGAAAAACAAAAACAACACACGGAGACAAAGACCCGAACCCGAGGAATAAATATAACTTAATGCCGGAAACGGCAAGAGTTGGAGTACAAATTGGGAAAGTTACATATGGGGCGTTACACTCCCCCTGCGCCTAGGGTTGGAAACCCTAGGGGTGGGGGGCAAGTCCCCCTTGGCCGCCGCCCCCCCTTGGAGATCCCATCTCCTAGGGCCGGCGCCCCCCTAGGGGCCCTATATATAGTGGGGGAGGGAGGGCAGCCGCACCAAGTCCCTGGCCCCTCCCTCTCCCCTCGTAACACCTCTCTCTCTCTCTCGTTGGAGCTTGGCGAAGCCCTGCCGAGATCACTGCTGCTTCCACCACCACGCCGTCGTGCTGCTGGATCTCCATCAACCTCTCCTTCCCCTTGCTGGATCAAGAAGGAGGAGACGTCTTCCCAATCGTACGTGTGTTGAACGCGGATGTGTCATCCGTTCGGCACTTGGTCATCGGTGATTTGAATCACGATGAGTACGACTCCATCAACCCCGTTCTCTTGAATGCTTCCGCTCGCGATCTACAAGGGTATGTAGATGCACTCCCCTTTCCCTCGTTGCTAGATGACTCCATAGATTGGTCTTGGTGATGCGTAGAAAATTTTAAAATTCTGCTATGTTCCCCAACAATATCTTGGTCTAAACTAAGGGTGAATGAGTGTAAAAATATCAATCATCACCCGCTCCGCGTCCACGAGCTCGGAGTGCTGGCGCCGGAGGTCCACCATATACGCCTCGGTGGTGGCCTCCGCCCCGAGGTGTCCCCTTGCCTCTCGGTTCTCCCGAGCCATCACCGCACTCACCGCACCGCCGCGTTGGCGGGACAAGGTGGACTGGCGCCGTCTCAAATGGGAAGTTGCGCCTCGCGGCGAAGCCGTGGAACCGGACTTGCCACCGATCGTATTCCATTACCACGAGCTCCCTTGTGTGGAACGACCCGACCCACTTCCTCGTGTGGGTCTCCCAGTCGGTGATCTCCGCCACCCATGTCCCCACGTGCGCTGCCAGACGCCAATGTATGTCCTTTGCGAGTAGGCGAACCAGGCGGGGTAGGGGGGTCAGGCATATGGCGGTGGCTCGAGGATGCGCCGCTAGACGATGAACCGGGGGTGTGGCGGCGCAGATCCGCGCTGCGGATTGGCAGTGGGGTCCAGCCACTTCGTCCAGCCATTGCAGAGGGAGGGGCGGTGGGGAACGACGGGGGAGGCGTCGACAACGGGACCGGGGGGGGGGGGGGAGGAGAGGTATAGGAGGGGAAGAGAGAGTAGGATTCTTTTACTCAGCCGTCGAACGATGGAGTAAATATAGAGAGAACCACGGCGGCTGAGGATAATTTCTACTTCTCTAAGACCGATTTGGGATCGACTAGGTGCCGGTTAGAGGAGCAAAACCTTACTCCTTTAACCGATTATTGAGAATCGGTTAGAAATGCCCTGAGGTATATAGTATATAGGATTTGGATATCACGGTGCGCTATTGCCGTTGCACAATATCTACATTGGAAAATTGTAGAAAACAGAGTACTTATCCTCATTTATTTGCTTATAATCGAGTTCAATTTGTGTACACATTATAATTTTCACAAACATGCACGATGACGTGGCACGATGACAGGGACATGGCCCCTGTGCTGCAGGCAAATCACCGTGTCGTACAAACTTGTCCTCATGTCAGTGAACTCCAAGCCCAAATCCCCGAGCTTCTGATTCGAGAACCTGTACTCCCTCGCCATCGGCTTGCCGTCGTCTTCGCGCTTGGCGGTGACGGGGTACTGCGGGTAGAGGTCCTTGAGGAGCCGGACGAAGTGAGCGCGGTGCATCACGGCGCTGACGCAGAGGTAGCGATCGCCGCGCGCGTCAGGGTGCTCGTAGACGAGGGCGTGCGCGCGGGCGACGTCTCGGACATCGATGTAGGCGGTGACGACGTTCTGGTAGGCCGGCTTGGCGCCTGTGAGGTAGCGGGCGACGTGGTCACTGCTGAAGTTGAGCGTCTGCTGCAGGGCAGGACCGATGGTCGTCGCCGGCACCACCACCGCCAGCTCCAGCCCCCTCTTGGTCGCCTCCTCCTTCGCGGCGACCTCCGCCATCATCTTGGCGCAGCAGTACAGATTCTGCGCACGACGTGAGGATCCATCGGTGCGCTTAGTTCGCTGCCAACTTGGGAAGGAAGATGGGAGGCAGATAGAATTGAGCTTAGTCATACGTACGCCGGTTTGTTTGCAGTAGTCGTAGTCGCTCCAGCACGACTCATCGACGACGGTGTCCGGGCTCCGCTTTGGGTCCATGTGCACGGCACCGTAGGAGGAAGTGAACACCACACGCCGCACGCCCGCGTCTGCTGCCGCGTTGATCACGTTCCTCGTCCCCTCCACGGCCTCAGGCATGAGCTCCTGCAAGCAAGCAGCACGGGCAAGTTAGTGCTCTATATCTACGTGACTACGTTAGGAGGCGGAGAAGAAGAAGAGCTGAGGAGGCAGTGAACCGACAGGGTCATTGGAGACCGGGGAGGCGACATGGAACACGCCGCGGCAGCCATGGAATGCGGCGCCGAGGCTGTCGCCGTCCATGACGTCGGCGCGGCACAGGGTGAGCCTCTCCTCGGCGCCGTCCAGCGCCAGCAGATGCGCGTTCTTGCGGTCAGCTTGACGAACAAATTGAACCAATCAGTCAAGCGAAGGGACGGAAATGAGAGAGCTGGATGGACCGATGCTTGCGCTTACCGGGATCTCTGGCGGTTCCCCGGACATGGTAGCCACGGAGGAGGAGCTCCTTGACCACCCACGACCCGATGAAGCTCCCCGCCCCCGTCACGCAAACCAGGTGCTCCTCGTCGCCATTGCCGCCGGCCTTGGAGCTGGACTGCATGGTGATGGTCGACAGTGGTAGCTGTTCGCAGAGTCTGGAGTGTGCTAGGACGAGATAACAATAACAAATTAGGATGAGACGTGAGCCAGTGCGTATCTGGACTAATTTAGCTTTTGCACGCATCAAACTGAACAGGAGCACGGACACGCGGACATGATTCACGTTCAGCCCAACATGATCGTCAAGCTGAAATCTTAACTAATTGGTCATGCATGATGTCATGGAGGACCGGCTGGCTGGACGAGAGCTCGCCGAGTACGACTTTGGCTCGCCGACTACGCGTCCGCGTGTATTGTGGACTGGATGCCTCGACCAAGCACTTCCGGTTTAGCTCGCCAGCTTGGAGTATATGATCGGTGATGGACTCGGAACTATAGTCTGTTTAAAGAGAGATGTTGTGGCGGTAGCGGCATCTTTGCGGTAGACTTGTGTCCTCATGCTTTGGTATTGTGATGGCGTTTGCTCCAGCGTCGGCGTGGAGCTTGGAAGATAGTCTAAAAGTGAATGCAAATTGTGATCTGTATCGACGACATCTGAAAGACCGAACGTATGCTGAGTTCGTGGTTGATGAATGGCAGGTATGGTCTCCCCTTCGTCGTCTTAGTCGTGGTGGGATGCTAGATCTGGAGTTTGCGATGGCGTGTCCTGGGTGTTGCCCTGGTCTGATTCGTTCAATGTCAATGGCTTCACCTTTGGTGAGATATCTTAAAGGTCCGCAAAACTGCATATCACGATGAAGCCATGTCGAATTCAGGGTGAGAAGGTGATCGTCATTTTTTTCTTTTGGTGACTGTTGTGGTTGTGCCGAAGGCAAATGACGAATATACTGTGGTGATACCGTAGACCACCTAACAACGACTACAAGCAATGACGAGTCGAAGACGCGACACCGTCATTGCCTCTTCTTCGCTAGAGGCAGGCTAATTTTTTTTTTCCATATACAAGTCACATGTAGAGTAACAAAAGAAGTCACTGTCCCCCCCCCCCCCCCATCCCCCACCCGCGCTCTCCCCACACACAACCTGTGCGTACATTACCGGGATTTACGCATCATGTGAACATCCACACTCTTTTTCTCAGAATTTTCAATACAAAATTGGGTTTGAATTTTGTGCATTGGTATGACGGTATGACCTAAAGGATGGTATCACTAAATGCTCCCAACCAACCAGTGGCGGAGACAGCACCCGGCGAGCCAGGGCTGTTGCCTGGGCTCTCATGGTGCATGTGCATGGAGCTCTAGTAGTAAATAAATGATTTACTTACAGTTTGTTTGGGCAAAATCAAATTAACTTAGCATCACGTATATCTTGTCCAGGCTCTAAGTTTGAGCTGGCTCCACCACTGCAACCAACCGTACAACATGTGTGATGCGACTGATACCATCCATGTGTCGTCATGCTTGATCCACATGCCCAATCAAGCACGTCTCACAGAGAAGATAAAATCAAATACGTCTTACGACCTACATAATGCCGTGCTGTGTTCAGAGTCAACTAAGATTGAATTGATATTTTATTAACTTGGTATGTCGCGGGATTGTTTTTCCTATTACTGTATACTACATCTGTTTGGTTTATTGGCCCCCTTTAAAATTTGTGTCAAATTTTGGTCAAATATTTAACTAACAAAATATTAATGTATGTTAAAAAATTATGTTGCTGGATTCGTATTTTAACATAGTTTTCAATAATATAATTTTTTATGACATGCATGAACATTTTGTTAGTTCAATTTATGGTCAAAATTTGGCACAAAATACAATGAGGACTAATAAATCAGGACGGAGCTAGTACTTTTATTTTTTGAGACTTGTTTTCATGAAATGTGGTTGATAGCTAGTCACATCATATGTCTACGATTACACCTCAAGAAATGCTCTGTAACAGTCGTAGTACTAGAGAGGAAGACTCTTGCTTGGTCAATTCTCACACTTTAATTAATTACCATTGTTTCTTCTTTAGACACACAATTATCGATGAAGCGAAGGAAACACAAGTAACACAGTTATTCTGATAAAAATAAAAAACATTTCAAATTATCTCAAATCTAACCTTGTTCCTTCGAGCATGCTTTGTTCAATCTGCACAGTTTTTTTTAGCCAAGTTCGATCTGCACAGATTTTTTTTTTGAGCAGATTCGATCTGCACAGATGGGCTGAACGAATGGCCGTGCTTCAATCCTCCACATCTAAAAGGAATAGAAGGCATGACCCACCCAGCCCACTATAAGCCTGAAAAGGCCCAAGTTCCAAAGCCCAGGTACGACCCACTACGCCTCCCTGCTGCCACACTATCGGAGCCACGGCGGCGACGACGGCGCGAGCGACCAAAGCTAAACCTTCCCCAACCCCTCCCCGTCGCCGCCGCCGCCGCCGCCATGTCCCAGAAAAAGTCCCGCGGCGGGGCCGCCGCCGGGGACGACGCCGACGAGCTCTCGCGCTCGCCCCTCCAGGCCGTCCTCCTCGCCGACAGCTTCACGCTCAAGTTCCGCCCCATCACTCTCGAGCGCCCCAAGGTACCGCATCCCCCCTACCCCCAAACCCTACCCCCCGGCGGCACCTGAATTGCGCTGTCCCCGCAGGTGCTGCTGCCGCTGGTGAACGTGCCGATGATCGACTACACGCTGTCGTGGCTGGAGACCTCGGGTGTGGAGGAGGTCTTTGTGTTCTGCAGTGCGCACGCGGAGCAGGTCAAGGGGCACCTGGAGGAGGCCGGCTGGACCGGCAAGCCCGCGGCCCGGGAGATGGCCGTCACGGCGGTCGAGTCCCACGATGCAATCAGCGCAGGTGACGCGCTCCGCGTCATGTATGGCCGTGGCGTTGTGAGTTTCTGATCTCCATCCTTCCTGTGGATTACGAAGGACTGCAGTATTAGTTGTAGTGTCTGTTGCTGTTACTGCTTAACAATTTGTCTTGGCCGGTTGACTAGAACTGATAGTGAGCATATGTGGAACTGAAGTCTGGGGAATATTTGGGAGTGTCATTCCAGTTCATTCAAGGAAGGAAAGTAGATTTAAATTGTATAACTTCCTGCCATTCCAGGTCACTCCAGTGGCCTCCCATTTGGTACTGGCTGCCTCAATGGTGTGGACTTGGGAAATAATTACAACCGGCAAGAGATTGTGATGGATAAATGATGATATTAAATAATGTTCAGAGCAAAACCTAGCATTATTTTTTTGTCTGATGGCTATTACCCAAAAAAGTTGTTCAAGGTTTTAACTATAACATCATACTGAACACATTAGTAAAGCTCAATGCCTCAATTTTGATATTTTTCATGCACTTAGCTCTGTGATTGCTGTGCCTGCTTAGCAATAGTATCATGTGCCCTTTTTTGTCCTAATAGCTGTCGCTTGTGCCTCAACTATCGTAACACATACATATTGCAGTCTTATTTTCTTGTTCTATTCTAAAATTTTCACATACTGACAGTGTGCCTGACATTTCATTTACACTTTCAGTTGTTTCATCCATTCGTCTGTTTTATGTAGATAAATGGTGATTTTGTTCTCATCAGTGGTGATACAATCAGCAACATGAGCTTAAAAGACGCTCTCCAGGAACACAAGGACAGAAGGAAAAAGGATCCACTTGCTGTTATGACTATGATTATAAAGCATTCAAAACCTTCAATCCTAACGCACCAAACACGTTTGGGCAATGATGAAATTGTTATGGCGATAGCTCCTGAGACAAAGGAGCTACTTTATTATGAGGATAAGGCAGATAACTCACACCTGTGTGTGACAATTGATAAGGATATACTGGCCAATAATCCTACTCTCCAGTTGCATAATAACATGGAGGTCTGCCTTAAAACTTGTTAATTAAACAACAGATATATGTTTTTCTCCAAGCTCATTTTTTTGCTATATTATTAAGGCCATGATTCTCCAGTACTTCAAATCTTGTTTTATCGATCTTAGTAAATTCCCCCTTTTGCTGACAGGATTGCTATATTGATATCTGCTCGCCAGAAGTCCTTAGTCTTTTCACCGATAACTTTGACTATCAACATCTCCGACGTCATTTTGTAAAGGGTTTACTAGTTGACGATGTAAGTCCGTTCACCACCAGTTGACCTATGTAAGACAAGAAAACATGATGCTTATTTTTAGTGCAGTATCTTGAGTGCCATCTCTCTTATCATGTCTCTTTTGTAACAATCAAATGGCATGCCAATCCTTTCAGATTATGGGGTACAAAATCTATACTCATGAAATACGCTCCAGCTATGCTGCAAGAATAGATAATTTCAGGAGCTATGATGCGGTGAGCAAAGATATAATACAAAGATGGACATACCCTATGGTGCCTGATGTGTTATCTTTTGGTAACTGTCATGAAATGAAACTTCACCGCCAAGGAATTTACAAGGCATCAGGTACGCGTAGTTGCGACTGAAACGAGCCACAAAGATTTATTTATGTACCTTGTTTGATATCGTTCCTTGATTCATTCCTCAAAATCTAGATGAATTTATCAAATCAACATGTTTAATGTGGAATGAAGAAAGATATTAGTTCATAATATCATGAGAATTCTCTGTTTAAGGTTCATGGGCTGTTTTAAACTGTGATTTTTGGGCATGAACTTTTACCTGTCATTTAGGTCTATAGGTATGTCATCGTTGATTCCTGTAATTATATAACAGCACCTTTACATATGAACTGTTCACATTCATCAAATCTTTTCCAGATGTTGCATTGTCGCATTCTGCACAAATTGGTGCGAATTCTGTTATTGGCAATGCGACAAGTATTGGAGAGCAGTGCAAGATATCAAATTCGGTAATTGGGGAAGGTTGCAGTATTGGTAAAAACGTTCTCATTCATGGTTCCTATATATGGGATAATGTCATAATTGAAGATGGATGCAAAGTGAGTAACTCCTTAGTCTGTGATGATGTTCATCTAAAGGCAGGGGCAATTGTTGAGCCTGGCTGCATATTGTCATTTAAGGTATGTTGCTATATATTACATCTCTATGCTGTCCACTTTTCCTTTAGGAACAGGCTATAAACCAGTTGCAATTTTCTATTCAGCAGCATTGCAGATATTGATTAAATTCTTATTTGTACCATTTCAGATTAAAGTTGGAAAGAATGTTGTTGTCCCTGCCTATTCAAAAGTGTCACTGCTTAACAAGCCTTCAAATGAAGATAGTGACGAGGAACTTGAGTATGCTGACACTAATTCTGGAATTACAGATAGTCCACGTAAGTCTGCATACCCTAAAATTTCTGTTCTTGATCATACATGCATTTTCAATTTATTCTTATGATGATTTGAATGTATAACTCATGTTTTACTTGGCAAACTGGCTTTCTATATTGCAGCCTTTTCCATCTCAAAGAGTAATGCCGACCACCCAACCATCATATGTGAAGATGATGACCTAGGGGCATCTGAGGTATTCTTCTATTCTTAGTTGGTGCAGTGATTTCTCTAATCCATGCTTGCGTTACTGTGGTTGTCAGGATTATTATATCCAGGCACCCTGGTGATACATTTATCATGTCTTGATTTATAATCATTGTGGTTGCTGTCTATGATATTGCTTAGACTGGTACCTCTGGCGTCCTTGGTTACATATGGGCAAGTGGTGATACTGGAATTCAGGACGAGTGGAGACAATCAATTGCTCCGATTCCTAAAGAAAAGCTTCAAGAGTTGCAGCATGCTGTATCTTTTGATGATGACGAAGGATCAGAAGAAGACTTGAACAACCGTCCATCTGAAGCAGACCGTGACAATGATTCTGAGATCAGTGTGGTTGAGGATGATGATTATACTAAGTTTGAGAAAGAAGTTAGTAGCATATACTTGGGATTCTCATACTCTTTGTCTTCACTTTGCTGATTGGTTTACCCTACTTAGGTCGAAGAGACGTTCCAGCGGGCACTTGATGGGGTTCATCAAGATAATTTGATACTAGAAATCAATGCGCTCAGGTATAAACTCTTTTCTGCACAACAGACATATTTGCGAATGCCTACTAAATGTAAACAACTATGACACATATAAGTCAGTCACCCTAAGTATGGTTTGACCTGGACAACATATTACTTATGGGTAATGTGCTATAGTTCTCATTTTCTTTTTGAGACAGTAATGATATGCAAGCAGATGAAATTGCAGTTTTGCTGCAAAGGACATTTTGTTTTGTCAAAAAGAATTAAAATATACTCCCCCTGTAAAGAAATATAAGAACGTTTAGATCACTAAAGTAGTGATCTAAACACTCTTATGTTTCTTTACAGAGGGAGTACTACATATCAAGAATTCAAGATGAGATTCAATCACTTCTTTTCATATGGAACATTGAACTAGCTGGAAGTAATATTCCATATACAATTTATTCTGCAGAAATATTGCAGCCATGCTTTTCACACCGTGTAAAACCACAAACTATTTTTCTGGTAATGTTCATTAAGCATCTGAATTTGGATTAACACTTTGTTTCCCAAGCACTAGCTTTGCTTGTATAGAGTATGAAATTTGTTTGCGGTGTCTTGTTCTAATTTTACGGCCTAGCGATAATTAACTAGTATCTTTGATTTCTGTCCAGATGATCTTCTTAGTTGTATAGAATGTTTTGTTTAATCCTTCACATCACTGATAGAGTATGCACATTCTTTACTTTGTCTAGTTTTTATAGTCATAATGCTGATTGTGTTTGCAAATTTGTGCTTATTTTTCAGGTTATCTTATAGCCTTCAACACGCTGATTGTGCTGGAGCAGTTTTCTATTCGATCATGAGGGGTGCATTAGTGGCTGCACAATCTACTAATGGTATGATTTCTAGGGATGCTTCACAGTTTTATGAACCATGATGCATGTCAAATTGGGATAATGATTTGATCATTAGCTACGACATTTGGTCATTTAACCGTAAGAGTAAAGAACCAGTTCACAGAGGAGCTTAGTGTGGTTATGCAGGAAGTCCATAGGATTTTGCATAAAACATTACATTTCCTCTATTGCAAAGTCCAAGCATGAAAGTTTCATCCCAACTGTGGAACTTTGGGGTCATGCACTTTTTGATATGGGATGCTTTTTTCCTATAACTGTTAGATCTCATGATGAAAGGTAATAAAAGCTTATTTGTCCTTCTCCCCCCTCTTTATATAGGTAATCTTCTAAAGACAACTGCCGATGCACTTGCCAAGTGGAAGGATCTTTTACGCAATTACACCAAGACAGTTGATGAGGAGGTATGGCTCGAGGATATACTGGATAAATACCTTGAAGTCTGCATGAGTAACATCTGCTTGAAAATTCAAAAATACCATCAGGTTTATTGATTTAAAAATGGTATCGTGTCAAGTGTGTTCGTTGTCAGGTTTAATCATGTTGAGTCAGCATAGGTTCCTTTATCAGCTATTTGAGCATATGCAAATTATATAACTGAAGCAATCGTTTATATAATTATTTGACCTGATGACATGTTGATCTGCACAATGTGCATATAGTATGGTGATTTTGAGATAGCTCACCGCTCTTGCCATGTGGTTGCATATAGTATGGTGGTTGTGGTGATTAGACTTCCAAATTGTTGTGTTGGTGCACGACAGACTCTTGGAAGGGCCTCTGCTGTGGTTGTCAAGTTTTAGGTTCAGTTTGAAAACAGGGTTTTCCCATGGATTTCTATGACTTATGAGTTGTTTTTGTCTTTTGTATTTGACATGGGCTAAATGCATTATTTTGTGATGGTGATGTAGGTGGAAATACTATTGAAGTTTGAGGAAATGTGCCAAGATATCACAAAAGAATTTGCTCCACTGTTCTCAAAGGTAAAGAACTATTTGATTTCGATTACAGATAAGTTCTGTGCCATTTATATTTTTTTTGGAAGAACATATGTAGTTTTGTTTGCACTGCTGGGTTGACGTAGACTGTTTGAGAATTAATGATCCTGTTTTTGTTGGTTTTGATAATATTGTATTGAACACAGATCTTGCCTTACCTCTATGATAAGGACGTAGTGAGTGAAGATGCAATTTTGAGATGGGCGGAAGAAAAAGAAAATGCCGACGAGTCCGATAAAGTTTTCGTTAAACAGTCTGATGCTTTTATTAAGGTATATTCACTGTACTAAGCTGAGTTCTCCTTTTCCATATCATGTAAGATTTACCTGGCCTGTTTATGCCTTTCTATTTCTGTAGTTTTTCATGATCTCAAACCTTCTGTCAGAGGGAATGGTTCGAACCGCGTGTCTTGTATTTATAATAGCTCCTGGCATGATGGTGGCTGTATTTCCGCACTGGGTTTGTGCCATCTGTTCTGCTGGCAGAACAAAGTCTCATACATGATGATGTCTTGTCAAAACTAAAATCCCACTGAGATGGTCGCTTGTCTTGAGCATACTAACTTGTCACCCATTTTCCTTGGCAGTGGCTCAAGGAAGCTGAAGAGGAGGAAGACGACGAGGATGACGATGAAGAAGAGTAGAGTTGGAGAGGAGCGCAGCGTTGTGCAACTTGGGTGGTTTCCCGGTGAGTTTGCGCCCGGGAAGTTTTGGAAGCTCGATTTGTTTGTACAACATAATTCCAGTTTTGTTCCTAACCAATCGGAGGGCAAAAGAAGAGAGGTGGGAGAGAAACATTTGCCCGTGAGGCGCGGGGCGAACAACACATGGACCCGCAGAGTGTAGATATGTTACATAACCCTCCCCGACTCTCCGTTCGTGCATGCTTTGCTTGGCTGGTGCTTCCATGAAAGAAAGCCTGCTTGTTTTACTTGCTGTCCATCCATGTGTTCCCCTTTGCACCCAGCCAGCACTGACTCGCGCAGGCAAGCAAAATCTTTGGCAAAGGCTTCCCTAAGATATGGATTCTTCTTTTATCTTTCCGCTGAGGAGATGGATGGATGGATGGATCGATTGTGTAGTGGGGAGGAAAGGAAAGCAGCGGAAGCTGGGGGGAGTGAGTCTCCTGGCGCAAAAGGCGGCAAAGGGATCATGTGGGTTGCGTAGATCCGCCACTAATCTTACCTCAAAAGGGCCACGGTTTGTGTTAAAGCACGCTGTTTTTTTCCTTTCTTTGCTCGTCGGATCCCCTAAAGGCTCCCCGGCCTATCCTCCTTTGTCTCAGCCAACTGAACGGGCCGAAGCAAAACGAGAAAAAACGCCCTTGGGGCCCCAAGGGGAAAGGAAAGCCCCTGTTCCGGGAGCGGATGAGCAGGGACTGCGCTAAGCAAACTCTCTGCGCATTGCTCTCCTCTGTCTTCTGCATGTGCACTCCTAATTTTATCCAGTTCCTTTATACTCCCTCAGTTCCTAAATATAATACTTTCTAGAGATTCTAATATAGACTACATACAAAGCAAAATAAGTGAATCTACACTCTAAATATGTCTATATACATTTATATGTGATTTATATTAAAATCTCTAAAAAGGCTTCTATTTTGAAACGGAGGGAGCGTATATTTTATATATAAAATTTTAAGTGGACATGCTGTTTAGTTTTTGAGACGGTTACTTTGATGGAGAGAAGCTTCCGGCAGTGCCCGTACGTCTCTGTTAGGCTCGTCTCGCCACCTAACGTATAAGATGACTTGACCATGTTTATTCGCGAATCAGGGTGGGCGTCAGCTTGAGAACATTGCTGACTCGACGGTATTGACCTTTCCCCTGGCACGTAGAACCGAGCATTTCCCTTTTGATTGAAGAGCACGTGCTCGTTTAAAACCACCCGGAATGTTCCCGACTTGTAAAATACTTACAAGGATGTGACAGTTGACACTGCTATTTTTCATTTAAAATTGTGATTATTAGTGTCTCGGACAGACTTCATTTTATTTTATTATCATCTTAAATTATCACTACTAATTCTTCCATCCAAAAATGTAAGTAAAATTTTACTATTTTGTCAAAAAGCCATCTATATATAATGCCAGTAGTACAAAGAAACCCATCAACAAAAGCCTTTAGTCCAAACAAGCTCTGCCATAATTGAATATGAATAGATCAGAAATTTCCCTGCAAAAAAAAAGCTGGGGTAGGCTAAAGATGAAATCCATAAGATCTCGCCACCACCTAGTGCAAAGAAACCTATAAAATAAATAAATTACACTGAAATCGCTGTGGGCTGATCTTCTTCCTCTCAAACAGATTGATGTCACATTGCCGGCTCCAACGCCAGAGCCAACTTAACATTGTTGATCATGAGCGGGAAGTCATCAAGGCCATGATCCTATCGGATCATTGTCTCGATGAAGAAGTTGTCACAACCGAAAGAGCCACATGTCCAAGAGCCTGACCTCTCAATAATCAATAAATCTCGCAAGCCTCGCGCCGGCATAGGTGATAGGTGGACGCATCAACTTAGTGGAGATGCGGCCGAAGGACCCCAGTGTAGGAAGCCGCCACGCCGACAAATCCTGCAAACCCTAGTCTCACTATCCAGAACGTACGACAGGAATCTACGCCCAATAATCATCCACAAACAACACCATCGAGATGGGAAGGCTCTAGGAAATAGAACAAGTCTGATTTATTTTACTTCCTTGTCAAACTGACTATAAGTTTGGTCAGGCTTTAAAAAAATCCCCCTAAAGGCAGAGGCTTAGTGCTTGTAGTCGTCTACGAATCTAGATGTAATTTTTATTGCTGGTGTTTATTGCACTGTCATGATTGATGATGAACAGACCGAAAGTTTTCCCGCAAAAAAGAAAAGAAAAAAGAAAATTGCATTCACAATGCTCCTTCGTGAAGTTCTCACGTTTTTCCGAGTAACACACATCAAAAGAGAGAGTATGCACTAGGCCGCGCGTGGCGTTGGATGACGTCTGATAGTGGCTGCATGCATGGGTGCAAGATCGATCGTGCTAGCGATAAGCCGTGTCACTCACCAGCCTGTCGACCAGAAAGAGATCGAAAAGCCTTGGGGGGACGACGGAGTACGTGCGGGGCACACCACGCCGGATCTCCCGCTGGAACACCACCACCCCCTTTACGTTTTAACAAACCCTGGTCCGAGTCAGCAAAGCTCCCCTAGCCATAGCTAAGCTAACTTCCGACCGAGCTCGAGCCACTCACTGTGTCGCCCCGCCGTGAGCCTTAGCCCTTAAGCTTCTCTCTCCACCCTCCCCGGCATGGCTATATAACACCACCCGCCGCGCGCCGCCATTTCCCAATCCATCCATCGAATCCACGTGCTCCATCGCGTCGTACGTCAGTTGAGGAAGCTTCTGTGGGCCAGCGCGCGTGCTTTGTGGTTGCATATTTGCGTATATGGACTGTGCGGCGGCGGCGGCGGCGATCTACCGGCTGCCGGAGGAGTGCGTGGCGCACGCGATCGCCTCGCGATGACGACGCCGGGGGACGCGCTCAGCTCCTCGGCCGTGTCCCCGGCGTTCCGGGCCGCGGCCGACTCCGACGCCGTCTGGGACTGCTTCCTGCCGCGCGACCATGCCGCCGTGCTCACCCGCGCCGACGACGATGACTGCCGCGAGTGCTCCATGTCCAAGAAGGAGCTCTTCACGCGCCTCTGCAGCCGCCCGGTCCTCCTCGACGGCGCCACCATGGTATACTAACCTTAGAGCTCACATTGTTGGCAACATGGTAATCGTTAGTGGAGGTGAGTAAAGTTGCTAGTTGCTGATCGATCGATATTGGCATGGGGTGCATGTGCAGAGCTTCGGGCTGGACAGGCGGAGCGGCGCCAAATGCTGGATGCTGTCGGCGAGGGCGCTGAGCATCGTGTGGGGCGACGACCCCTCCTGCTGGACGTGGACTGCCGACCTTCCCGGATCACGGTACGAACATGCAGAGATATAGCTGCATTGCTTCTCGATCGCTGTGTACGTACGTGTTCATGTACGTGGCAGATGGCACTAGGTTTTTTTTTTCTTTGAGGATCTCAGATGGCACTAGGTATCTAAGTTGACTAGCTACAAAATAGGAACACCATGCACGGCTACCACCGCCAAGTAAGTTAGAAAAAAATGGTGCATGCTTTGAACGATAAGCTGGAGCAAAGGTTGCCACTTTGTAGAAAATATACTAGAGGATAGAGTATAAAATTCCATGGGAATAGATGCAAGAGCACACACTAGTCGAAAGTTACTTGGCTCCTAAGTACCGCGTCGATCGGGTGCCACTACCAACCAAGCAAATAAAATAAGGAATCATTTATATAGTTTATCAAACGCATGCAAGTGTGTTTTTGTTGACCGAATAAAACCTAAGAGAGAACAATTCTTCTCACGCCTTATAACGTGCTCCGAGCCTCTGAGCGTGCCCTGTCTTCTTGTTCTGTTCAGACACGGCATCCTCTTACGAAATTGTCTTCCTACACACGTGTCGACACGTACCAGCTTGCATGCATGCACGTACTCCTACCTGCATGCATGTTCGTTCCTACGTGTTCATGCTATTGAATATTGATTGGTACACGTATCTGATCATGTCCGATCCCTTCGTGTATTTCTAGGTTTCCTGAGGTGGCCGAGCTTGTGGACGTGTGCTGGCTGGAGATCACGGGGAAGCTACAGCTCTCCCTGCTCACCCCACAGACCACCTACGCAGCCTACCTCGTCTACGCCATCGCCGACGACTCCTACGGACTCGAGTGCAACATTGGCATCCTGCCACCCAAGGGCACGGTCACCGTCGTCGTCTCCGGCAGCGGCACCAAGCCGACGTCAACCGCGACGTCCACGTCGACGGAGAACACTATCTGCCTGCAGCACATGCAGGGGGAGGAGGAGACGGCGATGCACCGGCGGAGGCAAGAGTACGTGCGGCCACGGAAGAACTACGGGTGGAAGCTGGTGAGGGAGGCCGACATGGACATCAGTTGCCCGCGGCGGAGAGGGGACGACGGATGGACGGAGGTCGAGCTGGGCGAGTTCGCCGTGGACGGCGAGGAGGACGGGGTGATCGAGGTGAGCCTCAAGGAGGTGGAATGCCGGCGGTGGAAGAGAGGGCTCATCGTGCAGGGCATCGAGATAAGGCCCAAGCACACGAACTAATTAACCGATTGGTTTGCTTCGGGGGAAAAGTAAGTGCTGATGCTGAAATGATATATTAGTGCAGGAACTAATGCTGAAATGATCGACGGATCATGCATACACCCGTCTTTACGTGGTTGCATGCAAGGGCAGAGTAGCACGAGTGTATGCATGCATGCAAGAAGCATATATGTGTGCCGGATTAAGGCACATGCATGTGGACATGTGTTGATGCGTGGGGCCGGGGCAGTAGAGTTGTTGCCGTAGCCTGCAAAATCTAAGCAATTCATCCTTTTGTTGATCACTGAACAAATTATTTAGAAATGGTTCACGTATTGATATTATTGATATGGTACATATTGTTCTCCTTCCACGCTCTCGTTCCACTTTATAGATAAAGCACAAATCCAAGTATACGGCAGACCGAGTACAAGGTAGTCCGTAAGCCTGCACTTGATCGATCACGTGCATGTCCCTCTCTTCTATCTCTCCTCCCAACCACACGTGCATGGCCTCCCTCTTTTCTCTCTCCTTTCAACTGGACAAATATCCCATCACATACATGATCCCCACCTACTTTTTCTCCCTCAAGCCGGATACTTTATAATTAGCGTTGGATGACTCCTTCTCGTTTCATGTTTGGGGACCACAACCGAACATAAAAATGGACATATATTAGAGGAATTTGCGGGTTAGCGTTGGAGATGCCCTTACAAATCAAATCCTAGGATAGCCGGGCAACGAAAACCACAATGAAAAATACCAAAGGTAAAAACAAAAAACAACTACGATGCAGAAAAATAGCATAGGAGGGCCGCACGAAACATCACAATCCGCCCTATGACACATAAGCTCCACGATAAGTCCCTCAGGAAGGAAAATAATGCAAAGCATCGCCACTGCCGAGTCCGAGGTAAAAAAGGGTTTTCACCCTGAGCCCTGGTACAAAGAGGAGAACCACAACGATATCATCAAGAGGAGAGCGGCACCAGCGGGTGACACTGTCATTGGTGCCGAAGCACAGAATTTTATCTCGGCAGTTCATTTGTATCACCATTAGGCACATAGGACATTCGTGACGAGTGCAAACCTCCAGCTTCAGATTTGGGCACTGCCACCGCCAAAGGAGGAGGACACACTCGAGCCTCTCACCACTACAGACCTCGCCGCCCACACGAAGGAACATAGCCACCACCACTACCATGAGGCCTGCCGAAGAGCCAACCATAGAGACCACCACTCGGGGCTATCGCCCCGACATCTGAGGCCCCGACTCCAACCCACCCTAAACATGCAACAACCGCACAGTGAAGGAACATGCCAAAATGTCGCTCCTTCCCTACCCATGGGCAGCCCCCCAAGCCATGTCTGAGCCCTAGACACAAGCAAATAAAGGACACTCTGCCCCAACCTGCCCCGGTTGGCATAGGGCGAGCCCATGACAAGCAGGGGATGGATTGGATCCACGACCCGATGGGGGCAGATCCACAACCCTTGGCGGCAATCCAAACATGGGAGGTGACTAGCCTGACCTCGACACATATTAAATATTGTTCATTGTGCATATTGAAAATTCATGATGCACGGCACAGAACATTGTTTGTACCCGTGAACACTATTCTTCATTACACGAACATTTCTGAAACATATGGTGAAATTTCTTATAATACATAATAAACATGTATAGTTACAATATGATTTTTTCAGATACACCTTGAATTTTTAAGCTAATTTTTTAAAGAATATTTTTTAATAATTTTCAAAAATAATACACCGTCGGCCCGCAGCAGGCCGAGTGGACCTAGTCGGCCCACAGCAGGCCGACTGAGGTCCTATCGGCTTGCTGCTGGCCGATTGGCCTGTCAGCCACCAGTCGGCCAGTAGTGGGCCGACATGGACTAATTGGCCTGCAGTTGGCCGTCAGGGACTAATTGGCCTACTGTGGCCGACTGGTGCATGCCACCATTTTTGTCCCCAACGATCCCCGATTTTTTTTTATAAACTATGACGTATTTCGCGCAACCCTTTTCCCGCAATATTTTCTCGCCACCCGTTTCCCACCATATGTTCGCGCCAACTCTTTCCCGCCACCCGTTTCCCGCCATATGTTCGCGCCAACTCTTTCCCGCCACCTGTTTCCCGCCAATCCTTTCCCGCCATACCGCAGTCGTTCTTTCCCACCATTTTCTCATCCCTACCTATAAAACCCCCTTCAGACAGAGGAGGATAAGCATTCCAGTGTAGTGTAGTTGAGATGTCCCATTATTCTTTCGATCGTACTTTTCACCCTGAGATGAGCAGGACTCTTCTGAGGCTAGCTATCGATTTCAGGATGGACAATAGGATAGTTCCATGGGACGAACTCACCGGTAGTGACACCATAATGAATGAGTTGGCTCACGAATTACGTATGTCTGGATGGCCTGAAAGGACCTATGAGGAGGTACGTATAGAACTTTTTAGGTTGCATGCAAGATGGAAGAAGGTAGTGGAGCCGAGGAGTGAAACTTTCAGAAGGACTGAAGAAAAGCATCCATTTTTATGGACTGAGGAGAGCGAGGACGAATATGATATCTTCATGCCGCCGTTTTCGGGTTCTGCATCGTCAAAGAGCAAGAGTTTTGCATCGTCCAAGGGCAAGAGTACTGCATCCTCGAAGGGCAAGAGTTTTGCATCGTCCAAGGGTAAGAGTTCTGCATTCTCGATGAAGGAAATATGCCCTAGAGGCAATAATAAAGTTATTATTTATTTCCTTATATCATGATAAATGTTTATTATTCATGCTAGAATTGTATTAACTGGAAACATAATACATGTGTGTGAATACATAGACAAACAGAGTGTCACTAGTATGCCTCTACTTGACTAGCTCGTTAATCAAAGATGGTTATGTTTCCTAACCATGGACAAAGAGTTGTTATTTGATTAACGGGATCACATCATTAGATGAATGATCTGATTGACATGACCCATTCCATTAGCTTAGCACCCGATCGTTTAGTATGTTGCTATTGCTTTCTTCATGACTTATACATGTTCCTATGACTATGAGATTATGTAACTCCCGTGTGCCGGAGGAACACTTTGTGTGCTACCAAACGTCACAACGTAACTGGGTGATTATAAAGGTACTCTACAGGTGTCTCCAAAGGTACATGTTGGGTTGACATATTTCGAGATTAGGATTTGTCACTCCGATTGTCGGAGAGGTATCTCTGGGCCCTCTCGGTAATGCACATCACTTAAGCCTTGCAAGAAATGCAACTAATGAGTTAGTTGCGAGATGATGTATTACAGAACGAGTAAAGAGACTTGCCGGTAATGAGATTAAACTAGGTATTGGATACCGACGATCGAATTTCGGGCAAGTAACATACCGATGACAAAGGGAACAACGTATGTTGTTATGCGGTCTGACCGATAAAGATCTTCGTAGAATATGTAGGAGCCAATATGGGCATCCAGGTCCCGCTATTGGTTATTGACCGGAGACGTGTCTCGGTCATGTCTACATTGTTCTCGAACCCGTAGGGTCCGCACGCTTAAGGTTTCGATGACAGTTATATTATGAGTTTATGAGTTTTGATGTACCGAAGGAGTTCGGAGTCCCTGATGGGATCGGGGACATGACGAGGAGTCTCGAAATGGTCGAGACGTAAAGATCGATATATTGGACGACTATATTCGGACATCGGAAAGGTTCCGAGTGATTCGGGTATTTTTCGGAGTACCGGAGAGTTACGGTAATTCGCCGGGAGAAGTATTGGGCCTTGATGGGATTTAGTGGAAAGAGGAGAAAGGGCCCGCTGCGCCCCCTCCCCTCTAGTCCGAATTGGACTAGGGAAAAGGGGGCCGGCCACCTTTCCTTCTCCTCCACTTCCTTCTCCCTTCCTCCCCTCTTGGTGGACTCCTACTAGGACTTGGAGTCCTAGTAGGACTCCACATCCTGGCCGCACCTAGCCTTGGCCGGCCTCCTCCTCCTCCATCCTTTCTATACAGGGGCAGGGGGCACCCCATAGACACACAAGTTGATCCACGTGATCTTATTCTTAGCCGTGTGCGGCGCCCCCTGCCACCATAGTCCTCGATAATATTGTAGCGGTGCTTAGGCGAAGCCCTGCGACAGTAGTACATCAAGATCGTCACCACGCCGTCGTGCTGACGGAACTCTTCCCCGACACTTTGCTGGATCGGAGTCCGGGGATCGTCATCGAGCTGAACGTGTGCTAAAACTCGGAGGTGCCGTAGTTTCCGTGCTTGATCGGTCGGGCCGTGAAGACGTACGACTACATCAACCGCGTTGTCATAACGCTTCTGCTGTCGATCTACAAGGGTACGTAGATCACACTCTCCCCTCTCGTTGCTATGCATCACCATGATCTTACATGTGCGTAGGAAAATTTTGAAATTACTACGTTCCCCAACAGTGGCATCCGAGCCTAGGTTTTATGGTTTGATGTTATATGCACGAGTAGAACACAAGTGAGTTGTGGGCGATATAAGTCATACTGCCTACCAGCATGTCATACTTTGGTTCGGCGGTATTGTTGGATGAAGCGGCCCGGACCAACATTACGCGTACGCTTACGCGAGACCGGTTCTCCCGACGTGCTTTGCACACAGGTGGCTTGCGGGTGACTGTTTCTCCAACTTTAGTTGAACCGAGTGTGGCTACGCCCGGTCCTTGCGAAGGTTAAAACGGAGTCTATTTGACAAACTATCGTTGTGGTTTTTGATGCGTAGGTAAGAACAGTTCTTGCTAAGCCCAGTAGCAGCCACGTAAAACTTGCAACAATAAAGTAGAGGACGTCTAACTTGTTTTTGTAGGGCATGTTGTGATGCGATATGGTCAAGACATGATGCTAAATTTTATTATATGAGATGATCATGTTTTGTAACCAAGTTATCGGCAACTGGCAGGAGCCATATGGTTCTCGCTTTATTGTATGCAATGCAATCGCGCTGTAATGCTTTACTTTATCACTAAGCGGTAGCAATAGTCGTGGAAGCATAAGATTGGCGAGACGACAATGATGCTACGATGGAGATCAAGGTGTCGAGCTGGTGACGATGGTGATCATGACGGTGCTTCGGAGATGGAGATCACAAGCACAAGATGATGATGGCCATATCATATCACTTATATTGATTGCATGTGATGTTTATCTTTTTATGCATCTTATCTTGCTTTGATAGACGGTAGCATTATAAGATGATCTCTCACTAAATTATCAAGAAGTGTTCTCCCTGAGTATGCACCGTTGCCAAAGTTCGTCGTGCCCAGACACCACGTGATGATCGGGTGTGATAAGCTCTACGTCCATCTACAACGGGTGCAAGCCAGTTTTGCACACGCGGAATACTCAGGTTAAACTTGACGAGCCTAGCATATGCAGATATGGCCTCGGAACACGGAGACCGAAAGGTCGAGCGTGAATCATATAGTAGATATGATCAACATAATGATGTTCACCATTGAAAACTAATCCATTTCACGTGATGATCGGTTATGGTTTAGTTGATTTGGATCACGTGATCACTTAGAGGATTAGAGGGATGTCTATCTAAGTGGGAGTTCTTAAGTAATATGATTAATTGAACTTAAATTTATCATGAACTTAGTCCTGATAGTATTTTGTAAATTATGTTGTAGATCAATAGCTCGCGTTGTTACTTCCCTGTGTTTATTTTGATATGTTCCTAGAGAAAATTGTATTGAAAGATGTTAGTAGCAATGATGCGGATTGGATCCGTGATCTGAGGTTTATCCTCATTGCTGCACAGAAGAATTATGTCCTTGATGCACCGCTAGGTGACAGACCTATTGCAGGAGCAGATGCAGACGTTATGAACGTTTGGCTAGCTCAATATGATGACTACTGGATAGTTTAGTGCACCATGCTTAATGGCTTAGAATCAGGACTTCAAAGACGTTTTGAACGTCATGGACCATATGAGATGTTCCAGGAGTTGAAGATAATATTTCAAGCAAATACCCGAGTTGAGAGATATGAAGTCTCCAACAAGTTCTATAGCTAAAAGATGGAGGAGAATCGCTCAACTAGTGAGCATGTGCTCAGATTGTCTGGGTACTACAATCGCTTGAATCAAGTGGGAGTTAATCTTCTAGATAAGATAGTGATTGACAGAATTCTATAGTCACCATGACCAAGTTAGTAGAACTTTGTGATGAACTATAGTATGCAAGGGATGACGAAAACGACTCCCGAGCTTTTCATGATGATGAAATCAATGAAGGTAGAAATCAAGAAAAACATCAAGTGTTGATAGTAGACAAGACCACTAGTTTCAAGAAAAGGGCAGAAGGGAAGAAGGGGAACTTCAAAAAGAACAGCAAGCAAGTTGCTGCTCAAGTGAAGAAGCCCAAGTATGGACCTAAGCCTGAGACTGAGTGCTTCTACTACAAAGGGACTGGTCACTAGAAGCGGAACTACCCCAAGTGATTGGCAGATAAGAAGGATGGCAAAGTGAACATAAGTATATTTGATATACATGTTATTGATGTGTACTTTACTAGTGTTTATAGCAACCCCTCAGTATTTAATACTAGTTCAGTTGCTAAGATTAGTAACTCGAAACGGGAGTTGCAGAATAAACAGAGACTAGTTAAGGGTGAAGTGACGATGTGTGTTGGAAGTGGTTCCAAGATTGATATGATCATCATCGCACACTCCCTATAAATTCGGGATTTTTGTTGAACCTAAATAAGTGTTATTTGGTGTTTACGTTGAGCATGAATATGATTTGATCATGTTTATTGTAATACGGTTATTCATTTAAGTAAGAGAATAAATTGTTGTTCTGTTTACATGAATAAAACCTTATATGGTTACACACCCAATGAAAATAGTTCGTTGGATCTCGATCGTAGTGATACACATAATCATAATATTGAAACCAAAAGATGCAAAGTTAATAATGATAGTGCAACTTATTTGTAGCACTACCGTTTAGGTCATATTGGTGTAAAGCGCATGAAGAAACTCCATGCTGATGGGCTTTTGGAATCACTTGATTATGAATCAGTTGATGCTTGCGAACCATGCCTCATGGGCAAGATGACTAAGACTCTATTCTTCGGAACAATGGAGCGAGCAACAGATTTGTTGGAAATCATACATACTGATGTATGTGGTCCGATGAATATTGAGGCTCACGATAGGTATCATTATTTTCTGATCTTCACAGATGATTTGAGAAGATATGAGTATATCTACTTGATGAAACCTAAGTCTGAAACATTTGAAAAGTTCAAAGAATTTCAGAGTGAAGTGGAGAATCATCGTAACAAAAAAATAAGGTTTCTACGATCTAATCGCGAAGACAAATATTTGAGTTACGAGTTTGGTCTTCAATTAAAACTATGTGGAATAGTTTCACAAATTCATGCCACCTGGAACACCACAGCATAATAGTGTGTTCGAACATCATAACCGTACTTTATTGGATATAGTGCAATCTATGATGTTTCTTACCAATTTACCACTATAGTTTTGGGGTTATGCATTAGAGACAGCTGCATTCACGAAAAAAGGGCACCATCTAAATCCGTTGAGACGACATAATCTGAATTGTGGTTTGGCAAGAAACCAAAGTTGTCGTTTCTTAAAGTTTGGAGTTGCGATGCTTATGTGAAAAAGTTTCGTCTCGATAAGCTCAAAACCAAATCGGAGAAATATGTCTTCATAGGATACCCAAAGGAAACTATTGGGTACACCTTCTATCACTGATCCGAAGGCAAGACATTCGTTGCTAAGAATGGATCCTTTCCAGAGAAGGAGTTTCTCTCGAAAGAAGTGAGTGGGAGGAAAGTAGAAAACTTGATAAGGTAATTGTACCTTCTCCCTTATTGGAAAGTAGTTCATCACAAAAATTTGTTCTTGTGATTACTACACCAATTAGTGAGGAAGCTAATGATGATGATCATGTAACTTCAAATCAAGTTACTACCGAATCTCGGAGGTAAACCAGAGTGAGATCCGCACCAGAGTGGTACGGTAATCCTGTTCTGGAAGTCATGTTACTAGACCATGACGAACTTGCGAACTATGAGGAAGCGATGATGGGCCCAGATTCCGCGAAATGGTTTGAAGCCATGAAATCTGAGATGGGATCCATGTATGAGAACAAAGTATGGACTTTGATGGATTTGCCCGATGATCGGCAAGCCATAGAAAATAAATGGATCTTCAAGAGGAAGACAGATGCTAGTAGTGTTACTATCTACAAAGCTAGAATTGTCGCAAAAGGTTTTCGACAAGTTCAAGGTGTTGACTACGATGAGAGTTTCTCACTCGTATCTATGCTTAAGTCTGTCCGAATCATGTTAGCAATTGCCGCATTTTATGAAAACCGGCAAATGGATAAAACAAAACTGCATTCCTTAATGGATTTATTAAAGAAGAGTTGTATACAATGCAACTAGAAGGTTTTGTCAATCCAAAAGGTGCTAACAAAATGTGCAAGCTCCAGCGATCCATCTGTGGACTGGTGCAAGCATCTCGGAGTTGGAATATACGCTTTGATGAGTTTATCAAAGCATATAGTTTTATACAGACTTGCGGTGAAGCCTGTATTTACAAGAAAGTGAGTGGGAGCACTACAGCATTTCTGATAAGTATATGTGAATGACATATTGTTGATCGGAAATAATGTAAAATTATTCTGTAAAGCATAAAGGAGTGTTTGAAAGGAGTTTTTCAAAGAAAGACTTCGGTGAAGCTGCTTACATATTGAGCATCAATATCTATAGAGATAGATCAAGACGCTTGATAAGTTTTTTCAATAAATACATACCTTGACAAGATTTTGAAGTAGTTCAAAATGGAACAGTCAAAGAAAGAGTTTCTTGCCTATGTTACAAGGTGTGAAATTGAGTAAGACTCAAAGCCCGACCATGACAGAAGATAGAAAGAGAATGAATGTCTTTCCCTATGCCTTGGTCATAGGTTCTATAAAGTATGCCATGCTGTGTACCAGATCTATTGTATACCCTACCACTGAGTTTGGCAAGGGAGTACAATAGTGCTCTAGGAGTAGATCACTGGACAACGGTCAAAATTATCCTTAGTGGAATAAGGATATGTTTCTCGATTATGGAAGTGAAAAAAGGTTTGTCGTAAAGGGTTACGCCGATGCAAGTTTTGACACTAATCTCGATGACTCTAAGTCTCGGTCTAGATACATATTGAAAGTGGGAGCAATTAGCTAGAGTAGCTCCATGCAGAGCATTGTTGACATAGAAATTTGCAAAATACATGTGGATCTGAATGTGGCAGACCCGTTGACTAAGATTCTCTCACAAGCAAAGCATGATCACACCTTAGTACTATTTGAAGGAAATATGCCCTAGAGGCAATAATAAAGTTATTATTTATTTCCTTATATCATGATAAATGTTTATTATTCATGCTAGAATTGTATTAACCGGAAACATAATACATGTGTGAATACATAGACCAACAAAGTATCACTAGTATGCCTCTACTTGACTAGCTCGTTAATCAAAGATGGTTATGTTTCCTAACCATGAACAAGGAGTTGTTATTTGATTAACGAGGTCACATCATTAGTAGAATGATCTGATTGACATGACCCATTCCATTAGCATAGCACCCGATCGTTTAGTATGTTGCTATTGCTTTCTTCATGACTTATACATGTTCCTATAACTATGAGATTATGCAACTCCCGTTTACCGGAGGAACACTTTGGGTACCACCAAACGTCACAACGTAACTGGGTGATTATAAAGGAGTACTACAGGTGTCTCCAATGGTAGATGTTGGGTTGGCGTATTTCGAGATTAGGGTTTGTCACTCCGATTGTCGGAGAGGTATCTCTGGGCCCTCTCGGTAATGCACATCACATAAGCCTTGCAAGCACTGCAACTAATAAGTTAGTTGTGAGATGATGTATTACGGAACGAGTAAAGAGACTTGCCGGTAACGAGATTGAACTAGGTATTGGATACCGACGATCGAATCTCGGGCAAGTAACATACCGATGACAAAGGGAACAACGTATGTTGTTATGCGGTCTGACCGATAAAGATCTTCGTAGAATATGTAGGAGCCAATATGGGCATCCAGGTCCCGCTATTGGTTATTGACCGGAGACGTGTCTCGGTCATGTCTACATTGTTCTCGAACCGTAGGGTCCGCACGCTTAACGTTACGATGACAGTTATTATGAGTTTATGCATTTTGATGTACCGAAGGTTGTTCGGAGTCCCGGATGAGATCACGGACATGACGAGGAGTCTCGAAATGGTCGAGACGTAAAGATTGATATATTGGAAGCCTATGTTTGGACATCGGAAGTGTTCCGGGTGAAATCGGGATTTTACCGGAATACCGGGAGGGTTACCGGAACCCCCCGGGAGACTAATGGGCCTATTGGGCCTTAGTGGAAAAGGAGAAAAAGGGAAAGCCCACAAGCTGGCCGGCGCCCCCCTTCCCAAAGTCCTAGTAGGACTAGGATAGGGGCCGGCCCCCCTTCTCTCTCCTTTTCCCCCGGGAGTCCTAATTGGATTAGGATTGGGGGGAGGAGTCCTACTCCCGGTGGGAGTAGGACTCCCCTGCGCCTCCTCTCCCTTGGCCGGCCGGCTCCCCTCCTCCAACCTTTATATACGGGGGCAGGGGGCACCCCAAGACACACAACTTGATCCTTGAGATCGTTCCTTAGCCGTGTGCGGTGCCCCCTGCCACCAAATTCCACCTCGATCGTACCGTTGTAGTGCTTAGGCGAAGCCCTGCGTCGGTAGTACATCAAGATCGTCATCATGCCGTCGTGCTGACGGAACTCTTCCTCGACGCTTTGCTGGATCGGAGCCCGAGGAACGTCATCGAGCTGTACGTGTGCTAAGAACTCGGAGGTGCCGGAGTAACGGTGCTTGGATCGGTCGGATCGGGAAGAAGACGTACGACTACTTCCTCTACGTTGTGTGATCGCTTCCGCAGTCGGTCTGCGTTGGTATGTAGACAACACTCTCCCCTCTCGTTGCTGTGCATCACCATGATCTTGCGTGTGCGTAGGAAATTTTTTGAAATTACTGCGTTCCCCAACAGTGGCATCCGAGCCTAGGTTTTATGGTTTGATGTTATTTGCACGAGTAGAACACAAGTGAGTTGTGGGCGATACAAGTCATACTGCCTACCACCATGTCATACTTTGGTTCGGCGGTATTGTTGGGTGAGACGATCCGGACCAACCTTACGCGTACTCTTACGCGAGACCGGTTCCCTCGACGTGCTTTGCACATAGATGGCTTGCGGAAGACTGCCTCTCCAACTTTAGTTGAACCAAGTGTGACTACGCCCGGTCCTTGAGAAGGTTAAAACGGAGTCTATTTGACGAACTATCGTTGTGGTTTTGATGCGTAGGTGAGATGAGTTCTTACTTAAGCCCGTAGCAGCCACGTAAAACTTGCAACAACAAAGTAGAGGACGTCTAACTTGTTTTTGCAGGGTATGTTGTGATGTGATATGGTCAAGGCATGATGCTGATTTTATTGTATGAGATGATCATGTTTTGTAACCGAGTTATCGGCAACTGGCAGGAGCCATATGGTTGTCGCTTTATTGTATGCAATGCAATCGCGATGTAATGCTTTACTAGATTACTAAACGGTAGTAATAGTCGTGGAAGCATAAGATTGGCGAGACGACAACGTTGCTACGATGGAGATCAAGGTGGCGCGCCGGTGACGATGGTGATCATGACGGTGCTTCGGAGATGGAGATCACAAGCACAAGATGATGATGGCCATATCATATCACTTATATTGATTGCATGTGATGTTTATCCTTTTATGCATCTTATCTTGCTTTGATTGACGGTAGCATTATAAGATGATCTCTCACTAAATTATCAAGAAGTGTTCTCCCTGAGTATGCACCATTGCCAAAGTTCGTCGTGCCCAGACACCACGTGATGATCGGGTGTGATAAGCTCTACGTCCATCTACAACGGGTGCAAGCCAGTTTTGCACACGCAGAATACTTAGGTTATACTTGACGATCCTAGCATATGCAGATATGGCCTCGGAACACAGAGACCGAAAGGTCGAGCATGAATCATATAGTAGATATGATCAACATGACGATGTTCACCATTGAAAACTACTCCATATCACGTGATGATCGGTTATGGTTTAGTTGATTTGGATCACGTGATCACTTAGAGGATTAGAGGGATGTCTATCTAAGTGGGAGTTCCTAAATAATTTGATTAACTGAACTTAAACTTATCATGAACTTAGTACCTGATAGTATCTTGCTTGTTTATGTTGATTGTAGATAGATGGCTCGTGCTGTTGTTCCGTTGAATTTTAATGCGTTCCTTGAGAAAGCAAAGTTGAAAGATGATGGTAGCAATTACACGGACTGGGTCCGTAACCTGAGGATTATCCTCATTGCTGTACAGAAGAATTACGTCCTGGAAGCACCGCTAGGTGCCAGGCCTGCTGCTGGAGCAACGCCAGATGTTATGAACGTCTGGCAGAGCAAAGCTGATGACTACTCGATAGTTCAGTGTGCCATGCTTTACGGCTTAGAATCGGGACTTCAACGACGTTTTTGAACGTCATGGAGCATATGAGATGTTCCAGGAGTTGAAGTTAATATTTCAAGCAAATGCCCGAATTGAGAGATATGAAGTCTCCAATAAGTTCTATAGCTGCAAGATGGAGGAGAACAGTTCTGTCAGTGAGCATATACTCAAAATGTCTGGGTATAATAATCACTTGATTCAGATGGGAGTTAATCTTCCAGATGATTGCGTCATTGACAGAATTCTCCAATCACTACCACCAAGCTACAAGAGCTTCGTGATGAACTATAATATGCAAGGGATGAACAAGACTATTCCCGAGCTCTTCGCAATGCTGAAAGCTGCGGAGGTAGAAATCAAGAAGGAGCATCAAGTGTTGATGGTTAGCAAAACCACTAGTTTCAAGAAAAAGGGCAAAGGGAAGAAGAAGGGAAACTTCAAGAAGAACAACAAGCAAGTTGCTGCTCAGGAGAAGAAACCCAAGTCTGGACCTAAGCCTGAAACTGAGTGCTTCTACTGCAAGCAGACTGGACACTGGAAGCGGAACTGCCCCAAGTATTTGGCGGATAAGAAGGATGGCAAAGTGAGCAAAGGTATATGTGATATACATGTTATTGATGTGTACCTTACTAGAGCTCGCAGTAGCACCTGGGTATTTGATACTGGTTCTGTTGCTAATATTTGCAACTCGAAACAGGGACTACGGAATAAGCGGACGCTAGCAAAGGACGAGGTGACGATGCGCGTGGGAAACGGTTCCAAAGTCGATGTGATCGCGGTCGGCACGCTACCTCTACATCTACCTTCGGGATTAATATTAGACCTAAATAATTGTTATTTGGTGCCAGCGTTGAGCATGAATATTATATCTGGATCTTGTTTAATGCGAGACGGTTATTCATTTAAATCAGAGAATAATGGTTGTTCTATTTATATGAATAATATCTTTTATGGTCATGCACCTTTGAAGAGTGGTCTATTCTTGTTGAATCTCGAAGATAGTAATACACATATTCATAATGTAGAAGCCAAAAGATGCAAAGTTAATAATGATAGTGCAACTTATTTGTGGCACTGCCGTTTAGGTCATATCGGTGTAAAGCGCATGAAGAAACTCCATACTGATGGGCTTTTGGAACCACTTGATTATGAATCACTTGGTACTTGCGAACCGTGCCTCATAGGCAAGATGACTAAAACACCGTTCTCCGGTACTATGGAGAGAGCAACAGATTTGTTGGAAATCATACATACCGATGTATGTGGTCCGATGAATATTGAGGCTCGTGGCGGATATTGTTATTTTCTCACCTTCACAGATGATTTAAGCAGATATGGGTATATCTACTTGATGAAACATAAGTCTGAAACATTTGAAAAGTTCAAAGAATTTCAGAGTGAGGTTGAAAATCATCGTAACAAGAAAATAAAGTTTCTATGATCTGATCGTGGACGAGAATATTTGAGTTACGAGTTTGGTATACATTTGAAAAATTGTGGAATAGTTTCGCAACTCACGCCATCCGGAACACCACAGCGTAATGGTGTGTCCGAACGTCGTAATCGTACTTTACTAGATATGGTGCGATCTATGATGTCTCTTACTGATTAACGCTATCGTTTTGGGGTTATGCTTTAGAGACGGCCGCATTCACGTTAAATAGGGCACCATCAAAATCCGTTGAGACGACGCCTTATGAACTATGGTTTGGCAAGAAACCAAAGTTGTCGTTTCTTAAAGTTTGGGGCTGCGATGCTTATGTGAAAAAGCTTCAACCTGATAAGCTCAAACCCAAAGCGGAGAAATGTGTCTTCATAGGATACCCAAAGGAAACTGTTGGGTATACCTTCTATCACAGATCCGAAGGCAAGACATTCGTTGCTAAGAATGGATCATTTCTAGAGAAGGAGTTTCTCTCGAAAGAAGTGAGTGGGAGGAAAGTAGAACTTGACGAGGTAACTGTACCTGCTCCCTTATTGGAAATTAGTACATCACAGAAAACTGTTTCTGCGACACCTATACCAATCAGTGAGGAAGCTAATGATGATGATCATGAAACTTCAGAGCAAGATGCTACTGAACCACGTAGATCAACCAGAGTGAGATCCGCACCAGAGTGGTACGGTAATCCAGTTCTGGAAGTCATGCTACTAGATCATGATGAACCTACGAACTATGAAGAAGCGATGGTGAGCCCAGATTCCGCAAAGTGGCTTGAGGCCATGAAATCTGAGATGGGATCCATGTATGAGAACAAAGTATGGACTTTGGTTGACTTGCCCGATGATCGGCAAGCAATTGAGAATAAATGGATCTTCAAGAAAAAGACTGACGCTGACGGTAATGTTACTGTCTATAAAGCTCGACTTGTCGCAAAAGGTTTTCGACAAGTTCAAGGGGTTGACTACGATGAGACTTTCTCACCCGTAGCGATGCTTAAGTTCGTCAGAATTATGTTAGCAATTGCCGCATTTTATGATTATGAAATATGGCAGATGGATGTCAAAACTGCATTCCTGAATGGATTTCTGGAAGAAGAGTTGTATATGATACAACCAGAAGGTTTTGTCGATCCAAAAGGAGCTAACAAAGTATGCAAACTCCAGCGATCCATTTATGGACTGGTACAAGCATCTCGGAGTTGGAATAAACGCTTTGATAGTGTGATCAAAGCATTTGGATTTATACAGACTTTTGGAGAAGCCTGTATTTACAAGAAAGTGAGTGGGAGCTCTGTAGCATTTCTGATATTATATGTGGATGACATATTGCTGATTGGAAATGATATAGAATTTCTGGATAGCATAAAGGGATACTTGAATAAAAGTTTTTCGATGAAAGACCTCGGGGAAGCTGTTTTCATATTAGGCATAAGGATCTATAGAGATAAATCAAAACGCTTAATTGGACTTTCACAGAGCACATACCTTGACAAGATTTTGAAGAAGTTCAAAATGGATCAAGCAAAGAAAGGGTTCTTGCCTGTATTACAAGGTGTGAAGTTGAGTAAGACTCAATGCCCGACCACTGCAGAAGATAGAGAGAAAATGAAAGATGTTCCCTATGCTTCAGCCATAGGCTCTATCATGTATGCAATGCTGTGTACCAGACCTGATGTGTGCCTTGCTATAAGTTTAGCAGGGAGGTACCAAAGTAATCCAGGAGTGGATCACTGGACAGCGGTCAAGAATATCCTAAAATACCTGAAAAGGACTAAGGATATGTTTCTCGTATATGGAGGTGACAAAGAGCTCACCGTAAGAGGTTATGTTGATGCAAGCCTTGACACTGATCCGGACGATTCTAAATCGCAAACCGGATACGTGTTTAGTTTAAACGGTGGAGCTGTCAGTTGGTGCAGTTCTAAACAAAGCGTCGTAGCGGGATCTACATGTGAAGCGGAGTACATAGCTGCTTCGGAAGCAGCAAACGAAGGAGTCTGGATGAAGGAGTTCATATCCGATCTAGGTGTCATACCTAGTGCATCGGGTCCAATGAAAATCTTCTGTGACAATACTGGTGCAATTGCCTTGGCAAAGGAATCCAGATTTCACAAAAGAACCAAACACATCAAGAGACGCTTCAACTCCATCCGGGATTTAGTCCAGGTGGGAGACATAGAGATTTGCAAGATACATACGGATCTGAATGTTGCAGACCCGTTGACTAAGCCTCTTCCACGAGCAAAACATGATCAGCACCAAGGCTCCATGGGTGTTAGAATCATTACTGTGTAATCTAGATTATTGACTCTAGTGCAAGTGGGAGACTGAAGGAAATATGCTCTAGAGGCAATAATAAAGTTATTATTTATTTCCTTATATCATGATAAATGTTTATTATTCATGCTAGAATTGTATTAACCGGAAACATAATACATGTGTGAATACATAGACCAACAAAGTGTCACTAGTATGCCTCTACTTGACTAGCTCGTTAATCAAAGATGGTTATGTTTCCTAACCATGAACAAGGAGTTGTTATTTGATTAACGAGGTCACATCATTAGTAGAATGATCTGATTGACATGACCCATTCCATTAGCATAGCACCCGATCGTTTAGTATGTTGCTATTGCTTTCTTCATGACTTATACATGTTCCTATAACTATGAGATTATGCAACTCCCGTTTACCGGAGGAACACTTTGGGTACCACCAAACGTCACAACGTAACTGGGTGATTATAAAGGAGTACTACAGGTGTCTCCAATGGTAGATGTTGGGTTGGCGTATTTCGAGATTAGGGTTTGTCACTCCGATTGTCGGAGAGGTATCTCTGGGCCCTCTCGGTAATGCACATCACATAAGCCTTGCAAGCACTGCAACTAATAAGTTAGTTGTGAGATGATGTATTATGGAACGAGTAAAGAGACTTGCCGGTAACGAGATTGAACTAGGTATTGGATACCGATGATCGAATCTCGGGCAAGTAACATACCGATGACAAAGGGAACAACGTATGTTGTTATGCGGTCTGACCGATAAAGATCTTCGTAGAATATGTAGGAGCCAATATGGGCATCCAGGTCCCGCTATTGGTTATTGACCGGAGACGTGTCTCGGTCATGTCTACATTGTTCTCAAACCGTAGGGTCCGCACGCTTAACGTTACGATGACAATTATTATGAGTTTATGCATTTTGATGTACCGAAGGTTGTTCGGAGTCCCGGATGAGATCACGGACATGACGAGGAGTCTCGAAATGGTCGAGACGTAAAGATTGATATATTGGAAGCCTATGTTTGGACATCGGAAGTGTTCCGGGTGAAATCGGGATTTTACCGGAATACCGGGAGGGTTACCGGAACCCCCCGGGAGACTAATGGGCCTATTGGGCCTTAGTGGAAAAGGAGAAAAAGGGAAAGCCCACAAGCTGGCCGGCGCCCCCTTCCCAAAGTCCTAGTAGGACTAGGATAGGGGCCGGCCCCCCTTCTCTCTCCTTTTCCCCCCGGGAGTCCTAATTGGATTAGGATTGGGGGGAGGAGTCCTACTCCCGGTGGGAGTAGGACTCCCCTGCGCCTCCTCTCCCTTGGCCGGCCGGCTCCCCTCCTCCAACCTTTATATACGGGGGCAGGGGGCACCCCAAGACACACAACTTGATCCTTGAGATCGTTCCTTAGCCGTGTGCGGTGCCCCCTGCCACCAAATTCCACCTCGATCGTACCGTTGTAGTGCTTAGGCGAAGCCCTGCGTCGGTAGTACATCAAGATCGTCATCACGCCGTCGTGCTGACGGAACTCTTCCTCGACGCTTTGCTGGATCGGAGCCCGAGGAACGTCATCGAGCTGTACGTGTGCTAAGAACTCGGAGGTGCCGGAGTAACGGTGCTTGGATCGGTCGGATCGGGAAGAAGACGTACGACTACTTCCTCTACGTTGTGTGATCGCTTCCGCAGTCGGTCTGCATTGGTACGTAGACAACACTCTCCCGTCTCGTTGCTGTGCATCACCATGATCTTGCGTGTGCGTAGGAAATTTTTTGAAGTTACTGCGTTTCCCAACACTATTTGGGTGTTAATCACATAGCGATGTGAACTAGATTACTGAATCTAGTAAACCCTTTGGGTATTGGTCACATGGCGATGTGAACTATGGGTGTTAATCACATGATGATGTGAACTATCGATGTTAATCACATGGCGATGTGATGTAGATTATTGACTCTAGTGCAAGTGGGAGACTGAAGGAAATATGCCCTAGAGGCAATAATAAAGTTATTATTTATTTCCTTATATCATGATAAATGTTTATTATTCATGCTAGAATTGTATTAACCGGAAACATAATACATGTGTGTGAATACATAGACAAACAGAGTGTCACTAGTATGCCTCTACTTGACTAGCTCGTTAATCAAAGATGGTTATGTTTCCTAACCATGGACAAAGAGTTGTTATTTGATTAACGGGATCACATCATTAGATGAATGATCTGATTGACATGACCCATTCCATTAGCTTAGCACCCGATCGTTTAGTCTGTTGCTATTGCTTTCTTCATGACTTATACATGTTCCTATGACTATGAGATTATGTAACTCCCGTGTGCCGGAGGAACACTTTGTGTGCTACCAAACGCCACAACGTAACTGCGTGATTATAAAGGTACTCTACAGGTGTCTCCAAAGGTACATGTTGGGTTGACATATTTCGAGATTAGGATTTGTCACTCCGATTGTAGGAGAGTTATCTCTGGGCCCTCTCGGTAATGCACATCACTTAAGCCTTGCAAGCAATGCAACTAATGAGTTAGTTGCGAGATGATGTATTACAGAACGAGTAAAGAGACTTGCCGGTAACGAGATTAAACTAGGTATTGGATACCGACGATCGAATCTCGGGCAAGTAACATATCGATGACAAAGGGAACAACGTATGTTGTTATGCGGTCTCACCGATAAAGATCTTCGTAGAATATGTAGGAGCCAATATGGGCATCCAGGTCCCGCTATTGGTTATTGACCGGAGACGTGTCTCGGTCATGTCTACATTGTTCTCGAACCCGTAGGGTCCGCACGCTTAAGGTTTCGATGACAGTTATATTATGAGTTTATGAGTTTTGATGTACCGAAGAAGTTCGGAGTCCCAGATGAGATCGGGGACATGACGAGGAGTCTCGAAATGGTTGAGACGTAAAGATCGATATATTAGACGACTGTATTCGGACATCGGAAAGGTTCCGAGTGATTCGGGTATTTTTCGGAGTACCGGAGAGTTACGGGAATTCGCCGGGAGAAGTATTGGGCCTTGATGGGCTTTAGTGGAAAGAGGAGAAAGGGCCTGCTGCGCCCCCCTCCCCTCTAGGCCGAATTGGACTAGGGAAAAGGGGGCCGGCCACCTTTCCTTCTCCTCCACTTCCTTCTCCCTTCCTCCCCTCTTGGTGGACTCCTACTAGGACTTGGAGTCCTAGTAGGACTCCACATCCTGGCCGCACCTAGCCTTGGCCGGCCTCCTCCTCCTTCATCCTTTATATATAGGGGCAGGGGGCACCCCATAGACATACAAGTTGATCCACGCGATCTTATTCTTAGCCGTGTGCGGCGCCCCCTGCCACCATAGTCCTCGATAATATTGTAGCGGTGCTTAGGCGAAGCCCTGCGACAGTAGTACATCAAGATCGTCACCACGCCGTCGTGCTGACGGAACTCTTCCCCGACACTTTGCTGGATCGGAGTCCGAGGATCGTCATCGAGCTGAACGTGTGCTAAAACTCGGAGGTGCCGTAGTTTCGGTGCTTGATCGGTCGGGCCGTGAAGACGTACGACTA
Source organism: Triticum monococcum (assembly GCA_034509565.1). Taxonomy (NCBI): domain Eukaryota; kingdom Viridiplantae; phylum Streptophyta; class Magnoliopsida; order Poales; family Poaceae; genus Triticum; species Triticum monococcum. The sequence goes on from CM067846.1 coordinate 617,836,079, forward strand.
CATCAACCGCGTTGTCATAACGCTTCCGCTGTCGATCTACAAGGGTACGTAGATCACACTCTCCCCTCTCGTTGCTATGCATCACCATGATCTTGCGTGTGCGTAGGAAAATTTTGAAATTACTACGTTCCCCAACACTCGAAGGGCAAGAGTTCTGCATCGACGGAGGATGCCGATGATGACTTCATGTAGTTTTTATGATGTATGTTGTAAGTTTAGTAGTACGTACCATTAATTTAGATGTAGTTCTATCGAGTTGTTTATACCGTCTTGTTGTACGAGCATTATGTTATATCTAAGTATGATGTTGTAGTTTGAATAACAGAGTACTAAAATAGAGTAGGCATATGCCTCATACATAAAGTACATAGTCATTTGTCTCATACATAAAATAGACATAAGTCTCATACAGAAGTAGATGGTCATGTCTCTACTGATAGATGGAAGCGTCAGTGACGACGTCTGGCCTGGCGGGGTGGCGGATCTGGAAGCGGCGACCATCCCAACCTGTTAGGTGGCCTAATGTTACGAGGAGGAATTTCAGACTCTCCCTGGTCATGCTGTGTATCCTGTGTGGGGCCTGGTGGAGGATTCGAATACATGTTCATCCACTGGGTGTGCTGCGACATCTGAGCCTATATGTTCTCCTCGGGATGCTGACCACTCCCCCACGTATCATGTGATACCGACATAGACGCATGATATCCGTAGGCTCCTGCACGATGGAATGTTTAGTCATGAAGAATGAGGTCGCCTCAATTAATATTGAAAACAATAAAAATGAAGACACTTACCTGCTCGTTGTGACGGCTGCTCTGGCTCAAACACGAAGCTTGACGAGGGACCGTGCTGCTGTGGCTGTGGAGAAAACACGAAGCTCGACAAGGGACCGTGCTGCTGTGGCTGTGGAGAAAACACGAAGCTCGACATGGGACCATAGTGTTGTGGTTGCTACCACGTTGAACTGCCAGGCTGGTCAGGACGCGGTGGCCTGGTTGTCGGCTGATGTGCTAGACGTGGACGTGGTTGATGTCGGTGCATGGAGTGACGCGGCTGCTGGTGCTGGTGCTGAACAACGCCGATTCTCCGGATGCACGTGATAGCCTCGTACATAGTCCGTATCTTGTTCTGAATTCGTTCTGAGAAGGGTGTAGCACTGGACGGTGCTGAAGAAGAGGTCCAAACGACAGTGATCGTCCAAAGGTGGTCACGTCCTCGTAGAGTTCGTGTGTCAAGGTAGCCTGCATATTTCCATGACGATTAATAACGTATGTCTCTTGCACGTCAAAGTATGTGACAACATTACTTAAAGAAAATATATCTTACCGTGGACTGCCTAGAGCCCGAAGTGTCATAGCTCGGGTACATATCCGACGGAGTAGGATCCGGTATCTCCTTTGGGTGGGAGTGCTCAACGATGCGTAACTGTGTTCCGGTCATGTAGCGCCGCAAAATAGAGATTGAATTCATTGAGATCAAAATTGTGATTCTCGTGTCATAGATGTGTGTTTGCTGTCTCCCATTCTATAACATACGGCTCTAGTCTAACTAGCCAGTCAGCAGTTGTCCTGGTCATGCCCTTCCTTGTCGTCCTAAAATTGTGGTGTGTGTTCAACAATTACCTAAAGCTTCGAATGGAGTACTATGAAAGATAATGCAACATTGAAAAACTGATTAATACATGTGGATGTGTGCTGGCACCGGGTTCTCTATAGGGGGAGGCAGCTCCAACTGCAGAAGACCAAATTGCCTCATAACCCTTTATTGTGCCATCTCCTTGATGAAGACATCGAAGATGATATTTGATTTTGTCATCTAGTAATCTCGGTCCCTTGTGCATAGCATAGACAGACCACCAGGGTATCTCGCTTGTATGGTTGCTTCCATGTAGGGCTGCCGGATGACCCCGGTGTATGCATCGAACTGCTAGTTCAATGCCGTGTATGCCTTCCTGGTCTGATCACTAGCAAAGCGTCTCTGAAGAAAACAAAAGTTAGTAGCCGCTAGCATCGAACTATCTCTTGTGCAAAAAAAAGTTGCATTAAACTATAACACGGTGCATACCTCGCGACGTGTCCAACACAGACCGAAAGTAGGCATGTCGATGCCGTCAACATCAAACATGGCGTCTATAGGCTCATGAACACTTACATCTGGTCGCCCTATAGAGAACCTCTCCCACGACCATAGCTGTAGGAATAGAGGGCATCCAAGAAGGGCTGACTTTCTCAATATAAGCTGGCAACCGTGTGACACTCCAAAATTTTTGATTTGGTTTTCATCAAAAACTTTATTGGATTCAAAAGGAGGGACTTTAAAAAAAATTCTCTTTCAGAAAATCCTTCCTCTTAAAAATTTCCTTTCACCCTTGGCAAGGATTTCCTTTCCTTTTAATTTTGGTGTTAAAACTTTTGGAAGCTTTTCTTCTGGTTATTTCCCTCTCAACTTAATTTTTTTTAAAAAAAGAAACCCTAGGAATTTTTGGGACTTCTTTTCTTTTGAAGACACCCATGGTTTTACCATGTCTCCTATAGTAAATCTTCTCAAAATTCATCCCTCCATTTTTGAACAATCTGAATTCTCTGTCTCAACAAGTCCAAACAAGTTTTGGATTTTATTTAAATTATTTTTCTCCCCAAAAACATTTCTGCCATTTATTTGAGCTTAAGTGATTTTCAAAGCAAGTGTCACTTTGCCTTTGAGTTTTTATCCCAAACCAACTTCCCTGGATTGTCTTTAGTACCCACAACCTAGAACCATCTTGATCCACTCTTCTTCTTTTCAAAATTTTCAAATTTCACTCACTGCAAGTTTGGACTAGATTTGCCAAATTTGGTGAAATTCATATCTACACCTCTCCAAAAATTCCACCAAAATTCAGGCAGCCTACTGGAGCAATGAGAGACCACTCCACCAAGTTTCAGCTCAAGGAAAAATCCCTAGATGCCAAAAACATTCTGTCGAACACTTGAGCTGCACTGTTCTTGGCATAGTTCAGTAAAATTCAGTTTTACAGTGTCGATTTCTTCAGAGTTACAGGCACATGCTCACAGTGCCTTTGGCTCGACGCTCGCAGCCTCTCCCCTCTTGTCCGGATGCTGCACACGCGTGCTTGGAGCCTTCCTGGCGTCAGTAGCGCGCTGGCCCGCCCTCGCCGGCGTCTTCTGCGGCGTCGGGACCTCCCATGGCGGCCGACAGAAGGCACACCCCGGCAGAACGCCGTTTTGGCGCCGCCCAAAGCCTCCTGGCCCTCCGCGTGTCCTCATGCATGCCAGCGCATGCCCGTGGCACCCTCACTGCGGCCCGGCAAGCACGGAATGTGCTCCCTGCCGCCGACGGGCCCGCGCCGCCCCGTTCCGTCGAGCTCGCCCCTAACACCCCCTCCAAGCTCGCTTAGCACCCAAATGGAACCAGTAGAACTCCGTAATGACGCCCAACTCCCTAAACCTCCCCGACCAAGCTCTGCGCCGCCATAACCTTCACCGGAGATCCCCGTTCACGGCCACCGCCTCGGATCGCCTATAAAAAGGACCCCGAGCTCGCTCACGAGACCCACACCTCCACTACGCCTCTCCAGAACCCTGCCAAACCACCAGGAGGACCTCGAGGAGGTCTCCTCCCCCAACTCCGTCCGCCTCGCCCCGCCTCGGCCTCCACCTTGATTCCCTACGGTGAGGCCATCTTCGGCGCCCAAAACTCGTCCGTAGCCTTCTCTTGCACCCAATGCTCTAACCCCCACCTCAATTTGATCCTTGCAGCCCTCTTCGGCGAGACCCGTCAACGCCCGAACCACCATCCGCCGGAGTCAAGCCCGCCGTTGACGTGGTGCTCACCGGCGACCAACACCACCACCCACCGTTGCGGAAGGACACGGTGAGCACGTTGGTAATCCACGATCACCCTGCCTCGCCGTGGATTGCCGCCGGCGACCACCGCGGCTCTCGGGCACCGGCGAAGTCTGCCGCCTCGTTTTGAAAATTTAAACCTGACAGGCGGGACCCGCTGTCAGCCTCTCTATTCTATCTAAGCGAAGCGTTTTCTGAAAACGTCTTCTGCCAAATATGCCTTCCCTCTGGGCTGGAGTATGAATGGCCATGTGTTGGCATGAGGATGGGTAAGATGGCAGTGTTGTAGCATGGCAGTCTTATGCCAGACTATGTGACTTCAGGGTCAAACCGTACCGGTCCAGTTCCTCCCTTTTCCTTCCCTGTACTACCACATGTTTTCCGCAAGGAATATGGCTTAGTAAGTTGCAAACCGCTTTCCTGGTACACACCAAAAAGGAGAGGCCGGGATGATGGTTCCATGGCCCTGGATTAAAGCCAGTCATCCGGCCAGGGGGCATGGGTGTTTCCGGTTGGGACCGAGAGGGGGGCACCCCTTAGAGCGCGCATATATAAATTTGATCCCATGCTATTCGAGATTGTGATTTCCCCGTCTCAAAAGTTTTTCTTGGACGATGTCTAGGGTGAGTCCTGGCATCGAGAGGTAGGATGGGTGTGTACTGGTTAGCTGTGTTTTCTTCCAAAAAACCGTAAACGGAACTAGTCCCTCGTGACTACGGAAATCCGTTGGCTGTGGGAAATTTTTTGTACAAACTCTGCAGAGTCATATATTCCTTGAATCATCTATTCCATGTCCACTTTCGTATCATCTTGGACTAACAATATCAGTTTGATGACAGAGACTCCAGTGAACCCCATGAGTACTAAGCCCGGCTAAATGTTATTCCTGTGGATGGACTAACCTGTTTATTATCATGAACTGAATATTTATTATGAGTATTGTTTATTTGTGACTAAAGCCCTTTCTGTGATGTCGCTCAGACGTCCGACTGTGGCATTTCTTTTAAAGCCCTTTCTGTGATGTCGCTCAGACGTCCGATTGTGGCATTTCTTTTAAAGCCCTTTCTGTGATGTCGCTCAGACGTCCGACTGTGGCATTTCTTTTAAAGCCCTTTCTGTGATGTCGCTCAGACGTCCGACTGTGGCATTTCTTTTAAAGCCCTTTCTGTGATGTCGCTCAGATGTCCGACTGTGGCATTTCTTTTAAAGCCCTTTCTGTGATGTCGCTCAGACGTCCGACTGTGGCATTTCTTTTAAAGCCCTTTCTGTGATGTCGCCCAGAGGTCCGACTGTGGCATTTCTTTTAAAGCCCTTTCTGTGATGTCGCTCAGACGTCCGACTGTGGCATTTCTTTTAAAGCCCTTTCTGTGATGTCGCTCAGACGTCCGACTGTGGCATGATTTTTCCTGTTATTATTTGTTCACCCTCCGTGGCGTCGCTTCAGACACACGATCGGTTCTCATATATTTGCTGTTAGGATTTCAGGCGGACTACCGCCGTTTCCCTCGTACTTACTTCATTGTGCAAACATTATCAGTGTGCATTGGGAATATTATTCATGACGCATCCATGCATGCATTTGTTATATCTTACGTCCGAACTGTCTTGCGAGTACTTTCAAAGTACTCACTGGCTTGTTGATTTGGCCAGTTGCTGACGAAGGCGATCTCATGGATGAAGAGTTCGATAGCAAGTCCGACGCCTAGAGGAATCCCAGTCAGTCTCGTGCAACCCTGGTCTTGGTCTCAGTTTTATACCCGCTTCCGCTACCCGAAAAATTTTATCGAGCCTCACCTCGACGCTCGATGAGATGCCAGTTTGAGAATCGTGTTACCACACTCCCCATTGTGTTATTCCACCAGCACTATATCCTCGAGTCAGTAGTATACCACCACACCATTGTGTTATGTCCGCCATTATGTATAATCATTGGCGCGCTTGTAATAATTCGTTGAGCAGCCCTAGCTCAACCCTGTAATATATTCTATGCTACTGGCTTATTGTATCAAGTATTTGTCTACCAGTGAGGAGGATTTTCTCTCATACCGGACTCAAAGATTGGTTTCTCAATAAATATTTTTATTGGAAAACCGGTCGTGACAAGCTTGGTACCAGAGCCAGGCCGACTGTAGGAAGCCACTAGGTGTGATCGCTAATTGGTTATTAGCATAATAGAGCTAATTTATATTTTTGCAATGGTAGTCATTTTCTGACAGTCAGCATAAATTTATGATCTGACCATTCAGGATTTTTGCCTACTTTTGTAGATGGCCGATAACGACTGCGAGTCTCAGACCTTCGCCAACGTGCCCGATGGGTTCGTCAAGCTTCTCTCCTTCATCGTTCAGGTCGCGATGGGGCCATCCGTGCGCCCAGTCTTCACACTCCGCCAGCACAGAGTCAACGACGGTCTGACCATGCACCAGGCCACGGTGCAGTTCAAGGGAGGGCGTGGTGAGCTACGCCGCTACCTGTTTGTGGGAAGAGCCATGCCTACGGAGAGGCATGCTATGCAGATGGCAGCCCGTGAGGCGATAGCCCGCCTCAGGGATGTCCTTCCCGCGATGAAGACTCGTCGCTACCGTTATCTTCCATGCCATGTGCCCTACACCTGCCACTACGCATTCTCCTGCCCCAGAGGAGAACGAGACGAGGCTTTTGAGATGCTTATTGAGTATCTCTGGGCTCTGGAGGCAGCCTTCGATAACCTGGTGGACGACTTCGTGGCTGCCCGCATGGACGCAGTCCATGGCTGTGCCGCCAACAGGAGGGAGCTCCTGCTCACTGCACCGCCACTGACTTTTGTCTCGTCTTCAGCATCGCATGCACCTACTCGTCACCTGCCTACCACCGGAGGGATCAACCAGGCCTTTGCGCCCACTCCAGCGCGCACTGCACCACCCATTCTGCCTACTCCTATTCGTGTTGCTCCGCCCCTGGCACCAGTTCCATCTACCCGACGCGGCTCTTCTCGTCTGAAGCCTATTAGTGAGGAGGAGGTCGAATCCCTAGCCTCACTACGCCTCACCCTCGGCAGGGCCAAGGAGATCATCGACATTTCCGGCTGAGTGCGTTTGCCCGTCATGCGATGTACCATTTTGTAAGATGTGTTGCGAGGAGTAGCTTGTTTGCGCATCATGTAGAACAGGAGGAGTGTACTAGCCTAAATAACATGTCAGGATTATGTACGCATATCCTGAGTGATGTACTGTATAATTATCGCCCGCATGTAAGATATGTAATGAGCAGTCCTTCTCTGTGCGCAAATCAATTTGTTTTCTTATGTGATCTTGGACTTTTAAAATTATTGCCATCCTTGTGCATTTTCTTTTTGGAGTTGTTTTGACGACCATCTTCATATTTCTTATGAGTTTTACAAAATATATCCCCAGAGTGAAAAATGTCTCGTCCTTGGACACGCTCCATGCCTACTCCGCCAGAGGAAAATTTGGACACTCAACCAGGCAACAATTTCTCGCAAGGGCAGTCGAGCCAACAGGGCAGTGACACGGCACTTTCTCAGATGTGCCGCCTTTATGAACAGAGTCAGCAACAACATCGTGAAATGATGAACCAAGTCATCAACATGGGAAATTACCATGGACAGTATCCGCAGCATTCCAAGTTATCCGAGCTGCAGAAGACGCGTCCCCAAACATTTTCACATACTGACAAGCCTCTTGAAGCCGAGGACTGGCTTCGGGACATGGAGAGGAAATTAATTATTGCAAAATGTTTAGATTCCGAGAAGGTACTGTATGCTCCGCACTATCTTACAGGAGCAGCCGCATCTTGGTGGGAGAATTTTCTGCCTATGCATCCAAACGAAGGTGACATAACCTGGGATGATTTCAAGAAAGGTTTCCGCGGTGCACACATTCCTAAGAGTATTATGAAAATCAAGAAGAGAGAATTCGACGACCTCAAACAAAGGAACTTGACAGTGGCAGATTACAACAGCCAGTTTACACTATTATCCCGCTACGCCAATGAAGAGCGTATGACTGAAAGCAAGAAGATGGAGAAATTCCTTGACGGTTTGGCGCCCGCGCTTAAATGCCAACTGGTCGTGCACACTTTTCCTGATTTTAAAACACTGGTGGACAAAGCCATTACTCTGGAAAATGAGAGACGCAGTCTGGAAGATATCCGCAAGCGAAAAAGGGACCAGACTAACCTTGCTCGCAATCAACGGAGCAAGACAGATTTCAAAAAGGGTGGGACGCACAAATCCTCATCCAACGTCTCACGCCCAATCCAGAATTTTCATGCAAGGGTCAAGGAGTTCACATATTGCCCCGGCGTTACTTGTTACGCTTGTGGAGAAGAGGGGCACTATGCAAAACAGTGCCCCAAGCCAAGGAACTCAACCCCAAGGCCGAACAACGGCGGCAATAATTCAGCGCCCAAGCGAAACAATTTCAATCCCAACAACAACCACAGGAAGGGTCATCTGAACCACGTAACCAAAGAAGAGGCACAAAATGCTCAGGATATCGTACTCGGTACGTTTCCTGTCAACACGATACCTGCAACAGTTTTGTTTGATTCTAGAGCTTCTCACTCTTTCATTTCGAAAAGTTTTGCCTTTTAAAATAATTTTTCGATGCTTCCTTTGGAGAAATCCATGATCATCAAGTCCCCTGGGATTCAGCAAGTTACTCAGAATTACTGTCAGAATGTGGTCATTGAGTTCGAAGGATTGGAGTTTCACGCAAATCTTATTGTGTTGGAAAATAAAGGACTGGATGTCATCCTAGGGATGGATTGGCTGACCACCAACAAGGGGTTTATCGACTGTTTCAACAGGACCGTAATTCTCACACACCACCAAGGGAAGACAATAAAAGTATCAGCCAAGGAAGGAAAAATACCCCGGCAACCAAGATTGAATAAAGTGGACATTTCTGAGCTAAACAAGGTTCTAGTAGTGTGTGAATTTCCAGACGTATTCCCTGAAGAGCTACCAGGCATGCCACCAGACCGAGACATAGAATTCTGCATTGAGCTCGCACCAGGAACCACCCCCATATACAAGAAACCATACAGAATGGCACCATCCGAGTTGGTTGAATTGAAGAAGCAAATAAAAGAATTACTGGACAAAGGATATATTCGAGCCAGCTCCTCACCCTGGGGATCACCAATTTTATTTGCCAAAAAGAAGGATGGAACACTGAGATTGTGTATTGACTATCGAGCACTTAATATGGTCACAATTAAGAACAAATACCCGATGCCAAGGATAAATGATTTGTTTGATCAACTTGCTCAGGCCAAGGTATTCTCAAAAATTGACTTAAGGTCAGGATACCATCAATTAAAGGTGCAAACGGAAGATATCCCCAAAACCGCCTTCACTTCCAGATATGGACTGTATGAGTTCACAGTGATGCCATTTGGATTAACTAATGCCCCTGCATATTTTGTCCACCTCATGAACAAAGTATTTATGAAATATATGGACAAGTTCGTTGTGGTATTCATCGACGATATACTGGTATATTCCAAAACACCAGGAGAGCACGCAGATCACCTCAGGATTGTGCTAGGAGAGCTCAGAAAACACCAATTGTATGCCAAGTTCAGCAAGTGCGAATTTTGGCTAAGACAAGTAGGCTTTCTAGGCCACGTGCTAACCCAAGACGGTATCGCAGTGGACCCAGAGAAAGTCAAGGCCATACTTGGCTGGAAGTCGCCAGCCAGCGTAACAGATATACGTAGTTTCTTGGGAATGGCAGGATATTACCGCAGATTTATTGAAGGATTTTCCACCATAGCCAAGCCTATAACCCAGTTACTCAAGAAAGACAAGAAGTTTGAATGGACAGAAGCCTGCGAAAAGAGTTTCCAAGAGCTAAAGCGGAAATTAACAACAGCCCCAGTATTAATTGTGCCAGACATACACAAGAATTTTGAAGTATTTTGTGACGCATCCAAAAAGGGTCTCGGATGCGTGATGATGCAAGAAGGCAAGGTTGTCGCCTATGCTTCAAGGCAACTTCGCAAGCATGAGGAAAATTATCCCACTCATGACTTAGAAATGGCAGCGGTCATTCATGCACTGAAAGAATGGGGGCATTTCTTACTTGGGAACCGATGTGAAATATATACAGATCACAAAAGTCTCAAGTATATTTTCACGCAGCCAGAACTAAATTTACGACAGAGACGTTGGTTGGAATTGGTAAAGGATTATGATGTTGGTATCCATTACCACCCAGGGAAGGCAAATGTAGTGGCCGATGCTCTTAGTCGGAACCCCAACTCCGACGAAAGCAATCTGCGAGGCTTGAGGCCCGAATTCCAACAAGAATTTGCCAGGCTCAATTTGTTAATAGTCGCTGAAGGCACCATATCAAACTTGGAAATACGACCCGACCTTGTGGAGGAAATTAAAAGAGCTCAGCCCGGTCACCCCAGCATTGAAGGCATCAAAAGAAAGGTGAGTATGGGCAAGGCCTCGGAATTCATCATAGACAATGGAGGAATATTGTGGTACGGAGAAAGACTCTGCGTACCAAACATAGAAGATCTTAAACAGCAAATCCTAGCTGAAGCCCATACCGCCCCGTACTCGATCCACCCTGGCGGGACCAAGATGTATAAAGATATTCAGGAAAGATTTTGGTGGCACGGTATGAAGAGGGACATAGCCACCTTCATTGCACGTTGCGACTCGTGTCAACGCATAAAAGCTGAGCATCAGAGGCCGGCCGGACTACTGCAACCAAACAAAATACCTGAGTGGAAATGGGATGAAATAGGAATGGATTTTATTGTTGGGCTACCTCGCTCACAGCATGGGAATGATGCCATCTGGGTCATTACTGACAGGTTAACCAAGGTGGCACATTTCATTCCAGTGAAGACAACCTACAACACTCAGCGACTTGCCAGGATTTATCTCACCCACATAGTTTGTCTGCATGGAGTCCCGAAGACTATAATATCCGACAGAGGCACTCAGTTCATCTCAAAATTTTGGGAGCATTTACAACAGGCTCTGGGAACTCAACTAGCCTTCAGTACCGCATATCACCCACAGACCGATGGACAAACGGAACGAGTAAACCAGATTTTAGAAGACATGCTGAGAGCCTGTGTCCTCACATATGGAACTAGTTGGGAAGAAAGCCTGCCATACGCCGAATTTGCATACAACAATAACTACCAGGCCAGCCTGCAAATGGCACCATTTGAGGCTCTATACGGACGGAGATGTCGTACCCCGTTGAATTGGTCAGAGACCGGAGACAGCCGCATCTTCGGACCGGACATGCTCAGAGAAGCTGAGGAAAAAGTCAAGCTAATCAGAGACCGACTTAAGACCGCTCAAAGTCGACAGAAGAGTTATTATGATCAGAAGCATCGTAGGGTCAGCTTCGAGCCCGGTGAGTTCGTATACCTGAAAGTATCTCCCATGAGAGGATTGCAACGATTCAAGATTAAAGGGAAGCTAGCACCAAGATTCATTGGACCGTTCTGTATAATGGCGCGAAGAGGCAAGGTAGCCTACCAGCTAGACTTACCCAAGGAATTATCCGATGTCCACGACGTGTTCCACGTCTCGCAATTGAGGAAGTGCGTGAGCAACCCAGAGAAATAAGTATCCCATGAGAGCATTGACGTACAGCCAGACCTCACTTATCGGGAACGTCCCGTAAGAATAATAGAGGAGTCTGAAAGGAGAACCCGACATAAGACCACCAAATTCTTCAGAGTACAGTGGAGCAATCACACCGATAGTGAAGCTACTTGGGAAAGAGAGGATCTTCTTCGGACCGAGCATCCACAATTATTTAAGGATCAGCTGAAATCTCGGGGACGAGATTTTTCCTAAGGGGGTAGGTGTTGTGACACTCCAAAATTTTTGATTTGGTTTTCATCAAAAACTTTATTGGATTCAAAAGGAGGGACTTTAAAAAATTCTCTTTCAGAAAATCCTTCCTCTTAAAAATTTCCTTTCACCCTTGGCAAGGATTTCCTTTCCTTTTAATTTTGGTGTTAAAACTTTTGGAAGCTTTTCTTCTGGTTATTTCCCTCTCAACTTAATTATTTTCAAAAAAAGAAACCCTAGGAATTTTTGGGACTTCTTTTCTTTTGAAGACACCCATGGTTTTACCATGTCTCCTATAGTAAATATTCTCAAAATTCATCCCTCCATTTTTGAACAATCTGAATTCTCTGTCTCAACTAGTCCAAACAAGTTTTGGATTTTATTTAAATTATTTTTCTCCCCAAAAACATTTCTGCCATTTATTTGAGCTTAAGTGATTTTCAAAGCAAGTGTCACTTTGCCTTTGAGTTTTTATCCCAAACCAACTTCCCTGGATTGTCTTTAGTACCCACAACCTAGAACCATCTTGATCCACTCTTCTTCTTTTCAAATTTTTCAAATTTCACTCACTGCAAGTTTGGACCAGATTTGCCAAATTTGGTGAAATTCATATCTACACCTCTCCAAAAATTCCACCAAAATTCAGGAAGCCTACTGGAGCAATGAGAGACCACTCCACCAAGTTTCAGCTGAAGGAAAAATCCCTAGATGCCAAAAACATTCTGTCGAACACCTGAGTTGCACTGTTCTTGGCATAGTTCAGTAAAATTCAGTTTTACAGTGTCGATTTCTTCAGAGTTACAGGCACATGCTGACAGTGCCTTTGGCTCGACGCTCGCAGCCTCTCCCCTCTTGTCCGGATGCTGCACACGCGTGCTTGGAGCCTTCCTGGCGTCAGTAGCGCGCTGGCCCGCCCTCGCCGGCGTCTTCTGCGGCGTCGGGACCTCCCATGGCGGCCGACAGAAGGCACACCCCGGCAGAACGCCGTTTTGGCGCCGCCCAAAGCCTCCTGGCCCTCCGTGTGTCCTCATGCATGCCAGCGCATGCCCGTGGCACCCTCACTGCGGCCCGGCAAGCACGGAATGTGCTCCCTGCCGCCGACGGGCCCGCGCCGCCCCGTTCCGTCGAGCTCGCCCCTAACACCCCCTCCAAGCTCGCTTAGCACCCAAATGGAACCAGTAGAACTCCGTAATGACGCCCAACTCCCTAAACCTCCCCGACCAAGCTCTGCGCCGCCATAACCTTCACCGGAGATCCCCGTTCACGGCCACCGCCTCGGATCGCCTATAAAAAGGACCCCGAGCTCGCTCACGAGACCCACACCTCCACTACGCCTCTCCAGAACCCTGCCAAACCACCAGGAGGACCTCGAGGAGGTCTCCTCCCCCAACTCCGTCCGCCTCGCCCCGCCTCGGCCTCCACCTTGATTCCCTACGGTGAGGCCATCTTCGGCGCCCAAAACTCGTCCGTAGCCTTCTCTTGCACCCAATGCTCTAACCCCCACCTCAATTTGATCCTTGCAGCCCTCTTCGGCGAGACCCGTCAACGCCCGAACCACCATCCGCCGGAGTCAAGCCCGCCGTCGACGTGGTGCTCACCGGCGACCAACACCACCACCCACCATTGCGGAAGGACACGGTGAGCACGTTGGTAATCCCCGATCACCCTGCCTCGCCGTGGATCGCCGCCGGCGACCACCGCGGCTCTCGGGCACCGGCGAAGTCTGCCGCCTCGTTTTGAAAATTTAAACCTGACAGGCGGGACCCGCTGTCAGCCTCTCTATTCTGTCTAAGCGAAGCGTTTTCTGAAAACGTCTTCTGCCAAATACGCCTTCCCTCTGGGCTGGCGTAGTTTCTGCCGAAGCGCTTTCTGTTTTTATAAACTAGCGCCTGAAAACTTTCTGTTTCATTACAGATACGTCCTTGGATTAAAACCCTTATAACTTTTTAACAGAAAGGAATTTTTGAGTGATTCTTTTTCTGTCCTCTTCAGATTTTTGTCTAGTTTTTTATCATATTTATTTGAAAAATATTTGGAATACTTTCTGTGCACTTCTTGGTATTTACGATAGCGCATATATTTTCTTTATATCGTAGATACCGAAGGAGGTGACGGAGCCGCGAACTTCACCGAGCTAGGCTCCGACTACTCTGAACCAGGCAAGCATGTTTGAACTTTTGATATGATGAGTGTCTTGGCATGTCTTGCATGTAGTTAGTTTCATGGCATGTTGATGAGCATACCGATGAACGTTACCTTTATGAAATGTTGAAGTAAGTGAGTTCGATGATCCATAAGTGGATGGAGGTGAGTATGAATGGCCATGTGTTGGCATGAGGATGGGTAAGATGGCAGTGTTGTAGCATGGCAGTCTTATGCCAGACTATGTGACTTCAGGGTCAAACCGTACCGGTCCAGTTCCTCCCTTTTCCTTCCCTGTACTACCACTTGTTTTCCGCAAGGAATATGGCTTAGTAAGTTGCAAACCGCTTTCCTGGTACACACCAAAAAGGAGAGGCCGGGATGATGGTTCCATGGCCCTGGATTAAAGCCAGTTATCCGGTCAGGGGGCATGGGTGTTTCCGGTTGGGACCGAGAGGGGGGCACCCCTTAGAGCGCGCATATATAAATTTGATCCCATGCTATTCGAGATTGTGATCACCCCATCTCAAAAGTTTTTCTTGGACGATGTCTAGGGTGAGTCCTGGCATCGAGAGGTAGGATGGGTGTGTACTGGTTAGCTGCGTTTTCTTCCGAAAAACCGTAAACGGAACTAGTCCCTCGTGACTACGGAAATCCGTTGGCTGTGGGAATTTTTTTGTACAAACTCTGCAGAGTCATATATTCCTTGAATCATCTATTCCATGTCCACTTTCGTATCATCTTGGACTAACAGTATCAGTTTGATGACAGAGACTCCAGTGAACCCCATGAGTACTAAGCCGGCTAAATGTTATTCCTGTGGATGGACTAACCTGTTTATTATCATGAACTGAATATTTATTATGAGTATTGTTTATTTGTGACTAAAGCCCTTTCTGTGATGTCGCTCAGACGTCCGACTGTGGCCTTTCTTTTAAAGCCCTTTCTGTGATGTCGCTCAGACGTCCGACTGTGGCATTTCTTTTAAAGCCCTTTCTGTGATGTCGCTCAGACGTCCGACTGTGGCATTTCTTTTAAAGCCCTTTCTGTGATGTCGCTCAGACGTCCGACTGTAGCATTTCTTTTAAAGCCCTTTCTGTGATGTCGCTCAGACGTCCGACTGTGGCATTTCTTTTAAAGCCCTTTCTGTGATGTCGCTCAGACGTCCGACTGCGGCATTTCTTTTAAAGCCCTTTCTGTGATGTCGCCCAGACGTCCGACTGTGGCATTTCTTTTAAAGCCCTTTCCGTGATGTCGCTCAGACGTCCGACTGTGGCATTTCTTTTAAAGCCCTTTTTGTGATGTCGCTCAGACGTTCGACTGTGGCATGATTTTTCCTGTTATTATTTGTTCACCCTCCGTGGCGTCGCTTCAGACACACGATCGGTTCTCATATATTTTCTGTCGGGATTTCAGGCGGACTACAGCCGTTTCCCTCGTACTTACTTCATTGTGCAAACATTATCAGTGTGCATTGGGAATATTATTCATGACGCATCCATGCATGCATTTGTTATATCTTATGTCCGAACTGTCTTGCGAGTACTTTCAAAGTACTCACTGGCTTGTTGATTTGGCCAGATGCTGACGAAGGCGATCTCATGGATGAAGAGTTCGATAGCGAGTCCGACGCCTAGAGGAATCCGAGTCAGTCTCGTGCGACCCTGGTCTTGGTCTCAGTTTTATACCCGCTTCCGCAGCCCGAAAAAATTTATCGAGCCTCACCTCGACGCTCGATGAGATGCCAGTTTGAGAATCGTGTTACCACACTCCCCATTGTGTTATTCCACCACCACTATATCCTCGAGTCAGTAGTATACCACCACACCATTGTGTTATGTCCGCCATTATGTATAATCATTGGCGCGCTTGTAATAATTCATTGAGCAGCCCTAGCTCAACCCTGTAATATATTCTATGCTACTGGCTTATTGTATCAAGTATTTGTCTACCAGTGAGGAGGATTTTCTCTCATACTGGACTCAAAGATTGGTTTCTCAATAAATATTTTTATTGGAAAACCGGTCGTGACAAACCATTGCACATACCTCGGTATGTAGCCGCTAAGACCGCCGAACCCCAACTCCTCTGTCTGATCTGATCCGCCTCCCCGCCTTGCCATAAGAAATTTTGTACTTGAACCCGGCGAAGACTTTTGTCTGGACTGCCTTCACTTCCATAGCTTTGCCCTGCACTATCTCATCATAAAACAACCGATCAATAAGCGTGGATGAAAGGTTGGCATGATCTTGAGGGATGCAGGGAATAAGACAAGTGTGATTAACTAAGTCACTTATCACCCAACTTGTGACATACTTAGGGAGAAAGCCGTGCACCCTGACGGGACAATCTGCATTCTTGCATACCATTGTCAGGAATTTCTGACTGGACACCTGAGCTGTGAAAACCCTTTGTGTGGACATTACCCAGTTAATTATTGCATCCTTTAGGGCTTGCTTGTTCGAATACATAGCACCCGTCGCAATATTGTTCTGGTGATATTGCCAGCCTGAATCATGTCCATCATTCACGGTCATTGCAGATGAGAAGTCATGATTCCACGATGCAGGATTTGGGACCTCCTCTGCATTTTCTTCTTCATCTGACTCGTCAGAATCATCGGCATGACCCCTTTCAACATCGGTGTCTTCTTCTTCCATCTGGTCCTACATGTGCCCATCTACCTCGTCAGCGTCCACCTCGCCATTGTAATCACCATCGACATTTCCTCCTTCTACCTGACTACTCTGCCCTGGTTCATAACCATAAGCATTTCCTCCTTCCACCTGACTGCTCTGTCCTTGTTCGTAACCATCATCTCCAGCATTTGACATAGATAACTGCCTCCCTACACTGCTATGACCAGGATTGTAGCCACCCCGCCTTCATGTGCAGTGACCTCCTTCACGACGGGAAGCACTAAAGCAACATGATTGCATCCCCTTCGTTCACAACCTTGTAATCACCGTACCCATTCGGAGTCTCGCTCTATCAGCCTCAAATAAAAGTAATTATTGTACTTGACCGTGTCCATAATGCATGAACACCGATGGTGTGTGTTTCAGTATCAAGACCTAAACTTGCCGCAATCCATTCTTTCAACTGACAGACAGACCATATTTGAGGTGCGCTCATTGGCACATCTATGTGAGTAAATTCACTCAGATCTGCTTCCATCTCAGTTGTTTGGACAGTACCAGGACCATAGCAAAATCTGAACTTCACTACATCAGACATCTCGGCTCACCTATTTTTTTCAAGAACGAAATACAATTCACTAACAAATATTAGACATGTCTATATATGAAGGAAATATGCCCTAGAGGCAATAATAAAGTTATTATTTATTTCCTTATATCATGATAAATGTTTATTATTCATGCTAGAATTGTATTAACCGGAAACATAATACATGTGTGAATACATAGACAAATAGAGTGTCACTAGTATGCCTCTACTTGACTAGCTCGTTAATCAAAGATGGTTATGTTTCCTAACCATGAACAAAGAGTTGTTATTTGATTAACGAGGTCACATCATTAGTTGAATGATCTGATTGACATGACCCATTCCATTAGCTTAGCACCCGATCGTTTAGTATGTTGCTATTGCTTTCTTCATGACTTATACATGTTCCTATGACTATGAGATTATGCAACTCTCGTTTGCCGGAGGAACACTTTGGGTGCTACCAAACGTCACAACGTAACTGGGTGATTATAAAGGAGTACTACAGGTGTTTCCAATGGTAGATGTTGGGTTGGCGTATTTCGAGAATAGGATTTGTCACTCCGATTGTCGGAGAGGTATCTCTGGGCCCTCTCGGTAATACACATCACATAAGCCTTGCAAGCATTATAACTAAGATGTTAGTTGTGAGATGATGTATTACGGAACGAGTAAAGAGACTTGCCAGTAACGAGATTGAACTAGGTATTGGATACCGACGATCGAATCTCGGGCAAGTAACATACCGATGACAAAGTGAACAACGTATGTTGTTATGCGGTCTGACCGATAAAGATCTTCGTAGAATATGTAGGAGCCATTATGGGCATCCAGGTCCCGCTATTGGTTATTGACCGGAGACGTGTCTCGGTCATGTCTACATTGTTCTCGAACCGTAGGGTCCGCACGCTTAACGTTACGATGACAGTTATTATGAGTTTATGCATTTTGATGTACCGAAGGTTGTTCGGAGTCCCGGATGTGATCACGGACATGACGAGGAGTCTCGAAATGGTCGAGACATAAAGATTGATATATTGGAAGCCTATGTTTGGACACCGGAAGTGTTCCGGGTGAAATCGGGATTTTACCGGAATACCGGGAGGGTTACCCGAACCCCCCGGGAGCCAAATGGGCCTACATGGGCCTTAGTGGAAAGGTGAAAGGGGCTGCCATGGAGGGCTGCGCGCCTCCCCCCTACCCTAGTCCTATTAGGACTAGGAGAGGTGGCCGGCCACCTCTCTCTCTCTTTCCCCCTTGGAGTCCTAGTTGGAATAGGATTGGAGGGGGGAGTCCTACTCCCGGTAGGAGTAGGACTCCTCCTGCGCCTCCCTCCTTGGCCGGCCAGCCCCTCCCCTTGGATCCTTTATATACGGGGGCAGGGGGCACCTCTAGACACACAAGTTGATCCTTGAGATCGTTCCTTAGCCGTGTGCGGTGCCCCCTGCCACCAAATTCCACCTCGATCATACCGTTGTAGTGCTTAGGCGAAGCCCTGCGTCGGTAGTACATCAAGATCGTCACCACGCTGTCGTGCTGACGAAACTCTTCCTCGACGCTTTGCTGGATCGGAGCCCAAGGATCTTCATCGAGCTGAACGTGTGCTAAGAACTCGGAGGTGCCGGAGTAACGGTGCTTGGATCGGTCGGATCGGGAAGACGTACGACTACTTCCTCTACGTTGTGTGATCGCTTCCGCAGTCGGTCTGCGTTGGTACATAGACAACACTCTCCCCTCTCGTTGCTATGCATCACCATGATCTTGCGTGTGCGTAGGAAATTTTTTGAAATTACTACATTCCCCAACAGTGGCATCCGAGCCTAGGTTTTATGGTTTGATGTTATTTGCACGAGTAGAACACAAGTAAGCTGTGGGCGATACAAGTCATACTGCCTACCAGCATGTCATACTTTGGTTCGGCGGTATTGTTGGACGAGACGACCCGGACCAACCTTACGCGTACGCTTACGTGAGACCGGTTCCCTCAACGTGCTTTGCACATAGATGGCTTGCGGGCGACTGTCTCTCCAACTTTAGTTGAACCGAGTGTGGCTACGCCCGGTCCTTGAGAAGGTTAAAACAGAGTCTATTTGACAAACTATCGTTGTGGTTTTGATGCATAGGTGAGATGAGTTCTTGCTTAAGCCCGTAGCAGCCACGTAAAACTTGCAACAACAAAGTAGAGGACGTCTAACTTGTTTTTGCAGGGCATGTTGTGATGTGATATGGTCAAGGCATGATGCTGATTTTATTGTATGAGATGATCATGTTTTGTAACCAAGTTATCGGCAACTGGCAGGAGCCATATGGTTGTCGCTTTATTGTATGCAATGCAATCGCGATGTAATGCTTTACTTTATTACTAAGCGGTAGTGATAGTCGTGGAAGCATAAGATTGGCGAGACGACAACGATGCTATGATGGAGATCAAGGTGTCGCGCCGGTGACGATGGTGATCATGACGGTGCTTCGGAGATGGAGATCACAAGCACAAGATGATGATGGCCGTATCATATCACTTATATTGATTGCATGTGATGTTTATCCTTTTATGCATCTTATCTTGCTTTGATTGACGGTAGCATTATAAGATGATCTCTCACTAAATTATCAAGAAGTGTTCTCCCTGAGTATGCACCGTTGCCAAAGTTCGTCGTGCCCAGACACCACGTGATGATCGGGTGTGCTAAGCTCTACGTCCATCTACAACGGGTGCAAGCCAGTTTTGCATACGCAGAATACTCAGGTTAAACTTGACGAGCCTAGCATATGCAGATATGGCCTCGGAACACAGAGACCGAAAGGTCGAGCGTGAATCATATAGTAGATATGATCAACATAAAGATGTTCACCATTGAAAACTACTCCATCTCACGTGATGATCGGTTATGGTTTAGTTGATTTGGATCACGTGATCACTTAGAGGATTAGAGGGATGTCTATCTAAGTGGGAGTTCTTTAAGTAATTTGATTAATTGAACTTCAATTTATCATGAACTTAGTCCTGGGAGTATTTTGCAAATTATGTTGTAGATCAATAGCTCGCGTTGTTGCTTCCCTGTGTTTATTTTGATATGTTCCTAGAGAAAATTGTGTTGAAAGATGTTAGTAGCAATGATGCGGATTGGATCCGTGATCTGAGGTTTATCCTCATTGCTGCACAGAAGAATTATGTCCTTGATGCACCGCTAGGTGACAGACCTATTGCAGGAGCAGATGCAAACGTTATGAACGTTTGGCTAGCTCAATAAGATGACTACTTGATAGTTTAATGCACCATGCTTAACGGCTTAGAATCGGGACTTCAAAGACGTTTTGAACGTCATGGACCATATGAGATGTTCCAGGAGTTGAAGTTAATATTTCAAGCAAATACCCGAGTTGAGAGATATGAAGTCTCCAACAAGTTCTATAGCTAAAAGATGGAGGAGAATCGCTCAACTAGTGAGCATGTGCCCAGATTGTCTGAGTACTACAATCTCTTGAATCAAGTGGGAGTTAATCCTCCAGATAAGATAGTGATTGACAGAATTCTCTAGTCACCTTCACCAAGTTAGTAGAACTTCGTGATGAACTATGATATGCAAGGGATAACAGAAACGATTCCCAAGCTCTTCGTGATGCTGAAATCAACGAAGGTAGAAATAAAGAAAAACATCAAGTGTTGATGGTTGACAAGATCACTAGTTTCAAGAAAAGGGCAGAGGGAAGAAGGGGAACTTCAAAAAGAACAGCAAGCAAGTTGCTGCTCAAGTGAAGAAGCCCAAGTCTGGACCTAAGCCTGAGACTAAGTGCTTCTACTGCAAAGGGACTGGTCACTGGAAGCGGAACTACCCCAAGTGATTGGCAGATAAGAAGGATGGCAAGGTGAACATAAGTATAATTGATATACATGTTATTGATGTGTACTTTACTAGTGTTTATAGCAACCCCTCAGTATTTGATACTAGTTCAGTTGCTAAGATTAGTAACTCGAAACAAGAGTTGCAGAATAAATGGAGACTAGTTAAGGGTGAAGTGACGATGTGTGTTGGAAGTGGTTCCAAGATTGATATGATCATCATCGCACACTCCCTATAAATTTCGGGATTAGTGTTGAACCTAAATAAGTGTTATTTGGTGTTTGCATTGAGCATGAATATGATTTGATCATCTTTATTGCAATATGGTTATTCATTAAAGTCAGAGAATAATTGTTGTTCTGTTTACATGAATAAAACCTTCGATGGTCATACACCCAATGAAACAAGTTCGTTGGATCTCGATCGTAGTGATACACATATTCATAATATTGAAACCAAAAGATGCAAAATTAATAATGATAGTGCAACTTATTTGTGGCACTGCCATTTAGGTCATATTGGTATAAAGCGCATGAAGAAACTCCATGCTGATGGGCTTTCGAAATCACTTGATTATGAATCACTTGATGCTTGCGAACCATGCCTTTTGGGCAAGATGACTAAAACGCCGTTCTCCGGAACAATGGAGCAAGCAACAGATTTGTTGGAAATCATACATACTGATGTATGTGGTCCGATGAATATTTAAGGCTTGCAGCAGGTATCATTATTTTCTGACCTTCATAGATGATTTGAGCAGATATGGGTATATCTACTTAATGAAATAGAAGTCTGATACATTTGAAAAGTTTATATAATTTCAGAGTGAAGTGGAAAATCATCGTAACAAGAAAATAAAGTTTCTACGATCTGATCGTGGAAAAGAGTATTTGAGTTACGAGTTTGGTCTTCAGTTAAAACAATGTGAAATAGTTTCACTACTCACGCCACCTGGAACACCACAGCATAATGGTGTGTCCGAACGTCATAACCGTACTTTATTGGATATAGTGCAATCTATGATGTTTCTTACCGATTTACCACTATCGTTTTTGGGGTCATGCATTAGAGACAGCTGCATTCACGTTAAAAAGGGGCACCATCTATATCCGTCGAGACGACGCCTTATGAACTATGGTTTGGCAAGAAACCAAAGTTGTCGTTTCTTGAAGTTTGGGGTTGCGATGCTTATGAGAAAAAGTTTCATCCTGATAAGCTCAAACCCAAATCGGAGAAATATGTCTTCATAGGATACCCAAAGGAGACTGTTGGGTACACCTTCTATCACAGATCCTAAGGCAAGACATTCGTTGCTTATAATGGATCCTTTCTAGAGAAGGAGTTTCTCTTGAAAGAAGTAAGTGGGAGGAAAGTAGAAAACTTGATAAGGTAATTGTACCTTCTACCTTATTGGAAAGTAGTTCATCACAAAAATCTATTCTTGTGACTACTACACCAATTAGTGAGGAAGCTAATGATGATGATCATGTAACTTCAGATCAAGTTACTACCGAATCTCGTAGGTAAACCAGAGTAAGATCCGCACCAGAGTGGTACGGTAATCCTGTTCTGGAGGTCATGTTACTTGACCATGACGAACCTACGAACTATGAGGAAGCGATGATGAGCCCAGATTCCGCGAAATGGTTTGAGGCCATGAAATCTGAGATATGATCCATGTATGAGAACAAAGTTTGGATTTTGGTTGACTTGCCCGATGATCGGCAAGCAATTGAGAATAAATGGATCTTCAAGAGGAAGACGGACGCTGATAGTAGTGTTACTATCTACAAAGCTAGAATTGTTGCAAAAGGTTTTTTGACAAGTTCAAGGTGTTGACTACGATGAGAGCCTCTCACTCGTATCTATGCTTGAGTCTGTCCAAATCATGTTAGTAATTGCCGCATTTTATGAAATATGGCAAATGGATAAACAAAACTACATTCCTTAATGGATTTATTAAAGAAGAGTTGTATATGATGCAACAGAAGGTTTTGTCAATCCGAAAGGTGCGAACAAAATGTGCAAGCTCCGGCGATCCATCTGTGGACTGGTGCAAGCATCTCGGAGTTGGAATATACGCTTTGATGAGTTGATCAAAGCATATAGTTTTATACAGACTTGCGGTGAAGCCTGTATTTACCAGAAAGTGAGTGGGAGCACTACAACATTTCTGATAAGTATATGTGAATGACATATTGTTGATCGGAAATAATGTAGAATTATTCTGTAAAGCATAAAGGAGTGTTTGAAAGTAGTTTTTCAAAGAAAGACTTCGGTGAAGCTGCTTACATATTGAGCTTCAAGATCTATAGAGATAGATCAAGACGCTTGATAAGTTTTTTCAATGAGTACATACCTTGACAAGATTTTGAAGTAGTTCAAAATGGAGCAGTCAAAGAAAGAGTTCTTGCCTGTATTATAAGGTGTGAAGTTGAGTAAGACTCAAAGCCCGACCACGGCAGAAGATAGAAAGAGAATGAAAGTCATTCCCTATGCCTTGACCATAGGTTCTATAAAGTATGTCATGCTGTATACCAGATCTATTGTATACCCTGCACTGATTTGGCAAGGGAGTACAATAGTGATCTAGGAGTAGATCACTGGACAGCGGTCAGAATTATCCCTAGTGAAATAAGGATATGTTTCTCGATTATGGACGTGATAAAAAGGTTCGTCGTAAAGGGTTACGCCGATGCAAGTTTTGACACTAATCTAGATGACTCTAAGTCTCGGTCTAGATACATATTGAAAGTAGGAGCAATTAGCTAGAGTAGCTCCATGCAGAGCATTGTTGACATAGAAATTTGCAAAATACATGTGGATCTGAATGTGGCAGACCCGTTGATCACACCTTAGTACTCTTTGGGTGTTAATCACATAGCGATGTGAACTAGATTACTGAATCTAGTAAACCCTTTGGGTGTTGGTCACATGGCGATGTGAACTATGGGTGTTAATCACATGATGATGTGAACTATCGATGTTAATCACATGGTGATGTGATCTAGATTATTGACTCTAGTGCAAGTGGGAGACTGAAGGAAATATGCCCTAGAGGCAATAATAAAGTTATTATTTATTTCCTTATATCATGATAAATGTTTATTATTCATGCTAGAATTGTATTAACCGGAAACATAATACAAGTGTGAATACATACACTGGTGGAAAAAGGGCCTTTGGTCGCGGTTCGCAACTGCCATTAGTCGCGGTTGCGCAACCGCGACCAAATAGGCGCGACTAAAGGACCCCCACTTTAGTCGCGGTTGCTTAAGAACCGCGACTAAAGGCCCGTCCACGTGGGCGCCAGGCGGCCGTCGGGGCGGAGGACCTTTAGTCGCGGTTCTTCTGGCCAACCGCGACTAAAGGCCGCCACAGGTTTAGGGTTTTAGCCCCCTCCCCCCCCCCAAACCTGTTTTCTGTTTAATTTGTATTGTTTTATTTCTTTTGTGCTTTATTTTAATTTTGAAGGAGTTTCACATATTCTACGGTACTACATACATGCATATGAATGTACAATTTCAAACAAATTTGAAATTAGAACCAAAAAGAATTCAAGAGGAATATACAATATATATTCAATATCATCGGATGACCATATACAATTTTGAACAAGTTTCCATACATAATTTAATGCATATAAAGTTCTACGTCCTCGTAATGGTGTTCTCCTTTACGATTGAGGACTTCCCTGCTGAACCATCCAGCTAGTTCCTCTTGAAGTGGTCGGAAGCGAGCTTCTGGACTAAGCATCATCCGGAGGTTATTCCTCTGAGCATTGGTATCACTCGGAACCCGCTCAGAGGTGTATCTCCGGATCATCTCACAGACATAATATCCACATAGATTGGTCCCCGCTGGCTGAATATCCCCAGCATTCTTAGGCTTTGACCTTTTGAATTCTAGCTCTTTTTTGAATTCACCGACCTTTGTATCTACGAATCGTCTCCAAACCCTACGAGGCATAGAAAATTAAATGAACAAGAGAGTTATTAGTTACTTGATATTAGGAAATGAACGAAATAGGCCGATCGATATAGAGCGCAAATGAATGAAAATAATTACTTCTGCAGCATTCTTCTCATGCCGCCCCAAAGCTTTGGATCCTTATTCAGAGAGTCGTGGACGAGACATTCTGAGGTGTCAACTTTAATTTCTAGCAGAATCCAGTGGAACCTGCGGACACGATACATGCACAGTACGTCATGCATAACTCATCGATTAGCCGGCCACATACCATGCATGGAGTAAACAAAAGAGAATGTGCTCAAGACAGAAACACTCACCCAAAATGGTAAGGAAATAGAATATCACTTTTGAGTTCCTGCTTTGTAAGAAACTGCCACAGGTCTGCCTCCATGTCGGTGGGGTGATGCTCCAACACATATTCATTAACGATGTGTGGGTCAATGAACCCAACATCATGGATGTTCCTTACTCTGCATTCCTTAATCTTCATTCTGCATGTATAATAGCGGACACAACAATATAGTTAGGACATATATATATAGTGCAGGCAATATGAACGAGATGGGGTAGAAATAAATCACTTACAGAACGTAGCAACTGATGATAGATTTGTCGAGCTCGCGCAGATTGAAAAGCTGGAACAATTCACTCAGAT
This sequence comes from Triticum monococcum, assembly GCA_034509565.1. Lineage (NCBI taxonomy): Eukaryota > Viridiplantae > Streptophyta > Magnoliopsida > Poales > Poaceae > Triticum > Triticum monococcum. Next base: position 617,861,603 of record CM067846.1, read on the forward strand.
GAATTTGTACATAGTAATGTTTGAAGTGATGCTCATATCTAACTTCCGCATAAATATATTCTTTGGCGTTCTTATTTTTTATGTAACCCTTGTACCATTTTAGTCAGAGAATGGCCGTCCATACATATCGTTGATTTCCTTCCGATCATGCCTTTTCCACTTAGTCTCCCCTCGTGCCGCGATCGAGGAAGACCAATCGGCTTAAGGTCAGGAACAAAGTCAACACAAAACTCAATTACCTCCTCATTTCCATAGCCCTTGGCGATGCTTCCTTCTGGCCTAGCACGGTTACGAACATATTTCTTTAATACTCCCATGAACCTCTCGAAGGGGAACATATTGTGTAGAAATACAGGATCGAGAATGAAAATCTCTTCGACTAGGTGAACCAGGAGGTGCGTCATAATATTGAAGAAGGATGGCGGGAACACCAACTCGAAACTGACAAGACATTGGATCACATCGTTCTGTAACCGTGGTAGAACTTCTGGATTGATTACCTTCTGAGAGATTGCATTGAGGAATGCACATAGCTTCACAATGGCTACTCGAACATTTTCCGGCAGGAGCCCCCTCAAAGCAATCGGAAGCAATTGCGTCATAATCACGTGGCAGTCGTGAGACTTCAGGTTTTGGAACTTTTTCTCCGCCATGTTTATTATTCCCTTTATATTGGACGAGAATCCAGACGGGACCTTCATACTGCTCAGGCATTCAAAAAAGATGACCTTCTCTTCTTTGGTCAGAGCATAGCTGGCACGACCTTGAAACCATTCCGGATGACGGTCATCAGGGTCTTTCAAACGTTGCTGGTCCTGCCGTGCTTCCTTTGTATCATTTGTCTTCCCATACACGCCCAAGAAGCTTAGGAGGTTCACGCAAATATTCTTCGTAACGTGCATCACGTCGATTGCAGAGCGGACTTCTAGGACTTTCCAATATTCTAGCTCCCAGAATATAGATTTCTTCTTCCACATGGCTGCGTGCCCGTCAGCTCCCTTCGGAACTGATTGTCCGCCAGGACCCTTTCCAAAGATGACTTTCAAATCCTTGACCATATCAAATACCTCAGCACCAGTGCGTTCCGCAGGCTTCGGCCGGTGATCTGCCTTGCCGTTGTAATGCTTGCCTTTCTTTCTTACTGGATGAATTTTCGGAAGAAATCGACGATGCCCAAGGTACACGTTCTTCTTACAATTTGGCAAATGTACACTTTCAGTCTCATGTAAGCAGTGCGTGCATGCATTGTATCCCTTATTTGACAGTCCCGAAAGGTTACCAAGAGCAGGACAATCGTTGATGGTTACGAAAAGCAACGCTCGTAGGTCAAATTCCTCTTCTTTGTGCTCATCCCACACACGGACAACAGGTCTGCCCCACAGCTGTAAAAGTTCATCAACTAATGGCCTTAGGTACACATCGATGTCGTTGCCGGGTTGCTTCGGACCTTGGATGAGCAGTGGCATCATAATGAACTTTCGCTTCATGCACAACCAAGGAGGAAGGTTGTAGATGCATAGAGTCACGGGCCAGGTGCTATGGCTGGAGCTCTGCTCGCCAAAAGGATTCATGCCATCTGTACTTAGACCAAATCTTATGTTCCTTGCGTCAGCTGCAAAATCTTTGAACTCTCTGTCGATCTTTCTCCATTGCGTTCCATCTGCGGTGTGTCTCAACTCCCCGTCCGACTTACGGTCCTCTTTGTGCCATCGCAACAACTTGGCATGCTCTTTGTTCCTGAACAGACGTTTCAACCGTGGTATTATAGGAGCATACCACATCACCTTGGCGGGAACCCTCTTCCTGGGTTTCTCGCCCTCAACATCGTCACCAGGGTCATCGCCTCTGATCTTATAACGCAATGCAGTGCATACCGGGCATTCATTCAAATTCTCGTATTCACCGCGGTAGAGGATGCAGTCGTTGATGCATGCATGTATCTTCAGAACCTCTAAACCTAGAGGGCAGACAACCTTCTTTGCTTCGTACGTACTGGCGGGCAACTCGTTATTCTTTGGAAACATATTCTTCAACATTTTCAGCAAGTTTTCAAATGCCGAGTCAGCTACACCTGCCTGTGCCTTCCATTTCAGCAAATCCAGTGTGCAGCCCAGCTTTTTCAGACCATCATCGCATCCGGGGTACAACGACTTTCTGTGATCCTCTAACATGCGATCCAAATTCTCCCTCTCCTTTTCAGTTTCGCAGCGTCTCCGTGCATCAGCAATGGTCCGACCAAGATCATCAACGGTCTCATCACGTGCCTCTTCTTCACCTTCACCTTCCCCTTCACCTTCCCCTTCACCTTCAGCATCCTCCATGAAAGTATCACCGAAATGAGCAAGATAGCTTTCATCGATGAAATCATCCCCTTCTTCATCTTCTTCCATTATAACCCCTCTTTCTCCATGCTTGGTCCAACAATTATAGCTTGGCATGAAACCGTGCCGAAGCAGGTGCAGGTGAACTTCTCTTGAGGAAGAGTAACCCTTCTGATTCTTACAGTCAACACATGGACAGATAACAAAACCCTTCTGCTTGTTCGCATTAGCCACTACGAGGAAATCTTTCAAACCCGTAGTGAACTCGCGGGAGAGTCGGTTACCGTACATCCATTGCCGATTCATCTGCATTATTATAATATAAAATATATAATTAACCATCATGCATTTGTTAAACTAACTAGCTATAAACAATAGAAATTAAACAATGAACAACACACATGCATATTTTATCAATGACACACATGCATGAAAGGTTCAAGTTGCTAACCGCGATCGAGGAGGAAAAAATAAATGAGGAACCTCAAGTGTGGCTCCAACACTTCATATCATGTTTGTTTCACGCTCTTAGGGCATTTCATCAAACACCTTGTGTGCATAAGAGGAACCAAAAGCAAACCTACACCCCCTTGTGAAGCTTGCGAAGAGAAGTGGCACCAAATGGCTAAGTGAGTGTGCTGAACTGGTATATATAGGGGAGGAGCTTTAGTCGCGGTTGGCCTGGCCAACCGCGACTAAAGGCCTTTGGGCACCTTTAGTCGCGGTTGGCCTGGCCAACCGCGACTAAAGCCCCTCACGTGCACCGGCTGGCCACCGAGCGCCCTGGGCCCAGGCCTTTGGTCGCGGTTCGTCTGCCGAACCGCGACTAAAGACTTCATTAGTCGCGGTTCCTATAGTTTCGCGACTAATGGGGCTGGACGGAAGCCTCTTTTTCTACCAGTGATAGACAAATAGAGTGTCACTAGTATGCCTCTACTTGACTAGCTCGTTAATCAAAGATGGTTATGTTTCCTAACCATGAACAAAGAGTTGTTATTTGATTAACGAGGTCACATCATTAGTTGAATGATCTGATTGACATGACCCATTCCATTAGCTTAGCACCCGATCGTTTAGTATGTTGCTATTGCTTTCTTCATGACTTATACATGTTCCTATGACTATGAGATTATGAAACTCCCGTTTGCCGGAGGAACACTTTGGGTGCTACCAAACATCACAACGTAACTGGGTGATTATAAAGGAGTACTACAGGTGTCTCCAATGGTAGATGTTGGGTTGGCGTATTTCGAGAATAGGATTTGTCACTCCGATTGTCGGAGAGGTATCTCTGGGCCCTCTCAGTAATACACATCACATAAGCCTTGCAAGCATTATAACTAAGATCTTAGTTGTGAGATGATGTATTACGGAACGAGTAAAGAGACTTGCCAGTAACGAGATTGAACTAGGTATTGGATACCGACGATCGAATCTCGGGCAAGTAACATACCGATGACAAAGGGAACAACGTATGTTGTTATGCGGTCTGACCGATAAAGATCTTCGTAGAATATGTAGGAGCCAATATGGGCATCCAGGTCCCGCTATTGGTTATTGACCGGAGACATGTCTCGGTCATGTCTACATTGTTCTCGAACCGTAGGGTCCGCACGCTTAACGTTACGATGACAGTTATTATGAGTTTATGCATTTTGATGTACCGAAGGTTGTTCGGAGTCCCGGATGTGATCACGGACATGACGAGGAGTTTCGAGATGGTCGAGACATAAAGATTGATATATTGGAAGCCTATGTTTAGACACCGGAAGTGTTCCGGGTGAAATCGGGATTTGACCGGAATACCGGGAGGGTTACCGGAACCCCCCGGGAGCCAAATGGGCCTACATGGGCCTTAGTGGAAAGGTGAAAGGGGCTGCCATGGAGGGCTGTGCGCCTCCCCCCTCCCCTAGTCCTATTAGGACTAGGAGAGGTGGCCGGCCACCTCTCTCTCTCTTTCCCCCTTGGAGTCCTAGTTGGAATAGGATTGGAGGGGGGAGTCCTACTCCCGGTAGGAGTAGGACTCCTCCTGCGCCTCCCTCCTTGGCCGGCCAGCCCCTCCCCTTGGATCCTTTATATACGGGGGCAGGGGGCACCTCTAGACACACAAGTTGATCCTTGAGATCGTTCCTTAGCCGTGTGCGGTGCCCCCTGCCACCAAATTCCACCTCGATCATACCGTTGTACTGCTTAGGCGAAGCCCTGCGTCGGTAGTACATCAAGATCGTCACCACGCCGTCGTGCTGACGGAACTCTTCCTCGACGCTTTGCTGGATCGGAGCCCGAGGATCGTCATCGAGCTGAGCGTGTGCTAAGAACTCGGAGGTGTCGGAGTAACGGTGCTTGGATCGGTCGGATCGGGAAGACGTACGACTACTTCCTCTACGTTGTGTGATCGCTTCCGCAGTCGGTCTGCGTTGGTACGTAGACAACACTCTCCCCTCTCGTTGCTATGCATCACCATGATCTTGCGTGTGCGTAGGAAATTTTTTAAAATTACTACGTTCCCCAGTAATATGTATTACAAAATATTAACGGAGCAACTAATACAATTCACACACCTACAAGTATATTACAAATATTTTCCGGAGCAACTACAAATATTTACAGATTTTAATATTTGACTGCCTATATTACGGATTTTACCGGAGCTACTCCAAATACTGACACACTCCTACATACTTCACATCCACATATAGTAGGGAATATTACTGCAGCAACTACACATTTTTACACAAATAATTAGTTGACATCTAAATATATTTACGTATACTACCAGGGCAAATAACAATAATCACATACCTAATTTATTTCACATCAAAACATATTAACAAATACTACCGGAGCACCTACAAAAAATAAAATGTTTGCTGAAATATACCCTTGAAGCGTGCGTGGGAACGAAGAACGACGAACGACCGCCACCAAACTGCCGGTGCATCGCCTCCAACGAAGAATGACGAACGAGGAGCTTCACCTCCACCACCTCCACCACACTGCCCCAACTTCACCACCACCACCTTCACCTCCACGAGCTACCAAAATGCTCACCACGACCACCACGAGCTACCCCATCAGTAGATCGAGGACTCTTTTGGCTGCCCTAACTAAGTTGAATCCATTCACGGTGCCAAATCCACAAAAAACTGGCTCATTTAGGTGTAGAAATTGAAGGTATCTTCGTGTACAAAGAGGAGAAGGAACGAGCAGAGGAAAAACAGATATGCTCAAGTGGGAATAAAGGAGGAAGCAGCCGCAGGGAGCCGGGCGTGCTGCGACGTGGGGCAGCACCCTGTCGGCCCGCAGCTGGCCGATCGGCACGCGGTAGGCTGACAGGGGCTCACCCCGTGACCGCCGCGCCGATAGCTCCCCCCCCCCCCCCCCGCGACGTGGCCTGCCCAGTGCGTGCGCGACACGTGGCAGGCGGGGCAGCTGTCGGCCGGCTACTGGCCGACTACACCCAGTCGGCCTGCAGCGGGCCGACGGTGTATTATTTTTGAAAATCATTTTTTCAGCGTAATATTTGTGCAAATTAATAAAAAATGTATTATTTAAAAAATTAGCAATTTTTAAATGCACGATGAACTTAATACCTGATGAACATTTTTGAAAATTCGGAAACACTCTTTATAATTACATGAAAAAATTAATACATGATGAACACTTTCTAAATACATGAGAATTTTTTAGTTGCACTATTTTTTTAATAAACCATTTAATTTTTTAAATTACACAATGAACAGTTCTTTAATATGCATTGAACATTTTTAAAAAAAATATAAAGTTATACTAAAGCAACAACAGTTAATATGGATTGGACTTGGAGAGAGGTACATTATCTCCACCATGTTTACTATCGGGACCTTCTAGAGAAAAGGGAACAACTGTCGGAACATGTATTTTTTTCCTTCGACTGAAACTATCTGTGCCGTGCGTTGCGTCCTGGGCCAGGCCCAACACTGGATGTTTTGTAGACGAGACGCTAGGCGCACCCTAAGCCCGCATTATTTCTGAATTTATTTTAGGATTTCCGGCGATGCGCTTTCAGTGGGAGGAGACGTTTTCGTCGACGACGAGACGCCTACGGTGATTTCGTAAATCTCAAGATGATATGCCGGCTCAGTCTCTCGGAGGTGCTCATAGGGGTAGGGTGTACGTGTGTGTGTTCATAGGATGAGTGTATGCGCGTGTATATAAACGCTTGTGTCTGTACTGATGAAAAAAAAAAGCCCAGAGTAGCACTATTATCTTGTTGAGAAATGACTGAAAACCCGTCACGATCATGATCGTTTACGTAGCACGTACGCTTGCCCCCAATATACCGCCCGCCTGCATATGTGTCCCCCCACAGCATAAATTCAAGCTTGAAAGCCATGGCCAAGTGTAGCTGTCGGCTGGGGAAGTATCCACATCCATAGACACGGCGGCCTGTGAGATCGACCGCCTGCCGGAGGAGCTCCTGGTGCGCGTGATCTCGCTCACGTCACCGGTCGAGGCCAACTGCGCAACCGCCATCTCCCGGGCCTTCCGCATGGCCGCTGACACCGACACCGTCTGGTCCTGCTTCGTGCCACGCGAGCTTCCAGGGTTCGCCAAGAGGGAGATCTCCCCGGCGCCGGCGTCCAAGAAGGCGCTCTTCAAGCGCCTCTCCTGCCTACCCGCCTTTCTCCCACGGAAGCTCATGGTATTATTCACCCCCATTATCCTGCTTTGTAAACTATAATGTTTTCCTTTGAAAAAAAAGGTTGAAACTCTCGGCCTCTGCATCATTCCGATGAACACATTCATTTTAAAACTTCTATATAACTATGTTTTTTCTCAACGAATATATGTTTTTGTACTTGTGGTGCAGCACATGAGGCTGGACAAGGCTACCGGCGCTAAGTGCTTCATGCTTTCTGCCGAGATACTGCAGATCACCAAGCACCAAGGCTACGTATGGGATTGGACTCCTCTTGGTTTTGATCGCAATGCGTGCCACATTGGCAAAAGATTAAAGCCATTTCCATGTAGCGAATTCGGTCTAGCGCCGCTTAACAATTGTCTTGATAATTATATCATATGCTTATGAATCTTATGTATTATATTTGTCTAATCAAAATTCTTTATTAGATTCCGACATGTCGCGACGTTTAGAAATCCATGGCAAGATAGAAATCCGTGGCAAGATACACTGCAAGATGCTCTCGCAAAAGGTGATGTACGCCGCTTACATGGTGTTCAAGCTAGGACCCACTTCGTTTTATGGGATAGACTATCCATTCCAGGAGGCGTCGATTAGCGTTGGAGGACGTGGATCAACCTCGATAGTTTGCCTCCAAAGCTGCATGGAGGATGAAGGCGATGGGGGTGAGTCACCTCGGATACATGTCTTGGAATCACCAGACCGTGCACATAGAGTAGTACGGTGTCCACGGGTAATTACTCTTGGAGAGGATATGGTACTCCCTCGGAAAAGGGCCGACGACTGGATGGAAGTGGAGCTGGGTGAGTTCTACAACGAGGAAGGCTACGATGAGGATGTATCTGTCAGTTTAACGGAGACAACTGTGACCAAGAAGTATGGTCTTATTGTGATGGGCGTGGAGTTTAGAAATAAGTTACAAAAGCCAACGGGGTTGTAGGGGATCAGTAAAAAAATCTTGGAGCTAAGAAAAGATATCATTTCTGTAGTTTTGGTAACATTACTTAATGAGGCCGAGACCACTAGGCATTATATAGGAAGCACTATGAAGTGGGATAACTGCTAGCACATGTTTTATCCTGAAAATATGTCTAATGTCAAGCCGGTTTGTACCGTGTACATAGCTGACAAAAAGGATAAAGGAAATATAATAATGCAAATATCTTGAATGAAATGTAGGATAACATTTCAACTTGGCAGGAAAATTTTGAGCTTGTTCAGGCAACGGCCAGGCCCTGCGTTGGGCACTTATTAAACTCTCCGACTCAGCCATGGTCTAAGCTTCCTGCATATGAGTACAATTTCCGAATGATCAAATCACGCGACGAGAACATTGGGGAGTAGAGAGATCGATCGAGAGCCGCGCGTGATCGAGACACTAACCACTTGCGAGATGAAGCTCCTGGTCCACATGGTCTCACACTCTCACTCCCCTCATTAGCCGCCATCCTCCAAATCTTTTTCCTCTCCCCCCAAGGCCCCAACCGACATGTCGTCCTGGATGGTGAAAAACTGAGTGGTGCATGGTCCAGGGTGAAATAGCCCACTTATCCCTCCAACGGGTTTAATTCACTTGGGCCTTCACCCTTTTTTTTTCTTATGTTAACTACTCCTTCTTTTACTTGTTTACCATGACTAGGTGGTCAGATTTGTAGTGACTTGCATATGAGTAGAATATTTGTCCAAAACAACTTTTGTGAAGATCATATTGAACTAAGGCTTACCCTATGTCTCTACTCTTGCCTAGTTATTCAGGTGTGGATAACACTAACGTCAGTGGTCAATATTGAATTACATGAACTAGCCAACTTATCCAAATGTCTAAACTAATGGGCAAGAGCGAGCAATATATTACAACACTTTCTCTCATGCCTAAGCTGCTCAAAGCCATAGACGTGGGATCATTGTAGGTTGCAACTACATTTTATTAAATAATGCATTAGCCGGGTCTTAAAATCGAGACATCTTAGCATTCATATCATATTGAGTTACATGCTCTAGTTAGTTCATTCAAATGTCTGAACTTATAAAAAGAGTGAGCAATATATTTTAAGAGTCAAAAGACTATATGCTCTGGGTAACTCTTCTGAAGGAAAGTATGTACGTGCAAATCCTACAAGTGGGCATCTTTGGCATGAATCAGCACTATGAACAACTTAAAAAGACTCATCTCCCTTGACTGGCTGTGCATCCTCCATGTATTTCAAAAAGAAGGTGATTGCAACTCTAGATATGCTTATCAATTGTCTTACGCATTGTAAATTATTGATTTACAGAAATCCGTGCACTTTTCCTAGACATTCCACCTTGCAAGATACACCAAAGGTTGACTCTTATGACTGATAACATTATGTGTGCTACAAATGTTGAACAATCGCAGCCAAACACATGCCGGCTTGCTTGTTCTTTTACGGCAACTCCAACGGGCCAACCCAAACATATACAAATTTTATCTTGTGCATTGTAAATTATTGATTTATAGAAATCCGGGCACTTTTCCTAGCCATTCCAGCTTGCAAGATACACCAAAGGTTGACTCTTACGACTGATAACATTTTGTGTGCTACAAATGTTGAACAATCGCAGCCAAACACATGCCGGCTTGCTTGTTCTTTTAGGGCAATTCCAACGGGCCAACCCAAACATATACAAATTTTGTCCGCCTTTTGTCCGTTTAGGTGGTCAGGCAGACAACAAATGTCTGCCCATTTCTTTTTCTTTTTTCATTTTTTTAAAAAATATTTACGCCGCCAAAGTCACTTACATGAATTAAATTAAGAAAACACAACTAGAAATTAAATAAACACTAGATCTAACTAGGGTAGCCGCCAGAGCACGCGCGCACGGTGGCGCTGGAGCCTACTACCCATCCTTTTCATCGATGAGGTCGATAAAGGTTGGAGGCGACCATGGCCACGTAGTGTGGGTGGTGGTGGTGGCTCTACCGCTGGTGCGCACGGTGTCATAGATGATGCCTCCTGCTTCTCGTCTGCGGGCTCCTCCTCTGGCTCTGGCGTCGCTGGCAACGTGGAAGTCCATGTCCACCTCTGCCCCAATAGTGGTAGTAGTGGCCACGGCTCCAGCTCCAGCTCCAAAGTGGGGACGGGAACGGTGGCATTCATCACCGATGCGTGGAGCGCTAGGGGTAAGGTCGGGCCAGAGCGCGAGCTCATCCAACATGGAGGCCTCGAGGGACTGCTTGGGTGCGTTGTCCTCGGCCTCCTCCTCCTTCACCATAGGAAGCCATGACTTCTTGAGCATTGGAGCACTAGCGTGAGGTGGCGTTGGACCATGCGCATGTGCGAAACACGAGTGGCAGCGCTGGTCATGCTCACCGGCGAACCATGTGTCCTAGTAGGGGGACTCCTCAGCGAAAATCGGATCATTGAGGAGGTTGCCCGGAAGTACTGGCGGTGGATATCTGCCACCCGTGCACGACCAGAGGCCGGAATGGCTGGTACAGGAACCCTTTCTGGGTTCAAGTGCTAGCCGTTCAGTAGGTGCACATCGGGCAGGGCACTAGGATGGCCGCCTCCAAGTACATGCGGTCCAGCCACGGCAGCAGAGCCCTCGGCGGCGTCAAGGTGAACGAGGCCGTGTAGCGCCGCCCTGAGGAGGAGCCGACCTCGTGGTTGTGCTCCCTTGGAGTCCACTTCCACAACACCGCGACAGTGGTTGGCTAGGGTTACTGTTGGCTTTGGCTGGGTGGGGGGGGGGGGGGGGGGGGGCAGAGTGGGCGCCTTCACATGCGACATTTAAAAGTACTAGGATGGACATGAAGTGGACGTGCGATGCGTCTGTCTCCTATCCACGAGGACGCAAACCAAAAGTCAAATTTGGGCTGGAAATGAGACCACGCTGACACGAAACATGAAATGAGTCGTCACATTGGGCCGTGTTTTCTATCCACGCGCTCAAAAACAGACATGAGCGGATGAAATGCATTGGAGTTGCCCATAGAGTAGACTTTTGTTGTTGTTTAGTCTCACGAAGAACAAATCTTGGGAAATCTACCTAGTTATAGATTTGTTGACAAGGTAGCAAATGTAATCATGGAATTTTTGACGTTTCAGGGTAAGATTTGAAGAATGTGGTTGTAGATGCTCTTATGCTTTGGACACTGTACAGATGCAGGGGCTTATATATACGCGCACACACATACTCTATCCCTACGAGTACCTCTGAGAGCCGGCATAAAAAATCCTGAAATAAGTTCAAGAAAATGAGAACATCGGGACTTAACCTGGTGGGCTGAAAATACCACTGCCCTTCTAACTATACAACCACAGGTTGGTTCACAAATGTCATGAAATGTTTGAAATGTAATATGGTATGCACATAAAGAAATCAGTGACACACTACTAATAAAATGTAACATATAATACGTGAAACAGAAACAATTTTGTATTATTTCAAAGACAAACAAATGCAACAACATACACATGAACAAATCAACTACACGCTACAGCTCGCTTGAGTATCATTTATTTAGTAATGATACGAATTTTTGTTGAGAAACTGATACAGAGTTGCCGAGAGCGAACCCACCCTACATGAACTTGGCCTTGATAGCGTCCACCTGCCCGTTGTCGATCCGGAAGGCCTTGGCCAGCACATCGCTAGGCACTGGCGGCGCGGCAGCGAAGAGCGTGGTGGCTATGACTTGTGTGCCCTGGAGCTGGCTGTTGAAGCCGGCGATGACGGAGGCGGGGCCACGTCCCCTATTCTGCTGGAAGTGCACGAGCCCACGCGGGAAGACGAACACGTCTCCGACGGTTACGGTCTTAGTGAAGAGCTTGTTGGCGGTGGTGATGAAGCCCACCTCGAGGACTCCTTGGGTGACGAAGATGATCTCGGTGGCGCGCGGGTGGGTATGCGGCGGGTTTTGGCCTCCCGGCGCGTAGTCGATGCGTGCCATGGACACGCCAAGCGTGTTCACCCCAGGGAATGACTGTACATTCGCCGCCGTGACGTTCGACCCTGCCGCATTGTTGGTGTTGCCAGCCCTCTTGAGACCGGCGAAGAAGAAGTCGTCCGCAGTGATGTCCGTCTTGCACGGGAACCCGTTCAGCTTGATCGCTGCCGCCATTCATTTTGACGAAAACACCGCATCAGCAAGAACCGGCACAAAAGATGCAAGAACGAACTTGAGAAAGATGATGACTCACGGGATGCCAAGTCGGCGACGCAGACGTCCTGAAGCATGTCGGCGTCCCCGGCCAGGGAGGGGGCAACGAGCGCGAGGAGGACTACAGCGGAAAGCTGAAGCATCGCCATGATCGCTTGGCCAATGCTGTCTTGCTATCAGCTTGCTGGTGTAGTTGTGAGAGTGCTTCTTGGGTGTGGAAATTAGCAACGGTAGGAGCTGGTACTTATAGGCAGTGTGGTCTGTGTATTGAACTTTGGATAGCATCGCCATCTCAAGGTCGTATGCTCGGATGGGGAGGGAAACACGCAAGTTTGGAGCCAATGGGGATATACTAGTTGTTTTTGCACTCCTTGCAGGCTAGTTACTGCTGCACATGCGTTCTTGAAACGATCCATGCATGATCCATCCATTCGATCGGTGGTATATACCCTGTTGGAGACAACAGACCCAAGTTTCTTGGGTCTCCATCGTCCTCGTGGGAGGAGTTGCACATGCTAGTTTATACCATGCTGTTATCAAGTTGAGCTTATTTCTTGGGGGTGACAAGCTGTTCATTTGGATCAGAGAGGAGTCATTTGGTCAATGACTCCATGAAATTATCCTTATTTTCCTGTGGCTTCTGACTTTTGCTGCTCGCGAGGCTGAGCTGGGACAGCTCTCGTACGGAGAAGAATAGAACCAACGGTGGTGGAATTGTCTGACCTAGTCTTCCAAGCTCATGTTATGAGACTGAGACTGAGACCTAGTCTTCCACGTTCTAGTGTTGTGGAATCGATCAAGTTGATCTCCTTAAATACACAAACCGGGTGGCCGACGACCATCTGTAAAATTCACAAACCGGTTAAAAAGCCAAGCGACTTATGCTGACCAATCAGACGCAAACCCTGGCGGCTACAGAGCAAATCAATAGCTGGCCGGCCGTCTCTATCACTGATAATATGTGCTTGCTCGTGGACAAGGAAGGAGACACTCTCTGCCTTGTCCGAAAGCTCACCGCCGTCTAACTGTTGTCCTCTTCCGGTCGCAGCCAGTCTTTGCAGCCGCGAACTTGGCATTCTTATTTAGGGCCGGTGGTTTGAGATTGTACAACGCGCGAGTATGAAACAATTATCTCGTTGAGCAGGCTTGCGGGTCTGCTGCTCCTTTTAGGTAAGTTACTGTTGGAAGCTAGCAAAGGTTGGCCGACGCAGGCTTGCTTTGCCATGGCGCCATGCTAACACCCTTATAGTTAACAAGTAATCCTAGTCCTACTTAAGGTTTCTCCTGTTTTGAATGGAACAATGACATGTTGGGTTGGGGCAGGTTCAAATTATGCAACCTATCTATTAGAAATTGTGCGCATGCTAAAAGAAAAAGAAAGACACAAAAGGCTCACGAGTTAATTTTTCGGAAAGGTCTCTCTAGCTTTATATACGGAGTATATGTATGTGCTTCCAATGACTGTGTAAGATTTGGGGCTACAGCTTGATTCCCTTGAGTGGGCTTTTTGTGGCAACGCTGGCCTTGCTGATGTTGACCGTGTGCATTGATTTGCTCCTCGTATACATGGTAATGTCCTGTTGTGATGTCCACATTAGGATTGTGAGTGTGTACGCGTATCGATGCAATATGCTCAGGCTTGCAGCAGAGACTTCTTCATCGAAAGTGGGGGCAGCAGTACAAGATTAGTCAGGTTTTGTGTTGCCTTTGAGCACAAGGTCTCGAACTCCAGAGTGAAAAATCTTGTCCTGATCTGCGTTGATTTTACCCGTCAGTGGTAGTGTTTCACATCATATTCCTATTGGAGGCATTATCTAGAGTGCCCTTGCGCGCCCATTTTGATGTATTCTCTTGAGGCGGCATATGAGTCAATGAAATGTGACAATTATATTTTCTTTAAAGGACCACTAGGTTAGCTAGGTTAGTTTTCCTTGCAATATTGCAGATACTACAAATTGAAAGAATTGATTTGCTCAATAGATTAGCACAAGTTTTTAGACATGCAATTAAGTTTCTAAGTGGAATGAAGTAAATGCCATGGAGATAAAGGAGAAAAGAGGATGCTCAAGAGTTTCTTCTCTCTTGACAACGTTAGTACTGGTATGGCCCACCTCTAGTGGCCCTATAGACGTTGGAGGCGCAATGGACCCTGGTCTCTCTCTGGTTGGAGGGCTACCATCGGATCTGAGTATTGAGGGGGTGGCCGTGTCTTTGCTTTGGAATTGGGTCATTTCTACTCTGTCTCACTCTAGCGCCAGCAGATCACATGTGAAGTTTTTGCCTCACGACTAGGGTGTATGTATTCACTGGGTTGTTTTGGAGCGGTCGACAACCGTGAGTCTATTCGAGCAACACCAATGGTGCTCATGTGTGAGCGTCATCGGATGTTGAGGCAAGATGCTCTAGCTTGCAGCAGGGACTTCCTCAGTGAAAGTGGGGGTGGCAGTACACTCAAGTTTGGTGATTTTTTTTAGCACAAGGTCTCGAACTCCGGAGTAAAAAAATCTTGGCCTGTCTTGGTTTTGTTTTACCTGTGAATGGTACTCTTCACCCATGATCTAGCCTCCGTGGGTGGATCTAGCTACGTCGACCCTCGCGACATTGTTCCCTTATTGGAGGCATTGTTGTTGAAGCACTTTTCCCATAGTCTGAGTCATGTGATCATTTTAATGTATTCTCTTGAGACGACATTATGAGTCAATAAAATGCGCCCTTTATTTTTCTATAGAACCACTAGGTTAATTTTCTATGCAATATTTTAGAAGAAACAAACTGATAGAAATGGTTTTGCTCAAAAACTTAGCACAAGCTTTAGAACATACTATTAAGTTGCAAAGTGGAATGAAGTACATGTTATGTAGAGACAAGCAAAAAGAGGGTGATCAAGAGGTTATTCTCTCTTGCCAACGTCAATACAGGTACACCCCTCCTCTAGTGGACCTATGAACCTTGGAGGCGCGACGAACCCCTAGTCCATTTACGGTTGGAGGGTGTCCGTCGGATCCGAGCAATGAGGGTGTGGCATTGCCCTTGCTTAGGAATTAGGACATTTTTCCTGCTCTGTCTCACTCTAGTGTCGGCGGATGGCATGTGAAGTTTTTGTCTCCCGGCTAGGCTGTATGGGTCGACTGGGTTATTCTGGAGCACTTGACAATCGTGCGTCAATTTGAGCGCCGGCAATGGTATTTGTGGTGAAAGCTTTGACATTGGCATTTGGGACAGTGGTGGCTCTAGGGATGGTTGGCTTTTAGTTCTTGGATATGATATTATTCCTCCTCGGTGGTTGAGGGTGGAGGATCATTGAGTTGTGATGCTCGAAATGTTTCTTAGGGGTCATAGGTTGTATGTGACTCCAACGATGGCTTTGGCCCAGGTATGTTGGTCCGACAATATTGATGACTTTTGGTCCGCGACGAGTAAATGTAGACTCATTTTAGCAGGAATGGAGCGGCAATAGTGTGACTACTACTTATTCTGCTGGTAATAGACCAAGGGCTTCATAGGGACTGACTTGTACTTTTATCTTTTGTAGGGGTATTTTCTATCATTTTAGAGTTTATTATATTGATTTGAGTGCTTTGTCGCATTTTTTTTACAGAAATACAACCGTCCATCCACAAGTCGAACAAATACACTAGCAGAGTTCACATACACTCCCTCTTTCCCAGAATACAGGATGCATGAATTTTCATGAAAGTAGAACATATGTATGTTTGACCAAGATTATAGAATAAAATATCAACATCTGCAATACAAAAAAAATACTTTTCATGATGGATCTAGTGATATAGTGATAATAGATACTAATACTTTTTCTAAAAACTTGATCAAACATGCACAAGTTTGAATTTTGAAAAAACTATACACCTTACATTTAAATGGATGAAGAATTGATTAAGTGCGGCCCCTTTTAGGACAGTATTACCTAACGAGGTCCATAAGTTCATGCCTAAACCAAACCCATAAATCTGACTGACACCATCTCAACCCCAGGTGCACACGGGACATGCTCATGGTCTTAGATCATTGTATAGGTTTTAAAGAGCTCTTTCATTATTTTTAAAGACTCAAGAGAAACGCAAAATCGGACCCCCTATTACTATAACCTTTAAATTCAATCCGATCTGGAAAATAACCCCTTTGCCAACCATAGCTGCCACGGAAGTATCCTTGCCAACACCTTGGCCATCTTCCTCGTCCCCTTCCGACGGGTTCACCGGTGGCATAAGGAGTGGGTACCGCCCCTTTTGGTTTTCTAGTTCTAGTAGGTCTTGTTTCCCTTAAGTTTTGGTTCCCTAGCATCATCAGTGAGAAAGTGGAAGCGTTGGTGCGTGGGAACAAGGCCTCTCCGTACCTTGACGCAACCAATCTAATGCCAACGAATGGCATGCGAGGGTAGGTGTCGACATATTAGTTGCCTATCATCGAAACTTAGTAGCTGGTATGTCAATCAAGGGAAGCATTTAGTTGGCTCTCCGTGTGCCAACTTCAACCTCTTACCTTAAATTGTTTTGCGGCATGGTCCGATTTCTCTAATCCTCTGGAATAGTTATGAATTGCAAGTCTTTGTTGTCTGGAGTTATGTACCAAATGATGTTCCTTCAATGGTTACTAGATATCGCTTCTAACTACGAGTGAGTATTGTGATCTTCAAAGTCTGGTTGATGAGCGCGTCTACAGGTGCCACTTTCCTTTACTGCTAGTTCATGTATAATTTTCAATCCCTGGTGGGCGACGTACAATTGAAAAAAGAAGATAACTAGTAAGATGTTCGATGTAATTTTTTTTGCTAGTTGTTTGTATCTTGTTATCTTTTCATTACCGAAAAAGGCTTTCGCCCCACTTTATAGATAAAGCAAACCACCAGAGCCATATAGTAACACAAGGTTCACCCACACACACCCACAGAGCAGCACAACACGAAGTACAAGGGGTTCTGCTGAGGGCACAGCTCAACAAGCCCTGAAAATAAACAAAAAAAGGGGGGGGGGGGTACAACCGCAATGTTCAACATAGCAACGAAGGATCTAATCCGGCTCGGGGGGTGGCGGAGGGAGCGGCGGAGCAAAGCGGAGAGCCATCAGACGAAGGTCGGTGATGATGGAGGAGATGGTATCGCGATCCTGGTGACGGCTAAGCGGCCGCCAAAGCTGCAAGAAGCCACACAATTTGAACACAACGTCAGTAGCACGTCGAAGGGGGACCCGTTGAATGACAAGCTTATTTCGAACGGTCCACAGAGTCCAGGCGAGCACCCCAATGAGCAACCACCTAATGTGGCGGCCGGACAGGGGGGGGGGGGGGGGGTGGACTGAACCTCAGAGAGGAGATTAGGGAAGTTGGTATGACACCAGTGGCCACCGATGACCTCTCGGAGGCAGCCCCAAAGAAACTGGGCGGAAACGCACGAGAAGAAGATGTGATTCGAGGTGTCGGAGTAATGGGCCACGGGTAGGCCAACCCGAGTCCCATAACCTTTCAAGACATCGGGGCAGGCTGCGCCCCTCAAGACCCCGGGGCGAAGAGCCGCCTACTGAGGAGTCGACGGCAGGGCGGCCGACTGCCCACTCACGGCCGAGTCCTAGGGACGACTTCCAGAGAAGCCGGCTTTGGGGAGTCGGCCGGCGACTCCAACAAACCATGACCTCATCGAAGGGGACGGGGCAGGGGCGTGGCTACAGTGAAGCCCACTCCCCGCCCCTTACCAAGGGCAGGCATGGCCACAACACGCCGTACCCGGGAAGATCTCCGTGCGGCGTGGCATTGTTATCCGGCCGGCCCTGACATCAGCACCACAGTACCGAGTCCTGCGCCCACGACGGCTTATCTGTACGGTCTGGAGGCAGCGGGGCCCACCCGTCAGCGAGACCTCGGGAGACGGCGGGAGAACCGCCAGTCGGACCCGTCGGGAGTCGGCCCGGGGAGTCGGCCGAGCCCTCCCCTGGGGCATACACACCATTAATCAAGATGAGATGGGGAGTGGCCACAATGATCGCCCGCCAGGCGGCGGGGCTGTTGCCACGACCCCATGACCAAGCCAACGTCATCAGAAGCACGGCTACAGTAATCAGCACCCGCCAAGACCCGCCCACGGCGGACGCGGCTTGTCGGCTCCGTATCAGACCAGTCGGTGGGGCCCAGCAGTCGGCGGGCCCCAGCAGTCGGCGGAGAAGTCGGAGGTCGGAGGCACTGACGGCTGGGCCCGCGCCTAATCAAATTACCATTGTACCCCTGGGGGGTAGGCCTAAACAAACCCCCCAGGGCACCCATGCAAAGGGGGGGGGGGAGCCGGTAGCTCTAGACCATACCAGATAGAAGGAGAGAGCTAGCCTTGCCCTCTCCTACTGAAGGAAATATGCCCTAGAGGCAATAATAAAGTTATTATTTATTTCCTTATATCATGATAAATGTTTATTATTCATGCTAGAATTGTATTAACCGGAAACATAATACATGTGTGAATACATAGACCAACAGAGTGTCACTAGTATGCCTCTACTTGACTAGCTCGTTAATCAAAGATGGTTATGTTTCCTAACCATGAACAAAGAGTTGTTATTTGATTAACGAGGTCACATCATTAGTAGAATGATCTGATTGACATGACCCATTCCATTAGCTTAGCACCCGATCGTTTAGTATGTTGCTATTGCTTTCTTCATGACTTATACATGTTCCTATAACTATGAGATTATGCAACTCCCGTTTACCGGAGGAACACTTTGGGTACTACCAAACGTCACAACGTAACTGGGTGATTATAAAGGAGTACTACAGGTGTCTCCAATGGTAGATGTTGGGTTGGCGTATTTCGAGATTAGGGTTTGTCACTCCGATTGTCGGAGAGGTATCTCTGGGCCCTCTCGGTGATGCACATCACATAAGCCTTGCAAGCACTGCAACTAATATGTTAGTTGTGAGATGATGTATTACGGAACGAGTAAAGAGACTTGCCGGTAACGAGATTGAACTAGGTATTGGATACCGACGATCGAATCTCGGGCAAGTAACATACCGATGACAAAGGGAACAACGTATGTTGTTATGCGGTCTGACCGATAAAGATCTTCGTAGAATATGTAGGAGCCAATATGGGCATCCAGGTCCCGCTATTGGTTATTGACCGGAGACGTGTCTCGGTCATGTCTACATTGTTCTCGAACCGTAGGGTCCGCACGCTTAACATTACGATGACAGTTATTATGAGTTTATGCATTTTGATGTACCGAAGGTTGTTCGGAGTCCCGGATGAGATCACGGACATGACGAGGAGTCTCGAAATGGTCGAGACATAAAGATTGATATATTGGAAGCCTATGTTTGGACATAGAAAGTGTTCCGGGTGAAATCGGGATTTTACCGGAATACCGGGAGGGTTACCGGAACCCCCCGGGAGACTAATGGGCCTATTGGGCCTTAGTGGAAAAGAGAAAAGGGGCAGCCCACAGTTGGCCGCGCCCCCCCCCCCCCTTCCCCAAGTCCTAGTAGGACTAGGAGAAGGGGCCGGCCCCCCTCTCTCTCCTTTCCCCCTTGAGAGTCCTAGTTGGAATAGGATTGGAGGGGGGAGTCCTACTCCCGGTAGGAGTAGGACTCCCCCTGCGCCTCCCTCTCTCTGGCCGGCCAGCCCCCCTCCCTCCAACCTTTATATACGGGGGCAGGGGACACCCCAAGACACACAAGTTGATCATTGAGATCGTTCCTTAGCCGTGTGCGGTGCCCGCTGCCACCAAATTCCACCTCGATCATACCGTTGTAGTGCTTAGGCGAAGCCCTGCGTCGGTAGTACATCAAGATCGTCACCACGCCGTCGTGCTGACGGAACTCTTCCTCGACGCTTTGCTGGATCGGAGCAAGAGGATCGTCATCGAGCTGAACGTGTGCTAAGAACTCGGAGGTGCCGGAGTAACGGTGCTTGGATCGGTCGGATCGGGAAGAAGACGTACGACTACTTCCTCTATGTTGTGTGATCGCTTCCGCAGTCGGTCTGCGTTGGTACGTAGACAACACTCTCCCCTCTCGTTGCTGTGCATCACCATGATCTTGCGTGTGCGTAGGAAAATTTTCGAAATTACTACGTTCCCCAACAGTGGCATCCGAGCCTAGGTTTTATGGTTTGATGTTATTTGCATGAGTAGAACACAAGTGAGTTGTGGGCGATACAAGTCATACTGTCTACCAGCAGGTCATACTTTGGTTCGGCGGTATTGTTGGGTGAGACGATCCGGACCAACCTTACGCGTACTCTTACGCGAGACAGGTTCCCTCGATGTGCTTTGCACATAGATGGCTTGCGGAAGACTGTCTCTCCAACTTTAGTTGAACCAAGTGTGACTACGCCCGGTCCTTGAGAAGGTTAAAACGGAGTCTATTTGACGAACTATCGTTGTGGTTTTGATGCGTAGGTGAGATGAGTTCTTACTTAAGCCCGTAGCAGCCACATAAAACTTGCAACAACAAAGTAGAGGACGTCTAACTTGTTTTTGCAGGGTATGTTGTGATGTGATATGGTCAAGGTATGATGCTGATTTTATTGTATGAGATGATCATGTTTTGTAACCGAGTTATCGGCAACTGGCAGGAGCCATATGGTTGTCGCTTTATTGTATGCAATGCAATCGCGATGTAATGCTTTACTTTATTACTAAGCGGTAGTGATAGTCGTGGAAGCATAAGATTGGCGAGACGACAACGATACTACGATGGAGATCAAGGTGTCGCGCCGGTGACGATGATGATCATGACGGTGCTTCGGAGATGGAAATCACAAGCACAAGATGATGATGGCCATATCATATCACTTATATTGATTGCATGTGATGTTTATCCTTTTATGCATCTTATCTTGCTTTGATTGACGGTAGCATTATAAGATGATCTCTCACTAAATTATCAAGAAGTGTTCTCCCTGAGTATGCACCGTTGCCAAAGTTCGTCGTGCCCAGACACCACGTGATGATCGGGTGTGATAAGCTCTACGTCCAAATACAACGGGTGCAAAACAGTTGCACACGCAGAATACTCAGGTTATACTTGACGAGCCAACCATATACAGATATGGCCTCGGAACACGGAGACCGAAAGGTCGAGCGTGAATCATATAGTAGATATGATCAACATAACGATGTTCACCATTGAAAACTACTCCATCTCACGTGATGATCGGTTATGGTTTAGTTGATTTGGATCACCTGATCACTTAGAGGATTAGAGGGATGTCTATCTAAGTGGGAGTTCTTAAGTAATTTGATTAACTAAACTTAAACTTATCATGAACTTAGTACCTGATAGTATCTTGCTTGTTTATGTTGATTGTAGATAGATGGCTCGTGCTGTTGTTCCGTTAAATTTTAATGCGTTCCTTGAGAAAGCAAAGTTGAAAGATGATGGTAGCAATTACATGGACTGGGTCCGTAACCTGAGGATTATCCTCATTGCTGCACAGAAGAATTACGTCCTGGAAGCACCGCTGGGTGACAGGCCTGCTGCTGGAGCAACGCCAGATGTTATGAACGTCTGGCAGAGCAAAGCTGATGACTTCTCGATAGTTCAGTGTGCCATGCTTTACGGCTTAGAATCGGGACTTCAACGACGTTTTGAACGTCATGGAGCATATGAGATGTTCCAGGAGTTGAAGTTGATATTTCAAGCAAATGCCCGAATTGAGAGATATGAAGTCTCCAATAAGTTCTATAGCTGCAAGATGGAGGAGAACAGTTCTGTCAGTGAGCATATACTCAAAATGTCTGGGTATAATAATCACTTGATTCAGATGGGAGTTAATCTTCCAGATGACTGCGTCATTGACAGAATTCTCCAATCACTGCCACCAAGCTACAAGAGCTTCGTGATGAACTATAATATGCAAGGGATGAACAAGACTATTCCCGAGCTCTTCGCAATGCTGAAAGCTGCGGAGGTAGAAATCAAGAAGGAGCATCAAGTGTTGATGGTTAGCAAAACCACTAGTTTCAAGAAAAAGGGCAAAGGGAAGAAGAAGGGAAACTTCAAGAAGAACAGCAAGCAAGTTGCTGCTCAGGAGAAGAAACCCAAGTCTGGACCTAAGCCTGAAACTGAGTGCTTCTACTGCAAGTAGACTGGTCACTGGAAGCGGAACTGCCCCAAGTATTTGGCGGATAAGAAGGATGGCAAAGTGAACAAAGGTATATGTGATATACATGTTATTGATGTGTACCTTACTAGAGCTCGCAGTAGCACCTGGATATTTGATACTGGTTCTGTTGCTAATATTTGCAACTCGAAACAGGGACTACGGAATAAGCGGACGCTAGCAAAGGACGAGGTGACGATGCGCGTGGGAAACGGTTCCAAAGTCGATGTGATCGCGGTCGGCACGCTACCTCTACATCTACCTTCGGGATTAATATTAGACCTAAATAATTGTTATTTGGTGCCAGCGTTGAGCATGAACATTATATCTGGATCTTGTTTGGTGCGAGACGGTTATTCATTTAAATCAGAGAATAATGGTTGTTCTATTTATATGAGTAATATCTTTTATGGTCACGCACCTTTGAAGAGTGGTCTATTCTTGTTGAATCTCGATGATAGCGATACACATATTCATAATGTAGAAGCCAAAAGATGCAAAGTTAATAATGATAGTGCAACTTATTTGTGGCACTGCCGTTTAGGTCATATCGGTGTAAAGCGCATGAAGAAACTCCATACTGATGGGCTTTTGGAACCACTTGATTATGAATCACTTGGTACTTGCGAACCGTGCCTCATAGGCAAGATGACTAAAACACCGTTCTCCGGTACTATGGAGAGAGCAACAGATTTATTGGAAATCATACATACCGATGTATGTGGTCCGATGAATATTGAGGCTCGTGGCGGATATTGTTATTTTCTCACCTTCACAGATGATTTAAGCAGATATGGGTATATCTACTTAATGAAACATAAGTCTGAAACATTTGAAAAGTTCAAAGAATTTCAGAGTGAGGTTGAAAATCATCGTAACAAGAAAATAAAGTTTCTACGATCTGATCGTGGAGGAGAATATTTGAGTTACGAGTTTGGTGTATATTTGAAAAATTGTGGAATAGTTTCGCAACTCACGCCACCCGGAACACCACAGTGTAATGGTGTGTCCGAACGTCGTAATCGTACTTTACTAGATATGGTGCGATCTATGATGTCTCTTACTGATTTACCGCTATCGTTTTGGGGTTATGCTTTAGAGACGGCCGCATTCACGTTAAATAGGGCACCATCAAAATCCGTTGAGACGACACCTTATGAACTATGGTTTGGCAAGAAACCAAAGTTGTCGTTTCTTAAAGTTTGGGGCTGCGATGCTTATGTGAAAAAGCTTCAACCTGATAAGCTCGAACCCAAATCGGAGAAATGTGTCTTCATAGGATATCCGAAGGAAACTATTGGATACACCTTCTATCACAGATCCGAAGGCAAGACTTTTGTTGCTAAATTCGGAAACTTTCTAGAGAAGGAGTTTCTCTCGAAAGAAGTGAGTGGGAGGAAAGTAGAACTTGACGAGGTAACTGTACCTGCTCCCTTATTGGAAAATAGTACATCACAGAAAACTGTTTCTGCGACACCTATACCAATTAGTGAGGAAGCTAATGATGATGATCATGAAGCTTCAGGACAAGATACTACTGAACCACGTAGATCAACCAGAGTGAGATCCGCACCAGAGTGGTACGGTAATCCAGTTCTGGAAGTCATGCTACTAGATCATGATGAACCTACGAACTATGAAGAAGCGATGGTGAGCCCAGATTCCGCAAAGTGGCTTGAGGCCATGAAATCTGAGATGGGATCCATGTATGAAAACAAAGTATGGACTTTGGTTGACTTGCCCGATGATCGGCAAGCAATTGAGAATAAATGGATCTTCAAGAAAAAGACTGACGCTGACGGTAATATTACTGTCTATAAAGCTCGACTTGTCGCGAAAGGTTTTCGACAAGTTCAAGGGGTTGACTACGATGAGACCTTCTCACCCGTAGCGATGCTTAAGTCCGTCAGAATTATGTTAGCAATTGCCGCATTTTATGATTATGAAATATGGCAGATGGATGTCAAAACTGCATTCCTGAATGGATTTCTGGAAGAAGAGTTGTATATGATACAACCAGAAGGTTTTGTCGATCCAAAGGGAGCTAACAAAGTATGCAAACTCCAGCGATCCATTTACGGACTGGTGCAAGCATCTCGGAGTTGGAATAAACGCTTTGATAGTGTGATCAAAGCATTTGGCTTTATACAGACTTTTGGAGAAGCCTGTATTTACAAGAAAGTGAGTGGGAGCTCTGTAGCATTTCTGATATTATATGTGGATGACATATTGCTGATTGGAAATGATATAGAATTTCTGGATAGCATAAAGGGATACTTGAATAAAAGTTTTTCGATGAAAGACCTCGGGGAAGCTGCTTACATATTGGGCATAAAGATCTATAGAGATAGATCAAAACGCTTAATTGGACTTTCACAGAGCACATACCTTGACAAGATTTTGAAGAAGTTCAAAATGGATCAAGCAAAGAAAGGGTTCTTGCCTGTGTTACAAGGTGTGAAGTTGAGGCAGACTCAATGCCCGACCACTGCAGAAGATAGAGAGAAAATGAAAGATGTTCCCTATGCTTCAGCCATAGGCTCTATCATGTATGCAATGCTGTGTACCAGACCTGATGTGTGCCTTGCTATAAGTTTAGCAGGGAGGTACCAAAGTAATCTAGGAATGGATCACTGGACAGCGGTCAAGAACATCCTGAAATACCTGAAAAGGACTAAGGATATGTTTCTCGTATATGGAGGTGACAAAGAGCTCACCATAAGAGGTTACGTTGATGCAAGCTTTGACACTGATCCGGACGATTCTAAATCGCAAACCGGATACGTGTTTACTTTAAACGGTGGAGCTGTCAGTTGGTGCAGTTCTAAACAAAGTGTCGTAGCGGGATCTACATGTGAAGCGGAGTACATAGCTGCTTCGGAAGCAGCAAACGAAGGAGTCTGGATGAAGGAGTTCATATCCGATCTAGGTGTCATACCTAGTGCATCGGGTCCAATGAAAATCTTTTGTGACAATACTGGTGCAATTGCTTTGGCAAAGGAATCCAGATTTCACAAAAGGACCAAACACATCAAGAGACGCTTCAACTCCATCCGGGATTTAGTCCAGGTGGGAGACATAGAGATTTGCAAGATACATACGGATCTGAATGTTGCAGACCCGTTGACTAAGCCTCTTCCACGAGCAAAACATGATCAGCACCAAGGCTCCATGGGTGTTAGAATCATTACTGTGTAATCTAGATTATTGACTCTAGTGCAAGTGGGAGACTGAAGGAAATATGCCCTAGAGGCAATAATAAAGTTATTATTTATTTCCTTATATCATGATAAATGTTTATTATTCATGCTAGAATTGTATTAACCGGAAACATAATACATGTGTGAATACATAGACCAACAGAGTGTCACTAGTATGCCTCTACTTGACTAGCTCGTTAATCAAAGATGGTTATGTTTCCTAACCATGAACAAAGAGTTGTTATTTGATTAACGAGGTCACATCATTAGTAGAATGATCTGATTGACATGACCCATTCCATTAGCTTAGCACCCGATCGTTTAGTATGTTGCTATTGCTTTCTTCATGACTTATACATGTTCCTATAACTATGAGATTATGCAACTCCCGTTTACCGGAGGAACACTTTGGGTACTACCAAACGTCACAACGTAACTGGGTGATTATAAAGGAGTACTACAGGTGTCTCCAATGGTAGATGTTGGGTTGGCGTATTTCGAGATTAGGGTTTGTCACTCCGATTGTCGGAGAGGTATCTCTGGGCCCTCTCGGTGATGCACATCACATAAGCCTTGCAAGCACTGCAACTAATATGTTAGTTGTGAGATGATGTATTACGGAACGAGTAAAGAGACTTGCCGGTAACTAGATTGAACTAGGTATTGGATACCGACGATCGAATCTCGGGCAAGTAACATACCGATGACAAAGGGAACAACGTATGTTGTTATGCGGTCTGACCGATAAAGATCTTCGTAGAATATGTAGGAGCCAATATGGGCATCCAGGTCCCGCTATTGGTTATTGACCAGAGATGTGTCTCGGTCATGTCTACATTGTTCTCGAACCGTAGGGTCCGCACGCTTAACGTTACGATGACAGTTATTATGAGTTTATGCATTTTGATGTACCGAAGGTTGTTCGGAGTCCCGGATGAGATCACGGACATGACGAGGAGTCTCGAAATGGTCGAGACATAAAGATTGATATATTGGAAGCCTATGTTTGGACATAGGAAGTGTTCCGGGTGAAATCGGGATTTTACCGGAATACCGGGAGGGTTACCGGAACCCCCCGGGAGACTAATGGGCCTATTGGGCCTTAGTGGAAAAGAGAAAAGGGGCAGCCCACAGCTGGCCGCGCGCCCCCCCCCTTCCCCAAGTCCTAGTAGGACTAGGAGAAGGGGCCGGCCCCCCTCTCTCTCCTTTCCCCCTTGAGAGTCCTAGTTGGAATAGGATTGGAGGGGGGAGTCCTACTCCCGGTAGGAGTAGGACTCCCCCTGCGCCTCCCTCTCTCTGGCCGGCCAGCCCCCCTCCCTCCAACCTTTATATATGGGGGCAGGGGACACCCCAAGACACTCAAGTTGATCATTGAGATCGTTCCTTAGCCATGTGCGGTGCCCGCTGCCACCAAATTCCACCTCGATCATACCGTTGTAGTGCTTAGGCGAAGCCCTGCGTCGGTAGTACATCAAGATCGTCATCACGCCGTCGTGCTAAAGGAACTCTTCCTCGACACTTTGCTGGATCGGAGCCCGAGGATCGTCATCGAGCTGAACGTGTGCTAAGAACTCGGAGGTGCCAGAGTAACGGTGCTTGGATCGGTCGGATCGGGAAGAAGACGTACGACTACTTCCTCTACGTTGTGTGATCGCTTCCGCAGTCGGTCTGCGTTGGTACGTAGACAACACTCTCCCCTCTCGTTGCTGTGCATCACCATGATCTTGCGTGTGCGTAGGAAAATTTTCGAAATTACTACGTTCCCCAACACCTACATCTAAGAAACAGCTCAAGGAGCAACCGTGTAAGCACTTTGCCATAGTGATCATGCGGAGACCCCGCAGAGCAGCAGTACGGGTATTATCTCCCTGGAGAGCCCCTAAGCTGGGTAAGATTCGCCGGCGTGCATGTCTTCGCCTCATCCCGTTTCCAGGCACCGGCGACGTTCTACTCACCCCCACCATGATAAGCCATCCGTTGGCATATGTCGTACCAAACCCCCGACATTTGGCGCCCACCATGGGGCATGGTGCACCGCTGTCCGGAGATCTGTTCTGGACGGGAACCCTTTTCCTCCGTGGCGAGCGCGGCCAGCCAGGCACGCTAGGCAAAGTTTGCATCGACGCGCTGTGCGGCGTTGAGATCGCCTGCGCAGCCAGCTCCTTGGCCGAACTTGTCGGCGAGGTCCGCCTCTCCGACAAGTCTGCCTCCAACGCAGGCGCGGGCGGCCCCGAGAGCCTCCTCGCGGGCCTCCTCGATCAAATCCACGTTTCTGGCGGGCCTGCCGTAGACTTGGAGTCCGTAGGTTCCTCCGACCCGATGCTGGTCGACTCCGACACCGCGTCGCTCGACGCGTTCCCCACCAACGTGGTGGTCTACGACGAACCTCTCCCCCACGCGGAGAGCGACGGAAGCACCGTCACTGAGGTGCTAGTCATCAGTCATGACGAGTTCCTTGGTGGAGGAGCGCCTGACTCACTCGGCGCGGCGCTGCAAGACCTAGCTGCGCCCATCCCGGAAGATGCTGACGCAAAGACGTTAGAAGCGCGCCGCCTTCAGCTCGTTGAAGGTGCGAAGAAGTTGGCCAGCATGAGACGCTTGTCAGAAGCTTACCAGTGGGAGATGGATCGCACCGTTGGCGGTTCGCAGGCCCCGGCAGGGCCCAGCCACCTTGGCGCGGTCCAGCAGCGCGGCGTAGCCATCACCAGCCTGTTTGGGGCTACCGCCCCGTGTACGCTACACCAGCGGAGAACATCCGAGCCGCCCAGGCAGCGGCGGACGAGCTGGACAATTTCGAGGGCGAAGAACGCCGCCTCATGATGGAGCGAGTCCAGCGGCTCCTCGACGCAGCCGACTGCCGCACGAAGGCGCCGCAACGGTCAAACGACGACCCGCACCGAGATCAAGGCGCGACGTCTCGGACGCCGACTGGCGGCGCCCGAGGAAGAAAGGACAAGGAGCCGGCTGTCAGCCACAGTCGGACTCGCATTACCATAGAGCGCGACCGAGATGGCCGCCCGAGAGCAATGGAACGACGGGACGACTGTCCTCCTCCCCCTCCCCGCAAGGAGAGGCGAGTCTCCCCGCCGCCTGTTGACCATCCGACTCTCGGTGACCGCCTTGGCCACCAAGAGGGAGTTGGAGAGAATGACGCCTGCGACCGGATCGACCGACTTCACCGGTCCCTGGCGCTGGAAGAAGAAGACGAGCTGGGTCCGCCTTGTTTCGGGCCCCACATTCGGGACAAGCCCTTTCCCAGAGGGTTCACGCTCCCAAGAGACACGCCCAAGTATACCGGCTCCATGAAGCCGGAAGACTGGCTAGTCGACTACTCCACGGCTGTCAGCATAGCGAATGGCAACAAGCGTGTCGCCGTAAAGT
Source organism: Triticum monococcum (assembly GCA_034509565.1). Lineage (NCBI taxonomy): Eukaryota > Viridiplantae > Streptophyta > Magnoliopsida > Poales > Poaceae > Triticum > Triticum monococcum. Next base: position 617,890,425 of record CM067846.1, read on the forward strand.
ACGTTCTGCTCATGCTCCAGGGCACGACCCGAACATGGCTGAACAGCCTAAAGCCCCGCAGCATCAACAGCTGGGTCGACTTCACTGAAGCGTTCGTCCGCAACTTCACCAGCACGTACAAGCGTCCTCCCAAGCCTCGTCAGCTCTCCTTGTGCGTGCAAGGTCCTGACGAGTCGACTCGCGACTACCTCACGCGTTGGGCTGAGCTCCGGAACTCCTGCGAGGGCGTGCACGAGGTGTAGGCCATCGAGTACTTCACAGCCGGGTGCCAAGAAGGCACCCTCCTCAAGCACAAGCTCCTCTGCGACGAGCCAGAAACCCTCGACGAGCTGCTGATCATAGCGGACAAGTACGCCACGGCCGACTCCTCCATGAAGGCGGAAAATTAAATCAGCACGACTGGCAAAGTAGCTCTCAAGCTCCAAGAACTCCGGCGGCAGACGCCGGCCGGCGACAACAGTAGGGCGACAACAAGCGCCAGGCCCCGCAACCAGCTTCCGGCGGCCGGCAGGTCGCGACCGTTGAAGCCCAGCAGCCAGAAGAGCAGCCTCCGCCCAAGCGACAGAAAAGGCGGCAAGCCGAACTGGTTGCCGGCCTTCTCCTATGAGCAGGCCTTGGATGGACCTTGCAAGTTCCACAGCGGCGCAAAGCCATCGAATCACACCACCCGGAAGTGCCACTGGCTCACCAGGATCGCCAAGGGAGACGGCATCCTGCCACCCCCGCCTGCTGGGCAGCCGCCTCCGCCTCCGCCCCAGCAGCCGACAGTCAGGCCAGTCGACGCAGTACAAGACAAATACCCTGAAGAACACGGAGCCTACATGGTGTTCACCAGTATGGCTGATGATCAACGCAGCAGGCGGCTACAACGACAAGAGGTGAACGCAGTAGCCTCAGAGACGCCAGAGTTCATGCACTGGTCTGAGAAGCCCATCAGCTGGAGCAGGGCTGACCACCCAGAAGTGATGCCGAGTCCGGGCTCCTACGCCTTGGTCTTGGACGCCACCTTTGCTACGGACAAACGGGACACGTGTTTCTCGCGAGTTCTGATAGACGGGGGCAGCAGCATCAATATCCTATACAAGGATACCATGGAGAAGTTAGGAATCAAGCAAAGACAGCTTCAGAGTAGCCGGACAGTGTTCCACAACATTGTACCTGGGCTTTCCTGCTCGCCGATCGGCAAGATCCTGATGGACGTCCTCTTTGGGGACAAAGATCACTTCCGAAGAGAGTCTGTTTGGTTTGAGGTGGTGGACCTTGAGAGCCCATACCATGCGCTACTTGGCCGACCCGCCTTGGCCAAGTTCATGGCGGTCCCCCACTATGCCTACCTCAAGATGAAGATGCCCAGTTCCAGGGGAATTTTGACTGTGGCCGGCGACTACCGGAAGTCGTCCGCTTGCGCGGCCGAGAGCAGTCGGCTGGTCGAGTCCCTGGTGATCGCAGCCGAGAAGCGAATCCTTGAACGAGTTGTGGCGATGGCCGGCAAGTAGCCGGAGATATCGCCCGACCCAAAGAGTCGGAAGCCGAAGGTTCGTTTAAGCCGACCAAAGAGACAAAGAAGATACCCTTGGATCCGGAGCACCCAGAGAGGTACGCTGTCATAGGTGCGAACCTCGACAGCAAATAGGAAGGCGAGCTCGTCGATTTCCTCCATGAGAATCGGGACATCTTCGCATGGTCCCCCAAAGACATGCCAGGTGTACCGATGGATTTCGCCGAGCACAAGTTACATGTCCGATCTAATGCAAAGCCGGTCAGGCAGCCCCTGCGTCGCTTATCAGAAGAGAAGAGAAGAGTTGTCGGAGAAGAGATAGCCCGACTCCTAGCAGCTGGCTTCATTATGGAAGTTTTCTTTCCGGAGTGGATGGCAAATCCGGTCCTGGTACTAAAGAAGAACAAGCAGTGGCGAATGTGTATTGACTACACGAGCCTCAACAAGGCCTGCCCCAAGGACCCATTTGCTCTACCAAGAATCGATCAGGTGATAGACTCCACAGCCGGATGCGAGCTGTTGAGTTTCTTGGATGCATACTCAGGATATCACCAGATCAAGCTGAACCCGGCTGACAGACTGAAGACCGCCTTCATCACGCCGTTTGGAGCATTCTGCTACCTCACCATGACGTTCGGCTTGAGGAATGCCGGCGCCACCTTTCAGCGTTGCATGCAGAAGTGCCTCCTCAAGCAGCTCGGCAGGAACGCCCACGTCTACGTGGATGACGTGGTGGTGAAGACGGAAAAGCGTGGAACACTGCTGGAAGACCTCAAGGAGACCTTTGGTAACCTGCGCCGGTTCTAGATCAAGCTCAACCCCGAGAAGTGTGTCTTCGGAGTACCAGCCGGCCAGCTGCTAGGTTTCTTGGTCTCTGAACGCGGCATAGAATGCAACCCAGTAAAAATCAAGGCCATTGAGAGAATGGAGGTACCCAGCCGACTGCTGGATGTGCAGAAGTTCACCGGCTTCTTAGCGTCCATCAGCCGATTCATCAATCGGCTGGGCGAGAAAGCTCTCCCCTTATACCAACTCATGAAGAAGACCACTTTTTTCAAGTGGAACCACAAGGAGGACGAAGCTTTTCTCCAGTTGAAGAAGATGCTGACCACTCCACCCGTCCTAGCGGCTTCAACTCCCAAGGAACCTATGCTCCTATACATCGCCGCCACCAGCCGAGTAGTCAGCACAGTCATTGTAGTGGAGCGCAAGGAGAAAGGCAAGGCGCAACCTGTCCAGAGACCGGTATATTACTTGAGCGAGGTACTGTCGACCTCCAAGCAGAACTACCCCCACTACCAGAAGATGTGCTATGGCGTACACTTTGCTGCCAAGAAATTGAAGCCTTATTTTCAAGAGCATCCAATCATGATGGTCTGCACGGCCCCACTTGCCGAGATCATCGGTAGCCGAGATGCTTCTGGTCGAGTGGCCAAGTGGGCCATAGAGCTGGCTCCTTACACCATCCACTACCAGCCCCGCACCGCTATCAAATCACAAGCACTGGCCGACTTCCTCATCGACTGGGCCGAGACCCAGTACCTGCCTCCAGCGCCTGACTCCACCCATTGGCGGATGCACTTCGACGGCTCCAAGATGCGCACCGGCTTGGGAGCCGACGTCGTCCTCACCTCTCCAAAAGGCGGCAAGCTCAAATATGCACTGCAAATCCATTTTTCCACCTCCAACAATGTTGCCGAGTACGAGGCGCTCATTCACGGGCTCCGGCTTGCCAAAGAACTTGCCATTCGCCGGATCTTGTGTTATGGCGACTCGGACTTAGTGGTCCAGCAGTCATCTGGCGACTGGGACACGAAAGACGTAAACATGGCGAGATACCGTTTCCTCGCGTAGCAACTCGGCGGGTATTTCGAAGGGTGCGAGTTCCTCCATATGCCCAAAAACGACAACAACCAAGCAGACGCCTTGGCACGAATCGGCTCTACCCGCCAAGCAATACCATCTGGCGTCGCCCTTCAACGCCTCCTCAAGCCGTCTGTCAAGCCTTCACCAGAATCAAACTCCATTTTTGTGCCGGCTCCTCCCGAAGACGGCGGATCCGACTCCAGAGCTCCGACAGTCGGAACAGGGACTTTGACGGATGACTTCAAAGACGCCACAGTCGAGCCCGGCCCGAGGACTGCGGCAGCGGACTCGAAGACTCCAGAACTCAGCCCAAGGGCCGCGCCAGTCGGCCTGGGGACTTCTTCAACCCAGCAAGCTGCTGTTGGCTCCAACCCGCCGCCTCCCAGCCCAGCCACCCTCGTCCAAGTCACAGTTTTGGTAGTCGAAGAAAGAGCAGCACCTTCATGGGCCCAGCCCAATCTCAAATTCCTGGTGAACAAAGAGCTACCAACTGATGAGACCTCAGCTCGGCAAGTACAACGCCGGGCGGCAGCCTATACCATAGTCAACAGAGAGCTGGTCAGGCGCAGCGTCACTAGTGTCTACCAGTGCTGCGTAGAGCCAGAGCAAGGCCAAGCGATTCTCAAAGACATCCATCAAGGCGAATGCGGCCACCATGCGGCTTCAAGAGCACTCATTGCCAAAGCCTTTCGGCACGGTTTCTTCTGGCCGACTGCGTTGGAAGAGGCCAAGGAGTTGGTCCAGAAATGCAAAGGGTGCCAGAAGTTCAGCTCCAAGCCGCACCAGCCGGCTTCTACGCTCAAGACCATCCCCATTGCCTGGCCTTTTGTAGTTTGGGGTCTAGACATGGTGGGACCATTCAAGATAGCACGAGGTGGTTTAACTCACCTCCTTGTCGTAGTGGACAAGTTCACCAAGTGGGTAGAAGCGAAGCCAATCAAGAAATTGAACGGTCCGACTGCCGTGACCTTCATCTCCGATATCACAATTCAGTATGGCATACCACACAGCATCATCACTGACAATGGCACAAATTTTGCCAAAGGTGCCTTGGCCCGTTTCTGTGCAACACAGGGCATCCGACTGGACCTAGTGTCCGTCGCCCACCCGCAGTCAAACGGCCAAGTGGAGCGAGCAAACGGCCTCATCCTGTCCGGCATCAAGCCTCGGTTGATCGAGCCTCTGGAGCGCTCGGCTGGCTGTTGGCTCGACGAGCTGCCAGCCGTCCTCTGGAGTCTGCGCACGACTCCAAACAAGTCAACCAGCTTCACGCCCTTCTTCCTCGTCTATGGTGCCGAAGCCGTCATCCCAACGGACATAGAGTTCGACTCCCCACGAGTCACCATGTACACCGAGGAGGAAGCAGAAGAAGCACGACAAGACGGCGTCGATCTCCTGGAAGAGGGCCGACTGTTGGCACTCAGCCGGTCCAGAATCTACCAACAGAGCCTGCGCCGATACCACAACAGGAAGGTCAGGCCAAGATCTTTCCAAGAAGGCGACCTTGTGCTCCGACTGATCCAGCGAACAGCCGGCCAGCACAAGCTGTCGGCGCCTTGGGAAGGCCCTTTCATCATCAGCAAAGTACTGGGCAATGATTCCTACTACCTGATCGACGCTCAGAAGCCCCGAGCATGCAAGAGGGACGACTCCGGCAAGGAGATAGAGCGGCCATGGAATGCAAATCTCCTCCGAAGATTTTACAGTTGATGCAATATGTACGACGCTACCTTTTATATTAAAGTACCAAGACTTCGGGCCCCCCGAGACGAGCTCGGGGACTGCCCTCTTTTGTCTGTATGATAAAAATTATGCGTACAAGTATGTTACTCTTTGTCATGCCGCTTGGCACCGGGCTCGACAAGTCGACCCGGGGACTTGCCGCCTTGCACTATGAAATGCTTCTTACAGTCGGACAAGTAGTATGTAAACACCTAAACCGTCTTCTGTCAGAAGCCGCAGCTCGCAGAGTGACTGTACGGTGGACAGAGGTAAGGTAGAATGGGTGTTCGCATGAAAAAGGGTTAAGGGCTCAAAGCATAAAACATAGCTCAAGACGGCTTCCAGCCTTTCTCGCAAACTGACTCTCGGATAGTCGGATTGTCGTCTTCTATCCAAATTTCTCAAACAATCTTGAAATCGGCTAAGTACTTGCTTTCCCAAAGTAGCCTAGCACTTGATCCAGCAACAGTCCGCAGAGCGGCTGTCCAATTGGCAAGGCAGGCAACTAAGAGAAAGCGGCAAAGGAAAAAAAGCCAAAAGAACAATGAGCAAGAAAAGATATATATATATATATATATACACACACACACACCCACACACATAACATAGGCCCTTGGCCGAATTGTCGAGTAGAGGTTCAAAATACACCCCGCGGGTGGAGTTGTGTGAATTAACAAGTTCTTCAAAGACTACTGAAGCAGATAACATAAAAGATACAGCGGCAGCTTAGGAGGCAGCAGACGGATTCGGAGGGTCGGAGGAGGCGCCAGCATCAGGCGTCGGGGCAGCCGGCTGGCTAGTCTCGGCTTGATCACCGCCGGCGGCAGTCAACTCGGTCGCACGGAGCTCGTTGCTGGAGGCGCGGTCGGGCTGAGGCTGGCCGTCTGCTCCGTCTTCTGGTGCCTCCGCCTCGCCCCCATCCTCCGCCTCGTCCTCCTCCTCGACGCTGGAGCCAATCACCTCCGCCGAGTCTTCGCTGTAGTCTGGGTTCATCCCAAACCACTCCGGCGGTACCTCCTCGCCGTCTTCAGACCGCTCGGGGACGAAGATGCTGGTGTCGGTGTACTCGGCGATCGCCGTGGCACGTTTGACGAGGGCGTCTTCCACAGCCGCCAGCTCCGGCTGGGCCTCCGACCGAAGCGTGGCCAACCGGTCTAGATCCAGCCCCGGGTACCATGCCTTGACGAACTCCAAGGCCCGGCGCGCTCCAGCCCGGGCCGAAGAGCCCTTCCAGGCCTCAAGACGACCAGCCGCGACCTCCAGCCAGTTGGCCGTTAGGCTGGGGGTGCGCGGAGCCTGCATATCCGGCCAAAGGGCGGCAATCGCCTGGGCACCGATGCGCTGGAGCCGGTGCAACATCCGGTGAGCCGGCCGGAGGCGAGCCTCGATGCTCAAGATGTGCTCATCAAGAGTTCGGGGGGCATCGGCAGCGATCTCTGCGCCCTCTGCCCTCCGACCTTCACGGTCAGCCTCGATGGCTTGGATGGCGGCCTGCGACTGCCCAGGGAAGAAGTCTGCACAGACACGAAGAAACGAAGAAGCAAGTCAAAAACCAGGAGCTGGCATGATTTAAATTGGCAGCTCGAAGAAAGAAAATAAAGAGACTCACCATCAATGATGTCTTCAATCTCGTGGAAGCCGGAGGACAGCAACGCCTCCTTGTCAGACCAGGAGGAGCGCTCGCTCGCGAACTCAGCCAAGAGGGTAGTTTCCGTCTCCTCCGCCTCCCTCTGCGACTTCACAAGCAGCTCCTTCTGCTCTGCCAACTGAGTGGCCAGCAGATCGCGCTCTGTGGCGAGCTTGCTGCACTCCTCCCCTTTGGCGAGCAGGGCGGACTTGGTTTCGCTCAGCTGCTGTTGAAGAGCAGCGTTGGCTCCTGAAGGAAAGAAAGAAAGGCAACAGTCGTCAATAAAGTAGGTCGCCGGGGAGATCCGGCCCAACTGCTCAGCAGTCGGCCCGAATCTCGGGGACTACAGCCCGTGGGTGCGCTAGCCACCCCCACAGAAAAAAGAGGGACTTACTCCGGCTCTCCGCCAAGTCGGCGGTCCGCTTGCCCAGCTCTTCAATGTTACGGTTGAAGGCATTGATGCGGAGGTTGTGGTAATCCTGCGACAAGCATTTCAGACAAAGTTAGTACCCAGAAGTTCATCAATTGGAGTTCCAGGCCGCCTGCTCAGCAGCCGGCCCAAAACTCGGGGACTACATCCAGTGGGTGCGCTGGCGCACCCCCATAGAGAGGAACAAGAAAACAAAGACCAAAGGAAAAAACATACCCGGACGGCTGCCCGCGACGCTAGGAACGCCTTGGTGCAACTCTGGAGAGCGTCGCCCTCAGCACGGAGCTTCGCCTGGACGTCCAGGAGCCCCCGGTTCAGTGGCCCTGTGCCGCCTCCTCGCACCCACCCAATAGGTGCGGCGCTCGTCGCTTCGGCGTCTAGGGCCACCGAGCTGGCGGTGCCGGCTTCCAGGGGGCAGGGTGCCGAAGTCGCCTTCTCCAGACGATGGCGCGTTGGCGAGCCGACTTGGAGAAGTAGCCTCGCCACGGCCTCGTCTTCGGCCGGCGACACCGGAGGGTCCGCTGGCTGCTCACCTTGCGCGCCTTCAGACGACGGCGGAGGCGGCGGCAGAACGTTCGCGTCCGGAGTAGAGGGGTCTCCGCCTTCCCTCTCCTCGACGAGGTTCTCCCCGCCGACTTCTCCAGTTGGCCCCGTGATCTCCGGAGGCGGCGGCGCAGAGTTCAACGGGGTGACGAGCAAAGCCGACTGGCGGCGTGCGGCTTCCTCAGCCCGCTGCTTCGCCGCGGCGGCGGCTTCGGCCTCCGCTAGTATTTTCTTAGCGGAGGCCTCCGCCCTGTCGGCCTCCGCCTTCTCTAGGCGGAGGGCCTCTTTTTCGTTGCGCTTCTCTTGCGCATTCCGCTCTGTCGCCTCCCAGAGGTCAGCAGCAGGGTCAATCCGCCGAGTGGTGGCAGATGTCTCCGCTGACCCCATGACGGAGGCGGCGGCGACCCGCTCAAGAGAGAGGGGAGCCCTGAAGCAAGAGGGGCAAGCAGAGACTCAGACAAACCACGAAGAAAGAATAAAACTTTGAAGACAGAATACTTACGCGGAGACCAACGGCGGCTTCTTCACTTCCTTACGGAAGCGGATGGCCTTCGCGGCTGCCTCATCCCGCCGAGTCGCCGCAGCCGAGCCCTTGGGCTTCTTTGGCCGACTGCCGAACAAGGTCAGCACGACCCTGCGCTTCTTCCCGCCGCCTGGAGCGCCCGACACGGCAGAAGAGCCCGCGCCAGGCTGGCTGGCTCCTGGCCGATGGCGAGGGGCGACTTCTCCCTCGGCGTTGTCTTCAGGCCAGTCGGCGAAGGTAGCCGAGGGCCTGAAGTCGCCTGCTGTCCCTCCTCCTCCCTCGGCGTCGTCTTCCAGAGCTGCCGCCCCCAGATCGGGGTCGTCGATGTCGCTCTCCGCCCGGTCGGCGACGAACTCACAGGCCGGCCCCGAGGTGCCGGCTGGTGGGTGAAGAAGGGGATTCTAACCAAAGCCGACTGGTCAAAACAAAACTCGGCAAGAAGAAGACAATCCAAAGAAAGGAAAGAAAGGCGACTCACCACGGGCGGGGTCGGCGCGGGAGTATGGCTCCTTGCCGAATCGCCAGTCCTCCGGGAGCCTGCTGTCCGAGAGGTAGTTCACCATGAGGGCCACCTCTTCGTGAGGCATGTCCTTGGTGCACATCCGACTCAGGTCGCGGTGCCCACTCATCTGGCATATCATGTGAGGGCGGCCTTGGAGTGGGAGAACTCGGCGTGAAACGAAGGCGGCTAGCAGGTCCGGACCAGTCAAACCCTCCGACTGTGTCAGCACTCGGAGTCACGTGATTGCGCCGGCTCCCGCAGGCGTCAGTGACCTGGCCCGGTACGACCAGTTGGGCAGTCTCCCAGCCGGCGGGCCGGCTTCGAAAGCCGGCAGGTTGACCCAGTCGCCCGTCGTGGCGATGTTCCTGACGTAGAAGTAGGATCTTTGCCATATCTTCACCGACTTTATCAGCGAGATGGAGGGGAAGAGGTTGTCGGCTCCTGACCTTCGCACGGCGATGAAGGCGCCGCATTGAGCCGGCACGCCCGCGGCCTGGGTGCCGAGCTTGGAGAAGAAGAACTCCCCCCAGAGCTCGAGGGTGGGGAGGACTCCGAGGAAGCCTTCGCACAAGGCCACGAAGGCGGACATCAGCACCACTGTGTTGGGAGTGAGGTGGTGCGGCTAGAGGCCGTAGAACTCCAAGAAAGACCGGAAAAAGCTGCTCGCCAGCAGCCCCAGCCCGCGCAGGTAGTGCGAGCGGAAGATGACCCGCTCGCCCTCCTGTGGTGCGGGGGAAATCTCCCCCTCCGGCGCAAGGCGCACCTGCACGCGATCCTCGCTGGGAAGCCGACGTGTCCGGCGGAGGAACTCAATGTGGTCTTCATGAACTTCGGAACCGTCCTAGGTGCCGGAGCGCACTGGGGGAGGCGCGGCAATGGAGGAAGAACTCATCGTGAGCTGTCACCGCGGCGTTCGCCGGAGCTTGGGTGTGCGGCGGAGCAAAGAAGAGAAGAGGAAGGAGGAGAGCGAGGAGCAGCAAGGAGGAAGAGGACGAGGGGTAGTGGGAAGGAGGGGCGCGCGTGCCCCCCTCTTCCCCCTACTTATAGCCCCGTGGGCTGCGAAACCAAGGGGGCGGACGTGGGGATTTACTGCGCCCACAACCCCACGACCCCCACGATCCACGTAAAGTTACTGCGCGCAGTAACGCCACGGGAATCCCAACCATCCACCAGGGCCGCAGCGGATCCGCTCGGGCGCCGAGGCGCAGTAGTGGTGGGCCCCGCCTATGGGCCTGTCCCGTCGCGCGCGTGGGCTGGCAGGACGGCCTAGCCACGTGCCCTCGCGTGACAGGCCAAGAACGGGTGGCGGCCTGGAGGCTTAGCTAGCACGCCGCTTAAATCCCGCCGCAGCGTTCGAGATGCTGAGCGAGCCGGAATCAAGTGAATCCGAGTTGAACCAGACTGATTCCTTCTAGTCAGCCCGACAGAAGTCAATCAAGACCATGTGTTGAGCACCCGGAAAGAGAAACTGCTGAGGCTTATCGGCCGATCGTCCGCGACGCCTCACCAGCTTCGGGGACTACTGTCGGAGTAATGGGCCACGGGTAGGCCAACCCGAGTCCCATAACCTTTCAAGACATCGGGGCAGGCTGCGCCCCTCAAGACCCCGGGGCAAAGAGCCGCCTCCTGAGGAGTCGACGGCAGGGCGGCCGACTACCCGCTCACGGCCGAGTCCTAGGGACGACTTCCAGAGAAGCCGGCTTTGGGGAGTCGGCTGACGACTCCAACAAACCATGACCTCATCGAAGGGGACGGGGCAGGGGCGTGGTACAGTGAAGCTCACTCCCCGCCCCTTACCAAGGGCAGGCATGGCCACAGCACGCCGTACCCGGGAAGATCTCCGTGCAGCGTGGCACTGTTACCCGGCCGGCCCTGACATCAGCACCACAGTACCGAGTCCTGCGCCCACGACGGCTTGTCTGTACGGCTTGTAGGCAGCGGGGCCCACCAGTCAGCGAGACCTCGGGAGACGGCGGGAGAACCGCCAGTCGGACCCGTCAGGAGTCGGCCCGGGGGGGTCGGCCGAGCCCTCCCCCGGGGCCCACGCACCATTAATCAAGATGAGATGGGGAGTGGCCACAGTGATCGCCGGCCAGGCGGCGGGGCTGTTGCCACGACCCCATGACCAAGCCTGCGTCATCAGAAGCACGGCTACAGTAATCAGCAGCCGGCAAGACCCGCCCGCGGCGGACGCGGCTTGTCGGCTCTGTACCAGACCAGTCAGCGGGGCCCACCAGTTGGCGGGCCCCAGCAGTAGGCGAAGAAGTCGGAGGTCGGAGGCACTGACGGCTGGGCCCGCGCCTAGTCGAATTACCATTATACCCCTGGGGGGTAGGCCTATATATATAAACCCCCCAGGGCACCCATGCAAAGGGGGGGAAGCCGGTAGCTCTAGACCATACCAGATAGAAGGAGAGAGCTAGCCTAGCCCTCTCCTACCTCTAAGAAACAGCTCAAGGAGCAATCGTGTAAGCACTTTGCCATAGTGATCATGCGGAGACCCCGCAGAGCAGCAGTAGGGGTATTATCTCCCCGAGAGTCCCGAAGCTAGGTAAGATTCGCCGGCGTGCATGTCTTTGCCTCATCCCGTTTCCAGGCACCGTCGACGTTCTACTCGCCCCCACCATGATAAGCCATTCGTTGGCATATGTCGTACCAAACCCCCGACACGAGGTTTCCGCCGTCCCACATAGGGGGCAGATACCATCACCGGGACCCTGGCGCCTCAGGACCTCCATGCCCGAGGGGAGCCGGCCACGGATCCATTGCCACATGAAGATTCTAATCTTGAGGGGGACGCGAATAGACCATATGGAGTCGAGGACGCTTGGTCCGGGAGCGTTTGCGATGGCACAGTAAAGAGACTTCATGGAGAAGCGGCCCGTGGGCTCGAGGCGCCAAGATAGACGGTCGTCACGGTGCTGCGACAGGTCAGGCTCGTGGAGGGCCACCGTGTCAAGGAGCTCATGCCAAGCGGCAACCTCCGGCGGCCCAAATGGCCGCCGAAACGCGAGACGCCCTAAGTCAATAAGGGCCGACTCGACGGAGATCCTGGGTTCGACCGCTATGGAGAATAGGTCAGGAAACCGGGCCGCGAAAGGGAGATCACCTGCCCATCGATCAAACCAAAATAACGTGGCCGAACCAGTGCCAACCATGATGGATGTCCCAATGCGTAGGACCGGGAGGAGTTGAACAACAGACTGCCAAAACTGAGAGCCACCCGACCTGACGCAGAAAGCGAGGGGCTGGTCGCGCAGGTACCTGCGACGGATGATTTGCAACCACAAGCCACCATCGCTCTTAGCGATGCGCCATAGCCAGCGAGTGAGGAGGGCCAGGTTCATGCGTTTGGAGGACATGATACCGAGACCGCCCTGGTCACGGGGCTTGCAGATGTCCGGCCAGCGGACCATGTGGTATTTCTGCTTCCCGTCCTCGCCAGCCCAGAAGAACCTAGCTTGGATCGATCCAATCTCGTGATGGAGCATTTCGGGGAGGCTGTAGAAGCTCATGATGAATAGGAGAAGACTGGAGAGGGACGAGTTGATAAGGACCGTACGAGCAGCCTTAGATAGCCACCTCCCCTGCCAAGGCTTAATACGGTGTTGCAGCTTGAGGACCAAGGGGCGGAGGTCGGCCACAGTAAGGCGCGAGTCACTAATGGGGATCCCCAGATAAGAAGTGGGGAAGGTCCCAAGTCGACAGTTCAGGCGGTTAGCAATACTCAAGCTCTCAAGGGGGGAGTAGCCCAAGACCATCACCTTGCTTTTAGCGAAGTTAATTTTGAGGCCTGACAGATGCTGAAAGCAAAGCAGGAGGAATTTGATGTTCGTGATCTCAGCCTCTGATCCCTGCAACATAATGATGGTGTCATCGGCATATTGGAAGAGGGAGACGCCCCCTCCGTCCACAAGGTGCGGGGTGATGCCGCGGATGTGGCCGGCGGCCTTGGCTTTATCCTGGATAGAAGCCAAGGCATCAACCACCATGTTGAACAGGAATGGAGAGAAGGGGTCACCCTGTCTAACCCCACAGAAGGTGGGGAAGTATGGGCCAATCTCTCCATTAATGTTGACCGCGGTGTGGCCGGATGACACCAACTGCATAACCTGGCAGACCCAACGATCATCGAAGCCTTTCCGAAGCAATAGTTCTCGAAGGAAGGGCCAGCTAACTGTGTCGTACGCCTTATGGAAGTCAATCTTCAGGAACACTACTTTGAGGTTTTTGGATTTGACCTCGTGAAGAACTTCGTGGAATACCAAGACTCCATCCAGGATATAGCGCCCCTGAATGAAGGCGGACTAATTCGGGTGGGTGATGCGGTCAGCCAAACGGGCCACCCTATTGGCGTACCCCTTTTCGAGGATGTGGAAGATCACATTGATCACCTTAATGGGACGGAACTGGCGAATGTCGGCGACACCCGGGACCTTGGGGATCAAGGTGATAATCCCGTAATTAAGCCGGTGGAGGTCAATGGCACCTACATAGAACTCCTCAAAGAGGGCCATGATCTCCGGCTTGATAGTGTTCCAGAAGGTCTGAAAGAACTTAACTGGCAAGCCATCAGGCCCCGGGGCGGACGCTGAGTTCATGCCTTTAATCGCAAGCCAAACTTCCTCCTCCGAGAACGGAGCCGTGAGGGCCGCATTATCCGCGTCCGACACACATTGGTCGCCCACCCAGAAGGTAGGCGCAAGAGCCAAGCCCCCATGCGGGGGCCAAAAAGAGGGCTTTATAAAAGCCGTCAACATGAGCGCGGAGTTCGACTGGGTGCTGCAGGAGGGTCTCACCATCCCACAGAAGTGGGATGGTATTGCGGCGACGACGGCCATTGGCGATGGCCTGGAAGTATGCGGTGTTAGCGTCCCCCTTGAGAACCCACTTTTGGGTTCCCCTGAGACGCCAGTAGGCCTCCTCATCCGTATATATGACCGTGAGCTGATCCTCGAGGTCGTATCACTGCATCCACTCATCAGTGGATAGCCCGATCGAGTCAGCCTGGAGGTCAAGTGCCTGGATAGAGGTGAGAAGGGCCTGCTTGTGGTCTCGGAGATCCTTCCCTAAGTTGGCACCCCAGCCCTTCATGAATTGGCGAGAACGCTTGGCGCAGAAATGCCAATTGTCCATCGCGGAGATGGACCGGTGGGGAGAGCTGCGGGCCTCAAGCCAACGGGCACGGACAGCATCCGAGAAGCCGTTCTGGTTGAGCCAGAACGTCTCGAAGCGGAACCGGGGGCCGACGGGAGGGCGTTCATCCTGAGAAGAGAGCAGCAGGGGAACGTGGTCCGAGCCAATACGGGTAATGGCACGAAGGGTAGCAAGGGGACACTGCAACTCCCACTCAGGCGCGACCAGGACACGGTCCAGGACGGAGCGGGTCGGGTCGGCCTGGCGATTGGTCCAGGTGAATCTAGCACCAATCCTATCTAATTCCCGCAGACCGAGGTCAGCGATGCAGTCGTTGAACATCTGCATCCGCGGGAAGTTCACTCGGTCGTTGTTTTTGTCCTCCGCAAATCGGAGGAGGTTGAAGTCGCCGCCCACGACGACCGGAAGGCGGGCCGCAGACACCTTATTCTTGAGCTCATCAAGGAATACTGCGGACCGGCGGTGGTCGGCAGGGCCATATATTTTGATGATCTCCCATTTGAAGTTCAGCGCCCTCTCGAAAATCTCCATGCTGACAAAGAACTCCCCCCGGTCCATGCTGCCCACCTCAAAGGTGGCGTCTTTGACACCCAAGAGGATGCCACCCGAGTGACTGGCAATCCCACTAGAAGGGAGCCAGTGCCAGGCGAACATGTGGGGACTAAGGTGGTCGAGATCGGACAAGGAGAACTCAGTTCGCATGGTCTCTTGAATTACAACAACGTCGATTCGCTCATCGCGCATGTACTCGATGAGTTGGCGGCGTCGGCCATCCTGGCCGAAACCCCGGATGTTCCAAAAAAGGGTCCGCATTAAACCACCATGGAGGGGCTGTGAAAGGATCGATATGGTTGACTAGAGGGGGGGGGGTGAATAGGCAACTACCAATTTTTTGGCTTTTCTTTACCAAATTAATCTTTGCATCAAAGTAGGTTGTCTAGATGTGCAACTAGGTGAGCAACCTATATGATGCAACAACAACAAGCACACAAGCAAGCAAGGGAACAAACACTAAAGAGCTTGCACAAGTAAAGGTAAGAGATAACCAAGGGTGGATCCGGTGAAGACGAGGATGTGTTACCGAAGTTCCTTCCTTTTGAAGGGAAGTACGTCTCTGTTGGAGCGGTGTGGAGGCACAATGCTCCCTAAGAAGCCACTAGGGCCACCGTATTCTCCTCACGCCCTCACACAATGCGAGATGCCGTGATTCCACTATTGGTGCCCTTGAAGGCGGCGACCGAACCTTTACAAACAAGGTTGGGGCAAACTCCACAACTTAATCGGAGGCTCCCAACAAGACCACGAAGCTTCACCACAATGGAATATGGCTCCGAGGCGACCTCAACCGTCTAGGGTGCTCAAACACCCAAGAGTAACAAGATCCGCTAAGGATGAATGGGGAAATCAAAAATCCCTTGGTGGAAGTGTAGATCGGAGCCTTCTCAACCACTCCCGAGCAAATCAACGAGTTTGATTGGCTAGGGAGATAGATCGGGCAAAAGGAAGCTTGGGGTATTCAATGGAGCTTGAGGAATAAATGGTGCTTGGGCAATAATGAAGGTTGGGGGAAGAGGTGAGGCAAAGAGAGAGGAGAAGGAGCCCTTTTATAGTGGGGGAAACAAGTCAACCGTTACCCCCCACTCAGCCCCGCAGAGGGCGGTACTGCCGCGGAGGCAGAGCGGTACTGCCGCCCTCAAGCGGTACTACCGCTCCCCCTCAGTGGTACTACCGCGCCAGAAGAGAAGGGCTGGGGCAGGGGCCCAGGGCGGTACTACCGCGGAGGCAGAGCGGTACTACCGCTCTCAAGCAGCACTATCGCCACTACTGCCGCAGCTACTACCGCAAAACCCGACACGAGAAAATGCGCGCAAGAATCTAAGCGGAAGGAGCACCACGCCACAACGGTACTGCGGCTGAGCCCAGCAAGCGGTACTACCGCTCCGAGGAGCGGTACTACCGCTACAGACGCAGTGACAGGATGGTAGGAGCACGGAACCGCAGAGGTACTGCTGCTGAGGCCACCAAGCGGTACTACCGCTCCGGGGAGCGGTACTACCGCTTAGTGAGTCTCAGCCGTACTACCGCTATGGCCCGCGGTACTACCGCTGGGTCCTGGACAAGCAGAAGAAGGAAGAACAGAAAGGCCCCATAGGTGCGGAAAGAAACAGAGGGTGTGATGAGAACGTGTACGTGTTGATTCCACCCAAGCCATACCGAAGCGGACCCCCTCTTGATAGTACGGTGACTACTACGAAACTTAGTCCACCAACAAAGTCACGGAATAGACTACACCGTCTTGAGTAGAGCGCCGAGGGGAAATAATCGTTCCGTGCCGAAGAATGAATATCTGAAAGCACTCAAAGCACATGATTAGTCCGCAAATGCATTGTCATCAATCACCAAAACACCGTAGGGATAAATAAGCCCTTACAATCTCCCCCTTTTTGGTGGATTGATGACAATACGGGATTTGCACAAAAAGAGTAATGACAAAGAATGCAAGAGAGCTCACGCCTCTAAAATATAGATAGGCTCCCCCTACATGTGTGCAAACTAGATGAGTACTAAGGACTGAAGGACACACACACTAGGATCACAGCTCCCCCTATATTTTAGAGACCAAACAACCTAAGTAAGATACATGAGAACAACATATATGATAGGATACCGAGGTGCATAAACATAGATAAGATAACTAAGGTGCATAAACATAGATAAGATAACTAAGGTAGCATATGTCTTACACCATATGACGGGAACTTAGGTCTCACAACAAACCAAACCAAGGGAAACGCACAAGACTAAAAGCAAAGCACGACACAAGAAGCGAAAAGAGCAAATCAAATATCCCTACACTCTCTCCCCCTTTGGCAGCGAGACACCAAAAAGGTCGAGAGAGACACTACGACTCCAGGTGATCATCACATCTTTGCATCTGCATCGTGGGGAGAGAACTACTCGGCATCGGAGTCGGTCCAGTGGCAGTTCTGATGAATCCAGTCCTCCTCTTTAGTGATCTGTCCCTCAGATCCACTGACAACTGTGGCGCCCAGCTGGTGCATGATCTCCTTGTGGCGCGACCTGGCATTCTTCTCCGCCACATGAGTCATATACTGACCATGGGACTCCAGGCAGAAGAGCTTCTTCATCTTGCGCTTGAGTTTTTGGGCCCATGATGGTTCTGCACTGGAGTGGCCAAGGTCCTCATCATGGCCAGCAGGAGCATCCCCACCCTCAATGTCCATGGCAGTTGCAGCGGCAGACGGGCCCCCGGTGGCAGCAGTAGCAGACGGGCCCCCTATGGCAGCAGTAGAAGGACCCCCTGTGTGAGGTGCAGACCAGTTGTCCTTCTTCCTCAGACGCTTGACCTCATGGGAAACTAAATCTCCAGTCTCTAGCAGCACTCTGGGGTAGGTCTGTGCCCAGGCCCTCTCAATGAGCCTCATGATGAAGGGACCATAGATAGGACACTTGCGCTCAGACACGGCGGAGACAAGTTCAGACCACATGACATGAGAGATATCCAGGCTCTCTCCAGTGTTGGCTTCCTTCTCATGCTGACAGAAAAGGAGCATGTCCACGAGGTAGGAGTGAACCTGATCCAGATTCCCAATGCGAGGGAAGAGAGTCTCACGGAAAATGCGATGAAGAATGTCCAGATATGGACACAGCTCGTAGGTCTTCTTCTCAGTGACAGGGTGGATCTTGACAGTGCAGTAGGGCCAAAGGGCTTGCTTATGGGTGGAGGTAACATTGCGGTGAGGACGAAAATCGACAGGAGTCTCAAGCCCGTTATCCACCACATCAAGCAACTCCATGAACGCCCGCCACTTGACAAAAAGCAGCTTGCCATTGGTCATCCAAGTCAGGGTCCGGTCACCATCTGTTCCAAGGTGAACGGTGGCAAAGAACTGAGCCAACAAATCCGCATCGAAATCCTTGTTGAACTGCATGATCCTGAGAATGTTCAGCTGAGTGCACATCTGAAGGGCTTCCCCAAAGTACTCTGGATCCTTCTCCATGGCATCATTGTCAATAGAGCGAACATCAACAAACAGATTCTTCTTGGCCTTGATCACATCAAAATAGATGGAAAACTGAAAACGGTTCCAGAACGGGCGGTTGATCAAAGTGGGTTCTTGGTCCACCGTATAGGGGTTTCGACGACGCTTCTCCCAGAACTCCTTGTTGTTCATCTCAGTCACAGTCTTCCCTTTTGGCTTGTTGGCGGCTCGCTTCTGGTGCTGAGGAGGACGAGGAACACTTGCTGAAACATTCGCTGGAGGCGGTTGAGTGCTTGAAGAAACACCGGCAGGCTCTGAGGTCCGGTAACGCTTGGAGGTGGCACGTCCAGGGTTGATACGGCGACCTTGCTGCTCAGAAGTGTCATCACCTGGAGCCAAGCACACAAAAGACGCAAAACAAACAGAAGAGACGAGCATAAGCCAACAAACACAACAAAGGAAATGTAGGAGAATGATGGAAGTTGGCATGCAACGGTAGTACCGTGACCGACCCGCGGTAGTACCGCCCCGAGCGGTAGTACCGCCCCAGAGGGAGCGGTAGTACCGCGCGAGGTCAAGCAGTAGTACCGCTCCAGAGAGAGCGGTAGTACGGCTTGAGGCGGATGCACAGCAGTTTCAAAGCTTGAGGCGGTGAAACAGTGGCTTGCTACTACCGTGGACAGATCCGGTACTACCGGCCTACCAAATTCAAACATAATCCTACCAAACATCAATCTCGATGATCTAGTTGCCTACTCCAACCAACTCAAGCCTAGATTTAGCCAAAAATCTAGAGATGCAACCAACATTGCCCCTAAAGCACAAGATCTAAACACAAGACCAAAAGAGAGAAGGAACGGGGCAATACCGGCATCCATGGCAAGAGGACGAGGTGGGGATCGACTCCACCGAAGGAAATGGAGAGGGATGCCCCGGAGGAGGAGATCCACCGGAGCCCTTCCGCGCCGGAACTGTGCTGGAGAGAGAGAGAGGCACGAGGGGGCGAGCGAATGGGTATGGGGAGGAAGAAACCTCCCCTGCCCCTATAAAAACCCCTGGCCCCCGCCCCACCGCGGTAGTACCGCGCTGGGAGCGGTAGTACCGCTCGCCAGCAGCGGCAGTACCGCCCCAGCACACGGCGACAACTAGATCACAAGGCCTAGCTCAAAAAAGAAACCGCAACGAAAAAAATAGAAAGAAGCACACCAGCAAGAGGCCAAGAGAGGGCGGTGGCCGAAGCCACCTATGTTTGAGTCAAGAGGTATGGCGCCGCGAAGATTTTAACCTTGGGCCCATGACCAAAACTCGTCTTTTAAGCACACGTGCCATCAACAATGGCAAAAAGTGAAAGACTTGATCAATTTATGCATAATGGGGGGAGGGAGAGTTCATTGAGAGAACAACACTCCCCCTATGTCCATGCCTACACCTAAACTAGACAACAAATTGAGTGAGGTAGGGTGTGCACGGGTTGAAGCAACATTGCTCGAATCAATGATATTTAGCTCATGCCTTAACTCGCGAAATCTTGCTTCATCCAAGGGCTTCGTGAAAATATCTGCAAGGTTGTCATGAGTGTTGACATAGTTGAGCTTGATCTCTCCTCGCCTAATGTGATCCCGGATGAAGTGATACTGAATCTCAATATGCTTCGTCTTGAAGTGTTGCACTGGGTTGAGAGAAATCTTGATGGCACTTTCGTTGTCACACCAAAGAGGCACTTTGTCACAAGTGACACCGTAATCCTTCAAAGTTTGCCTCATCCACAAGAGTTGTGCACAACAACTACCGACCGCAACATACTCCGCTTCGGTGGACGAGAGAGACACACAACTTTGCTTTTTGGAAGACCAACTTACCAAAGAGCAACCAAGGAATTGGCATCCTCCGGAAGTGGACTTCCTATCCACTTTGTCTCCCGCCCAATCGGAATCCGAGTACCCTACAAGCTTGAAGTTTGATCCTCTTGGGTACCATAGGCCAAAGTTTGGGGTATGAGCCAAATATCGAAAGATTCGTTTGACTGCCACATAGTGACTTTCCTTAGGTGCGGCTTGAAACCGTGCACAAATTCCCACACTCAACATGATGTCCGGTCTAGATGCACAAAGGTAAAGCAAGGAGCCAATCATGGAACGATATACCTTTTGATCCACCACTTTACCATTTGGATCAAGGTCAAGTTGGCACTTGGTGGGCATTGGGGTGGAAGCCGGCTTGACGTCACTTAGCTTGAATCTCTTGAGCATGTCTTGAGTGTATTTGGATTGATTGATGAAGGTTCCTTCTCTTCTTTGCTTCACTTCGAACCCTAGAAAGAACTTCAACTCCCCCATGGAGGACATCTCGAACTTTGAGGTCATGAGAGCGGCAAATTCCTCATTGAAGGCTTTGTTAGGAGAACCAAAGATAATATCATCAACATATAGTTGGCACACAAACAACTCCCCTTTGACCTTCTTAGTAAAAGGAGCGGGGTCGATTACCCCAACTTCAAACCCACGGTCTTGTAACAACTCGGTAAGGTGGTCATACCACGCACGTGGGGCTTGTTTAAGGCCATAGAGTGCCTTATCGAGTTGATACACATGATCGGGAAAGTAGGGATCCTCGAACCCGGGGGGTTGCTTGACGTACACCAATTCATTAATGGGACCATTAAGAAAAGCACTCTTCACATCCATTTGATGTAACTTAAAGTTATGATGAGAAGCATATGCAATCAACATGCGAATGGATTCAAGACGAGCAACGGGAGCAAAGGTTTCACCGTAGTCGATACCCTCGACTTGGGAGTAGCCTTGTGCTACCAAACGAGCCTTGTTGCGAATGATAATCCCATGGGCATCTTGCTTGTTCTTGAATATCCACTTGGTTCCAATAACATTGTGGGTCCCCGTTGGCCTTGGCACCAATCTCCACACTTTGTTGCGCTCAAAGTTGTTGAGTTCTTCATGCATGGCATTAAGCCAATACGGATCTTCTAGCGCCTCATAAACCTTGTGGGGTTCCACACAAGAGACAAACGCGTGATGCTCACAATAATTTGCTAATTGTCTACGAGTGCTTACCCCCTTTCTTAAGCTTCCAAGCACATTTGTCATGAGATGGTCTTTGGTGGAGAGCTTGGAAGCAACCTTGGCGGCACGACGCTCTAATTCCTCCTCGGTAGTGAGTTGAGGAGCGGTTACTTGATCATCTTGAGTGTTGTCATGAACTTGTTCTTGGTCTTGAACTTGCTCGAGGGAGAGTACTTGACCTTGGGCATCACTTGGTGTGTCAACACCGTCTTGAGTATGATGTTGCCCTTGGTCTTGTTCATGAGGTTGAGGGCCTTCACTTTGTTCTTCGGAAGCGTGTGGGCCTTGGGTTGGTGATGGCTCCACTTGAGTGGAGCATTGTCCTTCTCCTTCGGCCACAAGGGGTTCCTCAATGGGTAGGATGAAACCAACACCCATTCTTCTTATGGCTTGAGGAGGAATTTCATCACCTACATCACAAGTGCCACTTTGCTCCACTTGGGAGCCGTTATTCTCATCAAACTCCACGTTACACGTCTCCTCAATAAGTCCCATGGATTTATTGAGGACACGGTAAGCATGAGAGTTTGTAGCATAACCAACAAATATGCCCTCATAAGCTCTAGCCTCAAATTTAGACAAACGAACACCCTTCTTGAGAATGAAGCACTTACACCCGAATACCCGGAAGTACTTGAGGTTGGGCTTGTTACCGGTGAGTATCTGATAAGGAGTCTTGTTCAAACCCTTGCGGAGATAGAGCCAATTTGATGCATGACACGCAGTGTTGATGGCTTCGGCCCAGAAGTTGTACGGAGACTTGAACTCCGCCATCATGGTCCTTGCCGCATCCATCAACGTCCGGTTCTTCCTCTCCGCAACACCGTTTTGTTGAGGGGTGTAAGGTGCGGAATATTGATGCTTGATTCCCTCATCACTAAGAAATTCATCCAAGGTGTAGTTCTTGAACTCGGTGCCGTTGTCACTTCTTATTGTCAAAATCTTTGCATTGTGTTGACGTTGTGCTTCATTTGCAAAGTCAATGACGGTTTGTTGGGTCTCACTCTTCCTCTTGAAGAAATACACCCACGTGTACCTTGAGTAGTCATCCACAATCAC
Organism: Triticum monococcum; assembly: GCA_034509565.1. Classification (NCBI taxonomy): domain Eukaryota; kingdom Viridiplantae; phylum Streptophyta; class Magnoliopsida; order Poales; family Poaceae; genus Triticum; species Triticum monococcum. Next base: position 617,912,436 of record CM067846.1, read on the forward strand.
CAAGCAATACTTTCTACCTCCAAGACTATCGAAGGACGGAGGCCCAAAGAGATCCATGTGAAGGAGCTCCAAAGGCCTTTTTGAATAAATGATAGTCATGGGAGGGTGAGCCTTCTCATGTAGCTTTCCTTCGATACAGGCACTGCAAGCACGATCTTTAGCAAAACTAACATTCGTTAGTCCATGGACATGGTCCCCCTTTAGGAGACTTTGCAAAGATCTCATATTGACATGGGCTAAACGGTGATGCCAAAGCCATCCCACATCAACTTTAGCCATTAGGCATGTCGCGGTCTTAGTGGGTCGCTCTGAAAAGTTAATCACATATAGACCGTTCTCGACATGCCCAACAAAGGCTACTTTAAGAGTCTTGCTCCACAAGAGGGCCACGGTATCAATATCAAAGAAAGTGGCAAAGCCCATGATTGCAAGTTGACGAACGGAAAGTAAATTGTATGCAAGGGACTCAACAAGCATGACCTTCTCGATCGTGAGATCATGAGAGATGACCACCTTGCCAAGTCCCAATACCTTAGAAGATGAGGCGTCACCCCACTCGACATTGGTGGGCATAGATGGAACCGTGTGCACGTCCACCACCAAGTCCTTGCTTCCGGTCATATGATTTGTAGCTCCGCTGTCGAGCAACCATGATCCACCACCGGAAGCAAACACCTACAAGAGATCAATGCTTGGTTTTAGGTACCCATTTTGTAATGGGTCCTTTGATGTTAGTAACAAGGGTCTTAGGAACCCAAATAGACCATTCAATGTACTCATGAAGAGAGCCAACAAATTTGGCATAAACATGCCCATCACTAGCACGACACAACACATAAGAAGGATTAAAATCGCCGGCCTTGTTGGGTGAGGTGACATTGCCCTTCTTGACTTTGTTCTTCTTTTTCTCCTCGGGAACACTCTCTCCCGCCCTCATAAAAGTTTGCATGAGGGGAGGAGGTCGTTTGGTCTTGTCATTCTTCTTCTTGTTCTTGGAGTTGGGGACGTACCCAACCCCTTCCTTCGCCACCCCTCCCATTTGGTTGATCAAGAGATCATTGAGGTTCTTCTTGCCTTGTATGCATGTCACAAGGCCTCTCTCAAGTTGCGCCTTCAACGTTGCATTTTCCTCAACAAGATGCATATGCTCACAACACGGGTTAGTAGCATTTGCGTTATCAAGTAAAACCATATGAGGAAAAGTTGCTTTCTCCTTAGTTAGCTTCACTTGGAGTTGATCATGAGACTCCTTGAGACTAGCGTGAATACCCTTCAAGGCCTTGTGGGCCTTGTCAAGTATATCAAACTCCTCCTTGAGTCTAGCAAGATCAACCCCGAGTTTGGCCTTCTCGGAGTTTAGTACACGAGACACAACTAGGACATGATCATAATCTTTCTCTAACTTAGCATGATCAACGTTGTGTGACTCCTCAAGAGCCAAACGAAGACCACGCTCTTCCTCAAGAGCATTGGAAAGATCCGAAATCTCATCGGCATAGTCACGACTATGCCCTTCCATCTTCGAGATGGTGTCTTCGTGAGCCTCGATCATGTCATTGGCCTCACCAAGTTGTTCCAAGAGAGCAACAAAGTGCTTCTTGGATTTTCCCTTGAGTTTACCCATAAAGGCCTCAAACTCGTTAGCCTCCACATTAGCTCCCTCAACTTCATTAATGCAATCCAATGGGGAAGGATGATTAATGATGGTAGTTTTGATGTTGGGGGTTACCTTGTTGGTGGCTTTAGCCATGAGGCACTTGGCGTTGGTGCTCTCGTTGGGTGAGTCGAAGAGAGACACTTGTGACGTTGTTGCAATGGCAACGGAGGCCATGGCAACCGTCTCATCATCTTCATCATCGTCATCATCCTCATTGTACTCTTCTTGCACAACCAAGGCCTTGGGAGGAGTCTTCTTGGTGAAGTTGTTCTTGTTGGGGAATGACTTGGCCTTGTCCTTTCGGATGAGTTTGCCACCACTGTCTTCCCTCTTCTCATACGGGCATTCCGCAACGAAATGACTCACATTGCCGCAATTGTAGCAAGTCCTCACACGTTGCTTGCCCCTTGTCCCACTCGAGTTGTTTTTGCTAAAGTTGGGCCTTGAGTTTTTCTTGCTCCAAAATTTCCTTGAAGCAAGAGCCATGTGTTCATGATATGCATACTTTGTATCTTCGGGGTTGCTCTCCTCTTCTTCCTCTTCTTCTTCTTCCATGGTGAGCTTGGCCTTCAAAGCAAGGTTGGGCTTCTTTGCCCGTTGAGACCGGAGGACCGCATTGTCGGCGGTCTTGTCCAAGATGTTCATGGCCACAAACTCATCCAATACTTCGCTTGAGGTCAAAGTGTGGAAGTCCGGTCTTTGGCGGATGACGGAGGACATGGCCTTGTGGTAGGGCATCATTGCCTTGAGGAATTTGCGCTTGATCCAATTATCATCCGTGTCCTTGCTCCCGTGATCTCGTAGTGAGACCGCGAGTTTGGTGACTCTCCGAAAAAGCTCACGAGGCTCTTCATCTTCCTTCATTGCAAACTCATCGGCCTCATCTTGTACCACTTCATAGTTGGAGCGTTGAATGCTTGCGCTTCCCCGGTAGAGAGACACGACACAATGCCATGCATCTTTGGCCAAGGAGAAAAGGCGAAGATGAGGTAGGTCTTCGGGTGGAATTGCATCTTGAATGATGAAGAGAGCATTCTCATTGAATTGATTGTCCACGGCTTCTCGAGGAGTGAGGTTGCTTGGATCATGTGGGTAAAAACCTTCTTCAATGATTCTCCAAAGGTTAGTGTTCACATGATTTAAATGACGTTTAAAGCGGTAAACCCAAGAATCAAAATCCTCATTTTTCACAATCTTAGGAGGAGGACCGACATGATTCAAATGAGTAGAAGGAACCGGTCCACCATAAACAAGTGGTGGTTCCACATGGGCAAAGATGCCGGTGCCATTCTTGCCACTAAAAGAAGGAGCCTTTTCACTACTAGCTTCCCCCTTGTCGGGGGTAGCATCCGACACCTTGTTGGCGGGATCCCCCACTTTCAACGGTGCGGTGGATAGTTTAAGCCCCTCAAGGAATTTAGTAAACATGCTTTCAACTTCGGTCGTCATGGAGGTTTTCAATGTCTCCAAGGCTACATTGAACTCCTCACGAGAGACCGAAGTTCCCCCATCGCCCGTAGACGAGATAGGATTCACACCGGAGTGTTCCTCCGCACCATCTACGGTATCAACCATACTCTTTGGACGGTAAAGTCCTTAATAAAGAGACGAGGCTCTGATACCAATTGAAAGGATCGATATGGTTGACTAGAGGGGGGGGGTGAATAGGCAACTACCAATTTTTTGGCTTTTCTTTACCAAATTAATCTTTGCATCAAAGTAGGTTGTCTAGATGTGCAACTAGGTGAGCAACCTATATGATGCAACAACAACAAGCACACAAGCAAGCAAGGGAATAAACACTAAAGAGCTTGCACAAGTAAAGGTAAGAGATAACCAAGGGTGGATCCGGTGAAGACGAGGATGTGTTACCGAAGTTCCTTCCTTTTGAAGGGAAGTACGTCTCCGTTGGAGCGGTGTGGAGGCACAATGCTCCCTAAGAAGCCACTAGGGCCACCGTATTCTCCTCACGCCCTCACACAATGCGAGATGCCGTGATTCCACTATTGGTGCCCTTGAAGGCGGCGACCGAACCTTTACAAACAAGGTTGGGGCAAACTCCACAACTTAATCGGAGGCTCCCAACAAGACCACGAAGCTTCACCACAATGGAATATGGCTCCGAGGCGACCTCAACCGTCTAGGGTGCTCAAACACCCAAGAGTAACAAGATCCGCTAAGGATGAATGGGGAAATCAAAAATCCCTTGGTGGAAGTGTAGATCGGAGCCTTCTCAACCACTCCCGAGCAAATCAACGAGTTTGATTGGCTAGGGAGATAGATCGGGTAAAAGGAAGCTTGGGGTATTCAATGGAGCTTGAGCAATAAATGGTGCTTGGGCAATAATGAAGGTTGGGGGAAGAGGTGAGGCAAAGAGAGAGGAGAAGGAGCCCTTTTATAGTGGGGGAAACAAGTCAACCGTTACCCCCCACTCAGCCCCGCAGAGGGCGGTACTGCCGCGGAGGCAGAGCGGTACTGCCGCCCTCAAGCGGTACTACCGCTCCCCCTCAGCGTTACTACCGCGCCAGAAGAGAAGGGCTGGGGCAGGGGCCCAGGGCGGTATTACCGCGGAGGCAGAGCGGTACTACCGCTCTCAAGCAGCACTACCGCCACTACTGCCGCAGCTAGTACCGCAAAACCCGACACGAGAAAATGCGCGCAAGAATCAAAGCGGAAGGAGCACCACGCCACAACGGTACTGCGGCTGAGCCCAGCAAGCGGTACTACCGCTCCGAGGAGCGGTACTACCGCTACAGACGCAGTGACAGGACGGTAGGAGCACGGAACCGCAGAGGTACTGCTGCTGAGGCCACCAAGCGGTACTACCGCTCCGGGGAGCGGTACTACCGCTTAGTGAGTCTCAGCCGTACTACCGCTGTGGCCCACGGTACTACCGCTGGGTCCTGGACAAGCAGAAGAAGGAAGAACAGAAAGGCCCCATAGGTGCGGAAAGAAACGGAGGGTGTGATGAGAACGAGTACGTGTTGATTCCACCCAAGCCATACCAAAGCGGACCCCCTCTTGATAGTACGGTGACTACTATGAAACTTAGTCCACCAACAAAGTCACGGAATAGACTACACCGTCTTGAGTAGAGCGCCGAGGGGAAATAATTGTTCCGTGCCGAAGAATGAATATCTGAAAGCACTCAAAGCACATGATTAGTCCGCAAATGCATTGTCATCAATCACCAAAACACCGTAGGGATAAATAAGCCCTTACAGGCTGCTTGACCCCAGGACACGGGAGGCGCTTTGGGCGCGAAGGGTGGCAGTGCAAGACCGGGTGCGACTTCGGATCTCTAGAGGAGCGGGAGCTGCCTGCCCGGACGGTATGGGGGTGGGGCCGCCCGTTCCGGATGCGGGAGTAGCAAAACAGGCACGGGCTTCGGCCAACCGTCCATCGAGGACTTCATGTGACCGGATAGCCACAATTTGGACTAAGGGGGATCGACCTCCCCCCTAAACACTGTATCGGAATCAGCCACGACCTTGGCGAGATGCCCGAGAGGAATAGACTCCAAAGCAGAGAACGAACATGTAGCAGAACTAGCAGGAATGACTGGAGTACCTGGCTCGAGGTTGCGCGCCGCGGCGCGGAGCTCAGCCCGCTCGAAGATGGGCAGAGCGGGGGAGCCCGCGGGTCGCGAGGCGTCGATGCGGGCGCTGCGCCGAGACGACGTCACTGGGGTCGACGTCGAGCGGCCCTGCCTGGCGTAGGTCAAGGAGCGAGGCGGGAGAGGCGGAGCGGCCAGCGGGGTCGCCAAGGCGGCGTCCAGTCCGCACCCACCACGCTGGGGGTGGGAGAGGCAACACACCGAGGCGAGGCCGGCGGGGAAGCCGTCCCCAGCGGTGCGGCCGTGGTGGCCGACGGCGACGGCCCGGAGGGTATCAGGGCCACCTCGGGCAGTGGCGAAGGCAGGCCCACGGACGGAGGGGCCGGGGGCGTCACAGGAGGTGGAGACGCTGCCTGAGTGTCGAGGGGCGTGAGGGGCAGGACTGACCCAGAGGCGGGAGGGACCCCGGATGGCGGCGACAGCAGCCGGGCAGAGGAGGACACCGGTTGAGGGACCGGCGAGCGCGGGGAGGATGCAGGGATGACCACGAGACCCACACTAGAAGTGTCGCTAGGCTCAGTCTCCCCGGCGGGGGGCGACGGAGGCACCGGAAGCAGCCCCTCAGGTAGAGCGGCGAGGGACCTCCCGGTCTGCCGTCCACCCAGGGACGAGGAAGAGGGTGGGGGCAGCGGCGAGGGGGGGGCGGGAGGGGCTGTCCTCTGATCCGTCATCATCATCCGAGTGGCCGGGGCGAGGGTGGCGGCGACCATTGTAGTCGTCTTGCGGGCCAGGGTGGCCACCAGGAGGACCGTCGTCGGAGAAGCGAGGGCGCCCCACGTGGTTGGGCGGCTCGGGGGCGATGCGAAGGTCGAACCCTTGATCATTGAAGAATACCCTGACCGAGGCACGAAGCTTAGTTGAATCGAGGCATTTGACCTTGACTCGAACCTCCTCCTCCTTGCGGAGGGAAAGCTCATCGACCACCACCACCTTCCCCAGGATCCGGGACATGCGACGGATGGTACGCTTCGACCTCGCGATGTCCGGGAGCCCGGAGATGAGGATCCATGCCGTGTCAATGACGGCCACAGCCTTCGGGTCGAGGATCGGTTCGGAGATGTCGACGACAATCTTGTTGAGGGCGAGAGTGATCTGGTCGCTGCGAGTAGCGTATCCGTGGCTGAGGACGTCGAGGAAGACCATAGAGAACTCGGTGCCGGAGATAGGGGTGACCGCCCACTCCCACTGCGGGCGGTAAAGATGGTTGAGCTCCGCCTCGATCATCTCGGGGGAGGCCACACCATCAATCACTTTGACCACGGCCTGGAGGGAAGGGGGCGGGGCGAGTCGTCGGGGACCTCGATATGGAACAACCCCAACCCCTCAATCCCATGCCCGTACATCCGCAGCTTGTCGGGGATTCGGCTTGTCAGGGCATAGAAGGGCGGGGTGGCCGGGGTCCTTGCAAATGTAGCAGCAGGCGAAGTTGGAGCAGTCAACCTGAGAATGGCCAACCGTGCCACAGTTGAAGCAGGTGGGTCGTGTGGCGTCGGACACGGGAGCCGCAGCCGAGGGGTTCACGCGGCCGGCTTGATTCTACGCGGTACGCCCCTGGCCTCTTCTCTTCTTCTTCTTGGCCGGGCCCTGGCGGCCGCGCTGTTGCTGGCCACCACCCCGGTCCCTGAAGCCGGCGGAGCAGCCGGGGCAGCATGGGGGGGGACGTACTTGCAGGACGGGGCCGCGTCCACCGGAGCTGGTGCCGGGGCAAGGCGGGGCGCTGGTGCCGGGGCGAGGAGGGGCGCTGGTGTCGGGGCGAGGGGGAGCGCGCCCGACAACGCGAGGGGGAGGGGGAGTGGCGGCGGGGAGGAGGGGAGCGCGACCGGCCGCGCCAATCGGACCGGCCAGGCGAGCGGGGCGCCTCGCGGCGGTCCTCCCAGCCGGAAGGGCGGGGGGCATCGCAGTCCCGGCCCCACAGCTCACGGCGGAGGTCTTCCTCGCGTCGAAGGGCGTCTAGAGAAGGGCGGGAGGCTTCCCGGCGGTCATCAAGCCGGCGCTTGCGCTTGGCCTCCCCATCATCCCAGTCCCGCGTCATGGTCGGGGGGAGCGAGCCGAAGGAGGCGGCAACGGCGCTGGGGAGGAGGGAGGGGGGTGCAGGCACAGGCGGGAGCAGCGGTTCTGTCGAGGAAGAGCAGGTGGCGGCTGTAGGGGATTGGGGACGGAGGGGGAAGCCGTAAGGCAACCATATGCTGGGTGTGGGGGTGGTGGGCCTAGGGCATGGACCCGGCCCAGCAATGATGGGCCGGCCCACCAACGCCACACCAGCTGGGGCCGGGACCAGAGCGCGACGGGTCGGACCAGCCATCCTCTCCTCACAGGCTACCGGGCCACGACCCAGGACGCCAGGGCCCAGGGGGCAGGGCGGGGTACCCGCTCGGAGGGTTTCCCCTCGAGGAGCAGGCGCCGCCGCCGCCGGCTCCGCGGCCGCAGGGGAGCATGGCGCGAACGGTCGGACGCGGCGGAGCGGCCACGAGGCCTGGAACTGAAGACCAGAGGATCCAAGACGCGCAATAAAGGGTCAGAACGGAGAGTTGCGGGCGGGGAGAGCAGGACCGGGCGCCATGGTCGAGGAGCTCGGGCAGGGGCAGGCGGACGACAGACCAGCGGCCGGAGGGGATGAGGAGGAGGAGGCCGGGGAGGACCTCCACGAGGCACGGGCAGGTCCAAGGTTGGACCGTCCGGCGACGCCCCACAAGCGAGGCCGGCGCCGGCGAGCACCACCGCGTCCCAAGGCCCGGCCTTTCACACTGGGCCCCGGCCACCGCGGTGGCAACCCCCGCGAGCCTGAGTTGGCGCCTCTCACGAGGAAGGCTGGACATGGGGCCATGCTGGGCGGTGCGGCTACGGCGGCGAGGGCCAGGCGACGGGGTGGGGAGGGCGGGGCAGGCGAGCGGGGCGGCTCGGGGTCCGAGTCCTCGTCCGCGAGATCCGACCACCGAGGCGGCGGCGGGGAAGGGCCCCGGCGGGAGGGCTCAGATGCAGGCACGGGACCAGGTGTCGGCGGCGAGGCAGGGGCCGGAGCGGAAAAGGGGGGGGGAGGGGGGGCGGAGATGGCCGCGGCCGGCGATGGCGCGGGCGAGTCGCCCGAGCTCAGAGTCGCGGGAGCCATCTCATCTTTTCATTGTACTAGCTAATTCTTTTCTAGTTAAACATTTCTTTTTATGTTTCCATATGGAGCCCACTCATCGGTGTGATCCACATTTTGTGAGTGTTTTACCATATGATTTGTATCTAGCTATCTCTATCCCCCTTATCCTAGCATGCAAGTCACGATTGAGTCATGGTTGTAAGAAATTTATTGTATGCGTATCTTGAAATAAGCACCCATTTATTAAAAGACTCTCGAGCTCCCTATAGAGAGCGAGATGCTTCCACCAAAGTTTACAGGTGATACGTACATGTATATGTATAACATGCCTAGTTGATGGCAAGCTGTCTCAGCAAGCAGTCAGTCTCACTTGCACCAAAGAGTAGTCATTTTCCATGTAATCATCAATCATACGTATCCTGATTTTTCTATGAAGATTGGTTTTTTGACTTTTGCTGCTCGCAAAAGCCGAGCTGGGACAACTCTCTGCATAGAGCAGAATAGAACTAGTGGTATTGTGCGACATAGTCTTCCAAGAGCATGTTATGATGGAGACCGCTGTTAAGAAAGAAAAGAAGATCCCGTTCTAGTATGGTATACATACATAGGATATGCCAAAATTGTGTTGTGAAATTGATCAACTTGACAAGTGGATGATGGCCGTCAGGTTACCGGAATCATGCCGACTCCAAGTAAACCCATGGATCCGGTACAAACGCAAGCGACATGCAACTACAGTTGCATACGTGTGCGCGAATATGCAATTACATTTGTGTGGTGTGCAAGTGTAGTTGTGTGTGGCATGGGAAAGACAAAGTAAAAATAATAAACGTAAATCAATCAAAAAAGAAAAAGTCAAAATCTACACGATCTTCACTTGATATAAAATGGTGTTGGAGTTACTACATGAAATTTGCTGCTAGATGAAAATTAGCAAATCCGGTATTTTTAATATAAAATTGATTATTTTTTAAAATTTTGACTTAAAACAAATTTAATATGCGAAGTAAAATAAAAAAGGGAATAACTGTTCAGAGTTTGAATCATCATTGGAGCTTATACGAGATACACATCCAATGAATTTATTAGAACCTGGACTCAATTGTGACTTGCACGCTAGGAGAAGGGAGATTGGAATAGATACAATCATATAACTACCAACCTGCTAAGAGCAACTCTAGCAGACCCCGCAAAACGCATAGACCCGTAAAAGTCCGGCGAGTATGCAGGCTCGGCCCAATTTTTCGGTCAGAACAGAGCCCGCATACTCACCTGGACCGTTTTTTTTTGCCACAGCCAGCAAACTGCACGCCCCGACCGCTATAATTGCAGTTCCCCGACTCGTTTGCGGGTCCAAACCCTATCCCCCGCCGCCGCCGAGCCACGCGATTCCCCTTCCCCCTCTCCACATTTCTCGCTGCCGGCAACCACCCGCCCCACCTCCAGCCGCCACGTGGGGCCGAATGTGGAGCTCCGGACGCGGCTCCGGCAGCAGATCCGACGGCGGAAGGGACCCGGAGCGCAAGCGGCGCGTCCGGTCAGACGACGCAAGGAAGCGCGGCGCCCGGAAGTGGACCAACTGCGGCATGTCGCCGCCGTCGAGCTTCTAGCGGAGCAAGAGTACGACCGTCGTCGCGCATCCTTCTCCTCCACGAGGTCTTCGTACGCCGCGAGCTCCTCGTCCTTCGGCATGGGCATTCTCCCCAAGAGGGAGTGGTCCGAGGACATGGAGGAGCCGTAGGAGCCGGCACCATTCGCCTTCGTCCCCGTGAAGGAGGAGCCCGACTCGCCCGCTCCGCTCGCCTGCAACAGAGTCGTCGGGCCCGAGGACTACGTCGCGGACGTCGACGCCGTTGTGGCCGCCATCACCGAGTGGAGCATGCGCGAGGAGGCGGAGCACCAGCGCCACGCAGAGGAGCTCGAAGACCTCGAGTGGCGGCAGGCGGTCGCCGCCAACGTCGCCGCCAATGAGAAGGCCGAGGAGTGGCGCCGCATCCGCGCGGAGCAGGCGGCGAAGTATGTCGACCTGTGCAGCTCCGGCGAGGAGGATTGAGCGTCGCTCAGCCTCCACGGCATCGTCCTCACCGCCGTCAGATCTCACCGCCGTCAGATCCGACCCCCTCTAGTACTAGTTAAAGTAGCATGTAGTATGATCTATGCTTGTAATTTGTTGATCATGTAGTATGTATGAACTATGTAGTATATGATGTGATGAACTATGTTTGTGCAATTTCTCCTGCGAAAGTGTTTTTTTTTCAAATTATGCAGGTTTAGATGCGGTATCTGTTCGGCTGCGCTAATTTTCGACCTGCAAACGCGATCTTCATAAAACCGCAAACGCGTTTTGCGGGTCATGTTTTTGCGGGATCTGCTAGAGTTGCTCTAACAACCCTATCCAGGAAGGGTCAGACGCTTCCACCAAAGTTGACAAGTATTACGTGCATGTACATGCATACCCTGCGTGATTGGTGACATGCTGTATGAGGAGTCATTTTCTACGAAACTATGGAGCGCTTCCAGCTGATTTTGCTGTGGAGAGTTGCTTCTGACTTTTGCTGCTTGCAAAGCTGAGCTGGGACAGCTCTCGTACAGAGTGGAATAGAATCAGTGCTATTATGTGACCTATAGTATTCCAGGAGCGTGTTATGATGGAGAACCCTTGTCAACTTGTGTTTTGAAATCGATCAACTTGATGAGTGGATGACGGCCATCTGGTTACCAGAGATCATGGTGACTCTAGTCCATGTAAACTCACGGACCGGTTAAAAACCAAATCAGCTTGTGCTAAACATAAGATGCCATTTGTGGCGGCTACAGTGTAAACAGTAGCTGGCCGGCCTCTATCACCGATAATACATGCGTGCTCGCGGACGAGCGAGGGAGGAGGGCGCGTTCTGCCTTGTCCGAAACACTCGCCGGCGTCTTGCAGCCAATTTACCTCTTGTCCTGTTCCGGTAGGTACATCACAGCCCGTCACGGCAGCCAGGAACTTGGCATTCTAAATAGGGCTGGTGGTTTGAGATTGTATGATGCACGGGTAGGAAATTATTATCTCACCGACCAGGCATGGCGCTGCTGTTCTTTTTAGATAGAGTTAGTTGGAAGGCAGCAAAGGTGAGAAATTAATTTTAAGACTGTTGGTTGATAGACTATACAAACTAGACGATACCCTGCGCGTTAAAAGTTTTGGTTGATAACATATGACTTGTTATATTTGATTATGTAGAGTTGTAAAATATTTATTGAACATACATAGAATAATTAAAAGAAAAATATTTTTCCATGCATGATTCAGTGTTTTGGTTGGTCTTTCACTATACATGATTGCATGTTGAGTTAGGCCTTATCTCATTCATAGTTGTATGGTGAGGTGGCATGTTTATATGTTGAGATAAATAAGTTAGTGGGAATCACTTTCTTATATATATAGGATAAGGTACGGGCATCTCCAACACGCTCTTAAAACAGAAACAGTTTCCATGTATAAGGTATGAGCGCCTTCAACTAGCTAGGCGACCATTCGTACGGTATAGGTTAGCTTCATCCAAAGGGTTTTTATCATTTATGCCATCGGTTGTGTCGCACTACTCAGTTTTGCCATTAGAAGTTATAACTGCTCAAAAATGCCATCGACCCGTGAGAGGCTTGCTCAAAAATGCCATTAGATATCTCAAAAATGCCATCATTCTATTAGATGTTTGCTCAAAAATGCCATTAGACATTGTTATTTTCATGTCAAACTTGTTGACCATGTTATATGACAAAAATAAGCCTAGAACCACATGTCAGTTCTCTCTATCTCACAATGATAAGTGTGGCCCCACTTGTCAGGAGTAACCAAGCGAATAATTTTATAGAAAAATAAGAACGTTGTTGGGATCAAGTGGGCCCCACACTTTATTGTAGTGAGATAGAGGAAAGCTGGCATGTTGATTCATAGGTATTTATGTCAGTATGACATGGCAAAAGAGATTTTAGATCATAATAATGGTGTCCAGTGGCATTTTTGAGCATGTGTCTAACGAAGCGATGGCATTTTTGAGTAGTTGAAATTTCTAGTGGCAAAACTGAGTAGTGGGACACAACCGGTGGCATAACTGATAAAAACCCTCATCCAAAATGGCGCTTGTTTGCTTCTCCTTTGCAGGTTATTTTCCGTTGTACGCACTCGCTTCGTACGTGGTCTACGCTACAACGAGTGGAGTACCAACCGCTGTTCAAGGCGGTGTGTATGCGGTTGGAGCAGGTGGCTACGGAGGTTTTTACCCAACATGGGTGGCAGCATAATCTCCGGATCGGTCCACCACCCCTTTCGATATAGGCATAGTGTCGGTCTATATGACTCTACTGTCACCCATTTGTCGTTTTTTCTTTCTTTCTTTTTATCAGACTTTAGGTGATTGGCTGTGTGCATCTTAGTTATGCAGAGGCCGGGTGTTACTCATAATGCTTTGTATCCTCTTGATGCTACTTTCTGAGATAATAAAAGCGCCCTTTATCGAAAAAGAACATGAGAAGATCGAAGAAAAACGCCTCCCGGGTCGCTCCTAGGGCGATTTCGGAGGCCACCCCTGCCGTCGGCCCTAGGGTACCTTAAATCGTTGCCCTCCCCGCGCCGCCGCCGGAGGAGGCCGTCGGAGCTGACGGCGGCGGCGGGGCTCTTCCCGTCCGACTTTCTCCTTCCCTCCCCGCGGTTGGCTGTCTTCCTCCTGCCACCAGAATGGGACGCTTGCACCTAGATCTCGTGCCCTGTAGGTGCTGCAGCATCAACATGACCATCCATGTGCGCCACCAGTCGTGTCCTCCGATGATCCGTACTGGTGGTGGTGTGGTGCGGTGCCTGGTCTTGGCCAGGATCTGAAGGTGTGCGTCGTGGACGGGCTGGATCCGGCGGGATCTAGGCTGTGGTAGCTTGTAGGCGTCTGGTGCTGGCGTGGATCGACATGATCTAGCGCTTGGCAGCGGTGCTCCGAAGGTGCTTGAGGCGGCAAATGGCTGAATCTCAGTTCTGCTTCACCAGGCGGCTTTCAGGAGACGTGCCTCGTCTGTGGGCGTTTGGGCAGCGATTCGTGCCGTGTCTTGGTCGGGTGCTGATCAAGCGGATCTCGACTGGCTTGATCCGGTGATGGCTGGCACTCTCGCGGCGTCCCCGTCTGGCTGATGTGACGGGGGCCTCTTTCTGGTGGTCACTCGTCGGCTTGGTATATGCGGTGGTGCATCAGTTGTAGCGGGAAGTGGTGGATCCTCGGTGGTGGTGCACGTGACTTGGCCATTGGGCTTCACGTGCCAGGCTACCCCGTGCCTCCCATCCTCATGACGGACAGTGAAGATATTCATCATTCTTCGGTGATGGTTGGGGTGTGCCCTCACATTGGCATTGGTGCTAGCACAGTCGCCGTTGTCTGTGTTCTCAGATCTGTCGTCTCAGTAAATGCCTGATGTGTGGTGTTCACTTTGATCCGAAATTTCAGTGCTGATCGAGACATTGCATGAGGGCTTCTTCTATGGCAAGTTGGTGGTGACAACATAGGGACTTCGTCTATGGTGGTGCTCTTTGAATACCAGGTGCTAGGTTCCGGGGTGAAAACCCTAGGTCCAGCCTTCACTGGTCGTACCTAGCAGTGGCGGTTCTGCCCCCTTGTTGAAGGCACTGTTTGGAGCTTAGCCGGTCCTTGTCTTCTTGGTGAAAACTCGTGATCTAGCCTATGTGGTTTGATCCAGCGATGATGGTGTTCATGCACCATTTCCCTGTTGAAGGTGTCGCTTTTAGGACAACCCTCTCGTCGTCCGGGTGTTGCCAATGACAGTGGTAGTAGTTGATGTTTTGTTGTAGTGGGTCGTTTGCCTCGCCCATTGACCCTTTGGGTCTTTTTTCTTCTTTTTGGTTGTGTGCATCTTAATTATACAGAGGTCGGGTGTGTACTCGTTGTGTTTTGTATCCACTTGATGCGATATTACGAGTCGATAAAGAATGCCCTTTATCGAGAAGAAAGAACATGAGAACAAATCTTGGGAAATCTAGCAAGTTATAGATTTGTCGACAAGTTAAAGAAAAAAATGTAACATACACGTAAAGGAATGTATCAAATGTACTATACACATAAAGAAATCAACGACACACTAGTAAAATGTAACATACATTACGTGAAACAGAAACAGTTTTGTATTATTTCAAAGATAAACAAATACGACATACACATCAACAGATCAACTACACACCACAGCTCGCTTGAGTACCATTTATTTAGTAATGGTACAGACGATTTTTCTTCTTAACAGATACAGAGTTGCGGAAGGCAAAGGTACCCTACATGAACTTGGCCTTGATAGCGTCCACCTGGCCGTTGTCGATCCGGAAGGCCTTAGCAAGCACGTCGCTTGGCACTGGCGGTGCGGCAGCGAAGAGTGTGGTGGCGATCACTTGTGTGCCCTGGAGCTGGCTGTTAAAGCCGGCGATCACGGAGGCGGGGCCACGACCCCTATTCTGCTGGAAGTGCACGAGCCCACGTGGGAAGACGAACACGTCTCCAACAGTGACAGTCTTAGTGAAGAGCTTGTTGGCGGTGGTGATGAAACCCACCTCCAGGACTCCCTCAAGGACGAAGATGATCTCGGTGGCGCGTGGGTGGGTGTGAGGCGGGTTCTGGCCTCCGGACGCGTAGTCAATGCGTGCCATGGACACGCCAAGCGTGTTCACCCCAGGGAATGACTGTACATTCGCCGCCGTGACGTTCGACCCTGCCGCGTTGTTGGTGTTGCCAGCCCTCTTCAGACCGGCGAAGAAGAAGTCGTCCGCCGTGATGTCCACCTTGCACGGGAACCCATTCAGCTTGATTGCTACCGACATTCGTTTCGAGGAAAACACCACGTCATCAACAAGAGCCAGCACGAAAAATGCAACAACAAACTTTACAAAGATGATGACTTACGGGATGCCAAGTCGGCGACGCAGACGTCCTGGAGCATGTCGGCGTCCCCAGCCAGGGAGGAGGCTGCGAGCGAGAGGAGGACGGCGCAGGCCGCTACCGCGGAAAACTGAAGCCTCGCCATGATCGGTTGGCCAATGCTTGCTTGCTATCAGCTTGGTGGTGTAGTTGCCGGAGTGCTTCTTGGTTGTGGAAATTAGCAACGGTAGGAGCTGGTACTTATAGGCAGTGTGGTTTGCGTATGGAACTATGGATACCATGCATCGCCGTCTCAAGGTCGTAGGCTCGGATGGGGAGGGAAACACGCAAGAGCCTGCGCATCCGATTCCATTAATTTGGAGCCAATGGGGATATACTAGATTAGTTGTTTTTGCACTCCTAGCAGGCTAGTACGTACCTGCTGCGCATGATAGTTTGGAGACAACATCGATCCATGATCCATTCACATGCACATGCGTTCTTGAATCGATCCATGATCTATTCATTCGGTGGTATATCCTGTTGGAGACAACAGACCCGAGTTGCACATGATAGTTTGTATAGCGGTTATCAAGTTGAGCTTATTTCTTGGGCGTGGGACGAAGCTGTTTACTTGGATCAGAGAGGAGTCATTTGGTCAATGACTCCATGAAATTATCCTGATTTTCCTGTGGCTTCTGACTTTTGCTGCTCGCGAGGCTGAGCTGGGATAGCTCTCGTGCAGAGAAGAATAGAACCAGTGGTGGAATTATCTGACCTAGTCCTCCAGGCGCGTGTTATGAGACTGAGACCCCTTGTAAAAAAGAAAGAAAGACTAAGGCCACGTCCCAGTGTTGTGGAATCGATCAAGTTGATCTCCTTCAATTCACAAAGCGGTTAAAAAACCAAGCGACTTATGCTGACCAATCAGATGCAAAACCTGGCGGCTAGAGAGCAAATCAATAGTTGGCCGGCCGGCTCTATCACTGATAGTATGTGCTTGCTCGTGGACAAGGAAGGAGACACGCTCTGCCTTGTCCGAAAAGCTCACCGTACGTCGTCTAACTGTTGTCCTCTTCCGGTCGCAGGCAGTCATTGCAGCCGGGAACTTGGCATTCTTATTTAGGGCCGGTGGTTTGAGATTGTACAACGCGCGAGTATGAAACATTATCTCGTTGAGCAGGCTTGCGGGTCTGCTGCTCCTTCTAGGTAAGTTACAGTTGGAAGCTAGCAAAGGTAGGCCAACGCTGGCTTGCTTTGCCATGGCACCATGCTAAACACCCTTAGTTAACAAGTACTCCTAGTCCTACTTAAGGTTTCTCCTGTTTTGAATGGAACAAGGACATGTTGGGTTGGGGCAGGTTCAAATTACGCAACCTATCTATTAGAAATTGCACGCGTGCAAAAAGGAAAAAAAGACACAAAGGGCTCACGAGTTAATTTTTCGGAAAGGTCTCTCTAGCTTTATATATGGAGTATATATATGTGCTTCCAATGAATGTCTAAGATTTGGGTAAACGTTTTACGCCAGCGCACCGGCCGAAATCGTTCGGCCGGTCACATCGCGCGTGTTCGATCCACATGGATCCAGCCCGTCTCGAGCGTCCTTCTCCCAGTTTTTTTCCTTTTGCCTTATCTTCTTCTTCCTTCCACCACACAACCTCCCTCCAACTTTCATCCCTACCCCCCCCCCCCCCCCCTCCGCGACCTCAGGCGCTGCCGCCGAGCACCGCGGCTTCTCCGGCGAGGCCATCAACGGCGGACCCCTTATCTTCTTCTTCCTTCTTCCACTCAACCTCCCTCCACCTTTCATCCCCCCCCCCCCCTCTGCGACCTCAGGCGCTGCCGCCGAGCGCTGTAGCTTCTCCGGCGAGTACACAACCGGCGGACCCCATTAGGCTGCTGCACGAGAGACCTGCCGACGATGGCGTCGCGAATGCTACAACCATTTACCACAAAGCTACAATAACCTTGCAAAGATGCTACACCGTGTGCACAACGGAGCTATAATCGGCAACGTGTGTCGTCAAATGCTACAACCGTTCGACAAAAAAGCTACAACCACGTTCGTCAGAGCTGCAACCCGAGTTCGCCGGAGTTTGTAGCCACTATGATCCAGCGATGTTTGCTACAACTGGTGTCGATTTTTGCAACAACCAGTGTCTCATTTTGCGGCTTTGCGATAGTCGGCGTCGGGAATTTTTTGCTACAATGCTGTCACACCGTGCTACAACCGGCACTTCAATTTGCTACAACCGGCACACGAGAATGCTACCACCGCTGACAAAAAAGCTCCAACCAGAGATACATGGAAACTGAGGCGGGGCGCCATGGAAGCTGCAATGGGCACCTGAGAAGGTACAACTGTTGATGAGAAAAGCTCCAACCGGCAAACAAAAATGCTTCGACTGGAGGTGACAGAAGCTATGGTCGGAGGACCAAAGCTGCAACCGGCTATGGCAAAGCTACAACCAGCGTTTGCAGAAGCTTCCACCATGTACGATGATGACCATGGTGAGTTTTCGAATCGACAAGCCGGCGGGCTGCAACTGATGTTGCCGACGACCGTGACGGGACAACTGAGCGACCCCGGTGAGCGTCGACCACCAGCGCTGCGACCGCGGGCGATGGCGTCGTGGCTATGGGGGGCGAGAGCTACGGGGGGCGGGTTTTGCGGTGTCGTGGCTGTAGCAGCGCATCCAACGGCAGCCGGGAGCGAGCGCGCGGCGGCCGGGGGCGAGCACACGGCAAATTTGAAGCAGGGGGAAGGGGGAAGAAGATGATGACGTGGAAGAGGAGGGATCGAATGGCTCTTATCCCGCGCATCGGGTGGCTGGGGCTAGTCCGGCGAACTGTTCGGCCGGACTGCCGGCGCCTATAACTGCACATTGATTTGCTCCTCGTATACATGTCCTGTTGTGATGTCCACATTAGGGTTGTGAGTGTGTACGCATATCGTTGCAAGATGCTCCGGCTTGCAGCAGGGACTTCTTCATCGAAAGTGGGGGCGGCAATACAAGATGAGTCAGGTTTTGTGATGCCTTCGAGCACAAGGTATCGAACTCCAGAGTGAAAAATCTTGTCCTGATCTGCTTTGATTTTACTCGTCAATGGTAGTGTTTCACATCATCTTCCAATTGGAGGCATTATCTAGAGTGTACTTGGACTCCCTCTTCGGGGTGAAAACCCATGATGTACCCTCGGTGGGTGGATGTAGCGATGCCAAAGCTCGCAACATCGTTTCCCTTTTGGAGGCATTTTTGTTGAAGCACTTCTCCCATAGTCCAGGTTCTGGTGGTGGTGGTGGTGGTGGTGGTGGTGGTGGTGGTGTGTGTGTGTGTGTGTGTGTGTGTGTGTGTGTGTGTGTGTGTGTGTGTGTGTGTGTGTGTGTGTGTGTGTGTGTGTGTGTGTGTGTGTGTGTGTGTGTGTGTGCACCCATTTTGATGTATTCTCTTGAGGCGGCATATAAGTCAACAAAATGCGCCCATTGTATTTTTTTAAAGAACCACTAGGTTAGTTTTACTTGCAATATTGCACATACTGCAAATTGATAGAATTGGTTTGCTCAATAAATTTGCACAAGTTTTTAGACATGCAATTAAGTTGCTAAGTGGAATGAAGTAAATGTCATGTAGAGAAAGGAAGAAAGAGGATGATCAAGAGGTTCTTCTCTCTTGCCAACGTCAGTACCGCTGTACCGGTATGGCCCGCCTCTAGCGGCCCTGCAAACGTTGGAGGCGCGATGGACCCTAGTCCATCTTTGGTTGGAGGGCTACCATTGGATCTAAGCATTGAGGGGGTGGCAGTGCCTTTGCTTTGGAATTAGGTCATTTCTACTCTGTCTCACTCTAGTGCCAACGGATTACATGTGAAGTTTTTGCCTCACGACTAGGGTGTATGGATTCACTGGGTTGGTTTGGAGCGGTCGACAACTGTGAGTCAATTCGAGCAACAACAATGGTGCTCATGGTGGAAGCTTTGACATTGGCATTTAGGGTGGTGGCCATTCTTGTGATGGCTTTCGGTTCTTGATATGACATTCTTCCTCCTCTGTGGTTGAGGGTGCTGGATCTTGGGGTTGTGGTGCTCGGGATATTTCTCGGGGGCCATAGGTTGTCTGTGACGCCAACGATGGCTTTGGCCCTAGGATGTTGGTCCGACAATATTGATGACTTTTGGTCTGCAACGAGAAAATGTTGGCAGGCTCCGGTGAGCAGCAACGAGTACTGTAAGAGTTTGAATAATTAAGCCGCCCATGGAACCATCTAGAAGGTTCCTAGATAGTGTTAGCATGTTCATAGTATGATATGATTTGTATCTGTCCCTATATCTCTTCTCCTAGTGTGCAAGTCACGATTTAGTCATGGTTGTAACAAACTCATTGTATGTTTATCTTGGAGTGTGAGGCTCTTCCACCAAAGTTTAGAGGTGCTACGTACATGCATGTACATGTATAACCTACCCTGTTCGTGTCAAGCTATCTAAGCGAGCAGTCGGTCTCACTTCCATCAGAGATGAGTCATTTTCCATGTAATCATCAATCGCACGTATCCTGATTTTGCTGTGAAGAATGGTTTTTTACTTTTGCTGTATGCAAAGCAAAAGCTGAGCTGGGAAAGCTCTCTCGTACAGAGTACAATAGAACTAGTGGTATTGTGCGACCTAGATGTTCTGATGGAGACCCCTGGTCAAAAAGAAAAGAAGACCCCGTTCTAGTACGGAAAACATACATAGGATAATTGTGTTCTGAAATCGATCAACTTGACAAGGACGACTCCAAGTAAACTCACGGATAGGGTATAAACGCAAGCGACATTCAACTGCATTTGCGTGCAATTACAGTTCTGCATGGCTAGGCGGGTATGCAAGTGTAGTTGTGTGGGGTGTGGGAAAACACAAAGTAAAAATAGAAAACGTAAATCAATCAATAAAAGAAAAAGGAAAATCCACACGAATCATCGCATAAAATTAAATGATATTAGAGTTAGATAAGACTTTGTTGATTGTGATCCGGATGAATGTTAGTAGCAAATACAGAATTTTTAATACAAAATTGATCAAACTTTACAAATTTTGACTTAAGATAAATCTAAATTGGGATGTGAAAACAAAAAACGTAGGGAATAACCGTTAGAGTTTGAATCATCATTGGAACTTATCCGACACATGCAATGAATTTATTACAACCATGACTCAATGGTGACTTGCACGCTAGGAGAAGGGAGATAGAGATAGATACAAATCATACAATTATCAACCTGCTAATAACTACATTTTTTTTCGATGCTAACAACTCTATCCACGAAGGGACAAACGCTTCCACCAAAGTTTAGAAGTATTAGAGCATCTCCAGCTGCATCCCCAACAGGCCCTCGAGCCGATTTTTTAGCGCCAGCGGGCGAAAATCGGCCCAGTCGCGCCCCCACGATCTCATTTAGCGCCGGTTTGGGCCGAAATAACAGCCGGCGCACCTGAGCTGAACCCGGCGCGCTGGGGCGCCGGCACAAGCGTAAAGGAGCGTGGGGCCGCTCCGTCAGCGAGAGGAGGGCCTTTTCCCGCCGTTTCTTCCCACTTCCCCCCCTCACCTTCACTCTCATTCTTCATTCCTCCCGCCAATCTCCTCCCAGCCGTCTGCCATGCCGCCGAAGAAGTATGTGGTCCCCCGCGCCGCGACGGATGCAACCGCCGCCGTCTCCCAGCCGATGCAGAGGAAGCCGAGGGCGCCGCCGTCCAAGCCCCCAGGCATGTCCAACGCTGACTGGAGGGCGGAAGTTCAGCGCCGAGAGGCTGTCACCACCGACCGGCGAAACAGGGCCAACGCCAAGAAGGCCCGGGACAGCGCGGCGCTCACGACTGCAGCGGTGGCGGAGCACTCGGCCGAACAAGCCGAGGCGGCTCGCGCGGGGATGATGAATCCACCTGGCGGCCACGCCTCGTATGTGCCCTGAAGCCAGCAAAGCGTCGGTTCTCCGGCCGGCTTCTCGTCATCGCCATAACCCTGGGGCTGCATGCCGTTGCCGGGCTACGCCGACGGTGACGCCGACGCGCACGACGGGTTCAACACCAACATCACCTTCCCCGTGGTCACCTGGCCCAGCGCACGCCCTCGCCCGCCTTCGCCGGCGTGCAATACCCTCCGTACACCTACTCACCGCCGGCCTACGCGTCCTTCCCGACGCCCAGCAGCACAGAAGTCGCGCCGCCGCCGCCCAGCACAGAAGCAGCTCCGACGCCGCCAAGCCCGCGCAGCCGACTCCGCTGACGCCGGAGGCCGACCCAGCCATTTGATGCGTTGCCCACGCGTCCTATCTTTTTTTATGCCGAACTTTTCATTTGATCGCCGAACTATGGCAAGCTGATCGCCGAACTAGGCCGCTGATCGCCGGACTTGTGGCATTTTTTTGGGATTGGGAATGACCAAATTTGAATTTGCGGCGACTTGGGGGGCGGCGCCTGGGGGCGTAGCTGGGAGTTAGATCGCCCCCAGGGCCTAAAAAGCGGCGGGCGGGTGCCCGAAATAGCACCGGCCTATGCGCTGGGGGGCCGAACGAGTGGAGATGCTCTTACATACATGTACATACCCGCAAAAAAAGAAAAAGAAAAAATTACGTACATGTACATGCATACCATGTCTGATTGGTGGCAATCTTTTTTTTTTCAAAGTCACTGATTGGTGGCAAGCTGTTTGAGGAGTCATTTTCTATAAAACTATGACGCGCATCCTGATTTTGTTGTGAAGAATGCTTCTGACTTTTGTCACTGATTGGTGGCAAGCTGTTCGTACAAAGTAGAATAAAAGTAGTGTCTGCTGTCTAGTGGTATTGTGCGAACTAGTATTCCAAGAGCATGTTATGATGCAGAACCCTCGTCAACAAGGAAAAAGAAGAGTAGATCCCGTATACACACAAAGCATATGCCAAAATTGGTGTTTTGAAATCGATCAACTTGACGAGCGGATGAAGGCCGTCAGGTAACCAGAGATCATGGCGACTCCAGTTCAGGTAAAGTCACGGACCGGTGAAAAACCAAATCGGCTTGTGCTAAACAATTAGGGCCAGTTATTTTGAGCCCCCTTTCCCAGTTTCTCCTAAAATCGTCACTTCATATATTTTTGACAATCCTGTCTAGTTAAGGTCTAATTAGTTAGGATTGTAAAAAATATACGAAGTGGCGATTTTAAAAGAAGCTGGGGAGGGGGACGATTCTGGGAGAATCGCCGAAAAAAACTGGCCCTTACTGCCATTCGTGGCGACTACAGCGTAAACAGTAGCTGGCCGGCCGTCTCTATCACCGACAATACATGCGTGCTCGCGGACGAGGGAGGAGGGGGCTTTCTCCGAAAGGCTCGCCTGCGTCTTGCCGCGAATTTACCTGTTGTCCTGTTTCGTAGGTACATCACAGCCTGTCACGGCGGCCGGGAACTTGGCATTCTAAATAGGACTGGTGGTTTGAGATTGTATGACGCACGGGTAAGAAATTATTATCTCACCGACCAGGCATGGCGTTGCTGTTCGTTCTTTTTAGATAGAGTTAGTTGGAACTTGGAAGGCAGCAAACGTGAGAAATTAATTTTAAGACCGTTGGTTGATAGACCATACAAACTAGATGATACCTCGCGTGTTAAAAATTTGGGTTGATAATGTGTGACTTGTTATATTTGATTATGTAGAGTTGTAAAATAAACATTTTTCCATGCATGGTTGAGTGCTTTGGTTGGTCTTTCACTATACATAAATTGCATGTTGAGATGGGCCTTATCTCATTCATTGTATGGTAAGATGGCATACTTGCATGCTAAGATAAATAAGTTAGTGAAGATCACTCTTTTATGTATATAGGATAAGGTATAAGCATCTTCAACACAGACCCTTAAAACAGAAAGAGTATACATCCAACGGCAAGCTTACTGGTCGTGAGCCTCGGGAAGTGAGGCTGCAAGAGGGGAAGACCAGGCGTGTTCCATTTTCTATTCTTCCTTGCTAGAGTCCGCCGTGTTGATGACGACGGACATGACGGGCCAGCCTCGTGGTCATTGCGGCGGGCCATCCGTCGACGGTGGTTTGCAGTGTAATTGCATATGCTGAGGTTGTAGTGTTGAATGCATATGCTGAGTTTGTAGTGTCATGGCCGCTCGGGTGGCATGGATGCGGGTGGTTGGCGGAGCGGGGTTGCGTCGGAGGGATTGGTTCATCGGGGTACATCACTTGCCCAGTCTCTATACTGGCCAACGATGGTGGCGTCTGTGGACGTCGTTTCCTCTCTGCAGGCTCCGTCGCGGTGCTCCCTCTCCCTTCGGGTTACTCTAGATGAAAATTTGATCCGCGGGATCTGAGGGCGGCAGCTATGCTCGTTCCCTTGTTGGAGGCATCGTTCTGGAGTCCTCGCTCCGCCGTCGGCCGTTTCATTTCTCCTCGGTGGATTGCTCATGGTGATCTCCGTCGGCTCAAGGCGGCGCTTGTTTGCTCATATTTTGGATGCTTTGTAGTTGTTGGAGTGGTGTTTCGGTGCCCGGCATCCTTGTATCTAGCCTTGGGTGTGTGGTGTGTGTAGTGGGGTGTGTGTTTGTATCGGCTCGCGGTTGTAATCGGCCATGAATGCTTTATAATATAAAATGGGGAAACCATTTTTCGTCGGAACTTCTGTTTTTGGAACGGCGAACGACACAAAGGAGTTTGTTTACTTCGTATACTAAATTGTCTTAAGTCAAACTTTTTAGAGTTCAAGCAAGTTTATCTTTGATGAAATGCAGTGGTAAGTTTATTAGACTAGTGACATGATGAATATAATATTGAAATATTTCATGATGGATCTAATTTCTGTATCGTGTTAATTTGATACTATAGTTTTTTATTTTGCTGCTTACGAAGATGAGCTGGGACAGCTTTCGTACATAGTAGAATAGAACTAGTGGTATTGTGCAACCTAGTCTTCCAACAGCACCTAGTCTTCCAACAGCATGTTATACCGAAGACACCTAATCTAATCTTTGATGGCTGGATCCGGTGACGGCGGCGTTTGAGCGTTGTTCCCTTTCTGAAACCGTTGTTGTTGAAGAACTTCGTCGTCCTTGTGGTGTCAAGAGAATGTTGGTGCAGATAAGGTCGTTATTGTAGTTTGTCGATTCTATGTTGACCGCTTCGGCTTTTTTCTTCTTCTTTTTCCATGCTAAGGTATAGCTTTGGTCTTGTATGACTTTGCTATTTGCCGGCGTGTTTGGTGTGTGTTGGTTGTGTGCATCTTAATTATGCAGAGGCCGAGTGTGTGCTCATTATGTTTGTATTCACTTGATGTTTCATTTTGAGCTAATAAAATCCACCCTTTGTCGAAAAATAACGAAGACACCTCGTCAAAACAAAACATAAAGAAGAAATATGCCGTTCTAGTGCATGCATACATACATAGCATATGTCAAAATTGTGTTGTGGACTTGATCAACTTGACGAGTGGATGAAGGACCAATTAAACTTACCGAGGGGGTAGAAACTCAAGCGACTTATGCTAGACAACTACGAAGTAAACCAATAGTTGGCTTGTTATCTCTATCACCGACAATGCACATACCCTGCTCGTTATTACGTGGGATGTAACGAGGATGGCGGGGGGGGGGGGGGGGGGGGGGGGAGGAGGAATGAAGGAGTGGTGTGGAGGTTGAGGTGGGCATAGGTCGCACGGAGGTAGGAAAAGACATGGACGAAAGATGAGTGGGTCTAGTCGGCCCTATAAACCTATGGTTTTTTCTTCAGCTTTTTTTAAGCCGCTTGGCTACTCTGTAAGCTGGCAACAGCCGATGTATAGTTTTTCCTTTCCTTAATGCAATAGCAGAGCTCCTGCTGACTTCGGTCAAAAAAAACCATCTAGCGTGATCATCACACATCCTGTGTAGAATGTTTGTCCAAAACAACTTTTGTGAAGGTCATTTTGAACTACTCCTTCCTATTAATTTAGGAGTGTGCACAACAATAACGACATTGGTAAATATTGAGTTACATACAACAGCCGACATCTGGAACACCGATAGTGGTATTCCCGAGGAGCATGTCCCCGGTGTGGACGCGGGCAATAGAGAGCAACCATGGGAACACCGATGAAATGTGGCCACTTTTAATTTCTTAGCCATTCCAGCTTGCAAGATACATAAAAGGTTGACTTTTTAGATGACAACAATTGTGTGTGTACAAATGTTGAACAATGGAAGCCAAACACACACTTGTTTGCTCGTTCTTTGAGAGTAGACTTTTGTTGTTGTTTAGTCTATGTAGAACAAATCTTAGGAAATCTGCAAAGTTATAAATTTGTTGACAAGTTGAAAATAACTAATGTAACATACACACCAAGGAATGCGAGAGGATTTAATTTGTAGCACAGGTGCGGGGGCACGCAGCCCCCCCCCCCCCCCCCCCCCTCCCTTTTGGCATGCGATTTTCAATCATTCATATATTTTGAATCAAAAGTCTAAAATTAAATTCCATTTGCATGTACGTGTTTTTGGTGATGAGGGCTTTTAAATGAGATCCATTTTAAATATGTTTGAATAAGTTTGTAAATTTTCATTAAGTTTCAACTTTTGAAACTTGGTACGGGCGACCAACAAAATTGTGAATTTCAGATCCCGCAACTGACATAAATGTTTCAACTACTGAAATTTGGTACGAGGGGCCGACAAAATCTTAAGTTTCAGATCATGTGACCGACAAAAATGTAAATTTCAAAAAGAGAAACTTAAAAGTTATTGTGCCCTCATGCGGGACCAGAGACTTTGCGGATTGCGAGGCAATAGGGTGACTGGCGCGGCTAGGCAGGTGCGTGCTCCCGCATCTGCGTATGTGCCCCTGCGAATTTCTGGTCAAGGAATGGATCAAATGTAATTAATATACACATCAAGAAATAGAGGACACGTTACTAAAATGAACATACACTATGTAAACGAGAAACAGTTTTGTATTATTTTGAAGAAAAACAAATGGAACATACACATCAAAAAATCAACTGCACGCTACAGCTCGCTTGAGTATCATTTATTCAGCAAAGAACACATGGTTATTCTTCCGAAAAGGATGGAGATTTGCCAATTGCGGAGGCACCCACACTACTTAAACTTGGCCTTGACGGCGTCGATGTCTTCGGTACCGACCCGGAAGGCCTTGGCCAACACGTCGCTAGGCACTGGCGGCGCGGCAGCAAAGAGCGTGGTGGCGATGGCTTGGGTGCCCTGGAGCTGGCTGTTGAAGCCGGCGATGACGGAGGCGGGGCCATGTCCCCTGTTTTGCTGGAAGTGCACGAGCCCACGCGGGAAGACGAACACGTCTCCTACGGTGATGGTCTTGGTGAAGAGCTTGTTGGCGGTGGTGATGAAGCCCACCTCGAGGACTCCCTCGAGGACGAAGATGATCTCGGTGGCACGCGGGTGGGTGTGCGGCGGGTTCTGGCCTCCCGGGGCGTAGTCGATGCGCGCCATGGACACGCCAAGCGTGTTCACCCCTGGGAATGACTGTACGTTTGCCGCAGTGACGTTCGACCCCGCAGGGTTGTTTGTGTTGCCGGGCTTCTTGAGACCAGCGAAGAAGAAGTCGTCCGCCGTGATGTCCGCCTTGCACGGGAACCCGTTCAGCTTGATCGCTGCCACGATTCGTTTGGACGAATGCACGGTGTCAGCAAGAGCCAGCACACAACGAAGCTGACGAATTAAGATGAATGGATATATAGCTCAGCAAGATGACTCACAGGATTTCAGGTCGGCGACGCAGACGTCCTGGAGCATGTCGGGGTCGCCGGCGAGGGAAGGGGCGGCGAGGGCGAGGAGGACGGCGCAGGCCGCTATGGCGGAAAGCTGAAGCCTCGCCATGATAGATTGGTCAATGCTTGCTTGCTATAGCTGTGGAGTGCTTCCTGGGTGTGGATTGAGCAAAGATAGGCTGTGGTACTTATAGGCAGGGTGATTTGTGTATGGTACTACAGATAGCATCGCCATCTCAAGGTCAAACAGGGTAGGCTGCGGCGGGTTCGGATGGGGAGGGAGGCAAGCATCCGATTCCGTTAATTAATTTGGAGCCAATCAAAGGGGGATATAGTTGTTTATGCAGGCTACCTGCTACACATGCGTCTTTGAATCAGATCCATGATCCATCCAGTCGGTGGAGACAACAGACCCGAGTTTCGTGGGACTCTCGTCGTCGAGGGCGGAGCTAGCTCCAGGAACAACGCACGATTGCACATGGCGACGGGTGGCTCATCGAGTTAGTTGAACATGATAATGTTTGCACCGCCAGACCTTCTGGTAACCAAGTTGTGTGTCCTTTTTTGGAGCAGCTGACAAAACAAAAGAGGTAGGTACTACGTACAGAAATGTACATAGCTGTCTGATTGATGGCAAGCTCTCTTAGCCAGTAATCTAACACTTGCATCAGATAGGAGTCACTTGAGACTTTTGTCTCTTCCTGGATACAAAAATTTCTTGGCTAAACCGAGCACTGAGCCACTAGCCATATTCAAATACAGCGGACGAAGCAGGCTGCGAAGAGCGATTTATTCAAACCAATCCGATGCAATTCAGCTGCTCGGCCGTCTCTATCACCAACACTGCACGTATCCTGCCCGTTATTACGTGCGTGCTCGCGGACGAGGGAGGAGACGCTCTCTGCCTTGTCCGAAGCGCTCGCCGGCGTCTTGCCGCGCCATTACCTGTTGTCCCGTTCCGGTCGGTACATCTGATCCCGTCACGGCAGCATTCTAAATGGGACCGGTGCTTTGAGATTGTACGACGCAGGAGTAGGAAACATTATCTCGCCGAGCAGCCATGGCGTCTGCTGCTCCTTTTAGGTCAGTTATTAGTTGGAAAGCACCAAGGTAGGCCAACCCTGGCCTGGCTTGCCATGCTAAAACATCCTTAGCTAGTTACACAAGAAGACGGGTTTCTTTCTGTTTTTGAATGTAACAAAGACATGAGTTTGGGGCAGGTTCAAACCACGCAACCGGCGGTTTATTAGAAAAATTGCACGCATTCAAAAAACTGAAGAAGAAAAAGACAGACAAAGAGAAAGGTCTCGCACAAAAATTGGACTGATAATTGCCCTTAGCCACTATTTACCCCCACCTTTACTCTCACTCTACAAAACCTACCATCTTAGGCACGTTAGGATCCCCTCCAACTTTTTTTAGGCTAACACACGCTTCACTATTGAAATTTTCGTATACGCCGGATGTGGGCGTCTTCACCGACAGCCGAAACGCGGGCACTCGGCAAACTAAACGACGCCGAGAGCCGCACTCGGCAAACTTGGCCTCATGGCAACTGCTTTCTTTGCCGTCACTGGCTCACGGCGAACAAGCACTGAACGGCAAACGGCGCAGATGCCGAGAGCCGCGCACGGCAAAGAGGAGCCACGTGGCATGTCCGTTCGCACCAGACGGCTCCGTCAGTTAGCACCAGACTGCTCTCGGTAAACGAGCAGTTGCCGAGAGTGGCTCTTGGTAAAGATAGGCCACCATCAAAGTTTAGTCCCACCTTGCCTCCCGAGCAAGTCCTGCACCTACTTAAATACCTTCATCTATTAGATTGTTACAAGCGTGGGTCTTCCTTGCACTCTATTTGGAGGATATGCAGGATGAGTATGATTTATCATCTATATTCATCATGTATATTCTTCAAGTGGAGAGTATGGATGACTGATGTATTTTTTCGGAGCTATACTCGGCTACCTGAGAGTGGCTCTCGGTAAACGAGAAGTTGCCGAGAGTGGCTCTCGGTAGATAAGGCCAACATCAAAGTTTAGTCCCACCTCGCCTAAAGACAAGCAACAAGACATGTTTAAATATAAATAGTGGGATAGTCCAGATGCAGTAAGCTTCGGTATTCATTACACCCTTGTTAAGGAGCTGGACTATTTGTGATGTCGATAGTAGGGTTGCTCTGGATCAGGCATGGTGTCATCACAAGGCCGCTGTAGGGTCTAGTAAAAGTTTGGACATGTTTCGAGTAAGCTTCCCCTGAGGCCGCTTGTAAACCGCAACGTCTCTGAGCTAGTATCTGGGTATCGAGAGGGAACATGTCCAGTTTGTGTAGGAAGTGCTGGTCCTGTTGCTCCGTTGGCCTCATAACTTCTCGTGCTCTAAGAGGGGGCAACCGCATGGCACGTGCCACGGCCTTCGGGGACACGCGCAATATTCGAGAAATTTATTGCTCTGCTAGGGTTTTATCGCCAGGAATTGCAGATCAGCAAGGCGACACATGAAATCATGCCGGGTAGCGGCACGGGGAATCATTTGTGATGTCCTTGTGGCATGCCTACGGCTTGCACAGACGAGGGAGGGGCATGCCCTGCCACCGAGTTACCAAAAGTACCTCAGTGTCATTCCTGATGCAACCGTTGAAATCCTCGAAAAATCGTACAATGGTAGGATTGCTCGGGATCTGGCACGGTGTCATCACAGGGCCTCTGTAGGTTTGATACAAGTTTGGGCGCATTTCGAGTAAGCCTCCCCTGAGGCCGCTTGTAAACCGCAGTGTCTCCGAGCTAGTATCTAGGTTTCGAGAGGGAACGTGTCTGGTTTGTGTAGGAAGTGTTGGTCCTATTGCTCCGTTGCCCTCAAAACTTCTCGTGCTCTAAGAGGGGGCAACCGCATGGCACGTGCCATGGCCTCGCATTTTTCGGGGATGCACGCAATATTCGAGAAATTTATTGCTCTGCTAGGGTTTCATCGTCGGGAATTGCAGATCAGCAAGGCGGCACATGAAATCATGTTGGGTAACGGCATGGGGAATCATTTGTGATGTCCTTGTGGCATTGACTACACCTTGCACAGATGAGGGAGGGGCATGCCCTGCCACCGGGTTACCAAAAGTACCTTGATGTCATTTCTGATGAAACCATTGAAATCCTCGGAAAATCGTACGATGGTAGGATTGCTCGGGATCTGGCACGGTGTCATCACAGGGCCTCTGTAGGGTGTGGTAAAAGTTTGGACACATTTCGAGTAAGCCTCCCCTGAGGCCGCTTGTAAACCGCAGCGTCTCCGAGCTAGTATCTCGGTATCAAGAGGGAACCTGTCCAGTTTGCGCAGGAAGTGCTGGTCATGTTGCTCCGTTGGCCTCGAAACTTCTCGTGCTCTAAGAGGGGGCAACCGCATGGCACATGTCATGGCCTCGCATTTTTCAGGGACGCGCGCAATATTCGAGAAATTATTGCTCTGCTAGGGTTTCATCGTCTGGAATTGCAGATCAGTAAGGCGGCACATGAAATCATGCCAGGTAACGGCATGGGGAATCATTTGTGATGTCCTTGTGGCATGCCCACGCCTTGATTGGATGAGGGAGGAGTGTCATTTCCGAGTGACTCTCTCGGTATGTTTGCCATTTCCGAGTGTGCTTTATCCTTTGCCGAGTGTTCCTCTTGGAAAAGGTGTAAAACCTAGATCTAGGTCTCGTACCTTTATCGAGAGCCGCACTGATAGATGCTCGGTAAAGGTCGGCGAACACTTAACCCCCGTCGCGGTCTCTTCTCTTTCTCACCGCCCCCCCCCCCCCCCCCCCCCCCCGCCCCCGGCCGGCGCCCTAACCCCACTGGCGCCCCCCTCCCCAACCACGCCGGTGACCCCCAACCCCGCCGGCACTACCTCCCCCTCACGGTGAGCTTCATCCCCCTCCCCGATCTTGTATTTATGCATGAGTGTATGTATGGATGCATGGATTTTTATATGGATGCAAGGATTTTATATGGATGCAAGGATTGATGGATGCATGGATGTATGAATGTATATATGTATGTGTTAATGCATGGATTGATGCATGAAAAAAATTGTAGTAATTTTTTGGTGGTTCTTGTTATGTATCAATATATAGATGGATGTATGTATGTATGCATGAATGCATAGATGGATGCAAAGAAGTATGGATGAATGTAGATAATTGTTAATTTTTTGTATAGATAATTAATTGTTGATGCATCTAATAGTTCTTGTTGTTCGTATGGATGCTATATGGAGGAAGAAAATTGACTTTTGATGATGGCAGTCAATCTGGGTGAATTCTTCTTGTGATATACATTTGTCACGCACGATGGATTCGCCCAGCTTGACCATCACCGAAAGTCGAAATATCTGTGAGATAGTGACCGCCATATATACCACCAGCAGATAGAGTTCCACCATATATACGTGAGAGAGATGAGAGTTGTTATTGGAGGAAGAAAATCGACTTTTGACGATGGCGGTCGATCTGGGTGAGTTCTTCTTGTGATATACATTTGACACGCATGATGGACTCGCCCAGCTCTACCATCACCGAAAGTCGAAATATCTGTGAGATAGTGTCCACCATATATACCACCAGTAGAGAGAGTTCCACCATATATACGTGAGAGAGATGAGAGTTGTTATTGGAGGAAGAAAATCGTCTTTTGCCGATGGTGGTCAACCTGGGCGAGTTCATCTTGTGATATACATTTTTCACGCACGACGGACTCGCCTAGCTCGATCATCACCGGAAGTCAAAATATCCGTGAGATAGTGACCATCATGATTAATTTTCTTAGAAGTAATCTTTGATTTTTGATTCGTATGCTATTTTCATTGTTTGATGAAAGGTGTTAGCAACGATCGATTTCGTGGCTAGGGCTTCCTCCGACGACGCATCTTCCATTAGGGTTGACTCCGCGGTCAACCCTAATGGTCGCCGAGACCGCTTGGCGGCGCTCATTGAGAAGAACCCGCAGTTTATCCTAATAAAGTATTTTGAGGATCTGGCCAAGAAGAATCCCCCTGCCAAGGAGAAGAAGGCCCTACCATGTAAGGAGTGTGACGGCTTGACGCCATTGATTCCACCGACTTACATTCCTGACGACGCTTGGTCCTCCACCGTGGGGGATGCTCCGACGTGCTCTGACTACACGATCACCGGTTTCACGGACTACACCTCTGAGTAGTCCACCTAGATCGTTTGGCGTTGATTTAGTGATGTAGTCATGTAGGTGCTGATATGGACTTCTTAGATTGCCACTTGCGATGCTTTTGATTGTAGTATAAGTGATGAACGCTTACGTGGATTATGTATGATGTGCTATTTTTAACCTTGCATTATTTCTCTACCTTTTTTCTCTATCTTTGTAGATGAAGTGGTATGTGGTATATAGAGGTAGATGTCCATGTGTCTACGATTCATGGGTTGAATGGAACAAGTGATTTACTATGAAGGCAGCTCCCACGACTCGTTCAACAACAGAGAGAAGGCAGAGTATCATTACAATAAGTATGTGCTTAAGGAGAAGAGAAAATCTGAATTAGTGGGTTCATTGGATGGGTTGACTGGATGTGCTAGCCAGAAACGGCTTATCAGGTTTAGTGGATGGAAGAACTTGATAATTCTTCTTCAGTTTGTGATAATTGTGGTGTTGCTTTTATCTTGTGGTCGCATGTAGAAACGCATTGACCACTTTATTGTTTAGTAAGTAGGCATTTGTATTAAAGAGCTACTAGCTTGTGATCTCAAAAGAAGTTTGTGTGAACTATTTTATGTAATGGTTATGTGAGTTTGTTGTTAGGCACTGAGACTTGAAATGCTTGTTTGTGTATTGTATATAAATTTTTGCAGCAGGAATCAGGGGGAAAGCAGTAAACAGTTGTCTGGCAACGGATCTTTGCCGAGAGCGGCTCTCGGCAAAGTGGCAAGCTGGTAGTTGGCTGTGGTGGCTTTGCCGAGAGCCACTCTCGGCAAAGTGGCATGCGCCAGCTATTGGCTGTGGCATCTTTGCCGAGAGCCACTCTCGGCAAACAGCTGACGGAACCAGCCGACGTGAAAGTCACTTTATTTTCCCGAGTTGTACTGTTTGGCTCTCGGTAAAGTCTTTGCCAAGTGCCCGTGCCCTAGCACACAGCAAGTTCTTGTTTGTCGGAGAGGCGTACGCCGGGTGGCTTTTGCCGAGTGTAGCACTCTGCAAAGACTTTGCCGGCGGTTATAGGCCCTTTGCCGAGTGTCCGTGGCACTCGGCGTATAACTAGATTCCAGTAATGCTTGCTCTTTATTGCTCAATAATGTTTAGAGGAATAAAATTGATAGGAGGTCACAGAAGCCATAAATGACGGCCTGCAGATAAACTAAGCGCATGTTTAGCGATGCTATGTGCCTCCAGATTCGAGTTCTTCCTTCGAAAACGAAAGAGCATTCTTGGAACTCAGATGCCATAATATTTATCTCCCGGATGATATGACCATGTTTCCCGCTAGTCCCGTCCTTTTATGTTTGACACAACACCATTACAATCTGATGCAACAATGATGCTTGTTTGTAACAGGTCAGATGATAGTGCCATGGCCTCTCGGCATGCTAAAGCTTCAAGCGTAGTCAGGGTCGGTTACCCCAGCAAAAACCAGTGCCGGGGATCCAAGATAATTCCCATGGGAATCTCTGCGAATAGCACTAACAGATCCATGATTAGATGAATTGCCAACAGCTCTGTCTACCTTTACTGTGGCTGATCCCACTGGAGGAGCGACCCAGGTTGGGCCAGCCATGACTTGCATGCTTACATGGCGTATAATGGTCTGTGCAGGTTTAATAGCATTTATCTCACTAATGAATCTCTCTATGAATTCATGTGTACCTCTCGGACCCTGGAAGACAGCTTCATGAATTGCCTTGCGTCGTGCGTGCCATATCGTCTAGAGAGTAACCAGCAACTGTATGAACTGGTTGTGTGGTAGTGAGTCCAACATAGTAAAATCCAACGTTTTGCGTCCAGTTCCCTGGACTCAGTGGCGGAGACTAGGGACCAGCAGGGGCCCTGGCCCCCCTAACATCACTGATTTGGTATTAATATAGCAATGAATCAGGGTGGACATGGTCCGGGCCGGTCCGGTCCTTCACGGAGCTGCCATTTGGACCGGCGGCCGGCGGTCCGGACCGGACCGGACCGACCAGCCTCGCGGTCCTGTTTCCAGGGACCGGACCGGCAACAGCGAAGCTCGGGTCGGACCGAGTGGACCGACCAACCATCACCGGCGGCGACTTGCGCGGGTGCAGAGAGGAGGTGGGCGACGTGCGCAGGTGCTGTGGCGAGGTGGCAGACGTTGCGCGAGAGCCGGCGGCGAGAGGTAGACGACGTGCCTTGGAAGTGCTGTTAGCCATGAACGTGTGCATGTTTATCTCTTAGCAGTTTTCTCTGTTGCATGCAAGCAATCTATCACGCGCATGTGCCCACGATTATGCATGTCTGGCCTTGCCGTGGATGAGTAGATAAAATTGGACGTGGAGTTAATTGCGGGATGACGCCCTAATTATCGGATCGTAGTTGTTTCTCCCGTTAGTTGCGAATAAAAGGAAACAGGAGCGTGGAGTAAGTCGTGGGATTGACACGACCGTGCTAGCCTGGTAGGGTAACTACTTTTACGGAAGGAGTACGTGGAAATAAGGAGAGAATGGATTGAAGAATCCTGGGCAGTTATTCCCATATCGGTATAGCAACAAATTATCATGTGATTGCTCCGTGATTATTGAATCACCCCTTTTCTCTCGGTCTCCTTCGGTCCGAGCGAGCGGCCCGGGCTTTAACCGGACCGGACCGACGAATTTTCGGTCCATATTTCACGGACCGGACCGGCTATTTTTTTGAGCGAGCTAGGACCGAGCTGGGCGGGACCGTGCGGGCCACGAGCGGGAGCAGGCCAAAAAGCCCGCTCGTGTCGTCCACCCTGAGCAATGAACAGTGCAGAATTTAGAGAAGGGAAAAGTATATTTTTCGCCCCTCAATTATTTCAAAAGTATAGACATGGTCCCTCAACTTCAAAACCAGCAAACTTTAGTCCCTTAACTTTTAAAACCGGATAAGTTTAGTCCAACATACCGCTTTTGATTTATTTTTTTCTGATGTGAGTGGTTTTTTGATTGAAACTACATGGGACTTGCATGTCAGTGACTAAATAAATAAATAGCTTCAAATAAAATGCACGCAGCACATCAGGTTCGAAAACAAGACCTTATTTTTAAAAACAAAATGCACGTGCTAACCACTGCAACAGAGAAGCGTTGTATGAAAAAACAGGTAGACATCGCTTTATATATATACTTCCTCCGTTCCAAATTAGATGACCCAACTTTATACTACCTTTGTACTAAAATTAGTATAAAGTTGAGTCATCTATTTTGGAACGGAGGGAGTACGTTAGATATCAGACATGTCTCACGCCAACAACTGATCTAAAAGCGATTTCCATTTTCCTTTATTTCCAATTAAAACTGAAGAAAAATAGTTATGCCATGCTGTGTATTTCCCCTTGTTTTTTGCTTGTGCGTATGTTTACATTAGGTGTTGCAAAAAAAAGACTTGTAGGTTGATTTGCGTGAATCTTTTTTTAATTAGGTGTTGCAGTTCAGATATATATATATATATATCTGCTGTAATGTGCGTTCCTACAAAGAATATACTCCTATTAAACTTGCCTCCATAGTTAACCACAAAAACTGCTTAGTTCGTTACCTAGCTCATGTGCACCCAGCATGACGTCCGGAGTTCAAGTCCACTCTGCACATATTTTTTCCGTCACTGACAAGCGGGCCCATGTAGTTTGAGTTAAAAAACACTCCACGTCAGCAAAAAACAAGAAAAAGTGGTATGAGGGACTAAATTTATCCGGTTTAAAAAAATAAGGGACTAAAGTTTGCTGGTTTTGAAGTTGAGGGACCATTTCTATACTTTCGAAATAATTGAGGGACGAAAAATATATTTATCCCTTTAAAGAATAATACATGCATTAGTGTAGTTTGGCTCCTGTAATCCAAAGTTTGTGTCATTTGGCCCCCCAATCTTTAATTCCTTGCTCCGCCACTGCCTGGACTGATGCATGGCGTGAACTATTCCTCCATCAGTAAGCGCCCATACACAACGTGATGTCGTGCAGTCCGAAAGCGAGTGGCGCCATGAGTTGTCCATTCTGCAGAGCTTACAATTACTGCAAGTTTGCCATATTACGGTGATGGAGAAGATCTTCTGAAGGTATAGACTGTTGAGCAAGTCTCCATAGAAATATATTAATTTTTTACGGAACCTGGACCTTCCAAAGACTAGTCCATGATCGCTAGAACGCCTGAGGGTCCCGCGCGTCCCTCTACCAAGCCTCTCTCTAATGCTTTCTCAAAACTATCATTCTATATGCAGACATGACAGAGAAGATGCCCTTTTGGTCGTATTTCCATGACCAGAAGTCGTCAACCGCCCTGTTACAGAGTGGTATTGAGAGGATGGCATATGCATCAATAGGTATAAAAGTTTGTTGGATCAATTCCCTGTTCCAATCACCATTGTGTTGATGGATTAATTCACTGACCAACTGTGGAGGATCATTGGCAATGCAGGTAAGAGGTCGCATATTGTAATCCCTAGGGATCCAATTGTCCCTCCATATGTTAATAGTTTGACCATTGCCCACTCTTCGGATCAACCCCTGTGATAGAATTTCTTTCCCCTCTAACACTGCCCTCCAAATTTAGGATGGTGAATTACCTAGCTCGCCCTCCATAAACACTACAAAAAGATACACTTCCGTGATGATACGTGTTTGTCACAATAGGTCACGTTTTCTGTCATGCATGTACATCCATGACGATTTTATGACAAACTCAAGATAGTCATACATGTGCTGTCGTAGAAGTGTTTCATGACATTACCAAAATTTTCATCACAGAAGTGTTCACTTCCATGACGATAAATGCCGCGTCATGGAAGTGCTTTCGTCAAGGGTGACCGACACGTGGCATCCACCGTAACAGGTCGCCGTTAAGCTGTCGGGTCCGGTTTTGTCTCCGATAACTTGCTAACAGCCACGATCAATGACGATTTTCCACATGTAAAATTGTCATTGGCCGACGGAACCACGTGTCAGCTCCACGTTGGCACATGTGTCAGTCATCCAATGGGCGAGATGCGCCTATGATATGTCGACACGTGGACGGGCCCAACAGTGGCCCATTCAGGTTAAAAGGTCGGGTCTGTCAAAATAAGCAGGCCGGCCGATTAGAGGCCTACTTGAGTCAAGCCCATTTACAAGCACGGCCCATACAAGTTACACAGAATCGGCCCATCAAAGGCCCATTCTACATTTGACAATTTCCAGCCCATCGTCAGTTTTAGCCCGTTAATGGCCCGCTATATCTTTGGGCCCAATTGCGGCCCAAGCTTCTTTCGGCCTGTTAGCGGCCCATCAACAGTTCCAGCCCGTTAACGGCCCGGGACGTCTTTCGGCCTTTTCTCGGCCCCTTCTGCAGTTGGGCTAATTCTAGCCCGCCATGAAATTAGGCCTGTAATCGGCCCATTTGGTAAATGGGCCAACTCCTAGCCCATTTTGTCTCTCGGCCTATTAACGGCCCCCATAACAGTTGGGCATTTGACTTTAGGTCCATTAGGGGCCCACGTTCCGCAGGGCATCATTCCAGCCTAGCGCGACTTTCGGCCTGTTTAAAAGCCTAGTTTGCAAACTGGGCCTCCTGTGCCCCATAACACTTTCGGCCTCTTAGTGGCCCGTAAAGTAAAAGGGTCGACACAAAATTGACATCTATTTTGGCCTGCTAGAGGCTCGCGGGCCATTTCCATTTATACGACCCTATCGAGCTTTTGGCCTGTTAACGACCTGCTAAGAGCCGTTGTTACGATGGGCCACATCATTTGGGATCCACTTAATATTATTTTGACCAGCCCAATTAAGGTCCGCTTTGACTACACATGTTTGTTCGTTTGTATGGCGTCCAGGAAATGTTTGGGTGTGTGGGCCCCCGTTTCAACAATATAGCATATTCAAGAATTATCCTACTCTATACTATCACCTCTAAAAAATATACACTATACAATAAAAAGACTAAGGCATAGAAACGTACAATAATACTACAATAAAGAAATTACAGCCGAATGTACCCACTGGGCATTATAGTTCAGCACCAGTGATAATAAAGCGTACACAAACAACAAATTACATACACTGGACAAATAAACCTCATACATCATGGACACGCATCAACAGAACTTACCATTTGAACTATAATCTCTTCAGAAAATAGGATTGGCCGGATTCAGATAGCACAATTTTCAGTCTGCAAAATCTCTAATTCCTTCGTGATTACCTCAGTGTCTTGTTTCATTTTTTTGACTCCTGCATCTAATACCTGCATGTCCAGTCTCAACTTGTTGATTATACGTTGAGAATCATGTACACGTTGTCTTGCCACCTCTAGTTGATGCTCGAGAACATCAGCACATTCCAATTCCAATCCATAATCATTCGGTAACGGCCATGCCGTACTGCTCGCAGATATTTGTGTTGATGTCACTTCATCCTGAAATGTTTCTGTGCGCACACATGACTAGGGCAAAAATATAGTTACAACAGTGAGACAAGCAAGACAGACTATTTTGTACATGGCAAAACAGGACTAACAATAATGTTACATGTCATGAAGCATAAGCAGGTGGTATTTAAAAAATATAAAAATGGTAGTCTGTGCAGACTGCATACATAAATCTCTCTTAGCTCACCGGAGGAGCATGATGTTGGAGCCAAATCCAAAACACAGACAGTTTACAAATTTAGACAACACGTTGAGTATAAGTAAGCAAGCAGTTGGCCATTCTGTAGCTCAATTAAAGCCTTAGGGATCATAATGAACAACAGAGGGATTCATACAAACCTACTACAGCAAGCAAAGCTATGCAATCATTAGCCTAGTATAAACTAGATTGTGAGCCTCATGCAGTAATAGTTGGTTAATAGACTTCAAAGCTTCAGGCACACTTTGCCAGAGTAATTAAATGGTAAGGCTTTTAATTATGTCAACTATTAGTTATACAAGTACCCAACATCGGGCATCATTGTTTGGGCATCTTATTAACTGAGGACAAATAAAGCAATTGAAAAAGAGCAAATTAACTATGCCTAGAACAAACATGGAATTGAACTGTTGAGTTGGATACAATGACTTACCTTAACTGGTTGAATAGGCTCATTGTTGCTCCTACTTCTCTTGCAAGGCTCCTTCTAAACATCTTGTACTTGGAAATCCTCAATCTTATCTTCATTGAACCCCCTCTGCAAGGTGACACAAACTAGTTACTCGTCTCCTTAGAAGATAAATATGCATATTTTCCAGTCTGTGAACAACACAAAAAGGATGAGATTATAACAAAACAACACCACATAATGAAACATGCCACATCTCTTGCACTTGCACACAATGAAATGAGCATTTATTATGTGTGCACTATGTAAAAATTAGGCATACCTTCGAACTGGATCTGCAGGTACTCTTGGAGAGCCTACTTTAGTGTACATCCAAACCTTTATGTCACCTATGAGTTAGACAAGCCCCCACTATAGTAGCCCTTAGTATTTAAATCGTTGACAAGCTTTGTTAGAGTGTTAGGTCAAGAACAGCAATAATCAAAGCAAACAGTTCTGATATGGCTGGTTGATGCAAACAAGAAATTGAACAAATGTATCAAGAAAAAAAGCAAAGAAGGAGGCTTAAAGACCGTCACTTGACTGACCAGATTTAAGGGGCATTTAAACATCATGTGCAACGTCTGAACTAACATAAACATTGCATATTCTAGATTATACAATGGAATGCACATGTGTTAGGTTATGCCATGTATGATGATGCCTAAATGTACACTATAGCAG
Source organism: Triticum monococcum (assembly GCA_034509565.1). NCBI lineage: Eukaryota > Viridiplantae > Streptophyta > Magnoliopsida > Poales > Poaceae > Triticum > Triticum monococcum. The sequence continues at coordinate 617,952,329 of CM067846.1, forward strand.
GCATGAGTGATTCAATATTGCACACACAATTGAATTGCAGGTTAAGGGCCAGTTCTATCCCGCCTTTTCAGATCTTATTGTCAAAATAAGCCATAAAAGATGTAAATAAGTCATTTTGAGTTATGGACTTGGGCTTAACTTATTTCGCTTTGGAGGGGGTGTTTCGGGTAGAAGCTCACTAAAAATTGAAGGGAATGGGAATAGTGAAATGACTTTGTTGTCTGCCTATATTACACTCAAAATGCAATTGCCCTGCTCGCTTGCATCTCCTCTCCCCTTTTCCTCTTCCTCGATCCCCTACCTGCATTGATAGGGTTCCTCCAGCGAGCCGTCGCCACTGGTCCCATCTGGCCTGGTCCTTGACGATGCTCTGTCCAGCTAGGCTACATGGGCGGCGGGTAGGGCCAAATCTCCCCGGCTGCTCCTCCCTCTGGCACCGCCCCTCATTCTCATGGTCTCCAGCAGCCGCTCCACTATGGTATGTCCAACGCACTACTCCAGCGGGCGCCCCACAACTACGGCTGATGCCACACTGTGGCAAAAGGCACCTTATTCCCCTCCCATCCTCCCAAGTCGTGGCCTTGAGGTGCTGTTGAAGGATGAGCTCATCCAACATGGTGAGGATCTCCTCTGATCTTTTGCCAAATTTTCATTCTGATCCACTATACGATGAATTGCTATGAGCTGCTTGTTCTGCTGCTATATGATGCATTGCTATGAGCTGCTCCTGCTGCTGCTAAATGATGAATTGCTATGAGTTGCTGCTGCTATATGATGAATTGTGATGAGTTGCTGCTGCTATATGATGAGTTGCTATAAGCTGCTCCTGTTGCTGTTATATGATGAATTGCTATGAGCTGCTTCTGTTGCTGCTATATGATGAATTGATATGACCTTCTCCTTCTGCTGCTATATGATGAATTGCTATGAGCTGCTGCTGGTATATGATGAATTGCACACTGATGCTGCTATATGATGAGTTGTTATGAGCTGCTGCTACTGCTATATGATGCTCTCAGGTGGTGTTGCTATATGATAATAACCAGCCACTTGGACCATCAAATTTCAATAAATAATTGTTCTTCATTTAAATGTGGGCCATGCATTCTTCATTTAAATTAGGCAATGGGATCTCTATGGAAGACATTGACCAAAGTAGATTGTGCCAGGTAGATGGTATCTTTGTATTTGCATTTTGAACAAATAGTCATGGTTTGTTTTCCTATCATATTAATTACTGCAGTGGGTTCAATTTGTGATGTTTGTAAGTCAAATTAATTTTCATATGGGCATAAAAATGACAAAATATAATGCAATCTAGACTTTTCACTGATCATGCCAAAGATAAGCTGAAAAGGAAGGCAATGAAAAGAACTGGTTGGCTTATTACCTGGAGCTTATATTCACATGTGCTTATTTTCTTAGGATAACTATCCCTAAGAAACTTGGCCAATAGAACTTACATACAATAACATGTCATGATGATTGCAATGGAGGAGTGACCTACCACAGCACACTGTATAGGCTCACCGCTGCCTCTCCTTTTCTTGCGATGTTCCATGAAATTGCCACATACATCTTGTACTTTTTCATTGTCTAACCCTATCTGCAAGTAGACACGGCTAATTTCAGACATCTCTACATGATAATACATTGCATATCCCTTGCGCATATTTAAAGCACCAATTAACGATTGTGTGTGTAGCATAAACTAGCCATGACTCTGTGTGCTGGACTAGCAGGCACTCTAAGGGAGCCTAATGTAGTGCACTAGAATTCCTACATGCCACCTATGATTTTGTGTAATGTACTACCTCTGTTCCTAAATATATGTCTTTGTAGAGATTCCAGTATGGATCACATATAGATGTATATAGATGCATTTTCGAGTGTAGATTCACTCATTTTGCTATGTATGTAGCCTATAGTGGAATCTCTAGAAAGACTTATATTTAGGAACGAAGGTACGAGGTAGTACCATGCATGACCTTTACATATCTAATTTAGCAGCCGGTAGTAGAAATCATTGTCTGCACAAAGGGATTACTAGTCGAAAATCCTAGCAAAGCACGCTGGTAGGCACACAACAATACAAGAGAGAGAGACGCACTTACAAGAACATAGCAATGCCTCAGTCCAGGATCTTGGTTCGCCAAGCTGTTAGATCTAGAAGAAACATTGTCCTTGTAGTTTTTGCCAACTGCATAACAGGTAATAGCGACATGTTAGTATATTTGAAGTACATCAGGCAGGTGATGCTGGACGGGTTTAAAGGTGAAGTACCTAGGCCGTGGTGGGTGCTTGGCATCTTGCCAGACGATGGGAATCGGGGTAGAAACGTCAAGGGTGATGACGTTGCGCTGGCTGTCGGGGTCTGGTAAGGAGATCTAGAACCGCCGAGTAGGGTGTTTTGGAGCGGCTCCGGTAGGATGGACTATGGTGTGGGCGAAGCGGATCTGTGGCCGTGGACGAGGGCGTCAGTGAAGCTGCTCCGGTGGTTGGGTTAAGGATGGTGTCGACGATATGGATCTGCGGCCGTGGACGGGGCATCAGAAGCTGCTCCGGTAGGTTGGATGAGGGTGCGACGAAGCGGATCTGTGGCCGTGGACTTGTGAGTTGGCAAAGCGGCCCAGGTAGGGTTGAGAATGTGGTATAGGCGAAGCTACTCCGGTAGGGTTGACGATGGTGTCAGCGAAGCGGCTCTGGTAGGGTTGAGGAAGGTGTCGGCGAAGAGGATCAGAGGCCGTTGACAGGGGCATCGGTGGGGCAGCTCCGGGGTGTGTGGATGAAGCGTCTCTGATGGGGACTGCGAATGAGCCGCTACAGATGCGCTACGGTTGACGAGAGTACCGATGAAGCAGATTCGGCGTCGTGGACAAGGCCGGCACTGAATGGGCTATGGTACAGTGGTGGATGAGCAGTCTACTTGTTTCTAGTGGAGGCGGGTGTCGGGGAACGTAGTAATTTCAAAAAATTCCTACGCACACGCAAGATCATGGCGATGCATAGCAACGAGAGGGGAGAGTGTGATCTACGTACCCTTGTAGATCGACAACGGAAGCGTTTGGTTGGTGTAGTCGTACGTCTCCACGGCCCGACCGATCAAGCACCGAAACTACAGCACCTCCGAGTTCTAGCACACGTTCAGCTCGATGACGATCCCCGGACTCCGATCCAGCAAAGTGTCGAGGAAGAGTTCCGTTAGCACGACGGCGTGGTGACGATCTTGATGTACTACCATCGTAGGGCTTCGCCTAAGCACTGCTACAATATTATCGAGGACTATGGTGGAAGGGGGCGCCGCACACGGCTCAGAATATGATCACGTGGATCAACTTGTGTGTCTCAGGGGTGCCCCTGTCTCTGTATATAAGGTTCAAAGGGGGGAGGCCGGCCGGCCATCATAGGGCGCGCCAGGAGGAGTCCTACTCCCTCCGGGAGTAGGACTTCTCCCCCAATCCTAGTTGGAATAGGATTCGCGAGGTGGAAAAGAGAGAGAGAGAAGGAGGGGGGTGCCGGCCCTCTCTCTCCTTGTCCTATTCGAACTAGGGGGGAGGGGCGCGCGGCCCAGCCCTGGCCGCCTCTCCTCTTCTTCCACTAAGGCTCACTAAGGCCCATATAGCTCCCGGGGGGTTCCGGTAACCTCCCGGTACTCCGGTAAAATCCCGATTTCACCCGGAACACTTCCGATATCCAAACATAGGCTTCCAATATATCAATATTTATGTCTCGACCATTTCGAGACTCCTCGTCATGTCCGTGATCTCATCCGGGACTCCGAACAACCTTCGGTACATCAAAACGTATAAACTCATAATATAACTATCATCGAAACCTTAAGCGTGCGGACCCTACGGGTTCGAGAACAATGTAGACATGACCGAGATACGTCTCCGGTCAATAACCAATAGCGGGACCTGGATGCCCATATTGGCTCCTACATATTCTACGAAGATCTTTATCGGTCAGACCGCATAACAACATACGTTGTTCCCTTTGTCATCGGTATGTTACTTGCCCGAGATTCGATCGTCGGTATCCAATACCTAGTTCAATCTCGTTACCGGCAAGTCTCTTTACTCGTTCCGTAATACATCATCCCGCAACTAACTCATTAGTTGCAATGCTTGCAAGGCTTAAGTGATGTGCATTACCGAGAGGGCCCTAAGATACCTCTCCGACGATCGGAGTGACAAATTCTAATCTCAAAATACGTCAACCCAACATGTACCTTTGGAGACACCTGTAGAGCACCTTTATAATCACCCAGTTACGTTGTGATGTTTCGTTGCACACAAAGTGTTTCTCCGGCACATGGGAGTTACATAATCTCATAGTCATAGGAACATGTATAAGTCATGAAGAAAGCAATAGCAACATACTAAACGATCGGGTGCTAAGCTAATGGAATGGGTCATGTCAATCAGATCATTCATCTAATGATGTGATCCCGTTAATCAAATAACAACTGTTTGTCCATGGTTAGGAAACATAACCATCTTTGATTAACGAGCTAGTCAAGTAGAGGCATACTAGTGACACTCTGTTTGTCTATGTATTCACACATGTATCATGTTTCCGGTTAATACAATTCTAGCATGAACAATAAACATTTATCATGAAATAAGGAAATAAATAATAACTTTATTATTGCATCTAGGGCATATTTCCTTTAGCTGGAGGGGTAGATGCGGCCGTAGAAGCAGATCCGGGGAGGTGGACACCGTTGACAGTGAATGGGCTCTGGTACGCCGGTGGATGAGCAGTCTAGGGTTTCGAGAGGGGAGGGGAAGAAAGGCCGATGAAGTACGGACGACATGATGTAAGATGCTCTGGTGCTGTGGAGTTTGTTGTTTTTGTAGGAGGGGGAGAGGAAATGGGGGTGCCGTGTGGTGGGGGGAACCGGAAGTTACCAAAGCAGACCGGACCTATTATGTAGATGAGTGCGGTATTGTTACTGTTGTTCTCCTTGCACCAAGGACAGAAGGGGAATTTCGCATGCTAAGGACTAGGTGGCGGAAATTTTAGAGGGAGGCGGGAGATTTTTCCGCCCGCGGGATATTTCATATCCAGTTTCAACCAATTTTGGACCGTGCTAGCAGGAAGGTCATGCGAGACTGTGTACACAGATCATGCGTCAGCATTTAATAACTGGTATGAACTCCACCCTAGAAAAAAAGACAATAACTCGGGATGATGCGCCCATAACTTGGACGTTCACACGGGCGCGGCCAATCGTACGGGTGTAGAGGCACGTTCACAAAAAAGGGATCAAACGCTCAGCCTATGTATTTCTCGTGTAAATAGATAATTTAGTGCCATTGGTTATTTACTTTAAATATAATGCATTGACGTGTTAGTGTAGAGGCAAACAAAAAGAAATGGACATTGTAGTCCCACAGAAGAAATGGATATTGTAGTCCACTACTTAAAAGTGTTACCTCATATGATTACATAGCCTCCATTTCATAAATTGTGGCACCCCGGCTCAGAGAAACCGAAATGCCCCGTATTCTAGCCCAGAGATCGAGGAGAAGTCTCTGGAACACGGCACTGCTTGACATAGAACAAATCAGCTCTTATTACAAGAATAATAATACAATGGTCTGATGTTACAAAGAAGCACATCAGCACAGCGACACTACTCCTGCGATGCTACACTTGCTCTATGCTAGCAATGGAACAACTCGAAGCAGCAGAATACTTCTAGCAGCGGAACAACGACGAAGGTGGTGAACTCCACTTTGCAGGGACTCTGGCTGGGACACGATCTAGCTCGTACGCATGGCAACCATCGACAAGCAATCAAGAAATCATGGCATCACCTGCAATCTGGCATGACATGCTAGGTCAGTACATTTAATGTACTTGCAAGCTCACAACAACCATAAACATCAAGGCAAGACAATAACATAGCATTTAATAGGTTAATCAATTAAAAGCTATTATGATGAAACAACTACTAAGCATGGTATGAAACTGATACAATACTAATAAATCACCATCTCAGATCTCCATAACCATATCACTCTCGGCTAACCTGATGAGGACATGACTACCTTGGATACGACCAAAAATATTGCATACATGCATATTTGTCAGGTGATTTCTAATGCAATTGCTTTATCATATTCTTGCTCGTTCTTCGATTGCTTGTAGGAATAGACCTTCGTGGTCAGGCTGACCGTGCTTCCAGCATCGTCAGTAACCTCAGGAGATTGGTTTAGCGATTGCTAAGGCGCAACATCGTGCACATTTGTAGTCGGATCGTCAAAGTCGTCTCCACCAAATCGATAGTTATCATCTCATCGAAAGATCGGGACACCCTCGCCTATATCATAACCGGCCAAGCAATATACCATCTCGATCACCTCGTGATCAAAACCAAACGGTGTTCTTTCCGGCGATCACTACCATGACCAACACTTGGTCTCAAACGGTGATATTTCCGGCGATCACTACCACGACCAACACTTGGTCTCAAACGGTGATATTTCCAGCGATCACTACCATGACCAACACTTGGTCTCAAACGGTGATCTTTCCGGCGATCACTACCATGACCACACTTGGTCTCCAACATCATCATCAACATCCTACCAATCTGTACTGCTCAACATATCAACATATAAATCACCTATAAGTCATTCCGTCATGTGAGTGTTGGTCGAACGGTGTGACCTAGTACGAACCCATGCCCATGACCGAGGACGCGGCTATCGATAGATTTAAATACACACACTCTGCAGAGGTAGCGCACTGTACCCACACCATGGAACCCATGGCCTCGCACTCCCATTCGGGTGGACCAACGGCGTTCCGACAAAACCGATCTACTGCCATGACACTCTCCCGGCCACTCCGACTCACTCCCCACTGGGCTAGTCCTGGGTGGCCCCGTGTCTACCAAAGACACAACGACCACCGTCGTGGCCAAAACGTCCCTCACGGAAACCAGATCCATAACAACAACAACGGGCACACAAGGTTATGTCTGCTTACCGGGCCAGGGTACCGCACGCCCATAACCTTCCCTCGTTTGAGGCACCGGCGAGAGGCACGACAATAGACCGCATTAGGGCCTTCCCATAAAGGAAAATGTGGTTGCACTGGAGAAAGCCCAGTTCGGTGGTACCTGACCAACTTAATGACAGAATTTATCCCCAAAAATATAATAGTACTGATTGATACTCCGATATCATCTATCTTCCTATAATCCAAGTCATAGCAATATCCAACAAATAATCCAAAGCTGAATATCGTCTCTCCAAAATACTCAGAGGACTGCCTAACACTACTATGATGAATCCAAGAATGATAAGGCTACTACTCAAATATCAAGAACTAACTATCCAACTATGATCGACAACAAGCATCAACTCCACCATCATACTCCAAAACATAATATCATCTAGCATCAGGATGAAACTAACACTAGCCACTAATAATCCAAAGGCAACATGATATCCAACGTAATACTCCAAATCATAATACCATCATGACATAATCATAATAGCCACTAAGAATCCAAAGGCAACATGTCATCCAAAGTAATACGCCAAAGCATAATACCATCATGAACATAATCATAATAGCCACTAAGAATCCAAACGCAACATGTCATCCACATAATCATCAAAATATAAGTCCTAGAACTCCAGGCAATATCATGGCAACATCTAGATCAAAACCATACTGCGAGAAATGCCATGAACCAATCATGCATAGCTAATGCAACATTTTAAACAAGTTCAAATGAATAAACCATGTCACTGCATTGCAATCATGAAAATGGGGGTGTGGCTTGCCTGGGGTGGAAGAAATCACCAGGAGAAAATGTGAGAAGCTCGCGGAACGAATCACCGGAAAACGTTTACTCTCGGAGGGGATTGAATAAGGGCAGGGGAAAAATGGTCATTTTCAGAATGTTAAAACATGGTGAAAATGATTCCATCGGAACGGGCTCGACAAAACGAAGAAATGGGCTTTGGAATCACCTCATTTAGAGTTAGGATCAAAAAGATACAATAGTTTTTCTGCCAGGGTCCTATCTGTAATAAAATCATCACAAACAGGCCCTCAGCAGGAAATCAGAACGCGCCTTTTCTGAAAATACGTTTTCCAGAGAGGAAAACAGATTCTCGCCCGAAGAAGAAACTAAATACGCCTTCGATAAGAGAAAACGTACTCACAGGAGTACGTCTCCACTTATCCACGCTGGCAAGCGCGGGGCCGGGCCTTGAGCAGCTGACAGAACGGGCCCGCGCGCAGGGAGAGGGGGCCAGCTGGGCGTCGTCTTCCTCCTCGCTGCTCCCCCAAGGGGAAACAGAGGAGCGGGAGGCAGGGGCGATGTCGGCGATGGAGCGGCCGACTCCGGCGATCTCCGGCCAAGTGGAGACCACCGGCGGTCTCGCGGGGGCATGGCGCATCCATCCAGGAAAGAAACGGCACCGGAGGAAGAGTGACATGGGCGCGCGGCGACACGACAGAAAGGAGCAGAGGCGGCGGTGGTCTTCTGGGCACGGCCCTAGAGAGGCTCCGGCGAGGGGTACAGGGCACGAGGAGGGTCGCCGGAGTGCGGGAAAGGCTATGGTAGTGGCTAGAGGTGGAGGAGGGCTCGGCTTCGGGCTAATTTAGACGGAGGGAAGTGACGGCCATGGCGGCCAACAGAGCGAAGAGGAGCTCCCGAGCTCGAATGAGAGGCTGGGGAGGGGTAGTGGAGCGAGGCAGGGCTGGTGACGAGCTCGGAGGGGGTCGGGGCTTCCTTATATAGGCGGGGGCGAGGGGCACAGGTGGGCACGTCCGGCCGAGGCTCTGGCAACGGCCAGCGATCACGGGGAGGCGCGGGAACGTGACGAGGGGAGGTGCGGACGAGCCGCAGAGGTCACGGAGACGAGGGGAGCTCGGGACAAGAAGAGGAAGAAGCCATGGCGCCATTAATGCTCGGTCGGCCACAGTGCGCCCGTAGGCGCGCGACGACGAGCACGAACGGAGGGGCTGACGGAGGGGAAGAGGGGTCCAGGGGAACGGAGACGACGAGAGGAAGCTAGGGGAGATGCCCGTGCTCGCTGAGACGCCGAGCAGAGGAGGGGCCCGAGCAAGAATTCATCCTGGACGCGGCCAACGGCAGCAGAGCGAGCGCACACGCTTGCCATTAACGCGGTCACCGCATGCACTGGCATGTAATGGGGAAGAGGGGCCGGAACGGGCTGTCTAGTGCGTAGTCCATCCAGTGGAGGTTGCAACTGAGGCGGTAGATCAGTGAAAAGTGCTCTGGTTAAATGGTAGTCACCACCTGAAGTTTACTGCAGTAAACTTGACCGAGCACTGCTGATCCACAGAGATTTTACTGGTGCCGAAGAGTTTGTCTGGGGTAATTATCTATGGAAGGACTATGATCTTGGAGGTTTTGGGGCATAATGGAGCACAAACTAATATAGTTGCTTTGTAACTCACATTATGGGTCCAGAATGCAGATCATGATGGTTGACTCACATAGAGTAATCACTTGGGGTGAAATTTGGCAGGGCTTAGTGATTTGTCCAGATAAAGGAGCTGTAAAAATTTCATACCAATTGGTTTTATCAAAATGGTACTTTCTTCACAGCTATTCCCTCTGTCCAGAATCTTGCCAAACTTCTAGAGAAATATTGGCTTTAAGAATTGATGTCAAATTTTGTGGAGAGAAGTTATTTGGGTAGGAGAATGCTCTGGTCAATTTGTAGGCAAAATGAAGCAATATAAAATATACTTTCTTCATGACCTGAAAATATTGACAGAATCAAAGATTTGATGTTGCGCTCACATAGATCAAGGTATGGGGCTGAAATTTGTAGGAGTGCAATAATATGAGCACATGAAGGAGTGTGCAAAATTTCAACTCATTGGGATAACCCTAGCTACAACTTCCTTCACAAAGGCTTCCCTCAGACATGAATTTTGAAAAAACATTGAGGAAGTTTGGCTAGGAAAATAAAGTTGAATTTTGGCATAGTGCAATTATTTGGACAGGAGAAGATGTCCAAAATATTTGGGGTCAAATGGTGAAAGATAAATAGCTCTTGCTTCACAAAGTGTCACTCTGGACAGAAAGGAAGAATAATTATTGGGGAGTTATTCTTGGGCTAGGACAAGAAGGTTTGGGCATATTTGAGCAACATATGACCCAAAGAAATTATGAGAATTATTTGGGAATTTTTGGATGGATAGAAATATAGGTTGCTTCACAACCTAGGGCAGACAGGGTTATTCCTTTAATAGAAAAATGAATATTCGAGAAAAAGAAATTAGGGTTTGGTCAAGCAGTGGAGTGACCTGATCTTGGCAAGGTTTTGAGAATGATGAGCCACTTGAGAGAGGAAATGAAGATGATTTCCCAGGTGGCAAGGCCACGGAACCACTCCAAAAAGAAAAACAGAGCAAACATCAATTAAATCAAAAGAAAAAGAAAAAGGGCCAGAATCTAGGCTGTTACATAAATTGCGTACCTGTTGAATTCATATATGAATATTACATATATTACTTCATAATAGAACCTTAAATCATCCAAGACTAATGAATTTGAATGCAAGAGTAACAATGGTGCATCTACATGATAGCTACGTTGGTTGTTTGAAGAAACATCACTGTAACTTTGGCATGCACAATTTAAAAGGTTTATTTAGATAGAAAAAAATGTGATATGTGAGTGTCCAATCTTTATAGCGTTGAATCGATATTGTACCTTTGGCCACGATACTAAGTAGATATTGATTTATGTTCAAGCGATGCATGTCCACGATCGCTAGATAGTGATACGTGAATGAATTGTGCAATCTCTCTCACACGTATACATATCTCATTTCCCCGTGGGCATCGGAATCACACACGCGCACTTTGTATATTTCTCTCCCTCCGTCAAGGTTAGAATTCGTCTTTCTACCCCGTCCTACAAGTCTTTCACACAGAAACACACACTCTCTCTCTGTCGAACACGCCCGCCCCTTTAATTCCGCCCACCCGCAGCCACTAATGTCTCAAAGGATAATTATGTCTCTCACACATATGCCTAAGGTTAACTCGAGTTCCGGAACCATATGAATACATACATGGGATTCCAATAGAGCACCTTTTGTTTTGAGATTTTGCTCTCTCTCTCTCTCTCACACACACACACACACGCACGCGCGCGTAGACATTGTTTATCGCTTCATTTTTCTGGCACTTGCATGCACACTGTTTGTTTATATCCGTGATGCTTTAAGTATGCCTCGCACACATCCTATCTACCTATCCCTTAATATAGATATGTGTCACACAAACTCCTTCTCCCTACTAGCAAGATGCCCATGTGTTGCATGGACATCAAGATGCATTTGTATGAGTAGTTTATCTTGTGGGAGAAAAGGATGAACGAGGGAATGCCTTATTTGCAAATATGGAGAGGGGTGTGGGTATCTTCTTGCAAAATTGCCATAGTTTCCATCATAACCGTCAGATATAAACCGGATGGCCTATATTGCAGGATGGCAGGAACACCATCATCACCAACTCCGTTTTTTATAAGAGTGGAGATATGTAAGTGTCACTGCCCCCACCCCACCCACACACACACACTTCCCGACACCAAAGGAGTAGGGTGACACCTCGATCTTGATACTAATCTATCGACTGGCTTCTCTCTCAAACACACACACACACACACACACACACACTACCTGACACCGAAGGAGTAGGGTGGCACCTCGATCTTGATAGTAATCTATCTACTCCTCTTCCAAACACACACGGACACACACACACACACTCTCTAGTTGTGCCTCTATGCATACCGCGCACACTCTCGATACGTCTTTCTCTCCCTCCCCCTCCCCACCCCCACCCGAACCCCAACAATGACAGCAGAAGGGTGACAACTCAATCTGATTGTAATATGTCAATTGGTTTCTCTCTCAAACATTGTGTCTCTGTGCCTCACTCACACACACTCGATATATCTTTTTCTCTGTAGCCCCCTCGATATGTAGACTTCTCGCGCGTGCATAGCTGTAGTGACGATGACGCTGAACCCAATGTGCTTTGTGTTTACCGGCCTCATGTGATATTTTCACCCTGTTTTCTGTTAATTAACAAGACAACCTTTTCTTTGTTACTACTAGTGAATCTGAAATCATTCGGGGCAGACATAAAATATATCACTTCAACCCAATTATCGCAGTAACTATTTTAAAAGAAACTAGCTAGATGCCCGTGCGTTGCACGGAACATCAAGATGCATTTGTATGAGTAGTTTATCTTGTGAGAGACTAGCAAGATGCCCATGCATTGCATGGAACATCAAGATGTATTTATATGAGTTGTTTATCTTGTGAGAGAAAAGGATGAACGAGGGAAGGCCTTATTTGCAAATGTGGAGAGGGGTGTGGGTATCTTTTTGCAAAATTGTCATAGTTTCGTTCCTATCCGTCAGATATAAATCAGACAGACTATATTGCAGGATGGCAGTAACACCATCATCACCAACTCTGTTTTTTATCTCTACTCCTATAAAAGACTCAGTTGGTAATGATGGTGTGCCTGCCATCCGTCATTTCTGACCATCAGATCTAGATCTAACGACTATCATGTAAGTCATGCCGTTTTGCAAAAAGACCCCACTTCCCTGCTCCAATTTGCAGAAACCCCTTGGTATATTGAAACCAACCACATCCCTCCCCCACTGAGGGAGTCCTGGATTAGGGGGTGTTCGGATAGCCGGACTATACCTTCAGCCGGACTGCTGGACTATGATGATACAAGATTGAAGACTTCGTCCCGTGTCCGGATGGGACTTTCCTTGGCGTGGAAGGGAAGCTTGGCGATGCGGATATTCAAGATCTCCTACCATTGTAACCGACTCTATGTAACCCTAACCCTATCTGGTGTCTATATAAACCGGAGGGTTCTAGTCCGTAGGAAAGATCATCATACAACAATCATACCATAGGCTAGCTTTTAGGGTTTAGCCTCTTCGATCTCGTGGTAGATCCAATCCTGTACTACCCATATCATCAATATTAATCAAGCAGGACGTAGGGTTTTACCTCCATAGAGAGGGCCCGAACCTGGGTAAAACATCGTGTTCCCTGCCTCATGTTACCATCCGGCCTAGACGCACAGTTCGGCACCCCCTACCCGAGATCCGCCGGTTTTGACACCGACATTAGTGCTTTCATTGAGAGTTCCTCTGTACCGTCGTAATCAGGAAGGATGCCTCCTCCCCTCTTTAAAAACGGCGCCGTTGCTAAGGGAGCCTTGGTTGTCGGCCAAACTCTCCGGTTAGGTGGTTTCCTCATGACCGCCTGTTCGGCTGTTGCGCCGACGGTGACCTCTCGGGTCATCAAAAGCAACCTACACGCCAGCTCGGAGTTCGTCGAGCAGCTAGATCCAATGGAGCTCTCTTCCGTAAACGAGCTCTTGGATCGCATCGCCGCCCTGGGGGTCGCTACGGATTACGACCAGGTTGGGCTTAAACCCGATTAAGAGAAATTAACTCTCCCCAAGTCACCCACCACGTTGCCGTGGTAGAGGCGCAGTGCGGCGACCCTTCATCTATTCTAAGGACTAGCTACGTCCGAATTCCCGACCCCTCCAAGCCGGATACCTGCGGAGGGGAGGATGTAACTCAGGACCTAAGCTTAGGATCAGGCAACGGGCCAGATTCATTGGACAACACCCAAGAATCCGAACTTGAGAGTTCAGAAACTCTTTGGCCTCCGAATCCTGGATTGGGTGAGGTTTCAGATTCAACGACACCCGCCCACCCGATCATAAGCGATCTCTCCCAAATCAGGCAGAGGCCCGAGGAAACAGTACATCATTACTGGGCCAGCTTTCTCCTGGTTATGAACAGGATACAGGATTGCCGCGAGGGAGACGCAATCTCAATTTTTTGCAGTAATTGCACGGACAAGGGAATCCTCAACGCCGTAAGTCGTCGTGATATTACACGCTTCGCTGACTTGGTGTCCATAGTACAAAAATACTGTGCGATGGAAAGTGCCTGGAAAACTGAAATAAAATTTTGGGATCATCCGGCCTTGAGTAGTAATCCCGTCCGAACTAAGAGGGTGCATCATCATAGGACACCCGGGATAAACACCAAAAAGCCAAAACCCTCTACAGGGCATGGAACCATACTGGAAAAGTGGCTTGATGGACCCTGTAGAATTCACAGTACAGAGGACGCCACACCAACTCACAGCCTTAGAGCATGTTGGATACTCCGGCAGGTGGCCAAAATCGGCGAGGAGCTCCTAATTCCGGAGGCCGCAGAAAGCCAGCCCAAGGACACCAGTACCGTTCTCACGGTCTTCGAGACTTTCGCATCGAACAATGTGCGAAAAAGAACACTCCACAGCCTCGCCGAAGTCTATCAAGGTGCAACAATAAATCCATGGAGCGACACTGCCATTACCTTCAACGCAAGTGATGAACCTAGATTCCGAACAGCCCGAGCACCAGCCGCATTGGTCCTCAGCCCCATAGTGGATGGCGTTCGCCTCACCAAGGTGCTCATGCATGGAGGCAGCGGACTGAACCTCATTTATGAGGAAACCCTTCGAAAAATGGAAATAGACTGGAATCGCGTCGAGCGAAGCAACACATCCTTTAGAGGAATAATCCCCAGTCGGGAAGCGCGCTGCACAGGAAAAATCACACTAGATGTGGTGTTCGGCACGCCGGATAACTACAGGTCCGAAGAAGTCACGTTTCAGGTGGCCCCGTTTAAGAGCGGGTATCACCCTTTACTAGGGCGGGAAGCATTCACAATCTTCCAAGCAATACCCCATTACGGGTAGATGAAGCTTAAGATGCCCGGGCCGAACGGAATTATCACTCTAGCTAGTGATCCGGACATAGCACTCCGCGCCGAAAACAAGACAGCCGCATTAGCCCTTGAGGCGCTATCCGAAGCCTTACCGGCCGAGGAACTGACTGCGTTGCGCTCCACGGTTAACAGGGACGACGTGATACTCGACAAGAGATCCAAATCCACATCCTTCAAGCCAGCTGACGAAATAGTCAAATTCCAGGTCCATCCAACGGACCCCAATAAAACAGCTTCCATCGGGGTACGACTGAACCCTGATGTAGATGCCGCACTGCGAGAATTCCTATGAGAGAACTGGGACATCTTCGCCTGGCACCCTTCAGACATGCCAGGGATCCCACGCGGGCTGGCCGAACACAGCTTAAATATCCAAAAAGGATTTAAACCTGTCAAACAAGCCCTTCAGCGTTTTTCCGAACCCAAGAGACAGGCTATGGGAGAGGAGCTTGCCAAGCTATTGGAGGCCGGATTCATCAGAGACATAAAACATCCGGACTGGCTAGCAAACCTGGTGATGGTACCAAAGAAGGACAAATCCTGGCGCCTGTGTGTCGATTTTAAAGACCTTAACAAGGCTTGCCCAAAGGATCCCTTCCCCCTCCCCTGTATCGATCAAATTATCGATGCCACCGCAGGACACGATTCGTTGTGTTTCCTCAACGCATACTCCGGTTACCATCAAATCAAGATGGCAGAATCAGACCAAGCTGCAATAGCATTCATCACACCATACGGCCCATTCTGCTTCAACACAATGCCCTTCGGGCTGAAAAACACCGGCGCAACATATCAGCGCATGATCCAGACATGTCTGGCAAACCAGATCGGCAAAACAGTGGAGGCGTACGTGGATGATGTGGTCATCAAATCAAGACATGTCGAATCTCTAGTAGACGACTTGAGGCTTACATTCGATAACCTCCGAAAATATGACATCAAGCTCAACCCGGAAAAATGCGTCTTCGGCGTTCCAGTCGGAAAGCTCTTGGGCTTCATTGTATCCAGTAGAGGAATTGAGGGAAATCCAGTCAAGATCCGAGCTTTGTCACAATTGGATGTCCCAAAGGACCTTAAACAAATACAAAAACTAACCGGATGCGTGGCGGCTTTAAGCCGCTTCATCTCCCGTTTGGGAGAAAAGGCACTACCCCTCTATTGCCTCCTTCGGCGCACCGAACACTTCGAGTGGACGGATGCCGCCATGGTCGGACTTGATGAAATAAAAGCCATATTGGCAACAAACCCAGTCCTGGCCGCGCCAAACACCGGCGAACCAATGTTATTGTAGATTGCAGCAACACATCAAGTTGTCAGCGCAGTGCTCATTGTCGAGTGGGAAACGGACGGACACAAATCCCCCCTTCAAAGGCTGGTCTACTATGTGTCCACTGTCCTCACTCCATGCAAATCACGGTACCCGCATTATCAAAAGATTGCATACGCAGTATTCATGGCATCCTGGAAGCTACGACACAACTTTCAAGAGTGTTGCATAACAGTAGCCTCGGAAGTACCACTCAACGATATCATCAACAACCGCGATGCAACGGGCCGGATTGCAAAATGGGCCATTGAGCTTCTCCCATTCGATATAACCTATAAGCCACGGCGAGCTATTAAATCGCAAGTTTTGGCCGACTTTGTCGCAGAATGGACGGAGGCCGAGCTCCCTAAAGAATACGGCACATATTCAAACTGGATTATGCATTTCGACGGCTCCAAAATGTTGGCCGGACTGGGGGCCGGCGTCGTCCTGACATCCCCCACAGGAGACACAGTCCAATATGTGCTCCAGATCATGTACACGGATTCCAACAATGTAGCCGAATATGAGGCCCTCCTACATGGCCTTCGGATAGCAGTATCCATGGGTATCCAGCGCCTAGAGGTACACGGGGATTCAAACCTCGTGATATCCCAAATAAATGGAGACTTCTACGCCAAGGACCCAAAAATGGCAGCTTACCGCAATGCCGTCCTAAAAATGTCAGCTCGGTTCGAAGGGCTGGAGTTTCACCATATAGCCCGAGAAAAAATCAAGCGGCGGACGTCCTAGCATGCATCGGAGCAAAACGCGATGCAGTCCCCCCCCCCCAACATATTTTTGGAAATATTGTTCAAGCCATCTGTAGCATGGGAGGGGGAACCTGCAAACAACAACCCGAACCCAGCCGCACCACTCGACGCCGAACAATCTGACACAATTGGAGGCTCTGCCAACGAAATTACACCTTCAGCCCACGTAATAATGGCAGTTATCGCCCCGTGGATAGAACCATTCCTAGCCTACCTTACTAGGCAGGAACTCCCGGAGGACCAAAACAAGGCCCGCTGCATAGTGCGGCAAGCTAAAGCCTACAGAGTCCATGAGGGAGAGCTTTATAAGAAAAGCACTACCGGAGTCCTTCAAAGGTGCATCTCTGAAGAGGAAGGGCGGAACCTTCTGGCTGAAATTCACGCCGGACTCGGTGGTCACCACGCTGCTGCTCGGTCCCTTGTTAGCAAGGCTTTCCGTACAGGCTTTTATTGGCCGACGGCCTGGGCAGACGCTCAGGACCTAGTCCAACGATGCTCTAGTTGCCAACTTTTTGCCAACCAAAGCCATATGCCACCCACCGCACTCCAAACTATACCCATCACCTGGCCTTTTGCGGTCTGGGGGCTTGACATGGTCGGACCCCTTAAAGGTGGAACCCATAAGAAAAAATACTTACTGGTCATGGTGGATAAGTTCACCAAATGGATAGAAGCCAAGCCTGTTAAAACGGCCGAATCCGGACCGGTGATAGACTTCATATCCGGGCTTGTACACCGTTATGGCGTCCCCCACAGCATCATAAACGATAATGGTACAAACTTTACCGCCGACGAGGTAAAACTCTGGTGCAAAAACATGGGCATCAAGCTCGATTATGCTTCCGTCTATCACCCACAAACCAACGGCCAGGTCGAACGCGCAAGTGGTCTTATCATGAGCGGCATTAAACCCAGACTAGTGCGGTCCCTCAAGGAATCTAACACGCACTGAGTAGAGGAGCTCGACTCCGTGCTACGGGGGCTGCGAACCACGCCAAATCGCACCACCGGATACACACCATTTTTTATGGTGTACGGCGCAGAAGCAGTTCTGCCCTGCGACATAATCATGACTCACCTAGAGTGCGCATGTATGAAGAAAGAGAAGCCGAGCTCGATCGGCAGGACAACTTGGACGCCTTGGAGGAGGAGCGTGACGTGGCAAAAGCCCGTTCCGCATTTTATCAACAGCAGGCCCGAAGATATCAAAGCAGACAAGTACGGGCCAAAAATTACAATGTTGGCGAACTAGTTCTACGCGTGCCGGATAAGAAAAAGGACAAACTCAAGCCCAAGTGGGAAGGTCCATTCATAATCGACCAAGTCCTGACCGGTGGGGCGTACCGCCTGCGAGATGCGTCAAACAACCGACTCGAGCCGAACCCGTGGAACGCCGCCCGTCTCCGAAGATTCTATGCCTAGCGCCGGACTCTATGTTTGTCTCCTTCCTCTGTCCATTCCTTGTTGAATTTTTCTGTCTTACATTTCTCTCCTTCCCATTTTTTCTTTTATAGCCCTTAAAGGCTCATATAGTGACGCGCCACTCGCGCTCATTAAACCTGGGGGCTTCTTTAACAGAAGCTTATTTATACGGGCTTCACGCCCAACACATGCGTCAAACTTCCGCATGTACCTTTTTCTTCACCATTATATGCATCGATATGACTTAAGTTTTGGCCAAGCTGGGTTGCCTGGCTCCTGTGCTTACCCCTACGTTCCCGATTATTCGGCTAGGCAGTAAAGGAAGCACCTCTGCGATTGTTACTGCCGGGTCAGCCGGACGTGTACCTCAGACTGGGTGAAGCCGAAAGATAGCGTTCTTAAGGGAATATTCGGTCGGTGAAATAAAAGATGATCTTTTTTACTCATTTTATGCGCCCCCAGATGCTTTTTCTGCGTCTCTTCACGCAGTCCGGACATGCACATTAGGGCATGCCTCCCAGCGAAAGGAACCCTTAACGGAACTATTCTCTCTCGAAGATGTTTTTTACTAGCCATGTAATATAACATAACTAGTTGGGCACTTGTCTGATAAAGCACTGATGACCCCTATGCCTGGTCTCCACGCATACCCCGGTTCTTATATATCCGCTAGGGTATTCGGACACACTCCGGACCGTCAGGTCCCGAGGTTGAAGCAAAAAGGTCAGCAACGACAAACGATCTACAATCCGGCTAGAAGGCATTACACATGTCAATTCAAAATTACACAGTCATTCTGACTGATTGTATTCCTCTTCTATACCATCTAACAGGCTGTCTAATTTACAGTCCTGCTGGGAATACTTTTGTTGGAAATATGCCCTAGAGGCAATAATAAATTGATTATTATTATATTTCCTTGTTCATGATAATCGTTTATTATCCATGCTGGAATTGTATTGATAGGAAACTCAGATACATGTGTGGATACATAGACAACACCATGTCCCTAGTAAGCCTCTAGTTGACTAGCTCGTTGATCAATAGATGGTTACGGTTTCCTGACCATGGACATTGGATGTCGTTGATAACGGGATCACATCATTAGGAGAATGATGTGATGGACAAGACCCAATCCTAAGCATAGCACTAGATCGTGTAGTTCGTATGCTAAAGCTTTGCTAATGTCAAGTATCATTTCCTTAGACCATGAGATTGTGCAACTCCCGGATACCATAGGAGTGCTTTGGGTGTGCCAAACGTCACAACGTAACTGGGTGGCTATAAAGGTACACTACGGGTATCTCTGAAAGTGTCTGTTGGGTTGGCACGAATCGAGACTGGGATTTGTCACTCCGTGTGACGGAGAGGTATCTCTGGGCCCACTCGGTAGGACATCATCATAATGTGCACAATGTGATCAAGGAGTTGGTCACGGGATGATGTGTTACAGAACGAGTAAAGAGACTTGCAGGTAACGAGATTGAACAAGGTATCTGGATACCGACGATCGAATCTCGGGCAAGTATCGTACCGATAGACAAAGGGAATTGTATACGGGATTGATTAAGTCCTTGACATCGTGGTTCATCCGATGAGATCATCGTGGAACATGTGGGAGCCAACATGGGTATCCAGATCCCGCTGTTGGTTATTGACCGGAGAACGTCTCGGTCATGTCTGCATGTCTCCCGAACCCGTAGGGTCTACACACTTAAGGTTCGATGACGCTAGGGTTATAAAGGAAGTTAGTATGTGGTTACCGAATGTTGTTCGGAGTCCCGGATGAGATCCCGGATGTCACGAGGAGTTCCGGAATGGTCCGGAGGTAAAGATTTATATATGGGAAGTCCTGTTTTGGACACCGGAAGAGTTTCGGGGTTTATCGGTAACGTACCGGGACCACCGGGAGGGTCCCGGGGGTCCACCAAGTGGGGCCACCTGCCCCGGAGGTTTGCATGGGCCAAGAGTGGTGAGGGACCAGCCCCTTAGTGGGCTGGTGCGCCTCCCACATAGGCCCAAGGCGCCTAAGAGGTGGAGAGAGGGGAAACCCTAGGCTTAGATGGGCCTAAGGCCCACCCTAGGGGGCGCCCCCCATCTCCCCTCCCCTCTTGGCCGCCGCCCCCCCTAGGGGAAACCCTAGGGCGCAGCCCTCCTCCCTCTCCCCTATATATATGAGGCCTAGGGGGCTGCCCATAACACACGCGATTCAATCTCTCTTGGTGCAGCCCTGCGTCTCTTCTTCCTCCTCTTCTGTGGTGCTTGGCGAAGCCCTGCAGGATAGCCACGCTCCTCCACCACCACCACGCCATTGTGCTGCTATTGGATGAAGTCTTCCTCAACCTCTCCCTCTCTCCTTGCTGGATCAAGGCGTGGGAGATGTCACCGGGCTGTACGTGTGTTGAACGCGGAGGTGCCGTCCGTTCGGCACTTGGTCATCGGTGAATTGGATCACGACGAGTACGACTCCATCAACCCCGTTCACTTGAACGCTTCCGCTTAGCGATCTACAAGGGTATGTAGATGCAACTCTCCTTCCCCTTGTTGCTGGTCTCTCCATAGATAGATCTTGGTGACACGTAGGAAAATTTTGAATTTCTGCTACGTTCCCCAACAGTGGCATCATGAGCTAGGCCTATTGCGTAGATTCTATTCACGAGTAGAACACAAAGTAGTTGTGGGTGTTGATTTTGTTCAATATGCTTGCCGTTACTAGTCTTATCTTGATTCGGCGGCATTGTGGGATGAAGCGGCCCGGACCGACCTTACACGTACTCTTACGTGAGACTGGTTCCACCGACTGACATGCACTAGTTGCATAAGGTGGCTAGCGGGTGTCTGTCTCTCCCACTTTAGTTGGATCGGATTCGATGAAAAGGGTCCTTATGAAGGGTAAATAGCAATTGGCATATCACGTTGTGGTCTTTGCGTAGGTAAGAAACGTTCTTGCTAGAAACCCATAGCAGCCACGTAAAACATGCAAACAACAATTAGAGGACGTCTAACTTGTTTGTGCAGGGTATGCCATGTGCTGTGATATGGCCAAAGGATGTGATGAATGATATATGTGATGTATGAGATTGATCATGTTCTTGTAATAGGAATCACGACTTGCATGTCGATGAATATGACAACCGGCAGGAGCCATAGGAGTTGTCTTTATTTATTTATGACCTGCGTGTCAACTTAAACGTCATGTAATTACTTTACTTTATTGCTAACCGTTAGCTGTAGTAGTAGAAGTAATAGATGACGTGACAACTTCAAGAAGACACGATGATGGAGATCATGGTGTCATGCCGGTGACGATGATGATCATGGAGCCCCGAAGATGGAGATCAAAAGGAGCAAAGTGATATTGGCCATATCATGTCACTATTTGATTGCATGTGATGTTTATCATGTTTATACATCTTATTTACTTAGAACGACGGTAGTAAATAAGATGATCCCTCATTAAAATTTCAAGAAGTGTTCTCCCCTAACTGTGCACCGTTGCTACAGTTCGTCGTTTCGAAGCACCACGTGATGATCGGGTGTGATAGATCCTTACGTTCACATACAACGGGTGTAAGACAGTTTTACACATGCAAAACACTTAGGGTTAACTTGACGAGCCTAGCATGTGTATAGACATGGCCTCGGAACACAGAAGACCGAAAGGTCGAGCATGAGTCGTATAGAAGATACGATCAACATGAAGATGTTCACCGACGTTGACTAGTCCGTCTCACGTGATGATTGGACACGGCCTAGTTGACTCGGATCATGTAATCACTTAGATGACTAGAGGGATGTCTATCTGAGTGGGAGTTCATAAGATGAACTTAATTATTCTGAACATAGTCAAAAGGATTTTGCAAATTATGTCGTAGCTCACGCTATAGTTCTACTGTTTAGATATGTTCCTAGAGAAAAATTAGTTGAAAGTTGATAGTAGCAATTATGCGGACTAGGTCCGTAGACTGAGGATTGTCCTCATTGCTTCTTAGAAGGCTTATGTCCTTAATGCACCGCTCAGTGTGCTGAACCTCGAACGTCGTCTGTAGATGTTGCGAACATCTGACATACACGTTTTGATAACTACATGATAGTTCAGTTAAACGGTTTAGAGTTGAGGCACCAAAGACAGTTTTTGAAACGTCGCGAAACATATGAGATGTTTTGAGGGCTGAAATTGGGATTTCAGGCTCGTGCCCACGTCAAGAGGTATAAGACCTCCGACGATTTTCTTAGCCTACGAACTAAGGAGAAAAGCTCAATTGTTGAGCTTGTGCTCAGATTGTCTGAGTACAACAATCATTTGAATCGAGTGGGAGTTGATCTTCCAGATGAGATAGTGATGTTTCTCCGAAGTCATTACCACCAAGCTGCTAGAGCTTCGTGATGAACTATAATATATCAGGGACATATATGATGATCCTTGAGATATTCGCGATGTTTGACACCACAAAAGTAGAAATCAAGAAGGAGCATCAATTGTTGATGGTTAGTAAAACCACTAGTTTCAAGAAGGGCAAGGGCAAGAAGGGATACTTCATGAAACGGCAATTCAGCTGCTGCTCTGGTGAAGAAACCCAAGGTTGAACCCAAACCCGAGACTAAGTGCTTCTGTAATAAGGGGAACAACCACTGGAGCAGAATTACCCTAGATACTTGGTAGATGAGAAGGCTGGCAAGGTCGATAGAAGTATATTGGATGTACATTGTGTTAATGTGTACTTTACTAGTACTCCTAGTAGCACCAGGGTATTAGATACCGGTTCGGTTGCTAAGTGTTAGTAACTCGAAATAAAAGCTGCGGGATAAACGGAGACTACCTAAAGGTGAGATAACGATATGTGTTGGAAGTATTTTCAAGGTTGATCAAATATCGTACGCTCCCTCTACCATCGAGATTGGTGTTTTTGTTGAGCATAGACATGATTGGATTATGTCTATTGCAATATGGTTATTCATTTAAGGAGAATAATGGTTACTCTGTTTATTTGAATAATACCTTCAATGGTCTTACATCTAAAATGAATGGTTTATTGAATCTCGATCGTAGTGATACACATGTTCATGCCAAAAGATAGTAATGATAGTACCACCTACTTGTGGCACTGCCACGTAAGTCATATCGGTATAAAACGCATGAAGAAGCTCCATGTTGATGGATCTTTGGACTCACTCGTTTGTGAAAAGTTTGAGACATGCGAACCATGTCTATTGGTGTATATGCATGAAGAAACTCCATGCAAATGGACCGTTTGGACTCACTTGATTTTGAATCACTTGAGACATGCAAATCATACCACATGGGCAAGATGACTGAAAGCCTCAGTTTCAGTAAAATGGAACTAGAAAGCAACTTGCTGGAAGTAATACATTTTGATGTGTGCAGTCCAATGAGTGCTGAGGCGTGTAGTGGATATCGTTATGTTTTTACTTCACAGATGATTTGAGTAGATGTTGAGAATATTTACTTGATGAATCACGAGTCTGAATTATTGAAAGGTTCAAGTAATTTCAGTGTGAAGTTGAAAGATCGTCGTGACAAGAGGATAGAAGATCTATGATGTGATCATAGAGATGAATATCTGAATTACGAGTTTGGCACAGAATTAAGACATTGTGGAGATTGTTTCACAACTAATACAGCGTGGAACACCATAGTGTGATGGTGTGTCCGAACATCATAACTGCACCCTATTGGATATGATGCATACCATGATGTCTCTTATCGAATTACCACGATAGTTTATGGGTTAGGCATTAGAGACAACCACATTCACTTTAAAGTGGGCACCACGTGATTCTGATGAGATGACACCGAATGAACTATGGTTTAGAGAAACCTAAGCTGACATTTCTTAAAAGTTTGGGGCTGCGACGCTTATGTAAAAAAGTTTCAGGTTGATAAGCTCGAACCCAAAGCGGATAAATGCATCTTCATAGGACACCCAAAATAGTTGGGTATACCTCCTGTCTCAGATTCGAAAGCAATAAGGGATTGTTTCTAGAATCGGGTCCTTTCTCGAGGAAAAGTTTCTCTCGAAAGAATTGAGTGGGAGGATGGTGGAGACTTGATGAGGTTATTGAACCGTCACTTCAACTAGTGTATAGCAGGGCACAAAAAGTTGTTCCTGTGGCACCTACACCAATTGAAGTGGAAGCTTATGATATTGATCATGAGACTTCGGATCAAGTCACTCCCAAACCTCGTAGGATGACAAGGATGCGTACTACTTCAGAGTGGTACGTAATCCTGTCTTGGAAGTCATGTTGCTAGACAACAATGAACCTACGAGCTATGGAGAAGCGGTGGTGGGCCTGGATTCCGATAAATGGCTCGAGGCCATAAAAATCCGAGAGAGGATCCATGTATGAAAACAAAGTGTAGACTTTGGAAGAACTACTTGATGGTCGTAAGGCTGTTAGGTACATATGGATTTTAAAAGGAAGACGGACAATGATGATAAGTATCACCATTAAGAAAGCTCAACTTGTCGTTAAGATGTTTTCCGACAAGTTCAAGGAGTTGACTACGATGAGACTTTCTCACTCGTCGCGATGCTAAGAGTCTGTTGGAATTATATTAGCGATCACTACATTATTTATGAAATCTTGCAGATGGGATGTCAAAACATTGTTTCCTCGACGATTTTCTTGAGGAAAGGTTGTATGTGATACAACCGGAAGGTTTTGTCAATCCTGAAATATGCTAATAAGTATGCAAAGCTCCAGCAATCCTTCTAAGGACTGGAGTAAGCATCTCGGAGTTGGAATGTATGCTTTGATGAGATGATCAAAGATTTTGGTGTATACAAAGTTTATGAGAAACTTGTATTTCCAAAGAAGTGAGTGGGAGCACAATAGAATTTCTGATGAGTATATGTTGTTGATCAGAAATGATGTAGAATTTCTAAGAAAGCATATAGGGTTATTTGAAAAGTGTTTTTCAATTGAAAGCCTGGATTGAGCTACTTGAACATTGAGCATCAAGATCTATAAGGATAGATCAAAACGCTTAATGGTACTTTCAAATGAGCACATACCTTGACATGATCTTGAAGGTGTTCAAGATGGATCAGTCAAGGAAGGAGTTCTTGCCTGAGTTGTAAGGTATGAAGTTAAGAATTAAAGCTCGACCACGGCAGAATAGAGAGAAAGGACGAAGGTCGTCTCCTATGCTTAAGACATAGGCTCTACAGTATGCTATGTTGTGTACCGCACCTGAAGTGTGCCTTGCCATGAGTCAGTCAAGGGGTACAAGAGTGATCCAAGAATGGATCACAGGACAGCGGTCAAAGTTATCCTTAGTAACTAGTGGACTAAGGAAGTTTCTCGGTTATGGAGGTGGTAAAAGAGTTCGTCGTAAAGGGTTACGTCGATGCAAGCTTAACACCTATCCGGGTAGCTCTGAGTAGAGATACCGGATACGTATAATGGAGCAACAATTTAGAATAGCTCCAAGTAGAACAGTTACTTGGAATAGCTCCAAATAGAACGTGGTAGCTACATCTAGGAGATGACATAGAGATTTGTAAAGCACACACGGATCTGAAAGGTTCAGACCCGTTGACTAAAACCTCTCTCACAAGCAACATGATCAAACCCAGAACTCATTGAGTGTTAATCACATAGTGATGTGAACTAGATTATTGACACTGGTAAACTCTTGGGTGTTAGTCACATGGCGATGTGACCTGTGAGTGTTAATCACATGGCGATGTGAACTAGATTATTGACTCTAGTGCAAGTGGGAGACTGTTGGAAATATGCCCTAGAGGCAATAATAAATTGATTATTATTATATTTCCTTGTTCATGATAATCGTTTATTATCCATGCTAGAATTGTATTGATAGGAAACTCAGATACATGTGTGGATACATAGACAACACCATGTCCCTAGTAAGCCTCTAGTTGACTAGCTCGTTGATCAATAGATGGTTACGGTTTCCTGACCATGGACATTGGATGTCGTTGATAACGGGATCACATCATTAGGAGAATGATGTGATGGACAAGACCCAATCCTAAGCATAGCACTAGATCGTGTAGTTCGTATGCTAAAGCTTTGCTAATGTCAAGTATCATTTCCTTAGACCATGAGATTGTGCAACTCCCGGATACCGTAGGAGTGCTTTGGGTGTGCCAAACGTCACAATGTAACTGGGTGGCTATAAAGGTACACTACGGGTATCTCTGAAAGTGTCTGTTGGGTTGGCACGAATCGAGACTGGGATTTGTCACTCCGTGTGACGGAGAGGTATCTCTGGGCCCACTCGGTAGGACATCATCATAATGTGCACAATGTGATCAAGGAGTTGGTCACGGGATGATGTGTTACAGAACGAGTAAAGAGACTTGCAGGTAACGAGATTGAACAAGGTATCTGGATACCGACGATCGAATCTCGGGCAAGTATCGTACCGATAGACAAAGGGAATTGTATACGGGATTGATTAAGTCCTTGACATCGTGGTTCATCCGATGAGATCATCGTGGAACATGTGGGAGCCAACATGGGTATCCAGATCCCGCTGTTGGTTATTGACCGGAGAACGTCTTGGTCATGTCTGCATGTCTCCCGAACCCGTAGGGCCTACACACTTAAGGTTCGATGATGCTAGGGTTATAAAGGAAGTTAGTATGTGGTTACCGAATGTTGTTCGGAGTCCCGGATGAGATCCCGGACGTCACGAGGAGTTCCGGAATGGTCCGGAGGTAAAGATTTATATATGGGAAGTCCTGTTTTGGACACCGGAAGAGTTTCGGGGTTTATCGGTAACGTACCGGGACCACCGGGAGGGTCCCGGGGGTCCACCAAGTGGGGCCACCTGCCCCGGAGGTTTGCATGGGCCAAGAGTGGTGAGGGACCAGCCCCTTAGTGGGCTGGTGCGCCTCCCACATAGGCCCAAGGCGCCTAAGAGGTGGAGAGAGGGGAAACCCTAGGCTTAGATGGGCCTAAGGCCCACCCTAGGGGGCGCCCCCCATCTCCCCTCCCCTCTTGGCCGCCGCCCCCCCTAGGGGAAACCCTAGGGCGCAGCCCTCCTCCCTCTCCCCTATATATATGAGGCCTAGGGGGCTGCCCATAACACACGCGATTCAATCTCTCTTGGTGCAGCCCTGCGTCTCTTCTTCCTCCTCTTCTGTGGTGCTTGGCGAAGCCCTGCAGGATAGCCACGCTCCTCCACCACCACCACGCCGTTGTGCTGCTGTTGGATGAAGTCTTCCTCAACCTCTCTCTCTCTCTCTCCTTGCTGGATCAAGGCGTGGGAGACGTCACCGGGCTGTACGTGTGTTGAACGCGGAGGTGCCGTCCGTTCGGCACTTGGTCATCGGTGAATTGGATCACGACGAGTACGACTCCATCAACCCCGTTCACTTGAACGCTTCCGCTTAGCGATCTACAAGGGTATGTAGATGCAACTCTCCTTCCCCTCGTTGCTGGTCTCTCCATAGATAGATCTTGGTGACATGTAGGAAAATTTTGAATTTCTGCTACGTTCCCCAACAACTTCGCGGCCAACTCTACTTGGCCGTACACTAAGCTTACAGGGATCTCCTTCCCGTTAGGCCTCACTGGTCCGACCTCGGCCATGTGGTTTGGGCCAGACTTCGTAAAATGGGTCTTCACCATGGCCCAGGCCTCCCTAGCGCCTTGTCGGCAGGCCGATATCTTCCACAACCGGAAGCGTCGCCGAGCTCCCTTCAGCTTCTCCGCAAGCTCTCCAAGGCCCTCGGGCACGGAGTGGGCAGGCCATAAGGCTTGGGCAATACCTCGCATCGCCTGCCGAATTCGCTCGTGCAGTTGCAAGAGTTCGGGAAGAAGGTCACCCGTAGAACCGGGCATCTCCTCTGCAGGACGACCTGTGAGCATACCTACAGACATTACTCTGTTAGTCGACTTCCTCGCCGAACTCATTTTTCAAAGTTCGTTCAAGCACTTACTAAATATGCCGCGTCGAAGCCACTGATTCTCCTTCGTGGAGTCCGACAGCTGGCCACGAACATCTTTAAGTTCGACGTCCAGCTTGGTGTTGGCATCCTGAAGATCATTCTTCTCCAGCCTCACCCTTGTCAACATACTCTCACCGGCCTTTAACCGGCGTAAGAGTTGTTGTTTGTCCGGATCTAGTCCGGCGCCATCTGCAATATGACCTGTCAGATTTGCACCCACGCTGCATGATACTAATCTTTGAAAGTGTATCTTACCTATGGGGGTCTCTTTGGGCTCCCCTGCTGCGGCTAGTGCGACCTCTAGTTGTGCCTTGCACTTTTCCAGCTCCTGGGACAGTACGGTATTCTTCTTTGTAAGAACCTGCATATTAAATGATCCTTAAATCAGTTGCTCTAAACTGCTTCAAGTCTCGGGGGCTACTAGCATATATATATTTAACCAAAATTTTCTGACCCGTATGTCTTTTACATACTGCTCCGTGGCTCTGGGTAAACCATTTTGAGCGGCACGGAGGTACGCATCTCCCGAATTAAAGGCATCTAAAGCCTCTTGGGAGAAACAAGCGTCGCGTAGAACTGTCCGGCGACGCCTATGGTTCATGGCACTCTCCACTTCAGAATTTGTGGCAGACAGCCTGTCCTCATCCTCTGTCAGAGGAGCGTCCGGTGCGCGCCTTGTTCTCGCCTCCGCTTCCTGGCCTGACGTTGGAGCTTGACTGGTGGAGGCGCGATCGGCAACCTCTCCGGATGTAGTCCGGCGAGGTCTCTTCGTTCTGAAGATAGCACGAACGTTAATAAGCCCTGATAGAATAACTCCAGGGAAACAGAGGGTGCGCTATACCTTTGCGCCGGCATCTCAGTCCGGACTACATTCCTTTTTGCCCCACGGGGCCCTGCGGCCCCTCGTTGGCTAGCCGCCGCAGGTTCAGCCTCCTGCCTCGGAAATCTCCCCTGCAAAACACGGTTGTCATCAGGAACACCGGAATACGTGAGAGTGGAATCTCTTTTAAGGGAATGGGACTCCGGTTTCCGTCACCTGGGAGGCCGGGATTAACCCTGGGTAATCCGCCGTAATGGCCACCAAGGTATCGTCCTTACTTAGCTGATAGAACACCCCGTCCATAAGCTCCACCGATATGTCCGGATCCTCTTCGGAGTCCGGATTGAGGGACCGTTCTGGGTCCTCGGGCTGTGGAGGATGGCTGTTTATATCCTTTACCTCCTGTCGCAGTTCCTGCATTGAAATCATTAGACTACCTATCTAACCGTGGGTGTATAAAACGAACGGGCAAGTGCAATTGTTCACTTACCCAACTTGGAGGATCGTACATACTGAATCTGGCCTGCGGATTGACGCGGAGGAATTCCTCCTTTTCTCCCTTGTACAAAGAGGATAAGATCTTTACTAGGGCGGCGGCTGAGGCCGGCCCCTTACGACCTTAACGGGTGGCGTCATCCTCCCCGTTGAAATCCCACATGGGGTGGCCTCTATATTGAAGCGGCTGCACCCCCCGCATAATGCATGCGGCCATGACTCCAATCATGGTTAGTCCGGAATGAGCCAACAGTCTTATCCGGCCCATCAGATAAAGGACGTCTCTATCGCTTTCTCTCTAAGAGCTCCGTGGACGCCAGCTCAAGCGTTTCTTCAATGGGGCATTGTTGAACTCGGCGAGACCGACCCGGATAGGGTCCGGTAGCGGGACGTCATCTATGTAAAACCATTCCAAAGGCCAGTCCTCGGACGCCTTCTTCGGGGTTCCGGATAGGTATCCGGTCCCGGTGATGCGCCATACTTCGGCTCCGCCCACTTGATAGATAGACCCCTCTTGAGAACGGGGCACCAGACAGAATAACCTCTTCCACAGCGCGAAATGAGCCTCAACGCCTAAAAATAGCTCGCAAAGGGCAACGAAACCCGCGATGTGTAATACGGAGGCGGGCGTGAGATTGTGCAGCTGGAGACCGTAAAACTTCAGAAGCTCGCGGAGAAATGGATGAATTGGAAATCCCAGTCCCCTTATTAGATAGGGGACGAGGCACACCCGCTCTCCTTTAGAAGGATTGGGGGTGCTCTCTGCTTGTTTTCCGCCATTGTAGGTGGCGAGACCGGCTCGGACCGGGACCATGTATGCCGGGGGAAGAAATCCCTTGGCCTGAAGCGACACTAACTCGCTGTGCGGGATGGTGCAACTCTCCCAGTCCCCGGGTTTGGGACCGGAGGGGCGAGGGGAGGAGCTACGACGGCTGGACATGTTGGAATGGACCTTTACTGGAAGCGCTCTGATGATAACTCGCGGAGAGGATAAGATGTGGTTTGAACTTGAATTCCCATCCAGTTAAATAGGCGGCTCGTTTATATGGCTAGGGGTGTGGATGTAAAAACGCCCCAGCTTTTCGCATTCGTTTGACACGTGGAAGACGGCCATTATTGGGCGTAGAAGCCAAGGAGTGCAACATTTACAAGAAACTGGACTTTATTCAACAGGTACATGGAATTTGGAGGAGTACCCGCCTTGCAATGCCGAAGACAATCTGCGCGCCGGACTCATCGTCATTGAAGCCTGGTTCGGGGGCTACTGAGGGAGTCCTGGATTAGGGGGTGTTCGGATAGCCGGACTATACCTTCAGCCGGACTGCTGGACTATGAAGATACAAGATTGAAGACTTCGTCCCGTGTCCGGATGGGACTTTCCTTGGCGTGGAAGGCAAGCTTAGCGATGCGGATATTCAAGATCTCCTACCATTGTAACCGACTCTATGTAACCCTAACCCTATCCGGTGTCTATATAAACCGGAGGGTTCTAGTCCGTAGGAAAGATCATCATACAACAATCATACCATAGGCTAGCTTTTAGGGTTTAGCCTCCTCGATCTCGTGGTAGATCCACTCTTGTACTACCCATATCATCAATATTAATCAAGCAGGACGTAGGGTTTTACCTCCATCGAGAGGGCCCGAACCTGGGTAAAACATCGTGTTCCCTGCCTCCTGTTACCATCCGGCCTAGACGCACAGTTCGGGACCCCCTACCCGAGATCCGCCAGTTTTGACACCGACACCCACCTCATCAAAATAGCCACAAGGAATATATTTTGAGTGAGACCTAATACGAGTATATTTTTAGTGGCATATACACCAAACTAGAGTGTTTTTCTTTCAAGTTTGTGAACATGTATTATTATATTTTGGATCGTTGCAACACACGGGCACATTGCTAATAAGAGTGGAGAAAAGGATGAACGAGGGAAGGCCTTATTTGCAAACGTGGAGAGGGTGTGGGTATCTTTTTGCAAAGTTGCCATAGTTTCCTTCCTATCCGTTAGCTATAAATCCGACAGCCTATATTGCAGGATGGCGCGCACACCATCATCACCAACTCTATTTTCTACTCCCTTTGTTCCTAAATATTTGTCTTTTTACAGATTTCAACGAGTGACTACTTACAGAGCAAAATGAGTGAATCTACACTCTAAAATATGCATACATACGCATCCGTATGTGGTAGTCCATTTAAAATCTGAAAAAAGAGGAATAGATGGAGTATAAGAGTAGACATGGAGATATATCTCCAGCATGATCTACAACAAAAATGTGTTGTTCTGGTTAGCGCCGAATTCTCGCAACACGATGACCTGAGTTCGAATTATGTCTTTAACTTTAGATTTTTATATTATATATTACTTATTTAATATATACTTCTTTCGCTACTGTACTGACAATGGAACCCACAGATGACTTAGAGTACAAGATTAAGGATGGACTTGTTTCTTTTTAACTTTCTGTACGAAGTTGTAGCCACCCTGCAAGTCACATGTACAGTGTACATGCAATTAACTTTTTATAGAGGGAGAATCATACACACAATTAACTCAAATGGATTGGATGTAAATCTATTATTTCCAGCATAAGAGCATCTCCAATGGCAGCCAGCAAATTTCCTCTCGCTTCCTTCCGCGGAGGACGACATCAAACGCCAGCGGCATACATTTTCACAACTCTAACCAACCAGATGAAATTCGTGCAAACACGGACTGTTTTCATATAAGCATGCAGGATTTCATATAAAGAGGCGGATCTTCATATAAACATGATGGATTTCATTACATTTACATGAACTAAGCGGTGCTAATCCGGCTCTCTTGGTATAATTAATACTCCCTCCATCCGGAAATACTTGTCCTAAAAATGGATGTATCTAGACTTATTTTAGTTATAGATACATCTAATTTATCCATTCTTAGAACAAATATTTCCCGCCAGCCGGAGAGGGAGTACCTAATCTAAATGGCCGCACGCAGATCCCTTTGTCTTCGTCATGTCCGGCAGACACTTGCGGGGTCGACGAAGGTCCTCGGAAGAGACAAAGCAGCAAAGAAACCACCTGAATGCGCAATCGTCGCCTTGGCGGTGACCTTCATGGGACCCAAGTGGCGGCGGCCTCCCGTGTTCTACTTCTCCTTGATGATGGCGGCAGACACGGAGAAGCTGGCCACCGACTCGTCGCTCTACATGCGCCCGACTTCTGTCTCTGCCTGCATGGCATTGCCGCAGGCACAGGAGGCGCGGCCGCAGGCACGGGAGGCGCACGCACAGACACGGGAGGCACAACCACCGCATACACTGGTGGCGTGGTACGATGCGGCAGCGACGGCGCCCGTACCGGGGTGCTCGCTGCCGTACCAGTGTGGAGCAACTCGCCACTCCTCATCGAGCTGAACTGGAGCGGCGAGTTGCTGAACCACGCACCAGATTGGGGCGGCAACTGGCTCTGACGTGCCAAGCGAGGCTGATGAAGCATCGAGCGGCCTCGTCCGTATCTGGAGGGATCGATGAGCCACCCAGCCGGGTAGTATGCCGGAGAACGACTCCTCGGAAGCCATCGGAAGAGTGGAGAAAATGGTGAAGGAGGAGATGGGGGAGCGGCGGAGGGGTGCGATTCTTGCCCACTGTCTGTCTGGCCTCGTTTAAATAGAGAGCAGACGGTAGGAGCTTGGCCGGCGTCTGGCCTCGTTTAAATTGAGGGCGTACGGGAGGAGCTCGGCCGATGTTGCGTTTAATTACGGCCCGCTCATGAACGGTCATGTGGCCAGAGTAGGTTTCTCGGTTTGCATGCAGGTTTAACGGAGGGGTTTCATGGAGGCGAGGAGGTGTGTTCAACCGGGCGTGCAGCGGGCGGCGCAGTACTATTCGATTTGATAACGGGCAGCGCAGTTCCCGATACGGCTTTAATGCGGACGAGGGAGGGGTAGCGGTTCCCGAAATGTTGAATGGCCAATGATGCATCCTCCTTCAATTAGCATCGTGCATGCATGACGGAAGTAATGGGAGGAGGACCAGGAAAAGAGGCTGCACGATGTGAATGCAACGCAGTTTGCACTCATATAAAGGCGCCCCTCCATTCCAATGCATCTACCACATCATACGCACCTAAGCATTTGCCTAAGCACCTACAGTAAGCGCAAAAGTGCTCACTCCAGACCCATGGCAGCGATGCACGCGAGCGGCAAGCGGTTGTGCTAGATGGTCCACAACACTAGCCTGCGGCATGGCGCCGAGGATTGTCTCCAGATGGTGTTCGCCATCGGCTGGTGGATGGCCGCCGTCGACGCCAATTACGACTCTTAGTTGGACCAGATGATCGTTGCCACCACCAACAAGTTCATCGTCCTCAAGAAGCTCGGGGAGGACATCCCCAAACTCCTCCAACCCGCACGCTAGGGCTCCTCATTGCCTGCCACCCTAATTAGCCTCCATGGCCGGAACCTCTTTCAAGCACTGGTGGCCCTGCGATTGCCCGCTGACGCCACGAAGAATGTCCACCTGGAGGTCGCGCTCGCTGCGAGGCGCTAATGTCTAATACACAACCTTCTTCTTGTAGACGTTGTTGGGCCTCCAAGTGCAGAGGTTTGTAGGACAGTCGCAAATTTCCCTCAAGTGGATGACCTAAGGTTTATCAATCCGTAGGAGGCGTAGGATGAAGATGGTCTCTCTCAAGCAACCCTGCAACCAAATAACAAAGAGTCTCTTGTGTCCCCAACACACCCAATACAATGGTAAATTGTATAGGTGCACTAGTTCGGCGAAGAGATGGTGATACAAGTGGTATACGGATAGTAGATAATAGTTTTTGTAATCTGAAAATATAAAAACAGCAAGGTAGCAACTGATAAAAGTGAGTGTAAACGGTATTGCAATGCGTTGAAACAAGGCCTAGGGTTCATACTTTCGCTAGTGTAAGTTCCCTCAACAATAATAGCATAATTGGATCACATAACTATCCCTCAACATGCAACAAAGAGTCACTCTAAAGTCACTAATAATGGAGAACGAACGAAGAGATTATGGTAGGGTACGAAACCACCTCAAAGTTATTCTTTCCAATCAATCCGTTGGGCTATTCCTATAAGTGTCACAAACATCCCTAGAGTTCGTACTAGAATACCACCTTAAGACACAAATCAATCAAAACCCTAATGTCACCTAGATACTCCAATGTCACCTCAAGTATCCGTGGGTATGATTATACGATATGCGTCACACAATCTCAGATTCATCTATTCAACCAACACAAAGGACCTCAAAGAGTGCCCCAAAGTTCTACCGGAGAATCACGACAAAAACGTGTGCCAACCCCTATGCATAGGTTCATGGGCGGAACCCGCAAGTTGATCACCAAACCATACATCAAGTGAATCACGTGATATCCCATTGTCACCACAGATATCCACGGCAAGACATACATCAAGTGTTCTCAAATCTTTAAAGACTCAATCCGATAAGATTACTTCAAGGGGAAAACTCAATTCATTACAAGAGAGTAGAGGGGGGAAGAAACATCATAGGATCCAAATATAATAGCAAAGCTTGCGATACATCAAGATCGTATCACCTCAAGAACACGAGAGAGAGAGAGAGATAGAGAGATCAAACACATAGCTACTGGTACATACCCTCAGCCCCGAGGGAGAACTACTCCCTCCTCGTCATGGAGAGCGTCGTGATGATGAAGATGGCCACCGGAGAGGGATTGCCCCCTCCGGCAGGGTGCCAGATCGGGTCTAGATTGGCTTTTGGTGGCTACGGAGGCTTCTGGCGGCGGAACTCCTGATCTATTGTGCTCTCGGATGTTTTTAGGGTATATGGAGATATATATAGGCGGAAGAAGTACGTCACGGGGGCCACGAGGGGCTCACGATGGTGGAGGGCGCGCCCAGGGGGGTGGGCGCGCCCCCTGCCTCGTGACCTCCTCGCAGATCCCCCGACGTGCACTCCAAGTCTTATGGGCTTCTTTCCTTCCAAAAATGAGTTTCGTGAAGTTTCAGGTCAATTGGACTCCGTTTGATTTTCCTTTTCTTCGAAACCCTAAAACAGGGTAAAAAACAGAAACTGGCACTGGGCTCTGGGTTAATAGGTTAGTCCCAAAAATAATATAAAAGTGGAAAATAAAGCCCAAAATAGTAGATAATATAGCATGGAGCAATCAAAAATTATAGATACGTTGGAGACGTATCAGGCGCCTCGTCATGCAAGAATTCGTCGACCTACACATCGACATGTACGATAAAATTGTGTACATAGGTATCTACAAGGCCATTGAGGACGCTACAATGTTGGCCTTCCTCAACCGGCTTGAAGCCTTGGATGCCTTTGCTGACAAGCACCTTGACCTCGCCACAAAAGTTGTCGGTTGGTGGCCCGGCGCACTAAGTTGAGGAGGAGGAGGTCGTACGTTGATGGATGCATCTTTCTTCTTGCCTCCTGTAACCACCACTGTGATTGCATCATCGTGGCCTTAATTTTTATTGTGCTATTGCATTCTCGTTCCAGTCAATACCGACATGTGCGATCCCTTTGCTTAATTTTATGCATCATTGTAACTAGTACTCCCTCTGTCAATTTATAAGTTGTGCTTACCTTTTCCATCAACTTCGTGCAACGCACGAGCATCTTGCTAGAAACACTAGAATATGTCGGACCGCATGTGACCAAACCGATGATGCGCCAACCTAGCTACTACTTTGGATCCGTCGCAATGCACGGGCACATTGCCAGTAAAAGGAAAAGGCCTGCCGCGTTCGCGTCGCACCACCACACGCCCGGGAATCGGGAGTACTCCACGGCCCGTCCGGCACGCCACATAGCTAGGGAAGGCGTGTTTCCTAGCATTTTCACTTTAATGTGGGACCGCCATTGAGCAAACTGACTATTGGCAAACCGCATCCCGCCCGCCGCCGGGTTGGAAAACAGAAACGAGGGGAAGATCTAGCTGTAGCACGGAAGCCATGAAATTTGGTGTCTGATGCGGCTCGTTGATAGAGTGTTATTTATTCATAACTAGCAAGATGCCCATGTGTTGCACGGAAAATCAAGATGCATTTGTATGGGTAGTTTATGTTGTGGGAGAAAAGGATGAACAAGAGAAGGCCTTATTTGCAAATGTGGAGAGGGGTGTGGGTATATTTTTGCAAAATTGCCATAGTTTCCTTCCTATCCGTTAGATATAAATCAGAGGGCCTATATTGCAAGATGGCAGGCACACCATCACCACCAACTCTGTTTTTTATAAGAGTATAGATATAGATATATATAGAGAGAGAGAGAGTAGGGATTTGGGTGCAATGCACGTGTACCTTACTAGTTGGTTACCAAATCTCATCTGGGTTTGGCACGAGCTCATACTGCGGGAGCACCACAATGCCTGCCACAGGAGTTACATTTCCCTCTCGGGGC
This sequence comes from Triticum monococcum, assembly GCA_034509565.1. Lineage (NCBI taxonomy): Eukaryota > Viridiplantae > Streptophyta > Magnoliopsida > Poales > Poaceae > Triticum > Triticum monococcum. Next base: position 617,989,362 of record CM067846.1, read on the forward strand.
CCACGGGACCGAGCTTCAGTGGCTTAGTGCACTGGCCTATGAGTCAATGACATGCGGACCTTAAATGCGGCTGGCCCACATGTCATTCTCATGGTGGTGGCGTGGTTCGCGTCTCACTCGTTCGAGATGAACCGGCCGGTGATGGTGTGGTCGGGGCGAGGGTTCCACAGCTGGGCATCGAGGCGTTACGAGGCGTAGATGGCAACACCGGCGGGTACTACCTGTAGTACAGAAGTACTCATGCTGAGGATGGAGGGCGCGCCCAGGGTGGTGGGCGCGCCCCCTTCCTCATGACCTCCTCGCAGATCCTCCGACGTGCACTCCAAGTCTTCTGAGCTTGTTTCCTTCCAAAAATGAGTTTCGTGAAGTTTCAGGTCAATTGGACTCCGTTTGATTTTCCTTTTCTTCGAAACCCTAAAACTGGGTAAAAAAATAGAAACTGGCACTGGGCTCTGGGTTAATAGGTTAGTCCCAAAAATAATATAAAAGTGGAAAATAAAGCCCAATATTGCCCAAAACAGTAGATAATATAGCATGGAGCAATCAAAAATTATAGATACGTTGGAGACGTATCAAGCATCCCCAAGCTTAATTCCTGCTCGTCCTCGAGTAGGTAAATGATAAAAAAGATAATTTTTTATGTGGAATGCTAGTTGGCATAATTTCAATGTAATTCTTCTTAATTGTGGCATGAATATTCAGATCCATAAGATTCAAGACAAAAGTTTAATATTGACATAAAAACAATAATACTTCAAGCATACTAACTAAGCAATCATGTCTTCTCAAAATAACATGGGCAGAGAAAGCTATCCCTACAAAATCATATAGTCTGGCTATGATCTATCTTCACCACACAAAATATTTAAATCATGCACAACCCCGATGACAAGCCAAGCAATTGTTTCGTACTTTTGATATTCTCAAACATTTTCAATCTTCACGCAATACATGAGCGTGAGCCATGGATATAGCACTATAGGTGGAATAGAGTGGTGGTTGTGGAGAAGACAAAAAGGGAGAAGATAGTCTCACATCAACTAGGCGTATCAATGGGCTATGGAGATGCCCATCAATAGATATCAATGTGAGTGAGTAGGGATTGCCATGCAACGGATGCACTAGAGTTATAAGTGTATGAAAGCTCAAAAAGAAACTAGTGGGTGTGCATCCAACTCGCTTGCTCGCGAAGACCTAGGGCATTTTGAGGAAGCCCATCATTGGAATATACAAGCCAAGTTCTATAATGAAAGATTCCCACTAGTATATGAAAGTGACAACATAGGAGACTCTCTATCATGAAGATCATGGTGCTACTTTGAAGCACAAGTGTGGTAAAAGGATAGTAGCATTGTCCCTTCTCTCTTTTCTCTCATTTTTTATTTTTTTATTTGGGCCTTCTCTTTTTTATGGCCTCTTTTTTTCTTTTTTTTATTTGGGCTTCTTTGGCCTCTTTTATTTATTTATTTTCGTCCGGAGTCTCATCCCGACTTGTGGGGGAATCATAGTCTCCATCATCCTTTCCTCACTGGGACAATGCTCTAATAATGATGATCATCACACTTTTATTTACTTACAACTCAAGAATTACAACTCGATACTTAGAACAAGATATGACTCTATATGAATGCCTTCGGCGGTGTACCGGGATGTGCAATGACTCATGAGTGACATGTATGAAAGAATTATGAATGGTGGCTTTGCCACAAAGACGATGTCAACTACATGATCATGCTAAGGAATATGACAATGATGGAGTGTGTCATAATAAATGGAACGGTGGAAAGTTGCATGGCAATATATCTCGGAATGGCTATGGAAATGCCATAATAGGTAGGTATGGTGGCTGTTTTGAGGAAGATATATGGTGGGTTTATGGTACCGGTGAAAGTTGCGCGGTATTAGAGAGGCTAGCAATGGTGGAAGGGTGAGAGTGCGTATAATCCATGGACTCAACATTCGTCATAAATAATTCACATACTTATTGCAAAAATCTACAAGTTATCAAAGCAAAGTATTACGCGCATGCTCCTAGGGGGATATATTGGTAGGGAAAGACCATCGCTCGTCCCCGACCGCCACTCATAAGGAAGACAATCAATAAATAAATCATGCTCCGACTTCATCACATAACAGTTCACCATACGTGCATGCTACGGGAATCACAAACTTCAACACAAGTAATTCTCAAATTCACAACTACTCAACTAGTATGACTCTAATATCACCATGTCCATATCTCAAAACAATCATCAAGCATCAAACTTCTCTTAGTATTCAATACTCTATATGAAAGTTTTTACTATTCTTGGATACCTAGCATATTAGGATTTTAAGAAAATTACCATGCTATTTAAGACTCTCAAAATAGTCTAAGTGAAGCATGAGAGTTCATCTATTTCTTCAAAATAAAACCACCACCGTGCTCTAAAAGGATATAAGTGAAGCACTAGAGCAACAACAAACTACTCCAAAAGATATAAGTGAAGATCAATGAGTAGTCGAATAATTATGCAACTATGTGAAGACTCTCTCTCATTTAATAATTTCAGATCTTGGTATTTTATTCAAACAGCAAGCAAAGCAAAAGAAAATGACATTCTAAGAATAGCAAACATCATGTGAAGAAGCAAAAACTTAGGACCAACCGAAACAAACCGATAGTTGTTGAACAAGAAAGGTGGGATGCCAACCGGGGCATCCCCAAGCTTAGATGCTTGAGACTTCTTGAAATATTATCTTTGGATGCCTTGGGGGTCCCCAAGCTTGAGCTTTTGTGTCTCCTTAATTCCTCTCATATCACGGTCTCCCTAAATCTCAAAAGCTTCATGCACACAAAACTCAACAAGGACTCGTGAGATAAGTTAGTATAAACCATTGCCAAAAACCTTATCATACTATACTGTAGAAAATAACTAAAATTATTATTCAACATTGTATACTAAATGCCTCTGCATATTTAATAGTCCTATCCTCAAATAGAATCATTAAAGAAGCAAACATATGCAAACAATGCAAGCATAACAGCAATCTGCCTAAACAGGATAGTCTGTAAAGAATGCTGCAACATCCATACTTCCCTAGATCAAAAAATTATGAAAGAAAATTCCCACTGTAGTAAATTTATCATAGCTTAATATGCAAAAGGTTTCAACATTTTATCACATTCTGAATTTTCTAGGGAATTATTGCAACAGTGGTAAACTTTCTGTTTTCAAACAGCAACATGTGGACTTGTAACATAGGCATAGTAAGGGCTATCAATGCCACTTTTATTGAAATAAAAGATGAAAAACATTGTTATAAATAACAGCAAGCAAATTCTAACAAAATAAATTGATGCTCCAAGCAAAACACATATCATGTGGCGAATAAAAATATAGCTCCAAGTAAAGTTACCGATGAACGAAGACGCAAGAGGGGATGCCTTCCGGGGCATCCCCAAGCTTAGGCTCTTGGCTATCCTTGAATATTACCTTGGGGTGTCTCGGGCATCCCCAAGCTTAGGCTCTTGCCACTCCTTATTCCATAGTTCATCGAATCCTTACCCAAAACTTGAAAACTTCACAACACAAAACTTAACAGAAAACTCGTAAGCTCCGTTAGTATAAGAAAATAAATCACCACTTCAAGGTACTGTAATGAACTAATTATTTATTTATATTGGTGTTAAACCTACTGTATTACAACTTCTCTATGGTTTATAAACTATTTTACTAGCCATAGATTCATCAAAATAAGCAAACAACACACGAAAAACAGAATCTGTCAAAAACAGAACAGTCTGTAGTAATCTGGATCAAACGTATACTTATGAACCCCAAAAATTCTAAAATAAATTTCTGGACCTGATTTATTTATCTATTAATCATCTGCAAAAAGAATTAACTAAATATCACTCTCCAAATAAAAATAGAAGCAATTATCGTGAGCGCTAAAGTTTCTGTTTTTTACAGCATGATCATAAAGACTTCACCCAAGTCTTCCCAAAGGTTCTACTTGGCACAAACACTAATTAAAAGCATAAAACCACATCTAAACAGAGTCTAAATTAATTATTTATTACTAAATAGGAGCAAAAAAGCAAGGAACAAAAATGAAGTTGGGTTGCCTCCCAACAAGCGCTATCGTTTAACGCCCCTAGCTAGGCATGATGATTTCAATGATGCTCACATAAAAGATAAGAATTGAAATATAAAAAGAGCATCATGAAGAATATGACTAGCACATTTAAGTCTAACCCACTTCCTATGCATAGGGATTTTGTGAGCAAACAACTTATGGGAACAAGAATCAACTTGCATAGGAAGGTAAAACAAGCATAACTTCAAAAAATTTAGCACATAGAGAGGAAACTTGATATTATTGCAATTCCTACAAGCATATATTCCTCCCTCATAATAATTTTCAGTAGCATCATGAATGAATTCAACAATATAAGCAGCACCTAAAGCATTCTTTTCATGATCTACAAGTATAGAAAATTTACTACTCTCCACATAAGCAAAATCATGAATAATAGTGGGAGCAAACTCAACAAAATAACTATCATGTGATTGAAAATTAAGATCAAGATGACAAGTTTCATGGTTATCACTATTCTTTAAAGCATACGTGTCATCGCAATAATCATCATAGATAGGAGGCATGCTTTCATCATAGTAAATTTGCTCATCAAAGCTTGGGGGGCAAAAAATATCAACTTCATCAAACATAGCTTCCCCAAGCTTGTGGCTTTGCATATCATTAGCATCATGGATATTCAAGGAATTCATACTAACAGCATTGCAATCATGCTCATCATTCAAATATTTAGTGCCAGACATTTTATAGATTTCTTCTTCTAGCACTTGAACACAATTATCCTTTCCATCATACTCACAAAAGATATTAAAAAGGTGAAGCGTATGAGACAAACTCAATTCCATTTTTTATAGTTTTATTTTATAGACTAAACTAGTGATAAAACAAGAAACTAAAAGACTCGATTGCAAGATCTAAATATATACCTTCAAGCACTCACCTCCCCGGCAACGGCGCCAGAAAAGAGCTTGATGTCTACTACACAACCTTCTTCTTGTAGACGTTGTTGGGCCTCCAAGTGCAGAGGTTGGTAGGACAGTAGCAAATTTCTCTCAAGTGGATGACCTAAGGTTTATCAATCCGTAGGAGGCGTAGGATGAAGATGGTCTCTCTCAAGCAACCCTGCAACCAAATAACAAAGAGTCTCTTGTGTCCCCAACACACCCAATACAATGGTAAATTATATAGGTGCACTAGTTCGGCGAAGAGATGGTGATACAAGTGGTATATGGATAGTAGATAATAGTTTTTGTAATCTGAAAATATAAAAACAGCAAGGTAGCAAGTGACAAAAGTGAGCGTAAACGGTATTGCAATGCGTTGAAACAAGGCCTAGGGTTCATACTTTCGCTAGTGTAAGTTCCCTCAACAATAATAGCATAATTGGATCACATAACTATCCCTCAACATGCAACAAAGAGTCACTCCAAAGTCACTAATAGCGGAGAACGAACGAAGAGATTATGGTAGGGTACGAAACCACCTCAAAGTTATTCTTTCCAATCAATCCGTTGGGATATTCCTATAAGTGTCACAAACAGCCCTAGAGTTCGTACTAGAATAACACCTTAAGACACAAATCAATCAAAACCCTAATGTCACCTAGATACTCCAATGTCACCTCAAGTATCCATGGGTATGATTATACGATATGCGTCACACAATCTTAGACTCATCTATTCAACCAACACAAAGGACCTCAAAGAGTGCCCCAAAGTTCTACCGGAGAATCACGACAAAAACGTGTGCCAACCCCTATGCATAGGTTCATGGGCGGAACCCGCAAGTTGATCACCAATACATACATCAAGTGAATCACGTGATATGCCATTGTCACCACAGATATCCACGGCAAGACATACATCAAGTGTTCTCAAATCTTTAAAGACTCAATCCGATAAGATTACTTCAAGGGGAAAACTCAATTCATTACAAGAGAGTAGAGGGGGGAAGAAACAACATAGGATCCAAATATAATAGCAAAGCTCGCGATACATCAAGATCGTATCACCTCAAGAACACGAGAGAGAGAGAGAGAGATCAAACACATATCTACTGGTACATACCCTCAGCCCCGATGGGGAACTACTCCCTTCTCGTCATGGAGAGCGTCGGGATGATGAAGATGGCCACCGGAGAGGGATTGCCCCCTCCGGCAGGGTGCCGGAACGGGTCTAGATTGGCTTTTGGTGGCTACGGAGGCTTCTGGCGGCGGAACTCCCGATCTATTGTGCTCTCAGATGTTTTTAGGGTATATGGAGATATATAGGCGGAAGAAGTACGTCAGGGGGGCCACGAGGGACTCACGAGGGTGGAGGGCGCGCCCAGGGGGTGGGCGCGCCCCCTGCCTCGTGACCTCCTCGCAGATTCCCCGACATGCATTCCAAGTTTTATGGGCTTCTTTCCTTCCAAAAATGAGTTTCGTGAAGTTTCAGGTCAATTGGACCCCGTTTGATTTTCCTTTTCTTCGAAACCCTAAAACAGGGTAAAAAAACAGAAACTGGCACTGGGCTCTGGGTTAATTGGTTAGTCCCAAAAATAATATAAAAGTGGAAAATAAAGCCCAATATTGCCCAAAACAGTAGATAATATAGCATGGAGCAATCAAAAATTATAGATACGTTGGAGACGTATCAGGCGCCTCGTCATGCAAGAATTCGTCGACCTACACATTGACATGTACGATAAAATCGTGTACATGGGCATCTACACGGCCAATGAGGATGCTACAATGTTGACCTTCCTCAACCGGCTTGAAGCCTTGGATGCCTTTGCTGACAAGCACCTTGACCTCGCCACAAAAGTTGTCGGTCGGTGGCCCGGCGCACTAAGTTGAGGAGGAGGAGTTCGTACGTTGATGGATGCATCTTTCTTCTTGCCTCCTGTAACCACCACTGTGATCGCATCATCGTGGCCTTAATTTTTATTGTGCTATTGCATTCTCGTTCCAGTCAATACCGACATGTGCGATCCCTTTGCTTAATTTTATGCACCACTGTAACTAGTACTCCATCTGTCAATTTATAAGTTGTGCTTACCTTTTCCATCAACTTCGTGCAACGCACGAGCATCTTGCTAGAAACACTAGAACATGTCGGACCGCATGTGACCAAACCGATGATGCGCCAACCTAGCTACTACTTTGGATCCGTCGCAATGCACGGGCACATTGCCAGTAAAAGGAAAAGGCCTGCCGCGTTTGCGTCGCACCCCCACACGCCCGGGAATCGGGAGTACTCCACGGCCCATCCGGCATGCCACATAGCTAGGGAAGGCGTGTTTCCTAGCATTTTCACTTTAATGTGGGACCGCCGTTGAGCAAACCGACTGTTGGCAAACCGCATCCCGGCTGCCGCCGGGTTGGAAAACAGAAACGAGGGGAAGATCTAGCTGTAGCACGGAAGCCATGAAATTTGGTGTCTGATGGGGCTCGTTGATAGAGTTTTATTTATTCATAACTAGCAAGATGCCCATGTGTTGCACGGAAAATCAAGATGCATTTGTATGAGTAGTTTATGTTGTGGGAGAAAAGGATGAACAAGAGAAGGCCTTATTTGCAAATGTGGAGAGGGGTGTGGGTATCTTTTTGCAAAATTGCCATAGTTTCCTTCCTATCCGTTAGATATAAATCAGACGGCCTATATTGCAGGATGGCAGGCACACCATCATCACCAACTCTGTTTTTATAAGAGTATAGATATAGATATATATAGAGAGAGTAGAGATTTGGGTGTAATGCACGTGTACCTTACTAGTTGGCTACCAAATCTCATCCGGGTTTGGCACGAGCTCGTACTGCAGGAGCACCACAATGCCTGCCGCAGGAGTTACATTTCCCTCTCGGGGCCCAAGGGACCGAGCTTCAGTGGCTTAGTGCACTGGCCTATGAGTCAATGACATGCGGACCTTAAATGCGGCTGGCCCACATGTCATTATCATGGTGGTGGCGTGGTTCGCGACTCACTCGTTCGAGATGAACCGGCTGGTGATGGCGTGGTCATGGCGAGGGTTCCACAGCTGGGCGTCGAGGCGTTACGAGGCGTAGATGGCAACACCGGCGGGTACTACCTGTAGTACAGAAGTACTCATGCTGAGGATTGATGCTCAAGATGAGATGTGTCACAGCCGCTGGATGAAAATTCGACGGTGCGGAAGTACGGATCAGAGCACAGGAGCGGAGCAGGCAAACCGCGTCCAATCGGGTGTGGCTATGATAGAAAGTTGATGGTCGCCGTAGTTCAGCAGGCCCACATGTCATGCACACAAAGGTAGAGGAGCGGTGGGGCCGAGAGGGATGAGGCGCACGTCGGGGGACGTCGTGCCGTGGGTTGGAGCGGCGTCGTGGGAATCGCGTGTGGGTGTGGTAGTGGTAGAAACAAGAAACGTGATGGTCGTCGTGGTTCAACTTCCATGGACAAGCTGTCATGTCTGCTGACACATGCATTGCATACCACTCACTACAAGGAGCAGTAGTAGAGAAAACTTGTTCCAAAGATACTATTTTTCTGATAAATTTCTCGAGATATCATTAGTTTTTACACATGGGATTACTCCTGCAAGGGTCAATCATAACAGGTGTTTTGTAAAAAAAAATGCATCTTGATGTTTCCTGCAATGCACGGCATCTTGCTAGTTATAAAAGAAGCCCACATGGGCATCTTGCCGCAGGGTGTGCCACCGACCCAAACTCATTTTGTTTTCAGACGCTTAGGTGCACCAGATGCCGTGCCATGCTACAAAATGTAAAAAAATAGCTCCAATTTTTTTAAAACATGTTATCTTCAAACCATCAAAACAGCCTGAGTAATATATTTTGAGTGAAGCATGATTTACTTTTACTGATATATGTATATCAAAACTAGAGGGTTTATATTTCAAGCCCATGAACAAGTATTATTCTACTACTTTGGATCCATTTGCAACGCACGGGCCAGCACATTGGTAGTAGTAGTCTCTATCTCTATCTCTACTCTACTCTTATAAAAAACAGAGTTGTTGATGATGGTGTGCCTGCCATCCTGCAGTATAGGTTGTCCGATTTATATCTGATGGATAGGAAGGAAACTATGGTTTGGAGAATTAGGATTAGATGGCTAGTCTAACTGAAGAAGATGATTATTTATAGGGGCTTCGGAATTACTCCAGGAGTATGTGAAGAGGTTAAAACAATGTGAATGCAGTGTGGTTTGGATGCAAATGAAGATGGAAGAGTAGTGAAGAAGCTGAGGAAAATCGATTCCCGATGGAGAAGTAAATGGGAATAGTGGCCTGCAGGCAATTCATTAGACGGCTAGGTAGACTAAACAAAAATGCTACGCGGGTAGACTAAGGAGTGGGGCATGTCCCTGTACGTGCCCATCCTTCTAGCGCTACATGTGCCACTGGCTAGTTGAGGTCACTCTTTCGAATCACCATGGCGAGACATTTTATGATTCCTTTTTATTTCTGCACCCCTCCTGACAGGTGGGACCTATCCAAGCGGATAAAAGTCCTTCTTCGCGTTTTCGCATGCACGAGAATTTGGTTCTGCTCGGAATATGGATGATACCTGGAGGATGAAGTGAACCCAGAGGCATGCTAGCACGGGAGTACTACTCATGTTCCTACTACTCCTACTAGTAGTAGTAGTACAACTATGGTACACTTGATGGTCAAAATACTATTATTCACCTGGTCCTCACAGTGAAGTGACAAGACCTTGCGCCCGAGGTGACACCAGTCCAGGCGACGTGTCTGAGTTACCAAAGTCAGCCTCACCTTGTGCATTGTGCAATCACTGTCACCGCCGCTGTATAGCATGCCTCGCCTCATCTCCCTCTCCCCTAGCACCACTCCATCTCCATCTCTGTCTTGCTGGAGATCCTCAGGTCACTCTTCATTTTCACACAAAAAAGAGGTCACTCTTCATCATCTCACTGTGCCCCCGCGTACCCTCGCCTCGCTCGCCTCCCCCAGTTACACTATTCCCTCGCTAGTCGCTCCAGCACCGAGAGTCTTCTCCCCTGTAAATCAAGCCCCCAAAACCCCACCTTCCAAACTCCACCATGGCCAAACGCGAACCGCGCAGCATCCATATGAGCCGCGATTGGAGCAATCTCCCCAGTGACATCATCGACCTCTGTTGTTCGTGTATGGATATGTTGAGCGCCTTGCGGCTGGCTGCCTGCTCGAGGGGCATGCACACGGCCATCGTTTGAAGCGAGGCCTAAGCTTTTCAAGACACCCTGCTTGCTGCTATCTGGTCTTGCGAGATTTTCTCACCATGACACGGAGGCGTACATGATGCCCCTCGACTTCAATCTGGCCTCCATTAGCCGAAACTTCTTTGCAGGTATGTAGTGGGTCACCGTAAATAATTTCCCTGGACTTCGATCCGATCACCATCGCCCAAAACTTCTTGCAGGTATGTACTGGGTCGGCATGAACTCCCACCGGATGGCTGCCGTCAGAGAAGACGTGAAAAAGTTGGTGCTCGTGAACTTCCAGACCTCCCATGAGATTATCCTTCCTCTGTTGGATGATATAAAGTTTTACCGTTGCGGTCCAAGTCATCTAGATTACGTCGTCAGTTGGACGCATCTTGTTCTGTAGAAGATTCTAATCTGCCAAGTGCCCACACGACATGCAGATTACGTAGACTTCAAGCTAATTGCCTTGTTCGAAAAGGGACTCGCCTATCTTTTCGCTGGTTCCTTCTTTAGCTGGAGACATCTCAGCTCGCAGTGGATCGTCGTCAAAGCTGATACACACTTCTGTGATGCTATTGAACACAATGGCATCATCTACGCGATCAACAAAGTAGATGGCACCACGTATTGCTGGGACAGCGCGTGTAAGTTGTTTCCGTCTGATGTTAATGTAGAAACATGCATCACACTGTAGGTTTCATCTTACCATACATTAGGGAAGTAAATGTGCATATGGAGAACTCTATATTTGGAAGTAGTGAAATCCCGTAATGCTTACCATGTGTACATACCTATATTCGCCCTTCAGCAATCAATGTCTAGAATAATGTGCTCACAAAAAATTTGCCCACAGAACATGAGTATATAACAATGCATGGTCTGTTAGTTTCCTTGAAGAATTTGTTTGTGAGGACAGAACATGATTACATAACATGCATGGCATGGTAGTTTCCTGTGAAGAATCGATTGTGAGATAACATGAGTATAACCATGCATGGCACTTCTATATTTTCGAACCAAGTATACATTTCCCTGTATTTCCTCCCAGTTCCAACAGGGACATATCAATGTTGTTTCTTGCATTATCCTACTCATACTCTGAACAATGCTGATCTTACATTAACAATGCGTGTCCTTTTTGATGTGATGTAGTGTCCCTATAGTTACTGCCCTTTGTAATCACACCACCTTTGCCAGAAATAGGGAAGCACAACTCGTTCCTCACTTGATCAGACGACGGCAAAAGACTGATGATCATTCGGACACATGAGCCGGAAAAGTTATATTGCAAAAACCCCACTGTATGCAAGCACCGTGAAATACATGAGTATCCGGACAGTGGCTGTTACGTCTATGAGCAGGATACCAGCTTGTTGGGGCCTTTAGGATTTTTGAGTTGGAGGCAGGTAAACAGCCTTGGTTCACACTCTCTGTTTCTCAGACTCAATTATCCTATTAACCGGGAGATCACCATTGGCAAGGACCTTGATCGCAAAGAGGCTCTGTTTGCTATGGAAAACTATGTCTACATGGCGAGCCCGATGAGTTCAGGAGCAAACTCCCCTGATTGTCAACGATACAGCCTACAGTCAAAAAAAGATTAACTTTGATCCTTGGATGTGTCGAGTCCAACATGCAGTGATGTGGTTCAAGCCTTCAGGTTGGTAGGTAATTGGGTTGTTGCATCGAAAGGGTGGAGTACTGGTGTCTCCGGATCACTGGTGGCTGAATCAGGGCTGCAAATTATGATGGTGTTGAATCATCCATCTTCGAATGACTTGTTGTGTTTGCTGCTTGTTCTGGATGGGTAGTTCTCTCTTTTGTTATGCATATTCCTTGTCATTTGGTCATCCTCGTCTATGTCACTCTTACTATATAATAGTTGCCTCTATTTAGAAGGTCATTCTCGTCTGGATCACGAGAGTCTGAGCGCTGCAGATGGGTGCGTTTTGGTGGTGTAGCAAGACTTCTTATGAACTATCATGTCTTGTTGTTTATGTCAGTAGTAGTCACTAGTCAGTGTTTGAATGTTGTATATATCATTGTTTCGAACTGTTTATTGTCTCGAACTGCTGGTGGGCTAAATGAGGGCATCACCATTCTCCAGTGTTCAGAGTATATCTCCTTTTTTCAAGTTATAATTTGAGCTCAGTGTCTTTTTGATGATGTACACTTGTTTGGGCCATTGAGGTGTCGTTGAATATGGGCTAAGTAGTAACACAATGCCAAATAGGTCAATTACGACTCTCAGGCCGGGCTCTCAAAAAGATCCTCAAAAAAAGGTCGGGCTCTCAGAAAAAGAAAGAATAGGGACTCTTAGTCCGACATGTGGGTGCCACCGGTGTTTTCGTGCGCTTGTGCGCCGAGAGCATATTGGCATGTGTTTGAAACTCATGCTACCTTTTCACCCCCAATCAACCGCTCCTCCCCCACCTCTAGAATCTCGATTCCTACTCCAGTTCCCCCAAATCCCCCTCCTGTACTCCCTGTACTCAAGCGCACTATCATGTCGTCGATCAACGTGGATCTCTGAGCCGGAGATCCTGAGGTCCATCCTGCCTTCGGGCGCTGTGTGATGTCGCTCAATAGTGGCATGGAGGCACTTGACGACCAGTTTGTCGGCAAAGTGCTGATATTAACCATCAACGGCGACCGGCCTCCCGTCTTGCCGGACGACATTGTCAAAGCTCTTGGCATTGCGCACGACATCCAAATAAGTGACTTGCTTGTCAAAGTCTGTCCGCCACCGGCTGATTTCTTCGTCAGGTTCCGGACAACTTTCGACTGCAGTCGTGTGTTTGAATCTTCCCGGCGTTTGTTCTGTGATGGCGCGCTGGTGTGCTTTGATCGGTGGCACCCAGGATGGGGCTCGGTGCCCTCTGAGCTTGAGTTTTTAACAAAGCTTGCCTTCCATGGCATGCCTCGACGTGCTTGGAACAGCGAGTCCATGAATGAGCTTATCAACGACTTTGGAGGTGAGCTCGTAAGTATGTTCGTTCCTCCAGATAGGTGGGCTCTGATGGCTATGGCATGGATGAAGAAGCCATCCACCATGCCGAAGGTGATTGGTGTTGAGATACCGGTGCAGGAACCGGGGTTGTACTATTCGTCGCCACCAAGGCCGCCGTGGACCACGTTAGGGATGTACCTGTATCAAGTGTTTGTGCATGTCGAAAAAGTGGTCAATCTATCAATCGGAGTCCTGCCGCCGCCGCTAGTGCCCAGATCCGTCGACGACGTCCATTACAGGAGTTAGCGTCATACTTTCCCCGTGTTGCTCAGAACGATGGATGGCACAGGGCCTACTCCATCACGCGGCGGAGGCCACTGCTTCTTTGGGAGAAGAGGCAGGGGTGGCTGCCTGGATGTGCTCTAATTTGAGGTAACAACTGAATCTTGTCAGATACTGTACTAGTTAAATCCGAGCTGTGGGTGTGAAGCATTGATGTGCCAGTACATTTGATTGTGACATGTTCTATTTTTTTACCTGAACTTTTTTTAGAAAGGGTTGTACGTCAACTTAATGTTCTAGCAGAACTTATATATTGTGTTGTCTGTCTGTTTTCTTTGCACAACATTCAAGATATTTCCCCGTCATTGATAAAGACGATGAACCGTTATGTACGAGTTCGTTGGTTTAAACATAGCCCTACCCGTAGCGATCCACTGCTTCCACCCTGGTTGTGCCGCCTGCATGAAATTTTTGTATGCAAGTTCAGTGTGCTATGATGTTCTATATGATTGTGTCAACTATATAACTTTTAATGAGCATCATCAATGCATATGGCTGAAAGATGTATTTACGAGCATCGACCGATGGGTCTCTCTCTCTCACACACACACACACACAAACACAAACACACAGACAAACAAACACACACACACACACACAAGTGGGACCCGTTGAATTATTTCTTTGCCTGTGACAACTTTTTATTAGGTTCCACTGTACTCTAACTTTTTTAAGTTATTAATTGAGCTCAGTGACTTCAAAAAGTTGTACATAAGCCTTGTTTGGGCCTTTCCAGCGTTGCTGAATGTGGGATGAGTAGCCATCTAAGGTTGTACTGTACTACACAGGCCTTTTTTAAACATCAGCAATGCAACTGGGCCGACAGTTGTACACAATCTGGGTGAACTTGTTATTCTCCGCCCCGCTGGCTTGCAAATCTTTTCTAGGAGGGATGCATTAGGCTTAACAAGAAAATGAGCTTTAAGAAATAATAAATGGGATGCAATTATAAATACTGGGCAGTAACTATAAAAAATGCACCAAACACGTAATTAGTTTATAAAACATTACTTTTGAATTTTGAAAATTTTAATTTCATTAATTGTTGCGCGTGCAATGTTTCATTGGATTTTTACGTAATACAAATTTATATTGAAATTGTATTTAATCTGACTAGAAATTTCGGGATAAAAATATTTCGGATCCCATCAAAATGTGGGAAATTTTATTGAATTCTGTTTTGAACGGTTGGTTGAAATTATTAATCGTTATCCTAGCTATAAAATGGGTTGTACTTTTAACAAACTGTAAATGGGCTGTACTAAATTTCATTAGAATTCAAAAATGTGTTGTACATTCTTACAAATCGCGCAAATGGGCTATAAGTTCTCTGCCACACACTTGTGGGCCTACTAAGTTGACGTGTCCCCTAAAAAAAGTAAGTTGACGCGTATGGAAGGCTTTGTCAACTTATAGTCAACACACGGTTCTAGCAGCAGTGTCCGTTGGATGTCCATCCAACAGATGTCGTGCTTTTTCTTCAATCTTGGATATTCTAGCTTCAGCCGCCCAAAAAATGATTCCTCCCCCTGACATCTGGGGCGCACCGTTTCGGAAGCTGGCCTGTGGGCCTACTAACTTGACGCGTACCATGGGCTTTGTCAACTTAGTCAATATAAACGATTCTAGCCGCAGTGATCGTACGATGTCCATCCAACGGCCGTCGTGATTCTTCAACCTTTGGTCTTCTTGCTCCAGCCGCCCAAAGTAGCGTCTGTCATGCCGCCTGCTCCTGCCTCATGTGGTCGGTTGTGCTGCTGCAGAGGCCTCACCGCCCCCTACCACTCCCACCGCTGGCCAGGCCCTGTGGAGACGACATCCTCACACCACAGCCGAACCAGTGAACCCTCGTACTCCTCTCCACATGGGCATCCACTATCATGTCTTCCCCGGTTCCGCGTCGTCCCCTTCCTAGGCCTCGCCGTCATCCACCGCCTTGGTGCTCTCGGTGCGGCGTGGTCAATGTAGTCAACGACCGACTTGCATTGGAAGAGTACTGTATGTGGAGAGGCTGACATCTGGGTCCACGGCCTCAGCAAGGAAGTGCCTCCTTATTACGCGGAAAATAATTATTCCTCCACCTGACAGCAGGGACTCACCGGACGTGCCACCGTATTTCGTGAAAGAAGCGTTTCCCCCTGACTGCTGGGACCCACCAGCCACATCTTCGCACGCAAGGAAGTGCGTCCATATTACGAGCAAAAAAATGATTCGCCCCCTGACTGCTGGGACCCACCAGCTACATCTTCGCACGCAAGGAAGTGCCTGACAGTCGAGACCCACATAGTCGATGCGTATGTAGCGTTGTCATTCTGGTGGCGAACGTGTACGTACATACTGATCAATCGGTCTCTCTGCAAGTATGAACCGTGGCCGAGTAAGTAGCGGCACGTGTGTCGTTGTAGAGCACCCGACAAAGCATTTCACGCAGTCCCATCTAAGTCCTATACACGTACATACAACCACAGGGAAAAAAATACGACCACATACGTACATATGGGCGGGGTCTCGAGCACGTACTCGCGGATGGCCAGGGCTTGTGTACATGGAGAGGCAACGGACGGGAGCAACGGCGTCCTGTTCATTGGGCAGCGAACCGACTGGATTGGAATGGAGAAACAGCGTCGTGTTCATCGGGAGGCAACGGAACATGTGATGTTCATCGGGAGCCAACCGGCCTGGATGGAACAGCCTATGGAAACGAGGCCTGACGTACCGAAGTATGGAGGAAATAGCCTTGTGTTCGACCGGCCACGGTCGAAACGGCATCCTATTCATCGGGAGGGGTCTGGCATACCGCAAAACGAAGGAAATGAACCTCCTACGGTGGAAACGGGTCCTGTTGATCGGGAGGGGTGTGGCATACCGCAAAACTGAGGAAACGTACTTGTGTTGGAGCGCTACGGTCGAAACGGGGGTCCTGTTCATCGGGAGGGGTGTGGCATACCGCAAAACATGACTCCACGGGATACTGTTCATCTCCACCGTCAACTGCCTCCACGGGCTACTGTTCATCCACTGTCGACCTCCTCCATCCTCTACATGTGACTGTTCATCCACGGGCTCCTGTTCATCCGGCCTCCACCGCACGCTCCTCCATCGGCTACTGTTCAACCAGCCCTCTCCACGGGGTCCTGTTCAACCACCCCTCCACGGGCTACTATTCATTTAGCCCTCCATCGGCTACTGTTCAACCAACCCTCCACGGGGTCCTGTTCATCCAGCACTCCATGGGTCTTGTTCATCCAGCCCTCCACGGGGTCCTGTTCATCCACCGGCTCGATCGACCGGGGTCCTGTTCATCCACCGGCTCGATCGACCGGGGTACTGTTCATCCAGCGGCAACGGCCTCTACTACCACGGGGTCCTGTTCATCCAATCCCCCACCGGGAACTGTTCATCCACCCCCCCCAATAATGCTCACTATTCATCCAGAGGCAGCATCAATCGGCTTCAGTTAGCAGTAGTAGTGTCATGGAGTTGACACGGCAGATGTCCTAGAGCAAGGACTTAGTCGTAGGGCCATTGCACTAGGAAGCTTAAAGGGGTTAATCGGGACAAAGGACACGAGAGAGTTTATACTAGTTTGGCCCCTTACAATGAAGGTAAAAGCCTATGTCTAGTTGTGATTGGTATTGCTGAGGTTTCGATCTCCAAGAGGCTCAACTCGCCGGCTTGGTTATCGACTTCCTTGTTTCTTGCCCTCAACCGCCACCGGGTCGTCCCCTTATATACACGGGTTGACACCAGGTGGCCTACGGAGTCCCGACCGGCTCATAATCGTGTCCGGCTCGGTGACTTTATTTACATGCCTTTCTGTACAAGTATTTGCCGTCCATATGGCGGTTTACAATAACGGGCCTTAAGCCAGCCCGAGGCCCTTGGGCTTTTTATATGTTTAATAAACTATCATCTTGACTACATATTGGGCTTCTTAGGTAACCCGCCATTAGGGCTGACCCGGCCCCTCTTGGGTGGGTCATACTGGTAGTAATATCCCCAACATTAGGCCCCAGGTTGACTTTGAACCTTGTTCTTTGTCAATTTTCAATACTTAGACGAAATCCTTCTTCTACCTTAAAAAACTTTGTAACCCACCGTGACGTCATCTTTTTGAAAACACAAAAACTTTCATGACGTCATCTTCCAACGGATCTTTGATTTTTAGTGCTTCCCGAGAATCGAGGCGTCTATATAGCTGGATAACCATTATTTGGTTCTCCCTTGATTTTTGTGCCCGTATGTTCACATCTGCCCTTATAAATAGGCATGCGGCCGGTCCTTCTCATTCTCCTTTCTTCCTCATCTTCTTCCTCTCACAACCTCCGTCGCTGCTCGAGCTCTGCCGCCGCCGCAACTCTCATCATCGTCGTCAAGCTTGGCCGCTGCATCACCCTGAGTCCGTCCAGAGAACGCGGCGACTCTTCGCGGCAGGTCTGCATCTTGTAAGTTTTCTTCTCTCTCACGCACCTAGATCTGTTCTAGGTTTGCAAGTTCTTCAGTGTTCTTCACTTGTTCACCATGGATTATCTTGTAGATCTTCTCCGCAACTTCTTTTGATCCAAAGAAGAGATATAACTCGCGTGGTAGCTGTTTGGCATTCATTTTTGATATCAGTAGATCCCTTTTACCTGTATAGATGCTTCTTTATAGTCGACGAACTCATCTGTACTAGGTTTTTAGGTCTAGAATATTTTCCTTTTTGAAATAGCCTTTTGATCCAAAATGATAATGATAGCTTGGTGAAACTTGTTTATGCCAACACTTAACTGAATCTGCCTCAGGAAAAAATCTGTAGTCATGGCGGCTTACCACTCCGGCTTTCTTTTCCCTATATGTCATTAGCCCTTAGTTAAGCCGCCGTTACTTGTTTCATAATTTCAACCTTTAACTGTTAATTGACCCAGCACTTTATTTTTCCTTTTCCAATCCCTTGTTCATCATGCCGTCAAGGACACCCACCATCTGCAATTGGGTTCCCTCAACCATAACTGAGGAGCGTCTGAAAGAGTTCTTCCTTATTGGATTTCTACCTTCAAGAAACATCATGTCTTACCGCGCTCCTGACCTGGAAGAAGAGCGACCCAATCCAAAAGACGGTGAAGTGATTGTCTTTACTGATCACATGAACCGGGGCTTCTCACCGCCCGGCTCAAAAAATTTCAGAGAAGTTCTTCACTTTTTCAAACTCCATCCTCAGGATATTGGGCTCAATTCCATATCCAATATTTGTAACTTCCAAGTACTCTGTGAGGTATATCTTCAGAAAGAGCCGACTGTGGAACTATTTAGAGAGTACTTCTATCTGAACCGGCAAAACGAGTGCACCAATGGCCTCAGTTTAGAACTTGGAGGCATCTCGATTCAGCGCCGACAGGGTGCAGTTTTTCCTCTCATAGTTTTACCAAGTCACCCAAAGGACTGGAACCAAACCTGGTTTTACTGTCAGGACGTCTCGCCCGCCAATGAGAAGCCACTGCCGGGTTACCGCCCCGATCGTCTTGACACCAAGTTCGCCCTGCCAGATAAACTTACTGTTGCTGAACGCAAAAAAACTGATTCCATCTATCAGGAGAATCAATGGTTTGTTGGGGAACGGTTTAACCGGAGTCGATCTAACGCGCTGCTGGGTCTCATGGTGGATTATTCCATTAAGTCATCGTTCCAAGTTGATGTATGAATATGGTGGAGACCCGGATGAGTCTCTCCGTCATACCCCGGTTCAGCTAACCGAAGAAGATGTTGTCACAATGTCAAATGGTCTAGTGAATGCGAAGTACAAAGACTGCAGTGTTGTTGGGTTAAATCCTTTCTGTAAATTTAACCCGGTACCAGAAGTAAGAGCATTCTGATCTTTTTCCTTTATATTTTGTCCAGCCGTATTGTTTATCACTGTAAATTTAACCCGGTACTAGAAGTAAGAGCATTCTTGTCTTTGCAGGCCAACTCTGACTTTTGGAAAGTAAAATACGATCACGAAGCTGCCAAGAAGGCGAAGCTTGCCGCCATGAACGCCAAGAAATCAACACGGAGAACAAAGAAGAAAAAGAAAACCACCGTTGAAGATTTGATGAAGCTTGATGACTCATCTGACTTGGAGGTAGCCCTTGATTCACTTGGCCAACTTTTTAACAATCTTATTGACACTGATCCTTACCAGGATGACACTGGGGCTAGTCAAGCCGGGGAAGCAGAGGTAACTATCATTTCCTCCGACTCAGAGCCCTTACCAAGACACAAAGTTCGACGAGTGATCCGTAAAGTAAGGTTTTCTAATCCCTTAGCTCACTTGCATCCCAACTTTCATTTGAAAAAGCAGCAGCATGAAAGCCGCCGCGAAGTTGAGGTTGAAGATGAGCCGGCTGTCATCCTTGAACAGACTCCTCGGAAACGCCCGAACGAGGTTTACTTATTATTGTCCTTAACTTGTTTTAATAAATCCTGCTCCTTGCATTTCTTTTAAATCCTTTCTTTTACCTTTTTAGGAGGTGTCTTGTTCCTCGGGCGACTCATCACAAACACAATTTCCGGCTTTCAAGACTGCTCCTGGGTAATTAAAAACCCTCTTTTCTTCTGAGTTTGATCAATTGTTATCTTAATGCTGACTATCCTGCAATATTTTTCTTTAGTGGTCAGGCTAAGTCCAAGAAGGCGAAGGCAACAAAACCAGCGGAAGACCCGCCAGTACTGGCATCTGAGCCGGCTAGGCCACCTTCTCCATTAACTGTCGCCCCAGAAGACCCGCCTATTGTCCATGAAGCAAATCTTCCGGAGCCATTCCTTGTCAAAACCACTATTAACCCTTTTGCGGCTGGTCCATCAAGCTCAACCGACCCACCGTCTCCCCGTGTTCAAGATGTTCAAATTACTGGGAGCCGCTTTGTTGAGCTGGGGAACCCGACGGTATTGGCACGGTGCAAAGCTAAGCAAGAAGCTTTGGAGAGGCGGAAGGTTCGTCTTGATGTTGCCAACTATGACCGCCTTAATGCCAGTGATATCTTATCCGGCTATCTCAGTCATGTACACTCCAGTCGTGATTCTGAGATTGAGATGGTCAAGAAGCTTCAATTGAAGTATGAGGTACATAGTTTCCGGTTTACCAATATTCCTTCAACCCCCAAGTCTGTAGATTATGAGAGAAACGGAATAACCTGTAGACTTAAAATATAGGCCGAGACCTTTACTTCTGAATCTTTGCCTGATATTGATAGAACAAGACCTCACCCATAGTCCCCAAGGACCGGTTTAGTTTGATCATTAATGAATCGGTACTTAACATTCCGGTTTATCCTTGATAAACTTGCTGAATTGCGTACATTAGTCCCCAAGTGCCGAGTACTGTTACTTTGTAAAGGACTTGGGACTTCAAATATGCTGGTAGAGTTGTAAAAAAATTGGATTTGGAATACATTAGCCCCCAAGTGCCAAGTGGTTTATTCGTAAAATACTTGGGACTTGAATCTTGAATTTGGATACTGGATTGTAAAACCAAGTCTTGACTTATCTGAATGTTTCACAGAATGCATTGTCTGAACTAAACTCTCAACTGTCTGATGCAAAGACCCGGCTAGCGAGTCGGGATTGAGAAATCAAGTCTTCCACCTACAAGCTGCAAATAAGCCTTTCTGAAACGGAGAAGTTGAAGACCAGCTTTGCTGTCAAAGAGAAGACTTGGGAAGATGAGAAAACACTTCTGACCCGGCGAGCTGAGACAGCCGAAACAGCTCTGAAAGAAATATCAACCGAGCTGAACAGTTTAAAGGGCCAGGTGTCTCAGATGGTCGCTGCTATCTTTGGTAAGCTGCCTTGTTTTGTACTTTATGCCAAGCCGGAGTTCAATCCGCCCACTGACTCTATTAAATATATGCAGGTCCGCGAAGCAAAAATCTGAGCCAAGACCCGTTGATTAAACTAAAGGCAGTATACACCTTGGTTGAAAAAATGTACATTGGTACACAACGGGCTCTGGCCACTATCTCTCCTGAAAACCAAGGACCCAACCGCCTTAGCGATGTCCTGAAGAAGCTGTCCATCCTTTCGGCGAGATTCCAAGAAGTAAAACGCTCTTGCGCGCGAGCCGGAGCTTTGACTGCCCTAAGCCACTCCAAGGCTTGGGTGCCAGACCTAGACCCGGCGGACATGGCAAGAGGTTACCCTACTGTGAAGGAGGAGGGGTCTCCGTTTGATCAGGATGATTTCATAGCATGTGTACGCGAAGTCCGGCCTCAAGCAACTAGTCTTGGAGAGGACACCAATGTGGACAAGTACCAGCCGGGTTTTGATAGTGAAAATAAGAAGATGGCCACTCCTCCATATAAAGTAGCAGATCTGATCCCACCTGTGAGAGAAGATACCTTTGCTCCGGAGATTGACCCGGTCGGCCTAATTGACGACGAAGCCGAATTTGTCGCCATGAACGGATTTGATTGGTCAAAATCCAACTTCCAGCAAAAAGAAGGTGGTGAACCGGCGAGGGAGGGATAGTGATCATCTTCCTAGGCTTATAAAGTCTTGTAATAACTTTAGTTAAAACACTGCATGTTTGCTTATGCCCTCGTGCATCAAGTACCTCTTTGTGTGAATTTGTGTTTCAGATGTCAATGTACGCATTATTTAATGTTTGTCTTCTGCAATGGTTGAACTTTGTTCCTGTGAATACAAGGAAAAAACTTGCAAGGCGGTTTAGAATCAACTAGGCTTAAACACCTAATGCACCACCCATAAATTTACCTCAATAAGGAAAATACAGACAAATGTAAATAAAGGATAAGGTTTAATACTAACTCTTGAGTTAACACAGCAGGGAAGCGCGTATAAGTAAAAAACCATACCTTATCCTTGTTGATCCTTAGATCGCCGGTTTAAATAACCCGGGTGATGAATTGATAATTTAGTATGTATGAAAAGTTAATACTCCTTGAATACTTAATGATCATCATATCTCAGTAGCTCGTACCCTTGAACCATCGGCTTGAATAACCCGGGCAGTTGTGTAGTCCAATAATTGAGTCGGCGAAGAAAACCATGCTATCTTATTTGTAATATTGAAACAGCAAAAGCTCAAAGACAAGCAACAGATAATAAACATAATTTTAACTCTGTATTCAAAAAGTTGGGGGTTTCTGATTCGAATATGATCAATAAACCGGACCAAAGGGGTTAAGCTAAGGTTCGAATACGACCATATAGCCCCCAATGGCTTTGGCGTTGCGCCGATCAAGAGGGTACCGACAGCTATGTTCTTTTTGGTTTGAATACGACCTATGTTTGAACAGGGAGCCCCCAAATGACCTTGAGAGGTTTTTAACGACCCTGATTTGAATACGATCCAAGTCGGACTCAAAAGGGGTTAAGCTATGATTCAGATACGATCTAGAAGCCCCCAAGTGAGCTTGGCCTTGAGCCGATCAAGAGGGTCACGACAGCTATGTTCTCTTTGGTTCAAATACGACCTATGTTTGAACAGGAAGCCCCCAAGTGACCATATGATTTACAGCTAGATTCGATACGATCATGAGCTGGACTAAAAAGGTTAAAACTTGATTCAAATATGATCAGCTCCTTAATATCATTGTGAATAAAAAAATAATAAAGATACATAGTCGTTGAAAGGAAAAGACACCGATGGTCTTACTTTATTGCTTATCATCGTATATACAATGTGAACGTATGTACATGACGAGAGCCGGTAGCTCAGGTGTAGTATGGCCGAAGTTGAGCGATGTTCCACGGCCGGCGGGTCTCTTCCTCCGACTTACGTGAGTCTTTGTGCTCTGGAATGTCAGTGAGGTAATATGACCCGTTGTTTAAGTTCTTACTGACCACAAAGGGCCTTCCCAAGGCGGGGATAACTTGTGTGCGTCTGACAGATCCTGGATGAGCCGGAGCACCAAGTCGCCTTCCTGAAAAGTCCTGGATTTAACCCGGCGGCTGTGATAACGACATAGGTCCTGTTGATAAATTGCTGACCGCACCACTGCTAAGTCTCTTTCTTCGTCTAGCAAGTCAAGCGCATCCTGTCTGGCTTTTTCATTGTTAGCTTCAACATAAGCCGCCACACGGGGCGAGTCATGACGGATGTCACTAGGCAACATTGCTTCTGCTCCATAAACCATGAATAAAGGTGTGTAACCCGTAGACCTGTTGGGCGTGGTGTTGATGCTCCATAGCACTGAGGGTAACTCCTCTACCCAACAACCCAGCGTTCGCTGTAAAGGAACCATAAGCCGGGGTTTTAGGCCCTTTAGAATTTCCTGATTGGCTCTCTCCGCTTGACCATTGGATTGAGGATGAGCTATAGAAGAAACATCAAGCCGGATGTGCTCTCGCTGACAAAATTCTTCCATAGCCCCCTGGGATAGATTAGTGCCATTGTTTGTGATGATACTGTGTGGAAAACCAAAACGGAAGATTACTTTTTTCATGAACTGAACCGCCATGGCTGCATCACACTTACTCACAGGCTCCGCCTCAACCCACTTGGTGAAATTATCAACAGCCACCAAGAGATGTGTCTTCTTATCTTTAGATCTTTTGAAAGGTCCCACCATGTCAAGCCCCCAGACCGCAAATGGCCAAGTGATTGGAATCATCCGGAGCTCTAGAGCCGGCATATGCGCTCGTCATGCAAACTTCTGACACCCATCACATCTACTGACCAGATCTTCTGCATCAGCGTGAGCCGTCAACCAGTAAAACCCGTGACGAAACGCCTTGGCCACTAAAGATTTTGACCCGGCGTGATGACCACAATCGCCTTCATGGATCTCACGAAGGATTTCTTGGCCTTCTTCGGGGGAAACACACCGTTGAAATGCTTCGAAAACACTGCGATGAAATAACTCTCCATCCGAAATCGTCATGGACTTAGACCGCCAGGTTATCTGTCGAGCTAGGGTCTCATCCGCCGGCAATTCTCCCCGGGTCATGTAAGCCAAGAACGGCACCGTCCAATCTGGGATGACGTGAAGAGCCGCCACCAACTGGGCCTCCGGGTCAGGAATAGCTAAATCTTCTTCTGTGGGCAACTTGACAGAGGGGTTATGTAAAACATCTAAAAAGGTGTTGGGTGGTACCGGCTTACGTTGAGACCCCAGCCGGCTCAAACCATCAGCTGTTTCGTTTTTTCGACGGTCAATGTGTTCCACCTGATAACCTTTAAAGTATCCTGCAACAGCATCGACCTCTCGGCGATAAGCCGCCATGAGAGGGTCTTTGGAATCCCACTTGCCAGACACCTGCTGAGCCACTAGATCTGAATCACCAAGACATCTGACCCGGCTCAAGCTCATCTCTTTTGCCACTCGAAGACCATGGAGCAATGCTTCATACTCTGCTGCGTTGTTAGTGCATGGAAACATCAGTCGTAACACATAACAAAATTTATCACCTCGTGGGGAAGTTAATACAACTCCAGCCCCCGAGCCTTCCAATTGCCTGGACCCATCAAAATGAATAGTCCAATATGTGTTGTCCGGCTTTTCTTCTGGCATCTGCATCTCTGTCCAGTCATTGATGAAGTCAACCAGGGCTTGAGATTTAATCGCAGTTCGCGGAACATACTTCAGCCCATGAGACCCCAGCTCAATTTCCCACTTAGCAACTCGCCCCGTGGCTTCTCTGTTTTGAATAATGTCTCCTAAAGGAGCAGAGCTAACCACAGTGATTGGATGTCCCTGAAAGTAATGCTTAAGCTTCCGGCTTGCCATGAACACCCCATAAACAAGCTTCTGCCAATGTGGATATCATTGCTTAGACTCAATGAGCACTTCACTGACGTAATAAACCGACCGCTGAACCGGATGCTCTTTGCCAGCCTCCTTGCGCTCTAACACCATAGCCACACTAACAGCCCGTGAATTGGCAGCCACGTATAACAATAGCGGCTCTTTCTCAATTGGAGCAGCTAGGACCGGTGGCTCAGCCAGCTGTGCCTTCAAACCCTCAAAAGCAGTGTTTGCTGCATCGCTCCAAACAAAAGCATATGTTTTCTTCATCAACTGATACAGAGGCATAGCTTTTTCCCCTAACTGGCTTATGAACCGGATCAAAGCAGCCACATGACCCGCCAGTCGCTGAACATCATTGACGCAGGTTGGTTTAGCCAAAGATGTGGTTGCTTTGATTTTCTATGGATTAGCTTCAATACCTCGGTTAGACACCAGAAAACCCAAAAGCTTATCGGCTGGCACTCCAAAAACACACTTGGCCGGGTTTAGCATCATCTTGTAAACCCGAAGATTATCAAAAGTCTCTTTTAGGTATGTGACCAAGGTTTCCTCTTCCCTGGATTTCACCACTATATCATCCACATAGGCATGAACATTGCGCACAATTTGGTTGTGAAGACAATTCTAGACACACCGCTGGTAAGTCGCCTGGGTACTCTTAAGCCCAAAAGGCATAAACACATAGCAGAAAGCCCCAAAAGGAGTTATAAAAGTTGTCTTCTCTTGATCCTTGACTGCCATCTTAATCTGATGATAACTGGAGTAAGCATCTAAGAAACTCAACCATGTGCAACTCGCCGTAGCATCAATGATCTGATCAATACGGGGAAGAGCAAAAGGATCAGCTAGACAAGCCTTGTTCAAATCCATGTAATCCACACACATGCGCCAGGTGCCATTCTTTTTTAGTACAAGCACTGGCTTAGCTAACCATTCTGGGTGAAAAACCTCCACAATGAACCCGGCTGCCAAGAGCCGGGCCACCTCTTCTCCGATAGCTTTGCGCCTTTCTTCATTGAACCGCCGGTGAAACTGTCTGACAGGCTTAAACTTTGGGTCGATATTAAGAGTGTGATCAGCGAGTTCCCTCGGGACACCCGGCATGTCTGAAGGCTTCCATGCAAAGATGTCTCGGTTCTCACGGATGAACTCGATGAGCGTGCTTTCCTATTTCGGATCCAAGTTTGCGCTGATGATAAACTGCTTGGATGAGTCGCCAGGTACAAAATCAACCATTTTAGTGTCATCAGGTGATTTGAATTTCAATTCCGGCTCATGCTCTGTTGTTGGTTTCTTTTACGACGTCATGTCCGCCAGGTCAACATGATCCTTGTAGAATTTTAACTCCTCTGTTGCACAAACAGATTCAGCATAGGCAGCATCACCCTCTTCACATTCCAAGGCTATCTTCCGGCTCCCATGGACTATAATGGTGCCCTTGTGACCCGGCATCTTGAGCTGCAAATACACGTAACACAGCCGAGCCATGAACTTGGCATAAGCCCGCCGCCCAAACAGAGCATGGTATGGGCTTTTGATCTTAACCACTTCAAAGGTTAATTTTTCTGCCCTGGAGTCATACTCATCCCCAAAGGCTACCTCCAGCTCGATCTTACCAACTGGGTATGTCGACTTACCGGGTACCACCCCATGAAAAACAGTGTTGGATTGTTTAATATTTTTATCCGTCAATCCCATCCGGCGGAACGTCTCATAGTAAAGGATGTTGATGCTGCTGCCTCCATCCATGAGTACCTTAGTAAACTTGTACCCACCAACCTGAGGTGCCACTACCAAAGCCAAGTGACCCGGATTATCAACCCAGGGCGGGTGATCCTCTCTGCTCCACACAATAGGCTGCTCCGACCAACGTAGATAATGTGGAATTGTCGGTTCAACGGCATTGACAGCTCTCTTGTGGAGTTTCTGGTCTCTCTTACATAAACTGGTAGTAAAGACATGATACTGTCCGCTACTCAACTGCTTCGGGTTGCTCTGATAGCCGGATTGTTGCTGTTGTTGATTCCCTTGGCCGTGTTGCTGATTATATCCTCCCTGGTGACCAGGATGACCCTGACCATGAAAACCTCCTCCGCTTGAACCGGCGCCCGGGCCATGAAAGCCGCCTCCACCTGAGCCGCCACCTGGGCCATGACCCCTATCAAATGCATTTGAATTTTTAAATGCCTTCATGATCATGCAGTCCTTCCACAAGTGGGTGGCTGGCTTCTCCCGGGTGCCGTGTCTTGGACAAGGTTCATTCAACAACTGCTCAAGGGTGGGGCCTGACCCGCCCGATCAAGGGGGTTGTCTGCCCTTGCACCGCTGATTACCGCCATGCACATTAGTGTTAGCAACAAACTCATCAGCCTTATGTTTATTACCTCCCTGATTCGCCGGGTTCTGCTGGTGACCCTTGCCATTGCCGTTCTTCTTTCCCTTCGTTGCCTTTTCTTCATCAGACACCGGGTCTTGGTGGTATCAAAATCAGCGTACTTGACAAGAGCCGCCATCAATGTTCCCATGTCATTACAGTCACGTTTAAGCCGCCCCAACTTCTACTTCAGAGGTTCAAAACGGCATTTTTTTCTCCAACATCAAAACTGCTGAGCCGGCATCCATCTTATCAGATGAATGTATTATCTCCTTGACCCGGCGCACCCAATGGGTTGTAGATTCTCCATCCTCTTGCTTGCAATTGGTCAGGTCCACAATCGACATTGGCTGCTTATACGTGTCCTTAAAATTCTGGATGAACCATGCTTTCAACTCTGCCCATGAGCCGATAGAATTGGGTGGCAATCCCTTCAACCAGGTTTGAGCCGTTCCATCCAACATCATGGTAAAATACTTGGCCATTGCAGCATCGCTAACCTCCAACAGCTCCATAGCATCTCATAACTCTCAATCCAAGCCCCCGGCTGTAGGTCAGCCGTGTAATTAGGCACCTTACAAGGCCCCTTGAAATCCTTGAGCAACCGCTCATTGCGTATGGCTGGGACCAGACAAGGTACCCCTCTGGTTCTTGTGGCCACTCCTGCCTCAATCGAGGTTGCTGGATAAACCGGAAAGGTTTGGTGAGCCGCCTGCTCTGCTGCTATCTGAGCCGCCCGTTCCGCCTCTTGACGAATCCTCTCCTGATCCGCCAAGTTAAGGGCTCCAGCCCGCACTGGCTCATGCCTATATGGCCGGTTGTGGCGTTGAGCGTTACTTAACATTTCTGCGGACTCCATGTGCCTACTGTAGCTCGGGCTCCGGCTTGGGCGAGGGGTTGATTGAATCCTGTCCCGACTGTAAGAGTATGCATCCTGCTGGGCCAAAGCTGTCTGAAGTAGTTCTCTTACCCTCCGGGTTTCAATAGCTGCTGGCGAGTCACCTTCCATTGGGAGAGCCGCCAATCGAGCCGACGCTGCGATGAGGTTTTCCATGGGGTTGGAGAAGTGACCCGGGGGTGTCGATATATAATGAGGAGGAGCTGTATTCATGTGCGGCGGCTCCATGGTGCATCGCTGAACTGGTGCACCGGGCATCGTGACCCAGTTTGCCTCTGGCGGGTTGCTCCCTCCAGCTCCGGGTGTATGGCACAGATTCCTCGGATCCAGCATTAGAGGCAGACGCGACTGAGCTTTCTGACGCCTCCTCCTCATGACTTTGTTTGATGCATTAAGATCCACCGAGAGCCGGAAGGTTTCTGCTTGAAGCTGCTAAGCACGAGCATCCAAAGCTGCTCGTTCTGCTGCCATCCGGGTTTCCTCCGCGTCATGCTGGGATTTATCCGCCGGCTCTACCGCAGCGGCTAACAGAGTCGTTAGCTTATCCATGAGGTCCATGAGAACCTGAGCCGGGGGGCGCGGGGGGTCTCCTGACCCGGCAGCTGCCGACCCGGTGGCCGCCGCTGTCGCTGCGGTGGAGTTCTGCCCGGGTTGTGTCCCTGCCATAAAGACTCCGGCCCAATTCGGCGGCTCAAGGGGGTCCAGAATACTGCTGCCATCGGAACTGTTGTCCTTCTGGGAACAGGGGTCCCCAGACTTGCCTGCCTGCGGCCTGCGGCGTGGCTCAGGTGGGGCCCAGCACGGCCCATCTTCATCAGCCCAAGCTCAAGACCCTCGCGGGGCGGATGACAGGAAGCTTCCTCAAGAGCGGCCTCATCAGGCAGGCTCGCGAGGAGGTGGAGAGATCAATGCAAGGGTACCTCGCGAGGCTCCCATGACACAAGCCATGACGATCAAGGCCAGGCGGGTGCCGGCTTGCACAGGGTCCTTGTTTCCCCTTTGGTGCAAAGGGGGCAAGCACATGCCAAGGTATTAGGCAAAGGTTACCATTTCGGTGCAACGAGACCAAGACCAGCCAGACGGCCGGACGGAGGTCACCGTGGAGCCCAAGACGGCGTCATCACCAGTGCTTTTGGCAGCCAAAGACCACCTTTGGTCAGGATAACTTGTACTAGATGTTCCCCTTCAAAATGGCCAATTGTTGGCGCCCTTCCCGCTCAATTATTCGGGGAGAGGCCCAGGGCCTCTATAAATAGAGCTAGCCTCCACAAAAGGAAAAAGAGAGAAAGGAGAGAGAGAGAGAGAGAGAGAGAGAGAGGGGGAGAAAACCTAGTAGAGACTAAGTAGAACACACCGCATCAGCTCAAGAACACCCCTCGCGAGGTTGTTCTTCTCTTGTACTGTCCATCATCAGCCCTAGAGGCAATCCACCACACCACACACTGGAGTAGGGTATTACACCACAACGGTGGCCCGAACCAGTATAAACCTCGTGTCTCTTGTGTTGTTCATCATTTTCATCTTAAGTCGCACGAGAGGATCGGACATAGATCGGTAGGGGAGAGATCACCGCGCGAACCCAGTGTTCGAACCTCAAGGGTCTGCCGGAACCCGAAATCCGACATTTGGCGCGCCAGGTAGGGGTGCGCCGGAGTTCCCCCCCCGACGGCCCGCTCTCCACCAACACCACGTTCCGTCCTCATGGCGGACAATGCGCCGCCCGCTCCGGCAGCAGACGTCGGTGCTGGGGCCAGGGGGCTCCAGGCCTTGGCCCCCACCTTGCGACAGGTGCAGTGGCTGCGCAAGTTCAAGCCCGAGATGCCGCCACGCTACAGTGGCGCGACGGACCCGCTGGTTTTCCCGCTGGCGTATGAGGACGCCGTCCTCAAGGCCGGGGGCAACGACCGGGTGATAGCCAACCAGTTGCCCATGGCCCTCACCGGTGTCCCGCGCATGTGGCTCCTCCACCTACCGATAGCTTCTGTGACCTCTTGGGAGGAGCTACGCGACCTCTTCCTCGCCCGTTTCGCCGTGCCAGCGCCGCCCGTCGTCGCGGCTCTCCTGGGTGGTTCCCAAGCACCACCCTCGAGCCACCATGTCAAGCCATTCACCCGTCAGATCAGCGCTGCATCCAAGCGCCAAGAGGCCCCCCGGGGCTGGGCGGCGCCTGAGGCCGATCTGACTTTCGGCGCGGATGATCACCCCTTCAACCCCTCCGGTTCAGGCGCACTCCCGATGCTGTGCACCCCCACCATCTGCCAAGTGGCCGTCACCAGGACCCTCATCGACGGTGGTGCCGGCCTCAACATGCTCTCGGTGGAGGCCTTCAGCCTCCTTAATGTGCCGCCGGAGCGGCTCCAGCCCAGCAGGCCCTTCTCAGGCGTCGGAGCCGGTTCCACCGCCTCCTTGGGGCATATCCGCCTCCCAGTGACCTTCGGCACCTACGACAACTTCCGCACAGAGCTGATCGACTTCGACATCGCCCCCATCGGCCTCCCCTACAACGCCATCCTTGGCTACCCGGCCTTGGCCCGGTTCATGGCGGCAACTCACCTGGCGTACAACCTCATGAAGATGCCCGGGAGCAGCGGCGTCCTCACCGTGCCAGGAGACGCGAGGGATGCGCTGCAGGTTCTCCAACTCGCCTTCAAGGCGGCCGCGGTGGCACAGCCCACCAGCACCGACGCCCTTGAGCCCAAGGGGGCTGCGCCGGCTAAAAAGAAGCAGCTGTTCACCCAGGACAAGGTGGAAACCAAGCAAGTACCGGTCGACGAGGACGGGTCCACCAGCGCCACCTTCACCATAGGGGCCAACCTCGAGCCCAAACAGGAGAAGGCCCTGATCGGATTCCTACATGCGAACAGGAAGGTGTTCGCGTGGGAACCTGATCAGTTAGCAGGAGTCCCGAGAGGTGTGATCGAGCATCACCTCAATGTGTGCCCCAACAAACGCCCCGTGAAGCAGAAGGCAAGGAGGCAGTGTATTGAGAAATAGGCTTTCATCGTTCATGAGACCCGGAAACTAGAAGTGGCGGGGGTTATCCGTGAGGTCCGCTACCCCGATTGGCTGGCTAATCCTGTTGTCGTGCCAAAGAAGGGGGGAAGGAGCGCATGTATGTCGACTTCACCAACCTCAACAAAGCCTGCCTGGAGGACCCATTTCCGCTCCCTCGCATTGACCAGATAGTCAACTCCACTGCAGAGTGTGACCTATTGTGCTTCCTGGATGCCTTCTCGGGCTATCACCAGATCAAGATGGCAGTGGAAGACGTGGAGAAGACTGCTTTCCTAACCCTGTGTGGGGTGTACTACTATACGTGCATGCCATTTGGGTTGCGCAACGCAGGCGCAACCTTTCAGCGGCTGATGCACATCGCTTTAGGCCGGCAGCTCGGGAGGAATGCTGAGGCTTACGTCGA
Source organism: Triticum monococcum (assembly GCA_034509565.1). NCBI lineage: Eukaryota > Viridiplantae > Streptophyta > Magnoliopsida > Poales > Poaceae > Triticum > Triticum monococcum. Next base: position 618,021,344 of record CM067846.1, read on the forward strand.
CGACATCGTGGTTAAGTCTCGGGAGGCAAAAACCCTGATACAGGACCTGGAGGAAACCTTCGCGAGCCTCAACGAAGTGGATCTACGGCTCAACCCGGAGAAATGCGTGTTTGTTGTCCCCTCGGGCAAGCTCCTGGGCTTCCTAGTATCCCACAGAGGCATAGAGGCCAACCCGGAGAAGGTCTAGGCAGTCGAGGACATGAGCCCGCCGAAGACCCTCAGGGAGATGCAGAAGCTCACCGGGCGCGTAACCGCACTAGGGCGCTTCATACCCAAGCTAGGGGAGCGAGCACTGCCCTTCTTCAAGCTTATGAAGAAGAAAGGCCCCTTCGAATGGACTGAAGAGGCCGACAAGGCGTTCCAAGAACTCAAGAGGTACCTTACCAGCCCACCGGTGATGGTAGCCCCTCGCCCTCAGGAGCCCCTGGTGCTCTACCTTGCGGCCACGCCCTACTCCGCTAGCGCAGCTCTGGTGGCGGTCAGGGAGGAGCGCCGGGCCAAAGCTGCATCGACTGACCGGGCTGATGCAGAGCGAGGCCAGGAGGGCCTCGCGAGGACCACGACCACAGCCAGAGAGGGGCAGCCGCAGCAGGAGGGCGCACTCGGGGCAGGGGATGCCCCTTCAAACGATCAAGAGCTGGGGGCTCCGTTGCCTCAAGAGACGCCTCGACCCCTAGAGGACGCAAGCTGCGTCAGCACCCTCAACCTCGTCGAGCACCCCGTGTATTTCGTCAGCACAGTGCTACGGGACCGAGGGCGCGGTACCCCATGCCTCAAAAGCTCCTCCTCGCGCTATTGGTGGCCTCACGCAAGCTGTGGCACTACTTCCAAGGCCACCCCATCAAGGTCGTCTCGGCCTACCCCTTGGAGACGGTACTCAGGAGCCCCAACTCAGCTGGAAGGGTCGCTGAATGGAACATCGAACTACAAGCATTTCAGCTGGAATTCAGCACGACCAGGGTCATCAAGGGAGTCGCACTTGCGGATTTCGTGGCAGAATGTGCAGAAGCACCGGGTCTCGAGGCAGGCGAAGACCGGTCACTTTCCCCAGGAAGCGAAGCGCCGGACGGCTGGGTCATGTACTTCAATGGGGCGTTCTCCCGACATGGCGCGGGAGCTGGCGTGGTGCTCATATCCCCCACTCAGGACAAACTCTATTACGCCATGCAACTCTGCTTCCAGCACGGAGAGAAGGTCTCCAACAATATAGCAGAGTACGAAGGCCTGATAGCAGGCTTGAAAGCCGCGATCTCCTTAGGGGTAAAGCACCTCACCATCAAGGGCGATTCACAGCTCCTCGTCAACTTCTCCAACAAGATATACGAGCCAAAGGACGAGCACATGGAAGCCTACCTCGCTGAAGTCCGCAGGATGGAGAAACAGTTCTGGGGCTGGAGCTGCAGCATGTGCCTTGCGGCACCAATCAGGAGGCCGATGACATTGCCAAGAGGGCGTCTAGGCGGCTGCCGCAGGAACCTGGCGTCTTCGAGGAGTGGCTCTTCAAGCCCTCGGCGGCGCCGTCGCTGTCGGGCATGGCACAACCAAGGGAGGAGCCTCCTCAGCCGCCTGCCTCGGGAGCTCCGGTTTGCGGCCCGGCCTCAGGGGCACGCCTGCTCCTAGCGTTGGAGCCTCAGGAGGGATGTTGGATCCCAGAGCTCAAGGACTACCTGATGCAAGGGATTCTGCCGGAGAACGAGGAGGAGGCGGAGCGTGTGGCACGGCAAGCCACGGCTTATTGCATCCAGGATGGCGAGCTCTACAGGAAGCGGCCAAATGACGTGTCCCTGCGTTGCATTTCCAGGGAGCAAGGAAAGGAACTGCTGGCAGACATACACAGCGGAGACTGCGGGCACCACTTGTCATCGCGAACCCTCGTCGGCAAGGCGTTCCGCAGCGGGTTCTACTGGCCCACAGCACTCAACAACGCCGTTGAGCTGGTGAAGGCTTGCGAGGCCTGCCAGTTTCATGCTAAACAGATCCATCAGCCTGCAGGGGGTCTGGAGACCATACCCCTCTCATGGCCATTCGCAGTGTGGGGTTGGACATTCTGGGCCCGTTCCCTCGGGCGCCAGGGGGCTATCGCTACCTCTACGTCGTTGTGGACAAGTCCACCAAGTGGGCCGAGGAGGAAGCTGTCCGCACAATCCCGGCAGGCTCGGCAGTCAAGTTCATCAAGGGCCTCGGGAGCCGGTTTGGGGTGCCTAACCGCATCATCACTGAAAATGGTTCGCAATTCACCAGTAATCTCTTGAAAACGTACTATGCTAACCTTGGAACGCAGATATGCTACGCTTCGGTAGCACATCCCCGGAGCAATGGCCAGGCTGAACGAGCCAACACCGAGGTCCTGAGGGGCCTCAAGGCCAGGACCTTCAAGAAGAAGCTGGAGGCATGTGGCAGGGGCTGGTACAACGACCTCCAGTCTGTGCTGTGGTCAATCCGCACGACAGCGACCAAGCCGACTGGCGAGACCCCGTTCTTCCTCGTCTACAGAGCAGAGGCTGTTCTCCCTCACGAGGTCAGGTGTCACTCCGCACGGGTCCTGTCATTCGACGAGGCTCAGCGGGACGCCATGCGGGGGACGGATCTCGTGTTGGGGGAGGAACGCCGTCGGGAAGCCGCATTGCGAGCGGCAAGGTATCAACAGGCGCTACGACGATACCACTGCCGCAACATCCGCCCCAGGACCCTTGAGGTAGGGGATCTCGTGCTCAAACGGGTTCTCTCCAGGGAGGGGCTGCACAAGCTCTCTCCCATGTGGGAGGGGCCTTCAAGGTTGTTCATGTTTCCAGGCCTGGCTCCGCGCGCTTGGAGACTCCGGAGGGAGTACCCATCCAAAACGCATGGAACATTCAACATCTCCAGAGGTTCTACCCCTGAGTGAGGCCTGGCGCCTAGGAAAGGCCCGGTGCCTGTGAAGCTATCGCGTTTTGGGAAAAGCCCGGTGCCTATGAAGAAGGCCAATGCCTGTGAAGCTATCGCGTTTTGGGAAAGGCCCGGTGCCTGTGAAGCTATCGCGTTTTGGGAAAGGCCCGGTGCCTGTGAAGAAGGCCAATGCCTGTGAAGCTATCGCGTTTTGGGAAAGGCTCGGTGCCTATGAAGAAGGCAAATGCCTGTGAAGCTCGCCGCCCGTGACACTCTCACGTAATAATGAGTGGGGCTGTACACGCCCCGGAGTCTCCGGAGTGCCGCCCTTGGGCCTCGGGGGCTCCCGCCCATGCCCAGTGGCAGCACTTAGCTCCGCGTTGGTGAGAAGACGTCGAAGACTAGAATAGGTGCCGGACGCGGCTTTTTCATTTGCTTTCTGCAGTTGGTGTGTTTATTCCCGTTTGAAGTCTTATTGGAGTTGTTGGCGTTCCTGGCTTGTGACTCTCTATCTTTTTCATCCACTCGCCTCGTTTTCTCTCTCGCACAAGTCTCGCGAGGGATGTTCGCGGGCGCCCTCGCGAGCGTCTTCTGCCCCGATCGTCTGGAGCTTTCCTGTCTGAGTCCTCTGCGGGAGCACCCCTCCCAGTCCATCCCTCACAGGCATCGTGACACAAACGCAGGACCTAGGCTGATCGCCCCCGCTGCCGGGACCAAAGGTTACCCCTCTAACTAATCCTTGCAGGGCATGAAGCGCACGGCGAGGCCTCAGCCTCCGAAGGCGAGGGCCCCGTTGAGCTCCACCAGGCTCAAATGACTCCCGCACATGGACACGCAGCACGGAACCATAGTGCAGAAATGGCAAAAGCAACGCGACACTTGACAGCAACAGTTCAAACACGCCCCCACGGGGCCCTGCACTACCTTCTTCTTACGCAGGAAAGGAAGGGAACAAAATGGAGACGACCTGTCCAACACCAACCTACAGCAAAAGCTCGAGCTGCTCCTGGGGTTCAGGCGGACGCCTCCTCTCGCTTCACCAGGGCGCGGCGGCGGGTGGACCCGCTGCCTTCACCCACGCGGGCGCGATGGTGCGGGGGCTGGTCGCGGCCACCGCTGGAGGAGCTGCTGCCTGAGGGAGAGTCGCCGAAACTTGCCGAGCTCCGAGCACCGCCGCTGGCATGCCTGGCGCTGTCTTCATCCTGGTCGGTGCCGGGGCTGGGCAGGCGGCCGCGGTCACTATCTTCGGGGCAGCACCTAGTGCGGCGACCATATTCCCGAAACACCGTCACGTAGAGGGTGGTGTCGCCGTCGAACTTGAAGTGCAGGGTGCACCGCTGACCCAGGCCGCGCGCGCGGGCAAACGTTTGCCGGCCGCGAGTCAGGGCCCCATTTCCGGAAGGGGAGACCTCCAGTGAAGCCCAGAAGGCCCTGCTGCAGCAACCATCCGCCTGGAGCCAGAAGCCGCACCGGGCGCTGGCCGGTAGCTCACCTACGAAGAAGCGGGGGAGCTGGAGCCAGGAGCTGGTCGGGTCCGCTAACCACACGACGAACTCCGGCAGCACCTCCGCCGAGCGAAAGCGCGGCCTGGGGGGCCGCGCGGTCACGACATGCCTCCCCTCGGCAGCCGACCGCTCACCACCGCGCAGGGAACCGCCTCCATGGCCGCGGGAAGCCGCTGCGGGGACCCTGGGATGCTTGCGAGGACGACCCCGGCGGCGCCTGGCCGGGGGGGAGTCGGGCCCTGCCTGGCGGGCCTTTCCCTTCTCTGCGGCCGAGAATCTCTTCGGAGCCATGAGAACGGTGAGTGGCCAAGAAGAAGAAGGGAGTAGCAGAAAGGGGTGACGTGAGGAAGCTCACACGGCCCCATACTTATAGCCGGGGAAGGCCAACCGCCGAGCACCATGACCTCAGGTAATCATGACACATATCTCTGCATGCAGGGACTTGTCAAGTCATGCAGTTGCCGAGGCGTTGTGGGAAGTGCAGGCGCCCACGTCCAATCAACCGCCACGCGGCACCCAAGGCCGCAGGCTGTTAGGGCCCGCGGCGCTTCGTGCTTGACCCTTTGCTTCTCTGCTAAGCCAAGCCCGCGCGCGCCTTGGGCCCGGGGGCTACTGTCGGCGTTCTGGGAACGGGGGTCCCCAGACTTGCCTGCGGCCTGCGGCGTGGTTCAGGTGGGGGCCCAGCGCGGCCCATCTTCATCAGCCTAAGCTCAAGGCCCTTGCGAGGGGCCAAGCCTCGCGGGGCAGATGACAGGAAGCTTCCTCAAGAACGGCCTCATCAGGCAGGCTCGCGAGGAGGCGGAGAGATCAATGCAAGGGTACCTCGCGAGGATCCCATGACGCAAGCCATGACGATCAAGGCCAGGCGGGCGCCGGCCTGCGCAGGGTCCTTGTTTCCCCTTTGGTGCAAAAGGGGCAAGCAGAGGCCAAGGTATCAGGCAAAGGTTACCATTCCGGTGCAACGAGACCAAGACCAGCCAGACGGCCGGACGGAGGTCACCGTGGAGCCCAAGACGGCGTCATCACCAGTGCTTTTGGCAGCCGAAGACCACCTTTGGTCAGGATAACTTGTACTAGATGTTCCCCTTCAAAATGGCCAATTGTTGGCGCCCTTCCCGCTCAATTATTCGGGGAGAGGCCCAGGGCCTCTATAAATAGAGCTAGCCTCCACAAAGGGAAAAAAGAGAGAAAGGAGAGAGAGAGGGAGAAAACCCAGTAGAGACTAAGTAGAACACACCGCATCAGCTCAAGAACACCCCTCGCGAGGCTGTTCTTCCCTTGTACTGTCCATCATAAGCCCCAGAGGCAATCCACCACACCACACACTAGAGTAGGGTATTACACCACAACGGTGGCCCGAACCAGTATAAACCTCGTGTCTCTTGTGTTGTTCATCATTTTCATCTTAGTTCGCATGAGAGGATCAGACGTAGATCGGTAGGGGAGAGATCACCATGCGCACCCCAGTGTTCGAACCTCAAGGGTCTGTCGGAACCTGAAATCCGACAGGAACAGCCCTCGAGCATGCCGTCTTGCAGTTGGTACAACGAGTCCGTCTCACCTGTTGACGATGCAGTATCAGAGCAGATAGCCGTCTCCCCGCCTTCCATCGATCCTTCGGAGTATTCACTGCCATGGACGCAGCCTACGAAAGCATGCTTCACAACAGATTGAACACGGGCTGACCCGGCGCGCTGTGCCGTTTCGATGAGGTTGGTGTGGGTGTCTGGCTCAGGGCCTGACTCGCCGATCCGGCCGATGAAGACGTGAACTCTGCCGAAGGGGACCCGGTACCCGTACTCGATTGAGCCGGCCTCAGGGCCCCAGCCTTCGTCGTCGATGTAGAGTTTGCCGCGACAACTCTTGGTCATCCGGCCCAAAACATATCCCTTGAGCCCTTCGAAGTTGCCCTTCAAGAACTCAAATCCACCATGCGCTGGCCCCACGGTGGGCGCCAACTGTCGTGGAGTTGACACGGCAGATGTCCTAGAGCAAGGACTTAGTCGTAGGGCCATCGCACTAGGAAGCTTAAAGGGGTTAATCAGGGCAAAGGACACGAGAGAGTTTATACTAGTTCGGTCCCTTACGATGAAGGTAAAAGCCTACGTCTAGTTTTGATTGGTATTGCTGAGGTTTCAATCTCCAAGAGGCTCAACTCGCCGGCTTGGTTATCGACTTCCTTGTTTCTTGCCCTCAACCGCCACCGGGTCGTCCCCTTATATACATGGGTTGACACCAGGTGGCCTACGGAGTCCCGGCCGGCTCATAATCGTGTCCGGCTTGGTGACTTTCTTTACATGCCTTTCTGTACAAGTATTTGCCGTCCATATGGCGGTTTACAATAACGGGCCTTAAGCCGGTCCGATGCCCTTGGGCTTTTTATATGTTTAATAAACTATCATATTGACTGCATATTGGGCTTCTTAGGTAACCCGCCATTAGGGCTGACCCGGCCCCTCCTGGGTGGGTCATACTGGTAGTAATATCCCCAACAAGTAGCGAAGGAATCACTCGGGTTCAGTTAACAGCAAGGGATCGATCGATCGCTCGGGTTGAGTAATGTGTAGCCTGCAGTGCAATCGCTCGGGTTCAGTTAGGCGAATGCCTCGCTCGGGTTCAGTTAGAGCCCAATGCCTCGCACCCACGTGCGTACGTGTACGAGAGAACCGCGCATCGCTCGACCCCTGACCACCCACCGTAACCAAGAACTCCCTGATATTTTCCTCACCCTCGCTTCTACCATGGTTTTTTCCATCATGGACGGCCCAAAGAATGTCATGCAACTGCGTCTCCGGCCCGCCCAGGACGAAAAGCCCATTTTCTGTCATGATTTTTTTTCATAGAAGTAGGACCCCACTACATCTATGTTGATACCTGGTTTTGTCACAATTATCATCATAGAAGTGTCATAAGCATGACAGAAAAAAATTGTTTGGCCCAAAATGTCACGGATGTGTCTTTTTTTGTAGTGAAAATAATTGTAAGGAAATTACTTTGCCTTGAGGATACGTGCATTGAGAGAAGTTGGATCCTCCAGAATACACCACACTTGTCGAGCTAGCAGCAAGGTTAAAAAGTTCGATATCTCTGAAACCCAAGTCTCCAAGAAATTTTGGCTTTGTCATTGTATCCCATGAGACCCAGTTGGCATTCATTTCCCCTACAACTTCTAACTCCACAAACTTAACAGATGATTTTGAGCCAAATGCTTGGGCACCAAGAAGCTAGATTCTCGAAGCCCAACCCGATCGCAACGCAAGCGAGCTTGGCCCAGCTCCATCGATTGAAGAATCTAGAGTTCGCCCAATGTACATCAATTTGATACCGCTAAAGATATCGGTTCGTCCCCCTCCCTCCCACTTGGAAAAAAATAATGTATTGCTACAATAGTGATCCCCCTCGAATCGGAGCACTGGCTGGACTGATTAGGCTGCCTCTAGCCTGCATAATCTGCGCCAAACAAGCCACATCCCTTCCAGCTTGGCTGCAACGCTGGGACAACCTACCGATGTAGACGAATGGATCTGAGATCGCAACATGGAGTGAGAAGCCATGAAGAGAAGTTGAATATGTGAAGTGTCTGAGCTCATGCATGATAAATTACTAGCTAACCTTCGGAATTGCCTTACTAATTTTGCATCAAATAGATAGTGGATGTGTTGACTTTGTTGCAGGACTTTGCCCCAAATGATGTTGGTGATGATAGGTTACTCCTTCATATGGCGCGGCTTTCTCCTTCAAACATGCCTACTCGATCATCACAGCCGAAGAAGATGTGAACCCCTTCGCCCAACTCATTTTGTCCTTGAAGGTTCTGGTCAAATTCAAGATTTTTGGCTGGCTACTCTTTAAGGATCGTATGACCACCAAGAACAACCTTCTCAAGAAAACAACCCCCCCCCCCCCCCCCCGCGTAGAACTACCCTTCAGCTCCAGAACCCCCACGCGCTTGCCACCGACTAGACTCTGACATTTGGCCCTCTGTATTCTATGGAAAATTTGGGAATCAAGGAATGCTTGCATCTTATCCAATGAAGACCGCATGACTAGGATTACTATTCTAAATCTTGTAATTGATTTCTTCCTTTGGACATTTATATTCGCTCATAAGAAGGGGGATGTCGTGTCTTGGCGCCAACACAATTCTCTACGCGCTACCACTCTCTTATAACCTTCCTTCTGATGCTTTGAGTTATGCATTCAGGTGGGGATGTTCTCCCCTCTGGTGACTCTCCAAAAAAGGCCTCTTGAGTTAATTTTTGGGAAGTTTTTTAGAACAATAGGTAAGGCCACTTGGTTAATTTGCTATGCATTATTAACAAACGTAGAGTTGACATAAATGGTTTCATAGAAAAATATGTTAACCAATTTTCAAATACATGTCAAACATGTTAATTTGCTATGCAATATTACACGGTGAACTCCTTTGAAAAAGACAATGAAGATTTTTAAAGTATGTGACGAAACTTTTTGATACATAATGATTTTATTGTATTGCATGCTGAATATTTTAATTTACATGTTGAATTGATTTTTAATGCAAATTAAGAAGGAAACAAAACAAAAGTACAAAAACAAATTCCAACTAAACATAGACATACTAAAACACAAAAAGGGGAAAATAAATTGCATGTTGCTTGCCTTTGTTTTTAGGGGTGGAAGCACTTTATTGAATCAAAATGTTATGTGGGATACTAATAAAATCTGGTCAATCAACTAACCAGACATGCCTCCCTAAGTCTAAAGTCGTAACTTCTCTAGCCATTACATGTGATTGCATATTAAACTCACATTTCTCATGTATGATTTTCTCATAATCTAGATCTTCCGTATGACTATGTATCTCCTTGACGACCACTCCTGACGTCCCCATAAGGACTCCCTGAACATGCTCAATTGTATCTGCACAATCGGTTGAAATAACTCCTCACCAACATGAAATGTCAGTGATAACCCACAAGTGTAGGGGATCATTTGTAGTCTTCTTCGATAAATAAGAGTGTTGAACCCAACGACAAGGAAAAGGTAGAACAAATATTCCCTCAAGTTCTACCGACCACCGATACAACTCTACGCACACTAATGTTTACTTTACCAAAAACAAGTATGAAATTATTTTGCAGGAATAAAACTATGAGTACTTTGCGAGAATAAAACTATGAATAAATTGCAAGGTAATAAAAGTGGATAGCTTTTGTCAACAAGAAAGTCATTTTTCCCTAGGCAAGGTAATAATAACAGTCGTCGGTAATCATTCTTGTAATTTTATATGAGGGAGAGGCATGAGCTAACATACTTTCTCTACTTGGATCATATGCACTTATGATTGGACCCCTAGCAAGCATCCGCAACTACTAAAGATCATTAAGGCCGTGAAACCCAACCATAGCATTAAGTATCAATTCCTCTTTACTCCCATAGCCATAACCCACTTATCTGCGTTTAGGCTGCTGTCACCCCCGCAACACTGACAATAAGCAAACCATGAACATATTGCAACTCCCTACAATGGGGGACCCTCCATTTGCGCGACACGAAGGGCACCGTAGGACAGCCCCATAATAAAATATACAATCATACCAACCAAGATCATGATTAACCCAGAGGACAAAACGGATCTACTCAAACATCATAGGATAAACATAGATCATTGGGAAATAATATATGGAGTTGAGCACCATGTTTAAGTAGAGATTACAGCGGGGGGAAGAGGTGTTACACCGCTGCATAGAGGGGGAGAGATTTGGTGTTGACGGTAGCAAGATTGTTGATGTAGATCGCCGTAACGATCCTTGCCCCGGCGGCACTCCGGTGACACCGGGAGAGAGGGGGAGAGATCCCACCTCCTTCTTCTTCTTCTTCCTTGCCCCCTCCCCCTAGATGGGAGGAGAGTTCCCCCTCAGGTCCATGGCTTCCACGGCGGTGGAGGGGCAGGAGTGGCTCCAAGATTAGATCTCCCTCTCTGTTCTCTTCTGTTTCTCGTTCCCCAGATCTGGCCGAAAACCGTTTCTTATATTCTGGGAGATCCGTAACTCCAATTGCGTTGAACTTTTAACACAATTGTTTTCCAAATATAAGCTTCCTTGCACCCAAAGTAGAGACCCAACCGACATACGAGGTAAGCATAAGACACCTGGACGCGCCTGGGGCCTAGGGCGCGCCCTGGTGTATCTTGGGGCCTGTGGGCCGCCATTTACGTTGATTCCACCTCCCAAAATTCACAAATATTCCAGAATAATTCTCCGTAAATTTTTATTGCATCTGGACTTCGTTTGATATGGATTTTCTGTGAGACAAAAAACATGCAACAAACAGGAACTGGCACTGGGCACTGGATCAATATGTTAGTCCAAATAAATCATATAAAATGTTGCCAAAATTATGTGAAAGTTGTATAATACTGGCATGAAACAATCAAAAATTATAGATACGACGGAGACGTGTCAGCATCCCCAAGCTTAATTCCCGCTCGTCCTCGAGTAGGTAAATGATAAAAAAGATAATTTTTATGTGGAATGCTACCTAGCATAAACTTGATCATATATCTAATCATGGCATGAGTATTAAGACACAAGTTATTCAAAGAGATAGTCTATAATTTGACATAAAGACATCAATACTCAGGCATCCCAACAAACAATCATGTCTTTCAAAATATTAACGCTAAAGAAATCTATCCCTAGCCTGTCATGCTCACTCATTGATCCATTCATGAAACACACTCGAATATTAGCTGCGTCAATTCATAAGTATGATCATAGTGCTCCCTAGTTCGCGCTTTATAAGAGAAGATGGATACTCAGATAAAAATTGCATAAAAGTAAATAGATAGGCCCTTCGCAGAGGGAAGCAGAGATTTGTAGAGGTGCCATAGCTCAAAGAAAAAATGGAGAGATAAAAACATTTTGAGAGGCATGCTTTTCTGTCAACGCTACGACCGAGAGTTCCCAACATCCTCCATGCTAGACATATTATAGGCGGTTCCCAAACAAAAAATAAAGTTCATTTCCTTTCCACCATTCTTTCACAATCCATGGCTAACCATATCCACCGGTGCCTTCCATACCAACACTTTCCAAGGAATTTTGTTGTTATTATTTTTGATTCATTGTGGGACTGGGCATCTCTATTACCGACATACTCTCGTGCAATGATAAGTGAATAATCACTCATCGTTAGAATAACCCATCTAAACATGGAAGACATCGGCCACCCCCTGCCACCACATGAGCGGTACGGGCACACAAAATAGAGATTTATTTTGAAAATTAGAGTTGGCACATACAAATTTACTTAGTACGGCGAGGAAATACCGCATATAGGTAGGTATGGTGGACTCATATGGCAAAACTGGGTTTAAGGATTTTGGATGCACAAGTAGTATTTCTACTGAGTACAAGTGAAGGCTAGCAAAAAGATTGAGAAGCAACCAACCAAGAAACGAAAATTCTCATAAACGAGCATTGAGCATACTAACACCAAATAATGCACCACAGGTAGGATGTAATTTCATTGCATAACTATTGACTTTCGTGCTTGCATAGGGAATCACAAAACCTTAACACCAATATTCTTACTAACCACAACCATTTACTAGTACCTCCCACATATTGCATCTCTATATCACAAAACTATTGCAAGGAATCAAATATATCATATTCAGTGATCCATAAGTTTTATGTAGGATTTCATGACTAACCATGCAAATGACCAATTCCTTTTGACTCTCTAAATAGGTATAAGTTAAGCATGAGAGTTTAATTCTTGCTATGAAAGGCCATGATCTAATAAATATAATTGAAGCAAAAGAGCATTCTACAAATAACGGTTTTCCATGCGAAGAGAAACAGGCAATCCAAACTTCAAATGATATAAGTGAAGCATGAAGCATTCTATAAAGCCACACTCAAAAGATATAAGTGAAGTGCAATGAGCACTCTATAAATCAACCATTGACTATCTCATACTAGCATGGTGCATAAAAGAAAAATGAAAACTAAACACAAAAGACGCTCCAAGATTTACACATATCACATGGATGAAACAAAGACGAAAACATACCGAGACTTGTTGAAAGAGATGGGATGTCTTCCGGGGCATCCCCAAGCTTAGACGCTTGAGTCTACTTGAATATTTACTTGGGGTGCCTTGGGAATCCCCAAGCTTGAGCTCTTGCCTCTCCTCCTTCTCCTCATATTGAGACCTCCTCGATCTTTGATCACTTCATCCACACAAAACTCAACAGAAAGCTTGGTAAGATCCGTTAGTATAATAAAGCAAATCACTACTTTAAGTACTAGTGCAAACCAATTCATATTTTTTGCATTGTAGCTACTGTATTATAACTTTTACATGGCTTATACCACCAATAGAATCCATAGTTTCATCAAAACAAGCAAAACAATGCATCAAAAACAGAATCTATCTTAAACAGGATAGTCTCTAGCAATATGAACATCTACCATACTTCTGTTACTCCAAACATTCTGAAAAATTAGGAAAAAAATAAAAAAAATTGTACAGAAATACTGCGCAAAAAGTTACAGAACCTTTTGATGTTCCAGTAAAAAAATTAAAATCACGCACTATAGCCAAAGTTTCTGTTTCTGTTTTTGCACCGCACATACCAACAAGCAATCTACTCGTCCTAAAGGCAAACCCTGGCACAATAATTTTACAATAAAAGGATTTGTACAAGGGGATAATTATTTTTGTTGAAAAGTTTCTGTAATTAAGATTCACAAAGTTTCCATGGGCATGAACAAAATTCAAGGCTTGTTCCCACTTTCACAATGCTCGTCCCTCGCACTTTCACTTTTCTTTTTGTGAAGTTTTAAGTTCCCCTCTATATTTTTTTGTTTTTAAACTTTATAAAAACACTCAACGGAAATAAATAACTCTTTAAAACTTCCGGGTTGTGTCCTTGGCAACGCTTTCTTTAAAGCCATTAAGCTAGGCATAAAGTGCTCAATTAATGGATCCACCCAGATCCCAAGGTATATCAAAGCCAATTTTAATTAACAATGATTTGGAATTTAGTAGTGAGCACAAATAAACATAAATCATGCAATGACGAAGTCTAACTCTCTTCCTATGCACCGGCATGTCATATAAGAACAATTCATGCACGTCAAGTAAAGGTCAATACATAGTATAAGCAGTTTCTTGCAATTTTATCGTGTTGGAAACATAGAGAGGCGGATATATAGTTCCTCTCTCATAATAATTGCAAGTAGGAGCAGCAAGCACATGTATATTGTATTCATCAAAATTATCATGTGCAACGGCAAAAGGCAACCCATCAATGTAATCCTTAATAAGTGCAAATTTCTCCGATATAGTGTAGTTTGGAGAATTCAAAAAGATAATAGGACTATCATGTGTGGGTGCAATAGCAACAATTTCATTCTTAACATAAGGAACTATAGCAAGTTCATCTCCATAAGCATAATTCATGTTGGCATCTTGGCCACAAGCATAGCAAGCATCAAGGTTCATCAAAAGGGATATTTCAAAAGAATCAACGGGGTCATAGCAATTATCATAGCATTCATCCTTCGATAAGCATGAAGGGAAATTAAACAATATATGAGTTGAAGAGTTACTCTCATTAGAAGGTGGCCACGGGTATCTAATCCACTCTTCCTTCTTTTGTTCTTCGCTCTCCCGTCATCTTTTTCATCCAATGAGCTCACAGTTTCATCAATTCCTTCTTCCATAGACTCCTTCAAAATATTAGTCTCCTCTCGGACAACGGGGATTTTCTCAATAAATCCATCAATATCGGAATTATATTTATAATTAAAATTGCAAAATTTAAGATGGCAAAATTTTCAGGTCTATAAACATCATCATCAAAATCTTCATACTTTAAAAACAAATATTCAATTTCATAAGCACCCTTAAAAGCAACAAATTCTTCTATTCGTTCCACATCATAATAATCATATCTACCATTGGCATAAGAAGCCAAGGTTTCATTATCATTAAATTTGCATGAAAAGGGGAGGTGTGGAGCGGTCATACTAGAGCAACTAGTATAATCATATCTCTGGCATAAATTCCAAGCATACCAATGCAACATATCAATTTGATCCCATAATAGTTTCCCTTTTTGTTTGAAGAGATAATCCCTAAAGTATTCACGTTGGATAACTCCCATTATCAAGTTGAATGGGATTTTCTCAAGATTATCAAAGTAGTGCATAATATTTTTCACATAACGAGCATCGAGGGTTTTAGGACGTTCCCCATCTACATGAGTAGCAAGTACAACTAATTTTTTTGGTGTTTCGTGTTCCATATCCATAACTAAAGATAGAGAGCAACTTAGAACAGGAAATAAAAACTACTTAGTGATAAAGCAAACAAGCACACATGAGAATATTCATCCCACGCTATTTCTCTTCGGCAACGGCGCCAGAAAAAGGTCTTGATAACCCACAAGTGTAGGGGATCGTTAGTAGCCTTGTTCGATAAATAAGAGTGTTGAACCCAACGAGGAGCTAAAGGTAGAACAAATATTCCCTCAAGTTCTATCAACCACTGATACAACTCTACGCACACTTAACGTTTGCTTTACCTAAAACAAGTATGAAACTATTTTGCAAAAATAAAACTACGAGTACTTTGCGAGAATAAAACTATGAATAAATTGCAAGGTAATAAAAGTGGATAGCTTTCGTCAACAAGTAAGTCATTTGTCCCTAGACAATCAATAACAAGTATGAGTAGTCATTCTTGTAATTTTATATGAGGGAGAGGCATGAGCTAACATACTTTCTCTACTTGGATCATATGCACTTATGGTTGGACCCGTAGCAACCATCCGCAACTACTAAAGATTATTAAGGTCGTGAAACCCAACCATAGCATTAAGTATCAAGTCCACTTTACTCCTATACGCCATAACCCACTTATCCACGTTTAGGCTGCTGTCACCCCCGCAACACTGACAATAAGCAAACCATGAACACATTACAACATCCTACAGAGGGGGCCCCTACGTTTGCGTGACACGGAGGGCACCGTAGGACGGCATCATAAATAAAATATACAATCATACCAACTAAGATCACGATTAACCCACGGAAAAAAACGGATCTACTCAAACATCATAGGATAACCATAGATTATTGGGAAATAATATATGGAGTTGAGCACCATATTTAAGTAGAGATTACAGTGGGGGAAAGAGGTGTTACACCGCTGCATAGAGAGGGAGAGAGAGTTGGTGTTGATGGTAGCAAGATTGTTGATATAGATCACTGTCACGATCCTTGCCCCGGCGACACTCCGGCGCCACCGGGAGAGAGGGGGGAGAGCCCCCTCCTCCTTCTTCTTCTTCCTTGCCCCCAAGATGGAAGGAGTGTTCCCTATCTGGTCCATGGCCTCCATGGTGGCGGAGGGGCAGGAGCCCCTCCGAGATTGGATCTCCCTCTCTGTTCTCTTCTGTTTCGCGTTCCCCAGATCAGGCCGAAGATCGTTTCTTATATTCCGGGAGATCCGTAACTCCAATTGCGCTGAAATTTTAACACGAATTTTTCCAGATATAAGCTTCCTTGCACCCGAAGTAGAGACCCAACCAACATACGAGGTGCGCATAGGACACCTGGGCGCGCCTGGGGCCTGGGGTGCGCCCTGTTGTATCTTGGGGCCTGTGGGCCCCCGTTTACATTGATTCCACCTCCCAAAATTCATGAATATTCCAAAATAATTCTCCGTAAATTTTGATTGCATTTGGACTTCATTTGGTATGGATTTTCTGTGAGACAAAAAACATGCAACAAACAGGAACTGGCACTAGGCACTGGATCAATATGTTAGTCCAAATAAATCATACAAAATGTTGCCACAAGTATGTGAAAGTTGTATAATATTGGCATAAAACAATCAAAAATTATAGATACGACGGAGACATATCAGTCAGCTACTAAAGAAAAACCTTCATTGCACGCTATTGACTTGAGAATCTTAGGATCAATTAACCCCGCTATGCAAACTGCAAAGGCAAATCGCAGCAAAGGCATCCTATCTCCATGTCTTACAACGGTTGTGTCAACATGGATCTTCACTGGACCTGGGCAGGGTGCAGTCCATCTTCGTTCACCTTCTGGGGCTCGCTATTGCATACCAATGGTAGTTTGGTATTTGTTTAGAGTAACCTTGATAGGAATATGGCCAAGGTTAGTCATGTATCGTTGAATGAAGTAGAACATTGTCAATGGTGATAGAAACTCTCCTTCGTGGACCGCCTTCCGCCTTGCCCACCAGATCGACCAGAGTGTAAGAAGAGTCTTTACGAAATTTTCCTGACCCACTAATTCCTGCAGCTCAATCATCCACAACCGTGTGTCGTCTAGTCGGCATGCAATCAAGTGCTCCACAAGCTCTGCATCTGCAAAAGACCAAACACATTTTGCCAACCAAGTGTCCTTCCACGTATCCTCTCCTGCATTACAAATTAGGCAAACCTCGGATTCCCACATGTTCCTGTGATGACAAAATGATTCTGTCAGAGTGGATTTTCGTCCTAGACGCCATGTGAAGTTCTTCAATTTTGACATGACATTCAGACATGCGAAGTTCTTCAATTTTAATGGGACTTTCCGTTTCCACAACGTGCTCCATTGCCTCTTAGTACTTTCCGAATCTAAAAGTCCCGCTCGATGTTTAAGTCAATCCGATCTTCTGCTTCGTTTTCATGATCATGCAATAAGCACTCCGAACGGTGAAGGAATTAGGTCATTCATAGGACTGATACATCTCAAACATATCTATAATTTTTTTTATTATTTCATGCTATTATAATATCACTTTTCAATAATTTTTAACATAATTTATATTATTTTTGTGGACTAACTATTAATTTAGTTTCAAGAGCTCGTTATTGTTTTCTGCATGCTTTTGGCTTTACAAAAAATCCATATCGACGGGTGTAAATAAAAGTTGGGGATTTAATATGATTTTATCGCGACCCAAAGATTATATAAAGTGCCAGCACCTGTCGGGAGCCCAGCCCAGGGCCCCACACGTCCAGGTGACGCGTTAGGGGGTGACCAGCGTCGGGTGGTCGCGTGATCCCCCTAGACACCACCTTACGTCCATTCTTCTGCCTATAAATTCCATACTTTGTGAAACCCTCCATACTAATTTTCTTCGATTTCTTCCTCCGCCGCAAGTTTCCGTTTCGAGGAGATCTAATATAGAGGCATGTTTCAGCACCCTGCTAGAGGGGGAATTCACCATCGAAGGCTTCTTCATCAACCTTGTTGCCTCCATGATCATGTGTGAGTACGTAGTTCCTTTAGGACCTTGGGGTCCATAGTAGTAGCTAGATGGCATCTTTTCTCCCTTGTGATTCAATACAAAGTTCCTATGAGTCGCCTCACATAATCGGGATCCACATGATGTAAACGGTGGTGTGTTTATTGGGATATGATGAATTGCCATTTTATGATCATATTGTTCATTGAAATCCATTGATTTTTTTAATTTCTTTGTTGTATAAGTGAGTAGCTTTGTATGCCCTCCGATTTGTTTGTCTTCTTTGGCCAAGTTTGATGGGTAGTTCTTCAATGGAATTTGTGCATTGTAGTGGGTTCATATCTTGCGGTGATGTGTATCCCAGTGACAGAAAGGAACAATACATCTATGTTATTGTTTACACTAAGGAGAAAACAATGATTTCTTTATCACACTTGCTATGAACTTAATACATCGAGATGCATGCTGGATAACGATCTATGGGTGGAGTATTAGTTGTAGATGCATTTGGATAACGGTCTCCATATCCCAGACATAATGCCTATATGAGATTATACCATGAATCAACATAGTCATAAATATAAATCTTGCAATTTAATCATTGCCCAACTGTAGTTTGTTCACCACACCTGTATGCTTGGAGAGATGCCATTGGTGAACTAATGGCCCAGGGGTCTATTTTCTAATACTGAAAACTTCACCAAAATTTTTACTTCTTTGTTGTATTGCATTGTTTATTTTATCTATCTATCAATTCCTACCATGCGATGCAATGTAATCTTGTAACTAGAAAGACGAGAAGCTTGACAACCTTCTTGACGTGTTTGGGGCAAGTTTGTTTTGTGTTTTGTGTGCTGGTACTAGTGACTTTATTTGTGGAAGAACTCCTTCTGGTTCAATGAACCTTGGTTCTCTACCGAGAAAAATACTTATTGCTAGGTTACTTCACTCTTATACTCCGGTGCTACCTAATCACTCCAAGGAGAGAGCAATCAAACACAAAGCCCAAGAATCCTCAAAATTATAAGAGCTCAACGGTATGTACATGACTGTCCATGCATGTAGAGCCTGCATATGTTAACATGGATCTTCACTGCGCCACTGCCTCCCTATACTTGCACCATTCAGCTAAATTCATCAGATCTGCCACCAAATGAGGCGGGTTTTGCGATCGCGGATGTAATGCATGTAGCATGTTACCCCTTGGGGTCCAGCTTTGGTTCGAGATAATTGTTGCTTCTCCACTTCCAATTCTTCTCAAAAGGCCATGTTTTAACATAGAGGTACCTTCACAAATAGCCCCGCCAAACTTGTGATGGGTGATTTCCTAACTCTGCATCCAAAAACTAATAACTAGGGAAATATGGCACCTTCAAAATTCTATCACTAAGAGAGTCCGCATCCATCAAAATTTGCTAGGACTATTTAACTAGCATAGCTATATTGACCATTTGTGTGTCTCTGAACCCTAGACCCCCTTGGTATTCTGGTATCATCATCTCTTCATGACACACATGCTGCCTTTCTCTCATCATTCTCACTCTCCTAGTAAAAAAATTCCTAGCCTCATGTCAATCTGCTAACACAGCCCACGAGGAAGAAAGAAAGACATGTAGCATGCGTGCATTGCAGGGACAAGCACGCTTCTCATAGTCATGTTAGGCTTGTCCCATAGGCGCGAACGATGTAGGCGAGGGAATCCAACTTCGACGTGTCTATGTCTCGCTTCGTGCGAGACAATTACTGCGTAGCTTGAAAGGAACCCACTAACTACACGCTCACGTCACGCTGATGTACACACAATTTTTGTAGCTTTACTTTACTTTACTTATTTTAAAATAAAATATATATAATATGAAAAAAAATTGTGTTGATTTTTTTAAAGTGCCCATCGCACATTTAAAAAAAATTCAAATGCAGGGTAAAAAAAGTTTGCTCAACTTTTATAAAATGTTTGTATCATTTGAAAAAATATGCATGTGACATTAAAAAATTTCGTGGGTTTCAAAAATGTGCCTAATATATTTTTGTAATATTGTACAATGTAAGAAAAATGTTTCATAACATTCATAAAAAATGATGGTACAAAATGTCCATGTGTTTCAAACAAAATGTTGTAACTTTTAAAGAAAATGTTTATCCAATGGAAAAAAAGTTCGCCATCTTTAAAAAAATGTTTCATAGCATAAAATTTAACTTTTCAACGTGTATTTGAGAAAATAATACGTATATGAAAAAAGTACTCACAAAAGTATTTGAAAAAATGTTAATCATGTATTTAATATGTTAACTCATATAAAGTTATTCTGGATGTATGTGCAAAATGTACAACATGAATGAAGAAAAGTAGACATCTAAACATATGTTTGAAAAATGTTATCATCTATTTGAAAAATGCAAAACATGTACAAAAATATTCATGATGTAAACACAATATATAACAGAAGAATAAACAAGAAAAAGGAAAGGGGAAAAGGAAAACCATATAAAATTATATAAAACCGAAGAAAACCATACAAACAGTAGAAAACCGATCAAAAAGGAGAAAAACAAAGAAAACAGAAGGAAATCAAAAAACGAAGAAGAAACATTAAAAGATGACAAATACACATTTATTTTAACACAGACACACGTATATAAAACTAGTTGTCTACTAAGGGGCCCAACTAGCACTTCGTGTAGGCAATTCCTTAGACATCGCGGTTAGCAACATATAGCTCCCGCAATCCAAGCTTAGGCTCGTCTACTACATCTCGCCTGATATGAGATGAGAGCAACTAACTGAGGGGTATCCCCTGTCGGAGTCCCTCAAGTGCCCTTCTAGTGGGCTGACAACGTGTTAATTGGCCCTCTTAGCCGCCGCCATGTGTCGCATGTCAGGCGCTCTCTCATGTTTTTTTAATTATTTTCTATACGTGTTTTCAAGCTTTAGATGAGGTTTTTTCGGTTTCTTTCAGCTCTTCAGTTTCCTCCAGGTTTTCTCGAGATTTTGGCGGAAAATAAAAAATCTGTGAAAAAATTATTTTATTTTTCTTCCGCAAGAGATGCAACTCAGAAAGGAAAAAATGTGTTCCCTTTCTCTTCCAGGAGAGACACAGGTTTGCGCCTCGTGGAGGCACATGTCTACTTCCATGAACTATGCCTCTCGAAAATAAAAAAAGTGTTTTTTTCTTTCACCGGTGGTACAGATATGCTTCTCGTGGAGGCACACATTTTATTTCGCGAGTGTGCCCCTTGGAAAGGAAACAACGTGTTATTTCCAAAAAAAAAGGAAAGAACATATATTTTTCTCCCAGAGGCACATATTTTTGTTTCATGCAGGCACGGATTTGCTTGCGTGAGAGACACAACTCGGGATGGAAAAAGGGAGGGGACAAACCTTGCTTCCGGCTCATTATTTTCTGCCGGTTTTTCCCAACTTTTTCATAAAAAAAGTTTGTCAAAACCTATTAACTTGAAATCTAGTTTCAAAGATATCGGCGTGCGAAATCCAACGATGAAAACAGTTCAAAATTTGGATACACGGTTTAAAAGATAAAACCTTTCGAATAAAAGAATCTACGAAACAGGGAAAACTCATTTATTGTGATAAGCATCGCATATGTAGTGTGCCACTTGTCGCAACCTAAAAAGATGGCAGTGACTTCTGTAAGGGTATCCTTTAACTAGTGATTTCGACAGACAACCTGCTCAACTAAAAGGCAGCCTCCAGTGAGCAAGCCCACTGTAGGTTTTTTTTCCATTGCAAACTTCTTTTTTATTATCTTTTCTAGCATTTCAATTATGAAGAAATGCTCTAAATATACAAAAATGAAAATAAATTATTTTTAAATTTAACAATATGTTCACCATGCATTATGAAAATTGTTCAAGGAGTGTTCAAATTTTGTTCTCATGGTTCTATAGTGAAAATATTCACAATTTATTTTTAAATGTTCTTGAAATTTGAAATACCGTAGAAAACATGTTTATTTGTTTGAAAATATGTATTCCTGCATTTTCTTCCAAAAATGTTTATACAAGCATACTTTTAGAAAAAGGTTTCGTACCATTCAAAAAACTGTTCACAATATTAAAAAAAATGTTCTAGCACTTAGCAAATGCTTGCACATTTTAAGAAAAATGTTCGTAGAATTTATGTAAAAATCAGTTCGTGTGAAAAGCATGTATATGTTGTATTGAAAAAAATGTTCGATAGGCATTTGACAAATGTTCAACATGTATTTTAAAAACCATGTTCAATGTGTATCAAAAAAATGTTCAGCCTATATTTGAAAAAAGTTTACATGTGTCTGGAAAATGAAGGGGAAAAAGAAAAGCGTACAAAAAAGACAAAAAAAACAGGAGGAAGCTTCTAGAACCAGTATTAATTGGTCCATAGCTTTCGAAAACTCTTTCTCAAAGCTACACATTATGGGCCGACCCATTGTAGCGATTGTCTACTCTGAGATATATCGGTCCCGTAATAGGTGGCATATAGCTCTCATCTCCAACTCGATGCACGCGATGTACATACCCATAGGTCGTCGACAAGACTGTCTATTGCATGTGCTTATTTTTAATAGAGCTCACCTATACGGCAACGTTATTGGACCGGTCCAGTAGTGTAGCAAAGGTTTGATTGTTTTCCCTCTTTTGCATTGGTGTCTTTGGTTTTCTTTGGGGTTTTTGGTTTTTCTTTTTCTTACTCGATAGTCTTTGTTTTATTCTTGATTTTCTTTGGTTTTCACTTTGTTCCACTATTTTCTTCGCTTTTCTTTAGTTTTTTTTCTTTCTTCTTTTTCCTTTCAACCTTTTTCCGGTTTTCCTTCTTTAAAATATGTCTAATTTTTTTCTCACAGAATGCACATTTTCCCTAGACATCATGAACATTTTCCTTATACGTCATTAATTTTTTTCATATACATGATTGACATTTTTAATATTTGCGTTTTTTGTGTCTACATTTTTTGTATATAACAAGAACATCTTTTTATAATATTTCAAGAAAATGTTTATCCAATGCAAAAGAAATGTTTGCCATCTTTAAAAAATGTTTCCTATCATAAAAATATATATTTCAACGTGTATTTGATAAAATAATATGTATATGAAAAATAATGTTCACAAAAGTATTTGAAAACATTTTAATCGTGTATTTAATATGTTAACTTATATAAAGTTGTTTTGGATGTATATGAAAAATGTACAACATGGATGAAAAAAAGTAGACATCTAAACATATGTTTGAAAAATGTTATAATGTATTTGAAAAATGTGAAACATGTATAAAAATATTCATGGTGTAAACACAATTTATAACTAGTGAAAACCAAAGAAAGAAACAAGGAAGCAGAAGAAGAAATAAGAAAAAGGAAAGGGGAAAAAGAAAACCCATATAAAATCATATGAAAACCAAAGAAAACAATACAAACAGTAAAAAACCAATAAAAAAGGAGAAGAATCAAAGAAAACAAAAGGAAATAAGAAAAGAACAAACATAAAAAGATGAAAAATACACATTTATTTTAACACGAACACACATATAGAAAACCAGTTGTCTACTGAATGGCCCAACTAGCACTTCGTGTAGGCAAGTCCTTAGACATCGCGGTAAGCAACATATAGCTCCCGCGGTCCAAACTAAGGATCGTCTACTACATCTCGCCCGGTACGAAATGAGAGCAACTAACTGAGGAGTATCCCTTGTCGGAGCCCCTCAAGTTTCCTTCAGGTGGGCTGACAGTGCATTACTTGGCGCCCTTAGCCGCTGTCACGTGTCGCGTGCTAGGCGCTCTCCCAGATTTTTTTTAATTATTTTTCTATACGCTTTTTCGAGCTTTAGATGAGTTTTTTCGGTCTCTTTCAGCTTTTCAGTTTTCTTCCGGTTTTCTCGAGATTTTGTGGGAAAATAAAAAATCCATGAAAAAACGCGTTTCTTTTTCTTCCGCGAGAGATACAACTCAGAAAGGAGGAAAATGTGTTTCATTTTTCTTCCACGAGAGACACAGGTTTACGTCTAGTGGAGGCACGTGTTTACTTCCATGAACTGCGCCTCTCGAAAACAAATAAGTAAACATGTTTTTTTTTCTTTCACTAGTGCTACAAATTTGCTCATGGAGGCACGCGTTTTCTTTCGCGACTGTGCCTCTTAGAAAGAAAAAACGTGCTATTAACCAAAAATCGAGAAAAAACATGTTTTTTTCTTCGAGGGGCACATATTTTGCTTCTCATGTAGGCACGGATTTGCTTATGTGAGAGACACAGCTCGGAAGGGAAAAATGGTTGGGAAAAACCTTACTTCCGGCTCATATTTTTTTTGCAGGTTTTTCCCTTTTTTTGTGAAAAATAGTTCGTCAAAACCTATTAACTTGAAATCTAGTTTCAATGATCTCGGCGCGAGAAATCCAACGGTGAAATCAGTTCAAAAATTGGATACACGGTTTAAGGGATAAAACCTTTCGAATAAAAGAATCTATGAAGAAAAGGGAAAACTTATATATTTTGACAAGTATCTCACATATAGTGTGCCGCTTGTCACAATCTAAAAAGGTGGGAGTGATTTTTATAAGGGGTACCTCTTAATTAGTGGTTTCGATAGACAAACCGCTCAATTACAAGCCAGCACCAAAGTAGGATTTTTAATTTTTGTTTTTTGTTCATTGCGAACTTCTTATTTTTTATTTTGATTATGTTTTTTATAATATTTGAATTTCAAAAAAAATATAAATATAAAAAACGAAAATAAATTCTTTTTTCATTAAACAAAATGTTCACCATGCATTATGAAAATTGTTCAAGGAGTGTTCCAATTTTGTTCTCATGGTTCTATAGTGAAAATGTTCATAATTTTTTTAAATGTTCTTGATATTTGAAAATACATAAAAAATATGTTCGTTTGTTTCAAAAAAAAATAGTCCTTACATTTTCTTCCAAAAATGTTTATACAAGCATTTTAAGGAAAGAACTTTCGTACCATTCACAAAAATGTTCTAACACTTAACAAATGCTTGCACATTTGAAGGAAAACGTTCAAAGAATTTATTAAAAAATCACTTCGTGTGAAAAACATGTATATCAAGTACAGAAAAAATGTTGGACAGGCATTTGAGAAATGTTCAACATGTATTTTAAAACCATGTTCAGCGTTTATTGGAAAAATTATTCAACATGTATGTAAAAAATGTTCAGCCTGTATTTGAAAAATGGTTGCGAGTATTTGGAAAATGAAGGGAAAAAGAAAAACGTCCAAAAAAAGACAAAATAGAAAGAAAAAAATAGGCATTAGCTTCTAGAACCGGTATGAACCTGTCATTTAGATTTCTAAAATTGCTTCTCAAAGCTACACATTATGGGCCGGCCCATTGTAGCGATCGCCTATTGTGAAGAGTACTCTGTCTTGCAATAGGTGGGACATAGCTATCATCTCTCGAAGTTGATGTAGGCGATGTACAGACATACCCATAGGTCACCAACATGACTATCTATTGCATGTGCTTATTTTTAACAGAGCTCACCTATAGGGCAGCGTTATTGGACCGGTCTAGTAGTGTAGCAACGGTTTGATTGTTTTCCCTCTTTTGCATTGGTTTCTTTAGTTTTCTTCGGAGGTTTTGGTTTTTCTTTTTCTTATTCAGTAGTCTTTGTTTTATTCTTGATTTTCTTCTGTTTGCACTTTGTTCCACTGTTTTCTTTGCTTTTCTTCAATTTTTTCTTCTTTCTTTTTCCTTTCTTACTTTTTCCAGTTTTCTTTTTTTAATACATGTCTAATTTTTTCCTCACAGAGTGCACATTTTCCCTATACATCATGAACATTTTCCTTATACATCATTAACTTTTTTCAAATACACGATTGACATTTTAAATATTTATGTTTTTGATGTCTACATTTTTTTATACCAAGAACATTTTTTATACATGTTTAATAATTTTTAAATGCGTCATTAACATTTTCAGAAACTATTTTTTGATATTTACATTTTTATACACATTGTACATTTTTTGTATACATATGAAACATTATTTTTTATAGATTTTTAATTTTTTTCAAAGACACTATTAACCTTTTTATAAATTTATCTGTTTTGGTCTCTATGTTTTCATATATATTGTAAATATTTTGTATGCATAAGTAACATATTTTTTAAATGGACTTTAAACATTTTTCAAATATAATGAATAACTTTTTTTCCAAATGCATTTTGTTCATATATATTTTTTCACACATATTTGTAAATTGTTTGTACACATCTGAAACATTTATTTTATATACGTTTAACATTTTGCAAGTACAAGTTTAACATATTTGTCAAAATCTTATTTTTGAACATTTTTCAAATATGTGTAAATATTTTTCAAATATGCGTTGGAATGTTTTTCTGAAATGCTATCACTTTTTTAAAACTTGCAGAACCTTTTTATAACATTGCACAAACATATTTTGGAAATTTATGTAATAATTTTTGGCATATATATATTTTAGAATTTGTGAAAATATATAAAAAGAAAAAAACAAGAGAAAAAACAAAACATAGTGAAGAAATGCACAAACTTGTTACTTGGCCTACCCACTAGGGCGTTTCTTCAAGGAAGGTTCGCTCCCGTCTCGCCATAAGCGGAACATAGTTGTGCCTGTAGGTCGCAGCCAGGACGGGCTAGAAATGGGCTAGTTGGCCTTGTCCGTTCGTGCTCCATCTTGTGCCTTGGTCATTGTTGCCAAGGTTGCTACTTGACATACACCAACTTTATTCTGTTCTATATAAAATTTTGAAAGCCCAACTTTATTCCTCTCTTCGAGAGAGAGCTTAGGAAGGTAAGAGCTCTTGGTCTCCTACTAGCTTCCTAAAAGTACATTTAACCACATTCTGAACAAAATGTTTAAGCAACGGATTAAATACTCGCAACTGGAGGTTGTTACATACGTGCAAGCAATAGTGCCGAGGAGATGTTAACACTTCTACCTTTGCTACGAGTACGGCCTATGGAGGTTTAGTGCCAGGAGAGAAGCGTCACCGAAGAACCAAAAAAAAAGAACCCAAATGATAGCTACACATGCACGACCGTTTAATGTAATGGTGCTGAATTGGATACGACTAATGTTGTCACTATAACTCTCTCTTCTTTCCTCCCTTCTTCCTCGGCAAGATAAACTAGACAGAGGGGAACACTTCCATTCCCGCGGCAGTTAGAGTGTAATCCATGCTTTATGAAACTGCACTTGTAGATGAGTACATAGATCGGTTTGCGGTGCTAGTAGAGTCTTATGAAACTGCACCCAATCTCGTTGACTACACCCACTTTCTTCTAAGATGTCTTGAAACCACATATACATCAATTTGTTGTTGTTCACGGACCTGTCGGCTTGGATACTACTGAAGGAAATATGCCCTAGAGGCAATAATAAAGTTATTATTTATTTCCTTATATCATGATAAATGTTTATTATTCATGCTAGAATTGTATTAACCGGAAACATGATACATGTGTGAATACATAGACAAACAGAGTGCCACTAGTATGCCTCTACTTGACTAGCTCGTTGATTAAAGATGGTTATGTTTCCTAGCCATAGACAAAGAGTTGTCATTTGATTAACGGGATCACATCATTAGGATAATGATGTGATTGACTTGACCCATTTCGTTAGCTTAGCACTTGATCGTTTAGTTTGTTGCTATTGCTTTCTTCATGACTTATACATGTTCCTATGACTATGAGATTATGCAACCCCCGTTTACCGAAGGAACACTTTGTGTGCTACCAAACGTCACAACGTAACTGGGTGATTATAAAGGTGCTCTACAGGTGTCTCCGAAGGTACTTGTTGGCTTGGCGTATTTCAAGATTAGGATTTGTCACTCCTATTGTCGGAGAGGTATCTCTGGGCCAACTCGGTAATACACATCACTTAAGCCTTGCAAGCATTGCAACTAATGAGTTAGTTGCGGGATGATGTATTACGGAACGAGTACAGAGACTTGCCGGTAACTAGATTGAACTAGGTATTGAGATACCGACGATCGAATCTCGGGCAAGTAACATACCGATGACAAAGGGAACAACGTATGTTGTTATGCGGTTTGACCGATAAAGATCTTCATAGAATATGTAGGAGCCAATATGAGCATCCAGGTTCCGCTATTGGTTATTTATCGGAGATGTGTCTCGGTCATGTCTACATAGTTCTCGAACCCGTAGGGTCTGCACACTTAAAGTTCGATGATGGTTATATTATGAGTTTATGTGTTTTGATGTACCGAAGGTAGTTCGGAGTCCCTTATGAGATCGGGGACATGACGAGGAGTCTCAAAATGGTCGAGACGTAAAGATTGATATATTGGACGACTATATTCGGACATCGGAAAGGTCCCGAGTGGTCCAGGTATTTTTCGAAGTACCGAGGAGTTACGGGAATACGGGGGAAGAAGTATACGGGCCTTATTGGGCTTTAGGGGAGAGAGAGAGAGAGGCAGCCCCCCCCCCCCCCAATGACTAGTCAGAATTGGACTAAGGGGAGGGGTGGCGCCCCCTACTTCCTTCTCTTCCCTCTTCTCCTTCCTTGTCTCCTACTCCTACTACTTGGAAGGGGAGGAATCCTACTCCCGGTGGGAGTAGGACTCCTCCAGGGCGCGCCATAGGGGCCGGCCCTCTCCCCCTCCTCCACTCCTTTATATACGTGTCAAGGGTGCACCCCATAGAGACAACAATTGATCTCTTGGATCTCTTAGCCGCGTGCGGTGCCCCCCTCACTAGTAGAAAAAGGGTCAAACGTGAAGCACATTAGTGCCGGTTTGATTTAGGCCCGCTACTAATGGTACCATTAGTGCCGGTTCGAACGGATTTGCATTAATGCCGATTCGTGTTGAACCTTTAGTACCGGTTCGTGGCACGAACCGGTACTAAAGGGGTGGTGGCAGGCTGGCGTCAGGCCGGGGCCCCACGATCACCTTTAGTACCGGTTCGTGGCACGAACCGGTACTAAAGGTCTAACCTTTAATACCGGTTCGTGGCACGAACCGGTACTAAAGGGGTCTGACCTATAATACCGGTTTGTGATACAAACCGGCAGTATAGGGCAATTTTCAAACTCTACCCCCCCCCCCCCCCCCGCGTGTCGCCATTTCAGTTCTGAAAAAATCAAAAGAAAATGATAAAAACTTCCAAAAATAAAATCCTTCGAGAGGTAGTTATATTACTATATCTACTAGTTAGGAAAATTTGAAAACTACAATTTGGACATGTTTTGCAAAAAGTGTAGGGAAAATGTAAAACGGCTATAACTTTTGCATACGATGTAGGAAAAAAAACGTATAATATATCAAAAAATTCAGCACGAAAATCCGCATCCGATAGAGACCACCTACGGCCTGTTTGGAATTTTTTAGAATCCTCAAATTCCAAAAGCAAAAAAAGGTATGGTCAAATTTCACTTTTTAAAAAAAATTGGTTAAATCTGGTCAAACTACTTATTCAAGGAGTATTAATGTTACTACATAATTATTCAAGAATATTAGTGTTACTAAATAATTATTTCAATTTTTTGAATTTTGGTCAAATCTGGTCAAACTGTGGTCAAACTATGGTCAAACTTATTCAAGAAATATTAGCGTTACTAAATAATTACTGTTTTTTTAGAATAATAGTTTCAAACTCAAATGGTGAAATGTGTGACTTCATGCTCAAGCTAAACTCCTGAGGGTTAATAGGATTAACATCTTACTATTATGAGGAAAGCAACAAGTGCAGACTTGGAAACGAAGGAGAATAGAACCCGAAAGTTAAGCATGCTCGGGCTGGAGTAGTGAGAGGGATGGGTGACCGGTCGGGAAGTTAGATGATTTGGAATGAGTGATCCACACTTGAGCAGTTAAGAGAGGTGATTAGAGACTAAATCATCAAATAATTCAGAAAAATTAAAAATAAAAAAATCAAAATTATTTTTTTCCAAAATTTTCAAAAAAAAACCTATAGTACCGGGCGTGAGCTCACGCCACGTGGTGGCACTTTAGCGCCGGTTGGTGCCGAACCGGTACTAAAGGGGGGGGGCCTTTAGTGCCGACACTTTAGTGTCGGTTCCATAACCGGCACTAAAGGCCCTTACAAACTGGTTTTAAAGCTCCGTTTTTTACTAGTGCCTCCACCATAATCCACCTCGATAATATCATAGCGGTGCTTAGGCGAAGCGCTGCGTCGGTAGAACATCATCATCGTCACCACGCCGTCGTGCTGACAGAACTCTCCCTCAAAGCTCGGCTGGATCGGAGTTCGAGGGATGTCATCGAGTTGAACGTGTGCAGAACTCGGAGGTGTCGTGCGTTCGGTACTTGATCGATTGGATCGTGAAGACGTACGACTAGATCAACCGTGTTGTGCTAACGCTTTTGCTTTCGGTCTACGAGGATACATGGACACACTCTCCCCTCTCATTGCTATGCATCATCATGATCCTGCGTGTGCGTAGGAATTTTTTTGAAATCATTACATTCCCCAACAGTGGTATCAGAGCCTGGTTTTATGCGTTGATGTTATATACACGAGTAGAACACAAGTGAGTTGTGGGCGATACAAGTCATACTGCTTACCAACATGTCATACTTTGGTTCGGCGGTATTGTTGGATGAAGCGGCCCGGACCGACATTACGCGTACGCTTACGCGAGACTGGTTCTACCGACGTGCTTTGCACACAGGTGGCTGGCGGGTGTCAGTTTCTCCAACTTTAGTTGAACCGAGTGTGGCTACGCCCGGTCCTTGAGAAGGTTAAAACAACACTAACCTGACAAACTATCGTTGTGGTTTTGATGCGTAGATAAGAACGGTTCTTGCTCAGCCCATAGCAGCCACGTAAAACTTGCAACAACAAAGTAGAGGACGTCTAACTTGTTTTTGCACAACATGTTGTGATGTGATATGGTCAAGACATGATGCTATTGTAACGCCCCGAGACCGATGTGCCAGGTGTCGTTCAGTTATTCGTCGTCGTTGCCATGTCATTTTCTTGCGTGTTGCATTTCATCATGTCATCATGTGCATTGCATCATCATGTTTTCAAAACTTGCATCCGTCCGGGTTCCCCCAGTTCTCTCCGTTGTCCGTTCTGAGCCCAACCCCACTTGCACGCGCCCGCGGCATGTCCGAAATAGTATTTTATAAGTGGCTGGAAAATGTTCTTGGATTGGATTGAAATTTGGTGTGCGGTCTTATTATAGTGTAGACAGACCGCCTGTCAAGTTTCATCGCAATCGGAGTTCGTTTGACGCCCCAACGGATATTTATAGTGTCAGTATAGCCGGTCTTTTCGTCGGATGTTTTCGGTCTCCGAAAATAGTGGCCGGGCCTCTCTCTCTTCTCTTCTCTCAGCTCGAGTCCTTCTGCACAGCCCACAAGTTCCAACCGACCCCTCGCGCGCGTGTCCGAAATCTGTCCCGGACAGTCGTTACCGTTGTGTCCGGATCATCCCCAAATGTCTACAAAACATCTCCATTTTCTCTTTTGGACTCCCTAACCCATTTATTCCGGTCCGCCCGATTGCGATCGGAGGATCCAAATCATCCCCTTTCGTATATATATATAGCCCCTAGTCCATTTTGGACCAAACCCTATTTTCTAGCGATCCTTCCCGGTCCAGCCGCCGCCCACCTGGTCTCCTCCTCGTTTTCCCCACCGAGCCAATCACCTTCATCCCTCGATATCAGATCCATCCACAATCCCAGCCTCCTCTGCTCATGCCCGAGGCCTCCTCCTCGACTCACCCCATGTGAGCACAGCGCCCGCTTGCGCTTGGGCCAAGGACCCCGACGGCCACCCCGACAGCCCCCGCCGCCGGCGACAACATCAGCAGCCCCCGCGTCCCCGAGCACCTCTCCTCTCGTTCCCGTAGCGCCCCAGCTCCCTGCCTCCCGTGCTCATCCCCGAGCAAGCAGCTCAGCGCCCCGCCGGCCGCCGCTGAACCAACAGATGAGCGCCGTCGCTCTCTCCCTTGTTCCTCCTCCCTCCCGTGGTTTCCTCTGCCTCTCATCCATCCTCTCTCTTCTCTGTACAGGTGCTCCCCGCGCCATGGAAGCCACCGCAGGCCTCCACGTCGAGCTCCGCCGCCCCTGAGCTCCACCGCGCCGCCGTTGCCCGGATCCGGCGCCGGCCAGTCGGATCCGCCTCGTCTGCTACCTGCACCGCTCGGAGCCGTGCCTTCGTCCGCGCCAAGTCCGCCGCCGTCCTGCTTCGCTAGGTTGGGCACGGGCGCCTGCCTCCTCGCGCGCTTCGCTCGGCCGCCCGCGGCGCGCCCCTGCTCCCATTCCCTGCCGTCGGAGCCGCCCTCCGCTGCTGCCTTGCCGCCGTTCCCCCACGTCCTCTACTTTGTTCGAACCAGAGAAGGGGACGAGCGCCCCTGCGTTGACCCGGCCTCGTTCGGCCTTCCGTGCCAGGTCGCTCGGCCTGCATACATCCGGGTGGGCCTCAGCCTGCTGCGTCCTGCCTTGGCCTCTTCCACCGACCTGGGCTATAGCCCATGGTGAGAAATCCCCCTTCCAGCGCCTGTTCCTGTTAGGCCCGCGACTGGATTCGGCCCAGTGTGTTTTTATTTCCCTGTTGCGATTTTAGCTTTTTGTTCCAGAGGCTGCCAGTTTTACAGAAAAGTCCCCCTAGTTCATGCATTTAATAACTCACTAACCGTGCATCGGTTTAAAATGATTTATATATGAAACTTGCTCAGAATTTTGTCTAGTTTAATAATATGTCATTTCCATCCATGTTTAAAATGCTTAAAATGATGTTTGCTTTAATTTGCTCCTATGCCATGTTAAAATGCTTTAATTCATAACTATTTAACCGTAACTCGGATTTTAATAAACTTTATATGTAAATGGGGTAGAAAAATGCCTAGATTAACATGGTGTACTTATTTTGCATGCTTAACAACTCTAAAATTATGTTTAGGGAAGAACAGTACCAAACCTAAAATGTGCACATGAGGAGTTTCCGGAATTGTTGTTCATTGTTTCCGGCCTCATTTAAACTTGCCTAGATAGGTAGTTTTCATTTGCTTCACCCTCTTGCCATGTTTAACAACATTTAATATTGTTGGGTTCATAACAAGAGAGAACTAAATAAGTCATGTGGTGTTTTCTTCAATATGCCACTCCGTTGCATATTGAGCTCCACTTAATTTGTAGTGTTGTTTGTGCACTTTGCCATGCCATGCCTCATTAAAACGGACATGCATCATAATTGGTTGTGCATCATGCCATGATCATGTGTTGGTTGTTTACTATGTTGTTTGCTTCTTTCCGGTGTTTGCTTCTTCGGGTTGATTCCGGTAACATCGTGGTGTGAGGATTCGTTCGACTTTGTCCGTTTATCTTCCTCATGGACTCGTTCTTCTTCATTGCGGGATTTCAGGCAAGATGATCATACCCTCGAAATCACTTCTATCTTTGCTTGCTAGTTGCTCGCTCTTTTGCTATGCCTATGCTGCGATACCTACCACTTGCTTATCATGCCTCCTACTTTGTTCAACCAAGCCTCTAACCCACCTTGTCCTAGCAAACCATTGATTGCCTATGTTACCGCTTTGCTCAGCCCCTCTTATAGCGTTGTTAGTTGCAGGTGAAGATCGGAGTTCGTTCCTTGTTGGAACGTGGAGATGTTGTTCCTTGTTGGAACATGTTTACTTGTTGGGATATCACAATATATCTTATTTAATTAATGCATCTATATACTTGGTAAAGGGTGGAAGGCTCGGCCTTATGCCTGGTGTTTTGTTCCACTCTTGCCGCCCTAGTTTGCGTCATATCGGTGTTATGTTCCCGGATTTTGCGTTCCTTGCGCGGTTGGGCTATTATGGGAACCCCTTGATAGTTCGCCTTAAGTAAAGCTCTTCCAGCAATGCCCAACATTGGTTTTACCTTTTGCCACCTAGCCTTTTCTTTTCCCTTGGGAGTTGCGCTCCTGAGGGTCATCATTATTTTACCCCCCGGGCCAGTGCTCCTCTGAGTGTTGGTCGACCTGTCCACTGCCGGTGGCCACCAGGGGCAATTCTGGGCTGGCCTACCCGTACCTAAGACAATCTGAGTGTGCCCTGAGAAAGAGATATGTGCAGCTCCTATCGGGATTTGTCGGCACATTCGGGCAGTGTTGCTGGTTTAGTTTTACCCTGTCGAAATGTCTTGTTGTACCGGGATACCGAGTCTGATCGGAATGTCTCGGGAGGAGGTCTATTCCTTCGTTGACCGTGAGAGCTTGTGATGGGCTAAGTTGGGACACCCCTGCAGGGATTTGAACTTTCGAAAGCCGTGCCCGCGGCTATGGGCAGATGGGAATTTGTTAATGTCCGGTTGTAGAAAACCTGAAGTTGACCTTAATTAAAATGAATCAACTGCGTGCGTAACCGTGATGGTCTCTTTCCGGCGGAGTCCGGGAAGTGAACACGGTTGTTGGAGTTATGCTTGATGTAGGTTGCTATAGGATCACTTCTTGATCATAGTTTCTCGACCGTGCTTTGCCTTCTCTTCTCGCTCTCATTTGCGTATGTTAGCCACCATATATGCTAGTCGCTTGCTGCAGCTCCACCTCATACTTTTACCTTACCCATAAGCTTAAATAGTCTTGATCGCGAGGGTGCGAGATTGCTGAGTCCCTGTGGCTCACAGATACTTCCAAAACCAGCTTGCAGGTGTGAGTTCGTGCAGACGACACAACCCAGCTCAGGAGGAGCTCGTTGAAGATCTTGTCCTTTGTATTGTTTCGTTCTAGTTGATCAGTAGTGGAGCCTAGTTGGGGTCGATCAGGGACCTTTGTCGCATTTGGGGTTCTTCTTTTATTTTGGTTCCGTAGTCGGACCTTGATTGTATCTGGATGATGTAATGCTTTATTCATGTAATTGTGTGAAGTGGCGATTGTAAGCCAACTATGTATCTCTTTCCCTTATGTATTACATGGGTTGTGTGAAGATTACCTCACTTGCGACATTGCTTTCAATGCGGTTATGCCTCTAAGTCGTGCTTCGACATGTGGGAGATATAGCCGCATCGAGGGTGTTACAGCTATATTTTAATTGTATGAGATGATCATGTTTTGTAACCGAGTTATCGGCAACTGGCAGGAGCCATAGGCTTGTCACTTTATTGTATGCAATGCAATCGCCTTGTAATTGCTTTACTTTATCACTAAGTGGTAGCGATAGTCGTAGAATCAATAGTTGGCGAGACGACAACGATGCTACGATGGAGATCAAGGTGTCGCGCCGGTGACAATGGTGATCATGATGGTGCTTCGAAGATGGAGATCACAAGCACAAGATGATGATGACCATATCATATCACTTATATTGATTGCCTGTGATATTTATCTTTTATGCATCTTATTTTCCTTTGATTGATGGTAGCATTATAAGATGATCTCTCAATAAATTTCAAGATAAAAGTGTTCTCCCTGAGTATGCACCGTTGCCAAAGTTCGTCGTGCCCAGACACCACGTGATGATCGGGTGTGATAAGCTCTACGTCCATCTACAATGGGTGCAAGCCAGTTTTGCACACGTAGAATACTCAGGCTAAACTTGACAAGTCTAGCATACGCAGATATGGCCTCAGAACACTGAGACCGAACGGTCGAGCGTGAATCATATAGTAGATATGATCAACATAGTGATGTTCACCATTGAAAACTACTCCATTTCACGTGATGATCGGTTATGGTTTAGTTGATTTGGATCACGTGATCACTTAGATGATTAGATGGATGCCTATCTAAGTGGGAGTTCTTAAGTCATATGATTAATTGAACTTTAATTTATCATGAACTTAGTCCTGGTAGTATTACCATATCTATGTCGTAGATCAATAGCTCGCGTTTAGCTCCTCTGTTTTATTTTTGATATGTTCCTAGAGAAAACTAAGTTGAAAGATGTTAGTAGCAATGATGCGGATTGGATCCGTGATCTGAGGATTATCCTCATTGCTGCATAGAAGAATTATGTTCTTGATGCACCGCTAGGTGACAGACCTATTGCAGGAGCAGATGCAAACGTTATGAACGTTCGACTAACTCAATATGATGACTACTTGATAGTTTAGTGCACCATGCTTAACAGCTTAGAATCGAGACTTCAAAGACGTTTTGAACATCATGGATCATATGAGATGTTCCAGGAGTTGAAATTAATATTTCAAGCAAATACCCAAGTTGAGAGATATGAAGTCTCCAACAAGTTCTATAGCTAAAAGATGGAGGAGAATGGCTCAAGCAGTGAGCATGTGCTCAGATTGTCTGGGTACTACAATCGCTTGAATCAAGTGGGAGTTAATCTTACAGATAAAATAGTGATTGACAGAATTCTCTAGTCACCATCACCAAGTTAGTAGAACTTCGTGATGAACTATAGTATGCAAGGGATGAAGAAAACGATTCCCATGTTTTTCATGATGATGAAATCGATGAAGGTAGAAATCAAGAAAGAGCATCAAGTGTTGATGATTAACAGGACCACTAGTTTCAAGAAAAGGGCAAAGGGAAAGAAAGGGAATTTCAAGAAGAACGGCAAGCAAGTTGCTGCTCAAGTGAAGAAGCCCAAGTCTGGACCTAAGCCTGAGACTAAGTGCTTTTACTACAAAGGGACTGGTCACTGGAAGTGGAACTGCCCCAAGTATTCAGCGGATAAGAAGGATGGCAAAGTGAACAATGCTATATTTGATATACATGTTATTGATATGTACCTTAGTAGTGTTTATAGCAACCCCTCGGTATTTGATACTGGTTCAGTTGCTAAGAGTAGTAACTCGAAACAGGAGTTGCAGAATGAACAGAGACTAGTTAAGGGTGAAGTGACGATGTGTGTTGGAAGTGGTTCCAAGATTGATATGATCATCACCGCACACTCCCTATACTTTCGGGATTAGTGTTATTTGGTGTTTGCGTTGAGCATGAATATGATTTGATCATGTTTATTGCAAAACGGTTATTCATTTAAGTTAGAGAATAATTGTTGTTCTGTTTACATGAATAAAACCTTCTATGATCATACACCCAATGAAAATGGTTCATTGGATCTCAATCGTAGTGATACACATAATCATAATATTGAAGCCAAAAAATGCAAAGTTAATAATGATAGTGCAACTTATTTGTGGCACTGCCATTTAGGTCATATTGGTGTAAGGCGCATGAAGAAACTCCATGCTGATGGGCTTTTGGAATCACTTGATTATGAATCATTTTGATGCTTGCGAACCATGCCTCATGGGAAAGATGATCAAGACTCCATTCTCCGGAACAATGGAGCGAGCAACTGACTTATTAGAAATAATACATACTGATGTATGCAGTCCGATGAGTGTTGAAGCTCGCGGCGGGTATCATTATTTTCTGACCTTCACAGATGATTTGAGCAGATATGGGTATATCTACTTGATGAAACATAAGTCTGAAACATTTGAAAATTTCAAAGAACTTCAGAGTGAAGTGGGAAATCATCGTGACAAGAAAATAAAGTTTCTACGATCTGATCGCAGAGACAAATATTTGAGTTACGAGTTTGCTCTTCAATTAAAACAATGTGGAATAGTTTCACAAAATCGTGCCACCTGGAACACCACAGCATAATGGTGTGTCCGAACGTCATACCCGTACTATTATTTGATATAGTGCAATCTATGATGTTTCTTACCGATTAACCACTATAGTTTTAGGGTTATACATTAGAGACAGCTGCATTCACGTTAAAAAGGGCACCATCTAAATTCGTTGAGACGACACCGTATGAACTGTGGTTTGGCAAGAAACCAAAGTTGTCATTTCTTAAAGTTTGGGGTTGCGATGCTTATAAGAAAAGGTTTCATTCTGATAAGTGCAAACCCAAATCGGAGAAATGTGTCTTCATAGGATGCCCAAAGGAGACAGTTGGGTACACCTTCTATCACAGATCCGAAGGCAAGACATTCGTTGCTGTGAATGGATCCTTTCTAGAGAAGGAGTTTCTCTCGAAAGTAGTGAGTGGGAGGAAAGTAGAACTTGATGAGGTAACTGTACCTGCTCCCTTATTGGAAAGTAGATCATCACAGAAATCTATTTTTGTGACTCCTACACCAATTAGTGAGGAAGCTAATGATGATGATCATGTAACTTCAGATCAAGTTACTACCGAACCTCCTAGGTCAACCAGAGTGAGATCCGCACCAGAGTGGTATGGTAATCCTGTTCTGGAGGTCATCTTAATTGACCATGACGAACCTATGAACTATGAGGAAGCGATGATGAGCCCAGATTCCGCGAAATGGTTTGAGGCCATGAAATCTGAGATTGGATCCATGTATGAGAACAAAGTATGGACTTTGATTGACTTGCCCGATGATCGGTGAGTCATTAAGAATAAATGGATCTTCAAGAGGAAGACGGACGCTGATAGTAGTGTTACTATCTACAAAGCTCGAATTGTCGCAAAGTGTTTTCGACAAGTTCAAGGTGTTGACTACGATGAGATTTTCTCACTCGTATCGATGCTTAAAAGTCTGTCCGAATCATGTTAGCAGTTGCCGCATTTTATGAAATCTGGCAAATGGATGTCAAAACTATATTCCTTCATGGATTTCTTAAAAAGAAGAGTTGTATATGATGCAACCAGAAGGTTTTGTCAACCCTAAAGGTGCTAACAAAGT
The DNA here is from genome assembly GCA_034509565.1 of Triticum monococcum. Taxonomy (NCBI): domain Eukaryota; kingdom Viridiplantae; phylum Streptophyta; class Magnoliopsida; order Poales; family Poaceae; genus Triticum; species Triticum monococcum. Next base: position 618,059,603 of record CM067846.1, read on the forward strand.
GAGCAAGCTCCAGCGATCCATCTATGGACTGGTGCAAGCATCTCGGAGTTGGAATATATGCTTTGATAAAGTGATCAAAGTATATGGTTTTATACAGACTTGCGGTGAAGCCTGTATTTACAAGAAAGTCAGTAGGAGCACTACAACATTTCTGATAAGTATATGTGAATGACATATTGTTGATCGGAAAGAATGTAGAATTTTATGGAAAGCATAAAGGAGTATTTGAAAGGAGTTTTTCAAAGAAAGACCTCGATCAAGCTGCTTACACATTGAGCATCAAGATCTATAGAGATAGATCAAGACGCTTGATAAGTTATTTCAATGAGTACATACCTTGACAAGATTTTGAAGTAGTTCAAAATGGAACAGTCAAAGGAGTTCTTGCCTGTGTTGCAAGGTGTGAAGTTGAGTAAAGACTCAAAACCCGACCACAGCAGAAAATAGAAAGAGAATGATAAGTCATTCCCTATGCCTCAGTCATAGATTCTATAAAGTATGCAATGCTGTTTACTAGTCCTATTGTATACCTTAGCATTTTTCTGGCAAGGGAGTACAATAGTGATCTAGGAGTAGATCACTGGACAGCGGTCAAAATTATCCTTAGAGGACTAAGGGAATATTTCTCGGTTATGGAGGTGATAAAGAGTTCGTCGTAAAGCGTTATGTCGATGCAAGCTTTTTACATCGATCTAGATGACTCTAAGTCTCAATCTGGATACATATTGAAAGTGGGAGCAATTAGCTAGAGTAGCTCCGTGTAGAGCATTGTAGACATAGAAATTTGCGAAATACATACGGATCTGAATGTTGCAGACCCATAGACTAAACTTCTCTCACAAGCAAAACATGATCACTCTTTGGGTGTTAATCACATAGCGATGTGAACTAGATTATAGACTCTAGTAAACCCTTTGGGTATTAGTCACATGGAGATGTGAACTAATCACATAAAGATGTGAACTAGATTATCGACTCGAGTGCAAGTGGGAGACTGAAGGAAATATGCCCTAGAGGCAATAATAAAGTTATTATTTATTTCCTTATGTCATGATAAATGTTTATTATTCATGCTAGAATTGTATTAACCGGAAACATGATACATGTGTGAATACATAGACAAACAGAGTGTCACTAGTATGCCTCTACTTGACTAGCTCGTGGATCAAAGATGGTTATGTTTACTAGCCATAGACAAGGAGTTGTTATTTGATTAACGGGATCACATCATTAGGAGAATTATGTGATTGACTTGACCCAATCCGTTAGCTTAGCACTTGATCGTTTAGTTTGTTGCTATTGCTTTCTTCATGACTTATACATGTTCCTATGACTATGAGATTATGCAACTCCCGTTTACTGGAGGAACACTTTGTGTGCTACCAAACGTCACAACGTAACTGTGTGATTATAAAGGTGCTCTACAGGTGTCTCCGAAGGTACTTGTTGGCTTGGCGTATTTTGAGATTAGGTTTTGTCACTCCGATTGTCGGAGAGGTATCTCTGGGCCCACTCGGTAATACACATCACTTAAGCCTTGCAAGCATTGCAACTAATGAGTTAGTTGCAGGATGATGTATTACGGAACGAGTAAAGAGACTTGCCGGTAACGAGATTGAACTAGGTATTCAGATACCGACGATCGAATCTCGGGCAAGTAACATACCGATGACAAAGGGAACAACGTATGTTGTTATGCGGTTTGACCGATAAAGATCTTCATAGAATATGTAGGAGCCAATATGAGCATCCAGGTTCCGCTATTGGTTATTGACCGGAGACGTGTCTCGGTCATGTCTACATAGTTCTCGAACCCATATGGTCCACATGCTTAAAGTTCGATGACGGTTATATTATGAGTTTATGTGTTTTGATGTACCGAAGGTAGTTTGGAGTCCCGTATGAGATCGGAGACATGACGAGGAGTCTCTAAATGATCGAGACGTAAATATCGATATATTGGACGACTATATTCGGACATCGGAAAGTTTTCGAGTGGTTCGGGTATTTTTCGGAGTACTAGGGAGTTACGGGAATACAGGGGAAGAAGTATATAGGCCTTATTGGGCTTTAGGGGAGAGAGAGAGAGAGGCAGGCCACGCGCCCCCAATGGCTAGTCCGAATTGGACTAAGGGGAGGGGCGGTGCCCCCTCCTTCCTTCTCTTCCCTCTTCCCCTTCCTTGTCTCCTACTCCTACAACTTGGAAGGGGAGGAATCCTACTCCCGGTGGGAGTAGGACTCCTCCAGGGCGCGCCATAGAGGACGGCCCTCTCCCCCTCCTCCACTCCTTTATATACGTGGCCAGGGTGCACCCCATAGAGACAACAATTGATCTATTGGATCTCTTAGCCGTGTGCGGTGCCCCCTCCACCATAATCCACCTCGATAATATCGTAGCGGTGCTTAGGCGAAGCCCTGCGTCAGTAGAACATCATCATCGTCACCACGCTGTCGTGCTGACGGAACTCTCCCTCAAAGCTCGCCTGGAACGGAGTTCGAGGGACGTCATCAAGTTGAACGTGTGCAGAACTCGGAGGTGCCGTGCGTTCGGTACTTGATCGGTCGGATCGTGAAGACGTACGACTACATCAACCACGTTGTGCTAACGCTTTTGCTTTCGGTCTACGAGTGTACGTGGACACACTCTCCCCTGTTGTTGCTATGCAACACCATGATCCTGCGTGTGCGTAGGAATTTTTTTGAAATTACTACGTTCCCTAACAACTACGCATCTGCTTGCATCATTGCAGGGTGAAGTGGGCGCTGGTGTGATGCGTTGACTGAGTCGGTGGCACAACCTTCTTATCGCGGTATCCTCTTCCTCCACCTCCCCGAGCTGCTCAAGTTATTCATGTACCCAAAGTTGTTCGCGATGCGGAAGCACCACATCCAACTGCTATCAAACCTCTAGAAGAAAAATTGAGAGCTTGAACGTGTACTACAAAGGTGTTATACTTCACTTGTGGGGAGCATTTCTCTCGGGATCACTGATGAAAAACGATAGTACAACTTCATGTAATTTTTCTATGCAAATAATCAACATTCTCTTGAGCAACATGTTGGCCAAACAAGTTGTGGTGATGTTGTCCTCCTCTGAAACTGACACTTTGATCCCCTCGATGCTATTCACCTGTTATGTCAAGTTCAAGGCCAAAATGTGGTATTTTTGGTCGGCTCTGGAGAACTTGTTCTTTTGTTAGTACATAGTTTGCAACTACTTTGCCACATCAATAGGGCTTTCCTCAACCCGTGCAATGAAGGTGGCTGGTGTGGTCTCTTACAATTAACTCATATGATTCTTGCTTGTCATTGAAAATGTGCAAGTGCTCAGTTTATCACTCTTTTCAAGATTATTCCTATGAAATTCTATGATGGAATTCTAGGCATGGTTTAGCTCGCAAAGCACAACCATATGAAGGTATTCAGAAGTTAAATGATTGGCATTCAAAATGAATGGGAATTCATTCTGTCTACAATGTGAAACTGTATTTGCTATATGTTTGGAACTACACTTGATGCAACCAAAAATTGAACAAACATGCAGTCTAATAGTTCAGTTATTATTTGATCCTTTTGGTGTTCTACTTGAGGAGCCTAGAGGACCTATGCCTAGGAGGGGATGTGACCATAAAATTCCTTTGTTACCAGGAGCTACTCTAGTAAATATACATCCTTAAAGACATTCTCTGAAGCTTAAATACGAGGTGGAGAAGCATGTCTTAGAAATGCGTATTACTAGACAAATTCGTTCAAGTACCAGTCCTTTTGCATCCCGTATTATCATGGTCAACAAGAAGGATGGATCCTGGCGATTGTGTGTTGACTATAAGCATTTGAATGCACCCACTTGCAAAACCAAGTACCCAGTTCGAGTAAATGATGAATTGCTCGATGAGTTACATGACGCTAGTTGGTTTACAAATTGGAACTGAGGGCAAGTTACCATAAAATTATGTTGGCCGAGGGGGGAGAATTCAATACAACTTTTCATACTCATCACATCCATTTTGAATTTGTGGTGATGGCATTTGGATTGACTGGTGCGCCAATAACTTTTCAAAGTTTTATGAATGATATTTTGGCCCTGGTTGGTGTTGTGCCTAGGTATTCTTCCATGACATTATTGATTAAAGTGCAACCTTGCATGATCATTTTGCACGATATGGAGCAAGTTATGTCTCTTTTATACAACATTAGTGGCGAGTTAAGCTATCCAAATTTTCCTTTGCTCAACATGAAATTGATTATCTATGTCATGTTATAAGTGTTACAAGGGTTGTCACAGATGAGTCTAAGGTGGCTGCAGTGAGGGATTGGTCTCAACCAGTAGATATCAAAGAATTGCATGATCTTTTGGGTCTCTCCAATTACTACAGGAAGTTTGTGCACATATGGTACTTTGAGCATAACGTTGTCAAATTTTCTTGCAAACATGTTCCCTTTCTGTGGACTTCTGAAACTGAAGTTGTGTTTCAATCTCTAACAAAATTACTTCTCTTATCTTGGCATTACTAAAATCTACTTTGCAAATCAAAGTGGAGGCTGGTGCATTGGATGTAGGGATTTGTGCATTGTTACTAGAAGAAGACCACTTTCTTGCATTTGCCAGTAGGCCCCTTGGCCCTCACACTAGGGAATTGCCACATATTGGAGAAGCTATTTACAACATGCAGAATTTGTGATATATGCATGGATCATCGTAGCGTGGTCAATTTGATCAATCAACAGCTGCACACACATCGTGGCATCAGAAAGTTTTCTCCAAGTTACTTGGACTACAATTTCGCATCATCTACAAACAGGGTGTTGAGAATAAAGTCGTAGATGCCTTATCGTGTAGGCCACTTGAGGAGACACTTTTTGGTGCTATTTCTAAGTTTCAGCTTGTTTGGGTTGATGATGTGGCTACTACTTATCAAACTAGTCTGGGAGCTTTAAAGCTATTGCAGGAACTTGCCATCAATATTGATGCTTTGCATGTGACACTGGTAGAAAACGAGGCTTCCATACGCCCCCATTAGTCCCCAAAACAATCGAACCGCGACCAAAGGGGTCTTTAGTCGCGGTTCGGGAGAAGACCCGCGACCAACTACCTGGGCCCAGCGCGCTCGGTCGACAGCTGGTGGACGGGAGGGGCTTTAGTCCCGGTTGGCGTGGCCAACCGGGACTAAAGGTCCCAGAAGGCCTTTAGTCGCGGTTGGCCAGGCCAACCGGGACTAAAGCCCATCCAGCTGGGGGACGGGAGGGGCTTTAGTCCCGGTTGGCCTGGCCAACCGCGACTAAAGGCCCATCCCTATATATACTCAGCTCACTTCACTTCACTCGGCTCACTTCACAATTTTCAGAAGGTGGTGGTGGGGTGGTGGTGGGTTTGCTTTTGGTTTCTCCTATGCACACAAGGTGTTTGATGAAATGCCCGAGAGCCTGAAACAAGCCACATTTGAGCTTTCTCATTTATTTTTCCTCCGCGATCGCGGTTAGCAACTCGAACCTTTCATGTGTCATTGATAAAATACGCATGTGTGTAGTTCATTGTTTAATTTGTATTATTTCTAGCTAGTTAGTTTAACAAATGCATGATGGTTAATTATATACTTTATATAATAATAATGCAGATGAATCGGCAATGGATGTACGGTTCCCGACTCTCCGGCGAGTTCACTACGGGTTTGAAAGATTTCCTCGTAGTGGCAAATGCGAACAAGCAGCAAGGTTTTATTATCTGTCCATGTGCTGTCTGTAAGAATGAGAAGGGTTACTCCTCCTCAAGAAGAGTTCACATGGACCTGCTTAAGCATGGTTTCATGCCAAGCTATTATTGTTGGACCAAGCATGGAGAAAGAGGGGTTAGAATGGAAGAAGATGAAGAAGGGGATGATATCGATGACAACTATCGTGATCTTTTCGGTGATACTTTCATGGAGGATGATGTTGAAGGTGTGGAAGGGTTAGGTGAAGGTGAAGAAGAGGCACATGATGAGCCCGCTGATGATCTTGGTCGGACCATTGCTGATGCACGGAGACGCTGCGAAACTGACAAGGAGAGGGAGAATTTGGATCGCATGTTAGAGGATCACAAAAAGTCGTTGTATCCAGGATGCGATAATAGTCTGAAAAAGCTGGGCTGCACACTGGATTTGCTAAAATGGAAGGCACAGGAAGGTGTAGGTGACTCATCATTTGAAAATTTGCTGAAAATATTGAAGAATATGTTGCCGAAGAATAATGAGTTGCCCGCCAGTACATACGAAGCAAAGAAGGTTGTCTGCCCTCTAGGTTTAGAGGTTCAGAAGATACATGCATGCATTAATGACTGCATCCTCTACCGCGGTGAATACGAGAATTTGAATGAATGCCCTGTATGCACTGCATTGCGTTATAAGATCAGAGGCGATGACCCTGGTGACGATGTTGAGGGCGAGAAACCCAGGAAGAGGGTTCCCGCCAAGGTGATGTGGTATGCTCCTATAATACCACGGGTGAAACGTCTGTTCATGAACGAAAAGCATGCCAAGTTGTTGCGATGGCACAAAGAGGACCGTTTGTCCGACGGGCAGTCGAGACACACCGCTGATGGAACGCAATGGAGAAAGATCGACAGAGTTTTCAAAGATTTTGCAGCTGACGCAAGGAACTTAAGATTTGGTCTAAATACTGATGGCATTAATCCTTTTGGCGAGCAGAGCTCCAACCATAGCACCTGGCCCGTGACTCTATGCATCTACAACCTTCCTCCTTGGTTGTGCATGAAGCGGAAGTTCATTATGATGCCAATTCTCATCCAAGGCCCTAAGCAACCCGGTAACGACATCGATGTGTACCTAAGGCCATTAGTTGAAGAACTTTTACAGTTGTGGGCGAAACCTGGTGTACGTGTCTGGGATGAGCACAAAGGAGAGGAATTTGACCTACGAGCGTTGCTTTTTGTAACCATCAACGATTGGCCTGCTCTCAGTAACCTTTCGGGACAGAAAAATAAGGGATACAATGCGTGCACGCACTGCTTACATGAGACTGAAAGTGTACGTTTGGTTAATTGTAAGAAGAACGTGTACCTGGGTCATCGTCGATTTCTTCCCCGAAATCATAACGTAAGAAAGAAAGGCAAGCATTTCAATGGGAAGGCAGATCACCGGCCGAAGCCTGCGGAACGTATTGGTGCTGAGATATTTGATATGGTCAAGGATTTGAAAGTCATCTTTGGAAAGGGTCCTGCCGGACAATCAGTTCCGCGGGGAGTTGACGGGCACGCACCCATGTGGAAGAAGAAATCTATATTTTGGGAGCTAGAATATTGGAAAGTCCTAGATGTCCGCTCTGCAATCGACGTGATGCATGTTACGAAGAATATTTGCGTGAACCTGCTAAGCTTCTTGGGCGTGTATGGGAAGACAAATGATACAAAGGAAGCACGGCAGGACCAGCAACTTTTGAAAGACCCAGATGACCGGCATCCGGAATGGTTTCAAGGTCGTGCCAGCTACGCTCTTACCAAAGAAGAGAAGGTCATTTTTTTGAATGCCTGAGCAGTATGAAGGTCCCGTCTGGCTTCTCGTCGAATATAAAGGGAATAATAAACATGCCGGAGAAAAAGTTCCAAAACCTGAAGTCTCACGACTGCCACGTGATTATGACGCAATTGCTTCCGATTGCTTTGGGGGGGCTCCTACCGGAAAATGTTCGAGTAGCCATTGTGAAGCTATGTGCATTCCTCAATGCAATCTCTCAGAAGGTAATCAATCCAGAAGATCTACCACGGTTACAGAACGATGTGGTCCAATGCCTTGTCAGTTTCGAGTTGGTGTTCCCACCATCCTTCTTCAATATTATGACGCACCTCCTGGTCCACCTAGTCGAAGAGATTTCCATTCTCGGTCCTGTATTTCTACACAATATGTTCCCCTTTGAGAGGTTCATGGGAGTATTAAAGAAATATGTTCGTAACCGTGCTAGGCCAGAAGGAAGCATCTCCAAGGGCCATCAAAATGAGGAGGTAATTGAGTTCTGTATTGACTATGTTCCTGACCTTAAGCTGATTGGTATTCCTCAATCGCGGCACGAGGGGAGACTAAGTGGAAAAGGCAAGATCGGAAGGGATACCACGATATGTATGGACGGTCATTCTATGACTGAAGCACACCACACAGTTCTGCAAAATTCCAGCTTGGTGGCTCCGTACTTCGAGCAATACAAGAATATTTTACGCTCGAACAACCCGGGGAAGCCTGAATCCTGGATTAGAAAGGCCCACATGGAGACTTTCGGCAGTTGGTTGCGAAAACATTTAATGAATGACAATGATGTTGGAGATCAGCTGTACATGTTGGCCAAGAAACCATCTTCGACTATAACGACTTTCCAAGGGTACGAGATAAATGGGAATACATTTTACACCATCGCCCAAGATAAAAAGAGCACCAACCAAAACAGTGGTGTCCGCTTTGATGCAGCAACCGAGAATGGGCAAAAGGTCACATATTATGGTTACATAGAGGAGATATGGGAACTTGACTATGGACCCTCCTTTAAGGTCCCTTTGTTCCGGTGCAAATGGTTCAAGCTAACAAGAGGTGGGGTAAAGGTGGACGAGCAATACGGAATGACAATGGTGGATTTCAACAATCTTGGTTACCTTGACGAACCACTCGTCCTTGCCAAAGATGTCGCTCAGGTTTTTTATTTGAAGGACATGAGTAGCAAACCGAGGAAACGGAAAGATAAGAAATCGATCGTAAGCAAGCAGGGACGTACAAGGGAAGAATTTATGTGTAATAATTTATTGTACCAAACTTTGTATTTGGTCGAACCTTCAAGGGATTTTAAAATGAATTAGTTTTATTTTTCTGATTTTTTTGATATATAATTGTATTTTTAAGATTTTAAAATGTCAGAAGATTTTAAAAAAGGAGAAAGGAAGAAAGGAAGAAAAAAAGAAGAAAAACAAGAAAAAGGAAGAAACAAACAGAAGAAAAAAACAGAAGAAAAAAGGAAGAAAAAAACAGAAGAAAAACAAGAATTTAAAATGAATTAGTTTTATTTTTCTGATTTTTTTGATATATAAATGAAACAAAAAAAGGAGGAAGAAGAAAAGAAAGAAGAAAAAAAGGAAGAAGAAAAAACAAGAAAGAAAAAGGAAGAAGAAAAAAAATGAAAACCAAATAAAAACCAAATGAAAACCAAAAGAAAGAAGAAAGAAAAAGGAAGAAGAAAAAAAGAAGAAGAAAGGAAGAAGAAGAAAGAAAGTAAAAAGAAAAAGGAAAGAAGAAGAAAGAAAGAATAGAAAGGAAGAAGAAGAAAGGAAGAAGAAGAAAGAAAGAAGAAGAAAGAAAGAAGAAGAAAGAAAGAAAAAAGAAAAAGGAAGAAGAAGAAAGAAAGAAGAAAGGAAGAAGAAGAAAGGAAGAAGAAGATAGAAAGAAGAAGAAAGGAAGAAGAAGAAAGAAAGAAGAAGAAAGGAAAAAGGAAGAAGAAAAAACTCAAGAAAAACAAAAGAAAACAAAAAAACAGAAGAAAAACAAAGGAAGAAGAAAAAAAACAAAAGAAAACAAAAAAACAAACAGAAGAAAAAAACAATAAAAAGGAGGAAGAAGAAAAGAAAGAAGAAAAAAAGGAAGAAGAAAAAACAAGAAAGAAAAAGGAAGAAGAAAAAAAATGAAAACCAAATAAAAACCAAATGAAAACCAAAAGAAAGAAGAAAGAAAAAGGAAGAAGAAAAAAAGAAGAAGAAAGGAAGAAGAAAGGAAGAAGAAGAAAGAAAGTAAAAAAGAAAAAGGAAAGAAGAAGAAAGAAAGAATAGAAAGGAAGAAGAAGAAAGGAAGAAGAAGAAAGAAAGAAAGAAGAAGAAAGAAAGAAAAAAGAAAAAGGAAGAAGAAGAAAGAAAGAAGAAAGGAAGAAGAAGAAAGGAAGAAGAAGAAAGAAAGAAGAAGAAAGGAAGAAGAAGAAAGAAAGAAGAAGAAAGGAAGAAGGAAGAAGAAAAAACTCAAGAAAAACAAAAGAAAACAAAAAAACAGAAGAAAAACAAAGGAAGAAGAAAAAAACAAAAGAAAACAAAAAAACAAACAGAAGAAAAAAACAATAAAAAGGAGGAAGAAGAAAAGAAAGAAGAAAAAAAGGAAGAAGAAAAAACAAGAAAGAAAAAGGAAGAAGAAAAAAAATGAAAACCAAATAAAAACCAAATGAAAACCAAAAGAAAGAAGAAAGAAAAAGGAAGAAGAAAAAAAGAAGAAGAAAGGAAGAAGAAAGGAAGAAGAAGAAAGAAATTAAAAGAAAAAGGAAAGAAGAAGAAAGAAAGAATAGAAAGGAAGAAGAAGAAAGAAAGAAGAAGAAAGAAAGAAGAAGAAAGAAAGAAAAAAGAAAAAGGAAGAAGAAGAAAGAAAGAAGAAAGGAAGAAGAAGAAAGGAAGAAGAAGAAAGAAAGAAGAAGAAAGGAAGAAGAAAAAGAAGAAAAACAAGAAAAAGGAAAAAACAAACAGAAGAAAAAAACAGAAGAAAAAAGGAAGAAAAAAACAGAAGAAAAACAAGATTTTAAAATGAATTAGTTTTATTTTCTGATTTTTTTGATATATAATTGTATTTTTAAGATTTTAAAATGAATTAGAAACAAAATAATATAAACTTTAATAAAATAAAATAATTATCATAAAGTAAAATAAATAAGTAATTATCATAAAGTAAAAATAAATAAGTAATTAGAAGCAAAATAAAATAAAATAAATAAGTTTTTTGTTGTAAGTAGAAACAAAACAAAATAAATAAAGCAAAAATGAAAACAAAAAACAGGCAAAAAATAAAGAATATGCCACCTACTGGGCCACCACGGCCTGAATACGACTAGAAACCCATTAATGGGCCAGGATTCAGGCCCGCAGAAGGCCCAGTAGGCCCACAGGCACATAGTAACAGAATAGGCCCGTAAGCCTGCATTCGAGAGGAGCTCGAAGTGGTGAGCGCAGCCGCGCTTATAAACCACTGTCGAAGCCTCTCGGCTAGCGAGGTGGGACTAAACATCCCACCGCACCGCGCCAGTTCAGCACAGACCCTTTAGTCCCGGCTGGGGAGGCGGACCGCGACTAAAGGGTACCCTTTAGTCGCGGTTGTTGTCCCCAACCGCGACTAAAGGGTCTTTCTGTGCGGGAAAGGAAGCGGCGCCAAAACCCTTTAGTCGCGGTTGGGGAGGGGGACCGCGACTAAAGGGTACCTTTAGTCGCGGTCCTCCTCCCCAACCGCGACTAAAGGTGCGTCTATATATACTGCACTTAGCCGATCTCCTCTGTCTCCCCAACGCCGATCGACGCCGACGCCGAAGCCCTGCCCCGACGCCGAAGCCCTGCCCCGACGCCGACGCCGAAGCCCTGCGCGCCGCCGCCCCCGTCCCCAGTAAGTGCCGCCTCCGCCCGTGCCTGCCCTTGCTCACCGCCCTTGCCCGCCGCCCTGCCGCCCGCCGCCCGACGCCCTGCCGCCCGCCGCCCGACGCCCTGCCGCCCTCCGCCCGCCGCTCGCCGCCCGCCACCCTGCCTGCCGTCCTCCGCAGGAAGAAAGAAAGAATAGAAAGGAAGAAGAAGAAAGGAAGAAGAAGAAAGAAAGAAGAAGAAAGAAAGAAAAAAGAAAAAGGAGGAAGAAGAAAGAAAGAAGAAAGGAAGAAGAAGAAAGGAAGAAGAAGAAAGAAAGAAGAAGAAAGGAAAAAGGAAGAAGAAAAAACTCAAGAAAAACAAAAGAAAACAAAAAAACAGAAGAAAAACAAAGGAAGAAGAAAAAAACAAAAGAAAACAAAAAAACAAACAGAAGAAAAAAACAAAAAAAAGGAGGAAGAAGAAAAGAAAGAAGAAAAAAAGGAAGAAGAAAAAACAAGAAAGAAAAAGGAAGAAAAAAAAAATGAAAACCAAATAAAAACCAAATGAAAACCAAAATAAAGAAGAAAGAAAAAGGAAGAAGAAAAAAAGAAGAAGAAAGGAAGAAGAAGAAAGAAAGTAAAAAGAAAAAGGAAAGAAGAAGAAAGAAAGAATAGAAAGGAAGAAGAAGAAAGGAAGAAGAAGAAAGAAAGAAGAAGAAAGAAAGAAGAAGAAAGAAAGAAAAAAGAAAAAGGAAGAATAAGAAAGAAAGAAGAAAGGAAGAAGAAGAAATGAAGAAGAAGAAAGAGAAGAAGAAAGGAAAAAGGAAGAAGAAGAAAGGAAGAAGAAGAAAGAGGAAGAAGAAAGGAAGAAGAAGAAAAAAAGAATTTTTACTTAAAGAATCTTATTTTTTAATTCCTCCTCCTCTATGTCCCCTTAATCTTATTTTTTAATTCCTTTATACTTAAAGAATTTTTACTACATGCAGGAGTGACATATGGCGGACGACAGAACCGAGCCGCTTAGGGATCCGGAGGCTGAACGTTATTTAATGGACATCATCAACAACGAGATTCCTTATGTGCCGGACTCAGAATATGAGCAACAAGAGGATGTAGTCTCTTCTTATATGAACCTTGACGGTGACGATGATCGAGAAGGTGAAGGAACGGACATTGTCGACGGAGGTCAACCGTCAACAACCGACGATCTCCAATTGCAAGAAGCAACCACCTCCGGCGAGGTATATATATACATTGAGAGCCTCTCGTGATACAAACTTACTGAAATGTGAATACATATGTATTAACGCGCGCGACTCTCTTTCTTTTTTTAGCCCTCCGGATCGAGTACGACAAAGCAGCGTGGCAAATCCAAGGCGATGAAAACAGGAGAAACATATGCCATTGAGTCTGTCAGTGAAACCGGCAAGCCCCTACAGCACACCTCAAAGTTTGTCAACCAATGCGGAGTCGTTGTTAGAGACAACGTCCCGATCACCGTCCAGGAATGGAAAGAGCCAAAGAAGGCACGTCTTGGTTTCAGTTTTGTCGACAAGAGAACGAAAAAGGATTGCTGGAGAAAGCTTATGGAACATTTCATTCTACCTCCGGAATACAACAAAGTCGATGAATTCGGTAACGAGGTTCCGGGTGGACGTCAGAGGAGGAGGCTAGTTAAAGAGTTCGCTCTTCAGAAGATGGCCGATGCATTCCGGAACTTCAAGAAAAATTTAACCCGTGACTATGTCAACAAGGGCAAGACTCCAGATTTCAATGGACAATATGAGAAACTGAAAGATGATTGGCCAGAATTTGTGAGGCAAAAGCAATCGGACCATTTCAAGGAAATATCGAAAAAAATAAGGATAATGCGGCTAAGAAAAAGTACCATCATATTATGGGGCCAGGAGGATACCGCCTTGCGGACCCTAGGTGGCAGAAGATGGAGGAGGACCTGAGGGTGCGAGGAATCCCTCTAGGTACAGAGGGATGGGACCCAAGGGCCAAAAGCTGGTGGTACGGGCATGGGGGATCGCTAGACCCGGAGACAGGGGTGTGTGTTCACCGGCATCGACGCTTTGCTCCGACCCAAGCCCTTATTGACGCAATGACCCAAGCTCAAGCGGGCTTGATCAAGTTCAACAGAGAGAAAGACGCACTGACTTTAGCCCCCGGGAATGATGAACACGGAGGACGTGTACGAGGCAAAGGCAAAGTTTCGTGGAAAGTAGGGTTTTCCCAGGACAATGACCCGTACGGTTACAGAAGCCGTAAGAGAAAGACGGACCGGGATGCAGATCTTATGACGAAGTTTGCATCGGAACTCCATGAGTTGAAGCAGACCGTGCATGAACTATTGAAAGAAAAATCGGCTGCAGGGCCGCATGAAGATCATGAAGCGGATTGCGGAAGCCAGCAGCGGAGAAGCAGCGTGGCTTCCACGGATGTCCCGCCTGGTGCTAGTGCACCGATGATCGAGATTCGTGCACCGGAGCCTCACTACCCCGTGGATGATGTAAAGAAGATGAAAGACTGTGATCTGCATTATCCCGTGGGGAACGTTTCCACGAAGGTAGCTAGCGGCAGTGCTTTACCCTGTAAACCTGGAGCACTCCACCACAACAACCCCATTCCATATGGCTATGCTTGTGTCACGGTGGAAGACATAGTCCAAGGGTTTGAGGACCTGGAGATTGACAAACCTACACCCGAAGGGGATAGCAGACTTGGAGATGTCAAGCGTCAGTTCATTCTATGGAAAAAGAAGTACATAGTGTTTCCAGACGAGGCGCCAAGGCTAGCAAGTCCACCCCCTCCGATGGTGGTGGTGGTGGTGGCGGTGGTGGCGGTGGTGGTGGTCGTGGTGGTTCACCTACACCTCCTTCACGCCATTCGACGCCGTCCCCCGATCCACAACCTCCGGCGGGTACGACGCCCCCCAATCCTCCTTCAGCGGGTACGATGCCCCCCAATCCACCTCCGGCGGGTACGACGCCCCCCAATCCTCCTCCGGCGGGTACGACGCCCCCCAATCCACCTCCGGCAAAGAAGCAGAAGCAGGCGGACATCAAGGAAACCTGCTCCTGGACTATTAACCCGGACCCTTATGTACCTAAGACCACAAGGGTACCGGAGCCATCGCTGAAGCCTCTCCTCCCAAGGCCTGGGGAACTTAGTGAAGCTGACCTCACATTGGCCGCGTCTACTGATTATGAGAAATGGAAGGCGGATATGAAGGCGAAAAAAGTGCCTGAGCCCAAGCAAGTATTCACTGAGAAGCAAAAGAAGTGGGCTAAGGATTTTTTGACGACACCGTCCCAAGCCGAGCTGAATATGCCTGACGACTATGGACATGAACTTCGTAGGCAAGCAAAAATATTGAAGGAGGAAGAAAGTAAAAAAAGCGGGAAACAAGTTGACCAGCTCGGGATGCAGAAGAAACAATCGATCCCCCCGCTCATAGTGAAAGTCGGTCCGGAAGAGGACCCCGAGATCATAGCAGCTGCGGCAGCACTTGGATTGACTGTAGCGGCTGCCATGAAACAAGCGTCCGAGATGGGTTTGACTGTTCGTGCCTTCTTAGACCTTGAGGATGCGCCTGCAGGTGAGATAACATTACAATATGTGCGGAAGGGGCCTCTCGTCGAGCCTGAGAAGGAAAATAGTCTACCAACACAAATGCGAAATCTGCTACGTTGGTACAAGCAATTCATAACATGGGCCGACAAAGAATATGTTTATGCGGATGTTACACATGAGCATCACATCAAACGGTACTCTGTAGAAGTTCATATGAGTGAATTATTCCAGCTGTTCAATCTGCGCGCCCTCGACAAATCTATGCTGAGTTGCTACGTTCTGTAAGTGATTTATTTCTACCTCATCTCGTTCTTCATTGCCTGCACTATATATATATATTGTCCTAACTATATTGTTGCGTACGCTATTATGCAGATTGAAGATTTGGGAATGCAAAATAAGAAACATCCATGATGTTGGGTTCATTGACCCACATATCGTTAATGGACATGTGTTAGAACATCACCCCAAAGACATGGAGAAAGACCTGTACAAGTTTCTTAAAAAGCATCAACTCAAAAGTCATATTCTATTTCCTTACCATTTTGGGTGAGTGTTTCTCTCTTGTGCCCATTCTATTTTGTTTACTCCATGCATGGTATGTCTAATCGATGAGTTATGCATGACTGTGCATGTAACGTGTCCGCAGGTTCCACTGGATTCTGCTAAATATTGAACTTCACACCTCCACAGTTCTAATCATGGACTCTAAGGATTCGGATCCAAAGCGTTGGGCCGACATGAGAAAAATGCTGCAAAAGTAATTATTTTCAATCATTTGAGCTCTATATCGATCGGTCTCTTCATTTCCTAATATCAACTAACTAATAAATCCCTTATTCATTTAATTTTCTTTGCCCTGTAGGGTTTGGAGACGGTTCTCAGAAGAAACTGTCGGTGAATTCAAACATGAGCTAGATTTCAGAAAGTTAGTTAATGTGGATAAGCAGCCATCGGGGACCGATCTATGTGGATACTATGTTTGTGAGAACATCCGGAGACAAACCACTGAGCGGAAGGCATCAGCTAGCGTGCGGAACGCGACGGATAACTTGCGGAGGAGGCTTAGTCCAGAAGCTCGCTTCCGACCAATTCAAGAAGAATTAGCAGGATTTTTCATGAGGGAAGTCATCAATCCTAAAGGACAACACTATACCGAGGACGAAGAAATTTATATGCATACCCGAGGTTGAAACTTGTTCGAAGTTGTATATGGTCATCCATCCTAATTGTATATGGAAACTTGTTTGAAGTTGTATATGGTCACCCGAGATTGAATATATATTATATATTCCTCTTGAATTCTTCTTGTTTGAAATTTCATATGCATGTATATAGAAGCGTAGAATATGTGTACTGAAACTTCATCAAAAATAAAATAAAACACAAAATAAAATATAAAACAAATAAAACACTACAAATTAAAAAGAAACCAGGTTTAGGGGGGCTAAAACCCTAAACCTGCGGAGGAGGCCTTTAGTCCCGGTTGGCCACGAGAGCCGGGACTAAAGGTCCTCGGCCCCGACGGACCACGGGCGCCCACGTGGCGGGCCTTTGGTCCCGGTCAGCCACAAGAACCGGGACTAAAGACTTTTGTCGCGGTCCGTAAGAGCCGCGGCTAAAGGGGGGGGGGGGGGTCTTTAGTCGCGCTTATTTAGTCCCGGTTGCACAGCCGGGACTAAAGGCTGTTGCGAACCGGGACTAAAAGGCTGTTGCCCACAAGTTCCAACCGACCCCTCGCGCGCGTGTCCGAAATCTGTCCCGGACAGTCGTTACCGTTGTGTCCGGATCATCCCCAAATATCTACAAAACATCTCCATTTTCTCTTTTGGACTCCCTAACCCATTTATTCCGGTCCACCCGATTGCGATCGGAGGATCCAAATCATCCCCTTTCGTATATATATATAGCCCCTAGTCCATTTTGGACCAAACCCTATTTTCTAGCGATCCTTCCCGGTCCAGCCGCCGCCCACCTGGTCTCCTCCTCGTTTTCCCCACCGAGCCAATCACCTTCATCCCTCGATATCAGATCCATCCACAATCCCAGCCTCCTCTGCTCATGCCCGAGGCCTCCTCCTCGACTCACCCCGTGTGAGCACAGCGCCCGCTTGCGCTTGGGCCAAGGACCCCGACGGCCACCCCGACAGCCCCCGCCGCCGGCGACAACATCAGCAGCCCCCGCGTCCCCGAGCACCTCTCCTCTCGTTCCCGTAGCGCCCCAGCTCCCTGCCTCCCGTGCTCGTCCCCGAGCAAGCAGCTCAGCGCCCCGCCGGCCGCCGCTGAACCAACAGATGAGCGCCGTCGCTCTCTCCCTTGTTCCTCCTCCCTCCCGTGGTTTCCTCTGCCTCTCATCCATCCTCTCTCTTCTCTGTACAGGTGCTCCCCGCGCCATGGAAGCCACCGCAGGCCTCCACGTCGAGCTCCGCCGCCCCTGAGCTCCACCGCGCCGCCGTTGCCCGGATCCGGCGCCGGCCAGTCGGATCCGCCTCGTCTGCTACCTGCACCGCTCGGAGCCGTGCCTTCGTCCGCGCCAAGTCCGCCGCCGTCCTGCTTCGCTAGGTTGGGCACGGGCGCCTGCCTCCTCGCGCGCTTCGCTCGGCCGCCCGCGGCGCGCCCCTGCTCCCATTCCCTGCCGTCGGAGCCGCCCTCCGCTGCTGCCTTGCCGCCGTTCCCCCACGTCCTCTACTTCGTACGAACCAGAGAAGGGGACGAGCGCACCTGCGTTGACCCGGCCTCGTTCGGCCTTCCGTGCCAGGTCGCTCGGCCTGCATACATCCGGGTGGGCCTCAGCCTGCTGCGTCCTGCCTTGGCCTCTTCCACCGACCTGGGCTATAGCCCATGGTGAGAAATCCCCCTTCCAGCGCCTGTTCCTGTTAGGCCCGCGACTGGATTCGGCCCAGTGTGTTTTTATTTCCCTGTTGCGATTTTAGCTTTTTGTTCCAGAGGCTGCCAGTTTTACAGAAAAGTCCCCCTAGTTCATGCATTTAATAACTCACTAATCGTGCATCGGTTTAAAATGATTTATATATGAAACTTGCTCAGAATTTTGTCTAGTTTAATAATATGTCATTTCCATCCATGTTTAAAATGCTTAAAATGATGTTTGCTTTAATTTGCTCCTATGCCATGTTAAAATGCTTTAATTCATAACTATTTAACCGTAACTCGGATTTTAATAAACTTTATATGTAAATGGGGTAGAAAAATGCCTAGATTAACATGGTGTACTTATTTTGCATGCTTAACAACTCTAAAATTATGTTTAGGGCAGAACAGTACCAAACCTAAAATGTGCACATGAGGAGTTTCCGGAATTGTTGTTCATTGTTTCCGGCCTCATTTAAACTTGCCTAGATAGGTAGTTTTCATTTGCTTCACCCTCTTGCCATGTTTAACAACATTTAATATTGTTGGGTTCATAACAAGAGAGAACTAAATAAGTCATGTGGTGTTTTCTTCAATATGCCACTCCGTTGCATATTGAGCTCCACTTAATTTGTAGTGTTGTTTGTGCACTTTGCCATGCCATGCCTCATTAAACCGGACATGCATCATAATTGGTTGTGCATCATGCCATGATCATGTGTTGGTTGTTTACTATGTTGTTTGCTTCTTTCCGGTGTTTGCTTCTTCGGGTTGATTCCGGTAACATCGTGTTGTGAGGATTCGTTCGACTTTGTCCGTTTATCTTCCTCATGGACTCGTTCTTCTTCATTGCGGGATTTCAGGCAAGATGATCATACCCTCGAAATCACTTCTATCTTTGCTTTCTAGTTGCTCGCTCTTTTGCTATGCCTATGCTGCGATACCTACCACTTGCTTATCATGCCTCCTACTTTGTTCAACCAAGCCTCTAACCCACCTTGTCCTAGCAAACCATTGATTGCCTATGTTACCGCTTTGCTCAGCCCCTCTTATAGCGTTGTTAGTTGCAGGTGAAGATCGGAGTTCGTTCCTTGTTGGAACGTGGAGATGTTGTTCCTTGTTGGAACATGTTTACTTGTTGGGATATCACAATATATCTTATTTAATTAATGCATCTATATACTTGGTAAAGGGTGGAAGGCTCGGCCTTATGCCTGGTGTTTTGTTCCACTCTTGCCGCCCTAGTTTGCGTCATATCGGTGTTATGTTCCCGGATTTTGCGTTCCTTGCGCGGTTGGGCTATTATGGGAACCCCTTGACAGTTCGCCTTAAGTAAAGCTCTTCCAGCAATGCCCAACATTGGTTTTACCTTTTGCCACCTAGCCTTTTCTTTTCCCTTGGGAGTTGCGCTCCTGAGGGTCATCATTATTTTACCCCCCCGGGCCAGTGCTCCTTTGAGTGTTGGTCCACCTGTCCACTGCCGGCGGCCACCAGGGGCAATTCTGGGCTGGCCTACCCGTACCTAAGACAATCTGAGTGTGCCCTGAGAAAGAGATATGTGCAGCTCCTATCGGGATTTGTCGGCACATTCGGGCGGTGTTGCTGGTTTAGTTTTACCCTGTCGAAATGTCTTGTTGTACCGGGATACCGAGTCTGATCGGAATGTCTCGGGAGGAGGTCTATTCCTTCGTTGACCATGAGAGCTTGTGATGGGCTAAGTTGGGACACCCCTGCAGGGATTTGAACTTTCGAAAGCCGTGCCCGCGGCTATGGGCAGATGGGAATGTGTTAATGTCCAGTTGTAGAAAACCTGAAGTTGACCTTAATTAAAATGAATCAACTGCGTGCGTAACCGTGATGGTCTCTTTCCGGCGGAGTCCGGGAAGTGAACACGGTTGTTGGAGTTATGCTTGACGTAGGTTGCTATAGGATCACTTCTTGATCATAGTTTCTCGACCGTGCTTTGCCTTCTCTTCTCGCTCTCATTTGCGTATGTTAGCCACCATATATGTTAGTCGCTTGCTGCAGCTCCACCTCATACTTTTACCTTACCCATAAGCTTAAATAGTCTTGATCGCGAGGGTGCGAGATTGCTGAGTCCCTGTGGCTCACAGATACTTCCAAAACCAGCTTGCAGGTGTCGATGAGTTCGTGCAGACGACACAACCCAGCTCAGGAGGAGCTCGTTGAAGATCTTGTCCTTTGTATTGTTTCGTTCTAGTTGATCAGTAGTGGAGCCTAGTTGGGGTCGATCAGGGACCTTTGTCGCATTTGGGGTTCTTCTTTTATTTTGGTTCCGTAGTCGGACCTTGATTGTATCTGGATGATGTAATGCTTTATTCATGTAATTGTGTGAAGTGGCGATTGTAAGCCAACTATGTATCTCTTTCCCTTATGTATTACATGGGTTGTGTGAAGATTACCTCACTTGCGACATTGCTTTCAATGCGGTTATGCCTCTAAGTCGTGCTTCGACATGTGGGAGATATAGCCGCATCGAGGGTGTTACAGCTATATTTTAATTGTATGAGATGATCATGTTTTGTAACCGAGTTATCGGCAACTGGCAGGAGCCATAGGCTTGTCACTTTATTGTATGCAATGCAATCGCCTTGTAATTGCTTTACTTTATCACTAAGTGGTAGCGATAGTCGTAGAATCAATAGTTGGCGAGACGACAACGATGCTACGATGGAGATCAAGGTGTCGCGCCGGTGACAATGGTGATCATGATGGTGCTTCGAAGATGGAGATCACAAGCACAAGATGATGATGACCATATCATATCACTTATATTGATTGCCTGTGATATTTATCTTTTATGCATCTTATTTTCCTTTGATTGATGGTAGCATTATAAGATGATCTCTCAATAAATTTCAAGATAAAAGTGTTCTCCCTGAGTATGCACCGTTGCCAAAGTTCGTCGTGCCCAGACACCACGTGATGATCGGGTGTGATAAGCTCTACGTCCATCTACAATGGGTGCAAGCCAGTTTTGCACACGTAGAATACTCAGGCTAAACTTGACAAGTCTAACATATGCAGATATGGCCTCAGAACACTGAGACCGAACGGTCGAGCGTGAATCATATAGTAGATATGATCAACATAGTGATGTTCACCATTGAAAACTACTCCATTTCACGTGATGATCGGTTATGGTTTAGTTGATTTGGATCACGTGATCACTTAGATGATTAGATGGATGCCTATCTAAGTGGGAGTTCTTAAGTCATATGATTAATTGAACTTTAATTTATCATGAACTTAGTCCTGGTAGTATTACCATATCTATGTCGTAGATCAATAGCTCGCGTTTAGCTCCTCTGTTTTATTTTTGATATGTTCCTAGAGAAAACTAAGTTGAAAGATGTTAGTAGCAATGATGCGGATTGGATCCGTGATCTGAGGATTATCCTCATTGCTGCATAGAAGAATTATGTTCTTGATGCACCGCTAGGTGACAGACCTATTGCAGGAGCAGATGCAAACGTTATGAACGTTCGACTAACTCAATATGATGACTACTTGATAGTTTAGTGCACCATGCTTAACAGCTTAGAATCGAGACTTCAAAGACGTTTTGAACATCATGGATCATATGAGATGTTCCAGGAGTTGAAATTAATATTTCAAGCAAATACCCAAGTTGAGAGATATGAAGTCTCCAACAAGTTCTATAGCTAAAAGATGGAGGAGAATGGCTCAAGCAGTGAGCATGTGCTCAGATTGTCTGGGTACTACAATCGCTTGAATCAAGTGGGAGTTAATCTTACAGATAAAATAGTGATTGACAGAATTCTCTAGTCACCATCACCAAGTTAGTAGAACTTCGTGATGAACTATAGTATGCAAGGGATGAAGAAAACGATTCCCATGTTTTTCATGATGATGAAATCGATGAAGGTAGAAATCAAGAAAGAGCATCAAGTGTTGATGATTAACAGGACCACTAGTTTCAAGAAAAGGGCAAAGGGAAAGAAAGGGAATTTCAAGAAGAACGGCAAGCAAGTTGCTGCTCAAGTGAAGAAGCCCAAGTATGGACCTAAGCCTGAGACTAAGTGCTTTTACTACAAAGGGACTGGTCACTGGAAGTGGAACTGCCCCAAGTATTCAGCGGATAAGAAGGATGGCAAAGTGAACAATGCTATATTTGATATACATGTTATTGATATGTAATTTAGTAGTGTTTATAGCAACCCCTCGGTATTTGATACTGGTTCAGTTGCTAAGAGTAGTAACTCGAAACAGGAGTTGCAGAATGAACAGAGACTAGTTAAGGGTGAAGTGACGATGTGTGTTGGAAGTGGTTCCAAGATTGATATGATCATCACCGCACACTCCCTATACTTTCGGGATTAGTGTTATTTGGTGTTTGCGTTGAGCATGAATATGATTTGATCATGTTTATTGCAAAACGGTTATTCATTTAAGTTAGAGAATAATTGTTGTTCTGTTTACATGAATAAAACCTTCTATGATCATACACCCAATGAAAATGGTTCATTGGATCTCAATCGTAGTGATACACATAATCATAATATTGAAGCCAAAAAATGCAAAGTTAATAATGATAGTGCAACTTATTTGTGGCACTGCCATTTAGGTCATATTGGTGTAAGGCGCATGAAGAAACTCCATGCTGATGGGCTTTTGGAATCACTTGATTATGAATCATTTTGATGCTTGCGAACCATGCCTCATGGGAAAGATGATCAAGACTCCATTCTCCGGAACAATGGAGCGAGCAACTGACTTATTAGAAATAATACATACTGATGTATGCAGTCCGATGAGTGTTGAAGCTCGCGTCGGGTATCATTATTTTCTGACCTTCACAGATGATTTGAGCAGATATGGTATATCTACTTGATGAAATATAAGTCTGAAACATTTGAAAATTTCAAAGAACTTCAGAGTGAAGTGGAAAATCATCGTGACAAGAAAATAAAGTTTCTACGATCTGATCGCAGAGACAAATATTTGAGTTACGAGTTTGCTCTTCAATTAAAACAATGTGGAATAGTTTCACAAAATCGTGCCACCTGGAACACCACAGCATAATGGTGTGTCCGAACGTCATACCCGTACTATTATTTGATATAGTGCAATCTATGATGTTTCTTACCGATTAACCACTATAGTTTTAGGGTTATACATTAGAGACAGCTGCATTCACGTTAAAAAGGGCACCATCTAAATTCGTTGAGACGACACCGTATGAACTGTGGTTTGGCAAGAAACCAAAGTTGTCATTTCTTAAAGTTTGGGGTTGCGATGCTTATAAGAAAAGGTTTCATTCTGATAAGTGCAAACCCAAATCGGAGAAATGTGTCTTCATAGGATGCCCAAAGGAGACAGTTGGGTACACCTTCTATCACAGATCCGAAGGCAAGACATTCGTTGCTGTGAATGGATCCTTTCTAGAGAAGGAGTTTCTCTCGAAAGTAGTGAGTGGGAGGAAAGTAGAACTTGATGAGGTAACTGTACCTGCTCCCTTATTGGAAAGTAGATCATCACAGAAATCTATTTTTGTGACTCCTACACCAATTAGTGAGGAAGCTAATGATGATGATCATGTAACTTCAGATCAAGTTACTACCGAACCTCCTAGGTCAACCAGAGTGAGATCCGCACCAGAGTGGTATGGTAATCCTGTTCTGGAGGTCATCTTAATTGACCATGACGAACCTATGAACTATGAGGAAGCGATGATGAGCCCAGATTCCGCGAAATGGTTTGAGGCCATGAAATCTGAGATTGGATCCATGTATGAGAACAAAGTATGGACTTTGATTGACTTGCCCGATGATCGGTGAGTCATTAAGAATAAATGGATCTTCAAGAGGAAGACGGACGCTGATAGTAGTGTTACTATCTACAAAGCTCGAATTGTCGCAAAGTGTTTTCGACAAGTTCAAGGTGTTGACTACGATGAGATTTTCTCACTCGTATCGATGCTTAAAAGTCTGTCCGAATCATGTTAGCAGTTGCCGCATTTTATGAAATCTGGCAAATGGATGTCAAAACTATATTCCTTCATGGATTTCTTAAAAAGAAGAGTTGTATATGATGCAACCAAAAGGTTTTGTCAACCCTAAAGGTGCTAACAAAGTGAGCAAGCTCCAGCGATCCATCTATGGACTGGTGCAAGCATCTCGGAGTTGGAATATATGCTTTGATAAAGTGATCAAAGTATATGGTTTTATACAGACTTGCGGTGAAGCCTGTATTTACAAGAAAGTCAGTAGGAGCACTACAACATTTCTGATAAGTATATGTGAATGACATATTGTTGATCGGAAAGAATGTAGAATTTTATGGAAAGCATAAAGGAGTATTTGAAAGGAGTTTTTCAAAGAAAGACCTCGATCAAGCTGCTTACACATTGAGCATCAAGATCTATAGAGATAGATCAAGACGCTTGATAAGTTATTTCAATGAGTACATACCTTGACAAGATTTTGAAGTAGTTCAAAATGGAACAGTCAAAGGAGTTCTTGCCTGTGTTGCAAGGTGTGAAGTTGAGTAAAGACTCAAAACCCGACCACAGCAGAAAATAGAAAGAGAATGATAAGTCATTCCCTATGCCTCAGTCATAGATTCTATAAAGTATGCAATGTTGTTTACTAGTCCTATTGTATACCTTAGCATTTTTCTGGCAAGGGAGTACAATAGTGATCTAGGAGTAGATCACTGGACAGCGGTCAAAATTATCCTTAGAGGACTAAGGAAATATTTCTCGGTTATGGAGGTGATAAAGAGTTCGTCGTAAAGCGTTATGTCGATGCAAGCTTTTTACATCGATCTAGATGACTCTAAGTCTCAATCTGGATACATATTGAAAGTGGGAGCAATTAGCTAGAGTAGCTCCGTGTAGAGCATTGTAGACATAGAAATTTGCGAAATACATACGGATCTGAATGTTGCAGACCCATAGACTAAACTTCTCTCACAAGCAAAACATGATCACTCTTTGGGTGTTAATCACATAGCGATGTGAACTAGATTATAGACTCTAGTAAACCCTTTGGGTATTAGTCACATGGAGATGTGAACTAATCACATAAAGATGTGAACTAGATTATCGACTCTAGTGCAAGTGGGAGACTGAAGGAAATATGCCCTAGAGGCAATAATAAAGTTATTATTTATTTCCTTATGTCATGATAAATGTTTATTATTCATGCTAGAATTGTATTAACCGGAAACATGATACATGTGTGAATACATAGACAAACAGAGTGTCACTAGTATGCCTCTACTTGACTAGCTCGTGGATCAAAGATGGTTATGTTTACTAGCCATAGACAAGGAGTTGTTATTTGATTAACGGGATCACATCATTAGGAGAATTATGTGATTGACTTGACCCAATCCGTTAGCTTAGCACTTGATCGTTTAGTTTGTTGCTATTGCTTTCTTCATGACTTATACATGTTCCTATGACTATGAGATTATGCAACTCCCGTTTACTGGAGGAACACTTTGTGTGCTACCAAACGTCACAACGTAACTGTGTGATTATAAAGGTGCTCTACAGGTGTCTCCGAAGGTACTTGTTGGCTTGGCGTATTTTGAGATTAGGTTTTGTCACTCCGATTGTCGGAGAGGTATCTCTGGGCCCACTCGGTAATACACATCACTTAAGCCTTGCAAGCATTGTAACTAATGAGTTAGTTGCAGGATGATGTATTACGGAACGAGTAAAGAGACTTGCCGGTAACGAGATTGAACTAGGTATTCAGATACCGACGATCGAATCTCGGGCAAGTAACATACCGATGACAAAGGGAACAACGTATGTTGTTATGCGGTTTGACCGATAAAGATCTTCGTAGAATATGTAGGAGCCAATATGAGCATCCAGGTTCCACTATTGGTTATTGACCGGAGACGTGTCTCGGTCATGTCTACATAGTTCTCGAACCCGTATGGTCCACATGCTTAAAGTTCGATGACGGTTATATTATGAGTTTATGTGTTTTGATGTACCGAAGGTAGTTTGGAGTCCCGTATGAGATCGGAGACATGACGAGGAGTCTCTAAATGATCGAGACGTAAATATCGATATATTGGACGACTATATTCGGACATCGGAAAGGTTTCGAGTGGTTCGGGTATTTTTCGGAGTACTGGGGAGTTACGGGAATACAGGGGAAGAAGTATATAGGCCTTATTGGGCTTTAGGGGAGAGAGAGAGAGAGAGGCAGGCCACGCGCCCCCAATGGCTAGTCCGAATTGGACTAAGGGGAGGGGCGGTGCCCCCTCCTTCCTTCTCTTCCCTCTTCCCCTTCCTTGTCTCCTACTCCTACAACTTGGAAGGGGAGGAATCCTACTCCCGGTGGGAGTAGGACTCCTCCAGGGCGCGCCATAGAGGACGGCCCTCTCCCCCTCCTCCACTCCTTTATATACGTGGCCAGGGTGCACCCCATAGAGACAACAATTGATCTATTGGATCTCTTAGCCGTGTGCGGTGCCCCCTCCACCATAATCCACCTCGATAATATCGTAGCGGTGCTTAGGCGAAGCCCTGCGTCAGTAGAACATCATCATCGTCACCACGTTGTCGTGCTGACGGAACTCTCCCTCAAAGCTCGCCTGGATCGGAGTTCGAGGGACGTCATCAAGTTGAACGTGTGCAGAACTCGGAGGTGCCGTGCGTTCGGTACTTGATCGGTCGGATCGTGAAGACGTACGACTACATCAACCACGTTGTGCTAACGCTTTTGCTTTCGGTCTACGAGTGTACGTGGACACACTCTCCACTGTTGTTGCTATGCAACACCATGATCCTGCGTGTGCGTAGGAATTTTTTTGAAATTACTACGTTCCCTAACAACTACGCATCTGCTTGCATCATTGCAGGGTGAAGTGGGCGCTGGTGTGATGCGTTGACTGAGTCGGTGGCACAACCTTCTTATCGCGGTATCCTCTTCCTCCACCTCCCCGAGCTGCTCAAGTTATTCATGTACCCAAAGTTGTTCGCGATGCGGAAGCACCACATCCAACTGCTATCAAACCTCTAGAAGAAAAATTGAGAGCTTGAACGTGTACTACAAAGGTGTTATACTTCACTTGTGGGGAGCATTTCTCTCGGGATCATTGATGAAAAACGATAGTACAACTTCATGTAATTTTTCTATGCAAATAATCAACATTCTCTTGAGCAACATGTTGGCCAAACAAGTTGTGGTGATGTTGTCCTCCTCTGAAACTGACACTTTGATCCCCTCGATGCTATTCACCTGTTATGTCAAGTTCAAGGCCAAAATGTGGTATTTTTGGTCGGCTATGGAGAACTTGTTCTTTTGTTAGTACATAGTTTGCAACTACTTTGCCACATCAATAGTGCTTTCCTCAACCCGTGCAATGAAGGTGGCTGGTGTGGTCTCTTACAATTAACTCATATGATTCTTGCTTGTCATTGAAAATGTGCAAGTGCTCGGTTTATCACTCTTTTCAAGATTATTCCTATGAAATTCTATGATGGAATTCTAGGCATGGTTTAGCTCGCAAAGCACAACCATATGAAGGTATTCAGAAGTTAAATGATTGGCATTCAAAATGAATGGGAATTCATTCTGTCTACAATGTGAAACTGTATTTGCTATATGTTTGGAACTACACTTGATGCAACCAAAAATTGAACAAACATGCAGTCTAATAGTTCAGTTATTATTTGATCCTTTTGGTGTTCTACTTGAGGAGCCTAGAGGACCTATGCCTAGGAGGGGATGTGACCATAAAATTCCTTTGTTACCAGGAGCTACTCTAGTAAATATACATCCTTAAAGACATTCTCTGAAGCTTAAATACGAGGTGGAGAAGCATGTCTTAGAAATGCGTATTACTAGACAAATTCGTTCAAGTACCAGTCCTTTTGCATCCCGTATTATCATGGTCAACAAGAAGGATGGATCCTGGCGATTGTGTGTTGACTATAAGCATTTGAATGCACCCACTTGCAAAACCAAGTACCCCGTTCGAGTAAATGATGAATTGCTCGATGAGTTACATGACGCTAGTTGGTTTACAAATTGGAACTGAGGGCAAGTTACCATAAAATTATGTTGGCCGAGGGGGGAGAATTCAATACAACTTTTCATACTCATCACATCCATTTTGAATTTGTGGTGATGGCATTTGGATTGACTGGTGCGCCAATAACTTTTCAAAGTTTTATGAATGATATTTTGGCCCTGGTTGGTGTTGTGCCTAGGTATTCTTCCATGACATTATTGATTAAAGTGCAACCTTGCATGATCATTTTGCACGATATGGAGCAAGTTATGTCTCTTTTATACAACATTAGTGGCGAGTTAAGCTATCCAAATTTTCCTTTGCTCAACATGAAATTGATTATCTATGTCATGTTATAAGTGTTACAAGGGTTGTCACAGATGAGTCTAAGGTGGCTGCAGTGAGGGATTGGTCTCAACCAGTAGATATCAAAGAATTGCATGATCTTTTGGGTCTCTCCAATTACTACAGGAAGTTTGTGCACATATGGTACTTTGAGCATAACGTTGTCAAATTTTCTTGCAAACATGTTCCCTTTCTGTGGACTTCTGAAACTGAAGTTGTGTTTCAATCTCTAACAAAATTACTTCTCTTATCTTGGCATTACTAAAATCTACTTTGCAAATCAAAGTGGAGGCTGGTGCATTGGATGTAGGGATTTGTGCATTGTTACTAGAAGAAGACCACTTTCTTGCATTTGCCAGTAGGCCCCTTGGCCCTCACACTAGGGAATTGCCACATATTGGAGAAGCTATTTACAACATGCAGAATTTGTGATATATGCATGGATCATCGTAGCGTGGTCAATTTGATCAATCAACAGCTGCACACACATCGTGGCATCAGAAAGTTTTCTCCAAGTTACTTGGACTACAATTTCGCATCATCTACAAACAGGGTGTTGAGAATAAAGTCGTAGATGCCTTATCGTGTAGGCCACTTGAGGAGACACTTTTTGGTGCTATTTCTAAGTTTCAGCTTGTTTGGGTTGATGATGTGGCTACTACTTATCAAACTAGTCTGGGAGCTTTAAAGCTATTGCAGGAACTTGCCATCAATATTGATGCTTTGCATGTGATTCTCTATATGTGTGTGTCACCTTTTCAATTACAGAATGGTATGATTCGCTATAAGTAACACACATGTTGCTAGCTGAGTCTACTCTACATGTGACTATTACCCAAGCTTTGCATGCTACTCCAGCTAGGTGTCGCATATCAAAAAATTGTTTTGTTTGGAAGGCATGAAGGAGTTTGTCCATGAGTTCGTCCAAGCTTGCTCTATTTGTGAGCAGTCTAAGCCCGACAACTCTCGTCATCCAAGATTACTTCAACTTTGCTTGTTCGAAAGGAATCTAGATAGTTAATTACTATGGATTCCGTGGTCGGTCTTCCTTGCTCAGGACATTTTCATGATATTATGGTTGTGGTTGATAAGCTCTACAAATATGCTCGTTTTGTTGGCTTGTCACCCCTTCACGGCTTCTTCTGTGGCCCCAGTCATCATGGATCAAATATACAGGTTGCATGGGTTCCTACGTGCCGTTGTTACATACCTAGACCCAATTTTTCTATGCTTTCGTAATGTTTGTGGTGATTTCTTTACCAGAAATCAATGGGAAGCATGTTGTTTTGGGCATCTCCAACATTGACCCGCAAATTTACTGCGGCATCCGTCCGCGGTCAGGGAGGCGGGGACCAGTTCATGGACATGGATGCGGGACATGGCGATCCAACACTACCTGCATACATTTTAACCATTGTTTGAACTAATCGGACGAAATTAATGCAAACACATCGGATTTCATACAAACCGGACGAAATTCATTACATTTTGGACAATTTTTAACTAAACCCTACTCTAAACCTAATCTAAATGACCGTCGGCGATCGTTCCACATGTCCGTCCATGAGCCCTGGAAAACGAAGCTCCAGCTCTTGTCTTTGCCTTCTCCAGTTCCACCTCGGGCTCTCTCCGGCTCAGCCTTTGTAGCCTTCGCCTCCGCAGCCACGAGCCTCGGGAAGTGAAGTTTTCTGCCTCCACGTTACCGCCAAGCGGTTAATGGGACGACGATGTTGAGCCCAACAATCTTGGCTTCAACAGGAGGGGAGAAGTTGTGGCCTTCTTGAGACCCGGGTGGCGGGGACCCACCATGCACTACTCTTCCTAGGTGTCGGTGGTGCCTGTGGACGTGCTAGCTTCGTGGTCGTAGTAGCGGTGTGCGACTTTGGCGGAGATGGTGATGTACTCCTCATCGTTGCCCTTACCGAACACCTCATCTACCGCCTCGTCCATCTACTTGTAGGCAGCTTCCAATTCCGCCTGATGGAGGCGGTACCGCCAGCAGTCGCGGCGGATGTCGTGGGCGGAGCGATACAAGTCGAGCAGCATCTCCTGCTCCGCCACGTCCACGTCCAGTGTGATGGGCGTGCCGGGAGCAAGTTGCTCTTCTGCATGCCGGTGCTCGCCGAGGAGGCCGAGGTTGTAGGCCTGGTTGGCTTGTGACTGCTGGAACATGGCCTACCGCTCCTCCCGCACCATGTCTGTGTAATGGGCACGGGCCTCATCAATGGTGATGCCAGCATGCACCGGCGAGGAGGGTGGCGCTGGCTCATCCCCCATTGGGGTGTGGTCGGCCTTCGTCTGCTTGCCGGCCTGCTAGCTAGCAGCAATGGTAGCCATCTCCTTTTTCTCCGATGAGAGGGTGTCCTAGAGAGCTTTGGAGCACGAGGAAGCCATGGCAGACATGGTGCGGAGAGGGGAAAGGGGCCAGAGGAGGTTGACATAGCCTATGGCCGGGGTTGGAGTTTATATAGCGGGCGGATGGCAATGGGCCACGACGGTGTGGTTAATGGTGTGCGGCAGACGGGCGAACGGGTGACGTCGGAGTAGGTTTCTTGGCAACCACATAATATTAATGTATGGCAATGGACCGGCGGGGTGTCGTTTGAACGCGGAGAAGCCGCCTGCACCGGGAAGCGGCGCAGGCGGCGCTCTCTCGGTCGACGCGCCACTTCAATTCTAGCAGGAGTGAGAGGTCACGTCTGCTCGGGCATGAGTGCGGCATTGACGCTCTAGAGCGGCGCTGACTGTTTCGGGCAGGAAGCGTGCGCGGGTGAGGGAGGTGGTTAATGGTGGGCCAGGGCAGTTAGAAGCGCGATGTGGCAGCGGTCCGAACACCCGCATAGCCACCCTAGTTTGTCTCTGGATTACGGGAAAAAGTGCGTCCAGACCTCCAAGTAGACCGACACTGGACCACATTGGATGGCAAAACACGTTCCGATCGCACGGTCGAACGGTTGCGCGTCGTTTAAGGATCAGCATTGGAGATGCCCTTAGAAAACTATTTACAGTCATTTTTGGGGGTTGCTATTACAATCAATCATTGATGACAATTTGTGTAGATAATTACAACGAGATATTGAAAGAGAGCAATGTGATCCTCCTCCCAATTAACTATTTACAATCAATTAAGCAATTTGAATATTTTGTGTAGATAATTACTGTACAAAGAGAATTTGAAAGAGAGCAATGTGCTCCTCCTCCTAACGAAGACGATCGGCGTGACGAAATCAGCAAGGGTAATGCGCCTTGAGATGCGCTTGCATGCATGGGGAGTCCTTCCAAACCCTAGCGTGCATCTTGAGCAGCTCCTTGGCCTTGGCCCTGGCCCGCTCGCCGGCGTCCACCTGTAGAACCAGCAGCAGCTTGGCCACCACGCCGACCGCTAGCATCTCCTGCAGCACGGCAGGCGTCGGCGAGTGCCTCGCCACGGCGTGCAGAGCGCGCACCGCGCTCTCGGTTGTGGTCAGTGAGATCCGCATAGCCTTCTTGGCCACGACGGCCAGCCCCGCCGGGTGCGCCACCAGGTCCGACCGCCCCTCCGCACAGCCGCAGAGATGGTCGATGGCCACCACGGCCAGCTCGGTCGGGTGCCGTCCACCCTCGTCGAGGAGCAGCTCCACCAGCACAGTCATCGCGCCGGCCTCCACGGCCTTGACGCGGTTCCGGCCCCATGGGCACAGCCGGCACAGCACGTGCAGCGCCGCCTTCACCGCCTTGGTGGACACCCTGTCGGACACCACGCGCACCACCTCCAGCACCACCTCGGTCCTCACCGCCATGAGACGCGCCGGCTCCATCACAGACACCATCGCCTTGAGCAGGAGGATGCCGTAACAGCGGGACCGGTAGCTGGGTCGCCGCAGCATGTACACCAGGGTGTCCAGGAAGTCTCCGTTTTTCTCGAGGATCCGGACCAGGCTCTTCTTGGACGGCTTGAGCGAGCAGATGACGCTGAGCGCATCCTCCTCTGGCGAGCTCGTGGACGACGGGGAATCCAGAGACAGTTCTAACAAATCTTCTGCCGACTTGGACGTGGTGGCATGGTTCCTGAAGACGGAGACGAGAAACTCGACGGCCCCGGGCGTGGCCTCGACACAGCGCCTATTGCGGTCGCTCTCGGCGATGATGGACTTGATCTCCCGGAGCGCTGCCAGCTCCTTCTGCCTGCCCGCACCATGGCCCTCTTCGACGATAGCGGCGACGCGGCCGGCGTCGAGGGGCAGGCGCGGGGTGGGGAAGCGCTCGACGGCGTGCAGGGCGCACCAGGCCTGGGTGAGGCGGCGGAGCGTGTGGTTGGGCGTGGCCTCCCGGTCTGCCTCGGCGAGCTTTTGCTGCGTGACGGGGCAGGTGGCGTGGCCGTCGGAGAGCCAGCGCTCGATGCTGCTGCGGTCGTAGGTGATGCCGGTGGCGAGCGTGACGGGGTCCCGCATGATCTCCAGCGAGATCGGGCACAGGAAGTACGGCGGCACCTCCACCGACGATCCCTCCATCGCCGTAGCCTGCTGTAAGATCCAAGAAGAAGCTAGGTCGCGAAAGATTACTCGGGAAATGGATCTGGTGGAGAGCGGAAGAAGCTGACCAAGTT
The DNA here is from genome assembly GCA_034509565.1 of Triticum monococcum. Lineage (NCBI taxonomy): Eukaryota > Viridiplantae > Streptophyta > Magnoliopsida > Poales > Poaceae > Triticum > Triticum monococcum. Next base: position 618,092,330 of record CM067846.1, read on the forward strand.
GCCGTAGAGTTGAACAAAGGGGAGAGGAAGCAGGTGTGCGTTTTATAGGGGTGGCAGGGAGGCGAAGAAGTCCACGCGTGTTCACAAGAGATTAGAGATTATTGCATGGAATGACACAGTAAAACGGGTTGGGTTGGGTTGGGTTCAATTGGATTGACTTGGGGGGTCGGTGTTGAGCTGGCCCACGGCGCTGACCACGAGATGAGAGCGGCTCCACGTTTTGACTTTGTGATTCATCCTTCTATTATCGATCGACCCCTTGCTTGGTCCTTTCTGTTCTTCTACTCCTTTGCGCTTGAAAGATTCCGTTTCTGTGGGCATGAAACACCGGTACCGTTGAAGTTTAGCCACTGCATGCGTAGATTGGTTGAAGAGTAATTTTCGCCAGCTCCCTGCTCTTAGTTTATTTTGACTTTGCACGGAACGATATCGATGGCCTGATCAAATGGATAAAATTAGTGGTGTAATAGAGAAGATGTCTCCGGTACGTACCTGCTGATCATTCTCTGCAAACTGTGGGAATGAATATCCTACACTGCGCTGAAATTTCAACCGATCTCCGCTTTTTTCTTCAATAACTGATTGCTTTTTCTAGGGAAATCAAAATTTCACTGAGATTGCACTTTCAAGTCTCAGTCAAATAGCATAGCATATAAAAAAAGAAAAAAGGGTTAAAAAGAAAATTTTCACGGATCTCCATGCAAAATCTTATGAGCATAGCATCGACTAAGACTTGATTAAATCTGAGATTTAGCAACATGTTTTGAAACTATGCAACCATTCTATTATTGGTAATGTGCATAACTATTTTTCTGGTCCTTTTACTTTTTTTAAGTTGGTTTGTTGAACTTTAAATATACGAGTTGCACGTCCCGAAATTAGTAAGATGTATACTTAAAACTTTGAATAATTCAGTTCTACTACTAATATATTTGATGGTTTACTTTTATTTTCAAATTTTATTTTGGCCAGTTGCACATCATAAATATAATAGACTGGTTCGACATTTTCAAAATGAGCATTTGTGTAGTGTGCAATGATTTTTGTGTTATTTGTATGCTTTTCATATTTTTTATGGATGATATTTTCCCCCCTTTATTGTTGTTGATTGAATCTTTGGGATTTTTCTATGTACTAATATCTTTTCCATGCTACTAAGTATATTTGTGCATATTTATTGTGCTTTATTTCCACATTCTCATTTGGTCGATCACATGTTCAAAGTACCAATCAGACTCTTTTTAGAAAACAATTCTAGTGTGCACACCAGTATAAAATGTGGATGCAACAGATCGCATTATGTGAAATTCAGAAAGCTTTGCAGTTTAATCGTGGCACATTTATTTGTAGGAGCTAAGCTAATGTTTGTTTAGTAAAAGAGCAATGCTATTCCTACTTATGGATTTTATAAAAACTTTACGTATAGTAGTTCAACCTAATGAGGGTTAGCTAAAAGTGCGGGGGAAGTTAAGGGCTAAATTAAACTAGTGCTTATAGTTTTTGTCAACGTGTTATTACGTGCGTAGGAATATGATGTTTGTTAAGAAAAAAGATTTGTCTGTTCCAAAATCAAATGGATAACTAACGAAAACCACATGTCATTGACTCATTGTATACCATGGGCTACCGGGGCGGCCGACGAGGATGACGATGCCAGGGCGTTCGACCGGTCGCGCTGTTCCTGCCGCAGCTGACAACGAAGTGGACGATCGATGGCGTATAAGTGTGTCGTTTACGGCCAAATTAAATCAAGAAAACCTTTTTTTCCTACTACTATTCGCCGCCGCAGCCGCAATCGGAGCATTCAAGGTTCAAGCGAAGCTACCGCTGACCGACAGACAGGGCCATGGATGCATGCATGCATGCATGCAGGCGCTGCCGATATCATCGCCAGCGACGCGTGGTAGCCAGCACTCACGGCAGCTTCCGGCCGCACGCGACCGGGCCCACATGTCGGCGAGGTTTGACCGCTCCGGCGTTCCTTCAACGCACGCGCTCGTAAACTATTTCCACGTGCTGTTTTTAAAGACAAGGAATCCGGCGCATTTGTACTACCAGTAGTTTCTACACTTTGTATGCTCCAGCCTTTGTATATTCGTCACGTGCCGACCGTGCATGCATGTTCCCTTCTCTGGTTTCCATCACGTTGAAAGGTTCCTTCCTGCTCTTCCTACTAGTACGTGCGTCATGTTTCCTACGACGTACTCCAAGCCGATCGCCAACCATGATCGAATCACAGAAAGACCCGGCATGTATTGGTATTTGGTAGTATGTTATTGCTATTGCATGTGACCAACTCGGCCGAGGGCTGCTGAGTTAGAACGATCATGACCTAACTACGTCGACCAGCTCTCCTACCACAGGCGCTCAGTCGTATTTAAGGTGACGAACTGTTCTTTTTTGATCAGGAGGTGAGGAACTGTTCTAGTGGCTCTACTGTTTCAAAGAGGAGCTTTGGATGGAATCTCGCACTTCTACACCCAGCCTAATTCTACAATTTTTTGCCGTGTTGCTTTCTCTTTGTATATTTTTATTTCACTGTACATTAACAAAATAGAGAAAACTAGAAAGAAGATGCCACGCGACATGGAAGATGGACCAGGGCCGGGTCGTCAAAATCAAAGGCCCTTTACGAAACACCAAAACAGGGCCTACCTTAATACCCCCTCCGTTCTTAAATATAAGTCTTTTTAGACATTTCAGATGGACTATAACATACATATGTACGTAGACATATTTTAGAGTGTAGATTCACTCACTTTGCTTCGTATGTAGTCACTTGTTGGAATCCCTAAAAACACTTATATTATGGAACGGAGGGAGTAGAAAACTAAATCAGTAATAATGTTACGAGGATCTCCTATTCCCCGCATAGGGCAACTCGCATCGCCCAAACGCGCACCTCCTGCTCCCACGCGAGTGCCCATGCTTTTATTTTTGTTTCTCTATATCCTTATTTCTCTTGTGCTTTTGTATTTTTGCTTCTTTAGAAAAGTTGGGATTTCAAAAGATGTTCTCAAATTTGAAAAAGAAATCAATTTCATAAAATATTCACAAACTATATTTTTTTCCTGGAATTCAAAAAATGTTTCAATTTAAAAAATCGCAAATTTAAAAAATGCTCTCTGGTTTTGAAAAAGTTCACAGATTTTATAATGTGATCACAAATTTTCAAATTATTTTGAGTTTCAAAAACAATGTTCAAGATTTTGGAAAAATATTCATTTATTGAAAAAACATGATTTTTCAAAAACAATGTTCAAGATTGTGAGTCTGGTTCCCCATTAACGGCGGTGGTGAGCTTGGATTGGGGAGGCGGAGCGGTACAACAAAAATCGACAAGATTACAGTGGGTGAAATAAGAAGAGAATAAGTGGTTTAATGATTTAAAAGTCAACAATGGGGAGATCCTAAAGATATATGTTACTCCCTCCGTTTTTATTTACTTCGCATATTAGAGTTGATTGAAGTCAAACTTCGTAAAGTTTGACCAAGTTTATAGAAAATAATATAAACATTTATCATAACAAATTTATACTATGTGAAAGTACATTCAATAATAAATCTAATGATGTTGATTTATTATCGTATATGTTAATATTTTTGTTTATAAAATTGGTCAAAGTTTACAAAGCTTGACTTTGACCAAAGCTAATACACGAACTAAATAAAAACGGAGGGAGTACATAATTGGTGTTAAGTCACTAGAATATGTATGCTCTGTTGCAACGCACAGAAAATTAGCAAGGTAATATCAACGGGAGTCATAGAACTTGCTCTGGACATTCAGTTTGGTGCTAAAACTTTAAAAATACGGGTTTATGGTCACCTAACTTGCAATCTCATGCAAATACGGTCACAAAGCATGTACGCCGGCATATCCGCTGCTTGCATGGCGTGCCACGTGTGCATCTCCCCACTGTCAGCGTCTAGTGACGCAGGCGCTAGGTATGATGTTCTTTTTTTCAGAAACACCCTCAGCTTGTTCAAATGATTCACACAATTACATCTGTATAAATTTTTTTTTGAAACGGAATTACATCTGTATAAATGATTCACACGTAATAAGTACTACTGCAATTGCCTCTGTCCTCTTCAATTCCCGCCGCGCGTGCTAACCACCAGAATGAACGTCCTTTGATGTCTAATACAGAGATGCATATGCTATTATATTGGTCAACTGACAAATAAATTCCTTATTTCAGTCGGGACAACCGTATACAAAGACGCCACCGATGTCAGCAATAAGCTTGCTCTAATATCGAGTTATATAAACGAATTCAGAGGGTGAGCGAATTTATTTCCATTCCTCTCAAAAGATCTCGGTTGGTTTGAATTCCTATTTCAAAGTGGACTTGGATCACTTAAAATTAAAATCCAATTTTGTACTGTAGCGGTAGGTCAGTTTTCTTCACACATCTAGGCCTAGAGTTCAAATCATGAGGCAATTAGTCAATTTTGTATATCGCAGAGAAAGGCAATTTTATACTGCTGTGGTAGGTCATTTTGATTATTTTTGTATCGAATATGTGTTTTGGCAAAAATATAACCTACACAAGATTTGAACCTGGTCCAGTTGCTACCTAATTAATGGGCCATTTGCTAGCTATACTTTTTATCTAAATTTTTACATTTTAAATTATTTGAATTTAAAATGTAAAAATCTAGATAAAAAATATAGCTAGCAACTGGCCCATATTTTTTTATCTAGATTTTTACATTTTAAATTATTTGAATTCAAACAAATAAGGCAATGACGACTACTCGAGGGTGAGCAGATTTTTTTCGCTTGAATTTATTGAAACGGATTTTGAAATTGCACTAAAAATATGTATAATTGGTAGGCACTGCACTGTAAATATCAGCTAAAATTGCAAAAGTTTAGTGGTCGAGACCATCGGAATCAACATGAAGAACCATGCTTTCTCTATAAAATAAAAGATGATGCATCTCTTCATAGACATGAAAATGTGCTCGGTGCAGTGGTTGGCACAGGGCATGTTTGTACATGACGACGTGAAATTGGACGAATTAGACTACAAGGAAAAACACAACGCAGCGGCAGCGACAGTCCACTGGCCTTTATTCATCTAACAAACTGTCAAGTGGGACCCACACGTGCTACTGCACAACTAAATATAGAGCAGAGGTGTTTCCAAAAAAACATGCGCACACTTGCTCCTGTCACTTCTGGTGATATTACCTCAAAATTAGCCAGTAGAGTTAAGTTCTCGTTGAGAAGTTCGATGCTATGTCTTGGCGATGTGTCCTTTCCACGCGCAGTCTGGTAAAACTGGCCCTTGCGGCCCTTTTGAAGTGTATTGCTACTGCATTTAAGCTGACTGCTCTTCCATCCGTTTGCCGGCATTGAGCAGGCACATCGGCCGAGAAGGCCACTTCGGACACCCACATTTAAACCATCGCTTGGCCCGGAGGGCGCCCTATATATAAGCATGGCCACACAATACAAAAATACTGCACCACCTTTTTTTTCGAAAAGGAGAGAGAGCCCCGGCCTTTGTATCAGAACGATGCATACGGCCATATTATTAAAAATAATCCAAAAGATTCCACAAAGGTCTTCCGCTCTGAAAAGCAAAAAAGCTCACAAAGAGCAAAAGAACATAATAGGAAAAGCCACAACCGGCAGACAAAATAAATAAGATAGGAACCTAAAAACCTATCCTATTACATGACCGCCATCCAAACCGGTTGAAGATATCCCGAGCTAGCATCTCCGAACAGACAGATACAGTAACCAAACGCTTCCTGGCCTCCGTCGGAGTGAGTAACGACCACATATGGATCAATGTAGTGGCCTGGAAGAGGACGTGGAGTATCTACACCCGAGCTCAAATGAGCTCGGGTGAACAGTAAAATCAAAAGACATTTTACAAATGTTCAAAAAATTCTGAATTTTTTTTGTGATAAATTTTGACAAATGTTCTAACTGCTTGTAAAATTTCATCTTCAGATCACATTCGTGGAAGGCGTGACAAAAAAAAACAAAATCGATGCTATGAAAATGCTACTTTCAAAGCATTTCAGAGCACTGATTTTGTTTTTTTGCCACGCCTTGTACGGATGTGATATGAAGATGAAATTTTGCAAATAGTTAGAATATTTGTCAATGTTTATCACAAAAAAATTTCAGAATTTTTTGAGCATTTTTAAAATACATTTTGATTTTACTGTTCACCCGAGCTCATTTGAGCTCGGGCTGAGAAAGGACTTTCCGCCTGGAAGATAACCTGCAATAAATGAATATTTATTGTTCTGTTAAAAACCAAATCGTTTCTGCAGTTCCAAACAGCCCATAATAAAGCACATACTCCAACACGTATATGTCTCGCACTCTCGAAGCCTAACCCATCTAACCACATCCCAAATAACGCGTTAATGGTATTCGGAGGAGTAATATTAAAAGCTAAGTGCACCGCCCGCCATAATTTTTTTGCCAAAGGACAATCGAGAAAGAGGTGTTTGATGGACTCATCCTTATCACAGAAACTACACCTTGTAGATCCTGTCCAATTGCGTTTCACCAGATTATCCTTAGTTAGAATGACTTGTTTATGTACAAACCACATAAACACTTTGATTTTTAAAGGCACTTTGATTTTCCACACATGTTTCGAACGAGGAATCACACTAGAGTTGATAACATCCAAATACATGGACTTAACCGAAAACTCTCCATTTTGTGCGAGCTTCCAAATCAACCGGTCTGGTTGTTGGGAAAGCTCGACCTCCATCAGTCGTCGTACTAAGTGTAACCAAGCTTCCCAACGATTTCCCGCTAGCATTCTTCTGAATTGGATATTCAGAGGGTTAGACTGTAATACTGTTGCAATATAAGCTTCTCTTCGCTGCACAATATTATAGAGAGAGGGATACTGGAGTGCAAGGGGCGTCTCCCCAAGTCAAGTGTCCTCCCAGAACCTCGTGGTAGTACCATTTCCAACGACAAATTTTGTCCTGTTGAAAAAGGCTGATTTCACTCTCATCAGTCCTTTCCAAAAAGGCGAATCAGTCGGCCTCACTGTCACCTGGGACAATGTTTTGGAGTTAAGGTACTTATTGCGCAATATTTGCGCCCACGTGGCATCCGTCTCTACAGATAGCTTAAACAACCATTTGCTGAGTAAACATCTGTTCTTCACCTCTAGGTTTTCAATACCGAGACCCCCTTGGTCTTTCGTCTGCAAATGATATCCCATTTCGCGAGTCTGTATTTTCGTTTTAATTCATCACTTTGCCAGAAGAATCGAGATCTAAAGAAGTCTAGTCTTTTCCTGACACCCACTGGTATCTCGAAAAAAGACAAAAGAAACATTGGCATACTTGTAAGAACCGAATTAATGAGGATTAACCGGCCTCCGTATGACATAAGCTTGCCCTTCCAGCAACTTAGTTTCTTTTCAACTCGATCTTCGATACACTTCCACTCTTTGTTGGAAAGCTTGCGGTGGTGAATTGGTATACCCAAATATGTGAACGGTAAAGATCCCAATTCGCATCTGAACAATTGTTTGTAAGCATCTTGTTCCTCTTTGGCACTTCCAAAACAGAACAATTCACTTTTGTGAAAGTTAATCTTTAACCCCGATAATTGCTCGAACAAACATAACACAAGCTTCATGTTTCTTGCCTTTTCCAAATCATGCTCCATGAAAATGATAGTATCATCAGCGTACTGAAGGGTCGACACCCCGCCATCCACTAGATGAGGAACTAGGCCACCTACTTGGCCAGTCTCCTTAGCCCTATCTATCAAGGTTGTCAACATGTCAACCACAATGTTGAAAAGAATCGGTGACATCGGGCCCCCTTGCCTTAGACCTTTGTGCGTCTGGAAGTAGTGACCTCAAATCCCTTCATATGCAAAGCCTGTTGAAAAAATGGCCATTTAACTTTATCGTACACTTTTTCAAAATCCACTTTGAAAATCACACCATATAGTTTTTTCGTGTGGATCTCATGGAGTGTTTCATGCAAAACTACAACCCCTTCTAAGATGTTTCTGTCTGGCATGAAAGCAGTTTGGGAAGGCTGCACCACAGTGTGCGCAATTTGCGTAAGCCTATTCGTCCCCACCTTGGTGAAAATTTTGAAGCTGACATTAAGAAGACATATTGGTCGGAATTGCTCGATCCGTACCGCGTCTTTTTTCTTAGGTAGCAAAGTTATTGTTCCGTAATTTAAGTGAGACAACTGTAACTCCCCACAGAATAAATCATGGAACAATGGGATCAAGTCCCCTTTAATAATGTGCCGGCATTTCTTATAAAACTCCGCCGAAAAACCATCTGGGCCTGGAGCTTTATTATTCTTCATTTGCGATATGGCCTCAAACACCTCTTTCTTCGAAAATGGGGCAGTCAAAATTTCATTTTCCTCTGCAGCAAGCTGAGGCACATCCTCTAGCCTGGACTCATCCAAGGATACGAAATTCTCCTCTGGCGGCCCAAACAACTGCTTATAATAGTTTGTGATATATAGTTTTAAATTTTCCTGCCCTAAAATCGTCCCCTCGTCCTGCTCTAACTAAAAGATTCTCTTCTTTCGATGTTTTCCATTCGCAATCATGTGGAAAAATTGGGTATTATCGTCCCATTGTACGATTTTGCGGACTTTCGCACGCAATGCCCATTTCAATTCCTCCTCTCGAAGAAGCTCTTTTAGTCGTACTTCGCCTCCATTTTAGTTTCCCGCTCCGTGGTATCTAAAATAGAGGATTCAACCTTCAAATCTAGGGCTTGAATAAGATCATGAAGACGATCCTTTTCGATCTTATAAATCCCACTTAAATGCTTGGCCCATCCACGTAAGAATTGCCTCATGTGTCTTATTTTGTTTTGCCATCTCTCAACATTTGACCTTCCACCCAAATACTTAGCCCATTCTCTGGCTATCAGATCCATGAACCCATCTCTTTCAAACCACGCTACTTCAAAAGAGAAAGTGTTCTTGTTTCCCAGATGCGTTTCCTCCCCAGAGTCAACAAGCAATGGTGTATGGTCAGAAATGGCTCGGGATAACGCATGGACCGTTACTAGGGGAAATTTCTGTTCCCATTCGACGCTAGCGAGGACACGATCCAGCTTCTCAAACCTCGGGGTTGGTAATGAATTGGCCCAAGTGAATTTTCTACCCGACAGCTCTATCTCTCTAAGATCCAAGCTTTCGATGATAGTATTAAACATGAACGACCATCTGCCGTCGAAGTTGTCATTGTTTTTTTCATCCCGTCTACGGATAATATTGAAATCACCCCCAACCAGAATTGGGAGCTGCTCGTTGCCGCAAATACGAACTAAATCCGCCAAAAAAATCTGGTTTGAGTTCAGGCTGTGCGGCACCATATACTGCCACCAAAGCCCATTGAAACCCATCAGTCTTTGATTTGACCCTAAACTTCACCGCAAAATCACCCATAACCACATTCCGGACTTCTAAAGAATCGCACTTAACCCCAAGTAAAATCACATCGGATCTTCCCCTTGGAGGCAAACAATGCCAATCAAAGTCCACACCTCCCGACAGGGTACTAAGAAACTAGGGAGTAAAGTTTCCTCTCCCAGTCTCAGAAAGGGTGATAAAGTCCAGCTTGTGTTCAACCGAAGCATCAGCTAGAAACCTTCTTTTAGCCAAGTCCTTAAGACCAGCACCTATGCTTCTCTTACTCCTTTCTTCACGACCGTTGGCTCACCTATGCTTCCATTCGTCCTCCTTCCATGACAAGCGCCAATGCAATCACAGTGAGCGGCCCAACATGGTGGAAGCACCTCTCCTCGCATCCCCAACACGAGATCATGGGCATCGTTCACAACTGGCAGGCTCAATGTGCAGAAAGCATTGAAGTGGGTCTACCTCCGAGCTTACTGGAGGATAATGGCCAGACGATGGATGAGGAGTCTATCAACAAGCCCGAGCCTCTCATGCGCCGGTCATAGGTTCAACATGGTGCAGGCGCAAGCGCACTTTGACCCGGTTTGCCGGTGTAGGAGTAACAAGAGTAGGCGCGCTGCCACCGGTTTCCTTGTTCCAGATGCTGCAGGAGGAGCATTCATAGAACCTGGAGCTCCTCATGCAGCATTGGCCCCCGTAGGGAAAAATCTTTGGCGATCGAGTAGGCTGTCGTCATGATGGTCGTGGAGGATTCGGGCTTTGTCGATGAGCAGCTCCACGTCGTTCGCGCTGGGCAGAAACGACCACAAGGCCGGACCGTGCACAGCGATTGTCGACGTCACCTTGACCGGCGACATCGATGGCTAGGTGTCGGACTCCGGCAAGAAGTAGGAGGTGGGATAGGGACACACTACTAGAGAAAAGCCTAGCAGTAGCGCTGGTTTTTGGCCTAGCAGTAGCGCCAAAGGTTAGCAGTAGTGTGGGTTTACACGCGCTACAGCTATACCTACTTAGTAGTAGTGCGTCTCGCAGAAAGCGTTGCTGGTAAGTACTAGCCAGCGTGCCTCTCTGCCTGCGCTACTACTATTATTACGTATTCTATTTGTTTTTTATTTTATGTCGTACTCATACATCGTTATACAAGTTTTCATATAGTAGCAATTTAAAGATTGCTTTTACATCATAATGAGTTATTACATCACTGGGTGAAAGAACCGCGGATTAATTTCAAGTGGATGGATCCTAAGTGACCTAAGTCATGGATTATCACGATGATCCATGACTTGGGTCACTTAGGATCCATCCACTTGAAACTAACCCGCGGTCCATGACTTGGGTCACTTAGGATCCATCCACTTGAAATTAATCCGCGGTTCTTTCACCCAATGATATAATAACTCATCATCATCATCATTAACAACTTATCATCATAATATATCATTGTCATATAACAACTTCTCATGATCATCATTTTCGTCCATGAGATATCATATAACAACTTGGTCACTAGTCATAATCACAACTCCTCCTCATCATCAACTCTAACATATTGTAGCACATAATAACACATTATACCTAGGACCTACTTGTCTCTCATAGGACCTACTACCCTCTTTAAGGTAAAATAGTATAAAACAAGATAGGCCCTGACTCTCCATTATGGATAATGGAGACTATCCTGTCTCCAATTCTTGCGCTTCGCACGATGTTGCTTCCAAATAGCTCCCTATGATTGTTCATACACTTTTCCATTCTTTGATTGTCATGTCTTCATTGGTTTTAGAAATCCGGTATGAACAGTTGTGAATCCTAGGCAGACTTGGCCGTAAGCTAACAACATCAAGCCGACCTTTCGGAAACATCAGATCAGGCTCACAATCCTTCGGGATTTTCTGTTGAAAAACATAATAATAACATCATAGCTAGCATGTAGTTTAGCTTTAGAAGAATATATGCAAAAGATGCACGGATGTCGTAATAGTAATTTTTTTACCATGCCATCTCCATGGATGTTACCATAGTTCAACACATGCACTAGTGGCACGTATTGACCATAATGTGCAGGAGTACGATAATTGATATTGTAATTCTCAACATCAATAATAAATGAAATAAGATGATCTTTCTCCTGATAAGTTAATTCCGCGCCATCGGTGTAGTAGGTTCTGTCTACCATCTTCTGTACATTTTATAAAGAATGAAAATAAGCTATCAATGGAAATAAGCTGTCAACTATTTTGAAATAAACAATATAAATTACTTAATAAATATGTTTAAGAAACTCATATAGCGGTAGAATTGGAAGCGTATGAACAAGGACCCAAATGTCCATATTCTCTCCGTCGATGTCAGGATCACCAAGATCCAAGGTGACAAGCATACCCCCATCAAAATCATACGTCTTGCAAAGTGCTTCCCAATTTGGGCAACCAAAATGGAATATGCTCTCGGAATTGTATAGTTTTACAGCAAAATCATAACCATGATGGGTCCTTAGGTGAACTATTTTTGTCTTCATATTTTCATGATCTTCAAAATCTAGCTTCTCCAAGAGATAGCGTCTTGCATGGCATGGGATAAGCTAGTCAAATTGTAAAAGACGGAAATTACATGTTGAAGAAGTAGAAGTCGTGCTTAATTACGAAAAAAAACACCTGTCATTGTTGCACACCATTTCAACATCGAAGGTCTCGTGGAGCTTAATACTGAAGCGCCGACCTTCTACCAGGTGAGGCCTGTCGCACAGACCCCGGTCGTTGCCGCACCAGTCGCACTCCGGGATCCTATTGTCGTCGGACGACATTTCCTATGTTCATAGTTCAAAGATTAAACTTCTAAAATGAAATGTATGTACTACAAAAACTAAATTAGATTATTATTATTCATCACAGGTTGACTATCGATCTGTCGAGTATTTTCTTGAAAACTCTTAGCTTACGTGGTGTATATATTCGACCGTCGGTGATGGTAGCTCCTCCCTTCCTTTCTGAGTGCATTACACCAAATTGTCTAGCAAATGGGAACGAAGGAGAAGCTACCCTCACGACAACAATCGGGATTCTTCGTCCTCTCATATATGGTGGAGACTCTCCCTCACTGATTCCTCTTTGACATTTGCGACCGTCGGCGATGGTCGTTCTTCTCTTCCTTCCCGTGCATTACCAAAAGGTATATCATGAGAAGGAAGAGGAAGAATGACCCCCACGACAACAGTTGGCTCTTCTCTCATATATGGCGGAGTCTCGACAGACTTAAAGTCAACCCGAAATGTCGTTTAATTTTCTTTCTAGAGAATCCGGGCCACTGGATATTTTCTACATATTCTAGCACAAGTCATGCCAAAGTTCACGGAAAAATTCAGCATGACCTTTGCTAAAAAAGGACATATCGAGCACCTGAAATTTGCCGGAACGGAAATTAATCAACACTCCGGCAAAACATAGGCCATTCGTAGGTGTTCCTTGCAAACATGGCCACTTGAGCAAGCACATATCCTATTTGAGCAACACTAGATATACATGTTTATATCTACATTATATGAGCATTCAAACTTGATGGTCATTGCATTTCAATGGTTGAAAATATGAACAAAAACAGTTCAAAATATCTTATATATAATCCTAACATAACTAAATTTGCCAATATAGATCTCTCTCTAAACTAGTTCTATTAAGCACTTACTAAATAAACTAGTTTTATTAAATACTTAGTAAATAAACTAGTTCTTAATCACTTACTAAATAAACTAGTTCTATTAAGCACTTACTATAAATAAACTAGTTCTATTAACCACTTACTAAATAAACTATTTCTATTAAACACTTACTAATTTTTTTATTACCCTAGTTCTACCCTAAATTTTCTTACTTCTATTACTAAATTGAACACCTAAAAATTTCTATTCTTAAAATTTCAAAAACAGAGGGAAGTGAAGGGAGTAGCAACGAAGGGAGGGGTGAGTGAGGGTTGAAGGGAGGAGAGGACGGACGAGGCAGGGAGGGAGGTGGGAGGGAGGAGGCGGGAGTGAGGAGGGAGAAGGAAGGCAGAGGGATCGGGAGAGGGACTAGGAGGGGAGGGAGGTGGAAGGAGGAGGGATGGATCGAGGAACTACCTCGGTGGAGGAGGAGCAGGAGTGTCGGCGGCGGCGGGCGACGACAGTGGTGCATGGGGACGACGTCGGCAGCGGCGGGCGACGACAGTGGTGCATGGGGACGACGTCGGCGGCGGCGGACGACGGGGTACGTGGGGAGTGAGAGTGGGAGTGGAGAGGGGGAAAGTGAGGGGCGGACGGTGGAGAAGATAGGATGTGTTTAACAGTAGCGCGTGTTAAGGAAAATCGCTACTGCTAAACTACCTAGCAGTATCGTGTTTCAAGGGAAAGCGCTACTACTACACTTAGCCCGGCGGCAACGATGGGGCAATTTTAGTAGTAGCGCTCTTTGCCCCTGCCGCGCTACTGCTATGTACTCCCTCCGTCCGAAAATACATGATACATCCATTTTTATTCATTTCTTCGACAAGTATTTTTGGACGGATGGACTATATAGTAGTAGCGCCTTCTTTGGACACGCGCTACTGCTAAGTAGCAGTAGCGCCACATTTTATCCAGCGCTACTGCTAAGGTTTTGTGTATAAGGTTTTTCGTAGTAGTGACATGCCCACGTCCGGTGAAAATTTAGAATAGGGTAATTTTTGCGATGTATTTTTTCACTATATTAAGAAAAGTGTCATGTACACTTTTATTTGATGCACCGGATTAGATGATAGGCTCCCATATCCTTTTCCATTATCGTTTAGTGTGTCCGATTTAGGGTATTGGGCATGCCATGACGAATCAAACAACATTTCTATTCATACATTTCAACAAGGCATAACATTTTCTCCTCAAGAGTTATGGTGGTTATAAGCCTTTGATGGATTGACTAAATGGAGAAACGTTATTTTTCAAACACAGTATAGATGCAAGCTCTCATACATACACGCATACACTCATTCTTAGAAATAATGCGAGCATCAGGATTTGAACCTTAATGGGCTGGGGATACAACTGTTCCTCTAACTATCGAATCGCAGGTTGGTTTGCATGGAGAAACGATATTTACCATGAATATCATATGAATTATGAAACACATGCTTTAATATTTGAGGAATCACGGGGAAACATACGCTTTGTGAACGTGTGAATCTGTGACAGAGCCACAAAGGCGATTAGTTTTTTTTTTGAGGAATCACTGGGGAAAGATCGCCACGTGGAAAACACACGCTTTGTGACGAAGGTGTATATCTGTGCCAAAAGCCAGAAAGGTGATCAAATTTCAGTGGACCTGGTCACATCTGGGCCGGCTTTCCAAAAGAGAGAGCAACTGCATCCATTCTTTGCTACCCAACCAATTGTTAATCAACAACTTTCGTCTGCGTCCAATTCCAATCATGGGTTCGTGTCGTCAAACTCTATCAAGATTCAGAATCGATGCATGCATGCTAACTTCTTCCCCTGTTTTTTCGCTTGCAGAAATTAGGATGTCAGTACTAATAGTGTAGTGAGCATGCAAGGTGAAGAATCTTGCTAGGCTTATTGATTTACTAACTCTATACTCGTACCAAATTCTCAACTAAACAGCACCACGGGTATAGTTTTTGAGTTCCTTTAGGGTGCACCACCATACCGGCCTAGAGGTGACATACTTTTAATCTTGGCCGTCCGGGGCAAAAGTGCATCATTTGAACTCCGTAAAATTTGATTTGGCAATTTTAAAAAAGTGTGAACCAATCTGTGGTTGGATGGTCAGTAGGATAGTGGTATCCCTAGTCTAGCATACTTCAAGTCTAGACTTGACATTAGTGTTCACATTTTTCTGGATTTATTTCAGCCCTTTCGGCGATGTGCGTTAAGTGAAAGGAGACTTTCCCATCGACTATCAAGACGTCTGTGGCGACTTCGTCAATCTTAAAATGACGTGCCGGCTCAGTCTCTCGGGATGCTCACCAGGGTAGGATGTGCATGCGTGCGTGCGTTCATAGGGATGAATGCATGTGTGTATGTATGAGCGTGTGTACTGTGTTGAAAAAACTCTATTTAGGAAGTTTGATGATATAGAATATACCACTAATTACTCCCTAATACAATCAAACACGGTTGCACCAAGTCAAGAAACGTATGCAAATTGAAGATACTAACAAAATTCTGTAGTACAACTACAACAACATGAAAAATAATATAGAATAAAAAAATTAGACTGTACATTTAATATTACTTCATGTTTTTCCAGTCTGACAAAAAGTAAGTGTAAATGTGAAAGTCACTAGAGCACATGTTACTTAATTTGATCATCACAATAATTTTTGTCATCCATGGAAATTTTTTGGACTCTTTTTTCTAGAAACAAACACTATCGATATTTTTGTAACATTTGAAGTACATCTATGATGCAAAGCTCAAACATAATAATGACAAATACAAAATTAAAGCATGCATAATTACCATGCATGTGGTTTTCCTCGTATGTGCGAGGCTTAAAATGGATACAATGATTCCCGAAATTTTCTACCGAATTGCATGACGTAAACTGCCTACAGTAACATTTGGTAGGGTATTAATGATCTACTACCACTTAGGAGGTACTCCCTCGGTTCACTATTATAAGATGTTCTGAACTTTTTCTAAATCGGACGTATGTAAACACATTTTAATGTGTTCGTTCACTCATTCTGTCCATATCTAATGCATATTGAAATATCCAAAACATCTTATGATAGTGAACGGAGGGAGTAATATTCATGTCACCCAAACATTTAAGAACCTATATCGAGGGACAACACAGGGGCAGGGGAAGTTCTTGCGTTTGGTGGCTATCTTGTTTCAAGTTGCTGAAATTACAATGTAACTGATGTTTCTCTTGGTGTGAGCGGCGCAACGTGGTGCGGCGATTTCCTTTGGCGGCGAGTCCCCATCCTTGTCGGTAGTCTTGGTTGCTTTTTGGTAGGGTGTTGACTCTCTTGTATTCATGTTTCTTTATCTTCTTTGTAAGAGGATCTCCTCATCATCATCTATCGGTTTGGCTGTGCTGCTTTATATATAAAGCGGCACGAAAGCCCGTTTCAACGAAAACAAGGTAGCATGGTCATCCTTCGTATCATCGCCAAAGGACCGCTGACCTGGTTGCGCTCATAGATGAGGACTGGAAAGCAAATGCGTAGTTATGGTTCCTAAATTATGTATGGTGTGCTAATTTATTTTATAATCTACTGAAACTACATAGTTGTAGGCCATTTTTCTCTCCATTGCAATTCTTCTCTTCTCTTATGCAGGTTCTACATATGTACCGGCATGCTATGTTTCTGGTCGTCTCTACAATGTTGAGAATCGAGACCTGTTTATGGAGGACACGACGAGGGATACCTTTACCCAACATGGATGGCAGCATGATTTTCGGATTGGCCCTCCTACGTCTTAGGCGTTATACAGTCTCCACATGATTACTTGTATTCCGCCTTTTTCTCTTTTTTTTAGAAGTTAGGTTTGTTTATGGCCGTGTGCATTTTAGTTATGCAAAGGTCAGGTGTAATGCTTAAATCTTTTAAGTAATAAAGTGTTCTTTATCGAAAAAATTCTCTCAGTTGCTGGATTTCTATCAGTGTACGCATTGACTCCTTTCGTGATCTATTCTTAAGCGACGTGAACACTAAAAATTAATTACAGTGATGTGTATGTGGTTGTACCATGTGGACAATAATGTTCAGTTTGAGTATCCCCCCTCCACTTAGAGCATCTCCGGCCGTTGGACCCCAAGTGGCTCCAAAAATCGCCGCCTGGGGACGAACCGGCGCTAAAATCGGCCTGGGGGCGATCGGGTTCCCAGCCGATGCCTCCAGGGTCGGCCCTAGGCTTCTGTTTTAAACTTTTTTGAACATTAATTCGACTAAAATTCGGCGGACGGGACAAAATATTCTGCGAAACAGTATACTTGGGCGAACTGAAATAGTTTTTACATAGATAAAATACTTAGAAAAAAATACACAAGAGGCCGCGACTACAGGCCGAATAACGCGCTGAGAGAGGCGAGGTCGCCGCCGTTGTCCTCGTCGTGCTTCTCCTCCTTCATGCGTCCGCCCCCGCTGGACCCCTGCCCAGGGTCGCCCTGGCGGACCGGTGACGCCGCGTTGTCGTCGTTGAGGACGATGACGCCTCCCTCGTCGCGGCCACGAAGCCGAGCGGCGAACTACTCTAGGGCGAGGCGCTGGCGCTCCAGCTCCGTCCGCGCCCAGTCTTCGCGCGCCCACTTCAATGCCGTTGCGTCATCGAGCTCCGTCTTCACGGCGGCGAGACCCAGCTCCGTCTTTGGCTTGACGATGCGGGGAGTAGCCGAGGAGGAGGCGCATCTGCCCTCGTTGATGACGATGCCGGCACTGCGGATGCGCCGGCTAAGGGGGCGTCGCCGCGGGCTCGGGCTCGGCCTTGATGCTGAACAGCGCCGTCGACCCGGAGGAGTGGGAGGAGGAGCGCGAGGAGGAAGAAGAGGAGCCGGCCCTCCTCGGCATCCATTGGACGCCGCTCCGGCGGGGGACCGGGGTGGCAGGGTACGTCAACGACGACTCGTTACCACCCACGAGGTGCTGGAGGACAACGTGGAGCGTGCGGCCGGGGGCGCCCCGCCACAGGTGGCGGCCATCACTGTTCTTGGTCCCCGCACCACCGGCGCGTTGTTGATGGAGGCCAGCCGCTGCGCCTGCCGGCGCTGGAAGTATGCTGCCCACGCCTCGTGGTTGCTGGTGGCGTACTGCGGGAGGGCCTGCTACTCCTCCGTCAGCGACACACGTACGCGGTCAACCTCGTCGACGAAGTAGTCGGCGCGCGCGGTGACGTCGGGCAGCTGGGGGATGGGGACGCCACTGGCGCTGAGCTTGCACCTCCCTGACGCGCGCATGTCGGGAGGCGCTGGGATGTTGGCCTCGAACAACAAGTGGGCTTCCCACTCGTGCAACAGGCGGTGGCCGAAGCCATGGGCCGCCGCCCCATCGCTGGGGAACCTCTCGCCCATCGTCACGGCTGGGCCCGAGGAAAGAGGGGAGGAACGTCGGCGGTGGCTGCGCATGAGGAGAGAGAGGAAGAGCTCGGCGGCTGTGGGCGGGGTGTGGCCACATGCGAGGGGAGGCGCTGCTTTATAGCGGCCGGGGGTGGGCGCCGTGTGTACGCGTGGCGGGAGGGGGGGCGCCGCCCGTGAGGAATCAATGGAAGGCTGACCAGTGGCAGCCTTGGCATAGATTCCCTGCGGGAAACCGAGGCGTTGTGAGGACGACGAGGCGGGGGTCGCTGACTCGGCGGGCCCACAGTTCGTCCCGGCCAATATCACTTGCCCCAGCGCCCCCGGGCGCCCCCCCCAGCGCGCCGGGTTCGGCCTGGATCCGTCAGCGCCAGTTTCGGCCAAACCAACGAAAAACAGGCTCCAGGGGGCGTGACTAGGCCGATTTTTAGGTGCCGGCGCTAAAAAATCGCCTGGGGAGAGGGGAGGGGGGGCTGTTGGGAGCGCGGCTGGAGATGCTCTTAGGCCTTGTATTGGTCTTGTATGACTTTGTTTTTGCTAGTTTGTGTGGTTCTGTTGGCTGTGTATATCTTAGTCACACAGAGGCCCAAAGTGAACTCATTTGGATTGTATTCCCTTGAAACTAATCTTTTGAGGTCTATGGTAGCTATATTTGGATGAGTTTAAGATGAGAAACACTATTTGAATGTATGTGCAATGCCATGTACCTCTTTAACTTTATACAACGTCTGTAAGATGAAAATTGTATTTGTGCATTCATCACTAAAAAGTACGAGGATGTCAGCATATTCATTTAATAACTCTTTGCTTAGATTTTTTTTAATGCAAAAGTGCCGCTAAATTAATTCAGCTACTGGACACTAGAGTCCTCTCAATTGGGTTATTACCACACTCCAAAGATCTAGACTGGGAAGGCTGGAAGAATGACGTAGCATAACACAATTCGGGTTGTACAACAATTTAGGAGCAGATGTATGCACACTAAAGCTAAAGTGTACACCAAAGCAACAACTTTAGAATTTTTTCATCATTATCTCTATCAAGCGTAGCACATTAGATTTTTCGCGGGAAAAAGCATAGCATGTTAGATAAGCTCAATTATGCATCGTTGGAAACCTTTTGCCTTTCTAGAAAGCCAATCATTAATTTTGTGTGGCATATCTGTGACCGGAGAGCTTGCATACACCAAGGCAGTCATGTCATCTTCTGCCTATATAAAGCACCCCATTACCAACCTTACAATTCAGGCCAAGAGTTCCAACCAACACAGAGAGCTCTCCTCTTAAGACCTCTCCCTTCTCTCCGCCAGGAGTCTAGGGTTAGAGAGAAAGAGTGAGCGAAGAGCAAAAACAACCTCTAGCCCCACTGTTGATTTAATTTGCCAGCAGGCTTGTTGTCAACTTCATATCTATCTCATTTACCTTCAATATCTTCGTATCACAATGGCTGGCCTATCCATGGAGCACCCTTGGGCATTCGCCTTCGGCCTACTAGGTATATTATTCTCAACACGAACAAAAGATGTCCTCGAATTACCCCTTGTATTATGATAGTTTCTTATTACAGCTGCTATTTGCTAGTGCAGTACTAGTAGGCTACTTTGTGTCATTTAAGATCAGCCTTTCGCAACATCTATCTATATATGTTATCTTTGCCACTGATTGAATAACTGATGTAGTCTAGTACTAGCACTAGTGACATCTAGCTCGGTGCACCAAGAGCCCATCAAGAAACAACAACAAAGCAATTTTTTTTTTGCAAACAATAAAGCGCATAAAAAGATGTAAATGTGTCCTGCAATTATCACAACTCGTTGCTAACTTCGCTAACTTTGTGCTGTGCAGGCAACATCATCTCTTTCACGAGCCTCCTGGCCCCGATGTAAGCAACTGTCTCTGTCATTTCTGGTTTTCATTTGATTGATCATGTCAATAAGTTCTCTCATAACTAATGTACACCCAAAAATAAAATATTAGACCAACATTCTACCGGATCTTCAAGAGCAAATCCACGGAGGGGTTCCAGTCGGTGCCCTACGTCGTGGCCCTGTTCAGCGCGATGCTGTGGATCTTTTACGCGCTGGTGAAGACCGGTGAGGGCCTCCTCATCACCATCAACGCTGCCGGCTGCGTCATCGAGACTGTCTACATCGTCATGTACCTCGTCTACGCCCCCAGGAAGGCCAAGATTTTCACAGCCAAGATCGTCCTCCTACTCAACATCGCCGGCTTTGGGCTCATCTTTCTCCTCACTGTCTTCGCCTTCCACGGCGAGACCCGCGTCGTCTCGCTTGGCTGGATCTGCGTCGGCTTCTCCGTCTGTGTCTTCGTCGCGCCGCTCAGCATCATCGTGAGCCCTCGACCCATAAATTTAGTTGTATATATTGTTGCTCATGGCGCGACCTTTGTATGTGTTAACTCACTATTTGTTCTGTCCATTCCAAAGGGTCGTGTCATCAAGACCAAGAGTGTGGAGTACATGCCCTTCTCCCTCTCCCTCACGCTCACCCTCAGCGCCATCGTCTGGTTCCTCTACGGCCTGCTCATCAAGGACAAATACGTCGCGGTAACTATACAACCCTTATATTGGTCGATACATATACGCATACAATTCTCAAGCATGAGCACTGACGATCAACTTTCTGTTTCCAGCTCCCAAACATCCTTGGCTTCACCTTCGGGATGATCCAGATGGTCCTCTACATGTTCTACATGAACGCGACGCCCGTGGTGACAAGCGATGTGAAGGAGGTGAAGGAGGCATGGAAGGTGCCTGCAGAGGACCGCGTCGTCGTGATCAACGTCGGCAAGGCCGACAAGAGCTCGTGCGCTGAGGTGCGCCCGGTCACTGAGATGGCTAGCGCCGTGGACGTCCCCAGGAGATGCGCTGCTGAGGCGGCGGCGCCGGGGCAGCAAGTGATGGCGGTGGACTTTGCCCGCTCTGTCGAGGTGGTCTAGATGTAGCCACGCATGGCTCATGCAAGCTTTAATATTCGTACAACCTTTCTGGAGGGTATGCAGGGCTCTAGATTCCCGCATGCGGGGTATGCGATGCCTTTGTTCTGTTATATCAACGTGTTGATAATATGAGGCATAAACCAAGTATCTGCAGTGTATAGTGCAGGTGCCAGTATTGTTGCCCATCTGAAGTTTCCTGAGAAATTTATTTTGTAAACTACAGGAGAATCTGTCTATGCCGAGTAGTCGGCTGTTTGCCAAGTGTTGTTTCACGGGGTGCTCGGCTTACAGGCCAGTATGTCGAGCACCGTCACAAAACACTACGCATATATACGGTACTCGGCATACAACCCATGAACCAATATGTCGAGCATCTTAAAATACACTCGACACACACTTGGTATTAGGCAAACACAAAAAGAAAAGAAACACTGGGCACGCATACACAAGTTGCTGGGCAAATGTTTCACCTCGTGTCTCCTTCGGTTGTTGTTGACGGATCTGCTACTGTGGGTGTAGTATGCTCAGTGCCTCTTGTGAGGTACTCGACAAACATTATACGCTAAATGTATTCCGAGTACCCAAAAAAGCACTTGACATTTTTTTAATCTATCCTCTATTATTTGTTCTTTTTATTGTCCGTTTCTTTCTTCTATTTTCTACATTTCTCCACTATATTATTTCTTTGTTCTTTTCATTGTACACATTCTTTCTTCTGTTTTCCTTTTATTTTATTTTTTCTAAAATTTTCTTTCTTTCTTCCATTTCCCTTTCTTCCATATTTTCATTGTATTTCCTTTTCTTCATTTGTTAGTTTATATGTTTATTATTAATATTGAAAACGGACCAAATCACATGAAATCATGGCGACAAAGCGTTGGGTTTATCAAGCAGGTGCTGGTCTCGTTCCTCTCACAGCCTTGAAACTTTTTCTGCACTCAACTGACACATGCCAGACACTGGCCCTTTCCCGGGGTCGTCTACTGTATCCGGGCCATTTATTGCATTTCTAAGGTTTTAACGCTAGAAATTCTAGATCTGCTGCGATGACATGAAGACATCACCAGAAATGGATTGAAAATTCCTATTTGCGGTCTTTGTACCATGCCCAGGCCATGTGCTACTAAAGAGAGGGAGGCCAGGGGTAGGGATGACAGTTTTGCCCATGGGTATGGGTACCCTACCCGAATACAATGGGCATGGGCAAGACTTGAAGAGGTTTTGTACCCATGGGTAATGGGTATCCATACCCACAAAATATATGGGTAGGGTATGGGTACAAAATTGCACCCATGAGTAACCTAATAGAGACCCACAAAAAAAATAAAAAAAGTACTATGACATGTGGTGTCAACATCCAACTCCCGTGGCCCAACCCTAAATCTTGTATACCTAAACTGGCCGTAGCTCATATGCTCACACACACTTTCTTGCCACTCCCCCTACATCCTTTGTGTCTCCTCGACGATGAAATCTACTCCTGTCCATCTCTTGATCCAGCGATCCCCGATTCCCACACCTGCCTCCCACTATGTCGAGCTTCCACCAATCATTGCTCATACTCGCGTGATTCCTCCAAGAGGCCACCCATCGGAGGAGGCTGCGTCGGTGCTATACTGCTTGCTTATCGTCACTTGAATTTTGACTCATTTCTCTACTTTTTAGAAATTTAAATACCATAGATTATACCCATCGGATGCCCATTGGGTATAGAATACCCGATGGGTATGGGCATGGGTATCTATTTATACCCATGGGTATTGTAGTGGGTGGGTATAGAAGGTATCTATGGGTATGGGTTTGGGCAGAAGAAGGTTGTACCCACCCATACCCTACCCATTGCCATCCCTAGCCAGGGGGCTCATGGCTAGGCCGTCAACATGCGGAATGCTATGGTTTCAATCCACGAAAATTCATACAAAGTCAAAAATTCATGGGACCTGGCAGGATGTTGTCATATGCCCCTGGAGGCTGTGGTAAAAATTTGAGAGCTTTACGCATAAGTCTTCTCAGAGATTGCACATAGACTAGACCATCTCCCAGGAAAGATCTAGGTTTCCAGAGGGAACGGATCATGTTTTATGCGAACTGGTCACCAATTCATTTGTTGGCCTTCATAATTTTTTTACACTCAACATACAAAACTACATATTTCATGTTAAAATTTGGCATTTTTAGAGCTTGTCTGCCATACTTAATACATTAAATGAATTCCTAGGCATTTAATGTATATAATTCAAATTTTAATTGCAGGTACATGAATTCATAATTGTCAGAAATGGGTTGAAAAATATTATAACTGGTCTTTAGTCTATGCTTATTAGCCCTTATAACATTAAATAACTGGAGTGAGAAACACCAGGGCCGAGACTTGGGCATCAACATGGAGCTTGGTACTTATTAATTATGTGAATTTTGAACGAAGCAAGAAAACATGAAACTTGCCATGGTTTCATGATATCACCCCTAGAGGATGTGGTGAAAATTTCAGAATCTTTTGCAGAAGTCATCACATAGACTGCTTAGAGACCAAATCATCTCTGAGGAAGGATCTAGATTTTGAGGAGGAACGTGTTAGGCTTGCATGCGCAACGACGGCTTCTTCATCTGTTGGCCTTGAAATTGTCTCTACACCCAGTATAGAACATTACACATTACATGTCAAAATTTGGCATTTTTTCAGGGCCATTTACTATATTGAAGTCACCAAGTGCATCTCTAGGCATTTAAACTTTTGAAAATATTAAGTCAATATAAAATTTATGGAAAATCCTACATAACAAATTATTTGTTGTATATTAAATATAAAAAATGTATTGAGGTATACAAAATAATAAATGTATTGTGTGTACACGTAATGATTTTGGGAAGTCATAGAAATACAGTTTGCTGAGTGTAACACTTGGCAAAGCAGTTCTTGTATTTTGATTGGTCAATGCCAGACTCCCGCAGATCGTGCCTCATGGTCATAAATCTAGATCCATCATTCAACGATGCGTATCCATTCTCCCCTCTCACTTCTCTCTTACCGTCCTCTTCTCTCTCTCTCTCTCTCTCTCCCCCCCCCTCCCCAAAGCATCTTTGCACCCTCTCTCCCACCGCCGCCTCTTCCCCCACCGTTGTAGATCGATGCCATAGTAAGACCGCCGTCGACAATGCACCTATGTTGTATGCCTCCCCCTCGGTCTGAATCAAGGCCACGGTGATGCCATCGTCTACCACCAACCATGATAGGGTCAACTACGACCTTTTTTTTTGTTTCTGTTCATGCAGTATGCCAAGCACCTGGTTTTTGGTACTCGGCATACACCTATGCCAAGCATCGTGATTTTGGCATTCGGCATACTACAACTGCCACGTGGCATTGTCGTTTCGTCGGTTGGTGATCGCTGCTAGGTATATAGCTTAGGCCCTTCCCAGTGCTCCACGGTGGATATGTGCTAAGCATGTCACATAAGCGAAAAAATGACATGGCACATCATTTAATGAGGGGAGAGAGCAATTTGGTGACCTCAGAAAGAATCAATGCCAAGCACGAGAACCTAGGAAAACCATTTAAATGAAACAACTTAACTAATGCATGAAAGACTTTAGGTGCTAACTCATTAAATAAAGTGTACTTAGTAACAACAAGTTAAGCACCTATGCATTGGGAAGATGAGTTGCTAAGATACTTAATGCACTTAGCACCTCATGTAAGCACCTTTGCATTGGAAGAGGTCTTAACAACTAGTTGGGCTCCCAATATCAGGTTTTTTAGTAAGAAGCAAGATTTCCCTCAGTGATAAATGAAGATATCAATCCGTGGAGCCAAAGGTATCCCTAATGTCTGCAAGTGCACAGAGTTTTTTTCAAGCATAATTCACCTGAAGTATTTGCATGCTTAATTGTCGAACCCATAATTCACTACCAATCATGCTGCTATGCTATCACAGACGTAACTACGCCCACACCCAAATTGGAAATAGATAACTCTGATCAATTGCTAGGAGGAACAATAAAAAGGGAGTCTAACTATGTAGTAAACTGAACGGAAAATAAATACTGAACTAAGCAAAGAAACGAACTAAGGAGAAATAGTGGAGGTTAGTAGCACCCTGTGACTGTGGACGACGGCGCTCACAGGTGCAATGTCACCTTGCGTTGATCGAGCAATCTAATTATGGTGAGTCATACTGAGACAAGTCAATTGTTCTACTTCTCGTCATACATGCATCAGCTAACGAAAGATATAGAATTCACAAAGACCGGACCAAAGGAAACAATTTCTATGGACAACCGTTCACCCAGGGGTCTATCGGTTTACAGAATCTACCTATCAACTTCATGTGTGGCCCAGGGAGTTGAACGTCTCCGACTACGCCTCTGTACCGGGCGACTCCAATCGCTAAATTACTGCAAAGGTAAATGAAAACATCAAGAGGACACACATAAATGAACTACATCCATTTGACACATGTACTAGATGTTACTCTCTCCGTTCCAAATTACTCATCGAAGAAATGGATGTATCTAAAACTAAAATACATCTAGATATATCCATACCCGCGACAAGTAATTCGGAACGGATGGAGTACATCGTTCGGCCCGATGACGGACGGGAGATCCTAACAATGGACGACCATGAGCTGGTAAGGTCCCGCCACCATGGCCCCTCCCCAAAGCATCGTTGATACATCTCTCCCACCGCCTCACGCCTCTGTGCCCCGACGCTCCCTCCTCCCCCATTCCGGATTGACGCCATAATGAGGTTGTCGTTGACCATGCACCTCCGTCGTGCACCTCGCCCCGGTCTAAATCAAGGCCGCGATGACGCCATCATCTCCCACCAACCATATATCACGAGTGTCCTCCTTCCCTGGTGCAGATCGAGGCCATGATGAGATCGTCGTCGACCATGCACCTCCGTCGCACCCCATCTCCCTCCCACCTCCATATCGAGGCCACAACGAGGTCTCCCCCAACCACGCACTATCGCGTGCCTCATCCCTTGTCCAGTCTGGATTGATCCCTTGACGACGACTTTTTTTTGTTCCTATTCACACAATATTCCGAGCATCGTGATGTTCGCACTGTCATACTACGACTGCCACTTGGCGCCATAGTTTTAACCGGCTGGTGATCGCTGCTAGGCAGATAGCCTAATTTTGTTTTGGAAATGGAGGCGTACCTCCGGCCTCTACATCAGAATGATGCATGCAACCATCTTATTAAAAATCCTCGAAGTAGCATAAAGTCATAAAAGTGTTACAGTTCGCAAGCGGCGCGAAACAAAGAAATGAAAAGTACATGCTCAAAATCGCAACCGGTAAAGCAATGTAAAGGATAAGCTCCCTAGACTCCTATCCTGTTATGCAACCGCCATCTGAACCGGTTGAATATAGCCCGTGCTACCATCTTCCACTGGTTGCACCCAGTAATCAAAGGCTCCATGGAGTCCATAGGAGTGAGTAAGGACCACGTACGTATCCATGCAGTAGCTCTGAAAATGATCTGCAAGAAAGTTAAAGTGTGTTGTCTATTAAAAATCGTATCATTCCTACAGTCCCACATAACCCAAAGAAGAGCACATATTCTAATCCGTATACGAGCCGCAGTAATATGTTCAACTCCAGCTAACCACGTACAACGAGTCAATGTCAACTGAAGGAGTAATGTTAAAGGCTATATGAATCATTCTGCAAAGCAATTTGGCGAGTGGGCACTCAAGGAATAGATATTGTATTGTTTCATCATGATCACCAAAACAACAACGCGAACTACCTGCCCATCGCCTCTTTATTAAGTTATCCTTGGTGAGTATTACTTGATTATGGATGAACCACATAAAAATTTTAATATGCAAGGGAACCTTAACCTTCCAAATGTGTAACGATGTTGAGATTGGTCCAGAATTAATCAAATCCATGTAGAAAGATTTCACCGTAAATACCTCATTTCTAGCTGACTTCCGGTGCGTCGAATCCGGTTGGTTGGCTAATTAAACATCTATCAATCTCCGAAGCAAGTACATCCAGGCAGTCCATCGCTCACCAACTAACGCACGTCTGAACTGAATATTCATGGGAGTCGTCTGAAAAACTGTGCCTATGTAATCCTCTTTACGTTGCACAATGTTATAAAGGGTGAGATATTGTACGGCTAGGGGCGTCTCTCTAACCACGTATTCTCCCAAAATCTTGTTGACATCCCGTTGCCAACCAAGAATTTGACACTACGAAAGAACAAGTCCTTCGTTCTCATGAGTCCCTTCCAGAATGGCGAGCCAGTTGGTCTCATGGCAACCTGGGTGAGCGTTTTCGACTGCAAATACTTCTTGCATAGAATCTGTGCCCACATACCTTACGGCTCTGTCTCTAACCTGTAGATCCATTTACTCATAAGGCATTTATTCTTGATTTCTAAGTTCTCAATGCCGATACCCCCTGGTCCTTGGGTCGGCAAAGAATATCCCATCGCACGATGCGATATCTCCTCTTGGCCTCATCTGACTGCCAGCAGAATCGAGATCTGAAGAAATCAAGTCGCTTTCGCACCCCTTTCGGTACCTCGAAGAACGATAATAGGACCATCGACATACTAGTCAGTACTGAGTTAATCAGTACAAACCGACCTCCATACGACATAAGCTTAACTAAGCTTTTTTCAATTTGATCTTCGATGCACTTCCATGGTGATGAATCGGTATGCCCAAATAACTGAATGGCAAAGAACCTAATTCACAGCCGAACAATTGTCTATAAGTGTCTTGCTCTTCTTTGGCCTTCCCAAAGCAGAACAACTCGCTCTTGTGGAAGTTTATCTTTAATCCAGACAATTATTCGAAGAGACATAATATGAGTTTCATATTGCGCTCTTTTGCAATGTCATGTTCCATGAATAAGATACTGTCGTCAGTGTACTGTAAAATGGAGACTCCCCCATCGACCAGACGAGGGACTAACCCTTCCACTTGACCGTTTTGCTTGGCCCTACCAACAAGAATGGTCAACATATCGACCACTATATTTAAAAGGAGAGGAGACATGGAATCCCCTTGTCTCAATCCCTTGTGTGTCTGAAAGTAGTGACCGATATCATCTTAATCTTGATTCCAACACTACCCTTGTGGACTTGAGAACCCACTTGGTTCCGCCAGGCCTCACTAAATCCTTTCATGCACATTGCATGCTGAAGGAAAGGCCACTTAACGTTATCATATGCCTTCTCAAAATCCATTTTGAAGATAACCCCATCTAGCTTCTTCAAATGAATTTCATGAAGCATTTCATGCAGAGCGACCACCCCTTCAAGTATGTGTCGCCTTGGCATGAATTCTGTCTGACTCGGTTGTACCACTGAGTGAGCAATCTGTGTCAATCTATTGGTACCCACTTTCGTGAATATTTTGAAACTCACGTTAGGAAGACATATTGGCCTGAATTGTTCGATCCGAACTACCTCTTCTTTCTTTGGCAACAGCGTAATCATACCGAAGTTAAGATGAAACATCTCTAAATGACCGCTAAAAAATCATGAAACATAAGGCATAAGATCATCCTTAATAAGATGGCAACATTTCCTATAGAATTCAGCTGGAAACCCATCTGGTCCCAGTGCTTTATTCGGTTTCATTTGTGAGATTGCATCCAGAACCTCTTTCTCAGTAAACGGTGCAGATAAAATATCATTCTCCTCTGCCCACAGCTGAGGGATATCTCCAATAACAGATTCATTTAGGGACACCGTGCTTGCTTCCGGAGGCCCAAAAAGTTGTTTATAATAATTAGAGATATAAGCTTTCAGATTCTCATGCCCTACAATTGTCCCCTCGTCCTATTCAAGCTGCGTTATTGTCTTCTTCATATGTTTACCATTCGCGATCATATGGAAGAATTGTGTATTGTCAGCCCCTTGGACAACCTTAAGCACTTTGGCACGCAATGCCCACTTGAGATCCTCTTCTCTAAGAAGGGCTCGTAAGCCTTGCCTAGCTTCGGACTTGGAGCTTTGCTCATCAATCGTAAGAAGGTTAACTTCAGCTTTTAAATCTAGCGCTTCAATTAATTGGGTGAGTCGCTCTTTTTCTTGTCTGTATATCCCGCTCTCATTTTTGGCCCAACCTCGCAAAAACTATCTTAGACGTATGATTTTATTTTGCCATCTCTCCATACTAGTTCGTCCACTAACATGCTTTGCCCATTCGCGTGCAATGATCTCCAAAAAGTTTTCTTTCTCGAACAAACCTAGTTCAAAAGAGAAAGCATTCTTGCTCGCAATATGTGTAGCCTCTTCCGAGTCTACAAGATGTGGTGTGTGGTCTGAGATCGCCCTCTGCATCGCATGAATCGACACTACTGGGTACTTTTGTTCCCATTCCACACTAGCGAGCACCCTATATAACTTCTCATAAGTCGGAGTGGGCAATGAATTGGCCCATGTAAATTGTCCACCGGGGAGCTCAATTTCTCTCAAACTAAGACTCTCAATAATCATGTTAAACATCATAGACCAACGTCCATCAAAATTGTCATTGTTCTTTTCATCTCTCCTCCGAATTATGTTAAAATCCCCTTTGACTAGGATTGGCAGAGTCTCATCTCCATAGATCCGCACCAAGTCGGCTAAAAAATCTGGTTGGAGTTCAGGTTGTGCTGCCCCATATACAGCAACTAGAGACCATCAGAAGCCATCCAATTTTGATCTCACCCTAAACTTGACCGCAAAATCTCCCCGAACCACATTAAGCACCTCAAGCGTTTCACACCGAACCCCTAGTAATATCCCACCAGATCTTCCTCTAGGAGGTAAGACGTGCCAATGAAAATCAATTCCTTCGGATAAAGTTCAAAGGAACTATGAGGTGAAATTATCCCGTCGTGTTTCCAGTAGCGCAATAAAATATAATTTTTGCTCTATCGTTGTCTCTGCCAAGAACCATCATTTAGCCAAGTTAGCTAGACCTGTGCTATTTCAAAAGATTCCTTTCATAAGACATCATGGAATTTTTTTCTTAAGCTTAACCCTAGCACTTCTACGAACCGCCGAAGTAGGATAAATTTTCCGTTTCTAGGGTCGCTTGGGCTTCTCCCCATCACCCTTTGGGAACGTAGGATCGACAGAACACGAGACAGTGCCCTCCATCATTAGAGGCTCTACAGTGTCCATAGTATCTGACCCATCCCCATCTTCGGCCTCCGCACTAGGCAAGAGATTATTACATATGTTTTCAAGAGCAATCATTCCTAAATTCTTCATGTCATCGTCATTCATAGGTTCGACTGATGCGAGATTCTGAATTATTTCACAAGCCTGCTCCGCTTCTAAATCTAAAAGATCATTTACAGATTTCACAACCTCCTTCTTATTTAAACCCAAAGATATACCTAAGTCGTTTGCCTTATCAAGAATTTCATGCTCGGTGAAATGCAGAATTGAACAACTCTTATCGAAAGACATACCTGTAGTTGCCTCGACATCTCGAAGCTTTGCTGCCCTTTTGGCGCGCGCTAGCTGCAGGTCATCGGTATCTGGCTGTCCCTAGATCCGGTTGCTGACATGCCTGCCGACCGTCACCGGATCCGAGATCCCACCGAAAGCGATAAGCTCCTCCGTAGTCCTCTCCTGAGGCGTGTGCTCCCTGCTCCCACGCCCTTTCCCTTGTTGCCGGTGAAGAAGTGTAAGGCGCGGTCGAGCAGGCATAGCCAATGGTAGTAATGGGAGAAGGAGACTGTGGAGCCACCTGCTCGACAGTTCCACTCCCCCCAAACCGTCAATGCGGCATGGCCCCCGTCCGTGCTGCCCGGCGATGTCGCGCGGTGAGGAGGTGCCGCTGGCCTCCTGCCCGCGCCCCTCCCCAAGGTTGCTCAGAACCGCAGGAGGTGGGAGGGTGCTGCGGGCCTCCTGCCCGTGCCCCTTCCTAAAGTAGCTCGAGGCCGTCGCCGGTGAGCGGGCGCTGCGGGCCTCCTGTCCACGACCCCCCACTCGCGATCGGCAAACCAATGTTGTTCGAACCAACAACCGTGGAGGTCACCAGAGCACTCCTATCCACTGTGCCCAGGCTAGCGCCAGAAGGTTTGTGCCGTGCCTCCTGTTCGACCGGCTCTCCGATGACCATCGCCTCAAGTCTCGGCGTGACCGTCAACCCAGAGTCCGCCTGCTGAGAAGAAAGAACCTTCCGGGACACACAGTCAGGGAGCATTACTGGTGGTAACTCAAGTTCCGCCGGATCATCCGCCTTAACTCGATTGCTCCATAACCGACTAGGTGCTAACCTCGCTCCAAAAGTACCAAGCAGAAGTGTATTCATCGGAGTCGTGGACGATGCCGCCTCCTTGGCAGACTTATCTGCCTTATCCGGTTGCGAATTCGGCCCCTTAGCCGACTCCCGTGGCATATTCTCGACCCCCTTTTCCTTATTCCCGGGGGCTCCATCCCCCTCAGTCGTGTCCATATCCTGATGCTCATTCCCCTCTTGAGGAATCGGTGTATCATCAATCTCAATCTCTAGGATGTATGTGACCCCGACATGTGTCCACTTGACCACATCCGGCACGAACTCAACACTGACTACACTGACAAGTAACCTCGCGGCTCCTTGTGCACGAGTGAAAGGCATGTCAACCTGTTTTGTCTTACCAATAAGAGCTCCCAGGCTCTAGGCTACCAGAAATTGATTAAGCGGTTTGGATGATGCACCACAGAAACGTACCCAGACCTTCTCTAAAGGTGTACCCTCGGGTTGTTGCTGCTTCCACTCATCGAATGCCATGATAATGTTAGTACTCGGAACTCTGCACATACCAAACTTAAGAATATGCAGTTGATCCTCTTTAGTGGGAAAATCCATCTTGTAAGTCTGGTTCTCCAACTTGTTAAGATGCCACTGATAATTGCCCGGTACCAACTCTCGCAACTGCCTCACAATCCGAGTCTCTGTCATATACCCATTGGTAACCTTAACCACTGCTGGGAAAGAGCTCTCCACCACCTAGGTCAAAGGTGCCACATCATGTGACTCAAAGAACATCAACTCCTTGCAGCACACTCCGAAAATATTAACCCCTGGCTTAGGAACGGAAAGAAGAGGCAGTCACCGGGCACATGCTGCGATCTGGGGTAGTAGCCACATAGCTCATTAGTACACTCTGCGACAAAGTGTCCCGGCTCGCCACATCTATAGCGCGGTAGCTTCTTCTTCTTAATGGCCCAATTCGAAAGCTTTTCACCATCTACTTTGTTCGAACCTTTGTCCGCCCCACCATCACCTAACTTAGTAGCTCCAGTGGCCGCCGGAATAGTGACCGCTGCCAGGGCCCGGACTGTGTATACAGCCACCGCGAGCAAAGCAGGTATAGCTACAGCCGCCGCTGCTGTGGTATCCATCACTGCCACCTGGGGCGTGTGTGTCGTGTCAACAGTCGGTGGTGGTGGTGGTGGAGGTGGGCGCGGTGGAGGTGGGAGCCTCCCACCCCCTCTCCCGCCGCGACGATGTCCACCCCGAAAACGGTCATAGGGGCCGACGACTCCTTCAACAAAATATCTGGGCGGTCCCTGGAAGCCACGTCCTGGGCCGCCGCATCCTCGGCCGCCATCATAAGATGACCATGCTACCTCTTGAGCATTGCGTTTGTTTTCCCTTGAAGAGGAAAGGGTGGTGCAGTAAAGTAGCGTAAGTATTTCCCTAAGTTTTTGAGAACCAAGGTATCAATCCAGTAGGAGACCACGCGCGAGTCACCTCGTACCTACACACACAAATAAGAACCTCGCAACCAACGCAATAAAGGGGTTGTCAATCCCTTCACAGCCACTTGCAAGAGTGAGATCTGATAGAGATGATAATAATAAGGTAAATATTTTTGGTATTTTGTTGATATAGATTGAAAGTAAAAGATTGCAAAATAAAATAGATTGGAAACTTGTATGATGGAAAATAGACCCGGGGGCCATAGGTTTCACTAGTGGCTTCTCTCAAGAGAGCATAAGTATTACGGTGGGTGAACAAATTACTATCGAGCAATTGATAGAAAAGCGAATAATTATGAGAATATCTAGGCATGATCATGTATATAGGCATCACGTCCGCGACAAGTAGACCGACTCCTGCATGCATCTACTACTATTACTCCACACATCGACCACTATCCAGCATGCATCTAGAGTATTTAAGTTCATAAGAACAGAGTAACACCTTAAGCAAGATGACATGATATAGAGGGATAAACTCATGCAATATGATGTAAACCCCATCTTTTTATCCTCGATGGCAACAATACAATATGTGTCGTTTCCCTTTCTGTCAGTGGGATCGAGCACTTTAATATTGAACCCAAAGCTAAGCACTTCTCCCATTGCAAGAAATATCAATCTAGTAGGCCAAACCAAACTGATAATTCGAAGAGACTTGCAAAGATAAACCAATCATACATAAAATAATTCAGAGAAGATTCAAATATTTTTCATAGATAAACTTGATCATAAACCCACAATTCATCGGATCTCGACGAACACACCGCAAAAGAAGAGTTACATCGAATAGATCGTTGATACGTCTCCAACGTATCTATAATTTTTGATTGCTCCATGCTATATTATGTACTGTTTTGGACTATATTGGGCTTTATTTTCCACTTTTATATTATTTTTGGGACTAACCTATTAACCGGAGGCCCAGCTCAGAATTTTTGTTTTTTTGCCTATTTCAGTGTTTCAAAGAAACGGAATATCAAACGGAGTCCAAACAGAATAAAAACTTCGGGAACATGATTTTCTCACCGAACGTGATCCAGGAGACTTGGACCCTACTCCAAGGAGTCAAAGAGGCGGTCACGAGGGTGGGGGGCGCGTGTTGGAAATATGCCCTAGAGGCAATAATAAAATGGTTATTATTATATTTCTTTGTTCATGATAATTGTCTATTGTTCATGCTATAATTGTGTTATCCGGAAATCGTAACACATGTGTGAATACATAGACCACAACACGTCCCTAGTGAGCCTCTAGTTGACTAGCTCGTTGATCAAAAGATAGTCATGGTTTCCTGACTATGGACATTGGATGTCATTGATAACGGGATCACATCATTAGGAGAATGATGTGATGGACAAGACCCAATCCTAAGCATAGCTCAAAGATCGTGTAGTTCGTTTGCTGTAGCTTTTCCGAATGTCAAGTATCATTTCCTTAGACCATGAGATTGTGCAACTCCCGGATACCGTAGGAGTGCTTTGGGTGTGCCAAACATCACAACGTAACTGGGTGACTATAAAGGTACACTACAGGTATCTCTGAAAGTGTCTGTTGAGTTGGCACGAATCGAGACTGGGATTTGTCACTCCGTATGACGGAGAGGTATCTCTGGGCCCACTCGGTAATGCACCATCATAATGAGCTCAATGTGACCAAGTGGTTGATCAAGGGATCATGCATTACGGTACGAGTAAAGTGACTTGCCGGTAACGAGATTGAACAAGGTATTGGGATACCGACGATCGAGTCTCGGGCAAGTAACGTACCGATTGACAAAGGGAATTGTATACGGATTGATTGAATCCTCGACATCGTGGTTCATCCGATGAGATTATCGTGGAGCATGTGGGAGCCAACATGGGTATCTAGATCCCGCTGTTGGTTATTGACCGGAGAGGCGTCTCGGTCATGTCTGCATGTCTCCCGAACCCATAGGGTCTACACACTTAAGGTTTGGTGACGCTAGGGTTGTAGAGATATTAGTATGCAGTAACCCGAAAGTTGTTTGGAGTCCCGGATGAGATCCCAGATGTCATGAGGAGTTCTGGAATGGTCCGGAGGTAAAGATTTATATATAGGAAGTCCAGTTTCGGCCATCGGGAAGTTTTCGGGGGTCGCCAGTATTGTACCGGGACCACTGGAATGGTCCCGGGGGTCCACCGGGTGGGGCCACCTATCTCGGAGGGCCCCATGGGCTGAAGTGGGAGGGGAACCAGCCCGTCATGGTCTAGTGCGCCCCCCTTAGGCCTCCCCTGCGCCTAGGGTTGGGAAACCCTAGGGGTGGGGCGCCCCCCACTTGTCTTGGGGGGGGGGGAAGCCACCCCTTGGCCGCCGCCCCCCTTGGAGATTGCATCTCCTAGGGCCGGCGCCCCCAAGTCCCCTATATAAAGAGGGAGGGAGGGCAGCCACACCCTTGCTCTTGGCGCCTCCCTCTCCCTCCGTAACACCTCTCCTCCCCGCTTGCGCTTGGCGAAGCCCTGCCGGGATCCTGCTGCATCCACCACCACGCCGCCGTGCTGCTGGATCTTCATCAACCTCTCCTCCCCCCTTGCTGGATCAAGAAGGAGGAGACGTCTTCCCAACCGTACGTGTGTTGAACGCGGAGGTGCTGTCCGTTCTGCACTTGGTCATCGGTGATTTGGATCACGACGAGTACGACTCCATCAACCGCGTTCTCTTGAACGCTTTCGCGCGCGATCTACAAGGGTATGTAGATGCACTCCTCTCTCCCTCGTTGCTATATGACTCCATAGATTGATCTTGGTGATGCGTAGAAAATTTTAAAATTCTGCTACGATACCCAACAGCGCCCCCCTAGGGCGCGCACACTTCCTCGTGGGCCCCTCGATGCTCCACCGACGTACTCCTTCCTCCTATATATACCTACGTACCCCCAAACGAACAGATACAGAGCCAAAAACCTAATTCCACCGCCGCAACTTTCTGCATCCATGAGATCCCATGTTGGGGCCTGTTCCGGAGCTCCACCGGAGAGGGCCGTCATCACGGAGGGCTTCTACATCATCATAGCCTCTCCGATGAAGTGTGAGTAGTTTACCTAAGACCTTCGGGTCCATAGTTAGTAGCTAGATGGCTTCTTCTCTCTCTTTTTGTATCTCAATACAAAGTTCTCCCCCTCTCTTGTGGAGATCTATTCGATGTAATCTTCTTTTTGCGGTGTGTTTGTTGAGACCGATGAATTGTGGGTTTATGATCAAGTCTACCTATGAATAATATTTGAATCTTCTCTGAATTATTTTATGTATGATTGGTTATCTTTGCAAGTCTCTTCGAATTATCCGTTTGGTTTGGCCAACTAGATTGGTAGTTCTTGCCCTGGGAGAAGTGCTTAGCTTTGGGTTCGATCTTGCGGTGTCCTTTCCCAGTGACAGAAGGGGCAGCAAGGCACGTATTGCATCGTTGCCATCGAGGATAACAAGATGGGGTTTATTTCATATTGCATGAATTTATCTCTCTACATCATGTCATCTTGCTTGAAGCGTTACTCTGTTTTTAACTTAATACTCTAGATGCATGCTGGATAGCGGTCGATGAGTGGAGTAATAGTAGTAGATGCAGAATCGTTTCGGTCTACTTGTAACGGACGTGATGCCTATATACATGATCATGCCTAGATATTCTCATAATTATGCTCAATTCTGTCAATTGCTCAACAGTAATTTGTTCACCCACCGTAGAATACTTATGCTCTTGAGAGAAGCCACTAGTGAAACCTATGGCCCCCGGGTCTATTCTCATCATATCAATCTCCATCACTTTAATCTGGTTTTGCTTTTTTAATTTGCCTTTACTTTTTACTTTGCATCTTTATACCAAAAATACCAAAAATATTATATCTTCCAGATCTCACTCTCGTAAGTGACTCTGAAGGGATTGACAACCCCTAATCGCGTTGGTTGTGAGTAGCTATTGTTTTGCGCAGGTACGAGGGACTTGAGCGTGGCCTCCTACTGGATTGATATCTTGGTTCTCAAAAACGGAGGGAAATACTTACGCTACTTTGCTGCATCATCCCTTCCTCTTCGGGGAAAACCAACGCAAGCTCAAGAGGTAGCAATCGCCAAGAGAATCGAGGAGAACTTTGTATTGAGATCCAAAGAGAGAGAAGAAGCCATCTAGCTACTAGCTATGGACCCGAAGGTCTGAAGTAAGCTACTCACACATCATCGGAGGGGCCATGGAGTTGATGTAGAGGCCCTCCGTGATCAATGCCCCCTCCACGTAGATCCGGAAAAGGCCCCAAGATGAGATCTCTTGGGTACAGAAGGTTGCGGCGGTGGAAATTGGGTTTCGTGGTGCTCTTGGATGTTTGCGGGGTACCTGGATATATATAGGAGGAAGAAGTAGGTCGGTGGAGCAATGAGGGGCCCACGAGGGTGGAGGGCGTGCCTAGGGAGGGTGGCCGCCTCGTTGATTGCTTGACGTCCACTCCAAGTTGACTAGCTCGTTGATCAATAGATGGTCACGGTTTCCTGACCATGGACATTGGATGTCGTTGATAACGGGATCACATCATTAGGAGAATGATGTGATGGACAAGACCCAATCCTAAGCCTAGCACAAAGATCGTGTAGTTCGTTCGCTAAAGCTTTTCTATTGTCAAGTATCATTTCCTTAGACCATGAGATTGTGCAACTCCCGGATACCGTAGGAATACTTTGGGTGTGCCAAACGTCACAACGTAACTGGGTGGCTATAAAGGTACACTACAGGTATCTCCGAAAGTGTCTGTTGGGTTGGCACGAATCAAGACTGGGGTTTGTCACTCCGTGTGACGGAGAGGTATCTCTGAGCCCACTCGGTAGGACATCATCATAATGTGCACAATGTGATCAAGGAGTTGATCACGGGATGATGTGTTACGGAACGAGTAAAGAGACTTGCCGGTAATGAGATTGAACAAGGTATCGGGATACCAACGATCGAATCTCGGGCAAGTATCGTACCGCTAGACAAAGGGAATTGTATACGGGATTGATCGAATCCTCGACATCGTGGTTCATCCGATGAGATCATCATGGAACATGTGGGAGCCAACATGGGTATCCAGATCCCACTGTTGGTTATTGGCCGGAGAGTCGTCTCGGTCATGTCTGCATGCTTCCCGAACCAGTAGGGTCTACACACTTAAGGTTCGGTGACGCTAGGGTTGTAGAGATATTAGTATGCGGTAACCCGAATGTTGTTCGGAGTCCCGGATGAGATCCCGGACGTCACGAGGAGTTCCGGAATGGTCCGGAGGTAAAGATTTATATATGGGAAGTCCTGTTTTGGTCACCGGAAAAGTTTCGGGGTTTATCGGTAACGTACTGGGACCACCGGGAGGGTCCCGGGGGTCCACCAAGTGGGGCCACCAGCCCCGGAGGGCTTCATGGGCCAAGTGTGGAAGGGGACCAGCCCCAGGTGGGCTGGTGCGCCCTCCCACAAGGCCCAAGGCGCAAGGGAAGAGGAGAGGGGGCAAACCCTAGGGCAGATGGGCCCTAAGGCCCATCCTGGTGCGCCTCCCTCTCCCCCTCCCCTTGGCCGCCTCCCTTAGATGGGATCTAGGCTGGCCGCCACCCCTAGGGGTGGAAACCCTAAAGGGGGCGCAACCCCTCCCCTTCCCCTATATATACTTGGCCTAGGGGCTGCCCAATACACGCGATCTGATCTCTCCCTGTTGGTGCAGCCCTCCCTCTCTTTCTCCTCGTCTCTTGCGGTGCTTGGCGAAGCCCTGCTGGAGGACCACGCTCCTCCACCATCACCACGCCGTTGTGCTGCTACTGGATGGAGTCTTCCTCAACCTCTCCCTCTCTCCTTGCTGGATCAAGGCATGGGAGACGTCACCGGGCTGTACGTGTGTTGAACACGGAGGTGCCGTCCGTTCGGCACTAGGATCTTCGGTGATTTGGATCACGACGAGTACGACTCCATCAACCCCGTTCACTTGAACGCTTCCGCTTAGCGATCTACAAGGGTATGTAGATGCACTCTCCTTCCCCTCGTTGCTGGTCTCTCCATAGATAGATCTTGGTGATACGTAGGAAAATTTTGAATTTCTGCTACGTTCCCCAACACAAATGGCTCCGAGACCACAAATGTAATCATAGCATATACATACAAATAGTCTCATCATAATCATCATCCAACACAAAGTTGTATCTCGTCATCAGCTCGAAAATAGCGATACATGCAAGTCTCGAATACTTGCAACTACAACGTCATCAATCTAAACAATGGTATACGCGAGAAGAGCTATCACTATGAGTGAGAGCGGAACTATGCAGTACACGAGGCGGCGGTTACTAGTCCTCTCTCGCGCTAGCGTGAACCTCAAGTAACTAGCTTCTCCTTCTTGTCTGCTTTTAAAGCCTTTATGGCTGGCGCCCGAGACCCCATTCACTTGCGCCTGACACTCAGGCCACTCGTTGTACACCCCCGGAACCTTCCCTTTGTACACGACATAGCACTGCCATCTCGCCATCAAGAAACTAGGTACCTGTTAGAGACGCATCTTCATCAAGAGGATGTACAATCATATGCAACAAAATATACTAGAGCAACACGAAAAAGAAAGGGTTAGCAACTAGATGCAACATACAGTACGCAAACTAATTAACTAGAGGTACGCAGGTCATCGTACCCAAACTAACAATGTAGTGTTACGCAAGTTCGGCACGGACCATGGACTGATACGTCTCCAACGTATCTATAATTTTTGATTGTTCCATGCTATTATATTATCTGTTTTGGATGTTTATGGGCTTCATTATGCACTTTTATATTATTTTTGGGACTAACCTATTAACCCAGAGCCCAGTGCCAGTTTTTTTCCTTGTTTTAGAGTATCGCAGAAAAGGAAAATCAAACGGAGTCCAATTGACCTGAAACTTCACGGAACTTATTTTTCGAACGAAAGCAATCCAGCAGACTTGGTGTGTACGTAAGGGAAGCAACGAGGAAGGCATGAGGCAGGGGGGCGCGCCCACCCCCTGGGCGCGCCCTCCACCCTCGTGGGCCCCTCGTGGCTCCCCTGATGTATTTCTTTCGCCTATATATATCCATATACCTTAAAACTATCAAAGATGAGAATAGATCAGGAGTTCCGTCGCCAGAAGCCTCCGTAGCCACCGAAAACCAATCTAGACCCGTTCCGGCAACCTGCCGGATGGGGAATCCCTCTCCGATGGCCATCTTCATCATCCCGGCGCTCTCCATGACAAGGAGGGAGTAGTTCTCCCTCGGGGCCGAGGGTATGTACCAGTAGCTATGTATCCGTGGGTATGATTATACGATATGCATCACACAATCTCAGATTCATCTATTCAACCAACACATAGAACCTCAAAGAGTGCCCCAAAGTTCCTACCGGAGAATCACGACGAAAACGTGTGCCAACCCCCATGCATAGGTTCATGGGCAGAACCCGCAAGTTGATCACCAAAACATACATCAAGTGAATCACGTGGTATCCCATTGTCACCACAGATACGCACGGCAAGACATACATCAAGTGTTCTCAAATCTTTAAAGACTCAATCCGATAAGATAACTTCAAAGGGAAAACTCAATCCATTACAAGAGAGTAGAGGGGTGAGAAAACATCATAGGATCCAAATATAATAGCAAAGCTCGCGATACATCAAGATCGTATCACCTCAAGAAACATGAGAGAGAGATCAAACACATAGCTACTGGTACATACCCTCAGCCCCGAGGGAGAACTACTCCCTCGTCGTCATGGAGAGCACCGGGATGATGAAGATGGCCACCGGAGAGGGATTGTCCCCTCCGGCAGGGTGCCAGAACGGGTCTAGATTGGTTTTCAGTGGCTACAGAGGCTTCTGGCGGTGGAACTCTCGATCTATTGTGCTCCCCGATCGTTTTAGGGTATATGGAGATATATAGGCGGAAGAAGTACGTCAGGGGGGTCACGAGGGGCCCACGAGGGTGGAGGGCGCGCCCTAGGGGGGTGGGCGCGCCCCCCTACCTCGTGGCCTCCTCGAAGCTTCCTTGACGTAGACTCCAAGTCTCCCGGGTTGCTTTCCTTCCAAAAATGAGTTCCGTGAAGTTTCAGGTCAATTGGACTCCGTTTGATTTTCCTTTTCTTCGAAACCCTAAAATAGGCAAAAAAAAACAGAAACTGGCATTGGGCTCTGGGTTAATAGGTTAGTCCCAAAAATAATATAAAAGTGTATAATAAAGCCCATAAACATCCAAAACAGAAGATAATATAGCATGGAGCAATCAAAAATTATAGATACGTTGGAGACGTATCAGCATCCCCAAGCTTAATTCCTGCTCGTCCTCGAGTAGGTAAATGATAAAAACAAAATTTTTGATGTGGAATGCTACTTGGCATAATTTCAATGTAATTCTTCTTAATTGTGGCATGAATATTCAGATCCGAAAGATTCAAGATAAAAGTTCATATTCACATAGAAACAATAATACTTCAAGCATACTATAACTAAGCAATTATGTATTCTCAAAATAACATGGCCAAAGAAAGTTCATCCCTACAAAATCATATAGTTTAGTCATGCTCCATTTTCGTCACACAAAAATGCTCTCATCATGCACAACCCCGATGAAAAGCCAAGCAATTGTTTCATACTTTAGTAATCTCAAATCTATAAACTTTCATGCAATATATGAGCGCGAGCCATGGACATAGCACTATGGGTGGAATAGAATATGATGATGGGGGTTATGTGGAGAAGATAAAAAGGAGAAAGTCTCACATCAACGAGGCTAATCAATGAGCTATGGAGATGCCCATCGATTGATGTTAATGCAAGGAGTAGGGATTGCCATGCAACGGATGCACTAGAGCTATAAATGTATGAAAGCTCAACAAAAAAAACTAAGTGGGTGTGCATCCAACTTGCTTGCTCACGAAGACCTAGGGCACTTGAGGAGGCCCATTGTTGGAATATACAAGCCAAGTCCTATAATGAAAAATTCCCACTAGTATATGAAAGTGACAAAACAAGAGAGTCTCTATCATGAGGATTATGGTGCTACATTGAAGCACAAGTGTGGCAAAGGATAGTAGCATTGTCCCTTCTCTTTTTTTCTCTCATTTTTAAATATTTTTTAAATTTTTTTGGGCCTTCTCTTTTTTATGGCCTTTCTCTTTTTTTTGGGGCCTTCTCTTTTTATGGCCTTTCTCTTCTTTTTTTCTTTCTTTATTCCTCACTTGGGACAATGCTCTAGAAAATGATGATCATCACACTTCTATTTATTTACAACTCAATGATTACAACTCGATACTAGAACAAAGTATGACTCTATATGAATGCCTCCGGCGGTGTACCGGGATTGCGATGAATCAAGTGTGACATGTATGAAAGAATTATGAATGGTGGCTTTGCCACAAATACTATGTCAACTACATGATCATGCTAAGCAATATGACAATGATGAATGTGTCATGATAAACGGAACGGTGGAAAGTTGCATGGCAATATATCTCGGAATGGCTATGGAAATGCCATAATAGGTAGGTATGGTGGCTGTTTTGAGGAAGATATAAGGAGGTTTATGTGTGATAGAGCGTATCATATCACGGGGTTTGGATGCACCTGCGAAGTTTGCACCAACTCTCAATGTGGGAAAGGGCAATGCACGGTACCGAAGAGGCTAGCAATGATGGAAGGGTGAGAGTGCGTATAATCCATGGACTCAACATTAGTCATACACAACTCACATACTTATTGCAAAAATCTACAAGTCATCAAAAACCTCGGCACTACGCGCATGCTCCTAGGGGGATAGATTGGTAGGAAAAGACCATCGCTCGTCCCCAACCGCCACTCATAAGGAGGACAATCAAATAACACCTATTGTTTCAAATTTGTTACACAACGTTTACCATGCATGCATGCTACGGGACTTGCAAAATTCAACACAAGCATTTCTCAAATTCACAACTACTCAACTAGCACGACTTTGATATTATTACCTCCATATCTCAAAACAATCATCAAGCATCAAACTTCTCTTAGTATTCAATACTCTATATGAAAGTTTTTACTATTCTTGGATGCCTAGCATATTAGGATTATTTAAGAAAATTACCATGCCATTTAAGACTCTCAAAATAATATAAGTGAAGCACGATAATTCATCTATTTCTTCAAAATAAAACCCCCACCGTGCTCTAAAAGATATAAGTGAAGCACTAGATCAAATGACAAACTACTCCAAAAGATATAAGTGAAGATCAATGAGCAGTCGAATAATTATGCAACTATGTGAAGACTCTCTAACATTTAATAATTTAGGATATTGGTATTTTATTCAAATAGCAAGAAAAGCAAAATAAAATGACATTCTAAGAATGGAAAACATCATGTGAA
Source organism: Triticum monococcum (assembly GCA_034509565.1). Taxonomy (NCBI): domain Eukaryota; kingdom Viridiplantae; phylum Streptophyta; class Magnoliopsida; order Poales; family Poaceae; genus Triticum; species Triticum monococcum. The sequence goes on from CM067846.1 coordinate 618,135,830, forward strand.
GAAGCAAAAACTTAGGATCAACCGAAACTAACCGATAGTTGTTGAAGAAGAAAGGTGGGATGCCAACTGGGGCATCCCCAAACTTAGACGCTTGAGACTTCTTGAAATATTATCTTGGATTCCTTGGGAATCCCCAAGCTTGAGCTTTTGTGTCTCCTTAATTCCTCTCATATCACTGTCTCCCTAAATCTCAAAAGCTTCATCCACACAAAACTCAACAAGGACTCGTTAGATAAGTTAGTATAAACCATTCCAAAAACCTTATCATACTATACTGTAGCAAATAACTAAAATTATTATTCAACATTTCATACTAAATGCCTCCTCATATTTAATATTCCTATCCTCAAATAGAATCATTAAAGAAGCAAACATATGCAAACATAACAACAATCTGCCTAAACAGGACAGTCTGTAAAGAATGCAGCAACATCCATACTTCCCTAGCTCCAAAAATTATTAAAGAAAATTCCCACTGTAGTAAATTTATCAGAGCTTAATATGCAAAAGGTTTCAACATTTTATCACATTCTGAATTTTCGAGGGAATTATTGCAACAGCGGTAAACTTTCTGTTTTCAAACAGCAACATGTGGACTTCTAAAATAGGCTTAGTAAAGGCTATCAATGCCACTTTTATTGAAATAAAATATGAAAAACATTGTTCTAAATAACAGAAAGAAAATTCTAACAAAATAAATTTACGCTCCAAGCAAAACACATATCATGTGGCGAATAAAAATATAGCTCCAAGTGAAGTTACCGATGGAAGTAGACGAAAGAGGGGATGCCTTCCGATGCATCCCCAAGCTTAGGCTTTTGGTTGTCCTTGAATATTACCTTGGGGTGCCTTGGGCATCCCCAATCTTAGGCTCTTGCCACTCCTTATTCCATAGTCCATCGAATCTTTACCCAAAACTTGAAAACTTCACAACACAAAACTTAACAAAAAACTCGTAAGCTCCGTTAGTATAAGAAAACAAAACACCACTTCAAGGTACTGTAATGGACTCATTATTTATTTATATTGGTGTTAAACCTACTGCATTCCAACTTCTATATGGTTTATAAACTCTTTTACTAGCTATAGGTTCATCAAAATAAGCAAACAACACACGAAAAACAGAATCTGTCAAAAAACAGAATAGTCTGTAGTAATATGGATCAAACGTATACTTCTGGAACTCATAAAATTCTCAAATAAATTGGTGGAATTGAGTAATTTATCTATTAATCATCGTCAAAAATAACTAACTAAATATCACTCTCCAAATAAAAATGGCAGCAATTCTGGTCAGCGCTAAAGTTTCTGTTTTTTACAGCAAGATTAAAAAGACTTTCCCCAAGTCTTCCCAAAGGTTCTACTTGGCACAAACAATAATTAAAACAATAAAACCACATCTAAACATAGGATAGATGAGTTATTTATTACTAAACAGAAGCAAAAATCAAGTAACAAAAATAAAGTTGGGTTGCCTCCCAACAAGCGCTATCGTTTGACGCCCGTAGCTAGGCATGATGATTTCAATGATGCTCACATAAAAGATAATAATTGTAACATAAAGAGAGCATCATGAAGAATATGACTAGCACATGTATGTCTAACCCACTTCCTATGCATAGGGATATTGTGAGCAAACAACTCGTGGGAACAAGAATCAACTTGCACAGGAAGGTAAAACAAGCATAGCTTCAAAACTTTAAGCACATTGAGAGGAAAGTTGATATTATTGCAATTCCTACAAGCATATGTTCCTCCCTCATAATAATTTTCAGTAGCATCATGAATGAATTCAACAATATAACCAGCACCTAAAGCATTCTTTTCATGATCTACAAGCATAGAAATTTTATTACTCTCCACACAAGCAAAATTCTTCTCATTCGGAATAGTGGGAGTAAACGCAACAAAATAATTATCATGTGAGGCATAATCCAATTGAAAGTTAAAATCATGATGACAAGTTTCATGGATATCATTATTCTTTATAGCATACAAGTCATCACAATAATCATCATAGAATAGCGGGCATGCTCTCGTCATAATAAATTTGCACATCAAAACTTGGGGGACTAAAAATATCTTCATCAAACATAGCATCCCCAAGCTTATGGCTATGCATATCATTAGCATCATGGATATTCAAAGAATTCATATTAACAACATTGCAATCATGCTCATAATTCAAATATTTAGTGCCAAACATTCTAATGCATTCTTCTTCTAGCACTTGAGCACAATTTTCCTTTCCATCATACTCACGAAAGATATTAAAAAGATGAAGCGTATGAGACAAACTTAATTCCATTTTTTTGTAATTTTATTTTATAAACTAAACTAGTGATAAAACAAGAAACCAAAAGACTCGATTGCAAGATCTAAAGATATACCTTCAAGCGCTAACCTCCCTGGCAACGACGCCAGAAAAGAGCTTGATGTCTACTTCACAACCTTCTTCTTGTAGACGTTGTTGGGCCTCCAAGTGCAGAGGTTTGTAGGATAGTAGCAAATTTCCCTCAAGTGGATGACCTAAGGTTTATCAATCCGTAGGAGGCGTAGGATGAAGATGGTCTCTCTCAAGCAACCCTGCAACCAAATAACAAAGAGTCTCTTGTGTCCCCAACACACCCAATACAATGGTAAATTGTATAGGCGCACTAGTTCGGTGAAGAGATGGTGATACAAGTGCAATATGGATAGCAGATATGAGCAAGGTAACTAATGATAAAAGTGAGCATAAGCGGTATTTCAATGCGTTGAAACAAGGCCTAGGGTTCATACTTTCGCTAATGCAAGTTCCCTCAAAAATAATAACATAATTGGATCACATAACTATCCCTCAACATGCAACAAAGAGTCACTCCAAAGTCACTAATAGGGGAGAACGAACGAAGAGATTATGGTAGGGTACGAAACCACCTCAAAGTTATTCTTTCCAATCAATCCGTTGGGCTATTCCTATAAGTGTCACAAACAGCCCTAGAGTTCGTACTAGAATAACACCTTAAGACACAAATCACCAAAACCCTAATGTCACCTAGATACTCCAATGTCACCTCAAGTATCCGTGGGTATGTTTATACGATATGCATCACACAATCTTAGATTCTTCTATTCAACTAACACATAGAACCTCAAAGAGTTCCCCAAAGTTCCTACCGGAGAATCACGACGAAAACGTGTGCCAACCCCTATGCATAGGTTCATGGGCGGAACCCGCAAGTTGATCACCAAAACATACATCAAGTGAATCACGTGGTATCCCATTGTCACCACAAATATGCAAAGCAAGACATACATCAAGTGTTCTCAAATCTTTAAAGACTCAATCCGATAAGATAACTTCAAAGGGAAAACTCAATCCATTACAAGAGAGTAGAGGGGGGGAGAAAACATCATAGGATCCAAAGATAATAGCAAAGCTCGCGATACATCAAGATCGTATGACCTCAAGAAACACGAGACAGAGAGAGAGATCAAACACATAGCTACTGGTACATACCCTCAGCCCCGAGGGAGAACTACTCCCTCCTCGTCATGGAGAGCACCGGGATGATGAAGATGGCCATCGGAGAGGGATTGCCCCTCTGGCAGGGTGCCGGAACGAGTCTAGATTGGTTTTCGATGGCTATGGAGGCTTCTGGCGACGGAACTCCCGATCTATTGTGCTCCCCGATCGTTTTAGGGTATATGGAGATATATAGGTGGAAGAAGTATGTTAGGGGGGCCACGAGGGGCCCACGAGGGTGGAGGGCGCGTGCCCTACCTCGTGGCCTCCTCGAAGCTTCCTGGACGTAGACTCCAAGTCTCCTGGGTTGCTTTCCTTCCAAAAATGAGTTCCGTGAAGTTTCAGGTCAATTGGACTCCGTTTGATTTTCCTTTTCTTCGAAACCCTAAAATAGGCAAAAAGACACAAACTGGCACTGGGCTCTGGGTTAATAGGTTAGTCCGAAAAATAATATAAAAGTGTATAATAAAGCCCATAAACATCCAAAACAAAAGATAATATAGCATGGAGCAATCAAAAATTATAGATATGTTGGAGATGTATCATCGGGGAGGCGGCGTAGGCAGGCGGCGAGTAGGTGTACGTAGGGTACTGCACGCCGTCGAAGGCATGCAAGGGCGTGCGCTAGGCCGGGTGACCATGGGGGAAGGTGATGTTGGGATTGAACCCGCCGTGCGCGTCGCCGTCGGCGTAGCCCGGCGACGGCGTGCAGCCCCAGGGTTGTGGCGATGATAAGAAGAGACCCGACACTTTGCTGGCTCTAGGAGGCGTACGGGTCGTGGTCGCCGGTCAAATTCATCATCCCTGCATGAACCGCCTCGATTTGTTTGGCCGAGTGCTCTGCCTACTCCGCCTACTCCGCCACCGCTGCAGCTGCGAGCGCCGCCCTGTCCCGAGCCTTCTTAGCGTCTGCGTTGTTCCGTCGGTCGATGGTGATAGCCTCCCGGCGCTGAACTTCCGCCCTCCAGTCGGCATTCGACATTTCGGGGGGCTTGGACGACAGCGCCCTCTGCTTCGTCTGCTTTGGCTGGGCGGTGGCGGCGGCGGCATCCGTCGCAGTGCGGGGGGGGCACGTACTTCTTCGGCGGCTGGCTAGGAGGGGAGGAGGAGATTGGCGGGAGGAATGGAGAATGAGAGGGAAGCCGAGGAGGAAAGCGGGCGGAAACGGCGGGAAAAGGGCCTCCTCTCGCCGACGGAGCGGCCCCATGCCCCTTTTCGCTTTTGCCGACGACCCTAGGTGACCCCCGGGCACTTGGGTTCGGCTGGGTTTGCCGGCTGTTATTTCGGCCCAAACCGGTGCTAAATGAGATCCTGGGGGCGTGACTGGCCCATTTTCGGCCGCCCGCGCTAAAAAACGCCTGGGGCGGGGGGGGGGGGGGGGCTTGTTGGGGGCGCGGCTAGAGAGGCTCTAAGTACAATGATTTCCCTTAGTGATAAATGAAGACCGTGGAGCCAAAGGTATTCCAGATGTCTACAAGTGCACATATTTTTTTGTCAAGCATAATTTACGAGAAGTAATTGCCATGTTTAATTGTTGAACCCATAGAGAACGTATAGGAAGGTAACTACTAACTCCAAAGCTTTGCTGTCATGAACTTAACTGCACTCACACCCAAACTGAAATAGATAACTCTTATCGGTTGCTAGGAGGAACAGTAAAACCGGAGTTTAACTATGTAGTAAACAAAAAGGAAAATAAATATGAAACTAAGCTCAAAAATTAACTAAGGAGAGCTAATGTGATGTTTAAGTTGAGAAAAGTGGCATCATGATTGAGGTTAGTAGCACCCTATCACGTGGATGTCGGTGCTCCACATGTGTAGTGTCACCTAACATTGATCGAGCAATGTAGTATGGTGGGCGGTCCCTCAAAATATATTGTCTTTCAAGCGGCGCCTAATTGAGACAAGTCAATTTTTCTACTTCTCATCACATACATGCATAATCTAATGGAAGACATTAAGGTCCAAGGACCGGACAATAGGAAGTAATTTCTATGGACAACCATAACTCCTAGGTAAGTTGTGATCCTCACAAGATACCCAAGCCTATCACCTAGAGGCCTATCAGATTGCAGTATCTACCTATGCACTTCATGTGTGGCCTAAGGAGTTCAACATTGCTACCTCTTGAGCATGCGTTGGTTTTCCCTTGAAGAGGAAAGGGTGATGCAACAAAGTAGCGTAAGTATTTCCCTCAGTTTTTGAGAACCAAGGTATCAATCCAGTAGGAGACTACACGCAAATTTCCTAGTAACTGCACAAACAATCAAGAACCTTGCAACCAACGCGATAAAGGGGTTGTCAGTCCCTTCACGGCCATTTGCAAAAGTGAGTTTTGATAAATATAATAAGATAAATATGATTGGTATTTTTATTGTATAGATTGGAAAGTAAAGATTGCAAAATAAACAACGACAGAAATTGGCAAGTTGACGGGAAACTAATATGATGTAAAATAGACCCGGGGGCCATAGGTTTCACTAGTGGCTTCTCTCAAGATAGCATATATTACGATGGGTGAACAAATTACTGCCGAGCAATTGATAGAAAAGCGCATAGTTATGTGAATATCTAGGCATGATCATGAACATAGGCATCACGTCCGTGTCAAGTAGACCGAAACGATTCTGCATCTACTACTATTACTCCACACATCGACCGCTATCCAGTATGCACTACTAGGGAAAAGCCTAGCACTAGCACGGGTTCTAGCTATATCAGTAGCGCGGGGACCGATGCTACTAATAAGGCGCTACAGCTAACCCATAGCAGCAGCACGTGCACACCCGTGCTACTACTATACAAGTGTAGCAGCAACGTGCTGCGTGGAAGCTCGCTACTGCTAATAGCTCTAGTGCGCTATGGCTGGACGCACTACTGCTACTGTCACGCTGCTGCTAACTTTTCTCCACTCGCTACTACTAATTTTAGTAGTTTTTGATTTTTTTCTGCATATTTGTTTTGTATTTGAACAGAATTTATACAAGAATCTTTAGCAGATACAAATGTCATCATGATACACATACAAATGGCTCCGAGACCACAAATGTAATCATAGCATATACATACAAATAGTCTCATCATAATCATCATCCAACACAAAGTTGTATCTCGTCATCATCTCGAAAATAGCGATACATGCAAGTCTCGAATACTTGCAACTACAACGTCATCAATCTAAACAATGGTATACGCGAGAAGAGCTATCACTATGAGTGAGAGCGGAACTATGCAGTACACGAGGCGACGGTTACTAGTCCTCTCTCGCGCTAGCGTGAACCTCAAGTAACTAGCTTCTCCTTCTTGTTGGCTTTTGAAGCCTTTATGGCTGGCGCCCAAGACCCCATTCACTTGCGCCTGACACTCAGGCCACTCGTTGTACACCCCCGGAACCTTCCCTTTGTACAGGACATAGCACTGCCATCTCGCCATCAAGAAACTAGGTACCTGTTAGAGATGCATCTTCATCAAGAGGATGTACAATCATATGCAACAAAATATACTAGAGCAACACGAAAAAGAAAGGGTTAGCAACTAGATGCAACATACAGTACGCAAACTAATTAACTAGAGGTACGCAGGTCATCGTACCCAAACTAACAATGTAGTGTTACGCAAGTTCAGCAGGGACCGTGGACTGATACGTCTCCAACGTATCTATAATTTTTGATTGTTCCATGCTATTATATTATTTGTTTTGGATGTTTATGGGCTTTATTATGCACTTCTATATTATTTTTGGTATTAACCTATTAACCCAGAGCCCAGTGCCAGTTTTTGTTTTTTCCTTGTTTTAGAGTATCGCAGAAAAGGAAAATCAAACGGAGTCCAATTGACCTGAAACTTCACAGAACTTATTTTTGGAACGGAAGCAATCCAGTAGACTTGGTGTGTACGTAAGGGAAGTAACAAGGAAGGCATGAGGCAGAGGGGGCACCCACCCCCTGGGCGCGCCCTCCACCCTCGTGGGCCCCTCGTGGCTCCCTTGATGTATTTCTTCCGCCTATATATATATCCATATACCCTAAAACTATCAGAGACGAGAATAGATCGGGAGTTCCGCCACCAGAAGCCTCCGTAGCCACCGAAAACCAATGTAGACCCATTCCGGCAACCTGCCGGAGGGGGAATCCCTCTCCGATGGCCATCTTCATCATCCTAGCGCTCTCCATGACGAGGAGGGAGTAGTTCTCCCTCGGGGCCGAGGGTATGTACCAGTAGCTATGTGTTTGATCTCACTCTCTCTCTCTCTCTCGTGTTCTTGAGGTGGTACGATCTTGATGTATCGTGAGTTTGCTATTATAGTTGGATGTTATGATGTTTCTCCCCCACCACTCTCTTGTAATGGATTGAGTTTTCCCTTTGAAGTTATCTTACCAGATTGAGTCTTTAAGGATTTGAGAACACTTGATGTATGTCTTGCGTGGGATACCCATGGTGACAATGGGGTATTCTATTGATCCACTTGATGTATTTTTTGGTGATCAACTTGCGGGTTCCGCCCATGAACCTATGCATAGGGGTTGGCATACGTTTTCGTCTTGACTCTCCGGTAGAAACTTTGGGGCACTCTTTGAAGTTCTTTGTGTTGGTTGAATGGATGAATCTGAGATTGTGTGATGCATATCGTATAATCATACCCGCGGATACTTGAGGTGACACTGGAGTATCTAGGTGACATTAGGGTTTTCATAGATTGGTGTCTTAAGGTGTTATTCTAGTATGAACTCTAGGATAGATTTGTGTCTTAGGGTTTTACTATGGACTCTTGAATAGATCGATCAGAAATGATAACTTTGAGGTGGTTTCGTACCCTACCATAATCTCTTCGTTTGTTCTCCGCTATTAGTGACTTTGGAGTGACTCTTTGTTGCATGTTGAGGGATAGTTATATGACCCAATTATGTTATTATTGTTGAGAGGACTTGCACTAGTGAAAGTATGAACCCTAGGCCTTGTTTCCTAGCATTGCAATATAGTTTTTGCTCACTTTTATCATTAGTTACCTTGCTGTTTTTATATTTTCAGATTACAAAAACTATTATCTACGATCCATATTGCACTTGTTTCACCATCTCTTCGCCGAACTAGTGCACCTATACAATTTACCGTTGTATTGGGTGTGTTGGGGACACAAGAGACTCTTTGTTATTTGGTTGCAGGGTTGTTTGAGAGAGACCATCTTCATCCTACGCCTCCTACGGATTGATAAACCTTAGGTCATCCAGTTGAGGGAAATTTTCTACTGTCCTACAAACCTCTGCACTTGTAGGCCCAACAACGTCTACAAGAAGAACGTTGTGTAGTAGACATCAAGCACTTTTCTGGCGCCGTTGCCGGGGAGGTGAGTGCTTGAAGGTATATCTTTAGATCTTTCAACCGAATCTTTTTGTTTCTTGTTTTAGCACTCGTTTAGTTTATAAAATAAAACTATTAAAAATGTAATTGAGTTTACCTCATACGCTTCATCTTTTTAATATCTTTCATGAGTATGATGGGAAGGAAAATTGTGCCAAAGTGTTAGAAGCAAAATGCATTAAAATGTTTGCACTAAATCTTTAAATGATGAGCATGATTGCCAAGTTGTTAGTATGAACTCCTTAAATATCCATAGTACTAATGATGATTGCACTAGTTATGATGAAAATGTCTCCTATAAACATGTCAATTTTTGTGGAGTGTATTGGGTTTGCAAGGACACACCAAAGAGGGAAGATAGATACTGCAAGAGGCATAAGCACTTAGAAACTAAATGGTTGCAAGAAAGGCTAGATGTTTGTGCTGAAAATTTAAATTTTCTTAGCCGTACTTGTGAACTTTGCAATGAACGTGATCATTTCAGTACCCAATGCAAATTGTTTCATGATCGTATCGTGTCCAAAAATTGTGATGACTTGATTTCTCTTGCACATCATAATGAACTTAGTTTGCTATTGGGTTATGAAGAAATGAAACGTATAACTTATGGTTATTCCAGAATTTTCCCTTTATAGAGTTCTTAATTTTGATCTAGAGGAAATTTATATGCATTGTGTGGTGAATTTTATTGAAAATCCTTATATTACCAATTACATAAAGAAAAGAAAACAAATAGAAGATGAAGAGAATACTAATGAAAGGGAAGAGACTTCCCAGTGTCCTCCTATTATTTCTTATGATGAATCAGGTAACGAGGAGGAGCCTTCTATTCAACCAATCTCATTAATAAGGAGCTCCAAAAAGAGGATTGAACCCACACATGATGTGGTGAAGAAGAAGAAAAGAAAAAGTAAGAGAGGTAAAAAGTCTCTCCCAAATAATGTTGCTCCTATTATTATTGTGCCTAATGAAAATGAATCAAAAATAATTGTGGAATATGACACACTTGATGATGATCTCTTTATGCCTATTGCTTGTTGTGATGATTATGATTGGGAAGATAATGATACTTCTTATGATCTTGAAAATCTTTTTGGCACTTTCTTGGAAGAATATGATAATTGCTATACTATTGGTGCTATCCATACTATTGATGATGAGAGTGATTATGCTTATGATATGAAAAGGCCCAAGCTTGGGGATGCTATGTTTGAAGAAGATGATGTTTTTGAGAATATATTTGCTGAAATTAATGTTTGTCCCAAGCTTTGGGATGCTATGTCTAATGAAATGATATTTTTAGCCTCTCAAGTTTTGATATGCAAATTTATGATGACAATAGAATGACTCCTACTTATGATAATTATGAAAGTGGATTTGGAGAGGTCATGACTTTATTTAGTGATGATTTCACTATCTTGGAAGAGGTTTCTATTGATTATGATGAGAACAAAGTTGCTACTTATGATAATTATTGTGATGATACATATGCTATAAAAAGTAGTGATGATTATATTTATAAAACTTGTCATGATTATGATTACCCCTTTTCTGAACATTACTCTTTTAATGTGGAAACAATTTATAGTATTCAAGTCTCTTATGATACTCCCACTATTCCAAATGAGAAGAATTTTGCTTATGTGGAGAGTAGTAAATTTTCTATGCTTGTAGATCATGAAAAGAATGCTTTACGTTCTGATTATATTGTTGAATTTAATCATGATGCTACTGAAAATTATTATGAGGGAGGAACATATGCTTGTAGGAATTGCAATAATACCAAGTTTCCTCTCTATGTGCTTAAAATTTTGAAGTTTTGCTTGCTTTACCTTCCTATGCAAGTTGATTTTTGTTCCCATAAGTTGTTTTCTCACAAAATCCCTATGCATAGGAGGTGGGTTATACTTAAATGATATAGTCATATTCTTATGATGCTCTTTTTATGTTTCAATTCTTATCTTTTATGTGAGCATCATTGAAATCATCATGCCTAGCTAGGGGCGTTAAACGATAGCGCTTGTTGGGAGGCAACCCAATTTTATTTATGTTCCTTGATTTTTGCTCCTGTTTAGCAATAAACAATTTATCTAGCCTCTGTTATGATTGAGTTTTTATGTTTTAAGTAGTGTTTTTGCCAAGTAGAACCGTTGGGAAGACTTGGGTAAAGTCTTGTTGATCTTGCTGTAAAAAAACAGAAACTTTAGCACTCACGAGAATTGATGCCATGTTTTATTGGGGAGTGCTATTTAGTTAATTATTTTTGAATATGATTAATAGATAAATTCCTCACGTGCAGAAATTTATTTTAGAATTTTTGGGGTTCCATAAGTTTGCATTAGTTACAGATTACTACAGACTGTTCTGTTTTTGACAGATTCTGTTTTTCATGTGTTGTTTACTTATTTTGATGAATCTATGGCTAGTAAAAGAGTTTATAAACCATAGAAAAGTTGGAATACAGTAGGTTTAACACCAATATAAATAAATAATGAGTTCATTACAGTACCTTGAAGTGGTGTTTTGTTTTCTTTCGCTAACGGAGCTTACGAGTTTTCTGTTAAGTTTTGTGTTCTGAAGTTTTCAATTTTGGGTAAAGATTCGATGGATTATGGAATAAGGAGTGGAAAGAGCCGAAGCTTGGGTATGCCCAAGGCACCCAAAGGAAATATTGAAGGACAACCAAAAGCCTAAGCTTGGGGATGCCCCAGAAGGCATCCCCTCTTTCGTCTTCGTTCATTGGTAACTTTACTTGGAGCTATATTTTTATTCACATGATATGTGTTTTGCTTGGAGCATCATTTTATTTAGTTTTGCTTAATGTTTGAATAAAATACCAAGATCTGAAATTCTTAAATGTTAGAGAGTCTTCACATAGTTGCATAATTATCCTACTACTCATTGATCTTCACTTATATCTTTCGGAGTAGTTTGTCGTTTGCTCTAGTGCTTCACTTATATATTTTTAGAGCACGGTGGTGGTTTTGTTTTATAGAAACTATCATTCTCTTATGCTTCACTTAGATTATTTTGAGAGTCTTAAACAGCATGGTGATTTTCTTAAATAATCCTAATATGCTAGGTATTCAAGACTAGTAAAAAAACTTTCTTATGAGTGTGTTGAATACTAAGAGAAGTTTGATGCTTGATGATTTTTTTTAGACATGGAGGTAGTGATATCAAAGTTGTGCTAGTTGGGTACTTGTGAATTTGAGAAATACTTGTGTTGAAGTTTGCAAGTCCCGTAGCATGCACATATGGTAAACGTTATGTAACAAATTTGAAACATGAGGTGTTCTTTGATTGTCCTCCTTATGAGTGGCGGTCGGGGACGAGCAATGGTCTTTTCCTACCAATCTATCCCCCTAGGAGCATGCGCGTAGTGCTTGGTTTTTGATGACTTGTAGATTTTTGCAATAAGTATGTGAGTTCTTTATGACTAATGTTGAGTCCATGGATTATACGCACTCTCACCTTTCCATCATTGCTAGCCTCTTCGGTACCATGCATTGCCCTTTCTCACATTGAGAGTTGGTGCAAACTTCACCGGTGCATCCAAACCCTATGATATGATACGCTCTTTTACACATAAACCTCCTTATATCTTCCTCAAAACAGCCACCATACCTACCTATTATGGCATTTCCATAGCCATTCTGATATATATTGCCATGCAACTTTCCACCATTCCGTTTATTATGACACGCATCATCATTGTCATATTGCTTTGCATGATCAAGTAGTTGACATCGTATTTATGGCAAAGCCACCGTTCATAGTTTTTCATACATGTCGCACTTGATTCATCGTAATCCCGGTACACCGCCGGAGGCATTCATATAGAGTCATATCTTGTTCTAAGTATCGAGTTCACTACAAGGATTTGGGTCTATTGCAAAAAAATCGGCCGTTGCAATATATGGCGATTTGTCGCGATAAGTACCTATTGCCACGAAACAACATTCGTTGGCACCCGTTGCGACTGGACGCATGGTAATAGGTTATTGCCACAAAAAAATAATTGTGGCAATAAAGTCTGCTATTGCAACAACCATGTGGGAAGTTGCCACATGTTTTCCTATGGCAACACTCACCTTACGCCACAATTTGCTTTGTGGAGATACCATTAATGCAACGTGTAACAAATCATGGCGACTGATAGCTCGTGGTGATAGACATTTGTGGCAACAACCTATGCCAACGGCGCTCGTTTTGTGGCGCTGCTCTTCTGTGGCAATAGTGAATTGTAGTAACAAACTATGGCAACAATCATTGTTTTTGTGGTATTAGGCATTTTGCCACAAACCACCACACTTGTGGCATTAACTTATGGCAACAAATATTCCAGTCGTCGTAACAGGAAATTGCAACATACTAGTTTTGGTGGTGATAAATAGGTATCAAAATGGGTGAAATGTTTGTTGCGAGAAACTATTACGACAATTTAAACTTTTCGTGGTGCTAACATGTGGCAACCGAAAGTGGGTTGTGGTAATAGCCTATTGCAACCATTAAAAAAACAAGCATTCAATTACAATATTCAAAACCACATGTATAATATGTAGATTCATAAAATTCATAATTCTCATAGCAAATATCCATCAAATGATACTCAAATGTAATTTGGCCATCCTAATTAAGGCCCAAGAGTAAATTGTCCATGATTTAAAGTCTAGTTGAGCTAGATCTTTGGATCCTGCAATCAAGAAATCAAACAAATAGTTCTAGTTAATGAGTCCAACATAACATACACCATACAATTATTCCAGCCCCATTGTTAAAAATAACTATCGCCAGACTAACCGGAGTAAACAAGCATGTAACTAAGGGATCAGAACAGTTTTACAAGTGTAAATGTCTAAAGCATAAGCACAAGTACATGTACTAAAAGCATCCGCTATTGAGTTAAGTTGTGACTCAATCTATAGTTTCAGTTAAGTTCATGTCCCTAGCTAGCACATATTCGTTATATATATATATGTGGATTTTGGGTCTTTTTTTATATAAATTGAAAATTTGTGTATTGTTCATAATGAACTTGAATTAGGGTAACTGGACGCTATCTATCTATGGACTGTGGCTAACAAGAAATGAAACTACATGACACATAATCAAATTAAACCAACATCTAAGTAGCCAAAATGACTGAAATTATAAGGGGAAACAAGCATATTAGGAATAACATATATACCTAAAACTTAAAGTTCTGACATTGACAGAAGTAGCCAGTTTCATTCAAATTTAACTCTACATATATATACTCCACATCTAACTAGGAGTAGCTGTATTGGGCAAGTTGCATTGGAAATTAAACTAAAATAGTGCATCTGTTCTAATGTTGTGGTCTAGTACAACATTGACTGTACAAGTTATTTTCCACACTCGTCTCAATTAGCATGTTAGTGCCTCCTAGTACTGACCAATTCAAGAAGAGAGCCTCTAATTAGGAACGATTGCACCCATGAGATGGGCAACAAATAAACATGACAGAAGGAATTCCCAATCATACAAAAGAGGAACATGGAAATTAGAAATAGCCATGTGGTGATGTCAGTATGAACAAAATACTCACATGGACTATGGGAATGCGTCAGGCAAGGGAAACGTACATGCCTCTTGTTCTGGCGACGGATGACAGCAGAGGCACAACAACGATGCTGCAGTGCTCCATGGACGAGATCATGGGCCTCGCTGCCCTAGGACACACAAAGGAACCAAGGATGTCCCTCGTATCGGTGCGGCCATCAGCCGTGACCACGTCGTCCCTCTAGGGGTTTCCCCTCTCATATTTCGATCAGGAGTACTGGCTGGTTTTTTTGTGGCCCCCTGAAGAAGTGGCTGAGTCGCACAAGTCCAGCTGGTTGAACCAGACCTGCAGTAGGCACTTACCCCTTTGCCAAAGGGGCCCATGACCCAGGTCCCTCTTCTTCCTGTCCTCTCTTCTCCAATGAAAACGAGCAGTTCGGGCATTCTCAGATCTATGACGACAAAGAACACATATACAGGATTTGAAGCCCCAGGATTTGAAGCCCCTTAAATTTTTGGGTTTTTATCATTTATGCCACCGGTTGTGTCGCACTACTCAGTTTTGCCATTAGAAGTTATAACTGCTCAAAAATGCCATCGACCCGTGAGAGGCTTGCTCAAAAATGCCATTAGATATCTCAAAAATGCCATCATTCTATTAGATGTTTGCTCAAAAATGCCATTAGACATTGTTATTTTCATGTCAAACTCGTTGACCATGTTATATGACAAAAATAAGCCTAGAACCACATGTCAGTTCTCTCTATCTCACAACGATAAGTGTGGCCCCACTTGTCAGGAGTAACCAAGCGAATAATTTTATAGGAAAATAAGAACGTTGTTGGGATCAAGTGGGCCCCACACTTTATTGTAGTGAGATAGAGGAAAGCTGGCATGTTGATTCATAGGTATTTATGTCAGTATGACATGGCAAAAGAGATTTTAGATCACAATAATGGTGTCCAGTGGCATTTTTGAGCATGTGTCTAATGAAGCGATGGCATTTTTGAGTAGTTGAAATTTCTAGTGGCAAAACTGAGTAGTGGGACACAACCGGTGGCATAACTGATAAAAGCCCTAAATTTTTAGGGCCCTGTGCGGTTGCCCACCTCGCACATCCTCGTTAACGGCCCTGGAAAGAACAGTGTGCATCAGACAAGAACCACCAGAGAGATAAATCATCAAGACAAACCAAATACAGTGACCACTTTATGCTAAAACATCATCATCATGATTAAACCAACATATGGATATTCAGTGCTGGATGAGACCATATGCAGTACCACTACAACCAAATAGGCCACCGAATGCCACGGTGCACCATCGTACTTGATCCGGCCTCAATGTTCACGAGCGTGTCGACCTCCCACTCCCCAGTGGGCAGCTCGAAGCTGAACCAAACCGGCCAGGTCACAACGGTTAAGTGACGCTGGACCAGACCGCCGACGAGGAGCAGCCTACTTCGCTCTTGTACAAATCAATACTAACTTGTTGTATCTGGACATTAGTTGAACAGGACAACACAACAATCAGGTCACTATATGAGCAGGCACATGCAAAGTGGCCCGTGGTGCAAAAATTTCAGAGTGGCAAAGCATAAGCATACTATTGACAAATCAGGAGTAGAGCATCTGTGTTGTGTTGTATGTACGTGCTTGTTGCTGTGTTGGGCATGTGTGTGTATGTGCTTTCTAGTACCTAACCAAAGTACTCGCAAGATGTTTTCTAACAATAGACATTCCATGGCAAAGTTACAAAGAATATAAACATTCTAAGCGAATTATCAATGAGCGCGCCATATGACTTCATAAACATATACCTGGAACCAGTAGCCATCATTACAGTGGCTTTAAGCAAAAGGAGCTGGTATGCATAAACCCTTGAGGTGTTGACACTAACCTGGATGAACTGCTACAATCAGCTTAAGCAAATTATGTGTCTAAATCAACAGTACAAACAAATATATATTTTGTGTGTGTTTGATGCTTTTTTCGTGTCTCTTTTGTTCCCCATGTAGCACTGGCTTCAATTTTTTTACATGAAACAGAACCCAAATAAAAAACAGATTTGAACTGATTATACCTTTAGTATTGGGCACATCAATTAGTTAGGTAGTCTTCTGCAGGCCACCGGTTGTAGCACATTCGTCCTGTGTGCTGTTGTAGCGTTGCTTCAGTCATGGCTTCTCAGGCTTCTCGGAGGATTCACTGTTTTGAATGACGTCTGATCCCAATAGATATAATGAACGGATCAGACGGATTCTAATCCAAACTTAACACAAAGCCGACGATGTTTGACACGCTAGAATCATTGCTGAGACACTGAACCCTAGGGACAACAGTCAACACACACGTGGATAGAGAGGGGGAGGGGGGGCTGCAGAAACTAACTCACGTCATTGCCTTCCACGCATCCTCCTCGGCGTCCTTCACCTTCGCATCCGAGTAGACCTCCTCGAGCTTTCTGTTGTGGTCAACTTCAGCCTCGGCAGCCTCTAAGAGCGTCTCTTCCTGCGCGGGGGCGGCGACGACATGCTTGGATACACGTCTTCCTGCACAACAGCTACGACCATGCCCAGCCTCTCATCTTGCTTCTTTCCCAACCATCTCGAAGACCAAATCGAGTAAAGCCACTGTTAGAAAATAGGGGATCAGAGAAGGAGGAGAGATGGACAAAGGCACAGACCTGTACACTGTACATGATGGAGGAAGTGACGCCGTCTGCCGCCATCGCCATGATCTCTTTCTTCATGCGAGATTTGAAGGCTCGGCCTAGAACGGGAGCGATCTGAGCGTCTACCTCTCTATGCGCGCGGCGATGACGATGACAGTGGCGGCGCGCCTGGAGGGGTCGGGGTCGGGTGCGTGAAGGGGAGAGTGGGGCTACGAGGACACGGAGGGAATCACGTTCGTTCCTTCCACATCCGACGTTGACCATTGTAAGTTTTTTTGAGAGGCTTCCGATTTGGCCGTGGGAATAGCTGCCCTAGGACATTCGGCCCAGTACCACCGGCCCATGCGAGAGAAAATAGTGCCTTGGACGGCCAGGGATGGATGAGATGCGGGATCCAACGGCAGAAATCAGTGGGGGCATGAGAAGCCCCTAAAATGAAATAAACAGACAAGTTTCTGCTGTATTTTCATACTGAAATTGGGATATACTACATTAAAATGATCATACATCTACTAGAACCATTACCAGAGAGGAGCGGCCGGCGCTAGCGGCTGAGAAATGCTCGATTCACTCATCTCCGCCCATCAGTGCACGAACCCGTTGATGAGGGAGATCAGCGAAAGGAGGCGGAGCTCAGGGACACGTATGTCAGAGATTCATTAGCGGTGGTTACGCAGGCTACAATCAGCGGCTAACTAACACTCTCAGGCGACTTGGAGGAGACTCGCGGCGTCACGCATCACGCAGCATAAGCCAGGCGAAGAGGGAGGTAGAATAGAAGAGCGAGGAGCAAGAACGGCGGTGGGGGATGGGGTGCTTGGCTTGGCTCGTCGGCGACGACCTGCGGCACGGCGTGGGGTTATCAATGGGGTCAGACGTGAGGGCGCGGTTCACGGGGAGGTAGGCGAGGTCAAAGCCACATGCAGGTCCAACTGTAGATCAGAACCACCATTGACTGTTGCCATGTCAGCATCCGGTCGAGTCAAACCATCCTGACCAATTATGTCCGGTATGGGATTGTTTAGGGGGTGAAGGGAGCAGAAATAAAGATCGGGGGATTATATGAACCACCAACCTTTTCAAAGTGGTAAAATAAACTTTTTTCTCACAAAAAATACCCATTTTTACACTATGAAAATATTTTTTTAAAAAAACAAGAGGTTAGAAACTCTATTTGTCAAGATGCGGGATCTACAAGTCATTTTGGCCCATAAACCGCATATCGGTCCACTTTTGGGGAATCGTGCCAATATGTGGAATCTATTAGAGTTGCTCTTAGCCCGGTATACAAGGGATAATCTATGGGTTGCCCTCATAACCGTTACTTTCGTGGTTATCTATTTAAAGGCTCCTTCCCAATAAGCTTCGTACTTTCACATCTCATATCTAACGAAACATCACATACAAGAAATATTTATATCTCATCATGAGAAAAAAATATATGATTTTAGACAATTTGAATGTGCATGCAAAAATAATAGCAAAATTATTGTTTTAATGACATGCTCCAACAAATATGAATTTGTGCGCTGTTTGATTTGGATGTGTATAATTTTTTGCGTTATTGCATATTAAAATATAGAGAGCGCCTATACATCGCTTGTGGCGCAAGCAACGCTAATTGACGCTAACCCGTCAAGCGCCATGGGCTGACCCAGCTAAGCGAGGTCGCTTTGCCCAGCTTGCTCGCTCGGCTGTTTCCATCGGTTCACCATGTTGATCGGTCGACTGGTTGACCGTTGGCCCATGGCATAGTTGACCGTACACTTCTATATAAAGTTTAGAATTTTAAAAGTTTGTGGCTTCAAAAATATTCATGAATTTGAAAGAAAATTTTCTCAGTTCTAAAAAGATCACAAGTTTAAAAAAAATCGCGGACTCAAAAAAGATTCATGAATTATTTTTTAATGTATTTCAGAAAAAGGTCGTCCATTCTAAAAAATGTTTGCGATCTCGAAAAAAGTTACCAAAGTCAAAATAACTTTATGTATTTGGAAAAACCACAAGAATTTTAAAAAATCGTTGTATGAAAAAATATTGGAGAAAATGAAAATGTCAAGCCACTCGAAAAAAGTTTGTAAATTTGAAAAAAATCACGGTTCCAAAAATGTCACGAATTTTAAATATTTGCGAAATTTAATAAAAATCATTCACGAATTCAAATAAGTTGTTCAATTTCAAAATTGTTGGTAATTTTTAAAAATACACAATTTTGAAAGAAAAAGTTATTGGAATTTAAAAAGAAAAAAAATTGAAACTAAAAAGTAAAAGAAAATAGGAAAAGTAAAATAAAAACCAATTAGAAAACTGGAAGAAAAACAAACAAAAAGCTGCTGAGGATAAACCTAGCTGAAAAAGAAGAAAAACTAGGTTTTTTTAGACAAAAGAAAAACTATGCGGAAGCTTCCTGAAGCAAAACCGGGCCTAAGTCACGCAATGGCAGCCCAATTTAATTCCTCGCCGGCCAGCCGAACACCATTCTTTTTAATGGGCCTTAGCCCAACTGTTCATTATATTTAAGAATAAGTTTATTTATTAACAACAAGCCTACAAATGGTGGTAGTCCATTGGTAATCACTTGTTTCCCCACCTACGAGGTAGCATGTTCGATTCTTTGTATAGATCATTTCTTTTTCTTCATGCATGTCCCCATTGTTGGTCATTTTATTTTTGTTCACGGGCTGCATGTTCTATTTTTTATATGAGGAATATGTATATATAATATGCCCTCATGCTAGTATCTACTCCCTTTGCACCGCAATACTTGTTGCATGTATAGTTTTGAGAGCAATGTTTTAAATTTATTCTCTATTTTCAATAGGTTAAGTGAATGAATTTATGCGTACATATCGAAAGTAATTCCAGTTTGAGTCATATATGTATCTCAATTAAGGTTCAAGTAATACAGAAGAGAGTTCAAGACCTATGTACAAGCTTATGTCAAAGACAAAGGGGTTGTTTGGTTGCCGGCCGCACCTTGCCAAGCCAAAGGTGCGGCGCACCACAGCTTTCGAGGCTGCCGTTTGGTTTTCTCCGAAGGTTAGGCTCGCCACAAGCTGCAGTGTGTTTTGCAGTTGAGTTTCTCACTAAAAGTGTGGCGCTTGTTTTGCCCGCCACACTCCGCGGCACGCCACAAGTGTGGCTAGATAAGTGTGGCAATTTAACAGGCCAACCAAACAGCCCCAAAGATTGTTGACAAAATCAATTGAGTGAAAAGTTGAACTGATGTTTGTAACCATTGTGGCACCGTTCCTTTTTTATAATTTACGCTATTCCTTTTTTCTCTAAAGTTATATAGCTTGTAACAGTATGCATCAACACATGATATTAGGTATTGTATCAACAGGTGTAACACACCATGAGCAACACAAACTTATATGTTACTGTGGTAATGTGCCGGCAACACATTTTCGAATCTTACCAACCATGTGTTACTCTCCGTGAATGTGTTACAGATATTTTGCTCTGTAACACATTTTTCTATATGTCACATCAATGAGTTACTTAATCTATGTTTTGTTGCAGTGTTTGGTTAATTGAAATTGGTGCAATTAAAAATATTTAACTACTCCTTAAAGCTTGCAAAAACCATAACTTAATATCTATAAATTCCAATAATATATTTTCCCCATGTTTTACTTGTAATTAATGCAACATCACACCGATGTTGCAATATCTTTTTGAATATTACCACAAATAGTTATTCTGTTGAAGTACCTAGTCTCAATTACAACAAAATGACTGTTACGTGCAATGAAATCTGTTTGACGCCATATCGCTACCATATTGCAACGCCGATGTAGTTTGTTGCAATAGGTAGCCACTTTTATGCAACAATATGTGTACCTAATGCAATGTCACGCTAATGTTGCAATATCTTTCTGAATATTGCCGCAAATAGTTATTTTGTTGAAATACCTAGTCTCTATTACAACAAAATGACTGCCCTCGTGCAACGGAATTTTTTTGTTGCAATATTGTTACCATATTGCAACGTTGACACAGTTCGTTACAATATGAGGCATCTATTGCAACAAATTTAGTATTTATTGTGACCAAACTAAGTTATGGCAATATGTGCGGCCTATTACCACAACCGGAGAATTTGTGGTAATATTGTGTTTTATTGCAACAAAACGTAGTTCTAGCAATAAATTTTGTTGCAATAGTCCGGAATCCTCGTAGTGGTTGTAATTCTTGAGTTGTAAGTAAATAAAAGTGTGATGATCATCATTATTAGAGCATTGTCCCTATGAGGAAAGGATGATGGAGACTATGATTCCCCCACAAGTCGGGATGAGACTCCGGACGAAAAAAGGAAAGGCCAACAAAAGAAAAAAAGAGAGAAGGCCCAAAAAACAAAAAAATATGAGAAAAGGGACAATGTTACTATCCTTTTACCACACTTGTGCTTCAAAGTAGCACCACAATCTTCATGATAGAGAGTCTCTTATGTTGTCACTTTCATATACTAGTGGGAAATTTTCATTATAGAACTTGGCTTGTATATGCCAACAACTGGCCTCCTCAAGTGCCCCAGGTCTTCGTGAGCAAGCAAGTTGGATGCACACCCACTTAGTTCTTTTGTTGAGCTTTCATACATTTATAGCTCTAGTGCATCCGTTGCATGGCAATTCCTACTCCTTGCATTGACATCAATTGATGGGCATCTCCCTATCCCATTCATTAGCCGCATCGATGTGAGAGTTTCTCCTTTTTGTCTTCTCCACATAACCCCCTCATTATATTCTATTCCACCCATAGTGCTATATCCATGGCTCACGCTCATGTATTGCGTGAAAGTTGAATTTTTTTTGATATTACTAAAGTATGAAACAATTGCTTGGCTTGTCGTCGGGGTTGTGCATGATGAGAGAATTCTTGTGTGACAAAAATGGAGCATGACCAAACTATATGATTTTGTAGGGCTGAACTTTCTTTGGCCATGTTATTTTGAGAAGACATGATTGCTTAGTTAGTATGCTTGAAGTATTATTATTTTTATGTCAATATTAAACTTTTGTCTTGAATCTTATGGATATGAATATTCTTGCTACAATAAAGAGAAATACATGATGAAAATGTTAGGTAGCATTCCACATCAAAAATTTTGTTTTTATCATTTACCTACTCAAGGACGATCAGAAATTAAGTTTGGGGATGCTGATACGTCTCCAACGTATCTATAATTTTAGATTGTTCCATGCTATTATATTATCTGTTTTGGATGTTTATGGGCTTTATTATGTACTTTTATATTATTTTTGGGACTAACCTATTAACCCAGAGCCCAGTACCAATTTCTGTTTTTTTCCTTGTTTTAGAGTATCGCAGAAAAGGAAAATCAAACCAATTGACCTAAAACTTCACGGAACTTATTTTTGGAACGGAAGCAATCCAGAAGACTTGGGGTCTACGTAAGGGAAGCAACGAGGAAGGCACGAGGCAGGGGGGCGCGCCCACCCCCATGGGCGTGCCCTCCACCCTCGTGGGCCCCTCGTGGCTCCCCTGATGTATTTCTTCCGCCTATATACATATCCATATACCCTAAAACTATCGAAGACGAGAATAGATCGGGAGTTCCGCCGCCAGAAGCCTCCGTAGCCACCGAAAACCAATCTAGACCTGTTCCGGCACCCTGCAGGAGGGGGAATCCCTCTCCGGTGGCCATCTTCATCAGCCCAGCGCTCTCCATGACGAGGAGGGAGTAGTTCTCCCTCGGGGCTGAGGGTATGTACCAGTAGCTATGTGTTTGATCTCTCTCTCTCTCTCTCTCTCTCTCGTGTTCTTGAGGTGGTACGATCTTGATGTATCACGAGCTTTGCTATTATAGTTGGATGTTATGATGTTTCTCCCCCCTCTACTCTCTTGTAATGGATTGAGTTTTCCCTTTGAAGTTATCTTATCGGATTGAGTCTTTAAGGATTTGAGAACACTTGATGTATGTCTTGCGTGGGATACCCGTGGTGACAATGGGGTATTTTATTGATCCACTTGAAGTATGTTTTGGTGATCAACTTTGGGTTCCGCCCATGAACCTATGCATAGGGGTTGGCACACGTTTCCGTCTTGACTCTCCGGTAGAAACTTTGGGGCACTCTTTGAAGTTTTTTGTGTTGGTTGAATGGATGAATCTGAGATTGTGTGATGCATATCGTATAATCATACCGGCGGATACTTGAGGTGACATTGGAGTATCTAGGTGACATTAGGGTTTTGGTTGATTTGTGTCTTAAGGTGTTATTCTAGTACGAACTCTAGCTTAGATTGAACGGAAAGAATAGCTTCATGTTATTTTACTACGGACTCTTGAATAGATAGATCAGAAAGGATAACTTTGAGGTGGTTTCGTACCCTACCATAATCTCTTTGTTTGTTCTCCGCTATTAGTGACTTTGGAGTGACTCTTTGTTGCATGTTGAGGGATAGTTATGTGATCCAGTTATGTTATTATTGTTGAGAGAACTTGCACTAGTGAAAGTATGAACCCTAGGCCTTGTTTCCTAGCATTGCAATACCGTTTGTGCTCACTTTTATCATCAGTTACCTTGTTGTTTTTATATTTTCAGATTACAAAAATATATATCTACCATCCATATTGCACTTGTATCACCATCTCTTAGTGCACCTATACAATTTACCATTGTATTGGGTGTGTTGGGGACACAAGAGACTCTTTGTTATTTGGTTGCAGGGTTGTTTGAGAGAGACCATCTTCATCCTACACCTCCTAAGGATTGATAAACCTTAGGTCATCCACTTGAGGGAAATTTGCTACTGTCCTACAAACCTCTGCACTTGGAGGTCCAACAACGTCTACAAGAAGAAGGTTGTGTAGTAGACATCATGGACATCACAAAGTTTCATCGCTACAGAAAGTATACAAGTTCAACCGACACATATCATCATCATCGGCATCGTAAATCACTAGAAGTTCCATCCTTCCATATCATCGAGGATGGACCCTAGCTTCTTGAATGGCCTGAGGTCATGACGTTGCATGTCTATGCGAGTTCGGACGTCAGCTCGCGATATAGGGCCGTGGTGGAACATCCCCTTCTCATCGACGACTTCTTTCATGATGATCGTCGCAGTGTCCATCTGGATGCGAAAGAAGTCATCTCTAAGTTTATAATCCGCTTCTCCATGAGATTCTACCCACTTGTGGATATGATCATCATTTCTGCTTGTCATGCGAAGGTTTTGGTGATACGTGCTGAACTCAATCATGAGATGGAGGATGTAGAATCCATCTTTCTTGCTTGGTTTTGGGACATGGATGCATCAGAAGTTAGTTTTATGCGCAAAACCCATCTTCTTGTTCCTTTGTTTCCTGATCTGCATGTGGCCACCTCTAATGCTGAAGCTTTGGAGAGCATCATCTAGAATATTCATTATGTGGGTGTAGTCCTTCTTCTCGTAGTCTCTGGAAGGGTCGAAATACACGGCGTGGGAGACTCGCGGGTAAAGAACGATAAGGACGGCACGCCCGTTGCTGCGGGGAAAAGACACCTCAAATTATTGTCCATATGAGCGAGAAGGAATGATCGAAATATATGAAAGGGTTGTCCGGAACTGACTTACTTTAGATGATAAGGCAAGAGGACAATTTCGTGGTCCTTATTCTGTATAATGAAGTTTTGGAGGTAGTCCCTAGCAATTTCACGCTCAAAGTCACCGAGACTCAAGAAAGACTCGTGCATGTAGTATGGATCCGCCACACAGATTTGTGAGACTTCTTCTCTCTTCATGACGGAGCTCATATGTAGCGCAAAGAGGCGGACGATTGTAAAATTGAGCCACCTTGTCAGAAACATCTCAAAGATATGGTCAAACTGCGGGAAGAACACCTCCGTGGGCCATGTGTCGACGTAGCACTTCCCCTCAGGCACACGAGCCGCGTACGTCGGATATCCTGGATCCTTCATGGCTAGTAGGCTTTTCTCAGTCGACAATGCATGGTCGTGCAGTCTCCTGAGATCCCCTGATAGTGCTTCCAGCGGTTTCCACGGTAGCATCGGCTCGCCCGTGAGATGGAACATGGCCGCACCTTTCACAGGTACATGTTCTTCAGAATCCATCGTCTGGCTGCTATGTGCTCTGGCTTGTTTGGAGGCACCTATCTTCCCCGATCTCTTCCTCTCCTTTTTCTTGGGCACACCTTCCAGAGCCTTCCTTAACCCCTGTCCCAGTGTTCCTGGGCTAAGCACTATACGCCCCCCGGCTAGTTGAGCCTATGTTGAGGTGGCATCTTCAGGCGTGTCCTGTGAGGATTTCATGAAGAGAGACTTTTTGCAATCCCTGCTACGACCTTCCTGCCCGGGCAGATCATCCATATCCTCATTAGCATGCTCATAGCCCGATTCGTCATATGGTTGACTCATCATATCTAAGTCACACTCATACGCGTTTTTATTAAAGGAAACCATTGGGTCGACCTCCGTCTCATCATCCATTCTCTGTTCTACAAGACCGATTACATCAGCCAGTACTATTGCACCCCTTCATCACGTCATCCGCTGCTCTCACCCCGGCACTACATGAGCTGGTAATTGCATAGGTGGGGTGGTGGTCTTCGCACATGCTTGTTGATGTGTGGTTACTGGTGTGCTCTCAGCCGGCTCCAGATGTATAAGATTCTTTAGCCATAGCAGCACCCAACCCTTGCAGCTTCCAATCCGCGGGGGGGGGGGGGGGGGGGGGGTCTCGTCATCCTCTCCCACATGCTGTACTGGAGGAGGCAAATCCTCGTGCCCCGATTTCACACTGGACAAGTTAACCGTGAAGTGCACAGTGGGGATCGGCTGGTTGTGGAACGTGGGTTGCAAGGGGTTCATTATCATCCCCTTTCCCACGTCCACCTTCTGGCCTTTGATCAAGTAGAGTATGGTGCACGGGGTTTCTTCGGCCTGCAAACACATGTCTGTGGCATAAAACATATGAAAGGCAACGAAAATGGAATTACCGTGACATGTAATTACCGTGAGGGCGTCGAGTGATACGTCTCCAACGTATCTACAATTTTTGATTGCTCCATGCTATATTATCTACTGTTTTGGACTATATTGGGCTTTATTTTCCACTTTTATATTATTTTTGGGACTAACCTATTAACCGGAGGCCCAGCCCAGAATTGCTGTTTTTGCCTATTTCAGTGTTTCGAAGAAACAGAATATCAAACGTAGTCCAAACGGAAAAAAACTTTCTGGAACGTGATTTTCTTCCCGAATATGACCCAGGAGACTTGGACCCTACGCCAAGGAAGCTTCAAGGTGGGCACGAGGTAGGGGGGCGCGCCCTACACCCCCAGGCGCGCCCCCACCCTCGTGGGCCCACCGAAGCTCCACCGACGTACTTCTTCCTCCTATATATACCTATGCACCCCAAACGAACAAAAACGGAACCAAAAACCTAATTCCACCGCCGCAACTTTCTGTATCCACGAGATCCCATCTTGGGGCCTGTTCAGGAGATCCGCCGAAGAGGGCCGTCATCACGGAGGGCTTCTACATCATCATAGCCTCTCCGATGAAGTGTGAGTAGTTTACCTTAGACCTTCGAGTCCATAGTTATTAGCTAGATGGCTTCTTCTCTCTTTTTGGATCTCAATACAATGTTCTCCCCCTCTCTCGTGGAGATCTATTCGATGTAATCTTCTTATTTTTGCGATGTGTTTGTTGAGACCGATGAATTGTGGGTTTATGATCAAGTCTATCTATGAATAATATTTGAATCTTCTCTGAATTCTTTTATGTATGATTAGTTATCTTTGCAAGTCTCTTCGAATTATCCGTTTGGTTTGGCCAACTAGATTGGTAGTTCTTGCCATGGGAGAAGTGCTTAGCTTTGGGTTCGATCTTGCGGTGTCCTTTCCCAGTGATAGAAGGGGCAGCAAGGCACGTATTGCATCGTTGCCATCGAGGATAACAAGATGGGGTTTATTTCATATTGCATGAATTTATCTCTCTACATCATGTCATCTTGCTTAAAGCGTTACTCTGTTTTTAACTTAATACTCTAGATGCATGCTGGATAGCGGTCGATGAGTGGAGTAATAGTAGTAGATGCAGAATCGTTTCGGTCTACTTGTCACGAACGTGATGCCTATATACATGATCATGCTTAGATATTCTCATAATTATGCTCAATTCTGTCAATTGCTCAATAGTAATTTGTTCACCCACCATAGAATACTTATGCTCTTGAGAGAAGCCACTAGTGAAACCTATGGCCCCCGGGTCTATTCTCATCATATCAATCTCCATCACTTTAATCTTGCTTTGCTTTTTTACTTTGCCTTTTACTTTTCACTTTGCATCTCTATACCAAAAATACCAGAAATATTATATCTACCAGATCTCACTCTCGTAAGTGACCGTGAAGGGATTGACAACCCCTAATCACGTTGGTTGCGAGTAGCTATCATTTTGTGCAGGTACGAGGGACTTGAGCGTGGCCTCCTACTGGATTGATACCTTGGTTCTCAAAAACTGAGGGAAATACTTACGCTACTCTGCTGCATCATCCTTTCCTCTTCGGGGAAATCCAATGCAAGCTCAAGAGGTAGCAAGAAGAATTGCTGGCGCCGTTGCTGGGGAGTCTACGCAAAAATTCAACATACCAAGTACCCATCACAATCCCTATCTCTCGCATTACATTAGTTGCCATTTGCCTCTCGTTTTCCTCTCCCCCACTTCACCCTTGGCGTTTTATTCGCCCTTCCTTTCCCAATCTCCTTCTCCTTCTCCGCCTCTCTTTTCTGTTTGCCTTTTTCTCGCTTGCCTTGTCGTCATGGCTAACCTAATCTCTTCTCCATTTTCTCCCAAGAATGAAGTCCTAAATTGTAAACAAAGGGAGGGAGAAAATCTGAAAGACGCTTGGTATAGAATTTTCATTGCTCAAAATAGATCTACCAGGAAGCAATCTACTTCAGTCCTTCTTCGCAATTTTTATGTAGGTGCTAGTCCTTGGTATAGATATATCCTTGATACCATTACCGGGGGGAATTTCTTGGGTAGCCACACTTTTGATTCTTATAATTCTATGATAGATTTATTTGGCTCACCATCTCTTTTTGTTAATGGAACTATGTTAACTTTGGAGCATGTTATGCAAAGGCTTGAAATTATTGAAAATAAAGTTGCTACCATTGAATCAATTGATAATCTAGATAAAAATATCCATAATCAAATTACCCAATATGGATCTAAGGTAGGAATGACTTTGAAAAATATTAAGGAAAAGGAACCCATGGTTAATGAGAAAATAAATCTAGATTCCGCTAGAATTGATAAACTTGAGGGTATCATTACCAACTTAGGAACCGCTTTTTCTACCGTAAAGAATACTTCTAGTCCTCCCACTAAAATTACCAAGCTTATGTATGTTCCTAAGAATAAGGGTGAATCATCTAGTAAGGAAACTACGGATCTTAAATCTCTAAGCATTCATCGCGATATTTTTGCTATCATTAAAGAACCTTATGCTACGAATGAATTTTTTGATCTTGTGCCTAAAAGTTTGATAATTACTAGAAAGGAAGAAATTTCTAATAAATATAGATGCCTCATTGAAGAATTTCCTACCAAAGATGGCAATACCTAGATCTATCCTCGCTTTTATGCCTAGCTAGGGGCGTTAAACGATAGCGCTTGTTGGGAGGCAACCCAATTTTATTTTTATTCCTTACTTTTTGCTCCTGTTTAGTAATAAATAAATTATTTAGCCTGTGTTTTGGTTGTGTTTTTGGTGTTTAATTAGTGTTTGTGCCAAGTAGAACCGTTGGGAAGACTTGGGGAAAGTCTTGTTGAACTTGCTGTAAAAAACAGAAACTTTAGCGCTCACAAGAACTGCTGTCATTTTTATTTGGAGAGTGCTATTTAGTTAATTCTTTTTGCAGATGATTAATAGATAAATTCCTCACGTCCAGAAATTTATTTTTGAATTTTTGGGGTTCCATAAGTTTGCGTTAGTTACAGATTACTACATACTGTTCTGTTTTTGACAGATTCTGTTTTTCGTGTGTTGTTTGCTTATTTTGATGAATCTATGGCTAGTAAAATAGTTTATAATCCAGAGAGAAGTTGGAATACAGTAGGTTTAACACCAATATAAATAAAGATTGAGTTCATTACAGTACCTTGAAGTGGTCTTTTGTTTTCTTTCTCTAACGGAGCTCACGAGATTTCTATTGAGTTTTGTGTTGTGAAGTTTTCAAGTTTTGGGTGAATTCTTTTGATGGATTATGGAACAAGGAGTGGCAAGAGCCTAAGCTTGGGGATGCCATGGCACCCCCAAGATAATCCAAGGACACCAAAAAGTCAAAGCTTGGGGATGCCCCAGAAGGCATCCCCTCTTTCGTCCACTTCCATTGGTAATTTACTTGGAGCTATATTTTTATTCACCAACATGATATGTGTTTTGCTTGGAGCGTCTTGTATTATTTGTGTCTTTGTGTTTTAGTGTGCCACAATCATCCTTGCTGTTCACACCTTTTGAGAGAGCCATACATGAATTAAAATTTGATAGAATACTCTATGTGCTTCACTTATATCTTTTGAGCATTACAATTTTGCTCTATGTGCTTCACTTATATCTTTTGAGCTATGTAGTTTTGCTATATGTGCTTCACTTATATCTTTTGAGCGTTATAATTTTTCTCTATGTGCTTCACTTAGATCTTTTAAGAGCACGGTGGTGGATTTGTTTAAAGAAACTATTGACCTCTCATGCTTCACTTAAATTATTTTGAGAGTCTCTTAATAGCATGGTAATTTGCTTAATAATAACATGCTTGGTATTCAAGATTTGTGAAACTTTCTTTCGAGTGCATTGAATACTAAGAAAATATTGAAGCATGATAATTGTATTGAGATATGGAGGTGATAATATTAGAGTCATGCTAGTTGAGTAGTTGTGAATTTAAAGAATACTTGTGTTAAAGTTTGTGATTCCCGTAGCATGCACGTATGGTGAACCGTTATGTGATGAAGTCGGAGCATGATTTATTTATTGATTGTCTTCCTTATGAGTGGCGGTGGGGGACGAGCGATGGTCTTTTCCTACCAATCTATCCCCCTAGGAGCATGCGCGTAATACTTTGCTTTGGTAACTTCTAAATTTTTGCAATAAGTATATGAGTTCTTTATGACTAATGTTGAGTCCATGGATTATATGCACTTTTTCCCATCCTTCCACCATTGCTAGCCTCTCTAATACCGCACACTTTTCGCCGGTATCATACACCTACCATATACCTTCCTCAAAACAGCCACCATACCTACCTATTATGGCATTTCCATAGCCATTCCGAGATATATTGCCATGCAACTTTCCACCATCCAGTTTATCATGACACGCTCCATCATTGTCATATTGCTAGCATGATCATGTAGTTGACATCGTATTTGTGGCAAAGCCACCGTTCATAATTCTATCATACATGTCACTCTTGATTCATTGCATATCCTGGTACACTGCCGGAGGCATTCATATAGAGTCATACTTTGTTCTAAGTATCGAGTTGTTGAGTTGTAAGAAAAATAAAAGTGTGATGATCATCTTTTTTTAGAGCATTTTCCCAAGTGAGGAAAGCATGATGGAGACTATGATTCCCCCATAAGTCGGGATGAGACTCCGGACGAAAAAGAAAAAAAAGAAAAAAAAAGGAGGCCAAAAAAAAGAGAAAAGGCCCAAATAAAAAAATGAGAGAAAAAGAGAGAAGGGACAATGTTACTATCCTTTTACCACACTTGTGCTTTAAAGTAGCACCATGATCTTCATGATAGAGAGTCTCTCGTTATGTCACTTTCATATACTAGTGGGAATTTTACATTATAGAACTTGGCTTGTATATTCCAATGATGGGCTTCCTCAAAATGCCCTAGCTCTTCGTGAGCAAGCGAGTTGGATGCACACCCACTTAGTTTCTTTTGATGAGCTTTCATATACTTATAGCTCTAGTGCATCCGTTGCATGGCAATCCCTACTCACTCACATTGATATCTATTGATGGGCATCTCCATAGCCCGTTGATATGCCGAGTTGATGTGAGACTATCTTCCCCTCTTTTTGTCTTATCCACAACCACCATTCTATTCCACATATAGTGCTATATCCATGGCTCACGCTCATGTATTGCGTGAAGATTGAAAAGTTAAAGTATGAAACAATTGCTTGGCTTGTCATCGGGGTTGTGCATGATTTAAATACTTTGTGTGGTGAAGATAGAGCATAGCCAGACTATATGATTATTTAGGGATAACTTTCTTTGGCCATGTTATTTTGAGAAGACATAATTGCTTTGTTAGTATGCTTGAAGTATTATTATTTTTATGTCAACATAAAATTTTGTCTTGAATCTTTCGAATCTGAATATTCATATCACAATTAAGAAGATTTGCATTGAAATTATGCCAAGTAGCACTCCGCATCAAAAATTCTCTTTTTATCATTTACCTACTTGAGGACGAGCAGGAATTAAGCTTTGGGATGCCTGATACGTCTCCAACATATCTATAATTTTGATTGCTCCATGCTATATTATCTACTGTTTTGGACTATATTGGGCTTCATTTCCCACTTTTATATTATTTTTGGGACTAACCTATTAACCGGAGGCCCAGCCCAGAATTGCTGTTTTTTTGCCTATTTCAGTGTTTTGAAGAAACGGAATATCAAACGTAGTCCAAACAGAAAAAACCTTTCTGGAACGTGATTTTCTTCCCGAATATGACCCAGGAGACTTGGACCCTACGCCAAGGAAGCTTGGAGGTGGGCACGAGGTAGGGGGCGCGCCCTACGCCCCCAGGAGCGCCCCCACCCTCGCGGGCCCACCGAAGCTCCACTGACGTACTTCTTCCTCCTATATATACCTACGTACCCCCAAACGAACAGATACGGAGCCAAAAACCTAATTCCACCGCCACAACTTTCAGTATCCATGAGATCCCATCTTGGGGCCTATTCCGGAGCTCCGCCGGACAGGGCTGTCATCACGGAGGGCTTCTACATCATCATAGCCTCTCCGATGAAGTGTGAGTAGTTTACCTCAGACCTTCGGGTCCATAGTTATTAGCTAGATGGCTTCTTCTCTCTTTTTGGATCTCAATACAAAGTTCTCCCCTCTCTCGTGGAGATCTATTCGATGTAATCTTCTTCTTTTTGCGGTGTGTTTGTTGAGACCGATGAATTGTGGGTTTATGATCAAGTCTATCTATGAATAATATTTGAATCTTCTATGAATTCTTTTATGTATGATTAGTTATCTTTGCAAGTCTCTGTCGGGGGTGCTAATCCACGAACACCTATGGGACCGGCGGACCGAGCCCCTTTCGGTTCGGCAGGGGGGGGGGGCGGAGATCGCACGAAGAGCAGATCGAGGCGAAGCACGCGAGCAGTTTACCCAGGTTCAGGCCGCACGGATGCGTAAAACCCTACTCCTGCTTTGTGGTTAGTATTGAGTTCTTGCTCGGGAGCGCCGAGTGCTACAGTACACACTAGCAGCTAACCAGACCGAGCGTGAGTGTGATGTTCCTCCCCCCTCTACGTTGCGCATGGGCCTCCTTTTATATGCTCAAGGGGTCACCGACAGGTGGCAACGTAGACAAGGGTAAAAATGGAAAAGGCATTGTAGTTGGTACCGCCGCCTACAACAGTTTATCATACCTAACCCTGACGGCAGGGGACAAGGGCATTAAATGCCTGTCTGCGTCGCCTAGACGGTGCAAAAGGGACACCCAGGGACGCCACCGCTCGCCATGATGGCAATCTTGTCAGCGCCGCTTGCCGCCGTGTACCGCTGGCTGCACAGCCTCCCGCCACGTACGCCTGGAAGGGTCCCAGAGCGACACGTTGGTGGATGTGCTGGAGCGCAGGTACAGAGTGGAGGCTTGCCGCGGCAAGCGCCTTGCCACGGTCGTTG
Organism: Triticum monococcum; assembly: GCA_034509565.1. Classification (NCBI taxonomy): domain Eukaryota; kingdom Viridiplantae; phylum Streptophyta; class Magnoliopsida; order Poales; family Poaceae; genus Triticum; species Triticum monococcum. Next base: position 618,168,819 of record CM067846.1, read on the forward strand.
TCTTGTCGTGTCCGGGAGCTTGTCGCTCACCGGGCCTTGCCGGGACGCGAGGCGCGTCGCGGCAAGTTCCTTGAGATGCCTTGGTTGGCCTTCCTGGCAGCTCCTCTTGCCGGGGTCTTGTCTCCTTCCCGGCAAGCTCCTCTTGCCGGGGTCTTGTCTCCTTGGCTTGGATACTTTGTTCTTGAATGGCTCCAAAGAAACCACGGAGGACCTTGGCGGTCACCCGGCAAGCCTTGCCGCAGGATGCTGCGACTGCCCGTGCACAAGTTCGGGATACTAGGGTACCCCTACTCTAGTACACCGACAGGAGCCCCCGGGCCTGGGCCATACACGGTGCCGAGCGCTGTTGGGCCAGGCCCAAAACAGGGCACGGGCAAGCGCGGCCTGGGTTACGCCGTATCTCTCTCCGCATCCACCGCGCCCTCCCCGAACGGCACGCGTCAAATGTGGTGTCGTGGGAGAGATCGTGGGTGGTTTCTTTATTAGGAAAGGCGGAACGTCCGCCCCCTCCCTCTTTATAAGCAGGGGAAATAGGGGTAGTGCGGCCATTCGCCAGTTGCTTTCCCAATCTTGGAAACCTCCGCCCGTCCCCCGTCTTCTGAAAAGAGAGCAGCGCCCTGCCCCCCATCGCCACCAGCACCACCAACACCGTCGACCTCCTCCACCACTTCCGCCATGGCTCCGAAAGCCGACAAGGGGAAAGTTGTGAAGTCGACCGAGGCGCAGCGGCTTGCGGCGCTGCGAAAGGAGCGGGCAATCTTCCCCCCCAAGCTTGCTGCGAAGGAGCTGAGGGAGTACTACTACCTCTTCTGGTCGACGGAGACGCGGGCGCACCCGAGCACGAAGGTACTCCCAGCCTCCGCTTGGAAAATGGCTCCAAATGGATATCCGTTCTTCGCCGTGTTCTTCTACTGCGGGCTCTGCCCGCCCTTCTCGGAGTTTTTCTGTGATATCATGAACACCTACGGATTCTGCCTCCTTGATTTCGCCCCCAATGCCATTCTGACCATGGCAGTTTTTGCACATCTCTGCGAAAACTTTGTCGGAGTCCATCCAAACGTAGCACTTTTCCGCCACTTCTTTATGCCCCGAGTAGAGAGAGGAGAGCCTTTATCCGGCGGAATCGCCTGGATCTCAAGGGCCGGCAAGAAGGACTCTTATCTGGAGGGCGAGTTCCGCGGCAAGTGGGAGGAATGGAGAGCAGACTGGTGCTGGGTTGTCGAGGAGAACCCGCAGCCGTTTACCGCCCGGCGCCAAACCCCAGCAATACGCGGCAGCGATTGGAGCGACGTGGCCTCGGAAGACGATAGGCTGAAGATTGCCGTCACCAGGATCCAACGCCTCAGGCTTGTCGGGCTTACTGTAGGCGCTGTTGGCGCATATTTTCTTCGCCGCCGCATCGCCCCCCTGGAGGAACGGAGGAGGCCCGCCTGGGAGTTCAAGAATGCGGCGGATATCATGAGGCTGCGTCCGGGCCTCAACTACAACTTCACTGTCCTGGAGCTCAACGCGATGCTCCAGGAGCTCTTCAAGTACGACCCCGAGCATCCCGAAGTGTTCAGGTTGCCGCAGGGTGTCGTTCCGCTGTGCAACAACTCCGCGCTCGACCGCATCAGGGCAATGATGCCGCTGTACGACTCGCATGGAATTGTCCCAACTTGGCAAGAGCCTGCTGACGACGTCGTGCAAGAGTTCTTCGACGGCTTGGTAGAAGTGCCGATCCGCTCCGATGAGAAGAATGGCCTCACTCGCGACACCACCGATGCGGAGTTGAAACGCATCGCCTCCAGGCTGGAAGAGGCGGCGGCAGCCGCAGCTGCGGGCGAGTTTGGATTTACCATGGAGGAGGCAGATGCAGCAGAGGCGGCAAGCCGTGCCGAGCGAGAGGAGCTTGCCGGCAAGAAAGAGCTTGCTGGCAAGAAAGAGTTTGCCGGGCGTGACGCCGAGCTGAGTGAGCCCGCCGAGGATACGAGCGGCTCGTTGGAGATCAACTCCTCTTCCTCCTCATCCTCAGACAGCTCGCCGCAAGCAGAACCCCCATCTCCACCAAGAAGGCGTCTCCGCAAGGCCGGAGATGTAGCGAGGCGGCAGGCGAGTCGACAGTTGCCGCGCCGCGTGACACGCTCCACTGTGGCAAGCACTGTTGCTGCGGGAGCGCCTCATGCTGCTGCGGCAACTGGAGCGGGGTCCACCCGGACCACCGCTTCTGCTCGTGCCGCTTCTCATGCCGCGGCGGCAACCGGAGCGGGGTCGTCTCAGACCACCGCCACCGTTCCCGCCAAGCGGCCAAGGGAACCTACTCCTCCGCCTTCTCGCGCTGGACGCGAGCCGGACTTCGACTTCTCCGTGTTCAGCTCCGACGAGGAAAAGAAGAAGAGTAAGATTCTCTTGTTGTACTTGTAGTTCTTCAATTCTTGCTATTTTGTCTTGTATCTCATCTGCTTTACTCTGAACTTATTCCTTCTTAGGACTCTGGCCCAGAGAGCAGCGAAGAGAGCCAAGGCCCCGGTGATTATCATCGAGGACAAACCCACCGCGACAGCAGGGGATGCGCCCGAGACAACCTTGCCGGACCCGGCAACTGTTCTCCAGAGCAGCCCCCAGCGTAAGTATATGGTTCGTTCTCCGCTGTTGGGCGCGCATGGAGATTCTTGCTTTGCTGATATCTGATTGTTGACTTGTGTAGGAGCAGAGCAGCCCCACCAGGAGCGCCCGGAGGCCGCCCCCGAAATGCCAAGGGAGAATCCTCCAACAAGGGAGAGGTCCCCGGCAAGGGAGAGCTCTCCGGCAAGGGAGAAGTCTCCGGCATGGGAGGAGTCTCCGGCAAGGGAGAGTCCTCCGGCAAGGGACAGCACCAGCGGCCCCCCGGCGGCGAAGACCACGACTGCAGAACCCGGTGCAGGTAATCCTCTTGCTTCAAAACTTCCCTTGGATTCTTCTTCTTTTGATCTTATTTTTTGGATATTTTCTTGACTCTTCTCCCTCTTCCGGCTGTCAGATCCATCTGCTTCGGAGTCGATGGAGACCGAGGTTGCTGCCGAAGACGCTGCTGCCTCCGAGGAAGCAGCCGGCGCTGACGAGCCCGCCGGCGCAGAGACCGCCAAGGCTGCTGCCGCAGAAGCAGGCGAGGGATCTGGCGATCGCACTGACGGCCCTGAGGCCACAGGAGTGCCAGGCGCTACGTCGACCGCCGATCCCTCCGCCGCTGCCGCAGCGCCGGGCTCCGAAGAGCCCCAGCCAGGTGTCTACTTGAAGTCCGGCGATGGCATCTTCATCAACCTCCCCTGGGCGTCAAGCTCCAGGGCGCCGGTCGAAGGAGAGATCTTTAACGGAGAGGTGCTCGCCTCCGCTGGGCTGGCACTGGTCGACGCGCCGAGTAGCAGCGGCGGCGAGCCTGAGGAGGAGCGGCTGCTGCAGAAGTTGGTGTCCCTCTACCACGCCCGGCAAGCCAAGCTGGAATCCCGCGAGGCACTTGTCGCGAAGGCGGGAGTGGACATCGAGAAGCGCGCGGAGGAGCTCCGGGGTCACAACCAGGAAGCTCTCCGCTCCCTGGCAGAGGAGCGGGTGCGACTTGCTGAGGAGCAGGAGGCCTTCCTCCTCGAGCGGGCTGAAGTCGAAGAGCAACAAAGGCTTGCCACTGAGAAGCTGTCTGTGCAGGAGGGCGAGCTGGTGCAGCGAAATGTCAACCTCGACAGCCACGAGGAGGAGCTTGCCGCGCGTGAGCGAACATATGGCGGAGCCCTCAAGCAAGCAGAGGACACTGCCGCAGCTGCCGAGGCCGCCAAGAAGGAGCTGGAGACGAAGGTGGTGCAGCTGGAGGCCGATCTCAAGACGAGCGGTGAAGAGCTTGCCGCGCTCAAGCGTGAGCGGGAGAAGGACGCCCACAGCTACTCGGAGCTGCAGGTCCGCCTCGCCGAGAAGGGTCAGGAGCTTAGCGCCGCCAAGGACTCCAACACAGATCTTGAGTTGAAGCTAATCACTTTGACCAAGACGCTGGACGGCGCCAAGGAGCAAGAGACGGCCCTCAAGGAGGAGGTCAAGGCCGGCAAGGCGCTGCTGGCGAGTGCTGCTCCCGCCCAGAGCACTTTCCGGCAGAATGTGGAGCACTGGATGGAGGGTCTCGTGGATGTTGCCGCAGATATTGACAGGGAGGATGCGCAGCTGGGGATGGAGGATCTCGGGTATCCCTCCGACTAGAACATCCAACCCAACGCCAAGCCCACCTCGTTCTTTAAAGGCGTGGCGACGGCCCTCCGGCGACTCCGGGAGAGGATCCCAAAGCAGCTGGCCGACGAGTCGTGCAAGATCTACGCGGGAGCTCTTCAGAAGGTGTTGGTGAAGGTGGCCTTCCGCAACCCGGGCCTCAACCTCACCAACGTCCTCAGGACCTTGCCGCCGGATGCCGATCTGGAGGCGCTCAAGACCCTTGTCGCACCCATTGTGGACAAGGTGAGCGGGATCAAGAGGGTTGAGGGCGATCGCGTCGACTAGGCCGCCCGTTTTCTACTTTTCTTGTCGCTGCTGGTCATGTTATGAGAACAATCTGTTAGAGCCGCGACAAGCTATCTTGTAATATAACTTTATCCTGTGCAATGATTGCAATGTTATTTCCTTTACTTGATTCCTTCCTTTGTATGTTTTTGCCCTACGCTTTTAGGGAACTTGCCGGCGCAGGCACCTTGGCCGCGAGCGCTGAGTGCGGGACGTCAGTAGCTTGCTGGCGGTGCCGCTACCGGCAAGAAACCTTGTCGCAACTAGTCGCAACTCACTTAAGTTGTTGAGCGGACTCGAAACAAAGTAAGGGCGCAACTAGCTACGAGTTGGTTCCTCCGCGCACAGGTTTTCCATACAAAGAACGGTCGTTCAAGGAAGATAACTTAAAAATTTAAAAAATCTGATTGCTCAAACTTTGGCAACTTAGCTTTTCTGTCATTTGCTTCCCGGCAAGGCGAAACTTTCTTGAACGACGCCTGGTCCATACCATTATCTTCTCCTTTCCCCCGGCAAACTTGTGGGCGAGGGAACCTTCCTTTCCTTGAGAAAAAAAGAAAGAGGAGAAAAGATATGGAGCCTTATGGCTCGTTGTTGCTTACCGGGGGTAGGTGCTGCACGAAGTGTCAGATAACACATGCAAAAAATAAAAAGCATGAAATTGACAAGATGTGCGGAGCACATGATCTTTATGCACGGAGTCTGCGCCCGGCTTTGTACAAAGGATTACATGCAACAGCGGCAAGACTTGTACAAAAGGTGGTTGCCGGAACGGGTTCCGGCAACCGCGCCTTACGGGTAAAACTTACGAAGATGCTCAATATTCCAGGAGTTGCTCACTGGAATGCCATCTTCGGACTCAAGGCGGACAGCGCCAGGCCTAGTGACTCGTTTCACCCGGTAAGGGCCTTCCCACTTCGGCGTCAACTTGTTGGAATTCTTGGCGGACTAAACGCGCCGAAGAACAAGGTCGCCTTCCTCGAGACTTCTGGCGTTAACTTTGCGGCTATGGTAGCGGCGCAAAGCTTGCTGTTAGCGAGCATCTCGTACAGCAGCCTGAAGACGGTCTTCCTCAAGGAGCAGTGCGTCATCTTGTCGCAGCTGCTCTTGCTCAAGCTCATCATAAGCGAGCACTCGATGTGACCCGTATACGAGTTCCGTGGGGAGAATTGCCTCTGCTCCATAGACTAGAGCGAAAGGTGTCTGTCCAGTGGCTCGATTTGGTGTCGTCCTGATCGACCAAAGAACCACCGGCAGCTCCTCGATCTAGTTTCTTCCGCACTTGTGCAGCCTGTCGAAAGTTCTGGTCTTGAGCCCATGCAGCACTTCAGCATTTGTCCTCTCCGCTTGACCATTGCTTCTCGGGTGAGCAACATAAGCGAAGCAGACCTTGGCGCCAAGATCTTGGACGTACTGCATGAAGGTGCGGCTCGTGAATTGCGTACCATTGTCGGCGATTATCCTGTTAGGGATCCCGAAGCGGCAAACAATCGACCTGAAGAACTTGACTGCTGACTGTGCGGTCACCTTCCTCACTGCTTCCACTTCCGGCCACTTTGTGAACTTGTCGATTGCAACGTACAAGTACTCAAAGCCCCCGACTGCTCGGGGGAAGGGTGCGAGGATGTCGAGCCCCCAGACCGAAAATGGCCAGGACAAAGGGATCGTCTGGAGAGCTTGAGCTGGCTGGTGTATTTTCTTGGAATGGAACTAGCACGCTTCACACTTGGTTACTTGTGCAGTTGCATCCTGGAGGGCTGTCGGCCAAAAGAAACCTTGCCGGAATGCTTTGCCGGCAAGTGCTCTTGCGCCAATGTGGTGACCACATATGCCTCCATGTATCTCTGCCAACAGCTTTTGTCCATCTTCCCGGTGAATACACTTCAATTTCACACCGTTGAGTCTTCTTCTGTACAGTGTGCTGTCGACAAGCTGGTACATACTTGACTGCCGGGCTACTCTTTCTGCTTCTTCTTGCTCTTCGGGAAGTTCTCCTGTCTGAAGGAAATGGATGATCTGCTGTGCCCATGCTGGAGCTTGTGGCTCGACAACAAGGACTAAAGGCACATCTGCTGCTACAAGAACATCCGCTTCTACGGCGAGAACCTGCGGCTCAGCCGGAGCGTGACGTTCCCCGGCAAGCTTGCCGGAGCAAAACTTGTCGGGAGCCTCTGCTTCAACGGAACAAACCCTAGGGCTTGCCGGAGCAGACTGCTCCTCAGCGCTCTTGGTGTTGATCTTGGGGACCTTCTTGGCGGCGGCTTCGGGAAGCTCTGCCAGAAAATAGTCACCAGAAATCAACTTCCTCTTCTTGCTCTGTCCAGTTGATGGCGTTACGGACGGTTGAGTTAGCTTGAGCACAAAGATCCCTGGTTCCACAGGTAACTTAAGTGCAGCGCACTTTGACAGGCCATCGGCAATGTCGTTCTGAGCTCTTGGGACGTGCTCCATCTGTAGGCCGTCAAAGTACTCTTCTAGCTTTCTCACTTCGTCAACGTAGGCTTCCATCAACGGGCTCTGATAACTCTTGTTCACTTGGCGGACGGCCAGCTGCGAGTCACCCCTGACAATGAGCTTCTTGATCCCAAGGTTTGCCGCAATCCTAAGACCGGCAAGCAAGCCTTCATACTCTGCAGTATTGTTTGTTGCTTTCTCCTTGGGAAAGTGCATCTGGACTACCTACTTGAGGTGCTCTCCGGTGGGTGCGACAAGCAGCACGCCAGCGCCGGCGCCTTGCAGCGAGAAGGCACCGTCAAAGCACATGAGCCACTCTTTGCTTGCTTCCTTGACGGGGATGCTCGTTTCTGGAATTTCTTCATCTGGTGTTGGCGTCCACTCTGCTATGAATTCTGCCAATGCTCTGCTCTGGATAGTCGAAGTACTCTCAAACTTGAGGCCAAAGCTCGACAGTTCCAGTGCCCACTCAACAATCCTGCCTGTCGCTTCTAGATTCTGAAGAATCCTCTTCAGCGGAAAGCGAGTTACAACTGTGATCTCATGTGCTTGGAAGTAATGGCGCAGCTTTCTCGAGGCCATGAGAAGGCCGAAAAGCAATTTCTGCACACCAGAGTACCTTGACCTAGCCCCCTGCAGAAGGGAACTGACAAAGTAAACTGGGCGCTGCACCATTCTCTTCTGTATCTCTTCGCGCACCTGCGCAGATCCATCCTTGTCGGGACTAGAGCTTGTCGGGGAAGCCCCCTGCTTGTCGCTGGATGCGCCTGCCGCGGTTGCTGGCTCGTCGTCTGCCTCCCTCTCCGCTACTAACGCAACACTAACCACTTGATTGGTTGCCCCTATATATAGCAGCAACTTCTCTTGCGGCTTAGGTGCGACAAGTGTTGGAGTGGAGGACATGTATCTCTTCAAGTCCTGCAGCGCAGCCTCCACTTCCAGAGTCCATTTCATTGGACCTGCCTTTTTCAATATTTTGAAAAACGGCAGGGCGCGCTCAGCAGACCTGGAGATAAACTTGCTGAGAGCAGCCGCGCAACCGGCAAGTTTTCGTACATCCTTGACGCGCTTTGGTGCTTCAATCTACTCAATGGCCTTGATCTTGTCGGGATTGGCTTCAATTCCTCGCTGAGACACAAAGAACCCGAGAAGCTTGCCGGAGGGGACTCCAAACACACACTTCTCGGGGTTGAGCTTGAGGTTGATCTTGCGCAGATTTGCCAAGGTCTCGTCTAAATCTTGAATCAGAGTTGCCTTGTCTTTGCTCTTGACCACTATGTCATCCATGTAGGCTTCCACATTTCTGTGTATTTGTGGCTCAAGAGTGACATGGACTACCCTAGCAAATGTTGAACCAGCATTCTTTAAATCGAAAGGCATCCGTATGAAACAGTACGTGCCACATGGAGTAATGAATGCGGTTTTCTCCTCATCCTCTTCTGCCATGAAGATTTGATGGTATCCTGAGTATGCGTCAAGAAATGAAAGCAAGTCACATCCGGCCGTGGAGTCAATAATCTGGTCAATGCGCGGCAAGGGAAATGGGTCTTTGGGACAAGCTTTATTAAAATCGGTAAAGTCAATACAAAGCCTCCATTTCCCGTTTGCCTTGCGCACGACTACAGGATTGGCCAACCACGTAGGATGGAGCACTCCTCTAACAAGGCCTGCTGCTTCCAACTTCTTGATCTCTTCTGCTCTGAATTCTTGGCGCTCCACTGCTTGCTTCCTGACCTTCTGCTTGACGGGCCGCACATGAGGACAAACGGCAAGATTGTGCTCAATTACTTCCCTGGGAACACCGGGGATGTCGGACGGTTGCCACGCAAACACATCGACGTTCGCCCGCAGGAAATCAATGAGCGCGCTTTCCTATTTAGGGTCAAGGGTGGCACTGATGGTGAAGGTACCACCAGTGCCGTCCTCCTTGGCGGACACCTTCTTGGTCTCTGGCGGAGCTGCCATTATCTTCTTACACTTGCCGGTGGAGCTCGATGGTTCGTCCTCGACGGTAGCGCAACACTCCGAAGAGGTGCACTTGCCGGAGTGGGCATCAGAACTCTTGCCGGACTTGGTCTTCTTCTTCCCCCCAGGAGCTTCAACGGCAAGTGACTCGCGGTCTGTTGCGGCTGCTGCTTCCCGATAGATCTTGTCGGTGCAGATAAGAGCATTCTTCTTGTTGCCAGGGACAGAGATGACGCTTATCGGGCCTGGCATCTTCAGCATGTTGTATGTGTAGTGAGAGGCTTCCATGAACTTGGCGAGTGCTGGACGACCGAGTATCCCATTGTAAGGCAATGGAAAATCGGCAACGTCAAAAGTGACCCTCTCAATCCTGAAATTCAACTAGCTGCCAAATGTTACCGGCAACATGACCTTCCCCTTCGGCTTGCTCCTTCCCGTGTTGATTCCTTGGAATGTGCCGGTCTCTTCGAGCTCGCTGTCAGGGATCTGGAGTTTCTGGACTACAGCGGAGGAGATCAGGTTCAAGCCGGCCCCGCCGTTAACTAGCATCTTAGTGACCTTGAGGTTGCGGATAGTTGGTGAAACCAACATCGGCAAGCACCCGACCGCAGTTGTGCGATCAGGGTGGTCCTCAATATCAAAGATGATAGGCGTGCTGGACCATTTCAGAAGCTTCCGCGACTCGACAGGTGGTTCCGCCGCATTGACTTCCCGCATCCACTGCTTGAGTTGGCGGTGTGAAGTATGCAGAGAAGCACCGCCGTCAACGCACAAGACCTCTGTGGCTTTATGGAACTCCTGGTCACTGGTCTCGACATCATCCATGTCTTCGTCGTCATCGTCATCTTCATCCTTGCCGCGCCCGCGGGGAGGTCTGTCTCCTTGCCGCTGCTTGGCCTTGCCGCGGTGTCCTCCCTGGCCGGCGCGTTTCTTACCGGATTCTCCAGCGCCTCCTTGGGCCATCTCCTTGTCGCGCCGCTCGTAGTTAGCTTTTTGCTGGTGGACAAGCTGCTCGACCTTCTTGCAACTCTGGAGGTCATGGCCCTTGGTGCGGTGGATCTTGCAGTACTACTTGTCGGTGCCGTCCTTCTTGTCGGCGACCGCCACAGCGTGGCAGTTGGTGCATGCGGCAATCTCCTTGCCGGAGCTACCAGCTTTGGCTTTCTTGGCGCCACCTTCGTTGCCGGACTGCTCAACGACTAGCACATCTTTGGCTTTCTTCTTCCTATTGTTCCGCCGCTGGTTTTTCTTTGCCGGAGCAGCATCCTCGCTGTCAGATCCTCCTGCTCCTGTATTCTCTGCGGGGAGTTTCCTCCCTTCCTCAGCACATGCACACTTGTCGGCCAGGGCATACAGCTCACTGACGTCTCTGATCTTGCGCATCGCCATCAGTTTGTCGGTTACGCACGTTCTGATGGAACGCGCTGATGACCGCGGCAGGGTGGACGTCTGGGATGTTGTGCTGTACACGGCTGAATCTCTAAATGTACTTGCGCAGGGGCTCTCCTTCCTTCTGGGCGAGCAGGTGAAGGTCACTCTCTTGGCCATGAGGTTTGTGGCCGCCTGTAAAGGCGCCGACAAACTGATGGCATAGGTCTGCCCAGGAGGATATGGAGTTTTCCGGCAAATGCATGAGCCAGGACCTGACGTTGCGCTTGAGCACCAGCGGAAAGTAGTTGGCAAGGATCTTGTCGTCCTGCCCCCCGGCAGCTTGCACCGCGATGGTGTAGATGCTGAGGAACTCCAACGGATGCGACTTGCCGTCGTACTTCTCTGGTACGTCTGGCTTGAAATTCTTCTGGCTGGGCCACTGGACTTGCCGCAGCTCATGGGTAAATGCAGGGCAACCTACCGCGTACGGCAAGTCGCATGGTTCCCCTGGCGCATGCATGTCGACAAAGGGCCCAGCGCGCTGGTCTGATTGACGCCGCGCTTCTCTTCGGCGCTTGATGCGAGTACGACCGTCTTCTTGCTGTCGTTCGTGAAGAACTTGGCGTTGATCGCGACGAGTTCGTGGATCTGATGACGCGGTGGAGTCGCTGTCAGGGTGGATCCGGCGAGTCGGCGATCTTGGCCTTCGGGGCGGAGAGTGCACGGTGGTTGCACCCCCACCGGTCTTGTCGCCACCGGCTCGTGCCTGGCTGACTTGCCACGGCTGCGATGTACTCGGCTGCCATGGAATGTCGCCGTTGGCAAAGCCGATGAGACTCTGAATGGTGGCCCTCCAGTCGTCGATCTTGTCCGCCGCTAGCTGGAGGGTAGTCTAGGAGCAGTTGAGCTCGCGCCAAAGCTTCTGCTGAAGTGGCGGGCGGTGGCGGCGAACGGTGCGAGGAACGGGATATGCTCGGACTTCTAACCATGTTAGAAGGAGCAGTATCTCGTCCAGGCGATCGTGCCCCACTCGCGCCAGCATGTTGGCGTGCATGCTGGTCTTGAGCACTCCGAGATCCACCAGCTCGTTCTTGATCCAGCAAACGTATGGTACCGTGGGTATCATGACGCTGCCGGTCCCGCGCCTCCTGGGATGGGCGCGGTGCATGTACGGACGCCGAGGTCTTGGAGTGCGCCCGGTCGTTGTGGGAGCCGACTGCACCGCTGATGGGCAGCGCAGCCTTGTCCTTGGACCTGGCAGCACCGTGAGCTCCCTCGTCGGCGCCCATTCTTCTGCCGGCATCTACCCCACCAGCCGCTTGCTCAGGCGATGGTGGGTTCGGCGTGGACGGAGCAGCCGCCTCCGAAGCCTTCTTCTTCGGCGGCATGTCGATGAAGACGATGAAGATTTAGCTCATGCGAAAGCAGGATCAAGTTCGCACAACCTCGACGCTCCCCTACCTGGCACGCCAAAGATGTCGGGGGTGCTAATCCACGAACACCTATGGGACCGGCGGACCGAGCCCCTTTCGGTTCGGCAGGGGGGCGGAGATCGCACGAAGAGCAGATCGAGGCGAAGCACGCGAGAAGTTTACCCAGGTTCGGGCCGCACGGATGCGTAAAACCCTACTCCTGCTTTGTGGTTAGTATTGAGTTCTTGCTCGGGAGCGCCGAGTGCTACAGTACACACCAGCAGCTAACGAGCTGAGCGTGAGTGTGATGTTCCTCCCCCCTCTACGTTGCGCATGGGCCTCCTTTTATATGCTCAAGGGGTCACCGACAGGTGGCAATGTAGACAAAGGTAAAAATGGAAAAGGCGTTGCAGTTGGTACCACCGCCTACAACAGTTTATCATACCTAACCCTGACGGCAGGGGACAAGGGCATTAAATGCCTGTCTGCGTTGCCTAGACGGTGCAAAAGGGACCGCCAGGGACGCCACCGCTCGCCACGATGGCAATCTTGTCAGCGCCGCTTGCCACCGTGTACCGCTGGCTGCACAGCCTCCCGCCACATACGCCTGGAAGGGTCCCAGAGCGACACGTTGGTGGATGTGCTGGAGCGCAGGTACAGAGTGGAGGCTTGCCACGGCAAGCGCCTTGCCGCGATCGTTGTCTTGTCGCGTCCGGGAGCTTGTCGCTCACCGGGCCTTGCCGGGACGCGAGGCGCGTCGCGGCAAGTTCCTTGAGATGCCTTGGTTGGCCTTCCTGGCAAGCTCCTCTTGCCGGGGTCTTGTCTCCTTCCCGGCAAGCTCCTCTTATCGGGGTCTTGTCTCCTTGGCTTGGATACTTTGTTCTTGAATGGCTCCAAAGGAACCACGGAGGACCTTGGCGGTCACCCGACAAGCCTTGCCGCAGGATGCTGCGACTGCCCGTGCACAAGTTCGGGATACTAGGGTACCCCTACTCTAGTACACCGACAGTCTCTTCGAATTATCCGTTTGGTTTGGCCAACTAGATTGGTAGTTCTTGCCATGGGAGAAGTGCTTAGCTTTGGGTTCGATCTTGCGGTGTCCTTTCCCAGTGACAGAAGGGGCAGCAAGGCACGTATTGCATCGTTGCCATCAAGGATAACAAGATGGGGTTTATTTCATATTGCATGAATTTATCTCTCTACATCATGTCATCTTGCTTAAAGCGTTACTCTGTTTTTAACTTAATACTCTAGATGCATGTTGGATAGTGGTCGATGAGTGGAGTAATAGTAGTAGATGCAGAATCGTTTCGGTCTACTTTTCACGGATGGTGATGCCTATATACATGATCATGCCTAGATATTCTCATAATTATGCTCAATTCTGTCAATTGCTCAACAGTAATTTGTTCACCCGCCGTAGAATACTTATGCTCTTGAGAGAAGCCACTAGTGAAACCTATGGCCCCCGGGTCTATTCTCATCATATCAATCTCCATCACTTTAATCTTGCTTTGCTTTTTTACTTTGCCTTTTACTTTTCACTTTGCATCTCTACGCCAAAAATACCAAAAATATTATATCTATCATATCTCACTCTCGTAAGTGACCGTGAAGGGATTGACAACCCCTAATCGCGTTGGTTGCGAGTAGCTATCATTTTGTGCAGGTACGAGGGACTTGAGCGTGGCCTCCTACTGGATTGATACCTTGGTTCTCAAAAACTGAGGGAAATACTTACGCTACTCTGTTGCATCATCCTTTCCTCTTCGGGGAAATCCAATGCAAGCTCAAGAGGTAGCATCGAGCTCAGCCAAAGACGAAGGCCCACCTAGCGCGCCGGAGACTAAGGACGGGCTGCTGTGAGCGGGGCAACTACGAGAGGAGGCCCGGTGGCGTGAGCAAGTGATGGTGCGGTGGTGTTGTTGTTCATGGAGTTGCTCCCGACGAAACTGGGCAACGGGAAATCATGTACCGTCTTGTTTGGATTTTCCTTCATCCAGATGATGATAATTGGAACCAAGTTAGTAGTGAAATCATTTCTGCAGGCAGTTACAGCTGCATTGACTGCCTGCTGTAGCAACTCATTTATCTCCTTGGCTGTTTTTTCGCGTCCTCAGCTGCTTTTTTCTCGACCGCAAGCTTCACCTTGTCGTTGATGTCTTCCTGACTAAACTTCCTTTTCTCCTTCTTGGCCTCCGGGCCCTCATTGTAAAACACCTTCCATGTGGCGCCTTCTCCAGCGCCGTGCTCATGACCATATTACGGCCGCTGGCCCAAAGGGAGTCCCTTAAGTTCGTTCAAGGCCCGGGTGAGAGGGGTGTCCCACTTGGGCCTCATCGGAGAAGTAGGGCCTTCGGCTGCAAACTGGTGTTGGTTCTCTTGGAGAAGGAGCGTGAACCGTTTAGGAATGTGTAGCCGACTAGATCTGGAGCTAAATGTAAGGTGGTGAAAGAATAATTACCAGTAGTCTAATCAATTTCCTCATGATCTGGTCCGTGTAAAAAACCTTCTTTTCCTTGTCCCACTTGTAGCGGGCCCTGATGAAATCACGCTCCAAGGGGTTGGTGAACTTTGCGAAGGGGTCTGGGATACCCGCGGCTTCACGTTCCGCGTCCTCCTTATCCCATATGGGCCTTTTACCGAGGTAGCCACGGCTTCCAAGGCGATGCTTCCCCGTGTTCCTTTGCTGAAGGCTCTTGAATTTCGCAGCCTTAGCCTTGGCTGCCTCGGTAGCGCAAGTGTCCTTGAACTTTTCGAACTCCTCTTCCGTAAGTGTCAGATTTTCCTCCAGAATCTTGGACAGGGGTTCCTCGGCCTCAATAGCTCATTTCACCCTCCCTTTCCAGGAGGCTAATGAAGGAAATATGCCCTAGAGGCAATAATAAAGTTATTATTTATTTCCTTATATCATGATAAATGTTTATTATTCATGCTAGAATTGTATTAACCGGAAGCATAATACATGTGTGAATACATAGACAAAACAGAGTGTCACTAGTATGCCTCTACTAGACTAGCTCGTTAATCAAAGATGGTTATGTTTCCTAACCATGAACAAAGAGTTGTTATTTGATTAACGAGGTCACATCATTAGTTGAATGATCTGATTGACATGACCCATTCCATTAGCTTAGCACCCGATCGTTTAGTATGTTGCTATTGCTTTCTTCATGACTTATACATGTTCCTATAACTATGAGATTATGCAACTCCCGTTTACCGGAGGAACACTTTGGGTACTACCAAATGTCACAACGTAACTGGGTGATTATAAAGGAGTACTACAGGTGTCTCCAAAGGTAGATGTTGGGTTGGCGTATTTCGAGATTAGGATTTGTCACTCCGAATGTCGGAGAGGTATCTCTGGGCCCTCTCGGTAATGCACACCACATAAGCCTTCCAAGCACTGCAACTAATATGTTAGTTGTGAGATGATGTATTACGGAACGAGTAAAGAGACTTGCCGGTAACGAGATTGAACTAGGTATTGGATACCGATGATCGAATCTTGGGCAAGTAACATACCGATGACAAAGGGAACAACGTATGTTGTTATGCGGTCTGACCGATAAAGATCTTCGTAGAATATGTAGGAGCCAATATGGGCATCCAGGTCCCGCTATTGGTTATTGACCGGAGACGTGTCTCGGTCATGTCTACATTGTTCTCGAACCGTAGGGTCCGCACGCTTAAGGTTTCGATGACAGTTATATTATGAGTTTATGAGTTTTGATGTACCGAAGGAGTTCGGAGTCCCGGATGAGATCGGGGACATGACGAGGAGTCTCGAAATGGTCGAGATATAAAGATTGATATATTGGAAGCCTATGTTTGGACATCGGAAGTGTTCCGGGTAAAATCGGGATTTTACCGGATTACCGGGAGGGTTACCGGAACCCCCCGGGAGCCAAATGGGCCTACGTGGGCTTTAGTGGAAAGGTGAAAGGGCAGCCCACAAGGGCTGTGCGCCTCCCCCTCCCCCTAGTCCTATTAGGACTAGGAGAAGGGGCCGGCCACCCTCTCTCTCTCCCCCCCTTTGGGGAATCCTATTAGGAATAGGATTGGGGGGAGGAGTCCTACTCCCGGTAGGAGTAGGACTCCTCCTGCGCCTCCTAGCTTGGCCGGCCAGCCTTCCCCCTCTCATCCTTTATATACGGGGGCAGGGGACACCCCATGACACACAAGTTGATCCTTGAGATCGTTCCTTAGCCGTGTGCGGTGCCCCCTGCCACCAAATTCCACCTCGATCATACCGTTGTAGTGCTTAGGCGAAGCCCTGCATCGGTAGTACATCAAGATCGTCACCACGCCGTCGTGCTGACGGAACTCCTCCCCGAAGCTTTGCTGGATCGGAGCCCGGGGATCGTCATCGAGCTGTACGTGTGCTAAGAACTCGGAGGTGCCGGAGTAACGGTGCTTGGATCGGTCGGATCGGGAAGAAGACGTACGACTACTTCCTCTATGTTGTGTGATCGCTTCCGCAGTCGGTCTGCGTTGGTACGTAGACAACACTCTCCCCCTCGTTGCTATGCATCACCATGATCTTGCGTGTGCGTAGGAAATTTTTTGAAATTACTACGTTCCCCAACAGCTAAATCATTGCTGAACATGCCCATGGCGTGATTGTTAATATTTTTCATCTTCGGATCATCCCACGGTTGTTCTATGTTATCATCCCGGTCGGGAACTTGAATCTCTTGTGCAACTTCGTCAGGAGCAACTGCATCAAATGTTCTTTACTCCTTAAGTCATCGTCGTTGATGCTTGCACATTCCCGTAGGATGCATCCTACTTGGTTCCCATAACACTTGCGAGGTTCTTCCGGCTCTAATGGCTCAAACTTGCCAAGTGCCATCTTTGTGATCACCAGTCGTCCAATCCCTAGTTTGTTAGGTTTTTGTATCATCTGCTTCTTCTTTTCGGTAGCGGCATCGACGCTAGTACCTTCCCCGCCGGTCTCGGCGCCGCCATCCGTGCCGGCGCCGTCGGTGTCGATGTCGGCGTCAGTACCATAATCAAGGCCGACCTGCAAACCTTGATTTTGCAATTTCTTAGCAGTCAAATAGCCGAGGTACTCTTGTTCACCCTCATAATCGATCTCGTCTATATCTTGGACAGTTTCTTCGTTGTTCCAAATGTTTCCTATGATTAAGTCTCCTCGTTTAATTCTAAAACTATGAAAAAAATGAGAAATGACATAAAAAAGAAATCTATGTTTGCCGGAATGTCATTTCCCAGCAACTCCCAGCACTCGATATGCCTACTATCTAGTACAAATCATGCCAAAATTCACGGACAATTTCGGCATGACGTTTGCTAAAAAATGGACATATCGAGCGCCTAAAATTCACCGGAACGGAAATGAATCAACATTCCGGCGTAACATAGGCCACTCGGATCATTTACCCTGCACATAATCATCATGTCCAAATGATATATCCAAATTCCAAATATGACATGTCCAAAACATCACATGTCCACATATCACATGTCCACTTCAAATTTGCATATAAAGGAAGAAAAGTATAGAACTTGAAGAAAAAACCTAGCTAAATTTGTAACTAAATATATAACCTAATTAACCATCTGCCCTAACTAAAACCTAAGTTAATTAACCAAAAAACCTAGCTACCAGAGAGAGGAGGGGCGGTGGGGGCTTTGATACGTCTCCAACATATCTATAATTTTGGATTGCTCCATGCTATTATATTATCTATTTTGGATGTTAAAGGGCTTTATTTTACACTTTTATATCATTTTTGGGACCAACCTATTAACCGGAGGCCCAACCCATATTGCTATTTTTTTGCCTATTTTAGAGTTTTGCCGAAAAGGAATATCAAACGAAGTCCAAACGGAACGAAACCTTCGGGAACATGATTTTCTCAACAAACGTGATCCAGGAGACTTGGAGTGGGCGTCAAGAAACAATCATGGAGGCCACGAGGCACGGGGGCGTGCCTACCCCCCTGGGCACGCCCTCCACCCTCGTGGGCCCCTTGTTGCTCCATCGACGTACTTCTTCCTCCTATATATATATCCACATAGCCCCCCAAATATCTAGGAGCACCACTGAGGGAGTCCTGGATTAGGGGGTGTTCAGGTAGCTGGACTATACCTTTAGCCGGACTCCAGGACGATGAAGATACAAGATTGAAGACTTCGTCCCATGTCCGGATGGGACTTTCCTTGGCTTGGAAGGCAAGCTTGGCGATGCAGATATTCAAGATCTCCTACCATTGTAACCGACTCTATGTAACCCTAACCCTATCCGGTGTCTATATAAACCGGAGGGTTGTAGTCCGGAGGCAATCAACATCATCATACAACAATCATACCATAGGCTAGCTTCTAGGGTTTAGCCTCCTTGATCTCGTGGTAGATCTACTCTTTTACTACCCATATCATCAATATTAGTCAAGCAGGACGTAGGGTTTTACCTCCATCAAGAGGGCCCGAACCTCGGTAAAACATCGTGTTCCCTGCCTCCTGTTAGCATCCGGCCTAGACGCAGAGTTTGGGACCCCCTACCCGAGATCCGCCGGTTTTGAAAACGGCCGCATAGGAGGTGTTCCCAATACTTGAAGGCACAAGTATAAAAAAGGCCACTACAGTTTATCAAAATATTACTTTATAATTACATATGCTATCATAACATAGCATCTTTCGAGCACCGCGTCTCTATTACACGAGCGCCTTCAAGAACTTCCTGAAAATAGTGCTCGGAGGGTACTCAGCTTTTGTCCGAATCTCGGGACGCAACAACGGTGGTCTCCATCTCTGCCCAGTATGTCTTAACACGGGCAAGAGCCATCCTAGCGCCCTCTATGCATGCTGACCTCTTCATTGCATTTATACGCGGCACCGCGTCAAGGAATTGCTGCACCAAGCTGAAATAACTCTTCGGCTCCGATCTCCCCAGCCACAGGTGAGCCATGACGTACTTCATGGCGAGTCCGGACAACCTATTCAGTTCGGCCCATTGAGCCAAACGATCATCCACTGCCAGGGGACGCTCTGGATTGTGAAACTGCGACCAGAAAAGCTTTTCCACTTCGCGATCTTTCTGATCTCGAAAGTGTTCGGTCGCATTAGCAGCACTCGCTGCCAAGTCCAGATAGGTATCCTCCACACTCCACATCCGGTCCAACGGAGCTAACTTCGGATCGCAAAATTTCCTTCGCAGCATAAAGGGCTTTCCAGCCGCAACCTGTGCGGCCTGATGCAGCTCCTCCTTCGCAGCTCTCATCGCAGAGCGCGCGTCCTTGGCATTAGCAACGGCCTTCTCTAGGTCCGTCTGTTTCGCTTGGTCTTCTTTTTCAATAAGTCTGCAACGGTCTGTAGCGCTTTTTAACTTTTCGGCCATCTCGGCCATCTCTTCCTTGCTTCGGCAATGAGCAGCATGTTCGGCTCTCAGCTCTTCAAGGGCTTTCTTGGTGGCCGCATCACTCTCTCTGGCTTGTTCTTTCGCTCGGGCAAGTTCTGCCCTAAGACTCCCTATGGCGGCCGCACCATCTGCGTCAAGCACACACATCGTAAGACACAGGCATAAAAATGTTCTTACCTAATGCCGCCTAAGGAATTACATACCTTGAGCCTCATCAAGCCGCTTGTTGACAAGCGTGATGTCGGCATCTGCCACGTCCAGTTGCCGCTTTAGTTCGGCAAAATCGTCAGTTCAGCTCGATTCCGGACACCATGCCGCCTACAGTCAAAGGCGACATCTTAGACCTGGGATTATGACCCTCCACGTGCCGTCATTTCTTGATGACGCGCAGAGTCTCAGGGGCTACTATCTACACATGGTGCATCTTATTCATGCGCAACTGCCAAAAGTGTACATTATCTAATGTACCTCGAAACCCGTCAGTAAACTTTTGACGGCCTCATGCAATCCGCTCTCTGCGGATGAAATCCTTTAAATCACCGTGCCCATCAATGCACGGTGCTCCTCTGAGATACAAGCTCGCCCCAGCAGAATCTTTAGCTCCTCCGACCGAGCACTAAACGGTGTCGGGCTCGTCCCATGACCTCTTTCGAAGACCGGACACGGAGAACCTCGGGGGGCCACATAGCTATCTTCCGCCCCTGCCGAATTCGGAGAAACCCTCCACGATGACACCTCAGGGTCGCCCGCCTTGCTAGGCGGCACGGCAGGGGGAGGCGTCCCGCTCTCCATCATCTCCGGAAGGAGATCCCCCGTAGACGAGCTCTGCTGAGAAGGGCTGAGGTCCGAGCTACAAGGTAAAAGTTTGGTTAATCTTCTCAGACATAAATCAAGGATTTCCCTCATCCCTCAAAAGGAAAATCTTTCTCTACTTACGGCTCGCTGGAGGGCTGATCCCCTTGAGGGCGTAGTCCGGCCGAGGAACTCCCCGGCGTTGGACCCTCTGACGAGGATTTTCTCCCCCGCTTCGTGGCCATGGTTTCCGGGTCATCAGAGGCGGCTCTCTTCTTCCCCTTAGGAGAGGAATTGTCGGTTCCTCCCTTCGGAGCAGCCTCCTTCGAGGAGGCCATAGTTTCCTTGGCCTCCCCCTTGCTTCCCTCCAAAGGCATTATCTCCAGCATCCTGACCAGCACGGGATCCGGCCAGGTTTCGGGAAGGGGAGCCGGACACCTGATCAGCTTTGCCTTCGCTATCCACTCCTATTTAAAAGGACGGCTCTTTTAGGGGCAAGTTTATGAAAATTATACGGATTGAAGGTCCGGGCACAAGGTTGCTTACTTGAGTATCCTGGCGATTGCGGTTTAGGCCTGTGTCCTCGGTTAAATCCGGACACATATCTTGTGATCCGAAGAACAGTTTGTACATCTCCGTGGGTGTTGCGCCCATGAAGTTCTGGAGAGCTCGCGGTCCCTCTGGATTAAACTCCCACAGGCGAAGGGGGCGACGTTTGCCGGGCAATATTCGGCCAATCAGCATAACCTGTGTCACCTTGACCAGGCTGAGGTCTACTTCCAAGAGATCCTTAATTTGGCCCTGTAACAAGGGCACGTCTTTGGGCAAACCCCAATCTAACGCTCTCTTGACCCATGACGCTGGCCGTGGTGGGGGACCCGAGCGAAAGGCAGGAGGCGCCACCCATTTGGTGCTCCGGGGAGCGGTGATGTAAAACCACGCTTGTTGCCACAAGCCTAGCTCCTCTTGAAAAGAGCCCTCGGGCCATGGAGCATCAGCATTTTTGCTTATCACAGCGCCTCCGCACTCTGCATGCCGTCCCTCGATCATCTTCGGCTCCACTTTGAAGGTCTTGAGCCATAGTCCGAAGTGAGGGGTAACACGGAGGAACGCTTCGCAAACAATGATAAACGAGGAGATATGGAGGATGGACTCCGGAGCTAAGTCGTGGAATTCCAGCCCGTAATAAAACAGCAGTCCCCTCACAAAGGGATCCATCGGGGAGCCTAACCCCCGAAGGAAGTGAGACATGAACACTACGCTCTCACCGGGCTGGGGACTGGGGATAGCCTGCCTTTGAGCAGGCAACCTGTGCGAAATTTCAGCGGTCAAGAACTTAGCCTCTCTCAACTTTAGCACGTCCTCCTCCGTGACGGAGGAGGGCATCCATCGGCCTTGAAGGTCGGAACCGAACATTGTCGAAGGTCCGAGGCGCCCAGAATCTGGAGCCTAGGGTGTTGGAACTTGAGGCGACGGACGAAATTGTTTTTTGATAGGAGAAAAGGATAAGGCCCTGGTCTCTTTATAATAGGTTGAATACCAGGAGCTCTCCCCGCAACCGTTTGGGACTCGCCTTTAATCGAGAAAACTTGCTAACGAGCACGATTGGGTTACCCACGTCCGTATTGATGTGAATCCCATAAAGGGGGGGGGGGGTACACGATCTCTGCTTTGACAAGACGTGCCAAGGAAACCGCCTCGCAAAACATGCTGAGGTGGAAAAGTGGAAACGGTTCGAGTAAAGGACTTGGCTATAGTGTGATGACGCACTGCAGAATACGTCAGCAGATTTGATTTGTGTTAATATTATTCTCTCTATGGCAATATGTGGAAGTTTATTTTGCAGAGCCGGACACTACTCTTGGTGTTTATAATCTTCTATGAAGGACTTGGAGGAGGAACCCGCCTTGCAATGTCGAAGACAATTTGCGCGCCGGACTCGTCCTCATTGAAGCTTGGTTCAGGGGCTACTGAGGGAGTCCTGGATTAGGGGGTGTTCGGGTAGCCGGACTATACCTTCAGCCGGACTCCAGGACTATGAAGATACAAGATCGAAGACTTCGTCCCGTGTCCGGATGAGACTTTCCTTGGCGTCAAAGGCAAGCTTGGCGATGCAGATATTCAAGATCTCCTACCATTCTAACCGACTTTATGTAACCCTAACCCTATCCGGTGTCTATATAAACCGGAGGGTTGTAGTCCGTAGGCAATCAACATCATCATACAACAATCATACCATAGGCTAGCTTCTAGGGTTTAGCCTCCTTGATCTCATGGTAGATCTACTCTTGTACTACCCATATCATCAATATTAATCAAGCAGGACGTAGGGTTTTACCTCCATCAAGAGGGCCGAACCTCGGTAAAACTTCATGTTCCCTGCCTCCTATTACCATCCGGCCTAGACGCACAGTTCGGGACCCCCTACCCAAGATCCGCCAGTTTTGACACCGACAACCACGAAAACCTAATTCCATCGTCGCAACCTTCTGTACCCGAGAGATCCCATCTTGGGGCCTTTTCCGGAGCTCCGCCGGAGGGGGCATTGATCACGGAGGGCCTCTACATCAACTCCATGGCTTCTCCGATGATGTGTGAGTAGTTTACTTCAGACCTTCGGGTCCATAGTTATTAGCTAGATGGCTTCTTCTCTCTCTTTGGATCTCAATACAAAGTTCTCCTTGATCTTCTTGGAGATCTATTCGATGTAATCTTCTTTTGCGGTGTGTTTGTTGAGATCCGATGAATTGTGGGTTTATGATCCAGATTATCTATGAACAATATTTGATTCTTCTCTGAATTCTTTTATGTATGATTGGTTTATGTTTGCAAGTCTCTTTGAATTATCATTTTCGTTTGGCCGACTAGATTGATCTTTCTTGCAATGGGAGAAGTGCTTAGCTTTGGGTTCAATCTTGCGGTGTCCTTTCCCAGTGATAGCAGGGGCAGCAAGGCACGTATTGTATTGTTGCCATCGAGGATAGAAAGATGGGGTTTATATCATATTGCATGAGTTTATCCCTCTACATCATGTCATCTTACTTAAAGCATTACTCTGTTCTTATGAACTTAATACTCTAGATGCAAGCTGGATAGCGGTCGATGTGTGGAGTAATAGTAGTAGATGCAGAATCGTTTCGGTCTACTTGTCACGGACGTGATGCATATATACATGATCATACCTAGATATTCTCATAACTATGCTCAATTCTATCAATTGCTTGACAGTAATTCGTTTACCCACAGTAATACTTATGCTCTTGAGAGAAGCCACTAGTGAAACCTATGGCCCCCGGGTCTATCTTCCATCATATTAATCTTCCAACACTTAGCTATTTCTAATGCCATTTATATTACTTTGCATATTTATTTCTCTTTGTCGTGTAAATACCAAAAATATTATCTTATCATATCCATCAGATCTCACTCTCGTAAGTGACCGTGAAGAGATTGACAACCCCTTTGTCGCGTTGGTTGCGAGGTTCTTATTTGTTTGTGTAGGTGGGTGGGACTCGAGCGTGATCTCCTATTGGATTGATACCTTGGTTCTCAAAAGCTGATGGAAATACTTACGCTACTTTGTTGCATCACCCTTTCCTCTTCAAGGGAAAACCAACGCAGTGCTCAAGAGGTAGCAGGCTTACAGAGGGTGCAGGCCCGACGACGGCTGAGGGTGGGAGGGGTCGGGGTCAGGGTCGAGCGCCGGTGCCAGAGCCGGGGTCGGGGTCGGGGTTGGTCGGCATCGAGGTCGGGGGCCGGGGCCGGAGCCAGCGCCGGCGCCCTGATACGTCTCCAACGTATCTATAATATTTGATTGCTCCATGCTATATTATCTACTGTTTTGGGCAATATTGGGCTTTATTATCCACTTTTATATTATTTTTGGGACTAACCTATTAACCGGAGGCCCAGCCCAGATTTGCTGTTTTATGCCTATTTCAGTGTTTTGAAGAAAAGGAATATCAGACGGAGTCGAAATGGAACGAAATCAATTAGAGAAGTTATTTTTGGAAGGAAACACACCTGATGGACTTGGACCCCATGTCAGAAGATACGGGAGCTGCCCACGAGGGTGGGGGGGCGCGCCCCCTGCCTCGTGGGGCCCCCGTGGCTCCCCTGACGTGCTTCTTCTGCCTATATAAGTCCATATACCCTAAAACTTCCAGAACACACAATAGATCGGGAGTTCCGCCGCCAGAAGCCTCCGCAGCCACCAAAAGTCAATCGGTACCCTGTTCCGGCACCCTGCCGGAGGGGGGAACCCTCACCGGTGGCCATCTTCATCATCCCGGTGTTCTCCATGACGAGGAGGGAGTAGTTCTCCCTCGGGGTTGAGGGTATGTACCAGTAGCTATGTGTTTGATCTCTCTCTCGTGTTCTTGATTTGGCATGATCTTGATGTATCGCGAGCTTTGCTATTATAGTTGGATCTTATGTTTCTCCTCCCCCTCTTCTCTCTTGTAATGAATTGAGTTTCCCCTTTGAAGTAATCTTATCGGATTGAGTCTTTAAAGACTTGAGAACACTTGAGGTATGTCTTGCCGTGGATATCTGTGGTGACAGTGGGATACCACGTGCCACTTATTGTATGTTAAGGTGATCAACTTGCGGGTTTCGTGACATTGGGAACCTATGCATAGCGGTTGGCACACGTTTTTGTCGTGATTCTCCGGTAGAAACTTTGGGGCACTCTTTGAGGTACTTTGTGTTGGTTGAATAGATGAATCTGAGATTGTGTGATGCATATTGTATAATCATACCCACGGATACTTGAGGTGACATTGGAGTATCTAGGTGACATTTGGGCTTTGATTGATTTGTGTCTTAAGGTGTTATTCTAGTACGAACTCTAGGGCTGTTTGTGACACTTATAGGAATAGCCCAACGAATTGATTGGAAAGAATAACTTTGAGGTGGTTTCGTACCCTACCATAATCTCTTCGTTCGTTCTCCGCTATTAGTGACTTTGGAGTGACTCTTTGTTGCATGTTGACGGATAGTTATGTGATCCAATTATGTTAGTATTTTTGAGAGGACTTACACTAGCGAAAGTATGAACCCTAGGCCTTGTTTCCTAGCATTGCAATACCATTTACGCTCACTTTTATCACTTGCTACCTTGCTGTTTTTATTATTTCAGATTACAAAAACTATTATCTACCATCCATATACCACTTGTATCACCATCTCTTCGCCGAACTTGTGCACCTATACAATTTACCATTGTATTGGGTGTGTTGGGGACATAAGAGAATCTTTGTTATTTGGTTGCAGGGTTGCTTGAGAGAGACCATCTTCATCCTATGCCTCCTACGGATTGATAAACCTTAGGTCACCCACTTGAGGGAAATTTGCTACTGTCCTACAAACCTCTGCACTTGGAGGACCAACAACGTCTACAAGAAGAAGGTTGTGTAGTAGACATCAAGCTCTTTTCTGGCGCCGTTGCCGGGGAGGTTAGCTCTTGAAGTTATATCTTTAGATCTTGCAATCGAGTCTTTTAGTTTCTTGTTTTATCACTAGTTTAGTTTATAAAAGAAAACTATAAAAAATGGAATTGAGTTTGTCTCATACGCTTCACCTTTTTAATATCTTTCGTGAGTATGATGGAAAGGATATTTGTGCTCAAGTGCTAGAAGAAGAAATCTATAAAATGTTTGGCACTAAATATTTGAATGATGAGCATGATTGCAATGTTGTTAGTATGAATTCCTTGAATATCCATGATGCTAATGATATGCAAAGCCACAAGCTTGGGGAAGCTATGTTTGATGAAGATGATATTTTTTGTCCCACAAGTTTTGATGAGAAAATTTATTATGATGAAAGCATGCCTCCTATCTATGATGATTATTGTGATGAAACGTATGCTTTAAAGAATAATGATAACAATGAAACTTGTCATCTTGATTTCAATTTTCAATCCCATGATAGTTATTTTGTTGAGTTTGCTCCCACTATTATTCATGAGAAGAATTAATTTTGCTTGTGTGGAGAGTAGTAAATTTTATATGCTTGTAGATCACGAAAAGAATACTTTAGGTGCTGGTTATATTATTGAATTCATTCATGATGCTACTGAAAATTATTATGAGGGAGTAACATATGCTTGTAGGAATTGCAATAATATCAAGTTTCCTCTCTATGTGCATAAAATTTTGAAGTTATGCTTGTTTTACCTTCCTATGCTAGTTGATTATTGTTCCCATAAGTTATTTGCTCACAAAATCCCTATGCATAGGAAGCATGTTAGACTTAAATGTGCTAGTCATATTCTTCATGATGCTCTCTTTATGTTTCAATTCTTATTCCTTCTGTGAGCATCATTGAAATCATCATGCCTAGCTAGGGGCATTAAACGATAGCGCTTGTTGGGAGGCAACCCAATTTTATTTTAGTTCCTTGCTTTTTGTTCCTGTTTATTAATAAATAATTCATCTAGCCTCTGTTTAGATGTGATTTTATGCTTTTAATTAGTGTTTGTGACAAGTAGAACCTTTGGGAAGACTTGGGGAGAGTCTTGTTGATCATGCTGTAAAAAACAGAAACTTTAGCGCTCACGAGAATTGCTGCCATTTTTATTTGGATAGGGATATTTAGTTATTTCTTTCTTCAGATGATTAATATATAAATTACTCAGGTCCAGAAATTTATTTGAGAATTTTATGAGTTCCATAAGTATACGTTTGATCCAGATTACTACAGACTGTTCTGTTTTGGACAGATTCTGTTTTCATTGTGTTGTTTACTTATTTTGATGAATCTATGGCTAGTAAAATAGTTTATAAACCATGGAGAAGTTGTAATACAGTAGGTTTAACACCAATATAAATAAATAATGAGTTCATTACAGTACCTTGAAGTGGTCTTTTGTTTTTTTATACTAATGGAGCTTACGAGTTTTCTGTTAAGTTTTGTGTTGTGAAGTTTTCAAGTTTTAGGTAAGGATTCGATGGACTATGGAATAAGGAGTGGTAAGATCCTAATCTTGGGGATGCCCAAGGCAACCCAAGGTAATATTCAAGGATAGCCAAGAGCCTAAGCTTGGGGATGCCCCGGAAGGCATCCCCTCTTTCGTCTTCGTTCTCGGTAACTTTACTTGGAGCTATATTTTTATTCGCCACATGATATGTGTTTTGCTTGGAGCGTCAATTTATTTTGTTAGGATTTTCTTGCTGTTATTTAGAACAATGTTTTGCATCTTTTATTTCAATAAAAGTGGCATTGATAGCCTTTACTATGCCTATGTTACAAGTATACATGTTGCTGTTTGAAAACAGAAAGTTTACCGCTGTTGCAATAATTCCCTAGAAAAGTCAGAATGTGATAAAATGTTGAAACCTTTTTCATATGAAGCTATGATAAATTTACTACAGTGGGAATTTTCTTTCATAATTTTTGGAGTTAGGGAAGTATGGATGTTGCAGCATTATTTACAGACTATCCTGTTTAGGCAGATTGCTGTTATGTTTGCATTGTTTGCATATGTTTGCTTCTTTAATGATTCTATTTGAGGATAGGACTATTAAATATGCAGAGGCATTTAGTATACAATGTTGAATAATAATTTTTGTGGTTGCTACAGTAGAGTATGATAAGGTTTTTGCAATGGTTTATACTAACTTATCTCACGAGTCCTTGTTGAGTTTTGTGTGGATGAAGCTTTTGAGATTTAGGGAGACCGTGATATGAGAGGAATTAAGGAGACACAAAAGCTCAAGCTTGGGGACGCCCAAGGCACCCCAAGATAATATTTCAAGAATTCTCAAGCGTCTAAGCTTGGGGATGCCCCGGTTGGCGTCCCACCTTTCTTCTTCAACAACTATCAGTTAGTATCAGTTGATCCTAAGTTTTTGCTTCTTCACATGATGTTTGCTATTCTTAGAATGTCATTTTATTTTGCTTTGCTTTCTGCTTGAATAAAATACCAAGATCTGAAATTATTAAATGTTAGAGAGTCTTCACATAGTTGCATAATTATTCGACTACTCATTGATCTTCACTTAAATCTTTTGGAGTAGTTTGTCATTTGCTCTAGTGCTTCACTTATATCTTTTAGAGCATGGTGGTAGTTTTATTTTGAAGAAATAGATGAACTCTCATGCTTCACTTATATTATTTCGAGTCTTAAATAGCATGGTAATTTGCTTAAAATCCTAATATGCTAGGTATTCAAGAATAATAAAATTCTCTTATGAGTGTGTTGAATACTAGGAGAAGTGTGATACTTGATAATTGTTTTGAGATATGAAGATGGTGATATTAGAGTCATGCTAGTTGAGTAGTTGTGAATTTGAGAAATACTTGTGTTGAAGTTTGTGAGTCCCGTAGCATGCACGTATGGTGAACCGTTATGTAACGAAGTCGGAGCATGAGGTGTTTATTGATTGTCTTCCTTATGAGTGGCGGTCGGGGACGAGCAATGGTCTTTTCCTACCGATCTATCCCCCTAGGAGCATGCACGTAGTTTTGCAATAAGTATGTGAGTTCTTTATGACTAATGTTGAGTCCATGGATTATAGGCACTCTCACCCTTCCACCATTGCTAGCCTCTCTAGTACCGCGCAACTTTCGCCGGTACCATAAACCCACCATATGCCTTCCTCAAAACAGCCACCATACCTACCTATTATGGCATTTCCATAGCCATTCTGAGATATATTGCCATGCAACTTTCCATCATTCCATTCATCATGACACATTCATCATTGTCATATTGCGTAGCATGATCATGTAGTTGACATAGTATTTGTGGCAAAGCCACTGTTCATGATTCTTTCATACTTGTCACTCTTGATTCATTGCATATCCCGGTACACCGCCGGCGGCATTCATATAGAGTCATACTTTGTTCTAGTATCGAGTTGTATCATTGAGTTGTAAATAAATAGAAGTGTGATGATCATAATTCAATAGAGCATTGTCCCCAAAAAAGGCCATAAAAAGAGAAAGGCCAAATAAAAAAAAGAGAAAGGCCAAATAAAAAAAAGGGGGACAATGCTACTATCCTTTTACCACACTTGTGCAAGTAGCACCATGATCTTCATGATAGAGAGTCTCCTATGTTGTCACCTTCATATACTAGTGGGAATCTTTCATTATAGAACTTGGCTTGTATATTCCAATGATGGGCTTCCTCAAAATGCCCTAGGTCTTCGTGAGCAAGCGAGTTGGATGCACACCCACTAGTTTCTTTTGTTGAGCTTTCATACATTTATAGCTCTAGGGCATCCGTTGCATGGCAATCCCTACTCACTCACATTGATATCTATTGATGGGCATCTCCATAGCCCATTGATACGCCTAGTTGATGTGAGACTATCTTCTCCCTTTTTGTCTTCTCCACAACCACCATTCTATTCCACCTATAGTGCTATGTCCATGGCTCACGCTCATGTATCGCGTGAAGATTGAAAAAGTTTGAGAACATCGAAAGTATGAAACAACTGCTTGGCTTGTCATCGGGGTTGTGCATGATTTAAATATTTTGTATGGTGAAGATGGAGCATAGATAGACTATATGATTTTGTAGGGACAACTTTCTTTGGCCATGTTATTTTGAGAAGACATAATTGCTTTATTAGTATGCTTGAAGTATTATTATTTTTATGTCAATATGAACTTTTGTCTTGAATCATTCGGATCTGAATATTCATATCACATGTAAGAATAATTACATTGAAATTAGGCCAACTAGCATTCCACATCAAAAATTATCTTTTTTATCATTTACCTACTCGAGGACGAGCAGGAATTAAGCTTGGGGATGCTTGATACGTCTCCAACGTATCTATAATTTTTGATTGCTCCATGCTGTATTATCTACTATTTTGGGCAATATTGGGCTTTATTATCCACTTTTATATTATTTTTGGGACTAACCTATTAACCGGAGGCCCAGCCCAGATTTGTTGTTTTATGCCTATTTCAGTGTTTTGAAGAAAAGGAATATCAGACGGAGTCGAAACGGAACGAAATCAACTGGAGAAGTTATTTTTGGAAGGAAACACACCTGATGGACTTGGACCCCATGTCAGAAGATACGGGAGCTGCCCACGAGGGTGGGGGGGGGGGGGGGCGCGCCCACCCCCCTAGGGCGCGCCCCCTGCCTCATGGGGCCCCTGTGGCTCCCCTGACGTGCTTCTTCTGCCTATATAAGTCCATATACCCTAAAACTTCCAGAAGACACAATAGATCGGGAGTTCCGCCGCCAGAAGCCTCCGTAGCCACCAAAAGTCAATCGGTACCCTGTTCCGGCACCCTGCCGGAGGGGGGAACCCTCACCGGTGGCCATCTTGATCATCCCGGTGCTCTCCATGACGAGGAGGGAGTAGTTCTCCCTCGGGGCTGAGGGTATGTACCAGTAGCTATGTGTTTGATCTCTCTCTCTCATGTTCTTGATTTGGCACGATCTTGATGTATCGCGAGCTTTGCTATTATAGTTGGATCTTATGTTTCTCCTCCCCCTCTTCTCTCTTGTAATGAATTGAGTTTCCCCTTTGAAGTAATCTTATCGGATTGAGTCTTCAAAGACTTGAGAACACTTGATGTATGTCTTGCCGTGGATATCTGTGGTGACAATGGGATACCACGTGCCACTTGATGTATGTTAAGGTGATCAACTTGCGGGTTTCGTGACATTGGGAACCTATGCATAGGGGTTGGCACAAGTTTTCGTCGTGATTCTCCGGTAGAAACTTTGGGGCACTCTTTGAGGTACTTTGTGTTGATTGAATAGATGAATCTGAGATTGTGTGATGCATATCGTATAATCATACCCACGGATACTTGAGGTGACATTGGAGTATCTAGGTGACATTAGGGTTTTGGTTGATTTGTGTCTTAAGGTGTTATTCTAGTACGAACTCTAGGGCTGTTTGTGACACTTATAGGAATAGCCCAACGGATTGATTGGAAATAATAACTTTGAGGTGGTTTCATACCCTACCATAATCTCTTCGTTCGTTCTCCGCTATTAGTGACTTTGGAGTGACACTTTGTTGCATGTTGAGGGATAGTTATGTGATTCAATTATGTTAGTATTGTTGAGAGGACTTACACTAGCGAAAGTATTAACCCTAGGCCTTGTTTCCTAGCATTGCAATACCATTTACGCTCACATTTATCACTTGCTACCTTGCTGTTTTTATTATTTCAGATTACAAAAACTATTATCTACCATCCATATACCACTTGTATCACCATCTCTTCGTCAAACTAGTGCACCTATACAATTTACCATTGTATTGGGTGTGTTGGGTACACAAGAGACTCTTTTTTATTTGGTTGCAGGGTTGCTTGAGAGAGATCATCTTCATCCTATGCCTCCTACGGATTGATAAACCTTAGGTCATCCACTTGAGGGAAATTTGCTACTGTCCTACAAACCTCTGCACTTGGAGGCCCAACAACGTCTACAAGAAGAAGGTTGTGTAGTATACACACCCGGGTCGGTCGGGCTCGGGGTCGGGGGTGAGCGCAGAGGCACGGCGAGGGCAGGGCTCTAGCAGAGCGACGTGGGAAGAGAGAGAGTGGGGATTTGGGGGAAAAGGGGCGGGATGAAGGGAGGATTGGGGATTTTGGGGGTTAAATGGGCATAGGAGTAGCGCGTTTAGGAAAAACGCGCTATAGCTACTCCATGTAGCTATAGCGGTTTCGTGTAGAAACTGCTACTGCTATCTTGACTAGCTGCAGCTCTTTTCTCACAAAAGCGCTTCTGCTATAACCAGTACCTATATAACAGTTTTCCTATTTGTTTCCTTCTATTTTCTTTTCATTTATTTTCTATCACTTTTCTTTTCTTTTTTTCTGAGAGCAGTGAACGAAGGGAAGGCGATATATATATTGCATCATTTGACGGTTAAATATGTATACAAAATAGATACATATATATTAAATCATTGGACCCATGCATAATAATGGCCAAGTGTGTATACAAAATAGGAACATATATATTACATCATTTGACCGATCACATACGGTTCCTCAGTGTTGACATGTTCGTTTTTGATTCAGCTCTTTCCCTTCTTGTTCGTTGAAGAATAATTGAGCCCCTCATTGTGACTTTGCCTTTTCCATGGAGTATGATTTTTCTTACGTAATGTAGTATTGATTCTTCTTTTGATGTATACTTCATCATCATCGTCATCTTCCCTCATTGGGTTTCCGTACAGATCGTAGTCTTCCTCGTTGGCGACTCCATCCACTCCAATGATGTTCCTTTTGCCTCTCCTCACGACAACATGGTTGGGATTGCGCGGGTCGGTTATGAAGAAGCATTGTGTCACGTGCTTAGCGTGTACCCATGGCTCGTTTTTTGCGATAGCGTTCACGGTAGCCCTCTTGGCGTCGGGTATAGTCATGGTAGTGAAATTCTGGTTTTCTCTTTCAACATTCTTAGCCCATCTAACACGGAACATCGTCGTGTTGTGCAGTCCAGAGTAGTAAAGCTCCCAGATCTCCTTGACCCTTCTGTCAAATCTTTCAGTTGTGCCATTGTCGCTGCAGGTCATGCATTCCATCGTCACGCCTGAGTTTTGATCATCAATCTTTGGCCTCCGTATAGAACATCTATCCATTGACATCGTATGCCTGATAGGCTACGAGGTTGGGCGAGGGGCCATGTGCTAAGGCGTATATGAGCAATCCGTCCTTAGAGCCCTCCTCCGGGGGATTAGCAATAATATGCTCTTTGAAACAATGCAGGAAAGTGGAGTTGTGCTCTCTCGTAACTTCGGCGTCCGACCTGCATACCCCCCGGTCACGATACTTCTTTGCGATAATTTCTTTGTGCAGTGCCATGAAAGGATCTACCTCGTCTAGGTGTTGTAACACTACCAAGTTTGCTCTGTCAAAGTCGTTGCGTCGATCTGAGTATGCCACGTGTAGTTCCCTGCGACCGTTGGAGTGACCTTCTCCTTTGAGCCTCCCATCGTGCTTGTTAACGGGCAAACCAACACTAACACCAGGCGGCTGGTCTGCGCCATATAGAAAATCCTCGCAGAAAGAGTGCACTCTTGTGTCAGATAGCCCCGGACGATGCTTCCATCCGGACGGTACATGTTATGAACGAATCATTTGATGATCCCATTCATCCTCTCAAACGGCATCATGTTGTGCAGAAATGACAGCCCCAGGTCTATTATGTCATCCACAATATGGACAAACAGATGCACCATCATGTCAAAGAACTCTGGCAGGAAGTACATCTCAAGCTCTTTCAGTATCACAATGATCTCTTCCTATAGCCTTCGGAGCTGCTTCACACTTATCGACTTTCGAAAGATGACGTCAAAAAAGTTGAAGAGACCAATAAGCGTGTCACGGACGTGCTTGTCCATTATCCCTCTAAGGGCAACTGGTAGTATCTATGTCATCATCACATGACAGTCATGGGACTTCATCCCGCTGAACCTTTTCTTGTCCGTGTCTAGATATCTGCTTATCTTGCCACAGTAACCGGAACTAACTTTGACTCCGGTAAGGCAGTTAAAGAATTGATTGATCTCAGCCTGACTTATGGTGAAGCAAGAAGGGGGCAATAATCCTCTTTCTTTATTTTCTTGCCCTTCTTCTCCCGCGCCTCTGTCTGCGTCTCTGTCTCGTCTGACTTTTTACAAGGCGGCATGTGCAGATCTTCCCTGATATTCAAATCTTGCATGTCTTTTCTTGCCTTCGGCCCATCCTTGGTCTTATCCAGCATGTTCATCAGTGTCGCAAGCAAGCTCTCAAGGACATTCTTACAGATATGCATTTGATCAAGGCAATGAGGTGTATCGAGTTTGTGCCAGTACTCCAAGTCCCAGAACACAGACCTGATACGTCTCCAGTGTATCTATAATTTTTGTTTGTTCCATGCTATTATATTATCTGCTTTGGATGTTAATGGGTTTATTTATACACTTTTATATTATTTTTGGGACTAACCTACTAACCCAAGGCCCAGTGCAAATTATTGTTTTGTTGGCTATTTCAGTGTATCGCACAAAAGGAATATCAAACGGAATCCAAACGGAATAAAACCTTCGGGAGAGTTATTTTTGGAACAAATGTGATCCAGGGGAGTTGGAGTGGACGTAAAGAAATGAAAGAGGAGGCCACGAGGCAAGGAGGCGCGCCTGCCCCCCTTGGTCATGCCCCCACCCTCCTGGGCCCTCGTAGCTCCACCGACCTACTTCTTCCTCCTATATATATCCATATACCCTGAAAACATCCAGGAGCACCACGAAACCCTATTTCCACCGCCGCAGCCTTCTATACCCAAGAGATCCCATCTTGTGGCCTTTTCCGGAGCTCCGCCGGAGGGGGAATCGATCAAGGAGGGCTTCTATATCAATACCATAGCCTCTCCGATGATGTGTGAGTAGTTTACCTCAGACCTCCAGGTCCATAGTTATTAGCTAGATGGCTTCTTCTCTCTCTTTGGATCTCAATACAAAGTTCTCCTCGATCTTCTTGGAGATCTATTTGATGTAACTCTTTTTGTGGTGTGTTTGTCGAGATCCGATGAAATGTGGGTTTATGATCAAGATTATCTATAGACAATATTTGATTCTTCTCTGAAATCTTTTATGCATGATTTGTTATCTTTGCAAGTCTCTTCGAATTATCAGTTTGGTTTGGCCTACTAGATTGATCTTTCTTGCAATGGGAGAAGTGCTTAGCTTTGGGTTCAATCTTGCGGTGTCCTTTCCCAGTGACAGCAGGGGCAGCAAGACACGTATTGTATTGTTGCCATCAAGGATAAAAAGATGGGGTTTATATCATATTGCTTGAGTTTATCCCTCTACATCATGTCATCTTGCATAATGTGTTACTCTGTTGTTATGAACTTAATACTCTAGATGCATGCTGGATAGCGGTCGATCTGTGGAGTAATAGTAGTAGATGCAAAATTGTTTCGGTCTACTTGTCACGGACGTGATGCCTATATACATGATCATGCCTAGATATTCTCATAATTATGCACTTTTCTATCAATTGCTCGACAGTGATTTGTTCACCCACCGTAATACTTATGCTATATTGAGAGAAGCCACTAGTGAAACCTATGGCCCCTGGGTCTATTCTCTATTATATTAATCTCCTGTCAACTAGCTATTTCTGGCACCGTTTATTTTGCAATCTTTACTTTGAATCTATATCATAAAAATACCAAAAATATTTGTCTTATTATTATTATTATCTCTATCAGCTCTCACTCTCATAAGTGACCGTGAAGGGATTGACAACCCCTTTATCGCGTTGGTTGCGAGGTTCTTACTGGTTTGTGTAGGTACGAGGGACTTGCGTGTAGTCTCCTACTGGATTGATACCTTGATTCTCAAAAACCGAGGGAAATACTTACGCTACTTTACTGCACCACCCTTTCCTCTTCAAGGGAAAACCAATGCAGTCCGCAAGAGGTAGCAAGAAGGATTTCTGGCGCCATTACCGGGGAGATCTACGCACAAGTCAAGACATACCTGATACGTCTCCAACGTATCTATAATTTTTGATTGCTCCATGCTATATTATCTACTATTTTGGACATTATTGGGCTTTATTATCCACTTTAATATTATTTTTGGGACTAACCTATTACCGGAGGCCCAGCCCAGAATTGTTGTTTTTTGCCTATTTTAGGGTTTCGGAGAAAAGGAATATCAAACGGAGTCCAAACGGAATGAAACCTTCGGGAACATGATTTTCTCAATGAATAAGACCAGGGAGACTTGGACCCTACGTCAAGAAACAAAACAGGAGGGCAAGAGGTAGGGGGGCGCGCCCACCCCCACCAGGCGCGCCCTCCACCCTCGTGGGCCCTTGTTGCTCCACCGACGTACTCCTTCCTCCTATATATATCCATGTAGCACCAAACGATCAGATACGGAGCCAAACCCCTAATTCCACCGCCGTAACTTTCTGTATCCACGAGATCCCATCTTGGGGCCTGTTCTGGAGCTCCGCCGGAGGGGGCATAGATCACGGAGGGCTTCTACATCAGCACCATAGCCTCTCCGATGAAGTGTGAGTAGTTTACCTCAAACCTACGGGTCCATGGTTCATAGCTAGATGGCTCCTTCTCTCTTTTTGGATCTCAATAGAATGTTCTCCCCCTCTCTTGTGGAGATCTATTCGATGTAATCTTCTTTTTGCGGTGTGCTTGTTGAGACCGATGAATTGTGGGTTTACGATCAACTCTATCTATGAATAATATTTGAATCTTCTCTGAATTCTTTTATGTATGATTGGTTATCTTTGCAAGTCTCTTTGAATTATCAGTTTGGTTTGGCCTACTAGATTGATCTTTCTTGCAATGGGAGAAGTGCTTACCTTTGGGTTCAATCTTGCGGTGTCCTTTGCTGGTGACAGTAAGGGCAGCAAGTCACGTATTGTATTGTTGCCATCGAGGATAAAAAGATGGGGTTTCCTTCATATTGCATGAGTCTATCCCTCTACGTCATGTCATCTTGCTTAAGGCGTTACTCTGTTCTTTTGAACTTAATACTCTAGATGCATGCTGGATAGTGGTCGATGTGTGGAGTAATAGTAGTAGATGCAGGCAGGAGTCGGTCTACTTGTCTTGGACGTGATGCCTATATACATGATCATACCAAGATATTCTCACAACTATGCTCAATTCTGTCAATTGCTCAACAGTAATTTGTTCACCCACCGTAATACTTATGCTCTCGAGGGAAGCCTCTAGTGAAACCTATGGCCCCAGGGTCTATTTTTCCATCATATTAATCTTCCAATATTTAGTTATTTCCTTTGCCATTTATTTTACTTGCATCTTTATTTCTCTTTATCATAAAAATACCAAAAATATTATCTTATCATATCTATTAGATCTCACTCTGGTAGGTGACCGTGAAGGGATTGACAACCCCTTTATCGCGTTGGTTGTGAGGAGTTTATTTGTTTGTGTAGATGCGAGGGACTCGTGTGTGGCCTCCTACTGAATTGGTACCTTGGTTCTCAAAAACTGAGGGAAATACTTACGTTGTTCTGCTACATCACCCTTTCCTCTTCAAGGGAAAACCAACTCAGTGCTCAAGAGGTAGCAAGAAGGATTTCTGGCGCCGTTGCCGGGGAGTCTACGCAAAAGTCAACATACCAAGTACCCATCACAAACCCTTATATCCCTCATTACATTATTTACCATTTGCCTCTCGTTTTCCTCTCCCCCCACTTCACGCTTGCCATTTTATTCGCCCTCTCTCTCCATCCTCCCTCTCTTTCTCTATTTGCCTCTTTTTGCCCGTTTCTTGTTTGCTTGTGTGTTGGATTGCTTGCTTATCACGATGCTCTATCTAGATTTGGTGATCTTCACCTTAAAAGGTTAGAAGAGATCGAAAGCAACGTCAGGAGTTTTATGGTCTTACAATTTGAGCATAATAATTTTTTAGAAATGAGCTTAAAGAACAAAAAAGATTTATGGGTTATATGAATAAAGAGCTCGATTATATGTCTAAAGAATTTGATGGTTTGAAATCTCAGATTGCTCATCTTGAGAAGTTAATAGCTGAAGTTTCGGATAAGCAAGCGACCTTAGTTAATAAGATGGCCGCTAAGCCGGAATTTTTTTGGAAGACAAAGATGAAGATCTAAAAGTTATTGATGTGTCCCCCATTATATCTTTATTTTGTAATATGAATCTTGATAATTATGGGACTAAATATGATCCACCTTTACCTAGAAGGCGTTCCAAAATTTCGGAGTCTTTAGATCTTGATGCTGAAATTGTTAAAAGTGGGATTGAAGAAGTCAAAACTTTAAATATTAATGAACCCACTTGAGGGAGTCCTCGATTAAGGGGTGTCCGGATGGCCGGACTATACATTCGGCCGGACTCCTGGACTATGAAGATACAAGATTGAAGACTTCGTCCCGTGTCCGGAAGGGACTTTCCTTGGCGTGGAAGGCAAGCTTGCCGATACGGATATGTGGATCTCCTACCATTGTAACCGACTCTGTGTAACCCTAGCCCTCTCCGGTGTCTATATAAACCGGAGAGTTTTAGTCCGTAGGACGAACAACAATCATACCATAGGCTAGCTTCTAGGGTTTAGCCTCTGTGATCTCGTGGTAGATCTACTCTTGTACTACCCATATCATCAATATTAATCAGGCAGGACATAGGGTTTTGCCTCCATCAAGAGGGCCCGAACCTGGGTAAAACATCGTGTCCCCTGCCTCCTGTTACCATCTGACCTAGACGCCCAGTTCGGGAACCCCTACCTGAGATCCGCCGGTTTTGACACCAACATTGGTGCTTTCATTGAGAGTTCCTCTGTGTCATCGCTTTTAGGCCCGATGGCTTCTCCGATCATCAACAGCGATGCGATCCAGGGTGAGACTTTTCTCCCTGGACAGATCTTCGTATTCGGCGGCTTTGCACTGCGGGCAAATTCGCTTGGTCATCTGGAGCAGATCGAAAGCTACGCCCCTGGCCATCAGGTCAGATTTAGAAGTTTGAACTACAAGGCCGACATCCACGAAGACTTGATCTTCGACGGATTTGAGCCATGGCCTAGCGCGCCGCACTGTCACGATGGGCACGATTTAGCTCTGCCGCTGAACAGTGCCCTGGAGGCCGCACCTGTGTCCGCTCCGACCCCTAGCTCGGAGCCGATCACACCAACCGAGGATGGGTGGTTAGACACCGCCTCGGGGGCTGCAATCTCTACGGCGATCGAGCCGAACACCAGCCCTATTCTCTGCGAAGCCCATGACTCCAAGGAGCCGGACTCCTCTCCGGACTCCGAGCCCTTCGCACCCCGACCGATCGAACCCGATTGGGCGCTGATCAAGGAGTTCACCACCGCAGACATCTTTCAGCACTCGCCCTTCGGCGATATTCTGAATTCACTAAAGTCTCTCTGTTTGTCAGGAGAGCCTTGGCCGGACTATGGTCGGCAAGGTTGGGATGCGTATGATGAAGAAATTCAAAGACCACCCACCACCCACTTCGTAGCCACTGTCGATGATTTAACCGACATGCTCGACTTCGACTCCGAAGACATCGATGGTATGGACGCCGATGCAGGAGACGATCAAGAACCAGCGCCTATAGGGCACTGGAAAGCCACCTCGTCGTATGATATATACATGGTGGACACCCCAAAAGAAGGCAATGGCGATGTAACAACGGAGGATGACTGCCGGTGTCGAAACCGGCAGATCTCGGGTAGGGGGTCCCGAACTGTGCGTCTAGGCCGGATGGTAACAGGAGGCAGGGGACACAATGTTTTACCCAGGTTCGGGCCCTCTTGATGGAGGTAAAACCCTACGTCCTTCCTGATTAATATTGATGATATGGGTAGTACAAGAGTAGATTTACCACGAGATCATAGAGGCTAAACCCTAGAAGCTAGCCTATGGTATGATTGTTGTTCGTCCTACGGACTAAAACTCTCCGGTTTATATAGACACCGGAGAGGGTTAGGGTTACACAAAGTCAGTTACAATGGTAGGAGATCTACATATCCGTATCGCCAAGCTTGCCTTCCACGCCCAGGAAAGTCCTTTCAGGACACGGGACGAAGTCTTCAATCTTGTATCTTCATAGTCCAGGAGTCCGGCTGAAGGTATAGTTAGGCCATCCGGACACCCCCTAATCCAGGACTCCCTCAGTAGCCTCTGAACCAGGCTTCAATGACGACGAGTCCGGCGCGTAGTTTGTCTTCGGCATTGCAAGGCGGGTTCCTCCTCCAAGTACTTCATAGAAGATTTTGAACACAAAAATAGTGTCCGGCTCTGCAAAATAAGTTTCCACATATTGCCATAGAGAGAATAATATTTACACAAATCTAATATGCTGACGTATTCCGTAGTGTGACATCGCACCACGGCCAAGCCTTTATTCGAATCGTTTTATTGTCCCACCTCAGCGTGTCATGCGAGGCGGTTTCCTTGGCACGTCTTGTTAAAGCAGAGTTCGTGTCCCCTTATTCCGGGATTCTCATCAATACGGGCGTGGGTAACCCAACCGCTTCTAGGACTCCTAGACTATAGGCAAGTCCAAACGTCCACAGAGAGGACGCTTGATATTCACCCTCTTTATAAAGGGACAAGGCTTTTATTTTTTCCCTCCCATGCTCAATCGAATCCTTTCCCCACCTCAAGCTTAAACACCCAAAGTTCAGGTCAGGTGCTCCAAACCTTGAATCATGTCCGGATCTAGCCTTCAAGGGCGATGGATGCCTCTCTCCGTCACGGAAGAAGACATCAAAAAGTTGAGGGAGGCCAGATATCTGACCGCCGAGGTTTTGCATCGGCTGCCTGCTCGAGGGCAGGCCGTCCCCTCCCCCGAACCCAACGAGAATGTCATGTTCGTCTCCCACTTCCTCCGAGGTCTAGGCCTCGCTCTGGATCCTTTCGTTAGGGGTTTGCTGTTTTATTACGGGCTGGATTTCCATGATCTAGCTCCGGACTCCCTTCTCCATATCACGACATTTATTGTCGTGTGTGAGGCCTTCCTTCGGGTTACCCCTCACTTTGGCCTGTGGCTCAAGACCTTTGAAGTAAAGCCGAAGATGATCGAGGGGCAACATGCAGCGTGCGGAGGTGCCTCAATATGCAAGATGACGGGAGCTCCATGGCCCAAAGGTTCCATTCTACAGGTGTCTGTATTGTGGCAACAGGAGTGGTTCTACATCACAGCTCCTAGAAGTGCCAAGTGGGCGGCCGCCCCTATTTTCCGCTCGGGCCCTCCACCACAACTGATGTCATGGATCAGCAGAGGCCTGAGCTGGGGTCCAGCCAAGGACATGCCTATACTGCAAAGCCGCATTCGAGATCTCTTCAATGGAGATTTTAGTTTGGTTGCGGTAATACAAGTTATGCTGGTTCGTCAAGTCCAGCCTTGCAAATGCCGGCCCCTTCGCTTGTGGGAGTTCAAACCCGAGGGACCGCGTGTCATTCAAAATTTCCTCGGCCTGACGCACGAGGAGATGGGCCTAAGTAGTAACCGCGCCGCCGAACAGGTAAGGAATCTTCCGGCTGAACATACTATCTCTCATTTGTTACGAAGTTATTTCTGAGAGTTCGCTTTTTGACCAGGACTGGCTAACAAAGGTGAAGTTGATTCGGTGTTCGGCCCCCCTCCCTGAGGGTTTGGACCATTCGGTATTGGAAAAGATGCTCCAGGTCGCACCTTGTCCGGAGCC
The DNA here is from genome assembly GCA_034509565.1 of Triticum monococcum. Classification (NCBI taxonomy): domain Eukaryota; kingdom Viridiplantae; phylum Streptophyta; class Magnoliopsida; order Poales; family Poaceae; genus Triticum; species Triticum monococcum. Next base: position 618,209,849 of record CM067846.1, read on the forward strand.
CTTGAAGGAAGATACTGGGAGGATAATACGGGCGGACGCGGGCCCGCAACGCTGCCCATTCTAACCAAGGGAGCGAGCGTCTTCATGAAGGAAGACGACCGGAGGAGGAAAAGGACTGCGCCCGGGGATTCGGAAGCCGAAGCTTCCAAACGGGTGAAGAAGTCTCCCACAGAGGGTCCTACCTTGGGGGGTGCTTTTGCCGCACAAAGTCCGCGGGGGGATCAATTCTCCAGCGAGTCGTAAGTGACCCAAAATACTTTAATAGTACAGGTATGCCATCTTTTTCTTCTGAGAAAATAACCACCGCATATATCTTTGCAGTTCGGGCCTGAGCCCCTCTCAAATGAGCTCGTCTTCGGGGGCTCTTCTTCCAGAGATGATGGAGAGCGAAACACCTCCTCCGTACTCCTCCGCTCCGGAAGCGGGCGACCCCGAAGTGTCGTCGCGGAGGGCCTCTCCGTGTCCGGTGAGGCCAGAAGATAATCCCATTGACCCCCGAAGCTCCCAGTGTCCGGCTCCCGAAGAGAGCAGACAAAAGAGTCCGGCACCGTCTGGTGTGCGATCGGATGTTCTGAGGGAGTTTGTGGGGCGAGCGGCCATCTCAGATGAACACCGTATACTGATGAATATGGTGATGGAGAGAATCTCGTCTGCCGAAAGCGGATTGCATGAAGCTTTTATGAGTCTACTGACAGGCTTTGAGGTACGTAAAATAATGTATGATAGTCCTGCACATGCTAGGTGTGCCCTGTGTGGATAGTAGCCCCTGAGACTCTGGTTGTCGTCGGAAACGACGACGAATAGAGGATCATATTCCCAGGTAATAACCATGCTGCCTCTATGTGCAGGTGATGGAAGCTCCAGTGGCTAGCCGGACTAGCGAGTTTGCCCATTTAAAACGACAGTTGGATGCGGCAGACGCCGACATCGAGCTTGTTAACAAAAGGCTTGATGAGGCACAGGGTAAGTGTCCTTATCTGGTAAACGCCACATAGTAAGAGCAGCATGATGCCAGTATCTTTAATATGTTGTGACTGTAGATGGAGTTGCCACTGTTGAAGCCTTGCGGGCAGAACTTGCCCGAGCCAAGGAACAAGCGAGGTTTGGTAATGTGGTTGCTTTGAAGGCGGCCGAATAGTTGAAAGCCGAGAAGGCCGTGCATGGCGAGAGCCGAGATAAGATGGCCAAGGTGGCAATAGAATTAAAAGCCGCCGCCGACCGTTGCCGGGTTCTTGAAAAGGAAAACCTAGCGAAGGCATCGGACCTTGAGAAGGCCGCTGCGACGAGAAAAGACATCCGCTCTGCTATGAGTGTCGGAACCCCGATCCTAGGTCACACCGATCTAGCATGTAACACATCATATCACTTTGTGGCCTCACGCACGGTATTTCCACGGGTGCCACCTTACCTGGCCCGGGACCGTTTGCGCCTTTTAGCTCACGTATATGATAGTGTCGCTAGCATCCATATGACAAAGAACCTGGGCCGACATGGCTAGTCGTGAACCCAAAGCGGCACTAACCCATGGGGACAGGCATACATGAATCAACCTTGAGCATGTCAGTCAACAGCGTGTGAATCCCGGCTGTAGCACTGGGCTAACAGGACTCCGGGGATCCCGGGCTGTAGCAGGCTAGGCAGGACTCCGGAAATCACCGCGTGACATTTCCCCGAAGGGACAGACATAGGGACGAAGTGAAACACATGCCGGCCAGTCAAGTGTCCTGAACAGTAGTGCTGGGCTAGCAGGACTCCGGTGATCTGGGCTGTAGCGGACTACTATCGCTCAGAAGCACTAGACTACATTTCCCCATATGATAGGCTGCCAAGGATAAACACCTAGATAGTCGGATCCCACACATACCAAGCATTTCAATCATACACACAATGATATGTGTGAATACAACATGGCATCACAACATAACTCTACAACTCAAGTATTTATTCATTAGGCTCCGAGGAGCGAGATATTACAAACATGGGTCTCATGACCCAACATACAGAGCATACAAGCAACAAGCACATGCGGAAGCTTAACTTGTCTGAGTACAGACAACTACAAATGAAAAAGGCTGAGAAGCCTGACTATCTACCAAATCCTGCCGAGGGCACAAGATCGTAACTGAGGTATCAAGCTAAACGTCGAAGTCCACGCGGAACTACTAGCGACACTGAAGTCTCTCTGCAAAACATAAATTAAGCAAACGTGAGTACAAAGGTACTCAGCAAGACTTACATCAGAACTAACTACATATGCATCGGTATTAACAAGGGGGGTGGTGGAGTTTAACTGCAGCAAGCCAGCTTTGACTCAGTGGCTAACCTGAACTACGATTGCAAGCAACTATTTTGAGGTGGCGCACACGAGTCCACATATTCACCAATCAATACACCACTATGGATCCGCTCTCGTCTCCCTACGAGAAGGCCATCCATAGCACTCACACATATCTTGCGAGTTTTAGAGTATCCACTTTCACTTGTCTATGAACTGTTATAGGCAACCCAGAAGTCCTCTACCGCGGACACGGCTATTCGAATAGATCATTTATAACCCTGCAGGGGTGTACTTCGTCACACATGTTTCCACCACTTAGCGTCTGCACACGACATGTGCTCGACAGACTTCAAGCGAAAGCCGACGTGGGTGTAGACCACGACCTGACTAACCACACAAGTCTCTAGTCCAGGTTTATCTCCTATTCGGGTTCCATCCGCGAGGAGATCCGGCCGGAGTTTCGCTCACAGCCCCAAACGATGTGTGCAGGGTTCCCGAGACACCAAACGGGCGCCTGGTACACCATGCCATAGTGTATCTACCGCATCATAGCTCACCCCTAGGGTCAGCGCTACGCAAGGCCGCCAACACATATCCTATAAACACCAGAAACTAATTGCAACTCCTGGACAGAGGACGAGAGGGGTCAGTAAGTCGAGCGGGGTCATATTTCAGGGCCCAACGTGTGGTAGTAGATGTTTCATGGATCACAAACACAGAACTCAGTTCCTGAGGACGGTTTCAATGAGACAACCCACCATGTACTCCTACATGGCCTCTCACCGCTACCTTTACCAAAACGTGTTCACACACTTAGCTCACACATAGTAGGACATGTTTACACACCTCCGATCCATCCCCGATGAATCGGACCTGACTCAACTCTAAGCAGTAGCAGGCATGACAAACAAGCATGAATGAGTAGGCACATCAGGGCTCAAACAACTCCTACTCATGCTAGTGGGTTTCATCTATTTACTGTGGCAATGACAGGTCATGCAGAGGATAAGGGGTTCAACTACCGCAACAAGTAACAGATGAATCGTTGTTGTCCTAATGCAGTAAAAGAGAGCAGGAGCGCGAGAGGGGGATTGTATCGGAATGAACAAGGGGGTTTTGCCTGCCTAGCACTTCTGAAGATAACATTGAGTTTTCATCAGTGTCAACGATCACGGCGTCGGTACCACGTCTATCGAGAGGGGGCAAATACCTGCAACAGAGAAGGAATACAATCAATGCAATGCACAACATGATGCATGATAATGACATGGCAATATGTTGTTGATTGAGCTAATGCAACTAACAACACAATTAAATGAAGTTGGTTTGAATATAAGATTCAAATTCCAACTCCATATATGATTATTTAAATGCCCTTTATTGAATTTGTCCTAAACAGTGGCCTTAAGTTGTTCTAACATGCATGAAAATGCCATAAACAGATTCCTTGAATTTTTCTGATAATTTTACATATATAATTTATTTTATTTGGAGTTACGGTTGAATTTCTATGATTTTTAGAAGTTTTGGGTATTTTCTGAAATAAATAAATCATTTAAGATTTATTTAAATTCCTAAAAAAGGATTACTGCGTCAGCTTGACGTCAGGGTGACGTTAGCAAGTCAACAGGGTGCGTCCGGGTCAAACCTGACCAGTGGGACCCACTGGTCAGTGACTAATTAACTAACTTAAGTTAATTAGAGCCTGGTCCCGCATGTCAGTGTCTAATTTACTTAACTAAGTTAATTAGGACTAACTAAATCTAACACTAATTAAAAAGGGGCCTGGCCCACACGTCAGTCAGTCAGGGGGGGGGGGTCAACCCAGCCAACTGGGGTCAAACCACGCCGAAGTTGACCCGCGGCTCGCCGCCGGCGAGGCCAGAGACGGCGGATGCATTCGGGATTCGTCCTCCGGCGTCCAAAACGACGGACAAGGCCATCTACGGAACGAGGAGACTCATCTGCGTTGAACTGTGTGAGCGGAAGGGGCAGGGGTGGAGCAAGCACGCCGGACTCGATCTCGTGGCGGCGGCCGGAGCTCGGGTGATGATGGATTCGTCGCTACGGTGCACTAGAGGGGAAACCGAAGGGTGCTGCGGGCTCCTGGGAGTGCAGTGAACAAGGTGACACGCTCAGGCGCAAGCTGGGGTGGCCCTGGCCACGGCGGTGAGCTCTCGGGTCCGGCGGGCTGCTAGCTAGGGGACGAAATCGATTGCACGGAGTGAGGGGAGAGGAAGAGGAGCTCACGAGGAGTCGGATGAGACGCTAGGTGGGCTCGGGGACGGCTTGGTGACGATGGAACGGCGGCGGCGATCTCCGGGCAGAGGCGGCGGGGACGAGCTTGATGGCGACACTTCCGGGCATCCGGGCTTGCTTCCGTCGTCGAGGAGATGTAGTAGACGATGGCGGAGCTCCCGGAGACGGAGAGGGGTCGAGGGGTGGCCGGTGGACGCCGTGGCAGCGAGCGGCGGCGATGGGCGCGCTCGGTGATGGGGAAGAGAGCAAGACAGGGGAGGGGAGAGTGCTCGAGGGGGAGAGAGGAGAGGTGCAGGCGGTCGAGGGGAAGTGCGTGGCGCTCGGGGACGACTCCAGCAGCGGCAAGCAAGCAGGAGGTGGCCGGACGCGTGCTCGCGCGCGCCGGCCACGCGCTCGTCCTCCTGGCGAGGGGGAAGACGACAGGGAGGAGCCCTGGTGGGCTGGGCCGTCCAGCTACAGTGCTGGGCCGGTTGGTGGCGCCAGGTAAGTGGCCCAGTGGCCTACTCTCTCTCTTTTTTTTCAAATTTTATTCTATTTTCTAATTTGCAGGTTTGTTTTGAATTTGGCTTTGAAGCCAAATCAATTTTGTTGCTTCTGGAAATATTTTTAGAAGCTAAAGGAATTAAACCAAAGCTCCACAAAATATTTCTGAATTATTGGACCTATATTTATTTAATAGTAAATATAAATCCAATTCAAATAGCTATTAATTTAATTCAAATGCCCAGAATAAATATTTCTGTGAATCCAAAAATATTGGTTTGAATTTTACCTCTTGCCAATATTTTTATAGCTTAACAGGAACATTTTATTGGGTTATTTGAAGCAATTTTTAATGTTGATCATTTTTTGAAATGATGTCTGAGGCTTTCAGCTTTCCCCAATTCAACTTTCAGAATTTAGACATGATGCATGATGCTCAGTCAGGTAAATAGCTACAAGCAAATTCTAGGGCTGTGACAACTCACCCCCACTAAATAAGAATCTCGTCCCGAGATTCAAGACGTGAGGTAAGAGGACAGAGGGAACACCAATAAAGAATCTTCACGATCCGATTGCCCTTCTCGAAGATGTTGATTCATTGCATCATGTCGATCTGACATCTTTGCTTCGAGAGCTTCATCCAACATGGCGACACGAGAGCAAGACAACCTCACAAGAGTGGATACAAGATCAACTCCACGGAATGAGACGTAAGAACATCTCTTGAGTTGAGACACAAGGCACATATCAGAATTAATGAGAAGAAGCAGATGACAAGGTTCAATTTGGTACGCAACAAACCCACGCTGGAGTAGGATGGTGTATAGTTTTCAAGGTAGCGAGGAGATTGATTGTCATGATTCCACAACGGGGCACCTTAGGGGAGGTGACTTGTAAAATTATTATCTTAAGTGGCAAAAAGAATTACTTTTGATACAAGATCATTGAAACTCTTTATACCATCCTAAGGCAATCATAATCGACCTTTTGAAGGAGTTTGAAGAGATGGCATACTTGGACTAGGATGGATGATGTGGACTACCTTGTTGAAGACAACGCAATGGATGATTTTTGCTTATCATTGGAAATGGATGGGACCTATGGTAAGTCCACTTTTGAAGATGACCATGAACAACAACTACTGAGGTGCAAGCTGGGAACAAAATGCAAATGTTGGGAATGATTCTAGTAATTGGGGAGAAGGTTCACCGGCAAAGGTGATTCCACCAATTGGATGGCTATCGAACAACTGCGAGGACGGAGGCACATTCCAGTTAATGACAACGTCATAACCTAGTGCCTGAGCGTGCTCTCAAGAACTTGAGCATTTCCATACTCATCAAGGTCTTACCAACATCCGTGTCAAGGATCCTGGCAACACAACATGCTACCATGATGAATGGTGATGGATAATGCAGATGCAAAGGAAGATAACACTTTCTCAGATTTCACCTTAGCGAAGCCAAGGAAACAAAATTTGGATGATCGACCGAGAGACATTTAGCACTCCGCTTCTAATGTTCTCCTTGATGTACTAGGATAACCCATATATTGATACGGTTTGGTATCTAGGACATCAAGTAAAGGTCGGACTTCGGAAGCTCAAGAATTCGTCAGGATTAACTACAGAGGTAAATCCTACGGAATCCTTATGGGAAGGTGGCCAACTTTCTTCAATTGAGATACTACAATAATAGGTCTTCCGGCTGGATGTGTTGGCCACGACATCTACTTTACCGATTATCGAGGGACCAATATTATAGTTCTTGGAAAGTGCTCCAACCATCATACCTGCCTGAGATTCAGATCTGGATGGTGTCAGGATATTCCAGACTCATCGAGTCTAGAAACAAAATGAAAGTTTGCAACACAAATCGACGAGACGACGTTGCGAGATTCTTGGGGGAATGAACTACGGTAGTAAGCTCCAAAACATGAGCCGGTTCTGCTACAAGCATGTGAACACGTTGTCCTAGACAAGCATGGTCACCTGGTAGTCTTAAAATGAAACACTACCGAGTTCAGGGGGAACCATCAACGAGGATATCGAAGTCCTTGCGTAGGTCTAACCCTTAAGAAGAAACTTCTTCTCCTTGAACAAATCAATCAGTGGCTTGGTGTGCTAGGGATACGTATAGAATGTAGATGATCAGTCTATCAGACCATAGAATACTTCGCACATGCATGACTGACTTGGGATGATTCCAGAGGAAGCAAAAACAAACTTTCTCGAATTCACGGCGGGAACTTAAATCAGATGCACATGAATTAGAGGAAGTCACATCTTTCAACCGGACATATGCTTCATGATCGGGACATGAGGGCAATGCTTATAAAGTTTCCAACACTAGCTGGATGTTCAACACAATCATGGAGGAGACAAAATGCCGCTGATGGGCTCAACAGCAACTCATCGTAATTTTCCATATCACTGGACTTCCACCACTATGTGAACAATGTGATAGTATTGGTCAGACCAAAGATATAATGGTGTATGCTCGAGGGACAACCGTAAGTAAGACAACATTACGAACATCGTTGGTTCTGATTTGATTTGACGATAGCCCACACTCAAATCAAGGTTTGGACAAGATAATAGATCCAACAGCTGACCACGGGGATCAGTCGATGAATATATCATCTTTCTTCAACACACACACACACACACAAGGATATCCCTTAGGGATGAACTAAGTCGGACAAGTTTTCATCTTCCAACTCTCCAAGTTGTTGTTAAGCTTAACCAACTAGCTCAGGGTATCCAACACAGATTCTTGGGGAAAAGTGGTTTATCGGAAACCAACTTGATCACGAACTCACATAACGGTCAGGTGACAACCTGGTAACACTTCCGAGAAGATATTCGGAAAATCACGAACCACCGGTATGTTACTAAGCTCGAGAACAACCTTGCTTTTCAGGGCAAGATGATATGATCAAAGAGTGAGGGATTGGCACAATCCTAATCCATTGATCAAGTGTGCACCAGAAATATGGACTAGGTAGCACGATTAGTCTTAGAATGATAATTCAATAACCAACGCGCTAAGAATGAGGGTATTGTCCATTAACTACCAAGCAACAGAGTTGCTAGGAGTATTGATTTCACACATCACGGTTCACTTGTCGGCATTCCTGTTGCGACAACACAGGACCGAGGAATGAAGAATGATGGTAAGAAGTATCACTGCGTCAAGAATTCATGAGAGATGTGCAATTCTCACGACGCTCTTGACATAAAGTGGGTAATACTTTAGGGTAGAACAGAACAAAAGCTGGGTTGGCATTTTGATCTGCGGAATACAACCACTTTGACCCGATCCCAGAAATGGATGAGGTACCGGAGTTTGTTTCTCCTAGTCATTCCGAATAGAATGGCTTGACGGGCCACAGAAGTAAAAGGCACTGATGAACAGAAATGCACAACTATTCCTGACTATCAATTGATAGACGAAGGTCAGAAAACAACTAAAGAGGGACAACTCAAGGAACATATAACTTTCTGAGTTGTGGATGCATAGATTAGTATGTCGAACAAGTTCAACATATTTCTTCCGGATAACCCATGCAGAAAGGTAGAACTGGCAGAGCCACAGTATAGGATGGAGAACTCATCAAGAGCACTCTGGTTGTGATCCTTTGGTTCAAGAACTTCTGCCATAAGTGGTTCATAGTATTTGGAAGAAGGAAATACCACGGACCTCGAAGTCTATCACAAGGTTTACTAATGTCCCAAGGAACTAGCAAACACTATCAACATGAAGCAGGTAGGGTGAGTCTCGGGTTCAAAACCCAGGAATAGAATGCCTACTAACTAAATTGCATCACGGGATGCTTTTGAGAATAATGGCCAGAATCACACACTGGGAATACAAAACATGGCTAGATCACTAGGTGACTCCCTAAAACACCTAGGGTCATAGTAATAGCTCCAACATATATGTCGAGGCAATAGAGTACCTCAACTGACAAGTAGTGTGATTAATCTGGCCCAAATGGACATCAGGAACAGGGGAAAGGATTTGCAAATGCATCAGACTATTTAGAAACCTGGGATGACTCGGACAACATAACGGCTATAAATGCTCAAAATGATTTGAGACATCCTGCAAAAATGGTGGCATAACCACTTAACAACATCATGCCAAGGTTCTGGTGCCAGCTATGAACATATGGAAGTAGTAGGAACTGACTACAGCATGAATCCATCAATCCTATAAGTCAACGGGTTAGTAACACATCATCCTGATAGATAGATAAGAAGGCCTAGTTCTTAATCCCCTGACTCAGATCAGAAGGCCATGAGGTATAAGGAGTAAAAAGAACCTTACATTCCCTTCCCCAATCAATTCCCCTACATATAACTAAAGCATTTCTAGACTCAACTCCTACCAGTTTGGCTTGGTAATCCTACAGGTAGTCAGGCTCTGATACCAACGCTGTCGGGACCCCGATCCTAGGTCACACCGATCTAGCATGTAACACATCATATCACTTTGTGGCCTCACGCACGGTATTTCCACGGGTGCCACCTTACCTGGCCCGGGACCGTTTGCGCCTTTTAGCTCACGTATATGATAGTGTCGCTAGCATCCATATGACAAAGAACCCGGGCCGACATGGCTAGTCGTGAACCCAAAGCGGCACTAACCCATGGGGATAGGCATACATGAATCAACCTCGAGCATGTCGGTCAACAGCGTGTGAATCCGGGCTGTAGCACTGGGCTAACAGGACTCTGGGGATCCCGGGCTGTAGCAGGCTAGGCAGGACTCCGGAAATCACCGCGTGACATTTCCCCGAAGGGACAGACATAGGGAAGAAGTGAAACACATGCCGGCCAGTCAAGTGTCCTGAACAGTAGTGCTGGGCTAGCAGGACTCCGGTGATCCGGGCTGTAGCGGACTACTATCGCTCAGAAGCACTAGACTACATGTCCCCATATGATAGGCTGCCAAGGATAAACAACTAGATAGTCGGATCCCACACATACCAAGCATTTCAATCATACACACAATATACTCGATATGTGTGAATACAACATGGCATCACAACATAACTCTACAACTCAAGTATTTATTCATTAGGCTCCGAGGAGCGAGATATTACAAACATGGGTCTCATGACCCAACATACAGAGCATACAAGCAACAAGCACATGCGGAAGCTTAACTTGTCTGAGTACAGACAACTACAAATGAAAAAGGCTGAGAAGCCTAACTATCTACCAAATCCTGCCGAGGGCACAAGATCGTAGCTGAGGTATCAAGCTAAACGTTGAAGTCCACGCGGAACTACTAGCGAGACTGAAGTCTCTCTGCAAAACATAAATTAAGCAAACGTGAGTACAAAGGTACTCAGCAAGACTTACATCAGAACTAACTACATATGCATCGGTATTAACAAGGGGGGGTGGTGGAGTTTGACTGCAGCAAGCCAGCTTTGACTCAGTGGCTAACCTGAACTACGATTGCAAGCAACTCTTTTGAGGTGGCGCACACGAGTCCACATATTCACCAATCAATACACCAGTATGGATCCGCTCTCGTCTCCCTACGAGAAGGCCATCCATAGCACTCACACTTATCTTGCGAGTTTTAGAGTATCCACTTTCACTTGTCTATGAACTGTTATAGGCAACCCAGAAGTCCTTTACCGCGGACATGGCTATTCGAATAGATCATTTATAACCCTGCAGGGGTGTACTTCGTCACACATGTTTCCACCACTTAGCGTCTGCACACGACATGTGCTCGGCAGACTTCAAGCGAAAGCCGATGTGGGTGTAGACCACAACCTGACTAACCACACAAGTCTCTAGTCCAGGTTTATCGCCTATTCGGGTTCCATCCGCGAGGAGATCCGGCCGGAGTTTCGCTCACAGCCCCAAATGATGTGTGCCGGGTTCCCGAGACACCAAACGGGCGCCCGGTACACCGTGCCACAGTGTATCTACCGCATCATAGCCCACCCCTAGGGTCAGCGCTACGCACGGCCGCCAACACATATCCTATAAACACCAGAAACTAATTGCAACTCCTGGACAGAGGACGAGAGGGGTCAGTAAGTCGAGCGGGGTCATATAAGGGGTTCAACTACCGCAACAAGTAACAGATGAATCGTTGTTGTCGTAATGCAGTAAAAGAGAGCAGGAGCGAGAGAGGGGGATTGTATCGGAATGAACAAGGGGGTTTTGCTTGCCTGGCACTTCTGAAGATAACATTGAGTCTTCATCAGTGTCAACGATCACGGCGTCGGTACCACGTCTATCGAGAGGGGGCAAATACCGGCAACAGAGAAGGAATACAATCAATGCAATGCACAACATGATGCATGATAATGAAATGGCAATATGTTGTTGATTGAGCTAATGCAACTAACAACACAATTAAATGAAGTTGGTTTGAATATAAGATTCAAATTCCAACTCCATATATGATTATTTAAATGCCCTTTATTGAATTTGTCCTAAACAGTGGCCTTAAGTTGTTCTAACATGCATGAAAATGCCATAAACAGATTCCTTGAATTTTTCTGATAATTTTACATATATAATTTATTTTATTTGGAGTTACGGTTGAATTTCTATGATTTTTGGAAGTTTTGGGTATTTTCTGAAATAAATAAATCATTTAAGATTTATTTAAATTCCTGAAAAAGGATTACTGCGTCAGCTTGACGTCAGTGTGACGTCAGCAAGTCAACAGGGTGCGTCCGGGTCAAACCTGACCAGTGGGACCCACTGGTTAGTGACTAATTAACTAACTTAAGTTAATTAGAGCCTGGTCCTGCATGTCAGTGTCTAATTTACTTAACTAAGTTAATTAGGACTAACTAAATCTAACACTAATTAAAAAGGGGCCTGGCCCACACGTGAGTCAGTTAGGGGGGGGGTCAACCCAGCCAACTGGGGTCAAACCACGCCGGAGTTGACCCGCGGCTCGCCGCCGGCGAGGCCAGAGATGGCGGATGCATTCGGGATTCGTCCTCCGGCGTCCAAAACGACGGACAAGGCCATCTACGGAACGAGGAGACTCGTCCGTGTTGAACTGTGTGAGCGGAAGGGGCAAGGGTGGAGCAAGCACGCCGGACTCGAGCTCGTGGCGGCGGCCGGAGCTCGGGTGATGATGGATTCATCGCTACGGTGCACTAGAGGGGAAACCGAAGGGTGCTGCGGGCTCCTGGGAGTGCAGTGAACATGGTGACATGCTCAGGATCAAGCTGGGGTGGCCCTGGCCACGGCGGTGAGAAACTACGACGGCGGTGAGCTCTCGGGTCCGGTGGGCTGCTAGCTAGGGGACGAAATCGATTGCACGGAGTGAGGGGAGAGGAAGAGGAGCTCACGAGGAGTCGGATGAGACGCTAGGTGGGCTCGGGGACGGCTTGGTGACGATGGAACGGCGGCGGCGATCTCCGGGCGGAGGCGGCGGGGACGAGCTTGATGGCGACACTTCCGGGCATCCGGGCTTGCTTCCGTCGTCGAGGAGATGTAGTAGACGATGGCGGAGCTCCCGGAGACGGAGAGGGGTCGAGGGGTGGCCGGTGGACGCCGTGGCAGCGAGCGGCGGCGATGGGCGCGCTTGGTGATGGGGAAGAGAGCAAGACAGGGGAGGGGAGAGTGCTCGAGGGGGAGAGAGGAGAGGTGCAGGCGGTCGAGGGGAAGTGCGTGGCGCTCGGGGACGACTCCAGCAGCGGCAAGCAAGCAGGAGGTGGCCGGACGCGTGCTCGCGCGCGCCGGCCACGCGCTCGTCCTCCTGGCGAGGGGGAAGACGACAGGGAGGAGCCCTGGTGGGCTGGGCCGTCCAGCTACAGTGCTGGGCCGGTTGGTGGCGCCAGGTAAGTGGCCCAGTGGCCTACTCTCTCTCTTTTTCTTCAAATTTTATTCTGTTTTCTAATTTGCAGGTTTGTTTTGAATTTGGCTTTGAAGCCAAATCAATTTTGTTGCTTCTGGAAATATTTTTAGAAGCTAAAGGAATTAAACCAAAGCTCCACAAAATATTTCTGAATTATTGGACCTATATTTATTTAATAGTAAATATAAATCCAATTCAAATAGCTATTGATTTAATTCAAATGCCCAGAATAAATATTTCTGTGAATCCAAAAATATTGGTTTGAATTTTACCTCTTGCCAATATTTTTATAGCTTAACAGGAACATTTTATTGGGTTATTTGAAGCAATTTTTAGTGTTGATCATTTTTTGAAATGATGTCTGAGGCTTTCAGCTTTCCCCAATTCAACTTTCAGAATGTAGACATGATGCATGATGCTCACTCAGGTAAATAGCTACAAGCAAATTCTAGGGCTGTGACAATGAGGGCGAAGAAGGAGGAGCTGCGGGAAACCGGGGATATTGTAGCTGGGAAATCCTTTATGTTGCGGAGGATATTCGGAGATCCACAGATGCCCCTCTGGATCGGCTGTGGAGTTTGGAGGATGTGTATATGGATTTGGTGGCGAGCGCTACTGATGCGGCCAAGTACTTCCAGGGCAGACGGACCGTGAAGTGGACCAGCTGTTTTGGACACAATTCCATTCTCCTGAGCGTCCTCTTTCACTGACTGACCAATTAGCCGAATGGGCCGAACTGAATAAGTTGTCCGGACTCGCCATGAGGTCTGTTGTGGATCAGCTATGGCCGTAAAGGCCAAAACTGAACAGCTACTTCAGCTTGGTGCAGCAGTTCCTTGACGTGGTGCCGCGCATTAATGCGATGAAGAGGTCGGCGTGCATAGAGGGCTCACGGATGGCTTTGCCCATGTTAAAGCATACTGGGCGGATATGGATGCTACCACTGTTGCAGCACGGGATTCGGCCATAGGCCGAATGGCTGCTGAGCACTACTTTGAAGAAGTTCTTGAGGGTGCTCATTTGATAGAGACCAAGTGCTCAAAAAATATTATGTTTGAGTGATATGTAATCTCATTGTAAGCCAAATGCTTTTATAAATTTTTATAAGGCTATTTCTATACTTTTGCCTAAAAGTAATATGATGCCTCCTGGGCGGCCGTTTATGTATACATGTGTATAACCTGAAAGATTGCAGCCGTCGGCTTCAACCCCCGTGCATATAATGCGGAGGTGCTCGCAAAAAACACGCGTTCACACTTAACCCAATGTCTTGGTCCTATTAAGGAGGTGATAGCGGAGCGAGCGAGGCAACCGGACTATAATGCTTTAGCACTTTCACTTAGCCATAGGAGTTTGACAGTGGGGCTACTAGATAGCACCTAGTGGCTCCGCACTCTCCCGATCTCGGGGTGCGTACATGCTTGGCCAGGAAACAACCCTTCGTTAAGACGGAGGAATTCTAACATTCCAACAGGTCACCGAGTGGTTGACCAGCCTCACGCTATATCATGAGAGTCAGTTTTCGGCTTTCTCTACTGAGGTCCTTGTCCGGATGAACCAGGGCACAATCACCGTAGTTCTCCTGGTGCTACCTTAGCCGGTAAAGCGGAACGTAAGGCACCAAAACACAGGAGCCGGGCAAACCCAACATTTGACCAAAGACAATGATTCGGAGCTGATGCATATAGGGCCAAACTCGCGATGCCGAACACTCCCTAAGGTATTCGGTCTTTGTGGTATAAACCGGGCCTAAATAATGGCCTTTGTAAGAAGCCCCTTGTGTCCAGGTACGTGCATTGTTCTGGCGTGGACACATGCCAAGACGTCAGCATCCTTCTCAACGGTGGGTATGTATCAACAAGAGACAGTAAAAAAGGTTTACGCATGGTCTTAATCTAAAAAGAATCCTCGGAGCGGGTCCCTGCTGATGTCTGCGCCTGTGTCTCCGTTGTGCCGTATCCTGGATGGGTGTAGCATGATGATCGTCTGTAAAAAGAGAGGAATTTAGGTGAAAAAGTTGTTGTGCAAAAAGATAGTTTTTAAAGAAACCATGTATAATTCAAGATGAGAAAAAATTGCCACTTGTCTGCGTGGGTTGAGGCCCTTGTATTGACAAATAGGGGTGTGACCATTTATTCAGTAAAAATAGTGGCGCCGGACTTGAGTAGTTGTGTCTGAGGTCTTGACGACCTATTGGATGTTTTCGCTGGTCCGGGCAACTTTAGTGTGCGGCTGCCGAGGCAGCCACACTCTATTCGATGCGCAGAGATCGCTTGATATTTCCGTTTACTGAAATGATGCCACGTGGACCGGGCATCTTGAGTGTGAGGGAGGCGTAGTGTGGTATTGCATTAAAGCGAGCGAAAGCTTCCCGTCCGAGCAGTTCTTGATAGCCACTTTGGAACGGAGCGATGTGGAAGGTTAAATGCTCGCGACGAAAGTTATGGGGGGAGCCGAATATAACTTGTAGCAGGAGGGAGCCCGTACAACGAGCCCCTGGGCCTGTCGTTACTCCTTTAAAGGTAGTATTGCTATGGCGAATTTTTGTTGGGTCTAACCCCATCCCGCGGATTGTATCCTGATATATTAGGTTTAGATTGCTGCCACCGTCCATCAAGACTCGTGTGAAGTGATATCCGCCAATTACAGGGTCTAATACCAGGGCAGCCCATCCTGCGCGTTGGATACTTGCTGAGTAATCGCGATGGTCGAAAGTGATCGGTTGAGACGACCAGTGGCAGGACTTCGTGGTGACAGGCACTTGGGCATATTTCCTGGGAGTGCCGTGTTGTTTTTTCCCTTGATCACGTGTAACACGTTTACTATTTTGACTTCTGGTGGAAATTTCTTTTGTTCCCCAGTGTCTTGTTGGGAGGCTCGTCCTCGTCTTCACTTGGTGTATCCTCCCCCTTGTGTATGGCGTTGAGCTTGCCGGGCTGCTTGAAGACCTAACATTCTCTATGAGTATGATTAGCAGGTTTACCAGGGGTACTACGGATCTGACATACTTGGTCCAGAATTTTGTTGAGGCTGGACAGTTCATCCCTGGTGCCTTTAGAGGGCGGCTTTTGCTGACCTGGCCGAGAGCTTTTGAATCCGGCGTTTACTGCCGTGCCCTTCGTGTTGTCTTCTTTATTCCGGCGTTTGTTATTGCTGTTGCGCCGTGATTTCCCGTTTCCATCTCTAACTTAAGATGTACTGGGGTCGCTGGTGCTGCATCTGGCTAGCCAGCTGTCCTCACCCGCACAAAAGCGGGTCATGAGGCTTGTTAATGCGGCCATCGTTCTCGGCTTATTTTGGCCGAGGTGTCTGGCGAGCCATTCGTCAAGGACGCTATGCTTAAAAGCTGCCAAGGCTTCAGCGTCCGGACAGTCGACAATCTGGTTCTTTTTAGTAAGAAACCTGTTCCAAAGCTTTCGGGATGACTCTCCGGGCTGTTGAGTTATATGACTCAAATCGTTCACATCCGTAGGTCGGACATAAGTCCCTTGAAAATTTGCCCGAAAGGCGTCTTCGAGCTCTTCCCAACTTCCAATGGAGCTTTCGAGGAGGCCTTTAAGCCAGTGACGAGCTGGCCCTTTGAGCTTGAGGGGTAAGTACTTGATGGCGTGGAGATCATCTCCTCAAGCCATATGGTTATGAAGGATGCAGTCCTCAATCCAAACCCCAGGGTCTGTTGTTCCGTCGTATGCCTCTATGCTTACGAGTTTGAATCCCTCTCGAAATTCATGGTCCAGCACCTCATCGGTAAACATAGGGGGTGTGCGGCACCCCTGTAGCTGGGTGTACCACGCTGTTCGGATGTTTGTTGTGTTGCATTGTATGCTGGGGCGCGCTTGCGTGGTCCATAGATGGATCTTGCTGCGCCGTCCTTTGGGTGAAAAACCTCGCATGGGTCGCGTGTTGTCGGTGTACTAGAGTAGGGGTACCCTAGTATCCCGAACTTGTGCACGGGCAGTCGCAGCGTCCCGCGGCAAGGCTTGCCGGGTGACCGCCAAGGTCCTCCGTGGTTCCTTTGGAGCCATTCAAGAGCAAAGTATCCAAGCCAAGGAGACAAGACCCCGGCAAGAGGAGCTTGCCGGGAAGGACAAGACCCCGGCAAGAGGAGCTTGCCGGGAAGGCCAACCAAGGCATCCCAAGAAACTTGCCACGACGCACCATGCGTCCCGGCAAGGCCCGCTGAGCGACAAGCTCCTGGACACAACAAGACAACGACCGCGGCAAGGCACTTGCCGCGGCAAGCCTCCACTCTATACCTGCGCTCCAGCACATCCACCAACGTCTCGCTCTGGGACCCTTCCAGGCGTACGTGGCGGGAGGCTGTGCAGCCAGCGGTACACGGTGGCAAGCGGCGATGACAAGATTGCCATCGTGGCGAGCGGTGGCTTCCCTGGCGGTCCCTTTTGCACTATTTGGGCGACGCAGACGGGCATTTAATGCCATTGTCCCCTGCCGTCAGGGTTAGGTATGATACACTGTAGTAGGCGGCGGTGCCAACCGCCACGCCTTTCCATTTTTACCCTTGTCTACGTTGCCACCTGTCGGTGACCCCTTGAGCATATAAAAGGAGGCCCATGCGCAACGTAGAGGGGGGGGGGGGAGGATCACACACGCTCTGTCTCGTTAGCTGCTGGTGTGTACTGTAGCACTCGGCACTCCCAAGCAAGAACCACGAAGCAGGAGTAGGGTTTTACACATCCGTGCGGCCCGAACCTGGGTAAACTGATCGTGTGCTCGTGCGCTTCGCCTCGATCTGCTCTTCGTGCGATCTCCGCCCTCTGCCGAACCAAAAGGGCCTCGGTCCGCCGGTCCCATAGGTGTTCGTGGATTAGCACCCCCGACATCTTTGGCACGCCAGGTAGGGGCGCGTCGAGGTTGTGTGAACCTGATCCGGCGTTCGCACGAGCTAAATCTTCATCGTCTTCATCGACATGCCGCCGAAGAAGAAGGCTTCAGAGGCGGCTGCTCCATCCGCACCGAACCCACCATCGCCGGAGTAAACGGCTAGTGGGGTAGACGCCAGCGGAAGAACGGGCGTCGACGAGGGAGCTCACGGTGCTGCCAGGTCCAAGGACAAGGCTGTGCGGCCCATCGGCGGCGCAGTCGGCTCCCACAACGACCAGGCGCACTCCAGGACCTCGGCGTCCGTACATGCACCACTCCCATCCCAGGAGGCGCGGGACCGGCAGCGTCATGATACTCACGGTACCATACGCTTGCTGGACCAAGATCGAGCTGGTGGATCTCGGAGTGCTCAAGACCAGCATGCACGCCAACATGCTGGCGCGAGCGGGGCACGGTCGCCTGGACGAGATACTGCTCCTTCTAACATGGTTAGAAGTCCGAGCATATCCCGTTCCTCGCACCGTTCGTCGCCGCCGCCCGCCACTTCAGCAGAAGCTTTGGCGCGAGATCAACTGCTCCTAGACTACCCTCCCGCGGCAGACAAGATCGACGACTGGAGGGCCACCATTCAGAGTCTCATCGGCTTTGCCAACGGCGACATTCCACGGCAGCCGATACTTCGCAGCCGCAGCAAGTCAGCCAGGCACGAGCCGGTGGCGACAAGACCGGTGGGGGTGCAACCACCGTGCACTCTCCGCCCCGAAGGCCAAGATCGCCGACTCGCCGGATCCACCACGACAGCGGCTCCACCGCATCATCAGATCCACGAGCTCGTCGCGATCAGCGCCAAGTTCTTCATGAACGACAGCAAGAAGACGCTCGTACTCGCATCGAGCACCGAAGAGAAGCGGGGCGTCAATCAGACCAGCGCGTTGGGCCCTCTGTCGACATGCATGCGCCAGGGGAACCAGGCGACTTGCCGTACGCGGTAGGTTGCCCTGCGTTTACTCCTGAGCTGCGGCAAGTCCAGTGGCCCAGCACGAAGAATTTCAAGCCAAACATATCAGAGAAGTACGACGGCAAGTCACATCCGTCAGAGTTCCTCAGCATCTACATCATCGCGGTGCAGGCTGCCGGGGGGCGGGACGACAAGATCCTTGCCAACTACTTCCCGCTGGTGCTCAAGCCCAATGTCAGGTCCTGGCTCATGCATTTGCCGAAAAACTCCTTATCCTCCTGGGCAGACCTATGCCATCAGTTTGTCGGCGCCTTTACAGGCGGCCACAAACCTCATGGCCAAGAGAGTGACCTTCACCTGCTCGCCCAGAAGGAAGGAGAGCCCCTGCGCAAGTACATTCAGAGATTCAGCCGTGTACAACACAACATCCCAGATGTCCACCCTGCCATGGTCATCAGCGCGTTCCATCAGAACGTGCGTAACCGCAGGATGCGGGAGGAGATGGCGATGTGCAAGATCAGAGACGTCAGTGAGCTGTATGCCCTGGCCGACAAGTGTGCACGTGCTGAGGAAGGGAGGAAACTCCCCAGAGAGTATACAGGAGCAGGAGGATCTGACAGCAAGGATGCTGCCCCGGCAAAGAAAAGCCGGCGACACAACAACAGGAAGAAGAAAGGCAAAGATGTGCTAGTCATTGAGCAGTCCGGCAACGACGGTGGCGCCAAGAAAGCCAAAGTTGGTAGCTCCGGCAAGGAGATTGCAGCATGCATCAACTGCCAGGCTGTGGCGGTCGTCGACTAGCAGGACGACACCGACTAGCAGTACTGCAAGATCCATCGCACCAAGGGTCATGACCTCCAGAGCTGCAAGAAAGTCGAGCAGCTTGTCCAGCAGCAAAAGGCTGAATACGAGCGACGCGACAAGGAGAAGGCCCAAGGAGGCGCTGGAGAATCCGGCAAGAAGCGCGCCGGCCGAGGAGGACGCCGCGGCAAGGCCAAGCAGCGGCAAGGAGATAGACCTCCCCACGGCTGCGATAAGGATGAAGACGACGACGACGACGAAGACATGGATGATGTCGAGACCAGTGAGCAGGAGTCCCAGAAAGCCACGGAGGTCTTGTGCGTTGACGGCGGTGCTTCTCTGCATACTTCCCACCACGAACTCAAGCAGTGGGCGCGGGAAGTCAATGCGGCGGAACCACCCGTCGAATCGCGCAAGCTTCTGAAATGGTCCAGCACGCCTATCATCTTTGATATTGAGGACCACCCTGATCGCACACCAGCGGTCGGGTGCTTGCCGTTGTTGGTTTCACCAACTATCCGCAACCTCAAGGTCACTAAGATGCTAGTTGACGGTGGGGCCGGCTTAAACCTGATCTCCTCCGCTGTACTCCAGAAACTCCAGATCCCTGACAGCGAGCTTGAAGAGACCGGCACATTCCAAGGAATCAACCCGGGAAGGAGCAAGCCAAAAGGTAAGGTCACGTTGCCGGTAACATTTGGCAGCGAGTTGAACTTCAGGACTGAGAGGGTCACTTTTGACGTTGCCGATTTTCCATTGCCTTACAATGGGATACTCGGCCGTCCAGCACTCGCCAAGTTCATGGCAGCCTCTCACTACACATACAACTTGCTCAAGATCCCAGGCCCGATAAGCGTCATCTCTGTCCCTGGCGACAAGAAGGATGCTCTTATCTGCGCCGACAAGATCTACCGGGAAGCAGCAGCCGCAACAGATGGCAAGTCACTTGCCGCTGAAGCTCCCGGGGAGAAGAAGAAGAACGCATTCATCACTCCATGTGGCACGTACTGTTTTATACGGATGCCTTTCGGTTTAAAGAATGCTGGTTCAACATTTGCAAGAGTAGTCCATGTCGCTCTTGAGCCACAGATGCACAGAAATGTGGAAGCCTACATGGATGACATACTGGTCAAGAGCAAGGACAGGGCAACTCTGATTCAAGATTTAGACGAGACCTTTGCAAATCTGCGCAAGATCAACCTCAAGCTCAACCCCGAGAAGTGTGTATTTGGAGTCCCCTCCGGCAAGCTTCTCGGGTTCTTCATGTCTCAGCGGGGAATTGAAGCCAATCCTGACAAGATCAAGGCCATTGAGTAGATCGAAGCACCAAAGCGCGTCAAGGATGTACGAAGACTTGCCGGTTGCGTGGCTGCTCTCAGCAGGTTTATCTCTCGGTCTGCTGAGCGCGCCCTGCCGTTTTTCATAATTTTGAAAAAGGCAGGTCCAATGAAATGGATTCCGGAAGCGGAGGCTGCGCTGCAAGACTTGAAGAGATACCTGTCCTCCACTCCAATACTTGTCGCACCTAAGCCACAAGAGAAGTTGCTGCTCTACATAGCGGCAACCAATCAAGTGGTTAGTGCTGCGTTTGTAGCAGAGAGGAAGGCAGATGGCGAGCCAGCAACCGCGGCAAGCGCATCCAGCGACAAGCAGGGGGCTTTCCCGACAAGCTCTGGTCCCGACAAAGATGGATCTGCGCAGGTGCGCGAGGAGATGCGGAACAGAATGGCGCAGCGCCCAGTTTACTTTGTCAGTTCCCTTCTGTAGGGGGCTAGGTCAAGGTACTCTGGTGTGTAGATATTGCTTTTCGGCCTCCTCATGGCCTCGAGAAAGCTGCACCATTACTTCCAAGCACATGAGATCACAATTGTCACTCGCTTTCCGCTGAAGAGGATACTATGGAATCCAGAAGCGACAGGCAGGATTGTTGAGTGGGCACTGGAACTGTCAAGCTTTGGCCTCAAGTTTGAGAGTACTTCAACTATCCAAAGCAGAGCATTGGCAGACTTCGTAGCACAGTGGACGCCAACACCAGATGAAGAAATTCCAGAGACGAGCATCCCCGTCAAGGAAGCAAGCAAAGAGTGGCTCATGTACTTTGACGGTGCCTTCTCGCTACAAGGCGCCAGCGCTGGCGTGCTGCTTGTCGCACCCACCGAAGAGCACCTCAAGTACGTAGTCCAGATGCACTTTCCCAAGGAGCAAGCAACAAACAATACTGCAGAGTATGAAGGCTTGCTTGCCGGTCTCAGGATCGCGGCAGACCTTGGGATCAAGAACCTCATTGTCAGGGGTGACTCGCAGCTTGTCGTCCGCCAAGTCAACAAGAGTTATCAGAGTCCGTTGATGGAAGCCTACGTTGACGAAGTGAGAAAGCTAGAAGAGCACTTTGACGGCCTACAGATGGAGCATGTCCCAAGAGCTCAGAACGACATTGCCGATGGCCTGTCAAAGTGCGCCGCACTTAAGTTACCTGTGGAACCAGGGATCTTTGTGCTCAAGCTGACTCGACCATCCATAACACCACCAGCTGGACAGAGCAAGAAGAGGAAGTTGATTTCTGGTGACTATTTTCCGGCAGAGCTTCCCGAAGCCGCCGCCAAGTAGGTCCCCAAGATCAACACCAAGAGTGCTGAGGAGCAGTCTGCTCCGGCAAGCCCTAGGGTTTGTTCCATTGAAGCAGACGGTCCCGACAAGTTTTGCTCCGGCAAGCTTGCCGGGGAACGTCAAGCTCCGGCTGAGCCGCAAGTTCTCGCCGTAGAAGCTGATGTTCCCGTAGCAGCAGATATGCCTTTAGTCCTTGTTGTCGAGCCGCAAGCTCCAGCATGGGCACAGAAGATTGTCCGTTTCCTTCAGATAGGAGAACTTCCCGAAGAGCTAGAAGAAGCAGAAAGAGTAGCCCGGCAGTCAAGTATGTACCAGTTTGTCGACAGCACACTGTACATAAGAAGACTCAACGGTCTGAAATTGAAGTGTATTCACTGGGAAGATGGACAAAAGTTGTTGGCAGAGATACATGGAGGCATATGTGGTCACCACATTGGCGCAAGAGCACTTGTCGGCAAAGCATTCCGGCAACGTTTCTTTTGGCCGACAGCATTCCAGGATGCAACTGCACAAGTAACCAAGTGTGAAGCGTGCCAGTTCCATTCCAAGCAGATACACCAGCCAGCTCAAGCTCTCCAGACGATCCCTTTATCCTGGCCATATTCGGTCTGGGGGCTCGATATCCTCGGCCCCTTTCCCTGAGCAGTCGGGGGCTTTGAGTACTTGTACGTTGCAATCGACAAGTTCACAAAGTGGCCGGAAGTGGAAGCAGTGAGGAAGGTGACCGCACAGTCAGCAGTCAAGTTCTTCAGGTCGATTGTTTGCCGCTTCGGGATCCCTAACAGGATAATCACCGACAACGGTACGCAATTCACGAGCCGCACCTTCATGTAGTACGTCCAAGATCTTGGCGCCAAGGTCTGCTTCGCTTCTGTTGCTCACCCGAGAAGCAACGGTCAAGCGGAGAGGGCAAATGCTGAAGTGCTGCGTGGGCTCAAGATCAGAACTTTCGACAGGCTGCACAAGTGCGGAAGAAACTGGATCGAGGAGCTGCCGGGGGTTCTTTGGTCGATTAGGACGACGCCAAATTGAGCCACTGGCCAGACACCTTTCGCTCTAGTCTATGGAGCAGAGGCAGTTCTCCCCACGGAACTCGTATACTGGTCACCTCGAGTGCTCGCTTACGATGAGCTTGAGCAAGAGCAGTTGCGACAAGATGACGCGTTGCTCCTTGAGGAGGACCGTCTTCAGGCTGCTGTGCGAGCTGCTCGCTACCAGCAAGCTTTGCGCCGCTACCATAGCCGCATAGTTAACGCTAGAAGTCTCGAGGAAGGCGACCTTGTTCTTCGGCGTGTTCAGTCCACCAAGAATTCCAACAAGTTGACGCCGAAGTGGGAAGGCCCTTACCGGGTGAAACGAGTCACTAGGCCCGGCGCTGTCCGCCTTGAGACCGAAGATGGCATTCCAGTGAGCAACTCCTGGAAAAAAGAGCATCTTCGCAAGTTTTACCCATAAGGCGCGGTTGCCGGAACCCGTTCCGGCAACCACCTTTTGTACAAGTCTTGCCGCTGTTGCATGTAATCCTTTGTACAAAGCCGGGCGCAGATCCCGTGCATAAAGTTCATGTGCTTCGCACATCTTGTCAATTTCATGCTTTCTATTTCTTGCATGTGATATCTGACACTTTGTGCAGCACCTACCCCCGGTAAGCAACAACGAGCCATAAGGCTTCCTATCTTTATTTTCTCCTCTATCTTTCTCAAGGAAAAGAAGGTTCCCTCGCACACAAGTTTGTCGGGGGGGGGGGGGGAAGGAGAAGATATGGTATGGACCAGGCGTCGTTCTAGAAAGTTTCGCCTTGCCGGGAAGCAAACAACAGAAAAGATAAGTTGCCAAAGTTTGAGAAATCAGATTTTTTAAATTCTTAAGTTATTTTCCTTGAACGGCCGTGCTTTGTATGGAAAACCTGTGCGCGGAGGAACCAACTCGCAGCTAGTTGCGCCCTTACTTTGTTTCGAGTCCGCTCAACAACTTAAGTGAGCTGCGACTAGTTGCGACAAGGTTTCTTGTCGGTAGCGGCACCGCCAGCAGGCTGCTGATGTCCCGCACTCAGCGCTCGCGACCAAGGTGCCTGCGCCAGCAAGTTCCCTAAAAGCGTAGGGCAAAAACATACAAAGGAAGGAATCAAGTAAAGGAAATAACATTGCAATCATTGCACAGGATAAAGTTATATTACAATATAGCTTGTCGCGGCTCTAACAGATTGTTCTCGTAACATGACCAAGAGCGACAAGAAAAGAAGAAAACGGGCGGCCTAGTCAACGCGATCGCCCTCAACCCTCTTGATCCCGCTCACCTTGTCCACAATGGGTGCGACAAGGGTCTTGAGCGCCTCCAGATCGGCATCCGGCGGCAAGGTCCTGAGGACGTTAGTGAGGTTGAGGCCCGGGTTGCGGAAGGCCACCTTCACCAGCACCTTTTGAAGAGCTCCCGCGCAGATCTTGCACGACTCGTCGGCCAGCTGCTTTGGGATCCTCTCCCGGAGTCGCTGGAGGGTCGTCGCCACGCCTTTGAAGAACGAGGTGAGCTTGGTGCTAGGTTGGAGGTTCTCGTCGGAGGGATACCTGAGATCCTCCATCCCCAGCTGCGCCAGCTCCCTGTCGATGTCTGCGGCAACATCCACGAGACCCTCTGTCCAGTGCTCCACATTCTCCCGGAAAGTGCTCTAGGCGGCAGCAGCACTCGCCAGCAGCGCCTTGCCGGCCTTGACCTCCTCCTTCAGGGCCGTCTCCTGCTCCTTGGCGCCGTCCAGCGTCTTGGTCAAAGTGATCAGCTTCAACTCAAGATCTGCATTGGAGTCCTTGGTGGCGTCAAGCTCCTTGCCCTTCTCGCCGAGACGGGCCTGCAGCTCTGAATGGCTGTGGGCATCCTTCTCCCGCTCAAGCTTGAGCGCGACAAGCTTGTCACCGCTCGCCTTAAGATCGGCCTCCAGCTGTGCCACCTTCGTCTCCAGCTCCTTCTTGGCGGTCTCGGCAGCTGCGACAGCATCCTCTGCTTGCTTGAGGGCTCCACCAAATGTTCTCTCGCGCGCGGCGAGCTCCTCCTCGTGGCTGTCGAGGTTGACCTTTCGCCGCACCAGCTTGCCCTCCTGCACAGACAGCTTCTCAGCGGCAAGCTTTTGTTGCTCTTCAACTTCAGCCCGTTCGAGGAGGAAGGCCTCCCGCTCCTCGGCAAGTCGCGCCCGCTCCTCTGCTAGTGAGTGGAGAGCTTCCTGGTGGTGACCCCGGAGCTCCTCCGCGCGATTTTTGATGTCCTCTCCCGCCTTTGCGACAAGCGCTTCGCGGGATTCTAGCTTGGCTTGCCGGGCGTGGTAGAGCGACACCAGCTTCCGCAGTAGCCGCTCCTCCTCAGGCTCGCCGCTGCTGCTACTTGGCGCGTCAACCAGCGCCAGTCCGGCGGAGGCGAGCACCTCTCCGTCGAAGCTCTCTCCTTCGACCGACGCCCTGGAGCTTGACGCCCAGGGGAGGTTGATGAAGATGTCGTCGCCGGCCTTCAAGTAGACGCCTGGCTGGGGCTCTTCGGAGCCTGACGCAGCGGCAGCGGCGAAGGGATCGGCGGTCGATGTAGCGCCTGGCGCTCCTACGACCTTAGGGCCGTCAGTACGATCGCCAGATCCCCTGCCTGCTTCTGCGGCGGCAGCTCTGGCGGCCTCTTCGCCGGCGGGATCGTCAGCACCGGCTGCTTCCTCAGTGACAGCGGCATCGTCGGCGGCAATCTCGGTCTCCATCGGCTCCGCAGCAGATGGATCTGACAGCCGAAAAAGGGAGAAGAGTCAAGCAAATATCCAAAAAAGAAGATCAAAAGAAGAAGAACCCAAGGGAAGTTTTGAAGCGAAAAGATTACCTGTGCCGGGTTCTGCAGTCATGGTCTCCGCCGCCGGGGGGCCGCTAGTGCTGTCCCTTGCCGGAGAGCTCTCCCTTGCTGGAGACCTCTCCCTTGCCGGAGGACTCTCCCTTGGCGTTTCAGGGGCGGCCTCCGGGCGCTCCTGGTGGGGCTGCTCTGCTCCTGCACAAGTCAACAGTCAGATATCAGCAAAGCAAGAATCTCCATGCGCGCCCAACAGCGGAAAGCAAACCATATACTTACGCTAGGGTCTGCTATGGAGAACAGTTGCCGGGTCCGGTAAGGTTGTCTCGGACGCATCCCCTCCTGTCGCGGTGGGTTCGTCCTCGATGATAATCACCGGGGCCTCGGCTCTCTTTGCCGCTCTCTGGGCCAGGGTCCTGAGAAGGAATAAGTTCAGAATAAAGCAAGTGAGATACAAGACAGAACAGCAAGGATTGAAGAACTACAAGTACAACAAGAGAATCTTACTCTTCTTCTTCTTCCTCGTCGGAGCTGAACGCGGAGAAGTCGAAGTCTGGCTCGCGTCTGGCGCGAGAAGGTGGAGGAGTAGATTCCCTTGGCCGCTTGGCGGGAATAGTGGTGGTGGTCTGAGACGACCCTGCTCCGGCTGCCGCCGCGGCGTGAGGAGCGGCAGGAGCAGAAGCGATGGTCTGGGAGGACCCCGCTCCAGTTGCTGCAGCAGCATGAGGCGCTCCCGCGGCAACAGTGCTTGCCACGGTGGAGCGTGTCGCGCGGTGCGGCGACTGTCGACTCGCCTGCCGCCTCGCTACGTCCCCGGCCTTGCGGAGACGCCTTCTTGGTGGAGATGGAGGCTCTGCTTGCGGCGAGCTATCTGAGGATGAGGAGGAAGACGAGTTGATCTCCAACGAGCCGCTTGTATCCTCGGCGGGCTCGCTCGGCTCGGCGTCACGCCCGGCAAACTCTTTCTTGCCGGCAAGCTCCTCTCGCTCGGCACGGCTTGCTTCCTCTGCCTCCTCCACGGTGAATCCAAACTCGCCCGCAGCTGCGGCTGCCGCCGCCTCTTCCAGCCTGGTGGCGATGCGTTTCAACTCCGCATCGGTGGTGTCACGAGTGTGGCCATTCTTTTCATCGGAGCGGATCGGCACTTCTACCAAGCTATCGAAGAACTCCTGCACGACGTCGTCTGCAGGCTCTTGCCAAGTTGGGACAATTCCATGCGAGTCGCACAGCGGCATCATTGCCCGGATGCGGTCGAGCGTGGAGTTGCTCACAGCGGAACGACACCCTGCGACAACCTAAACACTTCGGGATGATCAGGATCATACTTGAAGAGCTCCTAGAGCATCGCATTGAGCTCCAGGACAGTGAAGTTGTAGTTGAGGCCCGGACGCAGCCTCATGATGTCCGCCGCATTCTTGAACTCCCAGGCGGGCCTCCCCCATTCCTGCAGGGGGGCGATGCGGTGGCGAAGAAAATCTGCGCCAACGGCGCCTACAGTGAGTCCGGCAAGCCTGAGGCGTTGGATCCTGGTGACGGCAATCCTCAACCTATCGTCTTCCGGGGCCACGTCGCTCCAATCCCTGCCGCGTACTGCTGGGGTTTGGCGCCGGGCGGTAAACGGCTGCGGGTTCTCCTCGACAATCCAGCACCAGTCTGCTCTCCATTCCTCCCACTTGCCGCGGAACTCGCCCTCCAGATAAGAGTCTTTCTTGCCGGCCCTTGAGATCCAGGCGATTCCGCCGGATAAAGGCTCTCCTCTCTCTACTCGGGGCATAAAGAAGTGGCGGAAAAGGGCTACATTGGGATGGACTCCGACAAAGTTTTCGCAGAGATGTGCGAAAACTGCCATGGTCAGAACGGCATTGGGGGTGAAATCAAGGAGGCAGAACCCGTAGGTGTTCATGATATCGCAGAAAAATTCAGAGAATGGCGGGCAGAGCCCGCAGTAGAAGAACGCGGCGAAAAAGGGATATCCATTTGGAGCCATTTTATGAGCGGCGGCTGGAAGTACCTTCATGCTCGGATGCGCTCGCGTCTCCGTCGACCAGAAGAGGTAGTAGTACTCCCTCAGCTCCTTCGCGGCAAGCTTGGGGGGGGGGGAAGATTGCCTGCTCCTTTCGCAGCGCCGCAAGCCGATGTGCCTCGGTCGACTTCATAGCTTTCCCCTTGTCGGCTTTCGGAGCCATGGCGGAAGTGGTGGAGGAGGTCGACGGCGTTGGTGGTGCTGGTGGCGATGGGGGGCAGGTCGCTACTCTATTTGCTTTGGGAGGACAGAGGAGCGGCGGAGGCTTCCGAGATTGGAATGAAAAGGGGGCGAATGGGCGCACTACCCCTGTTTTCCCTACTTATAAAGAAGGAAGGGGCGGACGTTCCGCCTTTCCTAATAAAGAAACCACCCACGATCTCTCCCACGACGCCGCATTCGACGCGTGCCGTTTGGGGAGGGAGCGGTGGATACGGAGAGAGATGTGGCGTAACCTAGGCCACGAGTGCCCGTGCCCTGTTTTGGGCCTGGCCCAACAGCGCTCGGCACCGTGTAAGGCCCAGGCCCGGGGGCTCCTGTCGGTGTACTAGAGTAGGGGTACCCTAGTATCCTGAACTTGTGAACGGGCAGTCGCAGCGTGCCGCGGCAAGGCTTGCCGGGTGACCGCCAAGGTCCTCCGTGGTTCCTTTGGAGCCATTCAAGAACAAAATATCCAAGCCAAGGAGACAAGACCCCGGCAAGAGGAGCTTGCCGAGAAGGACAAGACCCCGGTAAGAGGAGCTTGCCGGGAAGGCCAACCAAGGCATCCCAAGAAACTTGCCACGACGCACCACGCGTCACGGCAAGGCCCGGTGAGCGACAAGCTCCCGGACACGACAAGACAACGACCGCGGCAAGGCACTTGCCACGGCAAGCCTCCACTCTGTACCTGTGCTCCAGCACATCCACCAATGTGTCGCTCTGGGACCCTTCCAGGCATACGTGGCAGGAGGCTGTGCAGCCAGCGGTACACGGTGGCAAGCGGCGCTGACAAGATTGCCATCGTGGCGAGCGGTGGCTTCCCTGGCGGTCCCTTTTGCACTATTTGGGCGACGCAGACGGGCATTTAATGCCCTTGTCCCCTGCCGTCAGGGTTAGGTATGATACACTGTAGTAGGCGGCGGTGCCAACCGCCACGCCTTTCCAATTTTACCCTTGTCTACATTGCCACCTGTCGGTGACCCCTTGAGCATATAAAAGGAGGCCCATGCGCAACGTAGAGGGGGGGGGGGAGGATCACACTCACGCTCGGTCTGGTTAGCTGCTGGTGTGTACTGTAGCACTCGGCGCTCCCGAGCAAGAACTCAATACAAACCACAAAGCAGGAGTAGGGTTTTACGGATCCGTGCGGCCCGAACCTGGGTAAACTGATCGTGTGCTCGTGTGCTTCGCCTCGATCTGCTCTTCGTGCGATCTCCGCCCCCTGCCGAACCAAAAGGGGCTCGGTCCGCCGGTCCCATAGGTGTTCGTGGATTAGCACCCCCGACACGTGTTGTATTGTGAGTGGCGTTGTATGCCGCCCTGCGTTGGTAGACGGGTCGTCTATCCAGCCAGGTGGCTGCTTTGATGTTTGGTTGAGGGGGGTCTGAGGCCTCCTCATCGAATTCAGGTAGCAGCTTCCGCTTTGGGTAGCTCTTGGAGGGGCGATTGTCGCCGTACCTCGCTGTTGTGTTGCGTATTTTACTCCATATGATTTGGAGTGTGTCTTGCGCAGCCTTGAGCCTTTGCTTCTGCTTTTTAAGACTCCTCGCGGTGGCAACATGCCTTTTACAGGCATTCTGCTGCTCCGGGTGCCTGTCCAGCGTTATATCGTCCGGACTATTATCATTGATAGAATTTGTTTGTTCCGTTTGATTATCCGGATTGCCGTTGTCCGGCGGCAGTTTGCCCTGTTCCAGCGTTGGGTCTGTGTGATCGTTATTTCTATCGAGGCGGGATTTGGGGCGGCGCTTGCGTCACCGCTGTGATTGCTTCTCAAGGGAACAAGCCTTTGGTGCGTCCTTCCGCTCCTCGTCGTCATCTTTTGGTGTGTCCACCATGTATACGTCATATGATGAGGTGGGCGTCCAGCACCCTGTGGGCGGTGGTTCTTCTTCACCTCCCGCATCGTCGTCCATAACGTTGATGTTTTCAGAGTCGAAGTCGAGCATGTCGGTTAAATCGTCGATAGTGGCTACAAAGTGGGTGGTGGGTGGGCGTTGAATTTCTTCGTCTTCCGCATCCCAATCCTGCTGGCCATGATCCGGGCAGGGCTCTCTTGACAAAGAGAGAGACTTTAGTGATTTCATAATATCGCTGAAGGGCGAGTGCTGAATGATGTCCGCAGCGGTAAACTCCATGATCAGCGCCCAATCGGATTCGATCAGCAAGGGCGCGGAAGGTTCGGAGTCCAGGGAGGAGTCCGGCTCCTTGGAGTCACGAGTCTCATGGAGTACGGGGTTGGAATTCGGCTCGATCGCCATTGTGATCGCAGCCCCCGAGGCAGAGTCCAACCACCCATCCTCCATCGGCGCAGTTGGTTCTGAATTAAGGTCGAAGCCGATGCGGGTGCGGCCTCCAGGGCACTGTTTGGCGGTAGAGCTAGATCATGCTCGTCGTGATAGTGCATCGCGCTCGGCAGTGGCTCGAATCCGTCGAGGATCAAGTCCCCGCGGATGTCAGCCGTGTAGTTTAAACTCCCAAATCTGACCTGACGGCCAGGGGCATAGCTTTCGATCTGCTCCAGATGGCTAAGTGAATTGGCCCACAGTGCGAAGCCGCCGAAACGAAGATCTGTCCGGGGAGGAAGGTCTCACACTGGATTGCATCGCTATCGATGATAGTAGGAGCCATCAATCCTGACGGCGACGACACAGAGGAACTCTCAATGAAAGCACCAATGTCGGTTTCAAAAATGGTGGATCTCGGGTAGGGGGTCCCGAACTGTGCGACTAGGCCGGATGGTAACAGGAGGCAAGGGACACGATGTTTTGCCCAGGTTCGGGCCCTCTTGATGGTGGTAAAACCCTACGTCCTGCTTGATTAATATTGATGATATGGTGGTACAAGAGTAGATCTACCACGAGATCGGAGAGGCTAAACCCTAGAAGCTAGCCTATGGTATGATTGTTGTTCTGTATGTTGTCCTACGGACTAAAACCCTCCAGTTTATATAGACACCGGAGAGGGTTAGGGTTACACAAAGTCGGTTACAATGGTAGGAGATCTACATATCTGTATTGCCAAGCTTGCCTTCCACGCCCAGGAAAGTCCCTTCCGGACACAGGACGAAGTCTTCAATCTTGTATCTTCATAGTCTAGGAGTCCTGCTGAAGGTATAGTCCGGCCATCCTGACACCCCCTAATTCAGGACTCCCTCAATGACCCCTCCAAGAAGCAGCCTAAGCGCCGGCGTCAGCGGCGCCACTCTAAATCCCGCCAAAACAAAAACGGTGATTCCGGCACGGGGGATAATAAAACCCCGGACCATGCCGAAGACAACCACCACCAGCAAGATTCAGCATAGGAGGATAGAGATGCCAGCCCTCATGAGAGAGCAGCAGACAGAGAGGTCAAGGACGATAATTATATGCCTCCCTCCAAAGACGAGGCAAGCCTCGACGATGATGAATTTGTCGTGCCATAGGATCCCGTCGATCAAGAGCGTTTCAAACGCAGGCTTATGGCCACGGCGAGTAGCCTAAAAAAAACAGCAACAGCTTAGAGCTGATCAAGATTTGCTAGCCAACAGATGGACTGAAGTCCTTGCGGCCGAAGAGTATGAACTGGAACGACCCTCCAAGAGCTACCCAAAGCGCAGGTTTCTACCCCAATTAGAGGAGGAAGCACCTAAATCACCAGCGCATGATGCGGCCGACCGGCCACCCCGTGGCCGCGACAGAGAGGCCTCTCGGACCTCCACTCAAGCCGCACCCCGGTGCCGCTCAAAAACCAAGGCATGGGAAAATGCGCCAGACCTGCGACACATATTGGAGGACAAGCAAAGGCAAACAAGATCGATCTGCGGATCACGTGGGAGCCCCACGGCATGAGACGGTACTCGTCACGCCAGATATAGTAAATCCGGCCAGGCCGAACACAGTACACAAAGCTCGTTTGAGCTACGTCGTGATATAGCCCAGTACAGAGGCACCACACACCCACTATGCTTCACAGATGAAGTAATGGATCATCAAATCCCCGAGGGTTTCAAACCGGTGAACATCGAATCATATGATGGCACAACAGATCCTGCGGTATGGATCGAGGACTATCTCCTTCATATCCACATGGCCCGCGGTGATGACTTACACGCCATCAAATACCTCCCACTCAAGCTTAAAGGACCAGCTCGACATTGGCTTAACAGCTTGCCAGCAGAATCAATTGGTTGTTGGGAGGACCTGGAAGCCGCATTCCTCGACAATTTCCAGGGAACTTATGTGCGACCACCAGATGCCGATGACCTAAGCCACATAATTCAGCAGCCAGAGGAATCGACCAGACAATTCTGGACACGGTTCCTAACCAAGAAAAATCAAATCGTCGACTGTCCGGACGAAGAGGCCCTAGCAGCCTTCAAGCATAACATCCGCGACGAGTGGCTTGCAAGGCACCTAGGACAGGAAAAGCCAAAATCTATGGCAGCCCTCACGACACTTATGACCTGCTTTTGCGCGGGAGAAGACAGCTGGCTAGCTCGCAGCAATAACATGACCAAGAGCCCTGGTAATTCGGATACCAAGGACAGCAGTGTGACACTCTAAATTTTTTTTGATTTGGTTTTCATCAAAATCTTTGTTGGATTTTAAAAAGAGAGCATTTAAAATTTCTTTTCTAGAAATCCTTCCTCTTGAAAACTTCCTTTCACCTTTGGCAAGGGTTTCCTTTCCTTTTCAAATTTGGTGTTGAATTTTTGGAAACTTTTCTTCTGGTTGTTTCCCTCTCAAACTTATTTATTTTCATTTAAAAAGAAACCCTAGGAGTTTTGGGACTTCTTTCTTTTTGAAACCACCCATGATTTTTTTATGTCACAACTCAGAACCATCTTGATCCACTCCCCTTCTTTTCAAATTTTTCAAATTTCAGCCTCTGCAAGTTTGGACCAGATTTGCCAAATTTGGTGAAATTCATATCTATACTTCTCCAAAAATTCTACCAAAATTCAGGCAGCCTACAGGAGCAATGAGTAGCCACTCCACCAAAAATCAGCTCCAGGAAAAATCCCTAGAGGCCAGTATCATTCTGTCGAACACCTTGCATGCACTGTATTTTGCACTTTCAGTAATTCAGTAAAAAGTTCAGAGTTCGGTGTCGATCTTCAGTCACATGCTCACAGTGCTCTTGGCACGATCCTCGCCGCCCCTTCCTCCTGTTTGGAGTGCCGCACGCGCACTTGGCGCCTTCCTGGCGTCGGTGGCGCCCTGGCCCGCCTGCGTCGGCGTGTCTTGCGGCGGCCGATCCACCGTAACGGCCGACCGGAAGCAAAACGGCGGCGCAACGCCGTTCGGCGCCGCCCAACGCTCCCTGGCTCTCCGCGTGGCCTCATGCACGCCAGCGCATCCCCGCAGCACAGTCGCCGTAGCCTGGCACGCGCAGGGTGCACTCCCTGCCGCGGACGTGCCGCACGGCCGTTCCGTTGGAACAGACCGTAAACCTCCCTCCCGTGCTCAGTTGGACCCTGGAATGGAACCACTACTCCACCTAGACGATGCCCAAGCCCCTAATCCCACTGCCCAACCACAGCGCCACCGTAATCGCTCGCCGGACTTATCCCGTTCGCGGCAACCGCCTCGGGCCGGCTATATATTGCGCCCCCAAGCTCCCTCTCGCCCCCGCACACCTCCACCACCTCTCTGGACCCCGACTAGCAACTAGAAGAGCCTCGAGGGGCCCTTCTTCCTCCACTCCGGCCGCCTCGTTCCGCCTCGGCCTCCACCTCGAGTCGCTCTGGTGAGGCCATCTCCGGTGCCCAAACCTCGTCAGTAACCTCCTCGGGCACCCAGAAAGCTAACCCAAGCCTCAATTTGACCTTCGCAGCTCTCCCCGACGTGTTCCATCACCACCCGAGCCGCCGTCCGCCGGAGCAAGGCTCGCCGTCGACGTGGTACTCGCCGGCGACCACCACCACCAACCGACGCGGAAGGGCGCCCTGAACATGGAGGTACCCTCCGATCCCCTTGCCTCGCCGTGGATCGCCGCCGGCGACCACCGCGGCTCTCGGACGCCGTCGAGCTCTGCCGCCCCTTTTGAAATTTCAAACCTGACGGGTGGGACACACCAGTCAGCCTCTCAGTGTTTGTTTTTTTTCACGATTCGTTTTCTGAAAACGCCTTCGGGCAAAATGCATTTCCCTCTATGGGCTGGCGTATTCGAGACTAAAGCGTTTTCCGTTTTTATGAGCTAGCCCCTGTAAACTTTCTGTTTCATTATAGATGAGTCCCTGGACTAAAACCTTTATAACTTTTAAACAGAAAAGTATTTTTGATTGATTCTTTTTCTGTTCTCTTTGACATTTTGTCTAGTTTTTTATCAGATTTATTTGAAAAATATTTGGAATACTTTTTGTGCACCTCTTGGTATTTACGATAGCGCCTATATTTTCTTATACCGTAGATACCGAAGGAGGTGACGGAGCCGCGAACTTCACCGAGCTAGGCTCCGACTACTCTGAACCAGGCAAGAATGTTTGAACTTTTGATATGATGAGTGTCTTGGCATGTTTTGCATTTAGTTAGTTTCATGGCATGTTGATGAGCATGCCGATGAGCGTTATTTTCATGCATTGTTGAGGTAAGTGAGCTCGATGATCCATAGGTGGATGGATGTGAGTATGAATGGCCATGTGTTGGCATGAGGATGGGTAAGATGGCAGTGTTGTAGCATGCCAGTCTTATGCCAGACTATATGACTACAGTGTCAAACCGTATCGGTCTAGTTCCTCCCATTTCCTTCCTTGTACTACCACATGTTTTCCGCAAGGAATATGGATTAGTAAGTTGCAAACCGCTTTCCTGGTACACACCAAAAGGAGAGGCCGGGATGATGGTTCCATAGCCCTGGATTAAAGCCAGTCATCCGGTCAGGGGGCATGGGTGTTTCCAGTTGGGACCGAGAGGGGGGCACCCCTTAGAGCGCGCGTATATAAATTTGATCCCATGCTATTCGATATTGTGATCTCCCCGTCTCAAAGTTTTTCTTGGACGATGTCTAGGGTGAGTCCTGGCATCGAGAGGTAGGATGGGTGTGTACTGGTTAGCTATGTTTTCTTCCGAAATACCATAAATGGAACTAGTCCTTCGTGACTACGGAAATCCGTTAACTGTGGGAAATTTTTGTACAAACTCTGCAGAGTCATGAATCTCCAAATCATCTTATCCATATCCAAATTTTGCACTAACCTATTCTGACAAGTTCCAGTTTTGGTGACAGATATTCCCGTGAATCACATGAGTGCTAAGCCCGGTTAAATGTTTATTCCTGTGGATGGACTAACCCGTTTATTATCATGAATTGAATATTTATTATGAGTACTATTTACTTGTGAATAAAGCCCTTTCTGTGATGTCGCTCAGACGTCTGACTGTGGCATTTCTTTTAAAAGCCCTTTCTCTGATGTCGCTTAGACGTCCGACTGTGGCATTTCTTTTAAAGCCCTTTCTGTGATGTCGCTCAGACGTCCGACTGTGGCATTTCTTTTAAAGCCCTTTCTGTGATGTCGCTCAGACGTCCGAGTGTGGCATTTCTTTTAAAGCCCTTTCTGTGATGTCGCTCAGACGTCCGACTGTTGCACTTCTTTTAAAGCCCTTTCTGTGATGTCGCTCAGACGTCCGACTGTGGCATTTCTTTTAAAGCCCTTTCTGTGATGTCACTCAGACGTCCGAGTGTGGCATTTCTTTTAAAGCCCTTTCTGTGATGTCGCTCAGACGTCCGACTGTTGCACTTCTTTTAAAGCCCTTTCTGTGATGTCGCTCAGACGTCCGACTGTGGCATTTCTTTTAAAGCCCTTTCTTTGATGTCGCTCAGACGTCCGACTGTGGCATTTCTTTTAAAGCCCTTTTTGTGATGTCGCTCAGACGTCCGACTGTGGCATGATTTTCTTTTTGTTATTATTTGTTCACCCTTCGTGGCGTCGCTTCAGACACCCGATCGGTCTTCACTTATATTTTATTGGGATTTCAGGCGGACTACCGCCGTTTCCCTCGCACTTACTTCGTTATTCAAATTATTGATTGTGCATTGGAAAATAAATCATGACGCATTCATGCATGCATTTGTTATATCTCACGTCCGAACTGTCTTGCGAGTACTTTCATAGTACTCACTGGCTTGTTGTTTTGGCCAGATGCTGACGAAGGTGATCTCATGGATGAAGAGTTCGATAGCGGGTCCGACGCCTAGAGGAATCCCAGTCAGTCTCGTGCGACCCTGGATTTGGTCACTGTATTATATCCGCTTCCGCAACCCAAATAAATTTTATCGAGCCTCACCTCGACGCTCGATGAGATGCCAGTCTGAGAGTTGTGTTATCACACTCCCCACTGTGTTATTCCACCATCGCTTTATCCTCGAGTCAGTAGTATACCACCACACCATTGCGTTATATCCGCCATTATGTATAATTATTGGCGCGCTTGTAATAATTTGTTGAGCAGCCCTAGCTCAACCCTGTAATATATTCTATGCTACTGGCTTATTGTATCAAG
Source organism: Triticum monococcum (assembly GCA_034509565.1). NCBI lineage: Eukaryota > Viridiplantae > Streptophyta > Magnoliopsida > Poales > Poaceae > Triticum > Triticum monococcum. Next base: position 618,246,447 of record CM067846.1, read on the forward strand.
AGTTTGTCGACCAGTGGGGAGGATTCCTCTCATGCTGGATTTAAAAGATTGGTCTTTCAATAAATATTTTTATTGGAAAACCGGTCGTGACAAGCTTGGTACCAGAGCCAGGCTGACTGTAGGAAGCCACTAGGTGCGATCGCTAACCGGTTATTAGCATGATAGAGGCGATTTTTTTTTGCAATTGTAGTCATTTTCTGACCGTCAGCATAAATTTATGATCTGACCATTCAGGATTTTTGCCTACTTTTGTAGATGGCCGACAACAACTGCGAGTCTCAGACCTTCGCCAACGTACCTGATGGGTTCGTCAAGCTTCTCTCCTTCATCGTTCAGGTCGCGATGGGGCCATCCGTGCGCCCAGTCTTCACACTCCGCCAGCATAAAGTCAACGACAGTCTGACCATGCACCAGGTCACGGTGCAGTTCAGGGGAGGGCGTGGTGAGCTACGTCGCTTCCTGTTCGTGGGAAGAGCCATGCCTACGGAGAGGCATGCTATGCAGATGGCAGCCCTTGAGGCGATAGCTCGCCTCAGGGATGTCCTTCCCGTGATGAAGACTCGCCGCTACCGCTATCTTCCATGTCATGTGCCCTACACCTGTCACTACGCATTCTCCTGCCCCAGAGGAGAACGAGACGAGGCTTTTGAGATGCTTATTGAGTATCTCCGGGCTCTGGAGGCAGCCTTCGACAACCTGGTGGACGACTTCGTGGCTGCCCGCATGGACTCAGTCCATGGCTGTGCCGCCAACAGGAGGGAGCTCCTGCCCGTCGCACCGCCACTGACTTTTGTCTCGTCATCGGCATCTTGTGCACCTACTCGTCGCCTGCCTACCAACGGAGGGTTCAACCAGGCCTTTGCACCCACTCCAGCGCGCACTGCACCACCCGTCGTGCCCACTCCTATTCGTGTTGCTCCGCCCCTGGCACCCGCTCCATCGACCCGACGCAGCTCTTCACGTCTGGAGCCTATTAGTGAGGAGGAAGTCGAGTCCCCAGCCTCACTGCGCCTCACCCTTGGCAGGGCCAAGGAGATCGTCAGCATTTCCGACTGAGTACGCATAGCTGTCATGCGATGTACCGCTTTGTAAGATATGTACGTAGGCTGTGAGAAGTAGCTTGTTTGCGCATCAAGTAGACTGGAGAAATGCACTAGCCTTAATAACATCTCAGGATCATGTACGCATATCTTGAGTGATGTACTGTATAATTATCGCCCGCGTATAAGATATGTAATGAGCAGTCTTTCTCCATGCGCAAATCAATTTGTTTTCTTAAGTGATCTTGGTCCTTTCATTTATTTGCCATCCTTGTGCATTTTTTTGGAATTGCTCTTGCGACCATTTCACTTTTCTTATGAGTTTTACAAAATATATCCCCAGAGTGAAAAATGTCTCGCCCTTGGACTCGCTCCATGCCTACTCCGCCAGAGGAAAATTATGACACTCAACCAGGCAACAATTTCACACAAGGACAGTCGAGCCAACAGGGCAGTGAAACGGCACTTTCCCAGATGTGCCGCCTTTATGAACAGAGTCAGCAACAACATCGTGAAATGATGAACCAAGTCATCAGCATGGGAAGTCACCATGGACAGTATCAACAGCAATCCAAGTTATCTGAGCTACAGAAGACACGTCCCCAGACATTTTCTCATACTGACAAGCCTCTTGAAGCCGAGGACTGGCTTCGGGATATGGGGAGGAAATTAATTATTGCAAAATGTTCCGACCCCAAGAAGGTATTGTATGCTCCGCACTATCTCACAGGAGCCGCCGCATCATGGTGGGAGAATTTTCTGCACATGCATTCCAACGAAGGTGACATAACCTGGGATGATTTCAAGGAAGGTTTCCGCGGTGCACACATTCCTAAGAGCATTATGAAAATCAAGAAGAGAGAGTTCGATGACCTCAAACAAAGGAACATGACAGTGTCAGATTACAACAGTCAATTTACTCTATTGTCTCGCTACGCCAATGAGGAGCGTATTACTGAAAGTAAGAAGATGGAGAAATTCCTTGACGGCCTAGCACCCGCGCTTAAATTCCAACTAGTCGTGCACACTTTTCCAGATTTTAAAACTCTGGTGGACAAAGCGATTACTCTGGAAAATGAGAGACGCAGCCTGGAAGATATCCACAAGCGAAAAAGGGACCAGACCAACCATGCTTGCAATCACCGAAGCAGGACAGATTTTCAAAAGGGTGGGACGCACAAATCCTCATCCAATGTCTCACGCCCAATCAAGAACTTTCATGCAAGGGACAAGGAGTTCATATATCGCCCCGGCATTACCTGTTACGCCTGTGGAGAAGAAGGACACTATGCAAAGCAGTGTCCCAAGCCTAGAAACTCAACCCAAAGCCGAACAACGGCGGAAATAATTCAGCGCCCAAGCGAAACAATTTCAATCCCAGCAACAACCACAGGAAGGGTCATCTGAACCACGTAACCAAAGAGGAGGCACAAAATGCTCCGGATATCGTACTCGGTACGTTTCCTGTCAACACAATACCTGCAACGGTTTTGTTTGATTCTGGAGCTTCTCACTCTTTCATTTCGAAAAGTTTTGCTTTGCAAAATAATTTTTCGATGCTTCCTTTGGAGAAATCCATGATCATCAAGTCCCCTGGGATTTAGCAAGTTACTCAGAATTACTGTCGGAATGTGGTCATTGAGTTCGAAGGATTGGAGTTTCACGCCAATCTTATTGTACTGGAAAACAAAGGACTGGATGTCATCCTAGGGATGGACTGGCTAACCACCAACAAAGGTTTTATTGACTGTTTCAACCGGACCGTAATCCTCACGCACCACCACGGGAAGACAATAAGAGTGTCAGCCAAGGAAGGAAAAGGACCCCGGCAACCGAGATTGAATAAGGTGGACGTTTCTGAGCTAAACAAGGTTCCAGTAGTATGTGAGTTTCCAGACGTATTCCCTGAAGAAATACCAGGCATGCCACCAGACCGAGAGATAGAGTTCTGCATTGAGCTCGCACCAGGAACCACCCCCATATACAAGAAACCCTACCGAATGGCACCATCCGAGTTAGTTGAATTGAAGAAACAAATAAAGGAATTGCTAGACAAAGGATGCATTCGAGCCAGCACCTCACCTTGGGGATCACCAATTCTATTTGCCAAAAAGAAGGATGGAACACTAAGATTGTGCATTGACTATCGAGCGCTTAACATGGTCACAATCAAGAAAAATACCCGATGCCAAGGATAAATGATTTGTTTGATCAACTCGCTCAGGCCAAGGTATTCTCAAAAATTGACTTAAGGTCCGGATACCATCAATTAAAAGTACGAACGGAAGATATCCCCAAAACAGCCTTCACCTCCAGATATGGACTGTATGAGTTCACAGTAATGCCATTTGGATTAACTAATGCCCCTGCATATTTTGTTCACCTCATGAACAAAGTATTTATGAAGTATATGGACAAGTTCATTGTGGTATTCATCGACGACATTCTGGTATACTCCAAGACACCAGAAGAGCACGCAGAACATCTCAGGATTGTGCTAGGAGAACTCAGGAAACACCAATTGTATGCCAAGTTCAGCAAGTGCGAATTTTGGCTAAGACAAGTAGGCTTTCTAGGCCACGTGCTAACCCAAGACGGTATCGCAGTGGACCCGGAGAAAGTCAAGGCCATACTTGACTGGAAGTCGCCAACAAGCGTAATAGACATACGAAGTTTCTTGGGGATGGCAGGATATTACCGCAGATTTATTGAAGGATTCTCCACCATAGCCAAGCCTATGACGCAGTTACTCAAGAAAGACAAGAAGTTTGAATGGACAGAAGCCTGCGAAAAGAGCTTCCAAGAGCTAAAGCGGAAACTAACAAAAGCACCAGCGTTAATTGTGCCAGACATACACAAAAATTTTGAAGTGTTTTGTGACGCGTCCAGAAAGGGTCTCGGATGCGTGTTGATGCAAGAAGGCAAGGTTGTCGCCTATGCTTCAAGACAACTTCGCAAGCATCAGGAAAATTATCCCACTCATGACTTAGAAATGGCAGCAGTCATACATGCACTCAAGGAATGGAGGCATTTCTTACTTGGGAATCGTTGTGAAATATATACGGATCATAAAAGTCTTAAATATATTTTCACGCAGCCAGAACTAAATTTACGGCAACGGCGCTGGTTGGAATTGGTAAAGGATTATGATGTTGGTATCCACTACCATCCAGGTAAAGCAAATGTAGTGGCCGATGCTCTTAGTCGGAACCCTAGCTCCGACGAAAACAGTCTGCAAAGCTTGAGGCCTGAGTTCCAACAAGAATTTGCCAAACTCAACTTGATAATGGTAGCAAAGGGCACCATATCAAACTTAGAAATACAACCCGACCTTGTGGAGGGAATTAAAGAAGCTCAACCTGGTCACCCCAGCATCGAAGGCATCAAAAGAAAAGTAAGTATGGGCAAGGCCTCGGCATTCGTCATAGACGATGGAGGAATATTGTGGTACAGAGACAGACTCTGCGTACCAGATATAAAGGACCTCAAACAACAAATCCTAGCTGAAGCCCACACCGCCCCGTACTCGATCCACCCTGGAGGGACCAAGATGTATAAAGATATTCAGGAAAGATTTTGGTGGCACGGTATGAAGAGGGACATAGCCACCTTCATTGCATGTTGCGACTCTTGTCAACGCATAAAAGCTGAGCATCAGAGGCCAGCCGGACTACTACAACCTAACAAAATACCTGAGTGGAAATGGGATGAAATAGGGATGGATTTCATTGTCGGACTACCTCGGTCACTACATGGGAATGATACCATATGGGTCATCACCGACAGATTAACCAAAGTGGCACATTTCATTCCGGTGAAGACAACTTACAATGCTCAGAGGCTTGCCAGGATTTATCTATCCCGTATAGTTTGTCTGCACGGTGTCTCGAAGACTATAATATCCGACAGGGGCACTCAATTCATCTCGAAATTTTGGGAGCATTTACAACAGGCTCTGGGAACCCAATTAGCTTTCAGTACAGCATACCACCCACAGACTGATGGACAAACGGAACGCGTAAACCAAGTTTTAGAAGACATGCTGAGGGCATGTGTCCTCACATATGGAACCAGTTGGGAAGAAAGCCTGCCATACGCCGAGTTCGCGTACAACAATAGCTACCAGGCCAGCCTGCAGATGGCACCATTTGAGGCTTTATACGGACGGAGATGTCGTACCCCGCTAAATTGGTCAGAGACCGGAGACAGCCGCATCTTCGGACCAGACATGCTCAGAGAAGCCGTGGAAAAAGTCAAGCTAATCAGAGACCGACTCAAGACCGCTCAAAGTCGACAGAAGAGTTATTATGATCAGAAACATCGTAAGGTCAGCTTCAAGCCCGGTGAGTTCGTATACCTGAGAGTATCTCCTATGAGAGGTTTGCAACGATTCAAGATTAAAGGGAAGCTAGCACCAAGATTCATTGGACCATTCTGTATAATGGCACAAAAAGGCACGGTAGCCTACCGGCTAGACTTACCCGAGGAATTATCAGATATCCACGACGTGTTCCACGTTTCGCAATTGAGGAAGTGCGTAAGCAACCTAGAGAAACAAGTATCCCATGAGAGCATTGACGTGCAGCCAGACCTCACATATCGGGAGCGTCCAGTAAGAATATTAGAGGAGTCTGAAAGGAGGACCCGGCAGAAGACCATCAAATTCTTCAGAGTCCAGTGGAGCAATCACACCGACAGCGAAGCAACTTGGGAAAGAGAGGATTTTCTTCGGACAGAGAATCCACATTTATTTAAGGATCAGCTGAAATCTCGGAAACTTTTCTTCTGGTTGTTTCCCTCTCAAACTTATTTATTTTCATTTAAAAAGAAACCCTAGGAGTTTTGGGACTTCTTTCTTTTTGAAACCACCCATGATTTTTTTATGTCACAGGTGGTGAAACCCCTCCAAAACCTCCCCTCCTCCTTGGAACAACCTAAGTTCTCTGTCCCAACTAATCCAAACAAGTTTTGGATTTTATTCTAATTATTTTCCTCTCAAATCAATTTCTGTCAATTATTTGGAGCCTGAGTCATTTTCAAAGCAAGTACCTTATTTCCTTTGAGTTTTGATCTCAAACCAACTCCTCTGGATTGTCCTTAGAATCCACAACTCAGAACCATCTTGATCCACTCCCCTTCTTTTCAAATTTTTCAAATTTCAGCCTCTGCAAGTTTGGACCAGATTTGCCAAATTTGGTGAAATTCATATCTATACTTCTCCAAAAATTCTACCAAAATTCAGGCAGCCTACAGGAGCAATGAGTAGCCACTCCACCAAAAATCAGCTCCAGGAAAAATCCCTAGAGGCCAGTATCATTCTGTCGAACACCTTGCATGCACTGTGTTTTGCACTTTCAGTAATTCAGTAAAAAGTTCAGAGTTCGGTGTCGATCTTCAGTCACATGCTCACAGTGCTCTTGGCACGATCCTCGCCGCCCCTTCCTCCTGTTTGGAGTGCCGCACGCGCACTTGGCGCCTTCCTGGCGTCGGTGGCGCCCTGGCCCGCCTGCGCCAGCGTGTCTTGCGGCGGCCGATCCACCGTAACGGCCGACCGGAAGCAAAACGGCGGCGCAACGCCGTTCGGCGCCGCCCAATGCTCCCTGGCTCTCCGCGTGGCCTCATGCACGCCAGCGCATCCCCGCAGCACAGTCGCCGTTGCCTGGCACACGCAGGGCGCGCTCCCTGCCGCCGACATGCCGCACGGCCGTTCCGTTGGAACAGACCGTAAACCTCCCTCCCGTGCTGAGTTGGACCCTGGAATGGAACCACTACTCCACCTAGACGATGCCCAAGCCCCTAATCCCACTGCCCAACCACAGCGCCACCGTAATCGCTCGCCGGACTTATCCCGTTCGCGGCAACCGCCTCGGGCCGGCTATATATAGCACCCCCAAGCTCCCTCTCGCCCCCGCACACCTCCACCACCTCTCTGGACCCCGACTAGCAACTAGAAGAGCCTCGAGGGGCCCTTCTTCCTCGACTCCGGCCGCCTCGTTCCGCCTCGGCCTCCACCTCGATTCGCTCCGGTGAGGCCATCTCCGGTGCCCAAACCTCGTCAGTAACCTCCTCGGGCACCCAGAAAGCTAACCCAAGCCTCAATTTGACCTTCGCAGCTCTCCCCAATGTGTTCCATCACCACCCGAGCCGCCGTCCACCAGAGCAAGGCTCGCCGTCGACGTGGTACTCGCCGGCGACCACCACCACCACCAACCGACGCGGAAGGGCGCCCTGAACACGGAGGTACCCTCCGATCCCCTTGCCTCGCCGTGGATCACCGCCGGCGACCACCGCGGCTGTCGGACGCCGTCGAGCTCTGCCGCCCCTTTTGAAATTTCAAACCTGACGGGTGGGACACACCAGTCAGCCTCTCAGTGTTTGTTTTTTTACACGATTCGTTTTCTGAAAATGCCTTCGGGCAAAATTCGTTTCCCTCTCTGGGCTGGCGTATTCGAGACCGAAGCGTTTTCCGTTTTTATGAGCTAGCCCCTGGAAATTTCTGTTTCATTACAGATGAGTCCCTGGACTAAAACCTTTATAACTTTTAAATAGAAAAGTATTTTTGATTGATTCTTTTTCTGTTCTCTTTGACATTTTGTCTAGTTTTTTATCAGATTTATTTGAAAAATATTTGGAATACTTTTTGTGCACCTCTTGGCATTTACGATAGCGCCTATATTTTCTTATACCGTAGATACCGAAGGAGGTGACGGAGCCGCGAACTTCACCGAGCTAGGCTCCGACTACTCTGAACCAGGCAAGCATGTTTGAACTTTTGATATGATGAGTGTTTTGGCATGTTTTGCATTTAGTTAGTTTCATGGCATGTTGATGAGCATGCCGATGAGCGTTATTTTCATGCATTGTTGAGGTAAGTGAGCTCGATGATCCATAGGTGGATGGATGTGAGTATGAATGGCCATGTGTTGGCATGAGGATGGGTAAGATGGCAGTGTTGTAGCATGCCAGTCTTATGCCAGACTATATGACTACAGTGTCAAACCGTATCGGTCCAGTTCCTCCCATTTCCTTCCTTGTACTACCACATGTTTTCCGCAAGGAATATGGATTAGTAAGTTGCAAACCGCTTTCCTGGTACACACCAAAAGGAGAGGACGGGATGATGGTTCCATGGCCCTGGATTAAAGCCAGTCATCCGGTCAGGGGGCATGGGTGTTTCCGGTTGGGACCGAGAGGGGGGCACCCCTTAGAGCGCACGTATATAAATTTGATCCCATGCTATTCGAGATTGTGATCTCCCCGTCTCAAAGTTTTTCTTGGACGATGTCTAGGGTGAGTCCTGGCATCGAGAGGTAGGATGGGTGTGTACTGGTTAGCTATGTTTTCTTTCGAAATACCATAAACGGAACTAGTCCTTCGTGACTACGGAAATCCGTTAACTGTGGGAAATTTTTGTACAAACTCTGCAGAGTCATGAATCTCCAAATCATCTTATCCATATCCAAATTTTGCACTAACCTATTCTGACAAGTTCCAGTTTTGGTGATAGATATTCCCGTGAATCACATGAGTGCTAAGCCCGGTTAAATGTTTATTCCTGTGGATGGACTAACCCGTTTATTATCATGAATTGAATATTTATTATGAGTACTATTTACTTGTGAATAAAGCCCTTTCTGTGATGTCGCTCAGACGTCCGACTGTGGCATTTCTTTTAAAAGCCCTTTCTGTGATGTCGCTTAGACGTCCGACTATGGCATTTCTTTTAAAGCCCTTTCTGTGATGTCGCTCAGACGTCCGACTGTGGCATTTCTTTTAAAGCCCTTTCTGTGATGTCGCTCAGACGTCCGAGTGTGGCATTTCTTTTAAAGCCCTTTCTGTGATGTCGCTCAGACGTCCGACTGTTGCACTTCTTTTAAAGCCCTTTCTGTGATGTCGCTCAGACGTCCGACTGTGGCACTTCTTTTAAAGCCCTTTCTGTGATGTCGCTCAGACGTCCGACTGTGGCATTTCTTTTAAAGCCCTTTCTGTGATGTCGCTCAGACGTCCGACTGTGGCATTTCTTTTAAAGCCCTTTCTGTGATGTCGCTCAGACGTCCGACTGTGGCATGATTTTCTTTTTGTTATTATTTGTTCACCCTTCGTGGCGTCGCTTCAGACATACCCGATCGGTCTTCACTTATATTTTATTGGGATTTCAGGCGGACTACCGCCGTTTCCCTCGCACTTACTTCATTATGCAAATTATTGATTGTGCATTGGAAAATAAATCATGACGCATTCATGCATGCATTTGTTATATCTCATGTCCAAACTGTCTTCCGAGTACTTTCATAGTACTCACTGGCTTGTTGTTTTGGCCAGATGCTGACGAAGGTGATCTCATGGATGAAGAGTTCGATAGGGAGTCCGATGCCTAGAGGAATCCCAGTCAGTCTCGTGCGACCCTGGATTTGGTCACTGTATTATATCCGCTTCCGCAACCCGAATAAATTTTATCGAGCCTCACCTCGACGCTCGATGAGATGCCAGTCTGAGAGTTGTGTTATCACACTCCCCACTGTGTTATTCCACCATCGCTTTATCCTCGAGTCAGTAGTATACCACCACACCATTGTGTTATATCCACCATTATGTATAATTATTGGCGCGCTTGTAATAATTTGTTGAGCAGCCCTAGCTCAACCCTGTAATATATTCTATGCGACTGGCTTATTGTATCAAGAGTTTGTCGACCAGTGGGGAGGATTCCTCTCATGCTAGATTTAAAAGATTGGTCTTTCAATAAATATTTTTATAGGAAAACCGGTCGTGACAAGCAGTGGCAGGTCGCGTCACAACAAGCAAAAGCGCCGCATTAACGGCAACAATGCTGAGGATACGGCAGTTAATGCCGGATACAGAGGCTTTAAGCCCGGTCTGCAGAAAAAGCCATTCAAAAGAAATACTCCGGGCCCGTCCAGTTTGGACCGAATACTCGACCGCTCATGCCAGATACATGGCACCCCCGAAAAACCAGCCAATCACACCAACAGGGATTGTTGGGTGTTCAAGCAGACAAGCAAGTTAAATGCCGAAAGCAGAGACAAGGGGCTACATAGCCATGACGAGGAGGAGCCCCAGCCGCCGAACAATAGTGGACAGAAAGGTTTTCCCCCACAAGTGCGGATGGTGAACATGATATACGCAACCCACGTCCCCCAAGAGGGAGCGGAGGCATGTGATAAGGGACGTATACGTGATGGAGCCAGTCGCCCCAAAGTTCAACCCATGGTCTTCCTGCCCGATCACTTTTGATCGAAGGGGCCACCCCACTAGCATCCGTCATGGCAGATTCGCCGCATTGGTTCTAGACCCAATTATTGACGGATTTCACCTCACTAGAGTCCTTATGGACTGCGGCAGCAGCCTGAACCTGCTTTATCAGGATACAGTGCGGAAAATGGGCATCGATCCCTCGAGGATTAAACCCACCAGAAGGACCTTTAAAGGCGTCATACCAGGTGTAGAAGCCAACTGTATAGGCTCAGTTACACTTGAAGTGGTCTTCGGATCTCCGGATAATTTCCGAAGCGACGAGTTAATCTTCGACATAGTCCCGTTTCCGCAGTGGCTATCACGCACTGCTCGGGCGAACCACATTTGCCAAGTTCAATGCGGTGCCGCACTACGCATATCTCAAGCTCAAGATGCCAGGCCCTCGAGGCGTCATCACGGTCAATGGAAACACCGAACGCTCTCTCCGAACGGAGGAGCATACGGCGGCTATCGCAACGGAAGTACAAAGCAGCCTCTCAAGGCAATTCTCCAGTCCGACCATTAAACATCCGGAAACCGTCAAGCGCGCCTGGAGTAACCTACAACAAGACTGCTTGGCACGTTCCGAGCAAGGGTAGCAATGCGGCCCAAACCCCAGCCCTCGCAAACTTGCGAAACCAGTGCCGCGCGTACATAACTATGCTTCGGAAATACGATGGGCACAGGGGGGAGGGGCACCATCACGGCACGCCCGCAACGCGGCTTAAACCGCACTAGGGGTTGCCGATTTCTTAAATTTTCTCTTATTTTCAGGACTCCATTTTTCGGAAGGCTTGTCCGGCAGTACAATTGCCGCACAAACGATACAACCAGGGAGCAGAAAGCTACGCCGCACTACGGAACTCTAAGGTGGTCTCTATAACGAGAAGTATACCTGTTTCGCATAACATTCCACAGCTCGCCCCTGGAGAGGACATATTTGATAGTCCCATCTTTTGCTTATCGCACTATTTGTATCGTTCTGCTTTGATCGCAGCTTTTTAAAATAAACAATGCATAGCTTCCATCTATTATTGCATTACCCTTTCTTTTACGAATATATGTTCATTAATGACATGTTGCACCCATACACTTTGGTACCGCCAATACGCCAGGGGCTCAAGTACCCCACAATACGACGTGAGAAGTCCGAACACTACCACAAGTGCAGCACCCCGAACTTATAGCATTATATGCATCGGCTCCGAATCATGTCTTGGGTCAAATGTTGGGTTTGCCCGGCTCCTATGTTTTGGTACCTTACGTTCCGTTATATCGGGTAAGGTAGCACTAGGAGAACTACTGTGATTGTGCCCCAGTTGAGCTGGGCTAAGCACCTCAGTAGAAAAAAATAAACTGACCGTCATGATGAGGCGAGAGCTGGTCGCTGTTCGAGAGGTTTTTGAGTCCCTAAAGACTTATGCCGCTTAGAGAGAGGAGTCGGCTTTGTCCGGCCTAGGCGTGGATAGTGCCCCTAACTCGGTCTTCCGAACACTAGGGGCTTCGCCGAAATTTAAAATTATAGAATTCTATGGCTAAGTGAGAGTGTTCAAGCATTATAGTCTGATTGCCTTGTTCGTTGTGTTGAGCGCCTCCCTCGAAGGACCCAAGAATGGGAAAAAGAGCGCTCATGTTTATCCCGAACACCCCAGCACTCGTGGCATGGGGGCAGAAGCCGATGACTCGCCATCTCTCAAATTTGATAAACGTCCGCACAGAAGGTAATATTTTAAATTCAAAAGCGTTGCTTAGCGCATATGAACACGTTTTCAGCGTACAGGATCAGAAATGCGAGTTTACTCAAAAATTACATCTTTGGAGCATTCATCCGCTATAAGGCGGGCACGCTTCGGAACGTCCTCATAATACGCTTCTGGGACGCAATGCTCCCTGCCCGGCGGTGGCCCGTCCTTCACCAGCTTCTCCACATCCATCTTGCCCCAGTGCACTTTAGCATGGGCAAGCGCCCTACGGGCACCTTCGATGCAGATGGAGCGCTTGATTACTTCAAGCCGTGGACAGGCATCGACCAGCCGCCTCACCAGCCTGAAGTAGCTCCCAGGCAGAGCCTCTCCAGGCCACAGCCGAACTATGAGGCCCTTTACGGCCTGTTCGGAAACCTTGTGGAGCTCGACCATCTGCTTCAGCTGGTCGCTCAAAGGCACCAGGTGTCCGGCCTCAGCATACTGAGACCAGAACACCTTCTCCGTCGAGCTCCCCTCCTCGGCTCGGTAGTAGGCGGCGGCATCAGACGCACTGCGGGGCAAATCTGCGAATGCTCCTGGAGAGGTCCAGACTCGGGTAAGTAACAAATAATTCACTTTCACATGCTTGCTTTGCATAATGAATGCCTTACCCGCCGCTATCTTCTTAATCGAGTCAATTTATTTAAGGGCTTTCTGGGCTTCAGCCTTGGCTGACTTCGCGCTTTTGAGGGCTACCGCAAGCTTGGACACTTGCGTCTTTGAGTCAAGCTCCAAACTCTCGTGTTTTTTCACGAGAGCCTGGAGCTATTTCTGCACCTCCTCCACCCGCGCCTCCTGCTTCTCTCTCTTGGTGCGCTCCGCGACCGCCCTGTTTTCGGCCTCGGACAACGCCTGATTAAGGTTGGCCACCTCGGCCATGGCCCCTATAATAGCACGTTGATACTGTCATTTTTTTGCAACCACATCTTCTCTATATAATTGCGCAAGGTATTACTTACCTTCCTTCTCCTCGAGTTGCCTCTTGGCATGGCCGAGCTCGTTCTCGGACCGCGCGAGGTTCTGCTTCAGCGTATCCACCTCCGCAGTCAGTGTGGCAGAGGCCAGCAGCGAAGCCTGCATACGCATATTGACTTGATTATGTTAGACTCTTGGGATTATTAGATCCTCTATTTGGCTTTTCTTTCCGAACGCCGAACAGAGCATCAGGGGCTACTGTCTATGCGGTAATATTTTTACATATTCTTTACCTACCTCAAAGCCTGTTAGAAGGCTGGCACATGCTTCAATCAGTCCGCTCTTGGCGGACTGAACCTTCTGGATCAACGCACTCATAATAGTGCGGTGCTCCTCGTCGATGGAGGCGCCGTTAAGCGTCTCCAGCAAATTATCCAGTGGCTACAGTTGGACGGAGGTCACTGGCTCCGCATGGCCTTGAGCAAAGGATCCGGACAGTTGATCTGTCTGGACGTCTCCTGCCAATCCTGTCAAAGGTAAGAGAGTTTAAGATCCCGCATGGAGTCAAACTATGAAAAACTAATACCCTGTGAAAGGTAAAAACAGCTTACCGCACGAGCGCGACGCTGCGTGCTAAATCCGCGATCCTCGGTAGCGGATGCGGGGTCCTCGGCGCCCTTGAAAAGCACCTTCCAGGCATCTTCGTACGTTGTGTCGAAGAGCCTGCTTAGAGTTTGGGGCTGCGCCGGGTCGAACTCCCACAGGTTGAAAGCCCGTTGTTGTCACGGGAGAATCCGGCGGATGAGCATAACCTGGACTATGTTGACAAGTTTGAGCTTCTTGTCCACCAGGGTTTGGACACATGTTTGGAGTCCGGTCAGCTCTCCTTTACCCCACGACAGGCCCGTCTCTTTCCAGGAGGTGAGCCGCGTAGGGGGTCCGGATCGGAACTTGGGGGCTGCGACCCATTCAGGGTCGCGCGGCTCGGTGATGTAAAACCACCCCGATTGCCACCCCTTAGGGACTCCACAAAGGAGACCTCGGGCCATAGGACGTTGGGCATCATGCCCACCATGGCGCCTCTGCACTTCGCCTGAGTGTCGCGCACCACCTTCGGCTTGACATTGAAAGTCTTGAGCCATATGCTGAAATGGGGGTGGATGCAGAAGAAAGCCTTGCACACGATGATAAACGCCGAGATATTGAGGACAAAGTTCGGGGCCAGATCGTGGAAATCCAGGCCATAGTAGAACATGAGCCCCCGGACAAATGGGTGGAGAGGGAAGCCCAGTCCACGGAGGAAACTGGGGGAGGAACACCACCCTCTCATGGGGCCTGGGGGTGGGGATGAGCTGCCCCTCTTTTGGAAGCCAGTGCGCAATGTCGTTAGACAAGTATCCGGCCTTCCTCAGTTTTTTGATGTGTCCCTCCGTGACGGAGGAGACCATCCACTTACCTCCCGCTCCGGACATGGCTGGAGAAGGTTGAGGTGGGGCAGACTTGGGCGCTGGAGCTCGAGTGTGCGGAAATGGATAGGCAAAGGAGGAAGAAGGCGTGGATAAAAAGGCGGATCCTTATCCCCTTATATGGGCGAACGTGACTATGCGCCCCCACCAGCCTGGTAAAACTCGCTTATGTCCCAAGCGCCGTAGTCAATGGCGTGGTTGGGTTACCCACACCCGTATTGATGAGAATCCCATAATAACGGGACACGGTCTCTGCTTTAACAAGACGTGCCAAGGAAACCACCTCGCTAAACGCGCTAAGGTGGGACAATAAAACGCCTCGAATAAGGACTTGGCCGTGGTGTGATGTCACGCTACGGAATATGTCAGCAAATTAGATCTGTGTAAATATTATTCTCTCTATGGCAATATGTGGAAACTTATTTTGCAGAGCTGGACAATACCTTTGTGTTCAAAATCTTCTAGGAAGTACTTGGAGGACGAACCCGCCTTGCAGTGCTGAAGACAATCTGCGCGCTGGACTCGTCGTCATTGAAGCCTGGTTCAGGGGCTACTGAGGGAGTCCTGGATTAGGGGGTGTCCGGATGGCCGGACTATAACCTTCGGTCGGACTCCTGGACTATGAAGATACAAGATTGAAGACTTCGTCCCGTGTCCGGAAGGGACTTTCCTTGGCCTCTGTGTAACCCTAGCCCTCTCCGCTGTCTATATAAACCGGAGAGTTTTAGTCCGTACGACGAACAACAATCATACCATAGGCTAGCTTCTAGGGTTTAGCCTCTCTGATCTCGTGGTAGATCTACTCTTGTACTACCCATATCATCAATATTAATCAAGCAGGACGTAGGGTTTTACCTCCATCAAGAGGGCCCGAACCTGGGTAAAACATCGTGTCCCCTGCCTCCTGTTACCATCCGACCTAGATGCACAGTTCGGGACCCCGTACTCGAGATCCGCCGGTTTTTACACCGACACCACTATTTTGGATTTCAAGGAATTTAATTATGATAATTGCTCTTTGATAGATTGTATTTCCTTGTTGCAATCTGTGCTAAATTCTCCTCATGCTTATAGTCAAAATAAAGCCTTTACCAAACATATCGTTGATGCTTTGATGCAATCTTATGAAGAAAAACTTGAGTTGGAAGTTTCTATCCCTACAAAACTTTATGATGAGTGGGAACCTGTCGGTGGGAACGACACCTATGGGATCACAAGAATCCCTATTGCGGTTAGCGGGGCGCGAGGTCGTGCGAAGAGCAGATCTAACAGGTAGCACACAGTTTGTTTATCCAGGTTCGGGCCGCGAGGATGCGTAAAACCCTACTCCTGCTTTGGTGGATGTATATTCTTGTGAACTAGCTATGGGGCGTTAGGAGCTCCAAAAAGCCGAATCCTTCCTCTGGTCGCCTCCGGCCTCCTTTTATAGAAAAAGGGGTTGCCACAGTGGCACACAGGAGGTAGAAAGGGTACAGTGCTGCGAGGTTATCCCTCGCATCACATGACAAGGCGCATTTAATGCGTCTCGCTTAGGTGTCCTTGCTTTATCGGGGATGGGGGAGAAACCTGTCTCATCTGTCGCCGCTCCTTCTTGTGTCGACACGCGCCCTGGCCAGCGACACCTGAGATGCCATGTAGGTAGGCAGGCAGCTGAGGTGGCACAGTGGTGGGTCTTCACGAAGATCTGCATGCCGCCACGCAGGTGCCTGCCCAGCTAGTTGGGTCGGCAGCTTCATGCATGCGGTGGTGGAGGTTTAGTCGGCGTGGGACTGATGGTGGCCCTGCGGGTGTCCTCGGTAAGGGCCTTGCCGGGGCCCCGGCAAGGGTCTTGCCGAGGCGCCTGCTATCATCCCCGGCAAGGCGCTTGCCGGGGGCCTGGTGGTCTTCCTCGGCTGGGATCCCGCCAAGGGTTGTCGTCTCCTTAGTGCGTATCTGATCTTGAATGTCTTCACAAAGATCTGCATGCCGCCACGGGGATGTCTCCTGAATCCTTGCCCTTTGGGGGCAGTGGACTCAAGGGTGATTTGCTCCATAGGCGCGGGATGAGTCGCAGCGGCAAGGGTCTTGCCGGGTCTTCTAGAACTGTCTCCCGGCAAGGATCTTGCCGGGGGAGTCTGCTTCGTCCCCTTTGCTCTTTGTGGTCTTGGCCTTGGCGTCGTTTTAGTTCTCTTGAGCTTCGGTCTTACCCTGGCTCACCTCCCTTGCCTTGCTTGGTGTGGTGGTATCCGTGGCTCAGACTGCCCGTGCACAGTTATAGGGGTACAAAAAGTGTACCCATCATTTTGTACACCGACAGGAGCCCCCGGGCCTGTGCCACACATAAGCGCAATGCGTTGTTGGGCTAGGCCCAAAAACGGTGCGTGGGCAGGCGGGGCGGTTTTTACCGCAGTAAGATTCTTCGCGCGCTGCGCTTCCCACGATTCTCGCGCGTGGTGCGGCGTGGGGAGGTGCGTGTGACATGGGCAGCATGCGTGGGGTTGGTTCCCGCGGGCATGCGTCACACCACAGTTAATGTGAAAGGAGGCGGCCCGTGTTTTCCCCCATAAAAAGGAATAACCGCGGGCCCGCTGCTCACTTTCTCCTCTTTCCTCGTGCCTTTTCCTATCTCAGAGCCGCCGTTTCCTCTCTTCTTTCCTTCCTAAGCTTCTGCCATCGCCCGCCGTCGTTGCTTCACCATCCCCCTTCCTCAGCCCTCTAAACTTCTTGGCCGCCATGGCGCCCAAATCCGTCAAGGGCAAGGGGGTGGCTAAGGGCGCTGGGACCATGGAGCCGCCGGAGAGTGCACTGTCGGGGGACCAGACGAAGTCCGCCTTTTTCTTCCCCTTGACGGTTGATGTTCATGAGCTTCGGGCCTCCTTCAGGCCCCTATGGGGAGCGAAGATGGGGGGAGAGAATTCGGGACACCCGGCGACGCGCGTCATTCCTGCTGCTTGCGCTGATCCTGCTCCAAATCGGTATCCCTTTTTCGTCGATTATCTTTCTTGCGGGTTATGCCCCCCTTTCTCCGATTTCTTCTGCAACATTATGCACACCTTCGGCTTTCGCCTCTTGGATTTTACTCCGAATGCGGTGGCGTGCATGGCTTTCTTCGCGCATCTTTGCAAAGGCTTTGCCGGGGTGCAGCCCAACACGGCGCTCTTCCGCCATTATTTCTTCCCTCGGATCCAGCCGAGAGGTGTTGTCTCTGGTTGCGTCACCTGGATCCCAAGATCCAAGGGGGCGTACCCAGACGGTGCCGTGAAGGAGAGGTGGAAGGAATGGCGTGGCCGGTGGTGCTGGATTGAGGATGAAGACCCGCCGAAATTCTGCAAGGTCCGCCGAGTGCCGCCGATCCGTGGCAGCGATTGGAGCGATGTCGACGCCGCCGACGGGATGCTCACTGTTGCCACTACTAGGATTCTCCGGCTCACCCGGGCCGGACTCACCCTTGAGATGATCGGGGCGGACTTCATTCACCGCCAGATCGCCCCGTTGCACAACAAGGGGAGGCCAGCTTGGCTCTTTATGAATCTGGCTGACATTATGCGACTCGGCCCCGGCCTCGATCACAACTTCACAGTGATGGCGCATGCCCACTTCCGCCAGCGGCTTTTCCAGCTTGATGTGGGTCGCGATGGCGAGGTCGAACGGACCGGCAAGGCCGCGAGGGCTGCCGCAAAGGTTGGCAAGGCCCTCAAGTGGCCGTTTTTCAAGCTGCCAGCGGGGGTGGTCCCGTTGTGCAACAATTCACGTCGGTTCGAGATCATCGCCATGATGCCGTACTGTAATGCACACGGCCCTGTCCCGAGCTGGAAGGAGCTGAAGGACGCGGATGTGCAGCAATTCTTTGACACCCTGATTGAGGTACATGTCAATGCTGACGCCGAGCGGTGGCTTGTCATGGACACCACCCAGGCAGAGCTGGACTACATCGCCACTAGGGCGAGGGAGGCGTAGCTCGCCATGGAGGCTGACAGTGCCGGGGGCGTGGAGGACAAGGCCGCAACGGCTGCGGAGGAAGAGCAGCTCACCCGGTGGGCGGCGGCCACCGAGGAAGTCAGCAACGCTGACACTGGAGCTCCGCTTGTCGAAGACGCGGCCGACGAGTCATCGTCGGAGGAGGACATGGCGGCGGGCTTGACGCCAACCAGGGGAAGAGGGCGAGTCCAGCGGCGGGCTGGCTCCGGCGAGCCGTTCCGGCCCGGCAGGGCTACGCGGCCTCAAGTGACCCTTGAGGGGTCTGGGCGTCACACGAGGGCCATGACAGCCAAGAGGCCGACGAAGGCCGCTGAGAAGAAGACAACGGCCCCTTCCTCATCTGGGCACGCACAAACCCCGCCGTCTTCGCCTCCTCCGGCAGATGTCGACTCGGATGTTGATGCAGAGGTCGCTTTTAATCTCGGGCCTCTCAGCCCGAAGAGGAAAAGAAAGTGGTGGAGGAAGAGGAGATGGGTGACAAGTAAGTACTCCGTCCCTTACTGCCATTTCCATTCCCCTGAATTAAGTCACTTATCTTGATCCCTTTTTGCTTTTGCAAGGATGCAGAGACGTTGGCCCAGAGGGTGAAGAGGGCCAAGGCCTTGGCGGGTAGCCAGCCCCCGGCCAGTGCTTCAAAGTCACCACTGGTGGTGCTGAGCAGCCCGGACAGCAGCCCCCAGCACAGCCCCCAGTGTAAGTTCATCACCCTCCTCTTATCGACATGTGGTAGGCGTTCGGTGCTATGGTGTTGACCTTGTCGGGTTTGCAGGAGGGGAGCGACAGCTGCAGGAGCCGCAGAGGTCTACCCCCAACACACCACCCCCATCGACTACGTCGCCGCGACGGGCGTCCCTGGAAAGGGCATCAAGCACGGAGCCCACACCCATGGATGAAGTGGGGAACTTGGGTGCTGGTGACTCTGCCACGGCGCCGAATGCTGGTGGGGAGGGGACTTCTGCTTCATAGCCTGGCACTGGTGAGTCGCCTGTCCTCCGTCTCTGTTTTTCCCTTATTCTTTTCCTTGGCTTCAACGCTCCCATTACTACAAAGGCCCTCCTTCAATAGGTATGGAGGACCTGGATACTGTTGTTGGGAATATTGCTGAGGAGGCCACGGCGGAGGCCGACAGGATTGCCGCCGAGGAGGCCGCCAGGGATGCTGACGAGGTCACCGCTGATGAGGCCGCCAAGGATGCTGCCGAGGACACCGCTGCGGGGACCGCAAAGGAGACCGGCGAGGCTTCTGCCAAGGGCGCCAACGGTGGGCCTGTTGGGGAAGTCGGCAAGGCCACTGCCGAGGAAGAGGTGGTTGATGATCAGCCTCCCTCCTCCTCAACCACGGGCCCCGACAGATATCTGAAGGTGGGCGACGATCTTTTCGTCCATCTCCCAGGGGCGTCAAGTTCCCGAGCGCCCGCCGAAGGGGAAGTCTTTGACGGCGAGGTGCTTGCCGCCACCGGGCTCGAGGTTGTCGATGAGCCGGGCATTGGCGGTGATGGTTCTCCAGAAGAGAAGCTTTTCCTCGCTATGGGGGCCAACTTCCGAAAACTCCAGGCGCTCTACCGTGTCCATCTGGACAAGGTTAAGTCCAGGACGCCAACGGTGGACCAGGCGGAGGTGGATTTCAAGGCGCGCATTGCTGAGACGCGGACCTGGTTCCACCAGACTCCTGAGGAGCAGAGGGCCTTTCAGGAGGAATTGGCCAAGCGCAATGTCGAGCTCACCATGAAGATGGCTGACATCGAGAAGGCCCAGGAAAAGGCGGCGAACTTGGCTGCCGCGGCCGAGGCCGAGGCCGTCCGGAACCAGCATCAAGCCAAACTGGATTCCCAGGAAGAGGACCTCACCGTGCGTGAGGCGAAGCTTGCCGTAGTGCTCCGTGGCAAGGATGAGGAGCTTGAGGACCTTGTCGCGCGGCGGACTCGCGAGCTGGAGTAGAGGCACAAGGAGGCACTCAATGCCCAGGCTCTGGCCCATGCCAGCAAAGTAAGGGAGTTGGAGGTGGAGCGGGACGAGCTGAAGGAGTGGGCCCTCAAGCTGTCCAACGAGAAGAGCATGCTCAACAGCGCCTTGGCGGAGGTGCAAGGAGCGGTCATCAGCAGGACTGGGGAGCTCTCCGAAGTGCAAAACTCCGTCAGAGATCTCAAGATGAATCTGGAGGATCTCGAGAAGATGTTGTCGGAGAGCAGGGCTCGGGAGGAGACCTTAACCAGGAGTCTGGAGGAGGAGAAGCAGCTGCGGGCGAACGAGGTTGCCTCCCACCAGGAATATGTGGCGGGCGAGAACAGATGGATCAGCCGTCTGGAGGACATCGCTGGCAGGGTCACCTCGCAGTTGGCCACCATGGGGATGCCAAACTTGAGGTACGCCCCTGAGCACAGCGGGACCGTCAACACCAAGCTGACCCAGTTCTTCGAGGGTGTCCTTGGAGCCTTCGCTTATCTTCACTCCAACCGAGCGGCCACGTTGGCCGGGGAAGCCCGGCGACTTTGCCGGGGGGTCATGACCAAGGTCCTCACCAAGATGGCGTACTGGAATCCCGACCTCGACTTCAATGCCGCGATGGATAGCTTGCCGAATGGTACTGACCTCACGGTGCTCAAGGAGTGCATCAAGCCCGTCATCAGCAGCATCGACGAAATCAAGAGGGTGGAAGGCTAGCGCCGGGATTAGGCATCCCGTTCTTCACCGCCCCTGCAGGTTCACGACCAAGACAAATTTCATCTTTAGTTAGAACCGCAGCAATGATGTGATGTAATATAACTTTGCAGTACTTTTGGGATTATGCATGCTATTTTCCTGTTTGTTGCCTCTTTGTACGTCCACCCTACGCCAGCTGGGTAAGCTTGCCTGCGCGGAAGCCCAAGGCGGCGTCTTGGGGACGGGTCCCCATTGGCCTGCCGGGCGAGCGTGCTGTCGGGTGAGCCACCTTACCACCTTTGACGCAGCCGCTCGAACTGTCGAGTTTGACTCGAGTCAGAGTCGAGAGCCTTGCCAATTGCGGAAGGCTACCCTACCGTTTTCAACGCAGCCATTTGAACTGTTGAGCGGACTCGAAATAGAACAAAGGCATTGCCGATCGGGGAAGGCCCCATTTGCGTACATGTTTCTTTTTGTACAAAGAACAATAGCTCCAAGGATAATAACTTTATATAATAGAATGGAAATATCCGGGGTCCAATGTAACTTAGCTTCTGTTTGTAGTCGCTCGAGCGCTGATCTTTCGGCCTCCTTCCCTCTCCAAGAGCCACGAAGACGAAGGAGTTCTAGGCTGATTGCTAGAGCCGATTCTCACAACTGCGCCCCCCTACCTGGCGCGCCAAAGATGTCGGTGGGAATGACACCTATGGGATCACAAGAATCCCTACTACGGTTAGCGGGGCGCGGGGTCGTGAGAAGAGCGGATCTAACAGGTAGCACACAGTTTGTTTATCCAGGTTCGGGCCGCGAGGATGCATAAAACCCTACTCCTGCTTTGGTGGATGTATATTCTTGTTCTTGAACTAGCTATGGGGCGTTAGGAGCTCCAAAAAGCCGAATCCTTCCTCTGGACGCCTCGGGCCTCCTTTTATAGAAAAAAGGGGTTGCCACAGTGGCACACAGGAGGTGGAAAGGGCACAGTGCTGCGAGGTTATCCCTCGCATCACATGACAAGGCGCATTTAATGTGTCTCGCTTAGGTGTCCTTGCTTTATCGGGGACGAGGGAGAAACATGTCTCGTCCGTCGCCGCTCCTTCTTTTGTCGACACGCGCCCTGGCCAGCGACGCCTGAGATGCCATGTAGGTAGGCAGGCAGTTGAGGTGGCGCAGTGGTGGGTCTTGACGAAGATCTGCATGCCGCCACACAGGTGCCTGCCCAACTGGTTGGGTCGGAAGCTGCACGCATGCGGTGGTGGAGGTTTAGTCAGCGTGGGCCTGATGGTGGCCCTGCGGGTGTCCTCGGTAAGGGCCTTGCCGGAGCCCCAGCAAGGGTCTTGCCGAGGCGCCTGCTGTCATCCCCGGCAAGGCGCTTGCCGGGGGCCTTGTGGTCTTCCTCGGCTGGGATCCCGCCAAGGGTTGTCGTCTCCTTAGTGCGTATCTGATCTTGAATGTCTTCACAAATATCTGCATGCCGCCACGGGGATGTCTCCTGAATCCTTGCCCTTTGGGGGCAGTGTACTCAAGGGTGATTTGCTCCGTAGGCGCGGGACGAGTCGCCGCGGCAAGGGTCTTGCCGGGGCTGCTAGAATTGTCTCTCGCCAAGGATCTTGCCGGGGGAGTCCGCTTCGTCCCCTTTGCTCTTCATGGTCTTGGCCTTGGCGTCGTTCTAGTTCTCTTGAGCTTCGGTCTTACCCTGGCTCACCTCCCTTGCCTTGCTTGGTGTGGTGGTATCCACGGCTCAGACTGCCCGTGCACAGTTATAGGGGTACAAAAAGTGTACGCCTCTTTTTGTACACCGACAGGAACCTACTATTAAAATTAAGATTAAAGATCATGAATGTTATGCATTGTGTGATTTCGGTGCTAGTGTTTCCACGATTCCAAAGACTTCGTGTGATTTGCTAGGTTTCTGTGATTTTGATGATTGCTCTTTAAACTTGCACCTTGTGGCTTCCACTATAAAGAAACCTATGGGAAGAATTAATGATGTTCTTATTGTTGCAAATAGGAATTATGTGCCTGTGGATTTTATTGTTCTTGACATAGATTGCAATCCTTCATCTCATATTATTCTTGGTAGACCTTTCCATAGAACGATTGGTGCAAGTATTGATATGAAGGAAGGGAATATTAGATTCCAATTTCCGTTAAGGAAAGGCATGGAACACTTCCTTAGAAAGAAAATTAAACTACCTTATGAATCTATTATGAGAGCCACTTATGGATTGCCTTCCAAAGATGGCAATACCTAGATCTATCCTTGCTTTCATGCCTAGCTAGGGGCGTTAAACGATAGCGCTTGTTGGGAGGCAACCCAATTTTATTTTTATTCCTTGTTTTTTCATCCTGTTTAGTAATAAACAATTTATCTAGCCTCTGGTTTGGTTGTGTTCTTTCTATTTAATTAGTGTTTGTGCCAAGTAGAACCGTTGGGAAGACTTGGGGAAAGACTTTATAATCTTGCTGTAAAAAACAGAAACTTTAGCGCTCACGAGAACTGCTGCCATTTTTATTTGGAAAGTGATATTTCGTTAATTATTTTTTCAGATGATTAATAGATAAATTCCTCACGTCCAGAAATTTATTTTAGAATTTTGGGGTTTCAGAACTTGCATTAGCTGCAGATTACTACAGACTGTTCTGTTTTTGACAGATTCTGTTTTCCGTGTGTTGTTTGCTTATTTTGATGAATCTATGACTAGTAAAATAGTTTATAAACCATAGAGAAGTTGGAATACAGTAGGTTTAACACCAATATAAATAAAGTATGAGTTCATTACAATACCTTGAAATGGTGTTTTGTTTTCTTTCGCTAACGGAGCTCACGAGATTTTCTACTTTAAGTTTTGTGTTGTGAAGTTTTCAAGTTTTGGGTAAAAAATTTGATGGATTATGGAACAAGGAGTGGCAAGAGCCTAAGCTTGGGGATGCCCATGGCACCCCAAGATAATCTAAGGACACCTAAAAGCCAAAGCTTGGGGATGCCCCGGAAGGCATCCCCTCTTTCGTCTACTTCTATCGGTAACTTTACTTGGAGCTATATTTTTATTTACCACATCATATGTGTTTTGCTTGGAGCGTCTTGTATTATTTGAGTTTTTATTTGTTAGTTTTCCACAATAATCCTTGATGCACACACCTTTTTGAGAGAGACACACATGATTCAGAAATTGTTTGAATACTCTATGTGCTTCACTTATATCTTTTGAGTTATATAGTTTTTGCACTAGTGCTTCACTTATATCTTTTAGAGCACGATGGTGGATTTGTTTTATAGAAACTTTTGTTCTCTCATGCTTGAGTTATATTATTTTGAGAGTCCTACAAAACAGCATGGTAATTTTCTTTAATTATTTTAGGCATTCAAGATTAATAAGAAAATTTTCTTATGAGTGTGTCGAATACTATGAGAAGTTTGAAACTTGATAATTGTTTTGAGATATGGAGATGGTGATATTAGAGTCGTGCTAGTTGAGTAGTTGTGAATTTGAGAAATGCTTGTGTTGAAGTTTGTGATTCCCATAGCATGCACATATGGTGAACCGTTATGTTAAGAAGTCGGAGCATGATGTATTTATTGATTTTCCTCCTTACGAGTGGCGGTCGGGGACGAGCGATGGTCTTTTCCTACCAATCTATCCCCCTAGGAGCATGCATGTAGTACTTTGCTTCATTAATTAATAGATTTTTGCAATAAGTATGTGAGTTCTTCATGACTAATGTTGAGTCCATGTATCATACGCACTCTCACCCTTCCACCATTGCTAGCCTCTCTAATATCGTGCACCTTTCGTCGGTATCATACACCCACCATATACCTTCCTCAAAACATCCACCATACCTACCTATCTTGGCATTTCCATAGCCATTCCGAGATATATTGCCATGCAACTTTCCACTGTTCCGTTTACTATGACATGCTCCATCATTGTCATATTGCTTCGCATGATCATGTAGTTGACATTTTAGTTGTGGCAAAGCCACCGTTCATAATTCTTTCATATAAGTCACTCATGCATCATTGTTATCCTGGTATACCACCGGAGGCATTCATATAGTCATCCTTTGTTCTAGTATCGAGTTGTAATCATTGAGTTGTAAATAAATAGAAGTGTGATTATCATCATTCATAGAGTATTGTCCGAATAAAAAAAGAGAAGGGGCAAAGAAAAAAAAGGAAGGCCCAAAAAAATAATAAATAAATAAATAAAAAGGGGCAATAGTACTATCCTTTTTTCCACACTTGTGCTTCAAAGTAGCACAAGGATCTTCATGATAGAGAGTCTCCTATGCTATCACTTTCATATGCTAGTGGGAATTTTTCATTATACAACTTGGCTTGTATATTCCAACGATGGGCTTCCTCAAAATGCCCTAGGTCTTCGTGAGCAAGCAAGTTGGATGCACACCCACTTAGTTCTTTTTGTTGAGCTTTCATATACTTATAGCTCTAGTGCATCCGTTGCATGGCAATACCTACTCACTCACATTGTTATCTATTAATGGGCATCTTCATAGCCCGTTGATACGCCTAGTTGATGTGAGACTATCTTCTCCCTTTTTGTCCTCCCCACGACCACCATTCTATTCCACATATAGTGTTATGTCCATGGCTCACGCTCAGGTATTGCATGAAGATTGAAAAAGTTTGAGAACACCAACAGTATGAAACAATTGCTTGGCTTGTCATCGGGGGTTGTGCATGATTTAAATACTTTGTGTGGTGAAAATGGAGCATAGCCAGACTATATGATTTTGTAGGGATAACTTTCTTTGGCCAAGTTATTTTGAAGAGACATAATTGCTTAGTTAGCATGCTTGAAGTATTATTATTTCTATGTCAATATTAAACTTTTGTCTTGAATCTTTCAAATCTGAATATTCATACCACAATTAAGAGAATTACATTGAAATTATGCCAAGTAGCCTTCCACGTCAAAAATTCTGTTTTTATCATTTACCTACTCGAGGACGAGCATGAATTAAGCTTGGGGATTGATGTCTACTACACAACCTTCTTCTTGTAGACGTTGTTGGGCCTTCAAGTGCAGAGGTTTGTAGGACAGTAGCAAATTTCCCTCAAGTGGATGACCTAAGGTTTATCAATCCGTAGGAGGCGTAGGATGAAGATGGTCTCTCTCAAGCAACCATGCAACCAAATAACAAAGAGTCTCTTGTGTCCCCAACACACCCAATACAATGGTAAATTGTATGGGTGCACTAGTTCAGCGAATAGATGGTGATATAAGTGCAATATGGATGGTAGATATATGTTTTTGTAATCTGAAAATATAAAAAAGGCAAGGTAACTAATGATAAAAGTGAGCACAAACGGTATTGCAATGCTAGGAAACAAGGCCTAGGGTTCATACTTTCACTAGTGCAAGTTCTCTCAACAATAATAACATAATTGGATCACATAACTATCCCTCAACAAGCAACAAAGAGTCACTCCAAAGTCACTAGTAGCGGAGAACAAACGAAGAGATTATGGTAGGGTACGAAACCACCTCAAAGTTATCCTTTCTGATCGATCTATTCAAGAGTCCGTAGTAAAATAACATGAAGCTATTCTTTCCGTTCAATCTATCATAGAGTTCGTACTAGAATAATACCTTAAGACACAAATCAACCAAAACCCTAATGTCACCTAGATACTCCAATGTCACCTCAAGTATCCGTGGGTATGATTATACGGTATGCATCAGACAATCTCATATTCATCCACTCAACCAACACAAAGTACTTCAAAGAGTGCCCCAAAGTTTCTATCGGAGAATCAAGATGAAAACGTGTGCCAACCCCTATGCATAGGTTCATGAGCAGAACCCGCAAGTTGATCACCAAAACATACATCAAGTGGATCAATAGAATACCCCATTGTCACCACGGGTATCCCACACAAGACATATATCAATTTTTCTCAAATCCTTAAAGACTCAATCCGATAAGATAACTTCAAAGGGAAAACTCAATCCATTACAAGAGAGTAGAGGGGGAGAAACATGATAAGATCCAACTATAATAGCAAAGCTCGCGATACATCAAGATCGTATCACCTCAAGAACACGAGAGAGAGAGAGAGAGAGAGATCAAACACATAGCTACTGGTACATACCCTCAGCCCCGAGGGAGAACTACTCCCTCCTCGTCATGGAGAGCACCGAGATGATGAAGATGGCCACCGGAGAGGGATTCCCCCCGTCCGGCAGGGTGCCGGAACGGGTCTAGATTGGTTTTCGGTGGCTACGGAGGCTTCTGGCGGTGGAACTCCCGATTTATTGTGTTCCCCGAAGTTTTTAGGGTATATGGGTATATATGGGAGGAAGAAGTACGTCGGTGGACCTCCGGACTGTCCACGAGGCAGGGGGTGCGCCCAGGGGGGTGGGTGCCCCTCACCCTTGTGGGCAGCCCGGGACTCTCCTGGTCCAACTCCGATACTCCGTGGGCTTCTTCTGGTCCAAAAATAAGTTCCGTGAAGTTTCAGGTCAATTGGACTCCGTTTGATTTCCCTTTTCTGCGATACTCTAAAACAAGGAAAAAATAGAAACTGGCACTGGGCTCTGGGTTAATAGGTTAGTCCCAAAAATAATATAAAAGTGTATAATAAAGCCCATAAACGTCCAAGACAGATAATATAATAGCATGGAACAATCAAAAATTATAGATACGTTGCAGACGTATCAACATCCCCAAGCTTAATTCCTGCTCGTCCTCGAGTAGGTAAATGATAAAAACAGAATTTTTGATGTGGAATGCTACCTAACATATTTATCCATGTAATCTCTTTATTGTGGCAAGAATATTCAGATCCATAATATTCAATAAAAAAGTTTGATATTGACATAGAAATAATAATACTTCAAGCATATTAACTAAGTACTCATGTCTTCTCAAAATAACATGGCCAAAGAAAGCTATCCCTACAAAATCATATAGTATGGCTATGCTCTAGCTTCACCACACAAAATATTTAAATCATGCACAACCCCGATGACAAGCCAAGCAATTGTTTCATACTTTTGATGTTCTCAAAGTTTTTCAATCTTCACGCAATACATGAGCGTGAGCCATGGACATAGCACTATAGGTGCAATAGAATGGTGGTTGTGGAGAAGACAAAAAGGAGAAGATAGTCTCACATCAAATAGGCATATCAACGGGCATTGGAGATGCCCATCGATAGATATCAATGTGAGTGAGTAGGGATTGCCACGCAACGGATGCACTAGAGCTATAAATGTATGAAAGCCCAACAAAAGAAACTAGTGGGTGTGCATCCAACTCGCTTGCTCACGAAGACCTAGGGCATTTTGAGGAAGCCCATCATTGGAATATACAAGCCAAGTTCTATAATGAAAGATTACCACTATTATATGAAAGTGACAACATATGAGACTCTCTATCATGAAGATCATGGTGCTACTTTGAAGCACAAGTGTGGTAAAAGGATAGTAGCATTGCCCCTTCTCTCTTTTTCTCTAATTTTTTTATTTTATTTGGGCCTTCTCTTTTTATGGCCTCTTTTTTTTTATTTGGGCTTTGTTGGCCTCTTTTTTTCGTCCGGAGTCTCATCCCGACTTGTGGGGGAATCATAGTGTCGGGGGTGCTGATCCCTCGGACACCTATGGGACCACGGCGGACCGAGCCCCTTTCGGTTCAGCAGGGGGCGGAGAGAGCACGAAGAGTAGATCGAGGCGAAGCGCACGAGCACGCGGTCAGTTTACCCAGGTTCGGGCCGCACGGATGCGTAAAACCCTACTCCTGCTTTGTGTTTGTATTGATTTCTTTCTCGGGAGCGCGGTGTGCTATAGTACACTCCAGCAGCTAGCGAGACCGAGCGTGAGTGCGTTCTATTGACCGACCCCCTCTATGTTGCGCATGGGCCTCCTTTTATATGATCAAGGGGTCACCGACAGGTGGCAACGTAGATGAGGGTAAAAATGGAAAAGGCGTGGCGGTTGGCACCGCCGCCTACAACAGTGCATCATACCTAACCCTGACGGCAGGGGACAAGGGCATTAAATGCATGTCTCCGTTGCCTAGACGGTGCAGAAAGGGACCGCCAGGGACGCCTCTGCTTGCCACGATGGCAATCTTGTCAGCGCCGCCTGCCACCGTGTACCTCTGGCTGCACAGCTTCCCGCCACGTACGCTCTGGAAGGGTCCCAGAGCGACACGTCGGTGGATGTGCTGGAGCGCAGGTACAGAGTGGAGGCTTGCCGCGGCAAGCGCCTTGCCGCGGTTGTTGTCTTGTCGCATCCGGGAGCTTGTCGCTCACCGGGCCTTGCCGGGACGCGTGGTGCGTCGCGGTAAGTTCCTTGAGATGCCTTGGTTGGCCTTCCCGGCAAGCTCCTCTTGCCGGGGTCTTGGATACTTTGTTCTTGAATGGCTCCAAAGGAACCACGGAGGACCTTGGCGGTCACACGGCAAGCCTTGCCGTGGGACGCTGCGACTGCCCGTGCACAAGTTTGGGATACTAGGGTACCCCTACTCTAGTACACCGACAGGAGCCCTCGGGCCTGGGCCATACACGGTGCCGAGCGCTGTTGGGCCAGGCCCAAAACAGGGCACGGGCACGCGCGGCCTGGGTTACGCCGTATCTCACTCCGCATCCACCGCGCCCTCCCCGCACGGCACGCGTCGAACGCGGCGTCGTGGGAGAGATCGTGGGCGGTTTCTTTATTAGGAAAGGTGGAACGTCCGCTCCCTCCTCCTTTATAAGCAGGGAAAAGCAGGGGTAGTGCGCCCACTCGCCCCCTTTCAACTCCAATCTCAGAAGCCTTCGCCCCGCCTCCGTCTTCCCAAAGCAAAGAGAGCAGCGCCCTGCCCCCCCATCGCAACCAGCACTACCAACACCGTCGACCTCCTCCACCACTTCCGCCATGGCTCCGAAAGCCGACAAGGGGAAGGCTGTGAAGTCAACCGAGGCGCAGCGGCTTGCGGCGCTGCGGAAGGAGCGGCCCATCTTCCCCCCCAAGCTTGCCGCGAAGGAGCTGAGGGAGTACTACTACCTCTTCTGGTCGACGGAGACGCGGGCTCACCCGAGCACGAAGGTACTCCCAGCCACTGCTCATAAACTGGCTCCGAACGGATATCCCTTCTTCGCCGTGTTCTTTTACCGCGGGCTCTGCCCGCCCTTCTCTGAATTCTTTTGCGACATCATGAACACCTACGGCCTCTGCCTCCTTGATTTCACCCCCAATGCCGTCCTGACCATGGCAGTTTTCGCACACCTTTGCGAAAACTTTGTCGGAGTCCACCCAAATGTAGCCCTCTTGCGCCACTTCTTCATGCCCCGAGTAGAGAGAGGAGAGCCTCTATCCAGCGGAATCACCTGGATCTCAAGGGCCGGCAAGAAGGATTCTTATTTGGAGGGAGAGTTCCGCGGCAAGTGAGAAGAGTGGAGAGCAGATTGGTGCTGGATTGTCGAGGAGAATCCGCAGCCATTTACCGCCCGGCGCCAAGTCGCAGCAGTACGCGGCAGCGACTGGAGTGACGTGGCCCCGGAAGATGATAGGCTGAGGATTGCTGTCACCAGGATCCAACGCCTCAGGCTTGCCGGACTCACAGTAGGCGCCGTTGGCGCGGATTTCCTTCGCCGCCGCATCGCCCCCCTGCAGGAACGGAGGCGGCCCGCCTGGGAGCTCATGAATGCGGCGGATATCATGAGGCTGCGCCCGGGCCTCAACTACAACTTCACTGTTTTGGAGCTGAATGCGATGCTTCAGGAGCTCTTTAAGTACGATCCAGATCATCTCGAAGTATTTAGGTTGCCGCAGGGCGTAGTTCCGCTGTGCAACAACTCTGCACTTGACCGCATCTGGGCAATGATGCTGCTGTGCGACTCGCATGGGCTTGTGCCAACTTGGCAAGAGCCTGCAGACGAGATCGTGCAGGAATTCTTCGACAACTTGGTAGAAGTGCCGATCAACCCCGACGAGAAGAATGGCCTTACTCGTGAGACCACCGATGCGGAGTTGAAGCGCATCGCCTCCAGGCTGGAAGAAGCGGCGGCAGTCGTAGCGGCAGGCGAGTTTGGATTCACTTTGGAGGAGGCAGAAGCAGCAGAGGCGGCAAACCGTGCCGAGTGAGAGGAGCTTTCCGGCAAGAAAGATCTTCCCGGGCGTGAGGCCG
The DNA here is from genome assembly GCA_034509565.1 of Triticum monococcum. Classification (NCBI taxonomy): domain Eukaryota; kingdom Viridiplantae; phylum Streptophyta; class Magnoliopsida; order Poales; family Poaceae; genus Triticum; species Triticum monococcum. The sequence continues at coordinate 618,277,601 of CM067846.1, forward strand.
AGCCGAGCGAGCCCGCCGAGGATACGAGCGGCTCGTTGGAGATCGACTCCTCTTCCTCCTCATCTTCAGACAGCACGCCGCAAGCAGAGCCTCCATCTCCACCAAGAAGGCGCCACCGCAAGGCCGCGGACGTAGCGAGGCGGCAGCCGAGTCGACAGTCGCCGCGCCGCGCGACACGCTCCACTGCGGCAAGCACTGTTGCTGCGGGACCGCCCCACGCTGCTGCGGCAACTGGAGCAGGGTCTTCCCGGACCACCGCTTCTGCTCCCGCCAAGCGGCCAAGGGATCCTACTCCTCCGCCTTCCCGCGCCGGGCGTGAGCCGGATTTCGACTTCTTCGCGTTCAGCTCCGACGACGAAGAAGAAGAAGAGTAATATTCTCTTGATGTACTTGCAGTTCTTCAATTCTTGCTGTTTTGTCTTGTATCTCACTTGCTTCAATCTGAACCCATTCCTTCTTAGGACTCTGGCCTAGAGAGCGGCGAAGAGAGCCAAGGCCCCGGTGATTGTCATCGAGGACGAACCCACCGCGTCAGCAGGGGATGCGCCTGAGACAACCTTGCCGGACCCGGCAACTGATCTCCAGAGCAGCCCCCAGCGTAAGTATCTTGTTTGCTTCCCGCTGTTGTGCGCACATGGAGATTTTTTCTTTGCTGACATCTGTCTGTTGACTTGGGTAGGAGCAGAGCAGCCCCACTAGGAGCGCCCGAAGGCCGTCCCCGAAACGCCAAGGGAGAGTCCTCTGGCAAGGGAGAGGTCCCCGGCAAGGGAGAGCTCTCCGGCAAGGGAGACGTCTCCGGCAAGGGAGGATCCTCCGGCAAGGGACAGCGCCAGCGGCCCCCCGGCGGTAGAGACCACGAGCGCAGAACCTGGCACAGGTAATCTTTTTGCTTCAGAACTTCCCTTGGGTTCTTCTCCTTTTGATCTTCTTCTGTTTGGACATTTGCTTGACTCTTCTCCCTCTTCCGGCTGTCAGATCCATCTGCTGCAGAGCCGATGGAGACCGAAGTTGCTACCAACAACGCCGTTGCCGCCGAGGAAGCAGCCGACACCGACGAGCCCGCCAGCAAAGAGGCCGCCAGGGCTGCTGCCGCAGAAGCAAGCGGGGGATCTGGCGGTCGCACTGACGACCCTGAGGCCGCAGGAGCGCCAGGCGCTGCACCGACCGCCGACCCCTCCGCCGCTGCCGCAGCACCAGGCTCCGACGAGCCGCAGCCAGGCATCTACTTGAAGGCCGGCGACGACATCTTCATCAACCTCCCCTGGGCGTCAAGCTCCAAGGCGCCGGTCGAAGGTGAGATCTTCTACGGAGAAGTGCTTGCCTCCACCGGGCTGGCACTGGTTGATGCGCCAAGCAGCGGCGAGCCTGAGGAGGATTGGCTGCTGCGGAAGCTAGTGTCACTCTACCGCGCCCGGCAAGCCAAGATGGAATCCCGCGAGGCGCTTGTCGCGAAGGCGGGAGTCGACATGGAGAAGCGCACGGAGGAGCTCCGGGTGCCAATCAGGAAGCTCTCCGATCTTTGGCAGTGGAGCGGGCGTGACTTGCCGAGGAGTGGGAGGCTTTCCTCCTCAAGAAGGCTGAAGCCGAAGAGCAACAGCGGCTTGCCGCTGAGAAGTTGGCGGTGCAGGAAGGCGAGCTGGTGCAGCGGAAAGTCAACCTCGACAGCCACGAGGAGGAGCTTGCCGCGCGCGAGCGAACGGTTGGCGGAGCCCTCAAACAAGCAGAAGACGCTGCCGCAGCTGCCGAGGCCGCCAAGAAGGAGCTGGAAACGAAGGTGGTGCAGCTGGAGGCGGATCTCAAGGCGAGCGGCGACGAGCTTGCCGCGCTCAAGCTTGAGCGGGAGAAGGACGCCAACAGCTACTCGGAGCTGCAGGCCCATCTCACCGAGAAGGGCAAGGAACTTGACACCGCCAAGGATTCTAATATAGATCTTGAGTTGAAGCTGATTGCTTTGACCAAGACACTGGACGGCGCCAAGGAGCAGGAGACGGCCCTGAAGGAGGAAGTCAAGGCCGGCAAGGCGCTGCTGGCGAGTGCCGCTGCCGCCCAGAGCACTTTCCAGGAAAATGTAGAGCACTGGACGGAGGGTCTCGTGGATGTTGCCACGGATATTGATAAGGAGCTGGCGCAGCTGGGAATGGAGGATCTCGGGTATCCTTCCGACGAGAGCCTCCAACCCAGCGGCAAGCTCACTTTGTTCTTCAAAGGCGTGGCGACGACCCTCCGGCGACTCCGGGAGAGGATCCCAAAGCAGCTGGCCGACGAGTCGCGCAAGATCTGCGCGGGAGCTCTTCAGAAGGTGCTGGTGAAGGTGGCCTTCCGCAATCCGGGCCTCAACCTCACCAATGTCCTCAGGTCCTTGCCGCCGGATGCTGATCTGGAGGCGCTCAAGGCCCTTGTCGCACCCATTGTGGACAAGGTGAGCGGGATCAAGAGGGTCGAGGGCAACCGCGTAGACTAGGCCGATTGTTTCCTTCTCTTCTTGTCGCTGCTATTTATGCAAACAATCTGTTAGAGCTGCGACAAGCTATTTTGTAATATAACTTTATCCTGTGCAATGATTGCAACGTTATTTCCTTTACTTAATTCCTTCCTTTGTATGTTTTTGCCCTACGCTTTTAGGGAACTTGCCGGCGCAGGCACCTTTGCCGCGAGCGCTGAGTGCGGGACGTCAGCAGCCTGCTGGCGGTGCCGCTGCCGACAAGAAACCTTGTCGCAGCTAGTCGCAACTCACTTAAGTTGTTGAGCGGACTCGAAACAACAGTAAGGGCGCAACCGGCTACGAGTTGGTTCCTCCGCGCACAGGTTCTCCATACAAAGTACGGTCGTTCAAGGAAGATAACTTAAAAATTTAAAAAAATCTGATTGCTCAAACTTTGGCAACATAGCTTTTCTGTCGTTTGCTTCCCGGCAATGCGAAACTTTCTTGAACGACGCCTGGTCCATACCATATCTTCTCCTCCCCCCCTGGGAAACTTGTGCGCGAGGGAACCTTCTTTTCCTTGAGAGAAAAAAGAAAAAAAGGAGAAATAGATATGGAGCCTTATGGCTCATTGTTGCTTACCGGGGGTAAGTGCTGCACAAAGTGTCAGATAACACATGCAAAAAATTAAAAACATGAAATCGACAAGATGTGCGGAGCACATAAGCTTTATGCACGGGATCTGCGCCCGGCTTTGTACAAAGGATTACATGCAATAGCGACAAGACTTGTACAAAATGTGGTTGCCGGAACAGGTTCCGGCAACCGTGCCCTACGGGTAAAACTTACGAAGATGCTCAATATTCCAGGAGTTGCTCACTGGTATGCCATCTTCAGTCTCAAGGCGGACAGCACTAGGCCTAGTGACTCGTTTCACCCGGTAAGGGCCTTCCCACTTTGGCGTCAACTTGTTGGAATTCTTGGCGGACTGAACGCGCCGAAGAACAAGGTCGCCTTCCTCGAGACTTTTGGCGTTAACTTTGTGGCTATGGTAGCGGCGCAAAGCTTGCTGGTAGTGAGCAGCTCGCACAGTAGCCTGAAGACGGTCTTCCTCAAGGAGCAGCGCGTCATCTTGTCGCAGCTGCTCTTGCTCGAGCTCATCGTACGCGAGCACTCTAGGCGACCCGTATACGAGTTCCGTGGGGAGAACTTCCTCTGCTCCATAGACTAGAGCGAAAGGTGTCTGGCCAGTGGCTCGATTTGGCGTCGTCCTGATCGACCAAAGAACCAACGGCAGCTCCTTGATCCAGTTACTTCCGCACTTGTGCAGCCTGTCGAAAGTTCTGGTCTTGAGCCCGCGCAGCACTTCAGCATTTGCCCTCTCCGCTTGACCGTTGCTTCTCCGGTGAGCAACAGAAGCGAAGCAGACCTTGGCGCCAAGATCTTGGACGTACTGCATGAAGGTGCGGCTCGTAAATTGCGTACCGTTGTCGGTGATTATCCTATTAGGGATCCCGAAACGGCAAACAATCAACCTGAAGAACTTGACTGCTGACTGTGCTGTCACCTTCCTCACTGCTTCCACTTCCGGCCACTTTGTGAACTTGTTGATTGCAACGTACAAGTACTCAAAGCCCCCGACTGCTCGGGGAAGGGGCCGAGGATATCGAGCCCCCAGACCGAAAATGGCCAGGATAAAGGGATCGTCTGGAGAGCTTGAGCTGGCTGGTGTATCTGCTTGGAATGGAACTGGCACGCTTCACACTTGGTTACTTGTGCAGTTGCATCCTGGAGGGCTGTCGGCCAGAAGAAGCCTTGCCGGAATGCTTTGCCGACAAGTGCTCTTGCGCCAATGTGGTGACCACATATGCCTCCATGTATCTCTGCCAACAGCTTTTGTCCATCTTCCTGGTGAATACACTTCAATTTCACACCGTTGAGTCTTCTTCTGTACAGTATGCTGTCGACAAACTGGTACATACTCGACTGCCGGGCTACTTTTTCCGCTTCTTCTTGCTCTTCGGGAAGTTCTCCTGTCTGAAGGAAACAGACAATCTGCTGTGCCCATGTTGCAGCTTGTGGCTCGACAACAAGGACTAAAGGCATATCTGCGGCTGCGGGAACATCTGCTTCTATGGCGAGAACCTGCGGCTCTGCCGGAGCTTGACGTTCCCCGGCAAGCTTGCCGGAGCAAAACTTGTCGGGAGCATCTGCTTCAACGGAACAAACCCTAAGGCTTGCCGGAGCAGACTGCTCCTCAGCACTCTTGGTGTTGATCTTGGGGAACTTTTTGGCGGCGGCTTCGGGAAGCTCTACCGGAAAATAGTCACCAGAAATCAACTTCCTCTTGTTGCTTTGTCCAGTTGATGGTGTTACGGACGGTTGAGTCAGCTTGAGCACAAAGATCCCTGGTTCCACAGGTAACTTAAGTGCGGCGCACTTTGACAGGCCATCAGCAATGTCATTTTGAGCTCTTGGGACATGCTCCATCTGTAGGGCGTCAAAGTGCTCTTCTAGCTTTCTCAGTTCGTCAACGTAGACTTCCATCAGCGGAATCTGATAATTCTTGTTCACTTGGCGGACGACAAGCTGCGAGTCACCCCTAACAATGAGCTTCTTCATCCCAAGGTCTGCCGCGATCCTGAGACCGGCAAGCAAGCCTTCATACTCTGCAGTATTGTTTGTTGCTTGCTCCTTGGGAAAGTGCATCTGGACTACGTACTTGAGGTGCTCTCCAGTGGGTGCGACAAGCAGCACACCAGCGCCGGCGCCTTGCAGCAGGAAGGCACCGTCAAAGTACATGAGCCACTCCTTGCTTGTTTCCTTGACAGGGATGCTCATCTCTGGAATTTCTTCATCTGGTGTCGGCGTCCACTCTGCTATGAATTCTGCCAATGCTCTGGTTTGGATAGTTGAAGTACTCTCAAACTTGAGGCCAAAGCTTGACAATTCCAGTGCCCACTCGACAATCCTGCCTGTCGCTTCTGGATTCTGCAGTATCCTCTTCAGCGGAAAGCGAGTGACAACTGTGATCTCATGTGCTTGGAAGTAATGGCGCAGCTTTCTCGAGGCCATGAGAAGGCCGAAAAGAAATTTCTGCACACCAGAGTACCTTGATCTAGCCCCCTGCAGAAGGGAACTGACAAAGTAAACTGGGCGCTGCACCAGTTTCTTCTGTATCTCTTCGCGCACCTGTGCAGATCCATCCTTGTCGGGACCAGAGCTTGTCGGGGAAGCCCCCTGCTTGTCGCTGGATGCGCTTGCCGCGGTTGCTGGCTCGTCATCTGCCTCCCTCTCCGCCACTAACGAAGCACTATCCACTTGATTGGTTGCCGCTATATATAGCAGCAACTTCTCTTGCGGCTTAGGTGCGACAAGTGTTGGAGTGGAGGACAGGTATCTCTTCAAGTCCTGCAGCGCAGCCTCCGCTCCGGAGTCCATTTCATTGGACCTGCCTTTTTCAAAATTTTGAAAAATGGCAGGGCGCGCTCAGCAGACCGAGAGATAAACCTGCTGAGAGCAGCCACGCAACCGGCAAGTTTTCGTACATCCTTGACGCACTTCGGTGCTTCGATCTGCTCAATGGCCTTGATCTTGTCAGGATTGGCTTCAATTCCCCGCTGAGACACGAAGAACCCGAGAAGCTTGCCGGAGGGGACTCCAAACACACACTTCTCGGGGTTGAGCTTGAGGTTGATCTTGCGCAGATTTGCAAAGGTCTCGTCTAAATCTTGAATCAGAGTTGCCCTGTCCTTGCTCTTGACCACTATATCATCCATGTAGGCTTCCACATTTCTGTGTATTTGCGGCTCAAGAGCGACATGGACTACCCTTGCAAATGTTGAACCGGCATTCTTTAAACCAAAAGGCATCCGTATGAAACAGTACGTGCCACATGGAGTAATGAATGCGGTTTTCTCCTCATCCTCTTCTGCCATGAAGATTTGATGATATCCTGAGTATGCGTCAAGAAATGAAAGCAAATCACATCCGGATGTGGAGTCAACAATCTGGTCAATGCGCGGCAAGGGAAATGGGTCTTTGGGACAAGCTTTATTAACATCAGTAAAGTCAATACAAAGCCTCCATTTCCCGTTTGCCTTGCGCATGACTACATGATTGGCCAACCACGTAGGATGGAGCACTCCTCTGAAAAGGCCTGCTGCTTCCAATTTCTTTATCTCTTTTGCTATGAATTCTTGGCGCTCCACAGCTTGCTTCCTGACCTTCTGCTTGACGGGCCGCGCATGAGGACAAACGGCAAGATGGTGCTCAATTACTTTCATGGGAACACCGGGGATGTCGGATGGTTGCCACGCAAACACGTCGACATTCGCCCGCAGGAAAGCAATGAGCGCGCTTTCCTATTTAGGGTCGAGAGTGGCACTGATGGTGAAGGTACCACCAGTGCCGTCCTCCTTGGCGGACACCTTCTTGGTTTCTGGCGGAGCTGCCATTGCCTTCTTACACTTGCCGGTGGAGCTCGATGGTGCGTCCTCGACGGTAGCGTAGCACTCCAAAGAGGTGCGCTTGCCGGAGTGGGCATCAGAGCTCTTGCCGGACTTGGTCTTCTTCTTCCCCCTCAGAGCTTCAGCGGCAAGTGACTTGCGATCTGTTGCGGCTGCTGCTTCCCGGTAGATCTTGTCGGCGCAGATAAGAGCATCCTTCTTGTCGCGAGGGACAGAGATGACACTTATCGGGCCTGGCATCTTCAACATGTTGTATGCGTAGTGAGACGCTGCCATGAACTTGGCGACTGCTGGACGGCCTAGTATCCCATTGTAAGGCAATGGAAAATCCGCAATGTCAAAAGTGACCCTCTCAGTCCTGAAGTCCATCTCGCTGCCAAATGTTACCGGCAACGTGACCTTCCCTTTCGGCTTGCTCCTTCCCGGGTTGATTCCTTGGAATGTGCCGGTTTCTTCGAGCTCGCTGTCAGGGATCTGGAGTTTCTAGAGTACAGCGGAGGAGATCAGGTTCAAGCCGGCCCCGCTGTCAACTAGCATCTTAGTGACCTTGAGGTTGCGGATAGTTGGTGAAACCAACAACGGCAAGCACCCGACCGCAGTTGTGCGACCAGGGTGGTCCTCAATATCAAAGATGATAGGCGTGCTGGACCATTTCAGAAGCTTGCGCGATTCGACAGGTGGTTCTGCCGCATTGACTTCCCGTGCCCACTGCTTGAGTTGGCGGTGTGAAGTATGCAGAGAAGCACCGCCGTCAATGCACAAGACCTCTGTGGCTTTCTGGAACTTCTGCTCACTGGTCTCGACATCATCCATGTCTTCATCGTCGTCGTCGTCTTCATCCTTGTCACAGCCGCGGGGATGTCTGTCTCCTTGCCGCTGCTTGGCCTTGCCGCGGCGTCCTCACCGGCCGGCGCGCTTCTTGCCTGCTTCTCCAGTGCCTCCTTGGGCCCTCTCCTTGTCGCGCCGCTCGTACTCAGCTTTCTGTTGCTGGACAAGCTGCTCGACCTTCTTGCAACTCTGGAGGTCATGGCCCTTGGTGCGGTGGATCTTGCAGTACTGCTTGTCGGTGCTGTCCTGCTTGTCGGCGACTGCCACAGCCTGGCAGTTGGTGCATGCGGCAATCTCCTTGCCGGAGCTACCAACTTTGGCTTTCTTGGCGGCACCGTCGTTGCCGGGCTGCTCAACGACTAGCACCTCTTTGCCTTTCTTCTTCCTGTTATTGCGCCGCCGGTTTTTCTTTGCCGGGGCAGCATCCTCGCTGTCAGATCCTCCTGCTCTTGTATTCTCTCCGGGGAGTTTCCTCCCTTCCTCAGCACGTGCACACTTGTCGGCCAGGGCATAGAGCTCACTAACGTATCTGATACTGCACATTGCCATCTCGTCCCGCATCCTGCGGTTACGCACGTTCTGATGGAATGCGCTGATAACCGCGGCAGGGTGGATATCTGGGATGTTGCGCTATACACGGCTGAATCTCTGAATGTACTTGCGCAGGGGCTCTCCTTCCTTCTGGGCGAGCAGGTGAAGATCACTCTCTTGGCCATGAGGTTTGTGGCCGCCTGTAAAGGCGCCGACAAACTGATGGCATAAGTCTGCCCAAGAGGATATGGAGTTGTTCGGGAAATGCATGAGCCAGGACCTGACGTCGGGCTTGAGCACCAGCGGGAAGTAGTTGGCAAGGACCTTGTCGTCTCGCCCCCCGGCAGCTTGCACCGCAATGGTGTAGATGCTGAGGAACTCCGACGGGTGCGACTTGCCGTCATACTTCTCCGGTACATCTGGCTTGAAATTCTTCTGGCTGGGCCACTGGACTTGCCGCAGCTCACGGGTAAACGCAGGGCAACCTACCGCATACGGCAAGTCGCCTGGTTCCCCTGGCGCATGCATGTCGACAGAGGGCCCAGCGTGCTGGTCTGATTGACGCCGCGCTTCTCTTCGGCGCTCGATGCGTGTACGAGCGTCTTCTTGTTGTCCTTCGTCGAAAATTTGGCGCTGATCGCGGCGAGCTCGTGGATCTAATGACGCGGTGGAGTCGCTGTCGTGGTGGATCCAGCGAGTCGGTGATCTTGGCCTTCGGGGCGGAGAGTGCATGGTGGTTGCACCCCCACCGGTCTTGTCGCCACCGGCTCGCGCCTGGCTGACTTGCCGCGGCAGCGAAGTACTCGGCTGCCGTGGATTGTCGCCGTTGGCGAAGCCGATGAGGCTCTGAATGGTGGCCCTCCAGTCGTCGATCTTGTCCGCCGCTGGAGGGTAATCTAGGAGCAGTTGAGCTCGCGCCAAAGCTTCTGCTAGAGTGGCGGGCGGCGGCAGCGAACAGTGCGAGGAACGAGATATGCTCGGACTTCTAACTACGTTAGAAGGAGCAGTATCCCGCCCTGGCGACCGTGCCCCGCTCGTGCCAGCACGTTGGCGTGCATGCTGGTCCTGAGCACTCCGAGATCCACCAGCTCAATCTTGATCCAGCAAGCGTATGGTACCATGAGTATCATGACGCTGCCGGTCCCGCGCCCCCTGGGATGGACGCGGTGCGTGTACGGACGCCGAGGTCTTGGAGTGCGCCCGGTCGTTGTGGGAGCCGACTGCGCCGCCGATGTGCAGCGCAACCTGGTCCTTGGACCTGGCAGCATCGTGAGCTCGATCGTCGACGCCCGTTCCTCCGCCGGCGATGGTGGGCTCGGCGCGGACGGAGCAGCCGCCTCCGAAGCCTTCTTCTTCGGCGGCATGTCAATGAAGATGATGAAGATTTGGCTCGTGCGAACGCCGGATCAGGTTCACACAACCTCGACGCATCCCTAGCTGGCGCGCCAAAGATGTCGGGGGTGCTGATCCCTCGGACACCTATGGGACCATGGCGGACCGAGCCCCTTTCGGTTCGGCAGGGGGCGGAGAGAGCACGAAGAGCAGATCGAGGCGAAGCGCACGAGCACGCGATCAGTTTACCCAGGTTCGGGCCGCACGGATGCATAAAACCCTACTCCTGCTTTGTGTTTGTATTGATTTCTTGCTCGGGAGCGCGGTGTGCTACAGTACACTCCAGCAGCTAGCGAGACCGAGCGTAAGTGCGTTGTGTTGACCGACCCCCTCTACGTTGCGCATGGGCCTCCTTTTATATGCTCAAGGGGTCACCGACAGGTGGCAACGTAGACGAGGGTAAAAATGAAAAAGGCGTGGCGGTTGGCACCAGCGCCTACAACAGTGCATCATACCTAACCCTGACGGCAGGGGACAAGGGCATTAAATGGCTGTCTGCGTTGCCTAGACGGTGCAGAAAGGGACCGCCAGGGACGCCTCTGCTTGCCACGATGGCAATCTTGTCAGCGCCGACTGCCACCGTGTACCTCTGGCTGCATAGCTTCCTGCCACATACGCTCTGGAAGGGTCCCAGAGCGACACGTCGGTGGATGTGCTGGAGCGCAGGTACAGAGTGGAGGCTTGCCGCGGCAAGCGCCTTGCCGCGGTTGTTGTCTTGTCGCATCCGGGAGCTTGTCGCTCACCGGGCCTTGCCGGGACGCGTGGTGCGTCGCGGTAAGTTCCTTGAGATGCCTTGGTTGGCCTTCCCGGCAAGCTCCTCTTGTCGGGGTCTTGTCTCCTTCCCGACAAGCTCCTCTTGTCAGGGTCTTGGATACTTTGTTCTTGAATGGCTCCAAAGGAACCACGGAGGACCTTGGCGGTCACCCGGCAAGCCTTGCCGCGGGACGCTGCGACTGCCCGTGCACAAGTTCGGGATACTAGGGTACCCCTACTCTAGTACACCGACACATAGTCTCCATAATCCTTTCCTCACTGGGACAATGCTCTAATAATGATGATCATCACACTTCTATTTTCTTACAACTCAAGAATTACAACTCGATACTTAGGACAAGATATGACTCTATATGAATGCCTCCGGCGGTGTACCGGGATGTGCAATGACTCTTGAGCGACATGTATGAAAGAATTATGAACGGTGGCTTTGCCACAAATACAATGTCAACTACATGATCATGCAAAGCAATATGACAATGATGAAGCGTGTCATAATAAACGGAACGGTGGAAAGTTGCATGGCAATATATCTCGGAATGGCTATGAAAATGCCATAATAGGTAGGTATGGTGGCTGTTTTGAGGAAGATATATGGTGGGTTTATCGTAACGGCGAAAGTTGCGTGGTACTAGAGAGGCTAGCAATGGTGAAAGGGTGAGAGTGCGTATAATCCATGGACTCAACATTAGTCATAAAGAACTCAGATACTTATTGCAAAAGTCTATTAGTTATCAAAACAAAGTACTACACGCATGCTCCTAGGGGGATAGATTGGTAGGAAAATGCCATCGCTCGTCCCCGACCGCCAATCATGAGGAAGACAATCAATAAATAAATCATGCTCCGACTTCGTCACATAACTGTTCACCGTACGTGTATGCTACGGGAATCACAAACTTCAACACAAGTATTTCTCAAATTCACAACTAATCAACTAGCATGACTCTAATATCACCATCTCCATATCTCAAAACAATTATCAAGCATCAAACTTCTCCTAGTATTCAATGCACTTTATATGAAAGTTTTTATTATATCCCTCTTGGATGCCCATCATATTAGGACTAAATTCATAACCAAAGCAAATTACCATGCTGTTTAGGACTCTCAAAATAATATAAGTGACGCATGAGAGTTCATCTATTTCTATAAAATAAAACCACCACCGCGCTCTAAAAAGATATATGTGAAGCACTAGAGCAAATGACAAACTACCCCGAAAGATATAAGTGAAGATCAATGAGTAGTCGAATAATTATGAAACTATGTGAAGACTATCTAACATTTAAGAATTTCAGATCTTGGTATTTTATTCAAACAGCAAGCAAAACAACATAAAATGACGCTCCAATCAAAACACATATCATGTGGTGAATAAAAATATAGCTCCAAGTAAAGTTACCGATGAACGAAGACGAAAGAGGGGATGCCTTCCGGGGCATCCCCAAGCTTAGGCTTTTGGTTGTCCTTGAATTTTACCTTGGGGTGCCTTGGGCATCCCCAAGCTTAGTATCTTGCCACTCCTTGTTCAATAATCCATCGAATCTTTACCAAAAACTTGAAAACTTCACAACACAAAACTTAACAGAAAAGTCGTAAGCTCCGTTAGAATAAGAAAATAAATCACCACTTAGGTACTGTTGTGAACTCATTCTAAATTCATATTGGTGTAATATCTACTGTATTCCAACTCATGTATGGTTCATACCCTCTGATACTACTCATAGATTCATCAAAATAATTAAACAACACATAGAAAACAGAATCTGTCAAAAACAGAACAGTCTGTAGTAATCTGTAAGTAACGCAAACTTCTGGAACCTCAAAAATTCTAAAATAAATTGCTGGACGTGAGGAATTTATTTATTAATCATCTGCAAAACGATTTAACTAAATATCACTTTCCAGATAAAAATGGCAGCAGTTCTCGTGAGCGCTAAAGTTTTTGTTTTTATAGCAAGATTAAAAAGACTTTCCCCAAGTCTTCCCAACGGTTCTACTTAGCACAAACACTAATTAAACACAAAAAACACAACCAAAACAGAGGCTAGATAAATTAGTTATTACTAAACAGGAGCAAAAAGCAAGGAATAAAAATAAAATTGGGTTGCCTCCCAACAAGCGTTATCGTTTAACGCCCCTAGCTAGGCATGATGATTTCAACGATGCTCACATAAGAGATAAAAATTGAAACATAAAGAGAGCATCATCAAGCATATTACTAACACATTTAAGTCTAACCCTCTTCCTATGCATAGGGATTTTATGAGCAAACAACTTATGGGAACAATAGTCAACTAGCATAGGAAGGCAAACCAGGCATAACTTTGAAACTTTAAGCATATAGGGACGAAACTTGATATTATTGCAATTCCTACAAGTATATATTACTCCCTCATAATAATTTTCAGTAGAATCATGAATGAATTCAACAATATAACCATCACATAAAACATTCTTTCATGATCTACAAGCATAGAAAATTTACTACTCTCCACATAAGCAAAATTCTTCTCATTCGGAATAGTGGGAATAAACTCAACAAAATAATTATCATGTGAGGCATAATCCAATTTAAAACTAAAATCCTGATGACAAGTTTCATGGATATCATTATTATTTATAGCATACAAGTCATCACAATAATCATCATAGATAGCAACTTTGTGTCGGTGTACTAAAGTAGGGGTACCTTAGTATCCCGAACTTGTGCACGGGCTGTCGCAGCGACCCGCGGCAAGGCTTGCCGGGCGACCGCCAAGACCCTCCGTGGTTCCCTTGGGGCCATTCAAGAACAAAGTATCCAAGAGCAAAACAAGGCCCCGGCAAGAGGAGCTTGCCGGGAAGGAGACAAGACCCCGACAAGAGGAGCTTGCCGGGAAGGGAACGAGGCCCTGGCAAGAGGAGCTTGCCGGGAAGGAGACGAGACCCCGGCAAGAGGAGCTTGCCGGGAAGACAACCAAAGCATCTCAAGAAGCTCGCTGCAGTGCACTACGCGTCCCGACAAGACCCGGTGAGCAACAAGCTCCCGGATGCGACAAGGCAACATCCGCGGCAAGGCGCTTGCCGCGGCAAACTACTACTCCGCAGCCCGCGGTCCAGCTCACCCACCAACGTGTCGCTCTGGGACCTCTCCTGGCGTACGTGGCGGGAGGCTGTGCAGCCGGGGGCATGCGGTGGCAAGCAAGCGCTGACAAGATAGCCATCGTGGCAAACGGTGGCGTTCCTAGCGGTCCCTCTCTATACCGTCTAGGTGAGACAGACAGGCATTTAATGCCCTTGTCCCCTGCCGTCAAGGTTAGGTATGATACGACTGTAGCAGGCGGTGGCGCCAACTACCACCCCTTTTACATTTTTACCCTCACCTCTGTTGCCACATGTCGGTGTCCCCTTAGACATATAAAAGGAGGCCCATGCGCAACAGAGAGGGGGGGATAGCCATTCTCACGCTCGGTCTCGTCAGCTGCTTGAGTGTACTGTAGCACTCATCGCTCCCGAGCAAGAACTCAATACAACCACCAAAGCAGGAGTAGGGTTTTACGCATCCGTGCGGCCCGAACCTGCGTAAACCGATCGTCTCGCTCGTGCGTTCGCCTCGATCCGCTCTTTGTGCATCCACCGCCCCCTGCCGAACCGAAAGGGGCTCGGTTCGCCGATCCCCATAGGTGTGCGAGGGATCAGCAACCCCCGACATCTTTGGCGCGCCAGATAGGGGGTGCGTCGAGGTTGTGCGAACCTGATCCGGCATTCGCGCGAGCCGAATCTTCATCGTCTTCATCAACATGCCGCCGAAGAAGAAGGCTTCGGAGGTAGCCGCTCCGTCTGCGCCGAGCCCGCCATCGCCGGAGCGGACGGCTGGTGGAGCAGGCGCCGGCGGAAGAGCGGGCGCCGACGGGGAGACCCATGGCGCTGCCAGGTCCAAGGACCAGGTTGCGCCGCACGTCGGCGGCACGGTCGCCTCCCACAACGACCGCGCGCACTCCAAGACCTCGGCGTCCGTGCACGCACCGCGCCCGTCCCAGGAGGCGCGGGACCAGCAGCGTCATGGTACCCACGGTACCATGCGTCTGCTGGGCCAAGATCAAGCTGGCGGATCCCGGAGCGCTCAAGGCCAGCATGCACGCCAACATGCCGACACGAGCGTGGCACGGCCGCTTGGATGAGGTACTGCTCCTTCTAACGCAGTTAGAAGTCTAAGCATATCTCGCTCCTTGCACCGTTCGCCGCCGCCGCCCGCCACACCCTTCGCTCCAATCCATGCAGCAGAGGCAGTTATCCCCACGGAACTCGTATACCGGTCACCTCGAGTGCTCGCTTATGATGAGCTTGAGCAAGAGCAGCTGCAGCAAGATCGTCTTCAGGCTGCTGTGCACGCCGCTCGCTACCAGCAAGCTTTGCGCCGCTACCATAGCCGCAAAGTTAACGCCCGAAATTTCGAGGAAGGCGACCTTGTTTCTTTGGCGTGATCAGTCCGCCAAGATTTCCGACAAGTTGACGCCAAAGTGGGAAGGCCCTTACCGGGTGAAGCGAGTCGCTAGGCTTGGTGCTGTCCGCCTTGGGACCGAAGATGGCGTACCAGTGAGCAACTCCTGGAATATTGCGCATCTTCGCAAGCTTTGCCCGTGAGGCGCGGTTGTCGGACCCTGTCCGGCAACCACCCATTTGTACAAGTCTTGCCGCTGTGGCATGTAATCCTTTGTACAAAGCCGGGCGCAGACCCCATGCATAAAGATTATGTGCTCAGCAGATACCGCCGGTAAGCAAAAAAAATTGATGAGCCACAAGGCTCCATAACTTTATTTTCTCCTCTCTCTTTTCTATTAAGGAAAGCAAGGGTCCCTCGCGCACAAGCTTGCCGGGGGGGGGGGGGGGGGGGAAGGAGGAGGTAATGTGTGGACCGGCCGGCGCTCAAGAAGGTTCTGCCTTACCTGGAAAGCAAACAATAGAGAAAGATAAGTGCCAAAGTTTGAGCAATCAAATTTCCTTTAGATTTTTAAGTTATTTTCCTTGAACGCCCGTGCTTTGTATGGGAAACCTGGGCGCGGAGGAGCCGATTCGTAGCTAGTTGCGCCCTTACTGTTGTTTCGAGTCCGCTCAACAACTTAAGTGAGCTGCAACTAGCTCCGCGACAAGGTTTCTTGTCGGCCGCAGCACCGCCCACAGATCGCTGACGTTCCGCACTCAGCACTCGCGGCAAGCGTGCCCGCGCCGGCAAGTTCCCTATATGCGCAGGGTAAAAACATACAAAGGAAGGAGTCAAGTAAAGGAAATAACATAGCAATTAAATTTATAGAGTTATCTTCCTTCTTGCGTTCGTCCCTCGTATGGAAAACCTGTGTGCGGAGGAACCAACTCATATCTAGTCGTGCCCTTACTGTTGTTTCGAGTCTGCTCAACAACTTAAGTGAGCTGCGACTAGCTCTGCGACAAGGTTTCTTGTCGGCTGCGGCACCGCCAGCAGGGAACCAACTCGTAGCTAGTTGCGCCCTTACTGTTGTTTCGAGTCCGCTCAACAACCTAAGTAAGCTGCGACTAGCTCCGCGACGAGGTTTCCTGTCGGTTGCAGCACCGCCGGTAGGCTGCTGACGTTCCGTTGCTGATGTTCCGCACTCAACGCTCGCAGCAAAGGTGCTCGCACCGGCAAGTTCCCTAAAAGCGTAGGGTAAAATCATACAAGGGGAGGAAGCAAGTAAAGGAAATAACATAGCAATTACTAGCCAAGGATAGAGTATATTACAGAATACCTTGTCGCAGCTCTAACAGACTGTTTTTCATAACATGATTGACAGCGACAAGGAAAGAAGAAGATAAATGGCCTAGTCTACACGGTCGCCTTCGACCCTCCTGATTCCGCTCACCTTGTCCATGATAGGTGCGACAAGAGCCTTGAGCTCCTCCAGATCAGCATCTGGCGGCAGGCTTCGGAGGACGTTGTTGAGGCGGAGGCCTGGGTTGCGGAAGGCCACCTTCATCAGCAGCTGCTGGAGAGCTCCCGCGTAGATCTTGCGCGACTCGTCGGCAAGCTGTTTTGGGAGTTGCTGGAGCACCGTCGCCACGCCTTTGAAGAACAGAGTAAGCTTGGCGCTGGGTTGGAGGTTTTCGTCGAAGGAGTATGCGAGATCCACCATCCCCAACTGCGCCAGCTCCTTGTCGACATCCGCGGCGACGTCCACCAGACCCTCCGTCCAGTGCTCCACATCCTCCGACAAAGTCTTCCGGGCAGCGGCAGCCTTCGCCAGCAGCACCTTGCCGGCCCTGACCTCCTCCTTCAGGGCCGTCTCCTGCTCCTTGGTGCCGTCCAGGGATCTGGTCAGGGCCGCCAGCTTCACTTCGAGATCGGCGTTGGAGTTCTTGGCAGCGTCCAGTTCCTTGCCCTTCTCGGCAAAACGGGCCTGCAGCTCCGAATAGCTGTTGGCGTCCCTCTCATGCTCGAGCTTGAGCGCGGCAAGCTCGTCGCCGCTCGCCTTGAGGTCCGCCTCCAGCTGCGTCGCCTTCAGCTCCAGCTCAGCCTTGGCGGCCTCGACAGCTGCAGCGGCATCTTCGGCCTGCTTGACGGCTCCGCCAACTGCCCACTCGCGCGCGGCAAGTTCCTCCTCGTGGCTGTCGAGGTTGACCTTCCGCTGCGTCAAGTCACCCTCCTGCGAGGACAACTTCTCTGCGGCAAGCCGTTGGCGCTCTTCGAGGTCGGCCTTCTCGAGGAGGAAGGCCTGCTGCGCTTCGGCGAGTTGCTCCCGCTCCTTTGCCAGGGAGCGGAGAGCTTCCTGATTGGCGCCTCGGAGCTCTTCTGCGCGCTCCTCGATATCAGCGCCAGCCTTCGCCACAAGTGCTTCGTGGTACTCCAGCTTGGCATGCCGGGTGCGGTAGAGCGCCACTAGCTTCCGCAGCAGGCGCTCCTCTTCAGGATCACCGCTGCTGCTGCTTGGCGCGTCAACCAGCTTCAGCCCGGCAGAGGCAAGCACCTCTCCGTCCAGCATCTCCCCCTCGATCGGCGCCCTGGAGCTTGATGCCCAGGGGAGGCTGATGAAGATGTTCTCGCCGTCCTTCAAGTAGATGCCAGGCTGGGGCTCTTCGGAGCCCGCCGCAGCGGCAGCGGCGGAGGAGTCGGTGGTCGGAGCAGCGCCTGGCGCTCCTATGGCCTCTCGGTCGTCAGTACGACCGCCAGACTCCCCGCCCGCCTCCGCGTCGGCAGCCCTGGCAGCCTCCTCGCCGGCGCCAGCTGCTTCCTCGGCGGCGACCTCCGTCTCCATCGGCTCTACAGCAGATGGATCTGATGGCCGGCAGAGGGGAGAAGATTCAAGCAAAATTCGAGCAAAATCCAAGAGGAAGATCAAGAAGCCGAAGAAGCCAAGGGGAGTTTGGAAGCAAGGGAGTTACCTGTACCAGGGCCCGCCGCTATGGTCTCCGTCGTTGGAGGATCGCTGGCACGGTCCCTTGCCGGAGATCCTTGCCGGGCCGGGGGCTCCTCCCTTGCCGGAGTCTCCTCCCTCGCCGGGGGCTCCTCCCTTGCCAGAGTCTCCTCCCTCGCCGGGGGCTCCTCCCTTGCCGGAGTCTCCTCCCTCGCCGGGGGCTCCTCCCTTGCCGGAGACCTCTCCCTTGCCGGAGGACTCTCCCTTGGCGCTTCGGGAGCGGTCTCCAGGCTCCCCTGGTGAGGCTGCTCCGCTCCTGCACAAGTCAATAGACGAGTATCAGCATAACAAGGATCCTCGTGCGCACCCAACAGCGGGAAGTAAACAAGACGCTTACGCTGGGGGCTGCTCTGGAGATCAGCCATTGGGTCCGACAAGTTGGTCTCGGGCGCGTCCCCTGCCGATGTGGTGGGCTCGTCCTCAATGACGATCACCGGCGCCTTGGCCCTCTTTGCCGCTCTCTGGGCCAGAGTCCTGAAAAGGAACGGATTCAGAGAAAGACAAGTGAGATACAAGACAAAGCAGCAAGGATTGAAGAATTGCAAGTACAATAAGAAGAACTTACTCCTCTTCCTCTTCCTCGTCGGAGCTAAACGCGGAGAAGTCAAAGTCCAGCCCACGTCTGGCGCAGGAAGGAGGAGGGGTAGGCTCCCTTGGTCTCTTGGCGGGAGCAGAGGCGGCAGCCCGGGAAGATCCCGCTCCGGTTGCAGCGGCAGCATGGAGCGCTCCCGCGGCGGTGGTGCTTGCCGCGGTGGAGCGCGTCATGCGACGCGGCGACTGTTGATCTGCCTGCCGCCTTGCTACATCCCCGGCCTTGCGGAGACGCCTTCTTGGTGGAGACGGAGGCGCAGCCAGCGGCGGGCTGTCGAAAGACGAATTGGAGGAAGAGTCGATCTCCAGCGAGTGGCTCGCATCCCCGACAGGCTCGCTCGGCTCGGCACCACTCCCTGCAAGATCTTCCTTGCCGGCAAGTTCCTCTTGCCGGGCGAGCTCTTTCTTGCCGAGGAACTCCTCTTGCTCGGCACGGGTTTTTGCCTCTTCTGCCGCCGCTTCCTCCAGAGTAAATCCAAATTCGCCTGCCGCTGCGGTTGCCGCTGCCTCTTCCAACATGCTGGCGATGTACGCCAGTTCCGCCTCGGTGGTGTCGCGGGTGAGGCCGTCCTTCTCGTCGGCGCGGATTGGCACTTCCACCAAGTCGTCAAAGAACTGCTGCACGACCTCGTCTGTGTGCTCTTGCCAAGTTGGCTCGATTCCGTGCGAGTCGCACAACGGCATCATCACTCGGATGCGGTCGAGCGCAGAATTGTTGCACAAAGGGACGACACCCTGCGGCACTCTGAAGACTTCGGGATGATCCGAATCGTATTTGAAGAGCTCCTGTAGTACTCCGTTGAGCTCAAGCACGGTGAAATTGTAGTTGAGGCCTGGGCGCAGCCTCATGACGTCTGCCGCGTTCTTGAACTCCCAAGCAAGCCTCCCCCGTTCCTGCAGGGGAGCGATGCGGCGACGAAGAAAGTCTGCGCCGACGGCCCCTACAGTGAGTCTGGCAAGCCTAAGGCACTGGATCCTGGTGATAGCAATCTGCAGCCTGCCGTCCTCCGGGGCCACGTTGCTCCAGTCACTGCCGCGCACCGCTGCTGCTTGACGCCGGACGGTGAATGGCTGCGGGCTCTCCTCAACAATCCAGCACCAGTCTGCTCTCCACTCCTCCCACTTGCCGCGGAACTCCCCCTCTAGATAAGTTTCCTTCTTGCCGGCTCTTGAGACCCAGGCGATTCCGCCGGACAAAGTCTCTCCTCTCTCTACCCGAGGGATAAAGAAATGGCGGAAGAGAGCTACACTAGGGTGGACTCCGACAAAGTTTTCGCAAAGGTGTGCGAAAACTGCCATGGTAAGGACGGCGTTGGGGGTGAAGTCGAGGAGGTAGAAGCCATATGTGTTCATAATATCACAAAAGAACTCGGAAAAGGGCGGGCAGAGCCCGCAGTAGAAGAACACGGCAAAGAAAGGGTACCCGTCTGGAGCCGTCTCGTGGGCTGCAGCCGGAAGCACCTTGGTCCGCGGGTGAGCTCGCGTCTCCGCCGACCAGAACAGGTAATACCGCTCCCGCAACGCCTTCGCGCCGAGCTTAGGGGGGAAGATGGCTCGCTCCTTCCGCATCACCGCGAGACGCTGCGCCTCGGTCGACTTCACTGCCTTCCCCTTGTCGCCCTTTGGAGCCATGGAGAAGGTGGTGGAGGAGGCCGACGGTGGTGGTGGTGCTGGTGGTAATGGGGGATAGCAGGGCGCTGCTCTCTTGTTGCTTTGAGAAGACAGGGAGCGGCGGAGGTTTTGAGAATGGAAGCAGCAATGGGAAGATGGCGCCGTACCCCTGTTTCCTCTGCTTATAAAGAGGGGGGGGGGACGTTTCGCCGTCACGAATAAACAACTACCCACGATTCCGCCCACCACGCCTCCACGCCCGCAAACCGTCCCCTTTTACCGCGACGTGACGCATGCGCGTGGAGGCGCAGCCCCGCGCACGCCGCCCACGTCACGCACGGTGCCGCGATCGACGCGTGCCGTTTGGGGAAGGCGCGGTGGGTGCGGAGTGAGTTATGGCGTGCCCGTGCACTGTTTTGGGCCTGGCCCAACAGCGCTCGGCACCGTGTATGGCCCAGGCCCGGGGGCTCCTGTCGGTGTACTAAAGTAGGGGTACCTTAGTATCCCGAACTTGTGCATGGGCAGTCGCAGTGACCCGCGGCAAGGCTTGCCGGGCGACCGCCAAGACCCTCCGTGGTTCCCTTGGGGCCATTCAAGAACAAAGTATCCAAGAGCAAAACAAGGCCCTGGCAAGAGGAGCTTGCCGGGAAGGAGACAAGACCCCGGCAAGAGGAGCTTGCCGGGAAGGGAACGAGGCCCCGACAAGAGGAGCTTGCCGGGAAGGAGACGAGACCCCGGCAAGAGGAGCTTGCCGGGAAGACAACCAAAGCATCTCAAGAAGCTCGCTGCGGCGCACTACGCGTCCCGACAAGACCCGGTGAGCAACAAGCTCCCGGACGCGACAAGGCAACATCCGCGGCAAGGCGCTTGCCGCGGCAAACTACTACTCCGCAGCCCGCGGTCCAGCTCACCCACCAACGTGTCGCTCTGGGACCGCTCCTGGCGTACGTGGCGGGAGGCTGTGCAGCCGGGGGCATGCGGTGGCAAGCAAGCGCTGACAAGATAGCCATCGTGGCAAACGGTGGCGTTCCTAGCGGTCCCTCTCTGTACCGTCTAGGTGACACAGACAGGCATTTAATGCCCTTGTCCCCTGCCGTCAGGGTTAGGTATGATACGACTGTAGCAGGCGGTGGCGCCAACTACCACCCCTTTGACATTTTTACCCTCACTTCTGTTGCCACATGTCGGTGTCCCCTTAGACATATAAAAGGAGGCCCATGCGCAACAGAGAGGGGGGGATAGCCATTCTCACGCTCGGTCTCGTCAGCTGCTTGAGTGTATTGTAGCACTCATCGCTCCCGAGCAAGAACTCAATACAACCACCAAAGCAGGAGTAGAGTTTTACGCATCCGTGCGGCCCGAACCTAGGTAAACCGATCGTCTCGCTCGTGCGTTCACCTCGATCCGCTCTTTGTGCATCCACCGCCCCCTGCCGAACCGAAAGGGGCTCGGTCCGCCGATCC
Source organism: Triticum monococcum (assembly GCA_034509565.1). Lineage (NCBI taxonomy): Eukaryota > Viridiplantae > Streptophyta > Magnoliopsida > Poales > Poaceae > Triticum > Triticum monococcum. The sequence goes on from CM067846.1 coordinate 618,299,091, forward strand.
CCATAGGTGTGCGAGGGATCAGCAACCCCCGACACTTTGTTCTCATAATCAATTGGAACCTCTTCCGAAATAGTGGATTCATCACAAAATAAAGTCATGACCTCTCCAAATCCACTTTCATCAATATAATCATCATAAATAGGAGGCATGCTCTCATCATAATAAATTTTCTCATCAAAACTTGGGGGACAAAAAATATCATCTTCATCAAACATAGCTTCCCCAAGCTTGTGGCTTTGCATATCATTAGCATCATGGATATTCAAGGAATTCATACTAACAGCATTACAATCATGCTCATCATTTAAATATTTACTGCCAAACATTATAATGCATTCTTCTTCTAGAAGTTGAGCACAATTATCGGGATCCTTATTTTCACGAAAGATATTAAAAAGATGAAGCATATGAGGTATCCTCAATTCCATTTTTTCTAGTTTTCTTTTATATACTAAACTAGTGATAAAACAAGAAACAAAAAGATTCAATTGCAAGATCTAAAGATATACCTTCAAGCGCTAACCTCCCCAGCAACGGCGCCAGAAAAGAGCTTGATGTCTACTACACAACCTTCTTCTTGTAGACGTTGTTGGGCCTCCAAGTGCAGAGGTTTGTAGGGCAGTAGCAAATTTCTCTCAAGTCGATGACCTAAGGTTTATCAATCCGTAGGAGGCGTAGGATGAAGATGGTGTCTCTCAAGCAACCCTGCAACCAAATAACAAAGAGTATCTTGTGTCCCCAACACACCCAATGCAATGGTAAATTGTATAGGTGCACTAGTTCGGCGAAGAGATGGTGATACAAGTGCAATATGGATCGTATATATATGTTTTTGTAATCTGAAAATATAAAAACAGCAAGGTAACTGCTACATCTTGAGCTTGCGTTGGTTTTCCCCGAAGAGGAAGGGATGATGCAGCTGAGTAGCGTAAGTATTTCCCTCAGTTTTTTAGAACCAAGGTATCAATCCAGTAGGAGCCCATGCTCAAGTCCCTCGTCCTTGCACAAAGTGATAGCTACTCGCAACCAACGCGATTAGGGGTTGTCAATCCCTTCACGGTCACTTACGAGAGTGAGATCTGATAGATATAATATTTTGGTATTTTTGGTATAAAGATGCAAAGTAAAAAGTAAAGGCAAAGTAAAAAAGCAAAACAAGATTAAAGTTATGGAGATTGATATGATGAGAATAGACCCGGGGGGCATAGGTTTCGCTAGTGGCTTCTCTCAAGAGCATAAGTATTCTACGGTGGGTGAACAAATTACTGTTGAGCAATTGACAGAATTGAGCATAGTTATGAGAATATCTAGGCATGATCATGTATATAGGCATCAGGTCCATGACAAGTAGATCGAAACGATTCTGCATCTACTACTATTACTCCACTCATCGACCGCTATCCAACATGCATCTAGAGTATTAAGTTAAAAACAGAGTAACACCTTAAGCAAGATGACATGATGTAGAGAGATAAATTCATGCAATATGAAATAAACCCCATCTTGTTATCCTCGATGGCAACGATACAATGCGTGCCTTGCTGGCCCTTCTGTCACTGGGTAAGGACACCGCAAGATCGAACTCAAAGCTAAGCACTTCTCCCATGGAAAGAACTACCAATCTAGTTGGCCAAACCAAACGGATAATTCGAAGAGACTTGCAAAGATAACCAATCATGCATAAAAGAATTCAGAGAAGATTTAAATATTATTCATAGATAGACTTGATCATAAACCCACAATTCATCGGTCTCAACAAACACACCGCAAAAAGAACATTACATCAAATACATCTCCACAAGAGAGGGGGTGAACTTTGTATTGAGATTCCAAGAGAGAAAAGAAGCCATCTAGCTACTAACTATGGACCCGAAGGTCTGAGGTAAACTACTCACACTTCATCGGAGGGGCTAGGATGATGTAGAAGCCCTCCGTGATGACGCCCTCTTTCGGCGGAGCTCCAGAGCAGGCCCCAAGATGGGATCTCGTGGATACAGAAAGTTGCGGCGGTGGAATTAGGTTTTTGGCACTTCTTCTGATCGTTTGGGGGTACGTGTGTATATATAGGAGGAAGAAGTACGCCGGAGGAGCAACGAGGGGCCCATGAGGCAGGGGGCGTGCCCTAGGGGGGGCGGCCCCCACCCTCGTGACCGCCTCTTTTGTTACTTGGAGCGGGGTCCAAGTCTCCTGGATCACGTTCGGTTAGAAAATCACGTTCCCGAAGATTTTATTCCGTTTGGACTCCGTTTGATATTCCGTTTCTTCGAAACACTGAAATAGGCAAAAAATAGCAATTCTAGGCTGGGCCTCCGGTTAATAGGTTACTCCCAAAAATAATATAAAAGTGGAAAATAAAGCCCAATATAGTCCAAAACAGTAGATAATATAGCATGGAGCAATCAAAAATTATAGATACGTTGGAGACGTATCAGGCATCCCTAAGCTTAATTCCTGCTCGTCCTCGAGTAGGTAAATGATAAAAAGAGAATTTTTGATGCGGAGTGCTACTTGGCATAATTTCAATGTAAATCTTCTTAATTGTGGTATGAATATTCAGATTAGAAAGATTCAAGAAAAAAGTTTATATTGACATAAAAATAATAATACTTCAAGCATACTAACAAAGCAATTATGTCTTCTCAAAAATAACATGGCCAAACAAAGTTATCCCTACAAAATCATATAGTCTGGCTATGCTCCATCTTCACCACACAAAGTATTTAAATCATGCACAACCCCGATGACAAGCCAAGCAATTGTTTCATACTCTAACTTTTTCAAAACTTTTTCAATCTTCACGCAATACATGAGCGTGAGCCATGGATATAGCACTATAGGTGGAATGGAATGGTGGTTGTGGAGAAGACAAAAAGGAGAAGATGGTCCCACATCAACTCGGCGTATCAACGGGCTATGGAGATGCCCATCAATAGATATCAATGTGAGTGAGTAGGGATTGCCATGCAACGGATGCGCTAGAGCTATAAATGTATGAAAACTCAACAAAAGAAATTAAGTGGGTGTGCATCCAACTTGCTTGCTCACGAAGACCTAGGGCAATTTTGAGGAAGCCCATCATTGGAATATACAAGCCAAGTTCTATAATGTAAAATTCCCACTAGTATATGAAAGTGACAACATATGAGACTCTCTATATGAAGAACATGGTGCTACTTTGAAGCACAATATATGAGACTTGCTATGTCATGGCGCTACTTTGAAGCACAAGTGTGGAAAAAGGATAGTAGCATTGCCCCTTTTTATTTATTTTCTTTTTTTGGCCTTCTTTTTTTCTTTGGCCTTTCTTTTTTTTATTGGGACAATGCTCTATTGAATGATGATCATCACACTTTTATTTATTTACAACTCAATGATTACAACTCGATTCTAAAACAAAGTATGACTCTATATGGATGCCTCCAGCGGTGTACCGGGATATGCAATGAATCAAGAGTGACAAGTATGAAGAAATTATGAACGGTGGCTTTGCCACAAATACTATGTCAACTACATGATCATGCTAAGCAATATGACAATGATGAATGTGTCTTGATGAACTAGGTGGTGGAAAGTTGCATGGCAATATATCTCGGAATGGCTATGGAAATGCCATAATAGGTAGGTATGGTGGCTGTTTTGAGGAAGGTATATGGTAGGTGTATGATACCGGCAAAAGGTGCGCAGTATTAGAGAGGCTAGCAAAGGTGGAAGGGTGAGAGTGCGTATAATCCACGGACTCAACATTAGTCATAAAGAACTCATATACTTATTGCAAAAATCTAGAAGTTATCAAAGCAAAGTATTACGCACATGCTCCTAGGGGGGTAGATTGGTAGGAAAAGACCATTGCTCGTCCCCGACCGCCACTCATAAGGAAGACAATCAATAAACAAATCATGCTCCGACTTCGTTACATAACGGTTCACCATACATGCATGCTACGGGAATCACAAACTCTAACACAAGTATTCTTTAAATTCATAACCACTCAACTAGCATGACTTTAATATTATCACCTCCATATCTCAAAACAATTATCATGCTTCAATCTTTTCTTAGTATTCAATACACTCAAAAGAAAGTTTCACAAATCTTGAATACCAAGCATATTATTATTAAGCAAATTACCATGCTATTAAGAGACTCTCAAAATAATTTAAGTGAAGCATGAGAGATCAATAGTTTCTTTAAAACAAATCCACCACCATGCTCTAAAAGATCTAAGTGAAGCACACCGAGCAAAATTATAATGCTCAAAAGATATAAGTGAAGCACATAGAGCAAAATTACTTAGCTCACAAGATATAAGTGAAGCACATAGTGCAAAACTACTACGCTCAAAAGATATAAGTGAAGCACATAGAGTAGTCTATCAAATTTTAATTCATGTATGGCTCTCTCAAAAGGTGTGTACAGCAAGTATGATTGTGGAATACTAAGACACAAGGACACAAATAATACAAGACGCTCCAAGCAAAACACATATCATGTTGGTGAATAAAAATATAGCTCCAAGTAAATTACCGATGGAAGTGGACGAAAGAGGGGATGCCTTCCGGGGCATCCCCAGGCTTTGACATCTTGGTGTCCTTGGATTATCTTGGGGGTGCCATGGGAATCCCCAAGCTTAGGCTCTTGCCACTCCTTGTTCCATCATCCATCAAAAGAATTCACCCAAAACATGAAAACTTCACAACACAAAACTCAAAATAGAAAACTCGTGAGCTCCGTTAGCGAAAGAAAACAAAATAACACTTCAAGGTACTGTAATAAACTCATTTTTTATTTATATTTGTGTTAAACCTACTGTATTACAACTTCTCTATGGATTATAAACTATTTTACTAGACATAGATTCATCAAAATAAGCAAACAACACACGAAAAACAGAATCTGTCAAAAACAGAACATTCTGTAGTAATCTGTAGCTAAAGCAAGATCTGGAACCCCAAAAATTCTAAAATAAATTTCTAGACATGAGGAATTTATCTATTAATCATCTTCAAAAAGAATTAACTAAATAGCACTCTTCAAATAAAAATGAAAGCAGTTCTCGTGAGCGCTGAAGTTTCTGTTTTTTACAGCAAGTTGAACAAGACTTTCCCCAAGTCTTCCCAACGGTTCTACTTGGCACAAACACTAATGAAACACAAAAAACACAACCAAAACACAGGATAAATAATTTATTTATTACTAAACAGGAGCAAAAAGCATGGAATAAAAATAAAATTGGGTTGCCTCCCAACAAGCGCTATCGTTTAACGCCCCTAGCTAGGCATAAACGCGAGGATAGATCTAGGTATTGCCATCTTTGGTAGGCAATCCATAAGTGGCTCTCATGATAGTTTCATATGGTAATTTTATTTTATTTCTTGGGAATTGTTCCATGCCCTTTTTTAATGGAAATTGAAATCTAATATTCCCTTCCTTCATATCAATAATCGCACCAAACGTTCTAAAGAAAGAGTCTACCAAGAATAATAGGGCAAGAAGGATTGCAATCTATATCAAGAACAATGAAATCTACGGGCACATAATTCCTATTTGAAACAATAAGAACATCATTAATCCTTCCCATAGGTTTCTTAATAGTGGAATCCGCAAGATGCAAGTTTAGAGAGCAATCATCAAAATTACGGAAATCTAGTAAATCACACAAAGTCTTGGGAATAGTAGAGACAATAAGCACCCAAATCACACAAAGCATAAAACTCATGATCTTTAATTTTAATTTTAATAGTTGGCTCCCACTCATCATAGAGTTTTCTAGGGATAGAAACTTTCAACTCAAGTTTTTCTTCATAAGATTACATCAAGGCATCAACAATATGTTCGGTGAAGGCTTCATTTTGACTATAAGCATGTGGAGAATTTAGCATGGATTGAAACAAGGAAATACAATCAATTAAAGAGCAACTTTCATAATTAAATTCCTTGAAATCCAATATAGTGGGTTTAGCAACATCTAGATTTTTATTTCTTTCAATCCCACTTTCATCAATTTCATCATTAAGATCTAAATACTCCGAATTTTTAGAACGCCTTCTAGGTAAAGGAAGATCATATTCAGTTTCATCAAGATTCATTGTCGGGGGTGTCTGATCCCTCGCACACCTATGGGGATCGGCGAACCGAGCCCCTTGTGGTTCGGCAGGGGGCGGTGGATGCACAAAGAGTAGATCGAGGCGAAACACACGAGCGAGACGATCGATTTACCCAGGTTCGGGCCGCACGGATGCGTAAAACCCTACTCCTGCTTTGGTGGTTGTATTGAGTTCTTGCTCGGGAGCGGCGAGTGCTACAGTACACTCAAGCAGCTGGCGAGACCGAGCGTGAGAATGGCCGTCCTCCCTCCATTGTTGCACATGGGCCTCCTTTTATATGTCTAAGGGGTTACCAACATGTGGCAACAGAGGTGAGGGTAAAATGTAAAAGGGGTGGTAGTTGGCGCCACCGTCTGCTACAGTCACATCCTACCTAACCCTGACGGCAGGGGACAAGGGCATTAAATGCCCGTCTGTGTCGCCTAGACGGGGTGGAAAGGGACCGTCAGGGGCGCCACTGTTTTCCACGATGGCTCCTTGTCAGTGTCTGCTTGCCACCGCATGCCCCCGGCTGCACAGCCTCCCGCCACGTGCGCCAGGAATGGTCCCAGGGCGACACGTTGGTGGGTGAGCTGGAGCGCGGGCTGCGGGGTAGTAGCTTGCCGCGGCAAGCGCCTTGCCGCAGATGTTGCCTTGTCGCGTCTGGGAGCTTGTTGCTCACCGGGTCTTGTCGGGGCGCGCGGAGCGCCGCAGTGATCTTCTCGCGATGCTTGGGTTGGTCTTCCCGGCAAGCTCCTCTTGCCGGGGTCTTGTCTCCTTCCCGGCAAGCTCCTCTTGCCGGGGCCTTGTTTTCTTCCCGGCAAGCTCCTCTCGCCCGGGTCTTGTCTCCTTCCCGGCAAGCTCCTCTTGCCGAGGCCTTGTTTTGCTCTTGGATACTTTGTTCTTGAATGGCTCCAAAAGGAACCATTGAGGGTCTTGGCGGTCGCCCGGTAAGCCTTGCCGTGGGTCACTACGATTGCCCGTGCACAAGTTCGGGCTACTAAGGTACCCCTACTTTAGTACACCGATAGGAGCCCCCGGGTGTGGGCCATACACGGTGCCGAGCGCTGTTGGGCCAGGCCCAAAACAGTGCACGGGCACACGCGGCCTATGGCACGCCATAACTGATTCTGCACCCACCGCGCCCTCCCCGAACGGCACGCGTCAAACGCGGCGTCGTTGGAGAGATCGTGGGCGGTTTTCGAGGTGCCCACTCCTCACGATCACGGGGTGGGGAGAGGCCGCCCCATCCATCGCCTCAGTTCTGCACGCCTGCCACGTGGCTCCCATGCACTTGGGGCTGCGGACGGCGGAGGCGAGAAACGGGGCCGCCGTGGGTCGAGGCAGCGGGCCGGCCCCAGCTCCCTGTCTTCCCGCGTCCTGATTCGCTGAGCGGGGCGGCCGAGCCCCCACCTCGCTCCTTTATAAAGAGCGGGAGGGGAGGACGGAAGCCTGCATTCTCTCGTCATCTCCTCCCTTCAGCTTCTGCTCCCCTTCCTCCCATTCGCCATGGAGAAAGGGAACCCAGGTCCTTCATCAGTGGCGGCGAGGGTTGCCGCCAGATAGCGCCTCCCTCCCTCTCCCGCACCCATGGTGGCGGAGCCAGCCGCAAGGGGAAGAGGGAGGGGGCGAGGTCGTGGATGAGGTCGAGGACGAGGCTGCGGCGCTCGGGGAAGAGGCGGACGAGGCGGCGCGTCGACTTCGCCTCCGCCGGCGGCTCTTCTTCCCGCGGTGGCCCATGCTGGGGACGACCCTTGTGAGTTCTTCGTCAGGCTGCGCCGAGCGCCTCGTCGTCGCCTCCGACTCCCAGATCCGTTTGCTGAAGTGGTGGAGTTGGACCCGCCCGAGACGCTGAGGCTACACATGAGGGGTTGTGGAATCAGCGGCACGCGAGTCCGCGTTCAATTCCCAGCTCCCGGTGTGATGTATCTTGGCCAAGGGTGGAAGACATTCGCCCGCATCCACAGCTTGATGCCGAGGCTCACCCTCCACTTTATGTTGGTGGAGGGCGATCTCCTCTCCGTCAAGGTCTTCGGGTGCTTCAGCGTCCGGGCCCGGTGCTGCGTAGAGAGCTCCTCTGATAGCGAAGGCTCCTCCTCGAGCGAGAGTGACGAGGAGGGGAGCGACAACGACGACGAGGGGAGCGGGCGACAAGATGGCGGGTCCGATTAGGTGTCGGGCGCCGCTCCGTGCGGCACCGGCAACCCCATCATCGGTGTCGCCGGCTCCTTGAACTTCCCGGGGGCGTCTCCTTGGGCGGCTGGCGTAGGGAGGCTGTGGAAGAGGAAGAGGGGCCGGCGGCAGGGCCGTCAGGTCGGAGTACGATGGCGTGGTGCCCTCGACAGCATGCTGATGTCCTGCCGACTCGTCTTCGAGCCCTGTTTCTGACGCCGCCATCACCGTCCAGCCTTGACGGCCCCCGGGATGTTCTCTTGGTGTCTTCTGGCACCCGTAGTTCGCCTAGGTGCTCCTTTTGCCCTTCTCGCCTCCTTGACCTACCTCCTGAAAAGAGGGACAGGAAAAGGATTATGGGCATCTTATCTTTTTAATTTGTAAGCCTTCGGGCCTTAGCTGCATTTAAAACTTGTAATCCTCTCTTTCATGTTTTTCATTCTCTATGGACTATACCTCCGTGGAATGTTTTTAATGAAAAGGGGATGTTTGCCGGGTCATTTGTCTCGCGGGTAGAACCCACGCCAAGGAGCAAATCCTTAGTATCTTTCAGATAGACACTCCTTCCCCGGCAACATGCCCTGCCGTCCTCCCACGCCGCTCGACCTTTCTCACGCTTTTGGCGGAGGCAGGGACGAGGCGGGTGCGGCCCCTCGTTTCCTCCCTTTGCTGCCACGACTATGACCAAAACTTGGCCCTGGGGCCCCAGGGCCCAGAGCTAAGGGAGCACGGTAGCTCTCGGGAAGAAACGAGGCTTCGTATCCCCAGTCCATAAGAGAATGCACGAAGAGGGATGAAAGACTTATCTAAGACTGCAGCCCCCGGCAACCCTGGCTTGCCGTGGGCGAACCTTGGAGCTTGCAGCCCCCGGCAACACTGACTTGCCGGGGTCTAGATGCCGGCGCGTCCTTCTTCTCTTTTTCGTCCTTGTGCGGTCCGGCAAGGATATGCAAGTCCTGTGAACCAATGGAAACGAAAGCAAAGGGAAGGGACGCACACTAGACCTCTAAGTTAGGGGTTAGCTGCTGTTAGGCACTATCAACCCTAACCGAGGACTCGACTCGACCTAGCATGCATGCTGTAACTCTGGGCGCCAGCGCTTCATTATCTTGTGCTCAGGGTCTGCGCCTGGCTTTGTACAAAGGATTACATGCAACAGCGGCAAGACTTGTACAAAAGGGTGGTTGCCGGACAGGGTCCGACAACCGCGCCTTACGGGTAAAACTTACGAAGAAGCTCGATATTCCAGGAGTTGCTCACGGTACGCCATCTTCGGTCTCAAGGCGGACAGCGCCAGGCCTGGTGACTCGTTTCACCCGGTAAGGGCCTTCCCACTTCGGCGTCAACTTGTTGGAATTCTTGGCGGACTGAACACGCCGAAGAACAAGGTCGCCTTCCTCGAGACTCCTGGCGTTAACTTTGCGGCTATGATAGCGGCGCAAAGCTTGCTGGTAGCGAGCGGCTCACACAGCAGCCTGGAGACGATCTTCCTCAAGGAGCAGCGCGTCATCTTGCCGCAACCGCTCTTGCTCAAGCTCATCATAAGCGAGCACTCGAGGTGACCCATATACGAGTTGCGTGGGGATAACTGCCTCCGCTCCCTAGAATAGAGCGAAGGGTGTCTGCCCGGTGGCTCGATTTGGCGTCGTCCTGATCGACCAAAGAGCCACCGGCAGCTCCTCGATCCAGTTGCGTCCGCGCTTGTGCAGCCTGTCAAAACTTCTGGTCTTGAGCCCGCGCAGCACTTCAGCATTTGCCCTCTCCGCTTGACCGTTGCTTCTCGGATGAGCAACAGAAGCGAAGAAGACCTTGGCGCCAAGATCTTGGACGTACTGCATGAAGGCACGGCTCGTAAATTGTGTACCGTTGTCGGTAATTATCCTGTTAGGGATTCCGAAACGGCAAACAATCGACCTGAAGAATTTGATCGCGGACTGCGCCGTCACCTTCCTCACTGGTTCAACTTTCGGCCACTTTGTGAACTTGTCGATTGCAATGTACAAGTACTCAAAGCCCCCGACTGCTCGGGGGAAGGGGCCGAGGATGTCGAGCCCCCAGACCGAAAATGGCCAGGATAAAGGGATCGTCTGGAGAGCTTGAGCTGGCTGGTGTATCTGCTTGGAATGGAACTGGCACGCTTCACACTTGGTTACTTGTGCAGTTGCATCCTGGAGGGCTGTCGGCTAGAAGAAGCCTTGCCGGAATGCTTTCCTGACAAGAGCTCTTGCGCCAATGTGGTGACCACATATGCCGCCGTGTATCTCTGCCAACAGCTTCTGTCCGTCTTCCCGGGGAATACACTTCAATTTCACACCGTTGAGTCTTCTTCTGTACAGTGTGTCGTCGACAAACTGGTACATACTAGACTGTCGGGCTACTCTTTCCGCTTCTTCTGGCTCTTCGGGAAGTTCTCCTGCCTGAAGGAAACGGACAATCTGCTGCGCCCATGTTGGAGCCTGTGGCTCGACAACAAGGACTAAAGGCACATCTGCTACTGCGGGAACGTCCGCTTCTACGGCAAGAGCTTGCGGCTCTGCCGGAGCTTGACGTTCCCCGGCAAGCTTGCCGGAGCAGAGCTTGGCGGGAGTGTCTGCTGCAACGGAACAAACCCTGGGGTTTGCCGGAGTAGAATGCTCCTCAGCACTCCTGGCGTCGACCATGGGGACCTTCTTGGCGGTGGATTCGGGGAGCTCTGCCGGAAGATAGTCACCGGAGATCAACTTCCTCTTCTTGCTCTGTCTAGTTGATGGTGTTACGGATGGCTGAGTCAGCTTGAGCACAAAGATCCCTGGTTCCACAGGTAACTTAAGTGCTGCGCACTTTGACAGGCCGTCGGCAATGTCGTTCTCGGCTCTTCGAACATGTTCCATTTGCAGGACGTCAAAGCGCTCTTCCAGCTTCCTCACTTCATCAACGTAAGCTTCCATCAACGGACTCTGGTAATCCTTGTTGACTTGGCAGACGACAAGCTGCAAGTCACCCCTGACAATGAGTTTCTTGATCCCAAGTTCTGCCGCGATCCTGAGACCGGCAAGCAAGCCCTCATACTCTGCAGTATTGTTTGTCGCTTGCTCCTTGGGAAAGTGCATCTGGACTACGTACTTGAGGTGCTCTCCGGTGGGTGCGACAAGCAGTACACCAGCACCGGCGCCTTGCAGCGAGAAGGCACCGTCAAAGTACATTAGCCACTCTTTGCTTGCTTCCTTGGCGGGGATGCTTGTCTCTGGAATTTCTTCGTCTGGAGTTGGTGTCCACTGGACTTGCCGCAGCTCACGGGTGAATGCAGGACAACCCGCCGCGTACGGCAAGTTACTTGGTTCTCCGGGTGCATGCACGTCAACAGAGGGCCCAGCGCGCAGGTCTGATTGATGCTACGCTTCTCTTCGGCGCTCGATGCGTGTTCGAGCGTCTTCTTGCTGTCTCTCATGAAGAACTTGGCGTTGATCGCGACGAGCTCGCGGATCTGACGACACGGTGGAGTAGCTGTCGAGGTGGATCCGGTGAGTCGGCGATCTCGGCCTTCGGGGCGGAGAGTGCACAGTGGTTGCACCCTCGCCGGTCCTGTCGCCACCGGCTCGCACCTGGCTGACTTGCCGCGGCAGCGATGCGCTCGGCTGCCGTGGGTTGTCGCTGTTGGCGAAGCCGATGAGGCTCTGGATAGTGGCCCTCCAGTCATCGATCTTCTCTGGCGCCGGATGGTAGTCTAGGAGTAGTTGGGCACGCGCCAACGCTTCCGCCAGAGTGGTGGGCGGCGGCAGCGAACGGTGCAAGGAGCGAGATATGCCCGGACTTCTAACCGCGTTAGAAGGAGCAACATCTCATCCAAGCGACCGCGCCGCACTCGCGCCAGCAGGTTGGCGTGCATGCGAGTCATGGGCACCCCGGGATCCGCCAGCTTGATCTTGGCCCAGCAGGCGTATGGTACCATGGGTACCATGACGCTGCTGGTCCCGCGCCTCCTGGGACGGGCGCGGTGCGTGTACGGACGCCGAAGTCTTGGAGTGCGCGTGGTCGTTTGTGGGAGGTGACCGCGCCGCCGACGTGTGGCGCGACCTGGTCCTTGGACCTGGCAGCGCCATGGGTCTCCCCGTCGGCGCCCGCTCTTCCGCCGGCGTCTACCCCACCAGCCGTGCGCCCCGGCGATGGTGGGTTCGGCGCAGACGGAGCAGCTGCTTCCGAAGCCTTCTTCTTCGGCGGCATGTTGATGAAGATGATGAGGATTCGGCTCGCGCGAACACCGGATCAGGTTAGCACAACCTCGACGCGCCCCCTACCTGGCGCGCCAAAGATGTAGGGGGTGTCTGATCCCTCGCACACCTATGGGGATCGGCAGACCGAGCCCTTTGTGGTTCGGCAGGGGGCGGTGGATGCACAAAGAGTAGATCGAAGCGAAACACACGAGCGAGACGATCGATTTACCCAGGTTCGGGCCGCACGGATGCGTAAAACCCTACTCCTGCTTTGGTGGTTGTATTGAGTTCTTGCTCGGGAGCGGCGAGTGCTACAGTACACTCAAGCAGCTGGCGAGACCGAGCGTGAGAATGGCCATCCTCCCTCCACTGTTGCGCATGGGCCTCCTTTTATATGTCTAAGGGGTTACCAACATGTGGCAACAGAGGTGAGGGTAAAAATGTAAAAGGGGTGGTAGTTGGCGCCACCGCCTGCTACAGTCACATCCTACCTAACCCTGACGGCAGGGGACAAGGGCATTAAATGCCCGTCTGTGTCGCCTAGACGGGGCGGAAAGGGACCGTCAGGGGCGCCACCGTTTGCCACGATGGCTCCTTGTCAGCGTCTGCTTGCCACCGCATGCCCCCGGCTGCACAGCCTCCCGCCACATGCGCCAGGAATGGTCCCAGGGCGACACGTTGGTGGGTGAGCTGGAGCGCGGGCTGCGGGGTAGTAGCTTGCCGCGGCAAGCGCCTTGCCGCGGATGTTGCCTTGTCGCGTCCGGGAGCTTGTTGCTCACCGGGTCTTGTCGGGGCACGCGGAGCGCCGCAGCGATCTTCTCGCGATGCTTGGGTTGGTCTTCCCGGCAAGCTCCTCTTGCTGGGGTCTTGTCTCCTTCCCGGCAAGCTCCTCTTGCCGGGGCCTTGTTTTCTTCCCAGCAAGCTCCTCTCGCCGGGGTCTTGTCTCCTTCCCGGCAAGCTCCTCTTGCCGAGGCCTTGGTTTGCTCTTGGATACTTTGTTCCTGAATGGCTCCAAAAGGAACCATTGAGGGTCTTGGTGGTCGCCCGGCAAGCCTTGCCGCGGGTCGCTGCGACTGCCCGTGCACAAGTTCGGGGTACTAAGGTACCCCTACTTTAGTACACCGACATTCATATTGAAAAAAAAGATTTAATAGGAGACACATCAATAACTTTTAGATCTTCATCTTGATTTTCATAGGTATTGGAAGAACACGCTTTAATAAAGGCATCTTTGGAAGCACGCATCCTAGCGGTTCTTTCCTTGCACTCATCAATGGAAATTCTCATGGCTTTGAGAGACTCATTGATATCATGCTTAGGAGGAATAGATCTAAGCTTTAAAGAATCAACCTCAAGAGAAATTATATCAATGTTTCTAGCCAAATCATCAACTTTAAGCAATTTCTCCTCAAGCAAAGCATTAAAATTCTTTTGTGAATTCATAAACTCTTTAACACTATTCTCAAATTCAGAGGACATCTTATTATAATTTGCAAAAGTGTTGTCATAGGAATTACCATAATTATTAGAAGGATTACTAGGATATGGCCTAGGATTAAAATTCCCTCTATAAGCGTTGTTACCAAAATTATTCCTACCAACAAAATTCACATCCATAGATTAATTGTTGTTCTCAATCAAAGTAGACAAAGCCATATCATTAGGATCGGAAGAAACACTCTTAGTAGCAAATAATTTCATAAGTTCATCCATCTTTCCACTCAACATATTAATTTCTTCTATCGCATGCACTTTTTATTAGAAGATCTTTCAGTATGCCATTGAGAATAATTAACCATAATATTATCTAGGAGTTTAGTAGCATCTCCTAAAGTGATTCCCATAAAAGTGGCTCCCGCGGCCGATTCTAAAAGATTTCTAGAAGCAAAATTCAATCCGGCATAAAAATTTTGTATAATCATGAGTGGGGCAATTACGTATCATTAATTTCATTCTCTCCCAAGCTTGTGCAACATGTTCATGATCAAGTTGTTTAAAGTTCATAATATTGTTTCTAAGAGAGATGATCTTAGCGGGAGGAAAATACTTAGAGATAAAGGCATCTTTGCACTTATTCCATGAATCAATACTATTCTTAGGCAAAGACGAAAACCAAGCTTTAGCCCGATCTCTAATAGAAAAAGGAAATAGCTATAATTTAACGACATCATTATTGGCATCTTTTTTCTTTTGCATATCACATAAATCAACGAAGCTAATCAGATGAGTAGCGGCATCTTCACTAGGAAGGCCGGCGAATTGATCTTTCATAACAAGATTCAACAAAGCAGTATTAATTTCACAAGATTCAGCATCGGTAAGAGGAGCAATCGGAGTGCTAAGGAAATCATTATTATTGGTATTGGTGAAGTCACACAATTTGGTAGTATCTTGAGCCATAGCGACAAACAAGCAATCTAACACACGAGCAAACAAAAGCAAACGGGCAAAAAGAGGCAAATAGAGAGGGAGGATAGAGAGAGAGAGGGCAAATAAAACGGCAAGGGTGAATTGGGGGGGGGGAGGAAAACGAGAAGCAAATGGCAAATAATGTAATGCGAGAGATAGTGATTGTGATGGGTACTTGGTATGTTGACTTTTTGCATAGACTCCCCGGCAACGGCGCCAGAAATCCTCCTTGCTACATCTTGAGCTTGCACTGGTTTTCCACAAAGAGGAAGGGATGATGCAGCAGAGTAGCGTAAGTATTTCCCTCAGTTTTTGAGAACCAAGGTATCAATCCAGTAGGAGGTCACGCTCAAGTCCCTCATACCTGCACAAAGCGATAGCTACATGCAACCAACGCGATTAGGGGTTGTCAATCCCTTCACGGTCACTTACGAGAGTGAGGTCTGATAGATATAATATTTTTCGTATAAAGATGCAAAGTAAAAAGGTAAAGGCAAAGTAAAAAGCAAAATAAGACTAAAGTGATGGAGATTGATATGATGAGGATAGACCCGGGGGCCATAGGTTTCACTAGTGGCTTCTATCAAGAGCATAAGTATTCTACGGTGGGTGAACAAATTACTGTTGAGCAATTGATAGAATTGAGCATAGTTATGAGAATATCTAGGCATGATCATGTATATAGGCATCACGTCCGTGACAAGTAGATCGAAACGATTCTGCATCTACTACTATTACTCCACTCATCGACCACTATCCAGCATGCATCTAGAGTATTAAGTTAAAAACAGAGTAACGCCTTAAGCAAGATGACATGAGGTAGAGAGATAAATTCATGCAATATGAAATAAACCCCATCTTGTTATTCTCGATGGCAACGATACAATACGTGCCTTGCTGCCCCTTCTATCACTGGTTAAGGACACCGCAAGATCGAACCCAAAGCTAAGCGCTTCCCCCATGGCAAGAACTACCAATCTAGTTAGCCAAACCAAACGGATAATTTGAAGAGACTTGCAAAGATAACCAATCATACATAAAAGAATTCAGAGAAGATTCAAATATTATTCATAGATAGACTTGATCATAAACCCAGAATTCATCGGTCTCAACAAACACACCGCAAAAAGAAGATTACATCGAATAGATCTCCACAAGAGAGGGGGAGAACTTTGAATTGAGATTCAAAGAGAGAGAAGAAGCCATCTAGCTACTAACTATGGACCTGAAGGTCTGAGGTAAACTACTCACACTTCATCGGAGGGGCTAGGATGATGTAGAAGCCCTCCGTGATGACGGCCCTCTTCCTGCGGAGCTCCGGAACAGGCCCCAAGATGGGATCTCGTGGATACAGAAAGTTGTAGCGGTGGAATTAGGTTTTTGGCTCCTGTTCTGATTGTTTTGGGGTACGTGTGTATATATAGGAGGAAGAAGTACGCTAGAGGAGCAATGAGGGGCCTACGAGGTAGGGGGCGCGCCCCCCACCCTCGTGACCGCCTCTTTTGTTCCTTGGAGCAGGGTCCAAGTCTCCTGGATCACGTGCGGTGAGAAAATCACGTTCCCGAAGATTTTATTCCGTTTGGACTCCATTTGATATTCCGTTTCTTCGGAACACTTAAATAGGCAAAAAACAGCAATTCTGGGCTGTGCCACCGGTTAATAGGTTAGTCCCAAAAATAATATAAAAGTGGGAAATAAAGCCCAATATAGTCCAAAACAGTAGATAATATAGCATGGAGCAATCAAAATTTATAGATACATTGGAGACGTATCAGTAACTAATGATAAAAGTGAGCACAAACGGTATTGCAATGCTAGGAAACAAGGCCTAGGGTTCATACTTTCACTAGATCAAGTCTCTCAACAATAATAATATAATTGGATCACATAATAACATGCAACAAAGAGTCACTCCAAAGTCACTAATAGCGGAGAACAAACAAAGAGATTATGGTAGGGTACGAATGAAGGAAATATGCCCTAGAGGCAATAATAAAGTTATTATTTATTTCCTTATATCATGATAAATGTTTATTATTCATGCTAGAATTGTATTAACCGGAAACATAATACATGTGTGAATACATAGACCAACAGAGTGTCACTTGTATGCCTCTACTTGACTAGCTCGTTAATCAAAGATGGTTATGTTTCCTAACCATGAACAAAGAGTTGTTATTTGATTAACAAGGTCACATCATTAGTTGAATGATCTGATTGACATGACCCATTCCATTAGCTCAGCACCCGATCGTTTAGTATGTTGCTATTGCTTTTCTTCATGACTTATACATGTTCCTATGACTATGAGATTATGCAACTCCCGTTTGCCGGAGGAACACTTTGGGTACTACCAAACGTCACAACGTAACTGGGTGATTATAAAGGAGTACTACAGGTGGCTCCAAAGGTATATGTTGGGTTGGCGTATCTCTGGGCCCTCTCGGTAATGCACATCACTTAAGCCTTGCAAGCAGTGCAACTAATGAGTTAGTTGCGGGATGATGTATTACGGAACGAGTAAAGAGACTTGCCGGTAACGAGATTGAACTAGGTATCGGATACCGACGATCGAATCTCGGGTAAGTAACATACCGATGACAAAGGGAACAACATATGTTGTTATGCGGTCTGACCGATAAAGATCTTCGTAGAATATGTAGCAGCCAATATGGGCATCCAGGTCCCGCTATTGGTTATTGACCGGAGACGTGTCTCGGTCATGTCTACAATGTACTCGAACCGTAGGGTCCGCACGCTTAATGTTACGATGACAGTTATTATGAGTTTATGCATTTTGATGTACCAAAGGTTGTTCGGAGTCCCGGATGAGATCACGGACATGACGAGGAGTCTCGAAATGGTCGAGACGTAAAGATTGATATATTGGAAGCCTATGTTTGGACATCGGAAGTGTTCCGGGTGAAATCGGGATTTTACCGGATTACTGGGAGGGTTACCGGAACCCCCCCGGGAGCCAAATGGGCCTACATGGGCCATTGTGGAAAGGTGAAAGGGGCTGCCAAGGAGGGCTGCGCGCCTCCCCCCCTCCCCTAGTCCTATTAGGACTAGGAGAGGTGGCCGGCCACCTCTCTCTCTTTCCCTCTCCCTTTTTCCAAGGAGTCCTAGTTGGAATAGGATTGGGGGGGGGGGGAGTCCTACTCCCGGTAGGAGTAGGACTCCTCCTGCGC
The DNA here is from genome assembly GCA_034509565.1 of Triticum monococcum. Taxonomy (NCBI): domain Eukaryota; kingdom Viridiplantae; phylum Streptophyta; class Magnoliopsida; order Poales; family Poaceae; genus Triticum; species Triticum monococcum. The sequence continues at coordinate 618,317,136 of CM067846.1, forward strand.
CTCCCTCCTTTGGCCGGCCAGCCTCCCCCCTTTCATCCTTTATATACGGGGGCAGGGGACACCCCAAGACACACAAGTTGATCCTTGAGATCGTTCCTTAGCCGTGTGCGGTGCCCCCTGCCACCAAATTCCACCTCGATCATACCGTTGCAGTGCTTAGGCGAAGCCCTGCGTCGGTAGTACATCAAGATCGTCACCACGCCGTCGTGCTGACGGAACTCTTCCTCGACGCTTTGCTGGATCGGAGCCCGAGGAACGTCATCGAGCTGAACGTGTGCTAAGAACTCGGAGGTGCCGGAGTAACGGTGCTTGGATCGGTCGGACCGGGAAGAAAACATACGACTACTTCCTCTACGTTGTGTCAACGCTTCCGTTGTGATCTACAAGGGTACGTAGATTAGACTCTCCCCTTCGTTGCTATGCATCACCATGATCTTGCGTGTGCGTAGGAAATTTTTTGAAATTACTACGTTCCCCAACAACGAAACCACCTCAAAGTTATCCTTTCTGATCGATCTATTCAAGAGTCCGTAGTAAAATAACATGAAGCTATTCTTTCTGTTCAATCTATCATAGAGTTCATACTAGAATAACACCTTAAGACACAAATCAACCAAAACCTTAATGTCACCTCAAGTATCCGTGGGTATGATTATACGATATGCATCACCCAATCTCATATTCATCTATTCAACCAACACAAAGTACTTCAAAGAGTGCCCCAAAGTTTCTACCGGAGAGTCTAGACGAAAACGTGTGCCAACCCCTATGCATAGGTTCATGAGCGGAACCCGCAAGTGGATCACCAAAACATACATCAAGTGGATCAATAGAATACCCCATTGTCACCACGGGTATCCCACCCAAGACATACATCAAGTGTTCTCAAATCCTTAAAGACTCAATCCGACAAGATAACTTCAAAGGGAAAACTCAATCCATTACAAGAGAGTAGAGGGGGAGAAACATCATAAGATCCAACTATAATATCAAAGCTCGCGATACATCAAGATCGTATCACCTCAAGAACATGAGAGAGAGAGAGAGATCAAACACATAGCTACTGGTACATACCCTCAGCCCCGAGGGAGAACTACTCCCTCCTCATCATGGAGAGTACCGGGATGATGAAGGTGGCCACCGCAGAGGGATTCCCCCCCTCCAGCATGGTGCCAGAACGGGTCTAGATTGGTTTTCGGTGGCTACGGAGGCTTCTGGAAGCAGAACTCCTGATCTATTGTGTTCCCCGAAGTTTTTAGGGTATATGGGTATATATGGGAGGAAGAAGCACGTTGGTGGACCTCCGGGCTGTCCACGAGGTAGGGGGCGCGCCCAGGGGGGTGGGCGCGCCCCCACCCTCGTGGGCAGCCCGGGACTCTCCTGGTCCAACTCCGATACTCCGTGGGCTTCTTCTGGTCCAGAAATAAGTTCCGTGAAGTTTCAAGTCAATTGGACTCCGGTTGATTTTCCTTTTCTGTGATACTCTAAAACAAGGAAAAATACAGAAACTGGCACTGGGCTCTGGGTTAATAGGTTAGTCCCAAAAATAATATAAAGGTGTATAATAAAGCCCATAAACATTCAAAACAAATAATATAATAGCATGGAACAATCAAAAAATATAGATACGTTGGAGACGTATCTGGGATACTTGATATGTCTCCAACGTATCTATAATTTTTTATTGTTCCATGCTATATTATATCTTGTTTTGGACATTATTGGGCTTTATTATACACTTTTATATTATTTTTGGGATTAACCTATTAAATGGAGGCCCAGCCCAGAATTGTTGTTTTTTGCCTATTTCAAAGTTTCGCAGAAAAAGAATATCAAGCGGAGTCCAAACGGAATGAAACCTTCGGTAACATGATTTTCGGAACGAAGATGATCCAGAGGACTTGGACCCTACGTCAAGATATCAACCAGGAAGGCACGAGGTAGGGGCGCGCCTACCACCCCCCCCCCCCCCCCCCCCCGGCGCGCCCTCCACCCTCGTGGGGCCCATGTTGCTCCACCGACGTACACCTTCCTCCTATATATACCTACGTACCCCCAAACTACCAGATACGGAGCCAAAACCCTAATTCCACCGCCGTAACTTTCTGTATCCACGAGATCCCATCTTGGGGCCTTTTCCGGAGCTCCGCCGGAGGGGGTATCGATCACGGAGGGCTTCTACATCAACACCATAGCCTCTCTGATGAAGTGTGAGTAGTTTACTTCAGACCTTCGCGTCCATAGTTATTAGCTAGATGCCTTCTTCTCTCTTTTTGGATCTCAATACAAAGTTCTCCCCCTCTCTTGTGGAGATCTATTCGACGTAATCTTCTTCTGTGGTGTGTTTGCTGAGATCGATGAATTATGGGTTTATCTATGAACAATATTTGAATCTTCACTAAATTCTTTTATGCATGATTGGTTATCTTTGCAAGTCTCTTTGAATTATCAGTTTGGTTTGGCCTACTAGATTGATCTTTCTCGCAATAGGAGAAGTGCTTAGCTTTGGGTTCAATCTTGCGGTGTCCTTTCCTAGTGACAGTAGGGGCAGCAAGTCACGTATTGTATTGTTGCCATCGAGGATAACAAGATGGGGTTTATATCATATTGCATGAGGTTATCCCTCTACATCATGTCATTTTGCTTAAAGCATTACTCTGTTCCCTTGAACTTAATACTCTAGATGCATGCTGGATAGCGGTCGATGTGTGGAGTAATAGTAGTAGATGCAGGAAGGAGTCAGTCTACTTGTCTTGGACGTGATGCCTATATACATGATCATACCTAGATATTCTCATAACTATGCTCAATTCTGTCAATTCGTCAACAGTAATTTGTTCACCCATCGTAATACATATGCTCTCGAGAGAAGCCTCTAGTGAAACCTATGCCCCCAGGTTCTATTTTTCCATCATATTAATCTTCCAATATTTAGGTATTTCCTTTGCCATTTATTTTACTTGCATCTTTATTTCTCTTTATCATAAAAATACCAAAAATATTATCTTATCATATCTATCAGATCTCCCTCTCGTAGGTGATCGTGAAGGGATTGACAACCCCTTTATCGTGTTGGTTGCAAGGAGTTTATTTGTTTGCGTAGGTGCGAGGGACTCGTGTGTGGCCTCCTACTGGATTGATACCTTGGTTCTCAAAAACTAAGCGAAATACTTAGGCTACTCTGCTGCATCACCCTTTCCTCTTCAAGGGAAAACCAACGCAGTGCTCAAGAGGTAGCACTAGCTAGTTCTGGCACCGTTTATTTTGCAATCTTTAGTTTCAATCTATATCATAAAAATACCAAAGATATTTATCTTATTATTATTATCTCTATCAGATCTCACTCTCGTAAGTGACCGTGAAGTTATTGACAACCCCTTTATTGCATTGGTTGCGAGGTTCTTTTTTGTTTGTGTAGGTACGAGGGACTTGCATGTAGTCTCCTACTGGATTGATACCTTGGTTCTCAAAAACGGAGGGAAATACTTACACATCACCCTTTCCTCTTCAAGGGAAAACCAATGCATTGCTCAAGAGGTAGCAAGACCTCGTCTTCCATACCTTCAGCAGCGGCTTCGGCGCGTTTTTCATCGTCTTTCCCGGCGCGGGGCACTCCTTCCAGTTTTTCAACAGCTCATCGATTTCGGCGCCGCTCCGCTTACGTGGAGGTCCTCGATGCTCAGCGTGACCATTGAATAGATCTACACGGTTTCTCCACGGGTCGTCCTGTTCGAGCCGTCTTCGATGCCCCATGTACAAGATTTTGCTAGACCAGCCATCTTTCCTTGACGTTAGCTGCTGAGACGTCGTATCATCCATGCACCGCGTGCATCCGCAATATCCATAGCACACCTGGCCTGTGACATATCCGTAACCGAGATAGTCGTGCACCGTCGTGATCAACGCGGCTCTCATGTAGAAATACTCGCCTTTGCTGGCGTCCCATGTCTTGGCCGGTGTTTTCCATAACGTGTCTAACTCCTCTTGAATTAGCCCTAGATACAAATTAATATTATTTCCTGGTTGTTTTGGCCCTTGAATAAGCATGCTCATGTGAATGTACTTCGACTTCATGCACAACCAGGGGGGAGGTTGTACATCCATGCACATACGGGCCATGTGATATGGTTTGTGTTCTGGTTGCCAAACGGATTCATGCCATTAGTACACGCGCCGAGCACGATGTTCATTGCATCACATTTGAAATACCGATAGAAGCTGTTCAATGCTCTCCACTAGCTTCCATCCTTGACGTGTCTCAGCTTCGGATCATCTCCATTGTCGGGCCTCTTCCTCTCCGCATGCCAGCGCATTAGCTTTGTTTCCTTGGGATCTACGAAATACCGCTGGAGATGGGGAGTGATCGGTAAGTACCATACAACTTTTAGGGACATTTCTTCTCGGCCTTCTTGTATCGAGAAGCATTATTGCACACCGGACAGCTTGTTTCTTCCACGTGCTCCTTCCGATAAATTATGCATCGTTGATGCATGCATGGTATCTAACGTGTGGTAGATCAAGAGGTCACACGATCTTCTTGGCCTCATCAACACTAGTAGGACATAGATTCCCCGCAGGAAGAACATCCTTTAGGTACTTGAGATGCTCATCGAGGCTAGTGTCGGTCCATTTGTTTTAGCCTTCGTCTTTAGGAGTTGGAGCATGAAACTCAAGCGGGTCACCTCAGGATTGCAACCATCATACAATGGAGTGTTCGAGTCTACCACCAGTTGCTCCAGCTTAGCCTCCTCTCTAGAAGCAGCTCTCTCAGTACTCGTCTCCTTGCGAAGCAGTGCTTGAACATGATGGTCCCGCACGGTTGAACTTAGTACCGACGAACTCTACTGCCTTGAGTCCACGTTCTCTCTGCCGCCATGTCCGGCCCCTTCTCCGCCACCATGTCCGGCCTCTTCCCCGCCGCCATTATCGATCATCTCTTTGTCTTGCCCCATGTCGTCATTGCCTGCCCCGTCGGCGTCCTCAATATCGTCATCCTCATCTTCAATTATCCACCGAGTACAGCCATCCATGAAACCAGTCATGAGGAGGTGCGCTTCGACACGACCATTGTCATAGGGGTCGAGCCAAACTATTCCTTTGCATTTTCGCCACGGACATAAAACCTCTGTACGGTTATTTTCTTTCATGTCCTGCACCGCCGACCACAACCACCTGTCCACCATCGTTCCACTAACCATCATGAACGTCTACACAGTAATAATAAACAAATTGATTATAAAAATGCATGCATGCATCAAACTCATACAAAAATTCGGTATGACCTTCCCTAAAAATAGGAGATATAGATCTAGAGTTTGCCTGGAATTCACCGAAACGGAAATAAATCGACATTTCGACAAAACATAGGCAACTCAAAAGCACACTTTGGCATCAACTCATGCCACACACACAATTTCCATCATATTGCCCAATTATCATATCACACACACATACACATATTTCCATTTTGCAAAAGCATGAAATTTTAATCACATTTATCTCGAGATTGAGCACACGGTGGAGATGATGATGTAGGGAGATCAAAAGTGCACAAAGCTCTTCTTGACAAAGATCGATCTAGTTAGGGGGCAAATAGTTTACTTGCCAAAATGCTACATCTACCTAGCTAGCTAATTTGGAAGGAGACAACTTCAACTAGTGGAGGGGGAAGGAAAAAGAGAAAGGAGATGCATTAATGGAGGTGGTGTAGTTAGCTAGGAGTAATGAAGAGAGAGAAAGGTAGGTAGAAGAGGGAGAGTAATGGGGGGGAAAGTATTGAGGAAGAAGAAGAGTGAGAGAGGGAGGATGTGGGAGGTAGGGGAAAGGGAGGAGAGGAGATGGGGGGGGGGGAGGACGGGTGGAAAAAGGTGGTGGGGTCGGGTGTTGCGTCTTACCAGTAGTGTGGGAGGAAACGCGCTACTGATAAGAGCGTAGCGGCAGCGTGCTTTTCTCACACGTGCTACTGCTAAACGGGGCCAACCGTGTGGACAATTTCAAAATTAGCAGCAGCGGCGTGAGTAAAAAGTGCGCTACTACTACGTCCATTAGTAGTAGTGTGGGTAAAAACCCGCGCTACTACTAACCCGTGCTTTGAAAAAAAATTGATTTTTTTTCCCGAATTTTCAAATTGCTGAATTATTTTAAGCTCTAATCTCTAATCACCTCCCAGACGGTCACCCATCCTCTCACTACTCCAGCCTGAGCACGCTTAACTTTCGAGTTCTGTTCTCCCTCGATTCCAAGTCTGCACTTGTTATTTTCCTGACAATAGTAAGATGTCAATCCTATTTACCCTCGGGAGTTTAGCTTGAGCATGAAGTCACACATTTCACTGTTTGAGTTTAAAACTATTGTTCTATAAAACAATAATTATTTAGTAACACTAATATTTCTTGAATAAGGAGTTTGACCACATTTTGACCAAAGTTTGACCACAGTTTGACCAGATTTGACCAAAATTCAAAAAAACTGAAATAATTATTTAGTAACACTACTATTCTTGAATAATTATTTAGTAACACTAATACTTCTTGAATAAGTAGTTTGACCACAGTTTGACCAGATTTGACCAAAATTAAAAAAACTGAAATTTGAGCATAACTTTTTTCCTTTTAGAATTTGAGAATTCTAAAAATTTGCAAACAGGTCGTAGGATGCGGATTTTCATGCTGAACATTTTGATATATTATACGTTTTTTCTGACATCGTATGCAAAAGTTATAGCCGTTTTACATTTTCCCTACACTTTTTGCAAAACATGTCCAAATTTAAGTTTTTAAATTTTCCTAACTAGTAGATGTAGTAACATAACTATATCTCGAAGGATTTTAATTTTTGAAAATTTTTGATATATTATATGTTTTTTTTCTAACATCGTATGCAAAAGTTATAGCCGTTTTTACATTTTCCCTACACTTTTTGCAAAACATGTCCAAATTTAAATTTTTAAATTTTCCTAACTAGTAGATGCAGTAACATAACTACATCTCGAAGTATTTTAATTTTTGAAGTTTTTATCATTTTCTTTTGCTTTTTACAAAACCGAAAAGGCGATCCAAGGGGGGGGGGGTAGAGTTTCAAAATGCGACCTTTAGTAGTAGCGAGGGTTTTTACCCCTCGCTACTACTATGGCATGTCCCGGAGAGGCATGGTTGAGACCTCTTAGTAGTAGCGAGGGGTAAAAACTTAGTAGTAGCACGGGTTTATAACCCTCGCTACTACTATGGCATGGCCCAGGGGCACGGTAGAGACCGCTTAGTAGTAGCAAGGGGTAAAAACCAGCGCTACTGCTATCAACTTAGTAGTAGCGAGGGTTAAAAACCCGCGCTACTACTATGGCATGTCCCGCGGGGCATGGTAGAGACCGCTTAGTAGTAGCGAGGGTTAAAAACAGGCGCTACTGCTATAAACTTAGTAGTAGCGAGGGTTAAAAACCCGCGCTACTAGTAAGTAGCAGTAGCGAGGGATATAAACCCGTGCTGGTAGTAAGCGTCTGTGTATAAGATTTTGCCTAGTAGTGATAAACTCAAGCAATATGATATAAACCCCATCTTTTTATCTTCGATGGCAACAATACAATACGTGCCTTGCTGCCCCTGCTGTCACTGGGAAAGGACATCGCAAGATTGAACCCAAAGCTAAGCACTTCTCCCATTGCAAGAAAAATCAATATAGTAGGCCAAACTAAACCGATAATTCAAAGAGACTTGCAAAGATATCAAATCATGCATATAAGATTTCAAAGAAGAACCAAACACTAATAGAAAAACGGCTATAGATGAAATGGACACTAATGGCGCACCACGTGTGTGGTGCGCCATTAGAATATAGCAATGACTCACCACATATAGGTACGCCATTAGTAATATATTACTAATGGCGCACCTGGTGTGCGGTGCGCCATTACAAGTTTTGAAAAAAAAACAAAATTTGTTACTAATGGCGCACCGTGGGTGTGGTGCGCCATTACTAGTTGACATAGTAATGGCGCACCACACCCACGGTGCGCCATTAGAAGTTTTGAAAAAAAGTAAAAAAAATTGTTAGTAATGACGCACCAGTGGACAGGGCGCCATTACTAGTTTTTAACTAGTAATGGCGCACTGTCCACTGGTGCGCCATTACTACGTTTTTTTCAAAAAAAAATTCAAATTTTTTTATATTTTTTTTCAAAACTAGTAATGGCGCACCGTGGGTGTGGTGCGCCATTACTAGTTTAACTACTAATGGCGCACCACCTCACGGTGCGCCATTACTAGTTTGCCCGGCTTCCACCGAATGCACCCCCCCCCCTTGGACCGCCTTTTCAGTTTTAAAAAAAAATAAAAAAATGATAAAAATGTCAAAAAAATAAAAGAAAATAATTTTGCCATGTGATATGTGGTCTAGTTGTTGGGAAAATTTACAAATATAAATTTCGACTTTATTTGCAAAATCTCTCTGGAAATTTGTAAAATGGGCATAACTTTTGCATACGAACTCGGATTAAAAAGTTTTATCTATGAAAAATCATCTACTCAAAAAGTTACATCCGAATTTAATCGGGGGAACCCCGTTAAACATTTTCAAAATCCCCAAAAACCTAACACAAAAGAAGTTATGGGGCTTTCAAGATCTAGAGGCAAAAAAATTCAAAAAAAAGGTTTTGAAAATTTGTTTTTAATTTTTTTTTCAAAAAATGATACGTAATATGACTGGGAAGTTTGAAATATTTTTCAAAATTTCATCATAGTCATGAACATGAACAAAGTCCTAGACATCAACAAGGTATAATAGGACTGATATGCTAGATATATCAACACGTGCCTGTGAAGTGAGCTGTTGCTGGGGTTGGATAGAACTCAGAACTTAAGCGTGCTTGGGCTGGATGAAGTTTGACCACGGAGTACGCGATTTGACCTGAGATTAAGCATATTGACCCGAGATTAAGACATAATGACCTGAGATTAAGAAAAAAACGAAAATAAAATTTGAATTTTTTTGAAAAAAAAATTGAAAAAAAATTGTTACTAATGGTGCACTTCTATGTGGTGCGCCATTAGTATACCAGATACTAATGGCGCACCGTGGGCCATACTAATGGCGCACCGTGGGCCATACTAATGGCGCACCAGCGGTGCGCCATTAGAATACCAGATTCTAATGGGCGTGATGCTAGTGGCGCACCAGTAGTGCGCCATTAGTAGTGAAAATAGGTGCGCCATTACCCGCCCTTTTTCTAGTAGTGAAATATTGTTCATAGATAATCTTGATCATAAACCCACAATTCAACGGATCTCGGCAAACACACCGCTAAAAGTATTACATCGAATAGATCTCCAAGAACATCGAGGAGAACTTTGTATTCAGAACCAAAGAGAGATAAGAAGCCATCTAGCTAATAACTATGGACCCGAAGGTCTGTGGTAAACTACTCACACATCATCAGAGAGGCTATGGTGTTCATGTAGAAGCCCTCCGTGATCGAATCGCCCTCCGATAGATCGCCGAAAAAGGCCCCAGATGGGATCTCATGGGTACGAGAAGGTTGCGGCAGTGGAAAAGTGGTTTCGTGCTTCCCCTGGATGTTTTCAGGGTATAAGAGTATATATAGGTGAAAGAAGTAGGTCGGTGGAGCTACGAGGGGTCCACGAGGGTAGGGGGCGCGCCCTCCTGCCTCATGGCCGCCTTGTTGCATCTCTGACTTCCACTCCAAGTCTCCTGGATTGCGTTTGTTCCAAGAAAGATCCTTGCGAAGGTTTTGTTCCATTTGGATTCCGTTTGATATTCCTTTTCTGCGAAACACTGAAATAGGCAAAAAACTACAACTGGCACTAGGCCTCCGGTTAAGAGGTTAGTCCCAAAAATAATATAAAAGAGCATATTAAAGCCCATTAAACATCCAAAACAGATAATATAATAGCATGGAACGATCAAAAATTATAGATATGTTGGAGATGTATCAACATCCCCAAGCTTAATTCCTGCTCGTCCTCGAGTAGGTAAATGATAAAAACATAATTTTTGATGTTGAATGGTACCTAACATAATTTTCAATGTAATTTTCTTTATTGTGGCATGAATGTTCAGATCCGAAAGATTCAAGACAAAAGTTTGATATTGACATAAAAATAATAATACTTCAAGCATACTAACCAAGCAATTATGTCTTCTCAAAATAACATAGCCAAATAATGCTCATCCCTACAAAATCATATAGTTTGGCTATGCTACATTTTCGTCACACAAAATGCTCCCATCACGCACAACCGTGATGACAAGCCAAGCAATTGTTTCATACCTTAGTATTCTCAAACTTTTTCAACTTTCACGCAATATATGAGCGAGAGCCATGGACGTAGCACTATGGGTGGAATAGAATATGATGATGGAGGTTGTGTGGAGAAGTGAAAAAAAGGAGAAAGTCTCACATCAACGCGGCTAATCAACGGGCTATGGAGATTCCCATCAATTGATGTCAATGCGAGGAGTAGGGATTGCCATGCAACGGATGCACTAGAGCTATAAATGTATGAAATCTCAACAAATGAAACCTAGTGGGTGTGCATCCAACTTGCTTGCTCACGAAAACCTAGGGCACTTTCAGGAAGCCCATTAATGGAATATACAAGCCAAGTTCTATAATAAAAATTCCCACTAGTATGTGAAAGTGACAAAATAAGAGACTCTCTATCATGAAGATCATGGTGCTACTTTGAAGAACAAGTGTGGAAAAAGGATAGTAACATTGTCCCTTCTCTCTTTTTCTCTCATCATTTTTTATTTTTTTGGTGGGCTTCTTTGGCCTCTTTTTTAGTTTTTTATTTGGGCATCTTTGGCCTCTTTTATTATTCTTTTTCGTCCGGAATCTCATCCCAACTTATGGGGGAATCATAGTCTCCATCATCCTTTCCTCACATGAGACAATGCTATAATATTGAAGATCATCACACTTTTATTTACTTACAACTCAAGAATTACAACTCGATACTTAAAACAAAATATGAATTTATGTGAATGCCTCCGGCGGTGTACCAGGATATGCAATGAATCAAGAGTTACATATATGAAAAATGAATGGTGGCCTTGCCACAAATACAATGTCAACTACATGATCATGCAAGGCAATATGACAATGCTGAAGCGTGTCATAATAAACGGAACGGTGGAAAGTTGCATGGCAATATATCTCGGAATGGCTATGGAAATGCCATAATAGGTAGGTATGGTGGCTGTTTTGAGGAAGATATAAGGAGGCTTATGTGTGATAGAGTGTATCATGTCATGGGGTTTGGATGCACGGGCGAAGTTTGCACCAACTCTCCTGGTGAGAAAGGGCAATGCATAGTACCGAAGAGGCTAGCAATGAAGGGTGAGAGTGCATATAATCCATGGACTCAACATTAGTCATAAAGAACTCACATACTTATTGCAAAAATCTACAAGTCATCAAACCCAAAGCACTACGCACATGCTCCTAGGGGGTAGATTGGTAGGAAAAGACCATTGCTCGTCCCCGACCTCCACTCATAAGGAAAGCAATCAAAGAACACCTCATGCTTCAAATTTGTCACACAAAGGTTACCATACGGGCATGCTACGGGACTTGCAAACCTCAACACAAGTATTTGTCAATTTCATAATTACTCAACTAGCACGACTCGAATATTACCATCTTTATATCTCAAAACAATTATCAAGTATCAAACTTCTTGTAGTATTTAAGGCACTCTATATGAAAGTTTTTATTATACCCATCTTGGATGCCTATCATATTAGGACTAATTTTATAGCCAAAGAAAATTACCATGTTGTTCTAAGAGACTCTCAAAATAATATAAGTGAAGCATGAGAGATCAATAATTTCTATAAAATAAAACTACCACCGTTCTCTAAAAAGATATAAGTGAAGCACTAGAGCAAAATTATCTAGCTCAAAAGATATAACTGAATCACATGGAGTATTCTAATAAATTCTGATTCATGTGTGTCTCTCCAAAAGGTGTGTACAGAAAGGATGATTGTGGTAAACTAAAAATCAAAGACTCAAATCATACAAGACGCTCCAAGCAAAACACATATCATGTGGTAAATAAAAATATAGCCTCAAGTAAAGTTACCGATAGACAAAGACGAAAGAGGGGATGCATTCCGGGGCACCCCCAAGCTTAGGATTTTGGTTGTCCTTGAATTTTACCTTGGGGTGCCTTGGGCATCCCCAAGCTTAGGCTCTTTCCACTCCTTGTTCCAAAATCCATCAAATCTTTACCCAAAAACTTGAAAACTTCACAACACAAAACTCAACACAAAATCTCATGAGCTCCGTTAATATAAGAAAACAAACCACCACTTTATGGTACTTTAATTAACTCATTACTTATTTATATTGGTGTTAAACCTACTGTATTCCAACTTCTCTATGGTTCATACCCCCGATACTAGCCATAGATTCATCAAAATAAGCAAACAACACACGAAAAACAAAATCTGTCAAAAACAGAACAACCTGTAGCAATCTGGAGGTTTCGTATACTTATGTAACTCCAAAAATTCTAAAAAAATCAGGAAGACCTAAAATAATTTGTATATTGATCTACTTCAGTTGGAATTGGTATTTTATCGCTCTCTGGTAAAAAATGAAAATTATTCTCGTGAGCGCATACTTTCTATCTTTTTAGCAGGATCGAACAACAGTCCCCCAAGAAGATCCTAAAGGCTTTACTTGGCACAAACACTAATTAAAACAAAAAACAACATCTAGAAAGAGGCTAGATGAATTATTTATTACTAAACAGGAACAATAAACAAGGAACTAAAATAAAAATTGGGTTGCCTCCCAACAAGCGCTATCGTTTAACGCCCCTAGCTAGGCATAAAAGCAAGAAATGATCTAGGTGTTATCATCTTTGGTATGCAATCCATAAGTGCCTATCATAATAGATTCATAAGGTAATTTAATTTTCTTTCTAGGATAGTGTTCCATGCATTTCCTTAATAGAAATTGGAATCTAGTATTTCCTTCTTTCATATCAATAATTGCACCAATCGTTTTAAGGAAAGGTCTACCAAGAATAATAGGACATGTAGGATTGCAATATATCAAGAATAATGAAATCTAAGGGCACATAATTCCTATTTGCAACAATAAGAACATCATTAATCCTTCCCATAGGTTTCTTAATGGTGGAATCCGCAAGGTGCAAATTTAAAGAACAGTCATCAAATTCAGAGAAACCTAACACATCACACAAAGTTTTTGGAATCGTGGAAACACTAGCACCAAAATCACATAAAGCATAGCATTCATGATCTTTAATCTTAATTTTAATAATAGGTTCCCACTCATCATAAAGTTTTCTAGGGATAGAAATTTCTAGTTCAAGATTTTCTTCATAAGATTGCATTAAAGCATCAATGATACGTTTAGTGAAAGCTTTTTTTGATCATAAGCCTGAGGAGAATTTAGCATGGATTGCAACAAGGAAATAAAATCTATCAAAGAGCAATTATCATAATTAAATTCCTTGAAATGCAAAATAGTGGGTTTATTGCTATGTAAAGTTTTGACCTCTTCAATCCCACTTTTATTAATTTTATCATCAATATCTCAAAAACTCCGAATCATTGGGACGCCTTTTAACTAAAGTTGACTCCTCCAATCTCATCTTTATCAAGACTCATATTGGAAAACAAAGATTTAATAGGAGACACATCAATCACTTTTAGGTCTTCATCATTATTATCATGAAAACTAGAAGAACATGCTTTCACAGAGCAATCTTTTTTAGCACGCATCCTAGCGGTTCTTTCTTTGCACTCATCAATGGAAATACTCATGGCTTTGAGAGACTCCTTGATATAATGCTTAGGTGGAATAGATCTAAGTTTCAAAGAATCAACATCAAGAGAAATTCTATCCACGTTCCTAGCCAACTCATCAATCTTAGGCAATTTTTCTTCAAGCAAAGCGTTGAAATTCTTTTGCGAATTCATAAATTCTTTAACACTAGTCTCAAAATCAGAGGGCATCTTATTAAACTTTCCATAAGAGTTGTTGTATGAACTACCATAATTATTATAGGAATTACTAGGGAACGGCCTAGAATTAAAGTTTCCTCTATACGCGTTATTACCAAAGTTGTTCCTATCAACAAAATTCACATTCAAATATTCATTATTATTCTCAATGAAAGTGGACAAAGGCATATCATTAGTATCATAAGAAACACTCTTATTAGCAAATAATTTCAAAGTTCATCCATCTGTCCACTCAAAGCATTAATCTCTTCTATCGTATGAACCTTTTTACTAGTAGATATTTTGGTATGCCATTGAGAATAATTAACCATAATATTATCTAGGAATTTAGAAGCTTCTCCTAAAGTGATTTCCATAAAATTGCCTCCTGCGGCCGAATCTAAAAGATTTCTAGAAGCAAAATTCAATCCGGCATAAAAAATTTGTAGGGCAATTACTTATCATTAATTTCATCCTCTCCCAAGCTTTTGCAACATGCTCATGATCAAGTTGCTTAAAATTCATAATATCGTTTCTAAGAGAGATGATCTCAGCGGGAGGAAAATACTTAGAGATAAAAGCATCTTTGCACTTATTTCATGAATCAATACTATTTTTCGGCCAAGAAGAGAACCAAGTTTTAGCACGATCTCTAAGTGAAAACAGAAATAGCTTCAATTTAACAATGTCATTATCCACATCTTTCCTCTTTTGCATATCACACAAATCAACAAAGTTGTTTAGATGGGTAGCGGCATCTTCACTAGGAAGGCCAGAAAATTGATCTTTGATGACAAGATTCAACAAAGCACCGTTAATTTCACAAGATTTAGCATCGGTAATAGGAGCAATCGAAGTGCTAATAAAATCTTTGTTGTTGGTATTGGAAAAATCACATAATTTAGTATTATCTTGAGCCATCATGACAAACAATCAATCCAACACACAAGCACACAAGAAGCAAGCGAAAATAGACGAACGAAAAAGGGGCGAATAAAAACGGCAAAGGTGAAGTGGGGGAGAGGAAAAAGAGAGGCAATGGCAAATAGTGTAATGCGAGGGATAAGAGTTTTTGATGGGTACTTGGTATGTCTTGACTTGAGTGTAGATCTCCCCGGCAACGGCGCCAGAAATCCTTCTTTCTACCTCTTGAGCATGCGTTGGTTTCCCCTTGAAGAGGAAAGGGTGATGCAGCAAAGTAGCGTAAGTATTTCCCTCAATTTTTGAGAACCAAGGTATCAATCCAGTAGGAGACTACACGCAAATCGCCTAGTACCTACACAAACAATCAAGAACCTTGCAACCAACGCGATAAAGGGGTTGTCAATCCTTTCACAACGACTTGCAAAAGTGAGATCTGATAAAGATAATAAGATAAATAATTTTGGTATTTTTTATAGATTGGAAAGTAAAGATTACAAAATAAACGGCGACAGAAATTGTCAAGTTGATGGGAAACTAATATGATGTAAAATAGACCTAGGGGCCATAGGTTTCACTAGTGGCTTCTCTCAAGATAGCATATATTACGGTGGGTGAACAAATTACTGCCGAGCAATTGATAGAAAAGCGCATAGTTATGAGAATATCTAGGCATGATCATGAACATATGCATCATGTCCGTGTCAAGTAGACCAAAACGATTCTGCATCTACTACTATTACTCCACACATCGACCGCTATCCAGCATGCATCTAGAGTATTAAGTTCATAAGAACAGAGTAACGCATTAGGCAAGATGACATGATGTAGCGGGATAAACTCAAGCAATATGATATAAACCCCATCTTTTTATCCTTGATGGCAACAATTCAATACGTGCCTTGCTGCCCCTGCTGTCACTGGGAAACGACACCGCAAGATTGAACCCAATGCTAAGCACTTCTACCATTGAAAGAAAGATCAATCTAGTAGGCCAAACTAAACCGATAATTCAAAGAGACTTGCAAATATATCAAATCATGCATATAAGAATTCAGATAAGAATCAAATATTGTTCATAGATATTCTTGATCATAAACCCACAATTCATCGGATCTCGGCAAACACACCACAAAAAGTATTACATCGAATAGATCTCCAAGAACATCGAGGACAACTTTGTATTGAGAACCAAAGAGAGAGAGAAGAAGAAGCCATCTAGCTAATAACTATGGACCCGAAGATCTGTGATAAACTACTCAGACATCATCGGAGAGGCCATGGTGTTGATGTAGAAGCCCTCTGTGATCGAATCCCCTCCAACAGATCACGGGAAAAGGCCCTAGATGGGATCTCATGGGTACAGAAGATAGCGGCGGTGGAAAAGTGATTTCGTGGCTCCCCTGGATGTTTTCAGGGTATAAGAGTATATATAGGCGAAAGAAGTAGGTTGGTGGAGCTACGAGGGGCCCACGAGGGTGGGGCGTGCCTACCCCCTGGGCGCGCCCTCCTTCCTCGTGGCCACCTCGTTGCGTCTCTGACTTCCACTCCAAGTCTCCTGGATTGCGTTTGTGCCAAGAAAGATCCTCACAAAGGTTTCATTCCATTTGGATTCCGTTCGATATTCCTTTTCTGCGGAACACTGGCACTGGGCCTCCGGTTAATAGGTTAGTCCCAAAAATAATGTAAAAGAGCATATTAAAGCCCATTAATCATCCAAAACAGATAATAGGTTAGTCCCAAAAATAATGTAAAAGAGCATATTAAAGCCCATTAATCATCCAAAACAGATAATATAATAGCATGGAACGATAAAAAATTATAGATACGTTGGAGACGTATCAAACGTCTTTGACTATGCTAGTGTTTCGAATGGTTCCCATTGCTAAATTGCTGCAGAGGTAAATTACACCAGTAAGAGGACACATAAAAATAAAATACATCCATCTAAAACATGTACTAGATGTTACATCAATTAACCATCTATCACTCAAATAACATCACATTAAAAGGGGGTGCAAGACTCGTTACAACCCATCACGAAGGCCGTGATGGGGAAGGAAGAAGGCATGGTGGTGATGGAGATCACACGACAGCTGCGACGCATGGCCGGGCCTCAGTGGTGGTGGCTCCTTCGGCGGCTTCCTTCACAGCCTTCCTTCTCGGTTGCAGCGAAGATGGGGCTTGAGACACCACCCCTAATGCCTCTTGTGATGTAGATGATGGTTGAACGTGGGGGATATGGGAATTTTCTATGCACCGGTGGCTAGGGTTGAAGAGGTATTTATAACCGGCCTCCACGGGTCTGCCCTCTGGATGTAGATTTTGTCATTTGATCCTAGTGCTTCAGATGAGCGAAATCCTCTCCTAATACATCCCTTAATGGACAAGAAATTCATGGGAACAAACAGGGACGAAGGCCACGAAGAATTGCAAAAGCCAGGGTTGTTTTCACAGTGTTGGGAACGTGGTACCAGCGTTGGTATGCTCATGCATGGTCGTACCATGCCCCATCCTCTCCTTTGGAGTTGCGTGTGGAGTTTCATATTTTGGTTGCCATTTCCTCATACGAAATCCGATTTTTACGTCCTTAGGCTCGCTGGATTAGTATGAATGGGACTGATATAGCCATGGTATTGGATCTTCATGTTAGGCTTGTTGAAGAACCTAGAATTGGCAAACTCCACAACGGACCTTTATCGGGTGCTTGTAAATCATCGGTATTGATCCCAACCTTGTTCCTCTCATCATGGTAAGTCTATGAGATTTAAAAATCATGTACAAACACAACAAAACAAATAAACTAATAAAACTGACAAAAACTAAAGACTACGCAACACTCACGTTAAAAGGAACGCAACATGGAAATCATGCACAATGGACGTACAAATAGTATAATGGCTAAATGAGACACGATATATGGAGTTATTATGTGATAAATGAGTTTTAAAAATGGGTCCCAGAATAGAGCCTTCAACCTCCCCAAGCTTAAACCTTGCTCGTCCTCAAGTAAGGAAATTGACTAGCTACTCTCATTGTTGCTAACCCTTAAGCTTACATTGAAGACGAATGCCCAAAAGTGTATCCTTATTCTCCTATAATCCTATTGTTTCCATTGCCATGCAGGTGAAGACAGGAGACAATTTTTGTTGTACTCCAAATTCTCATTGTCAAAGGTTTAGAAAGAATGTGAAAATTATGCTAGGAACAAAGCAATGGCCGTTATACACAAAATAAATTACCCATAGCAAACTCTTCAAAAACACCAATCGGGGGCATACTATGTGCAATAGAAAGATTGCTTGTCAGTGTTAGTCAACCGATCAACTACCTATGGAGAGTTGAGTGCAATCTTAGGCCTCATGCTTAATGGAAAAATAGAATAATGATTGGAGTTTAAGAAGTCAAAAACAGAGAAAGTCTTCCATCCATGCAACTCACCATCGGGCTATGGAGAAACCCTTATGATCAGTGTTAAGGGAAGGCGTAGGGATTGTCGTGCAACTTGGATGCACATAGAGCTATGAACATATGAAAGCTCTGGTATGGACTAAGTGGTGGTGCATCCAACTTGCTTGCTCATGAAGACCTCAAGTATTTCAAGAAGCTCATCATCGGAATATACAAGCACAGTTCTATAATGTAGGTTCCCCACTAGTATATATGACAAATGAAGCTCACGAAACTTTGTACTTTTCAATCCATGAAATGGTGATACTTTGGAACACTATTTTGTATACTAAAAAGGATAGTGGTGTGTTGTGATACGCCTCAAACGTATCTACAACCTTTGGTTTTTTCATGTTATTACAATATCACATTTGAATACTTTTTATAGCATTTTGTATTATTTTTCTGGACTAATTAACTTGTTAATTCAGTGCCAAGAGCTAGTTGCTATTTTCTGCATTTTTTGGTTTTCCAAAAAATCCATATCTACGAAGGTAAAATATACCTGAGGAATTAATATGGCTTTTTTGTGACCTGAAGATTCTAGGAAGTGTGAGGACCTGCCTAGGGCCCAGCCAGGGCCCCCACGCGACCGGATTGCACAACCTATGGTGGATCCATGTGGAGCCTCTGGCCACTGTCTAGCGTCCATTATTGCATCTATAAATTTTACATTTTGCAAAACCCTCCGTACCGATTTTCTCTGGTTTTTTCGCCACCACAAGTTTCTGTTCCAAGGACACCCGGTCTGGAGGCTTGTTCCGACACTCTGTTGTAGGGGGGATCTATCACCGGAGGATTCTTCACCAATATTTCGGCTTCCATGAGCATATGTGAGTAATTTCTTTAGGACCTCAGGGCCATAGCAGTAGCTAGATGGCATCTTCTCTCACTTGTGATTCAATACAAAGTTCCTGTGAGCCGCCTCACATGATCGGGGTCCATATGATGTAATCGGGGATGTGTTTGTTGGGATATAGTAATGAATTTTACTTTATCATCAAATTGTTCATTGAAATCAATTGAATCTTTTGAAGTTTTTTTGTTGTTAATTGAATAGCTTTGTATGCTCTCAGATCTATTTGTCTTCTTTGCCTAAGTTTGATTGATAGTTCTTCAGAGGGAGTTGTGCATTGTAGTCAGTTCTTATCTTGCAGTGATCTATATCTGAGTCACTGAAAGGGATAAGACATTAACTAAGGATAAAACGATGATTTATTTATCACACTTGGATGATTGCCCACTCTCACTAAGACTTTGTGCACACTACACTGGTATGATGACTATTTTGAGGAGATGTTGGGTTTATGTATTGGAGAACTAAAGGAAGTTCTCACACAAATTCGGATGTACCAGTGTAGTGTGCACGAAGTCTTAGTGTGAGAGTGGGCAATGCTTGGTACCGAGAAGTCTAGCAATTATAGATGAAACAGAAGTACAATGGCTTCAAACTCGCTTTAATAATGAAGAACTCAAACACTACCTAAGAGTGTTGTGGCATCATATTGCACAAGACTCGTAGGTAAGCAACCCAAGTGGGTACTTTGTCGGGCGTTACCCGTTGCGCATCCCAGATCGACCAAAGTCATGGGGTTCATGAACAAAACCATCTACAACATTCTAACACTAATCAAACCCACCACTAGAGTTCCGAACTTCTATATTTAGATGAAAGAGATGCAACAGTTCAGAGGAATGAGCATGCCAGTGTCTCTCGGAGGATAAAAAGATTTTCGGGCACACAATTGCAAGAAAACCTTCAGGTAAAGAACATTGCAAAAAAGTCTACGCATGCAAAAAGAACTTCTCCAAGGTTAGAGCATTGCAATACCAAACTCGAGCAAATTATGAAAATAAAAGAGAAAATGCAGTTATTAAACAAGAGCGTGAGAAGCGGTCACCTCCTTAAGCTTAAGTTAAGCAAGGGTAATAAACTTGAAACAATTAGGTACAAATGACCTATCATTCAATGGACATGAAATTTTGCTTCATTATTTTTCCTTGTTATGGTCTAGTGACTAGTGGCTCCTTGCCCCCACTCGCATACAAATGAGCAGAATTGGTTGGTATGGACGATAGCGATGGTCTTCTTGGACAGATTTTGCTAAATGAGCCAAGGCCTACTCTGTAGAAGATCTGCAGATTCCTCTGTCCGTGTGCATGACAGGTACCACGCCGTCTGCGTTGCAAACCGGCAAAGCCGAAGATGTCGGGCACACTAAGAGGATGTACAATGGTGTTATCTTAGGAATGCCATGTAGGATAAATAATGAGATGAAGGAGAAATAACTCATAAGAAAAGGCTTGTGTTATCTTATTTAAGAGAAGACAAGAGATGATCTTTTAGCACAATATATGTCTCATCAAATTTTTAGGAATAACTAATTATTAAAGATAAGGCTAAAAGATGATCCATTGTAGACATTTAGTTTTATCATCTCTAAATTACATCCAAGACTTAAGATAAAACTACTTTATCAACCATTGTACATACCCTAAGCCGGTCACTCTTCCGGCTCCACAAGCCCAGCAGGATAACAATTCTGATTTTTTTTAGTTAAACTTGAATGGCGGTGGCAACTTTTCAGCGTATGTACTGCCTTCAGCAGGATGTCAGAGAATTATAATGTTAAGAAGTAGTGGACTGGAATACTTGCCATACCCTTATGTTATATTTATGTTTTCTTTATCATATCCTTATGTTAATGACTGACATTTTAATGGTACTTTTTTTAATACCTTTTCGTACCTTCGCAAGGACGGTAGAAAAACTCCACTATGACAACAATAATCGTCCAGGTCCCAACCAACTGATATATAGACAAGCAGTCCATACTGAACGCAAGAAGAATATACTGGAGCATCGGATGCAGGACCGAAGATGCAATGGAGGAATCTTCATTACAGCTGGGTTCACAGTTAGAGCGAATCGAAGAACATCTCTGTACCTACGTTACATGTCCTGTGACCCTGATGGATTGACTAGATGGAGAAACTATATTGACTAGTAGCAAAAAAAAAAGAGAGAGAGAGAGAACCAATATTGACCATTAATCATATGGAACACACGCTTTAATTTTTGAGGAATCAAGGGGGGAAAGATCCTCACCCTGAAAATCACGCGCTTTGTGAACGTGGAAATCTGTGAAAAAAGCCACAAAGGTGATTAAATTTCAGTGGACCTGATCACATATGGGCCAGCTTTCCAAAAGAGAGAGCAACGGTATCCATTCTTTGCTACCCGACCAATTGTTAATCAACAGCTTTCGTGTGAGTCCAATTCCAATCCTGGGTCGGTATTGTCAAACGCAAAATATTATTTAATGAACCTCTATCAAGATTCTGGATAGATCCTAACTTTTCCCCCTCCCTTTTTGTTCTTTTTTTTGCTTGCAGGAATCAGCATGTCAGTACCATAGTTTGAGCATGCAAGTTGATCATATATGGAAAATCTTTTTTATTTTGCAGAATTCATATCTGAATAATCGTGCTACGCTTATTGATTTACATTACATATTCTACATCCGAAAGGACTCTCAACCAAACAGCACCACGGATACATCAAATAAAAATAAAAATAAAAAGTGTTAAAAAAAGGAAAAAGCTTACCTTCTACCGGCCGATCGCGCTCGCCCGTCCGCCGGCTCCGTGGCCGTTCGATCATGTGTTGATTAGACGGTTGACAGCGTTCCCGCGTCCGCCAAAGCCGCGTCCATTTTCCTGTAACTCACATATTGTTTCATGACAGTCATTCGTGCAACTGGGTAACAATAGGCTGATAACCACGCCGCATCCGTCTCCTTCAGCGATTGACACGCCTCACATGGGCCCCACTCCACCGATATCCTTATCATGAGCGAAACACCTCCACACTTTTCTCGCCCATAGCCAACACTCATTGTGAGTTAACAGCTTGGCCAGCGCCGTCCATTCGCGCGCACTTCGCCGGCGAGCCGCACCCCTTGGCGCTGCACAGCGTCCCGCCGCATCCGGCTAACCCCTGCATCACCGTTGCTGCTAGAGGAGCACATCAAGAAAAGCAACGGCTTGTCTACGACGATGACTGTTCGGCGGCGGTGTTGAGGAAGATGGCCAAGGAGCAGTTCCTGGTGACGCAGCTGCTCGTTGTCTTGCTTCCGGCGATCCAGCTAGCCGGCGGCAAGCTCGCCGAGGTCGTCGCCAAGATGTTTGAGAGCATACTGGACTGCCCGTCCAAGGTCAAACCATGCTGAAGCTTTTCAGCTCGATCTGCTGACACATAGCTTCTACCACAACATCACCTTGGTTGCAAATTTTTTTTTTGCAACAAGGGTCTTGTTGCAGGAATGCAGAGAAGAGGCCGGAGATGTTGTTGAAATTTTTGCAACAAGAGTCTTGTTGCAGGAATACAGAAAAGAGGTCGGAAATGGTCTTGCAACAAAGGTTATCTTGCAATGTAGGTTTTGCAACATGAGTCTTGTTGCAAGAACATGGGCGGGTTGGGGACGGCGCTGCGCTGGGTGCAGCTTTGTCGGGGCCGGGGGCAACAACACGCTTGCTGCCGGAATTAATGAGGGGGCATGCGGGCCGCGGGCACTACATCGGACGGATAAAAGTGCGGGGATCCAACAGCCATCGATACGGCGGATATTTTAGAATCATCGGCCGATGGACGCGTAGCAGCGCCCAAAAAGCTAAAAAAAAAAAGCACCATGGGTACAGTTTTTGAGTTCTTTTTAGGTGCACCCCCTTTTTTGACGGGATTTTAGGTGCACCACCTAATATGCCTAGTGGTGAGACGTACTTTTAATCCTGACCGTCAGGTGGAAAAGGGTATCACCGGAACTTCCTAAAATTTGATTTACAGCTGTATGTCGGATGTTGTAGCTAGATGTCAATTGATTGAGAAACTCAAAAGAAAAAATTACATATATCTTCATGTAAGATCTCATAAATATAGCATCAAGCAAGACATAACCAAGTCTCAACAGACTAAAGTTGGAACTAGATGCAACACATCACAATATCAAGTCCTAAGAGCATCTACAGCCGCATTGGGCAAATCCGACCCCTCAAACGCCCGCGGATGCGTCCGGACGCGTCCGCGGACAGTGACCGGTCACCCGTCAAAAAACGCATGCCACCTTCGGATACCTCAAATCCATATTATGACATGCAACGTGAAACCTAATGTACGCGGAGCTCGTCCGGTGCCGCTCCCCGCCTGTCCGGCTCCGTCCTGGCCATGACCGACGGCCGGCTACGCTCCTCAAAGTGTTGGACCGGTCGCCGGCAAGCTAGGGTAGGGCATGGGACCCGAGCTGGCTCACGGGACTCAAGGCCCCGCCGTCTCCCATGCCCTACTCTTCCTCGCCGGAGACCGGAACCCGAATGGTGCCGGTGCGTCAGATCGATGATGGATCCGTCCGGGGACAAGCTGCCGACATCCAGCACAATGCGGTTGCGGCGCCTAGAATGATGCCCCATACGGGGCGCCGGAGAATGCGACTTTGTGTCGGGGGTTGGGTGCGACATATGCCAATGGATGGCTTATCATGGTGGGGGCGAGTAGAACATCGCCGGTGTCCGGAAGCGGGATAAGACGTAGACACGAACGCCGGCGTACTTTACCCAGGTTCGGGGCTCTCCTAGGAGATAACACCCCTAGTCCTGCTCTGCGGGGTCTCTGCATGGTCACTAAGGCAAAGTGAGTACAAGAGCGGTCCTCGAGCTGTATGCTCGAGGTAGGAGAAGGCAGAGCTAGCTCTCTCCTTCCTCTATGAGCTGGTCTAGTTCTAATGGGGTGGAACCCTTTGCATGGGTGCACATACGGGTTTATATAGGCCTACCCCCCATGGGTACAATGGTAAACTGACTGGGCGCAGGGCCTAGCCGTCAGTCTCTTCGCCCGCCGGCCTTTTTGCTGACTGGTGGGGCCCGCCGACTGGTGGGCCCGGCCGACTGGTCTGGTACGGAGCCGACAGGCCGTACCCGCTGCTTGCAGGTCTTGCTGGCTGCTGATTACTGTAGCCGTGCTTCTAATGACGCATGCTTGGTCATGGGGTCGTGGCTACAGTCCCGCCGCCTGGCGGGTGATCACTGTAGCCACTCTCTGTCTCGTCTGGTTAATGGCGCGGGGGACCCGTGGGAGGGGTTGGCCGACTCCCGGGGGCCGGCTCCCTACGGGTCCGACTGGTGGCACTCTTGCCGTCTTCTGGACTCTCGCTGACCGGTAGGGCCCGTCATCCATGGACTGTACTGACAGGCCGTTGTGGGTGCAGGACTCCGCCCACTGTTGCTGATGTCAGGGATGGCATAGCAACAGTGCAATGCTAGACGGAGATCTCCGTTGGTACGGTGCACTGTGGCCTAGCCATCCCTTGGAAAGGGGAGGGAGTGGGCTTCACTTTTGCCACTCCCCGTCCCATCACCCCTGATGAGGGCATGGGCTTCGTTGGTGCCGTGGGCCGACTCCTCGTGGCCGGCTTCTCTGGAAGCCGCCAGGCGGGAGTCGGCCGGTCTTGACCTCGCCTCTAGGACTCGGCCGCATGCGGGTAGTCGACTGTTCCTTCAACCGGCCTCCAAAAGGCGGCTCTTCATCTGGAGTCTTGAGGGGCGCAGTCAGCCCCGATGTCTTGAAAGGTTCTGGTCCTCGGGTTAGCCTACCCGTGGTCCATTACTCCGACAGTAGTCCCCGAAGCTGATGAGGCGTTGCGGATGATCAGCCGAGGAGCCTCAATAGTTTCTTTCTCCGAGTGCTTGAGGTGAAAACCTCATTCGACTTCTGCCAGGCCGACTGGCAGGAGTCGGACTCGCCTAATTTGACTTGTCCAAAATTTTCAAACACCCCGGCGGGATCCCAGTGGCGTACTAGCTAAGCTTCCAGGCCGCCGCCCGTTTTGGGCCCGTCACGTGGCAACGAGCGGCCGGGCTAGTCTGCTCTCGCACATGCGCGACAGGACACGCCTATAGGTGGGGCCCGCCACTACCGCACATCGGCGCGCGAGCGGATCCGGTGCGGCCGGAGTGGACGGTTGAGGTTCCCGCGGAGTTACTGCGCGCAGTAACTTTGCGCGATAAACGTGGGGGCGCGGGGTAGTGGGTGCAGTAGATCCCACAACCGCCCCCTCGGCTTCGCAGCCCATGAGTCTATAAGTAGGGGGAAGAGGGGGAGCGGCGGAGCACGCAAGCCCCGCCTCCTCATACTTCTTCTTCTTTTCCCTCTCACCGCTGCGCCTCATGCTACGTCGAGTGCTGCGGTGATCCGCTCACAATGAGCTCTTCCTCCGCTGCCACGGCCCCTACGACGCACTCCGGCACCTGGGACGGTTCGGAGGTCCACGATGATCACGTCGATTTCCTTCGCAAGACACGTCGGCTGCCCGGCGAGGACCTCGTGCAGGTCCGTCTCGCGCGGCGGGGGGGGGGGGATCTCGCTGGCGCCGCAGGAGGACGAGCGGGTCGTCTTCCGCTCGCACTACCTACGCAGCCTTATCCTATCGGCGAGCAGCTTCTTCTGCTCTTCTCTTGAATTCTACGGTCTCCAGCCGCAGCACCTCACCCCCAACACGGTGGTGCTGCTGTCCGCCTTCGTCGCCTTGTGTGAAGGCTTCCTCGGTGTTCTCCCCACCATCGAGCTCTGGGGGGAGTTCTTCTACTCCAAGCTCGACACCCAAGCCATGGGCGTGCCGGCTCAGTGCGGCGCATTCATCGCCGTGCGGAGGTCGGGGGCCGACAACCCGTTTCCCTCCATCAAGCTGATAAACTCGGTGAAGATGTGGCAGCGGTCGTACTTCTACATGAAGAACCTCTCCGTGGAGGGCGACTGGGTCAATCTGCCAGCCTACGTAGCCGGCCCGCCGCCGGGGAGGCAGCCCAATTGGTCGTATCAGGCCAGGACGTTGACGCCCGAAGCAGTCGGCGCCGTCGGGCGACTCCGAGTGCTGACGCAGTCGGAGGGCCTGGCCGGGCCGGATTTGCTGGCCGCCTTTGTGGCGCGCCGAGTTCTCCCACTCCAAGGTCGCCCCCACATGATTTGCCAGATGAGCGGGCATTGGGACCCGAGTTGGATGTGCACCAAGGAAATGCCTCACGAGGAGGTAGCCTATATGGTGAATTATCTTGCGAACTGCGACCTCAAAGAAGAGTGGCAGTTCGGCAAGGAGTCGTATTCACGTGCCGCCCCTCCGCCTCTGGTGAGTCGTTTATTTTTCTTTTTTTTTACTCTCCTGACTTCTTCCTTGTCGAGTCCGTCTTGTCCGATCTGACCAGTCGGCTTTGGTCGGAACCCCCTCCTCCAGCCGGCAGCCGGCACTGTGGGGCCGGACCGCGAATCCTCCCTGACTGGGCGGAGAGCGATGTTGACGACCCCGACTTGGGGGCGGAGGCCCTGGAGGACGACGCTGAGGGAGGAGGCGGCGTAGTGGGTGGCCCGAGACTTGGGGCCAGTCTCGAGGACTGGCCTCACGATGACGAGGAGGTCGCCCCGCGCCACCAGGCAGGAGCCGGCCAGCCGGGCGCGAGCTCGTCTGTCGCGCCGGACGCCCAAGGCGGCGCTAAGAAGCACAGGGCCAGGCCCAGCCTGTTCGGCAGCCGGCCGAAGAAGCCCAAGGGCTCGGCCGCGGCGACCAAGCGGGACGAAGCGGCCGCAAAGGCCAACCGCTTCCGCAAGGAAGTGAAGACGCCGCAGCTGGTTTCTGCGTAAGTGCTACCTTCCTTTGCGCCTCTTCACTTTTTCTTCGTTGACTCCGTCTGAAATTTCTTTGCTTTACATTCTTGACTTTAGGGCCCCGCTCTTTCTTGAGAAGTCGGCCGCCGGCTCCGTTATGAAGTCGGTGGAGACCTCCTCCACCACCCGGCGGATTGATCCGGCCGCCGACCTTCGGGAGGCGACGGAGCGGAACGCGCGGGAGGTGCGTGAGGAGCGGGAAGCCACCCGCCTGAAGAAGGCGGAACCTGACAAGGTGGAGGCCGCCGCCCTGAAGAAGCTGGCAGAAGCCGAGGCCGCCGACGCGGAGAAGAAGCGTGCTGAAGAAGCCGCACACCGCCAATCGGTGGTGTTCGTCGTCCCTCTGAACTATGCGCCGCCACCACCGGAGTTCACGGCGCAGACTGCGGAAGTCGGCGACGAGAACCCGATCATGGAGAGGGGCGGCAATGACATCGCCACGCCGGACGTAATCCTGTCGCCGCCGCCGTCGTCCGGGAGCGCCCCAGGCGGGCAGCCGGCGGACCTGCCGGTGCCGCCACCTGAAAACTTGGTGGCAACGGGCCTGGCTCTCGAGGTCGGCACACTGACGTGCCGCCGTCTTGTGAAGGCGGCCTCGGTGCCGCGCCCGCTGGAGACCGGCGCCGCGAGCTCCACGATCCCGGACACCGAGGCGATGAGCGCCGCACCCACTGGATGGGTACGGGGAGGCGGGACGGGCCCATTGAACTAGGCGCTTATGGACGTCCAAGCCAAGCTCCGAGCCGAGGGCGATGCCATCAAGGAATGCACCAAGGCGTATCGATATCTGGCATCGCGAGCAACCATCCGGGTACGCGTCCTTCCTTCTTTGTTTCTGTTTCTTGTTCTTCTTTTGTAGGGGCGCGCCAGCGCACCCACTGGGTGTAGTCCCCGAATTTCAGGCCGGCTGCTGAGCAGGCGGCTCGGAACTCTAATCGGCGAGTTCAAGTACCAACACTTGTCTGCAATTTTGTCGCAGGATTACCACAATCTTCACGTGACCACCTTCAACACCAACGTTGAGGAGCTGGCCAAGAGGACCGCCGACTTGTCGGACAGTCGGGGTGATTCCTCTTCCTTCTCTGTGGGGGTGCGCTGGAGCACCCGTGGGCTGTAGTCACAGAGATTTGGGGCGACTGCTGAGCAGTCGGGCCAGATCTCCCCGGCGACTATTCTTCTTTTGTTGATGATTCCTTTCTTCATGGGGGCGCGCTGGCGCACCCGCGGGCTGTAGTCCCCGAGATTCGGGCTGAGCAGTCGGGCCGGATCTCCCCGGCGACCTTTCTTCCTAGTTGACGACCGACACCTTTTCTTTTTCTTCTACAGAGGCCAACGCCACCCTGCAGCAGCAGCTGGGCGAGGCCAACACTACGCTGCGTGTAAAGGAGGAGGAGTGCGGCCAGCTGGCGGAGGAGCGCGACCGGCTGGCCACGTAGCTGGCGGAGCAGAAGGAGCTACTCAAGAAGGCCTAGAAGGAGGCGGAGAACAAGGAGACCGCCCTCCTTGCCAAATTCGCGTCCGAGCGCTCCTCGTGGACCGACAAGGAGGCGATGCTGGTCTCCGGCTTCCATGAGATCGAAGATCTCGTCAACGGTGAGCTTCCCCTCATTTTCCTTTTCTAAGCTGCCGACTGCTAGTCGAGTCAACCTCTAGTCTTTAATCTTGTTCTTCATTCTTCTGCCTTGGCAGACTTCATCCCTGGCCACTCGGTCGCTGCTAACCAAGCCATCGAAGTGGATCATGAAGGGTGGAGGGCGGACGGTGCACAGATCGCCGCCGACGCCCCTCAAACTCTTGGCAAGCAGATCCTGAGCATCGAGGCCCACCTTCGGCCGGCTCACCGGATGCTGCGCCGGCTTCAACTTGTCGGCGCCCAGGCGATTGCCGCCCTGTGGCCGGATATGCAGGCGTCGCGCACCCCCAGTCGGATTGCCGACTGGCTGGAGGTAGCGGCTAGCCGCCTTGAGGCCTGGAAGGACTCTTCGGCCCGGGATGGAGCGCGCCGAGCCTTAGAGTTCATCAAGGCGTGGTATCCTGGGCTGAGTCTAGCCCAGCTAGCCATGTTCTGGCTAGAAGCTCAGGCGGAGTTGGCGGTCGTGGAAGACGATCTCGTCAAGTGCGCAACGTCGATCGCCGAATAGACTGCCACCAACGTCTTCGTCCCAGAGCAGGCTGAGAATGGCGAGGAGGCGTTGCCGGAGTGGTTCGGGCTGAACCCGGACGACGGCGAGGACTCGGCGGAGGTGATTGACTCCAGTGGCGAGGCGGAGGAAGGAGACGAGGAGGAGGCGCCAGAGGTCGGAGCAGACGGCCAGCCCCAGCTCGACCGTGCCTATAGCAACGAGCCGCGGCCAACCGAGCCAGCTGCTGCCAGAGGTGACCAAGAGGAGACCAACTTGCCAGCCGCTCCGGCAACTGGCACCGCCGACCCCTCCGGTCCTCCGAATCCGTCTGTAGTTTCCTAGGATGCCACTTCATCTTTGCTTTTATCTGCTTAATAGTCTCGATGAACTTGTTAATTTACACAATTCCACCCGCGGGGTGTATCCTGAACTTCTGTTTTGAAGATTCGTCCAAGGGCCTTTTCTATGTATATATTTCTCCGCGTTCTTTCTCTTTGCCCATTTTCTTTGGCTTTTTCCTTTGCCGCCTTCCCTTGGTTGCCGTCTTGCCAGTCGGGCAGCCACTCTGCGGGCTGTTGCTGGATCAGGTACTTAGCTTTTTTGGGAAGGAAAGTACTTAGCCATTTAGAGTTTTTTTAGGAAATTGATTAGAAAATGGTGAGCCGGCTGCTCAAGAATTGGTTGTAGAAGGCTGGAAGCCGGCTTAAACTATGTACATGCTTTGAGTCCTTAGCCATTTTTCATGTGGACACCCATTCTACCTTACTCTTGCCCACCAGACAGTTGCTCTGTGAGCTGCAGCTTCTAACAGGAGACGGCTTAAGTGCCACACACACTACTTGTCTGGCTGCAGGAAGCATTTCATAGTACAAGACGACAAGTCCCCGGGCCGACTAGTCGAACCCGGTGCCGAGCGGCATAACAAAGAATAACATACTCATAGGCATAATTCTTATCATATAGATAAAAGAGGGCAGTCCCCGAGCTCTTCTCGGGGGGCCCGAAGTCTTCATACTTTAATACAAAAGGTAGCGTGGTACATACTGCATTAACTATAAAATCTTCGAAGGAGATTTGCATTCCATGGCCGCTCCGTCTCTTTGCCGGAGTCGTCCCTCTTGCATGCTCGGGGCTTCTGGTCGTCGATCAGGTAGTAGGAGTCGTTGCCGAACACTTTGCTGATGATGAAAGGGCCTTCCCAAGGTGCTGAGAGCTTGTGTTGGCCGGCTGTTCACTGGATCAGCCGGAGCACAAGGTCTCCTTCTTGGAAAGATCTCAGCTTGACCTTCTGGTTGTAGTATCGGCGCAGGCTCTGCTGGTAGATGCTAGACCGGCTGAGTGCCAATGGCTGGCCCTCTTCCAGCAGATCGACGCTGTCTTGGCGTGCTGCTTCTCCTTCCTCTTCAGTGTACATGGTGATTCAAGGGGGGTCGAATTCTATGTCCGTTGGGATGACGGCTTTGGCACCGTAGACGAGGAAGAAGGGTGTGAAGCCGGTTGACTTGTTTGGAGTTGTGCGCAGGCTCCAGAGGATGGCTGGCAACTCGTCAAGCCAGCAGCTGGCCAAGCGCTCCAAAGGCTCGACCAGTTGAGGCTTGATGCCGGACAAGATGAGGCCGTTTGCTCGCTCTACCTGGCCGTTGGACTGCGGATGGGCAACGGACGCTAAGTCCAGTCGGATGCCCTGCATCGCGCAGAAACGGGCCAAGGAACCTTTGGCAAAGTTTGTGCCGTTGTCGGTGATGATGTTGTGTGGTATGCCGTACCGAATTGTGATGTCGGAGATGAAAGTCACAGCAGTCGGACCATTCAACTTCTTGATTGGTTCTGCTTCTATCCACTTGGTGAATTTGTCCACTGCGACAAGTAAGTGAGTCAAGCCACCTCATGCCGTCTTGAATGGTCCCACCATGTCCAGGCCCCAAACAACAAAGGTCCAGGCAATGGGAATAGTCTTGAGTGCAGAAGCAGACTGGGCCTGTTGTGGGGCAAAAAAGGAGAGCTGACAGGACTCCAAACATGCATCAAAACCCTGGCGGACAAGAAGCTCAAACTTGTCAACGTAGTCCAGGTTATGCTCATCCGCTTGATCCTCCCGTGCCAACAACGGGCTTTCAACCTGTGGGAGTTCGACCCGGCGCGGCACCAAACTTTGAGCAGGCTCTTCGACACGACATACGAAGATGCCTGGAAGGTGCTTTTTAAGGGCGCCGTGGCTCCCGCATCCGCTATTGAGGATCGCGGATTCAGTGTACAGCGTGACGCTCTTTTGGTAAGCTATTTTTTTCTTTTACAGGGTATCAGTGTTTCATAGTTTGACTCTATGCGGAGTCTAAGCTCCCTTTCCTTTGACAGGATTAACAGGTGATGTCCGGACAGATCAACTGTCCGGCTCCTTTGCCCGAAGGCCCAGCGGACGCTCAATTGGCGAAGTTGCTAGTCCCGGCACCCTATGTGGTGCCGGAGAAGAAGGCCAAGAAGAAGGCCACGGGGACTCGAAAGAGTGCCCGACGCCCGGAGGTGTCGGATTCATCATCCGACGAATCCAAGACGCACTCCTCCCACGAAGATGAGGAGGAGGAAGAAGAGACCCCTCCCCCTCCAGCGGGGGAAGGGAAGAAAATAAAGGCCGCCCCAACTGGGGAGGCCGAGGGGTCCAAGAAGGCAAGGACCCCTCCTCCGGACTACTCCACCAACGCCGACGACGGTGAAGAGGAGTGGCCGGACAGGGACAAGCCCCTGGCGAAATCATAAGTATCCGGATACCGGAGTGATTTCATAGTACTTGATTATTGCATAGCTTTCCCTTATGTCGGATATGTTTATGCAGCCCACCCAAAGACCGGCTCGACGCGTCGTCGAGTAGCTCACTGGACTCGTCGGACGTGAACTTGCTTCCGACGGCTTCCTCCCCCCGCCCTACGGACGACACCGAAGTGTTGTCCCAGCAAGTTCCAATCCGGGAGGAGGTGGTCCTGGAGGCGCCGGAAGGCGATCTCCCGGACTCTAGGAGTAAAGGTGACGAAACCCCCCAGGGCTCCAAGTCCGGCCCTGGGCCGGACACCGCTCCGGAACCTTCGAAGGTTCCAGAGTCCGGCGGGGGACCTCCTCCCAAGAGGAGCAAGCCCACCGTGCCGGTGACCTTCGTCCAACCGGAGGCGCCGGACAATCTGTTGGAGGTGCTCCAAGGGGCCTCCCTCGACGAGGGGCACCGCACTATTATGAGTGCGGTGGTCCAGAAGGTTCAGTCCGCCAAGAACGGATTAACTGAAGCTTGTACAAGCCTTTTAACAGGCTTTGAGGTAAGTAAAGAATGTGTGAATAACATTACCGCATAGACAGTAGCCCCTGATGCTCTGTTTGGCGTTCGGGAGGAAAAGCCGAATAGAGGATCAAATAAAATTCATAGGAGTCTAACAAAAAGAAGTCAATATGCGTGTGCAGGCTTCCCTGCTGGCGTCCGCCGCACTAACTGCGGAAGTGGACGTGCTAAAGCAGAACCTCGAGCGGTCCGAGCAAGAGCTCGGACGTGCCAAGAAGCAGCTCGAGGACAGTGAAGGTAAGAAAATACCTTGTATAAATGTGTATAAAAAGGTGCAATTGCGAAAAATGACAGGAGTATCGTGGCTATTGTAGGGGCCATGTCTGAGGTGGCAACCCTGAAGCAAGTGCTGCTCGAGGCCGAGAAGAGGTCGGCCGCGGAGCGCACTGAGCGAGAAAAGTATGAGGCCGGGGTTGGCAAGGTGCGGCAAGAGCTCCAGGCTCTCATGGAAAAACATGAGAGTTTGGAGCGTGACTCAAGGACGCGAGCATCCGAGCTCGCGGCGGCTGCTGAAAGTGCCAAGGCTGCCAAGGCCAAATCCCAGAAGACCCTCCAGGAGTTGGATGAGGTGAAGAAGATAGCGGCGGGAAAGGCATTCTTTATGCAAAGTAAACACATAAGCGTGAGTTACTTGTTATTTACCCGAATCCGGAGTTCTCCAGGTGCGTTCGCAGATCTTCCCCGGAGTATATCTGATGCCGCTGCATTCTATCGAGCCGAGGAGGGAAGCTCGACGGAGAAGGTGTTCTGGTCTCAGTACGCTGAGGCCGGACACCCCGTGCCCCTGAGCGACCAGTTGAAGCAATTGGTCGAGCTCCACAAGGTGGCTGAACAGGCCATGAAGGGCCTCATAGTTCAGTTGTGGCCTGGAGAGGCTCAGCCTGGGAGCTATTTCGGGCTAGTGCGGCGGCTGGTGGAGGCCTGTCCAAGGCTCGAAGTCATCAAGCGCTCCGTCTGCATTGAGGGTGCCCGTAGGGCCTTTGCCTGTGCGAAGGTGCACTGGGGCAAGATGGATGCTGAGAAGCTTGTGAAGGACGGGCCACCGCCGGGGAAAGAGCATCGCAAGCCCGAAAATTATTATAAGGATGTTCTGAAGGGTGCCCGCCTTGTGGTGGATGAATGTTCTATGGATGTAATTTTTGAATAAAACTCGCCCGTTTTGTCCTGTGCGCTGAAAACTTGTTCATATGCGCTTAAGCAATGCTGTTTGAATTTAAAATATTACCTTATGTGCGGTTGTTTATCAATTCTCAGAGATGGCGAGTCGTCGGCTTCTGCCCCCGTGCTGCTAGTGCTGGGGTGTTTGGGGATAAACCTGAGGGCTCTTTTTCCCATGTTTGGGTCCTTCGAGGGAGGCGCTCAGCCCAACGAACAAGGCAATCAGACTATAATGCGTGAACACTCTCACTTATCCATAGAATTCTATAATTTTAAATTCCGGCGAAGCCCCTGGTATTCGGAAGACCGAGTTCGGGGCGCTATACACGCCTTGGCCGGACAGAACCGGCTCCTCGCCCTAAGCGGCATAAGTCTTTAAGGACTCGAAAAGACCTCTCGAACAGCGACCAGCTCTCGCCTCATCATGACGGTCAGTTTTAGCTTTCTCCACTGAGTTGCTCAACCCAGCTCAACCGGGGCACAATCGCAGTGGTTCTCCTAGTGCTACCTTAGCCGATATAGCGGAACGTAAGGCACCAAAACATAGGAGCTGGGCAAACCCAACTATTGACCCAAGACATGATTCGGAGCCGATGCATATAATGCTATAAGTTCGGGGTGCCGCACTTGTTAAAGTGTGCGGACTTCTCACACCATGTTCAGGGGTATTGAAGCCCCTGGTGTATTTTGGCCGTACCAAAGTGTACGGGTGCAACATGTCGTTAAGGAACATATATAAGTATATAAAAAAGGTAATGCAAAAATAGACAAAAGCTATGCATTGTTTATTAAAAAGAGCTGCGATCAAAGCAAAATGATACAAATAATGCGATAAGCGAAAGGTTGGACTATGTAACATGTCCGCTCCAGGGGCAAGGTGCGGGATACTATGCGAAACAGGTATACTGCTCGTGATAGAGACCACCTGGGAGTTCCATAATGCGGTGTGGCTTGTCTGCTTCCCTGGTTCTTGCATCATTTGTGCGGCAATTGAACTGCCGAACAGGCCTTCCGAAGAGTGGAGTCCTGAAAGTAAGAGAAAATGAAAAAATCGGCAGCCCCTAGTACGGTTGAAGCCGTGTTTTGGGCGGGTCGTGATGGTGCCCCTCCCACTATGCCCATGGTATCTCTAGAGCGTAGTTATGTGCGCGAAGTACTGACGTCGCCTTTTTGCAAGGGTTGGGGTTGGGGCCGCATTGCTACGCCTGCTCGGTTTGTGCCAGGCGGTCTTGTTGTAGGTTACTCCGGGCGCGCTTGACGGTGTTCGGTCGTTTATTGGCCGGACTGGGGAAATGCCTGGAGAGGCTGCTTTGTACTTCCGCTGCAAGGGCCGCCGTGTGCTCCTCTGTTCGGAGGGAGCGTTTGGTGTTTCCGTTGACCGTAATTACTCCTCGAGGGCCTGGCATCTTGAGTTTAAGGTATGCGTAATGCGGTACCGCATTGAACTTAGCGAATGCGGTTCGCCCGAGCAGTGCGTGATAACCACTGCGAAACGGGACTACGTCGAAGATTAACTCCTCGCTTCGGAAATTATCCGGAGATCCAAAGACCACTTCAAGTGTGACTAAGCCTGTACAGTTGGCCTCTACACCTGGTATTACGCCTTTAAAGGTCGTTTTGGTGCACTTAATCCTCGAGGGATCTATGCCCATTTTCCGCACTGTATCCTGGTAAAGCAGGTTCAGGCTGCTGCCGCCGTCCATAAGGACTCTAGTGAGATGAAATCCGTCAATAATTGGGTCTAGAGCCAATGCGGCGAATCCGCCATGATGGGTGCTAGTGGGGTGGTCCCTTCGATCAAAGGGGATCGGGCAGGAGGACCATGGGTTGAACTTTGGGGTGACTGGCTCTATCGCGTATACGTCCTTTAACGCGCGCTTCCGCTCCCTCTTGGGGATGTTGGTTGTGTATATCATGTTCATGGTCCGCACTTGTGGGGGAAAACCCTTCTGTCCCTTGTTGTTCGGCGGCCGGGACTCCTCGTCGTCATCGCTATGCAGCCCCTTGTCTTCGTTTTTGGCGTTTAACATGCCTGCCTGCTTGAACACCCAACAATCCCTATTGGTGTGACTGGCCGGCTTTTCAGGGGTGCCATGTATCTGGCATAAGCGGTCGAGTATTCGGTCCAAACTAGATGGGCCCCTAGGATTCCTTTTGAATGGTTTTTCCGCTGACCGGATTTAGAGCCTCTGAATCCGGCATTAACTGCCGTATCATCTGCATTGTCGCCGTTAATGCGACGCTTCTGTTTGTTGCGACGCGACCTGCCACTACTGTCCCTGGTGTCCGAATTACCAGGGTTCTTGGTTATATTGTTGCTACGAGCAAGCCAGTTGTCTTCTCCCGTGTAAAAGCGGGTCACGAGTGTCGTGAGTGCTGCCATAGATTTCGGCTTTTCCTGTCCAAGGTGTCGGGCCAGCCACTCGTCACGGATATTGTGCTTGAAGGCTGCTAGGGCCTTGGCGTCCGGACAATCAACTATTTGATTTTTCTTTGTTAGGAACCGTGTCCAGAATTGCCAGGCCGATTCGTCTGGCTGTTGAATTACGTGACTTAGGTCATCGGCGTCTGGGGGTCTCACATAAGTGCCCTGGAAATTGTTGAGGAATGCGGCTTCCAGGTCCTCCCAACAACTGATTGATCCTGTTGGCAAGCTGTTAAGCCAATGCCGAGCTGGTCCTTTAAGCTTGAGTGGGAGGTATTTGATGGCGTGGAAATCATCGCCGTGGGCCATGTGGATATAAAGGAGATAATCCTCAATCCATACCGCAAGATCTGTTGTGCCATCATATGATTTGATGTTTACGGGTTTGAAACCCTCGGGGATTTGATGATCCATTATTTCGTCTGTGAAGCAGAGTGGGTGTGCGGCGCCTCTGTATTGGGCTATATCATGACGTAGCTCCAATGAGCTTTGTCTACTGTGTTCGGCCCTGCCAAATTCGTGGCCGGCGTGACGGATGCCGTCTCGAGCCGTGGGGCGCCCACGCGATCCATAGATCAATCTTGTTTGTCTAGCCTTGTCCTCCAACATGTCTCGTAAGTCCGGGGCATAGTCCCGTGCCTTGGTACAGGGTGTGGCTTGAGTGGAGGGCCGAGAGGCCTCTCTGTCGCGGCCACGAGGTGGCCGGTCGGCTGCATCAAGTGCTTCCTCCTCTAATTGGGGTAGCAACCTGTGCTTCGGATAGCTCTTGGAGGGGCGTTCGAGTTTATGCTATTCGGCCGCAAGGACTTCAGTCCATCTGTCGACTAGCAAATCTTGATCAGCTCTAAGCTGTTGCTATTTTTTCTTGTGGCTTCTTGCCGTGGCCATAAGCCTGCGTTGAAAACGCTCTTGCTCGACGGGATCCTCTGGCACGACGAATTCGTCGTCGTCGAGGCTTGCCTCGTCTTCGGAGGGAGGCATATAATTATCGTCCTCGACCTCTCTGTCTGCCGCTCCCTCATGAGGGCTAGTTTCTCCATCCTCCTGTGCTAAATCTTGTTGGAGGGGGTTTTCTTCGGCGCTTTCTGGAGTATTATTATCTCCCGTGCTGGAATCACCGAGTTTGTTTTGGCGGGATTTTGAGTGGCGCCACTGACGTCGGTGCTTAGGCTGTTTCTTGGAGGGGTCATCCTCCGCTGTTCCATCGCCATCTCCCTCTTTTGGGGTGTCCACCATGTATATGTCATACGACGAGGTGGCTTTCCAGGGCCTAGTAGGCGCTGGTTCTTCATCATCTCCTTCATCGGCGTCCATACCGTCGATGTCTTCGGAGTCGAAGTCGAGCATGTCGGTTAAGTCGTCGACAGTGGCTACAAAGTGGGTGGTGGGTGGGCTTTGAATTTCTTCATCGTCCGAATCCCAACCTTGCTGGCCGTAGTCCGGCCAGGGCTCTCCTGATAAAGAGAGAGACTTTAGTGACTTCAGAATATCTCCAAAAGGCGAGTGCTGAAAGATGTCCGCGGCAGTAAACTCCATGATCGGCGCCCAATCGGATTCGATTGGCCGGGGCGCGGAGGGTTCGGAGTCCGGAAAGGAGTCCGGCACCTTGGAGTCACGAGTCTCGCGGAGTGCGGGGCTGGTGTTCGGCTCAATCGCCGTTGGGATGGCAGCCCCCGAGGCGGCGTCCAACCGCCCATCCTTGATCGGCACAGTTGGCTCCAAATTAAGGATCGGAGCCGATGCGGGTGCGGCCTCCAGGGCACTGTTCGGCGGCAGAGCTAGATCATGCTCATCTGGACAGTGCGGCGCGCTCGGCAGTGGCTCGAATCCGTCGAGGATCAAGTCCCCGCGGATGTCAGTCGTGTAGTTTAAACTTCCAAATCTGACCTGACGGCCAGGGGCGTAGCTTTCGATCTGCTCCAGGTGGCCAAGTGAATTGGCCCGCAGTGCGGAGCCGCCGAAGACGAAGATCTGTCCGGGGAGGAAGGTCTCACCCTGGACTGCATCGCTATTGATGATCGTAGGAGCCATCAAGCCTGACGGCGACGACACAGAGGAACTCTCAATGAAAGCACCAATGTCGGTGTCAAAACCGGCAGATCTCGTGTTGCCGGGTTGCTTAGGGCCTTGGATGAGCACTGGCATCATAATGAACTTCCGCTTCATGCACAATCAAGGAGGAAGGTTATACAAACATAGAGTCACAGGCCAGCTGCTATGGTTGCTGCTCTGCTCCCCAAAAGGATTAATGCCATCTGCGCTTAGACCAAACCATACGTTCCTTGCGTCATCTGTAACCTCCTTCCCATACTTTCTTTCAATTTTTCTCCACTGCAACTCGTCAGTGGGTACTCTCAACTTTCCGTCTTTCTTACGGTCTTCTCTGTGCCATCGCATCGCCTTGGCATGCTCTTTGTTTTGGAACAAATGTTTCAACCGTGGTATTATAGCAGCATACCACATCACCTTGGCAGGAATCTTCTTCCTGGGGTGCTCGCCCTCGACATCACCAGGGTCATCGCGGCTGATCTTATAGCGCAATGCACCGCATACCGGGCAAGCGTTCAAATCCTCGTACTCACCGCGGTAGAGGATGCAATCATTAGGGCATGCATGTATCTTCTGCACCTCTAACCCTAGAGGGCAGACATCCTTCTTTGCTTGGTACGTACTCTCGGGCAATTCATTGTCCTTTGGAAGCATATCCTTTATCATTACCAGCAACTTTCTAAATCCCTTGTCAGATACACCATTCTCTGCCTTCCATTGCAGCAATTCCAGTGTGATGCCCAGCTTTTTCTTATCACCTTCGCAATTCGGGTACAAATTTTTTTTGTGATCCTCTAACATGCGCTGCAACTTCTTCTTCTCCAAATCACTTGTGCAGTTTCTCTTTGCATCGGCAATGGCCCGACCTAGATCATCAACGGGCTCATCCGATGCATCTTCTTCAGCTTCTTCCCGCATTGCCGGCTCAGCTTCTTCCCGCATTACCGGCTCAGCTTCTTCCCTCATTGTTGTATCATCGTATTCAGGGAACCCATGGTCAGGATAGCTGTCGTCGTCCTCTTCTTTCTTCATTGTCTTCCATCATAACCCCTCTTTCTCCATGCTTGGTCCAAACATTATAGTGGGGCATGAAACCGGACTCAAACAGGTGGACGTGAATGGTTCTTGACGTAGAGTCATTGCAACCATTCTTACAGCCAGCACATGGACAATGCATAAAACCATCTGCTCGCTTGTTTGCCTCAGCCGCAAGCAGAAAAGTACGCATGCCATTAATGAACTCGGGAGAGCATCGGTCATCGTACATCCATTGCCGGCTCATCTTCAATACACAGCACCGAAAACATCAAATTAATACAATACATAAATTTCATACATAAAGAGCATACAACACTTCAATGCAACAAACAAATAACTCTCTAGCTAAAGAATTTAAATGCAACAACAAATTCGATCAAGATCGCAACTAAGGTAACAATTGATCCAACAGCATAATGATACCAAGCCTCACTATGAATGCCATATTTTCTAATCTTTCTAATCTTCAAGCGCATTTTCTCCATCTTAATCTTGTGATCATCGATGACATCGGCAACATGCAACTCCAATTCCATCTTCTCCCCTCAATTCTTTTCAATTTTTCCTTCAAATCCTCGTTTTCTCTTTCAACTAAATTTAACCTCTCGACAATAGGGTCGGTTGGAATTTCGGGTTCAACTACCTCCTACATACAAATATCTATGTCAACTTGATGGGCATAATTTGTCATAAACACGAAATGCAATGAATAGTTTTAAAAGAGAATATACCACATCCGAATCATAACCCGGAAGAGGGCCGACGGGGACGGATATCAAAACCATGGCACTATGCATAAGGGCATCTCCAGCCGTTGGCCCCCCAGGAGGGGCAAAAAATCGCCCCCTGGGGGCGCACCGGCGCTAAACCACGCACTGGGGGCGTGATGCCCCCCAGTCGCGGCCCTCCATGGGTTTTTAAAATGTTCAAATTTGGCGCAAACACAACGCAAACACGGGCGAGTTCGTTCAAATTTAAACATATTTTACAAAAAAAACTACCGCGGGCTACCCCCGCCGTCTCCCTCGCCGCCCGCCCACGCGGTTCTACATGCCGGGGAGGCTGTAGAACCGCGTGTAGTCACCGTCGTCGTCGTCGTCGCCCCCGCCTACGCCTCCGCCGTCCCTGCTGCATCCCCCCCTCGGTTGGCGCGGCGGGTTGGATGGTCCGGGGGCGTCATCGTCGTCGCTATCGAGGACGATGACACCGTCCCCGTCCTTGCGCCCACGTTTGCGGGCGGCGATCTCCTCCAGGGCCCGGCACTGCCGAACCATCTCCTCGCGCACGTAGTCGTCGCGCGACCACCGCATGGCGTCCTCGTCGGAGAAGCCGCCAAGCTATCTCATCATACTCCGGGGGGAGGCTGAACTCCACCTTGGGCTCAACGAGGGCGTCGGAGCTGTGGGTACGCGCGCTGACAGGCGTGTCCTGGGGCTCCGGCTTGACAGGGCGGAGGTGGAGGCAGGGAGAGCCGCCGGAGCTATGGGTACGCGCTGACAGGCGTGTCCTGGGGCTCCGGCTTGACGGGGCGGAGGCGGAGGCAGGGAGAGCCGCCGGACGAGGAGGAGGACGCCCCGGTCTCCATGCGCCTCGGCGTCCAGGAGCTTCCCCGGCGGCATGAGAAGGACGGGGGAGTGGGATACTCGAGGCGTGGCGTGTTGCCGCCCTCGATGTACTCGAGGATGGCCTCCAACATGCGGCCGGGCACGGCCTACCACCGGCGCCGACCATCGGAGTCGAGCCTGCCGGAGGGCACGACGCCGTTGGTGGCCTCGAGCTGCTCGGCGTGACGGCGGTAGAAGTAGGGCTCCCAGAGCGGGCTGTCCGGGACGTACCATGGCCCTCGATCGCCGCCCGCGGTAGGGACGCGCGGATGCGTGCGATCTCCGCATGCCGCGTCGCCCCGATGGGTGGTGGTGGCACCGGCACGCCACCGGCGCTGATCCTCCAAGCCCCGGGCACCCGCATGTCCGGCGGGACCGGGTACTCAGCCTCGAAAAGGAGGCGAGCCTCGTCCTCGTGCAGATGACGGCGCCCGAATCCGTTCGCCGCCGCGCCGTCGCCTGGGAAATGCTCGGCCATGCTTTCAACTGGTGACGGCGAGAGGAGGAAAGGGGGAGAAATGAGCGCGTCGTCGGTGGATGATCGGGGTGAGTCTCTCCGGCGCGCTTGCAGTCGGCTTTTATAGGCGGAGGCACCACGTGGTAGGCTTGGCCGGTGCGTTACGCGTGGCGTGATTGCGTGGCGGCCGAGGGACGCGCCGCCCAGCCTTCACTGCGCCGCCCGTGAGGCATCAATGGAGGCTGACCGGCGCGGCAGCGCGCGGCAGCTTTGGCATTGATTCGCCGCGAGAAACGAGGTGATGAGGACGACGAAGGGGCGAGAAGAGGGTAGAGTCGCTGACGCGGCGTGCCCGCGGCTCTTCGTGCCAAAAACGATTCGCCCGGCGCCCCCGAGCGACCCCCAGCGCGCCGGGTTCGGGTTGGGTCCGTTGGCGCCAATTTCGGCCCGAGCCGGCGAAAACTGGGCTCTTGTGGGCGCGACTGGGCCGATTTTTTGGCGCTGGCGGACGAAAAGATGCCTGGGGGGCCTTCTTGGGGGCGCGGCTGGAGATGCCCTAACAAACAACGTATGGGTAAGATAATTATACGAGTAACTATATATCCAAATCGCACAAACATCATTTTTTATATATAAAACTTCATGAACAAGAGGCTCACCACAAGGTGGTGCCGGCGACGGGACGTTGCGAGCGATCGACGGTGGTTACGACGGAGATTTAGAAGGTACTAAGTAAACCACACCTACATATGCAAAACTAAGTGTTATTTTTGACCTCAAATTGCATATAAATCAAATACTAGCACATATATATAATTCCTCCCAAATTACTAAACTCAAAAATCAATCACTATATAAAGCATTGCACGGGCTAATCTAGCAATAAGAGATGAAAGGAAAGAGTTGCTAACCTTTGTGATCATTTGAATGGATGGGGGCCTTCAAATCTTGGGCAAAATGTGTGATGAGTTTGAGAGGAAGAGGGAAAAGAACAGAGAGAGAAGAAGGGAAAGGGGAAGAACAGAGCGAGCTCGGGTGGACGAAGGGTCTATGTAGGACCACCTTTAGTACCGGTTCGTGATACGACCCGGTACTAAAGGTGCTGGAGGGGCCTCGGACTGACAACATCCTGCCACCACTCACTTTAGTACCGGTTCGTGGCACGAACCGATGCTAAAGGTTCGCCACGAACCGATACTAATGGCAGCAGCCCGGCTAGCCGTTGGAACCGGCACTAATGTACACATTAGTGCCGGCTCAAATTCAAACCGGCACTAATGTGCTTCACGTTTAACCCTTTTTCTACTAGTGTTAAAAGGAAAATGATTTTCGATATGTCCTTCCTAATTGTTTTTTTTCCTATTTAAAGAGCTCATCTCAAAATTCTCAGCAACTAAAGTATAGTGCGTGGAGGACATGAATTTTGGGGGTTATAAACTGTCCAATGAAATTTGCCCCACATGTTCGACTCTTAAAGCAATATAAATGCATCACCGTCCCTATTCATATACATAGTCCGTGCATAATAAAGAGTGCATGCATGATCTCGAATTTCTTTTCTCTCATCTCCATGGATTAAACGTGGTGTGGGACTCAAAGCACTTTAAATGAATGGGACTCAAAGTGGGACGAATATAATGGAAAACTAAAAGTTCTGAGATAGTCCTTTAAACCTGAAGGAAGGGAGTAAATGTAAAAGTCTATAGTAACCCCTGGTAGGGTATAATGATCTACTAGCACCTACGAGGTAATATATTTGTCACCCGTTATATATAGATCATAACAAAAATAACGGCCTATATCAGTTTGGAGCGTTGTAAAGTTTATTACTCCCTCCGTCCGGGTGTATAAGTCATTCGCGTAGTTCTAGGTCATCGATTTGAGAAATTAAATATGTGTTATATGTCATGAAAAGTATACCAGTAGATTTCCACACGGATGTAGTTTCTAAATATATATTTTTTGTCACATATAATACATATTTAGATAGTTAAATTATCGACCTAGAACTACGCGAATGACTTATACACCGGGACGGAGGTAGTATCATTCTTAGACATATTCTGTGAGTGCGCTTATCTAGCGTGTACCGTATACTGGATACCCGCACAATTCACTTGGATTATCTTTTGGTCAGAAGGCCAGTTGACTTAATTTGATTAGCAAGCCAAACATCATTTACATTGTAGTTATAGTAACTTAAACTAGCTAGCATCGTCCCTCGTATCAGCACCAAAGGACCACTTAGCTCATAATAGAAGAAAAATGAGAAGCAAGTTATATATGGTGTGCTAAATTTCTTTTATAATCTACTAAACCAACATATATAGTTGTTGGTAACATTTCCACTTGTTGTAGGTTATCTAGCAGTGTATGCACAGGCTCCGTTTGTATTCTATTCTTCAGCGATCGCCGAAAATTATTTGCAGACATGTGTACACAGTTGGAACAGGAGGACACATATGTCTTTACCCAACAGTGCTGGCGGTATAGTTTGAGGATTGCCCCCCTCCCCCTCCCCTTGCCTTAGGCATTGCATAGTCCCAGACGACTTTGTTTTTTTCTGCATTGTTTAGAGTAGGCTGGATGTGAACTTGTTTTGATTGTATTCCATTCGTGCGACATTATGAGTCAAAAAGCGCCCTTTATCAGAAAAATAAAAGTTTTGGTTCATAAACAACTAACTACTCAAGTGATAAAACCTAAAAACTTGATCTCAATCATCTTAATATAATCTAACGCAATGCTATCTCATTCTAAGACATCCCAACCTTTTATAAACAAGCTAAAACACTTCATTACTATTTTTACACAAATTGTACAACAAAATATGTTGTAATAGTAAAAGATGGCTCTGCGAGTCAACTTGATTGGAAAGTTAAACTGCATGTTTTAGTGGATTTGATGATCTAAGGCATTGACTGCATCATTTTATAGAACTTAATCTTTTCAGGACTATGGTACGTACTCACACAAACTAATACATGATTTGATTATATTTGTATGAGGTGAAGATGACTAACATTATTTGACTGTATGTGCAATACATATACTTCTTTAAAGTTATACCACATCCGCAAAATGAACATTATATTAGTGCATTCCTTAATAAAAGTACAATTATGTCGATACTTTCGTTTAATAACTCTTTCCTTACATTTTTAAAACGACAAGGTTGTTGAATTAATTCAGCTATTGGAAACTATGTTTATGTCTAAACACGAACCAAGAAAAGAGATATAGTATATAAACTTAATTATTTAAAATGTAAGACATTTCATTCAGTAAATTCAGTGAACAACTAATGGTCTGAAGAGTCCTCTCAGTAGGAATGTCTCATTTGGTTCGCACTTGTGTGGCGGCTATTACCAAACCCGTAAAATCTTGAGAAAGGCGTTTTGGAGGCCGAGCTCCATGGAGGCCTTTACTTTTGAAAAATTCAAATTCAAACTTTTATGGTTCAAAAAATTCTGAAAAAAAATATGCATGTATGTAAGGATGTAACTCACATGTGTAAAAATTCATGATGAAATACCTTGAGTTGCAACCTATACAAAAAATACAAATTCATGGCCTGGGAGGA
Organism: Triticum monococcum; assembly: GCA_034509565.1. NCBI lineage: Eukaryota > Viridiplantae > Streptophyta > Magnoliopsida > Poales > Poaceae > Triticum > Triticum monococcum. The sequence goes on from CM067846.1 coordinate 618,361,968, forward strand.
TGAATCGTATCATGTGTTAAACATCCTCAGATTTGTCTTTTTTACACAGCCCTCATTTCAATGTATTTTGAACTGAAAATTTTCACACTTCTGTATTATGCCTTCATATATATCTGTAATTTTTTCCAGAATTTTTTGAAATGTAAAAATATGAACTTTAATGAAATTTCAAAGTTGAATTTGGAGGCCTCACTGGAGCCCGAGCTCAAAAAGGGATTTCCGGTAAAATCTAGGCTAGGAAGATTGGAAGAATGACATAGTGCAACACAAGTCAGAGTGTACAACAATTCAGGAGCGGATGCATTATGCACAATTAAGCGGAAGTATGCACCAAAGAGACAACTTTCGAAATTTCTATCATTATCTCTATGAAACATAGCACATTAGATAAGATCGATTATGCATTGCTGGAAACTTTTTTTTTTCTAGAAAGCCAAACTTTAATTTTGTGTGGCATATGTGTGATCGGAGAGCTTGCATACGCCATGGCAGTCATGTCTTCTTCCTGCCTATATAAAGCACCCCGTTAGCAACCTTACAATTCAGGCGAAGAGTTTCAACCAACACTGAGAGCTCCTCTCCTAATCTCTCCCTTCTCTCCAACAGGAGTCTAGGGTTAGAGAGAGAGAGAGAGAGAGAGAGAGAGAGAGAGAGAGACAAGTGCAAAAACAATCTCTCGCCCCACTTTTATACCAAGTTCACATCCATCTCACTGTTATATATCTTTGTATCACAATGGCTGGCCTATCCCTGGAGCACCCTTGGGCATTCGCCTTCGGTCTCCTAGGTGCATACTATTCTCATCACATGCAAAAGATCATTTTCCTTGAATTACCCCTTGTACTATGGCAGTTCTTGTTTACAGCAGCTATTTGCTAGTGCAGTACTAGTAGACTACTTTGTGTCATTAAAGATCGGCCTTTTGCAACATCTATCTATATTATCTTTTTTTGCTTGCCACTTGCCACTGATTGATTGATTAATTGATGTAGCCTAGTACTAGCTCTAGTGACATCTAGCTCGGTGCACCATGAACCCATAAAGAAACAACAACAAAGCAAATTGCATATTTTTTTCTCAAAGGATAAAGCACATAAAAGAAAGATGTACTAACTGTGTCCTGCAATTATCGCAACTCATCGCTTACTTTGGTAACTTTGTGCCGTGCAGGCAACATCATCTCTTTCACGAGCCTCCTGGCCCCCATGTAAGCGACTGTCTATGTTTTCTTTTTCATTTGATTGATCATATCAATATGTCTTCCCACAACTTATCTGTACATACTAAATTTATCAGACCAACATTCTACCGGATCTACAAGAGCAAATCCACGGAAGGGTTCCAATCAGTGCCCTATGTTGTGGCGCTGTTTAGCGCGATGCTATGGATCTTCTACGCGCTGGTCAAGTCCGGCGAGGGACTCCTAATCACCATCAACGCCGCAGGCTGCGTCATCGAAACCGTCTACATTGTCATGTACCTCGTCTACGCCCCAAGGAAGGCCAAGGTCTTCACGGCCAAGATCATCCTTCTCCTCAACATCGCCGGCTTCGGGCTCATCCTCCTCCTCACCCTCGTCGCCTTCCACGGCGAGAGACGCGTCGTCTCACTCGGCTGGATCTGCGTTGGCTTCTCCGTCTGCGTCTTCGTTGCCCCACTCAGCATCATTGTGAGCCCCTTTTGACCGAGAAACCTCATACTTCAGCTCATGGCGCGCCCTCTTGTACGTGTGTCAACTAACTTGATGTGTTCCATTCCCAGGGACGAGTCATCAAGACCAAGAGTGTGGAGTACATGCCCTTCTCCCTCTCCCTCACGCTCACCCTCAGTGCCGTCGTCTGGTTCCTCTACGGCCTGCTCATCAAGGACAAATACGTCGCGGTAATTTAAACATCATCCAACCCTTCTTTTAATTTGCCGACAGATACGCATTCTATTCGCAAGCATGAGCACTGACGAGTGGCAATTAACTCTTTGTTTGCAGCTCCCAAACATCCTTGGCTTCACCTTTGGGATGATCCAGATGGCCCTCTACATGTTCTACATGAACACGACGCCGGTGGTGAGCGATCTGAAGGAGGGGAAAGAGGGGATGAAGATGCCGGCGGAGGAGCACGTGGTGGTGATAAACGTTGGCAAGATCGAAAAGAGCTCTGGCGCCGTGGTTCGCCCAGTCACCGAGATGGTCAACGCCGTTCCGGCGGCGCCGGGGCAACAAGTGATGGCGCTGGACTCTGTCCGTTCTGTCGATGTGGTCTAAATTCACGCATGCAGGCTTGGTTCATGCATGAGTCGTCCAAGCTTTAATATTCGTGCAACTTTTTTGGAGGGTCACGCCTGCAGGGCATGCATGATGCCTCTTTTCTGTTAGATCAACGTGTTGATTGTATGAGGCATAATAAACCATTTAATAGCTGCTAACTCGCTTTCACCACGCCCTTTGTTAACTCATGAGATTAAGTCTTTTTTTTCTCTATAAGAGGTTATTGCGATCCGTTGTTTCGTGTTGATTTTATTTGCGCCGACAGGGTTTTAAATATGTTATGGTGGTTTATTTTTTTAGTATATCTGGTGTGCTACTAGAGATGATATTTATTCTGAGAAGAGATTGGAGTTGTTCGGTGCGGGGTTGTAGTGTCCTTACACATTTCGACCTCGGTGTGAGCTTCTGGTCGGTGTGTGAGTCCCTTGAGAGCTCATATCTATGCTGAAACCATGGAATTGTTGCTATACGTTCACATGACTCTGCCCACTGATCTCTCGCTCGCTCATCTCCGCTCCCTGCTCCACTAACTTGCTTAGCATTTTTCCGCCCACTCTACTTCTATCTTATAAAAATTTGGCTATCTTTTTTATTTGAAATGTTAGTTAAATCAAAAGATGTTTACAGATTTTAGAAAAATCTTAGTTTTTTCAAAAAATGTCACAAACTAAAACACCCATGATTTTTCAAAAAATGTTTGGAATTTCTAAAATATTCATGGATTTCATAAAATATTCACAAAACTATTCAAAAAAGTTTACAAACTTTAAAAAATGTTCCAAGACTTGAAAAATATTCAAGAGTTAAAAATATGTTCATGGATCTAAAAAACGTTTAATTATTTTTAAATATCTTCAAAAAAATTAAATGTTCACAATTTTCAATAAATATTCATGATTTAAATTTGAAAAGACATAAAATAAATAATAAAAAGAAAAAATAAATGAAAAACAAACCTGGACCTCAAACAATGACACACATCATTACAGACGGGGCCCAATGACCCCAACAGCCGTTGTTGCACCGGGAGGCTCCAAATCTAGAGGGCTTCACAGATTTGCAGTGCAGAGTGCAGGTGGGAGTATTGTAACTCAAAAATGCTAGACATATAAAGATTTACAAGTTTTTACAAGCTCTTTCCATCTAACAACCAATTACAAACCTCTCTCTCCTGATTTTCATGGATGTGGGCCATCCCGCTCATTTGTTGACCAATAAAAACTAACCCACCTGTAAAAGCTTGTAAACTGTTTATACGTGTAGCATTGCCGATTGTAACCCATTCGGAGTTTCCCGAGAAAAATTTGCTCTGTGCACTGCAGGAAAAACTACATATATCGAGCGTACGGGAAAAGTGCCCATGCCCATGCCCATGTCGAGTGTTATTTTACGGGGTGCTCGTTATACAACTCAGTATGCCAAATACCTCTAGAAATAACTCGATATATATACAGTACTCGGCATAAAATCCAATACACCAAGCACCTTAAATAATTCACTCTGCACACACAAGGTACTCGGCACGCACAATAAAAACACTCGGCATGCACAAGGTACTCGGCAAATGTTTTACCACGAGTTCCCTTTGGCAGTAGTAGTTGATGGAGCTGTTAGAGCATCTCTAGTAGACCCTTTAAAATCGCAAACTGTACAACTGAAAGACGGGTCGAGAAAAATGCATTTTAAGAGTTCATTTCAGCTACGGCCGAATAGATACTGTAAAATAAACTGTAAAACTGGGATAAGAGCTCATTTCTCCGGTCCGGCCACTGCCGCCCCTTCCCTCAGCCGGCCGCGCCCAACCCCGTCGGCCCCACCCCGTCGCACGTCGGCCGTGCCCCATCCCTGCCGGCCACGCCCCATCACCACGCCGGCCGCGCCCAGCCTCGCCGGCCACGCCTCGTCGCCTCCGCCGGCCGCGCCCAGCCACGACCCGTCGCCTCCGCCGTTCACTCCTTACTCTATTGCTAGTCGCGCCGGCCGAGACGTGCCTGTCTGCCTGCCGCGCCGGGAGGATTCCGGCGGCCAGGCAGAGGTCATGGGAGGCCACGGCGATATCGAGCTCGTCCAATTCGAACCGGCGGCGATCGATTGCGGTGTCTAGCGGCCTTTTCCGATGTGCAGTGATGAATTCCGGCGAGTTTAGGACGGATTCCGACAAACTCCGCGGCAATGTATTTGCTCCGACGAGATTTGACCGGTATACGGGGCCCCCTAGGTTCGGCCTTCCAACCTCCAAATATAAGGGTTTCGGGTGTGCATTTTCTGTGGCTCTTAAAAAATTTATGGGTTGAACCACTTTTATGGTTTCTGTTGGGGATATAACTATTAGGTATGACCCGCCATGAGGGGCCGGGTTATACCAACGGCGGTTCATTAACACAAGCCCATGAAGGTATCGATGATGGCGATTCATGAAGATGACTACTAAGAGCCCAAGGCCCAAAGACGGCTTAAGGCCCGTGGGTATAAACCGCCATATATGTATGACTTGTATTGTAAGACATGTGTACTTAGTCACCGAGTCGGACATGTTGTTATGAACTGGCCGGGACTCTGTAAGCCGCAGGGCGTCAACCTGAGTATATAAAGGGATGACCCTGCGGCGGTTTAGGGCAAGAGACAACAGACCAAAAGCTAGGTCAAGCATATTCGCTCCCTAGTAATCGAGACATAAGCAATACCACCTCAACTGGAGTAGGCCTTTACCTTCACCGCAAGGGGCCGAACCAGTATAAACTCATGTGTCCTTTGTCCCGTTTAACCCCTCTGAGCTAACCTAGTGCGATGGCTCCACGACAAAGTCCTCACACTAGGACATATGCAGTGACAATTCCACGACAGTTGGCGCCCACCGTGGGGCCAGCGCACGGTGGTTTCGAGTTCATAAAGGGCAACTTCGAAGGGATCAAGGGATACGTTGTGGGCCGGATGACCAAGAGTCGCCGCGGAAAGATCTACATAGACGATGCGGGCTAGGGCCCCGAGGCCGGCTCAACTGAGTACGGGTACCGGGTCCCCTTCAACGGAATTCATGTTTTCATCAGCAAGATCGGCGAACCGGGCCCTGAGCCGGACATCTGCACCGACATCATCGAGACGGCTCAGCGTGCACGACCCGCCCGGGTTCAAACCACCGTGAAACACGCCTTCGTTGGATTCATCCATGGGGCGGAATTTGAGGAAGGATTTGTGTCTGGCGGTGAGACGGCCATCTTTTTTGATGGTGAGTTGTCCACAGGAGAGACTACCTCATTATATCAGCTACAAGACGGCGGGCTTGGGGGTTGTTCCGATGGTGACAGCATTCCGGGCCCCTATAAGCCGCCGAGCTGGTTTGTGATCTTCATGGTCGGTACGCAATCAATGCAGAATTCTTCGACTGCAACGGCAATGGTTTCCGGGTCAGCAACGGCGACGGTGGCCGGGGCAGGAGGCCCTGTGCACCCGCCAGCTCAGGTCCTGTCCGACTTATTGGACACGTTGACAACATTGTTGACAGCAGAGGTAAACCCGGCAAATCAAGCTCAACACAACACCGAAGATGAAAGCTACGAGATGAGATAGCTCAGGCCAAGGAAGATTTGGCAGCTGAGGACGCAAGGATGACTGCGGAGCGAGCCGCTCTAGATGCTCAGGCACAACGGATCCAGGCTGATTCCTTCTGGCTCTCGTTGGATCAGAATGCTTCAAACGACGTCTTGAGGAGAGGGCACCGCAGTCGTCTGCCCCTAGTTTACGAGGCGAGGAACCTCTTCAATACACCTGGTGCAGGGACCAGTGACCCGCCAGGGGTAAACTGGGCGATGGCTGCACCTGTGACAGGAGCACCGGCTCAACCACGCACGACAGATCCGCCTCGTCAGAATAATATCCCGCCACAACATATGTGCTAACGCCACCGGGTCATTATTCTAACCCTTTGGATAACATGATTGTTGCGGCGTAGCGATTGGCGGCTCTCCCAATTGAAGGTGAATCTCTAGTTGCGGTTGAAACACGGAGGGCTAGAGAGCTTCTTCAGACAACATTGGTGCAACAGGAGGCTTATTCTTACATCCGTGGGAGGATCCATTCAACTCCTCGCCCAAGCCGGAGCTATAGCAGACACACGGACTCCCCGGCGGTGTCAAGCAGTGAGCAGCGTCGTAACCCACCCCGTGGACATGACCCGCCCCATAACACTCATGCCCCGATGGATCAGGATAGAGCACATTGGGAGGCTGAGCTGGTGGTTCAGTACGCGGTTCATCAACCATCTCCGGTTCATCCGACAACTTCGGTGGAGGCAGGTGTGACCTCTAGAAGCACGGGTGTACCATGTTTAGTGCCGGCTCTGCGTAATGAGCGTCTGCCCAAGGATTTGAAATGACCTTGTAAGGTGCCCAATTACACAGCCGACTTACCCCCTGAGGCGTGGATTGAGAGTTACGAGATGGCTATGGAGCTGCTAGAGGTTAGCGATGCTGCATGTGCCAAATACTTCACCATGATGCTGGATGGGACGGCTCGTACTTGGTTAAAGGGGCTGCCTGCCAACTCCATCGGGTCGTGGGCTGAGTTAAAAGCCCGGTTCATCCAGAACTTTAAAGATACGTGCAAACAGCCCATGTCAATTGTGGATTTAGATGCTTGTGCCCAAGAGGAAGGCGAATCAATGACCCATTGGGTGCGTCGGGTCAAAGCCATCCTACATTCATTGGATAACATCAACACCGGCTCAGCGGTCCTCATGTTAGAGAAGAATTACCATTTTGCCTCTTAAACAGAAGTTAGGGCAGCTCAAGCGCCACTGCAATGATATGGGGGAGCTGATGGCGGCTCTAATTAAATATGCCGACTCTGATAGTACCAAGGACCCCGAGTCTGATGATGAAAAGCCGGGAAAGGGAAAGAAGAGCGGCAACACTAAGGGCCTGCATCATAACCCGGTGAGTCAGGGGGCAACGGTAAACGCAAGGCTGATAATAATTTAGATTTTGTGGCTAATACCAACACGCAGAACAATGGTCAGCGTCGTCAAGGAAAGCCGCCTCCTCGGACAGGAGGGTCAGGTATAAATCTGGAACAGATGATGAATCTGCCTTGCCCAAAGCATGGTACGCGGGACAGGCCATCCACGCACCTTTGGAAGGACTGGCACATTATGAAAGCGTTCAAAAATTCCGACTTGTTCTAGAACAATCATGGGCCAGGCGGCGTCTCAGGTTCCGGCTCTTACGGTTCGGGTCACGGGGATGGCGGTCCTTATTCCAGCTTCCAAGGCAATCAAGGAAATTAAGGCAACCAGGGAGGTTTTCATCAACAGTCTAGTCAGGGGAATCAGTAGCAACAATCTGGGTATCAGAGTAACCTGAAACAGTTGAGTAGTGGGCAGTACCACGTCTTCACCACAAGTTTATGCAAGCGGGATCATAAGCTCCATAAAAGGGTTGTGAATGCCGTTGAGCCAACAGTTCCCCGTTACTTGCGCTGGTCTGAGCAACCCATTGTGTGGAGCAGTGAGGATCACCCGCCCCGGATTGATAATCCGGGCCACTTAGCTTTAGTCGTGTCACCTCGGGTTGGAGGATATAAATTCACTAAGGTACTCATGGACGGAGGTAGCAGCATCAATATCCTTTATTATGAAACTTTCCGTCGCATGGGATTGACAGATAAAAAACTTAAACCGTCGAACACCGTCTTTCACGGTGTGGTGCCTGGTAAGTCGGAGTACCTGGTTGGTAAGATAGCCCTGGAGGTCACTACTAGAAATCCCCATATTTCCGACGGTGAAATCTAATAGCCGACGGACCGTCGGGTATTACCGTAATAGCCGACGGTAGTTATAATGGCCGACGGTTAGTGTCAACTCACAAGTATTACCACTAATACCCGACGGTATACTAGAATGTCTGACGGTGAAAATCCACCCCTCGGATATCCAACTTAATACCCGACGGTTCATCGTAAAGCCCGACGGTTTTTCCTACACCCACGGGGATTACATGTAATGCCCGACGGGTTTCCCCACACCCACAGGGATTACATGTAATGCACGGCGGTTAATTGTAATGCCCGACGGTTTTTGGTACACCCTCGGGGATTACATGTAATGCCCGACGGTTTTTGCCACACCCATGGGGATTACATGTAATGCCCGACGGTGAAATTTAATAGCCGAAGGTGAAAACAAAACTCTCACCTATGAGAGTACATGGCCGACAGTAGATATGTGCCTCTCGGTTATTTGGGAAAATACCCGACGGTGTATAGTGATAACCGGCGGTTGACTTTTCCTCTTGATGATATGTTTCAATGGACAACATATGTAGATTGACCGATGTTATATTCCAGATAATTCAATATAAGAAGATTCCATGAACTAACATCTAGCATCGCTATTGTAAGCGAGTGATTATGTTCTTTTTCACAATTAATATATAGGATGCTTAGAAAAATGGTACAGGATAATACAAATGTGATGTTTAAAAAAATTGCATTTACAAAAGTACTATAGTTTGATAATTTCTTAGTCATGTACTTCTGTAAGGCTTGTACGTATCTTTAGTTTTTCTAATAAATGCAACTTTGTCTAGAAGGACCCCGACCTTCACATATATTAATTATTAAATGCAAATGTGTTGTGAAGTATTAATTAAATCTTGAATTATAACGAGGATGAGTGTTGTATTTTAAAATTAAGAAAGTGGAATGCTATGCATACGATCCTATACGTACATATGATCCTTTTTGTCCGAATCAGTGCGACCATTTTTTTCCTCCTAACCAAGAAAAGTAAAAGGAAGGCATCCTTTCTACAAAGAGTCTGCCACATGGAGCCACAGAGGCCTTACCGTTTCGAAGTGCTATCATCCCCTGCATCGGTGAGGCTATATGTTCGTATAATATGAACATGTTCGTATTTTTCACCACCAATTTAGGTCCTTAGTAAACACGTACACATATGGTCATGAAGTACTAGTACTATTGTGACTTATAACAAGCCCGAGTTCCGTATTTCAAAACTAAAAAAGAGTCATTATATACAGATGATTCTTTACATACAATCCTTATCAGACACCACAAACAACAAATCGACCATTAAGCGGTGATCATTCTTTCTTCCTCGGGAAGAAAAAGGGCGATCTCGCCAGCGTCTCTCCCAAGGAGAGTTCCTTCACCGCCATCCTTCGGTGGCTCCCCTCCGCCGACGACCTCGATCGTCGGTACTAGGGGGTTCGCCGGATCCACGTGTGTGTGGATAGTTTTATGCTAAAGTAGCTTTGTTTTTAGGTTGCTCATCGTCTTGGCTTCGGCGGCGGCGATGACGGCGCTGAATAAAGATTCTTCATATCCTTGTCCGACAAGTCGATCGGCCATATGGTTGGGGTGGTTTTGAAAACCAGCTTGTTCAAGCAAGGATGGTGTGTCGGCGGCATCCTCGTGGTGGACATGTGTCCTCGGGCTCCACCGTTGCGACGGCGTCTGCCCCAACATCGGCGCGAAGCTTGGGAGGTAGTCCAGGAGCGGATGTAGACTGTGGACTGCACCGACGACATCTGGAAGACGAAACATGTGTTGGGTTCATGGTTGATGGATGCCAAGCGTGGTTTCCTCCTTCGGCGTCTTAGTCGTACTGGGGTGCCAGATCTTGAGTTCGATAGCGTGTCCCCGGGGTGTTGCCCAGATATGATTCGTTCAACAATAATGACTTCAGTTTTGGTGAGCCACCTTGGAGGTCCACAAATCTGCATATCAGCGATGGAGCCGTGTTGAGCTTGGGTGAGGAGGTGATACGCCGTTCTTTTCTTCAGTGGCAGCTGTGGTCGTGCTGAGCGTTGGTGTCTAGCTCAGAGATGTTCTGCTATCTTTTCAGTTTTGACATGTCGATTCTTACGTGGTACTTTGGTCTTTATAATACGAATGAGACACGTATTACCATGCAAAAGAAAAAAAACTGGTGCACGGTGGAGCCAAATACAACACACCAATGGATCATCCAAGGTATTATGACCATTTTTCGCAAAAAAAACCATATTATGATCATACCAAGAATCATGTATGTGCCATGTCAAAAAAAATGGAATCGTGTATGTGCCAAACCAACTGTGAGAAATCTAAGAATAAAAATAGGATTAAAAAATGGCCTAAAAATAAAAGCTAAAAGTTATTGTACTCCTATATGATTTCATACGTACTAGATAATTAGTTAATGACGCGTGTGCAAAAATTAAGTGCACCGCATGGTATGTGCCAAACCAACTGTGAGAAATCTAAGAATAAAAATAGGATTAAAAATGGCCTAAAAGTAAAAGCTAAAAGTTATTGTACTCCTATATGATTTCATACGTACTAGATAATTAGTTAATGACGCGTGTGCAAAAATTAAGTGCACCGCATGGTTCGAACCCAAGACCGAAGAGACCGGCTAAGCGTGCTATACCAGGTGGACATCACATAAGTTGTGACTTATGCCTCCTCAGAACTTATCTATACTAACCTTCTCAAAGCATCGTTGACCAGCCCCGCCGCTTACATCCCCCTGTCCTGCCGCTCACTTTCACCTCTCTCTCTACGCCGGTCGCCGCCTAGATGTGTCACCTGACTTGCCACTGTCCTCCTCCACTCTCATCTCAGATTTGACCCCAAAGTCACGCGGCAGGCAGCAGTAGTAGGTTCCCGTGTCGCCATGAGCTGGATGGGGGGAAGCGGGGGTTGGGTGGGGAGAGGCGGAGAGCCCGCACTGGCGGAGAAGACGGACGAGGACTGGCGGCCCCGAAGCTACCTCGCCGCCGCGTCCAGTTCGACCCTGCCTCCTGCAAGCACGGCGACTTCTTCGACACCGTCTGGGCGGGCCACGACCTAACAACGCCCAATCTCTTCAGGTCAGTACAGTACAGTACAGTATGCAATTTGGGATTTTTTTAAAAACTGAAATTGAGGAAAATTTGACATAAATAAGTGTGGAGACTGGGTTGTTTGGTCAATTAGTTAATCAGCACATACACCAGAGACAATTTGTTGCAACATTGACACGATTATGTGATGTAGAGATAATGAGATATGCTCATGTTCTATTGCTACATGAACCCTGATATTTACCGTGTTTTGCGTGGGATAATATAATTGAGTATGTTGAATCCGTTGAGGAGGCCTCGTGGTTATCTATGTTTTCACGTTTCTCGCATAGTGGTTGGTGCCCACCTCGCAGCCGTGGACTCCTGTTACCGAATTATTTGGCGATCTGGCGCTGATTTCTTGGCGCGACCAGCAAAAAATTCTCCCACGCCGGCGCACCACGCACCAAATCAGGTCCTGAACTAACCGCCATAGTCTCCTGGTCCTCTTTGAAAACAAACACATCCTCGTAATCCAAACCAATCTAGCTCGAGGGCTGCCCGGCGTCCCTCTGCTTCCACTCCGACGGGTGGTCAGGGGTTCCTCTGCTTCCTCTGTGATGGCCGATCAATCGGCACGCGATGATCACAGTGGGGCGCCACGGTATCATTCTCTTCTCCCTCCTCATTCCCCTCTCTCCTGGTCTCTGTCACACCCCCTTAAGTACTTTTCTTCCTTCCTGACTTGCGTGATTGTGCTGATTGTCCATTATTTCTACATTGCAATTTTCTTTTTGCACGATGCATCCGTATTGGTTTGTTGGCGGTTCAGAATTTTAGGTTGGCAAGTTTTCTTGTTGTACGAGTTGATCTTGTTTTCTTTCTTTTCTTTCTATACTATGTTAACCGTGAACTAATTTTGTAAGAAACAGAGAGAATATTTGTAGAACCTTAAATCTAGGATTTAGCTGGTATTCTCACAAAAAGGTTATGTTTTATGGTTGTTTCACCCGTTTTTGGTACAACTCGCCTGGTGCTGCAGTACATAATTTATTTTTCAGTTAATTAAACTATGAATCTATCATATGACTCCACTTTCTTTCTGATTCACATCACAATTAGATAGTATGCTGCATGAAAAAGTAACTCATCTCCAACTAGTATGTGCTTCTGATGGCCATTAATAACCTGAACAGCTCGCTCAGTTTCTGGTTCAGAAAGTTGAAATAGGTATTAATAAACTTGCACATTAGTTAGCTTATTTGGATAGAGCTCCTAATGAACATCTTGTTAGTTATGGCCAATGTAGGCCAAATATAGAATTGTTTGATTGATATTCTCATTGTTACTATATAATTTTTTGTAGCAATGTAGATGTCGACCGTAGTTGGATGTACAGAGAGAGACGAGGGAAGTTGATCAGTGATGCTTGGCAACATGGAGTAGATAATTTTCTAGATCATGCATTCTCATTGCCCGATGCTGCCGTAGACGGGGAATCTCATTGTCCTTGCAGCAACTGCTTTTGCCATCATAAGCGCACAAGAGATGTCATGACTAGACACTTGTGTAGCAATGGATTCATGTTAGGATATGAGAGATGGACTAGCCATGGGGAGTCTGATGTACCTGAAAATGTAGAGCATGATAACGTGGGGGGTGGAGATAGAATGAATGACATGCTAGTTGATGCAATTGTTGCCGAAGGAGTTTCTAAAGGTGATGAGCCAACAAAAGCTGCCAAAAAATTCTATGAAATGTTGATGGAAGCCGATAAACCATTGCATGAGAAGACCACACAATCACGTCTATCCATTGTAGGAAGGCTAATGACTATTAAAACACAACATAACCTGTCAGAAGCTTGTTACAATGAGATGATGACTCTTATACATGACATTGTTGGGGACGATGCTGCAAAAGATCTCCCAGCAAACTTCCATAGGTCCAAGAAGCTTGTGCATAGTCTAGCAATGCCTTACGTCAAAATTCATGCATGCCCCAATAATTGTATGATTTACTATAAAGAGAATGAAAATAAAGAAAAATGCACTATCTGCAAAGAACCCAGATATGAGGAAACAACCGCAGGAAATAAATCTACGAAGATACCAAGAAAAGTTCTGCGCTATCTCCCAATTACTCCTAGGCTACAACGGTTGTACATGTCACAAAGCACTGCCAAGCACATGGACTATCACGCAAGGCCTCGTGACAGTGATGAAGTAATGGTTCACCCTTCTCATGGTGAAGCTTGGAAGGAATTTAATAAGGAATTTAAAAAATTTGCTGAGGAAGTAAGGAATATAAGGCTATGTCTAGCGACTGACGGCTTCACACCTTTTGGTATTAAAGCAACCTCCTACTCGTGTTGGCCAGTATTTGTTGTACCTTATAATCTTCCACTAGAAATGTGCATGAAGCAGAGTAACCTGATCCTTGCACTAGTTATTCCCGGTCCAGATCATCCAGGAAAGAACCTAAACATTTTTATGCAGCCTCTAGTTGACGAACTTGATGATTTGTGGAGAAATGGTGTAGAAACTTATGATAGTTATCGAAAGCAAAATTTCACCTTAAAGGCAGCTTTGCTTTGGACTATTCATGACTTTCCAGCTTATGGATTAGTAGCATGCTGGAGCACCCATGGAATGCTTGCTTGCCCTATATGTGGATCTGACATAAAGACATTCTCATTGAAGAATGGCAGAAAGCCGTGCTGGTTTGACTGCCACAGGAGATTCCTTCCCACTAACCATGCATTTCGTAGGAGTGTGAAATGTTTTCGCAAGAAAAAAACAGTTCTAAATCCTCCACCAAAGCCCTTGTCCGGAGAAGAGGTGTATGAACAACTCAAAAGTCTTGTTCATGATAAAACTGGCAAGAGTAAATTTGAGGGGTTTGGGAAGGAGCACAATTGGATCGCTATAAGTGGTTTGTGGCAACTAGAGTATTTTCAGAAATTGCTGCTTCGCCATAACATTGATGTAATGCACAATGAGAAAAATGTTTCTGAGGCTATTCTGAACACATGCCTTGATATTCCTGAGAAAACTAAGGATAACAACAAAGCACGCCTTGATGTTGCTTTATATTGTGATCGACCAAAGCTACACCTGAACAAGAATTCAAAGGGTGTGTGGAAGAAACCTAGAGCAAAATATTGTCTCAGCAAGGACGATAAAATGACCATCCTTAAGTGGTTTAAAGAAGTGAAGTTTTCTGATGGGTTTGCTGCTAATTTGAATAAAACTGTGAACTTAGAACAAAAAAAATTTATTGGGCTGAAAAGCCATGACTACCACATCATCATGGAGCGCCTCCTGCCAGTTGCCCTGCGAGGCTTCATCCCAGAACCTGAATGGAAGGTCATAGCAGAGCTAAGTTTTTTTTATCGGCAATTGTGTGCCAAAGAAATTGCTCCTAAACGGATGCGTGAACTTGAGGAGGAGGTTCCTATTCTATTATGCAAGCTTGAGAAAATGTTCCCACCAGGCTTCTTCAATGTAATGCAACACCTGATAGTGCATCTCCCATATGAGGCAAGGGTTGGCGGGCCTATGGCATATCGTTGGATGTATGTTTTTGAGAGGTATGCTAGACTATATACCTTTAATCTGTACATCGTGTTTTAATCTATTTATGTCTTGTATCACTGAAACTTATAATAATTTGTTATAGGGCAATGCACTATCTTCGTTTAAAAGTGCGAAACAAGGCAAGAGTGGAGGGTTCAATCGTTGAAGCTTGTATTGTACAGGAGATCACAAATTGTGTTTCTCTGTACTTTAGTGATCACGTTCGCACTATATGGAAGAAGAATCCTCGATATAATAACGGAGGAACACGCGTGCAGAATGATGGGTGTACCTTAGATGTATTTCAGCATGAAGGAAACCTACATGGAAGGGCAATTGCCCGAGAACTATCGCGTGAAGAGTTGAATGCAGCAAGGTTGTACATTTTGATCAACTGCTCTGCTGTTGACAGATTTCGAGAGTAAGTGATGAATAATTTGCAATTTTAGTATTGTAGTGTGCAAGATGTTCAGATGTTTATAGTCATACGTGTATTTGCAGAGAATTTGAGGATAAGAAATATGCGATGCATCCCAATTTGACATCGGAGGGCCTTGATCAAATGATGGCATCAGAATTTGTGGAATGGTTCGAGATTGCTGTAAGAAAATTTTAATTAGCCTTATATATGCTCTCCATTCAACTACTACTATGTTTAATAATCCAAGTATTTTTCCCCTTCATTGTAGTGCAAACGAGATCATAATTCTGATGAGGACTTGTGGAATTTAGCTAATGGATGCAGCTCTAGAGCCTATTCCTATAGCTCCTATGATGTGAATGGCTTTCGCTTTAGATCAGAGGCATCTGAGAAAAAACGTAGAAGGTTGAAAACAGTGAACACAGGAGTTTGTTTGTCTTCCTTCATCTCACAGACTCAACATCTTGAGTACTATGGTGTCATTGAGGAAATAATCAAATTATCCTTCACAGCTGGTAGAAAAATTGAGATGGTACTCTTCAAATGTCGTTGGTTTGATCCTATCAAAGGTGTGAAGCCAAATGCAAAATTAGGTATGGTGGAGATCCAGTGGTCTTCAAGGCTTCGTAATTTTGAACCATTTGCCATGGCTCACCAAGCTACACAAGCTTATTACTTGAAGTATGCATCCTCGAGGAGAGATCTTCGTGATTGGAGGGTTGTGTACACGATTCCGCCAAGCAGCAGCTTGAGTAACCTTGATGACTGCGCAAATGACCCATCTACTATAGATGAATATTTCCAAGAAGTTAGTCAGCTGGGTAGTTTTTCTGTAGATGTTGGCAAATTTGTTGATGAGTCTGCTGAGCCAAGAAAGGAGTCAGATGATGTGATGCTTGATCCCTCTGAAATTGAAAGAATAGAAAATCAAGACTTTAATGATGAGGGAGAAGAATCTTCAGAAGATGATTTGGAAGAGAGTACCGATGATGAAGAAGATTTACCACAAGAGGAAGGAGAAGAAGAGACATATGATACCGAAGATGAGGATGATGCAATAGAGCATGACTCGGAATATGACGATGATGATTACTAAACATTTATAGCTTTTGCACTTGTCATTTTGTTTCTTGGTACCAATAAATATTATATAGTGACACAACTAGTGAATAATATAGTATGTTTACTATTGGTAGTAATACATATTGTATAGTGATTTAGTGACACTACTATTGAACAAATATACCATGGTTGATAGTATTTCCAGTTTAGGTGTTACATAACGTTTCATGTCCTTTTTTTTTCTTATACTTGCATGCCTTTTGTTATCATTTACTCGTTATTTTTATGTAACTAATAAGCATGCATTTGCCACTATGTAAACAGGATGGGCCACTTGAATCATAGGCGTTTCTCAGTGCCTAGGCTGGACAGGTCTTCTTCTAGTGTCTCCATAGGAAAGAATGGATCAACTCAGTCAACTGCACAGGCTAAAAAAGCTAGAACACCAAGAACTAGGACTTCAGCCGGTCTCAGACTAGAGGAAATTGACCGACCGCTTATAGTTCCCAAAGGCGTGTAAGTATTAAATATTCCAACTGCTTTACTTGTTGGAGCAATATTCATGTGCTAACAATCTTTGATCAAATAATAGGTTATGGGAAAGGCACCCATACACCGCTCGTGATCCATCAACGGTGCAAGGTGCCTTAGTGCGGCAGATGTATCCACCGCCAATTGGTCCAAAAAATGACCAGAAACCAGTATTGTGTTGGGAGGACTACAAGTGGTCCCCTGGCCCAGAAATAAGATCAGCAGCTTCCAAAATTTTGGAAGAATTTTGGGTAAGTATATGCGTGTGCGCGCGCACACACACACACTATATATATGTGTGCATTGTTTCTATAAATGATTTGAGAATTTTTAATCAGTTCTATGGTTACTAGTACATACTAAGAATTCTGAAACAAAGGTGACCATATTATATTTAGAAATAAGAATTCTAAAACTGGTGGATGGGTGGTAGTTACAATTCTTTGTTTTGGTCACAAACATGAAAAAACTACTTGGTTTATCTATGAAGTGTTGGAAGCTTTGATTTTTTGTGCGTATGCTCACTTTCACAAATGCACAAGTAACTAACACAAATATTTTGGGATGGTTTTTGGCAGTGGCGTTTCAAGTGTGACCCATTGGAGCAAGAGAAGGCAGATGGTGTTTTGGAGGAGAACTTGACTAGGAAAGTGAAGCAGATGCTACATGAGGAAAAGGCGGCAGCCATCAAAAGATTAATGAAGAAGGGACAATTGCCTGCACAACTAACAGAAGTGGATGAGAATGGTAACCGTTGGCCAACTAAGGAAGCTTTAATTTCTGCAAAGAAAGTTGACTTTGGTACCGATGTTGGTTGGCGTCTACTATGTGAGCATTGGAGTGGTGCTGAATTTAGAGGGTTATCCTTAAGAAACAAGAGGAACAGACTTGCTAATGGGGATACAGTCTTCCATTGCAGCGGTGCGAGAAATGCTGTCGCCACACGTCAATTCCTGGTACTCTATCTTCGTCAAGCATCTTTCTGCTTATGTTTAATAGGAAAGTTTCATTTACATTGGATGGTGTTTCACACTCTTGAAATGCAGACACTCAAAACAGGGAAAGACCCTGGAATTTCCGGTGCTTGGCTTCACACGCACAATTTGCATCGAGGGACCGACGAAGAGAAGATTTGCAGTCAAAGAACTGCCAATCGTTGGGTTAGCGAAATCTTGCGACTTAGCTCATTTTAATCATCATGAAAACTATTTGCACAACACTTTAGTTTACATTAATTTTTTATTTGAAAAGGAGGATTTTGATAAGGCAATGAAAAATGCTCATGGAGAAAATTGGGAAGAGGAGCACCCAGATTTAGATGGACAAATCGTCTATGAAGCAGCAGGTAGAATGCCACATGGGAGGCTGGGAATTGCTAATGAGTTATTTAGCAAAGGAGAGAAGGCGAAGTTTAAGTCTAAAAGGGTGATGGCCTCACAACCGATGCGGTCTGCTAGGGAGGACCGTCTAGAAAGAGAGAACAAACATTTGAAGTAGGAGAACAAGCGTCTTCGAGGCATTGAGCTTGTTGTGCAGGTAATATTTCTTTCTCTTAATTATAAATTGGAGTCTGAGTGGATAGGGTTGTGCTGACATGCTGATGTTTATAGTCATTGGCTGAGAAAGGGGGAGTGGACTTTGATGGCATAATGCAATCAGCTGCGGCTGACTTGGTAAGTTTAACCCATCTCGATGGTAGGCTTGCAGCAATGGAACTATTAAGTGATGTGTCTTTTGTGTATTATACACAGTCTACATCAGATTCGGAAGGCGGAATTCGTAGGGGACGAGGTGATGTGCATCAAAGAGAACCTGAAAAGGTTAGTTCATTGTCGTTGTGCCTGCAAGTCTGCGGATGACCTCCCCCTTGTTCCACCGATTTTGTTTTCTCTTTGCATGTTAGCACATTTAGACGATATCAAGAAAGAATTTGTGTGTGCAAGTTAGGTGCAGGATTATCGGTCATGTATAGTAGTAGCAGAGACAACAGATCCCTTATTGTTTTAATTGCAGATTTGTGAAAATAAATGCATGGTTAACTATATGGGCACATTCCTCTAAAGGATTATATCACCTAAGAGAAATGACTGCTAATGCATATAAATACTTGATGGTTGATAGAGCAAGTTTATCTGCACATATATGAAAAAAATGCTGTGAAGACCACCCTTGATAGCCTACAATTGCCATGGTTGTTTCTCTGTACATATGCCTTGTTTGCTTGTTTCTCTATACATATGCCTTGTTTGCATGCATATCTTAATTTGCTCTCATTTCTTATGCGCAAAACTAGATAAACTGAAGCATGTTAATTCGAAAATCATCAATAGGCAAACATATGACAGTATGAACAATAGTTTATTTGTACTTCATGTAGAATATTTTTAGGTCACAGGGAAAGAATTAGTACACGGGAAAGACTTTAGCTAACCATCCCGAATATTTTTCTTAGGAATACTCTTCCTTTTTACCAAAGCATGGTTGGACCATGTTTGCTGAACCCTCTGTACAGACGCATTTCAATTAGAATACTCTTCCTTGGGACACATATAGTTAGTATATGCTTTTGATTGTTGTTTGAAACAAGATCACATGCACATATGTACAAATGTACTTTACAAACTTGAGCTAAACTGACGCTTGCTATCTCTTAAAGATCAACCATACACGCTCATGATCATTCCAAATTGCTAGTTTCAGGATTCCAATTAGCTCTATGCTAGGTATTGTATGTGAAGTATAAGAACAAAAATCCTGTAATAAATATTTAGGTGCAGTATAATCTACAACATTGTTGGTGTAAATTTTATGTGAGCTTTTTCCATTAAATTATTTGAATGGAAATTTATATTAACCTGTTTTTGAATATGTCATTCTTAATTAGTTATATGCTTGAACTAGCCAATAGTGTTATGTTAGTTTACTTGTTCGGCTGTGTCATGAGACTGCAAAATGTAAACATTGCTGATAGTTAGGCTGCCGATAGATATCCATTGTACTTGGATAGTGCCCTCCTGCTGATTCATGTTTCCTGTGAAAATCTCATGTGAAGGATCAAAAGGAAAATCGGCAATCATATTGTTAGATAGTCATACTATTAAATAGCAGCTAGCAGCTTACCTGTCAATTAGAAAAAATATGTTTGGTCCCTGTAGGTCACTTGAATTTTAGCTAAATTATACTGACAACTAGTTTTATCATTACTTAGGGAATGGGAAGCAGGACTGGAGGCAGTACCAGTCATGGAGATGATGATGAGGATGACTACTATGGCGGCGAGGGAGATGATAACTATGGCGAGGATGGTCTATATGGTGATGAGCCATATGATTACTATGGTGGTGAGGGATATAATGACTATGAAGATGAGGAATATAATGAGTATGGCAATGATAATGATGATTGGCCATAAAAGTCTAGTGATCATCAAGTCATGCCAAAATCAAGTTATGTTAGATGTTTGAAATACTTTATCTTATGGACCAATTTGTCTTAGTGGACAATTTATCTTCGCAAAATATGACCTATCTCAGTTATTATTTTGTTCTGAATTCAACATTTGATACTTATGGTTAATGCCATTCGGATGCAACTCAATACCTTGTGCTTGTGTGTATGAGATGTATTTGAAATGCCAATATTCTGAAATATTGCTATTGTACGTGTAAACACCCCTCGGTGAAAGAAATATATGAGGGGTGAGTAATGCCCTAAGGTGGCACAAATGTCTCGGTTACACAGTATGCCATTGGGGACTTTAGACCGTTGGTGAATTCATAAATTGACGGTGTTTGTTCACCCCTTGACTAACAGGTCTCCTGAAGGGTTGTATGCACCGTCGGCCATCTAACTAGCTGACGGTTTGGTTCTCCGCATGGGTATAACTAAGTCCTATGGGTCAAATGTACCGTCGACTATTATGAAAACCGAGGAGAATCAATAACCGTCGGACAGTAAATGCCCGACCAGGAACCGTCGGATAAAAATGTCGCCGGGCTAAGGTGAGCCGGCAGGTCACAGTAACATGCCCGACGGCTCACCGTCGGCTTACTACCGTAGGTGACAAAATTACCCGACCGTACCGTCGGCCAATACTCTAATGGCCGACGAAGCAAGGCCGACGGGAGATGGCCGACAGTGTACCGTCGGTTTTAGTAATAGTTGACGGTGATAAAAAATATCCGACGGTGATTGGACCCTCGGTTATAATGAAATATCTAGTAGTGGGTTGCTTTTGGAGATGATTACATTTCTAGGTCTGAGACGTTGACCTTTGAAGTGGTTAATATCAAGAGCCCTTATCATGCTCTGTTTGGGCGGTCGGCTTATGCCAAGTTCATGGCACGGCCTTGTTATGTTTATCTGCAGCTCAAGATGCCGGGTCACAAAGGGACTATCACAGTGCATGGAAGCCGGAAGATAGCTTTGGAGTGTGAAGAAGGTGATGCGGCTTATGCTGAGTCTGTCTGTGCAACAGAGGAGTTAAAGTTTTACAAAGATAATGTTGACCCGGCCGATATGACATCTTTGAAGAAGCCAACTACGGAGCACGATCCGGTCTTGAAGTTTAAAGCGGTGGATGGCACCAAGCCAGTTGATTTCGTTCCTGGCGATTCATCCAAGCAGTTCAGCATCAGTGCTAATCTGTGAAGGAAATATGCCCTAGAGGCAATAATAAAGTTATTATTTATTTCCTTATATCATGATAAATGTTTATTATTCATGCTAGAATTGTATTAACCGGAAACATAATACATGTGTGAATACATAGACCAACAGAGTGTCACTAGTATGCCTCTACTTGACTAGCTCGTTAATCAAAGATGGTTATGTTTCCTAACCATGAACAAAGAGTTGTTATTTGATTAACGAGGTCACATCATTAGTTGAATGATCTGATTGACATGACCCATTCCATTAGCTTAGCACCCGATCGTTTAGTATGTTGCTATTGCTTTCTTCATGACTTATACATGTTCCTATAACTATGAGATTATGCAACTCCCGTTTACCGGAGGAACACTTTGGGTACTACCAAACGTCACAACGTAACTGGGTGATTATAAAGGAGTACTACAGGTGTCTCCAATGGTAGATGTTGGGTTGGCGTATTTCGAGATTAGGGTTTGTCACTCCGATTGTCGGAGAGGTATCTCTGGGCCCTCTCGGTAATGCACATCACATAAGCCTTGCAAGCACTACAACTAATATGTTAGTTGTGAGATGATGTATTACGGAACGAGTAAAGAGACTTGCCAGTAACGAGATTGAACTAGGTATTGGATACCGACGATCGAATCTCGGGCAAGTAACATACCGATGACAAAGGGAACAACGTATGTTGTTATGCGGTCTGACCGATAAAGATCTTCGTAGAATATGTAGGAGCCAATATGGGCATCCAGGTCCCGCTATTGGTTATTGACCAGAGACGTGTCTCGGTCATGTCTACATTGTTCTCGAACCGTAGGGTCCGCACGCTTAACGTTATGATGACAGTTATTATGAGTTTATGCATTTTGATGTACCGAAGGTTGTTCGGAGTCCCGGATGAGATCACGGACATGACGAGGAGTCTCGAAATGGTCGAGACGTAAAGATTGATATATTGGAAGCCTATGTTTGGACATAGGAAGTGTTCCGGGTGAAATCGGGATTTTACCGGAATACCGGGAGGGTTACCGGAACCCCCCGGGAGACTAATGGGCCTATTGGGCCTTAGTGGAAAAAGAGAAGAGGGGCAGCCCATAGCTGGCCGGCGCCCCCCCTTTCCCCAAGTCCTAGTAGGACTAGGAGAAGGGGCCGGCCCCCCCTCTTTCTCCTTTCCCCCCGAGAGTCCTAATTGGAATAGGATTGGAGGGGGGAGTCCTACTCCCGGTGGGAGTAGGACTCCCCTGCGCCTCCCTCTCCCTGGCCGGCCGGCCCCCCTTCCTCCAACCTTTAAATACGGGGGCAGGGGACACCCCAAGACACACAAGTTGATCCTTGAGATCATTCCTTAGCCGTGTGCGGTGCCCCCTGCCACCAAATTCCACCTCGATCATACCGTTGTAGTGCTTAGGCGAAGCCCTGCGTCGGTAGTACATCAAGATCGTCATCACGCCGTCGTGCTGACGGAACTCTTCCTCGACGCTTCGCTGGATCGGAGCCCGAGGATCGTCATCGAGCTGAACGTGTGCTAAGAACTCGGAGGTGCCGGAGTAACGGTGCTTGGATCGGTCGGTTCGGAAAGAAGACGTACGACTACTTCCTCTACGTTGTGTGATCGCTTCCGCAGTCGGTCTGCGTTGGTACGTAGACAACACTCTCCCCACTCGTTGCTATGCATCACCATGATCTTGCGTGTGCGTAGGAAAATTTTCGAAATTACTGCGTTCCCCAACAGTGGCATCCGAGCCTAGGTTTTATGGTTTGATGTTATTTGCACGAGTAGAACACAAGTGAGTTGTGGGCGATACAAGTCATACTGCCTACCAGCATGTCATAGTTTGGTTCGGCGGTATTGTTGGGTGAGACGATCCGGACCAACCTTACGCGTACTCTTACGCGAGACCGGTTCCCTCGACGTGCTTTGCACATAGATGGCTTGCGGAAGACTGTCTCTCCAACTTTAGTTGAACCAAGTGTGACTACGCCCCGTCCTTAAGAAGGTTAAAACAGAGTCTATTTGACGAACTATCGTTGTGGTTTTGATGCGTAGGTGAGATGAGTTCTTACTTAAGCCCCTAGCAGCCACGTAAAACTTGCAAGAACAAAGTAGAGGACGTCTAACTTGTTTTTGCAGGGCATGTTGTGATGTGATATGGTCAAGGCATGATGCTGATTTTATTGTATGAGATGATCATGTTTTGTAACCGAGTTATCGGCAACTGGCAGGAGCCATATGGTTGTCGCTTTATTGTATGCAATGCAATCGCGATGTAATGCTTTACTTTATTACTAAACGGTAGTGATAGTCGTGGAAGCATAAGATTGGCGAGAAGACAACGATGCTACGATGGGGATCAAGGTGTCACGCCGGTGACGATGGTGATCATGACGGTGCTTCGGAGATGGAGATCACAAGCACAAGATGATGATGGCCATATCATATCACTTATATTGATTGCATGTGATGTTTATCCCTTTTTATGCATCTTATCTTGCTTTGATTGACGGTAGCATTATAAGATGATCTCTCACTAAAAATTATCAAGAAGTGTTCTCCCTAAGTATGCACCGTTGCCAAAGTTCGTCGTGCACAGACACCACGTGATGATCGGGTGTGATAAGCTCTACGTCCAAATACAACGGGTGCAAAACAGTTGCACACGCAGAATACTCAGGTTATACTTGACGAGCCAAGCATATACAGATATGGCCTCGGAACACGGAGACCGAAAGGTCGAGCGTGAATCATATAGTAGATATGATCAACATAACGATGTTCACCATTGAAAACTACTCCATCTCACGTGATGATCGGTTATGGTTTAGTTGATTTGGATCACGTGATCACTTAGAAGATTAGAGGGTTGTCTATCTAAGTGGGAGTTCCTAAGTAATTTGATTAACTGAACTTAAACTTATCATGAACTTAGTACCTGATAGTATGTTGATTGTAGATAGATGGCTCGTGCTATTGTTCCGTTGAATTTTAATGCGTTCCTTGAGAAAGCAAAGTTGAAAGATGATGGTAGCAATTACACGGACTGGGTCCGTAACCTGAGGATTATCCTCATTGCTGCACAGAAGAATTACGTCCTGGAAGCACCGCTGGGTGACAGGCCTGCTGCTGGAGCAACGCCAGATGTTATGAACGTCTGGCAGAGCAAAGCTGATGACTACTCGATAGTTCAGTGTGCCATGCTTTACGGCTTAGAATTGGGACTTCAACGACGTTTTGAACGTCATGGAGCATATGAGATGTTCCAGGAGTTGAAGTTAATATTTCAAGCAAATGCCCGAATTGAGAGATATGAAGTCTCCAATAAGTTCTATAGCTGCAAGATGGAGGAGAACAGTTCTGTCAGTGAGCATATACTCAAAATGTCTGGGTATAATAATCACTTGATTCAGATGGGAGTTAATCTTCCAGATGATTGCGTCATTGACAGAATTCTCCAATCACTGCCACCAAGCTACAAGAGCTTCGTGATGAACTATAATATGCAAGGGATGAACAAGACTATTCCCGAGCTCTTCGCAATGCTGAAAGCTGCGGAGGTAGAAATCAAGAAGGAGCATCAAGTGTTGATGGTTAGCAAAACCACTAGTTTCAAGAAAAAGGGCAAAGGGAAGAAGAAGGGAAACTTCAAGAAGAACAGCAAGCAAGTTGCTGCTCAGGAGAAGAAACCCAAATCTGGACCTAAGCCTGAAACTGAGTGCTTCTACTGCAAGCAGACTGGTCACTGGAAGCGGAACTGCCCCAAGTATTTGGCGGATAAGAAGGATGGCAAAGTGAGCAAAGGTATATGTGATATACATGTTATTGATGTGTACCTTACTAGAGCTCGCAGTAGCACCTGGGTATTTGATACTGGTTCTGTTGCTAATATTTGCAACTCGAAACAGGGACTACGGAATAAGCGGACGCTAGCAAAGGACGAGGTGACGATGCGCGTGGGAAACGGTTCCAAAGTCGATGTGATCGCGGTCGGCACGCTACCTCTACATCTACCTTAGGGATTAATATTAGACCTAAATAATTGTTATTTGGTGCCAGCGTTGAGCATGAACATTATATCTGGATCTTGTTTAATGCGAGACGGTTATTCATTTAAATCAGATAATAATGGTTGTTCTATTTATATGAGTAATATCTTTTATGGTCATGCACCTTTGAAGAGTGGTCTATTCTTGTTGAATCTCGAAGAGAGTGATACACATATTCATAATGTAGAAACCAAAAGATGCAAAGTTAATAATGAGAGTGCAACTTATTTGTGGCACTGCCGTTTGGGTCATATCGGTGTAAAGCGCATGAAGAAACTCCATACTGATGGGCTTTTGGAACCACTTGATTATGAATCACTTGGTACTTGCGAACCGTGCCTCATAGGCAAGATGACTAAAACACCGTTCTCCGGTACTATGGAGAGAGCAACAGATTTATTGGAAATCATACATACTGATGTATGTGGTCCTATGAATATTGAGGCTCGTGGCGGATATCGTTATTTTCTCACCTTCACAGATGATTTAAGCAGATATGGGTATATCTACTTAATGAAACATAAGTCTGAAACATTTGAAAAGTTCAAAGAATTTCAGATTGAGGTTGAAAATCATCATAACAAGAAAATAAAGTTTCTACGATCTGATCGTGGAGGAGAATATTTGAGTTACGAGTTTGGTGTACATTTGAAAAATTGTGGAATAGTTTCGCAACTCACGCCACCCGGAACACCACAGCGTAATGGTGTGTCCGAACGTCGTAATCGTACTTTACTAGATATGGTGCGATCTATGATGTCTCTTACTGATTTACCGCTATCGTTTTGGGGTTATGCTTTAGAGACGGCCGCATTCACGTTAAATAGGGCACCATCAAAATCCGTTGAGACGACACCTTATGAACTATGGTTTGGCAAGAAACCAAAGTTGTTGTTTCTTAAAGTTTGGGGCTGCGATGCTTATGTGAAAAAGCTTCAACCTGATAAGCTCGAACCCAAATCGGAGAAATGTGTCTTCATAGGACATCCAAAGGAAACTATTGGATACACCTTCTATCACAGATCCGAAGGCAAGACTTTTGTTGCTAAATTCGGAAACTTTCTAGAGAAGGAGTTTCTCTCGAAAGAAGTGAGTGGGAGGAAAGTAGAACTTGACGAGGTAACTGTACCTGCTCCCTTATTGGAAAATAGTACATCACAGAAAACTGTTTCTGCGACACCTATACCAATCAGTGAGGAAGCTAATGATGATGATCATGAAGCTTCAGAACAAGATACTACTGAACCACGTAGATCAACCAAAGTGAGATCCGCACCAGAGTGGTACGGTAATCCAGTTCTGGAAGTCATGATGCTAGATCATGATGAACCTACGAACTATGAAGAAGCGATGGTGAGCCCAGATTCCGCAAAGTGGCTTGAGGCCATGAAATCTGAGATGGGATCCATGTATGAAAACAAAGTATGGACTTTGGTTGACTTGCCCGATGATCGGCAAGCAATTGAGAATAAATGGATCTTCAAGAAAAAGACTGACGCTGACGGTAATATTACTGTCTATAAAGCTCGACTTGTCGCGAAATGTTTTCGACAAGTTCAAGGAGTTGACTACGATGAGACCTTCTCACCCGTAGCGATGCTTAAGTCCGTCAGAATTATGTTAGCAATTGCCGCATTTTATGATTATGAAATATGGCAGATGGATGTCAAAACTGCATTCCTGAATGGATTTCTGGAAGAAGAGTTGTATATGATACAACCAGAACGTTTTGTCGATCCAAAGGGAGCTAACAAAGTATGCAAACTCCAGCGATCCATTTATGGACTGGTGCAAGCATCTCGGAGTTGGAATAAACGCTTTGATAGTGTGATCAAAGCATTTGGCTTTATACAGACTTTTGGAGAAGCCTGTATTTACAAGAAAGTGAGTGGGAGCTCTGTAGCATTTCTAATATTATATGTGGATGACATATTGCTGATTGGAAATGATATAGAATTTCTGGATAGCATAAAGGGATACTTGAATAAAAGTTTTTCGATGAAAGACCTCGGGGAAGATGCTTACATATTAGGCATAAAGATCTATAGAGATAGATCAAAACGCTTAATTGGACTTTCACAAAGCACATACCTTGACAAGATTTTGAAGAAGTTCAAAATGGATCAAGCAAAGAAAGGGTTCTTGCCTGTGTTACAAGGTATGAAGTTGAGTCAGACTCAATGCCCGACCACTGCAGAAGATAGAGAGAAAATGAAAGATGTTCCCTATGCTTCAGCCATAGGCTCTATCATGTATGCAATGCTGTGTACCAGACCTGATGTGTGCCTTGCTATAAGTTTAGCAGGGAGGTACCAAAGTAATCCAGGAATGGATCACTGGACAGCGGTCAAGAACATCCTGAAATACCTGAAAAGGACTAAGGATATGTTTCTCGTATATGGAGGTGACAAAGAGCTCACCGTAAGAGGTTACGTTGATGCAAGCTTTGACACTGATCCGGACGATTCTAAATCGCAAACCGGATACGTGTTTACTTTAAACGGTGGAGCTGTCAGTTGGTGCAGTTCTAAACAAAGCGTCGTAGCGGGATCTACATGTGAAGCGGAGTACATAGCTGCTTCGGAAGCAGCAAACGAAGGAGTCTGGATGAAGGAGTTCATATCCGATCTAGGTGTCATACCTAGTGCATCGGGTCCAATGAAAATCTTCTGTGACAATACTGGTGCAATTGCCTTGGCAAAGGAATCCAGATTTCACAAAAGGACCAAACACATCAAGAGACGCTTCAACACCATCCGGGATTTAGTCCAGGTGGGAGACATAGAGATTTGCAAGATACATACGGATCTGAACATTGCAGACCCGTTGACTAAGCCTCTTCCACTAGCAAAACATGATCAGCACCAAGGCTCCATGGGTGTTAGAATCATTACAGTGTAATCTAGATTATTGACTCTAGTGCAAGTGGGAGACTGAAGGAAATATGCCCTAGAGGCAATAATAAAGTTATTATTTATTTCCTTATATCATGATAAATGTTTATTATTCATGCTAGAATTGTATTAACCGGAAACATAATACATGTGTGAATACATAGACCAACAGAGTGTCACTAGTATGCCTCTACTTGACTAGCTCGTTAATCAAAGATGGTTATGTTTCCTAACCATGAACAAAGAGTTGTTATTTGATTAAGGAGGTCACATCATTAGTTGAATGATCTGATTGACATGACCCATTCCATTAGCTTAGCACCCGATCGTTTAGTATGTTGCTATTGCTTTCTTCATGACTTATACATGTTCCTATAACTATGAGATTATGCAACTCCCGTTTACCGGAGGAACACTTTGGGTACTACCAAACGTCACAACGTAACTGGGTGATTATAAAGGAGTACTACAGGTGTCTCCAATGGTAGATGTTGGGTTGGCGTATTTCGAGATTAGGGTTTGTCACTCCGATTGTCGGAGAGGTATCTCTGGGCCCTCTCGGTAATGCACATCACATAAGCCTTGCAAGCACTACAACTAATATGTTAGTTGTGAGATGATGTATTACGGAACGAGTAAAGAGACTTGCCAGTAACGAGATTGAACTAGGTATTGGATACCGACGATCGAATCTCGGGCAAGTAACATACCGATGACAAAGGGAACAACGTATGTTGTTATGCGGTCTGACCGATAAAGATCTTCGTAGAATATGTAGGAGCCAATATGGGCATCCAGGTCCCACTATTGGTTATTGACCAGAGACGTGTCTCGGTCATGTCTACATTGTTCTCGAACCGTAGGGTCCGCACGCTTAACGTTACGATGACAGTTATTATGAGTTTATGCATTTTGATGTACCGAAGGTTGTTCAGAGTCCCGGATGAGATCACGGACATGACGAGGAGTCTCGAAATGGTCGAGACATAAAGATTGATATATTGGAAGCCTATGTTTGGACATAGGAAGTGTTCCGGGTGAAATCGGGATTTTACCGGAATACCGGGAGGGTTACCGGAACCCCTCGGGAGACTAATGGGCCTATTGGGCCTTAGTGGAAAAAGAGAAGAGGGGCAGCCCATAGCTGGCCGGCGCCCCCCCTTTCCCCAAGTCCTAGTAGGACTAGGAGAAGGGGCCGGCCCCCCCTCTTTCTCCTTCCCCCCCGAGAGTCCTAATTGGAATAGGATTGGAGGGGGGAGTCCTACTCCCGGTGGGAGTAGGAGTCCCCTGCGCCTCCCTCTCCCTGGCCGGCCGGCCCCCCTTCCTCCAACCTTTATATACGGGGGCAGGGGACACCCCAAGACACACAAGTTGATCCTTGAGATCGTTCCTTAGCCGTGTGCGGTGCCCCCTGCCACCAAATTCCACCTCGATCATACCGTTGTAGTGCATAGGCGAAGCCCTGCGTCGGTAGTACATCAAGATCGTCATCACGCCGTCGTGCTGACGGAACTCTTCCTCGACGCTTTGCTGGATCGGAGCCCGAGGATCGTCATCGAGCTGAACGTGTGCTAAGAACTCGGAGGTGCCGGAGTAACGGTGCTTGGATCGGTCGGATCGGAAAGAAGACGTACGACTACTTCCTCTACATTGTGTGATCGCTTCCGCAGTCGGTCTGCGTTGGTACGTAGACAACACTCTCCCCTCTCGTTGCTATGCATCACCATGATCTTGCGTGTGCGTAGGAAAATTTTCGAAATTACTGCGTTCCCCAACAATCTGGATCCAAAATAGGAAAGCGCGCTTATCGAGTTCATCCGTGAGAACCGGGACATCTTTGCATGGAAACCTTCTGATATGCCAGGTGTACCGAGGGAACTCGCTGAGCACACTTTTAATATTGATCCAAAGTTTAAGCCGGTCAAGCAGTTTCTTCATCGTTTTAATGAAGAGAGGCGTAAAGCCATTGTTGAAGAAGTGGCCCGGCTCTTGGCAGCTGGGTTTATTGTTGAAGTTTTTCATCCTGAGTGGTTGGCTAACCCGGTGCTGGTGCTTAAGAAGGAAGGCACGTGGCGTATGTGTGTGGATTACACGGACTTAAATAAGGCTTGTCCGGCTGATCCCTTTGCTCTCCCTCGTATTGATCAGATTATTGATGCTACGGCGGGTTGTGAGCATTTGAGGTTTTTGGATGCTTATTCTGGTTATCATCAGATCAAGATGGCAGTTAAGGACCGGGAGAAAACAGCTTTCATTACTCCGTTTGGAGCCTTCTGCTATGTATATATGCCTTTTGGGCTCAAGAGCGCCCAGAAGACTTACCAACGGTGTGTGCAAAATTGCCTTCATGATCAAATCAGGCGTAATGTGCATGCCTATGTGGATGACATTGTGGTGAAATCTAGAAAGAAGCAAACCCTGATTGATGATTTTAAGGAGACCTTTGACAACCTCTGGGTTTATAAGATGATGTTTAACCCGGCCAAGTGTGTTTTTGGTGTGCCAGCTAGCAAGCTATTGGGTTTTCTAGTTTCAAAATGGGGTATTGAGGCTAACCCGGAGAAGATAAAAGCAATCACCTCTCTGGCTAAGCTAGCGTCTATTAAGGATGTTCAATGCGTGGCGGGTCATATTGCGGCCTTAAGCCGGTTGGGTGAGAAGGCTATTCCTCTGTACCATGATGAAGAAGACAGATCACTTTGTCTGGAGTGATGCTGCTGATCAAGCATTCGAGGCCTTGAAGAAACAATTGGCTGAGCCACCAGTTCTTGCTGCTCCCATTGACAAGGAGCCCTTGTTGTTATATGTGGCTGCCAATAGCAGAGCTGTCAGTGTTGCCATTGTGGTGGAAAGTAAGGAAACAGGCAAAGAATATCTAGTTCAATGGTCAGTTTACTACAATAGTGAGGTCCTTATTGAGTCCAAACAGAGGTATCTGCATTGGCAGAAGCTGGTGTATGGGGTTTTTATAGCTAGCCGGAAGCTTAAGTAGTATTTTCTGGATCATCCTATCATTGTGGTTAGTTCTACCCCCTTAGGGGATATCATTCAAAACAGAGAAGCCACAGGTCGGGTAGCCAAGTGGGCCATTGAGGTTGGGCCTCATGGTTTAAAGTATGTGCCCCGTACAGCCATCAAGTCTCAAGAACTTGTGGATTTTATCAATGATTGGACAGAGTTACAGACGCCTGAGGAGAAGCCGGATAACACATATTGGACTATTCACTTTGATGGATCCAGGCAGTTGGAAGGCTCGGGGGCTGAAGTTGTATTAACTTCCCCACGAGGTGATAAATTTTCTCATGTTCTCCAGCTGATGTTCCCTTGTACTAACAATGCAGCTGAGTATGAGGCCTTCTTCCATAGTCTTCGGATGGCTAAGGAGATGAGTTTAAGTCGGGTGCGGTGTTTCGGCGACTCAGATCTTGTGGCTTAGCAAGTTTCTGGCACTTGGGACTCTAAAGATCCACTCATGGCGGCTTACCATCGAGAGCCTGATGCTATTGCGGGTCACTTTAAGGGTTATCAAGTTGAATATGTTGATCACAGGAAAAATGAGGCGGATGATGCTTTAAGCTGATTAGGGTCTCAACGTAAGCCGGTGCCACCTAATACTTTCCTGGATATTCTGCATAACCCTTATGTTAAATTGCCTATAGAGGAGGATCTGACTATTCCTGACCCGGAACCACAACTGGTGGTGGCTCTTCTTGCAATTCCTGATTGGAAAGTTCCATATTTGGCTTATATGGCCCGGGGCGAGTTACCTGAGGACGAAACTTTGGCCAGACAGATAACCCGGCGGTCTAAGTCAATGACTATTGTCAATGGAGAATTGCATCATCGTAGTGTCACAGGGGCGTTTCAACATTATGTTTCTCCTGAAGAAGGCTGTGAGATTCTACGAGAGATTCATGAAGGGGATTGTGGTCATCATGCCGAGTCTAAATCTCTCATAGCCAAAGCTTTTCGTCATGAATTCTATTGGCTGATGATGCACGCTGATGCGGAGGATCTAGTCAATAGATGTGATGGTTGTCAGAAGTTCGCACGACGCGCCCATGTGTTGGCTCAAGAGTTGAGGATGATTCCAATTACTTGGCCGTTTGCAGTCTGGGGGCTTGGTACGGTTGGACCTTTAAAAAAGTCCAAACACAAAAAGACGCGTCTCCTGGTGGCGGTTGATAAGTTTACAAAGTGGGTTGAAGCAGATCCGGTTAGTAAATGTGATGCGGCGACGGCGGTTCAATTCATGAAAAGGTGATTTTCCGCTTTGTTTTTTCCCACAGTATTATAACTAATAATGACACTAATTTATCCAAGGGGGGCGTGGAGGAATTTTGTCAACGTGAGCACATCCGGCTTGATGTATCATAAGTGGCTCACCCCAAGTCTAATGGTCAAGCCGAGAGAGCTAATCAAGAGATCCTAAAAGGCATCAAGCCCCGGCTTATGGTTCCCTTACAAAGGACGTCGGGTTGTTGGGTGGAGGGGTTACCTTCCATGTTATGGATCATTAATACCACCCCCAACAGATCTACGGGTTACACACCCTTCTTCATGGTCTATGGAGCAGAGGCGGTTCTCCCCAGTGACATCCATCATGATTCACCGCATGTGGTGGCTTACATTGAAGCTGATAATGAAAAGGCACATCAAGATGCACTTGACCTATTAGATGAGGAGTGTGACCTTGCAGCGGCTCGATCAGCGATTTATCAGCAAGATTTGCGTCGTTATCACAGCCGCGGGGTTAAGACCAGAACCTTTCAAGAAGGTGACTTGGTGCTCCGGCTTATTCAGGTTCAAACTGATATGCATAAGTTATCCCCGTCTTGTGAAGGGCCTTTCGTGGTCAGCAAGACTGTGAACAATGGATCATAATACCTTGTCGATGTTCGAGACCGCAAGGACTCACGCACGTCGGAGGAGGAGACCCGTCAGCCGTGGAATATTGCTCATCTTCGGCCTTACTGTACTTGAGCCACCGGCTCTTACAATGTACATATTTTGACAATGTATATATTATGATGATTATAATAAAGTCGACATCCCTGATAAAGCAAGGCCTCTGCCGTTTTCATTTCCAAGAATAATGAAGTCTTTTTCATTACAGAGAGGTCACCTGGGGGCTGCCTGTTCAAACATAGGTGTATTCACCAAAGAGAATATAGTGTTACTACCCTCTTGACCGAATATGTCACTTGGGGGCTTCCTGTTCAAACATAGGTGTATTCACCAAATAGAACATAGCGTTACTACCCTCATGATCCATCTATCAAGCCAATATGATGATTTCATAAGAGCATAGCTCTAGTTACCTTGGTAATTCGGCTATCAAGCCAATATGATAATTTCATAAGAGCACAACTCTGATTACCTTGGCAATTCGGCTATCAAGCCAATATGGTAATTTCATAAGAGCACAGCTCTGATTACCTTGGTAATTCGGCTATCAAGCCAATATGATAATTTCATAAGAGCACAGCTCCGATTACCTTGGTAATTCGGCTATCAATCCAATATGATAATTTCATAAGAGCACAGCTGTGATTGCTTTGGTAATTCGGCTATCAAGCCAATATGATAACTTCATAAGAGCACAGCTCTGATTACCTCGAGATTTCGACTATTAAGTCAGTATTATAACTTCATGAGTATAGCTCTAACCTACTTGGAGGTTTAATGAACGGGTTACAAAGACCAAAGAGAGTCTATTGCACAGCACAGTTCAAACATAGGTATATAATGAACCGACAGCACATGATGATATTAAGTACTTGGAACTATTGTTTTCTAAGCTTTGGGTTATCTCCCTAAATGCTTTGGTATGGTAAGCCGACAGTTTAATCACATATCACAGGTATGATATTTTTGATTATATTTGAACCAACTCTGGTTATACACTGTTTTAGTCACAAGTGGTTTTATATGGGGTATTATGACCCGCCTGCGGTAAACCGCCAGGTCTATTTTGATCTACTTGTGTGCAGGGTAATGATAAATTTCATCTGCATAAATTGACGATACCATAAGCATAAAGTGGTATGCTTTTCAAGTGGCGGATCAAGCAGTGTTGCACAAAGTAAAAACGTGCACGATGGAACGACAGATCAAAGTTTCGCTAACCTATTACATGACTCAGTGAGCCAAAATAGATCAACTGTTTTCCAAAGTTCAAATCTTTGAACCACCCAGTAGATCAATCTTCTTGGTCTTGGCGACTTGAAGCCTCTGGATCATCCTTTTCCGATTCTTCGTCCTCCTCTGCCGCCTGGAAGTTTGGTGATGACCAATCAATGCCACGTAAGGCATGGAATTCAGCTTCAGCATCAATAAGATTCGACGGGTCAACTTCAGGGGCGAGAGTATGCTTACAAATTGAAGGGATCAGATCCATCACTTTATAAGCCGGCGTGGGCTTCTTTTCATTTTCTGCATCATAAGCTGGCTGATACTTTGATAGATTTGTCTCATCAGCAATCAGAGTCGCCACGGGACGTATTTCCTTCACGCAGGCAGTGAAGTCCTTCTGATCAAAAGCAGTACCATCTTCCTTCAAACTTGGATACCAAGTAGCTACCTCATCCGGGTCTAGCTCTGGTACCCATGCCTTAGCACGGCTCAAGGCTGTCACGGCACCGGCTCTTGCACAGGACCGCTTGATCTCTTGAATCCACACAGGCAGACTTGACAATTTTTTCAAGACATTGCTCAGCAGATTGGGTCCTTGATTTGTTGGCGAAATTGTGGCTAGCGTACGCTGAGCTCCACTATACAGTTGTTCAATAAGCGTATATATGGCTTTCAACTTCACCAGCATACCTTGACTAAGATTGCTGCTCCTCGGACCTATATAACAATTGTGGAATAATCACTGGCGGTTTATGATATCAAACGAAGAGATTCAAGTTGAATGCTGGCAAGGCGACTCACCAAAGATAGCAGAAACCATCTGAGATACACGGTGCTTTAAACCGGTCAGCTCAGTGGTCACCTCCTGAAGAGCCGCTTCAGCTTTTTCAGCCCGCTGTGCCAAAGCAGTCTTTTCCTCAGCCTCAAAGCTGGTTTTTAGTTTTTCTATTTAAGCCACGCTAAATTGGAATTTTGAATCCACTTTCCGGGTTTCAGATTCTTGATTATCCAGCCTGGTCTTTGCATCAGCCAACTATGATTGAAGTTCAGCAGTGGCGTCCTGTACAAACACAGAGTTACAAACACATTTATATCCGAGTTACAGGAATATAAGTCCCAAGCCTTTTCCAAGGAACATCACTTGGCACTTGGGGGCTAATGCCTACTGAAGAGTTCTTCCTACAGCGGTTTATATGACTAAGTCCCAAGCACTTTGCAAGCAACAGTACTTAGCACTTGGGGGCTAATACATATTTGCTCATATTTCGTTACTACTTTATGATGACCCGGCACTTGGGGGCTAATGCCTACTGAAGAGTTCTTCCTACAGCGGTTTATATGACTAAGTCCCAAGCACTTTGCAAGCAACAGTACTTAGCACTTGGGGGCTAATGCATATTTTCTCATATTTCGTTACTACTTTACGATGACCCGGCAGTGCCGAAGACAACCACTGCCGGTTCATGGGGACTACATGAGTAAGTTTTGATCTTTAAACAATTATGAGTACCGGCTTATTCCTGTTGATTAAACCGGCCCTTGGGGGTTATGGATGCAATGTTGATCATTAAAATTCGGTTTAAGTGAAAGACGACTTTTTTTATCAAAGATGCTTTATACTCATTGCTATTCTAAAAAGTCTATAGCATACTCAATTCTATTATACACAGTAGACTTGTGGGTTGATAGGATATGCATATTGTGCTTAAGCCAGAATTCATACCTCATATTTTTATGCATCTGCTTCACCATATTGATTTCAAGATCGCGGCTGGTGTGTACTTGGTTGAGGTAGCCAGAGAGTACTTCACTACTACTCAATTGAGAATAGTGGGCAACATCAAATCTCACTTTCCGTTTTTCAATGAACTCTTGTTTAGCGGAGTGTTTGGCCAAGACAGTTGGATTTCCCGGTTCTGTAAAACCAGTGCCAGTGACCATAACATCGTCGGCATGTGTCTCTGACGGTTTAAGTGGGCTTGATCATTCAGTATTCAAAGTATCGAGTACTGAATGGTCAACGGAAAGGTCAGGAATCTCTGGTGGGGCTTCATAGGCAGGTTCTTCTGGTTGTTTTTTAGAAACGTCTGATGCTGGGACTTGCTGCTCTGGTTCATGGACTTTAGGGTCTTCAACCAGCTTGGTCACCTTTGCCTTCTTGTTAGGCTTTGCTTTTCCACTTCACGGTTCATGAGAGATCAGTACAAGTATAAGAGCATAAAGAGAGAGAACACAAAAGAGATGTTACCTAGGGCAGTCTTGAAATCCGGCAGCTGGGTTTGAGATGAGTCGCCGG
Organism: Triticum monococcum; assembly: GCA_034509565.1. Classification (NCBI taxonomy): domain Eukaryota; kingdom Viridiplantae; phylum Streptophyta; class Magnoliopsida; order Poales; family Poaceae; genus Triticum; species Triticum monococcum. The sequence continues at coordinate 618,398,664 of CM067846.1, forward strand.
AGGAAGAGCGAGAAACCTCTTGATAGTTTGAATCGAAAGGATTAAGTGGCTGACGAATGAGACCCTCCAGTGGGTAAAAGAGTAAGTTTGGAAAGACCTCGTTTTGACGTTTCCTTGGAGCTAGAGTATTTGATAAGCCGAACGATAACTCTTCACCTCTGCTGGTCCGAGTTTGTCGCCGGCTCTCGTGCTGCTGTTGCTTCAAAAGAAAGTGAGGATCCAAATGAGCTAAGGGGTGTGAAAAGCTTACTTTCTGGGTTACCCATCGAATTTTCTGTCTTGGCAAAGGCTCTGAGTCGGACGAAATGATAGTTACCTCTTCTTCGACTGCCTGGATGGTCCATCCTGATGATAATCAATGTCAAGAAGATGGTTGAAAAATGAGCGAAGGGAATCAAGGGCTACCTCCGACTCAGAACTGTTGCCTAGCCCAAGCATCTCGGAAGCAGTTAATTTCTTCTTGGTAGCTTGCTTAACAGTCTTCTTGGTAGCTTTATTGGCAGGCCTGGCCTTTTTGGCAGCTTCATGGTCATATTGTTTTTCCCAAAAGTCTGATTCAGCCTATGACAGTCATCAAAGTTGAGTTAATAGAATATTTGAATGATGAGGTAAAAGTAAGTAATTCAGAGACTCACATCTGGTGGCGGTTAAGTGTGCATAAAGGGTGCAGACCCACTTTGTTGCAGTCCTCTGAATCTTCGTTCAGAAGGGTCTTTGTCCTTTCATTAATGGCTTCATCAGTTAAACGCGCGGAGCTATGGCGTAGTGGATCCTTTATATCAAGCGTGTAAGTACACATTAAACCGGGACGGCGACTGAAGGGTATGATCTGCCATGAAACCCAGCATCGAACCAAGTCATTGCCAGTTAACCCATTTCCCAGCAGAGCCTTGAACTTTGCGATGGTAGGGGCAAGTTTTGCACATTGGACACGACAACCCGGCAGTTGATTCTCATCAGCCGGAGAGGTATATTTGTAGTAAAACCATGTCTGGTTCCAATCTTTGGGATGACTTGGCAAGCAAGCATAGGGGAAGATAGCATCTGTTCTTTGTTGAATTGAGATTGCACCAAGTTCCAAGCTAAGTCCGTTTGTATACTCGTTTTGGCGGTTCAAATAAAAATATTCCCTAAAGAGTTCAACATTGGGTTCCTCTTGAAGGTATACTTCACAGAAAACTTGGAAGTTGCAAATGTTTGACATGGAATTGGGTCCGATGTCTTGAGGATGGAGTTGAAAGAAATGCAGAACGTCTTGGAATTTTTTTGATCTGAGCGGTGAGAAGCCCCGGTTCATGTGATCAGTAAAAACGATGACTACACCATCCTTTGGGTGAGGTCTTTCTTCACTTGGTTTGGGGGATGCCAATGCATGATATCTTTTGTCGGTAAGTAGCCGATTTTGACAAAGTGTTTGAGCGATGGTTAAGTTTCCTAACCATAGACATGTGTTGCCATTTGATGAATGGGATCACATCCTTAGAGAATGATGTGGTGGACAAGACTCATCCGTTAGCTTAGCATAATGGTCATTAAAGTTTTATTGCTATTGCTTTCTTCATGACTTACACATATTCCTTTGACTATGAGATTATGCAACTCCCAAATACCGGAGGAACACTTTGTGTGCTATGAAACATCACAACGTAATTGGGTGATTATAAAGATTAGGGTTTGTCACTCCAAATTACAGGTGTCTCCAAATGTGTTTGTTGGGTTAGCACAGATCAAGATTAGGGTTTGTCACTCCAAGTATCGGAGAGGTATCTCTGGGCCCTCTCGGTAATGCACATCATTATAAGCCTTGCAAGCAATGTGACTAATGAGTTGGTTACGGGGTGATGCATTACGGAATGAGTAAAGAGACATGCCGGTAACGAGAATGAACTAGGTATGATGATACCGACGATCAAATCTTGGGCAAGTACCATACCGATGACAAAGGGAATTACGTATGTTGTTATTGCGGTTTGATTGATAAGGATCTTCGTAGAATATGTAGGAACCAATATGAGCATCCAGGTTCTGCTATTGGTTATTAACCGGAGATGTGTTTCGGTCATGTCTACATAGTTCTCGAACTCGTAGGGTCTGCATGCTTAACGTTCAATGACGATTTGTATTCTAAGTTATGTGTTTTGGTGACCAAAGTTTGTTCGGAGTCCCGGATGAGATCACGGACATGACGAGGAGTCTCGAAATGGTCGAGAGGTAAAGATTGATATATTGGAAGATGGTATTCGGACACCGGAATGTTTTCGAGTGGTTCGCGTATTTTTCTGGAGTACTGAGGGGTTACTGGAACCCCCCCGGGGGAAGTCATGGGCCTCATGGGCCACGGGAGAGAGAGGGGACAGCCCCCAAGGGGTGCCCCCCATGGGAGTCCGAATTGGACTAGGGGAGGGGCGACGCCCCCCTTCCCCTCTCCTACTCCCTCTCCTTTTCCCCCTTTCCCACTCCGGAAAAGGAAAGGGGAATCCTACTAGGACTGGGAGTCCTAGTAGGACTCCCCCATGGCATGCCCCTATAGGCCGACTGCCTCCTCCCCTCCTCCTTTATATACGGGGGCAAGGGCACCCCAAAGTACAACATTTATTCTCTTAGCCGTGTGCGGTGCCCCCCTCCATAGTTTACTCCTCCGATCATATCGTCGTAGTGCTTAGGCGAAGCCCTGCACGGATCACATCACCATCACCGTCACCACGCTGTCATGCTGATGAAACTCTCGCTCGACCCTCTGCTGGATCAAGAGTTCAAGGGACGTCATCGAGCTGAACGTGTGCTGAACTCGGAGGTGTCGTACGTTTGATACTAGATCGGTTGGGTCGTGAAGACGTTCGACTACATCAACCGCATTATACTAACGCTTCTGCTTTCGGTCTATGAGGGTACGTGGACACACTCTCCCCCTCTTGTTGCCATGCATCTCCTAGACAGATCTTGCGTGAGCGCAGGAATTTTTTTGACATTGCATGCTACGTTCCCCAACACCCTTCTCTCTTCCTCTCTCATTTTTTCTTTTTCTTGGGCTCTTTTTGGCCTCACTTTTTTCTTTTTTTTCTTTTTGTCCGGAGTCTCATCCCGACTTGTGGGGTAATCGTAGTCTCCATCATCCTCTCCTCATTGGGACATGCTCTAATAATGAATAATGATGATGATCACACTTCTATTTACTTACAACTCAATATTACAACTCGATACCTAGAACAAAGTATGACTCTATATGAATGTCGCTGGCAGTGTACCAGGATGTGCAATGATCTAGCATAGCAATGATATCGAAAAATGGACAAGCCATAGAAATATCGTGCTACCTCTCTTACGATCATGCAAAGCAATATGACAATGAATGTTCAAGTCATCAAAACGGAAGCGGTGGAGGTTGCATGGTAATATATCTTAGAATGGCTATGGAAAGGCCATAATAGGTAGGTATGGTGGCTGTTTTGAGGAAGATATAATAAGGCTTATGTCTGATAGAGCGTATCATATCACGGGGTTTGAATGCACCGGCGAAGTTTGCCCCGACTCTCGAGGTGAGAAATGGCAATTCACGGTACCGTAGAGGCTAGCCAATTGCATAAAGGTAAGAGTGTGTATAATCCATGGACCCATATTAGTCATAAAGAACTCATATACTTATTGCAAAAGTTTATTAGTGATATGTCTCCAACGTATCTATAAATTTTTATTGTTCCATGTTGTTGTATGATCATTCTTGGATGTTTTACAATCATTTTATAGTAATTTATATCATTTTTTGGACTAACCTACTGACATAGTGCCGAGTGCCAGTTGTTGTTTTTTGCTTGTTTTTACATCGCACAAAATCAATACCAAACAGAGTCCAAATGCAACAAAACTTTTTGGAGAATTTTTCTGGACCAAAAGACACCTGTTGGGCCAAAGAAGTACCAGAGGGGGCTCCGTGGGGAGCACAACCCAACAGGGCGCGCCTGGGGGCCCAGGCGCGCCCAGGTGGGTCGTGTCCACCTCGGTGGCCTCCCGCACCGCCTGTTCACCCTATAAATCCCCAAATATTCCAGAAACCCTAGGGGAGTCGACGAAACACAATTCCAGTCGCCGCAAGTTCCTGAACCATGAGATCCAATCTAGACACCATCACGGAGGGGTTCATCATCCTCATTGGTGCCTCTCCGATGATGCATGAGTAATTCATCATAGACGTATGGGTCCGTAGGCAGTAGCTAGATGGCTTCCTCTCTCTCTCTCTCTTTTGATTCTCAATACATAGTCTCTTGGAGATCTATTTGATGTAACTCTTTTTTGTGGTGTGTTTATTGGGATCCGATGAACTTTGAGTTTATGATCAGATCTATATATCCATGAAAGTATTTGAGTTTTATTTTGATCTCTTATATGCATGATTATTTATAGCCTCATATTTCTTCTTCGAATCTTTGGTTTAGTTATGCCAACTAGATCGATTTTTCTTGCCATGGGAAGAGGTGCTTTCTGATGGGTTCGATCGTGCGGTGTTCTTTCCCAGTGACAGAAGGGGCAGTAAGACACGCATGTATCGTTGCTTTTAAGGATAACAAGATGGGGGCTATTCCTACATGAATAGATATCATCTACATCATGTCATCGTTCTTATTGCATTCCTCCATTTCTCCATGAATTTAATGAAGGAAATATGCCCTAGAGGCAATAATAAAGTTATTATTTATTTCCTTACATCATGATAAATGTTTATTATTCATGCTAGAATTGTATTAACCGGAAACATAATACATGTGTGAATACATAGACCAATAGAGTGTCACTAGTATGCCTCTACTTGACTAACTCGTTAATCAAAGATGGTTATGTTTCCTAACCATGAACAAGGAGTTGTTATTTGATTAACGAGGTCACATCATTAGTAGAATGATCTGATTGACATGATCCATTCCATTAGCATAGCACCCGATCGTTTAGTATGTTGCTATTGTTTTCTTCATGACTTATAGATGTTCCTATAACTATGAGATTATGCAACTCCCGTTTACCGGAGGAACACTTTGGGTACTACCAAACGTCACAACGTAACTGGGTGATTATAAAGGAGTACTACAGGTGTCTCCAATGGTAGATGTTGGGTTGGCGTATTTCGAGATTAGGGTTTGTCACTCCGATTGTCGGAGAGGTATCTCTGGGCCCTCTCGGTAATGCACATCACATAAGCCTTGCAAGCACTGCAACTAATATGTTAGTTGTGAGATGATGTATTACGGAATGAGTAAAGAGACTTGCCGGTAACGAGATTGAACTAGGTATTGGATACCGACGATCGAATCTCGGGCAAGTAACATACCGATGACAAAGGGAACAACGTATGTTGTTATGCGGTCTGACCGATAAAGATCTTCGTAGAATATGTAGGAACCAATATGGGCATCCTGGTCCCGCTATTGGTTATTGACCGGAGACGTGTCTCGGTCATGTCTACATTGTTCTCGAACCGTAGGGTCCGCACGCTTAACGTTACGATGACAGTTATTATGAGTTTATGCATTTTGATGTACCGAAGGTTGTTTGGAGTCCCGGATGAGATCACGGACATGACGAGGAGTCTCGAAATGGTCGAGACGTAAAGATTGATATATTGGAAGCCTATGTTTGGACATCGGAAGTGTTCCGGGTGAAATCGGGATTTTACCGGAATACCGGGAGGGTTACCGGAACCCCCCGGGAGACTAATGGGCCTATTGGGCCTTAGTGGAAAAGGAGAAAAAGGGAAAGCCCACAAGCTAGCCGGCGCCCCCCTTCCCAAAGTCCTAGTAGGACTAGGATAGGGGCCGACCCCCCTTCTCTCTCTTTTTCCCCCCGGGAGTCCTAATAGGATTAGGATTGGGGGGAGGAGTCCTACTCCCGGTGGGAGTAGGACTCCCCTGCGCCTCCTCTCCCTGGCCGGCCAGCTCCCCCTTCCCCAACCTTTATATACGGGGGCAGGGGGCACCCCAAGACACACAACTTGATCCTTGAGATCGTTCCTTAGCCGTGTGCGGTGCCCCCTGCCACCAAATTCCACCTCGATCGTACCGTTGTAGTGCTTAGGCGAAGCCCTGCGTCGGTAGTACATCAAGATCGTCATCACGCCGTCGTGCTGACGGAACTCTTCCTCGACGCCTTGCTGGATCGGAGCCCGAGGAACGTCATCGAGCTGAACGTGTGCTAAGAACTCGGAGGTGCCGGAGTAACGGTGCTTGGATCGGTCGGACCAGGAAGAAGACGTACGACTACTTCCTCTACGTTGTGTGATCGCTTCCGCAGTCGGTCTGCGTTGGTACGTAGACAACACTCTCCCCTCTCGTTGTTGTGCATCACCATGATCTTGCGTGTGCGTAGGAAAATTTTCGAAATTACTGCGTTCCCCAACAGTGGCATCCGAGCCTAGGTTTTATGGTTTGATGTTATATGCACGAGTAGAACACAAGTGAGTTGTGGGCGATACAAGTCATACTGCCTACCAGCATGTCATACTTTGGTTCGGCGGTATTGTTGGGTGAGACGATCCGGACCAACCTTACGCGTACTCTTATGCGAGACCGGTTCCCTCGACGTGCTTTGCACACAGATGGCTTGCGGAAGACTGCCTCTCCAACTTTAGTTGAACCAAGTGTGACTACGCCCGGTCCTTGAGAAGGTTAAAACGGAGTCTATTTGACGAACTATCGTTGTGGTTTTGATGCGTAGGTGAGATGAGTTCTTACTTAAGCCCGTAGCAGCCACGTAAAACTTGCCACAAACAAAGTAGAGGACGTCTAACTTGTTTTTGCAGGGTATGTTGTGATGTGATATGGTCAAGACATGATGCTGATTTTATTGTATGAGATGATCATGTTTTGTAACCGAGTTATCGGCAACTGGCAGGAGCCATATGGTTGTCGCTTTATTGTATGCAATGCAATCGCGATGTAATGCTTTACTTTATTACTAAGCGGTAGTGATAGTCGTGGAAGCATAAGATTGGCGAGACGACAACGTTGCTACGATGGAGATCAAGGTGGCGCGCCAGTGACGATGGTGATCATGACGGTGCTTCGGAGATGGAGATCACAAGCACAAGATGATGATGGCCATATCATATCACTTATATTGATTGCATGTGATGTTTGTCCTTTTATGCATCTTATCTTGCTTTGATTGACGGTAGCATTATAAGATGATCTCTCACTAAATTATCAAGAAGTGTTCTCCCTGAGTATGCACCGTTGCCAAAGTTCGCCGTGCCCAGACACCACGTGATGATCGGGTGTGATAAGCTCTACGTCCATCTACAACGGGTGCAAGCCAGTTTTGCACACGCAGAATACTCAGGTTATACTTGACGAGCCTAGCATATGCAGATATGGCCTCGGAACACAGAGACCGAAAGGTCGAGCGTGAATCATATAGTAGATATGATCAACATGACGATGTTCACCATTGAAAACTACTCCATCTCACGTGATGATCGGTTATGGTTTAGTTGATTTGGATCACGTGATCACTTAGAGGATTAGAGGGATGTCTATCTAAGTGGGAGTTCCTAAGTAATTTGATTAACTGAACTTAAACTTATCATGAACTTAGTACCTGATAGTATCTTGCTTGTTTATGTTGCTTGTAGATAGATGGCTCGTGCTATTGTTCCGTTGAATTTTAATGCGTTCCTTGAGAAAGCAAAGTTGAAAGATGATGGTAGCAATTACACGGACTGGGTCCGTAACCTGAGGATTATCCTCATTGCTGCACAGAAGAATTACGTCCTGGAAGCACCGCTGGGTGACAGGCCTGCTGCTGGAGCAACGCCAGATGTTATGAACGTCTGGCAGAGCAAAGCTGATGACTACTCGATAGTTCAGTGTGCCATGCTTTACAGCTTAGAATCGGGACTTCAACGACGTTTTGAACGTCATGGAGCATATGAGATGTTCCAGGAGTTGAAGTTAATATTTCAAGCAAATGCCCGAATTGAGAGATATGAAGTCTCCAATAAGTTCTATAGCTGTAAGATGGAGGAGAACAGTTCTGTCAGTGAGCATATACTCAAGATGTCTGGGTATAATAATCACTTGATTCAGATGGGAGTTAATCTTCCAGATGACTGCATCATTTACAGAATTCTCCAATCACTGCCACCAAGCTACAAGAGCTTCGTGATGAACTATAATATGCAAGGGATGAACAAGACTATTCCCGAGCTCTTCGCAATGCTGAAAGCTGCGGAGGTAGAAATCAAGAAGGAGCATCAAGTGTTGATGGTTAGCAAAACCACTAGTTTCAAGAAAAAGGGCAAAGGGAAGAAGAAGGGAAACTTCAAGAAGAACAGCAAGCAAGTTGCTGCTCAAGAGAAGAAACCCAAGTCTGGACCTAAGCCTGAAACTGAGCGCTTCTACTGCAAGCAGACTGGACACTGGAAGCGGAACTGCCCCAAGTATTTGGCGGATAAGAAGGATGGCAAAGTGAGCAAAGGTATATGTGATATACATGTTATTGATGTGTACCTTACTAGAGCTCGCAGTAGCACCTGGGTATTTGATACTGGTTCTGTTGCTAATATTTGCAACTCGAAACAGGGACTACGGAATAAGCGGACACTAGCAAAGGACGAGGTGACGATGCGCGTGGGAAACGGTTCCAAAGTCGATGTGATCGCGGTCGGCACGCTACCTCTACATCTACCTTCGGGATTAATATTAGACCTAAATAATTGTTATTTGGTGCCAGCGTTGAGCATGAACATTTTATATGGATCTTGTTTAATGCGAGACGGTTATTCATTTAAATCAGAGAATAATGGTTGTTCTATTTATATGAATAATATCTTTTATGGTCATGCACCTTTGAAGAGTGGTCTATTCTTGTTGAACCTCGAAGATAGTAATACACATATTCATAATGTAGAAGCCAAAAGATGCAAAGTTAATAATGATAGTGCAACTTATTTGTGGCACTGCCGTTTAGGTCATATCGGTGTAAAGCGCATGAAGAAACTCCATACTGATGGGCTTTTGGAACCACTTGATTATGAATCACTTGGTACTTGCAAACCGTGCCTCATAGGCAAGATGACTAAAACACCGTTCTCCGGTACTATGGAGAGAGCAACCGATTTGTTGGAAATCATACATACCGATGTATGTGGTCCGATGTATATTGAGGCTCGTGGCGGATATCGTTATTTTCTCACCTTCACAGATGATTTAAGCAGATATGGGTATATCTACTTAATGAAACATAAGTCTGAAACATTTGAAAGGTTCAAAGAATTTCAGAGTGAAGTTGAAAATCATCGTAACAAGAAAATAAAGTTTCTACGATCTGATCGTGGAGGAGAATATTTGAGTTACGAGTTTGGTGTACGTTTGAAAAATTGTGGAATAGTTTCGCAACTCACGCCACCCGGAACACCACAGCGTAATGGTGTGTCCGAACGTCATAATCGTACTTTACTAGATATGGTGCGATCTATGATGTCTCTTACTGATTTACCGCTATCGTTTTGGGGTTATGCTTTAGAGACGGCCGCATTCACGTTAAATAGGGCACCGTCAAAATCCGTTGAGACGACGCCTTATGAACTATGGTTTGGCAAGAAACCAAAGTTGTCGTTTCTTAAAGTTTGGGGTTGCGATGCTTATGTGAAAAAGCTTCAACCTGGTAAGCTCGAACCCAAAGCGGAGAAATGTGTCTTCATAGGATACCCAAAGGAAACTGTTGGGTATACCTTCTATCACAGATCCGAAGGCAAGACATTCGTTGCTAAGAATGGATCATTTCTAGAGAAGGAGTTTCTCTCGAAAGAAGTGAGTGGGAGGAAAGTAGAACTTGACGAGTTAACTATACCTGCTCCCTTATTGGAAAATAGTACATCACAGAAAACTGTTTCTGCGACACCTATGCCAATCAGTGAGGAAGCTAATGATGATGATCATGAAGCTTCAGAACAAGATACTACTGAACCACGTAGATCTACCAGAGTGAGATCCGCACCAGAGTGGTACGGTAATCCAGTTCTGGAAGTCATGATGCTAGATCATGATGAACCTACGAACTATGAAGAAGCGATGGTGAGCCCAGATTCCGCAAAGTGGCTTGAGGCCATGAAATCTGAGATGGGATCCATGTATGAAAACAAAGTATGGACTTTGGTTGACTTGCCCGATGATCGGCGAGCAATTGAGAATAAATGGATCTTCAAGAAAAAGACTGACGCTGACGGTAATATTACTGTCTATAAAGCTCGACTTGTCGCGAAAGGTTTTCGACAAGTTCAAGGAGTTGACTACGATGAGACCTTCTCACCCGTAGCGATGCTTAAGTCCGTCAGAATTATGTTAGCAATTGCCGCATTTTATGATTATGAAATATGGCAGATGGATGTCAAAACTGCATTCCTGAATGGATTTCTGGAAGAAGAGTTGTATATGGTACAACCAGAAGGTTTTGTCGATCCAAAAGGAGCTAACAAAGTATGCAAACTCCAGCGATCCATTTATGGACTGGTGCAAGCATCTCGGAGTTGGAATAAACGCTTTGATAGTGTGATCAAAGCATTTGGCTTTATACAGACTTTTGGAGAAGCCTGTATTTACAAGAAAGTGAGTGGGAGCTCTGTAGCATTTCTGATATTATATGTGGATGACATATTGCTAATTGGAAATGATATAGAATTTCTGGATAGCATAAAGGGATACTTGAATAAAAGTTTTTCGATGAAAGACCTCGGGGAAGCTGCTTACATATTAGGCATAAAGATCTATAGAGATAGATCAAGACGCTTAATTGGACTTTCACAAAGCACATACCTTGACAAGATTTTGAAGCAATTCAAAATGGATCAAGCAAAGAAAGGGTTCTTGCCTGTGTTACAAGGTATGAAATTGAGTAAGACTCAATGCCCGACCACTGCAGAAGATAGAGAGAAAATGAAAGATGTTCCCTATGCTTCAGCCATAGGCTCTATCATGTATGCAATGCTGTGTACCAGACCTGATGTGTGCCTTGCTATAAGTTTAGCAGGGAGGTACCAAAGTAATCCTGGAATGGATCACTGGACAGCGGTCAAGAACATCCTGAAATACCTGAAAAGGACTAAGGATATGTTTCTCGTATATGGAGGTGACAAAGAGCTCACCGTAAGAGGTTACGTTGATGCAAGCTTTGATACTGATCCGGACGATTCTAAATCGCAAACCGGATACGTGTTTACTTTAAACGGTGGAGCTGTCAGTTGGTGCAGTTCTAAACAAAGCGTCGTAGCGGGATCTACATGTGAAGCGGAGTACATAGCTGCTTCGGAAGCAGCAAACGAAGGAGTCTGGATGAAGGAGTTCATATCCGATCTAGGTGTCATACCTAGTGCATCGGGTCCAATGAAAATCTTCTGTGACAATACTGGTGCAATTGCCTTGGCAAAGGAATCCAGATTTCACAAGAGGACCAAACACATCAAGAGACGCTTCAACTCCATCCGGGATTTAGTCCAGGTGGGAGACATAGAGATTTGCAAGATACATACGGATCTGAATGTTGCAGACCCGTTGACTAAGCCTCTTCCACGAGCAAAACATGATCAGCACCAAGGCTCCATGGGTGTTAGAATCATTACTGTGTAATCTAGATTATTGACTCTAGTGCAAGTGGGAGACTGAAGGAAATATGCCCTAGAGGCAATAATAAAGTTATTATTTATTTCCTTACATCATGATAAATGTTTATTATTCATGCTAGAATTGTATTAACCGGAAACATAATACATGTGTGAATACATAGACCAACAGAGTGTCACTAGTATGCCTCTACTTGACTAGCTCGTTAATCAAAGATGGTTATGTTTCCTAACCATGAACAAGGAGTTGTTATTTGATTAACGAGGTCACATCATTAGTAGAATGATCTGATTGACATGACCCATTCCATTAGCATAGCACCCGATCGTTTAGTATGTTGCTATTGTTTTCTTCATGACTTATACATGTTCCTATAACTATGAGATTATGCAACTCCCGTTTACCGGAGGAACACTTTGGGTACTACCAAACGTCACAACGTAACTGGGTGATTATAAAGGAGTACTACAGGTGTCTCCAATGGTAGATGTTGGGTTGGCGTATTTCGAGATTAGGGTTTGTCACTCCGATTGTCGGAGAGGTATCTCTGGGCCCTCTCGGTAATGCACATCACATAAGCCTTGCAAGCACTGCAACTAATATGTTAGTTGTGAGATGGTGTATTACGGAACGAGTAAAGAGACTTGCCGGTAACGAGATTGAACTAGGTATTGGATACCGACGATCGAATCTCGGGCAAGTAACATACCGATGACAAAGGGAACAACGTATGTTGTTATGCGGTCTGACCGATAAAGATCTTCGTAGAATATGTAGGAACCAATATGGGCATCCAGGTCCTGCTATTGGTTATTGACCGGAGACGTGTCTCGGTCATGTCTACATTGTTCTCGAACCGTAGGGTCCGCACGCTTAACGTTACGATGACAGTTATTATGAGTTTATGCATTTTGATGTACCGAAGGTTGTTCGGAGTCCCGGATGAGATCACGGACATGACGAGGAGTCTCGAAATGGTCGAGACGTAAAGATTGATATATTGGAAGCCTATGTTTGGACATCGGAAGTGTTCCGGGTGAAATTGGGATTTTACCGGAATACCGGGAGGTTACCGGAACCCCCCGGGAGACTAATGGGCCTATTGGGCCTTAGTGGAAAAGGAGAAAAAGGGAAAGCCCACAAGCTGGCCGGCGCCCCCCTTCCCAAAGTCCTAGTAGGACTAGGATAGGGGCCGGCCCCCCTTCTCTCTCTTTTTCCCCCCGGGAGTCCTAATAGGATTAGGATTGGGGGGAGGAGTCCTACTCCCGGTGGGAGTAGGACTCCCCTGCGCCTCCTCTCCCTGGCCGGCCAGCTCCCCCTTCCCCAACCTTTATATACGGGGGCAGGGGGCACCCCAAGACACACAACTTGATCCTTGAGATCGTTCCTTAGCCGTGTGCGGTGCCCCCTGCCACCAAATTCCACCTCGATCGTACCGTTGTAGTGCTTAGGCGAAGCCCTGCGTCGGTAGTACATCAAGATCGTCATCACGCCGTCGTGCTGACGGAACTCTTCCTCGACGCTTTGCTGGATCGGAGCCTGAGGAACATCATCGAGCTGAACGTGTGCTAAGAACTCGGAGGTGCCGGAGTAACGGTGCTTGGATCGGTCGGACCAGGAAGAAGACGTACGACTACTTCCTCTATGTTGTGTGATCGCTTCCGCAGTCGGTCTGCGTTGGTACGTAGACAACACTCTCCCCTCTCGTTGCTGTGCATCACCATGATCTTGCGTGTGCGTAGGAAAATTTTCGAAATTACTGCGTTCCCCAACATTTAATACACTAGATGCATGCCGGATAGCGGTCGATGTGTGGAGTAATAGTAGTACATGCAGGCAGGAGTTGGTCTACTAATCTTGGATGTGATGCCTATATACTGATCATTTCCTAGATATCGTCATAACTATTTTATTTTCTATCAACTTCCCAACAGTAATTTGTTTACCCACCATGTGCTATTTATTGAGAGAAGCCACTAGTGAAATCTACGACCCCCGGGTCTATTCTTTATCATATTTGCATTCCGATCTATTATTCGCCTTTGAGATCTATTTTTATTTGCTTTTATTTTCAGATCTATTATTCCAAAAACCCAAAAATACTTTGCTGCATTTTTATTTGCATATTTTATTTCGCGTTTATTCATGATCTATTTATCCAATCTATCACATTTTTATCCCGCCAAATTGACAATTTCCTACGCTGTTACCCGTAGGAGGGATGACAACCCCTCATAAGCGTCGGGTTGCAAGTATTTGTTCTTTGTGTGCATGTACTGTTTACATAGTCTTGCTTGCTTCTCTTACTGGATTGATACCTTGGTTTCATAACTGAGGGAAATACCTACCGTAGCTATGCTGCATCATCCCTTCCTCTTTGGGGAAATACTGACGTTGTTCAAGAGACATCAAATGGAATTTCTGGCGCCATTTCCGAGGAGGATGAAGTTAAGATAGTTTAATGAAAACTCTCCAATTTCTGGCGCCATTGCCGGGGAGGATCAAGTTAAGATAGTCTCCCGACAAGTTGCCAATTTCTGGCGTCATTGCCGAGGAGACATCATCAACATCTATCAGGTTCCTAATCACGAATCTCATCTCCTTGCAATTTACATTATTTCCCATTTTCCTCTCGTTTTCATCTCCCCCACTTCACAAAAATTTGCCGTTTATTCGCCCTCTTTTTCGTTCGCCGTTTTCTTGTCACATATGTTTTTGTGTGCAATCTTGTTTGCGTAGTCACGATTTCTCAAGAAAATACCAAGTTGTGTGAGTTTTTTGATACCGATAATAATATTTTATTTGCACTCTGATAGCTCCTCCCACCACTAGTGTGGAATCTTGAGATATTAATGTTGCTTTGTTGAATCTTGTTATGAAAGAGCAATTTTTCGCTACTCCTAATGAGGATGTCGCGTCCCATCTAAACACATTCATAGAATTATGTGATATGCAAATGAAAAAATATGTGGACAATGATATTGTGAAGTTGGAATTATTACCTTTCTCTTTGCGAGATCGTGCAAAATTTTGGTTTTCTTCTTTGCCTCGCAATAGTATCGATTCTTGGGATAAGTGCAAAGACGCTTCTATTAGTAAGTATTTTCCACCCACGAAAATTATTTTCCTTAGGAAACAGATCATGAATTTTGAGAAACTCGAGCATGAACATGTTGCGCAACCTTGGGAAAGAATGAAATTGATGCTAAGAAATAGTCCTACTCTTGGTTTAAATCTTTAGATGATTATACAAAAAAATTATGCGTGATTGAATTTTGTTTCTAGAAATCTTTTAGATTCCCCCACGGGTGGTACTTTTATGGAAATTAGTTTGGGTGAAGCTACTAAATTGCTTGATAATATTATGGCTAATTATTCACAATGGCATACCGAAAGAGCACCTACTAGTAAGAAGGTTAATTCTATTGAATAAATTAGTACATTGAGTGAAAAGGTTGATGCTCTCAGGAAATTGGTTGCTAGTAAAAGTGCTACCATTGATCTTAATGATGTGCCTTTGTCTACTTTGATTGAGAAAAATAGTGATCACGTAGATGTGAATTTTGTTTCACGAAACAATTTTTATAACAATGCTTATAGAGGTAATTTTAACCCTAGGCCTTTTCTTGGAAATTCGTCTAATAATTATGGTAATTCCTATTGTAGTTCTTATTACAATAATAATAGGAACACCTCTGATCTTGAGAATAATATTAAAGAATTTATCAACGCTCAAAAAGTTTTCAATACTTCGATAGAAGAAAAATAGAGTAAGATTGATGATATGTCTAGAAGCATTGATAGAATTTCTCACGATGTATAAAATCTCAAGTTGAAATTTTTTCTACCCAAGGTTGATGAATCAATTAAAGATTTATATGTTTCTATAGATTAAAGTAAGAAAGGAACCGATATGCTTAGAGCTAAAAGAGAATTTTTAGAAAGAGCATTTTCTAGTGATTGCTTTCATAAAAATGATGAAGATGTTAAAATGATTGGTGTTTCTTCTATTAATTCTTTGGTTAGTAAAATTAAGATTGATGATAAAGGGATTGAAGAAGAGTCAACTTTAGCTAGAGGGCATCCTGGTAATTCGGAGGGTGAAAATCTTGTAGATAAAATTGATAAAAGTGGGTTTGGCGAGGTCAAAATTATAACTAGTGATGTGCCCACTCTTTTGGATTACAAAGACTTTAATTATGATAATTGTTCTTTGATTGATTCTATTTCTTTGTTGCAATCCATAATAAATTCACTCCATGCTTATGAACAAAATAAAGCTTTTACTAAACATATCGTAGATGCCGTGATGAAAGCTTTAGAAGAAAAGCTGGAGTTAGAGATTTCAATTCCTAGAAATTACATGATGAATGGGAACCTACTATCAAAGTTAAGATTAAAATTATGAGTGTTTTGCTTTATGTGATTTGGATGTTTTATATGCAATTATATGTAATTTTATATTATTTTTTGGGACTAACCTATTAACTTAGTGCCAAGTGCCAATTGATGTTTTTGTTGCCTATTTTTGGCTTTTCAGGAAATCAATATCAAACAGAGTCCAAACGGAGAAAAACTTTGGATTAATTATTTCTGGACCAGAAGAGAACCGAGAAGGTTCGGGAGAAGACCTGAAGAGCCACGAGGGGGAGACAAGCTCGGGAGGCGCTCCCGGGCGGCACGCCCCCCAGGCTTGTGGGCCCCTCATGGCACTTCTTGACCTAATTATGCCTCTATAAATTCTCAAATATTCCCCTGACATCAGAGAGCCACCCGAAATACTTTCTCCGCTGCCGCAAGTTTCTGTTCCCACGAGATCCCATCTGGAGGCCCTCTCCGATACTCTGCCGGAGGGGGGATCAATCACGGAGGGGCTGTACATCAACCTTGTTGCCCTTCTGATGATGCATGAGTAGTTTACCACAGACCTACGAGCCCATAGCTAGTAGCTAGACGACTTCTTATCTCTCTTTGATCTTCAATACATATGTTTTCCTTGATTTCTTGGATATCTATTTGATGTAATGACTTCTTCCGGTGTGTTTGTTCGGATCCCATGAATTGTGAGTTTATGATTAGATCTATCCATGAATATTATTTGAATTTTCTCTGAACTCTTTTATGCATGATTATTATAGCTTCGTATTTCTCTCCGATCTATTGATTTGGTTTGGCCAACTAGATTGATTTTTCTTGCAATGGGAGAGGTGCTTTGTAATGGGTTCGATCTTGTGGTGCTCAATCTCAGGGATAGAAGGGGACATGACATGTATTGTATTGTTGCCATCAAGAATAAAAGTATGGGGTGTATTCATACGTGAGTTCACTTTGTCTACATCATGTCATCTTGCTTAACGTGTCACTCCGTTCTTTATGAACTTAATACTCTAGATGCATGCTGGATAGCGGTCGATGTGTGGAGTAATAGTAGTAGATGCAGAATCGTTTTGGTCTACTTGTCTCAGACGTGATGCCTATATACATGATCATTGCATTGGATATCGTCATGATTATTTGCTTTTCTATCAATTACCCAACAGTATTTTGTTTACCCACCATATTTTATTTTCAAGAGAGAAGCCTCGAGTGAAAACTATGGCCCCCTGGTCTACTTTTTATCATATATTAAAACCGAAAAATACCTTGCTGCAATTTTTCTTTATTTATTTTATTTTGTATTTTTTGTTCGATCTATCTATCTATGACCATACAACTTAATCTTGCAAATAACCGCCAAGGGATTGACAACCCCTTGTTCACATTGGGTGCAAGGATTTGTTATCTTGTGTGTAGGTACTGCTAATGAAGTGTTGCGTGGTTCTCCTACTGGATTGATAATCTTGGTTCTTAACTGAGGAAAATACTTATCTCTATTGTATTGCATTATCCTCTCCTCTTCGAGGAAATCCCAACGAAGCTCACAAGTAGCAATCTCCCACATAGTAAACTGCAATGATGATCCTTGTCCAAATATCATGGCCAATTGTCTAGGAACAATTTCGCACATCCTAACACCGTGACTCCACACTCACTATCTTTTATTTTCTTGTTCTTTTATATTGCAACAACTAAATTTTATTTACGAGTTCTTTATTATGTTGCAAAGCTATATTTCTATACCTGCAAAGTACTTCTAGTTTATTTCCTATTTCTAGGTGAATAAACGTTCGGTGTATGTGGGGTTGTATTAGTGGCCGATAGAACCTGAGAGAATACGAATCCTACCTTTAGCTACTTTTGGGTTTGACACTCCATACTTACCACCTCCACTTTGGAAAGTGCTACAATGTTCCCTACACTTGGGGATTATCAAGCTCTTTTCTAGCACCATTGTCGGGGAGCAATAGTGTAGGGTAAATATTTTTGTCTGCACTTGTTGGCCTTCTCACTAACAGAGCTTTTATTTTTTCTCATATATATTTAATCGGTAGGAGACACCAAATACCAAAAAATAGATGCACTTGCTCCTAAGGTTGCGGAACCTCAAAAAATCCTCAATTTTGAGGAGAGATACTTGATGGATTATCTTAAATCCATTTATGCTCGTGCTAAGTGTTGGGGAATGCAGTATTTCAAAAAATCTCCTACGATCACGCAAGATCTATCTAGGAGATGCATAGAAATGAGAGGGGAGAGTGTGTCTACGTACCCTCGTAGACTGAAAGCGGAAACGTTGAGTAACACGGTTGATGTAGTCGAGCGTCTTCGCGATCCAACTGATCAAGTACTCAACGCATGGCACCTCCGCGATCTGCATACGTTCAGCTCGGTGATGTCCCTCGAACTCTAGATCCAACTGAGGCTGAGGGAGAGTTTCGTCAGCACGACAGCGTGTTGACGGTGATGATGAAGTTACCGACGCAGGGCTTCGCCTTAGCACTATGACAATATGGCCGAGGTGGAAATCTTTGGAGGGGGGCACCGCACACGGATAAGGAATCAACTTGTGTGTCTATGGGGTGCCCCCTCCCCCATATATAAAGGAGGGGAGGAGGAGGAGAGCCAGCCACAAGGGGCGTGCCCAAGGGAGGGATTCCTACTCCTAGTAGGAGTAGGTTCCCCCCTTTCCTAGTCCAAGTAGGAGAAGAAAGAAGGAGAAGGAGAGGGAGAAGGAAAGAGGGGGCACCGCCCCCTCCCTAGTCCAATTCGGACCAACCCATGGGGGGGCGCGGCCTCCCCTTGTCGCCCTTCTCTCCTTTCCACTAAGGCCCATGAAGGCCCAATACTTCCCCCAGTGAATTGCCGTAACTCTTTGGTACACCGAAAAATACCCGAACCACTTAGAACATTTCTGATGTCCGAATGTAGCCTTCCAATATATCGATCTTTACGTCCTTGACACCGCCCCCGACCCCGACATCGACGTCGCCCTTCGCCGCGCGCCCGAGTCCTGACCCCGACCTAGACGCCTCCTGCCCCTCCCTCGCCGCAGGCAACCGAGGTGAGCACGCCTGCTCCTCCCCCTCCCCTACCTCTGCATAGGGTTCTTCAAATTTTAGTTGCATCAAATTAGTTAGGGTTCATCTATGAGTGGAAACGAATCGGATGCGGATGTTATCGGATACGGATGCGGCTCGGATGTTTTCTTAGATGATGTTTTCTCACATGATGAATAAACACTATTGTAATGCATAATAAAACGAGTAAAATTTGACCACTTATTTCACTTTTAAGTTGGATAATTGGAATATCTGCTACCACTTTCCACCCCTAGGTTCATCAAATTAGATGGTAATTAGGGCAGTAGTTCCTAGGTACTAATTAGTTAGTAAGAACTAGGTACTAATTAGGTACTTTTATTTTTATTTATAGTAAGTTTATTTTTAGTAAGAACTAGTTGAATTAATATAACTAGTTGAACATGTCACATTTGTTGTTATTTTTTAGTTAGAGCAATTTTTCCGCATCGATGTCGACCGTGCCTATCCCGCATCCTCGTCGTCGACTCGATGGAGGACACCTGCTTGACCAGATGGGCCATGTCCGGGACTGGGCTCCGTCGGGCTGGTACTGGGAGGCGCTACCTACCAGGAGCGCATCTTGGTGAGGAGTAAGCCTGTCGTTGACCCAAACCTTTTTTTGTGGCGGTCGCGTGGGCCAGTGATGGTCGAGAGGCTTGAGGACCTCGCGGAGATGGTACGTCACCGTGTCAGTGAGGAAGACGCGCACGTCCGTCGCTACTTGGTTGCGCTGGAGCACATGTTCTCCAATACCTGGCAGGTTCTCCAGGGATCTCACTGGAGCTGTGATCCTGTGATGGTTCCTTCTCTTTGGGTGTCCACCGCCCGCGCCGATACCCGTCGTTCGCGAGGGTTTTAGTTGTATTAGTGATGTTATATGTATGATACTATTCGGGATGTATTAATGATAATATTCGACGATGTACGGATGCAAGAGATGATTTACTTTTGCTTATTGAATGCATGCTAATTTGAATACTTATTTATTTTACGATTCGGTTTTGCTTATTGAATGCTCATGCCAATATGAGTCGTATAAGATATTCTGAAATTTATATCTTGTGTTGCTCAAATAGGATATGTTCTTGCCCAAGTGGCCGGTCATGTTTGCAGGTTACACCTCCGAGTGGCCTATGTTTTGCCGGAGTGTTGATTCATTTCCGTTCTGGCAAATTTCAGGCGCTCGATATGTCCTATTTTAGAAAAGGTCATGCCGAATTTTTCCGTGAATTTTGGCATGACTTGTGCCAGAATATGTAGGAAATATCGAGTGCCCCGGATTTGTGTGTTTGAGTATCCTGGTAGTTTGATATGTCTCCAACGTATCTATAATTTATGAAGTATTCATGCTATTATATTATCAACCTTGGATGTTTTATGTGCATTTATATGCTATTTTATATGATTTTTGGGACTAACCTATTAACCTAGTGCCCAGTGCCAGATTCTGTTTTTTCCTTGTTTTTGAGTTTTACAGAAAAGGAATATCAAACGGAGTCCAATTGACGTGCCAATTTTTGATGATTTTTTATGGACCAAAAGAAGACCCCGGAGTAAAAGAGTTGGGCCAGAAGAGTCCCGGGGCGTCCATGAGGGTGGGGGCGCGCCCACCCCCCCCCCCCCCCCAGGCGCGTGGGCCTGCCTTGTGGATGCCTTGGGCACCTCCTTGACTTGAGACCGACGCCAAAAAATCCTATAAATACAGAAACCTCGGAAAATTAACCGAAATCGGAAATTCTGCCGCCAGAAGCCTCCGTAGCCATCGAAAACCAATCTAGGCCCTCTATGGCACCCTGCCGGAGGGGGCCATCACCACCGGAGGTTATGGAGGAGGATCCCGGAGGGTCCATCATCACCATGAAGGCCAAGGACCAGAGGGAGAACCTCTCCCCATCTAGGGGGAGACCATAGAGGAGGAAGAATAAGGGGGAGAACATCTCCCCCTCTCTCTTGGTGGCACCAGAGTGCCATCAAGGGGGGAATCATCGTCGCGGTGATCGTCTTCATCAACATCACCATCATCATCACCATCCTCATCACCATCCTCATCTCTTTTACGCGGTCCACTCTCTCGCACCCCACTGTAATCCCTACTTGAACATGGTGCTTTATGCCACATATTATGATCCAATGATGTGTTGCCATCCTATTATGTTTTGAGTAGATATCTTTTGTCTTTCGGTTGATTGATGATCTAGATTGGTATGAGTTGTATCTTTTACTTTGATGTTATCCTATGGTGCCCTCCATGTCGCGCTAGCATGAGGGGTTCCCGCTGTAGGGTGTTGCAATACGTTCATGATTCGCTTATAGTGGGTTGGTGAGTGACTGAAACACAAACCCGAGTAAGGGGGTTGTTGCATATGGGATAAAGAGGACTTGATGCTTTAATGCTATGGTTGGGTTTTACCTTAACGATCTTTAGTAGTTGCAGATGCTTGCTAGAGTTCCAATCATAAGTGCATATGATCCAAGTAGAGAAAGTATGTTAGCTTATGCCTCTCCCTCAATTCGTATGTAACTTTTCGAGTAGATGATTTTTCATATAAAAAAACTTTTTAATCCAAGCTTGTATGCAAAAGTTATGCCCATTTTACTAAATTCCAGAGAGATTTTGCAAATAAAGTAGAAATTCATATTTGTAAATTTTCCCAACTAGACCACATATCATATGGGAAACTTATTTTCTTTTATTTTTTGACATTTCCATTATTTTCTTTTATTTTTTTAAAAAACTGAAAAGGCGGTCAGGGGGGTGCATTTAGCACGAGGGTTATTAATGGCGCACCTGATGTGTGGTGCGCCATTAGTAATATATTACTAATGGCGCACGTGGTGTCTGGTGCGCCATTAGTAGTTTTGAAAAAAAATAAAAAAAATGTTAGTAATGGCGCACCACGGGATAGTGGCGCACTATCCCGTGGTGCGCCATTACTAACAATTTTTTTATTTTTTTTTCAAAACTACTAATGGCGCACGGTGGGTGTGGTGCGCCATTACTAGTTGGTAATGGCGCACTATACCATGGTGCGCCATTACTAACAATTTTTTTTATTTTTTTCAAAACTACTAATGGCGCACCAGACACCAGGTGCGCCATTAGTAATATATTACTATTACTAATGGCGCACCTGTATCTGGTGCGCCATTAGTAATATATATATATAGCAGTGGCGCCATTAATGTCCATATCATTTATAGCCCTTTTCCTAGTAGTGTGATCTTCACCTTTCCTTTTTACATTTTGTCCTTTGGCAAGCACATTGTGTTGGAAAGATCCTGATATATACATATATATATATATATATATATCCAATTGGATGTAAGTTATCATGAACTATTATTGTTGACATTACCCTTGAGGTAAAAGGTTGGGAGGCGAATCTATAAGCCCCTATCTTTCTTTGTATCCGGTTAAAACTTTGAACCCATAAATATCACGTGAGTGTTAGCAATTCTGAAAGATTAAATGACAGTTGAGTATGTGGAGTTTGCTAAATCAAAGCTCTGACATAGACCCTTCCTGAAAATAAGATGAATTACAATTGTTTGATGACTGAGAATATCGTTTGTTAGTTTCAAGAGAGTTTATGATCTATACTTTAACATGTGAATAGCTTGTTACTTGATCATGAAAGTTTTATGAAAATGAGCTACTGTTATGATATATAATGATGCTACAAAAAGTGATTGGAACTATCATTGATGAAACTTATGAACTTGCTAGCATTCACACTTCATAAATTATTTCTTTTATCATTTACCTACTCGAGCGTTCGAGCGGGAATTAAGATTGGGGATGCTGATACGTCTCCAACGTATCTATAATTTATTAACTATTCATTCTATTATATTATCAACCTTGGATGTTTTATATGCATTTATATGCTATTTTATATGATTTTTGGGACTAACCTATTAACCTAGTGCCCAGTGCCAGCTTCTGTTTTTTCCTTGTTTTTGAGTTTTACAGCAAAGGAATATCAAACGGAGTCCAATTGACATGCCAATTTTTGATGGTTTTTTATGGACGAAAAGAAGACCCCGGAGTAAAAGAGTTGGGCCAGAAGAGTCCCAGGGCGTCCACGAGGGTGGGGACGCCCCCCCCCCCCAGGTGCATGGGCCTGCCTCGTGGACGCCCCGGGCACCTCCTTGACGTGAGACCGACGCCAAAAATTCCTATAAATAAAGAAACCTCGGAAAATTAACCGAGATCGGGAGTTCCGCCGCGAGAAGCCTCCGTAGCCATCGAAAACCAATCTAGGCCCTCTCTGGCACCCTGCCAGAGGGGGCCATCATCACCAGAGGGCATGGAGGAGGATCCCGGAGGGGCCATCACCACCATGAAGGCCAAAGACCAGAGGGAGAACCTCTCCCCATCTAGGGGAGGCCATGGAGGAGGAAGCACAAGGGGGAGAACCTCTCCCCCTCTCTCTTGGTGGCACCGGAGTCCCATCGAGAGGGGAATCATCGTCGCGGTGATCGTCTTCATCAACATCACCATCCTCATCTCTTTTACGCGGTCTCCATCGTAGTATCATTGTCGTCTCGCCAACTATTGCTTCCATGACTATCGCTACCGCCTAGTGCTAAAGTAAAGCAATCACATGGCGATTGCATTTCATACAATAAAGTGACAACCATATGGCTCCTACCAATTGCCGATAACTGTGTTATAAAACATGATCATCTCATACAACAATTTATATAATCACGTCTTGACCATATCACATCACAACATGCCCTGCAAAAACAAGTTAGATGTCCTCTACTTTGTTGTTGCAAGTTTTACGTGGCTGCTACAGGCTTCTAGCAAGAACCGTTCTTACATACGCATCAAAACCCCAACGTGGTATAGTGATCGCTTTTTGATCTTCAGAAAGAACCCTATTCATTGAATCCGATTCAACTAAAGTTGGAGAACCTGACACCCGCCAGCCACCTATGTGCGAAGCACGTCGGTAGAATCAGTCTCATGAACGCGGTCATGTAATTTTGGTCCGGGCCGCTTCATCCAACAATTCCGCCGAATCAAGAAGCAACTAGTGACGGCAAGAAATATGTATATACCCACGCCCACAAATCTCTTGTGTTCTACTCGTGCATATAACATCTACGCATAGACCTAGCACTGATACCACTATTGAGGAACGCAGTATTTCAAAAAAATTCCTACGATCACGCAAGATCTATCTAGGAGATGCATAGCAACGAGAGGGGATAGTGTGTATACGTACCCTCGTAGACCGAAAGCGGAAGCATTGAGTAATGCAGTTGATGTAGTCGAACGTCTTCGTGATCCAACCGATCAAGTACCGAACACATGGCAGCTCCGCGATCTGCACACGTTCAGCTCGGTGACGCCCCTCGAACTCTAGATCCAGCTGAGGCCGAGGGAGAGTTTCATCAGCACAACGGCGTGTTGACGGTGATGATGAAGTTACCGACGCAGGGCTTCGCCTAAGCACTACGACAATATGGCCGAGGTGGAAATCTGTGGAGGGGGCACCGCACACGGCTAAGAAATCAACTTGTGTGTCTATGGGGTGCCCCCCTCCCCCGTATATAAAGGAGGGGAGGAGGAGGAGGACCGGCCACAAGGGGCGCGCCCAAGGGAGGGATTCCTACTCCTAGTAGGAGTAGGTTTCCCCCTTTCCTAGTCCAAGTAGGAGAAGAAAGAAGGAGAAGGAGAGGGGGAAGGAAAGAGGGGGCACTGCCCCCTCCCTAGTCCAATTTGGAACAGCCCATGGGGGAGCGCGCGGCCTCCCCTTGTGGCCCTTCTCTCCTTTCCACTAAGTCCCATGAAGGCCCAATACTTCCCCCGACGAATTCCCGTAACTCTCCGGTACTCCGAAAAATACCTGAACCACTCAGAACCTTTCTGATGTCTGAATATAGCCTTCCAATATATCGATCTTTACGTCTCAACCATTTCGAGACTCCTCGTCATGTCCGTGATCTCATCCAGGACTCCGAACAAACTTCAGTATATCAAATCACATAACTCATAATCCAAAACGTCATCGAACGTTAAGCGTGCAGACCCTACGGGTTCGAGAACTGTGTATAGATGACCGAGATAAATCTCCGGTCAATAAACAATAATGGAACCTGGATGCTCATATTGGCTCCTACATATTCTACGAAGATCTTTATCGGTCAAACCGCATAACAACATACGTTGTTCCCTTTGTCATCTATATGTTACTTGTCCGAGATTCAATCGTTGGTATCACCATACGTAGTTCAATCTCATTACCGGCAAGTCTCTTTACTCATTCTGTAATGCATCATCCCGCAACTAACTCATTAGTCACATTGCTTGCAAGGCTTAGAGTGATCTGCATTACCGAGAGGGCCTAGGGATACCTCTGCGATAATCGGAGTGACAAATCCTAATCTTGATCTATGCCAACTCAACAAACACCATTGGAGACACCTATAGAGCATCTTTATCATCACCTAGTTACGTTGTGACATTTGATAGCACACAAGGTGTTCCTCCGGTATTCGGGAGTTGCATAATCTCATAGTCATAGGAACATGTATAAGTCATGAAGAAAGCAATAGCAATAAACTAAATGATCATAGTGCTAAGCTAACGGATGGGTCTTGTCCATCACATCATTCTCTAGTGATGTGATCCCGTTCGTCAAATGACAACACATGTCTTTGGCTAGGAAACTTAACCATCTTTTATTAATGAGCTAGTCTAGTAGAGGCATACTAGGGACACTATATTTGTCTATGTATTCACACATGTACTAAGTTTTCGGTTAATACAGTTCTAGCATGAATAATAAACATTTATCATGATATAAGAAATATAAATAACAACTTTATTATTGCCTCTAGGGCATATTTCCTTCACTAAGAACCCCAACTGACTTGGTTGGGGCGAAATCATTAGGAGAGTATACAAACTTCGTGAAATATCTCTTATCTAAAAAAAAAGGAAACGCTTGGATGATTTATTAATCAGATTGCATAAAAAGTAAAACCTTGAATGATTATTAATCAAATTACATTGCTTCGTTAGAACTTTGTGTGCTCAACATAAAAAAACTTCTTGCTTTTGGAAGGATATTACACACCTTCCATTCCAATGTAAGTATAATGATAATCTTACCTTAGTTTCCGATGTTAAGGGAGAATATCATTATTATGATATAGAAAAAATTGAAGAATTTGCTACCTTTAGTGGTGCTTATGAAATTGCCTCTTTGCTTGAGAATGTTGGAAGTGGTGATGCTACTACTAAATCTGAAAATTTTGCTACTTTGAAAATTTCAATAGTAATCCTTATCTTACTAATGAGATAAAAAGGATCACCTCTATTAGAGGAGAGTGTCAGGACTCCGATTCCAAGCGACATCGATCTAGCCGGTAACACCTCATATCACTTTGCGGCCTCACGCACGGTATCCGCACGGGTGTCGCCTTACCATGGCCCGGGACCGTTTTCGCCTTTTGGCTCACGTATATGATAGTGTCGCTAGCATCCATATGACAGAGAACCCGGGCCGACATGGCTAGTCGTGAACCCAAAGCGGCACTAACCTATGGGGACAGGCATACATGAATCACATCGAGCATGTCGGTCAGTAGCGTGTGAATCCGGGCTGTAGCACTGGGCTAACAGGACTCCGGGAACCCGGGCTGTAGCAGGCTAGGCAGGACTCCGGATGTCACCGCATGACATTTTCCTAAAGGGACAGACACAGGAATGAAGTGAAACACATGCCGGCCAGTCAAGTGTCCTGAGCAGTAGTGTTGGGCTAGCAGGACTCCGGTGAACCGGGATGTAGCGGACTACTATGGCTCATGGAAGCACTAGACTACATTTCCCCATAAGAGAGGTTGCCAAGGATAAACAACTAGATTGTCGGATCCCACACATACCAAGCATTTCAATCATACACACAATATGCTCGGTATGTGTAAATACAACATGGCATCACAACATAACTCTACAACTCAAGTATTTATTCATTAGGCTCCGAGGAGCGAGATATTACAAACATGGGTCTCATGACTGAAGGAAATATGCCCTAGAGGCAATAATAAAGTTATTATTTATTTCCTTATATCATGATAAATGTTTATTATTCATGCTAGAATTGTATTAACCGGAAACATAATACATGTGTGAATACATAGACCAACAGAGTGTCACTAGTATGCCTCTACTTGACTAGCTCGTTAATCAAAGATGGTTATGTTTCCTAACCATGAACAAAGAGTTGTTATTTGATTAACGAGGTCACATCATTAGTTGAATGATCTGATTGACATGACCCATTCCATTAGCTTAGCACCTGATCGTTTAGTATGTTGCTATTGCTTTCTTCATGACTTATACATGTTCCTATAACTATGAGATTATGCAACTCCCGTTTACCAGAGGAACACTTTGGGTACTACCAAACGTCACAACGTAACTGGGTGATTATAAAGGAGTACTACAGGTGTCTCCAATGGTAGATGTTGGGTTGGCGTATTTCGAGATTAGGGTTTGTCACTCTGATTGTCGGAGACGTATCTCTGGGCCCTCTCGGTAATGCACATCACATAAGCCTTGCAAGCACTACAACTAATATGTTAGTTGTGATATGATGTATTATGGAACGAGTAAAGAGACTTGCCAGTAACGAGATTGAACTAGGTATTGGATACCGACGATTGAATCTCGGGCAAGTAACATACCGATGACAAAGGGAACAACGTATGTTGTTATGCGGTCTGACCGATAAAGATCTTCGTAGAATATGTCGGAGCCAATATGGGCATCCAGGTCCCGCTATTGGTTATTGACCAGAGACGTGTCTCGGTCATGTCTACATTGTTCTCGAACCGTAGGGTCCGCACGCTTAACGTTACGATGACAGTTATTATGAGTTTATGCATTTTGATGTACCGAAGGTTGTTCGGAGTCCCGGATGAGATCACGGACATGACAAGGAGTCTCGAAATGGTCGAGACGTAAAGATTGATATATTGGAAGCCTATGTTTGGACATAGGAAGTGTTCCGAGTGAAATCGGGATTTTACCGGAATACCGGGAGGGTTACCGGAACCCCCCGGGAGACTAATGGGCCTATTGGGCCTTAGTGGAAAAAGAGAAGAGGGGCAGCCCATAGCTGTCCGGCGCCCCCCCCCCTTTCCCCAAGTCCTAGTAGGACTAGGAGAAGGGGCCGGCCCCCCCTCTTTCTCCTTTCCCCCCGAGAGTCCTAATTGGAATAGGATTGGAGGGGGGAGTCCTACTCCCGGTGGGAGTAGGACTCCCCTGCGCCTCCCTCTCCCTGGCCGGCCGGCCCCCCTTCCTCCAACCTTTATATACGGGGGCAGGGGACACCCCAAGACACACAAGTTGATCCTTGAGATCGTTCCTTAGCCGTGTGCGGTGCCCCCTGCCACCAAATTCCACCTCGATCATACCGTTGTAGTGCTTAGGCGAAGCCCTGCGTCGGTAGTACATCAAGATCGTCATCACGCCGTCGTGCTGACGGAACTCCTCCTCGACGCTTTGCTGGATCGGAGCCCGAGGATCGTCATCGAGCTGAACGTGTGCTAAGAACTCGGAGGTGCCGGAGTAACGGTGCTTGGATCGGTCGGATCGGAAAGAAGACGTACGACTACTTCCTCTACGTTGTGTGATCGCTTCCGCAGTCGGTCTGCGTTGGTACGTAGACAACACTCTCCCCTCTCGTTGCTATGCATTACCATGATCTTGCGTGTGCGTAGGAAAATTTTCGAAATTACTGCGTTCCCCAACAGTGGCATCCGAGCCTAGGTTTTATGGTTTGATGTTATTTGCACGAGTAGAACACAAGTGAGTTGTGGGCGATACAAGTCATACTGCCTACCAGCATGTCATACTTTGGTTCGGCGGTATTGTTGGGTGAGACGATCCGGACCAACCTTACGCGTACTCTTACGCGAGACCGGTTCCCTCGACGTGCTTTGCACATAGATGGCTTGCGGAAGACTGTCTCTCCAACTTTAGTTGAACCAAGTGTGACTACGCCCCGTCCTTGAGAAGGTTAAAACAGAGTCTATTTGACGAACTATCGTTGTGGTTTTGATGCGTAGGTGAGATGAGTTCTTACTTAAGCCCCTAGCAGCCACGTAAAACTTGCAAGAACAAAGTAGAGGACGTCTAACTTGTTTTTGCAGGGCATGTTGTGATGTGATATGGTCAAGGCATGATGCTGATTTTATTGTATGAGATGATCATGTTTTGTAACCGAGTTATCGGCAACTGGCAGGAGCCATATGGTTGTCGCTTTATTGTATGCAATGCAATCACGATGTAATGCTTTACTTTATTACTAAACGGTAGTGATAGTCGTGGAAGCATAAGATTGGCGAGACGACAACGATGCTACGATGGAGATCAAGGTGTCGCGCCGGTGACGATGGTGATCATGACGGTGCTTCGGAGATGGAGATCACAAGCACAAGATGATGATGGCCATATCATATCACTTATATTGATTGCATGTGATGTTTATCCCTTTTTATGCATCTTATCTTGCTTTGATTGACGGTAGCATTATAAGATGATCTCTCACTAAAAATTATCAAGAAGTGTTCTCCCTGAGTATGCACCGTTGCCAAAGTTCGTCGTGCCCAGACACCACGTGATGATCGGGTGTGATAAGCTCTACGTCCAAATACAATGGGTGCAAAACAGTTGCACACGCAGAATACTCAGGTTATACTTGACGAGCCAAGCATATACAGATATGGCCTCGGAACATGGAGACCGAAAGGTCGAGCGTGAATCATATAGTAGATATGATCAACATAACGATGTTCACCATTGAAAACTACTCCATCTCACGTGATGATCGGTTATGGTTTAGTTGATTTGGGTCACGTGATCACTTAGAAGATTAGAGGGATGTCTATCTAAGTGGGAGTTCCTAAGTAATTTGATTAACTGAACTTAAACTTATCATGAACTTAGTACCTGATAGTATCTTGCTTGTTTATGTTGATTGTAGATAGATGGCTCGTGCTATTGTTCCGTTGAATTTTAATGCGTTCCTTGAGAAAGCAAAGTTGAAAGATGATGGTAGCAATTACACGGACTGGGTCCGTAACCTGAGGATTATCCTCATTGCTGCACAGAAGAATTACGTCCTGGAAGCACCACTGGGTGACAGGCCTGCTGCTGGAGCAACGCCAGATGTTATGAACGTCTGGCAGAGCAAAGCTGATGACTACTCGATAGTTCAGTGTGCCATGCTTTACGGCTTAGAATCGGGACTTCAACGACGTTTTGAACGTCATGGAGCATATGAGATGTTCCAGGAGTTGAAGTTAATATTTCAAGCAAATGCCCGAATTGAGAGATATGAAGTCTCCAATAAGTTCTATAGCTGCAAGATGGTGGAGAACAGTTCTGTCAGTGAGCATATACTCAAAATGTCTGGGTATAATAATCACTTGATTCAGATGGGAGTTAATCTTCCAGATGATTGCGTCATTGACAGAATTCTCCAATCAGTGCCACCAAGCTACAAGAGCTTCGTGATGAACTATAATATGCAAGGGATGAACAAGACTATTCCCGAGCTCTTTGCAATGCTGAAAGCTGCGGAGGTAGAAATCAAGAAGGAGCATCAAGTGTTGATGGTTAGCAAAACCACTAGTTTCAAGAAAAAGGGCAAAGGGAAGAAGAAGGGAAACTTCAAGAAGAACAGCAAGCAAGTTGCTGCTCAGGAGAAGAAACCCAAGTCTGGACCTAATCCTGAAACTGAGTGCTTCTACTGCAAGCAGACTGGTCACTGGAAGCGGAACTGCCCCAAGTATTTGGCGGATAAGAAGGATGGCAAAGTGAGCAAAGGTATATGTGATATACATGTTATTGATGTGTACCTTACTAGAGCTCGCAGTAGCACCTGGGTATTTGATACTGGTTCTGTTGCTAATATTTGCAACTCGAAACAGGGACTACGGAATAAGCGGACGCTAGCAAAGGACGAGGTGACGATGCGCGTGGGAAACGGTTCCAAAGTCGATGTGATCGCGGTCGGCACGCTACCTCTACATCTACCTTCGGGATTAATATTAGACCTAAATAATTGTTATTTGGTGCCAGCGTTGAGCATGAACATTATATCTGGATCTTGTTTAATGCGAGACGGTTATTCATTTAAATCAGAGAATAATGGTTGTTCTATTTATATGAGTAATATCTTTTATGGTCATGCACCTTTGAAGAGTGGTCTATTCTTGTTGAATCTCGAAGATAGTGATACACATATTCATAATGTAGAAACCAAAAGATGCAAAGTTAATAATGATAGTGCAACTTATTTGTGGCACTGCCGTTTGGGTCATATCGGTGTAAAGCGCATGAAGAAACTCCATACTGATGGGCTTTTGGAACCACTTGATTATGAATCACTTGGTACTTGCGAACCGTGCCTCATAGGCAAGATGACTAAAACACCGTTCTCCGGTACTATGGAGAGAGCAACAGATTTATTGGAAATCATACATACCGATGTATGTGGTCCTATGAATATTGAGGCTCGTGGCGGATATCGTTATTTTCTCACCTTCACAGATGATTTAAGCAGATATGGGTATATCTACTTAATGAAACATAAGTCTGAAACATTTGAAAAGTTCAAAGAATTTCAGAGTGAGGTTGAAAATCATCGTAACAAGAAAATAAAGTTTCTACGATCTGATCGTGGAGGAGAATATTTGAGTTACGAGTTTGGTGTACATTTGAAAAATTGTGGAATAGTTTCGCAACTCACGCCACCCGGAACACCACAGCGTAATGGTGTGTCTGAACGTCGTAATCGTACTTTACTAGATATGGTGCGATCTATGATGTCTCTTACTGATTTACCGCTATCGTTTTGGGGTTATGCTTTAGAGACGGCCGCATTCACGTTAAATAGGGCACCATCAAAATCCGTTGAGACGACACCTTATGAACTATGGTTTGGCAAGAAACCAAAGTTGTCGTTTCTTAAAGTTTGGGGCTGCGATGCTTATGTGAAAAAGCTTCAACCTGATAAGCTCGAACCCAAATCGGAGAAATGTGTCTTCATAGGATATCCAAAGGAAACTATTGGATACACCTTCTATCACAGATCCGAAGGCAAGACTTTTGTTGCTAAATTCGGAAACTTTCTAGAGAAGGAGTTTCTCTCGAAAGAAGTGAGTGGGAGGAAAGTAGAACTTGACGAGGTAACTGTACCTGCTCCCTTATTGGAAAATAGTACATCACAGAAAACTGTTTCTACGACACCTATACCAATCAGTGAGGAAGCTAATGATGATGATCATGAAGCTTCAGAACAAGATACTACTGAACCACGTAGATCAACCAGAGTGAGATCCGCACCAGAGTGGTACGGTAATCCAGTTCTGGAAGTCATGATGCTAGATCATGATGAACCTACGAACTATGAAGAAGCGATGGTGAGCCCAGATTCCGCAAAGTGGCTTGAGGCCATGAAATCTGAGATGGGATCCATGTATGAAAACAAAGTATGGACTTTGGATGACTTGCCCGATGATCGGCAAGCAATTGAGAATAAATGGATCTTCAAGAAAAAGACTGACGCTGACGGTAATATTACTGTCTATAAAGCTCGACTTGTCGCGAAATGTTTTCAACAAGTTCAAGGAGTTGACTACGATGAGACCTTCTCACCCGTAGCGATGCTTAAGTCCGTCAGAATTATGTTAGCAATTGCCGCATTTTATGATTATGAAATATGGCAGATGGATGTCAAAACTGCATTCCTGAATGGATTTCTGGAAGAAGAGTTGTATATGATACAACCAGAAGGTTTTGTCGATCCAAAGGGAGCTAACAAATTATGCAAACTCCAGCGATCCATTTATGGACTGGTGCAAGCATCTCGGAGTTGGAATAAACGCTTTGATAGTGTGATCAAAGCATTTGGCTTTATACAGACTTTTGGAGAAACCTGTATTTACAAGAAAGTGAGTGGGAGCTCTGTAGCATTTCTAATATTATATGTGGATGACATATTGCTGATTGGAAATGATATAGAATTTCTGGATAGCATAAAGGGATACTTGAATAAAAGTTTTTCGATGAAAGACCTCGGGGAAGATGCTTACATATTAGGCATAAAGATCTATAGAGATAGATCAAAACGCTTAATTGGACTTTCACAAAGCACATACCTTGACAAGATTTTGAAGAAGTTCAAAATGGATCAAGCAAAGAAAGGGTTCTTGCCTGTGTTACAAGGTATGAAGTTGAGTCAGACTCAATTCCCGACCACTGCAGAAGATAGAGAGAAAATGAAAGATGTTCCCTATGCTTCAGCCATAGGCTCTATCATGTATGCAATGCTGTGTACCAGACCTGATGTGTGCCTTGCTATAAGTTTTGCAGGGAGGTACCAAAGTAATCCAGGAATGGATCACTGGACAGCGGTCAAGAACATCCTGAAATACCTGAAAAGGACTAAGGATATGTTTCTCGTATATGGAGGTGACAAAGCGCTCACCGTAAGAGGTTACATTGATGCAAGCTTTGACACTGATCCGGACGATTCTAAATCGCAAACCGGATACGTGTTTACTTTAAACGGTGGAGCTGTCAGTTGGTGCAGTTCTAAACAAAGCATCGTAGCGGGATCTACATGTGAAGCGGAGTACATAGCTGCTTCGGAAGCAGCAAACGAAGGAGTCTGGATGAAGGAGTTCATATCCGATCTAGGTGTCATACCTAGTGCATCGGGTCCAATGAAAATCTTCTGTGACAATACTGGTGCAATTGCCTTGGCAAAGGAATCCAGATTTCACAAAAGGACCAAACACATCAAGAGACGCTTCAACTCCATCCGGGATTTAGTCCAGGTGGGAGACATAGAGATTTGCAAGATACATACGGATCTGAACGTTGCAGACCCGTTGACTAAGCCTCTTCCACGAGCAAAACATGATCAGCACCAAGGCTCCATGGGTGTTAGAATCATTACAGTGTAATCTAGATTATTGACTCTAGTGCAAGTGGGAGACTGAAGGAAATATGCCCTAGAGGCAATAATAAAGTTATTATTTATTTCCTTATATCATGATAAATGTTTATTATTCATGCTAGAATTGTATTAACCGGAAACATAATACATGTGTGAATACATAGACCAACAGAGTGTCACTAGTATGCCTCTACTTGACTAGCTCGTTAATCAAAGATGGTTATGTTTCCTAACCATGAACAAAGAGTTGTTATTTGATTAACGAGGTCACATCATTAGTTGAATGATCTGATTGACATGACCCATTCCATTAGCTTAGCACCCGATCGTTTAGTATGTTGCTATTGCTTTCTTCATGACTTATACATGTTCCTATAACTATGAGATTATGCAACTCCCGTTTACCAGAGGAACACTTTGGGTACTACCAAACGTCACAACGTAACTGGGTGATTTTAAAGGAGTACTACAGGTGTCTCCAATGGTAGATGTTGGGTTGGCGTATTTCGAGATTAGGGTTTGTCACTCCGATTGTCGGAGAGGTATCTCTGGGCCCTCTCGGTAATGCACATCACATAAGCCTTGCAAGCACTACAACTAATATGTTAGTTGTGAGATGATGTATTACGGAACGAGTAAAGAGACTTGCCAGTAACGAGATTGAACTAGGTATTGGATACCGACGATCGAATCTCGGGCAAGTAACATACCGATGACAAAGGGAACAACGTATGTTG
This sequence comes from Triticum monococcum, assembly GCA_034509565.1. Taxonomy (NCBI): domain Eukaryota; kingdom Viridiplantae; phylum Streptophyta; class Magnoliopsida; order Poales; family Poaceae; genus Triticum; species Triticum monococcum. The sequence goes on from CM067846.1 coordinate 618,433,454, forward strand.
TTATGCGGTCTGACCGATAAAGATCTTCGTAGAATATGTAGGAGCCAATATGGGCATCCAGGTCCCGCTATTGGTTATTGACCAGAGATGTGTCTCGGTCATGTCTACATTGTTCTCGAACCGTAGGGTCCGCACGCTTAACGTTACGATGACAGTTATTATGAGTTTATGCATTTTGATGTACCGAAGGTTGTTCGGAGTCCCGGATGAGATCACGGACATGACGAGGAGTCTCGAAATGGTCGAGACATAAAGATTGATATTTTTGAAGCCTATGTTTGGACATAGGAAGTGTTCCGAGTGAAATCGGGATTTTACCGGAATACCGGGAGGGTTACCGGAACCCCCCGGGAGACTAATGGGCCTATTGGGCCTTAGTGGAAAAAGAGAAGAGGGGCATCCCATAGCTGGCCGGCGCCCCCCCCCTTTCCCCAAGTCCTAGTAGGACTAGGAGAAGGGGCCGGCCCCCCCTCTTTCTCCTTTCCCCCCGAGAGTCCTAATTGGAATAGGATTGGAGGGGGGAGTCCTACTCCCGGTGGGAGTAGGACTCCCCTGCGCCTCCCTCTCCCTGGCCGGCCGGCCCCCCTTCCTCCAACCTTTATATACGGGGGCAGGGGACACCCCAAGACACACAAGTTGATCCTTGAGATCGTTCCTTAGCCGTGTGCGGTGCCCCCTGCCACCAAATTCCACCTCGATCATACCGTTGTAGTGCTTAGGCGAAGCCCTGCGTCGGTAGTACATCAAGATCGTCATCACGCCGTCGTGCTGACGGAACTCCTCCTTGACGCTTTGCTGGATCGGAGCCCGAGGATCGTCATCGAGCTGAACGTGTGCTAAGAACTCGGAGGTGCCGGAGTAACGGTGCTTGGATCGGTCGGATCGGAAAGAAGACGTACGACTACTTCCTCTACGTTGTGTGATCGCTTCCGCAGTCGGTCTGCGTTGGTACGTAGACAACACTCTCCCCTCTCGTTGCTATGCATCACCATGATCTTGCGTGTGCGTAGGAAAATTTTCAAAATTACTGCGTTCCCCAACAATCATAGCATACAATTCAAGCACATGCGGAAGCTTAACATGTCTGAGTACAGACATCTACAAATGGAAAAGGCTAAGAAGCCTCACTATCTACCAGATCCTGCCGAGGCACAAGATCGTAGCTGAGGTATCAAGCTAAACGTCGAAGTCCACGCGGAACTACTAGCGAGACTGAAATCTCTCTGCAAAACATAAATTAAGCAAACGTGAGTACGAAGGTACTCAGCAAGACTTACATCAGAACTAGCTACATATGCATCGGTATCAACAAGGGGTGGTGGTGGAGTTTAACTGTAGCAAACCAGCTTTGACTCAGTGGCTAACCTGAACTACGACTGCAAGCAACTCTTTTGAGGTGGCGCACACGAGTCCACATATTCACCATTCAATACACCACTATGGATCCGCTCCCATCTCCCTACAAGAAGGCCATCCATAGCACTCACACTTGTCTTGCGAGTTTTAAAGTATCCACTTTCACTTGTCTATGAACTGTTATAGGCAACCCAGAAGTCCATTACCGCGGACATGGCTATTCGAATAGATGATGTTAACCCTACAGGGGTGTACTTCTTCACACACGCTCTCACCACTTACCGCCGTTTACACGACATGTACTCGGCAACCTTCAAGCGGAAGCCCAACGAGGGTGTCGGCCACGGCCTACCTAAACACTCAAGTCTCTAGTCCAGGTTTATCGCCTATCCAGGTTCCATCCGCAGGGAGTACGGCCGAGGTTTCCACATACGGCCCCGAACGATGTGAACAGGGTTCCCGAGACACCAAACGGGCGCCCGGTACACCATGCCACGGTGTATCTACCGCATCATAGCCCACCCCTAGGGTCAGCGCTACGCACGGCCGCCAACACATAACCTAGAAACACCAGAAACTAGTTGCAACTCCTGGACAGAGTACTAGGGTGATTAAGAAGCCGAGAGGGTCCATTGGTTTCAGGCCCAATGCGTGGTAGTAACTGTTTCATGGATCACAAACACAGAACTCAGTTCCTGAGGACGGCTTCAATGAGACAACCCACAGTGTACTCCTACATGGCCTCTCACCGCTACCTTTACCAAATCGTGTTCACACATTTAGCTCTCAATAGTAGGACATGTTCACACACCTCCGATTCATTCCCGATGAATCAGACCTGACACAACTCTATGCAATAGCAGGCATGACAACAAGCATGAATGAGTAGGCACATCAGGGCTCAAACAACTCCTATGCTAGTGGGTTTCATCTATTTACTGTGGGAATGACAGGTCATGCAGAGGATAAGGGGTTCAACTACCGCAACAAGTAACAGATGAATCATTGTTGTCCTAATGCAGTAGAAGAGAGCAGGAGCGAGAGGGTGGGATTGTATCGGAATGAACAAGGGGGTTTTGCTTGCCTGACACTTCTGAAGATATCATTGGGTCTCCATCAGTGTCACCAAATTCATCGCTGGATCAATGTCTACTGAGGGGGGACAAACACCGGCAACTGAGAAAGAACACAATCAACACATGGCGATATGCAACAATATGATGCATGCTATGACATGGCAATATGAATGTGTTTTGGGCTAATGCAACAGGAAGTCATTTTAATTGAAGTGGAATTCAAAACTATATCAAATTCCAACTCCAAACCTATTATGAAATTTCCCTAATCATGTTTCATCCTAAACAGTGAGGTTAACTTGCTCAAACATGCATGAAAATGGTACAGATGGATTCCTTGAATTTTTCTGATACCTTTTCATATATAATTTATTTCATTTGGAGTTACGGTTTAATTTTTATGAATTTTAGAAGTTTTGGGCATTTTCTGGAATTTTTTAATTATTTTAAATCCAGAAAATGATTAACTGCGTCAGCATTGCGTCATGCTGGCGTCAGCAGGTCAACAGGGCTGTCCAGGTCAAACCTGATGGCTGGGCCCCACTAGTCAGTCTCATAGTTAACTATTTGGGTTAACTAGACTAACTAAACAACACTGGGCCCACTGGTTAGTGACTAACTAAACTAACTTAATTAAGTTTAGCTCTAACAAACTGGGTTAGCTAGGCGAGGCCCGCATGTCAGTGACTCAAGGGTCAAACAGAGGTCAACCTCGGGTCAAACCAGACGCTAACTGGGCTTTGACCCACTGCGGGGCCCGCTGTCAGTGACTAGGTGAGGTCCAGCTGGCGGGGATTAGCACTAATGACCTCGCCACATCGGCTGTCGCTGGAGTTGGCCGGCAGCGACCAAACCCGCGGTGTCAACGCGCCGGACTTGCGCTAAAGGCGACGAGGGCGGTTGCTAAGGGCATCGAGGCGTAGCCCGGGCTCGCCCGCATCCAGGGAAGTAGGTGGGTGGCCGTGGGGGCACCGGAGCTCGCCGGAACGGAGCTCGCGGCGGCGGCCGGAGCTCAGGGGACGATGGATTCGGGGCTAGAGAGCACACTGGTGGCTACAGGTTCACAGAGACGCGTTGAGCACACGGGTGTGCTCGGACACGGGCTGTAGTGCCCATGGCCGTGTCTGCGTCATCGCCGTCCGGGCTAGACGCAGCAGCTCACAGCGAGTTGATGCGGCTAGAGGACGGGAACAAGCTCAGGGAGGAGGGGGATAGACGCAGCAGCTCACAGCGAGTTGAACGAAGGCCTCGGCGTGCTCGGGGAGGGGTTGGTGACGATGGGAGGTCGGTGGCGATCTCCGGCGGCAGAGGAGGAAGAAAACGATGGCAACGGCGATGCATGCCGTCCGGGCTTGGTTCCTTCGTCTTGGAGAAACAGTGCGAGGATTCAGAGCTCGGGGGCACGACCGGAGGGCGAGGGGACGGCTGTGGTTGCGCGTACGCGAGGCGGTGGCCGGCGGTTGCTCTCGGATGGAGCTCGGGGAGGAGCTAGGGGGTGAGGGAGAGAGCAGAGAGTGAGGGAGAGGAGCGAGGGGTCTCCAGGGGGTGTCGTGGCGCTCGGAGCCGTCCCCAGCAACAGCGGCAACCAGGAGCTGGTCGAGCGCGTGCGCGCGCGCCGCGGCCACACGCCCTCCTGCCTACTGGCAGGAGGTTAGGGGTGACTGGCGCGTGGGCCTCGTGGGCTGGCTGTCCACTGGGCCGGCCAGGTAAGTCAAGGTAGGCTTTTTTTGTTTTTGTTTTCTATTTGTTTGCTGCTGTTTTGGCTTTAGTAAAAATACTAAAGCATTTCGTAAAATGCTGGAATAATTTGTGGACACTCTCTAGATTATTCTAGTGGCCCACATTTAATTTCAGCAGTATCTAAGTATTTAAATTATTTATAGTATTTAAATGCCCAAAGTCAAATACAATATGAATTAATTCAAAAATCCAGGAATGACCTAGAAATATGTTCATCATTTTTGGCAGAGGTTTTCACCCTTATCAGAAATCATGAACATTTTCAAAGGGCATTTTTGGGTTCATTGAAAATGACTTTAGTTGAGCCTATTTGAAATCCATGTGGTGCTAGGGTTTGAACATCCCCATTTTAGGTTTAAGAGAAATTTAAACATGATGAAACACAAGACTAGCTTACCCAGAGCAGACCAGAAGTAGGGATGTGACAAAGAGACTAATGTTTTGTAGGAACCAATGGAAGAAGAAAATATTATGAGCTCACTAGATGAAAAGGGGGAGGGGAGTGAACAACAAAAGGAGGAAGAGTGGATTAGCTACCCGTGCCCACCTCCTGATGAGAGTAACTTTTTAACTCATATGTTGTTTGATCATTCCCTTTTTGATGGCGTTGATGCTTATGGAGATGATGCCCCTCTGAATGATACCTATGGGTATGAACTTGTTATGGTTCCTTATATTAAGACTGAAATTGTTAATGTTGCTCCCGCACCTGATAGTCCTATTATCTTTTTTAAATCTCCAAGTTACACTATGCCTTTGTGTTTATTTAGGATTATATTGATGGGTTGTGTTTCTTTTAAGCACATGATGATTTTAATAAGAATAATATGCATATGATTGTTGCTCATACTTGCAATTATTATGAGAGAGGGACTTCTTCTCTCCCTCTATATGTCTACAATCCACTAAAATTGCAAGAAGCTTCTTATACTATGTGTTGGCCTTTACCGTGTTCATTAATTGTTCTCTTACTAGATGACCCGTTGCGACTTGGTTGGCGGGCTTTGTGTACGGTCGGGTCGGCGGGCTGCACGAGCGGGTGCCACGTGACGCTTTTACCCGGGCCTTGACTACCTAGATCCTTGCCATTGCGCAGAAAAATGATTAGAATGTACAAAGGAAGGACAAGAAAGCACAAAATGACATCTAAAAATAAAATTACAGCAAAAACCATAGAACTTGTCTTCTTCATCCGAATGTTTTTCGCACACCGGAGCTTGAAAAAAAACATTGAACATGTAATAAGGGATAAAGACACATGCAAATGCCCTTGCTATATAAGGATTTGCAGACCGTAATAGCCACTCACAGCTAAGAACAAAATTTAGTAGCCACTAAACGAACATAGGTTGGGGCAGGACCCCACGCAGCGCGGGCTTGCAATCCTTCACCACCAATCCATATGGTTGTAGAAACTGGACCTTGCCGTAGAAGCTTCTGGCATTTGCACATCTAAACCGCGTGTGTGCATCAGGCATCTTAGTACTGCATGCAGAAGCCAAGTGTGAACTCATTTTTCTTGTATTTATTTAATGTGACTTCTATCCGTCAATAAAAGGGCCCATTGTGTTGTTGGAAAAAATAACATCGATACCACTCTAACTCTTGGTTATAGAAATTGTTGAAAATACAGTAAATGCTTTAATTCCTTGAATTATCAAGGAGTGCAAAGTACAATATTCTGATGATGCAAAAATTATAGCTAGCAGTAGACATATCATATCATATCATGAATCACCATCATAAAAATGTGCAAGGTCTCTCTTTGAACTTATAGACATTTAATTCTTGTAGTCGAATAAACCCCGTGCAGGTTCTTATGACATTACTCAACAAAGGAGGAAAAAAGAAGGTGGATGAAATTTAAATATCAATTTGGGCAATCTTCACAAGTCATCATGTGGAAATTCACATAAAATCCGATAGTGGTGGCTGTGTGAGTATCACAAGTCCAACTTGTTTCTAGTATGCCAGTTAAAAATTTCTCATTGATCTTGTATTTCTTTGATGTATGATTGGGACTGTTTGTGGGATTTCAAACGTCGGGACCAGTTCATAGGCATTTTATGACTAGCGTTGGAGGCCTAAAAGTGTCCGTCTGGTCACGTCTGAATATTTTGGTGACCCACGTTGAAGATTCTCTAACAATCACTAGTAGAAAACATGGCTTTGGTCCAGGCTGAGTCAGCCCATTAGTCCCGGTTCAGTCCAGAACCGGGACCAATTGGGGCATTGGTCCCAGTTCGTGAGCCCAGGGGGCCGGCCGGGCCACATGGGCCATTGGTCCCGGTTCATCTAGACCTTTTTGGTCCTGGTTGGTGGGATGAACCGGGACCAATGGGCCTCGCTCCTGGCCCACCACCATTGGTCCCGGTTGGTGGCTTGAACCGAGACCAAAGGCTCCCCTTTAGTCCCGGTTCATGCCACCAACCGGGACCAATGAAGTGCCTATATATACCCCCTCGCGTAAGAGCAGAGCACACTGCTCTATTTTTTTGGCCGAGGGGGAGAGGGCTTGGTTGTGCTCTACCTCACCTCCTATGCACACAAGGTGTTCGATGGAATGCCCGAGCCACACTACTTAAGCTTTCTCCTCTCCAAGCTCAACCTCCAAGCTCCATTTTCCACAATATTTGTCTAGGTTTAGCGGTCCGTCACGCCCCGTCCCCGTCTTCACCGCCGTCGATCACCCGCGCCGAGCTCATCGCCGGCACCACCGTGGTGAGCCTCTTGTTCTTATCTTCTTTCTGAAAGGAAAAATATTATTACTTGTATGTTTACATAGATACTTGTATTTTTTCGTACTTTTATTATTGCATCTTATATAGTGCGATGGTTTTGGTATCCGCCCCCGTCGTCCCTCGTCCTGTCTATGATTCGGATGTGGTATATATATTATCTTTATAACTATTGGTTCACTTATTGTTTATGAAAATTATGCCGACCAACGTGACATAGATTTTATTTATGTAGGATGTATGTGAATCGGAAATGCCAACAGATCCTATTGTCGAGAGGTTAAATTTAGTTGAAGAAGAAAACAATTTGTTGAAGGAAAAAATAAAAAAAAATAGAGGAGGAGAAGATGATATTGGAGTTGCATGTTGCGGATGTCGTCGATGATCACAAGATCAAGATGGATGCAATGCACTTGAAGATTAGAAAGCTTACAAAATATGCCATTCATACCGAGGATTGGTATCATTATGCCTTTGGATCAACTGTTACCTTGGTTGCGATTATGATCACATTTGTTTTCCCATTGAAATGTTTTACATAGTTTCAATGTATGGTTTAATTAATTAGATGCTCTGGAGAGCTATATGTTGTTAGATGAAAACTATGTATGCACTTTGGTTTTAATGTGATGATGAACTTCTATTAATTTGGACACTTAATTATATATAATGCACGCAGATGAACCAGTAATGGATGTACGGTGACAGACACACCTGCGAGTACATTAAGGGCGTGCGTGAGTTTCTCAACGCGGCTGAAGCAAACAAGCAGAATGGTTTTATGTGTTGTCCATGCACTGAATGTGGGAATATGAGGTCTTACTCTAACCGGAAAATCCTTCACTCCCACCTGCTTTACAAGGGTTTCATGCCACACTATAATGTTTGGACGAGGCATAGAGAAATAGGGGTTATGATGGAAGACGGCGAAGAAGAAGAGTACGATGACAACTATGTGCCCCCAGAATACGGTGATGCTGCAACGGGGGGAGCTGGTGAAGATCAAGAGGAACCAGACGATGTGCCCAATGATGCTGCAACGGGTGAAGCTGCTGAAGATCAAGAGGAACCGGACAATGTGCCCGATGATGATGATCTCCGCCGGGTCATTATCGATGCAAGGACGCAATGCGAAAGTTAAAAGGAGAAGCTGAAGTTCGATCGCATGTTAGAGGATCACAAAAAAGGGTTGTACCCCAATTGCGAAGATGGCAACACAAAGCTCGGTACCATACTGGAATTGCTGCAGTGGAAGGCAGAGAATGTTGTGGCTATCAAAGGATTTGAGAAGCTACTGAAAATATTGAAGAAGAAGCTTCCAAAGGATAACGAATTGCCCGATAGTACATACACAGCAAAGAAGGTCGTATGCCCTCTAGGATTGGAGGTGGAGAAGATACATGCATGCCCTAATGACTGCATCCTCTACCACGGTGCATACAAGGATCTGAACGCATGCCCGGTATGCGGTGCATTGCGGTATAAGATCACACGAGGTGACCCTGGTGATGTTGACGGCGAGCCCCCCAGGAAGAGGGTTCCTACGAAGGTGATGTGGTATGCTCCTATAATACCATGGTTGAAACGTCTGTTCAGAAATGAAGAGCATGCCAAGTTGATGCGATGGCACAGTGAGAACCGAAAGAAAGATGGGAAGTTGAGAGCACCCGCTGACGGGTCGCAGTGGAGAAAAATCGAGAGAAAGTACTAGGATGAGTTTGCAAAGGACCCAAGGAATGTATGGTTTGCTTTAAGTGCGGATGGAATTAATCCTTTCGGGGAGCTGAGTAGCAATCACAGCACCTGGCCCGTGACTCTATGTGTGTATAACCTTCCTCCTTGGATGTGCATGAAGCGGAAGTTCATTATGATGCCAGTTCTCATCCAAGGCCCTAAGCAACCCGGCAACGACATTGATGTGTACCTAAGGCCATTAGTTGAAGAACTTTTACAGCTGTGGAATGGAAACGGTGTATGTACATGGGATGAGCACAGACAGGAGGAATTTAACCTTAAGGCGTTGCTGTTCGTGACCATCAACGATTGGCCTGCTCTCAGTAACCTTTCAGGACAAACAAACAAAGGATACCACGCATGCACGCACTGTTTAGATGACACTGAAAGTATACACCTGGACAAATGCAGGAAGAATGTGTACCTGGGCCATCGTCGATTTGTTCCGACCAACCATCAATGTCGAAAGAAAGGCAAGCATTTCAAAGGCGAGGCAGATCACCGGAAGAAGCCCGCCATGCGTACCGGTGATCACGTACTTGCTATGGTCAATGATTTACACGTAATATTTGGAAAGGGTCCCGGTGGACTAGCTGTTCCGAATGACACTGAGGGACATGCACGCATGTGGAAGAAGAAATCTATATTTTGGGACCTACCCTACTGGAAAGACCTAGAGGTCCGCTCTTCAATCGACGTGATGCACGTGACGAAGAACCTTTGCGTGAACCTGCTAGGCTTCTTGGGCGTGTATGGGAAGACAAAAGATACACCTGAGGCACGGGAGGACCTGCAACGTTTGCACGAAAAAGACGGCATGCCTCCCAAGCAGTATAAAGGTCCTGCCAGCTACGCTCTTACGAAAGAAGAGAAAGAAATCTTCTTTGAATGCCTGCTCAGTATGAAGGTCATGACTGGCTTCTCGTCCAATATAAAGGGAATAATAAATATGCCAGAGAAAAAGTTTCAGAACCTAAAGTCTCATGACTGCCACATGATTATGACGCAACTGCTTCCGGTTGCATTGAGGGGGCTTCTACCGAAAAACATCCGATTAGCCATTGTGAAGCTATGTGCATTCCTCAATGCAATCTCTCAGAAGGTGATCGATCCAGAAATCCTACCAAGGCTAAGGAGTGATGTGGCGCAATGTCTTGTCAGTTTCGAGCTGGTGTTCCCACCATCCTTCTTCAATATCATGACGCACGTCCTCGTTCATCTAGTCGACGAGATTGTCATCCTGGGGCCCGTATTTCTACACAATATGTTCCCCTTTGAGAGGTTCATGGGAGTCCTAAAGAAATATGTCCGTAACCGCGCTAGGCCAGAAGGAAGCATCTCCATGGTTCATCAAACAGAGGATGTTATCGGGTTTTGTGTTGACTTCATTCCTGGCCTTAAGAAGATAGGTCTCCCTAAATCGCGGTGTGAGGGGAGACTGACTGGAAAAGGCACTCTTGGAAGAGACTCAATAATATGCAGGGACGGATATTCTTGGTCTCAAGCACACTACACAGTTCTAAATAACTCTACCTTGGTGACCCCGTATGTCGATGAAAACAAGAACAGTCTGCGCTCCAAACACCCGGAGCAGTGCGACGACTGGATTACATGTGAACACATTAAGACTTTTAGCAGTTAGTTGGAAACACGTCTCAGAGGTGACAACACTGTTTGTGATGAGTTGTACTTGTTGTCCAGGGGACCATCTTTGACTGTATTGACTTACAAAGTATACAATATAAATGGGAATACATTTTACACGATCGCCCAAGATCAAAAGAGCACCAACCAAAACAGCGGTGTCCGCTTTGATGCAGCAACCGAGAGCGGAAAGGACACATATTATGGTTACATAGTGGACATATGGGAACTTGACTATGGACCTGATTTTAAGGTCCCTTTGTTTAAGTGCAAATGGGTCAATCTGTCAGGCGGCGGGGTACAAGTAGACCCACAGTACGGAATGACAACAGTGGATCTGAAAATCTTGGGTACACTGACGAACTGTTCGTCCTAGCCAATGATGTGGCACAGGTTATCTATGTGAAGGACATGTCTACCAAACCGAGAAAAAGAAAAGATAAGGAAGCAAATACATCATACGATGAGCCAAAGCGCCACATAGTTCTTTCAGGAAAAAGGGACATCCTGGGAGTGGACGGCAAGACAGACATGTCTGAAGATTATGAAAAGTTTCATGAAATTCCTCCCTTCAATGTCAAGGCTGACCCAAGCATCCTGATAAACGATGAAGATTATCCATGGTTACGGCGCAATAAGAAAATGACACAAGCGAAGAAAAAGTGAAGACTTTCTCCCGCAACTATTATGATGATACCATGCCAACTTTGTAACACACGAACATGCTACCATTGTCCGTTTTGTACATGCACATGCTATGTGGGTGAAATTATGATACCATGCCAACTTTCAACTTTTTCAGAGTTCATTTGAAATGCTTTAATGTCTTATGGTTCGGCCCTTGTAATACCATTATTCAAATTTTAACTATTCAAATTTGAAAACTAATGGCACTAACAGAAAGTTTATAATTTTTTCTAAAACTGATGGCACTAACAGAAAGTTTATAATTTTTCTGACCTAAAAGCAAAAAGAATTAAAAAATGCAAAAAAAAAAGAAAATAAATAATGCAAAAAACAAAAAAAAACTAGAAAAAGTAAAGTTAATCACAAACTTGTGATTCAAACAATTTTCAAAGAATTGAAATTTTAACTATTCAAATTTGAAAACTAATGGCACTAATAGAAAGTTTATAATTTTTCTAAAACTAATGGCACTAACAGAAAGTTTATAATTTTGCTCCTCGCCCCTGGCCCATGACCATTAGTCCCGGTTTGTGCCACAAACCGGGACTAAAGGGTTGGTCCTCATTGCGGGCAGAGTTTAGTCCCACCTCGCCAACCGAAGGGGGCTCACAGCGGTTTATAAGCCCTTCCCTCTCTGCCTTGCTGAGCTCCTCTCAAAGTGAAAATAGATGTCCTAATAGAGAAAAGTTTAACCTAAATTCATAGTGAATTTCTCTGAAATTCAGAGAAATTTACTATGAATTTAGGTTGAATTTTATCTATAAGCGCATCTATTCTCTTTTTTAGTAAGTTAATCACAAACTTGTGATTCACACAAATTTCAAAGAATTCAAATTTTAACTATTCAAATTTGAAAACTAATGGCACTAAAAGAAAGTTTATAATTTTTCTAAAACTAATGGCACTAACAAAAAGTTTATAATTTTGCTAACCTAAAAGCAAACAGAATTAAAAATTAAAGCAAAAAACAAAAGAAAATAAATAATGCAGAAAACCAAACAAAAAACAGGAAAAAAATAGCAACAATAAGTATTTTGTTGTAAGTAGAAACAAAATAAAATAAATAAAGCAACAAAGAAAACAAAAAAACAAAAAAAGTGTTTTCAAATTTGAAAACTAATGGCAAAAGTTTATAATTTTTCTAAAACTAAAAGCATAAAGAATTAAAAAGTAAAGCAAAAAACAAAAGAAAATAAAATAAATAAAGCAACAAAAAACAAAAAATGCCACCTACTAGGCCCCCACGGCCTGAATACGACTAGAAACCCATCCAAGGGCCAGGATTCAGGCCCGCAGGAGGCCCAGTAGGCCCACAGGCATAGCAGTGACAATTAGGCCCGTAAGCCTGCAATGGAGAGAAGCTCGAGAGGGGTGCGGCAGTGGGGCTTATAAACCACTACGCACCCCTCTCAACTAGCGAGGTGGGACTAAACTTTCGACGCCGCAGCTGCACAAGGCCTTTGGTCCCGGTTGGTGGCACCAACCGGGACTAAAGGGGGGCATTGGTCACGGTTTGTGCCACGAACCATGACCAATGCTCCGTCTATATAAGCCACCCTTGTGAAAATTTTGGTTTAGTTCTTCAATCCCGCCCCGACGACGCCGCCAGGCTGCCCGTGGTCGCCGTCGCTGCCTCGAGGTCGCCATCGCTGCCCCGAGGTCGCCGTCGCCGTCACCGCCCGCTCCTCGTCGTCGCCGCCGCCCGCTCCTCGAGCCCGCGTCACTTGTGGGACATGGATGTACTGTCCGACACCGACGGCCACATGTATCTCACACCCACGATACTTGCTATTTAGGGTTTCCTCTACCGCTCGGTGACCCTCGTTCCCAATAAAAAAAGAGGAAGAAGAAGAAAAAAAAGAGGAGAAGAAAGAACAGAGGAGTTCTTACTCGGTTACTCCTCTATTCTTTCTTCTCCTCTTTTTTTTCTTCTTCCTCTTCTTTTTTTATCCTTGAAGCGTTGTCGAGGCCACCCCAAACCCTGGAGAAGCAGCGTCGAGGCCACCCCAAACCCTAGAGAAGCAGCATCGAGGCCACTAATTAATATTAGTTCTACGTTTGCCACTAATATATCCATCTGTCATGTTTGAATAATAATTGCCATGTTGTCAATATTTGTAGAAACTATGGACACCGCCCGAGACGAAGTACAAGAAGAGTTGTTGGGGGACATAATCGCACGAGGAAGTGATGCCGTCTGCTCGTTGTTTCTCAACGACACCGATGGTCTGGAAGCAGCTGGCTATGATTATGATGGCTCCGGTGACCTAATGCCGGTGCAAGAAGGAGACCGTGAGGACGGCTCCGGTGACCCAATGTCGGTGCAAGAAGGAGACCGTGATGACGTCTCCGGTGACCGAACCGAGTCCGGCTAGGTATATATATTAGTTAAGCTTATGCTGACTAGCTAATTGATGCATTCATTGTTTTGGTATGTACACATATTAATTAAGTCTTTGTTCTTTTTTCTAGCCCTCCGGATCGAGCACAACTTCGGTAAAGAGATGAGGCCCGAAGAAAAAGTTGAGCTCGGATGAAAAGTTTGAGATCATAGCAATCGCGCCCGACGGCCAACCGATTGAACCCCTCCGGACAAAGAGCACATTTGCTGCTCAGTGTGGGGTTTTGTTTAGTGACAAGATCCCGATCAGCATCCGGCAATGGTTAAAGCCGGCTACAGAAGACCCTGAGGTGTCTTATGTCAATCATATGCAGAAAAATGATCTTTGGACTGAGCTGAAGTCAAATTTCACCCTACCGCCAGAGGATGATCCAGAGAAGCCAGTTCAAGAGCAATTAATCAAGTCTTTTGCTCTTAAGAGGATGGCAGAACTATTCAGGAGGTGGAAGAAAGAGCTAAATAAGTTTGTCGAAAATAAAGAGACACCAGAATTCAACGGCAGATATGAGAAGATCAGAGATCACTGGCCCACATTTGTGGCCCACAAGACATCGGAAAATAGTAAGAAGATGTCGGCGACATACAAGCAAAATGCTGCGAAGAAGAAGCATCACCATCGCACGGGGTCAGGTGGCTACCTCATAGCCCGGCCTAAGTGGGCCAAGACTGAGAATGATCTGGTTGATAAAGGGATCAAACTAAAGACAATTAACTGGCCAGACCGTTGCCGGACTTGGTTCTTCGGGGCTGGCGGAACCTTGGACCCTGTAACAAGGAAGTGCATTTGCACGAACGATCAAATGGACATACCAGTCAGGAAGCTTCAGCAGTATATCGAAGCAGCGCAGCAAGGGACGTTCTTTCCAGACAGAGAGTATGACGAGCTGACAATGGCCCTCGGGAATCCTGAGCACCCTGGACGGACACGAGGCACGCCAGGCTCCATTCCGTGGAAGGTTGGGTTTCCGGACGCAAGCGGTTACAAATCCCAGGAGAGGAGGAAAAAATTGCAGCAAACCCAAATGCAGGTGCTGCAAGCAAGGGTACAAGCGATAGAGAAACGAGAAGCAAATCGCAGCAAACGTACTGCCGAAGCTTCCCCCGAAGCTACCCCGCCATCTCAGTGGAGAAGCATCGTGGCTTCCACCGAGCTGCTTCAGCCGGAGCATGCCTTGACGGCTACTGCCAGCTATCCCGTGGATGCTATCATGGAGTATCAAAATTGCCACCTTATGACGCAATGGATGAATTTGAAGGTCAAGGCAGCTGTTGGCTCTGTTTATCCTACTGAATCCGGCGCAACTTTTCACTGTCGGTCGATTCCAGAAGGATATGCTAGGGTGATGGTGGATGGAATAACAGAGGGATTTGAGGACCTCCAGCTTGACCACCCGACCGGTGAAGGGGAGACTAGGCTGGGTTCTGCTCTGAGGACTCCATGCCTATGGTGGAAGGAGCTCATCAACCTTCCAAACTAGACGCCTCTGCCTCCGCCTCCTCCTCCTCCGATAAGTCAGGGCACTCCGCCTCCTCCACCGCCTCCTCCTCCGGCGAGTCAGGGCACTCCGCGTCCTCCACCGCCTCCTCCTCAGGGCACTCGACTGGCTCCTTCTCTGGCGCGTGGAGGCACTCCGCCTCCTTCTCCGCCTGCGCCGACACGCCCGAGCAGCCAGCCTCCTCCTTCTCCGCCTCGTCAGCAAGGGTGGAAGAGACCTGCCACCGCTCCGGCTGCTGCGGCGTGTCGTAGTCCTTCTCCTCCGTCTCGTAAGCAAGTAAAGAAGACAACCGCTCCGTGTGCTCTACCGGCGTCTAGCAGTACAGCCAGAGGCGGGAGGACATACAGATTCGGTCCTTCTCTGAAGACTCCAGAGAAGTTACCATACGAGAGGACCCCGGAGGAGAACGCCGAGATCACACAAGAAGAAGTGAGGAACTACTTTGAAGGGGTGAAAGCAAAGAAACATCCACCTCCGGAGGAGAAGGTAGATCCGGTGAAAGCGAAGCGCACTCTGGCTGCCCTGACAAAACCACCCAAGTCTCCGCCGAAAGGAAACTATGAGCGCATCATTGGAAAGGAATTTGCCGAAGCGGACCGGTCGATAAGTACTGTCAGTGATCAAAGGCTGAAAGAACGACAAGCTGGGAAACAAATTGCCCAGCTCGGCGAACAAGCGAAGCAATCGTACCCCCCGCTCAAGGTGCCTAGCGACAACATCGCTAATGATCCGAGGATGGTGCCCGGTTATAGCAATCTTGGCGATTACCTGCCCGATGATGTACATTATGATTTCATGGAGGTGCAGATACAAAGATACGAGTACGGGAAGCCTCTCGTCAAAGATGAAAGATCTCTATCAACGATGATGCGAAGATTGCATGATTGGTACTTGAAAATCTGCAGAGACTCTGGGGGGAGGAGTACTTTGTATATGAAAGTTAAAAAGGAGCATGACCTCGTTGGAATTGAACTGTTGCCTGTTCCATTTGAGGAGTTCTTTCAGTTTTTCAATCAATTGGCCCTCGATAAAACAACGGTCACCTGCTACTGTCTGTAAGTAGTACTACTTCTGTCATTAAGTCTCTCTATATAGCTCAGCTCTTTCATTGCATGTATTTATAATCATCCTCACTATATTATGCAGATTGAAGATCGTTGAATTGAAGAAAAGACAAGTCGGTGATATTGGGTTCATTAACACATATCTCATAGATGCAACTCAGGTTAAATTTCATGCGGCAGATACCGAGGCCAACTTGCTACGATCGTTGGTAATAAATGAAAACAAAGATATAATACTCTTTCCTTACAACTTCAAGTGAGTGTTACTGTCTTGTGCGTATTCGGTTTCCCTTATATATTAGTCAAGGTTATAGTAATGTAATTGATGAGTTATGCATGCGTGTGCAGTTACCACTATATTCTCCTAGAGTTTAAGCTTGAGCATGGACTAGTAACCGTCTTAGACTCAAGACGAAAAGATCCCCAGGACTATGCGGACATGACTCAAATGCTCGAGAAGTAAGTTAAATCAATCATTATCCACCATATCAGCAACTTTGTTCATTTCCTGATATATCAAGTAATTTTTTTCTTTGTCTGGCAGGGTTTGGAAAAAATTCTCCAAAAAAGCTCCAGGACTTCCGAAGAAGCTGCAATTTAGACACCCAAACGTAAGTACTATAGTAGCATGTTCCACGCATCTCCTATTGATTCAAGCGCTAGTTTCATCAATACCATTTGCCATTCTTCCTTATCAGTTTGATTGACCTCTATTTCTTGTAAAGTTCTTGTGGTAGGAACAAGGGAATGATTTCTGTGGATACTATGTTTGCGAGTCCATCCGCCACACGACCTGTGAGCGGGGCTACACTGACGAACAATATGAAGTACGTAAATAACAACATTCACAATTTTATTTTATTACCATCATTTGTGTTGAGTTTCATTCGTTCATATATATATATATGTATTGACCCTTTTCTTCAAATTAGATGTTTCGGAAGTGGGATGAACTCCTAGCACCAGCTCGCATGCGAGCAATTCAAGAGGAATTGGCGGCATTCTTTCTTGACCACGTGATCGCTAAAGACGGAGAATACTATGTGGACCATGAGTCCGTATGATTATATTTGTAAGAGATAATTATTGTATATATGTAGCCGGTAGTGTCGGATAGATATACATGAACTTGTTGTTCGACCAATCTCTCAGAGAAGGAGAGGTGGTCGATATCACTTCTCTCTGTATGCATATATGTTCATGATGATCTTATGTTTCCTTCGTTTGCTTACTAGCTAGCTAGCGTGTCTAGTCCTCTCTATACGTATGTATTGTTGGGGAGCGTTGCAGAAAACAAAAAAATTTCCTACGTTTTCACCAAGATCCATCTATGAGTTCATCTAGCAACGGGTGATCGGATGCATCTACATACCTTTGTAGATCGCGAGCGGAAGCGTTCAAAGAACGGGGATGAGGGAGTCGTACTCGTCATGATCCAAATCACCGGAGATCCTAGCGCCGAACGGACGGCACCTCCGCATTCAACACACGTACGGTCAGCGTGACGTCTTCTCCTTCTTGATCCAGCAAGGGGGAAGGGGAGGTTGAAGAAGATCCAACAGCATGACGGCATGGTGGTGGATGCAGCAGTCACCGCAGCAGGGCTTCGCCGAGCTTCTGCGAGAGGGAGAGGTGTAGCAGGGGAGAGGGAGGCGCCAAGACTTCAGGGTGCGGCTGCCCTCCCTCCCCCCCCCCTTTATATAGGCCCCCTTAGGGGGTGCGCCAGCCCTAGGAGATGGGATCTCCTAGGGGGGGCGGCCAAGGGGGTGGAGTGCCCCCAAGGCAAGTGGAGGCGCCCCCTCCCCTAGGGTTCCCAACCCTAGGCGCATGGGGGCCCAAGGGGAGCGCACCAGCCCACTATGGGCTGGTTCCCTCCCCACTTCAGCCCATGGGGCCCTCCGGGATGGGTGGCCCCACCCGGTGGACCCCCGAGACCCTTCCGGTGGTCCCGGTACAATACCGTTGACCCCTGAAACTCTCCCGATGGCCGAAACTGCACTTCCTATATATAATTCTTCACCTCCGGACCATTCCGGAACTCCTCGTGACGTCCGGGATCTCATCCGGGACTCCGAACAACTTTCGGGTTACTGCATACTCATATCTCTATAACCCTAGCGTCACCGAACCTTAAGTGTGTAGACCCTACGGGTTCGGGAGACATGTAGACATGACTGAGACGACTCTTCGGTCAATAACTAACAGCAGGATCTGGATACCCATCTTGGCTCCCACATGCTCCTCGATGATCTCATCGGATGAACCATGATGTCGAGGATTCAAGCAACCCCGTATACAATTCCCTTTGTCAATCGGTACGTTACATGCCCGAGATTCGATCGTCGGTATCCCAATACCTCGTTCAATCTCGTTACTGGCAAGTCACTTTACGCGTACCGTAATACATGATCCCATGACCAGACACTTGGTCACTTTGAGCTCATTATGATGATGCATTACCGAGTGGGCCCAGAGATACCTCTGTTGGGGTACGTAGTAATTTCAAAAAAAAATCCTACGCACACGCAAGATCATGGTGATGCATAGCAACGAGAGGGGAGTGTGTGATCTACGTACCCTTGTAAATCGACAATGGAAGCGTTAGGTTGATGTAGTCATACGTCTTCACGGCCCAACCGATCAAGCACCGAAACTACGGCACCTTCGAGTTCTAGCACACGTTCAGCTCAATGACGATCCCCGGACTCCGATCCACCAAAGTGTTGGGGAAGAGTTCCGTCAGCACGACGGCGTGGTGACGATCTTGATGTACTAATGTCGCAGGGCTTTGCCTAAGCACTGCTACAATATTATCGAGGACTATGGTGGAAGGGGGCACCGCACACGGCTAAGAATATGATCACGTGGATCAACTTGTGTCTCTAGGGGGTGCCCCTTCCTCCGTATATAAAGGCTCAAAGGGGGGGCGGCCGGCCAAGAGGAGGCGCGCCAGGAGGAGTCCTACTCCCTCTCGGAGTAGGACTCCCCCCTTTCCTAGTTGGAATAGGATTCGTGGAGGGGGGAGAGAGGAGGAAGGGGGGCCGGCCCCCTCTCCTTGTCCTATTCGGACCAAGGGGGGAGAGGCGCGTGGCCCATCTCCAGCCATCTCTCTTCTCTTCCACTAAGGCCCACTAAGGCCCATATACCTCCCCGGGTGTTCCGGTAACCTCCCGGTACTCCGGTAAAATCCCGATTTCACCCGGAACACTTCCGATATCCAAACATAGGCTTCCAATATATCAATCTTTATGTCTCGACCATTTCGAGACTCCTCGTCATCTCCGTGATCACATCCGGGACTCCGAACAACCTTCAGTACATCAAAACGCATAAACTCATAATATAACTGTCATCGAAACCTTAAGCGTGCAGACCCTACGGGTTCGAGAACAATGTAGACATGACCGAGACACGTCTCCGGTCAATAACGAATAGTGGGACCTAGATGCCCATATTGGTTCCTACATATTCTACGAAGATCTTTTATCGGTCAGACCGCATAACAACATACGTTGTTCCCTTTGTCATCGGTATGTTACTTGCCCGAGATTCGATCGTCGGTATCCAATACCTAGTAAAATCTCGTTACCGGCAAGTCTCTTTACTCGTTCCATAATACATCATCCCGCAACTAACTCATTAGTTCCAATGCTTGCAAGGCTTAAGTGATGTGAATTACCGAGAGGGCCCAGAGATACCTCTCGGACGATTGGAGTGACAAATCCCAATCTCGAAATACGCCAACCCAACATTTACTTTTGGAGACACCTGTAGAGCTCCTTTATAATCACACAGTTACGTTGTGACGTTTGGTAGCACACAAAGTGTTCCTCTGGCAAACGGGGGTTGCATAATCTCATAGTCATAGGAACATGTATAAGTCATGAAGAAAGCAATAGCAACATACTTAACGATCGGGTGCTAAGCTAATGGAATGGGTCATGTCAATCAGATCATTCAACTAATGATGTGATCCCATTAATCAAATGACAACTCTTTGTCCATGGTTAGGAAACATAACCATCTTTGATTAATGAGCTAGTCAAGTAGAGCCATACTAGTGACACTCTGTTTGTCTATGTATTCACACATATATTATGTTTCCGGTTAATACAATTCTAGCATGAATAACAAACTTTTATCATGATATAAGGAAATAAATAATAACTTTATTATTGCCTCTAGGGCATATTTCCTTCAGTCTCCCACTTGCACTAGAGTCAATAATCTAGATTACACAGTAATGATTCTAACACCCATGGAGCCTTGGTGCTGATCATGTTTTGCTCATGGAAGAGGCTTAGTCCACGGGTCTGCTACAGTCAGATCCATATGTATCTTGCAAATCTCTATGTCTCCCACCTGGACTAGATCCCGGATGGAATTGAAGCGTCTTTTGATGTGCTTGGTTCTCTTGTGAAATCTGGATTCCTTCACCAAGGCAATTGCACCAGTATTGTCACAAAAGATTTTCATTGGACCCGATGCACTAGGTATGTCACCTAGATCGGATATGAACTCCTTCATCCAGACTCCTTCGTTTGCTGCTTCCGAAGCAGCTATGTACTCCGCATCACATGTAAATCCTGCCACGACGCTTTGTTTAGAACTGCACCAACTGATAGCTCCACCGTTTAATGTAAATACGTATCCGGTTTGCGATTTAGAATCGTCCGGATCAGTGTCAAAGCTTGCATCAACGTAACCGTTTACGATTAGCTCTTTGTCACCTCCATATATGAGAAACATATCCTTAGTCCTTTTCAGGTACTTCAGGATGTTCTTGACCGCTGTCCAGTGATCCACTCCTGGATTGCTTTGGTACCTCCCTGCTAGACTTATAGCAAGGCACACATCAGGTCTGGTACACAACATTGCATACATGATGGAGCCTATGGCTGAAGCATAGGGAACGTCTTTCATTTTCTCTCTATCTTCTACAGTGGTCGGGCATTGAGTCTGACTCAATTTCACACCTTGTATCACAGGCAAGAACCCTTTCTTTGCTTGATCCTTTTTGAACTTCTTCAAAATCTTGTCGAGGTATGTGCTTTGTGAAAGTCCAATTAAGCGTCTTGATCTATCTCTATAGATCTTAATGCCTAATATGTAAGCAGCTTCACCGAGGTCTTTCATTGAAAAACTCTTATTCAGGTATCCCTTTAAGCTATCCAGAAATTCTATATCATTTCTAATCAGTAATATGTCATCCACACATAATATCAGAAATGCTACAGAGCTCCCACTCACTTTCTTGTAAATACAGGCTTCTCCGAAAGTCTGTATAAAACCAAATGCTTTGATCACACTATCAAAGCGTTTATTCCAACTCCGAGAGGCTTGCACCAGTCCATAGATGGATCGCTGGAGCTTGCACACTTTGTTAGCTCCCTTTGGATCGATAAAACTTTCTGGTTGCATCATATACAACTCTTCTTCTAGAAACCCATTTAGGAATGCAGTTTTGACATCCATATGCCAAATTTCATAATCATAAAATGCGGCAATTGCTAACATGATTCGGACAGACTTAAGCATCGCTACGGGTGAGAAGGTCTCATCGTAGTCAATCCCTTGAACTTGACGAAACCCTTTTGCGACAAGTCGAGCTTTGTAGACAGTAATATTACCGTCAGCATCAGTCTTCTTCTTGAAGATCCATTTATTCTCAATCGCTTGCCAATCATCGGGAAAGTCAACCAAAGTCCAGACTTTGTTCTCATACATGGATCCCATCTCAGATTTCATGTCTTCAAGCCATTTTGCGGAATCTGGGCTCACCATCGCTTCTTCATAGTTCGTAGGTTCATCATGATCTAGTAGCATGACTTCCAGAACAGGATTACCATACCACTTTTGTGCGGATCTCACTCTGGTTGATCTACGAGGTTCAGTAGTATCTTGTTCTGAAGTTTCATGATCATTATCATTAGCTTCCTCACTTATTGGTGTAGGTGTCACAGAAACAGGTTTCTGTGATGTATTACTTTCCAACAAGGGAGCAGGTACAGTTACCTCGTCAAGTTCTACTTTCCTCCCACTCACTTCTTTCGAGAGAAACTTCTTCTCCAGAAAGTTTCCGAACTTAGCAACAAAAGTCTTGCCTTCGGATCTGTGATAGAAGGTGTATCCAATAGTCTCCTTTGGATATCCTATGAAGACACATTTCTCCGATTTGGGTTCGAGCTTATCAAGTTGAAGCTTTTTCACATAAGCATCGCAGCCCCAAACTTTCAGAAACGACAACTTTGGTTTCTTGCCAAACCATAGTTCATAAGGCGTCGTCTCAACGGATTTTGATGGTGCCCTATTTAACGTGAATGCGGCCATCTCTAAAGCATAACCCCAAAACGATAGCGGTAAATCAGTAAGAGACATCATAGATCGCACCATATCTAGTAAAGTACGATTACGACGTTCGGACACACCATTACGCTGTGGTGTTCCGGGTGGCGTGAGTTGCGAAACTATTCCACATTGTTTCAAATGTACACCAAACTCATAACTCAAATATTCTCCTCCACGATCAGATCGTAGGAATTTTATTTTCTTGTTACGATGATTTTCAACTTCACGCTGAAATTCTTTGAACTTTTCTAACATTTCAGACTTATGTTTCATTAAGTAGATATACCCATATCTGCTTAAGTCATCTGTGAAGGTGAGAAAATAATGATATCTGCCATGAGCCTCAATATTCATCGGACCACATACATCTGTATGTATGATTTCCAACAAATCTGTTGCTCTCTCCATAGTACCGGAGAACGGCGTTTTAGTCATCTTTCCCATAAGGCACGGTTCCTAAGTACCAAGTGATTCATAATCAAGTGGTTCCAAAAGTCCATCAGTATGGAGTTTCTTCATGCGCTTTACACCGATATGACCTAAATGGCAGTGCCACAAATAAGTTGCACTATCATTATCAACTCTGCATCTTTTGGTTTCAACATTATGAATATGTGTGTCACTACTATCGAGATTCAATAAGAATAGACCATTCTTCAAGGGTGCATGACCATAAAAGATATTACTCATATAAATAGAACAACCATTATTCTCTGATTTAAATGAATAACCGTCTCGCATCAATCAAGATCCAGATATAATGTTCATGCTTAATGCTGGCACCAAATAACAATTATTTAGGTCTAATATTAACCCCGAAGGTAGATGTAGAGGTAGCGTGCCGACTGCGGTCATATCGACTTTGGAACCATTTCCCACGCGCATCGTCACCTTGTCCTTAGCCAATCTTCGCTTAATCTGTAGTCCCTGTTTCGAGTTGCAAATATTAGCAACAGAACCAGTATCAAATACCCAGGTGATACTGTGAGCATTAGTAAGGTACACATCAATAACATGTATATCACATATACCTTTGTTCACCTTGCCATCCTTCTTATCCGCCAAATACTAGGGGCAGTTCCGCTTCCAGTGACCAGTCTGCTTGCAGTAGAAGCACTCAGTTTCAGGCTTAGGTCCAGACTTGGGTTTCTTCTCTTGAGCAGCAACTTGCTTGCTGTTCTTCTTGAAGTTCCCCTTCTTCTTCCCTTTTCCCTTTTTCTTGAAACTAGTGGTCTTGTTGACCATCAACACTTGATGCTTCTTCTTAATTTCTACCTCCGCAGCTTTCAGCATCGCGAAGAACTCGGGAATAGTCTTATTCATCCTTTGCATATTATAGTTCATCACGAAGATCTTGTAGCTTGGTGGAAGTGATTGGAGAATTTTGTCAATGACGCTATCATCCGGAAGATTAACTCCCTGTTGAATCAAGTGATTACAATACCCAGACATCTTGAGTATATGCTCACTGACAGAACTGTTCTCCTCCATCTTGCAGCTATAGAACTTATTGGAGACTTCATATCTCTCAATCCAGGCATTTCCTTGAAATATTAACTTCAACTCCTGGAACATCTCATATGCCCCATGACGTTTAAAACGTCGTTGAAGTCCCGGTTCTAAGCCGTAAAGCATGGCACATTGAACTATCAAGTAGTCATCAGCTTTGCTCTGCCAGACGTTCATAACATCTGGTGTTGCTCCAGCAGCAGGCCTAGCACCCAGCGGTGCTTCTAGGACGTAATTCTTCTGTGCAGCAATGAGGATAATCCTCAAGTTACGGACCCTGTCCGTGTAATTGCTACCATCATCTTTCAACTTTGCTTTCTCAAGGAATGCATTAAAATTCAACGGAACAAAAGCACGGGCCATCTATCTACAATCAAACATACATAAGCAAGATACTATCAGGTACTAAGTTCATGATAAATTTAGGTTCAATTAATCATATTACTTAAGAACTCCCACATAGATACATATCCCTCTAATCCTCTAAGTGATTACGTGGTCCAAATTAACTAAACCATGTCCGATCATCACGTGAGATGGAGTAGTTTCATTGGTGAACATCACTATGTTGATCATATCTACTATATGATTCACGCTCGACCTTTCGGTCTCCGTGTTCCGAGGCCATATCTGTATATGCTTGGCTCGTCAAGTATAACCTGAGTATTCTGCGTGTGCAACTTTTTTGCACCCGTTGTATTTGAACGTAGAGCCTATCACACCCGATCATCACGTGGTGTCTCAGCACGAAGAACTTTCGCAATGGTGCATACTCAGGGAGAACACTTCTTGATAATTTAGTGAGAGATCATCTTATAATGCTACCGTCAATCAAAGCAAGATAAGATGCATAAAAGATAAACATCACATGCAATCAATATAAGTGATATGATATGGCCATCATCATCTTGTGCTTGTGATCTCCATCTCCGAAGCACCATCGTGATCACCATCGTCACCGGCGCGACACCTTGATCTCCATCGTAGTATCGTTGTCGTCTCGCCAATCTTATGCTTCCATGACTATCGCTACCGCTTAGTGATAAAGTAAAGCATTACAGCGCGATTGCATTGCATACAATAAAGCGACAACCATATGGCTCCTGCCAGTTGCCGATAACTCGGTTACAAAACATGATCATCTCATACAATAAAATTTAGCATCATGTCTTGACCATATCACATCACAACATGCTCTGCAAAAACAAGTTAGACATCCTCTACTTTGTGATTGCAATTTTTACATGGCTGCTACGGGCTTAAGCAAGAACCAATCTTACCTACGCATCAAAACTACAACGATAGTTTGTCAAGTTAGTGCTGTTTTAACCTTCGCAAGGACCGGGCGTAGCCACACTCAGTTCAACTAAAGTTGGAGAAACTGTCACCCGCAAGCCACCTATGTGCAAAGCACGTCGGGAGAACCGGTCTCGCGTAAGCGTACGCGTAATGTCGGTCCGGGCCGCTTCGTCCAACAATACCGCCGAACCAAAGTATGACATGCTGGTAAGCAGTATGACTTATATCGCCCACAACTCACTTGTGTTCTACTCGTACATATAACATCAAACCATAAAAACCAAGGCTCGGATGCCACTATTGGGGAACGTAGTAATTTCAAAAAATTTCCTACGCACACGCAAGATCATGGTGATGCATAGCAACGAAAGGGGAGAGTGTGATCTACATACCCTTGTAGATCTACAACGGAAGCGTTAGGTTGATGTAGTCGTATGTCTTCACGGCCCGACCAATCAAGCACCGAAACTATGGCACCTCCGGGTTCTAGCACACGTTCAGCTCGATGACGATCCCCGGACTCCGATCCAGCAAAGTGTCGGGGAAGAGTTCTGTCAGCACGACGGCGTGGTGACGATCTTGATGTACTAATGTCGCAGGGCTTCGCCTAAGCACTGCTACAATATTATCGAGGACTATGGTGGAAGGGGGCACCGCACACGGCTAAGAATATGATCACGTGGATCAACTTGTGTCTCTAGGGGGTGCCCCTGCCTCCGTATATAAAGGCTCAAAGGGGGGGGCGGCCGGCCAAGAGGAGGCGCGCCAGGAGGAGTCCTACTCCCTCTGGGAGTAGGACTCCCCCCCTTTCCTAGTTGGAATAGGATTCGTGGAGGGGGGAGAGAGGAGGAAGGGGGGCCGGCCCCCTCTCCTTGTCCTATTCGGACCAAGGGGGGAGAGGCGCGCAGCCCATCTCCGGCCATCTCTCTTCTCTTCCACTAAGGCCCACTAAGGCCCATATACCTCCCGGGGGGTTCCGGTAACCTACCGGTACTCCGGTAAAATCCCCATTTCACCCGGAACACTTCCGATATCCAAACATAGGCTTCCAATATATCAATCTTTATCTCTCGACCATTTCGAGACTCCTCGTCATCTCCGTGATCACATCCAGGACTCCGAACAACCTTCAGTACATCAAAACGCATAAACTCATAATATAACTGTCATCAAAACCTTAAGCGTGCGGACCCTACGGGTTCGAGAACAATGTAGACATGACCGAGACACGTCTCCGGTCAATAACCAATAGCGGGACCTCGATGCCCATATTGGTTCCTACATATTCTACGAAGATCTTTTATCGGTCAGACCGCATAACAACATATGTTGTTCCCTTTGTCATCAGTATGTTACTTGCCCGAGATTCGATCGTCGGTATCCAATACCTAGTAAAATCTCGTTACCGGCAAGTCTCTTTACTCGTTCCGTAATACATCATCCCGCAACTAACTCATTAGTTCCAATGCTTGCAAGGCTTAAGTGATGTGCATTACCGAGAGGGCCAAGAGATACCTCTCGGACGATCGGAGTGACAAATCCCAATCTCGAAATACGCCAACCCAACATTTACTTTTGGAGACACCTGTAGAGCTCCTTTATAACCACCCAGTTACGTTGTGATGTTTGGTAGCACACAAAGTGTTCCTCTGGCAAACGGGAGTTGCATAATCTCATAGTCATAGGAACATGTATAAGTCATGAAGAAAGTAATAGCAACATACTAAACGATCGGGTGCTAAGCTAATGGAATGGGTCATGTCAATCAGATCATTCAACTAATGATGTGATCCCGTTAATCAAATGACAACTCTTTGTCCATGGTTAGGAAACATAACCATCTTTGATTAATGAGCTAGTCAAGTAGAGGCATACTAGTGACACTCTGTTTGTCTATGTATTCACACATGTATTATGTTTCCGGTTATACAATTCTAGCATGAATAATAAACTTTTATCATGATATAAGGAAATAAATAATAACTTTATTATTGCCTCTAGGGCATATTTCCTTCTGTTCGGGAACGTAGTAATTTCAAAAAAATTCTACGCACACGCAAGATCATGGTGATGCATAGCAACGGGAGGGGAGAGTGTTGTCTACGTACCAACGCAGACCGACTGCGGAAGCGATCACACAACGTAGAGGAAGTAGTCGTACGTCTTCCCGATCCGACCGATCCAAGCACCGTTACTCCGGCACCTCCGAGTTCTTAGCACACGTTCAGCTCGATGACGATCCTCGGGCTCCGATCCAGCAAAGCGTCGAGGAAGAGTTCCGTCAGCACGACGGCGTGGTGACGATCTTGATGTACTACCGATACAGGGCTTCGCCTAAGCACTACAGCGGTATGATCGAGGTGGAATTTGGTGGCAGGGGGCACCGCACACGGCTAAGGAACGATCTCAAGGATCAACTTGTGTGTCTATGGGGTGCCTCCTGCCCCTGTATATAAAGGATGGAGGAGGAGGAGGCCGGCCAAGGCATAGGGTGCGGCCAGGATGGGAGTCCTACTAGGACTCCAAGTCCTAGTAGGAGTCCACCAAAAGGGGAGGAAGGGAGAAGGTATAGGAGGAGAAGGAGAGGTGGCCGGCCCCCTTTTCCCTAGTCCAATTCGAACCAAAGGGGAGGGGGGGCGCAGCACCCTTTTCCTCTTCCCACTAAAGCCCATCAAGGCCCATTACTCTTCTCCGTATTCCCGTAACTCCCCGATACCTCCGAAAATACCCGAATCACTCGGAACCTTTCCGATGTCCGAATATAGTCGTCCAATATATCGATCTTTACGTCTCGACCATTTCGAGACTCCTCGTCATGTCCTCGATCTCATCCGGGACTCCGAACTCCTTCGGTACATCAAAACTCATAAACTCATTATATAACTATCATCGAAACCTTAAGCGTGCGGACCCTACGGTTCGAGAACAATGTAGACATGACCGAGACACGTCTCCAGTCAATAACCAATAGCGGGACCTGGATGCCCATATTGGCTCCTACATATTCTACGAAGATCTTTATCGGTCAGACCGCATAACAACATACGTTGTTCCCTTTGTCATCGGTATGTTACTTGCCCGAGATTTGATCGTCGGTATCCAATACCTAGTTCAATCTCGTTACCGGCAAGTCTCTTTACTCGTTCCGTAATACATCATCTCACAACTAACATATTAGTTGCAGTGCTTGCAAGGCTTATGTGATGTGCATTACCGAGAGGGCCCAGAGATACCTCTCCGACAATCGGAGTGACAAACCCTAATCTCGAAATACGCCAACCCAACATCTACCATTGGAGACACCTGTAGTACTCCTTTATAATCACCCAGTTACGTTGTGACGTTTGGTAGTACCCAAAGTGTTCCTCTGGTAAACGGGAGTTGCATAATCTCATAGTTATAGGAACATGTATAAGTCATGAAGAAAGCAATAGCAACATACTAAACGATCGGGTGCTAAGCTAATGGAATGGGTCATGTCAATCAGATCATTCTACTAATGATGTGACATCGTTAATCAAATAACAACTCTTTGTTCATGGTTAGGAAACATAACCATCTTTGATTAACGAGCTAGTCAAGTAGAGGCGTACTAGTGACACTCTGTTGGTCTATGTATTCACACATGTATTATGTTTTCGGTTAATACAATTCTAGCATGAATAATAAACATTTATCATGATATAAGGAAATAAATAATAACTTTATTATTGCCTCTAGGGCATATTTCCTTCAGTCTCCCACTTGCACTAGAGTCAATAATCTAGTTTCACATCGCCATGTGATCTAGCAGCAATAGTTCACATCACCATGTGATTAACACCCATAGTTCACATCGTTATGTGACCAACACTCAAAGGGTTTACTAGAGTCAGTAATCTAGTTCACATCTCTATGTGATTAATACCCAAAGAGTACTAAGGTGTGATCATGTTTTGCTTGTGAGATAATTTTAGTCAACGGGTCTGTCACATTCAGATCCGTAAGTATTTTGCAAAATTCTTTGTCTATAATGCTCTGCACGGAGCTACTCTAGCTAATTGCTCCCACTTTCAATATGTATCTAGACCGAGACTTAGAGTCATCTAGATTAGTGTCAAAACTTGCATCGGCGTAACCCTTTACGATGAACCTTTTTATCACGTCCATAATCGAGAAACATATCCTTATTTCACTAAGGATAATTCTGACCGCTGTCCAGTGATCTACTCCTAGATCACTATTGTACTCCTTTGCCAAATCAGTGCAGGGTATACAATAGATCTGGTATACAGCATGACATACTTTATAGAACCTATGGCCAAGGCATAGGGAATGACTTTCATTCTCTTTCTATCTTCTGTTGTGGTCGGGCTTTGAGTCTTACTCAACTTCACACCTTATAATACAGGCAGGAACTCTTTCTTTGACTGCTCCATTTTGAACTACTTCAAAATCTTTGTCAAGGTATGTACTCATTGAAAGAACTTATCAAGCGTCTTGATCTATCTCTATAGATCTTGAAGCTTAATATGTAAGCAGCTTCACCGAAGTCTTTCTTTGAAAAACTCCTTTCAAACACTCCTTTATGCTTTACAGAATAATTCTACATTATTTCCGATCAACAATATGTCAATCACATATACTTATCAGAAATGCTGTAGTGCTCCCACTCACTTTCTTGTAAATACAGGCTTCACCTCAAGTCTGTATAAAACTATATGCTTAGATCAACTTATCAAAGCGTATATTCCAACTCCGAGATGCTTGCACCAGTCCACAGATGGATCGCTGGTGCTTGCACATTTTGTTAGCACCTTTTGGATTGACAAAACCTTCTAGTTGCATCACATACAACTCTTCTTTAATAAATCCATTAAGGAATGCAGTTTTGTTTGTCCATTTGCCAGATTTCATAAAATGCGGCAATGGCTAACATGATTCGGACAGACTTAAGCATAGATACGAGTGAGAAAATCTCATCGTAGTCAACACCTTGAACTTGTCGAAAACCTTTTGCGACAATTCTAGCTTTGTAGATAGTAACACTACTATCAGCGTCCGTCTTCCTCTTGAAGATCCATTTATTTTCTATGGCTTGCCGATCAACGGGCAAGTCAACCAAAGTCCAAACTTTGTTCTCATACATGGATCCCATCTCAGATTTCATGGCTTCAAGCCACTTTGCGGAATCTGGGCTCACCATCGCTTCTTCATAGTTCGTAGGCTCGTCATGGTCAAGTAACATGACCTCCAGAACAGGATTACCGTACCACTCTGGTGCGGTTCTCACTCTGGTTTACCTACGAGATTCGGTAGTAACTTGATCTGAAGTTACATGATTATCATCATTAGCTTCCTCACTAATTGGTGTAGTAGTCACAGGAACAGATTTCTGTGATGAACTACTTTCCAATAAGGGAGAAGGTACAATTACCTTATCAAGTTCTACTTTCTTCCCACTCACTTCTTTCGAGAGAAACTCCTTCTCCAGAAAGTTTCCGAATTTAGCAACAAAAGTCTTGCCTTCGGATCTGTGATAGAAGGTGTATCCAATAGTTTCCTTTGGATATCCTATGAAGATGCACTTCTCCGATTTGAGTTTTGAGCTTATCGGGATGAAACTTTTTCATATAAGCATCGCAACCCCAAACTTTAAGAAACGACAACTTTGGTTTCTTGCCAAACCATAGTTCATAAGGCGTCGTCTCGACGGATATAGATGGTGCCCCTTTTTTAATGTGAATGCAGCTGTCTCTAATGCATGACCCCAAAAACAATAGTGGTAAATCGGTAAGAGACATCATAGATTGCACTATATCCAATAAAGTACGGTTATGACGTTCGGACACACCATTATGCTGTGGTGTTCCAGGTGGCGTGAGTAGTGAAACTATTTCACATTGTTTTTAACTGAAGGCCAAACTCGTAACTCAAATACTTTTCTCTACGATCAGATCATAGAAACTTTATTTTCTTGTTACGATGATTTTTCACTTCACTCTGAAATTCTTTGAACTTTTCAAATGTTTCAGACTTATGTTTCATCAAGTAGATATACTCATATCTGCTCAAATCATCTGTGAAGATCAGAAAATAATGATACCTGTCGCGAGCCTCAATATTCATCGGACCACATACATCAGTATGTATGATTTCCAACAAAGCTGTTGCTCGCTCCATTGTTCCGAAGAACAGAGTCTTAGTCATCTTGCCCATGAGGCATGGTTTCGCAAGCATCAACTGATTCATAATCAAGTGATTCCAAAAGCCCATCAGCATGGAGTTTCTTCATGCGCTTTACACCAATATGACCTAAACGGCAGTGCCACAAATAAGTTGCACTATCATTATTAACTTTGCATCTTTTGGTTTCAATATGTGTATCACTACGATCGAGATCCAACGAACTTGTTTCATTGGGTGTATGACCATCGAAGGTTTTATTCATGTAAACAGAACAACAATTATTCTCTGACTTTAATGAATAACCATATTGCAATAAACATGATCAAATCATATTCATGCTCAATGCAAACACCAAATAACACTTATTTAGGTTCAACACTAATCCCGAAATTATGGGGAGTGTGCGATGATGATCATATCAATCTTGGAACCACTTCCAACACACATCGTCACTTCACCCTTAACTAGTCTCTGTTTATTCTGCAACTCCCGTATCAAGTTACTAATCTTAGCAACTGAACTAGTATCAAATACTGAGGGTTTGCTATAAACACTAGTAAAGTACACATCAATAACATGTATATCAAATATACTTATGTTCACTTTGCCATCCTTCTTATCCGCCAATCACTTGGGGTAGTTCCGCTTCTAGTGACCAGTCCCTTTGCAGTAGAAGCACTTAGTCTCAGGCTTAGGATCAGACTTGGGCTTCTTCACTTGAGCAGCAACTTGCTTGCCGTTCTTCTTGAAGTTCCCCTTCTTCCCTTTGCCCTTTTCTTGAAACTAGTGGTCTTGTCAACCATCAACACTTGATGTTTTTCTTGATTTCTACCTTCGTTGATTTCAGCATCACGAAGAGCTTGGGAGTTGTTTCCGTTATCCCTTGCATATTATAGTTCATCACGAAGTTCTACTAACTTGGTCATGGTGACTAGAGAATTCTGTCAATCACTATCTTATCTGGAAGATTAACTCCCACTTGATTCAAGCGATTGTAGTACCCAGACAATCTGAGCACATGCTCACTAGTTGAGCGATTCTCCTCCATCTTTTAGCTATAGAACTTATTGGAGACTTCATATCTCTCAACTCGGGTATTTGCTTGAAATATTATCTTCAACTCCTGGAACATCTCATATGGTCCATGACGTTCAAAACGTCTTTGAAGTCCCGATTCTAAGCCATTAAGCATGGTGCACTAAACTATCAAGTAGTCATCATATTGAGCTAGCCAAACGTTCATAACGTGTGCATCTGCTCCTGCAATAGGTCTGTCACCTAGCGGTGCATCAAGGACATATTTTTTTCTGTGCAGCAATGAGGATAAACGTCAGATCACGGATCCAATCCGCATCATTGCTACTAACATCTTTCAACATAATTTTCTCTAGGAACATATCAAAATAAACACAGGGAAGCAACAACGCGAGCTATTGATCTATAACATAATTTGCAAAATACTACCAGGACTAAGTTCATGATAAATTTAAGTTCAATTTAATCATATTACTTAAGAACTCCTACTTAGATAGACATCCCTCTAATCTTCTAAGTGATCACGTGATCCAAATCAACTAAACCATAACCGATCATCACGTGAGATGGAGTAGTTTTCAATGGTGAACATCGTTATGTTGATCATATCTACTATATGATTCACGCTCGACCTTTCGGTCTCCGTGTTCCGAGGCCATATCTGTATATGCTTGGCTTGTCAAGTATAACCTGAGTATTCTGCGTGTGCAACTGTTTTGCACCCGTTGTATTTGGACGTAGAGCTTATCACACCCGATCATCACGTGGTGTCTGGGCACGACGAACTTTGGCAACGGTGCATACTCAGGGAGAACACTTCTTGATAATTTTAGTGAGAGATCATCTTATAATGCTACCGACAATCAAAGCAAGATAAGATGCATAAACGGATAAACATCACATGCAATCAATATAAGTGATATGATATGGCCATCATCATCTTGTGTTTGTGATCTCCATCTCCGAAGCACCGTCATGATCACCATCGTCACCGGCGCGACACCTTGATCTCCATCGTAGCATCGTTGTCGTCTCGCCAATCTTATGCTTCCACGACTATCACTACCGCTTAGTAATAAAGTAAAGCATTACATCGCGATTGCATTGCATACAATAAAGCGACAACCATATGGCTCCTGCCAGTTGCCGATAACTCGGTTACAAAACATGATCATCTCATACAATAAAATCAGCATCATGCTTTGACCATATCACATCACAACATGCTCTGCAAAAACAAGTTAGACGTCTTCTACTTTGTTGTTGCAAGTTTTACGTGGCTGCTACGGGCTTAAGTAAGAACTCATCTCACCTACGCATCAAAACCACAACGATAGTTCGTCAAATAGACTCCGTTTTAACCTTCTCAAGGACCGGGCGTAGTCACACTTGGTTCAACTAAAGTTGGAGAGACAGTCTTCCGCAAGCCATCTATGTGCAAAGCACGTCGAGGGAACCGGTCTCGCGTAAGAGTACGCGTAAGGTTGGTCCGGATCGTCTCACCCAACAATACCGCCGAACCAAAGTATGACATGCTGGTAGGCAGTATGACTTGTATCGCCCACAACTCACTTGTGTTCTACTCGTGCAAATAACATCAAACCATAAAAACCTAGGCTCGGATGCCACTGTTGGGGAACGTAGTAATTTCAAAAAAATTCCTACGCACACGCAAGATCATGGTGATGCATAGCAACGGGAGGGGAGAGTGTTGTCTACGTACCAACGCAGACCGACTGCGGAAGCGATCACACAACGTAGAGGAAGTAGTCGTACGTCTTCCCGATCCGACCGATCCAAGCACCGTTACTCCGGCACCTCCGAGTTCTTAGCACACGTTCAGCTCGATGACGATCCTCAGGCTCCGATCCAGCAAAGCGTCGAGGAAGAGTTCCGTCGGCACGACGGCGTGGTGACGATCTTGATGTACTACCGATGCAGGGCTTCGCCTAAGCACTACAACGGTATGATCGAGGTGGAATTTGGTGGCAGGGGGCACCGCACACGGCTAAGGAACGGTCTCAAGGATCAACTTGTGTGTCTATGGGGTGCCTCCTGCCCCTGTATATAAGGGATGGAGGAGGAGGAGGCCGGCCAAGGCATAGGGTGCGGCCAGGATGGGAGTCCTACTAGGACTCCAAGTCCTAGTAGGAGTCCACCAAAAGGGGAGGAAGGGAGAAGGTATAGGAGGAGAAGGAGAGGTGGCCGGCCCCCTTTTCCCTAGTCCAATTCGGACCAAAGGGGAGGGGGGGCGCAGCACCCTTTTCCTCTTCCCACTAAAGCCCATCAAGGCCCATTACTCTTCCCCGTATTCCCGTAACTCGCCGGTACCTCCGAAAATACCCGAATCACTCGGAACCTTTCCGATGTCCGAATATAGTCGTCCAATATATCGATCTTTACGTCTCGACCATTTCGAGACTCCTCGTCATGTCCCCGATCTCATCCGGGACTCCGAACTCCTTCGGTACATCAAAACTCATAAACTCATAATATAACTGTCATCGAAACCTTAAGCGTGCGGACCCTACGGTTCGAGAACAATGTAGACATGACCGAGACACGTCTCCGGTCAATAACCAATAGCGGGACCTGGATGCCCATATTGGCTCCTACATATTCTACGAAGATCTTTATCGGTTAGACCGCATAACAACATACGTTGTTCCCTTTGTCATCGGTATGTTACTTGCCCGAGATTTGATCATCGGTATCCAATACCTAGTTCAATCTCGTTACCGGCAAGTCTCTTTACTCGTTCCGTAATACATCATCTCACAACTAACATATTAGTTGCAGTGCTTGCAAGGCTTATGTGATGTGCATTACCGAGAGGGCCCAGAGATACCTCTCCGACAATTGGAGTGACAAACCCTAATCTCGAAATACGCCAACCCAACATCTACCATTGGAGACACCTGTAGTACTCCTTTATAATCACCCAGTTACGTTGTGACGTTTGGTAGTACCCAAAGTGTTCCTCCGGTAAACGGGAGTTGCATAATCTCATAGTTATAGGAACATGTATAAGTCATGAAGAAAGCAATAGCAACATACTAAACGATCGGGTGCTAAGCTAATGGAATGGGTCATGTCAATCAGATCATTCTACTAATGATGTGACCTCGTTAATCAAATAACAACTCTTTGTTAATGGTTACGAAACATAACCATCTTTGATTAACGAGCTAGTCAAGTAGAGGCGTACTAGTGACACTCTGTTGGTCTATGTATTCACACATGTATTATGTTTCCGGTTAATACAATTCTAGCATGAATAATAAACATTTATCATGATATAAGGAAATAAATAATAACTTTATTATTGCCTCTAGGGCATATTTCCTTCACCTTCAACCTCTCTGTCATATGGAGTGACAAATCCCAGTCTTGATCCATGTCAACCCAACAGACACTTTCGGAGATACCCGTAGTATACCTTTATAGTCACCCAGTTACGTTGTGACGTTTGGTACACCCAAAGCACTCCTACGGTATCCGGGAGTTACACGATCTCATGGTCTAAGGAAAAGATACTTGACACTGGAAAAACTCTAGCAAACGAACTATACGATCTTGTGCCATGTTTAGGATTGGGTCTTGTCCATCACATCATTCCCCTAATGATGTGATCTCGTTATCAAAGACATCCAATGTCCATAGTCAGGAAACCATGACTATCTGTTGATCAACGAGCTAGTCAACTAGAGGCTTACTAGGGACACATTGGTGTCTATGCATTCACACATGTATTGCGATTTCCGGATAACACAATTATAGCATGAATAAAAGAAAATTATCATGAACAAGGAAATATAAAAATAATCCTTTTATTATTGCCTCTAGGGCATATTTCCAACAGTCTCCCACTTGCACTAGAGTCAATAATCTAGTTACATTGTGATGAATAAAACACCCATAGAGTTCCGGTGTTGATCATGTTTTGCCCTAGGGAGAGGTTTAGTCAACGGATCTGCGACATTCAGATCCGTATGTACTTTACAAATATCTATGTCCCATCTTGAACATTTTCACGAATGGAGTTGAAGCGACGCTTGATGTGCCTGGTCTTCTTGTGAAACCTGGGCTCCTTGGCAAGTGCAATAGCTCCAGTGTTGTCACAGAAGAGTTTGATCAGCCCCGACGCATTGGGTATGACTCCTAGGTCGGTGATGAACTCCTTCACCCAAATTGCTTCATGCGCTGCCTCCGAGGCTGCCATGTACTTCGCTTCACATGTAGATCCCGCCACGACGCTCTGCTTGTAGCTGCACCAGCTTACTGCTCCACCATTCAACATATACACGTATCCGGTTTGTGACTTAGAGTCATCCAGATCTGTGTCGAAGCTAGCGTCGACGTAACCCTTTACGACGAGCTCTTCGTCACCTCCATAAACGAGAAACATGTCCTTAGTCCTTTTCAGGTACATCAGGATATTCTTGACCGCTGTCCAGTGTTCCTTGCCGGGATTACTTTGGTACCTTCCTACCAAACTTACGGCAAGGTTTACATCAGGCCTGGTACACAACATGGCATACATAATAGACCCTATGGCTGAGGCATAGGGGATGACACTCATCTCTTCTATATCTTCTGCCGTGGTCGGACATTGAGCTGGGCTCAATTTCACACCTTGCAACACAGACAAGAACCCCTTCTTAGACTGATCCATATTGAACTTCTTCAATATCTTATCAAGGTATGTGCTTTGTGAAAGACCTATGAGGCGTCTTGATCTATCTCTATAGATCTTGATGCCTAATATATAAGCAGCTTCTCCAAGGTCCTTCATTGAAAAACTCTTATTCAAGTAGGCCTTAATGCTCTCCAAAAGCTCTATATCATTTCCCATCAAAAGTATGTCATCTACATATAATATGAGAAATGCTACAGAGCTCCCACTCACTTTCTTGTAAACGCAGGCTTCTCCATAAGTCTGCATAAACCCAAACGCTTTGATCATCTCATCAAAGCGAATGTTCCAACTCCGAGATGCTTGCACCAGCCCATAAATCGAGCGTTGGAGCTTGCACACCTTGTCAGCATTCGTAGGATCGACAAAACCTTCCGGCTGCATCATATACAATTCTTCCTTAAGGAAACCATTAAGGAATGTCATTTTGACGTCCATTTGCCATATTTCATAATCATAGAATGCGGCAATTGCTAACATGATTCGGACGGACTTCAGCTTCGCTACAAATGAGAAAGTCTCATCGTAGTCAACCCCTTGAACTTGTCGATAACCCTTAGCGACAAGCCGAGCTTTATAGATGGTCACATTACCATCCGCGTCTGTCTTCTTCTTAAAGATCCATCTATTTTCTATGGCTCGCCACTCAACGGGCAAGTCAGTCAAAGTCCATACTTTGTTTTCATACATGGATCCTGTCTCGGATTTCATGGCTTCCAGCCATTTGTCGGAATCCGGGTCCGCCATCGCTTCTTCATAGTTCGAAGGTTCACCGTTGTCTAACAACATGATTTCCAAGACAGGGTTGCCGTACCACCCTGGTGCGGAACGTGTCCTTGTGGACCTACGAAGTTCAGTAGCAACTTGATCTGAAGTTTCATGATTATCATCATTAACTTCCTCTCTAGTCGGTGCAGGCACCTCAGGAACATTTTCTTGAGTTGCGCCACTTTCCGGTTCAAGAGGTAATACTTCATCAAGTTCTACTTTCCTCCCACTTACTTCTTTCGAGAGAAACTCTTTCTCTAGAAAGGATCCATTCTTGGCAACAAAGATCTTGCCTTCGGATCTGAGGTAGAAGGTATACCCAATAGTTTCTTTAGGGTATCCTATGAAGACGCATTTTTCCGACTTGGGTTTGAGCTTTTCAGGTTGAAGTTTCTTGACATAAGCATCGCATCCCCAAACTTTTAGAAACGATAGCTTAGGTTTCTCCCAAACCATAATTCATACGGTATCATCTCAACGAATTTCGACGGAGCCCTATTTAAAGTGAATGCGGCAGTCTCTAAAGCATAGCCCCAAAATGATAGTGGTAAATCGGTAAGAGACATCATAGATCGCACCATATCTAATAGAGTGCGATTACGACATTCGGACACACCATTACGCTGAGGTGTTCCAGGCGGCGTGAGTTGTGAAACTATTCCACATTTTCTTAAGTGTGTGCCAAATTCGTGACTCAAATATTCTCCCCCACGATCTGATCGCAAGAACTTGATTTTCCTGTCACGTTGATTCTCAATCTCACTCTGAAATTCCTTGAACTTTTCAAAGGTCTCAGACTTGTGTTTCATTAAATAGACATACCCATATCTACTCAAGTCATCAGTGAGGGTGAGAACATAACGATAGCCACCGCGAGCCTCAACACTCATTGGACCGCAAACATCAGTATGTATGATTTCCAATAAGTTGGTTGCTCGCTCCATTGTTCCTGAGAACGGAGTCTTGGTCATTTTACCCATGAGGCATGGTTCGCACGTGTCAAATGATTCGTAATCAAGAGACTCTAAAAGTCCATCTGCATGCAGCTTCTTCATGCGTTTGACACCTATGTGACCAAGGGGGCAGTGCCACAAGTATGTGGGACTATCATTATCAACCCTACATCTTTTGGTATTCACACTATGAATATGTGTAGCATTACGCTCGAGATTCATTAAGAATAAACCATTCACCATCGGAGCATGACCATAAAACATATCTCTCATATAAATGGAACAACCATTATTCTCGAATTTAAATGAGTAGCCATCTCGAATTAAACGAGATCCTGATACAATGCTCATGCTCAAAGCTGGCACTAAATAACAATTATTGAGGTTTAAAACTAATCCCGTAGGTAAATGTAGAGGTAGCGTGCCGACGGCGATCACATCGACCTTGGAACCATTCCCGACGTGCATCGTCACCTCGTCCTTCGCCAGTCTCTGCTTATTCCGCAGCTCCTGCTTTGAGTTAGAAATGTGAGCAACTGCACCGGTATCAAATACCCAGGAGCTACTACGAGTACTGGTAAGGTACACATCAATTACATGTATATCACATATACCTTTCGTGATGCCGGCCTTCTTTTCCGTTAAGTATTTGGGGCAGTTCCGCTTCCAGTGACCACTTCCCTTGCAATAAAAGCACTCAGTCTCGGGCTTGGGTCCATTCTTTGGCTTCTTCCCAGCAGCTTGCTTACCGGGCGTGGCAACTCCCTTGTCATCCTTCTTGAAGTTCTTCTTACCCTTGCCTTTCTTGAACTTAGTGGTTTTATTCACCATCAACACTTGATGTTCCTTTTTGACTTCTACCTCTGCTGATTTCAGCATTGCAAATACTTCAGGAATGGTCTTTTCCATCCCCTGCATATTGAAGTTCATCACAAAGCTCTTGTAGCTCGGTGGAAGCGACTGAAGGATTCTGTCAATGACCGCGTCATCCGGGAGATTAATGTCGGAAATATGCCCTAGAGGCAATAATAAATTGGTTATTATTATATTTCCTTGTTCATGATAATCGTTTATTATCCATGCTATAATTGTATTGATAGGAAACTCAGATACATGTGTGGATACATAGACAACACCATGTCCCTAGTAAGCCTCTAGTTGACTAGCTCGTTGATCAATAGATGGTTACGGTTTCCTGACCATGGACATTGGATGTCGTTGTTAACGGGATCACATCATTAGGAGAATCATGTGATGGACAA
The DNA here is from genome assembly GCA_034509565.1 of Triticum monococcum. Taxonomy (NCBI): domain Eukaryota; kingdom Viridiplantae; phylum Streptophyta; class Magnoliopsida; order Poales; family Poaceae; genus Triticum; species Triticum monococcum. Next base: position 618,473,428 of record CM067846.1, read on the forward strand.
GACCCAATCCTATGCCTAGCACAAAGATCGTGTAGTTCGTATGCTAAAGCTTTTCTAATGTCAAGTATCATTTCCTTAGACCATGAGATTGTGCAACTCCCGGATACCGTAGGAATGCTTTGGGTGTGCCAAACGTCACAACGTAACTGGGTGGCTATAAAGGTACACTACGGGTATTTCCGAAAGTGTCTGTTGGGTTGGCACGAATCGAGACTGGGATTTGTCACTCCGTGTGACGGAGAGGTATCTCTGGGCCCACTCGGTAGGACATCATCATATGCGCAATGTGACCAAGGAGTTGATCACGGGATGATGTGTTACGGAACGAGTAAAGAGACTTGCCGGTAATGAGATTGAACAAGGTATCGGATACCGACGATCGAATCTCGGGCAAGTGTAATACCGCTAGACAAAGGGAATTGAATATGGGATTGATTAAATCCTCGACATCGTGGTTCATCCGATGAGATCATCGTGGAACATGTGGGAGCCAATATGGGTATCCAGATCCCGCTATTGGTTATTGGCCGGAGAGGTGTCTCGGTCATGTCTGCATGGTTCCCGAACCCGTAGGGTCTACACACTTAAGGTTCGGTGACGCTAGAGTTGTTATGGGAAATAGTATGTGGTTACCGAAGGTAGTTCGGAGTCTCGGATGAGATTCCGGACATCACAAGGAGTTCCGGAATGGTCCGGCGGTGAAGATTGATATATTGGACGAAGGGTATTGGAGTCCGGAAGTGTTCCGGAGGTACCAGGCTATAACCAGCATGACCGAAAGGTGTTTCGGGAGCCCCGGCAAGTGTTAGAGGGCCTCATGGGCCAAAGGGGAAGGGGCAAACCAGCCCACTAAGGGTTGGTGCGCCCCCCACACCCTTTCCCACATTGCTTGGGGAGGTGGGGCGCCTCCAGCCACAGTTACCCGTGAGCCCACCACCCAAGCAGGACCCCAAGAGGGCGAAGACAGATGCACAAGGTCAGAACATCCAAGGCAAGGGAAACAATGCAAAGGATAATACAAACGCAACATCGGCGGACTCCCGGGTGGAGTACCGCCGGGCCCAATGAGTATCCTATGTTGGAACTGCCGCGGTGCGGGCAAAGCCGCGACAGTTCGGGAACTTCGCGAGTTAGCGAGGAAATTTGCCCCTACCCTACTTTGTATCGTAGAAACACAGCTGGATAGCGCAAGGGTAGAGAGTTTGGCTAGTAGTCTTGGTTTTGATAAAGCATTTGCTGTTAGTAGTCAGGGTCGGAGTGGTGGACTCAGAATTTTCTGGAATAATCCAATAAATATAGAGATTTTGGGCTACTCGGTTTATCACATTGATTGTTCTCTCACAGATCCAGGTCATGACCCATGGAGGGCCACTGTTTTTTATGGAGAGGCCCAAACCAATTTGAGACATCATACTTGGGACGTAATGAAGGGGATAGCTAGTTTATGCGATCTACCTTGGGTCTGCATAGGCGATTTTAATGAAGTGCTGCGTCCAGAAGAACAAGAAGGCATTGGAGAGAGGAGTAATGCGCAAATCCAAGGCTTTAGGGAGGCGGTGGATCTTTGCATGTTGGCGGATTTGGGCTACCAGGGTAACTTTTGGACGTTTGAAAAGAAGGTCTCGGGAGGGAGTTACACCAGAGTACGCCTTGATAGAGCGCTTGCGACGGGTGCATGGGTACTGAAGTTTCCCTCAGCCACGGTTCTGCATCTTACGGCTGCGACTTCGGACCACGCCCCAATCCTCTTGAAGACGCAGGATGATGAAAGTCGTCCACCAGTGAAACCCCCATTCAGATATGAGGTTATGTGGGAGACGCATGAAACGTGGCAAGAAACTATCTCGCAGTGCTGGAGCGAGGGACAACCAACATCGTGCCTGGATGAGTTGCAAGAGAAGCTGCGGACTATATCTGATAGTCTTGGTAATTGGAATAAGAACACTTTTGGAAGCGTCCGCAAAGAAATAAAGAATCTATTGGCCGAGCTAGAACAACTGAGAGGGGACCCAAGGAGGATCGGACCATCACATGCCGAACTAAAAATCAATGAAAGGCTGGTTGAGCTTTACCATCGGGAAGAACTGATGTGGCGTCAAAGATCCAGGCTCGAATGGCTTGCATCAGGAGACAAAAACACAAAAAAAATTCATATGAGGGCTTCTATGAGGAGAAAGAAGAACATGATTAAAGCCCTAGAAAATGCTCTTGGGGTGAATGTTAGCGATCCTGCGGAACTAAAAACACTCGTGACTGATTTTTACAAATCTCTATACACATCTGCGGGTGTAACTAATGTGGACCAAGTTCTCCAACATGTTCCTGCAAGAGTCACCCAAAGCATGAACGAGGCGCTGGTTGCCCCGTATACTCGGGAGGAAGTTAAAACGGCACTTTTTCAGATGGGCCCAACTAAGGCTCCAGGGCCTGATGGCTTCCCCGCCCAGTTCTATCAGCGACATTGGGATATCTGCGGAGAAGAGGTCACGAGAGCAGTCCTGAGAATTGTAAGAGGGGAGGAAAGTGCAGAATGTGTCAATGACACAGTATTAGTGTTAATTCCGAAGGTGATGAATCCAACCCTCTTATCTCAGTTTCGCCCCATTAGCTTATGCAATGTCATTTATAAGATTGCGTCCAAGGTTATAGCAAACAGGTTGAAAGTAATCTTGCCAGATATCATCTCAGCGGAGCAATCAGCTTTTGTCCCGGGCCGTCTCATCACAGATAACATTATTTGCGCATATGAGTGCTTGCATTTCATGAAGAAGAGTAAGGCCAAATCAAATAGTCATTGCGCACTCAAACTTGATATGATGAAAGCATATGACAAGCTTGAATGGGCTTATCTGCGAGCGATTATGCTCAAGCTCGGTTTTATGCAGCAGTGGGTGGACATTATTATGGGTATGATCAGTTCAGTTTCTTTCTCAGTTTCCTTTAATGGAGAAAAGCTAGAACCTTTTACGCCATCATGTGGTATTCGACAGGGAGATCCGATTTCCCCTTACCTATTTTTGATTGCAGCAGAGGGCCTTTCGTGCCTCCTAAAACACAGTTCTCAGTCGTCTTTGCTCAGTGGGATTAAGGTGGCTCCGACAGCTCCGGTTGTAAACCATCTCCTGTTTGCGGACGATAGCCTGCTGCTTTTCAAGGCTAGTAATGAGGGTGCAACGGCGGTGTCAAACCTACTGAATACCTATTGTGATGCATCTGGTCAGAGAGTCAATCATAGCAAGTCCTCTATCTTTTTCAGCAAGGGCTGCCCCCATCAGAGGAGAGAAAGCATTAAGCATATTCTCAATGTTCAGAACGAGACCCTGAGCGACCGTTATTTGGGAATGCCAACAGATGTTGGCCAATCAAAAATGGGAACCTTTCGGTATCTCCGAGACTGTGTTTGGGAGAAGGTGAAGGGGTGGATGCAAAAACTTTTGTCCTATGCAGGGAAGGAGATCTTGATTAAAGCAGTGGCGCAGGCGCTCCCGGTCTTCTCCATGGCATGTTTCAGGTTACCGAGAGGACTTTGTGAGAATATCACGTCGATCATCCGGCAGTTTTGGTGGGGCAGTAAGGCGGGAAAGCGCAAGCCCAGTTGGGTGGCGTGGGACGACATGGTCAGACCAAAACACCTTGGGGGTTTGGGATTCAGAGATATGGAAATTTTCAATCTAGCACTACTCGCCAGACAAGCTTGGAGAATCTTGAGCGAGCCATCCTCTCTTAGTTCGAGGATTTTGAAAGCAGTATACTTCCCAGAGACTTCTTTGCTTGATGCAGAATTGGGAAGCAAGCCATCGCAAATATGGCGGGCAATAATTGATGGACGAGATATGTTGAGACATGGAATTATAAGAAGAATTGGCAATGGTCAATCTACAGAAATTTGGAGACACAACTGGCTTCCACGCCAGGGTATGATGAGACCAATTGTGTCCTTGATTAATAACCCTCCTGAACTTGTTTCTGATCTGTTAATCCCAGCAACGGCATCTGGAACGAGACGCTGGTGCGTCAAGTGTTCTTACCTATCGATTCTGAGGCCATTTTATCGATCCCCTTGTGTACCAGGGACATAGATGACTTCTGGTCATGGAGTGCTGACAACCGAGGTATGTTCACTGTCAAATCAGCCTACAAAATGATACTACGCATGAAAATCACAAGGGAAAATTGGATTGAAGAGGTAGCGGGTGCGTCAGGCGATGATAGGGAAACGAGCGATTGGTCGAAGCTATGGAAGATTGATGTTCCATCTAAACTGAAAATGTTCCTGTGGCGGCTGGCTAGATCTTCTATGCCTACTGCGGATCTTCTTCAGCATCGGAACATGGCTACCTCGACGGCATGCAGATTATGCGGAGCTACAGATTCTTGGAGACATGCGCTTATAAACTGCTCAATGGCAAGAAGTGTGTGGGCTTTAGCTGATGAAGATATGGTGGAGTTAATATGCCAGCACGAATCTGAAAATGCTAAGGAATGGATCTTCCAAATGAACAGCAAGTTATCGCATGATCAACTAGTGCGTATGGTTATCACGCTGTGGTCTATATGGGGAGCGAGAAGGAAAGCAGTTTATGAGGATATCTTTCAAAGCCCAATGTCTACACACTTATATATTCAGTCCTATTGGAATGATCTCCAAGTTTTGAAAAAACCGCACATTCAGCACTCACAGCCCAAGCCAGTGAGGCCATCCCACTGGATCCAACCGCCGGAGCACTTGACGAAGATAAATGTAGATGCTGCGGTTTCGGGTCGAAGAGGGGTAGGTTCAGTGGCAGCAATTTGCAGAAATAGAGATGGACTCTACCTAGGTGCTTCCTCAGTGGTATTTAAAGGGATAACTGATCCGACAACGTTGGAAGCTCTAGCGGTAAGGGAGGCGCTGGCATTGGCAGAGGATCTAAACATACAAGCAATACATGTGGCTTCTGATTGCTCAGTGGTGATAGAAGATCTCAAGAGAAGAAGCGGGGCTGGCTATGGAGCTATTATACATGAAATACTAGAGTACTCTACTAGTTTTACTACGTGTAATTTTGTTCATGAGTTTAGGAGCTCGAACGTCGAAGCTCACAATCTAGTAAAGCATGCACTTAAACTGGGGCTTGGTCGCCATGTTCGGTTGGGCCACCCTGGGGATCTTCATTTCGTCCATGTAAATTGTGTGACGGATCAATAAAGCTTTGCTAATTGTCTCAAAAAAAACTTGGCTTGGGAGGCAAGCCTCCACCTGCTTGGCTTGGGGGGCAAGTCTCCCTAGGATTTCCCTAGGGAGATCCAATCTGCCTAGCCGCTGCCCCTAGGGGAAACCCTAGGGCGCCTCCCCTTCTCCCCTTGCCCCTATATACAGTGGAGGGGTGGGAGGGCAGCCGTGACCTCTTCCCTGGCGCAGCCCTCCCTCCTCCTACCTTCTCCTCCTCCTCCATGGTGCTTGGCAAAGCCCTACCGGAGAACCACGAGCTCCACCACCACCGCGCCGTCGTGCTGACGGAGCTCTCCCTCAACTTCTCCTCTCCCCTTGCTGGATCAAGAAGGAGGAGACGTCCCCGGGCTGTACGTGTGTTGAACGCGGAGGTGCCGTCCAGGCACTTAGATCGGAATCAACCGCGATCTGAATCTCTACGAGTACGACTCCTTCATCCGCGTTCTTGCAACGCTTCCGCTTAGCGATCTACAAGGGTATGTAGATGCACTCTCCTTCCCCTCGTTGCTGGTCTCTCCATAGATAGATCTTGGTGATACGTAGGAACATTTTGAATTTCTGCTACGTTCCCCAACAGTGGCATCATGAGCTAGGTCTATTGCGTAGATTCTATGCACGAGTAGAACACAAAGTAGTTGTGGGCGTTGATATTGTTCAATATGCTTACCGTTACTAGTCCAATCTTGTTTCGACGGCATCGTGGGATGAAGCGGCCCGGACCAACCTTACACGTACGCTTACGTGAGACCGGTTCCACCGAATGACATGCACTAGTTGCATAAGGTGGCTGGCGGGTGTCTGTCTCTCCCACTTTAGTCGGAATGGATTCGATGAAAAGGGTCCTTAGGAAGGGTAAATAGCAATTGGCATATCACGTTGTGGTTTTGCATAGGTAAGAAACGTTCTTGCTAGAAACCCATAGCAGCCACGTAAAACATGCAAACAACAATTAGAGGATGTCTAACTTGTTTTTGCAGGGTATGCTATGTGATGTGATATGGCCAAAAGGATGTGATGAATGATATATGTGATGTATGAGATTGATCATGTTCTTGTAATAGGAATCACGACTTGCATGTCGATGAGTATGACAACCGGCAGGAGCCATAGGAGTTGTCTTAATTTATTTATGACCTGCGTGTCAACATAAACGTCATGTAATTACTTTACTTTATTGCTAACCATTAGCTGTAGTAGTAGAAGTAATCGTTGGCGAGACAACTTCATGAAGACACGATGATGGAGATCATGGTGTCATGCTGGTGATGATGATGATCATGGAGCCCCGAAGATGGAGATCAAAAGGAGCAATATGATATTGGCCTTATCATGTCACTATTTGATTGCATGTGATGTTTATCATGTTTATACATCTTATTTGCTTAGAACGACGGTAGTAAATAAGATGATCCCTCATTAAAATTTCAAGAAAGTGTTCCCCCTAACTGTGCACCATTGCGACAGTTCGTTGTTTCGAAGCACCACGTGATGATCGGGTGTGATAGATTCTAACGTTCACATACAACGGGTGTAAGACAGATTTACACACGCGAAACACTTAGGTTGACTTGACGAGCCTAGCATGTGTACAGACATGGCCTCGGAACACAGAAGACCGAAAGGTCGAGCATGAGTCGTATAGGAGATACGATCAACATGAAGATGTTCACCGACGTTGACTAGTCCGTCTCACGTGATGATCGGACACGGCCTAGTTGACTCGGATCATGTAATCACTTAGATGACTGGAGGTATGTCTATCTGAGTGGGAGTTCATAAGATGAACTTAATTATCCTGAACATAGTCAAAAGGTCTTCGCAAATTATGTCATAGCTCGCGCCTCAGTTCTACTGTTTAGATATGTTCCTAGAGAAAATTTAGTTGAAAGTTGATAGTAGCAATTATGCGGACTAGGTCCGTAAACTGAGGATTGTCCTCATTACTTCATAGAAGGCTTATGTCCTTAATGCACCGCTTAGTGTGCTGAACCTCGAACGTCATCTGTGGATGTTGCGAACATCTGACACACATGTTTTGATAACTATGTGATAGTTCAGTTAAACGGTTTAGAGTTGAGGCACTGAAGACGTGAGACGTCGCGAAACATATGAGATGTTTCAAGGGCTGGAATTGGGATTTCAGGCTTGTGCCCACGTCAAGAGGTATAAGACCTCCGACGATTTTCTTAACATGCAAACTAAGGAGAAAAGCTCAATTGTTGAGCTTGTGCTCAGATTGTCTGAGTGCAAACAATCATTTGAATCAAGTGGGAGTTGATCTTCCAGATGAGATAGTGATGTTTCTCCAAAGTCATTGCCACCAAGCTGCTAGAGCTTTGTGATGAACTATAACATATCAGGGATAGATATGATGATCCTTGAAATATTCGCGATGTTTGACACCGCGAAAGTAGAAATCAAGAAGTAGCATCAATTGTTGATGGTTGGTGAAACCACTAGTTTCAGGGAGGGCAAGGGCAAGAAGGGATACTTCATGAAATGGCAATTCAGCTGCTGCTCTAGTGAAGAAACCCAAGGTTGAACCCAAACCCGAGACTAAGTGCTTCTGTAATAAGGGGAACAGCCACTAGAGCAGAATTACCCTAGATACTTGGTAGATAAGAAGGATGGCAAGGTCGATAGAAGTATATTGGATATACATTATGTTAATGTGTACTTTACTAGTAGCACCAGGGTATTAGATACCGGTTCGGTTGCTAAGTGTTAGTAACTCGAAATAAAAGCTACGGAATAAACGGAGACTAGCTGAAAGGTGAGATGACGATATGTGTTGGAAGTATTTCCAAGGTTGATCAAATATCGTACGCTCCCTCTACCATCGAGATTGGTATTAAAACCTAAATAATTGTTATTTGGTGTTTGCGTTGAGCATAGACATGATTGGATTATGTCTATCGCGATATGGTTATTCATTTAAGGAGAATAATGGTTACTCTGTTTATTTGAATAATACCTTCAATGGTCTTGCACCTAAAATGAATGGTTTATTGAATCTCGATCGTAGTGATACACATGTTCATGCCAAAAGATATAAGATAGTACCACCTACTTGTGGCACTGCCACGTAAGTCATATCGGTATAAAACGCAAGAAGAAGCTCCATGTTGATGGATCTTTGGGCTCACTCATTTTGAAAAGTTTGAGACATGCGAACCATGTCTATTGGTGTATATGCATGAAGAAACTCCATGCAAATGGACCGTTTGGACTCACTTGATTTTGAATCACTTGAGACATGCAAAACATACCACATGGGCAAGATGACTGAAAGTCTCGGTTTCAGTAAAATGGAACTAGAAAGCAACTTGTTGGAAGTGATACATTTGATGTGTGTAGTCCAATGAGTGCTGAGGCATGTAGTGGATATCGTTATGTTTTTACTTCACAGATGATTTGAGTAAATGTTGAGTATATTTACTTGATGAATCACGAGTCTGAATTATTGAAAGGTTCAAGTAATTTCAGGGTGAAGTTGAAAGATCATCGTGACAAGAGGATAAAAGATCTATGATATGATCATAGAGATGAATATCCGAATTACGAGTTTGGCACAAAATTAAGACATTGTAGAAATTGTTTCACAACTAAAACAGCCTGGAACACCATAGTGTGATGGTGTGTCCGAACATCATAACTGCACCCTATTGGATATGATGCATACCATGATGTCTCTTATAGAATTACCACGATAGTTTATGGGTTAGGCATTAGAGACAACCACATTCACTTTAAATAGGGCACCACGTAATTCCGATGAGATGACACCATATGAACTGTGGTTTAGAGAAACCTAAGCTGTCATTTCTTAAAAGTTTGGGGCTGTGACGCTTATGTGGAAAAGTTTCAGGCTAATAAGCTCGAACCCAAAGCGGATAAATGCATCTTCATAGGACACCCAAAACAATTGGGTATACCTCCTGTCTCAGATTCGAAAGCAATAAGGGATTGTTTCTAGAATCGGGTCCTTTCTCGAGGAAAAGTTTCTCTCAAAAGAATTGAGTGGGAGGATGGTGGAGACTTGATGAGATTATTGAACCGTCTCTTCAACTAGTGTGTGGCAGGGCACAGGAAGTTGTTCCTGTGGTACCCACACCAATTGAAGTGGAAGCTTATGATAGTGATCATGAAACTTCAGATCAAGTCACTACCAAACCTCGTGGGATGACAAGAATGCGTACTACTTCAGAGTGGTACGTAATCCTGTCTTGGAAGTCATGTTGCTAGACAACAATGAACCTACGAGCTATGGAGAAGCGATGGTGGGCCTGGATTCCAAAATGGCTCGAGGCCATATAATCCGAGAGGATCCATATATGAAAACAAAGTGTAGACTTTGGCAGAACAGCTCGATGGTCGTAAGGCTATTGAGTACAGATGGATTTTAAAAGGAAGACGGACAATGATGGTAAGTATCACCATTAAGAAAGCTCGACTTGTCGTTAAGATGTTTTTCCGACAAGTTCAAGGAGTTGACTACGATGAGACTTTCTCACTCGTAGCGATGCTAAGAGTCTGTTGAAATTATGTTAGCGATTACTGCATTATTTATGAAATCTTGCAGATAGGATGTCAAAACATTGTTTCCTCGACGATTTTCTTGAGGAAAGGTTGTATGTGATACAACCGGAAGGTTTTGTCGATCCTGAAAGATGCTAATAAGTATGGAAAGCTCCAGCAATCCTTCTAAGGACTGGAGTAAGAATCTCGGAGTTGGAATATACACTTTGATGATGATCAAAGATTTTGGGTGTATACAAAGTTTATGAGAAACTTGTATTTCCAAAGAAGTGAGTGGGAGCACTATAGAATTTCTGATGAATATATGTTGTTGACATATTGTTGATCAGAAGTGACGTAGAATTTCTGGAAAGCATATAGGGTTATATGGAAAGTGTTTTTCAATGGAAAGCCTGGATTAAGCTACTTGAACATTGAGCATCAAGATCTATAAGGATAGATCAAAACGCTTAATGGTACTTTCAAATGAGCACATACCTTGACATGATCTTGAAGGTGTTCAAGATGGATCAGTCAAAGAAGGAGTTCTTGCCTGAGTTGTAAGGTATGAAGTTAAGACTTAAAGCTCGACCACGGCAGAATAGAGAGAAAGGACGAAGGTCGTCCCCTATGCTTAAGACGTAGGCTCTACAGTATGCTATGTTGTGTACCGCACCTGAAGTGTGCCTTGCCATGAGTCAGTCAAGGGGTACAAGAGTGATCCAAGAATTGATCACAGGACAGCGGTCAAAGTCATCCTTAGTAACTAGTGGATTGAGGAATTATCTCGGTTTTGGAGGTGATAAAGAGTTCGTCATAAAGGGTTACGTCGATGCAAGCTTAACACCTATCCGGATAGCTCTGAGTAGAGATACCGGATACGTATAATGGAGCAACAATTTGGAATAGCTCCAAGTAGAACAGTTATTTGGAATAGCTCCAAATGTAGCGTAGTAGTTGTATCTACAAGATGACATAGAAATTTGCGAAGTACATACGGATCTGAATGTTGCAGACCCGTTGACTAAAACCTCTCTCACAAGCAACATGATCAAACCCAGAACTCATTGAGTGTTAATCACATAGTGATGTGAACTAGATTATTGACTCTAGTAAACTCTTTGGATGTTGGTCACATGGCGATGTGAACTAGATTCTTGACTCTAGTGCAAGTGGGAGACTGTTGGAAATATGCCCTATTGGCAATAATAAATTGGTTATTATTATATTTCCTTGTTCATGATAATCGTTTATTATCCATGCTATAATTGTATTGATAGGAAACTCAGATACATGTGTGGATACATAGACAACACCATGTCCCTAGTAAGCCTCTAGTTGACTAGCTCGTTGATCAATAGATGGTTACGGTTTCCTGACCATGGACATTGGATGTCGTTGTTAACGGGATCACATCATTAGGAGAATCATGTGATGGACAAGACCCAATCCTATGCCTAGCACAAAGATCGTGTAGTTCGTATGCTAAAGCTTTTCTAATGTCAAGTATCATTTCCTTATACCATGAGATTGTGCAACTCCCGGATACCGTAGGAATGCTTTGGGTGTGCCAAACGTCACAACGTAACTGGGTGGCTATAAAGGTACACTACAGGTATTTCCGAAAGTGTCTGTTGGGTTGGCACGAATCGAGACTGGGATTTGTCACTCCGTGTGACGGAGAGGTATCTCTGGGCCCACTCGGTAGGACATCATCATATGCGCAATGTGACCAAGGAGTTGATCACGGGATGATGTGTTACGGAACGAGTAAAGAGACTTGCCGGTAACGAGATTGAACAAGGTATCGGATACCGACGATCGAATCTCGGGCAAGTGCAATACCGCTAGACAAAGGGAATTGAATACGGGATTAATTAAATCCTCGACATCGTGGTTCATCCGATGAGATCATCATGGAACATGTGGGAGCCAATATGGGTATCCAGATCCCGCTATTGGTTATTGGCCGGAGAGGTGTCTCGGTCATGTCTGCATGGTTCCCGAACCCGTAGGGTCTACACACTTAAGGTTCGGTGACGCTAGAGTTGTTATGGGAAATAGTATGTGGTTACCGAAGGTAGTTCGGAGTCCCGGATGAGATTCCGGACATCACGAGGAGTTCTGGAATGGTCCGGCGGTGAAGATCGATATATTGGACGAAGGGTATTGGAGTCCGGAAGTGTTCCGGAGGTACCAGGCTATGACCAGCATGACCGAAAGGTGTTTCGGGAGCCCCGGCAAGTGTTAGAGGGCCTCATGGGCCAAAGGGGAAGGGGCAAACCAGCCCACTAAGGGTTGGTGCACCCCCCACACCCTTTCCCACGTTACTTGGGGAGGTGGGGCGCCTCCACTTGGCTTGGGAGGCAAGCCTCCACCTGCTTGGCTTGGGGGGCAAGTCTCCCTAGGATTTCCCTAGGGAGATCCAATCTGCCTAGCCGCCGCCCCTAGGGGAAACCCTAGGGCGCCTCCCCTTCTCCCCTTGCCCCTATATATAGTGGAGGGGTGGGAGGGCAGCCGTGACCTCTTCCCTGGCGCAGCCCTCCCTCCTCCTACCTTCTCCTCCTCCTCCATGGTGCTTGGCGAAGCCCTACCGGAGAACCACGAGCTCCACCACCACCACGCCGTCGTGCTGACGGAGCTCTCCCTCAACTTCTCCTCTCCCCTTGCTGGATCAAGGAGGAGACGTCCCCGGGCTGTACGTGTGTTGAACGCGGAGGTGCCGTCCGTTCGGCACTTAGATCGGAATCAACCGCGATCTGAATCTCTACGAGTACGACTCCTTCATCCGCGTTCTTGCAACGCTTCCGCTTAGCGATCTACAAGGGTATGTAGATGCACTCTCCTTCCCCTTGTTGCTGGTCTCTCCATAGATAGATCTTGGTGATACGTAGGAAAATTTTGAATTTCTGCTACGTTCCCCAACAATTAACTCCCAGCTGAGTCAAGCGGTTATGTAACCCAGACATAGTGAGTATGCGCTCACTGACAGAACTGTTTTCCTCCATCTTACAGCTGAAGAACTTGTCGGAGACTTCATATCTCTCGACCCGAGCATGATCTTGAAAAACCATTTTCAGCTCTTCGAACATCTCATATGCTCCGTGTCTCTCAAAACGCTTTTGGAGCCCCGGTTCTAAGCTGTAAAGCATGCCGCACTGAACGAGGGAGTAATCATCAGCACGTGTCTGCCAAGCGTTCACAACGTCTTGTTCTGCAGGGAGAGCAGGTGCTTCACCTAGCGGTGCTTGTAGGACATAATCTTTCTTGGCAGCTATGAGGATGATCCTCAGGTTCCGGACCCAGTCCGTATAGTTGCTGCCATTGTCTTTCAGCTTGGTTTTCTCTAGGAACGCGTTGAAGTTGAGGACAACGTTGGCCATTTGATCTACAAGACATATTGTAAAGATTTTTAGACTAAGTTCAGGATAATTAAGTTCATCTAATCAAATTATTCAATGAACTCCCACTTAGATAGACATCCCTCCAGTCATCTAAGTATAACATGATCCCAGTTGACTAGGCCGTGTCCGATCATCACGTGAGACGGACTAGTCAACATCGGTGAACATCTTCATGTTGATCGTATCTTCTATACGACTCATGCTCGACCTTTCGGTCTTCTGTGTTTCGAGGCCATGTCTGTACATGCTAGGCTCGTCAAGTCAACCTCAGTGTTTGCATGTGTAAATCTGTCTTACACCCATTGTATGTGAACGTTGGAATCTATCACACCCGATCATCACGTGGTGCTTCGAAACAACGAACTGTCGCAACGGCGCACAGTTAGGGGAAACACTTTCTTGAAATTATTATGAGGGATCATCTTATTTACTACCGCCGTTCTAAGTAAACAAGATGTAAAAACATGATAAACATCTCATGCAATCAAATAATAGTGACATGATATGGCCAATATCATATAGCTCTTGTGATCTCCATCTTGGGGCTCCATGATCATCTTGTCACCGGCATGACACCATGATCTCCATCATCGTGTCTCCATGAAGTTGCTCGCCAACTATTACTTCTACTACTATGGCTAACACGTTTAGCAATAAAGTAAAGTAATTTACATGGCGTTTCTCAATGACACGCAGGTCATACAAAAAATAAAGACAGCTCCTATGGCTCCTGCCGGTTGTCATACTCATCGACATGCAAGTCGTGATTCCTATTACAAGAACAAGATCTCATACATCACATATATCATTCATCATTCATCACAACTTTGGCCATATCACATCACAAAACACTTGCTGCAAAAACAAGTTAGACGTCCTCTAATTGTTGTTGCAAGTTTTACGTGGCTGCAAGAGGGTTCTAGCAAGAACTTTTCTTACCTACGTTAAAGCCACAACATGATTTGTCAACTTCTATTTACCCTTCATAAGGACCCTTTTCGTCGAATCCGCTCCAACTAAAGTGGGAGAGACAGACACCCGCCAGCCACCTTATGCAACTAGTGCATGTCAGTCGGTGGAACCGGTCTCACGTAAGCGTACGTGTAAGGTTGGTCCGGGCCGCTTCATCCCACAATACCGCTGAAGCAAAATAAGACTAGTAGCGGCAAGAAAGTTGACAACATCTACGCCCACAACAAATTGTGTTCTACTCGTGCAAAGAGAACTACGCATAGACCTAGCTCATGATGCCACTATTGGGGAACATTGCAGAAAACAAAAAAAATTCCTAAGTTTTCACCAAGATCCATCTATGAGTCCATCTAGCAACGAGTGATCGGATGCATCTACATACCTTTGTAGATCGCGAGCGGAAGCGTTCAAAGAACGGGGATGAGGGAGTCGTACTCGTCGTGATCCAAATCACCGGAGATCCTAGCGCTAAACGGACGGCACCTCCGCGTTCAACACACGTACGGTCAGCGTGACGTCTCCTCCTTATTGATCCAGCAAGGGGGAAGGAGAGGTTGAAGAAGATCCAGCAGCACGACGGCGTGGTGGTGGATGTAGTAGTCACCGCAGCAGGGCTTCGCCGAGCTTCTGCGAGAGGGAGAGGTGTAGCAGGGGAGAGGGAGGCGCCAAGACTTCAGGGTGCGGCTGCCCTCCCTCCCCCCCCCCCCTTTATATAGGCCCCCTTAGGGGGGTGCGCCGGCCCTAGGAGATGGGATCTCCTAGGGGTTCGGCGGCCAAGGGGCTTGAGCGCCCCCCAAGGCAAGTGGAGGCACCCCCTCCCCTAGGGTTCCCAACCCTAGGCGCATGGGGGCCCAAGGGGGGCGCACCAGCCCACTATGGGCTGGTTCCCTCCCCACTTCAGCCCATGGGGCCCTCCGGGATGGGTGGCCCCACCCGGTGGACCCCCGGGACCCTTCCGGTGGTCCCGGTACAATTGACCCCCGAAACTCTCCCGATGGCCGAAACTGCACTTCCTATATATAATTCTTCGCCTCCGGACCATTCCGGAACTCCTCATGACATCCGGGATCTCATCCGGGACTCCGAACAACTTTCGGGTTACTGCATACTCATATCTCTACAACCCAAGCGTCACCGAACCTTAAGTGTGTAGACCCTACGGGTTCGGGAGACATGTAGACATGACCGAGACGACTCTCCGGTCAATAACCAACAGCAGGATCTGGATACCCATGTTGGCTCCCACATGCTCCTCGATGATCTCATCGGATGAACCATGATGTCGAGGATTCAAGCAACCCCGTATACAATTCCCTTTGTCAATCGGTACGTTACTTCCCCGAGATTCGATCGTCGGTATCCCAATACCTCATCCAATCTCGTTACCGGCAAGTCACTTTACTCGTACCGTAATGCATGATCCCGTGACCAGACACTTGGTCACTTTGAGCTCATTATGATGATGCATTGCCGAGTGGGCCCAGAGATACCTCTCCATCATATGGAGTGACAAATCCCAGTCTTGATCCGTGTCAACCCAACAGACACTTTCGGAGATACCCGTAGTATACCTTTATAGTCACCCAGTTACGTTGTGACGTTTGGTACACCCAAATCACTCCTACGGTATCCGGCAGTTACACGATCTCATGGTCTAAGGAAAAGATACTTGACATTGGAAAAACTCTAGCAAACGAACTATACGATCTTGTGCTATGTTTAGGATTGGGTCTTGTCCATCACATCATTCTCCTAATGATGTGATCTCGTTATCAATGACATCCAATGTCCATAGTCAGGAAACCATGACTATCTGTTGATCAACGAGCTAGTCAACTAGAGGCTTACTAGGGACATGTTGGTGTCTATGCATTCACACATGTATTACGATTTCCGGATAACACAATTATAGCATGAATAAAAGACAATTATCATGAACAAGGAAATATAATAATAATCCTTTTATTATTGCCTCTAGACGTGGTCGATATCACTTCTCTCTGTATGCATATATGTTCATGACGATCTTCTGTTTCCTTCGTTTGCTTACTAGCTAGTTAGCGTGTCTAGTCCTCTCTATACGTATGTATAGTACGTAGCGTCGACCAAGCACGGACATAAGAGAGGACACTTCTCTCTATTAATTATAGCTAGCTAACACAATATATGAAACACCTAAATTAAACCCCCAAAACCCCCAAACCCCCCCTCCCTTTCAAAAAAACAAAAACCCCAGCCACAGAAATGCTGACGCGTGGATGCCTATTGGTCCCGGTTGGTGCCACCAACCGGGACCAAAGGGTCTCCTGCCTGGGCTCCGCGCACAGGCCACATGGAGGCCCATCTGTCCCGGTTCTGGATTGAACCGGAACTAAAGGGACAGGGCATTAGTACCGACCCTTTAGTCCCGGTTCAGAAAAACCGGGACAAAAGGCCCTTACGAACCGGGACAACAGGCCCTTTTTCTACCAGTGAATGGTGGACTGGGATACCTGTCATATAATAATTTTAAGCAAAGGGTAGATTTTTTATCGGACTTTTGTGTGGTGGGGTGTATGTGCGCGCGCCGGGGTAGCAGTGGGGGGAGGGGAGGGGGTAAAGATACCAGAGTACCTTTTGATACGTTCGCAAGGACAGTAGATACTCTTGATGACAGCAATAATTATCTCCCAACCAATTCAAGTGATATATAGTAGCTGTAGACTACCAGTTCCATACAGCAATAGCAAGAAAATAAAGTTCCATACTAGACTGAAGAAAAACATATCGGAGCAAGCGATGCAAGACTGAACGTGCAATGGATGAATCTTCAGGGTTCAGGGTTAGAACGAATCGAAGAATAATTCTGCCTAAATTCAAACCAGGGCATCATATTTGCTCCTCGAGAGTCGTGGTGGTATGTGCCCTTGTATGGATTGACTAGATGGAGAAACAATATTGACCATGAATCTCATATGAAACACACGCTTTAATTTTTGAGGGAAAAACGGTGGGAAGGATCCTCACCCTGAAAATCACGCGCTTTGTGAACGTGTATATCAGTGACAAAAGCCACAAAGGTGGTCAAATTTCGGTGGACCTGATTACATCTGCGACGGCTTTCCAAAAGAGAGCAACGGCATCCGTTCTTTGCTAGCCGACCCAAATCAACAGCTTTCATAGCCCTCAAACAAAATATCAACAGCTTTCGCGTGCGTCCAACTCCAATCATGGGTCCGCCGTCCGCATCGTGAAGCGCAAAATATTGTTCAGAGAACCTCTACCAAGGTTTTTTGTTTGTAGGAATCAGGATGACAACAGTGAGCATGCAAGGTCTTCATATAGGAAGAAACTTTTTATTTAAGTCATATATGAAGAATCTAGGCCGGGCATCTCCAACAGCGACCCGCAAATTTTCTCCCGCATCCATCCACGGACACGGATGGGGACACGGATGCGGGAGGACGTCATCCAACACTTCCCGCATACATTTCAACATATGAACTAAATGGACGAAATTAGTATAAACACGGCAGATTTCATATAAATCTAACGTCATTCATGCAAACACGGCAGATTTTCATTATATTTCAAACATTTAGAACAAAAAAAACTACGGTGGCCACCGGCGTCCAAACCCTTGTTTTTTCCTTCCTGGGACCGCCTCCTCCATCCACCGTCTCCATGAGCACCGGCGATAAGACCGATGACGTGAAGCTGCGACCTCCGACGAGGAAGAGTAGTAGAACACGGGGGACGGACGGGAGCACATGGGACACAATGCACTGCCGCCTCCCGTGCCCTACTCACCCTCGGAGGAGTCCGCGCCTTGTCCATCGCCGGTGGATATGAGGTCCATGATGGAAATGGTGGCGCTCGCGCTGTCGTCTTCCTACATGGACGCCTGATAGTTCATCAACGGCATGTAAGAGGTGCAGCTGGCCTTGTTCTCCTCCACGATCGCATGTAGTGGCTGCTTCCTGGCAAGCGGTGGTTTGAGCGCGGACTGCCTCGTAGATCGCACGCTACTCTGCGACGTAGTTGGGGTTCGCCACGGCCGGGGCCGTCATGACCTCCTCACTCGCCGTCGATTTGGCCCTCCGCTAGCCGGTGCTGCTCAGAAGAAACAAGTTGCACCGATGTTCCCCCTGCATCTGCTGGAATGTCGACATAGGCGCCGGCGCAGGCTGCACCTCCGTCATGGCGGCGTGGTAGCCTGCTCCATGGTGAAACTGGCGTGCACAGGCGTGCTCTAGCGCGGTGTCGTCGGAGCCCGTCTCCATCGTGGGGTCACACTCGTCATCGGAGACCTCGAGCGAGTTGGCCGGCAAGCCGGCCTTTATCCTCTTGGCACAGCGGCTCTGCCAAGCGGCCGCAAAGGCGGCCACCTTGTGCTTCATCTCTATGGAAAGACTCTCCCACAGAGCTTCGCCTCCTGCATTCATGGTAGATGCGGTGCAAGCAAGGAGGATGTGGAGCGGCTTGTGTAGTGGCGTGAAGTTACCCAGGTGTGGCCGCTTTTAAATGGTGGATTCCGGTGAGGCTAGGCGTTCGGGTGCATCAATGCGCGGCGCCGAAGTGGGTTTTTCAACCGGCGAGCCATCTTAATGGCAATATAAGGACGGACAGGGCACTATAGGGGCGTGGTAGATATCCATTCTGTCCCATCCAGTAATGCGTCTTCGGCATTAAACAGGCGCGGACACCGAAGACTCGTCGCGGGTAGTGTCCTCGACCGGCGTGCCGCTTCAATGGAGGAGCTAGTGAGAGGTCTAGTCCGCTCTAGGCCGGTTTCAATGTGGAGTGGCCGCTCTATGCTGGTATGGATGCAGGCAGCTGGCGACGGGAGGAACACGCGCGGACGAGGGAGGATGATTTTGGATGGGTCAGGATGGTCAGAAGTGGGTGTGAATGTAGTCCGTATGTCCACAAAGCCCCTCGCATTTGTCTCCGTTTGCGGAAAAAAGTGCATATGTACTATTCCGTGGACCGATACAGGACCACCTTGGACAGCACAATACGTCCAAACCAGGCGGTCCATACGGATACGGGTAGTTTGAGGGTCGGAGCTGCCCTAACTAGGATTATTGATTTACTCACTCTACATCCGTACCCAATTCTCAACCAAACAGCACCACGGGTATAGTTTTTTTAGTTCTTTTTATTAAATATAAGGTGCACTTCCTTAGTCTCTTACGTGCCTAGAGGTAAGACATACTTGTAATCCTGACCGTCCGGTGGACAAGGATAGCATTGTACTTCGTAAAATTTTATTATGCTGCTGTATTTAGGATGTTATATGTCACCCATTAGATCATATAAAAAGTTAACAGTCTATACCGATTTGGGGCATTGTAAAATTTCACATCGTTCTTAGACAGAGTTTGTGAGTGCACATGTCTAGCGTGTACCGTATACTGGACAAGCGCCCACACACTTCAGTTGCATTATCTTTTAGAGAGAAGACCAGTTGAGTCTATTGATTAGCAAGCCAAACATCATTTGCATTGTAATTTCAGCAACTTGAAACTAGCTAGCATAGTCCCTCGTATCAGCACCAAAGAACCACTTAGCTAGTTGCACTATTAATAGAAGGAAAGTGAGAAGCAAATGCTTAGTTTGTGCTTCTCACCCGCAAAAAAAGTTTGTGCTTCTAAAATTATGTATGGTGTGCTAAATAGGAAATACCTGATGGAGCTGGAGCTCCTTGGAGCCCTTTATTTGAAAAGAAAAACAACTTTTTAAATTTTTAAGTCTCAAAAATTCTGAATAAAATACACATATACATATGGATGTATACTAGTACTTGTCTGTGAAGCTTCATGACGAAATACGTTTTCATGTGAGCTACACAAAAATGACAAATTTGCGTATTTATAACACATGTACTATTCACTATGAAATCACATGATTATTTTTTGTAGAGGCCACACAAAAATTATTTTGTGATGAAATTTTACACACACTTAATAAACATCTATAAGTACTTGTGTATTCCTTTTTTTGTAATTTAGACACTTGATTTTGGTATGTTTGAAAATAAAGGGCTCCACGGAGCCTGAGAGCAAAAAATCCACTATCATACTAAATTTTTTTTTTGAATTTTCAAACGGGGGGGTGGGGGAGGTGGAGAAGAAATCCTCCCCACCTGAATTGTATTCATTTCTTGCCTATAGGCTTTGCAGCCTAATACAAGATAGGGTTCAAGTGAACCAGAAGTACAGGGGGACAGGAAGGAGAAATAAAGCAAAAACACAAACAACACATGGCGAGGAGGGACACAACACAACATAGGGGCACCACAGGCACTCGAACTGCAGCGGCGAGCCGAGACTAAACCATGACACTACACATCGACGCCATCAAAAAGCACCGGGCAACCAAGACTGCACAACGCCGTGACACCACCTGTGTCATGGGGTACATTCGAACGGTCACGCCGGGCCGAGA
Source organism: Triticum monococcum (assembly GCA_034509565.1). Lineage (NCBI taxonomy): Eukaryota > Viridiplantae > Streptophyta > Magnoliopsida > Poales > Poaceae > Triticum > Triticum monococcum. Next base: position 618,493,963 of record CM067846.1, read on the forward strand.
CGACGCCACGGCACCTGTGTGCCACCGGTGTAGTCGGAAGGCATCGCCAGGCATAGAACTCCACAGAGCACACACAAAACATCACAACAAGGGGCACCACAGGCGCTCAAACTGCAGCTACGAGCCGAGACTAAACCATGACACTGTGTCATCGATGCAGTCAAAAAGCATCGGGCAACCAAGACTGCACAACGCCGCGACACCACCTGTGTCATGGGGTACATTCAAACGGTCACGCCGGGCTGAGACGACGCCACGGCACCTGCGTGCCACCGGCGTAGTCGAAGGGCATCACCAAGCATAGAACTCCGCAAAGCACACCCAAAACATCACAAGACCGGGGGATGAAGACAACGCCATCAAGATGGAAACGACGGGAAGCGTCGTCGCTGTCTCGGCCAGCAGAAGGCTTGACCAAGGATTTCACCCCATCCCCGGTCAAGTCTGCCACGCGACAAGTCACAGAGCAGCCGCCAATACCGTCGGGTAGCGCTGAAATGGCGGTCCCAGATCCAGGTGAATCCAACAAGCGGAGCGACGCCGGCAGGCACCCTTGACGCCGAGGGCACCAGTGAGGACCACCGGTGCGGTGCCCCCAGCGGAAAAGCCACGAACAGCGGCAGCCCATAGGGGGGAACTAGGAGGTGGAGGGCTCCAGAGCCGCAGGAGCCACGACGCCACCTTCGTTGGCGAGCACGCGTAGAAGCACAACGATGATGGAACAGGGAGCGGTGGAGGTGGGAGACGTGGTGGCAGAATAGCAGTCGGCGACGGCAAGCGGATGAGGGCGGGAGGCGGCAGAGCCCGACGCAAGGACGCAAAGCAGGGGGCGGGTGCAGCACCCGGAGCAGCAGAAACGGCAGATGGGACCTCCGCCGAGGCAGCCACGAGGACCGGCCCCCACAGCCGCCCGAGGGCGCCGGGAGCCCGCAAACAGCGGCGCACCAGCCGGATCTGAAGGGATGGCGATGACCAACACCAGGGGAGCAACCGAAAGGAAGCCCGACCCCAGATATGGCGGGGCTTGATGCGGAAGAGGGCGGGCATCAAGGGCAGCACACGCGCGGGGCGGATCCCGCCGCTGCCAGCCGTCACCGGGCTTTGCCGGACGTCGTATTTGCTGTCGGCGGCGGGGGCGGTGGCTGGTGGAGGGGATGTGCCGGCAGCCGACGGGGTGCCCGCCTGAGTCGCCTCGGAGAGACGACACGGCGGGGGGGGGGGGGACAATATATATAGTTATAGTTATCGGAACGACTGTGTGTTTAATAGAATAAACATTCAAAAAAATTGCAGGGCCTTATGGCTTTTGGTTGCAACCGATGGGAGACAATACATAGCACGGGATACGTACAACTGGTTTGGATGACGGTCCAATAATAGAATATGTTTATAGGCATTTTGTCTTATTTGTGTCGGTTGTGGCATTTTGTCATTGATTTTTGCTTTATTTCTACTGGTTCGTGATACTTTAGCACTTGGTTCATTTTAATAAATAACTATCTTTTGATGTAGAGGCCGAAGTAATCCTCCTTTTAGAGAAAAATATATAGTTATAGGTCAGATTTCTCTTTGCTACAGGTTATCTAGAAACTCGGGGGCTCTCCAACCCTAGGGCCGCCGTCGTCCTCTCCTTCTCCCCTCCTCGCGCCGCCGCCGGGCGACGCCGCCGGGTGAAACCCGCGTGGCAGACGGCGGCGGCGGGGGGACTCCCTCTCCCGACTCCCCTTCCTCCGCGGGCGGCGGATCTAGGCGGCAGGCGGCGGTGTCCTGCGGTGCTCGCAGTTTGGCGCGAGGTGGCAGGCCTCGGCGAGCGGCGGCGGGGCACGCGGCACGCGGCGGCGAGCCTCGGCAGGTGGTGGCGGCTGCGCGCGGGGCTGATTCCGGGGCGGCGGCACGGGCATGGATCCATCGCGGATCTGATCCTGCGGGTGCGGTCTCGGCTTCCCCTGCTCGGCCGGCGGGTCTCGGTGGGGGGCTTCTCCTTGCTGAGATCTAGCAACGGGATCATCCAGATCCCGGCAAGGATGGCGGCGACCCGTGCACGAGGGATGGAGGTCTTCGATCAGATCCGGGTGAAAACCTGCTATTGGCGATTGCCAAGACCGGCGATGGCGACGCTGTCTGCGTCGTTCCCTTCCTGAAGGCATCGTCGTGGAGAAGTTCAAGGCCACTCTCTGCTACCTCCGGGGGAAACCCTAGATCAGTAGATCGGATGACGGCGGCTCTCTGGTGTCGTTTCCCCCCTGGGGGCGTCATTCTTGGAGGTGCACACGGGCTCGAGGGACTAGAGGACGGCGACTTTGGTGGAGCGGTGCTTCATCTTACACATTGATGGTGGCGGATCTCGGCGGCGTGGCGCTATGGAGACTCGGCGTCTGATGCGCGGAGATGGACTCGTGCAGGAGGTGGAAGCTGTCTGGCGTCATGGTGGCGTTGATGGCAGATAGGCCTGGCAAGGTCGGTGCAGCAGTACAGCTCTGAAGATGGATTGATGGCAGGCGGCTGCGGCGGCCTCATACCCGGCAGGGGTCCTGGTTGAGAAGCATGCCGGACTGGTGGGTGCTCATACCAGGCAGGCGTCCTGGGTGGGACCTCAAGTCTTTAGATGTTTAGGTTTGGCTGCGTGGTCTGTTTGGTATTAGGCTCAGACTTTCAGCGCCCCTACATCAACTGGATAGGGATAGCGACACTTGTTGCTTGTTTTGGTGGCTTTAGACTTATTGTTGTATGACTCTGTACGGTCTTGTGTCAATAATTAATAAAATGGCCGTATGTATCGCACAAATGCAGGGGCCGGGGGTCGTCCTTCTTTTCTAAAAAAAATAGGTTATCTAGCAATCTACATACTAGCTTCGTTTGTAGTCTATTCTTTAGCGATCTGAAACCAACAAGTGTTTATAGCCGTGTGTACGCAGATGGAACAGAAGGACAAGGATGTTTTTGCCCGACATGGTTGGAGGCTTAGTCTGAGCCCCCCCTCCCCCTCGCCTTAGTTATTGTAGTCTCAGACAACTTTGTTTTTGTCAGCGTTATTTAGAGTGTGTGTGGTTGTGTGTGTATCTTTGCCACGTAGAGAATGGATGTGAACTTGTTTTGATTGTATTCCACTGATGCGACATTTTGAGTCAAAAAACACCCTTTTTTGAAATTTTTGTGGGTCATAATTAAACAACTAACTATTCAAGCGATAAAACCCACAAACTTGATGTCAAACATCTTATTATAATCTACCGCAATGCTATCACGGTCTAAGACATCCCGACCTTATATAAGCAAGCTAAAACACTTCACTACTATTTTTCACAAATTGTACAATAAAACGGTTCTAAGAGTCAATTCGATTGGAAAGTTAAACTGCATGACCTTCTTTTTTATGGATTTGACGATCAAGGTATTGGTTGCATCATTTCTAGGAACTAATCTTTTGAGGACTATGGTACTTGCACAAACTAATACATTATTGGATTATATTTATATGAAATGAGGTTAAGGTGACTAACACTATTTGACTGTATGTGCAATTGCATACTTCTTTAAAGTTATACCACCTCCGTAAGATGAGTATTCAATTAGTGCATTTATTACTAGAAGTATAATTATGTTGGTACGTTCGATTAATAACTCTTTGCTTACATTTTTAATATGAGAAGCTGTTAAATTAATTCAGTTTTGGACACTATGTTTATCTATGTTTATGTCTAAACACTGATGAAGAAAAGAGATATAGCATATAAACATTATTATTTTTTCCTGTAAGACATTTCATTTGGAAAATTCAGTGAACTAAGGATCTGAAGAGTCCTCTCAGTTGGAATGTCTCATTTGGTTCGCACTTCTCTGGCGGCTAATACCACACCCCAAAGATCTAGGTTGGGAAGATTGGAAGAATGACGTAGTGCAACACAATTCGGAGTGTACAACAGTTTCAGCAGCAGAGGCATTATGCACACTAAAGCTAAAGAGTGCACCAAAGCGACAACTTTATAAAATTTCCATCATTATCTCTATCAAGCATAGCACATTAGATAAGCTCAATTATGCATTGCTGGAAACCTTTTTTTTCTGGAAAGCCAATCATTAATTTTGTGTGGCATATGTGTGATCGGACAGCTTGCATACGCCAAGCAGTCATGTCTTCCTGCCTATATAAAGCACCCCATTACCAAGCTTACAATTCAGGCTAAGAGTTTCAACCAACTTAGAGAGCTCTCCTCTCCAGACCTCTCCCTTCTCTCCGCCAGGAGTCTAGGGTTAGAGAGAGAGCGAGACGAGCAAAAACAATCTCTCGCCCCACTGTTATACCAAGTTCGCATCCACCTCACTGTTATACATCTTTGTATCACAATGGGTGGCCTATCCATGGAGCACCCTTGGGCATTCGCCTTCGGCCTACTAGGTATATTATTCTCACCACGAACAACAGATGCCCAACAATTACCCCTTGTATTATCATAGTTTCTTATTACAGCTACTATTTGTTAGTGCAGTACTAGTAGACTACTTTGTGTCGTTTGAGATCACCCTTTTGCAGCCTCTATCTATATATCTTATCTTTGCCACTGATTGATTAATTGATGGGTAGTCTAGTACTAGCTGTAGTGACATCTAGCTCAGTGCCCAAAACCCCAAAAGAAACAACAACAAAGCAAATTGCTTATGTTTTTTCGAAAAGGATAAAGCGCATAAAAGAAAGATGTAAATGTGTCATACAATTATCACAACTCATCGCTAACTTTGCTAAACTTTGTGCCTTGCAGGCAACGTGATCTCTTTCTCAAGCCTCCTGGCCCCGATGTAAGCGACTGTCTATGTTGGTTTTTGTTTCATTTGATCCTGTTAATTGATACGTTCTCCCATAATAACTAACTAATGTACTCACAAAAATAAAATATTAGACCAACATTCTACCGGATCTTCAAGAGCAAATCCACGGAGGGGTTCCAGTCGGTGCCCTACGTCGTGGCCCTGTTCAGCGCGATGCTGTGGATCTTCTACGCACTGGTCAAGACCGGTGAGGGCCTCCTCATCAGCATCAACGCTGCCGGCTGCGTCATCGAGACCGTCTACATCGTCATGTACCTCGTGTACGCCCCTAGGAAGGCCAAGATTTTCACAGCAAAGATCGTCGTCCTCCTCAACATCACCGGCTTCGGGCTCATCTTCCTCCTCACCCTCTTCGCCTTCCACGGTGAGACACGCGTCGTCTCACTCGGCTGGATCTGCGTCGGCTTCTCCGTCTGCGTCTTCGTTGCCCCACTCAGCATCATCGTGAGCCCTTTTTGACCGACAAACCTCCTACTTGAGCTCATGCATGGCGGGACCTCTTGTACGTGCGTCAACTAACTTGATGTGTTCCTTTCCCCAGGGACGAGTCATCAAGACCAAGAGTGTGGAGTACATGCCCTTCACGCTCTCCCTCACGCTCACCCTCAGCGCAATCGTCTGGTTCCTCTACGGCCTGCTCATCAAGGACAAATACGTCGCGGTAACTACACAAACAACCCTTTTGGATACGCATACATACAATTCTCTCAAGCATGAGCACTGACGATTAAAATTATGTTTCCAGCTCCCAAACATCCTTGGCTTCACCTTCGGGGTGATCCAGATGGTCCTCTACGTGTTCTACATGAACAAGACGCCGGTGGCAAGCGAGGTCAAGGAGGGGAAAGAGGCATGGAAGGCGCCCGCAGAGGACCACGTCGTCGTGATCAACGTCGGCAAGACGGACAAGAGCTCGTGCGCCGAGGTGCGCCCGGTCACCGAGATGGCCAGCGCCGTCGACGTCCCCAGGAGATGCGCTGCTGAGGCGGCGGCGGCGCCGGGGGTGGACTTTGCCCGTTCTGTCGACGTGGTCTAGATTCACGCACGCATGCAGGCATGCATGGCTCATGCATGAGCCGAGCAACCGTTAATATTCGTACAACTTTATTTTCTTTTCCAAGAAAAAATAATATTCGCACCACGGTCTGCAGGTGCATGTACCTATTGTATGTAAAACAAACTACGTATGATGATTCGGCGTGGGTCGTAGCTAGGATTGGCAGCCCACTTATTCTATGATGTGTTTATAGACCACGCTCCAGCCCATAAAGTTCCCAAAGATGTTTAATGAATTTATCAATCGAAATTATATATATATATATATATACTACTATCTATAAAAAAAGAGGAATTCTTTTTTATTCCCTAGTTTCATGTTTGTGATATACTGTATATATTTTACCTCATTTAGCAAAATTCTCTGTTTTTACCTTTTTTGTGAAATTCACAATTTTTACCAAATTAGTGAAACCTACAAAACAAATTACCTCCTTCTATTTATTTTCTCATTCTCTGCTGATTGTAGATGCCACGTTCGCGGTCTAGTTAATTAGTACCATGAGTTTTTTCTGGTTTACTCCATTTTTTTATGACCGAACTGAACCCAAAAACGGTGCTTGACTACGGCAGGGAACTCCCTCGATCGGCCGGGCTCAGATCCAGCCACTATGCCAGGCAGGTAGTTTTTTCGGTGTTTGACTACGGCAGGGAACTCCCGCTGATTGCTTTTGTTTTTTTAATCTAGGGGTGTATGTGTTATTTTTTTTGTTAAATCAATTCCTTACAATCTGGCCCCACTTGTAAGAAAGTGATTAAACGGATCAAATCATCCGATCAGTGCTTTTTGCAATGACTTAACAGATTTTTCGGTGTTTTTTGCAACAGATTAACGAGTTGGTCGTTTCCTGCAAACCTAGCCGCAAATGTGGTGGTTTCTTGCAATTGACTCGTTGTTGCTCGATCCGGCTGACCCGGTGCTCCTCTTCCACAAACACGGGAGGGAAGGCGGAGCTGACATCAATTGAGACCTTGAGGTCCGCGCAAACTGGTGAGGCAGCTGGCGAAGACGAGCGTGTATTGGCCGGCTCGGAGACGCAAAAAAAACATGGATGGAGGAGTAGCGGGCAACCTCGACGTCCGTGGAGTTGGAGGGCGGGCTGAGGCGGTCGAAGGAGTAGACGAGCTTGACGAGGTTAGAGCATGGTTAATGGTATAGCCAACTGGTGGCTATAAGCCATTGTCATGTCATCTATAGCCCATTTTATAGCCAATATGTACAATAGTTGATTGAAAGAGTGTACTACCTTTTTATTATATGACCCACCTTTCACTCTCACAAAGTGCCTAGGAGCACGTGCTAGAGCTGGCTCTTCATCAAGAGCCCGCTTACCTTCTCTCTTCTCTTTTCTTTCCTCCAACTAAGCAAGAATATACTAGTTTATTTCTTATAGCCAGCTGACTCTGCTCTATTATAATTGCTCTTAGATTGGAGCTTGGGAGGATGCGGAGCTAGGTGGAGAGGAAGAAGCCAAACTGGGAGAGGTCGATGTCAGGCGCATCCTGTCTGAGGTGACTGGCAATACCACCGTAAAGTTTGAAATAAATTCAGAAAATATGCAAGCACAGGTGTAAATTGTAGGACTTAAACCTGGATGGATTGGTTTTTTTTTCCTTTGGCGGATGGATTGGATGGATTGGTTCCACCACAAGAAACCGAATGGAGTATCTAGTTAGACTCGGTTTGTGGTAGTTTTTATCATCATGAAGCTTAATTATGAATTTTTTTAATGAAATCTTCATAGTTTGTCGTATTTTATTTTTGCTGGAATAAATATATGTGATATTCTGAAACTTACCTGGCAAGCTAAATTTGTGTGATTCTTTTAGTACTTGCTGCTAGGCTAAATCGTAAATCCTGACAAGATTGTACACCGGTGGTTGCACATTGAGATTCTATTTTCTTTTCTTCAATGGTCATAAAAATCCTTAGTCCTTAACCTCTAGCCGTTGGGTGGGCATCCAAGGGCACACATCCATCAAGTGTAAAATAAGGTGAAGATGGGTCATGCTTTCTTTTTAGGAAGGCCACCACGGCAAGCTTTATTGATGATCAAGCAAGAGTTGCATCGTCCACGAGATTACGAACGACAGAGCCAGGGGGATTTAGAAACAATATCCTATCCGATCCTACGAGCTGTCTCAGACGTCGCCTCCCCGCAAGTTGGATCCCGTCTTATTTCCATCGGGGGTCTACTTTTGTACTACATCTACTCGCCACTTTTAATTTCTTTCTATCATTTCCCGCACTAGCTGCATGATGTCATCGGATCGGATCAAAAGGGTTTCTGCGCCATCTTAGCTCGTATGCAAATGGATGACGTGTATAGCATTAGTTCCATGTAATATCTATGCGTGGTCCAGCACTCACTGGTAAGTAGTTAGGCACGTAGCCTGAGATTTGTGTACATGACTTTGCCAAAAAAGAGAGCTTGCTTTGTGTACATGATATACACGTGTGAGCTTTCTCTTTATCGCCTGCGCCGCGACATTTGCAGCTTAGGCGCCACCACGTAGAAGACGTGTATAGAGACCTTCATCTTTTTTACCAATCATCAAGCTTTGTTTGCCCACCAAGTACGCCACGTGGCGTCTTCAGTTTCCTCAGGGGTGGTGCATGCAGCGACGTAAAGTACGTGGGGTGAGCAATCATTCATGCATAAAAAGAGCTTTGGTGCAGCTACAACAAGGACGTCGCTGGTGCAATGTATTAAGATACACCAAGTATTTGAAGGTCACACGGTTGGATTGACGCCTTTCAATCCGTGCTTTTGTTGTAGCTTTCGTTGCGCTTATTATTGCCAAAACAAGATAGCTTAATTAGTGCGGCTTTGTCAGGATCTTGATTGTGCCATGTAATACTAGCTGTTATGCTAATTGATTAGCACCAACTTGTCACAATCTCAACTCTATCATCAACACTTTTACATTTAACATGTTAAATCGACCGGGGTGCAGAATAAGTCAACTTTACTTTTCATAATAATCTCAACTCTGGAGTAATTTTTACATATGGACTGAGTTTGAGGGCTCGCAGGCAGGCGGGACATATGCAGATAATTTGGTTCGGTTGGATAGGTTTTTCCTTCTGTCCTGTCTGAGCACTGTCTAGGTTGTCCGCTAAGACAAATAGGGAGGTAGTGGGGATCCGAGTAGAGGTGCTCTTAAGAAAATATCAAAGCTTCTTCAGTAGCAGTGTAAGAGCATCTACCTAAAGTCTAAGAGTCTTGTTCATGTGAGTGCTTAAAATTTTTGGGAGCATTTTTGTGCATGTGTTGTAATAGATTACCTAAAATTGGATTGTGCGAGTTAAATACCTGGTAGGACCAAGGTTTTGGATTCCGAATGAAACATTTTTCTCGAGGGGGGGGGGGGGGGGTGGTAAACTCGGTTACCACGAAATACCGAAAAAAAATTGAGCGAAATTTAAAATTGAAATTTGAATTCAAATTTTTTTCAGACCAGAATACATAAGTTTGGAACACCGAATGTACTGTGCACTTGTACTAGCGCAGTGGTAAACGAGTATGCTCCACTCACGCACATGCAGGTCGCGAGTTCGACCCTTGCACGCGTGGCTGACCTCGAACACATGACGTGCTGTTGCTGGACAACGATCCTTACCACTAGGACACGAATAAAATTGTGTTTGAGCTAGAGCTATGCGTCATTTAACTAGACATTATGAGTTTAAATTTAAAAAATTCAAAAAGTTCAAAAAAATTTGCTCGAGATACAGAATTATCGTGGCGTACCGGGAAACGCGGTTACCGGGCGGTAACCGAATTTACCTCTCGGTACCCAAAACCATGGGTAGGACACCACTGTGGACGTCGTGACATCTTTGGTTCCCTTGCTTCATCCCCAATACCCTGCTCCTCGGCACTACTCACGTATGTACCACCCTCCATCTACCAGTATTTACTCTTTTGCGTCAATATATTTTGTTTCGAATGTAGTTAAATATAAAGTTCTAGAGAACCAGTAGGAGACTATAGGAGCACTGACCTTTTTGAGCTCTCTCACGAAGAGAGGCATGAAATATTTTCTCTGGGAATGGAGTAAAGTTTGTTTATGTCACATTAGGAACCTCAGGAGCACTGGTAACCAAGGCCCAAGATGGTATGGTGACTAATCAGGCCTACTTGCTCGCTTTGAGCGCGTCTTAGCTATTACTAGCTACGTGCGCAAATTATATCCTTTTTTAGGATCATGCAAATTATATCTTGTCGTGGTGAGGGGGAAGCATACGTCTCGCTCACTGCAACACCAAATGATGCGTCACCTCAAAGAGGTTGTAGTAGCCGGCCAATTAGTTGTAAAAACTTTCTATGTCGCATCATTAGTTTTATTCATTCATGTGTTTATTTCGGTTTTTTTTCCTTTCTATGTCTTTCTTAACTTCTGGTTTACACAAACTTTTTTATAAAAAGAAAAATACATAGAAGTAAAAACTTGTTCACCGCACATTCAAAAATATGTTCATGAAATGTAAATATTTGTAAGCATTCTCCAAAAAGATCATGTCACTCAAAAAATTGTATCAATAAAAATTGCTCACAAGTTTACAGAATATGTTCATGGCTTAAATTATGTCAATAAAAATGTAAAGCATTGCTCATGTAATTTGTAAAAAAAATTGTACCACTCAAAAAAACTATCCATGAATTAAGAAACATTGTGCATTCAAAAATAAGTATCATGACATTTTCAGATATGTTCATGAAATGTAAAAAATTGTTTGGCCAATTTTAGACAAATGGTGATAACAAATAAAATATGCTCCATGCGATTTAAAAAATTTGTAACACATAACAAAATATTACATGTTTTTGAAAATGTTTGTGACATTGTTGAAAAAAATAAATTTTAAAATGTGCACCATGTCTTCAAAAAATGGTCAATGTGCATTTTGCTATTTTTCAATATGTAATTGTATTCATCATATATACATAAAAATTTTAATGTGCATTTAGAAAATTAGGCACAAGTTTGAAAATAAAAAATCAAAAGAAAAATAAGAAACAAAACCAAAACTGTAGAAAAACGAAATTAATAGAAAATAAAAAATAATAAGGTATACATACGAAACCCAAAACAAAAATACAAAAAATAGGCCTAATAGTCCACGTGGGCGAGCCAGGAGCAGGGTTGGGCCTATAGTTGTGCACAAAATTTGGGGCGTCCAAAATTTTTCCATGGGCTTAGTACCGAAATCACTAGTTAAGGAGTACTTATTGCAAAGATCACTCCAACTCCCCAGGTTGTGACAAGTAGGGCACATCCAGCGTGTCACTTGTCGCAACCTGAGAGTTTTTCCTTTTTTCGTAGATTTATTTATTTAAAACGTTTCATCTCTCAAACCATGCGTTCAAATCTCAAACTGCTTTCATCGTTGGATTCCTCGCGTCGAGATATTCAAAACTAGATCATATGTTAATAGATTTTGATGAACTTTTTTCATAAAATAACCGACCAAAAAAATCGGACGAAAAAACCGAATCGGGAATACGGGTTTTTTTCCTTTCCGAAGAGGCACGCCCGTGCCTCTCATGAAATCACAACCGTGCCTCTCGCGGAAGCAAAATCGTGACTCTCATGGAAGGAAAAAAGAAGAGAAAATGTGTTTTTTATGTCCGAGGAAGCACAGCCATGACTCTCGCAAAAGCACAACCGTGCCTCTCGCGGAAGCAAAACCGTGACTCTCGCGAAAGAGAAAAAAATAGAAAACACGTTTTTTTCGTTTCCGAGAGGCACGGCCGTGACTCTCGCGAAAGCACAACCGTGCCTCCCGCGGAAGCAAAACTGTGACTCTCGCGAAAGAAAAAAAAAACAGAAAACGTGTTTTTCTTTTTGTTTCCGAGAGGCACGGCCGTGACTCTCGCGAAAGTACAACGGTACCTCTCGTGGAAGCAAAACCGTGACTCTCGCGAAAGGAAAAAACTGAAAATGTGTTTTTTCCGTTTCTGAGAGACACGGCCGTGACTCTCGCAAAAGTAAAAAAATGCGTTTTTGCTCGCAAAAAACTTTTTTTCGAAATATTTTTTTGGTCGAAAAGCTAAGAAAAATCGATGAAAAACCAAAACATTGAAAAAAAACGTACAAATAGCCGAAAACGCGTGCGGAAAAAAAATCCAAAGAGAGCGTCCAAAACGCGCACATGGCGAATGGCTGAGAGCGCGCCAAGTGATACTGATCGTTGCCAGGCTCCCGAAGAAGCGCTCGTTAACTGGTGGTTCCCGCCTAATACGTATTTAGATATTCCTGGGCGCTGGGCCTCGCATGGTGTTGGGCCGCAGCCCTTCCGTGTGAGTCGAGGTCGAGCGGCCACTACTCGATCGATCGGAAACGCCCCCCAAAAAAAAAGATCGATCGGAAACGGTATCGATCGCAGCATGCACTCCTCAAGCACAGGAAACGGGATCGTCGATCGAAAAGCGCTCGCGTCGTTACAGCCTAGGATACAGGATTGTCGATTGCAAAAGCACTCGTCGTTACAGCCTAGGAATCGGGATTGTCGATTGCAAAAGCACTCGTAGTTACAGCCTACTAGGACACTTGATCGTCAATCGATCGGCCATAGTCCTTGGGCTGCTGCTCGATTGGAAACGGGGTCGTCGGATCAATTGGCGGCAGTTCCAGACGCCTGCAGGGCACCGGCGGCAAGCGACCCGAGCACACGGGCGAGAGGATTGACAAGGGCACGCAACGACAGCTCTCACGGCTTCGCTCTTGCGAGTGCTTCATGGCTTCAAAACAGGTAGCCTGCCCTTGGTGAGCCCTCCTTTCTCATTAACTTCTGCCCTTACTCTTGATTCCTAACTAATGTTTAGCAAGGATCGTTAGAAATCGATAATTGCTTCCTCGGTTAATGACCGCAGTATAGCAGTTCAATTGGACTGGACACGAGACTAGATGATTTAGAGCATTCATCTAATCGCCAAATATTGATGTATAATCTTTAATTGATATCTTTAATCTTAATTTATTCATGCTTTGTATATTGTATTTCAATAATACAAATATAAGTGAGATAGGGCCTCATTTTTAGGTTTAGCACAGGGCCTCGGATTTTACCGGCCCGGCCCTGGCCAGGTGAGAAGCAAAATGTACGTACCGAACCAGAAAAAATCCAGCGCACAAAACAAGAATCACGCAGGGAAGAATGAAGTATATGGACTGGCCCAGTCACAACACGGGACGGAACCTTTGAGGCTAGATGGTGTTCTATCTCGCGGTAGGTGAGATATAGCACTCATGCCTAGTGAGAGCCAGGCGAGATGCAAAATCTACATGATGATTTTTCTACTATTTTTTGAATGCATGATGAACATTTTTAAAATTCATGATAACCAATATAAAATGGGTGGTGAACATCTTTTTAACACACGATAAACATTTTTATTAAAAAATTGTTCAAACTTTAAAAATATTTGCATTTTATTATAAAAGTGTTAATGTTTTTCCTTAAAGTGTTACTAATATTCTTATTTGTCAAAAATTACATAATTTTGAAAATCTAGTATATAAAACCAATTTTATATATAATGAAAAAAGCAAAATAGGAATAAAAAGGCGTGCCATTCTGTATCTTTTACCGGTTTCTTCGATTTCCAGTGATTTTCATATTATTTTTTCTCTTACATATATTTATACTCCCTATATTCCCTTATATAAGGCCACTTTGTTTTTCGTGTCAAACTTTGACTCATAATTTTGGTCAACAAAATATGGATTATATGTCATAAAAAATATATCATCAGAAAGTTTTTTGAAATGTGCATCCAATAACATACTTTTTGTGGCATATAACTCACTTTTTGTTGGTAAAATTAATGATCAAAGTTAGATATAAAAATATGAAGTGGCCTTGTATAAGGGAATGGAGGGAGTATTTCAAAATGCTCTAAGATATGTTCGGTGAATTTATATTTCTGTGACATTTGAAGAAATGGTTTATTTTAGAGCACAAATGTAGTAAGGTGATTTATAGTGGGCATCACGTTGATTTCACTCCGAAACAGGAGGAGGTTGCAACCATGTTTGTTGGGATGAAAGGATGCGTTATAAACAACTTCTGTGTCCAGCTAAAAAAAACTTCCGTGTGACCACCCAAGCCCCAAAAGACATCTTCATTGTGGCCTCCCAAGTTGTCTTGCATGTTTTTCCTAGCTCTCACATGTTCTAATGCATGATGACGTTGCCAAGGGGAAGGGAGTGATTATTTATGGTGGCCGCACGTCCGGCAAAGAACGACATAAAATACCAATCACTTGCTCACGTCCTGTTGAGCACTGGAGCAAGCCTCCGTTTGGCTGGGTAAAACTAAACATGGATGGTGCATGGAAGGAACAGGAGGAAACAGGAGGTGCTGGGATAATACTTCGTGATCATACAGGTGCCGTCATTTTCGCTTCTTGCCGGTTCATCTGCTGTACGAACGCCCTCGAGGCAGAGATGGCGACGCTCATGGAGGGATTGACTCTGGCTATGGAGCGGAGCCCGGACAGGTTGATAGTGGAGACGAACTGCTCGACGGCGGCTCACATGATCAGGGACACCGAAACCAACAAGGCTACATCCTAGCTGTCCGGCCACATGAAATAGCGGTGATTAAACGAGAGCAGAATAAAGCTAGCCACGCTCTCGCACAAATGGGCCGTTTACTGTCCAAAACTGCTGTTTGGCTTCATTGTGCCCCTGACGAGGTTGACATCTTATGTCAATAGGATTGTAATGACTCTGATTAAGTAATGAAAGGTTCGTTATGCGCAAAAAAAGAAAACAACACTCATAAAAGTGCGAGATTCCATCCAAAGCTCCTCGTTGAAACTGTAGAACACTAGAATCAGTTGATGCCCGTTCGTTTTTGTTTTTAATTTTGACCGAGCAATTCGTCCCCTTTTGTACAACTGGGTGGCTATTGCGGAAGAGCTGGTCGACGTAGTTTTTTTTTGAACACAGTACAAACGCAAGCGCTCATATACACGTGTATACACTCACTCCTACGAACGCGTACACGCACACCCTACCCCTATGAGTATTTCCGAAAGGCTGAGCCGGCATATCATCTTAAAATTTACGAAGTCACCGTAGGCACCTCGTCGTCGACGAGAACGTCTCCTCCCACTAAATGCGCATCGCCGAAAATCCTGAAATAAACCCAGGAATAAATGCGAGCATCAGGATTTGAACCCTGATGGGCTGGGGATACCACAGTCCCTCTAACCATCCAACCATAGATTGGTTCGCCGTGGTCGACATAGTTAGGTCATGGTCGATCTAGTTAACACAGGCTCCTTAAAAAACATGTATATAGTACTCCCTCTGTAAACTAATATAAGAGTGTTTATGTCACTACTTTAGTGATCTAAATGCTTTTATATTAGTTTAGAGAGGGAGTAATAAAATACTGACAATATAGTACTCCCTTTGGGGCCATGCTAGGCGTCGGCCGGCGGATAACTAGAAAATATCCGCCGCCTCGCTAGCTGTTGGATGGGCGCGAGGATGTCCATCCGATCTACCTATCCACGAGCGTCATCTTCCTTTCACAACAAGAGGGGTGTTGCAGAACAAGCCCCGCAACAGAATGCTTGTTGCAAAACGTCGGAGCCGCTATTTACCTTTCTGAAACATGGTCTGTGTTGCAGATTTTTTTTGCAAAGGAGGTCTTGTTGCAGTTTTTTTTTACAATAGAGGTTTGTTGAAAAAAAAGTCTTCATTTTTTTGCAACATATCTTATGTTTCGGGAGAAACTTCTACAACATTAGTGTTGTTGCAGAAAAATTGAGGGAAGCCTTGAGAAGTCAGGGGCACATGTCACGTGGGACACATGTAGTACGAGCGAACAGGGGTTGTGTTGTAGAGTCTTTTCATCTTCATATTTTTGTAACGTAGATGATGTTGCGTAAGGACTTTTTGCAACATGGGTGATATTGTCGAAACTTTTACAACATATGTCTAGTTGCAGATTTTTTGCAACAAAGGTCTTGTAATTTTTTTTCCTTGCAACAGAGGTCTTGTCGCGGAAATTTTTGTGACAAAAGTATTGTGACAGAAGTTAGAAAATTTGCAGAAGTTTTTCGCAACAAAGGTCTTGTTGCGGAATTATTATGCAACAGAGGTCTTATTGCAGAAATTTATAATCTTTTTACAACCGATGCCCGTGCGAGCTAAGGCCCTGCATCTGTTCCACGTGAGACGAGAGCGATAGGATTGTGATGCTTTTGGGGAAGGAAAGGTGGAGAACAGGCGGGGCCACATGGACACGTGGTAGGCGGTAGAGGCGGTTGGTGTTTGGGAGCAATCCATCGGTGGATGCTAATCATTTCTCCTTTGTGTACGTAGTAATAGTGGAGTTTGTTTATTCCCTAAAAAAATGCAATTTGTTTGCGGTCGATTTGGATTACGTACATAGTCGGAATCGGAAGAGCAGGAAGGAACCTTTGAACGTGACAGAACCGACCGGAGAACGGAACATGCATGCACGTAGTAGCTTGGCCCGCAATCCGTCTCTCTCTCCCACTCCCACGGCATATAAATTCCAACTTGAAAGCTCGGGCAACAGCATCCCAACGACGTACTCCCTCTGTCTTTAAAAAAGTGTACTTTTAACAAAGTTGGAGGATCAGATTATCTTAAAGTTTGATCAAGTTTGTGCAAAAATATATCAATGTTTGTGAAACCAAATAGTATATGATGAGAATATATTTTATCTTGAATCTAATACTACTAATTTGATGACATAAATGTTGATGTATTATTGTATAAATATGGTTAGATATAAAAGAGTTTGACTTTTCAACAAAATTGAAAGTACACTCTTTCAAAAACGGAGGGAGTAACCATGAACACCCCCGTAACGGCCGGGGATTGCAGTATCCGTGATCCCTCATCCATGCACACGGCGTCCTGTGAGATCGGGCGCCTGCCGGAGGAGCTACTTGTGCGCGTGATATCGCTCACCTCGCTGGTGGCCGCCAGCCATGCAGCTGCTGTCTCCCGGGCCTTTCGAGCCACCGCCGACAGCGACACCGTCTGGTCCTGCTTCATGCCACGCGAGCTTCCGCGCTTTGCCAAGAAGCAGATCTCCCCATCGACGGCGTCCAAGAAGGCGGTTTTCCAGCGCCTCTCCTGCCTGTCCTCCTTCCTCTCACGCAAGCTCATGGTACGTACTTCTTCTGTTCCAGATTACTCGTCGTGGTTTTAGTTCAAATCTGAACTAAAACCAGGGGCCGGTCATGAGATTTCGGGAGCCCGGGGCGAAACTAAAACCTTAGGGGCCCTCAACATAAACATCAAAATAACAGGCTATGAAGAAAGTATACAACAGTGCGTGTTGCAAAGACAGGTTTACTGTCATGCTTGAACTACATATGTAGGAGTATATTATTTTAGGTACCAAAAAAGGGACAGAAGACTCCAAGAATAGTCCTAAAACAATTTGCATCCTAAATGCATTGTTGAATTCAAAATTTGAATTCTCGTAATGACAATGGTAGAATCTTACCACAAATAGGAGTATATATGAGAAATTAGATAGATGAGTAAATCCATATGACTGATGTGGAAAATACTTCTTCATAACTTCAAAACTTAGGTACCTTTATATCTTCAAAATCAAATCTATGGTGACGTGGTAGTGCAAAGATACTCCCACCTAGTTATGCAAATCATTAAATCAAGAGTTAATTACCCAATTATGCCATCATTGCTCAGTTCATCTATAAACTAACGGCCGTGAGCAGCATCCGAAACTCTTTCTTGCCTTGACAATTGAGATCTATAGCACCATATGAGCATCAGTATTAAAGCACAGAACCAGAATGATCAATTGTGCAAATAGTGGAAGATGCCGTCCAGCAATACTCACCTCTATAGACGAAACACAGCAGCACCGATCCGCCGCTAATTTCCGGCGCAGACCACGTCTCTAGATCGGCCACAATCTAGGCGTGAGACGAAAAGGTGGCGCCTGCTGCGTTCGTGAGGGCGATGCACGCGTTTGGTCATTGATCTCGCGAGTGAATGCGTGAGTTATGCCGATGTATCCGATGTATCAGACTTTCCATCTACAGTTTTCGCAAAAAAAAATAGACTTTTCATCTACAATAGCTGCTACCACTTGGCCCATGGGCCAGCACGCCTAAATGCAAAATACATATTTGGGGGGCCCTCCACCTTGGGGGGCCGGGGCGGCTGCCCCCTGCCCCCCCCCCCCCCCCCCCCCCCCTCAAGGCCGGTCCTGACTAAAACCTCGACGAGTAATTTGAAATGGAGTGAGTACTACGTAGTATTACCGCCATCAAACTGCTACTGAATTTTTGCGTAAACTTATAGCTAGCTAGGTTTTTTCTTCTAATTCTTCGACCAGCACGAGAGATGTTTCCATATATGGATCCATGCACTAATAGGTCGGTGTTTTTTCTTTTCTTTTGCTGCACATATCTATATCTATATCTATACTATCATATAGTGTACGAGTTTTGAATTGTAGCAGCAACATCAATCCTAGCCGCTGGTCTCATAAATCTAATGGTTGAAACTCATCTGCTGGTTTCTAGAAAAATCGCGCTACATCTCCCCTCTTCTCGCCATGTTGCGTGTGCCAGTGCGTCATGCAAAGAGCCGAGACAGGTGTGGGGAGTGAACTTTTTTTAGCGGGTTTTATACTGCACATCGGCTAATGGCCGCAGCTAATTGCATCATTAGTCTGTGTAAATATATATCTATAGAACTAACTACACCGAATGGGAGGACCAAAGCTCAGCAGGCCATACATGTAGGTGTGGTTAACTACTGTTTTGCCATTGGACAGTTGATCGATCCGATAGATCGATTGGTCTACGTGGGTGTACGGCTGGACTACGGCATTTTTCACTGTGTGCCGTGTACTGGCTGGGAGCCATGTATGTGATACTTTAGCCTTTACGGTTCTGGTTGATACTCCCAGTGGCGGAGCTAGATGTAGACTACGCCTGGGGCTGTGCTATGTTGAGTGATAATTTTTTATGATTTTCTATGCTTTGCATGAAGAAATTACAAAGGAAGTTGTTTCTAGACCTGGAGCTATAGCCCTAGCTGCCCGAGGCCTGTCTCCGCCACTAGATACTCTGTATGTGTTCTGTGGTTGGCTGTCGTGGTTGTTATGACTCTGCCTGATGGCTTTATTTATAAAGTTGGGCTCTGGCCTTTTCTCTAAAAAAATGTAAAAGACTATCACAATACATATTTCATTAGCAGAAAATCATCACTTTATAATTCATGGTAATATTTATTGTTTGCTCTGAATTTATTGTAGAGTATCATATGAGTTTTCTTCTTCTTTTAATAGAATTATAGGAACAATATTGTCAAGACGTGCATTGCACGTCTATACATACTAGTACCTACTAGTGTACGTGTGGTGCAGCACATGAGGCTCGACAAGGCTGCCGGCGCCAAGTGCTTCATGCTTTCGGCGGAGATACTGCAGGTCACCAAGTACCGGCGCTACGTATGGGACTTGACTCCTAGCGGGGCAAATTTTCGTGTTTTGACCCTTTTCTGAAACCTATTTGAGATTTGACCCTAGTTTGAAATTTTTTCAAGATATGACCCTTTTGCTACCGCCAGAGTCCATGGCGGTAGGGTCTAACAGCCTACCGCCAGGGACTTTGGCGGTAGGAAACATCGCTACCGCCAACCGGCCGGGCTGGCGGTAGCCTGCACAACCCTACCGCCAAGGTGCTTTGCGGTAGGCACGAGCACGCACTGTGTTCAATACTTAATAGGTTTTTGGCGGTAGGGCATGCAACCCTACCGCCAGGGACCTTGGCGGTAGGCTGTTATACCCTACCGCCATGGTCCTTGGCGCTAGCAAAAGGGTCAGATCTCGAAAAAATTTCAAACTAGGGTCAAATCTCGAATAGGTTTCACAAAAGGGTCAAATCTCGAAATTTAGCCTCCTAGCGGTTTTGACTACGAAGCTCTCAATGCTAGCAAAAGGTTAAAACCGTACATTTCCATATAACGAATTCCATCTACTGCTTAATTTGTCTCACTATTATATTATTTGGAGTGGCACAAATCTTAATTATGTCTATATTTCGTGCCACATGTCGTGACATTAAGTGTGGCAAAATAGAAATCCGCGGGAAGATACACTGCAGGATGCTCTCCGAAAATGTAATATATGCCGCTTACATGGTGTTTAAGCTACACCCCACTTCATTCTATGGGTTGGATTATCCGTTCCAGGAGGCTTCAGTTAGCGTAGGAGAGGGACGCGAATCAGTCTTGCAAGTTTGCCTGCAAAGTTGTGTGGAGGATGAGGGCGGTGGTGGCGAGTCACCACGTATCAAAAATGCTAGACCTACGTAAGGTTGCTACGTAACCTACGTAAATTTTCTTTTCCACCAACTAAACATCTCCCCCCCCCCCCCTGATTTTCAGGGTGGGCCCCAGCCCCACTAAAGCCCAATTAAAGACTGCCAAATCATCCTATACGTAAGGTACGTAGGAACCTTTTCGTAGATGTAGCATTGCTCCACCACGTATACATGTCTTGGAATCACCTGCATATGGTCTAGAATGGGAAATTACTCTTGGAGATGACATGGCAATCCCTCGGAGGAGGGACGACGGTTGGATGGAGGTGGAGCTGGGTGAGTTCTACAACGAGGAAGGTTGCGACTGTGAGGTGTTGGTTAGCCTAACAGAGACGACACTGACCAACAAGTGTGGTCTTATGTTGTTTGGCATTGAGTTTAGAAATAAGATACAAAAGCCAAAGAGGTTGCCGTGTGTAATGTAAGAATATCTAGCCGTTTGGTGAAAAATGTACATATAGAAATATTAGGACAAATTATGAAGTGAAGTAAAAAAATGTATTGTAAAGGTGCAAGCCACCATTTCTTTCCTCTTTAATTACCCAACCTCAATAAGCTAAATGCATGTAAAATTAAGGAGACCATGTGTAGAATGTTATTGGTCTTGATTACCATGAGAGACAAGCATTTTTTTTTCTATTTGAAAGTGCATTGAGAAGATAGAAGTACACTTTTTTATGGGTAAATTTTAAAGCCAAACGTACACTCTTCACCGGACGGAGGGAGTAGGAGCAAAGAAAGTTTATTTCTGCATTTTTGGTTATATATATCAAAAACCGCCAAGAACTTGAGTAATCAGAGAGGGGGCGCACAAAGTGGGTTCATTGTAACAACATCCTTTTTCGGAAAGAAGAATAATGTCGAAATTAATGGATTGTACTTTGCACCCCCTATTGTATACATAGCTGATGAAAAAGGCTAGAAGAAATAATAAATGTACAACAAATTTATTGTACAGAAATGATTGGAAATGGATGTATATAACCAGATTTTGAGTATCGTCGGATTCGCCTTCACCGTCGCCTCCCAAGTCAATCTCCCGGCATGTACTTTCTAGCTCTCGCATATTAGCACAACAAAAGACCCTCGCTAGGCTAGGTGTCGAGGTGCGAGATTCCGTCCAAAGCCCCTCGCTGAAACAGTAGAACCACTAGAACAGTTCCTTGTCTTTAATACGACGGGTAAGAGAGCTGGTCGACGTGGTTAGGTCATGGTCGATATAACGCAGCGCTCGACCCGGTTGGTCACATACAATAGCAATAACATACTCTCAATATATGCAGGGTCGTTTGGTGATTTGATCATGGTTGACGATCGATTTGGAACTTCAATGCGACTGGAAGCGGAGGCCGGAACATGCATGCATGCACGGTCGGCACGTGACGAATATACAAAGGCTAGAGCATACTACAAGTACTAGTAGTAGGACAAAATGCGCCTAATTCTTTTCCATTTTAAAACAGCACGTGGAAATTGTTTACGTCTTTACGAGCGCGTGCGTCGAAGAATCGCCGGGGCGGTCAAACCGCGCCAACATGTGGGGCCCGGTCGCATGCGGCCGGAAGCTGCTGCGAGTGGCTGGCTGAGTGCTGTCTACCACGCGTGGCTAGCAATGATCGGTGGCCTCCTGCCATGCATGCATCCATGCATGGCCCAGTCGGTCAGCGGTAGCATCCGCTTGAACCTTGAATGCTCCGATTGCGGCTGAGGCGGCGAATAGTAGCTTTCCTTTTGTTTTGTATGCAGGAAAAAATGTTTTCTTGATCTGATTTGGCTGTAAACGACACACGTATATGCCATCGATCGATCCGGCACTTCGTTGTCTGCTGCGGCAGCAATAGCACGACCGATCGACCGCCTACCCACGGTCCCACCCCGGTAGCCCACAGTATGCAATGACATGTGGATGTGGTTTTAGTTGGTTATCCATTAGATTTTGGACCTGAAAATTGGACTATTTTATTTTGAAAATCTCAATCTATTCGTCAAATAGTATGATAGTAAAATTGACCTCAGAATTAACAGAAATTACATCAATGCTCGTAGACCACGTAGCGCCGATTACAATCACTGAAACGAACTGAAGGCGTGCCGCTGTCATGACCCCTCCCTCATATGAACCGGGCAAATTTTATTGTAGTAGATAGTTACGAAATCATTGTGTCAAGACACCAAATGACCAACACAACTATCGTGAATGAAGAGCAACATCTATCGAAAGGATCGAACCTATAAACAAACAAATGCAGACGAACGAAGACCGGATCCATCAAAGATAAACATTGACCGAATCCTGCGAGACCCATCGAAGAACACCTTCACAAGCCCTCCCACAATGCTGGACGAATCGCCGGGACGAGGGCTAGGCGGGGAGAACCTTATTCCATTTTCACGGAGCCGATGCCACCTAGCTTATTGTGTAACTACCCCGTCCAGGTTTAAGTCCAAGACTAAGGTGCTCACATATTTCTGTATTTATTTCAATCTTATTAGGGTGGTCTGTATTGTGTTTAAGAAAAGTCAAAATATATAGCACACCAATCTATGCATGCAACTGGCTAAACTTCAACGGTGTTTCATGCCGACAGAAACGGAATCTTTCAAGAGCAAGGGGTTGAAGAACAGAAAGGAGGCAAAGGGGTCGATCGATAATAGAAGGATGAATCACAAAGTCAAAACGTGGAGCCACTCTCATCTCGTGGTCAGCTCCGGGGGCCAGCTCAACACCGACCGCCAGGTCAATCCAGCCCAACCCAACCCATTTTACTGTGTCATTCCACGCAATTAATCTCTGGCTAATCTCTTGTGAACACGCGTGGACTTCTTCGCATCCCCGACACCACTATAAAACACGCACCCGCTTCCTCTCCCGTTTGTTCAACTCCACGGCAACCTGGTCTGCTTTTCTTATTAGCTTCTTCATTCGCTCTCCACTAGATCCATTCCACGATCAATCTTTCGCGAGCTAGCTTCTTCTTCAATCGTACAGCAGGCTACGGCGATGGAGGGGCCGTCGGTGGAGGTGCCGCCGTACTTCCTTTGCCCGATCTCGCTGGAGATCATGCGGGACCCCGTCACGCTCGCCACCGGCATCACCTACGACCGCTGCAGCATCGAGCGCTGGCTCTCCGACGGCCACGCCACCTGCCCCATCACGCAGCAAAAGCTCGCGGAGGCCGACCGGGAGGCCACGCCCAACCACACGCTCCGCCGCCTCACCCAGGCCTGGTGCGCTCTGCACGCCGTCGAGCGCTTCCCCACCCCGCGCCCGCCCCTTGACGCCTGCCGCGTCGCCGACATAGTCGAAGAGGGACGCGGCGCCGGCCGGCAGAAGGAGCTGGCCGCGCTCCGGGAGATCAAGGACATCGTCGCCGAGAGCGACCGCAACAGGCGCTGCGTCGAGGCCACGCCCGGGGCCGTCGAGTTCCTCGTCTCTCTCGTCAGGAACCATGCCACCACGTCCAAGTCGGCAGAGGATTTGTCAGAACTGTCGCTGGATTCCCCGACGTCCACGAGCTCGCCGGAGGAGGAAGCGCTCAGCGTCATCTGCTCGCTCAAACCGTCCAAGAAAAGCCTTGTCCGTATCCTCGAGGAAAACGTAGACTTCTTGGACACACTGGTGTGCATGCTGCGGCGACCGAGCTACCGGTCCCGCTGTTACGGCATCCTCCTGCTGAAGGCGATGGTCTCGGTGATGGAGCCGGCGCGTATCATGGCGGTGAGAACCGAGGTGGTGCAGGAGGTGGTGCGCGTGGTGTCCGACAGGGTGTCCGCCAAGGCGGTGAAGGCCGCGCTGAACGTCTTGTGCCGGCTGTGCCCGTGGGGCCGGAACCGCGTCAAGGCCGCGGAGGCCGGCGCGATGACTGTGCTGGTGGAGCTGCTCCTCGACGACGGTGGGCGGCACCCGACCGAGCTGGCGGTGGTGGCTATCGACCACCTCTGCGGCTGTGCGGAGGGGCGGTCGGACCTGGTGGCGCACCCGGCGGGGCTGGCCATCATGGCCAAGAAGGCTATGCGGGTCTCACTGACCACAACCGAGAGCGCGGTGCGCGCTCTGCACGCCGTGGCAATGCATTCGCCGACACCAGCCGTGCTGCGGGAGATGCTGGCCGTCGGGGTGGTGGCGAAGCTGCTGTTGGTTCTACAAGTGGACGCCGGCGAGCGAGCCAGGGCCAAGGCCAAGGAGCTGCTCAAGATACACGCTAGGGTTTGGAAGGACTCCCCATGCTTGCAAGTGCACCTCAAGGCATATTACCCTTGCTGATTTCATCACGCCGATCGTCGTTTATTAGGCTGGTCATAGGTAGGGTAAATTAGCTGGTAATATAACGCATTTCAAGACAAATTTGTTTATGTGACATGTAGTTAATGACAAGAGAGGTGTTTGAAGTAACATACTCCCTCCTTCCATCTATATAGGGCCTAATGCGTTCTTCGATGCTAACTTTGACCAAATATTAAAGCAATGATATATAACATGCGAATTATACAAAGCACACCGTTAAATTCATCTGTGAAAAGTTCTTTCAATGATATAATTTTCACATTGTGCATGTCATGTACTATTAATCTTCTCAATAGTCAAAGACGGTCTTAAAAATCTCATTACGCCCTATATAGATGGAAGGAGGGAGTAACGTGTTACTGTAACACAATGCAATCCAAAGCAAATTGAGTCTACAATCTAATAAATGCAATCATATATATGATATTACTTTTCGGATGTTACTTTGCACAATGAAGGTAGTAACATGGACTAGTGCTATATGCATGACACTAATCTAAGTTACTCCCAACTCTATGACTAGCCTAGGAGAAGCACATTGCTCTCTTTTAATTTATGTTGTAATTATCTACAAGAATTTTCATCAATGATTCACATTGCTTAATTGATTGTAAATAACTTTTCATCAACAGGAGGAACACATTGCACCCCATGAGTGTTTGCATGTAGTTTAGAAACCGCATGTAATACTTGTTTATTGCAAACAATTATAAAATGAAACCGCCTCCGTGAGAAACACAACTGTAGTTGCTATTTGGAAAATGCCTCCAATGTTTGTTACACTGACCATGAGTTCAGTGTGAGAGTTTCCATTCGCCCCACTTGTGACTGTTTTGAGGGGAGGACAATGGGGGGGGGTTGCTGCTGATGGTCAATGAATCGGTATGGAGGGTTGTCGCTGAGCACCATTTTGAGAGGGATTATTGTTGCCGCCGGGTCACCAATTTGAAGTGGAGGGTGGGCACCATTTAGAGGGGGGGGGGGGGGGGTTGCTGCTGATGGTCAATGAATCGGTATGGTGGGTTGTCGTCGAGCACCATTTTGAGAGGGATTATTGCCGCCGGGTCACCAATTTGAAGTGGAGGGTGGGCACCATTTTGAGAGGGGGGCATGTTATTCCTCTGTACCTGAATCGAAGCTATGTACTCCCTTTATTTTGATGTACTCTGTATAGTGTAGTTTTGGTGAAGCTACTGCAGATATTAATAAATATGGCTACAAAGTAGGGCAAAGTTCGGAAAAAATATTCATAAGCCAAAGTTAGTATGTAGAGCAAAACAAAACAAATGTGCTAGCTAAATGTTTCAATAATATAATTATGATAAGCAGATAATTTCTTGTAATAGAAGGTTATTATTGTGTTACTTTTGTTATGTTGCAGAGGTGGATCGAGCTTGGATGTATGTCAACAATAGTTTGAGCAATGAGTTCATGGATGGGTTGTTAGTTTTTTCTTTTTCTTTTTTGGAAGCAGCTGACTGAGATAGATTGAGAAGGAAAGTGAAATGGATATGTTTCCCATGTTCCGTGTGTCAATATTTGCAAAGTATGAAAAGCACTACAGAGATCCAGACACATTTATCAAGAGGAGATTCGTGTTGGGATATGAATGTTGGAGTAAACATGGTGAAGGGATAAATGTGCATGGTTGTGAAAGGCCAAATGTCGTGAACATCACACATGATGTTCTCATAATCACTATAATTGATGAGTCCATGCAGGACTCTCGTCATACAGAAGATACATAATATGATAATGACGCACCGACGGATGATGATGACACACCGAAAGAACATGCGGTGCCCCCATGTTTGGTTTTGGTAATTGATGACAATCTCTATGGACTAATGGTTGCCTCAAGTTGTATTTTAAGGTTTTGTCCATAGGCTTTTCTTGGAGTACATGTGTTGGTTTCAAGGAGAGTTTGTGTCGACCAAGGTGCTATTCAAGGAATTATCCAAAGATTGGTCATGTGAGTGTTGAGCTTATTGCAAGCATGTTTTGAAGAAGAAGATTGTGTGATCATTCATGTTTACCTTCAAGACATCATCCAAATGAAGAGAGTTGGAAAGATTCAAGGTTGATCAAGACTAAGTCAATAGTGAATCAAGTTGATCAACTCACAAAGCGTAGAAGATATACCGAAAGGGATCAAGTGATCCCATGGTATGGTAAGCGTTGTCCATTAAGCTTTGTGTACTAACCCGTGGTTTATGTGAGAGTTCTATGTGGGTTAGGTATGTGCCCATGAGATAGCATAAAGAGGAAGATATCATACAACCCATGGAGAGGATGACACACGGTGGTGATCGTCATCAAGATTGTCGTGTGGAAGTTCAAGTGGAGCATCACGAAGAGATCAAGTGCTTGAAGCTTGATGTCCATTGTGGTGACAATGGACTTGTGAGGATGTGCGGAAGATTGGCTCACCCATAGTGGCTTATGGGGGAGCAATCAACTGGTCTTCATCGATCCAATGCAATCGAGAAAGGTGGTCCATCTTGAGGAGGACAAGATTTTCATCATCTAGCTCAAGTGGATCTTGCGCAAGGCAACGGTTTGCCCTTGATAGGTTTTCTATTTTACCGGTCTCATGGTGGTAGCTGGGAGACCGGGTTATAGGATCGATTGCCGTACTATCAAGGGGGGCTCTAGATGAGTAGCTTTATCGCATCGTTCGTAGAGAGCTCAAACCATTGCATCCTTGCATCATCTTTCTTGGTTCTTATTTGGTTCTCTTTGTGAGTTTTGGAGCTTATGGTCATCTTGATGACAAGCTCGAGTTCATCGAAAACGGAGTTCTCTTGCATCTTCTATGATGTTTTCGATGTTGGAGGTTATGCCCGTTCTTCTCTGTTGGAGGTTTCACTCCTCCATTTGTTAGGCATACCTCCCCTGCCTCTTCTTACTATAACCAACAAGCTTGAGTTTGCTCAATTTGGAGCTCATGTGTAGAAGTTGTGGCAGTTTAGGCTTTATTGCATCCTCTGTGTTCTCTGTGGTGTACTTGAAAGCCTCTCGCGGTAGTACCGCGGCCAGGGCGGTAGTACCGCCTATCGGCGGTAGTACTGCTGGTACTACCGCCCCTGTTGTGGTCTCGACTTTTTCGTGTCGGGTTTTCGTAAAAGACCACGCAGGGGAGCGGTAGTAGGGACGCTGGTAGTACCGCTTGTTTAAGCGGTAGTACCGCTCCTACGTTCGCTCCAACTGCCGCACAACTCGTTGCCCTCCTCTGTTTTTCCAGCGGCTGTAGGGAGCAGCAGTACCGTTCACTCGCGGTAGTACCTGATAACCTGCAAGTATAGGGGATCGCAATAGTTTTTGAGGATAAAGTATTCAACCCAAATTTATTGATTCGACACAAGGGGAGCCAAAGAATACTCTCAAGTATTAGCAGTTGAGTTGTCAATTCAACCACACCTGGAAACTTAATATGTGCAGCAAAGTATTTAGTAGCAAAGTAATATGATAGTAGTGGTAACGGTAGCAGAAGGTAACAGTAGTAAAAGTAATGTTTTTGGTATTTTGTAGTGATGATAACAATAGCAACGGGAAAGTAAATAAGCGAAGAACAATATATGGAAAGCTCGTAGGCAATGGATCGGTGATGGAGAATTATACCGGATGCGGTTCATCATGTAACAGTCATAACCTAGGGTGACGCAGAACTAGCTCCAGTTCATTGATATAATGTAGGCATGTATTCCGAATATAGTCATACATGCTTATAGAAAAGAACTTGCATGTCATCTTTTGTCCTACCCTCCAGTGGCAGCGGGGTCCTTACAGAAACTAAGGGATATTAAGGCCTCCTTTTAATAGAGTACCGGAACAAAGCATTAACACATAGTGAATATATGAAATCCTCAAACTACGGTCATCACCGGTAAGTATCCCGATTATTGTCACTTCGGGGTTAACGGATCATAACACATAATAGGTGACTATAGACTTGCAGGATAGGATCAAGAACACTCATATATTTATGAAAACATAATAGGTCCAGATCTGAAATCATGGCACTTGGGCCCTAGTGACAAGCATTAAGCATAGCAAAGTCATGGCAACATCAATCTCAAAACATAGTGGATACTAGGGATCAAACCCTAACAAAACTAACTCAATTACATGATAGATCCCATCCAACCCATCACCGTCCAACAAGCCTATGATGGAATTACTCACGCACGGCGGTGAGCATCATGAAATTGGTGATGGAGGATGGTTGATGATGACGATGGCAACAGATTCCCCTCTTCGAAGCCCCGAACGGACTCGAGATCAGCCCTCCCGAGAGGTTTTAGGGCTTGGCGGCGGCTTCGTATCGTAAAACGCGATGAATTCTTCTCTCTGATTTTTTTTCTCCCTGAAACACAATATATAGAGTTGGAGTTGGAGTCGGAGGAGCTCCAGGGGGCCCACAAGATAAGGGGCGCGCCCTAGGGGGCAGGCGCGCCCCCACCCTCGTGGACAGGTGGTGGGCCCCCTGGCCTTCATCTTTTGGAGGTATTTTTATATTTTACAAAAAGTTGCTCCATAAAGTTTCAGGTCATTCCGAGAACGTTTGTTTCTGCACATAAATAACACCATGGTAATTCTGCTGAAAACAGCGTCAGTCCGGGTTAGTTCCATTCAAATCATGCAAGTTAGAGTCCAAAATAAGGGCAAAAGTGTTTGGAAAAGTAGATACGACGGAGACGTATGAACTCCCCCAAGCTTAAACCTTTGCTTGTCCTCAAGCAATCCAGTTGACAAACTGAAAGTGATAAAGAAAAACTTTTACAAACTCTGTTTGCTCTTGTTGATGTAAATATGTAAAGCCATCATTCAAGTTTTCAGCAAAGATTATAACTAACCACATTCACAATAATGCTTAGGTCTCAAGTTTACTCATACAAATAGCATAATCAACTAGCGAGCAATAACAATAAATCTCGGATGACAACACTTTCTCAAAACAATCATAATATGATATAACAAGATGGTATCTCGCTAGCCCTTTCTGAGACCGCAAAACATAAATGCAGAGCACCTTTAAAGACCAAGGACTGACTAGACATTGTAATTCATGGTAAAAGAGATCCAGTCAAGTCATACTCAATGTAAACTAACAATAATGAATGCAAATGACAGCGGTGCTCTCCAACTGGTGCTTTTTAATAAGAGGATGATGACTCAACATGAAAGTAAATAGAAAGGCCCTTCGCAGAGGGAAGCAGGGATTTATAGAGGTGCCAGAGCTCGGTTTTGAAATAGAGATGAATAATATTTTGAATGGTATACTTTTATTGTCAACATAACAACCAAGAGATGGCGATATCTTCCATGCTACACACATTATAGGCGGTTCCCAAACAGAATGGTAAAGTTTATACTCCCCCTTCCACCAACAACCATCAATCCATTTCTTGCTCGAAACAACGAGTGTTGGAAATATGCCCTAGAGGCAATAATAAATTGGTTATTATTATATTATATTTCATTGTTCATGATAATCGTTTATTATCCATGCTAGAATTGTATTGATAGGAAACTCAGATACATGTGTGGATACATAGACAACACCATGTCCCTAGTAAGCCTCTAGTTGACTAGCTCGTTGATCAATAGATGGTTACGGTTTCCTGACCATGGACATTGGATGTCGTTGATAACGGGATCACATCATTAGGAGAATGATGTGATGGACAAGACCCAATCCTAAGCCTAGCACAAGATCGTGTAGTTCGTATGCTAAAGCTTTTCTAATGTCAAGTATCATTTCCTTAGACCATGAGATTGTGCAACTCCCAGATACTGTAGGAGTGCTTTGGGTGTGCCAAACGTCACAACGTAACTGGGTGGCTATAAAGGTGCACTACGGGTATCTCCGAAAGTGTCTGTTGGGTTGGCACGAATCGAGACTGGGATTTGTCACTCCGTGTAAACGGAGAGGTATCTCTGGGCCCACTCGGTAGGACATCATCATAATGTGCACAATGTGACCAAGGAGTTGATCACGGGATGATGTGTTACGGAACGAGTAAAGAGACTTGCCGGTAACGAGATTGAACAAGGTATCGGGATACCTACGATCGAGTCTCGGGCAAGTATCGTACCGATAGACAAAGGGAATTGTATACGGGATTGATTGAATCCTTGACATCGTGGTTCATCCGATGATATCATCGTGGAGCATGTGGGAGCCAACATGGGTATCCAGATCCCGCTGTTGGTTATTGACCGGAGAGTTGTCTCGGCCATGTCTGCATGACTCCCGAACCCGTAGGGTCTACACACTTAAGGTTCGATGACGCTAGGGTTATAGGGAATAGATGTACGTGGTCACCGAATGTTGTTCGGAGTCCTGGATGAGATCCCGGACGTCACGAGGAGTTCCGGAATGGTTCGGAGATAAAGATTTATATATGGGAAGTCATCATACGGTCACCGGAATAATTAGGGGGGTTACCGGTATTGTACCGGGACCACCGAAGGGGTTCCGGGGGTCCACCTGCCCCGGAGGGCCCTATGGGCTGTGTGTGGAGAGGGACCAGCCCCTTAGTGGGCTGGGCGCCTCCCCCCTAGGGCCCATGTGCCTAGGGTTTGGGGGAACCCTAAAAGGGGGCGCCCCCTTGCCTTGGGGGGCAAGGCAACCCCCCTGGCTGCCGCCCCCTCCTCAGATTGGATCTGAGGGGGCCGGCCCCCCTCTCCCTTGCCCCTATATATATGTGGGGGGTGGGAGGGCAGCCGCACCCAAGTTCTGGCGCAACCCTTCCCCTCTCCCAAGTTCTCCTCTTCTCCCGCGGTGCTTGGCGAAGCCCTGCAGGATTGCCACGCTCCTCCTTCACCACCACGCCGTCGTGCTGCTGCTGGATGGAGTCTTCCCCAACTTCTCATTCTCCCCTTGCTGGATCAAGGCGTGGGAGACGTCACTGGGCTGCACGTGTGTTGAACGCGGAGGCGCCGTTGTTCGGCGCTTAGATCGGAATCAACCGCGATCTGAATCGCTGCGAGTACGACTCCTTCATCCGCGTTCTTGCAACACTTCCGCTTAGCGATCTACAAGGGTATGTAGATGCACTCCCCTTCCCCTCGTTGCTAGATTACTCCATAGATTGATCTTGGTGATGCGTAGAAAATTTTAAATTTCTGCTACGATCACCAACAACGAGTGCCTCCAACTAACAAGAGTCCTAGGGGGAGTTTTGTTTGCAATTATTTTGATTTAGTTTGCATAAAGCATGAGACTGGGCATCCCAGTGACCAGCCATTTATCTCGTGAGTGAGGAGCGGAGTCCACTCCTCTTGAGAATAACCCGCCTAACATGGAAGACACGGATAGCCCTAGTTGATACATGAGCTATTCGAGCATACAAAACAGGATATTTATTTGAAGGTTTAGAGTTTGGCACGTACAAATTTACTTGGAACGGCAGGTTGATACCATATATAGGTAGGTATGGTGGACTCATATGGAATAACTTTGGG
Organism: Triticum monococcum; assembly: GCA_034509565.1. Taxonomy (NCBI): domain Eukaryota; kingdom Viridiplantae; phylum Streptophyta; class Magnoliopsida; order Poales; family Poaceae; genus Triticum; species Triticum monococcum. Next base: position 618,525,970 of record CM067846.1, read on the forward strand.
GTTTAAGGGACTGGATGCACAAGCAGTATTCCCGCTTAGTACAGGTGAAGGCTAGCAAAAGACTGGGAAGCGACCAGCTACAGAGCGACAACAGTCATGAACATGCATTAAAATTAATCAACATCGAATGCAAGCATGAGTAGGATATAATCCACCATGAACATAAATATCGTGAAGGCTATGTTGATTTTGTTTCAACTACATGCGTGAACATGCGCCAAGTCAAGTCACTTAAATCATTCAGAGGAGGATACCACCCTATCATACCACATCATAATCATTTCAATAGCATGTTGGCACGCAAGGTAAACCATTATAACTCATAGCTAATCAAGCATGGCACGAGAACTATGATCCATAGTTGTCATTGAAACATGTTTATTCATAATTGGCCGAATCAGGAACGATGAACTAATCATATTTACAAAAACAAAAGAGGTTGAGTTCATACCAGCTTTCCTCATCTCAGTTAGTCCATCATATATCGTCATAATTGCCTTTCCCTTGCACGACCGAACGATGTGAATAATAATAATAGTGCATGTGCATTGGACTAAGCTGGAATCTACAAGCATTCAATAAACAGGAGAAGACAAGGCAATATGGGCTCTTTTGTTAGATCAACAAGTATGCATACAAGAGCCACTTCAACAATTTAATTATGATCTTCTCCTATCGACCCCCAAAGAAAAGAAAAGAAATAAAACTATTTACACGGGAAAGCTCCCAACAAGTAAAAGAAGAACAGGAAATATTTTTGGGTTTTCTTTTTAATTACTACTACAAGCATGGAAATTAAAACTAGCTAAAAGCTACAACTATTTTTTTGGTTTTGTTAAGGTTTATTAAACACACAAGAAAAAAGCATAAAAAGGAAATAAACTAGCATGGAAGATAAAAATGAAAAAGTATGAGCACCGACATCTAGTAATGAGTGTATGAACATAAATATAATGTCAGTGGGAAATACGTACTCCCCCAAGCTTAGTCTTTTGGCCTAAGTTGGTCTATGGCCACGGCTGGCCTGGCGGGTATCCATAATAATAGTTGGGGTCGTACTGAGAAGAAGAAGACTCCGATTGCCACTGGCTGGCGATCATCTCCGGATCCCACTGGTAATTAGACTGTCATGAAGGATCAACTTGTCATTCTGGTTCTGGCTCCATGGCTGGTGTAGGGTTCCGGTAGGCGTGAATAGTCTTTAACGGAACAAGGTACTGGCATGCAGATAAATCAAACAAAGAAGGAGCAGGCAGGGTAATAGTTTCAAGATGATGTTTATCAAAGAACAATTTATATTTAAGCTCTCCTTCCCTATTCTTAACAATAAAATCACGTGCCACCATACTTTTGTAATCTAAATAAACACGAGGCATCACTTTTTCTTCCTTATCATAATGCCTAATAGGTATGTTAAAATGTGCAGCTAGGCATGAAGCATAGACTACAGTGATACTAAGGTTTCCACAGTTTCCGCGACCAATTAAACAACGACTAGCAAATAATGCAAAATAGCGTAAAACAGGAAAATGTATGCTAGTGATTCGTGCATCGGAAACCTTCCTTGTTTCCCCTACAGTGATAGTATCAATAAACTCGTCCACATCCTCGCGATGTGGTTCCTCTGTCTTGCCCTCGAAAGGGACCAAACAAACCCGACAAAAATCATAAAGTGACATCTCCTTATGCTCATCATATAAATAAAACTCCACCGTAGGTGGTGAGCTCCTAGAATGGAAATGAAAATTTTGCACAAAGATATTTGTGAGTAAGAGATACTGATCGCATTGGTCGTGGAGGAAAGCGGTGAGGCCTGCATTCTTAGCCAATTCATGAAAATCTTCATAAATCCCGGCTGGTCTCAAGAAATCATTGGAAGGCCATTCACACGCCCGAACCTCCGCGGTGCGAGGCAGATTATACTTAGGCTTCGGTGCCTTTTCCTTCGAGCTTCGGCTCGATGAGCCCCTCAAAAGTCTCTTCATCATTTTCTGAAAAATTCTGAAATTTTTAGTAACGTCAAAATAAAAGTAAACCAAACTCAATAATATTGATGGCAACTACTCCTACAAGTGCCTAGAGCCTATATCATGCATCAGAACTACTTTTGACCATATAAATTTGACATGCAAACTCAAGAACGGGGTCACCTAAGAAGCGAAAATTTGCAATGAATAAAGCACTAGAACAAAAACTAATTGGACCAATGGAGGAGTCACATACCAAGAAACAATCTCCCCAAGCAGTTTTGTGAGAGGTGCTTTGAGAAAGGAGATCGAAAATGGCAGCAAAATGAGCTTGGATTCGAGTTTGAGCTGGTTATTCGTGTTTGGGGGATGAAGGAGTGTGTGGATGAAAGGATAAGTGGAGGAGGGCCACCGTGGGCCCACGAGGTAGGGGGCGCGCCCAGGGGGTAGGGCGCGCCCTCCACCCTCGTGGGCAGGTGGTTGACCCCCCCTGTTGTGTTCTCAGTGCCAAATATTCTCAAATATTGTAGAAAAAAATCATATTTAAATTTCAGGGCATTTGGAGAACTTTTATTTTCGGGGTATTTTTATATTGCACGGATAATCAGATAACAGACAGAAAATATTTATTTTCATTTTATTTAATATAAATAACATAAAGTAAAAGTGGGGTACAGAAGGTTGTGCCTTCTAGTTTCATCCATCTCATGATCATCAAAAGGAATCCACTAACAAGGTTGATCAGGTCTTATTAACAAACTCATTCCGAATAACATGGAACCAGAGAAATTTCGAATAACACTATGTTACCTGAACGGGGATATGCACATGCCCAATAATAAGAATATCATATTTCTTCTTGACAGTAGGAAGAGAAAATTCAAAACCTCCAAATATAATCGATGGAATTTTTCCAATAGAATTGATATTGTGAACTTGAGGTTGTTTCCTCGAAAAGTGTACCGTATGCTCATTACCATTAATATGAAAAGTGACATTGCCTTTAGTGCAATCAATAACAGCCCCTGCAGTACTCAAAAAGGGTCTTCCAACAATAATAGACATACTATCATCCTCGGGAATATCAAGAATAACAAAGTCTGTTAAAATAGTAACGTTTGCAACTACAACAGGCACATCCTCACAAATACCGATTTTTTTTAAGTTTACGAATTTGAAAAAAAAAATCATAGAACCAAGAAGAAGAAGAAAGAAAAAAAACAGAAAACGAAGCACAAAAAAAGGAAAAAGGAAAGAATACATCAGAAAATATTGATAAGACGTAAGTGATCAGGGAAGGTGGCCTGGTGGTTACTGCAGCGCACCTTCATGCGGAGGTTGCTCCGAACGCGCGGGGGTGCGCGGGAGGGGGGGGGGAGTGGAGGGGATAGGAAACGACAGCCCATGTGCAGAGCGAGATGCCCCTATTTTGTCAGTCTGTTTTGCTTTCTTGTCTTTATTTGTTTTCTTTCAATTCTTCTTTTGCTTCTTTAGAGAAAAAATTGGTTAAAAAAGTTCTTGATTTTAAAAATGTTCATGAATTTTTCGGGATTTCACAAAAGTTCATACATTTTAAAAGTTTTTCTAGTTCAATTGTTTTTCACAAATTTGAAAATGTTACCAGATTTCAAAAGGTTCATGAATTTCAACTAATATTCATAAATTTGAAAAAGGTCAACAAATTTTACAAATGTTAATGAGTAAAAAAATATTAATTTGAAAATATGTTTTGATATTCATAAAATATTGGTGACTTTCACAATGTGTTAACCAATTCAAACAAATCACAAATATAAAAACTATTCCTAAATGTGAAAAAATATTATGAATTTGAAGTATGTCTATGGATTTCAAAAAAATGTTCGCCGATTCAAAAAATTTGAGCAAATTTAAGAAACCGTTAACTGAATTAGTCATGAATTTGAAAAATGTTCATGAGTTTAGCTTTGTTTAAAAATTTCCAAAAATTTTCACATTTTTTTTGCGAATTATATAAAATATTTGGAATTTGAAAATGAAAAATGCAAAGAGTAAAAGGAAAAAGGAAACAGAAATACCAAAGGAAAAAACAAATTAATGTTCAAGAATTTAATGTGAAAAAAATAATTCAAAATAAAAATGAAATTGGAAGAAACAGCTGAGGAAAAAGGCAAAACAAAAAAAGTAAAAAACACTAGTTCATAGATTTTTCTAGAACTTTCCCAGAACTGGCCGGATAAAGACTCGGACAAACCTCGTAATGGGCTGGCCCATGTATCGGTTTATGCTGAGTCTGGTGTGCATGTTTAGTCGGTATCTATTGCGGTACGCGATAAATAAGATTCCCAGGTGAGATATAGCTCTCGCGGTATAGCAGATCCTTGCATCCATATGCATATACGTTTCCCAGGCGAGATTTTCAGGTTGTTCATCGTCTTTATTTTGGTGGCGGCGATGATGGCACTGAATAAAGTTTTTCAGATTCTACTCCCATGAGGCGATCGATCCTATGCTTGGGGATGGATTTGAAAATCCGTCTGTTCAAGCAAGTATGGCGTGGCGGCGGCAACATCCTTGTGGTGGACCTGTGTCCTCGGGCTCCACCGTTGCGACGGTGTTTGCTCCACCGTCGGCGCTGAGCTTGGAAGGTAGTCCAGGAGCGAATGCAGATTGTGGTCTGCATTGACGACATCTGAAAGATGGTGGACCATGTGCTTGGTCCGTGATACGTAGATGGCAAGTTTGGTTTTCTCTTCTGGCGTCTTAGTTGTGTCACTACAAGAAATATGTCAACTTATGACCTTCTGTCAGTGACCCTCGAAGAATTGGTCATAAATTTATGACCATTTTAGACCAATTGGTCAAAAGCGGTCTGGGGGGCTCTAAACCCTAAACCATAACGATCATTTTGGTCAGAAAGGTCATAATTTCATTAGAGGAAATGGTCATAAAGCAAACAGCGCTAGTCCGCTGCCTTATTTCTAGTTGTTAACGACCAATATAGATGGTCATAGCCTTGTAAATTGTGGTGGGTTGCTATGACTAGGCGCCATCTCATCAGTTTTGCCTATGTGTCATGTCCATGTGGCAGTTTTTGCCCTAGGTTGTGAAGCAACCTATATTTCTGTCATTCCCAAAATTCCCAAAAAAATCTCATAAATTCTTTGGGCCATATATTTGTCAAATATGTAAAAACCTTCCTTGCCTAGTTCAAAAATAATTCAAAAATATTCATTTTTCTATTCTGTTCAAAACAACAGTTTGTGAAGGAAGCACCACTTTGGCATGTCCAAATAGTATCCATTTTCTACAGTGCTTTCCTATGCCCAAATAACCATCCTCCACCAAATGCCAGCTCAATCCATTTATTATTTTGAGCCGAGCTTCAACATTCGTAGTCATGTCTAGTGTGGTAGTTTGCAAAGCAAGTACCACCTAGGCTCCTCCTTTTGAGCTGAAAATTTGTGAAGACGGTCTTCTTAGTAACTGATCATCCTCAGCCAAAACTCACGCCCATTAGCCATGTACATTTCCCGTACCGCTAATCAAACACTTGGCTGCTAATTCATGTTTGAGCATCGATCGGTCTCCTCGTGAGAATCTTATGTTGTAATTTTCTTCCTAGCACCTACCTGGGGAGTGCCCAACCCACTAGACATGCCTAGGCCACCCAGAACACATGGCAACACCACGGTCACGCCGTGACCACGCGGCGGGCATGCGAGTTTACGCGCTCTAGAGTTGGGGCCCTCGGCCACCACCCAAACCTCGACATATCGCCACCAAACCATGTATTTATGATTAAATAGGTACTTATGTAACTAGAAATGATTTTTGGAACAAATAAATAGCAAACTATGAGGCAGCTGCAGTTCAAATTTGACCCGCTTCCAGCTGAATCGGCGGAAATTTGTCTTTTTCACGAGAGGTGGATAAAAACATTTTACACCCAATCATCTTGTCAATTGTAAATTAAATATGTCCTAGTATTTTAGAAAATTGATTTGGTCAAATTTTGCAACAATTATTTGGTAGGTCCTTCACAAAAAACCTCCTTTGGGGCACTCAAAAATGGAAAATGGTTTTTTCGTCCAAAGAAAATGAAAACTTCCTTAGGCAACATTGTTTGCCATTCCAATATGCACACTTGTGCGCAATATGAGATCCTTTGAACAAACTATGCCATGGATGTGGCCATAAGATTGATCATTTGGCTTGAAAGCCATCGATCTCCACACGTGATAGCTCGTTTCTGAGAACACTTTTTTAAAATAATTGCCGTATTACAAGTTTGTTATTTTTCCTAGGAACTTGGCCACATATAATGACACAATGCGAAGGTTTCCCAATTTTTTGATTTTTTTTTGAATTTTTTATGCCCGTTTCAAAATGCGGTCAAAACGGCGGGAATGACCGTTCCTAGCTAGTGGTTGATTCTTGGAACGTTTTTGGTGTTTCTATGATTAAATAGATACTTATGTACCTAGAAATGATTTTTAAAAAAATAAAGAGCAAACTACAAGGTAGCTACAGTTCAAATTTGACCCGCTTCCAACTGAATCGGCGCAAATTTGTCTTTTTCATGAGAGGTGGATCAAAACTTTTTACACCCAACTATTTGGTCAATTGTGCATTAAATATGGCCTAGTATTTTATAAAAATGATTTGGTCCAATTTTGCAACAATTATTTGGTAGGTCCTTCACAAAAAAACCTTCTTTTAGGCACTCAAAAAATGGAAAATGGTTTTTTCGTCCAAAGAAAGTGACAACTTCCTTAGGCAACATTGTTTGCCATTCCAATATGCACCATTGTGCACAATATGAGATCATTTGAACAAACTATGCCATGGATGTGGCCATAAGATTGATCATTTGGCTTGAAAGCCATTGATCCCCACACGTGATAGCTCGTTTCTGAGAACACTTTTTAAAAATAATTGCCGTATTACAAGTTTATTATTTTTCCTAGAAAATTGGCCACATATAATGACACAATGCGAAGGTTTCCCAATTTTTTGATTTTTTTGAATTTTTTATGCCCGTTTCAAAATGCGGTCAAAACGGCGGGAATGACCGTTCCTAGCTAGTGGTTGAATCTTGGAATTTTTTTGGTGTTTCTATGATTAAATAGATACTTATGTACCTAGAAATGATTTTTGTAAAAAATAAAGAGCAAACTATGAGGCAGCTGCAGTTCAAATTTAACCCGCTTCCAGCTGAATCGGCGGAATTTGTCTTTTTCACCAGAGGTGGATCAAAATTTTTGACACCCAACCATTTGGTAAATTGTGCATTAAACATGGCCTAGTATTTTAGAAAATTGATTTGGTCCAATTTTGCAAGAATTATTTGGTAGGTCCTTCACAAAAAAAACCTCCTTTTGGGCACTCAAAAAATGGAAAATGGTTTTTTCGTCCAAAGAAAATGAAATCTTCCTTAGGCAACATTGTTTGCCATTCCAATATGCACCCTTGTGCACAATATGAGATCATTTGAACAAACTATGCCATGGATGTGGCCATAAGATTGATCATTTGGCTTGAAAGCCATTGATCTCCACACGTGATAGCTCGTTTTTGAGAACATTTTTTAAAATAATTGCCGTATTACAAGTTTGTTATTTTTCCTAGGAACTTGGCCACATATAATGACACAATGCGAAGGTTTCCCAATTTTTTGATTTTTTTGAATTTTTTATGCCCGTTTCAAAATGCGGTCAAAACGGCGGGAATGACCGTTCCTAGCTAGTGGTTGAATCTTGAATTTTTTTGGTGTTTCTATGATTAAATAGATACTTATGTACCTAGAAATGATTTTTGTAAAAAATAAAGAGCAAACTATGAGGCAGCTGCAGTTCAAATTTGACCCGCTTCCAACTGAATTGGCCGAATTTGTCTTTTTCACCAGAGGTGGATCAAAACTTTTGACACCCAACCATTTGGTCAATTGTGCATTAAACATGGCCTAGTATTTTAGAAAATTGATTTGGTCCAATTTTCCAACAAATATATTGTAGATCCTTCGCACAAAAAACTAATTTTGGGCTCTCAAAAAATGATTGTCTTAAAAAACACTCATTTTGGATAATACCTTTTAGAGATATTTGTATTATTCAAAGTTTGTTATTTTTACTGAAACCTAGATCACACTTGGTGACACAATGCTAAGGGTTTTCTTTTCTATTTATTTTTATAAATTTTCTAGGCCGTAAAAAAGCTGACATGATTTAGCATCTTATTTTTAATCGATCACGACCAATTTAAATGGTCATAACACCATCGAAGAGATACTGCATTGTGATTGGTCCAAAAACATATCACGCGGATCATGGATTAAGCACCGTCGGATGCTCCGGATCGAACGGTAGCCCTTGGTAGCCCTCGTCGCTCTCACCCCCCTCCCAAATCACCCCGTGCCCCTCTCATCCCTCTCACCCTCATCCACCCATGAAACCCTAGCACATCTCTCGTATGCCGCCGCCGCTCCCTTCTCCCCTCCGCCGCCGCTCCCTTCTTCCACCCGCCGCCACTACCTTCTCCCCACCGCCGCCGCTCCCTTTTCCCCACCGCCGGTCCTTCACGCACGCGCTCCCCAGAACAGACTCCACCCACCTCGCGCTCCCCAGATCCATCTGGAGCCGCCTTCTCACGCTCCCCAAATCCGTCTCGATCTGCCTCCCCCTCGACTCGACCCGCCTCCACCCACCTCCTGCCTCCTCCCTCTCACTCCTCCGCCCCGCCCACACGCACCCGACCATCCTCTCCCCCGCGACGAGCGCCGCGCCAAGGATCGGGGAGGGCAGCCAGGCGGCCGGAATGCCCGCACAGAAGCGCCCGCACTCGTCGCTCGACGCGGACGACGACCACGTCCAGGAGGAGGAGGTTGCCGCTGTCGCCGGGGCCGCCGGCTCCGGCACGGAGGGCGGTGGCGTAGGCGTCCAGAGGGCGGCCAACGCCGGCTCTGTTGAGCTGGCCAAGGACGGTGCCAGTGAGAGCACTACTTCCAGCGACGCGTGCCGCTGACTCATCTCCCACCACGCGATGTCCGCCAGTTTAGGTTGCTTCAATTTGATGCTTTTGCTTGTTTCCTAGGCGTTAGGCATATGATTTAGGATCTGTTTCATCTCCTCTTCCTTCGTCATGAGCTGATCCGGTTTCTGGCCTTGTTTCTCGTGGTTTTGCAGCGTGGATCCATTCACCAAGAAGAAGTAGTTTAGATCGACGTCCATGGCAGGAGCTCGGTGCTTGCTCAACGACCATGGTGTCCACGCGTACGCATGCACGGTTTACCAACTGCTGCTCTCAGGCGCAGCTGGATTTCTGCTGTGCTTCCCCTCCATTTCAAACTAGCCTCGCCTCGTTGCTAGCTGACGGTGCGTGCTAGCTGCATGCATGTACATGCATCTTCTGGAATAGAGTGATTGGTTTGAATTCAAGTGCAGAATATAGGCAAATGGGTGCTAGCTGTACATATTAATTGCCTCCGTTCAGTGTCGATTTCTTCAGTGTACTACTGCTAGTGTCGATTGATGCATTGGTTTGAGTTTGATTTAGTCAGGCAGGTTTAGTAATTCATTTTTAGATTAATTTGACATGGGTTTGATGAACTATGGAATACTCCCTTTGTCTCAAAATATAAAACGTCTTTTGCTCTAAATATTATCCAGTACTATTGCCTACATGCTTCTAGCGGCTGATGCTTTTAATTTTGCTTAGTTTTTATGCTTCAGATCACTTCCTCCATGACACCCCGATCCGGGCGACGCCAGCAGCGATGGCGATCGACAATCGACTGTGCCTAACTCTGCATCTATAACTGGCATGTCTTCTTTGGACGGTCAGCTGCTTCCTCCCCACATTGAAATCTCGACCCCTTTCTTGTTGATGGACTTGTTGACTGATTCGTATGTGCATGGATGCAGGGTGCAGGTGCTCTACTACGCGCTACTCCGGACGGGTCACCTGGACAGATGTTCTGGTTGTTTTTGAGCTACTTCCACTTTTTTAGCCGATTGACTACTGGCTTATTTTATAATGCAACGATGACTACTGCATTGTACCTATATTTTGCTAGCTCACTTAGACTGGCTATTCTTCTGCTCTTTTGATGGCATATATATCAACTATCAAGCATCGAAGCAATGCCCCCCTTTGCCTTGGCATGTGTGCAAACTGTGTGTTATGTATTTTGTTCTAGCGGTACTATATAAGCCTGCATGTACGGATGTGTATGCCAATGCCTGCATGAACACAAACTTTTACAAGGTTCTGGTTGCTTTGATAGTACACTGTATGTTCTACATTATATTTCTATATTTATATAATTTAGTTTGAGAAAGTAACTTAAGGATGTGTATCCCTTTTTATAATTCCTCTACACTACTCAATCGCTATCTGCCTCTAATTATTATAGTGACATCACTTATGGGTACAATGCTGAATTCTTGAGAACCTGCAGTAATCATCATATTTTTAGCTATCTTAATTCTTCTGTGCGATGCACATTGTTGGTGTTAATCCACCACCCGTTTGGCCACTGTAATATTTACATAGTATTTTTTTGATGTCCTAGTAGTAATGCCACTGTAGTATTTACATAGTAGTTTGTCTATTACTTGTATCCAGATTTTATATCCTGCCCTATGCCCTTGTCGACTTGCTTAGGTACATAATTGTTATGTCTTGCAATCTGGTATTGATGATTGTCAATGTATTCATGTATACACTTCTAGTGTACCTTGTATGTGACCCTGCTGATTTGAATATCAATGCTTTGTTTCCAATAGATGTATGCTGATGCCTGATTCCTTAAAACTTCACTGTTGCAGTAGCATTTTTCCTTAGTGCATAGATGTATGAGACATCACTTATGCTTGAAACCTTGCTCTCTTTCCCAGGAACCATCGTGGTCTGCGTCACTACTGGGGCGTGTGTATCCGTGGTCAGCACACCAAGACTACCGGCAGGAGAGGGAAGACTGTTGGTGTCTCCAAGAAGCGATAAACTGCTTCACAAAGATCCCCGCATAGCTTCACTACTACTGTGTTGGTCCATTTCCAGAATCATAAGGAGTGTTCTTGTTGAGACGATTACCTTGGATGATGCTTTTGCTTGGGGAGAGGCTCAAGAAGATCAGGTATAAACTCCTCCCCCTTTCGTTTGTTTTTGTCTCGTACAGTTTGGTGGTTGATACATTACTGTGCAAGTTCTATGGTAGGTGAGTTCTTTTTGTTGCTGCAAGCATTAACACAATATGTCATGTGCAGGGAGCTTTGCATCCGAGTTTCAGCCATCCTCTACAGCAAGGAGCTCTCAGCCAAAGGAGCAAGCAACGCTGCTAGTTCCTTGAGGCCAGATCGAGTAAGATGGCGCACCATGGCGTGTGGTGGCGTATTTTGCTTCCGAGAACAATACTGTTTATTTTAAGTGAGATGTACTTGTCTAGTGCTTGGTAAAAAATTGAAGGATGAAGTATCATGTACTGTCTATGTTGTAGTGAGTTGTAGTAGGAGTGTAATGAAATTTTATCTGCTATTGTATGTGCTATTTTCCTCTAATGTGTTGTGTACATTTTACTTGAACTGTAAATTCTCTAGAAAAATGTTCTTACTGGACCTGATAGTGGTCACGTCCCAAATATACTTGTACTATTAAGATGCCATGGCCCAAAATAACCTGAGCTGAAAAGCTATTCAGAATAACTATAAGCAGGCCTCGACTCAAATAGAAAATAGAAACGAAAAGGAAACGGACTATGTGGAAAGGTAAAGGCCCATGATAGAACAGGCCCAAAAAATTAAGGAAAAAAAATCATAAATGGGCCGAATTGTTGGGCTAGGCCCATGTAGAAAACCGAATTGGACCGGGCTGAATCTTGTGCCACATCAGCTTGCCATGCTGGATGCCTACGTGGCCTGGGGAGGTTGCTAGTGACCAAAACAGAACAATAGGCTTATTTTGGTCGTAAACGTCTTCGACCATTCCAGAAGAAAGGTCGCTATAGTCAGTTTATGACCGCCAGCTTTTGGCCTTCTGTTTTTGGTCACAAAAAGGTCGCAAATGAAAAACCATGACCTTTCAGTGACCAAAAGTGTTGGGGAACGTGGTAATTTCAAAATTTTCCTACGCACACGCAAGATCATGGTGATGCATAGCAACGAGAGGGGAGAGTGTTGTCTACGTACCCTCGAAGACCGAAGCGGAAGCATTGACGCAACGTAGAGGAAGTAGTCGTACGTCTTCCCGATCCGACCGATCCAAGCACCGTTACTCCGGCACCTCCGAGTTCTTAGCACACGTACAGCTCGATGACGCTCCCCGGGCTCCGATCCAGCAAAGCTTCGGGGATGAGTTCCGTCAGCACAACGGCGTGGTGACGATGATGATGTTCTACCGACGCAGGGCTTCGCCTAAGCACTACAACGATATGATCAAGGTGGAATATGGTGGCAGGGGGCACTGCACACGGCTAAGGAACGATCACGTGGATCAACTTGTGTGTCTAGAGGTGCCCCCTGCCCCCGTATATAAAGGAGCAAGGGGAGGAGGCGGCCGGCCAGGGTGTGGCGCGCCAAGGGGAGTCCTACTCCCACTGGGAGTAGGACTCCTAGTTGGACTACGAGAGAGAGGGGGAAAGAGGAGGAAGAGAGGAAGGAAAGGGGGGGCGCCGCCCCCCTTCCCTTGTCCTATTTGGACTAGGAAGGGGAGGGGCGCGCGGCCACCTCTTGCCTCCTCTCCTCTTCTCCCTTAAGGCCCATGTAGGCCCAATAACCCCCCCCCCCCCCCGGGGGGGGGGGGGTTCCGGTAACCCCCTGGTACTCCGGTAAAATGCCGATTTCACCCGGAACAATTCCGATGTCCAAATATAGGCTTCCAATATATTAATCTTTATGTCTCGACCATTTCGAGACTCCTCGTCATGTCCGTGATCACATCCGGGACTCCGAACAAACTTTGGTACATCAAAATGCATAAACTCATAATAACTGTCATCGTAACGTTAAGCGTGCGGACCCTACGGTTCGAGAACAATGTAGACATGACTGAGACAAATCTCCGGCCAATAACCAATAGCGGGACCTGGATGCCAATATTGGCTCCTACATATTCTACGAAGATCTTTATCGGTCAGACCGCATAACAACATACGTTGTTCCCTTTGTCGTCGGTATGTTACTTGCCCGAGATTCGATCATCGGTATCCAATACCTAGTTCAATCTCGTTACCGGCAAGTCTCTTTACTCGTTCTGTAATACATCATTCCGCAATTAACTCATTAGTTGCAATGCTTGCAAGGCTTATGTGACGTGCATTACCGAGAGGGCCCAGAGATACCTCTTCGACAATCGGAGTGACAAATCCTAATCTCGAAATATGCCAACCCAACATCTACCTTTGGAGACACCTGTAGAGCTCCTTTATAATCACCCAGTTACGTTGTGACGTTTGGTAGCACACAAAGTGTTCCTACGGTAAACGGGAGTTGCATAATCTCATAGTCATAGGAACATGTATAAGTCATGAAGAAAGCAATAGCAACATACTAAACGATCGGGTGCTAAGCTAATGGAATGGGTCATGTCAATCAGATCATTCTACTAATGATGTGACCTCGTTAATCAAATAACAACACTTTGTTCATGGTTAGGAAACATAACCATCTTTGATTAACGAGCTAGTCAAGTAGAGGCATACTAGTGACACTAAGTTTGTCTATGTATTCACACATGTATTATGTTTCCGGTTAATACAATTCTAGCATGAATAATAAACATTTATCATGATATAAGGAAATAAATAATAACTTTATTATTGCCTCTAGGGCATATTTCCTTCAGTCTCCCACTTGCACTAGAGTCAATAATCTAGATTACACAGTAATGATTCTAACACCCATGGAGCCTTGGTGCTGATCATGTTTTGCTCGTGGAAGAGGCTTAGTCAACGGGTCTGCAACATTCAGATCCGTATGTATCTTGCAAATCTCTATGTCTGCCACCTGGACTAGATCCCGGATGGAATTGAAGCGTCTCTTGATGTGTTTGGTTCTCTTGTGAAATCTGGATTCCTTTGCCAAGGCAATTGCACCAGTATTGTCACAAAAGATTTTCATTGGACCCGATGCACTAGGTATGACACCTAGATCGGATATGAACTCCTTCATCCAGACTCCTTCATTCGCTGCTTCCGAAGCAGCTATGTACTCCGCTTCACATGTAGATCCCGCTACGACGCTTTGTTTAGAACTGCACCAACTTACAGCTCCACCGTTTAATGTAAACACGTATCCGGTTTGCGATTTAGAATCGTCCGGATCAGTGTCAAAGCTTGCAACAACGTAACCTTTTACGGTGAGCTCTTTGTCACCTCCATATACGAGAAACATATCCTTAGTCCTTTTTAGGTATTTCAGGATGTTCTTGACCATTGTCCAGTGATCCACTCCTGGATTACTTTGGTACCTCCCTGCTAAGCTTATAGCAAGGCACACATCAGGTTTGGTACACAACATTGCATACATGATAGAGCCTATGGCTGAAGCATAGGGAACATCTTTCATTTTCTCTCTATCTTCTGCAGTGGTCGGGCATTGAGTCTGACTCAACTTCACACCTTGTAACACATGCAAGAACCCTTTCTTCGCCTGATCCATTTTGAACTTTTTCAAAATCTTGTCAAGGTATGTGCTTTGTGAAAGTCCAATTAAGCGTCTTGATCTATCTCTATAGATCTTTATGAAGGAAATATGCTCTAGAGGCAATAATAAAGTTATTATTTATTTCCTTATATCATGATAAATGTTTATTATTCATGCTAGAATTGTATTAACCGGAAACGTAATACATGTGTGAATACATAGACAAACAGAGTGTCACTAGTATGCCTCTACTTGACTAGCTCGTTAATCAAAGATGGATGTTTCCTAACCATGGACAAAGGGTTGTTATTTGATTAATGAGGTCACATCAGTAGTTGAATGATCTGATTGACATGACCCATTCCATTAGCTTAGCACCCGATCGTTTAGTATGTTGCTATTGCTTTCTTCATGAGTTATACATGTTCTTATGACTATGAGATTATGCAACTCCCGTTTGCCAGAGGAACACTTTGTGTGCTACCAAACGTCACAACGTAACTGGGTGATTATAAAGGAGCTCTACAGGTGTCTCCAAAGGTAAATGTTGGGTTGGCGTATTTCGAGATTAGGATTTGTCACTCCGATTGTCGGAGAGGTATCTCTGGGCCCTCTCGGTAATGCACATCACATAAGCCTTGCAAGCATTGCAACTAATGAGTTAGTTGCGGGATGATGTATTACAGAACAAGTAAAGAGACTTGCCGGTAACGAGATTGAACTAGGTATTGGATACCGACGATCGAATCTCGGGCAAGTAACATACCGATGACAAAGGGAACAACATATGTTGTTATGCGGTCTGACCGATAAAGCTCTTCGTACAATATGTAGGAGCCAATATGAGCATCCAGGTTCCGCTATTGGTTATTGACCGGAGACGTGTCTCGGTCATGTCTACATTGTTCTCGAACCGTAGGGTCCGCACGCTTAACGTTACGATGACAGTTATTATGAGTTTATGCATTTTGATGTACCGAAGTTAGTTCGGAGTCCCGGATGTGATCATGGACATGACGAGGAGTCTCGAAATGGTCGAGACATAAAGATTGATATATTGGACGGCTATATTCGGACACCGGAAGTGTTTCGGGTGATTTCGGAGAAAACCGGAGTACCGGAAGGGTTACCGGAACCCTCCGGGGAAGTAATGGGCCTTATTGGGCCTTAGGGGAGAGAGAGGGCTGCGGCCTAGGAGGTGGCGCCCCCCCACATGGGGAGTCCGAATTGGACTAGGGAGGGGGGGCGCGGCCCCTCTTTCCCTCTCCCTCTCCACCTCTTTCCTTCCCCCTTAGGGTTTCCTAATTGGATTAGGAAAGGGGAGTCCTACTCCCACTAGGAGGAGGACTCCCCCTCCCCTTGGCGCGCCCCATAGGGCCGTCCGGCCTCCCCCTTGCTCCTTTATATACGGGGGCAGGGGGCACCATAGGACACACAAGTTGATCTTTGAGATCGTTCCTTAGCCGTGTGCGGTGCCCCCTGCCACCATATTCCACCTCGATCATATCGTTGTAGTGCTTAGGCGAAGCCCTGCGTCGGTAGAACATCAAGATCGTCACCACGCCGTCGTGCTGACGGAACTCCTCCCCGAAGCTTTGCTGGATCGGAGCCCGGGGATCGTCATCGAGCAGTACGTGTGCTAAGAACTTGGAGGTGCCGGAGTAACGGTGCTTGGATCGGTCGGATCAGGAAGAAGACGTACGACTACTTCCTCTACGTTGTGTCAACGCTTCTGTTGCGATCTAAAAGGGTACGTAGATCATGCTCTCCCCTCGTTGCTATGCATCACAATGATCTTGCGTGTGCGTAGGAAATTTTTTGAAATTACTACGTTCCCCAACAGTGGCATCCGAGCCTAGGTTTTATGGTTTGATGTTATATGTACGCAAGGTTGTCAGAATCGCGATTTTGTTATACGATTCTACGACTTTATGATCCAAACTAACTCCTTTGATTCTACGATTTTAGTTCATAGAATCTACGTTTTTACGATCCTGATAGTGAAGATTCTACGATTTGCGATCCTACCATCAGAGCTCCGATCCGATTCAAAATCGCGATTCTGACAACCTTGTATGTACGAGTAGAACACAAGTGAGTTGTGGGCGATATAAGTCATACTGCCTACCAGCATGTCATACTTTGGTTCGGCAGTATTGTTGGATGAAGCGGCCCGGACCGACATTACACGTACGCTTACGCGAGACCGGTTCTCCCGACGTGCTTTGCACAAAGGTGGCTTGCAGGTGACTGTTTCTCCAACTTTAGTTGAACCAAGTGTGGCTACGCCCGGTCCTTGCGAAGGTTAAAATGGAGTCTATTTGACAAACTATCGTTGTGGTTTTGATGCGTAGGTGAGATTGGTTCTTGCTTAAGCCCGTAGCAGCCACGTAAAACTTGCAACAACAAAGTAGAGGACGTCTAACTTGTTTTTGCAGGGCATGTTGTGATGTGATATGGTCAAGACATGATGCTAAATTTTATTGTATGAGATGATCATGTTTTGTAACCGAGTTATCGGCAACTGGCAGGAGCCATATGGTTGTCGCTTTATTGTATGCAATGCAATCGCGATGTAATGCTTTACTTTATCACTAAGCGGTAGCGATAGTCGTGGAAGCATAAGATTGGCAAGACGACAATGATGCTACGATGGAGATCAAGGTGTCGCGCCGGTGACGATGGTGATCATGACGGTGCTTCGGAGATGGAGATCACAAGCACAAGATGATGATGGCCATATCATATCACTTATATTGATTGCATGTGATGTTTATCTTTTTATGCATCTTATCTTGCTTTGATTGACGGTAGCATTATAAGATGATCTCTCACTAAATTATCAAGAAGTGTTCTCCCTGAGTATGCACCGTTGCCAAAGTTCGTCGTGCCCAGACACCACGTGATGATCGGGTGTGATAAGCTCTACGTCCATCTACAACGGGTGCAAGCCAGTTTTGCACACGCAGAATACTCAGGTTAAACTTGACGAGCCTAGCATATGCAGATATGGCCTCGGAACACGGAGACCGAAAGGTCGAGCGTGAATCATATAGTAGATATGATCAACATAGCGATGTTCACCATTGAAAGCTACTCCATCTCACGTGATGATCGGTTATGGTTTAGTTGATTTGGATCACGTGATCACTTAGAGGATTAGAGGGATGTCTATCTAAGTGGGAGTTCTTAAGTAATATGATTAATTGAACTTGAATTTATCATGAACTTGGTCCTGGTAGTATTTTGCAAATCATGTTGTAGATCAATAGCTCATGTTGTTGCTTCCCTGTGTTTATTTGATATGTTCTTAGAGAAATTGTGTTGAAATATGTTAGTAGCAATGATGCGGATTGGATCCGTGATCTGAGGTTTATCCTCATTGCTGCACAGAGGAATTATGTCCTTGATGCACCGCTAGGTGATAGACCTATTGCAGGAGCAGATATAGACGTTATGAACGTTTGGCTAGCTCAATATGATGACTACTTGATAGTTTAGTGCACCATGCTTAATGGCTTAGAATCGGGACTTCAAAGACGTTTTGAACGACATGGACCATATGAGATGTTCCAGGAGTTGAAGTTAATATTTCAAGAAAATACCCGAGTTGAGAGATATGAAGTCTCCAACAAGTTCTATAGCTAAAAGATGGAGGAGAATCGCTCAACTAGTGAGCATGTGCTCAGATTGTCTGGGTACTACAATCACTTGAATCAAGTGGGAGTTAATCTTCCAGATAAGATAGTGATTGACAGAATTCTCTAGTCACCATCACCAAGTTAGTAGAACTTTGTGATGAACTATAGTATGCAAGGGATGACAAAAACGAATCCCGAGCTTTTCATAATGATGAAATCGATGAAGGTAGAAATCAAGAAAGAGCATCAAGTGTTGATGGTTGACAAGATCACTAGTTTCAAGAAAAGGGCAGAGGGAAGAAGGGGAACTTCGAAAAGAACAGCAAGCAAGTTGTTGCTCAAGTGAAGAAGCCCAAGTTTGATCCTAAGCCTGAGACTAAGTGCTTCTACTGCAAAGGGACTGGTCACTGGAAGCGGAACTACCCCAAGTGATTGGCGGATAAGAAGGATGGCAAAGTGAACATAAGTATATTTGATATACATGTTATTTATGTGTACTTTACTAGTGTTTATAGCAACCCCTCAGTATTTGATGCTAGTTCAGTTGCTGATTAGTAACTCGAAACGGGAGTTGCAGAATAAACAGAGACTAGTTAAGGGTGAAGTGACGATGTGTGTTGGAAGTAGTTCCAAGATTGATATGATCATCATCGCACACTCCCTATAAATTCGGGATTAGTGTTGAACCTAAATAAGTGTTATTTGGTGTTTACGTTGAGCATGAATATGATTTGATCATGTTTATTGTAATACGGTTATTCATTTAAGTAAGAGAATAAATTGTTGTTCTGTTTACATGAATAAAACCTTATATGGTTACACACCCAATGAAAATAGTTCGTTGGATCTCGATCATAGTGATACACATAATCATAATATTGAAACCAAAAGATGCAAAGTTAATAATGATAGTGCAACTTATTTGTAGCACTGCCGTTTAGGTAATATTGGTGTAAAGCGCATGAAGAAACTCCATGCTGATGGGCTTTTGGAATCACTTGATTATGAATCAGTTGATGCTTGCGAACCATGCCTCATGGGCAAGATGACTAAGACTCTGTTCTTCGGAACAATAGAGCGAGCAACAGATTTGTTGGAAATCATACACACTGATGTATGTGGTCCGATGAATATTGAGGCTCGCGATAGGTATCATTATTTTCTGATCTTCACAGATGATTTGAGCAGATATGAGTATATCTACTTAATGAAACATAAGTCTGAAACATTTGAAAAGTTCAAAGAAATTCAGAGTGAAGTGGAGAATCATCATAACAAGAAAATAAGGTTTCTACGATCTGATCGCGGAGACAAATATTTGAGTTACGAGTTTGGTCTTCAATTAAAACAATGTGGAATAGTTTCACAAAATTCGTGCCACCCGGAACACCACAGCATAATGGTGTGTCCGAACGTCATAGCCGTACTTTATTAGATATAGTGCAAATCTATGATGTTTCTTACCGATTTACCACTATCGTTTTTGAGGTTATGCATTAAAGACAGCTGCATTCACGTTAAAAAAGGGGGCACCATCTAAGTCCGTTGAGACGACACAATCTGAACTGTGGTTTAGCAAGAAACCAAAGTTGTCGTTTCTTAAAGGTTGGGGTTGTGATGCTTATGTGAAAAAGTTTCATCCTGATAAGCTCAAAACCAAATCGGAGAAATATGTCTTCATAGGATACCCAAAAGGAGACTGTTGGGTACACCTTCTATCACAGATCCTATGGCAAGACATTCATTGCTTATAATGGATCCTTTCTAGAGAAGGAGTTTCTCTCGAAAGAAGTGAGTGGGAGGAAAGTAGAACTTGATAAGGTAATTGTACCTTCTCCCTTATTGGAAAGTAGTTCATCACAGAAATCTTTTCCTGTGACTACTACACCAATTAGTGAGGAAGCTAATGATGATGATCATAAAACTTCAGATCAAGTTACTATCGAATCTCGTAGGTAAACCAGAGTGAGATTCACACCAGAGTGGTACAGTAATCCTGTTCTAGAAGTCATGTTACTAGACCATGACGAACTTGCGAACTATGAGGAAGCGATGATGAGCCCAGATTCCGCAAAATGGCTTGAGGCCATGAAATCTGAGATGGGATTCATGTATGAAAACAAAGTATGGACTTTGGTTGACTTGCCTGATGATCGGCAAGCTATAGAAAATAAATGGATCTTCAAGAGGAAGACGGACGTTGATAGTAGTGTTACTATCTACAAAGCTAGAATTGTCGCAAAAGGTTTTCGACAAGTTCAAAGTGTTGACTACGATGAGAGTTTCTCACTCGTATCTATGCTTAAGTCTGTCCGAATCATGTTAGCAATTGCCGCATTTTATGAAATCTGGCAAATGGATAAACAAAACTGCATTCCTCAATGGATTTCTTAAAGAAGAGTTGTATATGATGCAACCAGTAGGTTTTGTCAATCCGAAAGGTGCTAACAAAATGTGCAAGCTCCAGCAATCCATCTGTGGACTGGTGCAAGCATCACAGAGTTGGAATATACGCTTTGATGAGTTGATCAAAGCATATAGTTTTATACAGACTTGCGGTGAAGCCTGTATTTACAAGAAAGTGAGTGGGAGCACTACAGAATTTCTGATAAGTATATGTGAATGACATATTGTTGATCGGAAATAATTTAGAATTATTCTATAAAGCATAAAGGAGTGTTTGAAAGGAGTTTTTCAAAGAAAGACTTCGGTGAAGCTGCTTACATATTGAGCTTCAAGATCTATAGAGATAGATCAAGACGCTTGATAAGTTTTTCCAATGAGTACATACCTTGACAAGATTTTGAAGTAGTTCAAAATGGAGCAGTCAAAGAAAGAGTTCTTGCCTGTATTACAAAGTGTGAAGTTGAGTAAGACTCAAAGCCCGACCATGGCAGAAGATAGAAAGAGAATGAAAGTCATTCCCTATGCCTTGGCCATAGGTTCTATAAAGTATGTCATGCTATGTATCAGATCTATTGTATACCCTGCACTGATTTGGCAAGGGAGTACAATAGTGATCTAGGAGTAGATCACTGGACAGCGGTCAGAATTATCCTTAGTGAAATAAGGATATGTTTCTCGATTATGGACGTGACAAAAAGGTTCGTCGTAAAGGGTTACGTCGATGCAAGTTTTTGACACTGATCCAGATGATTCTAAGTCTCAATCTGGATACATATTGAAAGTGGGAGCAATTAGCTAGAGTAGCTCCGTGCAGAGCATTGTAGACATAGAATTTTGCAAAATACATACGGATCTGAATTTGGCAGGCCCTTTGACTAAATTTCTCTCACAAGCAAAACATGATCACTCTATGGGTGTTAATCACATAAGCGATGTGAACTAGATTATTGAATCTAGTAAACCCTTTGGGTGTTAGTCACATGGAGATGTGAACCAATCACATAAAGATGTGAACTATCGATGTTAATCACATGGTGATGTGATCTAGATTATTGACTCTAGTGCAAGTGGGAGACTGAAGGAAATATGCCCTAGAGGCCATAATAAAGTTATTATTTATTTCCTTATATCATGATAAATGTTTATTATTCATGCTAGAATTGTATTAAACGGAAACATAATACATGTGTGAATACATAGACAAACAGAGTGTCACTAGTATGCCTCTACTTGACTAGCTCGTTAATCAAAGATGGTTATGTTTCCTAACCATGTACAAAGAGTTGTTATTTGATTAACGAGGTCACATCATTAGTTGAATGATCTGATTGACATGACCCATTCCATTAGCTTAGCACCCGATCGTTTAGTATGTTGCTATTGCTTTCTTCATGACTTATACATGTTCCTATGACTATGAGATTATGCAACTCCCGTTTGCCACAGGAACACTTTGTGTGCTACCAAACGTCACAACGTAACTGGGTGATTATAAGGGATCTCTACAGGTGTCTCCAAAGGTAAATGTTGGGTTGGCATATTTCGAGATTAGGATTTGTCACTCCGATTGTCGGAGAGGTATCTCTGGGCCCTCTCGGTAATGCACATCACATAAGCCTTGCAAGCATTGCAACTAATGAGTTAGTTGCGGGATGATGTATTACAGAACGAGTAAAGAGACTTGCCGGTAACGAGATTGAACTAGGTATTGGATACCGACGATCGAATCTCGGGCAAGTAACATACCGATGACAAAGGGAACAACATATGTTGTTATGCGGTCTGACCGATAAAGATCTTCGTAGAATATGTAGGAGCCAATATGGGCATCCAGGTCCCGCTATTGGTTATTGACGGGAGACGTGTCTCGGTCATGTCTACATTGTTCTCGAACCATAGGGTCCGCACGCTTAACGTTACAATGACAGTTATTATGAGTTTATGCATTTTGACGTACCGAAGTTAGTTCGGAGTCCCGGATGTGATCACAGACATGACGAGGAGTCTCGAAATGGTCGAGACATAAAGATTGATATATTGGACGACTATATTCGGACACCGGAAGTGTTCCGGGTGATTTCGGAGAAAACCGGAGTACCGGAAGGGTTACCGGAACCCTCCGGGGAAGTAATGGGCCTTATTGGGCCTTAGGGGAGAGAGAGGGCTGCGGCCTAGGAGGTGGCGCCCCCCCCCCCCCACATGGGGAGTCCGAACTGGACTAGGGAGGGGGCGCGGCCCCTCTTTCCCTCTCCCTCTCCCCCTCTTTCCTTCCCCCTTAGGGTTTCCTAATTGGATTAGGAAAGGGGAGTCCTACTCCCACTAGGAGGAGGACTCCCCCTCCCCTTGGCGCGCCCCATAGGGCCAGCCGGCCTCCCCCATGCTCCTTTATATACGGGGGCAGGGGGGCACCCTAGGACACACAAGTTGATCTTTGAGATCGTTCCTTAGCCGTGTGCGGTGCCCCCTGCCACCATATTCCACCTCGATCATATCGTTGTAGTGCTTAGGCGAAGCCCTGCGTCGGTAGAACATCAAGATCGTCACCACACCGTCGTGCTGACGGAACTCCTCCCCGAAGCTTTGCTGGATCGGAGCCCGGGGATCGTCATCGAGCTGTACGTGTGCTAAGAACTCGGAGGTGCCGGAGTAACGGTGCTTGGATTGGTCGGATCGGGAAGAAGACGTACGACTACTTCCTCTACGTTGTGTCAATGCTTCCGTTGCAATCTACAAGGGTACGTAGATCATGCTCTCCCCTCGTTGCTATGCATCACCATGATCTTGCGTGTGCGTAGGAATTTTTTTGAAATTACTACGTTCCCCAACACTTTATGCCTAATATGTAAGCAGCTTCACCGAGGTCTTTCATTGAAAAACTCTTATTCAAGTATCCCTTTATACTATCCAGAAATTCTATATTATTTCCGATCAGTAATATGTCATCCACATATAATATCAAAAATGCTACAGAGCTCCCACTCACTTTCTTGTAAATACAGGCTTCTCTGAAAGTCTGTATAAAACCAAATGCTTTGATCACACTATCAAAGCGTTTATTCCAACTCCGAGAGGCTTGCACCAGTCCATAAATAGATCGCTGGAGCTTGCACACTTTGTTAGCTCCCTTTGGATCGACAAAACCTTCTGGTTGCATCATATACAACTCTTCTTCCAGAAATCCATTCAGGAATGCAGTTTTGACATCCATCTACCAAATTTCATAATCATAAAATGCGGCAATTGCTAACATGATTCTGATAGACTTAAGCATCGCTACGGGTGATAAGGTCTCATAGTAGTCAACCCCTTGAACTTGTCGAAACCCTTTTGCGACAAGTTGAGCTTTGTAGACAGTAATATTACCGTCAGCGTCAGTCTTCTTCTTGAAGATCCATTTATTCTCAATTGGTTGCCGATCATCGGGCAAGTCAACCAAAGTCCATACTTTGTTCTCATACATGGATCCCATCTCAGATTTCATGGCTTCAAGCCATTTTGCAGAATCTGGGCTCACCATCGCTTCTTCATAGTTCATAGGTTCATCATGATCTAGTAGCATGACTTCCAGAACTGGATTACCGTACCACTCTGGCGCGGATCTCACTCTGGTTGATCTACGAGGTTCAGTAGTATCTTGTTCCGAAGTTTCATGATCATTATCATTAACATCCTCACTTATTGGTGTAGGTGTCGCAGAAACAGTTTTCTGTGATGTACTACTTTCCAACAAGGGAGCAGGTACAGTTACCTCGTCAAGTTCTACTTTCCTCCCACTCACTTCTTTCGAGAGAAACTCCTTCTCCAGAAAGTTTCCGAATTTAGCAACAAAAGTCTTGCCTTCGGATTTGTGATAGAAGGTGTATCCAATAGTTTCCTTTGGATATCCTATGAAGACACATTTCTCCGATTTGGGTTCAAGCTTATCGGGTTGAAGCTTTTTCACATAAGCATCGCAGCCCCAAACTTTCAGAAATGACAACTTTGGTTTCTTGCCAAACCGCAGTTCATAAGGCGTCATCTCAACGGATTTTGATGGTGCCCTATTTAACATGAATGCGGCCGTCTCTAGAGCGTATCCCCAAAACGATAGCGGTAAATTAGTAAGAGACATCATAGATCGCACCATATCTAGTAAAGTACGATTACGATGTTCGGACACACCATTTCGCTGTGGTGTTCCGGGTGGCGTGAGTTGCGAAACTATTCCACAATTTTTCAAATGTACACCAAACTCGTAACTCAAATATTCTCCTCCACGATCAGATCGTAGAAACTTTATTTTCTTGTTACGATGATTTTCAACTTCACTCTGAAATTCTTTGAACTATTCAAACGTTTC
Organism: Triticum monococcum; assembly: GCA_034509565.1. Taxonomy (NCBI): domain Eukaryota; kingdom Viridiplantae; phylum Streptophyta; class Magnoliopsida; order Poales; family Poaceae; genus Triticum; species Triticum monococcum. Next base: position 618,550,940 of record CM067846.1, read on the forward strand.
AGACTTATGTTTCATTAAGTAGATATACCCATATCTGCTTAAGTCATCTGTGAAGGTGAGAAAATAACGATATCCGCCACGAGCCTCAACATTCATCGGACCACATACATCTGTATGTATGATTTCAAGCAAATCTGTTGCTCTCTCCACAGTACCGGAGAACGGTGTTTTAGTCATCTTGCCCATGAGGCACGGTTCGCAAGTACCAAGTGATTCATAATCAAGTGGTTCCAAAAGTCCATCAGTATGGAGTTTCTTCATGCGCTTTACACCGATATGACCTAAACGGCAGTGCCACAAATAAGTTGCACTATCATTATCAACTCTGCATCTTTTGGCGTCTACATTATGAATATGTGTATCACTACTATCAAGATTCAACAAGAATAGACCACTCTTCAAGGGTGCATGACCATAGAAGATATTACTCATATAAATAGAACAACCATTATTCTCTGATTTAAATGAATAACCGTCTCGCATTAAACAAGATCCAGATATAATGTTCATGCTCAACGCTGGCACCAAATAACAATTATTTAGGTCTAATACTAATCCCGAAGGTAGATGTAGAGGTAGCGTGCCGACCGCGATCACATCGACTTTGGAACCGTTTCCCACGCGCATCGTCACCTCGTCCTTAGCCAATCTTCACTTAATCCGTAGTCCCTGTTTTGAGTTGCGAATATTAGCAATAGAACCAGTATCAAATACCCAGGTGCTACTGCGAGCATTAGTAAGGTATACATCAATAACATGTATATCACATATACCTTTGTTCACCTTGCCATCCTTCTTATCCGCCAAATACTGGGAACGTAGTAATTTCAAAAATTTCCTAGGCACACGCAAGATCATGGTGATGCATAGCAACGAGAGGGGAGAGTGTTGTCTATGTACCCTCGTAGACCGAAGCGGAAGCGTTGACGCAACGTAGAGGAAGTAGTCGTACGTCTTCCCGATCCGACCGATCCAAGCACCGTTACTCCGGCACCTCCGAGTTCTTAGCACACGTACAACTCGATGACGCTCCCCGGGCTCCGATCCAGCAAAGCTTCGGGGATGAGTTCCGCCAGCACAACGGCGTGGTGAAGATGATGATGTTCTACCGACGCAGGGCTTCGCCTAAGCACTACAACGATATGATCGAGGTAGAATATGGTGGCAGGGGGCACCGCACACGGCTAAGGAACGATCACGTGGATCAACTTATGTGTCTAGAGGTGCCCCTGCCCCCGTATATAAAGGAGCAAGGGGAGGAGGCGGCCGGCCAGGGTGTGGCGCGCCAAGCGGAGTCCTACTCCCACTGGGAGTAGGACTCCTAGTTGGACTAGGAGAAAGAGGGGGAAAGAGGAGGAAGAGAGGAAGGAAAGGGGGGGCGCCGCCCCCTTCCCTTGTCCTATTCGGACTAGGAAGGGGAGGGGCGCGCGGCCACCTCTTGCCTCCTCTCCTCGTCTCCCTTAAGGCCCATGTAGGCCCAATAACCCCCCCCCCCCCCCCCCCCGGGGGGGGGGGGGTCCGGTAACCCCCCGGTACTCCGGTAAAATGCTGATTTCACCCGGAACAATTCCGATGTCCAAATATAGTCTTCCAATATATTAATCTTTATGTCTCGACCATTTCGAGACTCGTCATGTCCGCGATCACATCCGGGACTCCGAACTAACTTCGGTACATCAAAATGCATAAACTCATAATAACTGTCATCGTAACGTTAAGCGTGCGGACCCCATGGTTCGAGAACAATGTAGACATGACTGAGACAAATCTCCGACCAATAACCAATAGCGGGACCTGGATGCCCATATTGGCTCCTACATATTCTACGAAGATCTTTATCGGTCAGACCGCATAACAACATACGTTGTTCCCTTTGTCATCGGTATGTTACTTGCCCGAGATTCGATCGTCGGTATCCAATACCTAGTTCAATCTCGTTACCGGCAAGTCTCTTTACTCGTTCTGTAATACATCATTCCGCAACTAACTCATTAGTTGCAATGCTTGCAAGGCTTATGTGATGTGCATTACCGAGAGGGCCCAGAGATACCTCTCCGACAATCGGAGTGACAAATCCTAATCTCGAAATATGCCAACCCAACATCTACCTTTGGAGACACCTGTAGAGCTCCTTTATAATCACACAGTTACGTTGTGACATTTGGTAGCACACAAAGTGTTCCTTCGGTAAACGGGAGTTGTATAATCTCATAGTCATAGGAACATGTATAAGTCATGAAGAAAGCAATAGCAACATACTAAACGATCGGGTGCTAAGCTAATGGAATGGGTCATGTCAATCAGATCATTCTACTAATGATGTGACCTTGTTAATCAAATAACAACACTTTGTTCATGGTTAGGAAACATAACCATCTTTGATTAACGAGCTAGTCAAGTAGAGGCATACTAGTGACACTAAGTTTGTCTATGTATTCACACATGTATTATGTTTCCGGTTAATACAATTCTAGCATGAATAATAAACATTTATCATGATATAAGGAAATAAATAATAACTTTATTATTGCCTCTAGGGCATATTTCCTTCAAAAAGTGATGGTCACAAGTTGACATATTTCTTGTAGTGTGTGGGCGTGCCAGATCTGGAGTTTGATGGCATGTCCGGGGTGTTACCTCGGTCTGATTCGTTCAACGGTAGTGGTTTCACTCTTGGTGAGTCACATTGGACGTCCGCAAAACTGCATATCAGCGATGGAGCCGCTTCGAGCTCAGGCGTGAAGGTGATCCGTCATTTTTTCATTTAATGGCTGCTATGGTGGTTCATTGGTTCTAGAGGCAGGTGACAGGCGAGGCGTTGGTGTCAAGTCCAAAGGTTTTCTTCGGTCTTGATTGTAATTTATTTTTTGTTTTTTTTGCAAAGGCTAACATTTTTCTATTTTTTCAGTTTTGCCAGGCCAGTTTGTACGTGATTTGTACTATGTTCCTTGTGATATTATTGTTCATTGTCTTGTCTCACACCACACTACTAAAACTGTTTTATTTGGATTGTTCGATGTTTTCATGGTTTTATTCGTTATTTTTCTGTCGGTTTGTACCATGTCAGCCGGAATTCTTTGTTTTTTATTATATTATTTTTCTTTTGCCCTTCTAATATTGGGTTTTCCTTCATTTTAATCATTTTATTGCTTTATTTAAAAAAACTACCGCATAAACTTTTACAAAAAAACATATATGAACAGTTTTGTAAATGCATGAGTGATTTTTTATGAATACTTTGAAGATTTTCAAATTCGTGAATATTTCCATTTTTTTAATATTCTTTAAACGCATGGACTTATTATAACATCCGTAAACTTTATGAAAGTTTGAGAGGGTTTCCAAACCCATGAACATTTTTAAATTGATTAAAATAACTTGCATTTAATGTTTTTGAGTAATCAAGAAATGAATTTATGTATTAAAAAATTATATGTAATTTTAAAAGTTTTAACACATTCTTCAAAAGCTCATATAATTTTAATAAGTGTTCACATCTTTAAAAAGTTGAGCATGCATTTTTAAAATGGTTGCATAAATTTTAAATTTGCTTATGACTTCACTAAATTAACGAAAAGATACACAGACTTTGAGTATTCACGGAAAAAGAAAAACGGCGAGCATTCGGGACAAGGTAGAGAACAACCCCGGCATCCTCTTTCATCCGCGAACACGGACGGGATACGTGTGATGTCAGTGATAGTGATGGCCGGGCAGCTACCAATTTACTCTCCGACCACTAAGAATATCTTCAGCCGCGCCCTCAACAGGCTCCCCAGGCCACTTTTTTGGCGCCGGCGTAAAAAAAAGCCCCAGTCGCGCCCCCGTGATGCCGAAATCCGCCGGCTCGGCCCGTTTTTGGGCCCGGCGATCGCATGCCGAACTCGGTGCACTGGTAGGCGCTCGGGGGCTCCGGCGCTAGGAAAAAGCACGTCCGGCCCATACCTTCAGGCGAAAAGTCAATTCTTGATTCCAGATTCGCCGCCCACCCCCCGCGCGCTCGGACGCCAACCGACTGATCCCGACGCCGCCCACCGCTCGATAGGCCATTCCCCGCCGGAAAAAGAGCAGAGGTTTAGCCGAGGCTGCCTCTCCACCACCGTTCGGGCGACTTTTTCCGGCGAGCCGGCCGCGCAGGGCGGTGTAGCGGCGGGTACGCGGTCACCGCACCCACAAGGTGTTCAGCGATTTGCCTGCCTCGGCAATGGACTCGGACGACGAGGAAGCGCTCGCTGCGCTGCTGGAGGAGGAAGCCGAGGCCGACATCCAGGAAGAGGAACATCTCATGGTCCTCGCCGCCCTCGCCGACCTGCTGACGAGCAATGAAAAGCCGCGGCGAGGTGGATCGGCGCCGGGGCGGATGAAAGCAAAGAACCGGCACCGTCTCGAGGGCTATTGCATGCTCTACTCCGACTACTTCGCCGACGCTCCACTGCACGGCGACAAAACATTTCGGCGCTGTTATCGGATGAGCCGAAAGCTTTTCCTCAAGATTGTGAATTCTATCAGGGAGTTCGATAGCTACTTCAAGTGTAAGAAGGATTGCACCGGCAAACTTAGATTCACCTCAATCCGGAAGTGCATGACAACAATGAGGATGCTTGCATACGGAGCTCCCGGTGATTCACTCGACGACTATGGGCGCATGGCCGAGTCCACCACTATTGAGTGTTTCTACAAGTTCTGTCGGGCAGTCGTGGCAGTGTTTGGACCGCAATACTTGCGAACACCCAATGCGGAAGACACTGCTCGGATCCTAGCACAGAATGCAGCAAGAGGATTTCCTGGGATGCTTGGAAGCATCGACTGCATGCATTGGAAATGGAAGAACTGCCGGTTTGCTTGGCAGGGGATGTACAAAGGTGTCAAACGCGGTTGCAGTGTGGTACTTGAGCCGGTGGCAACACAGGACCTCTGGATTTGGCACTCCTTCTTTGGTATGCCAGGAACTCACAATGACATCAACGTGTTGCAGTGTTCCCCTGTCTTTGCCAAGCTTGTTGAAGGTCATTCTCCTCTAGTTACCTTCGAGGTCAACGGGCGGCACTACAACAAGAGGTACTACCTAGCTGATGGCATCTATCCAAGATGGTCTACATTTGTGAAAACTTTCTCGAACGCTGTGCTAGGAGGCAAGAAGTCCCACTTTGCTAAGGTGCGGGAGGCTTGCAGGAAGAATGTCGAGCGGGCATTTGGTGTGCTCCAATCTCGATTTGCTGTTGTCCGGTACCCTGCTCAAACCTGGTCGAAAGATCAAATATGGGAGATCATGACTTGCTGTGTCATCTTGCACAACATGATCATCGAGAGCGAGCAGGAAGAGCCAGTGTTTGACACTGAACCATACTACAGGCAGGGTCCTCTAGCCGAAATTGATCACCAGCTACCGGCAACCTGGACTGCCTACCTTAGTATGCGTCAGGAGATCTGAGACCCACAAGTGCATCATCAACTGCAGTAGGATCTGGTGGAGCACCTATGCAGGATCAAGGGCGACGCCTAGCTCGACGTGTGATGAGTTTTTATTTGTTGCACTATATAATTTGCATTGAACTATTTATTGTTGCACTATTTTGTTGAATTATTTGATTTTCTGTGATGAACTATGTGATAAAAAATTATTTATGTTGAGAATTCAACGCCGAACCACGCCGAATATGGGCCATTTCTCGCCGATATCGGGACATTTTTTTATTTATCTGGACTGAAAAACGGCCGCGAATGGGCCGATATCGGCGACTGGGGGCGACGGCTGAATGCCCAACCACCCCCAGCACCGATTCTATCGCCGGCTCGTCCCCAGATGATGATTTTTATGCTTTTTGAGGAGCCAACGGCTGAAAATGCTCTAACCACCAGGAACCGCATCTGATGCTTTGGCATAAGTCTACCCTCTCGCCCTCGCCCTCGCCCTAATTGAATATGGTCAGTGGCTGAGTGCTCGGTGGGAGAAAAATATTCCCACAAGAAACAAAAGTCTCTGATGGGGCATGGTGCTGGGCAACGTGATTTCCAGCATCATTAGTACTACGTAGTTCTATAGTACATCTAATCGCCCCTATAGGAGAGCTGTTCCAGCTCAGCCTCGCAAGCAATGCAGAAGGCATCCTTCCCCTCTCCTCTTCTGGAAAAAATCAGGATGAAGTTATTGACCAGAATGGCTCTCTCTAATACAAGTGGAATTGATTAGTGCCGGAGACAGCTCCCCATCAATCTGGCATACATTACCACTTTTGTTTGGAAACCGGACGCGGCTCGTCTGATGTACGGCCCACACACCAACGTGTGGGTCTAGACCCATCCGTCAGCGACCCAACGGCAGAGAGTCGTACGTCAGGAGATCCGGCTCCTTGGCAACCACCGCAGAGACAGAAACTCAACTTGGTTACCATGAGGTGGTCTAACGGTACGAACTAGCATGTGCAACTACTCGAGCCACCCGTCTAGCATGTGCTATCGTGCATATATTGTTCCCCGCGAAAATGGGGTCGTTGTTTCCAAGAGGATACGCATACACAGCTAGCCTCGTGCCGGTAATGGATGGATCATACGTGGATCTGATTCGAAAACGCATGTGTAGCAGCAAGCCTGCATAAACAACTGCTACATCCCCATTTGGTTGGCTCCAAATTCATGGAACCGGATGCGCAGGCTCTTGCTTGCTTCCGTCCCCATCCGACCTTGTCGCCTCGTCGCAGCCAACCCCCTTTGACCTTGCGATGGCGATGCACGAATCACCTTGCCTACAAGTACCGGCTCCTACCTTCGCTCATTTCCACACCCAAGAAGCGCTCCATAGCTACACCACCACCAAGCTGATAGCAAGCAAGCAAGCATTGACAAATCCACCATGGCGAGGCTTCAGCTTTCCGTCGTGGCGGCCTGCGCCGTCCTCCTCGCGCTCGCCGCCCCCTCCCTCGCCGGCGACCCCGACATGCTCCAGGACGTCTGCGTCGCCGACCTGGCATCCCGTGAGTTATCCTCCTACTGAATTGTTCACTCATCTTTGTCAACTTTCTTGTTGCATTGCATCTTGTGTGCTGCGCTGGATCTTGCTGACCCATGAATGGCGGCAGCGATCAAGATCAACGGGTTCCCATGCAAGGCGAACATCACGGCCGACGACTTCTTCTTCGCCGGACTCAAGAAGGCCGGCAACACCAACAACCCGGCTGGTTCGGTCGTCACTGCGGCTAACGTGCTGTCATTCCCCGGGGTGAACACGCTCGGCGTGTCCATGGCGCGCATCGACTACGCCGTGGGAGGGCAGAACCCGCCGCACACCCACCCGCGCGCCACCGAGATCATCTTCGTCACCGAGGGAACCCTGGAGGTGGGATTCATCACCACCGCTAACAAGCTCTTCACTAAGGTCGTCACCGTCGGAGAGGTGTTCGTCTTCCCGCGAGGGCTCGTGCACTTCCAGCAGAACAGGGGCAACTGCTCTGCCTCCGTCATCGCCGCCTTCAACAGCCAGCTTCAGGGCACCCAAGCCATCGCCACCACGCTCTTGGCTGCCACACCACCAGTGCCAACCGACGTGCTGGCCAAGGCCTTCAGGGTTGATAACGAAGACATCGACGCCGTCAAGGCCAGGTTCAACTAGGGAGCCTCTGCCGTCTCGCAACTCTCCATCCATTTCGGAAGAAAAGAATCGTTTGTTTGTTACTGAATAAATGGTATTCAAGTCATCAAGTGAGCTGTAGCGTGTAGTTGATTTGTTGTTGTGTATGTTACATTTGTTCATCTTTGAGATAATAAAACTTGCTTCTGTTTCGCGTTGTCTATGTTACATTTTAGGCCTCCTTTGGTTCATAGGATTGGAAAATTATGGGAATAGGAAAGTCATAGGAAATGAGATAACATGCATCTCAAATCCTATGCATAGGAATAGAAAAAGAGATGTCCTTTGATTCACATTATAGGATTTTTTCCATTGAGTCTAGGCTAATATTTGTTTTCCTATGAAATGTGGAGGATAGGAAGAATTCCTCCATAGGAATAGGATTTCATTTCTACAAACCAAAAAGCTCTGAAGGAATTTTTCCTATAGAAAATCCTATCCTATGAAAATCCTACAAAATTCCTCCAAATGTCTTGATGTGTTATTATATTATTGTTTTCAACAAGTCAACAAATCTATAACTTGGCAGTAGTTTTGCAGGCTACATTTTTCATAAGGACGAACCACCCAAATACAGGAGAGCTTTGTCGTATGAGAAAAAAAATCAACTGATAAGCGGGAGAGGAAAAACCAGGAGACACCGGAGAAAAAACCACCCACGTAAAGAAGAAAACCAACTGATAAGTGAGAGAGGGAAAACCGGGAGAAGTGGCTCTCGAAGCGTTTGAGTAGCAAGATTAAAATTGGAACGTTGGCATATAGCTTTTGGGAACAGAACTTGTAGTACAATGAACTTGTAATACAGAGACAGACGAATTTACACCGACCAGGGGCCTAAGACAGGGTGATCCCCTATCTCCTTATCTCTTTTTGATCTGTTCTGAAGAATTATCAAGCATGTTGTCTCATGAAGAAGAAGTTCGTGGTATTGAAGGAAAAAAGGTGTCAAGGAATGCCCCCTCGATATCTCACCTTTTGTTTGCGGATGATTCTTTGATCCTCATGAGAGCTACGGTACAGAATGCAAGTACATTGAAGAGGGTCCTAGATACATATTGACATATTGTGAGAGTTCAGGGCAGCGTGTAGGTACTCCAAAATCCAGTATCTTCTTCAGTCCTAATACTAGAGTAAATGAAAGGGAGAATGTATGTGGAATGTTGAATATACTAACAAAAGCTTTGTCTGACAAGTATTTGGGGCTACCAACTATTGTCGGTGTTGATCGTAGTGACTGTTTTCAACATCTTGTTGATAGAGTTTGTCAGAGATTGAAAGGGTGGAAGGAAAATTTTCTATCAGTCCAAGGTAAAGAAATCCTTTTAAAGGCAGTAGCTCAGGCAATTCCATCTTATGCTATGTCTGTTTTTAAGTTACCAAAAGGGATATGCAAGTCAATCACTGATGAAATATCGAGCTTCTGGTGGGGTGATGGAGAGGAGAAAAGAAAAATGCATTGGTTTGCATGGTGAAAAATGTGTGTTCCGAAGAAGAAGGGAGGTATGGGATTTAGAGACCTTCATAGCTTTAACCTTGCTATGTTAGCAAAGCAGTGTTGGTGACTGATCCAAAATCCTGACTATTTGTGTGCACGTGTTCTAAGTGCAAAATACTATCCTGATGGTAATGTTCTGAGAGCTGGCCCAAAGAAAGGCTCCTCGTTTACATGGCAAAGTTTGGTTGCTGGGATACAAACTTTCAAGAAGGGATGTATTTGGCGAGGCACTGGTTCACAGATTAACATTTGGGATGATCCATGGCTCCCATCAAGTCCAACAAGGAAGATTATCACCCCTAGAGGTGGAATCATGTTGTCAAAAGTGCAAGAGATAATTGACCCTCATACGGGTCAGTGGGACAAGGCACTAATTCAGAGCGTGTTCTCACCAGTTGATGTACGCAGAATACTACAAATTCCACTACATGTTGAAGCACTAGAAGATTTTGTGGCATGGCACTATACAAAGTCTAGAACCTTCTCAGTACGCTCGGCATATCACTTAGAATTTGACCACCAGTTCGGTCGCCACTATGCAAATTCGAACAGTCCGGGGAGTGCTCAACTTAGCGGGGTTTGGAAGGAACTATGGCATCTTCATTTACCGGGAAAGATCAAACATTTTGGTTGGAAAGTACTTAAGGGAGTACTTCCATGCTACGGTGTACTCGCGGGCAGACACATACCCTTGATCCCGCAATGCCCGATATGCAAAGTTGGTTTGGAAGACATTCAACATTGTCTTTTCACATGTGATAGAGCAACGCAAGTGTGGTCATCACTAGGGTTAACTGAGGAGATCGACAGAGCAGTTGTGCAGGAACGTTCCGGGTCTATCACTTTGGACATTCTGATCCGCCCGCATATGACTACACATGATATTCCCACTGCCGAGCTCATCCTGGTGGCCATGTGGTTTATATGGTGGCAAAGGAGGCAAGTTGCGAAGGGGGAGACTGTCCCAACCCCAGAGCAATCAGCAATCTCAATTCGGGTACTTGCTACCAATTTTGTCCGTGTAAATACTCCAAACCAGCCCATCGCAAGAATGATCAATTGTGGAAGAAGCCAAGTAGGGGAGTTATAAAGGTGAATGTTGATGCATCATTTCATGAGGAGAACCTCAGTGGAGCTTGTGGAGTTGTCGCCCGTGACGATCAGGGCAAATTTCTGGGAGCGGCAACATTAGCATTACCTCATGTCTCAAGCGCGGGATCAGCTGAGCTAACGGCCATCCGTTCTGGACTATACTTGGCAGCGAATCTGGGATGCACAAATCTCATCATTGAGTCGGATTGTATGAATGCTTTGGAAGCTATATGACGGTGTCCTGGACTAGGGGGTACTCATCACGTCGTCTCCCGATCAGTTGGATTGGGCCGAGGACCCCCATGGCCGTATACTCATGGGCCAGTTCGGACAACTGCCACATACATGGAAGATTTCACAAGACTTGGTGATCAAGACAAGGACTCCTCCCCACCGGCGTATTCGGTTAGGACTCTTGTTATCATAGGCCTCTGGTGCATTATATAAACCAAGGCCAGGCTAGTCGATAGATCATATATATACATACAATCATACCATAGGCTAGTTTTTAGGGTTTAGCCTCTCCGATCTCGTGGTAGATCAACTCTTGTAATACCCATATCATCAAGAATAAATCAAGCACGACGTAGGGTATTACCTCCATCAAGAGGGCCCGAACCTGGGTAAAACATCGTGTCCCCTGCCTCCTGTTACCATCCGCCTTAGACGCACAGTTCGGGACCCCCTACCCGAGATCCGCCGGTTTTGACACCGACATTGGTGCTTTCATTGAGAGCTCCGCTGTGTGTTCGGCAAAAGGTTGATGGCTCGCCTGCAGATCAACTGCGACTTCGGCATCTTCGTCACCAGCTCGACTGGTCACCTTGGTTTGATCAAGGACTGCGCCTACCTCTGATCGTCATGTTCGGATGAGGGCCTTTATAAACATCAACTGTGATCTCTATCAAGATCATGGAGGAATCATCCAGGGAGCCCGGGGGCTCAACGTCAACATTGCCCTCGGGCGACCGTGCTATTTTTCTGGACATCAAACTTGTGTTTGCTGCCACCGCCTCCTCATGTGTCTTTTTAACGATTGCTTCGGTGGAATTGTGCGGAATTGAGTCTACAACAACCCTGGAAAATTTCGTCGAGTTCCGATGGAGAAATCTCTGGCAATCTACGATATACCGGAGCCGTGTCAAATCTGGACGGGAATCTGGACGAGTTTAGGGCGTGGTGTCCAGCTTCTAGCTCGGACGTTCTTTGGAAGATCCAACCGTTGATCGGCTGCGGAATTCATATATCTACCACCTCACAAAATTTCAGCTTGATCCGACCGTCCAAACGCCGGGAACCTTCCGATTAGTGCATCACTTTTCGGATCTGTTTTCTGCGCGAAAACGAATCCGACCCGAGTTCGTCTTTTTCATGAACGGGATTTCGGACATCCTTTTTGAAGGAAGTTTTGTACGGGGTATTATGTTTTGTTTCCGAACACATCCCACTAACTTTAACATCTTTTGAACACGATCTTCAACATCATGCTGGTGTCAAACCAGTCCGGCAATATTGCTCCACGGCTGCCGGCTTGCGCTAGACACACCGTCACTTTGTTGAGCCGAGCTCAACTTCTTTGGATCATCATCTCGGCAAGCCGAACAAGAGTCTGGCATCGCGAAGGATAAATCATCACCAACATCGCCGCCTGTCGGGGGTGCTAATCCACGAACACCTCTGGGACCGGCGGACCGAGCCCCTTTCGGTTCGGCAGGGGGGCGGAGATCGCACGAAGAGCAGATCGAGGCGAAGCACACGAGCAGTTTACCCAGGTTCGGGCCGCACGGATGCGTAAAACCCTACTCCTGCTTTGTGGTTTGTATTGAGTTCTTGCTCGGGAGCGCCGAGTGCTACAATACACACCAGCAGCTAACGAGACCAAGCGTGAGTGTTCTGTTCGATCGACCCCCCCCCCTACGTTGCGCATGGGCCTCCTTTTATATGCCCAAGGGGTCACCGATAGGTGGCAACATAGACAAGGGTAAAAATGGAAAGATGTTGCGGTAGGTACAACCGCCTGCTACAGTATATCATACCTAACCCTGACGGCAGGGGATAAGGGCATTAAATGCCCGTCTGCGTCACCCAAATAGTGCAAAAGGGACAGCGAGGGACGCCACCGCTCGCCACGATGGCAATCTTGTCAGCGCCGCTTGCCACCGTGTACCGCTGGCTGCACAGCCTCCCGCCACGTACGCCTGGAAGGGTCCCAGAGCGACACGTTGGTGGATGTGCTGGAGCGCAGGTACAGAGTGGAGGTTTGCCGCGGCAAGCGCCTTGCCGCGGTCATTGTCTTCTTGCGTCCGGGAGCTTGTCGCTCACCGGGCCTTGCCGGGACGCGTGGCGCGTCGCGGCAAGTTTCTTGAGATGCCTTGGTTGGCCTTCCCGGCAAGCTCCTCTTGCCAGGGTCTTGTCTCCTTGGCTTGGATACTTTGTTCTTGAATGGCCCCAAAGGAACCACGGAGGACCTTGGCGGTCACCCGGCAAGCCTTCCGCGGGATGCTGCGACTGCCCGTGCACAAGTTCGGGATACTAGGGTACCCCTACTCTAGTACACCGACAGGAGCCCCCGGGCCTGGGCCATACACGGTGCCGAGCGCTGTTGGGCCAGGCCCAAAACAGGGCACGGGCACGCGCGGCCTGGGTTACGCCGTATCTCTCCCCGTATCCACCGCGCCCTCCCCGAACGGCACGCGTCGAATGCGGCGTCGTGGGAGAGATCGTGGGTGGTTTCTTTATTCGGAAAGGCGGAACGTCCGCCCCTCCCTCTTTATAAGCAGGGGAAACAGGGGTAGTGCGCCCATTCGCCCCTTTCCATTCCAATCTCGGAAACCTCCGCCGCTCTTCCGTCTTCTTAAAGCTGAAATAGAGCAGCGCCCTGCCCCCCATCGCCACCAGCACCACCAACGCCGTCGACCTCCTCCACCACTTCCGCCATGGCTCCGAAAGCCGACAAGGGGAAGGCTGTGAAGTCGACCGAGGCGCAGCGGCTTGCGGCGCTGCGAAAGGAGCGGGCAATCTCCCCCCAAAGCTCGCCACGAAGGAGCTGAGGGAGTATTACTACCTCTTCTGGTCGACGGAGACGCGAGCGCATCCGAGCACGAAGGTACTTCCAGCCGCCGCTTGGAAAATGGCTCCAAATGGATATCCTTTCTTCACCGTGTTCTTCTACTGCAGGCTCTGCCCGCCTTTCTCTGAGTTTTTCTGCGATATCATGAACACCTACGGGTTCTGCCTCCTTGATTTCACCCCCAATGCCGTTCTGACCATGGCAGTTTTCGCACATCTCTGCGAAAACTTTGTCGGAGTCCATCCAAATGTAGCCCTTTTTCGCCACTTCTTTATGCCCTGAGTAGAGAGAGGAGAGCCTTTATCTGGCGGAATCGCCTGGATCTCGAGGGCCGGCAAGAAGGACTCTTATCTGGAGGGAGAGTTCCACGGCAAGTGGGAGGAATGGAGAGCAGACTGGTGCTGGATTGTCGAGGAGAACCCGCAGCCGTTTACCGCCCGGCGCCAAACCCCAACAGCACGCGGCAGCGATTGGAGCAATGTGGCCCCGGAAGACGATAGGCTGAAGATTGCCGTCACCCGGATCCAACGCCTCAGGCTTGCCGGGCTTACTGTAGGCGCTGTTGGCGCAGATTTTCTTCGCCGCTGCATCGCCCCCCTGCAGGAACGGAGGAGACCCGCCTGGGAATTCAAGAATGCGGCGGATATTATGAGGCTGCGTCCGGGCCTCAACTACAACTTCACTGTTCTGGAGCTCAACGCGATGCTCCAGGAGCTGTTCAAGTATGACCCTGAGCATGCCGAAGTGTTCAGGTTGCCGAAGGGTGTCGTTCCGCTGTGCAACAACTCCGCGCTCGACCGCATCCGTGCAATGATGCCGCTGTGCGATTCGCATGGAATTATACCAACTTGGCAAGAGCCTGCAGATGACGTCGTGCAGGAGTTCTTTGACGGCTTGGTAGAAGTGCCGGTCCGCTCCGATGAAAAGAATGGCCTCACTCGCGACACCACCGATGCGGAGTTGAAACGCATCGCCACCAGGCTGGAAGAGGCAGCGGCAGCCGCAGCTGCGGGCGAGTTTGGATTCACCGTGGAGGAGGCAGAGGCAGCAGAGGCGGCAAGCCGTGCCGAGCAAGAGGAGCTTGCCGGCAAGAAAGAGCTTGCCGGGCGTGACGTTGAGTCGAGCGAGCCCGCCGAGGATACGAGCGTCTCATTGGAGATCAACTCTTCTTCCTCCTCATCATCAGACAGCTCGCCACAAGCAGAGCCCCCAGCTCCACCAAGAAGGCGTCTCCGCAAGGCCGGGGATATAGCGAGGCGGCGGGCGAGTCCACAGTCGCCGCGCCGCGCGACACGCTCCACCGCGGCAAGCACTGTTGCCGTGGGAGCGCCTCACGCTGCTGCGACAACTGGAGCGTGGTCCACCCGGACCACCGCTTCTGCTCCTGCCGCCTCTCACGCCGCGGCGGCAGCCGGAGCGGGGTCGTCTCAGACCACCGCCACTGTTCCCGCCAAGCGGTCAAGGGAATCTACTTCTCCGCCTCCTCGCGCTGGACGTGAGCCGGACTTCGACTTCTCCGCGTTCAGCTCCGACGAGGAAGAAGAAGAGTAAGATTCTCTTGTTGTACTTGTAGTGCTTCAATTCTTGCTGTTTTGTCTTGTATCTCATCTGCTTTACTCTGAACTTATTCCTTCTTAGGACTCTGGCCCAGAGAGCAGCGAAGAGAGCCAAGGCCCCGGTGATTATCATTGAGGACGAACCCACCGCGACAGCAGGGGATGCATCCGAGACAACCTTGCTGGACCCGGCAACTGTTCTCCAGAGCAGCCCCCAGCGTAAGTATATGGTTCGCTCTCCGCTGTTGGGCACACATGGATATTCTTTCTTTGCTGACATCTGACTGTTGGTTTGTGTAGGAGCAGAGCAGTCCCACTAGGAGCGCCCGGAGGCCGCCCCCGAAATGCCAAGGGAAAGTCCTCCGGCAAGAGAGAGGTCTCCGGCAAGGGAGAGCCCCCCGGCAAGGGAGATGTCTCCGGCAAGGGAGAGTTCTCCGGCAAGGGACAACACCAGCGGCCCCCCGGCGGCGGAGACCACGACTGCAGAACCTGGCACAGGTAATCTTCTCACTTCAAAACTTCCCTTGGGTTCTTCTTCTTTTGATCTTCTTTTTTGGGTATTTGCTTGACTCTTCTCCCTTTTCCGGCTGTCAGATAAATCTGCTGTGGAACCAATGGAGACCGAGGTTGCCACCGACAATGCCGCTGTCGCCGAGGAAGCAGCCGGCGCTGACGATCCCGCCGGTGCAGAGGCCGCCAAAGCTGCCGCCGCAGAAGCAGGCGGGGGATCTGGCGATCGCACTGACGGCCCTGAGGCCGCAGGAGCGCCAGGCGCTACGCCGACCGCCGATCCCTCCGCCGCTGCTGCAGCGTCAGGCTCCGAAGAGCCCCAGCCAGGCGTCTACTTGAAGGCCGGCGACGGCGTCTTCATCAACCTTCCCTGGGCGTCAAGCTCCAGGGCGCCAGTCGAAGGAGAGAGCTTCGACGAAGAGGTGCTCGCCTCCGCTGGGCTGGCGTTGGTTGACGCGCCGAGCAGCAGCAGCAGCGAGCCTGAGGAGGAGCGGCTGCTGCGGAAGCTGGTGTCGCTCTACCGCGCCCGACAAGCCAAGCTGGAATCTCGCGAGGCGCTTGTCGTGAAGGCGGGAGTGGACATCGAGAAGCGCGCGGAGGAGCTCGGGGGTCTCAATCAGGAAGCTCTCCGGTCCCTGGCAATGGAGCGGGCGCAACTTGCCAAGGAGCAGAAGGCCTTCCTCCTCGAGAGGGCCGAAGTCGAAGAGCAACAGCGGCTTGCCGCTGAAAAGCTGTCTGTGCAGGAGGGCGAGCTGGTGCAGCGGAAGGTCAACCTTGACGCCCGCGAGGAGGAGCTTGCCGCGCGCGAGCGAACATTCGGCGGAGCCCTTAAGCAAGCAGAGGATGTTGTCGTAGCTGCCGAGGCCGCCAAGAAGGAGCTGGAGACGAAGGTGGCACAGCTGGAGGCTGATCTCAAGGCGAGCAGTGAAGAGCTTGCCGCGCTCAAACGTGAGCGGGAGAAGGACGCCTACAGCCACTCAGAGCTGCAGGCCCATCTCGCCGAGAAGGGCAAAGAGCTTAGCGCCGCCAAGGACTCCAACACAGATCTTGAGTTGAAGCTGACCACATTGACCAAGACACTGGACGGGGCCAGGGAGCAGGAGACGGCCTTGAAGGAGGAGGTCAGGGCCGGCAAGGCGCTGCTGGCGAGTGCTGCTGCCGCCCAGAATGCTTTCAGGGAAACTGTGGAGCACTGGACGGAGGGTCTCGTGAATGTTGCCGCAGACATTGACAGGGAGCTGGCGCAGCTGGGAATGGAGGATCTCGGGTATCCCTCCGACGAGAACCTCCAACCCAGCGGCAAGCTCACTTTGTTCTTCAAAGGCGTGGCGACGGCCCTCCAGCGACTCCGGGAGAGGATCCCAAAGCAGCTGGCCGACGAGTTGCGCAAGATCTGTGCGGGAGCTCTTCAAAAGGTGCTGGTGAAGGTGGCGTTCCGCAACCCTGGCCTCAACCTCACCAACGTCCTCAGGACTTTGCCGCCGGGTGCTGATCTGGAGGCGCTCAAAACCCTTGTCGCACCCATTGTGGACAAGGTGAGCGGGATCAAGAGGATCGAGGGCGATCGCGTATACTAGGCCGCCCGTTTTCTTCTTTTCTTGTCGCTGCTGGTCATGTTATGAGAACAATCTGTTAGAGCCGCGACAAGCTACCTTGTAATATAACTCTATTTCGGGTAATGATTGCAATGTTATTTCCTTTACTTGATTCCTTCCTTTTTATGTTTTTGCCCTACGCTTTTAGGGAACTTGCCGGCGCAGGCACCTTAGCCGCGAGCGCTGAGTGCGGGACGTCAGCAGCCTGCTGGCGGTGCCGCTACCGACAAGAAACCTTGTCGCAACTAGTCGCAGCTCACTTAAGTTGTTGAGCGGACTCGAAACAAAATAAGGGTGCAACTAGATACGAGTTGGTTCCTCCGTGCACAGGTTTTCCATACAAAGCACGGTCGTTCAAGGAAGATAATTTAAAAAATTAAAAAATCTGATCGGTCAAACTTTGGCAACTTAGCTTTTCTGTCGTTTGCTTCCCGGCAAGGCGAAACTTTCTTGAACGACGCCTGGTCCATACCATTATCTTCTCCTTTCCCCCCGGCAAACTTGTGGGCGAGGGAACCTTCCTTTCCTTGAGAAAAAAGAAAGAGGAGAAAAGATATGGAGCCTTATGGCTCGTTGTTGCTTACTGGGGGTATGCACTGCCCAAAGTGTCAAATAACACATGCAAAAAATAGAAAGCATGAAATTGACAAGGTGTGCGGAGCACATGAGCTTTATGCACGGGATCTGCGCCCGGCTTTGTACAAAGGATTACATGCAACAACGGCAAGACTTGTACAAAAGGTGGTTGCCGGAACGGGTTCCGGCAACCGCACCTTACGGGTAAAACTTACGAAGATGCTCAATGTTCCAGGAGTTGCTCACTGGGATGCCATCTTCGGTCTCAAGGCGGACAGCGCCAGGCCTAGTGACTCGTTTCACCCGGTAAGGGCCTTCCCACTTCGGCGTCAACTTGTTGGAATTCTTGGCGGACTGAACACGCCGAAGAACAAGGTCGCCTTCCTCGAGACTTCTGGCGTTAACTTTGCGGCTATGGTAGCGGCGCAAAGCTTGCTGGTAGCGAGCATCTCGAACAGCAGCCTGAAGACGGTCTTCCTCAAGGAGCAGCGCATCATCTTGTCGCAGCTGCTCTTGCTCAAGCTCATCATAAGGGAGCACTCGAGGTGACCCGTATACGAGTTCCGTGGGGAGAACTTCCTCTGCTCCATAGACTAGAGCAAAAGGTGTCTGGCCAGTGGCTCGATTTGGCGTCGTTCTGATCGACCAAAGAACCACCGGCAGCTCCTCGATCCAGTTTCTTCCGCACTTGTGCAGCCTGTCGAAAGTCCTGGTCTTGAGCCCACGCAACACTTGAGCATTTGCCCTCTCCGCTTGACCGTTGCTTCTCGGGTGAGCAACAGAAGCGAAGCAGACCTTGGCGCCAAGATCTTGGACGTACTACATGAAGGTGCGGCTCGTGAATTGCGTACCGTTGTCGGTGATTATCCTGTTAGGGATCCCGAAGCGGCAAACAATTGACCTGAAGAACTTGACTGCTGACTGTGCTGTCACCTTCCTCACTGCTTCCACTTCTGGCTCCTTTGTGAACTTGTCGATTGCAACGTACAAGTAAACAAAGCCCCCGACTGCTCGGGGAAAGGGGCCGAGGATGTCGAGCCCCCAGACCGAAAATGGCCAGGATAAAGGGATCATCTGGAGAGCTTGAGCTAGTTGATGTATCTGCTTGGAGTGGAACTGGCACGCTTCACACTTTGTTACTTGTGCAGTTGCATCCTGGAGGGCTGTCGGCCAAAAAAAACCTTGCCTGAAAGCTTTGCTGACAAGTGCTCTTGCGCCAATGTGGTGACCACATATGCCTCCATGTATCTCTACCAACAGCTTTTGTCCATCTTCCCGGTGAATACACTTCAATTTCACACCATTGAGTCTTCTTCTGTACAGTGTGTTGTCGACAAACTGGTACATACTTGACTGCCGGGCTACTCTTTCTGCTTCTTCTTGCTCTTCGGGAAGTTCTCCTGTCTGAAGGAAATGGATAATCTGTTGTGCCCATGCTGGAGCTTGCGGCTCGACAACAAGGACTAAAGGCACATCTGCTGCTGCGGGAACATCCGCTTCTACGGCGAGAACCTGCGGCCCAGCCGAAGCTTGACGTTCCCCGGCAAGCTTGCCGGAGCAAAACTTGTTGGGAGCCTCTGCTTCAACGGAACAAACCCTAGGGCTTGCCGGAGCAGACTGCTCCTTAGCACTCTTGGTGTTGATCTTGGGGACCTTCTTGGTGGCGGCTTCGGGAAGCTCTGCCGGAAAATAGTCACCAGAAATCAACTTCCTCTTCTTGCTCTGTCCAGTTGATGGTGTTACGGACGGTCGAGTCAGCTTGAGCACAAAGATCCCTGGTTCCACAGGTAACTAAAGTGCGGCGCACTTTGACAGGCCATCGGCAACGTCGTTCTGAGCTCTTGGAACATGCTCCATCTGTAGGCCGTCAAAGTGCTCTTCTAGCTTTCTCACTTCGTCAACGTAGGCTTCCATCAACGGACTCTGATAACTCTTGTTCACTTGGCAGACGACAAGCTGCGAGTCACCCCTGACAATGAGCTTCTTGATCCCAAGGTCTGCCGCGATCCTGAGACCGGCAAGCAAGCCTTCATACTCTGCAGTATTGTTTGTTGCTTGCTCCTTGGGAAAGTGCATCTGGACTACGTACATGAGGTGCTCTCCGGTGGGTGCGACAAGCAGCATGCCAGCGCCGGCGCCTTGCAGCGAGAAGGCACCGTCAAAGTACATGAGCCACTCTTTGCTTGCTTCCTCGACGGGGATGCTCGTTTCTGGAATTTCTTCATCTGGTGTTGGCGTCCACTCTGCTATGAATTCTGCCAATGCTCTGCTTTGGATAGTCGAAGTACTCTCAAACTTGAGGCCAAAGCTTGACAGTTCCAGTGCCCACTCAACAATCCTGCCTGTTGCTTCTGGATTCTGGAGTATCCTCTTCAGCGGAAAACGAGTGACATATGTGATCTCATGTGCTTGGAAGTAATGGCGCAGCTTTCTCGAGGCCATGAGAAGGCCGAAAAGCAATTTCTGCACACCAGAGTACCTTGACCTAGCCCCCTGCAGAAGGGAACTGACAAAGTAAACTGGGCGTTGTACCATTTTCTTCTGTATCTCCTCGCGCACCTGCGCAGATCCATCTTTGTCGGGACCAGAGCTTGTCGGGGAAGCCCCCTGCTTGTCGCTGGATGCGCCTGCCGCGGTTGCTGGCTCGTCATCTGCCTCCCTCTCTGCTACTAACGCAGCACTAACCACTTGATTGGTTGCCGCTATATACAGCAGCAACTTCTCTTGTGGCTTAGGTGCGACAAGTATTGGAGTGGAGGACAGGTATCTCTTCAAGTCCTGCAGCGCGGCCTCCGCTTCCGGAGTCCATTTCATTGGACCTGCCTTTTTCAATATTTCGAAAAACGGCAGGGCGCGCTCAGCAGACCTAGAGATAAACCTGCTGAGAGCAGCCCCACAACCGGCAAGTCTTCGTACATCCTTGACGCGCTTTGGTGCTTCAATCTGCTCAATGGCCTTGATCTTGTCGGGATTGGCTTCAATTCCCCGCTGAGATATGAAGAACCCGAGAAGCTTTGCCGGAGGGGACTCCAAACACACACTTCTCGGGGTTGAGCTTGAGGTTGATCTTGCGCAGATTTGCAAAGGTCTCGTCTAAATCTTGAATCAGGGTTGCCTTGTCCTTGCTCTTGTCCACTATGTCATCCATGTAGGCTTCCACATTTCTGTGTATTTGTGGCTCAAGAGCGACATGGACTACCTTGCAAATGTTGAACCAGCATTCTTTAAACCGAAAGGCATCCGTATGAAACAGTACGTGCCACATGGAGTGATGAATGCGGTCTTCTCCTCATCCTCTTCTACCATGACGATTTGATGGTATCCTGAGTATGCGTCAAGAAATGAAAGCAAGTCACATCCGGCCGTGGAGTCAACAATCTGGTCAATGCGCGGCAAGGGAAATGGGTCTTTGGGACAAGCTTTATTGACATCGGTAAAGTCGATACAAAGCCTCCATTTCCCGTTTGCCTTGCGCACGACTACAGGATTGGCCAACCACGTAGGATGGAGCACTCCTCTAACAAGGCCTGCTGCTTCCAATTTCTTGATCTCTTCTGCGATGAATTCTTGGCGCTCCACTGCTTGCTTCCTGACCTTCTGCTTGACGGGCCGCGCATGAGGACAAACGGCAAGATGGTGCTCAATTACTTTCCTGGGAACACCGGGGATGTTAGACGGTTGCCA
Organism: Triticum monococcum; assembly: GCA_034509565.1. Lineage (NCBI taxonomy): Eukaryota > Viridiplantae > Streptophyta > Magnoliopsida > Poales > Poaceae > Triticum > Triticum monococcum. Next base: position 618,572,142 of record CM067846.1, read on the forward strand.
TGGAAACACGTCGACGTTCGCCTGCAGGAAAGTAATGAGTGCGCTTTCCTATTTAGGGTCAAGAGTGGCACTGATGGTGAAGGTACCACTAGTGCCGTCCTCCTTGGCGGACACCTTCTTGGTCTCTGGCGGAGCTGCCATTATCTTCTTACACTTGCCGGTGGAGCTCGATGGTGCGTCCTCGACGGTAGCGCAGCACTCCGAAGAGGTGCGCTTGCCGGAGTGGGCATCAGAACTCTTGCCGGACTTGGTCTTCTTCTTCCCCCCGGGAGCTTCAACGGCAAGTGACTTGCGATCTGTTGCGGCTGCTGCTTCCTGGTAGATCTTGTCGGCGCAGATAAGAGCATCCTTCTTGTCGCCAGGGACAGAGATGACGCTTATCGGGCCTGGCATCTTCAGCATGTTGTATGCGTAGTGGGAGGCTGCCATGAACTTGGCGAGTGCTGGACGGCCGAGTATCCCATTGTAAGGCAATGGAAAATCGGCAACGTCAAAAGTGACCCTCTCAGTCCTGAAAATCGGCAACGTCAAAAGTTACTGGCAACGTGACCTTCCCCTTCGGCTTGCTCCTTCCCGGGTTGATTCCTTGGAATGTGCCGGTCTCTTCTAGCTCGCTGTCAGGGATCTGGAGTTTCTGGAGTACAGCGGAGGAGATCAGGTTCAAGCCGGCCCCGCCGTCAACTAGCATCTTAGTGACCTTGAGGTTGCGGATAGTTGGGGAAACCAACATCGGCAAGCACCCCACCGTAGTTGTGCGATCAGGGTGGTCCTCAATATCAAAGATGATAGGCGTGCTGGATCATTTCCGAAGCTTGCGTGACTCGACAGGTGGTTCCGCCGCATTGACTTCCCGCATCCACTGCTTGAGTTGGCGGTGCGAAGTATGCAGAGAAGCACCGCCGTCAACGCACAAGACCTCTGTGGCTTTCTGGAACTCCTGCTCACTGGTCTCGACATCATCGATGTCTTCGTCGTCGTCGTCATCTTCATCCTTGTCGCGGCCGCGGGGAGGTCTGTCTCCTTGTCGCTGCTTGGCCTTGCCGCGGCGTCCTCCCCGGCCGGCGCGCTTCTTGCCGGATTCTCCAGCGCCTTCTTGGGCCCTCTCCTTGTCGCGTCGTTTGTATTCAGCCTTTTGCTGCTGGACAAGCTGCTCGACCTTCTTGCAGCTCTGGAGGTCATGGCCCTTGGTGCGGTGGATCTTGCAGTACTGCTTGTCGGTGCCGTCGTGCTTGTCGGCGACCGCCATAGCCTGGCAGTTGGTGCATGCGGCAATCTCCTTGCCGGAGCTACCAGCTTTGGCTTTCTTGGCGCCACCGTCATTGCCGGACTGCTCAATGACTAACACACTTTGCCTTTCTTCTTCCTGTTGTTCCGCCGCCGGTTTTTCTTTGTCGGGGCAGCATCCTCGCTATCAGATCCTCCTGCTCCTGTATTCTCTCCGGGGAGTTTCCTCCCTTCCTCAGCACGTGCACACTTGTCGGCCAGGGCATACAGCTCACTGACGTCTCTGATCTTGCACATCGCCATCTCCTCCCGCATCCTGCGGTTACGCACGTTCTGATGGAACGCGCTGATGACCGCGGGAGGGTGGACATCTGGGATGTTGTGCTGTACACGGCTGAATCTCTGAATGTACTTGCGCAGGGGCTCTCCTTCCTTCTGGGCAAGCAGGTGAAGGTCACTCTCTTGGCCATGAGGTTTGTGGCCACCTGTAAAGGCGCCGACAAACTGATGGCATAGGTCTGCCCAGGAGGATATGGAGTTTTCCGGCAAATGCATGAGCCAGGACCTGACGTTGGGCTTGAGCACCAGCGGGAAGTAGTTGGCAAGGATCTTGTCGTCCCGCCCTCGGCAGCCTGCACCGCGATGGTGTAGATGCTGAGGAACTTCGACGGATGCGACTTGCCGTCGTACTTCTCTGGTACGTCTGGCTTGAAATTCTTCTTGCTGGGCCACTGGACTTGCCACGGCTCACGAGTAAATGCAGGGCAACCTACCGCGTACGGCAAGTCGCCTGGTTCCCCTGGCGCATGCATGTCGATAGAGGGCCCAGCGCGCTGGTCTGATTGACGCCGCGCTTCTCTTCGGCGCTCGATGCGAGTACGAGCGTCTTCTTGCTGTCGTTCTTGAAGAACTTGGCGCTGATCGCGACGAGCTCGTGGATCTGATGACGCGGTGGAGTCGCTGTCATGGTGGATCCGACGAGTCGGCGATCTTGGCCTTCGGGGCGGAGAGTGCACGGTGGTTGCACCCCCACCGGTCTTGTCGCCACCGGCTCGTGCCTGGCTGATTTGCCGCGGCTGTGAAGTACTCGGCTGCCGTGGAGTGTCGCCGTTGGCGAAGCCGATGAGACTCTGAATGGTGGCCCTCCAGTCATCGATCTTGTCTGGCGCTGGAGGGTAGTCTAGGAGCAGTTGAGCTCGCACCAAAGCTTCTGTTGAAGTGGCGGGTGGCGGCGGCGAACGGTGTGAGGAGCGGGATATGCTCGGACTTCTAACCATGTTAGAAGGAGCAGTATCTCGTCCAGGCGACCGTGCCCCGCTCACGCCAGCATGTCGGCGTGCATGCTGGGCTTGAGCACTCCGAGATCCACCAGCTCGATCTTGGTTCAGCAAACGTATGGTACCGTGAGTATCATGACGCTGCCGGTCCCGCGCCTCCTGGGATGGGCGCGGTGCATGCACGGACGCCGAGGTCTTGGAGTGCGCCCGGTCGTTGTGGGAGCCGACCGCGCCGCCGATGGGCAGCGCAGCCTTGTCCTTGGACCTGGCAGCACCGTGAGCTCCCTCGTCGACGCCCGTTCTTCCGCCAGCGTCTACCCCACCAGCCGTTTGCTCCGGCGATGGTGGGTTCGGCACGGACGGAGCAGCCGCCTCCGAAACCTTCTTCTTCGGCGGCATGTCGATGAAGATGATGAAGATTTAGCTCGTGCGAACGCCGGATCAGGTTCACACAACCTCGACGCTCCCCTACCTGGCGTGCCAAAGATGTCGGGGGTGCTAATCCACGAACACCTATGGGACCGGCGGACCGAGCCCCTTTCGGTTCGGTAGGGGGGCGGAGATCGCACGAAGAGCAGATCGAGGCGAAGCACATGAGCAGTTTACCCAGGTTCGGGCCGCACGGATGCGTAAAACCCTACTCCTGCTTTGTGGTTTGTATTGAGTTCTTGCTCGGGAGCGCCGAGTGCTACAGTACATACCAGCAGCTAACGAGACCAAGCGTGAGTGTTCTGTTCGACTGACCCCCCCCCCATACGTTGCGCATGGGCCTCCTTTTATATGCTCAAGGGGTCACCGACAGGTGGCAACGTAGACAAGGGTAAAAATGGAAAGATGTTGCGGTAGGTACAACCGCCTGCTACAGTGTATCATACCTAACCCTGACGGCAGGGGACAAGGGCATTAAATGCCCGTCTGCATCGCCCAAATAGTGCAAAAGGGACCGCCAGGGACGCCACCGCTCGCCACGATGGCAATCTTGTCAGCGCCGCTTGCCACCGTGTACCGCTGGCTGCACAGCCTCCTGCCACGTACGCCTGGAAGGGTCCCAGAGCGACACGTTGGTGGATGTGCTGGAGCGCAGGTACAGAGTGGAGGTTTGCCGCGGCAAGCGCCTTGCCGCGGTTGTTGTCTTCTCGCGTCCGGGAGCTTGTCGCTCACCGGGCCTTGATGGGACGCGTGGCGCGTCGCGGCAAGTTTCTTGAGATGCCTTGGTTGGCCTTCCCGGCAAGCTCCTCTTGCCGGGGTCTTGTCTCCTTGGTTTGGATACTTTGTTCTTGAATGGCCCCAAAGGAACCACGGAGGACCTTGGCGGTCACCCGGCAAGCCTTGCCGCGGGATGCTGTGACTGCCCGTGCACAAGTTCGGGATACTAGGGTACCCCTACTCTAGTACACCGACACCGCCTCACGGATTACGCAGAGCGGGCATACCGGCATCGCCGCACGGTCGCTTCATCAAGCCGGCATCGACCACGTCATGACCTGCATCGGCAGGGCCGCACTATTGCTTCTTCAAGCTGGTGTCCATCACGCCGAGCTACTTCGACTCATCGGCTGACATCGAGGCTTCGACATCTCGGCTGGACTGGAGGCTTCGCCATCTCTTCATCAACCTACTCCGGACACTTCGGCGTCACTAGCCTACCAACTCCGTCACGTTAGCTGGACCGAGGGTTTTGCCTCAGCGAGCCAACCTTTGCCAGCATTGCCATGTCGTCATTTTATCGTCCATCAGGCAATGGGTGTGCGGATCGAGTCCCAATTTTGGGAGTCACCTTTTTCGGATTGCTACAACAAATAAACCAGGTGCTATTAATCCTAGTAATTTTTTCTTGTTGGAGTTTATTATTCCCAAGAAATTATTACTCTGGTTTGTTCCTGTACACAGGTCTATCGAATGATGTCCGCACTAACGACGATCGCGTGGTGGTTCGGTCAGTTTCCGTACATAGTCCGGCGAACACCGCATCCGGGACTCGGTCCGACCTGTGAATTCAGGCTTTGCCACACCTTTACCGCATCACGCCGACGCCCTGCATTGACATTGACTTCGGCGCCAGGCCATATTTCTTTTATTACTCACTTTGCATAAATTATTTATTATGCAACGATTTTTTTAATTATCATTATTATTATTATCTCCAGTTTGCACTATTTTTTGTGCACAGGAAAATGATCCGGGGACTTCGGCGTCACTCTGCCGGTCTGCATTGACCGTGCTATGTCACCACTTCGGCGTGTCGAGCTCTCCGCTCCGCCACCTCGGGACCGGCTTGGGGTATGAAACCTTGTCCTGCATCAAGCTCGGACCGCGTCATCAATACCGAACACATTAACTAGCTAAGTCACTTTCATGCTCAAAGCTTTAATTTCTAACTTGTGTTCGGTTCGACCAAGCATTATACTTTTTTGGAAAAAAGTTGCTTGTAAAAAATTTCCTTGTCCAAACTTTGTTTGTGATGCATAAATTCAAATACCCAATTTATTTGGGGGCTTCCTTCATGAAGTTTTTCCTCTTGCATATGGTTATACTTGTACGGCTGCGTTCCTTGTTCGTGTATTACGCCACAATATGCACCATATTGACTTAAGTGATTTGCAAGCTGGGTTGCCTCGCTCCTGTGTTTACCCCTACATTCCCGATTGTTCGGCTAGGGAGTAAAGGGAGCACCTCTGCAATTGTCACGATCGGGTCACCCAAGCCGGACCTCAGACTGGGTGAAGCCGAAAGCTAGCGCTCTTATTGTTTTCAATTATGGTCGGCAGACAATGGAACTCATGAGTACAAAAAATCTATTGCACATGTCTCATAATAACAATGAGCACCGAAGGAAGGTATCGATGGGCGTACTATTTTCTTCGAAGATGCTTCTTACACTTCGCAGTAATATAGCATAAGTTCCCTGAGTGCGCTTTGTCTGTTACAGCCTTATGGCCTGATTGCCTGGTTATTGGAAACACCGTCGATATTCTCGACAGATGGAGTACATACCACTTTTCGGTCCTTGACCGAAGAGGGAGAAGCCGACGGTCGGTTAAGACGCGTTTAAAGTTTGGTTGAACATAGATATGATATAAGTACTTCGGTACATGCAATCATTCTTTGAGCCGTTTTAATAATAAGTGTTTTTCTTCTTAGTCGTTGCAAGGCTTTTTATTGTTATTATTTATCATTCCCTTTTTCGACACAAGTATGTGGTCACTAGCTGAGGAGCCTAATTTCTCTCTCGAAACCGCTAGAGTTTCGTTTGCTAAACTGGCATAATGAGAAGTACTCCGCCTTCGGGATAGGAGGTTGAAGCCGTAGGCTGACCCGCTTGAAGTCTTGAGATAGGATGTGTCATGTTAAAGCACGACAGAAGCACTTTTTTTCAGGTCCAATTTTTGGATTGGCACCGAACACTTGATCTAGTTCGGACATTAAACTTTTGAATGAGTTTTTTGGCTTTTCGAGCCTATGGCACTTTTAAACTATTTGTGCGTTTCCAGCATTAGTCTCGCAGTGCAACGCCGGACACCTTTACGGATTCGGCAAAAACATTCTCGGATATTGCTATATATGCATCGGTTTCGAATTGTGTCTTCGGTCAATAGTTGGATTGCCCGGCTCTTGCGCTTGCCTCCTAGGTTCCACTTTGTTCGGCTAGGTGTGCAAAGGGAGAACCACTGCGATTGTGCTTCCAGCTCACATGGTTAAGCACCTCAGTGGAGAAAGCCGAAAACTGACTGTCAAAATAAGCGTAAACTGGTCAGCGATCCCATGACGGTCACGAGCCATTCATAACAATGGCCGAAGTGTTTACGGCTTGACCTCGACTGTTGTCGAACACTACCAGGGGCTATTATCTGGCCTCCCAAACTAAATCCTCGATATTTTGCTCTTACATTGGAGCTGAGGTTTCATGATCATGCTTAGCATGACAACCCAAAGAAAGGAACCGATAGCGGGACTATTTTCTTTGGAAGACATTTCTTCTGTTAAACAGTAATATAACATATATCTCTGCGTACCTTTGTTTATAAAACCATATGGCCTGATTGCATTGTTTGTTGTAAATCTTTGCCCTCATAAAGGCTTTATAAAGTAGGACAAACACTCCTCGGCTATTGGCCGAGGAGGTGGAAGCCGATGGTCGGTCAACAAAGTTTTGTACAATGCGGATCCGAGCATTAATGACGTAAAGTACTTGGATACATAGAGTCATTACACATAATTTGTGATTTTACTATGGGTATCAATCCTTAATTCGGCCACCCGTGCCCGCATTAAGGCTCGGGGGCTACTGGGCTTCGGGCTTATTCTTTACAAATATTAAGGGGGCACATCGATCCCCTGATCTGGTGTTGCCACCCGACCAGTGTCTCGGGGGCTACTGCATTGCCTGTCCAATGCAGAAAATTTTAAGTGTAATACAGTTTCCGAGGAGATTTTGATCCTCAGGTTGGTTGGCCGCACCCAACCTGAGTCTCGAGGAAGGAGCACGCCACTTTTTGTGTCCCGAAGTATTCTGCCAAGCTAGGACTTGATCCTCAGGCCGATTTTGCAAATCAACCTGAGTCTCAGCGGCTACTGGGATCAGCGGTCCTACGTCATCCTTTAGGTGCATCTCGGGTTTTAGACCGACACATACTTTGAGGGCTACTGGCTGTATATCTCGGCAGAGAATAAATTGCACCAATAAAAAATATTGACAAAAAATCGGCCCACAGTGGGGGTGGTGCACCACCTCGGAAGCAGTCCGGCATAAAGCTCAGGCGCTAGTGGCTGGCACCATAGAGGGCATTTTTAGCATTAAGCTCGGCTAAACTCCTTCAACTCTTTTGGACCAAGATGATCTATGACATCTTGGATATAGTCCAGTGTTAAAGCTTGGACACAGTCCGGCGTTGGAGCTCGGATACAATCCTGCGTTGGAGCTCGGATACATAGTCCGGCGTTGGAGCTCGGATACATAGTCCGGCGTTAGAGCTCGGAAGCGGTCCGACATTGGTGCTCGGCTGCAAAAGATACCTCGAATGCAGTACGGTGTTAGAGCTCGGACGCAAGAGGACACTGCCTCCCGGGAACAACTTCAAACCCGAGGTGTGGCATAAAAATAACAAGGCATTGATAAAGGCCGGAAACTTAAAGGGGCTCCTCGGATACCCGACGTGTAAAGTCGTCGGATGCACTTCGGCGATCCTCAAGATCGAAGATGAGAAGATTTGTTGAACCAGATTTCAAGACCGATGACCGAAGATGAAGAGCAATTCGGAAGAAACGAGGAGCGTCTCTAACTTGAAGACCGGTTCAGGGGGCTACTGACGGTGTCCTGGACTAGGGGGTACTCATCACGTCGTCTCCCGATTAGTTGGATTGGGCCGAGGACCCCCATGGCCGTATAATCATGGGCTAGTTCGGACAACTGCCACATACATGGAAGATTCCACAAGACTTGGTGATCAAGACAAGGACTCCTCCCCACCGGCGTATTCGGCCAGGACTCTTGTTATCCCAGGCCTCTGGTGCATTATATAAACCGAGGCCAGGCTAGTCGATAGATCATATATATACATACAATCATACCATAGGCTAGCTTCTAGGGTTTAGCCTCTCCGATCTCGTGGTAGATCAACTCTTGTAATACTCATATCATCAAGAATAAATCAAGTAGGACGTAGGGTATTACCTCCATCAAGAGGGCCCGAACCTGGGTAAAACATCGTGTTCCCTGCCTCCTGTTACCATCCGCCTTAGACGCACAGTTCGGGACCCCCTACCCGAGATCCGCCGGTTTTGACACTCACACTATATTTGACCCAGATGCTTATATGGGAGTGGATGTTCCTGTGGTGGCAGAGTGCTCCCTCTTGGCAATGGAGTTTGCACGTATAAGCTATGAGTTCTGTAGTAGAGAGGCAAATATGCTAGCGGATGGATTAGCAAAGCATTGTTTTAGCAATAGTACTTCTAACGTTTGGGAGACTTTCGTCCCTGATTTTATTCTTCACAACTATGTAAATGACCTTGCTATTATCTGAGGAATAAAGTTATTACGATAAAAAAAGTCTTTCTTTCTGGCTCTCACATGCGATCACTGTTTTCGGGAAGATAATGAGGTGGATGATGCTCTAGCAAAACACTCTTTTAGTAATAGATGTTCTGAATTCTGGGAAGCTTCCATTCCCGAATTTATTTCTCACATTATTGTAAATGACCTTTTTTGGAAATAGAGGTATGCCCCCGGCCTCTGCATCATGATGATGCATGCGGCCCTCTTATTAATAATCCAGAAGGTAACATCAAAAAGGTCTTACAGCTCGCAAACGGAGCGAAACAAAGTAAAGAAACGACAAAAAGTACAGGCGGACAATAACAACCGATATGGCAATAAGATGGATAAGCTCCCTAGACTCCTATCCTGTTATGCGAGCGCCATCCGAATCGGTTGAAGATAACCCGAGCTACCATCTTCCATTGGTTGCACCCAGTAACCAAAGGCTTCCTGGAGTCCATAGGATTGAGTAAGGACCATGTACGGATCCAAACTGTAGCTCTGAAGATAACCTGCAAAAAAGTTAAGTTGTGTTGTCTGTTAAAAATCATATCATTCCTGCAGTTCCATATAGCCCATAATAGCGCACATATTCCAATCCGAATACGAGCTGCAGTAGTCTGTTCAACCCCAGCTAACCACGTCCCAAACAAAGACGCAATATCTACTGGAGGGTTGATATTGAAAGCTATATGAATTGTTCTCCAATGTAACTTGGCAAGTGGGCATTCAAGAAATAAATGTTGTATTGTTTCATCATGCGCACAGAAACAACACCGTGAATTATCTACCCATCGCCTCTTAATTAAGTTGTCCTTTGTGAGTATCACTTGCTTGTGGACAAACCACATGAAAATTTTAATACACAAAGGAACCTTAATCTTTCATATGTGTAGTGACCTTGAGAGGGGGCCATAATTAATCAAATCCGTATAAAAAGATTTCACCGTAAACATCCCATTTTTAGTTAACTTCCATTCTATTGACTCCGGTAGGTCGGAGAGTTGAACATCTATCAATCTCCGAACCAGGTGCATCCAGGCGATCCATCTCTCACCTACTAACGCACTTCTGAACTGGATGTTCAAGGGAATAGTTTGAAGGATGATGCCTACGTAATCCTCCTTATGTTGCACAATATTATAGAGGGTTGGATATTGTACGGCCAGAGGTGTCTCTCCTAACCATGTATTCTCCCAAAATCTTGTTGACCTATCGTTGCCTATCAAGAATTTGACCCTACGAAAGAACATGTCCTTCATTTTCATAAGTCCCTTCCAGAACGGCGAGTCAGTCGGTCTCATGGTAACCTGGGCTAGTGTTTTCGAGTGCAAATACTTATTACGCAGGATTTGAGACCACATGCCCTCTGGCTCTGTCTCTAACCTTTACAACCATTTGCTCATAAGGCATTTATTCTTAATTTCTAAGTTCTCAATACCGAGACCCTCTTGGTCTTTAGGTCGGCAAAGGATATCCCATCGTCCGAGACGGTATTTCCTGTTGGCCTTATCAGACTGCCAAAAGAAATGGAATCTAAAGAAATCAAGTCGCCTTCGGACCCCTTTCGGAATTTTGAAAAACGAAGTAGAAACATCGGCATACTAGTCAGTACGGGATCAAAACTAGCCGACCTCCATATGACATCAGCTTGCCCTTCCAGCAGTTGAGTTTTTTTCAATTCGTTCTTCAATACATTTTCATTCTTTGTTGGATAACTTACGGTGGTGAATCCGGATTACCAAGTAACTAAATGGTAAAGCACCTAATTCACATCCGAACAATTGTCTGTAAGTGTGTTCTTCGTCTTTGGCCTTCCCAAAACAAAACACCTCTCTCTTAAGAAAATTAATTTTTAAGCCAGACAATTGTTCAAATAGACACAAGATAAGTTTCATGTTACGTGCTTTAGCCATGTCATGCTCCATGAATAGAATAGTGTCATCAGCATATTGCGGAATGGACACCCCTCCATCAACTAGATGAGGAACTAGAACCTCTACATGGCTACGCTGCTGGGCCCTGCCAATAATGACGGCCAACATATCAGTCACAATATTGAACAGAAGAGGTGACATGAAATCCCCTTGTCTCAACCCCTTATGCGTCTGAAAATAGTGATCCATATCATCGTCCACCTTAATTCCAACACTACCCTTCTGGACTTGAGTATCCACTTGGTTCCTCCAGGTTTCACTAAAACCCTTCATGTGCATTGCCTGCTGAAAATAGGCCATTTTACTTTATCATAGGCCTTCTCGAAATCCACTTTGAAGATAACCCCATCCAGTTTCTTCGAGTGAATCTCATGAAGCGTTTCATGTTGGACGACCACCCCTTCGAGTATATGTCGTCCCGGCATAAACGCTGTCTGGCTTGGTTGAACCACCGAGTGAGCAATTTGTGTCAGTCTATTGGTGCCCACCTTTGTGAAAATCTTGAAACTCACATTTAGCAGACAAATGGGCCGGAATTGTTCGATCCGAAGAGTCTCATTTTTCTTAGGTAGCAACATTATCGTACCAAAGTTGAGGTGGAACAACTCCAAATGGCCGTCAAAAAAATCTTGAAACATAGGCATAAGATCATCTTTAATAATATGCCAACATTTCTTATAGAATTCAGCCGGAAACCCATCTCGTCCCGGTGCTTTATTCGGCTTCATTTGGGTTATGGCGTGATGAACCTCTTTTTCAGTAAACGGTGCAGAGAGAAGATCGTTCTCTACTGCGTGTAATTGAGGTATATCATCAATCACAGACTCATCAAGAGACACCGTGGATATATTCGGGGGTCCAAAAAGTTTTTATAATAATTAGAGATATACGCTTTCGGATTTTCATGTCCCACTATTGTCCCCTCATCCTGTTCAAGCTGTATGATTTTCTTCTTCCTATGTTTACCATTTGCAACCATATGGAAAAATTGCGTATTGTCGTCCCCTTGGACAACCTTTAGCATTTTCGCACGCAACGCCCACTTAAGATCCTCCTCTCTCAGGAGAGCACGTAGACCTTGCTCAGCCTTGGACCTGGTTCGATGCTCATTAACAGAAAGGAGAGTGGCTTCATCCTTCAAGTCTAGTGCCTCAATCAGTTGAGTAAGACGCTCTTTTTCATGTTTGTAAATCCCACTCTCATTTCTGGCCCAACCTCTCAGAAATTGTCGTAGATGTCTAATTTTATTTTGCCATCTCTCGACATGCGTCCTTCCCGTAACCGGCTTAGCCCATTCGCTATTCTCCTTATTGTAAAAGACATGTCCATTATTTGAGGAATAAAGTGTTTTCCTTTCAAAAAAAGTCTTTCTTTCTCGCTCTCACATGGTATGGTACGAAATACTACAATCTTTATTTGCCTTTGTTGCTTACCTCTTATGAATGCCCTAAACATGGGCCATTCTTGAGTTACGTGTCTCTTTTTTAGTTGACGTTTTATTTTTTTAATAAAGCCTTTATGGTGTTTATACTAAACTATGCATAACGAATACATCGTTGTCTAGTAATACATTAGCCAAAAAAGAAGGTGACTCCCCATTCCAAATAGTAGTTCAGGGATCCATCACAAAATTAGGAAGGCTGTCAACAACGCTATTAGCTTCCCTAGGGCAATGAATGAAAGAAACAAAACTGAAGTTGCGAGATAAGAACATGCACTCTTCGAAGATGGCTGCAGCGGGGCCTATAGAATTACCTACTTGCTTCATCACTTCCACCGCCTCGAGACAGTCTGATTCAATACTCAAACAGAAAAGGAGACAATCTGATTCAACTTCCATAGAACTATAGCCGACCTGACCTGCCAAGATCAGACCGTGTAGAAGTGTCCTCGCTGTTAGATCACTGGATCGGTTAGGGTTAGGGATCCCGGCGGTCCTACCTTCTCCTTTGGCTGACGAGCTCGAGCCAGAGCCGGCCATGGTGAAGTAGCGGCTGGTGATGGCGGAGAGTGGGCAAGGCGGTGGCGGTGCTTCCCGTCACTACTGCGGAAACCCTAGATCGGAAGGGATTGTCAGTGGGGTGTGCGGATTGCGAGAACCTCATCTTGCGAGCCGCCGGTCCCCACCTCTTTATATGGCGCAATGTGACAGGGGCCCACCAAACATAGTGGGTTGGGCGCCCCCGATCAGGGCGCGGATCTAAGGGCCCGATGGACAGTTGGACCCACACGGAGGAGATCAACCTAACATTCTCCCCCTTGATCTCAACTTTACTTTTAACCTTATACTTTCTAGTTTATTTGTTTCGTCACATATTGGTACATAGAGCATGTTTCATCGTCACAGCTTAATTGCCGATAGAATCATACAGCTACAACATATGTTTTGCTCATAAACAAATTTTGTTCCTTTTTGGGCCTATCCAGGAATCATAAGGCTTTCCCTTAAACCCATGTTGGCTAAGTGTTCCTTGACCACATTGGATGGTAAGCCTTTCTTTAGCGGATCCGCCAGCATATCTTTTTCCCTTATATGCTCGAGACTTATAGTTTGATCCTGGATTTTATCTTTCACAACATAATACCTTATCTCTATTGTTTTGGCAGCATTACTCGATTTGTTGTTGTGAGCATAGAATACCGCGGGCTGGTTGTCACAGTAGATCTTTAGTGGTTTGTGAATACAATCTACCACTTTTAAGTCGGGTACAAATTTTTTTAGCCATACGCCTGCCCCGTGGCTTCGAAGCATGCTATGAATTCTGCATACATCATGGATGATGCAACTATCGACTGTTTGGAGCTTTTCCATGAAATAGCTTCCCCAGCGAGGGTGAATACATATCCTGACGTGGATTTTCTATCATCTTTGTCCCCCGCAAAATCTGCGTCTGAATACCCTTTTATCTCTAGGGAATCACTTCTCCTATATATTAGCATGTAGTCCTTCGTGCCTTGCGCATAACGTAATGCTTTCTTTACCATCTTCCAGTGCTCTATGCCTGGATTCTGTTGATATCTACCGAGTACCCCGGTGATAAAGGCTAAGTCAGGGTGAGTGCACCCTTGTGCATACTGTAAACTGCCAATTGCCGAAGCATATGCTACTGCTTTCATTTGATCGATCCCGTACTGGTTCTTGGGACATTGGAATTTCTCAAAACTATCGCCCTTGACTATTGGAGCAGGTGTGGCTTTACTTGCATGCATATTATACTTTTTTAAGAACCTTTTCTAAATATGCTTTCTGTGATAGTTCTAAGACTCCATTGTTCCTATCTCGGTGAATTTCTATGCCCAAAACATATGATGCTTCACCAAGATCCGTTGTGTTAAAATTTGAGGATAAGAACTTCTTTGTTTCTTGTAGTAGACTAACATCACTGCTAGCAAGCAGGATATCATCCACATACAAGATTAGGAAAATATATTTCCCATTTTTAAACTTTGCATAAATGCAGTTATGCTCAATATTTTCTTTGAATCCAAAACTTTTAATCGTTTGATTGAACTTTAGATGCCACTTTCTAGAGGCTTGCTTTAATCCATAAATGGATTTCTTCAGGCGGCATCCCATATTTTCCTTGCCTTCCATGATAAAACCCTTGGGTTGTTTCATATAGACATTTTTTTCCAAATCCCCGTTGAGAAATGCCGTCTTTACATCCATTTGATATAACTCTAAATGAAAATGAGAAACTAATGCCATTATGATTCTGAAGGAATCCTTACATGAGACTGGAGAAAATTTCTCATTGTAATCTATCTCTTCTCTTTGTGTAAATCCTTTTGCCACAAGTCTTGCTTTATACTTTTCTACATCCCCTTTAGAGTCATACTTAGTTTTATAGACCCATTTGCAGCCTACTGTCTTGGCTCCTTTAGTAATTTCCTCTAAGTCCCAAACATCTTTGGAACTAATCGATTTCATCTTGTCTTCCATTCCCTTCATCCACTTTGATGAATGAGGGATTCTCATGGATTCTTCATATGAGGTGGGATATTTTTCTGTATGAACTATTTCTGTGTTATAAACTTTATAATCAGTAGAAATAGCTGACTTTTTGTGTCTTGTAGACCTTCTAAGGGCCTCAGTTTCTGGCACATTCTGTGCCTCAACTTTTGGCACTTCTTATAAAATTTGTTGTTGCACCTCCCTTTCATGATCAACAACGGGTTCAGTCGGCTCCTGACGGACAGGTTCCGGGTCTACCCCCATAGTTGTCATAGGTGGAGCTGCAAGTGGTAGTGAGAAAAATGGCTCCTGAATAATCGGATTAGGTGCATGCGCCCTCTTCTTCTGAATATCAATTTTCCGAGCTACCAAGCTCCCCCTCATCATTTCGTCCTCTAAGAAGATTGCATGTCTTGTTTTTACAAACTTTGTATATCTGTCTGGGCAGTAGAAACGAAAACCCTTTGATCTGTCTGGATAGCCAATGAAGTGGCAACTCACTGTTTTGGTATCTAACTTTGCAATGTTTGGATTAAACATTTTGGCCTCAGCAGGGCACCCCACACCCTGAATTGTTGTAGGGAGGGCACCCTTCCTGTTGATGTCTACTACACAACCTTCTTCTTGTAGACGTTGTTGGGCCTCCAAGTGCAGAGGTTTGTAGGACAGTAGCAAATTTCCCTCAAGTGGATGACCTAAGGTTTATCAATCCGTAGGAGGCGTAGGATGAAGATGGTCTCTCTCAAGCAACCCTGCAACCAAATAAAAAAAAGTCTCTTGTGTCCCCAACACACCTAATACAATGGTAAGTTGTATAGGTGCACTAGTTCGGCGAAGAGATGGTGATACAAGTGGTATATGGATAGTAGATATGAGTATTTGTAATCTGAAATTATAAAAACAGCAAGGTAGCAAGTGATAAAAGTGAGCGTAAACGGTATTGCAATGTGTGGAAACAAGGCCTAGGGTTCATACTTTCACTAGTGTAAGTGCTCTCAACAATACTAACATAATTGGATCACATAACTATCCTCAACATGCAACAAAGAGTCACTCCAAAGTCACTAATAGCGGAGAACGAACGAAGAGATTATGGTACGGTACGAAACCACCTCAAAGTTATTCTTTCCAATCAATCTGTTGGGCTATTCCTATAAGTGTCACAAACAGCCCTAGAGTTCGTACTAGAATAACACCTTAAGATACAAATCAACCAAAACCCTAATGTCACCTAGATACTCCAATGTCACCTCAAGTATCCGTGGCCATGATTATACGATATGCATCACACAATCTCAGATTCATCTATTCAACCAACACAAAGGACCTCAAAGAGTGCCCCAAAGTTTCTACCGGAGAATCACAACGAAAACGTGTGCCAACCCCTATGCATACGTTCATGGGCGGAACCCGCAAGTTGGTCACCAAAACATACATCAAGTGGCACGTGGTATCCCGTTGTCACCACAGATATCCACGGCAAGACATACATCAAGTGTTCTCAAATCTTTAAAGACTCAATCCGATAAGATTACTTCAAAGGGGAAACTCAATTCATTACAAGAGAGAAGAGGGGGAGGAGAAACATAAGATCCAACTATAATAGCAAAGCTCGCGATACATGAAGATCGTGCCAAATCAAGAACACGAGAGAGAGAGAGAGATCAAACACATAGCTACTGGTACATACCCTCAGCCCCGAGGGAGAACTACTCCCTCCTCGTCATGGAGAGCGCCGGGATGATGAAGATGGCCACCGGTGAGGGCTCACCCCTCCGGTAGGGTGCCGGAACAGGGTCCCGATTGACTTTTGGTGGCTACGGAGGCTTCTGGCGGTGGAACTCTCGATATATGCTGCGTTCTAGAAGTTTTAGGTCACGTAGGTATATATGGGTGCAGGAGGTACGTCAGGGGAGCCACGGGGGCCCCACGAGGCAGGCGGTTGCGCCCCCCACCCTCGTGGGCAGCTCTCGTATCTTCTGACGTGGGGTCCAAGTCCATCAGGTGTGTTTCCTTCCAAAAATAACTTCTCCAGTTGATTTTGTTCCATTTCGACTCCGTCTGATATTCCTTTTCATCAAAACACTTAAATAGGCATAAAACAGCAAATCTGGGCTGGGTTAGTCCCAAAAATAATATAAAAGTGGAAAATAAAGCCCAATATTGCCCAAAACAGTAGATAATATAGCATGGAGCATTCAAAAATTATAGATACGTTGGAGACGTATCACCTGTCCATAGCTCGTACGGTGTTTTGTGCACCGACTTGCTTGGTACTCTATTGAGAATGTGAATGGCGGTTTTAATCGCCTCCATCCATAATCCCAATGGCAAGTTGGAATAACTCATCATGCTGCGCACTGCTACCTCTTGAGCATGCGTTGGTTTTTCCTTGTCCTACGAATAAAAAATAGTAAAATAATGTGGATGAATAAGATTTTGCTCGATTTTGGATCGGATTTTGCGGCATGGCCAAGCGGGTATCAATCTAGTAGGAGATAACTCACAAGTCACCTAGTACCTGGACAAACAATCAAGAACCTCGCAACCAACACGACAAAGGGTTGTCAATCCCTTCACGATCACTTGCGAAAGTGAGATCTGATAAAAATAGTAAGATAAATATTTTTGGTATTTTTGTTGTATAGATTGGAAAGTAAAGATTGCAAAATAGTAAACGAGATGCAATAATAAAAGAGATGCAATATAATAAGAAATAGACCCGGGGCCATAGGTTTCACTAGTGGCTTCTCTCATGATAGCAAGTATTACGTTGGGTGAACAAATTACCGCCCAGAAATTGATAGAAGAGCGCATAGTTATGAGAATATATAGGCAATGGTTATGAACATAGGCATCATGTCCGTGTTAAGTAGGCCGAAATGATTCTGCATCTACTACTATTACTCCACACATCTACCACTATCCAGCATGAATCTAGAGTATTAAGTTCATAAGAACAGAGTACTGCTTTAGGCGGGATGACATGATGTAGAGGGATAAACTCAAGCAATATGATATAAACCTCATCTTTTTATACTCGATGTCAACAATACAATACGTGCCTTGCTGCCCCTACTGTCACTAGAAAAGGACACCGCAAGATTGAACCCAAAGCTAAGCGCTTCTCCTATTGCAAGAAAGACCAATCCAATAGGCCAAACTAAACCGATAATTCAAAGAGACTTGCAAAGATATCAAATCATGCATATAAGAATTCAGAGAAGAACCAAATATTATTCATAGATAAACTTGATCATAAATCCACAATTCATAGGATCTCGGCAAACACATCGCAAAAAGGTATTACATCGAATAGATCTCCAAGAACATCGAGGAGAACTTTGTATTGAGAACCAAAGAGAGAGAAGAAGCCATCTAGCTAATAACTATGGACCCGAAGGTCTGTGGTAAACTACTCACACATCATCGGAGAGGCTGTGATGTTGATGTAGAAGCCCTTCGTGATTGAATCCCCCTCTGGCAGATCGCCGGAAAAGGCCCCAGATGGGATCTCACGGGTACAGAAGGTTGTAGCGGTGGAAAAGTAGTTTCGTGGCTCCCCCTGATGCTTTTAGGGTATAAGAGTATATATAGGTGAAAGAAGTACGTCAGTGGAGCTCTGTGGGGCCCACGAGGGTGGGGCGCGCCTACCCCCTGGGCGCGCCCTCCTATCTCATGGAAGCTTCACGGAGTTTCAGACTTCTACTCCAAGTCTCCTGGTTTGCGTTTGTTCCAAGAAAGATCCTCGCCAAGGTTTCGTTCCGTTTGATATTCCTTTTCTATGAAACACTGAAATAGGCAAAAAAACAAAAACTGGCACCGGGCCTCCGGTTAATAGGTTAGTCCCAAAAATAATATAAAAAAGCATATTATAGCCCATTAAACATCCAAAACAGATAATATAATAGCATGGAACAATAAAAAATTATAGATACGTTGGAGACATATTACGCACCATATCCATAAGTGTACGGTTGCGCCTTTCAGCTACTCCATTTTGCTGAGGCTCACCCGGCATTGAATACTGGGCTACTATGCCAGTCTCCTGCAAGAACTTTGCAAAAGATCCAGGGACTTGGCCATATGGAGTGTACTGACCGTAGTACTCCTCACGGTCGGACCTTACTATATTTATTCTTTTATCATGCTGATTTTCAACCTCAGCTTTGAACATTTTAAATTTATCCAATGCTTCTGATCGTTCTTTGATTGGATATATATAACCATAGCGAGAGTAATCATCTGTGAATGTTATGAACGAGTCATATCCATCCACAATTTTCACCGGAAATGGTCCGCAAATGTCAGTGTGGATGATTTCTAGTGTGCCTGTGCTATGGATTGCACCCTTTTTGATTTGTTTCATATACTTTCCTTTAATGTAATCTATGCAGTGTTCTAAGTCTGAGAATTCTAACAAAGGAAGAATTTCACTTTTGACTAATCTTTTTGTTCTCCCCTTGGAAATATGGCCCACGCGACAGTGCCATAATTTCGATGAGTCGAATGTTCTCTTTCTTTTATTCTGTTGTTTATTCGACGCGGAAACTTGTTCTTTCACATTGCATACATAATAAACTTTTTCACGAAGTGATAACAAATAAAGCTCATCGTGTAGTACAACATCACCCACATAAGCATTATTTAACCACATGGCACACTTGCCATGTCCAAAATTACATTCATAATTATCTTTGTCCAAACAAGAAACACTTATTAAGTTTCTATGACATGACGGAACAAATAAAACATCTCAAAGTAGAAGATTGAATCCATCAGCTAACTCCAAGGAGATGTCACTGACAGATTCAACTTCTGCTTCAACTCCGTTTGCCACTTCAATGCGTCTTTCGCTTCCTAGCATAGTCCGCGTCGAATGGAATCCCTGTAAAGAATTTGCAACATGAGCAGTTGCTCCTGAGTCAATCCACCAAGTGGATTTTGAAAACGATGTATACAGGGATTCATTTACAAATAAAACTATACTATTACCTCTTTTTGCCATGATTGACTTTAACCAATCAGGGCAGTCGACCTTGTAATGCCCGGTCTTCTTACAGTGTGTCTTTGTTCACTGGGAAAGGCTTTTATTGATGCTGACAGGGAGCTTTACCATGTGGCTTTGAAGGGGAACTTTTGCTGTTTTGCTTGTAATTCTTTTTCTTTTGATCCTTCACATAGTTGGGTGAACCACCATGTGAGGCTTTGAGTCTGTCCTCTTCTTGGACACACATTGCTATTGTCTTTTCAATGTCCCATGTTCCAGGTGACATATTGTAGTTCACAACAAAAGTTTCAAACTCCTTTGGCAGTGAAGCCATGACTATATGAACCAGGAGCTTTGGTTTGATCTCCAGATCCTCATCCATGGGCTTGAGCTTTGCTACCATATTGCTCATCCTGAGGATGTGCTCTCTTATTCCATGACTACTACCTGTGTAGTGTTCTGTCACCAGTTGCTTTAACACCTGAGTGGCATATATCTTTGAAGAGGCAGTGAACTGGCTCTTTATCTTTGTAAGCAACTCCCCTACGGAAGTGCACTCTGCAATGGAGCCCACAATGATGCTCTCAATTGTATTCTTTATGAATGCCATGCAATTTTTGTTTGCATTGACCCACTTTTGATTTTCTATGGAGTATGACATCTCCAAAGTAGAATAACCCCCCCCCCCCCCCTTTAATCCCATGCAGCATCATCATCAGTTGCCGCTCTTACTGGCTCTGTAGGATTGACCGGCTGTGGAGTGTCCACACCCCAGTCCTGCTCAGCACAGACAAATGCTAGTTCTACTTTCTTCCTCCACTCAGTGTAATTGTCACCTCTGAGTGTTGGAACATCTTTTAGGCAACTCATCAAGTGAAAGCCTCCTTCTCCTTTAGCTGACGAGCTCGAGCCAGAGACGGCCATGGTGAAATAGCGGTCGGTGATGGCGGAGAGTGGGCGAGGTGGTGGCGGTGCTTCCCGTCACTACTGCGGAAACCCTAGACCGGAAGGGATTGTCGGTGGGTGTGCGGCTTGCGACGAACCTCATCATGCGAGCCGCCGGCCCCCACCTCTTTATATGGCGCAGTGTGACAGGGGCCGCCAGCCATAGTGGGTTGTGCGCCCCCGATCACGACGCGGATCTAAGGGCCCGATGGGCCGTTGGACCCATACGGAGGAGATCAACGTAACACTCACCTCTGATGTTACTGCATGTCTGCATTTTAAGTATGAGCAATTTTTGGTGTGTTTTGACAGCATCGCCGTCCCAAGACGGACGTGATCGTCGTGCATGGGCCTCCATGTAATAACTATTTTGGAAATAAGGTATATGGTTGCAAATGGTAAAATTTAAGACCCGTCCAGTCACAGTCCGCGCGTGTTCGCGGGTTTCGGTTGTAGATGCTCTAACTACCATGAACAACATCAGGTATGATCCTGCGTGATGACGGAGGCGAGATCATCTACAGCGCATGTAGTGAGCTACGTACATGCGACAACGCTTTAGAGGCGGAGCTAGCAGCGTGCAGAGAAGGCTTGGAGCTGGCCTTGCACCGATCTAGCCTACCTATTCTGGTTGAGGTGGATAGCGCGGAGGCGGTGTCGATGATTACAGCATGCGAGATGGATAGATCATCACATCGTGCACTTATAGAGGAGATTCGTAGGTTGGCTCGAAGCGATGCTAGGGAGATCTTTTTTACTCTTTGTAGCCGTCTGCAGAACAGGATTAGTCATGAGCTGGCCGCCTATGGCCGTAGCACTCCGCGCACAGCAGTCTGGCTTACTGCCGGGATAAATTTTGTTGTAAACCTGGCTCTCGCTGAGAAGCCTCCTTGAGTAATGAGAATTCCTTTTTCCCTGCAAAAAAAAAACATCAGATTGTTTGGCATAAGTCTCGCCTCGCCCTCGCTGCTTTGTCCGCTATATTTGAAATATGGTGAGTGGCTGAGTGCTCTGTTTAGCCCACGGAAAAAATATTCCCAAAAGAAACAAAAGTCTCCGATAGGGCATGGAGTTGGGCACCATGATTTCCACTAACAATTATGTAAGTAGTTCTGACAATTAAGTAAGTACTACGAGAGCTGTTCCAGCTCAGCCTCGCAAGCAAAAAAGTCAGAAGGCATCCTTCTCCTCTCCTCTTCCGGAACAAAATCTGGATGGAGTTACTGGCTGGGACAGCTTGCCATCAATTAGGCAGGGGTATGTATGTATTGGTCAATCACCATGAGGTCTAACGGTATTACCGCTGTCCGGATTTATTAGACCTTCTTTTATTTTGGGCTGAAATTTGATCAAAGATTTAACTAAACAAATGTAAACTATATGTCACATATGCTATACTACCGGAAACCTCTTTCAAATACAAATCCAAAAATATACTTTTTGTAGCATATATTTTATATTTTATATTAGTCAAATAGATAGTCAAACTTCGACCTAAATATAAGGGGACTAATAAATCGGGAGGGAGGGACCCGGAACTAGCATGTGCAACTACTCGATACACCCGTCGCCATGCATGTGCAATCGTGCATTGTTCGTGGCAAGAGACCCGCGAAAATGGGGTTGTTGTTTCCTCGTGTCTCATAGCGTGACACCGAATGGATTGGATCATGGATCTGATTCAGAGTAGCAGCAGGAAGCCTCCATGCAGCGGGTAGACAACTAGTATATCTCCATTGGCTCCAAATTAATGGAATCGTATGCTTGCTTCTCCCTCGCCATCCGACCCTGTCGCCTCGTCGCAGCCTACCCCTGTTTGACCTTGAGATGGCGATGCCATCCATAGTTCCACACACGAATCACCTTGCCTACAAGTACCACCTCCTACCTCTGCTATTTCCAGACCCAAGCTATACCACCAAGCTCGTAGCAAGCAAGCATTGAGCAATCAACCATGGCGAGGCTTCAGCTTTCCGTCCTAGCGGCCTGCACCGTCCTCTTCGTGCTCGCCGCCCCCTCCCTCGCCGGCGACCCCGACATGCTTCAGGACGTCTGCGTCGCCGACCTGGCATCCCGTGAGTCATCCTGCGAAATTATGTGTACTTCTTCTTTGCATCCTGGTGTCCTGGTTGTTGCTGACGCGGTGTGTTCGTCCAAATGCTTTGTGGCAGCGATCAAGATCAACGGCTTCCCGTGCAAGGCCAACATCACGGCGGACGACTTCTTCTTCGCCGGACTCAAGAAGGCCGGCAACACCAACAACCCGGCTGGTTCCATCGTCACCGCGGCGAACGTGCAGTCATTCCCCGGGGTGAACACGCTCGGTGTGTCCATGGCCCGCATCGACTACGCGGTCGGAGGGCAGAACCCGCCGCACACCCACCCGCGCGCCACCGAGATCATCTTCGTCACCAAGGGAACCCTCGAGGTGGGCTTCATCACCACCGCCAACAAGCTCTTCACTAGGTTCGTCACCGTCGGAGAGGTGTTCGTCTTCCCGCGTGGCCTCGTGCACTTCCAGCAGAACAGGGGACATGGCCCCGCCTCCGTCATCGCCGCCTTCAACAGCCAGCTCCAGGGCACACAAGCCATCGCCACCACACTCTTCGCTGCCACACCACCAGTGCCAACCGACGTGCTGGCCAAGGCCTTCCGGGTTGATAACGAAGACATCGACGCCGTCAAGGCCAGGTTCAAGTAGGGAGCCTCTGCCGTCGGCAACTCTCCATCCGTTTCGGAAGAAAAGATCTGTTCAGTGTGTTCGTTACTGAATAAATTGATGTAGCATGCCGTGTAGTTGATTTGTTCACGTGTATGTTACGTTTGTTTGTCTTTGAAATAATAAAACGTGTTTTTGTTCCGCGTGGTGTATGTTACATTGATGTGTTATACATCATCGTTTTAAACTTGTCAACAAATCTATAAACCTGTAGTTTCGTCATCTACTAGCAAGATGCTCATACGTTGCATGTGACATCAAGATGCATTTGTACGAGTAGTTTTTTTTTTGAAAGAAAATGATGAACGAGGGAAGACCTTATTTGCAAATGTAGAGAAATGTATGGGTATCTTTTTACAAAATTGTTATAATTTCCTTCCTATTCGTCAGATATAAATCGAACGATCTATATTGCAGGATGGTAGGCACACCATTATTATCAACTCTATTTTTTTAAGAATAGAGATATTTGTTGTAAGGACTAAGGGCAACTCCCATAGATCGACCTAAATGGACACATAATATATAGAGAAAAGTCTAAAGTAAACCTTTAATTTGTACCCTTAGTCTGAATTAGACCTTGAACTTAAAATCCCTGAAATTAGCACCCTATACTCTTTAATCCCGGTCTATCCCGGGTGAATTTTGCTAGCTGATTGTTTGACGCACCGAGAAAAGACGATCCCGACCAGGATCACACACTACTCTTACAGATTACAAGGGCCCATGCATCATAATCCATCTCCTCATTTTCTGGGTCTCCCTCTGAAATGTGTGCAGCAGAAGCTAGCTTGCGAGCACGAAGCATTATGTACAAGCAGCAGCAAGTAGCACACGGCACACAACAGCACAAGCTTGTTCATGCAAACAGAAGTGATACTGAATTTTGCTAAGCTAGCTAGCTCAAGAGCTACCTTATAGGACAGCGTTCATATATACAAAGTCTGAGGGAAATCACATTACAGGTGATAGCAGTCTGCAAGGCGCCTAACCAGCGGCCCTAACAGCACTAAACGAGGCCCATATATAATCCAGTTGAATGTCTTCATACGTTTTCTTCAGGTAATATCTACTCCCTCCATTCCAAAATTCTTGTCTTACATTTATCTAGATACGGATGTATCTAATACTAAAATGCGACTTGATACATCCGGATTTAGACAAATCTAAAACAAGAATTTTGGGACGAAGGGAGTACCAACTTTAGATAAAATATTCGACAGGAATAAAACAAATTGTCTGGGTGGTGTAGTTGGTTATCACGTTAGTCTCACACACTAAAGGTCCCCAGTTCGAACCTGGGCTCAGACACTTTTTTCCTTTTTTGTCCATGATTTTTTGTTTTTGCAATCTCTCAAGATGAATTCTTCCTTGTCCGCTGTTACCCGCGAGTGTCAGTCGTCGTCTAGGGTGATGCTTAGCAGGAAGATTGAGGCGTCGACCTCGTTAGAGCTTCACAGGCCACGGCTGGCCGTCAGTGAGCTGTTGCTCCTCTTTGTTTACCTGTGTATAATTGATGTATTGGCTGCAATCCTACTGACTAATAACAATGAGATGAATCAGGCTGGTGGGCTATGCTGATTTATAACCGATGGAAAAATTATTGGTAGCAGCTAGCGCTCTGGAATGCTATCAATTGGGAGGTAATTATAGAAAGAGTGAATTCCCGTTCTTACCCCATATTTTGACATTCTACACTAATTACCCGATTTAGCGAAATTTCATCTATTTTACCCTATTTAGCGAAATTTCTGCCACGATTTACCCTGTTTAAAATTTTGCGATTGTTCAGACCGACAGGTCCCAATTGTCAGGTCCAGCCGGCATGCCACATCGGCGGTTTTTCCCCGTCTATTTCTCTCTCTCCTGAACCGGTCCTTGTAGCTTATCCCGACCGGACCGGCCCGATGATGGTCGCTCGTGTCGTGTCCAATGCACAATGCTCGAGTCAGTCACTATCCACAGTCACTCCCAATCGATTGCATCGCCCGTCCAGGCTTCCGACCACACGTACTCGTCAGGCTCACTCGAACCTAGGGTTAGGATTGTCAGCCAGCGGCGGCGGCGGCGCAATTTCATACCTCCTCGAGGCTCGAGCCGCGCTGTATGGCCGCGACATCAAGGGAAGAAACGACACCATGGAATCCGGCTCGTAAATCTCGCTGGCGTCTGGCCACGACATCAAGGACGAAACGACCCTATGGAGTCTGGCTCCATCAAGCTCGCCGACATCGGCGTGGGCGCGTCCATGTACGTGACCCCATCAGGTTGTGCTCAGTTGATGGCGGGTCTTTGGCGACCGCTAGTCTAACAAATCAGTGAGGTCAGTGAACAAACAAGCGCTCTCAGTCGTACCCCATTCCACGTGATATTGACCATCTCCATCATATATAGCAATTTGCGTATTCTGAAATTTTCCTGACTCATGCATTGGCCGGTGAGGTGTTTGATTCAGACAGAATTAAGATGCTTATTAGAAGATCACGTGTATGCATATCACCCTTCTGTGACAGAGGTACATTATATTTTTTTTAACATTTTGAATATTGTTGAAAGTCTTTTACTTTCTTGTTTGCTGCAGGATCGTGTGTGTGATTCGAAGGAAGGCAAGCGATGCATGCCGTGAATATTAGTTGGAGGCCAGAGTGGTGCGCCTCGACTCAGGCGTTGTGCATTGGACGCGAGCGACCTAGTCAGCCTGGTCGGAAGAAGCTGCGAGGACCGGTTTGGCATACCAGGTGGATCTGACAATTGAGACCTGCCCATCAGAATGCTCACAAAATTGTAAATAGGGTAAATTGTGGCATAACTTTTGCTAAATGAGGTAAAATGGATGAAATCTCGCTAAATGAGGTAATTAGTGTCAAAAATATGAAAATAAAGGATAAAAACTGGAATTCACTCTTATAGAAATCTAGGTGCTCCCTTTCTATTTGTAGGATTGACCTGGAAGATTTAGGTTATGTCGAATTGTTCTATTCAGCACGTGAGGTGCACAATAGAGGTCAGTTTGGTGCTTCTATTTAGCTTCCCGGACGCGTCTCTCTCCCTCTCGGTTTGGGCCGTTTGGCGCTTCTATTCTGCTTTCCGACTCTGCCATGGTCTCGGTCTGATGTGCGTCCCTATATATATTTTTTAGAAATGAAGAAGGACCCCCGGTCTTTGTATCTAGACGATACATGTAGTTATTTTATTAATTATTCATACAAGACCATACAAAGTTATATAAAAATAAGACTAGAACCACCGTCTAGGCAACATTTGGACTCCGACGCCGTGTGGTCCTTGTTCCTGTCCCATAACCTCCCACGGTTCGCCAAAGTCGAGCTCCCCCGCACGTCGCCGTCGAGCAAGAAGGAGCTGTTCCGGCGCCTCTCCGACCAGCCAGCTCTCCTCCTACACAAGTTGGCGGTACGCTCTCAAGTTCTCAAGCCAGCTGGCTAGTTAAACATGCCGCTTAATTTTCTTTATCGTTCATGCATGCGATACCTTCTTGCAGTTTAATTAATAGGCTTAATTGAATGTCGTTTTCTGTTGAATTACTTGATGCAGAGCATGCAACTGGACAGGGCTACCGGCGCCCAGCGCTTCATGCTTTCGGCGAGTGTGCTGCAGATTCCTGGGTGCAGTAACCTGGCACCTGTAGGTTCACTTTCGAACTGCAGCAAACGAAACAAAAGGTTTAAACCGTCTCTAACCTTATATTAGCTCGGTCCCAAAATGCTTGTTTTAGGTTTATCTTTTTTTTCACGAATACGCAAAGCTTGCGTATCTTTCATTGATAGAAGAAGTTGGAACGAGAATACAGAAGGGGTACATGTAGAATATGAAGTATAGGCTGTGCAAACACAATACATTGACCGGTGCACCAGACACGTATATATGAGTACAGAGAGGGGCCACAACCTCGACTATACAAAGGAAACAGGAGGTGGGCTCAATACACAATATACTCAACACCTCCCCCCCCCCCCCCCTCCCCCCCGCGCGCGCGCAGTCGAAGCGGCGCCAGTGATGCAGAGACTGGAATGAAACTCCTCGAAAGTGGAAGTCGGCAGGCCCTTCGTCATCACATCGGTGAACTGTTGTGCAGTCGGAACATGAAGGACCCGAATACGTCCAAGGGCCACTTGCTCGAGCACAAAGTGAATGTCCAGCTCAATGTGCTTAGTCCGGCGATGATGAACGGGTTTGACGGAGAGGTACACCGCAGAGACATTGTCGCAGTAGACAACCATAGCCTGGGAGATATCGTGATGCAGTTCCTGAAGTAACTGTCGTAGCCAGGTGCACTCGGCAACAACGTTAGCCACAGCTTGGTACTCAGCCTCCGCGCTGGAGCGCGATACTGTGGGTTTTCGCTTGGACGACCACGAGACGAGTGAAGGACCGAGGTAAACGCAGTAGGCGGAGGTGGACCGACGAGTGTTGGGGCAGCCAGCCCAGTCTGCGTCGGAGTAGGCCACCATCTCTAGAGAAGCGGACGCCGTGAGGGTGAGCCCAAGAGTCATCGTGCCATGAATGTAACAGAGGATCCGCTTCACGAGAGTCCAATGGGAGTCACGAGGGGCGTGCATGTGGAGACACACCTGCTGAACTGCATACTATAGATCCGGTCGGGTGAGAGTCAGATACTGAAGAGCACCGACAATGGACCGGTAGAAGGGAGCATCCGACACTGGCGAGCCCTCAAGAGCAGAAACATTGGCCTTCGTGTCAACAGGAGTAGCAACAGGGTGACAGTTGAGCATGCCAGCACGATCAAGGAGCTCGTGCGCATACTTCTGCTGATGAAGAAAGAAGCCATCCGGTCGGCGAACGACCTCAATGCCAAAAAAATAATGTAGAGCATCCAAGTCTTTGATGGCGAACTCGTCACACAACCGGAGAGTAATCTGCTGAAGAAGAGCTGCGGAGGAGGCCGTCAGGATGATGTCGTCGACGTAGAGGAGCAAATATGCAGTCGTGTCACCATGGCGATAGACAAACAGTGAGGCGTCCGAGCGAGTGACGCTGAAGCCCAGTGTCTGAAAAAACCCGGCGATCTGCTGGTACCAAGCGCGAGGTGCTTGCTTGAGCCCGTATAGAGACCGGGACAGCAAACACACATGGCCAGGAAGAGGTGCGTCGTGTGCTGCTCACAATAAACCTGCTCCTCAAGATGGTCGTGGAGGAAGGAGTTGGAGACATCCATCTGATGAACTGGCCAGCCTCGGGACACCGCAAGCTGGAGGACGGTGCGGATCATGCCCGGTTTGACAACCGGTGCAAACGTCTCACTGAAGTCAACTCCAGCGCACTGTCGAAAATCACGAACCACCCAGCGAGCCTTGTAGCGCTCAAGTGTACCATCCGAGCGGGTCTTGTGGCGAAAGACCCACTTGCCGCTGATGACATTGGCACAAAGAGGTCGGGGAACCAGTGTCCAGGTGCGGTCCCGCTGGAGAGCGTCGAACACTTCCTGCATCGCGGCAAGCCAGTGAGGATCACGAAGGGCTGCGCGAGCGGACGCAGGAATAGGGGACGGCTCCGCGGTGGAGAAGGCGAGGAGGTACTCGTCGCTCGAGTACCGCAGACTCGGACGGTGAACGCTAGCTCGGGCCCGTGTGACGGGGCGAGACGGTAGTGCCGGGACGTCCGGCGAGACAGAGGGCGAGACGGCTGGCATAGCCGCCAGCGAGGCACCCGGCGTGGCAGCCGGCGACGGGGCAGCCCCCGAGGTGGCCGGTGAAGATACCGGCGACGCGGAGGACCGTGAAGATGTCGGCGGAGAGGCCGGTGAAGATACCGGCGAGACGGGCGATGCCGAGGCCCCTGACGGAGTCGGCGAGGGCGACGTGGGGGCGCGAGGCATAGCTCGTCCCACGGCGCGAGGACCGCCGAAGCCCGGAGGCGGTCCAAGAACCGAGCGGGGCCATCCACCTGACGGGGTCGCTAGAGGGCCGCTGGTGGCCGGCAGCGACGGGGCGACGGGAGGTACCCGCTGAAATGGAACACCTTCTCATCAAAGTAAACGTGTCGGGAGGTGAATACACGATGTGAGACGGGATCGTAGCAGCGGTATCCTTTAGTGTTAGGTGGGTAGCTGAGGAAGATGCAAGCGACGGAGCGAGGTCCAAGCTTATGAGGCGCAGCGGCGGTGATGCTAAGATAGCAGAGACAACCAAAGATGCGAAGGCCATCATAAGATGGGGGCGCACCAAACAGGAGATGGTGAGGGGCATAGTTCCAGCGTGGGCGACACAGACGGATGTTGATGAGGAAGGTGGCGGTGGCGAGAGCGCCCGACCAAAACCGGGGAGGCACGTTAGAGTGAAAGAGCAACGTGCGGACGAAGTCGTTAAGAGTGCGTAGGATACGCTCGGCACGGCCATTTTGTTGGGACGTGTAGGGACAAGTGAGGTGGAAGATAGTGCCATGAGAGGCTAGAAGGTTACGAATAGCGATGTTGTCAAACTCTTTTTCATTGTCAGTTTGTAATGCAAGGATAGGACAACCAAACTGTGTGGTGACATAGGAATAAAAGGCGTTGAGTGTGGCAAGGGCGTCGGACTTGCGACGAAGAGGAAATGTCCACACATAATAAGATAAATCATCTAAGGTCACCAAATATTATAGGTAGCCTGTGTTGCTCGCAACCGGGGATGTCCAAACATCACTATGCAATAACAGAAACGGAAAAGTGAAAATAGTGGTAGAAGCGCTAAAGGGAAGACGAACGTGTTTGCCAAGACGACAAGCCTCACAAGTATGGTCGTCGATCTTAGTGCATGAGAATGAAAAACTCTGAAGAATTTGACGCAAAGTGGTGCGGTTCGGGTGTCCCAAACGAGCATGCCAAAGGTCGACACCTGCAGCGAGGGCGACTGGGGTGGTGGAGCCGGTGGCGGAGGAGTGCAACGGATAGAGCTCGTCAGGACTATCACAACGGTGAAGGACCATCCGAGTACGGGCGTCCTTCATAGAAAAACTGACATCATCAAATTCAACGGTAATGGGATTCTCACGAGCAAGACGACGAACAAAGACAAGGTTCCACTACTAGGGAAAAGCTTATAGACAGACGCTTACTAGTAGCGTGGGTTTATACCCCTCGCTGCTGCTACTTACTAGTATCGTGGGTTTATAGCCCTCGCTACTACTAAGTTGATAGTAGTAGCACGGGTTTATAACCCTCGCTACTACTAAGTGGTCTCTGCTGTGCCCCCCGGAACATGCCATAGTAGTAGCGAGGGGTATAAACCCGCGCTACTACTAAGTTGATAGTAGTAGCGCGGGTTTATAACCCTCGCTACTACTAAGTGGTCTCTACTGTGCCCACCCGGGACATTGCCATAGTAGTAGCGAGGGCTATAAAACCGCGCTACTACTATCGACCCACGAAGACATATCTACACATAGCGTGCGGAGGCCCAAATCCAAACCCACACTATTCTGATTCCCCTTCTCCTCCCACTCGCCATTCCCTTCCTCGCCCACCACCACTGCCGGCCTCGCACCTCGGCGCCACTCCAAATCTGGCAACCTCCTCTCGCAGACCCCTCCCCTACCCCTCCATCATGCTTCTTCTCCGCTGTTGGAAGGAGAGAGAAACCAGCAGAGCATCATCCAGATGGCGGCGGCCAGATCTGCCATGGATGCAACCACTTGCACCTCCTCACCGGGTCAAGGGTCCGACGACAAGCAGCAGCAGGTCACCGAGATTCATCTAGGGTTTCGGGCGTCGGCACCAACTCCGGCGGCCACCGGTGAGTTCCTCCTCCTACTGCTCTCTCTATCTCTCTCTTCCTCTTTATAATAAATTTCTCTTCTTTTGTAGCAGCAGTAGACGAGAGCTGCGGGCACAAGTTGGGTGGGGAAGCACCATCACCACAAACAACTTCATCCCCTCCAGGACCAGTAGCAGCCATGAATGGAGAGGACGATGACGCCGAGCAGAAGCAGCCGCCATGGCTGCAATTAATTTTTTTAATTCTGAATTAGTTAGTAGTAGCGCGGGGCTCTGACCCGCGCTACAACTAAGTAGTAGTAGCGCGGGTGGCAACCGCGCTATTACTACTAGAAGTAGCAGTAGCGCGGGTACCACCAGCGCTACTGCTAAAAGTTAGCTGTAGCGCAGCCCCCCCCCCCCCCCCCCCGCGCTACTGCTAGCAATTACCCCGCGCTACTACTAGGGTTTTCCCTAGTAGTGTTCGTAACAAAATCAGGAGAAACAAGGACATTAGACATGGTGAAAGGAAACGAAGTACGACCAACATGTGTGATAGGTAGAGAGGAACCGTTACAAATGGTGATACGAGTAGGAGTACAAACCGGAGTGAAGGAGCTTAAGGTACCGGGATGAGATGTCATGTGGGCGGTCGCGCCCGAGTCCATGTACCAAGCGCCGCCGGTGCCGAAGGGGTTCGGTGATGAGGCTGAGTGTAGGGCAGCCAAAGGAGTAGGGCCCCATGGCAGGGAGACCGACAGCGAGGCGAAGTCGGCGTAGGGCTGAACCGGGGCGGGCGGAGCAAGGCCGCCGGCCATCGGCGGGGCGGGCAGAGCCGGCACCAGTCGGCTGCTGCAGCACGTCGAAGTTGGCCGGATGGCCCACCGGGAAAGCCGGCGGCATAGTGTAGCCGCCGAGGGGCTGAACCAGGGAGGGCGGAGCGTGGTCGTCGGCCATTGGCGGTGCCGGCTGCATGTTGGTGAAGCGAGACGACGCGCCCGTGTACATGGGGCCGAAGGGAGATGACGCAGCAAAAGACATTGCAGCGACGACGGCGATGGCTGGGGAAGGAGGCGCGGCGGCGGCCAGGGAGCCATCGGCGGCTGGAGGGGGCGCGGCGGCGGCCGAGGTGGCGACGGTAAGAGGAGCGGCGGCGACGCGGCTGAGTGGCCGTGGCGGCTAGATGGAGAGAGGGCAGGAGCGGGGGTGGGGAAGGGCGGCTATGAAGAGTTACGGCGGCGGCGGCGCGAGGAAGGCGCGGCGGCGGCAAGGGTTAGGGTTGGAAGGAGGAGGTTGCGGAAGCGGGGAGCAGAGTGCAGCGGCGACCGGCGGAGGCGGCGGCAGCGCGGAAGGCGCGCGGTGGCAACTGCGGCGGGTGGCGGCGGCGGCGTGAGGTGGGCGGGGCAGCGGTGGCGGCGGTGCGGAGGGCGCACGGCGGCGACGGTGGCGTGGCAGCGGCGACCGGCGGCGGTGGCCGCGGCGCGGAGGGCGCACGGCGGCGACGGCGGTGGGGCAGCGGCGACCGGCGGCGGTGGTGGCGGCGCGGAGGGCGCACGACGGCTACGGCGGCGGGTGGAGGCGGCGGCAGCGTGGAGGACGCGCGGCGGCGGCTAGGGTTAGGTCGACCGACCTGCAATAGATACCATGTAGAATACGAAGTATAGGCTGTGCAAATACAATACATTGATCGGTGCATCAGGCACGTATATATGAGTACAGAGAGGGGCCACAACCTCGACTATACAAAGGAAACAGGAGGTGGGCTCAATACACAATATACACGTACACAATATACTCAACAATACAACACATGGCACAATCAAAAGGGACGTAAACATGGTGCCCGAAGCAGAGTGACATGGGATGCTCAGCCCAAAGAGGAGCTACAACACAACGCTAAACTACCCAATCCAACAAGAGACAACCCTAACTGAGACTATGCCCCAACACTCGGAATCGAGTACCAGACATGGCATGAGCAAGCAAGACGACGTCTTCATGAAAAGGAATGATGTTGTGACGCCGCCGTCGTCCGATCCATGGAACTGGATCTGGGGTTTCCCCCGGCGCTCAAACAGGGGCTCGGAGAATAGGCCTTGGCAGCGCCTCCAAGAAGGGTACGTTACCCATAGGTGTCGCCGCTGCCAGCATCAAGCTGGGATTTCGCCCTGGCCAATGTCCAAACAATCCCAAAGCCATCGGAACTGGATCCAGTATGGGGACAAGTCATAAGTTGGGATGGCCATCGCCAGAAGGGGAGCTATGCCACCGGAAGCGCGACCAATGGACCTGGCGGAGGAGGGGCAAGGCAAGGGGTGGCAGTAGAGGTTGGACAGGCAACGACGAGACGTAGAGGAACCAACACACGGCATGCGACGACAGCCGACAAGTTGACGAGCCAGGATCCAGAGAATGTAGATCTGGATCAACGAAGCAGGAGCAGCCAAAACACCGGCGGACCCATGAAGCCCGAAAGAGCAGAGCTTCAAGAGCACCGGGCCATAGCCGCTACAGGAGGAGCGCCGACAAGCTGGTCCCTGGAAAATGCAGGTTCCAAGCCAATCGAGATCGTAACAGCGAAGGCGAAATCAACCGTGTGCAGGCCGCCGCGTCGAAGATGAGAGAATCCACACCACCACCGAGCAGAATAGCTGCAGCCCCGCGTGGATCCAGAAAAGGGTCACCTGCAGCACCATCGACGAAGTACTCATCAGCAGGGGGGCCCGTGCATGGCCACGGCTGGCCCGTGCGCACGGGGCGAATAAGGGGGCGCCCAACACACGGCCACGCACGGCCAGCGCGTCGTGCTCGCCGAATCCCTCCGCCGCGACCCCCATGGCCAGATCTGTCGAGCTCGCGCGAGTAGCCAGGGAGGAGACGCGGCCGGAGACAGGAGAGGGGTGGCGCTGCCGCACGCAGAAGAGGTCCGCCGCGGAACCGCCCCTCACAGACGGGAGACCAGGCCCCGCCTGAAGACGCCGTATGAGGCAGGAACGCCCCGCCGCCACCCTCCTTGGGCACGCCCGGACTTCGCCGGCATCCCCTCCGGCGGCGGCGACGCGAGGGAGGCGGATCTGGGGCGTGGCCGACAGCGCTGCTAGGGTTCCCCTCGAGTCGCCAGGGAGGCTGCGCGGGGGGGGGGGGGGGGGGGGATGGGAGGGGGGTGTTACCTTTTCCTTGTGTGTCGCTGCCTTTTAGGTTTATCTAGACACGAATGTATCTAAGTCTAAAACATGTTGAGATACATCCGGATCAAGACAAATCTAAAACAAGTTTTTCAGAATTGGGGGAGTATTACTTAACTTTGCCATGGCGAATTTAGTGCTTTTGCCTCCTACAAAGTAAGATCGATTGCTATATTGTTTTTTTTCAAGAACACACATAAGTTATGCGTGTCACTTATATTAAGATAGTGTTTTACAGACAAACAAGAAAGGGCACTGGGCTGCTGCCGCAGCAGCCGAGCATACCTAACAGCATCAGCCAACCCTCCACATACAAACGATAGTAGTAACCTCTATCTCCCCTAGGTCCCACCCGGTCCAGCCGAATTCCATAGAGTCTGCAGGTGAGGGGTGAGGGTGTGTTGCCTCTCTTTGGGTGGAGCGGTGTTTCGTTCTACATATTCTTGGCGGCGGCTCTTGGCGGCATGGAGCAGCGGAGACTTGGCGTCAGATGTGTGGTGACAGACACACGCAGGAGATCGACGCTGTCTGGCGTCGTGGTGGCGTCGGCGGCAGCGAGACCGGGCAAGGCCGATGCAACAATACAACTCTGAAGATGGATATGTGGCAGGTGGCTGTGGCGGCCTCATACCCGGCAGGCGTCCTGATTGAGGAGCACGCCGGACTGGTGGGTGGCCATACCCGGCAGGCGTCCTGGTTGGGACCTCAGGTCTTAGATGTTAGGTTTGGCTGCGAGGTCTGTTTGGTATTAGGCCCAGACCATCAGCGCCCCTTCATCAGTTAGATAGGAGTAGCGACAGAGGTTGCGAAGATGGTGGCTTTGGTCTTACTATTGTACGACTTTGTAAAGTCTTGTGTTAATAATTAATAAATTAGCCGTATGCATCATCCAGATGCAGAGGCCGGAGTATTCTACCTTTTTTATAAAAAGAATCTACTAACCACAGCCTGCCGGAAGAGACACAACATTGTCGAACACACGTTTGTTCCTCTCGAGCCATAGATAGCGCATATTGATGATCCCCAGATAGTTGAGCTACATGCATTGCTCAGGCGGCACCGCCCTGCAGATTGCTACATTGTTCGGTACTACTCTTTCCGTTTCTAAATATAAGTCTTTGTAGAGATTTCATTATAAACTACATACAAATATATATAGATG
The DNA here is from genome assembly GCA_034509565.1 of Triticum monococcum. Taxonomy (NCBI): domain Eukaryota; kingdom Viridiplantae; phylum Streptophyta; class Magnoliopsida; order Poales; family Poaceae; genus Triticum; species Triticum monococcum. The sequence goes on from CM067846.1 coordinate 618,607,281, forward strand.
CATTTTAGGTGTGGGTACATTCATTTTGCTCCGTATGTAGTCCATCTAATAGAATTTCTACAAAGATTTACATTTAGGAACGGAGGGAGTATTATTTATGATTTGTGAATTGCGATTGACTTGCAGGTTCTTCTCTGAAACCGCTTAGTTCAATCGTGTCAATGAGTTGGAGATCCGGACCAAGGTACAAAGGAAGATGCTCTCACCAAAACACAACATATGTCATATACTTGGTGTTCAAGCTGGCATATGCATTCTATGAGTTCAATTTCCCATACGAGGTGGCATCGGTTGGTGTCCCCGGGAGCAGTGGCGGAGACAGGGGGGCCAGCAGGGGCCCTGCCCCCCCCCCCCCCCCCCCCCCCTAATGTCATTGGTTTAGGCCTAATACTAGTGTAAACATTGACTTTTTTCTGTTAAAACAATGCATTTTAATGATATGGCCCTACCAAACAAGGTTTAGCAACATTTGACCCTCCCAATTTGATTTTCCTGGCTCCGCCACTGGCTGGGAGGGAGTCGACCCGGCAAGTTTGCGTCCATGGCTACATCGAGGATGAAGGTGGGGCTGGCAATACGCCTTAGAGACACATCTTTCAAGATTGTAGAGGGAGTCTTAGCTGTGACGGAATTACTCCAAGAGAGGACGTTCATTTCCCTGATGAAAAAGCTGACGGCTGGATGGAATTGGAGTTGGGTGAGTTCCATAACGAGGAAGCTGACGATGGCGGCGAGGTGTCCATCAGCTTCACGGGAGAAAGCAAGTCTTGTATTACTTTGCTGGGCATTGAGCTCAGAAGTAAGCAACTAAAGCCGACATAATTGTAGCATTACCATTAAGTAACTCCTAGCAGTTAAAAAAGGACATTTTTGAAGTGTCTTTGTTAGATAGTGATTTTTGTTTCCTCTCATGTTCTAGTCTTTTGCTCTGAAAACAGTTAATAGAACTTCTTTCTCAGAAAAAAGGTAGGGGCTTTAGTTACCTCTTCGAGCTCAACTAAAAAGATACTAGGAAGATAATGTCAGTTCATTACTACCCACGACACAATTTTCAGGCGACAATCAGTACGAAATCAGCTTTCAGATCTGTGCCACATTTTCTGGTTTTGACACGATCAATTGCGCGAGGTCAAGAATGTATTTGAGAATCTGGATGGACATAAACATCACGTTACTATAATGCTTGTTGTCAGTTCAGGTAGCAAATGGAAGAATCGCTGGCCAGATAATGCACACATTCTATAAGGCCATGACCGGCTGACGGTCGTAAGGTGCAGAAAACCATGTAACATGAATATATAATGCTTACTAAGATTCACTGTTTTTGTTAAAAACATGGTTTTAAATAGCGCGCTACAGCTTCACTATAGTGCTTAGAAGTTAGAAGAGGTCTTTTGTTAAGGGACTTTAGTCCAAAAACATGAATAAATATTTTAAATAACACGTTATAGCTCCGCTATAGCACGCTATAACCTTTAGAAAAGGTCTTCCCCGCTAAGAGGCATAGCACCCTATTTAAAACTATGGTTACAAATTGCAAACATAATGTCAGTTTGTTCTCCAAAGAATGCAAGGTTGGTTTGCATTGTTATTTGCGCAGATTAAGACAGTTTGCACCCTAGTCCATATACTGGTAGTATAGGGTCAGCTCTCATCCAACTAACAAAAATATTTTTTCAGTTAAAAAATTATGACAGGCTGAAGTAAATGGGAAATGAAAGTCTTCACAAATATGTTTACTCTCCATTTAGTAGAAAACATGCAACACATACCGGTAGATTGCTCTAGTTCATAGATCCAAGAAAAGAAGATGAATCAGACTGACGGAGCTAGATGGTCAAATGTTGTTGATCCTATCTAGATGGCTGAATTGATTCAAGGCTCTTCAATCTACAGGGATAGAGAGCTTAGAAGTCAAGAACATATGCCTTCTTAGCAAATGGCTCTACAGATTATTTGTCGAGACGGAAGTTACTGTTGGGGAACGTTGCAGAAAACAAAAAATTTCCTACTCGTTTCACCAAGATCATCTAGGAGTTCATCTAGCAACGAGTCACGAGATGCATCTACATACCTTTGTAGATCGCGAGCGGAAGCGTTCGTTAGAACGAGGTTGAAGTAGTCGTACACGACGTGATCCAAATCACCGATGACCAGCACCGAACGGACGGCACCTCCGCGTTCAACACACGTACGGGACGGGAGACGTCTCCTCCTTCTTGATCCAGCAAGGGGAAAGGAGAGGTTGATGATGATCCAGCAGCACGACGGCGTGGTGGTGGATGCAGGGCGTCACGACAGCAGGGCTTCGCCGTGTACTACGAGAAAGGGAGAAGTAACAGGGGAGAGGGAAGCACCAAAAGCGTAGGGGTCAAGTCCCTCCTCTCCCCCACTATATATAGGGGTGCCAAGGGGGGGCGCCGGCCCTAGTAGATGGCATCTACTAGGGGGGGCGGCGGCCAAGGGGTGGGGGGCTTGCCCCCCAAGCAAGGGGGCGCCCCCCTTAGGGTTTCCCCCCCCCCCCCCCCACCAACCCTAGGCGCATGGGCCTTGGGGGGGCTGGCGCCCCAGCCCACTATGGGCTGGGTTCCCTCCTATTTCAGCCCATGGGGCCCTCCGGGATAGGTGGCCCCACCCGGTGGACCCCCGGGACCCTTCCGGTGGTCCCGGTACAATACCGGGTACCCCGAAACTTGTCCCGATGGCCGAAACTGCACATCCTATATATAATTCTTTACCTCCGGACCATTCCGGAACTCCTCGTGACGTCCGGGATCTCATCCGGGACCCCGAACAACATTCGGGTTACTGCATATACATATCTTCACAACCCTAGCGTCACCGAACCTTAAGTGTGTAGACCCTACGGGTTCGGGAGACATGTAGACATGACCGAGACGACTCTCCGGTCAATAACCAATAGCGGGATCTGGATACCCATGTTGGCTCCCACATGCTCCACGATGATTTCATCGGATGAACCACGATGTCGAGGATTCAATCAACCCCGTATGCAATTCCCTTTGTCAATCGATATATTACTTGCCCGAGATCCGATCGTCGGTATCCCAATACCTCGTTCAATCTCGTTACCGGCAAGTCACTTTACTCGTACCGTAATGCATGATCCCGTGACCATACACTTGATCACTTTGAGCTCATTATGATGATGCATTACCGAGTGGGCCCAGTGATACCTCTCCGTCATACGGAGTGACAAATCCCAGTCTTGATCCGTGTCAACCCAACAGACACTTTCGGAGATACCCGTAGTATACCTTTATAGTCACCCAGTTACGTTGTGACGTTTGGTACACCCAAAGCACTCCTATGGTATCCGGGAGTTACACGATCTCATGGTCTAAGGAAAAGATACTTGACATTGCAAAACTCCAGCAAACGAACTATACGATCTTTATGCTATGTTTAGGATTGGGTCTTGTCCATCACATCATTCTCCTAATGATGTGATCTCGTTATCAATGACATCTTATGTCCATAGCCAGGAAACCATGACTATCTGTTGATCAACGAGCTAGTCGACTAGAGGCTTACTAGGGACATGTTGGTGTCTGTTATTCACACATGTATTACGATTTCCGGATAACACAATTATAGCATGAATAAAGACAATTACCATGAACAAGGAAATATAATAATGCTTTTATTATTGCCTCTAGGGCATATTTCCAACAGTCTCCCACTTGCACTAGAGTCAATAATCTAGTTACATTGTGATGAATCGAATACCCATGGAATTCTGGTGTTGATCATGTTTTGCCCTAGGGAGAGGTTTAGTCAACGGATCTGCTACATTCAGGTCCGTATGTACTTTACAAATTTCTATGTCTCCATCTTGAACATTTTCACGAATGGAGTTGAAGCGACGCTTGATGTGCCTTGTCTTCTTGTGAAACCTGGGCTCCTTGGCAAGTGCAATAGCTCCAGTGTTGTCACAGAAGAGCTTGATCGGCCCCGACGCATTGGGTATGACTCCGAGGTCGGTGATGAACTCCTTCACCCAAATTGCTTCATGTGCTGCCTCCGAGGCTGCCATGTACTCCGCTTCACATGTAGATCCCGCCACGACGCTTTGCTTGCAACTGCACCAGCTTACTGCCCCACCATTCAAAATATACACGTATCCGGTTTGTGACTTTGAGTCATCCAGATCTGTGTCGAAGCTAGCATCGACGTAACCCTTTACGACGAGCTCTTCATCACCTCCATAAACGAGAAAAATCTCCTTAGTCCTTTTCAGGTACTTTAGGATATTCTTGACCGCTGTCTAGTGTTCCTTACCGGGATTACTTTGGTATCTTCCTACCAAACTTACGGCAAGATTTACATCAGGTCTGGTACACAGCATGGCATACATAATAGAACCTATGGCTGAGGCATAGGGGATGACACTCATCTCTTCTATTTCTTCTGCTGTGGTCGGACTTTGAGCCGAGCTCAATTTCACACCTTGCAGTACAGGCAAGAACCCCTTCTTAGACTGATCCATATTGAACTTCTTCAATATCTTATCAAGGTATGTGCTTTGTGAAAGACCTATGAGGCGTCTCGATCTATCTCTATAGATCTTGATGCCTAATATATAAGCAGCTTCTCCAAGGTCCTTCATTGAAAAACTCTTATTCAAGTAGGCCTTGATGCTGTCCAAGAGTTCTATATCATTTCCCATCAAAAGTATGTCATCTACATATAATATGAGAAATGCTACAGAGCTCCCACTCACTTTCTTGTAAACACAGGCTTCTCCATAAGTCTGCGTAAACCCAAACGCTTTGATCATCTCATCAAAGCGAATGTTCCAACTCCGAGATGCTTGCACCAGCCCATAAATCGAGCGTTGGAGCTTGCACACTTTGTCAGCATTCTTAGGATCGACAAAACCCTCCGGCTGCATCATATACAATTCTTCCTTAAGGAAACCATTAAGGAATGCCGTTTTGACGTCCATTTGCCATATTTCATAATCGTAGAATGCGGCAATTGCTAACATGATTCGGACGGACTTCAGCTTCGCTACCGGTGAGAAAGTCTCATCGTAGTCAACCCCTTGAACTTGTCGATAACCCTTAGCGACAAGCCGAGCTTTATAGATGGTCACATTACCATCTGCGTCTGTCTTCTTCTTAAAGATCCATTTATTTTCTATGGCTCGCCGTTCAACGGGCAAGTCAGTCAAAGTCCATACTTCGTTTTCATACATGGATCCTATCTCGGATTTCATGGCTTCTAGCCATTTGTCGGAATCCGGGCCCGCCATCGCTTCTTCATAGTTCGAAGATTCACCGTTGTCTAACAACATGATTTCCAAGACAGGGTTGCCATACCACTCTGGTGCGGAACGTGTCCTTGTGGACCTTCGAATTTCAGTAGGAGCTAGATCAGAAGTATCTTGATCATTATCATTTACATCCTCTCTAGTCGGTGCTGGCACCTCAGGAACATTTTCTTGAGTTGTGCCATTTTCCGGTTCAAGAGGCAATACTTCATCTAGTTCTACTTTCCTCCCACTTACTTCTTTCGAGAGAAACTCTTTCTCTAGAAAGGATCCATTCTTGGCAACAAAGATCTTGCCTTCGGATCTGAGGTAGAAGGTATACCCAATAGTTTCTTTTGGGTATCCTATGAAGACGCATTTTTCCGACTTGGGTTCGAGCTTTTCAGGTTGAAGTTTCTTGACATAAGCATCGCATCCCCAAACTTTCAGAAATGACAACTTAGGTTTCTTTCCAAACCATAATTCAAACGGTGTCGTCTCAACGGATTTTGACGGAGCCCTATTTAAAGTGAATGCAGCAGTCTCTAAAGCATAGCCCCAAAAGGATAGTGGTAAATCGGCAAGAGACATCATAGACCGCACCATATCTAATAGAGTGCGATTACGACGTTCGGACACACTGTTACGCTGAGGTGTTCCAGGCGGCGTGAGCTGTGAAACTATTCCACATTTTCTTAAGTGTGTGCCAAATTCGTGACTCAAGTATTCTCCTCCACGATCTGATCGTAGAAACTTGATTTTCCTGTCACGTTGATTCTCAACCTCACTCTGAAATTCCTTGAACTTTTCAAAGGTTTCAGACTTGTGTTTCATTAAGTATATATATCCATATCTACTCAAATCATCAGTGAGAGTGAGAACATAACGATAGCCACCGCGAGCCTCAACACTCATTGGACCGCACACATCAGTATGTATGATTTCCAATAAGTTGGTTGCTCGCTCCATTGTTCCTGAGAACGGAGTCTTGGTCATTTTACCCATAAGGCATGGTTCGCACGTGTCAAATGATTCATAATCAAGAGACTCTAAAAGTCTATCTGCATGGAGCTTCTTCATGCGTTTGACACCTATGTGACCAAGGCGGCAGTGCCACAAGTATGTGGGACTATCATTATCAACCTTACATCTTTTGGTACTCACACTATGAACATGTGTAGTATTACGTTCGAGATTCATAAAGAATAAACCATTCACCATAGGAGCATGACCATAAAACATATCTCTCATATAAATAGAACAACCATTATTCTCGGATTTAAATGAGTAGCCATCTCGAATTAAACGAGATCCCGATACAATGTTCATGCTCAAAGCTGGTACTAAATAACAATTATTGAGGTTTAAAACTAATCCCATAGGTAAATGAAGAGGCAGCGTGCCGACGGCGATCACATCGACTTTGGAACCATTCCCGACGCGCATCGTCACCTCGTCCTTTGCCAGTCTCCGCCTATTCCGTAGTTCCTGCTGTGAGTTACAAATGTGAGCAACTGCACCGGTATCAAATACCCAAGAGCTACTACGATTACTGGTAAGGTACACATCAACTACATGTATATCACATATACCTTTTGCTTTGCCGGCCTTCTTGTCTGCTAAGTACTTGGGGCAATTCCGCTTCCAGTGACCGCTTCCCTTGCAATAAAAACACTCAGTCTCGGGCTTGGGTCCATTCTTTGGCTTCTTCCCGGCAGCTTGCTTGCCGGGCGCGGCAACCTCCTTGCCGTCCTTCTTGAAGGCTTTCTTACCCTTGCCCTTCTTGAACTTAGTGGTTTTATTGACCATCAACACTTGATGTTCCTTCTTGACTTCTACCTCTGCTGATTTCAGCATAGCAAATACTTCAGGAATGGTCTTTTCCATCCCCTGCATATTGAAGTTCATCACAAAGCTCTTGTAGCTCGGTGGAAGCGACTGGAGGATTCTGTCAATGACCGCATCATCCGGGAGATTAACTCCCAGCTGAGTCAAGCGGTTATGTAATCCAGACATCGTGAGTATGTGCTCACTGACAGAACTGTTTTCCTCCATCTTACAGCTGAAGAACTTGTCGGAGACCTCATATCTCTTGACCCGGGCATGAGCTTGGAAAACCATTTTCAGCTCTTCGAACATCTCATATGCTCCATGTCTCTCAAAACGCTTTTGGAGCCCCGGTTCTAAACTGTAAAGCATGCCGCACTGAACGAGGGAGTAGTCATCGGATCGTGCCTGCCAAGCGTTCATAACGTCTTGTTCAACAGGGAGGACAGGTGCGTCACCCAGCGGTGCTTGTAGGACATAATCTTTCTTGGCAGCTATGAGGATGATCCTCAGGTTCCGGACCCAGTCCGTATAGTTGCTGCCATCGTCTTTCAGCTTGGTTTTCTCTAGGAACGCGTTGAAGTTGAGGACTACGTTGGCCATTTGATCTACAAGACATATTGTAAAATAATTTTTATACTAATGTTCATGATAATAAAGTTCATCTAATCAAATTATAATGAACTCCCACTTAGATTAGACATCCCTCTAGTCATCTAAGTATTACATGATCTGAGTTAACTAGGCCGTGTTCGATCATCACGTGAGACGGACTAGTCAACGTCGGTGAACATCTTCATGTTGATCGCATCTTCTATACGACTCATGCTCGACCTTTCGGTCTTCTGTGTTCCGAGGCCATGTCTATGCACATGCTAGGCTCGTCAAGTTGACCCTAAGTGTTTTGCATGTGTAAAACTGTCTTACACCCGTTGTATGTGAACGTAAGAATCTATCACACCCGATCATCACGTGGTGCTTCGAAACGACGAACTTTAGCAACGGTGCACAGTTAGGGGAGAACACTTCTTGAAATTGTTATGAGGGATCATCTTATTTACTACCGTCGTTCTAAGTAAACAAGATGCAAAACATGATAAACATCACATGCAATCAAATAATAAACGTGACATGATATGGCCAATATCACATAGCTCCTTTGATCTCCATCTTGGGGCTCCATGATCATCTTGTCACCGGCTTGACACCATGATCTCCATCATCGTGTCTCCATGAAGTTGCTCGCCAACTATTACTTCTACTACTATGGCTAACGCGTTTAGCAATGAAGTAAAGTAATTTACATGGCGTTTCTCAATGACACGCAGGTCATATAAAAGAATAAAGACAACTCCTATGGCTCCTGCCGGTTGTCATACTCATCGACATGCAAGTCGTGATTCCTATTACAATAGCATGAACATCTCATACATCACATATAGATCATTCATCATTCATCACAACTTTGGCCATATCATATCACAAACCACTTGCTGCAAAAACAAGTTAGACGTCCTCTAATTGTTGTTGCAAGTTTTACGTGGCTGAATTAGGGTTCTAGCAAGAACGTTTTCTTACCTACGTGAAAGCCACAACGTGATTTGTCAACTTCTATTTACCCTTCATAAGGACCCTGTTCATCGAATCCGCTCCAACTAAAGTGGGAGAGACAGACACCCGCCAGCCACCTTATGCAACTAGTGCATGTTAGTCGGTGGAACCGGTCTCACGTAAGCGTACGTGTAAGGTTGGTCCGGGCCGCTTCATCCCACAATACCGCTGAAGCAAGAAAAGACTAGTAGCGGCAAGAAAGTTGACAAATCCACGCCCACAACAAATTGTGTTCTACTCGCGCAAGAAGAACTACGCATAGACCTAGCTCATGATGCCACTGTTGGGGAACGTTGCAGAAAACAAAAATTTTCCTACTCGTTTCACCAAGATCATCTAGGAGTTCATCTAGCAACGAGTCACGAGATGCATCTACATACCTTTGTAGATCGCGAGCGGAAGCGTTCGTTAGAACGAGGTTGAAGTAGTCGTACACGACGTGATCCAAATCACCGATGACCAGCACCGAACGGACGGCACCTCCGCGTTCAACACACGTACGGGACGGGAGACGTCTCCTCCTTCTTGATCCAGCAAGGGGAAAGGAGAGGTTGATGATGATCCAGCAGCACGACGGCGTGGTGGTGGATGCAGGGCGTCACGACAGCAGGGCTTCGCCGTGTACTACGAGAAAGGGAGAAGTAACAGGGGAGAGGGAAGCACCAAAAGCGTAGGGGTCAAGTCCCTCCTCTCCCCCACTATATATAGGGGTGCCAAGGGGGGGCGCCGGCCCTAGTAGATGGCATCTACTAGGGGGGGCGGCGGCCAAGGGGTGGGGGGCTTGCCCCCCAAGCAAGGGGGCGCCCCCCTTAGGGTTCCCCCCCCCCACCAACCCTAGGCGCATGGGCCTTGGGGGGGCTGGCGCCCCAGCCCACTATGGGCTGGGTTCCCTCCTATTTCAGCCCATGGGGCCCTCCGGGATAGGTGGCCCCACCCGGTGGACCCCCGGGACCCTTCCGGTGGTCCCGGTACAATACCGGGTACCCCGAAACTTGTCCCGATGGCCGAAACTGCACATCCTATATATAATTCTTTACCTCCGGACCATTCCGGAACTCCTCGTGACGTCCGGGATCTCATCCGGGACCCCGAACAACATTCGGGTTACTGCATATACATATCTTCACAACCCTAGCGTCACCGAACCTTAAGTGTGTAGACCCTACGGGTTCGGGAGACATGTAGACATGACCGAGACGACTCTCCGGTCAATAACCAATAGCGGGATCTGGATACCCATGTTGGCTCCCACATGCTCCACGATGATTTCATCGGATGAACCACGATGTCGAGGATTCAATCAACCCCGTATGCAATTCCCTTTGTCAATCGATATATTACTTGCCCGAGATCCGATCGTCGGTATCCCAATACCTCGTTCAATCTCGTTACCGGCAAGTCACTTTACTCGTACCGTAATGCATGATCCCGTGACCAGACACTTGATCACTTTGAGCTCATTATGATGATGCATTACCGAGTGGGCCCAGTGATACCTCTCCGTCATACGGAGTGACAAATCCCAGTCTTGATCCGTGTCAACCCAACAGACACTTTCGGAGATACCCGTAGTATACCTTTATAGTCACCCAGTTACGTTGTGACGTTTGGTACACCCAAAGCACTCCTACGGTATCCGGGAGTTACACGATCTCATGGTCTAAGGAAAAGATACTTGACATTGCAAAACTCCAGCAAACGAACTATACGATCTTTATGCTATGTTTAGGATTGGGTCTTGTCCATCACATCATTCTCCTAATGATGTGATCTCGTTATCAATGACATCTTATGTCCATAGCCAGGAAACCATGACTATCTGTTGATCAACGAGCTAGTCGACTAGAGGCTTACTAGGGACATGTTGGTGTCTGTTATTCACACATGTATTACGATTTTCGGATAACACAATTATAGCATGAATAAAGACAATTACCATGAACAAGGAAATATAATAATGCTTTTATTATTGCCTCTAGGGCATATTTCCAACAGTTACGTGGGTACAAATTTTGCATAAGAAATACCTACAAACAAAGACTTTGGCCCAGGTTACCGCTAGACCCACCGACTCACCGTTCTGGAAGGGTTGATGGGGACGAAAGAAACCTTCTTTTGTAGGGTGAAGTTTACTATCGGTAACCGTAATACGACTAGTTTTTGGGAAGATGTGTGGTTAGGGAAGACACACTTGGCTATACAGTATCCCATTTTATATAATATTGTACAACTAAAGGAGGCTTATGTTTTTTTTTTGAGGGACTTGACAGTGGGAGAGAACTCCCACTGTATATTTCATATATCTATATAAATGGGTGAAGGAAATATGCCCTAGAGGCAATAATAAAGTTATTATTTATTTCCTTATTTCATGATAAATGTTTATTATTCATGCTAGAATTGTATTAACCGGAAACATAATACATGTGTGAGTACATAGACAAACAGAGTGTCACCAGTATGTCTCTACTTGACTAGCTCGTTAATCAAAGATGGTTATGTTTCCCAACCATGGACAAAGAGTTGTTATTTGATTAACGGGATCACATCATTAGATGAATGATCTGATTGACATGACCCATTCCATTAGCTTAGCACCCGATCGTTTAGTATGTTGCTATTGCTTTCTACATGACTTATACATGTTCCTATGACTATGAGATTATGCAACTCCCGTTTACCGGAGGAACACTTTGTGTGCTACCAAACGTCCCAACGTAACTGGGTGATTATAAAGGAGCTCTACAGGTGTCTCCAAAGGTAGATGTTGGGTTGGCGTATTTCGAGATTAGGATTTGTTACTCCGATTGTCGGAGAGGTATCTCTGGGCCCTCTCGGTAATGCACATCACATAAGCCTTGCAAGCATTGCGACTAATGAGTTAGTTGCGAAATGATGTATTACAGAACGAGTAAAGAGACTTGCCGGTAACGAGATTGAACTAGGTATTGGATACCGACGACCGAATCTCGGGCAAGTAACATACCGATGACAAAGGGAACAACGTATGCTGTTATGCGGTCTGACCGATAAAGATCTTCGTAGAATATGTAGGAGCTAATATGGGCATCCAGGTCCCGCTATTGGTTATTGACCGGATATGTGTCTCAGTCATGTCTACATTCTTCTCGAACCGTAGGGTCCGCACGCTTAACGTTACGATGACAGTTATTATGAGTTTATGCATTTTGATGTACCGAAGTTAGTTCAGAGTCCCGGATGTGACCACGGACATGACGAGGAGTCTCGAAATGGTCGAGACATAAAGATTGATATATTGGAAGCCTATATTTGGATATGGGAAGTGTTCCGGGTGAAATCGGGATTTTACCGGAGTACCGGGAGGTTACCGGAACCCCCCGGGAGCCATATGGGCCTTAATGGGCTTTAGTGAAAGGAGAAAGGGGCAGCCCAAGGTGGCCGCGCGCCTCCCCCCTGCCCTAGTCCTATTAGGACTAGGAGAGGTGGCCGGCCCCCCTGTCTCTCTTTCCCCCTCGGGGAATCCTAGTCCAACTAGGATTGGGGGGGAGTCCTACTCCCGGTAGGAGTAGGACTCCTCCTGCGCCCTCCTCCTGGCCGGCGGCCCCCTCCCCCTTGGCTCCTTTATATACGGTGGCAGGGGGCACCTCTAGACACACAAGTTGATCATTGAGATCGTTCCTTAGTCGTGTGCGGTGCCCCCTGCCACCATATTCCACCTCGATCATATCGTTGTAGTGCTTAGGCGAAGCCCTGCGTCGGTAGAACATCAAGATCGTCACCACGCCGTCGTGCTGACAGAACTCTTCCCCGACGCTTTGCTAGATCGGAGCCCGGGGATCATGATCGAGCTGTACGTGTGCTAAGAACTCGGAGGTGCCGGAGTAACGGTGCTTGGATCGGTCGGATCGGGAAGACGTACGACTACTTCCTCTACGTTGTGTCAACGCTTCCGCAGTCGGTCTGCGTGGGTACGTAGACAATACTCTCCCCTCTTGTTGCTGTGCATCACCATGATCTTGCGTGTGCATAGGAATTTTTTTTGAAATTACTACATTCCCTAACAGTGGCATCCGAGCCTAGGTTTTATGGTTTGATATTATTTGCACGAGTAGAACACAAGTGAGTTGTGGGCGATATAAGTCATACTGCCTACCAGCATGTCATACTTTGGTTCGGCGGTATTATTGGACGAGACGACCCGGACCAACATTACGCGTACGCTTACGCGAGACCGGTTTCCCCAACGTGCTTTGCACACAGGTGGCTTGCGGACGACTGTCTCTCCAACTTTAGTTGAACCGAGTGTGGCTACGCCCGGTCCTTGCGAAGGTTAAAACGGAGTCTATTTGACAAACTATCGTTGTGGTTTTGGTGCGTAGGTGAGATTGGTTCTTGCTTAAGCCCGTAGTAGCCACGTAAAACTTGCAACAACAAAGTAGAGGACGTCTAACTTGTTTTTGCAGGGCATGTTGTGATGTGATATGGTCAAGACATGATGCTAAATTTTATTGTATGAGATGATCATGTTTTGTAACCGAGTTATCGGCAACTGGCAGGAGCCATATGGTTGTCGTTTTATTGTATGCAATGCAATTGCGATGTAATGCTTTACTTTATCACTAAGCGGTAGCGATAGTCGTGGAAGCATAAGATTGGCGAGACGACAACGATGCTACGATGGAGATCAAGGTGTCGCGCCGGTGACGATGGTGATCATGACGGTGCTTCGGAGATGGAGATCACAGGCACAAGATGATGATGGCCATATCATATCACTTCTATTGATTGCATGCGATGTTTAACTTTTATGCATCTTATCTTGCTTTGATTGACGGTAGCATTATAAGATGATCTCTCACTAAATTATCAAGAAGTGTTCTCCCTGAGTATGCACCATTGCGAAAGTTCTTCGTGCTGAGACACCACGTGATGATCGGGTGTGATAGGCTCTACGTTCAAATACAACGGGTGCAAAACAGTTGCACACGCGGAATACTCAGGTTATACTTGACGAGCCAAGCATATACAGATATGGCCTCGGAACACGGAGACCGAAAGGTCGAGCGTGAATCATATAGTAGATATGATCAACATAGTGATGTTCACCATTGAAAACTACTCCATCTCACATGATGATCGGTTATGGTTTAGTTGATTTGGATCACGTGATCACTTAGAGGATTAGAGGGATGTCTATCTAAGTGGGAGTTCTTAAGTAATATGATTAATTGAACTTAAATTTATCATAAACTTAGTCCTGGTAGTATTTTGCATATTATGTTATAGATCAATAGCTCGCGTTGTTGCTTCCCTGTGTTTATTTTGATATGTTCCTAGAGAAAATTGTGTTGAAAGATGTTAGTAGCAATGATGCGGATTGGATCCGTGATCTGAGGTTTATCCTCATTGCTGCACAGAAAAATTATGTCCTTGATGCACCGCTAGGTGACAGACCTATTGCAGAAGCAGATGCAGACGTTATGAACGTTTGGCTAGCTCAATATGATGACTACTTGATAGTTTAGTGCACCATGCTTAATGGCTTAGAATCAGGACTTCAAAGACGTTTTGAACGTCATAGACCATATGAGATGTTCTAGGAGTTGAAGATAATATTTCAAGCAAATACCCGAGTTGAGAGATATGAAGTCTCCAACAAGTTCTATAGCTAAAATATGGAGGAGAATCGCTCAACTAGTGAGCATGTGCTCAGATTGTCTGCGTACTACAATCGCTTGAATCAAGTGGGAGTTAATCTTCTAGATAAGATAGTGATTGACAGAATTCTCTAGTCACCATGACCAAGTTAGTAGAACTTTATGATGAACTATAGTATGCAAGGGATGACGAAAACGACTCCCGAGCTTTTCATGATGATGAAATTGATGAAGGTAGAAATCAAGAAAAACATCAAGTGTTGATGGTAGACAAGACCACTAGTTTCAAGAAAAGGGCAGAGGGAAGAAGGGGAACTTCAAGAAGAACAGCAAGCAAGTTGCTGCTCAAGAGAAGAAACCCAAGTCTGGACCTAAGCCGGAGACTGAGTGCTTCTACTGCAAAGGGACTGGTCACTGGAAGCGGAACTACCCCAAGTGATTGGCAGTAAGAAGGATGGCAAGGTGAACATAAGTATATTTGATATACATGTTATTGATGTGTACTTTACTAGTGTTTATAGCAACCCCTTAGTATTTGATACTAGTTCAGTTGCTAAGATTAGTAACTCGAAACGGGAGTTGCGGAATAAACAGAGACTAGTTAAGGGTGAAATGACGATGTGTGTTGGAAGTGGTTCCAAGATTGATATGATCATCATCGCACACTCCCTATAAATTCGGGATTAGTGTTGAACCTAAATAAGTGTTATTTGGTGTTTACGTTGAGCATGAATATGATTTGATCATGTTTATTGTAATACGGTTATTCATTTAAGTAAGAGAATAAATTGTTGCTCTGTTTACATGAATAAAACCTTATATGGTTACACACCCAATGAAAATAGTTGATTGGATCTCGATCATAGTGATACACATAATCTTAATATTGAAACCAAAAGATGCAAAGTTAATAATGATAGTGCAACTTATTTGTAGCACTGCCGTTTAGGTCATATTGGTGTAAAGTGCATGAAGAAACTCCATGCTGATGGGCTTTTGGAATCACTTGATTATGAATCAGTTGATGCTTGTGAACCATGCCTCATGGGCAAGATGACTAAGACTCTATTCTTCGGAACAATGGAGCGAGCAACATATTTTTTGGAAATCATACATACTGATGTATGTGGTCCGATGAATATTGAGGCTCGCGATAGGTATCATTATTTTCTGATCTTCATAGATGATTTGAGCAGATATGAGTATATCTACTTGATGAAACATAAGTATGAAACATTTGAAAAGTTCAAAGAATTTCAGAGTGAAGTGGAGAATCATCGTAACAAGAAAATAAGGCTTCTACAATCTGATCGCAGAGACAAATATTTTGAGTTACGAGTTTGGTCTTCAATTAAAACAATGTGGAATAGTTTCACAAATTCGTGCCACCCGGAACACCACAGCATAATGGTGTGTTCGAACGTCATAGCCGTACTTTATTAGATATAGTGCAAATCCATGATGTTTCTTACTGATTTACCACTATCATTTTTGAGGTTAGGCATTAAAGACAACTGCATTCACATTAAAAAAAGAGGCACCATCTAAGTCCGTTGAGACGACACAATCTGAACTGTGGTTTAGCAAGAAAACAAAGTTGTCGTTTCTTAAAGTTTGGGGTTGTGATGCTTATGTGAAAAAGTTTCATCCTGATAAGCTCAAAACCAAATCGGAGAAATATGTCTTCATAGGATACCCAAAAGGAGACTGTTGGGTACACCTTCTATCACAGATCCTAAGGCAAGACATTCGTTGCTTATAATGGATCCTTTCTAGAGAAGGAGTTTCTCTCGAAAGAAGTGAGTGGGAGGAAAGTAGAACTTGATAAGGTAATTGTACCTTCTCCCTTATTGGAAAGTAGTTCATCACAGAAATCTGTTCCTGTGACTACTACACCAAGTAGTGAGGAAGCTAATGATGATGATCATAAAACTTCAGATCAAGTTACTACCAAATCTCATAGGTAAACCAGAGTGAGATCCGCACCAGAGTGGTACAGTAATCCTGTTCTGGAAGTCATGTTACTAGACCATGACAAACTTGCGAACTATGAGGAAGCGATGATGAGCCCAAATTCCGCAAAATGGCTTGAGGCCATGAAATCTGAGATGGGATTCATGTATGAAAACAAAGTATGGACTTTGGTTGACTTGCTCGATGATCGGCAAGCCATAGAAAATAAATGGATCTTCAAGAGGAAGACGGACATTGATACTAGTGTTACTATCTACAAAGCTAGAATTATCGCAAAAGGTTTTTCGACAAGTTCAAAGTGTTGACTACGATGAGAGTTTCTCACTCGTATCTATGCTTAAGTCTGTCCGAATCATGTTAGCAATTGCCGCATTTTATGAAATCTAGCAAATTGATAAACAAAACTGCATTCCTTAATGGATTTTTTAAAGAAGAGTTGTATATGATGCAACCAGAAGGTTTTGTCAATCCTAAAGGTGCTAACAAAATATGCAAGCTCCAGCGATCCATCTATGGACTGGTGCAAGCATCTCGGAGTTGGAATATACGCTTTGATAAAGTTGATCAAAGCATATAGTTTTATACAGACTTGCGGTGAAGCCTGTATTTACAAGAAAGTGAGTGGGAGCACTACAGCATTTCTGATAAGTATATGTGTATGACATATTGTTGATCGGAAATAATATAGAATTATTCTGCAAAGCATAAAGGAGTGTTTGAAAGGATTTTTCAAAGAAAGACTTCGGTGAAGCTGCTTACATATTGAGCATCAAGATCTATAGAGATAGATCAAGATGCTTTATAAGTTTTTTCAATGAGTACATACCTTAACAAGATTTTGAAGTAGTTCAAAATGGAACAGTTAAAGAAAAAAGTTTCTTGCCTTTGTTACAAGGTGTGAAGTTGAGTAAAACTCAAAGCCCGACCACGGCAGAAGATAGAAAGAGAATGAAAGTCATTCCCTATGCCTCAGTTATAGGTTCTATAAAGTATGCCATGCTGTGTACCAAATCTATTGTATACCCTACACTGATTTTGGCAAGGGAGTACAATAGTGATCTAGGAGTAGATCACTGGACAGCGGTCAAAATTATCCTTAGTGGAATAAGGATATGTTTCTCAATTATGGAAGTGAAAAAAAGGTTCATCGTAAAGGGTTACGCCGATGCAAGTTTTGACACTAATCTAGATGACTCTAAGTCTCAGTCTAGATACATATTGAAAGTGGGAGCAATTAGCTAGAGTAGCTCCATGCAGAGCATTGTTGACATAGAAATTTGCAAAATACATGCGGATCTGAATGTGGCAGACCCGTTGACTAAGATTCTCTCACAAGCAAAATATGATCACACCTTAGTACTCTTTGGGTGTTAATCACATAGTGATGTGAACTAGATTACTGAATCCAGTAAACCCTTCGGTGTTGGTCACATGGCGATGTGAACTATGGGTGTTAATCACATAGTGATGTGAACTATTGCTGTTAAATCACATGACGATATGAACTAGATTATTGACTCTAGTGCAAGTGGGAGACTGAAGGAAATATGCCCTAGAGGAAATAATAAAGTTATTATTTATTTCCTTATTTCATGATAAATGTTTATTATTCATGCTAGAATTGTATTAACCGGAAACATAATACATGTGTGAATACATAGACAAACAGAGTGTCACCAGTATGTCTCTACTTGACTAGCTCGTTAATCAAAGATGGTTATGTTTCCCAACCATGGACAAAGAGTTGTTATTTGATTAACGGGATCACATCATTAGATGAATGATCTGATTGACATGACCCATTCCATTAGCTTAGCACCCGATCGTTTAGTACGTTGCTATTGCTTTCTACATGACTTATACATGTTCCTATGACTATGAGATTATGCAACTCCCGTTTACCGGAGGAACACTTTGTGTGATACCAAACGTCACAGCGTAACTGGGTGATTATAAAGGAGCTCTACAGGTGTCTCCAAAGGTAGATGTTGGGTTGGCGTATTTCGAGATTAGGATTTGTCACTCCGATTGTCGGAGAGGTATCTCTGGGCCCTCTTGGTAATGCACATCACATAAGCCTTGCAAGCATTGCGACTAATGAGTTAGTTGCGAAATGATGTATTACGGAACGAGTAAAGAGACTTGCCGGTAACGAGATTGAACTAAGTATTGGATACCGACGATCGAATCTCGGGCAAGTAACATACCGATGACAAAGGGAACTGTAAGTGCATCTAGTGCCACCCCTAGTTGGTTTTGGAGTATTGACGACAAACCTAGTTGAGGGACTAATGTGTTTGTGAGAATTGCAAGATAACACAGGTAGAAGTCCCTCATTGATTCGGTTTTACTACCAGAGATGACCCCTAAAAATGTACGAAGACATTGAAGACAATGGTGGTATATGAAGATATTCACATTGAAGACTATGACAAGAGAAGACACTATGTGAAGCCTATGGAACTCGAAGACTTAGATCCTTCGTAGTTCTATTTCATTTGTGTTGAGTCATAGGAACCACCGTACTGTTAAGTGGGGTCCAAGAGAACCAGTCAGAATGACTGAAGTGATGCCTAATTCAAAACCTATATCTTCGAGCGAAGACTATGAGAACAAATCTTGTCCAAAGTCGGACAAGTCAGCTTTACTTGTAGCCCAAGTAAAGTTGCCGTGTGAGTTTGAAATCTGACCGTTGGTACACGTGCCAGTTCCTTAGTGACCCAGAGTCATTTCAGACAAATCAGGTCAGGTTGCCCAGTGGCTATAAATAGTCCACCCCCTACAACCATAAACGGTTGGCTGCTCAGATTTCA
Organism: Triticum monococcum; assembly: GCA_034509565.1. Lineage (NCBI taxonomy): Eukaryota > Viridiplantae > Streptophyta > Magnoliopsida > Poales > Poaceae > Triticum > Triticum monococcum. The sequence goes on from CM067846.1 coordinate 618,626,420, forward strand.
GTGCATGGCTTTTTTCGTTTGAGAGCAACCCACCTCGAAGCCTTTGAGAGAAAATTCCTAGCGAGGAGAAAAGCCCTAACCACCCAGAGCCAGAGTAAGTTGGGCATCACTTAAGTCTTCTTGTCTGAGTGATCTGAAGACTTATTACACTTGAGGACTGTGCATCCTCCAGCCGGTTAGGCGTCGCGTTCTGAGCGTCCAAGAGAAATTGTGGATTGCCAGTGAACGAAGTCTGTGAAGGTTTGGGAGTCTACCTTGAAGACTTACCAGAGTGATTGGGCGAGGTCTGTGTGACCTTAGCTCAAGGAGAAAACGGTGAGGACTGGGTGTCCTGAGCTGCGTGTTCAGGACTGGGTGTCCGGGACTGTGTGTCCTTTGGTTTAAATACCTAGCCGCTCCAACCAGACGTACAGTTGTCACAGCAACTGAAACTGGTCCAACAAATCATTGTCTTCAGCGTGTCACTGGTTTCATCTTCACTTCCTTTTACTTACTGTTACACATTGTGAAGCAATTGCATGCTTGCTGTATCTTCTGTTTCCACATCATAACTGTATGATTTGTTTGGCTTCGTAACTTCTTCCTACCCGATCCTTATTACACTGCAGCTACTTGTCTTGTGCTTTCACTCTATTGAATACTTGACCATGGCTTGCTTAGTGTAATCTAACTTCCGCTGCTTAAGTGATAGGCATATCTGTACTGTTTGTCTTCATAACTTTCACATTTTGAAGACTTTCATAAAAATCGTCTATTCACCCCCCCTCTAGTCGATATAACGCACTTTCAATTGGTATCAGAGCAAGGTGCTCCCTTGTTCTGTGTGATTCGGTTTAACCACCTGGAGTTTTAGCTATGTCGACTGCAGGGATAATTAAAGTCTCCGCTGCGTGCCCCGTCTTCGATGGAATTGAATATCCCTACTGGAAGAATAAGATGCGCATGCATCTTGAAGCCATTGACGTCGACCTATGGTATGTCGTCGAAAACGGCGTTCCCAAGGCTGGAGAAGGTGTCACTGCTGCTGATGTCAAGAAGTTCACTCAACTGGACTCTACTGCCAAGAATATCATCTGTGGTCATCTGACCAAGGGACAGTATGGCCGTGTGAGTGCCTTGAAGACATCCAAGCTAGTCTAGGACTGGCTCTCCAAAGTCAATGAAGGCATCTCAACCCAGAGAGATCAAAGAATCAGTGTTCTTCGCAATCTCTTCAACCGCTTCAAGCGAAATGACAATGAGAATGTCCAGCACACATTTGACCGGCTCACTGACATCACAAATGAGCTTCAAGCCCTCGGCGCCACTGAGATCACCAAACATGAAATCGTCAAGACGCTGCTGAGATCACTTGACAGTTCGTTTGACATCCTAGCCCTGATGATTCAAGAACGTCCAAACTTCAAGACACTCGATCCGTCTGACATACTTGAGAGGCTCAACACACATGAGTTTCAGCTTTCTGAGAAAAGAGATATCTACGGTCCAAACTATGGGCGAACTCATGCCTTGAAGGCAAAACCTGTGTCCTCATCTGAAGAAGAATCTGACAGCAGTTCTGATGATCCTGAAGACATTGGAAGGGAACTTGCAATGCTTGTGAAGAAGTTTCAGAAATTCACCAAGAAGAAAGGCTTCAGAAAGTCTTCACGATCAATCTCAAGGAATGATGAAGCTTCTTCTCATGACTACAAGAAGAAAACATGTCACAAGTGCAAGAAAACTAGACACTTCATCTCTGAGTGTCCACAATGGGACAATGAGAGCAGAAAGAAGAAGAAGAAGAGCAAGGAATATGACTCTGACGACAAGAAGAAGAAGAAATACTCAAAGTCTTCTTCCAAGTCTTCCTCAAAGTCTTCATCACACAAGAAGAGCTCAACTGGAAAGGCTCGTGCGTTTGTTGGCAAGAAAATGGATTCAGAGGAGGAATCCGCTTCTGAGGAGGCAGAGGTGGAGTCTGAGGAGGAATCTGATTCTGGCATTGCGAGTCTGGCTACAGCTTACGTTGCCAAGTCCATCTTCAACATTGAAGACAATGACTTCATCACCAACACCGTTGCAAATGACAAGGACGACTCCACTCCTACCTACTGCTTCATGGCACGCGGTGCCAAGGTAAACACACGCACTACTCACTATCAAACATCCAGTGACGATGATTCTGATTGTGATTCAAAATCCAGCTACAAAACACTTGCTAAAATTGCAACTGAACAACAGAAAGCCATGGAACATATTCAAAAACTGTTAGACAGAAGCGATGATCTATTGGGTGCTGAAATGACTCGGTCTGAATCCTTAATTGAAGACATAAAAAATCTTCACGTTAAGTATCAGGAACTTGAAGATCGTCATGATACTCTCTCAACAACTCATGAAAAGCTCTCCTATGATTATCTTCAAAGGAAGCAAGATCTTGAGAAATTGAGTGCGGCTCATGAAGATCTTCAAAAGGAAAACGAGTCACTTCGCGCCGAACAGATCAGTTCCGCTCAGGAAGGATTTGAACCACCATGCCTTAAATGCATTGAGCGTGATAATGCTACTTCTGTTGCTGAATGTTCCACTGCTACTGCTGTTGCAATATCTTCAACTGTTGAAGTGGTAACTAACCCCTCTGCTGAGGATACCACTGCTATTGCTGATGAGAATGCTAGGATGAAGACATTGCTTGAAACAGGGATGTACAAAAGTCTCAAAGGACATCAGACATTATGTGATGTCCTCAAGAAGCAGATTCTGAACCGAAACCCTAGGAAAGAGGGTGTTGGGTTCGTGAGGAAAATTAATGCAGATGGCTCTTACTGGAAACCTGAGCAGTACCCCAAAACCACATGGGTTGCTGCAAAGGAATCCTCAGCAGATCCATCCAATCTATCTGGCTTCACTTGTGCTAATCCCATTATCATTGATGAATCCTTTGATGCAAACTATAAACTGTTTAAGAATCGGAATGGTGAAGTATTTGCCAGGTACATTGGTACTAACTGCAGGAATGGACCGCCTATGAAGAAGATCTGGGTTCCAAAAACGTGTCTGGAGAATCTTCCTGTGAATGTCCTCATGACACCTCACATGAAGAAGACAAACCTCAGACCAAAGGCTTCATATGGTCCAAAGGCTTCATACAGGCAGAGGACTCACCTGAGTCGCACTACCGCAAATGTTTTGCAGCGAAACCATGCTCAGGCATATGAGAGCGGTTCTTCAAACCGTCATGTTCATATGACCAAGAACTATTCTGCCTATTCTTATGAGTACTATTTCCCGCCTGCTAGACTATTTGCTAGGGCTCCAAAGCCAAAATTCTCAGATGGTGCACTTAGACTTATTGCTTCTAAGCCACCCTTGAAGATCTGGGTGGTTAAGAAAGCTTAACTCTCTTTTGCAGGGAAAGGTCTCCAGTAGAAAACCAAAATCTTCTGACGCTATTGCTGGGGACCTTAAAAATCTTGTGGGCGCAAGATCAAATGCCCGAATGGCATCACTATGTATTTCGTACCTGAAACGCATGCTACTCTTCCTATTAGTCCTAATCTGGATCTAAGTTTTCATAACCCACTAGTTCGTCAAATGTTTTTGCTTCACAATTCTCTTCATGAAGCCTATCCCCCTAACTGCACTGTAGGGTACGACACAAGCGCCTTCAGAGTCTTCAGAATGGATTATTGACAGTGGGTGTACAAATCACATGACTGGCAAAAGAAGTCTTTTTATGGACTCAACCTTACGTCCATCCGACAAGAGCCACATCACATTTGCTGACACTTGTAAAAGTAAGGTATTGGGTCTAGGTAGAGTTGCAATCTCAAAGGATCAACACATGGATAAAGTCATGTTTGTTGAATCCCTTGGCTTCAACTTAATGTCTATCTCAATGCTTTGCGATTTGAACATGATTGTAATTTTTGGAAAATATTGTTGCCTAGTACTAATGGAATCTGACAAGTCTCTAGTGTTTGAAGGGTATCGGAAAGATGATCTGTATGTGGTAGATTTCTCAGCAGGGCCACAGCTTGCAGTATGTCTTCTGGCAAAGGCTTCAGAATGCTGGCTTTGGCATCGGAGGCTTGGGCATGCTGGCATGAGGAACCTCCACACCCTTGCGAAGAAGAAGCATGTCATAGGCATCGAGGGCGTCAAGTTCAAGAAAGATCACTTATGCGGTGCCTGTGAAGCAGGGAAGATGACAAGGGCAAAACATCCTTCGAAGACAATCATGACCACTACTCGACCCTTCGAACTGCTTCACATGGATCTCTTTGGTCCCACTCACTACTCAACTTTTTCCACTACTGCTTGCCTCTATGGCTTTGTCATTGTTGATGATTACTCTAGATATACTTGGGTGCACATAATCCTTTACAAGACTGAAGTGCAGGATGTCTTCAGACGCTTCGCAAATCGGGCTATGAACAATTATGGCGCCAAGATAAAGCACATCAGAAGTGACAATGGCACTGAATTCAAGAACACTGGCCTTGATACATATGTGGATACCTTGGGCATCACACATGAATTCTCAGCTCCGTACACACCACAGCAGAATGGCGTCGTCGAATGCAAGAACAGAACACTCATTGAGATGGCCAGAACAATGCTAGATGAGTACAAGACTCCAAGAAAATTCTGGCCTGAAGCCATTGACACTGCATGCCATACAATCAACCGTGTTTATCTTCACAAGCTTCTGAACAAGACATCTTATGAACTTCTAACTGGCAAGAAGCCAAATGTCAGTTACTTCAGAGTATTTGGCTCAAGATGCTGGATCAAGGACCCACACCACACCTTAAAATTTGCACCAAAAGCACATGAGGGCTTTATGCTTAGATATGGAAAGGATTCGCACTCCTACAGAGTCTTCAATCTCTTTCACTACAAAGTGGTTGAAACAGTGGATGTGCGGTTCGATGAGACCAATGGTTCACAAAGAGAGCAACTGCCAGATGTGCTAGATGAAGTTCCAGCCAGTGAATCAATCAAGCTAATGGGAAATAGAGAAATTATACCTTCTGAAGCTCATCCTGAAGAAGAACTTATCATCTCAGCACCTGATCCACATAAAGACAATGCTCAGCCTGAAGACATTCCTCCCCACGACAACATTGATCAGCAAGAGCAAAGTCTTCGACCCATACATCCTTGTGTTGCCATTGAAGTGCAGATTGACAGAATAATTAACAGCATCAATGCACCTGGTCCACTGACTTGTTCAAGGGCAACTCAACTGGCAAATTTCTGCGGACACTTCGCTTTCGTTTCAATCACAGAACCCAAGAAAGTTGAAGAAGTTTTTATGGAAACTGAGTGGATTCAAGCAATGCAAGAAGAGCTTCATCAGTTTGAGCTGAACAATGTATGGGAATTGGTTAACAGTCCTAATCCACGGAAGCATAACATAATAGGCACCAAATGGATATACCGCAACAAGCAAGATGAGCATGGTCAAGTTGTCAGAAACAAAGCTCGTCTCGTTGCTCAAGGATATACTCAAGTGGAAGGCATTAACTTCGATGAAACATTTGCTCCTGTGGCCATACTTGAAGCCATCCGTATACTGCTGGCCTATGCAAATCATCATAACATACTTTTATATCAAATGGATGTGAAGAGTGCCTTTCTCAATTGCAAGATTGAAGAAGAAGATCCAAAAAATCCTGACATGGTTTACAAGCTCAATAAGGCACTATATGGCCTCAAACAAGCCCCTCGGGCCTGGTATGACACACTCAAATACTTCCTGAAGAGCAAAGGCTTCATACTTGGCTCCCTAGATCCCACTCTCTTCACGAAGACATATGATGGTGAACTGTTTGTGTGCCAAATATATGTGGATGACATTATCTTCGGCTGCACCAATCAGAAGTACAGTGAGGAGTTCGGATATATGATGCAAGAGCAATATCAGATGTCTATGATGGGGGAGCTGAAATTCTTCCTCGGTCTTCAGATACGGCAACAACACAATGGCATCTTCATATCTCAAGAGAAGTATCTCAAAGATTGCCTGAAGAAGTTCGGTATGCAAGACTGCAAAGGCTTCACAACACCAATGCCAGCCAAACATCATCTGGGTCCTGACGACAATGGTAAAGAGTTCGATCAAAAGGTATACCGCTCCATGATTGGTTCTTTGCTTTATTTATGTGCATCTAAGCCAGATATTATGCTTAGTGTTTGCATGTGTGCTCAATTTCAAGCGGCACCAAAGGAGTCGCATCACTTAGCAGTGAAGCGAATTCTTTGATATTTGGCTCACACCCCAACTCTAGGATTGTGGTATCCAAAGGGCTCAGAGTTTGATCTGGTTGGATTCTCGGATGCTGATTATGCTGGTGACAAGGTTGATCGGAAGTCTACATCAGGCACATGTCACTTTCTGGGATGATCACTTGTGTGTTGGTCTTCAAAGAAACAGAACTGACACTACAAGGATACACCCTATAAAGCAACACATATTGTACAACGTTTTGACTACAAGTTGCAAAATTCACAAGAGATACACATATAAGCGTTACAGCATATGCGTTGTCGACTTCTTATTCATGACCACAGTGTCCTACATAGATTGCAACAGATCTTATATGTTGTCATGTATGTGTTGCAAATTATATCTGCTACAAGACTGCAAATATACATAATTAAAGTTAATTAGACGCCGGTACACATAAGGAGTGTGGCGTGAAAACCCGTTCGGCAAAAATCAAGTTTGGCGTAGTCCCTTCCATTTACTAAATCTCTGGTCCAGATCATTGGAGTAGGCACATGGTGGGCCACCCTCCACCCTAAAATTTCAATATGTATTTAATATTTGTTTAGTGTATATGAAAGGAATTGTTCAACGTGTTGTTCAACATATATTACAAAAATATTCAATGTATATTTAGAATTTGGTCATCTAATATCACAAAAATGTACAGCGTGTAGTTAAAAATTGTTCGGTGTATGTTAAAAAAAATTAAATGTATATTCGAAACTTATAAAATTCAATAAATGTTTGGATTTTCAAATTCAGTTCGTGGTTTAAATAATTATTCACTTTTTTTCTTCTAAAAATCACGTTTTAAAAAATTGTTCGAGTTTCAAAAAAATTTCAAGAAAACGTCTTTATTTCTTGAAGGAATTATTAAAAAAGTATCTGCCGCTGTACATAATAGCTAAATTTGAGCGCTGTAATTTAACACATGCTCAGTCGTTAGTTCAGTGGCGTGTTATCACTAGGTCGCTTGTTCGACTCATCGAACGCTTTATTTTTCGTGACATTTCCTTTTAGTGGGAATGGGCCGGCCCGTTTTGCACGAATCTTTCAGCGAAAGCTGCTTACATTGACGCTAACGAGCTTCGAGCAGGACCTTTCTAAAAAAAGGTAATATAAGAGATGGGCTTGGAGGAAAAAAAGCCCAATAACAGGCTATCCTGCTCGTCGCGTCGTGCCGAAGCGAAAGCAGCCACGCACGGTCGGTCAACCCTGTTTCTCCAGTCTCGGGAATACTCGAGCCGCCGCCTGGAAGCCAGACGAGCCGCCTGCCTCGCCGTCCTTGCCCGGCCGCCCGGAGCCACCGGTAGACCGCCCTGTGATCCTGACCGGCCTGAAGGTTGACACCCGCGACTTGCCGCTGCCTGCCCCGCTTGGTGCCCGGCCGGCTGCTGTCCAATCAGGTGCGCAGGGCGCACCACCGCGCCCTGCTGACCGGACTACCGGAGCTGCCCACTTCCAGTCCGCTCCGCAGTCGCTTCCTCAGCCGCTGATCCTCCGGTCCTCCCCAATCCCCATCCCCTGCTCAGCTCAGAGAGGTATCTCATCCCGGCGTCCCCTGATCTCTGAATCTCCATCCTTTGGACGAAATTACATTATGAAACTTATATGCAGTAATGCCTAGTTTGGCAGTGTAGTTTTTTAAATACCGCAGTATTCCAAAACTTCGGTATTGGCAGTGAATACTCCAGTTTCTGAAAACATCAATTTTGTCAGTTTTCATGAAACTACTGATATGTTTGGCTGGTACTGTTCTACCGTAGTTGTAGAAAACATAGCTGTTAATTGTGCTTTCAGGCTAATTGTGATTTCAGGTTAATTGTGCTTTCAGGTTACAAACCAAGCTGTATGGTAGTCAAGGACATGATGACACTAGCGTTTTTTAAAACTTCAAAAAAAACAATGTATCAGGAATACAGCTGTTTATGAAACTACAGGTGTTGGTTTAGCCAAACACCTCGCAGTATTTAAAACTACAGTTTTTGTAGAAACCATAGTATTCTTATAATACTTCATATCCAAACAGGGCCTAATATTTGTTATTTTTATGCAGTGTGCAATGGATTTAGAGTCCACCAAATTACTATTGCGGTTTCCAAGAGAAAGTACACAGTACTCAGCTGGTGTAATTGAATTTCTGGAGTTTGCATATAAAGATTTACCAGCAGATGCAATGATCCGATGTCCATGTGAAGATTGTGTTCACACTGAAGTACTATCAAGGGATGGTGTCTGTGACCATTTGATGTGGAATGGAATGCTTCAGAGCTATGACAAATGGGTTTTTCATGGTGAGTCTTCATCCGATCACAATGATGATCAACAACCACAGCCTGAAACTGAAGAAAATGCTAATATGAATGAAATGATTATGGATTCAATTAGGAAAATATATGATGGTGATGTGCCTATGAGTGATAGTACAGATTTTTCAAATCCACTTCCTGATGGAGCAACTAAAGAAGCATTGTACAAATTAATTCAAGATTCAGAGAAGCCTTTGTGGCCAGGATGTGAATTGTCTCAGCTTTCCTTACTTGCACTTTTGTTCAATACAAAATCCATGAACAAATGGTCGGATAAGTCATTTGGAGATCTACGTAATATTCTGCACATGGCTATTCCAAATGGTAAAGCTCTGCCCCAAAATTTTTACGAGGCCAAGAAGATCATATCAAAGTTTGGATTAGGATATCAAAAAATTCATGTCTGCCCAAATAACTGTCAGTTGTTCTGGAAAGAGACAGAAAATGACGATTTTTGCTCTAATTGCAAGGCATGTGCGTGGAAAGATAAAATGGCCGAAACCAATTTAACTAAAAAGGAAAGAAAGAGAGCTACCCCAATGAAAGTTCTGAAACACTTTCCAATCAAAGAGTGGCTGGAAAGGTTATTCATGTGCAAAGAAACAGCAACTCTAGCTCGATGGCATGATGAAGGGCGCACCAAGCAGCATGGAGTGCTACGGCATCCAGCAGATTCCGAGGCATGGAAGAAATTTGATGAGAAGCATGGGTTTGCAGATGATTGTCGTAATATTCGGTTTGGCATAGCAACAGATGGATTTAATCCATATGGGATGCTGAGCAATAAATATAGTTGTTGGCCAGTTGTGCTAGTCATGTATAACCTGCCTCCATGGCTATGCATGAAGAAATCTTATCTGTCATTTTCAGATGTATATTACTCCCTCATATATAGATACATCGATTTCATGTCAAGTAATTCCGGACGGAGGTTTGTATTTAGCAAATATACAGCACAAATTCGAAAAGTTAAATATAAACACTCAAAACACCACTACGTGAAAATTATATGGATGGAAGAAATGTAAAGAAATATAAGTATTTGCACCAGAATTTAGGTATACCATGCGCCAAACCTGGCCAGATAGCTGGCTTCGGCACTGCTCCTTGTCTGGTACAGCGCGCCATCAGGAGGGAGGGCTCTCGCGGTGCATCAGACACCGCGTCTGGTGTAGCGCGCGACCAGTAATTCTGATGCAAGTTTGGCGTGGGGCGTAGGGCCAGGTTGGAATTTCAGCAGCGCTGTTTTTTCTTTTACAAAATTTCATACCTTTTTATTACTTTCCTCGTCCCAAAAATCTTGTCTTATATTTGTGACTTGATACATCCGTATTTAGACAAATTTAAGACAAGAATTTTGGGACGGAGGAAGTATAATATATTAATGATATTAAAACACACATATACAATTAAGTACGCGTGCTCAAACTCCCTTGAACCGGCATCAAACTTGGGGGAGGTTTGTGGCTGTCCGGACCTGTGCTAATATACGTGGTCCCTGCCATAGCGTGTGCAGTGCGGATGTCGGTCTGATCAACCGATCACGCGCCTGTTTTCGCCAAACACGCCCCCGAGCATGTGCCTACCGCAGATCGAGCCACAGGTTGTCGTCGCATCGTCTTTTCGTACCGCTACGTCGTCGCCCCAAGGTCCTCCCGCCGGCTGCCCCGACTCGCTACTTTGACACCAACCCCCCCCCCCCCCCCCCCCGACTTGACATCGACCACGGCGTTCTTCGCACCACTACTTCGACACCACTACGCCCATGACTAACCCGGCGCCTCTTGCACCCGCGGCTCCATGACAACTTCCTTGATAGCGGCCACCCCGACTTGACATCGACCACGGCGTTCTTCGCATGGCTACCTCAACCACAGGTACACCACCCTACGCTCACGACTATCTCGACAAACGGCATAAAGGGCTACCGCCTTGCGTGAGCAATCTCGTCAGTTTCCACTCCAGCCACGACTTCCGCGATGCATCGACCGTTACGACTGTGGGGTGGATGTCCGTTGGTTTACCTTCGGATTGTTCTCCAATGTCACCATATGCGCCGCTACCATTCTGGCCGTGCGGGGGGGGGGGGGGGGGGGGGAGGGGGGGATGTTGAGTATCGTGATTAGATTGGAAACCTAGGGTAGACTAGGAAGTATATATTCTGATTTTTCTTGTACTCCAAGTAGATCATGTACTCCTATATATACGCCCACGAGACTCAAGCAATAAACATCAATTTCACCAATCTCCCTCTACCCTTCTGACAGTAGGATCTCCAAGATGGTTCTCGGCGCCAACTGAGGGATCTTCCTCTAGATCATGGCGTCGTCACGTGTGGTCTTTAGACCAATCCTCCTCCTCTGCGCCGTTTAAGGAGGAAGGTCTTGCTCTCCTCAGATGATGGAGAGCATCATCAGCCGCCCCTCCTCGACGAGGCTACCACAACAGACGAGGAGTTCCAACGGCAGTTTGAGCTCCCTCCGTGATCACGGTTTAGTGACGTCCTCGTCGCTGCCCTTGTGGCCCCACTGCTGCCATTGCCGCCCTGTCGGTGCCCGCTTGTCGTGAAGTAGGAGCCATACTTGGCGCTCATGAACGCACGCGGGGCGAATTGTGCATTACATTCGACACGGCGGCTGGAGAACCGAGAACATCGCTGCAGTGTCCTGGCGGTGGGAAAGTCAGTTGACCGGCGCAGGACGCAGCAACGTGTCGTGCTCGAGATGTCAGACGTCTCGCCGGACTAGGTCCTCACAAACGCCATGCTGGTGGAGGCCTATGCGCTGCTTCAAGGGGAAGGGTGGGCGGAACGGGGCGACGTTCGCGGCCAACACTGGCCGGTGGGCGACGGGGGAGGAAGCTGAGTGGCTACACCGATGCGCAGGTCGGCCAATCATCCCATTTTGACTAATAGAAAACATTATCAGTTCATCTATTTTGCATTGAATTTGTACAAACATAGAAGAAGCACGTTGTGTTTGGCACAAATATATGTGCAAGCGCCTGTCAAGGGCCAAATGATAATAAAAAATATTATAACGTTTTTCGCTTCAAATTTGTAGTCGCTTGTCTTTTTATTTTTTTGATTTCGCACCAATTTTTTTCCGTTTCCCTCTATTCTCTCCCGCCAAGAGCCACTAATTCTAGTCAAAAGAAAATAAGTACGCGCGCTTCATTAACATCAGCTCTCGCGAGGAGGTAACTACGCCACCAAAATCGGAAACCTCCTCCCCCTCCCCCATATCAACGCAGTTCCCTTCCTCCTCTTGTACGAGGGATCCCTTCTTGAGCAGATCGACCGTGGCCAGCCCTCCCTCCAGCTCGCCCCGCCGATTCCACCATTGAGGCTGAGGGCACCAGAGGCGTGTCTTGTTCAGCAACTGGGCGGTAAGCAGATCAATCCCCACACCTGATTCATAGAAACAGAAGGTAAATTCTAGTATGACTTGAAGATTTTGCCTCCTCCCCACCTTCTTGGTTCAGATCTGTCCCTTCTATGCTTTCTAATTACTCTTCTCTTGAGTGAATTCGATAGTGCACACCAAGTGTTTGATAGTTGTCCTCTGTTATTGGTTTAGAATTTTGGGGAGCCTTCAGATAGAGTTGGTTGCTTCTGGTAACTATTGGGGTGTCAGGTGCGGACACGTGCAGTATTTCAATCTAGTTCTGCACCATTACTACCTTGGAGACTTCAATCTCTTCATAGACTTTTCTTTATGGAACTCCAATTCTGAATATCATGTTATTGTTGGGTAGTATAGTTGGGTTAGTTCTTATGAGTATCAGACCATGATCTGCGACCCCAATAATTTGAATGTTATTTTTTTATGAATACCAGAACATGATGTGCAGCAGCACAACTAACAGTCCAGTCTGGAAATGACACACTTGTTCTGAAAATAAATGTTAGTGACTTGAGAGTAACATATCATCAGCCTAGCTATATTGGTTGTGCATGAACCAAACCTCCTTAACAGAAAAACGGATGGACATGGGTGTCCTTGACCTTCTCATCCTCTTACTATGCATCACTCTTCCATTCATGTTTTCTAATGTAATTCATGTTTACATTACATATCAACAGAAAGATGCATATCCTGAAAAGAAGTACCCTCATAGGGCTCACTTGTTCATGCACACACACAAGCCAAAAACTTGCGAGAACAAAATCATTAATGCTCATGTGGTACATTTACAACTCTCAACCATTCGTATTTGAATTTGGTATTATATATATTCTTATTATTCACATTGTTCCTGTATTTAGGAAGAGTTGAAAGATATTATGGACAAGAACCCTGAATTAGCAGATAACAGCGGTGGAAAGACTGCATGGAAAGGAGACGCGTTGAACAAAGTATTAGGGGATGACAAGCCTGGCCATGTACATGGTTTGGGACTAGTTCCAAACCCCAAAAAACTTGTTGATGTTTCCACTTCACGTGTATTCCAGAATACACATTTTACTTTGGTGGAGGATACACCAAATGAAGATATGCTAGCTTTTAGAGTTGAAATGGAAAAATTATATCAAGTAAATAAAAATCAGGATGCTAAAATTATGGAACTAGAGGAGAAGATGAGAAGAATGCAAAGACAACCAAATCAGGTAAATTTCTAACAAATGTAAGCTTCATTTATTTTGTGGACTAACCTTTCTGTATTCCTATCATAGGAAATTTCTGATCCAATGGCTACAATTGGGCTTGAACCTTCGGTTGATGGACACAACTCAAACAGAAAAGTTTGTATCTTGTCGAAGTACACAATAAAATTCCTCAAATTTCACTCCAGAAATTATTTCTCATTTGATACTTATGTTATGCTATCTGTAGAGAGTGCTTGCTCCTCCGCTTGATGGACTCCAACTTCTTAAAAAACGATCAAATAATTTACAGAACAAGCCAAGTGGATCAAACGATGCAGATTTGCAAGCATCAAACAAGAATTCTGTTTCAGATAAGGTTTGTTTACTTAAATACTCTTTACAACTTGTCATTGCTGAGTTTTAAGTTGCTGTGCTTGCACTTTCTGCAATTGCATATAAAATACCCAAAACTTGATGTGTGATCATTTTATCCTAGAACAAAGAAACTATGGTTCATAATGGTGGCAGTGCACGACAACTGGAAAAATGCTCTACTGCACAAAGGTATCAACAGTCCCATATACAAAGTTATGATCAAACTATAGTGCTCCCATGTTTATGTCTTTACTTGTTGCTTTCAGAATGTTGTCCAGAACCAAGAAACTCCTCATAATTTCAGTGCTCGGCAAGGGGACATAAATTCTGCTACACATAAGGTATATTTCCGTTACCATATACAATATGTTCAAAATATATTATTCTGATGGTTATGTATCTACTGGTCGTCTTGCTATCAGAATGTTGTTCAGAACAAAGAAACTTTACTTGAGAATGTTAGTGCACGTCACGGAGAAAAAACTTCTGCTGCAAACAAACTGGTATCTTTTCATAATCACATACACATTTCTGTTCAAACTATAATGCTAGCTTGTTTATTTGTTTATGACTTCTTCTTTGCTATCATACTGTTGTCCAGACCAAAAAACAACAAAAGGTGCCAATGCAAGCAGTAAGAGTACTCAAAGTGGTTCGCTGAGCTGGTTGGGTGCCAGTGAATTACCTGTAAGAGTGCTCATTCATTTCAGATGTTCCTATGTTTTCTTTCTAATTTTCTCATATGGTTACTTTGATTTTCTCTGACAGGCAGGAACTAAAGTATTCTTGAAGAGCCTAAAAAACCGTAACAGGGATGTAGCTCTTGCTACAATTGTAAGTTGTGATCCAAACTTTAAACTTGATGGTGCTGAAATTAGGAATGAATTCTAGGCGGTGCATGTTGATATGGCACTTGTGAAAACTGAAAATTTGGTATGGAGTCGCAAAAATTGCACTACTCTCGGTAATGCAGAAAAAACAAAGATTGCATGGCCCTCAACCTTTGTACGTGACTAATGTCTTACCTCTATTACTACTTGCATCATGTCAATGCATTTTGTGTTAACAGTTCATTTTGTTTTCTTTTTTGTAGATTCAAAAGATAAATGGATGAGTATAGGGGTGGGTGGAAAGTGTACTGCAATGATGATGTTGATATTCCGCTTCATGATGGTGACGATGATGGATGCTTTCAGTTTTAGTTATGTTCTGGGGATGATGTTCCTATTGGATGTTGTTCCTCGATTAAGTTTTAGTTAAGTTGTAGGGAAGTTGAATGCTTTAGTTTAAGTTTCAATGTCAAGAAAGTAGTTAGATTATGCATCACGTTTGGATGATGTTCCTCTTATAATATCCACTATTGTAATCCAACAATTTTATCTCATATATGATATATGATTTCTTCCGGTTGTCAGTATATTCTCTTGTTTTTTCCTATACTTGAAATACACAATTACATGGAGCATTGATTACATAATAATAATAATAATAATAATAATAATAATAATAATAATAATAATAATAATAACAACAACACTAAATCTGTGCCAACACTTGAAGCGTTGGAAATTTTTCGTTGCCAAGTAATGGGATTTTGATTCTTGTACATTAACCACCAACATATAAAACTGTTGTTGCAGTCCCATTTATCCGTTGTAGTCTTGCAACGGTTTCTTTACCAACGGCAATGTAAGCGTTGCATTATTCGCTAGCAACACTGGATAAGGCAACGCATCTCAAACCGTTGGTAAAGACACTAACAACGCATATATGGGCTTTTAGATACGGAAAAAACGTTGCTATAGTGGGGGTCTTGTTGTAGTGTGTGTATCCCTCTCCACTGCTGAATCTGAATACATTGCTGCTGGATCTTGCCGCGCTCAGCTTCTATGGATGAAGCAAACCCTCAAGGACTATGGCATTCAACTGAAGCAAGTGCCTCTTTACTGCGACAACGAAAGCGCCATCAAGATCGCCAACAACCCAGTTCAGCACTCGAAGACAAAGCACATTGAAATTCGTCATCACTTTCTCAGAGATCATGTTGCAAAGGAAGATATTGATATTATACACGTCAACACTGAAGAGCAATTGGCAGATATCTTCACCAAGCCCTTAGATGAGAAGAGATTTTGCAAGTTACGGTGTGAGCTAAATATCTTGGAATCCTCCAATGTCCTATGATCAGGCACACATCCTAACACTTATGCATATTGATGACTTAGATGTGCAACACACAAAGTAACGTATATCTTCAATCAATGAAGACATATATTCTAAGTGTGAATACATTAATGTGGAAATTGACTTCGGAGCGCCATGATAATTGTGCGCCGTGTCTGAGTATAATACTTCCTATACTGTGGGTAACGCCACCACCAAACGTTCTATTTTTTGAAGTGCTTCACTCATGGCGTTACCTAGCAATGTCTTCACATTTGGTTTGGCTTCAATCTCTACATGTCTTCATGATTATCTTCACTACGTGGATTATATATATATATATATATATATATATATATATATATATATATATATACACTAGTGTTCTGTCCTCTACAGCATTCACTTATAGCTATGTCTTCTTGTTTTGAATCTTTTGAACTAAGTGAATGTGATCGGACCCTAATCTCTCCATGCTTTCTATCTCAAATTCTATCTCTCCAAGTCATATGCATCCTATTGAAACTGTCGAATGTCTTCTCTGCGTCCTTGTCAGCAGAAGACACAGAGACAAACTTTAAAACCGTTTTCAATGCTCATTCATCCATAAGAAATCCGGAGAAGTAGGAACGACCACCCGACAATCCATGCGTGCGTGGGATGTGGAACTGCCCCCGAGACAACGCATGATGGCCACGTGCTGTTCAGATGCGAATTGCCAGGGGCACCTGTGTAATAACGCAGTGCAGCCCCTGTGACTATAAATACACACTCACCGCGGTCATTATCTCCTTCTCCTTCTTCCTCCCTCGCACGAACCCTAGCGCCACCGCTAGCTCTCGACGACGCCGGCGACGAAGCGCTTCACTGCCGCAACCTCTCCGACGCCGTTTTCACACCGACCGCGGACATCACTCTCTCCGCCGTCGCCGTAGGTGTCTTCCGTCGCCAAGTTAGGGCACGGAGGATCGAACTGCTTGGCCTCATCTCCCACTCCGTCTAGCAGTTCCAAGTGTGGTAAATAAAACCTCTTTTTACAGCCTCTTTTGATCCTATAGTTCGGTCACTTTCTGCCATAAGAAGTTTATATTCACACAAGTTAGATCTGTCTCGGTCTGCATCTCATAACTTGCCTAGTATATTCACTTGTGCTTCATGAAGTAGTTAGATTCCTCACTTGTACTGATCTATGGGTTCGTATAAATCTGGAACCAACTTATTTTCTATAAGTGAATGTCTTCGCACGATGAGGTCAATATCTTCTAAACTGATTTATCTTCAAAATCTTCTGAAAATGCATATGACCTCTTCCCCTTCCCTCGCACCTTAATGTTATCACAGGTACATGTCCGTGGGAGAATCTTTTGGTTCTCATAGTCTGCATTCATTTGCAGAGTTCTTACAGCGTCACATCAATTCTCCTGAAGCCAGTTCCTGTTGGTCCAGCAAAAGAAAGCCTTTGAAGCCTTTGAACGTCTTGAAGCCTTCCAAGTTAAGCTTCATGGCTGCAGAAAAACCAGCAAGGAAGGGTGGCAGAAAGCATCGAGGGAAAACATCGAGAGATCTTCCCGATGACCTCTTAGAGCTGTACAATACAGATCCTGAAGAGGATTACAATCAGCGCAAGACACGAATCCAATGGATTCGACGCTATTGGGCGGAGCAATGGTTCCAATACCACTTCGTCACCAAGGAGTACGCTGAGAAAAGCGCCATCAAGAGACCATGGGGAGATGTACTATACAAAAATCTCGTGCCCAGGTCCAGAGACGAAGCCATTGCTCAAGGCTTCTATCCATGCATGGTCAGAGGACCGCAGCCTGCTGATGCTCATCCGTCGTCACTACTCTGGTGTCGTGACGACAATCTGTTCAAGCGCAACTTCCAGTTTGCCCAGAGGTCAGTGAAGCACAACAAGAAGAAATTGGGTTTAGGCTTCAACCCTGGTCCCTCCGCACCAAGGGCAGATGGCACACGTGAGGCCGACCCCAATATCATCGGTCCATATGCAAATCTTGAGGGCCTCATCACCCGCATCTTAGTCCAAGGGACTGCCGTCAATGACCCTCCTGCTGACTCTGAATCTGATGAAGCGCCTGCTGCACCGAAGCCAAAGCAGGCAAAGAAGCCAAAAGCTTCAAAGCAGACCCCTTCACCCAAAATCTCAAGGGCGAAGCCATTGGCAACTGCACCTCCTGAAGCCAGTGCGCAGTCTGAAGACTTATCTCGAGTCTCCAAGCCCCAGGAAGCAAAGAAGCCTCAGCCACACACAGGCAAAGAGCTCACAGCTGCTGCCATTCTGCGCAGCGAAACCATTGATCTGTCCAGCGACGAAGATCTTGGAGATGACGCTCTTGAGCAGCTCATCAAGAGCAAGGAGGAGGCTGAAATCTTCAACAATCTTCCTCTGTTTGATGTAGCAATCATCCACAACTTCATCGATGAGTGGTTTGCTACACCAAATATCAGCTTCGATGATCTGCAGCTGCCCATTGGCCTCAGCGTCGCCTTCCAAGGCGCTATTGCTTCAGAACTTGCAATTGCCCAGCGCATTGTTGAACTGAAGCAGAAAATTGATTTTGAAAAGGCTCAGTTCAAGCAGAATATGGCCAGGCTCAGCGTCCAAGAAGTCAAGGACTTCAAGATCATGTTGCACGAGTTAAAGGAAAACTTTCTGAAGAAGCATGCAGAAGCTCAGGGTTCGCGGGAGCGAATGAAGACTCTGGCTGATCGCTGTGTGCAGGCCTACAATGAGGCCGAGAAGCACAAGGCACTTGGGCGTCCCGGCATCGACCCCAGGATGGCCGTGAAGAAGAAGAAGAAGCCTGCTATGTCTGAACCAGAGGCACCAAGACAAGAAGCTGCTCCAACTGTCTTCCCCACTGCTACGACTGGCTTGAAGCCAAAGAGATGGTCAACCGCTTCAGAGCTCAAGAAGACACGGACAGCCGAAGCTGAAGCAAGGAAGAGGAAACACTTTGAAGCCTCTCCTTCTGACCCCACCAAGAAGAAGCGCAAGATCAAGAAAGCTCGGGCTGCTCCCACAGAGCCCTTGATAGTTGAACCCCTATCTGTCATCTACCCTGATGCAGATCGTCAGCTGACAGTTCATGAGCCTGCTCCCACAGAGGCTCCTGAAGCTGAAGATATTTCAGCAGCCGACCCCATCGCTGCTGAAGACATTGGTCATCGTGACAATGTACAAGATGATGCAGCCCTTCCTCAGCTTGAGACAAGCGAACTGATCAGCACTGGTCATCCTGTGACGCCAATTGCACAAGCTGCATCATGGGCGGATCGCCCACAAGAAGAAGAATCTGAGGCCCAGCCCACTCCAACTCCAAAGGCGTCGTCTGCATTCCGCAGGCTTCGCAAAGGACCATGGCCTCAAGATTCGGCTGAAGACATTCCGGCTGCATCAGCCGAAGATACTGAAGAAGCACCACCAGAACCCACTTCCCCGCTCCACCAAGAACTAGTTCTCCAGGAGAATGTGCCAGCGTCTGCCCCTCCAGCTAGTCAAGTGGAGGCGGAAAATATGAAGGCTGCCACCACCAACCTTGAAGCCAATGTGGAGCCCTCCCCAACAACAGCTTCCGAAGACACTGAAGCTACTGCTCCTGACACTTCTGCGCCTGAGTCTACGGCCGGTCCACAATTCAACTATCATGTTGCTCACAGGCCTCAGGTTCAGAAGCCGATCCCACGACTGCCAAGGTTCCCAGGTCCTGCATCAGCTCCTGCATTAGCTCCTGGCTCCTTTAATGTCAATAGCTTCAGGGCAGACAACACGTTTTTCAACAGCTCCAAGAACCCTTACTCAAGGGAACAGATTGTATCAGATAGGTTCTGGAGCTATCCACAACGCAGCTATTACTCATGCATCCTATACAACCAAGGTCGCATCTTCCCGCACAAGCACCTTGAGGTTGAAGCTGTTGCTGGTCTGCCCGGCCTGGAAGAAGCACTAGATTGCTTCAAGCAAGTGGGTTTGCTGCCGTTCATCACAGATGAAGAGCACTGGAATGAAGAGCTTCTGCTTCAATTCTATGCCACTCTTCATATCAAAGGCTACAACAGAGATCCGAAGACTTGGGTCCTGGAGTGGATGACCGGAAATGTCCATCATGAAGCCAGTGCATTCAATATCATTGAGCTTACCGGCCTGTCCACTCCTGGCGAATTCTTCGAAGAAGGCTGCCAATTATATGCTGAAGCAATTGAAAGCATATTCCAGAGGCCTGAACCAAATATGAGTCAGATGCTTTCAATGATGAAGCCATTGCCCCATGATGCACCCTATCCAACTGAGTTCTTTGTTGAAGACTTAGAGTACCTGCCCAGAACCATATATCACATCATCAGGCGGACTCTCTGGCCCCTCAAGGGACACTCTCCACATGCCAAGGTTGAGGGTGCAATGAAGACTCTCATATTCTACATCCTTCATGGCAAATGCTTCAATGCGCAGGACTTCTTCATACGCCAGCTTGCAGCATCCGGCTCAGATTTATTTGGCTTGAAGTTTTATGCTCCTTGGGTTATGCGGCTGATCAAGCTTCACTCTGCGATTTCATATCAGCCCTCAGCCCGCAACCATCGGATCTTCTTGCCAGATGTGGACACCTCTGCTGAAGCTATATATCCTGAGCCTGCCAAGCAACCATTAAATCTTCAGAATGCAGAACACCAAAGCTTCACTCAGAATGATGACGGTGTTGCAGCCATCTCCAGAATGTATCCGTTGGCTGGCACCACACGTGCACCTGCATCTACTGAAGCCACTGACAGCCCAACTGATCAGCGACCCAAGAAGCGCGCTCGTGCCCTCAATGACCGAGAGCTTCTTGTGGCTCTTCACCAAAAGTAGGACAGGCATCACGACTGGCTCAAGAGGCAGATGAAAAGCATCATGGAGGACGTCAATCGTATCAGGAATCTTGCAACCAAGAATGCATTTGTTGCACACGAAACCTGTCGCCGCACTTGGAAAGGACTCACGATGATGTGTCCTGAAGCTGAACTTCAAGAGGATGGCTTCACAGAGCGCTTCAAATTTGACTCCACGCCTCCTCGAAGGGAAATGCTTCACAGAACTCCATCACTTGAAGATTCGGAGTTCTCTTCCTCTGCTGCCACCGTAACTGCCAGGATTATCGAAGAAGAAGACGACGCTACATCACCTCCACCTCCTTCAGCGCGCGTCGGATCTGCACCAAGCTCGTCTGCACCACCAAACGCCTCCACCGACCCTGCTGCGCCTGGGAACGCGTAGAAAACTCTATGTCTTCAAACCTTTTTGGTCATCACTGACAAAAGAGGGAGAAGCATATGATGTTTATAGTCTTCAAGCGGGTCACTATGGGCGGGTGCCTTTATATTTTGCTACATTTTGCTTCGTGCTTACAACTCTTGTTTTGCTACACTTGGTTCTTTGAGTTGTAACACTTAAACTCGATGGTCGTCTGCTACTTGTTTGCCACTATGTTTTTGCAAAGATAAATTCCGCATGTACGACGATAATTTCGGCACTTATATCATTCCGCAGACGTCCATTTTTCATTATGCATGTCATTCTCTTCATATACTTTTACATGCATGGTGGATTGTCATCATAAGTTGAAGTGGATTTCCACAAGTACAACCTGTCATGTGCATTTGCGTTCCAGAAGCAAATTACTTATATGCACATCTTCAGGGGGAGCCCTTGCAGCTTATGAAGACAATTCCTTTACAATTTCACAAATTATATTCCTCGTTGAAAACTTCAACTAGTTTGTCATCAATCACCAAAAAGGGGGAGATTGTAAGTGCATCTAGTGCCACCCCTAGTTGGTTTTGGAGTATTGACGACAAACCTAGTTGAGGGACTAATGTGTTTGTGAGAATTGCAAGATAACACAGGTAGAAGTCCCTCATTGATTCGGTTTTACTACCAGAGATGACCCCTAAAAATGTACGAAGACATTGAAGACAATGGTGGTATATGAAGATATTCACATTGAAGACTATGACAAGAGAAGACACTATGTGAAGCCTATGGAACTCGAAGACTTAGATCCTTCGTAGTTCTATTTCATTTGTGTTGAGTCATAGGAACCACCGTACTGTTAAGTGGGGTCCAAGAGAACCAGTCAGAATGACTGAAGTGATGCCTAATTCAAAACCTATATCTTCGAGCGAAGACTATGAGAACAAATCTTGTCCAGAGTCGGACAAGTCAGCTTTACTTGTAGCCCAAGTAAAGTTGCCGTGTGAGTTTGAAATCTGACCGTTGGTACACGTGTCAGTTCCTTAGTGACCCAGGGTCATTTCAGACAAATCAGGTCGGGTTGCCCAGTGGCTATAAATAGTCCACCCCCTACAACCATAAACGGTTGGCTGCTCAGATTTCAGTGCACGGCTTTTGTCGTTTGAGAGCAACCCACCTCGAAGCCTTTGAGAGAAAATTCCTAGCGAGGAGAAAAGCCCTAACCACCCAGAGCCAGAGTAAATTGGGCATCACTTAAGTCTTCTTGTCTGAGTGATCTGAAGACTTATTACACTTGAGGATTGTGCATCCTCCAGCCGGTTAGGCGTCGCGTTCTGAGCATCCAAGAGAAATTGTGGATTGTCAGTGAACGGAGTCTGTGAAGGTTTGGGAGTCTACCTTGAAGACTTACCAGAGTGATTGGGCGAGGTCTGTGTGACCTTAGCTCAAGGAAAAAACGGTGAGGACTGGGTGTCCTGAGCTGCGTGTTCAGGACTGGGTGTCCGGGACTGTGTGTCCTTTGGTTTAAATACCTAGCCGCTCCAACCAGACGTACAGTTGTCACAGCAACTGGAACTGGTCCAACAAATCATTGTCTTCAGCGTGTCACTGGTTTCATCTTCATTTCCTTTTACTTACTGTTACCCATTGTGAAGCCATTGCA
Source organism: Triticum monococcum (assembly GCA_034509565.1). Classification (NCBI taxonomy): domain Eukaryota; kingdom Viridiplantae; phylum Streptophyta; class Magnoliopsida; order Poales; family Poaceae; genus Triticum; species Triticum monococcum. The sequence continues at coordinate 618,649,028 of CM067846.1, forward strand.
TGCTTGCTGTATCTTCTGTTTCCACATCATAACTGTATGATTTGTTTGGCCTCGTAACTTCTTCCTACCTGATCCTTATTACACTGCAGCTACTTATCTTGTGCTTTCACTCTATTGAATACTTGACCATGGCTTGCCTAGTGTAATCTAACTTCCGCTGCTTAAGTGATAGGCATATCTGTACTGTTTGTCTTCATAACTTTCACGTTTTGAAGACTTTCATAAAAATCGTCTATTCACCCCCCCTCTAGTCGATATAACGCACTTTCAGGAACAACATATGTTGTTATGCGGTCTGACCGATAAAGATCTTCGTAGAATATGTAGGAGCCAATATGGGCATCCAGGTCCTGCTATTGGTTATTGACCGGAGATGTGTCTCAGTCATGTCTACATTGTTCTCGAACCATAGGGTCCACACGCTTAACGTTACGATGACAGTTATTATGAGTTTATGCATTTTGATGTACCGAAGTTAGTTCGGAGTCCCGGATGTGATCACGGACATGACGAGGAGTCTCGAAATGGTCGAGACATAAAGATTGATATATTGGAAGCCTATATTTGGATATCGGAAGTGTTCCGGGTGAAATCGGGATTTTACCGGAGTACCGGGAGGTTACCGGTACCCCCCGGGAGCCATATGGGCCTTAATGGGCTTTAGTAGAAAGGAGAAAGGGGCAGCCCAAGGTGGCCGCGCGCCTCCCCCCTCCCCTAGTCCTATTAGGAGTAGGAGAGGTGGCCGGCCCCCTCTCTCTCTTTCCCCCTCGGGGAATCCTAGTCCAACTAGGATTGGGGGGGGGGGGGGGTCCTACTCCCGGTAGGAGTAGGGCTCGTCCTGCGCCCTCCTCCTGGCCGGCGGCCCCCTTCCCCTTGGCTCCTTTATATACGGAGGCAGGGGGCACCTCTAGACACACAAGTTGATCATTGAGATCGTTCCTTAGCCGTGTGCGGTGCCCCCTACCACCATATTCCACCTCGATCATATCGTTGTAGTGCTTAGGCGAAGCCCTGTGTCGGTAGAACATCAAGATCGTCACCACGCCGTCGTGCTGACGGAACTCTTCCCCGACGCTTTGCTGGATCGGAGCCCGGGGATCGTCATCGACCTGTACGTATGCTAAGAACTCGGAGGTGCCGGAGTAACGGTGCTTGGATCGGTCGGATCCGGAAGACGTACGACTACTTCCTCTACGTTGTGTCAACGCTTCCACAGTCGGTCTGCGTGGGTACGTAGACAATACTCTCCCCTCTCGTTGCTGTGCATCACCATGATCTTGCGTGTGCGTAGGATTTTTTTTTTGAAATTACTACATTCGCCAACAATGGGGTGTTTACATAGACATATCACTCACGTACGCATCCATCTCCACTCCTGGTGAGACCACCAGGGGTGGGACAACTACGCCATGGTCACTACTATACACGTGTCTCTAAGTGTTTAAAGAGGGAAGGAAAAAGCACAGCACGGCTCAGCTAAGTGTGCCACAATATGAAAGCAGGGCAGCTCTACGCGTACCCTTAACTCTATGTTGCAGAAGTCCCAAGTCCTCTTTGAAGCGATGGAACCAAGATGCAATGCTTGGGGTTACTCCTCTGAAGTGTTTATTATTTCTTTCCTTCCACAAACTCCAGGCAGCAGTGAAGAATGCTTCGATGAAGAAAGGATTGGGCCAAGTGGGTTGTGCGGTTTGCAACGCAACAAACCTATTATGAAAGTCAGTCCAATGAACATCTATCTTAGCCCAACACCTTTCGTTGAACAAAGGAGGCTTATGTTGCTACAGTATTACAATCGACCCCTTTTAATATCCAATTCAGGCAGTCTCTGGTGGGGTACGTTGGCACTCGTGGCTACACTTGGTCCGTAGCTTGATGGATGTTCAAGTTACCGACCAGCCAAATATTTTTCACTGGAAGTTAACTGCGATTCTAAGAATGGTAGTTTCTCAGTGAAATCTATGTATTTAGACCTTATCGACTCTAGGCCTATTCCGAGATCACTTCATATCTGAAAGATTAAAGTTCTGTTTCAAATTAAAATTTACATGTGGTTTTTCCATAAGGAAGTGATCTTAACTAAGGATGATTTGGTAAAGTGTAGACAGGTAGGCAGTACTCAATGTTGTTTTTGTGATCAGGACGAGACTATAAATACCTCTTTCTCGATTGTCCGTTAACCAAACTCCTCTGGCGTACTTTGTATATAGCCCTTAATGTTAATCCTCCATCCAGTATCAACACATTACTTGGGACATGACTAAATGGAGTCGAATCAAACTTAGCTCGACATATTCAGATAGGGATATGTGCAATACTTTGGGCTCTTTGGAACTGCGGAAATGATATGATTTTTAACTGAAATTGTTTACCAACTTTTTGCATGTTATTTACAGAGCCACTACTTGGAAATGTGTGTTTGCTACTCACTTATGCGGACTCCAGGGAGCTTTTGGTTACTGGGAGCAACAGGTGGGAGATGGTAGCGTGGGCTATCTTCAACCGATTTGGATGACGGACTACTAATAGGCTAGGTGTTTAAGTCACCGTAGCATGTTCTTTTCTCGCCGGTTGTGGCGGCTTTTATTTAATTATCTTGGGCTCCTTTTGACCTCGTACTTTGTTGGACTTCTTTTACTTAATAAAATGGTTGCATGCATTATTCTGATGCAGAGACCAGGGTTATCCTCTTTTCCAAAAATATCGCCACCACCACCATGGTGAGCATTCCTTGCTTGTTGCCCACAATCACTGTCGATCAGTCACTGCAAGTATAAGAACACACACACACTCGCCCACATTTGTTTCTGACAAACACCGTGACTGGGCTAAACTGTTCATTCAGTATACAAAATTATTTGCAACACAGATAATATCTGTTTATTACACTATTTTCACAGGCAAACATCGCCTGGTTTTGATATTGGAACATATTGAGATAACTGAAAGTTAGCAATAGAAATAAAGGAAGCATGATCACACACACACAAAGCTACCTTCATTAGGAACTTAGATGATTAATTAGGAAAAAAAAGAGTAACAAACATCAAACAAGTCGAAATTTATACAGAGAAGAAAACACACAGAATTTGCTACCCCCTTGATTAAGGACCTGAACAGTGCAGTAGTGATCAACATGCAAAGAAAAAAATGCTTCATGTGCGGCTGCCAAGATTGCACCTTCTTCTTCACACTGTCCATCGGCTCAGCACCCACAACCAGCAGGTAGCCTTTTCCTTGTTTGTCTTTCTTTATCTTGGTTTCTTCAGTGGCTTAAAGTAAATGAGAAATAAAAGTCATCACAAATATGTCACTCTCCTGTTGGCAGTAAACAGGCAACACATCTGGGGTGTCAAGAACATATTTGAGTATAATGGAATGTACTCCCTCCGTCCCATAATGTAAGACATTTTTTGATTACATTATGGGACGGAGGGAGTATTAGATAAAAGGGTAGATGCTACACTTGGTAATTGAGGAAAATGAAAACACTAAATACGGTTAAGTTTATTACTAAGCAACATGACATGCTAAGTAATAATTATCATTTGAAAAGCAAAAGGCGCGTTCATCCAACAGTTGGTCATCATTGAGACAGTTAGAATTTTTGATCGACCCATCTATCATAAAGTAGGAATATTCTTTGGCTGCAAAAAAGGTGAAATAAAAGAAAGTGGAATGAAGCAATTGAGTAACATAACTATAAATAAAGGCGTGTCAAGATTAAAAAATTACTGAGTAAAGAGGTTTGCAGTTGTGAATCATAGAGCACACAACTATTATTACCTTGTTTCCAAATAAGGAAGTACTGTAGTCATTGTTTTCTAGAATTCAGTTTAAGTGGTTGTGGAGTGGATAACTTGTTTTGATGGCATTTGCCTTGTTTCATGAACATGTGCTGCTGTAGTGAATTTTGGCATCCATTTTTGCACTCTGTTGCCTTGTCTCTCGGTAGACATTCCGCTTCGTTATCTTCTAGGAGTTTAACCATCATAGGATCTGACCCTAGCGTTCCAATTTCTTTTATGCAATGACTAAACCGTGTGGAGTACGAATCGAGGCAATTCAGCTCATTTTTTATACAATCTTGGAGAATTTTTGATACATACAGTACTTCAAATAGATTAGTTTGCAGGTGTTGGTATTTCGCTGAGAATCGATTAAATGAACCAAATGAAGAACGATCGTAGATGTTCTTTCCTTACTTTGCTTTTGTTGGTTTTGTTCCCGCGGATGCTAGGAAAATCTCCTGATACATGTTGTACCTTCTTCAATACAAGACCAATAAAATTTCCCATCATCTAAAAGACATAAATAAAAGCCTTGACTTTACATACTAGTCAATGTATTGGTCGAGATGAAAATAGATAAAGAAGACAGAGTTACGAATAGCAACAGACATGTACTTTCACCAACGAACTGTTTCGAAAATTTAGATGGATAGTTAAGGTTTCACTTGCAACAACTTAAACAGATTGTTTTTTAGAAAGGAATGTAGACGACATTCTTAATCCAACAAGCTCATCAACATCATTGCTTAGTTCTAATCTCAATACCCCACACAATAAGACCAGTCTTCCAAACTCCTCCTTCGGTTTCCTTTAGGCACACAGACACATCGCTGTCACAGCTTTCACCGTTGTAGAACTCGCCTAGCTCGACCTCCATCCAGCCATCAACCCTTTTTCGAGGGAGCATAACATCATCTGTGAGAGGAATTGCATCACAACTTGTATGAGGCATATAGTCTTCCCAACTACACCTCAAGATATGTTTGCGAGGTACCCCGTCATCCCCGTCCTCCATATAGGCTTGGAGGCAAACTTGGCGTGTTGAGTCATCATTCCCTCCAACAGTGATTGATGCCTCTTGAAACGGGAAATCGAGCTTGATGAACTCATCGGCTAGCTTGAACACCATGTAAGCAGCATACTTGGAGTTTGGGCTGAGCATTGTGCTATGTATTTCGCCACGGATTAACAGCCACCAAACTCCCTGAAGTTGAGCTGCTTCACGGAAGCTGTTACAAATGCAAGAGTATGGGTATGGTTAGTACCATGGTTTTCAATTTTAGTTTGAGAAAAAATTCAGCACCAACCGAAATTCAGTGAATTTCAGTTTGCATTTCAGCCAAATGACCGAAATATTCACTTGAATTCAATGAACAAATATAAAAATTTTAAAAATATTTTGAAAAATATTTGAATTCCTGTGCAGTACTGAAATTGCTGAAATATTTGGACGAAACATAATTATTTCAGTGTCTACTGAAATTACTAGAATTCAGTGAATTTCATCGAAATCTCACTCAAAGTGGAAACCAAGGTTGGTACTGACACTACATGGAACGAATAGCATCAGACCAGAGACGATAGGAACTAAATTAATAGGGCCAATTACTACGAACCTGTTGTTTGCTTGGATCTCATCAGAACGGAGCTTGATCCATTCCCAGTAATCTATTGTCTCGCCCCACGAAATATGCAGCGACCTCGCCGAGAGCATGTAGCACTTGGTGCCAGTAGCCCGGTCCAGCCGCATGCTCTGCACATAAGAACGGCGGATCGATGGATTAGCCGATTTTCATAAGCAGTACTGGTTGGGTTGGGGACTTGGGGTGATATACATGGGATCTGTACTACGTACGTACCACGAGCTTGCCTGGGAGGAGCGCCGGTTGGTCGGAGAGGCATCGGAACAAGCCCTTCTTGGACGGCGGCGCGTGGGGGAGCACACCTTCAGCGAACCGTGGGAGGTCGCGGGGCAGGAAGCAGGACCAAACGGCGTCGGAGTCCGCCGCGGCGAGGAAGGAGCGGGAGACGGCGGCACAGCGTCCGGCGTCCGGCGGCGACGTGCGGGAGATGATCGACGCGAGGAGCTCCTCCGGCAGGCGCGAGATCTCGTTGCCGTCTGCTTCCATGATGGGATGAATCTGCGAATTGCTTCCTGTTGGATGGAACGGCGTGTTATTTCAGGTCTCTTTTGGTTCATAGGATAGGATCTCTACTATTAAAGGAGAATCGAACCTCGTGATGGTTCGACCTCCTTCTACCCCCTCCTCTGGCTATCGATACATCCTCTCACCCACATCCTCCCATCGATTTTTTTCAATCCCTTCGAAAACCGGAGGCAAGTAACCCGGTTCAATCAACTCTTCCTCCCCACGTCGTACAGTTCCGCATAACTGGAAAATCCACGCACAAAATAAATCGCCTGAAAAAGCCCACGTTCGACAGCTAAAAAAAATGAAACAACGCACGTTCTCCACCTCCTCCCGGACCTGTCGATCTGTATCCTCCCTCCCCCAAAACACGAACCATCCGCACCCAGCGCCTCGGACGCCCCGTCTCCGACGACCACCCGGCGCCTCCCTCTCCACCGGATGGCCCCTTCTTCGTTGATTGCACCTCCCTCTACCCCATCTGTTATATGGCGCCCCACCCATGAACTTTTCGCCATGGCCGCCTCCTTGGCCATGCCCGCATGGCAGCCATGATTGGGATCGTCACCTCCCTTGGACGGGGTGGTATGACCACGGCCAGTGCGTTGGAGGCGAGGGGGTTTGTGGTGGTATCAGCCACGACGGTGGAGGCGGCGACGTAGTTCTAGGAGGAGAGTTACGCGAGTTGCGGCGGTGGAGGCGGCGGCGGACATTGAGCCTTGTCACCATGACCCCTCTATCGTCGGTTCTTCTCTCTCCCTAATCCCTTCTCAATCGAGTTTCGACCCACCCGATCCTCAGTTCCACCTCGCTCCCCACCCCACCTCAGTCGTGGCGGCGATGATGCCAACGATCCACTTCCAGTTGGGTTTCCAAGGACACCGGTCACAGAACTATCCATCCGCGACCAGTCCACTAAAGACCCTGACATGGAGGATGTCCGGAGGAAGGAGGAAAGAAGAACATGAGGGAGAGGAGATGCGGCCCAAGCTCTCGCTAGACCTGCTCCTCTCTGACGGCAGCCTGTTCTTAGTCCTCTGCTACCTCCCCAAGACGTCATTCCCGGTGCCCTACCCATCCACGAGGTACCCACCTATAACTCCAACTATAGGTAGATGTGATATGTGGTGCCCCTTGTTGCACTACCTCTCCCTGCTACTGATAAACTATTTCCAGCCTTCAAATATAGTGCTTTTATGATATTTGCTTGTTTGTTTAAATGTGCGCCTTGTCTACTTGAAGACATGGTAAATAGTTCTGGATTGCCTGGCTAATAGAAGTGAATTGGAATTTATAATTAGATCATTGGTGCAAACAAACTGTTACTGTATGGTATTGTATTACAAATTTTGAGTTGTAATTGAGTTTCACTGTTCAAGTTTATGCCAAAGCAGATTCCGCTTGTGCTGATGCTTAATTGGTAATTGACAGTCTTGGGATGGCGCCGTGAGTTTCCAACTTGTTTCAGTGTAATCTTTACACTTTTTTTGAACCGACACATTTTTTCTTAAAGCGGAGTATTCTCTTGCTTAGAGGTTGTTATGACATTGATATGGTGTTACTTTTTATGAAGATGGGAGTGAGATAGACATTGATACTGCAGCATCAGCAGTTTGAGTTACAATCAAAGCACGGCTGGTGATATAGAGAGCGCAAGAACCTGGACTTTAGTTCCTGGAAGTGGTGAGGAAATTTATTGCCTTATAACTATTTCGATCTTTTTTCCCAATCCAGATAATTAGGCATTGGCGAGTAAATTGTGTCTTCCACTTGCTTGTTCGACTGTATCTTATTCTAGATGTATTGAATATTTGAATTTCTACAGTCAAATTAAGATCCAAATTACAGATTTTGCAGATTATGAGGGGGTATCCCAATAGATAAGATGCCCAATGGTAGCAGTTGGCGTAAGCTGGTGCCATGAACATCACGACGGGGAGGTGGTGTTGTTTTACCATTGCAGGGCCATGTCTATGACCGCTGCATGGAGGTGACTTCTAGCTTAGGGCTAGCGGCACGCAAGTGAGAAATGATGCTTGAGGTCACGGGCCGAGTAAGCACGTAAGTGGTACGCATCCAATCTTCGCGGTCATGTTTTAAGCGATCAGACCAGTTCACCGCCATTTGTATTTACGTTACAAAATCATATATTGATGGTTTCACCCTATTTTCATTGTCTAGCGAAAGTGGAGGGAACACCATCATGTAACCAATTTTGTAAACTATGTTTGATCTTGAACGAGGACAAGTTAACCAACAAAGACATCAAGGGACTTATATTTCGGGAGATATTTTAATACCACCCTCAGCCTCACAAGGATTACATGAACGGCTCAGAAAAAATAATAAGCTTTCTATATGCTAGGTTTCTGTGATCTAATTGTATCCTTTTCTCCATATAATTTCGTCTATCTAGCAACATTCACAAATGATGTTCTTGACTTTTCATTATTCTGTTTGCAGTGTTTTTAACCATTTCTAGAGGCAATTTCCTAACTTACATGAAGATACTGAAAAGTGCGGGGAAGTCAACATGAAGCATGTTTGCCTCACAAGGTAACTTACATCATACTTGGAGAATAATTACATCCTACTTGGAGGTAGCAGGGACGTGTCATATGTTTTTGGGATCCAGGTAATATTTAGCTTACCTGCTAGACCACATTACTTCCAAAATATTTACCTACCATGACAGGAAAATCTTTTGGATCTAGCACTGCATTGTAGACTCAACATATCTAGCTCAGACCCGTCATCCTCTCATCCCGTGTTATGTATGCTTTTCTTTTGAAGTTTTCATCAACCTTGCTTTCTTTATTCAGATCAAGATGGTTGTATATACATCCAAATTCAGATCACACAGTGCCTTACAAGGTGGGAATCAGCAGGGCAAGGAAGAATCCTGGGAGGTAATTTTGATTATCCCATAATGGGGACCATGATAGATGTTGGCTAACTGTGTTTTGAAGAATATCAGTTTCATGTTCTCTTGGTGTTTTTGGATTTGCCTCAATGTCATCCAGATTGATTTCATATACCAAAATCTTAATCCAACTCCTTTCTGGACACAAGTTTATATGCACATGCTACATAGTTTTGATGTATATATGTCTCTTCCTCTGAGTAGTATGCTCCAATTTTTTTCTTGATGTATATTGCCATTTGAATAACACTCAGTTTCTCTAAATAAATTTGTACTCTACATACCTCTCTCTCTGCGGTTGAAAATCTATCATACAGGGCAATAAGATGAAATCAGTTTTTAATTTGAGATGTCCTTTAAAAAACCCATGGAGAAACCAGGCGAATTGACAGTCAGCCCGCATCAATATGGCGAATCGACCGGAGTTGCCTTCTTGGGACGATGCATTTGCATTGAAGCAGTGTCGCTGGTCTGATCGCGGCGGTCAGCACCGCCCTCTCATCCGGTCACATTGCGCGACATCAATACAGGTCTGCAGGTCTGGTCCGGCATGAATGTGGTGCGGGAAGCTGCACGTCTGTTGGAGAGATAGAGCATGTATGTTTATTTGTATTTTTCTTACTTAATAGGTGGATTTGCTCCAGTGATTCTGCGGCCGTCGAGGAGGTGAGGTTTTTCCATCAAATGATTTTACAGTCTGTTTGGTGTGACCACTGCTACTAGGTGCAGAGTAAGGACTAGGACACGCATCAGTCATGTAAATTGTTAATCAATCTGGTTTTGCAAGTCGTTGAATCGTAGTAGCTATGTAGGATTCCTAATGGATACTACCATGAATCATGTTCTGTCATTAAGGAGAACCTTTTCTAAATGTATTCCAGACTGCTGAGCCTCTTCTATTTTTTTCCTTTTGGCATGGACAAGGATTCACCTTGAATACCATTATGTAGAGTATATCTCTGTAGTAGTTCTTTTTTTTACAACAGAGTACATGTCTATAGTTAGCGTGGAGCGATAACTCATTTGTCATTCGCACATGCTGTTTCATATGCTTTTATCAATAGTAAAGCTTCTGGGATTACAATTATAGTGGTTTACTTGGAGTAAGTACAGTTTACGTCCTGATATTGTCACTAACACTGTATAATCTAGCTTTACATGCTTTTCTCATTCTGGAGGGTAATGTCATGGACGTCTGATGCGATTTCAGACTTTTCAGTGTGCAAATGCTTAGAGCATTTGACTTATATATATATACATGACATATGTCAAAATGACCATGAAGGATATATGTGCTACTCAAAAAATGCCGACCAATATGAGCTTGTCATAGCAGCTATTTAGTTGGAAGAAAACATAGATTGAAGATGGATATATCAGATGCACCTGCTTGATAGGATTCTTATTTAGTTATGTGGATGCAGTGATGCTTCCTTTGATGCGGAGTCAAGGGACTATTTGCTTAGTTGCTTCTTGCTTGTCTATCAGACTACTTTGGTAAATTTTAGAGATAAATTTGTTTTTGAACAAGACTATCAAGGAAGCATCATGGCAAAGATGTATGTTGCATTACTACAGTTGAGATAATTTGATTTGATTATAATATGTCAAGCTTCTGAAACTTCACTATGTACGTTGGTTTGGTGGTTTGATATTTGTCACATTATAGTAATAAGCAACATACAACACATAAATTCTTGATTTTTTTTCCGACTCAAGATCTCTACGCCTAAATTTATTGTTTTGTGGTATTGTGCAGACATTTTTCTCTTGGTGACCAATATCCCTCAAGCTATACGAGATTTGATTAAGAAGATAGGGATACTTTTTTTAACTCGTGATGATGAGTATGTATATCTGGAATTCAAGTTTGACTCACATGTATTTGGCTTAGTAGTCTTTCCGTTCAAAATAAATGTCGGGTTTTAGTTCAAATTTAAACCGACACTTATTTTGGAACGGAGGAGTGTATTGTATAGGGAAGAAGGTATCATACTATTTCGTAGGGTGAGCGCTTTAAGCAGGAGGGGTTGTCAGGGCTTCAAGTGCGCTTATCGTGGGTTAGTAGATAACATCGAGCAACTAGCAAGATTGGATCAACGGATACTCAGCTAGTTATTATATGTTTTCTTCCAATATGAGCTTGTCATAGCAGCAAAATTGGGCCTGCTTTCAAAAACAAAAGGCCAGATCTCCATGAATTTTCGCCGTGGTTACAACGCCCCAACGTCGGCCACCGCTTGTCTTCATCACTTGTCGCCACTATCGACAGCACCGGTGGGTGTTGGTTTGCAGCACTTGTCGCTGGTGAGATGTGAGGGGGCGGGGGCACTACAACAAACACCCCCCTATACCAACGCTTTTGTACCAACGATATCACAGGATGTGTTGTTTATCCCACCTCCCACCTCCCGCACTTAGAGCTAACCTCCTCGTCCCTAAAAAACCTCCCCGTACCCACACCTCATCCACCCAAATCACGCAGCCCAAATTTCTATCCGCCATCTCTCCCCCCGAATCCCCTCTCTCTCACTCGCGACTTCCATGGCCAACCGCCGCACCTTTGATTCTAGATAGATCCGGCGCTGTCCCGCGCCGTCCCTCATAGGCCAGGCTCCCCCTCAATTGTCTCTTCCTATATTCTGCTGCGGCGACGTCGTCCATGCCACTGCACGCATCCCCGCGGTAACCCTCGCCGCCACGGATAGCAGGCGCAGCTCGCCCGCCTCTGTCTTGGAGGCCACTACCCCGCGTCGCTGCTACTGGCTCGGACATGGGTCTGAAACAAGCTATTGTGTAGGGTGCTGCTCCTTCTCTCGGTGGTGGCCTGCAGTGGAGACGGGCCCGAGGTTAGGGGAGCCGGGGGTGTAGCTCCGGCCGTGTTCCTCGAGACCTCGACTATCAATTGGATCCCTCCAGTGCGGGTGGTTCTTGCGGCTCGCAAAGCCTTCAGTGGCGATGGTACACTTTTGGATTTATTTTGGTGCCCGGCGTAGTCTTGCTTTGGTGGCCCTGCGTCCGTTTGCTTGCAGCTGCGTGCGTGCTTGGCTGTTGTGCATGTGCCTGTGTGGTGTAAGCGTTCTGATAGAAAGTGCAGCCCTTGGTGATGCTGATTGTTTGCTACCGCAACATGTTGCTATTACTGCTGCCTCTGGTTGCTATTGCTACTGGTGCTGATTTTGCTGCTACTTAGTACCTATACAGTAGATAGAAGATGATATGCATTCCCAAATAAAAATATAGATAATCTGTATGTTCTAAAATTCTTGCAAACTGAACCAACTACTTGTCATCTCTTCTCTAATCTCTTCCCTTGATCAGATTCTCTTTTATGCTCTCCATTGCAAACATTACTCAATAATTTTTTGACTGAAGTGTATTACTCAATATGTACAATGCGTACAGTAATAATCTCTGCTCTTGATTTTTCCCTTGCAATTTTTGCCTGCCAAGATGTCAGCTAATAGTCAGTCAGTCTCTAAACACTTGTAGTAACCGTGATGTTGGTATCAAACTGTCCTACAGGTCAGGTTTTGAATTGTTGACAATAGATGCACAACAGATAAGATTGTGTAAGGGATTAACTTGCTTTAATGGCGTGCAGCTTCAGGGGCAGATGGAAGGAAATGTACAGCTTAATTACAACAAGGTCGCAAAAAGTGGGGTAACCCATTCGCTTACTTGGTAAACCCTCTCCCCTGGTTCAGGCCCCTATAAGGTGTCCATTTCTTTATCTTCTCCTAGCATTCTTATTTATTCCATATCCTTAATTTTTTACACTAACTGGTCCAATGAATCATTGTTAGTTAATTGTGCCAATATATGTCTATTTTTTCCGGTCTTAATTTTTGTCCAGGCCCATATTTTGTAGAGTCATATAGGTATCGATATTCAGTTATTAAATGACATGACAAACAATACGTGATTAGGGAGCTGAGCTATGACCAAAGATCAAATTCTCCGGGTTAAATGAAAAGTCACATTGGCAGTAAAGGCACATGGGTCGTGTTTCTTAGTTTTGAGAAAAAAAACATTCATCCATTACTCAGCTTTGCTTTTATTCGGATAGTTCAGCCATTACATAGGTCACCCCTCATGCATTTTCATAAATATGTATTTAGCTCTAGTGCTTGGTCTGGTCCTCAAGAATGAAATAGTGCCACATTAAATTATTTTTAATTTTGTGTAAACTCCCTGGATCCTACCTTCTCTAGATATAAATTCTCAGGAGCCCAAATCTAACGATTTGTTTCTTTTCATGTTGTTTCTTCTACTAGTTCTGAGAATTTTATTTTTGAATTGAGAAATTCCAATGTGACAATGTAGTTCTCAGGTATCCACAAAGTTTTCTGTGATGTAGATTAGTTAATGATTTTTGGGCTATTGGCATTCAGTTTTTTTCCTAATACATCATACCAAGCATGAGCTGTACGTAAGTAATGGTGACACAAAACTAACTAAGGCTGAGACGTTTATGTGGTTCCTTAGTACAATGTATAGTATGTTTGTTTTTAAACTTCACTTGGAATTTATGCCTAAATAGTATTATGATTTTTCTTTGTAGGTTGAGAATTTCAATACTAGATGATTAATTGGATCCTTGGAGAACGTATGATGATTCTTGGTACTTGGAGGAGAAACAAGACAGTTCTATGAATGTTTAGAAATTTCATTTTTTTTCTAAGAAAGTGATGTACTCGTAGTTGATGATACTTGCATTGTAATAACAGATTGTTTCGTTGAATCAATATATGACTTCCATTTCTAGTCTATCGAATCTTACTAAAGTTATACCTTGTACTGCCATTCTACTAAAGGTATACCTGTACTGCCATTCGCACTAAGTACTGTTTTAAACGATCATATATGGAGGTTATTCTATTGCGCAAGCACCAGTGCATAGAACAATAGTGTTATAAACGACTATATATAGAGGTTATTCTATTTTGCAAGCACCAACGCATAGAAGCGTTGCATGGATTTGTTGTTGCCTTGCAACACATTATTCTCCAGATTACCAACAGATCTATATACGTTGTTGTAGATCCTTGCAACGCCACCAACGACAACGCATATGAATTCGTTGGTGTAAACCTTAGCAACGCTTATACGAACAAACGACAACGCATCTATACGTTGCTGAAGGGGGGTTCCTGTTGTAGTGGGGTGGGGGCAGCACTTATCACTGGTGGGGTGTGAGGGGGCGGGGGCGGGGGCAGCCATAACCAGTCACTGGCGGAGGAGGCGTGAGCATCTACAGAAGAGGAAGAAGAGAAGAGCAGAGCTTGTGGTGTAGAGGGGAATGAGTGCATGGCGTCATCCTGAATAGATAAGGTAATATGCGGTGGACGTTTGATTGGGCCTACCTACAGACGCGAAGCGGGCGGTGCGACCGACCGAAAACTCAGCCGGCGCACTGCACGTAAACGTTTCCCTTTTGGACTCCTCTAGCTGGCGGTCGGAGGCTGATTAGCGCTCGCGAGCGGCCGGCCCCTGGTCCCGACTGCCCCTGTTCTAGGAAAGTCTAGTCTCTACCGCATACTAAAAAAGGAAAAATTACTAGTGCAAAAGTGCTAAAAAGACACTGTTAATTAATCATTCTATGTGGTCTTTTATCATGAATGTCTGCATGTTGCTGTATTAATGTTTCTCATGTTCATCCTTTATGCATTAATTTTCGGTTTTTAAAATTGTAAAAAACATATCATCTAAACCGTGTGTCGAAATTCAGATTCGTTTTCACCGTTGAAACCCTTGCGACGTGCTCTTCAAAAGTAGATCCCACATGCGGATGTTTTGACGAACTAGTCTTCCTGCCAACTAAACATCAGTATGTGTGCAACTAGACTATATTGCCGCGCCAACTGAGCATTTTTATGTGCGGATAGTCCTGCCAATTAAACATCAATGCGTGTGCAACTAGAGTATATTATCGCGCCAACTGAGCATATGTGTGCCAAAAATAGTCATGCTAACTAAACATTAATTGTGTGCAACTAGACTACATTACCGTGGTAACTGAGTATATGTGTGTGCCAATAATCCTGCCAACTAAACATTAATGTGTGTGTAACTAGACTACATTGCCGCGTCAACTGAGCATATATGTGTGTAACTAGTCCTGCCAAATAAATATCAATGAGTGTGCAACTAGACTACATTGCCGCGTCAACTGCATATATGTGTGTGCATCTAGTGTCTTGCCAACTAAAGATCAATGTGTGTGCAACTTGACTAAATTATAAGCCAACTGAGTATATGTGTGTGCAACTAGTCTTCCTGCCAACCAAAACATGACTGTGTGTGCAACTAGACTAGATTACAAGCCAACTAAATATCAATGTATATGCAACTGGTCTTCATGCCAACTAAACATCAATATGTGTGCAACTAAACTACATTACAAACCAACTAAACATCAGTGTATATGCAACGACGATGTACTTCTCTTTGTCACCCGAACGTAGAAAGGCACAAAGATGCATCACAAGACTGGTCAGATGGTTAAGTGCTGGACTCTGTTAATCCCTTGGCTAGCTCGTACAAGTTCTTAAATTCTTTCCAGGCATCCATGGCAACTATGGAGAGAGAGGAGACACCGCAGGGAACACCTGCACCTTCTCCATGTCGCCGGAGTGTAGGGGGGAGGTGGTGGTGGTGGTGCACGGCCGTCTCTGTGGTGGTGGTGTGCCAGCAGCCTAGTTTGTACCTAGATCTTGTAGGTTCCTTCTCAATCAAATGGGATACGTACTCGTGTTTGGTTTGGTCATTTGCTCAGCCTTCTTCTCCCGTTCATCTCCCTTTTCTCTCTCATGGCTGCCGTTTTCTTACAGCTTGCATAGCTCTTGACCCCTCTCTCTCCCTGCACTGCCAGCTCTTGAATTCTTGCTGTAGTGCTCTATATTTGTACTGCTACAGAGAAAGAAAATGGAGTAAGAAAGAGGAAGTGGTTGCAAGAAGAAAAGGAGCGAGAAGAGAATCTGAATTTGCTTTCCAGTCATTGACCAATCCCAGTTTTCCCCTTGTTCGTTCCGTTCCTTCCCTTACCTGTGTTATTCCCTGAGTTGTTACTGTTGCTGCTGCCTGATGAGAGGTAGTGGCTACGGCAGCGGAACAACCGCGGTGGGGGAGGCGCGTCTGGAGATGGCCTCGTGGGAGATGGGTCTGACTGTGAGCACCGGGGCCACGTCAACGGAGCTGTCGCGGTCAGGGCGGGGGGGCCTCTGATCCCGGGAGGCCGAGGCCGAGCGTGGGACAGGCCCCACATCTCCACAGAGATTTGGGGGGAACGAGCAGCGGCAGGACGAAGCGAGGTTGGGCGCGGCAGCGGAGATGCCGATGTAGTCGGGCGAGGTGGGGAAGAGGAGAACGGTGAGGTGAAGGCCCCGACAAGGTGGCACCTGACGCACGCGCGGGGCGATTGGGCGCAATCGTGCAGCCAGGAATCAGCCACCCGTTTCTGTTAGTTGATGGCCGGCCGCTTTTTAGATTTTAGGTTCCCTTTTTACTACTGGGCAAATCAGCAGCTTTTTCTTAGAAGGAAATCAGCTACTACACCAATATATTCGGTCCGGCCCACAATTACATGTACTTATAAATTCAGGCCGGCCCACATTTACATGTCTTTTCTTCAAAATCATAATTAAGGATAGTTGCAAAGCACACTTCACTTTTTCAGGTCGCGACAAGTGGCGCACATGCAGCGCGTCCCTTGTCGTGACCTAAGAGTTTTCCTTTTTTTTATAGATTCGTTTATTCAAAATGTTTTATCTTTTAAGCCGTGCGTCCAAATCTCGAACCATTTTCATCATTGGATTCCCCGCGTCGAGATCTTTAAAACTAGATCCCATGTTGATAGGTTTTGACAAACTTTTTTTTCATGAAAAAAATCGAACGAAAAAACCGTACCAGGAGCACGGTTTTTTTCACTTTCCGAAAGAGGTACGCCCGTGCCTCTCGTGGAAGCAAAACCGTGACTCTTGTGGAAGGGTTTTTTTCCGTTTCCGAGAGGCACGGCCGTGACTCTCGCGAAAGTACAACTGTGACTCTCACGGAAGCAAAACCGTGACTCTCGCAAAAGAAAATAAATAGAAAACACATTTTTTTCCCTTTCTGAGAGGCACGGCCGTGACTCTCGCGAAAGCACAATCGTGCCTCTCGCGGAAGCAAAACCGTGACTCTCGCGAAAGAAAGAAAAACAGAAAACGCGTTTTGTTTTTTCCTTTCCGAGAGGCACGGCCGTGACTCTCGCGAAAGCACAACTATGCCTCTCGCGGAAGCAAAACCGTGACTCTTGCAAAAGAACAAAAAAACAGAAAACACGTTTTTTTTCGTTTTCGAAAGGCACGGCCGTGACTTTCGCTAAAGCACAACCGTGCTTCTCGCGGGAAAAACCGTGACTTCTGCGAAAGGGGAAAAAACGCGTTTTTTTGCACAACTTTTTTTTTCAATTTTTTTATCAAAAAACTAAGGAAGACCGGATGGAGTCAAGGAGTAACGCACGCACGTACCACGTACTTGGCCGGGAGGAGGGCTGGTTCAGCGGAGAGGCGCCGGAACATCTCCTTCTTGGTCGACAGCGGCTTGCGGGGTAGCTCTCTCCTGGCGAACTGCGGGAGGTCGTGCGGCAGGAGGCGGGACCAGACGGTGTCTGAGTCGGCGGCGGCGTGGAAGGCCCTGGACACAGCGGTGGCGCGGAAGGCGTCCGCCGGCGAGGTGAGCGAGATCACATGCACCAGGAGGTCCTCCGGCAGGCGCTCGATCCCGCAGGCGGCTGGCGCGTCCATGGTGTAATGTGATGTGGAGTTGTGAACTCCAATAGAGAGATGTATATATAGAAGGCAGCTGGAGCTTGGAGGGCATGGAGGCGCGCGCGACTTGCTAGCCGCTCGGAACCGTGCATGCTACGTAAATGAAATTAGGAGAAGAGCAATGCTATATTCACGGGCATTTACGGGCGTTTTACGGGGCTGGCGGACGCATCCACCGATTAAAATCAAGGGAGGCGCGGTTAATGAGTAGGAGTTAGTTTTTTAGGCCAATAAAAACTAAACAAGTCAGCTGGCCCGTGAAGTCCGTATCAGACAGCCCGTGAATCTAGCATTATTGTTAGGAGGAGAGCAATGCTATATTCACGGGCATTTACGGGCGTTTTATGGGGCTGGCGGGCGCACCCACCAATTAAAATCAAGGGAGGCGCGGTTAATGAGCAGGAGTTAGTTTTTTAGGCCAATAAAAACTAAACAAGTCAGCTGGCCCGTGAAGTCCGTATCAGGCAGCCCGTGAATCTAGCATTATTGTTAGGAAGAGAGCATTGCTACATTCACGGGCATTTACGGGCGTTTTACGGAGCTGGCGGGCGCACCCACCAATTAAAATCAAGGGAGGCGCGGTTAATGAGTAGGAGTTAGTTTTTTAGGCCAATAAAAACTAAACAAGTCAGCTGGCCCGTGAAGTCCGTATCAGGCAGCCCGTGAATCTAGCATTATTGTTAGGAAGAGAGCAATGCTACATTCACGGGCATTTACGGGCGTTTTACGGGGCTGGCGGGCGCACCCACCAATTAAAATTAAGGGAGGCGCGGTTAATGAGTAGGAGTTAGTTTTTTAGGCCAATAAAAACTAAACAAGTCAGCTGGCCCGTGAAGTCCGTATCAAGCAGCCCGTGAATCTAGCATTATTGTTAGGAGGAGAGCAATGCTACATTCACGGGCATTTACGAGCGTTTTACGGGGCTGGCGGGCGCACTCACCAATTAAAATCAAGGGAGGCGCGGTTAATGAGTAGGAGTTAGTTTTTTAGGCCAATAAAAACTAAACAAGTCAGCTGGCCCGTGAAGTCTGTATCAGGCAGCTCGTGAATCTAGCATTATTGTTAGGAGGAGAGCAATGCTACATTCACGGGCATTTATGGGTGTTTTACGGAGCTGGCGGGCAAGAAACCACGCAGCCGTGCATGCTACGTAAATCCAGTTTACTAGCTAAGAGGTTGGAATGCTACGAATCCAATATTGCGAACCCAGTTGGTATTCGAGATTCCTCACCTCGTCCAGTATGGAAAAAGCTATGGAATTTGAAAGCACCGGAATGATGAAAATTTTCCTGTGAAGATGTCTACATGACGCAATTCCCTGCCGTTGCGTGCTAGCTAATAGGCACGTATCACAGTCCGCTCAGTGCCCAATTTGCTCACAATTTGCAAAAGATATAGCACATCTCTTATTTAAATGCGATTGAGCACATGAGATTTGGAGGGGGCTCGGACTGCATGAAATAATAGCCAAAGTGGCAATACCAGGTCGATCGGGCGCTGAGATCATTGAGATATTCCTGTGCGATCCAGAACACAACACTAAATATATGGACCAGGTGGCCGTGCCTAAATTGATTGCGGTGGCATCATGGTATCTGTGGTGGCAGAAGAGAAGCATAACTCGGCAGGAACCAGTGCAAACTCCAACGCGGACGAGCCAGGCGATTCAATCTCTGTCTTTGAACTTCGTACGGGCTGCATGTAAACCAACGACGATCCCGTGTCTTAAACACTGAAAAAAACACTACTGAATCAGTTGGCCCTGAATGTCGACCCTGCGTTTTCAGAGGATAATAACTCGGGGGCGTGCGTCGCCATTATCTGGGACAGCGGGGGCTTTTTTGTTGCGGCATCTACATCAAAACTTGAACATGTCTCGGATGTGTTATCGGCCAAAGCTGCAGCTCTGGTTGAAGGCTTAAAATTGGCTAATACAGTTGGGAGCAACTCCTTGTTGGTGCAAACGGATAGTCTGATTTTAGTGGAGGCTCTTCAACAAAACTCTGGGCACTCGATGGTGGCAACCCCAATTCTTGAAGAATACCGTTTACTAATAGTTAATTTCGGAAAGGTCGTTATTAAGCATTGTAACCGCGAATCAAATATTGGTGGCTCATGTGCTAGCGCAAAATGGAAGTGTTGATCCACCAAACTTGTGGTTGGACTCACCTCCAGTTTTTATTTCTGATTACTTAGCGGACGATGTAAACGTTGTTTAATTTTAATAAAGCTAGCCATGATGGCCTTTCTCTCAAAAAAGAAATGACGTTAAAGAAAAAATGCCTTAAAAAAGTATAGGTTAATTTTGCATACCCACTTGGCCCAGAGGAATTGCCACCGATGCACTTCCATGGCCCTTGACTGGTGCGAAGCACAGCTGGAATGACAGTTGATGCTCAATGGCATGGGCCTAGTATACCGTTCTACATTATCTTTCCCGTATAATCCAAAACTATTCGACGGAACTGCTTCGCATATTTACACCGACGAAGGATTACATTGCTTGATACCTACGGAAACTACTTTGAAGTTAAACTAGCAGACAAGAAACCATGGAGCTAACAAGTTGAGTCGGACGAGAAACGGGACAGGAAACCATGCATGGAGCGTCTGCCGGTGGAGCTCCTCGTGCAGGTGATCTCCCTCACGTCGCTGGCTGATGCGTTCCGCGCCGCCGCAATCTCCCGGGCCTTCCGCATGGCCGCCGACTCCGATGACGTCTGGTCCCGCTTCCTGCCCCGCAACCTCCCGCGATTCGCAAAGAAGGAGCTCCCCTGCACGCTGCCGTCGACTAAGAAGGGGCTATTCCGACGCCTCGCCCACCAACCGGCCCTTCTCTCGGGCAAGTTCATCGTATCGTACGTGATAAGAACCGCAACACCGAAGCTACATACGGCTTCCTCTTCATTGCGATTTTGCAGGCCTTTGTTCCTTGATCGACAGTCTGATTAATTAATTGGGTCTTCTCTTGCAGCGCATGCAGCTGGACAAGGCCACCGGCGCCAAGTGCTTCGCGCTTTCGGTTAGCACGCTGCAGTTTACGCAGTTTGGGAGATGGGACGAATGGCGCTTGATCCATCTCGATTTTGATTACAACACAAGAGGCAAAAGGTTTATTTTCATAGCCAATTCAAGTCTCCCCTAGCTAGCTTGCAATGCACGATTTTCCCTGATGAGTGATATATATTACTTGCTTTTATAAATCACATCCATAACACGGTAATCCACTCGTCTGACCAACCGAAATCACTAAAATTC
Source organism: Triticum monococcum (assembly GCA_034509565.1). Taxonomy (NCBI): domain Eukaryota; kingdom Viridiplantae; phylum Streptophyta; class Magnoliopsida; order Poales; family Poaceae; genus Triticum; species Triticum monococcum. Next base: position 618,669,960 of record CM067846.1, read on the forward strand.
AGTGAATTTCAGTCATTTCGGTTTGTGATTCGGCCAAAAGGCTGAAATATTCACTTGAAGTCAATTAGTAACTATCTGAATTTTTTGAAATTATTTTTGAAAATAAGTAAATTCATGTGTACTACTGAAATTGGTGAAATATTTTTTTGTAAAAGGTAAATATTTCAATGACTGCTGAAATTAATGAAATTTAGTGAATTTCATCCAAATCTCAATGACAGTAGAACCATGCGTCTGAATCATGACTGCTGCATGCAGATTCTCAAGAGCGGCTAACATCTCATATTCCCGCAGCAGTATGGAAATCTGCGGCAACATACATAGCAACATGCTCTCCCCGAACTCAACCTACGTCGCTTACATTGTGTTCAAGCTAGCGGGCTATGAACTCGACGGGTGGGACCAGGGCGTTCAACTCCTTCAGTTTGACGAGGGGGTAGTCGCCGTCCGAGGACAAGAATCAACGCACCCAGTTTGCCTTGCCAGTTACACCGACGACGGGCATATCTTGCTTAAATCAACAAGGGAGAAAGAGACTCGAGCAGTTCCGGTTCTTGGAGAGGATGTCGCAATTGCTCGGAAAAGACCCGACAACTGGATGAAGGTTGAGTTAGGCGAGTTTTATCACGAAGTTGTTGGTATTGACCATGGCGAGGAAGTGTCGATGTGCTTGAGGGGGACAAAGCCGGACACTGTGAAAAGTGACTTTACTATCCGGAGCATTGAGGTTAGAGCTAAACATTGAAGCAAACAAGCTTGTGTAGATTTAATTTGAAGTATTGCTTGAATAAGCGTAATTTTTATTTATCATTTGTTATTAGATGATATAATTTTTAGTTCCATTTCTATTTTTTTTCAAAGCAGGTTACCACTATTATTGTCCATTACCTACATAATTTTTTTCATGGGTATGGGTACCCGTGGGTGCCCTATCCGAAAATATTGGGTATGGGACTCTTTGAAAGATTTTGTACCCATGAATAATGGATATTCATGCCCACAAAGTATATGGGTAGATCATGGGTGCGAAATTGCATCCATGGGTAATCCAATGGATACCCAAAAAACTTAATAAATGAAAATAACTCCTATGACAACTGGGTCAAAATCAAACTCCTATGGCGCACAATCTGAAATCCCTATTCCCTACACCAGCCATAGCTCATAGGCCCGCAGCCAATAGCACACCAATCGTCCTACGTCCTATATGACTCCTCGAAACAATGAAATATTGACTCATCACTACTAGACTTGGTCCAACTCACGACCAAGTGATGCCCAGTTCCCATCACCGCCTCCCGTTGTATCAGAATTCCACAAAATGTTGCGTGTACTCCCTTTGCCGCATCCAAGAGGCCGCCCACCAGAGGAGGGTGCATCATTGCTAGACTACTTACCCAACATAACTTGAATTTTAGACTCATCTATTTACTTTTTAAAAATATAAATGTTATATATTGTACCCTTTGGATACCCAATGGGTATGGGTATGAGTATGGGTGTCAATTTGTGTCCATGTGTATTGAACTGGATGGGTATATAAAGTTTTTTTGGGTATGAGTTTGGGCAGAAGGGGGTTGTACCCACCCATACCCTACCATTACCAACCCCTACAGCTGGAGCCACTCTAGTCTGGTACTTTAACCATTACTAGTGATCATTGATCAACCTTAACTAGTTTGAGTGCTTAGCCAAGTTTGATTGTTTGCTCTTTCTCTTACTTTCGTCTTGCCTCATTTTCTTGCATCACGTAAGCTCTTCACCTCCTTGGTCTGATGAGCTGATTTTTCAATTCATAAAAGCTTGACGAAAGCGTTCTCCCCACACACAAAAAAAACAAAGAAATAGAACATGCCATGGCTAGACAATTATTAGTCTCCTAATCAATCTGATCCACCTGCACCCGAAAAAAAAAATCTGATCCACCTGCCTACCATGCACGCGCGCGTGATCCCTAGCAGCAACCTAGAGCTAGGAGTTGAAGTGTTGAACTATCCTGCCAAAAACCTGCCTTCTCTTAAGGCAGAAATTTGTCATGGGGCTGTCAGCTGTCGCGAAGAAAAAAAAAACAGGTCGTGGCGAAAAGTCGGAGCTAATTGCATGTAATCATGGGCTGGGCCGAATCTTCTTGTGGCACTGAGATCAGTTTGGCTCAATCCTACAATCGAATCGCCTCCAACCCCACGAAGCAATTCGCAGCATCCTGTACGTCCCCTCCGATCTAGCAGCGTCCAACGTAACCAGATCGCCGCGAGCGAGCAACAGGTAGGGATCCATCCCTTCATGGATGCTGACGGCAGCGAGATCTCGCGCCTGCCGGCGGAGCTCCTCGCGTCGATCGTCTCCCTCACGTCGCCGCCTGACGCAGGACGCTGTGCCGCCGTCTCCCGGGCCTTCCTCGCTGCGGCGGACTCCGACGCCGTCTGGTCCTGCTTCCTGCCCCGCTACCTCCCACAGCTCGCTAAAAGCATGCTCCGCCGCGCGCCGCCGTCCGAGAACAAGAAGGGCTTGTTCCGACGCCTCTCCGACCAACCGGCGCTCCTCCCAGGCAAGCTCGTGGTACGTAAAGATCCTATATGTATCATCCTCAACCCATTTACGTAGCAGAGGGCTAGCTGCTTCCTTCTTAGCTTGATTCAAATTCCAAAATTGGGTGATGGATCGATCCATCTACCGGCTTTCTTTCTTTGGTGCAGAGCATGCGGCTGGACAGGGCTACTGGCGCCAAGTGCTACATGCTTTCGGCAAGGGCGCTCAATATTTCGAAGGGCGAGACCCGATCATGCTGGGAATGGATCGACCTCTGTTATGATGAGATCCAAGGAAACACGAGGTTCAAAGTCGTTTCAATGGGTATTTGGGGAAAACCTATTTTAGTCACCACTAACCATATATACCCTCGTATTAATTTGCGGCAGCTTCCGTGAAGCAGCTCAACTTCGGGGAGTTTGGTCATTGGAAATCCGTGGCAAAATACATAGCAGAATGCTCTGCCGAAACTCCATGTATGCTGCTTACATGCTGTTCAAGCTAGCCGATGGGTACACCATGATGGATTTCCCGTTTCAAGAGGCATCCATTAGCTATGGAGGCACTAGCTCAAAACGGCAAGTTTGCCTCCAAGCCTACATGGAGGATGGGGATGACGGCGTACCTCGCAAACATATTTTGAAGTCAAGTTGGGAAAGCCGACTGCCTCATAGCTATTGTCTCACAGATGACGTCATGGTCCCTCGGAAAAGGGCCGATGACTGGATGGAGGTCGAGTTGGGCGAGTTCTACAATGGGGAAGCCTGCGACGGTGAGGTGTCTGTGAGCCTAAAGGAGACTGAAGGAGGGGTTTTCAAAATTGGTCTTGTTGTGTGGTGTATCGAGATTAGAACTAAACAATGATGTTATTGAACATTGTTGGATTCAGAGCCGTCGTCGTACATTTCTTTACTTTATACCGAAACAATATGCATGGAAGAAAATCAATACAGTTATAGTACATAATTTGTCATGAATGGAGCAGCATTCACCAAAGTTACAGAAAAATCCTGGCTCTGGTGCTGCACACAATACCTGGTTCAGGTGCCTTCTCAACGAGAAATATTGTGCATGTGTGCTCGAAAAACTAGAGCTAGTTGCCAAGCCAAAAATAACCTATAGTTACTACAAGATCAAATCGTTGTAATTGGGACATGTTCAAACTGAAATCTATTGTTCACGACACATACTGAAAAGTATTATTCGATGTTTCTTACAAAATTTTTTTGATCAAAAGGGGTTTCCCCCACCCCATTTTATTAAAACGGGGCACACAGCCCAAGCCGACAGTTTATAGTTCTCGGATCTAGCCTAGAGTAGCAGAGTCAGGATCGCTTAGAAGGTTTACATCTCGACGTAGCGAGCAATGGCTCAAACAGGCCAACAGGGAAACTAAAGGCACAGAACTACTGAAAAGGAATCAGCCAGTATGCGCCTTCAGTATGAAGCCTCCCAGCCTGTCTTCTAGCTTGCCTCCTCGTCCCTTGTCCAAGCTATGCGCAGCACTTCACCTCTTCGACGGTCCAGGAGCAGGAGACAACGTCGTAGAAGCACAGACTGATCTCCCCACATAGGATCTTCCATTGATGTAGCAGAGAGTACATCCTCCCCAGAATTGCCCTGGTGCTTGTCCACGGCACGCCCTGAAAACATAGATCGTTACGCATAGTCCAAATGCTTCAAATGGTAGCAACACAAGCAATGCCAATCACACTTTTTTATTATTGGTATCCCAGAGGCCAAAGAGCTCCCCCATACTACCCGGTTTTTGAAATCCAAATATATCAGCAACATCTTTCCAAATGTTATTTGCAACCACACAAACGAAGAACAAATGATTAACAGTTTCATTCTCACAACAGAAAAGACAAGTCACATCATTCACAGGTCTTCTCTTGCACAAATTGTCTCTGGTGAGGATTTTATTATGATAGGCTAACCATAAGAACACCAAGTACCTATGTGGGACCAGAATTTTCCAAAAAATAAATTCCATATAAGGGTAGAAACCCCCACCCCAGTTAATCATCTCACAAAATGAGCTCACACTGTATGTCCCAGACGCTTCAAGCGTCCATACAAGGTGATCTTCCTCACTATATGGTTTCTTATTGGCAATCACTTGGATTAGAGCATCCCATCTAGCAAGGAAATCTTCATCAACACATCGGTTGAAGGAAAGTTTCAGGGTTTCCCCATCCCAAACCTGGAGACCTTACAGTTTTGTTGTTGACAAATCTCAAAGACGTCCAAAAATTGTGTCATAAGGGAGATATCTCCGACCCAATTGTCATGCCAAAAACTAATTTGCTTGTTGTTGCCTAAAGTCCACCTATAAAAAGGTCTTCCAGCAGCCAAAGCCCAAGTAAAACCCTTCCAGAAAGGTGAGCCTAAACCTTGTTTTGACCAGAGCAAATTGGGTTTATCAGTATTGTATTTGTGGTCAACTCCTATTATTGTTCTGGTAATATCTCTTAGCCCATGAGGCTAACAGTGCCATATTAAACTCCCTCAAGTTTGGGACACCAAGGCCACCAAACTTCTTCTTTCGGGATATCATCCCCAAGTTAGCTAGGTGATATTTATGATTTTCATCAAGGTTATGAAGGAAATATGCCCTAGAGGCAAATATAAAGTTGTTATTTATATTTTCTTATATCATGATAAATGTTTATTATTTATGCTAGAATTATATTAACCGGGAACTTAGTACATGTGTGAATACATAGACAAATAGAGTGTCCCTAGTATGCCTCTACTTGACTAGCTCGTTAATCAAAGATGGTTAAGTTTCCTAGCCATAGACATGTGTTGTCGTTTGATGAACGGGATCACATCATTAGAGAATGATGTGATGGACTAGACCCATCCGTTAGCTTAGCAGTATGATCGTTTAGTTTATTGCTATTGCTTTCTTCATGACTTATACATGTTCCTATGACTATGAGATTATGCAACTCCCGGATACCGGAGGAACACTTAGTGTCCTATCTGTTGGGGAACGTAGTAATTTCAAAAAAATTCCTACGCACACACAAGATCATGGTGATGCATAGCAACGAGAGGGGAGAGTGTTGTCTACGTACCCTTGTAGACCGAAGCGGAAGCGTTGACGCAACGTAGAGAAAGTAGTCGTATGTCTTCCCGATCCGACCGATCCAAGCACCGTTACTCCGGCACCTCCGAGTTCTTAGCACACGTACAGCTCGATGATGCTCCCCGGGCTCCGATCCAGCAAAGCTTCGGGGATGAGTTCCGTCAGCACAACGGCGTGGTGACGATCTTGATGTTCTACCGTCGCAGGGCTTCGCCTAAGCATTACAACAATATGACCGAGGTGGAATATGGTGGAGGGGGGCACCGCACACGGCTAAGGAACGATCACGATGATCAACTTGTCTGTTCTAGGATGCCCCCCTGCCCCCGTATATAAAGGAGGGAGGGGGAGGTGCGGTCGGCCCCAAGGGGTGCGCCTGGAGGAGTCCTACTCCCACTAGGAGTAGGACTCCCCCCTCTCTTGCCTTGTTGGAGAAGGAAAGGGGGAAGGAGAAGAGGAAAGGGGGGCGCCGCCCCCCCTTCCTTGTCCTATTCGGACTAGGGGGGAGGGGGCGCGCGGCCTGCCCTGGCCGGCCTCTCTTCTCCCTTATGGCCCATGAAGGCCCATTACCCCCCCCCCCGGGGGGGGGTTCCGGTAACCCCTCGGTACTCCTGTAAAATGCCGATTTCACCCGGGACGATTCCGATGTCCAAATATAGGCTTCCAATATATCGATCTTTATGTCTCGACCATTTCAAGACTCCTCGTCATGTCCGTGATCACATCCGGGACTCCGAACTACCTTCGGTACATCAAAATGTATAAACTCATAATAACTGTCATCGTAACTTTAAGCGTGCTGACCCTATGGTTCGAGAACAATGTAGACATGACCGAGACACGTCTCCGGTCAATAACCAATAGCGGGACCTGGATGCCCATATTGGCTCCTACATATTCTATGAAGATCTTTATCGGTCAGACCGCATAACAACATACGTTGTTCCCTTTGTCATCGGCATGTTACTTCCCCGAGATTCGATCGTCGGTATCGAATACCTAGTTCAATCTCGTTACTGGCAAGTCTCTTTACTCGTTCCGTAATACATCATCCCGCAACTAACTCATTAGTTGCAATGCTTGCAAGGCTTAAGTGATGTGCATTACCGAGAGGGCCCAAAGATACCTCTCCGACGATCGGAGTGACAAATCCTAATCTCGAAATACGTCAACCCAACATGTACCTTTCGAGACACCTGTAGAGCACCTTTATAATCACCCAGTTACGTTGTGACGTTTGGTAGCACACAAAGTGTTCCTCCGGCACACGGGAGTTACATAATCTCATAGTGATAGGAACATGTATAAGTCATGAAGAAAGCAATAGCAACATACTAAACGATCGGGTGCTAAGCTAGTGGAATGGGTCATGTCAATCAGATCATTCAACTAATGATGTGATCCCATTAATCAAATGACAACTCTTTATCCATGGTTAGGAAACATAACCATCTTTGATTAACGAGCTAGTCAAGTAGAGGCATACTAGTGACACTCTGTTTGTCTATGTATTCACACATGTATCATGTTTCCGGTTAATACAATTCTAGCATAAATAATAAACATTTATCATGATATAAGGAAATAAATAATATCTTTATTATTGCCTCTAGGGCATATTTCCTTCAGTCTCCCACTTGCACTAGAGTCAATAATCTAGATTACACAGTAATGATTCTAACACCCATGGAGCCTTGGTGCTGATCATGTTTTGCTCGTGGAAGAGGCTTAGTCAACGGGTCTGCCACATTCAGATCCGTATGTATCTTGCAAATTTCTATGTCTCCCACCTGGACTAGATCCCGGATGGAATTGAAGCGTCTCTTGATGTGCTTGGTTCTTTTGTGAAATCTGGATTCCTTTGCCAAGGCAATTGAACCAGTATTGTCACAAAAGATTTTCATTGGACCCGATGCACTAGGTATAACACCTAGATCGGATATGAACTCCTTCATCCAGACTCCTTCGTGTGCTGCTTCCGAAACAGCTATGTACTCCACTTCACATGTAGATCCCGCCACGACGCTTTGTTTAGAACTACACCAACTGACAGCTCCACCGTTTAATATAAACACGTATCTGGTTTGCGATTTAGAATCGTCCGGATCAGTGTCAAAGCTTGCATCAACGTAACCGTTTACGGTGAGCTCTTTGTCACCTCCATATACGAGAAACATATCCTTAGTCCTTTTCAGGTATTTCAGGATGTTCTTGACCGCTGTCCAGTGATCTACTCCTGGATTACTTTCGTACCTCCCTGCTAAACTTATAGCAAGGCACACATCAGGTCTGGTACACAGCATTGCATACATGATAGAGCCTATGGCTGAAGCATAGGGAACATCTTTCATTTTCTCTCTATCTTCTGCAGTGGTCGGGCATTGAGTCTGACTTAACTTCACACCTTGTAACACAGGCAAGAACCCTTTCTTTGCTTGATCCATTTTGAACTTCTTCAAAATCTTGTCAAGGTATGTGCTTTGTGAAAGTCCAATTAAGCGTCTTGATCTATCTCTATAGATCTTTATTCCTAATATGTAAGCAGCTTCACCGAGGTCTTTCATTGAAAAACTCTTATTCAAGTATCCCTTTATGCTATCCAGAAATTCTATATCATTTCCAATCAGTAATATGTCATCCACATATAATATCAGAAATGCTACAGAGCTCCCATTCACATTCTTGTAAATACAGGCTTCTTCGAAAGTCTGTATAAAACCAAATGCTTTGATCACACTATCAAAGCGTTTATTCCAACTCCGAGAGGCTTGCACCAGTCCATAAATGGATCGCTGGAGCTTGCACACTTTGTTAGCACCCTTTGGATCGACAAAACCTTCCAGTTGCATCATATACAACTCTTCTTCCAGAAATCCATTCAGGAATGCAGTTTCGACATCCATCTGCCAAATTTTATAATCATAAAATGCGGCAATTGCTAACATGATTCGGACAGACTTAAGCATCGCTACGGGTGAGAAGGTCTCATCGTAGTCAACCCCTTGAACTTGTCGAAAACCTTTTGCGACAAGTCGAGCTTTGTAGACAGTAATATTACCGTCAGCGTCAGTCTTCTTCTTGAAGATCCATTTATTCTCAATTGCTTGCCGATCATCGGGCAAGTCAACCAAAGTCCATACTTTGTTTTCATACATGGATCCCATCTCAGATTTCATGGCTTCACGCCATTTCGCGGAATCTGGGCTCACCATCGCTTCTTCATAGTTCGTAGGTTCATCATGATCTAGTAGCACGATTTCCAGAACAGGATTACCGTACCACTCTGGTGCGGATCTTACTCTGGTTGACCTACGAGGCTCAGTAGTAACTTGATCTGAAATTTCATGATCATCATCATTAAATTCCTCACCAATTGGTGTAGGTGTCGCAGAAACCGATTTCTGTGATGAACTACTTTCCAATAACGGAGTAGGTACAGTTACCTCATCAAGTTCTACTTTCCTCCCACTCACTTCTTTCGAGAGAAAGTCCTTCTCTAGAAAGGATCCATTCTTAGCAACGAATGTCTTGCCTTCGGATCTGTGATAGAAGGTGTACCCAACAGTCTCCTTTGGGTATCCTATGAAGACACATTTCTCCGATTTGGGTTCGAGCTTATCAGGTTGAAGCTTTTTCATAGAAGCATCGCAGCCCCAAACTTTAAGAAACGACAACTTTGGTTTCTTGCCAAACCATAGTTCATAAGGCGTCGTCTCAACGGATTTTGATGGTGCCCTATTTAACGTGAATGCGGCCGTCTCTAAAGCATAACCCCAAAACGATAGCGGTAAATCAGTAAGAGACATCATAGATCGCACCATATCTAGTAAAGTATGATTACGACGTTCGGACACACCATTACGCTGTGATGTTCCGGGTGGCGTGAGTTGCAAAACTATTCCGCATTGTTTCAAATGTACACCAAACTCGTAACTCAAATATTCTCCTCCATGATCAGATCGTAGAAACTTTATTTTCTTGTTACGATGATTTTCAACTTCACTCTGAAATTCTTTGAACTTTTCAAATGTTTCAGACTTATGTTTCATTAAGTAGATATACCCATATCTGCTTAAGTCATCTGTGAAGGTGAGAAAATAACGATATCCACCACGAGCCTCAATATTCATCGGACCACATACATATGTATGTATGATTTCCAACAAATCTGTTGCTCTCTCCATAGTACCGGAGAACGGTGTTTTAGTCATCTTGCCCATGAGGCACGGTTCGCAAGTATCAAGTGATTCATAATCAAGTGGTTCCAAAAGTCCATCAGTATGGAGTTTCTTCATGCGCTTTACACCGATATGACCTAAACGGCAGTGCCACAAATAAGTTGCACTATCATTATCAACTCTGCATCTTTTGGTTTCAACATTATGAATATGTGTATCACTACTATCGAGATTCATCAGAAATAGACCACTCTTCAAGGGTGCATGACCATAAAAGATATCACTCATATAAATAGAACAACCATTATTCTCTGATTTAAATGAATAACCGTCTCGCATCAAACAAGATCCAGATATAATGTTCATGCTCAACGCTGGCACCAAATAACAATTATTTAGGTCTAATACAAATCCTGACGGTAGATGTAGAGGTAGTGTGCCGACTGTGATCACATCGACTTTGGAACCATTTCCCATGCGCATCGTCACCTCGTCCTTTGCCAGTGTTCGCTTAATCCGTAGTCCCTATTTCGAGTTGCAAATATTAGCAACAGAACTAGTATCAAATACCCAGGTGCTACTGTGAGCTCTAGTAAGGTACACATCAGTAACATGTATATCACATATACCTTTGTTCACCTTGCCATCCTTTTTATCCGCCAAATACTTGGGGCAGTTCCGCTTCCAGTGGCCAGTCTGCTTGCAGTAGAAGCACTGAGTTTCAGGCTTAGGTCCAGACTTGGGTTTCTTCTCTTGAGCAACACCTTGCTTGTTGTTCTTCTTGAAGTTCCCCTTCTTCTTCCCTTTGCCCTTTTTCTTGAAACTAGTGGTCTTGTTGACCATCAACACTTGATGCTCCTTTTTGATTTCTACCTCCGCAGCTTTCAACATTGCGAAGAGCTCAGGAATAGTCTTATTCATCCCTTGCATATTATAGTTCATCACGAAGATCTTGTAGCTTGGTGGCAGTGATTGGAGAATTCTGTCAATGACGCAATCATCTGGAAGATTGACTCCCATCTGAATTAAGTGATTATTATACCCAGACATTCTGAGTATATGCTCACTGACAGAACTGTTCTCCTCCATCTTCCAGCTATAGAACTTATTGGAGACTTCATATCTCTCAATCCGGGCATTTGCTTGAAATATTAACTTCAACTCCTGGAACATCTCATATGCTCCATGACGTTCAAAACGTCGTTGAAGTCCCGATTCTTTGTTGTAAAGCATGGCACACTGAACTATCGAGTAGTCATCAGCTTTGCTCAGCCAGACGTTCATAACATCTGGTGTTGCTCCAGCAGCAGGCCTGGCACCCAGCGGTGCTTCTAGGACGTAATTCTTCTATGCAGCAATGAGGATAATCCTCAAGTTACGGACCCTGTCCGTGTAATTGCTACCATCATCTTTCAACTTTGCTTTCTCAAGGAACGCATTAAAATTCAACGGAACAACAGCACGGGCCATCTATCTACAATCAAACATACATAAGAAAGATACTATCAGGTACTAAGTTCATGATAAATTCAAGTTCAATTAATCATATTACTTAAGAACTCCCACTTAGATAGACATCCCTCTAATCCTCTAAGTGATCACGTGATCAAAATCAACTAAACCATAACCGATCATCACGTGAAATGGATTAGTTTTCAATGGTGAACATCATTATGTTGATCAGATCTACTATATGATTCACGCTCGACCTTTCGGTCTCCGTGTTCCGAGGCCATATCTGCATATGCTAGGCTCGTCAAGTTTAACCTGAGTATTCTGCGTGTGCAAAACTGGCTTGCACCCGTTGTAGATGGACGTAGAGCTTATCACACCCGATCATCACGTGGTGTCTGGGCACGACGAACTTTGGCAACGGTGCATACTCAGGGAGAACACTTCTTGATAATTTAGTAAGAGATCATCTTATAATGCTACTGTTAATCAAAGCAAGATAAGATGCATAAAAGATAAACATCACATGCAATCAATATAAGTGATATGATATGGCCATCATCATCTTGTGCTTGTGATCTCCATCTCCGAAGCACCGTCATGATCACCATCGTCACCGGCGCGACACCTTGATCTCCATCGTAGCATCGTTGTCGTCTCGCCAATCTTATGCTTCTACGACTATCGCTACCGCTTAGTGATAAAGTAAAGCATTACAGGGCGATTGCATTGCATACAATAAAGCGACAACCATATGGCTCCTGCCAGTTGCCGATAACTCAGTTACAAAACATGATCATCTCATACAATAAAATTTAGCATCATGTCTTGACCATATCACATCACAACATGCCCTGCAAAAACAAGTTAGACGTCCTCTACTTTGTTTGTTGCAAGTTTTACGTGGCTGCTACGGGCTTAAGCAAGAACCAATCTTACCTACGCATCAAAACCACAACGATAGTTTGTCAAGTTGATGCCGTTTTAACCTTCGCAAGGACCGGGCGTAGCCACACTCGGTTCAACTAAAGTTGGAGAGACAGTCGCCCGCAAGCCACCTATATGCAAAGCACGTCGGGAGAACCGGTCTTGCGTAAGCATACGCGTAATGTCGGTCCGGGCCGCTTCATCCAACAATACCGCCGAACCAAAGTATGACATGCTGGTAGGCAGTATGACTTATATCACCCACAACTCACTTGTGTTCTACTCGTGCATATTACATCAAACCATAAAACCTAGGCTCAGATGCCACTGTTGGGGAACGTGGTAATTTCAAAAAAAATTCTACGCACACGCAAGATCATGGTGATGCATAGCAACGAGAGGGAAGAGTGTTGTCTACGTACCCTCGTAGACTGAAGCGGAAGCGTTGACGCAACGTAGAGGAAGTAGTCGTACGTCTTCCCGATCCGACCGATCCAAGCACCGTTACTCCGGCACCTCCGAGTTCTTAGCACGCGTACAGCTCGATGACGCTCCCCGGGCTCCGATCCAGCAAAGCTTCGGGGATGAGTTCCGTCAGCACAACGGCGTGGTGACGATCTTGATGTTCTACCGTCGCAGGGCTTCGCCTAAGCACTACAACAATATGACCGAGGTGGAATATGGTGGAGGGGGGCACCGCACACGGCTAAGGAACGATCATGATGATCAACTTGTCTGTTCTAGGGTGCCCTCCTGCCCCCGTATATAAAGGAGGGAGGGGAGGTGCGGCCGGCCCCAAGGGGTGCGCCTGGAGGAGTCCTACTCCCACTGGGAGTAGGACTCCCCCCTCTCTTGCCTTGGTTGAGAAGGAAAGGGGGAAGGAGAAGAGGAAAGGGGGGCGCCGCCCCCCTCCCTTCCTTGTCCTATTCGGACTAGGGGGGAGGGGGCGCGCGGCCTGCCCTGGCCGGCCCCTCTCTTCTCCCTTATGGCCCATGAAGGCCCATTAACCCCCCGGGGGGTTCCGGTAACCCCTCGGTACTCCTGTAAAATGCCGATTTCACCCGGAACGATTCCGATGTCCAAATATAGGCTTCCAATATATCGATCTTTATGTCTCGACCATTTCGAGACTCCTCCTCATGTCCGTGATCACATCCGGGACTCCAAACTACCTTCGGTATATCAAAATGTATAAACTCATAATAACTGTCATCGTAACTTTAAGCGTGCGGACCCTACGGTTCGAGAACAATGTAGACATGACCGAGACACGTCTCCGGTCAATAACCAATAGCGGGACCTGGATGCCCATATTGGCTCCTACATATTCTACGAAGATCTTTATCGGTCAGACCGCATAACAACATACATTGTTCCCTTTGTCATCGGCATGTTACTTGCCCGAGATTCGATCGTCGGTATCCAATACCTAGTTCAATCTCGTTACCGGCAAGTCTCTTTACTCGTTCCGTAATACATCATCCCGCAACTAACTCATTAGTTGCAATGCTTGCAAGGCTTAAGTGATGTGCATTACCGAGAGGGCCCAGAGATACCTCTCCAATGATCGGAGTGACAAATCCTAATCTCGAAATACGTCAACCCAACATGTACCTTTGGAGACACCTGTAGAGCACCTTTATAATCACCCAGTTACGTTGTGACGTTTGGTAGCACACAAAGTGTTCCTCCAGCACACGGGAGTTACATAATCTCATAGTGATAGGAACATGTATAAGTCATGAAGAAAGCAATAGCAACATACTAAACGATCGGGTGCTAAGCTAGTGGAATGGATCATGTCAATAATATCATTCAACTAATGATGTGATCCCGTTAATCAAATGACAACTCTTTATCCATGGTTAGGAAACATAACCATCTTTGATTAACGAGCTAGTCAAGTAGAGGCATACTAGTGACACTCTGTTTGTCTATGTATTCACACATGTATCATGTTTCCGGTTAATACAATTCTAGCATGAATAATAAACATTTATCATGATATAAGGAAATAAATAATATCTTTATTATTGCCTCTAGGGCATATTTCCTTCACTATTAAACGTCACAACGTAACTGGGTGAATATAAAGAAGCTCTACAGGTGTCTCCAATGTTATTTGTTGAGTTGGCATAGATCGAGATTAGGATTTGTCACCCTTGTATCGGAGAGGTATCTCTGGGCCCTCTCGGTAATGCACATCATTATGAGCCTTGCAAGCAATGTGACTAATGAGTTAGTCACGGGATGATGCATTACGGAATGAGTAAAGTGACTCGCCGGTAAGGAGATTGAACTAGGTATGATGATACCGACGATTGAATCTCGGGCAAGTAACATACCGATGACAAAGGGAACAACATATGTTATTGTGCGGTTTGACCGATAAAGATCTTCCTAGAATATGTAGGAACCAATATGAGCATCCAGGTTCTGCTATTGGTTATTGACCGGAGATGTGTCTCGGTCATGTTTACATAGTTCTCAAACCCGTAGGGTCCGCACGCTTAACGTTCGATGATGATTTGTATTATGAGTTATGTGATTTGATGTTACCAACCGGGACCAAAGGCCCTCCTGCCTGAGCTTGCCACAGCGGTCACGTGGAACACCATCTGTCCCGGTTCGTAAGCGAACCGGGACTAAAGGTGTTGAGCTTTAGTCCCGACCCTTTAGTTCCGGTTTCAGAACCGGGACAAATGGACCTCTGGAACCGGAACAAATGGGCCTTTTTCTACTAGTGTTATTTTTCTCGTAAGGAACCCCTGATTTTGCTTTTACTTTAAAGATGCCAGGAGAAGTCTGTCATGAAGCTTGTGGTTGGTGCTGAAAGCGATAAAATACTCGGTGGAGCCATGTGTGGACCAGATGCGGCGGAAATTATGCAGATAAGCATTTGTGGAGTTCTTGTGTTCATTTCTTTTAAATGATCCCTTTTTTGGTTAATCATTCGTGGTATTCTATACTCGAGCCTCTAAAAATGCAGGGCATTGCTGTTGCACTCAAGGCTGGAGCTACCAAAGCGATATATATTTGACAACACCGTAAGTCAAAAGGGATTTCCTTCACATTACAACAGAGGCCCAGATTTTGGTGTCTTTTCAGGTTCTAATTATGGTACCCGTTGGCTGGCTTTACAGGTCGGGATCCACCCTTCTGCCGTAGAAGAGTTTGTGACGATGCGGACCTTGACCAACCGCGTGAGCCCGCCATCCAAGCCAAAGACAAACTTGTAAGCGATGATACCCGGGAACTCTAGATGTACATTACGTTTTTTGTTGTTGTTGAGAGAGATAGATGTACATTAGTTTGGTGGCCCATTGCTTGGCATTTGACCTTGTGTATTTTGATAGAAATAAGGTTTGTGTGGAACAGACTGTACAGAAAATCGTGGGATTGCCATGATTTCCGATCTAAATAAGCCCTTGGAGTTGAAATATTTTCCCATTTAGCCTGCGTGCGTCCTTGAATAGTATCGCCTGCTCAAGTGCCTTCAAATTTACTTGGGAGATGCTTCCCAAAGAAAAAAGGAGTTGCTTTTTTTAGGAGAGAAGGAAAGAGGAGTTGCTTTTTTTTACTAGTAAGCTTGCACGTGCAATGCACGTCTCAAGTGCAATCAAAACATTTGTTTAATACTCCTATTTACATAGGTTTCCACTTAATAGTGTTTGTTCTGGTAGAAGAAAACCAAATCTCATCTGCAAATGAAGAAGTTGCAAATAGATTAATGATGAATGTGTTATGTAACATTGTCGCTTTAGCTATTTTTGTGTTCTTATTATCCATGTGCTTCTACCCTTGATGCCTATTAGACTTCGGCCTAGATCCATGAATGCACTCACAAAGATTTTGTATTATAAATCCCCTACTCATTTTTTTATCTATATCCATGAACGTATTCATAGAGATCTTTATATTATAAGTTCTGTTGTCAAAATAGACAAATCTGTATGGCTCGGACTTATCTCCACAAACAGACATGTCTTGCAATTGCAATCTCCACCTGTAATTCATGTTGAACACTCTTATCTCTTCGTTTTTGTGTTTGGAGATTTTAGTTCATAAGCTAAGTTCAGTAGAAGGAGATATAACCATTTAGCTATAAATCAGTTCACTTCTCGACCCTTATAAATCAGTGAGCTTTGAAGCAGATGAGTTAGCTTGGAATTCCTACATTTGAGAGAGAGAAAAAATAGGAGTAAGACTGAGCTGAGGGGATGCTTCTTTTAAGTAACTGAGCAAGGCAGATGGTGAAGCATGTAGATACTGAATAAGACAGAGCAATATGGAATGTGGGCATTTTTGGAGGCAAGGGAAGCAATAGCATCAATCAGTGCAGAGAATACAGATTGTTCGATGAACTTTGCCTCCTTTGACGTCTCTCCTACTTCAGTTTTAGCGAAGTGCTCACTTCCAGCAAGGTCAACCAACCACATGTGGCTTTTACTACTTTACCCAGTCACCAAATGCTCACTCCTGACAGTCCCCAAGCCACAAGTTCCATAGTGAAGGTTTTTCTCTATTCAAGTTCACCCATATGCAAAGGTGCATACATTGAGTCATTGATCTCACGACGGCAAGATCTTAGCAAATACAACCTGTGAACAAAATAATTAGAATACGACCAATTAAATTAAAAACCCTCTAACAATAGAAGCATATCAAAAAAAAATATTCAGCAAAGAATGCATATGCTTATTATCATACTGAATGACTCTCCTATTCAAAATTTTAATATGTCAGGGTGTCTAGAAGCAAATACAAATTGAAAAATTATCATGAATGTGGTATCGATACAATTCAGTTTGTAAGAACCTTTTGAAAATCCAAATTTTGATGCTCCATGTTATTTTATAGGGAAGAAATTGCCTGAGATTTTGGGACAAAAGTTAGATCAAAGAGCGGTGCTGACGGCCAGCTCCCGTGAGCTGCTCAACCTAGGTTGTTTGCTCAAAGATGCAAATGCAGATAGAGGCTATAGAGAGAGATGGGGTGCAGAAGCAAGGCTATTGTGTGAATATAGTGTACATGTTAGACTGAGAAAATATTTTTCAAAATAGCCACTTACCAAATCACCATCTAATATTGACAACAAGTAAGCATCTGCAGCAGCTATCCCTTCATGCATTTATCTATTTGTAAGGACAAAACATGGATTGGATCATGGGTTTTGCAAAGTGAAATTCTAGCAAATCTGCAATCAGTATATACATATAAGTAAGAAATCAATGAAATTAACACTTCTAAAACATAAGAATAATGGTAGACATATAGGAACACATTTTAACATCTCGTACAAGCCTGTTGATTTATAACGGATGATTAGTCGAGTATGTGTTGTTCTAAACAGTTATATTGTGTAGAGTGGTATTTTTTTACAGAAGAAATGGACAATGTACGCCCGCCTACTCCTCCCTGGGGATCTACCAGCTCCACCAGATGCTCTTGTGCTGGCTGGTAAGCACGTCCCTGCTCTCACTGATCATCCTCACAATCTTCCTCTGCACCCATATCATCGACACGAGCATGTTGCGCTGAGTGTTGTCTTTCTTCAGTTTGATCTCCTGCACAGGGAAAGAATACCACAACTGATCAGTGTACGCCAGGCCAGCATTCAAAAAACAAAATGGAATGTGTTTTGACAAAAAGAACTTATCCAACAACTCCAGTGCATGCTGGCATACATACCCTGAGCTTTTGAAGTCATGCTTATATGAAGCCTCCTCCCTCCCCCGTCCCCAATTTTGCCATGAGGCCAATGATCCATCAAGCCGCCTCACTGTAATCAGAAGCAGTACTTTCAGTTGCAAGAGAAGAAGTATCTACAACATAGGAAAGGAAGAATTGAACTTTATCAAAATAATAACAAGGAAGGCAACAAACAAAAGATATGGTTAAAAGCCAAATATGTCCAAGTAGGCAGCTCTGTCCTCTATGAAAAAACAAGTCAGACTTGGATATGTCCAATTTTAATATATCTAAGAGCCAAACAGACAAAATGAAACATCATTTTTTCCTTGTTACCGCCAACGCTGCATATTTGTACATTTTCCACCGTGATGTAGGCATCACTAATACATAACACATGAGAGAGGATGATCCTCCAATCCGATCTGATCACCAACTGTAAAAAATAAATGACCAGATAAGCATCGCATTCATCCAATTAATCCATCAAACTTTAATTAGTACGTAGGAGACATGTGGTCACCACAATCTTAGCCGATGCTTTTTATAACTTATCCCCGCATGTATATGCTAAGATTGTGATGACCACATGCCTCCTACGTACTAATTAAAGTTTGATGGATTAATTGTATGAATGCGATGCTTATCTGGTCATTTATTTTTTACAGTTGGTGATTAGATCGGATTCGAGGATCATCCTCTCTCATGTGTTACGTATTAGTGATGCCTACATGACGGTGGAAAATGTACGAATATGCAGCGTTGACGGTAACAAGGAAAAAATGATGTTTCATTTTGTCTGTTTGGCTCTTAGATATATTAAAATTGGACATATCCAGGTCTGACTTGTTTTTTCATAGAGGACAGAGCTGCCTACTTGGACATATTTGACTTTTAACCATATCTTTTGTTTGTTGTCTTCCTTGTTATTATTTTGATAAAGTTCAATTCTTCCTTTCCTATGTTGTAGATACTTCTTCTCTTGCAACTGAAAGTACTGCTTCTGATTACAGTGAGGTGGCTTGATGGATCATTGGCCTCTTGGCAAAATTGGGGACGGGGGAGGGAGGAGGCTTCATATAAACATGACTTCAAAAACTCAGGGTATGTATGCCAGCATGCACTGGAGTTGTTGGATAAGTTCTTTTTGTCAAAACACATTTCATTATGTTTTTTGAATGCTGGCCTGGTGTACACTGATCAGTTGTGGTATTCTTTCCCTGTGCAGGAGATCAAACCGAAGAAAGACAACACTCAGCGCAACATGCTCGTGTCGATGATATGGGTGCAGAGGAAGATTGTGAGGATGATCAGTGAGAGCAGGGACGTGCTTACCAGCCAGCACAAGAGCATCTGGTGGAGCTGGTAGATCCCCAGGGAGGAGTAGGCGGGCGTACATTGTCCATTTCTTTTGTAAATAAATACCACTCTACACAATATAACTGTTTAGAACAACACATACTCGACTAATCATCCTTTATAAATCAACAGGCTTGTACGAGATGTTAAAATGTGTTCCTATATGTCTACCATTATTCTTATGTTTTAGAAGTGTTAATTTCATTGATTTCTTACTTATATGTATATACTGATTGCAGATTTGCTAGAATTTCACTTTGCAAAACCCATGATCCAATCCATGTTTTGTCCTTACAAATAGATAAATGCATGAAGGGATAGCTGCTGCAGATGCTTACTTGTTGTCAACATTAGATGGTGATTTGGTAAGTGGCTATTTTGAAAAATATTTTCTCAGTCTAACATGTACACTATATTCACACAATAGCCTTGCTTCTGCACCCCATCTCTCTCTATAGCCTCTATCTGCATTTGCATCTTTGAGCAAACAACCTAGGTTGAGCAGCTCACGGGAGCTGGCCGTCAGCACCGCTCTTTGATCTAACTTTTGTCCCAAAATCTCAGGCAATTTCTTCCCTATAAAATAACATGGAGCATCAAAATTTGGATTTTCAAAAGGTTCTTACAAACTGAATTGTATCGATACCACATTCATGATAATTTTTCAATTTGTATTTGCTTCTAGACACCCTGACATATTAAAATTTTGAATAGGAGAGCCATTCAGTATGATAATAAGCATATGCATTCTTTGCTGAATATTTTTTTTTGATATGCTTCTATTGTTAGAGGGTTTTTAATTTAATTGGTCGTATTCTAATTATTTTGTTCACAGGTTGTATTTGCTAAGATCTTGCCGTCGTGAGATCAATGACTCAATGTATGCACCTTTGCATATGGGTGAACTTGAATAGAGAAAAACCTTCACTATGGAACTTGTGGCTTGGTGACTGTCAGGAGTGAGCATTTGGTGACTGGGTAAAGTAGTAAAAGCCACATGTGGTTGGTTGACCTTGCTGGAAGTGAGCACTTCGCTAAAACTGAAGTAGGAGAGACGTCAAAGGAGGCAAAGTTCATCGAACAATCTGTATTCTCTGCACTGATTGATGCTATTGCTTCCCTTGCCTCCAAAAATGCCCACATTCCATATTGCTCCGTCTTATTCAGTATATACATGCTTCACCATCTGCCTTGCTCAGTTACTTAAAAGAAGCATCCCCTCAGCTCAGTCTTACTCCTATTTTTTCTCTCTCTCAAATGTAGGAATTCCAAGCTAACTCATCTGCTTCAAAGCTCACTGATTTATAAGGGTCGAGAAGTGCACTGATTTATAGCTAAATAGTTATATCTCCTTCTACTAAACTTAGCTTATGAACTAAAATCTCCAAACACAAAAACGAAGAGATAAGAGTGTTCAACATGAATTACAGGTGGAGATTCCAATTGCAAGACATGTCTGTTTGTGGAGATAAGTCCGAGCCATACAGATTTGTCTATTTCGACAACAGAACTTATAATATAAAGATCTCTATGAATACGTTCATGGATATAGATAAAAAATGAGTAGGGGATTTATAATACAAAATCTTTGTGAGTGCATTCATGGATCTAGGCCGAAGTCTAATAGGCATCAAGGGTAGAAGCACATGGATAATAAGAACACAAAAATAGCTAATAATTGATTTATTGGTATAAGCTACAATGTTACATAACACATTCATCTTTAATCTATTTGCAACTTCTTCATTTGCAGATGAGATTTGGTTTTCTTCTACCAGAACAAACACTATTAAGTGGAAACCTATGTAAATAGAAGTATTAAACAAATGTTTTGATTGCACTTGAGACGTGCATTGCACGTGCAAAAGCTTACTAGTAATGAATAGTTGAATGATGCAGCATGGTGCACAACTGCGTGTTTACATGGGAAAAATGAATAGATGGAAATGTATTCAGAATACAATAAGTTCGAGCCTCTGTATTAAAAGGGAACTCATATGCTCCTCACGAGCTTTGCTGGAGAATGTTTCAATGGGTTTATGAAGAACTTTATCGTTTCTAGAAGAATACAAGCTTAGTTTGGAAAAATAAATATCAAAATTACCATTTAAAAGAATGCATATATAATATATACACGTATGCACTTAGTTTATCCATCGAGTGGATTAAAACTCCAGTAAAAAACATGGATTCAATCCAGAGTTTTCAGCCATCCGCCCTCATCGGTTCCTCAGATCAAGAATACAATCTTTGACCATACCTTCGCTATAAATATCAGTTGTTCATAATTTAATCTTGGTTTGGCTGCAAACATCAACAGATGTTGTAGCTAAATATTGATGCTTTATGACTGACCATGGTAGGAGCTTAAACTGAAGAACAAATATATCAGAAAAAGGAAACATGTTAATTATAAGGCCAAAAAGTAGATCAAATGAGCATTGAAAGTATTTCTACTTGTTCTTGTGTGAGTACCATCTAATCTCTACACATTCACTATAGTAAATTATCTATGTAACAGAGACCAAAATTTTGCCTCCCAGAATCTAACCAGAGACCAATCAAATACACAAAGAGGATCCCAGAGTTAGTAATATTACGACAAAAAATTCTGGTATTAGAAAACTATTATTTTCATGAAAAAATGATGATACAGTTTTACCTAAAAAATTTGAATGACCTCTTTTCTAAAGGAAACAATCTGAATGCTCTTTTGTATGTCATCAGCCAAACTTAGACTGCCCGCTATCTAATATGCCGTCTATTTACTAACAGATATAGTAGTTCATAACCAGCCAATGGGCAATACCTGATAACATCATGGTAGAACATTGATGTAGGCACCGACATTGAAACCAAGAGGACATTCACGCAAGAGATAGCGGTGCCAGGAATAGCCGTATTTGAAACTGTGAAGATCCTACACACTACCCCAAATATACGACTTGTTAGCCGGATCGCCTCTTGCTCCTCCCGCGGAAATCACCTTCCCTTCTACGTTTCCTCATCTCATACCTGCAATACAAATAACCTCCTCCCTGTGAGGTAATTCCTGGAACACTTGAAGGGTAGGAAAACAAACTGTCCCGGACGACGGTTTACTTACATGTCAATGACGCCCGAACCGAGCCCAACGGACAGGGCATCCGCGCCTTCCACACCATCACCGTGGAGAAACTCCATGGATACTCACTGAAGCACGACGACGATGTTGCTGACCTTGATGATGGAATCGAGCGGTAGTGCCTACTGCGTGAGGTTGGAGATGAAACGCCTAGCAGATCGCCTTTGCTGCTGGCTGCCTGCACTTCCAGAGAAGTGTGCATCTGAGGCGGGGGCAGCAAAGGAGGACCAGCGGGGGGCCTGCTCGTCTGCTCATGCTCGCAGCAACGGGGGCGGCGGCGGGGGCGAACCGCGCGCGGCGGGGCGGCGGCGAACCGCGCGGATCGCGGGAGGACGGGGGCTGCGAACCGCACGCGTGCGTGGGCCGTGCTGTGGAGGCCGACGGGAGGAGGAGGAGCAGGAGGGGGCGTGCGTGCCTGCATTGACAGTTTTTCTTTTCTTTTTCGAACGCCTGGCTTAATTAGCGATTGATGGATCAGTTATTGGGTTAATGCGTGACTTGTAGCGTTAAACACGGGAGAATTAGGAGCCATTAGATCTCGTAAATGAATGGGTTAGATTGTTTGGATCTGCCCCTCTCTTTCTTTTATAGTGGTAGTAGATGGCATGGTGGGTAATTAAAGCGTAAAACACGTTTAGTATGCTGGAGGGATGTAGACCATCAGATTGCAGGTTTCGATGAATAGGATGATCTGATTCTCCGTCCACTCTTTCTTTCATAGTGGTAGTAGATGAGGAGAGAAGAAAAAAAAGGAGTTGCTGGGAAGATGTTTGTTCCAGTGCGCTCTGGGCCTTCGCCTGCAGTACAGGTCTGGACGCTTACGGTCTTGCATCCAATCAGTGATCGGTGCTGCCTTCAGTTCCACCTGCTACTGCAGGTTCGCTGATTATGTCACGTGCTGCTACTAGTATCCTTCCTTTGTTGGGTGTGTTCCACGCATCAATGCAGAGTTTGTACACACGACACATCAGGGCTTGGCTGCATCTATCTCGACTAAACACGCGCACGGAACATAGCTTTCTCTCATAGGAGACGCAAGCTGCATGCGAGCTGTTGGATTCACCACAGGAAGAATACAACAGCCAAATTAGTTTGAGAAAATCATGAACAAATTCATTCTCGAAAAGAAAATCATGAACGAAAACAGTGCAGGGAGCTCAGACCATCTAGCAAAACCATGACTTAGAGCTGAAGCTGTCTCAGGTGCGATGTCAGATGGAGCTGGAGCTGGCTCAGCTGTGGAACTGGAAGCTCTTATTCGAAAGACGGAACGGGAACGATGCACGTCAGGTGCGCGCAAGGACGAAGTTCCAGCCGAAGCCTCGGTTATGGAGCAGGAACCTGACATGGGTGATGTACTCCCCGCCGGCGCTGAGGTTCTTGGCGTGGAACCCGGCCTCGCACCGGGGGGCGAGGTGGAACAGCATCTCCATGAGCACCGACGCGATCAGCTCCCACTGTGCTCCGCCTGATGATCTCCCGGCGGGGTGGAGCAGCGTCTGCGCGAGCGCCCACGCGCGGGGCAGCACAGGCCGCATGGTGTCCGTCGAGTTCCGCGCGAACGGCACGTACCCTGAGGACGCGGCGGTGGCATGGCTCACGCCGGCGTCCAGCATCTTCCTGACGGCCTCGACGTCGTCCACTTTGACCTTCTTGTCACTGTGATGCTCGAGCATCAGCTTCACCTCCTCCCTGGCCTTGAGGTGCGCGACGTGGCCTTCGCTGCTGGTCATCACGCGCCGCACCATGACAAGGTCCATCAGGTAGTTGGAGACCTCCCGGCAGAGCCTCATGTGGCGGTTGGCAAGGCCGGCGTCGCCACCGGTGAGGAAGAAGCAGATGTCCGTGATGAGGTGCCACGTGAGGACGCTTCTGGGGAAGTCCACCTTGTCGATGCTTTCGTACAGCTCAGACCTTGCATGGTGCCCTCTCAGCGATAGGATTGCCGTGCCTCGGTCATGGCTGAACCGCTCGCACCGGACCTGGTCATCCAGCTCGTTGCAGATAAGCTCCTTGGTCTCGTCGGGGATGGCGCAGAGCTTGGAGTCCCCCGCGAGGCCAATCCGGCGCATCATCCTTGCGACGACACCGGCTTGCTTTTCCTTGATGCATCCGGCTATCAGGTTGTATTGTGCCCATTTGTTGGACCACAGTGGCTTGTGGTATGGTCGCACAAACCTGATCACACAGAATATCATTCGAGTGAACCTGTTCACCCCGAATCTGTCGCGCAGGAAGCAGTATGACCGGTAGGACAGGGTGACCATTAGCATGGACAACAACTCCAGCGCCACGGCACCAGCCAGCAGGATGTAGGAGACGACGATGTCCACACGGCTGTACACGCTGCCCTGCTTCCTCGCCGTCGCAAAGAGCACCAGGGCCGTCGAAGTGGTGCCAAGTGTGAGGAGCTGAAGGCCAATGCTGATGATTGGCCTGGACTGGTTGTACCGAAGGCCGACCTTGGTGTAGAGGCGGTCGTAGATGAGAGAGAGCTGGAGCTCACACAGCTTGTACGCCCTGGATGAGAACCAGTCCTTTCCTCCTCCGCCTGCTTGTGTTGATCCTCCATTGTCGCGCCGATATATTTCCTCAATCATGTTAAATATAGAAGGTAACACCCATGGCGCCACAGGGATGTCATTCAAGACATTGATGCAGTTGGGCAGGCTGTCGCCGGCTGCTTGCACGAGGTCGGCGTACTCTTGTTGGAGCCACCATTTGTTCCGGCCAACAATCTCTTGATTGTACTTGGCAATCTCCGACGAGGTTTGTGGTGCTTGTCTCCCTTTAGGGTCTTCGAATTTCCTCAGCGCCTTGTACAGATCACCCATGCGGCTGTCCTTGATCGCCTCCGCGGTGGCCATCTTGAGCGCCCATGTCCTCTCGGCATACTTGACAGTCCCCGAGACGAACATCAGCACCACAGGAGCCAGGAGCCGCTTGTCGCGCCATGACTTGGCCACGACGTAGACGGCCAGAACCACCTGGGTGACGAGGCCCAGGAGGTGGCGTTTCCACAGTTCATTGTCCTCCATGGATAAGGCGGTGATGGTGTCCTGCCCGCCCAGGTGGAGCAGCAGGACCGGTGCCCACAGGAGCACTAGCTGGTGGCGTGGATCGTTTGTTTGGAGAGTGAGGTGGCCGAGGACGAAGATGGCGACGTAGTCCGCCATGAGGTACGCGAGCCAAAGTAGGATGCGGAGCATGGTGGACGTGTTGCGCTTCCGGATGTGCGCTGCGAAGAGGAGGAAAGCCTGCAAGGCGAAGCTGCCAAGGACCATGCATTGCAGCTCCCACTCGTTCCACAGCTTCTGCGCGTAGGCCAAGCTGCATAAGGAGTGAGACATTCACAATGTCATTATCGTATATAATTTTCTTTAAACACCGCCTTAATTAGATTAGGAAATATATTACAAAGCTGCACGAGGAAATTACACAAAGTAAGCTAGACAAACAGGGGATATAAATTAAGTGATTAGCTATTACTTCTAATTTTAGTTACAAAATAGAGACAACTGCATAATCATAATGTCCACGTACCGCGCGTTCCTACATCTTAACCAAAAAAAAAAACAATCTATGGAAGAAGATTGTTTGCAGATTTATAACTGAATGCCAATATGCAAAATCTCAGCCAAGAACGAGTTTTTTTTATGTTATTCACTATAAGTTAGACCTATAATGCGAACTTGCATTCATTTATTATGTCTCACCATTTGTAAGGTGCATGATTTATTTTTGGCCTATAGATTGCTATGTTATCTGAAACTTTGAGGTTGATCATTGGAAAGAGAAACAGGACTTGTACATGAACAGTCAGTCACCAAACAAACAAATCTTCAGCCTCTATATATAGTACGGAGTTTTTTTTTTTGAGAATCTTTGAAGAGTTCTGACACTTGATTTTCATGAAATTTGCCACATAAAGTATATGCCATTTTCACTTGACCTGCCACACCGTTAATCACTCATTTTCATGAAATTCGAATATTTTTTGGAACTTATATACACTCGTTTATATACTTGCATATTAAAAAAAGAAGCTCATAGTACCTCAACTGATTCACCTTCTGGCCGCCATCGATGTGGCTGCCTATCATCATGGGGCCGCACGCGTACGCTTCTACAGACTATATACTATTTGGTATACCTGAGAAATAAAAGAGTATAAGATGGTTAAGATCTTATATGTGGAATACATTTCTCAAGTAGTGCTGCATACTCTTCCACAAACTGAACTGCACGAATCCTTTCTTGTACTATGTAAATAAACCTAATATGCTCTCCTAGGCCCTAAGTCCCTCTATTGCAAGAGCTACGCAGAGAAATGGATGGGACGGATAGAAGTCGTCAAAGCTAAAATCTGATGGTGCGGGAATGTGGATGTGTGGGAGGAGTGTTAGACTGCATAGTTATATAAAGTCTCTAAATTGCAAATTAAGTTTATTTAGGACAGGTTTTTGACCAATAATTACACATTTACACTATTAGTATGTAACTTTTTGTTATACAAAATCATAACTACAAACATGTATTTTGGAATACAAATCTGATAACATCAACTTTATGTCATAAAATATATACTAATAATGTAGTTATTGATAAAATGTGTGTCCTAATAAAACCTAGTACTCTGCATTTTGAAACGGAGGGAGTATGTTATTAGCCGGCCACTGGCTAACAACTAAATCCCCAGCAAGGATGTTTTCATGGCACCAGTCGTGGCTTCAATGGTAGAATAGTTTGATTTCTAAATGTAGTTCCATTCCTTTCCTTCAATACATTTCAGCTTAAGATGGAGTGCACAATGAGAAGGCTAGCTACTTCGGTGATCAATCTAGAGGCCAGAAGGGATGCGCACAAACAACGCGTTGGTAAAACACTCAAATAGGTTATCTAGACATTCTGAAAACATGTCAGCTTAGACTAGACGAATTAACCTAATAACTAACTCTCCAGTTCAGCCCATAAAAAGTCAGCGTGATAGAAAGTAGTTACCGGGATGGCTTGTCTCTCCAGCCGGGAAGACCCCATCACCAGATGTGCCGGCGAGAGCTCCTATGTGTATTTGCGAGGAAGCGAGTAGTGTCCAGAGAGGGCCTGGAGCCAAAGTGGAGAAACAACATGGGCAATTGAAGCATAAGGAAATCCACTTTGCTTGCGGGGTGGCGCAAAGAATATGGACAAGCCACGATGCGGAAAGAAATAAAGTGGTGTGTATACTGTGTAGTGGTGCCAAAGCGAAACCGAGTGCTGGAGAAGGATGACAGGACAATGGGATGTGTACTGGTTGCTGAGTACTTCATCTGTCCCATAATATAAGATGTTTTTTAACACTATATTAGAGCATCTCCAACAGACGCGGTAAAAAGCACGCGCGCGGTAAACCGAGTCTTTTGGACGCGCGGGACGTTTCGGCGCGCTTCAGCGGTGGAGGGAAAATCGCGCGCGCGGGAACGGTTTGTGCGCGCGCGGGAAAAGGCGGCAGGTCACGCGCTTTTTTTGCCGCGCCGAAAGCGGCGCACCTATAAAATGCGGCGTGCGCCACACGCCTATTGCACACGCTTCTCTTTCTCTTCCGTTGCCACACGCCCCTCCACCGCTTCCTCGGTTGCTTCCGCTGCCACCCGCGCCACCGCTCCAGCGCCCCGCCACCATGCCGCCGCGCCGCCGAGGAGTGTCGGGCTACTGCGGCGTCCGCCAGCGCCCCAACGGCGGGTTCTACTCGGAGATACGGTCCGGCCAACTCCGGCTCGGCCTCGGCACCTTCGAGACGGCGCATGAGGCCGCCCGCGCGTATGACGCGGCGGCGTGGCACCTAGGCAGGCCGCGCCAGCAGATGAACTTCCGCGATGTCCACACGTTGCAGCAGGCGCTGGACGTCGCCCCGCCGCCTCGTCTTCGCACGGCACAAGACCGTGCGGAGCACGCTGAGCGGCAGAACCGCCTCCTCGTCGCCCATGAGGACGAGCGGGTCATGGCGGAGTGGCGCCAACAATACCCGAAGGACGTATCCTACGAGCAAGCCTACTGGGTAAGGCGCCGCGAGGAGGAGATGCAAAGGCGCCGCGCTGAGCGGTTGGACAGGCGTCGGCGGAAGGCCCTGGCGCTATCCCAGTGCGATGTAGTTGAGAATGGTGGTGAGACAATCTTTACATCTGATGATGATCGTTGGGAAGACATGTGGCTCGATACCTCGGATCAGACCAGCGAGGACGGCGACGGTAACGATGACGACGACGACTGGCAGTAGGCTGTAGCTGCACTAGTAGTTTTTATCTATGTCCTTGTACTATCTAAATAATTTTTATCTATCTATGCTATGGAACTATGTAAAATATCTATGTATCGTTTTTTCTATCTATGAATTTTATTAAAAAATATACGCATTGTTTAGCGTGCGCTGCATTTTAGCGCGGCCGTTGGAGCTACGCGCGCGCTCAATTTTGACGCGTCTGCTGGAGCCACCGCTGCCGGCCGCGCCAAACCAGGCGAATGGCGCGCGGCAAATGACTTTTTTGCGCGCGGCACGTTGCGCGGCTGTTGGAAATGCTCTTGATGGCTAAAAACGTCTTGCATTATGGGACGAAGGGAGTAGTTCGCAGTTGAGAGGGAGCGGTGAAAAATAAAGATGCTCGCACCTGGGTCCAACTGTCTATTGGTGTAAAATGTGAGATGAGACAAAAAGAGATGGAAGAAGATGATTGCCTCAATTAGATCCTAGAGAAGAACAACGCAAAGATATGAGCGAGACATTTTGGTACCTTTACTCAAAGGGAGAACGTCAGCGAGAGAGAGCACCAATGCATGTGCCTCAAGTCTTCTTTAATTGATAGTCTTTATTTATGCACCTGCAGATACAATCAAACAAAGTTTAAAATCTCAGCCTTTGCGTCATGGATACACCTAGCCAAAGACGCACAAGCCGAATATATGGGGATAAATCCGCTGAAACCGCTACAGGGCATATCAGGGGATCTTAGGAGACTACACGGCCATGTGCTGTCGACAGAGAAAAGTCTTCTCGCCTCGAAGGCTCCAGGATACCCGCTTTATGTGGTTCGTGTGCCTAAGGCCAGGTGCTACGTCGACACACTCCCCGCGGGCGTGTTCTTCCTACAGTTTGATCATATCTTTGAAATGTTTCTCACAAGGCGGCTTGATTTTACAATCGTCTGCCTTTTATGCTACATATGAGCTTCATCATCAGGAGAGCCAAATCTCGCAAATGATTAACAAAGGACTGATGCAGCGAAAGATTATTGGACCCATGGATACGACACCAACTCAGAATCAAGCTTGTTGTTCGAGATGGAATGGTAAGACGAGGAAATAGATGTAAGCTTAGCTCATCGTTGAAAGTTATGCTCTAGGAATATGGATCAGGTAGCACAGATAAAATTAGCACGATAATGATATAGCTAATCAGGCTAGGAATGACGTGATCGGGTACAAACTCATAAGTAAAGAAGATTACTAAGAGTTGTTTAATAGCGATGCAGACGCAATTTAGTTATCGGTGTCCCTGAGTGACTAACAACTCGGAACCCAGGAAAATTGGAATCGGTGAGGAATAGTAGTTGATGAAGAACTCTTCAGAAGTTATGTAGTTCCGTGGTATCCTCGAGATACCGGAGGGTAATACTTGAAGGCAGATCAGAATAGAAACTGAATTGGAGCGTTGACTTGCGATTGCAGATACTTTAATCTTGTCAAAATGGACGAGGCAATGGAATGGTTTCCTTTCAGATATATTGAATAAGGTTAGCATGGTGGGAACCATAACTACAAGGGATCCAATTTACGACACCGGGAGAATTATTCAAATGATTAAATATCCTTGCAAGAAGCTTTCATGTTAAGTTCCAAAATCGTGTCCGTGGGCATGAACACAAAGGTTCAAGGTCGACTCCCACTTCTGCAATGCATAACCTTTCATTCGCTTCTCGTTTTCGAAGAAGTTGTAGTGTTGAAATTTTATCTGGCGAAGCACCAGAAGAGTATGACTCGTGAAAACTTTCGGGTTCACCCGGTTTAGAGAAGGCCTATAGGTTCAACCCATCGGGGCATCTTAGAAACATATACCACAAACTTCAGGAGTAATTATCACCAGCTCGAAAAGCAGAGCATGGTTAGCCAAATCAGAGAATAGGATTTAACATTGGCATTATGTATCAGGAAAAGAACTTCTCAAGGTTTTCGTATACGAAGGACACTGTCGAATGATAATTCGACAAAAGATCTGACAGTCCATAACGGGGCTGATGTGAGCATTAACACACGCTCAGAGGACAAAACAAAGCAAAGGCTTTGGATTATAGAAACAACTAACCAATCCAAAGCTCAAAGGCAAAGGAATTAAGATTTCCAAATCAAGGGATCAGGAGCAAGGGCTCTGCTTAAGGATGGATAAGTCGAGTAGGCTTAAGGGAATAAACAATGGCAATTTGATTGGTCGAGATCCAGCTCATTGATATGTCTCCAACGTATCTATAATTTTTGATTGTTCCATCCTATTATATTATCTATTTTGGATGATAACGGGCTTTATTTTACACTTTTATATTATTTTTGGAACTAATCTATTAACCGGAGGCCCAGCCCAAATTGATGTTTTTTGCCTATTTTAGTGTTCCGCAGAAAATGAATATCAAACGGAGTCCAAACGGAATGAAACCTTCGGGGGCGTTATTTTTGGAACAAACATGATCCTGGAGACTTGGAGTGGACGTCCATAAACAATCGAGGAGGCCATGAGGCAAGGGGGCGCCTACCCCCCTGGGCGCGCCCTCCACCCTCGTGGGCCCCTCGTTGCTCCACCGACCTACTTCTTCCTCCTATATATATATATATATATATATATATATATATATATATATATATATATATATATATATATACCCCGCAAACATCCAGGAGCACCACGAAACCCTATTTCCACCGCCGCAACCTTCTGTACCCAAGAGATCCCATCTTGGGGCCTTTTCCAGAGCTCTGCCGGAGGGGGCATTGATCACGGAGGGCCTCTACATCAACTCCATGGCCCCTCCGATGATGTGTGAGTAGTTTATTTCAGACCTTCGGGTCCATAGCTAGTAGCTAGATGGCTTCTTTTCTCTCTTTGGATTTCAATACAAAGTTCTCCTCGATTCTCTTGGAGATCTATTCGATGTAATCTTCTTTTACGGTGTGTTTGTCGAGATCCGATGAATTGTGGGTTTATGATCAAGTTTATCTATGAACAATATTTGAATCTTCTCTGAATTCTTTTATATATGATTGGTTTATCTTTGCAAGTCTCTTTGAATTATCAGTTTGGTTTGGCCTACTAGATTGATATTTCTTGCAATGGGAGAAGTGCTTAGCTTTGGGTTCAATCTTGCGGTGCTCGATCCCAGTGACAGAAAGGGAAACAACACGTATTTGTATTGTTGCCATCGAGGATAAAAAGATGGGGTTTATATCATATTGCATGAGTTTATCCCTCTACATTATGTCATCTTGCTTAAGGCGTTACTCTATTCTTTTGAACTTAATACTCTAGATGCATGCTGTATAGCGGTCGATGTGTGGAGTAATAGTAGTAGATGCAGGCAGGAGTCGGTCTACTTGTCACGGACGTGATGCCTATATACATGATCATACCTAGATATTCTCATAATTATTCGCTTTTTCTATCAATTGCTCGACAGTAATTTGTTCACCCACTGTAATACTTATGCTATCTTGAGAGAAGCTACTTGTGAAACCTATGCCCCCCGGGGTCTATTCTCCATCATATAAGTTTCCAATCTATTTTATTTTGTAATCTTTACTTTCAATCTATATCATAAAAATACCAAAAATATTTATCTTATTATTATTATCTCTATTAGATCTCACTCTTGCAAGTGGCTGTGAAGGGATTGAAAACCCCTTTATCGCGTTGGTTTCGAGGTTCTTATTTGTTTGTGTAGGTACGAGGTGACTTGCGCGTGGTCTCCTACTGGATTGATACCTTGGTTCTCAAAAACTAAGGAAAATACTTATATTGCTTTACTGCATCACCCTTTCCTCTTCAAGGGAAAAACCAACGCAGTGCTCAAGAGGTGGCACTCATGTTTAAAATGACGCCTAAGCCGGAAGGATGAATTTTAGGATCTGATTGAGGATTGTGAGCATTCGCAACTATTGAATCAACAGACTCAAAATGATAATGATAAAGGATGACAGTAAGATTACTAGACTTATGGGATTAATCATAATGCAAGCAATCAAGAATTTCAAGAGCAATAGGCTGTTGAGGATTTTCGGAAGATTGAATGGTATTCCAAAGACTTTTAAGAAATACATGAATGAACTGGGGATGAGCGGATACTCGATAAGTGAGATAAATTATCCACGGGAGTATTCAGGTGGCAAGGAACTGCAAGGCAGTAGGCACAAAGTATTCTCGGAAAAAATAGAGAAAATTTTGAGGTATCTTGTAATAACAAGATCGATTGGAAATAAAAGCAAGAACGACAGGTGTATGTATTTATCCATAGGGGTATATCGGTGATAGGGAATTGCAAAAGCAATGGGCACAAAGTCTGAAGAGAACATCGGAGAGTATCTTCGGAATCTTCTCATGCACGAAGCAATCATCTGGAGTGAGGGGTTCTCCGGGAGGAAGTAGTAACGAGAACCTAGAGTTATAATTAGCAAAAACCATTTAACCCAAATAGACGAGAGATCAGAATTCCAAAGTAAAGATCGAGGAGTAAACGATCCTAATACCACCCAATGGCGACGTGAACCCGTAAGTCACACAGCCATGTTAGTAAAAGTTCTGCAATATATAGACTCGACTTCGGCCAAGGAGTGTGGAAGGAGGATTCCTACAGGCAGTCGGTTCTGATGCCAACTTGTGACGCCCCCGGTTTGACCGTACACTAATCATACACGCAAATGTGTACGATCAAGATCAGGGACTCACGGTAAGATATCACAATGCAACTCTAGACACAAATTAAAATAATACAAGCTTTATATTACAAGCCAGGGGCCTCGAGGGCTCGAATACATAAGCTCGAATACACAAGAGTAAGCGGAAGAAAAAGTATCTGAGTACAAACATTAGTTAATCAAGTTTGCCT
This sequence comes from Triticum monococcum, assembly GCA_034509565.1. Classification (NCBI taxonomy): domain Eukaryota; kingdom Viridiplantae; phylum Streptophyta; class Magnoliopsida; order Poales; family Poaceae; genus Triticum; species Triticum monococcum. The sequence goes on from CM067846.1 coordinate 618,703,437, forward strand.
TAAGAAGGCTAGCACAAAAGTAGCAGCAATCAAAAAGGCGAGGCCTCCTGCCTGGGACCTCCTAACAACTCATCAAAGCCGAACTCCACGTAGAATCATCCTCGGGATCCTCTGACTCCTGTACTTCATCACATGATCGCAATAACCGGGAAAAGGGGAAAAAGAAGTAGCAAAGCAACCGTGAGTACTCATCCAAAGTACTCGCAAGCAAGGATCTACACTACATAGGCATTGGTATCAATGGAATGGATAGTATTTGTGGATTGAACTGCAGAATGCCAGAATAAGAGGGGGATAGCTAGTCCTATCGAAGACTACGTTTCTGGCAGCCTCTATCTTGAAGCATGTAGAAGACATTAGCAAGAGCAGCCTCAAGGGACACCGCATAGCATAATTCTACTCGGCGATCCTCCCCTCGTCGTCCTGTGGGAAAGCGATCACCGGGTTGTATCTGGACTTGTAAGAGGTGTGTTTTATTAAGTATCTAGTTTTAGTTGTCATAAGGTTAGAATACAACTCCGGGTCATCCTTTTACCGAGGGACACGGCTATTCGAATAGAGAAACTTCCCTGCAGGGGTGCACCACATTACTCAACATGCTCGATCCCTCTGGTCGGGCACACTTTCCTGGGTCATATCCGGCCTCAGAAGATCAACAAGTCGGTCTAAATCCTATGCGCGCAGGGGTCTGGGCCCATCGCCCATTGCACACCTGCACGTTGTGTACGCGGCCGATAAGGAGACCTAGCCTCCCTAATACAAGAGCAGGCGTTCCAGTCCAATCCGGCGTGCGCCGCTCAATCGCTGACGTCAAGAAGGCTTCGCATGATACCACGACGTCGAGTGCCCATAATTGTTCCTGCGTAGTTGGTTAGTGCGTATAGGCCAGTGGCTAGAGTCAGATCAAATATCCAGATCTCGTTAAGCGTGTTATTAGAAGTATCCGCGGACGCCGACCAAGGACCAGGCTCACCTGCCTCCTGGGTGGTCGCAACCTGCCATGTCGCTCCGCCACAAAGTAACCATTAGGGGGCTGTCGGGAACCCAGGCCCATCACTACCTAGATGGAACCACCTGCCCCTTCAGCCCCCATCTCTGAAACATCAACTTAAGTATGTAGTATTATAGTATATACCCGTGATCACCTCCCGAGTGATCACGGCCCAGTAGTATAGCATGGCAGACGGACAAGAGTGTGAGGTCACTGATGATAAACTAGCATCCTATACTAAGCATTTAGGATTGCAGATAAAGGTAACAACAGAAGTAACAAGGACATGATATGCAGCAGAATAGGTTCATCCGAAAGCAGTAACAACTACACTACTCTAATGCAAGCATTAGAGGAAAAGAGTAGGCGATATCGAGATGAACAAGGGGGGCTTGCCTGGTTGCTCTGGTAAGAAGGAGGGGTCGTCGTCGATGTAGTCGATCACGGGGGTATCAGCGGCGTTTTCAAGGTCTACCGGAAAGAAGTAATGAAGGGGGAACACAAATAAATAATAGAGCAATCAAAGCAACACAAAGAATAACATGGCAATACGCGTGCTAGGGATAACCTAATGCAGTAGTAGGCGATACCGGCGAAGGGGGAAAATATCCGGAAAAGTATTCCCGGTGTTTCACGTTTTTGGACAAAGGGACCGGAGGAGGAAGGTTGCAGGTTCGCTATGCTAGGGACACGTGGAGAACGAACGGACTGCGTATTTGGATTCATCTCGTCATTCTGAGCAACTTTCATGTATAAAGTATTTTCAACCGAGTTACGGTTTATGTTATATTAATTTTTAAAGTTTTAATAAATATTCTAAAAAATTGGGAATTTAATAATTTATTCCAAATTAAGCAATAAATGCTACGGGTACACAGTTGTGTACCCAGCATTATGCACATTTTATTGACAGATGGGGCCAAAGACCCAGTTGACCAAGTCAACATTGACTGGTAAAACAATAAACAGTAAACATGGGCCCCATTTGTCATTGACTAATGTTTAATTAAAAAGAAGGGTATTTAGCTGTGGCGGGCCACTGTTATTTATTGTTAGCAATATCAGATTGGTTAAACTAGGCTAATTGGAGGGGATTTTGGGCTGAGATTAGCATTAACAGGAGGGTCTGGCACGCAGGGCATCGACCGAGCAGGCCACCACGGCCAGGCACGCACACGCGCGCACCAGCGAGGTGCGGCCGTGCCCTGGTCGCGTCGAGAGGTAGCGAGGGGGAAGCGGACGGGGCAGCAGCGGGGCCAGCGATGGAGCAACGCGCAGCGAACGGCCGGGGCGGCTGTACGAGCGCGCAACAGGTAGCAGCAGTGACTAGTAGCAGAGGGCGGCACTGTAGGCGGCAGCAAGCAGAGGAGCACGAGGGAAGGAGCAGGGCGCGGCCCGAGCAGCAGCGGGCGCAGGAACGCACGGCCCGGAGCGCACGGGGCGCGGCAAGGACAGCCAGGGGGCGCGGCGACAGGAGCTCCGGCGATCCGGACATGGCGGCCGTAGCGCGGGGCGGCGGCTAATGGCGATGGAACGGGGCGGGAAAAGGGGGATCCGAAGGAGGGGCTCACCGCGGAGCTGTAGACGTGCTCGGGGAAGGCCGGGGTGGACCGGAGAGCGGTGACGGGTGGAGGAACCGAGGAAGAAGAGGTCGACGACGCCGTCCACGCAGCTTCCCGCCTTGCTCCGGTGCCCTGAACACACGCCAACGAACTCTGCGAACCTCCAGGGCGTGCCCCCGCACGCCGGGGAGGTCGGTGGACGCGTCAACGAGGGCGAGGCAGCGGTGATGGCGCGAGATTGTGGGCTTGATTTCGAACGAGAGAGGAGGGGGCGACGACAAAAAGGGAGGGGATCGGGCGAGAGGGGGGCTAGGGTTTAGGTGGACAAGGTTATAGGTCCAGGGGGGCGACGTGGACGACATCCACGGCCGTGGTGCCTTGGATGTGCGCCACACCTGCCCCTGTAGCGGGAGGTAAGGGATGAGGGGAGGTGGGCTGGGCCACTGTTGGTTGGGTCAACTGTGTTAGCCTTTTAACATAGTCTTTTTCTGCTTTCCTATTTCTAACGGTTTTGCATTTTCCTATCACTCCCAACGAACTTTGTTACACATGGTATTTGGCACAAAATACTAGGTAGTGTGTTGGGATAACACAATAAGTTCCAAAAACAAATATTTTGACTAGTGTAGATATTTTTTTTAAATAAATGGGTTTAAATACAAGCTGCCGGACCAAATTTAATTAGGTTAAGAGCATTTTAGTTATTCAAATAGTATTTTTTTAAACTTTAAAATTAGTTAGAGAATATTTGCAACCCAATGAACATTTTATTTTGCTGTTTGAAGAAATTTTATTTTGACTTGTCTTTGGAATTTGAATTTGAACTTGGCTTGGATCAAAGTGAGGTTTAGAAGATTGATTGCAATGAAATGGCACCATGAGTGTGTGATTGCCATAGCTTAACTACCAGAGTGTTACAGCCCGCTTACATGTCACTTTTGCCTATATGGAGGAGAGATGTGAAAAAGTAAGGGAAGTGAGCTCTCATGCAAGAGCCTAGTTATATACGCATTCATATGCAAATAAAATAATTGTGAAGAAATAAATAGAGGAGATGAAAAAAATACTAATGCAATAGCCAACATTATTGTATGAGTGCATATAGATGATGGCTATAGATGACATGACAGTTCCATATAACCATCAACTGGCTATATTATTAACTATGCTCTCTTCAGCGGTGGGTGCCGTATGTGTCCTTTATGGATACTAGTGGACCCGTTGCGCCAAATGGCGCAGAGGCACACTAAACCCATGTTCGCGATGAAAAAAATATCCATGGTTTAAGGGTTCAAGGTTTAGAGATGTATATACACATTTTAATTTGATAGTATAGAGCCCCATTTAAAAAAAATGTTTTAGTTAGTTTAGCAGTACGCAAGTACATATGATAAAAAAATGGTGTCTTGTTGTGCACAATGAGATATGTGTATCCTTTTAGTAATCTTTTTGACTGGGCAGATAAGCACGCTAAGAATTTAGATGCTTATGTATAAAAAGAAACACATATTCCTGCATGCATTAAAAAAATCAAAAGAATACATACTTTGGTGCTAAAAAAATATATGGATATCTAATAGCATGTAGGAACCATTTAAGGAGGCCTTTGTTTTTTTAAGCTATTAACATTTTATTGTTTCTGTGCGCAAAAAAGAAAAACTTTTCTGTTTGCTCAGATGGACGGATATGTATCTGAAAATGTACCTATGTAGTTGACCTGTTGCACCAAATGGTGCAGGGACCCGTTGAATCCATGTGTGCATTGAAAAAAAATCCATGTTTTAGTTGGTTTAGTTGTGGGCAAGCATATATGGGAACAAATTTACCTCCTTTATTTAATTAAACAAAATAAAGACTTGTTGTCTATAATGAGATGTACATACATACACATTTAAATTTGTCTTTGAGCCAAATGGGGCTCTGAAACCATGGACACCCGTTAAAAATATTTGCATTTTTTCGGTAACTTTATGTTTGAGCAAGTGCAAAGGACATGTCAAACCCCAACTGTTTTGAAAATATTTGACTTTTGTTAGTAGAAGTAGGTTTTAGCAACCACTTAGGGTACTAATTCAAACCCTTTAAGATAAAAAATGAAGGATAATTTATCTTTGAAAATATATACTTGAGCACGCATATTTTGTTATCTTATTTAGGTAACATAGAGCCAAATGATTATGTTCAAGCACATTTGGAGATCAAACCCACAATTTACTAAGATATGGCCATCCAAACATGCAAACTATTTCATCAAGGTGTCACCTCCCTGAATTGAAACCCAAAACACCGTGTAACATGGCCTTTTACAATGGCTGGAAAACTTATTAGCAACAACAGAGTTCAGATGTTACATGTTACAGAAGCCTCTAGCTTGAGGAACTGTTCTGTTATACGAATATAAATCTTCTACTTTTAATCACAACAGCAAACCCGAATCTTTCAAAATTCAACTTGCGCACTCAGACACTGATTTTTTTTATCAATGCACAACAAAATATTGAACACACACAATAGGCTAATTGGGAACCCAAATGATTGACTTCCACACATCAGCATACACTCAAATCATCTAAAAGAAAATTTGTTCTTTCTGTACAAGTCACATGCTCCATCCGCCCTTTGGACGGCTCTTCTCCTCATGCTTCCCCTTCAGTCACTCACCATATTAATAACACCTGAAAACGAAAGAAACACTTATGAATTATACTGTGAAGCATAGTAGTGCCACTAACTAGGATGAGCACTCTCATAGGTGTATATACAACGGCATGTTGTTGATTCCACAGAGCAAATTTAACATCAGCTAAGGTGCTCATTTCGTTGTGCATGAACTCACACACAAGTATGTTCTTCTTGTATCATGCTGACTATAAGCAGGGAAGGTTACCAAGTTCCAATGATGTATTCCAGAAAGCAATGCTATCTGAAACAAGTAGACCTTTACAGCAGACTACATGTAAGCCAGCCAACTCATCAGGACAACATCGATAAGAAAACAAATGCATGAGCATATTGTACATTGCCATGCAACGATGCAATCACATCATGATATGGCTGTTCATTAGACCATTACAGCAGACCACAAGCGGGGTGTGCAGATACAGGATATGCAAAGGAAATTTCAAAAGCCAAACATCAACTGAAATTGCAGAAACATAGAGAAGGATTACTACTAATCTAAGATAGACCAGGTATATTTGAGGAAACAATTGTCACATGCTCAAAACACATTAATAGGTCATCGGATTAAGAAAAAAGCGGCATGGTCAAACATATCAGGATCTTTTTCCACAACAGGGCCTCGGTCTACCAAGCCATACTATAAAAGCATAAACAAGTAAACACTTGAGAAGGTGCACATAAATTTAACTACTCCCTCCGTCCGCGAATAAGTGTACATCTAGTCTTTGTCTTAAGTCAAAGTTTTAAAACTTTGACCAACTTTATAAAAAAAAGTACCAGCATTTATGGCACTAAATTAATATCACTAGATTCGTTTTGAAATGTAGTTTCACAATATACCAATTTGATGTCATATACTCCCTCCGTTCTTAAATATAAGTCTTTGTAGAGATTTCACTATGGACCACATACGGATGTATATAGATGCATTTTAAGTATAGATTCACTCATTTTGGTCCGTATGTGGTCCATAGTGGAATCTCCAAAGACTTATATTTAGGAACGGAGGGAGTATATTACTACTCTTTTTTATAAAGTTGGTCAAAATTTTAGAACTTTGACTTAGACCAAAACGTAGAAGTACACTTATTCGCGGACGGAGGGAGTACTTGGCATAAAATAACATAAGTTCACCATCTAACAACAGGAGCCTACACTGGTAAATAATTTATAGAAGATATTATGTATGCAGATATGATGATATTCTAGAATCAACCGAGACGATCGTTCGATCAAGCTAGCTAGCTCAGGTCCAGTTCACGTATACGTCTACGTGTACGTGCTTGTGTGTTCAGCTTGAGAATCAATCAAGCCACATCTAGCTAGCTTTACACTTCGTGTGCATAGTTCCTGGGTGAATTGATCTAGGATCAAAAGCCAACAATTGGTATCTAGAGCCTCGACGATCTACGATGACGGACTGCGACGCTGAGTCAGTCAAGTCCGGCAACGGCGGTTCAAAGGGGAACAAGTCCGGCAACGGCGGTTCTAAAGGGAACAAGTCCGGCAACAACGGTTCCAAGGGGAACAAGTCCGGCAACGACGTTCCAAGGCGAACAAGAACGGAGACAAGGTGAAGAAGGGCGGCAAGTCAGCGACCAGTGGTGGCGGAATGGGCGGCGCCAACGTGCAGGCGCATCGCAACATCCCCATCTAGTACCCGATGCTCACCGACGCCAACTACGGCGTGTGGGCAATCAAGATGAAGATTATTCTCCGAGCCCTTCGAGTGTGGGAGGCCATCACGGACGACAACGTCGACAAGGAGTGCGACGAAGGTGCCATGGCCGCCATAGCCCAGTCTGTGCCAGATTCCGTGCTGATGACATTGGCGGAGTTCGAGACAGCAAGAGAGGCATGGAACGCACTCAAAAAGATGAGGATCGGAGAAGATCGCGTCACGAAGGCTCAGGCACAAGTGCTGAAGCGCCAATTTCACAAGTTACAGATGGAGGAAACTGAATCGGTGAACGACTATGCCATGCGTCTGACTACATTGGTGGGAAAGATCCGCGCGCTTGGTGCAAAGTTCGAGGAGACCGAGATTGTGGAGAAGTTTTTCAGCTCAGTGACTGATAAATTCATGTACATCATCGGCACGCTCGAGCAGCTTTACGACATCGACGACATGACCATAACGGAGGCGATCGGACGCTTGCGGACATGGGAAGAGAATGCGCGTGGCTGTCGGAAGGGCAAAGGAGGAGGTGGTGACCAACTCATGTACTCGCGTGCAGATTGGGAGTCCCTGTTGAGGAACGTGGTAATTTCGAAAATTTTCCTACGCACACGCAAGATCATGGTGATGCACAGCAACGAGAGGGGAGAGTGTTGTCTACGTACCAACGCAGACCGACTGCGGAAGCGATCACACAACGTAGAAGAAGTAGTCGTACGTCTTCTTCCCGATCCGACCGATCCAAGCACCGTTACTCCGGCACCTCCGAGTTCTTAGCACACGTTCAGCTCGATGACGATCCCCGGGCTCCGATCCAGCAAAGCGTCGAGGAAGAGTTCCGTCAGCACGACGGCGTGGTGACGATCTTGATGTACTACCGACGCAGGGCTTCGCCTAAGCACTACAACGGTATGATCGAGGTGGAATATGGTGGCAGGGGGCACCGCACACGGCTAAGGAACGATCTCAATGATCAAGTTGTGTGTCTTGGGGTGCCCCCTGCCCCCGTATATAAAGGCCAGGGGCAGGGGGTTCGGCCGGCTAGGAGAGAGGAGGCGCAGGGGAGTCCTACTCCCACCGGGAGTAGGACTCCTCCCCCCAATCCTAATCCTATTAGGACTCCCGGGGAAAAGAGAGAGAAGGGGGGCCGGCCCCTTATCCTATTCCTAATAGGACTCTAGGGGGCGCCGGCCAGCTAGTGGGCTTCCCTTTTCTCTTTTCCACTAAGGCCCAATAGGCCCATTAGTCTCCCGGGGGGTTCCGGTAACCCTCCCGGTATTCCGGTAAAATCCCGATTTCACCCGGAACGCTTCCGGTGCCCAAACATAGGCTTCCAATATATCAATCTTTACGTCTCGACCATTTCGAGACTCCTCGTCATGTCCGTGATCTCATCCGGGACTCCGAACAACCTTCGGTACATCAAAATGCATAAACTCATAATAACTGTCATCGTAACGTTAAGCGTGCGGACCCTACGGTTCGAGAACAATGTAGACATGACCGAGACACGTTTCCGGTCAATAACCAATAGCGGGACCTGGATGCCCATATTGGCTCCTACATATTCTACGAAGATCTTTATCGGTCAGACCGCATAACAACATACGTTGTTCCCTTTGTCATCGGTATGTTACTTGCCCGAGATTCGATCGTCGGTATCCAATACCTAGTTCAATCTCGTTACCGGCAAGTCTCTTTACTCGTTCCGTAATACATCATCTCACAACTAACATATTAGTTGCAGTGCTTGCAAGGCTTTATGTGATGTGCATTACCGAGAGGGCCCAGAGATACCTCTCCGACAATCGGAGTGACAAACCCTAATCTCGAAATACGCCAACCCAACATCTACCATTAGAGACACCTGTAATACTCCTTTATAATCACCCAGTTACGTTGTGACATTTGGTAGTACCCAAAGTGTTCCTTCGGTAAACGGGAGTTGCATAATCTCATAGTTATAGGAACATGTATAAGTCATGAAGAAAGCAATAGCAACATACTAAACGATCGGGTGCTAAGCTAATGGATTGGGTCATGTCAATCAGATCATTCTACTAATGATGTGACCTCGTTAATCAAATAACAACTCTTTGTTCATGGTTAGGAAACATAACCATCTTTGATCAACGAGCTAGTCAAGTAGAGGCATACTAGTGACACTTTGTTTGTCTATGTATTCACACATGTATTATGTTTCCGGTTAATACAATTCTAGCATGAATAATAAACTCTTATCATGATATAAGGAAATAAATAATAACTTTATTATTGCCTCTAGGGCATATTTCCTTCAGTCTCCCACTTGCACTAGAGTCAATAATCTAGATTACACAGTAATGATTCTAACACCCATGGAGCCTTGGTGCTGATCATGTTTTGCTCGTGGAAGAGGCTTAGTCAATGGGTCTGCAACATTCAGATCCGTATGTATCTTGCAAATTTCTATGTCTCCCACCTGGACTAAATCCCGGATGGAGTTGAAGCGTCTCTTGATGTGTTTGGTTCTTTTGTGAAATCTGGATTCCTTTGCCAAGGCAATTGCACCAGTATTGTCACAGAAGATTTTCATTGGACCCGATGCACTAGGTATGATACCTAGATCGGATATGAACTCCTTCATCCAGACTCCTTCGTTTGCTGCTTCCGAAGCAGCTATGTACTCCGCTTCACATGTAGATCCCGCTACGACGCTTTGTTTAGAACTGCACCAACTGACAGCTCCACCGTTTAAAGTAAACACGTATCCGGTTTGCGATTTAGAATCGTCCGGATCAGTGTCAAAGCTTGCATCAACGTAACCTCTTACGGTGAGCTCTTTGTCACCTCCATATACGAGAAACATATCCTTAGTCCTTTTCAGGTATTTCAGGATGTTCTTGACCGCTGTCCAGTGATCCATTCCTGGATTACTTTGGTACCTCCCTGCTAAACTTATAGCAAGGCACACATCAGGTCTGGTACACAGCATTGCATACATGATAGAGCCTATGGCTGAAGCATAGGGAACATCTTTCATCTTCTCTCTATCTTCTGCAGTGGTCGGGCATTGAGTTTGACTCAATTTCACACCTTGTAACACAGGCAAGAACCCTTTCTTTGCTTGATCCATTTTGAACTTTTTCAAAATCTTGTCAAGGTATGTGCTCTGTGAAAGTCCAATTAAGCGTTTTGATCTATCTCTATAGATCTTTATGCCTAATATGTAAGCAGCTTCCCCGAGGTCTTTCATCGAAAATCTTTTATTCAAGTATCCCTTTATGCTATCCAGAAATTCTATATCATTTCCAATCAGCAATATGTCATCCACATATAATATCAGAAATGCTACAGAGCTCCCACTCACTTTCTTGTAAATACAGGCTTCTCCAAAAGTCTGTATAAAGCCAAATGCTTTGATCACACTATCAAAGCGTTTATTCCAACTCCGAGATGCTTGCACCAGTCCATAAATGGATCGCTGGAGTTTGCATACTTTGTTAGCTCCTTTTGGATCGACAAAACCTTCTGGTTGCATCATATACAACTCTTCTTCCAAAAATCCATTCAGGAATGCAGTTTTGACATCCATCTGCCATATTTCATAATCATAAAATGCGGCAATTGCTAACATAATTCTGACGGACTTAAGCATCGCTACGGGTGAGAAGGTCTCATCGTAGTCAACCCCTTGAACTTGTCGAAAACCTTTTGCGACAAGTCGAGCTTTATAGACAGTAATATTACCGTCAGCGTCAGTCTTTTTCTTGAAGATCCATTTATTCTCAATTGCTTGCCGATCATCGGGCAAGTCAACCAAAGTCCACACTTTGTTCTCATACATGGATCCCATCTCAGATTTCATGGCCTCAAGCCACTTTGCGGAATCTGGGCTCACCATCGCTTCTTCATAGTTCGTAGGTTCATCATGATCTAGTAGCATGATTTCCAGAACTGGATTACCGTACCACTCTGGTGCGGATCTTACTCTGGTTGATCTACGTGGTTCAGTAGAATCTTGCCCTGAAGTTTCATGATCATCATCATTAGCTTCCTCACTGATTGGTATAGGTGTCGCAGAAACAGTTTTCTGTGATGTACTATTTTCCAATAAGGGAGCAGGTAAAGTTACCTCGTCAAGTTCTACTTTCCTCCCACTCACTTCTTTCGAGAGAAACTCCTTCTCTAGAAATGATCCATTCTTAGCAACGAATGTCTTGCCTTCGGATCTGTGATAGAAGGTATACCCAACAGTTTCCTTTGGGTATCCTATGAAGACACATTTCTCCGCTTTGGGTTCGAGCTTATCAGGTTGAAGCTTTTTCACATAAGCATCGCAGCCCCAAACTTTAAGAAACGACAACTTTGGTTTCTTGCCAAACCATAGTTCATAAGGCGTCGTCTCAACGGATTTTGATGGTGCCCTATTTAACGTGATTGCGGCCGTCTCTAAAGCATAACCCCAAAACGATAGCAGTAAATCAGTAAGAGACATCATAGATCGCACCATATCTAGTAAAATACGATTACGACGTTCGGACACACCATTACGCTGTGGTGTTCCGGGTGGCGTGAGTTGCGAAACTATTCCACAATTTTTCAAATGTATACCAAACTCGTAACTCAAATATTCTCCTCCACGATCAGATCGTAGAAACTTTATTTTCTTGTTACGATGATTTTCAACTTCACTCTGAAATTCCTTGAACATTTCAAATGTTTCAGACTTATGTTTCATTAAGTAGATATACCCATATCTGCTTAAATCATTTGTGAAGGTGAGAAAATAACGATATCCGCCACGAGCCTCAATATTCATCGGACCACATACATCGGCATGTATGATTTCCAATAAATCTGTTGCTCTCTCCATTGTACCGGAGAACGGTGTTTTTGTCATCTTGCCTATGAGGCACGGTTCGCAAGTACCAAGTGATTCATAATCAAGTGGTTCCAAAAGCCCATCAGTATGGAGTTTCTTCATGCGCTTTACACCGATATGACCTAAACGGCAGTGCCACAAATAAGTTGCACTATCATTATTAACTTTGCATCTTTTGGTTTCTACATTATGAATATGTGTGTTACTATCTTCGAGATTCAACAAGAATAGACCACTCTTCAAAGGTGCATGACCATAAAAGATATTATTCATATAAATAGAACAACCATTATTCTTTGATTTAAATGAATAACCGTCTCGCATTAAACAAGATCCAGATATAATGTTCATGCTCAACGCTGGCACCAAATAACAATTATTTAGGTCTAATATTAATCCCGAAGGTAGATGTAGAGGTAGCGTGCCGACCGCGATCACATCGACTTTGGAACCGTTTCCCACGCGCATCGTCACCTCGTCCTTTGCTAGTGTCCGCTTAATCCGTAGTCCCTGTTTCGAGTTGCAAATATTAGCAACAGAACCAGTATCAAATACCCAGGTGCTACTGCGAGCTCTAGTAAGGTACACATCAATAACATGTATATCACATATACCTTTGCTCACTTTGCCATCCTTCTTATCCGCCAAATACTTGGGGCAGTTCGGCTTCCAGTGACCAGTCTACTTGCAGTAGAAGCACTCAGTTTCAGGCTTAGGTCCAGACTTGGGTTTCTTCTCCTGCGCAGCAACTTGCTTGCTGTTCTTCTTGAAGTTTCCCTTCTTCTTCCCTTTGCCCTTTTTCTTAAAACTGGTGGTTTTGTTAACCATCAACACTTGATGCTCCTTTTTGATTTCTACCTCCGCAGCTTTCAGCATTGCGAAGAGCTCGGGAATAGTCCTGTTCATCCCTTGCATATTATAGTTCATCACGAAGCTCTTGTAGCTTGGTGGCAGTGATTGGAGAATTCTGTCAATGACGCAATCATCTGGAAGATTAACTTCCATCTGAATCAAGTGATTATTATACCCAGACATTTTGAGTATATGCTCACTGACAGAACTGTTCTCCTCCATCTTGCAGCTATAGAACTTATTGGAGACTTCATATCTCTCAATTCGGGCATTTGCTTGAAATATTAACTTCAACTCCTGGAACATCTCATATGCACCATGACGTTCAAAACGTCGTTGAAGTCCCGATTCTAAGCCGTAAAGCATGGCACACTGAACTATCGAGTAGTCATCAGCTTTGCTCTGCCAGACGTTCATAACATCTGGTGTTGCTCCAGCAGCAGGCCTGTCACCCAGCGGTGCTTCCAGGACGTAATTCTTCTGTGCAGCAATGAGGATAATCCTCAGGTTACGGACCCAGTCCGTGTAATTGCTACCATCATCTTTCAACTTTGCTTTCTCAAGGAATGCATTAAAATTCAACGGAACAATAGCACGAGCCATCTATCTACAATCAACATAAACAAGCAAGATACTATCAGGTACTAAGTTCATGATAAGTTTAAGTTCAGTTAATCAAATTATTTAGGAACTCCCACTTAGATAGACATCCCTCTAATCCTCTAAGCGATCACGTGATCCAAATCAACTAAACCATAACCGATCATCACGTGAGATGGAGTAGCTTTCAATGGTGAACATCGTTATGTTGATCATATCTACTATATGATTCACGCTCGACCTTTCGGTCTCTGTGTTCCGAGGCCATATCTGCATATGCTAGGCTCGTCAAGTTTAACCTGAGTATTCTGCGTGTGCAAAACTGGCTTGCACCCGTTGTAGATGGACGTAGAGGTTATCACACCCGATCATCACGTGGTGTCTGGGCAGGACGAACTTTGGCAACGGTGCATACTCAGGGAGAACACTTCTTGATAATTTAGTGAGAGATCATCTTATAATGCTACCATCAATCAAAGCAAGATAAGATGCATAAAAGGATAAACATCACATGCAATCAATATAAGTGATATGATATGGCCATCATCATCTTGTGCTTGTGATCTCCATCTCCGAAGCACCGTCATGATCACCATTGTCACCGGCGCGCCACCTTGATCTCCATCATAGCAACGTTGTCGTCTCGCCAATCTTATGCTTCCACGACTATCACTACCGTTTAGTAATAAACTAAAGCATTACAGCGCGATTGCATTGCATATAATAAAGCGACAACCATATGGCTCCTGCCAGTTGCCGATAACTTGGTTACAAAACATGATCATCTCATACAATAAAATCAGCATCATGCCTTGACCATATCACATCACAACATACCCTGCAAAAACAAGTTAGACGTCCTCTACTTTGTTGTTGCAAGTTTTACGTGGCTGCTACGGGCTTAAGTAAGAACGCATCTCACCTACGCATCAAAACCACAACGATAGTTCGTCAAATAGACTCCGTTTTAACCTTCTCAAGGACCGGGCGTAGTCACACTTGGTTCAACTAAAGTTGGAGAGACAGTCTTCCGCAAGCCATCTATGTGCAAAGCACGTCGAGGGAACCGGTCTCGCATAAGAGTATGCGTAAGGTTGGTCCGGATCGTCTCAACCAACAATACCGCCGAACCAAAGTATGACATGCTGGTAGGTAGTATGACTTGTATCGCCCACAACTCACTTGTGTTCAACTCGTGCATATAACATCAAACCATAAAACCTAGGCTCGGATGCCACTTTGGGGAACGTGGTAATTTCAAAAAATTTCCTACACACACGCAAGATCATGGTGATGCACAGCAATGAGAGGGGAGAGTGTTGTCTACGTACCAACGCAGACCGACTGCGGAAGCGATCACACAACATAGAGGAAGTAGTCGTACGTCTTCTTCCCGATCCGACCGATCCAAGCACCGTTACTCCGGCAACTCCGAGTTCTTAGCACACGTTCAGCTCGATGACGATCCCCGGGCTCCGATCCAGCAAAGCGTCGAGGAAGAGTTCCGTCAGCACGACGGCGTGGTGACGATCTTGATGTACTACCGACGCAGGGCTTCGCCTAAGCACTACAACGGTATGATCGAGGTGGAATATGGTGGCAGGGGGCACCGCACACGGCTAAGGAACGATCTCAATGATCAAGTTGTGTGTCTTGGGGTGCCCCCTGCCCCCGTATATAAAGGCCAGGGGTAGGGGGTTCGGCCGGCTAGGAGAGAGGAGGCGCAGGGGAGTCCTACTCCCACCGGGAGTAGGACTCCTCCCCCCAATCCTAATCCTATTAGGACTCCCGGGGAAAAGAGAGAGAAGGGGGGCCGGCCCCTTATCCTATTCCTAATAGGACTCTAGGGGGGCGCCGGCCAGCTAGTGGGCTTCCCTTTTCTCTTTTCCACTAAGGCCCAATAGGCCCATTAGTCTCCCGGGGGGTTCCGGTAACCCTCCCGGTATTCCGGTAAAATCCCGATTTCACCCGGAACGCTTCCGGTGCCCAAACATAGGCTTCCAATATATCAATCTTTACGTCTCGACCATTTCGAGACTCCTCGTCATGTCCGTGATCTCATCCGGGACTCCGAACAACCTTCGGTACATCAAAATGCATAAACTCATAATAACTGTCATCGTAACGTTAAGCGTGCGGACCCTACGGTTCGAGAACAATGTAGACATGACCGAGACACGTTTCCGGTCAATAACCAATAGCGGGACCTGGATGCCCATATTGGCTCCTACATATTCTACGAAGATCTTTATCGGTCAGACCGCATAACAACATACGTTGTTCCCTTTGTCATCGGTATGTTACTTGCCCGAGATTCGATCGTCGGTATCCAATACCTAGTTCAATCTCGTTACCGGCAAGTCTCTTTACTCGTTCCGTAATACATCATCTCACAACTAACATATTAGTTGCAGTGCTTGCAAGGCTTTATGTGATGTGCATTACCGAGAGGGCCCAGAGATACCTCTCCGACAATCGGAGTGACAAACCCTAATCTCGAAATACGCCAACCCAACATCTACCATTGGAGACACCTGTAATACTCCTTTATAATCACCCAGTTACGTTGTGACGTTTGGTAGTACCCAAAGTGTTCCTCCGGTAAACGGGAGTTGCATAATCTCATAGTTATAGGAACATGTATAAGTCATGAAGAAAGCAATAGCAACATACTAAACGATCGGGTGCTAAGCTAATGGATTGGGTCATGTCAATCAGATCATTCTACTAATGATGTGACCTCGTTAATCAAATAACAACTCTTTGTTCATGGTTAGGAAACATAACCATCTTTGATCAACGAGCTAGTCAAGTAGAGGCATACTAGTGACACTTTGTTTGTCTATGTATTCACACATGTATTATGTTTCCGGTTAATACAATTCTAGCATGAATAATAAACTCTTATCATGATATGAGGAAATAAATAATAACTTTATTATTGCCTCTAGGGCATATTTCCTTCAGTCCCCAAGTAGCAAAGGAAGGCGTGACGGTGGTGAAGGCTCAAGCAACGCGAAGCGCGGCAGACAAACCGGAAAAGGCAAAGGAAAAGGCAAGCCACAAGGTCGTGGTAAAGCGGACCGATCTAAAGAGCGGATGCCACGGAACTTGGATATGTCCGAGGTCAAGTGCTATAACTGCAAAGAGATGGGTCACTTTGCGAAGGATTGTCCGGAGCCTAACAAGTGGGAGATCAAGGCAAATTTGGCGAAGCAGGAAGACGAACGTCCAGGTCTTCTGATGGCCGAAGTTTGTGATCTCGTCCAAACAGTGGTTGTGAAACCAAGCCGGAAGGTGCTACTTCATGAGAAAAAGGTAACACCAAAGTTATCCGGAAACCAGAACGTGTCGTGGTATCTAGACACGGGTACCAGTAACCACATGACGGGGTGCAAGGAGAAGTTCCTCGAGCTGGAATATGATGTTCAAGGCTCGGTCAAGTTCGGTGATGGTTCAAATGTGGAGATTTGCGGGCAAGGTTCTGTCCTCTTCGAGGGTCTCACAGGAGAACATCGCATACTCACCGGAGTGTACTACATCCCACGGCTTCGCAACAACATCATCTCTGTCGGGAAACTTGACGAGAATGGATGCAAGGTGGATATTGAGAACGGAGTGATGACGATCTTCGACAACCTCCGAAACGTGCTAGCGCGTGTGAATCGCACGCGGAACAGGCTCTATATCCTCAACCTTGATCAATCTCAACCGGAGTGTTGGCTCGCCAAGAGTGATGACGATTCGTGGTTATGGCATGCTAGATTTGGACACGTTAACTTCTACTCCTTGAAGAAAATGTCGAAGATGGAGATGGTATCTGGGATGCCGTTTATCGACCATGTTGATCGAGTATGTGATGGGTGCTTGGTTGGAAAACAGCACCGCAGGCAGTTCCCTGCTCAGTCTACCTATCGTGCAAGTGATGCACTCGAGCTGCTCCATGGTGATCTATGTGGCCCTATCACCCCAGCAACTCATGGAGGAAAAAAGTACTTCTTCCTTCTGGTAGATGACTACTCGAGATACATGTGGGTTGTTCTCCTACGATCTAAAGATGAGGCGTTTGAAGTGTTCAAGAAGCTGAAGGCTGCAACGGAGATGGAACACAAGCTGAAAGTTCGCGCTCTATGGACAGATCGCGGCGGAGAGTTTACATCGAACGAGTTCAACGACTACTGCGAGAAGATTGGCATAAAGAGGTTCCTCACGGCACCTTATACGCCGCAGCAGAACGGGGTTGTTGAAAGACGCAATCGAACCGTCGTTGACATGGCAAGGAGCTTACTCAAGAGCAAGAATCTGCCGGGGACTTTTTGGGGAGAAGTTGTCTCGACAGCAGTCTATCTTCTCAACCGGGCTCCAACGAAGGCGGTGATCGGCAAGACTCCGTATGAAGCAATTTACGGACGGAAGCCGAATGTGTCTCATCTACGGACATTTGGGTGCGTGGCGCATGTGAAGACGGCGGAGCCGCATCTCTCAAAGCTTGCCGATCATAGAACCAAGATGGTGTTCATCGGATACGAGAGGAGTTCCGGCACCAAGGCATACCGCTTCTACGATCCACAAACCAAGCGTCTACAGATTTCACGCGACGTGGTGTTTGAAGAAAACCAAGCGTGGAATTGGAGCGCAGCAGCTGACGATGCTCCAAACAGTAACATATTCATAGTTGAATTGCCGACTGATGATGATGCAGGGGAGGACGTCCAGGTGGTTGGCAAGACGCCCAACCTGAAGGAAATATGCCCTAGAGGCAATAATAAAGTTATCATTTATTTCCTTAAATCATGATAATTGTTTATTATTCATGCTAGAATTGTATTAACCGGAAACATAATACATGTGTGAATATATAGACAAAACAGAGTGTCACTAGTATGCCTCTACTAGACTAGCTCGTTAATCAAAGATGGTTATGTTTTCTAACCATGAACAAAGAGTTGTTATTTGATTAACGAGGTCACATCATTAGTTGAATGATCTGATTGACATGACCCATTCCATTAGCTTAGCACCCGATCATTTAGTATGATGCTATTGCTTTCTTCATGACTTATACATGTTCCTATGACTATGAGATTATGCAGCTCCCGTTTACCGGAGGAACACTTTGGGTACTACCAAATGTCACAACATAACTGGGTGATTATAAAGGAGTATTACAGGTGGCTCCAAAGGTAGATGTTGGGTCGGCGTATTTCGAGATTAGGATTTGTCACTCCGATTGTCGGAGAGGTATCTCTGGGCCCTCTCGGTAAAGCACATCACATAAGCCTTGCAAGCACTGCAACTAATATGTTAGTTGTTAGATGATGTATTACGGAACGAGTAAAGAGACTTGACAGTAACGAGATTGAACTAGGTATTGGATACCGACGATCGAATCTCGGACAAGTAACATACCGATGACAAAGGGAACAACGTATGTTGTTATGCGGTCTGACCGATAAAGATCTTCGTAGAATATGTAGGAGCCAATATGGGCATCCAGGTCCCGCTATTGGTTATTGACCGGAGACGTGTCTCGGTCATGTCTGCATTGTTCTCGAACCGTAGGGTCCGCACGCTTAACGTTACGATGATAGTAATTATGAGTTTATGCATTTTGATGTACCGAAGTTAGTTCGGAGTCCCGGATGTGATCACGGACATGACGAGGAGTCTCGAAATGGTCGAGACATAAAGATTGATATATTGGAAGCCTATATTTGTACATCGGAATTGTTCCGGGTGAAATCGGCATTTTACCGGAGTACCGGGGGGTTACCGGAACCCCTCGGGGGGTTATTGGGCCAAAATGGGCCTTAAGGGAGAAGAGGAGAGGAGGCAAGATGTGGCCGTGCGCCCCTCCCCTTCCTAGTCCGAATAGGACAAGGGAAGGGGGCCGGCGCCCCCCCCCCCCTTTCCTTCCTCTCTTCCTCCTATTCTCCCCCTTCTCCCCTAGTCCAACTAGGAGTCCTACTCCCGGTGGGAGTAGGACTCCCCTTGGCGCGCCACACCTTGGCCGGCCGCCTCCTCCCCTTGCTCCTTTATATACGGGGGCAGGGGGCACCCCAAGACACACAAGTTGATCCTTGAGATCGTTCCTTAGCCGTGTGCGGTGCCCCCTGCCACCATATTCCACCTCGATCATATCGTTGCAGTGCTTAGGCGAAGCCCTGTGTCGGTAGAACATCAAGATCGTCACCACGCCGTCGTGCTGACGGAACTCCTCCCCAAAGCTTTGCTGGATCGGAGCCCGGGGATCGTCATCGAGCTGTACGTGTGCTAAGAACTCGGAGGTGCCGGAGTAACGGTGCTTGGATCAGTCGGATCAGGAAGAAGACGTACGACTACTTCCTCTATGTTGTGTCAACGCTTCCGTTGCGATCTACAAGGGTACGTAGATCAGACTCTCCCCCTCGTTGCTGTGCATCACCATGATCTTGCGTGTGCGTAGGAATTTTTTTGAAATTACTACGTTCCCCAACAGTGGCATCCGAGCCTAGGTTTTATGGTTTGATGTTATTTGCACGAGTAGAACACAAGTGAGTTGTGGGCGATACAAGTCATACTGCCTACCAGCATGTCATACTTTGGTTCGGCGGTATTGTTGGACGAGACGACCTGGACCAACCTTACGCGTACGCTTACGCGAGACCGGTTCCCTCGACGTGCTTTGCACATAGATGGCTTGCGGGCGACTGTCTCTCCAACTTTAGTTGAACCGAGTGTGGCTACGCCCGGTCCTTGAGAAGGTTAAAACGGAGTCTATTTGACAAACTATCGTTGTGGTTTTGATGCGTAGGTAAGATGAGTTCTTGCTTAAAGCCCGTAGCAGCCACGTAAAACTTGCAACAACAAAGTAGAGGACGTCTAACTTGTTTTTGCAGGGCATGTTGTGATGTGATATGGTCAAGGCATGATGCTAAATTTTATTGTATGAGATGATCATGTTTTGTAATCGAGTTATCGGCAACTGGCAGGAGCCATATGGTTGTCGCTTTATTGTATGCAATGCAATCGCGATGTAATGCTTTACTTTATTACTAAGCGGTAGTGATAGTCGTGGAAGCATAAGATTGGCGAGACAACAACGATGCTACGATGGAGATCAAGGTGTCACGCCGGTGACGATGGTGATCATGACGGTGCTTCGGAGATGGAGATCACAAGCACAAGATGATGATGGCCATATCATATCACTTATATTGATTGCATGTGATGTTTATCATTTATGCATCTTATCTTGCTTTGATTGACAGTAGCATTATAAGATGATCTCTCACTAAAATTATCAAGAAGTGTTCTCCCTGAGTATGCACCGTTGCCAAAGTTCGTCGTGCCCAGACACCACGTGATGATCGGGTGTGATAAGCTCTACGTCCAAATACAACGGGTGCAAAACAGTTGCACACGCAGAATACTCAGGTTATACTTGACGAGCCAAGCATATACAGATATGGCCTCGGAACACGGAGACCGAAAGGTCGAGCGTGAATCATATAGTAGATATGATCAACATAACGATGTTCACCATTGAAAGCTACTCCATCTCACGTGATGATCGGTTATGGTTTAGTTGATTTGGATCACGTGATCGCTTAGAGGATTAGAGGGATGTCTATCTAAGTGGGAGTTCCTAAATAATTTGATTAACTGAACTTAAACTTATCATGAACTTAGTACCTGATAGTATCTTGCTTGTTTATGTTGATTGTAGATAGATGGCTCGTGCTATTGTTCCGTTGAATTTTAATGCGTTCCTTGAGAAAGCAAAGTTGAAAGATGATGGTAGCAATTACACGGACTGGGTCCGTAACCTGAGGATTATCCTCATTGCTGCACAGAAGAATTACGTCCTGGAAGCACCGCTGGGTGACAGGCCTGCTGCTGGAGCAACACCAGATGTTATGAACGTCTGGCAGAGCAAAGCTGATGACTACTCGATAGTTCAGTGTGCCATGCTTTACGGCTTAGAATCGGGAATTCAACGACGTTTTGAACATCATGGAGCATATGAGATGTTCCAGGAGTTGAAGTTAATATTTCAAGCAAATGCCGGATTGAGAGATATGAAGTCTCCAATAAGTTCTATAGCTGCAAGATGGAGGAGAACAGTTCTGTCAGTGAGCATATACTCAAAATGTCTGAGTATAATAATCACTTGATTCAATTGGGAGTTAATCTTCCGGATGATTGTGTCATTGACAGAATTCTCCAATCACTGCCACCAAGCTACAAGAGCTTCGTGATGAACTATAATATGCAAGGGATGAACAAGACTATTCCCGAGCTCTTCGCAATGCTGAAAGCTGCGGAAGTAGAAATCAAGAAGGAGCATCAAGTGTTGATGGTTAACAAAACCACTAGTTTCAAGAAAAAGGGCAAAGGGAAGAAGAAGGGGAACTTCAAGAAGAGCGGCAAGCAAGTTGCTGCTCAAGAGAAGAAACCCAAGTCTGGACCTAAGCCTGAAACTGAGTGCTTCTACTGCAAGCAGACTGGTCACTGGAAGCGGAACTGCCCCAATTATTTGGCGGATAAGAAGGATGGCAAGGTGAACAAAGGTATATGTGATATACATGTTATTGATGTGTACCTTACTAGAGCTCGCAGTAGCACCTGGGTATTTGATACTGGTTCTGTTGCTAATATTTGCAACTCGAAACAGGGACTACGGAATAAGCGGACACTAGCAAAGGACGAGGTGACGATGCGCGTGGGAAACGGTTCCAAAGTCGATGTGATCGCAGTCGGCACGCTACCTCTACATCTACCTTCGGGATTAATATTAGACCTAAATAATTGTTATTTGGTGCCAGTGTTGAGCATGAACATTATATCAGGATCTTGTTTAATGCGAGACGGTTATTCATTTAAATCAGAGAATAATGGTTGTTCTATTTATATGAGTAATATCTTTTATGGTCATGCACCTTTGAAGAGTGGTCTATTTTTGATGAATCTCGATAGTAGTGATACACATATTCATAATGTTGAAGCCAAAAGATGCAGAGTTGATAATGAAAGTGCAACTTATTTGTGGCACTGTCGTTTAGGTCATATCGGTGTAAAGCGCATGAAGAAACTCCATACTGATGGACTTTTGGAACCACTTGATTATGAATCACTTGGTACTTGCGAACCGTGCCTCATGGGCAAGATGACTAAAACAACGTTCTCCGGTACTATGGAGAGAGCAACAGATTTATTGGAAATCATACATACCGATGTATGTGGTCCGATGAATATTGAGGCTCGCGGCGGATATCGTTATTTTCTCACCTTCACAGATGACTTAAGCAGATATGGGTATATCTACTTAATGAAACACAAGTCTGAAACATTTGAAAAGTTCAAAGAATTTCAGAGTGAAGTTGAAAATCATCGTAACAAGAAAATAAAGTTTCTACGATCTGATCGTGGAGGAGAATATTTGAGTTACGAGTTTGGTGTACATTTGAAAAATTGTGGAATAGTTTCACAACTCACGCCATCCGGAACACCACAACGTAATGGTGTGTCCGAATGTCGTAATCGTACTTTACTAGATATGGTGCGATCTATGATGTCTCTTACTGATTTACCGCTATCGTTTTGGGGATACGCTCTAGAGACGGCCGCATTCACGTTAAACAGGGCACCATCAAAATCCGTTGAGACGACACCTTATGAACTATGGTTTGGCAAGAAACCAAAGTTGTCGTTTCTTAAAGTTTGGGGCTGCGATGCTTATGTGAAAAAGCTTCAACCTGATAAGCTCGAACCCAAATCGGAGAAATGTGTCTTCATAGGATATCCAAAGGAAACGATTGGATACACCTTCTATCACAGATCCGAAGGCAAGACTTTTGTTGCTAAGTTCGGAAACTTTCTTGAGAAGGAGTTTCTCTCGAAAGAAGTGAGTGGGAGGAAAGTAGAACTTGACGAGGTAACTGTACCTGCTCCCTTATTAGAAAGTAGTGCATCACAGAAAACCGTTTCTGAGACACCTACACCAATAAGTGAGGAAGCTAATGATGATGATCATGAAACTTTAGATCAAGATACTACTGAACCTCGTAGGTCAACCAGAGCGAGATCCGCACCAGAGTGGTACGGTAATCCTGTTCTGGAGGTCATGCTACTAGATCATGATGAACCTACGAACTATGAAGAAGCGATAGTGAGCCCAGATTCCGCAAAGTGGCTTGAAGCCATGAAATCTGAGATGGGTTCCATGTATGAGAACAAAGTATGGACTTTGGTTGACTTGCCCGATGATCGGCGAGCAATTGAGAATAAATGGATCTTTAAGAAGAAGACTGACGCTGATGGTAATGTTACTGTCTACAAAGCTCGACTTGTCGCAAAAGGTTTTCGACAAGTTCAAGGGATTGACTACGATGAGATGTTCTCACCCGTAGCGATGCTTAAGTCTGTCCGAATCATGTTAGCAATTGCCGCATTTTATGATTATGAAATTTGGCAGATGGATGTCGAAACTGCATTCCTGAATGGATTTCTGGAAGAAGAGTTGTATATGATGCAACTGGAAGGTTTTGTCGATCCAAAGGGTGCTAACAAAGTGTGCAAGCTCCAGCGATCCATTTATGGACTGGTGCAAGCCTCTCGGAGTTGGAATAAACGCTTTGATAGTGTGATCAAAGCATTTGGTTTTATACAGACTTTTGGAGAAGCCTGTATTTACAAGAAAGTGAGTGGGAGCTCTGTAGCATTTCTAATATTATATGTGGATGACATATTACTGATTGGAAATGATATAGAATTTCTGGATAGCATAAAGGGATACTTGAATAAAAGTTTTTCAATGAAAGACCTCGGTGAAGCTGCTTACATATTAGGCATAAAGATCTATAGAGATAGATCAAGACGCTTAATTGGACTTTCACAAAGCACATACCTTGACAAGATTTTGAAGAAGTTCAAAATGGATCAAGCGAAGAAAGGGTTCTTGCCTGTGTTACAAGGTGTGAGATTGAGTAAGACTCAAAGCCCGACCACTGCAGAAGATAGAGAGAAAATGAAAGATGTTCCCTATGCTTCAGCCATAGGCTCTATCATGTATGCAATGTTGTGTACTAGACCTGATGTGTGCCTTGCTATAAGTTTAGCAGGGAGGTACCAAAGTAATCCAGGAGTGGATCACTGGACAACGGTCAAGAACATCCTGAAATACCTGAAAAGGACTAAGGATATGTTTCTCGTATATGGAGGTGACAAAGAGCTCACCGTAAGAGGTTACGTTGATGCAAGCTTTGACACTGATCCGGACAATTCTAAGTCGCAAACCGGATACGTGTTTACATTAAGCGGTGGAGCTGTCAGTTGGTGCAGTTCTAAACAAAGCGTCGTAGCGGGATCTACATGTGAAGCGGAGTACATAGCTGCTTCGGAAGCAGCGAATAAAGGAGTCTGGATGAAAGAGTTCATATCCGATCTAGGTGTCATACCTAGTGCATCGGGTCCAATGAAAATCTTTTGTGACAATACTGGTGCAATTGCCTTGGCAAAGGAATCCAGATTTCACAAAAGGACCAAACACATCAAGAGACGCTTCAACTCCATCCGGGATCTAGTTCAGGTGGGAGACATAGAGATTTGCAAGATACATACGGATCTGAATGTTGCAGACCCGTTGACTAAGCCTCTTCCACGAGCAAAACATGATCAGCATCAAGGCTCCATGGGTGTTAGAATCATTACTGTGTAATCTAGATTATTGACTCTAGTGCAAGTGGGAGACTGAAGGAAATATGCCCTAGAGGCAATAATAAAGTTATTATTTATTTCCTTAAATCATGATAAGTGTTTACTATTCATGCTAGAGTTGTATTAACCGGAAACATAATACATGTGTGAATATATAGACAAAACAGAGTGTCACTAGTATGCCTCTACTAGACTAGCTCGTTAATCAAAGATGGTTATGTTTTCTAACCATGAACAAAGAGTTGTTATTTGATTAACGAGGTCACATCATTAGTTGAATGATCTGATTGACATGACCCATTCCATTAGCTTAGCACCCGATCGTTTAGTATGTTGCTATTGCTTTCTTCATGACTTATACATGTTCCTATGACTATGAGATTATGCAGCTCCCGTTTACCGGAGGAACACTTTGGGTACTACCAAACGTCACAACGTAACTGGGTGATTATAAAGGAGTATTACAGGTGGCTCCAAAGGTAGATGTTGGGTCGGCGTATTTCGAGATTAGGATTTGTCACTCCGATTGTCGGAGAGGTATCTCTGGGCCCTCTCGGTAAAGCACATCACATAAGCCTTGCAAGCACTGCAACTAATATGTTAGTTGTTAGATGATGTATTACGGAACGAGTAAAGAGACTTGCCAGTAACGAGATTGAACTAGGTATTGGATACCGACGATCGAATCTCGGACAAGTAACATACCGATGACAAAGGGAACAACGTATGTTGTTATGCGGTCTGACCGATAAAGATCTTCGTAGAATATGTAGGAGCCAATATGGGCATCCAGGTCCCGCTATTGGTTATTGACCGGAGACGTGTCTCGGTCATGTCTGCATTGTTCTCGAACCGTAGGGTCCGCACGCTTAACGTTACGATGATAGTAATTATGAGTTTATGCATTTTGATGTACCGAAGTTAGTTCGGAGTCCCGGATGTGATCACGGACATGACGAGGAGTCTCGAAATGGTTGAGACATAAAGATTGATATATTGGAAGCCTATATTTGGACATCGGAATTGTTCCGGGTGAAATCGGCATTTTACCGGAGTACCGGGGGGGGGGGGGGGGTTACCGGAACCCCCCGGGGGGTTATTGGGCCAACATGGGCCTTAAGGGAGAAGAGGATAGGAGGCAAGAGGTGGCCGCGCGCCCCTCCCCTTCCTAGTCCGAATAGGACAAGGGAAGGGGGCCGGCGCCCCCCCCCCCCCTTTCCTTCCTCTCTTCCTCCTATTCTCCCCCTTCTCCCCTAGTCCAACTAGGAGTCCTACTCCCGGTGGGAGTAGGACTCCCCTTGGCGCGCCACACCTTGGCCGGCCGCCTCCTCCCCTTGCTCCTTTATATACGGGGGCAGGGGGCACCCCAAGACACACAAGTTGATCCTTGAGATCGTTCCTTAGCCGTGTGCGGTGCCCCCTGCCACCATATTCCACCTCGATCATATCGTTGCAGTGCTTAGGCGAAGCCCTGCGTCGGTAGAACATCAAGATCGTCACCACGCCGTCGTGCTGACGGAACTCCTCCCCGAAGCTTTGCTGGATCGGAGCCCGGGGATCGTCATCGAGCTGTACGTGTGCTAAGAACTCGGAGGTGCCGGAGTAACGGTGCTTGGATCGGTCGGATCGGGAAGAAGACGTACGACTACTTCCTCTACGTTGTGTCAATGCTTCTGTTGCGATCTACAAGGGTACGTAGATCAGACTCTCCCCCTCGTTGCTGTGCATCACCATGATCTTGCGTGTGCGTAGGAAAATTTTTGAAATTACTACGTTCCCCAACACAACCAAGGTGACCACAATGGTAGTGATCATCATGGTGCCGACACCGACGATGACGCGCATGGGTCGCAAGGTGATAGCGACAATGACGCGCAAGACACGGGTAGAGATCTCGGCAACGACATCGACAACGAGTCGCATAGTGATGATGACAATCAAGATGATGGTCATGATCACGACGACTATGCCGATGCCGCGGATGCCAACGACCCGGCATCTACCACGTCCGAGACTCAACCATCTTCCTCAAGTGCATCGACGCCGACACAATTTGTGTCGCCTCCTTCGCAAGCCACAACGGATTCTTCCGGGCCTCATCGCTACAAGACCCTCAAGAAAGTCTACAAGCACGCAAAGCCAGTTACGCTTGAGTACTCCGATTTGTGTTACTCGAAGTTGAGGAGCCGGCGAACTTCGTAGAGGCGAGCAAAATTTCAAGTTGGATGCACGCCATGGATGAGGAGATGAAGGCGATCGAGAGCAATGGCGCGTGGACTTTGGTAACCCGACCTCCGAACCAAAAGGCGATAGGTTTGAAGTGGGTTTACAAGTTAAAGAAGGACACGAAGTGTGCCATTGTGAAGTACAAGGCAAGACTCGTTGCAAAGGGCTACGTACAACGTCAAGGAGTTGACTATGAGGAGGTATTTCCACCGGTTGCTCGAATCGAGACGGTGAGAGTGCTCCTAGCTTTGGCAGCACAAGAGGACTGGAAGGTTCATCATATGGATGTGAAATCTACTTTCCTCAATGGAGACCTCAAAGAAGAAGTGCACATGGAACAACCTCTCGGCTACGAGAAGAAAGGCGAAGAAGGGAAAGTTTACAAGCTCAAGAAGGCACTTTACGGGTTGAAGCAAGCGCCAAGAGCTTGGAACGCAAAGTTAGACCAAAGTTTAATCTCGCTCGGGTTCAAGAGATGCCCCCTCGAGCACGCGGTCTATACAAAGAACTCCAAAGGATCAAACCTGCTAGTTGGAGTTTATGTCGACGATCTGATTATCACCGGAGATAGCGCGCAAGAAATTGAACGTTTTAAGGCGCAGATGAAGAAGAAGTTTAGCATGAGCGATCTGGGATTACTCAGCTATTACTTGGGCATCGAAGTGAAGCAAAGCTCCGGAGAGATTTCCCTTTGTCAATCGGCTTATGCGGTCAAGCTATTGGACAAGTGTGGCATGCCAGATTGCTACGAGACACAAGCTCCAATGGACCAACGACACAAGTTGAGCAAGCGTAGCTCAAATCCGCCGGTGGACACCACAATGTATCGAAGCGTTGTGGGCAGCCTAAGATATTTGGTGCATACCCGGCCTGATTTGGCTCAGTCAGTCGGGATCGTTAGTCGTTTCATGGAGAATCCGATAACCGAACACATGAGCGCGGTCAAGCAAATCTTGCACTATGTGAAAGGCATTATTAATCTTGGCTGCACGTACAGAAAGGGAAATGAAAGATTGATCCTTCATGGATACTCAGATAGCGACATGGCAGGTGATGTGGATGACCGGAAAAGCACAACGGGTATGATAATCTACCTTGGCCCAAATCCTATCAGCTGGAATTCTCAGAAGCAAAAGGTGGTTGCGTTGTCTTCATGCGAGGCAGAATACATAGCGGCAAGCATGGCGGCTTGCCAAGCAGTGTGGCTGAGAAGACTCCTAACTGATCTTGCAAAGCGGGAGGTGCAGAAGGTGTCATTAAAGATCGACAACTAAGCTGCAATCTCATTGTGCAAAAATCCTGTTCATCATGAGAGGAGCAAGCACATCGATACCCGGTTCCACCACATCCAGGAGTGCATTGAGAAAGGGATGATCGAAGTTCAGCACGTGAGCACGAAGGACCAGCTTGCCGACATTCTCACGAAGTCCCTCGGTCGACAGAAGTTCATCGAGATGAGGAACAAAGTCGGAGTACATGAGATCCAGTCAAGCAACAAGGTTAAGGAGGTGAATGTAGAAGTTAACCACGTTGCCTCAATACACGTAGGATTAGGAAAAGGAGTAAGTACGAGTCCTGGTAGTATTAGGATTCCTAGTCCTGGTCTATTTCCATAGTCCCTTATGGCCGTGTATAAAAAGCACCCCAGGGGTGCTCCTTGTAACCAGAACAACGAAAAGCAATATTAAGAAAAGCCAGGAGCGACACGCCCCTGTGGCTATCACCAAAATCTTCCAATCAGTTTCTTCGTCTATGTTCGCAAGTTCTGCCGAGACGATCGTTCGATCAAGCTAGCTAGCTCAGGTCCAGTTCACGTATACGTCTACGTGTACGTGCTTGTGTGTTCAGCTTGAGAATCAATCAAGCCACATCTAGCTAGCTTTACACTTCGTGTGCATAGTTCCTGGGTGGATTGATCTAGGATCAAAAGCCAACAGATATATAATCCTATTCGATTATACCATTTGATGTAATGCTAAGAAGCGCGCATGGAGCCGGCTCTTTCTTTTCTGAAAGCAAATAACACCAGGATCATCTTCAATAAGAAATGCACACAGCAATCATGCCCCAGTTGATAAATAATGAAGGAGTACTCGGAATATTAAAAAAAAACTTGACTCAGAGAGCATTGTATTGTCCCTTTTGAACATAAATGAAGCAAACTAACATGGGCTCTTTAACCTGCCCCACAAAAACTGCACTATAATTCTTGAGATGGGTTGAAAGAAGGCAAGTAACCTGCAACCAAATAAGAGGATGACATATTTGCTAGTGTGAGGCCTGAGCCGAAAACTAAGTTGCGCTCTTACCTGCCCCTATTCTGTACATAATGGAAAAGATGTCCAACCGGGCGCATATTCAAAAAATCTACAGCTCCTTGAAAGAAGGCCCTTCTCCATAGTAACCAAGCAAGCTCATGAAGTTCTTGTGATTTAATTTGAACAAGCCTATTATGTGGAAGTAAAACTATTCTAATAACTCTATGGAGCTGCAAAGATATAATCCAGAACAATGATGAGATACGGTGACAATTCTGGTACAGAGCATAATGTTCATGAGATACGTACAGTGAAAATTATGGTATGGTAATGGCCAATCAGGATCCCTGGTCTTTAACATATACGTAATATCCAAACTTTCAATTACTATGGAATGATGCATATGTGTATGTCATTAGCTGCACGTATAGTATAGTCCTCCATTTGAGAACACTTGTCCTTTTACCCTCTCAAGTTTTAGTTAATTAATTAATCACATATAATTGTCAGTTTATACACATACATGCATCGATCAATCCCTGCTTGCATGCATTAGGCAGATAGAAGTATGTGAACATACTCTAGGACATGATGTTGTGCTTCTGGCAGGAGGGATTCCTGGAGCCGGCGAGCAGCTATGGCAAGCTCCTCTGTCGTCGCCTTCTCACCTCCTCCCCATACACATACACTTCTTCCTTGAGCAGCAGCAAGACCAGCTCCTGCTTCATATTCTCTATTACACCCACGCCTGAACGGTTACCTATTGCCTGCACAAACACACTTCCTTAATTCCTTCGTAACTAATTAAGGCAAGCAGTCCAAATTGTACGATTTTGGTAGAGAGTAGAGCGGTGGTGCACATTCCCTGTTAGCATTGGATTCTCCTAGACCTCACAATCTCCCAAAACTTAGCTTCAGAGCTCCACGAGCATTGTTCAGTTAATTAACATGAATCGCGTGCTCTGTTGGTAGCTGTTTAACCACTTCTGTACTCTGTGTTAACCAGCAACTTGTGTAGATAGATCAAATTGCATGCATGTGCGTACTGTTTTGCATGACACGAGTTGATTGTTCCTAGAAAACATTAGTTAACAAGTTGCATGCTAATCTGATTGTCTTTAACCATGCTGCTCTGCTAAATTCATGTCCTAAGTCATGTATGCTCATACTCTTACAGTAGGCAAATCTCAATCCTATGCCCATGCGTACAAGCTAGCTCTAGGAATCATAATAAATTAATGGCACTTATGTGAAGAACAAAAGGCACAAATCATAAACTTAACTAACATTTGGCATCTCGTACTATTCAGAAAACATACAGTGCTCCACCTGAAAGCTGTCGTCCTCCCTGTCAAACATGATAATGTTGCGCATGCATTGCGTGTACAAGTAGGAGTTCACCACCGTTGGAAGTAGTTAGTTGGATAAGTATTTTGTAATCTTTATCTTCTTATCTCTAGCTTTTCTTCCTTCCCAAGATGTAATCTCCTAACCAACTTGTACGCGTATTTGGGCTCGCAACCCCTCTATATAACACGCAACACGTCTGCCAGGATAGGCAAGACGTTTACCGCAATCGCACATGGTATATAGAGCTATCTTTTTCCCAAAACCCTAGCTACCCATCTCCACCAAAGTGCGCAGCATGTCTTCCTCCACCTCCTCCTCCTCCCAGCCAAACCTCAGCAGCGGAGTCACGAAGAAACTCTCCCGCACCAACTACATCCTCTGGCGGACCCAGATCACGCCACAGCTGCGGGGCGCCGGTGTCTACCACTACGTCGACGGTACGTCGACCGAGCCGGCCAAAACCCACGTCACCAAAGATGCCGCTGGGAAAGAAACCGAGGGGCCGAATCCTCTCCATCCGCTCTGGGTGAAGGATGATCAGCAGGTCCTTGGATATCTACTCCAACACCTGTCCAAGGAGGTGCTCGTCACGATGACCGCGATCACCACGGCGCG
This sequence comes from Triticum monococcum, assembly GCA_034509565.1. Classification (NCBI taxonomy): domain Eukaryota; kingdom Viridiplantae; phylum Streptophyta; class Magnoliopsida; order Poales; family Poaceae; genus Triticum; species Triticum monococcum. The sequence continues at coordinate 618,734,812 of CM067846.1, forward strand.
GGAACTCTGGGTGGCGCTGGCGAGCATGTTCTCATCGCAGTCCCTCAGCCGCGTCAACAACATTCGCACGGCGCTGATCAACGCGCAGAAGGGCAACCAATCGGTGTCCTCCTTCTTCGCCGCCATGAGGGGGCTTGCTGATGAGCTCGCCGCGGCGGGAAAACCAATCCAAGACGACGAGCTCATATCCTACATCATCCACGGGCTGGACCAAGACTATCAGCCCCTTGTCTCCGCCTTGGACGCCCGCGTCACTCCGGTAACCCTTGATGAACTTTTCGCTATGCTTAGTAACTTTGATCAGCGCATGGCGCAGTTTCACGGCTCCGGCGGCGGCGGCTTCAAGTCCTCGGCCAACTCTGTCTCCAGAGGCCGCGGTGGCGGCTCTCGCTCTCGTTCCTCCTCTCGTGGCAAGGGGAGGTCCAGTGGCGGTGGTGGCGGCGGCTACTCCAACAACACTCGCGGCGGCGGACGCTCTGGCAGCTCAAAAGGGCGCCGCGGCGGCGGCTCCAACAGATCGCGTCCGGATCTCCCTCGCTGCCAAATTTGTGGCAAACCTGGTCACACGGCGAGGGACTGTTGGTACCGATACGAAGATGATGATGGTGATTCCTCACAAGACGAAGAAAAAGTTGCTGCGTTCGAGGGCTCTACCCTTATTTCTTTTTGATCAAGGATCAGGCCACGAGGAAAGTGCTTTATCGAGGTAGATGCGTTCGAGGGCTCTACCCTTTGATTCCGGAGTTCAAAAGATTTAATAAACAAGCTTGTGGTGCTATCAAGCTTTCGTCCACACGGTGGCACGATCGTCTAGGACATGCCTCTTTTTCTCTAGTTGAAAAGTTACTTAGGAAAAATAAGCTCCCGTTTGTTGGTGAGAGAAATATTGAAACTATTTGTGATTCATGTCAGTGTGCTAAAAGTCATCAATTACCATATCCCATATCTACTAGTGTCTCCACTAAGCCTTTGCAACTGATTTTCTCTGATGTGTGGGGGCCTGCTCCCTCCTTTGTTGGTAGACACACCTACTATGTGAGTTTCATCGATGACTATAGCAAGTTCTCATGGATCTATCTTCTTAAAAAAAGGTCCGATGTGTTTCAAGTGTTTAAAAACTTCCAAGCACTTGTTGAAAGGAAGTTTGACAGCAAAATCCTAGCTGTCCAATCCGATTGGGGAGGGGAATACGAGAAACTCAATTCCTTTTTCCAAAACATAGGCATATCCCACCATGTGGCATGCCCACATGCTCACCAAAAAAACGGGTCGACCGAACGCAAGCATAGACACATAGTTGAGGTCGGTTTGTCTCTTCTAGCAGGGGCGTCCATGCCCCTCAAATTTTGGGACGAGGCGTTTCTTACAGCTGTCCATATCATCAACATGCTTCCTAGCCGTGTCATCAATAATGAAACACCTATGGAACGCCTCCTCCATGTCAAACCAGACTACACATCTCTCCGTGTTTTTGGTTGTGCCTGTTGGCCAAATCTCCGTCCGTACAATAGTCGCAAGCTTATGTATAGGTCCAAACAATGTGCATTTCTTGGCTATAGTGCCCAGCACAAAGGCGTCAAGTGCCTTGACATCTCCACCAGACGGGTTTACATCTCACGTGATGTCGTGTTCGATGAGACCAAATTTCCTTTCGCCAGTCTACATCCTAATGCCGGAGCTCTCTTACGCAAGGAAATCTTGCTTTTACCACCTCACCTCTCTGGCTATGATCAAGGGGGCATTAATAATTGTGATGATCATATGACTAACCCTAACCCTACTACTAATAGCCTTTATGAGTCTTGTGGTGATGCAGGAAGAATTCGTGAAGAAATCATCGAAAATAGCGAAGAAAATACGGCAGCAGATCCGTATTTTATGTGCCCTGAGCTGGGGAGCAAATCTCCCTTGGGATCTGCCCAGGAGCTGCCGTGCAGCGAATCCACCTTGGGATCGGTGCCCGCAGCGATCCTGCCGCGACAGCTCCGACAGCTGCAAGTGGGCACGCTGAGCTGCCCGCGTCAGCCACGCGGCAGAATCCGGATGGCCGCGACGACTCCCCTCGTCCACACCAATCACCGTCCAGCAGATGGCAGGCTGGTGCTGGCCTGGGCCGTGCGTGGCCTGAGGCCCAACCAGTCATCTACAAGCGGCGGGCAGTGACTCGCCAGGCTGAGGCGGGGACAGATCCGGACGAGGCCGGGCCCAGGCAATCACGAGGCAATGATAACGCGGCTCGGCCCAGATCCTCTGTGGCTAGTTTGCCGCTTGCGCCGCAGCGGACGACCGCAGAAGATCCCGACCAACCTGACGTCGCCGACACTACCGGTTCTGGAGCCGTGTCAGGATCCTCCTTGGGATCGGGGGGAGATCAGCCAGATACAGGCGTGGGATCCTCTGTGACGGGGCTCTCTGTAGCGGCTCCTGCTACTGCTCCACGCCACACACGGCTACAGCAAGGCAAAATTAAACCTGTTGATTATAAACATATTACAAAACATGGGATGATTTGTACAACAGGTGAACCAGGAGAACCTAACACTCTTGAAGAAGCACTTGGTGATGCTAATTGGAGAAAGGCAATGAATGATGAAATTGTGGCACTAAGGAAAAATAAAACATGGCACTTGGTCCCTTCAAGAAAAGGTAAAAATCTTATTGACTGTAAGTGGGTCTTTAGAATAAAAAGAAAAGCTGATGGAACCATTGATCGTTATAAAGCTAGACTCGTTGCAAAGGGGTTCAAACAAAGGTATGGTATTGACTATGAGGACACATTTAGTCCAGTTGTTAAAGCTGCTACCATACGCCTTGTCTTGTCCATTGCTGTGTCTAGGGGATGGAGTTTACGACAGCTAGACGTTTAGAACGCGTTCCTCCATGGTGTTCTAGAAGAAGAGGTTTACATGAAACAACCTCCTGGGTTTGTAAATGCACAGGCACCACTTCATGTGTGCAAACTTGACAATGCGTTGTATGGACTGAAACATGCCCCAAGAGCATGGTATTCTCGCCTCAGTAAAAAGATGCAAACACTTGGTTTTGTTCCTTCAAAGTTTGACACTTCGTTATTTATCTATAACAAGTCAAGAATATCCATATTTGTCCTTATTTATGTTGATGATATAATTGTAAGAAGTTCATCTGATGAAGCAATAACAGCACTGTTGAAGGATTTAAGTGCAGAGTTTGCTTTAAAGGATCTAGGAGATCTACACTACTTTCTTGGTATTGAGGTCAAGCAACACAAGGATGGTCTACACCTCTCTCAAGAAAAGTATGCAACAGACTTGGTAAAAAAAGGCTGGTTTGCAAAATTGTAAGTCTGCACCTACTCCTTTGTCTAGCACAGAAAAATTGTCTCTTGTTGAAGGAGAGCCTCTGAATTCAGAAAATAGTATAAAATACAGGAGCCTGGTAGGTGCACTTCAATACTTAACATTGACTAGACCAGATATTTCTTTTGCTGTCAATAAAGTATGTCAGTTTCTTCATGCACCTACCACTGTTCACATGACTGTTGCAAAACATATAGTAAGATATGTGAAAAATACGTTGAACATTGGTCTAAACTTCAGCAAGTCATCTTCTGCACTTGTCAGTGCCTTTTCTGACTCAGACTGGGCCGGGTGTCTAGATGATAGACGCTCGGCTGGTGGTTTTGCGGTATTCTTTGGACCAAATTTGATATCTTGGAGTGCAAGAAAGCAAACCACAGTTTCAAGATCCAGTATAGAGGCAGAATACAAAGCATTGGCTAATGCAACAGCAGAGATCATATGGGTGCAGTCAATTTTAAAGGAACTAGGTATAAAAAGCACTAGAGCTCCATGTTTGTGGTGTGATAATCTAGGTGCTACCTATTTGTCAGCAAATCCAGTCTTTCATGCTAGGACCAAGCATATTGAAATTGACTTTCACTTTGTTCGAGAAAGAGTTGCAAACAAGCTTCTGGATATTCGGTTTATTCATTCTCAAGACCAAGTTGCTGATGGCTTTACCAAAGCTCTACCTACAAGAAGTTTTGAAGACTTCAAGCATAATCTCAACCTAATGAAGTTGTGATTAAGGGAGGGTGTCAAACATGATAATGTTGCGCATGCATTGCGTGTACAAGTAGGAGTTCACCACCGTTGGAAGTAGTTAGTTGGATAAGTATTTTGTAATCTTTATCTTCTTATCTCTAGCTTTTCTTCCTTCCCAAGATGTAATCTCCTAACCAACTTGTACGCGTATTTGGGTTCGCAACCCCTCTATATAACACGCAACACGTCTGCCAGGATAGGCAAGACGTTTACCGCAATCGCACACTCCCCTGAGCAATCCACCTTGAGCATTTGTACAAACACCTAGTGCTCGCATCTGCAATCTCAAAGGCAAAACGAGAGAGAGAGAGAGAGAGAGATTTTGAAGGGGACGTACATGCACAATTGGGTATCAAGGATGTCTATGAATCGGACATAAAGCCTTTATATATTGGCGGAGCATGGCGTAAAAAAAGCACAATGAACAAAACAAGTAACATGTTTTTCTTACCTTAGTTGTCATGGTGCTGGATTAGCTAATGCTCCAGATCTGGCCTCCAGCATCATCTCTCGCACCTACCACCCTGCGAGCCACCACCACCACCATATCATTCCGGTCGGCCGGCGCGCAAGAGGAGAACGAGCCTTGCGCGGCATAGAGGGTTGGGTGAACGCGATGCTCTGCGTGAAGACGACGACATGAGAAGACCTTCATAGGAGAAGAGAAAGGGTCACGGCGGAGAAGGAGGCGGTGGGTCTGCCGAGGGAGGGGGAGGATGGAGGAGGACCGCTGTGGTGGCTATGGGGATTGGGGAGAGGAAAGAGGGGACGACGCGTTCACCCATCATCGCGGCTGTAGCACGCACGTTGCAGGATGGGCGCATTGCGCCAAAGCGCTCCGGATGACGCAATCAATAGGCAACCCGCCGACGTGTGGGACCAACCTCCAATCTGGGCCACCCGTCTAGTGGGCAGAGGTAGGGGCGGGTGTACAATCATCAGTCCATCCCGCCCACTAACCGAGGAAGACGCTGCCCATGAGACTGCTTACAGTGGAAAGTAACATAGAGTAGTAACTTGCCGATGTTACTAATCTATATTATTATCTCCATAGTGGGTAGTAACATATGAGTGGTATCATGAAAAAGTTCATTTATTAGGCTATAGACTCATTATACTTTGAAATGTGTGATGTTACAGTAACTAGCTAAGTTACCATAAACCGCTCCCTCCTTATTAATTAGCTGCCACATAAGCAATCTTGTATTGAAATGTGTGATATTATTCCCATTATGACTAGTCTGACGCAGGCAGCGCGCTAGAAGCGACCCGCAAAGAGCGGTTGACCCCAGAAAGTTCTAACATACACCGCGGGACGTGCAGCCAGTGCAACTGATGAGCGGGACCAGGAATAATACCGGCCCACACGTCATTAGTACAGCACAGGGGCGGGCGCAAAAACTAAGTGCATAAGCGTCGCCCAACCCCTCTGCAGCTTGCCCACTACCCACGACACGGCCTGCGCGTGCCACAGCAGGATTGGTTCACGCTAGAAAATCTCACCCACCCTATCGAAGGCCTTGCTAAGCCCATCAGTCATCGCCCAGCACAAAGAAACGTTCAGTTAAAAAACACAGTCAAAATCAAACGGCAGAGCTGCAGCGTTGACGCGACCAGGCAGCATCGAATGGCAAACAACAAGGCAAAATCGGGGGACGCTCGCGAGGGCGGGTCGCCTAGAAGCCTTATAGGTTAAAATCTGTCTAAGTTTCCTTAAGTTGGGGTGTTTCTTCTTCTATGGACTTTATTGTCCCTATAAGGGCATATCCAACGTTGATTCCTAAATTTCTTTCTGCATCCATCCACGGACAGGCGGGGACCAGTCCACGAATACAGGTACGGGAGCCGGTCATCCGATGCTATCCGCATACAATTCAAAAAACTTTTAAAATAACCGGACGAATTACATGCAAACTAGATGATTTTCATTCAAACCGAAAGAAAAACATTTATATTTTGGACATATTTTAGCTAAACTATACCACACTAGGCTAAACCTAGTGTAAAATGCTGGCCACAGCGGATCTCTAGAACCACAACATGTCTTCCCCATCTTCGGTAGCCGCTCGCCAGAATCTTGGGAGCCCTGGAGGGATATGCTTCAGTGAGAGGGGAAGAACAACCTCCGTCTTGTTCGGCAGTGCCGCTCATTGTAGTGACACCGGAGAGATATGCTTCAGCCGGAGCGGATGGCTGGCCTCCGCTTCCGTGAAGCACATACTAGGGTTGGTTTTGGGGGCGAGGGGCGACGGTTGCCAACGGAGCGGGCAAGACACCTGAGGGAGTCCTGGATTAGGGGGTCTCCGGACAGCCGGATTATCTCCATTGGCCGGACTGTTAGACTATGAAGATACGGGATTGAAGACTTCGTCTCGTGTCCGAAGGGGACTCTACTTGGCGTGGAAGGCAAGCTAGGCAATATGGATATGTATGTCTCCTCCTTTGTAACCGACCTTGTGTAACCCTAACCTCTCCGGTGTCTATATAAACCGGAGGGTTTTAGTCTGTAGGACGAACAACAATCATACCATAGGCTAGCTTCTAGGGTTTAGCCTCTCTTATCTCGTGGTAGATCTACTCTTGTACTACCCATATCATCAATATTAATCAAGCGGAACGTAGGGTTTTATCTCCATCAAGAGGGCCCGAACCTGGGTAAAACATTGTGTCCCCTGCCTCATGTTACCATCCGGCCTAGACGCACAGTTCGGGACCCCCTACCCGAGATCCGCCGGTTTTGACACCGACATTGGTGCTTTCATTGAGAGTTCCTCTATGTCGTCGCCGTTAGGCTTGATGGCTCCTAGTATCATCGATGGCGATGCAGTCCAGGGTGAGACTTTTCTCCCCGGACAGATCTTCGTATTCGGCGGCTTTACACTGCGGGCCAATTCACTTGGCCATCTGGAGCAGATTGAAAGTTACGCCCCTGGCCACCAGGTCAGGTTTGGAAGCTTAAACTACACGGCCGATATCCGCAGAGACTTGATCTTCGACGGATTCGAGCCTCCGCCTTGTGCGTCACGCGGTCACGATGAGTGCGGTTTAGCGCTACCATCGGATAGTGTTCAAGAGATCGCACAGGCAGCCGCTCTGACCCTCAATTCGGAGCCAGATGCGCCTTCCGCGGACGGGTGGATGGACCCCGCCACGGAGGCCTTACCCTCAGCGGCGATCGAGCCAAACATCGACCTTACCTTGCATGAGAGCCGTGTTGTTAAACTGCCGGATCCTTCTCCGGCCACGGACTTCGAACCGCCTGCGCCCGTTCCTATTGAATCCGATTGGGCGCCGATCATGGAGTTTACGTCCGCGGATATTTTTCAACACTCGCCCTTTGGCGACATACTGAACTCATTAAGGTCTCTCTCTCCTTGTCAGGAGGATCCTGGCCGAACTATGTCCGGCAGGACTAGGATGCGGACGACGAAGAAATTCGAGGCCCACCCACCACCCACTTAGTAGCCACTGTCGATGACTTAACCGACATGCTCGACTTCGACTCCGAAGACATCGACGGTATGGACGACGATACGGGAGGCGAAGAGGAACCACCGCCCACAGGGCACTGGACACCCACCTCATCATACGATATATACATGGTGGATACACCCAAAGAAGGCAATGGCGACGAGATAGTGGAGGATGACCCCTTCAAGAAGCAACCCAAGCGCCGACATCAGCGGCGCCGCTCTAAGTCCCGCCAAAGCAAAAGTGGTGATAGGGGGACAGGAGATAATAATACTCTGGATAGTGCCGAAGACAACAACAATCCCCTCCAGCAAGATTTAGAACAGGGGAATGGGGGAGCCAGTCCTCCTGAGAGAGCGGCAGATGGGGCATAGGAGGATGATAATTACATGCCCCCCTCCGAAGATGAGGCAAGCCTCGGCGATGACGAATTCGCTGTGCCAGAGGATCCCGTCGAACAAGAGCGCTTCAAACGCCGGCTTATAGCCATGGCAAATAGCCTTAAGAAAAAGCACCAGCTTCAAGCTGATCAGGATCTGCTAGCTGACAGATGGACTGAAGTCCTAGCGGCCGAGGAATATAAACTCGAGCTCCCCTCCAAGAGTTACCCAAAGTGCAGGTTGCTACCTCGACTGGAGGAAGAAGCATATGATATGGCTGATCGGCCACCTCGTGGCCGCGATAGAGAGGCATTCCAGCCAAAAACTCAGCCTCCACCCCGACGCCATTCAAATAAAAAGGCATGGGGAGATACGCCAGACCTGCGAGACATATTGGAGGACAAAGCAAAGCATGCAAGATCGATCTACGGATCGCGCGGGTGCCCCACGACACGAGACGATAACCGTCACACCGGATACAGTAAATCCGGCCGGGCCGAACATAGCAGACAAAGCTCATTTGAGCTACGTCGTGATATAGCCTAGTACAGAGGCGCCGCACACCCACTATGCTTCACAGATGAAGTAATGGATCATCAAATCCCAGAGGGTTTCAAATCCGTAAACATTGAATCATACGATGGCACAACAGATCCTGCGGTATGGATCAAGGACTATCTCCTTCATATCCACATGGCCCGTGGCGATGATCTACATGCCATCAAATACCTCCCACTCAAGCTTAAAGGACCAGCTCGGCATTGGCTTAACAGCCTGCCAGCAGAATCAATTGTTTGTTGGGAGGACCTGGAAGGCGCATTCCTCTATAATTTCCAGGGCACTTATGTGCGACCACCAGACGTCGATGACCTAAGCCACATAATTCAGCAGCCAGAAGAATCTGCCAGACAATTTTGGACATGGTTCCTAACCAAGAAAAATCAAATCGTCGACTGTCCGGACGCAGAGGCCCTAGCAGCCTTCAAGCATAACATCCGTGACGAGTGGCTTGCCCGGCACCTTGGATAGGAAAAGCCGAAATCTATGGCAGCCCTCACGACACTCATGACTCGCTTTTGCGCGGGAGAAGACAGCTGGTTGGCTCGTAGCAATAACATGACCAAGAGCCCTGGTAATTCGGATACCAAGGATAGCAATGGCAGGTCGCGTCGCAACAAGCACAAGCGCCACATCAACAGCGACAACGCTGAAGATACGACAGTTAATGCCGGATTCAGAGGCTCTAAGCCCGGCCAGCGGAAAAAGCCATTTAAGAGGAACACTTCGGGCCCGTCCAGTTTGGACCGTATACTCGATCGCTCGTGCCAGATACATGGCACGCCCGAAAAACCAGCCAATCACACCAACAGGGATTGTTGGGTGTTCAAGCAGGCCGACAAGTTAAATGCCGCAAACAGAGACAAGGGGCTGCACAGTGACGAGGACGAAGAGCCTCGGCCGCCGAACAATAGTGGATAGAAGGGCTTCCCCCCACAAGTGCGGACGGTGAACATGATATACGCAACCCACATCCCCAAAAGGGAGCGGAAGCATGCACTCAGGGACGTATACGCGTTGGAGCCAGTCGCCCCAAAGTTCAACCCATGGTCCTCCTGCCCGATCACTTTTGATCGAAGGGACCACCCCACTAGCATCCGCCATGGCGGATTCGCCGCATTGGTTCTAGACCCAACCATTGACGGATTTCACCTCACTAGAGTCCTTATGGACGGCGGCAGCAGCTTAACCTGCTTTATCAGGATACGGTGCGGAAAATGGGCATAGATCCCTCAAGGATTAAACCCATAAAAACAACCTTTAAAGGCGTTATACCAGGTGTAGAGGCCAACTGTACAGACTCAATTACACTTGAAGTGGTCTTTGGATCCCCGGATAATTTCCGAAGCGAGGAGTTAATCTTCGACATAGTCCTGTTCCGCAGTGGCTATCACGCACTGCTCGGACGAACCGCATTTGCAAAGTTCAATGCGGTGCCGCACTACGCATATCTCAAGCTCAAGATGCCAGGCCCTCGAGGAGTCATTACGGTCAATGGAAACACCGAATGCTCTATCCGAACGGAGGAGCACACGACGGCCCTCGCAACGGAAGTACAAAGCAGCCTCTCAAGGCAATTCTCCAGTCCGGCTATTAAACGTCCGGACACCGTCAAGCGCGCCCGGAGTAACCTACAACAAGACCACCTGGCATGTTCCGAGCAAGCATAGCAATACGGCCCCAACCCCAGCCCTCGCAAAACTGTGAAATCAATACTACACGTACATAACTATGCTCTGAAAATACCATAGGCATAGGGGGAGGGGCACGACCACGGCACGCCCAAAAATGCGGCTAAACCGCACTAGGGGCTCCCGATTTTGTCATTATTTCCTACTTTCAGGACTCCACTCTTCGGAAGGCATGTCCGGCAGTAGAACCGCCGAACACACGATGCAACAACCAAGGTGGCAGAAAGCTACGTCGAATTCCCAGGTGGTCTCTATAACGAGCAAAATACCTGTCTTACATACCGTCTCGCAACTCGCCCTGGAGGGGGACATGTCAAATAGTCCCATCTCTTGCTTATCGCACTATTTGTATCGTTCCGCTTTCACAGCAGCCTTTTAAAATAAACAATGCTTAGCTTCAGCTTATTATTGCATTCTCTATTCATTTCTTTTTTCAATACATATGTTCAGTTATGACATTTAGCACCCGTACACTTTGGTACGGTCCATACGCCAGGGGCTCAAGCACCCCACAATATGGTGTGAAAAGTCCGAACACTTTCACAAGTGCGGCACCCCGAACTTATAGCATTATATGCATCAGCTCCGAATCATGTCTTTGGTCAAATGTTGGGTTTGCCCGGCTCCTATGTTTTGGTACCTTACGTTCCGCTCTATCGGCTAAGGTAGCGCTAGGAGAACTACTGCGATTGTGCCCCAGTTCTGCCAGGCTTAGCACCTCAGTAGAGAAAGCTAAAACTGACTGTCATGATAAGGCGAGAGACTGGTCGCTGTTCGGCGAGGTTTTCGAGTTCCAAAAGACTTATGCTGCTTAGGGCGAGGGGCCGGCCCTGTCCGGCTTAAAGGCGTGTATCGCGCCCCGAATTCGGCCTTCCGAATACCAGGGGCTTCGCTAAAATTTAAAATTATAGAATTCTAGGGCTAAGTGAGAGTGATAAAGCATTATTAGTATGGTTGCCTTGTTCGTTGTGCTGAGCACCTCCCTCGAAGGATCCAAACATGGGAACAAGAGTGCTCAGGTTTATCCCGAACACCCCAGCACTCGTGGCATGGGGGCAGAAGTCGAAGACTAGCCATCTCTCAGATTGGATAAACGGCCAAACAGAAGGTAATATTTTAAATTCACACAAGCGTTGCATAGCGCATATGAAACAAGTTTTCATCATACAGGATCATACGAGCAAGTTTATTCAAATATTACATCCTTTGAACAATCGGCCGCCACAAGACGGGCACCCTTCAGGACACCCTCATAATAAATTTCGGGGGTGCGATGCTCCTTGCCCTGCGGCGGCCCTTCCTTGATCAGCTTCACGGCGTCTAGCTTGGCCCACTACACCTTCACACGGGCGAAAGCCCGGCGTGCACCTTCGATGCAGACGGACCGCTTGACGACCTCCAGCCGTGGGCAGGCATCTACAAGCCGCCTCACCAGGCCGAAGTAGCTGTTCGGAAGGGCGTCGCCAGGCCACAACCGGACTATAAGGCCCTTCATGGCCTGTTCGGCCGCTTTGTGTAGCTCGACCAGCTGCTTTAGTTGGTCGCTCAGAGGCACCGGGTGTTCGGTCCCAGTATACTGAGACCAGAACAGCTTCTCCGTTGAGCTTCCCTCCTCGGCCTGGTAAAATTGTGCAGCATCCGACACGTTGCAGGGCAAATCTAGGAATGCTCCTAGAGAGCTCCGAATCCGGATAAGTAATCGGTAATTTACTTTTACATGCTTGCTCTGCATATAGAATGCCTTACCCGCCGTTATCTTCTTCATTGCGTCGATCTCCTGGATGGCCTTTTGGGCTTCGGTCTTGGCACTTTTTGCGCCCTCGAGGGCCGCGGCAAGCTCAGATTCTCGCATCTTCGAGTCAAGCTCCAACGCCTCGTGCTTCGTCATGAGAGCCTGGAGCTCTTGCTGCACCTCGCCCAAACAGTGATCCGGACTTCCGCAGTCAGTGCGGCGGACGCCAGCAGCGAAGCTTGCATATGAATATTGACATACTTATATTAGACTCCCGCGATATTATTTGATCCTCTGTCCGGCTTTTCTTTGTGAACACCGAACAAAGCATCAGGGGCTACTGTCTATGCGGTAATATTTTTCCTATATTTTAAAACACTTACCTCAAAGCCTGTTAGAAGGCTGGCACAGGCTTCAGTCAATCCGCTCTTGGCGGACTGAACCTTCTGGACCACCGCACTCATAATAGTACGGTGCTCCTCGTCGATGGAAGCACTGCGAAGCGCTTCCAGCAGATTGTTCGGCGCCTCTGGATGGACAGAGGTCACCGGCACAGGCGTATTGCCCCTCTTAGAAGGAGGCCGCTTGCCCGAGCCCGGAACCATTGGAGGTTCCGGCGCGGTGTTCGGCTGAGGGCCGAACCCAGAGCTCTCAGGGGCCCCGTCCCCTCGGCTCCCGGAGTCCGGAAGGTCGCCTTGAGGCGCCTCCGGGACTGTCTCCCCTAGACCCGGTGCCTCTTGAGACAACACCTCGGCATCGTCAGCAGGATGAGGGGAGGTGGCGGTCGGTACTGGATCGCTTTCCATGTCCGACGAGCCCAGGGAGCCGTTCGATGATACATTGATACTGGCTCGTGGCGGCCTGCATAATTATGTTCGGCGTTAGGGAAAATAGTGCGACAAAGGAATGCTATGAGTTACTCTGGTATCTGAATACTTACGATCTCCCTAGGGGGCTTGGCCCTCGGCAACCACTCGTCTTCGCCTTCGTCGGCGACGGTGGAATTGTCCGGAAGGAGAGTCCTTCCGTTCTTGGACCCTTCGCCCCCCCCCCCAGTTGGGGCGGCCTTCCTCTTCTTATCTCCCCTAGCTGGAGGGGGAGCATCTTCCTCTTCTTCCTCGTCTTCGGGGGAGGAGTGCACCGCAGAGTCATCGGATGGTGAGTCCGATGACGCCTGGCGTCGGGAACTCTTTCCGGTTCCCTTGGCCTTCTTGGTCTTCTCCGGCACCGTATAAGGAGCTGGAGTCAGCATCTTCGCCAGAAGAGCGTCCGCTAGGCCTTCGGGCAAAGGAGCCGGACAGTCGATCTGTCCGGCCGTCTCCTGCCAGTCCTGTCAAAGGTACGGGAATTTAGATCTCGCATGGAGTCAATCTATAAAAAATAAGTATCCTATGAAAGTTAAAGCAGCTTACCGCACTGCCTTGGCGCTTCGCGCTGAATCCGCGATCCTCAGTAATGGGAGGGGGGACCTCGGCGCTTTTGAACAGCACCCTCCAGGCATCTTCGTGAGTTGTGTCGAAGGGCCTGTTCAGAGTTCGGTGCTGCGCCGGGTCGAACTCCCACATGTTGAAGTCCCGTAGTTGCCACGGGAGGATCCGGCGGTGGAGCATGACCTGGACCATGTTGACGAGTTTGAGCTTCTTGTTCACCATGTTTTGAATACATGTTTGGAGTCCGGTCAGCTCTCTCGAACTACCCCAGGATAGGCCCTTCTCATTCCAGGAGGTGAGCCATGTGGGGATGCCAGATCGGAACTCGGGGGCCGCTGCCCATGCAGGGTCACGCGGCTCAGTGATGTAGAACCACCCCGATTGCCACCCCTTTATGGTTTCCACAAAGGAGCCCTCGAGCCATGTAACGTTGGGCATCTTGCCCACCATGGCGCCTTCGCACTCCGCCTGGCGGCCGCGCACAACCTTCAGCTTGACATTGAAGGTCTTCAGCCATAAACCGAAGTGGGGCTTGCTGCGGAGGAAGGCCTCGCACACAACGATAAACGCCGAGATGTTTAGGATGAAGTTCGGGGCCAGATCGTGGAAATCTAGGTCATAATAGAACATGATCCCCCGGACGAATGGGTGGAGAGGGAATCCTAGTCCGCGGAGGAAATGGGTAAGGAACGCTACCCTCTCATGGGGCCCGAGGGTGGGGATGTGCTGCCCCTCATCTGGGAGCCGGTGCGCGATGTCGTCGGGCAGGTATTCGGCTCTCCTCAGCTTCTTGATGTCTCCCTCCGTGACGGAGGAGACCATCCACCTGCCTCCCGCTCCGGACATGGTGGGGGAAGGTTGAGGTGGGAAGTGCGGACTTGGGCACTAGAGCTCGAGTGTGCGAAAATGGATGAGCAAAGGAGGAAGAAGGCATGGATGAAAAGGTGAATCCTTATCCCTTTATATGGGCGGACAAAACTATGCGCCCCCCACTAGCCTGGTAAAACTCGCTTATCCCCCAAGCGTCGTAATCGATGGCGCGGTTGGGTTACCCACACCCGTATTGATGAGAATCCCGTAATAAGGGGACACGATCTCTGCTTTGACAAGACGTGTCAAAAAACTGCCTCGCATTATGTGTGGGGCTAGTTAAAGGAAACGGTTCGAATAATCACTGAGCCATGACATAACGTCATGCTGCCAAAACAAGTCAGCAAATTAGATTTGCGAAAATATTATTCTCTCTACGGTGGTATGTGGAACTTATTTTGCTGGGTCGGACACTATCCTTGTATTCAAATTCTTCCGTGGTGTATTCGGAGGAGGAACCTGCCTTGCAATACCGAAGACAATACTGCGTGCCGGACTCGTCGTCATTGAAAGCCTGGTTCAGGGGCTACTGAGGGAGTCCTAGATTAGGGGGTCTCCGGACAGCCGGACTATCTCCATTGGCCGGACTGTTAGACTATGAAGATACGGGATTGAAGACTTCGTCTCGTGTCCGGAGGGGACTCTACTTGGCGTGGAAGGCAAGCTAGGCAATATGGATATGTATATGTCCTCCTTTGTAACCGACCTTGTGTAACCCTAACCTCTCCAGTGTCTATATAAACCGGAGGGTTTTAGTCCTTAGGACGAACAACAATCATACCATAGGCTAGCTTCTAGGGTTTAGCCTCTCTGATCTCGTGGTAGATCTACTCTTGTACTACCCATATCATCAATATTAATCAAGCAGGATGTAGGGTTTTACCTCCATCAAGAGGGCCCGGACCTGGGTAAAACATTGTGTCCCCTGCCTCCTGTTACCATCCGGCCTAGACGCACAGTTCGGGACCCCCTACCCGAGATCCGCCGGTTTTGACACCGACAACACCGGTTGTGCACACCGGCAACGCGTCGGCGGTGGCCTTCCTAGGACCCAAGAGGCATCAACCTCTCCGCAAAGCCGGCTTCTTTCTCCCCCACCAAGGCACGGTTCTGTGAATGTTGACGATGAATGGCGCGGCCGCAGGTGCAGGAGGAGCGGTACTGCACTGCCTCGTCCATGGCAGCCACGATGCCCGTGCCACTGTGCTCCCAGCGTGCTAGCCTGGAACAACTCAGCACTCCTCCGTGAGCTGGCTTGGAGCGGCGAGTTGTTGAACCACGCGCCGGCTTGGAGCCTCGCTCGTGGTACTGACGGCCGTTGTTGTGACCATCTCCTTCGAGCTTCTCATCGTGCTTCTTGACGGGCAAACCAACAACAAGGTCTCTGACGCTATATAATTCTCGCAAAAGGAGACACACTCATGCGTGAGATACCCCTGGACGATGCTCCCTTCCGGACGAGACATGTTACGAGTGAATCCTTTCATGACCCCATTCATCCTCTCGAATGGCATCATGCTGTGAAGGAATGTCGGCCCGAGGTCGATGATGTCATCCATGATGTGGACATACAGATGCACCATGACGTCAAAGAAGGCGGGCGGGAAGTACATCTCAAGCTCACATAGTACGACAACGATCTCTTCCTGTAGCCTTCGGAGCTGCTCCACACTTATGGACTTTCGAGATATAATGTCGAAGAAGTTGCAGAGACCAATAAGCGTGTCACAGACGTGCTTCTCCAATATCACGCTAATGGCAACCGGGAGTATCTGCGTCATCATCACATGACAGTCATGAGACTTCATCCCGTTGAACCTTTTCTTCTTAGGGTCTAGAAATCTGCTTACCTTCCCACAGTAACCGGAACTGACTTAGATTCCCATAAGGCACTTGATGAATTGATCGATCTCCTTCGCACTTAAGGTGAAGCAAGAAGGGGGCAATAATTCTCCTCCTTCTAGTTGACTTTTTTGCCCCTTTCCCCCTCCTCTGTCTCTGTCTCCATCTCCTCCATCAACTTTTTACGGTGGAGATCTTTCCTGATCTTCAAATCTTACAAGTCGTTCCTTGCCTTCGACCCATCCTTGGTTTCTCCGGCATGTTCAACAGTGTGCCAAGCAAGATCTTGAGGACATTCTTTGTTATATGCATTGGATCAAGGCAATGAGGTGTGTCATGATTGGGCCAGTACTCCAAGTCCCAGAAAACAGACCTCATTTTCCATACCTTCAGTAGCGGCTTCGGCGCCTTTTTGATCTTTCCCGGCGCGGGCATTGTTCCCAGTTTCTCAACAGCTCATCGATTTCGGCGTCGCTCATCTTACGCGGAGGTCCTCAAAGCTCAGCCAACCCATTGAATAGATCTCCACGCTTTCTCCATTGGTCATCCATCTCGAGCCATCTACGATGCCCCATGTACACGATTTTCCCAAACCCACCATCTTTCGTTGACGTAAGCTGCTGAGACGTTGTATCATCCATGCACCTCGTGCATCCGCGGTATCCATGGCACACCTGGCCTGAGGTGTACCCGTAACCGAGATAGTCGTGCACCGTCGTCATCAGCGCGGCTCTCATATGGAAATATTCTCCTTTGCTAGCATCCCATGTCCATGCCTGTGTTTTCCATAACGTGTCTAGATCCTATTGCAGAAGCCCCATATACAGGTTAATACTATTTATTGGTTGTTTCGGCCCTTGAATCAGCATGCTCATGTGTATGTACTTTGTCTTCATGCACTTCCATGGGGGGAGGTTGTACATCCATACAAACACGGGCCATGTGCTGTGGTTGGTGTTCTGGTTTCGAAACGGATTCATGCCATCGGTACTCGCCAAGCACGATGTTCCTTGGATCTTCTGCAGCAAATACATATGCGGCGTTGAATGCTCTCCACTGGCTACCATCTACGAGGTGTCTCAGCCTTGGATCATCTCCATCGTCGGGCTTCTTCCTCTCCGTGTGCCAGCGCATGAGCTTTGCTTCCTTAGAATCTACGAAATACTAATGCAGACGGGGAGTGATCGGAAAGTACCATAGAATTTTCTGAGGAGCTTTCTTTCCTGCCTTCTTGTATCGAGAAGCATTGCACACTGGACAACTGGTTTTTCCCGCGTGCTCCCCCCGATAAATGATGCAATCGTCGATGCATGCGTGGTACCTAATGTGCGGCAAATCAAAAGGGCAAACCATTTTCTTGGACTCCTCGACACTAGTAGGACACAGGTTCCCCGCGGGAAGAACTTTATTATGTAGAAACTTCAAATGCTTATCGAGGCTTTTGTCTGTCCATTTGTTGTTGGCCTTCTTCTTTAGAAATTCGAGCGTGAAACTCAAGTGGGTCACCTCAGGATCGCAACCGTCATACAATGGAGTCCTCGAGTCTACTTCAAGTTACGCCAGCTTGGCCTCCTCTCTAGAAGCAGCTCTCTCGCTAGTCGTACTCTTGCGAAGGAGGTCTCGAACATGAGGGTCCTGCACGACTGCACTTAGTAGCGTCGAAGACTGCGGCCTGACTGCCGCCTCTTCTCCGCCATGTCCGGACTCTTCTTCGTCGTGTCCGAAATCTTCTCCGCCGCCGTCGTCATTTCCGGACTCTTCCCCGCCGACATGTCCGGCGCCATCGTCTTCTTGTCAATCGGTCATCTCTTCATCTAGCACCATGTCTTTATTCCCTGCCATGTGGACATCCTCCTCATCATCATCTTCTTCACTTATCCACTAAGTATAGCCATCCATGAAACCATTCATCAGCAGGTGCGCCTTCAAAGTGCCACGATCAAAAGGGCCCAAAAGGACTCCTTCCTTGCATCTTGCACACGGACATCTAATCCTAATCTGATTATTTGCATACATGTCCGTCACCACGGATTGCATGTACTGCTCCACCTTCCATCAACTCACCTTCATGACCGACTGCATGGTATAACAAGCAAAAGGGTTATGAAATAAACAATGCATGCTTCAAAGTCATATATATATATATATATATAAACACTATTCTGATCACGGGAACAGAATAATATTCTGATCACAACCTGGACTGCCTGAGTAACGCGCCTGAACTTCTCTTTGTACGTACCCAACCTTCGGGCTATCTTCGCAACCGTGTCTTCTACCGCGAGTTTTTCTGGTTAGTCGTGTTCCATGTGATGTAAGTGTAATCTTCAAACGATTTGTATCAACTAAATACTCATTTTAGATAGGAATCTCGCTCATACGCGGATTTTGCACTCGGGTCATGAAGAACTCGCGTTTTTTTGTGATTTTACTGCCTGAGTTGTTCGACCTGAACTTCCCCCTATGCTGGGTTGAACTTCCCGCAACATTTCCCAAATAAGGCTTGCTATATACCGTTGGAAAGCTATGCACATGAGTATCATGACCCAAGTTAAATTTTTCGCAAAATGTAAGCGGTTTAAGGGCAGTTTTGAAAACCGTTTTTTCCTCACACAAAAAACGTGAATCGTAATTTCGATCGCATTTCTAAACCGTTTATCGGAATGAGGCAAGTAATATGGCGTTGGAAAACTGTTGCAAAACCACTCCTTCCACATGTTAAAAGTTTTCTCTAATTCCCTACGGTTAAAGAGTAATTTGAAAAATCATAAAATTTCACAAACCGAACAGCCGTGTTCGTATTTTCGATGTCATTTCTAAACGGCTAATCCAATTGAGGCAAATGATATGGCGTTGGAAAGCTTATGAAATTGCACTACTTTTTCATGTTGAAAGTTTTTTGTAATTTTAAACGGTTTAAAAGTGATTTATAAAACGGTCCAAGTTACGCCGAGTGTGTATTTTCGAGCTAATTTTTTAACTGTACGTCCGAATGTAGCAAATGATATGGCGTTGGAAAACTTGAGGAAATGTGGAACTTTTTGGTATATATTGTTTCTCCCAATTCCTTACTGTTTTAAGTCAGTTTTGAAAATGGATAAAAACGTATTTTCACCGTAATTTCTACAAACGTTATCGGAATGGGGCAAATAATATACCACTGAAAAGCTACGGAAAATGCGAAACTTTTTCATGTTGATGGTTTTCTCTAATTCCTAGCCGTTTTCAAGTAATTTTTAAAATGGCGAGATCACTCGTTCTGCCTTTATCACGAAACAGATTCTTCGGAAATGCACCGCGTAAAGAACTTGAACTTCTCGGCATGTTTACTTGAACTTCACTATTTTTTTTGCTCGTAGCTCTCCATCCACTCATCGGAATTGAGCAAGTGATATACCAATGGAAAGCTTCTGTAAACACGCAACTTTCCCGTGTTGATCATTTTTTCATACTCGCGACGGTTTTAAAAGTTTTTCTTGTGAAATTCATTCATCGCAGTAGTTGAACTTTCTGTTGTTTTCACGTTGAACTTCTGTGACATATTTTCGTTTGTAATTTTCTCATTCATTCGCTAGTGTTAAACAAATGGTATTTCTTTTGTACAAACCTATCTCACAATATTTTTTAACTTTCTTCGACCGAGAACTTGAACTTACACAAATGATATTCTTGTCGTTTTGAAGTAAATTAGAAAACGACGAGATCATGATTTCTGCCTTCATCGTGAATGGAAACGCACTACGTGAAGTAATTAAACTTCTCGGGCATGTCTGTTTGAACTTCACTCTATTTTTTGACGTGCTGTTTTTTGCACTGCGTGAAGTAGTTGAACTTCTTGGGCATGTCTGTTTGAACTTCGCTTTGTTTCACTTTATTGTATTTTTCTTATATGAAATACACACCATGTAGTACGTGAACTTCCAGTTGTTATCACTTTGAACTTCTCTCTGGTTTGAGAGAATTATGTTAAAACACAAAAAACTACATATTTTTTATGTATTTTGGATATCTAAATACACGGTGAACCTCTCTCACAAGAATTTTTGAACTTTCCCTCGCCGAGCACTTGAACTTCTAGCAACCATTTTTACGTTTATGAGATTGTTTTCAAAAGTGCAAAAAATGGCGTTGTGCTTTTTATTTTTTGAAAAGGTAAATCCTAGGTTTTAATAAACTCCGAACTTCTATGTTATTTCAATTTGAACTTCACCTTTTTATATTTTTGAGTAAAGAATTGTATTCGATTTTTATACGGAAAAAATCAAACATGAAAATACAAGATGAACCTCTCTCGCAAGAATTTTTGAACTTCCTCGGACAGAGCACTTGAACTTCTTTCAACAAACCTTTTAAGCTTTTAACTTTCTATACTTTTATTCTCATTCGAAATGCATTCCTTGCAGTAGTTGAACTTCTCGTTGTTTTCACCTTGAACTTCTTTCAATAGGTAAGAATTTTTTATGGATTTACATTTTTCTTTTTGCTGGTAGATTAAACAATATTTTTTTGTCACATATTTTTTGAACTTTTGCATTTTTTTCTTTGAACTTCCTTCTTTTTATACGCAAAAAGAAAAAAGAACTACCCATAGCACGAAGACACACACAACCATTTTTTGCATGCATGAACACAAGTGTGCTCTGAACTCGATCATGTATGTCATACAAAAAATTCCAGCAAATTAAAATGCACACATAACAATTGAAACACTGCTAGCAACATGTTTTGCAATGTTTAATAGTTGGATCCCGTAAACCATCACTTTTGAGAAACAGGGAAATACAAGGTTTTTATAGTCATCGGACTACTCGGTTATTTCAAATTGACCTTCACATTCGTGCACTGTAATATATTTCCAACATCCAGCACCGACGTGAACCATAAACAAGCATCATTTAATCACTTCAAAAAGAGCAGGCATCAAGAAAGATTGCTGCAGTTAAACAAAAGGAAAATTTATCAGCTACAAGTCTTTTTGTGCTCGCCTGCATACACACAACAATTATCAACTTCCATATAGATGGACTTCAATTTTTCTAACATGAACTTTTGCTGTTTTCGTTGTATATGAACTTCTCCTGTAACCAAAGAGAGAGGATGCAACAAGATAGGGTAAAATGCTACAAAAAAACACACTTTTTTGTTTGAGACATATACATAAACGGCCATCGCGTTTTCTCCAAGTTGACATTTAGAAAATATATGCTGATAGTGATCCTGGAACGTTTGTTTCCTTTCAACTTCCATAGGCATGCATGAGCATGCTGGTTCATTTACATAAACACCTAGCATGAAAAGGATTGCAAACACTCCAGAGATGAGCCTGACATCCATTTTTCTTCCTCTCTCTTTTTGCGTTGTTGATGCTTGCTAAACTAGAGCGTCTTCCGGTCAAAGAAGACAGGCCTGCAGTTCAGACATCAAGTCAATTCTTTCATAAGCAAAATACAGAAACAATTTGGTAGTTACTTTTAGTGCAAATTTGGAGAAGTTCAAATCCTCCAGTAGAGAAGATATTTGTGAAGAAAGAGGGGTCAGGGAGAGGGAGGGAGAGAGGTCAGGGAAGAGATGTAGCAGCAATACTTGCAACATTGGCATATGTCGGCCGTCGCCATGGTCAGAGTTAGGTTGGCGCCGTCATTGAGCAGGTGGCCATCCGTGATGTATTCATGGAGGAGGAGCTACGTTGTCTGGGCGGGTGGTGCAGCAGCGGTGGCCCGGTTGGAGCAAAGGAAAGGAGGTGCTCGTGGGAGGTTGATGGCTGGTGGTTTGCCAGCAGAGCTCGGGGGGAGGGCATCGCGGCGGTGGATCCAGGGGAAGGTTGTTCGCCGCCGCCGCCGTGGATCCAAGGGAGTCCGCTGCCGCTGTGGATCCAGGGGGAGGGAGTTTGGGGCGGGGGAGAGATGGCGCCGGATGTTGGGGCGGCAGCAGCGCCAGAGGTTGGGGCGGCGGCGCCGCCGGAGGTAGTGCCAGGGCGGCGGCGCGGAGAGCAAGGGGTAGCGGGGGGCGGCACACCGAGAGCTAGGGGTAGTGGGGAGCGGCGGCGTAGGGGTTGCGTGAAGGGTGCTCCGCGGCCTGACGGACAGCGGTGGACGGCGGCCCAGCGGATGGCCAGGCGGAGGGATCCGGCGTGGCGGTGGCATGTGGTGGCAATAGGTGGCGGTGGGACTAGATCCGGGGGAGGAGGCGTCGTGGAGGCCGGATCCGGGGGGAGGAGGCGGCGCGGCGGCCGGATCCGGGGGCTGGGGCGGCGCGGCGGCTGGTTTCGGGGGCGGGAGCGGCGCGGTGGCCGGTTTCGGGCACAGGGGCGGTGGACGTGGGTGGGGGGAGAAGTGGACGGGGTCTGCCTTTTTTCTGAATCTCAAGAACATCTCCGTCAGCGCCTATATAGGGTGCGCCGTGATCCAAATAACTATTCTAATCCTGGGATTATAATAGTGTTGTCCTATATATATATATATATATATATATATATATATATATATATATATATATATATATAATTTTGGCATGACCTTGCCTAAAAATAGTGTTGGGGAACGTAGTAATTTCAAAAAAAAATTCTACGCACACGCAAGATCATGGTGATGCATAGCAACGAGAGAGGAGACTATCGTCCACGTACCCTCATAGACCGTAAGCGGAAGCGTTATGAGAACGCGGTTGATGTAGTCGTACATCTTCATGATCCGACCGATCCGAGTACCGAACGTACGGCACCTCCGAGTTCAGCACACGTTCAGCTCGATGATGTCCCACAAACTCCGATACAGCAGAGCTTCATAGGAGAGTTCCGTCAGCACGAGGGCGTGATGACGGTGATGATGTTGCTACTGACACAGGGCTTCGCCTAAGCATCACTACGATATGATCGAGGTGGATTATGGTGGAGGAGGGCACCGCACACGGCTTGGAACAATCAACTTGTGTGTCCTAGGGTGCCCCCCTGCCCTTGCATATAAAGGAGCAAGGGGGGAGGCCGGCCGGCCCTTGCAGGGCGCGCCAGGAGGAGGAGTCCTCCTCCTAGTAGGAGTAGGACTCCCCTTTCCTACTCCTACTAGGAGGGTAAAGGGAAGGAGGAGAGGGAGAAGGAAAGGGGGCTCCCCTGATGTCTACTACACAACCTTCTTGTAGACGTTGTTGGGCCTCCAAGTGTAGAGGTTTGTAGGAGAGTAGCAAATTTCCCTCAAGTGGATGACCTAAGGTTTATCAATCCGTGGGAGGCGTAGGATGAAGATGGTCTCTCCCAAACGACCCTGCAACCAAATAACAAAGAGTCTCTTGTGTCCCCAACACACCCAACACAATGGTAAATTGTATAGTTGCACTAGTTCGGCGAAGAGATGGTGATACAAGTGCAATATGGATAGTAGATAATGGTTTTTGTCAGCTGAAAATATAAAAACAGCAAGGTAACTAATGAGCATAGTGTGAATGGTTTATTCTTATTTAATCTCGAACATGATGTTACAAATATTCATAGTGTGAATGCCAAAAGATGTAAGGTTGATAATGATAGTCCCACATACTTGTGGCACTGCCGCCTTGGTCACATTGGTGTCAAACGCATGAAGAAACTCCATGCAGATGGACTTTTGGAGTCTCTTGATTATGAATATTTGGACACATGTGAACCATGCCTCATGGGCAAAATTACCAAGACTCCGTTCTCCAGAACAATGGAGCGAGCAACCAAATTATTGGAAATCATACGTACTGATATGTTCGGTCCAATGAGTGTTGAGGCTTGCGGTGGCTATCGTTATGTTCTCACCCTCACTGATGACTTGAGTAGATATGGGTATGTCTACTTAATGAAACACAAGTCTGAGACCTTTGAAAAGTTCAAGGAATTTCAGAGTGAGGTTGAGAATCAACGTGACAGGAAAATCAAGTTCTTACAATCAGATCGTGGGGGAGAATATTTGAGTCACGAATTTGGCACGCACTTAAGGAAATGTGGAATGGTTGCACAACTCACGCCGCCTGGAACACCTCAGCGTAATGGTGTGTCCGAACGTCGTCATCGCACCCTATTGGATATGGTGCGATCTATGATGTCTCTTACTGATCTACCGCTATCATTTTGGGGTTATGCTATACAGACTGCCGCATTCACTTTAAATAGGGCTCCATCAAAATCCGTTGAGACGACACCGTATGAATTGTGGTTTGGTAAGAAACCTAAGCTGTCGTTTCTGAAAGTTTGGGGATGCGATGCTTATGTCAAGAAACTTCAACCTGAAAAGCTCGAACCCAAATCGGAAAAAATGCGTCTTCATAGGATACCCTAAAGAAACTATTGGGTATACCTTCTACCTCAAATCTGAAGGCAAGATCTTTATTGCCAAGAATGGATCCTTTCTAGAGAAAGAGTTTCTCTCGAAAGAAGTAAGTGGGAGGAAAGTAGAACTTGATGAAGTATTGCCTCTTGAACCGGAGAGTGGCACAGCTCAAGAAAATGTTTCTGAGGTGCCTGCACCAACTAGAGAGGAAGTTAATGATGATGATCATGAAACTTCAGATCAAGCTGCTACTGAACTTCATAGGTCCACAAGGACATGTTCCGCACCAGAGTGGTACGGCAACCCTGTCCTGGAAATCATGTTTTTAGACAATGGTGAACCTTCGAACTATGAAGAAGCAATGGCGGGCCCAGATTCCGACAAATGGCTGGAAGCCATGAAATCCGAGATAGGATCCATGTATGAAAACGAAGTATGGACTTTGACTGACTTACCCGATGATCGGCAAGCCATAGAAAATAAATAGATCTTTAAGAAGAAGACAGGCGCGGATGGTAATGTGACCATCTATAAGGCTCGGCTTGTCGCTAAGGGTTACCGACAAGTTCAAGGGGTTGACTATGATGAGACTTTCTCACCCGTAGCGAAGCTGAAGTCCGTCTGAATCATGTTAGCAATTGCGGCATTCTATGATTATGAGATATGGCAAATGGAAGTCAAAACGGCATTCCTTAATGGTTTCCTTAAGGAAGAATTGTATATGATGCAGCCGGAAGGTTTTGTTGATCCTAAGAATGCTGACAAGGTGTCCAAGCTCCAACGCTCAATCTATGGGCTGGTGCAAGCATCTCGGAGTTGCAACATTCGATTTGATGAGATGATCAAAGCGTTTGGGTTTACGCAGACTTATGGAGAAGCCTGTGTTTACAAGAAAGTGAGTGGGAGCTCTGTAGCATTTCTCATATTATATGTGGATGACATACTATTGATGGGAAATGATATAGGATTCTTGGAAAGCATAAAGGCCTACTTGAACATGTGTTTTTCAATGAAGGACCTTGGAGAAGCTGCATATATATTAGGCCTCAAGATCTATAGAGATAGATCGAGACGCCTCATTGGTCTTTCACAAAGTACGTACCTTGACAAAATATTGAAGAAGTTCAATATGGATTAGTCCAAGAAGGGGTTCTTTCCTGTATTGCAAGGTATGAGATTGAGCACGACTCAATGCCCGACCACGGCAGAAGATAGAGAAAAGATGAGTGTCGTCCCCAATGCCTCGGCCATAGGGTCTATCATGTATGCCATGCTGTGTACCAGACCTGATATAAACCTTGCCGTAAGTTTGGTAGGAAGGTACCAAAGTAATCCCGGCATGGAACACTGGACAGCAGTCAAGAATATGCTGAAGTACCTGAAGAGGACTAAGGATATGTTTCTTGTTTATGGAGGTGACGAAGAGCTCGTCGTAAAGTGTTACGTCGATGCTAGCTTCGACACAGATCTGGATGACTCTAAGTCACAAACCAGATACGTGTATATTTTGAATGGTGGTGCGGTCAGCTGGTGCAGTTGCAAGCAAAGCATCGTGGCAAGATCTACATGTGAAGCGGAGTACATGGCAGCCTCGGAGGTAGCACAAGAAGCAATCTGGATAAAGGAGTTCATTACCGTCCTGGGAGTTATTCCCAATGCGTTGGGCCCGATGACTCTCTTCTGTGACAACACTGGAGCTATTGCCCTTGCCAAGGAGCCCAGGTTTCACAGGAAGACCAGGCATATCAAGCGTCGCTTCAACTCCATTCATGAAAATGTTCAAAATGGAGACATAGATATTTATAAAGTGCATACGGACCTGAATGTCGCAGATCCGTTGACTAAACCTCTTCCTCGAGCAAAACATGATCAACACCAGATATCTATGGGTGTTCGATTCATCACAATGTAACTAGATTATTGACTCTAGTGCAAGTGGGAGACTGTTGGAAATATGCCCTAGAGGCAATAATAAAATGGTTATTGTTATATTTCCTTGTTCATGATAATTGTCTATTGTTCATGCTATAATTGTGTTATCCGGAAATCGTAATACATGTGTGAATACATAGACCACAACATGTCCCTCGTGAGCCTCTAGTTGACTAGCTCGTTGATCAATAGATGGTTACGGTTTCCTGACCATGGACATTGGATGTCATTGATAATGGGATCACATCATTAGGAGAATGATGTGATGGACAAGACCCAATCCTAAGCATAGCGCAAGATCGTGTAGTTCGTCTGCTAAAGCTTTTCTAATGTCAAGTATCTTTTCCTTAGACCATGAGATTGTGCAACTCCCGGATACTGTAGGAATACTTTGGGTGTGCCAAACATCACAACGTAACTGGGTGACTATAAAGGTGCACTACGGATATCTCCGAAAGTGTCTGTTGGGTTGGCACAAATCGAGACTGAGATTTGTCATTCCGTATGACAGAGAGGTATCTCTGGGCCCACTCGGTAAGACATCATCGTAATGAGCTCAATGTGACTAAGGGTTGGTCACGGGATGATGTGTTACGGAATGAGTAAAGTGACTTCCGGTAACGAGATTGAACGAGGTATTGGGATACCGACGATCGAATCTCGGGCAAGAAACGTACCGATTGACAAAGGGAATTGTATACGCGATTGGTTGAATCATCGACATCGTGGTTCATCCGATGAGATCATCGTGGAACATGTGGGAGCCAACATGGGTATCCAGATCCTGCTGTTGGTTATTGGCCGGAGAGTTGTCTCGGTCATGTCTGCATGGTTCCCGAACCCGTAAGGTCTACACACTTAAAGTTTGATGACGCTAGGGTTATTAGGAAGACTTGTATGTGATTACCGAATGTTGTTCGGAGTCCCTAATGAGATCCCGGACATCACGAGGAGTTCCAGAATGGTCCGGAGGTGAAGATTTATATATGGGAAGTTGTCATACGGTCACCGGAAAGGTTCGGGGGCATATCGGTATTATATCGGGGCCACCGGAGGGGTTCCGGGGGTCCACCGGGAGGGCCACCTCTCTCGGAGGGCCTCATGGGCCGTAGAGGAAAGGGAACCAGCCCTTGGAGGGCTGGGTGCATCCCCCCCTTGGGGCTAGGGTTGGGGGGAAACACTAGAGTGGGCGCCCCCCTTGCTTGGGGGGCAAGCCACCCCCCTTGGCCCCCCCTCTAGATCTCATCTAGAGGGGACCGGCCCCCTTCCTCCTTCCCCTATAAATAGAGGGGCAAGGGGAGGGCTGCACAACACATCAAAGGCGCAGCCCCTCCCCTCGCCAACACCTCTCCTCCTCCGTTAAGAGCTCGGCGAAGCCCTGCCGGAGTACTGCCGCTCCACCACCACCACGCCGTCATGCTGCTGTTGGAGCTCTCTTCCTCAACCTCTCCCTCCTCCTTGCTGGATCAAGGCGCAGGAGACGTCTCCGCTCCGTACGTGTGTTGAACGTGGAGGTGCCGTCCGTTCGGTGCTAGGATCATCGGTGATTTGGATCACGTCGAGTACGACTCCGTTAACCCCGTTCTCTTGAACGCTTCAGCTCGCAATCTACAAGGGTATGTAGATGCACTCCTCTCCCTCTTGTTGCTAGATGACTCCATAGATTGATCTTGGTGATGCTTAGAAATTTTTTAATTTCTGCTACAATCCCCAACAGTGGCATCATGAGGTAGGTCTATGCGTAGTTTCTATGCACGAGTAGAACACAAGTTGTTGTGGGTGTCGATTTTGTCAATTTATTTGCCGTTACTATTCTTATCTTGATTCGGCGGCATCGTGGGATGAAGCATCCCGGACCGACCTTACACGTACGCTTACGTGAGACTGGTTCCACCGACTGACATGCACTAGTTGCATAAGGTGGCTAGCGGGTGTTTGTCTCTCCCACTTTAGCCAGATTGGATTCGATGAAAAGGGTCCTTATGAAGGGTAAATAGAAATTGGCATATCACATTGTGGTTTTGGCATAGGTAAGAAACGTTCTTGCTAGAAACCTATAGCAGCCACGTAAAAACTTGCAACAACAATTAGAGGATGTCTAACTTGTTTTTGCAGCATATGTTGTGTGATGTGATATGGCCAAAAGGATGTGATGAATGATATATGTGATGTATGAGATTGATCATGTTCTTGTAATAGGAATCACGACTTGCATGTCGATGAGTATGACAACCGGCAGGAGCCATAGGAGTTGTCTTAATTTATTTATGACCTGCGTGTCAACATAAACGTCATGTAATTACTTTACTTTATCGCTAACCGTTAGCCATAGTAGTAGAAGTAATAGTTGGGGAGACAACTTCATGAAGACACGATGATGGAGATCATGATGATGGAGGTCATGGTGTCATACCGGTGACGATGATGATCATGGCGCCCCGAAGATGGAGATCAAAAGGAGCAAAATGATGTTGGCCATATCATGTCACTATTTGATTGCATGTGATGTTTATCATGTTTTACATCTTATTTGCTTAGAACGACGGTAGCATAAATAAGATGATCCCTCGCAATAATTTCAAGAAAGTGTTCCCCCTAACTGTGCACCGTTGCTAAGGTCCGTTGTCCCGAAGCACCACGTGATGATCGAGTGTGATAGGTTTTAACGTTCGCATACAACGGGTGTAAGCCAGATTTACACACGCAATACACTTAGGTTGACTTGACGAGCCTAGTATGTACAGACATGGCCTCGGAACACAGAAGACCAAAAGGTTGAACATGAGTCGTATAGAAGATACGATCAACATGAAAATGTTCACCGATGATGACTAGTCCGTCTCACGTGATGATCGGACACGGCCTAGTTGACTCGGATCATGTATCACTTAGATGACTAGAGGGATGTCTATCTGAGTGGGAGTTCATTAAATAATTTGATTAGATGAACTTAATTATCATGAACATAGTCTAAAAATCTTTGCAATTTGTCTTGTAGATCAAATGGCCCACGCTAATGTTGCCCTCAACTTCAACGCGTTCCTAGAGAAAACCAAGCTGAAAGACAATGGCAGCAACTACACGGACTGGGTCCATAACCTGAGGATTATCCTCATAGCTGCCAGGAAAGCATATGTCCTTGATGCACCCCTAGGTGAAGCACCTATTTTCCCAGCAGAACAAGACGTTATGAACGCTTGGCAGACGCGTAGTGATGATTACTCCCTAGTTCAGTGCGGCATGCTTTACAGCTTAGAACCGGGGCTCCAAAAGCGTTTTGAGCAATACGGAGCATATGAGATGTTCCAAGAGCTGAAAATGGTTTTTCAAGCTCATGCCCAGGTCAAGAGATATGAAGTCTCCGACAAGTTCTACAGTTGTAAGATGGAGGAGAATAGTTCCGTCAGCGAGCACATACTCAAAATGTCCGTTTGTCTCAGCTGGGAGTCAATCTCCCGGATGATGCGGTCGTTGACAGAACCCTTCAGTCGCTCCCACCTAGCTACAAGAGCGTTGTGGTGAACTTCAATATGCAGGGGATGGAAAAGACCATTCCTGAGGTATATTCAATGCTGAAATCAGCGGAGGTGGAAATCAAAAAGGAACATCAAGTGTTGATGGTGAATAAAACCACTAAGTTCAAGAAAGGCAAGGGTAAAAAGAACTTCAAGAAGGACGGCAAGGGAGTTGCCGCGCCCGGTAAGCAAGCTGCCGGGAAGAAGCCAAAGAATGGACCCAAGCCTAAGACTGAGTGCTTTTATTGCAAGGGAAACGGTCACTAGAAGCGGAACTGCCCCAAGTACTTAGCATATAGGAAGGCCGGCAATGCCAAAGGTATATGTGATATACATGTTATTGATGTGTACCTAACCAGCGCTCGTAGTAGCTCCTGAGTATTTGATACCGGTGCAGCTGCTCATATTTGTAACTCAAAATAGGAACTGCGGAAAAAACGGAGACTAGCGAAGGACGAGGTGACAATGCGCGTCGGGAATGGTTCCGAGGTCGATGTGATCGCCGTCGGCACGCTACCTCTACATTTACCTACGGGGTTAGTTTTAAACCTCAATAATTGTTATTTAGTATCAGCTTTGAGCATGAACATTGTATCTGGATCTCGTTTAATGTGAGATGGCTACTCATTTAAATCTGAGAATAATGGATGTTCTATTTATATGAGAGACATGTTTTATGGTCATGCCCCGCTAGTCAATGGTTTATTCTCATTTAATCTCAAATGTGATGTTACACATATTCATAGTGTGAACGCCAAAAGATGTAAGGTTGATAATGATAGTCCCACATACTTGTGGAACTGCCGCCTTGGTCACATTGGTGTCAAACGCATGAAGAAACTCCATGCAGATGGACTTTTGGAGTCGTGCGAACCATGCCTCATGGGCAAAATGACCAAGACTCCGTTCTCCGGAACAATGGAGCGAGCAACCAACTTATTGGAAATCATACATACTGATGTGTGCGGTCCAATGAGTGTTGAGGCTCGCGGTGGCTATCATTATGTTCTCACCCTCACTGATGACTTGAGTAGATATGGGTATGTCTACTTAATGAAACACAAGTCTGAGACCTTTGAAAAGTTCAAGGAATTTTAGAGTGAGGTTGAGAATCAACGTGACAGGAAAATCAAGTTCTTACAATCAGATTGTGGGGGAGAATATTTGAGTCACGAATTTGGAACGCACTTAAGGAAATGTGGAATGGTTTCACAACTCACGCCGCCTGGAACACCTCAGCGTAATGGTGTGTCCGAACGTCGTAATCGCACCCTATTAGATATGGTGCGATCTATGATGTCTCTTACTGATCTACCGCTATCATTTTGGGGTTATGCTATAGAGAGACTGCCGCATTCACTTTAAATAGGGCTTCGTCGAAATCCGTTGAGACGACACCATATGAATTGTGGTTTGGTAAGAAACCTAAGCTACCGTTTCTGAAAGTTTGGGCATCCGATGCTTATGTCAAGAAACTTCAACCTGAAAAGCTCGAACCCAAATCGGAAAAATGCGTCTTCATAGGATACCCTAAAGAAACTATTGGGTATACCATCTACCTCAGTTCCGAAGGCAAGATCTTTGTTGCCAAGAATGGATCCTTTCTAGAGAAAGAGTTTCTCTCAAAAGAAGTAAGTGGGAGGAAAGTAGAACTTGATGAAGTATTGCCTCTTGAACCGGAGAGTGGCGCAGCTCAAGAAAATGTTTCTGAGGTGCCTCCACCAACTAGAGAGGAAGTTAATGATGATGATCATGAAACTTCAGATCAAGTTGCTACTGAACTTCGTAGGTCCACAAGGACACGTTCCGCACCAGAGTGGTACGGCAACCCTGTCCTCGAAATAATGTTGTTAGACAATGGTGAACCTTTGAACTATGAAGAAGCAATGGCGGGCCCAGATTCCGACAAATGGCTCGAAACCGTGAAATCCGAGATAGGATCCATGTATGAAAACGAAGTATGGACTTTGACTGACTTACCCGATGATCGGCGAGCCATAGAAAATAATTGGATCTTTAAGAAGAAGACAAACACGGATGGTAATGTGACCATCTATAAGGCTCGGTTTGTCGCTAAGGGTTATCGACAAGTTCAAGGGGTTGACTACGATGAGACTTTCTCACCCGTAGCGAAGCTGAAGTCCGTCCGAATCATGTTAGCAATTGCCGCATTCTATGATTATGAGATATGGCAAATGGACGTCAAAACGGCATTCCTTAATGGTTTCCTTGAGGAAGAATTGTATATGATGCAGCCGGAAGGTTTGTCGATCCTAAGAATGCTGACAAGGTGTGCAAGCTCCAACGCTCAATCTATGGGCTGGTGCAAGCATCTCGGAGTTGGAACATTTGATTTGATGAGATGATCAAAGCGTTTGGGTTTACGCAGACTTATGGAGAAGCCTGTGTTTGCAAGAAAGTGAGTGGGAGCTCTGTAGCATTTCTCATATTATATGTGGATGACATACTATTGATGGGAAATGATATAGAATTCTTGGAAAGCATAAAGGCCTACTTGAACAAGTGTTTTTCAATGAAGGACCTTGGAGAAGCTACATATATATTAGGCATCAAGATCTATAGAGATAGATCGAGACGCCTCATTGGTCTTTCCCAAAGTACGTACCTTGACAAGATATTGAAGAAGTTCAATATGGATCAGTCCAAGAAGTGGTTCTTTCCTGTACTGCAAGGTATGAGATTGAGCACGGCTCAATGCCCGACCACGGCAGAAGATAGAGAAAATATGAGTGTCGTCCCCTATGCCTCGGCCATAGGGTCTATCATGTATGCCATGCTGTGTACCAGACCTGATGTAAACCTTGCTGTAAGTTTGGTAGGAAGGTACCAAAGTATTCCCGGCATGGAACACTGGACAGCGGTCAAGAATATCCTGAAGTACCTGCAGAGGACTAAGGATATGTTTCTCGTTTATGGAGGTGACGAAGAGCTCGTCGTAAAAGGTTACGTTGATGCTAGTTTCGACACAGATCTGGATGACTCTAAGTCACAAACCGGATACGTGTATATTTTGAATGGTGGGGCAGTCAGCTGGTGCAGTTGCAAGCAAAGCATCATGGCAGGATCTACATGTGAAGCGGAGTACATGGCAGCCTCGGAGGCAGCACAAGAAGCAATCTGGATAAAGGAGTTCAATACCGACCTAGGAGTTATTCCCAATGCGTCGGGCCCGATGACTCTCTTCTGTGACAACACTGGAGCTATTTCCCTCACCAAGGAGCCCAGGTTTCACAGGAAGACCAGGCATATCAAGCGTCACTTCAACTCCATTCGTGAAAATGTTCAAAATGGATACATAGATATTTGTAAAGTGCATACGGACCTGAATGTCGCAGATCCGTTGACTAAACCTCTTCCTCGAGCAAAACATGATCAACACCAGAACTCTATGGGTGTTCGATTCATCATAATGTAACTAGATTATTGACTCTAGTGCAAGTGGGAGACTGTTGGAAATATGCCCTAGAGGCAATAATAAAATGGTTATTATTATATTTCCTTGTTCGTGATAATTGTCAATTGTTCATGCTATAATTGTGTTATCCGGAAATCGTAATACATGTGTGAATACATAGACCACAACATGTCCCTAGTGAGCCTCTAGTTGACTAGCTCGTTGATCAATAGATGGTTACGGTTTCCTGGCCATGGACATTGGATGTCATTGATAACGGGATCACATCATTAGGAGAATGATGTGATGGACAAGACCCAATCCTAAGCATAGCGCAAGATCGTGTAGTTCATCTACTAAAGCTTTTCTAATGTCAAGTATCTTTTCCTTAGACCATGAGATTGTGCAACTCCCGGATACTGTAGGAATACTTTGGTTGTGCCAAATGTCACAACATAACTGGGTGACTATAAAGGTTCACTACGGGTATCTCCGAAAGTGTCTCTTGGGTTGGCACGAATCGAGACTGGGATTTGTCACTCCGTATGATGGAGAGGTATCTCTGGGCCCACTCGGTAAGACATCATCGTAATGAGCTCAATGTGACTAAGGGTTGGTCACGGGATGATGTGTTACGAAACGAGTAAAGTGACTTGCCGGTAACGAGATTGAATGAGGTATTGGGATACCGACGATCGAATCTCGGGCAAGTAACGTACCGATTGACAAAGGGAATTGTATACGCGATTGCTTGAATCATCGACATTGTGGTTCATCCGATGAGATCATCATGGAACATGTGGGAGCCAACATGGGTATCCAGATCCCACTGTTGGTTATTTGCCGGAGAGTTGTCTCGGTCGTGTCTGCATGGTTCCCGAACCCGTAGGGTCTACACACTTAAGGTTCGATGACGCTAGGGTTATTAGGAAGACTTGTATGTGATTACCAAATATTGTTCGGAGTCCCGGCTGAGATCCTGGACGTCACGAGGAGTTCCAAAATGGTCCGGAGGTGAAGATTTATATATGGGAAGTTGTCATACAGTCACCGGAAAGGTTCGGGGGCATATCGGTATTATACCGGGGCCACCGGAGGGGTTCCGGGGGTCCACCGGGAGGGGCCACCTCTCTCGGAGGGCCTCATGGGCCATAGAGGAAAGGGAACCAGCCCTTGAAGGGCTGGGTGCATCACCCCCTTGGGCCCATGCGCCTAGGGTTGGGGGGAAACCCTAGAGGGGGTGCCCCCCTTGCTTGGGGGGCAAGCCACCCCCCTTGGCCGCCCCCCTCTAGATCTCATCTAGAGGGGGCCGGCCCCCTTCCTCCTTCCCCTATAAATTGAGGGGCAAGGGGAGGGTTGCACAAAACATCAAAGGCGCAGCCCCTCCCCTCCCCAACACCTCTCCTCCTCCGTTAAGAGCTCGGCGAAGCCCTGTCGGAGTAGTGCCGCTCCACCACCACCACGCTGTCGTGCTGCTGCTGGAGCTCTCTTCCTTAACCTCTCCCTCCTCCTTGCTGGATCAAGGCGCGGGAGACGTCTCCGCTCCGTACGTGTGTTGAACATGGAGGTGTCGTCCGTTCGGCGCTAGGATCATCGGTGATTTGGATCACGTCGAGTACGACTCCATCAACCCCGTTCTCTTGAATGCTTCCGCTCGCGATCTACAAGGGTATGTAGATGCACTCCTCTCCCTCTCGTTGCTAGATGACTCCATAGATTAATCTTGGTGATGCGTAGAAAATTTTAAATTTCTGCTACGATCCCCAACAGTGGCATCATGAGCTAGGTCTATGCGTAGTTTCTATGCACGAGTAGAACACAAGTTGTTGTGGGCGTCGATTTTGTCAATTTACTTGCCGTTACTAGTCTTATCTTGATTCGGCGGCATCGTGGGATGAAGCGGCCCGGACCGACCTTACACATACGCTTACGTGAGACTGGTTCCACCGACTGACATGCACTAGTTGCATAAGGTGGCTAGCGGGTGTCTGTCTCTCCCACTTTAGTCGGATCGGATTTGATGAAAAGGGTCCTTATGAAGGGTAAATAGAAATTGGCATATCATGTTGTGGTTTTGGCGTAGGTAAGAAACGTTCTTGCTAGAAACCTATAGCAGCCACGTAAAAACTTGCAACAACAATTAGAGGACGTCTAACTTGTTTTTGCAGCATATGTCGTGTGATGTGATATGGCCAAAAGGATGTGATGAATGATATATGTGATGTATGAGATTGATCATGTTCTTGTAATAGGAATCACGACTTGCATGTCGATGAGTATGACAACCGGCAGGAGCCATAGGAGTTATCTTAATTTATTTATGACCTGCGTGTCAACATAAACATCATATAATTACTTTACTTTATCGCTAACCGTTAGCCATATTAGTAGAAGTAATAGTTGGCGAGACAACTTCATGAAGACACGATGATGGAGATCATCATGATGGAGGTCATGGTGTCATGCCGGTGATGATGATGATCATGGCGCGCCGAAGATGGAGATCAGAAGGAGCAAAATGATATTGGCCATATCATGTCACTATTTGATTGCATGTGATGTTTATCATGTTTTACATCTTATTTGCTTAGAACGACGGTAGCATAAATAAGATGATCCCTCGCAATAATTTCAAGAAAGTGTTCCCCCTAACTGTGCACCGTTGCTAAGGTCCGTTGTTCTGAAGCACCACGTGATGATCGGGTGTGATAGGTTCTAACGTTCGCATACAACGGGTGTAAGCCAGATTTACACACGCAATACACTTGGTTTGACTTGACGAGCCTAGCAAGTACAGACATGGCCTCGGAACACGGAAGACCGAAAGGTCGAACATGAGTCGTATAGAAGATACGATGAACATGAAAATGTTCACCGATGATGACTAGTCCGTCTCACGTGATGGTCGGACACGGCCTAGTTGACTCGGATCATGTATCACTTAGATGACTAGAGGGATGTCTATCTGAGTGGGAGTTCATTAAATAATTTGATTAGATGAACTTAATTATCATGAACATAGTCTAAAAATCTTTGCAATATGTCTTGTAGATCAAATGGCCCACGCTAATGTTGACCTCAACTTCAACGCGTTCCTAGAGAAAACCAAGCTGAAAGACGATGGCAGCAACTACACTTGGCCCACGCTAACATCTAGCCTCTCTTGCAACCATTTAGTTTCCAAATACTTATGCCTCTTGCAAAATCTATCTTCCCGGTTAGTTATGTACTTGCAAACTCTATGCACTCCACAAAAATCGACATGCTTATAAGAGATATTTTCATCATAACTAGTGCAATCATCATTATTACTATGGATATTCAAAGAGTTCATACTAATAACATTGCAATCATGCTCATCATTCAAAGATTTAGTGCCAAAAATTCTATAGACTTCTTCTTCTAGCACTTGAGCACAATTTTCCTTTCCATCATTCTCACGAAAGATATTAAAAAGATGAAGCATATGAGGCAAACTCAATTCCATTTTTTGTAGTTTTCTTTTATAAACTAAACTAGTGATAAAACAAGAAACTAAAATATTCGATTGCAAGATCTAAAGATATAGCTTCAAGCACTCACATCCCCGGCAACGGCGCCAGAAAAGAGCTTGATGTCTACTACACAACCTTCTTCTTGTAGACGTTGTTGGGCCTCCAAGTGCAGAGGTTTGTAGGACAGTAGCAAATTTCCCTCAAGTGGATGACCTAAGGTTTATCAATCCGTGGGAGGCGTAGGATGAAGATGGTCTCTCTCAAACAACCCTGCAACCAAATAATAAAGAGTCTCTTGTGTCCCCAACACACCCAATACAATGGTAAATTGTATATGTGCACTAGTTCCACGAAGAGATGGTGATACAAGTGCAATATGGATAGTAGATAATGGTTTTTGTAATCTCAAAATATAAAAACAGCAAGGTAACTAATGATAAAAGTGAGCACAAACGGTATTGCAATGCGTTGAAACAAGGCCTAGGGTTCATACTTTCACTAGTGCAAGTTCTCTCAACAATAATAACATAATTGGATCATATAACTATCCCTCAACATGCAACAAAGAGTCACTCTAAAGTCACTAATAGCGGAGAACAAACGAAGAGATTATGATGGGGTACGAAACCACCTCAAAGTTATCCTTTCTGATCGATCTATTCAAGAGTCTGTAGTAAAATAACACGAAGCTATTCTTTCCGTTCAATCTATCATAGAGTTCGTACTAGAATAACACCTTAAGACACAAATCAACCAAAACCCTAATGTCACCTAGATACTCCAATGTCACCTCAAGTATCCGTGGGTATGATTATATGATATGCATCACACAATCTCATATTCATCTATTCAACCAACACAAAGAACTTCAAAGAGTGCCCCAATGTTTCTACCAGAGAGTCAAGGCGAAAACGTGTGCCAACCCCTATGCATAAGTTC
The DNA here is from genome assembly GCA_034509565.1 of Triticum monococcum. Classification (NCBI taxonomy): domain Eukaryota; kingdom Viridiplantae; phylum Streptophyta; class Magnoliopsida; order Poales; family Poaceae; genus Triticum; species Triticum monococcum. Next base: position 618,772,451 of record CM067846.1, read on the forward strand.
ATGAGGTCACGGAACTCGCAAGTTGATCACCAAAACATACATCAAGTGGATCACGTGATATCCCATTGTCACCACAAATAAGCACATGCAAGACATACATCAAGTGTTCTCAAATCCTTAAAGACTCAATCTGATGAGATAACTTCAAAGAGAAAACTCAATTCATCACAAGAGAGTAGAGGGGGAGAAACATCATAAGATCCAACTATAATAGCAAAGCTCACGATACATCAAGATCGTACCACCTCAAGAACACGAGAGAGAGAGAGAGAGAGATCAAACACATAGCTGCTTATACATACCCTCAGCCCCGAGGGAGAACAACTCCCTCCTCGTCATGGAGAGCACCGGGATGATGAAGATGGCCACCGGAGAGGGATCCCCCCCCCCGCTGGTAGGGTGCTGGGACAGGTCTAGATTGGTTTTCGGTGGCTATAGAGGCTTCTGGCGGCGGAACTCCCGATCTATTCTGTTCCTCGATGTTTTTAGGGTATATGGACATATATAGGCGAAAGAAGTCGGTCAGGGGAGCCATGAGGGGCCCACGAGGGTGGGGGCGCGCCCAGGGGGGTAGGGCGCGCCTCCCTGCCTCGTGGCTTCCTCAAGGCTTCCCTGACGTCTACTCCAAGTCTCCTAGATTGCTTCCGCTCCAAAAATAAGTTCCGTGAAGTTTCAGGTCAATTGGGCTCCATTTGATTTTCCTTTTCTGCGATACTCTAAAACAAGGAAAAAACAGAAACTGGCACTGGGCTCTAGGTTAATAGGTTAGTCCCAAAAATCATATAAAATAGCATATAAATGCATATAAAACATCCAAGATTGATAATATAATAGCATGGAACAACAAAAAATTATAGATACGTTGGAGACGTATCAGCCCCCCCCCCTTCCCTAGTCCAATTCGGACCAGAGGGGGAGGGGGCGCGTGACTGATACGTCTCCATCATATCTACTTTTCCAAACACTTTTGCCCTTGTTTTGGACTCTAACTTGCATGATTTGAATGGAACTAACCCGAACTGACGTTGTTTTCAGCAGAATTGCCATGGTGTTATTTTTGTGTAGAAATAAAAGTTCTCAGAATGATCTAAAAATCAACTGAGAATTATTTTGGAATATATAAAAAATACTGGAAGGAAGATCCACGTCAGGGGGGCCTTCGACTGTCCACGAGGGTGGGGGCGCGCCCTACCCCCCTGGGCGCGCCCGCCTGCCTCATGGGCCCCCTGACACTCCACCGACCTCAACCCTGACTCCATATATTCACTTTCGGGGAGAAAAAACAAGGGAGAAGGATTCATCGCGTTTTACGATATGGAGACGCCGCCAAGCCCTAAACTCTCTCAGGAGGGCTGATCTGGAGTCCGTTTCGGGGCTCCGGAGAGGGGAATCCGTCGCCATCGTCATCATCAACCATCCTCCATCACCAATTTCATGATGCTCACCGCCATGCGTGAGTAATTCCATCGTAGGCTTGCTGGACGGTGATGGTTTGGATGAGATTTATCATGTAATCGAGTTCGTTTTGTTAGGGTCTGATCCCTAGTGTCCACTATGTTCTGAGATTGATGTTGCTATGACTTTGCTATGCTTAATGCTTGTCACTAGGGCCTGAGTGCCATGATTTCAGATCTGAACCTATTATGTTTTCATCAATATATGAGAGTTCTTGACCCTATCTTGCAAGTCTACAGTCACCTACTATGTGTTATGATCCGGCAACCACGAAGTGACAATAATCGGGACCACTCTCGGTGATGACTGTAGTTTGAGGAGTTCATATATTCACTATGTGTTAATGCTTTGTTCCGGTACTCTATTAAAAGGAGGCCTTAATATCCCTTAGTTTCCAATAGGACCCCATTGCCACGGGAGGGTAGGACAAAAGATGGCATGCAAGTTTTTCCATAAGCACGTATGACTATATTCGGAATACATGCCTACATTACATTAATGAACTGGAGCTAGTTCTGTGTCACCCTATGTTATGACTATTACATGATGAACCGCATCCGGCATAATTCTCTATCACCGATCCATTGCCTACAAGCTTTCCATATATTGTTCTTTGCTTATTTACTTTTCTGTTGCTATTGTTATCATCACTACAAAACACCGAAAATATTACTTTTGCTACCGTTACCTTTTACCACCGTTATGACTACTATCATATTACTTTGCTACTAAACACTTTGTTGCAGATATTAAGTTTCCAGGTGTGGTTGAATTGACAACTCAGTTGCTAATACTTGAGAATATTATTTGGCTCCCCCTGTGTCGAATCAATAAATTTGGGTTGAATACTCTACCCACGAAAACTGTTGTGATCCCCTATACTTGTGGGTTATCAGTGACCTGCCCTGGCCGACCCTCTCTCTCTCTCTCCACTAAGGCCCATGTGGCCCATTACTTCTCCCGGGGGGTTCCGGTAACCCTCCGGCACTCCGGTTTTCTCCGAAATCACCCAGAACACTTCCGGTATCCGAATATAGTCGTCCAATATATCAATCGTTGTGTCTCGAACATTTCGAGACTCCTCGTCATGTCCGTGATCAATTCCGGGACTCCGAACTACCTTCGGTGCATCAAATCACATAAACTCATAATACCGATCGTCACCGAACGTTAAGCGTGCGGACCCTACGGGTTCGAGAACTATGTAGACATGAATGAGACATGTCTCCGATCAATAACCAATAGCGGAACCTAGATGCTCATATTGGCTCCTACATATTCTACGAAGATATTTATTGGTCAAACCGCATAACAACATACGTTGTTCCCTTTTTCATCGGTATGTTACTTGCCCGAGATTCGATCATCGGTATCTCAATACCTAGCTCAATCTCGTTACCGGCAAGTCTCTTTACTCGTTCCGTAATGTATCATCCCGCGACTAACTCATTAGTTGCATTGCTTGCAAGGCTTATAGTGATGTGCATTACCGAGAGAGCCCAGAGATACCTCTCCGATAATCGGAGTGACAAATCCTAATCTCGATCTATGCCAACTCAACAAGTACCATCGAAGACACCTGTAGAGCACCTTTATAATCACCCAGTTACGTTGTGATGTTTGGTAGCACACAAAGTGTTCCTCCGATAATCGGGAGTTGCATAATCTCATAGTCATAGGAACATGTATAAGTCATGAAGAAAGCAATAGCAGTAAACTAAAATGATCAAGTGCTAAGCTAACGGAATGGGTCAAGTCAATCACATCATTCTCCTAATGATGTGATCCCGTTCATTAAATGAAAACTCATGTCTATGGTTAGGAAACATAACCATCTTTGACCAACGAGCTAGTCAAGTAGAGGCATACTAGTGACACTCTGTTTGTCTATGTATTCACACATGTATTATGTTTCCGGTTAATACAATTCTAGCATGAATAATAAACATTTATCATGAAATAAGGAAATAAATAATAACTTTATTATTGCCTCCAGGGCATATTTCCTTCAGTCTCCCACTTGCGCTAGAGTCAATAATCTAGATTACACAGTAATGATTCTAACACCCATGGAGCCTTGGTGTTGATCATGTTTTGCTTGTGAGAGAGGCTTAGTCAACGGGTCTGCAACATTCAGATCCGTATGTATCTTGCAAATCTCTATGTCTCCCACCTGGTCTTGATCGCGGATGGAATTGAAGCGTCTCTTGATGTGTTTGGTTCTCTTGTGAAATCTGGATTCCTTTGCCAAGGCAATTGCACCAGTATTGTCACAAAAGATTTTCATTGGACACGATGCACTAGGTATGACACCTAGATCAGATACGAACTCCTTCATCCAAACTCCTTCATTTGCTGCTTCTGAAGCAGCTATGTACTCCGCTTCACACGTAGATCCCGCCACGACGCTTTGTTTAGAACTTCTCAAACTGACAGCTCCACCGTACAATATAAACATGTATCCGGTTTGCGATTTAGAATCATCCAGATCAGTGTCAAAGCTTGCATCGATGTAACCATTTACGACGAGCTCTTTGTCACCTCCATAAACGAGAAACATATCCTTAGTCCTTTTCAGGTATTTCAGGATGTTCTTGACCGTTGTCAAGTGATCCACTCCTGGATTACTTTGGTACCTCCCTGCTAAACTAATAGCAAGGCACACATCAGGTCTGGTACACAACATTGCATATATGATAGAGCCTATGGCTGAAGCATAGGGAACACTTTTCATTTTCTCTCTATCTTCTGCAGTGGTCGGGCATTGAGTCTTACTCAACTTCACACCTTGTAACACAGGCAAGAACCCTTTCTTAGCTTGATCCATTTTGAACTTCTTCAAAACTTTATCAAGGTATGTGCTTTGTGAAAGTCCAATTAAGCGTCTTAATCTATCTCTATAGATCTTGATGCCCAATATATAAGCAGCTTCACCGAGGTCTTTCATTGAAAAACTCTTAGTCAAGTATCCTTTTATGCTATCCAGAAATTCTATATCATTTCCAATCAACAATATGTCATCCACATATAATATTAGAAATTCTATAGAGCTCCCACTCACTTTCTTGTAAATACATGCTTCTCCAAAAGTCTGTATAAAACCATATTCTTTGATCACACTATGAAAACGTTTATTCCAACTCCGAGAGGCTTGCACCAGTCCATAAATAGATCGCTGGAGCTTGCACACTTTGTTAGCACCCTTTGGATTGATAAAACCTTCAGGTTGCATCATATAAAACTCTTCTTCCAGAAATCCATTCAGGAATGCAGTCTTCACATCCATTTGCCAAATTTCATATCATAAAATGCGGCAATTGCTAACATGATTCGGACAGACATAAGCATAGCTACAGGTGAGAAGGTCTCATCGTAATCAACTCCTTGAACTTGTCGAAAACCTTTCGCAAAAAGTTGAGCTTTGTAGACAGTAACGTTACCGTCAGCGTCGGTCTTCTTCTTGAAGATCCATTTATTCTCGATGGCTTTCCGATCATTGGGCAAGTCAACCAAAGTCCACACTTTGTTCTCATACATGGATCCCATCTCAGATTTCATGGCCTCAAGCCATTTTGCAGAATCTGGGCTCATCATCGCTTCCTCATAGTTCATAGGTTCGTCATGGTCAAGTAACATGACCTCCAGAACAGGATTACCGTACGACTCTGGTGTAGATCTTACTATGGTTGACCTACGAGGTTCGGTAGTAACTTGATCTGAAGTTTCATGATCATCATCATTGGCTTGCCTATTAATTGGTGTAGGTGTCACAGGAACTGGTTTCTGTGATGGACTACTTTCCAATAAGGGAGCAGGTACAGTTACCTCATCAAGTTCTACTTTCCTCCCACTCACATCTTTCGAGAGAAACTCCCTCTCTAGAAAGGATCCATTCTTAGCAACAAATGTCTTGCCTTCGGATCTGTGATAGAAGGTGTACCCAATGGTCTCCTTTGGGTATCCTATGAAGACACATTTCTCCGATTTAGGTTCGAGCTTATCAGGTTGAAGCTTTTTCACATAAGCATCGTAGCCCCAAACTTTAAGAAACGACAACTTTGGTTTCTTGCCAAACCATAGTTCATAAGGCGTCGTCTCAACGGATTTAGATGGTGCCCTATTTAACGTGAATGCAGCTGTTTCTAAAGCATAACCCCAAAACAATAGTGGTAAATCAGTAAGAGACATCATAGATCGCACCATATCTAATAAAGTATGATTACGACGTTCGGACACACCATTACGTTGTGGTGTTCCAGGTGGTATGAGTTACGAAACTATTCCGCATTGTTTCAAATGAAGACCAAACTCGTAACTCATATATTCTCCTCCACGATCAGATCATAGAAACTTTATTTTCTTGTTATGATGATTTTCCACTTCACTCTGAAATTCTTTGAACTTTTCAAATGTTTCAGACTTATGTTTCATCAAGTAGATATACCCATATCTGCTCAAATCATTTGTGAAGGTGAGAAAATAACGATACCCGCCGCGAGCCTCCACATTCATCAGACCACATACATCAGCATGTATGATTTCCAACAAATCTGTTGCTCGCTCCATAGTTCCGGAGAACGGAATTTTAGTCATCTTTCCCATGAGGCATGGTTCGCAAGTACCAAGTGATTCATAATCAAGTGATTCCAAAAGTCCATCAGAATGGAGTTTCTTCATGCGCTTTACACCAATATGACCTAAATGGCAGTGCCACAAATAAGTTGCACTATCATTATCAACTCTGCATCTTTTGGCTTCAACATTATGAATATGTGTATCACTACTATTGAGATTCATTAACAATAGACCACTCTTAAAGGGTGCATGACCATAAAAGATACTACTCATATAAATAGAACAACCATTATTCTCTGATTTAAATGAATAACCGTCTTGCATCAAACAAGATCCAGATATAATGTTCATGCTCAACGCTGGCACCAAATAACAATTATTCAGGTCTAAAACTAATCCCGAAGGTAGATGTAGAGGTAGCGTGCCGACGGCGATCACATCGACTTTGGAACTATTTCACACGCACATCGTCACCTCGTCCTTAGCCAATCTTCGCTTAATCCGTAGTCCCTGTTTCGAGTTGCAAATATTAGCAACAGAACCAGTATCAAATACCCAGGTGCTACTGCGAGCTTTAGTAAGGTACACATCAATATCATGTATATCACATATACCTTTGTTCACCTTGCCATCCTTCTTACCCGCCAAATACTTGGGGCAGTTCTGCTTCTAGTGACCAGTCCCTTTGCAATAGAAGTACTCAGTCTCAGGCTTAGGACCAGACTTGGGTGTCTTCTCTTGAGCAGCAACTTGTTTTCCATTCTTCTTGAAGTTCTCTTTCTTCTTCCCTTTACCCTTTTTCTTGAAACTAGTGGTCTTGTTGACCATCAACACTTGATGCTCCTTCTTGATTTCTACCTCCGCAGCCTTTAGCATGCGAGGAGCTCGGGAATTGTTTTATCCATCCCTTGCATGTTATAGTTCATCACGAAGCTCTTGTAGCTTGGTGGCAGTGATTGAAGAATTCTATCAATGACACTATCATCCGGAAGATTAACTCCCAGTTGAATTAAGTGATTGTTATACCCAGACATTTTGAGTATATGTTCATTGACAGAACTATTCTCCTCCATCTTGCAGCTGTAGAACTTATTGGAGACCTCATATCTGTCAATCCGGGCATTCGCTTGAAATATTAACTTCAACTCCTGGAACATCTCATATGCTCCATGACATTCAAAACGTCGTTGAAGTCCCGGTTCTAATCCGTAAAGCAGGGCACACTGAACTATCGAGTAGTCATCAGCTTTGCTTTGCTAGACGTTCATAACATCTGGTTCAGCTCCTGCAGCAGGTTTGGCACCTAGCGGTGCTTCCAGGACATAATTCTTCTGTGCAGCAATGAGGATAATCCTCAAGTTACGGACCTGGTCCGTGTAATGGCTACCATCATCTTTCAACTTTGCTTTCTCAAGGAACGCATTAAAATTCAACGGAACAACAGCACGGGCCATCTATCTACAACAACATAGACAAGAAAAATACTATCAGGTACTAAGTTCATGATAAATTAATGTTCAATTAATCATATTTAAGAACTCCCACTTAGATAGACATCCCTCTAATCATCTAAGTGATCACGTGATCCAAATCAACTAAATCATGACTGATCATCACGTGAAATGGAGTAGTTTTCAATGGTGAACATCACTATATTGATTATATCTACTATATGATTCACACTCGACCTTTCGGTCTCAGTGTTCCGAGGCCATATCTGCATATGCTAGGCTCGTCAAGTTTAACCCGAGTATTTCTGCGTGTGCAAAACTAGCTTACATCCGTTGTATGTGAACGTAGAGCTTATCACACCCGATCATCACGTGGTGTCTCGGCACGACGAACTTTGGCAACGGTGCATACTCAGGGAGAACACTTGTACCTTGAAATTTAGTGAGAGATCATCTTATAATGCTACCGTCAATCAAGCAGAATAAGATGCATAAAGGATAAACATCACATCCAATCAATATAAGTGATATGATATGGCCATCGTCATCTTGTGCCTTGGATCTCCAACTCCAAAGCACCGTCATGATCACCATCGTCACCGGCGCGACACCTTGATCTCCATTGTAGCATCGTCGTCGTCTCGCCAAATATTGCTTCTACGACAATCGCTACCGTTTAGTGATAAAGTAAAGCAATTACAGGGCGATTGCATTGCATACAATAAAGCGACAACCATATGGCTCCTGCCAATTGCCGATAACTCCATTACAAAACATGATCATCTCATACAATAAAACATAGCATAATGCCTTGACCATATCACATCACAACATGCCCTGCAAAAACAAATTAGACGTCATCTACTTTGTTGTTGCAAGTTTTACGTGGCTGCTACGAGCTGAGCAAAAACCGTTCTTACCTACGCATCAATACCACAACGATATTTCGCCAAGTTAGTGTTGTTTTAACCTTCAACAAGGACCGGGCGTAGTCACACTCTGTTCAACTAAAGTTGGAGAAACTGACACCCGCCAGCCACCTGTGTGCAAAGCACGTCGGTAGAACCAGTCTCACGTAAGTGTACCCGTAATGTCGGTCTGGTCCGCTTCATCCAACAATACCGCCGAACCAAAGTATGACATGCTGGTAAGCACTATGACTTGTATCGCCCACAACTCACTTGTGTTCTACTCGTGCATATAACATCTATGCATAAACCTGGCTCGGATGCCACTGTTGGGGAACGTAGTAATTTCAAAAAAATTCCTACGCACACGCAAGATCATGGTGATGCATAGCAACAAGAGAGGAGAGTATCATCCACGTACCCTCGTAGACCGTAAGAGGAAGCGTTATGAGAATGCGGTTGATGTAGTCGTACATCTTCACGATCCGACCGATCCAAGTACCGAACGTACGGCACCTCCGAGTTCAGCACACGTTCAGCTTGATGACGTCCCACGAACTCCGATCCAGCAGAGCTTCATAGGAGAGTTTCGTCAGCATGACGGCATGATGACAGTGATGATGTTGCTACCGATGCAGGGCTTCGCCTAAGCGCCGCTATGATATGATCGAGGTGGATTATGGTGGAGGGGGGCACCGCACACGGCTTGGAATAATCAACTTGCGTGTCCTAGGGTTCCCCTGCCCCCGTATATAAAGGAGCAAGGGGGAGGCCGTCCAGCCCTTGCAGGGCGCGCCAGGAGGAGGAGTCCTCCTCCTATTAGGAGTAGGACTCCCCTTTCCTACTCCTACTAGGAGGGGGAAATGAAGGAGGAGAGGGAGAAGGAAAGGGGGGCGCCGCCCCCCTTCCCTAGTCCAATTCGGACCAGAGGGGGAGGGGGCGTGCGGCCTGCCCTGGCCGGCCCTCTCTCTCCACTAAGGCCCATGTGGCCCATTACTTCTCCCGGGGGGGTTCCGGTAACCCTTCAGCACTCCGATTTTCTCCGAAATCACCCGGAAACACTTCCGGTATCCGAATATAGTCGTCCAATATATCAATATTTATGTCTCGACCATTTCGAGACTCCTCGTCATGTCCGTGATCACATCCGGGACTCCGAACTACCTTCGGTACATCAAATCACATAAACTCATAATACCGATCGTCACCGAACGTTAAGTGTGCGGACCCTACGGGTTCGAGAACTATGTAGACATGACCGAGACACGTCTCCGGTCAATAAACAATAGCGGAACCTAGATGCTCATATTGGATCCTACATATTCTACGAAGATCTTTATCGGTCAAACCGCATAACAACATACGTTGTTCCCTTTGTCATCGGTATGTTACTTGCCCGAGATTCGATCGTCGGTATCTCAATACCTAGCTCAATCTCGTTACCGGCAAGTCTCTTTACTCGTTCCGTAATGCATCATCCCGCAACTAACTCATTAGTTGCATTGCTTGCAAGGCTTATAGTGATGTGCATTACCGAGAGGGCCCAGAGATACCTCTCTAACAATCGGAGTGATAAATCCTAATCTCAATCTATGCCAACTCAACAAGTACCATCGGAGACACTTGTAGAGCACCTTTACAATCACCCAGTTATGTTGTGACGTTTGGTAGCACACAAAGTGTTCCTCCAGTAATCGGGAGTTGCATAATCTCATAGTCATAGGAACATGTGCTAAGCTAACGGAATGGGTCAAGTCAATCACATCATTCTCCTAATGATGTGATCCCGTTTATCAAATGACAACTCATGTCTATGGTTAGGAAACATAACCATCTTTGACCAACGAGCTAGTCAAGTAGAGGCATACTAGTGACACTCTGTTTGTCTATGTATTCACACATGTATTATGTTTCCAGTTAATACAATTCTAGCATGAATAATAAAAATTTATCATAAAATAACAAAATAAATAATAACTTTATTATTGCCTCTAGGGCATATTTCCTTCAAATAGGACATATGAGTTTGCTCGAAATTCACCGAAACAGAAATTAATCGACATTTCGGCAAAACATAAGAAACTCGAGGGAATTAATCGGGAGAGAAGAGAGGTGTAGGAGAAAGAGAGAGGCCATTTATGGAGGAGGGTGCCATTAATGAGGAGAGAAGAGAGGTAGGAGGAAGAGAGAAGAAGAGAAACAATGGTGGAGCTAGAGTGGAGAGGGGAAAGGGGAAAGGAGGGGGGAGAGGGCAAAGTGGGGGAGAGGGATGGGAAGGGGTGAAAAAGGTGGCACCAGCCGCAACTAGCAGTAGCGCCGCTTTGCAAAAAGTGCTGCTGGTATTGGACTTAGTAGTAGCGCTTTTCAGGAAAAGCACTACTACTAAGGAGGGCGCACTAGCAGTAGCGGCGCATAAAAACGGAGCGCTGCTACTAAACTGTTAGTAGTAGCGGTTTTTTCTGTACGCCGCTACAACTACGAAAACAATCGGTGGCCTCGTCTGGTCCCACATAGTAGTAGCGCTTTTCTGCTTTATAGCACTACTACTATGGGGTTACTAGTAGAGCTTTCCTGAAAAACGCTACTGCTAAATAGCAGTAGCGTTTACTTCTTTCCCACGCTACTACTATGCTACTGTGTATAAGCGTTTTTTTAGTAGTGCTTGCCTTATTAATTGCCATGCATGACATAAATTAGTATAATATTTAATATGATACGGTATCATAATATGATATGATACCACATCCTCTCTTTTCTTATCTAATTATGTGCTACATCATTCAAAAATCTAGTTGGCATGCATGATACCGCTTATGATACTTCCATTACGACCAGCCTTATTCCCTACACCAGCCATAGCTCATAGGCCCGCAGCCAATAGCACACCAATCCTCCTACGTCCTACATGACTCCTTGAAACAATGAAATATTAACTCATCACTAGCAGACTTGGTCCAACTCACGACCAAGTGATGCCCAGTTCCCTTAACCGCCTCCCGTTGTATCAGAATTCCACAAAATGTTGCTTGTGCTCCCTTTGCCGCATCCAAGAGGCCGCCCACCAAAGGAGGGTGCATCATTGCTAGACTACTTACCCAACATAACTTGAATTTTAGACTCATCTATCTACTTTTTAAAAATATAAATGTTATATATTGTACCCTTTGGATACCCAGTGGGTATGGGTATGAGTATGGGTGTCAATTTGTGTCCATGTATATTGAACTGGATGGGTATATAAAGTTTTTTTGGGTATGAGTTTGGGCAGAAGGGGGTTGTACCCACCCATACCCTACCATTGCCATCCCCTACAGCTGGAGCACTCTAGTCTGGTACTCTAACCATTACTAGTGATCATTGATCAACCTTAACTAGTTTGGGTGCTTAGCCAAGTTTGATCGTTTGCTCTTTCTCTTACTTTTGTATTGCCTCATTTTCTTGCATCACTTAAGCTCCTCGCCTCCTTGGTCTGATGAGCTGATTTTTCAATTCAGTAGACAATTGCCCGTGCGTTGCAACGGGAGTATAAACATTCTAGTAGATTACCCCTGACTGCACGTCTATTATTGTATTATTGTTTTTGAGAATCCCCGTATATTATTATATTGATACGCTAAAATCTTACCAAATCTTTGTATGCAATCGCCATGATTTATGTGCCATTTTATTGTTAAGCACTTACTTGGTAAGAATTTAATGACTTGCCAACAAAATATGTGTTTATTTTGGTAAGATAATAAACATGAGACAATTGAATGGATGGGAGAAAAATCAAATATGGAAGGAAAAATCAAAGAGGATAAGGAAAGAGTGGGACGTATATATGAAAGGTTAGACGAAAGAGAGATGAAATGGGAACCTTACGTTCTTTTTAAGTATTTCAATTCATAAAAGCTTGACGAAAGCGTTCTCCCCACACAAAAAAACAAAGAAATAGAACATGCCGTAGCTAGACAATTATTAGTCTCCTAATCAATCTGATCCACCTGCACCCGCAAAAAAAAATCTGATCCACCTGCACCCGCAAAAAAAAATCTGATCCACCTGCCTACCATGCACGCGCGTGTGATCCCTAGCAGCAAGCTAGAGCTAGGAGTTGAAGTGCCGTGTTCTGATCATGTGGTTGTTTTGGTGAAGGGATCGTCCGAGCAGGGACCAACAGGGCCTAAATGTCGACGTTATGAGTTGTTCTGGGAGAGAGATGCAACGCTACCGGACATGATAAAAGAGGCTTGGGAGGCTGTAGGTATTGTGCAGAACCTAGGCCAACTGCGTGATGCCCTCACAAAGACTATGGTGACCCTGGGTTCTTGGAGTAAATTTTTTGATAATGTGACCAGGGAGCTTGCCAAGTCACGATCCCAGTTAGAAGAATTGATGCATATGAATGCAGATCAGCAGGATATTCGTTTGGTCACAGATAAAATGAATGAATTACTTTATCAAGAAGAGATGATGTGGTTACAAAGATCTCGAGTCACGTGGCTAAAGGAGGGCGATAGAAATACAAGATTTTTTCAGAATAAAGCTGTTTGGAGAGCACAAAAAAATAAAATTCGTGAGCTGAAGGATAGCATTGGAGTGGTGCATTCTGATTTTGTTGCGATGGGAAAGCTAGCGAACGAGTACTTCCATGGTATTTTCTCAGCGGACCCCTCGCTTGATGCTTCTCCAGTACTTGATCTTCTTGATGCTATGGTGTCGGATGAAGACAATATCAAGTTATTATGTGCACCTTTCACAGATAAAGAAATTGCGGATGCTTTATTCCAGATTGGTCCCCTAAAGGCACCGGGGCCGGATGGATATCCAGCAAGGTTTTTTCAGCGAAACTGGAGCATACTAAAGGACGGTGTCCCTGCTGCGGTGAAGGATTTCTTCATGACGGGTATTATGCCCGAGGGGGTAAATTCCACGTGTATTGTTCTTATTCCAAAAAATTCTAACCCCACAAAAATGTCTGATTACAGGCCCATTAGTCTCTATAATGTGATATATAAAGTTATTTCTAAGTGCCTTGTTAATAGGTTGAGACCCCTTCTGGATGACTTAATTTCTCCAGAGCAAAGTGCCTTTATTCCAGGAAGGATGATCACTGATAATGCATTGGTGGCTTTTGAGTGCATTCACTTTATCAAGCAGGAGAAGGATCCTACAAAAAGCTTTTGTGCTTATAAGCTTGACCTGTCAAAGGCATATGATAGGGTGGATTGGGGCTTCTTGAATCGAGTGATGCAAAATTTGGGTTTCTCTCAGCGATGGATTGATTGGATAATGACGTGTGTCACATCGGTGAGATATTCTGTCAAATTAAACGAAACCCTCTAGGATTCATTTGCACCGGCGCGTGGTCTTCGGCAGGGTGATCCCCTTTCACCTTTTTTATTCTTGTTTGTGGCGGATGGCTTGTCAGCTATTTTGAAAAGTAGAGTACGTACGGGAGACATTACCCCAGTTAAGGTGTGCAGAAGAGCTCCAGGCATATCACACTTGCTTTTTGCTTATGATACTTTGTTGTTCTTTGAGGCATCTAGAGATCAAGGGAGAAGTGAAGGCAGCATTGGACTTATATGGTGAGGCCACCGGTCAGAGTCTGAACTATAATAAGTGCTCAATATTTTTTGGTACTGCTTGCCCGGCCATGTGACAGGAGCAGGTTAGGGAAGCTCTGAATGTTACGAGCTTGGTGTTCGAGGAGAAGTATCTTGGTCTTCCAACACCGGAGGGACGTATGTCAAAGGGACGCTTTCAGAACCTTCAGGCGAGTCTGACAAAGCGTTTAATTCAGTGCGGTGATGGTTTTCTAGCCCAGCCGGGTAGGGAAGCTCTTATCAAGTCGGTGGCCCTAGCGCTGCCGATGTATATTATGGGTGTTTTTAAACTTCCCTACTCAGTATGTGATGATCTTACGAGGATGGTGAGAAATTTCTATTGGGGGTCCAAGAAAGGGAAAAGGAAAGTTCATTGGAGGGGTTGGGATTATTTGTTAGAGCCCAAAGATAAAGGAGGTGTGGGATTCCGTGATTTCCGGATGTTCAACCAAGCTCTGTTGGCCCGTCAGGCTTGGCGACTTCTTTCCAAACCTGAAAGTTTGTGTGCTTGTGTGCTCAAGGCAAGATACTATCCGCAAGGTAACTTAGAGGATACGGTCTTTACTGGAAACGCATCATCTACTTGGCAAGCTATAAGTCATGGACTTGATCTCTTAAAAAAAGGATGGATATGGAGGGTTGGCAATGGAAGAAGCATCAGGGTCTGGAGAGATAACTGGATTCCCCAACCTTTCTCTTATAAACCAATATCTCAACGGGAAACTTGCCGTATCCGGTTCCTAACAGACCTTCTGAATAATAATGGCTGATGGAACTATGCACTGCTAGCACAATTTTATGTCCGGCTGATGTTGAGGAAATCTTAAAAATACGGGCTTCTCCAAGATTGGGCGATGATGTGATTGCTTGGGGTCCTGGTAATCTTGGTGTCTTCACGGTTAAATCAGCGTATATGCTGGCGTTTGAGGAGGCACATAGGGGTACAACAGTTTCTTCTAGTACTTTGGCAAATGGAAGTAGACCTTGCTGGCAGTACATATGGAAGAGCGGGGTTCCGCCCACTGTGCGTAATTTTGCATGGCGACTAACAACAAATGCGCTCCCGACGTGGAAGAATAAGAATAGGATAGGCCTAGAGCAGTCCAGCAGATGCCCAGTTTGTGGTGTGGAGGAAGAGGACAATTATCACCCGTTTTTGAGATGTCAATTTGGTCGTGATCTGTACCTGGCTATGGCCAAGGTGTGGAATCTGCCGGCAATTGAATCGATTAGTCCTAATGGGAAAGAATGGCTTCTTCATGCTCTGGCTCCACTTGGTGAGTTTGATCGTATATTGATGTTGCTAATTTTCTGGAGAACCTGGTACATCCGTAATGAATTAGTTCACTACAAACCAGCGCCGCCCATGCAAGTGTCAATCTGTTTTCTTCAGAGGTACAGAGAAGAGTTGTTGTGCATTAAGCTGAACCCACATGCAGATCCAGTGAAAGGAAAGTCGATCATTACGCTAGACCGGGCCGCCAGACAACCTAGTGTTGCCGCGCCAGAGAAGGATTTAGCTTGGGTCCCTCCAGTACTTGATTGGGTTAAACTAAATACGGACGGCTCCTTTGTATCAAGTTCTAGTGCAGTTGCAGGGATGATTCTGCGAGATAATATGGGCTCCATCATTTTTTCGGCTTGCAGAGCACTATGGTCTTGTAGAGATGCTTTGGAGGCGGAGCTGTGTGCGTGCATGGAAGGACTGTCTCTGGCGTTACAGCGATCTGATCTTCCTATAGCCATTGAGATGGACTCGAGCATGGCTGTGTCTATGATCTCATGTGCGACATTGATCGCTCAGTTTATGCTTCCCTGGTGAATGAAATCAGACTTCTTTTAAGTCTTAGGCAGACTTCTATTACTCATGTTTCTAGACTACAAAATAAAGTAAGTGATAGACTAGCTAGCTTTGCTAGAGTTGAAGGTCGGACTATGACTTAGCTAGGGTCTGGTCCAGTAGAGGTTTTGGAACTAGCTCAAGGTGATTGTAAGGACATTGTGATTGAGTAATACAAGTTCTGTTGCCGCAAAAAAAAAGTGTTGAACTATCATGCCAAAAACCTGCCTTGTCTTAAGGCAGAAATTTGTCATGGAGCTGTCAGCTGTCGCGAAGAAAAAAAAAAACAGGTCGTGGAGAAAAGTCAGAGCTAATTGCATGTAATCATGGGCTGGGCCGTATCTTCTTGTGGCACTGCGATCAGTTTGGCTCAATCCTACAATCGTATCGCCTTAGCGGTATCAAACCTACTGGACACATACTGTTTGGCTTCGGGACAGAGGATAAATCACGATAAGTCATCAATCTTTTTCAGCAGAGGGTCCGCAACAGGTTAGAGAGGATATGAAGAATATTCTGGATGTACAAAATGAGTCACTCAGTGACAGGTACCTGGGTATGCCAACGGAGGTCGGACACTCGAAGAATGGGACTTTTAAGTACTTGCGGGATCGTGTTTGGGAAAAGGTGAAAGGTTGGATGGAGAAACTTTTATCCTCCGCAGGGAAAGAAGTACTAATCAAGGTGGTTGCTCAAGCAATTCTAGTATATTCTATGGCATGCTTCCGTCTTCCTCGAGGCCTATGCGAGAGTGTTACTTCGCTAATCAGACAATTCTGGTGGGGGAGCAAACAGGGCAAGAGGAAACCTAGCTGGGTGGCTTGGGATGTGATGACATTACCAAAGAACCTTGGAGGCCTTGGTTTTCGAGACATGGAGATCTTTAACTTGGCCCTCTTAGCTCGGCAGTCCTGGCGCATGTTGCAAAACCCCTTGTCTTTGAGCGCGAGGATCCTGAAAGCAGCCTACCATCCTGATATAGATATCTTTGGTGCAGTCTTGGGATCGCACCCCTCGCAGATCTGGCGAGCCATCCTGGATGGCCGGGACATTATGGTCCAGGGCTTGGTGCGCAGGATCGGAGATGGGGAATCAACCAATATCTGGGAGGACAACTGGCTGTCGAGATCACAGGCGAGAAGGCCGATTGCTTCCTTGATCCCTGATCCACCGAGGAAGGTGGAGGAGTTGATCGACCATACCTCGTCCACCTGGAACGAGAACTTGGTGCGCTCGGTGTTTATACCGATATACGCTGAGGCCATCTTACAAATTCCTCTATGCACAAGAAAGATAGATGACTTTTGGCCTTGGTCGGAGGATCGAAAGGGTATTTTTTTTCCAGTGCGTTCAGCGTATCGGATGATTCAACGGACAAAGCTGGGCCGGGAGGCATGGCTGTACGAGCAAGGAGGCTCCTCCGACTCCTAGGGTGCCGACCAAGGCTGGACTGATCTTTGGCGGATCAAGGTTCCCTCCAAGCTGAAGTTTTTCCTGTGGAAGCTCGCTAGAAACTCTATTCCCGCAGCTGCACTTCTCCACCACAGAAACATGTCATCTTTCAGGGCTTGTTGCCTTTGCGGGGCGGTCGATACTTGGCGACATGCCTTGGTGGACTGCTCGGTCTCGAGGAGCACTTGGGCACTCTCAAAGGAAACTGTTTTGGATAAACTGAGTACTTGCAGAGAGGAAAATCCAAAGAGGTGGTTGTTCGTAATGTATGAAGCTCTCAACCAGGAGGATTTCCTTGCTTTTGTGGTCACCCTATGGACGTTGTGGAGTTCACGAAGAAAGGCCATGTACGAGGATATTTTCCAGACACCCTTTACCATCAACAGCTTTGTTACATCATACATAGCAGAACTAAAATCTCTACAGCAGCCTGGAGTGGTCAGAAGGGGGCCGCCCAAACCATTGGATTGCACCTCCGGATGGGCTAGTTAAACTCAATGTAGACGCAGCAGTGGGACGATCGCGTGGAGCCGTGGCAGCTGTTTGCAGAGATCGTGATGGTGTTTTCTTGGGAGCATCGGCGGTGGTTTTCCCCAACTTATCAGATCCTGGCATTCTGGAGATGCTTGCCATCAGGGAGGCACTGGCTTTATCTGATGATCTCTATGTTCGAAGGATCTATGTGGGCATCGGATTGCAAGGTGGCCGTCGACGATATCCATCAGCATTACAAAGGGAGCTATGGTGCAATTGTGCAGGAGATTTTCCAATATAGATCGTCTTTTGAAACGTGTAATATTATTCATGAGTTTAGGAGCTCGAATATCGAGGCTCACAAAATGGCAAAGCACGCTTTATCTTTCGGGACTGGCCGCCATACTTGGTTAGGCCAGCCCAACGAATTTGATTCCGTCCTTATAAATATTGTGACGATCTAATAAAGCTTTGCAGTTTGTCTAAAAAAATACAATCGAATCGCCTCCAACCCAACGAAGCAATTCGCAGCATCCTCCGATCTAGCAGCGTCCAACGTAACCAGATCGCCGCGAGCGAGCGACAGGTAGGGATCCATCCCTTCATGGATGCTGACGGCAGCGAGATCTCGCGCCTGCCGGCGGAGCTCCTCGCGTCGATCGTCTCCCTCACGTCGCCGCCTGACGCGGGACGCTGTGCCGCCGTCTCCCGGGCCTTCCTCGCTGCGGCGGACTCCGACGCCGTCTGGTCCTGCTTCCTGCCCCGCTACCTCCCACAGCTCGCTAAAAGCATGCTCCGCCGCGCGCCGCCGTCCGAGAACAAGAAGGGCTTGTTCCGACGCCTCTCCGACCAACCGGCGCTCCTCCCAGGCAAGCTCGTGGTACGTAAAGATCCTATATGTATCATCCTCAACCCATTTACGTAGCAGAGGGCTAGCTGCTTCCTTCTTAGCTTGATTCAAATTCCAAAATTGGGTGATGGATCGATCCATCTACCGGCTTTCTTTCTTTGGTGCAGAGCATGCGGCTGGACAGGGCTACTGGCGCCAAGTGCTACATGCTTTCGGCAAGGGCGCTCAATATTTCGAAGGGCGAGACCCGATCATGCTGGGAATGGATCGACCTCTGTTATGATGAGATCCAAGGAAACACGAGGTTCAAAGTCGTTTCAATGGGTATTTGGGGAAAACCTATTTTAGTCACCACTAACCATATATACCCTCGTATTAATTTGCGGCAGCTTCCGTGAAGCAGCTCAACTTCGGGGAGTTTGGTCATTGGAAATCCGTGGCAAAATACATAGCAGAATGCTCTGCCGAAACTCCATGTATGCTGCTTACATGCTGTTCAAGCTAGCCGATGGGTACACCATGATGGATTTCCCGTTTCAAGAAGCATCCATTAGCTATGGAGGCACTAGCTCAAAACGGCAAGTTTGCCTCCAAGCCTACATGGAGGATGGGGATGACGGCATACCTCGCAAACATATTTTGAAGTCAAGTTGGGAAAGCCGACTGCCTCGTAGCTATTGTCTCACAGATGACGTCATGGTCCCTCGGAAAAGGGCCGACGACTGGATGGAGGTCGAGTTGGGCAAGTTCTACAATGGGGAAGCCTGCGACGGTGAGGTGTCTGTGAGCCTAAAGGAGACTGAAGGAGGGGTTTTCAAAATTGGTCTTGTTGTGTGGTGTATCGAGATTAGAACTAAACAATGATGTTATTGAACATTGTTGAATTCAGAGCCATCGTCATACATTTCTTTACTTTATACCGAAACAATATGCACGGAAGAACAATCAATACAGTTATAGTACATAATTTGTCATGAATGGAGCAGCATTCACCAAAGTTACAGAAAAATCCTGGCTCTGGTGCTGCACACAATACCTGGTTCAGGTGCCTCTCAACGAGAAATATTGTGCATGTGTGCTCGAAAAACTAGAGCTAGTTGCCAAGCCAAAAAACCCTATAGTTACTTCAAGATCAAATCGTTGTAATTGGGACATGTTCAAACTGAAATCTATTGTTCACGACATATACTGAAAAGTATTATTCGATGTTTCTTAAAAATTTGAGGTCAATCCTACAAATAGATTGCATGGTGCACAACAACTCTTTAGATTTCCTCCCAATTGATGGCATTTGAGGGGTAGGCGTGCTTTGCCGCGCTGGCTACCGTTAGGGCTGGTAGCTTAGCACTAAGCCAGCGCTTGCTAACTACCACACTTCCTAAGCAAACCAAGAGCAACATTCTGAAGGTATGAAAACCCAACTCCTGTAGCACAAATAATCAAACTTCAGAAATTAATTTTTGCAAACTAAATAAATCAGGTAGCAAAAAAATCTAAAACATGACACAAGCGGTCAATCTGAAAGGCCATGTCGTAGTAATGTTCAACAAGGATAGAGATGATATACTCAGATCATCTGTATAGATTATTCATTCGCTCTCTTTTTTTGCGGGGGCTTTAAAAAGGGGGATTTGTATTTCATAAGAAATCACCTCACAGGAACATAAATTGTTGTTGCTGCTCCTCATACATACCAACCCTAAATCACGGCACCATGACAACAGGCTCTTTATAACCATCATAAGAAATCTGGCAAGTTCCGCCTCTTCACTGTGACTTGTGAGTTGAAGCATCGATTTCATCTCTTCATTATGAGTTGAGTAGTAGATTAGCCCCTACCTTCATTTTCATCTCTTTTGTCTTTGGTGTTCCTGACTTCTATTGTCGATGACCTGAATTACGAATAAAGTGTTCCCAGGGGCAAACAAAATAAGGTAATCTGGAAAGGTAATTCCATCCATGTCTCTTTCATGTATTTCATCATATATACCAGGAAACATTCCATTCAGGTTTTAGTCACTTCGCAATGTGTAATTAAAATATCACTTATGCCATTGTTGATGATCCATGAAGGTAAGTACACACATCATGTTACAGCAAGCCAATCCAATAATGTGCAATATATCAACAAAACTCTTACTTCATCATAGCGAAAAATCACTTGCGTAACCAAAGACACTTCAAAAAGGTTGTTTTAACTCCCACGGGTTACTTAATGGTAGTTCTACAATTGTGTCGGCTTTTGTTGCTTACTTCTGAGCTCAATGCCCAGCACGGTAAGACCAGACTTGCTTTCTCCCATGAAGCTGATGGACACCTCGTCACCACCGTCACGCTCCTCGTTACGGAACTCACCCAACTCCACTTCCATCCAACCATCGTCTTTTTCATGAGGGAAATGAACTTCCTCTCTGGGAGGATTTGCGTCACAACTAAGACTCCCTCTACAACCTTGCACACAAACTTGCCGGGTCGACTCTCTCCCGACAACACCAACGGATGCCACCTCGTTTGGGAAATCGAACTCCTTGTATACATATGCTAGCTTGAACACCAAGTATATACGGCATATGTTGTATTTCGTGAGAGCATCTTCTTCTGTATCTTCCCCCGGATCTGCAACTCATTGACACGATAGAACTGAGCGTCTTCGGAGAAGAACCTGCACGTTGCAACCCACAGTTCATAAGTAGTAGTAGCGAAAAGCATCAAAGGCAAAGGCACTAAATTCGCTATGGTAAAATTAAATGAGTACTGTATAAGATTCGAGACGGCTTGAACCTTTTGTCTTCTTTGCTGCAGTTCGAAAGTGCACATAAACTGGCCCGGTGCGAGCCCTTGCACCGCGGAATCTGCAGCGCCCTCGCAGAAATCGTGAAGCTCTCGACGGCGGTAGCCCTATCCAGCTGCATGCTCTGTACGAAGCAATCAAACGGAAAATGGCATCAGATTGATCTTATTAAACTGCAAGAACGTATCGCATCGACGATGAAAAAAAGCAGCATCTGACTAGCTAGCTGAGTTTGTCGGTATATATAACGTTAACGTACCACTAATTTGTGTGGGAGGAGAGCTGGCTGGTCGGAGAGGCGTCGGAACAACTCCTCTTGCTCGACGACTGCGTGCGAGGGAGCTCGCCTTTGGCGAACCGCGGGAGGTTACGGGGCAGGAAGAAGAATCAGACGGCGTCGGAGTCCACCGCGGCACGGAAGGCCCGGGAGACGGCGGCCGCGCGGCAGGCGTCCAGCGGTGAGGTGAGCGAGACAACGTGCACGAGGAGCTCCTCCAGCAGGCGCTCCATCTCGCCTGCGGCCGGCGTTCTCGGCTTCGTGTGCACGCGGTTCCGTGGTACGTTGTGGAACTTGTGATCATATTTAGGAGCCTATTGTACGTAAATCAGACCGACACCATGGCAGAGTCGGTAAGCTGAATAGAAGCGCCAAACGTATACTGTAGGCGGTGAGAGAGAGACGCGTCCGGAAAGCACAAAGTGAACTGCTGATGGGGCGCCCTTGTAGCCGGCGTTTGGATCAGCAGCAATTCAGGTTTACTGATGACTAGCCACAGTTGATGCTTAATTACAAGGAAGGAAGTAGGTTGACTAATAACTACTCCCACCGTTTCAATATAGATGACCTGATTTTATACTAAAGTTAATATAAAATTGTGTCATCTTTTTCGGGGCGGAGGGAGTAATGAGTAGCATGCATATCTCATGTCGTTGGTAAACACTAAACACACACACAAATGATACAAAAGGTAATCCAGCGATTCATCGTATATAGAGTGGAGTATTGATTTTTTTTGTTGCAAAGAAGAATCCCCTCAAAAAAATGCAAAGGGATACAGAAAAAGAAATAATGTCTGAGCCCAGGTTCGAACTGGGGACCTTTAGAAAAAGAAATAATGTCTGAGCCCAGGTTCGAACTGGGGACCTTTAGTGTGTGAGACTAACGTGATAACCAACTACACCACCCAGACCATTTGTTTCATTCTCGAACGACAGGCTATTTAAATCTTCATAGGCAGGTGCACGAGGGCATCCAACTGGATTACGTATGGACCTCAGGCGGCAGTACTTTTGGGGCCTCTCGCAGCCGATCAAACATGTTTACAATACGCTGATGATACGATTTTCTGCTTTGAAGATGACTTAGAAGGGGCTAGAAACCTTAAAGTCATTCTATGCGTGTTTAAGCACTTGACGGGTTTGAAAATCAATTTCTTAAAAAGTGAAATCCATTGCTTTGGTGCCGCTTTGTTGAAACAGAAGAATATGCTCAGATTTTCACTTGTGCGGTTGGGGACTTCCCCTTTACTTATTTAGGCCTTCCTTTACATTTTAAAAAGTTGCATAATGCGCATTGGAAACCAGCTGAAGAGAAAATTGAGAAGAAGGCGGCAACCTGGCAAGGGGGTTTGCTTTCAATGGGTGATAGGATTACCCTCGCTGAGACTTGTATGAGTAATGTTCCTAGCCATTTGCTTTCTTTTTTTAAACTACCTAAAGGTGTAGGCAAGAGAATGGACTTTGTTCGTGCTCGTATGGTTTGGCAAGAAAGGATGGAGTGAGAAAGTATCACTTAGTCAAGTGGGTGGACGTATGCCAACCTAGAGACCAGGGGGGTCTGGGGATTACTAATTTGGAGATTAAAAACATCAGCCTCTTATGTAAGTGGTTATGGAGATTAGAGAATGAGGAATGGGATTGGCAGGAAATGATTAGAGCCAAATATTTGAGTAGGAAAACTCTGGTTCAATGTGAAGCATCTCGGGGTAATTCCCATTTTTGGAATGGGTTGTTGAGTATAAAGGATATCTTCTATTCTTGCTGTCAAAGGGTGGTGGGTGATGGTTGTAAGACGAGATTTTGGGAGGACACATGGCTGGGGAGAAAGCCACTTTGTCAACCTTTCCCCCGCTTGTATAATTTAACTTTCTGTCAACATGTTACTGTTGCTAAAGTCTTTAACTAGGATTTTGATTGTATTAGATTTAGGAGATGTCTTTATGAAGAAACTCTTACAATGTGGAATGAATTACTTGATATGTGTAGTCAGGTTACTCTGTCGGAGGAGCCTGACAGAGTTAAATGGCTTTTAACTAAATCTGGATCCTTCTCGGTTAAGTCGCTTTATCATTACCTTATAGCTAGAGTTGTTGCTTTTCCTTTTAAACTTCTTTGGAGGTTGAGAATACCTCTAAAAGTAAAAGCGTTTATATGGTTAGTGATCAAAGGGAGGATCCTAACCAAGGATAACTTATCTAGACGAGGGTGGAAAGGACCAAATTTCTGCGAGTTTTGTGGCGTTTCTGAGAGCATTGATCATCTATCTTTTCGTGCTCTTGTGCTAGGTTTTTATGGAATGTGATATGTGGTACACTAGGTAACCCGAAATTACCTTTATTTTTCTTTGATCTTTGTCAAAACTGGATACCATCCTATTCTGGAAAGGATAGGGCTATTGTTTCTATTGGTGTTGCTGCTTTGATATGGACAATTTGGAAAACAAGGAACAAATCCTGTTTTCAACGTGTTTTCCTTTCAAATCCTATCAATGTAATATTTACCATGTGTTCTTTGTTGGATTCATGGATGATTCTACAGAGAAAAGGTGTGCAAAAATGCTTAGGGAGGTTTCCAAGAGGCTATCTCGGGTAGCAAATGAAGTCTACAGAAGAACATATGGGTGGAATCCTTCTGCTCTAAGACTGGGTTTTGTGTCTACCTGAAATTGGGCGGTTCTGTAGTTTGTTCTGGTTTTAGACTTGCCTATTGTTTTGGCGGATGTGCAAATTGTAAAAGATGTTTAAAAGTCTGTTCTCTCTCCAGTAGTGGGTGATTTGGCATCCTATAGATATGGTTATATGTCTAGGATGTAGGTTGCTTATCAGTTGATGAGGTGAAGCATCAGGTCTGATGGAAAAAAGTGGTGTGGTGGTTGTATCTAGACTTCCATTTTCTTAATGAAAATGGGGGCCATGCACTAGTAGAAAAGGGGGCAACGGTCCAGACCGGGTCAGCCCATTAGTCCCGGTTCAGTCCAGAACCGGGACCAATGGGGGCATTGGACCCGGTTCGTGAGCCCAAGGGGCCGGCCGGGCCACATTGGCCATTGGTCCCGGTTCATCTGGACCTTTTGGTCCCGGTTGGTGGGACGAACAGGGACCAATGGCCTCGCGCCTGGCCCACCACCATTGGTCCCGGTTGGTGGCTTGAACCGGGACCAAAGGCTCCCCTTTAGTCCCGGTTCATGCCACCAACCGGGACCAATGAGGTGCCTATATATACCCCCTCGCGTAAGAGCAGAGCACACTGCTCTGTTTTTTTCTGGCCGAGGGGGAGAGGGCTTGGTGGTGCTCTAGCTCACCTCCTATGCACACTAGGTGTTCGATGGAATGCCCGAGCCACACTACTTAAGCTTTCTCACCTCCAAGCTCGACCTCCAAGCTCCATTCTCCTCAATATTTGTCTAGGTTTAGCGGTCCGTCACGCCCCGTCCCCGTCTTCACCGCCATCGACCACCCGCTCCGAGCTCATCGCCGGCACCATCGTGGTGAGCCTCTTGTTCTTATCTTCTTTCTGGAAGGAAAAATATTCTTACTTGTATGTTTACATAGATACTTGTATTATTTTCTTACTTTTATTATTGCATCTTATATAGTGCGATGGTTTTGGTATCTGCCCCCGTCGGCCCTTGTCCTGTCTATGATTCGGATGTGGTATATATATTATCTTTATAACTATTGATTCATTTATTGTTTATGAAAATTATGCCAACCAAACGTGACATAGATTTTATTTATGTAGGATGTATGTGAATCGGAAATTCCAACCGACCCTATTTCGAGAGGTTAAATTTAGTTGAAGAAGAAAACAATTTGTTGAAGGAAAAAATAAAAAAAATTGAGGAGGAGCAGATGATATTGGAGTTGCATGTTGCGGATGTCGTCGATGATCACAAGATCAAGATGGATGCAATGCGCTTGAAGATTAGAACGATTAGAAAATATGCCATTCATACCGAGGCTTGGTATCATTATGTCGTTGGATCAATTGTTACCTTGGTTGCGATTATGATCACATTTGTTTTCGCATTGAAATGTTTTACATAGTTTCAATGTATGGTTTAATTAATTAGATGCTCTGGAGAGCTATATGTTGTTAGATGTGAACTATGTATGTACTTTGGTTTTAATGTGATGATGAACTTCTATTAATTTGGACACTTAATTATATATAATGCACGCAGATGAACCGGCAATGGATGTACGGTGACAGACACACCTCCGAGTACATTAAGGGCGTGCATGAGTTTCTCGATGCGGCTGAGGCAAACAAGCAGAATAGTTTTATGTGTTGTCCATGCACTGAATGTGGGAATACGAGGTCTTACTCTAACCGGAAAATCCTTCACTCCCACCTGCTTTACAAGGGTTTCATGCCACACTATAATGTTTGGACGAGGCATGGAGAAATAGGGGTTATGATGGAAGACGGCGAAGAAGAAGAGTACGATGACAACTATGTGCCCCCTGAATACGGTGATGCTGCAACGGGGGGAGCTGGTGAAGATCAAAAGTAACCAGACGATGTGCCCAATGATGCTGCAACGGGTGAAGCTGCTGAAGATCAAGAGGAACCAGACGATGTGCCTGATGATGATGATCTCCGCCGGGTCATTGTCGATGCAAGGACGCAATGCGAAAGTCAAAAGGAGAAGCTGAAGTTCGATCACATGTTAGAGGATCACAAAAATGGGTTGTACCCAAATTGCGAAGATGGCAACACAAAGCTTGGTACCGTACTAGAATTGCTGAAGTGGAAGGCAGAGAATGTTGTGGCTGACAAAGGATTTGAGAAGCTACTGAAAATATTGAAGAAGAAGCTTCCAAAGGATAACGAATTGCCCGACAGTACATACGCAGCAAAGAAGGTCGTATGCCCTCTAGGATTGGAGGTGGAGAAGATACATGCATGCCCTAATGACTGCATCCTCTACTGCGGTGCATACAAGGATCTAAACGCATGCCCGGTATGCGGTGCATTGCGGTATATAAGATTAGACGAGATGACCCTGCTGATGTTGACGGTGAGCCCCCCAGAAGAGGGTTCCTGCGAAGGTGATGTGGTATGATCCTATAATACCACGGTTGAAACGTCTATTCAGAAATGAAGAGCCTGCCAAGTTGATGCGATGGCACAGTGAGGACCGGAAGAAAGACGGGAAGTTGAGAGCACCCGCTGACGGATCGCGGTGGAGAAAAATCGAGAGAAAGTACTGGGATGAGTTTGCAAAGGACCCAAGGAATGTATGGTTTGCTTTAAGCGCGGATGGCATTAATCCTTTCGGGGAGCAGAGCAGCAATCACAACACCTGGCCCGTGACTCTATGTATGTATAACCTTCCTCCTTGGATGTGCATGAAGCGGAAGTTCATTATGATGCCAGTTCTCATCCAAGACCCTAAGCAACCCGGCAACGACATTGATGTGTACCTAAGGCCATTAGTTGAAGAACTTTTACAGCTGTGGAATGGAAACGGTGTACGTACGTGGGATGAGCACAGACATGAAGAATTTAACCTAAAGGCGTTGCTGTTCGTGACCATCAACGATTGGCCCGCTCTCAGTAACCTTTCAGGACAGACAAACAAAGGATACCACGCATGCACGCACTGTTTAGATGACACTGAAAGTATATGCCTGGACAAATGCAGGAAGAATGTGTACCTGGGCCATCGTTGATTTCTTTCGACCAACCATCAATGTTGAAAGAAAGACAAGCATTTCAAAGGCGAGGCAGATCACCGGAAGAAGCCCGCCATGCGTACCGGTGATCACGTACTTGCTATGGTCAATGATTTACACGTAAACTTTGGAAGGGTCCCGGCGGACTAGCTCCGAATGACGCTGAGGGACACGCACCCATGTGGAAGAAGAAATCTATATTTTGGGACCTACCCTACTGGAAAGACCTAGAGGTCCGCTCTTCAATCGACGTGATGCATGTGACGAAGAACCTTTGCGTGAACCTGCTAGGCTTCTTGGGCGTGTATGGGAAGACAAAAGATACACCTGAGACATGGGAGGACTTGCAACGTTTGCACGAAAAAGACGGCATGCCTCCGAAGCAGTATAAAGGTCCTGCCAGCTACGCTCTTACGAAAGAAGAGAAAGAAATCTTCTTTGAATGCCTGCTCAGTAGGAAGGTCACGACTGGCTTATCATCGAATATAAAGGGAATAATAAATATGCCAGAGAAAAAGTTTCAGAACCTAAAGTCTCATGACTGCCACGTGATTATGACGCAACTGCTTCCGGTTGCATTGAGGGGGCTTCTACCGGAAAACGTCCGATTAGTCATTGTGAAGCTATGTGCATTCCTCAATGCAATCTCTCAGAAGGTGATCGATCCAGAAATCGTACCAAGGCTAAGGAGTGATGTGGCACAATGTCTTGTCAGTTTCGAGCTGGTGTTCCCACCATCCTTCTTCAATATCATGACGCACGTCCTAGTTCATCTAGTCGACGAGATTGTCATCCTGGGGCCCGTATTTCTACACAATATGTTCCCCTTTGAGAGGTTCATGAGATTCCTAAAGAAATATGTCTGTAACCGCGCTAGGCCAGAAGGAAGCATCTCCATGGGCCATCAAACAGAGGATGTTATCGGGTTTTGTGTTGACTTCATTCCTGTCCTTAAGAAGATAGGTCTCCCTAAATCGCGGTATGAGGGGAGACTGGCTGGAAAAGGCACTCTTGGAAGTGACTCAATAATATGCAGGGACGGATATTCTTGGTCTCAAGCACACTACATAATTCTACAGAACTCTACCTTGGTGACCCCGTATGTCGATGAACACAAGAACAGTCTGCGCTCCAAACACCCGGAGCAGTGCGACGACTGGATTACATGTGAACACATCAGGACTTTCAGCAGTTGGTTGGAAACACGTCTCAGAGGTGACAACACTGTTTGTGATGAGCTGTACTTGTTGTCCAGGGGACCATCTTTGACTGTATTGACTTACAAAGGATACGAGATAAATGGGAATACATTTTACACGGTCGCCCAAGATCAAAAGAGCACCAACCAAAATAGCGGTGTCCGCTTTGATGCAGCAACCGAGAGCGGAAAGGACACATATTATGGTTACATAGTGGACATATGGGGACTTAACTACGGACATGATTTTAAGGTCCCTTTGTTTAAGTGCAAATGGGTCAATCTGTCAGGCGGCGGGGTACAGGTAGACCCACAGTACGGAATGACAATATTGGATCTGAAAAATCTTGGGTACACTGACGAACCGTTCGTCCTAGCCAATGATGTGGCACAGGTTATCTATGTGAAGGACATGTCTACCAAACCGAGAAAAAAGATAAGGAAGCGAATACATCATACGATGAGCCAAAGCGCCACATAGTGCTTTCAGGAAAAAGGGATATCCTGGGAGTGGAAGGCAAGACAGACATGTCTTGAAGATTATGAAAAGTTTCATGAAATTCCTCCTTCAATGTCAAGGCTGACCCAAGCATCCTGATAAATGATGAAGATTATTCATTGTTACGGCGCAATAAGCAAATGACACAAGCGAAGAAAAAGTGAAGACTTTCTCCGCAACTATTATGATGATACCATGCCAACTTTGTACCACACGAGTATGCTATGCCAACTATTTCAGAGTTCATTTGAAAACTATCAATTTAGGTTGAATTTTCTCTATAAGTGCATCTATGTTCATTTTTTAGTAAAGTTAATCACAAACTTGTGATTCATACAAATTTCAAAGAATTCAAATTTTAACTATTCAAATTTGAAAACTAATGGCACTAACAGAAAGTTTATAATTTTTCTAAAACTAATGGCACTAATAGAAAGTTTATAATTTTGCTGACCTAAAAGCAAAAAGAATTAAAAAAATAAAGTAAAAAAACAAAAGAAAATAAATAATACAGAAAACAAAACAAAAAACTGAAAAAAAAATAAAAATAGCAACAATAAGTATTTTGTTATAAGTAGAAACAAAATAAAATAAATAAAGCAACAACGAAAACAAAAAACTAAAAAGTGTTTTCAAATTTGAAAACTAATGGCACTAACGGAAAGTTTATAATTTTTCTAAAACTAAAAGCAAAAAGAATTAAAAAAATAAAGCAAAAAACAAAAGAAAATAAATAATGCAGAAAACAAAACAAAAAAACTGGAAAAAAAAGGCACTAAAAGCAAAAAAGACAAAAAAATTGTTTTCAAATTTGAAAACTAATGGCACTAACAGAAAGTTTATAATTTTTGTGACCTAAAAGAAAAAAAGAAATCACTAAAAAACTATAACTATTTTGTTCTAAGTAGAAATGAAAAAATAAATAGCAAAAAAGAAAAAAAAATGCCTATAATATTTGTTATGACTAACTAAAATTACCAAATTGAGTATAATGATAAAACACAGTAATATTAAATAGCAGGAAAACGAATGACTCAAAAATCAATTTTTATAGTAAAGTTATTCATAAACTAGTGATTCAGACAAATTTTATAAAATTCAAATTTAAACTATTCAAATTTTAAAACTAATGGCACTAACAGAAAGTTTATAATTTTTGTGACCTAAAAGAAAAAATCATTAAAAAACTATAAGTATTTAGTTCTAAGTAGAAATGAAAAAATAAATAGTAAAAAAATGCCACCTACTGGGCCACCACGGCCTGAATACGACTAGAAGCCCATCCATGGGCCAGGATTCAGGCCCGCAGAAGGCCCACAGGCCTGAATACGACTAAACATCCCACCGCACCACGACTTTCGTAGGCGCGGGCCTTTGGTCCCCGTTGGTGGCACCAACCGGGACTAAAGGGGGCATTGGTCACGGTTCGTAGCACAAACCGTGACCAATGCCCCCCTTTAGTCCCGGTTGGTGCCACCAACCGGGACCAAAGGCCGCCGCTTCCCGCCCTTTGGGCTGCTGAAAAGAGGCCTTTGGTCTCGGTTGGTGGCACCAACCGGGACTAAAGGTGGCATTGGTCCCGGTTGGTGCCACGAACCGGGACCAATGCTCTTGGTATATAACCAGGATTTGTGAAAATTTCAGTTTCTCATCAACCATTTGCCCCTGACGATGCCGAGCTCATTGACGCCGCCAGGCTGCCCCGACGCCGTCCGCCGCCCCTGCAGTCGCCCCCGACCGCGCCGTCGCCGTCGCTCGTGCCCTGGCCCGCCGCCCCTGCAGTCGCCCCTAGCCCGCCCGTCGTCGTTGTCCTGCCCCGCCCGTCGCCGTCGCCCCTGCCCCGCCCGTCGCCGTCGCCCCGCCCCGCCCGTCGCCGTCGCCCCGGCCCGCCCGTCGCCGTCGCCCTGCCCCTCCATTGGTCCGCCCCCTGTTTTATTTAGTTCTATATGTTTGTATTTTGTATTTTGCTTTTTTACAAAAATGTATATATGTTTGTATGCTCTCTGTGTATATATGTTCATATATGCAAAAGTTAGATTTAAATATTTAGAAAAGGATTATCTATATATGTTATTTGATTTAGTACATTTTAGGTTAGTTTCATTTCTAGAAAAGTTTTATATATTTAGGAGAGGAAAAAGGAAAATAAGAAGAGGAAAAAGGAGAAGAAGAGGAGAGGAAGAAAAGGAAGAGGAGAAGAAGAGGAGAGGAAGAAAAGGAAGAGGAGAAGAAGAAAAAATAGAAAATTCTATTTTTTTCTTCTTCTCCTCTATTCCTTTCTTCTTCTCCTCTTTTTTTCTTCTTTTTTTCTTCGATCTTCTCCTCTATTCCTTTCTTCTTCTCCTATTTTTATTTCTTCTTCGTATTCTTATGTTTTATCGGGTCTGTCGTCGTCGATATACCCCTCCCGAGAACTTCAACACGAGGGGGGGTCGATATACCCCCTCCCGATAACTTCAACACGAGGGGGGTCGATATACCCCCTCCCGATAACTTCAACACGAGGGGGTCGATATATATACCACCTCCCGATAAATTCAACACGAGGGGGGGTCGATATACCCTAAATAGCAAGTATCGTCGGTGTGAGATACATGTGGTTGTCGGTGTCGGAAAGTACATCCACGTCCCACAAGTGACGCGGGCGTCGACCCGCGTCACTTGTGGGACGTGGATGTAGTGTCCGACACCGACGGCCACATGTATCTCACATCGACGATACTTGCTATTTAGGGTTTCCTCTTCTTCTCCTCTTTTTTTTCTTCTTCTTCCTCTTTTTTTTATCGGGAACGAGGGTCGTCGAGGGCCAGGGGCGGGCGTCACTTGTGGGACGTGGATGTAGTGTCCGACACCGACGGCCACATGTATCTCACACCCATGATACTTGCTATTTAGGGTTTCCTCTACCGCTCGGCGACCCTCGACGACCCTCGTTCCCGATAAAAAAAGAGGAGTACCTCCTCTTTTTTTTCCTCTTCTTTTTTATCCTTGAAGTGTTGTCGAGGCCACTCCAAACCCTAGAGAAGCAGCGTCGAGGCCACCCCAAACCCTAGAGAAGCAGCGTCGAGGCCACTAATTGATATTAGTTCTACGTTTGCCACTAATATATCCATCTGTCATGTTTGAATAATAATTGCCATGTTGTAAATATTTGTAGAAACTATGGACACCGCCCGAGACGAAGTACAAGAAGAGTTGTTGGGGGACATAATCGCACGAGGAAGTGATGTCGTCTGCTCCTTGTTTCTCAACGACACCGATGGTCTGGAAGCAGCTGGCTATGATTATGATGGCTCCGGTGACCTAATGCCGGTGCAAGAAGGAGACCGTGAGGACGGCTCCGGTGACACAATGCCAGTGCAAGAAGGAGACCGTGATGATGTCTCCGGTGACCGAACCGAGTCCGGCTAGGTATATATATTAGTTAAGCTTCTGCTGACTAGCTAATTGATGCATTCATTGTTTTGGTATGTACACATATTAATTAAGTCTTTGTTCTTTTTTCTAGCCCTCCTGATCGAGCACAACTTCGGTAAAGAGACGAGGCCCGAAGAGAAAGTTGAGCTCGGAAGAAAGTTTGAGATCATAGCAATCGCGCCCGACGGCCAACCGATTGAACCCCTCCGGACAAAGAGCGCATTTGTTGCTCAGTGCGGGGTTTTGGTTAGGGACAAGATCCCGATCAACATCCAGCAATGGTTAAAGCCGGCTACAGAAGACCCTGAGGTGTCTTATGTCAATGATATGCAGAAAAATGATCTTTGGACTGAGCTGAAGTCAAATTTCACCCTACCGCCAGAGGATGATCCGGAGAAGCCAGTTAAAGAGCAATTAATCAAGTCTTTTGCTCTTAAGAGGATGGCAGAACTATTCAGGAGGTGGAAGAAAGAGCTGAATAAGTTTGTCGAAAATAAAGAGACACCAGAATTCAAGGGCAGATATGAGAAGATTAGATATCACTGGCCCGCATTTGTGGCCCACAAGACATCGGAAAAGAGTAAGAAGATGTCGGCGACAAACAAGCAAAATGCTGCAAAGAAGAAGCATCACCATCGCACGGGGTCAAGTGGCTACCTCACAGCCCGGCCTAAGTGGGCCAAGATTGAGAATGATCTGGTTGATAAAGGGATCGAACCAGAGACAATTAACTGGCCAGACCGTGGCCGGACTTGGTTCTTCGGGGTTGGCGGAACCTTGGACCCTGTATCAGGGAAGTGCATTTGGACGGACGAGCAAATGGAAATACCAGTCAAGCGGCTTAAGCACTATATCGAAGCAGCGCAACAAGGGATGTTCGTTCCAGACAGAGAGAACGACGAGCTCACAATGGCCCTCGGGAATCCTGAGCACCCTGGACGGACACAAGGCACGCCAGGCTCCATTCCGTGGAACGCTGGGTTTCCGGACGCAGGCGGTTACAAATGCCACGAGAGGAGGAATAAAGTGGAGCAGACCCAACTACAGGCGTTGCACGCTAGGGTACAAGCGATAGAGGAACGAGAAGCAAATCGCAGCAAACGAACTGCCGACGCTTCCCCCGAAGCTACCCCGCCATCTCAGCGGAGAAGCAGCGTGGCTTCCACCGAGCTGCTTCAGCCGGAGCATGTCTTGACGGCTCCTGCCAGCTATCCCGTGGATGCTATCACCGGGTCTCAAAATTGCCACCTTATGACGCAATGGATTAATATGAAGGTCAAGGCGGCTGTTGGCTCTGTTTTTTCCTACTGAACCCGGCGCAACTTTTCACTGCCGGCCGATTCCAGAAGGATATGGTAGGGTGATGGTGGAAGAAATAACGGAGGGATTTGAGGACCTCCAGCTTGACCACCCTACCGGTGAAGGGGAGACTCGGCTGGGTTCTGCTCTGAAGACTCCATGCCTATGGCGGAAGGAGCTCGTCAACCTTCCGAACTGGACGCCTCCGCCTCCTCCTCCTCCTCCGGCGAGTCAGGGCACTCCGCCTCCTCCACCGCCTCCTCCTCCGGCGAATGACGATCAGGGCACTCGGCCGGCTCCTTCTCTGGCGCATGGCGGCACTCCGCCTGCGCTGGCGCGCCCGAGCAGCCAGCCTCCTCCTTCTTCGCCTCGTCAGCAAGGGAGGAAGAGAGCTGCCGCCGCTCCGGCTGCTCCGGCGCGTCGTAGTCCTTCTCCTCCGCCTCGTAAGCAAGTAAAGAAGACAACCGCTCCGTCTGCTCTGCCGGCGTCTAGCAGTACAGCCAGAGGCGGGAGGACATATAGATTCGGTCCTTCTCTGAAGACTCCAGAGAAGTTACCATACGAGAGGACCCCGGAGGAGAACGCCGAGATCGTGCGAGAAGAAGTGAGGAACTTCTTTGAAGGGGTGAAAGCAAAGAATCATCCACCTCCGGAGGAGAAGGTAGATCCGGTGAAAGCGAAGCGCACTCTGGCTGCCCTGACAAAACCACCCAAGTCTCCGCCGAAAGGAAACTATGAGCGCATTATTGGAAAGGAATTTGCCGAAGCGGAGCGATCGGGAAGTACTGTCAGTGATCAAAGGCTGAAAGAGCGACGAGTTGGGAAACAAATTGCCCAGCTCGGCGAACAAGCGAAGCAATCGTGCCCCCCGCTCAAGGTGCCTAGCGACATCGTCGCTAATGATCCGAGGATGGTGCCCGGTTATAGCAATCTTGGAGATTACCTGCCCGACGATATACATTATGATTTCATGGAGATGCAGATACAAAGATACGAGTACGGGAAGCCTCTCGTCAAAGATGAAAGATCTCTATCAATGATGATGCGAAGATTGCATGATTGGTACTTGAAAATCTGCAGAGAGTCTGGGGGAGGAGTACTTTGTATGTGAGAGTTAAAAAGGAGCATGACCTCGTTGGAATTGATCTGTTGCCTGTTCCATTTGAGGAGTTCTTTCAGTTTTTCAATCAATTGGCCCTCGATAAAGCAACCGTCACCTGCTACTGTCTGTAAGTAGTACTACTTCTGTCATTAAGTCTCTCTATATAGCTCAGCTCTTTCATTGCATGTATTTATAATTATCCTCACTATATTATGCAGATTGAAGATCTTCGAATTGAAGAAAAGATAAATCGGTGATATTGGGTTCATTAACACAAATATCATAGATGCAACTCAGGTTAAATTTCATGTCATAGATACCGAGGCCAACTTGCTACGATCGTTGGTAATAAATGAAAACAAAGATATAATACTCTTTCGTTACAACTTCAAGTGAGTGTTACTGTCTTGTGCATATTCGGTTTTCCTTATATATTAGTCAAGGTTATAGTAATGTAATTGATGAGTTATGCATGCGTGTGCAGTTTCCACTATGTTCTCCTAGAGATTAAGCTTGAGCAGGGACTAGTAACCGTCTTAGACTCAAGACGAAACGATCCCCAGGACTATGCGGACATGACTCAAATGCTCGAGAAGTAAGTTAAATCGATCATTATCCACCATATCAGCAACTTTGTTCATTTCCTGATATATCAAGTAATTGTTTTCTTTGTCTGGCAGCGTTTGGAAAAAATTCATCAAAAAAACTCCGGGACTTCCGAAGAAGCTGCAATTTAGACACCCGAAAGTAAGTACTATAGTAGCATGTTCCGCGTATCTCCTATTGATTCAGGCGCTAGTTTCATCAATACCATTTGGCATTCTTGCTTATCAGTTTGATTGACCTCTATTTCTTGTAAAGTGGTTGTGGCAGGAATAAGGGAATGATTTCTGTGGATACTACGTTTGTGAGTCCATCCGCCACACGACCTGTGAGCGGGGCTACTCTGACGAACAATATGAAGTGCGTAAATAACAACATTCACAATTTTATTTTATTACCATCATTTGTGTTGAGTTTCATTCATATATATATATATATATATATATATATATATATATATATATATATATATATATATATATATATATATATTCCTATCACCAGCTCGCATGCGAGCAATTCAAGAGGAATTGGCGGCATTCTTTCTTGACCACGTGATCGCTGAAGACGGAGAATACTATGTGGACCATGAGTCCGTATGTTAGGAGATTATATTTGTAAGAGATAATTATTGTATATATGTAGCCGGTACTGTCGGATAGATATACGAGAACTTGTTGTTCGACCAATCTCTCGGAGAAGGAGAGGTGGTCGATATTACTTCTCTCTGTATGCATATATGTTCATGACGATCTTCTGTTTCCTTCGTTTGCTTACTAGCTAGCTAGCGTGTCTAGTCCTTTCTATACGTATGTATAGTACGTAGCGTCGACCAAGCACGGACATAAAAGAGGACATTTCTCTCTATTAATTATAGCTAGCTAACACAATATATGAAACACCTAAATTAACCCCCCAAAACCCCCAAATCCCCCCCCCCCCGGTTAAAAAAAACTATAAAGAAAAAAAACTAAGCAGCCATCGGCAGTTTTTTTCAACGAAATTAGTGGAAAAAAATTTGCGGATACCCCGTAGAGGTCATCGTGCGTCGCTTCCCAGCAAGACGAGCGGTATGGGTTATACTTACGGGCTGACTTATCATTAAATGGTTGGAAATAAGGCAGGTTGTTGGGCTTTCCCGGGTGAAATTAGGGGGAAGGAAAATGGGAGGAGAGAAGAGGATATGTGGGCATATTGATAGCCTCCATAAAGCGTGTGGAGCATTTTCCATAATATTATGGAGGTTGCCGAGGCAAAGCACCGATTCAGAGTCATATTGCGGCATTTGTATCTTTTTTTTGTTGCCTCAACTTATTAGGCACAAACTTAATTTGAGGACTGGAAGCACAAAGTTCTTACCTGAGGGAGAAGAAAGGTCGATTAGCAACATATTCATACCATAGGTGTTCAGATTTTGTCGATTAGCGGCTGTTACATGATTTTGAGCCCCACCACGTCGATGGTGAATGTTATGCACGGGGGCACATGCATATGCGACGAGTCTAGGCCTTGTCTTTGTCCCATTCCTACCATGTATGGTCCTCGAAGTCGAGAACAGTTTGAGCAGCAGGGGCAAGGCCCAAGATGGCATGATTCGCCTTGGCGAATCTCACCATCTTCATGTCAAACTTGCGCCATCTCTAGCGCTTCCTCTCCATCATGAAATTTGTATGTGCCTCGTAGTGGAACCACACGACACGATTTTTTCTCTGCCATCGAAGACTGCCCCACGATGATCTCCTCAAAAAAAATTGACGGGGTAGATGGCCGATGTGTGGGCGGCATAGAGCTCATCATATGCATCCTTAACAATATGGCAAGATAAATCTATTCTTTTTTTCCTAAAAAGGTATATCACTCAACTATAACCGCTAAACATCCTCTAGACGGGGTAAATTCCAGTAACAAAACAAAAGAGAAATGTAAATTCAGGTCCAAGCATTTCAAGAAGCAATCATAGCCAGGTGCAAGTTACTAAGGTTCGCTAATTGGGCCAAATTGGGTCGGCCCATGTGTTGATGTTTATAATTAATTGGGGTACGAAAACAACTCAAAATATTTGCTAAAAAACAACTCGATATTTTTGTTATGGGATTTTTTATGGGGCCTCTCTGGACTGTAACAAGGCCACACAAAAATATCATAATATTTGAGGTCATTTTAACATTTTCCAAGAAAATAATCTCAAATTATTTAGCTTTAGTGTTTTAACCAAAAAAATCATTTTAAACCTTTAGAAATTGGAGAAGGCCCACATAATAAATATTAGGCCATTGTCAAAGTTAGGGTTTAGGATGAGTATTTTGGACAATTGGCAAACTTTAGGGGTTTTGCCCTTTAAGAAAATCTCGTGGGTTGGTTCAATCATTAGTATAAGCTAAAATTAAAGAATATGATGCAAATGGGAAGCTCGTGAAGCACAAATCAATTTCTAAGGAAAGTCCTTGTGGTGAGATGTTATACGATTTTGTTCGTGCATTCTTTCTACGTTGGCTAGAGGTCATTCTTCCAGGTTCGTTGTTCGGAAATCATGTCAGACAAGCGGTTACGGTTGGTCGTCGGCACATGAGCAACTTCTTCTTTGGCATCGGCAAATCACTCGGTTTCACTGCCGTGGTTATAGCTTAATAGCCCGCGAGGCAAGAGGGGTCGTTAGAGTGTGTCGCGGGCCATATGCAGTTTCAACGCGCACCTAGATGGTCGCAGCCGAAGCATCCTTCGGCAGCGATGACGTGGATGACATTCTCAAGCCTGAAGCGGACGAGACTTGCCTGCTCCTCATTTGTGCATCCATCCGTGCTTCCGTATATGTGACTTGATTTGATTGGAACAAAATAAGATCCGGCCCCACCCCCTTAAAATCAGGGAGGAGAAAATTAGATTAGAAAGGAAAAAGGAAAAAAGATAGTCGTAGAATGAGGTGGGAGCACGGATGGGAACATGGAGAGGGAGCAGGCAAGCCGGATCCGCCTGAAGCAACACACGTGCTCAAGTGCTCAAGTCCAATGCATGGTCAGCTCAAAGCAAGTACAATAGTGGGGCTTATAGCCCGCTTACATGTCACTTTTGTCTATATGAAGGAGAGATGTAAAAAAGTAAGGGAAGTGAGCTCTCATGCAAGAGCCTGGTTATATACGCATTCCTAGGCAAATACAATTAATGTGAGAAAATAAATAGGAAGAAGATGGGAAAAAGTACTAATGCAATAGCCCACATTGTTGTATGAGTGCCTATAGATGATGGCTATAGATGACATGGCAGTTCCATATAGCCATCAACTGACTATATTATTAACTATGCTCTCTTCAGCGGTGGGTGGCGCATGTGTCCTTTATAGATATCTGTGTAAGTCTCCTTTTAAGCTGGGGTGTTTCTTCTTCTACTGACTTTACTGGCCCTATAAGGGCTTCTCGAACCTTGATCCCCAAATTTCCTCCTGCATCCATCCATGGACAAGTGGGGACCAGTCCACGGATACATATACGGGAGCTGACCATCTAATGCTATCCGCATATAATTTAAAAAAGGTTTAAAATAACCGAACGAATTACATGCAAACTAGACGATTTTCATTCAAACCGAACGAAACACATTTATATATTGGACATATTTTAGCTAAACTATACCAGACTAGGCTAAACCTAGTGTAAAATGCTGGCCACGACGGATCTTCACTCCCACAATATGTCT
The DNA here is from genome assembly GCA_034509565.1 of Triticum monococcum. Taxonomy (NCBI): domain Eukaryota; kingdom Viridiplantae; phylum Streptophyta; class Magnoliopsida; order Poales; family Poaceae; genus Triticum; species Triticum monococcum. The sequence goes on from CM067846.1 coordinate 618,811,606, forward strand.
TCCCCATCTTCGGTAGCCGCTCGCCAGAATCTCGGGAGCCCTGGAGGGATATGCTTCAGCGAGAGGGGAAGAATAGCCTCCGTCTTGTTCGGCAGTGCCGCTCATCATAGTGACACCAGAGAGATATGCTTCAGCTGGAGGGGAAGGGTAGCCTCCGCTTCTATGAAGCACAGACTAAGGTTGGTTTTGGGGGCGAGGGACGACGGTGGCCAGCGGAGCGGGCAAGATACCGCTTGTGCATGTCGGCAACGCGTTGACGGTGGCCTTCCTGGGACCCAAGAGGCGGCAACCTCTCCGCAAAGCCGGCTTCTTTCTCCCCCGCCAAGGCACGGTTTCTACGAACGCTGACGATGAATGGCGCGGCCGCAGGTGCAGGAGGAGCGGTACTGCACTGCCTCGTCCATGGCAGCCACGATGCCCGTGCCACTTTGCTCCCAGCGTGCTGGCCTGGAACAACTCAGCACTCCTCCGCGAGCTGGCTTGGAGCGGTGAGTTGCTAAACCACGTGCCGGCTTGGAGCCTCACCCATGGTATTGACGGTTGATACTCTCCAACGTATCTATAATTTTTTATTATTTCATGCTATCATATTATCTGCTTTGGATGTTTTATATGCATTAATATGCTAATTTATATGATTTTTGGGACTAACCTATTAACCTAGAGCCCAGTGCCAGTTTTTGTTTTTTCTTGTTTTAGAGTTTCGCAGAAAAGGTATACCAAACGGAGTCCAAACGGAATAAAACTTTTGCGATGATTTTTCTTGGACCAGAAGACACTCAGGAGACTTGGAGTGCAAGTCAGAAGAGCCACGAGGCGGCCACAAGGGTGGAGGGCGCGCCCAGGGGTGGGGCGCTTCCCCCAACCTTGTGAGCCCATCGGTGGCCTCCTGACCTAGATATTCCTCTTATATATACTCTTATACCCTAAAAAATTTCAGGGAATCCACGAAACCACTTTTCCACCGCCGCATCCTTCTGTACCCGTGAGATTCCATCTTGGGGCATTTTCCGGCATCCTGTCGGAGGGGGATTCAATCATGGAGGGCTTCTACATCAACACCATTGCCTCTCTGATGAAGCGTGAGTAGTGTACCACAGACCTACGGGTCCATAGCTAGTAGCTAGATGCATGGCTTCTTCTCTCTTTTTGATTCTCGATACAAAGCTCTCCTCGATGTTCTTGGAGATCTATTCGATGTAATACTCTTTTGCGGTGTGTTTGCCGAGATCTGGTGAATTGTGGATTTATGATCAGCTTATCTATGAATATTATTTGAATCTCCTCTGAATTCTTTTATGCATGATTTGATATCTTTGCAAGTCTCTTCGAACTATCGATTTGGTTTGGCCAACTAGGTTGGTTTTTCTTGTAACGGAAGAAGTGCTTAGTTTTGGGTTCAATCTTGCGATGCTCGATCCTAGTGACAGAAGGGGAACCGACACGTATTGTATTGTTGTCATCAAGGATAAAAAGATGGGGTTTTATCATATTTTTTGAGTTAATTCCTCTACATCATGTCATCTTTCTTAAGGCGTTACTCCATTCTTTATGAATTTAATACTCTAGATGCATGCTGGATAGCGGTCGATGTATGGAGTAATAGTAGTAGATGCAGAATCGTTTCGGTTTACTTAACACAGACGTGATTTCTATATTCATGATCATTGCCTTAGATATCGTCATGACTTTGCGTTTTTCTATCAATTGCTCGACAGTAATTTGTTTACCCATCGTAATAATTCCTATCTTGAGAGAAGTCTCTAGTGAAACATATGGCCCCGGGTCTATTTTTCATCATATAAGTTTTCGGTATATAATTTTAGTTTTCGATTTACTTTCTTTGCAATCTTTTACTTTCCGTTGCATAAACCAAAAATACCAAAAATATTATTTTACCATTTATCCATCTCTATCAGATCTCACTTTGTGAATAACCATGAAGGGATTGACAACCCCTTTGTCGCGTTGGTTGCAAGTTGGTGTTTGTTTGTGGAGGTAATCGGTGGCTTGTCGCGTTGTCTCCTACTGGATTGATACCTTGGTTCTCAAAACTGGGGAAAAGGCTTACGCTACTTTGCTGCATCATCATTTCCTCTTCAAGGGAAAAACCAACGCAAGCTCAAGAGGTAGCAACGGTCTAGAGCAGCGTGTTGTCTGGTTCGTATCTGACAGGCTCGGTGGTCCACCCAGCCGACTTTTATGCCGGAGAACTCATCTTCCTACTCGTCGGATGCCATGGTGAGTGTGGAGAATATGATGCGATGAGGAGATGGAGAGCGGAGGTGTGTTGCGATTCTTCACCCGGGTTCCAGCCTTGTTTAAATAGCGGACGGACGAGAGGAGCCAACCGGCGTTGTGTTTAATATCAGCTAGCTCGCGAACAAACCTATGGCTAGAGTAGGTTTCTTGCACACACACACGTGGGTTTAATGGAGGTAGCGGGCAGTCTGTAGCCATTTGAGTGCGGCAGTCTGTAGCCATTTGAGTGCGGCAGCAAGTGTGTTTAGCCAAGTGATGTTCTATCGGTCGGTGCGCCGCTTCAGTGCCTGTAGCGACAGGTTGCGTCTGCTCTGAGCCGGCGTCAATGCGAGCAGCTGGACAACGATCGGGACGCCCCTGTCTTCAGCTTGTGAGAAAAAAATGCGTCCGGACTGGCTTGTGGACAGATGCAGGACCACGTTAGATGACAAACCACGTCCAGACCACACTATCCGGACGGTTGCGAGCGGATCGAGGGTCCAGGTTGGAGATCCTAATTTGTGCTTTGATTCAGGTATATCAATCAACTCAGTTTCCCCTTTTTTAAGGGAATCAACTCAGTTTCTTAATGAAAAGTACATGATATCACAAAAATTAGGAAAACATTTACTTTCGGACGACCGGCCGAACACTCCGTTAGCCTCGCGCACTCCGTTGGATGTGCGATCTAGCGCGCCTACTTGTGCCACGTCAATTTTTGTGGCCCTCATAAACCTTTTTTATTTTCTCCCAGTCTCTCTTATCTTCTTCACGGATCCGCTCCTCCACGGAAACGGATCCTCTAACATTGAGAAGGAAAGTCACGGTGCTATAGTGTTAGCCTAGTGTAAAATAAAGAAGGAAAGTTAGGAACTATTAGTAGATACTATAGTTAGTAGGTTGTTTAATAGTGGTATTTATTGTAGATATAAATAATTTAAAATTAATATTATTTCACCATCAATTTGTTTGTATGTAATTACTATAAATGTACACAGTAGATCATCAATTTGCAAATTAATTTAAGTTGTTATAGCTATAATCATATGGATAGAAAGAAGAAAAGTTAGGGTATTGTAGCTTCTCTAACTTTTCTTCTCAATGCTAGAGGATCCGGTTCCCTCCTTCACTCGTTCCCATCAATCCTCTTCCTTTGTTTTTCTCTTGCCATTACCCACTGACCAAGCTTCCCTCGTTTCTCTCCCATCGAGTGCTTCCACCCTCCCAGCCACGGGACTGATGCTATGATGGTCGCCGATTCGGTTGGGACTACTGCTATGGTCACTAGTAGAAAAAGGACCTAATGTGAGACACATTAGTCACGGTTCGATTTTGGCCCGATACTAATGGCACCATTAGTGCCGGTTCGAACGGCTATGCATTAATGTCGGTTTGTGTTGAACCTTTAGTACCGGTTCGTGCCAGGAACCGGTGCTAAAGGGGTGGTGGCAGGCTGGCGTCAGGCCGGGGCCCCATGATCACCTTTAGTACCGGTTCGTGGCACAAATCGGTACTAAAGGGCCAACCTTTAGTACCGGTTCGTGCCATGAACTGGGACTAAAGGGGTCTGACCTATAGTCCCGGTTGGAGACATAAACCGGGACTGTAGGGCAATTTTCAAACTCTACCCCCCCCCCCCTGTATCGCCATTTCAGTTTTGAGAAAATCAAAAGAAAATGATAAAAACTTCAGAAAATAAAATCCTTCGAGAGGTAGTTATATTACTACACCTACTAGTTATGAAAATTTAAAAACTTAAATTTGGACATGCTTTGCAAAAGTGTAGGGAAAATGTAAAACGGCTATAACTTTTGCATACGATGTTGGAAAAAAACGTATAATATATCAAAAAATTCAGCACGAAAATCCGCATCCGATGGAGACTGCCTACGGCATGTTTGCAATTTTTTAGAATCCTCAAATTACAAAAGGAAAAAAAATATGCTCAAATTTCAGTTTTTTTAATTTTGGTCAAACTACTTATTCAAGAAGTATTAATGTTACTACATAATTATTCAAGAATATTAGTGTTACTAAATAATTATTTCAATTTTTTGAATTTTGATCAAATCTGGTCAAACTATGGTCAAACTTATTCAAGAAATATTAGTGTTACTAAATAATTACTGTTTTTTAGAATAATAGTTTCAAACTCAAATGGTGAAACAAGTGACCTAATGCTCAAGCTAAACTGCTGAGGGTTAATAGGATTGACAGCTTACATTTGTCCGGAAAACAACAAGTGCAGACTTGGAAAGTAGGGGGAATAGAACTCCGAAGTTAAGCGTGCTCGGGCTGGTGAAGTGAGAGGATGGGTGACCGATCGGGAAGCTAGACGATTTGGAATGAGTGATCCACACTTGAGCAGTTAAGAGGGGTGATTAGAGACTAAATCATCAAATAATTCAATTCAGAAAATTGAAAATCGAAAAAAAATCATTTTTTTTTTAAATTTTCAAAAAAAAAATTTTAAAAAAAATCTTTAGTATCGGTTGGTAACACGAGCTCACGCCACGTGGTGGGCCTTTAGTGGCGGTTCGTGCCGAACCGGTACTAAAGGGGGGGGCTTTAGTGCCCACACTTTAGTGCCGGTTACAGAACCGGCACTAAAGGCCCTTACGAACCGGTTTTAAAGCTCCGTTTTCTAATAGTGGGTGGGGGTCGACGGAGGTGTGTGCCACCGTGGAAACGGCGGTGGTGTTGGCATCAGATGCTGGAACCAGTCACCGCTGGTGCTGGAACCGCCAAGGGGAGGAGCTACAACCAGGCGACGCTCGGTGTTGTGACTGTCAAGGGAGAAACTGCAACCACAGGAAGGGATGTTGGAACCAGCTATCTTGGATGCTGGAACCGATGAGAACTTTTTCTCCAACTGGCGCTGTCGATCCTTTTTTTGCTGGAACCGTACCTTTATTTTGCTGGGACCTGCTAGAATTTTTGCTGCAATCCGGAGACGGCGAGTATTTGTTCTTGTTGGAACTGGGCGATTTTTTTGCTGGAACCATATTGTTTTGCTGGAACCATGATATTCTTTTGGTTTGCTTTGACTTGGTGCAATTTTTGTGTTATGAGGTGTTTTCTATTTTTTGCTACAAACATGCCTTTTTTTGTTGGAACCACTCATGGTTTTTGCTGCAACACAGACAGACCCATGCTGGAACCGGCGACAGCGGCAGCCACCAACGGTGATGGCAGCCGTGCTTTTGCTCCAACCGGTGAGAACGACAGCTACCTCCGGCAATGACAGAGGCCACTGCAACCAACAACTGCGGCAGCTACCACCGGCGACCAGTGGACGTTTCTGCATGCGATGACGAGGAAGACGACACCAATAGCGGGGTGAGCCGTCGATTTGCGAAGGGATGGCGTCCGCGACGGCGCCAGACTTCACGACCATGGCGACAGCAACTTCTGCGGCGAATGGGAGTGCGTGCAGCGAGCGGTTGACTTTTTTCAGAGATACTTCCTCCGTTTTAAATTACTCGTTGCAGAAGTGGATGTATCTAGACTAAAATACATGTAGATACATTCATACCCGCGACAAGTAATTCGGAATGAAGGAAGTAGAAGACAAGGAGAGAGACGCACGAGAGGAAGCAAATCAGACGGCGCTAATCACGTTTATCGGATGGCTAGCGCTGGACCGATGCAAATTTGGGTCGACGCGCCGACCCCTAGCACTCGCCAAACTAGAGCCAGAAAATAATGATGGAGTGCCGTCCCAGCTCCATTCCCTCACGCGGTTTCTTCGTGCAGGACCTCTCGCTCCCGCACACGTCCGCTGCCCCGCACGTGACACCCAGTCCGTGGAAAACGGAAGAAAAAAAAATCAGCAGTCGTAAACTACTTGCGTCGTCCGGCCGTGCCGTTCCGGACCCTAACCACCACCCCACACAGAAACGGCGCGCGGGTCCCGCGCCCGTCTCCACCCAACCACCCGAACGAGCGAACGAGCGGGACGACGACGGCTCGCGCGTGCGCCTCACGCGCGGCGGGCGAGCGGCGGGCTCGATCGACACCGTCCACGCGAGGGCGACGGACGGCCCAGGTCTCCGCGCGAGCTGTTTCCGGGCCGGGCCGTGTAAACGCCCGGCGCAGCGTTTTGGGTGGCCCCGCCCCCACGCCCCGGGCCACCGCAGCCATGTCTCCTCTCCCTCCCTGCGCTCCATCCTTCCCGTGGTTTCTTGTGTGGCCTCCGCCGCGTGTATGTTTGGCTGGATCGATCCCTATTGTGGTGGAGCTGGAGCATGGTAATGGAAAGTGGCGTTAAAAAGCAATCTCTCAAACTAAAGAACACTCAGTCAAAGCGCATTGTTTTTTCACAAAAGATAAGTATACATTCGAACGTCTCATTATTACCTCATCTAAAACGAGCAAAAAATACGCAACAACAGGTGGGAGAACATAACAGAGTGTTGTGTGCTAAAATACTCTTAGCGATGTTTGTACTTATTTTGCAACAACTATATTTGGTTAGAGATGTGACAATATTACTCATCTTCCCAGCGATTCGTTGTTTTACCCAGCGATTAAAATCGCAGGAGAAAGGAAATCGCGGTAGGAAAATTTCCCGTCAAGGAAGGATCAACGTTTCGCCCATAATTTTAAATCATGGTTCTATCATTAGGATTTGCAATACGACCGCAAATTTCTTAGCACTCCTCCGCCGTTCATCTGAATTTATGGACATGTATTTAGGAGATGGCCTCTTTTCTTAAAAAAGAAATTGGCCCATAGCAGGACGCGAGCATTTGAGCATAATTGTTTCTGAAAAACGGCTTCACTTACGGTTGCCCTAGCGGGCCCTTTGTATCGTTTTTGCAATTCTCTTCTTCTTATTTAACAACTCGAGGTAGATCTTCCGTCTTTCAGAGACACCATATTAGTGTACTATAAGAGCATCTACAATCAGACTTGGCAATCTGCCCCCACCCCCCTAAACGTCCGCGCGCGCATCTGCAGACAGCGCCAAGCGGCTCCTCATTTGTTCTGCCGGACACCCACACACACCTTAAATGTAACTCTCAAATCCATGCAAACCATGTACGTGGGTCATTTTGGTCAAAATTAGTTCAGTGCACACAAATACAAATTGTTCATACTTAAGATTTCAAGTATGGATGTAATCATCCGTGTTGGGCCGGCAGGGTTGGGGGTTTAGTCTCACCTCGCCGCGCGAGGAGCAACACGATTGGCTTAAATAGTCGCGTCGTCCAAAAACGATAAGCTTCTCTCTCACTGTGAGTAGGCTATCAATGCACACTTTATGAAGGATATGAACTGTCACTATGAACACAAGAGCGAGCATTGATGACCCTTTTTTAAAGTTAAACCATTTTCCCACTTCCCCTTTGTTCACTTTGTTTTGAATAATTTTTATCTAGAAGTAATGACCATGGGGCGGTGTCCCGTGGTGGTGACCTTGACCGGTTGGAGCTGTGCGAACAAGGACAAACAGAAAAAAGAGGAAAGGGCTGGTCGAGCAAGGAAGGGGACGGATATGGGTAAATTGGCGTGGGCCCTAACGATCAGTCCGACAATAAAAACGCGCCCAGGCCTCCCCATATCCGCCGCATATTTGGACTGGATATAAGGGATGCCGATCAGCCAGGCATTTGAGACGCCTATTCTGATCGCCTTTTTTTTGACCGGTCAGTGAGCGGACCGTCCGTCCGAACCCACCGAGCTGTGGATGCTCTAAGATTCTCTCTCACTGTGAGTAAGGCCATCAAAGCACCCTTTGTGAAGGATATGAACTTCACAAAGTGAGCATTGATGGCTCTACTCTTTCTTAAGTTAATCAATTTTCACTTATCCCTTGTTCTCTTACTTTTGAATAATTTACACCTAGAAGTAATGACAGCATTCATCCGAGTGTTCGAGCCAGTTTTGCAGCGTCCGGCTGCAGATGTTCTAACCTGCGATCACCCTCTCTTGTAGACTGTAGACGGGGTTAATTTCAGTAGCAAAACAAAAAAAAGTGAAAAATAAATACATACCCAAGCATTTCATAAGCAACAACCCCTAGTCAGGCACCATGTCCCGCCTATCTCACGAGCCAGGGCCACACAATTCCCCCAAACATATCCCGCTTCCACAAATAGGCCAGGCACGGAGGATCCATGCCTCTTCCGTCTAGATACCTCTTTTGCACAGGTACCCCATCACACTAGGCAACCATTTGCATACATATTTTTGATGGTGATCTTTCCACACGTACGTACGTTAAAAAAGGCTGTGTGCATACGTACGTCACCACCGGCATCAATTGCATCAGGGCAATACACAGCTGCCTACCTTACGTGCACATTTAAAGCTCCACCTGCGTTACAGCCAGCTGCCCTGCCATCCCTTAGGCTGGTCATAGTGGGGAGTAACTTAGACTAGTGTCATATGGTCTAAATTACTATCTTTATAATGCAAAATAACATAATACTAGTGTCATATGTGGCCTTATTTAATAGTTTGTAGACTCATATTGTCTTGAAAAACGCTATGTTACAGTAACATATTATGTTACTACTTCTCATTAACTACTTACCACATAAGCAAAAAATTCTTAAGATGCGCTATGTTACTATCTAAATTACTCCCACTATGACTAGCCTTACGTGCACGAAAGAAATTAACCAAAAGCCGAGCAGAAAACTGCACACGAGGACACGCACGCAGCGGGCCGCACAGGGTTGGCCACAGCGGTGCGGGCCGCAGGGGATCCCAGACACGCGGGACATCGTCACTGTGAAAGCTCACCACACCTCGCCCCCGCCCTTTCGCGGATCCCGTGGCGAAACAGCAGACAGCGTGAGGGTCCAGTGGCCCGCCCCGCCCCATCATTTGCTCGCGCTGGGCTGGCTGGGTCTGGTGTATGGTGTTCGGCCCGGCGCACCGGGAGCGCCATAGTAATCCGAGCCTAATCGAGTGCTCCAATCCCCACGCCTCCGAGCCTGCCGCCTCGGCTCCGAGTCTAGTCGGACGGATTCGCCTCGCGGTCCCTGTGTTTCCATGCGTATTGCCAGCACGGGCGTGGAGGGGCTTTGTGCGTAAAAAACGAGGTCTTTCAGTATACTTGTAGAGTATATTTAACTTTGGCATGCACTCCTCTAGTTAGTCTTCTTATTTTCGCGGTTGGAGGCTAACGTCGCATGCCTTGACCTAAATGTGGATATTTTGTGTATAAATAAGCGACAACAAATCAAAATATTTTTTGATACACCGGGGCGCGGCGCCCCGTAAACACGATGTTTGTCGTGACCTGGGGCGGTGGAGTGTACATCTAACTAATGATCCGATCAGATAGACTGGATGTAGCCTTACATGCCTCGACGTAAATGCGAATATTTTGTATACAAATAAGCAACACCGTATTTTGCAAAAAACAGTATCATTTTTTTCTTTTTTTTGAACAACAAAAATTTCTTTTGACACTAGCACACGGTGCCGGTGAACGCCCCCACGTCTCCTATGCTAGCCTTGATGTTGTCGTGAGCCGGGGCGGTGAAGTGCACATCCGACTCATTATCTGGTGAAACACCGTTAAGGCAACGTTGCATGCCTCGGAGTAAATGCGAATATCTCGCGTATAAATAAGCATGAACATATCATAGTATTTCTTTTGATACACCGCCGCGCAGTGTTGCTAAACGCCCCACGTATCCTAGGTCAGACTCGATGTTGTCGTGACCTGGGGGCGGTGAAGTGCACCTCCGACTCATTATCCGGTGAAACAACATTAAGGCAACGTCGCATGCCTTGGAGTAAATGCGAATATCTCGCGTATAAATAAGCATGAACATATCATAATATTTCTTTTGATACACTGCCACCGGCAAACGCCCCACACCTCCTACGTCAAACTCGATGTTGTCGTGACCTGGGACGGTGGGGTGCACATTGAACTCATGATCCGATCAGAAGTCCGAAGGTAACATCGCATGCCTCAGCGTAAATGCGAATATCTCGCATATAAATAAGCAGCCACATATAAAAAAAAATCTACAATGCACTGGCGCGCGACGGTAAATGCTCCCAGGTCGCCTATGCCAGCCTCAATTTCATCTTGCCCCGAGACGATCGAGTGCACATCCGTCTCATGATCCGATCAGACAGCCTGGAGGTGATAGTGCATGCCTCGACGTAAATGTGGATATTTCACATATAAATAAGCAGCCACATATTAAATGTTTTCCTAGGATGCACTAGCCTCACATCAAAAAATTTATTGAGACGCACTGGTGCGCGACGCCGGCAAGCGCACCCACGTCTCTCCCACCTCAGTCTCGATGTCATCGTCAACTAAATGCGAATATTACACGTATAAATAAGCAGCCATATATCAAAATATTTCCTGGGATCCGTAGGACAGAAATAGCCTTGAGGTTGTTTGACACATTCTTCTTCCAACAACCATTTTTTGTCATAATAATATCCTAGTGTTCTACTTCTACCACTGGCAGCAAGCCAGACTAGAATGCCACTCTACCAAAATAGCAGGTTCCTGGGGCGCGGTTCTGCAAAAAGCACTGCGGCGCCCGCCTGTCATCCGAACCTTCCTGAACCCGGCTCACGATTCCGAGCCGCGGATCAAACCCCACCCCACCCCCACACCCCTCCCTCATCTCTCTCCTCCCCCCTCCCTCGCTCCCTGTCTCCCTCCCCTGTCCCATCTACTCTACTCCTCTCTTCCTCCGAGGCGGTGGTGCTACCCGAGCCCAGCCACTCACGAGCTCGCTCGCCCGCCCGCTCGCCAGCGCTCGGGGCGCGCGCCCGCACCCGCCCGCCCGAATTCGGCGCGCCTCCCCGCCAGCGCGCCGCGGCCGATCGAGCATTCCCGGCGCTCCCGCCGGCCGCCCCCTCGCTCGATTTCCGCGGGATTTCCGGGGCCCCGGGCCGCGGGACCGCCCCCAGCCGGTAATGTGGCCTCTGATCCCTTCGTTCCCCGCGAATTCGCGCCCGATTCGGCCGCCTCCCCGACTGATTTCCGCTGTTTTGGCTCTTCAGAATGGCGCAGAGCAATTGGGAAGCGGATAAGATGTGAGCGAGCTGCTTCCTTCCTCCCTCGCTCCCTCGATGTGTTGTTTGGGGGTGGGTTTTTCGCTGCTCTGTTTTTGGCTAATTTTTTGCTGGTGGTGGCGGTGCAGGCTCGATGTGTATATCTACGACTACTTGCTCAAGCGGAACCTGCAGACGACCGCCAAGGCGTTCATGGCGGAGGGCAAGGTCGCTGCTGACCCAGTTGGTGAGCATCCATCCCCAGCTGCCGCTTAGCTGTCTGAGTCCCTGTGCTGTTTTTCCGGGGTTAGGTTGGTTTGTCAGGGCCGTGCGCCTGTAGGTGGGGACGGGAATTCGGAATGTGGAGTGGTTTGCCACTTTCCCAGTGTTCTCAGCTTAGGTTGCTCTGAGAATTCGAGTGTAATGGTGGTGGGTTCGTGCTAGCAAAGCAGGGCTGCGAATCCCTATCTTAATTGACCCAGCGGGCAGTTTTGTGCCAAATCAGGGCAGGGAGTTCAAGGCCTTGAAGGTGGCTTTGCAGAGTTTTGGGGGAAAATTCGGCACGGTTGCTGGGGACACAGGGTGGAATTATGAGAGTTGGGACTAAATGAGGTGGGACATTTTCAAATTTCTAGAGAGGTTTGAGACCTTTGAGGTCCAGTTGGTTGTAGCTTTTGCGGGAGTCATCCCCTGAACTGTGCAAATAGTCTTCAGTAACTGTCATTATTGCGAGGACGGCGGTAGTTTTGGTGCATTTGTGCTCTGGATGTTGTTTGCATGCTTTTACTCATCTTACTTGATCAAGGCTACAATTTATTATACCTGCGCTCGTGTTGATCTGGTTTGTTGGGAGTATTTCAGTTACTTGGCTGTTAGCGTCTTTTGTTGGGAGTACATGAATGTATTGTATGGATGTGCTGTGCTGTGCTGTGCATGCATGCAAAGCAGAACTGAATAGATCTTTTGTAGTCTTGTTCATACAGCAAATGTGAATTATCTTGGGATATCATTACCATACAGTAATGAGTTTCTTGATGGCTGTTATTTCCAAAAAAAAGAGATCCATGGGCAATATCACCCTGGACATATTTTTATAGAAGAAGCCCACCCGAGTGAGAATTCGTTCCGGACGGGATTCGAACTCTGGACGCAGGGTGCACCACTGTGAACCTTGGCACTAGGCTACTGCCTAGTTGTCAATTCGCTGTTATTTCTCATAGTGATGATTTGGATCATGTCAATGTGTTCTGTTTTGCTTAAATTGGGTTGAAGATTCAGATAGATTTACTATGTCTAGTAGGGTTAATTATACGTGTGAGTTCTTCAGATATACTCCCTCCGTTCGGAATTACTTGTCGCAGAAATGGATGTATCTAGACGTATTTTAGTTCTAGATACATCCATTTCCAAGACAAGTAATTCCGAACGGAGGGAGTATTATATAGATGAGTTGACGATGCACCTTTTCACAAGCTGTTGAGAGTTGTCACATGTCAGTCATGCATTCTATTGAATGCTACTAAAGAAGTAAACAACCTATAAATAGAAATTAAGAATGTACAGTTTGACCTGTTAGTTTCTCAAGTCATAACGGTTTAGAGTTTCATTGCCATGGGGTGCATACCTATTTTGAATGGTACTGTAGTTGTATAGCAGAATTGGTTGCGCACAGCTTCTAGAATCTACCTTAGTTTATATCATGATATGAACAGTAGTAATCAACGTATCCTAAAGGCGCCTAAAGGCACTCTGGAAAGAGAACTAGAGTGGAAAACAGCACCACACATGCAAGGTAAAATTAGTAACATGAGCATACTGGACAGGCACACAATGCCATACATGGGAATTGAACTCATATCCTTAGGAAATGGTGTGAAACAGAATATTGCCATTTTAGTCATATCCTTAGGAAATGGTGTGAAACAGAAACAGTTGCTGTTTTAGTACCCTGTGTGCCGTTTTAATACCTTCCAACACCTTATGCATGTGGTAGTCATTCATTTTATTAATTATATTGTTGTTATTATTATTATTATTATTATTTTATAGATGTAGAGGAGACTCATCCAAATACCACTGTGGTTAATTTTGACTTGTCATGCAGCAATTGATGCTCCTGGGGGCTTTCTCTTTGAGTGGTGGTCTGTCTTTTGGGATATATTTATTGCAAGGACAAATGAGAAACATTCGGAGGTTGCAGCAGCTTACCTAGAGGTAGATTGGGAATTGCCAATTTGCGTAGTCACTCACCATGCATGAGTTCATATTTTGATAGGACATCCTTACGCCATCTATATTTCTTTGAATACAGGCACAACAAATAAAAGCGAGAGAGCACCAGCAGCAGATGCAGATGCAACAATTACAACTCATCCAACAAAGGCATGCTCAAATGCAGCGAACTAATTCAGGCCACCCTTCGCTTAACGGTCCAATAAATGGCCTAAACTCCGATGCCATTCTGGGGCCATCGACAGCTAGTGTTTTAGCTGCTAAGATGTACGAAGAGCGCTTGAAGCACCCTCATCCAATGGACTCCGAAGGATCGCAGCTTATCGATGCTAGTAGGATGGCTCTTCTTAAGTCGGCTGCAACAAACCATACAGGGTGATCCTCCAGATCTCAGCCCAATTTTTTGATAGATTTTTCAAAAAGAGAAGACAGATTATGTATTTGTGTGTTATTGTTATTCTCACTAAAACAATTTTTTTTGGAAACAGGCAATTAGTTCCTGGAAATCCTGGAAATGTATCTACTACGCTGCAACAGATTCAGGCTCGGAATCAACAAACAATTGTGGGTTAAAGCACCCCTTCTTGTTTTATTTTAGTTCACAGTTTCTTCCATTAGTCACTGAAATGAATACTCTGATTTCTAACAGGACATTAAGAGTGAAGGCAACATGGGTGTAGCCCAAAGATCTATGCCCATGGATCCATCTTCCTTATACGGACAGGGAATAATTCAGCAAAAACCTGGATTAGGTGGTGCAGGTAGCTTTCCTTGATTTCCTTTTTAGAGTCAGCAATTGGCAAGAAATGCATTGCTGTGTCAAACTTGCTGTCTTTCCTGTCTTTTTGTCATAGAATTGCGGGAACCAAATTTCTAGATGAAAGCTTATGCAATTTTTATGCTTCAAAGTGCATCGTTACCATCTCTTGTTTATATCCTGATAAACACCATTTTGAATGATAGGTAACCTATTACGCTTATTGTATGATGGTGTAGATGGACTTCCAATAACCCTCTTAATTTAACTTTCCTTTTATCTTTGTGTAGGATGAGTAAATTTGTGCAATAGCTTTATAAAGTTAGAGGCTAATGAATATAGAAGCCATACTAAATTTGTTTTTCTGAGGTTTTTTAGTCAGTGGGACTATCTCCTGGATATAACGTGATATATTACTTAGCAAATGTTCTCAAGATGAAAATTATCGTTCTCTCGTTTTGTTCATTCTGCTTTTGTGGTGAGGTGTCTTTTCCTGTCAACAGGACTGAACCAAGGAGTGAGTGGTCTACCCTTGAAGGGCTGGCCATTAACTGTAAGTTCTACAAATATTTATTGCCTCCCATATACTATGTTCTTGAATCTAATTACCATCTTACAGGGAATAGACCAACTTCGGCCAAATATAGGTGCCCAAATGCAGAAGCCATTTCTTTCAACACAGTCACAGTTCCAACTTATGTCACCACAACAGCAACAGCAACTCTTAGCACAGGCTCAAGTACAAGGGAACCTTAACAACTCAACTAATTATGGGGATATGGACCCCCGCAGATTTACGACATTGACCAGGGGTGGCATGAATGGCAAAGACGGACAACCTGCTGGGACTGATGGCTGCATTAGTTCCCCAATGCAATCAAGTTCACCAAAAATTAGAGCAGACCAAGAATATCTCATGAAGGTTTGTCTATTCTGGAAGTTTCTATTCCTTACATGGAGTTTGGTCTTAAGAGGTTATTTTATTTAGCTGTATACTGCTGGAATCTAACTATGGCGGAAAGTTATCCAGATGCAGCAAACATCTTCTCAGCAATCACAGGAACATCTTCAGCAGCAGCAACAGCAGCAGCAGAACCAGCAACAGCAGCAGCTAAATCAGCAGCAAATGCAACAGGTATTGACATCATGCCCAACCCAGGAAAAGACACTTGGCACAGTATTGTTTTTCTTTGTTGGTTTCCTTGGGAATAGTTCTCTTGGAAATAATGCCTGGAGGGAGTACAATCACGAAAAATCTATATGGAGATGACTATGGAATTTGTCGACTTAGTTATTCCATTGAAACAAATTTAAGTAAACTCCATGGCATTAAAAGTTTCAAATTTCATGTTTGTCTCCGCTCCCCCTCTCCCCACCCCCACCCCATCCCCCGTCCTCCTCTTTTGGGCGCATATGTGTGGGGTGATTTCCTGACAAGTTATTGACCTTCGATTTTGTTTCTTTACGAGCAACGTGCCAGTGCATTGCAACGGATCCAAAGTAGAATAATTCATGT
Source organism: Triticum monococcum (assembly GCA_034509565.1). Taxonomy (NCBI): domain Eukaryota; kingdom Viridiplantae; phylum Streptophyta; class Magnoliopsida; order Poales; family Poaceae; genus Triticum; species Triticum monococcum. The sequence goes on from CM067846.1 coordinate 618,827,343, forward strand.
CCACAAACTTGAAAGAAAAACACTCTAGTTTTGGTATATATGTATCACTAAAAATTTATTACGTTTCACTCAAAATATATTCCTTGGGCTGTTTTGATGAGGTGAGGAAGGGATGTGGTTGGTTTCAAGATACTAAGGGGTTTTCTGCAAATTGGAGCAGAGAAGTGGGGTATTGTTGCGAAAATGCCACAACTTACCTCACAGTCGTTAGATGCAGATCTGATGGTCAGAAATGACGGGATGGCAGACACACCATCATCACCAACTGAGTCTTTTATAGGAAAAAAAAACTAGTAAGATGCCCGTGCATTGCATGGAACAGCAAGATTGGGGGTGGATGGCGCCGGCAGCGGCCATCACAACAGATTGTTCCGTGGCCTTCTGGATGTGGTGGGGAAGAGATAGGGCTGATTGTGAGAGACAAGGAGTTGTTTGTAAATATGAAAACAAGTGTCGGGCATCTTTTTGCAAAACTGCAGCAGTTTGCTTTGTATGCGTCAGATCTAGATCTGACGGCTACTGTTGAAAGATGGCAGGCACACCATCATCACCAACTCAGATTTTTATAGGAGTAGAAAAAGTAGAGAGTAGAGATTTTGTCCTACTATTTCGAACTAACTGGCGGCTACTGCAATTAACATCCCAAGTATCCATATCCATAACATTTCATGTGCTCAACATGTTGTTAACCTCAAATGTATTTTCCTTGTATTTTTTTGTTTCAGCTATTTGAACTAATTAATGCTGACTAGTGGACTGATTTTCCATGAAAAGATATCTGAATGCTTAAATTTGCTTCTTTGTGATGTAGTCATGGTTATCTTATATTATATCTGCTTGGTGTTATGTAACTATGTTTAATTGTTTATCTCCAGAACAACAGAAAAAGAAAGCAAGCTACATCGTCAGGCCCAGCAAATAGTACTGGAACAGGAAATACGGTGGGCCCTTCAGCCAACTCTCCACCGTCAACTCCATCCACACATACACCTGAAGGGCTTGCAGTAGCTGGCAATATGCGCCATGTTCCAAAAAATTTAATGATGTATGGTGCGGATGGAACTGGGCTCGCATCCTCTTCAAATCAAATGGTAGCTCATTTACCTTTTCTCATCTAATATGTTGTGCTGGATTTGTCTTACAGCCATTCTACGCCAGTTAGATATGTAAGGTTATTGTTTTATGTAACAGGATGATCTTGAACCTTTTGGTGATGTTGGCTCATTGGATGACAATGTTGAATCTTTCTTGTCCAATGACGAGGGAGATGCAAGGGATATTTTTGCTGCACTTAAAAGCCCAACAGAACCTAATCCACCTGCTTCAAAAGGTAGCACTTATGATGTTTTTAGTATTTGCAAACATCACATACATAACATACCCTTTTTTGTTTAGGTTTTACATTCAGTGAGGTTAACTGTTGGCGAACAAGCAACAGCAAGATAGTCTGCTGCAATTTTTCTTCTGATGGCAAGATCTTGGCAAGTGCTGGACATGAAAAAAAGGTACGAGTAACTGCCATGCTATAAATGAGCCTTTTTCTATGAAGAGTGGAACCTGCTTGCTTTTGGTGTTTATGGGTGTGCTTCCTTACTTGATTTTTGTTCTCTCAGGCTGTACTTTGGAATATGGAGACTTTCCAGACACAGTATTTACCAGAAGAGCATAGTCTCATTATCACTGATGTCCGTTTCAGACCTAACTCTACACAGCTGGCAACTTCATCTTTTGACAGAACAGTTAAACTATGGAACATTGCAGATGTAAGTTACGCTTATCAGTTTATGTATGTGCCAGCAAAAAATATCTGTTAGAACAAGACTGAGTTTTCTGGAAATTCATAAATTTTGGTTCGAATTTTGTGAATCAAACTCACAAGTTGTTCTAATTTTTTCGTATGAACGGGATCCAACCATACTGGTAGGTATCTATTCAATGCAGCTAGCCTAGTGGCAAGACCCCCCACACACAACCAGTAGATACCGTGTTCGACTCTCATGCAAGGCATGTTCTATTTTCACGCTTTTAAGCTGTGATACCAACATTTCAGTGTTTCTTTTAGAAAACAAGGCTAGGCAGCTACGGTCACGGGATTCCTGACCAAGCGATACAACAAACAAGCAACAGCACCAAGCTGCTCATGTGTTTGGCATAGTTTGTGCTTTTCCTTTTTAGAAACCATTCAAGAAAACAGAATAAGTTTGTCCAGTTTAAATTTTTACTACCAAAATCCGATTTCCAGTGAGTTTCGCCAAATGTTGCCCAATATTGCACTCCATGGTATGCTGACAAACTATTGCTCAGGGGTGCTGTTTTGCTATGCCTCACTGCCTTGTATAGCAACATAAGCCACAATATGCTCAAGCACAGTGTGTCTAAGTACTGATCTGTGCTTACTACTAGAGTACGGGAAACGGTGGTGGAAGTTATTTCAGTTATCCGTATAATTCGTTACTCAGATTATAATACGAGACATGACAATTGTGAAAATAAATTAGAGCATAATACAAATGTACTATCGGAGGTGAATGCATCCACTATGTGATGATTGTTTAAGTGTGCTACCATCAGACCCCTGAATTTTGAACTAGCTGTATGTACATATGTTTGCATTTTGTATATTGCCTGAAACTTGAATTTCTTGTTTGGCAGCCTGCATTCTCGCAGCATACATTCACCGGGCATAATTATAGTGTTACGTCACTAGATTTTCATCCAAAGAAGACGGAACTTTTGTGCTCTTGTGATGGCAATGGTGAAATCCGATACTGGAACGTGACTCAGCATTCCTGTATTCGTGTCATAAAGGTTGGTACTCTTCTTTAGGTCCCCTGAAAATCTTCTTAATAACTTATATAATGAACAAAAAACATATGATTGAATAATCTGTCTTTTTGTAAGTCTGACTACTGTTTTTTGGACAGGGTGGTACTGCTCAAATTCGTTTCCAACCTAGCACCGGACAGTTTCTCGCAGCTGCTAGTGAAAGTGTTGTCTCCATATTTGATGTTGAAACACATACCAAAAAGTACACCCTGCAGGTCTGTTTTTCAACACAAACGCATCGATGTTGCACTGTTTCATCTCTTTCATGAGAAGTTTATCTGCAATGTTTTCTGTTATTGCCTCCGCAAATGCACATTCCAAATCCCTCGTCATTGGGAGTTTTTTTTTAATGTGGCTGTGCTTGTAATCAATCAGATTGTACCAAGTAATCATGAAACTTAAGCGTTGATTATAATCTCAGGGCCATAACACAGACGTGCAGTCAGTGTGCTGGGACAACACTGGGGAGTACCTTGCGTCTGTCAGCCAGGATCTAGTTAAGGTGTGGTCAGTATCATCAGGAGAGTGCATTCATGAGGTCAGCTCAAATGGAAATAAGTTCCATTCTTGTGTGTTCCACCCAAGTTATACCAATCTCTTGGTGATTGGAGGCTACCAGGTAGTACTTGCTCTTCCATTGAGTTTTAAATTTTAATATTCTGCGTTAGGATTATGTCCAATGGTTTTGTGAAGTGTGCACCCTTGTATTATTTTTGCCAATGAACATCTTTAGTCATTTTCGTTCTTCTCGGCTGGCAAGGAATTACTCTAACATAAGATTGCTAGTAATTTCCTACTCCCTCATATGCTACTCAAACTCTGATGTGACTGTTTTGTGTTTTATACTCACTAAAAATTTATCGTCGGCATTTTTGTCGGTGCAGTCCTTGGAGCTATGGAACATGGTAAAGAACCAAAGCATGACGGTGCCGGCTCACGATGGTCTGATTGCGTCGTTGGCACAATCACCAGTAACCGGTATGGTGGCTTCTGCGAGCCATGACAACTCCGTCAAGTTGTGGAAGTAACAATAATAATAATAAAGCCGATGCGCCTAGATAGTTTTTCTTCTTCTCCAGATAAATTGATATTCCATCAGTCGAGGCATATAATGAGTTGTTGTCGATTGTGTTGTACCTCCATCAAGGCGAATAAGGAAAGAGTAGCTTGGCTGGTTGCCCGCCGCGGTCGAGCTGTTTAGGGCTGATTGCGGCGAGCCTGCGGAAGGAACTGTATGTATCTTGATAGGTGGTGTGTATGTAGCGTAAAGACAGGAAAGAAGAAATGTAACATTCCGGTGCTTAACTGGAAGGACTCATTGCAATTAGCCTCTGTCGGTTGGTTGTGAAATCTGTGGGTCTTGCGAGCAACAGTATATGGTAAGTTAGTTGTGAGTTGTTACTGCTGCTGTTCGTGTTTGATCTTCTGCATAAAATTGGTACGCTGCTGCTAGCAACTATTGGTATGCATGCTCCAGTTTGTCAGGTTTTGAAGTGTGCAACCCGTCAGGTTTTGAGATGTCAAGTTGATAATTTAATCACTAAAAGAGATAGTGTTCTTATGTTACAGCTTCAGAAGGAATTATTTATAAGTCGGTTTTAGCAATGAGGAAATGAAGTAATCTTTGTTTCGCAAGTTGTCCTTTCTTTTCCGGAGGGAGTCGTACTTTCTTTTTACGCTGTTCGTTTGATCGTGTTCAACAACTATTTTTGAGGTATTCCACAACTTAATTTTGATTGTGTTCCGTGAATTATTTTAGTTTGTGATGAACATATTGTTTGATCTTCTGCAAAAACAAATAAAAAATGTCCATGTGGGTGTATAGGAGTACTAAGTTGACAATTTAGCTAGCTAATTATGTATTGTATGTGATGGAAAATATATGCACAGAAACTACATCCGCATATGAATCCATTGACATGCTATTTATGACATATAACACCTATTTAGTTAATTAAATTGATGATCTAAAACTACACGCCCGTCCTATACACCGAGACGGAGAAAGTGAAGTCATGATCCCACAGCACGCCAAAGGCAAACCAGCCAAAACGTCGAGCGGCCGTCGGTGGTTATAAGGGGAAAGCAGGATTATCCTTAATTAATTAACAACCATCAGCCCGCCCCTCTCACTGACTCACACCCTCTACACCAGCTCGCCCCGCCGGCTCCCTCTCCTCTTACCGGCTCCGTCCTTTCTTCTTCCTCCTCCTCGCTGCCGGAGCCTGTCCTTCGGATCCACCTCCGGTGCGTGGTCGGGGCGGGGCTCGTCGGTGTCTGTGGCTACTGCAACTAATATCCCTAGTAATCAGGCTTGAAATTAGCTTCTTTCTGATGTACCCAAAGTTATTATATACTCCCTCCTTTTCAAAATAAGCGTCGTGGGAGGGAATATTTGCTTGGCACTATGTACCTATGTTTAATTTCTTATTATCTCCACAGATACACCTGAAGGACTCAGAATGGCTGACAATATGCGCCATGTTCCAAAAAATTCAATGATGTATGGTGGGGATGGAACTGGACCCGCATCCTCTTCAAATCAAATGGTAGCTCACTCTCACGCTTTGCTCGATGTAACTTACGGCCAATATAGGAGTACGTCGGAAAGATATGTAAGGTGATTGTTGTGTCTACCAGGATGATCTCGAAGATGTAAAGGCATTTTTACTCAACTTAAAATAAGCCTGTCAGAGCCTGATCCGGCGGCGTCAAAAGGTAGTAGTGTTTCTGATGTTCTCCAGTATTTTGCCAACACCATCGTGTATGTAACTCGCCCTTTTTCGCTTAGTTTTCACCTTCAGTGAGGTTAACTGCTGGCGACCAGCAAGCAGCAGGAAGTTAGTCTGTTCCGACGGCAAGATCTTGGCAAGTGCTGGACATGAAAACAAGGTACGAGTAAGAGTAACTGCCATGCTGTGTGAACCTTTTTCTCTCAAGTTTGGAACTTCTGCACCTTTGGTGTTTATTATAGCCGGCCAAACGGGCCGTGCTAACTAGGCCGGCCCGGTAGCATGCAGGAACGGCACGGCCCGGGCTAAACGGGTCAGGCACGGCACGCGGCACGCCATGGGCCATGCCTGGGCCTAGAGGCTGGGCACGCGGGCCGGCACGGCACGGTCCGTTTAACTTTTTTTGAAATATATAAATAAATATGTCCTATATAAATACCTAGTACTTTAATATGTTCAATAATTTTGTAGTGCATGCGTACATATGTAGTGCTCTAATATATTTCTTTCTATTTCTTTTAATCTTTCAGTATTTCTAGAGCATAGCTTGTACTCTTTTACTTTTTTGGGACGGAAGGTTTTAATGAGGCAAGCACTAATAAAACTCTAGATGTATCCTAGATAATACTCTACATTTTTTTGTGCATTTTTCTACATTTTTTGGAAAAAAAATTGCTGTAGAGAGGGAAAAAAACGCGCCAGCCGAGGTAAATATGCGTCAGGCAGCCCAGCGTGCGATAACGGGCCGGCGTGCCTGGGCGTGCCGCGTGCCGGCCCAGATAGGCTGCGTGCCGTGCCTGGGCTGCAAGCTCCCGCCCGTGGGCCGGCACGGCACGACCCGGCTAATAATCGTGCCGTGGCGGGCCCCGGGCCGTGCCATGCCAGGCACGATTGCCGCCGGCCGGGCCGTGCCAGCCCGTTTGGCCAGGTATAGTGTTTATGAGTATATATGGTGCCTCATTTGATTTTTGTTCCCAGGCTGTAGTTTGGAACATTGACACTTTCTAGACACATCATTTACCAGAAGAGCATGCTTACCTTATCACTGATGTCTGTTTCAGACCTAACTCTACACAGATGGCAACATCTGCTTTTGACAAAACAATTAAGCTATGGAATGCTACAGATGTAAGTTATGCTTAGCTTTCTGGAAGTTCAAAATTTTGGTTCAAATTTGTGAATAAAACCTGAAAGTAGTTTTTTTTAAATATATGAACCGAACCGAACGTCCGAACCACATGGGTATATCTATTGAATGCAGCTAGCCTAGTGGCAAGGCCCCACGCGGCACGCCCACAACCATACCTTGTTGGTACATGTCAGTGATTTTTCTTTTTTGGAAAAACAGGCTAGGCAGATATGTGTACCGTAACCCAGACCAAACGATACAACAAATAAGCCTCGGCACCAAGCTTCATGTGTTCGGCGTAGTTCATGCTTCTCTTTTACGCAAGTAATCAATAAATTGGAAAACTATTGTCTAGTTTAAATTTTTACTGCTCAAATCTACTTCCCCTGAGTTTTGCCAAAGCTTGCCCAACATGCACTCAATGGTATGCTGACCAAATATTATTTAGGGGGGGCTATTTCTTTTATGCCTCATTACAGAAAAGGCTCAGCCCGAGCCTGAAGTAGGCTCGGACTTAACCCGACTTTGAATTAACAAAGCCATCAACCGGCCAAGATTACATGAAACATAATACAAATGACATGAAAAGAAACATCAGGAAACACCCGAAAGATACAATAGGGCACTCTCTTACAACACATCACAAAGCTAGTAACTAGAGATACAGAGATAAAGCACAACTAGCAGAAGCAAATGACCACAACTCTCAGGCGCCAAGGACAAAGAGCAATAGAAGCACCGCTGGGACAACTTGAACTGAATGGACGGCAAGAACAAGGATGACCACTGAAAAGGTTGAACGCAGCCAAGGTTGTCAGAATCGTGATTCTGTTATACGATTCTACGACTTTACGATCCAAACTAACCCCTATGATTCTACAATTTTAGTTCATAGAATCTACGTTTCTATGATTCTGGTAGTGAAGATTCTATGATTTGCGATCTTACCATCGGAGCTCCGATCCGATTCAAAATCGCGATTCTGACAACCTTGAACGCAGCAACTCCCTCCACCACCGAAGAGGGTCACAACCCTCACAACGCTCACCGTCGGACTTGGGAGACGCTCACCGAGAGCTAGAGAGAGCCAAACTCAAAATCCAGGGCACCCACAGATCTTGACCTTCGTGGCGAAGACAGCTCACCATGCCGGGCACACTGACCCGGACCTAGAGCACCTGACAGCAGCAGAGAGGCGGACAGCAGGGTGGTGGGACAACACCTCAGCACTACACCTGCAGGAACCAGCCGCCGGCCAAAACCCCTACCTTCAACAACCCACACCTGAATCCATAGCTCCCCAGGCAACACCTCCGTGGAGGGGATGACACGCATGGCGCCACCGCTGCCCAACCAAGCCAGATTTTGGGTTTTCACCCGGGAGAAGTGAAGGAAATATGCCCTAGAGGCAATAATAAAGTTATTATTTACTTCCTTATTTCATGATAAATGTTTATTATTCATGCTAGAATTGTATTAACCGGAAACATAATACATGTGTGAATACATAGACAAACAGAGTGTCACTAGTATGCCTCTACTTGACTAGCTCGTTAATCAAAGATGGTTATGTTTCCTAACCATAGACAAAGAGTTGTTATTTGATTAACGGGATCACATCATTAGGAGAATGATGTGATTGACTTGACCCATTCCGTTAGCTTAGCACTCGATCGTTTAGTATGTTGCTCTTGCTTTCTTCATGACTTATACATGTTCCTATGACTATGAGATTATGCAACTCCCGTTTACCGGAGGAACACTTTGTGTGCTACCAAACGTCACAACGTAACTGGGTGATTATAAAGGAGCTCTACAGGTGTCTTCAAAGGTACATGTTGTGTTGGCATAATTCGAGATTAGGATTTGTCACTCCGATTGTCGGAAAGGTATCTCTGGGCCCTCTCGGTAATGCACATCACATAAGCCTTACAAGCATTGCAACTAATGAGTTAGTTGCGAGATGATGTATTACGGAACGAGTAAAGAGACTTGCCGGTAACGAGATTGAACTAGGTATTGAGATACCGACGATCGAATCTCGGGCAAGCAACATACCGATGATAAAGGGAACAACGTATGTTGTTATGCGGTCTGACCGATAAAGATCTTCGTAGAATATGTAGGAGCCAATATGAGCATCCAGGTTCCGCTATTGGTTATTTACCGGAGACGTGTCTCGGTCATGTCTACATTGTTCTCGAACCCGTAGTGTCCGCACGCTTAAGGTTTCGATGACAGTTATATTATGAGTTTATGAGTTTTGATGTACCGAAGGAGTTCGGAGTCCCAGATGAGATCGGGGACATGACGAGGAGTCTCGAAATGGTCGAGACGTAAAGATCGATATATTGGATGACTATATTCGGACATCGGAAAGGTTCCGAGTGGTTCGGGTATTTTTCGGAGTACCGGGGAGTTACGGGAATACGGGGGAAGAAGTATATGGGCCTTATTGGGCTTTAGGGGAGAGGGAGAGGCAGGCCGCGCGCCCCCCATTGACTAGTCCGAACTGGACTAGGGGGAGGGGCGGCGCCCCCTCGTTGCCTCTCTTCCCTCTTCCCCTTCCTTGTCTCCTACTCCTACTACTTGGAAGGACTCCTAGTTGGACTAGGAAAAGGGGAATCCTACTCCCGGTGGGAGTAGGACTCCCCTAGGGCGCGCCATAGAGAGGGCCGGCCCTCCCCTCCTCCACTCCTTTATATACGGGGGCAAGGGGCACCCCATAGACACAGAAGTTGATCCTCGTGATCGTTTTCTTAGCCGTGTGCGGTGCCCCCCTCCACCATACTCCTCGATAATATTGTAGCGGTGCTTAGGCGAAGCCCTGCGACGGTAGAACATCAAGATCGTCACCACGCCGTCGTGCTGACGGAACTCTTCCCCGACACTTTGCTGGATCGGAGTCCGGGGATCGTCATCGAGCTGAACGTGTGCTAGAACTCGGAGGTGCCGTAGTTTCGGTGCTTGATCGGTCGGGCCGTGAAGACGTACGACTACATCAACCGCGTTGTCATAATGCTTCCGCTTCCGGTCTACGAGGGTACGTAGACAACATTCTCCCCTCTCGTTGCTATGCATCACCATGATCTTGCGTGTGCGTAGGGAATTTTTGAAATTACTACGTTCCTCAACAGCGGCATCCGAGCCTAGGTTTTATGTGTTGATGTTATATGCACGAGTAGAACACAAGTGAGTTGTGGGCGATATAAGTCATACTGCTTACCAGCATGTCATACTTTGGTTAGGCGGTATTGTTGGATGAAGCGGCCCGGACCGACATTACGTGTACGCTTACGCGAGACTGGTTCTACCGACGTGCTTTGCACACAGGTGGCTGACGGGTGTCAGTTTCTCCAACTTTAGTTGAACCGAGTGTGGCTACGCCCGGTCCTTGCGAAGTTTAAACAACACCAACTTGACAAACTATCGTTGTGGTTTTGATGCATAGGTAAGATTGGTTCTTGCTTAAGCCCGCAGCAGCCACGTAAAACTTGCAACAACAAAGTAGAGGACGTCTAACTTGTTTTGCAGGGCATGTTGTGATGTGATATGGTCAAGACATGATGAGATATAAGTTGTTGTATGAGATGATCATGTTTTGTTGAAGTTATCGGCAACTGGCAAAATCCTTATGGTTGTCTCTCTATTGCATAAGATGCAAGCGCGAAATAATTGCTTTACTTTATCGCTATATGATAGCAATAGTTGCAAGAGCAATTGTTGGCCAGACGACCATGTAACGACACATTGATATAGATCAAGATGATGGAGATCATGGTGTCATGCCGGTGACGATAGAGATCATGACAGTACTTTGGAGATGGAGATCAAAGGCGCAAGATGATCATGGCCATATCATGTCACATATTTTGATTGCATATGATATTTATCTTTTATACATCTTATTTTGCTTAGTTCGACAGTAGCTTTATAAGATGATCTCTCACTAAATTTCAAGGTATAAGTGTTCTCCCTAAGTATGCACCGTTGCGAAAGTTCTTCGTGCTGAGACACCACGTGATGATCGGGTGTGATAGGCTCTACGTTCAAATACAACGGGTGCAAAATAGTTGCACACGTGGAATACTCAGGTTAAACTTGACGAGCTTAGCATATACAGATATGGCCTCGGAACACTGGAGACCGAAAGGTCGAGCGTGAATCATATAGTAGATATGATCAATATAGTGATGTTCACCATTGAAAACTACTCCATCTCACGTGATGATCAGACATGGTTTAGTTGATTTGGATCACGTGATCACTTAGATGATTAGAGGGATGTCTATCTAAGTGGGAGTTCTTAAGTAATATGATTAATTGAACTTAAATTTATTATGAACTTAGTCCTGGTAGTATTTTGCAAATTATGTTGTAGATCAATAGCTCGAGTTGTTGCTTTCAAATGTTTATTTTGATATGTTCCTAGAGAAAATTGTGTTGAAAGATATTAGTAGCAATGATGCGGATTGGATCCGTGATCTGAGGTTTATCCTCATTGCTGCACAGAAGAATTATGTCCTTGATGCACCGCTAGGTGACAGACCTATTGCAGGAGGAAATGCAGACGTTATGAACGTTTGGCTAGCTCAATATGATGACTACTTGATAGTTTAGTGCACCATGCTTAACGGCTTAGAATCGGGACTTCAAAGATGTTTTGAACGTAATGGACCATATGAGATGTTCCAGGAGTTGAAGTTAATATTTCAAGCAACTACCCGAGTTGAGAGATATGAAGTCTCCAACAAGTTCTATAGCTAAAAGATGGAGGAGAATCGCTCAACTAGTGAGCATGTGCTCAGATTTTCTGGGTACTACAATCACTTGAATCAAGTGGGAGTTAATCTTCCAGATAAAATAGTGATTGACAGAATTCTCTAGTCACCATCACCAAGTTAGTAGAACTTTGTGATGAACTATGATATGCAAGGGATAACGGAAACGATTCCCAAGCTCTTCGTAATGCTGAAATCGACGAAGGTAGAAATCAAGAAAAACATCAAGTGTTGATGGTTGACAAGACCACTAGTTTCAAGAAAAGGGCAAAGGGAAGAAAGGGAACTTCAAGAAGAACGGCAAGCGAGTTGCTGCTCAAGTGAAGAAGCCCAAGTCTGGACCTAAGCCTGAGACTAAGTGCTTCTACTGCAAAAGAACTGGTCACTGGAAGCGGAACTACCCCAAGTATTTGGCAGATAAGAAGGATGGCAAAGTGATCAAAGGTATATTTGATATACAGATTATTGATGTGTATTTTACTAGTGTTCATAGCAACCCCTCGGTATTTGATACTGGTTCAGTTGCTAAGAGTAGTAACTCGAAACGGGAGTTGCAGAATGAACAAAAACTAGTTAAGGGTGAAGTGACGATGTGTGTTGGAAGAAGTTCCAAGATTGATATGATCATCATCGCACACTCCCTATACTTTCGGGGTTAGTGTTGAACCTAAATAAGTGTTATTTGGTGTTTGCGTTGAGCATGAATATGATTTGATCATGTTTATTGCAATACGGTTATTCATTTAAGTTAGAGAATAATTGTTGTTCCATTTACATGAATAAAACCTTATATGGTTACACACCCAATGAAAATGGTTCATTGGATCTCGATCATAGTGATACACATATTCATAATATTGAAGACAAAAGATGCAAAAGTTAATAATGATAGTGCAACTTATTTGTGGCACTGCCGTTTAGGTCATATTGGTGTAAAGCGCATGAAGAAACTCCATGCTGATGGGATTTTGGAATCACTTGATGCTTGCGAACCATGCCTTATGGGCAAGATGACTAAGACTTCGTTCTCCGGAACAATGGAGCGAGCAACTGACTTATTGGAAATACATACTGATGTATGTGATCTGATGAGTGTTGAGGCTCGCGGCGGGTATCGTTATTTGTGTTGGGGAACGTAGCAGAAATTCAAAATTTTCCTACGTGTCACCAAGATCTATCTATGGAGAGACTAGCAACGAGGGGAAGGAGAGTGCATCTACATACCCTTGTAGATCGCTAAGCGGAAGCGTTCAAGTGAACGGGGTTGATGGAGTCGTACTCGTCGTGATTCAAATCACCGATGATCCTAGCGCCGAACGGACGGCACCTCCGCGTTCAACACACGTACGGAACAGAGACGTCTCCCACGCCTTGATCCAGCAAGGAGGAGGGAGAGGTTGATGGAGATCCAGCAGCACGACGGCGTGGTGGAAGTAGCGGGATTCCAACAGGGCTTCGCTAAGCGCTGCGGAAGGAGGGAGATGTGTCACGGGAGGGAGAGGGAGGCGCCAGGCCTTAGGTTGGTTTTCTCCTCCTTTTCCCCCACTATATATAGGGCCAAGGGAGAGGGGGAGGCACAGCCCTTGCCCCTTCCTCCAAGGAAGGGTGCGGCCAAGGGTGGGGAGGAGTCCATCCTCCCCAAGGCACCCCGGAGGTGCCTTCCCCTTTTAGGACTCTCCCCTTTTTCCCATCTCTTGGCGCATGGGCCTCTTGGGGCTGGTGCCCTTGGCCCATATAGGCCAAGGCACACCCCCTACAGCCCATGTGCCCCCCCGGGGCAGGTGGCCCCACCCGGTGGACCTCCGGGACCCTTCCGGTGGTCCCGGTACAATACCGGTGACCCCGAAACTTGTCCCGATGGCCGAAATAGCACTTCCTATATATAATTATTTACCTCTGGACCATTCCGGAACTCCTCGTGACGTCCGGGATCTCATCCGGGACTCCGAACAACATTCGGGTTACCGCATACTAATATCTCTATAACCCTAGCGTCACCGAACCTTAAGTGTGTAGACCCTACGGGTTCGGGAGACATGCAGATATGACCGAGACGTTCTCCGGTCAATAACCAACAGCGGGATCTGGATACCCATGTTGGCTCCCACATGTTCCACGATGATCTCATCGGATGAACCATGATGTCAAGGACTTAATCAATCCCGTATACAATTCCCTTTGTCTAGCGGTACGATACTTGCCCGAGATTCGATCGTCGGTATCCCGATACCTTGTTCAATCTCGTCACCGGCAAGTCTCTTTACTCGTTCCGTAACACATCATCCCATGATCAACTCCTTGATCACATTGTGCACATTATGATGATGTCCTACCGAGTGGGCCCAGAGATACCTCTCCGTCACACGGAGTGACAAATCCTAGTCTCGATTCGTGCCAACCCAACAGACACTTTCGGAGATACCCGTAGTGTACCTTTATAGCCACCCAGTTACGTTGTGACGTTTGGCACACCCAAAGTATTCCTCCGGTATCCGGGAGTTGCACAATCTCATGGTCTAAGGAAATGATACTTGACATAAGAAAAAGCTTTAGCATACGAACTACTCGATCTAGTGCTATGCTTAGGATTGGGTCTTGTCCATCACATCATTCTCCTAATGATGTGATCCCGTTATCAACGACATCCAATGTCCATGGTCAGGAAACTATAACCATCTATTGATCAACGAGCTAGTCAACTAGAGGCTTACTAGGGACATGGTGTTGTCTATGTATCCACACATGTATCTGAGTTTCCTATCAATACAATTATAGCATGGATAATAAACGATTATCATGAACAAGGAAATATAATAATAATCAATTTATTATTGCCTCTAGGGCATATTTCCAACAATTTGCTGACCTTCAAGATGATTTGAGCGGATATGGGTATATCTACTTGATGAAACACATGTCTGAAACATTTGAAAAGTTCAAAGAATTTCAGAGAGAAGTGGAGAATCATCGTAAAAAGAAAATAAAAGTTTCTACGATATGATCGCAGAGGTAAATATTTGAGTTGCGAGTTTGGCCTTCAGTTAAAACAATGTGAAATAGTTTCACTACTTACGCCACCTAGAACACCACAGTGTAATGGTGTGTCCGAACATCATAACCGTACTTTATTGGATATAGTGCAATCTATGATGTTTCTTACCGATTTACCACTATAGTTTTGGGGTTATGCATTAGAGACAGCTGCATTCACGTTAAAAAAAGGGCACCATCTAAATCCGTCGAGACGACACTGTATGAACTGTGGTTTGGCAAGAAACCAAAGTTGTCGTTTCTTAAAGTTTGGGGTTGCAATGCTTATAAGAAAAAGTTTCATCTTGATAAGCTCAAACCCAAATTGGAGAAATGTGTCTTCATAGGATACCCAAAGAAGACAGTTGGGTACACCTTCTATCATAGATCCAAAGGCAAGACATTCGTTGCTAAGAATGGATCCTTTCTAGAGAAGGAGTTTCTCTCGAAAGAAGTGAGTGGGAGGAAAGTAGAACTTGATGAGGTAACTGTACCTGCTCCCTTATTGGAAAGTAGTACATCACAGAAACCGGTTTCTGTGACACCTACACCAATTAGTGAGGAAGCTAATGATGATGATCATGAAACTTCAGAACAAGTTACTACTAAACCTCGTAGATCAACCAGAGTAAGATCCGCACCAGAGTGGTACGGTAATCCTGTTCTAGAAGTCATGCTACTAGATCATGATGAACCTGCGAACTATGAAGAAGCGATGGTGAGCCCAGATTCCGCAAAATGGCTTGAAGCCATGAAATCTGAGATGGGATCCATGTATGAGAATAAAGTGTGGACTTTGGTTGACTTGCCCAAAGATCGGCAAGCAATTGAGAATAAATGGATCTTCAAGAAGAAGACTGACACTGACGGTAATATTACTGTCTACAAAGCTCGAGTTGTCGCAAAAGGTTTTCGACAAGTTCAAGGGATTGACTACGATGAGACCTTCTCACCCGTAGCGATGCTTAAGTCTGTCCGAATCATGTTAGGAATTGTCGCATTTTATGATTATGAAATTTGGCAGATGGATGTCAAAACTGCATTCCTGAATGGATTTCTGGAAGAAGAGTTGTATATGATGCAGCCGGAATGTTTTGTCGATCCAAAGGGAGCTAACAAAGTGTACAAGCTCCAGCGATCCATTTATGGACTGGTGCAAGCCTCTCAGAGTTGGAATAAATGCTTTGATAATGTGATCAAAGCATTTGGTTTTGTACAGACTTTTGGAGAAGCCTGTATTTACAAGAAAGTGAGTGGGAGCTCTGTAGCATTTCTGATATTATATGTAGATGACATATTACTAATTGGAAATGATATAGAATTTCTGGATAGCATAAAGGGATACTTGAATAAGAGTTTTTCAATGAAAGACCTCGGTGAAGCTGCTTACATATTGGGCATTAAGATCTATAAAGATAGATCAAGACGCTTAATTGGACTTTCACAAAACACATACCTTGACAAAGTTTTGAAAAAGTTCAAACTGGATCAAGCAAAGAAAGGATTCTTGCCTGTGTTACAAGGTGTGAAGTTGAGCAAGACTCAAATCCCGACCACAGTAGAAGATAGAAAGAGAATGAAAGTCATTCCCTATGCCTCACCCATAGGTTCTATAAAGTATGCCATGCTGTGTACCAGATCTATTGTATACCCTACACTGATTTTGGCAAGGGAGTACAATAGTGATATAGGAGTAGATCACTGGACAGCGGTCAAAATTATCCTTAGTGGAATAAGGATATGTTTCTTGATTATAGAGGTGACAAAAAGGTTCGTCGTAAAGAGTTACGTCGATTCAAGTTTTGACACTGATCCAGATGACTCTAAGTATTAATCTGGATACATATTGAAAGTGGGAGCAATTAGCTAGAGTAGCTCCGTGCAGAGCATTGTTGACATAGAAATTTGCAAAATACATACGGATCTGAATGTGGCAGACCTGTTGACTAAACGTCTCTCACAAGCAAAACATGATCACACCTTAGTACTCTTTGGGTGTTAATCACATAGCGACGTGAACTAGATTATTGACTCTAGTAAACCCTTTGAGTGTTGGTCACATAACGATGTGAACTATGGGTGTTAATCACATGATGATGTGAACTATTGGTGTTAAATCACATGGCAATGTGAACTAGATTATTGACTCTAGTGCAAGTGGGAGATTGAAGGAAATATGCCCTCAAGGCAATAATAAAGTTATTATTTATTTCCTTACTTCATGATAAATGTTTATTATTCATGCTAGAATTGTATTAACCGGAAACATAATACATGTGTGAATACATAGACAAACAGAGTGTCACTAGTATGCCTCTACTTGACTAGCTCGTTAATCAAAGATGGTTATGTTTCCTAACCATAGACAAAGAGTTGTTATTTGATTAACGGGATCACATCATTAGGAGAATGATGTGATTGAATTGATCCATTCCGTTAGCTTAGCACTCGATCGTTTATTATGTTCCTATTGCTTTCTTCATGACTTATACATGTTCCTATGACTATGAGATTATGCAACTCCCGTTTACCGGAGGAACACTTTGTGTGCTACCAAATGTCACAATGTAACTGGGTGATTATAAAGGAGCTCTACAGGTGTCTCCAAAGGTACATGTTGTGTTGGCATATTTCGAGATTAGGATTTGTCACTCCGATTGTCGGAGAGGTATCTCTGGGCCCTCTCGGTAATGCACATCACATAAGCCTTGCAAGCATTGCAACTAATGAGTTAGTTGCGAGATGATGTATTACGGAACGAGTAAAGGGACTTGCCGGTAACGAGATTGAACTAGGTATTGAGATACCGACGATCGAATCTCGGGCAAGTAACATACCGATGACAAAGGGAACAACGTATGTTGTTATGCGGTCTGACCGATAAAGATCTTCGTAGAATATGTAAGAGCCAATATGAGCATCCAAGTTCTGCTATTGGTTATTGACCGGAGACGGGTCTCGGTCATGTCTACATTGTTCTCGAACCCGTAGGGTCCGCACGCTTAAGGTTTCGATGACAGTTATATTATGAGTTTATGAGTTTTGATGTACCGAAGGAGTTCGGAGTCCCGGATGAGATCGGGGACATGATGAGGAGTCTCGAAATGGCCGAGACATAAAGATCGATATATTGGACGACTACATTCGGACATCAGAAAGGTTCCGAGTGGTTCGGGTATTTTTCGGAGTACCGGGGAGTTATGGAAATACGGGGGAAGAAGTATATGGGCCTTATTGGGCTTTAGGGGAGAGGGAGAGGCAGGCCGCGCGCCCCCCCATTGACTAGTCCGAATTGGAATAGGGGGAGGGGCGGCGCCCCCTCGTTCCTTCTCTTCCCTCTTCCCCTTCCTTGTCTCCTACTCCTACTACTTGGAAGGACTCCTAGTTGGACTAGGAAAAGGGGAATCCTACTCCCGGTGGGAGTAGGACTCCCCTAGGGCGCGCCATAGAGAGGGCCGGCCCTCCCCTCCTCCACTCCTTTATATACGAGGGCAAGGGGCACCCCATAGACACAGAAGTTGATCCTCGTGATCGTTTTCTTAGCCATGTGCGGTGCCCCCTCCACCATACTCCTTGATAATATTGTAGCGGTGCTTAGGCGAAGCCCTGCGACGGTAGAACATCAAGATTGTCACCACACCGTCGTGCTGACGGAACTCTTCCCCGACACTTTGCTGGATCGGAGTCCGGGGATCGTCATCGAGCTGAACGTGTGCTAGAACTCGGAGGTGCCGTAGTTTCGGTGCTTGATTGGTCGGGCCGTGAAGACGTACAACTACATCAACCGCGTTGTCATAACGCTTCCGCTTTCGGTCTATGAGGGTACGTAGACAACACTCTCCCCTCTCGTTGCTATGCATCACCATGATCTTGCGTGTGCGTAGGAAATTTTTGAAATTACTACGTTCCCCAACAAGAAGAAACAGAGGTGGCAAGAAAAGGAACCACGACACCGCCTCCAAGAAGAATACGACACTCGAAGCCGACGTTGCTGTCGGGCCGAACCTAGGGTTTCCCCCGGCCCTGATCTACACCACCATCCCCAAAAGCACCGGATCCAGCAGAAGCCGCTGGCAACAGGCGCAAAGGGGAAGGGGAGGGAAGGAGGGAGCAACAAACCTTCAGATTTGGCGAGGAAGAAGGCCTCCACGCTGTTGCCGCCAAGCGCCGATACCCCACCACCCCTTCAGTCAAGGACGCCGACCTGAGCCCCTTGCACACACCGCCGAGGGCGCGAATTATGACGCCGCACCGGCAGGGGCTGCCGCCCTGTGGATCCATACCTCCGCGAACGGAGCAATGAGGGCCTTGCCGTCACCGTCACCGGTGGCCGCGCGGGCTTGCCCGGCGACCTCCTCAGGTGGCGGCAAGGAGGGGGAGGAGATGTGTAGGTGGCGGCTCTTGAAACCCTAGCCGCCGCTCGATTCGCCCACGGACTCGACTTCTCAGTACTAAGATGTACTTACGGAAATCTGTTGGTGCTCCGGGAGCGCGCACTCCTGCGCGCAAAAATATTTTTTGAAATGCCAAAAAAATTCCAACAAAAAATTTTATGTGTTCTTTGTCACATCCAAGTGCTACATACAAATTTGTAGGAAAAAAGATTAAACATTTTTTCCTGTGTAAAAAAATGAACACCAAATGTTACCCCAAAATGTCACCCTAAATTTGTTTTTTTTTTCACCGGAGAAAAGCTGCTGCTCCGTTTCGCATAAATTTTTTCAAGGATGCTTGCGACACTAATAGGAACATCAACAAAAAATTCAGAATTTTTTGAAAACATTTACCATATATTTTTTGTTTACTATTCATGTGGGAAGTGCGTGCTCCCGGGAGCCAAAACGCCATTCTCGATGTACCTAGTGTTGGGAAAACGTAGTAATTTCAAAAAATTTCCTACGCACACGCAAGATCATGGTGATGCATAGCAACGAGAGGGGAGAGTATGATCTACGTACCCTTATAGACCGACAGCGGAAGCGTTAGCACAACGCGGTTGATGTAGTCGTACGTCTTCACGGCCCGACCGATCAAGCACCGAAACTACGGCACCTCCGAGTTCTAGCACATGTTCAGCTCGATGATGATCCCCGGACTCCGATCCAGCAAAGTGTCGGGGAAGAGTTCCGTCAGCACGACGGCGTGGTGACGATCTTGATGTACTACCGTCGCAGGGCTTCGCCTAAGCACCGCTACAATATTATCGAGGATTATGGTGGAAGGGGGCACCGCACACGGCTAAGAATATGATCACGTGGATCAACTTGTGTTTCTAGAGGTGCCCCCTGCCCCCGTATATAAAGGATCAAGGGGGGGGGGGTTTGCGGCCGGCCAGGAGGAGGGCGCGCCAGGAGGAGTCCTACTCCCACCGGGAGTAGGATTCCCCCCTTTCCTAGTTGGAATAGGATTCGGGAGGGGGGAAAGAGGAGAGAGAGAAGGAAGGGCGGGCACCGCCCCCCTCTCCTTTTCCTATTCGGACTAGGGGGGAGGGGCGCGTGGCCCAGCCCTGGCCACCTCTCCTCTCTTCCACTAAAGCCCACTAAGGCCCATATACCTCCCGGGGGGTTCCGGTAACCTCCCGGTACTTCGGTAAAATCCCGATTTCATCCGGAACACTTCCGATATCCAAATATAGGCTTCCAATATATCAATCTTTATGTCTCGACCATTTTGAGACTCCTCGTCATATCCGTGATCACATCCGGGACTCCGAACAAACTTCGGTACATCAAAATGCATAAACTCATAATATAACTGTCATCGAAACCTTAAGCGTGCGGACCCTACGGGTTCGAGAACAATGTAGACATGACCGAGACACGTCTCCGGTCAATAACCAATAGCAGAACCTGGATGCTCATATTGGCTCCTACATATTCTATGAAGATCTTTATCGGTCAGACCGCATAACAACATAGGTTGTTCCCTTTGTCATCGGTATGTTACTTGCCCGAGATTCGATCGTCGGTATCTCAATACCTAGTTCAATCTCGTTACCGGCAAGTCTCTTTACTCGTTTCGTAATACATCATCTCACAACTAACTCATTAGTTGCAATGCTTGCAAGGCTTATGTGATGTGCATTACCGGCAAGCCATCTTTGATTAACGAGCTAGTCAAGTAGAGGCATACTAGTGACACTCTATTTGTCTATGTATTCACACATGTATTATGTTTCCGGTTAATACAATTCTAGCATGAATAATAAACATTTATCATGAAATAAGGAAATAAATAATAACTTTATTATTGCCTCTAGGGCATATTTCCTTCAGTCTCCCACTTGCACTAGAGTCAATAATCTAGTTCACATCGCCATGTGATCTAACATCAATAGTTCACATCTTTATGTGGTTAACACTCATAGTTCACATCGATATGTGACCAACACCCAAAGGGTTTACTAGAGTCAGTAATCTAGTTCACATTGCTATGTGATTAACACCCAAAGAGTACTAAGGTGTGATCATGTTTTGCATGTGAGAGAAGTTTAGTCAACGGGTCTGCCATATTCAGATCTGTAAGTATTTTGCAATTTTCTATGTCTACAATGCTCTGGACGGAGCTACTTTAGCTAATTGCTCCCACTTTCAATATGTATCCAGATGAAGACTAAGAGTCATCCGGATCAGTGCCAAAACTTGTATCGACGTAACCCTTTTACGACGAACCTTTTGTCACCTCCATAATCGAGAAACATATACTTATTCCACTAAGGATAATTTTGACCGTTGTCTAGTGATCTACTCCTAGATCACTATTGTACTCCCTTGCCAAAATTAGTGTAGGGTATACAGTAGGTCCGGTACACTGCATGTCATACTTTATAGAACCTATGGCCAAGGCATAGGGAATGACTTTCATTCTCATTCTATTTTCTGCCGTGGTCGCGCTTTGGGTCTTACTCAATTTCACACCTTGTAACACAGGCAAGAAATCTTACTTTGACTGTTCCATTTTGAACTACTTCAAAATCTTGTCAAGGTATGTACTCATTGAAAAAAAAACTTATCAAGCGTCTTGATCTATCTCTATAGATCTTGATGCTCAATATGTAAGCAGCTTCACCGAGGTTTTCTTTGAAAAAATCCTTTCAAACACTCCTTTATGCTTTGCAGAATAATTCTACATTATTTCCGATCAAGAATATGTCATACACATATACTTATCAGAAATGCTGTAGTGCTCCCACTCACTTTCTTGTAAATACAGGCTTCACCGCAAGTCTGTATAAAACTATATGCTTTGATCAACTTATCAAAGCGTATATTCCAACTCCGAGATGCTTGCACCAGTCCATAGATGGATCGCTGGAGCTTGCATATTTTGTTAGCACCTTTAGGATTGACAAAACCTTCTGGTTGCATCATATACAACTCTTCTTTAAATCCATTAAGGAATGTAGTTTTGTTTATCCATTTGCCAGATTTCATAAAAATGCGGCAATTGCTAACATGATTTGGATAGACTTAAGCATCGCTACGAGTGAGAAAATTTCATCGTAGTGAACACCTTGAACTTTGTCAAAAACCTTTTTTGACAAGTCTAGCTTTGTAGATAGTAACACTACTATCAGCGTCCGTCTTCCTCTTGAAGATCCATTTATTTTCTATGGCTTGCCGATCATCGGGAAAATCCATCAAAGTCCATACTTTGTTCTCATACATGGATCATATCTCAGATTTCATGGCCTCAAACCATTTCGTGGAATCTGGGCTCATCATCGCTTCCTCATAGTTCGCAAGTTCGTCATGGTCTAGTAACATGACTTCCAGAACAGGATTACCGTACCACTCTGGTGCGGATCTCACTCTGGTTTACCTACGAGATTCGGTAGTAACTTGATCTGAAGTTACATGATCATCATCATTAGCTTCCTCACTAATTGGTGTAGTAGTCACAAGAACAGATTTCTGTGATGAACTACTTTCCAATAAGGGAGAAGGTACAATTACCTTATAAAGTTTTCTACTTTCCTCCCATTCACTTCTTTCGAGAGAAACTCCTTCTCTTAGAAAGGATCCATTCTTAGCAACGAATGTCTTGCCGTCGGATCTGTGATAGAAGGTGTACCCAACAGTCTCCTTTGGGTATCCTATGAAGACATATTTCTCCAATTTGGGTTTGATCTTATCAGGATGAAACTTTTTCACATAAGCATCACAACCCAAAACTTTAAGAAACGACAACTTTGGTTTCTTGCCAAACCATAATTCAGACGGTGTCGTCTCAATGGATTTAGATGGTGCCCTATTTAATGTGAATGTAGCTGTCTCTAATGCATAACCCCAAAATGATAGTGGTAGATCGGTAAGAGACATCATAGATCGCACCATATCAAGTAAAGTACGATCACGACGTTCGGACACACCATTACACTGTGGTGTTCCAGGTGGCGTGAGTAGTGAAACTATTTCACTTTGTTTTAACTGAAGGCCAAACTCGTAACTCAAATATTCGTCTCTGCGATTAGATCGTAGAAACTTTATTTTCTTGTCATGATGATTTTCCACTTTACTCTGAAATTCTTTGAACTTTTCAAATGTTTCATACCTATGTTTCATCAAGTAGATATACTCATATCTGCTCAAATCATCTGTGAAGGTCAGAAAATAACGATACCCGCCGCAAGCCTCAACACTCATTGGACTGCATACATCAGTATGTATTATTTCCAATCAAGTTTGTTGCTCGCTCCATTGTTCCGGAGAACGGAGTCTTAGTCATCTTGCCCATGAGGCATGGTTCGCAAGTACCAAGTGATTCATAATCAAGTGGTTCCAAAAGTCCATCAGTATGGAGTTTCTTCATGCGCTTTACACCGATATGACCTAAACGACAGTGCCACAAATAAGTTGCACTATCATTATTAACTTTGCATCTTTTGGCTTCAATATTATGAATATGTGTAACACTACGATCGAGATCCAATGAACTATTTTCATTGGGTGTATGACCATTGAAGGTTTTATTCATGTAAACAGAACAACAATTATTCTCTGACTTTAATGAATAACCGTATTGCAATAAACATGATCAAATCATATTCATGCTCAACGTAAACACCAAATAACACTTATTTAGTTTCAACACTAATCCTGAAAGTATAGGGAGTGTGCGGTGATGATCATATCAATCTTGGAACTACTTCCAACACACATCGTCACCTCACCCTTTACTAGTTTCTGTTTATTCTGCAACTCCCGTTTTGAGTTACTACTCTTAGCAACTGAACCAGTGTCAAATGCCGAGGGGTTGCTATAAACACTAGTAAAGTACACATCAATAACATGTATATCCAATATACCTTTGTTTACCTTGCCATCCTTCTTATCCGCCAAATACTTGGGGCAGTTCCACTTCCAGTGACCAGTCCCTTTGCAATGGAAGCACTTAGTCTCAGGCTTAGGATCAGACTTGGGCTTCTTCACTTGAGCAGCAACTTGCTTGCCGTTCTTCTTGAATTTCCCCTTCTTCCCTTTGCCCTTTTCTTGAAACTAGTGGTCTTGTTAACCATCAACACTTGATGTTTTTCTTGATTTCTACCTTCGTCGATTTCAGCATCACGAAGAGCTTGGGAATTACTTTCGTCATCCCTTGCATATTATAGTTCATCACGAAGTTCTACTAACTTGATGATGGTGACTAGAGAATTCTGTCAATCACTATTTTATCTGGAAGATTAACCCCCACTTGATTCAAGCGATTGTAGTACCCAGAAAATCTGAGCACATGCTCACTGCTTGAGCGATTCTCCTCCATCTTTTAGCTATAGAACTTGTTGGAGACTTCATATCTCTCAACTCGGGTATTTGCTTGAAATATTAACTTCAACTTCTTGGAACATCTCATATGGTCCATGACGTTCAAAACGTCTTTGAAGTCCTGATTCTAAGCCGTTAAGCATGGTGCACTAAACTATCAAGTAGTCATCATATGGAGCTAGCCAAACGTTCATAACGTCTGCATTTGCTCCTGCAATAGGTCTGTCACCTAGCGGTGCATCAAGTACATAATTCTTCTGTGCAGCAATGAGGATAAACCTCAGATCACGGATCCAATCCGCATCATTGCTATTAACATCTTTCAACACAATTTTCTCTAGGAACATATCAAAATAAACACAGGGAAGCAACAACGCGAGCTATTGATCTACAACATAATATGCAAAATACTACCAGGACTAAGTTCATGATAAATTTAAGTTCAATTAATCATATTACTTAAGAACTCCCACTTAGATAGATATCCCTCTAATCCTCTAAGTGATTACGTGATCCAAATCAACTAAACCATGTCCGATCATCACGTGAGATGGAGTAGTTTCATTGGTGAACATCACTATGTTGATCATATCTACCATATGATTCACGCTCGACCTTTCGGTCTCCGTGTTCCGAGGCCATATCTGTATATGCTTGGCTCGTCAAGTATAACCTGAGTATTCCGTGTGTGCAATTGTTTTGCACCCGTTGTATTTGAACGTAGAGCCTATCACACCCGATCATCACGTGGTGTCTCAGCACGAAGAACTTTCGCAACGGTGCATACTCAGGGAGAACACTTCTTGATAATTAGTGAGAGATCATCTTATAGTGCTACCGTCAATCAAAGCAAGATAAGATGCATAAAAGATAAACATCACATGCAATCAATATAAGTGATATGATATGGCCATCGTCATCTTGTGCTTGTGATCTCCATCTTCGAAGCACCATCGTGATCACCATCGTCACCGGCGCGACACCTTGATCTCCATCGTAGCATCGTTGTCGTCTCACCAATCTTATGCTTCCACGACTATCGCTACCGCTTAGTGATAAAGTAAAGCATTACAACGCGATTGCATTGCATACAATAAAGCGACAACCATATGGCTCCTGCCAGTTGCCGATAACTCGGTTACAAAACATGATCATCTCATACAATAAAATTTAGCATCATGTCTTGACCATATCACATCACAACATGCCCTACAAAACCAAGTTAGACGTCCTCTACTTTGTTGTTGCAAGTTTTACGTGGCTGCTACGGGCTTAAGCAAGAACCAATCTTACCTACGCATCAAAACCACAACGATAGTTTGTCAAGTTGATGCTGTTTTAACCTTCGCAAGGAACGGGCGTAGCCACACTCGGTTCAACTAAAGTTGGAGAAACTGACACCCGCCAGCCACCTGTGTGCAAAGCACGTCGGTACAACCAGTCCCGCGTAAGCGTACGCGTAATGTCGGTCTGGGCCGCTTCATCCAACAATACCGCCAAACCAAAGTATGACATGCTGGTAAGCAGTATGACTTATATCGCCCACAACTCACTTGTGTTTTACTCGTGCATAACATCAACGCATAAAGCCTGGCTCTGATACCACTGTTGGGGAAACGTAGTAATTTCAAAAAATTTCCTACGCACACGCAAGATCATGATGATGCATAGCAACGAGAGGGGAGAGTGTGATCTATGTATCCTTGTAGACCGACAGCGGAAGCGTTAGCACAACGCGGTTGATGTAGTCGTACGTCTTCACGGCCCGACCGATCAAGCACCGAAACTACGCCACCTTCGAGTTCTAGCACACGTTCAGCTCGATGACGATCCCCGGACTCCGATCCAGCAAAGTGTCGGGAAAGAGTTCCGTCAGCACGACGGCGTGGTGACGATCTTGATGTACTACCGTCGCAGGGCTTTGCCTAAGCACCGCTACAATATTATCGAGGATTATGGTGGAAGGGGGCACCGCACACGGCTAAGAATATGATCACGTGGATCAACTTGTGTTTCTAGAGGTGTCCCCTGCCCCCGTATATAAAGGATCAAGGGGGGGGGGGGTGCGGCCGGCCAGGAGGAGGGCGCGCCAGGAGGAGTCCTACTCCCACCGGGAGTAGGATTCCCCCCTTTCCTAGTTGGAATAGGATTCGGGAGGGGGGAAAGAGGAGAGAGAGAAGGAAGGGGGGGGGGCGCCGCCCCCCTCTCCTTGTCCTATTCGGACTAGGGGGGAGGGGCGCGCGGCCCAGCCCTGGCCACCTCTCCTCTCTTCCACTAAAGCCCACTAAGGCCCATATACCTCCCGGGGGGTTCCGGTAACCTCCCGGTACTTTGGTAAAATCCCAATTTCACCCGGAACACTTCCGATATCCAAATATAGGCTTCCAATATATCAATCTTTATGTCTCGACCATTTCGAGACTCCTCGTCATGTCCGTGATCACATCCGGGACTCCTAACAAACTTCGGTACATCAAAATGCATAAACTCATAATATAACTGTCATCGAAACCTTAAGCGTGCGGACCCTACGGGTTCGAGAACAATGTAGACATGACCGAGACACGTCTCCGGTCAATAACCAATAGCGGAACCTGGATGCTCATATTGGCTCCTACATATTCTACGAAGATCTTTATCGATCAGACCGCATAACAACATACGTTGTTCCCTTTGTCATCGGTATGTTACTTGCCCGAGATTCGATCGTCGGTATCTCAATACCTAGTTCAATCTCGTTACCGGCAAGTCTCTTTACTCGTTTCGTAATACATCATCTCACAACTAACTCATTAGTTGCAATGCTTGCAAGGCTTATGTGATGTGCATTACCGAGAGGGCCTAGAGATACCTCTCCGACAATCGGAGTGACAAATCCTAATCTCGAAATACGCCAACCCAACATGTACCTTTGGAGACACCTGTAGAGCACCTTTATAATCACCCAGTTACGTTGTGACGTTTGGTAGCACACAAAGTGTTCCTCCGGTAAACGGGAGTTGCATAATCTCATAGTCATAGGAACATGTATAAGTCATGAAGAAAGCAATAGCAACATACTAAACGATCGAGTGCTAAGCTAACGGAATGGGTCAAGTCAATGACATCATTAGGAATGATGTGATCCCATTAATCAAATGACAACTCTTTGTCTATGGTTAGGAAACATAACCATCTTTGATTAACGAGCTAATCAAGTAGAGGCATACTAGTGACGTTTAGTTTGTCTATGTATTCACACATGTATTATGTTTCCGGTTAATACAATTCTAGCATGAATAATAAATATTTATCATGAAATAAGGAAATAAATAATAACTTTATTATTGCCTCTAGGGCATATTTCCTTCACCTAGCACTACAAGAGTACTGGAAAAGGCTGTGGAGGTTATTTCAGTTATCTATATTATTCATCACTCGGATTATAATATGAAACATGACTATTGTGAAAATGAATTAGAGAGCATAATTCATACTCCCTCCGTTCCTAAATTTAAGTCTTTGGAAAGATTCTACTATGAACCACATACGGATGTATGTAGATGCATTTTAGAGTGTCGATTCACTCATTTTAAACCGTATGTAGTCCATAGTGAAATCTCTACAAAGACTTATATTTAGGAACGGAGGGAGTATATGTGTATTATCTGTGTGTTTGCACTTTGTGTATTGCTTAAAACTTCAATTTCTTGTTTGGGAGACTCAATTCTCTCATCATACATTCTCTGGGCATAAATATCCAATTGTGTCACTAGATTTTCATCGAAAGAAGACAGACCTTTTGTGTTCTTGTGATAGGAATGGTGAAATCCGGTACTGGAACGTGACTCAGCTTACCTATCTGGGTGCCATGAAGGTTGGCACTCTTCTTTCTGATCCTTTAAAATCTTCTTAATAACTTATACAATATGATTGAATAATTTGCTGTTTTGTAAGTCTGACTTTGGACAGGACGGTCCTCTCGTTCGTTTCCAACCTAGCACTGGACAATTACTCGCAGCTACTACAGGAAATGTTGTCTCTATATTTGACGTTGACACACATACCAAAAAGTACACTTTGCAGGTCTGTTTTGAGCACAGATGCATCAATGTTGCAACGTTTCATTTCTTTCAATGAGAAGTTCATTTGCAATGTTTTCTTCTGTTGTTGCCCCTGCACATTCACATTTCAAATCCCCTGCCTCTCTCTCCCTTCCTCACTCTCTCTTTAAACAATGAAAAAAATAGGGTGCTACACAAAATAGTGTCGCCCCCTAAAAATATGCTATTGGCATATGCTATAGCATGCTATAGTCGTGCCATTAACGAGACATTGTACACTGATTAATTTAGCAAGACAATTTCCTTCACGCTAGCACGCTATTAGCGGTGCTATAGCGCATATTTTTCCAGAAAATAAGCCAGTGACTGCAATCATTAAGTTTGTGCCAAGTAATCTTCAAACTTGAGCGTTTGATTATAATCTCAGGGCCATAACATAAGCGTGCAGTGGTTGTGCTGGGATAACAGTGGGGAGTACCTGGCATCTGTCAGTGAGGATCAAGTTAAGGTTTGGTCAGTATCATCAGGAGAGTGCATTCATGAGGTCAGCTCAAATGGAAATGCGTTCTATTCTTGTGTGTTCCATCCAAGTTATACCAACCTCTTGGTGATTGGAGGCTACCAGGTATAGCACTCGCTCAAACATTTGAGTTTCAAACTCTTTACTATCTTCATTTGAAGCATGTCTAATTGTTTTTGCGAAGTGTGTACCCTTGTACTTTTCTACCAGTAAAGTTAATTAGCTATCTTTAGAAATCTTCATTTCTTCTTTGTTGTTAAGTTTTTTTTTTCTAATTATAATTTGAAGGCTGCTAATATTTCCCTATAACATCCATATGCTAGCCTAAGCTATGTTGATATGTATTGTAATGTTTGGGTCCTGTTATTAGCTTATATAACATGTTAACAACAAATTTTGATGTTACTGTTTTTCGTACTTTAGTATCATATACGGGGTAATCCTCAACATAAAACTCTTTAAAATGGGGTAAAAGTTGGCAAAAGGCGCTGTAAATTAGTAGACGTAAATTATCCTCTGAAAGTGGCAAAAATCCCAAGTACCAGCCTCTGATATTACTGTTAGTAGACATAACTCCATCGGCCCTTTGTCTGGCAAAACAACCAGTAGAGGAGCTATATATCCGCAACATAAAATTCGTTAAAAGGGTTAAAAGTTGGCACACCAATCACTAATGGGGTAATCCGGATGAAAAATTGTCAAATGAGGTAATTCGCGTAAGAAATGTCAAAGTAAAGGGGTAAATACTGGAATTCACTCAAAATTTATCGTCGGTGCAGTCTTTGGAGCTATGGGACATGGTAAAGAACCAAATTATGACGGTACAAACTCACGAAGGTATAATTGCCGCGTTGGCACAATCACCGGTAACCGGGATGGTGGCTTCCGCGAGCCACGACAAATCTGTCAAGCTGTGGAAGTAAGAATAATATGTGAGAGGAAGGAAGTGTATTTATCTCGATAGGTGTGTATATGTGGCGCAAAGATAACAAACATGAAAAGGACTAAAGTTGCCCTCTCCCCGCCCCCCTGTTCCGTTTTATGAATGCTTGTCAGATGTAAGATGTAACATTTCCTGTGCTCAACCGTAACTCATTTGTAATCGTGATCTCTTTGTAATCAGCAAAGTTGTGAAATCGTCGTGTGTTGTGAGCGACAGTATATATAGTAAGTTAGTTTGAGTTGTCGACTCTTGCTATGTGTGCTCCAAATTGTCAGGTTTTATCTGCCACTTCTGCTTCAGTACAACCCCTATACCCCCTTCTAATTAAAGGTAGTCACTAGCTCGCTCGCTTTTGTGTGATTGAGCCACAATTTGTCGCAAGGAGCGGTAAATAGGTATATCCACCGTCTTTCCCTAAAAAAGGGTCATTCCACCGTCTTTGGTGCCGTCAGCTTTTTCTCAAATTTGTGAATCTTTTTCGGTTTCATGATTTTTTTTCAACTTTTTTAGTGAAAGTTTTTCTAAAATCTGTACAAAATTTACAGTTTTTTTTTACAAACTAGCGATTTTTTATAGGTAGAAATTTTGTTACAAAAAGATTCCCAAATTTTAAAAAAAAGTTCACAAATTGGTGGATTAATTTTCTTTTTCAAAATCTCTGAATATTTTACAAAAATATTACGAAAAAAGAGATGCACTTTTTGGAAATCCGCGAATGCTTTGTTCGGCCCAACGGGAGCAATGTCGTCGCCTAGTGAGGGCCAAGCCCTAAAAGTTTTTTTTTCTTTTCTATCTTTCGTTTTATGTTAATTCTTTTTCTCTTTTCTGAACATCATTCTTCTTTTAGAAATCTGTTAAAAAAATTGAAATATTCTTGGGAATGCCAAAAAATATTCTCATCTTTAAATTTTGTTCAATTTTTTTAAGAATGTTTTCATTTTCGATTTTTTGTTCACAAAATTAAGATATGTTTGTGTTTAAAAAATAGTTTATTTTAAAGTACATGTTCTGAAATTTGTGTTCAACATCAATTGTTAGGAATTTGTTAGCAATTTTGAAAAATGTGTTTGATTTTATAAAATTTTCATACACAATTTATAATTTCAAAATTATTGAAAATTTTAAAGAAATGGCCAGAACATAAGAAAATGTTCATGTTGATTGATAATGATAGAAAATGCGAATAATAGAATCATTCAAATTAAAAAAACTACATTGTCACGAATGCACCCGTTAGCCTAATCTAGCACACTCCTCTGAACTGGTGGTTTTCTGGACTATGGATAAATGTCTCTTCTTGCAACAGTATGGCACGGACATATGAGGCATAGGTCTGAACGACTTCTGACACCGTTTGCATATCGTGACATGTCCGACCATTTATTGATCCTTTTTCACCGAGAAACCATAAGAAAATGCAAAATTTGTCAAAAATCCAAATTACCTGGCATAATGCCTTGAATTAGTCATAGAATATGGTGGAAATTTGTTTGGGTCGTTTGCTGGATGCCGAAAAAATGTTATTTCAAGCGAATCCTTGTAGCCTACGCGAACACCCTCCGTCGCAATATACTTGAAATGACCCCAACTTTTGCAAGTAGGTGGGCATGAAGATGATAGGCATCCATGCCTGGTTTGCATGTCTTTCGACACTGTATGCAAGTTGTGATACGCCTGACCATATATCGGTATTTTTTAACATAGAAAACTCCAAAAAAATACAAAATTTGTCAAAAACCCAAAAAACTTGCATGGCGCCTTGTATTGTTCATACAAGGCCATGAAAAGCAATCAAGCCATTTAAGGGATGTCAAGAATTGAGGTGCTCCCAAACGGACCCTTCTTGCCTATCCGAACACTCTCTGCTGAACATATTATTATTTAAAAAATCTCATTACTAACCGCAACTTTTGCAATAGGTGGGTATGCCCATGTGAGCCATCCCTATCTGGTTTGAATGACATTCGACCCCGTATGCATGTTGTGACACGTCCTACCATTTATCATCTTTTCCCACGAAGAAAACTCTAGAAAATGCAACTTGTCAAAAACTAAAAATTGGCATGGTGCCGTGAATTAGTCATACAAGGCCATAGGAAAAAATTGGGGGCGTTTAAAGTATGTCGAGAAACAACGTGCTTTCAGACGGAGCCTTCTAACCTACACGAACACCGTCCTTTCAACATGGTGTATTTTTGGACATCCTTAAAATGACCCCAACTTTTGCAACCATGTAGGAATGCCATTGGTAGGCATACATATCATGTTTGAACAATTTCCGACACCGTATGAAAATTGCAACATGCCTGACCATTTATTGGTCTTTTTTAACTGAGAAAACTCTATAAATTGCAAATTTTGTGAAAACCAAAAAAACCTGGCATGGTACCTTGAATTGGCCATACATGGCCATGAAAATAAAAAGTTGGGGCCATTTCAAGGATGTCGAGAAAGAATGTGCTCTCAGACGGAGCCTTCTTGCCTACTCGGAACAACACCTGTTGAACATGGTCTATTGTGGATATTGTTCAAATGACCCCAACTTTTGCAAGAAGGTGAGTGAAAGATCATGGATGTTGCCTTGGGGGTGTGTGTGAATAAGCATTTTAAAATAATTATGGTTTAGGTTTGAACAAATGCGAGATAAAAATAGCATTTTATTTGTCAAGCACAAAACCTAAATCGAGTAGGCTCACCTATGTGCACCAACAACTTATGCTAAGTAAGATAAACAACCAAGTGATAGCAAGATATATAACATGTAACACTATGGCTATCACAAAGTAAAATACATAATTAAAGGGCTCAGGTAAGAGATAACCAAGGCATGCAGAGACGACGATGTATCCCGAAGATCACACACTTGCGGATTCTAATCTCCATTTGGAGTGGTGTGAAGGCATAATGCTCCCCCAAATGTCATTAGGGCCACAGTAATCTCCTCACTCCCTCGCACAATGCGCACAATGCAAGATGTCGTAATTCCAGTAAGAGACTCTTGAGGGCGGTCACTGATCCAATACAAACAGCAACCCTTGGGTGCGGTCACTGAACCCGTACAATTGACAATCCTTGGGGGCGGTCAGCGGAACCCGTACAAATTGCTCAGGGCAATCTCCACAATTTGATTGGAGACCCCGACGCTTAGCTCGAAGCTTTCCACCATAATGATTGATCTCCGCGACACCACCAAGCATCTAGGGCGCCCAAGCACCCAAGAGGAACAAGCTCTAGGTTACCAAGCACCCAAGAGTAATAAGCTACTCAAACTTCACTTCCACGTATCATCATGGAGAACTCAAACCTATGCACCAAATGCAATGAAAGGGGCACACGAAGTGCCCATGTCATTCTCCCCCAAATCCCACCACAACAACTAATGCTATGGAGAAAAATGAGCAGAAGAACAAAGAGAAGGACACAAAGAGCTCCAAGTCTAGATCCAAAGGGGTTCCCCTCACTTAAGAGGGGAAAGTGATTGGTGAAAATGTGGATTTAGATCTCCTCTCTCTTTTCCCTCAAGAATTAGCAAGAATCATTGGAGGAATTGAGAGATAGCAAGCTCAAAGAAGGTCAACAATGGAGGGCAAACATGATCTCAACGGATAAGATCCATTAGGGAGAAGACCCCTTTTATAGGTGGGGACAAATCCAACCATTATGGCACAACCCGCAGTAAAGCGGTACTACCGCTTAATGCGGCAGTACCTAGAGAACTACGATACTAAGTTGATCGACAGAGCGGTAGTACCGCGCTAAGCGGTACTACTGGGCAGTACTACTGCCCTAGTACTTTGAAAGCTGCAAGGGACTACAGAGCAAAAAGCTAAGCGGAAGTGTGATAGTAGTAGGCAGCAGAAGTACTGCGTCAAGCGGTACTACCGCTGGAGTAGGAGCGGTACTACCGTATGAAACCGTACTACCGTGCCCTACAGCCGCCAATGCGGAAAAGAGTCCAGTAGACCAAATATAAGCGGTAGTTCCCATGCCACTAGACTGCGGAGGTACCGCACAAGCGGTATTACTGCTAGAGAGCTTCAAAATAGCGCAAGCAAAACATATGGAAGTAAGAAGACCAGAACTGCCATAACTTCTGCAAACGAGATCTGAAATCAGCAAACTCAAGCTAGTTGGGTAGAGAACCACAAGTACTATCCAATGATAATAGGATAAGGAAGAGAACCTTCCCAAATATGACCCGACAAAAACCCCAACATAAAAAACACAATAGATGATGCATACGAAATCCATTTTTGATGAACTTGAGCTTGTCATGAGGATGACCACACACTAGAAAACTCACATTGAGAAAAGCCAAACAAGAACCAAGAAAGATGATGCCAATGATGCAATGGTTTGAGCTCTCTACAAATGATACGATCAAGCTACTCACTTGAGAGTCCCCCTTAGATAGTACGATAATCAATCCTATAACCTGGTCTCCAAACTAGCACCATGAGACCGGTAAAATAGAAAACCTATCAAGGTTAAACCTTTGCCTTGTGCAAAATCCACTTGAGCTAGATGATGACAATCTTGATCTTCTCAAGTTGGACCACCTTTCTCGATTTCGCACGCTCGATGAAGACTAGTAGATTGCTCCCCACTCCATCATGGGTGAGATACTCTTCGTCACATCTTCACAAGTCCATTGTCAACACAATGAACGGCAAGCTTCAAGCACGTGATCTCTTCATGATGCTCTGCTTGAACTTGCACACCGCAACCTTGATGACGATATTCACTTGATGTCATCCTCCATAGGTTATATATGTCTTCCTTTTGATGCACGCCCATGAAAACATACCTAACCCTAAAAAGAACTCTAACGTAGACCATGTGTTAGTACACAAAGCATAATGGACAATGCTTACCATACCAAGAGGTCACTTGATCCATCGGTACATCTTCTACACTTTTGTGAGTTGATCAACTTGATTCACTCTTTGACTTAGTCTTGGTTGTCCTTGTATCGTATCTTCTTATAACCTTGAAACCAACAGATGGTCTTCAATCAAAACCTATGGACACACCCTTAAAATATAATTCAAGGTAATAATTACTCCATAGGGATTGGTATCAATTACCAAAACCAAACATGGGGCACCATGCTCTTTCGGTGAGCATATCCATGGTAGACATCCATGCCAGGTTTGAACGATTTTCAACACATCATATGCAAGTTATGACATGTCTGACCATTTATTGGCCTTTTTTTCAACGAGAAAACTATAGAAAATGCAAAAGTTGTCGAAAACCCGAACAACTTGGCATGGTGCAATGAATTGGTCATACAAGCCCATGAAAAAATTAGGCCAGTTCAAAGATGTCGAGAAACAACGTGCTTTCAGACATAGCCTTCTAGCCCACCGGACACCCTCCATTCAACATGGTCCATTTCTGGACATTTTTGAAATGACTCCAACTTTTGCAAGCAGGTGGGAATCCTCGTGTAGACATCCATGCTAGGTTTGAATGATTTTCGACATGTGTATGCAAGTTGCGACACGTCCGACCATTTGTCGGCCTTTTTGACCGAGAAAACTCTAGAAAATGCAAAATTTGCCGAACACTAAAACAACTTGGCATGGTGCCTTGAATTAATCATATACAAGTCAATGAATGGGGTCCTTTGATGGATGTCGATAAACAACGTGCTGTCAAGCGGAGCCTTCTGGCCTACCCAAACACCCTACGTTAAACACGGTACTTTTTGGACATTCTTGAAATGACCCCAACTTTTGCTAGGCGGGCATCCCCATGATAGACATCGTTTGAAGAAAAAAGTACTTAAACTTATAATTTAAACAGGTACTTAAAACAGTTATATTAAGTTTTTAACATAACTAATAAATACAATGGGGTTAAATTGAAAATAGTTAATGTTTTTGTTAAAAAACATTTAATAAATATTTGCAGGAAAATATAATTTAAAAACATAAATTCAAATAGTTACTTAAAACTATTATTTTGGTATTCCAAAAAATATTTTAAATTATTTAAAATGTTAAAATGAAAAATTTTCAGAAAGGAGGAAAATGAATTAATGAAAAAAGAGAAGAAAAAAGGAAAAAAATAGAAAATGAATTAATGTTTATATTTTTCTATTACTGCTTTTCCAATATTATCTTTTTTTCCTGTTCCTTTTTTTTCTGTTTCTTTTTCATTGCTTTAATTTTTCTTTCTTGTTTCCTTTTCAAATTTATTGCTCCTTTCAAAAAATGTTCTAGATCACGATTTTTTTGGAAATTTCGGAAAATGTTAATGTTTTGAAAAGTGGTTTATAATTTCAAAAAATGTTTGTTTTCAATTTTTAAATAAATTTTAAAATTGTATGGGATTTTCAGAAAATTGTTATTATTCTCAAATTGTTCAGAATGTTAAAAAAGTTCCCATTTTCGATTTTTTTCTCAAAACTCAAATATTGTACATGTTTTAAAAAATGTCCATTTTTATAAAAAAATCGTAATTTATAAAAACGTTCAATTTTTTCAAATATTCGTGTTTTCCTATTTTCTCATAAATTCCAAATATGTATTCTTGTTTTCGGAAAACTTTTCAGAATGTTAAATCCCGTTTTCAATTTTTTTCTCTAAACTCAAAAAATGTTTGGGATTTTTTTTAAAAATCACACTTTTGAAAAGTTGTTTAGAATTTGGAAAATATTCCCACTAACAAGTTTTGTTCTATAATTCAAAAAATGTTTGATTTTTTTTAAAAAAAATCGGATTTTCAACAATTGTTTCTGTCATAAAGGCATGTTTTTGAAAAAAGATAAATTTTCAAATTTTGTTCGAGTTGTTCAAACAATTGTCGGAGTTTTAAACATTACTCACTTTTTGGAAATTTCTTTATAATTTACCAAAAAAGATCGAAAAATATCCTAAAATTCGCCAGATTCTGTGTTGCACTTAGCTCTTAAAGTGGCGTGCTCAATGTTAGTCACCAGTCAGGTCGAGCTCTTCTGTGTGAGCTATAGATCCGGAGTTTGAATGCTTGCATGGTCGTTCTTTGTTTTTTTGGACATTAGGGGCGTGTTTGGTTGATGTTTACAACAGTAGTTGTATTGCATGTCCATCTCTAGCCAGCCTGGTTGCTGAAAAACAACCTCATATGCAGCAGATGCAACCTGTTTGGTTGCCTGCATCGCATCAAGAGGCACTTACCCCCTTGTTGTTTGGGTGCCTGCATTTATGCTTAGGGTGTGAGCAGATGCAAACTTCAGCTGTTTGATTACAAACAACGTTGGTGTTCTGCTCACCCGATTCAAATGTGATGGCCTTACCACCACACATGATCAGCACAACAACAAAATCACAACAGCAAAATCAAACAAAGCAAGCAATGTAATGACAACAAACTTAACACAGCGAACTACTCAACTAGATAGCATAAGTCTAGATTAAGAGCAGGGGCATCCTCCTTCCCTGCTGTGCCAGGCTGCTGCTCCTGGCCAAAATATGAACATGTTCCCAGCACAAGTCTCGCCACACACCCTAAAAGTTCTCCACTAACACCTGACTTAACTTAACTACATAGCCTGCTCGATGCCACCAAGGTAGTTGTGCCTGCTGCAACGATACCTGCACATCACCGACGAGTCGTGGTTGTAGACCTGAACCTCCAGTCCGAGTCCGGAGATGCGCATAACGACGAGGTCGCCGGGGACGATGCGGTGGCGGCGGTAGAAGTAGTTCCACCCCCGGCCAAGCACCATCTGGCCCTCGAAGTTCTGGACCTACACCCAGAACACGCACCGCTTGTTGGCTGAGAGCCTGACCACGCGCGGGAGTCGCTTGATAACCAGCCAGGTGTTCATCACCTCCACGAACTTGGGAGGGACGACGAGCATGGCGAGGTCCTCGTTGTCCTTGATCTGCTGGTAGAATCTCATCGACTCCCTCCCTCCTCGTGGCCTTGCCTCGGAGATCGTCCCCTTGAACGAGGCACGCTCATGAAGGCGATCCTGTCAGGCAGGTCCACTGTCCCAAGCCACCTGTTCGTGGGGATGAAATCCTCGACGTGCTCAGCTCCGGCCACGACCTGAGCTCCTCCACCCGCCACATCCTAGCCAGTCTTCAGTATCTTGTCAGGCAACATGACAAGTATTAGTATCAAACAAAGCAAGCAAGCAAACAAGCAAGCAAATGTCACTAATCAATGGCACTGATAGGTGGCATTTGCCCAATAGCAAGTACCATTGATCAGTGGCATTTTCGCAACAGCAAGTGCCACTGATCAGTGGCATGTGCTCATGGCCAAATGGCAATGATCAGTGGCACTTGGTGTTGGGCAAGAGCACTAATCTACTTGCTGTAGTGCAAATGGCACTGATTAGTGACTTGCCCAATAGCAAGTGCCATTGATAAGTGCCATTTTGCCCAACAGCAAGTGCCATTGGGCAAATGCCACTTACCAATGACACTTGTTGTTGGGCAAGTCACTGATCAGTGGCATCTTCTTTGCTGCAACTGGCACTGACCACTGCACTATCCTAAATAAGGAAACATCTAAAAATAGCAACAGTAAGTGCCAATAGCACACATGTGCAGCCATGCAGATTTGGGACCATCCTAAAATGGTCCTACTACATGCACGTATATCATCCACTCATGGCACAAACCCTAGCTTCAACATGCAACATGAAACAAAGACATAATCCTAACATGAACATGCCATCAGTCAACATGATTCTAGCATGAACACAGCTACTAGCATCTAGCACAAATCTAGCATGTAGTTGGACTCAGACTAGCATGATTCTATGATTCTAGCATGAACATGAATCTAGCATGTAACACAGCTACTAGCATTCTAGCATGAACACAAGCATTAGCACACGCATTGTACATAACAAGAACAGATGAGTCCGATTGGATTCAATTGGGATCGCATCCAATCGGATCTGCTAGAATCCTAAATCCTAGCACATGCCTAAGAAATTAACCACAAATCTACATCTAGGAGCAAGATTTGAGGGGATTTGACTCACCGGAGCACGCGCAGCCGCGGCGAATCGAGGCCGGGGTGAAAACCCTGGCGGGAACGATAGAGGTGGCGGAGCAGAGGACGAGCCGGCCCCGACGATGACCTGGGACATTGGCCCCGTGCTGAACGCCACGCCGGAGGTCGAGAAGGATGGCCCACCGATCGGAGAAAACCCTTGGACGGGGGTCAAGAAAACCCCCGAGCCCAATGGTGTCCCAAGAAGGGGCGGCTTCGTCGACGGCGCCGGCGCCGAGCCCAGGACCACGAGGTCCGGAATCGGCGGCGGAGCAGGAGCGGCCGGCACCGCATTGGCCGACGCTCGTGGCGGCCGGCAGCAGATGGGGGACAGCGCCCGCAGCGCCGAGGCCAGGTCGCGGCCCGAGTTCTGCAGCCCGGCCAGCCAGCGCTCCTGGATGCTGGCGATGCGCTGGTCGACCGGGGTCAGAGGGCGGCACGACGGTGGGCGTGGCGGAGCCATCGGAGCAGAGGAGAGGAGAGGGAGGGGTGGTGAGGGAGAGAGAGGGAGCGGTGGGAACAGTGCGCCTGGGCGGTGACAGGAGAGTGGAGGCGAGTAATGAGGCGTCGCCTCCGTCTCTCGCGCTGCCCGAGGCGTGCAACTGCCCCGCACGCGCGGCCGCGCCCGGCCAGGCTTGCGAGAAACTGTCGATTCGGCAGTTCCCGCCAGGCCAAGCTGCAGGCTGCTTTGAGGTTCGTGCGGGTCTCAAACCGCATGCAGCCCAACCAACCAAACATGCTGTGTACATCCCGCGTGGGCCTGGTTGGGCTGCATGCGGGCAACCAAACACGCCCTAGATCGCTGCCCTACTGTATGTGTGCGTTCGCTACAGCGGCCAGCTCCATGGGCAGGCCCAATCGGGGGTGCATACGGCGTGTACATGCAAAAATAGGTATAAGTTGTTAGAAGTCCATATTACGCTTTATATGTTTATAATGAAAGGGGTTGTATTGAAATGGGACTCTCTGCCTGCATAAAGTTCTAAAATGCCATGCCGATAACTTAATTCAACACAAGAGATGGCGGCTTTACAACGAAATGATTTGTAGGCCATTTTAGCAACAAAGAAATGGACCAATAACACTACTCCCTCTGATTGATATTAAGTTATCAGCGACAATTAATATGGATTGGATGCAGTACTTTGTACTAAATCAGTGACAATTATTCATTTTGATTCTGTAAAAAATCCTTGCACCTGCAGGAAGGTAAAGAAATGGTCCAAATGGAGTATGCTGTAATTAGCCCTTCTGATTCTGTCAAATCTCACAAGCCTTTCATTGCGCGAACGCATTAACCACAAGAGAGAGACAAATCCTTTGCATTTACCAGGCGGATCACAAATCAAATTTAATTTACCCGCTTATATATAGCATCGACCTACGTCCCCCCAAATCACAGGCAAAACACAAACAGGATCGCAGCACGTGGAAAACAAACCTTCTTCGTCCCCAGAGGAAAAAGCAGTCGTTCCACTCCCAGTCCCACTCCCACCCACAATGGCCGCCAGTCCCAAGCCCCAGCTCCTCCTCCTCGTGGTCGCCGCCGCCGCCCTGGCCGTCGCGTCCTGCCACGCGGCACGGCTACCACAGGCCACCGCAGGTACAGATCACTCTGCAACTCCGGCCGGTCTCACTTGCATACATTTAGTAGTACATGTTTTCTCTCTCCTTTTCTTTCTGACGTGGTCGGTCGGTCGGTCTCGACGTTTGTGCGTGCGTGCAGGTGGAGGCTTGGCGGCGGAGAAGTCGCACAGGGACTCCAGCTGCCTGGAGCTCACGCAGGTGCAGTGCCAAATTACGCCGTGCACCAATTACTGCTTCAGCATCGGGCTCAACACCACGGGCTGGTGCACCTTCAAAGGCCTCAACGTCTACTGCTGCTGCCCTGTCCCGGCCGCCGGAGCCACCACCGCCGAGCTGCCGGCCTCCCTGTCTCCCTCTGGCCCTCAGGCCGGTTTAGTTTAGCCACGTAGGCCTAGCTAGATCCTCATGCCCACTGCCGAGTGGAATGAGCCGCTTCATATATATTTTTACCAACATTGTAGAGAGAGATATTGGAACCCACGTGTGATGTATCATCATCAGCAATAAAGTTTGCAAAACTCAAATGTATCGGTCGGCTGTACAGGTTCGCTAGGCATTAATTACCGAAAAAGGTCTTTTCCCCGCTTTATACATAAGGCAATACGACCTAACCGACACAAAATGATGAGGGAACCCTCTTACAAAGTAGATCAAGGATAAACATAAAAACAGAAGTAGCCACACCTTAACGAGAAGCACCCAAGACTACTAGCTAGAGGAGGAAACCACGCCTCCAAAAGAAACCACCGGATATCGCTGCAATGCATGTACACACCAAACTGTCGCCCGAGAGGCCCCCCTGCCCTCTCGCTCCAGGCCGTGGAGCACCGATCCAGAGCCGAAGGGAGTAGCCATTAATTTGATGATACGATGCTGTTTTTTGTGACACTATCAGGGGGAAAGGCTCCTTGCCGGAATTTTTTCATTTCAAATGAACGGAAGAGTGTATACAAGTACGCTTGGGGAAAGTACATCATGGCATAGACCGGCGTGTTCCTTTTTGATCACTGAATTTGAATTCCATAAGGTCAGATCATCAATGATGTGTTGATAACTGTCACCGGGGCATCTACACGTAGGTGTCGAAGAACCATAGCCTTTCTAGCGTCCCAGATTTTCCATAGCACGATGAGTATGATGAAGGGGCTAGCTGGTGGAGATCAAAACTCGTCGAACGGTCTAAAAGGTCTGCCGAATGCCGATAGCATGCGAGATGCCCCGAGCAATAGGGTATGTGAAGGATATATGTTGACGATCCTCTAAAACATTCGGGGTAGGTCGAGTCATCTTGCATGGTTTTTCTTGTAGAGGGTCCAGCTGAAGATCTTGAACTTTGCCGGCACACGCAATTCTCAGATGGCGTATAGTTTGGAGTTTCTCATTTGAGCAGAGAGGGTTGCGTATGCATGGCGATTGCGGAAACTTGAGCCATCCATCCGTATTTGAACATTTTGCTGAGTAGGGATGACCAGCCCCTGCAAAAAATCTCAAGGAAGAAAGCTCACTATCGCACTTATGTCAAGGATCTGGCTACAAAATATATTTACCGGGGAGGGGTGGGGAATTATACCAAAAATTACCGGACAAATTCTCTGAAAAAAATTTGAAATTGAATTTCTTTTATTGTATATAAGGATACATAAGGAATGTGAACGGTGAATCTAGGTAACGACTCAGGAACGGTCTTATCTCGGTGGTGGACATGCTTTACTCCGAACTGCATGGTAGCGGGTTCGGTCCCTCCACTCTCTCTGGCTTACTTTTTTTTTTTGACGTTAATGTTTAAAAATTTATAAGAAGAAGACTCAGAATTCTCTATCTGAATGAGAAAAGGAGTAATATCCGCACAAAGTCTCTCAAACGCAAAACATAAAACCAAGACCAAAGAAACCAAGTACTCTTCACCTTTAGTTGGAATTCACCTCATAGGAAACCAATGGCCTAGAGCATTACCTCATAAGAAACTAGACCACACGATTTGGAACCCAGACCGACATGACACAAATCCCACATCTTGAGTGATAAGCCAAGATAACAATATCACACCTGAAGGAATAAAGAAAAGAAAAAAAGCAGCCCCTCCTTGTGATGTTGCAGAGACCTTTTGTTATAGTGAAAAACAATGCTGATAGAGGGTGGATGCTCGTAGTTGATCGGGTCGGCATGCTGCAATGTTAGTATTTATCACAACTGGTAGTTGGCAAAGCAGTCATATACAAAGACCGTGTGTAATGGGTGCGCGTATACT
Source organism: Triticum monococcum (assembly GCA_034509565.1). Lineage (NCBI taxonomy): Eukaryota > Viridiplantae > Streptophyta > Magnoliopsida > Poales > Poaceae > Triticum > Triticum monococcum. The sequence goes on from CM067846.1 coordinate 618,869,949, forward strand.
TGAGAGAGTTGGACAAATACATTTGCCATCCCGAATAACTACATCTGTCATCCTGGATGGCAACTAAACCGCCATTCCGTGTGTATCTAACGTAGCTCCGTCAGGACGTGTGTGTATATTTGCTTCGTGCCACACGCGCAGGGTGTTGATGAGTACTACTTGTTGGGCATGAAGTAGCTGCGTCCACACGTGTGGGCAATTCTAATGTTCACCCACACAGCCCGTGTGGGCTTCCTCCTGCTCACGCCACACATGATGTATGGGTGGATGTCTAATATGCCGCACGTGTGGGCGTTGTCAAGACCCTGTTTTTATGTAAAATCCGTGCAGAATTTGGCTAGTGTAAACAAGATCGTGCAAATCAGCTCGTAGAAGAATCCACTCGAAGGTAGATCTCTAGCAGAGAAATCCTGCATTTACACAAGCAAATCCTGCATTTACCAGGCAAATCCCAAAAAAAATCCTGCATTTTCGGATTTATCAAAGCGAATCAATAGCAAATTGACCAAAATTTCACTCGCCTATATAACCACCACGTACGTCCAACCATACGACACACACCTCAAACAATCGAGCTAGCAGTAGTACTATTTTCTTCTCCACGATCATCACCAAGAAAATGGCCATGGCCAGTCCTAGCACTGCTCTCCTCCTCGTCGCGGCCGCTCTACTCTTGGCGTCGTGCTGCCAGGCATCGCCATCAGCACCGCACGCCATCTCAGGCATGTTCGTCCACGGCTACACACCATGCACAACGATACATGTAATATTAGCACATGTTGTTTCTATGTTGTCCTGACGTATGCAGCTGTGCTCGTGCATGTAGGCGGCGAGGCGAAGAAGGCCGCGGACGTCGTGCCGGCGGAGACGGACCCGGCCAAGTGCGAGATGATGGTGCCCTGCGACGGGGAGAAGTGCACCGAGCACTGCGTCCGCATCGGGCTGGGCAACGCGAGGGGCTTCTGCTCCTTCCACGACTTGCACTTCGAGTGCTGCTGCCCCATGCCGCCGCCCCTGCACTCGCGCCGCCTCTCCTCCTCCGGCTCGGTTTAGATAGACTAGCTAGGAAGCTCTTCACCTGTGCGTGTAAGAGATGGATCCCTCGTCCGTGTGTGCTTGCAAGCGTGGTGTAGACAGAGATCGGAGTACACGCGTCGATCAGCAATAAAGTTTGTTCTGGCCTTCTGGGGCAGTACAGATATGCGTCTTGTGTTTCCAAAACAAAAAGACACTAAGAAACTTTTGAATGTTCTTGCCAAAAGAATAACTTTGAATGCGTCGATCAACTTCTATATCAAAAAGACTTTCTCACGGGCAAAAGGTTACAAAGATCCAACAAATCTCACCCGTTCAACAGTGGTCTAGGTATATAGCGTTAAACATGTGACATCAACTCGTAATTCATGTCTTACCTAATATCAACATCAATGTTAACCAAGTAATTCAAATATCAACGTGCAATATACATCTTATGAATGTGCATTGCACGTACTATTCCTAGTAAGCATAAGAGGTCAAGTGATTTTTTTAAATAAAAAACTTGCCTTGTTAATTGTTCAGTTTTTGGAGGGCATGGAAAGTAGATGTGGTCAATACAAACATGATGTACTAGTAATTGGTGTTGTATCTTATGAATCCGGCATCCCTTGTGCATCCCTGTAGCCGGTCATCGTCTATCGTCCGATTGTAATCCTCAGCCTCGCGTGCATTGGCCCATATTTTACAGAAAATGCCCACCTGTAGAAAATTAGGCATGTGAATTTTCTGAAAACCCCCCTGAAGCTAGCTCTCCTAATTCCTTACTCCCGATCGTTTCTCTCCCGATCTCAAATCAAACCCGCGACCTGTATCTACCCCGTCAAAGAAAAAAAAACCCTGTAAAATATGGGCCAATAATGCACGCGAGGCTGAGGATTACAATTGGACGATAGACCATGACTGGCTACATGGATGCAGGAGGGATGCCGGATTCATAAGATACGACGCCCTAGTAATTTGCACACCCTTTGCATGTCAAGCTTACGGTGTAATACCAAATCATCGTACTAACCGGTAATTATAATGGAATGTTAAAATTCTAGTGCAAAATTGTGGAAGCTTATTGCGCAAAGTTTTTTTCCCAAAGAAGGCTCTCGAGGCGCATTGAAATCCTTTCGTTTTTCAAACACAAAATCGAAATATTTGAAGAAAGGGAAAACATGATATTTGATGTAATAATAACTATTCACATTCTTATCTTTTATCTACTTCTATTGGCATGTCAGAAGTTTCACTTATGTTTTCTTGTGCACTCTGCCCCATGGGTGCTCATAAATTGGCGTTCAACAAATAAAAAAGAGCAAAATATAGTGACTTTGTACTGTGGTTCTTTGCATGTTTGTGTCCATTCTAACTGGCCTCGCTAATGTCATGCTCGTTTTTCATTTGTAATAGAAGAAAGAAGATGAGGAAAGACATGTATGATGCATGTATGCAAGTACCATGCTGCTCCTACATCTTCCTAGACAGATATAGCTGATTTGTTATTTCGCAGGTGCCCGAAATTCCTTTTTGTGTCAGTCACTTTTTTTTCCTTCCTTCCCTCTTGACTGGACCTCGCCGAAGAAGAAACAATCTCGTCGAAGAAGAACCAGCCCCATCATCTATCTTAGGGTGAAGTCATGGGTGGTGCAGGGAATCACTACAACATCATTATCTATCTTAGGGAGAGGAGGGGGGGGGGGGGGGGGTGCAGGGGATTGCCGGAGATCTTCATGGGTGGTGACGGGCTTACAGGGATAGCTGGGACGGTGGCCGGCAACGGCGGTGGGGGAGGTTCAGGGGAGAATGGGGCGGCGAGGCAGTGTGCGGTGGCCCGCTGGCCATGGGTGGAGGAAGCTGACGATTAGGACGGGTAGACTGGGGGCATTCTGGAGGAGGAAGAAGGAAGGGAGGAAGAGGATGAACAATAGCGTGATCTATATTGAACCATTGGATCAAAATTTAGTGGCTGCTGAGAAAAGCGACTAATGGCAAAAGAAATTTCAGGTACCTAATGGATAGAGGATCCCTAGATATAGCCACATGGGTGTACGTTAGCAGTCTGCCAAGCTCCAGCCGTACGCAAGTTCTAGAGCTTTGGTTAGAATGTTGGTCACCCACCGTGAATCCTTGAAATTTTGGTAGTAGGATTGAGACTAGCCACAATGGGTAGTAATATAGAGTAGTAACAATGCTCATGTTACTACTCTATATTACTATCTTTATAAGAGCATCTGCAATAGTTTGTATGTTCAATCGTTGGTATAATTGTCCACATCAACAGCCAACAACATATCATACATACTCTTCAATGGGGTGTATGTTAAGCGTATGTTAAATAACTAGGCGGGTCCACTAAATGTTGAAGAAATGAACAGACTTGCCTCGGAGCTTGTGCCTGGAGCGTTGGTTCAGATTCATACGATTCCATTCTCTCTCTTCTTTTATTATGTGCCATGTCATTAAAATAGTCTAGGTGGCAATTTAACCAACGATGATTATACGACTGTTGGAGATGCCCTAATGGGGAGTAACATATATGTGATAACATGCAACACTGCATTTATTAGGCTATAGACTAGCTATGTTATCACATGTATCTTTTTCTTCAATTATTGCTCATCACATCATCTATTTTATCTAGATATGTGTGATGTTATTACATATATTACTCCCACTATGGGTAGTCTGAGAGATCCAACGGCATGTGTGGTGCCACGGTTCCTTCAACTTTGAAACAGTCAATGAGAGCCGTCCGACGTGGAGGATACAATGGTTCATATGATGTGTTACCCATACACTATAGTGGTATATAGATATAGATAATCTGGGCGACTGTACCGTGTACTCCAAGGGTACAGGTGCTCCTTGTAGTCCCAGATTGAATGTACAGATCTTAATGATCACCAAAAAAATCGAACATACATAAGGATATAGATATATACATATATGTGTATCAGCCATATGAGAGAAAAAATAAACCCAAATTTGATGCCTAATCTAGAAGCAAAAAAGATAAATATGCTATAAATAGTGTCTAGTTCTTTTTGGTGCATCAACGCAATGAACTATTTTCTTCAGACACATACTTACGTTTGGTCATGTAATATTAGGATAATTTAGTTTTCGACTTGTAGCAACTTCTAAAAAGATGAATGCGGCTGCTACAAGAGTACTGGATATCTTCTCCGTTTCTTTTGCGGAAATATCTATCTTTGTTTTGAGAATGGGAACTTAGTAAGTAATAACCCCATAGAATCTATCTGTATTTGTAGTAATACTTAAAAAGAACATAAGGTTCTCATTTCACCTTTGTTCCCATCACCTCTTTGTCTAACATTTCATGTATATGATAATCAATCATCTTAATTTACTTACCTTCTGAACCAATCCCATTTTAATTTACTTACGAAACTTCTATTCAAAATATAAGGTAATTCATGGTCAGAATTTGATGAACATTTATATCCCCTTACAACGCACGGGCATTGTTCTAGTCTATATATAAAGATAAATAGGCAATCGTGTCAGAAAGCGGGTTTTTTGGCCAAAAGGTACTTCAAACTTGGAACGAGCATGAAGCAATTATGGAGACTTCTTTGTCTTTTGAGTTTTTTTGGCGGACCTGCCACGCTAGATCTTTGGTCTTCCCCTGGAATCGATGAAAAAGTGGATCGCTTCTTATGTGTCGCTCAAAATGATTCTTCTCTATCTATAATATCTATTTCATGTCTTTTGTTTTGAGACACATCTGCTGTCTATAAGCCTATAATCGAGCCCGTCGAACCCCAATATGACACTCACGTACTCCCCCAATTTCTAAATATAAGACCTTTTAATACGGGTTACATTCGGATGTATGGACATATTATACTTTAGATTGACTCATTTTGCTCCGTATGTAGTTCGTATTGAAATCTAAGACTTATAATTAGAAACGGAGGGAGTAGTTGTTATGACCTGGCCCATCGTCACCGTGGAAGCACTTTCTCTGCACCGAGACAGGTGGTCGGTTTCGGCGCAGGCTCGGCACAGGCCCAGCGCTTTCCCCCCTGCAATGCTCGTCGCTAGAGTCGGAGCTGCCTGGTCATCGGCGCGTGCAGTGGACTGTTTGGCGTTGTCCGGCGTAGGCCTCGATGCTCGTTTATGGTGAGGGCTTCATCGATGGTCGTTGATGGTGGAGTCGGAGTCACCCTGGCGGAGGTGTGACGACGATGACGCTTCTCTACTCGACAGCAGGTGTGCGTTCTTGTGTGGATTGTCAGGTCGCCCTGTGTGTCCTGTGTGGGCATGTTGTAACGGTTTTTGCCCGGTTTTCCATTAATTAACCGAGCAATTCTCTTCTTCTTTATTAATGAGATGAGGCAATACTCCGTTTGAAAGAAAAAATGACCCGGCCCAATCATAGGGAGTACACCCGAGGAAGGCCAGCTTTTTTACAGAAAGCTATACCATTTTCCATTCCTTTTTTGCCGATCTTGATATCATTATTATACCGCCGTGCCTGGCTAACTACGACATGACATATACAGCAGTGATGCACACGGCAAATCTTGATTCAGAATCCATGGATTAGGAAGGAGAGCAATCTCCCGATGCAACCACGGACAGATCGACACCCACAGGCCAGCTCAGTGCGCAGGCGTGGCCCTATATATATAAACGCGCCACCCAAATGAAACGCACATCGAAAATCACCAGTCATCAAGACGATCGATCCTCTCCTATCCTCTGTCGAGCAGAACGCACGGGCACTCCCACCCATGGCGCCGCCCGCAAGATCATCGGCGCCGTTGCTCCTCCTCCTCCTGGTTCTCCTCGTCGTGGCACGGAGGTCCGCCGGTGACGACGACTCTCCACGTACGTACCCCGACTGGCCGACCGCCGTCCATGTCGTTTTCTCGATCGCACATGCATATATGCGTACGTACTTGACATCTAGATCGTCTGACCGATGTTGTTGATCTGATTTGGCGGCGGTTCGGTGATTTGTATGCAGCGCAGGTGCAGCCGTTGGACCCCAAGTGCCAGGAGATGACGGAGATGTGCACCCCGGCGTCGTGCACCAAGCTCTGCCTCAGCATAGGGCTGGGTAAAGACGCCGACGGCGGGTTCTGCACCTTCCATGGCATGCAGTTCTACTGCTGCTGCCCCATACCCGCCCCCGTCCCGCCGCCCTCAAGGCTCTGATTTCAAGTTTCTCAAATGATCTTGTAGCCGGATTCCAGTGCTATCAGGAATTCAGGATGATAGCAGGATCTTTGGCCGTACACAGAATAGAGCTAGTCATGAGCTAGCACATTATGGTCGTGCCACGCCTCGGACTGCTGTCTGTCTGGGCTCGGGCACGGATGAAGTTGTAAGGCTGTGTATGAACGATGTAATTCCTGGTTGAGTAATACAAGATCCCATTTCCCGGAAAAAAAAGAATACTGGATATCTTCTGCATTTCTTTTGTGGAAATATCTATCTTTTGTTTTGAGAATGGGAAATATCCATCTTCTGTTTTAGACGCATCAACTTTTTTTTTGAGACAACCTCGCAAACCTTATTAACCCGTCACAATGTTTATAAGGACGAACGAAAGATCTCCAAGGTGGACTAAGCAAACATGACGACCATCCCAAGAGAAAGACCATGCTTCGCTAGGTTGTGAGCCTCAAAGTTTAAGCTCCGAAATTCATGGACTATATTACATGAAAGAAAAACTAAAGAACAATCTGAAATTTCACATAACATTGCTCCATAAGCAGCTAAGTTCCCCTGCTTAATATCAGCGACCACCACCTTGCAGTCTGAAGCAATATGAATGCATTGAACATATAGATCATCCGAGAGTGAAAGAGCTTCCTTTATAGCCAGCGCTTCCAAAGTTTGGGGGGGGGGGGGGGGGGGGGGGGCTGTTATATGATTGAAGACTATCGCTGAGGCCCCAAGATAGGCGCCAGTTTGGCCTCTACAAATCGCTCCCACTGCACCGTACATCCCCCTCGTTGATACTGCTGTGTCGACATTTGAATACTACTTCGGTATAACCCTCTAAACACATCAACGGAGGAGATCTTTCCATACCCGTTCATAATAAAGGGTAGGATAATTTTTTTACACCCACGCCGATACACAACCTTCGTTTTTTAAGAATTGTACAAGCCTGTGTATGTACGGTTCGTACACAGCCCGACGTACATGAAAGGTCAACTGGGCCGGCCTAGCAGCAAACAGTCTAGTAGTGAAACAGTGGAAAATCCAAAAATATTACTCTCTCCATCCACAATGTAGTGCGCTCGCGCTTCCCGAGATCCAACTTTGACCGTAAATTTAACCTGTTGTTGTCAGGCAAACAGACCAAACCACTAGAACAAGCATCTCATATTGTCTAATTTGCATCGCAGTTGTTTAAGATCTTCCGTATTGGGCGACCGTTTCCTTCTTGCTCTACTCCTTCTTAACGGAAAATCAAAAGCGTACAGATTTCTCGACGTCCAGCTTCACAGTTTGAGCTCATGCAAAGCCCCAAAATGACATTGCAAAGTAAAAAATGTTCATGTTTTTTTGCTGTTTGGTTTTCCCAAAAAAATTCTTCCTTTCTCTCATTACTTTGTAAAAACACGAATGAACATTCTTTCAAAATTGTATCGCAAAAAATCATTCTTCCAAAATTGCGTGAAGAAATTAAATATTTTCTGAATATGATTTCTAAACATACAAACTATTTAGACACACATTTAGATTTTCTTCAATTACACATTGAACATTTTTTTCAATACATGCTAAACTTTATAGATATGGATGCTGACCATTTTAAAATAAGTGTTTAGGAAGTTGAACGTGATTTTTTATAAATGTGAAACAAATTTTAACGCAACATATTTAAAAGAATTGGAATTTTAAATGCGAATATTTTTTAACACGAAGCAAATGCAAAGAAACTTTTCAAAAAGTGGAACATATTTTGAAACTCTTAACAAAATTTCAAAATTGAGTAATTCTTTTGAAATCCCAAATAATTTTGAAACTCTGAACTTTTTTTAAAATGTGACCACTGTTTGTAATATTGGAAGTTTTGTGGAAACATGAATAAATAAATAAATAAATAAATAAATAAGCACGTTGAACATTTTCAAACTTTGCAATTTTGAAAAAAGAGAGAAGAAACAATCAGTAAAAAAGAAAGACAAAAAAACTGATTTGTGAGCCTTCTAAAAGGTATAGAAACCCGTAAAAACCGGGCTAGAACCATCTAGAAGGTTCCTAAGACCGGCATCTGCCGAGGCAACAAACAGATCAAAATGGGCTGGGCCATGTTCACTCGTATCGATCGGTTCTGTGAGAATAGCGACTTTTGACACAATAAGAGACAAATAGGGGTTCTCCCGACAGGAGCCCGACGGGAGAGATGTCGTCGCCTAGTCGGGCAAAAGCTTAAGCATTTATTTCTTTTTTATTTTTTGATTAATTTTCTTCTTCTTTTCGAACTTTATTATTCTTTTTAAAACCAGTTCAAATATTTGAAAGAAAAATTGGAATACCAACAAATGTTTCAAATATTGTTTACAATTTCAAAAATGTTATGGAATTTCAAAAAATGATCACATTTTTTAATTTATTGTTCCCAAATTTAAGAAAAGTTTGTGTTTCAAAAAAGTTCATAAATCTTCAAAAACTACGTGGTTTGTCATGTGTGTTCAGAATTTTCATAAATTATTGAAAATTTGTTAAAATTTTCGGAAAAAGTGTTCCACTTTGTAAAAGCTTCGTGCATAATTTATACGTGTTGATTGGGTTGGGGAACGTAGCAGAATTCTAAAATTTTCTACGCATCACCAAGATCAATCTATGGAGTCATCTAGCAACGAGGGAGAAGGGAGTGCATCTACATACCCTTGTAGATCGCGCGCGGAAGCGTCCAAGAGAACGGGGTTGATGGAGTCGTACTCGTCGTGATCCAAATCACCAATGACCTAGCACCGAATGAACGGCACCTCCGCGTTCAACACACGTACGGTTGGGAAGACGTCTCCTCCAACTTGATCCAGCAAGGGGGAAGGAGAAGTTGATGAACATCCAGCAGCACGATGGCGTGGTCGTGGAAGCAACGGTGATCTCGGCAGGGCTTTGCCAAGCTCAGGGAGAGGGAGGAGTGTCACGGGAGGGAGAGGGAGGCGCCAGGGGCTAGGGTGCGGCTGCCCTCCCTCCCCCCACTATATATAGGACCCCTAGGGGGGCGCCGGCCCTAGGATATGCAATCTCCAAGGGGGGCGGCGGCCAAGGGGGGTGGAGTGCCCCCAAGCCAAGTGGGGCGCCCCCACCCCTAGGGTTTCCAACCCTAGGCGCATGGGAGGCCCATGGGGGGGCGCACCAGCCCACTAGGGGCTGGTTCCCGTCCCACTTCAGCCCACGGGGCCCTCCGGGATAGGTGGCCCCACCCGGTGGACCCCCGGGACCCTTCCGGTGGTCCCGGTACAATACCGATTACCCCCGAAACTTTGCCGATGGCCGAAACTTAACTTCCTATATATAAATCTTCACCTCCGGACCATTCCGAAACTCCTCGTGACGTCCGGAATCTCATCTGAGACTCCGAACAACTTTCGGGTTACCATATACTAATATCTCAACAACCCTAGCGTCACCGAACCTTAAGTGTGTAGACCCTACGGGTTCGGGAGACACGCAGACATGACCGAGACGAATCTCCGGTCAATAACCAACAGCGGGATCTAGATACCCATGTTGGCTCCCACATGCTCCTCGACGATCTCATCGGATGAACCATGATATCGAGGATTCAATCAATCCCGTATACAATTCCCTTTGTCAATCAGTACGTTACTTGCCCGAGACTCGATCGTCGGTATCCCAATACCTCGTTCAATCTCGTTACCGGCAAGTCAATTTACTCGTACCGTAATGCATGATCCCGTGATCAACCACTTGGTCACATTGAGCTCATTATGATGATGCATTACCGAGTGGGTCCATAGATACCTCTCCGTCATACGGAGTGACAAATCCCAGTCTCGATTCGTGCCAACCCAACAGACAATTTCGGAGATACCAGTAGTGCACCTTTATAGTCACCCAGTTACGTTGTGACGTTTGGTACACCCAAAGCACTCCTACGGTATTCGGGAGTTGCACAATCTCATGGTTTAAGGAAATGATACTTGACATTCGGAAAAGCTATAGCAAACGAACTACACGATCTTTGAGCTATGCTTAGGATTGGGTCTTGTCCATCACATCATTCTCCTAATGATGTGATCCCGTTATCAATGACATCTAATGTCCATAATCAGGAAACCATGACTATCTTTTGATCAACGAGCTAGTCAACTAGAGGCTCACTAGGGACGTGTTGTGGTCTATGTATTCACACATGTATTACGATTTCTGGATAAAACAATTATAGCATGAACAATAGACAATTATCATGAACAAAGAAATATAATAATAACCATTTTATTATTGCCTCTAGGGCATATTTCCAACAGTCTCCCACTTGCACTAGAGTCAATAGTCTAGTTACATTGTGATGAATCGAACACCCATGCAGTTCTGGTGTTGATCATGTTTTGCTCTAGGAGGAGGTTTAGTCAACGGATCTGGCACATTCAGGTCCGTATGTACTTTACAAATATCTATGTCTCCATTTTGAACACTTCCACGAATGGAGTTGAAGGGACGCTTGATATGCCTGGTCTTCCTGTGAAACCTGGGCTCCTTGGCAAGGGCAATAGCTCCAGTGTTGTCACAGAAGAGAGTCATCGGGCCCGACGCATTGGGTATGACTCCTAGGTCGGTAATGAACTCCTTCACCCAGATTGCCTCTTGTGCTGCCTCCGAGGCTGCCATGTACTCCGCTTCACATGTAGATCCCGCCACAAGGCTTTGCTTACAACTGCACCAGCTTACTGCCCCACCATTCAAAATATACACGTATCCGGTTTGTGACTTAGAGTCATCCAGATCTGTGTCGAAGCTAGCATCGACGTAACCCTTTACGACGAGCTCTTCGTCACCTCTATAAATGAGAAACATATCCTTAGTCCTCTTCAGGTACTTCAGGATATTCTTGACCGCTGTCCAGTGTTCCATATCGGGATTACTTTAGTACCTTCCTACCAAACTTACGCCAAGGTTTACATCAGGTCTGGTACATAGCATAGCATACATGATAGACCCTATGTCTGAGGCATAGGGGACGACACTCATCTTTTCTCTATCTTCTGTCGTGGTCGGGCATTGAGCCGTGCTCAATCTCGTACCTTTTAATACAGGAAAGAACCCCTTCTTTGACTGATCCATATTGAACTTCTTCAATATCTTGTCAAGGTACGTACTCTCTGAAAGACCAATGAGGCGTCTCGATCTATCTCTATAGATCTTGATGCCTAATATGTAAGCAGCTTCTCCAAGATCCTTCATAGAAAAACACTTGTTCAAGTAGGCCTTTATGCTTTCCAAGAATTCTATATCATTTCCCATCAACAGTATGTCATCCACATACTATATGAGAAATGCTACAGAGCTCCCACTCACTTTCTTGTAAATGCGGGCTTCTCTATAAGTCTGCGTAAACCCAAACGCTTTGATCATCTCATCAAAACGAATGTTCCAACTCCAAGATGCTTGCACCAACCCGTAAATCGAGTGTTGGAGCTTGCACACCTTGTCAGCATTCTTAGGATCGACAAAACCTTCCCGCTGCATCATATACAATTCTTTCTTAAGGAAACCATTAAGGAATGCCGTTTTGACGTCCATTTGCCATATCTCATAATCATAGAATGCGGCAATTGCTAACATGATTCGGACGGACTTCAGCTTCGCTAAGGGTGAGAAAGTCTCATCATAGTCAACCCCTTGAACTTGTCGATAACCCTTAGCGACAAGCCGAGCTTTATAGATGGTTACATTACCATTCGTGCCTGTCTTCTTCTTAAAGATCCATTTATTTTCCATGGCTCGCCGATCATCGGGCAAGTCAATCAAAGTCCATACTTCGTTTTCATACATGGATCCTATCTCGGATTTCATGGCTTCCAGCCATTTGTCGGAATCTGAGCCCGCCATCGCTTCTTCATAGTTCGAAGGTTCACTGTTGTCTAACAACATGATTTCCAAGACAGGGTTGCCGTACCACTCTGGTGCGGAACGTGTCCTTGTGGACCTACGAAGTTCAGTAGCAACCTGATCTGAAGTTTCATGATCATCATTATTAACTTCCTCTCTAGTTGGTGCAGGAACCTCAGGAACATTTTCTTGAGCTGCGCCACTTACCGGTTCAAGAGGTAATACTTCATCGAGTTCTACTTTCCTCCCACTTATTTCTTTCGAGAGAAACTCTTTCTCTAGAAAGGATCCATTCTTGGCAACAAAGATCTTGCCTTAGGATCTGAGGTAGAAGGTATACCCAATAGTTTCTTTAGGGTATCCTATGAAGACACATTTTTCTGACTTGGGTTCGAGCTTTTCAGGTTGAAGTTTCTTGACATAAGCATCGCATCTCCAAACTTTTAGAAACGACAGCTTAGGTTTCTTCCCAAACCATAATTCATACGGTGTCGTCTCAACGGATTTCGACGGAGCCCTATTTAAAGTGAATGCGGCTGTCTCTAACGCATAGCCCCAAAATGACAGCGGTAAATCGGTAAGAGACATCATAGATCGTACCATATCCAATAGAGTGCAATTACGACGTTCGGACACACCATTACGCTGAGGTGTTCCAGGCAGCGTGAGTTTTGAAACTATTCTACATTTTCTTAAGTGTGTGCCAAATTCGTGACTCAAGTATTCTCCCCCAAGATCTGATCACAAGAACTTGATTTTCCTGTCACGTTGATTCTCAACCTCACTCTGAAATTCCTTGAACTTTTCAAAGGTCTCAGACTTGTGTTTCATTAAGTAGACATAACCATATCTACTCAAGTCATCAGTGAGGGTGAGAACATAACGATAGCCACCGCGAGCCTCAACACTCATTGGACCGCACACATCAGTATGTATGATTTCCAATAAGTTGGTTGCTCGCTCCATTGTTCCTGAGAATGGAGTCTTGGTCATTTTACCCATGAGGCATGGTTCACACGTGTCAAATGATTCGTAATCAAGAGACTCCAAAAGTCCATCTGCATGGAGCTTCTTCATGCGTTTGACACCTATGTGACCAAGGCGGCAGTGCCACAAGTATGTGGGACTATCATTATCAACCTTACATCTTTTGGTATTCACACTATAAATATGTGTAACATTAAGCTCGAGATTCATTAAGAATAAACCATTCACCAGCGGAGCATGACCATAAAACATATCTCTCATATAAATAGAACAACCATTATTCTCGTATTTAAATGAGTAGCCATCTCGAATTAAACGAGATCCTGATACAATGTTCATGCTCAAAGCTGGCACTAAATAATAATTATTGAGGTTTAAAACTAATCCCGTAGGTAAATGTAGAGGCAACGTGCCGACGGCGATCACATCGACCTTGGAACCATTCCCGACGTGCATCGTCACCTCGTCCTTCGCCAGTCTCCTCTTATTCTGCAGCTCCTACTTTGAGTTACAAATGTGAGCAACCGCACCGGTATCAAATACCCAGGAGCTACTACGAGTACTGGTATGGTACACATCAATTACATGTATATCACATATACCTTTAGTGTTGCCGGCCTTTTTGTCCGCTAAGTATTTGGGGCAGTCTCGCTTCCAGTGACCACTTCCCTTGCAATAAAAACACTCAGTCTCAGGCTTGGGTCCATTCTTTGACTTCTTCCCGGCAGCTTGCTTACCGGGCGTGGCAACTCCCTTGCCGTCCTTCTTGAAGTTCTTTTTACCCTTGCCTTTCTTGAACTTAGTGGTTTTATTCACCATCAACACTTGATGTTCCTTTTTGATTTTCACCTCCGCTGATTTCAGCATTGAATATACCTCGAGAATGGTCTTTTCCATCCCCTGCATATTGAAGTTCATCACAAAGCTCTTGTAGCTCGGTGGAAGCGACTGAAGGATTCTGTCAATGACTGCGTCATCCGGGAGATTAACTCCCAGCTGAGTCAAGCGGTTATGCAACCCAGACATTTTGAGTATGTGCTCATTGACAGAACTATTTTCCTCCATCTTACAATTGAAGAACTTGTCGGAGGCTTCATATCTCTCGACCCGGGCATGAGCTTGGAAAACCATTTTCAGCTCTTCGAACATCTCATATGCTCCGTGTCTCTCAAAACGCTTTTGGAGCCCCGGTTCTAAGCTGTAAAGCATGCCGCACTGAACGAGGGAGTAATCATCAGCACGTGACTGCCAAGCGTTCATAACGTCTTGGTTCTCTGGGATGGGTGTGTTGGGGAACGTAGCAGAAATTCAAAATTTTCCTACGTGTCACCAAGATCAATCTATGGAGAAATCAGCAACGAGGGGAAGGAGAGTGCATCTACATACCCTTGTAGATCGCTAAGCGGAGTGATCCAAATCATCGGAGATCCTAGTGCCGAATGGACGGCCCCTCCGCGTTCAACATACGTACAGCCCAGTGACGTCTCCCATGCCTTGATCCAGCAAGGAGAGAGGGAGAGGTTGAGGAAGACTCCATCCAGCAGCAGCACGACGGCGTGGTGGTGGTGGAGGAGCGTGGTAGTCCGGCAGGGCTTCGCCAAGCACCGCAAGAGACGAGGAGGAGAGAGGTAGGGTTGCGCCAGGGAGAGATCAAATCGTCTTGTGTTGGGCAGCCCAAAACCCCACTATTTATAGGAGGAGGGGAGGAGGGTGCGCCCCCTCTAGGGTTCCCACCCCTAGGGTGGCGGCAGCCCTAGATGGGAAAAAGGGGGGCGGCCAAGAGGGGGAGAGGGGGGCGCGCCCTAGGGTGGGCCTTAGGCCCATCTGTGCCTAGGGTTTCCCCCTTCTCCTCCTAGCTGCGCCCTGGGCCCTGTGGGAGGCGCACCAGCCCACTCAGGGGCTGGTCCCTTACCACTCTTAGCCCATGCAAGCCTCCGGGGCTGGTGGCCCCACTTGGTGGACCCCCGGGACCCTCCCGGTGGTCCCGGTACGTTACCGATAAAACCCGAAACTTTTTCCGGTGACCAAAATAGGACTTCCCATATATAAATCTTTACCTCCGGACCATTCCGGAACTCCTCATGACGTCCGGGATCTCATCCGGGACTCCGAACAACATTCGGTAACCACATACAAACTTCCTTTATAACCCTAGCATCATCGAACCTTAAGTGTGTAGACCCTACGGGTTCGGGAACCATGCAGACATGACCGAGACGTTCTCCGGTCAATAACCAACAGCAGGATCTGGATACTCATGTTGGCTCCCACATGCTCCATGATGATCTCATCGGATGAACCACGATGTCAAGGACTTAATCAATTCCGTATACAATTCCCTTTGTCTATCGGTACGATACTTGCCCGAGATTCGATCGTCGGTATCCCGATACCTTGTTCAATCTCGTTACCGGCAAGTCTCTTTACTCGTTCCGTAACACATCATCCCATGATCAACTCCTTGATCACATTGTGCACATTATGATGATGTCCTACCGAGTGGGCCCAGAGATACCTCTCCGTCACACGGAGTGACAAATCCTAGTCTCGATTCATGCGAACCCAACAGACACTTTCGGAGATACCCGTAGTGCACCTTTATGGTCACCCAGTTACGTTGTGAGTTTGGCACACCCAAAGCACTCCTACGGTATCCGGGAGTTGCACAATCTCATGGTCTAAGGAAATGATACTTGACATTAGAAAAGCTTTAGCATACGAACTACATGATCTTGTGCTAGGCTTAGGATTGGGTCTTGTCCATCACATCATTCTCCTAATGATGTGATCCCGTTATCAACGACATCCAATGTCCATGGTCAGGGAACCATAACCATCTATTGATCAACGAGCTAGTCAACTAGAGGCTTACTAGGGACATGGTGTTGTCTATGTATCCACACATGTATCTGAGTTTCCTATCAATACAATTCTAGCATGGATAATAAACGATTATCATGAACCAGGAAATATAATAATAATCAATTTATTATTGCCTCTAGGGCATATTTCCAACAGTCTCCCACTTGCACTAGAGTCAATAATCCAGTTCACATCGATATGTGATTAACACTCAAGGTCACATCCCCATGTGACTAACACCCAAATAGATTACAAGAGTCAATAATCTAGTTCACATTACCATGTGATTAACACTCGATGAGTTCTGGGTTTGATCATGTTATGCTTGTGAGAGATGTTATAGTCAACGGGTCTGAATCTTTCAGATCCGTATGTACTTCGCAAATTTCTATGTCATCTTGTAGATACAACTACTACGCTACATTTGGAGCTATTCCAAATAACTGTTCTACTATACGAATCCAGTTTACTACTCAGAATAATCTGCATTAGTGTCAAAGTTAGCATCGGCGTAACCCTTTACGACGAACTCTTTTACCACCTCCATAATCGAGAAAATTCCTTAGTCCACTAGTTGCTAAGGATAACTTTGACCGCTGTCCTGTGATCCATTCTTGGATCACTCTTGTACCCCTTGACTGACTCATGGCAAGGCACACTTCAGGTGCGGTACACAGCATAGCATACTGTAGAGCCTACGTCTTAAGCATAGGGGACGACCTTCGTCCTTTCTCTCTATTCTGCCGTGGTCGAGCTTTAAGTCTTAACTTCATACCTTACAACTCAGGCAAGAACTCCTTCCTTGACTGATCCATCTTGAACACCTTCAAGATCATGTCAAGGTATGTGCTCATTTGAAAGTACCATTAAGCGTTTTGATCTATCCTTATAGATCTTGATGCTCAATGTTCAAGTAGCTTAATCCAGGCTTTCCATTGAAAAACACTTTCCAAATAACCCTATATATGCTTTCCAGAAATTCTACATCATTTCCAATCAACAACATGTTAACAACATATATTCATCAGAAATTCTATAGTGCTCCCACTTACTTCTTTGGAAATACAAGTTTCTCATAAACTTTGTATAAACCCAAAATCTTTGATCATCATCAAAGCATACATTCCAACTCCGAGATGCTTACTCCAGTCCTTAGAAGGATTGCTGGAGCTTTGCATACTTATTAGCCCTTTTTTTCAGGATTGACAAAACCTTCTGGTTGTATCACATTCAACCTTTCCTCAAGAAAATCGTCGAGAAAACAATGTTTTGACATCCTATCTGCAAGATTTCATAAATAATGCAGTAATCGCTAATATAATTCCAACAGACTCTTAGCATCGCTACGAGTGAGAAAGTCTCACGGTAGTCAACTCCTTGAACTTGTCGGAAAACATCTTAATGACAAGTAGCTTTCTTAATGGTGATACTTACCATCATTGTCCGTCTTCCTTTTAAAATCCATCTGTACTCAACAGCCTTACGACCATCGAGCTGTTCCGCCAAAGTCTACACTTTGTTTTCATATATGGATCCTCTCTCGGATTATATGGCCTCGAGCCATTTTGGAATCCAGGCCCACCATCGCTTCTCCATAGCTCAGAGGTTCATTGTTGTCTAGCAACATGACTTCCAAGATAGGATTACGTACCACTCTGAAGTAGTACGCATCCTTGTCATCCTACGAGGTTTGGTAGTGACTTGATCTGATTTCATGATCACTATCATAAGCTTCCACTTCAATTGGTGTAGGTGACACAGGAACAACTCCATGTGCCCTGCCACACACTAGTTGAAGAGACGGTTCAATAACCTCATCAAGTCTCCACCATCCTCCCACTCAATTCTTTCGAGAGAAACTTTTCCTCGAGAAAGGACCCGATTCTAGAAACAATCCCTTATTGCTTTCGGATATGAGACAGGAGATATACCCAACTGTTTTGGGTGTCCTATGAAGATGCATTTATCCGCTTTGGGTTCGAGCTTATCAGCCTGAAACTTTTCCACATAAGCGTCGCAGCCCCAAACTTTTAAGAAATGACAGCTTAGGTTTCTCTAAACCATGGTTCATACGGTGTCATCTCATCGGAATTACGTGGTGCCCTATTTAAAGTGAATGTGGTTGTCTCTAATGCCTAACCCATAAACTATCGTGGTAATTTGATAAGAGACATCATGGTATGCATCATATCCAATAGGGTGCAGTTATGATGTTCGGACACACCATCACACTTTGGTGTTCCAGGCTGTATTAGTTGTGAAACAATTTCCACAATGTCTTAATTCTGTGCCAAACTCGTAATTCAGATATTTATCTCTATGATCATATCATAGATCTTTTATCCTCTTGTTACGACGATCTTTCAACTTCACCCTGAAATTACTTGAACCTTTCAATAATTCAGACTCGTGATTCATCAAGTAAATATACTCAACATCTACTCAAATCATATGTGAAGTAAGAACATAACGATATCCACTACACGCCTCAGCACTCATTGGACTGCACACATCAAAATGTATTACTTCCAACAAGTTGCTTTCTAGTTCCATTTTACTAAAATTAAGGCTTTCAGTCATCTTACCCATGTGGTATGCATTTGCATGTCTCAAGTGATTCAAAATCAAGTGAGTCCAAACGGTCCATTTGCATGGAGTTTCTTCATGCACATACACCAATAGACATGGTCCGCATGTCTCAAACTTTTCAAAAACGAGTGAGCCCAAAGATCCATCAACATGGAGCTTCTTCATGCGTTTTATACCGATATGACTTACGTGGCAGTGCCACAAGTAGGTGGTACTATCATTACTATCTTATATCTTTTGGCATGAATATGTGTATCACTACGATCGAGATTCAACAAACCATTCATTTAGGTGCAAGACTATTGAAGGTATTATTCAAATAAATAGAGTAACCATTATTCTCCTTAAATGAATAACCGTATCGCGATAGACGTAATCCAATCATGTCTATGCTCAACGCAAACACCAAATAACAATTATTTAGGTTTTAATACCAATCTCGATGGTAGCGGGAGCGTACGATATTTGATTAACCTTGGAAATACTTCCAACACATATCGTCATCTCACCTTTTAGCTAGTCTCCTTTTATTCCGTAGCCTTTTGTTTCGAGTTACTAACACTTAGCAACCGAACCGGTATCTAATACCATGGTGCTACTAGGAGTACTAGTAAAGTACACATTAACACAATGTATATCCAATATACTTCTATCGACCTTGCCAGCCTTCTCATCTACCAAGTATCTAGGGTAATTCTGCTCCAGTGGTTGTTCCTCTTATTACAGAAGCACTTAGTCTCGGGTTTGGGTTCAACCTTGGGTTTGTTCACTAGAGCAGCAGCTGGTTTGCCGTTTCATGAAGTATCCCTTCTTGCCCTTGCCCTTCTTGAAACTAGTGGTTTCACCAACCATCAACAATTGATGCTCCTCCTTGATTTCTACTTTTGTGGTTTCAAACATCGCGAATATCTCAAGGATCATCATATATGTCCCTGATATATCATAGTTCATCACGAAGCTCTAGCAGTTTGGTGGTAATGACTTCGGAGAAACACCACTATCTCATCTGGAAGATCAACTCCCACTCGATTCAAGCGATTGTTGTACTCAGACAATCTGAGCACAAGCTCAACAATTGAGCTTTTCTCCCTTAGTTTGCAGGCTAAGAAAATCGTCGGAGGTCTTATACCTCTTGACGTGGGCACGAGCCTGAAATTCCAATTTCAGCCCTCAAAACATCTCATATGTTTTGCGACGTTTCAAAACGTCTTCGGTGCCTCAACTCTAAACTGTTTAACTAAACTATCACGTAGTTATCAAAACGTGTATGTCAGATGTTCGCAACATCCAAAGACAACGTTCGAGGTTCAGCACAGTGAGCGGTGCATTAAGGACATAAGCCTTCTATGAAGCAATGAGGACAATCCTTAGTTTACAGACCTAGTCCGCATAATTTCTACTATCAACTTTCAACTAAATTTTCTCTAGGAACATATCTAAACAGTAGAACTAAAGCGCAAGCTACGACATAATTTGCAAAATCCTTTTGACTATGTTCAGGATAAACAAGTTCATCTTATGAACTCCCACTCAGATAGACATCCCTCTAGTCATCTAAGTGATTACATGATCCAAGTCAACTAGGCCGTGTCCGATCATCACGTGAGACGGACTAGTCAACATCGGTGAACATCTTCATGTTGATCATATCTACCATACGACTCATGCTCGACCTTTCGGTCTCTTGTGTTCCGAGCCCATGTCTGTACATGCTAGGCTTGTCAAGTCAACCTAAGTGTTTTGCATGTGTTCCGAGGCCATGTCTGTACATGCTAGGCTCATCAACACCCGTTGTATTCGAACGCAAGAATCTATCACACCCGATCATCACGTGGTGCTTCGAAACGACGAACTTTTGCAACGGTGCACAGTTAGGGGGAACACTTTGTTGAAATTTTAATGAGGGATCATCTTATTTACTACCGTCGTTCTAAGCAAATAAGATGCATAAACATGATAAACATCACATGAAATCAAATAGTGACATGATATGGCCATCATCACTTTGCTCCTTTTGATCTTCATCTTCGGGGCTCCATGATCATCAGCGTCACCGGCATGACACCATGATCTCCATCATCATGATCTCCATCATCGTGTCTTCATGAAGTTGTCTCGCCAACTTATTACTTCTACTACTATGGCTAACGGTTAGCAATAAAGTAAAGTAATTA
This sequence comes from Triticum monococcum, assembly GCA_034509565.1. Classification (NCBI taxonomy): domain Eukaryota; kingdom Viridiplantae; phylum Streptophyta; class Magnoliopsida; order Poales; family Poaceae; genus Triticum; species Triticum monococcum. Next base: position 618,890,657 of record CM067846.1, read on the forward strand.
CATGACATTTATGTTGACACGCAGGTCATAAATAAATTAAGACAACTCCTATGGCTCCTGCCGGTTGTCATACTCATCGACATGCAAGTCGTGATTCCTATTACAAGAACATGATCAATCTCATACATCACATATCATTCATCACATTCTTCTTGGCCATGTCACATCACATAGCATACCCTGCAAAAACAAGTTAGACGTCCTCTAATTGTTGTTTGCATGTTTTACGTGGCTGCTATGGGTTTCTAGCAAGAACGTTTCTTACCTACGCAAAAACCACAACGTGATATGTCAATTGCTATTTACCCTTCATAAGGACCCTTTTCATCGAATCTGATCCGACTAAAGTAGGAGAGACAGACACCCGCTAGCCACCTTATGCAACTAGTGCATGTCAGTCGGTGGAACCAGTCTCACGTAAGAGTACGTGTAAGGTCGGTCCGGGCCGCTTCATCCCACGACGCCGCCGAATCAAGATAAGACTAGTAACGGCAAGTAAATTGACAAAATCAACGCCCACAACTACTTTGTGTTCTACTCGTGCATAGAATCTACGCAATAGACCTAGCTCTGATACCACTGTTGGGGAACGTAGCAGAAATTCAAAATTTTCCTACGTGTCACCAAGATCAATCTATGGAGAAACCAGCAACGAGGGGAAGGAGAGTGCATCTATATACCCTTTTAGATCGCTAAGCGGAAGCATTCAAGAGAACAGGGTTGAAGGAGTCGTACTCGTCGTGATCCAAATCACCGGAGATCCTAGTGCCGAACGGACGGCACCTCCGCATTCAACACACGTACAGCCCGGTGACGTCTCCCATGCCTTGATCCAGCAAGGAGAGAGGGAGAGGTTGAGGAAGACTCCATCTAGCAGTAGCACGACGGCGTGGTGGTGGTGGAGGAGCGTGGTACTCCGGCAGGGCTTCGCCAAGCACCACAAGAGACAAGGAGGAGAGAGGTAGGGTTGTGCCAGGGAGAGATCAAATCGTCTTGTGTTGGGCAGCCCAAAACCCCACTATTTATAGGAGGAGGGGAGGAGGGTGCTGAAGGAAATATGCCCTAGAGGCAATAATAAAGTTATTATTTATTTCCTTATATCATGATAAATGTTTATTATTCATGCTAGAATTGTATTAACCGGAAACATAATACATGTGTGAATACATAGACAAATAGAGTGTCACTAGTATGCCTCTACTTGACTAGCTCGTTAATCAAAGATGGTTATGTTTCCTAACCATGAACAAAGAGTTGTTATTTGATTAATGAGGTCACATCATTAGTTGAATGATCTGATTGACATGACCCATTCCATTAGCTTAGCACCCGATCGTTTAGTATGTTGCTATTGCTTTCTTCATGACTTATACATGTTCCTATGACTATGAGATTATGCAACTCCCGTTTGCCGGAGGAACACTTTGGGTGCTACCAAACGTCACAACGTAAATGGGTGATTATAAAGGAGCATTACAGGTGTCTCCAAAGGTAGATGTTGGGTTGGCGTATTTCGAGATTAGGATTTGTCACTCCGATTGTCGGAGAGGTATCTCTGGGCCCTCTCGGTAATGCACATCACCTAAGCCTTGCAAGCATTGCAACTAATATGTTAGTTGTGAGATGATGTATTACGGAACGAGTAAAGAGACTTGCCGGTAATGAGATTGAACTAGGTATTGGGATACCGACGATCGAATCTCGGGCAAGTAACATACCGATGACAAAGGGAACAACGTATGTTGTTATGCGGTCTGACCGATAAAGATCTTTGTAGAATATGTAGGAGCCAATATGGGCATCCAGGTCCCGCTATTGGTTATTGACTGGAGACGTGTCTCGGTCATGTCTACATTGTTCTTGAACCGTAGGGTCCGCATGCTTAAGGTTTCGATGACAGTTATATTATGAGTTTATGAGTTTTGATGTACCGAAGGAGTTCAGAGTCCCGGATGAGATCGGGGACATGACGAGGAGTCTCGAAATGGTCGAGACGTAAAGATCTATATATTGGACGACTATATTCGGACATCGGAAAGGTTCCGAGTGATTCGGGTATTTTTCGGAGTACCGGGTAGTTACGGGAGAAGTAATGGGCCTTGATGGGCTTTAGTGGGAAGAGGAAAAAGGCTGCTGCGCCCCCCCCCCCTCCCCTCTAGTCCGAATTAGACTAGGGAAAAGGGGGCCAGCCACCTTTCCTACTCCTCCACTTCCTTCTCCCTTCCTCCCCTCTTGATGGACTCCTACTAGGACTTGGAGTCCTAGTAGGACTCCCATCCTGGCCGCACCAATAGCCTTGGCCGGCCTCCTCCTCCTCCATCCTTTATATACTGAGGTAGGGGGCACCCCATAGACACACAAGTTGATCCTTGAGATCGTTCCTTAGCCGTGTGCGGTGCTCCCTGCCACCAAATTCCACCTCGATCATATCGTTGTAGTGCTTAGGCGAAGCCCTACGTCGGTAGTACATCAAGATCGTCACCACGCCGTCGTGCTGACGGAACTCCTCCTCGAAGCTTTGCTGGATCGGAGCCCGGGGATCGTCATCGAGCTGAACGTGTGCTAAGAACTCGGAGGTGCCGGAGTAACGGTGCTTGGATCGGTCGGATCGGGAAGAAGACGTACGACTACTTCCTCTACGTTGTGTCAACGCTTCCGTTGCGATCTATAAGGGTACGTAGATCAGACTCTCCCCCTCGTTGCTATGCATCACCATGATCTTGCGTGTGCGTAGGAATTTTTTTGAAATTACTACGTTCCCCAACAGTGGTATCAGAGCCTAGGTTTTATGGTTTGATGTTATATGCACGAGTAGAACACAAGTGAGTTGTGGGCGATATAAGTCATACTGCCTACCAGCATGTCATACTTTGGTTCGGCGGTATTGTTGGATGAAGCAGCCCGGACCGACATTACGCGTACGCTTACGCGAGACCGGTTTCCCCGACGTGCTTTGCACATAGGAGACTTGCGGGTGACTGTTTCTCCAACTTTAGTTGAACCAAGTGTGGCTACGCCCGGTCCTTGCGAAGGTTAAAACGGAGTCTATTTGACAAAATATCGTTCTGGTTTTGATGCGTAGGTGAGATTGGTTCTTGCTTAAGCCCGTAGCAGCCACGTAAAATTTACAACAACAAAGTAGAGGACGTCTAACTTGTTTTTGCAGGGCATGTTGTGATGTGATATGTTCAAAACATGATGAGTTATAAGTTGTTATATAAGATGATCATGTTTTGTTGAACTTATCGGCAACTGGCAAAAGCCTTATGGTTGTCTGTCTATTGCATAAGATGCAAGCGCCCAATAATTGCTTTACTTTATCGCTATGCGATAGCAATAGTTGCAAGAGCAAGTGTTGGCGAGACGACCACGTGACGACACATTGATATAGATCAAGATGATGGAGATCATGGTGTCATGCCGGTAACGATATAGATCATGACAGTACTTTGGAGATGGAGATCAAAGAAGCAAGATGATGATGGCCATATCATGTCACATATTTTGATTGCATATGATGTTTATCTTTTATACATCTTATTTTGCTTAGTTTGACGGTAGCATTTTAAGATGATCTCTCACTAATTATCAAGAAGTGTTCTCCCTGAGTATGCACCGTTGCGAAAGTTCTTCATGCTGAGACACCACGTGATGATCGGGTGTGATAGGCTCTACGTTCAAATACAACGGGTGCAAAACATTTGCACACGCGGAATACTCAGGTTATACTTGACGAGCCAAGCATATACAGATATGGCCTCGGAACACGGAGACCGAAAGGTCGAGCGTGAATCATATAGTAGATATGATCAACATAGTGATGTTCACCAATGAAACTACTCCATCTCACGTGATGATCGGACATGGTTTAGTTGATTTGGATCACGTGATCACTTAGAGGATTAGAGGGATGTCCATCTAAGTGGGAGTTCTTAAGTAATATGATTAAATTGAACTTAAATTTATCGTGAACTTAGTCCTGGTAGTATTTTGCAAATTATGTTGTAGATCAATAGCTCGCGTTGTTGCTTCCCTGTGTTTATTTTGATATGTTCCTAGAGAAATTGTGTTGAAAGATGTTAGTAGCAATGATGCGGATTGGATCCGTGATCTGAGGTTTATCCTCATTGCTGCATAGAAAAATTATGTCCTTGATGCACCGTTAGGTGACAGACCTATTGCAGGAGCAGATGCAGATGTTATGAATGTTTGGCTAGCTCAATATGATGACTACTTGATAGTTTAGTGCACCATACTTAATGGCTTAGAATCGGGACTTCAAAGACGTTTTGAACATCATGGACCATATGAGATGTTCCAGGAGTTGAAGTTAATATTTCAAGCAAATACCCGAGTTGAGAGATATGAAGTCTCCAACAAGTTCTATAGCTAAAAGATGGAGGAGAATCGCTCAACTAGTGAGCATGTGCTCAGATTGTCTGGGTACTACAATCGCTTGAATCAAGTGGGAGTTAATCTTCCAGATAAGATAGTGATTGACAGAATTCTCTAGTCACCATCACCAAGTTAGTAGAACTTCGTGATGAACTATAATATGCAAGGGATAACGGAAACAACTCCCAAGCTCTTCGTGATGCTGAAATCAACGAAGGTAGAAATCAAGAAAACATCAAGTGTTGATGGTTGACAAGACCACTAGTTTCAAGAAAAGGGCAAAGAGAAGTAGGGGAACTTCAAGAAGAACGGCAAGCAAGTTGCTGCTCAAGTGAAGAAGCCCAAGTCTGATCCTAAGCCTGAGACTAAGTGCTTCTACTGCAAAGGGACTGGTCACTGGAAGCGGAACTACCCCAAGTGATTGGCGGATAAGAAGGATGGCAAAGTGAACATAAGTATATTTGATATACATTTTATTGATGTGTAATTTACTAGTGTTTATAGCAAACCCTCAGTATTTGATACTAGTTCAGTTCCTAAGATTAGTAACTCGAAACAGGAGTTGCAGAATAAACAGAGACTAGTTAAGGGTGAAGTGACGATGTGTGTTGGAAGTGGTTCCAAGATTGATATGATCATCATCGCACACTCCCTATACTTTTGGGATTAGTGTTGAACCTAAATAAGTGTTATTTGGTGTTTGCGTTGAGCATGAATATGATTTGATCATGTTTATTGTAATACGGTTATTCATTTAAGTAAAAGAATAAATTGTTGTTCTGTTTACATGAATAAAACCTTATATGGTTACACACCCAATGAAAATAGTTCATTGGATCTCGATCTTAGTGATACACATATTCATAATATTGAAACCAAAAGATGCGAAGTTAATAATGATAGTGCAACTTATTTGTGGCACTGCCGTTTAGGTCATATTGGTGTAAAGCGCATGAAGAAACTCCATGCTGATGGGCTTTTGGAATCACTTGATTATGAATCAGTTGATGCTTGCGAACCATGCCTCATGGGCAAGATGACTAAGACTCTGTTCTTCGGAACAATGGAGCGAGCAAAAGATTTGTTGGAAATCATACATACTGATGTATGTGGTCCGATGAATATTGAGGCTCACGACAGGTATCATTATTTTCTGATCTTCACAGATGATTTGAGCAGATATGAGTATATCTACTTAATGAAACATAAGTCTGAAACATTTGAAAAGTTCAAAGAATTTCAAAGTGAAGTGAAAAATCATCGTGACAAGAAAATAAAGTTTCTACGATCTGATCGCGGAGACAAATATTTGAGTTACGAGTTTGGTCTTCAATTAAAACAATGTGGAATAGTTTCACAAACTCATGCCACATCGAACACCACAGCATAATGGTGTGTCCGAACATCATAACTGTACTTTATTGGATATAGTGCAATCTATGATGTATCTTACCGATCTACCACTATCGTTTTGGGGTTATGCATTAGAGACAGCTGCATTCACGTTAAATAGGGCACCATCTAAATCCGTTGAGACGACACCGTGTGAACTATGGTTTGGCAAGAAACCTAAGCTGTCGTTTCTTAAAGTTTGGACTTGCGATGCTTATTTGAAAAAGTTTCATCTCGATAAGCTCAAACTCAAATCGGAGAAATATGTCTTCATAGGATACCCAAAGGAGACAGTTGGGTACACCTTCTATCACAGATCCAAAGGCAAGACATTTGTTGCTAAGAATGGATCCTTTCCAGAGAAGGAGTTTCTCTCGAAAGAAGTGAATGGGAGGAAAGTAGAAAACTTGATAAGGTAATTGTACCTTCTCCCTTATTGGAAAATAGTTCATCACAGAAATCTGTTCCTGTGACTACTACACCAATTAGTGAGGAAGCTAATGATGATGATCATGTAACTTCAGATCAAGTTACTACCGAATCTCGTAGGTAAACCAGAGTGAGATCCGCACCAGAGTGGTACGGTAATCCAGTTCTGAAAGTCATGCTGCTAGATCATGATGAACCTACGAACTACGAAGAAGCGATGGTGAGCCCAGATTCCGCAAAGTGGCTTGAAGCCATGAAATCTGAGATGGGATTCATGTATGAAAACAAAGTATGGACTTTGGTTGACTTGCCCGATGATCGGCAAGCCATAGAAAATAAATGGATCTTCAAGAGGAAGACGGACGTTGATAGTAGTGTTACTATCTACAAAGCTAGAATTGTCGCAAAAGGTTTTCGACAAGTTCAAAGTGTTGACTACGATGAGAGTTTCTCACTCGTATCTATGCTTAAGTCTGTCCGAATCATGTTAGTAATTGCCGCATTTTATGAAATCTGGCAAATGGATAAACAAAACTGCATTCCTTAATGGATTTATTAAAGAAGAGTTGTATATGATGCAACAGAAGGTTTTGTCAATCCGAAAGGTGCTAACAAAATGTGCAAGCTCCAGCGATCCATCTGAGGACTGGTGCAAGCATCTCGGAGTTGGAATATACGCTTTGATGAGTTGATCAAAGCATATTGTTTTATACAGACTTGCGGTGAAGCCTGTATTTACAAGAAAGTGAGTGGGAGCACTACAACATTTCTGATAAGTATATGTGAATGACATATTGTTGATCGAAAATAATGTAGAATTATTCTGTAAAGCATAAAGGAGTGTTTGAAAGGAGCTTTTCAAAGAAAGACTTCGGTGAAGCTGCTTACATATTGAGCTTCAAGATCTATAGAGATAGATCAAGACGCTTGATAAGTTTTTTCAATGAGTACATACCTTGACAAGATTTTGAAGTAGTTCAAAATGGAGCAGTCAAAGAAAGAGTTCTTGCCTGTATTACAAGGTGTGAAGTTGAGTAAGACTCAAAGCCCGACAACGGCAGAAGATAGAAAGAGAATGAAAGTCATTCCCTATGCCTTGGCCATAGGTTCTATAAAGTATGTCATGCTGTATACCAGATCTATTGTATACCCTGCATTGATTTGGCAAGGGAGTACAATAGTGATCTAGGAGTAGATCACTGGACAGCGGTCAGAATTATCCTTAGTGAAATAAGGATATGTTTCTCGATTATGGACGTGACAAAAAGGTTCGTCGTAAAGGGTTACGTCGATGCAAGTTTTTGACACTGATCCAGATGAATCTAAAGTCTCAATCTGGATATATATTGAAAGTGGGAGCAATTAGCTAGAGTAGCTTCATACAGAGCATTGTTGACATAGAAATTTGCAAAATACATGTGGATCTGAATGTGGCAGACCCGTTGACTAAGATTCTCTCACAAGCAAAACATGATCACACCTTAGTATTCTTTGGGTGTTAATCACATAGCGATGTGAACTAGATTACTGAATCTAGTAAACCCTTTGGGTGTTGGTCACATGGCGATGTGAACTATGGGTGTTAATCACATGATGATGTGAACTATCGATGTTAATCACATGGTGATGTGATCTAGATTATTGACTCTAGTGCAAGTGGGAGACTGAAGGAAATATGCCCTAGAGGCAATAATAAAGTTATTATTTATTTCCTTATATCATGATAAATGTTTATTATTCATGCTAGAATTGTATTAACCGGAAACATAATACATGTGTGAATACATAGACAAATAGAGTGTCACTAGTATGCCTCTACTTGACTAGCTCGTTAATCAAAGATGGTTATGTTTCCTAACCATGAACAAAGAGTTGTTATTTGATTAACGAGGTCACATCATTAGTTGAATGATCTGATTGACATGACCCATTCCATTAGCTTAGCACCCGATCGTTTAGTATGTTGCTATTGCTTTCTTCATGACTTATACATGTTCCTATGACTATGAGATTATGCAACTCCCGTTTGCCGGAGGAACACTTTGGGTGCTACCAAACGTCACAACGTAAATGGGTGATTATAAAGGAGCATTACAGGTGTCTCCAAAGGTAGATGTTGGGTTGGCATATTTCGAGATTAGGATTTGTCACTCCGATTGTCGGAGAGGTATCTCTGGGCCCTCTCGGTAATGCACATCACCTAAGCCTTGCAAGCATTGCAACTAATATGTTAGTTGTGAGATGATGTATTACGGAACGAGTAAAGAGACTTGCCGGTAACGAGATTGAACTAGGTATTGGGATACCGACGATCGAATCTCGGGCAAGTAACATACCGATGACAAAGGGAACAACGTATCTTGTTATGCGGTCTGACCGATAAAGATCTTCGTAGAATATGTAGGAACCAATATGGGCATCCAGGTCCCGCTATTGGTTATTGACTGGAGACGTGTCTCGGTCATGTCTACATTGTTCTTGAACCGTAGGGTCCGCACGCTTAAGGTTTCGATGATAGTTATATTATGAGTTTATGAGTTTTGATGTACCGAAGGAGTTCGGAGTCCCGGATGAGATCGGGGACATGACGAGGAGTCTCGAAATGGTCAAGACGTAAAGATCTATATATTGGACGACTATATTCGGACATCGGAAAGGTTCCGAGTGATTCGGGTATTTTTCGGAGTACCGGGTAGTTACGGGAGAAGTAATGGGCCTTGATGGGATTTAGTGGGAAGAGGAAAAAGGCTGTTGCGCCCCCCTCCCCTCTAGTCCGAATTGGACTAGGGAAAAGGGGGCCGGCCACCTTTCCTACTCCTCCACTTCCTTCTCCCTTCCTCCCCTCTTGATGGACTCCTACTAGGACTTGGAGTCCTAGTAGGACTCCCATCCTGGCCGCACCAATAGCCTTGGCCGGCCTCCTCCTCCTCCATCCTTTATATACTGAGGCAGGGGGCACCCCATAGACACACAAGTTAATCCTTGAGATCGTTCCTTAGCCATGTGCGGTGCTCCCTGCCACCAAATTCCACCTCGATCATATCGTTGTAGTGCTTAGGCGAAGCCCTACGTCGGTAGTACATCAAGATCGTCACCATGCCGTCGTGCTGACGGAACTCCTCCTCGAAGCTTTGCTGGATCGGAGCCCGGGGATCGTCATCGAGCTGAACGTGTGCTAAGAACTCGGAGGTGCCGGAGTAACGGTGCTTGGATCGGTCGGATCGGGAAGAAGACGTACGACTACTTCCTCTACGTTGTGTCAACGCTTCCGTTGCGATCTACAAGGGTACGTAGATCAGACTCTCCCCCTCGTTGCTATGCATCACCATGATCTTGCGTGTGCGTAGGAAATTTTTTGAAATTACTACGTTCCCCAACAGGTGCGCCCCCTCTAGGTTTCCCACCCCTAGGGGGCGGCAGCCCTAGATGGGAAAAAAGGGGGGCGGCCAAGAGGGGGAAAGGGGGGCGCGCCCTAGGGTGGGCCTTAGGCCCATCTGTGCCTAGGGTTTCCCCCTTCTCCTCCTAGCTGCGCCCTGGGCCTTGTGGGAGGCGCACCAGCCCACTCAGGGGCTGGTCCCTTACCACTCTTAGCCCATGCAAGCCTCCGGGGCTGGTGGCCCCACTTGGTGGACCCCCGGGACCCTCCCGGTGGTCCCGGTACGTTACCGATAAAACCCGAAACTTTTTCCGGTGACCAAAACAGGACTTCCCATATATAAATCTTTACCTCCGGACCATTCCGGAACTCCTCGTGATGTCCGGGATCTCATCCGGGACTCGGAACAACATTCGGTAACCACATACAAACTTCCTTTATAACCCTAGTGTCATCGAACCTTAAGTGTGTAGACCCTACGGGTTCGGGAACCATGCAGACATGACCGAGACGTTCTCCGGTCAATAACCAACAGCGGGATCTGGATACCCATGTTGCCTCCCACATGCTCCACGATGATCTCATCGGATGAACCACGATGTCAAGGACTTAATCAATCCCGTATACAATTCCCTTTGTCTATCGGTACGATACTTGCCCGAGATTCGATCGTCGGTATCCCGATACCTTGTTCAATCTCGTTACCGGCAAATCTCTTTACTCATTCCGTAACACATCATCCCGTGATCAACTCCTTGATCACATTGTGCACATTATGATGATGTCCTACAGAGTGGGCCCAGAGATACCTCTCCGTCACACGGAGTGACAAATCCCAGTCTCAATTCATGCGAACCCAACAGACACTTTCGGAGATACCCGTAGTGCACCTTTATAGTCACCCAGTTACGTTGTGAGTTTGGCACACCCAAAGCACTCCTACGGTATCCGGGAGTTACACAATCTCATGGTCTAAGGAAATGATACTTGACATTAGAAAAGCTTTAGCATACGAACTACATGATCTTGTGCTAGGCTTAGGATTGGGTCTTGTCCATCACATCATTCTCCTAATGATGTGATCCCGTTATCAACGACATCCAATGTCCATGGTCAGGAAACCGTAACCATCTATTGATCAACGAGCTAGTCAACTAGAGGCTTACTAGGGACATGGTGTTGTCTATGTATCCACACATGTATCTGAGTTTCCTATCAATACAATTCTAGCATGGATAATAAACGATTATCATGAACCAGGAAATATAATAATAATCAATTTATTATTGCCTCTAGGGCATATTTCCAACAGGGTGCTGAAGGAAATATGCCCTAGAGGCAATAATAAAGTTATTATTTATTTCCTTATATCATGATAAATGTTTATTATTCATGCTAGAATTGTATTAACTGGAAACATAATACATGTGTGAATACATAGACAAACACAGTGTCACTAGTATGCCTCTACTTCACTAGCTCGTTAATAAAAGATGGCTATGTTTCCTAACCATGGACAAAGAGTTGTTATTTGATTAACGGGATCACATCATTAGTTGAATGATCTGATTGACATGACCCATTCCATTAGCTTAGCACCCGATCGTTTAGTATGTTGCTATTGCTTTCTTCATGACTTATACATGTTCCTATGACTATGAGATTATGTAACTCCCGTGTGCCGGAGGAACACTTTGTGTGCAACCAAACGTCACAACGTAACTGGGTGATTATAAAGGTGCTCTACAGGTGTCTCCAAAGGTACATGTTGGGTTGACGTATTTCGAGATTAGGATTTGTCACTCCGATCGTCGGAGAGGTATCTCAGGGCCCTCTCGGTAATGCACATCACTTAAGCCTTGTAAGCATTGCAACTAATGAGTTAGTTGCGGGATGATGTATTACGGAACGAGTAAAGAGACTTGCCGGTAATGAGATTGAACTAGGTATTGGATACCGATGATCGAATCTCGGGCAAGTAACATACCGATGACAAAGGGAACAACGTATGTTGTTATGCGGTCTGACCGATAAAGATCTTCGTAGAATATGTAGGAGCCAATATGGGCATCCAGGTCCCGCTATTGGTTATTGACCGTAGACGTGTCTCGGTCATGTCTACATTGTTCTCGAACCCGTAGGGTCCGCACGCTTAAGGTTTTGATGATAGTTATATTATGAGTTTATACGTTTTGATGTACCGAAGGTTGTTCGGAGTCCCGGATGAGGTCACGGACATGACGAGGAGTCTCGAAATGGTCGAGACATAAAGATTGATATATTGGAAGCCTATGTTTGGATATCGGAAGTGTTCCGGGTGAAATCGGGATTTTACCGGAGTACCGGAACCCCCCGGGAGCTATACAGGCCTTAGTGGGCCTTAGTGGAAGAAGAGCAGAGGCGGCCAGGGCTGGGCCACGCGCCCCTCCCCCCTAGTCCGAATAGGACAAGGAGAGAGGGGGCCGGCGCCCCCCTCCTTCTCTCTCTCTCTTTTCCACCTCGCGAATCCTATTCCAACTAGGATTGGGGGAGAAGTCCTACTCCCGGAGGGAGTAGGACTCCTCCTGGCGCGCCCTATGATGGCCGGCCGGCCTCCCCCTCTTGAACCTTTATATACGGAGGTAGGGGCACCCAGAGACACACAAGTTGATCCACGTGATCATATTCTTAGCCGTGTGCGGCGCCCCCTTCCACCATAGTCCTCGATAATATTGTAGCGGTGCTTAGGCGAAGCCCTGCGACGGTAGTACATCAAGATCGTCACCACGCCGTCGTGCTGACGGAACTCTTCCCCGACACTTTGCTGGATCGGAGTCCGGGGATCGTCATCGAGCTGAACGTGTGCTAGAACTCGGAGGTGCCGTAGTTTCGGTGCTTGATCGGTCGGGCCGTGGAGACGTACAACTACATCAACCAAACACTTCCGTTGTCGATCTACAAGGGTACGTAGATCACACTCTCCCCTCTCGTTGCTATGCATCACCATGATCTTGCATGTGCGTAGGAATTTTTTTTAAAATTACTACGTTCCCCAACAGGTGCGTCACTTAGCGGTGCTTCTAGGACATAATCTTTCTTGGCAGCTATGAGGATGATCCTCAGGTTCCGGACCCAGTCCGTATAGTTGCTGCCATCATCTTTCAGCTTGGTTTTCTCTAGGAACGCGTTGAAGTTGAGGGCAACATTAGCGTGGGCCATTGGATCTACAAGACATAGTGTAAAGATTTTAGACTAAGTTCATGATAATTAAGTTCATCTAATCAAATTATTCAATGAACTCCCACTTAGATAGACATCCCTCTAGTCATCTAAGTGAAACATGATCCGAGTCAACTAGGCCGTGTCCGATCATCACGTGAGACGGACTAGTCAACATCGATGAACATCTTCATGTTGATCGTATCTTCTATACGACTCATGCTCGACCTTTCGGTCTTCCGTGTTCCAAGGCCATGTCTGTACATGCTAGGCTCGTCAAGTCAACCTAAGTGTATTGCTTGTGTAAATCTGGCTTACACCCGTTGTATTCGAACGTTAGAATCTATCACACCCGATCATCACGTGGTGCTTCGAAACAACGAACCTTCACAACGGTGCACAGTTAGGGGGAACACTTTCTTGAAATTATTACGAGGGATCATCTTATTTAAGCTACTGTCGTTCTAAGCAAATAAGATGCAAAACATGATAAACATCACATGCAATCAAATAGTGACATGATATGGCCAATACCATTTGCTCCTTTTGATCTCCATCTTCGGGGCTTCATGATCATCGTTGTCACCGGCATGACACCATGATCTCCATCATCGTGTCTTCTTGAAGTTGTCTCGTCATCTATTACTTCTACTACTATGGCTAACGCTTTAGCAATAAAGTAAAGTAATTACATGATGTTTATGTTGACACGCAGGTCATAGATAAATTAAGACAACTCCTATGGCACCTGTCGGTTGTCTTACTCATCGACATGAAAGTCGTGATTCCTATTACAAGAACATGATCAATCTCATACATCACATATATCATTCATCACATCCTTTTGGCCATATCACATCACATGGCACATGCTGCAAAAACAAGTTAGACGTCCTCTAATTGTTGTTGCAAGTTTTTACGTGGCTGCTATAGGTTTCTAGCAAGAACGTTTCTTACCTACGCCAAAACCACAATGTGATATGCCAATTTCTATTTACCCTTCATAAGGACCCTTTTCATCGAATCCGATCCGACTAAAGTGGGAGAGACAGACACCCGCTAGCCACCTTATGCAACTAGTGCATGTCAATCGGTGGAACCAGTCTCACGTAAGCGTACGTGTAAGGTCGGTCCGGTCCGCTTCATCCCACGATGCCGCCGAATCAAGATAAGACTAGTAACGGCAAGCAAATTGACAATATCCACGCCCACAACTGCTTTGTGTTCTACTCGTGCATAGAAACTACGCATAGACCTAGCTCATGATGCCACTGTTGGGGAACGTAGCAGAATTTTAAAATTTTCTACGCATCACCAAGATCAATCTATGGAGTCATCTAGCAACGAGGGATAAGGGAGTGCATCTACATACCCTTGTAGATCGCGCGCGGAAGCGTTCAAGAGAACGGGGTTGATGGAGTCGTACTCGTCGTGATCCAAATCACCGATGACCTAGCGCCGAACGGACGGCACCTCCGCGTTCAACACACGTACGGTTGGGAAGACGTCTCCTCCAACTTCATCCAGCAAGGGGGAAGGAGAAGTTGATGAAGATCCAGCAGCATGACGGCGTGGTGGTGGAAGCAACGGTGATCTCGACAGGGCTTCGCCAAGCTCGGGGAGAGGGAGGAGTGTCACGGGAGGGAGAGGGAGGCGCCATGGGCTAGGGTGCGGCTGCCCTCCCTCCCCCCCCCCTCCACTATATATAGGACCCTAGGGGGCGACGGCCCTAGGAGATGCAATATCCAAGGGGGGTAGCGGCCAAGGGGGGTGGAGTGCCCCCCAAGCCAAGTGGGGCGCCCCCACCCCTAGGGTTTCCAACCCTAGGCGCAGGGGAGGCCCATCGGGGGGGGCACCAGCCCACTAGGGGCTGGTTCCCCTCCCACTTCAGCCCATGGGGCCCTCCGGGATAGGTGGCCCCACCCGGTGGACCCCCGGGACCCTTCTGGTGGTCCCGGTACAATACCGATTACCCCCGAAACTTTCCCGATGGCCGAAACTTAACTTCCTATATATAAATCTTCACCCCCGGACCATTCCGAAACTCCTCATGACGTCCGGGATCTCATCCGGGACTCCGAACAACTTTCGGGTTACAGTATACTAATATCTCAACAACCCTAGCGTCACCGAACCTTAAGTGTGTAGACCCTACGGGTTCGGGAGACATGCAGACATGACTGAGACGACTCTCCGGTCAATAACCAACAGCGGGATCTGGATACCCATGTTGGCTCCCACATGCTCCTCGATGATCTCATCGGATGAACCACGATATCGAGGATTCAATCAATCCCGTATACAATTCCCTTTGTCAATCGGTACGTTACTTGTCCGAGACTCGATCGTCGGTATCCCAATACCTCGTTCAATCTCGTTACCGGCAAGTCACTTTACTCATACCGTAATGCATGATCCCGTGATCAACCACTTGGTCACATTGAGCTCATTATGATGATGCATTACCGAGTGGGCCCAGAGATACCTCTCCGTCATACGGAGTGATAAATCCCAGTCTCGATTCGTGCCAACCCAACAGACACTTTCGGAGATTCTCGTAGTGCACCTTTATAGTCACCCATTTACGTTGTGACGTTTGGTACACCCAAAGCACTCCTACGGTATCCGGGAGTTGCACAATCTCATGGTCTAAGGAAATGATACTTGACATTCGGAAAAGCTATAGCAAACGAACTACACGATCTTTGAGCTATGCTTAGGATTGGGTCTTGTCCATCACATCATTCTCCTAATGATGTGATCCCGTTATCAATGACATCTAATGTCCATAGTCAGGAAACCATGACTATCTTTTGATCAACGAGCTAGTCAACTAGAGGCTCACTAGGGACGTGTTGTGGTCTATGTATTCACACATGTATTATGATTTCTGGATAACACAATTATAGTATGAACAATAGACAATTATCATGAACAAAGAAATATAATAATAAACATTTTATTATTGCCTCTAGGGCATATTTCCAACAGATTGATAATGACATAAATTACAATTAGGAAAAACTAAATGCTCACGGGTGCACCCCTACTGGTGGTTTTTTGGACTATGGATAAATGATCTCAACTTCTTGCAGCAGTCTGGCATAGACATATGAGGCATCCATGTCAGGTTTGAATGACTTTCGACACGGTTTGCACGTTGCGACACATCCAACCATTTACGGTCCCTTCTCATCGAGAAAACTCCAGAAAATACAAAGCTTGTCAAAAATCCAAACAACATGGCATGATTTCTTGAATTGGTCATAGAACCTGATGGAAGGAATTAGGTCCATTCAACGGATGTCGAAAAACAACGTGCTTTCAGACGGATCCTTCTGTTCTCTACCCAAAGGTCCTTCGTTGAACATGGTCTATTTTTAGACATGCTTAAAATGAACCAAACTTTTATAGGGAGGTGGGCATGCCCATTTTAAGCGTTCATGCCTGGTTTGAACTACTTTCTACACCGTATGCAAGTTGTGACACATCCGGCCATTTATTGGTCTTTTTTAACTGAGTAAACTCAAGAAAATGCAAAACTTGTTGATAACTCAAACAACTTGGCATGGTGCATTGAATTGGTCACACGAGGCCATGAAAAAAATGAGGACATTTAAGGGATGTCGAGAAACTAGGTGCTCTCAAACAGACCCTTTACTTGAAAACTCTTCGTTAAGCATGGTGTTATTCTAAAAACCTCAGCACTGACCCCAAATTTTTGCAAGCACGTGGGCATGCACATGCTAGGCATACATGCCTGATTTGAATGATTTTCGACACCGTATACACGTTACGACATGCCCGGCGATTTATCAGCCTTTTTCACCAGAAAAACTACAGAATATACAAAACTTGTCAAAAACCCAAACTACTTGGCTTGGTGCCGTGTATTGGCCATACAAGGATTTGAAAAAAATGGTGCCATTTGATGGATATTTGAAAAGAATGTGTTCTCGAACGGAGCCTTCTGATGGATATTTGGATGCACTGCATTGAAAATGGTGTTTTTGGACATCATTGAAAATGACCTTAACTTTTACAACTAGGTAGTCACCCATGGTAGGCATCCATGCATGGTGTGAACGAATGCCGACACATTATGCAAGTTGCGACACGTCCAATTATTTATCGACCTTTTTTCACCAAGAAAACTCCAGAAAATGTAAAACTCGTTGAAAACCCAAACAATTTGGCGTGATGCCTTGAATTGGTCATAAAAATCCACGAATTATTTTTTGGGGCCATTACAAGGATGCCTAGAAACAATGTACTCTTAGACAAAGTCTTCTGGCACATCCTATGAATGGCGCTGTCTAATTGACGCTACTCCCCGAATGTACGGAATTTCATCACTCTTTATAAAATGTTTTAGAATTACAAAATTTGTTCGTGTTTTCATAAAAGTTCAGCATCCCAAAATTTTCTCATGTGAACATTTTTTTTTCATAATTTCTATTTTCTCCTATTTTTATAAATGAGTTCGGAATTTCAAAACGTGCTCTAGTTTTTCAAATATTATTCGTGTTTTCAAAAAAAGTGTTCTCTTATCAAATATTGTTCACAGATTCAGAACATGTTCCTGTATTAGAAAAAGTTCGTGGATTTCAGAAAATGTCTGTCCTCTCAAATTTTGTTTTATAATTTCAGAAATTGTTTCTGTTTTAAACTTTTGTTTACATAACCTAAAAAATATTTGGTATTTAAAAGTATTCAAAAAAAATCAGTGAAATGCAGAATTTTGTAAACGTTGTCTTGAAACAAAAAACTCTGCTTCTGAACGTGTACATAAGACGCCTGCGCTGCCTTAAGACCACATGGAGCTGATCTATCTAGTGGCTAGCAGCTCTTGTTCAAAAAAAATAGTGGCTAGCAGCTCCAATTTACTACTCGATGGTTGCGAGTTTGAATCTACTCGCTGCGCGTCCCAGTTTTATTTGAATTTTGCGCCTCCATATGTCGGTTCATGTTAGTGGGCCGGCCCAGTAGTGGGTCCTCTCCAGATGTATGGCGTACAAGTCCTCGTGAATAATCCACCGTACATAGGGGAGTGGGTATGAATTGTGAAATGCCCATATTACCCTTTATATGTTTTGTAAAGAGGTTGTAACAAAGCGGGACTACTTTGGTATAACCTCCTAAACACATCAATAGAGGAGATCTTTCCATACCCCTCCATAAAAGCTGAAGAGCTGGAGACAGGGCCGTTGATGGAAGGGGCCGAGGTGGGCGACCACCCAGGGCCCCCAAATATTTGGGGCCCCCCTAGTCACTAAGTATTAATCTACTAGCTGTAGGTTTAAAATCAGGAAAAATAAAGCTCATGAGCCCATTCGCCCAAATCAGCACGTATAACAGGCCTCGTTTTTAATTGATCGTTTTTCTGCCATAGTGCATCCATTGCTAATAGGCCCCAACAACGCCCGTTGGTTTTGCTTCCTCCGACCGCCCACCAGAGACTACGGTGCCAGATCTACCTGAATGCCTGCCTGCTTCGGCGTCCGTCGATCGCCCACGGCCTGTCAATTACGAGCGCCATCACCTCTGGTCTTCCACTATCAGGTAATAAGTTCATTTGTTTTGATTAGATTAGGTGGGAAGTGCCGAATGAGGCTAGGATTAGGACACAATTAAGTTTGAACTCAGTAGTTCTTGATTTTTTTGGTTGTTGGAAAATCATCATATATGTATTGTGTGATTATTTAGTTTGACCCTATTGTAAATTTAGGGTCCTATTTTGATTTTCGCCCCAGCCCCCGGAGCCCCAAATTTCTGGAAACGGCCACATCTGCTGTCTACTATATC
Source organism: Triticum monococcum (assembly GCA_034509565.1). Taxonomy (NCBI): domain Eukaryota; kingdom Viridiplantae; phylum Streptophyta; class Magnoliopsida; order Poales; family Poaceae; genus Triticum; species Triticum monococcum. The sequence continues at coordinate 618,909,252 of CM067846.1, forward strand.
GAGCCGGTCGAACCCCAATATGCTGGGCCACGCACGTACGAGTAGTTGTCACGGCCGGCCCAATCATAGGGAGTACACCCGAGGAAGCCCAGCTTTTTACAGAAAATCGTCCCTTCTTTTTTTGCCAATGAGTCAAGTACATTGATAGTGCTAGAACTTGATGCAAACGATCATTTTTTGTGATAAAAGTTGTGGTATACATCAAAGTGATGCAAAAACTTGGTTTTGACGTTTAAATACAGTGCTTATCTCGTTTTGCATACGAAAGCAGCGCTGACTAGCACATGGGCCCGCTGTCAGCCACAGGACCCGAGACGGGGTGTGTGACTTGTTTTTTTTTTTCAGAAACACCCTTGAAATATATATCTTTTTCACGAAAAAAACCTGTTGGCGTGGGAGGTGTCAACTTTTCACCTCTATGACCAGAGGGTCCCACCTGTTAGGTGTGAGCGGAAATTAAACAAAATATGCGACCTACAGGTCTTGAACCCTCACCTAGTGGTTGGTAGCAAGCCAGCTGTACCACTACAACAGTCACGTTGCCTTGCTTGCAATGGATAACAACCGTATATCAGCACATCATGTGGAATTTAAACGGGCTACAGATACTGCGGCCCATTTTACACCAGTTCAATTTTTTCCTTTATTGTAGAAAGTATGTAAATTATAATCTCAGTACCAAAATAAATTTTAAATATTTCTGTGCATAAGTATTGTACATACGAACGAAATAACTTATTTTTAAAAATTGTTCACTTATTATTTCGAAAATAATCATATATTGAAAATAATATTTGTGACTTACACAAAGATTGTATGATTTAAAAGAATGATTAAGATGTTTTTAGAATTACAATTCAAAATATTATTTTAGTTATACAAACATTTCAATCATTCGCACGTTTGTATAGTTCAATGTTTGTATAATTGAAGATATTCATAATTTACTTTAAACTGTTGATATTAATATTATTTTTTAATAATTTAAATATAAGCCACGTGTGTGTGATACTTTTTATTGATTAAACATTTGTCCATATTAACTAGTTATTTTTTATATAATACACGAATGTATACTTCAGTGTGTTTTATTTAATAATCATCGTTTGTTCGTCTAATATTTATAACACACAAATATTTTAACATAACGTTTTAGGGAAAAAAAGAAACAAACCGGTGAAAATTGCGCTGCAATATCGGCAGCCATTTTTGCATCCCTCTTAAGTAAATATAAGGTCCCTATCCAAATGCAACATAGTAGCGTGATTGGTGCAGTGACTAGCCGGCTTGCATTCTAGGTGCTGATCGTGGGTTCTATACCGTGCGGCTTCAAATTTTGTTAACACTCTCTCCCGACACGCGGGACCCACTGGTCTTAGAGGTAAAAAAAATAAATCCCATGTCAACAGTTGTTTTTTTGTGAAAAAATATATTTTGAGGGTGTTTCTGAAAAGAACAAGTGACACACCAGTGATTGACAGGAGGCCCCACGCGCCTAGTCAGCGTCAATTCCATATACAAGCGAGACAAGCACTGTATTTGCACGACAAAGCCAAGTTTTTGCACCACTTTGATGTATGCCACAACTTGTAGCACTAAAGTGACCGTGTACGTCAAGTTCTAGCACCATCACTGTAATTGACTCTTTGCGAATCTTGTTGTCATTTTACTGCCGTGGCTGGCGCTAATTGCAGCATGACATATACAGCAGTGATGCACGCAGAAAATCTTGATTCAGAATTCATCGATTAGGAAGGAGAGCAATCTCCGGATGCAATCACGGGCAGATCGACACCCACACGCCAGCGCACTGCGCAGGCGTAGCCCTATATAACGCGCCACCCAAAATGAAACGCACATCACTATCACGACTCATCAAGACGATAAATCCTCTGTCGAGCGTAACAGTCATTCCCATGGCGCCGCCCGCAAGATCATCGGCGCCTTTGTTCCTCCTCCTCGTTGTTCTCCTCGTCGCCGCACGGCGCTCCGCCGGTGATGACGACTTCTCTCCACGTACGTACCCATGTCGTTTTCTCGATCGCACATGCATATACTTTACATCTAGATCGTACGTCTGACCGATGTTGATCTGATTTGGCGGCGGCTCGGTGATTTGTATGCAGCGCAGGTGCAGCCGTTGGACCCCAAGTGCCAGGAGATGACGGAGATGTGCACCCCGGCGACGTGCACCAAGCTCTGCCTCAGCATAGGGCTGGGTAAAGACGCCGACGGCGGGTTCTGCACCTTCCATGGCATGCAGTTCTACTGCTGCTGCCCCATACCCGCCCCCGTCCCGCCGCCCTCAAGGCTCTGATTTCAAGTTTCTCAAATGATCTTGTGGCCGGATTCCAGTGCTATCAGGAATTCAGGATGATAGCGGGATCTTGGGTTGATCTGAGCAAGGAATGTTTGTGTCGATCCGTGTGATCACCTACCCTGAGTCAATAATTGAAATTATTAAACATATATGATTCCTGTTACATTCTCTGTCATTAAAGATGTAGGATTCAGTTTGAAAGGGCCAGCTATACAACTTGTTAGAAACTTGTGAGAAAAATGGCCTCGGTTGATTTGCTCCTCACTTCTTCTCCGTCGCCGGCAGCACACCATCGACCCGTTTTCCGCCTCTGGTCGAACGACACATCCCACCACCGACAATACCTCCACCGCCTCGCCGTCGCCACCCTAGACATCCCTCTAACCCCCTTCCACTTTCTTCCCAGACGCCGATGACGACCCAACATACAAGGACGAAACTAGAAAATAAAACTGACTGTGTCATCTCTACTGCACCGCTTCGTACTAACTGAGCTAGGATAAATCTTTCATAACTTGTTGTCAAACATAAAATATTTTTAGTATTTATGTCAGACAAAAAATTCTGAAAGATTTATCCTAAATTCTAGTTAGAAAGTTTTGCCACGCTGCAAAGGTTTGAACTTCAAGACATGTTCTATGTGAGGGAAACAAAAAAAAATGTATTTGCGCGAATCGTGATGCGGGAAATGAATGGTTAGATAAGGAGGATCTGAGTGCAGGTGCTCTATTATATGTTTTCGGTCATTCGGGTCAGTTGACCTCAGTCCCATAAAGGCAGCATTCGCATCGATCCACGCATATCAACCCTCAGACTCCCCTTGGCCGTCGACACTGGTCGTCCCCGTCTTGAGGTCACTTTTGGCTTCGCCTCGCCTGGAATGCCGCGTCGTCCCGATCTCCGCCTCGCGCCTATTCTAGTTTCAGGCCAATGCGGTTTTAAAAATATCCAAATCGGCAAATAGTAGAAGAATGTGTGCTCGAGTAATGTTAGATTTCTCTGCTGTCTTCGCCCGGCTGCGGTCGGCCTGGCCCGTGCTGGTTCCGGCTTTTCTCATGGAAACCTTAGGGCCTGCATGCGTGGGCCGACACCTCATGATCTCAGACTAGAGTTTTCCTATTTGCCGCTTATTCTGCAGACTGCCGCCGTATCGCACACATAGGAGGAATGAGTGGGCCTTTTCGTTTTGCTTTTTCTAGCCTTTTCATATTTTCTGTATGTTTTCTTTTACTGGTTTTTGTGGTTTACCATTTTTTATTTTAGTTCTTCGTTTTCTTTTTCTGCTTTTTTTGAATCGTGATTCTTTAAAGAAATGTGATGTCATAAAAATGCTCACAATTCCAGAAAATGTTCAAGAATTTGAAAAGTTATCTCACCTTAAAATTTTACTAGCAATTTCAAAAATAAATCTTGTTCTGAAAAATAGTTCATAGGTTCAAAAAATGTTTGCGTTTTTAAAATTTTCCTGGAGTTTTAAAAATATTATGGCTTAAAAAAGATCATGATTTTCAAAAAGTGTTCGTGTTCTAATTCTAATTTTTTTTTCCTTGCAAACTTTAAAAAATGTCCACGTTTGAAATTTGAGAAAATGTTGGGATCCGCCCCGGTCGTTAGCTCTTCAGGCTTTGAGCAGTACACTTGCTGAAGGGGCAGCCCAGTCGTACTCCGCTGTGCGCGTGGCGCGAAAGAAACCGGCGTGGCGCGTGCTGCTAGTTATTTTGGCCCAGCCGTGCTCCATGCCGAGGAAAAGGCTACTCTCTATAACTGAATTGAGGGAGCTCCTAACCGGCGCTCTCAGCACCGGTTTCTCGTATCAGCGCCCAAAGCCGATCCGACTGGGCCGGCCCAGCAACAATCCGCCCCGGTCGTTAGCTCTTCAGGCTTTGAGCAGTACGCTTGCTGAAGGGGCAGCCCAGTCGTACTCCGCTGTGCGCGTGGCGCGTGCTCCTAGTTATTTTGGCCCAGTCGTGCTCCATGCCGAGGAAAAGCCTACTCTCTATAACTGAATTGAGGGAGCTCCTAACCGGCGCTCTCAGCGCCGGTTTCTCGTATCAGCGCCCGAAGCCGATCCAACTGGGCCGGCCCAGCAACAATCCGCCCCGGTCGTTAGCTCTTCAGGCTTTGAGCAGTACACTTGCTGAAGGGGCAGCCCAGTCGTACTCCGTTGTGCGCGTGGCGCGAAAGAAACCGGCGTGGCGCGTGCTGCTAGTTATTTTGGCCCAGCCGTGCTCCATGCCGAGGAAAAGCCTACTCTCTATAACTGAATTGAGGGAGCTCCTAACCGGCGCTCTCAGCGCCGGTTTCTCGTATCAGCGCCCGAAGCCGATCCGACTGGGCCGGCCCAGCAACAATCCGCCCCGGTCGTTAGCTCTTCAGGCTTTGAGCAGTACGCTTGCTGAAGGGGCAGCCCAGTCGTACTCCGTTGTGCGCGTGGCGCGAAAGAAACCGGCGTGGCGCGTGCTGCTAGTTTTTTTGGCCCAGCCGTGCTCCATGCCGAGGAAAAGCCTACTCTCTATAACTGAATTGAGGGAGCTCCTAATCGGCGCTCTCAGCGCCGGTTTCTCGTATCAGCGCCCGAAGCCGATCCGACTGGGCCAGCCCAGCAACAATCTACAAGGGCGCGAAAAAAGCAAAAAGAAAACACCCTAAAAATTCGTGCTCAGCAAGCATCAAACTCTCGGCGTTAGAACAGCGAACAAGAACGCTAACCACCTGAGCTTCTTTGCACTACTGACCAAATACAGGCAAAGAACTTTAAGTACACTACTGTAGCGCTTTGATTTTTAATTTTTTTCAAAACATTTGGCAAAAAGTTCATAAATTACAGAACAGTTCATTTGTTTTGAAACAAATTAATCGATTTTGAAAAAACTTTCACGATTTGAGCAAAAAATCTATCGATTTTGAAATAGGTTCATCGTTTGAAAAAATAGTTCACGAATCTGGAGAAAAAGTTCACAGATTTGAAAAACGTTCATCAAAATTCAAAAAAGGTTCATCGATTTTGAAAAAAGTTCATCAAATTTTTTAAAAGTTCATCGATTTTGAAAAAAAGTTCAGCGACATTGAAAAAGTTCATCGAAATTTGAAAATAGTTCATCAAATTTGAAAAATAGTTCATCGAATTTTAAAAAAGTTTATGAATTTTAGAAAAAGTTCATCGATTTGAACAAAACGTTCATGTACTTGCGAACCAATTCATCGGACCAAGACAAAGAAAAAAAGAGAACGAAAAAATGAGAGGAGAACGAATAATAGATGAAAATATTAAAAGGTAACTAGATCCCTCCCGGCGGCCACGTGGTTACACTGGTGTTCTTTGACGGGTAGAGGTACTTGGTTCGAATCCTAGCAGCGCCTTTCTTTTGCGGATTAAGACACAAACGAAGACACGTTAGATGGGCCGGCCCAGCCTGACGCGGGGGTGTGCGCCCGTTTGCGCCCATGCCTGTAACGGGCGCAACGGGCGCCGTTTAGGGAATGCCCTGAATTGAATTGAACCGAAACATCGGCTCCGACCCCAACTTGCCGCCACCATCTACTCCGTCGGTGGTCACAGCTAGGTGTACATAACTACTCCCTCCGTTTTCAAAATAGATGACTCAACTTTCGAAATTGTAGGAGCACTCAGCGACTACCTCCCTTGGAATCTGTTCCATCAATTCTCCTCGGGATCCGAAATCACTATATTAGCTGTTTTGTATTTAGACATTTTTCCTCGCGTATTTATCATGCACTGCAATGTATGTCCGTACTAAAGTTCGCGCGTTTCTGTTCCTAGGCAGAGAAACTTCTGTCCAAACGCGAGACTGCCTACATGCACCATCTCCCCATCTTCCCAACTAGTACCAAACATTGTTAAATGTAGACAATAAATCAAGTAATCATTGAGTCCTAGAGCACTGCCTGCCCCCATTAGACGGACTATGTAATTCCAATTACCATGCAATTTATTTAATATTTCATGTTTCGTGTCTACTTGTTTGCAATACTAATATCATTTTCACTTTAGCAAATCTCTATTTATTTCCTTTTCTCTCCATCACTCTGCTACACTTCCCTTGAATTATTAAAATAAAATTGCCTGTACTCATCTGGTAGGACTTATTTGTTACACAAATTGATTTTTCTTAAACCTCAAATTAAAGGTTTGTCTGTACTGTCACATAACTAATCGACGTAACAAACTTTATCACACGCAGCTCAGATATCTCATTTCGTCCCGTGCACAACATGCATCCAGCCATTTGCTCACAACTACCATGCAAACATTAAATGACTGCATAAATTACACGCCAATTCCATGTACCATGTCCCACCATACTGACCAGCCAGCACTCCATCGCTTTACCACAATAAAAGCAGTTTCAACAATCTTTTTAGTGAGCGGGTTGTGTAGTAAGAATATGAATGATTTTCTTTAAAAACAAGCTAGTTTACCTTCCATGGAAGCCGTTTCCCGGATGTAGTGAGCCGTTTCGTGGATCGAGCTGGGGATCTGGCGACGGAATCATATCTTTTCTCCAAGATGTACAACTCCTCGGACTTGTACCAAAACAATATCTCTTGTCTGGTTAAAGAAAAGGGATAGTAGATCGTTGTGGAAGAAGAACAGTATGATTCGTTGAGAACTTTCTTCCCTCTCCTCAGATATGGCAATGCAGTCTTCCTGGGGTCGGGCTTAACTCGTGAAGGTATGTGCATGAGTGTTGAATTGATTATGGTGGCTGAACTGTACAATGCTCTAATGGGCCCCTATGAAGTTACAGTTAATGCCGATGGACAGGTACAAATTGTTCAAGCATACGCTACAGGTCGTGTATAGCTAGGGAAAACTATTTTACAATTATGTTGCACACATCCCGAGACAGTGCAGCAGCGGACATGATTTCGGTGGGTGGAGTCGCCGAGCGCTCTTAGTCCGTGTCCACTCAACTTTGTATTAATTTGGGTCATTTATTTTGAAACGGAGTGAATACATATATACCGCCGTGGGATCGACTGGTCGCGGGTGTTCACACAGGGGTTAATTGGCGCCCGTGGGATCCATCAACCAGGCGGAATGGACGGGCGGATGGGATGGATGGATGAAGCTTACCACGTCAATCGCCCAGATGACCAGATGCAACGCACGTAGCTTTAATTCAAACATCTGGTTCTGCAAATGCCATGCGCCTTCAAGAATGTGGGGGTAAGTAAGTAGGACGAGCATGAATTAACTCTTGAATGTGAACGCATGTGACTAGCTAAGAGTTTGGCCTGGCGATGGAGAGGGAGAAGACGTGGCTAGCTCTTTATAAGACCATGGTTCGGCATTACGCCAGTAGACAAGATCCAAGGTGCAGACTTAGAGCGAGGGTCAACATCTCCTACTAGATCGATGTCAGGAAATGGCCTCATGGATGCTCAAGATTTAAAGGTATGCATGTTACTTTCAATGAACCAATAATGGGGGTTTTATCATTTATGTCACTACTCAGTTTTGCCATTAGAAATCTCAACAGCTCATCTTTGCTTCATTACGAACATGCTCAAAAATGCCCTTGAACATCATTACTGTGAGCGCAAATCTCATTCCCTCAGCTCGCCCTCTATCTCACTACAATATAATGTGGGTCCCACTTGATCCTAACAACGTTCTTATTATCCTGTAAAATAATCCGCTTGCCTACTCCTGACAAGTGGGCCCCACATTTATCATTGTGAGATAGAGAGATCTGGCATGCATGTGGGTCTAGGGGTATTTTTGAGCAAACATCTAATGAAACAATAGCATTTTTAAGATATCTAATGGCATTTTTGAGCAGGCATCTTATGAAACGATGACATATTTGAGCAGTTGTAATTTCTAATGGCAAAATTGAGTAGTGACCCATAACTAGTGGCATAAACGATAAAAATCCAATAATAAAGTGGCATGGTAATTCGAGGGTTGATGGACACTCACAGTGTATATGCAGCAGAACACGAGGTTGGAGATTGACATTGGCGACGACAAGACCATGACCATCGAGATCACTCTTAGAGGGAGGCTCACTCTGTAGAGCACGGATCCACCTCGAGCTGTCGTACATGCAGAAGAAGAGGGCAGGGCGTTACCGGACAGAGCCGTCGAAGAGCAGGAGTCTCTGGACAAGAAGAATCACAAGATGCGCGGACACCTGATGGTGGTGTGCACCCTCTTCATCGCCATAGCGTTTCAGGCGGCGATGCAGCCGCCGAGCTGGATCCCCGACGACTGGTATCGGGTGTACAAGCGTGGCCCTTCACCGGCGCCGGATACCAGCACCACCACCACCACCACGTACGCGCAAGCTCGTCGTGCGAGGGACTACATGTTGCTCAGCGCGGTGAATTTCGCAATACCGGTGGTGCTGGTGTCGGTGTTGTTGCTGAAGAGAATCCCAGCGACCCATTTGATACAAACGGTGATGCAACAGCTGCCGATCCTCTGCTTCACAGTCGCCTGGGCCTTTGTCGTTGGCAGCGCGAGCGATCCGGGCTATACATGGTACTTTTATCTCACCATTTTAATTTACGGCGCATGTACGGCTCTTCATTTGTTGGCCCTGCGGGGACGCGATCTTCGACTCCGTCGGCAAATGGCAGAGGCAGAAGACCCTTCTCTCCTGGCTTGAGAAATGTTGCCTTCGCTTCCAATCCAGCGTGTTGCGGACGGATTCCATATACCTAGCTAGTTTATTTATATCGATCGATATAATATACTCCCTCCGTTCCGTTATATAAGGTGTATTATTTTCGGCACGGTGACCAAGACGCTGAATTATAGACATGTTAGGACTAAATTACCCTTGGAAAATTTGTTGATTCGTGGTAAGTAAATCAATTAGTCCATCAAAGTAAGAGATACATGCAATCGACAGAGATATACTTTCCTTCTTTCTCTATAAGGAGGAATACAGACAATCAGGAAAAACATACTTTCCATTTTTCTGAAGGGCTAACAAGGGAATTAGGAGGAATTAGAAGAAATGCACCTTACAATCTGAAATTTTATTAAAAAATAAATACACCTTATATAAAGGAATGGAGAGAGTAATGATCAATTGCCGCCATCAAATCCTCTACTTGTCTTCGTTGCTCTCCATCCATCTATCCCTTATCAATCGCCGCCTCGTCCGAGTCTATCTGCGCCCCTTGCCGGCCGGCTACGGCGATGGCAACGGCCTGTGCTTCCCCTATGACGTGCTCCTCCACATCCTCCGCGGCCTTCCCTGCCGTGATCTCGCCGAGTCCCCGCGTGTCTGTCATGAGTGGCGCTCGATCGTCGACACCCACAAGCTCCTCCTTCCTCACTTCTTTCCTCGGGGCTCCTTCCCCGGCATCTTCACCAGGAACTATGGATCCGACATTGAATCCTCCTTCTTCGCCCCGTCGGTGCCGGCGTGTTCGGCCCCCCTACGTGGAACTCATGCTGGGCCTGTATTCCAACGTCCTCTGTTTCGACACCACAAGTTCTCGATTCTCCATTACTGCAATGGCCTCCTTCTCCTCAAGAAGAATGCTAATTGTTACGTCTGTAACCCGGCGACAATAAGATGCGCCGGGTTACAGACGTAACAATTGCCACCACCAACGAATTCATGTTCCTCGCCTTCGACCCGGCCGTGTCTCCTCACTATGAGGTATTCCTCCTTCCAAGATATGCCGAAGAAAAGATCCAATCAAACAAGGAAGACGAGCAAGGTGATTTCTGCATTGATGTTCTCTGTCACAAACCAATCAATAGGCGAGCCGGGAGTTTGTGCCAGGGCGTTGTGCCCCTGGGGCCCTCTATGACATGGTGACTGCGCCACACCTTAAGCATGTGTGGATATGGAAGTCAGTTGAGTACTGGCAGGGATCGCTCTACGTACATTGCCGGAACAACATCGTTATGATCCTTTGCAACCTGAATGGGTTGTATGACATGGCTCAGCTGCCGGGAAAAACCGACGATGATAAAGAACATCTAGGCATTTCCGAGCTGCTCGACAGGTCCATCTTAGCGAGCTACGACGGAGGAGTTCACTATGTGGCGCTCGACAAGTTCCAACTACATGTATGGAGATTGACAGAATCAGCCGCTGGCCAGATTGGGTGGATGCTACAACACGTGGCTGACCTTAGTCCTTATAATCATGAAGTACAACAGTCCATAGAGCCTAGAGTGTTGTGGGAGGCAGTCGAAAGCAACAAAGCCTTACTTAGCTTGTTCGAACAATATAACTTGATTGAATTCGTAGATGACGAGGCGGATGACCAGAGTGACACTATGGATAATAGTGATAGCGACACTAAGGATGATGAAGAAGGTATACATGAGGCAGACGGGTTTGATGGCACAACAAATGATGGTGACAGTGAGGATGCATGCGAATATGAATATGAAGATGAAGAACGTGAGTTCAAAAGCGAAGATGGTTTCAAATACTCTTGGGACTCTGAAAAGGACAACTTCGTTGACATGGATGAAAGTGCCGCACACCTCCGGGACAAGGAGTATGGGCGTTACAGAATTATAGGACTACATCCGCATAAGGAAGTGGTGCTCTTCCAAACCAATGGCGGCGTCATGGCATATCATCTTAACACCTCGAGGATGCAATATTTAGGATTGTGGCTTGTGAGAAACCCACATTCACATTTTCATGGCATCGGCGCTGCGTTCCCTTACCGCCCATGCTACGTCGACGCACTTCCGACGACTAAACTACCCTCTAGTTTTTCTGCATCATATTATGGTTGGTGATCCGTTTCACGCAACTCTTGAAAGGATGGAAGAACGAGAGGACAAAGATAGAGCGTACGTGTCCTTCAATACGATTCAGCTGTGTAATTTAGGTGGATGTGCTAATACGAGAGGTCTTTTACTAATCTTCCTGTCTTCTATTTTTTTGAACACAATGTCTATCAGCTTGGCGCTTCTGAGGGGATAAACAAATTGCGAGCACTTTTTGCCATAAGTTGTTGTGTTTCTGTTGGTTCGGTTTCTTTCACACTGATCAATTTGTAATACAAAGGATTCTATTAATTCTCCACTCTCGGTTCGTGTTAGTCAATTTGGCCCTAGCATGTAGGTTCCAGATCCAAGTGTTAGTATCTCTGATGAGCTGACAGGAAAACCCTCTTTGGACATACTGTGTGAGTCTTTAAATAATTGGTGTTTTCTTGACCCATTTAAGAATTTAACAGCCCTCCCTAACGTAGTGGCAGACTGCCACTGTCCCTTCACCAAGGCACACATTCTAGTGCCTGTGCATAAATCTCTTATAAATTACCTCATCTGTAAACTAATATAAGAGCATTTAGATCACTAAAGTAGTGATCTAAACGCTCTTATATTTGTTTACGAGGGAGTACTACTAAGGATTGAGGAACATTACTGTCTTAGTCTCACTGACATATAAAAATGTATGTTTTGTTCTATTACTGCCTATTTTGTTGAAAAAATTAAGGTTATCAGCGATACTATTCTGTTTCAGGACCTCATTTAATTCGAGCATTCTTTTTGCTTGTGTGATGACAATAGAAATTAACTGCATGCTCTGCATATGGCGTGGCGTCGCTGTTGTAGCTTCCATTGCTTCTGCACTCATCGTTTTTCCTTGTGTTCTATATATACACAGTTGAACATGAGAACTCTTCAGTGACAAAATGGCTTTGCTTATTGCTTCATTCCATTGCACAAGTTAACTCAAAACCATGATATCTCTGCAATGTGTGTAACTTTTGGTTGTGGTTGTTGCATATGTCCAGGTCATATGCTGTAAAGTATCAAGGAAAAGCTTTCGCCTATCAAGAGCTAATGCCTAGGAGCTCTGAATATCATGCATCTTCAGGTTAATTCCATTTACCTTTCCTTTCCCCTCTGAACTAGTACTGTATCATGTATTCAATGTTTTTCCCTTAATGGGAGACGGCCACCTGACGGCGAGGCGACTCCACATGCCGCCGGCGTGGGATCTTGTCACTGTACATTCTCACGACAGTAAGCATGGTGGCCCCCCTGCCAAGGACATGGAGGTCGTCGTTCGTAGCAGAAGTGCTCATGCGGACATCCTGCTGGACTGAGACGGTGTTCTTGTTGTAGCCGTCAGTTGCAATTTCAGAGAAGAACTGACTGCAGAGAAGGAAAAAAAAGGAATTGTGTTGTGCTGACTAAACTGAAAAGATTGTCTCGAATGAAGACTGGAATATTTGGTGCGCTTTCGTCAGTAGTAGAAGTTTATTCTGTAGCAAATGTGTATGATTTGTATCTTTGTACGCGTCCAAAAAACATACAATGCAGGTGGAAAAAAGTAGACAAAAAATATATGTTTTCAAAAAATATCAATCATATATTTGAGAAATGTTAGACATGTATGTATAAAATATTTCTGATGTATAAAAAAAGTTAAATGTGTATGTAGAAAGGTTGATATCAAAAGAAAGAAAATAGAAAAACTAGCAAAAACCAAGAGAAACAATAAAACAAAGAAAAAACCATGAGAAAAACAAAGAAAACCATGAAGGAAAATAGAGAACCAAAGAAAACCAGTGAAGAAAACAACAATAATAAAAGAAAACGAAAACCCCCAAAAAAAAGCCGAACCGAACCAGGATGACAAACCAGCGAGCGAGGGAGCGAGCGACCTAAGCTAATGGGCCGGCCCTAGATGCGCACGCCTTGAGGCGAGATGGATGCTATACTCGTTATAAGCGAGATATAGCATTCGCGTCGTCTCTCATGCCTTGCGCGACGGCGAGGCAGAACACTGCTCTCTGAATCCCAACGGCGAGTACAGTAGAAAATACAGGTGCGACCCTGTTTACCACGGGCATTCCAACATAACCACACCCCATGGAACGCCCGGCTGCCCGCCGACGATCGCACGGTCACGTATCCGCCGGCGCACCTACGGAGCAGCAACAGCAACAGCCTGCAGTGTACCCCAAATTAAACGCGAATTGAATTGAGACGGAAGCGGTACAACTGCAACACAAGGGCGATCCGAACTTCCCGGGCCAACTTGCATGCCACCCATCTACTCTTCAAACGTCAATGTTTACAGCTAGGTCTGTAGGAGTAGGCCGTAACGAACGAGAAGAGCTGTGTCTCCATGGGACCATGGCCATGTCCAGGACGAGACAGGACTTGTAAACGCAATGATCAATGATACTCACACACCACACTAGCCGGCCAGCGTCTTCAATATATACTCGGGAGCACCTACTTACGTTCGTTCCTCGCGCGGTGGACCGTTCCATGCAAGTAAAAAGTACTCCCTCCGTTCTAAATTACTTGTTGCAGAAATGGATGTATCTAAAACTAAAATACATCTAGATACATCCATACCTGCGACAAGTAATTCAGAACGGAGGGAGTAGGAGAAACAAGAAAAACGGCTTTGGTGCCACATATATGCACGTCGCAAGTGGCCTCGCGGACGCCGGCGCCGAGTAGGTTGGTAGAGGTTTCGCCAACTTGGCGCGTTTCCTGCTGCCGACCAATGCATCCTCGGCTGCGCCTGCGCCACAGTTATTGCCCACTGTCGCCTTAAACTCTCGCACCTCCGCGCTCACACAAGGCGATCCAGTGCTAGTACTACCCTGATCCATGCAGCCTTGCTTACAGTCTTCGCACACTCCGATTACCTCTAGAACATGCATGCAGACAGCCCCAGACACGTCCACATGTGCAGCCAATGCGGCAGAACCTAGCTAATGTAATCAACTTCTGGAGGTACGCATGTGCAGGGACACGGTACCACTGCATGCACTAATAACTCCTCTTATGCGACCTGCTCGCTGGCCATGCATGCTATGCCTATGCTAGGAGTGGTACGAACTCTAGCTCGCCTGGAGAAATTTAAGGCGCTTGATCAATATAATTCCGTCTGGAGGACGTACGTACGGGTAGATATGTCACTGTACTTGCGTATACCGCTGCACAGGTTCAAGCACTACGTCCACCTCCTGTACCTGTCCACGTTGCATTGTCCCGTGCATACTAACTAATTAAAGACCTGCTTTGATTAGGTCCTGCACACAGCCTAGCTACCGAGCCTCTCATCCTGTTCTGTTACTATTACTAGTCCCTCAATCAATTCTCTTTAGGAGTGGACAATGCCTCTTGTATTTCAACAGGGAATAATAACTAACTTTATTGTACAGGAGGATACACAACACATGTTCATGGTAAACGAAAAGAAGAGTTAGATGGCAAAGCACACATTAAATTCTACCTAGGTACCTGTAATCTGAGATAGTGGCCTTGTATACAAAAATGGAGGGAGTATACAAAATCATGAACTTTGAGGGTGAGCAGTACATATGCTAAAAGGCCACAATTGTTTTTTGTGCAACTCTCATTTTTACGTATTTCAGCCTGAAAATTTACACACATGTACATAATGTCTCTAGGTATCTATGTATTTTTTTCAGAATTTTTTGCAACTGAAAATTTTGAATTTTGAAGTTCTCAAATTCGGCCTCAATGGAGCTCGGTTTCCATTCGACATTTTCGAGAATGGATTAGGGATGTTGGTATTGCCCTTTAAGAAGAAATAAAATGAAAAACATTAAGACATATAATGAAAAAAATTCCACATAATTTACACAGAAATTGATTTTTTTTTATGTAGGAGTAAGCATACAATAGTGGAATTTTCCACCAAAAGAAGTTTCCTAAGAAGGAATGGATTACTAGCATTGGTATTACCCTTAAAGAAAAAAAAGTTTTTAAAAAAGAATCAGCGGCTTTGGTATTACCCTTTAAGCAGAAAAAATGAAAACAATAGAACAAACAATGGCCAAAATTACATAGCAACTCCGTTTTCCTAATATGCAAGAATAAACAGATAATAGTTGATTTCTCCCAAAAAGAGACTTTTGTATGAAGGAATGAATTAATGGAATTGGTATTACCCCAAAAAGAAGAAATATAATGAATACAAACTAAAATAAAATTAAAATAATGAAGTATTCTAAGAAATAAAGTTTTTAAGGAAAATCAGCGGCTTTGGTATTACTCTTTAAGCAGAAAAATGAAAACAATAGAACAAATAATGACCAAAATAACATAGAAACTTTGTTTTCTTAATATGCAAGAATAAACAGATGATAGTTGATTTCTCCCAAAAAGAGACTTTTCTATGAAAGAATGAAATAGTGGAATCGGTATTACCCTAAAGGAAGAAAGATAAAGAAATAAAAACTAAAATAAAATCAAAATAATATGAAGAATAAAAACTTGAATACAACTTTCCACTGAAATTGCATTTTTTGTAATATGAAGAATATGCATATCATACTTCATTTTCACACACTAATATAATATGCACACATATTGTATAGTACTTGTGCATATACATTCATACTCACCCAACGTCCCAAAAATACCCATATAGGAAAAAAAGCAAAAGTAAAAAAGTTACAAACAGAGAAAAATAGGCATTGGGTAACAAGCATCAAACCAAAAAAATCGAATGAACCCAAACAGGGGCAAGTCAAAAATTCATCCAAAAGAAGCAATGAAACAACACGTGAGAAAAAAATCAGCATGAATCTTGCAAAAGAGTCAACGTTCGGAAAATTGACTTATCCAAATTTAAAAATTGAACAACTTGCATATAGCTAAAGTGTAACTTATTTTACTTGTTAGCTGGTCATGCCCAATTACCTAGAGGGAAGAACTAGTTTAGCTATATGTAAGTTACCTGATTTTTAAATTGGGTATGTCAATTTTCTGACCGATGATTTTTTTGTCAAGATTCGTGTTTTTTCTTGTATTCTTTCATGTTTTCTTAGCCTGATTTTTGACTTGCCCCTACTTGCAATAAGTCAATTTTTCTTAGGCTGAATTGTTGACTTGCTCTTAAGTCAATTTTCCTATTGGGTTTGAAGCTTGTGACACATTGCGTGTTTTTTGTTGTATGCATTTTTGCTGTTTATTTTTTTAGTCAACTTTTTTATATGGTTTTTTGGCATGTTCGATTAGTGGAAATCTACACATGCAAGTACTATATTGTATATGTGTAAATTACGATGGAGTGTGAAAATTTCCCTATGCATGATTATCCTGTGAATATTAAAGAAGTGAAGTCTCTGTGCAAATTTCTGTGCAAGTGTTCTTCTTCTTTGTCTTAAAGGGTGATACTAATGCCACTCATTCATTCTTTCTTTGAAAACATTATTATTTTGATTATTTTTCTAGTTTGTATTTCATTTTCCTAAGGTTAATATACTGCCACTGATTTATTCCTTCTTAAGATTTTTTTGCAAAATTCAACTATTATATGCTTATTGTTGCATATTTTTTAATAAAAATTCTATGTGAATTATGTGCAATTTTGATCATTATTTGTTTTTTATTTTTAGTTTTTCTTCCGAAAAGGTAATAGCAATGCCACTAATTTATTTTTTTCTTAGAAAATACGATTATTTTTATTTTTCTTTTAGTTTTATTTAATTTTATTTCTTTTTTAAGGATAATACCAATGCCATTATTTATTGATTTTCATAAACTTCTTTTGCCAAAATTCCACTATGATATTCTTGTTCCTGCATATGATAAAAACACATTTTCTTTGTATACCGTCTGTTATTTTTTTAATATTTCTTTTAATTTTTAATTTTCTGTCTTCTTAAAGGTTAACACAATGCCACTAATTCATTTTTATTAGAAACATTATTATTATTATTATTTTATTTTCTGTCATTTTTTTTCTTTTGACCATAAAGTATCAATGCCACTAAATCATTACTTCTTCAAAAAATTCTTTTTTGCGAAATTTTCACTTTTATATGCTTTTTTGCATATTATGAAAAATCACAGTTTTTGTGCAAATTTGGTCATTATTTGTTTGATTTATTTATTTATTTTCTTCTTAAATATTAATACAGATGTCACTAATTCATTATTTCTTGAAAAACTTCATTATTTTTTATTTCGTTTTAGTTTTTTTTTCATTTTCTTTGTTTAGAAAACTACACATATTATAGCCTACCTACGCCTTCGATCATCATCATCACGTGAAGATTAATGGAATGCTAACTTCATATATATACACAGACCGCATACCGTAATTAAGTTCCATTAGATCGACCAATCAAAAGTTATACATAGAAGATATATCTATGAACTCTGACACTTGTGTGTAGTTTCCGGGATCTATTCAACAAAATATAATATAGCTAGCTAGTACGCGCATGGTGCGGCACTTGAAAACGCACGCAGGAAACTCCCCGCTCCGGCCCGTGGTTTAACTTTAACGGGCTGCCTGCCGGCGCCGTGTTTCCCATAAACTGGCGTCTGGTCGCCGCTCCAGATGCAACCTACTAGGTGGGTAGAGGTAGTTCTCAAAAAAGTTTTCAAAAAAAGGGTGGGTAGAGGTTCCGCCAACTTGGCGCGCCGGTCCGCAAATCAGATACGGTTTGATTTAAATTTGACGCATATGCACATATTCAAAAAAATAGCAGTACCATAATACAACTATGATCCATATTACAAATAATTATTCAAATCAGCTAAGCAAACTAAATAATTCAATATAAAACTTGTCCCGAATACAAATCACACATGAATTAAATAAAAATGAATAGAAAAATGAATTTTGTTACTGCCCAGCCCTTTGTCAATGGTACTCAATGAGATCCTCCTGAAGCTGAAAGTGGGTATTTGCATTTTCAATCTCCTTGTAGGTCTGAAGATAAGCTCTAATACGGTTAGGGTCTCTAGCTGATTTGACATGGCTATCCACATTGTCGTAGAAGAACTTCAAGTTAATACCTCTCTCATCTTTGAGAATCATATTGTGAAGAATAACACAACATGTCATGATGTTTTTCAAGGTCCACTTGTCCCAAAAACGAGCAGGACCACGAACAATGGTAAACCTAGATTGCAAAACCCCGAGTGCTCTTTCAATGTCTTTTCGGGCTGCCTCTTGCACCCTTGCAAATTCACATCGTTTCCTATGTTGTGGGTTCTTTGATGCTCTTGACAAATGTGCACCAAGAAGAGGTATATACCATATGCAAGATAGTACCCCTTTGTGTATTCATGCCCATTGATAGTGTAGTTGCAAGCAGGAGCATCACCACTACCAAGTCTAGCAAACAAATAAGACCGTTGCAACACATTGATATCATTGAGAGTACCGGCATACCAAAAAAGCAATGCCAAATCCATAAATCCTCGGATGGTACAGCCTCTAGCACAATTGTTGCATCACGAGACTTGCCACAATACATTCCCTGCCACGCCTTCGGGCAATTTTTTCAAGTCCAGTGCATACAGTCGATGCTACCTAGCATGCCAGGCCAACCTCTTCTCTCATTAGATGCCATCAATTTTTTTGTATCTTCCTTGTTGGGTGCCCGAAGATATTCAAGACTAAAGACACTGATGATCACTTTGGCAAACCTACGCACTGACTCAATTGTGGTATCTTCACTAATGCGAAGGTACCCATCGGCATAGTCAGTCGGAATGCCATATGCAATTACCCGCATAGTTGTCGAGATTTTTTGATATGCACTAAATCCCTTCAAGCCCGCGACATTTCTTCTTTGAGTAAAATACCGATAATTGGCCTCGCAAGCTTGAACAATTTTCACAAAGAGAGATCGACGCATTCGGTACCTACTCCGGAAGAGGTGCGACAGATATGTTGGATTCTCCGTGAAGTAGTCTTGCATCAACATCTCGTTCCCGAGATGGCGATTTCGAGGAATGCAAAGACGGCCGACGGTCGATCCTGGCCGCCTCTTTCGGTTCTCATCTTCGTGCTCCTTCGCGGCAAGGGCCATCACCAACGTCTGCTGGTGATAGTTGACAAGCAGCATCTCAACATCCGAGTCGTCCGAATCATCGAGCAAAAACCTCTCGCACGGGTTCAATTTCATCTAAATTCACAAAAACGCACGCCGAGTTAACCAACTATGCATACCGCTCGGTACAAGCACAAGTGAAAACTCACCGGCGGCTCGGGGGCGGTCGATCCCGGGCGGCGACGACGACTAGGGGGCTCGGATCGGTGGATCCAGGGGGCCGGTGCAACGGATTAGTGAAAGAGGGTAGGGGCGCCCCCGAGGCGCAATTCCGCCAGCAGATTTGGCCGGAATCGCCAGCGGCGGACGGGCGGAACGAATGCCGGCCGGCGGCGGAAGGAGGTGGGGAAAGAGCGCGAGTTAAAATGTCCCACCCGCCAACCGCTTTCCTAGGATATTGGGCACCGTAGGGGCAAGGCGGAGACCTGCGTATTCACAGGTTGGGGATGAGCTTTTGCCGCGCCCCTCAAAAATATTTATGGGTCGAACGCGTTTGCGGGGTCTGGTCGGGCAGCATTTTTCGCGCCGACCCATATTTTGGCGGTTATTTTGCGGGTCGCAGCTTTATACGGGGTCTACTAGAGATGCTCTTAGAGGGTATGTAGGCTCTGGTCCATGTTCTGTTGGGGAACGTTGCAGAAAACAAAAAATTTCCTACTCGTTTCACCAAGATCCATCTAGGAGTTCATCTAGCAACGAGTCATCAGATGCATCTACATACCTTTGTAGATCGCGTGCAGAAGCGTTCAAAGAACGGGGATGATGTAGTCGAACACGACGTGATCCAAATCACCGATGACCAAGTGCCGAACGGACGGCACCTCCGCGTTCAACACACGTACGGGACGGGAGACGTCTCCTCCTTCTTGATCCAGCAAGGGGGGAGGAGAGGTTGGTGATGATCCAGCAGCACGACGGCGTGGTGGTGGATGCAGGGCGTCACAGTAGCAGGGCTTCGCCTATACTACAAGAGAGAGAGACGTAACAGGGAGAGAGGGATGCACCAAAAGCCGTAGCCTCAAGTCCCTCCTCTCCCCCACTATATATAGGGGTGCCAAGGGGGGGGCGCCGGCCCTAGGAGATGGATCTCCTAGGGGGGGGGGGGGCGGCGGCCAAGGGGTGGGGGGCTTGCCCCCCAAGCAAGGGGGCGCCCCCCTTTAGGGTTTCCCCTAAACCCTAGGCGCATGGGCCCTTAGGGGTGGCGCCCCAGCCCACTAAGGGCTGGGTCCCTTCCCACTTCAGCCCATGGGACCCTCCGGGATAGGTGGCCCCACCCGGTGGACCCCCGGGACCCTTCCGGTGGTCCCGGTACAATACCGGTAACCCCGAAACTTGTCCCGATGGCCGAAACAGCACTTCCTATATATAATTCTTTACCTCTGGACCATTCCGGAACTCCTCGTGACGTCCGGGATCTCATCCGGGACCCCGAACAACATTCGGGTTACTGCATATACATATCTTCACAACCCTAGCGTCACCGAACCTTAAGTGTGTAGACCCTACGGGTTCGGGAGACATGTAGACATGACCGAGACGACTCTCCGGTCAATAACCAACAGCGGGATCTGGATACCCGTGTTGGCTCCCACATGCTCCACGATGATCTCATCGGATGAACCACGATGTCGAGGATTCAATCAACCCCGTATGCAATTCCCTTTGTCAATCGATATATTACTTGCCCGAGATTCGATCGTCGGTATCCCAATACCTCGTTCAATCTTGTTACCGGCAAGTCACTTTACTCGTACCGTAATGCATGATCCCGTGACCAGACATTTGGTCACTTTGAGCTCATTATGATGATGCATTACCGAGTGGGCCCAGTGATATCTCTCCGTCATACGGAGTGACAAATCCCAGTCTTGATCCGTGTCAACCCAACAGACACTTTCGGAGATACCCGTAGTCTACCTTTATAGTCACCCAGTTACGTTGTGACGTTTGGTATACCCAAAGCACTCCTACGGTATCCGGGAGTTACACGATCTCATGTGGGACTATCATTATCAACCTTACATCTTTTGGTACTCACACTATGAATATGTGTAGCATTACGCTCGAGATTCATTAAGAATAAACCATTCACCATAGGAGCATGACCATAAAACATATCTCTCATATAAATAGAATAACCATTATTCTCGGATTTAAATGAGTAGCCATCTCGAATTAAATGAGATCCCGATACAATGTTCATGCTCAAAGCTGGTACTAAATAACAAGTATTAAGGTTTAAAACTAATCCCGAAGGTAAATGTAGAGGTAGCGTGCCGACGGCGATCACATTGACCTTGGAACCATTCCCGACGCGCATCGTCACCTCGTCCTTTGCCAGTTTCCGCTTATTCCGCAGCCCTTGCTTTGAGTTACAAATGTGAGCAACTGCACCGGTATCAAATACCCAGGAGCTACTACGGACACTAGTAAGGTACACATCAATTACATGTATATCACATATACCTTTTGTTTTGCCGGCCTTCTTGTCTGCTAAGTATTTAGGACAGTTCCGCTTCCAGTGACCGCTTCCCTTGCAATAAAAGCACTCAGTCTCAGGCTTGGGTCCATTCTTTGGCTTCTTCCCGGCAGCTTGCTTGCCGGGCGCGGCAACTTCCTTGCCGTCCTTCTTGAAGGCTTTCTTACCCTTGCCCTTCTTGAACTTAGTGGTTTTATTGACCATCAACACTTGATGTTACTTCTTGACTTCTACCTCCGCTGATTTCAGCATTGAAAACAACTCAGGAATGGTCTTTTGCATCCCTTGCATGTTGAAGTTCATCACAAAGCTCTTGTAGCTTGGTGGAAGCGACTGGAGGATTCTGTCAATGACCGCATCATCCGGGAGATTAACTCTCAGCTGAGTCAAGCGGTTATGTAACCCAGACATAGTGAGTATGTGCTCACTGACAGAACTATTTTCCTCCATCTTACAGCTGAAGAACTTGTCGGAGACCTCATATCTCTCGACCCGGGCATGAGCTTGGAAAACCATTTTCAGCTCTTCGAACATCTCATATGCTCCATGTCTCTCAAAACGCTTTTGGAGCCCCGGCTCTAAACTGTAAAGCATGCCGCACTGAACGAGGGAATAGTCGTCAACACGTGTCTGCCAAGCGTTCATAACGTCTTGGTTTTGTGGGACGGGAGCTTCACCTAGCGGTGCTTGTAGGAAATAATCTTTCTTGGCAGCTATGAGGATGATCCTCACGTTCCGGACCCAGTCCGTATAGTTGCTGCCATCGTCTTTCAGCTTGGTTTTCTCTAGGAACGCGTTGAAGTTGAGGACTACGTGGGCCATTTGATCTACAAGACATATTGTAAAATATTTTAGACTAATGTTCATGATAATAAAGTTCATCTAATCAAATTATATAATGAACTCCCACTTAGATTAGACATCCCTCTAGTCATCTAAGTATAACATGATCCGAGTCAACTAGGCCGTGTCCGATCATCACGTGAGACGGACTAGTCAACGTCGGTGAACATCTTCATGTTGATCGTATCTTCTATACGACTCATGCTCGACCTTTCGGTCTTCTGTGTTCCGAGGCCATGTCTGTACATGCTAGGCTCGTCAAGTCAACCTAAGTGTTTGCATGTGTAAATATGTCTTACGCCCATTGTATGTGAACGTCTGAATAAAACACCCGATCATCACGTGGTGTTTTGAAACAGCGAACTGTCGCAACGGTGCACAGTTAGGGGGAACACTTCTTGAAATTAATATGAGGGATCATCTTATTTACTACCGTCGTTGTAAGTAAACAAGATGCAAAACATGATAAACATCACATGCAATCAAATAATAAACGTGACATGATATGGCCAATATCACATAGCTTCTTTGATCTCCATCTTGGGGCTCCATGATCATCTTGTCACCGGCTTGACACCATGATCTCCATCATCATGATCTCCATCATCGTGTCTCCATGAAGTTGCTCGCCAATTATTACTTCTACTACTATGGCTAACGCGTTTAGCAATGAAGTAAAGTAATTTACATGACGTTTCTCAATGACACGCAGGTCATATAAAAGAATAAAGACAACTCCTATGGCTCCTGCCGGTTGTCATACTCATCGACATGCAAGTCGTGATTCCTATTACAATAGCATGAACATCTCATACATCACATATAGATCATTCATCATTCATCACAACTTTGGCCATATCATATCACAAACCACTTGCTGCAAAAACAAGTTAGACGTCCTCTAATTGTTGTTGCAAGTTTTACGTGGCTGAATTAGGGTTCTAGCAAGAACGTTTTCTTACCTACGTGAAAGCCACAACGTGATTTGTCAACTTCTATTTACCCTTCATAAGGACCCTGTTCATCGAATCCGCTCCAACTAAAATAGGAGAGACAGACACCCGCCAGCCACCTTATGCAACTAGTGCATGCTAGTCGGTGGAACCGGTCTCACGTAAGTGTACGTGTAAGGTTGGTCCGGGCCGCTTCATCCCACAATACCGCTGAAGCAAGAAAAGACTAGTAGCGGCAAGAAAGTTGACAAATCCACGCCCACAACAAATTGTGTTCTACTCGCGCAAGAAGAACTACGCATAGACCTAGCTCATGATGCCACTGTTGGGGAACGTTGCAGAAAACAAAAATTTTCCTACTCGTTTCACCAAGATCCATCTAGGAGTTCATCTAGCAACGAGTCATCAGATGCATCTACATACCTTTGTAGATCGCGTGCGGAAGCGTTCAAAGAACAGGGATGATGTAGTCGAACACGACGTGATCCAAATCACCGATGACCAAGTGCCGAACGGACGGCACCTCCGCGTTCAACACACGTACGGGACGGGAGACGTCTCCTCCTTCTTGATCCAGCAAGGGGGAGGAGAGGTTGGTGATGATCCAGCAGCACGACGGCGTGGTGGTGGATGCAGGGCGTCACAGTAGCAGGGCTTCGCCTATACTACAAGAGAGAGAGAGACGTAACAGGGAGAGAGGGATGCACCAAAAGCCGTAGCCTCAAGTCCCTCCTCTCCCCCACTATATATAGGGGTGCCAAGGGGGGGCGCCGGCCCTAGGAGATGGATCTCCTAGGGGGGGCGGCCAAGGGGTGGGGGGCTTGCCCCCCAAGCAAGGGGGCGCCCCCCTTTAGGGTTTCCCCTAAACCCTAGGCGCATGGGCCCTTAGGGGTGGCGCCCCAGACCACTAAGGGCTGGGTCCCTTCCCACTTCAGCCCATGGGGCCCTCCGGGATAGGTGGCCCCACCCGGTGGACCCCCGGGACCCTTCCGGTGGTCCCGGTACAATACCGGTAACCCCGAAACTTGTCCCGATGGCCGAAACAGCACTTCCTATATATAATTCTTTACCTCCGGACCATTCCGGAACTCCTTGTGACGTCCGGGATCTCATCCGGGACCCCGAACAACATTTGGGTTACTGCATATACATATCTTCACAACCCTAGCGTCACCGAACCTTAAGTGTGTAGACCCTACGGGTTCGGGAGACATGTAGACATGACCGAGACGACTCTCCGGTCAATAACCAACAGCGGGATCTGGATACCCATGTTGGCTCCCACATGCTCCACGATGATCTCATCGGATGAACCACGATGTCGAGGATTCAATCAACCCCGTATGCAATTCCCTTTGTCAATCGATATATTACTTGCCCGAGATTCGATCGTCGGTATCCCAATACCTCGTTCAATCTTGTTACCGGCAAGTCACTTTACTCGTACCGTAATGCATGATCCCGTGACCAGACATTTGGTCACTTTGAGCTCATTATGATGATGCATTACCGAGTGGGCCCAGTGATATCTCTCTGTCATACGGAGTGACAAATCCCAGTCTTGATCCGTGTCAACCCAACAGACACTTTCGGAGATACCCGTAGTCTACCTTTATAGTCACCCAGTTACGTTGTGACGTTTGGTATACCCAAAGCACTCCTACGGTATCCGGGAGTTACACGATCTCATGGACTAAGGAAAAGATACTTGACATTGCAAAACTCTAGCAAACGAACTATACGATCTTTATGCTATGTTTAGGATTGGGTCTTGTCCATCACATCATTCTCTTAATGATGTGATCTCGTTATCAATGACATCCTATGTCCATAGCCAGGAAACCATGACTATCTGTTGATTAACGAGCTAGTCAACTAGAGGCTTACTAGGGACATGTTGGTGTCTGTTATTCACACATGTATTACGATTTCCGGATAACACAATTATAGCATGAATAAAGACAATTATCATGAACAAGGAAATATAATAATAATGCTTTTATTATTGCCTCTAGGGCATATTTCCAACATGTTCTGCATAAACTATATCTGTTCTCTTTTTACTTCATATATTATTTTGTCATAGGTCAAATTTTCTAAAGTTTGACCAAGTTTGTAAAAAATATCAATATTCATGACACCAAATCTGTATTATTAGGTTCACAATGGAAAATTATTCGTATTTCATTTATTCAGTACTATAGATGATGATATTATTTAATATAAATTCAGTCAACTTTAAAAGTTTGACTTAAGACAACTCTAAAAAGCATGGACCCAACAACTGAGGGCGACCCATCAGTCAGATCATTCACAAATTTTTGTATAGGGTAAAATGTGGCAACAATTTTGCTAAATGGGATAGAATGGATGCAATTTCATTAGATTGAGTAATTATTGTCAACAATGCAAAAACATAGGGTCAAAACCGAAATTCACTTGAGTTTAAAAGCAGAGCATCTTTTTTAAAAAGAGAGGATAACCCCTGGTCTCTGCATCAAGTGATGCACACACCATTCTTTGTTAATGATGTTTACAAAAGGCAGAGCACCTGCTAGGCTGCTAGTTATGTTTAGAAATAGCATCATGCGGAAAAATGCAAGCAAAACCTCATACTTCATCCATCTCAAAATAAGTGTGTCAATTTTAGTACAACTTCAAAGTTGTACTAAAGGTGAGAAACTTATTCTTGGACAATGGAGGGGGTATAATCTTGGTTCCATGGATTATCACACACACACATTTACACTCTGGAGAGACGCGCACATATTGTACGACTGACAATAACTTATTCAACCTGTTATCTGGCGATGCTGAATCACTTCGAGGAAAAAAAACACTTCAATTAGGCGCGCCCACCATTCCCTTGCAGCTTTGCTGTGCAAGTTGCGCAATGCCGGTGCAAATTAAGTGGATTTTAAGAACCTCTTTCAATTAGGTTTTAAGCATCCGGTCTGTCATCCCCTTCCTCTTAATACTATACTAGAGGGAAATCTAACTACCTTGATGGTGGCTTGATCTTATCATCCCTATATACAGGAGAATATACTGTACGTACATACATACATGTGAGCCCTAGCATTTGCAACGATCACATCAGAGATAGAAGCCTTTGCTTCATGTTTCTTGTTTCTTGCTTCATGTTGCTTTCCAGAATTAATCACCATTTGCGTACGTCGCGACACACACGTCCATCGTCTGACCTGAACATATCGCGATGAGCTAGGAGACAATAGATCTCCGAACAGGAAAAAAAGTTGCGATTGGAGACCTAAGAAGATCGGTCCGTGGACACATCTATGTCATTGCGTACGCTCAGACCATGTATGTATATGTGGATGGCGTTGTCGAGGCCGGTGAACTATATAATGCTCACACTGGAGCCATGCAATACCGTAGATGATAACTCAAACCAGCCGGCACTATTAATGGTGGATCACCGCGATAGTCCGGGACACCGAACCATTGATATGGATGCTATATGCATGGATCAAGTGGTGATGTGTGAGTGTGTGCCTTTCGCTGTGCGTGTTGACTCTTGGGGCTAACAGATTGGACTCTTGGGACCAAGAGAAGGGATCATCTCGTTTTCTATTTGGTTAGCTTATTATTAGGAAAAGCTATCTAGCTACATCTACATAGGCCCCAGGGGCCAGCACATGTATATACTTTCGTAAACAAGATTAGAAGTCGTAAGTAAATTCCATGCATGTATCTTTTGTTTTTAGAGGGAAGCATGTTTTCAAATTCAGTTCGAACCTGATTTCAAATTTCTACAAACTAAACCTTACCTACCAGAAAAACCAACAAAATGACATTTTGATATTCTAGGTTGAATCAAGGTTTCCATCTGCTCACCCCCAAAACACAGATGCCGGCAACCAAACTACAGTTTCTAATATGAACACTGATGCAATGCAGACAATCAAATAGTGTGCGGATGTTAGTTTTAGCTTTTTTTTCTCAACCAGGTCCAACTGGAACAAGCATGCAATGCAGGCTAAAGCCATGCAAGCAACCAAACCCGCCCTTATTCTACTTGTTAGCTGGCCTGAGCATGATCATCTGGAGGAAAAAGAACACAGTTGAATTCCATCTGAATTCAGACGTACGGGTAGCCAGCCCTGCACTCAAGTAGGCGCGCCCACCGTTCCCTTGCAGCTTTGCTGTCCAAGCTGCCCATGTCCGGTGCAAATTAAGTGGGTTTTAAGAACCTGCTTTCAATTAGGTTTCAAGCATCCGGTCTGTCATTCCGTTCCTCTTAAAATCAGTAGTTCGTTAGTTGACTCTTTTAGAGCATGTACAGTGATGCTATCTTAGGTGTGCCACATAAGATAAATGCTGATGTGAAGGAGAGAGAATCCATAAAAAAATGGTTGTCTTCTCTTATTTAAGAGATGATCTCTTAGCACAATATGTCTCATCATATTTTTAGGAATAACTAGTTATTGAAGGTAATACTAAGAGATAGCCCATTATAGACATGCTTTTATTGTCATGTCTAAATTACGTGCAAGGTGTAAGATAGGACTATCTTATCAACCATCATACATGCCCTTAAGTCTTATTTGTTTCAAGAGATAAATCTAACTACCTTTTTTTTTTGCCGGAAAACAAATCTAACTACCTTGATGGTGGCTTGATCTTGTCTTTTTGTTTTGCGAAATGTGGCCTGGTCTTTTTGTTTTGCGAAATATGGCCTGGTCTTGACGTCTTGTCATGCATCTATGTACATGAGAATATACTGTACGTACACACATATATGTGAGCCCTTGCTAGCTTTTTACAACGATTACATCAGAAATAGAAGACTGCGCTTCTTGTCTCCTGTTTCTTGTTTCTTGTTTCTTGTTGCATTCCGGAATTAATCGCCATTTGCGTACGTCGCAACACATGTCGATCGTTTGACCTGAACATATCGGGGTGAGCTAGGAGATAATAGATCGCCGAGCCCGAACAGGAAAAACGTCACCATTGGAGACCGAAAGAAGATCGATCCATGGACACATATATGTCATTGCGTACGTTGAGACCATGTGTATATGGAGATGGCGCTGTCGAGGCTGGTGAACTATATATTGGTCAGACTAGAACCATGCAAATGTAGATGATAATTCAAACCAGCCGGCAATATTAATGGCGCATCATCGTGACAACGAACCATTGATATGGATGCTACATGCATCGATCAAGTGGTGATGTGCGAGTCAGTGTGTGACCTTCGCTGTGCGTGTTGAGTCTTGGGGCTAACAGATGGGACTCTTCAGTCCAAGAGAAGGGATCATCTCATTCTATATTTATTTAGAGCATCTTCAACGGCCGCATAAAAATCTCGCGCCCAATAAAATTATAGCGTGCCACTGTAGCACTTTTAGTGTGCCAGAACCAACATTGCTTTAGCAGACGCCCAAAGACGCGCGCCCAAAAAGCAGATTGTGCAAATTGTGAAGCGCGTCCAATCCGGAACCCAAAATATGATGCGCGCGATAGTCTTTTTCAGCACGCGTCCAAAGTTTTTAGCGCTACAACATCTACTGGAGTTGTTGGGCGCCCAAAAAAACGAATTTTTAATGCGCGAAGCTCTTTTTGGGCGCTTGTTGAAAATGCTCTTAGCTTGTCCGCTAGAAAAAACTATCTAGCTTAGCCGTGAGTAAATTCGGTGCATCATGTAGGAGTAGATCTAACGGTATCTCCAATGCTGACCCGTAAACCGGACATCGTATCCATCTGTGGACCAGGACCAGTCCGTGAACACAGATGTGGAAGCCGACCCACCAAAACTATCCCATGCATATCAAGCGGGATTTCAACAAACCAGACAAATTACATGCAAACCGGACGATTTCCATACAAACCAGAGCGCATTCATTATGTTTCGGACATTTGACCGGACCTAAACCTAGCGTACGGTTGCGCACGTCGTCTAAGTCCTTGTTGTTCCCTTCCGATGACCATGTACTCCACCTGCCATCTCCATGAATGACAGGAATAAGACACGCGAAGTGAAGGTGCAGTCGCCGGTGAGAAAGAGTAGAACATGGAAGATGGGCCGGACCACTTGGGACACGAGGCACTGCCGCTTTCCATGCTCTACTCCTCCTCATCCGAGTCTGCGACCTGTCCGTCCCTGGTAGACATGAGATCAACAATGGACCTGGACGAGCCGACACTGTCCCGCTGCCACATGCGCCCCCGAAAGATCAGTAGCGGCGCATAGGACATGCAACTGGCGGCGTTCTCGTCCGTGATCGCATGTGCCGCCAGCGCAGCCTCGCGTCCAGCTACTTTAGCACGTGCGGCCTTGTAGAGCGCCCGCTAATCGGCTACGAAGTTGGGGTTCGCCTTTTTTTACACGGCCTCCTTACTCACACGCTGCTCGAGAAGGGACAAATTGTACCGTTGTTCCTCATGCGCATGCCGAAATTCCTACATAGGTGCCAGCCCAGGCTACTCCTCTGCCATGGCGACCGTGAAGTGCGCCTGCGCCTACTCCAGGATGAAGCCGGCATGCACTGGCGCAGGCTTCAGTGTTGAGTCGTCATCGGAGACCGTCTCCATAGCGGGGTTGTGTCAGAGACCTCGGGGAAGCTGGCCGGCATGCCGGCCTCAATCCTCCTGGCATGGCGGCTCTGCCAGGCGTCCGCAAGTGCAGCCACCTCGTGCTTCTGCTCCGACGAGAGGTTCTCCCACAAAGCGTTCCTGATCGCGGTCAAGGTAGATGTGGTGAACGGGAGGAAGATGTGTAGCGGATGTGTTGTGAGCTTGGTGAGCCTTTAAATAGCGGATTTCGCTGAGGGGAAGCGTCCAAGTGCGTCAATGCACAGGCGCCTGAATTGGTTCCTCGGCCGGCGAGCCTATTTAATGGCGGCAGAATGGATGGGTATTGAACTGGTGCGGTAGATATCTATCTAGTCATGTCTAGTAAACATCTCTCCAGTATAGAACAGACGCTAACACAGAGGATGCGGCGTGTACGCCCTCTGCCGGCGAGCCATTTCAATGTCGACGCTAGTGAGAAGTTAACTATCAAGCAAAACCTCGTCCAATCCTAGGTTTGTATATAGTTAATTAAACTCTGAAGACATGCGCATGGTAATAGTAACTTTTGTTCATGTGGCCCATTGTCCAGTGCAAACTAAGTGAATTTTAATAACCATTTTTCAAATGAGATGCAGCCATCACGTCCTGAGTGAGTCATCGGCGTGGTCCAGGTTGTGGCGTAGCGGCGCGAGGCCCTAGCGTCCTTACGATTGGGGCGGCACCCACAGATCTGCAGTGACTCCTTTGGCGGCCGCGGCGGTCGGTCATAGTGGGAGTAATTTAGACTATTGTCATATACCTGATACTAGTCTAAATTACTATGACACTAGTTTAAGTTATTATTTTTATAGTGCAAAGTATATTACTAATAGTGTCATAGTTTGTTTCATTTATTGCCTTATAGACTCATTTTATCTCGGGAAGCGCTATGTTACAGTAACATATTATGTTACTCCAAGCACCTCTCTTCTCATTAAATATTTGTCACATAAGCAAAATTGTTTTGGGATGTGTTAAGTTACTACCTAAATTACCCTTACTATGACTAGCCTCGGCACATGGGTGTTACTAGCTTGGCTTTCAATCCAATGGCTTGTTACTGATCGCTGGTTTGGACCAGGATCCTCCGGCTGCGCTCCTGCAAACCTTTCGCTGCAAACTCGGCCAGAACGACGGTGTGGCACCGTTTGCTGCAAGATCTAGTATGTGAGGGTCCGGCCGAGGGTGGTGCGGGCTTGGCCGGAGCTGCGCGCTGGTGGTCAGGGTAGACAAGGTGGCAGTCGATGCTGAGGTTCTCCGTCATCGTTGGTGTTGGTCTGTGATGACAACCCGTCCCGTGGTGGTGCCCTCATCGCGGACTGTGTTGGCCATCGAAAGATCTTTGTGAGGGTTAATTTTTTCAGATCCGATGGTTTCCTTCTAAGGTGAGTTGCAATCTATGGACGATGACACTAATGCAGAGGGTATGGTTGTCCAGCAGCGGCGGTCGGTTTCGTCCAGAGCATGCGACTGTTAGATTGCGTAAAAGTGGTGGCGGCGACACATCTTGACTCCGATGGTGGTGCTCCTCGAGTACCGAGTCTCGAGCAGCGGGGTGAAAACCTAGGTGTGACTCGAGTTAGTTGTATCAGACAATGACGATGTTTTTACGTCGTTACCTTGTTGAAGGCATTGCTCGGATATGCTCGGACTAATTCTTGACGGTGAAAACCTAGACTCTGGCATGACGGCGGCGCTCGAACATTGCTCTCTTTCTGAAGGCATTGTTGTTGAATAATCTCGTTGTTCTTGTAGTGTCATGAGATAATTGGTGCGGATATGATTATTGTTACGGGTTGTCGATCACGGAATTGATCGCTTCGTTTTTTTTTTCCTGCTTGCTTAGGCATGGCTTTGGTCTTATATGACTTTGCTATTTGCCGGCAGGTTTTTGTGCGTGTGCATTAATGTTAGTTGTGTGCATTCTAATTATGCAGAGGCCAGATGCGTGTTTATTTTGATTGTATTAGTTTGATGCTTCATTCTGAGTAATAAAATCCATTTTTTATTAAAAAATATTGAGTTTCAAGCACCTGACCTGTCATGCATCGCATTCCTCTTACTACTGTGGTGTGTTTGGTTGCATTTTCATCGCAGTATAGTTGACTTTCTTACGAGTTAATGCCTTCTTTATTTCTAGAGGGAAATCTGACTATACCTTGATGGTGGCTTGATCTTGTCATCCATGTGTATACAGGAGGATATAACTGTACGTACGTATACATACATGTGTGGCAAAGCCTTTCCAACGATCATATCAGAGATGGAAGACCTTTGCTTGATTGCTTCTTGTTTCTTGTTTCTTGTCGCTTTCTAAAATTTATCACCATTTCCATACGTGGCAAATACATGTCGATCATCTAACCTGGATATATCGTGCGATCACAATGATCAAGGAGACAAGGGATCCCTTTACAGGAAAAACGTCGCCATTGGCAATGGAAATAAGATCGGTCCATGCACACATATATATACACTATATAATGGAAACCAGCCGGCATTATTAATGGTGCATCGCCGTGACACGGAACAATGGATATGGATGTTTACGTACATCGATCATGTGCTGATGTGTGAGTGTGTGACCTTCGCTGTGCGTGTTGACTGACACACACGAGGGCGAAGCTTTGGGAGATGGCTCCCTGGAGCTCGTTAGTAAACTCGAAAAAGGTATTTCCATGTTTAAAAAATCAAAAACAAAACCGTGAAAAAAACTTGTACATTCTCACTAAGAATTTCGTTAGAAAATATTGCTATTTCTAAGCTACTCCTCTGTAATGATCTAAAAGGTCGTATAGTCCATTTTATGCCACATATGAGTATATTGTCATAAGAATTTCCATGTGCATAGTATACATGTGTATGTGTAAGCATAGTTCTTTTTTTCTTTTTACTATGTATAAAATTGGCATTTGAGTGCCGGGCTCCATGATCCTAAAAAAAAGTGTTGGGCTCCATGAAGCCCATCATCCGTTTCCAGTTTTTGCGAACAGATGGGATCATTTTGCTCGGAAAAAAAATGGGATAATTATTTCTCAATTTTCTGTATGTTTAGCATATTATGAAAACTCAAATGATAAATGCCACATGTGTGGCACGAAGTAACACCGCCCAGACGTTTTCACAATTAAATTTGCCATAAAAAATGAAACCCCAAAAAATGAAACTTGCCATCCAAACATTGCCATTCTTCACAACTAAAGTTGCCATGCCCGGATAACTAAAGTTGCCATCAAAAAACGTCAAAGCGGAATTGCTTCATGCCAGACGTGTGACACTTATCTAGCACATGAGTACATGTATCTATTATATATTATGAGTACATGACAGATTAATAAGAAAAGGACAACCAAATACTATACATATTCTCACATTCGGCCATTAATTTGATGGGCTTTTTTTGGTAAATAAATTGTAACCATCGGATGTTTGTAAGTATGGTGGACCCATAATGTTTGTACACTCGTATATGCACCAACGGGCCTAACAATACATGACTTCTTGACAAAGGGAATACTAATATCGTGAGGATATTAATTACATACAGCCTATGTAAAAATAAGATATCCAAAGACATTCAGACTACGCACAGCCAGAAAAGATATGAGAAAGAAGAGAAGAAAAAGAGAGACCCTGCAACGCTGATCAATCATTGGCATCAGCAGCACTCTAAACACCATCGAAGACAACACCTGGATTATAAAAAAATTCTCTAAAAACAACGCTTCCAAGAAGAAAACAATGCATAAGCTAATCGAAGATCTTGGGTTTTCATCTAGAGAAAGTCTGAGTTCATCCAAAAACAATGCCTTCAACAAGGCCATTGACAGGTACAACCAATAAAGGTGAGACCTTGGGTTTTCACCCTGGGAATCGAGACTCGGTACTCGAGGAGGACCACAAAAAATGTAGTCATCCAGTTATGCCACACTTGCTTGACGAGGCCGATGTTGCTAGTCACCAAACACGTGGCACACGGTCTTCATCGCATCCAATACACCCTTCCACCAAAGCTTCAAGACCTCCAATCAAAACCTCCGTGACTTTCTCCACCACTATGAATGCCTTGTGAATCTTGACTTAGACATGTCCCATGACACCAATAAGAAATCGAAACTTCGCACCGCGCTCTCTTGAGGTCGAGCTGGTTGATAATATGACCATGCGCTATGAGAGCCTTTTAGAGCTAGATATCCAGGGGCAACATACGCCAATCCGCATTGATCTCCGACAGGGAAGATCGAAACTCGTCGGCGACATGCGGCAAAAAGATGACTTGACAGAAGAAGAGCTTTAGTGCCAAACCACTATGCGATCCCGACAAGCCACTCATCAGCCATTGCCGCACCGCAACACCGTCGTAGGAGAAGTCGGTGCAGGTGTTGGATCTAGGTCCAATTCGGATGCCAACAACTAGTAGGCCCTAGTTGCCGTCGGATCCAACGGACTAGCTGCGGCTAGACCATACAAAGGTATGGTGCTACTTGTGAGCTGCCTTGGGATTTTCTTGAAGAGGAGAGGATGATGCAGTACATTACAGATAAGTATTTTTCTTAATTAAGAACCAAGGTTATCAATTCAGTAGGAGAACCACGCAACACCTTGTTAGCAGTACCTACACACAAAATAAAAAATACTTGCACCCAACGCAAACAAGGGGTTGTTAATCCCTTGGAGGTTAATTGCA
The DNA here is from genome assembly GCA_034509565.1 of Triticum monococcum. Lineage (NCBI taxonomy): Eukaryota > Viridiplantae > Streptophyta > Magnoliopsida > Poales > Poaceae > Triticum > Triticum monococcum. The sequence goes on from CM067846.1 coordinate 618,943,928, forward strand.
ATGATCAAATCTCATAGTGATAGATAGATAAATAAAAACAAAAAATAAAGGTAAATAAATTGCAGAAGGTATCTTTGGATTTTAATATATGATAAAGATAGACCTGGGGCCATAGTTTTCACTAGAGGCTTCTCTCTTGAACATAGCACACGGTGGGTAAACAAATTACTGTTGGAGGATTGATAGAAAAGTGAATAATTATGACGATATCCAAGACAATGATCATGTATATAGATATACATCTGAGCCAGTAGATCGACTTCTACCTGCATCTACTACTATTACTCCACCCATCGATCGCTATCCGGCATACATCTAGAGTATTAAGTTCATAAGAACGGAGTAACGCCTTAAACAAGATGACATGATGTAGCCAAAGTAAATCCAACTAATATGAATAAACCCCATCGTTTTATCCTTAATGACAACTATACACATACGTGTCATGTCCCCTTCTGTCACTGGGATTGAGCACCGCAAGATCGAACCCATCACAAAGCACCTCTCCTATTGCAAGATAAATCAATCTAGTTGGCCAAACCAAACGAATAGATCGGAGAGAAATACAAAGATATAATAAGCATGCATAAAAGAGTTCAGAGAAGACTCAGATAATATTCATAGATAATCTGATCATAAATCCAAAATTCATCGGATCCCAACAAACACACCGTAAAAAAGGATTACATCGAATAGATCTCCAAGAACATCGAGGAGAACATTGTATTGAAGATCAAAGGTAGAGAAGAAGTCGTCTAGCTACTAACTATGGACCCGTAGGTCTGTGGTAAACTACTCACATTATCGGAAGGGCAACAAGGTTGATGTAGAAGCCCTCTGTGATCGATTCCCCCTCCGACAGGGTGCTGTGGAAAAGGTCTCCAGATGGGATCTCGCAAGAACAGGAAGTTGCAATGGCTGAAAAAGCATTTCGGGGTGGCTCTCTGCTCGTTTCCCGATTTTAGACAATTTATAGAGCTGGAATTAGGTCAAACAGAGGAATCGGGGGCCACGAGACACCAGGGCGCAGCTACCCCCTGGGCATGCCCTGGTGACTCGTTGCCCACTCGTTCGCCTTCTGGTCTCCCCCCAAACCTTCTAATGTCTCATATGTCTAGAAAAAAATGTCAAAAAATTTCGTGGCATTTGGATTTTGTTTGGTACTGATTTCCTGAAAAACTATAAACAGGCAAAAACACATCAACCGGCACTTGGCACTAAGTTAATAGGTTAGTCCAAAAAAAATTATATAATTGCATATAAAACATTCAAGGTTGATACTATAATAGCATGGAACAATAAAAAATTATAGATAAGTTGAAGACGTATTATAGGGCCCATGACCTAGCTCGAGGCATAACAGCGAGAGCCTACTGAAGCGGTCGATCTGCCGGAGCACCGCCATGAGCGACTGAGTCGCTAGATCGAGGCGAACAGGGACCAGAAGCGCGTGGAGGCCAGGATGCGCCGCAGGATCAAGGGAAGAGGGGAGTTGAAGACAGAAGATACACCCCGCCGCGACCGCGGGCCTGCCGGGAGGCTACTGGCAGCGGCGAGGGGAGGAGCACCGAGAGGACGCTCACTGCGGCGGCAGCGGCGCGAGTCATCCCGTGAGCATCCAGGGAGGATGCTCGCTGTTGCGGCGGTGGCGGCGAGTCGCCGTAGGAAGAAAATGCCTTGGCATAAGCACAAGTGATCGACATGTGTTTGTTCAATCGTTACCCACCCCAATTTGTGGTACTTTGCTTGTGGTTGTGGATACTTTGACCACATGATTTGTATGTACTATTTCAACAACATTATATATACTCCTATGCATCCACGGATGTAAGAGCAATTGCAACGCGCTGATTCATTTCATCTGCGCTTCTCCATTCAAGTTAAAACGGACACAAAAGTCAGTCCAACGCGCCGACCCACGGACATGCATCCGCTTTTCATCGGCCAGATGACCCATTCCAGGCCCAAATTTGGGCCCCATTTGCGTCGGCACGGACATGAGGTGGACGTGCACGATGCCCACCTACTCCTCCCCCTGGCCGTCAGTCGGTGGCACATAGGCCATTCTCTTCCTCCCATCTACAGCAAGCACCCGACCGCCCCACCCCTCATCGCCGATGCCCAGTTCCGGTGCCCTCGCCTGCCGTCCGCACACACATACCCTCCACCCTCCCCCGCAGCACGCCACCTTCCAACGTCGTCGCCACCATCGTCTGGCAATCGGGCCACTATAGCTTCCCCCGACGTTGCCGCCAGCACCACCTCCTCCTCCCACACCACCGGCCAGCTCCTTCGACGATGTCGCCATGCTCGTCTGACGCCGCCACGCTTCCCGAACACCACTAGGCCAGCTACCTGGTCCGGGGGGGCATGCGACTCTTCGCTGGCCTGCTTCTTCGACGACGCCCGCAATCTCTTCGACGGTTTGCCTGCAAGGTACAAATGGACTCCCCCGACGATTTCTTTTCCACAATTTCATTTGTGACTCGGATGATTCTTCATCAGAAGATGAGGAGATGGTGGTTGTTGTGTCTGTCGTCCATGACCACCTGAGTAGGCAGTGGCCGTTGTTCCTGGGCTAGATCCTGGGGTACACTCCAGCGTTGAACCGCAACAGAGAGAGCGGCCATTTCCTTCTCTAGAAGAACTATTTCAAGACACACAACCCGCTCTTCAAGCATCACCGATTCCGGCGTTGTTTCTGTATGGCTAGGCATGCTTTAACCATATCCGGAAGCGGGTAGTGGCATGCGATAAGTATTTCGAGTGCAAGGAGGATGCCCTTAAAAAAATTGGCTTCTCCTCTTATCAGAAATGCACTGCAGCTATACGGATACTTGCATACGGAGTTCCCGGTGATCTCATTGATGAGTATGTCCAGATGAGCGAGTCCATGTACAAATTCTGCAAGGTTGTGATAGCAGTGTTTGGCCCTGAGTACTTGAGAGAGCCAAATGTTGCAGAAATAGCCCGCTTGTTGGCGATGAATGCCATCAGAGGCTTTCCGGGGATGCTTGGTAGCATAGATTGTATGCACTAGGAGTGGAAGAACTGTCCTTCTGCTTGGCAGGGGAAGTATAGGGGCCATGTCAAAGCTTGCACGGTCATACTTGAGACCGTGGCCTCACACAACCTCTGGATCTGTCACTCATTTTCGGCATGGCTGAGTCTCACAATGATATCAACGTGCTTCAACTCTCTCCGGTGTTTGCAAGGTTGTCGAAGGCAACTGCCCGGAGGTCAATGTTAACATCAATGGCCAAACTACAACAAACGATACTATCTAGCTGATGGTATCTACCCTCAGTGGACTACTCTAGTGAAGACAATCTCCAACCATATAGGAGAGAAGAGGAAGAGATTTGACCAAGACCAAGAGAGTGCTAGGAAGGATGTGGAGCGTGCACTCGGTGTTCTGCAATCTCATGGGGCATCGTTCGTTATACTGCTAGAACCTGGAGCACCAAAAAGTTGTGGGAGATGATGACTGCTTGTGTTATCGGGTCCAATATGATCGTAGAGTATGAGTGTCCGGAATGTATCTACGACCAAGGGTTTCAGTTTCAGAGTGACAATGTTGTGCCTAAGCATGGAGGAGAAGTAACATTTGCACAATTCATCCAATTTCATCACCAAATGTGTGATTGGAAAACTTACATTCAGCTATGATTTGGCTGAGCATATGTGGGCTCATGTAGACAACCAATAGATGTATCTTTTTTAATGTATTTGAGACAATTTAATTTGGCTTGTAAACTATGATATATTTATTTGGCCGGTAAACTATGATATATTTATTTGGTTGCGAAACTATGTAAGATGTTTGTATTTTGTTTGAATTATGTTTAAAAAATCACGGAAGGCCGACCGCGAGGGTGAAAATGAGTCCGCGCATTGAGGACATGGCTGACTCAAACGCAAAAGGGGACAGACAACAAGCGGACAACCGACCTAAACAGACAAAAAGCGAATAAAGTGTGCATCGGGTCAACGTGTTAGAGTTGTTCTAAAGACTTGGAGGCTTGACCCCTTTTTTCTAGAAAACTGGCGACGCTAGATCGATTCGGATGGAAAACACACTTTGGTCATTCTAAAAGACGTGCCAGTACCACTTCTGGGAGGCGCCTAGGGTTTCGCCGCCTAGGGTTTCCCCGTTGTTTGGCTGGTGGGAGGGGAAGGCGGGAGGAGACCACAGATCCTTTGCTCAGGTCGCTGCATCTCCACCGCGCGTGAGTCCACCCACTCCCATGGCGGATCGAGGAGCGGAGAACCGGGGCCATCGGCTTGATGGCTTCGGGGCGGGGCGGGCTGGCCGGGGCGCCGGTCGCTTCGGACGGGGCGCCGGGCGCGGAGGGGGTGGAGGCGGCCGCGACATGGTGTGGACGCGGGACATCGAGGAAGGCGGTCAGATCTCCACCAACATGGATCAAGGGCGCGTGCTGCCAGATCAAGCAAGGTGGGAGGCGGCGGCCATGGACGCAGAGCGATGGCCGTCGCACCGAGAGGTGAGGCGACAGCAACAATCAAGGCAAGGCGACTACGGGGGACAATCAGCGCCCTCAACAAGATCTGCATCCTCAACAAGATCTGCGCCCCCAACACGACGCGCGTCCTCAACAAGATCGACGTCATCCAACTCCGGGAAGAAGGAAGGCCACCCCACTAGTGGGTGGTGCTGAGGTTTGCGTCACTTGCAAAGATCCTGGACATGTCCCCATGTGCTGTCCTAGGGCAGTTTGCCGTAGATGTGGTTTAAATGGTCATCTGGTGCCTATTTGCAATATTTTTCTTCCTTAGGAATGTGTGGCTCCTATGTGTGGTTTTCAAGCTAAGGGGAAGGGTTTCTTCTATATACATGACGCTAGTACACCCAAGCAAAATACTGATAGGAACAGATATATTGTCATCTCTGTGATAGAAGGGCAAGCTAGTGGCAGGCAGTTGGAGGAGTTCTTTAATGCATACATTAACACAAATTGGAAGTGCTCTGCTAGGTCGATTGGGCTGAATACATTTGTGATGAGATTTCCTTCACCTAGGGATGTTGACAAGGCTTGTTTTGCAGAAACTATGAATATTAAGAGTTGTGGTGCTGTGGTGAGTCTCAAAAAATGGTCTGAATCTGTGGGTGCTAAGGGTGTACTTAACATTGCTTGGGTCAATGTTAGCAACATTCCTTTGGACAAAAGATGTGAAAAAATATTTCTTATGTTGGATCTCTGGTGGGTGTAACTCTTGACATCGACAAATCCACTGTCAACAGACCCGAGTCGGTCAGGATTAAGCTGGGTTGTAGAGATGCTGAGAACATCCCAGCTAAGGAAAAGGTGAAGGAAATATGCCCTAGAGGCAATAATAAAGTTATTATTTATTTCCTTATATCATGATAAATGTTTATTATTCATGCTAGAATTGTATTAACCGGAAACATAATACATGTGTGAATACATAGACAAACAGAGTGTCACTAGTATGCCTCTACTTGACTAGCTCGTTAATCAAAGATGGTTATGTTTCCTAACCATGGACAAAGAGTTGTTATTTGATTAATGGGATCACATCATTAGTTGAATGATCTGATTGACATGACCCATTCCATTAGCTTAGCACCCGATCGTTTAGTATGTTGCTATTGCTTTCTTCATGACTTATACATGTTCCTATGACTATGAGATTATGCAACTCCCGTTTGCCGGAGGAACACTTTGGGTGCTACCAAACGTCACAACGTAACTGTGTGATTATAAAGGAGCATTACAGGTGTCTCCAAAGGTAGATGTTGGGTTGGCGTATTTAGAGATTAGGATTTGTCACTCCGATTGTCGGAGAGGTATCTCTGGACCCTCTCGGTAATGCACATCACTTAAGCCTTGCGAGCATTACAACTAATGAGTTAGTTGCGAGATGATGTATTACGGAACGAGTAAAGAGACTTGCCGGTAACGAGATTGAACTAGGTATTGGATACCGACGATCGAATCTCGGGCAAGTAACATACGGATGACAAAGGGAACAACGTATGTTGTTATGCGGTCTGACCGATAAAGATCTTCGTAGAATATGTAGGAGCCAATATGGGCATCCAGGTCCCACTATTGGTTATTGACCGGAGACGTGTCTCGGTCATGTCTACATTGTTCTCGAACCATAGGGTCCGCATGCTTAAGGTTTCGATGACAGTTATATTATGAGTTTAAGAGTTTTGATGTACCGAAGGAGTTCAGAGTCCCGGATGAGATCGGGGACATGACGAGGAGTCTCGAAATGGTCGAGACGTAAAGATCGATATATTGGACGACTATATTCGGACATCGGAAAGGTTCCGAGTGATTCGGGTATTTTCGGAGGTACCGGGGAGTTACGGGAATACGGGGAAGAGTATTGGGCCTTAATGGGCTTTAGTGGGAAGGAGCCAGGAGGTGGCGCGCGCCCCTCCCAAGTCTAGTCCGAATTGGACAAGGGATTTGGGGCGCGGCCCACCTCTCCCTTCCTTCTCCACTTCCCTCCTTTCCCCCCTTCTCCTAGTTGAACTAGGAAAGAAGGAGTCCTACTCCCGGTGGGAGTAGGACTCCCCTTGGCGCGCCAACTCCTAGGCCAGCCGCCCCTCCTCCCTTGCTCCTTTATATACGGGGGCAGGGGGCACCCCATAGACACACAAGTTGATCTTCATGATCGTTCCTTAGCCGTGTGCGGTGCCCCCTTCCACCATATTCCACCTCGGTCATATTGTTGCAGTGCTTAGGCGAAGCCCTGCGATGGTAGAACATCAAGATCGTCAACACGCCGTCGTGCTGACGGAACTCCTCCCCGAAGCTTTGCTGGATCGGAGCCCGGGGATCGTCATCGAGCTGTACGTGTGCTAAGAACTCGGAGGTGCCGGAGTAACGATGCTTGGATCGGTCGGACCGGGAAGAAGACGTACGACTACTTCCTCTACATTGTGTCAACGCTTCCGTTGCGATCTACAAGGGTACGTAGATCATACTCTCCCCCTCGTTGCTATGCATCACCATAATCTTGCGTGTGCGTAGGAAATTTTTGAAATTACTACGTTCCCCAACAGTGGCATCCGAGCCTAGGTTTTATGGTTTGATGTTATGTGCACGAGTAGAACACAAGTGAGTTGTGGATGATATAAGTCATACTGCCTACCAGCATGTCATACTTTGATTCGGCGGTATTGTTGGACGAGACGACCCGGACCAACCTTACGCGTACGCTTACGCGAGACCGGTTCCCTCGACGTGCTTTGCACATAGATGGCTTGCGGGCGACTGTCTCTCCAACTTTAGTTGAACCGAGTGTGGCTACGCCCGGTCCTTGAGAAGGTTAAAACGGAGTCTATTTGACAAACTATCGTTGTGGTTTTGATGCGTAGGTGAGATTGGTTCTTACTTAAAGCCCGTAGCAGCCACGTAAAACTTGCAACAACAAAGTAGAGGACGTCTAACTTGTTTTTGCAGGGCATGTTGTGATGTGATATGGTCAAGGCATGATGCTAAATTTTATTGTATGAGATGATCATGTTTTGTAACCAAGTTATCGGCAACTGGCAGGAGCCATATGGTTGTCGCTTTATTGTATGCAATGCAATCGCGATGTAATGCTTTACTTTATTACTAAGCGGTAGTGATAGTCGTGGAAGCATAAGATTGGCGAGACGACAACGATGCTACGATGGAGATCAAGGTGTCGCGCCGGTGACGATGGTGATCATGACGGTGCTTCGGAGATGGAGATCACAAGCACAAGATGATGATGGCCATATCATATCACTTATATTGATTGCATGTGATGTTTATCTTTTATGCATCTTATCTTGCTTTGATTGACGGTAGCATTATAAGATGATCTCTCACTAAATTATCGAGAAGTGTTCTCCCTGAGTATGCACCGTTGCGAAAGTTTTTCGTGCTGAGACACCACGTGATGATCGGGTGTGATAGGCTCTACGTTCAAATACAACGGGTGCAAAACAGTTGCACACGCGGAATACTCAAGTTAAACTTGACGAGCCTAGCATATGCAGATATGGCCTCGGAACACGGAGACCAAAAGGTCGAGCGTGAATCATATAGTAGATATGATCAACATAACGATGTTCACCATTGAAAACTACTCCATCTCACGTGATGATCGGTTATGGTTTAGTTGATTTGGATCACGTGATCACTTAGAGGATTAGAGGGATGTCTATCTAAGTGGGAGTTCTTAAGTAATATGATTAAATTGAACTTAAATTTATCATGAACTTAGTCCTGGTAGTATTTTGCAAATCATGTTGTAGATCAATAGCTCACGTTGTTGCTTCCCTGTGTTTATTTTGGTATGTTCCTAGAGAAAATTGTGTTGAAAGATGTTAGTAGCAATGATGCGGATTGGATCCGTGATCTGAGGTTTATCCTCATTGCTGCACAGAAGAATTATGTCCTTGATACACCGCTAGGTGACAGACCTATTGCAGGAGCAGATGCAGACGTTATGAACGTTTGGCTAGCTCAATATGATGACTACTTGATAGTTTAGTGCACCATACTTAACAACTTAGAATCGGGACTTCAAAGACGTTTTGAACATCATGGACCATATGAGATGTTCCAGGAGTTGAAGTTAATATTTCAAGCAAATACCCGAGTTGAGAGATATGAAGTCTCCAACAAGTTCTATAGCTAAAAGATGGAGGAGAATCGCTCAACTAGTGAGCATGTGCTCAGATTGTCTGGGTACTACAATCGCTTGAATCAAGTGGGAGTTAATCTTCCAGATAAGATAGTGATTGACAGAATTCTCTAGTCACCATCACTAAGTTAGTAGAATTTCGTGATGAACTATAATATGCAAGGGATAACGGAAACAACTCCGAAGCTCTTCGTGATGCTGAAATCAACGAAGGTAGAAATCAAAGAAAAACATCAAGTGTTGATGGTTGACAAGACCACTAGTTTCAAGAAAAGGGCAATGGGAAGAAGAGGAACTTCAAGAAGAACGGCAAGCAAGTTGCTGCTCAAGTGAAGAAGCCCAAGTCTGATCCTAAGCCTGAGACTAAGTGCTTCTACTGCAAAGGGACTGGTCACTGGAAGCGGAACTACCCCAAGTGATTGGCGGATAAGAAGGATGGCAAAGTGAACATAAGTATATTTGATATACATGCTATTGATGTGTACTTTACTAGTGTTTATAGCAACCCCTCAGTATTTGATGCTAGTTCAGTTGCTACGAGTAGTAACTCGAAACGGGAGTTGCAGAATGAACAGAGACTAGTTAAGGGTGAAGTGACGATGTGTGTTGGAAGTGGTTCCAAGATTGATATGATCATCATCGCACACTCCCTATACTTTCGGGATTAGTGTTGAACCTAAATAAGTGTTATTTGGTGTTTGCGTTGAGCATGAATATGATTTGATCATGTTTATTGTAATACGGTTATTCATTTAAGTAAAAGAATAAATTGTTGTTCTGTTTACATGAATAAAACCTAATATGGTTAAACACCCAATGAAAATAGTTCATTGGATCTCGATCTTAGTGATACACATATTCATAATATTGAAACCAAAAGATGCGAAGTTAATAATGATAGTGCAACTTATTTGTGGCACTGCCGTTTAGGTCATATTGGTGTAAAGCGCATGAAGAAACTCCATGCTGATGGGATTTTGGAATCACTTGATGCTTGCGAACCATGCCTTATGGGCAAGATGACTAAAACGCCGTTCTCCGGAACAATGTAGCAAGCAACATACTTGTTGGAAATCATACATACTGATGTATGTGGTCCGATGAATATTAAGGCTTACAGCAGGTATCATTATATTCTGACCTTCACAAGATGATTTGAGCAGATATGGGGATATCTACTTGATGAAACATAAGTCTGAAACATTTGAACAGTTCAAAGAATTTCAGAGTGAAGTGGAAAATCATTGTGACAAGAAAATAAAAGTTTCTACGATATGATCGCAGAGGTAAAATATTTGAGTTACGAGTTTGGTCTTCAGTTAAAACAATGTGAAATAGTTTCACTACGCACGCCACCTGGAACACCACAGCATAATGGTGTGTCCGAACGTCATAACCGTACTTTATTGGATATAGTACAATCTATGATGTATCTTACCAATCTACCACTATCGTTTTGCGGTTATGCATTAGAGACAGCTGCATTCATGTTAAATAGGGCACCATCTAAATCCGTTGAGATGACACCGTGTGAACTATGGTTTGGCAAGAAACCTAAGCTGTCGTTTCTTAAAGTTTGGAGTTGCGACGCTTATGTGAAAAAGTTTCATCTCGATAAGCTCAAACTCAAATCGGAGAAATATGTCTTCATAGGATACCCAAAGGAGACAGTTGGGTACACCTTCTATCACAGATCCGAAGGCAAGACATTCATTGCTAAGAATGGATCCTTTCTAGAGAAGGAGTTTCTCTCGAAAGAGGTGAGTGGGAGGAAAGTAGAACTTGATGAGGTAACTGTACCTGCTCCCTTATTGGAAAGTAGTTCATCACAGAAATCTGTTCCTGTGACTACTACACCAATTAGTGAGGAAGCTAATGATGATGATCATGTAACTTCAGATCAAGTTACTACCAAATCTCGTAGGTAAACCAGAGTGAGATTCGCACCAGAGTGGTACGGTAATCCTGTTCTGGAAGTTATGTTACTAGACCATGACGAACTTGCGAACTATGAGGAAGCGATGATGAGCCCAGATTCCGTGAAATGGTTTGAGGCCATGAAATCTGAGATGTGATCCATGTATGAGAACAAAGTATGGACTTTGATGGATTTGCCCGATGATCCGCAAGCCATAGAAAATAAATGGATCTTCAAGAGGAAGACGGACGCTGAGGTAAATGTACCTGCTCCCTTATTGGAAAGTAGTTCATCACAGAAAATAAATGGATCTTCAAATGGACAATTTATTCTCTTACTTAAATGAATAACCGTATTACAATAAACATGATCAAATCTTATTCATGCTCAACGCAAACACCAAATAACACTTATTTAGGTTCAACACTAATCCCGAAATTATAGGGAGTGTGCGATGATGATCATATCAATCTTGGAACCACTTCCAACACACATCGTCACTTCACCCTTAACTAGTCTCTGTTTATTCTGCAACTCCCGTTTCGAGTTACTAATCTTAGCAACTGAACTAGTATCAAATACTGAGGGTTTGCTATAAACACTAGTAAAGTACACACCAATAACATGTATATCAAATATACTTATGTTCACTTTACCATCCTTCTTATCTGCCAATCACTTGGGGTAGTTCCGCTTCCAGTGACCAGTCCCTTTGTAGTAGAAGCACTTAGTCTCAGGCTTAGGATCAGACTTGGGCTTCTTCACTTGAGCAGCAACTTGCTTGCCGTTCTTCTTGAAATTCCCCTTCTTCCCTTTGCCCTTTTCTTGAAACTAGTGGTCTTCTTAACCATCAACACTTGATGTTTTTCTTGATTTCTACCTTCGTTGATTTCAGCATCACGAAGAGCTTGGGAGTTGTTTCCGTTATCCCTTGCATATTATAGTTCATCACGAAGTTCTACTAACTTGGTGATGGTGACTAGAGAATTCTGTCAATCACTATCTTATCTGGAAGATTAACTCCCACTTGATTCAAGCGATTGTAGTACTCAGACAATCTGGACACATGCTCACTAGTTGAGCGATTCTCCTCCATCTTTTAGCTATAGAACTTGTTGGAGACTTCATATCTCTCAACTCGGGTATTTGCTTGAAATATTAACTTCAACTCCTGGAACATCTCATATGGTCCATGACGTTCAAAACGTCTTTGAAGTCCCCGATTCTAAACTGTTAAGCATGGTGCACTAAACTATCAAGTAGTCATCATATTGAGCTAGTCAAACGTTCATAACGTCTGCATCTGCTCCTGCAATACGTCCGTCACCTAGCAGTGCATCAAGGACATAATTCTTCTGTGCAGCAATGAGGATAAACCTCAGATCACGGATCCAATCCGCATCATTGCTACTAACATCTTTCAACATAATTTTCTCTAGGAACATATCAAAATAAACACAGGGAAGCAACAACGCGAGCTATTGATCTACAACATAATTTGCAAAAATACTACCAGGACTAAGTTCATGATAAATTTAAGTCCAATTAATCATATTACTTAAGAACTCCCACTTAGATAGATATCCCTCTAATCCTCTAAGTGATCACGTGATCCAAATCAACTAAACCATAACCGATCATCACGTGAGATGGAGTAGTTTTCAATGGTGAACATCGTTATGTTGATCATATCTACTATATGATTCACGCTCGACCTTTCGGTCTCCGTGTTCCGAGGCCATATCTGTATATGCTTGGCTCGTCAAGTATAACCTGAGTATTCCGCGTGTGCAATTGTTTTGCACCCGTTGTATTTGAACGTAGAGCCTATCACACCCGATCATCACGTGGTGTCTCAGCACGAAGAACTTTCGCAACGGTGCATACTCAGGGAGAACACTTCTTGATAATTTAGTGAGAGATCATCTTATAATGCTACCGTCAATCAAAGCAAGATAAGATGCATAAAAGATAAACATCACATGCAATCAATATAAGTGATATGATATGGCCATCATCATCTTGTGCTTGTGATCTCCATCTCCGAAGCACCGCCATGATCACCATCGTCACCGGCGCGACACCTTGATCTCCATCGTAGCATCGTTGTCGTCTCGCCAATCTTATGCTTCCACGACTATCACTACCGCTTAGTAATAAAGTAAAGCATTACATCGCGATTGCATTGCATACAATAAAGAGACAACCATATGGCTCCTGCCAGTTGCCGATAACTTGGTTACAAAACATGATCATCTCATACAATAAAATTTGCATCATGCCTTGACCATATCACATCACAACATTCCCTGCAAAAACAAGTTAGACGTCCTCTACTTTGTTGTTGCAAGTTTTACGTGGCTGCTACGGGCTTAAGCAAGAACTCATCTCACCTACGCATCAAAACCACAGCGATAGTTTGTCAAATAGACTCTGTTTTAACCTTCTCAAGGACCGGGCGTAGCCACACTCGGTTCAACTAAAGTTGGATAGACAGTCGCCCGCAAGCCATCTATGTGCAAAGCACGTCGAGGGAACCGGTCTCGCGTAGGCGTACGCGTAAGGTTGGTCCGGGTCGTCTCGTCCAACAATACCGCCGAACCAAAGTATGACATGCTGGTAGGCAGTATGACTTGTATCGCCCACAACTCACTTGTGTTCTACTCGTGCAAATAACATCAAACCATAAAACCTAGGCTCTGATACCACTGTAGGGAACGTAGTAATTTCAAAAAAATTCCTACGCACACGCAAGATCATGGTGATGCATAGCAACGAGGGGGAGAGTCTGATCTACGTACCCTTGTAGATCGCAACGGAAGCGTTGACACAACGTAGAGGAAGTAGTCGTATGTCTTCTTCCCGATCCGACCGATCCAAGCACCGTTACTCCGGCACCTCCGAGTTCTTAGCACACGTTCAGCTCGATGACGATCCTCGGGCTCCGATCCAGCAAAGCGTCGAGGAAGAGTTCCGTCAGCACGACGGCGTGGTGACGATCTTGATGTACTACCGACGTAGGGCTTCGCCTAAGCACTACAACGATATGATCGAGGTGGAATTTGGTGGCAGGGGGCACCGCACACGGCTAAGGAACGATCTCAAGGATCAACTTGTGTGTCTAGAGGTGCCCCCTGCCCCCGTATATAAAGGATCCAAGGGGGAGGGGCTGGCCGGCCAAGGGGGGAGGCACAGGAGAGTCCTACTCCCACTGGGAGTAGGATTCCCCCTCCAATCCTAGTCCAACTAGGATTCCTCGGAGGGGAAAAGAGGAGGAGGTGGCCGGCCACCCTTTCCTAGTCCTAATAGGACTAGGGGATGGGGGAGGCGCGCAGCCCATCTAGGGCAGCCCCTTCTCTTTTCCACTAAGGCCCATTATGGCCCATTTAGCTCCCGGGGGGGTCCGGTAACCCTCCCGGTATTCCGGTAAAATCCCGATCTCACCCGGAACACTTCCGATGTCCAAACATTGGCTTCCAATATATCAATCTTTATGTCTCGACCATTTCGAGACTCCTCGTCATGTCCGTGATCACATCCGGGACTCCGAACAACCTTCGGTACATCAAAATGCATAAACTCATAACAACTGTCATCGTAACATTAAGCGTGCGGACCCTACGGTTCGAGAACAATGTAGACATGACCGAGACACGTCTCCGGTCAATAACCAATAGCGGTACCTGGATGCCCATATTGGCTCCTACATATTCTACGAAGATCTTTATCGGTCAGACAGCATAACAACATACGTTGTTCCCTTTGTCATCGGTATGTTACTTGCCCGAGATTCGATCGTCGGTATCCAATACCTAGTTCAATCTCGTTACTGGCAAGTCTCTTTACTCGTTCCGTAATACATCATCTCACAACTAACATCTTAGTTATAATGCTTGCAAGGCTTATGTGATGTGTATTACCGAGAGGGCCCAGAGATACCTCTCCGACAATCGGAGTGACAAACCCTAATCTCTAAATACGCCAACCCAACATCTACCATTGGAGACACCTGTAGTACTCCTTTATAATCACCCAGTTATGTTGTGACGTTTGGTAGTACCCAAAGTGTTCCTCCGGCAAACGGGAGTTGCATAATCTCATAGTCATAGGAACATGTATAAGTCATGAAGAAAGCAATAGCAACATACTAAACGATCGGGTGCTAAGCTAATGAAATGGGTCATGTCAATCAGATCATTCAATTAATGATGTGACCTCGTTAATCAAATAACAACTCCTTTGTCTATGGTTAGGAAACATAACCATCTTTGATTAACGAGCTAGTCAAGTAGAGGCATACTAGTGACACTCTGTTTGTCTATGTATTCACACATGTATTATGTTTCCGGTTAATACAATTCTAGCATGAATAATAAACATTTATCATGATATAAGGAAATAAATAATAACTTTATTATTGCCTCTAGGGCATATTTCCTTCAATGACACGATCCTGTGCTTCGAGGATAATCTTAGAAATGCTCTTAATATTAAGGTGCTGTTATATCTTTTTGAAGTCATGTTTGGGCTGAAGATCAATTTTCTAAAGAGTGAAATCTTTTCGATATGTGCTGATGATACTACTATGCAAAAATATGCTGAAATATTTAATTGCCAGATAGGTAATTTTCCTATCAAATACCTAGGCATGCCTGTGAGCTATGCTGGTTTGAAGTGTAGTGATTGGGGCTTTGTAGATGACAAATTCATTGATCATTGTGAAAACTGGATTAGTGAAGCTCTTTCCATGGGGGGAAGGCTGATTAAAGTGAACATTGTACTGTCGCATATTCCTACCTTTTACATGTCTATGTTTCTGCTGAACAAGACTACCTTGGAAAAGTGGGACAAACCCAGAAGAAAATTTTTCTGGCATAGAAAAGGAAAAAAGAAAGGTTACCATATGGTTAAATGGAGTCGTATATGTCGATCCAAAAAGAAAGGGAGTCTGGGTGTTAAAGACTTGAGGAAACAGAATATTAGTCTTCTAGTGAAATGGTGGTGGAAGCTTGAGAAAAAGAAAGGGCTCTGGCAAGATATAGTTAAGGCTAAGTACTTAAAGAAAACTTCGGTTGCTGTGGTTAAACACAAGGCCAGTGACTCACCTTGCTGGAAATCACTCCTGAAAGTGAAAGACCTTTATATGCTGGGTCGAGGTATTAATTTGAACAGGGGAGATGTGGCTAGACTCTCGCTCGATAGCCTGGGTGGTAGAATTCCCTTCAAAGACTGATTCCCACTGCTCTTTGAGACTTGTATTGATCAAAACTGTACTATTGACAAATTTAAATATCTCAACCAGATCTCCTCTTTTAGGAGGAGGATGTCTCATGAGATGACGAAACAATGGGAGGAAACGAATAAAGAGATGTTAACGTTGAAACAAAGTGATTTGCCAGATGAGGGTTATTGGAAATTGGATAGTTCGGGCAAATATAGTACAAAATCCATATATGCATGGCTAGAAAAGGAAATAGCAGGATCTAATTTTAAGTGGATCTGGGATGCTAAACTTCCTCTTAAAATTCAGATATTCTTGTGGCAGATGGCGCAGAATGCCATCCTAACTAGGGACAACATGAAAAAAAGATTATGGCCTGGGGAGCCTTGTTGTTCTTTCTGTGACAAATTAGAAACAGCTCAGCACCTGTTATTTTTGTGTCCTGTCTCCAGGGCGGTGTGGAGAACCGTAGGTTCCATGCTTGCAACCAATTGCTGCCCTAATTCTGTGTGGCAATATTATGCGTGGATGTATAGTTTCTTACCTGGGCTGGACAAAATTTACACCGTTGGCTTGGCTGCTATATGTTGGGCTATTTGGCTAGCCAGGAACCGAGCCACTTTTGAGCTCAAATAGATTAACTCTCCATTTGAAATTGTATTTACAACTTGTGCCTTTTTGATGTACTGGCAGGTCTCTAGAAACCAGAGATATGAGAGATGGTGAAAAAAGGAGCGGAGATGCTGAAGGAGAACACAACACAGATGATGCTGCTTTGCAGTCCCCCGATTCCAGCTAGGGACGGACATGATGGGAACTGAGGTAGAAGTCGCTGCGGAACCTGATCAGTAAGTGTCTGGCGGTTTGGCGAAGAGAAGAGCTGATGATGCATCCTGGAGTGCGTGCTAGATGAATAGGGGGTGGTATATTTTGGTCCTTGCTTTGGGTGCTCTGGTAGTTTTCCTTTGGGTTGCTTTTGTTTTGGCTGTTGTGGCCTGGTGCCTGATGAAGGAGTTTGTAAGACTTGTGATACTTCCCGTAGGTGTTCGTAGTGCGGTTTTGGGTGACACCCAGGTTTTCGCCCCATGATCTGTTGTTCCTGATGACATGCGCAGATAGTGGGTTTCCAGGTGTTGCCCCGAACTCGCTTTTCCTCTTTCTCTCTTGCCTTGCTGGTTTCAGTTCCTGAGACGATGCATTTCCGTTATGATAAGTAATGGAAAGGGGAAAAGCCCGGTTCAAAAAAAGACGTGCCAGTAGCCAGAATACACTACCAGTACTTAAGTACGCCACTCGACCATGTAACCTCTTACGATTACTAGTTCATTGACCGACAGCTTTTATGAGTCATATACAGGAGCAACGGATCATAATCTGCATATAAATGCAAGGCCACGCCTTTCCATCAAAAACATCAGAGCTAGACGATTTTGTTTCTCTTGTTTATTGTTTATTATTGCTTTCTATGACTAATTACCATTTGCATACTGTTAACATATATCTCTATCATCTGACTTGGACATGCCGCGGGATCACGATGAGCTAGGAGCACAGGCGACAGCCAATCCCTGAACAGTGAAAACATCGCCATTGGTAATGGAAAGATCGATTCATGGACACATGTTGACATGTATGTATGTCCTTGCGTACATTAAGATCACACATATGGCTAGCATTGTCGAGATAGGTGAGCTACATTGCACGAACTTAGCCATGCAAAGGTAGATAGTTCAAGCCATCAGGCGTTATTAATGGCGCATCACCTTGACACCTAATCACATGGATATGGATGCTATGTACATCGATGACATGGTGTGATTTGTGACCATAGCTGTCCGTGTTGACTCTCGGAGCCAAGAGATGTGACTGTTTGGGGCCAAGAGAAGTGGTCATTTTCTCGTTGCTTACGAGCTACTACCTAGCTAGGTTTTCTTTTTTTTCCCTTTTTACGAAAATGATTCAAATCAAAAATAAAGATTCATAAGAAGTACAAAGCATCTCAAACATAATAAAAATTATATTGAGATCTCTGGACCACCGGACAACCACTACCGCCAGTAGAACGAGCCGATGATGCGACATTGTCGATACACCCGTACCAGAATCGGACCAACCTTGTCGATGACAGCAGGGAAGTCATCATGCATGTGCCCCTAAACACCATCGTATAGGACCTCCGCAATCGCTCCCCCCCCCAAGTCCCACCATCTCAGACCCACTCCCAACAACTGCTGTCAGGTGTTCATCCATAAGTTGAACTCAGTTGACTCTAGCGATGGAGTCGATTGGATGAACTCAAGACCTTCTTTGTGGCCGAGGAGGACAAGGTGCTGACCGGCCTCCATGATCGAGGCAGAGGAGGTGTGGAACGCTGCCGCTATCAAGGCCGCCTTCGAAGCTAAGCAGGAAGCTTGGAGGACGGAGGTTGTGCCGCTCACCTGGAGATACAAGCAAAGGTAGACGGTGAGGGGAGGGTCAGGGCCATCATGGAAATTTCATTAGTGGTCACTGGAGGGAGGAGCAAAAAGGTACTTGGACTCTTTCGAGTTGAAGAAGAATTGAGTGGAATAAGAATAATATATGATTAGTACTATGTGCATCCTGCATTTGAATCCTACCAATGTTTAGTATTATATTTATGATGCATTTGGACCCTATCTATGCTTAATAATATAATCAATTTGGACCCTATGATATGTTTGAATTTGGGTTTGAAAAATACAATATTATTGTAATAGCCTGGCTTATTAGGAATGATAGACTACTCATATCAATAAGGAATTCCTTCTTTTCTGGAAGCCCATTCGGACAGAACTCCAAAGTTAAGCGTGCTCAGTTTGGAGTAGTGTCAGGATGGATGACCGACCGGGAAGTTGCTCCTGGGTGCGCACGAGTGAGGACAAAGTGCGTAGAAAAGACTAGTATTGATCTGTGGGGACAGTCTAGATCCCGCCAGGAGTAACGACCACCGGCGGGTGTGTCCGGGGCGTTACAAGTTGGTATCAGAGCCGACCCTCGCGGTTACACGGATGTTTGCGGACAGGTGCTCGGTCATGTTGTTCATGACGTTTGTGACCCGTCGTGGCACACGACATGGTACATGTACCGGACTGGATGCACAGACGTATGTGCCAAGAGGGAAAGTTCCTGTGGCCCAACGAGGATGTCGGTTCCTCTGAGTGGGGGTGTATGTGATAGCTTGGCTTATTAGGGATGATAGACTACTCATATCAATAAGGAATTCCTTCTTTTTCAAAAGCCCATTCGGACAAAACTCCAAAGTTAAACGTGCTTAGTTTGGAGTAGTGTCAGGATGGGTGACCGACCGGGAAGTTGCTCCCGGGTGCGCACGAGTGACGACAAAGTGCGCAGAAAAGACTAGTATTGATCTATTGGGACATTCTAGATCCCACCAGGAGTAACGACCACCGGCGGGTGTGTCCGGGGCGTTACAATTATGCATCTGAAATATTGTTGACTTGTGTGGTGTTAGAACATATTCATGTGAAACTAGAGTTGAAATGGAGTTCTTATACCCACATATTAAGAGAAATGAGAGAGGAAAATAAACAGGTTTGCATTTTAGGGAATCTGAAAAAGCACAGGGGTCCAAAATCTCTAAAATGGTTGCAAAGTGTCCTCTAAAACCATTTTAGAAGGTGCCCTACTAGTCAATCTCTAGAGTTTCTCTAACCCAAGTTTCGTATTGTGGCCAAAGTGAAATCTCGAGAAGCGTGGGCACCACATAAACTAGGAAGGATGAAGTAAATTACACGACAATGCATTCATTTTTTTAACTGCACTTAAAACATATATAAAGTTTTCACCAAATTAGTAATAAAAAATTATATAGCTAACAAATATAAAGAAGTTTTTTGAGATTGAAGGCGTCTTTGATCTCTTTTCATGCTCGTATTTGGTATTGACACTGACATGGCTCTTTTTGGATTTGCTTCTCTTATTATTTTTCCTGATACCCTCTAAATAAGAATTCTCTTATTTAATACCTTTCACTCGCCGACGAGATATGGAGTAGCTCATGGTCTTTCCAATATTATTGTTTAGTATCTTTTTCGAGTTGTGAGTCACTACATTTCGCTTGACATTCTTTCATCTCAGGAGCTCATTTGTGTTTCTCGGTATCTTTATATCTAGGTTTGGTTGTGTTATATGCAAGATGTTTTACCTCTAGAAGAGAATATTGTAAAATTGTATATTAATTGCATGGATAATCTCATAATAACAACATATCGGCTACACTTAGGGACATCTCATTTTAAAGTGTGTGTTTTATGTTTAATATCTCATAACATTGTGGAACTTATAAAAGCATGATTTTCCAATTATCCAATCTTTCCATAATAAGTGGATCAATGTCTAAGTTTATATAATACGTATGACATTTTAAAATGTACTTTAATTTTATGTTTAATACCTATCTCTTGGCTAGCATGTTATTGAAGTTATGCAAACTGGTATGAAGCTTTGTGTGATTGTATTTTTTTACATAATGATATTAAAATGTGCCAAGATAACACTATTTCAAAACACTAAACAAAGCCCAAGACTTAAACGTAGGAGACTTGCTTGATATAATGTATGCAACACAAATGCAAGAGTATAGTTGGTAGTTGAGGGAATCCTTGATAATGGGCATTTATCATGAATGTTGTAGAATAAATTATTTTACCTTTTACATTTCCCATTCCTCGTGTACATTTGGTGCATGAGATCTTTGCCATTCATGTTTAGACAGTTGTCCTTAGCAATAACTGGAATTATCTATTACTTGCTTGAAATGTTTTTACATATATATTTCTACGCCTTTAGATCAACGTACTACTATTTGCTTGTTAGCTTGATTCATACATATGGATTGAAAGTCACACCAACATTATATACTAAAAGTATACATTTTTAGGGGTCAAATTTTAGGCAACGGGTGTGTGTGTTTTAAATTATATTTTCAGGAATTTTAGAATTTGCAAAAGCGTAATCAATAATTGTTTGTCACAAAATTTACCTTAATTAAAGAGTATGAGGCTAGGCCAATGATTTTAAAAGCAATGATTTGTACGATATTGTTTTTACTCAAATTCGACATTTTTGCAAATATGCAGACACGTGGAGATGTCCACATTAGAGGAATAAACGTGGGAGCAGCTGTCCCCGGGGTATGTGCATCATGTAGGGCTGGACCAAAAGCTCGTAACTCGCGAGCTTAATGAGCGCTCGACAGTTCGGCTCATTAAGCTCGTAGCTCGCTTCTTAATGAACAGAGCCATCATTGATTTTAGCTCATTAAGCTTAACGAGCTTAACGAGCGAGCTAACGAGTTTCACGAGTAGCTCGTTAAGCTCGTTAGTAACAACACAACACATATTTTCATTTTACGTCACAAACTTTTACAGCACCTCAGCCCATCTATTCAATCTAATCGACCAATGAGACAACAAACTACTGCATTTCTTTTTATAGTCATCATATTTCGTCTTGAAAACCACACCTACACATTCATCCTGTATATCATAAAACATTATAATCTGTTAACGAGCGCTCACGAGCTTAACGAGCTTCAAACGAGCCGAGCCGAGCAGGGTTTTCTGCTCGTTAATCTTAACGAGCTTAACAAGCCGAGCCTTAACGAGCACGAGCTTAACGAGTACGAGCTTAACGAGCCGAGCTGCTCGTTAGTCCACCCCATCATGGACGGGGTTGGAGATCTAGTGAAGCTGCAACATAGCATGCACATATGACTAACTTATGTCACCAAGTGGGGGTGGCAATACATGAAGACTTTGGCTTAGTAGTGCTATCCGAGTACAAATTCTCGACCTCTGGGGTGAAAAGTTTTTATACATTGGACATATAACATCACACTAGTAGCGCCAAATTTTGTTAGTTTTATTAGCTCATTTGCTATTTTTAATGCACTAAATAAATTTCTATGGTTTTAGTGTATATGATTCAAATTTGAACTACAAATATATTAAAAGAAATGCCCAAAAGCTGGAAGAAAAAACATATTTAAATTCTTAAGTACCTTTGTAGATCTTCACCAAGAAATGTATGGAAAATCAATTATTTAAGTGGGAAAACCCAAACCATTACTTGCATGTTATATACTTTGTAAATTTTGTAAAATGTAAATGTAGTCCAATAAAAAGGAATTTGGTAGATTTTCATTATATGACATCGCGAGGTTGTGCTACACTTAAAAAAATCACAAAAGTCGGGTTCTAATTTTCTTAGAAACTAAAGCATCCCTAAGGAAGCATCATAGCATTCAAAGGGTAAGTATGATATTTGAAGTTGAACTCGGAGTTGCATCACCATTATGAACCTGAAATTTCAATTACAACTAGATATTACACTATTATATAGTAATATACCTTCACGTTCCATACATTTATGTAATAATTTGGGTTTTTTCTATTTTTAATAGCAAACTAAGACACCATGTGAATTACGTTCAAAACATAAAGATGTAGAAGGATCCCATCTTTGTGCAAATTGAACTAACAACGATACATTACTAATTCCAAAAATTAGCATGTTTTCTGGATCCATTTGGTATCTTCAAGATATTATTTAATTCTTAGTATTTACAGAGTATAATTAAAACTTGAACTACAAGTACATTAAAAACATAAAAATGGAATAAAAATATATTTAAGTTCTTAAATATCTTTGTAGGTCTGATCCAAAAACAAATATGGAACTCACTCATTTAAGTGGGAAATCTGAAGCTTTATTAGGAGTTATCTGTTTAAAAAAATTGTAAACCAAATATGAGTAATATGAAACTTGGCATGGTGAGGTTTGATTGTATATGTTTAAAAAATTATCGAAAGACCATGCTTAAAATTCTTTTCACAAAAAGTTTTATTGCATGTTTCTTAGAAACCATGACATCTCCAAGAAACATCCTAATTTATAAGTTGAAAGTTCAATGTTTGAAGTCGAACTCCCAATTGCTAATTCATAAAAATTATGTTATACATTACTTGAAAAAACATGCAAAGGGCATCGCACATGGTTGCGTTTTTCTAATTGTATTATGGTATAGGCTGCGCCGCATATAATTTTCTTGCAAAGGCCAGGCATAAGACATTGCACACATTTTTATGTTTCTGTTGTGTTAGATCGTAGGCTACATCGCACAATTTTCTTGCAAAAAACCGTGTGCAAGGCATTGTATACGGTTGTTTTCTTAAACTATGTGTGATGATAGTATACATCACACAATTTTTGTCTAAGAACCATTTGTAAGAGATCACACTATTGCAATTTTGTAACGGTGTATGATCTTTTGACATTGCACACCTTTTTTGTCTGACTTTTCACGGATAGATTATCAAGCCCGCCGATTGGTCACACACGATTTTTTTTAAAAGTGAGCTATCTGTAAATCATACATAGGTTTTGTTAAGGGTGTGAAGAGGGTGAATCTACACCGGTGTTTGTTAAATTTCCGGGCGCACTCACTATTCCAATTGAAGAAGAATTCATAGAGAAATATAATTTTATTATACGAAGAATTAATGTGTCTATCTGCATTTGAATCATATCAATGTTTAGTACTATCTTTATCATGCATTTGGACCCTATCTATGCTAGTATTATAATCCATTTGGACCCTATGTTTTGTTTGAAATTGGGTTTGAAGGATCCAGTATTTGCATTTATGTTGTTGAATTGTGTGATGTTTGAAAATATTCATCCAAAATTAGTGTCCAAGTGGAGTTCTTATACACATGTATCAAGAGAAATGAGGAAGGAAACAAATATAGGGGTTGCGGTTTTAGGGAATATGAAAAAGCATAGGGGAATAAAAACCTCTAAAATGGTTGCAGGGGGGTCGTCTACAACCATTTTAGAGGCTTCCCTCATTAGTGCGGAATTGGGCATTAGTCCCGGTTCGTAAGGGCCTTTAGTCCTGGTTTGTAAGGGCCTTTAGTCCCGATTCACCAACCGGGACTAAAGGTATATCCTAGAAGCTTCTCTAACACATGTTTTGTATCGAATCGATAATTAAAAAATCTAGATGTGTGGGCACCACATAAACTAGAACAGATGAAGTATATATTTACAAGTATAACATATTCATTTTTTAACTACACTTAGAACCATATATAAAGGTGTCACCAAATTTACCAATTTAGCAATGAAAATATTATATGGGTTGGTAACAGCAAATACATTTCTCTTAGAATTGGAGGCCCCTTTGAGCTCTTTTAATGCCCATATTTGGTGTTGATGTCGACGTGGTTCTTATTGAATTTGCTTCTCTCTTAGTTTTCCTTAATACCCTCTTGAATTAGAATAATCATATTTAATACCTTCCGCTCGAGGATGAGAAATGTAGTCCGGATCAAGATTGGCAGCTGATCGTCTTTGTGATGTTCTCATTTGGTGCCTTTTTGAGTTGTAAGTCGCTAGATTTTGCTTCACATGTTCTTATATGAAGAGCTCATTTTTATTCACCATTATGTTTCTATCTGGGTTTGGGTGCATTCTATGGTGGATATTGTATAATTACAAGTGATTCTTGTAAAATTTTATATTAATTGCATATCTATTATCATAATAACAACATATTGGCTACCCTTAGGGACATCTCATTTTAAAGTGTGTTTTAGTTTTATGTTTAATACCTAATAACACCAAATAAAATGATGATTTTTCTTTTCTCCAATCTTGGCATTCCATAATAATTGGATCAATTACTAAATTTATTCTAAACTTTGCATGATATTGAAGTTATACAAATTTAATACAAAGATGTGGTCCATTTCTCAACAATCTTCTTCCATGATAATAAAAAAATTAAAACTTTTGCTAGCTTGAAACTGGTATGAAGCTTTGTGTGTGGTGTATTTTTTATATAATCATGTTAAGAATGTTCGAAGATCACACCATTTCAATAAACTAAATAAAGCTCTGGACATCGACGTAGGATATTTACTTCATATAATGTATGCAACGTGCAATGCATGAGTACGGTTGGTAGTTGAGAAAATCCACAATGATGGACATTTATAATGAATGTTGTAGAATAAAGTACTTTACCACTTCCACATTTATCATTCTACATGTAGATTTAATGCATGAGATCTTTGCCATGCAAGTTTACCTAGTTGTCCATAGTAATAACTGGAATTGTTTGTTGCTTATATGTTGTCTAAAATTTTCTTACATTTACCTTCTACACCTTTAGATCAACATCCTAACATTCTCTTGTTAGCTTAATTCATACATATGGATGGAAAGTAGCACTTACATTGTATACTAAAATTATACAATTCAAGGAGTGCAATTTTAGGGCAATGGGTGTGTATATCAGATTATGTTTTTAGGAAGTTTACAATTAGAAAAGGCATAATCAACCATTGTTTGTTGCAAAATTTACCCATAGTAAAGAGTGTGAGGGTTGGTCATTTATATTAAAAGCAATTGCTTATATGATATTTTTCTTCTCAAAATCGGCATTTTGAACAAATACGCATACATGTGGAGATGTCCAGTCAGAGGACTAAACACGGTAGCAGCTTTCCCCGGGTGCGTACGCCATGGAAGGGTTCGAGATCCAGTGAGGCCACTACTTGTGCGTGCATGTCTCATTGACTTATCTTACCAAGTTGGGTGGCAATACATGAAGACTTCGGTTTGGTGGTGCTTTCCGAGTACATAGTTTTGAGCTTCGGGGTGAAAATGTTTTCTACATTGGACATATAACAGTACATTGGTAATGTCAAAATTTGGCATTTTTTGAGTTCATTTGTTATTAATAAGGATTAAGTGAACTTATAGCATCTTAGTGTGGATATTATTCAAACTTGAAGTACAAATATAAAAGAAACATATGCCTAAAATAGAAGAATTTTTTAATAAGAAAAGTTGGGTTGTAATTTGCATAGAAACTAAAGCAACCCTCAGGAAATTATGTTGTACATTGCTTGAAAACATGTGAAGGGCAACACACACAGTTGAGTTTTTCTAGCTGTGTGTGATTATAGGTCACATCGCATATGATTTTTTATTTGCAGAAACTTGCGTAAGACATCGCGCACGGATTCATTTTTCTATATTTGTAATATGGTAGGCTACATCGCACGATTATATTGCAAAAAAACCACAAGGCATCGCATACCTTTTTTTAACTAAGTGTGATGTGTAACGCCCATGATGCGGCTATATCTCCCACGTGTCGAGGCACGACTTAGAGGCATAACCGCATTGTGGTTTTGTCGCAAGAAGGGTCATCTTCACTCAATCCCATGTAATGAACAAGAAAGGGATAAAGAGAGTTGGCTTACAATCGCCACGTCACACAATACTTAAGTAATTCATACATCATCCAAAATACACACATAGACCGACTACGGTCAAATCCAAATAAAAGGAAGATAACCCCAAATGCTAGATCCCCAATAGTCCCAACTGGGCTCCACTACTGATCATCAGGAAACGAAACATAGTAACGGCCAAGGTCCTCGTCGAACTCCCACTTGAGTTCGGTAGCATCACCTGCACTGGTATCATCGGCACCTGCAACTGTTTTTGGTAGTATCTGTGAGTCACGAGGACTCAACAATCTCAAAACTCACGAGATCAAGACTATTTAAGCTTATGGGTAGGATAAGGTAATGAGGTGGAGTTGTAGCAAGCACTAAGCAAATATGGTGGCTAACATACGCATACAAGAGTAATATGAGAAGCTACGCAACGGTCGTTAAGCTAGAAGTGATCAAGAAGTGATCCTGAAACTACGTATGTTCAAACATAACCCCACCGTGTTCACTTCCCGAACCTCATCGGAAAGAGACCATCACGGTTACACACACAGTTGGCGCATTTTAATTAAGTCAAGTAGTAAGTTCTCTACAACCGGATATTAGAAAATTCCCATCTGCCACATAACCGCGGGCACGGCTCTCGAAAGTTTATACCCTGCAGGGGTGTCCCAACTTAGCCCATCACAAGCTCTCACGATCAACGAAGGATATTCCTTCTCCCGGAACAACCCGATCAGACTCGGAATCCCGGTTACAAGACATTTCGACAATGGTAAAAACAAGTCCAGCAAGACCTCCCGATGCACCGACCTAGCCTGATAAGATGTGCGCGGTCTCGTTCTCAGGGTACACCAAATGAGCGAAGCGTACAGGTATATACCAAATACCCCAAGTTACCAAACGGGCGGCCCCGCACGGTGCTCTAGTTTGGACCAACGCTCATGTGGAGCACTGGTCCGGGGGTTGATTAAGTCCACGGGGTCCGGAAAGTCCCTATGCAAGTTTTTAGTTGTTATGGAAAATGGTAAAACCAAAGTTGGGCCTTACTGGAGGAGTTTTATTCAAAGCGAACTATCAAGGGGGTCCCATAACCCCAACCGCGTAAGGAACGAAAAATCAAGGAACATAACACCGGTATGACGGAAACTAGGGCGGCAAGAGGGGAACAAAACACCGAGCAAAAGGCCAAACCTTCCACCCTTTGCCAAGTATATATGTGCATTAATTAAATAAGATATATTGTGATATCCCAACATATCCATGTTCCAACATGGAACAACCTGCAAGGCACCTGCAACTAGCACGCTATAAGAGGGGCTGAGCAATAGCGGTAACTTAGCCAAACAACGGTTTGCTAGAAAGGTGGGTTAGAGGCTTGACATGGCAATATGGGAGGCATGATAAACAAGTGGTAGGTAGTGCGACATAGTGACAGAACAAATAACTAGCAAGCAAAGATAGAAGTGATATCGAGGGTAATGGTCATCTTGCCTGCAAAGTTCTCAGAGTTGTCAAAAGTTTGGTCCTCATTAGCGTACTCAATAGGTTCCTCGTTTATGAACTCGTCTCCCGGCTCTACCCAAAGCAAGAACACAAGCAACGGAACAACAATCAATCACGGTGCAATGCACAAGCAACATGATGCAAGACATGGCATGGAATGCAAGATATGATGTACAATGCATATCGGTACTCCAGAAGGAAAAGGATGATCAAGGCATCAACTTGTCAAAACAAGTATGCCGCTGGAAAGATGGGGTGATTTCGGTCGAAATCGATATAAGGATCACCGGAAACGGATGCACGGTTTGCAAATGACAAGCAAAACAAGAATGACGCAAATCTACGATTAACAGCATCATAGCACTTAAAATGCAACAAGAAACTATGCTACAGCACTCCAACATAGCAACAAAGCACATGACCATAAAGTACAGGTGAAGCTCTACAAATCATGAACACTAAGCTCCTGCTAGTTCTCACTAGAACAAGCTCAAAATAGCATGGCAAAAATGCAAATGGTATCAGCTTCACAGACTTAGAGAAAATACTATACATGTCAAAACAACATCAGAAAGCAATGTTTAGAGCTTATAAACAACATGCTACAGGAACATATCATGGCAAAAAAAGGCATGGCATGCTAGTACTAAAGACATAGAAAATCTCCCTTACTGAACTTTACCCAAAGATGCACAGAAAATGATGTGGCACCCATGCAAACATGGCAAGTTATATGAACAGTTTCAGACTTGCTAGAAAAACATGACATGGCAGGAACAGATTCATGATAGCAACTTTGCAAGCTCAATTCACTCACCACAAGGCATTTCATGTCCTAACAAGGTAACCAACATGAAGTAGACATACTCAAGAAGCTAAGCATGGCAAGAGCAAGTTCATAGGGTACATGCATCACTAGCAATACCCATGGCAAAGTTGAATCTCATGTTAACAATCTTCTAGGAATAATATTTAGCAAAAATAGAGCAAGGAAATGACATGATACACTACTCTATAAATACAACCAGAGGCATGAATGGATAGATAAATAACACATCTTCAAAACATACTTAGTGAACTATCTCAAAATGTGCATGGATCTCATGGTAGCAACAGGTTTACATGTCATCAAAATGTAACAGGAAAAGAACTCAGCAAAATCACTGTCTGAAATCAGCACCATTATGAAGCCTACTTTGCATGCTTATGCTAGTCACCTCATAGCTCCTAAAAATACAAGGCTTGCACCACTGTAAAGATGGCATGATGGAGCTCATAAAACATGTAGACATCATGCTCATAGGATGCACGCTCAAAACGAAACGAAAATGACAAATCATCAAGTTATGTTAAATTCCAGCAGACAACATCATATAGCACTTCTGCAACAAGGATTAGGGCATCAATATGAGTAGTAACATGCATGTAAATGACACTAACATGAAGAGCGTCACAATACGAACATTTTGATATAACATATGCACAAAACGGAGCCACGGGCATGGAGATATGACATGATGAACAAGTGCATATAATGTAAGAATTTCAGGACATGGTGGGAAAATGGGGTCAACCTTCGGATCCGGATCTAGGGTTTCGGTGTGATTCCCGAGGTTGACCGGAGTACTCGCCGGAGAAGAGGCCGGAGTAGGAGGGGACGGCGGCCGGAGTCGCAGGGAGCTCGCCGGAGCGCGGTGGAGAAGCTAGATCTGGTGGCCGGCGAGGTTGCAGACGACGGCACGGGGGCGGCGCAGCCTCCCGATGGTGCGGCGAGGTCGGCGGGCAGCGGCTGCGCCCGGTCGGTGGCGAGCTCGGTCGGGCGGCGGCGCTAGGAGGCGGAGGTCGGCGCCGACAGCGAGGGCTTGGGGCGGTGGCGCGAGAGGAGCGGGGCGGCGGCGCGCGTTGACCCGGGCGGCGGGGATGCGGGAGCCGGGCGGGCCGGCCTCAGGCCCCGCGGGCCACGGTGGCGCGTGGTGGCGAAGGTGCCACGTGGCGGCTGGCGACTGGTGCGGGCGTGCTACCTCTTGAGCACTGCGTTGGTTTTTCCTTGAAGAGGAAAGGGTGATGCAGCAAAGTAGCGTAAGTATTTCCCTCGGTTTTTGAGAACCAAGGTATCAATCCAGTAGGAGGCCACACGCAAGTCCCTCGTACCTACACAAACAAATAAGAACCTCGCAACCAATGTGATAAAGGGGTTATCAATCCCTTCATGGTCACTTACGAGAGTGAGATCTGATAGATATGATAATGATAAGATAAATATTTTTGGTATTTTTATGATATAGATTGAAAGTAAAAATTGCAAAGTAAAATAGATTGGAGACATATATGATGGAGAATAGACCCGGTGGCATAGGTTTCACTAGTGGCTTCTGTCAAGATAGCATAAGTATTACGGTGGGTGAACGAATTGCTGTCGAGCAATTGATAGAATTGAGCATAGTTATGAGAATATCTAGACATGATCATCAATATAGGCATCACGTCTGTGACAAGTAGACCGACTCCTGCCTGCATCTACTACTATTACTCCACACATCGACCGCTATCCAGCATGCATCTAGAGTATTAAGTTCATAAGAACAGAGTAACGCATTAGGTAAGATGACATGATGTAGAGGGATAAACTCAAGCAATATGATATAAACCTCATCTTTTTATCCTCGATGGCAACAATACAATACGTGTCGTTTCCCTTTCTGTCACTGGGATCGAGCACCGCAAGATTGAACCTAAAGCTAAGCACTTCTCCCATTGCAAGAAAGATCAATCTAGTAGGCCAAACCAAACTGATAATTCGAAGAGACTTGCAAAGATAACCAATCATGCATAAAAGAATTCAGAGAAGATTCAAATATTGTTCATAGATAGACTTGATCATAAACCCACAATTCATCGGATCTCGACAAACACACCGCAAAAAGAGTTACATCGAACAGATCTCCAAGAAGATCGAGGAGAACATTGTATTGAGATCCAAAGAGAGAGAAGAAGCCATCTAGCTACTAGCTATGGACCCGAAGGTCTGAAGTAAACTAATCACACATCACCGGAGAGACCATGGAGTTGATGTAGAGGCCCTCCGTGATCGATGCCCCCTCCGGCGGAGCTCCGGAAAAGGCCCCAAGATGGGATCTCTTGGGTACAGAAGGTTGCGGCGGTGGCAATAAGGGCGGCGGGTTTTGTCCGGTGGAGTTGAACGTGTCCGGCGGCGCGGGGGGACTAGGCTAGGGTTTTGGACTGCGAGAATTTCAGGGGAGAGGCATATTTATAGGTAGAGGGAGGTAGGGGAGTCCAAATGAGGTTCGGTTTTCGCCCACACGATCGTGATCCAATGACAGAGAGCGTGGAGGGGGTTTAGATGAGTTAGTGGGCTGTTTTGGAGGGGTGTTGGGCTGCAAATAGAAAGAGGCTTTTGCGGTTACCCATTAATCGTTGGGGCATCAAACGACCTCTAAATGGCACAAAATTTGATAGGCGGCCTACCGGTGATGTACGAAGGCCACTCGACAAATCTCGGCCCATTCTGAGAAACGTTTTTCTCCTGCTCACGAAACGAGATTAGAGGGGTGCTACAGGTGCATGAGGGAGTGTCGGATTGCGAAACGGACAACGGGGAAAATAATCGGATGCATGAGACGAACACGTATGCAAATGAGATGCACATGATGCATGAGATGAAATGCATGACACAAACAAAATGCAAAATAAAGACAAAAATCCAACCACGAAGAAAATATCATATCCCATAGCCGGAAATGGTAAGAGTTGGAGTTACAAATATAGAAAGTTACACCCAGGGTGTTACATGATGGTAGGCCATATCGACAAACCTCGTACATAGTTGCAATTTTGTAACTTTGTGGGATTTTTTGACATCGCACTTGCCAAGTTTTTTTTTATGATAGCTTACCAAGCTAGCTGCTTGGTCTCACACGGTTCTTGCTATTTGTAAATCATATATATATATATATATATATATTCTTTTTGTCTAATGTGTGCTATAGGGAGCTTAATAGTGTGAATCTTTATAGATGTTTTTAATTTGCTGGGCGCATGCACGCGAGCACACACACATTGTTTTACTGGTTTTCTTTCTACACAGGACATGTATACAAGAGCAATTTGTTTTTTCCTAGAACAAGGTACTATTTACAAGGTAAATTCGTATCAAGAAGACAGAAACATATATAAACAGAAGGAAATAGAAGACGACCGTACACATAGCCCCTTAATCCAAATAATTGTGTACGTGTTCTAAATACTGAATCCATCAATGATTTCTCCAAGTTAAATCAAGCATTCGAGGTTGACCAATCCGAACCTCCCGGCAGCAGCTATTGCCACCATGACCACACTGTCCCATGCCTTGAGCCTCCGTTTTTTTCGATTTCCGCCATGGGATCAAGCGGAATGAAATGCTCAGTAGGATCTCCATTCCATGCACAGTAGCATCCACTAACTCCTTTCGCATTTTCGATTCTTTCCACTCAATGCAGAGAAACAGGGGGAAAGGAAGATGATCGACGAACCATGCCAGTAGCAATGCGCCCATACTTGATGGATGGAAGCAAAGGATCTTCTTCCGCATTGCCAATGAAGAATGTTTTGAATGTTTTTGTACTATTTTTTTTATTTTACTCTTCACCTGTGTGTGTGTGTGAGCACGGCATCAGAAGAGCACTTTAGATCAGAGCATCTTCTCTCGGACAGAAGCAGAGGTGCGCAGATCTCCAAATGTGTGCAGCCAGTGAAGCAAAATCTAATAGAATCTCAGTTCCACCGATCAATTATGCGTTCTGGAGGTGCCACATGCAATAACTGTGATGCTGCATGTTAGGTTAGCTGGCCACACATCCTCGATCGCCTGGAGAAACACAGTTCAGTTCAGCGTCCTGAAAGACGTACTGTGCACAAGTACTCGATGGTGGTGCGTCGGTTTCCTGTAGCTGTCCATGTTGCATTTGTCCACTGCGAGTTAAGTGAGTATTTAAGAACCGCTTTTCATTTAGGTCCTAAACAGGGAGGCAATATTAATGGTAACACACTGGATTGTCTAATAACCTGGACATGTCGGCGTGCCCACCATGAGCTAAGCGACGATAGATTCATCAGGAAACCGTCGCCATATATTGGTGACAAAAATAAGATCGATAAATGAACATATATACATGGAGCCTCCCCAAACCTTCGTCTTAACTAAAATGGTAGTAGAAGCCCCAAAAGATGGATTAGGGATTTATCTAGTAGGAGATGATAGCTTTTTCCCCTAGAGATGGAAAATCCGTCCACCTGATTTTATTAATTTGCAAATTCTTCCTTTTTTTTAGAAAATTCTTCCTCAGCTGATGGGTTCTTCTCGGACAAAGCGGTGGCATGACTACTGGATTTTAGAAAGTTTTCACGCAGAGCCAGGGCGGCACGGACTATAAATATTCGGTATTGTATATGTTAAAAAATCAATGCACTTGATTAAAATTTATCAAGTTTGACTTGAGACAAAGCTAATATAAAGAGTAGATAAAACGGAGGAAGCAAGTCATATGTTACAGCAGTTACACCGTTGACAACCATTTTGAATATGAACTCAGCGACATTGTTTACGGGGATATAAGAGCAACTCCAGTGGATTCCCCAATGCCCCTCCGTCTAAAAATAACTAAAATAATCATTTAATCGATCCCCCAAAAGTCCACTCTATCCTATATTAGTGCCTTTTAGAAACAACCATCTACCCTTTATATAGAGAGGGAGCGGGAGGGGAAAAGAATGCCCACCATTCTTGGTTTATTTTGGCACCACGGATCTTTCAGCTACCACCCAACACTTCACCTGCCAAATAATTCCTCCCACCGCACCCCAACTCTCGTGCCACCACCACCGAACTCCACCCCACTGTCATTCCCACCATCTTGGGACCGTTCATGTCGCTGCCTCAACTTTCTTGCCTTCACAAGACCGTTGCCTCACCCACTTCTCCACTATCTGCCACCTTGCCTCCGACCACCACAGCCGCCTCCCCACAACCCCGCCACTGCTCCCGCGCGTCTTCTCACCCATCGTCACCTCCTCACAACACTCCAGTCATCAAGGCCATATACAATGATCATGCGTCTCCTAATGGTTCTTCCCACCATTGTCCAAGACCTCTACGCCTGCCCACTTCTCGTTTAGTCCCTGCCCCTTCCCGCCGATACAAGCTTCGCATCGGACACTCACCGAGTGTTTGTTCATGTCTCAGAATCTGACGACGGGGTTGATTGGAGGTGCTCAAGACCTTTTTCTGGCCGAGGGGGATGAGGTGGAGACCGTGCCTACTGTCGCATGGCCACAACCGCAAGCAAAAGGAGGAAGAGTCGATCGCCTCTTGCACTGAGGCCCCAACCAAGGCCAAGCGAGAGACCCGAAGGACAAGGTTGTGGCTTCCTACATTGAGGTACGGGCTGAGATAGAGGACGAGGAATTGGGCATGGTCATCATAGTGATTTTTTTAGATTGTAACAATGATGAAGGCGATTACGACATGGAGGATGATCCCGATAACGAGAACCAAAGAACATGTAGATTCTCCAGTAGGGCACAGTGATAGGCGTCTGACGCCCCCGGCGATTAGCGGCCACTAGAGGGAGGAGCACAAGAGGTACTCGAATTGATCCAAGAAGAAATAGAGTTTGATTACAGGATTAAAAAATATATTTATTACTATGTTTATCGTGCATTTGGACATATCTTTGCTTAGTGGTTTCATGCGGTTGAACCCTATGTCATGTTTGAATTTGGACATGTAACTTTCAAAATTATGCATTTGAAATAGTGTTGACTTGTGGGACACTGTAACATATTCATTTGGAATTAGAGTTGAAATGGAATCCATATACACACATATTAAGAGAAATAGGAGATGCAAAAATATAAAGGGCATAGTTTTAGTGAATGTAAAAGGAAAGGCTCCAAAGCCTCTAAAACCATTATAGAGTGTCCCTTGTCTGGGAATGTGTGAGAGTTGCTCTTACTCAATGTTTCCTTAAAACCATTGACTAATAGGTAGAAAGGTGTCCCTGAGGTAATTTCAATTTGGGTGGAGTAGACTTTGAAAATCCGACTATAGTGTGCAAAGAAGATGCGCCTGTGGAATCACTAAACAAAACCTGGGAAGTTATTTACCATGTCGTGGCATAATAAATTTGACCTTATATGGCCTAATTCTTGCAAGCAATCAAATAACAAGAAAAAATATATTTGTAATATTGATATTGCTAATAAAGTGGACGTATTGATAAAGTTGGGGTTCCGCAAGCGGTTTTGACCTAGTCTTTGGTCAAAAATGAAGTACTATGAGTTGTAGTAATGGCGTACTTTTAACTAAATAAAACCTGAGTCTAAACGATGCCCAAGAGACGATACTTGTGGAGGGACAAGGGGAAATTCCTTCATCTCGGGGAGGGGGCAGAAATCCACCACAATGCGTTTTTCCTCCACTAAGAGAAACTCTAAAAAAAATCTATGGTGATGCATTTTAAATTACATGGGCTTGGCCCAAAATTAAGGTGGCTCAATACCTATAGATGGCTATGGATGCAAATATGATGTGTCATACTGTATATTTCACTCATATCTTCACATGTCGCCATGGTGGCGTCAAAGTCCTGAAATCTCCACATGAAGCTTCGTTGTCATTCCATGTGTGCCCACCTTGATCTCCATGCTTGATCACGCTCCAATACTCATCTCTCTTCTCCGTGAAGGTCCTTTATTCCTAAGCAATACAAACACATCTAATTTAGGCAGCATCCTATTCTCTAGAACATTGGAAGTAATTTTGAGAAACGAAATAACACAATAGTTTGATTGGCGTGCGTGACCTCTAGTGTTTGGTCCTTGTTTTTATGAAACTTGGACATGTGTAGCGGTAGGGGTTGTGTGTGTAACAGTAGTAGTGATGTTCTCATCATTAATGGTAAAAACTTGAACTTGGAGTTGCGTCGACACCTCATAAACTGGGATTCAGATGCAGTACTTATTTGCAAGTAGATCTTATGAGTAAATTACATGTCAATGCATTGGATTTTAAATGATACACCGAGAAACATATATAAATGTGTGAGCAACTTTCATCGGTTTAATAACGGAAAAATTATATAGCTAACTTATGAAATTGTTGAATGATTTGAAGCTCTGCTAAGGTCTTTCTATGCTCGCATTTGTTGTTGGCATCACTGTGAATCTTTTTCAAGTTAGTTTGATTCTACTTCCCTCAATGGACTTTTAAATAAGAATATTTTTATTCAATCCTTCCACTCCCGACGAGAAATGTAGCATGGATTTAGTTTCCGAACTTTCTCGTGTTTTAATCTCGGGGCATGCTACGCGTCAGCCATCGGATCTTTTTAAAAGAACCACCCCATTGCGAGCTATCGATGTCAAGCTATGTGAGACAAAGTGGTGTCTCTGATTCTTGCAACAGAGCTGCTATTGCAGAAATCTTTGCAACAAACATCTTCCCTTTATCCCTCCTCCAAGAAAAGACAGCTAGGGTTTCTGCTTCCCGGCGGCGGCGGCACCGATCTCCCACGTATCTTGTGGCCTTAGGGCCATGGGTGCGCGGTGGATCCCGGCCCTTGCCGGTGGGAGGGCTCTGTTTTCGGGTGCTTCTTCAAGTTTTGTTAGGGGTTGTGTCCTGCTCAAGAAGACGAGACGGCGGCGGCTTCTTGAAGATGGAATAAGGTTCTCCCCGCCTAGTCCCCGTCCCAATGGTGTGTCTAGTATCATCAGAGGGCGTGTGGAGGTGTGTCTCCGGCGGATCTCACGAGATTTGGTCGGTTGTTGTTTTTGGTGGATCCGGTCTTTGTTCGTCTTTGTTCATGTGTCTCAGGTTGGATCCTTTTGATATAAAATTCTCTTCATCGGCAGCGGTTGCTGTTTTGGGGCGTTGGTCCTATGGGACCTTAGCACGACGAATTCCCGACTGTCTACTACAACAAGTTGTGCCCGGCTCTGGCGAGGGAGGGGCGATGATGGTGGCGCGCCTTCGGCTCGCTTCAGTGCTTGTAGTCGTCGCTAGGTGGTCTATGAATCTGGATGTAATTTTTATTATTTCTGGTGTTCATTGTACTATCATGATTGAAGATGAATAGATCGATAGTTTCCCGCAAAAAAACAAACGCCTTGTTGCAGAAATCTTTACAACACGGGTCTTGTTACAATTTTTTTTTACAAAAAAGGTATTGTTGCAGAAAAACTTTTACAACAAAGGTCATTTTGCATTTTTGTCTCATCTTTGTGTAAGAAACTTTTGCAACATAGATGATGTTGCAGAAAATTTCCGCAACATCACCTATGTTACAGGAAAAATTGTAATTAAGATTATGTTGTTGTTGAAACACCGTTGCCGTTGCCGACGCATGTCGTAGTAGCACCGTCGTCATTCGTCGACTTTGTCATTGCCTTCGTAGTTGCAATTGCAACATGGAGGCGGCACGTGATGGCCTCAATGCGGCGCCGTCGCCCATCCTTTTCCTGCTCCACAACAGCGTCGTCGGGTGCATCGTTGTCGTCTCTTTCCAGCCCACCAGGCGAGCAACCACATCAACATGTGGTAGGAAGCATCAAGGCGTAGTCGATCCGATGGCTTTTGCGGTGGTGAACGGCTAGCTGTGGAGGACGCCGGAGTGTGGCGAGAGGGACATCAAATGGCGGTGGTCGCGAGCTACTGAAGAGATTTGGGGGAAAACTATATGTATGTGAGGAAAACGATGGATCCAAAAGGACAAGGCAGTGTGTGGTCGGTTGTTAGGATATGTGACTATGTGGGCCAAAGCCAACAATGGTGCTCTCTGTATCACAGGATCAAAATGGATCTAACGGTTTGGGAAGCAGCAGACGCGATGACACGATCCGTCAGGTGATTGCTATCATTTCCCTTTAATCTCTGCTTCTTTATAGAAAAGCGATGATGTATTTTGTTTGGCATATTCTTATCTAAGTAGTTTTTTTTTCTTTATAAAATTATGCTTGTAAATATAGCATGTAAATATAATATTCCATGGTTGACCTTCTTCTAAACAAGAATATCATAAAATTGTATATTAATTTTATGTTTAATCTCCTAATAACAATATATTGATTATACATAGGAGCATATCATTTCAAAAAATACAAAATAATACCGAACCGTAGTACTTATAAAAATATGAATTTTAAGACTCTCCAACCTTAGCTTCTCATATTAATCGATCAAGAATTAAAGTTTTTTAGAACTATGCATGCTATTAAATTTTTTTAAAAATGCCATTAAAAGATGTGGTCCATATTTCAACCATGTTCATCTGTTATATTAACCAAAATGTATAATTTGTGATAGTTCGAAATTGGTATGAAGCTTTGCGGGTGTCGTATTGTTTATTCCATCCGTCCCATTATATAAGACTTTTATGATTAGTGTAGTGTCAAAATATGTCTTACATTATGGATCGAGGGAGTATGTGATAATATTAAAAATGTGTTAATATCACACTATTTTAAATAAAACTAAATAAAGCTCTGGACTTTAACATAGGAGACTTGCTTCATATAATTTATACAATCTGTATTGCACGAGTACAATCGGTAGTTGTGAAAATCCACAGCAATTGACATTTATCATGAATGTTGTAGAATAAAGTACTTTACCTTCCGCATTTCCCATTATGCATGCATATTTGATGCATGACATCCTTGTCATGCTTGTTTAGCCCGTTGTCCTTTAGTAATAATTGGGATTGTTTATAGCTCGTAGGCTAAGTAGTGATCCTAAAATTAATCATGATGTACGACGGGTTTTTTTCATGTTGTGGAGCTTGGCCTCATCCAACGGCTGACCACGAGACATGCGCCCTCTAGCATCTCCCTCTATGCCGCCGACGTCGTCATCTTTTGTCGCCCGGATCATCACGATATCTCGGCTGTCCGCGAGCTTCTACGTGTCTTCGGGGTGGCCTCCGAGCTCCGCACTAACTACAACAAGTGCTCGGCTACCCCCATCATGTGCAATGACGAGGACATAGCAACCATTGCTTCCAAGATGCAATGCTCGATGAAACAATTCCCTATTCAATACTTGGGACTCCTTTTGTCCATCCGCAAGCCTTCTACCACGAGTCTCATGCCAATCATCCACAAGCTGAAGCGGAAACTTTCCACATGGCGCGCCTCCCTCCTCTCTCGAGGAGATCGTCTCGCTCTCGTCCGGCACGTCCTATGTGCCATCCCCATGCACTTCCTCACCGTCATCGCCTTCAACCCCTCCATCCTCAAGCAGGACTAATCGGATCATTGGTGGGTTTCTTTGGGCTGGGAGCAAGGATGCCAAAGGCAGCCAATGCTTGGTTAATTGGCAAAGAGTATGTCGCCCACTTTTTCTTGGTGGCCTCGGCGTCCGTGACCTACAGTGCGCTGGCATCGCGCTTAGAACTCACTAGCTTTGGCTCAAGTACACGGGCACGTCGCACTCGTGGAGCCATCTTCACGTCCCTCAAGACCTCGCCGTCTCGGCCATCTTCCGTGCATCTACCATCTGGGCGCTCGGCGACGGACGCACTTGCAGCTTCTGGAGTGACCACTGGATCAATGGTAGATCGGTCGCTGAGATCGCCCCGCTCGTTCTCGCACTTGTTACCCGGCGACGGCGCAAGACCCGCACCGTGCACGATGGCCTCCTCCAGTACTCCTGGGTCCGTGACATCCAGGGCGCTCTGGGCCCTGCCACTTTCGTCCAGTATGTTGACCTTTGGCGCTGCGTGCGTCACGTCTTTCTCACTGACTCCCCAGACTCCCTCCAATGGCGCTGGACTTCTTCCGCTACCTACTCGGCGAGCTCATGTTATCAGACGCTTTTCCTCGGCGCCTGCCAGGACCCGCATTGGCGGCTCACTTGGAAGCCATGGGCCCCCGTTCGCATAAAATTCTTCATGTGGCTGGCGTTGCAGGGCCGATGTTGGACGGTTGAATGACTCGCTCGTCATGGCCTTCCACGCGAGGACTCTTGCCCCTTCTACGATCAAGAAGAGGAGACTATACAACATCTTTTGGTGGGCTGCCCTTTCTCCTGCCAAATATGGCACGAGGTCCTCAGTTGGGTTCGCTCAACCGCCGACATTCCGAGCAATGACACTGACTTCTTCACCTGGTGGGAGACATCCTGCAACCATTCGCCATCCCCTGCGCGCAAGGGTTTGGCCTCTCTTATCATCCTTACTGCTTGGTGGCTTTGGAAGCACTGGAACGCCTGCATCTTCGACGGCGAGAAGCCCTCCATCACCCGGCTTTCCGACATCATCAGAGACGAAGCGCGCATGTGGGCCAAGGCCGGCGCCACCGGACTACACAACATCATTCCCGAGAGATAGCATTCTAGGTTTCTCGGGTTGAGCAACCCCATGTTTGTCCTGCTTCTAGCTCGCTTCCATGCCTTCCTGTGTACATGGCTTAGCGAGCTCCTGTAACCTCATATTGTACAACTCTTCCCCTATCAATGAAAAGATACGCATCCTCTGCATATTCACGAAAAAAAATAACTCTGTTTTTTGCGCTTCCTACACACAGGCCATGTATATATGAGAACAAAATTCTATTTACAACAATACACGCCTGTAGGCATATAAACATATATATGCAATTGGCTACAAAAACATTACAGATTCAAATTTGTATGAACAAGACAAGTTAGAATTTTTCTGATCTGGGACAAAATAAAATAACCATAGCATAATCTTGGATTAAGAATAATTTGTTTACAAAATTTTAATTCTCAATGTAGCTTGTTGACACATATGAAGTTGAAAAGTACTACTAACAAATACAGGCACACATCAACGCCCTTGTTCACTTTTCTTGTGCACACTCTGTTTTTACTTTTTATTTCCTCTAAGTATAACCGAACATCTTTTTGTTCATAACACGATCCATCGTGTGGGTCCACGTACAATCGTACATACACATATGCGGGCTAACTATTTACAAGTGTAAGTTCGTATCAACAGGACGAACAGAAAAATCGTAAACGAAAAAAAAAAGACCACCATACGCATACCCCCTTGATTTAAAATAATTTTCTACGAGTTTGTCTTTAACTCTGAAATAATCAATAATAATTAAGGTTTCCAAAGTAAAATCAAAGCATTGGAGGTTAGAATGGGAAGGCGCCTCCCTGGCCCTGTAGGTCGTTGACCCATCCGAACTTCTCCGTGTAGGGGTTGACCATGGTCTCCGGCGGGTAGTCGTCGATGCAGTCTTCCCAGGCGCCGGCGTCGTCGAGGTCCTTGCTCACCTCCCAGTAGCAGCTGTTGCACTTGAACCCGGAGCCGAAGGTGACCATGAGCACCCTGTCCCCTGCTTTGAGCCGCCGCTTCGCCTCCATGTAGGACAGCACGTACCACAGGCTGCTCGCCGACGTGTTCCCCCACCGGTGCAGCGTCATGGTCGCCGGCTCGACGTCGTAGCTGTTGAGCCCCAGGTTCTTCCTCACCGCCTCGATGACCGCCGTCCCGCCGGGGTGGAGGCAGAAGTGGTCCACCCCCGTCTTGAAGTTGATCTTGGGGCCCTCGAACTTGAGCTTCCGGCGCATGAGCTTGCGCGCCAGGAGGCGCACGGTGAAGCGCGCGAGCTCGGCGGCCGGCAGGATGCGCGGCGCCAGGCGCTGGAGGTTCTCGCTGAAGGCGCGCACGGCGGCCTTGGGGAGCGCCTTGCTGAGGCTGACCCCGAGGCGGCCGTCGGCGTCCTCGCAGTGCACGGCGGCGGCGTGCGCGTCGTCGTGCGCGCCGATGTGCGCGCGCACGAGGCAGCGCAGCTCCATCTTGGCCCGGGACCGGTAGGCCGGGTCGTTGGTGAGCAGCGCGGCGGCGCCGCCGCAGCGGAAGAGGCAGTTGCCGAGCATCATGGACTTGTCGGTGCCGTTGTACCAGTTGGGGGCGCAGGACTCGGAGGTGACCACCAGCGCCATGGTGCGCGGGCGGGTGAGCATGACCTGCCGCGCGAGATCCACGGACACGAGCCCGGCGCTGCACCCCATGCCGGACAGGTTGTACGCCTGGACGTCCTCCCGCATCCCGAACCTGGCCACGACCCGCGCCGCCAGCGACGGCGCCGGCGAGAAGGACCCGACATTGAGCACGACCAAATCCACGTCCCGCGGCGACACGCCCGTCTTCTCGAAGACGCCGCGCACGGCGTCGTCGAAGAAGGCATCCATCTCCTCGAGCGCGTCGTAGTGGGTGGCGCACTCCTCGCGGCCGTCGAGCACGTTGCGCGGGCAGTAGGTGTGCTCGCCGATGCCGGAGTTGACGATGACCTTGAGCAGGAAGCGGTAGTCGGGCATGCCGAGGCGCTTGTTGCGCTCGATGACGGCGCCGGCCATCTCGGTGGTGACCTTGCGGTCGTCGGAGGGCTTGTGGCAGGCGAAGTCGAGCAGGTAGCAGCGCGCCCGCCGCGCGCGCGCCAGGGCCTGCCAGGCCAGGTACGCCGCCGCGTGCGCCAGCAGCAGCACCGTCAGCAGCGGCAGCAGCTCCATGGCGGCGCTCCGGTGAGCTCGGTTCAGGTGGTGACTGGCGAGTGTGAGGGAGTGTGGCAGTGGCAGTGGCAGGGGCTGGCGCGGCGCGGGCGGGATATATAGACGGGCGGCACGCGGTTGGTGGCGCGGTGCGAGATGTACGTGTGTGTAGTGTAGTACGTGGGTGCGCGCACGCGAGGGACGCGGCTCAACTACTGGGGGTGGTGGTGGGGGTGATGGTGGTGGCGAACATGGCCGCGTCGCGTCGGGGTCGGGTCGCCGGTGAGGTGGGGTTAAATGCGATCGGGGCGGGCACCAGTGGCGGCCTGCGGTGGCCAACGCCCAACCAATTACTCCCCGCCGTGGCATGCATTGGCGGGCTAGTTAGGCCTGTCCGTCTCTCTGGCACACACGCCGGCCAGCCGGCCAGCCAGCCAATCGCCGACGGGGTAGCAGGATGAGGGCGACGCGAAAGGTGGTGTCCCTTGATTTTCATTTACAAAATCGACGCAAAATCCTTGTGAGTTGATCCCAAGTGGTTGGAGTCCGTCGACTGTTGAGTGGCCTTTCATGTGAAGCGGAAACAGTGACTGTCAGATGCATGGACGTAGTTAATTACCTCTGCTACTCATCATGCTATGCAGCCTCGAGGAGCCGGCATCAATCCACGTCGGTAGCTCGATCTAATCCGTTTCGATGGATGAATTTAAGTAGGATCGGAGTCAAAAAGACAGACTTTAAAGGCATGTACAATGGTGGCATATGGATACAGATGCCATATGACAAAAAGTAATTTGAGGTATATGTGTTTATTTTTTCTCCCCAATACAAGCTATTATTAGTGGGTCTCATCAAAGAATAGAAAGTG
Source organism: Triticum monococcum (assembly GCA_034509565.1). NCBI lineage: Eukaryota > Viridiplantae > Streptophyta > Magnoliopsida > Poales > Poaceae > Triticum > Triticum monococcum. Next base: position 618,986,936 of record CM067846.1, read on the forward strand.
ACTTTCATTACACATGCATCCTTCCTTTTCACTTTAACTTTTCTAACTTTATCCATCGGACCACATTTTTTCTCTCTAAGCACCCGCTTCCTGAAAAGGATCCCGCTTCCCCATCCGAACCTACTTTTTCTGTTATCCGATCCTACATGGCATGTGAGGCATCACCCTGAGACTATGCGTTGGCCATGCCCTAAGAAGTGTCGTCCTTGCAGAGGATTGCAGCCTTGCAGGGGTAAAACCCTAACCTATCTTTTAGTTGGGACAAGTCACCGAAATTCACCTCCCCGCCACCAGCCGAGCCATGGAGCGGCAAGCAGAAGGGGGATGATTCAACACGCCCTTCCCCCATTTGTATTCCTCTAAACTCAACGCCAAAATTATCTGATTTGACACCTTGACTGGCTCGTTATGATTCCTATACTGGTTCGAGCCTTGGAGTCCGTCGACTGTTGAGTGACCTTTCTGTGAGGCGGGAACAGGAACTGTCAGTGCCAGGTGCATGGACGTAGTTAATTCCTACTACTACTACCAGTAAATTTCATGCGTGCTATGCGGCACTGGTATGGTGAATTTGTTGCCGTGTCCGGTGGACGGCGGTGGTGCCTGCCGCCGTACGCCACCGCTGGCCGGCACACGTACTCCCCGTGGGCGAGCGCCGCCCGCTGCAATGCACTGTCGACTTTTGTCCTCCTCACGCGTCTCTTCTCACCTGTCCCACGCGTCGTAGTTACTACCCGCGAGCCTTTTGCAGAATGGCACTGATATATACTGGAGGCGTTACACTGTTGCACGTCGTACGTGCTAGTATCACTGTCGACCGTGTGTCCTAGCTGCTGCTCGCTGTAACGCGTACATGTCATGTGGAGTGTGCGTGCAGTGCTGGGATTTCATTTCTTCAGAGCGTGGTTGGCTGCACTGCGTGTGCATACGGAGTTAATCAATGGCCCCGCCGAGCATCGGACGGCCTGGATGCATGCATGAGCATCGTGGGAGTGATTCGCATGGTCCGTAACGTAAATCTACCGGACGGTTGACTCCTGGTGTCAGGAGCCGCGGGATGGAGCAAGGACCAAGGGAATTTCACGCCCCGATCCAATGGTAGGAGTAAATGAACCGTTGTTGGATATTATCCATAACGCGTTGTTTATCCCTATCCCTACTCCAGCGTGGCTGACCAAACATAATAGACTTGTAAAAAAGTTTTTCTTCGCATAATTATGAGCACGAACCGCAAACGGAGGACGGACCTCAATAATGCACTCTCGAAATTGCAAAGATGCACTAGTGTTTTGCAATCAGATGATTTGCAGATTAATTCGTGCTTTCAGCGTCCTTAACATTGACACTCAACGGCGTGAAATCAGATTTCCTCATCTCAGACTTCAACTGTTGGAGACTATTTGAGTTCTCTCGCCAGTTCTGGATTAAGGACCTCCAAAACTATGGTTAACGATGGAGCCCGTTGGGTTTGGGTCCAGGTAGACAATTTCTAGGCCTATGCTTGCCAAACCTTGGGGGGGTGACGGGGTGGCATTGAACCGTTCGGGGTAATACTTGCACGCTATAGAACAAAACATTCAGAAGTTGATTTATGTCTCTTTGTTTGCATTTAAAACTTACACCTGGATTGCCAACGGTGTTGTTTTGGTAAATACTTAGGGCATTTCCAACGATGACCTGTAAATTTTCTCCCGCATCTGTCTGTGGACAGGGGGACCAACCCGCGGACACGGATGCAGAAGACCACCATCCAACGGTGCCCGCATACATAGAGTACATACTTTCAAATATCCGCATGCAACACTAGTTCAGATTTAAAAATTGCAAATTTTACATTCCAACATTGTTGTCCCTTTTAACCACCTACTGATGCTCAATCAGATCTTTCTTCAGCTGCTCGTGAGTTGGTCGATGTCGAATTTGTTGATGCATTTCAACAAACTCTTGAAATGTGGCCGGATTTTGGCCTGGAAGTTTGATAGAATCACCCATGTTCTCAAATTCTAGAGCTGCGGCAGCATCCTCACCCTCATCCTCAATGATCATGTTGTGCATGATCACACAATATTCATCACCTCCCACAAGGTCTCCGGATCCCATTGTTTAGCAAGTCCATGAACAACTGCCAAGCGGGCCTGCAGAACTCCAAATGCCCACTCGACATCCTTTCTAGGCGCTCGTTGGGAAAAGTGAGACTTTTTCTAGCCAACTGAGTTTTAGAGATGGTGCTGACAAAGGTACTCTACGGAAGATAGATACCGTCAACCAGATAGTAGCCCATGTTGTACTCATGTCCATTGACGGTATAGTGGCAAGGAGGAGCCTTGCCTTCAGTCAGCCTCGCAAACAACGGTGATCGTTGCAGCACATTGTTGTCATTGTGAGACCCGGGCATGCCCAAGAAAGCGTATCAAATCCAAATATCATGTGATGCAACTGCTTCAAGAATGGTGGTGGGATTCTTAACATGACCCTGATTTTGCCCTTGTAAAGTCTTCCGACGGTTCTTCCATTTTTAATGCATGCAGTCAAGAGGTCCAAGCAAACCTGGCCACCCTCTTGCTTCTGAGATTGTCAAGAGTCTCTCGGTGTGTGTCACACTAGGCCCTCTCATGTATTGAAGTCCAAACACCCCGACCACTAATGGTACCTGGTGGGGTGGTCGAAGGAGAGGGGTTGAACAATGACGGATGAGAAGCGGGGTGGAATCCGGCTGGAACGCTGGAGGTGATGGACATGTAGAGTTTCGGCAGGGGGGTGTAATGTGGCGGCCGGGGTGGTGGAGTGGCGGCGAAGGCAAGAGAGAAAGAAGGAAGGAGAGAAAATCGGAAGGATGGAGGCGCGGGGTCCGGGAAGGGTTTTCAGTGGGCCTGGGGTGTCAGAGTCCTATGTGTCTGTTGTGCGAACTAAAGCAAAGTAACCCCCCCCCCCCTCCCGTGCATGTTTGTCTCGGGTTTGCTGGAAAAAGTATGTCCGAACCGCCCGGACTTATGCGGGTGGTTTGCAAGTCCACCTTGGAGATGCCCTTAGTGCATGAGAGTGGTTTTTTAAACTCCCGATATAGGGACATCATCACGAACAATAAATTCAAAATAATCGGAAAAAAAGAAATTATGTGACATCTAATATGCTCAAACTTTGTAGGCGCTTGCAAGATTTCATGCCAGAAAATATCCAAGGAGCTCTACACAAGAAAAAGATTTCATTTCTCAAGGTTTTGAGCACTTTTAGCACTGATTTTTGTTTCTCATGTGTACACCTTTCTCTACATGATATTTCTCGACGAAAATTTGCAAGCACCTAAAGCATTTGAGCATATTTGATGTAAAAAACCCACTTATTATATTTTTATTCTTTAAAAAACTTTATTATTCATGAGAGTGTTCCTACACCCAAGAGCTACCATACCTTTCTCAGCTTCTAATCATTGCAATACTGGAAGCTAGTATTTGCTGCTACCATAATATTCAACCCAACCCGGTTTGGTGGCCCCTTTTTTTAAATCCTTTGTCACCTTATGAAAACCTTATGCACATACATGAACTATGAACTTACTGGGGGTGTTGTTTCCGCACACCCCTTTAAATAAAAAAATTGAACAAAATACAGTGGGCATGGCCCTTACCGTGACTCATTTTTCATTAGTATGTTGGATATCGTACATGTGGATATTTACAACGGGAACTGTAAAGATATAATTACAAATTCTTTAACCATGACTTACCCTCCTTCTGACCAGGTTTGGACTTTTTCATGATTATACAAAAATGTTTCTTGAAACTAAAGAGACACCACAATGTAAATCTCTTTATTGTCGAATATATAGTTATTTATATGTTTCCATATAGTCTAACACCTAGCAATACTAGTCTCTTTGAAGCATGTGATATTTTGCTTGTTCATTGCTTGGATGATCATATCCAGAATCCAGACCAATGTCACATTCAGTGCCCAGACTCGACCAAAAGTTCTGAAATAATTCACATGAGAAAAATAGATGTATCATAATTTCAATAGTGCCTCCTCACATATACAATGATTTGTATTGTCAACAAAGAAATTGTTTCTGTTCATCAAGTCTCTAGCATAAAGCCTACCATGTATACAGAACATAAGATTTTGTTTCTGTTTTTATTTGGATAGAAATGTAGACAACATATCCTTTTGCAAGGGGAAAGAGTAGGTTGAGGATCACCAATAAGAACTCGGTAAACTCTTCTAGTGTAGTATTTATCATTTATCCAGTGAAAGGTCCAACAGTGGCGGAGCTTCTTGGAGACGAACCTGGGGCATCCCCCCCCCCCCCCCCAATGAAAATGATAAAACTCGAGTAGCATGTTATAGCACTGGAACGCATAATCATTTGGCCCATTTAATTAAGGGACTGGGGAGACGAGGGGCGACCAACCACGAGACCAGCTTTGCTTTCGTCCTTGTCGACTCTCTCATGTACTTGGGGACCGGTGACCTAGCGACTGGAGTGGGGGGCTAGGAGGGCAATAGCGTGCCGACTAGAGTCTCACACCACCAGAACCCACAAATCTCGTCGCGGCCGCATGGAGGAATCAGCTGACGCCGGCGCCGCAGGTGGTTAGCCGGTGATTCCTCTCACCCTCTCCTGGACCGAAGCAGAGCCCAAATTTGAACATCAAATTCATGAACAAACAATGACAATAAACTCTAACAAATGAAGTACTAATCCGAAGGACTGCAGACTATTAAGACGAAGTGATCAAAATTGATTTCTAGCCAATAGTTTGATTGTAAACGTATATCACAAAGAAGAACAACTATGAATATGTACCTATGTAATTTGGGAGAGCAAAGAAACTAAGAGCTGGTCTATAGTGATCAACACAGTAATTCATGGTTAACTAGTATTTTGGTATTTCTCAAAAAAGTATTATTTTCATATTTCTTTTTATTATGAAAAGCTATATGTACTTAACATAAAAAATGTATTTCATAAACTAACATGTACAATATCACTATAGTCATTCTAAGTTTCTCAATATTCTACAAAATCTAACTATATAGTCACACGATTCGTATTCAAATGTTTTTCTTTGGTAGCTTCGCCCCTCTTGAGATTTCGTTCAAGCTCCGCCACTGTTTGTATTCACAAATATGTTGGTGGCTAAGGTGTCCTTGATTTGAGATATAAGAATAAGGAACTTTTATTCAAATACTTATAGAAGTTCTTTAACCATCATGATCAGCCCTAGGAAGACTTGATCTGGATTGCATATTATCATGATGATACCATGTTATCCATGCCTTCTAATAGTGGTTCATTCTGGTGGAAGGATTGTTGCTCTATTATTCATCATTCATGTTCTTCAAGGAGATGGATAATATTAAGGTTCATGATGGTACGTCTACTCTACAATGGCTCTACAATTGGCATGAACAATCCTTAATAAAACATTTCCCCAATAGGATTCATATGCTAAAGGTCATAATATCATAATATTTAAGGGTGGTGATTAAGTTTATCCCTTCAATAAAAGAGTATTCTAGAATAATAAAGACAGAAATGATTTACGTTAAAAACACTAGAATATTTTTCAAGAAAATTATTTTTGTTGCATAACCTTCGAGGGTAGTTGCCCATGCAATCCACATGAATTTTAGTTCGGTCCTTGGCCACAACATAAGATGGAACAAAATTGGTTTCACGTCTTCAAGTTGGCTGCCCTATGCTAGATTTACTCATGTAGATCAGCAGATCAGTTTTATTGGTCCTCTTGAAATTGAAACTCATGTATATGTACGTCTTACCTTTATACTGTGATTTGCGCATACAAATGTTTATTGGTAGGTTTTGTTGTTTAAATAATTAGTCCATATTTGTTGATTTATATATTTGTATAATTATATGTAATGTTAGGTGTTGAAATGGTTAAATAATTCGTAACTAAAACTAAACGCGCAGACTTATATATATAATTGATGAGTTTTTTGTCTAAGCATCTTATAAAATTTTATATTAGTTGCATACTGAATCTCAAAATAAAACATATCAATTAAGTATTCTCATAATGTATTTTGGAATCATATCCTAATTTCTCATTTATTTTTCAATAAACCATATCCTTTTATATAGCATAAATTATGTAAGAACTAGTTTTCAAACCCTCATATTATAATTAGTTAGACAATTCAACCAAACAGCAAAATATGATATAGTCCATTTTATTAAAACACGATTGTAATTCCTAAGAGCTAAAAGTTAGAATTTGCATTAATGCAATGATGTTAAGAAAAATTGTGTATGTAGTACAATAATTATAATAATGTGCTAGGTTCGCAATACTCAGCAACAAATCTAAAAAGTTACCAATATGGTGGTTATCATAGGAGATATAGTTTAAATAGTTGGCACAACACACACTGTAGGTGTACAATCATTAGGTACGGAAACAATGCAAGGACATAGAAAGATATTTGTTGTGTGAATTCTTGAATAAACTACATTGATAATTTGTCTGTCTTCAAAACCTTGACGTTTTAGACGTTTACATGGCCTCTAGAATGCAGCCAAGGCAATGGATATCTAATAATAAATATAATAAAATTATACTCTTTATAGACATTTATAAGACGTTTTAGATTACTACCTCTGTAAACTTTTATAAGACGTCTTAGATCACTAAAGTAGTGATCTAAAAGGTCTTATAAAAGTTTGCAGATGGAGTATTATGTTACGAAATATTTGTTGACAAATCCATCAATATGGTTTTCACATGTGCATTCAGAAATTTCCAAAATACTCCCCATAAAAAAATTCCAAAATACTAAGTAGTACCATCGTTTCTGTTCATGTGAAAGAATGATAAAGTGCGGGTCCGTTTGTTTGAGGCCCCTTTGAGTTGCCGGATGTTTTTGGGCGGGCCATATCTCCCTTTGCCTTCGCTGGATAGCACCCACCGGTTGGCGTTCAATTCGCTGCAGTCCGGCAGCTACCGCGAGCCTGCTCACCTCGATCGGGCATGCTGCTGTGCCTGCACCCCCCATAACTGCGACCAAACAGTAGCACCCCACCAGCAGGCCCTGTAGCACAAAATTTGAATAGAAAATCGCTGCAAGTGCAAATGGCAGTAGTACTACTCCAGCATGCAGCACATAACTGGCGCGTCCGAATTGAGGATGCCGCGCGATGTTTCTCCCTGTTCTCGGATCACTGACCGAAATGTTGCGACCACTGAAGCTCCGTCTGGTAACTCAACTCGGCAGGAGCCTCACCTCACAGTTTCGGGGGAGCACTGAAATTCGCCACAAAAGCCTGCAAACGGTCCGTGACCGTGCCTCCATCTGCATGGATAACTCCGGGCGCTGCATTTACGGCGCACTGGCACCGCGGCTGCATGCACGGGGCCCTTGCAGGCGGGATTGATGGCCATGGCCCCGGCGGAGCACCGGGGAGGATGGGCTCCGCAAGTGGCCGCCCGCAGATCGGTCCGGCCAGCATCCTCGTATGCCCACCGTAACGTAGACGCCGTGGTTTGGCCGCCACAGCGCACTGCGGTTGTCGTCCCCGTAACCGAAAAACTGAAAAGAGTCGGTGCCCATGCCGATCCTGCAAATTCCTCGACCGTACGTCGTCCTTCGCCTCGCTTGGTGCGGCGATCAATGCCGACTGTTGGCGACGAAACCGCAGCATGCATGAATGGGCGGCCGGAAAAGGGCGGCCTCGCGGCGCTGTCCACTCGGCCAACCGGCGGTTGCGCGGCCGTTTCCTCCCCTCCCTTTTTTTCATTTTCTGCCCGTGCATGCATGCACTTGGCTTCTAGTACTTGCGTCTCGGGCTCTCGTCCATCTTCCTCCTTTCCTTGCTTGCAACTTGGGCTGGGGCAGGTAACCGCTGCTCTATCGAGCTAGGTATTCTAACGCTCGCATTGATGGTATATCCATGGCGGGCGAGGCAGGGGCAGACCATCTATTGGGGTCGAGCTGCATGGTCACACATGCACGCTCATAGTGTACTCACATACACACACATATTCCCTCCGTCCGAAAATACTTGTCTTTAAAATGGTTGTAAATGAATGTATCTATAACTAAAATAAGTCTAGATACAACCATTTCAAGGACAAGTATTTCCGGACGAAGGGAGTATTTGGCATGCATGCATTCAAGTTTGAAGGGCTAGCTCTGTGGCATTGGTTGCGTCTGTCTGTCGACCCCTTCATGCCGATCTGTAGCTAGCTGGTAGCCGGTGTCAAGTACTCCTACGTACGTTGTCGATCGACCATCCAGTTGCTGCTGCTGCTGCTGCTGCTGCTGCAAAGGAGCGGCGTGACTAGCCAATTATTGGGTGCCTCAGCTAATCTTCGAGACCTTATTAACACCGGTTGACTAGTTCCTGTGATACTAGTCATGATGAACAGTCGTTACCCAACCAGCCAGCTAGCCGAGGACCGGCCTGTTACGATCGACGACGAGGGTCAATAATAGCAACCTCGCAGAGAAGGCATGCTTAACTTGCATGTGAAGTCAAGCACTCCTGCTTCGCTTGTTCTGTGTAGGTGTACTGTGTGCCTGTCCCGTACGTTGTGCTCGTTTGACTTTGGCGCCGATCAGGTCACGACAAATGCGGTGCAACGAACACGGCCATTACACATGAACACTCGTGCCTTCTGCACATTCGCACAGGGCACTGAGCATTGATACGTGCAAGGGTGTACGTATCCCACGCTCATCCGCAAACCGAACACCGCATCAGTCCACATACAGGGGGAACAGTCCGCGGATAGGAGCCGACCATCCAATTCTATCCAATGCTACCCGCACACATTTTAAATCGGCTTTAGACAAACTAGACGAATTGCGTGCAAACCGAATGATTTTCATTCAAACTGGACGAAAACACTTACATTTCCGGCATATCTTAACTAACTATACCGCGTTGCGGTAAAACTAGGCTACGGCTGGCCATTGTCGAGCCTGGACGGGCGAGGATGGGGTGGCGATGGTGGCGGGATCGGATCTAGAGGGTTTGCCGGCAAGCTAACCTGTATCGGGCTGGCTCATCGGGCAACCCAGGCAGCTGCAATACCGGAGACCTCCTTCTTCTGTTCGCGTGGAGGCCATGGCGGATGTTGTACAAGGAGGAGGCGGAGATAGCGAAGATGAGGTCTGGTTCTTGCCCGGCACTTGGCCACGTTTATATAGCAGGCGGATGCAGATGCAAGGAACCAGCCAGGGAGATGTTTAATGCCCGCTGACACAGGAACGGGCTTGTGGTGTTCGGGGCGCCGGAGTAGGTTCCTAGGCTAACATGCTGGTTTAATGGAGGTAGGCGGGCAGGCATATGCCATTCCAATGCGGAGAGAAGGCATGCGCAACAGGCGAGTAGCGAGCGGCGCTCTCAACCAGCGAGTCGCTTCAATGCCGACTCCAGTGAGTTCTCGCGTCCACTCTAGGCCGGCATGAATTCGGACCCCAATTTGTCTCCAATTTGCGGGAAAAAGTGCATCCGGACTGCTGAGCGGACCTACGCAGGCCCGCATTAAATGGCAAAACACGTCCAGACCGCACAGGCCAGACGGTTGCGGCTGGTTTGATGGTCGGCGTTGGAGATGCCCTAATGAAGTATTCAGAATTTCAAAATTTGTTTAAATTTGGAAAAAATGTTTAGAATTTCAAATAATGTTAAAATTCTCAAGAAATGTTCAGAATTTCAAAAAAAAATAAATTTTCTAAACTTGTTTAAATTTTCAAAAAATGTTCAGAATTACAAAATTTGTTTAAATTTTTGAAAAATGTTCAGAGTTTCAAATTTTCCTTAAATTAATAAAAACTGAATTCCAATATGTATTTCAATTTTCAAAAAGCATTTTGAATTTAAATTTTCGAAAAATGTTTACAATTCAAATTTTATTTAAATTTTGAAAAACCGTTCATAATTTCCAATTTATTTAAATTTTCAAAAAATAAATAGAGTTTAAATTTTCAAAAAAAATGTTCAAAATTATAAATTTTGTTTAAATTTTCAAAAAATGTTCAGAATTTCACTTTTTGTTTAAATTAATAAAAACGGAATTCGAAATGTGTTTTAATTACGGAAAATCATTTTTAATTTCAAATTTATTCTTAGATTTTCGAAAAATGTTTACATTTTAAATTTTGTTTAAATTTTCGAAAAATGTTCAGAATTTCAAATTTTATTTACGTTAATAAAAACGGAATTTAAAATGTGTTTTAATTTTCGAAAATCATTTAGAATATAAAAAAAATAGAAAAATATTCAGAATTTCACAATTTATTTAAATTTTAAAAAACGAAATTCAAAAATATGTTCAAATTTTTATTCGCATGTTTCAAGATTTACCATTCAAAAAAATATTCATAATTCACGTGTTTCAAGATTTATCATGCAGGCTAACAAACAAAGTCTCAGCTCAGCATGTTTCAGCACATACACTGCTACCAAATACTCCCTCTGTCCGAAAATACTCCCTCGGTATGCAGAACTAAAATACGTCTAGATACATCCATTTATCGAACAAGTATTTTCGGACGGAGGGAGTAACAATAAATGCATGTACTCAGCATATCTAGAGTTAGCATGTCTCAAAGGAGAACAAGAATGCTATGGTGGGAACTGGTACCAAACACACACATAGTATACTGTGCCTCACATCAACGCATGAGATATTTTTTGAATATTAAGAAAACAAAATTATGAAAATATGTAACCTAATTTGGAAATTGCAGTTTGTGACTCGTGTTGACCGAAGATGTACTCTTAGTTCGTGCGTGGGACGAAGAGGGAGTCTTCCTTCATGCGTTGGCCGAAGAGGAGTTTTCTAGGGTCCACCTCTTCGTGTAAGCTGTTGAATGAAGTTGCGTGTCGTTCTTCTCCTAGACAAAAAGTGCTCTTCGTTCATGGCATGGACGAAAAGTCATTTTTTTATGGCCACTAATCTGCGCCGGCGCGCTGGCCCAACCGTTCGGCCGGTCGCGTCGTAGTCATTGAATTTGAGTCGGGTGGGCCGTTGGATCTGGCAAAAAAAAAAACGGTTGGCTCGTTGCTTCTTCTTCCGCTCGCTGAATCGCATCTCCCGCTCGGTGCGCACCTCCTCTCCCTTCCGGTAGCCATCCTCGTCGCCGCCCTCCCCCCCCCCCTCTCCCCGGTCGCCGGCCACTGTCCCTCGCCACCGAACGTCGCACCTCGCCGGCGTCATCTTTTGCGTTTCTCGCTAGCTACACGCGTGCAGCAGCGTGCGCTCGTGGTTGTAGCTCCCCATGGTGACAATCGCAGCTCCGGTGCGAGGCCTCAGCTCTGGTGGTGTCATCGCCGATCGTGGCACCCTACCGACGAACTCGCCGGTGCTGCCTCCCCCGCCGATCGTAGCAAAAAATGCTCACCGCTTAGTAGCTTTTGCGGTTGCCGGTTGAAGCAAAAAACTGTCGTGGTTGTAGCACCTGATCGACGCCGATGATGGCTAGTAGCAAAACGAGGCGCTGGTTGTAGCAGAAAAGCGACATGGTTGTAGCAAAATGTTTCAACACCGGGTGGTGGGTTAGCAGCAAAAAAAGAGGCTGGTTGTAGCACAAAAGCACCGTGGTTTGTAGCAAAAAGAACACCGATGGTAGCAAAAAAAAGTCGTCATTGCCACCTCGACTGCATCGTATCTCTATCCATGAATGGATGTAGCAAATTTTCTAGCCATCTCGTGCTGCTCCCCTCTGGTGGACGTCCTTGTTGCTCCTGATCGCCGCCTGTTGTAGCAAAAACACGTCGCCGTCATCGTCGCTGGTTGTAGCTCGCTATGAAGGGTCGCAACAAATTGAGTCGCTGGTTGTAGCAAACGACATCGCTGGTTCCAGCAAAAATGGCATCGTCACAGGTTTCGGCATTTTGGTTGAAGCTTTCTCGGTCTCTGGTAGAAGCTTTTTCATATGTGAGATGAAGCTTTTTTTAAAACAGTTGCAACTTTTCATGTGTACCTAAAAAGCGATTGAAACTTTTGCGATGGCTGGCTAAAGATTTTCAATCTCTAGTTGAAGCTTTTTCATCTGCGGGATGAAGCTTTTGTTAAAATTGTTGTAGCTCTTCATGTGTTCCGAGTCTGGTTTGAAGCTTTTTTATCTACTAGATGTAGCTTTTTGCATTCATGGTTGTAGCACGAGCATTGCCGTTTGCAGCTGCAGTACCAGTACGTCCGCGCGACCGCCCGTTACTGGTTCCAGCAAAACCAGTACGCGATTGCAGCTCCTTCCCCAGCCGGTTGTAGCATCTATCTGCTCCGCCGCCATGGCTGCCGTTCGAGGTAGTGGCTCGTCCCGTTGATTCTCGCTGTCGGCGCTCTGCGTAGCTGGAAAAACAGTGGTGGATGGGGTCGAGACCCAACGGTGGCGGCACCCTCCGGCGACCGGCCGGCGAGGCGGCGGGGCGCGGGGCGACGGAGCTCGGGGGCGCGGCTCGCGGGTGCGCGCAGCCCTCCGGCGAGGCGGCGGGGCGCGGGGCGACGGAGCTCGGGGCGCGGCTCGTGGGCGCGCGCAGACTGCGTGGGCACGACGGGGGAGAGGATGGATAAAATGCATGGGCCCACATCGGGAAAAAGTTGCTATATATGCGTGTTGTGTTCCGCGTGACGAGGCAGGAGCCGGCCGAAGTTTCAGCCGGTGTGCCGGATCTAAAGAGTTCCCTTTTTTTATTGCACTTCCCTGTCCTGCCGTTTCCTACCTGTCCTTAACTAATTGAGTGTTTTTGGTCATTTTTTTGGCCAAATGTTTCCCGCCATCATTCTCGCTTAATTTTTCCACTAACCCTTTCTCGCCTTCATTCCCGCTTAATTTTTTCGCATAACACCCCGCCCTCACATGGTGTCCTGGACCAGAGGGTAGTCACCGTGTCGTCTTCCACCTAGGTTGGCTGGGCTGAGGACTCCTTGTGGCGGTTCACCAGTAAGTCATCTCCAGATGGCCCATGGCACGAAGAAGGAATCTTCTCGGAGACTTGGCACGTACTCCAAGACTTAGAGATCGCCTACGACATGATTACACTATACGTAGCCAACTCATCTGTAATCTTAGACCCTCTGATATCTATATAAACAAAGGGGTAGGACTCGTAGGCGGTGTTGGGTTCTATGGTAGGGTGCGTCAACTACAAATTAAAATTTTCCTACGCGCAGAACAACCAAGAACATGCTATGGGAGATGAATCATGTATCGTTACCACTAGACGCACAGTGCCATGCAGCGGAAGTAGAGTTGGGGCAGCCCGTCTCCGAAGTTGTCTCCTCCTCGTCGATCTCCCACGTAGCCGATCGGATCCCATGAACAGGTTCGCCGGAGCGGCGCTGGTGCACCACCTCTAACGGTATCCGCGCGTGCAGGAGGAACATCGTGCGGCAGACTGCTAGGTTCGGTCACATGACCGACGGCGAGTGGAGGTGGCTATTCGCAACACATGCAAAGCACTAGTGACAGCGCCAAAGTGATCAACCCAATGAGTGTGCCGCACCTCCACTTTATATAGTCATCCATCGTGGGCTCAACATTTGGCCTCACACGGATCCTAACGCCCAAAGTCTGTACGGCCTGGATACGAGTGCGAGTAGGATCACACTTGACTCGTGGAATCGGATCCAACCTCATAGGTTCCTTTCCTTAAGTGCCCGACCCCTTAGGTTCTCGTTCAGTTGGTCGCGAGTCAGATCACATCCGATTCGGCTAGTCGGTAGCGGCCTCTAGGTAGCAAAGCATGCTGACTTCAAGTGTCCGATGAAGTTGGTTAGGCGAACCTGTATATCATATTTATGTTCCTTTGCCACACGATATATGTTGTCGGGCTCAAGACGAGTCTGTCGTCCTTGTGCTAGTCTGACCTCTTTCTCGTTCTAGTGATGCCGACCACAAACCGAATTATCTCATAATCCCTGCCGCATGGCCAAGCTTATCTTGGTTGGATCACACGAGGGGCCCAACGTATATCTCTCTTAATCGGAGGGGCAAATCCTATCTTGCTCGACCATGTTTTGCAGCATGGGTCTGGACCCAAAACCTACCTTTGTAACTACCAAGTTACGGAGTAGCATTTGGTCGACCCAAAGCAGGTTTGTCACCATTCCGAGCGCATGCGCCAGCTCAGGTCTTAGGACATATAACGTATGTTGTACGAGAGACTCACATATGACATATCGTTGTGTCTCTTAGTTGGGTCTATCCAACCAGATCCTTCCAAGTCCATAGTATCCGATTAGAATCTAATGCTCCATGGCTAGTGAGACCAAGCCATTGACCCTGTCATATGCTAGTCTATTCGACTGCGCGTCCACACAGCTCTTTCGACTAGGGATCTTTTAGGACAGTCATCATACAATGCATAGTCCCACAAACAAGTCATGTATTTATTGATACACATCATTGATAATGTCCAAGGACTATCTTTATTCGTAAACACATATGAAATATCATCATACATCATTGCCTCTAGGGCATATCTCCAACGGACGGAAATAGGCAATCTCACGGTAGATCACTTGTACTTTGTACTCCACCCAAATCAATACAAATACTTCCACGACGTAGGGTATTATCTCTTTGAGAGAGCCCGAACCAAGGGAAAACCTCATGTCGTTGTTAGCATAGTCTCCGGTCTACCAGATAGGGACCCCTTACCCGAGATTCACCAGAATTGACTCCATCATTGGTGGCCCATGCAGCTCCCGCTGCATCGTCACCGTGATTCGATGGAGTTTCAGATCGACGACCAAGTCTGTGCTAGCGCGTCCTTTACGCCCGGCCAGACCTTTGTCTTCGGTAGCGACACCTTCCTTGCCAATTCGACTGGTCACTTATGCCAGATCAAAACCCTAGCCCCTTGCCCAACGACTAGATTCGGCGGCTTAGGTTTCAAAAAAAATTGCCCATGACTAGATTCGGCGACCTAGGTTTCAAAAAAGAACTAGCCCCTTGCCTGACGACCTAGATCCCCCTTAATTAATGGATGAGGCAGAACTTATGCTTTCGTTTCGAGAAAAAAATAGTGGCACCTATTTGGGTCGGAGGGAGTACTTTTTTTTTCATGCCAATCAGTTTGATAAAATGCAAGTTGTTTGAGGACCCTTTCAATTACCAGATGCTTTTGGGCGGGCTATATCTCCCTTTGCCTTTGCTGGATACCACCGGCCGGTTGGCGTTTCAATTCGCTGCAGCAATCTGGTAGCGCGAGTCAGCTCGATCGGGCATGCTGTGCTTGCATCCCTCAAAAGAGCAAGTATAATAGGATGATGTAGGCAGGTTGTAAATCTTTAAATATTTATATTTTAAATAAGTTGGAGAAGAGAGAGGAAAAGCAGGCTACTGATTAATAGCCGGCTGCAGTACGTGCTCTTAGACATGTTGTGTGACAAAGGAAGGTGGGCCATGCATAAAAAAAGTACATATCTATATTCAATTATTGTACTTGCCAGCTATAAAGTTGGCTATAGATGATGTGGCAAGACCATATAACCAGCAGCTGGCTATACAATTAACCATGCTGTAACTACGTCCAGGTCATAGCACCCCACCAGCAGGCACTGTAGCATGAAAATCTGAATAGAGATAGCTGCAAATGCAAATTGTTGTACTCCAGCAGGACATAACTCGCGCGTACAAATTGAGATTGCCGCGTGATGTCTCTTCCGGTTTCGTGCTGGTGCAGGCCACAGACACGTAGGAGGATCATTGTCTGATATGCTTGTATATGAAGGAAGGAAATGTGGCGACCACTGAAGAGAAGCAGTCAGTTTTTGGGGAGCACACTGAAATTCCCCACAAAGCCTGCGCACGGTGCGTGACCATATATACCTCCATGGATAACTCTGGCCGCTGCATGCACGGGGTCCTTGCAGGTGAGGATTGATGGCCATGGCCTGGACACCGCAAGTGGCCGCCCGCACATCGGCCCGGCCCCGGCCAGCATCCGCGCACCCACCGTAAAGCGCCGTGGCGCCGTCGCGGTTGGTCGCGCGTTTCCGCGACTGAAAACCCGAAAAAAGTTGGCGCTCGGATGTGCTTTGCCTCACGTGGAAACCCGAACCGTCCTCGCCTTTGCTTGGTGAGCGCGCGCGGCGGTGATCAATGCCGGACCGTTGGCTTGGCGGCGGAACCGCAACATGGGCGGCCGGAAAAGGGCGGCCTCGCGGCGCTGTCCGCCCGGCCAACCGGCGGTTGCGCTGCCTTTTCCTCCCCTCCCTTTTTCCCATCTCCGGCCCGTGCATGCATGCACGCACGCACACACGCACTTGGCTTGTACTTGTGGGATTGTGCCTTGTGCTCCCAACGATCTTCTTTCCTTGCTTGCAACTTGGGCCGGCCGGCGGCCGGGGCAGGTAGCCGCTGCTCTAGCTAAGCTAGGTCTTGTTCCAGCGCGCGCATTGATGGCGTTGCTCGGCGCAACGCATCGACCGATCTGATCTACTCCCATCCATCAATCCATGGGAGGCGAGGTAGGGCCGGACCAGCTTGTGCATGGTCATATATATACATACTCCATATATTGGCATGCATGCATTCAAGTTCGAACTTTGAAGGGCATTGGTTGCGTATGTCTGTCTGTCGACCCGTACGTTGATGCCGATCTGTAGCTAGCTTAATTAGCTGGCGACCGATCTGGAGTGTACGTACCTTGTCGATCGACCATCCAGCTGCTAGCAAATTATTGGGCGTTCGAGCTAATCCCAGAGACCATATTAACGCCGGTTGACTAGCTCATCGCATCCGTAGGCCTTTGTAGCCAGCTAGCCAAGGAAGGACGGAGGATCGACCAAGAGGGAGGGCCAATAATAGCCAGCAACCTCATCACGAACGAGACATGCGTAACTTCCATATGAAGTCAAGCCCGCGTGCTTGGCTTGTTTTGATTCGTGTGGTGTGGTGTACTGTGTGCGTGTCCCGTACGTTGCGCTCGTTTGACTTGGGCGTCAGATCATGATAAATGCATGCAATGCGATGCGACGAATGCCGCCACCATGCGTGAAAAAGACACGCTCGTTCATGCATTGATGCATGGGACCAAGACAAGCCAACGAACTAAGCGAGACTACTACTGAGCAGAGGTTGCATTGCAAGCACCGAAACCGCGTCAAGTTTTACTCCTCCTGCCTGCGTACTTGACCGTGCGTGCAGCGAAGGCAGATGGATGGTCGTGCCGTGCGCGTCCAGACGCAGGCATTGATGCCCATATATTCTTTTCCATGGTACACTCATGGCTCATGGCAATTTGATGGACCCGGGCGGCGAGGCAGAGGCGCGGGATTGGGCGGCGTGGCTCCGGCATGCACCGGGGCAGAGGCGGAGGCAGGCAGGCGGACGGGCATTGATGCGCTCCAGGTTTGCCAGCCTCGGACGCAGCCGGGAGAGCCGACCCGACCCGAGGTCAGCATACAGCATGACTAGTGAAATGCTGCTGCTGCTGCCGCTCGAGATAATCTTCTGCTCCATTGCAGGTGGAATTCAAGGCGGCACCAACGATCGATCGGGTGCACAGTAAGAATTTGTGCCCAGCGAGAAGGGTTTGGCGTACTTTATGCATATATCTCTACTCCTAATAAAGTAGTTGGTAGTCTCGCTTTCAGGCTTTTTTCGTTCCATCACTTTCGTTCGGTTTTTTTTCGTAGGTTAATCGTCGTAGATTTTTTTCGTCGCCTCCCCCACTTCATCGGTTTATTTTCACTTCACCCTCTCACACAATGAAAAAAACTGAACGGATCAGAACTTTCCATACTGACGCAAATTATTTAGTAATGTCTTTATGTAAAAGAATCAATCACAATTAATCTTCATAACGTTTGTTTCCTTCCGAATCACGTCCATAACTTTTCTTCCTTGTTTGGGCATAAACTGTTTGGTAGCAGAGATTAGGAAACTTCCTATGAGTGTAGTAATAGGAAGTATTCTTTTTCTTGATGTTTCGTTTCCATGCATGATGATAGTAAATTAGGCCAACATTCACCACTATTTATCAACGTCATCAATCGTATCCATTCCTACCAGTTTTAAGGGAATCTGCTCGCTATGTCTTTTTTAAGGGGATCCGCTCGCTAAGTCGTCGTCGCACGTTATTTTCACAAGCAATTCCCCTAAAAAGGGGCGTGGGTATTGGTAGTTAAACGCCCGCTAGATTTTCCGCCTGTCCCATCCTCACGCTGTGCCGCCGCCACCCGCCGAATTTCCAGCCGCCCGAGCCCGTTAACTTCGCCAACCATATTAACTGGTTGCTAAATTGACAAAAAAGGTCGTCAGTGTCACTTGATATGTATGAGAATATTAAATGTATTATTAATATAATTAATATTGAACTCTTAAAGTTAATGTGGCCCCGTTGCAACGTACGGGCGTTCTTCTAGTACATATAGGGACAGGGACACCGACAGCGACAGCGAGAAAATACGAGGGACCATTGTAGTGGGATGGGAACTTTGTGCTCTCGGGCTCCGGCACACCCTATATGCGCCAAAAAGTTTAGTAATTCAAAAAAATTTAAATCTTTTTTAAAATCAAGCATGATTAGCTATTGTACTCGTATAAAAAGTTTGGGCAGGAAATGATTCCTATTGACTTAAGGGTAAAAAAGACAAGTTTATGGTGACAATATAGCATGTACAGTATTTGTATATAGCGTTTTTTGCCGAATCTTCGACCCATGATACAACAAAATTCTTTCTCTGATGAATCTTTTCATAGGACTACAATACTTGATCATGTTTGATACCAAAAAAGTTTCAGGATTTTTTGAATTACATTTTTTTTATATATAGGGTGCGATGGTACTCAGATTCTCCTTTGTGGTTTTTCCATTGTAGTGATGCTACTACCATTGAGGACCATTACCTTTTCCAAAAAAAAAAAGAAAAAGAAAATTGAGGACCATTCGGCTCAGCTCTGCTTCCACCCATAAACTAGTACTCCCTCCGTTTCGAATTACTTGTCACAGGTATGGATGTGTCTAGATGTATTTTAGTTCTAGATACATCCATTTCTACGACGAGTAATTTGAAACAGAGGGGGTAATAAGATATGTGAGCAGTGCTGATGCAGAGGCATGGTGGCACAGGGATTGGATGGCTGGATGGCTGGTGTGGATATGTGACCATGGCAGGCACTGAAGAGGCAGGGCATTCATGGTCTCCCAGCTGCCAGCCTCGCAGAGTCGCAGGTCGGCATCGGCTGCTGGCCAAGGTAATCGGCGACTCTGCGCTGGGGGGATTCCTTCATTTGGGAGAAATTGAACTGTTTCATTCATTTTTTTTTTCACAATTAAGAACTGTTTCATTCACTCATTTGGGAGAAATTGAACTCTTTTTTAGCTCAGTTCCAGTTAAAGGCCGCGAAACTACTTCACGAACGACATGTGGTTGCATGATCCTGGGCCGATGCCTAATCCAACGACTTCTTGTACATTAGCGTTTTGAACGGATGGTGCGATGGACTGTCGTGCTGAAATCGTCCACAATCATCGTCTGTGTAGCAGTGCTCTAAAGGCCGACCATTGATCAGCAACCAGTTGACCGTTGACTTTTAAGAAAAAATTATAAAATATGAAACTTTCACGCTTTGAAAAAAATCGTGAATTACAAAAAATATTTAAATTAAAAGTTCACGAATTTGAAAATAGTTCATAAAATGTTTTAACAATTCATGAATTTAAAAAAAACAGGTTTGAAAAAAGTTCACGAATTTAAAAAATGAATTAAGAAATTTTGTGAATTAAAAAAATCACTAATTTGGAAAAAAGATAAAAGGTTCGTGAGTTTGAAAAAAAAAGCTCAAAATCGAACAGAAAAACCAATCAAGAAAACCAAAACGAAAAAAATCTGTCTGGAAGCTTCCAAAAGCCTCCCAAAACAAGCTGGGAAGCTTCCAAAAACGGGGACCAGCTTCCCCACCACAATGGCCAGCCTATTCCAATCAGTTGTAGGCACCATGTACCATTAACTAGTGGCACTATGGGCAGCGAAGATTCCGAAATCATTAGTTAAGAATTATCGCTTGCAAAAGTCACTTCTCCACTTTCTTAGGTGCTGACAAATTGGTCGCAATCTGAGAGTTTTTCCTTTTTTATAGATTTGTTTATTCAAAACATTTTATCTCTTGAACCGTGCGTTCAAATACCGAATTGTTTTCGCTGTTGAATTTCTTACGTCAAGATGTTTAAAGCTAGATCTCATGTTAATAAGTTTCGACAAAATTTTCCATAAAAAATCAAAAGTAAACCCAAAACCAAAAAAAAAATGCATACCATAAAAATAAAATCTGGAAAACGAAAACAGAAACAAAACTAAACGAAAAAACCAAAACCCGGAAGCACGGTTGCGGTTTTTACTTTTTTGGGGAAGCATAAACTATGCTTCTCGCGGAAGGAAGGTTGTGCTTTTCGTAGAAGTTGTGTTTTTCCCTTTTCGAGAAGCAATGATGTGCTTCTCGTAAAAGCATAGCCTATGCTTCCCACGGAAGCACAGATTTTTTTTCAAGGAGCACAGCTGTGCTAAGCAAAAAAAAACCTTTAAAACCTAGAAAAAGTAGGCAAAGACCTAAAAGCCAAAAAGAAATATAATTAAAAAAATTATGATAGAGCATCCAGCACGTGACACATGGCGACGGTCGACGAAACACTTGACGCGCTCACAGGCCAAAAAATCAACCCTTACAGGAGCTCCCTAAGGGGTAACTGTTGGTTATTTGCTCCTCGAAGATTCGCGTTATCAGACTGCGTGTGGTTTGTTGATATCTACCTCACCTTTGTAAGAAGAGTTTGTGAAAAGAAAAATAAGGGGGGGGGGGGGGGGGGGGGGGGGGGCTCATAGGAGGGCCACTGTCAACTTTCAGTTTTGCGAAGAGACATGTAGGCGTCATGCTGCTTATACCAGGGAGTGGCATATCCAATAATACAGTCAGAGCATCACCTGAAGTGAATATGGGCACAAGGGCAAGACCTTGGAAGCAACCACAACAAGGCCATATGAAAGTAATGGGGGATGCAGCAGTAGCAAGGAATGAAGACAGAGGATGCGATCTGTCGAGACGAGCATGGCCTTTTCCTTGGAGCTTCAGCGGTTGCGGTACAGGGGCAGGTCGACCCAGAAATTCTGCAAGTGCTGGCTTTCAATGAGGGCCTTGATCTAGCTTCTGGCTTGTACCTGAAAAAGATTCTTCATGTGGCGACTGATTGCGCAGCCACTGTTTCACACCTGAGGGACGGAAATGTACTTGGGTACAGGTGCTACTGTTATCCAGGATATCAAAAAGAAGTTTGAAGAATTTGAGTCTGTAAAATTCGAGCATGAAAAGAAAGCTATGAATTGGGAGGCTCATGATCTAGCTAGAGCCTCCACTTCTTTAGATTGCCGCTGCCATGTTTGGCTTATTAATCCTCCTGAATTCTTATGTATTGAACGATCCGTTGTGATTGAATAAAAGGGAGAAACTTCTTTTTCTAAAATGAGCAATTTCTTTTTTGGGAAACATCTTCAAGCAAGTTGGAGTTTACCCACCCCTCGAAGAAAAAAAAACTTTTAAGATTACCCTTGAAAAGAAGCAAAACTTGGAGATGTAAATCTGAAGGCACAAAACATGAGCAGGCAATAATACTCTAGGACTGGCATGACATGCAGGCCATAAATGGGAAAACATTTCAACTTCAAGGGCTTATTTGGGTTGGAAATCATGACAATACCCACGATTTCTGTACAAACTGTTCCACAGAAACTTATTTCTACCATCAAATACACCGTATCACCCTTTCAGGTCAAATGCCAAGCACAGAGCTAACGAACTGAAACAAGCATCTACGTGTACACAGTTCCCTTCGCCACACCGGTATAATTTTGGTCCAAAACATTGCAGGGATCTTCCTTACAAGTTCGTCTTTGGCTTGGATGGCGGGCTCACGCGCCTGGTCAAGGTCCGCATCGTCACGAACTCTTCTGCTGCAGAAGGGTGGATCCCGACCTGCAAAGCCAGCCAGCAGGGTACTATTATTAGAACCTAAAAAAACAGTGAGATTCGAGACTCTGTCGTAATGTGGTGGCAATCTCTTTCGACTTACGGTGCTGTCGAAGGTCGCTTTGGTAGCTCCAGCCTTGAGTGCAACAGCAATGCCCTGCATTTGTGTCGTTTACAACCCCAGGTGAATACATTGAACGGTAATAGAAAAAAATCATCTTCAAAAAAGAACACGAGAATTCCACAAATGCTTATACCTGCATAATTTCAGCTGCATCTGGTCCACACATGGCTGCACCGAGTACCTTATCGGTCTCAGCATCAACCACCAGTTTCATGGTAGACTTCTCCACGCGTCTTCAAGATAAAACAAAAACAAAATCAGAAACCTTTCCCCACGAGGACAAGAAATTAATATCAAACAGAATGTTGATAGAGTGCAGTGATGCACAAACCAGTGAAAACACCGAGATATCTCTTAATCAGCACAAAAGGGGAAAAGAGAAACTACTGTGTAACAGATAATCTCATGATATAAGATGCTTACTTGGATATGCTGTTCTTCATTGGGTTGAAACTTGATGTGTAAACAAGAAGATCATTCTTGGCTTCCGCCAAAGCCTCTTGTTCGCTGAGACCGACGACAGATAGCGGTGGAATGCTAATTTGACAAAAAACATAATCTCACATTATAACACTGAGGGGATGATAGTGCAATAAAGTAGCACATTTCAAAAAATACAGAAGCTAGTGATAGTCTAGCAGAGGTTTTTAGGGGTAAATGACAGCATGCTTCATTGACACAAAAGGAGCAATCCTGTCATTCTACTCTCTCACTGTAGTGACACGAACAAAGTTCGGAACCACATGTTTCTCAGCGAAAAGCTTGAAACTAATTGCTAAACCTAAGTTTATACCTAAGTATAAACTAAGTAATTTTAATTAAGGTAATTACTTACCAGAAAACAGCACAAGGTACATCTTTATAATCAGGCTTAACTGTCTGGCCACCAAACACAGTTTTCTGCAACAAAAAGATAGGCAAGAATAAATAGTGCTGATTTTAAAAACAAAGAAAGACTACAAGCGGAATGACCAGAATGAGTTACTGTGAAGGGATTACAAACAACAGCTATCACTTACAGCGAAGCAAGTAGCCTCCATCAGAGCAACAGGTGTTAGGTTAATCCGATTTGTTACATCACCCACAGCCCATATACTTGGAACTGATGTACGGGAGTATTCATCAACCTAAACAGACATGAAGACAAAATTAACAACTATATTATTCAGGGCACCAAAATTCTATACTATCCAGAAATTAATAGCAAATCCAGTACATAATATGAACACAGAGCCAATCAATCTAAACAGACGTGAAGTCAAAATTGACAAATCGTATTATTCAGAATGCCTGAAGCACACCAAGGTTGTCAGAATCACGATTCTGTTATACGATTCTACGACTTTACGATCCAAACTAACCCCTATGATTCTATGATTTTAGTTCATACAATCTACGTTTCTACGATCCTGATAGTGAAGATTCTACGATTTGCGATCCTACCATCGGAGCTCCGATCCGATTCAAAATCACGATTCTAACAACCTTGAAGCACACAATGCAAATTAATAGCATAACTGAAGTGCAGAATATGGACGCAGACCCAAGTTTACAGGTGGGTTTCTCAGGGTAGAGATAGAAATATGAGAAGTAAATATTGTTTCGGGTTTCTCAGGGTAGAGATAGAAATATGCAGAAATTAATAGCATGCCTAGTGCATAATACGGAGAGTTCGCAAGTGGTTTTGTCAGGGCAGAAACAGAAATATGAGAAGTAAATTTCCGATGTAAAAATATAATATCAACTAGGAGGTACAGAAAGGGCGAATAAAGAAAGAAGATAAACCTTGATGGCTCCTATTTGATCAACCTCAACACCAACAGCTTCCAGGTTCAGCCTATTGGAGTTCGGCGCACGACCTGCACAAGTTAAAAACCAGGCATAAGAATAATTCTGAACTTGCATATTCAATGCAAAACAAATATTACACTCTAAACAGAGCAAGGAAACCAAAAGTGCCCAATTCTTCCACATCCAGCCACAACAGATTAATATGTGACAAACAAATAAGTGGATAGTTATCTTTTTGAAATAAAACAAATCAGTACAAGTTTCAGAATACAGTATAACTTTTTGCTCTACAAACACAAGTAACCAGGAGGTGTCGGGTTGTCCCTTTATTGATTGCATGATGTGAACAAATGCTTAAATGGAACAGATAAACTTAGTGTCAAAACAAACATACAAAACATGGTAATTACCTGTAGCAAAAAGAACAACATCTGCAATGAGCTCATCTCCCTTATCTGTCACAACTTTAATGCCATCGGCTGTTTTACTCAACTGGTTTACATAAATGAAATTGATCAAGACAAGCTGCAACCAGAACACGAGGAAAGCGAACTGAACTTTATGAATTTAGCATAAATCACCTCAGTCAAATTTGTCCCTGGATGCAATCGGATTCCCCTTCCTTCAAGGTTACTTGCCACAACCGTTCTCATCTCATCATCAAAACCCCTGCAAGTGGCAGTGTATTGTTACGTTCACCTTTCTGTCAGATACTAATGTCTGGAGAACTCCGCGACGTGAAATATATAAGAATTTAGAATACTAAATGCTAATGGCACAATTTATTTTTTACGCAGACATGTTAAAAAATCATAATCAGAGCAAGGGGTTGGGTTCTACTAGTCTGCAACAACCTGGGTAGTAACTACTGGCATGAAGATGTCCAAACATCAGAGTAGACCATAGGGTTGGGAGGATGAATAAGGGAGATAATAGATTCATAAGTTGTTCTCTTATTGCTTGACTGATTATGGGTACATATGTTGTCCCTTATATAGGAGGAGTGGAGGACTACTTGACCATAAGTAATAACTTGAAGGATATCAATCCAAGCTCTAACTCTAATCTTATCTTTTTCCTGTTTAAATAAAATTCTATTTCTATTTAGATACTTCCTAATGCAATCCATGCACATAACAGTTTCCAGGCAATTTGAACAATGTCAATCACTACTTAATGGAAAAGCTAAAAATCACACCATCCACTTTTCAGTATAATGCTAAACCACACAAATACATTGCTTGGGTGCCTTTTTACTTTCATGTGCAAGTGGAACATAATAATGGTCTAGGAAACTAAACTGAGTGCCTAAAGAAAACAAGTGACATGGACATCTTAAGGGCACATTGTAGTGTGACATGACATCTCTAACTGCACAAACTACATGAAAATTCTTCTGAATTTATGCAGTATATTATTTGGGTAAAGGACCAGAAATTTTGTGCAGTGCCCATGCTGACAGCAGATCAACCTACATACCTTAGAGGAAGCTCTTTCCTATAAAATAGATCTACTTCAGCACCCAACCCTTTCCAGATAGAAGCAAATTCAACAGCAATATATCTGCAATGACGCGCCAGATGAAAAAAGTTGGTTAGGAAGAATTGGTAATAAAAATAATAACAGTATGGTACAGGGTACCTAAATAAATCTAGAACCATACCCGCCACCAAGAATAACGGCGCGTTTCGGTAGCTCCTCCAAACTTAAAGCCTCATCTGAAGTAATAGCCAGCTCCTGCAATTGAATATCCCCATTGGTGTAGGGCAGAATGATCAAGAAGAATACAGAAAACAGTGAAATGTAATATATTTTTTCTTGATAACCCAAAGGCAGACGAAGATGGCTAACTACATGTTCCAAACCAAAAGAATTATTCATGTGAAGCACTAAGAGAATTTAATCACAATGAGTAAATCACATGGTCGAAAATTAAACATTCTGAAACCACAGAAACACAGGCATGGGAAGACCAAGGAGCTAAGGAAACATGTTAGCACTAACATCACCCAGTAATAGATGTAACATCAAAAAATTCTCAAGGGGAACTTCCCAAACCTTTCCAGGAATGTCGACCAGAGTTGCCCGGCTACCAGTTGCAATCAATATGTGCTTGGTCGTGTGCCTTTGCTTTGATCCATCTGGCTGGGTGACTTCGACAGTATGAGCATCAACTATACTTCCTGCCCCTTCGATCATCGTCACACCAGAACCACCAAGGATTCTCTTGTACACTCCATTTAATCTCACAATTTCTTGAGTCTGCAGGACAGAGAATCATGATCTTGGGTCACAGGCATCTACACTAGTGCAGAGTATGAACGATGAATGTGCTCAGCCAAGGTGATGTGTCTGAATCTGACCTTATTTTCCAGCAACTTTTTCCAGTTGTAGTTGATGTCCCCGTTGATCTCCCACCCGAATTGCTTGGCGTCCTGCACTCGTAACACAGGTTATGAAAATGAGCACACGAGAACATTGATTCCAATGCAGACTACAAGCTATAGAATAGAAGAATTATTGGATCCCAATGCAGATTACGAACTATAGCTTAAGGGTGGAGGTTGCACAGCAAGAGTCTGACGGTTTGGTCAACCGAGGAAGGAATACTGTTATTTTTTTAGCATGCTACTTGACAGGAGGTAAACATGGATGGTTTTTGAAACAACAGCAGCAGTCAGCTTGCGTATAAGACAGTAGTATAAGGCCACTTACATCGAATTCCCCCCGGAAAGACGCCCCGTAGACGAGTATCTTCTTCGGGACGCAGCCACGTATCACGCACCTAAACGCCGCGAGCACGCGTAGATAGATTCAGAGCGTAATTCAAGCAACAGAAACACAGAGAGCGCAAGTAATTCTGGATTGTTCTTACGTTCCGCCGTGTCCTCCCAGCCACTCGGAGCTGATGGGGTGGAACGGGAGCTCGCAGATCGCAACCTGCACGAAAATCACCTCAGAATTTCAACCAGCCGAATCTCAGCTGAATAACGAACCGCAGGATGCGGGGGGCGAGGAGGGGAAGCAAGCGGAGGTGGGGCGCAGACCTTGGCCCCGAATCCGGCGGCGGTGCGGGAGCCGCGGACGCCGCCGCTGCCGGCGCCGATGACGAAGAGGTCGTAGTCGTAGGTCCCGCCGTCGTCGGCGACGAGGGGCGCCTCCCCGTCCTTGAGCATCTTCCGCGCCATGGCCTTGACTCCGGTCAGCCGCAGAACCCTAGGTGGATGGATCCCGGAGCGGAGGAGAGCAGGTGGGGGCGGCTACGCTGGCTGCTACGGGATTAGAGGATGGACGGATTGGAAACTTGTCCCCTCCGGCTTAAATTCGTTTCCTGATGGGAGACGTGGAGCCGACCCGCTTCGCGTCGCCCGCCACCGGTTCTCCACGGCTCCACGAGGTAACAGTGTCTTCACAACATCAGACGCCACTTATATTAGCATCTGAACTTCTCAAGGAAAATAAGTAGTACTCGTACTAGTACAGCATCTGAACTGAGTGCCTAATCGTTTACATCAGCGGTGACAAGTCGAAGGAGAGAGGCATCAGCAGTGACATGGCCGTCCTCTCGGATCTCCTGTGGTGGTGACGTGTTCAGGCGGCCGGTGAAGGGACGACCTCTGATTGGTGTATTCGGACCCAGACTGCATTTTCAAAATGCAACCGTGCATAGTTGTTTTTCTCCAAACAGAGACAAAAGATATCCCTCATCTCATTGATAAAGTAAAAAATGTGAGTTTAACAGGGTTCTTACGGAGCTCCATCACACCTCACAAAGAAAAAGACTACTCTCGTAGCTTGAGTAAACTCAAGTGCTTCGCCCCTGTGGAAACCCAATTCTTGGGCCGCTCATTCTTGATGCGGCCAATGTTTATTGGCGGCATCGTAGACTTGTTCCTACACACCCTCATATTTCGCTCATTCCGCAAACTCCCAAACAACAAACACCAGGAGTGAGGCCATCGGGCGTCTCCTATGCCCACCACGCAGAACCATGGGTTCTTACAAAAGCATGAATCGAGGGGAGCGTGTGCCAGGCAGCGGTGTCGGTCTCTGGCGTGTCGATCCAAGATTTGGCAGCGTTCCAAATTCTGACAGAGAACCTACACTTGAACAGCATGCGGTCCGCCGACTCGGGATCGTACTTGCAAAGTTGACATAAAACCGCACTTGGGCCACCCTCACCTCTCCAAACCCGATTGCCCCAAACTATCGGCACCACGACGGTGTCAATTGTCCCGACGAACTGAACCTCGTATGTCGACGTCGCGGAGTATCTGATGCTAGTAGTCATCTTCTAAACATTGTCGTCGGCGATGTCATCGCGGAGTTGCAGTAATTCCAGACTTGCCCAAAGGGCGCAAAATTGTACGATCTGGTTGACCGAGAGGCCACAAGTCATGCCAATCTTCCTGAGCATGCCAATCAAGGGCATGCAAAAGCATCCCACACAGAGAGAGGCTCGTGCCAGTGGAGATGTCAAAAATCAGGGGCGCATCATCGCTAGGCTTGTCTGCAAGAAGCCACGACGAGTTCCAAAACTTTGCGATCTGGCCATCACCCAACATAGCGGCATAGAAGAGGTCCATGTCCACCTTGCTGCAAAGGCATTCGTAGTTGAACCAAGGCCCGATCCACTCCGTCCATTCGTAGCATGGCCAAGGCAATCCAGAACGCCCGAGCATACTTGCGCAGGTCCAAAAGCCTCCATACTTCTTCGGCCTACAGACCAGCTTCCCACTCACCTTGCATTGACCACCGGAAACCTTGCCGGATCCCACACAGAGAAAGGCGCGCCGAAGCTTCCCCAGAACCATAGATTTCAATCGGCAGGATTTTTTGTTATGGTCATCTTGAATCGCATTAATAATGACTAAAGGAAAGGGGTTGACCGGTTGAGGGAACATATAATCAATTTTTATTCTTTGTGAAAAAAGTCAGACGTGCCATGTCGCAATCCACACCTCTGAACAACATCGAAAATAGTTCTGTTGTAAGTTTATGGTTTCCGCACGACATATTCTTGTTTTCCTTACGTAGAATTCGAAAGGGAACGACTATATGTAAATCAAATGATTTTCTTTTGTAAGCCACTTTTTCTCTGATTCATGTTACTCCTAGTTTTTCCTTTATTTATTTATTTAGTACTCTCTCCGTAAATTAATATAAGAGGATTTAGATCACTAGTTTACAAAGGGAGTACACATGTAAACTTGCACACACCTTTACAGCTTTTCCAAGAAAAAACGCGTCACCGAAATGGCTGTCACAAGCGGCTATCAAAGGCGACCATGGAGCGCGCGTTGAGTCCTGGTGTGCTGCGAGACGCAGGCTGCTCCGCGTGTTGGTCCCCGTGTTCAGTGAATCTAGACGTGTACGTATCTAGCTACACAAAACGCATTTTTTTCCGCCTCTCTTGTTTTCAGACAAGGTGGCTGGTGGAGGCACGCTCGAGAAGTGGAGACGGATGGATGAACGATGGACCCATGTGGGCATGTGGGCATGTCGCCCGATGGATCACTCGCCGCACCAACACACCACGCACAGCACAAGCGTCTGCCAAAACGTCTCCACCTGACAGTCGTCGACCAGTGGGACCAGGCGCTAATGCCGAGCCGCCTCCTATGAGGACACTGGATGAAGGCTCAGCCCAAATCCGATCGTTGGAGTCTCGAGGTGGGCCTGCCTGATGCGAAGAACAATCTTGTACCGCTGGCGTTTGCTCCGTCTTTGCCGTACTGCGGCAACACAAGACAAGCTCGTCAGGGAAGATAGATGGTGGGGTGCTGGTTGCGTGAGTATAAAGGATGTTGGAGATGGCGAGAGAGCAACCATGGGGTGGTGGCGCAGCGATCCTGGGCCGGCGGGCCTAGAGGATAAATATGTCAGAGCCAGTGAGTAATCCTGAGGTCTAGAGTTCGAGCCTCTCTCGCCCCAAATTTCTTTTCTTTTTCTTCCCTATCTGCCTTTTTTATAACAAGGACTGAATCATTAATCGTACACCAATTGGGGTGGTGGCGCAGTTGGCTAGCGCGTAGGTCTCATAGCTAAAATATGCGAGTGATCCTGAGGTCGAGAGTTCGAGCCTCTCTCACCCCATTCACTTTTTTTTTTTGCCGTTGCAACTTCCTTTCAGTTCAGTCGAATCAGTTTTATGTTCTGCCGTTGCAACTTCCTTTCAGTTCAGTCGAATCAGTTTTATGTTCTGCCGTTGCAACTTCCTTTCAGTTCAGTCGAATCAGTTTTATGTTCTTCCTTTGCAACTTCTCTTCAGTTCAGTTGAATCAGTTTTATGTTATTCTACCAATGAACTTCACAGTCGGGCAGAGGAAAAAACTTTTCTTTCACATAGTTTTCATCAAAGATTTGTGCTTCTTTTCAAGTCCAATTTTATATTCTCATAATCATCGCAGCCCGCCAGAAGGAAATACGAGTGGCAAACTAAATGCTCGCAGCCAGGGCAAAGAAGAGAGCGACTATATACGAAGAGATTCTGCATTACGAAGGTCTTTCCTGACTCTTGCGAAAGATATCAACACCGCTGCTTGCTACGAAAGCGGTGTCTAGTGGACTTTTCCTAGTAAAAGTGTGTGGCCTTTTTCTTTCCTTATTAATCATTATCTACTCTCTCCGTTCCTAAATATAAGTCTTTTTAGACATTCCAATACTGACTACATACAGAGCAAAATGAGTGAATCTACACTCTAAAATATGTCTACATACATCCGTATGTAATCCTTATTGAAATCTCTAAAAAGACTTATATTTAGGAACGGATGGAGTATTTCACAAAAGCAGTGTATGGCCTTTGCAACATGTAAATCGATTCTTGGTTCCTCGACAAAAAAAATCAATTATTAGAGATTCTCAAGCCTTCTTCTGCATATTCTCAGAAAGAAAGGCATCCAGATGTGAGTGAAGCACATGTATGGCATTTTAACACCTCATTGTCCATCTTCTCTTTCTAGATGCAAAAGAACCTTTTGTGCATTGCCGACAAGAGAAAGCAGATGCAAAGCAGCCACGGGCCACAAGGATCTCAACATAACCAGATGCCAAGTACTCCCTCCGTTGCAAAATAGATGACTCAACTTTGTACTAGCTTTGAGTCAAAGCTAGTACAAAGTTGAGTCATCTATTTTGAAAAAGCTAGTACAAAGTTGAGTCATTTATTTTGAAACGGAGGGAGTAGCCACTAGACACAAAGATCTCAACATAACCAGATGCTGCAAACCTGCTAAACCAAAGCCCCACCGACGGCAGCCACCGCCTCTAGTTACATTACACTTTCCAAACCAAAATGTCGGTCACTAATCACGAGTCATCTACGCAGCATGCTCTGTACAAGAGGTTGTCCGCAGAATTTGCAGCGAAAGGAGAAGTGTTCAAAAACACACACATTGCAGAAGACATGCTTTTCCTTGTTATTCATTTACTTTTGACCCGGGCGGGTTGAATGAATCCTGGGAGCGCCTTGCTCAGCCCGATTTCTTATGTCTGATCTCGATGCCCTGCACGATGAGGCCGCTCTTCCACCTCCCACTTTTGGTCTCCGTCAGGCTGATGGACACCTCGCTGTCGTCGCCCCCCTCGCTGAAGAACTCGCCCAGCTCCAGCTCCAGCCACCCGTCGGCTCTTTTCTGAGGGAACGTGACATTCTCTTTGTGAGATACTACGCGCCTGTCCGTCAGCTCCCTATAGTACTCGTCGCCGTCCTCATCCTCCTCCTCATCGTCCTCGTCCTCCTCATCCTCTTCATCCTCATCCTCCTCCTCATACTCGTACTCGTACTCGTACTCGTCCTCGTCCTCGTCCCCGTCGTCAGCTTGTAGGCAAACCTTGCGGGTCAAGTTGGTTGCTCCGAAACTGACCGATGCCTCCTGGACAGGAAAATTCAGCCCATAGGAATTTTCGTCCATCTGGAAGACCATGTAGGCAGCATAGGTTGTGCCTTGGGAGAGCATCTTGCCATGTATCTTCCCCTGGATCTCGAACCAGCAAACATTCAAGAGTTCAGCACCTTCGGAGAACCTGTGGCGAACATATGGTTAGAACTTGTAAAGAAGACGAAAACCAGTCAACAACATGAGTTGAACTGAATCTCAAATACTCAAAAGAAGTCTACAGTGAACAAGGTACACCATTGAGTCGTATTCTCTAGTCATTTATGACTATTTGTAAAGGGCGTGCGCTTTGCTTTTGAAAGTAATGAAAATAAAAGCAAATGCTTATGTGTGAAGCAACAAGGACTTATCATGTACGGGAGTACTCTGATTTCAAAGTGAAACTGACTGCGACTTAACCTCTTTCAAATAACTGAAGATCGTTGAAAACCGATATCAAGCATTATTCCAAAATTTGCTAGTGAGGAACCATGTCGAAATCCCCATTCTGGGTTTTTATCCACAGGGTAGTTTAATCTTCCATCCTACAACTTACACTCCTGTGGATTGCACCAATCAACCACGAAATGAATTGCAATCGAGTGAGATCACAATGCAACAGCAAAATCAAATCAAATGCAGTTGCAGTCAGGTAAGAATAAGATAACAGCAAAGAAGCAGTCAGATAATAACAAGATAACAGCACAGAAACATTCACAGCACAAAATTCTCTAGTGTGAGCCAGTCACATCCTTTACACAAAGTGTGTTCTATGTGCTGCCTATAGTTCACATAAACAAAGCTGAAAAGGCCCTTAGCTTTTGAGAGTAAGGAATATAAAACTAGCACGAAAAGTTCGCTTATGTGTGAACTGTGAAGTAACCAGGACTTTGGAATGTAGAGCATTATTCCGGTATCCAAATGAAACTGACGTCAACTTGGTCCCTTTCAAACGGTTTCAAGATGACCAAAAACTGATTTCAAGCATTGTGCTTGTTCTAAAAACTTGCTGCCACCCGGGAACTATGCCGAAATCCCCTTTCTGGGTTTTGGGTTTTGGTTCACAGGTCCTTCCTACCAGTTACGCTGTTGCAGGTTGCACGAATTAACCTGGTCAAATTAATTGCAATCGAAATGGTGCGACCACGAATCAAATCAAATGCAATTGCAGTTAGATGAGAATAAGATCATCACCATGCAGCAACATTCAGAAACACGGAAGAGCGAACGAACCTGGAGTCTTGGAGTGGGATCCAGGTCCAGTACTCGGGCGTGTTCCCCCACACGATGAAGAGGTTCCTGGCGGACAGCATGTAGCATTTGGCGCCGGTCTCCCTGTCCAGCCACACGCTCTGCGGGCGCGCGGACAACCACCACCAATTGGTCAGCGATCGGCCGAGGAACCGAATCTGGTAGAGGAGTTTGGGGGATGGGCGTGCGCGCGCGTACCACGAGCTTGTCCTGGAGGAGGGCGGGGCCGGCGGAGAGGCGGAGGAAGAGCTCCTTCTTGGACGAGGGCGGGGCGGGGGCCGGCGGCTCCCCGTCGGCGAGCGGCGGGAGGCCGCCGGGGGGCAGGAAGCGGGCCCAGACGTCGTCGGAGTCGGCCGCGGCGCGGAAGGCCGGGGAGACGGCGGCCGCGCGGCAGGCGTCGCGCGGGGACGTGCGTGCCAGCGCCGCAGAGAGGAGCTCCTCCGGCAGGCGCGCGATCTCGCAGGCCTCCTCCATGGGTTCCTCCGTCCGTCCGCCGGCCGGCCGGTGTCTTCTGGTCCGAGAGTTGCGACTGGTTTGGGGGTGATGGTGATGGTGATGGGGATGGAGATCGCAGTCGCCACGGATTTGATTCTTGTATGTGTTCGGGTGTGGGCGTGGAGAACGCGGGCGGAGGCTTAGCGACGAAGCACGACGGAGAAGCAGCGGTTTGATTGTGGATTAATTTGGGCCAGTGTTAGGCGCCGGCAGACCGGCCGAAACACTGGGCCGGTCACGCCCCAGCCACAGGATAAACCTTTTGTTAGTCGTTAGATTAGGATACTCTTTGGTCTACCTCAGACCATGGGGTTTCTCCACGATAGAAAAAAAGAAGAAAGAGAGCAGCGCCCTGCTCGTCCTAGGCCGGCCATGCTTGCCGGCTATCCACAGGCACCCTCGGCTGGTCGAGGAGGCACACCGCATCAGGTCGCCGTCGTCATAGGCATGCGGATGTCGTCGTCCCCGTGCTTGTTAGCTGCTTGTGCCTTCTGCTGTTCTGCGCTCGCCCTCGGCTGGTTGCGGTGGCGCACCACAAGAGGTCGTCGTTGTCGTGGGCACGAGGTCATCATCGTCGGAGCCCTGGATGCGTCTGTTGCAGCACGGGGCTGCCGCCGTCCTAGGCTCCAGCATCCGATTTGGTGGTCGGGCATCGCGGGGCACAGTAGTAGCATCCACAGTGACCGGTTGCAACCTCCCGTGATGCATGTCGTAGCATCTTCGATGGGCGTAGGTGTCCGTTGTAGGGTAGCCGGAGACGTGCTGGTTCCAGCCAAAATCGCTGGGAACGGAAGTAGCAAATTGCATCTCCGGTAGTAGCAAACAATCAACAGGGATGCAGCAAAAAGGCCGCCGGCGAGCTTGGCGCCACAGTCATTGCTCGTCGCACTGATGGGCGCAGTTCGCGTCTTGGTAGTCCCCGCCATCATAGCTCTTGGCTTGCCGGTCGTAGCACCTCGCTAGTCATCAACATCTCATTCTCGCCCGACGTAACATCCCGTTTGCCGGTTGTAGGCTTGTAGCAAAATAGCTCGCCGTGTCCAGCAAACATGCTCGCCACTTCCAGCAAAAGTGATCATCATTGTAGCTCCACATGTGTCCGGTTCCAGCAAAATAGCTTGCTGGTTCCAGCACGTGGTGGTCGTGGATGCAAAATCTAGCCGTCGTCGTTGTGGTAGCATCCTGAATTGGCCGTGGTAGCATCCTGAAGAGGTCGTGGACGTAGCATCCTCAAGTGGCCGTCGTAGCATCCGCTGGCCATGGTTCCAGCACGTGGTGGTTGTCATGGCAGCATCCAGTGAGCGTTGTTGAAAGCTCCCTGACCATGGTTGCAGCTCACCAACGTGTTGGGGAACGCAGTAATTTCAAAAAATTTCCTACGCACACGCAAGATCATGGTGATGCACAGCAACGAGAGGGGAGAGTGTTGTCTACGTACCAACGCAGACCGACTGCGGAAGCGATCACACAACGTAGAGGAAGTAGTCGTACGTCTTCTTCCCGATCCGACCGATCCAAGCACCGTTACTCCGGCACCTCCGAGTTCTTAGCACACGTTCAGCTCGATGACGATCCTCGGGCTCCGATCCAGCAAAGCGTCGGGGAAGAGTTCCGTCAGCACGACGGCATGGTGACGATCTTGATGTACTACCGACGCAGGGCTTCGCCTAAGCACTACAACGGTATGATCGAGGTGGAATATGGTGGCAGGGGGCACCGCACACGGCTAAGGAACGATCTCAAGGATCAACTTGTGTGTCTTGGGGTGTCCCCTGCCCCCGTATATAAAGGTTGGAGGGAGGGGGCCGGCCGGCCAGAGAGAGGGAGGCGCATGGGGAGTCCTACCGGGAGTAGGACTCCCCCCTCCAATCCTATTCCAACTAGGACTCTCAAGGGGGAAAGGAGAGAGAGGGGTGCCGGCCCCTTCTCCTAGTCCTACTAGGACTTGGGGAAGGGGGGGCGCCGGCCAGCTATGGGCTGCCTCTTTTCTCTTTTCCACTAAGGCCCAATAGGCCCATTAGTCTCCCGGGGGGTTCCGGTAACCCTCCCGGTATTCCGGTAAAATCCCGATTTCACCCGGAATACTTCCTATGTCCAAACATAGGCTTCCAATATATCAATCTTTACGTCTCGACCATTTCGAGACTCCTCGTCATGTCCGTGATCTCATCCGGGACTCCGAACAACCTTCGGTACATCAAAATGCATAAACTCATAATAACTGTCATCGTAACGTTAAGCGTGCGGACCCTACGGTTCGAGAACAATGTAGACATGACCGAGACACGTCTCCGGTCAATAACCAATAGCGGGACCTGGATGCCCATATTGGCTCCTACATATTCTACGAAGATCTTTATCGGTCAGACCGCATAACAACATACGTTGTTCCCTTTGTCATCGGTATGTTACTTGCCCGAGATTCGATCGTCGGTATCCAATACCTAGTTCAATCTCGTTACCGGCAAGTCTCTTTACTCGTTCCGTAATACATCATCTCACAACTAACATATTAGTTGCATTGCTTGCAAGGCTTATGTGATGTGCATTACCGAGAGGGCCCAGAGATACCTCTCCGACAATCGGAGTGACAAACCCTAATCTCGAAATACGCCAACCCAACATCTGCCATTGGAGACACCTGTAGTACTCCTTTATAATCACCCAGTTACGTTGTGACGTTTGGTAGTACCCAAAGTGTTCCTCCGGTAAACGGGAGTTGCATAATCTCATAGTTATAGGAACATGTATAAGTCATGAAGAAAGCAATAGCAACATACTAAACGATCGGGTGCTAAGCTAATGGAATGGGTCATGTCAATCAGATCATTCTACTAATGATGTGACCTCGTTAATCAAATAACAACTCTTTGTTCATGGTTAGGAAACATAACCATCTTTGATTAACGAGCTAGTCAAGTAGAGGCATACTAGTGACACTCTGTTGGTCTATGTATTCACACATGTATTATGTTTCCGCTTAATACAATTCTAGCATGAATAATAAACATTTATCATGATATAAGGAAATAAATAATAACTTTATTATTGCCTCTAGGGCATATTTCCTTCAGTCTCCCACTTGCACTAGAGTCAATAATCTAGATTACACAGTAATGATTCTAACACCCATGGAGCCTTGGTGCTGATCATGTTTTGCTCGTGGAAGAGGCTTAATCAACGGGTCTGCAACATTCAGATCCGTATGTATCTTGCAAATCTCTATGTCTCCCACCTGGACTAAATCCCGGATGGAGTTGAAGCGTCTCTTGATGTGTTTGGTTCTTTTGTGAAATCTGGATTCCTTTGCCAAAGCAATTGCACCAGTATTGTCACAAAAGATTTTCATTGGACCCGATGCACTAGGTATGACACCTAGATCGGATATGAACTCCTTCATCCAGACTCCTTCGTTCGCTGCTTCCGAAGCAGCTATGTATTCCGCTTCACATGTAGATCCCGCTACGACGCTTTGTTTAGAACTGCACCAACTGACAGCTCCACCGTTTAAAGTAAACACGTATCCGGTTTGCGATTTAGAATCGTCCGGATCAGTGTCAAAGCTTGCATCAACGTAACCTCTTACGGTGAGCTCTTTGTCACCTCCATATACGAGAAACATATCCTTAGTCCTTTTCAGGTATTTCAGGATGTTCTTGACCGCTGTCCAGTGATCCATTCCTGGATTACTTTGGTACCTCCCTGCTAAACTTATAGCAAGGCACACATCAGGTCTGGTACACAGCATTGCATACATGATAGAGCCTATGGCTGAAGCATAGGGAACATCTTTCATTTTCTCTCTATCTTCTGCAGTGGTCGGGCATTGAGTCTTACTCAACTTCACACCTTGTAACACAGGCAAGAACCCTTTCTTTGCTTGATCCATTTTGAACTTCTTCAAAATTTTGTCAAGGTATGTGCATTGTGAAAGTCCAATTAAGCGTTTTGATCTATCTCTATAGATCTTTATGCCCAATATGTAAGCAGCTTCCCCGAGGTCTTTCATCGAAAAACTTTTATTCAAGTATCCCTTTATGCTATCCAGAAATTCTATATCATTTCCAATCAGCAATATGTCATCCACATATAATATCAGAAATGCTACAGAGCTGCCACTCACTTTCTTGTAAATACAGACTTCTCCAAAAGTCTGTATAAAGCCAAATGCTTTGATCACACTATCAAAGCGTTTATTCCAACTCCGAGATGCTTGCACCAGTCCATAAATGGATCGCTGGAGTTTGCATACTTTGTTAGCTCCCTTTGGATCGACAAAACCTTCTGGTTGTATCATATACAACTCTTCTTCCAGAAATCCATTCAGGAATGCAGTTTTGACATCCATCTGCCATATTTCATAATCATAAAATGCGGCAATTGCTAACATAATTCTGACGGACTTAAGCATCGCTATGGGTGACAAGGTCTCATCGTAGTCAACCCCTTGAACTTGTCGAAAACCTTTCGCGACAAGTCGAGCTTTATAGACAGTAATATTACCATCAGCGTCAGTCTTTTTCTTGAAGATCCATTTATTCTCAATTGCTTGCCGATCATCGGGCAAGTCAACCAAAGTCCATACTTTGTTTTCATACATGGATCCCATCTCAGATTTCATGGCCTCAAGCCACTTTGCGGAATCTGGGCTCACCACCGCTTCTTCATAGTTCGTAGGTTCATCATGATCTAGTAGCATGACTTCCAGAACTGGATTACCGTACCACTCTGGTGCGGATCTCACTCTGGTTGATCTACGCGGTTCAGTAGTATCTTGTCCTGAAGCTTCATGATCATCATCATTAGCTTCCTCACTAATTGGTATAGGTGTCGCAGAAACAGTTTTCTGTGATGTACTATTTTCCAATAAGGGAGCAGGTACAGTTACCTCGTCAAGTTCTACTTTCCTCCCACTCACTTCTTTCGAGAGAAACTCCTTCTCTAGAAAGTTTCCGAATTTAGGAACAAAAGTCTTGCCTTCGGATCTGTGATAGAAGGTGTATCCAATAGTTTCCTTTGGATATCCTATGAAGACACACTTCTCCGATTTGGGTTCGAGCTTATCAGGTTGAAGCTTTTTCACATAAGCATCGCAGCCCCAAACTTTAAGAAACGACAACTTTGGTTTCTTGCCAAACCATAGTTCATAAGGTGTCGTCTCAACGGATTTTGATGGTGCCCTATTTAACGTGAATGCGGCCGTCTCTAAAACATAACCCCAAAACGATAGCGCTAAATCAGTAAGAGACATCATAGATCGCACCATATCTAGTAAAGTACGATTACGACGTTCGGACACACCATTACGCTGTGGTGTTCCGGGTGGCGTGAGTTGCGAAACTATTCCACAATTTTTCAAATGTACACCAAACTCGTAACTCAAATATTCTCCTCCACGATCAGATCGTAGAAACTTTATTTTCTTGTTACGATGATTTTCAACTTCACTCTGAAATTCCTTGAACTTTTCAAATGTTTCAGACTTGTGTTTCATCAAGTAGATATACCCATATCTACTTAAATCATCTGTGAAGGTGAGAAAATAACGATATCCGCCACGAGCCTCAATATTCATCGGACCACATACATCGGTATGTATGATTTCCAATAAATCTGTTGCTCTCTCCATAGTACCGGAGAACGGTGTTTTAGTCATCTTGCCTATGAGGCACGGTTCGCAAGTACCAAGTGATTCATAATCAAGTGGTTCCAAAAGCCCATCAATATGGAGTTTCTTCATGCGCTTTACACCGATATGACCTAAACGGCAGTGCCACAAATAAGTTGCACTATCATTATTAACTTTGCATCTTTTGGTTTCTACATTATGAATATGTGTATTACTACTATCGAGATTCAACAAAAATAGACCACTCTTCAAATGTGCATGACCATAAAAGATATTACTCATATAAATAGAACAACCATTATTCTCTGATTTAAATGAATAACCGTCTCGCATCAAACAAGATCCAGATATAATGTTCATGCTTAACGCTGGCACCAAATAACAATTATTTAGGTCTAATATTAATCCCGAAGGTAGATGTAGAGGTAGCGTGCCGACCGCGATCACATCGACTTTGGAACCGTTTCCCACGCGCATCGTCACCTCGTCCTTTGCTAGCGTCCGCTTATTCCGTAGTCCCTGTTTCGAGTTGCAAATATTAGCAACAGAACCAGTATCAAATACCCAGGTGCTACTGCGAGCTCTAGTAAGGTACACATCAATAACATGTATATCACATATACCTTTGTTCACTTTGCCATCCTTCTTATCCGCCAAATACTTGGGGCAGTTCCGTTTCCAGTGACCAGTCTGCTTGCAGTAGAAGCACTCAGTTTCAGGCTTAGGTTCAAACTTGGGTTTCTTCTCCTGAGCAGCAACTTGCTTGCTGTTCTTCTTGAAGTTTCCCTTCTTCTTCCCTTTGCCCTTTTCTTGAAACTAGTGGTTTTGCTAACCATCAACACTTGATGCTCCTTCTTGATTTCTACCTCCGCAGCTTTCAGCATTGCGAAGAGCTCGGGAATAGTCTTGTTCATCCCTTGCATATTATAGTTCATCACGAAGCTCTTGTAGCTTGGTGGCAGTGATTGGAGAATTCTGTCAATGACGCAATCATCTGGAAGATTAACTCCCATCTGAATCAAGTGATTATTATACCCAGACATTTTGAGTATATGCTCACTGACAGAACTGTTCTCCTCCATCTTGCAGCTATAGAACTTATTGGAGACTTCATATCTCTCAATTCGGGCATTTGCTTGAAATATTAACTTCAACTCCTGGAACATCTCATATGCTCCATGACGTTCAAAACGTCGTTGAAGTCCCGATTCTAAGCCGTAAAGCATGGCACACTGAACTATCGAGTAGTCATCAGCTTTGCTCTGCCAGACGTTCATAACTTCTGGCGTCGCTCCAGCAGCAGGCCTGTCACCCAGCGGTGCTTCCAGGACGTAATTCTTCTGTGCAGCAATGAGGATAATCCTCAGGTTACGGACCCAGTCCGTGTAATTGCTACCATCATCTTTCAACTTTGCTTTCTCAAGGAACGCATTAAAATTTAACGGAACAACAGCACGAGCCATCTATCTACAATCAACATAAACAAGCAAGATACTATCAGGTACTAAGTTCATGATAAGTTTAAGTTCAGTTAATCAAATTACTTAGGAACTCCCACTTAGATAGACATCCCTCTAATCCTCTAAGTGATCACGTGATCCAAATCAACTAAACCATAACCGATCATCACGTGAGATGGAGTAGTTTTCAATGGTGAACATCGTTATGTTAATCATATCTACTATATGATTCACGCTCGACCTTTCGGTCTCCGTGTTCCGAGGCCATATCCGTATATGCTTGGCTCGTTAAGTATAACCTGAGTATTCTGCGTGTGCAACTGTTTTGCACCCGTTGTATTTGGACGTAGAGCTTATCACACCCGATCATCACGTGGTGTCTGGGCACGATGAACTTTGGCAACGGTGCATACTCAGGGAGAACACTTCTTGATAATTTAGTGAGAGATCACCTTATAATGCTACCGTCAATCAAAGCAAGATAAGATGCATAAAAAGGATAAACATCACATGCAATCAATATAAGTGATATGATATGGCCATCATCATCTTGTGCTTGTGATCTCCATCTCCGAAGCACCGTCATGATCACCATCGTCACCGGCTCGACACCTTGATCTTCATCGTAGCATCGTTGTCGTCTCGCCAATCTTATGCTTCCACGACTATCACTACCGCTTAGTAATAAACTAAAGCATTACATCGCGATTGCATTGCATACAATAAAGCGACAACCATATGGCTCCTGCCAGTTGCCGATAACTCGGTTACAAAACATGATCATCTCATACAATAAAATCAGCATCATGCCTTGACCATATCACATCACAACATGCCCTGCAAAAACAAGTTAGACGTCCTCTACTTTGTTGTTGCAAGTTTTACATGGCTGCTACGGGCTTAAGTAAGAACTCATCTCACCTACGCATCAAAACCACAACGATAGTTCGTCAAATAGACTCCGTTTTAACCTTCTCAAGGACTGGGCGTAGTCACACTTGGTTCAACTAAAGTTGGAGAGACAGTCTTCCGCAAGCCATCTATGTGCAAAGCACGTCGAGGGAACCGGTCTCGCGTAAGAGTACGCGTAAGGTTGGTCCGGATCGTCTCAACCAACAATACCGCCGAACCAAAGTATGACATGCTGGTAGGCAGTATGACTTGTATCGCCCACAACTCACTTGTGTTCTACTCGTGCAAATAACATCAAACCATAAAACCTAGGCTCGGATGCCACTGTTGGGGAACGCAGTAATTTCAAAAATTTTCCTACGCACACGCAAGATCATGGTGATGCACAGCAACGAGAGGGGAGAGTGTTGTCTACGTACCAACGCAGACCGACTGCGGAAGCGATCACATAACGTAGAGGAAGTAGTCGTACGTCTTCTTCCCGAT
This sequence comes from Triticum monococcum, assembly GCA_034509565.1. Classification (NCBI taxonomy): domain Eukaryota; kingdom Viridiplantae; phylum Streptophyta; class Magnoliopsida; order Poales; family Poaceae; genus Triticum; species Triticum monococcum. Next base: position 619,028,906 of record CM067846.1, read on the forward strand.
CTGACCGATCCAAGCACCGTTACTCCGGCACCTCCGAGTTCTTAGCACACGTTCAGCTCGATGACGATCCTCGGGCTCCGATCCAGCAAAGCTTCGGGGAAGAGTTCCGTCAGCACGACGGCGTGGTGACGATCTTGATGTACTACCGGCGCAGGGCTTCGCCTAAGCACTACAACGGTATGATCGAGGTGGAATATGGTGGCAGGGGGCACCGCACACGGCTAAGGAACGATCTCAAGGATCAACTTGTGTGTCTTGGGGTGTCCCCTGCCCCCGTATATAAAGGTTGGAGGGAGGGGGCCGGCCGGCCAGAGAGAGGGAGGCGCAGGGGGAGTCCTACTCCCACCGGGAGTAGGACTCCCCCCTCCAATCCTATTCCAACTAGGACTCTCAAGGGGGAAAGGAGAGAGAGGGGTGCCGGCCCCTTCTCCTAGTCCTACTAGGACTTGGGGAAGGGGGGGCGCCGGCCAGCTATGGGCTGCCTCTTTTCTCTTTTCCACTAAGGCCCAATAGGCCCATTAGTCTCCCGGGGGGTTCCGGTAACCCTCCCGGTATTCCGGTAAAATCCCGATTTCACCCGGAATACTTCCTATGTCCAAACATAGGCTTCCAATATATCAATCTTTACGTCTCGACCATTTCGAGACTCCTCGTCATGTCCGTGATCTCATCCGGGACTCTGAACAACCTTCGGTGCATCAAAATGCATAAACTCATAATAACTGTCATCGTAACGTTAAGCGTGCGGACCCTACGGTTCGAGAACAATGTAGACATGACCGAGACACGTCTCCGGTCAATAACCAATAGCGGGACCTGGATGCCCATATTGGCTCCTACATATTCTACGAAGATCTTTATCGGTCAGACCGCATAACAACATACGTTGTTCCCTTTGTCATCGGTATGTTACTTGCCCGAGATTCGATCGTCGGTATCCAATACCTAGTTCAATCTCGTTACCGGCAAGTCTCTTTACTCGTTCCGTAATACATCATCTCACAACTAACATATTAGTTGCATTGCTTGCAAGGCTTATGTGATGTGCATTACCGAGAGGGCCCAGAGATACCTCTCCGACAATCGGAGTGACAAACCCTAATCTCGAAATACGCCAACCCAACATCTGCCATTGGAGACACCTGTAGTACTCCTTTATAATCACCCAGTTACGTTGTGACGTTTGGTAGTACCCAAAGTGTTCCTCCGGTAAACGGGAGTTGCATAATCTCATAGTTATAGGAACATGTATAAGTCATGAAGAAAGCAATAGCAACATACTAAACGATCGGGTGCTAAGCTAATGGAATGGGTCATGTCAATCAGATCATTCTACTAATGATGTGACCTCGTTAATCAAATAACAACTCTTTGTTCATGGTTAGGAAACATAACCATCTTTGATTAACGAGCTAGTCAAGTAGAGGCATACTAGTGACACTCTGTTGGTCTATGTATTCACACATGTATTATGTTTCCGGTTAATACAATTCTAGCATGAATAATAAACATTTATCATGATATAAGGAAATAAATAATAACTTTATTATTGCCTCTAGGGCATATTTCCTTCACAACGATGGTTCCAACAAAATCGAGCGTTGGTTCCAGCAAAAATCGTCTCGCCGCCGAACCACCGCAGCTCGCCGTGCTGCCCGTTGCAGCTCGCCATGTCGCCGGTTGTAGAGTGCATTGCAAAAAACCACCACATTTGGGGCATCGATTGCAGAAAACCACGAGGTCGCTAATTATTTGCAAAAAAACATCGCACATTCAGTAAACTTTTTGCAGTGTGCACTGATCGACCGATTTGCTTCGTTTGAGTGCGTTTCCGACAGATGGGCCCGGTTTCCCCCTACGTGGCGTAACGGATGGCAAACGGCGCCGTCTGGTCGAGACGACTTGGTCGGCTCGCGTCGGACCGGCCGACCGTGCGGCCCCCACTCCACTTCTTACTCACTCGCTCCTTTGCTCTCCCTCCCGCTCTCAACCTTGCTCTGCCTCCTCTCATCTCCGCTCGCCGCCGGCCGCCATGGTGTCTTGGAGCGACGGCTCGAGCGGTGAGGACTCCGAGGAGCAGATCATTTCTTCCTACGACTCCCCTATTAAGGTCAGTTGGTTCCACCGGGACTGCATTTAGGGTTTTGATTTGGGCATTTTGGATTTAGGGTTTCAGCTCGATTTGAACCAGTACATTTGTGTTGCCCAGATCCCATCAACAATGGATGACCCGTTGTTCACTAGTTCTGCTGACGATTTTAGGGTGATGTGCGAGCATGGCAAGCCAGGGAAGAAATGTGTTGCATTCTAGGGGATAAGCACTGGGAGGAGGTTCATTGCCTGCGCCGTAGAAGTAAGTTAGTAAATTAGTTGCAATGTGAAACCTCTCCTGTGTAGTACAGTTCATCTGTTCTAGGGTTAACTGTTCATGTTCTAGGGTTTACTGTTCATTACTCATAGTTCCTGTTCATGGTTCATTGATATTGATTTATGTTCATAGTAACTGTTCATGTTAGGAAACATGCTCACAATAATTGTTGTTCACAATAATTGGTGTTCACAATAATTGTTGTTTAGTTTTTGAGTTGAATTGATCTAACTGAATCTGCACCTTAACTGTAACCTGAACTTAACTAAAAATGTAACATGTGACAACATGTTTGAACTACTTTATTTTGTATTGCAGGGAGTTAATAACTATGGATTAGTGCAGTGGGTAGATGAGGAGTGGCCAGATCATCTGCAGAATGCACTCCACAAACTGTGACTTATGTATGAGGATAGCATCCATGCCAATAAGATGGCATGCCTTGAGCATTCATTTACTGTGCACAATCTAGCACAACAGAAAAAAGAGTTGCAGGAGACTTATGAGAAACTTGTTGAAGATGTGAACAACCTCTTGGATTCTCAGGATAATCTGCCACATGAAACTGATATGAATGTTGCTGACAGCAGCATGGAAAAGGATGCTGAGATCAAAAAGTTGAAGGCAGTTGTTGATCAGTTGAAGTGCATTCATGTTGCTCAAGCCAATGTCATTAGGAATTTGAAGTTCAATCATCTGAAAGAGAAGGAAAAGATGAGCTCTGATAAGAGAATTTTGGAGTTTAGCTTTGCTGACCTGAAGAAAGAGAAGGAGAAGCTGAATTGTTACATTGCTGAGTTGACTAAAGAGAAGGAGAAGTTGAGCATTGAGAAGAGTGCTTTGCAGTGTGTTGTTGCTGACCTGAAGAAAGCAGGTGAAAGTAACAAGAGGAAGCTGAAGGAAATCAAGGGTATTTGTGGTGAAGAATAAATTGTGCTGTCATATGACCATGTGGGTCATTGTCTTTAGTTACTAGCTTTGAACTATGGCTTGTAATGTGTTAAGTTTGAATCTGTTGAACTAATTTACTTATGAAGCATTGAACTATGGCTTGTAATGTGTGCTAAATTTGAATCTGTTGAACTAAGCTGTGAAGTATGGCATGGCATGTAATGGGTTTAGCTTGGATCATTTAATGAAGATGTTTGTAGTGTTATTTTTATGTTGGTTTGTGACGAAAGGTCTGTTTGTAGTTTGGATCCTTCATTTAGTGGTTGGTCGACGCCAAGACACCCAAAGTGAAAAATGGTTAAATTAAGGTTGGTCGACGCCGAGACACCCTAAGTGATAAATTTGCTTCACTTAGGGGTTGGTCGACGCCGAGACACCCTAAGTGATAAATTTGCTTCACTTAGGGGTTGGTCGAAGCCGAGCCACCCTAAGTGACAAATTTGCTTCACTTAGGGGTTGGTCGACGCCGAGCCACCCTAGGTGACAAATTTTCTTGACTTAGGGGTTGGTCGACGCTGAGACACCCTAAGTGATAAATTTGCTTCACTTAGGGGTTGGTCGACGCCGAGCCACCCTAAGTGACAAATTTGCTTCACTTAGGGGTTGGTCGACGCCGAGCCACCCTAGGTGACAAATTTGCTTCACTTAGGGGTTGGTCGATGTCGAGCCACCCTAAGTGACAAATTTGCTTCACTTAGGGGTTGGTCGATGCCTAGCCACACTAAGTGACAAAAATGGTTCATTTAAGATTGGTCGACACCGAGCCACCCTAAGTGATAAATTTGCTTCACTTAGGGGTTGGTCGACGCCGAGCCACCCTAAGTGACAAAAATGGTTCATTTAAGATTGGTCGATGCCGAGCCACCCTAAGTGACAAAAATGGTTCATTTAAGATTGGTCGACGCCGAGCCACCCTAAGTGACAACAACAACATCATCATTAATATAAAATCCTAAATAGCTTGATGCAACAAAGTCTAAATGACAGCATCATATTCAACATAATCATTATCATAGTCTACTTGACATCCTCATGCATAAAAGTCTTGATCACAACCATAATTAGGTAACTTACATAGTGCCATCACAAAGTAGCCAAAATAGGCTGAATTAAACTGGTTTGAACATGACAAACTCACAACTGTTTTGAACATCACAAACTTGAAATTGTTTTCAACATCACAAACTTGAAATTGTTTTCAACATCACCATCATGAAATTGCTTCTTCTTGCTGCCCTGGGAACAATTGAACCACTCAGACATCTTGTAAGAAGGTTTTCTCAGCCTACCAGTACCTGAAGCTCTAGGTGGTATGAATGTTTTCTTTGCAGCAGTAGAAGAACTTGGCCTAGAAGCACCAACAGTAGATGAACTTGGCCTTCTAGCTGCAGCAGTAGATGAACTTGGCTTAGAAGCAGCAACAGTAGATGCAGTTGCTCTCCTAGTTGCAGGAGGAGCTGATGGAGCTGGCCTAGGTGCGGGTGGAGCTATAGTTCTTGCCTTGGGAACTGCTGGAGCTGATGGAGCTGGCCTAGGTGCTGGTGGAGCTGTAGTTCTTGCCCTGGGTACTGATGGAGCTGCCCTTGGGCTGATGAAGCTGCATCAACTCTTCTGTTTTCCTGTAGTGTAAACATACAAAGATTAGAACATAGTATAGGAAATATAATCATAAAATGAATTTTTTGAAGTTTCGACAATTAACCTGATGTTGGTTCCTTCTCATTGCAAGGGCTGGCTTAAGATTTTTGTGGCAGCTAGTGTACCTATGCCCACTCAAATTGCAATTACTACAAGTGATTGATGCCATCCTAGAAGTATCCTTCGGAGCTGGCTTCTCAAACTGATTCTTTCTCCTCTTTGTCCGCTTCTTTCCTGGTTTGTCTCTGAAAATAGGTGGCTCTATGTCAGGGGTCCCAGTCTTTGGCCATAGACCAGGCCCAGGCACAGGGTAGACAATTGGACTGTAGGCTTGTTGATACATTGGTTTCTTGAAGAAAGCATTAACAAAATCTTCTGGATGTAGTTTAGCCTTGTTAATTGCTGAAACACCATGATTGCAAGGAACCCCGGTCATGTCCCATTTTCTACACCCACATGTGTAATCTTTCAGATTTACTGCATATGTGCTTTCTCCACTTGCAACCTGGTATAGATCAGGTCCAGCCTTGATTGACTGACAGAATCTAGAATGATGTTTAGCTTCTTCCAGCTTTTCAGCATATGTTGGGCATATTTGCCACTTAGATGTCTCTGTCTTGGTCCTATTGGCATTGAACTTAACTAACAATTTTGTTCTGATCCCATCAACCATGGTTTTAATTGGTTTTCCTCTCACATCAAGTATCATTTTATTGAATACTTCACTTATGTTGTTCACAACCAAGTCAGTTTTACAATTTGTGTCCATGGCATGTCTAGCCCATGTATGCTTTGGTATCTTACTAAGCCATTTCCAAGCTGCTTGACACTCTTTTTTTCATACCATCCATTGCTTGATTATATCCATGCTCAGTATATGAATAACTAGCCTGATCCATGTATTTCTTTAACTTTTCACCTCTAAAGCCAGCTGTTTGGAAGTTCTGATAAATATGTCTAAGGCAGAATCTTTGAGGGTAATTTGGGAATACATTGGTTATTGCTTTAAGCAGACCCTGTGAAAGTAAACTAATGTTTGAATATGATGCTAGAAGACACTATTTGTAAGTACTAAGCATGTTCTAATTTGCTCTATTTGTAAGTACTAAGCATGTTCTAATTTGCACTATTTGTAAGCACTAAGCATGTTCTAATTTGCACTATTTGTAAGCACTAAGCATGTTCTAATTTGCACTATTTGTAAGTACTAAGCATGTTCTAATTTGCACTATTTGTAAGTACTATGGTGTATGAGTTACCTTTTGTCTATCAGATATGATAGTGTAGTAGCCATGCTTCCCTGACTCACCACCAAGAGCATACTTCAGTTGTGTTAGAAACCATGACCTGTTGGAAATATGCCCTAGAGGCAATAATAAAAGCATTATTATTATATTTCCTTGTTCATGATAATTGTCTTTATTCATGCTATAATTGTATTATCCGGAAATCGTAATACATGTGTGAATAACAGACACCAACATGTCCCTAGTAAGCCTCTAGTTGACTAGCTCGTTGATCGACAGATAGTCATGGTTTCCTGACTATGGACATTGGATGTCATTGATAACGAGATCACATCATTAGGAGAATGATGTGATGGACAAGACCCAATCCTAAACATAGCATAAAGATCGTATAGTTCGTTTGCTAGAGTTTTTCCAATGTCAAGTATCTTTTCCTTAGACCATGAGATCGTGTAACTCCCGGATACCGTAGGAGTGCTTTGGGTATACCAAACGTCACAACATAACTGGGTGACTATAAAGGTATACTACGGGTATCTCCGAAAGTGTTTGTTGGGTTGACACGGATCAAGACTGGGATTTGTCACTCTGTATGACGGAGAGGTATCACTGGGCCCACTCGGTAATGCATCATCATTATGAGCTCAAAGGTGACCAAGTGTCTGGTCACGGGATCATGCATTACGGTACGAGTAAAGTGACTTGCCGGTAACGAGATTGAACGAGGTATTGGGATACCGACGATCGAATCTCGGGCAAGTAACATACCGATTGACAAAGGGAATTGTATACGGGGTTGCTTGAATCCTCGACATCGTGGTTCATCCGATGAGATCGTCGTGGAGTATGTGGGAGCCAACATGGGTATCCAGATCCCGCTGTTGGTTATTGACCGGAGAGTCGTCTCGGTCATGTCTGCATGTCTCCCGAACCCGTAGGGTCTACACACTTAAGGTTCGGTGACGCTAGGGTTGTAGGGATATGTATATGCAGTAACCCGAATGTTGTTCGGAGTCCCGGATGAGATCCCGGACGTCACGAGGAGTTCCGGAATGGTCCGAAGGTAAAGAATTATATATAGGAAGTGCTGTTTCGGCCATCGGGACAAGTTTCGGGGTCACCGGTATTGTACCGGGACCACCGGAAGGGTCCCGGGGGGTCCACCGGGTGGGGCCACCTGCCCCGGGGGGCCACATGGGCTGTAGGGGGTGCGCCTTGGCCTACATGGGCCAAGGGCACCAGCCCCAAGAGGCCCATGCGCCTAGGGTTTCAAAAGGGGAAGAGTCCCACAAGGGGAAGGCACCCCCTAGGTGCCTTGGGGGGGAGGGAATCCTCCCTTGGCCGCCGCCCCCTAGGAGATTGGATCTCCTAGGGACGGCGCCCCCCCTTGGCCCCCTATATATAGTGAGGGAAGGAGGGCCTCTTGAACCACGCCTTTGGTTGCCTCCTTCTCCCTCTCCAACACCTCCTCCTCCTCCATAGTGCTTGGCGAAGCCCTGACGGAGTACTGCAGCTCCATCACCACCATGCCGTCGTGCTGTTGCTGGAGCCATCTTCCTCAACCTCTCCTCTCCCCTTGCTGGATCAAGAAGGAGGAGACGTCATCCGCTCCGTACGTGTGTTGAACGCGGAGGTGCCGTCCATTCGGCGCTTGGTCATCGGTGATTTGGATCACGTCGTGTACGACTACCTCATCCCCGTTCTTTGAACGCTTCCGCTCGCGATCTACAAAGGTATGTAGATGCATCCGATCACTCGTTGCTAGATGAACTCATAGATGGATCTTGGTGAAACCGTAGGAAATTTTTTGTTTTCTGCAACGTTCCCCAACAGTGGCATCATGAGCTAGGTCTATGCGTAGTTCTTCTTGCGCGAGTAGAACACAATTTGTTGTGGGCGTAGATGTTGTCAACTTTCTTGCCGCTACTAGTCTTATCTTGCTTCAACGGTATTGTGGGATGAAGCGGCCCGGAGCAACCTTACACGTATGCTTACGTGAGACCGGTTTCACCGACTAACATGCACAAGTTGCATAAGGTGGCTGGCGGGTGTCTGTCTCTCCCACTTTAGTTGGAGCGGATTCGATGAAAAGGGTCCTTATGAAGGGTAAATAGAAGTTGATAAATCACGTTGTGGCTTTCACGTAGGTAAGAAAACGTTCTTTCTAGAACCATATTTCAGCCACGTAAAACTTGCAACAACAATTAGAGGATGTCTAACTTGTTTTTGCAGCAAGTGCTTTGTGATGTGATATGGCCAAAGTTGTGATGAATGATGAATGATACATATGTGATGTATGAGATGTTCGTGCTATTGTAATAGGAATCACGACTTGCATGTCGATGAGTATGACAACCGGCAGGAGCCATAGGAGTTGTCTTTATTTTTTATATGACCTGCGTGTCATTGAGAAACGCCATGTAAATTACTTTACTTTATTGCTAAACACGTTAGCCTTAGTAGTAGACGTAATAGTTGGCGAGCAACTTCATGGAGACACAATGATGGAGATCATGGTGTCATGCCGGTGACAAGATGATCATGGAGCCCCAAGATGGAGATCAAAGGAGCTATGTGATATTGGCCATATCATGTCACTATTATTATTTGATTGCATGTGATGTTTATCATGTTTTGCGTCTTGTTTACTTAGAACGACGGTAGTAAATAAGATGATCCCTCATAATAATTTCAAGAAAGTGTTCCCCCTAACTGTGCACCATTGCGACAGTTCGTTCGTTTCTAAGCACCACGTGATGATCGGGTGTGATGGATTCCAACGTTCACATACAACGGGTGTAAGACAGATTTACACATGCAAACACTTAGGTTGACTTGACGAGCCTAGCATGTACAGACATGGCCTCAGAACACAGAAGACCGAAAGGTCGAGCATGAGTCGTATAGAAGATACGATCAACATAAAGATGTTCACCGATGTTGGCTAGTCCGTCTCACGCGATGATCAGACACGGCCTAGTTGACTCGGATCATGTTATACTTAGATGACTAGAAGAGGGATGTCTATCTAAGTGGGAGTTCATTGAATAATTTGATTAGATGAAGTAAATTATCATGAACTTAGTCTAAAATCTTTACAATATGTCTTGTAGATCAAATGGCCAACGTAGTCGTCAACTTCAACGCGTTCCTAGAGAAAACCAAGCTGAAAGACGATGGCAGCAACTACACGGACTGGGTCCGGAACCTGAGGATCATCCTCATAGCTGCCAAGAAAGATTATGTCCTACAAGCACCGCTAGGTGAAGCTCCCGTCCCACAGAACCAAGACGTTATGAACGCTTGGCAAACACATGCTGATGACTACTCCCTCGTTCAGTGCGGCATGCTTTACAATTTAGAGCCGGGGCTCCAAAAGCGTTTTGAGAGACATGGAGCATATGAGATGTTCGAAGAGCTGAAAATGGTTTTTCAAGCTCATGCCCGGGTCGAGAGATATGAAGTCTCCGACAAATTCTTTAGCTGTAAGATGGAGGAAAATAGTTCTGTCAGTGAGCACATACTCACTATGTCTGGGTTACATAACCGCTTGACTCAGCTGGGAGTTAATCTCCCGGATGATGCGGTCATTGACAGAATCCTCCAGTCGCTTCCACCAAGCTACAAGAGCTTTGTGATGAACTTCAATATGCAGGGGGTGGAAAAGACCATTCCTGAGGTATTTGCAATGCTGAAATCAGCAGAGGTAGAAGTCAAGAAGGAACATCAAGTGTTGATGGTCAATAAAACCACTAAGTTCAATAAGGGCAAGGGTAAAAAGAACTTAAAGAAGGACAACAAGGGAGTTGCCGCGCCCGGTAAGCAAGCTGCCGGGAAGAAGCCAAAGAATGGACCCAAGCCCGAGACTGAGTGCTTTTGTTGCAAGGGAAGTGGTCACTAGAAGCGGAACTGCCCCAAATACTTAGCAGACAAGAAGGCCGGCAAAACAAAAGGTATATGTGATATACATGTAATTGATGTGTACCTTACCAATACTCGTAGTAGCTCCTGGGTATTTGATACCGGTGCAGTTGCTCACATTTGTAACTCAAAGCAGGAGCTGCGGAATAAGCGGAAACTGGCAAAGGTCGAGGTGACGATGCGCATCGGGAATGGTTCCAAGGTTAATGTGATCGCCGTCGGCACGCTACCTCTACATTTACCTACGGGATTAGTTTTAAACCTCAATAATTGTTATTTAGTGCCAGCTTTGAGCATGAACATTGTATCGGGATCTCGTTTAATTTGAGATGGCTACTCATTTAAATCCGAGAATAATGGTTGTTCTATTTATATAAGAGATATGTTTTATGGTCATGCTCCGATGGTGAATGGTTTATTCTTTCTCGAGCGTAATGCTACACATGTTCATAGTGTGAAAACCAAAAGATGTAAAGTTGATAATGATAGTCCCACATACTTGTGGCACTGCCGCCTTGGTCGCATAGGTGTCAAATGCATGAAGAAGCTCCATGCAGATGGACTTTTAGAGTCTCTTGATTATGAATCATTTGACACGTGTGAACCATGCCTCATGGGTAAGATGACCAAGACTCCGTTCTCAGGAACAATGGAGCGAGCAACCAACTTATTGGAAATCATACATACAGATGTGTGCGGTCCAATGAGTATTGAGGCTCGCGGTGGCTATCGTTATGTTCTCACCCTCACTGATGACTTGAGTAGATATGGGTATGTCTACTTAATGAAACACAAGTCTGAGACCTTTGAAAAGTTCAAGGAATTTCAGAGTGAGGTTGAAAATCAACGTGACAGAAAAATCAAGTTTTTGCGATCAGATCGTGGAGGAGAATACTTTAGTCATGAATTTGGCACACACTTAAGAAAATGTGGAATAGTTTCACAACTCACGCCGCCTAGAACACCTCAGCGTAATGGTGTGTCTGAACGTCGTAATCGCACTCTATTAGATATGGTGCGATCTATGATGTCTCTTACCGATTTACCGCTATCTTTTTGGGGCTATGCTTTAGAGACTGCCGCATTCACTTTAAATAGGGCTCCGTCGAAATCCGTTGAGACGACACCGTATGAATTATGGTTTGGGAAGAAACCTAAGCTGTCGTTTCTAAAAGTTTGGGGATGCGATGCTTATGTCAAGAAACTTCAACCTGAAAAGCTCGAACCCAAGTCGGAAAAATGCGTCTTCATAGGATACCCTAAAGAAACTATTGGGTATACCTTCTACCTCAGATCCGAAGGCAAGGTCTTTGTTGCCAAGAATGGATCCTTTCTAGAGAAGGAGTTTCTCTCGAAAGAAGTAAGTGGGAGGAAAGTAGAACTTGATGAAGTATTACCTCTTGAACCGGAAAATGGCGCAACTCAAGAAAATGTTCCTGAGGTGCCTGCACCGACTAGAGAGGAAGTTAATGATGATGATCATGAAACTTCAGATCAAGTTGCTACTAAACTTCAAAGGTCCACAAGGACACGTTCCGTATCAGAGTGGTACGGCAACCCTGTCTTGGAAATCATGTTGTTAGACAACGGTGAACCTTCGAACTATGAAGAAGCAATGGCGGGCCCAGATTCCGACAAATGGCTAGAAGCCATGAAATCCGAGATAGGATCCATGTATGAAAACGAAGTATGGACTTTGACTGAATTGCCCATTGAACGGCGAGCCATAGAAAATAAATGGATCTTTAAGAAGAAGACAGACGCGGATGGTAATGTGACCATCTATAAAGCTCGGCTTGTCGCTAAGGGTTATCGACAAGTTCAAGGGGTTGACTACGATGAGACTTTCTCACCGGTAGCGAAGCTAAAGTCCGTCCGAATCATGTTAGCAATTGCCGCATTCTATGATTATGAGATATGGCAAATGGACGTCAAAACGGTATTCCTTAATGGTTTCCTTAAGGAAGAATTGTATATGATGCAGCCGGAAGGTTTTGTCGATCCTAAGAATGCTGACAAGGTGTGCAAGCTCCAACGCTCGATTTATGGGCTGGTGCAAGCATCTCGGAGTTGGAACATTCGCTTTGATGAGATGATCAAAGCGTTTGGGCTTACGCAGACTTATGGAGAAGCCTGCGTTTACAAGAAAGTGAGTGGGAGCTCTGTAGCATTTCTCATATTATATGTAGATGACATACTTTTGATGGGAAATGATATAGAACTCTTGGACAGCATCAAGGCCTACTTGAATAAGAGTTTTTCAATGAAGGACCTTGGAGAAGCTACTTATATATTAGGCATCAAGATCTATAGAGATAGATCAAGACGCCTCATAGGTCTTTCACAAAGCACATACCTTGATAAGATATTGAAGAAGTTCAATATGGATCAATCTAAGAAGGGGTTCTTGCCTGTGTTACAAGGTATGAAACTGAGCTCAGCTCAATGTCCGACCACGGCAGAAGATATAGAAGAGATGAGTGTCATCCCCTATGCCTCAGCCATAGGTTCTATTATGTATGCCATGCTGTGTACCAGACCTGATGTAAACCTTGCCGTAAGTTTGGTAGGAAGGTACCAAAGTAATCCCGGCAAGGAACACTGGACAACGGTCAAGAATATCCTGAAGTACCTGAAAAGGACTAAGGAAATGTTTCTCGTTTATGGAGGTGACGAAGAGCTCGTCGTAAAGGGTTACGTCGACGCTAGCTTCGAAACAGATCTGGATGACTCTAAGTCACAGACCGGATACATGTATATTTTGAATGGTGGGGCAGTAAGCTGGTGCAGTTGCAAGCAGAGCGTGGTGGCGGGATCTACATGTGAAGCGGAGTACATGGCAGCCTCGGAGGCAGCACATGAAGCAATTTGGGTGAAGGAGTTCATCACTGACCTCGGAGTCATACCCAATGCGTCGGGGCCAATCAAACTCTTCTGTGACAACACTGGAGCTATTGCACTTGCCAAGGAGCCCAGGTTTCACAAGAAGACAAGGCACATCAAGCGTCGCTTCAACTCCATTCGTGAAAATGTTCAAGATGGAGACATAGATATTTGTAAAGTACATACGGACCTGAATGTAGCAGACCCGTTGACTAAACCTCTCCCTAGAGCAAAACATGATCAACACCAGAATTCCATGGGTGTTCGATTCATCACAATGTAACTAGATTATTGACTCTAGTGCAAGTGGGAGACTGTTGGAAATATTCCCTAGAGGCAATAATAAAAGCATTATTATTATATTTCCTTGTTCATGATAATTGTCTTTATTCATGCTATAATTGTATTATCCGAAAATCGTAATACATGTGTGAATAACAGACACCAACATGTCCCTAGTAAGCCTCTAGTTGACTAGCTCATTGATCGACAGATAGTCATGGTTTCCTGACTATGGACATTGGATGTCATTGATAACGAGATCACATCATTAGGAGAATGATGTGATGGACAAGACCCAATCCTAAACATAGCATAAAGATCGTATAGTTCGTTTGCTAGAGTTTTTCCAATGTCAAGTATCTTTTCCTTAGACCATGAGATCGTGTAACTCCCGGATACCGTAGGAGTGCTTTGGGTATACCAAACGTCACAACGTAACTGGGTGACTATAAAGGTACACTACGGGTATCTCCGAAAGTGTTTGTTGGGTTGACACGGATCAAGACTGGGATTTGTCACTCCGTATGACGGAGAGGTATCACTGGGCCCACTCGGTAATGCATCATCATTATGAGCTCAAAGGTGACCAAGTGTCTGGTCACGGGATCATGCATTACGGTACGAGTAAAGTGACTTGCCGGTAACGAGATTGAACGAGGTATTGGGATACCGACGATCGAATCTCGGGCAAGTAACATACCGATTGACAAAGGGAATTGTATACGGGGTTGCTTGAATCCTCGACATCATGGTTCATCTGATGAGATCATCGTGGAGTATGTGGGAGCCAACATGGGTATCCAGATCCCGCTGTTGGTTATTGACCGGAGAGTCGTCTCGATCATGTCTGCATGTCTCCCGAACCCGTAGGGTCTACACACTTAAGGTTCGGTGACGCTAGGGTTGTAGGAATATGTGTATGCAGTAACCCGAATGTTGTTCGGAGTCCCGGATGAGATCCCGGACGTCACGAGGAGTTCCGGAAATGGTCCGGAGGTAAAGAATTATATATAGGAAGTGCTGTTTCGGCCATCGGGACAAGTTTCGGGGTCACCGGTATTGTACCGGGACCACCGGAAGGGTCCCGGGGGGTCCACCGGGTGGGGCCACCTGCCCCGGGGGCCACATGGGCTGTAGGGGGTGCGCCTTGGCCTACATGGGCCAAGGGCACCAGCCCCAAGAGGCCCATGCGCCTAGGGTTTCAAAAGGGGAAGAGTCCCACAAGGGGAAGGCACCCCCTAGGTGCCTTGGGGGGGGGGGGAGGGAATCCTCCCTTGGCCGCCGCCCCCCTAGGAGATTGGATCTCCTAGGGCCGGCGCCCCCCTTGGCCCCCTATATATAGTGAGGGAAGGAGGGCCTCTTGAACCACGCCTTTGGTTGCCTCCTTCTCCCTCTCCAACACCTCCTCCTCCTCCATAGTGCTTGGCGAAGCCCTGACGGAGTACTGCAGCTCCATCACCACCACGCCGTCGTGCTGTTGCTGGAGCCATCTTCCTCAACCTCTCCTCTCCCCTTGCTGGATCAAGAAGGAGGAGACGTCATCCGCTCCGTACGTGTGTTGAATGCGGAGGTGCCGTCCGTTCGGCGCTTGGTCATCGGTGATTTGGATCACGTCGTGTACGACTACCTCATCCCCGTTCTTTGAACGCTTCCGCTCGCGATCTACAAAGGTATGTAGATGCATCCGATCACTCGTTGCTAGATGAACTCATAGATGGATCTTGGTGAAACCGTAGGAAAATTTTTGTTTTCTGCAACGTTCCCCAACATGACCAGCTGGCAGTGTCTTCCTTGTCAACAATTGCAAATGCAATGGGAAATATGTTGTTATTACCATCTCTACCAGTTGCAGCCAGTATTTGCTGCCCTGTGGTCAACTTAATGAAGCAGCCATCAACACCTACAGCAGAAAATTTCACATTAGTACTAGGACAACCTAAATGATTGTGTTCACACAAATTAATATAGGTACCTATGAAGGGTCTGCAACCATTTAGGAAACCCTCTTTGCAAGCATTCAGGCACATGAACAAGCCATGGAATCTAGGATTTATGCTAGGATGGGCCTTCAATTGCTTTGTTGTAACAATGCATCTACTTCCTGGATTGGTATCCAACACAGCTTGGAGGTAATCCCTTATCCTTGTGTATTGTGCCCTTTGATCTCCTTGGACAACACTCTTAGCTGCTTTCCTTGCTCTGTAGGCCATGTGAATGGACACTTCTATTCCATGTTTATTATTCAAATTGGCTATTATGGTCTGGACTGGTGTGTTTATGTCTGCCCTCAACTGTTCCTCACACTCATGTGCCAACCATCTTGTAGTCACTTTGGTGCTCTCTCCTACAGCAGCACAATTGTGGTACAAGTTCATCTTCTTTATACAAAAAGTTTTCTCATGTGCTATTTGAGAAGCAGCAATGAAAAAGGACTGTCTTTTGTACTGCAAACTGCAATAACTCTATCTGAGCAGTTTCTATGAAAAGAGTAGTTCCTGTTTTGTGAGATGTGAAATGTAAGAAGTGCTCTCCTGAATTGTTGGACATCTAGAAAACAAAGTTTCTTCACAAATTGTTCTTGTGGGTTCTCCCTCTTCTCATCATACCGAAGCCTAGGCTTCTGCTTTCTAGCCGTGCTCTTCCTACCATTTGGTTGCCTAAATGTTGGAAGCTGAGCACCATCATTATCATCCTGACTTAAGTCACCTGGATTGCTCTCTTCATCAGATGAAGGTATCCAATCTTGCTCTATGATTTGGTCAAGACTTCCATGTGATCTGGACAGGCTGTGGTTGGGGCTTAACTGGACTGGGGAAAAGAACTCCTGAAGTATCTACCTCATAGACAAGTGGTACACCTAATTCAGACAAAGGGACCTGCTCTTCATAAACATGACCAATGTTCAGGTCAGCTGGTGTGGGTGCATCACTTCTCATAATTGTAATGTTAACCACATTATTTCCTTTACTGCATATGTCATCCAACATTTCTTCAACCTTGTCATCATCAGTTAATTCTTCCATTCCTCACACCCCAACTCCTGGATCTCTGACATAATACATATAATCTCTTGAACTAAAGCCTTCCAACTCTATTAGTGCAATAAGATTCCAATATGTTATGTCTGATAAGCAAATGGTTCTGTCCAAATTATCTCTATCAAAGAAATGGAACCTCACTTCCCATTCTTCATCATCCAACCTAGTTCATTTAACATAGTTGTTAACATTCAGATAAAACTTGTGTTGAACAATACAGATAAAATTCAGTAAACCTAGTGGCTAGTGTTAAACAATTCAGTTAAAACAACTGACTATTGAGCCATTATGTTCAAAACTAGTGTGTAATTGCAGTTGAAACTACTGAGCCATTATGTTAAACTAGTGTTAAAGTTAAGTTAAAAACATCTTAGTTAGCAAGACTGAGCAGTTCAATTATGTTAAACTACTAACCAGTTCAAATTCAGTTAGCATGACAGAATAAATTACGGTGTAAGTTGAAAACTAGTGTTACAGCTAATTTGCACTCCAAACCATTACTGTAACCCAATAATCCTAACCCTAGAACCCAAACATTACAGATAAAATTCAGTTAGCATGACTGAATAATTAAGGGCAAGCTAATTTGCAGTTCACTAACATTACTGTAACACAATAATCCAAACCAAATACCAACAACATAATCCCCAACTCTGTACTTGTCCTAGAACCCTAACCCTAGAATCCAGATCGGGGAAACAGGGAAACAGTGAGGAGGGGGAGAGGATGGATGGCTTACACCACACCGCCGAAGGAGGACGCAAAGTGTTGGCTGCCTGTCGGATTTGCCTTCACCGCCTTGGCAAATGCCCTAGCCGCCGTGTACTGCGGGTCCGGGGATTGGGGAGGAGGCACCGCCTGAGAAGGATTCGAGCTCCCGCAGAGCTCCAGTGGATCTCCAGCACCACCAGCATCGCCAGCGGAAGCGCCGCTGCCGCCAGGTTTCGCCTTCCCCATTGAAGCCCCAGGGAGAGCAGATGAGCGAGTGAGTGAGAAGTGGAGTGGGGGCGGCGCGGTTGGCCGGTCCGACGCGAGCCGACCAAGTCGTCTCGACCAGACGGCGCTGTTTGCCGTCCGTTATGCCACGTAGGGGGAAACCGGGCCCCATCTATCGGAAATGCACTCAAACGAAGCAAATCGGTCGATCAGTGCACACTGCAAAAAGTTTACTGAATGTGTGGTGTTTTTTGCAAATGATTAGCGACCTCGTGGTTTTCTGCAATCGATGCCCCAAATGTGGTGATTTTTTGCAATTCACTCCCGGTTGTACCAAAATGAAACGCTGGTTGTAGAAAAAATCACGACGACATGTGCGATGTAGCAAAATCCGACACCGGTGGTAGCAGAATGCGATGCTAGTTGTAGCAAATTGTGATGCCGGTTCAAGCATGTAGCAAAAAAATAATTATGCGGGTTGTTGCTTGGTGCAGCGTCACCCCGTGGTCACCACGCTCGCCGTTCATGGTTGTAACTCCCCTAGACACCGGTTTCAACTCCCTCCAATAACAGTTGTAGCTCTCCACCATGAGCGTTCGTTGCCGCATATGACGGCGAGGATGGGCTGCAGCGACGCTTTGTGCGGGATAGAGAAAAAGTACAGGAGGTCGAGCTCTCCTTTCATGTCGTCTGGGCGCACTGCTGCTCGTTGGGGGAGAGAGAAACTATTGCGTTATTAGGTGGAAGAAGAGAAAAAACTAGAGAGGAATGTGTGGATGAAACCTAACCTGAATAGGTAAGGGAGGTTGCGTGTGCACAGGGACCACCAGCGCGTGCTTTACGCAGGCGACGCGAATATACGGCCGTAGGATCTCTAGCGATCCGACGAAGCGTGCATGACCGGCCGAGCGTTCGGCCGGCGTGCCGTAGGTGAACGTTTTCCATTAATTTGGGATTAATTTGGCACTACGGGGTGAAGACTCTCTTCGCATACGTGTGGCTCGTCTATGTCAACGCAACGTACACGAGGCGAGGGAATATCACATGAAAATTAAGTATTTTTTTAAAGAAAACTTTGTGAAAACCATGTTTGAAAGTTTTGAAGAAAATCTGAAAACAATGCACGATGTTAAAAGGGTGATGTTCTATTGCCATGCAAAATCTCAAGTTCAAACACATTACCATTTATGAGCTATGAAAGAACAAATTCAGCAATGAATGGTGGTGTTTCCTGTCAGACACTATTCAATGATGATTTTGGTTTTTTCATACCTCACTAATGATAATGTGTTTAAAGTTGAGAATTTCACATGCTAATAGAGCATCACACTTTTAACATCCCATATTTTTTAAATTTTCTTTTGGATCTTCTTTTTCGAAATTTTAAAACGTCATTTTTATGTGGTTTTCATTGGTTTCCGCCGAAACTTACTTTTCATGTGATATTCTCTCCAGCGTCCACATTGCCGTACAACTCTCCGTAGTTGTAAAATTTATTAGCCAAATCCAACCAACCATTGGTTTCTTCGAATGTGTGGAATTCTAGTCGAGTCGGCTCGGCTCGTTACAGCTCATTACAATAACACGTAAGCTCGGCTTGACTCGTTAATATAACGACTCCAGAGTCAAATTCGGCTCGACTCGTGTAACTTGAGAGGTAGCTCGTTTAACTCGTTATAGGCATCAATAGCAATATTTATATTAGGTATGCAATTAATATATGAAAATATATTTACAGAAACATACATTTCTCCACAAATCACAACAATCAGGAATATACATTAAAGGAACACTTGGTGCACTTTATGAATGACAAGAATCTATAACAATATTTGTACTTATCTCACGTCCCTTTTGATTAACGAGCTTAATGAGCTAAACAAGTAACTCGTTAGCTTGGCTCATTGAAGTCATTTTGTTAACCAGCTTAGATTAAAACTCCACTCCACCCATTAGTTACCAAAATTGAGTTGAGCCGAGTCACAAGCTACTCCTTTATCTTGTGATTTTCGAGTTAAAATTCCATCCCTAGCTCCGGGCCACCAGGGAAGAACCGCATTGCCTTTGATAAGAAGAAAAACCGTACAACATAAGGGCAACTTCATCAGGGATCATCAAACCATCTTAACATTTGGAACATTTTTTTGCCATCCAGCATGGTTCCTCAAACGTCTGTGGACGCGTTCGGGCTTTCAGAATCCGGCCAACCGTTCACCACTCGTGGAAGGTTTGAGGGAGTCCGGACCTCCGCCACATAGGCCTCCGACACCTCGGCCTACCCAAATCCTCTCTTTTGGACCCCTTTCCCCTCACCCCGTCCCTTCCCCTTGCTTTATATCCGCACTATTTCATTTGAACATCATAGCTCTACCACCTCGGCTGTCACACATGCCTTGTTGAACATGAAGGAAATATGCCCTAGAGGCAATAATAAAGTTATTATTTATTTCCTTATATCATGATAAATGTTTATTATTCATGCTAGAATTGTATTAACCGGAAACATAATACATGTGTGAATACATAGACAAACAGAGTGTCACTAGTATGCCTCTACTTGACTAGCTCGTTAATCAAAGATGGTTATGTTTCCTAACCATGAACAAAGAGTTGTTATTTGATTAACGAGGTCACATCATTAGTTGAATGATCTGATTAACATGACCCATTCCATTAGCTTAGCACCCGATCGTTTAGTATGTTGCTATTGCTTTCTTCATGACTTATACATGTTCCTATGACTATGAGATTATGCAACTCCCATTTGCCGGAGGAACACTTTGGATGCTACCAAACGTCACAACGTAACTGGGTGATTATAAAGGAGCACTACAGGTGTCTCCAAAGGTACATGTTGGGTTGGCGTATTTTGAGATTAGGATTTGTCACTCCGATTGTCGGAGAGGTATCTCTGGGCCCTCTCGGTAATGCACATCACATAAGCCTTGCAAGCATTACAACTAATGTGTTAGTTGTGAGATGATGTATTACGAAACGAGTAAAGAGACTTGCCGGTAACGAGATTGAACTAGGTATTGGATACCGACGATCGAATCTCGGGCAAGTAACATACCGATGACAAAGGGAACAACGTATGTTGTTATGCGGTCTGACCGATAAAGATCTTCGTAGAATATGTAGGAGCCAATATGGGCATCCAGGTCCCGCTATTGGTTATTGACCGGAGACGTGTCTCGGTCATGTCTACATTGTTCTCGAACCGTAGGGTCCGGACGCTTAAGGTTTCGATGACAGTTATATTATGAGTTTATGAGTTTTGATGTACCGAAGGAGTTCGGAGTCCCGGATGAGATCGGGGACATGACGAGGAGTCTCGAAATGGTCGAGACGTAAAGATCGATATATTGGACGACTATATTCGGACTTCGGAAAGGTTCCGAGTGATTCGAGTATTTTTCGGAGTACCGGAGAGTTACGGGAATTCGCCGGGGAGTATATGGTCCTTATTGGGCCATACGGGAATAGAGGAGAGGGGCCAAAAGGAAGGAGGCCTGCGCCCCCCCCTCTGGTCCGAATTGGACAAGGGGCGCAGCCCCCTTTTCCTTATTCCTCTCCCCCTCTTTCCCCTTCTCCTACTCCAACAAGGAAGGAGGGAGTCCTACTCCCAGTGGGAGTAGGACTCCCCTTGGCGCGCCTCCTCCTAGGCCGGGCGCCCCTCCCCCTTGCTCCTTTATATACGGAGGCAGGGGGCACCCCATGACACACAAGTTGATCATTGAGATCGTTCCTTAGCCGTGTGCGGTGCCCCCTGCCACCAAATTCCACCTCGATCATATCGTTGTAGTGCTTAGGCGAAGCCCTGTGTCGGTAGTACATCAAGATCATCACCACGCCGTCGTGCTGACGGAACTCCTCCCCGAAGCTTTGCTGGATCGGAGCCCGGGGATCGTCATCGAGCTGTACGTGTGCTAAGAACTCGAAGGTGCCGGAGTAACGGTGCTTGGATCGGTCGGATCGGGAAGAAGGCGTACGACTACTTCCTCTACGTTGTGTCAACGCTTTCGTTGCAATCTACAAGGGTACGTAGATCAGACTCTCCCCCTCGTTGCTATGCATCACCATGATCTTGCGTGTGCGTAGGAAATTTTTTGAAATTACTACGTTCTCCAACAGTGGTATCAGAGCCTAGGTTTTATGGTTTGATGTTATATGCACGAGTAGAACACAAGTGAGTTGTGGGCGATATAAGTCATACTGCCTACGAGCATGTCATACTTTGGTTCGGTGGTATTGTTGGATGAAGCGGCCCGGACCGACATTATGCGTATGCTTACGCGAGACCGGTTTCCCCGACGTGCTTTGCACAAAGGTGACTTGCGGGTGACTGTTTCTCCAACTTTAGTTGAACCGAGTGTGACTACGCCCGGTCCTTGCGAAGGTTAAAACGGAGTCTATTTGACAAACTATCGTTGTGGTTTTGATGCGTAGGTGAGATTGGTTCTTGCTTAAGCCCGTAGCAGCCATGTAAAACTTGCAACAGCAAAGTAGAGGACATCTAACTTGTTTTTGCAGGGCATGTTGTGATGTGATATGGTCAAGACGTGATGAGATATAAGTTGTTGTATGAGATGATCATGTTTTATGGAAGTTATCGGCAACTGGCAAACGCCTTATGGTCGTCTCTCTATTGCATGAGATGCAAGCGTCCAATAATTGCTTTACTTTATCGCTATGCGATAGCAATAGTTGCAAGAGCAATTGTTGGCGAGACGACCACGTGACGACACATTGATATAGATCAAGATGATGGAGATCATGGTGTCATGCCAGTGACGATATAGATCATGACAGTACTTTGGAGATGGAGATCAAAGAAGCAAGATGATGATGGCCATATCATGTCACATATTTTGATTGCATATGATGTTCATCTTTTATACATCTTATTTTGCTTAGTTTGACGGTAGCATTTTAAGATGATCTCTCACTAATTATCAAGAAGTGTTCTCCCTGAGTATGCACCGTTGCGAAAGTTCTTCGTGCTGAGACACCAAGTGATGATCGGGTGTGATAGGCTCTACGTTCAAATACAACGGGTGCAAAACAGTTGCACACGCGGAATACTCAGGTGATACTTGACGAGCCAAGCATATACAGATATGGCCTCGGAACACGGAGACCGAAAGGTCGAGCGTGAATCATATAGTAGATATGATCAACATAGTGATGTTCACCATTGAAACTACTCCATCTCACGTGATGATCGGACATGGTTTAGTTGATTTGGATCACGTGATCACTTAGAGGATTAGAGGGATGTCTATCTAAGTGGGAGTTCTTAAGTAATATGATTAAATTGAACTTAAATTCATCATGAACTTAGTCCTGGTAGTATTTTGTAAATCATGTTGTAGATCAATAGCTCGCATTGTTGCTTCCCTATGTTTATTTTGATATGTTCCTAGAGAAAATTGTGTTGAAAGATGTTAGTAGCAAAGATGCGGATTGGATCCTTGATCAGAGGTTTATCCTCATTGCTGCACAGAAGAAATATGTCCTTGATGCACCGCTAGGTGAAAGACCTATTGCAGGAGCAGATGCAGACGTTATGAACGTTTGGCTAGCTCAATATGATGACTACTTGATAGTTTAGTGCACCATGCTTAATGGCTTAGAATCGGGACTTCAAAGACGTTTTGAACGTCATGGAGCATATGAGATGTTCCAGGAGTTGAGGTTAATATTTCAAGCAAATACCCGAGTTGAGAGATATGAAGTCTCCAACAAGTTCTATAGCTAAAAGATGGAGGAGAATCGCTCAACTAGTGAGCATGTGCCCAGATTGTCTGAGTACTACAATCACTTGAATCAAGTGGGAGTTAATCTTCCAGATAAGATAGTGATTGACAGAATTCTCTAGTCACCATCACCAAGTTAGTAGAACTTCGTGATGAACTATGATATGCAAGGGATAACGGAAACGACTCCCAAGCTCTTCGTAATGCGAAAATTGACGAAGGTAGAAATCAAGAAAAACATCAAGTGTTGATGGTAGACAAGACCACTAGTTTCAAGAAAAGGGCAGAGGGAAGAAGGGGAACTTCAAAAAGAACAGCAAGTAAGTTGCTGCTCAAGTGAAGAAGCCCAAGCCTGGACCTAAGCCTGAGACTGAGTGCTTCTACTGCAAAGGGACTGGTCACTGGAAGCGGAACTACCCCAAGTGATTGGCGGATAAGAGGGATGGCAAAGTGAACATAAGTATATTTGATATACATGTTATTGATGTGTACTTTACTAGTGTTTATAGCAAACCCTCAGTATTTGATACTAGTTCAATTGCTAAGATTAGTAACTCGAAACGGGAGTTGCAGAATAAACAGAGACTAGTTAAGGGTGAAGTGACGATGTGTGTTGGAAGTGGTTCCAAGATTGATATGATCATCATCGCACACTCCTCATAATTTTGGGATTAGTGTTGAACCTAAATAAGTGTTATTTGGTGTTTGCATTGAGCATGAATATGATTTGATCATGTTTATTGCAATATGGTTATTCATTAAAGTCAGAGAATAATTGTTGTTCTGTTTACATGAATAAAACCTTCGATGGTCATACACCCAATGAAACAAGTTCGTTGGATCTCAATCGTAGTGATACACATATTGAAACCAAAAGATGCAAAGTTAATAATGATAGTGCAACTTATTTGTGGCACTGCCGTTTAGGTCATATTGGTATAAAGCGCATGAAGAAACTCCATGTTGATGGGCTTTCGGAATCACTTGATTATGAATCACTTGATGCTTGCGAACCATGCCTTTTGGGCAAGATGACTAAAACGCCGTTCTCCAGAACAATGGAGCAAGCAACAGATTTGTTGGAAATCATACATACTGATGTATGTGGTCCGATGAATATTTAAGGCTTGCAGCAGGTATCATTATTTTCTGACCTTCACAGATGATTTGAGCAGATATGGGTATATCTACTTAATGAAATAGAAGTCTGATATATTTGAAAAGTTCATATAATTTCAGAGTGAAGTGGAAAATCATCGTAACAAGAAAATAAAGTTTCTACGATCTGATCGTGGAAAAGAGTATTTGAGTTACGAGTTTGGTCTTCAGTTAAAACAATGTGAAATGGTTTCACTACTCACGCCACCTGGAACACCACAGCATAATGGTGTGTCCGAACGTCATAACCGTACTTTATTGGATATAGTGCAATCTATGATGTTTCTTACCGATTTACCACTATCGTTTTTGGGGTCATGCATTAGAGACAGCTGCATTCACGTTAAAAAGGGGCACCATCTATATCCGTCGAGACGACGCCTTATGAACTATGGTTTGGCAAGAAACCAAAGTTGTCGTTTCTTGAAGTTTGGGGTTGCGATGCTTATGAGAAAAAGTTTCATCCTGATAAGCTCAAACCCAAATCAGAGAAATATGTCTTCATAGGATACCCAAAGGAGACTGTTGGGTACACCTTCTATCATAGATCCTAAGGCAAGACATTCATTGCTTATAATGGATCCTTTCTAGAGAAGAAGTTTCTCTTGAAAGAAGTGAGTGGGAGGAAAGTAGAACTTGATAAGGTAATTGTACCTTCTCCTTTATTGGAAAGTAGTTCATCACAGAAATCTGTTCTTGTGCCTCCTACACCAATTAGTGAGGAAGCTAATGATAATGATCATGAAACTTCGGATCAAGTTACTACCGAATCTCGTAGGTAAACCAGAGTGAGATCCGCACCAGAGTGGTACGGTAATCCTGTTTTGGAGGTCATGTTACTTGATTATGACGAACCTACGAACTATGAGGAAGCGATGATGAGCCCAAATTCCACGAAATGGTTTGAGGCCATGAAATCTGAGATATGATCCATGTATGAGAACAAAGTATGGACTTTGATGGATTTGCCCAATGATCGGCAAGCCATAGAAAATAAATGGATCTTTAAGAGGAAGACGGACGCTGATAGTAGTGTTACTATCTACAAAGCTAGAATTGTCGCAAAAGGTTTTCGACAAGTTCAAGGTGTTGACTACGATGAGAGCTTCTCACTTGTATCTATGCTTGAGTCTGTCCGAATCATGTTAGTAATTGCCGCATTTTATGAAATCTGGCAAATGGATAAACAAAACTGCATTCCTTAATGGATTTATTAAAGAAGAGTTGTATATGATGCAACAGAAGGTTTGGTCAATCCGAAAGGTGCTAACAAAATGTGCAAGCTCCAGCGATCCATCTGTGGACTGGTGCAAGCATCTCGGAGTTGGAATATACGCTTTGATGAGTTGATCAAAGCATATAGTTTTATACAGACTTGCGGTGAAGCCTGTATTTACAAGAAAGTGAGTGGGAGCATTACAACATTTCTGATAAGTATATGTGAATGACATATTGTTGATCGGAAATAATGTAGAATTATTCTGTAAAGCATAAAGGAGTGTTTGAAAGGAGTTTTTCAAAGAAAGACTTCGGTGAAGCTGCTTACATATTGAGCTTCAATATCTATATAGATAGATCAAGACGCTTGATAAGTTTTTTCAATGAGTACATACCTTGACCAGATTTTGAAGTAGTTCAAAATGGAGCAGTCAAAGAAAGAGTTCTTGCCTGTATTATAAGGTGTGAAGTTGAGTAAGACTCAAAGCCCAACCACGGCAGAAGATAGAAAGAGAATGAAAGTCATTCCCTATGCCTTGGCCATAGGTTCTATAAAGTATGTCATGCTGTATACCAGATCAATTGTATACCCTGCACTGATTTGGCAAGGAAGTACAATAGTGATCTAGGAATAGATCACTGGACAGCGGTCAGAATTATCCTTAGTGAAATAAGGATATGTTTCTCGATTATGGACGTGACAAAAGGTTCGTCGTAAAGGGTTACGCCGATGCAAGTTTTGACACTAATCTAGATGACTCTAAGTCTCGGTCTAGATACATATTGAAAGTGGGAGCAATTAGCTAGAGTAGCTCCATGCAGAGCATTGTTGACATAGAAATTTGCAAAATACATGTGGATCTGAATGTGGCAGACCCGTTGACTAAGATTCTCTCACAAGCAAAACATGATCATACCTTAGTACTCTTTGGGTGTTAATCACATAGCGATGTGAACTATATTACTGAATCTAGTAAACCCTTTGGGTATTGGTCACATGACGATGTGAACTATGGGTGTTAATCACATGATGATGTGAACTATCGATGTTAATCACATGGTGATGTGATCTAGATTATTGACTCTAGTGCAAGTGGGAGACTGAAGGAAATATGCCCTAGAGGCAATAATAAAGTTATTATTTATTTCCTTATATCATGATAAATGTTTATTATTCATGCTAGAATTGTATTAACCGGAAACATAATACATGTGTGAATACATAGACAAACAGAGTGTCACTAGTATGCCTCTACTTGACTAGCTCGTTAATCAAAGATGGTTATGTTTCCTAACCATGAACAAAGAGTTGTTATTTGATTAACAAGGTCACATCATTAGTTGAATGATCTGATTGACATGACCCATTCCATTAGCTTAGCACCCGATCGTTTAGTATGTTGCTATTGCTTTCTTCATGACTTATACATGTTCCTATGACTATGAGATTATGCAACTCCCGTTTGCCGGAGGAACACTTTGGATGCTACCAAACGTCACAACGTAACTGGGTGATTATAAAGGAGCACTACAGGTGTCTCCAAAGGTACATGTTGGGTTGGCGTATTTCGAGATTAGGATTTGTCACTCCGATTGTCGGAGAGGTATCTCTGGGCCCTCTCGGTAATGCACATCACATAAGCCTTGCAAGCATTACAACTAATGTGCTAGTTGTGAGATGATGTATTACGAAACGAGTAAAGAGACTTTCCGGTAACGAGATTGAACTAGGTATTGGATACCGACGATCGAATCTCGGGCAAGTAACATACCGATGACAAAGGGAACAACGTATGTTGTTATGCGGTCTGACCGATAAAGATATTCGTAGAATATGTAGGAGCCAATATGGGCATCTAGGTCCCGCTATTGGTTATTGACCGGAGACGTGTCTCGGTCATGTCTACATTGTTCTCGAACCGTAGGGTCCGCACGCTTAAGGTTTCGATAACAGTTATATTATGAGTTTATGAGTTTTGATGTACCGAAGGAGTTCGGAGTCACGGATGAGATCGGGACATGACGAGGAGTCTCGAAATGGTCGAGACGTAAAGATCGATATATTGGACGACTATATTCGGACTTCGGAAAGGTTCCGAGTGATTCGGGTATTTTTCGGAGTACCGGAGAGTTACGGGAATTCGCCGGGGAGTATATGGGCCTTATTGGGCCATACGGGAATAGAGGAGAGAGGCCAAAAGGAAGGAGGCCTGCGCCCCCCCTCTGGTCCGAATTGGACAAGGGGCGCAGCCCCCTTTTCCTTATTCCTCTCCCCCTCTTAACCCTTCTCCTACTCCAACAAGGAAGGAGGGAGTCCTACTCCCGGTGGGAGTAGGACTCCCCTTGGCGCGCCTCCTCCTAGGCCGGCCGCCCCCTCCCCCTTGCTCCTTTATATACGGAGGCAGGGGGCACCCCATGACACACAAGTTGATCATTGAGATCGTTCCTTAGCCGTGTGCGGTGCCCCCTGCCACCAAATTCCACCTCGATCATATCGTTGTAGCGCTTAGGCGAAGCCCTGCGTCGGTAGTACATCAAGATCGTCACCACGCTGTCGTGCTGACGGAACTCCTCCCCGAAGCTTTGCTGGATCGGAGCCCGGGGATCGTCATCGAGCTGTACGTGTGCTAAGAACTCGGAGGTGCCGGAGTAACGGTGCTTGGATCGGTCGGATCGGGAAGAAGACGTACGACTACTTCCTCTACGTTGTGTCAACGCTTCCGTTGCAATCTACAAGGGTACGTAGATCAGACTCTCCCCCTCGTTGCTATGCATCACCATGATCTTGCGTGTGTGTAGGAAATTTTTTGAAATTACTACGTTCTCCAACAGAACGTTCGCTGCCCCACCCACGTGCCTGTCCGCCTTGAACTACGACACCATTGATCACCCCCATACTCGTCCATAGCCAGGTATCCTCCGCCTCTGTCAACACCGTCCATGGCAGACACCATGTCCGGCAAAGTATTCGGCTGGTCAGTATTGCGGACTTTGTAGGCATGAAGCAAGGGGTGCGTTTTTTTGGCAAAATATGCATTCTTCATTTCATGAGCAAAAGCACTTCGCTTCCTACAACTTGCATATGATCTATGATCATAATGTGAAGTCTCTATCTCATTTGTGGTAAACTATCTCAAACTCCGTCATGAAGTATTGCAGTGCGATCGCACGTGTAACACCCTCGATGCGACTATATCTCCCACGTGTCGAGGCATGACTTAGAGGCATAATCGCATTGAAGGCATATGTCGCAAGTGAGGCAATCTTCACACAACCCATGTACATATATAAAATAAAGGGGGAATAATAATAGTTGGCTTACACTCGCCACGTCACATCAAGGTACATAAATAGCATTCATCATACAAACACTCATGGCCCGACTACGGCGCCAAAATAGAAAAGACCCCCAACATGCGACTAATCCCTGGATCGAACCCCGAACCGGCACCACTACTGATCATCAGGAAAAGAAACATAGTATCGCTGAGAGTCCTCGTCGTACTCCCACTTCAGCTCGAACGCGCCATCCGGAGGAATATCATCGGTCCCTGCATCTGGTGTAATAGTAATCTGTGAGCCACAGGGACTCAGCAATCTCGCACCCTCGCGATCAAGACTATTTAAGCTTAATAGGTAGGAAAGGGGGTAATGTGAGTGGAGCTGCAGCAAGCGACTAGCATATATGGTGGCTAACTTATTCGCAAAGGAGAGCGAGAAGAGAAGGCAAAGCACGAGCGGAAACTAAATAGAGCGGACTACGCAATCATAACTCCAACGCCGTGTCCACTTCCCGGACTCCGCCGAGAAGAGGCCATCACGGCAACACACGCAGTTGATTCATTTTAATTAATTAAGTTCAAGTTGTCTACAACCGGACATTAACAAATTCCCATCTGCCCATAACCGCGGGCACGACTTTCGAAAGATCAATCCCTGCAGGGGGGTCCCAACTTAGCCCATAACAAGCTCTCACGGTCAACGAAGGAATAGACCTCCACCCAGGACCCACCGATCAGACTCGGTATCCCGGTACAACAAGATGATTCGACAGGTCAAAACTAGTCCAGCAACACCGCCCGAATGCGCCGACAAATCCCGATAGGAGCTGCACATATCTCTTTCTCAGGGCGCACTCAGATTGTCTTAGGTACGGGTAGGCCAGCCCAGAGTTGCCCCTGGTGGCCACCGGCAGCTGACAGGTGGACCAACACTCAGAGGAGCACTGGCCCGGGGGGTTAAAATTGTTGGGGAACGCAGTAATTTCAAAAATTTTCCTATGCACACGCAAGATCATGGTGATGCACAGCAACGAGAGGGGAGAGTGTTGTCTACGTACCAACGCAGACCGACTCCGGAAGCGATCACACAACATAGAGGAAGTAGTCGTACGTCTTCTTCCCAATCCGACCGATCCAAGCACCGTTACTCCGGCACCTCCGAGTTCTTAGCACATGTTCAGCTCGATGACGATCCTCGGGCTCCGATCCAGCAAAGCGTCGAGGAAGAGTTCCGTCAGCACGATGGCGTGGTGACGATCTTGATGTACTACCGACGCAGGGCTTCGCCTAAGCACTACAACGGTATGATCGAGGTGGAATATGGTGGCAGGGGGCACCGCACACGGCTAAGGAACGATCTCAAGGATCAACTTGTGTGTCTTGGGGTGTCCCCTGCCCCCGTATATAAAGGTTGGAGGAGGGGGGGCTGGCCGGCCAGAGAGGAGGAGGCGCAGGGGGAGTCCTACTCCCACCGGGAGTAGGACTCCCCCCTCCAATCCTATTCCAACTAGGACTCTCAAGGGGGAAAGGAGAGAGAGGGGGGCCGGCCCCTTCTCCTAGTCCTACTAGGACTTGGGGAAGGGGGGGGGGTGCCGGCCAGCTTGTGGGCTGCCTCTTTTCTCTTTTCCACTAAGGCCCAATAGGCCCATTAGCCTCTCGGGGGGTTCCGGTAACCCTCCCGGTATTTCGGTAAAATCCCGATTTCACCCGGAACACTTCCTATGTCCAAACATAGGCTTCCAATATATCAATCTTTACGTCTCGACCATTTCGAGACTCCTCGTCATGTCCGTGATCACATCCGGGACTCCGAACAACCTTCGGTACATCAAAATGCATAAACTCATAATAACTGTCATCGTAACGTTAAGCGTGCGGACCCTACGGTTCGAGAACAATGTAGACATGACCGAGACACGTTTCCGGTCAATAACCAATAGCGGGACCTGGATGCCCATATTGGCTCCTACATATTCTACGAAGATCTTTATCGGTCAGACCGCATAACAACATACGTTGTTCCCTTTGTCATCGGTATGTTACTTGCCCGAGATTCGATCGTCGGTATCCAATACCTAGTTCAATCTCGTTACCGGCAAGTCTCTTTACTCGTTCCGTAATACATCATCTCACAACTAACATTTTAGTTGCAGTGCTTGCAAGGCTTATGTGATGTGCATTACCGAGAGGGCCCAGAGATACCTCTCCGACAATCGGAGTGACAAACCCTAATCTCGAAATACGCCAACCCAACATCTGCCATTGGAGACACCTGTAGTACTCCTTTATGATCACCCAGTTACGTTGTGACGTTTGGTAGTACCCAAAGTGTTCCTCCGGTAAACGGGAGTTGCATAATCTCATAGTTATAGGAACATGTATAAGTCATGAAGAAAGCAATAGCAACATACTAAACGATCGGGTGCTAAGCTAATGAAATGGGTCATGTCAATCAGATCATTCTACTAATGATGTGACCTCGTTAATCAAATAACAACTCTTTGTTCATGGTTAGGAAACATAACCATCTTTGATTAACGAGCTAGTCAAGTAGAGGCATACTAGTGACACTCTGTTGGTCTATGTATTCACACATGTATTATGTTTCCGGTTAATACAATTCTAGCATGAATAATAAACATTTATCATGATATAAGGAAATAAATAATAACTTTATTATTGCCTCTAGGGCATATTTCCTTCAGTCTCCCACTTGCACTAGAGTCAATAATCTAGATTACACAGTAATGATTCTAACACCCATGGAGCCTTGGTGCTGATCATGTTTTGCTCGTGGAAGAGGCTTAGTCAACGGGTCTGCAACATTCAGATCCGTATGTATCTTGCAAATCTCTATGTCTCCCACCTGGACTAAATCCCGGATGGAGTTGAAGCGTCTCTTGATGTGTTTGGTTCTTTTGTGAAATCTGGATTCCTTTGCCAAGGCAATTGCACCAGTATTGTCACAGAAGATTTTCATTGGACCCGATGCACTAGGTATGACACCTAGATCGGATATGAACTCCTTCATCCAGACTCCTTCGTTTGCTGCTTCCGAAGCAGCTATGTATTCCGCTTCACATGTAGATCCCGCTATGACGCTTTGTTTAGAACTGCACCAACTGACAGCTCCACCGTTTAAAATAAACACGTATCCGGTTTGCGATTTAGAATCGTCCGGATCAGTGTCAAAGCTTGCATCAGCGTAACCTCTTACGGTGAGCTCTTTGTCACCTCCATATACGAGAAACATATCCTTGGTCCTTTTCAGGTATTTCAGGATGTTCTTGACCGCTGTCCAGTGATCCATTCCTGGATTACTTTGGTACCTCCCTGCTAAACTTATAGCAAGGCACACATCAGGTCTGGTACACAACATTGCATACATGATAGAGCCTATGGCTGAAGCATAGGGAACATCTTTCATTTTCTCTCTATCTTCTACAGTGGTCGGGCATTGAGTCTTACTCAACTTCACATCTTGTAACACAGGCAAGAACCCTTTCTTTGCTTGATCCATTTTGAACTTCTTCAAAATTTTGTCAAGGTATGTGCATTGTGAAAGTCCAATTAAGCGTTTTGATCTATCTCTATAGATCTTTATGCCCAATATGTAAGCAGCTTCCCCGAGGTCTTTCATCGAAAAACTTTTATTCAAGTATCCCTTTATGCTATCCAGAAATTCTATATCATTTCCAATCAGTAATATGTCATCCACATATAATATCAGAAATGCTACAGAGCTCCCACTCACTTTCTTGTAAATACAGGCTTCTCCAAAAGTCTGTATAAAACCAAATGCTTTGATCACACTATCAAAGCGTTTATTCCAACTCCGAGATGCTTGCACCAGTCCATAAATGGATCGCTGGAGTTTGCATACTTTGTTAGCTCCCTTTGGATCGACAAAACCTTCTGGTTGCATCATATACAACTCTTCTTCCAGAAATCCATTCAGGAATGCAGTTTTGACATCCATCTGCCATATTTCATAATCATAAAATGCGGCAATTGCTAACATAATTCTGACGGACTTAAGCATCGCTACGGGTGAGAAGGTCTCATCGTAGTCAACCCCTTGAACTTGTCGAAAACCTTTCGCGACAAGTCGAGCTTTATAGACAGTAATATTACCGTCGGCGTCAGTCTTTTTCTTGAAGATCCATTTATTCTCAATTGCTTGCCGATCATCGGGCAAGTCAACCAAAGTCCATACTTTGTTCTCATACATGGATCCCATCTCAGATTTCATGGCCTCAAGCCACTTTGCGGAATCTGGGCTCACCATCGCTTCTTCATAGTTCGTAGGTTCATCATGATCTAGTAGCATGACTTCCAGAACTGGATTACCGTACCACTCTGGTGCGGATCTCACTCTGGTTGATCTACGTGATTCAGTAGTATCTTGTCCTGAAGCTTCATGATCATCATCATTAGCTTCCTCACTGATTGGTACAGGTGTCGCAGAAACAGTTTTCTGTGATGTACTATTTTCCAATAAGGGAGCAGGTACAGTTACCTCGTCAAGTTCTACTTTCCTCCCACTCACTTCTTTCGAGAGAAACTCCTTCTCTAGAAAGTTTCCGAATTTAGCAACAAAAGTCTTGCCTTCAGATCTGTGATAGAAGGTGTATCCAATAGTTTCCTTTGGATATCCTATGAAGACACACTTCTCCGATTTGGGTTCGAGCTTATCAGGTTGAAGCTTTTTCACATAAGCATCGCAGCCCCAAACTTTAAGAAACGACAACTTTGGTTTCTTGCCAAACCATAGTTCATAAGGTGTCGTCTCAACGGATTTTGATGGTGCCCTATTTAACGTGAATGCGGCCGTCTCTAAAGCATAACCCCAAAACGATAGCGGTAAATCAGTAAGAGACATCATAGATCGCACCATATCTAGTAAAGTACGATTACGACGTTCGGACACACCATTACGCTGTGGTGTTCCGGGTGGCGTGAGTTGCAAAACTATTCCACAATTTTTCAAATGTACACCAAACTCGTAACTCAAATATTCTCCTCCACAATCAGATCGTAGAAACTTTATTTTCTTGTTACGATGATTTTCAACTTCACTCTGAAATTCCTTGAACTTTTCAAATGTTTCAGACTTGTGTTTCATCAAGTAGATATACCCATATCTACTTAAATCATCTGTGAAGGTGAGAAAATAACGATATCCGCCACGAGCTTCAATATTCATCGGACCACATACATCGGTATGTATGATTTCCAATAAATCTGTTGCTCTCTCCATAGTACCAGAGAACGGTGTTTTAGTCATCTTGCCTATGAGGCACGGTTCGCAAGTACCAAGTGATTCATAATCAAGTGGTTCCAAAAGCCCATCAGTATGGAGTTTCTTCATGCGCTTTACACCGATATGACCTAAACGGCAGTGCCACAAGTAAGTTGCACTATCATTATTAACTTTGCATCTTTTGGCTTCTATATTATGAATATGTGTATTACTATCATCGAGATTCAACAAGAATAGACCACTCTTCAAAGGTGCATGACCATAAAAGATATTACTCATATAAATAGAACAACCATTATTCTCTGGTTTAAATGAATAACCGTCTCGCATCAAACAAGATCCAGATATAATGTTCATGCTCAACGCTGGCACCAAATAACAATTATTTAGGTCTAATATTAATCCCGAAGGTAGATGTAGAGGTAGCGTGCCGACCGCGATCAAATCGACTTTGGAACCGTTTCCCACGCGCATCGTCACCTCGTCCTTTGCTAGCGTCCGCTTATTCCGTAGTCCCTGTTTCGAGTTGCAAATATTAGCAACAGAACCAGTATCAAATACCCAGGTGCTACTGCGAGCTCTAGTAAGGTACACATCAATAACATGTATATCACATATACCTTTGCTCACTTTGCCATCCTTCTTATCCGCCAAATACTTGGGGCAGTTCCGCTTCCAGTGACCAGTCTACTTGCAGTAGAAGCACTCAGTTTCAGGCTTAGGTCCAGACTTGGGTTTCTTCTCCTGAGCAGCAACTTGCTTGCTGTTCTTCTTGAAGTTCCCCTTCTTCTTCCCTTTGCCCTTTTTCTTGAAACTAGTGGTTTTGCTAACCATCAACACTTGATGCTCCTTCTTGATTTCTACCTCCGCAGCTTTCAGCATTGCGAAGAGCTCGGGAATAGTCTTGTTCATCCCTTGCATATTATAGTTCATCACGAAGCTCTTGTAGCTTGGTGGCAGTGATTGGAGAATTATGTTAATGACGCAATCATCTGGAAGATTAACTCCCATCTGAATCAAGTGATTATTATACCCAGACATTTTGAGTATATGCTCACTGACAGAACTGTTCTCCTCCATCTTGCAGCTATAGAACTTATTGGAGACTTCATATCTCTCAATTCGGGCATTTGCTTGAAATATTAACTTCAACTCCTGGAACATCTCATATGCTCCATGACGTTCAAAACGTCGTTGAAGTCCCGATTCTAAGCCGTAAAGCATGGCACACTGAACTATCGAGTAGTCATCAGCTTTGCTCTGCCAGATGTTCACAACATCTGGCGTTGCTCCAGCAGCAGGCCTGTCACCTAGCGGTGCTTCCATGACGTAATTCTTCTGTGCAGCAATGAGGATAATCCTCAGGTTACGGACCCAGTCCGTGTAATTGCTACCATCATCTTTCAACTTTGCTTTCTCAAGGAACGCATTAAAATTCAACGGAACAACAGCACGAGCCATCTATCTACAATCAACATAAACAAGCAAGATACTATCAGGTACTATGTTCATGATAAGTTTAAGTTCAGTTAATCAAATTACTTAGGAACTCCCACTTAGATAGACATCCCTCTAATCCTCTAAGTGATCACGTGATCCAAATCAACTAAACCATAACCGATCATCACGTGAGATGGAGTAGTTTTCAATGGTGAACATCGTTATGTTGATCATATCTACTATATGATTCACGCTCGACCTTTCGGTCTCCGTGTTCCGAGGCCATATCTGTATATGCTTGGCTCGTCAAGTATAACCTGAGTATTCTGCGTGTGCAACTGTTTTGCACCCGTTGTATTTGGACGTAGAGCTTATCACACCCGATCATCACGTGGTGTCTGGGCACGACGAACTTTGGCAACGGTGCATACTCAGGGAGAACACTTCTTGATAATTTAGTGAGAGATCACCTTATAATGCTACCGTCAATCAAAGCAAGATAAGATGCATAAAAGGATAAACATCACATGCAATCAATATAAGTGATATGATATGGCCATCATCATCTTGTGCTTGTGATCTCCATCTCTGAAGCACCGTCATGATCACCATCGTCACCGGCGCGCCACCTTGATCTCCATCGTAGCAACGTTGTCGTCTCGCCAATCTTATGCTTCCACGACTATCACTACCGCTTAGTAATAAAGTAAAGCATTACATCGCGATTGCATTGCATACAATAAAGCGACAACCATATGGCTCCTGCCAGTTGCCGATAACTCGGTTACAAAACATGATCATCTCATACAATAAAATCAGCATCATGCCTTGACCATATCACATCACAACATACCCTGCAAAAACAAGTTAGACGTCCTCTACTTTGTTGTTGCAAGTTTTACGTGGCTGCTACGGGCTTAAGTAAGAACTCATCTCACCTACGCATCAAAACCACAACGATAGTTCGTCAAATAGACTCCGTTTTAACCTTCTCAAGGACCGGGCGTAGTCACACTTGGTTCAACTAAAGTTGGAGAGACAGTCTTCCGCAAGCCATCTGTGTGCAAAGCACGTCCAGGGAACCGGTCTCGCGTAAGAGTACGCGTAAGGTTGGTCCGGATCGTCTCAACCAACAATACCGCCGAACCAAAGTATGACATGCTGGTAGGCAGTATGACTTGTATCGCCCACAACTCACTTGTGTTCTACTCATGCAAATAACATCAAACCATAAAACCTAGGTACGGATGCCACTGTTGGGGAACGCAGTAATTTCGAAAATTTTCCTACGCACATGCAAGATCATGGTGATGCACAGCAACGAGAGGGGAGAGTGTTGTCTACGTACCAACGCAGACCGACTGCGGAAGCGATCACACAACGTAGAGGAAGTAGTCGTACGTCTTCTTCCCGATCCGACCGATCCAAGCACCGTTACTCCGGCACCTCCGAGTTCTTAGCACACGTTCAGCTCGATGACGATCCTCGGGCTCCGATCCAGCAAAGCGTCGAGGAAGAGTTCCGTCAGCACGACGGCATGGTGACGATCTTGATGTACTACCGACGCAGGGCTTCGCCTAAGCACTACAACGGTATGATCGAGGTGGAATATGGTGGCAGGGGGCACCGCACACGGCTAAGGAACGATCTCAAGGATCAACTTGTGTGTCTTGGGGTGTCCCCTGCCCCCGTATATAAAGGTTGGAGGAGGGGGGGCTGGCCGGCCAGAGAGGAGGAGGCGCAGGGGGAGTCCTACTCCCACCGGGAGTAGGACTCCCCCCTCCAATCCTATTCCAACTAGGACTCTCAAGGGGGAAAGGAGAGAGAGGGGGGCCGGCCCCTTCTCCTAGTCCTACTAGGACTTGGGGAAGGGGGGGGGGCGCCGGCCAGCTTGTGGACTGCCTCTTTTCTCTTTTCCACTAAGGCCCAATAGGCCCATTAGCCTCTCGGGGGGTTCCGGTAACCCTCCCGGTATTCCGGTAAAATCCCGATTTCACCCGGAACACTTCCTATGTCCAAACATAGGCTTCCAATATATCAATCTTTACGTCTCGACCATTTCGAGACTCCTCGTCATGTCCGTGATCACATCCGGGACTCCGAACAACCTTCGGTACATCAAAATGCATAAACTCATAATAACTGTCATCGTAACGTTAAGCGTGCGGACCCTACGGTTCGAGAACAATGTAGACATGACCGAGACACGTTTCCGGTCAATAACCAATAGCGGGACCTGGATGCCCATATTGGCTCCTACATATTCTACGAAGATCTTTATCGGTCAGACCGCATAACAACATACGTTGTTCCCTTTGTCATCGGTATGTTACTTGCCCGAGATTCGATCGTCGGTATCCAATACCTAGTTCAATCTCGTTACCGGCAAGTCTCTTTACTCGTTCCGTAATACATCATCTCACAACTAACATTTTAGTTGCAGTGCTTGCAAGGCTTATGTGATGTGCATTACCGAGAGGGCCCAGAGATACCTCTCCGACAATCGGAGTGACAAACCCTAATCTCGAAATACGCCAACCCAACATCTGCCATTGGAGACACCTGTAGTACTCCTTTATGATCACCCAGTTACATTGTGACGTTTGGTAGTACCCAAAGTGTTCCTCCGGTAAACGGGAGTTGCATAATCTCATAGTTATAGGAACATGTATAAGTCATGAAGAAAGCAATAGCAACATACTAAACGATCGGGTGCTAAGCTAATGAAATGGGTCATGTCAATCAGATCATTCTACTAATGATGTGACCTCGTTAATCAAATAACAACTCTTTGTTCATGGTTAGGAAACATAACCATCTTTGATTAACGAGCTAGTCAAGTAGAGGCATACTAGTGACACTCTGTTGGTCTATGTATTCACACATGTATTATGTTTCCGGTTAATACAATTCTAGCATGAATAATAAACATTTATCATGATATAAGGAAATAAATAATAACTTTATTATTGCCTCTAGGGCATATTTCCTTCAAAAATAAGATGACCCTCGGGCTCCGGAAACCCAAGGGAAAGAAAAGGGTAGGTGGCAAATGGTAAAACCAATGTTGGGCATTGCTGGAAAAGCTTTAATCAAGGCGAACTATCAAGGGGTTCCCATATAGCCCAACCGCGGAAGGGACGCAACAATCCGGGAACATAACACCGATATGACGGAAACTAGGGCGGCAAGAGTGGAACAAAACACTAGGCGAGAGGCCGAGCCTTCCACCCTTTACCAAGTATATAGATGAGTAAAGATAAAATAGCAATATAATGATATCCCAACAAGTAAATAAATGTTCCAACAAGGAACGGCTCCAATCTTCACCTGCAACTAGCAAAGCTATAAGAAGGGGCTTGAGCAAAGCGGTAACATAGCCAATCAATGGTTTGCTAGGACAAGGTGGGTTAGAGGCTCAATCATGGCAATTGGGAGGCTGACAAGCAAGTGGTAGGCATCGTAGCATTGGCAAAGCAAAAGAGCGAGCATACTAGCATAGCAAAGATAGTAGTGATTTCAAGGGTGTGATCATCTTGCCTGCACAGTTGTCAGAATTGACTGGATCCTCAAAAGCAGACTCAACGGGCTCCTCGTTAGCGAACTCGTCTCCCGGCTCTACCCAACAACACAAACAAGCAACAAGGATACAATCAACCACGTGCAAAGGCAACCAATAAGATGCAAAGATGATATGCTATGCGGGATGCGATGCGGGATGCAAGAATGCAACATGTAACAGGAAATGCATGAACCTGGCCTCAACTTGGAAATCCAAGTGTGCCACTGGATAGAGAGGAAGAAATACCCTGAAAACGATATAAAGATCATGGCAATCGGAGCTACGGTTTAGAAATGGCAAGCGTTTTACTAAACGAACCGATCTGCGATTTACAGCAAGTAGGCTCCTAAATGCAACAAAATGAACATGCTACAGCCACCCAACATGAAAACAAATTGCATGGCAGTGATGTACTCATCAAGCTTAACAAATCATCATGACTGAGGCATAGGCAAATTCATCCATTAAGGGCTTCAAACAAGCATGGCAAAACTGAATAAGCAAAACAGATTTCAGACTTGGCGAAATTAACGCTAGTCTGAAATTTCAGACCACGATGCTCTCTTCGGAGCAGCAAAACAACATGAAGGAAAACCTGAACATGGCAAATAAGAGCATGGCATGGAGCTACTCAACAAGCTTATCAAAACACCCAAAATGACCTGGGGCCAAAAGGGTTCACAAAATACTCTACCGAGCACACGAACATCGATGAAACACAATCAGTTTTCAGACTTAGTGAAAACTGGGGCATGCTGAAATAATAACTCACGGTGGCATGTAAACGAGCTCGATGCTCTCACTACGGTGCAAGTCATGGCAAGGCAAGCATATATCCATAAAGAAGGCACAAAATGCTAGCTAGACATGGCAAGAACAATGGCATAGCATGCATGGATCACTAGCAATAACTCCGGCAAAATCGCAAGAGTATACGATCTGCCCAAAACAGCAACTATCCAAAAGTTGAGCTCGATTGAGTCAACCTAGGGTGCTCCAACATAACAAGTAAAGACATGGATGGATTAAGCACAACAAGCATAACAAATCACTCTTACTGATCATCCTCAAAAGAGGCACGGATCACTAGGAAACAAGCCGGACATATAGCATCGTGAACTAAAACGGCCCAGACTTAGTGAAATTCACTAAGTCCCTGAAATCGGTAATCTCAGGCAGGCCTCTTCGCAAGCTTGCACAAGAAAACACACACATCCTAAAAATACATGGAAGGCACCTCTGGAAAGAAGACAACATGCTTAACAATTCATCCCAAAGGGGCACAGGCATATCATGCACGGATTAAATATGGCAAAAATGACAAAAGTGCATGTTGGATTAACGGATCTGCAATTTAACTCAACATGCCTCCTTCCAACAGCATTTTGGGAAACAAGATGACCTCACATGCAAATGATGCAATGGAACGAAATGATGTACTCATCGGGACGAAGATTTTGACATATCATACGCCCAAAACGGAGCTACGGATGAGGAGATATGAGCGGTCAAAGTAGCAAGAAAAATTAGGGTTCGGGGATGAAAAAGTCAACCGAGAGTCTCCCAGATCTAGATCGGCGCGGATTCCGAGGCACGCCGGCACGCACTGTAGCCGCCGGAAACACTGTAGCCGCCGGAGCTCGAATAAGCGGCGGGGTCGCGCGGTCGCGGTGGATCCGGCCGGACCCGAGGCCGGTGAGAGGAGGGGGCGCTGGGGCGCGGTCACCGGCGCCGGGCGGCGAGGCGCTGCGGTGGAGCTCGCCGGCGAGGTGGCGGGTGGCGGCGCGGCCACCGGAGCCGGGGAAGAGAGGCGCGGGGCGGCTGGGCGGCGAGTGGCCCGATCGGGCGCGGGAGCGGGCCGGCGCTGGGCCTGCGGGCCCGCGTCGGTGGGAGGCGGCGGCGATGTGGACCGGGCGGCGCTGGCGAATCAGGAATGGACACGTGGCGGCGCGGGCGACCCGGACATGTCCGCCTCGCGCGGTCTCGTCCGGCGGCGGCGGGAGAGATGGATCTAGGGTTAGGGGTGGTGGAGACCCGAGATTTTGGAATGGGGTGTATTTATAGGAATAAGTGGAGCTAGGAGAGTCCAATTGAGGTGCGGTTTTCGCCCACACGATCGTGATCGAACGACCGAGACGATGGAGCTGAGTTTGGTGGGTTTTGGGCCAACATGGAGGGGTGTTGGGCTGCACACACACGAGGCCTTTTCGGTCCCTCGGTTAACCGTTGGAGTATCAAACGAAGTCCAAATGACCCGAAACTTGACAGGCGGTCTACCAGTAGTAAACCAAGGCCGCATGGCAAGTCTCGGACCAATCCGGAAATGTTTAATCCCCACACACGAAAGAAAGCTAGAAATGGCCACCGGAGGAGAACGAAGCACCGGAATGCAAAACTGACAACGGGGAAAATGCTCGGATGCATGAGATGAACATGTATGCGAATGCAATGCACGTGATGACATGATATGAGATGCACAAAAAACAAAACAACACACGGAGGCAAGGACCCGAACCCGAGAATTAAATATAACTTAATGCCGGAAACGGCAAGAGTCGGAGTACAATTGGGGAAGGTTACATGTGGGGCGTTACAGCACGGGTGGAAAGAAGGTGGCCACCGGGGGCGTGAATCATGGAGATCGTAGGTTTTGCTCTTGTTGCTCAACATGTTGGTCAATTCATTGAATACCACTCAATGTTGTAACTTGATAATCATGTTATTGCATAGCCCGCACGCGCTGCCGTATCTATCTATCTACTACTTCTATAAAAGCACAAAGTGCGGAGATCCAAAACAATCACATCCATCCATACATGAGATCCTACAACCCATAATGCTCAGATCTTTAATGTTAATTGCAATTAGCGCTCTCCTCAATCGCAGCCTTTGCACCAGCTTTCCCATAATGCCATGAAAATAATCTAATTTTGCTCATGCTTTTCTTTGTATCTCTAATTAGCGCTCTCCCATAATGCCATGAAAATAATCTAATTTTGCTCATGCTTTTCTTTGTATTTCTACTTCCATCAACTGTTCTGTCCTTGTACTATTTTTTTGTTGTATACTACTACCGTGAGCTGGTATTTGGTACTATAGTGAGTTGTTGTGAAATCGCCCGATTTGTAGGCAGTCAAAATACCTTCAGTGTGCACACTAGTCAAACCATTTTTTAACCGAACTTGTACAAGCATCAGATCTAGGATATTTTGAGTCTTTTAGCAAACAAAAATTACATGGGAATAGTTTGATGTGTTGTTGTACCAATCCGAGTATGAGTTTTTGAATTTTGCGAGGTTCAGTACAGATTTTATTTTATTTCCCACCTCCTTCTGTATGGACGGTGTGTGTGTGGCATTTAAATAATGATTATGTGAAATTAATAAACATTGCGAGGCATGGATGATTTTGATCATTAATTAAAAAGTATGGTCAAGCTTGATCTTTTCGAATATGTAGTTGCCTAGCGCGACGGGCCGAGGAGATTGCGAATACGTGCCGCCTTTCCCCCAGCTTATAAATCTTACTACTGGTATTCGTCCACTACCACCTGATCTTTATCTGAATTTGAAAACTTGATGTAACATGTGTTCTTATTTTCTTTGCAACTCCCAAACTAGAACCCAAGGGCAAGTATTTTTTTTTGAATGAACGAAGAGGGAAACTATGTCTTAAAATATTCCATCGGGTTCATGGGAAGATTATAGAGATGTTCTCCCTCTGTTTTGTTTATTGGTTTACTTGCTTATAGTACATAGTTTATTTTCACCTGCTCGCTTATTTACCTGTATATTCGTTTTATCTGTTAATTTTGACTTATTTTATTCTCTTGGGTGCTATAGAAAAGGTATATCCGCAGAGCTTAAGAACAAACAATGTATTGAAAAGGGCCGAACAGTCAACCAGGTATGCTGTTGTATGCCTTGTGCCATATGGTTAACAAAGTAATTTATGCCATTTATTACCTTAATCCTATCATACGACAGTCTTATTTTCTGGTCATGGAACGAGAGATTGCACTGCTTATATAGGACATCTTGCAAGCCATTCAAAATTTTATTGACATGTTTTATAAATTGGTTATAGGTAGTTGCAATTTTCAGTGACGTATTCTAAAGATATTTGGATTGCACTCTTGCTGCTTATTGATTTTAAGTTTATAGTAATGTCCACCCATCATGTTAAATCAATTTCTCTGGTGCTAAATCAATCCCAAATAAATGTTACCAATGTGTACAAAACAATCTGATAATGTTCTTCTAAGTTTTTTTTGAATATGATTGTTATCCCCATTTGTAAACTGTTGACATTTCTGTCCTATTACACTGCCCTATTACATGTACAGCGGAAGACTTCTCTTTTTGATTGACTCTGGATCTAAAGAAGCATGTAGAGGAATCTTGTGGTCCACCTTGCAGCTACCAATGGGTTACCCGATTTTATCCATGTGCTGGACTTAATGATATTTGATGATTTGAACCTTGCACCGGCAGGGTTTCCACAACACTATGTATGATCTAAACAATGGTTGAAAATATTTATTGGAGCATTTGTTTCAAACAAAAAATGTTGTGTTGAAAGATATTTATAATATTTTAGTGTGTGATATATTTTAGATAGTACTATTTCAATATTGTGTGCTTGACTGTTATTGCAGTTAACAAAATATTTAAAAATTTAGCAAAAATGTACAATATCAAATGATATAACGTAGTTATTAGCATTTATAGTGGTTATTAAAATTAATATTTGTCATGCACGTTTACTAGTTGTACCAAACA
Source organism: Triticum monococcum (assembly GCA_034509565.1). Taxonomy (NCBI): domain Eukaryota; kingdom Viridiplantae; phylum Streptophyta; class Magnoliopsida; order Poales; family Poaceae; genus Triticum; species Triticum monococcum. Next base: position 619,072,632 of record CM067846.1, read on the forward strand.
GCGGAGGCCAAATCCTTCACATTGATGCATTGTTGGATGAAGCTCAAGGGGCATACCGTCTGGATGAATGCCGTCGTCTATGGATAGTGACTCAAATATGGTTGAATTTGGGATCGATGAATTTGAGTAACTTGTTGAACATCCGGTCATAACAAATATATTATTTATATTTACACTATTGTACTCGAATATTTGCATGCTATTTTGATGAATTGTGCTATTTATATAATTATTTTTAGTGCTTCGGACATAGCAAAAAAAGGCGACAATTTGAGGAATAGGGTTGAATGGCCGCCCCCCACTATCTGATGTCCGCGAACGCGTCCATGGACATTTCGTGTGTCCGATTTGATGATCTATATTGGAGTTTCCCTAACCTGTTATTACTTTCCACGCTGAATTTCCGATGCACAATGCCACCGGCCTCACCCTCTATGTAACTATGGATGCAAGAGAAGTCTAGCCTTGTATCTTGCCGCGGATTTCCATCCAGGTAACACCCGGGAGTTGAGCGACTTCTGATGCGATTTTGTAGGAAACCGTTTCCTACAGGCACTCTCATTTCTTTCACATAAAATTTCCTCACATGCCAACTCCTTGGAAAGCCTTGTTCATTTGAATCAATCAATTTTATGCTGCTTTCCTTCACATACTTTTACCCTCAAAAGGCTTGTGCTTCTTTTTGAATCCAAGTTTATCTTCTTCTAATCTTTATCATTCACAGACGGCCGAAAGAAGAAAACTAGATGCTCGCAAAGAAGAGTGAGTGACACGAGATTCTGTTACAAAGATCTTTCCTGCCTCTTTCTAAGAATGAAAGCTATCAACACCACCTGATCTTTCCAGAAAAAAGCAGTGCATGAGCTACAGATACGCAAGCGTTTAGCATATTCTCAGAAAAAAAAAGGCATCCAGATGTGAGTGAGAATGCATGGCATTTTGGCACCTTATATATCTCTCTGCAGATACACAAAAGAACCTTTTGTGCATTGCCGACAAGAGGAAGCATATGCAAAGCAGCCACAGGCCACAAGGATCTCAACATAACCAGATGCCAAGTAGCCACTAGACACAAGGATCTCACATAACCAGACGCAAAGCTGCTAAACCAAAGCGCCACCAACGTCTGAATCAATTGTCGTATAACAAACCAAATGTCTGTCACTCATGAGTCATCTGTACAAGAAGTTGTGTGCAGAATTAGCAGCAAAAGGAGAAGTGCTCAAAAACACACATTACAGAAGATATGCTTTTCCTTATTATTCATTTACTTTGACGCGGGCGAGTTGAATGAATCCTGGGAGCGCCTCGCTCAGCCAGACTTCTTACGTCTGATCTCGATGCCCTGCACGATGAGGCCGCTCTTCCACTTCCCGCTTTTGGTCTCCGTCAGGCTGATGGACACCTCGCCGCCGTCGCCCCCCTCGTTGAGGAACTCGCCCAGCTCCAGCTCCATCCACCCGTCGGCTCTTCTCTGAGGGAGCGCGACATTCTCTTCGTGAACTACGCGCCGGTTCGTCAGCGACCGATAGTACTCGTCAACGTCCTCCTCCTCCTCCTCGTACTCATCGTCGTCGCCCTCATCGTAATGCGTGTTCTCGTCCGCCTCGCCAGCTTGTAGGCAAACCTCGCGGGTTAAGCTGGTTGCTCCGGAACTGACCGATGCCTCCTGAGCAGGAAAATTCAGCCCATAGTAATAATCGGCCATCTTGAAGACCATGTAGGCGGCATAGGTTGTGTCTTGGGAGAGCATATTGCTATGTATCTTCCCGTGGATCTCGAACCAGCAAACATCCACGAGTTCAGCACCTTCGGAGAACCTGTCGCGAACATATGGTTACAACTTGTAAAGAAGACGATGATCAATGAATAACATGAGTTGAAGACAACCATCTAGTTGTAAAGAAGACAAAAACCAACCAACAACATGAGTTGAAGACAACCATCTAGTTGTAAAGAAGACCAAACCAATCAACAACATGAGTTGAAGACAACCATCTAGCATTGCAGAAAATTCCATAACTTATTCCGTAAGTGAGTTAGAATCAACTACCACACTTTTCATGACTATCTTTTTTACGTATCTCGGTGAATAATAACGACACAAAATACTCAAAAGAAGTCTACAGTGAACAAGGTACGCGGTAGAGTCGTATGTTTTCATGTACCGCAGCACGTACTCTGATCTCAGATTGAAACTGGCTGCGCCTTAACCTCTTTCAAATAATTGAAGATCATCAGAAACCGATTTCAAGTATTATTTTAAATTTTGCTAGTCAGGAGCCATGTCGAAATACCCATTCTGGGCTTTTATCCACAGGGTAGTTTAATCTACCATCCTACAACTTACACTGCTGTGGATTGCACCAATTAACCCCGAAATGAATTGCAATCGAGTTAGATCACAATGCAACAGCAAAATCAAATCAAATGCAATTGCAGCCAGTTAAGGATAAGATAACAGCATAGAAACAGTCAGATAAGAACAAGATAATATCACAGAAACATTCACAGCACAGAATACTCAAAGAACTCTAGTGTGAACCAGGAGTTACATCCTTTACACAAAGTGTGGTCTATGTGCTGCCTATAGTTCATATTTAAACAAATTTGAAAAGGCCCTTAGCCTTTGAAAGTAAGGAATATAAAACTAGCACCAAGTTCGCTTATGTGTGAAGTAACCAGGACTTTGGAATGTACAGCATTAGTCTGGTATCCAAATGAAAGTGACATCAACTTGGTCCCTTTCAAACAGTTTCAAGATCACACCAAAAACTGGTTTCAAGCACTGTGCTCGTTTTAAAACTTGCTAGCCAGGAACTATGCCGAAACCCCCTTCCTGGGTTTTGGTTCACACTTCACAGGACCATCCTATCAGTTACAGCGCGAATTAACATGGTCAAATTAAGAAAAGCTTCACCAGGCAGCAACATTCAGACACACAAGCTATATAAAAGTCTGTATGGATATGGAAGGGAAGAGCGAACGAACCTGGAGTCCTCGAGTGGGATCCAGGCCCAGTGCGTGTCCACCCACACGATGGACAGGTTCCTGGCGGACAGCATGTAGCACTTGGCGCCGGTCTCCCTGTCCAGCCACGCGCTCTGCGGGCGCGCGCACGACCACCAATTTTGATTAGAGATCGGCCGAGGAACCTAGCGGGATTGGGGTCAGCGTGCAGGTACGTACCACGAGCTTGTCCTGGAGGAGGGCGGGGCCGGCTGAGAGGCGGAGGAAGAGCTCCTTCTTGGACGAGGGCGGGGCGGGGGCGGCCAGCTCCCCGTCGGCGAGCGGCGGGAGGCCGCCGGGGGGCAGGAAGCGGGCCCAGACGTTGTCGGAGTCGGCCGCGGCGCGGAAGGCCGGGGACACCGCCGCGGCCCGGCAGGCGTCGCGCGGGGACGTGCGTGCCAGTGCCGCAGAGAGGAGCTCCTCCGGCAGGCGCGCGATCTCGCACGCGCCCTCCATTGGCTCCTCCGTCCGCCGGCCGGCCGGTGTCCTCTGGTCCGACATTCGTCGTCGGAGGAGGAGAGTGCGAGGAAGTTGCGACTGGTTTGCCACGGATTTGATTCTTTTGTGTGTTCGGGTGTGGGTGTGCAGAATGCGGCCGGAGGTTTAGCGAGGGAGCACGACGGAGCACGACGGAGCGGCGGGCTGAATGTGGATTAATATTTTGGGGCGAAGCAACAGACGGCAGGTGGGCGACGACGCGGACGACAGTTGGAGGGCCGGTTGCGGCGGCCTCGTGGGAGGCACTACGTGGTGAAGACTCTCTAGTCTCTTCGCATACGTGTGGTTTGTACACGAGACGAGAGAATATCATATGGAAATCAAATTTTTTAATAATAATAATAATAATACGAAAACCATGTTTGAAAGTTTTGAGGAAAACCTGAAAACAATATGTGATGTTAAGACTTACGAGGGTGGTGTTCTATTGCCATGCAAAATTCCAAATTCAAACACATAACTGTTTACGAGCTTCGAAAGAACAAATTCAGCCATGAATATTGGCGTTTACTGTCAGACACTAACCAATGATGATCTTGTTTTTTCATACCTCATTAGTGAAATATTGTTTAGAGCTGAGAATTTCATATGCTAATAGAACATCACACTTTCAACATTCGTTTTTTTTTTTATTTCTTGTGAAACTTCTTTTCTGAAATTTTAAACATCATTTCACGTGGTTTTCATTGGTTTCCGTCAAAACTTGGTTATCATGTGATATTCTCTTCAGCACCCACATCGCCGTCCGAGTCTCCGTTGTTATCAAATTTGTCAGCCAGCTCCAACCAACCGTCGGTCTATGCGAAGGGGTGGAATTCTAGTCGACTCATTACAGCTCATTACGATAACGCGTCAGCTCGGCTTGACTCGTCAACATAACGAGTTTACAGTCAAACTCGGCTCGACTCATCTAACTGGAGAGTAGCTCGTTTAACTCGTTATAGGCGCCAGTAGCAATATTTATGGAGTATTATGTATGGAATTAATCTACAACAACATATTTACAGACATATACATTTCTTCACAAATCACAACAATAAAAAATTTACACTAAAAGAACGCTTGGTAAACTTTATAAGTGACAAGAATATATAACAATATTGGTACTTATCTCACATCCCTTCTGATTAATGAGCTTAATGAGCTAAATGAGTAACTCGTTAGCTTGGCTCATTAAACTTGTTTTGTTAATGAGCTCAGATTAAAACTCGGCTCCACTCGTTAGTCATCAAAACTGAGTCGAGTCTAGTCACGAGCTACTCCTTTAGCTTGTGATTTTTGACTTAAAATTCCATCCCCACCTCTAGGCCACCAAGGAAGAACCACATCATGTTCAATAAGAAGAAAAACCGTACAACATAGGGGCAACTCCAACGGGGATCATCAAACCATCTTAAACATTTGAAACATTGTTTTGCTTGTGGAACCTCAAACGTCCGTGGACGCGTTCAGGTGTTCAAAATCCCGCAAACCGGTCACCAACTCGTGAAAGGTTTGCGGGGGTCCAAACCTCCGCCACGTAGGTCTCTGACACCCCATCGTGTGTGGATACCGACTCGAGTATGCTTGCACTTGGGATCGATGAATTTGAATAACTTGTTGAACATCCGACCATATCAAATATAATATTTATATTTTAAACTATTTTACTTTACTAGGCCGCTAGCGATCAAGCCGAAATGTCATTCCCTTGAAAAAAAAAACTATGAATAAAAAATTAAATACCAATACAACCCCTATGTATGTGTCCGTGGGCTGCTAAGTTGGCTGCCCAGTCAGCTCTGACTTAGTCAAAACCAGTTGACCGGCCAAAAACGGAGTCAAGGTTTGCCTTTTGAACTATGTGGTAAGTTCAGGGTTCAATGTGACTGATTTCAATGATGAGGATTGTAAATGGAACCTATTAGTTAACATGGTACGGACGCATGCGCTCATATATTAGCATATACACTCATCTTATGAACACACACGAACACCCTATTCCTATGAACACTTTCGAGAGACCGAGTCGACATATCATCTTGAGATTAACAAAGTCACCAAAGGCGATTCATAGTCGACGGGAACGTCTCCTCACATTGAACGCGCATAACCCGAATAAAATAAATTTGGAAATAAATGTGAGTACCATGACTTGAATCCTGATGGGCTGAAGATACCACTATTTTCTATTGATCCAACTACATGTTGGTTCCCAACAAAAAAAGACCATTGTATACCGAGTGCTAATCTGCCACCCTCTGAAGATAGGAGTACTCAAGAGTCAGTCCAAAAACGAGTCAAATTTCTACTAATGCCGATATTTGGTCATGTAGAAGCACTCGCTCTAAAGGTCGTTTAGACTGACATCGCCAATGGCGGGTACATCATCTGTATGCACACAAACAGAATCGCAGATGATTGTTTCCTCTGTCTTGCCGTACTGCGTATTACTCTTTCTATTTCTAAATATAAGTTTTTACAGAGATTTTATTATGGACCACATATGAACGTATATAGATGCGCTTTTGTGTAGATTCATTCATTTTGCTAATTATATAGTTTATAGTGAAATTTTTATAAAAACTTATATTTAGGAACGGATGGAGTAATTCTATGCAAAAGATCCGTTTAAAAAAAACCTGTACGAAAAGGGTAGAGCACTACTGTAGCTATTGTGCATAAAGAAGGTTGGATACAGTAAGAATCACAACGGGGCGGTGGCGCAGTTGGCTAGCGCGTAGGTCTCATAGCTAATGCGAGTGATCCTGAGGTCGAGAGTTCGAGCCTCTCTCGCCCCAAATTTTTTGTAGTTTTCTGTAACCTCTCTTTTCAGTTTAGTTGAATGAATTTATCTTCTTATAAAAATCTTCACGGCTGGCCAGAGGAAAAACAATCCTATTCCCGCAGAATCTCTCCTTTCTTTCACATAATTTTTCCTTACACACATTTTCTTAAATTCGCCGTTTCTCGCTGAAGCCCTCTCTCCTTTCCTCAACATAGTTTTTTCCTCAAAGGCTTGTGCTGCTTTTGGAAATCAAATTTTATCTTCTTCTAATCTTCACAGTCGGCCCAAGGAAGATGGTGACAGAAACATACTTATATGAAGAGATTCTGTATTACAAGGTCCTGACTCTTGCGAAATAATGAACTGTACCAACCTTCTCTTTCCTTATCTGTTCTAGAAAAGTAGTGCATGACCTTTCTAACATGCAATATCTATTCTTACAGATATGCAAGCATATATGAATGAAGATGTAGTTTTCTGTAACCTCTCTTTTCAGTTTAGTTGAATGAATTTATCTTCTTATAAAAATCTTCACGGCTGGCCAGAGGAAAAACAATCCTATTCCCGCAGAATCTCTCCTTTCTTTCACATAATTTTTCCTTACACACATTTTCTTAAATTCGCCGTTTCTCGCTGAAGCCCTCTCTCCTTTCCTCAACATAGTTTTTTCCTCAAAGGCTTGTGCTGCTTTTGGAAATCAAATTTTATCTTCTTCTAATCTTCACAGTCGGCCCAAGGAAGATGGTGACAGAAACATACTTATATGAAGAGATTCTGTATTACAAGGTCCTGACTCTTGCGAAATAATGAACTGTACCAACCTTCTCTTTCCTTATCTGTTCTAGAAAAGTAGTGCATGACCTTTCTAACATGCAATATCTATTCTTACAGATATGCAAGCATATATGAGTGAAGATGTAGTTTTCTGTAACCTCTCTTTTCAGTTTAGTTGAATGAATTTATCTTCTTATAAAAATCTTCACGGCTGGCCAGAGGAAAAACAATCCTATTCCCGCAGAATCTCTCCTTTCTTTCACATAATTTTTCCTTACACACATTTTCTTAAATTCGCCGTTTCTCGCTGAAGCCCTCTCTCCTTTCCTCAACATAGTTTTTTCCTCAAAGGCTTGTGCTGCTTTTGGAAATCAAATTTTATCTTCTTCTAATCTTCACAGTCGGCCCAAGGAAGATGGTGACAGAAACATACTTATATGAAGAGATTCTGTATTACAAGGTCCTGACTCTTGTGAAATAATGAACTGTACCAACCTTCTCTTTCCTTATCTGTTCTAGAAAAGTAGTGCATGACCTTTCTAACATGCAATATCTATTCTTACAGATATGCAAGCATATATGAGTGAAGATGTAAGCGAAAATGTATGGCATTTTGACGTCTTAACTACCTTTGTACTCTCTCCGTCATAGTTTAGAAGGCACGGTTAAATTTGCGTGCGTTTCTACAATAGACAAGGTTTATGGCGCATTGCATTTATTTTTAGTAGCTAATTAGTACTCCGATATACTATTTCGGACGAGGCTCCTTTGACGTACTGCAGGGAGCAGTTGGGCCACTGACGTGTGGGCCCAGAAGCAGGTTGGCCCACCTATCAATGAGCCAACTGCACCCTGCAGTACGTCAGGGGAGCTGAGTCCACTATTTCTATATGCATGCGTAGCGTGAATGCTATTTTTTAGCCCATCTCACAACCAATAGATAACCACCTAGGTCCCAGAGAATTTCCAAGCGCGCCTTCTAAACCGTGACGGAGGAAGTAGATACAAAAGAGCCATGCATTTTCACTTACATCTTCAACTAAACTTTGTAGATACGCCAACAAGCCACAAGGATCTCACGTAACCAGATGCCAAGGAGACACTAGACAGAAGGATCTCACATAACCATACGCAAATATGCCTAACCAAAGCCTACAAACGGCATGCGTCATCTAGCAAACCGAACACCCCTAACTCATCAGTCATCTGGGTATCACGGTCTATACAGATATGCTTTAGCAGCAAAAGGAGAGGCGTTCAAAACCTCACACTACAGAAGATATGCTTTCCTTGTTCATTTACTCTGACCTGGGTGAGTCGAATCCTAGGAGCGCCTCGCTCAACCTGATTTCTTATGTCTGATCTCAATGCCCTGCACGATGAGGCCCCGCTTCCAGTTTTCACCTTTGGTCTCCGTCAGGCTGAAGGACACCTCGCCGTCGCCGACCGCCTCGTCGACCCAAATGATGAGGTTAAACTTATTGAAAGGTACAAAGTTAGAGTGGGAGTAAATTCTCAATTGAAGAGTATGCCTATCACCTCGGAATTGCATTGAAAAGTGTACAAGAATAAAGTTAAGGAATTGAAAGACAAGTCACATGAATTGTTTGACACAAAGGTTGAAATTCCTCGGCTACAAATCGACTTGAACCGAAATTTCTCCTCCCCAATGCATGATGGTACAGTCAAGGTGTATGTCCCCAATTCTTCTAGCCAACCACCAAGTAGCCAACCAAATGAAGTAGGGATGAATGCTAGAGCCATAGTAATTCAAGAGGAAGAGATTGATGCTATTGCTCATGGTGATGATCGATCATGCTATTGCTCATGATGACGCTCACGCTATTTCTCATGGTGATGCTTATGCGGAAGATGGAGAGATTCATTATCATGCCATCGGTAACTTGAATGTCATTGTCTTCCAACAAGACATGGATCGTAGCCTCCCCTATAGCCGTATGTATAGGTATGGCTTGGATGACGAGGCTCCGGAGGAAGAATTGGACGAGGATGGATTCACGGAGCAAGAAAATCAAATCTTCACGAAGGTGACTGGCAAGGAAAGTGGTGTCCTATTGTTTCATGATCTTAGTCTTGCCGACATGGTCATTGTTCATGGTGGCATGAGATTGGGTTTGATTAAACCAACACCGTGCTCGAAAGTCGGCGATCCAAGGCCAAAGAATGAGGACAAGTATGCTTATTTGAAAAAAGGCGTCAAGTTTTGATGCTTGCAAGAGTTCAATATGTGGTTGAGAGACTATGCTATTCAAAACAACAGGCCATTTGCTGTTGGTCATTCGATCCAAAATGTGCCCTTTTTATGGTTTTGATTTGATGGGCAGCTATCGATAGCTCAGTTTGTTCCGTTTTGATCATATTTTTTTTTGAAAAGGAGATTAAATCCCTCGGCCTCTGCATCAATCGATGCATAAGATCATCTTTATTTATTATTGAACATAGGTCTAACAAGAACATACATCAAGCCACCCAAAGCCATCACTCACACCTACAAAAATCGATAATATGAAGTGCTCTCACTCTCATATCTAAAACCGGTGTCGTCGCCGATCCATCCACATAACGCATCGGAACAAATAGCCGGTATAGCAGACCTAAAGCGTACATCACATGCACACGTTTTAGAAGTCGCCATCATCATCGGACTGCTGGCCCATCTTCAGGAGAGAGATCCGGATCATCCTTGTCAGTTCGTCCATCCGTCGACGCCACCACGACACCCAACGGCGCCAGCGCCCTGCACTCGTCCATCCAGACGCGAAAATTCTGGAGGATCTTTCGTGCGTAGCACCTGCCAGCTTGGCATGACTTGACATCTCCGCCGAAGCTTCGTGCAAGACAAAGCCGCTCCACCTCCTGTCTCTGTCTTTCAGCGTTGCTTCACCAACGATGCTCCCAAGGAAGAAACGACACCACAGTACCGTCATCGTCCGATCTGGAAGACCGGATCCTAGGGTTTCCCCCGAAGCAGCACAAGTGGGTCGACAAAAGTTACACGATGATGCCTTCATCAAGGTAACGACGCAGAACACCGCCATCACCTGCCAACGGCTCGGTTTTCACCGGCAACTCTATCTTCCCGACTCGCAGCCGGGATTAGATGACGGATGTTGAGATCCGGCCATCCAGCCTCAGGCCGACCACCTTCGACGAAGGAGATGGCCACCATCGTCGCTGCACCGGCCAGATCAGATCTGACCAGAGGCGCCGCCGAATAGTCCACCAAGCCCTCCACGCCGACGCCGCCGATCCGACGCCCGATGGCGCGCCGCCGCCGACCGCAGCCACCACCCTTCACGGTACAGTAATGTGTCGCACCTGCAGCTGCCGCCGCCCAAGGCAGGGCCGGCTACCACGCTGCCGCCTGCCGCAACCATCGCCGCCGCGACGCATAGATTGAATTGACCGTACCACCACACGTTTAGGGGCACCGCACCACCCCTAAGACGGGGGAGAGAGGGAGTCCCCCGCCACCGGCGGCGGTGGAGGGAGAGGAAGAGGGAGACCGCGGCCCCGGCGGCTAGGGTTTGGGCGCCGCCCGAGTCGCCCGAGCAGGGGCGACGCGGGTGTTTCTTTATTGCTTGATCTAGTGCACGCTCATTTCTGTCTTGATCATGCGTCGTCATTTTCCTGTCTATGTCGCTGGTAGTTGTAAGAACACAATATGTGGTTTCTCATAATAGAAATCGTAGAGGAATCTCTCTTTATTAAAAAGGAAAAAAAAGAAGACCATTGTATAACGAGTACTAATGCTGAACTGCCACCCCCTGAAGATACTCAAGATTGTGTCCAAAACCAGAGTCAAATATCTACTAATGCCGGTGTTTGGTCATGCAGAAGCACTGGTCCCAAAGGTCGTTTATACCCTGACATCGCCACCGGTGGGTACATATATCATCTGTATGCACACAAACAAAACCACAAATGACTGTTGCTCCATCTTGCCATGCTGCTGCTTATTACTGTTGTTCTCTGAAACCAACAAACCTGTGTGAAAATATGCATACTCAGCGAATATAAAGGAGGTAGGGCATGCCGAGAGAACAACGAAGGGGCGGTGGCGCAGTTGGCTAGCGCGTAGGTCTCATAGCTAAAACATGCGAGTGATCCTGAGGTCGAGAGTTCGAGCCTCTCTCGCCCCATTGTTTTTTCCTTTTCCTATTCCTGCAGAAACTCTCCTTTCTTTTGCATAATTTCCCCTCGCGCATTTTCTCGCCGAAACTCTCTTCTTTCCTTGACATAGTTTTTCCTCAAAGGCCAGAGGAAAAAATAATCCTATTGCTGCAGAAACTCTCCTTTCTTTCACATAATTTTTCCTAGCGCATTTTTCTCGCTGAAACTCTCTTCTTTCCTTGACATAGTTTCTCCTCAAAGGCTTGTGCTGCTTTTTGAATCCAATTTGATCTTCTTCTAGTCTTCACAGTCGGCCCAAGGAAATTGAAAACTAAATGCTCGCAGCCAGGGCAAATAAGATAGTGACAGAAACATATATGAAGAGATTCTGCAGAATCCTGCGCGAAAACAACCTTTTGTTCATTGCCGAAAAGCCACGAGGATCTCACATAACCAGATGCCAAGGAGCCACTAGACACAAGGATCTCACATAGCCAGACGCAAATCTGCTTAACCCGTAACTCATCAGTCATAGTAGGTAGCATAGTCTGTACACATAGTATGCTTTAGCAGCAAAAGGAGAAGTGTTCAAAACCACACACTACAGATGATATGTTTTCCCTTATTCATTTACATCGGACCCGGGCGAGTCGAATCCCAGGGGCTCCTCACTCAGCCCGATTTCTTCCGTCTGATCTCGATGCCCTGCACGATGAGGCCGCTCTTCCAGTTCCCGCCTTTCGTCTCCACCAGGCTGATGGACACCTCGCCGTCGTCGACCCCCTCGTTGAGGAACTCGCCCAGCTCCAGCTCCATCCACCCGTCGGCCCTTTGCTGTGGGAGCGTGACATTCTCTTCGTGGGATACTACGCGGCGGTTCCTTCTCCTGAGTCTTAGCCGCGGAAAGGGAACCATCGGCCGGTAGTTCTCGGGCACCCCACCCTCGCCGTCGTCGTCATCATTACCTTGGAGGCAAACCTTGCGGGTTGAGTTGGTTGCTCCGGCGCTGATCGATGCCTCCTGGACTGGAAAATCCAGCCCATAGAAATTATCGGTCGTCTTGAAGACCATGTAGGCGGCATAGGTCGTGTACTGGGAGAGCATGCTGCTATGTATCTTCCCGCGGATCTCGAACCAGCAAACATGCATGAGTTGAGCACCTTCGGAGAACCTGTCGCAAACATAGGGTCAGGATTTGTAACAAAGGCAAAAACCAATCAACAGCGTAAGTTGCAGAAAACGATCTAGCATTGCAGCAAGATTTTATAACTTGGTATTAACAACATATTGCCTAATGTAAACAAGTTGGATCATAGAAATCGTATTGTTTATGCAAAGTGTCATCTATGTGCTGTGCATAGTTCAGAAAGAACAAAGTTGTAAAGGGCATGCCCTTTGCTCTTGACAGCGTGGAAGATAAAAGTAGCACTCAGTTCTGCTTGTGTGTAAAGGAACAAGGAAACTGACTTCAACTTAACCACTTCCAAACAGTTTCGAGATCTTCAACAACTGATTTGAACTATGTTCTTATCATAAATTTTGCTAGTCAGAACCATGCAGAAATCCCTATTCTGAGTTTTTGGCTCACGGCAAAGGTAGTTTGATCTACCATCCTATATAACCTCGTCAAATTAATTGCAATCAAGCGCGTGAGACCGCAAAGCAACAGCACAATCAAATCAAATGCAGTTGCAGTTAGATGAGCAGCAACATTCAGAAACATTCAGGAACACAGGCTAGAAACAATTCGGACAGTCTGCACCGGAATAGGAGATAGCGACGAACGAACCTGGAGTCCTCGAGCGGGATCCAGGTCCAGTACTGCGGCGTGTCGCCCCACACGATGAAGAGGTTCCTGGCGGACAGCATGTAGCACTTGGCGCCGGTCTCCCTGTCCAGCCACATACTCTGCGTCCACACGACCATCAATTGATTAGAGATCGGCCGAATCTGTTGGGGGAATTAGGAATCAGCGTGCAGTACAGGCACGTACCACGAGCCTGTCCTGGAGGAGGGCGGGGCCGGCGGAGAGGCGGAGGAAGAGCTCCTTCTTGGAGGAGGGCGGGGCGGGGCCGGCCAGCTCCCCGTCGGCGAGCGGCGGGAGGCCGCCGGGGGGCAGGAAGCGGGCCCAGACGGCGTCGGAGTCGGCCGCGTCGCGGAAGGCCGGGGACACCGCCGCGGCCCGGCAGGCGTCGCGCGGGGACGTGCGGGCCAGCGCCGCCGAGACGAGCTCCTCCGGCAGGCGCGCGATCTCGCAGGCCTCCTCCATCGATCGGTTCCGCTGCTTGTGATTCGAGATTCGTCGGAGGAGGAGGAGAGTGCGAGAGAGTTGCAATTGGTTTGGCTGTGTGGGGATGGGGATGGGGATCTATAGGTTGTGGCCGTGTAGAAGGCAGCCAGAGGCTTAACGACCAAGCAGCGGTTTGATTTTGTGGATTGATTAATTTGGGACCAAGCAACAGATGGCAGGTAGGAGGACACCGGGCGGCTAGTGGAAAATAGTGCTACCAAGCCTCAGATGCTATCGTGATACGGATTTCTAAGCCGTCGGATCTCAAACGAAACGGCATCGTGGAGTTATGGATCAGCTGAACCTATACACAATTTTTAAATTTTTAAGGGGCTTTTATGCAAAAAGTTATAGACTTCTTAGGACCATTGGATCTCAGATTCAACTGCTGCCCAAGAGTTCATATCATCGTAGCACTGGTGTTCTTCTGGCCGGTTGTGCTGGCCTCATGGGAGGCACTATGTGGTGTCCCGGGTTTCACTGAGTCCCACTTGGCAGGCTTTACTTTTGAAAAAAAAATCAGGGCTTAGATTTTCATTTCAAATCTACTTCCTTTCTTTGGAATTACATTTTTTTGCAGGAAAAAAGGTTTTTATTCCAGAATTACAGAGTTACTATCAAGAGGCAAGATTTCCTCGATACATGGGGCCTTCTCTGTAGCCATACAACTGTGCTACATTCAGTACAGTTATGTCTTGTCAAACAATCTATTACTCTATTTTAATCACGATATAGCTTTTATGAAATTAAACAGAAGAGTTTTAAGCTCCAAAGCTAGATGACCATAAACCAAAATGATCGAGATAATCATCACCGAGAATCGAAAGAGCCATCGACGAATAGGAAGATCTGTATATTGTATTGCAGGCATCATGCCTTGCATCAACGCATGTTAGATTCGTTTAGAATTACTTGATGCTTAATAATATTTTATTACTTTGAAAACTTTGTGAAAATAAACAAAGATGTACAATTAACATGATAATTGTGTTTAGTATCACAATTTACAAAAACCAATTTGATCCACGGATCTTAAGAAAGGCAAACTCATTGTGAATAATTGCAGTGCAGCAAGATACGAATGTCTGTTTTGATGGTATCTTTCTTATGACACGATGCCTTTCTTTGTTCTAGTCTTGATGCTCCGCACAATGACACCTCTGTTCGCACTAGTAAGGATACACGCTTAACAACGCATGTCTGAACCAATATTACAACCTTATGTGAGAATTTACATGCATTGTCCAAGTTTCATAATACACCACACAGTTATTATGGAATGGAGGGAGTATAATTTAAATGAGTTTCAAGAATTTCATAGTTTAACTATAATATTATGCATTTCTCAATGTAGCAAAATCATAGAAGGTGCAATGCATGTCCAGACAATTATAGATTATGTTTGCAGGTGCAAGGGAAATTAGTGTACACAGTAAGTAAAGATAAATATCACCACTAGGAAAAGGGCTATAGATGGAATTGACACTAATGGCGCACCAGACATGTGGTGCGTCATTACTATATACTAATGGCGCACCATGTGTTGGTGCGCCATTAGTGTGCAAATACTAATGACGCACCACATCCACGGTGCGTCATTAGTAAAAATTTTTAAAAAAAAAATCATCAAAACTACTAATGGCGCGCCGTGGAAGTGGTGCGCCATTATTAGTTGAACTATTAATGGTGCACCGTGGGAGTGGTGCGTCATTACTCTAGTTGAACTAGTAATGGCGCGCCACCCCCATGATGCGCCATTAGTAACTTGGCCACCACTTCCACCGAATGCACCCCCCCCTCCCGGACCGCCTTTTCAGTTTTTAAAAAAATAAACAAAAATGATGGAAATGTCAAAAAAATAAAAGAAAATAAGTTTCCCATGTGATATGTGGTCTAGTTGTTGTGAAAATTTACAAATATGAATTTCGACTTTATTTACAAAATCTCTCGAGAATTTGTAAAATGGGCATAACTTTTGCGTACGAACTCGGATGAAAAAGTTTTTTATATGAAAAATCATCTACTCGAAAAGTTACATCCGAATTTAACGGGGGTACCCCGTTAAACATTTTCAAAATCCTCACAAACCTAACCGAAAAAAGATACGGGGCTTTTAAGATCTGGAGAGGCAAAAAAATTCAAAAAAAATCAAACTTACTAATGGCGCACCTACCCATGGTGCACCATTACTATCTTCCCGCCTTCAAAATTCAAAATAAGTCAAAAAAATAAAAATAAAAAGTTACTAATGGCGCACCTGCCCATGGTGCGCCATTAGTATCTTCCCGCCTTTAAAATTCAAAATAAATAAAAAAAATAAAAAAAAGTTAATAATGGCGCACCTGCCCGCGGTGCGCCATTACTATGCCATATATATGGCTGGGCGTGGTCCTCTCCTCCTTCATTTTTCTCCTCCACTCCACCTCTCCTCCACTCCATCTCCTCCTCTCCTCCACTCCATCGTCCCTTCTCTCCTCCACCATACTACCCTCCTCCTCTCCGGCGACCTCCTCCTCCTCCTCTCCGGTGACGTCCTCCTCCTCCTCTCCGGTGACCTCCTCCTCCCTCCTCTCCTCCCCTCCCCTCCCCTCACGGTTTCTTCTCCCTCCTCTCCGGTGAGCTCCTCCTCCCTCCTCTCCTCCCATCCCCTCATGGTTTCTCCTTCCTCCTCTTCGATGCTCCGGTGAACTCCTCTCCGGCGACCTCCTCCTCCTCCTCCTCCTCTCCGGCGAACTTCTCCTCCTCCTCTCCGGCGATGTAGGTGAGCGCCTCTCCGGTGACCTCCTCCTCCTCCTCCTCTCCGGCGAACTCCTCTCCGGCAAAAGAACACGGCAAAAGAACGTACAAGATTCAAAAACAGAAACAAAATTTGAAATAATATCGTGCCAAAAAAGGAGGAAAAATAGGCAAAAAATCACGATCCAGATCCAAATTCAAAATTCAAAAATAGCAATGGCGCACGGTGGGGGTTAGACGGTGCGCCACTCCTATTTTCCCGCCTTCAAAATTCAAAAATACTAATGGCGCACCAGTGACCTATACTAATGGCGCACCGTGGCCTATACTAATGGCGCACCAGTGGTGCGCCATTAGTAAAAAATACTAGTGGCCTGATACTAATGGCGCACCAGTGATGCGCCATTAGTAGGCAAAACTGGTGCGCCATTAGTAGCCCTTTTCCTAGTAATGTATATAGCATTGCAAAACATATGGTGTATGTCCTCAACGCTTTTCTGACTCTTAACATGGTATCGAAGATACAAACATAACAGTTCACAAGTACCTTCTGCATATCTGGAATACAAAACGAGGTTTGGCTTGATGGTTAGACATGAGTCATACATCCTATCTTCTATGCTTTTTTCTAAGCAAATGCCATCATGGCTTGCTTTATTTATCAAAGAATATTTACATCATCATCAATGGAATAATCATACTACGTAGATCATCAATCCCAACACTACGTTGAGGAGTTAAATGCATAAAACCAACACAATAGTGTCATGGCTAGTAGAAAACCATCACAATAGGAATCGTGACGAAACACACCATTATAGGACCCTAATATCCAACGTACGTCAGCTCTAGGAGGACCCCCGTGAATGATTTGTTTGCCCCAGGATGGTCCATCGAGCGAAACCTTTTGATCGTTGAAAACGTCGCTTGTATAGGTTTGATCAATGACTAGTTGATCGATTCAGGTCTTAAAAAGCTGTCCAAATCCCATCCCATTCACCCAAAAAAGTGCCACGCGGTTCTTGTGCTGCCCATAGGCCCAATTATCTTCTTTTTTTTAGAAAAAATGACAACAATAGAAAAGGACTCTAATTGCCATGATCAGAATTATGATTGTCATGCTAAACTTTTAAAACTATCATGGTTAAAAAAGGAAAAAAAATGCAATGGCATTAAAAATTAAAATGCCATCCTCTAAATAATAAAATATGTCATCCTCTTAATAATAAAAATACCATGTTATTGAATATTAAAATGACATGCTCTTAAAAATTAAAACTGCCAAGTTAATGATAAATACAAATGCCATACTCTTAAGAATAAACAAACATCCACTTAATAATAAAAATGCCATGTTGTTGATTACGAAACCGACATCCTCTTAAAAATAAAAATACCATGTTATTAACTATTAAAAATGCCATGCTCTTAATAATAAACTACTGTCTTATTAATAATAAAATGACATGTTTTTAGTAAAAAAACTGCCATCCTATTATTAAAATGCCATGCTCTTAATACATAAAAACCGACATGGTACCAATAACAAAATGCCATGCTCTTAAAAAATAAAACTATAATAAAAGAAGGACCTATGAACTGTCATGCTACCTATAATAAAAAATGTGCATGACAAGTTTTGAAAAACATCCTCTCTGAAAAGTAGGGATTTTTGTTCTATCAAAAATAAAATAAAAAACAGATTATTTTTTGCAAATGAAAGAATAATTTTAAAAATAGTTCACCAAAATACATAAAGGAGATTTGAGCACAGCTATTAAAGAAACCTAGCTTTAGCCCAGTAGTGAGCGTGCTTGGTACTCAAGCACTCTCTCTGTAAACTAATATAAGAGCGTTTAGATCACTATATTAGTAATTTAAACAGTCTTATATTAGTTTACGGAGGAAATACTTCTTTGGAGGTCATGAGTTTGACTCCCTCAGCCTCACACCGCTCGTCATTTATTTGAAAAATAATAAAGAGAGGGAAGTTTGCTAGATCCTTTCACAGCAAAGCACTCCAGAGAGTTGACGTGACGTTGGCCTTGCGTCAAGATCCGTGTGGCGACCTGCAAGATGTTCGCTAGGGTTGGCCTCCTGGCAAACGTTAGTCAATTAGCATTTCCAGGCAAGAAACTACCCATGACACACGCTGAAACAGGAAAACAAATCCCAGTATTTAGGGCATGTGCAATGGTCTAGACAACATCTGTCTGCAATACTTGTGCATGTAATCTGCAGATGGCACCACAGACACCTCCTACAATAGAGCGACTGTTTTGCTGTCTATAGAAAGTGAAACTGCCGTCCGTGTTGCTTGTTCGCCTCTGTGCAAATTCTTCTTCCTCCTTCCAGTACTTGTATCCTCTCTATCCTCCAGTAGATAAAATTCTGAATCTTAACAATTACCTTTTCCAATTCTTCCTAAGGTCATGCTGCCAATTCTCCAGCCATGAATTATTTTCCTTTCGTGGTGCTCTCACGATTGAAACACATCCACTTTGAAATTAACGTCAATGTACATTAACTATGTGTACACTGATATGCTTTAGCAGCAAAAGGAGAAGTGTTCAAGAACACACACTACAGACGATATGCTTTCCTTGTTCATTTACTTTGACCCGGGCAAGTTTAATCCTACTAGGAGCTCCTCACTCAGCCTGATTTCTTACGTCTGATCTCAATGCCCTGCACGATGAGGCCGCTCTTCCAGTTCCCACCTTTGGCCTCCGTCAGGCTGATGGACACCTCGCCGTCGTCACCCCCCTCGTTGAAGAACTCGCCCAGCTCCAGCTCCATCCATCCGTCGGTCCTTTGCTGAGGGAGTGCGACATTTTCTTTGTGTAGGCCATTCCTTCTCATGGACCAGTAGTTCTCGGACATCCCACAGTCATCGTAGTCGTCGTCGTCATCATCATCATCATCATTGTTATGTTGAAGGCAAACCTTGCGGGTTAAGTTTGTTGCTCCAATGCTGACCGATGCCTCCTGGACCGGAAAGGCCAGCCCATATAAATCATCAGTTTTCTTGAAGACCATGTAGGCGGCATCAGTGGCGGAGCCAGGAATTCTGACATGGGTATGCGAAGCTAAAAAAAATTTAGTGTGAAGCAACACTCTAAGAGATAAATGTTTACAATCATGAAAACTAAATTTTAATTTTTAAATTTGTTGCAACAAGATCTTCTATATTTTGTTCATATTGCAAGAATATAGCCAGAAACAAGATTGAACTCTACATAACCCCTTCTCAAAGCGACAAATGATAGCGCCAATACATGTAGATCAATCGATGAACTTATGGGATAAATATAATCCCCTATACTGAATTGGCAATTTCGTAAATTCAAATAACAAAACTCACAGCGCACAAAGCCGATTAGCCGAGGGATGATATGCACGCAGCTGTTAGCGGTTGATCGCTGCCTGCCGGACGAGTGCCGCCGCTGCCAAGGACGAGGGCAAGCGCGAGGCGAGGCGAGCACACACGATACTGCAATTCGACACGAGGATGCCGGATGCCCCATCGATCGTCGGCGATCTGGCGATCAGCAACGTACTGATGCGCTGATATCCTATTAGCGATGCAAACTGCCCAGACCTAGGCTGCTTTTTTTTTCTTTTTGGGGATTCCCAGACCTAGGCTGTTATCAGCTCTTTCTGGATGATTGCAGTACCCAACAGGCCAAGTCAAGGCCCAGTGTAGCCAGCGAGCCCAGGTAAGGAAGCGAGGCGATGGATCGCTTCTTTGCTGAATTTTCATGCGTGGTAAGTGTAAAATGATGGCCATGCTTGATATATATGCATATACGGGTATATATACTGAAAACAATTAGCAGAAAATGTTGGGTATGCGTTGCATACCCTTGCATTAGGCTAGCTCCGCCCCTGGGCGGCATAGGCTGTGTCCTGGGAAAGCATGTTGCTGTGTATCTTCCCACGGATCTCGAACCAACAAACATGCCTGAGTTGAGCACCTTCGGAGAACCTGTCCCAAACATAGGGTCAGAGTCTGTAACAAAGATTGCCGACTGTGAAAAAGGTACATTATACTAGCAATCACATTGTTTATGCAAAGTGTCATCTATGTGTTGTGCATAGTTCATGAAAAAACACAGTTGTAAAGGGATGCCCTTTGCTCTTGACAGCGTGGAAGATAAAAGTAGCACTTAGTTGTGCCACTTCCCAAGTGAAATTGACTTCAACGGAACCTGTTTCAAACAGTTTCGGGATCTTCAACAACTGATTTCAAGTATGTTCTTGTCATAAAATTTGCTAGTCAGAACCATACTGAAATCCCTATTCTGAGTTTTTGGCTCACGGCAAAGGTAGTTTGATCTACCATCCTATATAACCTCATCATATTAATTGCAATCAAACGAGTGAGACCACGAAGCAACAGCACAATCAGATCAAATGCAATTGCAACATTCAGGAACACAGGCTAGATATAATTTGGATAATCTACACCTCTGCACCAGAACAGGAGAGTGCGACGAACGAACCTGGAGTCTTGGAGTGGGATCCAGGTGCAGTACTCGGGCGTGTTCCCCCACACGATGAAGAGGTTCCTGGCGGACAGCATGTAGCATTTGGCGCCGGTCTCCCTGTCCAGCCACACGCTCTGCAGAGCGTGGCCGGAGGCTTAGCGACGAAGCACTCGAGAGTGAGCAGCGGCTTGATTCGGGATTAATTTGGGGCGAAGCAACAGATGGCAGGTAGGCGGGCAGGGGCAGGCGCAGGGGACAATCCAACGGTTCCAGAGTGGCCGGTTGTGGACTAGTGGTAAGTGGTAGCGACATCTTCAAATCGGATCCTCAAACCGTTCACATCTGTTTGGATCAAACGTATTTTGCCATCAAATATGCGTTCGTATTGACCCGTCGACCGATCCAGATGCGCTTTTTCATGTAAACTGAAACCAAAGTTGTAGAGGGGTTGGGGGAATCTGGGCAGCAGTCACGTAGGACTCCAACACCCTCGGCTCACTCAAATCCTTCTTCCGGTCTCATTCTCTTGCACTCCGCCCTTGCCCCCCCCCCCCCTCCCCTCCCTTACTTTGCATCCGTGACCTCCTCCACTGCCATCGACCGCCACCTGTGCATTGTCGGACGTCTGCAACCACCACCCACGCGCCCGTTCGCCTTGTAGTACGGCGCCGTCCACCCAGGATCCGTCTGCAGCCAGGTACCCTCCGCCCCACTGTCGACGACGTCTATGACGGTCACCATGCTTGGCAGGTGTTCATTCAAATGCCATTGAGCTAAATTTCAAGCTTTATATCGTTTTCTAGAATATGAAGGATGGCGGGGTACTCGAGCATGGAGGATGAGTTGTTGTGCGATACGTGGTTGACTGTATCCGCGAATCCCGTATATAGAAGCAGAAGGGGGCTCTTCTGGCAGAGCGTGCATGATTCAGTACACACATGAAAGTATATTGCGACCTACGACATGCTCATCATCCATGAATGCAATGTGAAGTCGTGATGCCATGATGTATCACAGGATGGAGGACAGACCATTTACGCACATACGCTGTTGGATGAAGTTTAAGGGGCGGTATGTGTAGGACGGCATGATCCGCTCATGAAAACTTGTTGAACATCCGGTTAATCTAATTGATTTTGAATTATTTTTCATTGAATTTGAAATATTATTGTACTAGACTTATTAGCACTGTTGAACATTTTTAGTGGAAGCACCCTTTGATTTTTTTACGGGTAAATACTTGCATTACTCATTCAACACCTATATTACAATCTACTTTGCAGTGTGCCCCAGTTGCATGTATGTAAATACATCCGAGGCCACCATCATGGTTGTGCCGATTCAATATCTACCTCGCTTGTTTAACACAACCTTTCCAAATGTTTTGGTCTAATCATTATGTCCCATGCCACCCAATTCGGTTTCCTTCTTCCTTACTTGCTGCTCCATCAAAATTACCGTATGATTTGATGTGATATTCTTACAGAGACTCCTTAATTAGTTGCTCTCGAAGGCCTTATCATGAGGTCGAGGGAGAAGCAATGCATAGGGTCGTTCAACTTTTCAGCCCACACGTACTCACGCACTTGTCCGCTTTCCACACGTTCGCAACCCACGCATCGGTCGCAGACTACCTCCATGTATGATAAACATGCTGGTCTGTGTGCTACCATCCCATCTCTCGTTAATTATATCCGAATTGTTGTTTCTCCGGCGACTGGAAATACTTACGGATGTGTCTAGGGCACATCTAGATATGCTCTAGTTATTGCACATCTAAGTGAGTGATCAAGCATAAAGAGGAAAAGAAAAAAGAAAAGAAAATATCCACACGAATCTCAACATAAGACCAATGACATAGGACTTAGATGTGCAATACTTATTGCACATCTAGATGTGCTTTAGCAAAACTGCATACTTATTTCTGACTCCCTAACAAGAACCACCCAATCTTTAAGAAATTCGTATAGGTATATAAGTAGTGAGGAATATAATAGAAACATCGAAGCATGTGATTAAACAGTACATCGGCGTGGCTTAAAGAAGTAGGAAGTCGTTCTTGCTTTCCGAGCTAATCATGCGATCTCTCTTAAGAGCCACAGCATATTGTTTTTCTCTACCAAACTTATGTTGTTTGCTCTTCTTGAAGGGTAGGTCACTCGTCTCATTGGTAGCGACATTGTTGAAGGAGGACTCCCGAAAGAGCGGGTTGCCATGGAGGTGCTTGATGAAAGCCTTGCCTAGGAACCGCTTTACAAAGTTGAGCTGTGCTAGCCGTGCCCACTTGGAGACCATGAGCACGCATCTCTGCCTCCATGTCGTCGGTATCAACTCCTCATATGAGCACCGCCCTCGTTTCATGATGGCGGCGATCTGCTGGAACATGACTCTAATTTGGCCGGTGATCTTCTTGTCATTCCCATGGGTGCCGCCTGCGAGGTCGGACACTTTGATCTCGAGCGTCTCCATGTCCTCAGGAGTGGCGTGCTGCATCAAGCTGAGCTCCGCACACACTGCGAGCGCCTCGCCAGAGGCCATCAGGAGGGCCGGGTCGTCGGTGTTAAGGAGCTCGGCGAGGTCGCGGAAGGGGATCGTTGCCTCTTTCCAGGCATATGGGTACGTCCTCAAGTCACCAAGTGTGGTGAGAAGCAATGCCCACGCGGACAAGGCGGTGACCAAGACTCTGGGGGCGGTCCTATTGTCAGCTCTGGAAAGCTTGATCACGCCCCAAATTGCCCTAATCGATGGCTCCACGTCCTCCGGCCGACGTGCGGCAGCAAAAGTGACAATGGCGAGACAGTTGAGAGCAGCTACCACCTTCGCGTCGTCGGACGGCGCTCGTAGCGTCTTCATGAGTGTGGGGAGCTGGAGCGTGCTTGTCAGGATTTCCTTGGAGCAGTCGGCGTTGTCGCCGACGGTGAGCGCGAGGAGGCCGATGGCGCGGTAAGCGAGCAAGGCCTCCCTTGCGGAACCCGTGTTGAGGGAGGCTCTACACCGGAAGAATATCGTGAGGCACCGGTAGTCGATCTTGTCCATCGGTATGAAGCCCTCGAGGAGGCCGACGAGCCCCTCCATGCCCGCCTCGCGCGTTGAGCGCCGCTTCTCGTGGAGGCTGTTGATGCATCTGTCCACTATGTCCAGCTTGTCTGTTCCATCATCTTCAAATTCTGCAAAAAATAAATAAATGCTAGCTTAATTAGGGTTTGCTATTTGGCAGATGAGAAATAACTTCGTTTAATTAGGTTACAACCACCAATCATATACTACTAAGAAAACGTCTTATATTTTGATTTGATATACAAAGGGAGTAGGACAAGAGATAGATAGGTACAGACAAAGAGGCCATGACACGCTCTCTAAAAAAGCAAAATACTACTCCTACTATGTACTACTTAACACTAATTATCTAAGATTTTGATGTTATTTTGGAACTGTTCGTGGTCATGCTGATTTTTAGATCAAAAAATACACCTCTGTGGTGTATTTTCTGTAGATTTTGATCCGATACGATGTAGTATTGAAGTCACATTGTCTATACATACATTATTGTAATGTTTGGCAACCACGGTGCAAAGGCGGTAGATTCGCCGGTGATAGAGAGAGATGAATTGGTGATGAATTACCGGTGCGGGTAGACAAGTCGGCTAGGCCACGAGCGGGCGCGCCATCGGGATCACGGGGGCAGCGGACGCGCGCCATCGGAGCCTGCAGCGGATCGATCGGAGCGCGCGCGTGGTGGATGCAGAACGAACGTGCAAGTTTATTGTCGAGTCGACGGGATGAGGAGATTACGATGGCGGAGCCGGAGCTGCACGAGCAGAAGAGAGAGGCACCCTCGTGTTCGGTCGTAACACGCGTTCACGGCAGAGACCAGAGAGGGAACGGAAAGGAGGCAGTAGAGCTGGGCCCGTTCGTGCCGGGTTCAGAGGACTCGATGGGCTGTCTGGTCCGTCTTTACAGCCCATCTGCAACGCTGTACGTACCCACACAAAAAATGCAACGCTGTACTCACTGCACGTTAGACAAGTTCTAAGATGAAAGATATCAGTCGTGCAGGCGGCCGTTGTGGCGTCCTTCGAGTGCTCCGTCGGCCCCTTCCTCCAGACCTACCTGGGGCTGCCGCTCTCCAGCGACAAGCTTACATTGAAGAACTTCGCCCTGATGATTGCCAAGGTCGACCGCTACCTTGCCGGGTGGCGGGCGAGGCCTCTGTCGCCCGCGGGCCGCCTGGTGCTCATCAACGCGGTCCTTGACTCGCTCCCCACATATGCCATGGCCGCCATGCGGCTGCCGCCTAAGGTCCTGCATAAGCTCGATGGCCTACGACACGCGTTCCTTTGGAATGTGGCGGATAGAGAGTCGGGCGCCCAGTGCCTGGTTGCATGGGACCAGGTCTACCGGTCGAAGGCGGAGGGCGGTCTCGGGGTACGAGCCCTAGGTGTGCAAAACGACCGCCTTCTCCTCAAACTGCTGCACCGCCTTCACTCCAACACGCCGTCGAGATGGGCCTCCTGGGTCTGGGGCCAACTGGCGGGGCGGTCCTTCCTTGGTGCCGGGCGCTCCCCCCTGGTGGGTGAGCTGTTGGGGAACGTAGTAATTTCAAAAAATTTCCTACGCACACGCAAGATCATGGTGATGCATAGCAACGAGGGGGAGAGTCTGATCTACGTACCCTTGTAGATTGCAACGGAAGCGTTGACACAACGTAGAGGAAGTAGTCGTACGTCTTCTTCCCGATCCGACCGATCCAAGCACCGTTACTCCGGCACCTCCGAGTTCTTAGCACACGTACAGCTCGATGACGATCCTCGGGCTCCGATCCAGCAAAGCGTCGAGGAAGAGTTCCGTCAGCACGACGGCGTGGTGACGATCTTGATGAACTACAGCAGCAGGGCTTCGCCTAAACTCCGCTACAGTATTATCAAGGAATATGGTGGCAGGGGGCACCGCACACGGCTAAGGAATAGATCACGTGGATCAACTTGTGTGTCTATGGGGTGCCCCCTGCCCCCGTATATAAAGGAGCAAGGGGAGGAGGCGGCCGGCCAAGGTGTGGCGCGCCAAGGGGAGTCCTACTCCCACCGGGAGTAGGACTCCTAGTTGGACTAGGAGAAAAGGGGGAGAATAGGAGGAAGAGAGGAAGGAAAGGGGGGGCGCCGGCCCCCTTCCCTTGTCCTATTCGGACTAGGAAGGGGAGGGGCGCGCGGCCACCTCTTGCCTCCTCTTCTCTTCTCCCTTAAGGCCCATGTTGGCCCAATAACCCCCCGGGGGGTTCCGGTAACCCCCTCGGTACTCCGGTAAAATGCCAATTTCACCCGGAACAATTCCAATGTCCAAATATAGGCTTTCAATATATCAATCTTTATGTCTCGACCATTTCGAGACTCCTCGTCATGTCCGTGATCACATCCGGGACTCCGAACTAACTTCGGTACATCAAAATGCATAAACTCATAATTACTGTCATCGTAACTTAAGCGTGCGGACCCTACGGTTCGAGAACAATGCAGACATGACCGAGACACGTCTCCGGTCAATAACCAATAGCGGGACCTGGATGCCCATATTGGCTCCTACATATTCTACGAAGATCTTTATCGGTCAGACCGCATAACAACATACGTTGTTCCCTTTGTCATCGGTATGTTACTTGCCCGAGATTCGATCGTCGGTATCCAATACCTAGTTCAATCTCGTTACTGGCAAGTCTCTTTACTCGTTCCGTAATACATCATCTAACAACTAACATATTAGTTGCAGTGCTTGCAAGGTTTATGTGATGTGCATTACCAAGAGGGCCCAGAGATACCTCTCCGACAATCGGAGTGACAAATCCTAATCTCGAAATACGCCAACCCAACATCTACCTTTGGAGCCACCTGTAATACTCCTTTATAATCACCCAGTTACGTTGTGACGTTTGGTAGTACCCAAAGTGTTCCTCCGGTAAACGGGAGCTGCATAATCTCATAGTCATAGGAACATGTATAAGTCATGAAGAAAGCAATAGCAACATACTAAACGATCGGGTGCTAAGCTAATGGAATGGGTCATGTCAATCAGATCATTCAACTAATGATGTGACCTCGTTAATCAAATAACAACTCTTTGTTCATGGTTAGAAAACATAACCATCTTTGATTAATGAGCTAGTCTAGTAGAGGCATACTAGTGACACTCTGTTTTGTCTATGTATTCACACATGTATTATGTTTCCGGTTAATACAATTCTAGCATGAATAATAAACACTTATCATGATTTAAGGAAATAAATAATAACTTTATTATTGCCTCTAGGGCATATTTCCTTCAGTCTCCCACTTGCACTAGAGTCAATAATCTAGATTACACAGTAATGATTCTAACACCCATGGAGCCTTGGTGCTGATCATGTTTTGCTCGTGGAAGAGGCTTAGTCAACGGGTCTGCAATATTCAGATCCGTATGTATCTTGCAAATCTCTATGTCTCCCACCTGGACTAGATCCCGGATGGAGTTGAAGCGTCTCTTGATGTGTTTGGTCCTTTTGTGAAATCTGGATTCCTTTGCCAAGGCAATTGCACCAGTATTGTCACAAAAGATTTTCATTGGACCTGATGCACTAGGTATGACACCTAGATCGGATATGAACTCCTTCATCCAGACTCCTTCGTTCGCTGCTTCCGAAGCAGCTGTGTACTCCGCTTCACATGTAGATCCCGCTACGACGCTTTGTTTAGAACTGCACCAACTGACAGCTCCACCGTTTAATGTAAACATGTATCCGGTTTGCGACTGAGAATCGTCCGGATCAGTGTCAAAGCTTGCATCAACGTAACCTCTTACGGTGAGCTCTTTGTCACCTCCATATACGAGAAACATATCCTTAGTCCTTTTCAGGTATTTCAGGATGTTCTTGATCACTGTCCAGTGATCCACTCCTGGATTACTTTGGTACCTCCCTGCTAAACTTATAGCAAGGCACACATCAGGTCTGGTACACAGCATTGCATACATGATAGAGCCTATGGCTGAAGCATAGGGAACATCTTTCATTTTCTCTCTATCTTCTGCAGTGGTCGGGCTTTGAGTCTTACTCAATCTCACACCTTGTAACACAGGCAAGAACCCTTTCTTTGCTTGATCCATTTTGAACTTCTTCAAAATCTTGTCAAGGTATGTGCTTTGTGAAAGTCCAATTAAGCGTCTTGATTTATCTCTATAGATCTTTATGCCCAAGGTCTTTCATTGAAAAACTTTTATTCAAGTATCCCTTTATGCTATCCAGAAATTCTATATCATTTCCAATCAGTAATATGTCATCCACATATAATATTAGAAATGCTACAGAGCTCCCACTCACTTTCTTGTAAATACAGGCTTCTCCAAAAGTCTGTATAAAACCAAATGCTTTGATCACACTATCAAAGCGTTTATTCCAACTCTGAGAGGCTTGCACCAGTCCATAAATGGATCGCTGGAGCTTGCACACTTTGTTAGCTCCCTTTGGATCGACAAAACCTTCTGGTTGCATCATATACAACTCTTCTTCCAGAAATCCATTCAGGAATGCAGTTTTGACATCCATCTGCCAAATTTCATAATCATAAAATGCGGCAATTGCTAACATGATTCGGACAGACTTAAGCATCGCTACGGGTGAGAACGTCTCATCGTAGTCAATCCCTTGAACTTATCGAAAACCTTTTGCGACAAGTCGAGCTTTGTAGACAGTAACATTACCATCAGCGTCAGTCTTCTTCTTAAAGATCCATTTATTCTCAATTGCTTGCCGATCATCGGGCAAGTCAACCAAAGTCCATACTTTGTTCTCATACATGGATCCCATCTCAGATTTCATGGCTTCAAGCCACTTTGCGGAATCTGGGCTCACCATCACTTCTTCATAGTTCGTAGGTTCATCATGATCTAGTAGCATGACCTCCAGAACAGGATTACCATACCACTCTGGTGCGGATCTCGCTCTGGTTGACCTACGAGGTTCAGTAGTATCTTGATCTAAAGTTTCATGATCATCATCATTAGCTTCCTCACTTATTGGTGTAGGTGTCTCAGAAACGGTTTTCTGTGATGTACTACTTTCCAATAAGGGAGCAGGTACAGTTACCTCTTCAAGTTCTACTTTCCTCCCACTCACTTCTTTCGAGAGAAACTCCTTCTCTAGAAAGTTTCCGAACTTAGCAACAAAAGTCTTGCCTTCGGATCTGTGATAGAAGGTGTATCCAATCGTTTCCTTTGGATATCCTATGAAGACACATTTCTCCGATTTGGGTTCGAGCTTATCAGGTTGGAGTTTTTTCACATAAGCATCGCAGCCCCAAACTTTAAGAAACGATAATTTTGGTTTCTTGCCAAACCATAGTTCATAAGGTGTCGTCTCAACGGATTTTGATGGTGCCCTGTTTAACGTGAATGCGGCCGTCTCTAGAGCGTATCCCCAAAACGATAGCGGTAAATCAGTAAGAGACATCATAGATCGCACCATATCTAGTAAAGTACGATTACGACGTTCGGACACACCATTACGTTGTGGTGTTCCGGGTGGCGTGAGTTGCGAAACTATTCCACAATTTTTCAAATGTACAACAAACTCGTAACTCAAATATTCTCCTACACGATCAGATCGTAGAAACTTTATTTTCTTGTTACGATGATTTTCAACTTCACTCTGAAATTCTTTGAACTTTTCAAATGTTTCAGACTTGTATTTCATTAAGTAGATATACCCATATCTGCTTAAGTCATCTGTGAAGGTGAGAAAATAACGATATCCGCCGCGAGCCTCAATATTCATCGGACCACATACATCGGTATGTATGATTTCCAATAAATCTGTTGCTCTCTCCATAGTACCGGAGAACGGTGTTTTAGTCATCTTGCCCATAAGGCACGGTTCGCAAGTACCAAGTGATTCATAATCAAGTGGTTTCAAAAGTCCATCAGTATGGAGTTTCTTCATGCGCTTTACACCGATATGACCTAAACGACAGTGCCACAAATAAGTTGCACTTTCATTATCAACTCTGCATCTTTTGGCTTCAACATTATGAATATGTGTATCACTACTATCGAGATTTATCAAAAATAGACCACTCTTCAAAGGTGCATGACCATAAAAGATATTACTCATATAAATAGAACAACCATTATTCTCTGATTTAAATGAATAACCGTCTCGCATTAAACAAGATCCAGATATAATGTTCATGCTCAACGCTGGCACCAAATAACAATTATTTAGGTCTAATATTAATTCCGAAGGTAGATGTAGAGGTAGCGTGCCGACCGCGATCACATCGACTTTGGAACCGTTTCCCACACGCATCGTCACCTCGTCCTTTGCTAGTGTCCGCTTATTCCGTAGTCCCTGTTTCGAGTTGCCAATATTAGCAACAGAACCAGTATCAAATACCCAGGTGCTACTGCGAGCTCTAGTAAGGTACACATCAATAACATGTATATCACATATACTTTGTTCACCTTGCCATCCTTCTTATCCGCCAAATACTTGGGGCAGTTCCGCTTCCAGTGACCAGTCTGCTTGCAGTTGAAGCACTCAGTTTTAGGCTTAGGTCCAGACTTGGGTTTCTTCTCTTGAGCAGCAACTTGCTTGCCACTCTTCTTGAAGTTCCCCTTCTTCTTCCCTTTGCCCTTTTTCTTGAAACTAGTGGTTTTGTTAACCATCAACACTTGATGCTCCTTCTTGATTTCTACTTCCGCAGCTTTCAGCATTGCGAAGAGCTCGGGAATAGTCTTGTTCATCCCTTGCATATTATAGTTCATCACGAAGCTCTTGTAGCTTGGTGGCAGTGATTGGAGAATTCTGTCAATGACGCAATCATCCGGAAGATTAACTCCCAATTGAATCAAGTGATTATTATACCCAGACATTTTGAGTATATGCTCACTGACAGAACTGTTCTCCTCCATCTTGCAGCTATAGAACTTATTGGAGACTTCATATCTCTCAATCCGGGCATTTGCTTGAAATATTAACTTCAACTCCTGGAATATCTCATATGCTCCATGACGTTCAAAACGTCGTTGAAGTCCCGATTCTAAGCCGTAAAGCATGGCACACTGAACTATCGAGTAGTCATCAGCTTTGCTCTACCAGACGTTCATAACATCTGGTGTTGCTCCAGCAGCAGGCCTGGCACCCAGCGGTGCTTCCAGGACGTAATTCTTCTGTGCAGCAATGAGGATAATCCTCAAGTTACGGACCCAGTCCGTGTAATTGCTACCATCATCTTTCAACTTTGCTTTCTCAAGGAACGCATTAAAATTTAACGGAACAACAGCACGAGCCATCTATCAACATAAACAAGCAAGATACTATCAGGTACTAAGTTCATGATAAGTTTAAGTTCAGTTAATCAAATTACTTAAGAACTCCCACTTAGATAGACATCCCTCTAATCCTCTAAGTGATCACGTGATCCAAATCAACTAAACCATAACCGATCATCACGTGAGATGGAGTAGTTTTCAATGGTGAACATCGTTATGTTGATCATATCTACTATATGATTCACGCTCGACCTTTCGGTCTCCGTGTTCCGAGGCCATATCTGTATATGCTTGGCTCGTCAAGTATAACCTGAGTATTCCGCGTGTGCAACTGTTTTGCACCCGTTGTATTTGGACGTAGAGCTTATCACACCCGATCATCACGTGGTGTCTGGGCACGACGAACTTTGGCAACGGTGCATACTCAGGGAGAACACTTCTTGATAATTTAGTGAGAGATCATCTTATAATGCTACCGTCAATCAAAGCAAGATAAGATGCATAAAAAGATAAACATCACATGCAATCAATATAAGTGATATGATATGTCCATTATCATCTTGTGCTTGTGATCTCCATCTCCGAAGCACCGTCATGATCACCATCGTCACCGGCGTGACACCTTGATCTCCATCGTAGCATCGTTGTCGTCTCACCAATCTTATGCTTCCACGACTATCACTACCGCTTAGTAATAAAGTAAAGCATTACATCGCGATTGCATTGCATACAATAAAGCGACAACCATATGGCTCCTGCCAGTTGCCGATAACTCGATTACAAAACATGATCATCTCATACAATAAAATTTAGCATCATGCCTTGACCATATCACATCACAACATGCCCTGCAAAAACAAGTTAGACGTCCTCTACTTTGTTGTTGCAAGTTTTACGTGGCTGCTACGGGCTTTAAGCAAGAACTCATCTTACCTACGCATCAAAACCACAACGATAGTTTGTCAAATAGACTCCGTTTTAACCTTCTCAAGGACCGGGCGTAGCCACACTCGGTTCAACTAAAGTTGGAGAGACAGTCGCCCGCAAGCCATCTATGTGCAAAGCACGTCGAGGGAACCGGTCTCGCGTAAGCGTACGCGTAAGGTTGGTCCGGGTCGTCTCGTCCAACAATACCGCCGAACCAAAGTATGACATGCTGGTAGGCAGTATGACTTCTATCGCCCACAACTCACTTGTGTTCTACTCGTGCAAATAACATCAAACCATAAAACCTAGGCTCGGATGCCACTGTTGGGGAACGTAGTAATTTCAAAAAATTTCCTACGCACACGCAAGATCATGGTGATGCATAGCAACGAGGGGGAGAGTCTGATCTACGTACCCTTGTAGATTGCAACGGAAGCGTTGACACAACGTAGAGGAAGTAGTCGTACGTCTTCTTCCCGATCCGACCGATCCAAGCACCGTTACTCCGGCACCTCCGAGTTCTTAGCACACGTACAGCTCGATGACGATCCTCGGGCTCCGATCCAGCAAAGCGTCGAGGAAGAGTTCCGTCAGCACGACGGCGTGGTGACGATCTTGATGAACTACAGCAGCAGGGCTTCGCCTAAACTCCGCTACAGTATTATCAAGGAATATGGTGGCAGGGGGCACCGCACACGGCTAAGGAATAGATCACGTGGATCAACTTGTGTGTCTATGGGGTGCCCCCTGCCCCCGTATATAAAGGAGCAAGGGGAGGAGGCGGCCGGCCAAGGTGTGGCGCGCCAAGGGGAGTCCTACTCCCACCGGGAGTAGGACTCCTAGTTGGACTAGGAGAAAAGGGGGAGAATAGGAGGAAGAGAGGAAGGAAAGGGGGGGCGCCGGCCCCCTTCCCTTGTCCTATTCGGACTAGGAAGGGGAGGGGCGCGCGGCCACCTCTTGCCTCCTCTTCTCTTCTCCCTTAAGGCCCATGTTGGCCCAATAACCCCCCGGGGGGTTCCGGTAACCCCCCCAGTACTCCGGTAAAATGCCGATTTCACTCGGAACAATTCCGATGTCCAAATATAGGCTTCCAATATATCAATCTTTATGTCTCGACCATTTCGAGACTCCTCGTCATGTCCGTGATCACATCCGGGACTCCGAACTAACTTCGGTACATCAAAATGCATAAACTCATAATTACTGTCATCGTAACAAGCGTGCGGACCCTACGGTTCGAGAACAATGCAGACATGACCGAGACACGTCTCCGGTCAATAACCAATAGCGGGACCTGGATGCCCATATTGGCTCCTACATATTCTACGAAGATCTTTATCGGTCAGACCGCATAACAACATACATTGTTCCCTTTGTCATCGGTATGTTACTTGCCCGAGATTCGATCGTCGGTATCCAATACCTAGTTCAATCTCGTTACTGGCAAGTCTCTTTACTCGTTCCGTAATACATCATCTAACAACTAACATATTAGTTGCAGTGCTTGCAAGGCTTATGTGATGTGCATTACCAAGAGGGCCCAAAGATACCTCTCCGACAATCGGAGTGACAAATCCTAATCTCGAAATACGCCAACCCAACATCTACCTTTGGAGCCACCTGTAATACTCCTTTATAATCACCCAGTTACGTTGTGACGTTTGGTAGTACCCAAAGTGTTCCTCCGGTAAACGGGAGCTGCATAATCTCATAGTCATAGGAACATGTATAAGTCATGAAGAAAGCAATAGCAACATACTAAACGATCGGGTGCTAAGCTAATGGAATGGGTCATGTCAATCAGATCATTCAACTAATGATGTGACCTCGTTAATCAAATAACAACTCTTTGTTCATGGTTAGAAAACATAACCATCTTTGATTAACGAGCTAGTCTAGTAGAGGCATACTAGTGACACTCTGTTTTGTCTATGTATTCACACATGTATTATGTTTCCGGTTAATACAATTCTAGCATGAATAATAAACACTTATCATGATTTAAGGAAATAAATAATAACTTTATTATTGCCTCTAGGGCATATTTCCTTCATGAGCACTGGTCGGCCCTCCTGCGGCTGCTCCCGGTGTACAGAGCTCTCACCAAGGTGGAGGCAGGGGATGGGCGCGCGACCTCCTTCTGGCATGACCACTGGCTCCCTTGCGGGCTTCTCCGGGCGGCCTTCCCCGCCTTGTTCACTCATGCCGCCTGCCCCGAGGTCACGGTCTGGGAGGCGCGCTGCTGCGGCGTTCGAGCGCTGCTGGTGCCCCGGCTCACCCCGCGGGCGGCCTGGGAACTTGAGGCGGTTCAACGGCTTGTGGAGGCATGCCCCCCTGTACGTGAGCCCGACGCCCGATCTGTCACGCTATGCGCGGGCCATGGCGGTGGGTTCTCTTCTCGGGGCGCCTACGCTCTCTCCCACTACGGCGGGGTGGCCGCGCCCGCTGCCTCCTTCCTTTGGTCTTCCCGTGCCCCCTCATGTGTGAAGTTCTTCGGGTGGCTGCTCACCCAGTCTCGTGTGCATACGCGGGACGTGTTGCTGCATAAAACCATCCTTACCGCGGCGGTGGCTGGGTGCCCCTGCTATGATGCGGAGCTCGAGACGGCCGACCACCTCATCTTCGGGTGCCCGTTCGCGGTGCAGTTTTGGCGTAGGATCGGGCTGCCCTCTGCCGCGGGCTCGGTTCGTGCGCTTCATCGCTTCGACGCGTCGCCGGTCGTCGGCACCAACTCTCCTGCGAGTTTCGTCCTTCTCTGCTGCAGGTGGCTTTGGAAGCGTCGCAATGCAATTGTCTTCCGGGAAGACACGATGTCCCTGGTTGCTACACTCAAAGCCTGTCGAGATGACGCGGTGCTTTGGCGTGGCCGGATGAAGACCGACGATCAGTCCCACATCGACGTTTGGTTGTCTGTCCTTTGCTGAGCCGCGAGACTCGTGAATCATGAGAGTTGCGCTCCGCTCTCGCCCCCCTTGTAACGACTGAACTCTCGGGTGGCTTTACCCTTTTACGCAATATATACAGGTGGCTTTTAATTTGCGTTGAAAATTAAAAAAACAGAATTATCAGTCTGACGAATGACACTTTCCCCTTTAAAATATCATCAGTTTTAGGAACAAGGAATGATATGAAGAGTGCTCATGCCGGCACATACTTTTCATGAAAACCGATGTTCTGGTTATCAGCCACTCAAAACCAACGACCCACTCCACGCAGCCTCTATCGGGCGCTGGAATGCGGCGACACGATTTGACATTCAAGCTCATGTGAAATGAACATAGAGAAAACATATGCTGCTAGAGGCCCTGGTTGAATCAATCTGGGAACGCTCCCTCTTAGCACATGTGACTAAGGAAAGAGCTCTATACACACATTGCACTCACCGACGGAAATCCTTCGGTTTGATTGCTGGATCGCTCGCTTATCTTATTACTCAGCTAGGCACTTACAAACCTATTTATTTACAAGTTCCACATGGGTCTGGTCAGGAAGACTCGGAATCATTCTCACGGCCACCCCACACGGGAGCGGCTTCTCCGCCAATCGATCATCACTTGCATACAAAAAAAAGCCCCTTTTCCAATGGAAACCTGGGGAAATACAGTTGCTCAATTCATTCGATTTCGAAATAGCGTATAAAGTGATTCTTGCAATTTCACTGCAGGCAGCGTAGCAATTCTCGTGGGAATCTCGGTCTTGTTTCGTTTTTATCATGGCTTCTGGGGCGTGAGGGTATAGAGGTCCCTATATCATGAAAATGTATCAAGGATAGAAGTGTTTGTTTTGCCCCAGTATCTCATATGGGTTGTGAAAGAGTAATAAGTAGAACAAGCAATGCATGCATGTCCCTCCCGACCTCACATATTTATATTGATGCGGATTTTCAATACTAGCCGAGTCATGCAATATTTCCTTGTGGTCATGCATGTGTGTCATCTTTATCACGAGGAAGCACAACATCTGTGTTACCTTGTCATGAGTTATACATGGACAACAACGGAAATACCGCAGGCAATAGTCTGCATGAACCGTTTTCATTTAGAAGAACTAGATGACCAGTTGCGCCACATGGCGCAAAGACCCGTTTAAAACCATGTTCGTGTTGAAAATATTTGCATTTTTCAGTAACTATATATTTGAGTACATTTGGTAAGAACTTATACCCCTATATATAAAGGAAATTAAATGAAAATATTTTCTTAAGGTAATAATGCCACAAATTAGATCATCGGTAGGTCAAGATAGTTGAGTCTGCAATT
Source organism: Triticum monococcum (assembly GCA_034509565.1). Classification (NCBI taxonomy): domain Eukaryota; kingdom Viridiplantae; phylum Streptophyta; class Magnoliopsida; order Poales; family Poaceae; genus Triticum; species Triticum monococcum. The sequence continues at coordinate 619,108,806 of CM067846.1, forward strand.
AGGAACTCCGAGTAGCTGTAAACTTGCATTAAAAAAGGATTTCAATGGAAAAATATGTTGATCCAATCATGACTTCTACTGGCAAATGCTACTTTATCTAAAATATACAGATTTCAGTGCTCAGAAAGTGCAAACAATTTGTACATTGAGAAATCTATCTTGGCATTCAGTTTATAACATAACAAGGAATGAGAGCTTTGACAAGCTTTTACACTTGGTCAGATTTTGCATGCATGATTTGTCAGATTGTAATGTCATGATTTGTCAATAACTGAATGTTTTCAGTAGGCTGATGTACAAAACCTGAAAAATAAATTCAGCTATAGAAGAAGTGCAGAGTGTATGTAACAGAAAATTCAGCTATAGAAGAAGCGCAGAGTGTATGTAACAGAAAATTCAGTTATACTAAAACCTGAATGTTTTCAATATGCTGCTGTACAGTGTATGCATATTTTCAGACTATCACTGAAAATATGCAGTGCATGCATATTTGAAGAGTACTCAAATGTTCTGAAAATAAGATGTGAGATCAATGCATAGATAGACCAATGCCGAGACCAATAAAATTTAGCTAACACTGGACAGAGATGTCTCCTTGCAACAATCTCTACAGAAAAGTCTTGTACTCATCTTAGCTCTTAGCTAACACTGGACACTGGAGTAGTTTCAATTTCTAAAAATTGGGGTGCAGTACAAGAACTAAGAAACCTCTGCACACCATTTTTAAGCTGTTCTAGAGACAAGATGGCACTGCACCATTTTACAAGCCATTCCAGTGTCAAAATTCATGGAATATTTTCTTAGATTTTAGTAGTCCAACATCATTCTTTTCCCCAAACTACTTACTTTGTGCGGTGATCAATCAATCCATCAACCATACAAGACACATGCACATCCTCTTTTTTATGGTACACAGATTTCCTTTGTGTGGTTTACCTTCTTGAAACAAAGGTAAACACACACCTCAGGAATCATGATGGCAGGCAAGGCACACACACCTCATATGACACTTGCTAGTAATGATACCAAGAAACAACAGGGGCACCCTCTAACACAGAAATACTGAGGTAGTGCTTTACCTTTTCGAGAAATCCATAAACTTTAGTTAATTCAGTTAATTTGAAAAGTTCAGTTTGCACTGCAAAATTCAGTTAGCACGTTCGAGTTCAAAATCAGAACATCATACAACATCACAAAGAACTCTTAACACTGCGGCAGATTCTTTTGAACTAAAAGTTAATAGAATTATTCACAATGTTGCATGTTGTACAAACAAAAGCAATTCAATAGGAAGGTGAGGTCCGCGTCTCTGCTTCTTCCTCCAGATCGGCTGTCATCCAGTCCTTCCCTCCTTCTCCGGCCGTAGACGGGCGAGACGGGCACCGCAGAGCACGGGGCAGACGCATCTGGGCCACCACGCGACACGGACGAGGCGCGTCTGGCTGCTGCCACTCCTCTTCCTCGGACTGACGATGAGGAAGATGCGGCAGGTCCGTGTGCTGCCATGGAAGGGAAGAGGGAGGAGGATCCAGGCGCCGCCATGAGGGAAGGGGGAGGAGGATCCAGACCTTGGCAGGCGAGGACGGCGTCGACGGCATGACGGACTGCTCGGCCTCCTCGTCCATCTCTGACGCACGCGCTGAGGGGGGAGAACGACAGCGCCCTTTTGCCCCTCACCGCCGTCCTCGGTCATGGGAGAGGAGGAGCGCCGCCGTTGTCGCCCCATCTGCCATCACCACAGCCACTGCGTCCCACCGCCCGAAGAGGCGAAGCCCGGGTGGGAAGGAGGCGGGGCTTGAGGAGAGGAGGCTGCGCGTGAAGATGGGGAGGAGGCGGCTGGTTCGACGAGGAGAGGAGGTGGCTAGGATGGAGTGGCGGCGGCGAGGAAAGGAGAGCACGAGGGAGAGGAAAGGGGGAAGAGAGCGCTCGGAGCTTATCCAGCCGAACGCAGCGCTCGTGGCTTATCCCTTTCTCCCACTATTTATAGATGCAAAAAAGGAGACGTGGCCATAACCGCTAGTTGGCGCATTCTTTCATTCTTTATATGTTATAGATGCAAAAAAGGAGACGTAGCCATAGCCGCTAGTTGAGCGCATTTCCTCAGCCTTTATATGTTCAACGAGAACACCAGCAAAATATATAGGAGGGGGCAATGCAGAAGCAACATTTAAAAGGCTAATGCTAGATGGAAAAACTGATATCCCCATAAGGGACATGCGACACCTACCATCTTTCACAATATATATGAAGTGTTTTCTGGGTGAAGCACAGTGAGGCTGGTAACCAGGCGCCATGTTCTGTTGGTGCGGGCTGACTTCTTAGTAGCAAGTTGACAAGAAAGGATTTTGTCAGCTCCCCTAGATGAACAAACAACTGATTTATTCATGGTACTTTGTTGACTGGCATGACTTTAGTTGTCTCTTTGGATGCTATAGATACAAGGGAGACTATCAGGGAGCACCTCGGGTGCTACAAGCTTTTGAGAGCCGTTAGATCTCGGATCCAAAGGCTCCTAGGGGATCTCATTTTTTTAACACCCCCCCCCCCCGCCCCCCCCCCCCCCCCCCCCCCCCCCCGCCCCCCAACACACACACACACAAAGAGCCTGAGAATTGCGCACTAGTACAACAGCCCCTCATGTATCCAATGACCCAGAAACTCGTACGACCGTAGCACCTAAAGTACGGGAGCACATGATATTCTACCATAGATACAAACTATATTTTATACATCCAAGATACTGGTCGATTAGCCGAGGACATGCAATCCCAACAAACAATACCAATATTTCTTAAATAAATACATGTTTTGAAAACTTTTCCAAATACAAGGTAACTTTTTTTAATGCACATTGTACATTTTTTTAGTGGCATTAAAATATTTTGAAACTACACAAACATTTTTAACATTGATAAACATTTTTTAAATGTCATGGACTTTTTTGGAAGCATAGGAATATTTCTTTAAGATGTCACACACATTTTTTAATGGAAATAAATAGTTTATGACCTACGGTGACATTTTTTACATTGTATAACCATTTTTAAATGTCACAATTTTTTTTGAAACTTTTAAACATTTAAAAAATGTAACATACATATTTTGATTGTAAAAACATTTTGTACATTGTATAAATATTTTTTGAAATGGCACATACATTTATTTAAACGCCTGCCATTTTTTTCAATGTCACAAACATTTTTCGCACACATGATTAACATTTTCTACCTTCTCTTCACATTTCTTTGGTAGTTTGAATATCTGCTGCCATAGTAGACAGAAGCAGAGTAACATCATCGGCGTATAGGCTGACCCTGACCCAACAGAGCAGGCCTTGGTAAATAACCAGTGTAGTGGTGCAATTGCAATTGTGAAAAGCTTCCGGGAGAGAGGGTCTCCCTGCCCTGGTGTTGTTTGCTTGTGCCAAATGATAGCATGGTGCCAGGCGGACTAGGCATCTACTTTAGTGTCAAAAATGGTCTTATATTATGGGACGCAGGAAGTACCATTTTGGGCAGCGACAGCTTGCGCCACGTGATTCAAGCACGAGTGAGTTTGTCTAGAATTTCTCTTGTATCATAATGTCCGTGTCACCTTGCCAGCAGATTATAAACTCTTGTTACGATTAGTTCATCACTATTACAGAGGAATGAAGCTTCCTAGCATGCTCTGCATCATGCAAAATGTTGTTCAGACAAGTCACTCTTCAGAAGTTGGGGAGTGAACATGTTCATATGTTGTTAACCTGCTATTGGCGGTCCAATGCATGAGTCACAGCTTAAACTGCTCGGGTACTGGTTTGCGTTTCAGAGGGATGAAGCTATTATGCTCTGCAACATGAAATCTTTTACTATTCAGAAACTCTGCAATGCTACATCAGTATGGACTTCAAACCTAGTGGATTAACTAGCCAGATAATTTCAACAAACCTTTTTTTATGGCGATATTTTCAACAAACCTAGTGAATCAACTGGCCAGATAATGTCATTAAACCTAGTGAATTATTTGCCCAGGCAATCTGCTTGATATGCCATGTCTTGAGATCATTTATAAATGAGAAAAGTATACTTTTCATCCCTCAACTCTCAACAGAGTTTAGATTTGGTCCCTCGACTTTGAAACCGGACAAGTTGCACTCTCAACTCTTCAAGCCGGTATATAATATTGATGCACAGGACATAAGAGATGCATGTACAATTCTAGTATAAATTAATGATTTACAAAATATGTATGTAACCATCATTCAGATTCCCTGCAGATTATAGAAACATAGAAACGTTCTAGCCATCATTTAGATTCCCGGCAGATTCCTGACAAAGTGGAAAACGTCTAGCTAAGTTGCACCAAACAAAGCACACAGACAGATTTCCGGCAGAGACCAAAGATAGGAAGCAGAAACAGAACTTCATGGTTACAGGCTAACGACCAACACATGGCTACAACCTACAATTGCAGATTCTTTAGAGAAACAGAAGTCTTCAGACAAACATCATTAATGACCACACATCTTAGTCACCATCAGTGGAATCTCTATTAGTGGATGAATCTGCACAAACAAGACAAATCACAAATACAGACCGGAATTTCAAATATCCTGTAGAGGAACTATACCGCAATCCAACCAAATTTCTATAGTTGTAAACAGAAGAATTTATCCTTGCAAGGGCAACACCAGAGCAAATTTGACCATCCAGAGAGGCCTTGAGACCGCTTGAGGCTTAAAACAAGACTGGAAAGCATGCAATTTGGCGATTAGTATCTGTTAATCAAACTGACAATTGGGTCGGGCAACAGTTAATACAACGAGGCAAAGGTAGTCCTTGCTGGATGGATGCAGAGCACTATATTGTATATTCTACCCAGTATCAATTCCTAGTACATGTACTCCACCGAATGGAACACGAAGAAGAGCTAAACTGAATTTCAAGATGAGCACGACTACTATTGGCATCAGCAATTAAATAGTTAAAGGATGAGACAATATTTTGAGCTGAAAAATAAGAGAAGAGAAGAAATATACTCCGTATTTTGCATGCATGGCACAAATCTATAGGCACATCGGAAATGTGTGCTAGCTAGTGTAACCAGCAATTACAGAATAATAAACTATGTTGAAATATAACAGCCATTCTAAACTCTATACTGAAGGATAATGGATTCAAAATATGAATGGATTTGGAGGGGCTGTCATACATTCTAATTGATGCATAATTACAGCAGACATGCTAGAACAAGTAGGAATGGTTGTCATACATTCTATTTGATAACGGATACCAAATATGGACAAAGACAACTTACAATCTGAGTCCGGACATGGATTCTCCTTGATGCTAATTTGCTCAGGAAGTATGCCACATATAGTCAAGATATTCATTTGACAAATCAACCAATTCATATTCAATGTAAACAAACTTGAGGCATGCACACACAAGAGGTTAATCGATTGTTTCCTGGGCTCCTGCTGCTCCTAGATTGTTCTATCAGAGAGCATCAAGCCTGCTTACTAGATCAACGTTGCACTCCACAAAAGGATATGCCATAAATATGTTGTGTACTTTTGAGCACCAATCGACACATGGAGTGGCACCATCTGCCAGCCTTAGAGTCACTCTTTTAAGCATTAGAGCACAATTAAATATCACTTTCAAGAAATCAAACTCGTGATCTTCCCCGTCAATGCCTTCTATTTCCACGCTTTCAAGATCAGCCAAGGAGATAGTTTGTGTTCTCCAGTCCTTAGGCTCATCACAGAGACAATTTATTGGGCATGCATCTTTCACCTAAAACAAGTATGAATACAACAGTATATTATAGATGTTTCACTATTGAGACCATAGATCAAGAATGTACCTATAATTTCTTTTGTTGAGCATTACGGTATGTATTCCAAATGTATAAGCACAACGATAAATTTACCTCTGATCTTAAGGTTACGTATACTTGTATGAATCCGATCCATCCCAAGGAGACGCAACACTAATGCTCCGAACCCATGCCCCTTGGTTCTGAGATGCAGGTCCAAACAAGAGAAGTCGGTGAACATATGTTTATGTATCTCGGACTCAAAGCGGAGCTCTGCATTTCGAGAATTAAATGAATCCTGCAAATTCAATTCAACAACACGTTACAAACAAATCAAATTTAGTGGGCAAGTTTGGTATCTTAAGCTTTGGATAACATGAGACATACTTGGACACACATGTGCAGGGACAAGACATGGACGATGGGGTGCTGCGAAGATGTGTTTTTTCCAGAGTCCATCTGCAAGTGCCTCTCTGTCGTGTTTAAGCAGACCTCCAGGAGGCCCCAAAGACCAAGTCTGTAGAACGCCCTTTTATACAAGCAATGCCACGAGAGCTTCTCCACCATTGGTGCTAGGACGGACACCCCTAGGTGGCCGCTAGCATGGAAGTGCGTTATCAATTGCTTAAGCATGGGGGCCTCAACGTCAATACGGGCTGTCCGCGCATTCCTTCCCTCTATAACAAGTTCCTGCAGTGACTGTGAGTGCATTGTGAGTTTGTCCATGACTATCAAACCGGTGGTGTTCACCGTGAGAAAGCACAGGCAGGGGCAGCGTGGGATCAACGCGGCTAGGTCGACATGGCAGCCCGAGAGGGAGAGTCTCTTCAGCGAGGGGAACCCAGCACTAGCTCGTGGCGGGGCAAAGCGGAGGTACCTCGCATGCAGGTCAATGGAGGTGGCGCAGTCCAAGCGGGGCAGGTCCACATCTAGACAATGGTCTTGCAGGTTTTGCAGGAGGGTGAAGCGCAGCTCCACTGGTGCGAGCCTTGTGGCGGCACGGAGCAGCGAGGAGACACTCGAGGACGTGAGCATGCCTTTTTGCCAGGGGAAGCTCAAGGGGATGTCGTCTTGCCAGGGGACGCTGATGTCGAGGAGGGGGCGGTGGAATACCCCGGGATGAGCAGCACGCTGGAGAGCGGCCTCGAGTGAGCCGAAGGGGACATCATGGAGGATGACTGTGACCTTGGGGAGGTGGGTCCAGAAGCCATGCCACCGGTGGGAGAGGATGGATGTGCGCACGGAGGCGCGGGCGCAGCTAAGGCGCTCGAGGACCTGGAGGAGCAAATCATCCGAGAGGGTGCTGATCAGGTCTGCTGAACCGCAGGAGCCATGGCTTGGTCCATTGTCCGACTCCGACTTCTCCGTGGAAAACCCCAATGCCATACCTACAACTGAATTATTTGATATATATATATATATATATATATATATATATATATATATATATATATAAAACTCATGGGGAATACTTAATTAACTTGTCCCACCGAGTTACCTGCAACGATCTACTCTTATACTACTTTGATTTGCTTCCAAAATCCATAACAGTTTGAAAGTAAATTTTGTTATCCTATTCATAGATACTTTGCCTTCAAATTTGGTCAAACTTTATACCGTGTGACTTCAAACAAAATTTATAGGAATGAATTTGTTTTCTTTTTCTAGGAAACATGAGTCTAGGGCTCTACCAAAGACAAAAGCAATTATTGTGTAGATCTATAGGAAATATGCTAACCATGGATAACATGAAAGTAAATGCTGCTTCTAAGAATATGCTAATCATGTAAGCACAGAGCTGCTAACCAGAAATAAGATCAATGTTGCCTTCCACATATGGATACTCCCGGAAGATGATGTTTACTTTTGTGCACCAATCATTGCTTGGCATGTCCTGATCTAGCAGCCTCATTGTCACACTTTTAAGCATCGGCGCACATCTAAATATCACTCTCAATAAATCAAGCTCATGATCCCTCCCCTTCAAAACCTTCGATTTCAACCTTCTCAAGATTATTCAAGGAGACAATTTGGGTTTTCCAGCCCTTTGGGTCATCACAAGGGCAATTAAGTGGACACGCTTCTTTCACCTAATAATGAAGATAAATGTAAACCACGTCAATGCATTATAGATGCTCCCCTTAGATGTTCATTGAGAAAGTACAAGACCATATATTCCATATATATTAGCACGGTGATAAATTACCTCCGATCTCAGTAGGACGATCTTAAGGTTTCGTATATCTGCAAGACGAAGACCGTGATAATGTATGCCAAGGAGACGCAACACAAATGCGCCAACTATGTGCCCTCTTGTTGTGAGATGTAGATTCAAAGAAGAGAAGTGGGTGCCCATATGGCTAAATATCTCTGTGGCAAAGCGGCGCTCTGCATCTAATAGAGAAAATTTTGAATCCTGCAAAAATCAATTCAGGAAGACATCATCATGAATATGTTCAATTTAGTCGGTAGTCTATAAATTAGGCAGGATTGGAGACATACTTTGGGAGACATGTGCACGGACAAGACCTCGACCTGAGTGAGCACCCCCGCTCCGTGTCTCTCCGGCGACTCTAAGCCCACCTCCAGGAGGTCCAGGTGCCAAAGACCAAGCGCATGGGTAAACCAGCTGGGGTACGTGCACCTCAAGGAGACCTTCTCCACCATTGGTGCCAAGATGGTGCTCCCAAACTTGTCATGAAGGGACCGTGTAGTCAATTGCTTAAGCAACCTTGCATTTACACGGCCTTGAAGCGGCTTCCGGCGCTCCACGAGGACCTCTTGCAGCGACGCCGAGTGGACGGTGAAGGCGTCCATCGTGAGCACGCGCAGGTGCGGGCAGCACGGGATCAAGGCGGCGAGGTTGAGGTAGCAGCCGGAGAGGGTCAGCCTCTCAAGCAACGGGTACCCTGAGTGGGCTACCTCGAGGTCCAGCGACCCCCCGTGCATCTCGATCGTGGTGGCGCGGTGAAAACTGGGCAGCCGTATGCTGGGAAGGCCCCGCGCCCAGTGCGTGAGGGTGAAGCGGAGCTCCACGGGCGCGAGCGCCGCGGCGGCACAGAGCACGGAGGAGACGCTGTCGGCGCACAGCCTGCTGCCCTCCTCCGGGACGCGGATGTCGAGGAGGCGCACCCCTTGGCCGGCGGCGCGGCCGAGCGCGGCCTCTAGCGAGTCAAGCGGGACGTCGTTGAGGGTGACGTCGACCACGGGGAGGGCGGAGCAGACGCGGCGCCACCGACGGGAGAGGACGCTGGTGCGCGCGGCCGCGCGGGCGCAGCCGAGGCGGAGGAGGACCAGGTGGAGCACATCGTCCGGTAGAGAGCTGATGCGGTCGGCTGCTCGTGTCTCATCCATGGGAAACCCTAATACGATCGCAGCATGCGGTGCACGAAAAAGATTGGCGGGGCTGGGGAGGAGAACGAGAGAAAACGAACACCGAAACACGGTACCGAGCCGGCCTCTTCTCTCCTTTTGTTCCGTTTTCCTTTTTACATAGAGCCGGACTCCTTCTAGCCTCACGCTTAGAGCGGGGCTTCTCGTGCAGGCTGTTGTCGTGGACGCAACTTGTTTGTGCCACCATCTTCAGGTCCTACACAATGCCTGATGAATTAGATGCACGGTCCAAATATAATCGACCAGGACCGAGCTAGCAGCACACATGCGCACAGTTATCTAGAGGGAGATGATTATGGAACAATGAACACTGTAGTCTTTGCACTTTGAAAGTTGGCTCTGATTCTGAAACTTCTTACGAATGTGAAGCCTTCACACCAGTACTAGCTAGGAACCTCTGACGGATGGCCCTAGGTTTTCCGCTCTCAGTGCTACTAATAGATAAGTCTGACCTTCAAAAAAAAAGAGATAAGTTTGAAGTCGTTGTCGACACCTTCTAATCGACACCTTCTACTCGCATTATAGGAAGTTCCTTCTTCCCAGTCTATTAAGACCTACTTCATTCAGAAATAATGACAGATAATAAATGAAATATAATTCCTATATGTGGCCTCCATTGTCATTTTTCTACTGAGTCAAGTACCTCATGGTTGATGGTTAGTACATGATAGTCCTAAGAAGAAATTTACGAGTTCCTAATTTCCTATGACCATCGTGCAACTTGGACTACAGAGACCCAAGTCGAAGCAAGCGCAGATTCTTGGTCTATGGAGTGGTCCGGATGTGATTTCTTTCGAAACCGGAGATAAAAGTGAGGAAGGTTTGCGAGAGTCTGGATCGCAGCAAAGCCTGCTTCGGACCGCCCTGGCCCACCAAAAACCCGTCACCTGCCCCTTCCGCGCTTTTCTTCCGATGCACACACACCGCATTCATGCCGGCCCAAAGCACGCGAAGGCCGGCATTGATGTGGCGATGTGATCGGATGGAGGGAGGGCGGCGCTGACCGACGCGTCGTCTTGGCAGACGCAGCTTCAATGCGGACACAGGTTTCCGAGGAACCAACTCCGGCTGATGTGCCGCATTGAAGCGGCTGGCCAGCCCTTCCCATGGCCTGGCCGCGTTAAGCCACGCTCTGGCGCCGTCCACATCGCTTCCTTCTCCTCCTCCTCGCCACACCCCTCTACACATGCATCTCCGGCGATGGGCAAGTCCTCGGCGTCCGCGCCGGCAAGCGGTTCTGGGACAGGATCTGGCGGCTCGTGGAGACGCTGCCCATGAACTCCGGGGTCGTCTTGGCTGGCGGCGACTCGACGCGGGAGGAGATCGTCATCTCCTCTGGTGACGAGGAGCACCAGCCGCCGCCGCCGCAGTTCGTGCCAGCGGTGTCGGGCCAGGTCTACACCGGCACTGACGCGGAGTTCGAGGAGCAGATGGAGATGATGCTCTGTCGCTCCGTCGTCCATACCAACGGCCCGACTTGGCCACCAGGAGCGCTCCTCCCTGTGAAGCCAGAGCCGGCATCCCCTCCACGCTCTCCGCGCCGTGCAGCAGCGGCGTACAAATCGGACGCCGTGATAAGTCTCCAATGTATCTATAATTTTATTATTCCATGCTATTGTATTATCAATCTTGGATGTTTTATATACATTTACAAGCAACTTTATATCATTTTTTGGACTAACTTATTAACTAAGTGCCCAATGTCGGTTGCTGTTTTTTTCTTCTTGTTTTTGACTTTGCAAAATATCAGTAACAAACCAAGTCCAAGTGCCACAAAACTTTTTTGAAGATTTTTTTCTGGCAATAAGAGACCCTGGAAGCTTCTGGAGGCCACGAAAAGATGGAGGAGTGGCCCATTAAGCACCAGGGCGCGCCAGGAGTATATATCAGAGTATAGTTTAGGTAGTATATATACTATGGCATAGCGCTAGGAGTATATATTTTGGAGTATACTTTATATACTACCTAAAATGTCCAGCTAGTATATATATATAGTACTTTTTTGATAGTATGTATCATAGTTTGAGCATGCTTCATTATAATATGTATGTATTTCACAAATACAATAAAAACTATGAGCTATTGCAATTTTTTATATAACTGACTTTGAAATATTTTAGATGTAGTATATAAACTGTTCGACGTATTTTTGTGATTACTATTTTCAGAAGATATAAGTATAAATGTATTTCTTTTTCCTAATTGCAAGTTATACACATATATGTTTTTTATTGGGTGTATACGTACACACACGCATTAAGCAATCCTCGATGCAATGGTACGTGCATGCATGCATTTTGAGTTTGCTCACGTACCAACCAATGTATACCTGCACTTGATGCTCCGTAGCATAGACGTCGACTTATACACACATGCAGGTTACAATCAGGAGGCTGAGTCCACATCTACGTCACGCCCACAAGATAACATATTGTATGTGTATTTCTTTAAATACCCGTATATACCGGCCGGCAAGCACGTGTATACGTACTGGAATACCTGAGGTTGGTTCAACCAGCAAACCCCGGAGATAAGATGAAGATGGCGATCGAATGAACCAGGCCCACCGGTCAGTTGGGTAGCTAGGTACGCACGGGTTGTTTTTTTTTGTTTTCTATGTGCAGGCGTACGCGTCAAGGAAAAAAGAAGATAAACATCAGCGAGACGATAAGACCCGAAGCGAGATTGCATCCATATCTAGTCCAAGAAAATCGGGACGTTTGACCCATCTCCATCCGCCGGGTCGCCCATCTCCTGCCTATAAATACACACACCTAGCTACGCACAAGGGGGCGGACGTACACACCCATTCTGAAGGCAACTGATGCACGCACACACCCATCCATCGCACAACACCTCAAGCACCCATCCATCCACCACGCAACACAGGAGGAAGGACGCAGGCTCCCGAGCCGGCGTACACGGAGAGAGGAGGCTGGCGTACAGGGAGCTCGGCGCCTGTGACATGGACGCGAAGCTTACCTTCCCGAAGGGTAAAACTTTGATCTAACAAATTTCTTTCTTAGTTCCTTCTTTGCACCGCTAGCATGCACGCACACACGCCGGGATCGTTGCCGAATGCAAAGTTCGCATGATCGGATCGCCGCTGGACCGGAAGATGAAGCCGACCTTGCCGGAGATGGTCTTCAACAAGCCAGCGCCACGAAGAACGACGGGGAGGCCGCCATCACCACCCGCTGTCCACCTCGTCACGACGGTTCGGTCAAGATGACGACACGGAGCACGCCATGACCCCGCCCATCGTCGAGGTCGCCAGGTCGATGCCCCGGAGGTCGACGCCACGGTGGCCACCCCCACTCATCACCGCACGACCAGGACAACGCGTCGCCGGAGCTCGTCTACACCAAGCCTGTGCTATGGACGCTGACGCCACCAAGGTCGTTGCCCCGGAGGTCGACACCACGGAGGCCGCCCCCACTCATCACCGCTCGACGAAGACGGCGCGTCGCCGGAGTTCGTCTTCACCAAGCCCGCGCTATGGACGCTGACGCCACCAAGGTCGATGCCCCGGAGGTCGACACAAGCGGAGGCCGACCCCACTCATCGCCGCTCGACGAAGACGACGCGTAGCCGGAGCACGTCTTCACCAAGCCTGTGCTATGGACGCTGCCGCCACCAAGGTCGATGCCCCGGAGGTCGTCACCACGGATTCCGCCCCCACTCATCACCGCTCGACGAAGACGGCGCGTCGCCGGAGCTTGTCTTCACCAAGCCCGCTCTATGGACGCTGACGCCACCTAGGTCGATGCCCCGGAGGTCGACGCCATGGAGGCCAATCCCACTCACCACCGGTCGACGAAGATGACGCGCCGCCAGAGCGCGACTTCACCAAGCCCACGCTACGGACGCTGGCACCACCAAGTTCGATGCCCCGGGCGTCGACGCCACGGATGCCGCCCCTACTCACCACCCGTCGACGGAGACGACGAGTCGCCGGGGCTCGTTTTCACCAAGCCAACAATCGAGGCCAACGGCACACAAATCACCATCACCACTCACATCTACCTTGTCATGACGGCGCGGTGAAGGTGTTGACACAAAGCTCGCCGAGACGCCGCCCACCGCCGACGTCGCCAAGCCGTTGCCATGAAGGTGGATGCCACGGAGATAGCCATCATCACACACCCTTCGCCCGCTACATCAAGCTCGTGCCCTGAAGGACGAAGCCGCGGAGCACACCATACTATGCTGCCCTGTATCTCGGTCGAGGATGACGAGGCCTAACTTTGATGCCGGCGCAGCGCCTCTTCCACACCTCGGCGGGACTGGATGGTGCCATCCTTCCGAGTACCATCGCTGGGTATGGCCGCCTGTGGTGTACCCGGAGAACAGCTGAACATCGTGAGACGGAGTACACTACGTACAGGTGCACGTATAAGGCCCAGCACCAGTGCACACATGAAGACTGATCGCCGGCTGGCCATCACGGGAGACGGTCACATATGACGACAGATGCCTAGCCTTGTCGCTAAGTTTCTAGTCTACCTCTTGTCGGTGAAATCATCTTTGTGTTGCTGTGCACCACGAAGTGGCCATTGCGCGTGCATGGGCCATGCACGTAGTCATTTGATGGCAGGGTGGCATGTTTGTCAACCTTTCGTCGACTGAAAAAGCCATCGGAGCCCTCACGCGAGATGACTCGTGACCAAGCTCTCCTACGTGCTGCAACATCATCACCATCGTCTACATCGAGCGCTTAGAGGAGACGAAGACATTTAGTTCGCTGTCGTCATCCGAGCAGGAAGAAGCTTATGTCGACCACATGGCGGTCTATGGCCTCCTTAGAAGATGGTGCCACACCAGGGCGATGCCCGCGCCCTGCTCGCCGGGGGATGAAGAGAAGTATGTCTATCTGGTCCGAAGACAAGATGCGACGGCGAGGCGACGCGACTTGAACGACAACACTGCTCCTCTACGAACATGTGAGACGACGCCTTGACGACGCCGACTGCCGTGGACTCGGCGTCTGGCCAGGACGAGGTGTAGACCACTCAGGCCATGCCGGCGCGAGCAACGCGACGGTCATACGCCGACGCCGGTCTCCATCGACAATTACTCCCGCAGGGTGTTGACCCTTGTACACCCCGAGAAGCTACTGGTCGTCGAGAAGTCCGAGCCGAGCGTGATCCATGTTACCCCAACAACAACCCCTCCAACGTCGTCAAGGCCGACGAGGCACGACGGCGAGGGCGAGCGCGGCCACTATAAAGGCTATGCTACTCGCGGCGCGTGTACCGACGAGGACACGGGCTCTGCCGCCGCCCACACGCACATCACCATCATCATGCATGGAGAACGCGAAGCGAAGACGACGAAGACGACCACACAGCTCAATCGGAGGTATCTCGCGGAGCAACCCGCGGGAGTAATTAACCGGGAGTCTTCCGAGGCCCTGGGAACCAGGAAATCACGCAATCGCCGCAGCCAGCTTGGCCGTGCTAGTAGGCCACGGAGTGCACCCTTTTTTTTATGGGATATTGTAATTTTATTTCTCCAATGAGATTAATGAAATACATGTTCCCGTATCCCTTTTTCTTTGTGTACTACGGTACACTGGCACGCCCGCATATTTACTTTTCGCTTTCCCGGCGTATGAGAGAAACACACTCCCTTCTTTCCTTCTCCCCGGAGTCCCCAGATGTTTTTCTCGTGTCAAACAAATTGGCACGCCCAGTGGGACCTGGTTCTCCTCCCATCTCTGCTTCGCTGTGGTCGTCTGAATCGTCTTCGCCCGTCTCCCAACCCACACAGCATGCTGCATGACAAGGCATCGGCGAGGATTTCCGTTGATCGAGATCCCTTTTTCTGCAGGTGGACTCTCACACGGAAGCAACTCGGAGCCATCGGTGCTTCAGTTTGGATCGATGCCAGCAATGATCGTCATCGAGCTCGGTGACAAGGTCTACGTGCACGAAGCTCAAGATCCTGCGCAGTTCCAAACTGTGCAGTCGAGGAAGGCACAAAGGCGGGAGGCCGCCAAGGCGAAGAAGGAGCGTCGCGAGCTAATGCTCGAGGCACGTGCCCTGTTGAAGGAATCGACAAGGGTGGATATGAAGGGAGACATGGAGGCGGCTCAACGCCTTCGCGCCAAGGCCTCCAACAAGCGGGCAAGAGCGGCATCCCATCACGCCCCTACCCCATTTCCACACTGGAAGCCTTCACGACCAGCACCCCGACGCACTGAGGTTGAGCTGCTCGAAGGTTTGGAGGCCTTAGCCCAGAACTTGCGGAAACTCATTGTGAACGCACGTTTGTCGGAAAGCCCGCACCCTCTTCGGAACTATAGGAGGAAGTATCGCAAGGTACAACGACTCCACCAGCAAATTACCTCACGCCTTGCTCAGAGCACGGTGCCTGAGGAGGATTGGTCCCTCGGAGCAAGGGACTTGGCGGACAAGGTGTTCACTTACCAGAGCACCCAGGCCCCTCCGTACGACTTGTTCCCTGATGACTGGGCGTACGAGCCAACCAAGATCAAGCAGCTGGTGAGGCGGGCCATTATGAAGGAGTTCTGGAAGCGGCGTTCACGCAAGGAGCCTGTTCTACCGGGCCCTACAGTCTCCATCAACCTTGAAGATACTCGACGGGGGGCATGGGCGCCATGCCTCCACACTTCAGCGGTTGACGGAGGATCTCTCACCAACGACAACAGGTTTTCTGTCCTTCGCCATGAAGCACCAGCGCCACGTGACGAAGACCTGCGGCGAGAATTTCGCCAACTTCAAGAGCAGATGAACAACATCCAGAGGCGGCTACTTGATCCAGCGGCACCAAGTACATCATCAATACAAGGTGCAGGTGGGACCAGGCGTCAAGCCCCGAGTCCTCGCCCTCAACATGAGCGCCACACGTTGGCACCTCGACGACCACCATCACCAACCCGACACTTTCAACAACGAAGGCATCCCAACTTGCCCCCACATTGGAACCGATGGTCAAGACACCAAGAGGAAGAAAGGAACACACGGCCCAGTCAGCAATGGCTCCCGCGAGACCCTCCACAACCGACGCTTCCAACACGGCCATCTTCCCCTCCCAGGCGGGAAGATCGTCCACAACTACAGGCAACGATGGAAAGGACTTCCTCATCTGCGCGACGACCTGCACCACCACTTCTCCCCACGCCACCAGTGCCACTAAGAGCTGGCGTCGTTCCGACGGATAACCAACGCAAGCGCGAGAGGCGTCGGAGAAACCGCCAAGTTCTATATAAAGAACTCGAGGACTTAGTACTTCGACACACCCAGGTACGCCTACGACCCGATGGCGCGGTTGTTCAAGAAAATAACAGAATCAAGTTCCGCATCTCCCCCGACTTAGAGCGGCACGAGCGGTATAACTACCTGCTCAGTCGTTTGGCGCCGAAACCACGCAAGTCCTCCTCAAGCAACGCCGAGCAAAGGAGCAAGGAGATGCCTTCTTCATCCCTTCCCCTAAAAGATGATGAACAGGTGAAGGCGGCCATGACACCTCCCCCATTGGAGGACCGGAAGACACCGCACCCGTCGGCCACGCCAATGGACGACATTGAAGTAACCAAGCCAACAACCTCCACCAGCAACGAAGCGGCTCCTGAGGCTACATCCAAGGCCGCTCTCCAACCAGACTCAACACTTTCCATGAATCCTCCACTTGTTTCCTCTGATAGGTTGGACCAAGATGGGGAGGCTAATAAGCTTCAACACGAGGCAGACAAAGCAAAAGAACCAGTTGAGAAGAACCTTGCTTTATGTGGCACGCTAGGAGTGCAACCCAGTCGAGAGTCAAGTAATGGATGGCAACCTCCTCGCATCACCCAGGAGTTTGGCTATCCTTCAGATGAAGAGATCGTGCCAAACCCTAAGGCGGACTTCCGGAAGACTTTCTTACCCCGCCTTGGCCATGTGTGTGCATGGTTCAAAGGAGCAGAGGGGGGCCCCAGGACAAGCTCTTCGTCATCACAACAAGGCGCAAGATCCAAGGCCCCATGTCTTCCTGTAACTGCAGGCAAAGGATCGCTAGCGGATGGGAGTACTTCGCGACATCGAGACATATCGCCACGCCGCTACACCGACATCAAGGCTCGTCTTCCTGAAGACCCTAACGAACTTCACCAGGTTGCAAGTCGGCCTGGAGCTAACACACGACTGAGGTCCATCGCACGTCAGAGCGTAACAGATGAGCCTGTCGGAGATGGAGAGCACCAGGACGACCTCGACGATGAAGAGGGCTTCTCCGACTCATCTTCTTTGCCTTCGTTGGAGATGCATCCAAACTCCCCTCCTTACCAAGACCTTTTCCCATCTGACTTATCAGATTCTGAAGAGGGTATTGGAGATCTCCACACTGCGCCAGTTCGCATGGTGAATAGTGGCGGTGCCCCTGAAGACCCCGGTACGGTTGTCCCGGAGCCAGGTGCCGAAAATGCGGTAGCGGCGCGTCAAGCTTCCTTAGAAGAACAGGTCAGGGACCAGCGTCAGACAATCAACCAATTGTCGTCAAAGCTTGACCAGTTCATCGAGCTCATGATGAACAACCAAGGCGCCCCATCACGAGGCGTGCCGCAATAGGTGGTGGATCCACAAGAAGAAGAGCTACTTGGTGACACTCACGCAGTGCCACCATTTAATGATGTGCGTCAACGCCAAGACCCTAGCACACACGCTCGACCATTGGTTAGCCCCGTTGGTTCTGCCAACGTGGCGCCAAATGCGAGCATGTTGAAGGACTGCCACGACATCGTTGAAGATATGGTGGCCAAAAAGTTCAAGCAAATGACGATAGATCAAGCCCCTCGCACCTCAGAGAGTGAGCTGGAGAAGCCTTATGAGGCGTGGCACGACATGGTCGTATACCCCTCAGGGTGGCACCCACCGAAGTTCCGCCAATTCGATGGAACTGGTGATGCAAGGGAGCACTTGGCGTACTTTGAGGCGGCATGCGGCGACACGGCAAACAGCTCGTCACTTCTCTTGCGTCAATTTTCAGGGTCGTTAACAGGACCTGCATTCCATTGGTACAGTCGTTTACCGGTTGGATCCATTGGAAGCTGGGCGGGCATGAAGGAAGTCTTTAAGAAGCACTTCGTCGCCATGAAGAAGGACTTCTCCATCGTCGAGCTGGCGCAAGTTCGACAACGACGAGATGAGTCCATCGATGACTACATCATCAGATTCCGCAACAGCTATGTGCGCCTCGCTAGAGAGATGCACCTTGAGGACGCCATTGAGATGTGCGTCCATGGGATGCAACAACATTGGTCACTTGAGGTCTCTCGGCGCGAGCCTAGAACCTTTAGTGCCCTAAGCACGGCGGTAGCAGCCACGAAGCTTGAGTTCGAGAAATCACCGCAGATAATGGAGCTCTACAAGAATGCCAGCGCCTTTGACCCTGCCAAGCGCTTCGCCACGACATCCAAGCAAGCTAACAATGGGGGCAAGCTTAAGGCGCCGGCGGAAGCGAACACCACCAAGATCTTCTCGTCTGCACCCCAAGGCCAGGTGCCCGTCTTGGGCGCAAGAGGCGAACAGGCAGCAGGAAGACAACGCCTGTCGATCCAGGAGCTCCTCAAGAAGCAGTACATCTTCCGTCGTGAACTTGTCAAGGACATGTTCAGTCAGCTAATGGAGCATCGAGCATTGAACCTTCCAGAACCTCGGAGGCCCGACCAGGTAAGGATGACTGATAATCCATTGTTTTGCCCATACCACAGGTATGTAGGTCACGTCATCGAGGATTGTGTCGCCTTCAAAGAATGGCTCCAGAGAGCTGTTAATGAGAAGAGGATCAACTTGGACCCAGAAGCCATCAACCCGGACTACCACGCGGTGAACATGGTGAGTGTGGCCTCATCCCCTTCACCAGGTCAAGAGAAGGAGCACGAAGAAAAGTGGGTGCCACTCGCACAGGTTGAAGACCAGCTATCCAGCCTGGTTCTCTCCACAACGCAAGCACTTTCACACCATCAGGAGGCAACCCCGGCCATCCACAAGGAGGAGCCTTGGAGAATGGTTCGCCGAAGGCCGTACCCGAGGAACCTTCCACCTCGGCCTCCTGGCCCAGCTCCCCTGGTGCAAGCCGCCCCGAGGCTCCTAAGACGAGTCGATCCGAGTCAACGCCGCCCTCCACCAAGATTCGTCCCTATGTCAGAGGGAAATGAGTCGTTCCCACGGCCAGGGCGTGTGTTACCCACCTTGGAGCAGTTCATGACACGCGCTCGAGTGCAGGTAACGGCAAAGGGGAGGGAAGAAGACAAAGAAGGAGCTAGATCATCCCAATCATCAAATAGCGAAAGCTGCAACGTCATCCTCAGCTGTAGCGACACGCCAAGCTCTGATTCGGAAGATGTGTTCACACCCGAAGAGCAAGAGGTGTTCCATGCTGAAGACACAAAGAAGGACGTGCAAGTAGAAGAGGTGAACATGAACTTGCGCGGAGGCAAGGTTCTGCCTGAGCCACTGAAGATCAAGCCAACAAGGGTGCCCAAGCCGGCTGCCTCAAAAGAGGCACCCCTACAGGAGGAAGTGCGTGAAGAACAAGGCCAAGGCAAGACAAAGCAACATGACATTGACTACAACATCATTGCCCACCTCAAGCGAATCCCCGCACTTCTGAGTGTGCATGACGCCCTCATGATGGTGCCCGACCTTCGTGAAGCCCTTGTCAAGGCGCTTCAAGCTCCGGAGCTCTATGAAGTGTCCATGGCGAAGCATCGCCTCTTCTCCAACCCCCTTTTCGTGAATGAAATAACATTTGACGAGGAAGACAAGCTCATAGATGATAGTGACCACAACCGACCGCTCTACGTGGAAGGTAACATTGGCACTGCACACCTTCGCAGGATCCTCATCGACCCAGGGTCCGCCGTGAATATCCTGCCCCTTCGGAGCTTGACGCGGGCTGGCTTCACGGTGGGCGACTTGGAGTCCACAGATGTAATGATCTGCGGCTTCGACAACCAGGGAAAGCCAACGCTCGGCGCCATCACGGTGAAGATCCAGATGTCTACATTCAGCTTCAAGGTGCGGTTCTTCGTCATTGAAGCAAACACCTCCTACTCAGCCCTTCTGGGGAGGCCGTGGATTCACAAGTACCGGGTCGTGCCATCCACTCTTCATCAGTGCCTGAAGTTCCTCGACACCCAAGGCACGCAGCAGCGCATCATCGGCAACATCTCTCCTTACACTGTGCAGGAATCTCACCATGCAGATGCAAAGTATTACTTCCCTGTAGAAGGCAGCAATCAACAGTTAGGGCGGACGACACCTTCGGCCGATGTCTTGATCAAGCCGGGTGTGGCACCGGCGGCCGAGATAAAGCGCCTCCTCATGCCGTGCTCGCCTCCTGGGGCAAAGGACTCCTTCCCGCGAAGCCACAGGAGCCAAGGACGTGGGCGATCATCCTCAACAGGGCGCCATGACTCCAATCGCTCTTCCCCTACAGAAATCGGGAGCTCTACGTCGACCTCGCGTGGGGCAGGATCTTTTGAGCCTGTTTCAACAGCCCCGTTACTATTGAAGGCAAGATTCCCGACATCGACGTCAGCCACCCTAAGGTCGGCTACGACGCTTCGTCAGGAGGCTACCCCTTCTTCATCGACCTCGGCGCGCCAAGACTCTAGCTGTTTAACTCTTGGAAGCCCTGCAGGTGCCCACGAGGGTCGAAAGATGCGAATGGGCAGCAATGATGCGCCACCCACCATCACGTTGCGGGCACGCAGGACTCCGAAGGAGGAACCCGCGCCCGCACAAGGAGTGGTTAGAACAAGAATAAAAGAGATGGAGGAGGTCGCAAGGGGAGCTCAAGGCGTGCAGCCCCCGTCACTCTACATCTCAGTGGCTTCTCCGTTGGAGGTTTGGGCGATTCCCAACTTATCCGGATGTGGAGTCCATACCATTTTCTACAAGGTTCCCCAGGTAAAACAATGTGATTCTATATGTGAGTTTCCCAAACCTTGCTGTGACCCGGAGGAGGTCATACACACGATGAAGGCTGAGCCCAAGATGGTTCGCTTGCTGGAGAAGGCCGGGATCACTCTTCGTCGAAACAACAGGATGCCTCCACCACCGTCTATATGTGAGGAATGGTGGAGACAAGCAGAGGCCCTCGTCAAGCAAAAAGGGAAGGCCCAACCAAAGTGTGGGCTCGGCTACATCGATCTTGACGCCCCTAGCGTTGAAGGGAAGCTTGGCCCTGCGCCAACGCCACGAGAACCAGAAGACGAAGGGCGGCCGATGCTAGAAGAAGACTTCCACAACACCAGCATGCCTTTCGGGTTGAAGAATGCTGATGAAGGGGAGGAGCCCGACGGTGGAGCACGAGTCAACTGCCTTGCCACATCGGTCCCATCAAGTGACGATTCCAACACTTCGCCCATCGTTCCTCATCAACAAAACCCTGGCGACGGCGAGCCAAGTGGTGATGAGAAGTTCATCTCCACACCAGCACCCCAAGAACTCGAAGATGGGGGGCAGCCGACCATCGACGAGCTTGTCCAGATCAACCTCGGGACTGAAGACGATCCACGCCCCACCTTTGTTAGCGCCACGCTGACGGAAGAGGAGCGAGAAGAGTACCGAAGCTGCTTGATGGAGTACCGAGATTGCTTCGCCTGGAACTACAAGGAGATGCCGGGGTTGGACCCTCGTGTCGCCACCCACAAGCTGGCGATTGACCCACAATTCCGTCCTGTCAAGCAGCAACCGCGACGCTTGCGTCCGGAACTCGAAGGTGATGTCATCGCTGAGGTAGACAAACTAATCGCTGCAGGTTTCATCAAAGAGGTCAAGTATCCACGGTGGCTCGCCGAGAGGTGCATACCAGCTGATTGATTCTCAGGGAGTCCGGCCTATGCCTCCAATCAACGGAAGGTTCCTTAAAAAATACTTTCCTTAAAATGTTGCCTCTTTCGTTGCCTTTTTCTTTTCTTTTCTTGGGAAGACCTTTTTTTTCAGTGGGCTATTGGATCCATGATGCACTCTTCGTTGCATGTTGTGGATATTTTCTTGGTCTCCCTAGTTTTAACGGACTCAGTCCAACACAAAAAAAAACTGGCTTTGCCCTACCACATTATGCTGTTGATTGAAGTTTCGGCTACCCTAGGACTTGTCGGAGGGTGGCACAATGTGTCAAGTTGCAGGCAGAGTAGCTCCTACACCCACAATGCACGACACGTATCAAGCGTATGCTTTCGGAGGCAGTGGAGACGATTACTTGGGCACTTCTGAGCGCCGAAACCCCGCGCCCTTCATGTTTCCTGTCATGCTTCATGTTCGCAGAGGCTCGCATCCCAGGGGAGACTATAGGAAAAGATTCATGGTGGCTACCTGGCCCAATGTAAGTTGGTTCGGTGCCTAGCCGCATGACAACCCTGGGATACGCCACCAAAAAGCTCCAGATAAAATGCCAGGGGGTTTTCTTAGTCCACAGAGGTGAACAGGTGCCTTCCAAGTTCTCAAGGTGGGTCTTCTAGAAGCCATGGAAGAGGAATCCTCAAGAAGTGCAAGCAGAATCCACAAAAGTGCAAGCAGGTTCATGAAGTTCGCGGCCAATCAATCAATCCGCGCAAAAAAAACAATCCTGAGTCTCCAAGAAGCAAAAAAAAAAATCACCAAGAGTCCAAGAAGCAGTCAAATTGGCCCAAGCAGTAAGAGACACATTGGAGAGAAGGCGGAAGGTAGATGTTCACCACCCCTTGATAAGGCATGAAGAAAAATCGCCAAGCTGTTTTCCCAAAACCATCTACCCTGAACCAACCATACCCAAGTCTCTGGGTTCGTGAGGCATGTACAGGGGGCGTGGCGAGTTGTGGGGCCCCTCCGCATGATGATGGGCTAGAATATGAATTTCTGTTGCCTCTCAGAAGCATCCCGAAACACGGCGTCTTCATACACGTACACTCTGAGGCTTAAGCAGTTGTTGATTTGTAATCGTCATGGTACTTCGACGATTCCCGATGACAAGTCCTTTGGTAGCCTTCTCGGATGTCGCACCCATAGCTGGTGTATAACGGGAAAGCCAACATTTTAAAACCCAACCAAACCTTCCTTTTCGTTTTCTTCCTCCTCGTTCGCTTTGTTTTGCCGGGTATTTCTAGTCGTTGTGCTTCCCCAACATCTTTTGCAGGCAATGAATAGATACTCCTCGACGTGGCCAACGCAAACACGACGTCGAGTCTCTGCACCAACCAACCACACAGGCATCGGGGGCAACCCCGTACGCCTGTGGACGTCGATGATATCTCGATGACAACCTGCTATGCTGACGGCATCCCGGCAATCAATTCTCTGCACCAACATGAACAATGGGTGTAGGAAAGAAGCACCTGAGCTCAGGAGGTGCCGATGTCACTCCGGTACCCTGTCTCCAACAACAATGAAGCTTGGGGGCAATATCATCCCTCGAACATCCATAAGGCTGATGGTGTACCGGCATACCACCTGGCGATACACTATTCATGGTGAAACAGAGTAGTCGATGGTCTACCGACGCCTCACCTACATCATCATATGAATATAATGGGAGCAGTGCAATGCGCCAGTGCGGCCAGCATGAATCTGTGAAACCCTCCGATCTAGTCGTCTGGCACCGCAGCAGTTAGGCGGTCACGACAAGTTTGGTAAAAATCTATTTTTGGTTTTCAGGACAAGGCATGATGTTTCGCCATGAAATGAAGACGAAGAAGGGCTGTCTCGTTGGCTGGCATCGTCCGTTGGGCCATCGCAACGAACTCACTAGAGAATCCGCGTACAGAAGAACATACCTGCAACTACGTGCCTACATGGTGTACATGGCGTCCACAACATGTTGTTCACACGACGAGAAGTCTCTTACCTCGGCGGCGATGGTGCGTTGCGGTGGCGCCGAGCACTACAATGATAAACGAAGACCAGGATTTACCGTCCTTATCACGGTTATGGCAAGGATACGCGTGCAAGCAACGGTGGAGCTGGCTGGACGGAGCTGACGACGCGGTGGAGCTAGCACAGAGTGTATGGAGGAGCGAGGTAAAACACGGCAGGCGGTCAAGATACACATACCCATACACTAGTCGCCGGCCTCGGAGTTCGTAACAGCCGCAGTCGAGCTAGCCGGGTACCTGATGAGCAGGAGAGGATCGTGCGCGTAGCGAGCCGGAAGGACGACGACGCATAAACAACTATGCCGAGGCGAACGCTGGACTTTGGAGGCTGATGCCGGAGAACTCTCTGATTAGCGTCAAATAAAACCGCGCAGAATAAAAAAATAAAAAAAATCATGAGAGCCATCATCTTTTTATTGCTAGTGTAATTGGTGATACAAACTTAATCAAACCCACTGGAACTAAATGATTGGTTCTTCGGCACAACCTAAAACAAACTTTATTTCACTAAGCTGAAACTTGTTTAAGACTAATGTGCAGCCCCTCGTCACCGGAGCAGAACTGCAGAAGATGATGGCACGGACCGGCTCCTCACCCAAGAGGACGGTAGGACAGGATGATTGCGATCTCCGGGGGAGTGCCGCCAGCCGCCAAGAATGCGCCCGCCTCTTCACGGCGTCTTGCATACAAATCGGTCTCCTCGTAAGAGATCCGAACGGCTTGTTCGTGAGCTCTAAGGTTCTGGGTGCAGGACGTCGTCATCTCAGTCAAGACTGCCGCACGCTTCTCAGCTTGCGCCGCCAACTTCGCATGCTTCTCCGCAAGGGTCGTGTTATCCTCAACAAGCTTGCGGTGCCCCTCGGCCATCCTCTGATGAACTTCAGCTTGCTCCAACTGCCGGCGGTGGATGGACGTCAGGTCGGCAAGGCGTTCCTCCAGACGTGGCCCATCCTCTTCAAGACGGCGACGTCCAGAAGCGATTTCCACAAGAGCTGCATCAAGTTTACCTATCAGGGAGATCACACGCTCAGGTGCGGGGGCGTCTGCAGGAATGGCGTCACCATGCCCTCGAAGCCGAGCAACTACCGCCTGGAGGCGTCCAATTAGGACCTCGAGATCGGGCGGGGTCTTGCTCCCGTAGCGGCTCTTCCATGGGCCTATTGCTGAGGTGATCATTTCTATGGCTTCTTCCTTGTCAAGAGGGCGCTTCCTGAGTGCTTCTTGAATATCAGCAAGTTCCCAGTTTATATATTTCTGGCTAGCTGCCGGGAGGATAAGGCTGGGCGTAGGTGTCTTTTCAGCCGGAGGGGCTTTAAAGCTCTCAAACGTGACGCCCTCCTCTCCAATGATCTCCTGGTGCTTTGACACCAAAGCCCGGAGTTCCTTAGCTTCGGGAGAGCAAAAGTCGTCCAGGTTTGGTGTGTCATTCGCGACACCTAAAAAAAAAAAGTACACGAGAAATATATGTAAGAAAAAAAGGGGGGGGGGGGGGGGGTCATCCAAAGGACATGCCTATGGCAAGAGCAACGGTTACCTGCAGGAGGAGGTGATCTGGGCTTCTTGGAGATTACCCCAACGTCTACATCGCCAGGTGATCGCTTGTTGCCCGCTTCTGTTGCACTGGTTGATGGTGCCGGAGACAAGGGCTTCTCCGCCGGGCTACCGGTCAGCGGTGGCGCTAACTTCACCACCGGATCATGCACCAACGGCGGTGCAAGTGTCACCGCGGGAGCATCCTTCACTGGAGACGTGGCCTTTGCCACAGGCTGCTCAGTCATCTCCACCGCCTCGGCCAAGAGGCGCTGCGCGCCGTCGCTCACGACCACGTGCGGCAATACATCCTCCAGCTGGTCCTGCGTACACAAAGATGAAGATAGTTAAAAAAAAAGAGAAAAAAGGTATTTAGAAAAAAGGATATGTAGACATTTTTTTTTACCTCAGGGATATCCAATGGAGCGTCCGAGTCAATAGCAATGACCGTCCCCTCGGAAGTTTTGGAAGTGCGGTTGGGTCGGTGGCGTGAACTCCGCGACGCCGTGCTGCCCGGAGGCGGCAAGGGCGGCGACAAACGGGTGTACTCCACCCCGTCGGACTTATTTCCCGACCTAGAGGGCGCCAGAGGAGCTGAGCGATCCTTGTGACGGCGGCTGCTGGACGAACCTCCGGCATCGCTGCTGCCGTAGTGCTTCGACGTCTTGGCGTCACCTTTGCCATGGTCTGACTTGTTCAGCCTCTCGCGACCCATCCTAGCAAGATACAACAAATGATGAGAAGTCATGGCAGAGTGCCAGCATGCCGAGTCGCCTAATCGCCAACGCCAGGGAGAAAAGGTAGAGACTAGCTAGCAGCAGCATACCTAGCTGGACGGAGGAACTTCGGTCGGATGGGAGCACGTCTTCACGATCGGATCTCTGTATTTGGCCGACGCTGAAGGAAGGTGAGTACGAAGCCAATGCACGGGGACCTTAACTACATTTATAAGCCCTGACCGCCCGTGCAAAATCACAACGGCCGCGCCCTTCGTAGAAGATATACGCAGGTCGTTATGATGCCAATCAGGCTGCACACGTATGACCGCAAAAAAAAAAAAACAAAAAAAAAAACAAAAAAAAGCCTAATCACCGAATAAAGTCCGACCTGCTATGCGCTCGAACTTTCTTCGGTGAGGGGGCATTTGTTCGACGTATTTTTGTGATTACTATTTTCAGAAGATATAAGTATAAATGTATTTCTTTTTCCTAATTGCAAGTTATACACATATATGTTTTTTATTGGGTGTATACGTACACACACGCATTAAGCAATCCTCGATGCAATGGTACGTGCATGCATGCATTTTGAGTTTGCTCACGTACCAACCAATGTATACCTGCACTTGATGCTCCGTAGCATAGACGTCGACTTATACACACATGCAGGTTACAATCAGGAGGCTGAGTCCACATCTACGTCACGCCCACAAGATAACATATTGTATGTGTATTTCTTTAAATACCCGTATATACCGGCCGGCAAGCACGTGTATACGTACTGGAATACCTGAGGTTGGTTCAACCAGCAAACCCCGGAGATAAGATGAAGATGGCGATCGAATGAACCAGGCCCACCGGTCAGTTGGGTAGCTAGGTACGCACGGGTTGTTTTTTTTTGTTTTCTATGTGCAGGCGTACGCGTCAAGGAAAAAAGAAGATAAACATCAGCGAGACGATAAGACCCGAAGCGAGATTGCATCCATATCTAGTCCAAGAAAATCGGGACGTTTGACCCATCTCCATCCGCCGGGTCGCCCATCTCCTGCCTATAAATACACACACCTAGCTACGCACAAGGGGGCGGACGTACACACCCATTCTGAAGGCAACTGATGCACGCACACACCCATCCATCGCACAACACCTCAAGCACCCATCCATCCACCACGCAACACAGGAGGAAGGACGCAGGCTCCCGAGCCGGCGTACACGGAGAGAGGAGGCTGGCGTACAGGGAGCTCGGCGCCTGTGACATGGACGCGAAGCTTACCTTCCCGAAGGGTAAAACTTTGATCTAACAAATTTCTTTCTTAGTTCCTTCTTTGCACCGCTA
Organism: Triticum monococcum; assembly: GCA_034509565.1. NCBI lineage: Eukaryota > Viridiplantae > Streptophyta > Magnoliopsida > Poales > Poaceae > Triticum > Triticum monococcum. The sequence goes on from CM067846.1 coordinate 619,136,446, forward strand.
GCATGCACGCACACACGCCGGGATCGTTGCCGAATGCAAAGTTCGCATGATCGGATCGCCGCTGGACCGGAAGATGAAGCCGACCTTGCCGGAGATGGTCTTCAACAAGCCAGCGCCACGAAGAACGACGGGGAGGCCGCCATCACCACCCGCTGTCCACCTCGTCACGACGGTTCGGTCAAGATGACGACACGGAGCACGCCATGACCCCGCCCATCGTCGAGGTCGCCAGGTCGATGCCCCGGAGGTCGACGCCACGGTGGCCACCCCCACTCATCACCGCACGACCAGGACAACGCGTCGCCGGAGCTCGTCTACACCAAGCCTGTGCTATGGACGCTGACGCCACCAAGGTCGTTGCCCCGGAGGTCGACACCACGGAGGCCGCCCCCACTCATCACCGCTCGACGAAGACGGCGCGTCGCCGGAGTTCGTCTTCACCAAGCCCGCGCTATGGACGCTGACGCCACCAAGGTCGATGCCCCGGAGGTCGACACAAGCGGAGGCCGACCCCACTCATCGCCGCTCGACGAAGACGACGCGTAGCCGGAGCACGTCTTCACCAAGCCTGTGCTATGGACGCTGCCGCCACCAAGGTCGATGCCCCGGAGGTCGTCACCACGGATTCCGCCCCCACTCATCACCGCTCGACGAAGACGGCGCGTCGCCGGAGCTTGTCTTCACCAAGCCCGCTCTATGGACGCTGACGCCACCTAGGTCGATGCCCCGGAGGTCGACGCCATGGAGGCCAATCCCACTCACCACCGGTCGACGAAGATGACGCGCCGCCAGAGCGCGACTTCACCAAGCCCACGCTACGGACGCTGGCACCACCAAGTTCGATGCCCCGGGCGTCGACGCCACGGATGCCGCCCCTACTCACCACCCGTCGACGGAGACGACGAGTCGCCGGGGCTCGTTTTCACCAAGCCAACAATCGAGGCCAACGGCACACAAATCACCATCACCACTCACATCTACCTTGTCATGACGGCGCGGTGAAGGTGTTGACACAAAGCTCGCCGAGACGCCGCCCACCGCCGACGTTGCCAAGCCGTTGCCATGAAGGTGGATGCCACGGAGATAGCCATCATCACACACCCTTCGCCCGCTACATCAAGCTCGTGCCCTGAAGGACGAAGCCGCGGAGCACACCATACTATGCTGCCCTGTATCTCGGTCGAGGATGACGAGGCCTAACTTTGATGCCGGCGCAGCGCCTCTTCCACACCTCGGCGGGACTGGATGGTGCCATCCTTCCGAGTACCATCGCTGGGTATGGCCGCCTGTGGTGTACCCGGAGAACAGCTGAACATCGTGAGACGGAGTACACTACGTACAGGTGCACGTATAAGGCCCAGCACCAGTGCACACATGAAGACTGATCGCCGGCTGGCCATCACGGGAGACGGTCACATATGACGACAGATGCCTAGCCTTGTCGCTAAGTTTCTAGTCTACCTCTTGTCGGTGAAATCATCTTTGTGTTGCTGTGCACCACGAAGTGGCCATTGCGCGTGCATGGGCCATGCACGTAGTCATTTGATGGCAGGGTGGCATGTTTGTCAACCTTTCGTCGACTGAAAAAGCCATCGGAGCCCTCACGCGAGATGACTCGTGACCAAGCTCTCCTACGTGCTGCAACATCATCACCATCGTCTACATCGAGCGCTTAGAGGAGACGAAGACATTTAGTTCGCTGTCGTCATCCGAGCAGGAAGAAGCTTATGTCGACCACATGGCGGTCTATGGCCTCCTTAGAAGATGGTGCCACACCAGGGCGATGCCCGCGCCCTGCTCGCCGGGGGATGAAGAGAAGTATGTCTATCTGGTCCGAAGACAAGATGCGACGGCGAGGCGACGCGACTTGAACGACAACACTGCTCCTCTACGAACATGTGAGACGACGCCTTGACGACGCCGACTGCCGTGGACTCGGCGTCTGGCCAGGACGAGGTGTAGACCACTCAGGCCATGCCGGCGCGAGCAACGCGACGGTCATACGCCGACGCCGGTCTCCATCGACAATTACTCCCGCAGGGTGTTGACCCTTGTACACCCCGAGAAGCTACTGGTCGTCGAGAAGTCCGAGCCGAGCGTGATCCATGTTACCCCAACAACAACCCCTCCAACGTCGTCAAGGCCGACGAGGCACGACGGCGAGGGCGAGCGCGGCCACTATAAAGGCTATGCTACTCGCGGCGCGTGTACCGACGAGGACACGGGCTCTGCCGCCGCCCACACGCACATCGCCATCATCATGCATGGAGAACGCGAAGCGAAGACGACGAAGACGACCACACAGCTCAATCGGAGGTATCTCGTGGAGCAACCCGCGGGAGTAATTAACCGGGAGTCTTCCGAGGCCCTGGGAACCAGGAAATCACGCAATCGCCGCAGCCAGCTTGGCCGTGCTAGTAGGCCACGGAGTGCACCCTTTTTTTTATGGGATATTGTAATTTTATTTCTCCAATGAGATTAATGAAATACATGTTCCCGTATCCCTTTTTCTTTGTGTACTACGGTACACTGGCACGCCCGCATATTTACTTTTCGCTTTCCCGGCGTATGAGAGAAACACACTCCCTTCTTTCCTTCTCCCCGGAGTCCCCAGATGTTTTTCTCGTGTCAAACATAAACATACTAAAAATAATAAAGTAATATATATAATACTCCCCCCGTCCTATAATGTAAGACGTTTTTTCAACGAGACTGGCTTTTCAACACCCAGGTGTCGGGGCACCCGACAATCGGGACTGCTCGCATGAATCACAAGTCTGAGAGATCCGTGCCATAACCAATGCAGCACATCATTTGTCACTGTTCCAATCTCTGTCTCTCTCCAGCGTGCATCACATGCACAGGAAAAGTCACTCTTGGCCCAGAGTATCTGCCATTCTTAAGAAGTTGCTATCCACTACTCCCTATTCTCCCACCATACACTCTATCCACATCAGCAAGTAGGTTCACTAATTTATATCTTGACATGCAACCATCTAACCACAACACATATGCCATGTCAGCAACCCCGTTTTGGTTGTCATCAAGTAGTTCTGAATCTATAACAATCGATCAAACCCGGCCCTGGTGCAGCCACGTCTCACCAACCCCTAATTATCCTGTTGTTGCATGAATGACGGGGTAGTCGATTCGTTTTCTCCACGGCTGTACGAAGCTAGGATTTTTGCACCTAGAATCCAAAAAAAAGAATTTTTGCATCTAATGTCCAACGGGCCAGTTATTGTAAGCCTGTTTTGGTTTTGCACGTGTGCCATCTATCTAGATGGGCTTGGTTGTTCGACTAAAGCCCATGTAACTAACGCATCTAATCAATCTACCCGGCTTATCGCGGTAGCTCGATCGTCGATGAGGGTTCGTCTTCCCGTCGTTTTGTCTTCTGCTAGACGCCGCCATGACCTACGCCCAAGATGGGGCTACATGTAAATCTGGGAGTGGTTTTAGAAAAACTGGTTTAAATGGGTTGGTTTTTATTATGGGCTTGATTGGTTTAGGTCTTATTGGGCTGAGTCTTTCTTAAGTTTGGTCTGGTTTCAGTTTTGAGAGGAACCGGTTTGGGTATAGTTGGTTATGGGCTGAAACCATTTGATGCATTATGGGCTACAAACCGTGGGTACAACCCGGTTCGCTGCGTCCAGTTACCCACACGCTGCCCTGATGCGGTGTTGCCCCTGTCTAGCTATTTCTTCCCCCACGCCGCCCCTGCTCCCCTGCCTCTTCCTTGTGCCGCCGCCTCGCCGTCACCCTCCGGTGCCGCCCCCTCCTTGCACTGCCGCCTTGCCATCACCCTCGGGCTCCACCCCCTCCTTGCGCCGCCGCCTCGCCGTCACTTCATTGCGCCACCGCCTCGCCGTCACCCTCCGGCGCCGCCCCCTCCTTCGTCGCGCCACCTTCCCTTCGCTGGCAGGTACCCCCCCTCCCCCGCCTCTCTCTCTCTCTCTCCCTCCCTCTCTCTCTTTTCTCTCTCTCTCTCTCTCTTTGACCGGCTCCTCCTGTTGACCAGGTCCTACTCCTCCCGCAACAAGGTGCTCCGGCGGCAACGCCGGCAAGGTGCTCCTGCTGGTCCCCTCCTCGTCTGCAACAACAATAACAGCAACCAGGTTGATTTCACAACTTGGGCATTAGTTGGATTCATGATGCAGGATATACAGATCCAGATATTCCATTTGTTACACTTTGCAGTCACAGCTTATGTAGGAATGATGGCTTTCTAGCTTTAGGTAGCCCCCTTTTTTTTGAGGAAAACATAGATAGCCCCTAAATGATCTGTATATATAGCATTGTTAACACACTTTAGCTGCTTCAATATTATTTCTGTACTTCTATAACCAAGACCTACCAAGTAAAATTACTATGTTTCACAAGTAGTACTGGTTCAAAATTTGACCTGTAGAGCAGGCATTGTGGCCTCAGATCTCGGCTACCATGCGTCTAGTGCAATCGATTTGGCAAACTCATTAGACTAGTGAAGTAAGGCAATTCCAGATCATGTTGATCATGGCAGCAGCAAATTGTATGATGATTTCTGTGTAATTCATATTGATCATGGTTATTTTGCCATAATAAGATTGGGATGATTGTTGAGATATGAGGCGTGAACTTCTTTATGTACACTATACTCTATAGCATTTTAATGTCGGCATACATACGTTGTACTAAACCCAACATCTTTTTACCCTGTCGGTAGAGGAACTAAAATAACTGTCTGGTTCTCTCTTCTTTCACTACCTTCTTGCTCTATATTCTGCCATTTTCTAACAGTAAGTTTCCACATATTTTCCCCCTGTAGTGTGCTATAAAATTTGAGGCATGTCTACGTCAGAGGGTTCGGAGACTGCTGATTCCATGGATGAGGATACGAGTCAAATACCACATGTCAGAAGGTCCAAGGTATGGGAGCATTATGAAGTAGATTTGGTTCTCGTAGATGGCGATTTCAAGGCTGTGTGCAAATACTGTGGAGCGCAACTTCACACCAAGTTTGGGACTAGTAGTTTGAGGACCCATATTGCAGAGGCTTGCCGATCAATCCAAGATGCTTGCAGACAGAGGTTTTTGTTGACCATGAAAAAAAAACATCTGAAGGATTGTTTGTGTTTGATGAAAAAGTTTGTCGTGAACGCATGGTCGAGTATTGCGTCCATGCTGAGATCCCCTTTCTTAAGTTTGAAGATCCCCACCTTCAGCCATGGATTGACTCAATGCAGCCAGCGTTTCAAATCAAGGGTCGTCACACAATTCGTGATGATGCAGTGAAGATGTATAAGGGAATGAAGAAAGATATCGAAATAGAGCTACAAAATTTGGATTCTCGCATTTGCTTAACATCTGACATGTGGACATCATCACAGGACTTGGGCTACATGTGCATCACCGCCCATTATATCAATGCAGAATTCAACTACAAGAAGAAGACCATAAGTTTCGCAGAAGTTAAGTATCCCCACACAGGCTATGCGATAGAGGAAGAAATAGTTCGTTGCTTAACAGAATGGGGAATAAGAGGCAAATTATTCACTTTGACACTAGATAATGCCAGCAATAATACTAATGCATGTGAGGAGTTAATAAAATCTCACAAACATGAGCTGCTCCTTGAAGGTCAACATTTGCATGTCAGGTGTTGTGCGCACATTCTTAATATCTTGGTTCAGGATGGAATGAAAATAATCCATGAAGCTATTGACATGATACGTGAGCTGATGAAGTATATTGACTCTTCTCCTTCAAGACTTCAAGATTTCAATACAATTGCAAGTGGGATGGGTCTACGTGCAAAGAAAGGCATCTCTGTTGATACACCAACCAGATGGAACTCAACCTGGAAAATGCTTGTAGAAGCATTGACGTACAAATCTGTTCTCACTAGTTATGCCAACAGAAAGATGATAGATTCTCCAAGTGAGGAGGAATGAGAGAAGGCAAAAGCTATTTGTGAGTTTCTAAAAGCTTTTGAAGAGCTTACTTTGATTGTTTCAGCTCATAGAAAGCCAACTTCACATAAGTTTCTGCCAGTTGTGCTTTCTATTCGCCATGCATTGAAAGATCTAGGTTGGTAGACCTCTGATGTGTTGAAGGAATTGGCGGCAGTGATGCAAACGAAGCTTGATAAATATTGGGATCCCGAGGAGAAGGAGAATGCAGATCCTAACCGTCGTAGAAAAAGCAAGGGCATTGAGTTTAACCATGCACTTGTCATTGCTACATTCCTGGATCCAAGGAGGAAAGAAGATTACTTGGATTTCTTCTATTGCAAGTTGTCTACCGACGGGGAGCAAATTACAAAACAAGTGGAGATTGCTTTAGAATGGGTGAGAAAGTATGTCAAGGAATATGAGCTACTTGCAGCGACAAGCACTGCACACTCGACACCTTCTAGTCAAGGCAATACCATTATTGGATCACCTGTTGCAGGGAAAAGGAAGTTGGAAGAAGAGTTTGCCCAGCACAAGTCTCGTCGGAGGTCACGTGTACACAAATCCGAGCTTGATGCATACTTGGAAGAAGCATCCGAGAAGGTCGGTGATGACTTTGATGTCTTGGGTTGGTGGAAGAGGCATGGCGAAAAGTTTCCTATATTGGCATCTATGGCCCATGACTTTCTTGCAATTCCTTTGAGCACAGTGGCATCTGAATCAACCTTCAGTTGTGGTAAGAGGATACTAGGCGACAAGAGAAGCTCTTTGAACCCTGATATGCTGGAAGTTCTTGTTTGTGCTAAAGATTGGTTGTTCAAACCAAAGGAGGGTGAGTTAACTGCTTACATTTTGGTTCTACTACTTGTGTAGAATGGGATATATAAAACTTGCAGTATAGAAGTGTTCATATGCCTTTAAATTAATCCTTTGTTTCATTTGCAGGAGATGGACAGTAAGCACACGGCTAAAAACATGAAACCAAGAAAAGGTAAAAATATGATCCTGATCATCGATTTGCCTTTGCCTTGCTCCTTTTTCCGTTATAGTGATTGGACAAGAAAAACCACTGTTGCTAAGCGAGTAAACATTGCCAAGACTAGTCTGTAGAACTATTGGACTTTGGTTTGATATGACACTCTTGACAAGAAGTGAGTGATGAATAAAGGAGTGATGAATCAGCTGTTGGGGAACGTAGTAATTTCAAAAAAATTCCTACGCACACGCAAGATCATGGTGATGCATAGCAACAAGGGGGAGAGTATTGTCTACGTACCAACGCAGACCGACTGCGGAAGCGATCTCACAACATAGAGGAAGTAGTCGTACGTCTTCTTCCCGATCCGACCGATCCAAGCACCGTTACTCCGGCACCTCCGAGTTCTTAGCACACGTTCAGCTCGATGACGATCCTCGGACTCCGATCCAGCAAAGCGTCGAGGAAGAGTTCCGTCAGCACAACGGCGTGGTGACGATCTTGATGTACTACCGACGCAGGGCTTCGCCTAAGCTCTACAACGATATGACCGAGGTGGAATTTGGTGGCAGGGGGCACCGCACACGGCTAAGGAACGATCAACAATGATCAACTTGTGTGTCTATGGGGTGCCCCCTGCCCCCGTATATAAAGGAGCAGGGGGAGGGGTTCGGCCGGCTAGGAGAGAGGCGCAGGGGGAGTCCCACTCCTACCGGGAGTAGGACTCCCCCCCAATCCTATTCCTAATAGGACTCTTCAAGGAGAAGAGAGAAGAGAGGGGGGTCGGCCCCTTCTCCTAGTCCTAATAGGACTAGGGAAGGGGGGGGGGAGGCGCGCAGCCCTTGTGGGCAGCCCCTTTTCACTTTTCCACTAAGGCCCAATAGGCCCATTTGCCTCCCGGGGGGTTCCGGTAACCCTCCCGGTATTCCGGTAAAATCCCGATTTCACCCGGAACACTTCCGGTGTCCAAACATAGGCTTCCAATATATCAATCTTTACGTCTCGACCATTTAGAGACTCCTCGTCATGTCCGTGATCACATCCGGGACTCCGAACAACCTTCGGTAGATCAAAATGCATAAACTCATAATAACTGTCATCGTAACGTTAAGCGTGCGGACCCTACGGTTCGAGAACAATGTAGACATGACCGAGACACGTTTCCGGTCAATAACCAATAGCGGGGCCTGGATGCCCATATTGGCTCCTACATATTCTACGAAGATCTTTATCGGTCAGACCGCATAACAACATACGTTGTTCCCTTTGTCATCGGTATGTTACTTGCCCGAGATTCGATCGTCGGTATCCAATACCTAGTTCAATCTCGTTACCGGCAAGTCTCTTTACTCGTTCCGTAATACATCATCTCGCAACTAACTCATTAGTTGTAATGCTTGCAAGGCTTAAGTGATGTTCATTACCGAGAGGGCCCAGAGATACCTCTCCGACAATCGGAGTGACAAATCCTAATCTCGAAATACGCCAACCCAACATCTACCTTTGGAGACACCTGTAATGCTCCTTTATAATCACCAAGTTACGTTGTGACGTTTAGTAGCGCCCAAAGTGTTCCTCCGGCAAACGGGAGTTGCATAATCTCATAGTCATAGGAACATGTATAAGTCATGAAGAAAGCAATAGCAACATACTAAACGATCGGGTGCTAAGCTAATGGAATGGGTCATGTCAATCAGATCATTCAACTAATGATGTGACCTCGTTAATCAAATAACAACTCTTTTGTCCATGGTTAGGAAACATAACCATCTTTGATTAACGAGCTAGTCAAGTAGAGGCATACTAGTGACACTCTGTTTGTCTATGTATTCACACATGTATTATGTTTCCGGTTAATACAATTCTAGCATGAATAATAAACATTTATCATGATATAAGGAAATAAATAATAACTTTATTATTGCCTCTAGGGCATATTTCCTTCAGTCTCCCACTTGCACTAGAGTCAATAATCTAGTTCACATCGCCATGTGATTTAACAGCAATAGTTCACATCACCATGTGATTAACACCCATAGTTCACATCGTCATGTGACCAACACTCAAAGGGTTTACTAGAGTAAGTAATCTAGTTCACATATCTATGTGATTAACACCCAAAGAGTACTAAGGTGTGATCATGTTTTGCTTGTGAGATAATTTTAGTCAACGGGTCTGTCACATTCAGATCCGTAAGTATTTTGCAAGTTCTATGTCTACAATGCTCTACACGGAGCTACTCTAGCTAATTGCTCCCACTTTCAATATGTATCCAGATTGAGACTTTAGATTCATCTGGATCAGTGTCAAAAACTTGCATCGACGTAACCCTTTACGACGAACCTTTTTGTCACGTCCATAATCGAGAAACATATCCTTATTTCACTAAGGATAATTCTGACCGCTGTCTAGTGATCTACTCCTAGATCACTATTTGTACTCCCTTGCCAAATCAATGCAGGGTATACAATAGATCTGGTATACAGCATGACATACTTTATAGAACCTATGGCCAAGGCATAGGGAATGACTTTCATTCTCTTTCTATCTTCTGCCGTGGTCGGGCTTTGAGTCTTACTCAACTTCACACCTTGTAATACAGGCAAGAACTCTTTCTTTGACTGCTCCATTTTGAACTACTTCAAAATCTTGTCCAGGTATGTACTCATTGAAAAAACTTATCAAGCGTCTTGATCTATCTCTATAGATCTTGAAGCTCAATATGTAAGCAGCTTCACCGAAGTCTTTCTTTGAAAAACTCCTTTCAAACACTCCTTTATGCTTTACAGAATAATTCTACATTATTTCCGATCAACAATATGTCATTCACATATACTTATCAGAAATGCTGTAGTGCTCCCACTCACTTTCTTGTAAATACAGGCTTCACCACAAGTCTGTATAAAACTATATGCTTTGATCAACTCATCAAAGCGTATATTCCAACTCCGAGATGCTTGCACCAGTCCATAAATAGATCGCTAGAGTTTGCACACTTTGTTAGCTCCCTTTGGATCGACAAAACCTTCTGGTTGCATCATATACAACTCTTCTTCCAGAAATCTATTCAGAAATGCAGTTTTGACATCCATTTGCCATATTTCATAATCATAAAATGCGGCAATTGCTAACATGATTCTGACGGATTTAAGCATCGCTACAGGTGAGAAGGTCTCATCGTAGTCAACCCCTTGAACTTGTCGAAAACCTTTTGCGACAAGTCGAGCTTTATAGACAGTAATATTACCGTCAGCGTCAGTATTTTTCTTGAAGATCCATTTATTCTCAATTGCTTGCCGATCATCGGGCAAGTCAACCAAAGTCCATACTTTGTTTTCATACATGGATCCCATCTCAGATTTCATGGCCTCAAGCCACTTTGCGGAATCTGGGCTCACCATCGCTTCTTCATGGTTCGTAGGTTCATCATGATCTAGTAGCATGACTTCCAGAACTGGATTACCGTACCACTCTGGTGCGGATCTCACTCTGGTTGATCTACGTGGTTCAGTAGTATCTTGTCCTGAAGTTTCATGATCATCATCATTAGCTTCCTCACTAATTGGTATACGTGTCGCAGAAACAGTTTTCTGTGATGTACTATTTTCCAATAAGGGAGCAGGTACAGTTACCTCGTCAAGTTCTACTTTCCTCCCACTCACTTCTTTCGAGAGAAACTCCTTCTCTAGAAATGATCCATTCTTAGCAACGAATGTCTTGCCTTCGGATCTGTGATAGAAGGTATACCCAACAGTTTCCTTTGGGTATCCTATGAAGACACATTTCTCCGCTTTGGGTTCGAGCTTATTAGGTTGAAGCTTTTTCACATAAGCATCGCAGCCCCAAACTTTAAGAAACGACAACTTTGGTTTCTTGCCAAACCATAGTTCATAAGGCGTCGTCTCAACGGATTTTGATGGTGCCCTATTTAACGTGAATGCGGCCGTCTCTAAAGCATAACCCCAAAACGATAGTGGTAGATCGGTAAGAGACATCATAGATCGCACTATATCTAATAAAGTACGGTTATGACGTTCGGACACACCTTTACACTATGGTGTTCCTTGTGGCGTGAGTAGTGAAACTATTTCACATTGTTTTTAACTGAAGGCCAAACTCGTAACTCAAATACTCTTCTCTACGATCAGATCATAGAAACTTTATTTTCTTGTTACGATGATTTTTCACTTCACTCTGAAATTCTTTGAACTTTTCAAATGTTTCAGAGTTATGTTTCATCAAGCAGATATACTCATATCTGCTCAAATCATCTGTGAAGATCAGAAAATAATGATACCTGTCGCAAGCCTCAATATTCATCGGACCACATACATCAGTATGTATGATTTCCAACAAATCTTTTCTCGCTCCATTGTTCCGGAGAACGGCGTTTTAGTCATCTTGCCCAAAAGGCATGGTTCGCAAGCATCAAGTGATTCATAATCAAGTGATTCCGAAAGCCCATCAGCATGGAGTTTCTTCATGCGCTTTATACCAATATGACCTAAATAGCAGTACCACAAACAAGTTGCACTATCATTATTAACTTTGCATCTTTTGGTTTCAATATTATGAATATGTGTATTATTAAGATCGAGATCCAATGAACTATTTTCATTGGGTGTGTAACCATGTAAGGTTTTATTCATGTAAACAGAACAACAATTTATTCTTTTACTTAAATGAATAACCGTTTTACAATAAACATGATCAAATCATATTCATGCTCAACACAAACACCAAATAACACTTATTTAGTTTCAACACTAATCCCGAAAGTATAGGGGAGTGTGCGATGATGATCATATCAATCTTGGAACTACTTCCAACACACATCGTCACTTCACCCTTAACTAGTCTCTGTTTATTCTGCAACTCCCGTTTCGAGTTACTAATCTTAGCAACTGAACTAGTATCAAATACTGAGGGTTTGCTATAAACACTAGTAAAGTACACATCAATAACATGTATATCAAATATACTTATGTTCACTTTGCCATCCTTCTTATCCGCCAATCACTTGGGGTAGTTCCGCTTCCAGTGACCAGTCCCTTTGCAGTAGAAGCACTTAGTCTCAGGCTTAGGATCAGACTTGGGCTTCTTCACTTGGGCAGCAACTTGCTTCGCCTAAGCTGTACAACGATATGACCGAAGTGGAATTTGGTGGCAGGGGGCACCGCACACGGCTAAGGAACGATCAACAATGATCAACTTGTGTGTCTATGGGGTGCCCCTGCCCCCGTATATAAAGGAGCAGGGGGAGGGGTTCGGCCGGCTAGGAGAGAGGCGCAGGGGGAGTCACTACTAGAAATCCCCATATTTCCGACGGTGAAATCTAATAGCCGATGGTAGTTATAATGGCCGATGGTTAATGTCACCCCACGAGTATTACCACTAATTCCCGACGGTATACTAGAATGCCCGACGGTAAAAATGCACCCCTCGGATATCCAACTTAATGACCGACGGTTCATCGTAAAGCCCGATGGTTTTTCCTACACTCACGAGGATTACATGTAATGCCCGACGGGTTTCCCTACACCCACGTGGATTACATGTAATGCCCGACGGTTAATTGTAATGCCGGCGGTTTTTGGTACACCCTCGGGGATTACATGTAATGCCCGACGGTTTTTGCGACACCCACGGGGATTACATATAATGCCCGACGGTGAAATTTAATAGCCGAAGGTGAAAACAAAACTCTCACCTACGAGAGGAAATGACAGATGGTAGATATGTGCCTCTTGGTTATTTGAGAAAATACCCGACGGTGTATAGTGATAACCGGCGGTTGACATTCCCTCTTGATGATATGTTTCAATGGACAACATCGATGAATGTAGAATGACCGATGTTATATTCGAGATAATTCAGTAGAAGATTCCAAGAACTATAACATCTAGCATTGCTATTGTAAGCGAGTGCATTATGTTCTTTTTCACAATTAATATATAGGATGCTTAAAAAATTGGTATAGGACAATACAAATATGATGTTTAAAAAATTGCACTTACAGAAAGTACTAGTTTGCTTAGTTCTTAGTCATGTACTTCTGTAACTTGCCTTATACATATCTTTAGTTTTTTTAATAAATGCAACTTCATTGTCTAGAAGGACCCCGACCTTCATGTATATTATTAAATGCAAATGTGTCTGTGAAGTATTAATTACATCTTGAATTATAAAGAGAATGAGTGTTGTATTTTAAAATTGAGAAAGTGGAATGCTATGCATACGATCCTATATATACGTACATATGATCCTTTTTATCCGAAGCAGTGTGACCATTCTTTTTCCTCCTAACCAAGAAAGTAAAAGGGAGGCATCACTCTTTCTACAAAGAGTCTGCCACATGGAGCCACAGAGGCCTTACCGTTTCAAAGTGTTGCCGTCCCCTGCATCGGTGAGGCTATGTTCATACAATATGAACCCGTTCGTATTTTTCATCACCATTTTAGGTCCTTAGTAAACAACTACAGATGGTCATGAAGTACTAGTACTATCGTGATTTATAACAAGCCCGACTTTCGTATTTCAAAATTAAAAAAGAGTCATTATATACATATGATTCTTGGGTGACGAGGTGATCCGTCATTCTTTTCTTCGGTGGGTGCTGTGGTCGACAGAGCGTTGGTGTCTAGCTCAGAGATGTTCCGCTATCTTTTCAGTTTTGTCATGTCGATCCTTACATGGCTTGTACTTTGATCTTTATGATATAAATGAGACACGTATTACCATGCAAAAGAAAAAAACTGTGCACGGTGGAACCAAATACAACACACCAATGGATCATCCAAGGTATTATGACCATTTTTCGCAAAAAAAAACGCATTATGATCATACCAAAAATCCTGTAAGTGGCATGTCAAAATAAAAAAGAATCGTGTATGTGCCAAACGAACTGTGGGAAATCTAAGAATACAAATAGGATTTTAAAAAACAAATGGCCCAAAAAATAAAAGTTAAAAATATAAAAGTTATTGTACTCCTATATGATTTCATACGTACTAATAATTAATTAATGACGCGTGCGCCAAAAAATAAGTGCGCCTTATGGTTCGCACCGAACCAAGACCAAACTGGGTCTGGCTAGCTGAGCGTGCTATACCAGGTCGACATCAGACGCCTTGTGACATATAGATCCTCTCCCTACAAAAAAGACATATAGCTCAGAAATTATCTATACTAGACGCCATTGACCAGCCCCACCGCTTACATCCCCTCTGTCCTGCCGCTCACATTCACCTCTCTCTCAACGCCGGTCGCCGCCTAGATGTGTCACCTCTCACCTGACTTGTCTCCGTCCTCCTCCACTTTCGTCTCGGATTTGACCCCAAAGTCAAGCGGCAGGCAGCCGCAGCAGGTTCTTGTGTCGCCATGAGCTGGATGGGGAAGCGGGGGTTGGGTGGGGAGAGCCCGCACTGGCGGAGAAGACGAACGAGGACTGGCGGCCCCGGAGCTACCTCCACTACCTCGCCGCCGCGTCCAGTCCGACCCTGCCTCCTGCAAGCACGGCGACTTCTTCGACACCGTCTGGGCGGGCCACGAGCTAACCACGCCCAATCTCTTCAGGTCAGTACAGTACAGTACAGTACAGTAGGCAATTTGGGATTTTTTTTTGAAACTGAAATTGAGGAAATTTTGACACAATTGAGTGTCGAGACTGAGTTGTTTGGTTAATTAGTTAATCAGCACGTATACTAGAGACAATTTGTTGCAACATTGACACGATTATGTGATGTAGAGATAATAAGATATGCTCATGTTTTATTGCTACTCGAACCTTGATATGTACCGTGGTTTTCGTGGGATAATATAATTGAGTCCGTTCAATCCGTTGAGGAGGCCTCGTGGTTATCTATTTTTTTTCACGTTTCTCACGTAGTGGTTAGTGCCCACCTCGCAGCCGTGGACTCCTGTTACCGAATTATTTGGCGATCTGGCGCTGATTTCTTGGCGCGGCCACCAAAAAATTCTCGCGCGCCGGCGCACCACGCACCAAATCAGGTCCTAAACTAACCGCCATAGTCTCCTGGTCCTCTTTGAAAACAAACACATCCGCATTCACCATACCAATCTAGCTCGAGGGGTGCCCGGCGTCCCTCTGCTTCCACTTCGACGGGTGGTCATGAGTTCCTCTGCTTCCTCTGCGATGGCCGATCAATCGGCACGCAGCGATCACAGTGGGGCGCCACGGTATCATTCTCTTCTCCCGCCCCATTCCCCTCTCTCCTCGTCTCTGTCACACCCCCTTGAGTTCTTTTCTTCTTTTCTGTCTTGCGTGATTGTGCTGATTGTCCATTATTTGTACATTGTAATTTCTTTTCTGCACGATCCATCAGTATTGGTTTGTTGGCGGTTCATATTTTTAGTTTGGCAAGTTTTCTTGTTGTACGAGTTGATCTTGTTTTCTTTCTAAACCATGTTAGCCGGGAACTAATTATGTAAGAAACGAAGAGAATACTTGTAGAACCTTAAATCTAGGATTCAACTGGTATGCTCACAAAAAGGTTATGTTTTATGTGTTTACTACAGTAGCAACTTATGCCCAACTAGTATGTGCTTCTGATGGCCATGAATAACCTGAACAATTCCCTCAGTTTCTGGTTCAGAAAGTTGAAATAGGTATTAATAAACTTGCACATTAGTTAGCTTGTTTGGATAGAACTCCTAATGACCATCTTGTTAGTTATGGCCAATGTAGGCCAAATATAGAATTGTTTGATTGATGTTCTCATTGTTACTATATAATTACTATATATCACACTTTACTTTCATGATTAAATCCAATGCTTATACTATACCTCCTACTTCCATTCTACATTTTTGTAGCAGTGTAGATGTCGACCATAGTTGGATGTACAAAGAGAGACGAGGGAAGTTGATCAGTGATGCTTGGCAACATGGAGCAGATAATTTTCTAGATCATGCATTCTCATTGCCCGATGCTACTGTAGATGGGAAATCCCATTGTCCTTGCAGCAAGTGCTTTTGCGGTCATAAGTACACAAGGGATGTCATGACCACACACTTGTGCAGCAATGGGTTCATGTTAGGATATGAGAGATGGACTAGCCACAGGGAGTCTGATGCACCTGAAAATGTAGAGCATGATAACACGTGGGATGGAGATAGAATGAATGACATGCTAGTTGATGCAATTGTTGCTGAAGGAGTTACTAAAGGTGATGAGCCAACAAAAGCTGCCAAAAAATTCTATGAAATGTTGATGGAAGCCGACAAACGTTTGCATGAGAAGACCACACAATCACGTATATCCATTGTAGGAAGGCTAATGACTATTAAAACACAACATAATCTGTCAAAAGCTTGTTACAATGAGATGACGACCCTTATACATGACATTGTTGGGGACGATGCTGCAAAAGATCTCCCAGCAAACTTCCATAGGTCCAAGAAGCTTGTGCATAGTCTAGCAATGCCTTACGTCAAAATTCATGCATGCCCCAATAATTGTATGCTTTATTATAAAGAGAATGAAAATAAAGAAAAATGCACCATCTGCAAAGAACCTAGATATGAGGAAACAACCGCAGGAAATAAATCTACGAAGATACCAAGAGAAGTTCTGCGCTATCTCCCAATTACTCCTAGGCTACAATGGTTGTACATGTCACAAAGCACTGCCAAGCACATGGACTATCACGCAAGGCCTCATAACAGTGATGAAGTAATGGTTCATCCTTCTCATGGTGAAGCTTGGAAGGAATTTAATAAGGAATTTAAAAAATTTGCTGAGGAAGTAAGGAATATAAGGCTATGTCTAGCGACTGACGGCTTCACACCTTTTGGTATTAAAGCAGCCTCCTACTCATGTTGGCCAGTATTTGCTGTTCCTTATAATCTTCCACCAGAAATGTGCATGAAGCAGAGTAACCTGATCCTTGCACTAGTTATTCCCGGTCCAGATCATCCAGGAAAGAACCTAAATGTTTTCATGCAGCCTCTAGTTGACGAACTTGATGATTTGTGGAGAAATGGTGTAGAAACTTATGATAGTTATCGAAAGCAAAATTTCACCTTAAAGGCAGCTTTGCTTTGGACTATTCATGACTTTCCAGCTTATGGATTAGTAGCATGCTGGAGCACTCATGGGAAGCTTGCTTGCCCTATATGTGGATCTGACATAAAGACATTCTCATTGAAGAACGGGAGAAAGCCATGCTGGTTTGACTGCCATAGGAGATTCCTTCCCACTGACCATGCATTTCGTAGGAGTGTGAAATGTTTTCGAAAGAAAAAAACAGTTTTAGATCCTCCACCAAAGCGCTTGTCCGGAGAAGAGGTGTATGAAGAACTCCATAGTCTTGTCCATGATGAAACTGGCAAGAGTAAATTTGAGGGGTTTGGGAAGGAGCACAATTGGATAGCTATAAGTGGTTTGTGGCAGCTAGAGTATTTTTGGAAGTTGCTGCTTCGCCATAACATTGATGTAATGCACAATGAGAAAAATGTATCTGAGGCTTTACTAAACACATGCCTTGATATTCCTGAGAAAACTAAGGATAACAACAAAGCATGCCTTGATGTTGCTTTGTATTGTGATCGACCAAAGCTACACCTGAACAAGAATTCAAGGGGTGTGTGGAAGAAACCTAGAGCAAAATATTGTGTCAGCAAGGAAGATAGAATGACCATCCTTAAGTGGTTTAAAGAAGTGAAGTTTTCTGATGGGTTTGCTGCTAATTTGAGTAAAACTGTCAACTTGAGTAAAAACAAATTCATTGGGCTGAAAAGCCATGACCACCACATCATCATGGAGCGCCTCCTGCCAGTTGCCCTACGAGGCTTCATCCCAGAACCTGAATGGAAGGTCATAGCAGAGTTAAGTTTTTTTTATCGGCAATTGTGTGCCAAAGAAATTGCTCCAAAATAGATGCGTGAACTTGAGGAGGAGGTTCTTGTTCTATTATGCAAGCTTGAGAAAATGCTCCCATCAGGCTCCTTCAATGTAATGCAACACCTGATAGTGCATCTTCCATATGAGGCAAGGGTTGGCGGCCCTGTGGCATATCGTTGGATGTATGTTTTTGAGAGGTATGTTAGACTATATAACATTGATATGTACATTGTGTTTTGATATATTTATGTCATTTATTGCTGAAACTTCTAATATTTTGTTATATGGCAATGCACTATCTTTGTTTAAAAGTGCGAAACAAGGAAAGAGTGGAGGGTTCAATCATTGAAGCTTGTATTGTGCAGGAGATCACGAATTGTGTTTCTCTTTACTTTAGTGATCATGTTCGCACTATATGGAAGAAGAATCCTCGATGTAATAATGGAGGAACACGCGTGCAGAATGATGGTTGCACCTTAGATGTGTTTCAGCATGTAGGAAACCTACATGGGAGGCCTATTGCCCGAGAACTATCGCATGAAGAGTTGAATGCAGCAAGGCTGTACATTTTGACTAACTGCTCTGCTGTTGATAGATTTCATGAGTAAGTGATGAATAATTTGTAATTTTAGAATTGAAGTGTGCAAGATGTTTATAATCATACGCGGATTTGCAGAACATTTGAAGATGAAAATATGCAAGTCATCCAAACTTGACATCGGAGGGCCTTGATGAAATGATGGTATCCGAATTTGTGGAATGGTTCGAGATTGCTATAAGCACATTTTAATTAGCATTATATCCTCTCCATTCAACTACTACTATGTTTCATAATCCGAGTTTTTCTTTTCATTTCATTGTAGTGCAAAGAAGATCCCAATTCTGATGAGGACTTGTGGAATTTAGCTAATGGATGCAGCTCTAGAGCCTATTCCTATAGCTCCTATGATGTGAATGGCTTTCGCTTTAGATCAGAGATATCTAAGAAAAAACGTAGAAGGTTGAAAACGGTGAACACAGGGGTTTGTTTGTCATCCTTCATCTCAGAGACTGAACAACTTGACTACTATGGTGTCATTGAGGAAATTATCAAAGTATCCTTCACAGCTGGTAGAAAAATTGAGATGGTACTCTTCAAATGCCGTTGGTTTGACCCCATCAAGGGTGTGAAGCCAAATGCAGAATTAGGTTTGGTGGAGATAAAGTGGTCTTCAAGGCTAAGTAATTTTGAACCATTTTCCATGGCTCACCAAGCTATACAAGCTTATTACTTGCATTACGCATCCTCCAGGAGAGATCTTCATGATTGGAGGGTTGTTTACACTATTCAGCCAAGTACCAGCTCTAGTAACTTTGATGACTGCGCAAATGACCCATCTACTATAGATGAATATTTCCAGGAAGGTGGTCAGCTAGGTAGTTTTTCTGTAGATGGTGGCAAATTTGTTGATGAATCTACTGAGCCAAGAAAGGAGTCAGATGATGTGGAGCTTGATCCCTCTGAAATTTATGTAATAGAAAATCAAGGCAATAATTATGAGAGAGAAGAATCTTCAGAAGATGAATTGGACGAGAGTACTGATGAGGAAGAAGAAGATTTACCTGAAGAGGAAGGACAGGAAGAGACATATGAGACCGAAGATGAGGATGATGCAATAGAGCATGACTCTGAATATGACGATGATGATTACTGAACATTTATAGCTTTTGCACTTGTCATTTTTTGTCTTGGTACCAATAAATATTATATAGTGGCACAACTAGTGAATAATATAGTACGTTTACTATTGGTAGTAATACATATTACATAGTGATTTAATGACACAACTATTGAACAATATATTATGGTTGATAGTATTTGTAGTTTAGTTGTTACATAATGTTTTCTGTTGTTTTCTTCTTCTACTGTCATGCCTTTGGTAATCATCTACTAATTATTTTTTATGTAGCTAATAAGAATGTATTTGTCACTATGTAAATAGGATGACCCGCTTGCATCATAGGCGTGTCTCAATGGCTAGGTCGAACAAGTCTTCTTCTAGTGCCTCCGTAGGAAACAATGGATCAACTCAGCCAACTGCACAGGCTAAAAAGCCTAGAACACCAGGAACTAGGACTTCAGCCGGTCTCAGACTAGAGGAAATTGACCGACCGCTTATAGTTCCCGTTGGCATGTAAGTATTAAATATTCCAATTTCTTTACTTGTTGGAGCAATGTTCATGTGCTAACTACATTTGATCTTTATTTATAACAGGGCATGGGAAAGGCACCCGTACAGCGCTCGTGATCCATCAACGATGCTAGGTGCCTTAGTGCGCCAGATGTATCCACCGCCAATTGGTCCAAAAAATGATCAGAAACCGGTATTGTGTTGGGAGGACTACAAGTGGTCCCCTGGTCCAGAAGTAAGAACAGCAGCTTCCAAAATAGTGGAAGAATTTTGGGTAAGTATCTGCACACACACACACATTGTTTGGGTAAGTATATACATTGTTTCTATAAATGCTTTGAGAATTTTGAATCAGTTTTTCTAGTACTTAGAATTCTGAAACAGAGGTGAACATATTATATTTAGACATAAGAAGTCTAAAACTGGTGGATGGGTGGTAGTTAAAATTCTTTATTTTGGTCACAACCATGACAAAACTACTTGGTTTATCTATGAAGTGTTGGAAGCTTTGATGATTATGCATATGCTCACTTCCACAAATGCACTAGTAACTAACAAAAAAATGTTTTGGGATGGTTTTTGGCAGTGGCGTTTCAAGTGTGACCCATCGGAGCAAGAGAAGGCAGATGGTGTTTTGGAGGAGAACTTAACTAGGAAAGTGAAGCCGATGCTACATGAGGAAAAGGCCGCAGCCATCAAAAGATTAAAGAAGAAGGGACAATTGCCTACCGAACTAACAGAAGAGGATGAGGATGGTAACCGCTGGCCAACTAAGGAAGCTTTAATTTCTGCAAAGAGGGTTGACTTTGGTACAGACGTTGGTTGGCGTCTACTATGTGAGCACTGGAGTAGTACTGAATTTAGAGGGTTATCTTTAACCAACAAGAGGAACAGACTTGCTAATGGGGACACGGTCTTCCATTGCAGTGGTGCTAGAAATGTTGTCGCCATACGTCAATTTCTGGTACTATTTTCGGCAAACATCTTTCTGCTTACTGTTTAATAAGGAAGTTTCATTTACATTGGATGATGTGTCACACTCTTGAAATGCAGAAACTCAAAACCAGGAAAGACCCTGGAATTTCTGGTGCTTGGCTTCACACGCACAAATTGCATTGAGGGACTGATGAAGAGCAGATATGCAGTCAAATAACTGCTGATCATTGGGTCAGTAAAATATTGCAACTTAGTTCATTATAATCATCATGAGAACTATGTGCATAACACTGCAGTTTACCATTAAATTTTAATTTGAAAGGAGGATTTTGATAAGGCAATGAAAAATGCCCATGGAGAAAATTGGGAAGAGGAGCACCCGGATTTAGATGGACAAATCATCTACGAAACAGCAGGCAGAATGCCACATGGCAGGCTGGGAATTGCTAATGAGTTGTTTAGCAAAGCAGAGAAGGCGAAGTTTAAGTCTAAAAGGGCGATGGCCTCACAGCCGGTGCAGTCTGCTAAGGAGGAGCGTCTAGAAAGAGAAAACAGACATTTGAAGCAGGAGATCAAGCGTCTTCGAGGCATTGAGCTTGTTGTTCAGGTAATCTTGTCTTCTCTTGTAAATTGGAGTCTGAGTGAATAGGTTTGTGCTGACATGCTGATGTTTGTAGTCTTTGGCTGAGAAAGGGGGAGTCGACTTTGATGGCATAATGCAATCATCAGCAGATGACTTGGTAAGTTATACCCATCTCAATAGTAGGCTTTCAGCAATTGAACCATTAAGTAATGTTTCTTTTGTGTATGATACATAGTCTCCATCATATTCTGAAGGCGGATTTCAAAGGGGACGAGGTGATGTGCCTCAACACCAAACCAAAAAGGTTAGTTCATTGTCGTCGTGCTTGCAAGTCTGGGGATGACCTCTCCTTGTTCCACCATGTATGTGTGTCTTTGCTTATGTATTAGCACATCAAGAAAGAATTTGTGTGTGCAAGTCAGGTGCAGGATTTTTGGTCATGGAAAGTAGCAGCAGATGTAGATCCTTCATATATTTCAATTACAGATTTAGAAAAGAAATGCATGGTTAACTATATTGGCGCATTCCTCTAAAGGATTATATCACCCAAGAGAAATGACTGATGCTTCATGTAAATACTTGATGGTTGAGAGAACAAGTTTATCTGCACATCTATGAGAAAAAAATGCAGTGAAGACCACACTTGATAGCCTGCAGTTGTCATGCTTGTTTCTCTGTACATATGCCTTGCTTGCTTGTTTCTCTGTACATATGCCTTGTTTGCTTGCATATCTAAATTTGCTATCATTTCTTATGTACAAAACTAGATAAACTGAACCATGTTAATTCAAAAATGATTAGTAGGAAAAATATGATAGTATGAACAATAATTTATTTGTACTTCATGTATAATTTATTCAGGTCGCAGGGAACAAATTAGTAGACATGAAAGAATTTAGGCTAACCATCTGGAATATTTTTCTTACGGATACTCTTCCTTTATCTAAGCATTGTTGAACCATGTTCGGTAAAGCCTCTGTACATATGCATTTCAATTTATAATACATATACATGCAAATATTATTTCACCTTGGGGCACATGCTGCTAGTTTATGTTTTTTGTTCATGCCATTCTTAATTAGTTTACTATATGCCCAAACTAGCCAATAGTGTTCTGTTAGTTTACTCGTTCGGCTTTGTCATGTGACTGCGAAATGTAAACACTATTGATAGTGGGGTCGCAGATAGATATGCACAGTACTTGGAAAATGTGTATGGAATATATGTTCCTGCTGATTCATGTTTCCTATGAAAGTTTCATGTGAAGGATCGAAAGGTGAATAGGCATCATATTGTTGGATAAGCATACTATTATATAGCAGCTAGCAGATAACCTGTCAATTAGAACAGTTAAGTTTGATCCCTGTAGGTTACTTAAATTTCAGCTACATTATACTAACAACTAGTCTTGTCATTACTTAGGGAATGGGAAGTAGGACTGGAGGCAGTACGAGTCATGGAAATGATGATGAGGATGACTACTGTGGCAATGGGGAATATGATAACTATGGCGAGGGTGATCTGTATGGTGATGAGCACTATGATCACTATGGTGATGGGGAATATGATGACTATGGAGATGAGGATGACTATGGCTATGGCGGTGGCGATGGCGATGATTGGCTATAAAAGTCTAATGATCTTCAAGTCATGCCAAAATGTAGTTATGTTAGATATTTGAAACACTTTATTATCTTATGGACAAATTTGTCTTAGTGGACAATTTATCTTATGCAAAATGTGGCCTATCTCAATTACTATTTTGTTCTGCATTCGACATTTGATAATTATGGTTAATGCAATTTGGATGCAACTCAATACCTTGTGCTTGTGTATGAGATGCATTTGTTGGAATGCCAATATTCTGAATTATTGCTATGGAATGAAACACCCCTTGGTGAAAGAAATATATGAGGGGTGAGTAATGACCTATGGTGGAAAATATGTCTCGGTTATACAGAATGCCAATGGGGACTTCAGACAGTTGGTGAATTTATAAAATGACGGTGTTTGCTCACCCTCGACTAGCAGGTTTTGTGGCGGTGTTCGCTCACCCTTGGCTAACAGGTTTCCTGAAAGGTCGTATACACTGTCGACCATCTAATGAGCTAACGGTTTGGTTCTCCTCATGGTCATAACTAAGCCCAGCGGGACAAATGTACCATCGACTATTTTGAAAACCGACGGGAAGCAATAACCGTCGGAGAGTAAATGCCCGATGAGGAACCATCAGCTATAAATGTCGTCGGGCTAAGATGAGCCAGCAGGTCACAATAACATGCCCGACGGCTCACCGTCGGCTTACTACCGTAGGTGACAATATTACCCGACTGTACCATCGACCATTACTGTAATGGCCGACGAAGCAAGGCCGACGGGAGATGGCTGACGGTGTACCGTCGGTTTTAGTAATAGTTGACGGTGATCAAAAATATCCGACGGTAATTGGACCCTCGGTTATAATGAAATATCTAGTAGTGAGTCCCACTCCTACCGGGAGTAGGACTCCCCCCCAATCCTATTCCTAATAGGACTCTTCAAGGAGAAGAGAGAAGAGAGGGGGGCCGGCCCCTTCTCCTAGTCCTAATAGGACTAGGGAAGGGGGGGAGGCGCGCAGCCCTTGTGGGCAGCCCCTTTTCACTTTTCCACTAAGGCCCAATAGGCCCATTTGCCTCCCGGGGGGTTCTGGTAACCCTCCCGGTATTCCGGTAAAATCCTGATTTCACCCGGAACACTTCCGGTGTCCAAACATAGGCTTCCAATATATCAATCTTTACGTCTCGGCCATTTAGAGACTCCTCGTCATGTCCGTGATCACATCCGGGACTCCGAACAACCTTCGCTACATCAAAATGCATAAACTCATAATAACTGTCATCGTAACATTAAGCGTGCGGACCCTACGGTTCGAGAACAATGTAGACATGACCGAGACACGTCTCCGGTCAATAACCAATAGCGGGACCTGGATGCCCATATTGGCTCCTACATATTCTACGAAGATCTTTATCGGTCAGACCGCATAACAACATACGTTGTTCCCTTTGTCATCGGTATGTTACTTGCCCGAGATTCGATCGTCGGTATCCAATACCTAGTTCAATCTCGTTACCGGCAAGTCTCTTTACTCGTTCCGTAATACATCATCTCGCAACTAACTCATTAGTTGTAATGCTTGCAAGGCTTAAGTGATGTTCATTACCGAGAGGGCCCAGAGATACCTCTCCGACAATCGGAGTGACAAATCCTAATCTCGAAATACGCCAACCCAACATCTACCTTTGGAGACACCTGTAATGCTCCTTTTGTTGGGGAACGCAGTAATTTCAAAAAATTTCCTACGCACACGCAAGATCATGGTGATGCACAGCAACGAGAGGGGAGAGTGTTGTCTACGTACCAACGCACACCGACTGCGGAAGCGATCTCACAACGTAGAGGAAGTAGTCGTACGTCTTCTTCCCGATCCGACCGATCCAAGCACCGTTACTCCGGCACCTCCGAGTTCTTAGCACACGTTCAGCTCGATGACGTTCCTCGGGCTCCGATCCAGCAAAGCGTCGAGGAAGAGTTCCGTCAGCACGACGGCGTGATGACGATCTTGATGTACTACCGACGCAGGGCTTCGCCTAAGCACTACAACGGTACGATCGAGGTGGAATTTGGTGGCAGGGGGCACCGCACACGGCTAAGGAATGATCTCAAGGATCAAGTTGTGTGTCTATGGGGTGCCCCCTGCCCCCGTATATAAAGGCCAGGGGCAAGGGGGTCGGCCGGCTAGGAGGGAGGCGCAGGGAGGAGTCCCACTCCTACCGGGAGTAGGACTCCTTCCCCCAAATCCTATTCCTAGTAGGACTCTTCGGGAGAAAGAGAAGAGAGGGGGGCCGGCCCCTTCTCCTAGTCCTAATAGGACTAGGGAAGGGGGGTTCGGCCGGCTAGCCTGTGGGCTGCCCCTTCTCTCTTTTCCACTAAGGCCCAATAGGCCCATTTACCTCCCGGGGGGTTCCGGTAACCCTCCCGGTAATCCGGTAAAATCCCGATTTCACCCGGAACACTTCCGGTGCCCAAACATAGGCTTCCAATATATCAATCTTTACGTCTCGACCATTTCGAGACTCCTCGTCATGTCCTTGATCTCATCCGGGACTCCAAACAACCTTCGGTACATCAAAATGCATAAACTCATAATAACTGTCATCGTAACGTTAAGCGTGCGGACCCTACGGTTCGAGAACAATGTAGACATGACCGAGACACGTCTCCGGTCAATAACCAATAGCGGGACCTGGATGCCCATATTGGCTCCTACATATTCTACGAAGATCTTTATCGGTCAGACCGCATAACAACATACGTTGTTCCCTTTGTCATCGGTATGTTACTTGCCCGAGATTCGATCGTCGGTATCCAATACCTAGTTCAATCTCGTTACCGGCAAGTCTCTTTACTCGTTCCGTAATACATCATCTCACAACTAACTTATTAGTTGCAGTGCTTGCAAGGCTTATGTGATGTGCATTACCGAGAGGGCCCAGAGATACCTCTCCGACAATCGGAGTGACAAACCCTAATCTCGAAATACGCCAACCCAACATCTACCATTGGAGACACCTGTAGTACTCCTTTATAATCACCCAATTACGTTGTGACGTTTGGTAGTACCCAAAGTGTTCCTCCGGTAAACGGGAGTTGCATAATCTCATAGTTACAGGAACATGTATAAGTCATGAAGAAAGCAATAGCAACATACTAAACGATCGGGTGCTAAGCTAATGGAATGGGTCATGTCAATCAGATCATTCTACTAATGATGTGACCTCGTTAATCAAATAACAACTCCTTGTTCATGGTTAGGAAACATAACCATCTTTGATTAACGAGCTAGTCAAGTAGAGGCATACTAGTGACACTCTGTTGGTCTATGTATTCACACATGTATTATGTTTCCGGTTAATACAATTCTAGCATGAATAATAAACATTTATCATGATGTAAGGAAATAAATAATAACTTTATTATTGCCTCTAGGGCATATTTCCTTCAGTCTCCCACTTGCACTAGAGTCAATAATCTAGATTACACTGTAATGATTCTAACACCCATGGAGCCTTGGTGCTGATCATGTTTTGCTCGTGGAAGAGGCTTAGTCAACGGGTCTGCAACATTCAGATCCGTATGTATCTTGCAAATCTCTATGTCTCCCACCTGGACTAAATCCCGGATGGAGTTGAAGCGTCTCTTGATGTGTTTGGTTCTTTTGTGAAATCTGGATTCCTTTGCCAAGGCAATTGCACCAGTATTGTCACAGAAGATTTTCATTGGACCCGATGCACTAGGTATGACACCTAGATCGGATATGAACTCCTTCATCCAGACTCCTTCGTTTGCTGCTTCCGAAGCAGCAATGTACTCCGCTTCACATGTAGATCCCGCTACGACGCTTTGTTTAGAACTGCACCAACTGACAGCTCCACCGTTTAAAATAAACACGTATCCGGTTTGCGATTTAGAATCGTCCGGATCGGTGTCAAAGCTTGCATCAACGTAACCTCTTACGGTGAGCTCTTTGTCACCTCCATATACGAGAAACATATCCTTAGTCCTTTTCAGGTATTTCAGGATGTTCTTGACCGCTGTCCAGTGATCCACTCCTGGATTACTTTGGTACCTCCCTGCTAAACTTATAGCAAGGCACACATCAGGTCTGGTACACAACATTGTGAAAGTCCAATTAAGCGTTTTGATCTATCTCTATAGATCTTTATGCCAAATATGTATGCAGCTTCCCTGAGGTCTTTCATCGAAAAACTTTTATTCAAGTATCCCTTTATGCTATCCAGAAATTCTATATCATTTCCAATTAGCAATATGTCATCCACATATAATATCAGAAATGCTACAGAGCTCCCACTCACTTTCTTGTAAATACAGGCTTCTCCAAAAGTCTGTATAAAGCCAAATGCTTTGATCACACTATCAAAGCGTTTATTCCAACTCCGAGATGCTTGCACCAGTCCATAAATGGATCGCTGGAGTTTGCATACTTTGTTAGCTCCTTTTGGATCGACAAAACCTTCTGGTTGTACCATATACAACTCTTCTTCCAGAAATCCATTCAGGAATGCAGTTTTGACATCCATTTGCCATATTTCATAATCATAAAATGCGGCAATTGCTAACATAATTCTGACGGACTTAAGCATCGCTACGGGTGAGAAGGTCTCATCGTAGTCAACCCCTTGAACTTGTCGAAAACCTTTTGCGACAAGTCGAGCTTTATAGACAGTAACATTACCGTCAGCGTCAGTCTTTTTCTTGAAGATCCATTTATTCTCAATTGCTTGCCGATCATCGGGCAAGTCAACCAAAGTCCATACTTTGTTCTCATACATGGATCCCATCTCAGATTTCATGGCCTCAAGCCACTTTGCGGAATCTGGGCTCACCATCGCTTCTTCATAGTTCGTAGGTTCATCATGATCTAGCATCATGACTTCCAGAACTGGATTACCGTACCACTCTGGTGCGAATCTCACTCTGGTTGATCTACGTGGTTCAGTAGAATCTTGATCTGAAGCTTCATGATCATCATCATTAGCTTCCTCACTGATTGGCATAGGTGTCGCAGAAACAGTTTTCTGTGATGTACTATTTTCCAAATAAGGGAGCAGGTACAGTTACCTCGTCAAGTTCTACTTTCCTCCCACTCACTTCTTTCGATAGAAACTCCTTCTCTAGAAATGATCCATTATTAGCAACGAATGTCTTGCCTTCGGATCTGTGATAGAAGGTATACCCAACAGTTTCCTTTGGGTATCCTATGAAGACACATTTCTCCGCTTTGGGTTCGAGCTTATCAGGTTGAAGCTTTTTCACATAAGCATCGCAGCCCCAAACTTTAAGAAACGACAACTTTGGTTTCTTGCCAAACCATAGTTCATAAGGCGTCGTCTCAACGGATTTTGATGGTGCCCTATTTAACGTGAATGCGGCCGTCTCTAAAGCATAACCCCAAAACGATAGCGGTAAATCAGTAAGAGACATCATAGATCGCACCATATCTAGTAAAGTACGATTACGACGTTCGGACACACCATTACGCTGTGGTGTTCCGGGTGGCGTGAGTTGCGAAACTATTCCACAATTTTTCAAATGTACACCAAACTCGTAACTCAAATATTCTCCTCCACGATCAGATCGTAGAAATTTTATTTTCTTGTTACGATGATTTTCAACTTCACTCTGAAATTCCTTGAACTTTTCAAATGTTTCAGACTTATGTTTCATTAAGTAGATATACCCATATCTGCTTAAATCATCTGTGAAGGTGAGAAAATAACGATATCCGCCGCGAGCCTCAATATTCATCGGACCACATACATCGGTATGTATGATTTCCAACAAATCTGTTGCTCTCTCCATAGTACCGGAGAACGGTGTTTTAGTCATCTTGCCTATGAGGCACGGTTCGCAAGTACCAAGTGATTCATAATCAAGTGATTCCAAAAGCCCATCAGTATGGAGTTTCTTCATGCGCTTTACACCGATATGACCCAAACGGCAGTGCCACAAATAAGTTGCACTATCATTATTAACTTTGCATCTTTTGGCTTCTACATTATGAATATGTGTATCACTATCTTCGAGATTCAACAAGAATAGACCACTCTTCAAAGGTGCATGACCATAAAAGATATTATTCATATAAATAGAACAACCATTATTCTCTGATTTAAATGAATAACCGTCTCGCATTAAACAAGATCCAGATATAATGTTCATGCTCAACGCTGGCACCAAATAACAATTATTTAGGTCTAATATTAATCCCGAAGGTAGATGTAGAGGTAGCGTGCCGACCGCGATCACATCGACTTTGGAACCGTTTCCCACGCGCATCGTCACCTCGTCCTTTGCTAGTGTCCGCTTATTCCGTAGTCCCTGTTTCGAGTTGCAAATATTAGCAACAGAACCAGTATCAAATACCCAGGTGCTACTGCGAGCTCTAGTAAGGTACACATCAATAACATGTATATCACATATACCTTTGCTCACTTTGCCATCCTTCTTATCCGCCAAATACTTGGGGCAGTTCCGCTTCCAGTGACCAGTCTGCTTGCAGTAGAAGCACTCAGTTTCAGGCTTAGGTCCAGACTTGGGTTTCTTCTCCTGAGCAGCAACTTGCTTGCTGTTCTTCTTGAAGTTTCCCTTCTTCTTCCCTTTGCCCTTTTTCTTGAAACTAGTGGTTTTGTTAACCATCAACACTTGATGCTCCTTCTTGATTTCTACCTCCGCAGCTTTCAGCATTGCGAAGAGCTCGGGAATAGTCTTGTTCATCCCTTGCATATTATAGTTCATCACGAAGCTCTTGTAGCTTGGTGGCAGTGATTGGAGAATTCTGTCAATGACGCAGTCATCTGGAAGATTAACTCCCATCTGAATCAAGTGATTATTATACCCAGACATCTTGAGTATATGCTCACTGACAGAACTGTTCTCCTCCATCTTACAGCTATAGAACTTATTGGAGACTTCATATCTCTCAATTCAGGCATTTGCTTGAAATATTAACTTCAACTCCTGGAACATCTCATATGCTCCATGACGTTCAAAACGTCGTTGAAGTCCCGATTCTAAGCTGTAAAGCATGGCACACTGAACTATCGAGTAGTCATCAGCTTTGCTCTGCCAGACGTTCATAACATCTGGCGTTGCTCCAGCAGCAGGCCTGTCACCCAGCGGTGCTTCCAGGACGTAATTCTTCTGTGCAGCAATGAGGATAATCCTCAGGTTACGGACCCAGTCCGTGTAATTGCTACCATCATCTTTCAACTTTGCTTTCTCAAGGAACGCATTAAAATTCAACGGAACAATAGCACGAGCCATCTATCTACAAGCAACATAAACAAGCAAGATACTATCAGGTACTAAGTTCATGATAAGTTTAAGTTCAGTTAATCAAATTACTTAGGAACTCCCACTTAGATAGACATCCCTCTAATCCTCTAAGTGATCACGTGATCCAAATCAACTAAACCATAACCGATCATCACGTGAGATGGAGTAGTTTTCAATGGTGAACATCGTCATGTTGATCATATCTACTATATGATTCACGCTCGACCTTTCGGTCTCTGTGTTCCGAGGCCATATCTGCATATGCTAGGCTCGTCAAGTTTAACCTGAGTATTCTGCGTGTGCAAAACTGGCTTGCACCCGTTGTAGATGGACGTAGAGCTTATCACACCCGATCATCACGTGGTGTCTGGGCACGACGAACTTTGGCAACGGTGCATACTCAGGGAGAACACTTCTTGATAATTTAGTGAGAGATCATCTTATAATGCTACCGTCAATCAAAGCAAGATAAGATGCATAAAAGGATAAACATCACATGCAATCAATATAAGTGATATGATATGGCCATCATCATCTGGTGCTTGTGATCTCCATCTCCGAAGCACCGTCATGATCACCATCGTCACCGGCGCGACACCTTGATCTCCATCGTAGCATCCTTGTCGTCTCGCCAATCTTATGCTTCCACAACTATTACTACCGTTTAGTAATCTAGTAAAGCATTACATCGCGATTGCATTGCATACAATAAAGCGACAACCATATGGCTCCTGCCAGTTGCCGATAACTTAGTTACAAAACATGATCATCTCATACAATAAAATCAGCATCATGCCTTGACCATATCACATCACAACATACCCTGCAAAAACAAGTTAGACGTCCTCTACTTTGTTTGTTGCAAGTTTTACGTGGCTGCTACGGGCTTAAGTAAGAACTCATCTCACCTACGCATCAAAACCACAACGATAGTTCGTCAAATAGACTCCGTTTTAACCTTCTCAAGGACCGGGCGTAGTCACACTTGGTTCAACTAAAGTTGGAGAGACAGTCTTCCGCAAGCCATCTATGTGCAAAGCACGTCGAGGGAACCGGTCTCGCGTAAGAGTGCGCGTAAGGTTGGTCCGGATCGTCTCAACCAACAATACCGCCGAACCAAAGTATGACATGCTGGTAGGCAGTATGACTTGTATCGCTCACAACTCACTTGTGTTCTACTCGTGCATATAACATCAAACCATAAAACCTAGGCTCTGATACCACTGTTGGGGAACGCAGTAATTTCAAAAAATTTCCTACGCACACGCAAGATCATGGTGATGCACAGCAACAAGAGGGGAGAGTGTTGTCTACGTACCAACGCAGACCGACTGCGGAAGCGATCTCACAACGTAGAGGAAGTAGTCGTACGTCTTCTTCCCGATCCGACCGATCCAAGCACCGTTACTCCGGCACCTCCGAGTTCTTAGCACACGTTCAGCTCGATGACGTTCCTCGGGCTCCGATCCAGCAAAGCGTCGAGGAAGAGTTCCGTCAGCACGACGGCGTGATGACGATCTTGATGTACTACCGACGCAGGGCTTCGCCTAAGCACTACAACGGTACGATCGAGGTGGAATTTGGTGGCAGGGGGCACCGCACACGGCTAAGGAATGATCTCAAGGATCAAGTTGTGTGTCTATGGGGTGCCCCCTGCCCCCGTATATAAAGGCCAGGGGCAAGGGGGTCGGCCGGCTAGGAGGGAGGCGCAGGGAGGAGTCCCACTCCTACCGGGAGTAGGACTCCTTCCCCCAAATCCTATTCCTAGTAGGACTCTTCGGGAGAAAGAGAAGAGAGGGGGGCCGGCCCCTTCTCCTAGTCCTAATAGGACTAGGGAAGGGGGGTTCGTCCGGCTAGCCTGTGGGCTGTCCCTTCTCTCTTTTCCACTAAGGCCCAATAGGCCCATTTACCTCCCGGGGGGTTCCGGTAACCCTCCCGGTAATCCAGTAAAATCCCGATTTCACCCGGAACACTTCTGGTGCCCAAACATAGGCTTCCAATATATTAATCTTTACGTCTCGACCATTTCGAGACTCCTCGTCATGTCCGTGATCTCATCCGGGACTCCGAACAACCTTCGGTACATCAAAATGCATAAACTCATAATAACTGTCATCGTAACGTTAAGCGTGCGGACCCTACGGTTCGAGAACAATGTAGACATGACCGAGACACGTCTCCGGTCAATAACCAATAGCGGGACCTGGATGCCCATATTGGCTCCTACATATTCTACGAAGATCTTTATCGGTCAGACCGCATAACAACATACGTTGTTCCCTTTGTCATCGGTATGTTACTTGCCCGAGATTCGATCGTCGGTATCCAATACCTAGTTCAATCTCGTTACCGGCAAGTCTCTTTACTCGTTCCGTAATACATCATCTCACAACTAACTTATTAGTTGCAGTGCTTGCAAGGCTTATGTGATGTGCATTACCGAGAGGGCCCAGAGATACCTCTCCGACAATCGGAGTGACAAACCCTAATCTCGAAATACGCCAACCCAACATCTACCATTGGAGACACCTGTAGTACTCCTTTATAATCACCCAATTACGTTGTGACGTTTGGTAGTACCCAAAGTGTTCCTCCGGTAAACGGGAGTTGCATAATCTCATAGTTACAGGAACATGTATAAGTCATGAAGAAAGCAATAGCAACATACTAAATGATCGGGTGCTAAGCTAATGGAATGGGTCATGTCAATCAGATCATTCTACTAATGATGTGACCTCGTTAATCAAATAACAACTCCTTGTTCATGGTTAGGAAACATAACCATCTTTGATTAACGAGCTAGTCAAGTAGAGGCATACTAGTGACACTCTGTTGGTCTATGTATTCACACATGTATTATGTTTCCGGTTAATACAATTCTAGCATGAATAATAAACATTTATCATGATGTAAGGAAATAAATAATAACTTTATTATTGCCTCTAGGGCATATTTCCTTCACCTTTATAATCACCTAGTTACGTTGTGACGTTTTGTAGCACCCAAAGTGTTCCTCCGGCAAACAGGAGTTGCATAATCTCATAGTCATAGGAACATGTATAAGTCATGAAGAAAGCAATAGAAACATACTAAACGATCGGGTGCTAAGCTAATGGAATGGGTCATGTCAATCAGATCATTCAACTAATGATGTGACCTCGTTAATCAAATAACAACTCTTTTGTCCATGGTTAGGAAACATAACCATCTTTGATTAACGAGCTAGTCAAGTAGAGGCATACTAGTGACACTCTATTTGTCTATGTATTCACACATGTATTATGTATCCGGTTAATACAATTCTAGCATGAATAATAAACATTTATCATGATATAAGGAAATAAATAATAACTTTATTATTGCCTCTAGGGCATATTTCCTTCATCAGCTAGTCCATAGGCATGTCATAAGTTCATTGAATTTGTTGGTTGGAACACAGACGGGTCTTGTTGCCCTATTTCTTCCTCTATTCTTGGAATGAGTGTTCATTTCGTCTAGCACGTAATAAATCCACCAAAACCTGTAATAGGAGTTGCCAGCACTATTTTTCGTTGATATATATATATATATATATATATATATATATATATATATATATATATATAGAGAGAGAGAGAGAGAGAGAGTAGCACTATTCTGATCACGGGATCAGAATAGTTATTTGGATCACAGCCAGCCGTATAAGGGCCCGACGAGATCCTCCCGAACTTCCGAACCCGCTGCGGAAAAAAATCCCACCCCACGGTCGCTCGTCCCCAACCTCCTCCGATCCTCCGCCCCCTCGATCCACCACGACGGCGCGCCCTTCCCCTGGATTCGGCGCTTCCCGCCGCCGTCGCCCCGGCACTGGCGCGCCTCCCACCACCGACCCCCATCCCTCGACGCGCCTCTCACCGCTGTCGCCCCGGCCCCAGCACGCCTCTCTCCATCCCAAGATCGCCTCCCACCGCCTCCTGCATCTCGTCGCCGCCGCCCCTCCACCCTATAAAGCGCCACCGCCCTGCATCTCTCCGCACCGGAGTGGCGACACCCCCTACCCGCCGGCGCACCTCCACAGTCAAGCAGACGGGGAGCCGCCTCTGGCAGAAGGTGCGGCACCCTCACGCACGTGCCTCCGCCTGTCCGAGTGTGCCGCCATGGTGAGCCGCCTGCATCTGCACCTGCAGTGCCCCGTCTCCACAAAGCACCTTTGCCCCATGGCGTAGCTTTCGCCTTGTCGCGCGGTAGGCCTGGTCTCCATCCATCGCGTGTCGCCTGCCCTTGCGTCTCTAATCGAACTTCCGCAACTTCTCTCTCTGCTGCCGCACACACGACACTAGCTGGCTGCCGTTCACATAGTCCCTCGGCCGCAGTCCATAGCGCGTTGACACTCCACCACTGGCCACCTTGCGTGTGCCACGCCAAGCGCAGGTCCGCTAGGGCGCCTGAACTTGAACTGTAGTGCCTCTCGCATCACTGTCGTCATGTGTTTTGTTGCCGAGAACCGAGTGGGCAGGCACCATGCACTCCCAAAAGTCCCAATCTTCATGTGAATAGTCGCGATAGTGGTCTTCCCCCAAGCAGACCAACTAACAGCAGCAAGTTGCATATACTTATTCCTTTTGCAGGCAAAAATATGTCGAAGAACACACTGAAGCTAAGAACAAAATAGACTTGATCTGAAGAAAATGGGTACAACAAGCATTGAAGATCATCTGGGCGCCCAATGGCAGGTGGTCCATTGCGGTAGTTTTCTCAGAAATCAAGATGTTCTGCTATGCATTTGAGAGTAGATGGAAGAAGAAGAAAAGCACAGAGGGGATAAGACATAGCAACACCGATGGATAAAGGTGAGAGAAAATTTACTGAGCAGCGCCGTCCATTGTGGCGTGGTCCTTGTTTTATTTCGCTTCAGAATAATGTTTGCATCTGAATTTTCTTGCTACAAAAGCAAGTGGCATTCACTGCCTTTATTCAGGTCAAGGCCTCCGCTACTGCTAACCTCCCCACGCTCCATGTCGCCTGCTTGTGGGTGCCTGTCAATGCAGGCAAAAATTACATGGGCAAGGTTATATCTACAGGCAAAAGTTCAGAAAGAAGATGGAGTGTGCTTCAACTTCTTCTAGCATTTTTAATTCTCAGTACAAAAGGACATATCAGAAAGAAGAAATCGCAGGCTGCTCGTCTTGTTTGATGTTCAAGTGTTCAGTTATTTTCTACCCTTTTTGCTCTCCATTCTGCTCAAAAGCTTGTACTTCAAAAATCCTACACTCTGTCGCTCAGCAGGTCACGGCCTCCTCTGGATGAAGGTCACAACCTCCTCTAGATGCAGGTCGTGGTGTCCTTGTCCTTGTCGTCACTGCTCCAGCGTATCACGCTTCCATACATGGTGATGTTTTGGACTGGAGCAATACGGAACGAGGCAGTGCGTGCACTTGCTAAGAGTTGTGGACCACCGCATGCGCCTCAAAACAAACTTCCTGTAGCATGTGTACGAGTTTACCCACAGTGATTTTTGTCAACATGTTCTTAGGGATGCAGACCTAAAACAGTCAACTTGTGCATTGTTGCTTCTTTGGATTTGTTGTGGCAAGGAAGAAAAAGAAGATGGGGAGAGGACGTGTGGTGGTGAGTGGATAGGAAATGTGTGAAGAAGAAAAAACATAGTGTTTCAATTGGCCATTTATTTTTATCCATTTGGGTGAAAAATGTTGTCCCCTATATGTTAATTAAGGTTATAATAAATGAATTTATTTATTTCAGTTTTTTGAATTTATTTATTTTAGTTTCCAACGTGCAATACAAATAGTTTTTCTTGCAAAGAGTTCAATAATTCCACAGCAATTAGAAAGAAGGTCAAACACACTTACGTCAGAAGGCCATGTTTACTACAAAAGTTTCAAAGAGTAAACATATTTTCAACGTCCAGCTTAGTTAAAAATTTGATTTTTTTTCTAGGAAAGATGATTGTGCTCTTTTCCGTGTTTGCTCATATGACCAGTTTGAAATTTGAAATCACCAAGAAGGTCAAACACCATAGAAGTTCAATTTGAAATAACTGAGAAGGTCAAAAAACCTAGAAGTTCAAATCTACAAAACTAGAAAATTGTTTGCTTATTTAAAACCATATTTTTCTAAGAAGTTCAAAGTAAAAAAGAGTGAAGTTCAAAGGTTAAAAAACTTAGATGTTTTCTCATTACTAAGTAATAAAATGAAGAAATTCGGATCCCCGATCTAAAAAGAAACAAAGAAGTTTGAATTAAACTAACAAAGTACTTCAGTCATAATAAAAAATAAGTAAAAACCTAGAAGTTCAATTTAGAGTAGCAGATCATTTTGATATTCACTATTTCAAGAAAAACCCGAGAAGTTCAGATTAAGAAATCTAAGAAGTTTGAACTTAAAAACTCAGATTTTCCTTGCTACTAATAAAATAAAATTGAGAAGTCCAAAATAAAATAACGATGTTGTTCGATGCATATCAAAAACTAGAATTATTTCCTTTTCTATGAAATAAAATTGAGAAGTCCAAACTAAAAGGTAGAGCCGTTCAATATCTATAAAAAACCTTGATATTTTCACGTAACCGAGAGAAGTTCAGATTGAAAACTATTAGAAGTTCACGTACTACACGGTGTGCATTTTATATTAAAAAAGAATGAAAAGGAAAAAGGCTAAAAGTTTTATTAATAGAAGCTCAAGCGCTCGCCCCGAGAAAGTTCAAAAAGTAAAGAATGGAAACCAGGAAGTAGGATTTTTTCTGTTACTAAAATAAATAAAACCAAAAAGTTCATATTAAAAAGATAGAGAAGTTCGATGATTATAGAAAACTCAGATTTTCCTTGTTATTAAAGAATGGAAACAAGAGGTTCAAAAATTAAATAACAAGAAGTTCAATTTTTAAAAATAGTGCGCTTCAAAATTTCACAAAAGAGATTAAGAGATAAAATCAGGAAGTCCATATTAAAAAGATGAAGAAGTTCGATGATTATAGAAAACTTAGATTTTCCTCGTTATTAAAGATTGGAAACAAGAAGTTCAAAAATAAAAAACAAAAAGTTGAACTTTCAAAAATGGAGCGCTTCAAAATTTTATAAAAAAAGTATTAAGAAATTCACATAAATATTTATAAAAACTCAGATATTTTCACGTAACCGAGAGAAGTTCGATTGATAACTGCCAGAAGTCCACGTACTACACGGTGTGCATTTTGTATTAAAAAAAGAGTAAAAAAGCAAATGCTAAAAGTTTGTTGTTATAAGTTCAAGTCCTTCGTCGGAGAAAGTTTAAAAAATTATTCTGAGAAAGATTTGTACAAAAGGAATATCATTTGTGTAAAAACTGACGAATGGATGAGAAAATTACAAACGAAAATACGTCACAAAAGTTCAACTGAAAACAGCAGGAAGTTCAACTACTACAGTGGATGAATTTCAGATGAAAAACTTGTAAAATCGTCGTGAGTATGAAAAAATGATCAACACGGAAAAGTTGCGTGTTCACAACAGCTTTCCATTGGTATATCACTTGCTCAATTCCGATCAGTGGATGGAGAGCTACGAGCAGTGGATGGGGAGCTACGAGCAAAAAAATCACGTGAAAAACAGAGTGAAGTTCAGGTACACGCGCCGAGAAGTTCAGGTTCTTCACGTCGTGCATTTCCGAAGAATCTGTTTCGCCATAAAGGCAGAACGAATGATCTCGTCGTTTTCAAAATTACTTGAAAACGCCTAGGAATTAAAGAAAACCATCAACATGAAAAAGTTTCGCATTTTCCGTAGCTTTTCAGTGGTATATTATTTGCCCCATTCCGATAAAGTTTGTAGAAATTATGGCGAAAATACGTTTTTATCCATTTTCAAAACTGACTTAAAACAGTAAGGAATTGGGAGAAACAATATATACCAAAAAGTTTCGCATTTCCTCAAGCTTTCCAACGTCATATCATTTGCTACATTCAGACGTACGGTTAAAAAATTAGCTTAAAAATACACACTCGGTGTAACTTGGACCGTTTTATAAATCACTTTTAAACCATTTACAATTAGAAAAAACTTTCAACATAAAAAACTAGCGCAATTTCATAAGCTTTCCAACTTCATATCATTTGACTCAATTGGATTATACGTTTAGAAATGACATCGAAAATACGGACACGGCTGTTCGGTTTGTGAAATTTTACGTTTTTTCAAATTACTCTTTAACCGTAGGGAATTAGAGAAAACTTTTAACATGTGGAAGAAGCGGTTTTGCAGCAGTTTTCCAACGCCATATTACTTGCCTCATTCCGATAAACGGTTTAGAAATGCGATAGAAATTACGATTCACGTTTTTTGTGTGAAGAAAAAACGGTTTTCAAAACTGCTCTTAAACCGCTTACATTTTGCGAAAAATTTAACTGGGGTCATGATACTCGTGTCCATGGCTTTCCAACAGTATATAGCAAGCCCTATTTGGGCAATGTTGCGGGAAATTCAACCTAGCACAGGGGGAAGTTCAGGTCGAACAACTCAGGCAGTGTTTTCAACCTAATCCTAATGAATGGATGAGAACATTGCAAACGAAAATACATCATAGAAGTTCAATGTGAAAACAACAGGAAGTTCAACTACTGCAATGAATGAATATCAGATGAAAAACTTTTAAAATCATCGCGAGTATGAAAAAAATGATCAACACGGGTAAGTTGTGTGTTTACAGCAGCTTTCCACTGGTATATCACTTGCTCAATTCCGGTGAGTGGATGGAGAGCTACGAGCAAAAAAACACGTGAAAAATAGAGTGAAGTTCAGGTGCGCACACCGAGAAGTTCAGGTTCTTCACGCGATGCATTTTTGACAATTTGTTTCGCGAAAAAGGCAGAATGAATGATCTCGTCGTTTTCGAAATTACTTGAAAACGGCTAGGAATCAGAGAAAACCATCAACATGAAAAAGTTTCACATTTTCCGTAGCTTTTCAGCGGTATATTATTTGCATCATTCCGATAAAGTTTGTAGAAATTACGGCAAAAATACGTTTTTAACCATTTTCAAAACTGACATAAAACCGTAATGAATTAGGAGAAACAATAAATACAAAAGATTTTCGCATTTCTTCCAGCTTTCCAACGCCATATCATTTGCTGCATTTGGACGTACGGTTAACAAATTAGCTCGAAAATACGAACTCGGTGGAACTTGTACCGTTTTCTAAATTACTTTTAAACCATTCAAAATTAGAAAAAACTTTTAACATAAAAAGTAACGCATTTTCATAAGCTTTCCAACGCCATATTATTTGCCTCAATTGGATTAGCCGTTTAGAAATGGCGTCGAAAATACGAACTTGGGTGTTCGGTTTGCGAAATTTTACGATTTTCCGAATTACTCTTTAACCGTAGGGAATTAGAGAAAACTTTCAACATGTGGAAGGAGCGGTTTTGCAGCAGCTTTCCAACACCATATTATTTGCCTCATTCCGATAAACGGTTTAAAAATGCGATCGAAAATACGATTCACGTTTTTTATGTGAAGAAATAACGGTTTTCAAAACTGCTCTTAAACCGCTTACATTTTGCCAAAAAATTAACTTGGGTCATGATACTGATGTCCATAGCTATCCAACGGTATATCGCAAGCCCCATTTGGACACCTTTTAGCTGAAGTTCAACCTAGTACTCGGGGAAGGTCAAGCGCGTTACTCAGGAAGTTCATGTTGTGATCAGAATATTATTCTGATCCCGTGATCAGAATAGTGTTTATGTATATATATATATATATATATATATATATATATATATATATATATATTCTAGGCTTCCAGTGATAAGCAAGTGTTTTCGAAGTGAAATGATGTCCAAGTTATTTTGCAGGTCATGGCCATTCTCATGTTCTCGGGTGCTTGTGTCGGGGCCAGCGTGATGATCTTTTTCATAAAGGATGTGAACTTCTGCATCGAGTACTCGAGTACTAGCGGCTGCCGTAGCCATGGCCAAGCTTGTTACATAGATTGTCTATTTGATAGCCCATATTTGATAGCTCGGTCTGCTTGCATGTCTGGTTTAAACCACACACTAACTGAAATCCACTACCCCCTAGAGTTGAACTGTCAGTCTTAAGTGCAGGACACAGTTATTGTTGGCCACCCTATCATTGCGCTATGTTATGTGAACGTTCTGAATTTCTGCTCACTCTTTTATAATCTGCAACTCATTTTTCTCTTCCTTTTTCCTGCTAGTTTTGTTACAATCTGTATTTCTCTTTGCCTTTCAGTATGTCTGTCTGTCTGTAAATATTCTGAATTTCTGCTCGTTCTTTCTATGATCTGTGGCCCATGCTTTTCTTCTTCTGCTCATTCTGCTATAATCTGAATTTCCTTTGGTCTGTCTCTCTTAGTCTGTACTCCCTTCGTTCCATAATCTGTGTTTGTTGTTTTTTGGTTGATTGTTAATATAGTGCTTAACCCATTTACAAACGGTTCTGAACCCATTTATGTAAACAGTTTCAACCCATGGTTGAAGGCTTGGTTCAGTTTGGTTTGGTTAAAATTCCCAGCAAGTTTGGTTTTGGTTGGGTGGCAAGAGAGCTATCGTGGGTTTAGTTTAGGTTCAAGTGTCAAGCTAGCTCACGTGAGTTTGGTTGAGTTATGGTTCAGGTATCAAACTTTTCTCAGATTTAGCTACATGTTGCGTCGCACCTGACGGAACCACAGCACGCCTACAAATGTTCGCCTGTGCCCCGCGTCTGTTTCGCTCGGTCGACCGTCCCGGCCGTATGGTCTTCGCTCGGCTGAACTCCTCTATCATTGGCCTCAATCTTCCAATCAGCAAGGTAAATGGTATACAATATATAATCCATGACTCTTTACTTGATTTCTTTTATATTATCTAATCTGAAGGTCACCATTATTAACCATCACATATTTGGATTGAAATCTACTGTGCTGCTGCATTTGTTCAGATAAGTTTTGACCTATACTTTCAGGAACAGTCCACCGCTCCGTATCTTCATGTAGAAGGAATTGAGGAAAGAGTCATGTATTTGTACGACTGAATGTCTGTCTCTTTCTCAAAGAAACAGTATTACCGGTGCTCTGCATCGTCTTGTCTAGCACAGAATCGCACAGGTCCAGGTTTGTGATCGACAAATTCCTCAGATTGCAGTCTACGTTCTCTGATGAAATATCCTCAAGGTTATGCCTATGTTTTTGATTGTGTGATGGACATGCTATTAGCTGAAAGTATGCTAGCATTATGCTTGACCAAGTGATTTAAAGGTACGCATAGATTAAAAGTTGTGTATGTGTTGATTTCCAATCTCAATGGCTTGCTTTATGCACTTTCTTATGCAACTAACCCCTGGTATTAATCCTTGATTATATCTCCTAAATTAATCTTGCTCTGTCGTTAGTTTTCTTCATGCACCTCCGTTTCTGCTCATACACATTATAGTGGTCAGCGAAAGTTGGAGTCCTCATTTCCAGCAGGCCCTCCCCTCATGGCATCTGTAGCACGTAGCAGGCTATTCCTGGTTGCTCCTTTCCTAATCCTCCGTACTTTAGCGTGATATATAGTCCTACTACATGATTTTCTTTATTATTTTTTGCCGTGCCTTCTGTAGTTTCGTTCATAGGACGGAAGATTATATTATTTGTAACCCCCAAGGATGCATGTATATTGGTTTGTTTTCTGGATTGTGGTCAAATTTTGCAAAATGATGTCTGAAGCATAGATGATTAAGGTACATGGAGGGCTGGAGTCCCACATGTTTTTTGACTTGAAATAGTACGACATCTTATACAAACAATTTAATAGTTAACAAGGTTTGCACAAGATAAAAATAAGGAAAATAATTACATCAGATTAACGAACCATTGTTGAGTACTACAAATTTGCTTTCATAACTCTATGGAGGAACGCCATATATAATTCATGTTTAAAAGTTTTGTTCAAATTGTTCAAGCCCATGCCACCTCACCATCATGCCTTCGTTTGATCTTGTGAAAAATATGAAGTCCATTTGGATTAGAATTATTTTTTACCAAAGTGTATTCTTTATTTCAGTATCGTTCAAGACTGCCAAAGCCAAAAATTAAGCCTGAAGTGCTAACGACATGTTCCCATAAAAATCTTTGATTAACTTGCTGAATGGATAATATGATTTCCTCATTATTTTTTTGCCAATTATAAAGCATATGTACCATTAATGAAAAAATGCTACTTTTGTTAAATATAAACAACAATTATATAATAAATCATTTGTATATTCGGTTTTAGTTTTCATATTAATTTCAAAAACATGTTTCATACTATCAAATTATTTTAGTATATATTGCAATCTATTCCGCAGCAACGCGCGGGGCATTATCTAGTTTTTATAGAGTGAGAGGCAATGTAATCCCAGATGAACAGTGGCGCGGATACTGTTCATGCCTCTGCAAATGACTGACGAGCAGATCAGTGGAGACGAGATGCTGTTTTCTATGCTCTAACTCGCACCTTTATCAAGAGAAGTCCATTCTAGAGTAGTGGAGACGAGCTGCAAATGTTTCTGCAAATTATTGTCTCCAAAACAAATGGTCACGTTTTGACTGTGTTAAATGTGACACGCCTATCACTTCTGTCGGAAACAGGCTCGTCAGACCTACTACCTGCTAACTAGAGCTAAGGCCTAGTACATATCGCTTGTCAGATGAGTCAAATGGCCTGACTAAGCACACTATTGTTTACAACTCGTTAGGTTATGCACGAACCTTCATGTGATTCAACGGATGGGATAATGGGGTGTCAGCACACCCGGGTGCTACTACACCTTTCCGTTTTTCAACACTAGAATGTCTCAGTATACT
Organism: Triticum monococcum; assembly: GCA_034509565.1. Lineage (NCBI taxonomy): Eukaryota > Viridiplantae > Streptophyta > Magnoliopsida > Poales > Poaceae > Triticum > Triticum monococcum. Next base: position 619,179,613 of record CM067846.1, read on the forward strand.
TCTTATTACGAAAGGTAGTACTGCACCCAAAGCACGAGAATCGCAACCATGCTACACCATTAAGTCATCAGTCAGACATGATTGTTTCAACAATAGAGTGCTAATTTTGTCGTGAACCTAATGCATGTGCATACTTTGAAAAGAAAAGAAAAGAAATTCCAAGAAATACAGGAATCAGTCTGATAAAAGGATCATCACTGATGAATAAACCACCATACATAAAAATGCAACTTAATAAAACATCTCAAATTTCTAGGTGCACTACATATGGTATAGAAACGAAGAGCCCCAATAGGGGCCTTGTCTCTCCAAGTTCTTGTGATGCTTGATTCTCTCCTTCAACCTTTAGATCCTTTTGTGCAAGACTTGGTTGTTTTTCAGTCCAAAGCGGCCACCTATGGCTGTCGACTTTAGTGACCCTTACATCTACGAGGGGCATGCTTGTTTGTTCTTCTTCAATATCTCATATCAACTGCATACTATTTTTGACACTTACAGCAACTATCAACTATGGAAAGAAAAGAAAGGAAACTATAAATGGCTTAAGAGTAACAGAGAACAAATCATGCATGTCTTTTTCCTTTTTTCCAAGAAAATCATTCATGCCTTTGCCTGGTAGTTGCCTCGAGCCCCTCCAATTTATAATGAAAGAGGATGTGTTTGTCAGAGTTTTTATGGTACCCTGATACTCCATAGAGCAAGCTCGGAGTACCTAGAAAATCTGGCCGCTCATCTATAGGGTTACTTTAGGTGGTGTTTGGTTCTCTAGTCCTAGGACTTTTTCTAGTCCCAACTAAAAAGTCCCTAGTCCTTAAAAAGTCCCTCCCTGTTTGTTTCCAGAGACTAAAAAGTCCCTAGTCCCTTCCTAGAGACTATTAAATTACCATGTTGCCCCTAGTATATAGAAAAATAACAATCAAACAATACTATGGGGTGGCAGGCTAATGAGTGTATGGAGGGGCATTGATGGAAAAATCCCAAAAAGTCTCAAAAAGACTATCCTTGAGAGTCTTCTTCATTTAGTCCCAAATGACTAGTTTAGTCCCTAAAAAGTCTCTCCCGTTTGGTAAAAAAGTCTCTATGAGGGACTTTTTCTAGTCCCTACACAAAAAAGTCTCTGAAAACAAACAACCCCTTAGTCTTTTCACCGTGCTAATTAATTGGTGTTTGATCGTAATATAATTTCTCAGATTAGATCGACCCCGTTGACGCGCACGCCGCCGTCCGCCATCGTCTTCTTCCTACCAAACAAGGATACATGTTTTACTCCGCGAATCTCACCCAAGTTCGGCCATGGTCTACATCGCTGGAGGCACTAGCAGCGCATGTGCAAGGGAATATGTGAATTACGGGTAGGTCTGTTCTAGAAATCTACGGCGACACGATCTATCAAATTGACCTTAGGGATAGTCGACTCCTATCCCGTTTATTCATACGTCCATTAATTCTTTCGACCTTTGATACTTGCTACCTTTGCATTCAGATCTTGCGGGAGGAGATTTTGTTCGGTACGATACTACCTTGCATCCAAATCCAGGTCAAAAAGTATTCTGCATCTCCACATGTTCTTGCTTCATGGCCTCTCGCCTCAGGCTACAGTTCTCCACCCAAGTTGGCCCTTTCCAACGTCGCACTGGCGCATCGCAGCTATGGCCGGTCCGGCGAGCAGCGGGCGATTCATCCGAGCCGAAATACACGACGCGATATATTGTTCTTTCAGAAAGTTATTCTGTGACACTTTTGCCCCTCAACCTATGGTACTCCCGGGTAATTAGTGGTGGTACTCCTGGGTACACGTATTGGAGTACCATCCAATCTTAACCACTGGATTAGGACAAATGAAGGGTCCATGTTAATTTCAGGGTACCGTAGAAGAGCTCGTGTTTGTTTGTACTAACTGTCATCCAACATTCACATCAAGTTTATGACATCGCATCTCATCGGAGAGCTGTTTTTTGGGAATCATGCATATCATATGTATTCCTGCATTTTCCTGAGTTCTGAATCAAGAATCAACACCGTCCCGCTTTTATACATTTTACAGCCACATAGTACCCCCCCCCCCCCCCCCCAAGGTCGAATCACTGACAGAATTTGGTCGACTAGCATATGATATTACTACTAATCAAAATGTACTACATAAAAAAACTTGTATATACTAGATACGTACTAACCTAGCAGTGATCTTATGGAACATCTTGATGTACACTGTTCGGCCAAAACTATATATAGTCCCATACAGCCAGAGGTACTGACGCTCCATGACCCCACGCATGGCCAACGCCGCCACCTTCGCTCGCCATGATCGCCGCCAACTCCCTTATCATCTCCTCCTGCACCTTCTCCCTCACGCTGGTGAGATGGTCAACGGCGTCCTTCTCAAACTTTCTCTTCTTGTTACTTTGAAGAAGAGCATGTGGCCATCGCATTAGCAGCAGTAGCTCTTGGATTAGTTTTGCTGGTCGCCGTCGTAACAAGTAGCTTTATGAAATTTGCGTTCTTTGTTGACTAGCTAGCATATGGGTGTGTTGTTTATGTGGATGTATCCTTATATAAATCACAAGAGTGTACTGTAGCAGTGAATGTAGATCATTTGCATGTGGCACTCAACCAAAAGCCAGCAACCATACTCTCTTATCACCCAAACATCATAGGGACATTCGGATTAGCAGTTCATTTAGTCATAGTTTAACATCAAAATGATGCACACACAAAAATCATGCAATGGAGCCTCCGGTCAATGGATTCCAATGCCAAATTTTTAGTTTTGGGTGATGATGAACAATAGTTACTTAATTTGGTAATTAGAGTACACGAAGTTGAACGTGTTGGTCATAACTATGCAAAATTACAATCATCCTACAATGTAATCACTAGTCAGTCAAACTTAGCTGTGACTTATCTATCTCAGAATATCTCAAAATTTCCACAAATACTACTGAAACAAAGTGCCCCAATCCTTGGTTCGTCCCTCAGTGGCCACTTGATGATTTGTTCTCACACTATTTCTTCAGATGCCTTTTCGGTGCCACACTCAGTTATTTTTCACTAAAAGAATCACACGGCTTGTGCATTTCTTGCAGCTTCCTGTGTCTGGCTTGAAGGATCTATAGCATCTAGCATGGCATGCTTGTTTGTTCTTCCCCCAATATCTCACTCCAACTGCATATTATTTTAGACACCTATGGCAACTCTCAACTATGACAAGAAAAAGGGAAACTACAAATGGCTCAGTAGCAATGCCCAGAACAGATTATCATGACTTTGCCCAACAACATGTTCATCCAATTTTGCACTGTTGTCATGCATGTGTTGGTGTACGTTCACATATAGTTTATGATATGGTTTTGGAGGTAGTATAATGTGTGTGTTTTTGCACTTTTCCTATATTCGGTCTCTTTTCTCATCATCTTAAGATATAAGTAAATGACACGTGTATATTATGAATCTTGGACAAAACTTAATGTCTTCTTCCCTTTATATTGAAAGAATTGTATGTACCTGCATGTTCATGCAATTTTGGCAATTTAATTGTACTAGCAAGTTCATCGATTTTTGCATTATTGTCATGCATTTTTGAGGAATAGTTGCCATGTACTTTTAGTATTCACATATAGCCTTCATGCATGCTATCTTGCCAACAACGGAACGTGGCTAGGCTAGCCAATGGCGGCAGCGACCTGGAAGACAAACGATCTGCCTGCTGAAGCGTTGGTGGAATTTGGTGATGCCCTAGATGAACTTTTTTTTCTAGGTTAGATGAACTTGTGTAAAACATACACTCTCATCCAGTTGTGTGGTACTCAACCAAACCACAATCTTGTATCACTCAAATTTCACAAGGTACTAGTAAGATGCCCGTGCTACGCTACGGAATCACAAAAGAAGTTGTGAGTGCAATGCTAGGGGACAAGAAAAAAAATGTAGCAAGACACCCATCAAAATGATGTCATATATTTGATCGGTACACACTGAGAACAATCAAACATACGGGCTTCCGTTTATCAAGCATAGTGTATCCTTGTTTAGCTATTTGCTCAACACATCAGCGCCAACAATATTAGCTCTTGAGCCCTCGCGTCATCTATCTTCTCACCTAAAAAGATATCTGACAATCAGTATGTATAATGGTCCGTAGTATATTTAGGCAAAGGAAATATTAACGAGCCTGTAGAGGATCTGTAGTATTTTGGCAATGGACTTTTCTTTTGGCAAAAGTGTTAGACTGCAATATTTGTTTCGCAAGTGGTCAGAAGCACACATATTCCTTATTAAACTGAAAGACAGCTACTCAGGGCCTCAATGCACTAAACATCCTAAATTATAATTGTTGGCTGACAACACTGAAACCGGTATCAACATAAACAAACCGGTATCATTTTTTAGGGGAAACTAAAACCACCGAGAAACCATATACTGCAGCAAAATCTGATTTGCCGTGTCGTCTCCAGTTCCGCTTTGAGGGATCATTCTCATCTCCGACCATGGTGGGCCAGCCCATGATGTGGTGCGTTTGGTTGACTATCTGACACAATGAGCTTGGGATAGAATTTCCCCCGCCACGTATCTAAACTAATTAAGATAAATGAAGGTATACTTCAGAAGCATATATTGTCATGTAGGTATAAGAGTATACTGTCATGAAAGAAAAGATACACACAGCTTACCCTGTGATTCCAAGCATATACTAACTTCAATATCAGAATTTACTTGCAGAAACTAAAAACTGATATATGAACTCACATGATCAAGGAGATGGAAGGCACAAGTTAAAACATGAAAAATCTATCTAAAGCAACATTGCACTCATTATCACATATTTGACCACACATCAAAAGGTTATTACTAATTCTACATATCTTTCATCAATTAGCACATCCAAATAGATCTCACACAACTACACAAGTATGTTTTTTGTTGTAAAAGGGGCTATTTCAGATTGCGTTCAATACAAAATAATATATAGTGGACTGGGAAGTTAAATTACTTGATACAAAGAAGAGAAAAAGCTTATCTCTCTTTCTTTAATGTGTGACTCGAGAACTTCTCTACTTACAAATAATATTTAGCCATGCTTGATCATCCTCCTCTAGACCTTGCACCAAATCATCTCAAGTAAAAAAAATCTGACAAATGTCGCAATGAAAAAGGGTATGAATATTGAATAGCAAATCCAATACCAACCTGAGGGGATGGATACAGTGAATTGCACCAAGAATGAACTACAAGTTTCTGCAAAGAATGAAGTAGAATGTCCAAATCTGCATGTGACAATGTACTTTGCAGATCCACAAACAATTCGTTCCTAAACATTTCACAAATCACATGTTTAGGAGACCACAATTTCAATCATGAGCGGATCTGATACGCAACTATACTCCAAAAAGTCAGCCAACTTTTTTGATCTGGTAGGAGAAACACATGACTTATGGGGGGACGAGCGTGGTTGGGGACAGTCACAGTGGCTCGAGGTAGTTGACACTGGCGCGGCTTGGACGAGCAGGTTGCCCCCGGAAAAAGTCCTCCGCATCTGCGATGTCCAGGCTGACTCATAGCGTTCCTGCTGCTGGTAGCCTCCATTGGCAGCACAGAAGGAAAGGACTCATGTTGGAGGTTGAGAACCAGAGCATGCATAAAATGGAATCAACCCCAACAATCACAAACGGAAAACAAAGTACTTACTATATACTCTGTCTCCGACGACCTGCACATGGCAGCAGCCGCTAGCCCGCCACTATCCTCTTCGTCTCCGATGACCTACGCGGCCAGATCTAGAAGGAGAGGTCCTGGGTAAAGCTTGGAGCCAAATGTAACTATAGCTATAGGGAGAAGTAGAAGTTAGCAAATTCAGCAGCAGCAAACACACCAGCGGTACAGCCCAAGCTCGTCCTGTTCCAGATCGAGCACTCTCAGTACTGCCTCCTCTTCCCAGCCCACCCCTTCTTCAACCAGCAAACACAACAGCAGCAGAGGATCTCATACTACGGCAGCATACGGTCCAGCAACTTCTTCTCCAGCTCCCTCGCGAGGTGAGGAGTGATGGCTTGCCTCACCTCGTGGGCCTCATGCCCATGTTGGCGAGGTGGGTGCAAGGCAGGCTGGCAGGTTGGCGCCGCCCACCAGGCGACGCTGGGTCACGCGGTGGACACGAACCAACGCAGGCGAGCAGGGGGGCCGATGCGGCGGCGCCTGCCGTTGGGGCATAGGACACATGCGGCAACAAGGGACTTGGCGGTGAGGCTGGGCTCATGGTGGACCGGATCCAGAGCGAGGAAGGTCCGGGAGGCAGCGGAGGCGAGCGGTGACGCGAGACCCGGCAGCGGAGCTCTGTCTACGGGCGGGCATAGCTGTGGGAGCTCAGACCTTGGGTGTGTGTGGGGGGGGGGGGGGGTCGCCCGACTGTCGCTGGGAAAGAGAGGCGAGGAACTTTGGGGGGGGGGGCTCTACAAGATTCTTTATCTTTCTCGAGATGTTGTGAATGGGATGTCCCCGCTCTAAAATTATGTCTGACCACAGGGTGTTTTTGCAAAATTGCAAGTGGCACGTGGCTTGTCTCGATCTTAGCCATACGTTCGAGATCGGACGGTATAGATGACGTGAAGGCATGCACACCATCACCACCAACTCGCTTTTTTATAGGTGTAGAGTTTCACAGGGTATTTATGGAAGACTTCGTATCGATGAGTATGGAGGCTCAACATTTAACGGAATCTGGATACTCTATTTTGGCTTACATATTGTATACTTCCCCAAAATAATGTTTTCATCACATACATCACCGCAATCAACTCTAGCAAATGAATGTAGTAGTCTTTGCATGTGGCATTCAGTACAAGTCACAAGATAATCTCAAGTTCATCAAAATTGCAAGCTGCATTCATCAGATCAATTATCCCATTTCAGACACGGTTAAGAACAAAATGACTAGATAGTAAACCTATATCCTCCCCGATTAAATCCATTGCAACGTGCTACTATTTTACAAGCAAAGCAGGGAAGTAATCCATTCCAATTGCATTGAATTAGCTAGAAACCCGTAATGTGACGTGTGTACTTTTTTCGTTGCTTTCTTGTTACCCCTTCGTGGAGCTCGATAACTCGTGCATCGCCAGAGGTGCCTCCTCTTCTTGCTTGCAACATCCCGCTCGCCATGACCGTTACCAATTACCTCGTCACATCCTCATGCACCTTCCCCCATAGAAGTCACTAGATTCGATACTATTTCAAATTGCAGGTAAAAATAAAGTGTTCTTTTAAAACAGTACCACCTTCAATGTGCCATGCACTTCGCACAAAACTAATAACAAAAATTCACAATCATGCTAGAAGGTAATCACTGTTCACCAGACGGTCAAGCAAACACAAAATTACATGCAGAACATGTTTAACTGGGTTGGGCTTTAACATCTCAAGTTTGCACACGTGCAAGGACATATAAGTCTCGCCTTCCATCTAGAGGTCCTTCAAAAGGTGGCGGACTGCTTAAACATTGTTGATCCTCCTGTTCCACATGGAGATCCTTCCACATTGCCATATACTCTTTATATCTAGCATTGGAGTGATTGTTTGCTTTACCCCAATATCTCGTGTCGATTGCATATTTACTTTTGACACCTACAACAACTATTATGATTAAAAAAGAGTACTAAGCAGAGGAGTCATGCATACATCTGTCTACCGAGCAAACCATGCATGTCTCTGCCTAGCGGCCTCGCCAATTTATGTGGGAAGAAATGCATGTGTTTGTGTTTTACTAGCTGGTTCATATCCAGTTGTTCATTGTTGTCATGCATGCGTTGTGCTACATTCACATCTAGTATGTTTATGAAGGACCAAGTATAGGTGATCCACTGAGCATTGACCCATATGGACATACTCCAATAGAATTTGGCTACATTGTTGAGCTTCCTGCTAGTCTACATGTTCTAAATAATCTTAGCATCACATCAAATCCAATCTAGTAGTGAACGTAGAACATTTAGCAGTTCATTCAGTAAAAAGTTAGCCATTCGGAGGGAGTAGGTAATTTGTATGCAGCATTCAACCAAAAGTCCAAAACCATATATGTTAAGAGTGAATCACCACTATCCTACAATGCTGATCAATAATCAGTCAAACACACAAAATGCATATCTATACTACTCCCTTCGTCCCATATTAAGTGTTGCTCAAACGGATGTATCTAATGGGATAGAGGGAGTACTATATATAGTGTAGCAATTTGAAAGTTTAAATCCAAGCAATATAATGAAATTTCAACTGTTGATTGGACCCATCTGACGGCCCGGAATGCTTGGAAAAAAGTAAGCCCGGATCTCCCGGTGATTGTTTCGCGCTAACAGGGGTCCTTAGCATGTAGCAGGGGCATGCTTGTTTGTTCTTCCCCAATATCCCTACTTCAGTTGCATATTAGTTTTGGCACCTATGGCAACTATCAACCATGATAAGAAAAAAAAAACAGGAAACTGCAGATGGCTTGGGTCATGCCTGACTCTGCCCATCCGCTCACCAATTTATATGGAAAAAAGATACCTTTGCACTGTACCTACTAGATCATCCAACATGTGCCAATGGACACCCACATAAGGTTTATGATATTGTTCAGGAGGAAGCAAAATATGTGTGTTCCTGCATTTTCACTTTTTCAACGCATGACTGGGGACCAAGTATGGCACTTTCGTCCGTAGAGCGAAGCAAAAATTGCATGGAAGAGTTGCCCTGCTTACTACTCTACTGCTGATTGAATTTGGCAACATCATTGACAGACATATTTTCCTCCGCGTAATGATCTTAACCTCTGATAAAACCCAATTTAGCAGTGGACCAAGAAATCTAGCATTGAAGAAACCACATAGGCATATAATTCCATACCATCAAAACAAATCAGAAAAATAAAATTGATTTCCATGCTGCAATACAAGTAAGCAACCGTTCCCAATTACTATCAGTTTGCAATTGCATCAAAGATCGAACGTGTGTAAAATAGTTCAAGGTCACTAGGCCTGCATACTAGCGCCGTCGCCATGGCGCTCCATGACACGACGCATGGCTAACAAAAGCCCAAAATTGTAATCTCCTATCACCCAGACGTCATACGGCAGTCCAATTAGCAGTGCATTGGGTCACAATTTGACAACAAAATGATGAGAAAAATAAAGATGTCGGTTTCCACCACTTTTTTTTTGCTAATGTTGAACGTGAATCACCGCCATATTACAATGTTGATCACTATCAACCAAACACACAAAATGCATATAGTAAGTTGGGTTGTGACAAAAACTATTTCAAATTTGGACAAATACTACAATAATCATCTCTCTTAGTGTTTGTTTCTCGCTAACAAACTTGCACAAGCATTTTGTGCTTGGAGCCAAATAGAATGACCCAAACATTCTATGAAACTAGTTCAGTATTGTTAAGTTCTCCTAAAACTACATCCGAGCCTGTTGTGTGCCTGAAATATGATGCATGTGGCAGGGGCATGCGCATGTGGCCATGTACACTCACATCAGGTTTATGATATTGTGCAGGAGCAAGCATAATGTGTGCGTTCCTACATTTCCACTCTTTTAGAGTACGAGGACGAAATAACCAAGCAAAAATTGCATGCAGGGTTGCGTACTACTACTGCTGCTGATTGAATCAGCATTGTTGAAAGTCATACATAACGTTGCTGCTAATCCAGATATTCTATCAGGACTTTGTACAGCATATATTTCCTTAGCAGAATAATCTTAACCTTGATAAACTCCAATTTAGCAGTGAACCAAGAAATCTAGCATTGAAGAAACCATAGAGGCATATAATTCCATACCATCAAAACAAATCGGACAAATAAAATTGAGTGAGTTCCATGCTGCAATACAAGTAAGCAACCGTTCCCAATTACTATCAGTTTGCAATTGCATCAAAGATCAAACGTGTGTAAAATAGTTTCAGGTCACTAGGCCTGCATACTGGCGCCGTCGCCGTGGCGCTCCATGACCCGGCGCATGGCCAGCGCCGCTGCCTCACTCGCCCGCAGCGTGCCACTGGCCATGAGCGCCGCAAACTCCCTCATCACCTCCTCCTGCACCTTCCCCCTCGCGCTGCCGAGAGGGTCGGCCACAGTGGGCGCTGCTGCAGCGGCGGCTTTCTCCGGAGTCTGCTTCTCGACCTTCTTCTCTTCTTCTTTCTTGGAGGAAGAGCCTGTGGATGCCGCAATAGCTGCGGTTGTTGAACTAGTAGGGGCAGCAGAGGTCTTGCTGGCTGCAGCCGGCTGCGGCACGGAGACTGATGCAGGCGTGGGCACGAACTGCGTGGTCTGGGGCGCGGCGTTGTTCCTGAGCGTGGCCTCGAGGTTCTGGATCATGGGCATGATCATGGCGCCCATGGGGCTGGACATGACCTCGTTGGGCAGGTTGAGGATGTAGTCGGGGATCCCGGCGCCGACGAGGAACTGGGCGACCTCGTTGCTGAAGTTGTTGCAGTTGTGGGTGAGCAGGCTGTAGGTGGCGGCGGTGTAGCGCGGCGCGATGTCGCGGAGGTAGTCCTCGAAGACCTCGCGGGGCAGGTGCGTTACGCCCAGGTCGACGACCCGCACGGGGCGGCCGTACTGCGTGGCCCCCGCCGGCGCCGCCTGGATCCCGCCCCCGAAGAAGTACTCGTTGCCGTACACCACCACGCCCGTGTGCCTGCCGGGATCAATACAGACCGGGTCAAAATCGCGTCTTTTTCGGATCAATCGAATCGAGAGGGGAAATCTCAGAGGGGGCAAGGTGGACTCACCAGATGGCCTCGATGGGCTTGCCGAGGAAGGAGGTGGAGAGCTGGCGCGCGAGGCCGTTGCTGAGGTCGTACACGTTGAGCGCCACCTTGTGCCCCTCCTGCCGTCGGCGACAATCAGGCGAGCATCGTCAGATCCCGGACAAATTCGATCGATTGCGAGCGGCGCCGTACCGAACAAGGGCGAATTTGAGAAGAGATTGGAGAAGAGCGCTTACCTCCGCCATTATCGCTTGGGAAATCTCGCCGAGCCGAAGAGATCCGTCGAGTCGGAAGGGCAGTCGAATCTGGAGGAAGACGACGCCGCCGCCGGAATGGACCGGGAACAGGAACGCACGCGCGGATCTGGGAGGAGCGGCGAAAGAGAGAGCACAGAGACCGGCCGGGGGACGCGCGCGCGTATATAAAAACGGAGAGGATTAGTTTAAGTCGGATTAAGAAAATAATAATACTGGTGGCGGAAGCTTCTCGAGCCGAGTGGGAGAGGTTTGTGGTAGCCGCTCCGGGTTTCCTGGGCCGTCGGATGGGGAACCGGGGCGACGTGGCCGACGGCGGGGAGGGTTTCGTGGAAGGTTCGGAGGCGTGTCGGTATGGGCCGGGGACGTTCTGGAAGGCTTGGGGAAGGAGGGTTGTGGTCGTGGTCGTGGTTGGTTGCTGCGTGTGGCAAGTGGGCCGGTTGGTTGCGTGCGGTCGGGTTCGGAAACGGATCCTCTAACATCATGAAGAGATAATGTAATTTGAGTGTAAAATGAAAAAAGGATGTCACGGGCACTGTGGCAAGACATTGTGCGTAATTATTGTTCATAAAAAATAAAATTCGAAATTAATTTTATTGCATCATAAAAATAAAATGAACGAGATCCTGATGTTAGAGGATCTCGTTCCCTCGGGTCCGACGACTCACTCGTGCGCTGGTTGGTTGGGGGCTATTATTTTTTAAAATAATACTTTTTTTTATTAATTTGCACAAATATTACGCCTAAAAAATAATTTTCAAAAATAATACACCGTCGGCCCGCAGCAGGCCGAGTGGACCTAGTCGGCCCACATCAGGCCGACTGAGATCCTATCGGCTTGCAGCTGGCCGATTGGCCTATCGGCCACCAGTTCAGGTCCAGTCGGCCAGTAGTGGGCCGACATGGCCTAATTGGCCTGCTGTGGGACGACAGGGACTAATTGGCCTGCTGTGGGCCTATTAAAAATTGTGTTTGTATGTAATTTTTATAATTGCATACAGTAGATTTGTAATTTGCAAATTAATTCAAGTTATTTTAGACTTAATCATATGGATGTGAAGAAGGGATGTCAGGGTACTGTAGCTTCCCTGACATCCTTTCGTGATGTTAGAGGATCTCGTTCCCTTGGGTCCGACGACTCACTCGTGCGCTGGTTGGTTGGGGACGAGAACAAAGTTTTTTTTTTCTATCAAATGGAAATGTTACACGATGTATGTTCACGAGGAGACTGATGCTGGCGAACGCCCTTCCGAGCGTCTGATTTATTTTTCGTCAAACTTGTGCACTCCTGCAGTTTAGTCACGCGCACTCACCAGTTAGGCGAGAGAGGTGTTTGTGAACACCTCTGCACTCTTTGTATTCCAGTTAATTTATTATTCTAAAATTTGATTTTTTTTGTTTAAAAAATCCTCAAATTTTCCGTTTGTCTTGAAAAAAATCCCTACTTTTTTACAGGCGTTTTCCTTTGTAAACTTGCTATGTGCGTTTTTTATTATATTTACCATGGCAATTACCTTTTCTCTTTAATGATCCCATCGCAATTATTAAGAAGATCATGGCAATTTAATAATTAGTACCATGACAATTATCTTGTCTCTTTAATGCCCCCATGGCGATTATTATGAAGAGCACGACATTTTAATAACTAGATGATACCCCGAAAGCTGTTACGAAAAATGTAGAAAGGAAAAATGATATATATTAAACAAATGAAATATAAATTATTTTAATATACTTGTTAACCACGTCGTCTCTCGTCTACATAGGTCCATTTCATTAGATTGAACAATGCATGTCTGTCAAGAAAAATACAAAAGATTTCCTGTAATAAAATATTTACATTAGCTAGTGCTTCAGTTTCCATCGACTAAATACTGTTGACCCTTCCATCCATCTGTAAATCCAAAACATGTCACGCATAGACCAAAAAGATATTCCATAATTCAAATAGGCGTTGGAGTTTTTCTTTGGAGGTGGATTCTTCTAAGTTGCCCGCATCATAGCTAACATTTTTTTATCTTCATCTCGTGAGGATAACAAACAACCACCCACATTGGTTTGGCATGTCGGGATAACCAATTCCAACATGTACTTTAAGTCAAACAACTATGACAATGAGGAGGGATTAGTAAAATAAATCTTACCAATTGAACAAAGCCATGCTGAAGGTGTAGAACTAAAGCAATTCAATAGGAATCAAATAATAACAATCTATAATGATAATTATAGGAGGACATGTTCTTACTTCTATAGATCGGGAAATTGGCATTTGATAGCACAACCACCAAAGTTTCATCGTAAATAACAAATACAAAATCATACGGAAGAAATACACAATATATAGGTTAGAAAAAAAAATAAGGAGTGTTCACTATTGATGTATATCCATTGGAGTTTTGACAACTTTCAAACAATTTGTATGTTGTTTCACAATACAACTTTTAGGTCCATGGAAGGCTAATGAGAATGGATGCAAAAAATACGTTGATATTCCTTCAACTGTTTTTTATTATCTTCCTTCAATTGTTCAGACCTATAGTTGTCAATATTCTTAGGTCCACATAAATGCTAAAGTAACTCGTGTCATTAACATATACCGAAAAAGGGTTTCCCCCCGCTTTGTACACAAAGCAACCAACTGAACCATACAGAGATAGGTGATGAGGAGGAAGCAGCACAGTCACGCCCAAAAGAAACGGCAAAGAAAGAGCAAAAGAAACAAATGCCGACAACGGCGGATCAACAAAAACGAACAAGCCTCGCGATCGCTGCGCCCACCGGGATCTTCCACTAGGCTCCAAGACTCCGAAGCGCCGACACCTATCAACACCTCCAAGAAGGATCGCGACAATGACGACGCTGCTGCCAAGGGTTTCCCCCAGTACACGACGAGGCGAGAGGAAGGGTAGCCCCCGACGCCCTCCCGGAAGGTCGGGTGGCACCCACAGGCGCCACCGCGCCGGTGTCGGCCACGCCGACAGGGGTTTCCCCCGATCCCAACCCGCACCTCGGGCGCTCCGGATCCAACCACCAAACCAACCACCACCATGCGCCAACGTGGTCATGAGGCCCCCACGCCGTCTCACCACGGCACCGCGAAGTGAGGACAACGCGACAAAGAATCAGAGCCGGGACTAGGGCATCAGCACCGTCGGCACGCAGGAGGGCCCCACCTCCACCGTTGGCGACGGTAGCCGTCCGGACGCAGTAGCAGGAGCACACCAGGCCCGTGGGCCCGTAAAAGCTCCCGCCTTCGCGCTGCTGCCGGCACGCCATCGACGCCGACGCCCCATATCCGAGCTGCTCCTTCTCCTCACCGTGCCGCAGACAACGAGGCCACGCCAGGGGCCGGCCCGCTAGGACCCAGATGGGGCTCGCCGGGCCCAGATCTGGACGGGGGTGCGACGTCGACCACCTCGCACCACCACGCCGCCTCGCCGCCAAGGAGCAGCGCCGCCACCACGTCCGTCGCCGGCCATCCCGCCGGGTCACCCGACCGCCGCCCAGCCGAGCGACACCGCCGCCGCCCCCTCCCCCCCTGCCCCAGGCCAGGAGGACGCGCGTGCGGGGAGAGGAGATCCTGCCGCCGCCGGCACCCCCCGGGCCGGAGCCGGGGGCGCCCGCCGGCGATGGCACGGGAGAGGAAGAAGAGGCTGTTGGGGAACGTAGCAGAAATTCAAAATTTTCCTACGTGTCACCAAGATCTATTTATGGAGAAACTAGCAACGAGGGGAAAGGAGAGTGCATCTACATACCCTTGTAGATCGCTAAGCGGAAGCGTTCAAGTGAACGGGGTTGATGGAGTCGTACTCGTCGTGATTCAAATCACCGATGACCAAGTGCCGAACGGACGGCACCTCCGCGTTCAACACACGTACAGCCCGGTGACGTCTCCCACTCCTTGATCCAGCAAGGAGAGAGGGAGAGGATGAGGAAGACTCCTTCCAGCAGTAGCACAACGGCGTGGTGGTGATGGAGGAGCGTGGCTATCCTGCAGGGCTTCGCCAAGCACCACAGAAGAGGAGGGAGAGAGAGATGCAGGGCTGCACCAACGAGAGATCTAATCGCCTTTTGTGGGCAGCCCTATGGCCTCATATATATAGGGGAAGGGGAGGGCTGCGCCCCCTCTAGGGTTTCCCACCCCTAGGGGGGGCGGCAGCCCTAGATGGGGCCAAGGGTGGCGGCCAAGAGGGGGGAGAGGGGAAGGAGCCCACTAGGTGGGCCTTAAGGCCCAACTGGACTAGGGTTTGCCCCCTCCCACTCTTTCTTGCGCCTTGGGCCCCTTGTGGGGGCGCACCAGCCCTCCTAGGGGCTGGTCCCCTCCCACACTTGGCCCACGCAGCCTTCTGGGGTTGGTGGCCCCACTTGGTGGACCCCCGGGACCCTCCCGATGGTCCCGGTACGTTACCGATAAACCCCGAAACTCTTCCGGTGTCCAAAACAGGACTTCCCATATATAAATCTTTACCTCCGGACCATTCCGGAACTCCTCGTGACGTCCGGGATCTCATCCGGGACTCCGAACAACATTCGGCAACCACATACTAACTTCCTTTATAACCCTAGCGTCATCGAACCTTAAGTGTGTAGACCCTACGGGTTCGGGAGACATGCAGACATGACCGAGACGTTCTCCGGTCAATAACCAACAGCGGGATATGGATACCCATGTTGGTTCCCACATGTTCCACGATGATCTCATCGGATGAACCACGATGTCAAGGACTTAATCAATCCCGTATACAATTCCCTTTGTCTATCGGTACGATACTTGCCCGAGATTCGATCGTCGGTATCACGATACCTTGTTCAATCTCGTTACCGGCAAGTCTCTTTACTCGTTCCGTAACACATCATCCCGTGATCAACTCCTTGATCACATTGTGCACATTATGATGATGTCCTACCGAGTGGGCCCAGAGATACCTCTCCGTCACACGGAGTGACAAATCCCAGTTTCGATTCGTGCCAACCCAACAGACACTTTCAGAGATACCCGTAGTGTACCTTTATAGCCACCCAGTTACGTTGTGACGTTTGGCACACCCAAAGCACTCCTACGGTATCCGGGAGTTGCACAATCTCATGGTCTAAGGAAATGATACTAGACATTAGCAAAGCTTTAGCATACGAACTACACGATCTAGTGCTATGCTTAGGATTGGGTCTTGTCCATCACATCATTCTCCTAATGATGTGATCCCGTTATCAACGACATCCAATGTCTATGGTCAGGAAACTGTAACCATCTATTGATCAACGAGCTAGTCAACTAGAGGCTTACTAGGGACATGGTGTTGTCTATGTATCCACACATGTATCTGAGTTTCCTATCAATACAATTCTAGCATGGATAATAAACGATTATCATGAACAAGGAAATATAATAATAATCAATTTATTATTGCCTCTAGGGCATATTTCCAACAGTCTCCCACTTGCACTAGAGTCAATAATCTAGTTCACATCGCCATGTGATTAATACTCACAGGTCACATCGCCATGTGACTAACACCCAAGAGTTTACTAGAGTCAGTAGTCTAGTTCATATCACTTATGTGATTAGCACTCAATGAGTTCTGGGTTTGATCATGTTGCTTGTGAAAGAGGTTTTAGTCAACGGGTCTGAACCTTTCAGATCCGTGTGTGCTTTACAAATCTCTATGTCATCTCCTAGATGTAGCTACCACGCTCTATTTGGAGCTCTTCCAAATAACTGTTCTACTATACGAATCCAGTTTACTACTCAGTATAATCTGGATTAGTGTCAAAGTTTGCATCGGCGTAACCCTTTACGACGAACTCTTTTACCACCTCCATAATTGAGAAAATTCCTTAGTCCACTAGTTACTAAGGATAACTTTGACCGCTGTCCTGTGATCCATTCTTGGATCACTCTTGTACCCCTTGACTGACTCATGGCAAGGCACACTTCAGGTGCGGTACACAGCATAGCATACTGTAGAGAGCCTATGACAAAAGCATAGGGGACGACCTTCGTTCCTTTCTCTCTATTCTGCCGTGGTCGAGCTTTAAGTCTTAATTTCGTACCTTACAACTCAGGCAAGAACTCCTTCTTTGACTGATCCATCTTGAACACCTTCAAGATCATGTCAAGGTATGTGCTCATTTGAAAGTACCATTAAGCGTTTTGATCTATCCTTATAGATCTTGATGCTCAATGTTCAAGTAGCTTAATCCAGGCTTTCAATTGAAAAACACTTTTCAAATAACCCTATATGCTTTCTTAGAAATTCTACATCATTTCTGATCAACTATATGTCAACAACATATACTCATTAGAAATTCTATAGTGCTCCCACTCACTTCTTTGGAAATACAAGTTTCTCATAAACTTTGCATAAACCAAAATCTTTGATCATCTCATCAAAGCATACATTCCAACTCCGAGATGCTTACTCCAGTCCTTAGAAGGATTGCTGGAGCTTTGCATACTTATTAGCATATTTCAGGGTTGACAAAACCTTCTGGTTGTATCACATACAACCTTTCCTCATAAATCATCGAGGAAACAATGTTTTGACATCCTATCTGCAAGATTTCATAAATAGTGCAGTAACTGCTAATATAATTCCAACAGACTTTTCAGCATCGCTACAGGTGAGAAAGTCTCATCGTAGTCAACTCCTTGAACTTGTCGAAAACATCTTAACGACAAGTCGAGCTTTCTTAATGGTGACATTTACCATCATTGTCCGTCTTCCTTTTAAAATCCATCTGTACTCAAAGCCTTACGACCATCAAGTAGTTCTTCCAAAGTCTACACTTTGTTTTCATACATGGATCCTCTCTCGGATTTTATGGTCTCGAGCCATTTATTGGAATCTGGGCCCACCATCGCTTCTCCATAGCTCGTAGGTTCATTGTTGTCTAGCAACATGACTTCCAAGACAGGATTACGTACCACTCAGAAGTAGTACGCATCCTTGTCATCCTACGAGGTTTGGGAGTGACTTGATCCGAAGTCTCGTGATCAATATCATAAGCTTCCACTTCAATTGGTGTAGGTGCCACAGGAACAATTTCCTGTGCCCTGCCATACACTAGTTGAAGAGATGGTTCAATAACCTCATCAAGTTTCCACCATCCTCCCACTCAATTCTTTCGAGAGAAACTTTTCCTCGAGAAAGGACCCGATTCTAGAAACAATCCCTTATTGCTTTCGGATCTAAGACAGGAGGTATACCCAACTGTTTTGGGTGTCCTATGAAGATGCATTTATCCGCTTTGGGTTCGAGCTTATCAGCCTGAAACTTTTCACATAAGCGTCGCAGCCCCAAACCTTTTAAGAAATGACAGCTTATGGTTTCTCATACGGTGTCATCTCATCGGAATTACGTGGTGCCCTATTTAAAGTGAATGTGGTTGTCTCTAATGCCTAACCCATAAACTATTGTGGTAATTCGATAAGAGACATCATGGTATGCATCATATCCAATAGGGTGCAGTTATGATGTTCGGACACACCATCACACTATGGTGTTCCAGGCTGTATTAGTTGTGAAACAATTTCCACAATGTCTTAACTCTGTGCCAAACTCGTAATTCAGATATTCATCTCTATGATCATATCATAGATATTTTATCCTCTTGTCACGACGATCTTTCAACTTCACCCTGAAATTCTTGAACCTTTCAATAATTCAGACTCGTGATTCATCAAGTAAATATACTCAACATCTACTCAAATCATCTGTGAAGTAAGAACATAACGATATCCACTACACGCCTCAGCACTCATTGGACTGCACACATCAAAATGTATTACTTCCAACAATTTGCTTTCTAGTTCCATTTTACTGAAACCGAGGCTTTCAGTCATCTTGCCCATGTGGTATGATTTGCATGTCTCAAGTGATTCAAAATCAAGTGAGTTCAAACGGTCCATTTGCATGGAGTTTCTTCATGCATAAATGCCAATAGACATGGTTCGCATGTCTCAAACCTTTCAAAAACGAGTGAGCCCAAAGATCCATCAACATGGAGCTTCTTCATGCGTTTTTATACCGATATGACTTACGTGGCAGTGCCACAAGTAGGTGGTACTATCATTACTATCTTTTGGCATGAACATGTGTATCACCACGATCGAGACTCAGTAAACCATTCATTTCAGGTGTAAGACCATTGAAGGTATTATTCAAATAAACAGAGTAACTATTATTCTCCTTAAATGAATAAGCGTATTGCAATAGACATAATCCAATCATGTCTATGCTCAACGCAAACACCAATCTCGATGGTAGAGGGAGCGTACGATATTTGATCAACCTTGGAAATACTTCCGACACATATCGTCATCTCACCTTTTAGCTAGTCTCCGTTTATTCCGTAGCTTTTATTTCGAGTTACTAACACTTTAGCAACCGAACCGGTATCTAATACCCTGGTGCTACTAGGAGTACTAGTAAAGTACACATCAACATAATGTATATCCAATATACTTCTATCGACCTTGCCAGCCTTCTTATCTACCAAGTATCTAGGGTAATTCTGCTCCAGTGGTTGTTCCCCTTATTACAGAAGCACTTAGTCTCGGGTTTGGGTTCAACCTTGGGTTTCTTCATTGGAGCAGCAGCTGAATTGCTGTTTCATGAAGTATCCCTTTGTGCCCTTGCCCTTCTTTAAACTAGTGGTTTCACTAACCATCAACAATTGATGCTCCTTCTTGATTTCTACTTTCGTGGTGTCAAACATCGCGAATATCTCAAGGATCATCATATATGTCCCTGATATATTATAGTTCATCACGAAGCTCTAGCAGCTTGGTGGTAATGACTTCGGAGAAACATCACTATCTCATCTGGAAGATCAACTCCCACTTGATTCAAATGATTGTTGTACTCAGACAATCTGAGCACAAGCTCAACAATTGAGCTTTTCTCCCTTAGTTTGCAGGCTAAGAAAATCGTCGGAGGTCTTATACCTCTTGACGTGGGCACGAGCCTGAAATCCCAATTTCAGCCCTCAAAACATCTCATATGTTTCGGGACATTTCAAAAATGTCTTCGGTGCCTCAATTCTAAACCGTTTAACCGAACTATCATGTAGTTATCAAAACGTGTATGTCAGATGTTCGCAACATCCACAGACAACGTTCGAGGTTTAGCACACTGAGCGGTGCATTAAGGACGTAAGCCTTCTAAGAAGCAATGAGGACAATCCTCAGTTTACGGACCTAGTCCGCATAATTGCTACTATCAACTTTCAACTAATTTTTCTCTAGGAACATATCTAAACAGTAGAACTAAAGCGCGAGCTACAACATAATTTGCAAAATCCTTTTTGACTATGTTCAGGATAATTAAGTTCATCTTATGAACTCCCACTCAGATAGACATCCCTCTAGTCATCTAAGTGATTACATGATCCGAGTCAACTAGGCCATGTCCAATCATCACGTGAGACGGACTAGTCAACATCGGTGAACATCTTCATGTTGATCGTATCTACCATACGACTCATGCTCGACCTTTCGGTCTTCTGTGTTCCGAGGCCATGTCTATACACATGCTAGGCTCGTCAAGTTAACCCTAAGTGTTTGCATGTGTTCCGAGGCCATGTCTGTACATGCTAGGCTCGTCAACACCCGTTGTATGTGAACGTTAGAATCTATCACACCCGATCATCACGTGGTGCTTCGAAACGACGAACTTTAGCAACGATGCACAGTTAGGGGAGAACACTTCTTGAAATTTTAATGAGGGATCATCTTATTTACTACCGTCGTTCTAAGCAAATAAGATGTATAAACATGATAAACATCACATGCAATCAAATAGTGACATGATATGGCCAATATCACTTTGCTCCTTTTGATCTCCATCTTCGGGGCTCCATGATCATCATCGTCACCGGCATGACACCATGATCTCCATCATCATGATCTCCATCATCGTGTCTTCTTGAAGTTGTCACGTCATCTATTACTTCTACTACTACAGCTAACGGTTAGCAATAAAGTAAAGTAATTACATGACGTTTAAGTTGACACGCAGGTCATAAATAAATAAAGACAACTCCTATGGCTCCTGCCGGTTGTCATATTCATCGACATGCAAGTCGTGATTCCTATTACAAGAACATGATCAATCTCATACATCACATATATCATTCATCACATCCTTTGGGCCATATCACATCACATAGCATACCCTGCAAAAACAAGTTAGACGTCCTCTAATTGTTGTTTGCATGTTTTACGTGGCTGCTATGGGTTTCTAGCAAGAACGTTTCTTACCTACGCAAAGACCACAACGTGATATGCCAATTGCTATTTACCCTTCATAAGGACCCTTTTCATCGAATCCGATCCGACTAAAGTGGGAGAGACAGACACCCGCTAGCCACCTTACGCAACTAGTGCATGTCAGTCGGTGGAACCAGTCTCACGTAAGAGTACGTGTAAGGTCGGTCCGGGCCGCTTCATCCCACGATGCCGCCGAATCAAGATAAGACTAGTAACGGCAAGCATATTGAACAAAAGCAACGCCCACAACTACTTTGTGTTCTACTCGTGCATAGAATCTACGCAATAGACCTAGCTCATGATGCCACTGTTGGGGAACGTAGCAGAAATTCAAAATTTTCCTACGTGTCACCAAGATCTATCTATGGAGAAACTAGCAACGAGGGGAAAGGAGAGTGCATCTACATACCCTTTTAGATCGCTAAGCGGAAGCGTTCAAGTGAACGGGGTTGATGGAGTCGTACTCGTCGTGATTCAAATCACCGATGACCAAGTGCCGAACGGACGGCACCTCCGCGTTCAACACACGTACAGCCCGGTGACGTCTCCCACGCCTTGATCCAGCAAGGAGAGAGGGAGAGGATGAGGAAGACTCCTTCCAGCAGCAGCACAACGGCGTGGTGGTGATGGAGGAGCGTGGCTATCCTGCAGGGCTTCGCCAAGCACCACAGAAGAGGAGGGAGAGAGAGATGCAGGGCTGCACCAACGAGAGATCTAATCGCCTTTTGTGGGCAGCCCTATGGCCTCATATATATAGGGGAAGGGGAGGGCTGCGCCCCCTCTAGGGTTTCCCACCCCTAGGGGGGGCGGCAGCCCTAGATGGGGCCAAGGGTGGCGGCCAAGAGGGGGGAGAGGGGAAGGAGCCCACTAGGTGGGCCTTAAGGCCCAACTGGACTAGGGTTTGCCCCCTCCCACTCTTTCTTGCGCCTTGGGCCCCTTGTGGGGGGCGCACCAGCCCTCCTAGGGGCTGGTCCCCTCCCACACTTGGCCCACGCAGCCTTCTGGGGTTGGTGGCCCCACTTGGTGGACCCCCGGGACCCTCCCGGTGGTCCCGGTACGTTACCGATAAACCCCGAAACTCTTCCGGTGTCCAAAACAGGACTTCCCATATATAAATCTTTACCTCCGGACCATTCCGGAACTCCTCGTGACGTCCGGGATCTCATCCGGGACTCCGAACAACATTCGGCAACCACATACTAACTTCCTTTATAACCCTAGCGTCATCGAACCTTAAGTGTGTAGACCCTACGGGTTCGGGAGACATGCAGACATGACCGAGACGTTCTCCGGTCAATAACCAACAGCGGGATATGGATACCCATGTTGGTTCCCACATGTTCCACGATGATCTCATCGGATGAACCACGATGTCAAGGACTTAATCAATCCCGTATACAATTCCCTTTGTCTATCGGTACGATACTTGCCCGAGATTCGATCGTCGGTATCACGATACCTTGTTCAATCTCGTTACCGGCAAGTCTCTTTACTCGTTCCGTAACACATCATCCCGTGATCAACTCCTTGATCACATTGTGCACATTATGATGATGTCCTACCGAGTGGGCCCAGAGATACCTCTCCGTCACACGGAGTGACAAATCCCAGTTTCGATTCGTGCCAACCCAACAGACACTTTCAGAGATACCCGTAGTGTACCTTTATAGCCACCCAGTTACGTTGTGACGTTTGGCACACCCAAAGCACTCCTACGGTATCCGGGAGTTGCACAATCTCATGGTCTAAGGAAATGATACTAGACGTTAGCAAAGCTTTAGCATACGAACTACACGATCTAGTGCTATGCTTAGGATTGGGTCTTGTCCATCACATCATTCTCCTAATGATGTGATCCCGTTATCAACGACATCCAATGTCTATGGTCAGGAAACTGTAACCATCTATTGATCAACGAGCTAGTCAACTAGAGGCTTACTAGGGACATGGTGTTGTCTATGTATCCACACATGTATCTGAGTTTCCTATCAATACAATTCTAGCATGGATAATAAACGATTATCATGAACAAGGAAATATAATAATAATCAATTTATTATTGCCTCTAGGGCATATTTCCAATAGTCTCCCACTTGCACTAGAGTCAATAATCTAGTTCACATCGCCATGTGATTAATACTCACAGGTCACATCGCCATGTGACTAACACCCAAGAGTTTACTAGAGTCAGTAGTCTAGTTCACATCACTTATGTGATTAGCACTCAATGAGTTCTGGGTTTGATCATGTTGCTTGTGAAAGAGGTTTTAGTCAACGGGTCTGAACCTTTCAGATCCGTGTGTGCTTTACAAATCTCTATGTCATCTCCTAGATGTAGCTACCACGCTCTATTTGGAGCTCTTCCAAATAACTGTTCTACTATACGAATCCAGTTTACTACTCAGTATAATCTGGATTAGTGTCAAAGTTTGCATCGGCGTAACCCTTTACGACGAACTCTTTTACCACCTCCATAATTGAGAAAATTCCTTAGTCCACTAGTTACTAAGGATAACTTTGACCGCTGTCCTGTGATCCATTCTTGGATCACTCTTGTACCCCTTGACTGACTCATGGCAAGGCACACTTCAGGTGCGGTACACAGCATAGCATACTGTAGAGAGCCTATGACAAAAGCATAGGGGACGACCTTCGTTCCTTTCTCTCTATTCTGCCGTGGTCGAGCTTTAAGTCTTAATTTCGTACCTTACAACGCAGGCAAGAACTCCTTCTTTGACTGATCCATCTTGAACACCTTCAAGATCATGTCAAGGTATGTGCTCATTTGAAAGTACCATTAAGCGTTTTGATCTATCCTTATAGATCTTGATGCTCAATGTTCAAGTAGCTTAATCCAGGCTTTCAATTGAAAAACACTTTTCAAATAACCCTATATGCTTTCTTAGAAATTCTACATCATTTCTGATCAACTATATGTCAACAACAGATGTCAAGGTAGGGCGGGTGAGGCATACCGTGTGGTCAAGATATTGATGACTGGCCATGGCGAACCAAGAACGGTGACGACGAGACAGTTGTCGAACTCAGTCAGATAGGAGAAGGAGAGCGGCGCCGTGCGCGGTGGCTGCGTGACAGAGGCGGGCGTCTCTCATCGACGACCGACTGGTTCTAGAAGCCTACACACTCCGCCTCCGCCTCGAGATTTACCACCAGGAGATGTGGTGTCGACGAAAACTTAGGCCTTCTTTGGTTCATAGGATAGGAATTTTATAGAAATAGGAAAATCATAGGAAGTAAGATGACATGCATGTCAATTCCTATAAAGAAAGAGATTTCATTTGGTGCATAGGATAGGATTTTTTTTATTGAGTTTAGGCTAATGTTTTTTTCCTCCAAAACGTGAAGGATTGATTCCTATCCTACATAAGAATAGGAATCCATTCCTACAAACCAAAGGGCTTCAAAGAAATTTTTCCTTTACAAATCTTATCCTATAGAATTCCTACAAAAATCCTACAAACTAAAGGAGGCCTTCAAGGGAGAACAAACTATGATGCCGATGGAAGCTTAAAGCGGAGAATCGTTCCAGTTTTTACTCCAGCATTTATGCAGGGACTCAAAAGTCCATTTCAAACCCTGAACTCGTAGACGTTCGGCGAAACAAACCCCCAAGTCGAAATCCCGGTCGATTGCACCCTGAACTATGCAATCCCGGTCTAAATCAAACCCTGAAAAATGTCAACCGGGATTTGTCTAGCTGGTGGGCCAAGGAGCACCCGTCCTCCACGCTAGGCCAGCCCATTTTATATTTTTGTTTGCTCAAAAAAATATTTTTTATTTTTCTGTAGCTCTTTGCGCCGGATCCTATTTGACGCCCGCAGCCGTCAAAAGGACGAGCCTTCGCTGAAGAGACTCACAACTTGCACGGGCCCACCTACGGATTTGGTCGCTGTTGTTTCCTTGTTTCTTCCTATTTTTTTTCAATTTTCTTCAATGGTTTTTGGCTTCAAGGTTTTCCACTCTTTTGGCCGGTTTCCAGTTGTTTTGTTTCGTTTTTTTTGTTTTGGTTTCTTTTCTCCTTTCATTTTTTCTTCTATGTTCTCTTTTTTGTTTTTTGTTTCTGTTATTCTTCTCTTTATTGCGTATTACAAAAAAAATTCACTGCATATTATAAGAACTTCATCATATTAAGGAAATGTTCGTCGTATATTATGAAATAGTTCACCTTGCTTTATAAAAAGATCATCATATATTACGAAAATGTTTACTATATATTATTAAATTGTTCAAAATATATTAGAAAATTCTCACTGTGTATTTAAATTTTGTTCATTGTATATTAAGAAATTTTTCAACGTATAGTATAAAATGTTCATTTGTATGTCTTAAATTTTTTCAGTATTATTTTACAAAAACTTTTACTGTATTTTAAAATTTGTTCAACTTATATTATAAAAATGTTGAATGTTTTTAAAGAGTTGCCGTTGTCGTTTCTACTTTAAGAGTGGCGCTGCTACAGTTTCCATTGAGGTCGCTAGCCCGTCTGGCTAGTATTGTTAGAATTAAGTAAGAGGTTGCAGCTTCGATTCCGCGCGAGCGCTTCTATTGTTTCAGAATTTTTGCTCACCGCTTGAACATCTTTGTAAGAAAATATTTTTTTGCACTCAGTTCTATGTTTTTATTTACAACAAATATTTGTAAACAGAAAGAAAAAAAAGAATCGAACAAGGTAACAGAAAGCAAAAAGAAACAGCACCAGCACTGGGTCGCGTGTTCAAAGGCACACCATGCACTTTTTTTAACAATAAACAAAAGCGGGCCAGGTCAGCAGAAGCCCTTTGTGAATTTTTATTTCTTAACAGAAAAAAAACTAAATCGGGCCGGCCCAGCGGGGTGCAGGTGTGTGGCTGTGTGCCCTCAGCGAAATCCCAGCCATCCAAACGACTCGAAGGTTTGATTTAGACCGGGATTGCATAGTTGAGGGTGCAATCGACCGGGATTTTGACTTGAGGGTTCGTTTCGCCAAACGTCTACAAGTTCAGAGTTTGAAATGGACTTTTTCCTTTATGCAGAGAAGATGAATAGGATCAGTTATGGAAATCAATGGGCGGGAGAAAGGAGGGGGTGTTAATTGGGACATGGGTGAGGGAGCCAATTGGGGAGATAATTGGGTCAGGATTCATAGCCGGTGTGGAAATTTTGGTCAGGGAAGGCAGCGACTCGACTCCCTACATCGTGCGCGCGGAAGCAGCAGAAAACGACGAGGTAAGAAAAAAACTACCGAGGGGCACCTGCAATGACGTGGATGCCCTGCATGTTGAGATAAATTCCATTGTGGGGATGAATCTATTAGCCCCGCCCGTTGCTGCGGGAACACATGATAACAAAAATTTTAAACAAATGTGAGAGAAATAAACTTTTTACTGTTTTCTTAACACAAGTGTTATGTATTATTGTAATAAGTGCGAGTACAGGAAATATATATAACAAAGATGTGATTCCTGCAAAAAAAACTTGGATAGATTGATAGAAGAGCTTCTAATACTAATTAAAATATGCTGGTTTTTCGTATGCTATTTTATTTCAATATAAATCAAATGGATATCACCTTCATTATCATCAATACTCTTCAACTGAAAAAAGTAGAAGGGCCATTCATCTCATACATCATCAATATTGATTTGGAAAAAAGTCTCCTGAGTTATCGGGTCTAAGCATACTGTGAAAATAGGCTTTTGGTACCTTACATCACCAATTTGTTTGAAATCAAGCTATAATCCTTAACATAAGCTATGCACACGGTAAAGAAGAAATACATTACCTTTTGATGACTGATGCACACCCGGAAGGCATTAATGATTACTCTAACATAGATGTGTTGACAGTGAATTGCACCTTAGATGGAGTTGCGTGCAAAGAGGATGGCACTGATGCAAGTAGTTAACATAAGCAGTAATATATGTTTGCAATAGAGTGGACTGTATTTCTCGATCGACATCCATGCAGGAAAAAATGTAAACAACAACAGACTGTTCATATCAAATATATATATGCTTGGTTGACCAATTATAGGAGAAGCTGGAGCAAAATTGGCCACCACCTGTCAGAATAGAGTACATCCATCAATGTTCACACCGCTATTGTAAAATAGGCTGATTCAAGTGACACGTTAGAAATTGCTTTAGCAGTTAGTATAACAACGATCCAAATATTGACCCCTGCTGGCTGCATCATCTTGAAAGGAAGTAGAAAAATACATGTTTGCAACTTGCATACGACTGGAATGGCATTACTGTTAAAACTAACATACCTTCTATTCATCAACAGAACTTGAGAATATAAATATTATTTTTGACATCCAGTAGCTCCAAGATTCTGATTGCAAACAAAAGAACATAGGCAAAAATGCACGACCGAAATGTTAGTGATCAACTTCAAAAAAAAGTTAGTGATCAACTAGATCAAATGAAGAAACACAAGCTATATAAACATGACAACCACCCACCACAAAATCGTGGCATATCGCTCAGATATACCATCTTGACTTCATCCGTCGAAAAATTTCACGTGACAGAGAGAAAGTCGCTAATATGAGAGATGCTGGACATCACAGTGTCCAAAGAGAAATTCGGAACCGGAGAAAATAGAAGGGAAAAGATGCTGCATCTTACCTTGGAGTGCAGTGGAGGGCAGGGTGCTGTTGCAGATCTTTAGGTCATGGCGGGGCGCCTAGGAGGCGAGGAGTATGGAGGAGTCGCAATCCAGGACCACGAGCGGAAGGTGGCTGGAAGATGAACATGAAAACCAAGTGCATAATATGGTACCGAATAGGTGGCCTCCCGTCGGTTTGTAGAAGAGGAAAGGAAAATGAGAGTAAATGAGATAGAAGCCAAAGAGCTTCACGTGATGCCATTGAAAAATGAGAATGGGGCAGACGAACCGTGGAGAAGAGATGGATGCGAGCTGCAGCTGAATGGGCCAAAGGACGGGCTTGCTTCCACGGATGTTAATTCCTTTAAGGCTGGAAAGTTACGGATGTAACTCTGTTCAGACTAAAAATATATTGTTGATTGTAAGAGTAAAATAAAAAATAAAATGACATGGAATAACTGCAAGTTAGTGGGGAGAAGGGGTGGGCCTCCTAATGTGGCATAGTTGAATGTTGAGAGAAATCATGTAGTGGGGTCTCCTATTTAGATATAGAAGATAGGATTAGTACCATGGCATTTTTTCATTAAGAGGATGGCAGTTTTATTATTAAGAGCATGTCATTTTTATTTGTAATATGGCATTTTTATTTTTCAAGTGGATGACATTTTTATTTTCAAGTGGATGTCATTTTTATGATTAAAAGCATGACATTTTTATTATTAGGAGGATGGTAGATTTATTATTAACTGACGGTAGTTTTATTTTTGAGATCGTGTCATTTTTATTATTCATAACATGACATTATTATTATTAGGAGGGTGGCCATTTATTTTCGAGAGGATGTCATTTTTCATTTTTAGTTACATGTCATTTGAGGGGGCGCGGGGGGGGGGGGGGGGAGGGACTTGTCAGGTAAAATGTTTTGAATGTTTTGTTTAGATGATGGCAGTTTTATAAAGTATCATATCAAATTTCAATTATTATTTTAGAGTATGACATTTCTATAAATTTACAATTTTTTCTCATGGCATTATTTATATATAGGATGACAGTTTTCCGATTTACGATGGAAAAAACAAATTCTATATCACTCGACCTATTACTTTGTATAAGAAACATCAGAATATTTTTAATCTACTTTAATTTGTTCATTACTTATGACAAACTTCGGTTTGTTTTGTTGATTAGTTCTTAATTCCGGTGCGTATCAGCATCTTAGTTTTCCATAACTATTGTGGGAAAAAAAATTAAAGAGGGTCAAATTTTCGACGTCGCTATTCAACCTCTTCTGCCTACTGACATCCGATCCTACATTGACAATATTTGGTTCTTCGTGAAAGTGTGTGTGCTCACGCTAACATGGCTACTTTAATGATGGCGACGGCACAAAAAACATGTCATGTAACTTGTGGTTCCGGACGAATTTAAATACATGCTATCATTTATTTAGACTAAACTTTTTTACTTCATTATAATTATAACGTGAGTCTTAACATATGATCACAACTAGCACAATTTTTTATTGTACTTAACAACTACAAAATGATACAACTAAAAATACTAAGATATTTTTGTATGATTTAATATATGTTGTGGAAAATGCAATTTCACTAGATTTGAAGCATATTTACATGGACTATGGCATACTTGTTTCCTTTTCGAGGCACCACCTCTTATTTATTTATTTTCAATTTACCAAATCCTTCTAGATCAAATTAATGGAAAAATAAAAAAGTGTTAGTCTTCATAGATTAATTTTTGTCACTATGATGAACTGCAAACATAACTTGGGATTTGTGTCTATTATAGTTTCACTAAATATCATGTCAAAATGCTATAATGTTGTTTGATATTTTCTACACAATGCATGAGGAAAGATAATAATCAGATACTAAATATAAAATTTTAGAAATGAAAATTATCTATGAGTGGCATGGAAATTGTGTAATGTCTAGTAGCAACAACAATCATCTTCTGGGTTTCAGCAGAGTGGCTTGGCATATTAAGAAGAATTTGCCGTTTCATCTTCAACAATCCAAAGGCTCTCTATGCAACCGTGATTGGACGAGTAGATCTTGTTGACCTTCTCCCTAGAAGTATTCTGTGGGACATTTATATGGAAGTTAGGGACATGATACATCTCTCCTTTGTAGGGTGCGAGATACCCCTTTCTATTAGGATAGCCAGCATCTACAATGTAGTACTTATCCCCTTTCTATTAGGATAGCCAAAATCTACAATGTACTACTTGTCTGAAAACAACAAAGAGAACAATCATCTAGGTTGTTGCATATATGACATGAGTTATAACCAATAAAAATGTTCACCCTTTGGATGATAGGGGAGATGGCCTTGTTAGGTTGTCCAAGTGAGGCATACACTGTGCAGCGACGTGCTATACAAACGATTTTTAACTCCTTTTCACGACGGAGTTTTAACCCGTCGCCTGATAACTCACAGGTTGCGCCAGGTTTCCTAGGTCGTCGGATGGGTTTCATGGAAGATTCGGAGGCGTGTCGGGATGGGACGGGGATGTTCTGGAAGGATTCGGGGTCATGGTCGAGCTTGGTTGCTGCATGTGGCAAGCGAGGCGGTTGGTTGCGTGCGCTCAGGTCCGATGACTCACTCGTGCGCTTGGTTCGTTGGTTGGTTGGGGCGTCACCCCGCCGGCAACTGGAGCACTTGTGTTGTCGTGATTACGTTTGGCTAAACAAAATGCATCTGAAATCTATATTTTTCTTTAGATTAAGGAGCATAGCTCTAAATTCCGTTCATCATGGAAAATTGAAAATGGTAACACGGTGAGGGCGATCGACCCTCCGAGAAGGGGATCCAAGAACAGCCAAGGAATTTTGCGCCTCCCATCGGCGCCGCTGCCGCATATCGGTTTATGCTTTGTTTTTTGTTCTTCTTTTGTGTCTGTTTAGGGTTTCTGCCCTGCTCAGGAAGACGAGATGGCGGTGGCTTTTCTGTGGCTGAAATAAGGTTCTCGCAGCCAAGCCCCCACTCTGGTGCTGCGTCTAGCGCCATTGGAGGGCATGTGGGGGTATCTCCGACGGATCTCACGGGATTCAGGGTGGCGTTTGTTTTCGATGGATCTAGTCTTTGTCCGTCTGTGCTCATGTGTATTCGGGTTGGATCCTTATGATCTACGCTTCTTAATACGTCCATTTCGCATCATGCTTTTATATCGATATTTATCGTATTATGGGCTGTTACTACACATTATGTCACAATACTTATGCTTATTCTCTCTTATTTTTACAAGGTTTACATGAAGAGGGGGAATGTCGGCAGCTGGAATTCTGGGCTGGAAAATGAGCAAATATTAGAGACCTATTCTGCACAACTCCAAAAGTCCTGAAACTTCACGAGAGCAAGTTTCAGAATATATAAAAAATATTGGGCAAAAGAAGTACCAGAGGGGGGCCACCCACCGTCCACGAGGGTGGGGGGCGCGCCCTACCCCCTGGGCGCGCCCCCCGCCTCGTGGGCCCCCTGGCAAGCCCTCTGATGCCCATCTTTGGCTATATGGAGTCTTTTGTCGAGGAAAAAATCATAAGCAAGCTCACGAGACGAAACTCCGCCGCCACGAGGCGGAACCTTGGCAGAACCAATCTAGGGCTCCGGCGGAGCTGTTCTGCCGGGAAAACTTCCCTCCGGGAGGGGGAAATCATCACCATCGTCATCACTATCGATCCTCTCATCAGGGGGGGGGGTCAATCTCCATCAACATCTTCACCAGCACCATCTCATCTCAAACCCTAGTTCATCTCTTCTATCCAATCTTTGTCTCAAAGCCTTAGATTGGTACCTGTGGGTTGCTAGTAGTGTTGATTACACTTTGTAGTTGATGCTAGTTGGTTTATTCGGTGGAAGACCATATGTTTAGATCCTTTATGCATATTAATACCCCTCTGATTATGAACATGAATATGATTTGTGAGTAGTTACGTTTGTTCCTGAGGACATGGGAGAATTCTTGCTATAAGTAGTCATGTGAATTTGGTATTCGTTCAATATTTTGATTAGATGTATGTTGTCTTTCCTCTAGTGGTGTCATGTGAACGTCGACTACATGACACTTAACCATTGTTTGGGCCTAGAGGAGGGCATTGGGAAGTAATAAGTAGATGATGGTTTTCTAGAGTGATAGAAGCTTAAACCCTAGTTTATGCGTTGCTTCATAAGGGGTGATTTGGATCCATATATTTCATGCTATGGTTAGGTTTACCTTAATACTTCTGTTGTAGTTGTGGATGCTTGCAATAGGGGTTAATCATAAGTGGGATACTTGTCCAAGGAAGGATAGTACCCAAGCACCGGTCCACCCACATATCAAATTATCAAAGTACCGAACGCAAATCATATGAGCGTGATGAAAACTAGCTTGACGATAATTCCCATGTGTCCTCAGGAGCGCTTTCCTTTATATAAGAGTTTGTCCAGGCTTGTCCTTTGCTACAACAAGGATTGGGCCATCTTGCTGCACCTTATTTACTTTTATTACTTGTTACCCATTACAAATTATCTTATCACAAAACTATCTGTTATCGATAATTTCAGTGCTCGCAGAGAATACCTTACTGAAAACTGCTTATCATTTCCTTCTGCTCCTCGTTGGGTTCGACACTCTTACTTATCGAAAGGACTAGATAGATCCCCTATACTTGTGGGTCATCAAGACTCTTTTCTGGAACTGTTGCCGGGGAGTGAAGCGCCTTTGGTAGGTGGAATTTGGTAAGGAAAAATTTATATAGTGTGCTGAAATTTACTGTCACTTGTTACTATGGAACGTAATCCTTTGAGGGGCTTGTTCGGGGTATCTTCACCCCGACCAATAGAGCAAAGAGTTGGTCCTCAACCTACTGAACCTACTGAAAATGTTTACTTTGAAATTCCTTCGGGTATGATAGAGAAACTGCTAGCTAATCTTTTCACGGGTGATGGAACATTACATCCCGATTTGCACCTAATCTATGTGGATAAAGTTTATGGATTATTTAAGCTTGCAGGTATGCCCGAGGATGTTATCAAGAAGAAGGTATTCCATTTATCTTTGAAGGGAAAGTCATTGACATGCTTTAGGCTATGTGATGATATGGGATCATGGAACTACAACCGATTGAAATTGGAATTTCATCAGAAGTTTTATCCTATGCATCTTGTTCATCGTGATCGTAATTATATATATAATTTTTGGCCTCGCGAAGGAGAAAGCATCGCTCAAGCTTGGGGGAGGCTTAAGTCAATGTTGCATGCCCCAATCATGAGCTCTCAAGATAAATTATTATTGAAAAAAATTATGCTCGGCTTTCTCTCCATAATCGCTCCATGCTCGATACTTCTTGTATTGGCTCTTTATGATGAAGACTATTGAATTCAAATGGGATTTATTGGAAAGAATTAAACGCAACTCTAAAGATTGGGATCTCGACGAAGGTAAGGAGTCAGGTATTGTTGGAGATATGCCCTAGAGGCAATCATGTATGATGATATTTCCTATGTGTTTATGAATAAAGATAGTCCTTGGATATTATCAATGATGTGTATCAGCAAGTACGTGACTTGTTTGTGGGACTATGCATTGTATGATGACTGTCCTAAAAGGTCCCTAGTCGAAAGGGCTGTGTGGACGCGCAGCCAACTAGACTAGCATATGACATGGTCGATGGCTTGGTCTCACTAGCCATGGAGCATTGGTTGCTAACCGGATAATATGGACTTGGAAGGATCTGGTCTGATTCGGCGTAGTCGGATCCGAGTCGAGATAAGGTCCAAGTCGGACAGACCCAACTATGAGACGCGGCGATATGTCATATGTGAGTCTCTAGTACAACATATGTTCTATGTCCTAAGACCTGAGCTGACGCATGTACTCAGGATGGTGACAAACTTGCTTTGGGCCGACCAAACGCTACTCCGTAACTGGGTAGTTATAAAGGTAGGTTTCTGGTTTGTCCAGAACCATGCTGCGAAATGTGGTCGAGCAAGATGGGATTTGCCCCTCCGATCAGGAGAGATATACTCTGGGCCCCTCGTGTGATCCGACCAGGATAAGCATGGCCATGCGACAAGGATTATGAGATAATCCGGTTTGTGGTCGGCATCACTGGAACGAGAAAGAGGTCGGGCTAGCACAAGGATGACAGACTCGCCTTGAGCTCGACAACATATATCGTGTGCCAAAAGGAATGGAAGTGTGATGTACAGGTTCGCTAACCAGCTTCATAGTCTGCTTGGTGTTCGGCATGCCTTGCTAGAGGCCGCTACCAATCGTGCAATTCGGAGGTGATCCGAACTGCGACCAAGCTGACTTGAACCTAAGGGGTCGCGCACTTAAGGGAAGGAACCTACGAGGTCGGATCCGTGGACACTGGTCGGATGTGATCCAAACTGTATTCGGATTGTGGCCGAGTAGACTTATGGGCTTTGGGGTCCGTGCAAGGCCCAAGTGTTGAGCCCGCGACGGGCGCCTATATATATAGTGGAGGTGCCGCACACTCATGTGTTTGATCGCTTCGGCGCTATCACTAGGGTTTGCATGTGTTGCGAATAGACACCTCCACTCGCCGCCTGTTGTGTGATCGGACCTAGCAGTCCGCCGCACGACGTTCCTCCAGCATGCGCGGATACCGTTAGAGGCGGTGCACTTGCGCCACTCCGGCGAACCTGTACATGGGAACCGACCACCGGTTGTACGAGGGAGATCGGATGAGGAGGAGACGATCCACGTGGACGCGCTGCCCCAACTCTTCTTCCACTGCACGGCACTGCACGTCTAGTGGTAATGAACTATGATCCATCTCCCGTAGCATGTTCTTGGTTGTTTTGCGCGTAGGAAATTTTAATTTGCAGTCGACGCACCCTACCGTAGATCCCAACAGGTATAACACCTAAGTTTGATTGTGTTAAATCTGTTATGGATACCGATGCTTTCCGTGAATTTAGCACTAAGTATGGACTTGACTCTGAGATAGTAGCTTGTTTCTATGAATCCTTTGCTACTCATGTTGATCTCCCCAAGGAGAAGTGGTTTAAATATAATCCTCCCATTGAAGTAAAAGTAGTTGCACCTATTAAAGTTGAAGAAAAGACTATCACTTATAATGATTTTGTTGTTCCTACTGCTTATATTGAGAAACCACCTTTCCCTATTAGAATAAAGGATCATGCTAAAGCTTCAATTGTGGTTCATAAGAGTAATACTAGAACACCTACTCCCTCTGAGCAAATTAAAGTTGAACCTAGTGTTGCTATGGTTAAAGATCTCTTGGCCGATAATATTGATGGGCGTGTCATTTACTTCTGTGATGAAGCTGCTAGAATTGCTAGACCCGATACTAAAAATAAACATAGACCTGTTGTAGGCATGCCTGTTATTTCTGTTAAAATAGGAGATCATTGATATCATGGCTTTTGTGATGTGGGTGCTAGTGCAAGTGCAATACCTCATTCCTTATACAAAGAAATTATGCATGATATTGCACCTGCTGAGATAGAGGAAATTGATGTTACAATTAAGCTTGCCAATAGCGACACTATTTCACCAGTTGGGATTGTTAGAGATGTTGAAGTTTTGTGTGGGAAAGTTAAATATCCTGCTGATTTTCTTGTTCTTGTTTCCCCACAAGATGACTTTTGTCCCATTATATTTGGTAGACCTTTCTTGAATACTATTAATGCTAAGATAGACTGCAAAAAAGATGTTGTTACTATTGGTTTGGGGGATATGTCTCCTGAGTTTAATTTTGATAAATTTCGTAGACAACCCCATGATAAATAATTGCCCAGTAAAGATGAAATTATTGGTCTTGCTTCTATTACTGTGCCTCCTAATGATCCTTTAGAACAATATTTGCTAGACCATGAAAATGATATGTTTATGAATGAAAGAAGGGAAATAGATGAAATATTCTTTAAACGGGGACCTATTTTGAAACACAACTTGCTTGTTGAAATTCTAGGGGATCCTCCTCCACCCAAGGGTGACCCCGTGTTTGAGCTTAAACATTTACCTGATACTCTCAAATATGCTTACCTTGATGAGAAAGAGATATAGCATGTTATTATTAGTGTTAACCTTTTAGAGCATGAAGAAAATAAATTATTGAAAACTCTCAAGAAGCACCGTGATGCTATTGTATATACTCTTGATGATCTTGAGGGCATTAGTCCCGCTCTATGCCAGCACAAAATAAAATTGGAGAAAGACGCAAAACCGGTTGTTGATCACCAACGACAGTTAAATCCTAAGATGAAAGAAGTTGTAAGAAAAGAAATACTAAAGCTTCTGGAGACAGATATAATTTATCTCGTTGCTGATAGTCAGTGGGTAAGTCATGTCCATTGTGTCCCTAAGAAGGGAGGTATTACTGTTGGTCCTAATGATAAAGATGAATTGATCCCACAAAGAATTGTTACAGGTTATAGAATGGTAATTGATTTCCGCAAATTAAATAAAGCTACTAAAAAGGATCATTACCCTTTACCTTTTATTGATCAAATGCTAGAAATATTATCCTAACATACACATTTTTTCTTTCTAGATGGTTATTTCGGTTTCTCTCAAATACTTGTGTCAAAAAAGGATCAAGAAAAGACAACTTTTACTTGCCCTTTCGGTACCTTTGCTTATAGACGTATGCCTATTGATTTATGCAATGCACCTGCTACCTTTCAAAGATGTATGACTGCTATATTCTCTGGCTTTTGTGAAAAGATTGTTGAGGTTTTCATGGATGATTTCTCTGTTGGGGAACGTAGTAATTTCAAAAATTTCCTATGCACACGCAAGATCATGGTGATGCATAGCAACGAGAGGGGAGAGTGTTGTCTACGTACCCTCGTAGACCGAAAGCGGAAGCGTTAGCACAACACGGTTGATGTAGTCGTACGTCTTCACGGCCCAACCGATCAAGCACCGAAACTACGCCACCTCCGAGTTTTAGCACACGTTCAGCTCGATGACGATCCCCGGACTCTGATCCAGCAAAGTGTCAGGGAAGAGTTTCGTCAGCATGACGGCGTGGTGACGATCTTGATGTACTACCGTCGCAGGGCTTCGCCTAAGCACCGCTACAATATTATCGAGGATTATGGTGGAAGGGGGCACCGCACACGGCTAAGAATATGATCACGTGGATCAACTTGTGTGTCTATGGGGTGCCCCCTGCCCCCGTATATAAAGGAGCAAGGGGGAGGAGGCCGGCCCTAGGAGGGGCGCACCAGGGAGTAGGATTACTACTCCT
Organism: Triticum monococcum; assembly: GCA_034509565.1. Classification (NCBI taxonomy): domain Eukaryota; kingdom Viridiplantae; phylum Streptophyta; class Magnoliopsida; order Poales; family Poaceae; genus Triticum; species Triticum monococcum. The sequence goes on from CM067846.1 coordinate 619,216,746, forward strand.
AGTTGGAGTAGGTTTCCTCCTTTCCTAGTCCAACTAGGAGAAGGGGGGAAAGGGGGGAAGAGGGGAAGGAAGGGAGAGAGGGGCCGCGCCCCAAACCCCTTGTCCAATTCGGACTGGGCTTGGGAGGGGCGCGCGCTGATGAAGCCATGTACCTACGGTAGGGGCACGGACCCGTCCTAAAGAGCCCTACCGTAGGACATCCCTAGAAGAAGTCACCTTTCAATCAACTTGAAGGCATCCCACTCGATGGGTTGAAGACACTCGACCAAGAAGCTATCACTCGACCATGAAGTCAACCACTCGACTGACCGAAAGACCTGAAGTCACTCCGCAGGCAAACGGTCGGCTATTAAGTAGTCTTTATGGTTATTATGACACTTTATTAGGGACGTTATCAGTAACGCCCCACCTTAAATGTACCTTAAACCCTGCATTACTGAGGGCAGGAGGGGGCCGGCGAACTCTATATAAGCCACCCCCCTCCTCGGTATGCGGGGTTCGCACTCCGGTCATCTACACACGCATAATTCAATCGACCGCCTCCGGGCACCGAGACGTAGGGCTGTTACTTCCTCCGAGAAGGGCCTGAACTCGTAAACCCTGCGTGCTTACAACTTCCCAATAGCTAAGGTCTAGCCTCTTCATACATACCCCCCTACCTCACTGTCAGACTTAGAACTACGACAGTTGGCGCCGACCTTGGGGCATTAGTCTTAGCGCCTAATTGGAGAAGTTGCGATTTTCCGATCCGTTTGATCATGTTTTCCTGTGGAGCTTTGGCAGAGGGCCGCGAGATCCGTCTCGGCGCGCTCACCTTCATCGCCGACGACTCCGCCTGGCTCCAGGAGGCGCCGCTCGACATTGACGCGCTCCCCGTTCGCGGTGCGACGCACTTTTGCACGTGCGTTCGTGGCGTCCTCCTGCGGCAGCCGTCGACCCCATATCGGTTGACTCCCGTGTCATCTCCCCATCCCGTCTCCCACCAGCGCAAGCGCTCAGGTCGGTCGAGACTCCAGCGGTGGGTGAGGCACGCCGTGGCCCGCCAGTCGGCGGCCCCGCAAGTCGCGGCAATCGAGCCCGACGAATCCCTCTGCGGCCTGTTCGATCTGTCGACTGGCTCCGTGGAGACCGCATCCGAGTGCGATAGCAGCGACCCTTTGGCGGAGGTTCTGGCGGTCGAGGGGGCACACAGTCCTCCTGGATTCCATCGCGCTGATAGTGGTGCGGGTAGGGGCGATCCGTCGCATCCCCACGACGAATACCTCCCCGAACCTCTTACGTCATTACAGCGAGAGGAGCTTCGCCGCCGGAACATGGACGCGCTCCACACTCCTATTGTTGGAGAAACCCCCGAGGCCCGGGCCTTGGAGGACGCGCGCTTGGCTAATCTGGCCAAGCACACTCGGCTGGAGAATCTACAACGAGCACTCGACGAGCGAGTGCGTCAGCGGGCTCCCGAGTCCAGTCGACGACAGCAAGCTCCCGAATCCAGTCGACGTCAGCTCTTCCCACCGCCGCAGGTATACCGAACTCCAGTTCAGAATTTGGCTGCCGCGGCCCGCATAGCAGAGTCAATCCAGCCCTCCTAGTCAGAGGCTGGCAGAGGATTGTTGCAGATCAGAGCATTGCTCCGAGCGGCGGGAAATCAGAATTCCGCCGTCTCTCAGTCGCGGGACAGGATCCACAGTCGATCCGTCGCAACAGGAACAGTCCAGTCGGCTCACAGCCCGAGATCGCCCCCGAGGCGTGAGGGACGTGGGGACCGACACGATCAGTACAGGAGGAATGAACAGTATGATCACCGACCCGACCGTGATGATAGACGTCGAGTGCCATCCCCTCCCCCGAGGAGTGGATCATATGCACCCCGACATCAAGATGACAGGCGCCCCCATAATGTTGGGCAGAGGATCCGAGCCGACCCCAGAGACCCAGGCTTTGACACGAGATCCATCCTCGTTCAAGGTTTGGTGGACAGGAACAGGGCTCATCGAGAGGGCCACAACAGAGATACGCCCACCGGCAGCAGAGCGCATGCTTCGGGGCCTGAATGTTTCAGTCGAGCCGTCAGGGCCGCGGTGATCCCACCCAACTTCAGGCTGGCGACTGGAGTCAGCAAGTTCACCGGCGAATCCAAGCCTGACACATGGCTCGAAGATTACCGAGTGGCCGTGCAGATTGGCGGTGGCAATGATGAGGTGGCCATGAAGCATTTGCCTCTTATGTTGGAAGGCTCGGCCAGGGCGTGGCTGAATCAGTTGGCACCCAGCAGCATTTACACTTGGGAGGACCTCGCCCGAGTGTTTATCACAACCTTCGAAGGAACGTGCAAGCGCCCTGCAGGCCTTACAGAGTTGCAGTCTTGCGTGCAGAAGCCGAATGAAACACTGAGAGAATACATCCAGAGGTGGATCACACTGCACCACTCGGTCGAGAACGTGCCAGACCATCAAGCAGTTTGCGCTTTCAAGGAAGGCGTCAAATACAGGGAGTTGAATCTGAAGTTTGGTCGGACTGGAGAGATGTCCCTGAATCGGATGATGGAGATTGCCACCAAGTACGCTAATGGTGAAGACGAGGACCGACTCCGAAGTGGCAAACTCAAATCAGTCGCCCAAGAAACCGGAGGAAACTCCAGTCGGAAGCAGAAGCGGAAGGCCGAGCCAGCCGCCCCTAGGGAGGCCCTAGCTGTGGCCCAGGGAAACTTCAAGGGAAAACCCAAGGGCACATGGAAGCCCAAGAAGGTTAAGGATCAGGATGGGAATGATGTTTTGGACCTGCCATGTCACATCCACACCAAGAAAGATGAAGAGGGAAATTTTATTTTCCCGAAGCATACCACTCGACAGTGCCGGCTCCTGATTCAGCAGTTCCAGGGCAAGCAGCCCAAGGATAAGGAAAAGGAACCAGACAGAGTTGAGGACAAGGAGGATAGTGACGATGGATACCCCCAAGTCAATTCCACCTTGATGATTTTTGCTAATGTCGAAAGCAAAAGTCGACTGAAAGTCATTAACCGTGAGGTGAACATGGTTGCTCCGGCGACACCTAGTTACCTCAAATGGTCTCAGACCGCCATCACATTCGACCAATCTGATCACCCGACACACATTGCCACCCCAGGGAGGCAAGCTTTGGTGGTCGACCCAGTCGTCGAAGGCACTCGACTGACCAAAGTCCTGATGGATGGCGGCAGTGGCCTGAACATACTGTATGCTGAAACTTTGAAAGGAATGGGCATTCCGATGTCCAGACTCAGCACCAGCAACATGAGATTCCACGGAGTCATTCCTGGGAAGAAAGCCGAGTCACTCGGCTAGATTGCTCTCGATGTGGTTTTTGGTGATTCAAAGAATTACCGCAAGGAAAATTTGACATTTGAAGTTGTGGACTTCCAGAGTGCTTATCACGCCATTTTGGGCAGGTCAGCTTACGCACGCTTCATGGCTCGACCATGTTACGTGTATCTTAAATTAAAGATGCCTGGCCCCAAAGGTGTGATCACTGTTACGGGCAACCGGAAGAAAGCAGAAGAGTGTTTTCAGAAGGGATCAAAGATCACCGACGCTCAGATGGCAGTGGTCGAGCTAAAAGAGTACCAAAAGACTGCCGACCCGAGTGAATTGCTGCGGGCTAAGAAGCCCACCTCCGAGTCAGCTTTTCAGTCGGCTGGTGAAACAAAGACAGTCCACATTCACCCGACCGACCCCGACGCTGCTCCGACTCACATCTCGACGATGCTCGACTCCAAATAGGAAGAAGCGCTCATCCAGCTCCTCCGTGAGAACTGGGACATCTTCGCATGGAAACCCTCTGACATGCCTGGAGTTCCCAGGGGGCTGGCTGAGCACCGTCTGCGAGTCGACCCAAAGTTCAAGCCCGTGAAGGAACATCTTCGACGGTCCGCCGTCCAGAAGAAACAAGCCATTGGCGAAGAAGTGACCCGGCTCTTAGCAGCCGGGTTCATCCAAGAGATTTAAAACAGCTTTCATCACTCCATTCGGATGCTTCTGTTACGTCACCATGCCATTTGGCCTCAAGAACGCCGTAGCCACATTCATGAGAATGATCCGGAAGTGTTTACTCACTCAAATCAGTCGGAATGTGGAGGCGTACATGGATGATATCGTGGTCAAGTCCCGGAAAGGTTCCGACCTGCGGGCTGACCTTGTTGAAACCTTTGCCAACCTCAGGAGGTACGATATCAAGCTCAATCCGTCAAAGTGCACTTTCGGGGTTCCAGGTGGAAAGCTACTCGGTTTTCTCGTTTCCGAACGGGGAATCGACGCCAATCCTGAAAAAATTGGCACCATACTCCGGATGAAGCGTCCTGTACGCGTGCATGATGTCCAAAAGCTTACAGGCTGCTTGGCCGCCTTAAGTTGATTCATTTCTCGACTCGGTGAAAAAGCGTTGCCTCTTTACCGACTGATGAAGAAGTCTGACAAGTTCGAGTGGACTCCAAAAGCTGATGCAGCGTTTGCAGAGCTCAAAGCTCTGCTCTCCACTCAGCCGGTGCTAGCTGCCCCAATCAGCAAAGAACCTCTGCTGCTTTACATTGCAGCCACATGACAAGTTGTCAGTACAGTACTTACGGTCGAGCGGGAAGAGGAAGGGAAGGCCTTCAAAGTTCAACGCCCTGTATATTATGTGTCTGAAGTTTTGACCCCTTCAAAACAAAGATACCCCCACTACCAGAAGCTTGTATATGGGATTTATATGACCATGAAGAAAGTTGCACATTATTTCTCTGACCACTCCATTACAGTCGTCAGCGACGCCCCACTATCAGAGATCCTGCATAACAGAGATGCAACTGGTCGAGTGGCCAAGTGGGCGATTGAACTCCTTCCTTTAGATATCAAGTTTGAAGCAAAGAAGGCTATCAAGTCCCAAGCAATCGCGGATTTCATCGCCGAGTGGATTGAACAGCAACTTCCGACTCAAGTTCACTCGGAGCACTGGACCATGTTCTTCGATGGATCCAAGATGTTGAATGGTTCGGGCGCGGGAGTAGTCTTAGTCTCCCCCCGAGGGGATAAGCTCAGATATGTTCTCCAGATTCACTTCGATTCCTCCAATAACGAAGCAGAGTATGAGGCACTTTTGTATGGGTTGCGCATGGCCATTTCACTCGGCGTCCGTCGCCTCATGGTCTATGGCGACTCAGATTTGGTGGTTAATCAAGTGATGAAGGAGTGGGACGTCAGGAGTCCGGCAATGACTGGGTATTGCAATGCAGTGCGAAAGCTAGAAAAGAAGTTCGAGGGGTTAGAGCTCCACCACATCCCCCGACTGAAAAATCAGGCAGCTGACGACTTGGCAAAGATAGGCTCCAAGAGAGAAGCCATTCCAAGCAACGTGTTCTTGGAACACATTCACTCACCGTCAGTCCAAGAGGATCCTTTCACAGAAGAAGCCCCGCAGTCGAAAAGTGCCACAGATCCGACTGAAGTTGAAGTGCCTGCAGTGGTCGACCTAATCATGGAAGTCTTGGCAATCACCCCTGACTGGACAATACCGTACATCGCATATATCCTAAGGAAAGAACTCCCGGAGGACGAGGACGAGGCTCGACAGATCGTCCGCCGATCTAAGGCCTTCACAGTCATAAGGGGACAGCTGTACAGAGAGAGCGCGACCGGAGTCGGCCAGAAATGCATAACACCAGAAGAGGGTCAGATAATCCTTAATGATATCCACTCAGGGACCTGTGGTCACCATGCGTCCTCTCGGACTATTGTGGCTAAAGCATACCGAGCTGGATTTTACTGGCCAAGAGCAAATGAGATGGCAAAAGAGATAGTCGACAAGTGTGAAGGGTGCCAGTTCTACTCCAACATGTCGCACAAGCCCGCATCAGCCCTGAAGACCATTTCGCTCGTCTGGCCCTTTGCCATTTGGGGATTGGACATGGTTGGTCCCCTAAGAACGGACAGGAGTGGATTCACTCATGTGCTTGTGGCAGTCGACAAATTTACCAAATGGATCAAAGCTAAGCCCATCAAGAACCTCGATGCTGGCACTGCTATCAGTTTCGTCAGAGGGTTAACATTCAGATATGGAGTCCCGCATAGCATCATCACTGATAACGGGTCAAACTTTGATTCGGACGAGTTCAGAGCATTTTGCACTTCTCAAGGCACACGAGTCGACTACGCTTTGGTCGCTCATCCCCAGTCGAATGGACAGGCTGAGAGAGCAAATGGTCTGATTCTCAAAGGGCTAAAGCCTCGACTGATGCGCGATCTCAAGCACGTGGCAGGCGCTTGGGTCGACGAGCTTCCGTCAGTTCTGTGGGGATTAAGGACCACCCCTAACCGGTCGACTGGAAGGACTCCATTCTTTCTGGTTTATGGAGCCGAAGCAGTCCTGCCGAGTGATCTTCTTCATAATGCACCCCGAGTCGAACTCTACACCGAAGATGAAGCAGAGCAGGCCCGGCAAGACGCAGTCGACCTCTTAGAAGAAGAAAGGGAGATGGCCATGATCAGATCGACCATTTATCAGCAAGACTTGCGCCGTTTTCACGCCCGGAATGTGAAAAGTCGAGCCTTCCAAGAAGGAGATCTGGTCCTCCGAGTGGATCAACAGAAGCCACACAAACTTGCTCCTACTTGGGAAGGCCCCTTCATAGTCACCAGAGTCCTCCACAATGGAGCATACCACCTCTACAATGTCGATCGCCAGATCGACGAACCACGAGCTTGGAACGCGGAACTGCTCCGCCCCTTTTACACCTGAGTTCTCCCTTAGATGAGATGTAATAAGAAAAATAATTTCTATAGTTCATTTTTATCAAAGACAAGAGTGTTCCAATAATGGTTGTCACTTTGTTTGCATACAAAATCCCCCAGTAGGTGACTTGGATGCGAATCCGTCTCGCCTAAGTTTGGAAAAAATCCTACCGAGTGGAGAGCGATCCTCCCACTCGGGGGCTTAGCTGCAGTCCAGTACTCGCCTAAGTTCTCCCACTCAGAAACTTAGCTGCAGTCAAGCACTCGCCTAAGTTTGAAAAAATCCTACCGAGCGGAGAGCGATCCTCCCACTCGGGGGCTTAGCTGCAGTCCAGTACTCGCCTAAGTTCTCCCACTCGGAAACTTAGCTGCAGTCAAGCACTCGCCTAAGTTTGGAAAAAAATCCTACCGAGTGGAGAGCGATCCTCCCACTCGGGGGCTTAGCTGCAGTCCAGTACTCGCCTAAGTTCTCCCACTTGGAAACTTAGCTGCAGTCAAGCACTCGCCTAAGTTTGAAAAAATCCTGCCGAGTAGAGAGCAATCCTCCCACTCGGGGGCTCAGCTGCAGTCCAGTACTCGCCTAAGTTCTCCCACTCGGAAACTTACCTGCAGTCAAGCACTCGCCTAAGTTTGGAAAAAATCCTACCGAGTGGAGAGCGATCCTCCCACTCGGGGGCTTAGCTGCAGTCAAGTACTCGCCTAAGTTCTCCCACTCGGAAACTTAGCTGCAGTCAAGCACTCGCCTAAGTTTGAAAAAATCCTGCCGAGTAGAGAGCAATCCTTCCACTCGGGGGCTTAGCTGCAGTCCAGTACTCGCCTAAGTTCTCCCACTCGGAAACTTAGCTGCAGTCAAGCACTCGCCTAAGTTTGGAAAAAATCCTACCGTGTGGAGAGCGATCCTCCCACTCGGGGGCTTAGCTGCAGTCCAGTACTCGCCTAAGTTCTCCCACTCGTAAACTTAGCTGCAGTCAAGCACTCGCCTAAGTTTGGAAAAAATCCTACCGAGTGGAGAGCGATCCTCCCACTCGGGGGCTTAGCTGCAGTCCAGTACTCGCCTAAGTTCTCCCACTTGGAAACTTAGCTGCAGTCAAGCACTCGCCTAAGTTTGGAAAATATCCTACCGAGTGGAGAGCGATCCTCCCACCCGGGGGCTTAGCTGCAGTCCAGTACTCGCCTAAGTTCTCCCACTCGGAAACTTAGCCGCAGTCAAGCACTCGCCTAAGTTTAAAAAAATCCTGCCGAGTGGAGAGCCATCCTCCCACTCGGAGGCTTAGCTGCAGTCCAGTACTTGCCTAAAGTTCTCCCACTCGGAAACTTAGCTGCAGTCAAGCACTCGCCTAAGTTTGAAAAATCCTACCAAGCGGAGAGCGATCCTCACACTCGGGGGCTTAGCTGCAGTCCAGTACTCTCCTAAGTTCTCTCACTCGGAAACTTAGCTGCAGTCAAGCACTCGCCTAAGTTTGAAGAAAAACCCTACCGAGTGGAGAGCCAACCTCGCACTCGGGGACTTAGCTGTAGTCCAGCACTCGTCTGAATACAAGACCAAAGTCCCACACGACAGTTGGCGCCCATGAAGATCAAAACCACGAAGATATTCAGCAAGAAATTAAGTTCGGATAAAGCTTAAAAGGCCCCAGGCCCCAAATCAAAGTGCTCGAGCCCTCGGCTCGGCAGAGTTTAAACGGTTACAAATCCACTCGGCATTCCGAGGCAAATTTAAGGAAAGGCATAAAAGTTTTTTTTCATTCCTCAGGTGGAGGACTGGCAGGGGCGACGAACTCATCCAGGTCGATTCCGTCCGCAATACGAGTGGCAGCAGCAATGAAGGTCTCCATGAAGTCTTGAAAGCTGTGCCTCTTGGTATTGGCGACTTGGATGGCGGCCAACTTCTCTTCTTGCGCCTCCTTGCAATGGACGCGGACTAAAGATAGAGCCACATCAGCGCCGCACCGGGCAGAAGACTTCTTCCACTCCTGCACTCGATCGGGGATTCTGTCAAGTCGAGTCATCAGAGACTCGAGATCATTCTGGAGCCTAGACTCTAGCCAAAGTGTCGGGTCGATCCGCGACATGGCAACCTTCAGCCGAGCCAAGTAATCCACGGCGCCATCGATACGAGATTCCAGTCGGAGCAGATTCATGGCGGCATCATCATTCACCGCAGAATTGATTGGGTCCAAACCCGTTTCAATTCGCCCGGTCTCCTCTTCGAAGTTCTGACAAAACTCTGCATACAAGACCCAAGGATAAGCCAACGATCGCAAACTGAGTCGACACAAAAGAAAACTAGTCGGAATTGAATGCGCACCTTCGAGCTTGGTGTACAACGTCTTGGCGAGACTCCTCAAGTAGCTCTCCAGGTCGTCCCTCCTGCGAGCGACGCCTTCCATCTGCTCGCTCAGGGTGAGGTGCTCCTTCTTCCAACGCGAGCACTCCTTGTTGGCTTCATTCAGAGCGGTCTTCAGCTTGGTATTCTCATCTTCTATCTGGCTGACCGAAGCCAGCTTCTGTTCAGCCAGAGCAATCTTGTCATCAGCCTCCTTGTGGGCAGCAGCCAAGTCCCGATCCTTCTTCGCCAGAGCCTCGCCCAGTTCTCCTGCAAAGAAACAATGATTGGTTCAGAAACAGCAGAAGGGTACTCAAGCCTAAAGACAAAACTAGTCAACAAAAGTTGTCTTACCAGCAACGCCATCCCTGACCTTCTGTAGCTCTGTTCTGGCCAGCTCCAGATCAAGGTTCAGTTGAATACGTTGCTTCTCCAACTCAGGGTAGCGAGATGCGAGTTCACAGGATTTCTGCAAAAGGAAAAATCAGTCGACAGACATCCAAGATAAGTTGCTTCCGAATAACTGAGGAAAAAAGGTGACGTTTCTAAGACTACAGCTGAATCAAAAACATTCGACAGTAGTCTCGGGGACTACACCCAGTGGGTGCACTTAGCGTGCCCCCACTGGTTTTTTTTAAAAAGTCGACTGTCCGCAGTCGACCGGATACAGATCCATTCGACATGGCTTGACTAGACCAAGAAAAGGAATACAGATGCAAAAACGCAATGAAAAGACTACAGTCGACTGCCAGCAGTCCACCGTAGTCTCGGGGACTACACCCAGTGGGTGCACTCAGCGTGCCCCCACTAGTCCAAGAAGGGGAAAACACACCCAGTGGGCGTACAGATACAAAAATCTTCAAAAAAAGAGAGGGAGAAAGACTCTTCAAATAATCAAGTATCAAGTCGACTAACCTGGACATTGCTCTGAAGCGCCGAACTTGCGTCATAGGCTGCCTGGCTGGCCTCCCGAGCCTTCTTCACCTGTTCCATCATGACCCCCGCCTGGCGTATAGCCTCCTTCGCAGCAGCCACTTCGTCCTCAGGGGCAAGGTATGCGACAAAAAGCAAAGTTGGATTTGCAGTCGACGCTGAAGGCTGCGCACTCGACAGGGGATTGGCAAAGGTCACAGAAGCCCGAGGGGCATCGCCACCATCCCGAGCCACGGTCTCAGGCGCCGGAGTAGGCTGGGGAGTCCTGTCAGCCGACGACCTCTTAGTCCTCCTCATCCTCAGCGGTTCGTTGTCGTCGTCATCCGGGAGGTCGATAACATGAGGAGGGGCTGCAAGGAAAACTTTCAATCGACCAGAATTGCAAGAAACGACCAGTCGACTCAAAAAACAGAACGTCAATAATCGTACCAGGGTTGGAGGTAACAGCGTCCCCCATCTCTTGGTCGTCGTCTTTGGCAGAGACCTCGGAGGTAGCAGCGCTGCAAATTTCGAAAAGTCAGCCAGTTAGCTTAACGAGTCGACCAAGGATCCGTCCTCCATCGACGAAGGAAAACAAGCTTTATTACCCGGAAATAACAGGGACGGTTATCTTCATCTTCGGCGGAGTCTTGGGCGGCTTGGATAGCGTCGTGCGTGGTTGCTTGGGGACCTTCCCAGTCGGTGTTGGAGAAGACGTTCGAGGGCGTTTTGACGACGGCCCAACGGAGGCAGTCGCCTTGCCACGTTCCTGCGCCGGGTCGTGTGCGAGCTTGGATCGCCTCTCCGGGCGGGGGGGGGGGGGGGGTTCGGCCTCCTCCTCCTCCTCTTCGCTGGAGAAGACGTCATCGCCTCCCTCTCCTTCACCATCTGACTCCCACTCGCCTTGGTCATCCCCGCTCTCGCCTCCACTCCCTTCTCCTTCCTTAGTCGACCCCTGTGCCCCATTGGGCGTCGAGTACATCTCAGTGGTCGCCTGAAAAACAGCAGACAAAACGAAAGTCAATCGACCTACTCAAAAGAAGACCAACGCAGAAAACGAAGATTTCAGTCGGGAGCATACAAACGCACCTGGTCGACCTCATACGAACTGTCGAGTGGAATGACCCTCCTGGCTCCTCGGGGGTTGTCCTTGTTCCCCGTGATGCTTGACAGCCACCCCTCCAACATCTCGTCGGTGACCTCCTCCGGGTGGATCCGAGTGGTGTCCTCGAGGCCAGAGTACAGCCACATCGGGTGGTCCCGAGCCTGGAGCGGTTGGATTCGCCTCTTGAGGAAGACTTCCAACAGATCCATCCCCGTCACGCCCTCGCGGACAAGTTCAACCACTCGACCCGCCAGTACCTTGACCTAGGCCTTTTCTTCAGGTGTCACCTTCAGATAAGCAGGCTTTTCGGCTCGGTCGAGGGAGAAAGGTGGGAGCCCAGTCGACTGCCCTGGAGTCGCCTGATCCTGGCAGTAGAACCAAGTCGCCTGCCAGCCTCGGACTGACTCCGGGAAAGTAATGGATGGGAAACAGCTCTTCCCCCTCGTCTGGATCGCCAAGCCCCCACACAGCTGGATCACTTGTGTCTTCTCATCACTCGACTTGGCCTTCTTGACCGACTGAGAGCGACAGGTGAAGATGTGCTTGAAAAGCCCCCAGTGTGGGCGGCAACCCAGGAACGCCTCACACATAGAAATGAAAGCGGCAAGATAGACTATGGAGTTTGGGGTAAAGTGATGGAGCTGCGCTCCAAAGAAGTTCAAGAAGTTGCGGAAGAAAGAATGGGGCGGCAGAGAAAACCCTCGGTCGATGTGAGTGGCCAGGAGCACGCACTCACCGTCGCGAGGTTGGGGTTCGATCTCTCCCCCCGGAAGACGCGCAGCCCTGTGAGGAATGGCTCCCCCCTCAACCAGGTCATCAAGATCCTCCTGCCGGAGCACCGATGGCATCCAGTCGCCCTAGATCCAACCTTTGGGCAGGGCCGTCCGAGAGGAAGATCCGCCGCGCGCAGACTTCTTCCCCTTCCCCGCCGCCACCTTCTTCGCGCGCTCCAGAGCGGTCATCTTGCCCTTCACCATCGTCGCCGGCGAGATCTCGAGCTGGTTTGCGGTGGCTGGGCGAGAGCGAAGGAAGCGGGGGAGGTTACGAAGAAAGAGAGGAAGAAGGAGAAGAGAAGAGCACGCGCACTGTTGGGGGACTCCGAGCTGGCAACTTATAAGGGGCCGCTTCCGAGTGGCTGACCAGTAGGCCCAAGCTATCCAGTCAAATTCCGTGGCAGGCACGCGCAGTATGTGGCAAAAAAGGCGGCACGGAGATCGAGGAGCCTTCGCATTGTCACTTCCGATTACTGCGGCCGCCCCCGTTCCGCGCGCTTCCCAAAAAATCCAAATCCCGCGATATCCGCTGGCTGCAGAACAACTTGTCAAAACAGAAAACCCGCGCGCACCGGTGCTCGATGCCTCACAGGTAAAGAAATCCACTCGACGGAAGACTTGGAACGGATCAAGGCGACTGAAAGAGGTTAATGACGTCATCCATGACAGTCGACCCAGAACGAAGCACTCATATAACCTGAAGAGTCAGTCGGAAAGGTCCCTAACCCCTTTTCTCACTCTAGCCTCGATCCATTCGGGGGCTAATGATGAAGCCATGTACCTACGGTAGGGGCACGGACCCGTCCTAAAGAGCCCTACCGTAGGACATCCCTAGAAGAAGTCACCTTTCAATCAACTTGAAGGCATCCCACTCGACGGGTTGAAGACACTCGACCAAGAAGCTATCACTCGACCATGAAGTCAACCACTCGACTGACCGAAAGACCTGAAGTCACTCCGCAGGCAAACGGTCGGCTATTAAGTAGTCTTTATGGTTATTATGACACTTTATTAGGGACGTTATCAGTAACGCCCCACCTTAAATGTACCTTAAACCCTGCATTACTGAGGGGCAGGAGGGGGCCGGCGAACTCTATATAAGCCACCCCCCCTCCTCGGCATGCGGGGTTCGCACTCCGGTCATCTACACACGCATAATTCAATCGAACGCCTCCAGGCACCGAGACGTAGGGCTGTTACTTCCTCCGAGAAGGGCCTGAACTCGTAAACCCTGCGTGCTTACAACTTCCAAATAGCTAAGGTCTAGCCTCTTCATACATACCCCCTACCTCACTGTCAGACTTAGAACTACGACACGCGCCACCTCCTGGTCCTTTCCACTAAGGCCCATTAAGGCCCATTGCTTCTTCCTCGTATTCCCGTAACTCCCTGGTACCTCCGAAAATACCTGAATCACTCGGAACCTTTCCGATGTCCGAATATAGTCGTCCAATATATCGATTTTTATGTCTCGACCATTTCGAGACTCCTCGGCATGTCTCCGATCTCATCCGAGACTCCGAAATCCTTCGGTACATCAAAATTCATAAACTCATAATATAACTGTCATCGAAACCTTAAGCGTGCGGACCTTACGGGTTCGAGAACAATGTAGACATGACCGAGACACGTCTCCGGTCAATAACCAATAGCGGAACCTGGGTGCTCATATTGGCTCCTACATGTTCTACGAAGATATTTATCGGTCAGACCGCATAACAACATATGTTGTTCCCTTTGTCATCGGTATGTTACTTGCCCGAGATTCGATCGTCGGTATCTCAATACCTAGTTCAATCTCGTTACCGGCAAGTCTCTTTACTCGTTCCGTAATACATTATCTCGCAACTAACTCATTAGTTGCAGTGCTTGCAAGGCTTATGTGATGTGCATTACCGAGAGGGCCCAGAGATACCTCTCCGACAATCGGAGTGACAAATCCTAATCTCGAAATACGCCAACCCAACATGTACCTTTGGAGACACCTGTAGAGCTCCTTTATAATCACCCAGTTACGTTGTGACGTTTGGTAGCACACAAAGTGTTCCTCCGGCAAACGGGAGTTGCATAATCTCATAGTCATAGGAACATGTATAAGTCATGAAGAAAGCAATAGCAACATACTAAACGATCGGGTGCTAAGCTAATGGAATGGGTCATGTCAATCAGATCATTCATCTAATGATGTGATCCCGTTAATCAAATAACAACTCTTTGTCCATGGTTAGGAAACATAACCATCTTTGATTAACGAGCTAGTCAAGTAGAGGCATACTAGTGACACTCTGTTTGTCTATGTATTCACACATGTATTATGTTTCCGGTTAATACAATTCTAGCATGAATAATAAACATTTATCATGAAATAAGGAAATAAATAACAACTTTATTATTGCCTCTAGGGCATATTTCCTTCATTCTCCATATATGAAACTTCTTTTGATGATTGCTTAAGCAACCTTGATCGAGTTTTGCAGAGATGTGAAGAAACTAATCTTGTCTTGAATTGGGAGAAGTGCCACTTTATGGTTAATGAAGGTATTGTCTTGGGGCATAAAATTTCTAAAAGAGGTATTGAAGTGGATAAAGCTAAGGTTGATGCTATTGAAAAGATGTCGTGTCCTAAGGACATTAAAGGTATAAGAAGTTTCCTTGGTCATGCCAGTTTTTATAGGAGGTTCATTAAGGACTTCTCAAAAATCTCCAGGCCTCTGACTAATCTCTTACAAAAAGATGTTCCTTTTGTCTTTGATGATGATTGTGTAGAAGCATTTGAAATACTTAAGAAAGCTTTGATTTCTGCACCTACTGTTCAGCCTCCTGATTGGAATTTACCATTTTAAATTATGTGTGATGCTAATGATTATGTTGTAGGGGTTGTTCTAGGACAAAGAGTTGATAAGAAATTAAATGTTATCCAATATGCTAGTAAAACTCTAGGCAGTGCTCAAAGAAATTATGCTACTACTGAAAAAGAGTTTTTAGCAGTTGTATTTGCCTGTGACAAGTTCAGACCTTATATAGTAGATTCTAAAGTAATTGTTCACACTGATCATGCTGCTATTAAATATCTTATGGAAAAGAAAGATGCCAAACCTAGACATATTAGATGGGTTCTCTTTCTACAAGAATTTTATTTGCAAATTATTGATAGAAAGTGAGCCGAGAACCCCGTTGCAGACAACTTGTCTAGGTTAGAAAATGTTCTTGATGACCCACTACCTATTGATGATAGCTTTCCTAATGAACAACTAGCTGTCATAAATGCTTCTCGTACTGCTCCATGGTATGCTGATTATGCTAATTATATTGTTGCTAAATTTATACCACCTAGTTTCACATACCAGCAAAAGAAAAAGTTCTTCTATGATTTAAGACATTACTTTTGGGATGACCCACACCTTTATAAAGGAGTAGATGGTGTTATTAGACGTTGTGTACCTGAGCATGAACAGGAATAGATCCTACGCAAGTGTCACTCTGAGGCTTATGGAGGACACCATGCTGGAGATAGAACTGCACATAAGGTATTGCAATCCGGTTTTTATTGGCCTACTCTCTTCAAGGATGCCCGTAAGTTTGTTTTGTCTTGTGATGAATGTCAAAGAATTGGTAATATTAGTAGACGTCAAGAAATGCCTATGAATTATTTACTTGTTATTGAACCATTTGATGTTTGGGGTTTTGATTATATGGGACTGTTTCCTTCCTCTAATAGGTATACACATATTTTAGTTGCTGTTGATTACGTTACTAAGTGGGTAGAAGCTATTCCAACTAGTAGTGTTGATCATAACACCTCTATTAAGATGCTTAAAGAAGTTATTTTTCTGATGTTTGGAGTCCCTAGATATTTAATGACTGATGGTGGTTCACATTTTATTCATGGTGCTTTCCGTAAAATGCTTGCTAAGTATGATGTTAATCATAGAATTGCATCTCCATATCACCCGCAGTCTAGTGATCAAGTAGAATTGAGTAATAGAGAGCTTAAATTAATTTTGCAAAAGACAGTTAATAGATCTAGAAAGAATTGGTCCAAGAAACTTCATGATGCATTATGGGCTTATAGAACTGCATACAAAAATCCTATGGGTATGTCTCCATATAAAATGGTTTATGGAAAAGCATGTCACTTGCCTCTTGAACTAGAACATAAGGCATATTGGGCCATTAAAGAGCTCAACTATGATTTCAAACTAGCCAGTGAGAAGAGGCTTTTTGACATTAGCTCACTTGATGAATGGAGAACCCAGACTTATGAGAATGCCAAACTGTTTAAAGAAAAAGTTAAAAGATGGCATGATAAAAGGATACAAAAACGTGAGTTTAATATAGGTGATTATGTATTATTATACAACTCTTGTTTAAGATTTTTTGCAGGAAAACTCCTCTCTAAATGGTAAGGCCCTTACGTCATCGAGGAGGTATATCGTTCTGGTGCCATAAAAATCAACAACTTCGAAGGCACAAATCCGAGGGTGGTGAACGGTCAAAGAATCAAACATTATATCTCAGTTAATCCTATAAATGTTGAAACTAATGTTATTGAAACCGTAACCCCGGAGGAATACATAAGTGACAATTTCCAGAATGTGTCAGACTTCGAAAAGGAAGACGTATGAGGTACGGTAAGTAAACCGACTCCAAAGCAGTTCTAATAGCAATTTTTCTCCGTTTTGGAATATTTAAGAAAAGAGGAAAATAAGAAGCAGTCCGGGAAGGACACGAGGCGTCCACAAGGGTGGAGGGTGCGCCCTACCGCCCTGGGCATGCCCCCTACCTCGTGGGCACCTCGTGTGCTCTCCGGACTCCGTTTTCTTGCACGATACTTCTTTTAGTCGGTAAAAAATCATTATATAATCTCCCGAAGGTTTTGACCACCGTATCACACAAATATCTTCTGTCTTTGTTTTGAGCTGTTTTCTGACAGATCTAGATCACCATGGCGTCTTCAAGTTCCCCCAAGGACAAGTTCTTCGAGAAGGTCATCTACTCCTACCTCGCGGAGGTGCTGCAACACCCTCGAACCATTGAGATGCGTGAGGGGTTGCTCCACATCCGCGATGTTGAGGGACCAAGGAGGACTGGAAGCGTGGAGACAAGGCTCGAGACCATGGAGCAACAAGTTTTCAAGTGCTAGGAGATGGTGGAACATGGACTCAACTCCAATCATATAATGATCATGGAGTTCACCAACAAACACAAGCTGGATGACAAGAACATTGGGGATGCCATCTTCAAGCTTCATGAGAAAATTGAGCGCCTCCAAGCCCAGATCTATGATCTGCAAAACCAAAACTGTGAGTATGAATATAGATTCAAGAGGGTGATTTTGGCTGCAAATTTGAGGATCCCGGAGACTCGACCATCCTTCTATGATGGTGAGCCTATGCCTTGGAAGATGGACGACAAGCCCACATCATCAACAACTCCATCATCACCACCTCCGAGGAAGGAGACATAAACACATGGGTATGGGCACTCCCCTTGGCAACTGCCAAGCTTGGGGGAGTGCCCCAGTATCGTATCACCATCACACTTTTATATTTACCATTTTTCTTAGTTCGATCCTTTTGGTAATATCTTGATCTAGTAGAATAAAGTTTTAGTATGATCTAGTTTTGAGTTTTGATTTATGATCCTTCTATGTAATCGAGTCCGTGAGCTATATATAATAAAGATTAGTGTTGAGTCAAGGGTTTGATTATCTTGCTATAATCTTGAGGGGATAAAATAAAAGAGAAAGAATAAAAAGAAATAAAGGGATTATATGGATCTTATGGAGAGTAATGACTTCACATATAAAGAGTATGATGAATAAAAGTTGTTGAGAGTTGACAAACATAGTTTTGGTCATCGTTGCAATTAATAGGAAGTAATAAAGAAAGAGAGGTTTTCACATATAAATACACTATCTTGGACATCTTTTATGATTGTGAGCACTCATTAAAATATGACATGTTAAAGAGTTGATGTTGGACAAGGAAGACAACGTTATGGGTTATGTTTTCTTATATCTGAAATAAATTATATTGTCATGGATCATCCAACATGTTGAGCCTACCTTACCCTCTCATGCTAGCCAAATTCTTTGCACCAAGTAGAGATACTACTTGTGCTTCCAAATATCTTTAAACCCAGTTTTGCCATGAGAGTCCACCATATCTACCTACGGATTGAGTAAGATCCTTCAAGTAAGTTGTCATCGTTGCAAGCAATAAAAACTGCTCTCTAAATATGTATGATTTATTAGTGTGGAGAAAATAAGCTTTATACGATCTTGTGATGTGGAAGAAATAAAAGCGACGGACTGCATAATAAAGGTCCATATCACAAGTGGCAATATAAAGTGACGTTCTTTCGCATTAAGATTTTGTGCATCCAACCATAAAAGCACATGACAACCTCTGCTTCCCTCTGCGAAGGGCCTATCTTTTATTCTTGTCTTATACTTCATGCAAGAGTCATGGTGATCTTCACCTTTCCTTTTTAGATTTTATCCTTTGGCAAGCACAATGTGTTGGAAAGATCCTGATATATATAGCTAGTTGGATGTGAGTTCTCATGAACTATTATTGTTGACATTACCCTTGAGGTAAAAGGTTGGGAGGCAAAACTATAAGCTCCTATCTTTCTCTGTGTCCGATTAAAACTTCATTACCATAAATATGGCGTGAGTGTTAGCAATTGTGAAAGACTAAATGATAGTTGAGTATGTGGACTTGCTGAAAAGCTCTTATATTGACTCTTTCTGATGTTATGATAAATTGCAATTGCTTCAATGTCTGGGATTATAGTTTGTTGGTTCTCAATGAAGTTTACGATTCATACTTGAAATTGTGAATGAATTGTTACTTTAGCATAAGAAATTATATGACAATATTAATATATGTTGACATTATAAGAATGATCATGATGCCCTCATGTCCGTATTTTTTTATCGACACCTCTATCTCTAAACATGTGGACCTATTTCGATATCGGCTTCCGCCTGAGGACAAGCGAGGTCTAAGCTTGGGGGAGTTGATACGTCCATTTTGCATCATGCTTTTATATCGATATTTATCGCATTATGGGCTGTTACTACACATTATGTCACAATACTTATGCCTATTCTCTCTTATTTTACAAGGTTTACATGAAGAGGGGGAATGTCAGCAGCTGGAATTCTGGGCTGGAAAAGGAGCAAATATTAGAGACCTATTCTGCAAAACTCCAAAAGTCCTGAAACTTCACGGGAGCAAGTTTTCAGAATATATAAAAAATATTGGGCGAAAGAAGTACCAGCGGGGGGCCACCCACCGTCCACGAGGGTGGGGGCAGGGCCTACCCCCCTGGGCGCGCCCCCTACCTCGTGGGCCCCCTGGCAGCCCTCTGATGCCGATCTTTGGCTATATGGAGTCTTTCATTGAGGAAAAAATCATAAGCAAGCTCACGGGACGAAACTCCGCCGCCACGAGGCGGAACCTTGGCAGAACCAATCTAGGGCTCCGGCGGAGCTGTTCTGCCGGGGAAACTTTCCTTCGGGAGGGGGAAATCATCACCATCGATCCTGTCATCAGGAGGGGGTCAATCTCCATCAACATCTTCACCAGCACCATCTCATCTCAAACCCTAGTTCATCTCTTGTATCCAATCTTTGTCCCAAAGCCCGTGGGTTGCTAGTAGTGTTGATTACTCTTTGTAGTTGATGCTAGTTGGTTTATTCGGTGGAAGCTCATATGTTCATATCCTTTATGCATAGTAATACCCCTCTGATTATGAACATGAATATGATTTGTGAGTAGTTACGTTTGTTCCTGAGGACATGGGAGCAGTCTTGCTATAAGTAGTCATGTGAATTTGGTATTCATTCGATATTTTGATTAAATGTATGTTGTCTTTCCTCTAGTGGTGTCATGTGAACGTCGACTACATGACACTTCACCATTGTTTGGGCCTAGAGGAGGGCATTGGGAAGTAATAAGTAGATGATGGGTTGCTAGAGTGACAGAAGTTTAAACCCTAGTTTATGCGTTGCTTCATAAGGGGGTGATTTGGATCCATATGTTTCATGCTATGGTTAGGTTTATCTTAATAATTCTGTTGTAGTTGCGGATGCTTGCAAGAGAGTGTTGGGGAACGTAGCAAAAATTCAAAATTTTCTACGCATCACCAAGATCAATCTATGGAGTAATCTAGCAACGAGGGGAAGGAGAGTGCATCTACATACCCTTGTAGATCGCTAAGCGGAAGCGTTCAAGTGAACGGGGTTGATGGAGTCGTATTCGTCGTGATCCAAATCACCGATGATCCTAGTGCCGAACGGACGGCACCTCCGTGTTCAACACACGTACAGCCCGGTGACGTCTCCTACGCCTTGATCCAGCAAGGGGAGAAGGAGAGGTTGGGGAAGACTCCATCCAGCAGTAGCATGACGGCGTGGTGGTGGTGGAGGAGCGTGGTAATCATACAGGGCTTCGCCAAGCACCGCAGGAGAGGAGGAGGGAGAGAGGCAGGGCTGCGCCATGGAGAGGTCAAAACTCATGTGTTGGTAGCCCCAAAGTCCTCAAGTATATATAGGGGAGAGGGAGGGGGTGCGCCCCCTTTAGGGTTTCCACCCCAAGGGGTGCGACAGCCCCAAACCCATCTAGGGTGGCGGCCAAGGGGGGGAAGAGGGGGAAACTTGCCCCCCAAGCTAGGTGGAGGCGCCCCCTCCCCAAACCCTAGGCGCCTTGGGCCCTTGTGGGGGCGGCGCACCAGCCCACCTGGGGCTGGTCCCCTCCCACACTTGGCTCATGCAGCCCTCCGGGGCTGGTGGCCCTACTTGGTGGACCACCGGGACCCTCCCGGTGGTCCCGGTACATTACCGATAAAACCCGAAACTTTTCCGGCGACCAAAACAGGACTTCCCGTATATAATTCTTTACCTCCGGACCATTCCGGAACTCCTCGTGATGTCCGGGATCTCATCCGAGACTCCGAACAAGATTCGGTAACCACGTATATCTATTCCCTATAACCCTAGCGTCATCAAACCTTAAGTGTGTAGACCCTACGGGTTCGGGAGTCATGCAGACATGGCCGAGACAACTCTCTGGTCAATAACCAACAGCGGGATCTAGATACCCATGTTGGCTACCACATGTTCCACGATGATCTCATCGGATGAACCACGATGTCAAGGATTCAATCAATCCCGTATTCAATTGCCTTTGTCTAGCGGTACGATACTTGCCCGAGATTCGATCGTCGGTATCCCGATACCTTGTTCAATCTCGTTACCGGCAAGTCTCTTTACTCGTTCCGTAACACATCATCCCGTGATCAACTCCTTGGTCACATTGTGCACATTATGATGATGTCCTACCGAGTGGGCCCAGAGATACCTCTCCGTTTACATGGAGTGACAAATCCCAGTCTCGATTCGTGCCAACCCAACAGACACTTTCGGAGATACCTGTAGTGTACCTTTATAGCCACCCAGTTACGTTGTGACGTTTGGCACACCCAAAGCACTCCTACGGTATCCAGGAGTTGCACAATCTCATGGTCTAAGGAAATGATACTTGACATTAGAAAAGCTTTAGCAAACGAACTACACGATCTTGTGCTAGGCTTAGGATTGGGTCTTGTCCATCACATCATTCTCCTAATGATGTGATCCCGTTATCAACGACATACAATGTCCATGGTCAGGAAACCGTAACCATCTATTGATCAACGAGCTAGTCAACTAGAGGCTTACTAGGGACATGGTGTTGTCTATGTATCCACACATGTATCTGAGTTTCCTAACAATACAATTCTAGCATGGATAATAAACGATTATCATGAACAAGGAAATATAATAATAACAAATTTATTATTGCCTCTAGGGCATATTTCCAATAGTCTCCCACTTGCACTAGAGTCAATAATCTAGTTCACATCGCCATGTGAATAACACTCATAGGTCACATCGCCATGTGACCAACATCCAAGAATCTACTAGACTCAATGATCTAGTTCACATCACTATGTGATAAACACTCAAAGAGTTTTGGGTTTGATCATGTTATGCTGTGAGAGAGGTTGTAGTCAACGGGCCTTGCCATATTCAGATCCCTATGTATTTTGCAAAACTTTATATCGTAGATGTTGCTACCACGTTCCACTTGGAGCTATTCCAAATTATTGCTCCATTATACGTATCCGGTATCTCTACTCAGAGCTATCCGGATAGGTGTTAAGCTTGCAACGACATAACTCTTTACGTCGAACTCTTTATCACCTCCATAACCGAGAAACATTTGCTTATTCCTCTAAGGATAATTTTTGACCGCCATCCGGTGATCTACTCCTAGATCACCTTTGTACCCTCTTGCCAGACATGTGGCAAGGCACACATCAGGTGCGGTACTCAGCATGGCATACCGTATAGAGCCTATGACAAGAGCATAGGGGACGACCTTCGTCCTTCCTCTTTCTTCTACCATGGTCAAGCTTTGAGTCTTACTCAACTTCACACCTTACAACTCAGGTAAGAACCCCTTCTTTGACTGATCTATTTTGAACTCCTTCAAAAACATGTCAAGGTTTGTGTTCTTTGAAAGTACCATCAGGCATCTTGATCTATCTCTATAGATCTTGATGCCCAATATGTAAGCAGCTTTATCCAGGTCTTCCTTTGAAAAACACTCTTCAAACAACCATTTATGCTTTCCAGAAATTCTACATTATTTCGGATCAACAATATGTCATCCACATATACTTATTAGAAATGTTGTAGTGCTCCCACTCACTTTCTTGTAAATACAAGTTTCTAGCAAACATTGTATAAAACCTAAAAGCTTTGATCACCCTATCAAAACATATATTCCGATTCCGAGATGCTTGCTCTAGTCCATAGAAGGATTGCTGGAGCCAGCATACCTTTTAGCATCCTTAGGATCGACAAAACCTTTTATTGTATCACATACAACTTTTCTTATAAAACTGGTAAGAAAACTTGTTTTTGACATCCATTTGTAAGATTTCATAATCGAAAAATACAGCTAATGCTAACATGATTCCGACGGACTTAAGCATCGCTACGGGTGAGAGATTCTCATCGTAGTCAACTCCTTGAACTTGTGAACAGACTCTTTCCCACAAGTCGAGCTTCATAGATGGTAACATTACCGCCCACGTCCGTCTTCTTCTTAAAGATCCATTTATCTCAATGGCTTGCCGATCATAGGGCAAGTCCACCAAAGTCCATACTTTGTTCTGATATATGGATCCTATCTCGGATTTCATGGCTTCTAACCATTTGTCGGAATACGGGCCCACCATCGCTTCTCCATAGCTCGTAGGTTCATTGTTGTCTAACAACATGATATCTAAGACAGGATTACCGTACCACTCAGGAGTAGTACATATCCTTGTCGACCTACGAGGTTCGATAGCAACTTGATCTGAAGCTTCATGATCACTATCATTAACTTCCTATTCAACAGACGTAGGCACCACATAAAACATCTTTCTGTGTTGCATCACTTTCTGGTTGAAATAAAGGTTCGACAACCTCATAAAGTTCTATCTTCCTCCCACTCAATTCTTTCAAGAGAAACTCCTTCTCGAGAAAGGACCCATTCTTAGCGACAAACAATTTGCCCTCGGATCTGAGATAGAAGGTATACCCAACTGTCACCCTTGGGTATCCTATGAAGATGTGTTTGTCCGCTTTGGGTTCGAGCTTCTCCGGCTGAAGCCTTAAGCATCGCAGCCCCAAACATTAAGAAACAACATCTTTGGTTTCTTGCCAAACCAATGTTCGACGTTGTCTCAACGGACTTGGATGGTGCCCTATCTAAAGTGAATGCAGCTGTCTCTAACGCATAACCTCAAAATGAAAACGGTAGATCGGCAAGAGACATCATAGATCGCGCCATATCTCATAGGGTTCGATTACGATGTCCGGACACACCATTACCCTATGGTGTTCCAGGTGGCTTCAACTATGAAACAATTCCACAATGTCTTAAGTGATTGCCAAACTCATAACTCAGAAAATCCCCTTTTGATCAGATCGTAGGAACATGATCTTTTGTTATGATGATTCTTAACTTCACTCTGAAATCAGTAGAACTTTTCAAATGTTTCAGACTTGTGCTTCATTAAGTAGATATACCTATATCTACCCAAATCGTTAGTGAAGATGAGAAAATAGCGATATCCACCGCACGCTTCAATTATCATTGGATCACACGCATCATCATGCATGATTTCCAACAAGTCACATGCCCGTTTCATTGTACCTTAAAACGGGGTCTTAGTCATCTTGCCCATGAGGCATGGCTCGCATGTGTCAAGCGATTCAAAATCAAGTGACTCCAAACATCCATCGACATGGAGTTTCTTCATGCATCTTACGCCAATATTACCTAAGCGGCAGTGCCACGAGAAAGTGGTACTATCATTATTAACTCTACATCTTTTAGCGTGAACATGTGTATCACCACGACCGAGATTCAATGAACCATTCACATAGGGTGCATGACCATGAAAGGTATCATTCATGTAAACAGAATAACCATTATTCTCTAACTTAAATGAATGACCGTATTGCAATGAACATGATATAATTGAAGGAAATATGCCCTAGAGGCAATAATAAAGTTATTATTTATTTCCTTATATCATGATAAATGTTTATTATTCATGCTAGAATTGTATTAACCGGAAACATAATACATGTGTGAATACATAGACCAACAGAGTGTCACTAGTATGCCTCTACTTGACTAGCTCGTTAATCAAAGATGGTTATGTTTCCTAACCATGAACAAAGAGTTGTTATTTGATTAACGAGGTCACATTATTAGTAGAATGATCTGATTGACATGACCCATTCCATTAGCTTAGCACCCGATCGTTTAGTATGTTGCTATTGCTTTCTTCATGACTTATACATGTTCCTATAACTATGAGATTATGCAACTCCCGTTTACCGGAGGAACACTTTGGGTACTACCAAACGTCACAACGTAACTGGGTGATTATAAAGGAGTACTACAGGTGTCTCCAATGGTAGATGTTGGGTTGGCGTATTTCGAGATTAGGGTTTGTCACTCCGATTGTCGGAGAGGTATCTCTGGGCCCTCTCGGTAATGCACATCACATAAGCCTTGCAAGCACTGCAACTAATATGTTAGTTGTGAGATGATGTATTACGGAACGAGTAAAGAGACTTGCCGGTAACGAGATTGAACTAGGTATTGGATACCGACGATCGAATCTCGGGCAAGTAACGTACCGATGACAAAGGGAACAACGTATGTTGTTATGCGGTCTGACCGATAAAGATCTTCATAGAATATGTAGGAGCCAATATGGGCATCCAGGTCCCGCTATTGGTTATTGACCGGAGACGTGTCTCGGTCATGTCTACATTGTTCTCGAACCGTAGGGTCCGCACGCTTAACGTTACGATGACAGTTATTATGAGTTTATGCATTTTGATGTACCAAAGGTTGTTCGGAGTCCCGGATGAGATCACGGACATGACGAGGAGTCTCGAAATGGTCGAGACGTAAAGATTGATATATTGGAAGCCTATGTTTGGACATAGGAAGTGTTCCGGGTGAAATCGGGATTTTACCGGAATACCGGGAGGGTTACCGGAACCCCCCGGGAGACTAATGGGCCTATTGGGCCTTAGTGGAAAAGAGAAAAGGGGCAGCCCATAGCTGGCCGGCGCCCCCCCCCCTTCCCCAAGTCCTAGTAGGACTAGGAGAAGGGGCCGACCCCCCCTCTCTCTCCTTTCCCCCTGAGAGTCCTAATTGGAATAGGATTGGAGGGGGGAGTCCTACTCCCGGTAGGAGTAGGACTCCCCCTGCGCCTCCCTCTCTCTGGCCGGCCGGCCCCCCTCCTCCAACCTTTATATACGGGGGCAGGGGACACCCCAAGACACACAAGTTGATCCTTGAGATCGTTCCTTAGCCGTGTGCGGTGCCCCCTGCCACCAAATTCCACCTCGATCATACCGTTGTAGTGCTTAGGCGAAGCCCTGCGTCGGTAGTACATCAAGATCGTCACCACGCCGTCGTGCTGACGGAACTCTTCCTCGACGCTTTGCTGGATCGGAGCCCGAGGATCGTCATCGAGCTGAACGTGTGCTAAGAACTCGGAGGTGCCGGAGTAACGGTGCTTGGATCGGTCGGATCGGGAAGAAGACGTACGACTACTTCCTCTACGTTGTGTGATCGCTTCCGCAGTCGGTCTGCGTTGGTACGTAGACAACACTCTCCCCTCTCGTTGCTATGCATCACCATGATCTTGCGTGTGCGTAGGAAATTTTTTGAAATTACTGCGTTCCCCAACAGTGGCATCCGAGCCTAGGTTTTATGGTTTGATGTTATTTGCACGAGTAGAACACAAGTGAGTTGTGGGCGATACAAGTCATACTGCCTACCAGCATGTCATACTTTGGTTCGGCGGTATTGTTGGGTGAGACGATCCGGACCAACATTACGCGTACTCTTACGCGAGACCGGTTCCCTCGACGTGCTTTGCACATAGATGGCTTGCGGAAGACTGTCTCTCCAACTTTAGTTGAACCAAGTGTGACTACGCCCGGTCCTTGAGAAGGTTAAAACAGAGTCTTTTTGACGAACTATCGTTGTGGTTTTGATGCGTAGGTGAGATGAGTTCTTACTTAAGCCCGTAGCAGCCACGTAAAACTTGCAACAACAAAGTAGAGGACGTCTAACTTGTTTTTGCAGGGTATGTTGTGATGTGATATGGTCAAGGCATGATGCTGATTTTATTGTATGAGATGATCATGTTTTGTAACCGAGTTATCGGCAACTGGCAGGAGCCATATGGTTGTCGCTTTATTGTATGCAATGCAATCGCGATGTAATGCTTTACTTTATTACTAAACGGTAGTGATAGTCGTGGAAGCATAAGATTGGCGAGACGACAACGATGCTACGATGGAGATCAAGGTGTCGCGCCGGTGACGATGGTGATCATGACGGTGCTTCGGAGATGGAGATCACAAGCACAAGATGATGATGGCCATATCATATCACTTATATTGATTGCATGTGATGTTTATCCCTTTTTATGCATCTTATCTTGCTTTGATTGACGGTAGCATTATAAGATGATCTCTCACTAAAATTATCAGGAAGTGTTCTCCCTGAGTATGCACCGTTGCCAAAGTTCGTCGTGCCCAGACACCACGTGATGATCGGGTGTGATAAGCTCTACGTCCAAATACAACGGGTACAAAACAGTTGCACACGCAGAATACTCAGGTTATACTTGACGAGCCAAGCATATATAGATATGGCCTCGGAACACGGAGACCGAAAGGTCGAGCGTGAATCATATAGTAGATATGATCAACATAACGATGTTCACCATTGAAAACTACTCCATCTCACGTGATGATCGGTTATGGTTTAGTTGATTTGGATCACGTGATCACTTAGAAGATTAGAGGGATGTCTATCTAAGTGGGAGTTCCTAAGTAATTTGATTAACTGAACTTAAACTTATCATGAACTTAGTACCTGATAGTATCTTGCTTGTTTATGTTGATTGTAGATAGATGGCTCGTGCTATTGTTCCGTTGAATTTTAATGCGTTCCTTGAGAAAGCAAAGTTGAAAGATGATGGTAGCAATTACACGGACTGGGTCCGTAACCTGAGGATTATCCTCATTGCTGCACAGAAGAATTACGTCCTGGAAGCACCGCTGGGTGACAGGCCTGCTGCTGGAGCAACGCGAGATGTTATGAACGTCTGGCAGAGCAAAGCTGATGACTACTCGATAGTTCAGTGTGCCATGCTTTACGGCTTAGAATCGGGACTTCAACGACGTTTTGAATGTCATGGTGCATATGAGATGTTCCAGGAGTTGAAGTTAATATTTCAAGCAAATGCCCGAATTGAGAGATATGAAGTCTCCAATAAGTTCTATAGCTGCAAGATGGAGGAGAACAGTTCTGTCAGTGAGCATATACTCAAAATGTCTGGGTATAATAATCACTTGATTCAGATGGGAGTTAATCTTCCAGATGACTGCGTCATTGACAGAATTCTCCAATCACTTCCACCAAGCTACAAGAGCTTCGTGATGAACTATAATATGCAAGGGATGAACAAGACTATTCCCGAGCTCTTCACAATGCTGAAAGCTGCGGAGGTAGAAATCAAGAAGGAGCATCAAGTGTTGATGGTTAGCAAAACCACTAGTTTCAAGAAAAAGGGCAAAGGGAAGAAGAAGGGAAAATTCAAGAAGAACAGCAACCAAGTTGCTGCTCAGGAGAAGAAACCCAAGTCTGGACCTAAGCCTGAAACTGAGTGCTTCTACTGCAAGCAGACTGGTCACTGGAAGCGGAACTGCCCCAAGTATTTGGCGGATAAGAAGGATGGCAAAGTGAACAAAGGTATATGTGATATACATGTTATTGATGTGTACCTTACTAGAGCTCGCAGTAGCACCTGGGTATTTGATACTGGTTCTGTTGCTAATATTTGCAACTCGAAACAGGGACTACGGAATAAGCGGACGCTAGCAAAGGACAAGGTGACGATGCGCGTGGGAAACGGTTCCAAAGTCGATGTGATCGCGGTCGGCACGCTACCTCTACATCTACCTTCGGGATTAATATTAGACCTAAATAATTGTTATTTGGTGCCAGCGTTGAGCATGAACATTATATCTGGATCTTGTTTGATGCGAGACGGTTATTCATTTAAATCAGAGAATAATGGTTGTTCTATTTATATGAGTAATATCTTTTATGGTCATGCACCTTTGAAGAGTGGTCTATTCTTGTTGAATCTCGATGATAGTGATACACATATTCATAATGTAGAAGCCAAAAGATGCAAAGTTAATAATGATAGTGCAACTTATTTGTGGCACTGCCGTTTAGGTCATATCGGTATAAAGCGCATGAAGAAACTCCATACTGATGGGCTTTTGGAACCACTTGATTATGAATCACTTGGTACTTGCGAACCGCGCCTCATAGGCAAGATGACTAAAACACCGTTCTCCGGTACTATGGAGAGAGCAACAGATTTATTGGAAATCATACATACCGATGTATGTGGTCCGATGAATATTGAGGCTCGTGGCGGATATCGTTATTTTCTCACCTTCACAGATGATTTAAGCAGATATGGGTATATCTACTTAATGAAACATAAGTCTGAAACATTTGAAAAGTTCAAAGAATTTCAGAGTGAGGTTGAAAATCATCGTAACAAGAAAATAAAGTTTCTGCGATCTGATCGTGGAGGAGAATATTTGAGTTACGAGTTTGGTGTACATCTGAAAAATTGTGGAATAGTTTCGCAACTCACGCCACCCGGAACACCACAGCGTAATGGTGTGTCCGAACGTCGTAATCGTACTTTACTAGATATGGTGCGATCTATGATGTCTCTTACTGATTTACCGCTATCGTTTTGGGGTTATGCTTTAGAGACGGCCGCATTCACGTTAAATAGGGCACCATCAAAATCCGTTGAGACGACACCTTATGAACTATGGTTTGGCAAGAAACCAAAGTTGTCGTTTCTTAAAGTTTGGGGCTGCGATGCTTATGTGAAAAAGCTTCAACCTGATAAGCTCGAACCCAAATCGGAGAAATGTGTCTTCATAGGATATCCAAAGGAAACTATTGGATACACCTTCTATCACAGATCCGAAGGCAAGACTTTTGTTGCTAAATTCGGAAAATTTTTAGAGAAGGAGTTTCTCTCGAAAGAAGTGAGTGGGAGGAAAGTAGAACTTGACGAGGTAACTGTACCTGCTCCCTTATTGGAAAATAGTACATCACAGAAAACTGTTTCTGCGACACCTATACCAATCAGTGAGGAAGCTAATGATGATGATCATGAAGCTTCAGGACAAGATACTACTGAACCACGTAGATCAACCAGAGTGAGATCCGCACCAGAGTGGTACGGTAATCCAGTTCTGGAAGTCATGCTACTAGATCATGATGAACCTACGAACTATGAAGAAGCGATGGTGAGCCCAGATTCCGCAAAGTGGCTTGAGGCCATGAAATCTGAGATGGGATCCATGTATGAAAACAAAGTATGGACTTTGGTTGACTTGCCCGATGATCGGCAAGCAATTGAGAATAAATGGATCTTCAAGAAAAAGACTGACGCTGACGGTAATGTTACTGTCTATAAAGCTCGACTTGTCGCGAAAGGTTTTCGACAAGTTCAAGGGGTTGACTACGATGAGACCTTCTCACCCGTAGCGATGCTTAAGTCCGTCAGAATTATGTTAGCAATTGCCGCATTTTATGATTATGAAATATGGCAGATGGATGTCAAAACTGCATTCCTGAATGGATTTCTGGAAGAAGAGTTGTATATGATACAACCAGAAGGTTTTGTCGATCCAAAGGGAGCAAACAAAGTATGCAAACTCCAGCGATCCATTTATGGACTGGTGCAAGCATCTCGGAGTTGGAATAAACGCTTTGATAGTGTGATCAAAGCATTTGGCTTTAAACAGACTTTTGGAGAAGCCTGTATTTACAAGAAAGTGAGTGGGAGCTCTGTAGCATTTCTGATATTATATGTGGATGACATATTGCTGATTGGAAATGATATAGAATTTCTGGATAGCATAAAGGGATACTTGAATAAAAAAAATTCGATGAAAGACCTCGGGGAAGCTGCTTACATATTAGGCATAAAGATCTATAGAGATAGATCAAAACGCTTAATTGGACTTTCACAGAGCACATACCTTGACAAGATTTTGAAGAAGTTCAAAATGGATCAAGCAAAGAAAGGGTTCTTGCCTGTGTTACAAGGTATGAAGTTGAGTCAGACTCAATGCCCGACCACTGCAGAAGATAGAGAGAAAATGAAAGATGTTCCCTATGCTTCAGCCATAGGCTCTATCATGTATGCAATGCTGTGTACCAGACC
Organism: Triticum monococcum; assembly: GCA_034509565.1. NCBI lineage: Eukaryota > Viridiplantae > Streptophyta > Magnoliopsida > Poales > Poaceae > Triticum > Triticum monococcum. The sequence goes on from CM067846.1 coordinate 619,247,526, forward strand.
TGATGTGTGCCTTGCTATAAGTTTAGCAGGGAGGTACCAAAGTAATCCAGGAATGGATCACTGGACAGCGGTCAAGAACATCCTGAAATACCTGAAAAGGACTAAGGATATGTTTCTCGTATATGGAGGTGACAAAGAGCTCACCGTAAGAGGTTACGTTGATGCAAGCTTTGACACTGATCCGGACGATTCTAAATCGCAAACCGGATACATGTTTACTTTAAACGGTGGAGCTGTCAGTTGGTGCAGTTCTAAACAAAACGTCGTAGCGGGATCTACATGTGAAGCGGAGTACATAGCTGCTTCGGAAGCAGCGAACGAAGGAGTCTGGATGAAGGAGTTCATATCCGATCTAGGTGTCATACCTAGTGCATCGGGTCCAATGAAAATCTTCTGTGACAATACTGGTGCAATTGCCTTGGCAAAGGAATCCAGATTTCACAAAAGAACCAAACACATCAAGAGACGCTTCAACTCCATCCGGGATTTAGTCCAGGTGGGAGACATAGAGATTTGCAAGATACATACGGATCTGAATGTTGCAGACCCGTTGACTAAGCCTCTTCCACGAGCAAAACATGATCAGCACCAAGGCTCCATGGGTGTTAGAATCATTACTGTGTAATCTAGATTATTGACTCTAGTGCAAGTGGGAGACTCAAGGAAATATGCCCTAGAGGCAATAATAAAGTTATTATTTATTTCCTTATATCATGATAAATGTTTATTATTCATGCTAGAATTGTATTAACCGGAAACATAATACATGTGTGAATACATAGACCAACAGAGTGTCACTAGTATGCCTCTACTTGACTAGCTCGTTAATCAAAGATGGTTATGTTTCCTAACCATGAACAAAGAGTTGTTATTTGATTAACGAGGTCACATCATTAGTAGAATGATCTGATTGACATGACCCATTCCATTAGCTTAGCACCCGATCGTTTAGTATGTTGCTATTGCTTTCTTCATGACTTATCCATGTTCCTATAACTATGAGATTATGCAACTCCCGTTTACCGGAGGAACACTTTGGGTACTACCAAACATCACAACGTAACTGGGTGATTATAAAGGAGTACTACAGGTGTCTCCAATGGTAGATGTTGGGTTGGCGTATTTCGAGATTAGGGTTTGTCACTCCGATTGTCGGAGAGGTATCTCTGGGCCCTCTCGGTAATGCACATCACATAAGCCTTGCAAGCACTGCAACTAATATGTTAGTTGTGAGATGATGTATTACGGAACGAGTAAAGAGACTTGCCGGTAACGAGATTGAACTAGGTATTGGATACCAACGATCGAATCTCGGGCAAGTAACGTACCGATGACAAAGGGAACAACGTATGTTGTTATGCGGTCTGACCGATAAAGATCTTCGTAGAATATGTAGGAGCCAATATGGGCATCCAGGTCCCGCTATTGGTTATTGACCGGAGACGTGTCTCGGTCATGTCTACATTGTTCTCGAACCGTAGGGTCCGCACGCTTAACGTTATGATGACAGCTATTATGAGTTTATGCATTTTGATGTACCGAAGGTTGTTCGGAGTCCCGGATGAGATCACGGACATGACGAGGAGTCTCGAAATGGTCGAGACGTAAAGATTGATATATTGGAAGCCTATGTTTGGACATAGGAAGTGTTCCGGGTGAAATCGGGATTTTACCGGAATACCGGGAGGGTTACCGGAACCCCCGGGAGACTAATGGGCCTATTGGGCCTTAGTGGAAAAGAGAAAAGGGGCAGCCCATAGCTGGCCGGCGCCCCCCCCTTCCCCAAGTCCTAGTAGGACTAGGAGAAGGGGCCGACCCCCCCTCTCTCTCCTTTCCCCCTGAGAGTCCTAATTGGAATAGGATTGGAGGGGGGAGTCCTACTCCCGGTAGGAGTAGGACTCCCCCTGCGCCTCCCTCTCTCTGGCCGGCCGGCCTCCCTCCTCCAACCTTTATATACGGGGGCAGGGGACACCCCAAGACACACAAGTTGATCCTTGAGATCGTTCCTTAGCCGTGTGCGGTGCCCCCTGCCACCAAATTCCACCTCGATCATACCGTTGTAGTGCTTAGGTGAAGCCCTGCGTCGGTAGTACATCAAGATCGTCACCACGCCGTCGTGCTGACGGAACTCTTCCTTGACGCTTTGCTGGATCGGAGCCCGAGGATCGTCATCGAGCTGAACGTGTGCTAAGAACTCGGAGGTGCCGGAGTAACGGTGCTTGGATCGGTCGGATCGGGAAGAAGACGTACGACTACTTCCTCTACGTTGTGTGATCACTTCCGCAGTCGGTCTGCGTTGGTACGTAGACAACACTCTCCCCTCTCGTTGCTATGCATCACCATGATCTTGCGTGTGCGTAGGAAAATTTTCGAAATTACTGCGTTCCCCAACAATAATCATATTCATGCTCAACATAGACACCTGATAAAATTTATCTAGGTTCAATACTAATCCCGAAGGCAGATGGAGCGTGCGATGGTGATCTCATCAACTTTGGAAACACTTCCAACACACATCGTCACCATGCCCTCAGCCAGTCTCTGTTTAGTCCGTAGCTTTTGCTTCAAGTCACCAATAATAGTAACTGAACCGGTATCCAATACCCAGGTGCTACAAGGAGTACTAGTGAGGTACACATTAATGACACGTATAAATTTTGTTGAAGTTGCCAGCCTTCTTATCTACCATGCATTTGGAGTAATCCCGCTACCAGTGACCGTTCCCTTTACAATAGAAGCACTTAGTCTCGGGTTTGGGTTCATCCTTGGGTTCCTTCATTTGAGCGGCAACTGGTTTGCCATCCATGAAATTTCCCATCTAGCCCTTGCCCTTCTTGAAACCAGTGGTCTTGTCAAACCATCAACACTTGATGCTCCTTCTTGATTTCTACCTTTTGCGGTCTTAAGCACCGTGAACAGCTCCGGGATCAACTCCATCCCTTGCATGTCATAGTTCATCACAAAGATCTAGTAGCTTAGTGATAGTGGCTAGAGAAATCTATCAATCACTATCTTATCTGGAAGTTTAACTCCCACTTGATTTAAGTGATTGTAGCACCCAGACATTCTGAGCACATGCTCATTAGCTGAGCTATTCTCCTCCATCTTGTTGGCAAAAGAACTTGCCAGAGGCCTCACACCTCTCAACACGGGCATGAGCCTGAAATCCCAATTTCAGCTCTTGGAACATCTCATATGTTCTATGGAGTTCAAAACGTCATTGGAATCCCGATTCTAAGCCGTAAAGTATGGTGCACTAAACTATCAAGTAGTCATCAGAGTGTGTCTGCCAGGTGTTCACAACATCCACTGACGACGTTGTAGGGGTTTGTACATCGAGCGGTGCATCAAAGACGTAAGCCTTCTGTGTAGCAGTGAGGACACTCCTCGGACTACGGACCCAGTCCGCATCATTGCTTACAATATCTTTCAACTTAATCTTTCTCTAGGAACGTATTGAAACAAGGAGCTACAACGTGTGCTATTTATCTACAATATATTTGCAAAGACAATTTAGACTATGTTCATGATAATTGAGTTCATCTAATGAACTCCTACTCAGATAGACATCCCTCTAGTCATCTAAGTGAAACATGATCCGAGTCAACTAGGCCGTGTCCGATCATCATGTGAGACGAACTAGTCAACATTGGTGAACATCTTCATGTTGATCGTATCTTCTATACGACTCATGCTCGACCTTTCGGTCTTCCGTGTTCCGAGGCCATGTCTGTACATGCTAGGCTTGTCAAGTCAACCTAAGTGTTTTTGCTGTGTAAATCTGGCTTACACCCGTTGTATTCGAACGTTAGAATCTAGGGCTTATTCCATCTGTGCCCCCAATTCCTTAGTTGTGCTCAGTTTTCCCCACATGAGGAAAAGTGAGGAAAAAGTGAGGAAAATTCGGGGGCAAAAGTGAGGAAAATGTGAAAGCAGAAAACCCGACACATGGGGAAAAGTGAGGAAAAAGTTAACGAATGGGGAAAACTAAGCACAACTAAGAGACGAGGGGCATAGATTTAAATAACCCTAGAATCTATCACACCCGATCATCACGTGGTGCTTCGAAACGATGAACCTTCGCAACGGTGCACAGTTAGGGGGGACATTTTTCTTGAAATTTTAGTGAGGGATCATCTTATTTAAGCTACCGTCGTTCTAAGCAAATAAGATGTAATACATGATAAACATCACATGCAATCAAATAGTGACATGATATGTCCAATATCATTTTGCTCCTTTTGATCTCCATCTTCGGGGCTCCATGATCATCGTTGTCACCGGCATGACACCATGATCTCCACCATCATGATCTCCATCATCGTGTCTTCTTGAAGTTTTCTCGTCATCCATTACTTCTACTACTATGGCTAACACTTTAGCAATAAAGTAAAGTAATTACATGACGTTTATGTTGACACGCAGGTCATAAATAAATTAAGACAACTCCTATGGCTCCTGCCGGTTGTCATACTCATCGACATGCAAGTCGTGATTCCTATTACAAGAACATGATCAATCTCATACATCACATATATCATTCATCACATCCTTTTAGCCATATCACATCACAAGGCATATGCTGCAAAAACAAGTTGGACGTCCTCTAATTGTTGTTGCAAGTTTTTACGTGGCTGCTATAGGTTTCTAGCAAGAACGTTTCTTACCTACGCCAAAACCACAACATGATATGCCAATTTACATTTACCCTTCATAAGGACCCTGTTCATCGAATCTGATCCGACTAAAGTGGGAGAGACAGACACCTGCTAGCCACCTTATGCAACTAGTGCATGTCAGTCGGTGGAACCACTCTCACGTAAGAGTACGTGTAAGGTCGGTCCGGGCCGCTTCATCCCACGATGTCGCCGAATCAAGATAATACTAGTAACGGCAAGTAAATTGACAAAATCGACGCCCACAACTGCTTTGTGTTCTACTCGTGCATAAAAACTACGCATAGACCTAGCTCATGACACTACTAGGAAAAGGCATGCTAGTGGCGCACCGAATTTGCCTTCTAATGGCGCACTACCGGTGCACCCCTGGGATCACGCCATTAGAATTAAATTCTAATGGCGCACCACCGGTGGGCCATTAGTATCTGGTGTTCTAATGGCGCATCGCGTAGTGCGCCATTAGTATAGCCTGCAGTGCGCCATTAGAATGCCTCCCAGGGGGCCATATGTACCCATGTGCTTTGGCATTCTAATGGCGCACCAGCAGTTAATGCGCCATTAGTGTGATGATCACAGTGCGCCATTAGTGTCTTGTGTGGTGCGTCATTAGTATGAATATTAGTTTTTTTGTTTTGCTTTTCTAATTTTTGCACAGGTTACAAAATATATTATTGGACAGAATATAGACAGCAGCGCACAGCAACATCAGATTCATCAAATATAATAGAAGATTAGTCTCCAAATACAATTCATCATATTAGTCTCCGAATTCAAAAGACCGACCAAAGATAAAACATTACAAGTCTCAAGACCGCGAGCATCGAGTTTGTCGGAAGTAATACTAATCCTAACAAGTCCTACTAATCATCATCATACAACTTCTACTCATTATTCATAACAAGTCATACGATCATCATCTTGATAGTCTTCGAACCAACCCTACTTAATTGTTCTTAGCACATGATCATCAGTATTAGGCAGGACCTAAATACCCTATTTAAGCTAAAATAACATAAAACAATATAGACCCTGACTCTCCATTATGGAGAATGGAGAACATCCTGTCTCCAATTCTTGCGCTTCGCTTCCTTTTGCTTCCAAGAATCTGCTTACGACTGTCCATACATTTTTTCCATCCTTTGATTTTCATGTCTCCACTTCTTTTAGAAATCTCGTATGGACAGTTCAGATTCATAGGACGACCTGGTTGTATGTTCAAAACATTAACACTACATTTCAGATACATCATATGAGGCACACAATTCTCTGGGATTATCTGTTGAAAAACATAGTAATAACTTCATAGTTAGCAAAGATGCACGGATGTCGTAATAGTAAAAATCTTACCAGGGTATCTCCATGGTAGTTACCGTAGTTGAACACATGCACTAGTGGCACGTATTTACCATAATGTTGAGGAGTTTGATTGTAGATATTGTAATTCTCAATGTCAGTACAAAATCCGACCAAATGATTTTTCTCCTTGTAAGTTGTTAATTCGGAGCCATCGGGGTAGTGGGTTTTGTCTACCATCTCCCGCACATTCGTTGAACAATAAAAATAAGCTGTCAATGGAAATAAGTTGTCAACTATTTTGAAATAAACAATATAAATTAGCTAATAACTATGTTTGAGAAACTCACATAGCGGTAGAACTGGAGGCGTATCAACAAGGACCCAAATGTGCATATTGTCTTGCTTGATGTCAGGATTACCAAGATCCATGGTGATAAGCATACCCTCATCAAAACCATACATCTTGCAAAATGCTTCCCAATTTTTGCAACCAAAATGGGTTATGCTCTCAGAATTATATAGATTTACTTCAAAGTCCACATCGTGATGAGTCTTTAGGTGAATTTTCTTTGTTTCAGAAATTTCATGGTCTTCAAAATCCATCCTCTCCAAGACATAGCGTCTTGCATGGCATGGGATAAGCTATACTCGAATTGTAAAAGATGAAAATTACACGTTGAAATAGTTGAAGTCATGCTTAATTATGAAAATAACACTTGTCGTCGTTGAGTACCGTTTCAACTTTGAAGGTCTCCTCGAGCTTAATGCTGAAGCGCCGATCATCGTCCAGGTGAGGCATGTCGCACAGACATCGATCGTCGTGGCACCAGTCGCACTTCGCTGGGATACTTTCATCGTCCGATGATGATGACGACATATCCTACGTTCATAATTCAAAACTACATCATTTAGGGTTTGTCGACACCGAGGCACCCTAAAAGCCTAAGCTTTCATCATTTAGGGTTTGTCGACGCCGAGGCACCCTAAAAGCCTAAGCGTACATCATTTAGGTTCTCATCGACACCGAGGCATCCGGGGCAGCCAAGTTAAGTTTTCATCATTTAGGGTTTATCGATGCCGAGGCACCCTAGGTTGGGCCTAATCACTTGGCACTAATCACTTGGCTCTATTGCCACGTATGTTGGGTTTATCATCTAGGGTTTATCGATGCTAAGGAGAATTCTAAGTTGGGCCTAATAACTTGGCTCTATTGCCACCTGTGGTTTAATGCAGTAAGAATGGCAGGGCAGTTGATCCTACTTAACTAAGTACTAAGATACCCCGGCCCATGCATTAGTCACAAGTACCCCATATGTCCTATTTTTAGCAAAGTCATGCTAAAATTCACGGAAAATTTTAGCATGACCTTTGCTGAAAATAGGACATATGGAGTACCCGAATTTGCCGGAACGGAAGTTAATCGACATTCCGGCAAACTCAAGGGCCTCTCGGGGTACCTGCAAAATCATCACGACACGAAGGGCCTCTCAAGGGCCTCAAGCAGCAGCGGCGTCTCCCAGGACCCCATTTTTTGCTAAATTTCTTTGAGCAACAATCAGAGCAGAAAATTCAGCATATTTCTATACAATAGCACTGTAAAGATGAAGAACAGTTCTACAGCAGCCCATCTTTGATCATCTTTGCATCTCTTTCTCAATGTGATCAGTAATGTAGACATATTCATGATCTAGTTTAGCAGCAGGTTGCAAATACTTAACTGTCTAGAACATCACAGCATGCATAGTAATAAGAATAATGTAAATATAACAACACATGTTCACTGGGTGCCAATATGCCAAAATATAAAAAAGAGGCATACAAGAGACCCATCGAAGACAACACATGACTAATGTTGTACTAAGACCAGTGACATAAACAAAGCACAGCTGATGTGGTGGTAAACTGGATATACCCTCCCAGTCCCAGTGTCCAGAGTTATAATGCCATGTCTTATGGCTGACAAACACTGCTTCAGGCACATAGTATACTTGATCCTGCACGTCGAACCATATACGTACTATCTTACATGACAAATCAGCATAGAGAGCATTGCACAACCAAAACAAACAAATAAAAACATGGTAGCAAAACATATAGTGAGAATTGCCATCTACCAGTCCTATGTGAATGAACCAAACATGCACAGCTTTCTTGCGCCATCATCATTTTTTTTGAATTTTCATCATCAACTAATTAACACCCTCTGTGACGGTGCATTAGCATAGGCATAAGCTGCACTACAACTTGTTCATGCCGCCTCTTTGAACTATATTGGCATGGTGTCAGACTTTGTACATAAGTACATGACCCGTATGAGGAGTAGTTATCTCGATTGTGCAGTCACGAACATACAGAGCATTGCATGATTAAGACAACTAAATAAAAACACGGTAGAAAAACATATAGATAGAATTGCCATCCACCAGTCCCATGTCACTGAACATATATATGATGCACTTGCCTTAACACATATCTCCAGAAGGGACCTGAATCGAGCAACAACCAGCCTAGGGGGAGGAGGGGAAGGGGGGAGAGGTGAGGAATCATCTGTGGGATAACGGCAGGCTGCCGTAGGAGGGCGCCGGCGTCGAGGAGGCGACGGGCGGCAGCGCGTCGAGGAGGAGGCGGCGCGTCGAGGAGGAGGCCGCGCATTGAGGAGGAGGCGGTGTGTCGACCTTGCCACCCACCTTGGAGCCGGAACCCTAGGGCGTGCAGGCGCAGCGGACGGAGGGGACAGAGGGGGCGGCGCTCGCGGGGGAGGCGGGGCTCGGGGGGAGGCGGTGCTCGAGGGGAGGGAGGGGAGAGGGAGGCCGCGGGGCGCGTGGGCGGCTGCGGCGGACGGAGGCGGCGGATGGCGGGGGCGCGTGGGCGGCTGCGGCGGCGGCGGATGGCGGTGGTCGATCGAGGGGAATCTGGCGAGGGAGGGAGGGAGGACACAGTGCGAGGGCAGTAGGTGGAGTGGGGGGAGGGTTCTAATGGCGCACCACCCCCTCGTGCGCCATAAGTACGACTATTCTAATGGCGCACCACCCCTCGGTGCGCCATTAGAATTTTGTTTTAATCTAGCCCACTAGCCCTATCTACAACCTAACCCTATCTACAATAGAAGGCCCCCACTAGCCCGACTGGTCAGCACGCAACACACACACCAGGAGGTCCTGGGTTTGATTCCCAGGTTTCTCAATATTTTTTATGCATTTTAAATGCCGTTTGATATTTATTTATGTTTAAATATGTTCAAACTTGTTTAAATCATAACAGTAATAGTTTTTTATAAAAACAACAATAATTTTTTAAAAAATATGTTCAAATTTGTTACTTGAAAATATCATCATCGGTGGCGGTGGAACGGGGGAGGGTGCGGGGGGTGCCCGTTGGCGGCGGTGGAGCGGGGGAGGGTGCGGGGGGCCGGGTGCTCGTCGGCGGCGGCGGTGGAGCTAGCGGGGGAGGGTGCGGGTGGGATCGAGATGGAGGGGGAATCGAGATCGAGATGGAGATCGAGATCAAGTGTCCTCATGAATTCAAAAAATGCCCATGAAATTTAAAAATATTCATGATATCAAAAAGTGCCCATCATAAAGATAGCTTTCCCCTTACTTACCTATCAAAAAAGGTAATTTCACCACTTAATTTTGATGAATCTATGGTGGAAATGAGGTGAGGAGGAGGAGATGGCCGAAAGCTTGAAGAAGAAGGTGGAGGGAATGAAGTGGGGAAAGTGAGTGGGTAGGCGTGGGGCTGTCCAAAATATCTTGTTGGGGTCCCAGGTTACTAATGGCGCACCACCAGCAAATGCGCCATTAGTAACCCTGGTTACTAATGGCGCACCAGCAGGTGGTGCGCCATTAGTAGTTTTGCAAAAAAGTAAAATATATATATATATATATATATAGTAATGGCGCACTGTGGAACGATGCGCCATTAGTAGTTTTGCAAAAAAAAAATTTAGAGTAATGGCGCACTGCCTGCTTGGCGCGCCATTACTACTTAGAACTAGTAATGGCGCACTTCGACCTGATGCGCAATTAGTATGTATGGAAAAATGGAAAAATAATAATTTAATACTAGTGGCACACCCTGTTTCTGGTACGCCATTAGTGTCTTCCACACTAATGGTGTATCACTAACCGGTGCGCCATTAGTATATAGTAGTGGCGCACCGCTTCCATGGTGCGCCATTAGTATCAATCCTATCTATAGCCCTTTTCTTAATAGAGTGATGCCACTGTTGGGGAACGTAGCAGAAATTCAAAATTTTCTACGCATCACCAAGATCAATCTATGGAGTAATCTAGCAACGAGGGGAAGGAGAGTGCATCTACAGACCCTTGTAGATCGCTAAGCGGAAGCGTTCAAGTGAACGGGATTGATGGAGTCATACTCGTCGTGATCCAAATCACCGATGATCCTAGTGCCGAACGGACGGCACCTCCGTGTTCAACACACGTACAACCCGGTGACGTCTCCTACGCCTTGATCCAGCAAGGGGAGAAGGAGAGGTTGGGGAAGACTCCATCCAGCAACAGCACGACGGCGTGGTGGTGGTGGAGGAGCGTGGTAATCCTGCAGGGCTTCGCCAAACACCGCGGGAGAGGAGGAGGGAGAGAGGCAAGGCTGCGCCATGGAGAGGTCAAAACTCATGTGTTGGCAGCCCCAAAGTCCTCAAGTATATATAGGGAAGAGGGAGGGGGTGCGCCCCCTTTAGGGTTTCCACCCCAAGGGGTGCGGCAGCCCCAAACCCATCTAGGGTGGCGGCCAAAGGGGGGAAGAGGGGGAAACTTGCCCCCCAAGCTAGGTGGAGGCGCCCCCTTCCCAAACCCTAGGCGCCTTGGGCCCTTGTGGGGGGCGCACCAGCCAACCTGGGGCTGGTCCCCTCCCACACTTGGCCCATGCAACCCTCCGGGGCTGGTGGCCCCACTTGGTGGACCACCAGGACCCTCCCGGTGGTCCCGGTACATTACCGATAAAACCTGAAACTTTTCTAGCGACCAAAACAGGACTTCCCATATATAATTCTTTACCTCCGGACCATTCCAGAACTCCTCGTGATGTCCGAATCTCATCCGGGACTCCGAACAACATTCGGTAACCACGTATATCTATTCCCTATAACCCTAGCGTCATCGAACCTTAAGTGTGTAGACCCTACGGGTTCGGGAGTCATGCAGACATGGCCGAGACAACTCTCCGGTCAATAACCAACAGCGGGATCTAGATACCCATGTTGGCTCCCACATGTTCCACGATGATCTCATCGGATGAACCACGATGTCAAGGATTCAATCAATCCCGTATTCAATTCCCTTTATCTAGCGGTACGATACTTGCCCGAGATTCGATCGTCGGTATCCCGATACCTTGTTCAATCTCGTTACCGGCAAGTCTCTTTACTCGTTCTGTAACACATCATCCCGTGATCAACTCCTTGGTCATATTGTGCACATTATGATGATGTCCTACCGAGTGGGCCCAGAGATACCTCTCCATTTACACGGAGTGACAAATCCCAGTCTCGATTAGTGCCAACCCAACAGACACTTTCGGAGATACCTGTAGTGTACCTTTATAGCCACCCAGTTACGTTGTGACGTTTGGCACACCCAAAGCACTCCTACGGTATCCGGGAGTTGCACAATCTCATGGTCTAAGGAAATGATACTTGACATTAGAAAAGCTTTAGCAAACGAACTACACGATCTTGTGCTAGGCTTAGGATTGGGTCTTGTCCATCACATCATTCTCCTAATGATGTGATTCCGTTATCAACGACATCCAATGTCCATGGTCAGGAAACCGTAACCATCTATTGATCAACGAGCTAGTCAACTAGAGGCTTACTAGGGACATGGTGTTGTCTATGTATCCACACATGTATCTGAGTTTCCTAACAATATAATTCTAGCATGGATAATAAACGATTATCATGAACAAGGAAATAAAATAATAACCAATTTATTATTGCCTCTAGGGCATATTTCCAACAGAGAGGTTAATCATAAGTGGGATGCTTGTCCAAGAAAGGGCAGTACCCAAGCACCGGTCCACTCACATATCAAATTATCAAAGTACCGAACGCGAATCATATGAGCGTGATGAAAACTAGCTTGACGATAATTCCATGTGTCCTCGGGAGCGCTTTCCTTTATATAAGAGTTTGTCCAGACTTGTCCTTTGCTACAAAAAGGATTGAGCCATCTTGTTGCACCTTATTTACTTTTATTACTTGTTACCCGTTATAAATTATCTTATCATAAAACTATGTGTTACCGATAATTTCAGTGCTTACAGAGAATACCTTATTGAAAACTGATTATCATTTCCTTCCGCTCCTCGTTGGGTTCGACACTCTTACTTATCGAAAGGACTACGATAGACCCCCTATACGTGTGGGTCATCACTTCTCTTCATCGGTCGCGGCTGCTGTTTCGATGCGCTGGTCCTATTGGGCCTTAGCACGACGACTCCCCGACTATCTACCACAACAAGATTTGCCCGACTCCAGTGAGTGAAGGGCGATGACGGCGGCGCGCCTTTGACTTGCTCCAGTGCTCGTACGATTGCTAGGTGCTCTACGGATATGGATGTAATTTATACTTCTAGTGTTCTTTATAGTACTGCTTTGAAATATGATGAATATATTAGAACTTTTTACCGCAAAAAAACAGCGAACCAGTGGAACTCTGGCAAAAAGCTAGGACTGTAGCAACGTGTTGATGTAAAGACAATTTTTCTAGTTTTGGAATTTCTGAACCATTTTTTAAACATAAATATACATAATTTGAGAAAAAAATTGAACAACGAAACATTTTGTGAAATTTGAAACAAAATTTCCAAAAACACAAGCATTTTTTTGAAAATCCCAAACATTATTTGAATTTCTGAACAAATTTTGAAAATGAGAACATTTTTATTAGTCCAAACGATATTGAAACAACAATCATTTTTAAACAATGCAAACATGTTTTGAAACTCCAAACAAAAAATTGAAATTTCACAAAACTTTCTGAAAGAGAGAAAAAATCATAAAAATAAACAAAAAACAAAAAACATGAATGCAAATAGCAGAAAAAAAGAAATAGGAAAAAAACAATAAAAAAGACCAAGACCTTTCGGATGGTTCCAGAAACCAAAAAACCATTGTAAAGCTCAATGACCCGGCCCATTTTGGTTGCTCGCACTACTATCTATATACGGGGAAACTACATGAATGAACCCATGGGCATATGATTCCACTTCGGAAAACTGAATTATAAATACCAAAAAATCCTGAAAAAAGTTCCACGCATACATCTTCACATTCTATGTGCATGCAGAAAATTTCACGGAAAACAAACTTTTTTGGCCTGTGCAAAAAAGAGAAAAAATGTGCCATGGAACGCTATTTAGAAGCACTGAAATTTATTTTTTTCGTGGATTGAAAAAAATATTTTTTTTCACAAAACTTTGTACCCCACACACAGTTTGCGCAGATATATGCGTAAAATTTTCTTTTAATATTTTTAAAATGCATTTTTAAAAAGTGGATTCATAGGCCCATGGCTTCAGAACATGCGCACTCTGCGATTTGGCGCCTATTTGACACAAAATGCATTAAGTAGTGAATTCCTTTGGTAACCATAATCGGCCCCAAAATCAGTACCCGGCTTCTCGCTTCTTTTTTTTAGAAACGCCTGTAATTTTAATCATACTCATAACAATTGCAGGTACACTGATTTGGATCTAAAATCTAAAAAAAATACAAAGTAACTCCTCTGACTAAGAATTGCAATGAAATTTCTTGAAAACACCTTCTTCGCTGCATCAATCTTTGTTAGAAGACGTCGGATCACAAAATCATCACCATGATGTCGATGAAACACTTCAACTTCACAAAAAAATCAAACCAACAGAAAAAAGTTTGACACCACCCTCCACCCCCCCACCCCCCCCCCCCCCCCCGTTCGCCCACGCGCATCCTTCGGGCTGGCCCATTGCAGGGTTAGACGCTCCTGCTTTTTTCATTCTTTCTCTTTTTTTTCTTTTCAGTCACGTTGCTTCTTCAAAAAAAATCAGGACTCCAAAAATAGTTCTGAACTTCAAAACAAGGTTCAAAATTTTCAAAATAATAATGGACATGAAAACAAAAACAAGGTTCAAAATTTTCAAAATATTAATGGACATGAAAACAAAATTCCAAATTACAAAAAACGTTCTACATTTCATAAAAAGATCATGAATATCAAAAGAATCAAGAATAAAAAGAAACTGAATACATTTCCATAATCTCTAGAATTTGAAAATTGTTCCTGTATTTCTATAAATGCTATCTCACAAAATATTCATGAAGTTAAGAAAATATTCAAGACTTTAAAAACTTCGTGATTTGAAAAATGTTAAAATTTTAGAAGTGTTCATGAAATCAATAAAGTATTTGCCATTTTGAAATATGTTCATGATTTAAAAAAAACTGGAATTTGTAAAAAACACGAATTCAAGAACTTTCATGAACCAAAAAATGTTAATTTGCAAATTGGAAAAATTCCATGATTTCCAAAAATAACTATTAATAATTTCAAAAAATGTTCTTGAATTCAATAAAAATCATGATTTCGAAAAATGTTAACAAATTTGAAATATGTTCACCCAATATTCGCAAAATATGTTCACAATTTCAAAAATTGTTTATTTATATAGAAATCTTTCTCATATTTGTAACATGAAAGAGAGTAGAATATAAAGTAAGAAGTACTAGAAAACAATTAACACAGAGTAACACATGGGAAAAAGAAAACCGGTTTGGTAAGATTCTAGAACCTGCTATCCCTTTAAAATGGGCAGGCCAAACAGCTTCGTTTGCATATCCCTGCGTGTACCTTGCTAACTGTACGTGTTGTTGAATAGACGAAATCACTAGATGAGGGGTACTCGTTGCAAAGATCACTCCAATTTTTCTGGTTGCGATAAGTGGCGCAGATGCAACGCGCTACTTGTCGCAACCTGAGAGTTTTTTTTTTGCAGATCCGTTTATTCAAAATGTTTTATCTTTCAGACCGTGCGTCAAAATCTCGAACCGTTTTCACCATTGGATTCCTCACGTCGAGATCTTTAAAACTAGATCCCATATTGATATGTTTTAACGAACTTTTTTCATGAAAAAACCGGATGAAAATACCGAACCGGGAGCACGAATTTTCTCCCTTTTCGAAAGAGGCACGCTCATGCCTCTCACAAATACACAACTGTGCCTCTCACGGAAGCAAAATCATGACTCTCGTGAAAGAAAAAAAATATGTTTTTTTCGTTTTCGAGGAGGCACAGCCGTGACTCTCGCGAAAGCACAACCGTGCCTCTCGCGGAAACAAAACCGTGACTCTCACGAAAGGAAAAAAAATAGAAAGCACGTTTTTTTCGTTTTCGAGAGGCACGGACGTGACCCTCGTGAAAGCACAACCGTGCCTCTCGCAAAAGCAAAACCGTGACTCTCGCGAAAGAAAAAAATAGAAAACGTGTGTTTTTTCGTTTCCAAGAGGCACGGCCATGACTCTCGTGAAAGAAAAAAAACAGAAAATGTGTTTTTTTTCATTTCCGAGAAGCACAGTCGTGACTCTCGCGAAAGCACACCAGTGCCTCTCGCGGAAGCAAAACTGTGACTCTCGCGAAAGAAAAAAAACTAAAAATGTGTTTTTTTTTCCTTTTTCGAGAGGCACTGCTGTGACTCTCGCGAAAGCACACCCGTGCCTCTCGCGGAAACAAAACTGTGACTCTCGCAAGGAAAAAAACAGAAAATACGTTTTTTTTCGTTTCCGATAGCCACAGCCGTGACTCTCGTGAAAGCAAAACTCGCGGAAGCAAAACCATGACTCTCGTGAAAGGAAAAAAAGAAAACATGTTTTTTCGCGCAATTTGTTTTCAAAAAATATTTTTTTATCGAAAAGGTAAGGAAGATCGGTGAAAAACCAGAACGTCGAAAAAAAGGGAAAAACCGTTTAAAAAGCCAAAAACACGTGCGAAAAAATAAAAGTAAAAACAAAATCTGGAGGGAGCGGCCGGAGCGCGACACGTGGCGAATGTTTGAGAGCGCACCAAGTGGCGCGGATTGTTACGAGGCTTCTGAAGGAGCGCTCGTTAACTAGTTGCTCTATGAAATAAGATCCGCCCGAGACAGTTGGACAACACGCCTCAACCGACATTATAGTGGGCCCACCCTTTGGTTATTCTGGCCATTAGAATAGTTCTTTGTATATTTCTTTTATTTTTCCCTTAATTTTTATTTTTATAAAATTTCTTTATATTTCGAAATTATGTATTATAAGATTATATAAAGATTAATTTACTTGTATTTCAAAAAAGATCACCACACATTAAAGCAATATTTTTGCAATGTACACATTTGTTTGTGCAATGTTAAGAAAACTGCTCCTGTACTTAGTAGAAAATATTTTTACCATTCAAATTTTTTTCATCACATTTATGAATGTTCACGTGTTTCAGCATATATTTCATGACATTTCATAAACAAGTTCATGGAACAAAACATTTATTCTTGCAATTTTAGAATACTATTCATGACTTATAAAAATGTCCATGCCATTAAGACCATTATCAAAAATTAGTAATGTTTGCAAAATTTTAAAAATATGTTTATGACCTTTTTGAAATCTTCAATGTGTATTTAAAAATGTTCAGTATGCATAGAAAATGTTCAATGTTCAGGTTACAAATTTTCATCACGTATTTGGACAAATATTCAATATATATTTAGAAATTTTCAATGTGTATCTAAAAATATTCAACATGTATTTGAAAAATGGAAATAAACTAACAGGAAAAAGAGAGAAAGGAAATCAAAAAATCATAAGGAAAATCACATACAAGATGAAGAAAAAAATAGGCATAAGGTTCCGTGAATCGGCCTTTAGAAGCGTCCCAAAGTCGCTTCTTGGGCTATCCAACTTCAGCGATCCCCATAGGCGAGGTTACCGTGTGTCTCGCAGCAAGCGTGATATAACAGTGACGGATCATTCGGCTTCTTCAGAACATTCATTAAGGCTATTGAACCAAACATTCAACAGAGAATCTCATATCCTTATTGACGTTTCAGCTCTTATACATACCAACTGTTGTGGAACGTAGCAATAATTCAAAAAAATTCCTACGTGTCACCAATATCAATTTAGGAGATACTAGCAACAAGAGAGAGGGAGTGCATCTTCATACCCTTGAAGATCGCTAAGCGGAAGCGTTACAAGAGCGCGGTTGGTGGAGTCGTACAAGTAGCGATTTAGATCGTGGCCGATTCTGATCTAAGCACCAAACAACGGCGCCTCCGCGTTCAACACACGTACAGCCCGGGGACGTCTCCTCCTTCTTGATCCAGCAAGGGGAGAGGTGAAGTTGAGGGAGAACTCCGACAGCACGGCGACATGGTGGTGATGGAGCTCGTGGTTCTCCGGCAGGGCCTGGCCAAGCGCTACGGAGGAGGAGGAGGTGTAGGAGAGGGGGAGGGGCTGCGCCAGGGGAGGGTGTGTGGCTGCCCTCTCCCTCCCTCACTACATATAAGGGGAAGGGGTGGAGGAGGCGCCCCCATCTCTCCAGGTTACGTGAGATGGGGTGGGAGGGGCGCTCAGCCCCTTAGTGGGCTCATGTGCCCCCTCCCCTTGGCCCATAAGGCCCCCCAACGCTTGTCGGGGCCTCCGAAACCCCTTTCGGACACGCTGGTCGTCACCCGGTACCCCCGGAACAATTCCGAACTCCAATACCCTTCATCCAATATATCGATCTTCACCTCCGGACCATTCCGGAACTCCTCGTGACATCTCGGATCTCATCCAGGACTCCGAACAACCTTCGGTAACCACATACTATTTCCCATAACAACTCTAGCGTCCCTGAACCTTAAGTGTGTAGACCCTACGGGTTCGGAAACCATGTAGACATGACCGAGACATCTCTCTGGCCAATAACCAACAGTAGGATCTGGATACCCATGTTGGCTCCTACATGTTCCACGATGATCTCATCGGATGAACCACGATGTCAAGGATTCAATCAATCCCATATGCAATTCCCTTTGCCTATCGGTATGTCACTTGCCCGAGATTCGATCGCCGGTATCCCCATACCTTGTTGGCAAGTCTATTTACTCGTTCCTTAACGCATGATCCCGTGGCTAACTCCTTAGTCACATTGAGATCATTATGATGATGCATTACCGAGTGGGCCCAGAGATACCTCTCCGTCATACGGAGTGACAGATCACAGTCTTGATTCGTGCCAACCCAATAGACACTTTCGGAGATACCTGTAGCGCACCTTTATAGCCACCCAGTTACGTTGTGACGTTTGGTCCACCCAAAGCATTCCTACGGTATCCGGGAGTTGCACAATCTCATGGTCTAAGGAAATGATACTTGACATTAGAAAAGCTTTAGCAAACGAACTACACGATCTTGTGCTACGCTTAGGATTGGGTCTTGTCCATCACATCATTCTCCTAATGATGTGATCCCGTTATCAATGACATCCAATGTCCATGGTCAGGAAACCGTAACCATCTATTGATCAATGTGCTAGTCAACTAGAGGCTTACTAGGGACATGTTGTGGTCTATGTATTCACACATGTATTACGATTTCCGGTTAATACAATTATAGCATGAACAATAGACAATTATCATGAACAAGGAAATATAATAATAACCATTTTATTATTGCCTCTAGGGCATATTTCCAACAGTCTCCCACTTGCACTAGAGTCAATAATCTAGTTCACATCGCCATGTGATTAACACTCATAGTTCACATCGCCATGTGACTAATACCCAAAGAGTTTACTAGAATCAATAATCTAGTTCAAATCACCATGTGATTAACACTTAATGAGTTCTAGGGTTTGATCATGTTATGCTTACGAGAGAGGTGTCAGTCAATGGGTCTGCAACATTCGGATCAGTGTGTTCTTCGCAAATCTCTATTTCATATTGTAGATGTTGCTACTATGATCCACTTGGAGCTATTCCAAATGGTTGCTCCACTATACATATCCGGTTTGCTAATCAGAGTCATCCGGATAGGTGTTAAAGCTTGCATCGACGTAACCCTTTACGCCGAACTCTTTATCACCTCCATAACCGAGAAACATTTCCTTATTCCTAAGGACAATTTTGGTCGTCGTCCAATGATCCACTCCTAGATCACTCTTGTACCCCCTTGCCAAACACGTGGCAAGGCACATCGCGGTACACAGCATGCCATATCATATAGAGCCTATGGCTAGGGCATAGGGGACGACTTTCGTCCTTTCTCTTTCTTCTGTCGTGGTCAAGCTTCAAGTCTTAACTTCACACCTCACAACTCAGGCAAGAACTCCTTCTTTGACTGGTCCATCTTGAACTCCTTCAAGATCATGTCAAGGTATGTGCTCTGTGAAAGTCTTATCAGGCGTCTTGATCTATCTCTATAGATCTTAATACCCAACATGTAAGCAGTTTTACATAGGTCTTCCTTTGAAAAACTCCATTCAAACAACCCTTTTATGCTTTCTAGAAATTCTATATCATTTCCGATCAACAATATGTCATCCATATATACCTATCAGAAATGTTGTAGTGCTCCCACTCACTTTCTTCAAATACATGTTTCTTGCAAACTTTGTATAAACCCAAATGCTTTGGTCGCCTCATCAAAGCGTATGTTCCAACTCCAAGATGCTTGCTCCAGTCCATAGAAGGATCACTGGAGTTTGCATACCTTTTAGCATCCTTAGGATTGACAAAAACCTTTTGGTTGTATCACATACAACCTTTCCTCACGGAAACCGTCAAGGAAAATTTGTTTTGACGTCCATTTGCCTGATTTCGTAAATGAAAATGCAGCAACTGCTAACATAGTTCTAATAGACTTTAGCATCGCTATGCTTGAGAGAGTCTCATCATAGTCAACTCCTTGAACTTGTCGGAAACTTCTTTGAGACAAGTCGAGCTTCACAGATGGTGACATTACCATCAGCATCTGTCTTCTTCTTAAAGATCCATTTATTTTCAATGGCTTGACGTTCATCGGGCAAGTCCACCAAAGTCCATACTTTGTTCTCATACATGGATCCTATCTCGGATTTCATGGATTCTAGCCATTTGTTGGAATCCGGGCCCACCATCGCTTCTTCATAGCTCATAGGTTCATCGTTGTCCAACAACATGACCTTTAAGACAGGGTTACCACTGAGAAGTTGTACACACCCTTGTCGACCTACGAGGTTCGATAGTAATTTGATCTAAAGCTTCATGATCATCATCATTAGCTTTCTCTTCAACTGACATAGTTGCCACAAAAACATCTTTCTATGCTGCGCTACTCTCTGGTTGAAGTGAAGGTTCAACAACCTCATCAAGTTATATCTTCCTCCCACTCAATTCTTTCGAGAGAAACTCTTTCTCGAGAAAGGGCATGTTCTTAGCGACAAACACTTTGCCCTCAGATCTGAGATAGAAGGTATACCCAATCTTCTTGTTTGGGTATTCTATGAAGATACAATTTGCTGCTTTGGGTTCGAGCTTTTCCGACCGAAGCCTACCGACATAAGCATCGTAGCCCCAAACCTTAAGAAACAACAACTTTGGTTTCTTGCCAAACCATAGTTCACACAGTGTCATCTCCACGGACTTAGATGGTGCCCTATTTAAAGTGAATGTAATTGTCTTTAGCGCATAACCCCAAAAATAGCAGTAGATTGGTAAGAGACATCATACACCATATCCAATAAGGTTCGATTATGACGTTCGGACACACCATCATGCTATGGTGTTCCAGGCGGCATCAACTGTGAAACGATTCCACCTTGTCTTTAGTGATTGCCAAACTCATAACTCAGATACTTTCCCTTTGATCAGATCGAAGGAACTTGATCTTCTTGTTACGATGATTCTCAACTTCACTCTGAAATTGCTTGAACTTTTCAGACATTTCAGATTTATGCTTCATTAAGTAAATATACCCATATCTATTCAATTCACCGGTGAAGGTGAGAATATAACGATATCCACCGCGCGCGTCAACACTCATTGGACCGCACACATCAGCATGTATGATTTCCAACAAGTCACTTGCCCGTTCCATTGTTCCAAAGAATGGGGTTTTAGTCATCTTGCCAAAGAGGCATGGTTCGCATGTGTCAAGTGATTCAAAATCAAGTGACTTCAAAAGTCCATTAGCATGGAGGTTCTTTCATGCACTTTACCCCAATATGACCTAAGCGGCAGTGCCACATGAAAGTGGTACTATCATTATCAACTCTATATCTTTTGGCATCAATGTTATGAACATGTGTATAACTACGACCGGGATTCAATAAACTATTCACATTGGGTGCATGACCATAGAAGGTATATTCATGTAAACAGAATAACCATTATTCTCTGACTTAAATGAATAACCGTATTGCAATAAACATGATCTAATCATGTTCATGCTCAACGCAGACACCAATGCAAACAACATTTATCTAGGTCCAACACTAATCCCAAAGGTAGAGGGAGCGTGCGATGGTGATCACATCAAACTTGGAAACACTTCCAACACACATCGTCACCTCACCCTTAGCTAGTCTCCGTTAATTTTGTAGCTTTTGTTTCGAGTTATCAATATTAGCAACTGAATTGGTATCTAATACCCAGGTGCTATTAGGAGTACTAGTAAGGTACACATCAATAACACACATATATCAAATATACTTTTGTTGAAGTTGACAGCCTTCTTATCTACCAAGTATTTGAGGCAGTTCCGCTACGAGTAACCGTTCCCTAATAGAAGCACTTTGTCTTGGGTTTGGGTTCCTGGGTTTCTTCACTGGAGCGGCAACTGGCTTGCCATTCAAGAAGTTTCCCTTATTGCCCTTGCCCTTCTTTAAAACCAGTGCTCTTATTAACCATCAACACTTGATGCTCCTTCTTGATTTGTACCTTTACGGCCTTAAGCACGACGAACAGCTCCGGGATTATCTTCCCTTGCATGTTATAGTTCATCACGAAACTCTAGTAGCTTGGTGATAGCGACTGGAGAACTTTTGTCAATCACTCTCTTATCTGGAAGATTAACTCCCACTTGATTCAAGTGATTGAAGTACCCAGAAATTCTGAGCACATGCTCACTGGCTGAGCTATTCTCCTCCATCTTGTAGGCAAAGGTCTTGTCAGAGGTCTCAACCTCTCAACACGGGCATGAGCCTGAAATACCAATTTCAGCTCTTCGAACATCTCATATGTTCTATGGCGTTCAAAACGCTTTTGGCGCCCCGACTCTAAGCCGTAAAGCATGGCACACTAAACTATCAGGTAGTCATCAAAACATGTCTATCAGATGTTCACAACATCCACAGACGACACCAAAGGGGTTGGCACACCGAGCGGTGCATCAAGGACATAAGCCTTCTATGTAGCAGTGAGGACAATCCTCAGACTACGGCCCTAGTCCGCACAATTGCTTACAATATCTTTCAACTTAGTATTTATCTAGGAACGTAATAAAACAAAGAGCTAAAGCGCGAGCTATTAATCCACAACATAATTTGCAAAGACAATTTAGACTATGTTCATGATAATTAAGTTCATCTAATCAAATTATTCAATGAACTCCCACTCAGATAGACACCCCTCTAGTCATCTAAGTGATACATGATCCGAATTGACTAGGCCTTGTCCGATCATCACGTGAGACGGACTAGTCATCAACGGTGAACATCTCCATGCTGATCGTATCTACAATACGACTCATGTTCGACCTTTCGGTCTCTCGTGTTCCGAGGCCATGTCTGTACATGCTAGGCTCGTCAAGTCAACCTAAGTGTTTTGCATGTGTAAATCTGGCTTACACCCGTTGTATTCAAACGTTAGAATCTATCACACCCGATCATCACGTGGTGCTTCGAAACAACGAACCTTCGCAACGGTGCACAGTTAGGGGGAACACTTTCTTGAAATTTTAGTGAGAGATCATCTTATTTATGCTACCGTCGTTCTAAGCAAATAAGATGTAAACATGACAAACATCACATGCAAATCATAAAGTGACATGATATGGCCAATATCATCTTGCGCCTTTGATCTCCATCTTCGAGGTGCGGCATGAACACCATCATCACCGGCATGACACCATGATCTCCATCATCGTGTCTTCATGAAGTTGCCTCGCCAACTATTACTTCTACTGCTATGGCTAATGGTTAGCAATGAAGTAAAGTAATTACATGGCGTTTTCATTGACATGCCGGTCATAAATAAATTAAGACAACTCCTATGGCTCCTGCCAGTTGTCATACTCATCGACATGCAAGTCGTGATTCCTATTACAAGAATATGATCAATCTCATACATCACATATATCATTCATCACATCCTTTTGGCCATATCACATCACATAGCATACCCTGCCAAAACAAGTTAGACGTCCTCTAATTGTTGTTGCATGTTTTACGTGGCTGCTATGGGTTTCTAGCAAGGACGTTCCTTACCTACGCAAAACCACAACGGTGATATGCCGATTGCTATTTATCCTTCATAAGGACCCTTTTCATCGAATCCGATCCGACTAAAGTGGGAGAGACAGACACCCGCCAGCCACCTTATGCATCAAGTGCATGTCAGTCGGTGGAACCACTCTCACGTAAGCGTACGTGTAAGGTCGGTCCGGGCCGCTTCATCCCACAATGCCGCTGGATCAAGATAAGACTAGTAACGGTAAGCAAATTGAACAAATCATCGCCCACAACTGCTTTGTGTTCTACTCGTGCATAGAATCTGCGCATAGACCTAGCTCATGATGCCACTGTTGGGGAACGTAGCAATAATTCAAAAAAATTCCTACGTGTCACCAAGATCAATCTAGGAGATACGAGCAATGAGAGAGAGGGAGTGCATCTTCATACCCTTGAAGATCGCTAAGCGGAAGCGTTACAAGAACGTGGTTAGTGGAGTCGTACACGTAGCGATTCAGATCGCAGTCGATTCCGATCTAAGCGCCGAACAACGGCGCCTCCGCGTTCAACACACGTATAGCCCGGGGACGTCTCCTCCTTCTTGATCCAGCAAGGGGAGAGGAGAAGTTGAGGGAGAACTCTGACAACACGACGACATGGTGGTGATGGAGCTTGTGGTTCTCCGACAGGGCTTAACCAAGCGCTACGGAGGAGTAGGAGGTGTAGGAGAGGGGGAGGGGCTGCGCCAGGGGAAGGGTGTGTGGCTGCCCTCTCTCTCCCTCACTATATATATGGGGAAGGGGGTGGAGGAGGCACCCTAGGGTTCCCTACGGGAGGCACCCCCATCTCTCCAGGTTACGTGTGATGGGGTGGGAGGGGCGCTCAGCCCCTTAGTGGGCTGATGTGCCCCCTCCCCTTGGCCCATGAGGCCCCCCAACGCTTGTTGGGGCCTCCGAAACCCCTTTAGGACACGCTGGTCGTCACCCGGTACCCTCGAAACAATTCCGGACTCCAATACCCTTCGTCCAATATATCGATCTTCACCTCTGGACCATTCCGGAACTCCTCGTCACGTCCGAGATCTCATCCGGGACTCCGAACAACCTTCGGTAACCACATACTATTTCCCATAACAACTTTAGCGTCACCGAACCTTAAGTGTGTAGACCCTACGGGTTCGGGAACCATGTAGACATGACCGAGACATCTCTCCGGCCAATAACCAACATCGGGAGCTAGATACCCATGTTGGCTCCTACATGTTCCACGATGATCTCATCGGATGAACCACGATGTCAAGGATTCAATCAAATCCCGTATGCAATTCCCTTTGCCTATCGGTATGTTACTTGCCCGAGATTCGATCGCCGGTATCCCCATACTGTTTGGGGAACGTTGCCGAAAACAAAAAATTTCCTACGGTTTCACCAAGATCCATCTATGAGTTCATCTAGCAACGAGTGATCGGATGCATCTACATACCTTGTAGATCGCGAGCGGAAGCGTTCAAAGAACGGGGATGAGGGGGTCGTACTCGACGTGATCCAAATCACCGGAGATCCTAGCGCCGAACGGACGGCACCTCCGCGTGCAACACACGTACGGTCAGCGTGACGTCTCGTCCTTCTTGATCCAGCAAGGGGGAAGGAGAGGTTGATGAAGATCCAACAGCACGACAGCATGGTGGTGAATGCAGGGGTCACCGCAGCAGGGCTTCGCCGTTCTACTGCGAGAGGGAGAGGTGTAGCAGGGGAGAGGGAGGCGCCAAGACTCAAGGGTGCGGCTGCCCCTCCCTCCCCTACCTTTATATAGGCCCCCTAGGGGGGCGCCGGCCCTGGAGATCCCATCTCTCAAGGGGGGCGGCGGCTAGGGGGTGGGGTACCCCCCAAGGCAAGTGGGGCGCCCCCCCACCCTAGGGTTTCAACCCTAGGCGCAAGGGGGTGGGCCAAGGGGGCGCACCAGCCCACTATGGGCTGGTTCCCCCTCCCACTTCAGCCCATGGGGCCCTCCGGGATGGGTGGCCCCACCCAGTGGACCCCCGGGACCCTTCCGGTGGTCCCGGTACAATACCGGTGACCCCCGAAACTCTCCCGATGGCCGAAACTGCACTTCCTATATATAATTCTTCACCTCCGGACCATTCCGGAACTCCTTGTGACGTCCAGGATCTCATCCGGGACTCCGAACAGCTTTCGGGTTACTGCATATTCATATCCCTACAACCCTAGCGTCACCGAACCTTAAGTGTGTAGACCCTACGGGTTCGGGAGACATGTAGACATGACTGAGATGGCTCTCCGGTCAATAACCAACAGCGGGATCTGGATACCCATGTTGGCTCCCACATGCTCCTCGATGATCTCATCGGATGAACCACGATGTCGAGGATTCGAGCAACCCTGTATACAATTCCCTTTGTCAATCGGTACGTTTCTTGCCCGAGTTTCGATCGTCGGTATCCCAATACCTCGTTCAATCTCGTTACCTGCAAGTCACTTTACTCGTACCGTAATGCATGATCCCGTGACCAGACACTTGGTCACTTTGAGCTCATTATGATGATGCATTACCGAGTGGGCCCAGAGATACCTCTCCGTCATACGGAGTGACAAATCCCAGTCTTGATCCATGTCAACCCAACAGACACTTTCGGAGATACCCGTAGTATACCTTTATAGTCACCCAGTTACGTTGTGACGTTTGGTACACCCAAAGCACTCCTACGGTACCCGGGAGTTACACGATCTCATGGTCTAAGGAAAAGATACTTGACATTGGAAAAACTCTAGCAAACGAACTATACGATCTTGTGCTATGTTTAGGATTGGGTCTTGTCCATCACATCATTCTCCCAATGATGTGATCTCGTTACCAATGACATCCAATGTCCATAGTCAGGAAACCATGACTATCTGTTGATCAACGAGCTAGTCAACTAGAGGTTTACTAGGGACATGTTGGTGTCTATTTATTCACACATGTATTACGATTTCCGGATAACACAATTATAGCATGAATAAAAGACAATTATCATGAACAAGGAAATATAATAATAATGCTTTTATTATTGCCTCTAGGGCATATTTCCAACAGTCTCCCACTTGCACTAGAGTCAATAATCTAGTTACATTGTGATGAATCGAACACCCATGGAATTCTGGTGTTGATCATGTTTTTCTCTAGGGAGAGGTTTAGTCAACGGATCTGCTACATTCAGGTCTATATGTACTTTACAAATATCTATGTCTCCATCTTGAACATTTTCACGAATGGAGTTGAAACGACGCTTGATGTGCCTGGTCTTCTTGTGAAACCTGGGCTCCTTGGCAAGTGCAATAGCTCCAGTGTTGTCACAGAAGAGTTTGATTGGCCCCGACGCATTGGGTATGACTCCTAGGTCGGTGATGAACTCCTTCACCCAAATTGCTTCATGTGCTGCCTCCGAGGCTGCCATGTACTCTGCTTCACATGTAGATCCCGCCACGACGCTCTGCTTGCAACTGCACCAGCTTACTGCCCCACCATTCAAAATATACACGTATCCGGTTTGTGACTTTGAGTCATCCAGATCTGTGTCGAAGCTAGCGTCGACGTAACCCTTTACGACGAGCTCTTCGTCACCTCCATAAACGAGAAACATTTCCTTAGTCCTTTTCAGGTACTTCAGGATATTCTTGACCGCTGTCCAGTGTTCCTTGCCGGGATTACTTTGGTACCTACCTACCTACCAAACTTACGGCAAGGTTTACATCAGGTCTGGTACACAGCATGGCATACATAATAGAACCTATGGTTGAGGCATAGGGGATGACACTCATCTCTTCTATATCTTCTGCCGTGGTCGAACATTGAGCTGAGCTCAATTTCACACCTTGCAACACAGGCAAGAACCCCTTCTTAGACTGATCCATATTGAACTTCTTCAATATCTTATCAAGGTATGTGCTTTGTGAAAGACCTATGAGGCGTCTTGATCTATCTCTATAGATCTTGATGCCTAATATATATGCAGCTTCTCCAAGGTCCTTCATTGAAAAACCCTTACTCAAGTAGGCCTTAATGTTGTCCAAGAGTTCTATATCATTTCCCATCAAAAGTATGTTATCTACATATAATATGAGAAATGCTACAGAGCTCCCACTCACTTTCTTGTAAACGCAGGCTTCTCCATAAGTCTGCGTAAACCCAAACGCTTTGATCATCTCATCAAAGCGAATGTTCCAACTCCGAGATGCTTGCACCAGCCCATAAATCGAGCGTTGGAGCTTGCACACCTTGTCAGTATTCTTAGGATCGACGAAACCTTCCGGCTGCATCATATACAATTCTTCCTTAAGGAAACCATTAAGGAATGCCGTTTTGACGTCCATTTGCCATATCTCATAATCATAGAATGCGGCAATTGCTAACATGATTCGGGCGGACTTTAGCTTCACTACCGGTGAGAAAGTCTCATCGTAGTCAACCCGTTGAACTTGTCGATAACCCTTAGCGACAAGCCGAGCTTTATAGATGGTCACATTACCATCCGCGTCTGTCTTCTTCTTAAAGATCCATTTATTTTCTATGGCTCGCCGCTCAACGGGCAAGTCAGTCAAAGTCCATACTTCGTTTTCATACATGGATCCTATCTCGGATTTCATGGCTTCTAGCCATTTGTCGGAATCCAGGCCCGCCATAGCTTCTTCACAGTTCGAAGGTTCACCATTGTCTAACAACATGATTTCCAAGACAGGG
Source organism: Triticum monococcum (assembly GCA_034509565.1). NCBI lineage: Eukaryota > Viridiplantae > Streptophyta > Magnoliopsida > Poales > Poaceae > Triticum > Triticum monococcum. The sequence continues at coordinate 619,275,683 of CM067846.1, forward strand.
TTGCCGTACCACTCTGGTGCGGAACATGTCCTTGTGGACCTACGAAGTTCAGTAGCAACTTGATCTGAAGTTTCATCATCATTAATTTCCTCTCTAGTCGGGGCAGGCACTTCAGGAACATTTTCTTGAGTTGCGCCATTTTCCGGTTCAAGAGGTAATACTTCATCAAGTTCTACTTTCCTCCCACTTACTTCTTTCGAGAGAAACTCCTTCTCTAGAAAGGATCCATTCTTGGCAACAAAGATCTTGCCTTCGGATCTGAGGTAGAAGGTATACCCAATAGTTTCTTTAGGGTATCCTATGAAGACGCATTTTTCCTACTTGGGTTCGAGCTTTTCAGGTTGAAGTTTCTTGACATAAGCATCGCATCCCCAAACTTTTAGAAACGACAGCTTAGGTTTCTTCCCAAACCATAATTCATACGGTGTCGTCTCAGCGGATTTCGACGGAGCCCTATTTGCGGAAGTCTCTAAAGCATAGCCCCAAAATGATAGCGGTAAATCGGAAAGAGACATCATAGATCACACCATATCTAATAGAGTGCGATTACGATGTTCGGACACACCATTGCGCTGAGGTGTTCCAGGCGGCGTCAGTTGTGAAACTATTCCACATTTTCTTAAGTGGGTGCCAAATTCATGACTCAAGTATTCTCCCCCATGATCTGATCGCAAGAACTTGATTTTCCTGTCACGTTGATTCTCAACCTCACTCTGAAATTCCTTGAACTTTTCAAAGGTCTCAGACTTGTGTTTCATTAAATAGACATACCCATATCTACTCAAGTCATCAGTGAGGGTGAGAACATAACGATAGCCACCGCGAGCCTCAATGCTCATTGGACCGCACACATCAGTATGTATGATTTCCAATAAGTTGGTTGCTCGCTCCATTGTTCCTGAGAACGGAGTCTTGGTCATTTTACCCATGAGGCATGGTTCGCACGTGTCAAATGATTCGTAATCAAGAGACTCTAAAAGTCCATCCGTATGGAGCTTCTTCATGCGTTTGACACCTATATGACCAAGGCGGCAGTGCCACAAGTATGTGGGACTATCATTATCAATCTTACATCTTTTGGTCTTCACACTATGAATATGTGTAGCATTACGCTCGAGATTCATTAAGAATAAACCATTCACCATCGGAGCATGACCATAAAACATATCTCTCATATAAATAGAACGACCATTATTCTCGGATTTAAATGAGTAGCCATCTCGTATTAAACGAGATCCTGATACAATGTTCATGCTCAAACTTGGCACTAAATAACAATTATTGAGGTTCAAAACTAATCCCGTAGGTAAATGTAGAGGTAGCGTGCCGACGGCGATCACATCGACCTTGGAACCATTCCCGACGCGCATCGTCACCTCGTCCTTCGCCAGTCTCCGCTTATTCCGCAGCTCCTGCTTTGAGTTACAAATGTGAGCAACTGCACCGGTATCAAATACCCAAGAGCTACTACGAGTACTGGTAAGGTACACATCAATTACATGTATATCACATATACCTTTCGTGATGCCGGCCTTCTTGTCCGCTAAGTATTTCGGGCAATTCCGCTTCCAGTGACCACTTCCCTTGCAATAAAAACACTCAGTCCCGGTCTTGGGTCCATTCTTTGGCTTCTTCCCAGCAACTTGCTTGTCGGGCGCGGCAACTCCCTTGCCGTCCTTCTTGAAGTTTTTCTTACCCTTGCCTTTCTTAAACTTAGTGGTTTTATTCACCATCAACACTTGATGTTCCTTTTTGACTTCTACCTCTGCTGATTTCAGCATTGCAAATACCTCAGGAATGGTCTTTTCCATCCCCTGCACATTGAAGTTCATCACAAAGCTCTTGTAGCTCGATGGAAGCGACTCGAGGATTCTGTCAATGACCGCGTCATCCGGGAGATTAACTCCCAGCTGAGTCAAGCGGTTATGTAACCCAGACATAGTGAGTATGTGCTCACTGACATAACTATTCTTCTCCATCTTACAGCTGAAGAACTTGTCGGAGACTTCATATCTCTCGACCCGGGCATGAGCTTGAAAAACCATTTTCAGCTCTTCAAACATCTCATATGCTCCGTGTCTCTCAAAACGCTTTTGGAGCCCCGGCTCTAAGCTGTAAAGCATGCCGCACTGAACAAGGGAGTAATCATCGGAACGTATCTGCCAAGCGTTCATAACGTCTTGTTCTGCAGGGAGAACAGGTGCTTCACCTAGCGGTGCTTGTAGGACATAATCTTTCTTGGCAGCTATGAGGATGATCCTCAGGTTCCGGACCCAGTCTGTATAGTTGCTGCCATCGTCTTTCAGCTTGGTTTTCTCTAGGAATGCGTTGAAGTTGAGGACAACGTTGGCCATTTGATCTACAAGACATATTGTAAATATTTTAGACTAAGTTCATGATAATTAAGTTCATATAATCAAATTATTCAATGAACTCCCACTTAGATAGACATCCCTCCAGTCATCTAAGTATAACATGATCCGAGTTAACTAGGCCGTGTCCGATCATCACGTGATACGGACTAGTCAACATCAGTGAACATCTTCATGTTGATCGTATCTTCTATACGACTCATGCTCGACCTTTCGGTCTTCTGTGTTCCGAGGCCATGTCTATACATGCTAGGCTCGTCAAGTCAACCTAAGTGTTTGCATGTGTAAATCTGTCTTACACCCGTTGTATGTGAACGTTGGAATCTATCACACCCGATCATCACGTGGTGCTTCGAAACAACGAACTGTCGCAACGGTGCACAGTTAGGGGGAACACTTTCTTGAAATTATTATGAGGGATCATCTTATTTACTACCGTTGTTCTAAGTAAAGAAGATGCAAAAACATGATAAACATCTCATGCAATCAAATAATAATAGTGACATGATATGGCCAATATCATATAGCTCCTGTGATCTCCATCTTGGGGCTCCATGATCATCTTGTCACCGGCATGACACCATGATCTCCATCATCGTGTCTCCATGAAGTTGCTCGCCAACTATTACTTCTACTACTATGGCTAACACGTTTAGCAATAAAGTAAAGTAATTTACATGGTGTTTCTCAATGACACGCAGGTCATACAAAAAATAAAGACAACTCCTATGGCTCCTGCCGGTTGGCATACTCATCGACATGCAAGTCGTGATTCCTATTACAATGACATGAACATCTCATACATCACATATATATCATTCATCATTCATCACAACTTTGGCCATATCACATCACAAAACACTTGCTGCAAAAACAAGTTAGACGTCCACTAATTGTTGTTGCAAGTTTTACGTGGCTGCAATAGGGTTCTAGCAAGAACGTTTTCTTACCTACGTGAAAGCCACAATGTGATTTGTCAACTTCTATTTACCCTTCATAAGGACCCTTTTCATCGAATCCGCTCCAACTAAAGTAGGAGAGACAGACACCCGCCAGCCACCTTATGCAACTAGTGCATGTTAGTCGGTGGAACCGGTCTCACGTAAGCGTACGTGTAAGGTTGGTCCGGGCCGCTGAAGGAAATATGCCCTAGAGGCAATAATAAAGTTATTATTTATTTCCTTATATCATGATAAATGTTTATTATTCATGCTAGAATTGTATTAACCGGAAACATAATACATGTGTGAATACATAGACCAACAGAGTGTCACTAGTATGCCTCTACTTGACTAGCTCGTTAATCAAAGATGGTTATGTTTCCTAACCATGAACAAAGAGTTGTTATTTGATTAACGAGGTCACATCATTAGTTGAATGATCTGATTGACATGACCCATTCCATTAGCTTAGCACCCGATCATTTAGTATGTTGCTATTGCTTTCTTCATGACTTATACATGTTCCTATAACTATGAGATTATGCAACTCCCGTTTACCGGAGGAATACTTTGGGTACTACCAAACGTCACAACGTAACTGGGTGATTATAAAGGAGTACTACAGGTGTCTCCAATGGTAGATGTTGGGTTGGCGTATTTCGAGATTAGGGTTTGTCACTCCGAGTGTCGGAGAGGTATCTCTGGGCCCTCTCGGTAATGCACATCACATAAGCCTTGCAAGCATTGCAACTAATATGTTAGTTGTGAGATGATGTATTACGGAACGAGTAAAGAGACTTGCCGGTAACGAGATTGAACTAGGTATTGGATACCGACGATCGAATCTCGGGCAAGTAACATACCGATGACAAAGGGAACAACGTATGTTGTTATGCGGTCTGACCGATAAAGATCTTCGTAGAATATGTAGGAGCCAATATGGGCATCCAGGTCCCGCTATTGGTTATTGACCGGAGACGTGTCTTGGTCATGTCTACATTGTTCTCGAACAGTAGGGTCCGCACGCTTAACGTTACGATGACAGTTATTATGAGTTTATGCATTTTGATGTACCGAAGGTTGTTCGGAGTCCCGGATGTGATCACGGACATGACGAGGAGTCTCGAAATGGTCGAGACGTAAAGATTGATATATTGGAAGCCTATGTTTGGACACCGGAAGTGTTCCGGGTGAAATCAGGATTTTACCGGAATACCGGGAGGGTTACCGGAACCCCCCGGGAGGCAAATGGGCCTATTGGGCCTTAGTGGAAAAGTGAAAGGGGCTGCCCACAAGGGCTGCGCGCCTTCCCCCCTTCCCTAGTCCTATTAGGACTAGGAGAAGGGGCCGCCCCCCTCTTTCTCTCTTCTCTTTGGAGAGTCCTATTAGGAATAGGATTGGGGGGGGGGGAGTCCTACTCCCGGTAGGAGTAGGACTCCTCCTGCGCCTTTCTCCCTAGCCGGCCGAACCCCTCCCCCTGCTCCTTTATATACGGGGGCAGGGGGCACCCCATAGAGACACAAGTTGATCATTGTTGATCATTTCTTAGCCGTGTGCGGTGCCCCCTGCCACCAAATTCCACCTCGGTCATATCATTGTAGAGCTTAGGCGAAGCCCTGCGTCGGTAGTACATCAAGATCATCACCACGCCGTTGTGCTGACGGAACTCTTCCTCGACGCTTTGCTGGATCGGAGCCCGAGGATCGTCATCGAGCTGAACGTGTGCTAAGAACTCGGAGGTGCCGGAGTAACGGTGCTTGGATCGGTTGGATCGGGAAGAAGACGTACGACTACTTCCTCTACGTTGTGTGATCGCTTCCGTAGTCGGTCTGCGTTGGTACGTAGACAACACTCTCCCCCTCGTTGCTATGCATCACCATGATCTTGCGTGTGCGTAGGAAAATTTTCGAAATTACTACGTTACCCAACAGTGGTATCAGAGCCTAGGTTTTTATGGTTTGATGTTATTTGCACGAGTAGAACACAAGTGAGTTGTGGGTGATACAAGTCATACTGCCTACCAGCATGTCATACTTTGGTTCGGCGGTATTGTTGGACGAGACGATCCGGACCAACCTTACGCGTACTCTTACGCGAGACCGGTTCCCTCGACGTGCTATGCACACAGATGGCTTGCGGAAGACTGTCTCTCCAACTTTAGTTGAACCAAGTGTGACTACGCCCGGTCCTTGAGAAGGTTAAAACGGAGTCTATTTGACGAACTATCGTTGTGGTTTTGATGCGTAGGTGAGATGAGTTCTTACTTAAGCCCGTAGCAGCCACGTAAAACTTGCAACAACAAAGTAGAGGACGTCTAACTTGTTTTTGCAGGGCATGTTGTGATGTGATATGGTCAAGGCATGATGCTGATTTTATTGTATGAGATGATCATGTTTTGTAACCGAGTTATCGGCAACTGGCAGGAGCCATATGGTTGTCGCTTTATTGTATGCAATACAATCGCGATGTAATGCTTTACTTTATTACTAAGCGGTAGTGATAGTCGTGGAAGCATAAGATTGGCGAGACGACAACGATGCTACGATGGAGATCAAGGTGTCGCGCCGGTGACGATGGTGATCATGACGGTGCTTCGGAGATGGGGATCACAAGCACAAGATGATGATGGCCATATCATATCACTTATATTGATTGCATGTGATGTTTATCCTTTTATGCATCTTATCTTGCTTTGATTGACGGTAGCATTATAAGATGATCTCTCACTAAATTATCAAGAAGTGTTCTCCCTGAGTATGCACCGTTGCCAAAGTTCGTCGTGCCCAGACACCACGTGATGATCGGGTGTGATAAGCTCTACGTCCATCTACAACGGGTGCAAGCCAGTTTTGCACACGCAGAATACTCAGGTTAAACTTGACGAGCCTAGCATATGCAGATATGGCCTCGGAACACAGAGACCGAAAGGTCGAGCGTGAATCATATAGTAGATATGATCAACATGACGATGTTCACCATTGAAAACTGCTCCATCTCACGTGATGATCGGTTATGGTTTAGTTGATTTGGATCACGTGATCACTTAGAGGATTAGAGGGATGTCTATCTAAGTGGGAGTTCCTAAGTAATTTGATTAACTGAACTTAAACTTATCATGAACTTAGTACCTGATAGTATCTTGCTTGTTATGTTGATTGTAGATAGATGGCTCGTGTTGTTGTTCCGTTGAATTTTAATGCGTTCCTTGAGAAAGCAAAGTTGAAAGATGATGGTAGCAATTACACGGACTGGGTCCGTAACCTGAGGATTATCCTCATTGCTGCACAGAAGAATTACGTCCTGGAAGCACCGCTAGGTGCCAGGCCTGCTGCTGGAGCAACACCAGATGTTATGAATGTCTGGCAGAGCAAAGCTGATGACTACTCGATAGTTCAGTGTGCCATGCTTTACGGCTTAGAATCGGGACTTCAACGACGTTTTGAACGTCATGGAGCATATGAGATATTCCAGGAGTTGAAGTTAATATTTCAAGCAAATGCCCGAATTGAGAGATATGAAGTCTCCAATAAGTTCTATAGCTGCAAGATGGAGGAGAACAGTTCTGTCAGTGAGCATATACTCAAAATGTCTGGGTATAATAATCACTTGATTCAGATGGGAGTTAATCTTCCAGATGATTGCGTCATTGACAGAATTCTCCAATCACTGCCACCAAGCTACAAGAGCTTCGTGATGAACTATAATATGCAAGGGATGAACAAGACTATTCCCGAGCTCTTCGCAATGCTGAAAGCTGCGGAGGTAGAAATCAAGAAGGAGCATCAAGTGTTGATGGTTAACAAAACCACTAGTTTCAATAAAAAGGGCAAATGGAAGAAGAAGGGGAACTTCAAGAAGAACAGCAAGCAAGTTGCTGCTCAGGAGAAGAAACCCAAGTCTGGACCTAAGCCTGAAACTGAGTGCTTCTACTGCAAGCAGACTGGTCACTGGAAGCGGAACTGCCCCAAGTATTTGGCGGATAAGAAGGATGGCAAGGTGAACAAAGGTATATGTGATATACATGTTATTGATGTGTACCTCACTAGAGCTCGCAGTAGCACCTGGGTATTTGATACTGGTTCTGTTGCTAATATTTGCAACTCGAAACAGGGACTACGGAATAAGCGGACGCTAGCAAAGGACGAGGTGACGATGCGCGTGGGAAACGGTTCCAAAGTCGATGTGATCGCGGTCGGCACGCTACCTCTACATCTACCTTCGGGATTAATATTAGACCTAAATAATTGTTATTTGGTGCCAGCGTTGAGCATGAACATTATATCTAGATCTTGTTTAATGCGAGACGGTTATTCATTTAAATCAGAGAATAATGGTTGTTCTATTTATATGAGTAATATCTTTTATGGTCATGCACCTTTGAAGAGTGGTCTATTCTTGTTGAATCTCGATAGTAGTGATACACATATTCATAATGTAGAAGCCAAAATATGCAGAGTTGATAATGATAGTGCAACTTATTTGTGGCACTGCCGTTTAGGTCATATCGGTGTAAAACGCATGAAGAAACTCCATACTGATGGGCTTCTGGAACCACTTGATTATGAATCACTTGGTACTTGCGAACCGTGCCTCATAGGCAAGATGACTAAAACATCGTTCTCCGGTACTATGGAGAGAGCAACAGATTTATTGGAAATCATACATACCGATGTATGTGGTCCGATGAATATTGAGGCTCGTGGCGGATATCGTTATTTTCTCACCTTCACAGATGATTTAAGCAGATATGGGTATATCTACTTAATGAAACATAAGCCTGAAACATTTGAAAAGTTCAAGGAGTTTCAGAGTGAAGTTGAAAATCATCGTAACAAGAAAATAAAGTTTCTATGATCTAATCGCGGAGGAGAATATTTGAGTTACGAGTTTGGTGTACATTTGAAAAACTGTGGAATAGTTTTGCAACTCACGCCACTCGGAACACCACAGCGTCATGGTGTGTCCGAACGTCGTAATCGTACTTTACTAGATATGGTGCAGTCTATGATGTCCCTTACTGATTTACCGCTATCGTTTTGGGGTTATGCTTTAGAGACGGTCGCATTCACGTTAAATAGGGCACCATCAAAATCTGTTGAGACGACGCCTTATGAACTATGGTTTGGCAAGAAACCAAAGTTGTCGTTTCTTAAAGTTTGGGGCTGTGATGCTTATGTGAAAAAGCTTCAACCTGATAAGCTCGAACCCAAAGCGGAGAAATGTGTCTTCATAGGATACCCAAAGGAAACTGTTGGGTATACCTTCTATCACAGATCTGAAGGCAAGACATTCGTTGCTAAGAATGGATCATTTCTAGAGAAGGAGTTTCTCTCGAAAGAAGTGAGTGGGAGGAAAGTAGAACTTGACGAGGTAACTGTACCTGCTCCCTTATTGGAAAATAGTACATCACAGAAAACTGTTTCTGCGACACCTATACCAATTAGTGAGGAAGCTAATGATGATGATCATGAAACTTCAGGACAAGATACTACTGAACCACGTAGATCAACCAGAGTGAGATCCGCACCAGAGTGGTATGGTAATCCAGTTCTGGAATTCATGCTACTAGATCATGATGGACCTATGAACTATGAAGAAGCGATGGTGAGCCCAGATTCCGCAAAGTGGCTTGAGGCCATGAAATCTGAGATGGGATCCATGTATGAGAACAAAGTATGGACTTTGGTTGACTTGCCCGATGATCGGCAAGCAATTGAGAATAAATGGATCTTCAAGAAAAAGACTGACGCTGACGGTAATATTACTGTCTATAAAGCTCGGCTTGTCGCAAAAGGTTTTCGACAAGTTCAAGGGGTTGACTACGATGAGACCTTCTCACCCGTAGCGATGCTTAAGTCCGTCAGAATCATGTTAGCAATCACCGCATTTTATGATTATGAAATATGGCAAATGGATGTCAAAACTGCGTTCCTGAATGGATTTCTGGAAGAAGAGTTGTATATGATGCAACCAGAAGGTTTTGTCGATCTGAAGGGAGCTAACAAAGTGTGCAAACTCCAGCGATCCATTTATGGACTGGTGCAAGCATCTCGGAGTTGGAATAAACGCTTTGATAGTGTGATCAAAGCATTTGGCTTTATACAGACTTTTGGAGAAGCCTGTATTTACAAGAAAGTGAGTGGGAGCTCTGTAGCATTTCTGATATTATATGTGGATGACATATTGCTGATTGGAAATGATATAGAATTTCTGGATAGCATAAAGGGATACTTGAATAAAAGTTTTTCGATGAAAGACCTCGGGGAAGCTGCTTACATATTAGGCATAAAGATCTATAGAGATAGATCAAGACGCTTAATTGGACTTTCACAAAGCACATACCTTGACAAGATTTTGAAGAAGTTCAAAATGGATCAAGCAAAGAAAGGGTTCTTGCCTGTGTTACAAGGTGTGAAGTTGAGTCAGACTCAATGCCCGACCACTGCAGAAGATAGAGAGAAAATGAAAGATGTTCCCTATGCTTCAGCCATAGGCCCAGACCTGATGTGTGCCTTGCTATAAGTTTAGCAGGGAGGTACCAAAGTAATCCAGGAGTGGATCACTGGACAGCGGTCAAGAACATCCTGAAATACCTGAAAAGGACTAGGGATATGTTTCTCGTATATGGAGGTGACAAAGAGCTCACCGTAAGAGGTTACGTTGATGCAAGCTTTGACACTGATCCGGACGATTCTAAATCGCAAACCGGATACGTGTTTACTTTAAACGGTGGAGCTGTCAGTTGGTGCAGTTCTAAACAAAGCGTCGTAGTGGGATCTACATGTGAAGCGGAGTACATAGCTGCTTCGGAAGCAGCGAACGAAGGAGTCTGGATGAAGGAGTTCATATCCGATCTAGGTGTCATACCTAGTGCATCGGGTCCAATGAAAATCTTCTGTGACAATACTGGTGCAATTGCCTTGGCAAAGGAATCCAGATTTCACAAAAGAACCAAACACATCAAGAGACGCTTCAACTCCATCCGGGATTTAGTCCAGGTGGGAGACATAGAGATTTGCAAGATACATATGGATCTGAATGTTGCAGACCCGTTGACTAAGCCTCTTCCACGAGCAAAACATGATCAGCACCAAGGCTCCATGGGTGTTAGAATCATTACTGTGTAATCTAGATTATTGACTCTAGTGCAAGTGGGAGACTGAAGGAAATATGCCCTAGAGGCAATAATAAAGTTATTATTTATTTCCTTATATCATGATAAATGTTTATTATTCATGCTAGAATTGTATTAACCGGAAACATAATACATGTGTGAATACATAGACCAACAGAGTGTCACTAGTATGCCTCTACTTGACTAGCTCGTTAATCAAAGATGGTTATGTTTCCTAACCATGAACAAAGAGTTGTTATTTGATTAACGAGGTCACATCATTAGTTGAATGATCTGATTAACATGACCCATTCCATTAGCTTAGCACCCGATTGTTTAGTATGTTGCTATTGCTTTCTTCATGACTTATACATGTTCCTATAACTATGAGATTATGCAACTCCCGTTTACCGGAGGAATACTTTGGGTACTACCAAACATCACAACGTAACTGGGTGATTATAAAGGAGTACTACAGGTGTCTCCAATGGTAGATGTTGGGTTGGCGTATTTCGAGATTAGGGTTTGTCACTCCGAGTGTCGGAGAGGTATCTCTGGGCCCTCTCGGTAATGCACATCACATAAGCCTTGCAAGCACTGCAACTAATATGTTAGTTGTGAGATGATGTATTACGGAACGAGTAAAGAGACTTGCCGGTAACGAGATTGAACTAGGTATTGGATACCGACGATCGAATCTCGGGCAAGTAACATACCGATGACAAAGGGAACAACGTATGTTGTTATGCGGTCTGACCGATAAAGATCTTCGTAGAATATGTAGGAGCCAATATGGGCATCCAGGTCCCGCTATTGGTTATTGACCGGAGACGTGTCTTGGTCATGTCTACATTGTTCTCGAACCGTAGGGTCCGCACGCTTAACGTTACGATGACAGTTATTATGAGTTTATGCATTTTGATGTACCGAAGGTTGTTCGGAGTCCCGGATGTGATCACGGACATGACGAGGAGTCTCGAAATGGTCGAGACGTAAAGATTGATATATTGGAAGCCTATGTTTGGACACCGGAAGTGTTCCGGGTGAAATCAGGATTTTACCGGAATACCGGGAGGGTTACCGGAACCCCCCGGGAGGCAAATGGGCCTATTGGGCCTTAGTGGAAAAGTGAAAGGGGCTGCCCACAAGGGCTGCGCGCCTTCCCCCCTTCCCTAGTCCTATTAGGACTAGGAGAAGGGGCCGGCCCCCCTCTTTCTCTCTTCTCTTTGGAGAGTCCTATTAGGAATAGGATTGGGGGGGAGTCCTACTCCCGGTAGGAGTAGGACTCCTCCTGCGCCTCTCTCCCTAGCCGGCCGAACCCCTCCCCCTGCTCCTTTATATACGGGGGCAGGGGCACCCCATAGAGACACAAGTTGATCATTGTTGATCGTTCCTTAGCCGTGTGCGGTGCCCCCTGCCACCAAATTCCACCTCGGTCATATCGTTGTAGAGCTTAGGCGAAGCCCTGCGTCGGTAGTACATCAAGATCGTCACCACGCCGTTGTGCTGACGGAACTCTTCCTCGACGCTTTGCTGGATCGGAGCCTGAGGATCGTCATCGAGCTGAACGTGTGCTAAGAACTCGGAGGTGCCGGAGTAACGGTGCTTGGATCGGTTGGATTGGGAAGAAGACGTACGACTACTTCCTCTATGTTGTGTGATCGCTTCCGCAGTCGGTCTGCGTTGGTACGTAGACAACACTCTCCCCCTTGTTGCTATGCATCACCATGATCTTGCGTGTGCGTAGGAAAATTTTCGAAATTACTACGTTACCCAACAGCCGCTTCATCCCACAATACCGCTGAAGCAAAATAAGACTAGTAGCGGTAAGAAAGTTGACAACATCTACGCCCACAACAAATTGTGTTCTACTCGTGCAAAGAGAACTACGCATAGACCTAGCTCATGATGCCACTGTTTGGGGAACGTTGCAGAAAAAAAATCCTACGGTTTCACCAAGATCCATCTATGAGTTCATCTAGCAACGAGTGATCGGATGCATCTACATACCTTGTAGATCGCAAGCGGAAGCGTTCAAAGAACGGGGATGAGGGGGTCGTACTCGACGTGATCCAAATCACCGGAGATCCTGGCGCCGAACGGACGGCACCTCCGTGTTCAACACACGTACGGTCAGCGTGACGTCTCCTCCTTCTTGATCCAGCAATGGGGAAGGAGAGGTTGATGAAGATCCAGCAGCACGACGGCGTGGTGGTGGATGCAGGGGTCACCACAGCAGGGCTTCGCCGTTCTACTGCGAGAGGGAGAGGTGTAGCAGGGGAGAGGGAGGCGCCAAGACTCAAGGGTGCGGCTGCCCCTCCCTCCCCTCCCTTTATATAGGCCCCCTAGGGGGGGCGCCGGCCCTGGAGATCCCATCTCCCAAGGGGGGCGGCGGCCAGGGGGTGGAGTACCCCCCAAGGCAAGTGGGGCGCCCCTCCCCCCCACCCTAGGGTTTCAACCCTAGGCGCAAGGGGGTGGGCCAAGGGGGCGCACCAGCCCACTATGGGCTGGTTCCCCCTCCCACTTCAGCCCATGGGGCCCTCCGGGATGGGTGGCCCCACCCGGTGGATCCCCGGGACCCTTCCGGTGGTCCCGGTACAATACTGGTGACCCCCGAAACTCTCCCGATGGCCGAAACTGCACTTCCTATATATATAATTCTTCACCTCCGGACCATTCCGGAACTCCTCGTGACGTACGGGATCTCATCCGGGACTCCGAACAACTTTCGGGTTACTGCATATTCATATCCCTACAACCCTAGCGTCACCGAACCTTAAGTGTGTAGACCCTACGGGTTCGGGAGACATGTAGACATGACCGAGATGGCTCTCCGGTCAATAACCAACAGCGGGATCTGGATACCCATGTTGGCTCCCACATGCTCCTCGATGATCTCATCGGATGAACCACGATGTCGAGGATTCAAGCAACCCCGTATACAATTCCCTTTGTCCATACGGAGTGAAAAATCCCAGTCTTGATCCATGTCAACCCAACAGACACTTTCGGAGATACCCGTAGTATACCTTTATGGTCACCTAGTTACATTGTGACGTTTGGTACACCCAAAGCACTCCTACGGTATCCAGGAGTTACACTATCTCATGGTCTAAGGAAAAGATACTTGACATTGGAAAAACTCTAGCAAACGAACTATACGATCTTGTGCTATGTTTAGGATTGGGTCTTGTCCATCACATCATTCTCCCAATGATGTGATCTCGTTATCAATGACATCCAATGTCCATAGTCAGGAAACCATGACTATCTGTTGATCAACGAGCTAGTCAACTAGAGGCTTACTAGGGACATGTTGGTGTCTATTTATTCACACATGTATTACGATTTTCGGATAACACAATTTTAGCATGAATAAAAGACAATTATCATGAACAAGGAAATATAATAATAATGCTTTTATTATTGCCTCTAGGGCATATTTCCATCACATACCTCGTTCAATCTCGTTACTGGCAAGTCTCTTTACTCGTTCCGTAACGCTTGATCCCGTGGCTAACTCCTTAGTTACATTGAGATCATTATGATGATGCATTAACGAGTGGGCCCAGAGATACATCTGCGTCATACGGAGTGACAGGTCCCAGTCTCGATTCGTGCCAACCCAACAGACACTTTCAGAGATACATGTAGTTCACCTTTATAGCCACCCAGTTACGTTGTGACGTTTGGTCCACCCAAAGCATTCCTACGGCATCCGGGAGTTGCACAATCTCATGGTCTAAGGAAATGATACTTGACATTAGAAAAGCTTTAGCAAACGAACTACACGATCTTGTGCTACGCTTAGGATTGGGTCTTGTCCATCACATCATTCTCCTAATGATGTGATCCCGTTATCAATGACATCCAATGTCCATGCATGGTCAGGAAACCGTAAGCATCTATTGATCAACGTGCTAGTCAACTAGAGGCTTACTAGGGACATGTTGTGGTCTATGTATTCACACATGTATTACGGTTTCCGGTCAATACAATTATAGCATGAACAATAGACAATTATCATGAACAAGGAAATATAATAATAACCATTTTATTATTGCCTCTAGGGCATATTTCCAACACCAACGTTTATCCATATCCCCGAGAACTAAGAGGTCTACTCACACATGGAGACGACAAACATCATAAGATTAGCGGTGGTAAATATGGATGGAACAAACGGGTAACAAATGTAGGGATCCCCAAGGGGTTCGGTATTACAACGAGATGGAAATGGATGGCGGTGAAGATGATTGATGGCGATGTCCTCTTGCACGAGGTGGTGGTGATGGAGATCTACTCCTTGCCAACTCGCCGTCATGATGCCTTCTGGAGATTAGGGTTCTCTGTTCTAGATGATTTTCTGGTGTCTATGGGCATGTGATCCCAAATCCGTTTCCACGGGGCTGATGTTGTCGACCAAGAGGTGGTGACAATGCATGGTACGACCAATGGTACGAGTGCTTGCGGTCGTACCATGTGCCGTCGGGAGCTCTATTCACTCCTCGTAGCCCCCCTCTTCTCCCATATGCTTTTATTTTTTTTATGGTGATAATTTATCACATTAATCGACATGATTTCATCACCCTTCTTTTTGACTGAAAGACTGTAAGGGAACCCCATACCCCATACAGTATAGTTGGTGCAACAAACCCAAATTGCAAGTACCATGCCTTGAACCTGGGTGGGTGGGAAGGCATCAACCCCTTCCCACCACTAGGCTATGCCTTAGTCTGCGATTTCATCACCCTTTCTTGGCCTTCTTTCCTTAAACCTCCAAACACATCTGAAAACAAGATCATGGAGAATATAGACCAAAAAAGTGTGTGAAGGCGATAAATCCCAACAAAGCCTAACGTGTAGGAACAAAATGAAGGGTAAAAACAAAACATAAATTGGACTGAGCAACAACCATTGTTTTGGTGCCAATAATACTACTAATGGGAATGAATCAATCAATACAGGATCGAAGGGTGAAGCAACAACCCTAGTTGTGGATGGTGCCGCGACTGAAGACAAGGAGAACTCTGCGTTAGCGGCTGCTCCCCTAGCAGCAACCAAGGGCGACAAGACCACTAGAGCAGGACACTCAGCGATGACTTTTCGAGTAGCAGCCAAGTAGACCATAAGTATCATACCAGCTGAAGATGTCAAGACCCTTCGAATTGACTCTTCGAGTAGCAGTCAAATAATTGTCCTTCTTTTTTGTCTGACAAGACTATTGCAAATATGAAGATGTCTGGAAACAACTTTATGTATCAACACATGTCTGATAAATTGGTGGACCCTGGGTGACTTTATGTACATGACTATGATTTATTTATAGCAAACATTTTTGCTTCTGTAACTAAATATAGTTCTTGACATATGATCTTAAATAGTTCAATTTCTATTATATTAGCAACTAGCGTAATACAACGAAATATTAAGATTTAATTCATATGATCGGTAGTACAAAATGCATTTTTTCTAAATTTGAAGCATATATTGCAATTGAGCGTGACAAAGTTATTTCCTTTTTGAGACATTGCATCTTATATTTTTGTTTAACCAAAGTTTTGTAACTTAAGAGTAAAAAGCACAAGCTACCACATATTAGTTTAGACCACTTAGACAAATTCCAAATATATATATATATATATATATATATATATATATATATATATATATATAGACTTTAACGTCTATTATACTTTCCCTAAATATCACAGGAGCGAGCTATATAGTTGTGTGAGGTTTCTAAAATGTATGTATATTTCATCTGGTTGCAAATTAAAAATAATTTTATATATATAGGTAAATTGTACATCTTAGGAAATTCTAGAATATGAATAAATTGTGCGTGATTGGTTTTCTATGGCCCAATATGTCTATTTCATCTGGTCATAAATTAAAAAATTTATAAATATGAATATACCTTTGGTTTTTCATGGAGCCTTTTTATTTCCCACTTATTGGTTTTTCTATGGCCCAATATATCTTCTCTATTACTTCACTTGGACAATAAGCTGGAATCTAGAAAATTTTTGCACTTACTCTTGAATTAGCATCATTCATCTCAGCCAAACATCATATGTGTCTAGTTTTTTCTTCTGCAAAAATGCTTTCTTGGTATCAAGTGTGTCACAACAACATAGTCGAAAGAGGTTTGAGTTGAGTGAAGCATGTTTTGGAGACATTTGTGTCCCTTTCTTCTCACATTTAATTGTGTGCATTGAGCATTTCATTAGTGCAAAATTTGTATTTTTACACGGAGGATATTTTATGTAAATTTGTAAACAGACATGATAATACAGACCATGATGAACATTAAGTTTTGCACATCTTTCATAAAATAGGAATCTTACATTTTGCATAGTTTTGTAAGCAGAAGAGGCACATATCTCTGGCAACAACCAAATATCACCAACTTATAGCAATGGCGATAGATAGTTGATCCCTATCTCATCCATGTTATGACCATTTGCCTCTAATGTTGATGTATGTGATGCACTTGCAGGAAGAAATACTTTTCTTGTATCATTTCGAAATTGTTGGTACATAGTCCGGTCCATGTCACATGGAAAATATGTTTTCCATCATTGAAGAAAAAAAAACATATTTAATGTCATAGTAGCAACAATCATATTATGTGTTTCAGTTGAGTAATTGGCATATTAAGAAGAATGTGCCAGTTCATCTTCAACACTCTGAAGGCTCTCTATGCAACTGCGCTTGGATGAGTAGATCATGTTGAACTTCTCCCTAGGTGCATTCCGCTGGACATTTATATGAAAGTTAGGGACATGGTACCTTTCTCCTTTCCAGGGTGCAAGATACCCCTTCCTATTAGGATAGCTAGCATCTACAATGTAGAACTTATCCCCTTTCTATTAGGATATCCAACATCTATAATTTAGTACTTGTCCAAAACAACAAAAGGAACAATCATCTAAGTTGTTGAATGTATGACATGAGTTATAAACAAAAAATGTTCACCCTTTGGATGATGGGGGAGGTGGCCTTGTCCAATGCATTGCATCAAATAGCGCACTTGTGTCATGCATAGAACCACGTTGTCCAAGTGAGGCATATTTAATATGCATATGAAAGTCACATATTGCCATCACCTTATGAGTGACGACGCTTGTTCTTCCTATGCACCTGACTTGATTGTCTTTGAATACAATTCCTATTTTGAGTCCCATTTATTGCACCAATGTAGTCGTTTGCCAGTGAGAACCCTTGGATGCACGGTTTGAGAATTTGGGTTCTTCTGCTTGAGAAAGTTTATGACATCTGTACCACACAAAGTAGTACCTTGTGTATATTTTGTGGTTATAGTATCTGTTGCATGTTTGAAACGGTTCTGGGGTTTTCTATTTGATTCACAACCCCCAAACTTTACAAGAACATATCAAGAGGCCATTATATAGTTTCTTACAAATGGAGAATGGTCAAGGACATAATCTTTCACCAACAAGCCATTAAGATCAAGGAAAATGCTTGTTAATAAAGTGTTGTCATATAGCAAAGTTAATGAAGTGTTGTCATATAAATTGGGCAAAGCCAATGTTGTCATATAGAAAAAACAATAACGTGTTGTCATACATACCTATATTAAAGTGCGTTAGTTTTGAGTTTCCTCCATTGTTTTGTTTTTTACTACCTATATTTGGAAATATTATGTGGGATTGAGTCGCAGCTGTGGTACATCGGTTTAGACCAGAAATATCTTGGTATGGGTCCCACCACTCACTGCTTATATCGGTCGCTTGCGACTTCGCTTCGCGAGGCATCCTTAACAGCTTTCTCCTTCCTGAAAAATCCATCCTCATCTCCCATATCCTTCTCGTTAACAACAGCTAGGTGACGATGCAGTAGCACAATGCCTTCTCCTTTGCATCTCTCCCCTGATCTCTTCCAATCCCCATGATTCTCCCCCTTCAATGCCTCTTTCCACTTGCTTCTTGCACAAGTCACGATGATGGGGGAGAAGCATGGGCCGGCCGTCGATGACCACCGTAGGAGCCGCGACCGACATGGGACTTCCCCCGTGGCAGAGACCTGCAACAAGTGGAGGGTTGTCGTCTGCCACTCAAAAACCTCGCGAGAGAATACTTAGCTCATGTGAGACACCACCCCAAGTACTCTTGATCCCCTCTGCTATTCCAATATTGATACTCTTCTCTCTCCCAATACCATCCCGTCGGCGCCCAAGTCTCTCCGTCCGGACTGGGAGATGGCCCAATCGTGACATTCACGGTGACCTGTTAGGTGACAAAGATGAGGAGGAGGGTGAGCCCATCGAAGTCAGCGATGAGGACGCCAAGCAGCCGCCACTGTAGCAGTAGCAGCACCACCACCACCGTAGTCCTGGACCACGTGGACGGCGAGGAGGGATAAGCTGAGTGTAAGGTGCTGGCCATTTCTCTGTCTGGTTCTCTAATTGGAAGTTACTTTCTCGGGACCTGATACTACGTGTTATCAAGCAAGTTTGTAGATGGGGAGGAATTAGATGTGAGTATTACGGAGGGTGAAGGGAAAATTATGTTTCACAACAGTTGGGCACTAAGGGCGTGTACGGATCCCCTCTAGCTTCTTAAAACTTCACATATCGAGCTTCTCCTCCTCGCTTCTAACTCCATGTAGCTATCTTAGAACTGTTCGGCTCCATCTGGACCTTCTCTCAATGTTGCAGCCTTGCGAGGCAACATGCCTGTTAGGCGCCCCTTTGGGCTAGCTGGAGGCAGCCCAACTCAGCGAACGAAAGAGAGAGGAGAGTGTAAATGATTCGGTCGAGTGATTTGTTTTTGTACGTGGAGGAGCTCAGCCGAAACGTTTTCTTAGGCAGTGACATATTAGTTGTAAATAGGTGGAACTCCATATTCCTGTTTTCACTGAGCTCAGTTTTCCTAGCTTCTCCAAATTGCACCACGGCCCGAGACAGCTCCGAAAATACAACTTCGAGGAGCTAATGCGTTTAGCAGGATTTCGAGTTTGGAGTTTGTGAAACCGAGAGTTGGAGAGTTTCAGAACAGGTAGTAAATATGTATTGCCCCATTTCATTGAGTTGCACGTCACCATCTATTAGAAGTGAAGTTTAATTTATTCAAATTCAACTATGTTTTTTTTTCGAATCTGTCAAATTCAACTATGTGATCCACAACTAGCAGCCAATTCCATGTTTAGTTGTAGTGCTTATATCTGATTATTATGTTTCCTTTTGTGGGTGCAAAAATAGTATTATATCCCTACCGATATATCCCTACCAAAGGCAAAGTTCTTTGCTTGGTTGGCTATCCAAGATAGACTCTAGACAGCCGACAGGCTTGCCAAGCGGGGATGGCCAAATTGTGGACTTTGCCCTCTTTACAAAAGGGAGTAAGAGAGTGGGCCACATCTCTTCTTCAAGTGCCGCTATTCCATACGGCTTTGGAAGATGGTCACTGACAAATTCCATCTAGAATAGTTGGACACCTCCTTGTGGCATCTGGATGGTTCCGTCAAGAATTGGTGGACAAATCGAACCGGCGCAGGAGTCCCCAACAGAAAAGCGATGGCTTTGCTGACCATGCTCGTGTCATGGACCATATGGAATGAAAGAAATGCTCGGGTCTTTCGGCATAAGAGCGCACCACCGCATGTCTTGCTCACTAAGATCACTAACGAGGCAAATCTTTGGGTCACCGCCGGAGCAAAGAAACTAGGGTCTATTATTGTGTGTGAGTAATCTTTCATGCCGTGTAAGAGTGACTGTTGTAACAAACTCTCCTCTCTGTTTAATTAATATATGAGGCAAACCTTTTGCCTTGGTTTCGAAAAAAAAAGAGATGAATAACATATACTTTTTCTTTTATAGTTTTGTTGAAGTCAAAATGCCGATAACGTGTGAAAGTACTCCAGGGAGTAGAAGTAGATTACAAATGAACCGTGTTCTCATTGGTTGAAGATTGTTGTACATACTAGCTTATTTTGTTCACTCGGACGCGTCCGCGTTCACCACGGGTCTCTCCCAAAGCTGGAGCGATGTGATGAGCTCCCTGTACAAAGCTGACGAAGACACGGAGTAGTGAGCTCGAACAGTTTTGTCATCCCTTTCTGCGTCCCGTCTGTTGTGGGTGTGTACGATTTTGCGAAGTCGACACGACGGTCCTTTCCCTCAGTACTGTAGAACTGTATGAACCCTGCTTCGTTTCCATTGAGCAAGGGGATCGGTGTTTGAACGTTATGTAAAGGAATGGTTACCCATCCGTCAAGCAAGCGCCTGTAGCTCAGTGGATAGAGCGTCCGTTTCCTAAGCGGAAGGCCGTAGGTTCGACCCCTACCTGGCGCGTTTCCCTTTTGCATTTTTTGAATGTCTGACTCCACTGGATGAGAAACAACTTCAGTCAATGTGGAGGCCACGTTTTGTGTTTTTCTCATCAAGTTTTTACGCTCTTATTAATAAAGCCGACATTCACCGGCAGAGAAAATAACTGATGATAGTGTTCACCATCTGATGACAGTGTTCATCACTTGAAGGCAAGCTAGTGTGCGTGTTTTTCTCATCAAGTTTTGGTACGCTCCTAATAAAACTGAGGTTACCGACAGAAAAGATTTGATGACAACGTTCATCGGCTGAACCTCGTCGGGCTGAGTGGCTGACACGCGGTAGTACTGAGAGTTTGTCAAAGGATCGTCGTCACTGAGAGACTGTCCTAAGCAAGCCGATGTGTGTGTTTTTCTCATCAAGTTTTCTCATATCTTCAGGCTGAGTGGCTAACACACAGTAGTACTGCGAGTTTAGCAAAACATCGTCGTAACTGAGAGACTCTCCTAAGCGAGACGGTTTACGTGTTTTTCTCATCAAGTTTTCGTACGCTCTTAATAGAGCCGACGTTCACCGGCAGAAAAAAAAAATCTGATGTGTTCATCGGGTGAAACTCGTCAGGCTGAGTGGCTGACACGTGGTATTACCGAGAGTTTATCAAAGCATCATCATTGAGAGACTGTCCTAAACGAGCCGGTGTGGGTGTTTGTCGAACAGATAGCCTGATCTCATTCATAAGCGTGTTCATCAGTTGAAGCTCCTGATGATGACAGACATAACGGTTTTGCTAATAGTAGTAGCGCTATATACCGCGGTGTAACGCGAGAGGATTATTTTGCGAGAAGATTACTACTGGTAGCAAAGCATCGTCGAGACACGATTGTGGTACTACATCTGGTTCCAGAGCGGCGGCGATCGGTCGGTTCAGTTGGCATCAGCGCGCGCTTGCCCGGGTTTGGCTGCTCCGTTGGCGTCGTATTGGCGGAAGCCGTGCGCCAGGGCGGCGCGCCACGCCTTGTCGACGCCGGTGACCGCGTCGCCGCACTCGTGCCCGGGCCACTTCTCCAGCGCGTGCACGATCCCCGCCGCGCGCCACGCGCTCATCACCCGCCTCGGCAGCCAGTTCTGCGCACACGAACAAGAACAGCCACGCGACATCAGCACGGTGCGTGCACAGTGCACGCACGGTGGCAAGCAGCCACGGACACAAATGATGGATCTATCTATGGTTGTTACCTCGCAGGCGTGGAGGTTCTCGTACGACTCCGGCGCCACGAGCGCGGGGGTGCTGTGGTACACGCAGTCGGCGCGGGCGTCGCCGCCGGCGGTGACCGGGAACTGGGAGTAGGGCACGAAGTGGGTGCCCGGCGTCGCCTTCTCCTGCTCCCGCGCCGTCAGCCCGTCGCCAACCAGCCACACCTGCAACCCGTTTCACGTCTGAGTCGCGGCGTCCATGTCCAAAAACAGCAGTAATTTTACTGCAGTCGCAAGATCTGCAGCTCGTGTACCTTGCTGCTGTAGCTGCATGACAGGGCCAGGCGGCCCCGGAGCTCCGGGCTGATCTGCTGCCCCAGCGCCTCGTGCAGATCCGCGTCCACCACCCGAACCTGTTCGACACGATCATGAACCAATCAATCAATCAATCATCCAAATGCAACATTGAACGGATCCAGATTATTGCTGTCAGTTTGCACTTCTCTTCTTCTGACGGAGAGCAACAGTGTTTGCAGTGTACCTGGATGTCGCGTTCGCAGAGGGCCTGGGCCAGCACGAACACGACCTTGCACTCCTTCCCCAGGAGGAGCACGTCCCTGGCGCCGCGAGGGACCATGTGGAGCACGGCGGCGACGGCGAGGCTCGTCCCGTCGACGATCTTGGTCTTCAGGCCAGGCTTCCTGATCACGTACAGCTCCCCGTTCCGGTTCAGCTGGTACCCCTGCACGCATCAAACAACAAAGCCCATCCATGTCAGCACCTTACTCGGTCAATCAGTGCCACCATGGCCTGAAAACCGACAATCTCATTCATACTGGAGCGCCAATGTTTCTTTTCAGAGAGTAGTAGTACGAGTACTCCTATGTGCGTGATGAAGATCTGAAAGTACTGCGTGCATGTATTCATGGCGCTGCTGCGCCTCGCACCTACTGTCTGCATCCCGCATTGAATCTACTAGCGCAGTGCTACTTGTAATAAGTAAATAAATTCATCAATGGCGCCAACGAAATGAATGCGGTTGCAGCGCGCATTGAAGGGGGGGTTCATGCGCTCGCACGGTAGCTTGCCTGATTCAGCAGCCCCAGCGTGAGCACCGCGGCGCCGCTGGCCTCGGCGTCCGCCACCGCCCGCTCCACCACCCGGCTCACCGCGTGCCCATCCTTCTTCGACGTGTACTGCACAAATAAATTAGTAGTGTTTCAAGCGAGGAATCGGAAAAATTAAGGAATGAATGGCGGCCATGGTCATGGTCATGGTGGATGTTTGTTGTTGTTGTTGCCTGTACCTCGGAGGTGTATCTCGGGACGACCCATGTCTCGGTGCTGAGCTTGCCCATCCTGTTGGCCTCGCACCGGAACGCCGTCCGGCCCAGCAGCGAGGCCAGCGCGGCGAGCGGCCGCTCCACCACCGCCAGCGCCCAGGCCGCCGCCGACGACGACGAGCGGAGCGGCGCGGAGGCGAGTGAGGCGAAGCCGAGGCGGAGGTGGAGGAGGGAGCCCGGCGTGGTGAGGTGGGTGAGGTGGACGACGTCGGGAGCCTCCTCCCGGCCGTGCAGCGTGCGCTCGTACAGGTCGTCGCTCGACTTGTCCATGGTGCCGTACACGTAGTCGTAGAAGGGCACGAACAGCGAGTAGTTGGTCCTGAACTGCGTGTGGTGCAGCGAGTGGAACCTGCTCGACCCAAATCCACCATGAAAATCGGCGAAAACTCCATGGAAACTAACAAGCTCGTGCATGCATGGTCATGGAGGATTGGAGGGTGACTTACGATGGCGTGTACATGAGGTATTTGAGCGGCGGGAAGAGGTCGAAGAGGAGCTTGGGGACGAGCTCGAAGTTGCAGTGGCCGAGGTAGTTCATGAAGTCGATGTAGACGAGGTAGCCGTTGGCCACGGCGACGGAGGCCATGCCGGTGGCCATCGTGGAGAGGAGCGGGATGGCGAAGAGGCCGAAGTAGACGGCCTCCTCCGCGAACGGGTGGATCACGGAGGTGACGGGCTCGGTCACGATGGACGCGTGGTGGTGCGAGTGGTACCGGGAGTAGAGGTAGTGGTGGTGCAGCGCCCGGTGGAACCAGTAGTAGAGGAACTCCACGGGGCCGAGGTGGAGGAGCACGGTGAGCACCATCCCCTTGGGGTTCCACCACGGCAGGCCCTGCGTCATCGGCGCCACCGAGTTCACCACGTAGAAGAGCAGCGCCGTCAGGATGATCTGGTCGTCCCTGCAGTTAACCAAAGGAATGCATCCTCTGCTTCGTCAGCGCCTCCGGCCATGCCGCCATTGCCGTGGGGATGCATGCGTGAAGAGAAGATTAGTTACGGACCAGTTGCGCTCGCGGTCGACCTGCTCGAAGTCGAGGCTCTTGCTGACGATGCGGTGCTTGGAGCGGGCGGTCTGGTGGCGGGACACGGAGATCCACAGCTGCGTGTAGAGCAGCCGGAAGAGCAGCGTGGGGAGCACGAAGAAGCTGAGCAGGTCCCCCTCCTCGCCCCTCGCCGTCGCCGCCGTGAACCGGTACGTGCTGTACGCCGCCCACGGCGCCACCAGCGCGTACTGCTCCACGCACCCAAAAAAGCAGAGCTGGCGGTCACCACGAGCTCTGGCAAAAGTCCATGGATGCATGCATGAATGGACAAAGATATGCATGGCGTACCTTGTAGTTTCCCATGTCGTGCCATGGCCACCGGGTGAGAGGGCCGGGCTTGGACGCCATGGTTCGCTCCTCGGAGACCCTCGCCGGAGCTCGGCTTCGAAACCGAGCTGCTCTGTTGCGCGGCTGTGGGAGTGAGATGCTCGTCCCGATGGGGGTGGAGGATGGCAATGGCGGAGGGGCACCGGCTTGCATTTATACTGCTCAAACAACCGGGCAGTGGGGGAGTGGGGTCAAGTGCAGGTCGGGGCCGATCTTGATCGCCAACGGAAAGGCTTATCGGTTCCCTATGAGGGAAACTCGGGGCATTAGTGGGAGGTTAGTGGAAATCGACCCCATAAATTTAAATTTCCATCCGTAGGTTCGTTATACGTAGGTTTAGCATTTCTGGTCCCTTGTACGTGATGTGATCTCGGTCCCTGCCCTAGCCCGCCGATCGTGCTGCCGACCTCCGTAGAGTGTGGTACACGGAGTGAAGTTTCGTGTCTACTGAACTGCGTTGGACGCAAAAGGTGCAACGACACGATTCAAAATGCAAAAATAAGATAGGAACAGGCTGAAAACCCTAGAAAAAAAGGGGGACAAACTTTTTGTGAGTGACCTTACAATTACAACTTTCCAACCAATGGTGAGCGCTCGACTTTCTTCATAGCTCGCGTTCTTCCTCCCGCCGCTCGTCGACACTGTTCAGCGACGAATCTACCATGTGCGCATCTTCGCCCCCCTCTTCCCAAGCTGCCACCTCCATCGTCTGCCGTCATCGCCGTCGGTCATCCCTCTAAACCCATCGTCTTCTCTGGCTCCATTGACCGCCCCCTCCCTCCCGACCGCACCGCAGTTGCACCAATACAAGCCAGCCTCATCTCCTGCTCCATCGGTGACACCGCAACCGTGCCGTGCACGTTTCAGGTCGCTCCCGGCTCAGCGTCGCCGTGACACTGCGGTCAGCCGCATCACGCCCGCCCCCCCCTCTTCGGATTGCGCTCTTTGAAAATCGACTGACACGAGTTGCAAATTAATTCAGGCAGTTTACCAATAGAAAACAAGGTAAAATAATAATTTGAAAAAGACTAGAAAACAAACCACGAGGGAGAAGTCACGACAAAAATGCCGTCCGCATGCACGACGCGCATGAGGATGAGGAAGTTGCATCACCATACGGCCCAGCAAAGCTAGATTGCGTGACCTCGCCGAGTACGTACGCAGGCAAGCCAGACAGTTGCACACGCATGACTGTAATTTGTACCATTCCCTTTTTTTTTCTTCTTCCAATTATTAAACGTGATCAGGCCCGGAAGCACACATGTATTCTACCGGGATTCACTTATCTGTGCAAAGAAAAATTGTGTGTGTGTGTGCGCGTGGTTTGATTCCATAAGGGAAAAAAGTGAATTCAATACCGAGCCAAGTGTTATGTACTCGCTCGGTAAAGAAATATAAAAACATTACACTCTTATATCTCAGTCTCAGTCAAGTGACACCATACTAAAAAATATTTTTTTTGCACAAACCTTATCGAAAATCTAATGAATATAGCATTGACTAAGGCTACATTAAGTCCCAGTTGACTGAGATTTTGCAATCTTGAGTAAAAGACAATCGATATCATCGAGAATGCCATTGCAAAAAAAAGAAAAAGAAAAGGTATCATCGAGAATGCCCGGCTGGCCTACTGCCTGATTAGCCACGGTGGATTACAATACGTGTCTCCGTTGTACGTCCCACTCGCCTAATTCCATCATGATTACGATCTTGTTGCTATCCTTTAAGATGATCGGTCGAAAAATCCGTCACACCCAATTATGGATCACTGATGTGGACACAGCCAACTCGTATGCCGAATCAGGTAAACCGCATATGCCGTAAAAGTAAGGTGAAATTCACTTTACTGTCAAGGACAAAAACATTATGATGTCTTAGCTTTCTTTTGGTACTGATGACTTGTGCAAGCCACGCGTTAAGAGCATCAACAACCAGACCTCTCAAACCCGTCTCAAACGTCTGGATAGACCGTCCGGTCATTGACCGGTCACGAAATTTAGACCCATACGGGTCCCTCAAACGGCCTTAAACGTCTGGACTGACCGGCACCCTTCATATCCAGGATATGGGGCGCCCGGGCACGTCCGCCACATCGGAACCAACCCATGCTGGCTTATCTGACCTCACTTATATTCGTTGCCATCCTCTCGGCGGAGCAAACCCTAGCCACTTCACTCCACTCACCTCCGCCACCCAAGCTCATCTCCGGCGGTTTGCGGCCTTCTCTGCCATGGCAGGCAGCAGATCGAACTCCGACCAGTCCGGATCCGTCGACTGGGGTGTCGTCTCGTGTGGGTTGGAGGAGGCAATGACAGTCCGCATTGCACTCCACCGCTCCCGGGAGGACAGCGCCCGACCACAGACGGATCCGTCCGCCGCGATGCCATAGCGTCGGCTCATTGGGCGCCCGGGTCCTCTGATGCTAGATCCTCGCGGGACTGGCCGGAACACCTCTCCTTGCCCATCACCGGTCGGGCATAGTATGAGTCCCACCAGGAACGGGAGGCCCGGCGTGGGAAGGAGAGGATAAGGGCCGCCGAGGCGCCTATTGCGGTGGAAATGGCGACGGCGCAGGCGGCCGCAGAGGAGAAAGCCATCCGTGCCCGCATTGTGAAGAAACGATAACGGAGGAACACGTGCGCCCTCGGCCGTGAGCAGAACCGGGCGATCCGTGCCATGGCCGGACTGCCACCGAAGGAGGACAGTGATGGCGAGGACAGCTCCGACGACGAGCAGATCCGGCTCGATCCGTACTGTGTCTTCGACTGATACTTCCGCGAGAAGGACGACATGGGTGCCAGGAAGGGCAAGAGCAGCCGTGGATGAACTCCATCATTGCCAAATATGCCAAATTTTGATAGTCCGACCGCATGTTTAGTGTAGTGTGATGGAGTAGCCGAATGATGTGTGTGCCTCGATGTAGTTGCATGAGTTTATATGGATTTAAGATATGGTAATTGAGGTCCGGATATGGATTGCATTTTTTTGAGGAGTGTCCGATCAGTTCACGCTGACACACCTAGATGCGTCCATGTGCATTTGAGGGACCGGATTTGAAAAGTCCGGATGTAAATGCTCTAAGATGAGAGCACAAGGCCAACGGCATCGAGCCCCTGTCCTTCCATGCATGCATGTGTCCGGCGCATGTCAAGCGGTGCACTGAACAAGATGGATGCGTGCAGCCGTGCATGCCCTCAGACACACGGCTGTGTCTAGCACCGGCCGGAGCCAAGCAGGAACAGAGACACGTCGAGCTGATCGATGGGCCGTGTGAGGCACGTTGCAAAGTTGCTGCTTGTATTTCGTTTCGTAGCGTACAGTACTATATATGCCTTAGAGAGGAGTGAAGGAGGCCATAGAACTATACTGCAAGGCCGGCCGTGAAAGCTTGCCGACGGGGAGGCCTTTGGTTTACCCGCGCGCGGCCGATCCCCTACGCCGATCAATCGTCGTGACACGGTACACACTATTCACTCTGTCCTGCATCGCCCACGCCTCCCCATGTGGCGTAAGTACCGTGCCGTCACATCTGTGTACCAAGAGTTTGGAGTAATAGGAATTGGATCCCGTCATGGATTGCCAGCTGCTCTAGAAAGTTCAGTCGCTTTTGGAATGGAAAACAACCCTTTTTTTTCTTCGGAACACTGAGATACGGCATGGATGATTTTACTTGTGAAAGGAAGAAGGGTGAGACACCGAAAAGAGTTATGTGCACCCTTCGCGCGATCTCTCTTTCTCAGAGGAAAGATGATGGTCTTTTCTTTTTTCTTTTTGCGGGGTAGGAAAGATGATAGTCAGCAGCAGATGGATATCGACGATCATACATGCAGGACAATGACATGTACTATCACCATATTACCCAGCCCAGCTCACACACATGAGTACATGACATGCATGCACTGCACACCGGCCGATCAGCTGGTCCTTTATACGGCCATTGCATTGCTCGATTAGTCCGGGGAGCGTACATACGTGTCCACTGCCTGCTCATTTTAGAATGTGAACATATACGACTACTTGATCAATGCAATTTGACGAGTGGAATTATATGGTCACTGGTCGCATGCATGCACACACGGCTAGTTTGCCTAAAGGAGAAGATCGTATACGTGTCGACGAAAGATAGTGGTGCCGTATACATCTACTCGTTTATTCAGTGAGGTCTGGTCCACTTACTCGTGCGCAGGAAAGGAACCAGCGTGAGTTTTCACTCCCAGAGGCCAACATCAACACGTGCTCTTCTAGCTTGTCGACGTGTGTTATGTAGTACGCGGTACTGTACCTCGCGTGCGTGAGCAATGGCTATTATCTGCGCATAGATATCATCGAGCACCGCCGCGTTACGGACCATTGCCCTAACTAGCCGTGCATCGGGGCCGGAGACCGTAGCACGCGTCTAGTGTCTAGTCATTTTACAATCTGAACATCTCACTTGGTCAATTTTGCGGCCAGTGGGTCTAGCTATAATCACGGGTCACATGCATGCACCGCTAGCTAATTGCATGTTATTACTTCCCATTTAAACAGATCGGTCGCAAAAGTCGTGGCACGTATTCATGGGCCATGCATGCATGCACGTATTTCCCTTGGAGAAAAACGGACCACGGTATCAATACATGCATGCATGTAAGTACACAAAAGTACTTTCTTTTGCATGATTAACCAACCGTAAGTCGTGGTATCTCATGCTTATGCTTGATTGCTTGTGTGGGGAGATGGTGGTTGTGGATACGTGAATTTAAATTTATAGGAACACCACGTACTCCTACACACATTTAGCAGTAATAGTATGCTGTATGCAGTACCCTTTACATGTTAAATTCGTACGTGCAGCTACTAGCTACCGTCGGTCGTCGATGGCCGTTGGACGCATGAATGTATGCCAGCAATGGTTTACGCGCGAAAGTAAAACGGTGCACCCCTTCACGTGAATGTGAATCCATATTCTTCTTATGCGAGTCAAAAGTGCGCTTTACCGGCCAGCCGCGGTGTAGCTCGCGCGGATCACCCGTGCCACCTTTCTGTACACTCCGATTAACCGTGACCCGTCTTCAGGTGAGTACGCATACGGATACGTGCACGCAGCACGCGCACTCATATCGAGCAGTATAGGTTGGTGCACGGTGGTTGGGCGCATTGAAGTTACTGTGGACGACGGATCCAGTCGACGCTGGCCGGCCGGAATCCCGGCGAGGAGAGTAGCTAGGTAGCCCGGCGTTTCACAGTTGAGTCTCGGCGCCCATGCATGCCGTAGATCCTCTGTGTTGTTGGTCGCTGCATGGCTAGGACGACCGTTACTTCTTACCTGATATGGGTCAGCTAGTAGATACTCCGATGCAGCGAGAGATGTTGCACCGTTTACATTTCCTTCTGAGACAGATTCCGTTTCGCGCTTGCTGTTTGACTCTAGCCTCCAATGCACGTAGCCGTCGGTCGTATCAGTGACGGCTGCAGCTAAGGTG
The DNA here is from genome assembly GCA_034509565.1 of Triticum monococcum. Taxonomy (NCBI): domain Eukaryota; kingdom Viridiplantae; phylum Streptophyta; class Magnoliopsida; order Poales; family Poaceae; genus Triticum; species Triticum monococcum. The sequence continues at coordinate 619,305,772 of CM067846.1, forward strand.
GCGAGATATTTGTGTTGGTACCCATTATTACCCAATAATAAACGACCGTGAGCCATGGGTGTGCTGGGAAGGGAAGTGTGGGTCGTCAACTTGTGTGATTCCTGTCTAGAAAAACAATTTGTTCTATGAAATAATCTGGAGGAGGAACAGGGATTCAAAGCACATGGCGGTTCAGCCAAACTATTGTTGAGATGCGACAGTGTTAAACGAATTTGTCGTTACAGAGCCAAGTGCAAGACATACATAGATACCAGCCCATGCCGGCGGCGATGTCCAGGAAAAGGAATTGAAGCTCACTCAAAGTGGCAAGAAACTTCCGGCGCGCCATGCATGATCAGTCGGTATGCAGGGGATCGGGCAGTTGTAATGCCTGCACCTACCCGTCCTTACTTCCGATCCGCTATTATGGCCGTCCGGCGATCTCCGGGGAGCACGACGGATTCTCTTGCCACCCGAGGGAACAGTGGCTCGCATGTAGGGGGTCGAGCAGGAGTAATGCCTGTACCCGATACCGTCGTGGTTGCCGGCCGTCGATGAAAATTGCCGCCAAGGAAATTTTGACAGTCATATCATGGAGTGGCTGCTCTCTCGCATCGCCGCCCATGTGATGTGCGCCCAGGCGCCGCCGGTCTACATACCCAATCCCGGCGGTGGGGTGGACCCGCTACGCCGCGCCTGTCTGCCTGCTGGGCCCTGTTGGTTTTGAGCCCAGGCCTGGGGGGACGCTGCACGAGCTCGCTCTCCGTAGGTCAGCACAACGGTGGGCCGGGACGTTGTTTGTCTGCGGGTGGTCGTTCAACGCCGCCGCGCGAGCGCGCCGGCCCGGTTTTGCACCCACCATCCATCCATCATCATCTTGCCTCCGCCTAGCTCATGTTCGCGGCTGGACCATGAAGAATGCCAACTCACTCTGTAGGCAGCCTGTGCCGTACAGTGAACGCTGCTCATTCAACGCACAGTAAGAAAATTAACTCGAGAGCCCAACACTAACTCCCTGGAGCGATTTTGGAAAGGTTCTATGTACCGGTTTAAACCTTGTGTGGTGTTCTTCTTCTTTGTTTCTATGTCTTCTTTGTATTGGTATTCCATCTTTTTCAAGGAATCTTTAAATTGGGGATAAAATGTTGACCGTTTCTCATTTAAGAGGTATTTTCTGCGACTGCGGCTTATTTGGCGGGTGAAAAAAGGAATTAATTATTTTTCAAATATATGTTGACTTTTTTGAATACATTTTGTACGTTGTATGTATATACGCATAAGATTTTTTGATACACGTCGAAAAATTTCCAAATAAATTATGACTATTTTTATAATTCATGTTTGAACAAATCTTACAGATTTTCAGATAGATTGTTTTAATGTAAAGAAATTGTTCAAAATTACGTGAACACCTTGTACACTGAATTCACATTTTTTTTAAATGTCACAGAAATTTTAATGAAAATGTGTGAACATTTTTTCAAGCATGTCACAGACATTTTTATTGAATGGTATATTTTCTGAACAAAATACTAGAACATTTTTACGTTGTATAGTTATTTAAAAAAATATCACCAACATATTTTTGAAACGCATGAACATTTCTTAATTTTTTTAATTGTATGAAACATTCTTTTACATTTTATAAACATTTTTTTCTCTGATACCGTGTTCCTTCCCTTTGAACAGTTTGGTCGCAAAAGTCGCAACACATATTCATGGGGCTTGGATGCACGCATTGCAACGGAAAGCATGCATGCGGGTATTTCCTTTGGAGAAAATGGAGCACAATGTAAAGCACCTTTTCTGCGTGAATAACCAACTGTAAGTCATGCTTTCGCTAGGCTACCATGGTTGTTGGACGCGTGAATTTATTTGGACCACCACGTAATTTTATGGATCCTTTTCATGTTCGTAAGTAGTACTGTTAATTAGCTAGTGTAGGTTGTCGGTGGTCGCTGAACGCATGCATGAATGATGAATGTATAGCATTGGTGTACGCGTGAAAGAAAAACGGTGCACCCCTTCACGTGAATCCATATTTTCTTACGCGAATCAGTCCACCCAAGAAACAGTGAAAAAGTGAGCACCCACGCGCGCACGGATGAAACCAACGGGAGACATGTGAAATAGTGAGGTTCACCGGCTAGTCAGTGGCCTCGCCCGACGCGGATGACCTGCGCGCGACTAATCAGAGGGGGTACCCGTGACCCGTCTTCAGTTCAGGTGAGTACCGAGGGGGTACGTACGTACGCACGTATACGTCAATACGTGCATGCGTACGCACCAATATCACTGGGTATAGGTTGGTGCATGCATGCATGGCTGTTGAGGAGCTTGGAAAACTCTCGGCGCGTGTATTTCCGTTGGGCGCATTGAAGTTGCCGTGGACGGGTCCGTACACGACGGATTCTTCAGCGGACGCTGGGCGGCCGCCGGCCAGAATCCCGGCCGGGGAGGAGAGGATACGTGCGGAACTCCGCTGGCTAGCTTTGGCGTTTCACATACAGTTGATCGGCGCCTCCCCGCAGTGCAGTACGTAGCTCTGTCTTGCCGTTGGCTGCTGCATGGCTAGGACCACACCATTTGGTTTGGATCAGCTAGCAGATATACACTCTATCGATGATGCCATTTGATTTGATCATTTTTATTTGTTGTTTGGCTAGCTACCTCCAACGTATGTAGACGTGCCGGTGCAGCTTGCAGCTAGCAGCCAGCTAGATTTTGTATTGCTATACGTAAGGAACGACCATGAGTCATGGGTGTCCTGTCCTGGCATTGGCAAGAGTAGCGTTGTTTCCCTCTTTCTTTCTTTCTTGAAAACAATTAATTAAACCTGAAGGAGGTAGTAGTATAAGGATAAGCATATGGCTTCTTCTGCCACTCCCATGAACAGTGGTTGGGCAGAGGCGTACGGGCCACACATGCATGCATGGAGTACGACACTAGCTAAGCTTAAGCTAATTATTTTTTAGCATGTGGCACATGCAGTTAGACGACAATAAGTCATTAGTCGCCCCGAGAGATGCATCGTGTTCACCGTTCAGATGAAGGTCGTCAATAGTGTAGTAGTACCTGGTACTGATAGTACGTACGTACGTGCACGGTCCCCGGCGGACCTAACTATGTATACATTGCTGCCGCCGTGCTAGCTCGAAGCTCTTCGTTGACGTCGCTGGTCGCCAGTCGGCCGGGAAATTAAGATCTGCGTACCACGCAGTAACTAGGTACGTACAATGGCATCCAGTCGATCAAGATCAACATACACTGGCCGGCCGGAATCCCGGCCGGGGAGATGAGGATACACACGTACTCCGGGACCCCATGTACTCCTACCAGCCTGGCGTTTCACAGTTTCGGCGCCTGCAGCAGGAGGTAGCAGCCCTGTGCCGTTGGTTGCTTCGTGCCTAATATAACAAGGACCAGTATATTTACTTCTTTCCTGTGTCACATTTTCTTCGTTCGCATTTGGTCTTTGCCTGCAAGCCTGGCGTTCAACGCTGCTAGTAGCTAGGTGCCGATCGAAGGTACCAGGCAGGCTGCAGCTAGCGAGATGGTATTTGTATTGTACGATAATAAACGACCATGAGTCATGGGCGTCCAGGCACCGGCAAGTGTAGCGAGGGTCAGAAAAACATTTTATTAGGCGTAAGAGGAGTATGGACAAGCGTATGGTACAGCACAGCACAATTCAGCTAAAATATTCTTGATGTGGCAGTCGTGAAACGAAATTTGGCATTGCACAGCCTACTGCGCGCACGCCAGAGGGACTCCGACCCATGCCGCCAGTGGACCATGACCGGGAAAAGAACGATGAAGTTCTCTGAAAGTATAGCAAGAAATAAAGTCCGCTCGGTCTGTATACAGGCTGTTCGAGCAGGAAATCCAGAAAAAAATTCGTCGTCCGCCACAGCATACAGCGGTTCGAGCAGTAGCAATGCCTGTACCTACCTGTCTTCACCGTCCACCGTTGTTACTGTCCGGCGTTGTACCATGGATCGTTTCGCCACTCCAGTGAACAGCGCATGGACGTACTGGCCATGCATGCTTGCATGGAGTGCGACGCTAGCTTGAGCTGATTTACTGCGCATAGACCTTAAGCCGATCCACGGATTCGCTAGCTAGCTAGCATGCACGTACGGTCGTAGTACTGGTACTGCCGATGAGCATGTGGTGCTGTTAGCCGGTGAGTCGTCGTCGCCCCAAGACATGCATCACGTTCAGACGATGATCATGGAAGAATTGCGTAGTACGTACCTGATTACGAGCAAGGTCCCAGGCGGGCCGGCCAATGCGAGATCGCTGGCACCGAGCTTTGTAGGTACGATGCATCGATCGAGCTTTCCACTTTCTCATTTTGATTTCAGATTCCGTTTCTCATCTTCTCTTTAGCAACGCATTTGTTGTTTGGCTCCAAGCCTCCATTGTAGCTATGGACGCCCACCTCACCAGTGCCGGCTGCTGGCAAGAGTCATGGGGTGTCCTGGCATTGGCAAGTGTAGCGTGTGTCGTCAACTCGTTTCATTCCTGGTCAGGAAAACAATCGACTAAACCATCTGGAGCAGGAATAAGGATAAGCACAGCTAAAATACATACTGTATCCCTGCAAAAAAAAAAACACATACTGTATGTGTGGTTCTCCTGCAGTAGTGGACGGAGCAGCAATGATACAGTTAATGACTACACAAACCCGTCAAGCTTTGTATGGATCTAGCGATTGAAATATGAGACTCAGATGCTGAGTAGATAATTTAAGACGTGACCAGTTACTATCCATAGAATCGCCGTTTGTTCACAGACGTTTGAGGATCGGATTTATCAAATCGGCTATAGATGCTCTAACATGCACCACGTTCCGAAGATGATGATTGATCACGATCAAGCCCACACAGAGCCTAATCCGGCAAATGAGTAGGCGTGTGGTCCTCGCCGATCGACGGCTATATGCAGCTGCCGCCGTACGTGCTCGCCGTTGACGTTGCCGGCCGTAGTCGCTGGCCGGACCGGCCGGACCGGCCGGGTAATTAAGACTTAGGTACACGTAGCAGGTCATGGTCGCTAGGCGATTGATTAATTTGCCTCGTTATCAGTCAAATCACCGGCGTACGACGTACGCACAAGTGCCGTTAACAATTTCCTCTCTCAAATTCAAGGGCTCAAGGCGGAACTGATTTGCGTAGGACGGCGATTCAAGGCGCCCATGTACGTGGTCTGCGTCGGCGGTCGGCCGGACCACATGCCCAATCGAGGCCAAAGGGAGGATGGAGCCAACGCGTGAGTGTCTCCTGGTCCTGGGTACGTCCTGTCAAATTCCGAGCGTCTGCACGACGAGCTCCGTCGCCAGAGCTGAGCTTCATTTGTGGGGTGGTGCCTAGCCTAGCCAGCTTGCTCTAGGTTGTCAGCCAGGCTCCTTCACTGCCGGGGGCCGGGTGGCAGGCGCCGCCGTGCCGTGCATGCATGCGCATGGTAGACCAGTGGGCCGGAACGTTGCTTGTCTGTGGGTGGTCGTTCAACGCCGCCGCGGCCGCGCGCGCCCGGTTTCGCACCCACCATCCATGTCCAGTCTCTCCATCACCAGCCTGCTCCGGTCTGGACCAGGAAAGAATGCCAACGCACTCACCCTGCACCATTGAGTGTACAGAAATACGTACTGGTTCTTGAACGCACGGTAGACATAGCCAACTCGATATCCTAGCCTGATGCAACCCTCCATGCGTGCACGCTCAAGACAGAGGCACCGACGTTACTTTTCAAAAAAAGAAAGATTTACAGCAACATTACATTTTTTATAACATATAGCAACATTCGTGAGCGTGCTCTACAGCACTACAGTAGTATGCACGGGAGGTTATAATAAACTTAAACAAGCTGGCAAAATTAAATAATTGGGTAAAAATAGCTGCTTTATTTTTATTTTTATTTTTGAAAAATAACCGCTTTATTCATCAAAAAGAACAAAAGGTACAATAGTAGTATCATTTGGCTGGAGTAGCCAACTGTGGTGGTAGCCATGAACGAGAGCTAAAGCACTCCTAACAAAATTATGGGCCTCAGAATTTGAGGCCCTACCCTCATGAATAAATCTACCATCAACAAAATTTCTACTCCTAGAACCAATATCCTGGATAACATGGCTATAAATTCCTTTGCATCCTTCTCTGATTTGCTTGATGACTTGTTCGGCATCACATGCCATAATGACCTTCGGTAAATTGAGATATGCAGTTTTTTTTAAGAATCTAGGGACAATACCTTTTTTCTTGAACAACGCAAGCACTCATACATACACGCATACACTCACCCCTATGAACGCACACACGCACACCCTACTCCTATAAGCACCTCTGAAGACTGAGCCGGTATATCATTTTAAGATTTACGAAGTTACCGTAGACGCCTCATTGTCGACGGGGACGTCTCCTCCCATTAAAAGCGCATCGTCAAAAATCCTAAAATAAATCCAGAAATAATGCGAGCACCAGGACTTGAACCCTGGTGCGCCGGGGATACCACTGTCTAGGGACAATACCTGTGAGCACGCCATGGCTGGGCCTGAGTCCAGAGTTGCTCGCGGCCCATTATCTCGCCAGCCCATGTACTCCTCGCAAAGATCATTCCCACCTTTTCAGGTCGTGACAAGTATCGCGCTGCATGTGGGCCACTTGTCGCAACCTTGAATTTTTCCTTTTTTTCGCAGACCCATTTATTCAGAATGTTATATCTCTTAAACCGTGCGTCCAATTCACGAACCATTTTCACCATTGGATTCCTCGCGTTGAGATATTCAAAACTAGATTCCATGTTGATAGGTTTTCATGATTTTTTTTCACGAAAAAAACCGAACAAAAAAACCAAACCGGTAGCACGGTTTTTTTTTCAAAAGAGGCACGGCTGTGCTTCTCACGAAATCACAAAAGTGCCTCTCGCGGAAGCAAAACTGTGCCTCGTGGAAGAAAAGAAAATAGAAAACGGTTTTTTTCCTTTCCGAGAGGCACGATTGTGCCTCTCGCGAAAGCACAACCATAGCTCTCGTAGAAGTAAAACCGTGCCTTTCGCAGAAGAAAGAAAAAACAGAAAATGCGTTTTTTTCATTTCCGAGAGGAACGGTCATGTCTCTCCCGAAAGCAAAACCGTGCCTCTGGCGGACAAAAAAAATAGAAGACACGTTTTTTTTGTTTTCGAGAGCCATGGTTGTGCCTCTCTCAAAAGCAAAATCGTGCCTTTTGCGGAAGAGAAAAAAGAATACACTTTTTCGCGCAATATTCTTCCAATTTTTAAGTCTAAAATCTAAGGAAGACAAGTGGAAAACCAAAACGTTAAAAAACCTGGAAAACACAGTTTAAAAAGCTGAAAACACGTATGGAAAAATAAAAATAAAAATAAAATTTGCAGAAAGCGTCCAGAGCATGATACGTGGCGGCGGCTAAGAGCACGTCAAGTGACGCTAATCGTAACGTGGCTCTCGAAGGAGCGCTTGTCAACTAGTTACTTCGAGTGTTCGAGAGGTCGCTTTGAGCAGGAATGTAATATCTCGCTTACAGTGAGTGTAGCAGCGTTTCGCGTGAAGTACGCCCATATGAGCTGGCCCATTATTACCGCAGGTCGCTATCTCGCTGCCACCCAGTCGACGTATTGGTTTGGTCTGGGTTTTTCCATGGTTTTTTTTTTTCTGTTTCTTCACCGATTTTTTTTATGGATTTTTGTTTTCTTTGCTTCTCATCGGTTTTCTTGGTTTCTTTCATGCTTTTTACTACCTTTTCTTCCTTTTTCTTTGTTTCTAACGTCTTGTTTTGCTTTTCTTTGTTTCCCTTCTCTGTTTTTTTCGTTTCCTTGTCTTTTTCTCGGTTTAACAGTTTCTATTCCTTTGCAATGGTTTTTTCATTTTCATTTTCACTTTCATTTTCATTTTTTGTTATTGTTGGTTTCTTCATTTTTCTCTTTCATTCTTTTTCCATTTTTACTAGTTTCTGTTATGTACAACACATGTCTACATTTTTAGTACAAAATATACATTTTTAGTGTAGACATGAAATATTTTTTTGATACATGTTTGAAAGCACAAGTGCTTTCTGGATGGTTTTGGTAATTAATGTCAACATATCTCTTGTTGGACTAACACTTTTACCTAGTATGTTTCAGATAAGTTCAACAATGGAGTGACATGGACTAGAGGATGTAAAACCCCTTCAAGATGCTAAGGACAAAGGATTGACTCAAGCTTCAAGATCAAGACTCTACATTTTTTATTTTTAGTGATCCAAGATCACATTGAGTCTATAGGAAAAGCCAATACTATCAAGAGAGGATGAGGTGTTGCTTAATGGTTTGCTTGCTCAAAGTGCTTAGTGATATGCTCCAAAACCCTCAACTACCTTCCCACATCCACATATGACCTAAACCAAAAGTCAAACTCGGCCCCACCGATTCTATCTATCCGGCGCCACCGAGTTTCAGATGTCATAGCCACTGCCACAAACCCTAGCAAATCGGTTTCACCGATAGGGATCTCGGTCTCACCGAGATGGGATTATAGTCTCTCTGTGTATGTCCATTACCAAGATCGGTCTCACCGAGTTTGAGCAATCGGTACTACCGAGGTTACAATGCAAACTCTGTGGTTAGCTTATTACCAAAATCGGTCCCACCGAGTTTGTGTAATCGGTCTCACCGAGTTTGCCTAACCAACTCTCTGGTTAGCTTATTACCAAAATCGGTCCCACCGAGTTTGTGTAATCGGTCACACCGAGATTACGTTATGCCCTAACCCTAACCATATCGGTCCTACCGAGTTGCATCTCAGTCCCATTGAAAAACCTAACGGTCATTAGGTTTGCTGAATCGGTCCGACCGAGTTTAACCATTCGGTCCCATCGAGTTTGGCAAATTGTGTGTAACGGTTAGATTCTGTGTGGAGGCTATACATACCCCTCCACCCACTCTTCATTTGTGGAGAGAGCCATCAGAACATACCTACACTTCTAATACACATTTTTTGAGAGAGAACCACCTACACTTGTGTTGAGGTCAAGATATTCCATTCCAACCATATGAATCTTGATCTCTAGCCTTCCCCAAGTTGCTTTCCACTCAAATCTTTTTTCACCAAATCCAAATGCTGTGAGAGAGAGTTGAGTGTTGGGGAGACTATCATTTGAAGCACAAGAGCAAGGAGTTCATCATCAACACACTATTTGTTACTTTTTGGAAAGTGGTGTCTCCTAGATTGGCCAGGTGTCACTTGGGAGCCTCCAACAAGATTGTGGAGTTGAACCAAGGAGTTTGTAAGGGCAAGGAGAACGCCTACTTCGTGAAGATCTACCGCTAGTGAGGCAAGTCCTTCGTGGGTGACGGCCGTGATGGAATAGACAAGGTTGCTTCTTCGTGGACCCTTCGTGGGTGGAGCCCTCCGTGAACTCGCGCAACCGTTACCCTCCGTGGGTTGAAGTCTCAATCAACGTGGATGTACGATAGCACCACCTATCGGAACCACGACAAAAACATCCGTGTCTCCAATTGCGTTTGAATACTCCAAACCCTTCTCTTTACATTCTTACAAGTTGCATGCTTTACTTTCCGCTGCTCATATACTCATTGCATGCTTGCTTGATATGTATTGTGTTTGTTAAACTTGTGCTTAAACTCTACTTAAACTTAAGAATATTAAAAATTACAACTTTTGGCACTTAGGGTCTAATCACCCTCCCTCTAGACACCTCTTCTGGATCCTTTGAATGTTCAACATTTTTTAAATAAACGTTGTACATTTTCTTTTAATGCCGGTTTGGACGATTCTTATTGAATAGATGGTAGAAAAAAATAAAATGCTTATTGATCATTTTTAAGCTAATAAACATTTTTAGAAAATATTTAAATGTTTTTAAAATTACATAAACTTTATAGAAATTAAAAATATAGGAACATGATAATAATTATTGAAAATGTCACTTAAATTTTATTGATAGTACGTATATTTATTTATATCAAACAAACATTTTTTTAAAATTTTATAAACTATTCAAAAAAGTTAAAAACATTTCTTTAAAATGCGAGGATATTTCTTTAGATCATCACTCAAAATTTCTGAAGTGTACGAAATATTATTTATATCATGCACACAGTTTTTTACATTGTATACACATTCTTAAAAAAAAATCACATACATTTTTGTGAAATGCAGGAACATTTTTTATTCTCTTAAACATTTTGTTTGAATGCTATGTTTTAGTTGCGCTAAAAAAATTATACAGTGTGAGCAATATTTTAATTCATGGTTTGAAATAATTTCTAAATAAATTGAATTTTTTGTAATGTCAACGTGAAACATTTTTGGATAAACTTTGAACATCTTTCAAACACATGATGTACTGTTTTTAGTCTAATTGATGTTTTGAACACTTTTTTCAATACATGGTCAACATTCTTTCAAATACGTGTTAAACATTTATGGTAATAAAAAAACTAGAACTATATGAAACTTTTATTACGTTGTATGAACAATTTTTAAATGTCAAAATCTTTATTTTGAAAGGTGAGAATGCTTTTTTAAACATGAAGTACTTTCCTTCAATGTTACGAAACATTTGATTTATATTACAAAAACTTTTTCTAGATCGTGTACCCCTTTTGTTAAATTGCACATACAATTTTCTGAAACGTGTGAACATTTTTCATTGTGACAAATATTTTTCTAAAAGCTATCAATATTTTTTCTAGTCACGCTAACAATTTTTTATACTATGTTCACTTTTTTTAATTCATGGCTTTATTTTTTAAAAATATTAATTTTTTTCAATATATTAATTTAAAATAAGAAAAATAACAAAACAAAAGGAAGAAAAAAGGAAATTAGCGTGATGTCAGCATGAAGTCAAAATGACATCAGCATGGCGGACCTGCATTCCTACTAGCCCTGCCCAACACCGACTCTCTGTAGGCCACTGCGTTCCACCTCGCTATAAGCGAGGCATAGGTGCGCCCTGCTTTAAGAGCAGGGAAACAGAACCGTAGCCGCGTTGGTGCTGCTTAGTATCGGCTCCAGCTAAACATCGATCGAGCACAATAGTGACCGACTCACCGTCATCCCTGCATAATTCCAGGATGAATGAGTGTTGCCATCGTAAGCACTAGTAAGCGGAAAGAAATCTTATACGACCGGGTTTCACCTACGGATCGTGCGACCCTATGGATTGAATGACACGTGGATTATAGTGAATCTCAAAGCAGTTAACTAAATCCCATCTTCCCCATCGGGCCATCACTGATTCCTGCGCCGCAGCTGCTCCACGTACTGGCTTGCACTCGTCCCCGGCGTGAGTCACCTCCGCCAGGCTGTCCATGGCACCGTGAAGCTCGCCGGCGACCTCGAGGAGTTGATGTTGGCCTGACTGTTTAATCCATGGAGAAAAGCTCAACGGTGGCGGTTCCTTTCCTTGGCCCTACGGCTCTTTTGTCGGCACTTCGCTCGCCGGCGGCGTAAGCTGCGGCGGCGACATGGCTGGCCCTGCGGCTCAACGAGACATGCCCTTCATGGCGAATCTCACCGCCCTCGCCATCTTATGCATCGACTGGTCCGGCGACGAGTGCTGCCATTGCTAGGACGACATCTGCTGCGACTGCGCTGGCCGCTTCACGGTGCTCCGCCTATCCGTGCTGAACGTGCTCGCCGGTGGCGTCTCCCTCATCAGGATAAGTATGTACTAGATCGCTAAAAGGATTTCCTTATATTGTAGGGTCTTCTTGTAAATTGGCATGCCACGCGTCGTTACATAGACGGGGTCCCTAATAAGCGCATGCACCAAGTCAAAAATAGGCACCCTCTTTATACCAAGCCTATGTACTACTTGACCAACACATTTATTTTTGAACCCGACATAAATTCCTTTCCGTTATAGCGCACAATGGAAGACTATCATTAGCTTTATTCTGAGAACGGGAGACATGAGTACTCATGGTAATACAAGTTCAAATAACCATGGTAATTTATTTTATAAACAAAAATAGCCATGTATACACGGAAAAAACATTCGACGGAAAATTCACACTGTGGTTTGAATATATTTAGCGGGACAAATTTCAGAGCATATACTACTCCTGGACGGTACAAGGAGACAAAGATGACAAACACATGCATGCAACCAACGTGAGGCAGGTCAAAATTGAGTAGGCTTTACCGATCAGCCGCGGCGTCGCTCGCGCACGGACCACGTGCCACCTTTCTGTACACTCCGACTAACCGTGACCCATCCTCAGGTGAGCGATCATGGGATATCCGTCCTTGGCCCAAACCTGGGTCAGCTGGTACTGGTACATAGACGCCAAAACCGATCGTGCACCTGTGCCGACTGCAGCTAGCTAGCCAGCTTAGCTAGTGAGATACTCCTTCTTTAAACTAATATAACAGCATTTAGATCACTATTTTAGTATTTTAAACACTCTTATATTAGTTTACAGAGGAAGTATTGTATTTGTGTTGGTAATGGTAGGTAATAAACGAACGACCGTGAGGCATGGCCGCATGGGTGTCCTGGAAGGTGTAGCCGCGTGGGTCGTCTACTTGGTTGATTCCTGACGGGAAGTAGCAAGAAACTTCGAATGCACCATGGCATCATGCATGATCATTGATCAATCGACCGCCCGGCATGCAGCGGGTCGAGCAGTAGTAATTCCTGTATTCCCGCAAAGCAAATTTTGTCAGTCAAATCATCGAGTGGCTGCTCTCCCGCATTGCCGCCCATGTGATCTGCGTCTGGCCGCCGCTTGTGTGTGGGTGGTCTTTCAACGCCCGGTTTCGCACCCACCATCCGTACATAATCACGGCTCCAACTTGCTCATATCCGCGACAGCTTATTCATCGTGGCCGGACCATGAAGAATGCCAGCGCACTCTGTACAAAGCCTGCGCCGTGCAGCGAGCACAACTTATTCAACGCACAGTACAGATAATTAACCCAACAGCTTGGCCTGGTGCTCCCATGCACGCACGCTCAACACAATGACTTACCGATCCAGCCAGTGTAGAAGTGAATGCATGCTACGAAGCCTTGTCCCTTGCAATGGATCTACACCAACTATCGATTTTGGTCACGGGTCGGACTGCCAGGAGGTCGTTGCTTACCTCAATCTACCACCCATTCGTTCCAAATGTAAGACGTTTTATGACACTAAACTAGAGTAAAAAAAAACTTATATTATAAGACGAAGTGAGTACCTCATATCGGTAGGTCGTGTTTATCCACGAACGGAGTTTGAGTGCACGCTAGCTCCGCCACTGCTAGTAGCGAGCTGCCACCCTTTTCTCTCCGTGATTACCTAACCCTAAGTCATAATTTTGCTAGACGTAAGTTGCTGTGGACGGGTTCTTCGCACACGATGGATTTAGTGGGCGCTGGCTGTCCGGAATCGGAAAAATATCATATGGAAACCAACATTTTATAGAAACCGATGAAAACCACGCGAAAAGGATGTTTCAAAGTTTTGAAAGAATCTCAAAAATTACGGGATGTTAACCGGAATCACGGCCCGGCGGGGGAGGTGAGGATACATGCGGTACTCCGCTAGCTAGCTTTGGTGTTTCAAGTTGATCGGCGGCTCCCTGCAGTGCAGTACGTAGCTCTGTGTTGTTGGCTGCTGCATGACTAGGGCCATACCATTACGTCCTGCCCGATCTGGGGCAGCTAGCAGATATACAGTCCATCGCTGATGCCATTTGATTTGATCATTTTTTTTTGTTTGGCTAGCTACCTCCGATGTCCCTAGACGTGCCGGTCCAGCGTGCAACTAGTAGCCAGAGAGATATTTTGTATTGGTGCGTAAGGAACGACCATGAGTCATGGGTGTCCTAGCATTGGCAAGTGTAGTGTTCTTCCCTCTTTCTTTTTTAGAGAACAATTAATTAAATCTGCACGACACTTTGGTGGACGATGCTTAGACGAGGCTGTGATCGATGGCTACAACCCATCGAACCAAAGTGATGGGTGGCTGTTAACATGTATTGTGCATAAATCGGCTACAGATTGTCGTCCCTGAAGCATTGCTCATAAGGATAAGCATATGGCTTCTTTTGGCACTCCAGTAATAGCGGTTTGGCAGAGGCGTATGGGCCATGCATGCATGGAGCACCACGCTACTCAGTCGGAATGTGCGTACTACGTATTCCCTTCGTTCGGAATTACTTGTTGTAGAAATGGATATATGAACGGAGGGAGTAGTAGTAGGTACTCCCTCCGTCCGCCAAAGAGCGTACGTCTGGCTCCTGATTTTTTCTCAAAATAAGTGTACATCTGGCTCCTCCGCTGATAATTTTCCATTCACCCCCCGGTCTACGCCTCGAGGTCACCGCACCGAGCGACAACCCAATCCCCTCGTCCTCTCCCAAATCGAAGCCGGTCTTCCTCCTCTCCCCCAAACTCTCTCCCTCCCGATCCAATCCCACATTGAAAGGATCGATATGGTTGACTAGAGGGGGGGGGGGGGGGGTGAATAGGCAACTACCAATTTTTTGCTTTTTTTTACCAAATTAATCTTTGCATCAAAGTAGGTTGTCTAGATGTGCAACTAGGTGAGCAACCTATATGATGCAACAACAACAAGCACACAAGCAAGCAAGGGAATAAACACTAGAGAGCTTGCACAAGTAAAGGTAAGAGATAACCAAGAGTGGATCCGGTGAAGACGAGGATGTGTTACCGAAGTTCCTTCCTTTTGAGGGGAAGTACGTCTCCGTTGGAGCGGTGTGGAGGCACAATGCTCCCCAAGAAGCCACTAGGGCCACCGTATTCTCCTCACGCCCTCACACAATGCGAGATGCCGTGATTCCACTATTGGTGCCCTTGAAGGCGGCGACCGAACCTTTACAAACAAGGTTGGAGCAAACTCCACAACTTAATCGGAGGCTCCCAACAAGACCACGAAGCTTCACCACAATGGAATATGGCTTCGAGGCGACCTCAACCGTCTAGGATGCTCAAACACCCAAGAGTAACAAGATCCGCTAAGGATGAACGGGGGAATCAAAAATCCCTTGGTGGAAGTGTAGATCGGAGCCTTCTCAACCACTCCCGAGCAAATCAACGAGTTTGATTGGCTAGGGAGATAGATCGGGCAAAGGAAGCTTGGGGTATTCAATGGAGCTTGAGCAATAAATGGTGCTTGGGCAATAATGAAGGTTGGGGGAAGAGGTGAGGCAAAGAGAGAGGAGAAGGAGCCCTTTTATAGTGGGGGAAACAAGTCAACCGTTACCCCCCACTCAGCCCCGCAGAGGGCGGTACTGCCGCGGAGGCAGAGCGGTACTGCCGCCCTCAAGCGGTACTACCGCTCCCCCTCAGCGGTACTACCGCGCCAGAAGAGAAGGGCTGGGGCAGGGGCCCAGGGCGGTACTACCGCGGAGGTAGAGCGGCACTACCGCTCTCAAGCAGTACTACCGCCACTACTGCCGCAGCTAGTACCGCAAAACCTGACACGAGAAAATGGGCGCAAGAATCGAAGCGGAAGGAGCACCATGCCACCACGGTACTGCGGCTGAGCCCAGCAAGCGGTACTACCGCTCCGAGGAGCGGTACTACCGCTACAGACGCAGTGACAGGACGGTAGTAGCACGGAACCGAAGAGGTACTGCCGCTGAGGCCACCTAGCGGTACTACCGCTCGGGGAGCGGTACTACCGCTCCAGGGAGCGGTACTACCGCTTAGGGAGTCTCAGCCGCACTACCGTTGTGGACCGCGGTACTACCGCTGGGTCCTGGACAAGCAGAAGGAGGGAAAGAAGGGCCCCATAGGTGCGGAAAGAAACGAAGGGTGTGATGAGAACGTGTACGTGTTGATTCCACCCAAGCCATATCGAAGCGGACCCCCTCTTGATAGTACGGTGACTACTACGAAACTTAGTCCACCAACAAAGTCACGGAATAGACTACATCGTCTTGAGTAGAGCGCCAAAGGGAAATAATCGTTCCGTGCCGAAGGATGAATATCTGAAAGCACTCAAAGCACATGATTAGTCCGCAAATGCATTGTCATCAATCACCAAAACATCGTAGGGATAAATAAGCCCTTACAATCTCCCCCTTTTTGGTGGATTGATGACAATACGGGATTTGCACAAAAAGAGTAATGACAAAGAATGCAAGAGAGCTCACGCCTCTAAAATATAGATAGGCTCCCCCTGGATGTGTGCAAACTAGATGAGTACTGGGGACTGAAGGGCACACACACTAGGATCACAGCTCCCGCTATATTTTAGAGACCAAACAACCTAAGTAAGATACATGAGAACAACATATAAGATAGGATAAGCAAGCTATAAGATACCGAGGTGCATAAGCATAAATAAGATAGCTAAGGTAGCATATGTCTTACACCATATGACGGAAACTTAAGTCTCACAACAAACCAAACCAAGGGAAACGCACAAGACTAAACCGACACAAGAAGCGAAACGAGCAAATCAAATCCCTACACTCTCTCCCCCTTTGGCAGCGAGACACCAAAAAGGTCGAGAGAGATACTACGACTCCAGGTGATCATCACATCTCTGCATCTGCATCGTGGGGAGAGAACTGCTCGGCATCGGAGTCGGTCCAGTGGCAGTTCTGATGTATCCAGTCCTCCTCTTCAGTGATCTGTCCCTCGGATCCACTAACAACTGTGGCGCCCAGCTGACGCATGAGCTCCTTGTGGCGCGACCTGGCATTCTTCTCCGCCACATGAGTCATATACTGACCATGGGACTCCAGACAGAAGAGCTTCTTCATCTTGCGCTTGAGTTTCTGGGCCCATGATGGTTCTGCACTGGAGTGGCCAAGGTCCTCATCATGGCCAGGAGGAGCATCCCCACCCTCAGTGTCCATGGCAGTTGCAGCGGCAGACGGGCCCCCGGTGGCAGCAGTAGAAGGACCCCCTGTGTGAGGTGCAGACCAGTTGTCCTTCTTCCTTAGACGCTTGACCTCATGGGAAACTAAATCTCCAGTCTCTAGCAGCACTCTGGGGTAGGTCTGTGCCCAGGCCCTCTCAATGAGCCTCATGATGAAGGGACCATAGATAGGACACTTGCGCTCAGACACGGCGGAGACAAGTTCAGACCACATGACATGAGAGATATCCAGGCTCTCTCTAGTGCTGGCTTCCTTCTCATGCTGACAGAAAAGGAGCATGTCCACGAGGTAGGAGTGAACCTGATCCAGATTCCCAATGCGAGGGAAGAGAGTCTCACGAAAAATGCGATGAAGAATGTCCAGATATGGACACAGCTCGTAGGTCATCTTCTCAGTGACAGGGTGGATCTTGACAGTGCAGTAGGGCCAAAGGGCTTGCTTATGGGTGAAAGTAACATTGCGGTGAGGACGGAAACCGACTGGAGTCTCAAGCCCGTTATCCACCACATCAAGCAACTCCATGAACGCCCGCCACTTGACAGAAAGTAGCTTGCCATTGGTCATCCAGGTCAGGGTCCGGTCACCATCTGTTCCAAGGTGAACGGTGGCAAAGAACTGAGCCAACAGATCCGCATCGAAATCCTTGTTGAACTGCATGATCCTGAGAATGTTCAGCTGAGTGCACATCTGAAGGGCTTCCCCAAAGTACTCTGGATCCTTCTCCATGGCATCAACGTCAATAGAGCGAACATCAACAAACAGATTCTTCTTGGCCTTGATCACATCAAAAAAGATGGCAAACTGAAAACGGTTCCAGAACGGGCGGTTGACCAAAGTGGGTTCTTGGTCCACCGTATAGGGGTTGCGACGACGCTTCTCCCAGAACTCCTTGTTGTCCATCTCAGTCACAGTCTTCCCTTTTGGCTTGTTGGCGGCTCGCTTCTGGTGCTGAGGAGGAGGAACACTTGCTGAAGCATTCACTGGAGGCGGCTGAGTGCTGGAAGAAACACCGGCAGGCTCTGAGGTCCGGTAACGCTTGGAGGTGGCACGTCCAGGGTTGATACGGCGACCATGCTGCTCAGAAGTGTCATCACCTGGAGCCAAACACACAAAAGACGCAAAACAAATAGAAGAGACGAGCATAAGCCAACAAACAAAACAAAGGCAATGTAGGAGAATGGTGGAAGTTGGCATGCAGCGGTAGTACCGTGCCCTACCCGCGGTAGTACCGCCCTGAGCGGTAGTACCGCCCCAGAGGGAGCGGTAGTACCGCGCGAGGTCAAGCGGTAGTACCGCTCCAGGGGGAGCGGTAGTACCGCTTGAGGCGGATGCACAGCAGTTTCAAAGCTTGGGGCGGTGAAACAGTGGCCTGCTACTACCGTGGACAGATCCGGTACTACCGGCCTACCAAAGTCAAACATAATCCTACCAAACATCAATCTCGATGATCTAGTTGCCTACTCCAACCAACTCAAGCCTAGATTTAGCCAAAAATCTAGAGATGCAACCAACATTGCCCCTAAAGCACAAGATCTAAACACAAGACCAAAAGAGAGAAGGAACGGGGGCAATACCGGCATCCATGGCAAGAGGACGAGGTGGGGATCGACTCCACCAAAGGAAATGGAGAGGGATGCCCCGGAGGAGGAGATCCACCAGAGCCCTTCCGCGCCGGAACGGTGCTGGAGAGAGAGAGAGAGGCACGAGGGGGCGAGCGAATGGGTATGGGGAGGAAGAAACCTCCCCTGCCCCTATAAAAACCCCTGGCCCCCGCCCCACCGCGGTAGTACCGCGCTGGGAGCGGTAGTACCGCTTACCAGCGGTAGTACCACTCGCCAGCAGCGGCAGTACCGCCCCAGCACATGGCGACAACTAGATCACAAGGCCTAGCTCAAAAAAAGAAACCACAACGAAGAAAAAAAAGAAAGAAGCACACCAGCAAGAGGCCAAGAGAGGGCGGTGGCCGAAGCCACCTATGTTTGAGTCAAGAGGTATGGCACCGCGAAGATTTTAGCATTGGGCCCATGACCAAAACTCGTCTTTTAAGCACACGTGCCATCAACAATGGCAAAAAGTGAAAGACTTAATCAATTTATGCATAATGGGGGGAGGGAGAGTTCATTGAGAGAACAACACTCCCCCTATGTCCATGCCTACACCTAAACTAGACAACAAATTGAGCGTGGTAGGGTGTGCACGGGTTCAAGCAACATTGCTCGAATCATTGATATTTAGCTCATGCCTTAACTCGCGAAATCTTGCTTCATCCAAGGGCTTCGTGAAAATATCTGCAAGGTTGTCATGAGTGTTGACATAGTTGAGCTCGATCTCTCCTCGCCTGATGTGATCCCGGATGAAGTGATACCGAATCTCAATATGCTTCGTCTTGAAGTGTTGCACCGGGTTGAGAGAAATCTTGATGGCACTTTCGTTGTCACACCAAAGAGGCACTTTGTCACAAGTGACACCGTAATCCTTCAAAGTTTGCCTGATCCACAAGAGTTGTGCACAACAACCACCGGCCGCAACATACTCCGCTTCGGTGGACGAGAGAGACACACAACTTTGCTTTTTGGAAGACCAACTTACCAAAGAGCAACCAAGGAATTGGCATCCTCCGGAAGTGGACTTCCTATCCACTTTGTCTCCCGCCCAATCGGAATCCGAGAACCCTACAAGCTTGAAGTTTGATCCTCTTGGGTACCATAGGCCAAAGTTTGGGGTATGAGCCAAATATCGAAAGATTCGTTTGACCGCCACATAGTGACTTTCCTTAGGTGCGGCTTGAAACCGTGCACAAATTCCCACACTCAACATGATGTCCGGTCTAGATGCACAAAGGTAAAGCAAGGAACCAATCATGGAACGATATACCTTTTGATCCACCACTTTACCATTTGGATCAAGGTCGAGTTGGCACTTGGTGGGCATTGGGGTGGAAGCCGGCTTGACGTCACTTAGCTTGAATCTCTTGAGCATGTCTTGAGTGTATTTGGATTGATTGATGAAGGTTCCTTCTCTTCTTTGCTTCACTTCGAACCCTAGAAAGAACTTCAACTCCCCCATGGAGGACATCTCGAACTTTGAGGTCATGAGAGCGGCAAATTCCTCATTGAAGGCTTTGTTAGGAGAACCAAAGATAATATCATCAACATATAGTTGGCACACAAACAACTCCCCTTTGACCTTCTTAGTAAAAAGAGTAGGGTCGATTACCCCAACTTCAAACCCACGGTCTTGTAACAACTCGGTAAGGTGATCATACCACGCACGTGGGGCTTGTTTAAGGCCATAGAGTGCCTTATCGAGTTGATACACATGATCGGGAAATTAGGGATCCTCGAACCCGGGGGGTTGCTTGACGTACACCAATTCATTAATGGGACCATTAAGAAAAGCACTCTTCACATCCATTTGATGTAACTTAAAGTTATGATGAGAAGCATATGCAATCAACATGCGAATGGATTCAAGACGAGCAACGGGAGCAAAGGTTTCACCGTAGTCGATACCCTCAACTTGGGGGTAGCCTTGTGCTACCAAACGAGCCTTGTTGCGAACAATAATCCCATGGGCATCTTGCTTGTTCTTGAATATCCACTTGGTTCCAATAACATTGTGGGTCCCCGTTGGCCTTGGCACCAATCTCCACACTTTGTTGCGCTCGAAGTTGTTGAGTTCTTCATGCATGGCATTAAGCCAATCCGGATCTTCTAGCGCCTCATAAACCTTGTGGGGTTCCACACAAGAGACAAACGCATGATGCTCACAATAATTTTCTAATTGTCTACGAGTGCTTACCCCCTTTCTTAAGCTTCCAAGCACATTCGTCATGAGATGGTCTTTGGTGGAGAGCTTGGAAGCAACCTTGGCGGCCCGACGCTCTAATTCCTCCTCGGCAGTGAGTTGAGGAGCGGTTACTTGATAATCTTGAGTGTCGTCATGAGCTTGTTCTTGGTCTTGAACTTGCTCGAGGGAGAGTACTTGACCTTGGGCATCACTTGGTGTGTCAACACCGTCTTGAGCATGATGTTGCCCTTGGTCTTGTTCATGATGTTGAGGGCCTTCACTTTGTTCTTCGGAAGCGTGTGGGCCTTGGGTTGGTGATGGCTCCACTTGAGTGGAGCATTGTCCTTCTCCTTCGGCCACAAGGGGTTCCTCAATGGGTAGGATGAAACCAACACCCATTCTTCTTATGGCTTGAGGAGGAATTTCATCACCTACATCACAAGTGCCACTTTGCTCCACTTGGGAGCCGTTATTTTCATCAAACTCCACGTTACACGTCTCCTCAATAAGTCCCGTGGATTTATTGAGGACACGGTAAGCATGAGAGTTTGTAGCATAACCAACAAATATGCCCTCATAAGCTCTAGCCTCAAATTTAGACAAACGAACACCCTTCTTGAGAATGAAGCACTTACACCCGAACACCCAGAAGTACTTGAGATTGGGCTTGTTACCGGTGAGTATCTCATAAGGAGTCTTGTTCAAACCCTTGCGGAGGTAGAGCCGATTTGATGCATGACACACAGTGTTGATGGCTTCGGCCCAAAAGTTGTACGGAGACTTGAACTCCGCCATCATGGTCCTTGTCGCATCCATCAACGTCCGGTTCTTCCTCTCCGCAACACCGTTTTGTTGAGGGGTGTATGGTGCGGAATATTGATGCTTGATTCCCTCATCACTAAGAAATTCATCCAAGGTGTAGTTCTTGAACTCGGTGCCGTTGTCACTTCTTATCGTCAAAATCTTTGCATTGTGTTGACGTTGTGCTTCATTTGCAAAGTCAATGACGGTTTGTTGGGTCTCACTCTTCCTCTTGAAGAAATACACCCACGTGTACCTTGAGTAGTCATCCACAATCACCAAGCAATACTTTCTACCTCCAAGACTATCGAAGGACGGAGGCCCAAAGAGATCCATGTGAAGGAGCTCCAAAGGCCTTTTTGAATAAATGATAGTCGTGGGAGGGTGAGCCTTCTCATGTAGCTTTCCTTCGATACAGGCACTGCAAGCACGATCTTTAGCAAAACTAACATTCGTTAGTCCACGGACATGGTCCCCTTTTAGGAGACTTTGCAAAGATCTCATATTGACATGGGCTAAACGGCGATGCCAAAGCCATCCCACATCAACTTTAGCCATTAGGCATGTCGCGGTCTTAGTGGGTCGCTCCGAAAAGTTAATCACATATAGACCGTTCTCGACATGCCCAACAAAAGCTACTTTAAGAGTCTTGCTCCACAAGAGGGCCACGGTATCGATATCAAAGAAAGTGGCAAAGCCCATGATTGCAAGTTGACGAACGGAAAGTAAATTGTATGCAAGGGACTCAACAAGCATGACCTTCTCGATCGTGAGATCATGAGAGATGACCACCTTGCCAAGTCCCAATACCTTAGAAGATGAGGCGTCACCCCATTCGACATTGGTGGGCATAGATGGAACCGTGCGCACGTCCACCACCAAGTCCTTGCTTCCGGTCATATGATTCGTAGCTCCGCTGTCGAGCAACCATGATCCACCACCGGAAGCAAACACCTACAAGAGATCAATGCTTGGTTTTAGGTACCCATTTTGTAATGGGTCCTTTGATGTTAGTAACAAGGGTCTTAGGAACCCAAATAGACCATTCAATGTACTCATGAAAAGAGCTAACAAATTTGGCATAAACATGCCCATCACTAGCACGGCACAACACATAAGAAGGATTAAAATCGCCGGCCTTGTTGGGTGAGGTGACATTGCCCTTCTTGACTTTGTTCTTCTTCTTCTCCACGGGAACACTCTCTCCCGCCCTCACAAAAGTTTGCATGAGGAGAGGAGGTCGTTTGGTCTTGTCATTCTTCTTCTTGTTCTTGGAGTTGGGGACGTACCCAACCCCTTCCTTCGCCACACCTCCTTTTTGGTTGATCAAGAGATCATTGAGGTTCTTCTTGCCTTGTATGCACGTCACAAGGCCTCTCTCAAGTTGAGCCTTCAACGATGCATTTTCCTCAACAAGATGCATATGCTCACAACACGGGTTAGTAGCATTTGCGTTATCAAGTAAAACCATATGAGGAAAAGTTGCTTTCTCCTTAGTTAGCTTCACTTGGAGTTGATCATGAGACTCCTTGAGACTCGCGTGAATACCCTTCAAGGCCTTGTGGGCCTTGTCAAGTATATCAAACTCCTCTTTGAGTCTAGCAAGATCAACCCCGAGTTTGGCCTTCTCGGAGTTTAGTACACGAGACACAACTAGGACATGATCATAATCTTTCTCTAACTTAGCATGATCAACGTTGTGTGACTCCTCAAGAGCCAAACAAAGACCACGCTCTTCCTCAAGAGCATTGGAAAGATCCGAAATCTCATCGGCATAGTCACGACTATGCCCTTCCAACTTCGAGATGGTGTCTTCGTGAGCCTCGATCATGTCATTGGCCTCACCAAGTTGTTCCAAGAGAGCAACAAAGTGCTTCTTGGATTTTCCCTTGAGTTTACCCATAAAGGCCTCAAACTCGTTAGCCTCCACATTAGCTCCCTCAACTTCATTCATGCAATCCAATGGGGAAGGATGATTAATGATGGTAGTTTTGATGTTGGGGGTTACCTTGTTGGTGGCTTTAGCCATGAGGCACTTGGCGTTGGTGCTCTCGTTGGGTGAGTCGAAGAGAGACACTTGTGACGTTGTTGCAATGGCAACGGAGGCCATGGCAACCGTCTCATCATCTTCATCATCGTCATCATCCTCATTGTATTCTTCTTGCACAACCAAGGCCTTGGGAGGAGTCTTCTTGGTGAAGTTGTTCTTGTTGGGGAACGACTTGGCCTTGTCCTTTCGGATGAGTTTGCCACCATTATCTTCCCTCTTCTCATACGGGCATTCCGCAACGAAATGACTCACATTGCCGCAATTGTAGCAAGTCCTCACACGTTGCTTGCCCCTTGTCCCACTTGAGTTGTTTTTGCTAAAGTTGGGCCTCGAGTTTTTCTTGCTCCAAAATTGCCTTGAAGCAAGAGCCATGTGTTCATGATATGCATACTTTGTATCTTCGGGGTTGCTCTCCTCTTCTTCCTCTTCTTCTTCTTCCACGGTGAGCTTGGCCTTCAAAGCAAGGTTGGGCTTCTTTGCCCGTTGAGACCGGAGCACCGCATTGTCGGCGGTCTTGTCCAAGATGTTCATGGCCACAAACTCATCCAACACCTCGCTTGAGGTCAAAGTGTGGAAGTCCGGTCTTTGGCGGATGACGGAGGACATGGCCTTGTGGTAGGGCATCATTGCCTTGAGGAATTTGCGCTTGATCCAATTATCATCCGTGTCCTTGCTCCCGTGATCTCGTAGTGAGACCGCGAGTTTGGTGACTCTCTGAAAAAGCTCACGAGGCTCTTCATCTTCCTTCATTGCAAACTCATCAGTCTCATCTTGTACCACTTCATAGTTGGAGCGTTGAATGCTTGCGCTTCCCCGGTAGAGAGACACGACACAATGCCATGCATCTTTGGCCAAGGAGTAAGGGCGAAGATGAGGTAGGTCTTCGGGTGGAATTGCATCTTGAATGATGAAGAGAGCATTCTCATTGAATTGATTGTCCGCGGCTTCTCGAGGAGTGAGGTTGCTTGGATCATGTGGGTAAAAACCTTCTTCAATGATTCTCCAAAGGTTAGTGTTCACATGATTTAAATGACGTTTAAAGCGGTAAACCCAAGAATCAAAGTCCTCATTTTTCACAATCTTAGGAGGAGGACCGGCATGATTCAAATGAGTAGAAGGAACCGGTCCACCATAAACAAGTGGTGGTTCCACGTGGGCAAAAATGTCAGTGCCATTCTTGCCACTCAAAGAAGGAGCCTTTTCACTACTAGCTTCCCCCTTGTCGGGGGTAGCATCCGACACCTTGTTGGCGGGATCCCCCACTTTCAACGGTGCGGTGGATAGTTTAAGCCCCTCAAGGAATTTAGTAAACATGCTTTCAACTTCGGTCGTCATGGAGGTTTTCAATGTCTCCAAGGCTACATTGAACTCCTCACGAGAGACCGAAGTTCCCCCATCGCCCGTAGACGAGATAGGATTCACACCGGAGTGTTCCTCCACACCGTCTACGGTATCAACCATACTCTTTGGACGGTAAAGTCCTTAATAAAGAGACGAGGCTCTGATACCAATTGAAAGGATCGATATGGTTGACTAGAGGGGGGGGGTGAATAGGCAACTACCAATTTTTTGCTTTTCTTTACCAAATTAATCTTTGCATCAAAGTAGGTTGTCTAGATGTGCAACTAGGTGAGCAACCTATATGATGCAACAACAACAAGCACACAAGCAAGCAAGGGAATAAACACTAGAGAGCTTGCACAAGTAAAGGTAAGAGATAACCAAGAGTGGATCCGGTGAAGACGAGGATGTGTTACCGAAGTTCCTTCCTTTTGAGGGGAAGTACGTCTCCGTTGGAGCGGTGTGGAGGCACAATGCTCCCCAAGAAGCCACTAGGGCCACCGTATTCTCCTCACGCCCTCACACGATGCGAGATGCCGTGATTCCACTATTGGTGCCCTTGAAGGCAGCGACCGAACCTTTACAAACAAGGTTGGGGCAAACTCCACAACTTAATCGGAGGCTCCCAACAAGACCACGAAGCTTCACCACAATGGAATATGGCTTCGAGGCGACCTCAACCGTCTAGGGTGCTCAAACACCCAAGAGTAACAAGATCCGCTAAGGATGAACGGGGGAATCAAAAATCCCTTGGTGGAAGTGTAGATCGGAGCCTTCTCAACCACTCCCGAGCAAATCAACGAGTTTGATTGGCTAGGGAGATAGATCGGGCAAAGGAAGCTTGGGGTATTCAATGGAGCTTGAGCAATAAATGGTGCTTGGGCAATAATGAAGGTTGGGGGAAGAGGTGAGGCAAAGAGAGAGGAGAAGGAGCCCTTTTATAGTGGGGGAAACAAGTCAACCGTTACCCCCCACTCAGCCCCGCAGAGGGCGGCAGTACGGCTCTGCCTCCGCGGCAGTACCGCCGCCCTCAAGCGGTACTACCGCTCCCCCTCAGTGGTACTACCGCGCCAGAAGAGAAGGGCTGGGGCAGGGGCCCAGGGCGGTACTACCGCGGAGGTAGAGCGGTACTACCGCTCTCAAGCAGTACTACCGCCACTACTGCCGCAGCTAGTACCGCAAAACCCGACACGAGAAAATGCGCGCAAGAATCGAAGCGGAAGGAGCACCATGCCACCACGGTACTGCGGCTGAGCCCAGCAAGCGGTACTACCGCTCCGAGGAGCGGTACTACCGCTACAGACGCAGTGACAGGACGGTAGTAGCACGGAACCGCAGAGGTACTGCCGCTGAGGCCACCCAACGGTACTATCGGTCCGGGAGCGGTACTACCGCTTAGGGAGTCTCAGCCGCACTACCGCTATGGACCGCGGTACTACCGCTGGGTCCTGGACAAGCAGAAGAAGGAGGGAAAGAAGGGCCCCATAGGTGCGGAAAGAAACGAAGGGTGTGATGAGAACGTGTACGTGTTGATTCCACCCAAGCCATACCGAAGCGGACCCCCTCTTGATAGTACGGTGACTACTACGAAACTTAGTCCACCAACAAAGTCACGGAATAGACTACACCGTCTTGAGTAGAGCGCCAAAGGGAAATAATTGTTCCGTGCCGAAGGATGAATATCTGAAAGCACTCAAAGCACATGATTAGTCCGCAAATGCATTGTCATCAATCACCAAAACATCGTAGGGATAAATAAGCCCTTACACACATCACAGAGAGTCAACCATCCAATCCAACGCCATTGCTGGTGATGCAGAGATTAATGGCAGCCGGTCCATATAAGCTGCCGGTAGGGTGTGCATCAAACCGCATCCATGGAAGGCGGCGGAGGAGAAGAAGCCGGCGATGGCCAGCAAGTCAAGGCCGTCGCGACGGCCGGCGGCGGAACACGCGACCGTGGCGGATCTGGATCTGGAGGCCCTCGCCGTGCTCTGGCAGCCAGGTTCCGTCCTCGTCCGCCCTCGAAGACCAATCGGGTTCGGCGGAGCGGCGTCGGAGCAAAAATTTCCAGGTACCTAGAGCTGGTAGATGGAGCAGGGGTTGGCGGTGAAGCCGGTGTCGGGCACGTAGGCACTGTACCCTGCGGTGGAGCGGCTCATGCGGCTGGGCAGGACGGCCCGACGGCAAGTGCTGGGCAAAACGGCGCATCGGCAGGTGCCGGGCAAGCTGGTCTTGGGGCTGACCAGGACGCCGTGGAGAAGACAAGCAATTCTACTACTCCGTGAGTACCAGTAGCTCTATAAGTTTGGCGATGCAAGCTGTACTCCGTGAATGAATAATCAAGTCTTGGTCTCTAACATTGAGGCTTGCATGATCCGTTGCAATACAACGGTTATCTTGTCCATTAGTCCGGCTTTAGTCTGGCCAGATACAAATCAGTTTAATCTTGTCAAGTATGAAAAGTAGTTGGCTGGATGCAATCTAAGTGTGGCTGCATATCATTGCAATCTTATCAAGTAGGTTGGCTGATGCAATCTTCGATTCGTACTATGGTTGGTAGATGACAGTGTCGTTACAATTTTCGGTTGCATAATTTGTATTATGTTGACGAACGAACAATAAGTCCTGGTCTTTGAAGTTACAGATGCTAGATGTTGGATATGAAAAGATCAATTTTGTGCATACTAAATAAACAGTTGGATAAATAATTTTAACCCAAAGTCCAGCATTGCAAAAGTACATCATTGCACCACATCTAATATTACAACTCCTAGTCGGCTAAGGCCTGCGTAATGCTCTCATATAGTTCGCGATCGCAGTCTAAAACATTAGGAAGATTTCCTGCTCGTTCTAGGCCATCCTTGTACATGTGAGGGATCTTGTAGTCATTGCCTCCACCTTTCCTCATGACCTCAATTAAGCAGCTTTGTAGTGTTAGGAAAATTCTGTTTATCTTATCGGCATCATAGGCATTATATTCATGATGCACATTGTTTATTAGCTCATCTAAATTGTTAGACACCAGCCTATCAGACATTGATTGTAGTGAAGAAAATAGGCCAAGGTCTAGGATATTCATATCCGGTGAGTTCGAGGGCTGTTGCATGAGGCGAATATCAAGCCCAGTTTGGGCAACAGCATTAAGAAAACCTGGATCATTACTTGAGACATGTGAGGGCGCATTGTCTTGCTAGATCCATATGGTCTCACCTGCGAGCTCTTGAGGCCAAACTGCTTGAATAGCTGGTAGCACCTTTTGAATCAAAAAGTGCCTGGACGTTTCTCTGTTAACTGAGATTGTTTTCGTGATTAGTGTCCCTCTTGGACGGTAATCACTTTTCCTTGGCGCTGGCTCCTACAAACAACAAAGCTACTCAAGTTAGATTAAGTACTGATGTGCATAATAAATAAAATAAGTAAAGGTTGAAACTCACCTTTTTGATAAAGGGACAAATGCCTATCTTTCCATCGAAAATGCAAATACCTTCTGCATTGTATCTAGGCCTGGCTATAGCAACCAAAAACATGATTTTGCCAATGGAGTTCTTATTTTGCACAGTCCTATGCGGGTCTTGTTCTGATGGCAGCTTGTAGAATTTCATGGTCTTCTGAGTGGTGTTAAACCACTTTTCATCTATATGGATTATATTCCGCATATCCCTGAACGTGGGCCTATTTTGCAAACTTTGCTGGTCAAACATAGAGAGACAAAACTGCAGCCTAGCCTTTTTGTTTGCTTCCTTCAAATATGGCAGCTCCATCTTCTTCTTGTACAGCTTGCTCATCCAAGGCAGCTTCATCTTCTTCCTGTATAGGTTGCCAATTGAGATCAGGCAACCTGCCATCTTCTTCCTCTCGCTCATCTGGTGCTGCTAAGTTCAAGTCGATGGCCATGGCTAGTGTGTGTGTGTGTGTGGTCTACTGTTTGGTCCATGTAAGCTGGCTTTTTAGCTGGGATTAGACCATTGGTCTCCCTTCTAATTTTTGTGGCGCCAAGTACCTTTGTTGTTTTACTAGTACTACAGCCGTTGGAGGGAACAGTTGGAGGGAACAGTGAAAGTTGGAGTACACTTGCTGGCGGGAAGCCATTTCTAGTATTTGGATTTCTTTTTGCTTGTTTGCATTAACTGCACACTATAATCGAAGCAACACAGCCGCTGCCAGCTACTTAAATGAGGAGAGTAAGGGGTTTTATGCAAAAATGTTTAATTTGTCTCCAAAGTGCCAGATGCACACTCTTTGACGGACGGAGGGAGTACGCGGAAGCCATTTCTTGTATTTGGATTCCTTTTTGCTTGTTTGCATTAACTGCACACTATAATCGAAGCAACACAGCCGCTGCCAGCAAGTGTCCCTCCGTCCGTCAAAGAGTGTGCATCTGGCACTTTGGAGACAAATTAAGCATTTTTGCATAAAACCCCTTACTCTCCTCATTTAAGTAGCTGGCAGCGGCTGTGTTGCTTCGATTATAGTGTGCAGTTAATGCAAACAAGCAAAAAGGAATCCAAATACTAGAAATGGCTTCCCGCCAGCAAGTGTACTCCAACTTTCACTGTTCCCTCCAACTGTTCCCTCCAACGGCTGTAGTACTAGTAAAACAACAAAGGTACTTGGCGCCACAAAAATTAGAAGGGAGACCAATGGTCTAATCCCAGCTAGAAAGCCAGTTTACATGGACCAAACAGTAGACCACACACACACACACTAGCCATGGCCATCGACTTGAACTTAGCAGCACCAGATGAGCAAGAGGAAGAAGATGGCAGGTTGCCTGATCTCAATCGGCAACCTGTACAGGAAGAAGATGAAGCTGCCTTGGATGAGCAAGCTGTACAAGAAGAAGATGGAGCTGCCATATTTGAAGGAAGCAAACAAAAAGGCTAGGCTGCAGTTTTGTCTCTCTATGTTTGACCAGCAAAGTTTGCAAAATAGGCCCACGTTCAGGGATATGCGGAATATAATCCATATAGATGAAAAGTGGTTTAACACCACTCAGAAGACCATGAAATTCTACAAGCTGCCATCAGAACAAGACCCGCATAGGACTGTGCAAAATAAGAACTCCATTGGCAAAATCATGTTTTTGGTTGCTATAGCCAGGCCTAGATACAATGCAGAAGGTATTTGCATTTTCGATGGAAAGATAGGCATTTGTCCCTTTATCAAAAAGGTGAGTTTCAACCTTTACTTATTTTATTTATTATGCACATCAGTACTTAATCTAACTTGAGTGGCTTTGTTGTTTGTAGGAGCCAGCGCCAAGGAAAAGTGATTACCGTCCAAGAGGGACACTAATCACGAAAACAATCTCAGTTAACAGAGAAACGTCCAGGCACTTTTTGATTCAAAAGGTGCTACCAGCTATTCAAGCAGTTTGGCCTCAAGAGCTCGCAGGTGAGACCATATGGATCTAGCAAGACAATGCGCCCTCACATGTCCCAAGTAATGATCCAGGTTTTCTTAATGCTGTTGCCCAAACTGGGCTTGATATTCGCCTCATGCAACAGCCCTCGAACTCACCGGATATGAATATCCTAGACCTTGGCCTATTTTCTTCACTACAATCAATGTCTGATAGGCTGGTGTCTAACAATTTAGATGAGCTAATAAACAATGTGCATCATGAATATAATGCCTATGATGCCGATAAGATAAACAGAATTTTCCTAACACTACAAAGCTGCTTAATTGAGGTCATGAGGAAAGGTGGAGGCAACAACTACAAGATCCCTCACATGTACAAGGATGGCCTAGAACGAGCAGGAAATCTTCCTAATGTTTTAGACTGCGATCGCGAACTATATGAGAGCATCACGCAAGCCTTAGCCGACTAGGAGTTGTAATATTAGATGTGGTGCAATGCTGTACTTTTGCAATGCTGGACTTTGGGTTAAAATTATTTATCCAACTGTTTATTTAGTATGCACAAAATTGATCTTTTCATATCCAACATCTAGCATCTGTAACTTCAAAGACCAGGACTTATTGTTCGTTCGTCAACATAATACAAATTATGCAACCGAAAATTGTAACGACACTGTCATCTACCAACCATAGTACGAATCGAAGATTGCATCAGCCAACCTACTTGATAAGATTGCAATGATATGCAGCCACACTTAGATTGCATCCAGCCAACTACTTTTCATACTTGACAAGATTAAACTGATTTGTATCTGGACAGACTAAAGCCGGACTAATTGACAAGATAACCGTTGTATTGCAACGGATCATGCAAGCCTCAATGTTAGAGACCAAGACTTGATTATTCATTCACGGAGTACAGCTTGCATCACCAAACTTACGGAGCTACTGGTACTCACGGAGTAGTAGAATTGCTTGTCTTCTCCACGGCGTCCTGGTCAGCCCCAAGACCAGCTTGCCCGGCACCTGCCGGTGCGCCGTTTTGCCCAGCACTTGCCGCCGGGCCGTCCTGCCCAGCCGCATGAGCCGCTCCACCGCAGGGTACAGTGCCTACGTGCCCGACACCGGCTTCACCGCCAACCCCTGCTCCATCTACCAGCTCTAGGTACCTGGAAATTTTTGCTCCGACGCCGCTCCGCCGAACCCGATTGGTCTTCGAGGGCGGACGAGGACGGAACCTGGCTGCCAAAGCACGGCGAGGGCCTCCAGATCCAGATCCACCGCGGTCGCGTGTTCCGCTGCCGGCCGTCGCGACGGCCTTGACTTGTTGGCCATCGCCGGCTTCTTCTCCTCCGCTGCCTTCCATGGATGCGGTTTGATGCACACCCTACCGGCAGCTTATATGGACCGGCTGCCATTAATCTCTGCATCACCAGCAATGGCGTTGGATTGGATGGTTGACTCTCTGTGATGTGGGATTGGATCGGGAGGAAGAGAGTTTGGGGGAGAGGAGGAAGACCGGCTTCGATTTGGGAGAGGACGAGAGGATTGGGTTGTCGCTCGGTGCGGTGACCTCGAGGCGTAGACCAGGGGGATGAATGGAAAATTATCAGCGGGGGAGCCAGATGTACACTTATTTTGGGAAAAAAATCAGGAGCCAAACGTACGCTCTTTGGCGGACGGAGGGAGTAGTTGCCTTTCTCACAGATCCCATGCGATCGGCGGGCGACGCCGGCCCACGTAACCATTCCAGAGGAATACATGGCCGGATGGCCCACACGGGATCACCTGCCACCTTTCTGTACACCCCGATTAACCGTGAGCCTGTGGCCCGTCTCCATGGGCATTCGTTCATGCAGGCAGCATGCTCACCAGTGATATCTGTCAGCAGTAGTTTGGTGAATGGTGGTTGGGAACTTGGGAGCTAGGAAAACCCGCGTATAGATTTCCGTTGGCCGCATTGAACTTGAAGTTACTGTGGGCGACGGATCAGTCGATCAACGTACATTGGCCGACCGGGGAGGTGATGTTACGCACGTACTCCGGGACCCCATGTACTCCTACCGGCCGGTCTTCGGCGCCTGCAGCAGGCGGTAGCTCTGTGCCGTTGGTTGCTACCATGTGCCTAGCCACGACCAGTATATTTACTTCCTTTCCGATCTGGGCCAGCTAGCAGATACTGCGCGATGCATCGATCGGGCTTTCCCGTTTCATATTTTCTTGTTAGATAGTATTTGGTCTTTGTCTTTGGCTCCAAGCCTGATGCTCAACGCACCTAGACGCCCATCGTATGTACCAGTGCCGGGTGCAGCTAAAGATGTTGTATTCTTATACGATAATAAACGACCAGCAGTCATGGGTGTCCTGGCATTGGCAAGTGAAGTGTGAGCCGTCAACTTGTGGCATTCCTGGTCAGAAAAACATTTTATTAAGCCTAGGAGAAACAAGGATAAGTAAAGTACGGTTCAGCTAAAATATTCTTGAGGCAGTGGTGAAACGAAATTTGGCATTGCGCAGCCAACTACACGCCAGAGAGACTCCGACCATGCTGCCGGTGGACGATGAACGGAAAAGGAATGAAGTTCTCTGAAACTAGCAAGAAAACTAGCGGGGTCCGTGTTGTTGCCCGTGGTTGCTGGTGGGATGTCAGTGGTGATCCTTGTCGCGATAGCAGTATTACCATCTAAGAGAGCTTGCAAACGAGATCATTGTCCAGAAGACCATATAGGAAATAAAACACTCTTTTGGTTTTCCATGTAGCTGTTCCGTTGGTGCACTTGTTAAGCAGTCCATGGTCTGCAGCTTAACTGTGTAGTAACCGCTGAAAGTTACAGCATATTCATCCTGGGTTATGAAGTGTGTCGAGTCCGGCATCGCTCACTGTTGTGTGCGGGCCATACAGGTGAATTCTGATAATGTCGTCCATTAAGTTCATATCATCTGGAAAATAATCAAACACGCGGTATGGGCTTAATATTTGCTCGGGTGACCAGAGATATCTAGGGAGGCCTTTAAAAGATACGGCAATTCTGTTGTCTGCTGTTACTCTCATCAGGTGCATGTTTGTGTCATTGGTTCCCAAGTGGCATGGTCTTCTGCTGGTGGGCAAAGCATATACGCTAGGTAGGCTTCCCCGTGATTTGGGAAGGAAATGACAACTCTGCCTTCACTTTCCGTGTGAATGATTGGTTGGACCTGAGGCTCAAATCTATGTTGTATGGCGTCAAGAATGGCTGACACGGCCTGGGTGCCTAATGGACTGAGAGGTTCCAAGGTGAAAGCATGAAAGGACAGTGAGAAAGCCGCATCTTCTTG
The DNA here is from genome assembly GCA_034509565.1 of Triticum monococcum. Lineage (NCBI taxonomy): Eukaryota > Viridiplantae > Streptophyta > Magnoliopsida > Poales > Poaceae > Triticum > Triticum monococcum. The sequence continues at coordinate 619,339,280 of CM067846.1, forward strand.
TAGATAATTGAATATCTACCATAAACACATCTCTGAATGTCTGCCTAGCAGGGTTCGTGGTAAATCTGTAGCAGAGGGCTGTATTGTAGTTTTTGAATCAGAGAAACACACGCAAGTTGTACGCTTGACTGATCAAATACTCCCTAGTTGACATGAAGGTGTATCTTTAAAAAAAAAGTAGCGTAGATAGACGGTGTGGATCAACAACTAAGATTACAAAGATAGCTTCATTTGGCTAATCAATTGTACAACAGAACTGCCTGTATTGAATGCAACTGCAAATAACCAAGGATACCGCATCAATAATCAAAGGACACGTAGGGGCTATGGTATCTTTTTAGGTAGGAACGAACCATAGGCCTTTTGATGGAACATAGAGCAACATGACAATTTAGCCCAAAAGGGTAGCACGTTGGTTTTTAGTGGTAAAAAGGGGAAAATAAGAGATTTGACACGATGGTTAAAATATGACCATGAACGATTAAATTACTGCTCCCGAATATTCAACTGACCGATTAATTTCTTATAACGTACTCTATTTTTCTTTGCCAAATAAGGCAGCAAACGTCGACGTTTTCCCAAAAGTCTTCGTAGACCTCTTTCCGACGAAACCTTCGCAGATCATTGTGTCTAGATCACTTACCCATCATTAATCAGTAATCAGAAAAGAACCTGGAGACTGGAGAAGATGAATATGGCTAATTTGTTCTTAAATAAAAGTTCCATAAGAATTAATATCGGCTTTTTTTAATCTTAAACAGTAGAACCCCTGAATCACCAATCCATTCCGAACTGCAAAGGCAACGTGTCACTGACAGCTGAGTCCAAAAAATCCTTGACTGGCCCACCCAGCAGTAAGTGACCATGCACGACAACCTAACCTATGAAACCCTCATTCACACAACACCACCAACACTAGTAGAAAAAGGGTCAAACGTGAAGCACATTAGTGCCGGTTTGTAAAAAAACCGGCACTAATGTGATCAATAGTGCCGGTTCGAATGGCTATGCATTAGTGCCGGTTCGTAATGAACCTTTAGTACCGGTTCGTGCCACGAACCGATACTAAAGGGGTGGTGGCAGGCTGGCGTCAGGCCAGGGCCCCACGAGCCCCTTTAGTGACGGTTTGTGACACAAACCGGTACTAAAGGTCTAACCTATAGTACCGGTTTACGTCATCAACCGGCACTACAGAGTCTTAACCTATAGTCCCGGTTGAAGACACAAACCGGCACTATAGGGCAATTTTCAAACTCTACCCCCCGGTGTATCGCCATTTCAGTTTTGAAAAAATCAAAAGAAAATGATAAAAACTTCAAAAAATAAAATCCTTCGAGAGGTAGTTATATTACTACATCTACTAGTTAGGAAAATTTGAAAACTTAAATTTGGACATGTTTTGCAAAAAGTGTAGGGAAAATGTAAAACGGCTATAACTTTTGCATACGATGTCGGAAAAAAATGTATAATATATCAAAAAATTCAGCACGAAAAGCCGCATCTGATGGAGACCGCCTACAGCTTGTTTGGAATTTTTTAGAATCCTTAAATTCCAAAAGGAAAAAAAGATATGGTCAAATTTTAGTTTTTTTAAAAAATGGTTAAATCTGGTCAAACTACTTATTCAAGAAGTATTAATGTTACTACATAATTATTCAAGAATATTAGTGTTACTAAATAATTATTTCAATTTTTTGAATTTTGGTCAAATCTGGCCAAACTATGGTAAACTGTGGTCAAACTATGGTCAAACTTATTCAAGAAATATTAGCGTTACTAAATAATTACTGTTTTTTTAGAATAATAGTTTCAAACTCAAACGGTGAAATGTGTGACTTCATGCTCGATCAAGCTAAACTCCTGAGGGTTAATAGGATTAACATCTTACTATTGTCAGGAAAACAACAAGTGCAGACTTGAAAACGAAGGAGAATAGAACTCGAAAGTTAAGCGTGCTCGGGTTGTAGTAGTGAGAGGGATGGGTGACCGGTCAGGAAGTTAGATGATTTGGAATGAGTGATCCACACTTGAGCATAGTTAAGAGAGGTGATTAGAGACTAAATCATCAACTAATTCAGAAAAATTAAAAATCGAAAAAAAAATCAAATTTTTTTCCCCAAAATTTTCAAAAAAAATATTCAAAAAAACCTTTAGTACCAACCGGTACTAAAGGTCCCCCATACCAGGGCGTGAGCTCACGCCACGTGGTGGCACTTTAGCGCCGGTTCGTGCCGAACCGGTACTAAAGGGGGGGGGGGCTTTAGTGCCCACACTTTAGTGCCGGTTCCGTAACCGGCACTAAAGGTCCTTACAAACCGGTTTTAAAGCTCCGTTTTCTATTAGTGCAACATCACCGCCGCCACCAACCGAAGGGGAACGCATGCCTATTCCCCAACAATATCACTAACACCAATATAGATCTAAAAAGACATCTATGCACATGGATCACGAGCGGAATCGATGGGTACATACCATGATGGTTAGCGGGGAGGCGTACATTGCCGAGCCGAATATGATGTGGAGGATGTCGTAGAACACACTCAGAGCATGCAGTTGATGGCAACGTCCTCCTCCTCTGGATGTGTTCTATATCATCCTCCGCGTCATATTCGGCTCGGCAATGTACGCCTCCCCGCTCAGCATCATGGCACGTACCTATCGATCCCGCTCTTGATCCACATGCATAAATGTCTTTCTAGATCTATATTTGTAGATGTTAGTGATATTGTCGGGGAATAGGCGTGTGTTCCCTTCACTTGGTGGCAGCGGTGATGTTGTTGGTGTTGTGTGGATGAGTGTTTCATAGGTTAAGTTGTCATGCAAAGTCACTTACTGTTGGGTCAGTCAAGGATATTTTTTTTGGACCCAGCTGCAGTTCAGAATGGATTGGTGATTCAAGAGTTATACCGTTTAAGATTTAAAAAGCCGATATTAATTCTTCTCGAACTTCTATTTAAGAACAAATTAGCCATATTCATCTTCTTCAATCTCCAGTTTCTTTTCTGATTACTAATTAATGATGGGTTGCCATCATGCATCTTTCGAATCTGTTGCATGATCTAGACACAGTGATCTGTGAAGGATCTTAGAGTTTACTCAGGGCAAGCGACTCGTCGGGTTATAGCTGAGGCCAGGGGCGAATCTACCGGTGAGGCTTCGATAGGCTCGAGCCTACCCTACAAAATCGCGAAATATTTTTTTACTACTATGCATGGCAGGCCCAACCTAGGAAAAGCAGATCAGGCGGCCCATATAAGGGAATCAGTAGCCCGCACGAGTCACGAGCAGTGCAGCGAGGCAGCCCCCACGGCTGCACGCTCCCCTGACGACCTAGCCGTCGGACGGCCGGAGCAGGCGCGGAGCTCGCCACACCGCGCAGACCTCAGCACCCCGTCGGTCAAGTCAGAACGGGGAGGCGGGCAGCTCGTTGCCCAGGGCCCAGGCCCTTCGGAGCTTGCCTGGCCGTCGCCCAACGCCTGACGACCTCCGAGGCTCCCCTGGCCGCTAAATTTCCTCTCTGTCTAATTTCTCTCTAGACTCTGTCCAATTTTATTTATGCTCTGTTCAGTGATGTGCCGCAGTGTGCTGCTAGCTAGTTTGGTTTAGTTCCAGTCAGTAGATTTCTTTTCTGTCTAAATTTATTTATTTGCTATAGGCTTTAGCTAGTTTAGTTATAGTCAGTAGCTAATACTACCTAGCTCTAGTAATCCGGGAAAGTAGGAGCTTATTTGGATGAATCATGAATGGATTTGAAGAAAATGACTATTTTGGTAAACAAATTCAATTTATTGTTCAAAAAATGATATTAAAAAAACAAAAAAACTAGTGAATACTACATGTTCCTAGTAGTAATCTAGGGAAAATTCAGTTTATTTGCACAAAAGGATTTGGAGATAATAGGTTTTTTCTTCAAGCGGGCGTTTTATTTTCTCGGTGTAAATTTTGAGCCCACCCTCCATTTTTTCTCTAAATTCGCCACTGGCTGAGGCATTCATTATGTACCACTATTAGCATACCTTAGTTGCTGTTTGTTCTGGAAGCATGGATGCCGGAGACAGTTTGGAACCAAATCCATCTCTAAAAGATGCATCAATGGTCCTGTTTTAACCATCGTGTCAAATCTCTTTTTTCCCCCTTTTTACCAGTAAAAACCAACGTGCTACCTTTTTTTGGGGCTAAACTGTCATGGTATTCGTATGGCACATCCCAAAAACATATTGCTCTATGTTCCGTCAAAAGGCCTATTGTTCATTCCTACCTAAGAGGATACCGTAGCCACTACGTGTCCTATGATTATCGATGTGGTATCCTTGGTGTGGATCAACAACAAAGATTACAAAGATAGCTTCACTTGGCTTTGGCAGTCTGGTCCGACCATGTCGCTAGTGGCTGCTGGCTGTTGCTTTTGGCCTACTTCAGGAGGCTTCGTCATCGGAAGAGGAAATAAAAATTATCTCCTTCATGCCGCTCTTGCTATGGTCTACGGTGGCCGGCCCTTTCTTCAGGCTGCAGGTTCTCTGAATGTAGGCTTCAATGTCACTGATGACATTTCCTTTGCTTTCTAGCCATTCATGGTTTTTTAAATGCTCTATCTCGTCCAACCATGAAAGCTTTTCTTCTTCAGGTTCACATTTACATTCAGATATAGGCAGCACGCCCAAAAGGAATGAAAATGCATCACAAAGGAGAATCTAAGAAATTTATTCTTCTTTAAATGCTAGGCACGGTACGCCTAGAAAAAGGTTAACAAACTTCAAAACTGGAGTAAGAGCATCTACAACCACGTACCTCTAATTCGATCTCTCAAACGTCCGCGGACGCGCCAAGTCAATTACTGGGCGTGTTCATTTTGAACTCCTATTTATCCACCCGCACAACCACAATTCTTATTTTTCTTCCTTATATGTCCGGTCACTTGCACATGATTGGTGAAGATGAAGAGAGAGACAGAAAAGATGAATAAAGAAAGAGAAAATATGGTCCGGGGGTCGGGCCACGTCCTACGTGGCAGATTGACCGGGCACGCCCGGGCGTGTCTGGGAGCCCTCATATCCTCCCCATATTGGAGATGGATATGAGGGTTCGCAGACAGCCCGGACATATAGAGAAGATATGAAAAGTTCGGTTGGGTCAACTTTTTGCTACTCTTTACTTTTCTCTTCTGTCTGGTTAGTGATCCCCGTGCCTGCCCGATCAATTTGAGGAGTCCGGCTATAGATGCTCTAACGGAAGAAAAATAATAATTTTGGTCCACACAACAACTGAGAATCTAAGAAATTTATTCTTCTATAAATGCTAGGCACGGTACTTTATGCCTGTTCTGTGCGAGGAACGTTGAGGACGGTGGCCATCTCTTTATACGGTGCAAGGCGGTGAAGGAGGTGTGGCGAGTTTATGGGAAAAGAAGATGTCAGAATGGAGCTGGAGAATTATGACTCTGTGGGGGCTGTCATGGACCATCTGTGGTCATTGTGGATGGAGGATAGGGTGCAGATTTTATATCTCTAGTGGGAGTGGTGGAATGAGAGAAACCGAGTGAGGAAAAATGAAGGAAGAACCCAGCCGGAGGAGATAGTGCACCGAACTATGCTCGCCACCACGGAATACTGGGATATTGTGGGTAAGCATAAACAGAACACCCCGAAAGAGAAGACGAAATGGCGGGCGCCAAAAGTGGACGTACTGAAATTTAACATTGACGGTGCACATATGTCGGGAAGCTCTCAGTCCGCATGGGGATTGATTGCCCGTGATCATACTGGGGATGCAGTTGCCTGCATGGCGGGCAAGTGCGAGCATATCTACGATGCTTTTGCAGCAGAGCTACAAGCGGTGGCCGGCTTGATGGAGCTGGCAAACCATTTAGGGGCGATCCGAATTTGCCTTGAGACCGATTCACATCTGCTGCAGGCGGCGCTCATGCAGAAGGAGCCAAGCTTCTTGGCGTATGCTTCTGTCCTGGATGACCTGAAGGTCCAAATGAGACTATGGTTTTCAAAATGCAATGTTGTGGCATGTAGAAGGGAGGCCAATGGTGCAGCACATGAGCTCGCTAAGCTAGGCTATGAATGTAATGTGAATGAACCCACTATATGGGATGTTAGTGTTCCGCCGTCTGTGGCTGGACTTTTTGTAGGTGATATGCCTAACTTGGTTGCGTAATAAAGTGTTTGCTTTGACACTCAAAAGAAAAAGAGAAGGAAGATCTAACATGTAAGATACTCCTTCCGTTCCTAAATACTTGTCTTTTTAGACATTTCAAATGACTACTACATACATCCGTATGTAGACATATTTTAGAGTGTAGATTCACTCATTTTGCTCCGTATGTAGTCACTTATTAAAATGCCTAGAAAGACAAGTATTTAGGAACGGAGGGAGTATATCTTATTGCATCCAGTAGACCGGACCATTACCTTATAATAGGGTCCTTCTTGATGCAAAATCCATGTACCATCAGCGTCCGTGTGTATGCTGTCGACCACACCCTCAAGGCTTTCCCAACTATAATTGCACCTTGATACCATCCTTCTTGGCCTGGATTATACCCTTGCTCTATAGCACCTGGTACCATGGCTCCATCCTGACATTGTTCAAGCATTTGCAGGGCATTGAAAGAAATTGTTCCATAAGTTGGTTTCATAAGATATGGTACATACATGTGTCTCCAGCATCTCCAAGTGCATGATGACACGGTCTGCCGTCATCCACTGACCAAGAAGAGAGTATTTAGACTGAAACATTAGCTCGAGATATAGAAGAAGGGATCAGGTGTATGATGGTTTCTCTAAATCATTGGATGAGTACATCATACCTGAACTTCTTGGTGCAGTTGGTGCCCTTGTGTCCCCAAAAATCCTGATGGGTGAAGGTCTCCTGGCGCAAAAAACACGGGAAAAACATTTCAGCAAACACCTTGCAGGCAACATGATGCTGGTGCAACCAAAACAGGCAAGGAAGAAGCAAAGCATGGCCGCATGGGTGTGTGCTACATTAAGTAGAATCTTGGATGGATGCATTGTCTTGTACCTGGCGATGCTACTCTTGATGATAGCGCCACGCGCAGCGCCGTCCGGCCGTTCAGCCCACCTGATCTCCGTCTGCAGCTGCCTAGGTATTTTTGTAATCAGAAAAGAAGGAAATCAGCAGGCAGACTACCTGGCTGTAGAAAATGCAGGATGTGCTTCCTCCCTTCTCTACTTGCTATGTATTGGACTCTTTAGCAGCAAACACAAGCAGCCATTGATCAGTGGCTTAAGTTCGCATAAAAATTGCTGGCATAAGAACTTCGATGCATTGCAATGACAACATCACCAACAAACTTAGATAGCCAATAGCTTAACCGGACAACATCAGGGGCGCTCTTCCGTATCAGAGTTTCAACATAAAATGGCTTAAGGAACATCAAATTCTGAACCAGGAACTGGGACATCTGCTTCAAAATAACAAACTCCGTGCTAATTAAAATAAAAGCAGGTAATGCGTAGATTGAATGTCTTCTACATTGGGATGCACAACATAATATGTCATTGTAAAGGAGAGAGAACATTCCATGAATGCATTAACTTCATATAAATTTTCATCTTTTTACTACAATTGGGTTCTATAATTAATCCACGAGTCGATTCTTAAGTAAAAAGTGAATATATGTGTCACCCGTAAAGGATAAATTCCAGCACATCAATGTGCAAATACATCATGTTATACGGCAGCTTGATGGAGATGGTTCTAATCATCCTAGTTTAGGAATTGCAAAATATGAGATCAACTCAAATGTCTAAAGTACCAAAAATAGTTGGTTGTAGAGAAAGCAAGGAGGAAGGAGAAACTAAGTGTCCATATTAAACTCTAAACATTGGCCCTCCTTTATTAGAGCGATGCAACCTTGAGAAATTTCAATAGAAGTATCAGTTCACTTTTCACAGATTCCACATCTTATATGCTAGGAAATGTTGTTACATAAGAAATGGGCAGTTTGTGTCGGCCTGCCTGCCGTCTGATCGTTTGAGACTATTCACCTGGTTGTAGCCTTGTAGGCCATGCTGGTGTTTTATCCTTTTAGTTATCCCGTACTCTGCCTGATGGCTTTATTTATAAAGTCGGACGAATTCATTTCCTCTAAAAATAAGAAATGGGCAGTTAGGTTCACGGGAGCTATTGAAAAGACTATCATTGGAAGTCAAAAGCATATTATCATAACGGATACACTAATTCAAGCAAACATACATACTGATCAATGGTGCATGCAGATGTTAGTCAATCGGTTCCACCTTCAGTAGCTTATAAACTTTCCGTACTGATCGAACTTGTCCTGAACCAACAACTTTCTACAGAAAACATGTAAAACCAATGGACATTTGGTGTAAAAACCGAACTGACAGAATATATGAACACTGTGTCTCTCTCTAACAAATTAAATTGGTCACTTGTCAGTTCACAGCTCTTTATCCAGGGCAAAATTCTGTCCTCCAAAACAACTTGCTTATGCTGCAAAACAAACGACTTGAGATCAACCTCTCGAGCTGACAGTAAGAAACAACAAACTGATCAAAGTTGTCCCGAATCAGCAAGCCTTGGAATTTTGTGTTTAAAGAAACTAAGAAAACAAAAAAGGACAACAAACACACGGAATAATTAGTGTTTGTGTATTTTTGTACATAAAAACAAAAACAGTTTTGCTAAGGCATATCTAGATGTGCCATAAGTATTGCACATCCAAGTCCTATGTCATTGATCTAACATTGAGATTTGTGTGGATATTTTTTTTTTCTTTTTTCTCTTCCTCTTTATGCTTAATTCATTCACTTAGATGTGCAATAACTAGAGCACATCTAGATGTGCCCTAGACGCACCCAAACAAAAAAGGGGAATGAGAAAAAAACAGTTTTGCTAAATCTCATCTAGATGTGCTATAAATATTGCACATCTAAGTCATATGTCATTGATTTTACATTGAAATTCGTGTGAATATTTTCTTTCTTTCTTTTCCTTTTCTCTTTATGCTTGATTCATTCACTTAGATGTGCAATAACTAGAGCACATCTAGATGTGCCGTAAACACAGCCAAAAAAACATAGGAAAGGAAAGGCAATTAGCCAAGACCCTAATCAGAGGGGAACAAAACATGCCAAAAAGCATGTTCACTGGCAGCATCGGAGGAAACCACGGTAAGGGGCAAAACAAGACGCGAAGAAGAAGCAAGTCGCCTCGATTCGTCGGAAGCACCTCGAGAAACAAGGGATCGGTGCCCACGCCAACCACATAAAGCAGCACCTCTGAATTTCACATAGACTGAAGAGATTTGACAGTTCTCCTCTTGGCAGCACCTCTGTCGTCATGGCCTGAGGATGCCGCGTTGCTTGCTGCTGTTCCGTGCCCATCGTACCGACGACCTGGAGACGGCGCCGGTGGTGCATGCATCCGGGCGCCACCCGCGGCCTCCCGCGTTGCCTGATAATCACGACCTCTGTCGCGTAGCCTTAGCGCCACCCTGGTACTCAATCTTGTAGCGGCATATATCCTCCCCTCTCCTGCTACTTTGGCGTTGCCGCCATGGCCACACCTCGTCCTGAAGAGGGAAAGGTGGGGGCCGGCGGCGGCAGCATGACCAGCGGCAGACGGGAAAGAAGGCGAGGAGGACGCCGCCTCAATCGGCGAGAGGAGACGTGGGGGAAAAGGAGAGCGGCAGCGTGGAAGCCGGCCAGAGTTTTCCAGATAACGCGACGCGAGATGCGCACGGATCAGCTACAAATATCTCGCGTTAAACGGTGAAAACGTAATCATAGAAGCAGTTATGATTGTTCTAAAAAAAAGAGAAGCAGTTATGATTGATTTTTCTATCCATATCAAATTTGAGCGTGTTACGGCTGATGCAGGTCATAGACTCGCCTTATTTGGATACTCTAACTCAGTTAGATGTTAAAGTTAATTTCTAACTCTGAACTAACCTTATGAAGTTTGACTCGGTTGGATGCTGTCTAGTGGCTTTATTAATTTAAAGCCGGACGCATCGTGCGTCTACGTTCCAAAAAAAACTAACCCTCAACTAACTCTAACCAAAGATGTGTTTGGATGGCAAGGTTAGATGGAGCGCGGATACGACGAGGCGTCTTCACGGGCAGTGCGAGAGGGAGGAAGGGAGAACATGAGAAGCTTCGAGGAAATGGGGAGGAATCTGCAGTAGGGAGAGCGAGAGAAAATGTGTTTTTTAGTGGTCCCGGGAAGAACTAACCCAAATAATCATCTCTTGGGTGAGTTAGTTTTTTTGGATGGGTTAGATGCATCTAACCCAAACTAACCCTCCTGTTTGAATATTTTTGGATTAGTTGAGTCCAAACTAACCAAACTAACTCTAACCTATGGATCCAAATAGGGCCTCTGGCTATCATTGTTGGTTATTCATGGAACTCTTTACCACCAGATAGAAGTCGTATGTACAACTTGGAAGAAGATAGAAGATCTTTCCTATCTTTCGAGATCCAGCCTATAATATAGGGTCAAAGAGCCAAAAAGATGATTTTAGCCCTTGTTAAAGAGGGATTCTTGAACCTTTTTCATACTCACGTCACATCAAGGTACTGCAGACAAAAGAACTGTAAAATCTGATTCAATTTTTCGTAATCGATTAGCTAACACGCACGGAGGGGATGAGATGGCTGCGGCGTGGTCACTGTAGGTAAAACGAGCGATGCGGGTGAGATGCAAGCAAGCGTGCAAGTGGCGGCGGCCTCAGCGGCCATGGCGGCGCGAACAAATGAAGAGGTCATCACGAACGGTGCCCGAGAGTTTCCCTTCCGACAGCCGATATTTACGATCAAATTGGGAATTGTTTTTTTAGTAAGAGATACCGGATTAGATAAGTTCAAATAAAAAAAGACTAAACTACCTTTTAAATAAAGGGCTAGGTATGAGTGGTGCTCCTGCCTCTGCGTAGGGAGTATCAGGGTTAACAAAGCATTTGTTGTTTGGCTCCATGCCTTCGACGTAGGGATGGCAGTTTTGCCAATGGGTATGAGTTACCCGCGGGTACCCTATCCGAAAACAATGAGTATGGGCAAGATTTGAAGAGATTTTCTACCCATGGGTAATGGGTATCCGTACCCACAAAATATATGGGTAGGGCATGGGTAAAATATTGTGTCCATGGGTAACCAATGCATATTCAATAAAAATTAATAAATGAAAATAACTCCTATAACACGTGGAGTTAACATCCAACTCATATGGTCCAACCCTGAATCTCGTATTCCTTAAACAAGTCATGGCTCATAGGCTCATAATCACCTGCTCGCCAGTCCTCATACATCCTATGTGACTCCTTGTTGGGGAACGTAGTAATTTCAAAAATTTCCTACGCACACACAAGATCATGGTGATGCATAGCAACGAGAGGGGAGAGTGTGATCTACGTACCCTTGTAGACTGACAGCGGAAGCGTTATGACAACGCGGTTGATGTAGTCGTACGTCTTCACGGCCCGATCGATCAAGCACCGAAACTACGGCACCTCCGAGTTCTAGCACACGTTCAGCTCGATGACGATCCCCGGACACCGATCCAGCAAAGTGTCGGGGAAGAGTTCCGTCAGCACGACGGCGTGGTGACGATCTTGATGTTCAACTGTCGCAGGGCTTCGCCTAAGCACCACTGCAATATTATCGAGGTATATGGTGGAAGGGGGCACCGCACATGGCTAAGAAAATGATCACGAGGATCAACTTGTGTGTCTATGGGTGCCCCCTGCCCCCGTATATAAAGGAGTGGAGGAGGGGAGGGCCGGCCCTCTCTATGGCGCGCCCTAGGGGAGTCCTACTCCCACCGAGAGTAGGATTCCCCTTTTCCTAGTCCAACTAGGAGTCCTTCCATGTATTAGGAGTAGGAGACAAGGAAGGGGAAGGGAGAAGGGAAGGAAGGAGGGGGCGCAGCCCCTCCCCCTAGTCCAATTCGGACTAGGCCTTGGGGGGGGGGGGGGGCGGCCTGCCCTGGGCAGCCCCTCTCTCTTTCCCGTATGGCCCAATACTTCTCCCGGCGAATTCCCGTAACTCTCCGGTACTCCAAAAAATACCCGAATCACTCGGAACCTTTCCGAAGTCCGAATATAGTCATCCAATATATCGATCTTTACGTCTCGACCATTTCGAGACTCCTCGTCATGTCCCCGATCTCATCCGGGACTCCGAACTCCTTCGGTACATCAAAACTCATAAACTCATAATATAACTGTCATCGAAATCTTAAGCGTGTGGACCCTACGGTTCGAGAACAATGTAGACATGACCGAGACACGTCTCCGGTCAATAACCAATAGCGGAACCTGGATGCTCATATTGGCTCCTACATATTCTACGAAGATCTTTATCGGTCAGACCGAATGACAACATACGTTGTTCCCTTTGTCATCGGTATGTTACTTGCCCGAGATTCGATCGTCGGTATCTCAATACCTAGTTCAATCTCGTTACCGGCAAGTCTCTTTACTCGTTCCGTAATACATCATCTCGCAACTAACTCATTAGTTGCAATGCTTGCAAGGCTTATGTGATGTGCATTACCGAGAGGGCCTAGAGATACCTCTCCGACAATCGGAGTGACAAATCCTAATCTCGAAATACGCCAACCCAACATGTACCTTTGGAGACACTTGTAGAGCTCCTTTATAATCACCCAGTTACGTTGTGACGTTTGGTAGCACACAAAGTGTTCCTCCGGCAAACGGGAGTTGCATAATCTCATAGTCATAGGAACATGTATAAGTCATGAAGAAAGCAATAGCAACATACTAAACGATCGGGTGCTAAGCTAATGGAATGGGTCATGTCAATCACATCATTCTTCTAATGATGTGATCCCGTTAATCAAATAACAACTCTTTTGTTCATGGTTAGGAAACATAACCATCTTCGATTAATGAGCTAGTCAAGTAGAGGCATACTAGTGACACTCTGTTTGTCTATGTATTCACACATGTATTATGTTTCCGGTTAATACAATTCTAACATGAATAATAAACATTTATCATGATATAAGGAAATAAATAATAACTTTATTATTGCCTCTAGGGCATATTTCCTTCAGTCTCCCACTTGCACTAGAGTCAATAATCTAGTTCACATCGCCATGTGATTCAACACTAATAGTTCACATCACCATGTGATTAACACCCATAGTTCACATTGTCATGTGACCTATACCCAAAGGGTTTACTAGAGTCAGTAATGTAGTTCACATCGTTTATGTGATTAACACCCAAAGAGTACTAAGGTGTGATCATATTTTGCTTGTGAGATAATTTTAGTCAACGGGTCTGTCACATACAGATCCGAAAGTATTTTGCAAATTCTATGTCTACAATGCTCTGCACGGAGCTACTCTAGCTAATTGCTCCCACTTTTAATATGTATCTAGATCGAGACTTAGAGTCATCCAGATCTGTGTCAAAAACTTGCATCGACGTAACTTTTTACGACGAACCTTTTTGTCACCTCCATAATTGAGAAATATTTCCTTATTCCACTAAGGATAATTTTGACCGATGTCCAGTGATCTACTCTTAGATCACTATTGTACTCCCTTGCTTAACACAGTGTAGGGTATACAATAGATCTGGTACACAGCATGACATACTTTATAGAATCTATGGCTGAGTCATAGGGAATGACTTTCATTCTCTTTCTATCTTCTGCCGTGGTCGGGCTTTGAGTCTTACTCAATTTCTTCACACCTTGTTACACAGGCAACAACTCTTTCTTTGACTGTTCCATTTTGAACTACTTCAAAATCTTGTCAAGGTATGTACTCATTGAAAAAACTTATCAAGCATCTTGATCTATCTCTATAGATCTTGATGCTCAATATGTAAGCAGCTTCACCGAGGTCTTTCTTTGAAAACTTCTTTCAAAACACTCCTTTATGCTTTGCAGAATAATTCTACATTATTTCTGATCAACAATATGTCATTCACATATACTTATCAGAAATGCTGTAGTGCTCCCACTCACTTTCTTGTAAATACAGGCTTCATCGCAAGTCTGTATAAAACTATATGCTTTGATCATCTCATCAAAGCGCATATTCCAACTCCGAGATGCTTGCACCAGTCCATAGATGGATCGCCGGAGCTTGCACATTTTGTTAACACCTTTAGGATTGACAAAACCTTCTGGTTGCATCATATACAACTCTTCTTTAAGAAATCCATTAAGGAATGCAGTTTTGTTTATCCATTTGCCAGATTTCATAAAATACGGTAATTGCTAACATGATTTGGACAGACTTAAGCATAGATACAAGTGAGAAACTCTCATCGTAGTCAACACCTTGAACTTGTCGAAAACCTTTTTGTGACAATTCTAGCTTTGTAGATAGTAACACTACTATCAGCGTCCGTCTTTCTCTTGAAGATCCATTTATTTTCTATGGCTTGCCGATCAACGGGCAAATCCATCAAAGTCCATACTTTGTTCTTATACATGGATCATATCTCAGATTTCATGGCCTCAAACCATTTCGCGGAATCTAGGCTCATCATCGCTTCCTCATAGTTTGCAAGTTCGTCATGGTCTAGTAACATGACTTCCAGAACAGGATTACTGTACCACTCTGGTGCGGATCTCACTCTGGTTTACCTACGAGATTCGGTAGTAACTTGATCTGAAGTTACATGACATCATCATTAGCTTCCTCACTAATTGGTGTAGTCACAAGAACAGATTTCTGTGATGAACTACTTTCCAATAAGGGAGAAGGTACAATTACCTTATCAAGTTTTCTACTTTCCTCCCACTCACTTCTTTCGAGAGAAACTCCTTCTCTAGAAAGTTTCCGAATTTAGCAACAAAAGTCTTGCCTTCGGATCTGTGATTGAAGGTGTATCCAATAGTTTCCTTTGGATATCCTATGAAGACGCACTTCTCCGATTTAGGTTTGAGCTTATCAAGTTGAAACTTTTTCACATAAGCATTGCAACCTCAAACTTTAAGAAACGACAGCTTAGGTTTCTTGCTAAACCATAGTTCGTACGGTGTCATCTCAAACGGATTTAGATGGTGCCATATTTAATGTGAATGTAGCTGTCTCTAATGTATAACCCCAAAACGATAGTGGTAGATCGGTAAGAGACATCATAGATCGCACCATATCAAGTAAAGTACGATCACGACGTTCGGACACACCATTACACTGTGGTGTTCCAGGTGGCGTGAGTAGTGAAACTATTTCACATTGTTTTAACTGAAGATCAAACTCGTAACTCAAATACTCTTCTCCACGATCAGATCGTAAAAACTTTATTTTCTTGTTACGATGATTTTCCACTTCACTCTAATTTTTTTTTTGAACTTTTCAAATGTTTCAGACTTATGTTTCATCAAGTAGATATACTCATATCTGCTCAAATTATCTGTGAAGAACGGAAAATAATGATACCTGTCGCGAGCCTCAATATTCATCGGACCACATACATCAGTATGTATGATTTCCAACAAATCTGTTGCTCGCTCCATTGTTCCGAAGAACGGAGTCTTAGTCATGTTGCCCATGAGGCATGGTTCGCAAGCATCAACTGATTCATAATCAAGTGATTCCAAAAGCCCATCAGCATGGAGTTTCTTCATGCACTTTACACCAATATGACCTAAACGGCAGTGCCACAAATAAGTTTGCACTATCATTATTAACTTTGCATCTTTTGGTTTCAATATTATGTTTATGTGTATCACTACGATCGAGATCCAACGGACTATTTTCATTGGGTGTGTAACCATATAAGGTTTTATTCATGTAAACAGAACAACAATTTATTATCTTACTTAAATGAATAACCGTATTACAATAAACATGAACAAATCATATTCATGTTCAACGCAAATACCAAATAACACTTATTTAGGTTCAACACTAATCCCGAAAGTATAGGGAGTGTGCGATGATGATCATATCAATTTTGGAACCACTTCCAACACACATCGTCACTTCACCCTTAACTAGTCTCTGTTTATTCTGCAACTCCCGTTTCGAGTTACTAATCTTAGCAACTGAACTAGTATCGAATGCCGAGGGGTTGCTATAAACACTAGTAAAGTACACATCAATAACACGTATATCCAATATACCTTTGTTTACCTTGCCATCCTTCTTATCCGCCAAATACTTGGGGCAGTTCCACTTCCAGTGACCAGTCCCTTTGTAGTAGAAGCACTTAGTCTCAGGCTTAGGATCAGACTTGGGCTTCTTCACTTGAGCAGCAACTTGCTTGCCGTTCTTCTTGAAGTTCCCCTTCTTCCCTTTGCCCTTTTCTTGAAACCAGTGGTCTTGTCAACCATCAACACTTTGATGTTTTTCTTGATTTCTATCTTCGTTGATTTCAGCATCACGAAGAGCTTGGGAGTTGTTTCCATTATCCCTTGCATATTATAGTTCATCACGAAGTTCTACTAACTTGGTGATGGTGACTAGAGAATTCTGTCAATCACTATCTTATCTGGAAGATTAACTCCCACTTGATTCAAGTGATTGTAGTACCTAGACAATCTGAGCACATGCTCACTAGTTGAGCGATTCTCCTCCATCTTTTAGCTATAGAACTTGTTGGAGACTTCATATCTCTCAATTCGGGTATTTTCTTGAAATATTAACTTCACTTCCTGGAACATCTCATATGGTCCATGACGTTCAAAATGTCTTTGAAGTCCCCGTTGGGGAACGTTGCAGAAAACAAAAAATTTCCTACGGTTTCACCAAGATCCATCTATGAGTTCATCTAGCAACGAGTGATCGGATGCATCTACAAACGTTTGTAGATCACGAGCGGAAGCGTTCAAAGAACGGGGATGAGGTAGTCGTACACGACGTGATCCAAATCACCGATGACCAAGCGCCGAACGGACGGCACCTCCGCATTCAACACACGTACGGAGCGGATGACGTCTCCTCCTTCTTGATCCAGCAAGGGGAGAGGAGAGGTTGAGGAAGATGGCTCCAGCAGCAGCACGACGGCGTGGTGGTGATGGAGCTTGCAGTACTCCGGCAGGGCTTCGCCAAGCTCTATGGAGGAGGAGGTGTTGGAGAGGGAGAGGGAGGCACCAAAGACGTGGTATGAGAGGCCCTCCTTCCCTCACTATATATAGGGGGGCCTAAGGGGGGGCGCCGGCCCTAGGAGATCCAATCTCCTAGGGGGCGGCGGCCAAGGGAGGAGTCCCTCCCCCCCAAGGCACCTAGGGGGTGCCTTCCCCCTTTGGGACTCTTCCCATCTTAAACCCTAGGCGCATAGGCCTCTTGGGGCGGGTGCCCTTGGCCCATGTAGGCCAAGGCGCACCCCCTACAGCCCATGTGGCCCCCCGGGGTAGGTGGCCCCACCCGGTGGACCCCCGGGACCCTTCCGGTGGTCCCGGTACAATACCGGTGACCCCGAAACTTGTCCCGATGGCCGAAATAGCACTTCCTATATATAATTCTTTACCTCCAGACCATTCCGGAACTCCTCGTGACGTCCGGGATCTCATCCGGGACTCTGAACAACATTCGGGTTACTGCATATACATATCCCTACAACCCTAGCGTCACTGAACCTTAAGTGTGTAGACCCTACGGGTTCGGGAGACATGTAGACATGACCGAGACGACTCTCCGGTCAATAACCAACAGCGGGATCTGGATACCCATGTTGGCTCCCACATGCTCCTCGATGATCTCATCGGATGAACCACGATGTCGAGGATTCAAGCAACCCCGTATACAATTCCCTTTGCCAATCGGTATGTTACTTGCCCGAGATTCGATCGTCGGTATCCCAATACCTCGTTCAATCTCGTTACCGGCAAGTCACTTTACTCGTACTGTAATGCATGATCCCGTGACCAGACACTTGGTCACTTTGAGCTCATAATGATGATGCATTACCGAGTGGGCCCAGCGATACCTCTTCGTCATATGGAGTGACAAATCCCAGTCTTGATCCGTGTCAACCCAACAGACACTTTCGGAGATCCCCGTAGTATACCTTTATAGTCACCCAGTTACGTTGTGACATTTGGTACACCCAAAGCACTCCTATGGTATCTGGGAGTTACACGATCTCATGGTCTAAGGAAAGGATACTTGACATTGGAAAAACTCTAGCAAACGAACTATACGATCTTGTGCTATGTTTAGGATTGGGTCTTGTCCATCACATCATTCTCCTAATGATGTGATCTCGTTATCAATGACATCCAATGTCCATAGTCAGGAAACCATGACTATCTGTTGATCAACGAGCTAGTCAACTAGAGGCTTACTAGGGACATGTTGGTGTCTATTATTCACACATGTATTACGATTTCCGGATAACACAATTATAGCATGAATAAAGACAATTATCATGAACAAGGAAATATAATAATAATGCTTTTATTATTGCCTCTAGGGCATATTTCCAATAGTCTCCCACTTGCACTAGAGTCAATAATCTAGTTACATTGTGATGAATCGAACACCCATGGAATTCTGGTGTTGATCATGTTTTGCTCTAGGGAGAGGTTTAGTCAACGGATCTGCTACATTCAGGTCCGTATGTACTTTACAAATATCTACGTCTCCATCTTGAACATTCTCACGAATGGAGTTGAAGCGACGCTTGATGTGCCTTGTCTTCTTGTGAAACCTGAGCTCCTTGGCGAGTGCAATAGCTCCAGTGTTGTCACAAAAGAGTTTGATTGGCCCCGACGCATTGGGTATGACTCCGAGGTCGGTGATGAACTCCTTCACCCAAATTGCTTCATGTGCTGCCTCCGAGGCTGCCATGTACTCCGCTTCACATGTAGATCCCGCCACGACGCTCTGCTTGCAACTGCACCAGCTTACTGCCCCACCATTCAAAATATACACGTATCCGGTTTGTGACTTAGAGTCATCCAGATCTGTGTCGAAGCTAGCGTCGACGTAACCCTTTACGACGAGCTCTTCGTCACCTCCATAACGAGAAACATTTCCTTAGTCCTTTTCAGGTACTTCAGGATATTCTTGACCGCTGTCCAGCGTTCCTTGCCGGGATTACTTTGGTACCTTCCTACCAAACTTATGACAAGGTTTACATCAGGTCTGGTACACAGCATGGCATACATAATAGAACCTATGGCTGAGGCATAGGGGATGACACTCATCTCTTCTATATCTTCTGCCGTGGTCGGACATTGAGCTGAGCTCAATTTCACACCTTGCAGCACAGGCAAGAACCCCTTCTTGGACTGATCCATATTGAACTTCTTCAATATCTTATCAAGGTATGTGCTTTGTGAAAGACCTATGAGGCGTCTTGATCTATCTCTATAGATTTTGATGCCTAATATATAAGCAGCTTCTCCAAGGTCCTTCATTGAAAAACTCTTATTCAAGTAGGCCTTAATGCTGTCCAAGAGTTCTATATCATTTCCCATCAAAAGTATGTCATCTACATATAATATGAGAAATGCTACAGAGCTCCCACTCACTTTCTTGTAAACGCAGGCTTCTCCATAAGTCTGCGTAAACCCAAACGCTTTGATCATCTCATCAAAGCGAATGTTCCAACTCCGAGATGCTTGCACCAGCCCATAAATCGAGCGTTGGAGCTTGCACACCTTGTTAGCATTCTTAGGATCGACAAAACCTTCCGGCTGCATCATATACAATTCTTCCTTAAGGAAACCATTAAGGAACGCCGTTTTGACATCCATTTGCCATATCTCATAATCATAGTATGCGGCAATTGCTAACATGATTCGGACGGACTTCAGCTTTGCTACGGGTGAGAAAGTCTCGTCGTAGTCAACCCCTTGAACTTGTCGATAACCCTTAGCGACAAGCCGAGCTTTATAGATGGTCACATTACCATCCGCGTCTGTCTTCTTCTTAAAGATCCATTTATTTTCTATGGCTCGCCGATCATCGGGTGTTGGAAATATGCCCTAGAGGCAATAATAAATTGGTTATTATTATAATTCCTTGTTCATGATAATCGTTTATTATCATGCTAGAAATTGTATTGATAGGAAACTCAGATACATGTGTGGATACATATACAACACCATGTCCCTAGTAAGCCTCTAGTTGACTAGCTCGTTGATCAATAGATGGTTACAGTTTCCTAACCATGGACATTGGATGTCGTTGATAACGGGATCACATCATTAGGAGAATGATGTGATGGACAAGACCCAATCCTAAGCCTAGCACAAAGATCGTGTAGTTTGTTCGCTAAAGCTTTTCTAATGTCAAGTATCATTTCCTTAGACCATGAGATTGTGCAACTCCCAGATACCGTAGGAATACTTTGGGTGTGCCAAACGTCACAACGTAATTGGGTGGCTATAAAGGTGCACTACGGGTATCTCCGAAAGTGTTTGTTGGGTTGGCACGAATCGAGACTGGGATTTGTCACTCCGTGTGACGGAGAGGTATCTCTGGGCCCACTCGGTAGGACATCATCATAATGTGCACAATGTGATCAAGGAGTTGATCACGGGATGATGTGTTACGGAACGAGTAAAGAGACTTGCCTGTAACGAGATTGAACAAGGTATCGGGATACCGACGATCGAATCTCGGGCAAGTACAATACCGCTAGACAAAGGGAATTGTATACGGGATTGATTGAATCCTCGACATCGTGGTTCATCTGATGAGATCATCGTGGAACATGTGGGAACCAACATGGGTATCCAGATCCCGCTATTGGTTATTGACCGGAGAACGTCTCGGTCATGTCTGCATGGTTCCCGAACCCGTAGGGTCTACACACTTAAGGTTCGATGACGCTAGGGTTATAAAGGAAGTTTGTATGTGGTTACCGAATGTTGTTCGGAGTCCCGGATGAGATCTCGGACGTCACGAGGAGTTCTGGAATGGTCCGGAGGTAAAGATTTATATATGGGAAGTCCTGTTTTGGTCACCGGAAAAGTTTCGGGTTTTATCGGTAACGTACCGGGACCATCGGGAGGGTCCCGGGGGTCCACCAAGTGGGGCCACCAGCCCCGGAGGGCTGCATGGGCCAAGTGTGGGAGGGGACCAGCCCCAGGTGGGCTGGTGCGCCCCCCACAAGGGCCCAAGGCGCCTAAGGGGAAGAGGGGGGCAAACCCTAAGGGCAGATGGGCCCTAAGGCCCATGCTCCCTGCGCCTCCCTCTCCTCCCCCCTTGGCCGCCTCCCATAGATGGGATCTGGGGCTGCCGCACCCCTTGGGGTGGGAACCCTAGAGGGGGCGCAGCCCCCTCCCCTTCCCCCACATATACTTGAGGCCTAGGGTCTGCCCAACACGCGATTCAATCTCTCTCTTGGCGCAGCCCTACCCCTCTCCCTCCTCGTCTCTTGCAGTGCTTGGCGAAGCCCTGCTGGATCACCACGCTCCTCCACCACCACCACGCCGTTGTGCTGCTGCTGGATGGAGTCTTCCTCAACCTCTCCCTCTCTCCTTGCTGGATCAAGGCATGGGAGACGTCACCGGGCTGTACGTGTGTTGAACGCGGAGGTGCCGTCCGTTCGGCACTAGGATCTCCGGTGATTTGGATCACGATGAGTACGACTCCTTCAACCCCGTTCTCTTGAATGCTTCCGCTTAGCGATCTACAAGGGTATGTAGATGCACTCTCCTTCCCCTCGTTGCTGGTTTCTCCATAGATAGATCTTGGTGACACGTAGGAAAATTTTGAATTTCTGCTACGTTCCCCAACAGTGGCATCATGAGCTAGGTCTATTGCGTAGATTCTATGCACGAGTAGAACACAAAGTAGTTTTGGGCATTGATTTTGTTCAATATGCTTACCGTTACTAGTCCAATCTTGATTCGGCGGCATTGTGGGATGAAGCGGCCCGGACCAACCTTACACGTACGCTTACGTGAGACCGGTTCCACTGACTGACATGCACTAGTCGCATAAGGTGGCTGGCGGGTGTCTGTCTCTCCCACTTTAGTCGGATCGGATTCGATGAAAAGGGTCCTTATGAAGGGTAAATAGCAATTGGCATATCACGTTGTAGTTTTGCGTAGGTAAGAAACGTTCTTGCTAGAAACCCATAGCAGCCACGTAAAACATGCAAACAACAATTAGAGGACGTCTAACTTGTTTTTGAAGGGTATGCTATGTGATGTGATATGGCCAAAGGATGTGATGAATGATATATGTGATGTATGAGATGATCATGTTCTTGTAATAGGAATCACGACTTGCATGTCGATGAGTATGACAACCGGCAGGAGCCATAGGAGTTGTCTTAATTTATTTATGACCTGCGTGTCAACATAAACGTCATGTAATTACTTTACTTTATTGCTAACCATTAGCTGTAGTAGTAGAAGTAATAGTTGGCGAGACAACTTCATGAAGACACGATGATGGAGATCATGATGATGGAGATCATGGTGTCATGCCGGTGACGATGATGATCATGGAGCCCCGAAGATGGAGATCAAAAGGAGCAATATGATATTGGCCATATCATGTCACTATTTGATTGCATGTGATGTTTATCATGTTTATACATCTTATTTGCTTAGAACGACGGTAGTAAATAAGATGATCCCTCAATAAAATTTCAAGAAAGTGTTCCCCCTAACTGTGCACCGTTGCGAAAGTTCGTCGTTTCGAAGCACCATGTGATGATCGGGTGTGATAGATTCTTACGTTCGAATACAACGGGTGTTGACGAGCCTAGCATGTATAGACATGGCCTCGGAACGCATGCAAAACACTTAGGTTGACTTGATGAGCCTAGCATGTACAGACATGGCCTCGGAACATAAGAGACCAAAAGGTCGAGCATGAGTCGTATGGTAGATACGATCAACATGAAGATGTTCACCGATGTTGACTAGTCCGTCTCACGTGATGATCAGACACGGCCTAGTTGACTCGGATCATGTAATCACTTAGATGACTAGAGGGATGTCTATCTGAGTGGGAGTTCATAAGATGAACTTAATTATCCTGAACATAGTCAAAAGGTCTTCGCAAATTATGTCGTAGCTCGCGCTTCAGTTCTACTGTTTAGATATGTTCCTAGAGAAAATTTAGTTGAAAGTTGATAGTAGCAATTATGCAGACTAGGTCCGTAAACTGAGGATTGTCCTCATTGCTTCTTAGAAGGCTTATGTCCTTAATGCACTGCTCAGTGTGCTGAACCTCGAACGTCGTCTGTGGATGTTGCGAACATCTGACATACACATTTTGATAACTACGTCATAGTTCAGTTAAACGGTTTAGAGTTGAGGCACCGAAGACGTTTTGAAACGTCACGAAACATATGAGATGTTTCGAGGGCTGAAATTAGGATTTCAGGCTCGTGCCCACGTCAAGAGGTATAAGACCTCCGACGATTTTCTTAGCCTACAAACTAAGGGAGAAAAGCTCAATTGTTGAGCTTGTGCTCAGATTATATGAGTACAACAATCATTTGAATCGAGTGGGAGTTGATCTTCCAGATGAGGTAGTGATGTTTCTCCGAAGTCATTACCACCAAGCTGCTAGAGCTTCGTGATGAACTATAACATATCAAGGACATATATGATGATCTTTGAGATATTCGCGATGTTTGACACCACAAAAGTAGAAATCAAGAAGGAGCATCAATTGTTGATGGTTGGTGAAACCACTAGTTTCAAGAAGGGCAAGGGCAAGAAGGGACACTTCATGAAACGGCAATTCAGCTGCTGCTCTAGTGAAGAAACCCAAGGTTGAACCCAAACCCGAGACTAAGTGCTTCTGTAATAAGGGGAATAGCCACTGGAGCAGAATTACCCTAGATACTTGGTAGATGAGAAGGCTGGCAAGGTCGATAGAAGTATATTGGATATACATTGTGTTGATGTGTACTTTACTAGTACTCCTAGTAGCACCAGGGTATTAGATACCGGTTCGGTTGCTAATGTTGGGGAACGTAGTAATTTCAAAAAATTTCCTACGCACACGCAAGATCATGGTGATGCATAGCAACGAGGGGGAGAGTCTGATCTACGTACCCTTGTAGATCGCAACGGAAGCGTTGACACAACGTAGAGGAAGTAGTCGTACGTCTTCTTCCCGATCTGACCGATCCAAGCACCGTTACTCCGGCACCTCCGAGTTCTTAGCACACGTTCAGCTCGATGACAATCCCCGGGCTCCGATCCAGCAAAGCTTCGGGGAGGAGTTCCGTCAGCACAACGGCGTGGTGACGATCTTGATGTACTACCAACGTAGGGCTTCGCCTAAGCACTACAATGATATGATCGAGGTAGAATTTGGTGGCAGGGGGCACCGCACACGGCTAAGGAACGATCTCAATGATCAACTTGTCTGTCTAGAGGTGCCCCTGCCCCCGTATATAAAGGTTGCCAAGGGGAGGGCTGGCCAGCCAACTATGGAGGCGCAGGAGGAGTCCTACTCCTACCGGGAGTAGGACCCCCACCCCCCCAATCCTATTCCTAATAGGATTCCTCGAGAGAGAGAGAGGGAGAAGGGGGCCGGCCACCTCTCCTAGTCCTGATAGGACTAGGGGAGGGGGGAGGCGCGCAACCCACCTTGGGCTGCCCCTTTCACCTTTCCACTAAGGCCCAATAAGGCCCATTTGGTTCCCGAGGGGTTCCGGTAACCTCCCGGTACTCCGGTAAAATTCCCGATTTCACCCGGAACACTTCCAATGTCCAAACATAGGCTTCCAATATATCAATCTTTATGTCTCGACCATTTCGAGACTCCTCGTCATGTCCGTGATCACATCCGGGACTTCGAACAACCTTCGGTACATCAAAATGCATAAACTCATAATAACTGTCATCGTAACGTTAAGCGTGCGGACCCTACGGTTCGAGAACAATGTAGACATGACCGAGACATGTCTCCGGTCAATAACCAATAGCGGGACTTGGATGCCCATATTGGCTCCTACATATTCTACGAAGATCTTTATCGGTCAGACCGCATAACAACATACGTTGTTCCCTTTGTCATCGGTATGTTACTTGCCCGAGATTCGATCGTCGATATCCAATACCTAGTTCAATCTCGTTACTGGCAAGTCTCTTTACTCGTTACGTAATACATCATCTCACAACTAACATCTTAGTTATAATGCTTGCAAGGCATATGTGATGTGTATTACCGAGAGGGCCCAGAGATACCTCTCCGACAATCGGAGTGACAAATTCTAATCTCGAAATACGCCAACCCAACATCTACCATTGGAGACACCTGTAGTACTCCTTTATAATCACCCAGTTACGTTGTGACGTTTGGTAGCACCCAAAGTGTTCCTCCGGCAAACGGGAGTTGCATAATCTCATAGTCATAGGAACATGTATAAGTCATGAAGAAAGCAATAGCAACATACTAAACGATCGGGTGCTAAGCTAATGGAATGGGTCATGTCAATCAGATCATTCAACTATTGATGTGACCTCGTTAATCAAATAACAACTCTTTGTTCATGGTTAGGAAACATAACCATCTTTGATTAACGAGCTAGTCAAGTAGATGCATACTAGTGACACTCTGTTTGTCTATGTATTCACACATGTATTATGTTTCCGGTTAATACAATTCTAGCATGAATAATAAACATTTATCATGATATAAGGAAATAAATAATAACTTTATTATTGCCTCTAGGGCATATTTCCTTCAGTCTCCCACTTGCACTAGAGTCAATAATCTAGATTACACAGTAATGATTCTAACACCCATGGAGCCTTGGTGCTGATCATGTTTTGCTCGTGGAAGAGGCTTAGTCAACGGGTCTGCAACATTCAGATCCGTATGTATCTTGCAAATCTCTATGTCTCCCACCTGGACTAGATCCCGGATGGAGTTGAAGCGTCTCTTGATGTGTTTGGTCCTTTTGTGAAATCTGGATTCCTTTGCCAAAGCAATTGCACCAGTATTGTCACAAAAGATTTTCATTGGACCCGATGTACTAGGTATGACACCTAGATCGGATATGAACTCCTTCATCCAGACTCCTTCGTTCGCTGCTTCCGAAGCAGCTATGTACTCCGCTTCACATGTAGATCCCGCTACGACGCTTTGTTTAGAACTGCACCAACTGACAGCTCCACCGTTTAAAGTAAACACGTATCCGGTTTGCGATTTAGAATCGTCCGGATCAGTGTCAAAGCTTGCATCAACGTAACCTCTTACGGTGAGCTCTTTGTCACCTCCATATACGAGAAACATATCCTTAGTCCTTTTCAGGTATTTCAGGATGTTCTTGACCGCTGTCCAGTGATCCACTCCTGGATTACTTTGGTACCTCCCTGCTAAACTTATAGCAAGGCACACATTAGGTCTGGTACACAGCATTGCATACATGATAGAGCCTATGGCTGAAGCATAGGGAACATCTTTCATTTTCTCTCTATCTTCTGCAGTGGTTGGGCATTGAGTCTGACTCAACTTCATACCTTGTAACACAGGCAAGAACCCTTTCTTTGCTTGATCCATTTTGAACTTCTTCAAAATCTTGTCAAGGTATGTGCTTTGTGAAAGTCCAATTAAGCGTCTTGATCTATCTCTATAGATCTTTATGCCTAATATGTAAGCAGCTTCCCCGAGGTCTTTCATCGAAAAACTTTTATTCAAGTATCCCTTTATGCTATCCAGAAATTCTATATCATTTCCAATCAGCAATATGTCATCCACATATAATATCAGAAATGCTACAGAGCTCCCACTCACTTTCTTGTAAATACAGGCTTCTCCAAACATCTGTATAAAACCAAATGCTTTGATCACACTATCAAAGCATTTATTCCAACTCCGAGAGGCTTGCACCAGTCCATAAATGGATCGCTGGAGCTTGCACACTTTGTTAGCTCCTTTTGGATCGACAAAACCTTCTGGTTGCATCATATACAACTCTTCTTCCAGAAATCCATTCAGGAATGCAGTTTTGACATCCATCTGCCAAATTTCATAATCATAAAATGCGGCAATTGCTAACATGATTCTGACAGACTTAAGCATCGCTACGGGTGAGAAGGTCTCATCGTAGTCAACCCCTTGAACTTGTCGAAAACCTTTTGCGACAAGTCGAGCTTTATAGACAGTAATATTACCGTCAGCGTCAGTCTTTTTTTTGAAGATCCATTTATTCTCAATTGCTTGCCGATCATCGGGCAAGTCAACCAAAGTCCATACTTTGTTCTCATACATGGATCCCATCTTAGATTTCATGGCTTCAAGCCACTTTGCGGAATCTGGGCTCACCATCGCTTCTTCATAGTTCGTAGGTTCATCATGATCTAGTAGCATGACTTCCAGAATTGGATTACCATACCACTCTGGTGCGGATCTCACTCTGGTTGATCTATGTGGTTCAGTAGTATCTTGTCCTGAAGTTTCATGATCATCATCATTAGCTTCCTCACTAATTGGTATAGGTGTCGCAGAAACAGTTTTCTGTGATGTACTATTTTCCAATAAGGGAGCAGGTATAGTTACCTCGTCAAGTTCTACTTTCCTCCCACTCACTTCTTTCGAGAGAAACTCCTTCTCTAGAAATGATCCATTCTTAGCAATGAATGTCTTGCCTTCGGATCTGTGATAGAAGGTGTACCCAACAGTCTCCTTTGGGTATCCTATGAAGACACATTTCTCCTCTTTGGGTTCGAGCTTATCAGGTTGAAGCTTTTTCACATAAGCATCGCAGGCCCAAACTTTAAGAAACGACAACTTTGGTTTCTTGCCAAACCATAGTTCATAAGGCGTCGTCTCAACGGATTTTGATGGTGCCCTATTTAACGTGAATGCGGACGTCTCTAAAGCATAACCCCAAAATGATAGCGGTAAATCAGTAAGAGACATCATAGATCGCACCATATCTAGTAAAGTACGATTACGACGTTCGGACACACCATTACGTTGTGGTGTTCCGGGTGGCGTGAGTTGCGAAACTATTCCACAATTTTTCAAATGTACACCAAACTCGTAACTCAAATATTCTCCTCCACGATCAGATCGTAGAAACTTTATTTTCTTGTTACGATGATTTTCAACTTCACTCTGAAATTCTTTGAACTTTTCAAATGTTTCAGACTTGTGTTTCATTAAGTAGATATACCCATATCTGTTTAAATCATCTGTGAAGGTGAGAAAATAACGATATCCGCCACGAGCCTCAATATTCATCGGACCACATACATCGGTATGTATGATTTCCAACAGATCTGTTGCTCTCTCCATAGTACCGGAGAACGGTGTTTTAGTCATCTTGCCTATGAGGCACGGTTCGCAAGTACCAAGTGATTCATAATCAAGTGGTTCCAAAAGTCCATCAGTATGGAGTTTCTTCATGCGCTTCACACCGATATGACCTAAACGGCAGTGCCACAAATAAGTTGCACTATCATTATCAACTCTGCATATTTTGGTTTCAACATTATGAATATGTGTATCACTACTATCGAGATTCATCAAAAATAGACCACTCTTCAAAGGTGCATGACCATAAAAGATATTACTCATATAAATAGAACAACCATTATTCTCTGATTTAAATGAATAACCGTCTCGCATTAAACAAGATCCAGATATAATGTTCATGCTCAACGCTGGCACCAAATAACAATTATTTAGGTCTAATATTAATCCCGAAGGTAGATGTAGAGGTAGCGTGCCGACAGCGATCACATCGACTTTGGAACCGTTTCCCACGCGCATCGTCACCTCGTCCTTTGCTAGTGTCCGCTTATTCCGTAGTCCCTGTTTCGAGTTGCAAATATTAGCAACAGAACCAGTATCAAATACCCAGGTGCTACTGCGAGCTCTAGTAAGGTACACATCAATAACATGTATATCACATATACCTTTGATCACCTTGCCATCCTTCTTATCCGCCAAATACTTGGGGCAGTTCCGCTTCCAGTGACCAGTCTGCTTGCAGTAGAAGCACTCAGTTTCAGGCTTAGGTCCAGACTTGGGTTTCTTCTCCTGAGCAGCAACTTGCTTGCTGTTCTTCTTGAAGTTCCCCTTCTTCTTCCCTTTGCCCTTTTTCTTGAAACTAGTGGTCTTGTTGACCATCAACACTTGATGCTCCTTCTTGATTTCTACCTCCGCAGCTTTCAGCATTGCGAAGAGCTCGGGAATAGTCTTGTTCATCCCTTGCATATTATAGTTCATCACGAAGCTCTTGTAGCTTGGTGGCAGTGATTGGAGAATTCTGTCAATGACGCAATCATCTGGAAGATTAACTCCCATCTGAATCAAGTGATTATTATACCCAGACATTTTGAGTATATGCTCACTGACAGAACTGTTCTCCTCCATCTTGCAGCTATAGAACTTATTGGAGACTTCATATCTCTCAATTCGGGCATTTGCTTGAAATATTAACTTCAACTCCTGGAACATCTCATATGCTCCATGACGTTCAAAATGTCGTTGAAGTCCCGATTCTAAGCCGTAAAGCATGGCACACTGAACTATCGAGTAGTCATCAGCTTTGCTCTGCCAGACGTTCATAACATCTGGTGTTGCTCCAGCAGCAGGCCTGGCACCCAGCGGTGCTTCCAGGACGTAATTCTTCTGTGCAGCAATGAGGATAATCCTCAGGTTACGGACCCAGTCCGTGTAATTGCTACCATCATCTTTCAACTTTACTTTCTCAAGGAACACATTAAAATTCAACGGAACAACAGCACGAGCCATCTATCTACAATCAACATAAGCAAGCAAGATACTATCAGGTACTAAGTTCATGATAAGTTTAAGTTCAGTTAATCAAATTACTTAAGAACTCCCACTTAGATAGACATCCCTCTAATCCTCTAAGTGATCACGTGATCCAAATCAACTAAACCATAACCGATCATCACGTGAGATGGAGTAGTTTTCAATGGTGAACATCGTTATGTTGATCATATCTACTATATGATTCATGCTCGACCTTTCGGTCTCTGTGTTCCGAGGCCATATCTGCATATGCTAGGCTCGTCAAGTTTAACCTGAGTATTCTGCGTGTGCAAAACTGGCTTGCACCCGTTGTAGATGGACGTAGAGCTTATCACACCCGATCATCACGTGGTGTCTGGGCACGACGAACTTTGGCAACGGTGCATACTCAGGGAGAACACTTCTTGATAATTTTGTGAGAGATCATCTTATAATGCTACCGTCAATCAAAGCAAGACAAGATGCATAAAAGATAAACATCACATGCAATCAATATAATTGATATGATATGGCCATCATCATCTTGTGCTTGTTATCTCCATCTCCGAAGCACCATCATGATCACCATCGTCACCGGCGCGACACCTTGATCTCCATCGTAGCATCGTTGTCGTCTCGCCAATCTTATGCTTCCACGACTATCACTACCGCTTAGCAATAAAGTAAAGCATTACATCGCAGTTGCATTGCATACAATAAAGCGACAACCATATGGCTCGTGCCAGTTGCCGATAACTTGGTTACAAAACATGATCATCTCATACAATAAAATCAGCATCATGCCTTGACCATATCACATCACAACATGCCCTGCAAAAACAAGTTAGACGTCCTCTACTTTGTTGTTGCAAGTTTTACGTGGCTGCTACGGGCTTAAGCAAGAACTCATCCCACCTACGCATCAAAACCACAACGATAGTTTGTCAAATAGACTCCGTTCTAACCTTCTCAAGGACCGGGCGTAGCCACACTCGGTTCAACTAAAGTTGGAGAGACAGTCGCCCGCAAGCCATCTATGTGCAAAGCACGTCGAGGGAACCGGTCTCGCGTAAGCGTACGCGTAAGGTTGGTCCGAGTCGTCTCGTCCAACAATACCGCCGAACCAAAGTATGACATGCTAGTAGGCAGTATGACTTGTATCCCCACAACTCACTTGTGTTCTACTCGTGCAAATAACATCAAACCATAAAACCTAGGCTCGGATGCCACTGTTGGGGAACGTAGTAATTTCAAAAAATGTCCTACGCACACGCAAGATCATGGTGATGCATAGCAACGAGGGGGAGAGTCTGATCTACGTACCCTTGTAGATCGCAACGGAAGCGTTGACACAACGTAGAGGAAGTAGTCATACGTCTTCTTCCCGATCCGACCGATCCAAGCACCGTTACTCCGGCACCTCCGAGTTCTTAGCACACGTTCAGCTCGATGACGATCCCCGGGCTCCGATCCAGCAAAGCTTCGGGGAGGAGTTCCGTCAGCACGACGGCGTGGTGACGATCTTGATGTACTACCGACGTAGGGCTTCGCCTAAGCACTACAACGATATGATCGAGGTGGAATTTGGTGGCAGGGGGCACCGCACACGGCTAAGGAATGATCTCAATGATCAACTTGTCTGTCTAGAGGTGCCCCCTGCCCCCGTATATAAAGGTTGCCAAGGGGAGGGCTGGCCGGCCAACTATGGAGGCGCAGGAGGAGTCCTACTCCTACCGGGAGTAGGACTCCCCCCCCAATCCTATTCCTAATAGGATTCCTCGATAGAGAGAGAGGGAGAAGGGGGCCGGCCACCTCTCCTAGTCCTAATAGGACTAGGGGAGGGGGGAGGCGTGCAGCCCACCTTGGGCTGCCCCTTTCACCTTTCCACTAAGGCCCAATAAGGCCCATTTGGTTCCCGGGGGGTTCCGGTAACCTCCCGGTACTCCGGTAAAATTCCCGATTTCACCCGGAACACTTCCGATGTCCAAACATAGGCTTCCAATATATCAATCTTTATGTCTCGACCATTTCGAGACTCCTCGTCATGTCCGTGATCACATCCGGGACTTCGAACAACCTTCGGTACATCAAAATGCATAAACTCATAATAACTGTCATCGTAACGTTAAGCGTGCGGACCCTACGGTTCGAGAACAATGTAGACATGACCGAGACATGTCTCCGATCAATAACCAATAGCGGGACCTGGATGCCCATATTGGCTCCTACATATTCTACGAAGATCTTTATCGATCAGACCGCATAACAACATACGTTGTTCCTTTTGTCATCGGTATGTTACTTGCCCAAGATTCGATCGTCGGTATCCAATACCTAGTTCAATCTCGTTACTGGCAAGTCTCTTTACTCGTTCCGTAATACATCATCTCACAACTAACATCTTAGTTATAATGCTTGCAAGGCTTATGTGATGTGTATTACCGAGAGGGCCCAGAGATACCTCTCTGACAATCGGAGTGACAAATTCTAATCTTGAAATACACCAACCCAACATCTACCATTGGAGACACCTGTAGTACGCCTTTATAATCACCCAGTTACGTTGTGACGTTTGGTAGCACCCAAAGTGTTCCTCCGGCAAACGGGAGTTGCATAATCTCATAGTCATAGGAACATGTATAAGTCATGAAGAAAGCAATAGCAACATACTAAACGATCGGGTGCTAAGCTAATGGAATGGGTCATGTCAATCAGATCATTCAACTAATGATGTGACCTCGTTAATCAAATAACAACTCTTTGTTCATGGTTAGGAAACATAACCATCTTTGATTAACGAGCTAGTCAAGTAGAGGCATACTAGTGACACTCTGTTTGTCTATGTATTCACACATGTATTATGTTTCCGGTTAATACAATTCTAGCATGAATGATAAACATTTATCATGATATAAGGAAATAAATAATAACTTTATTATTGCCTCTAGGGCATATTTCCTTCAGCTAAGTGTTAGTAACTCGAAATAAAAGCTACGGAATAAACAGAGACTAGCTAAAGGTGAGCTGGCGATATGTGTTGGAAGCGTTTCCAATGTTGATATGATCAAGCATCGCACGCTCCCTCTACCATCGCGATTGGTGTTTGCGTTGACCATAGACATGATTGGATTATGTCTATTGCAATACAGTTATTCATTTAAGGAGAATAACGGTTACTCTGTTTATTTGAATAATACCTTCAATGGTCTTGCACCTAAAATGAATGGTTCATTGAATCTCGATCATAGTGATACACATGTTCATGCCAAAAGATATAAGATAGTAATGATAGTACCACCTACTGGTGGCACTGCCACTTAAGTCATATCGGTATAAAACGCATGAAGAAGCTCCATGTTGATGGATCTTTGGGCTCACTCGTTTTTGAAAAGTTTGAGACATGCGAACCATGTCTATTGGTGTATATGCATGAAGAAACTCCATGCAAATGGACCGTTTGGACTCACTTGATTTTGAATCACTTGAGACATGCAAATCATATGGGCAAGATGACTGAAAGCCTCGTTTTCAGTAAAATGGAACTAGAAAGCAACTTGTTGGAAGTAATACATTTTGATGTGTATAGTCCAATGAGTGCTGAGGCGTGTAGTGGATATCGTTATGTTCTTACTTCACAGATGATTTGAGTAGATGTTGAGTATATTTACTTGATGAATCACGTGTCTGAATTATTGAAAGGTTCAAGTAATTTCAGGGTGAAGTTGAAAGATCGTCGTGACAAGAGGATAAAATATCTATGATATGATCATAGAGATGAATATCTGAATTACGAGTTTGGCACAGAATTAAGACATTGTGGAAATTGTTTCACAACTAATACAGCCTGGAACACCATAGTGTGATGGTGTGTCCGAACATCATAACTGCACCCTATTGGATATGATGCATACCATGATGTCTCTTATCGAATTACCACGATTGTTTATGGGTTAGGCATTAGAGACAACCACATTCACTTTAAATAGGGCACCACGTAATTCCGATGAGATGACACCGTATGAACTATGGTTTAGAGAAACCTAAGCTGTCATTTCTTAAAAGTTTTGGGCTGCGACGCTTATGTGGAAAAGTTTCAGGCTGATAAGCTCGAACCCAAAGCGGATAAATGCATCTTCATAGGACACCCAAAACAGTTGGGTATACCTCCTGTCTCAGACCCGAAAGCAATAAGGGATTGTTTCTAGAATCGGGTCCTTTCTCGAGGAAAAGTTTCTCTCGAAAGAATTGAGTGGGAGGATGGTGGAGACTTGATGAGGTTATTGAACCGTCTCTTCAACTAGTATGTGGCAGGGCACAAGAAGTTGTTCCTGTGGCACCTACACCAATTGAAGTGGAAGCTTATGATAGTGATCATGAAACTTCAGATCAAGTCACTACCAAACCTCGTAGGATGACAAGGATGCGTACTACTTCAGAGTGGTACGTAATCCTGTCTTGGAAGTCATGTTGCTAGACAACAATGAACCTACGAGCTATGGAGAAGCGATGGTGGGCCCGGATTCCGATAAATGGCTCGAGGCCATAAAATCCGAGAGAGGATCCATGTGTGAAAACAAAGTGTAGACTTTGGCAGAACGGCTCGATGGTCGTAAGGCTGTTGAGTACAGATGGATTTTAAAAGGAAGACGGACAATGATGGTAAATGTCACCATTAAGAAAGCTCGACTTGTCGTTAAGATGTTTCCCGACAAGTTCAAGGAGTGGACTACGGTGAGACTTTCTCACTCATAGCGATGCTAAGAGTCTGTTGGAATTATATTAGCGATTACTGCATTATTTATGAAATCTTGCAGATAGGATGTCAAAACATTGTTTCCTCGACGATTTTTTTGAGAAAGGTTGTATGTGATACAACCGGAAGGTTTTGTCAATCCTGAAAGATGCTAATAAGTATGCAAAGCTCCAGCAATCCTTCTGAGGACTGGAGTAAGCATCTCGGAGTTGGAATGTATGCTTCGATGAGATGATCAAAGATTTTGGGTGTATACAAAGTTTATGAGAAACTTGTATTTCCAAAGAAGTGAGTGGGAGCACTATAGAATTTCTAACGAATATATGTTGTTGACATATTGTTGATCAGAAATGACGTAGAATTTCAGGAAAGCATATAGGGTTATTTGGAAAGTATTTTCGATGGAAAGCCTGGATTAAGCTACTTGAACATTGAGCATCAAGATCTATAAGCATAGATCAAAACGCTTAATGGTACTTTCAAATGAGCACATACCTTGACATGATCTCAAAAGGTGTTCAAGATGGATCAGTCAAAGGAGTTCTTGCCTGAGTTGTGAGGTATGAAGTTAAGACTTGAAGCTTGACCACGGCAGAATAGAGAGAAAGGATGAAGGTCGTCCCCTATGCTTAAGACATAGGCTCTATAGTATGCTATGCTGTGTACCGCACCTGAAGTGTGCCTTGCCATGAGTCAGTCAAGGGGTACAAGAGTGATCCAAGAATGGATCACAGGATAGCGGTCAAAGTTATCCTGAGTAACTAGTGGACTAAGGAATTTTCTCGATTATGGAAGTGGTAAAAGATTTCGTCGTAAAGGGTTACGCCGATGCAAACTTTGACACTAATCCAGATTACTCTGAGTAGTAAACTGGGTTCGTATAGTAGAACAGTTATTTGGAATGGCTCCAAATGTAGCATAGTAGTTGCATCTACAAGATGACATAGAAATTTGCGAAGTACATACGGATCTGAATGTTGCAGACCCGTTGACTGAAACCTCTCTCACAAGCTTAACATGAACAAACCCGGAACTCTTTGGGTGTTAGTCACATGGGGATGTGACCTTGAGTGTTAATCACATATCGATGTGAGCTGGATTATTGACTCTAGTGCAAGTGGGAGACTATTGGAAATATGCCCTAGAGGCAATAATAAATTGGTTATTATTATATTTCCTTGTTCATGATAATCGTTTATTATCCATGCTAGAAATTGTATTGATAGGAAACTCAGATACATGTGTGGATACATATACAACACCATGTCCCTAGTAAGCCTCTAGTTGACTAGCTCGTTGATCAATAGATGGTTACGGTTTCCTAACCATGGACATTGGATGTCGTTGATAACGGGATCACATCATTAGGAGAATGATGTGATGGACAAGACCCAATCCTAAGCCTAGCACAAAGATCGTGTAGTTCGTTCGCTAAAGCTTTTCTAATGTCAAGTATCATTTCCTTAGACCATGAGATTGTGCAACTCCCAGATACCGTAGGAATACTTTGGGTGTGCCAAACGTCACAACTTAACTTGGTGGCTATAAAGGTGCACTACGGGTATCTCCGAAAGTGTCTGTTGGGTTGGCACGAATCGAGACTGGGATTTGTCACTCCGTGTGACGGAGAGGTATCTCTGGGCCCACTCGGTAGGACATCATCATAATGTGCACAATGTGATCAAGGAGTTGATCACGGGATGATGTGTTACGGAACGAGTAAAGAGACTTGCCTGTAACGAGATTGAACAAGGTATCGGGATACCGACGATCGAATCTCGGGTAAGTACAATACCGCCAGATAAAGGGAATTGTATACGGGATTGATGAATCCTCGATATCGTGGTTCATCCGATGAGATCATCGTGGAACATGTGGGAACCAACATGGGTATCCAGATCCCGCTGTTGGTTATTGACCGGAGAACGTCTCGGTCATGTCTGCATGGTTCCCGAACCCGTAGGGTCTACACACTTAAGGTTCGATGACGCTAGGGTTATAAAGGAAGTTTGTATGTGGTTACCGAATGTTGTTCGGAGTCCCGGATGAGATCCCGGACGTCACAAGGAGTTCCGGAATGGTCCGGAGGTAAAGATTCATATATGGGAAGTCCTGTTTTGGTCACCGGAAAAGTTTCGGGTTTTATCGGTAACGTACCGGGACCACCGGGAGGGTCCCGGGGGTCCACCAAGTGGGGCCACCAGCCCCGGAGGGCTGCATGGGCCAAGTGTGCGAGGGGACCAGCCCCAGGTGGGCTGGTGCGCCCCCCACAAGGGCCCAAGGTGAAGGAAATATGCCCTAGAGGCAATAATAAAGTTATTATTTATTTCCTTATATCATGATAAATGTTTATTATTCATGCTAGAATTTTATTAACCGGAAACATAATACATGTGTGAATACATAGACAAACAGAGTGTCACTAGTATGCCTCTACTTGACTAGCTCGTTAATCAAAGATGGTTATGTTTCCTAACCATGAACAAAGAGTTGTTATTTGATTAACGAGGTCACATCATTAGTTGAATGATCTGATTGACATGACCCATTCCATTAGCTTAGCACCCGATCGTTTAGTATGTTGCTATTACATTCTTCATGACTTATACATGTTCCTATAACTATGAGATTATGCAACTCCCATTTACCGGAGGAACACTTTGGGTACTACCAAACGTCACAATGTAACTGGGTGATTATAAAGGAGTACTATAGGTGTCTCCAATGGTAGATGTTGGGTGGCGTATTTCGAGATTAGGGTTTGTCACTCCGATTGTCGGAGAGGTATCTCTGGGCCCTCTCGGTAATACACATCACACAAGCCTTGCAAGCATAATAACTAAGATGTTAGTTATGAGATGATGTATTACGGAACGAGTAAAGAGACTTGCCAGTAACGAGATTGAACTAGGTATTGGATACCGACGATCGAATCTCGGGCAAGTAACATACCGATGACAAAGGGAACAACGTATGTTGTTATACGGTCTGACCGATAAAGATCTTCGTAGAATATGTAGGAGCCAATATGGGCATCCAGGTCCCGCTATTGGTTATTGACCGGAGACGCGTCTCGGTCATGTCTACATTGTTCTCGAACCGTAGGGTCCGCACGCTTAACGTTACGATGACAGTTATTATGAGTTTATGCATTTTGATGTACCGAAGGTTGTTCGGAGTCCCGGATGTGATCACGGACATGACGAGGAGTCTCGAAATGGTCGAGACGTAAAGATTGATATATTGGAAGGCTATGTTTGGACATCGGAAGTGTTCCGGGTGAAATCGGGATTTTACCGGAATACCGGGAGGGTTACCAGAACCCCCCTGGAGGCAAATGGGCCTATTGGGCCTTAGTGGAAAAGTGAAAAGGGGCTGCCATAGAGGGCTGCGCACCTCCCCCCTTTCCTAGTCCTAATAGGACTAGGGAAGGTGGCCGGCCACCCCTTCTCTCTTTCCCCCTTGAGGATTCCTATTAGGAATAGGATTGGGGGGGAGTCCTACTCCCGGTAGGAGTAGGACTCCTCCTGCGCCCCTCTCCCTTGGCCGGCCGAACCCCTCCCCTTGCTCCTTTATATACGGGGGCAAGGGGCACCCCATAGACACACAAGTTGATCATTGTTGACCGTTCCTTAGCCGTGTGCGGTGCCCCCTGCCACCAAATTCCACCTCGGTCATATCGTTGTAGAGCTTAGGCGAAGCCCTGCGTCGGTAGTACATCAAGATCGTCACCACGCCATCGTGCTGACGGAACTCTTCCTCGACGCTTTGCTGGATCGGAGCCCGAGGATCATCATCGAGCTGAACGTGTGCTAAGAACTCGGAGGTGCCGGAGTAACGGTGCTTGGATCAGTCGGATCGGGAAGAAGACGTACGACTACTTCTTCTATGTTGTGTGATCGCTTCCGCAGTCGGTCTGCGTTGGTACGTAGACAACACTCTCCCCTCTCGTTGCTATGCATCACCATGATCTTGTGTGTGCGTAGGAAATTTTTTGAAATTACTACGTTCCCCGACAGTGGCATCCGAGCCTAGGTTTTATGGTTTGATGTTATTTGCACGAGTAGAACACAAGTGAGTTGTGGGCGATACAAGTCATACTGCCTACCAGCATGTCATACTTTGTTTCGGCGGTATTGTTGGACGAGACGATCCGGACCAACCTTACGCGTACTCTTACGCGAGACCGGTTCCCTCGACGTGCTTTGCACATAGATGGCTTGCGAAAGACTGTCTCTCCAACTTTAGTTGAACCAAGTGTGGCTACGCCCGGTCCTTGAGAAGGTTAAAATGGAGTCTATTTGACAAACTATTGTTGTGGTTTTGATGCGTAGGTGAGATGAGTTCTTACTTAAGCCCGTAGCAGCCATGTAAAACTTGCAACAACAAAGTAGAGGACATCTAACTTGTTTTTGCAGGGCATGTTGTGATGTGATATGGTCAAGGCATGATGCTAATTTTATTGTATGAGATGATCATGTTTTGTAACCAAGTTATCGGCAACTGGCAGGAGCCATATGGTTGTCGCTTTATTGTACGCAATGCAATCGCGATGTAATGCTTTACTTTATTACTAAGCGGTAGTGATAGTCGTGGCAGCATAAGATTGGCGAGACGACAACGATGCTACGATGGAGATCAAGGTGTCGCGCCGGTGACGATGGTGATCATGACGGTGCTTCGGAGATGGAGATCACAAGCACAAGATGATGATGGCCATATCATATCACTTATATTGATTGCATGTGATGTTTATCCTTTTATGCATCTTGTCTTGCTTTGATTGACGGTAGCATTATAAGATGATCTCTCACTAAATTATCAAGAAGTGTTCTCCCTGAGTATGCACCGTTGCCAAAGTTCGTCGTGCCCAGACCCCACGTGATGATCGGGTGTGATAAGCTCTACGTCCATCTACAACGGGTGCAAGCCAGTTTTGCACACGCAGAATACTCAGGTTAAACTTGACGAGCCTAGCATATGCAGATATGGCCTCGGAACACAGAGACCGAAAGGTCGAGCGTGAATCATATAGTAGATATGATCAACATGACGATGTTCACCATTGAAAACTACTCCATCTCACGTGATGATCGGTTATGGTTTAGTTGATTTGGATCACGTGATCACTTAGAGGATTAGAGGGATGTCTATCTAAGTGGGAGTTCCTAAGTAATTTGATTAACTGAACTTAAAACTTATCATGAACTTAGTACCTGATAGTATCTTGCTTGTTTATGTTGATTGTAGATAGATGGCTCGTGCTGTTGTTCCGTTGAATTTTAATGCGTTCCTTGAGAAAGCAAAGTTGAAAGATATGGTAGCAATTACACGGACTGGGTCCGTAACCTGAGGATTATCCTCATTGCTGCATAGAAGAATTACGTCCTGGATGCACCGCTAGGTGCCAGGCCTGCTGCTGGAGCAACACCAGATGTTATGAACGTCTGGCAGAGCAAAGCTGATGACTACTCGATAGTTCAGTGTGCCATGCTTTACGGCTTAGAATTGGGACTTCAACGACGTTTTGAACGTCATGGAGCATATGAGATGTTCCAGGAGTTGAAGTTAGTATTTCAAGCAAATGCCCGAATTGAGAGATATGAAGTCTCCAATAAGTTCTATAGCTGCAAGATGGAGGAGAACAGTTCTGTCAGTGAGCATATACTCAAAATGTCTGGGTATAATAATCACTTGATTCAGATGGGAGTTAATCTTCCAGATGATTGCGTCATTGACAGAATTCTCCAATCACTGCCACCAAGCTACAAGAGCTTCGTGATGAACTATAATATGCAAGGGATGAACAAGACTATTCCCGAGCTCTTCGCAATGCTGAAAGCTGCGGAGGTAGAAATCAAGAAGGAGCATCAAGTGTTGATGGTCAATAAGACCACTAGTTTCAAGAAAAAGGGCAAAGGGAAGAAGAAGGGGAACTTCAAGAAGAACAGCAAGCAAGTTGCTGCTCAGGAGAAGAAACCTAAGTCTGGACCTAAGCCTGAAACTGAGTGCTTTTACTGCAAGCAGACTGGTCACTGGAAGCGGAACTGCCCCAAGTATTTGGCGGATAAGAAGGATGGCAAGGTGAACAAAGGTATATGTGATATACATGTTATTGATGTGTACCTCACTAGAGCTCGCAGTAGCACCTGGGTATTTGATACTGGTTCTGTTGCTAATATTTGCAACTCGAAACAGGGACTACGGAATAAGCGGACGCTAGCAAAGGACGAGGTGACAATGCGCGTGGGAAACGGTTCCAAAGTCGATGTGATCGCGGTCGGCACGCTACCTCTACATCTACCTTCGGGATTAATATTAGACCTAAATAATTGTTATTTGGTGCCAGCGTTGAGCATGAACATTATATCTGGATCTTGTTTAATGCGAGACGGTTATTCATTTAAATCAGAGAATAATGGTTGTTCTATTTATATGAGTAATATCTTTTATGGTCATGCACCTTTGAAGAGTGGTCTATTCTTGTTGAATCTCGATAGTAGTGATACACATATTCAT
Source organism: Triticum monococcum (assembly GCA_034509565.1). NCBI lineage: Eukaryota > Viridiplantae > Streptophyta > Magnoliopsida > Poales > Poaceae > Triticum > Triticum monococcum. The sequence continues at coordinate 619,380,180 of CM067846.1, forward strand.
AATGTAGAAGCCAAAAGATGCAGAGTTGATAATGATAGTGCAACTTATTTGTGGCACTGCCGTTTAGGTCATATCGGTGTAAAGCACATGAAGAAACTCCATACTGATGGGCTTTTGGAACCACTTGATTATGAATCACTTGGTACTTGCGAACCGTGCCTCATAGGCAAGATGACCAAAACACCGTTCTCCGGTACTATGGAGAGAGCAACAGATTTATTGGAAATCATACATACCGATGTATGTGGTCCGATGAATATTGAGGCTCGTGGCGGATATCGTTATTTTCTCACCTTCACAGATGATTTAAGCAGATATGGGTATATCTACTTAATGAAACATAAGTCTGAAACATTTGAAAAGTTCAAGGAATTTCAGAGTGAAGTTGAAAATCATCGTAACAAGAAAATAAAGTTTCTACGATCTGATCGTGGAGGAGAATATTTGAGTTACGAGTTTGGTGTACATTTGAAAAATTGTGGAATAGTTTCGCAACTCACGCCACCCGGAACACCACAACATAATGGTGTGTCCGAACGTCGTAATCGTACTTTACTAGATATGGTGCGATCTATGATGTCTCTTACTGATTTACCGCTATCGTTTTGGGGTTATGCTTTAGAGACGGCCGCATTCACGTTAAATAGGGCACCATCAAAATCCGTTGAGACGACGCCTTATGAACTATGGTTTGGCAAGAAACCAAAGTTGTCGTTTCTTAAAGTTTGGGGCTGCGATGCTTATGTGAAAAAGCTTCAACCTGATAAGCTCGAACCCAAAGCGGAGAAATGTGTCTTCATAGGATACCCAAAGGAAACTGTTGGGTATACCTTCTATCACAGATCCGAAGGCAAGACATTCGTTGCTAAGAATGGATCATTTCTAGAGAAAGAGTTTCTCTCGAAAGAAGTGAGTGGGAGGAAAGTAGAACTTGACGAGGTAACTATACCTGCTCCCTTATTGGAAAATAGTACATCACAGAAAACTGTTTCTGCGACACCTATACCAATTAGTGAGGAAGCTAATGATGATGATCATGAAACTTCAGGACAAGATACTACTGAACCACGTAGATCAACCAGAGTGAGATCCGCACCAGAGTGGTACGGTAATCCAGTTCTGGAAGTCATGCTACTAGATCATGATGAACCTATGAACTATGAAGAAGCGATGGTGAGCCCAGATTCCGCAAAGTGGCTTGAGGCCATGAAATCTGAGATGGGATCCATGTATGAGAACAAAGTATGGACTTTGGTTGACTTGCCCGATGATCGGCAAGCAATTGAGAATAAATGGATCTTCAAGAAAAAGACTAACGCTGACGGTAATGTTACTGTCTATAAAGCTCGACTTGTCGCAAAAGGTTTTCGACAAGTTCAAGGGGTTGACTACGATGAGACCTTCTCACCCGTAGCGATGCTTAAATCCGTCAGAATCATGTTAGCAATTGCCGCATTTTATGATTATGAAATATGGCAGATGGATGTCAAAACTGCATTTCTGAATGGATTTCTGGAAGAAGAGTTGTATATGATGCAACCAGAAGGTTTTGTCGATCCAAAGGGAGCTAACAAAGTATGCAAACTCCAGCGATCCATTTATGGACTGGTGCAAGCATCTCGGAGTTGGAATAAACGCTTTGATAGTGTGATCAAAGCATTTGGCTTTATACAGACTTTTGGAGAAGCCTGCATTTACAAGAAAGTGAGTGGGAGCTCTGTAGCATTTCTGATATTATATGTGGATGACATATTGCTGATTGGAAATGATATAGAATTTCTGGATAGCATAAAGGGATACTTGAATAAAAGTTTTTCGATGAAAGACCTCGGGGAAGCTGCTTACATATTAGGCATAAAGATCTATAGAGATAGATCAAGACGCTTAATTGGACTTTCACAAAGCACATACCTTGACAAGATTTTGAAAAAGTTCAAAATGGATCAAGCAAAGAAAGGGTTCTTGCCTGTGTTACAAGGTGTGAAGTTGAGTCAGACTCAATGCCCGACCACTGCAGAAGATAGAGAGAAAATGAAAGATGTTCCCTATGCTTCAGCCATAGGCTCTATCATGTATGCAATGCTGTGTACCAGACCTGATGTGTGCCTTGCTATAAGTTTAGCAGGGAGGTACCAAAGTAATCCAGGAGTGGATCACTGGACAGCGGTCAAGAACATCCTGAAATACCTGAAAAGGACTAGGGATATGTTTCTCGTATATGGAGGTGACAAAGAGCTCACCGTAAGAGGTTACGTTGATGCAAGCTTTGACACTGATCCGGACGATTCTAAATCGCAAACCGGATACGTGTTTACTTTAAACGGTGGAGCTGTCAGTTGGTGCAGTTCTAAACAAAGCGTCGTAGCGGGATCTACATGTGAAGCGGAGTACATAGCTGCTTCGGAAGCAGCGAACGAAGGAGTCTGGATGAAGGAGTTCATATCCGATCTAGGTGTCATACCTAGTGCATCGGGTCCAATGAAAATCTTTTGTGACAATACTGGTGCAATTGCTTTGGCAAAGGAATCCAGATTTCACAAAAGGACCAAACACATCAAGAGACGCTTCAACTCCATCCGGGATTTAGTCCAGGTGGGAGACATAGAGATTTGCAAGATACATACGGATCTGAATGTTGCAGACCCGTTGACTAAGCCTCTTCCACGAGCAAAACATGATCAGCACCAAGGCTCCATGGGTGTTAGAATCATTACTGTGTAATCTAGATTATTGACTCTAGTGCAAGTGGGAGACTGAAGGAAATATGCCCTAGAGGCAATAATAAAGTTATTATTTATTTCCTTATATCATGATAAATGTTTATTATTCATGCTAGAATTGTATTAACCGGAAACATAATACATGTGTGAATACATAGACAAACAGAGTGTCACTAGTATGCCTCTACTTGACTAGCTCATTAATCAAAGATGGTTATGTTTCCTAACCATGAACAAAGAGTTGTTATTTGATTAACGAGGTCACATCATTAGTTGAATGATCTGATTGACATGACCCATTCCATTAGCTTAGCACCCGATCGTTTAGTATGTTGCTATTGCATTCTTCATGACTTATACATGTTCCTATAACTATGAGATTATGCAACTCCCGTTTACCGGAGGAACACTTTGGGTACTACCAAACGTCACAACGTAACTGGGTGATTATAAAGGAGTACTACAGGTGTCTCCAATGGTAGATGTTGGGTTGGCGTATTTCGAGATTAGGGTTTGTCACTCCGATTGTCGGAGAGGTATCTCTGGGCCCCCTCGGTAATACACATCACACAAGCCTTGCAAGCATAATAACTAAGATGTTAGTTATGAGATGATGTATTACGGAACGAGTAGAGAGACTTGCCAGTAACGAGATTGAACTAGGTATTGGATACCGACGATCGAATCTCGGGCAAGTAACATACCGATGACAAAGGGAACAACGTATGTTGTTATACGGTCTGACCGATAAAGATCTTCGTAGAATATGTAGGAGCCAATATGGGCATCCAGGTCCCGCTATTGGTTATTGACCGGAGACGCGTCTCGGTCATGTCTACATTGTTCTCGAACCGTAGGGTCCGCACGCTTAACGTTACGATGACAGTTATTATGAGTTTATGCATTTTGATGTACCGAAGGTTGTTCGGAGTCCCGGATGTGATCACGGACATGACGAGGAGTCTCGAAATGGTCGAGACGTAAAGATTGATATATTGGAAGGCTATGTTTGGACATCGGAAGTGTTCCGGGTGAAATCGGGATTTTACCGGAATACCGGGAGGGTTACCGGAACCCCCCTGGAGGCAAATGGGCCTATTGGGCCTTAGTGGAAAAGTGAAAAGGGGCTGCCATAGAGGGCTGCGCACCTCCCCCCTTTCCTAGTCCTAATAGGACTAGGGAAGGTGGCCGGCCACCCCTTCTCTCTTTCCCCCTTGAGGATTCCTATTAGGAATAGGATTGGGGGGGAGTCCTACTCCCGGTAGGAGTAGGACTCCTCCTGCGCCCCTCTCCCTTGGCCGGCCGAACCCCTCCCCTTGCTCCTTTATATACGGGGGCAGGGGGCACCCCATAGACACACAAGTTGATCATTGTTGATCGTTCCTTAGCCGTGTGCGGTGCCCCCTGCCACCAAATTCCACCTCGGTCATATCGTTGTAGAGCTTGGGCGAAGCCCTGCGTCGGTAGTACATCAAGATCGTCACCACGCCGTCGTGCTGACGGAAATCTTCCTCGACGCTTTGCTGGATCGGAGCCCGAGGATCGTCATCGAGCTGAACGTGTGCTAAGAACTCGGAGGTGTCGGAGTAACGGTGCTTGGATCGGTCGGATCGGGAAGAAGACGTACGACTACTTCCTCTACGTTGTGTGATCGCTTCTGCAGTCGGTCTGCGTTGGTACGTAGACAACACTCTCCCCTCTCGTTGCTATGCATCACCGTGATCTTGCGTGTGCGTAGGAAATTTTTTGAAATTACTACGTTCCCCGACACAAGGCGCCTAAGGGGAAGAGGGGGGCAAACCCTAAGGGCAGATGGGCCCTAAGGCCCATGCTCCCTGTGCCTCCCTCTCCTCCCCCCTTGGCCGCCTCCCACAGATGGGATCTGGGGCTGCCGCACCCCTTGGGGTGGGAACCCTAGAGGGGGCGCAGCCCCCTCCCCTTCCCCTATATATACTTGAGGCCTAGGGGCTGCCCAAAACGCGATTCAATCTCTCTCTTGGCGCAGCCCTACCCCTCTCCCTCCTCGTCTCTTGCAGTGCTTGGCGAAGCCCTGCTGGATCACCACGCTCCTCCACCACCACCACGCCGTTGTGCTGCTGCTGGATGGAGTCTTCCTCAACCTCTCCCTCTCTCCTTGCTGGATCAAGGCATGGGAGACGTCACCGGGCTGTACGTGTGTTGAACGCGGAGGTGCCGTCCGTTCAGAACTAGGATCTCGGGTGATTTGGATCACGACGAGTACGACTCCTTCAACCCCGTTCTCTTGAATGCTTCCGCTTAGCGATCTACAAGGGTATGTAGATGCACTCTCCTTCCCCTCATTGTTGGTTTCTCCATAGATAGATCTTGGTGACACATAGGAAAATTTTGAATTTCTGCTACGTTCCCCAACATCGGGCAAGTCAGTCAATGTCCATACTTTGTTTTCATACATGGATCCTATCTCGGATTTCATGGCTTCTAGCCATTTGTCGGAATCCGGGCCCACCATCGCTTCTTCGTAGTTCGAAGGTTCACCGTTGTCTAACAACATGATTTCCAGGACAGGGTTGTCGTACCACTCTAGTGCGGAACGTGTCCTTGTGGACCTACGAGGTTCAGTAGCAACTTGATCTGAAGTTTCATGATCATCATCATTAACTACCTCTCTAGTCGGTGCAGGCACCTCAGGAACATTTTCTTGAGTTGCGCCATTTTCCGGTTCAAGAGGTAATACTTCATAAAGTTCTACTTTCCTCCCACTTACTTCTTTCGAGAGAAACTCCTTCTCCAGAAAGGATCCATTCTTGGCAACAAAGATCTTGCCTTCGGATCTGAGGTAGAAGGTATACCCAATAGTTTCTTTAGGGTATCCTATGAAGACGCATTTTTCCGACTTGGGTTCGAGCTTTTCAGGTTGAAGTTTCTTGACATAAGCATCGCATCCCCAAACTTTTAGAAACGACAGCTTAGGTTTCTTCCCAAACCATAATTCATACGGTGTCGTCTCAACGGATTTCAACGGAGCCCTATTTAAAGTGAATGCGGCAGTCTCTAAAGCATAGCCCCAAAAAGATAGTGGTAAATCGGTAAGAGACATCATAGATCGCACCATATCTAATAGAGTGCGATTACGATGTTCGGACACACCATTACGCTGAGGTGTTCCAGGCGGCGTGAGTTGTGAACCTATTCCACATTTCCTTAAGTGTGTGCCAAATTCATGACTCAAGTATTCTCCTCCACGATCTGATCGCAAAAACTTGATTTTTCTGTCACGTTGATTCTCAACCTCACTCTGAAATTCCTTGAACTTTTCAAAGGTTTCAGACTTGTGTTTCATTAAGTAGACATACCCATATCTACTCAAGTCATTATTGAGGGTGAGAACATAACGATAGCCACCGCGAGCCTCAACGCTCATTGGACCGCACACATCAGTATGTATGATTTCCAATAAGTTGGTTGCTCGCTCCATTGTTCCTGAGAACGGAGTCTTGGTCATTTTACCCATGAGGCATGGTTCGCACGTGTCAAATGATTCATAATCAAGAGACTCTAAAAGTCCATCTGCATGGAGCTTCTTCATGCGTTTGACACCTATGTGACCAAGGCGGCAGTGCCACAAGTATGTGGGACTATCATTATCAACCTTACATCTTTTGGTATTCACACTATGAACATGTGTAGCATTACGCTCGAGGTTCATTAAGAATAAACCATTCACCATGGGAGCATGACCATAAAACATATCTCTCATATAAATAGAACAACCATTATTCTCGGATTTAAATGAGTAGCCATCTCGAATTAAACGAGATCCCGATACAATGTTCATGCTCAAAGCTGGCACTAAATAACAATTATTGAGGTTTAAAACTAATCCCGAAGGTAAATGTAGAGGTAGCGTGCCAACGGCGATCACATTGACCTTGGAACCATTCCCGACGCGCATCGTCACCTCGTCCTTCGCCAGTCTCTGCTTATTCCGCAGCCCCTGCTTTGAGTTACAAATGTGAGCAACCGCACCGGTATCAAATACCCAGGAGCTACTACGAACACTGGTAAGGTACACATCAATCACATGTATATCACATATACCTTTCGTTTTGCTGGCCTTCTTGTCCGCTAAGTATTTGGGGCAGTTCCGCTTCTAGTGACCACTTCCCTTGCAATAAAAGCACTCAGTCTCGGGCTTGGGTCCATCCTTTGGCTTCTTCCTGGCAGCTTGCTTGCCAGGCGCGGCAACTCCCTTGCCGTCCTTCTTGAAGTTCTTTTTACCCTTGCCCTTCTTGAACTTAGTGGTTTTATTGACCATCAACACTTGATGTTCCTTCTTGACTTCTACCTCTGCTGATTTCAGCATTGCAAATACCTCAAGAATGGTCTTTTCCATCCCCTGCATATTGAAGTTCATCACAAAGCTCTTGTAGCTTGGTGGAAGCGACTGGAGGATTCTGTCAATGACCGCGTCATCCGGGAGATTAACTCCCAGCTGAGTCAAGAGGTTATGTAATCCAGACATAGTGAGTATGTGCTCGCTGACATAACTATTTTCCTCCATCTTACAGCTGAAGAATTTGTCGGAGACTTCATATCTCTTGATCCGGGCATGAGCTTGAAAAACCATTTTCAGCTCTTCGAACATCTCATATGCTCCATGTCTCTCAAAACGCTTTTGGAGCCCCGGCTCTAAGCTGTAAAGCATGCCGCACTGAACGAGGGAGTAATCATCAACACGTGTCTGCCAAGCATTCATAACGTCTTGGTTCTGTGGGACGGGAGCTTCACCTAGCGGTGCTTGTAGGACATAATCTTTCTTGGCAGCTATGAGGATGATCCTCAGGTTCCGGACCCAGTCCGTGTAGTTGCTGCCATCGTCTTTCAGCTTGGTTTTCTCTAGGAACGCGTTGAAGTTGAGGACTGCGTTGGCCATTTGATCTACAAGACATATTGTAAATATTTTAGACTAAGTTCATGATAATTAAGTTCATCTAATCAAATTATTCAATGAACTCCCACTCAGATAGACATCCCTCTAGTCATCTAAGTATAACATGATCCGTGTTAACTAGGTCGTGTCTGATCATCATGTGAGACGAACTAGTCAACATCGGTGAACATCTTCATGTTGATCGTATCTTCTATACGACTCATGCTCGACCTTTCGGTCTTCTGTGTTCCGAGGCCATGTCTGTACATGCTAGGCTCATCAAGTTAACCTAAGTGTTTTGCATGTGTAAATCTGTCTTACACCCGTTGTATGTGAACGTCGAAATCAAACACCCGATCATCACGTGGTGCATTGAAACAACGAACTGTCGCAACGGTGCACAGTTAGGGGAAACACTTTCTTGAAATTATTATGAGGGATCATCTTATTTACTACCATCGCTCTAACTAAACAAGATGCAAAACATGATAAACATCACATGTAATCAAATAATAATAGTGACATGATATGGCCAATATCACATAGCTCCTTTGATCTCCATCTTGGGGCTCCATGATCATCTTGTCACCGGCTTGACACCATGATCTCCATCATCGTGTCTCCATGAAGTTGCTCGCCAACTATTACTTCTACTACTACGGCTAACGCGTTTAGCAATAAAGTAAAGTAATTTACATGGCGTTTCTCAATGACACGCAGGTCATATAAAAAATAAAGACAACTCCTATGGCTCCTGCCGGTTGTCATACTCATCGACATGCAAGTCGTGATTCCTATTACAATAGCATGAACATCTCATACATCACATATAGATCATTCATCATTCATCACAACTTTGGCCATATCATATCACAAAGCACTTGCTGCAAAAACAAGTTAGACGTCCTCTAATTGTTGTTGCAAGTTTTACGTGGCTGAATTAGGGTTCTAGCAAGAACATTTTCTTACCTACGTGAAAGCCACAACGTGATTTGTCAACTTCTATTTACCCTTCATAAGGACCCTTTTCATCGAATCCGCTCCAACTAAAGTGGGAGAGACAGACACCCGCCAGCCACCTTATGCAACTAGTGCATGTTAGTCGGTGGAACTGGTCTCACGTAAGCGTACGTGTAAGGTTGGTCCGGGCCGCTTCATCCCACAATACCGTTGAAGCAAGATAAGACTAGTAGCGGCAAGAAAGTTGACAACATCTACACCCACAACAAATTGTGTTCTACTCGCGCAAGAAGAACTACGGATAGACCTAGCTCATGATGCCACTGTTGGGGAACGTTGCAGAAAACAAAAATTTTCCTACGGTTTCACCAAGATCCATCTATGAGTTCATCTAGCAACGAGTGATCAGATGCATCTACATACCTTTGTAGATCACGAGCGGAAGCGTTCAAAGAACGGGGATGAGGTAGTCGTACACGACATGATCCAAATCACCGATGACCAAGCGCCGAACGGACGGCACCTCCGTGTTCAACACACGTACGGAGCGGATGACATCTCCTCCTTCTTGATCCAACAAGGGGAGAGGAGAGGTTGACGAAGATGGCTCCAGCAGCAGCACGACGGCATGGTGGTGATGGAGCTTGCAGTACTCCGGCAGGGCTTCGCCAAGCTCGATGGAGGAGGAGGTGTTGGAGAGGGAGAGGGAGGCACCAAAGACGTGGTATGAGAGGCCCTCCTTCCCTCACTATATATAGGGGGGCCTAAGGGGGGGGGGGGCGCCGGCCCTAGGAGATCCTAGGGGGCGGCGGCCAAGGGAGGAGTCCCTCCCCCCCCCCCCCCCCAAGGCACCTAGGGGGTGCCTTCCCCCTTTGGGACTCTTCCCATCTTAAACCCTAGGCGCATGGGCCTCTTGGGGCTGGTGCCCTTGGCCCATGTAGGCCAAGGCGCACCCCCTACAGCCCATGTGGCCCCCCGGGGTAGGTGGCCCCACCCGGTGGACCCCCGGGACCCTTCCGGTGGTCCCGGTACAATACCGGTGACCCCGAAACTTGTCCCGATGGCCGAAATAGCACTTCCTATATATAATTCTTTACCTCCGGACCATTACGAAACTCCTCGTGACGTCCGGGATCTCACCCGGGACTCCAAACAACATTCGGGTTACTGCATATACATATCCCTACAACCCTAGCGTCACCGAACCTTAAGTGTGTAGACCCTACGGGTTCGGGAGACATGTAGACATGACCGAGACGACTCTCCGGTCAATAACCAACAGCGGGATCTAGATACCCATGTTGGCTCCCACATGCTCCTCGATGATCTCATCGGATGAACCACGATGTCGAGGATTCAAGCAACCCCGTATACAATTCCCTTTGCCAATCGGTATGTTACTTGCCCGAGATTCGATCGTCGATATCCCAATACCTCGTTCAATCTCGTTACCGGCAAGTCACTTTACTCTTACCGTAATGCATGATCCCGTGACCAGACACTTGGTCACTTTGAGCTCATAATGATGATGCATTACCGAGTGGGCCCAGTGATACCTCTCTGTCATACGGAGTGACAAATCCCAGTCTTGATCCGTGTCAACCCAACAGACACTTTCGGAGATCCCCGTAGTATACCTTTATAGTCACCCAGTTACGTTGTGACGTTTGGTACACCCAAAGCACTCCTACGGTATCCGGGAGTTACACGATCTCATGGTCTAAGGAAAGGATACTTGACATTGGAAAAACTCTAGCAAACGAACTATACGATCTTGTGCTATGTTTAGGATTGGGTCTTGTCCATCACATCATTCTCCTAATGATGTGATCTCGTTATCAATGACATCCAATGTCCATAGTCAGGAAACCATGACTATCTGTTGATCAATGAGCTAGTCAACTAGAGGCTTACTAGGGACATGTTGGTGTCTATTATTCACACATGTATTACGATTTTCGGATAACACAATTATAGCATGAATAAAGACAATTATCATGAACAAGGAAATATAATAATAATGCTTTTATTATTGCCTCTAGGGCATATTTCCAACAGTCCTGATTCTAAGCCATTAAGCATGGTGCACTAAACTATCAAGTAGTCATCATATTGAGCTAGCCAAACGTTCATAACGTCTGCATCTGCTCCTGCAATAGGTCTGTCACCTAGCAGTGCATCAAGGACATAATTCTTCTGTGCAGCAATGAGGATAAACCTCATATCACGGATCCAATCCGCATCATTGCTACTAACATCTTTCAACACAATCTAGGAACAAATCAAAATAAACATATGAAAGCAACAACGCGAGCTATTGATCTACAACATAGATATGCTAATACTACCAGGACTAAGTTCATGATAAATTAGAGTTCAATTAATCATATTACTTAAGAACTCCCACTTAGATAGACATCCCTCTAATCCTCTAAGTGATTACGTGATCCAAATCAACTAAACCATGTCCGATCATCACGTGAGATGGAGTAGTTTCATTGGTGAACATCACTATGTTGATCATATCTACTATATGATTCACGCTCGACCTTTCGGTCTCCGTGTTCCGAGGCCATATCGTATATGCTTGGTTCGTCAAGTATAACCTGAGTATTCCGCGTGTGCAACTGTTTTGCACCCGTTGTATTTGAACGTAGAGCCTATCACACCCGATCATCACGTGGTGTCTCAGCACGAAGAACTTTCGCAATGATGCATACTCAGGGAGAACACTTCTTGATAATTAGTGAGAGATCATCTTAAAATGCTACCGTAAATCAAAGCAAGATAAGATGCATAAAAGATAAACATCACATGCAATCAATATAAGTGATATGATATGGCCATCATCATCTTGTGCTTGTGATCTCCATCTTCGAAGCACCGTCGTGATCACCATCGTCACCGGCGCGACACCTTGATCACCATCATAGCATCGTTGTCGTCTCGCCAATCTTATGCTTCCACGACTATCACTACCGCTTAGTGATAAAGTAAAGCATTACAGTGCAATTGCATTGCATACAATAAAGCGACAACCATATGGCTCCTGCCAGTTGCCGATAACTTGGTTACAAAACATGATCATCTCATACAATAAAATTTAGCATCATGCCTTGACCATATCACATCACAACATGCCCTGCAAAAACAAGTTAGACGTCCTCTACTTTGTTGTTGCAAGTTTTACGTGGCTGCTACGGGCTTAAGCAAGAACCAATCTTACCTACGCATCAAAACCACAATGATAGTTTGTCAAGTTGGTGCTGTTTTAACCTTTGCAAGGACCGAGCGTAACCACACTCGGTTCAACTAAAGTTGGAGAAACTGACACCCGCTAGCCACCTTTGTGCAAAGCACGTCGGGAGAACCGGTCTCGCGTAAGCGTACGCGTAATGTCGGTCCGGGCCGCTTCGTCCAACAATACCGCCGAACCAAAGTATGACATGCTGGTAAGCAGTATGACTTATATCGCCCACAACTCACTTGTGTTCTACTCGTGCAAATAACATCAACACATAAAACCTAGGCTCGGATGCCACTATTGGGGAACGTAGTAATTTCAAAAATTTCCTACGCACACACAAGATCATGGTGATGCATAGCAACGAGAGGGGAGAGTGTGATCTACGTACCCTTGTAGACCAACAGCGGAAGCATTATGACAACGCGGTTGATGTAGTCGTACGTCTTCACTGCCCGATTGATCAAGCACCGAAACTACAGCACCTCCGAGTTCTAGCACACGTTCAGCTCGATGACGATCCCCGGACTCCGATCCAGCAAAGTGTCGGGGAAGAGTTCCGTCAGCACGACGGCGTGGTGACGATCTTGATGTTCAACTGTCGCAGGGCTTCGCCTAAGCACCACTACAATATTATCGAGGTATATGGTGGAAGGGGGCACCGCACACGGCTAAGAAAACGATCACGAGGATCAACTTGTGTGTCTATGGGGGCCCCCTGCCCCCGTATATAAAGGAGTGGAGGAGGGGAGGGCCGGCCCTCTCTATGGCGCGTCCTAGGGCAGTCATACTCCCACCGGGAGTAGGATTCCCCCTTTCCTAGTCCAACTAGGAGCCCTTCCATGTATTAGGAGTAGGAGACAAGGAAGGGGAAGGGAGAAGGGAAGGAAGGAGGGGGCGCAGCCCCTCCCCCTAGTCCAATTCGGACTAGGCCTTGGGGGGCGCGCGGCCTGCCTTGGGCAGCCCCTCTCTCTTTCCCGTATGGCCCAATAAGGCCCAATACTTCTCCCGGCGAATTCCCGTAACTCTCCGGTACTCCGAAAAATACCCGAATCACTCGGAATCTTTCCGAAGTCCGAATATAGTCGTCCAATATATCGATCTTTACGTCTCGACCATTTCGAGACTCCTCGTCATGTCCCCGATCTCATTCGGGACTCCGAACTCCTTCGATACATCAAAACTCATAAACTCATAATATAACTGTCATCGAAACCTTAAGCGTGCGGACCCTATAGTTCGAGAACAATGTAGACATGACCGAGACACGTCTCCGGTCAATAACCAATAGCAGAACCTGGATGCTCATATTGGCTCCTACATATTCTACGAAGATCTTTATCGGTCAGACCACATAACAACATACGTTGTTCCCTTTGTCATCGATATGTTACTTGCCCGAGATACGATCGTCGGTATCTCAATACCTAGTTCAATCTCGTTACCGGCAAGTCTCTTTACTCGTTCCGTAATACATCATCTCGCAACTAACTCATTAGTTGCAATGCTTGCAAGGCTTATGTGATGTGCATTACCGAGAGGGCCCAGAGATACCTCTTCGACAATCGGAGTGACAAATCCTAATCTCGAAATACGCCAACCCAACATGTACCTTTGGAGACACCTGTAGAGTTCCTTTATAATCACCCAGTTACGTTGTGACGTTTGGTAGCACACAAAGTGTTCCTCCGGCAAACGGGAGTTGCATAATCTCATAGTCATAGGAACATGTATAAGTCATGAAGAAAGCAATAGCAACATACTAAACGATCGGGTGCTAAGCTAATGGAATGAGTCATGTCAATCACATCATTCTTCTAATGATGTGATCCCGTTAATCAAATAACAACTCTTCTGTTCATGGTTAGGAAACATAATCATCTTCAATTAACGAGCTAGTCAAGTAGAGGCATACTAGTGACACTCTGTTTGTCTATGTATTCACACATGTATTATGTTTCCGGTTAATACAATTCTAGCATGAATAATAAACATTTATCATGATATAAGGAAATAAATAATAACTTTATTATTGCCTCTAGGGCATATTTCCTTCACTCCTCAAAAAGATGAAATATCGACTCTTCGCTACCAGACTCTTGTCGAACACTTGATTCAGCGATCCCCAATTCCCACCACTGCCTTCCACTACGTCGGCCTTCCACCAACCGCTGCTCATACTCCCCTGATGCCTCCAAGCGGCCACCCATTGGAGGAGGCCACATACATGCTATACTACTCTGTCATGATCACTTGAATTTTGAACTCATTTCTCTACCTCTTAAGAATTTGAATGCTATATATTGTACCCAATGGATACCCATTGGGTATAGGATACCCGAGGGTATGGGTATGAGTGTCAGTTTATACCCATGGGTATTGAAATGGGTGGGTATAAAAAGTTTCTATGGATATGAGTTTGGGTAGAAGGAGGTTGTACCCGCCCATACCCTACCCATTGCCATCCCTACTCCGACGTACCTAGACGCCGACCGCACCAGTGCCGGCTGCATGCAAGAGCCATGGGTATCTTGCCATTGTCGTTGCCGGAGGACTAAGGGCTTGTTCAAGGGCAACCCGCAAATTTTCTCCCACATCCGTTCGCAGATAGAGGGACTATTCTGCAGACACGGATGCGGGAGGACGCCATCTAACGCTAGCCGCATACATTTCAACCATCATTTAAACTAAGCAGGCGATATTCATGCAAACCGGTTGATATTCATATAAGTTCGGATAGGACATAGCATAAATTATCCATACATAGCATGCAAATTAAGTCTAGCATAATAATGTCTTAAATTTGACTAGATTACGGATGTTGAACAAGTTTTTGATCAACGGATTATGTCGTTTCGCACGAACTTTCCTTTCATCTTCATCCAACAGTGTGTGCATGTAAATGGTCGTTCCTCTGCCTTGTGGTACACCACGGCAGCGTGTGCGGGCTACATATAATGCGTAGACCAACATTATGTGAATGAATCAATCAACAAGTTGAGCAAGAGAAAGAAAAACTTACGATCTTGTCTTTTGCCGCGTGCAATGGCCACCTTTGCCTCGAGCTGACGAACCACGTCATAAAACTTGGTGACGCTAGTCTAGATATCAACATATCACTTCCTTGTTACAGAAAATTCTGGTGGGGAAGTAAAAAAGGAGAGCGAAAAACTGCTCGGGTATCTTGGGATACAATGGTGATGCCGAAGTACAAAGGGGGATTATGTTTCAGGGATATGGAGATTTTCAAATTCGCCTTTTCTTGCACGCCACGTGTGGAGGATTTTACAAGACCCAACTTCTCTTCGCGAAGGACCTATCTTTTACTATTTATGTTAATTTTATTTTTATGTTGAGTCAACTTCTTATTCCAACCTCATTATTCTTCACTTTGCAAACATTGTATGTTGGGGAAAAGTCCAGACACATATATCTAGTTGAATATATATGATGATGAGTTATTAATGTTGACATGTATCCCTAAGATAAGTAAGTTGAGTGGAGAAACACTAAATCCCCATCTTCCCTTGTCTCTGATGAAAACAGTATGTTCTTCAAATAAGCTCTAGAGTGGCAGCAACGATTAGTAGACTATATGATAGTTATGCAAAGTTTGCTAAACAAAAACTCTTACATGAACTCTTCTGAAAAATATCATGAATTATAATTGTTTGATGACTGAGAACAAAATTTGTTGGATTTCAAAAGAGTTTATTGTCTACACTTAACATGTGAATAGATTGTTACTTGATTATGAGAAGTTTTATTAGAAAGAGTATACTGATGTTAGAAAAAATGATTAGAATTATCATTGATCAAACGTATGCACTATTCTAGCATTCACACTTCATAACTTATTTTTTTATCATTTACATATTTGAGGACCAGTAGAAATTAAGCTTGATGATGCTGATACGTCTTCAACGTATTTATAATTTATAAAGTATTCATGCTATATTTACATCAATTATATATGATTTTGATGCATTTATATATATTTTTATGGACTAGTTTATTACTTTAGTGCCTAGTGCCAAAAAAATTTTCTTTTGTATGTTTTTGGTTCTACAGAAAATCCATATATAGAAAGGTCCAAATACGATAAAAATTTACGACAATTTTTATAAAAAGTAAGAAATCCTAGAAGTTTAGGGGGACCAGAAAATGGAGAAGGGGCCCACAAGCCCGGGGGTAACCTACCCCACTGGTAACGTCTTCCAGCGCGCCGTTTACGTAAAAAAAACGTACGGACCCTCACTGGAATGTGGCATACATACGTGTCAGTGGTCAGTGTATGTGGCACATACGTGTTGGTCACCTCTTCGAACCGTCTCGCGCATGGATGGATCATGCATGTATATACGGACACACTCTGTTGCACTGCTCTTTTATTTATTATTTATTTCATCAGTTTTCTGATCAGCTTTGTTCTAAAAACCGGTGCTTGAATCTTCTTAGGATTTTAAAAATATAAGAACCTATTCAAAATAATATATATATTTACGAAAGATTTATCATCTAATAAAAGATATTTTGTGTGTGTTTAGAAAAATTTCAGTGTGTATTTAATAGAATCTCACTAGGTATTATAAAAACGACCATTGTACATTAAGAAAATGTTCACCATACATTACAAAAGTTCGCCAGGCATTATGTAAATTTTTCATCATATATTAAAGAAATATGTTCAACACATATTACAATAGTGTTCAATTTATATTTGAAATATGTTCAATGTATATTACAAAAAGTTCATTATATTAAAAAAAGTTCAATGTATGTAGAGAAAAGTTCATCGTGCATTAAAAAAAGTTCACTATACGTAGAACAAATGTTCAGCATACATTTAGAAAATGTCCGTATATATTTCAAAACATGTTCACCATATAACGAAGCATATATTAACTAATCTTCATTAAGAAGGTTAAAATGCTGGAAGAAAAACCAGGAGAAAATCAACCCAGTGAAAAAAAGAAGAAAAAACAAAAAGAAATGAGGAAAAACTATAAATAAAGCAAAACCATAAACAAAAAAGATCATAACAGAAATGAAATGAAAAGAAACCTGGGCAACAAACGTACCCCAACACGCGCGAGTAAAATGCAAAATGAAAAAAAAAACTGGGCAACGAACGAATCAAGCACGCGCGAGTGAAAGATAGACCTGGCTGACCCTAGTAGCTCGCCCTGTGTGTGTCGCCTCCACCATTTGACGTTTGCGGGAAGTAAATAGGATACACCACAAAATCATTAATTGAGGAGTACTTCTTTTAAAGATTGTTTTCACCTTCTCAGATTATGACACGTTGTGCGCTGTATGTGCGTCACTTGTCGCAACCTAAGAATTTTTCCTTTTTTATACATCCGTTTAATCAAAACATTTTATCTCTTAAACTGTGCGTCCAAATCTTAAATTGTTTTCATCTTTGAATTCCTTGTGTTGAGATCTTCAAACCTCCCATGTTGATACGTTTTTACGAACTTTTTTCACGAAAAAACCGGTCGAAAAACCTTGACACTCGTGAAAGGAAAAAATGCGTTTTTTCGCTTCGGAGAGGCACGACTGTGCCTCTCGTGGAAGCAAATTCGTTCCTCTCGCAAAAGCAAAACCGTGCCGCTTGCGGAAGCAAAAAAACAAAGAAAAGTACAATTTTTACGCAAAAAATACTTTTTGAATTATTTTTTGTCCAAAAGCTAAGAATGACGGGCGGAAAATAAAAAAAGCTAAAAAAGAAAAAGAAAACCATCTAAAAGGCTAAAAACGGGTGCGGAAAAATAAAAAAAATAAAAATCCAGAGGGATCGCCCAGAGCACGACATGTGGCGACAGCTGAGAAAGCGCGAAGTGGTGCGCTCTCAGTCGACCCCAAGTGACCCTTGGTAGGCTCCCGAACGAGCGCTCCTCAATTAGTTGCTTGTGATTCTGCCCGCTCACCGTCCCTCCATTTTACAAGAAAATCCCTTTATTTTCTGTAAATTAACCCGCAGTACATGTTTTAGTCATAGCCAAACTGTTTTTTGTATTTTCTTAGAAAACACCCTCATGTTTCAGGTAATCAACTCGCCATCGATATTTAAGTCAGCCGAATCTTTTTTTCATGTTAACATAAAACCCCCTGACTTTTGGTTAATCAACCCATAGTTTGCCTAAAACAAAATTATCCATATCTTTAAAACCGTAACTCTGATTTAAACATGTTATATATGAAATTTGATAAGAAAAATATGTAGAATCTAAATGTAATGTTATTTTTAGCTGTTAAATATTTATAAAATACTATGTGGTGCAAACTTAATCTATAGTGCATGGTGCGTTTTTCTTTCATACCAGCGGTGATCTGAATCGCACAAAAACACTCACTGAAACCAGATTGGGAGGAAAGAAAACATCGATAGCCACGCATGCACACCTGAAATCCTCATGGGAAAAAACAACACATTTATCATCTTATTCCGAGCGAGCGAGTGTGTGTGTGTGTGTGTGTGTGTGAGAGAGAGAGAGAGAGAGAGAGAGAGACCCCATAGGACTGATCACATTCAAACGGGTATTCGTTGTGTGAGCACAGAGGCTAGCGTCGGTAACACAAATGTGATGCCATGTGAAATGAAGGAAGTGGACCTATTAGGATGTTGAGTCATGGTTATTGGGTTAAAAGCGTGTGTTTTTTTCTCCCTCGTTGCAACAAACATGCTCTTTTGCTAGTTTTTTTAGTCTAAACACACTTTATTTATTGCTCAATAATGTTTAAAGGGATACAAAGAAGGCCTGGAGGGTTTAGCAGCCACACATGGCGCCCATAGTCCAAAACGAAAGCATGTTTAGCGAGGCTGTGTGCCTCAATATTTGTAGCCCTCCCCTCAAGGATGAAGGTACAGTGGGCAAAAAACTCCGCCGTCTCCCTAATCTCCTTTACAGTGCTAGCATAAGCTCCCGCCATGTGGAGGTTAATATTGTTGACCACTCCTTGGCAATCAGATGCAATGGTGATGTATGTCAGGCCCAAGTCTGATGCAAGTGCCAATGCCTAGCCGCAGGCTAAAGCTTCCAGCGTCGGCGGGTCCGTTATTCCATGGATCTTAATGACAGAAGCACCTATGTAGTCTTCTGTTGAGTTCCTGCAAACAACACTAAAAGGTCCATGCATACCATCTGGTGAAACAGCCCCATCCACTCCGATCTTCACTATACCTGGCGGTGGCGGAATCCATCTTTGCTGCGAGCGTACAATATTTGGAGGTACTTCCCGTAGATTTTTCTTCGGTTTGCACTCCACAATCTCTCGGATATACTTCATGATGAAATTATACATGGATAACGGACTCTGAAAAATATGCTCATGAAGGGCTAACCTCTGTGCGTGCCAAAGCGCCCATAGGGTAACAGTTACCAAGATGAATTGTTTTGGAGAGAGCATGTCCAAAAGCGTAAACAGCCACCTTTTTGCATCAAGCTCCTTGGTATTGTTCAGTGCTTCCACCAGATCCTGATCATGCAATGCCCAAACACATCGAGCAATACTGTAATGAAGCAAAGACTGTTGGCAAGAATCATCAGCACCACGCAACCCACATCATGTAGTGGTAAACATATTCCGATGATGTAACAGGTCAGTTGTAGGGATTGACTGTTGGGCCAATCTACATAAAAATATTTTCACCTTTGAGGGAACATCGACCTTCCACATCACCTCCCAAGACTTTTGCTCTCTGCCCATATTTGAAGAATCTGATCAACCCTCAAGCCAGGCCTCTCTTCTCATTTTTGTCTCCACAAGCATTCGATATGCAGAACGGACTGAGAAAACACCATTATTTTCATGTATCCAGGACCAAAAGTCCTCAATGTGTCTTGTGTTGGGGAACGTTGCAGAAAACAAAAAAATTTCCTACTCGTTTCACCAAGATCATCTAGGAGTTCATCTAGCAACGAGTCAAGGGAGTGAGTTTGCATCTACATACCACTTGTAGATCGAGCGGAAGCGTTCGTTAGAACGAGGATGATGTAGTCGTACTCGACGTGATTCCGATCACCGATGACCAAGCGCTGAAAGAACAGCGCCTCCGCGTTCAACACACGTACGGGACAATGGCGTCTCCTCCGTCTTGATCCAGCAAGGATGAAGGAGAGGTTGAGGAAGACAACTCCAATGGCAGCACGACGGCGTGGTGCAATTGGTACGGCAGTTCTCCGACAGGGCTTCGCCAAGCAAAGACGGAGAAAGAGAGGAGTTGGGGAGGGGAGGGGCTGCGCCTTCAATTGTGTGTTGCAGCCCTCCCCTCACCCCTCTATATATAGGAGGAGAGGGCAAGGGGGCCGGCCATCTAGGGGAAACCCTAGATGGGGGCGGCGGCCAAAGGGAGGAGGAAAAGGGTGGCTTGCCCCCCAAGCTAGGGGGGCGCCCCCTTCTCCCCTTTAGGGTTTCCCCTCCCCAAACCCTAGCCGCATGGGCCTAGGTGGGGAGGCGCGCCCAGCCCACTAGGGGCTGGCTCACTCTCCCACTTAGCCCATGTGGCCCCCCGGGAGGGGTGGACCCCCGGAACCCTCCCGGTGGCCCCGATACAATACCGGCATGCCCCCGAAACTTTCCGGAGTCCGTTTAACCACTTTCCATATATAAATCTTTACCTCCGGACCATTCCGGAACTCCTCGTGACGTCCGGGATCTCATCCGGGACTCCGAATAACATTCGGTAATCACATACTTGTCTTCCTAATAACCCTAGCGTCACCGAACCTTAAGTGTGTAGACCCTACGGGTTCGGGAGACATGTAGACATGACCGAGACGACTCTCCGGTCAATAACCAACAGCGGGATCTGGATACCCATGTTGGCTCCCACATGCTCCACGATGTTCTCATCGGATGAACCACAATGTCGAGGATTCAATCAACCACGTATGCAATTCCCTTTGTCAATCGATATATTACTTGCCCGAGATTCGATCGTCGGTATCCCAATACCTCGTTCAATCTCGTTACCGGCAAGTCACTTTACTCGTATCGTAATGCATGATCCCGTGACCAGACACTTGGTCACTTTGAGCTCATTATGATGATGCATTACCGAGTGGGCCCAGTGATACCTCTCCGTCATACGGAGTGACAAATCCCAGTCTTGATCCGTGTCAACCCAACAGATACTTTCGGAGATACCCGTAGTCTACCTTTATAGTCACCCAGTTACGTTGTGACGTTTGGTATACCCAAAGTACTCCTACGATATCCGGGAGTTACACGATCTCATGGTCTAAGGAAAAGATACTTGACATTGCAAAACTCTAGCAAAACGAACTACACGATCTTTATGCTATGTTTAGTATTGGGTCTTGTCCATCACATCATTCTCCTAATGATGTGATCTCGTTATCAATGACATCCAATGTCCATAGTCAGGAAACCATGACTATCTGTTGATCAACGGGCTAGTCAACTAGAGGCTTACTAGGGACATGTTGGTGTCTGTTATTCACACATGTATTACGATTTCCGGATAACACAATTATAGCATGAATAAAGACAATTACCATGAACAAGGAAATATAATAATAATGCTTTTATTATTGCCTCTAGGGCATATTTCCAACAGTCTCCCACTTGCACTAGAGTCAATAATCTAGTTACATTGTGATGAATCGAACACCCATGGAATTCTGGTGTTGATCATGTTTTGCCCTAGGGAGAGGTTTAGTCAACGGATCTGCTATATTCAGGTCCGTATGTACTTTACAAATCTCTATGTCTCCATCTTGAACATTTTCACGAATGGAGTTGAAGCGACGCTTGATGTGCCTTGTCTTCTTGTGAAACCTGGGCTCCTTGGCAAGTGCAATAGCTCCAGTGTTGTCACAAAAGAGTTTGATTGGCCCCGACGCATTGGGTATGACTCCTAGGTCGGTGATGAACTCCTTCACCCATATTGCTTCATGTGCTGCCTCCGAGGCTGCCATGTACTCCGCTTCACATGTAGATCCCGCCACGACGCTTTGCTTGCAACTGCACCAGCTTACTGCCCCTCCATTCAAAATATACACGTATCCGGTTTGTGACTTAGAGTCATCCAGATCTGTGTCGAAGCTAGCGTCGACGTAACCCTTTACGACGAGCTCTTCGTCACCTCCATAAACGAGAAACATCTCCTTAGTCCTTTTCAGGTACTTCAGGATATTCTTGACCGCTGTCCAGTGTTCCTTGCTGGGATTACTTTGGTATCTTCCTACCAAACTTACGGCAAGGTTTACATCAGGTCTGGTACACAGCATGGCATACATAATAGAACCTATGGCTGAGGCATAGGGGATGACACTCATCTCTTCTATTTCTTCTGCCGTGGTCGGACTTTGAGCTGAGCTCAATTTCATACCTTGTAACACAGGCAAGAACCCCTTCTTAGACTGATCCATATTGAACTTCTTCAATATCTTATCAAGGTATGTACTTTGTGAAAGACCTATGAGGCGTCTCGATCTATCTCTATAGATTTTGATGCCTAATATATAAGCAGCTTCTCCAAGGTCCTTCATTGAAAAACTCTTATTCAAGTAGGCCTTAATGCTGTCCAAGAGTTCTATATCATTTTCCATCAAAAGTATGTCATCTACATATAATATGAGAAATGCTACAGAGCTCCCACTCACTTTCTTGTAAACACAGGCTTCTCCATAAGTCTGTGTAAACCCAAACGCTTTGATCATCTCATCAAAGCGAATGTTCCAACTCCGAGATGCTTGCACCAGCCCATAAATCGAGCGTTGGAGCTTGCACACCTTGTCAGCATTCTTAGAATCGACAAAACCTTCCGGCTGCATCATATACAATTCTTCCTTAAGGAAACCATTAAGGAATGCCGTTTTGACGTCCATTTGCCATATTTCATAATCGTAAAACGCGGCAATTGCTAACATGATTAGGACGGACTTTAGCTTCGCTACCGGTGAGAAAGTCTCATCGTAGTCAACCCCTTGAACTTGTCGATAACCCTTAGCGACAAGCCGAGCTTTATAGATGGTCACATTACCATCCGCGTCTGTCTTCTTCTTAAAGATCCATTTATTTTCTATGGCTCGCCGTTCAACGGGCAAGTCAGTCAAAGTCCATACTTCTTTTTCATACATGGATCCTATCTCGGATTTCATGGCTTCAAGCCATTTGTCGGAATCCGGGCCCGCCATTGCTTCTTCATAGTTCGAAGGTTCACCGTTGTCTAACAACATGATCTCCAAGACAGGGTTGCCGTACCACTCTGGTGCGGAACGTGTCCTTGTGGACCTTCGAATTTCAGTAGGAGCTTGATCAGAAGTATCTTGATCATTATCATTAACTTCCTCTCTAGTCGGTGCTGGCACCTCAGGAACATTTTCTTGAGTTGCGCCATTTTCCGGTTCAAGAGGTAATACTTCATCAAGTTCTACTTTCCTCCCACTTACTTCTTTCGAGAGAAACTCTTTCTCTAGAAAGGATCCATTCTTGGCAACAAAGATCTTGCCTTCGGATCTGAGGTAGAAGGTATACCCAATAGTTTCTTTTGGGTATCCTATGAAGACGCATTTTTCCGACTTGGGTTCGAGCTTTTCAGGTTGAAGTTTCTTGACATAAGCATCGCATCCCCAAACTTTTAGAAACGACAACTTAGGTTTCTTTCCAAACCATAATTCAAACGGTGTCGTCTCAACGAATTTTGACGGAGCCCTATTTAAAGTGAATGCAGCAGTATCTAAAGCATAGCCCCAAAAAGATAGCGGTAGATCGGTAAGAGACATCATAGACCGCACCATATCTAATAGAGTGCGATTACGACGTTCGGACACACCGTTACGCTGAGGTGTTCCAGGCGGCGTGAGTTGTGAAACTATTCCATATTTTCTTAAGTGTGTGCCAAATTCATGACTCAAGTATTCTCCTCCACGATCTGATCGTAGAAACTTGATTTTCCTGTCACGTTGATTCTCAACCTCACTCTGAAATTCCTTGAACTTTTCAAAGGTTTCAGACTTGTGTTTCATTAAGTAAATATATCCATATCTACTCAAATCATCAGTGAGGGTGAGAACATAACGATAGCCACCGCGAGCCTCAACACTCATTGGACCGCACACATCAGTATGTATGATTTCCAATAAGTTGGTTGCTCGCTCCATTGTTCCTGAGAACGGAGTCTTGGTCATTTTACCCATAAGGCATGGTTCGCACGTGTCAAATGATTCATAATCAAGAGACTCTAAAAGTCCATCTGCATGGAGCTTCTTCATGCGTTTGACACCTATGTGACCAAGGCGGCAATGCCACAAGTATGTGGGACTATCGTTATCAACCTTACATCTTTTGGTACTCACACTATGAACATGTGTATCATTACGTTCGAGATTCATAAAGAATAAACCATTCACCATAGGAGCATGACCATAAAACATATCTCTCATATAAATAGAACAACCATTATTCTCGGATTTAAATGAGTAGCCATCTCGAATTAAACGAGATCCCGATACAATGTTCATGCTCAAAGCTGGTACTAAATAACAATTATTGAGGTTTAAAACTAATCCCGTAGGTAAATGAAGAGGTAGCGTGCCGACGGCGATCACATCGACTTTGGAACCATTCCCGACGCGCATCGTCACCTCGTCCTTCGCCAGTCTCCGCCTATTCTGTAGTTCCTGCTGTGAGTTACAAATGTGAGCAACTGCACCGGTATCAAATACCCAAGAGCTACTACGATTACTGGTAAGGTACACATCAATTACATGTATATCACATGTACCTTTTGTTTTGCCGGCCTTCTTGTCTGCTAAGTATTTGGGGCAGTTCCGCTTCCAGTGTCCGCTTCCCTTGCAATAAAAGCACTCAGTCTCGGGCTTGGGTCCATTCTTTGGCTTCTTCCCGGCAGCTTGCTTGCCGGGCGCGGCAACTTCCTTGCCGTCCTTCTTGAAGGCTTTCTTACCCTTGCCCTTCTTGAACTTAGTGGTTTTATTGACCATCAACACTTGATGTTCCTTCTTGACTTCTACCTCTACTGATTTCAGCATTGCAAACACCTCAGGAATGGTCTTTTGCATCCCCTGCATGTTGAAGTTCATCACAAAGCTCTTGTAGCTTGGTGGAAGCGACTGGAGGATTCTGTCAATGACCGCATCGTCCGGGAGATTGACTCCCAGCTGAGACAAGCGGTTATGTAATCCAGACATAGTGAGTATGTGCTCACTGACAGAACTATTTTCCTCCATCTTACAGCTGAAGAACTTATCGGAGACTTCATATCTCTCGATCCGGGCATGAGCTTGGAAAACCATTTTCAGCTCTTCGAACATCTCATATGCTCCATGTCTCTCAAAACGCTTTTGGAGCCCCGGTTCTAAACTGTAAAGCATGCCGCACTGAACGAGGGAGTAGTCGTCAACACGTGTCTGCCAAGCGTTCATAACGTCTTGGTTCTGTGGGACGGGAGCTTCACCTAGCGGTGCTTGTAGGACGTAATCTTTCTTGGCAGCTATGAGGATGATCCTCAGGTTCCGGACCCAGTCCGTATAGTTGCTGCCATCGTCTTTCAGCTAGGTTTTCTCTAGGAACGCGTTGAAGTTGAGGACTACGTGGGCCATTTGATCTACAAGACATATTGTAAAATATTTTTAGACTAATGTTCATGATAATAAAGTTCATCTAATCAAATTATATAATGAACTCCCACTTAGATTAGACATCCCTCTAGTCATCTAAGTATTACATGATCCGAGTTAACTAGGCCGTGTCCGATCATCACGTGAGACGGACTAGTCAACGTCGGTGAACATCTTCATGTTGATCGCATCTTCTATACGACTCATGCTCGACCTTTCGGTCTTCTGTGTTCCGAGGCCATGTCTATGCACATGCTAGGCTCGTCAAGTTAACCCTAAGTGTTTTGCATGTGTAAAACTGTCTTACACCCGTTGTATGTGAATGTAAGAATCTATCACACCCGATCATCACGTGGTGCTTCGAAACGACGAATGTTAGCAACGGTGCACAGTTAGGGGAGAACACTTCTTGAAATTGTTATGAGGGATCATCTTATTTACTACCGTCGTTCTAAGTAAACAAGATGCAAAACATGATAAACATCACATGCAATCAAATAATAAACGTGACATGATATGGCCAATATCACATAGCTCCTTTGATCTCCATCTTGAGGCTCCATGATCATCTTGTCACCGGCTTGACACCATGATCACCATCATCATGATCTCCATCATCGTGTCTCCATGAAGTTGCTCGCCAACTATTACTTCTACTACTATGGCTAACGCGTTTAGCAATGAACTAAAGTAATTTACATGGCGTTTCTCAATGACACGCAGGTCATATAAAAGAATAAAGACAACTCCTATGTGTTGGGGAACGCAGTAATTTCAAAAAATTTCCTACGCACACGCAAGATCATGGTGATGCATAGCAACGAGGGGGAGAGTCTGATCTACGTACCCTTGTAGATCGCAACGGAAGCGTTGACACAACGTAGAGGAAGTAGTCATACGTCTTCTTCCCGATCCGACCGATCCAAGCACCGTTACTCCGGCACCTCCGAGTTCTTAGCACACGTTCAGCTCGATGACGTTCCTCGGGCTCCGATCCAGCAAAGCGTCGAGGAAGAGTTCTGTCAGCACGACGGCGTGGTGACGATCTTGATGTACTACCGACGCAGGGCTTCGCCTAAGCACTGTAACGGTATGATCGAGGTGGAATTTGGTGGCAGGGGGCACCGCACACGGCTAAGGAACGATCTCAAGGATCAACTTGTGTGTCTTGGGGTGCCCCCTGCCCCCGTATATAAAGGTTGGAGGAGGGGGAGCCGGCCGGCCAGGGAGAGGAGGCGCAGGGGAGTCCTACTCCCACCGGGAGTAGGACTCCTCCCCCCAATCCTAATCCTATTAGGACTCCCGGGGGGAAAAGGAGAGAGAGGGGGCCGGCCCACCTTTCCTAGTCCTACTAGGACTTGGGAAAGGGGGGGGGGGCGCCGGCTAGGCTGTGGGCTGCCTCTTCTCTCTTTTCCACTAAGGCCCAATAGGCCCATTAGTCTCCCGGGGGGTTCCGATAACCCCCCCGGTATTCCGGTAAAATCCCGATTTCACCCGGAACACTTCCTATGTCCAAACATAGGCTTCCAATATATCAATCTTTACGTCTCGACCATTTCGAGACTCCTCGTCATGTCCTTGATCTCATCCGGGACTCCGAACAACCTTCGGTACATCAAAATGCATAAACTCATAATAACTGTCATCGTAACGTTAAGCGTGCGGACCCTACGGTTCGAGAACAATGTAGACATGACCGAGACACGCTTCCGGTCAATAACCAATAGCGGGACCTGGATGCCCATATTGGCTCCTACATATTCTACGAAGATCTTTATCGGTCAGACCGCATAACAACATACGTTGTTCCCTTTGTCATCGGTATGTTACTTGCCCGAGATTCGATCGTCGGTATCCAATACCTAGTTCAATCTCGTTGCTGGCAAGTCTCTTTACTCGTTCCGTAATACATCATCTCACAACTAACATATTAGTTGCTGTGCTTGCAAGGCTTATGTGATGTGCATTACCGAGAGGGCCCAGAGATACCTCTCCGACAATCGGAGTGACAAACCCTAATCTCGAAATACGCCAACCCAACATTTACCATTGGAGACACCTGTAGTACTCCTTTATAATCACCCAATTACGTTGTGATGTTTGGTAGTACCCAAAGTGTTCCTCTGGTAAACGGGAGTTGCATAATCTCATAGTTATAGGAACATGTATAAGTCATGAAGAAAAGCAATAGCAACATACTAAACGATCGGGTGCTAAGCTAATGGAATGGGTCATGTCAATCAGATCATTCAACTAATGATGTGACCTCGTTAATCAAATAACAACTCTTTGTTCATGGTTAGGAAACGTAACCATCTTTGATTAACGAGCTAGTCTAGTAGAGGCATACTAGTGACACTCTGTTTGTCTATGTATTCACACATGTATTATGTTTCCGGTTAATACAATTCTAGCATGAATAATAAACATTTATCATGATATAAGGAAATAAATAATAACTTTATTATTGCCTCTAGGGCATATTTCCTTCACTATGGCTCCTGCCGGTTGTCATACTCATCGACATGCAAGTCGTGATTCCTATTACAATAGCATGAACATCTCATACATCACATATAGATCATTCATCATTCATCACAACTTTGGCCATATCATATCACAAACCACTTGCTGCAAAAACAAGTTAGACGTCCTCTAATTGTTGTTGCAAGTTTTACGTGGCTGAATTAGGGTTCTAGCAAGAACGTTTTCTTACCTACGTGAAAGCCACAACGTGATTTGTCAACTTCTATTTACCCTTCATAAGGACCCTGTTCATCGAATCCGCTCCAACTAAAGTGGGAGAGACAGACACCCGCCAGCCACCTTATGCAACTAGTGCATGTTAGTCGGTGGAACCGGTCTCACGTAAGCGTACGTGTAAGGTTGGTCCGGGCCGCTTCATCCCACAATACCGGAAGCAAGAGAAGACTAGTAGCGGCAAGAAAGTTGACAAATCCACGCCCACAACAAATTGTGTTCTACTCGCGCAAGAAGAACTACGCATAGACCTAGCTCATGATGCCACTGTTGGGGAACGTTGCAGAAAACAAAAAAATTTCCTACTCGTTTCACCAAGATCATCTAGGAGTTCATCTAGCAACGAGTCAAGGGAGTGAGTTTGCATCTACATACCACTTGTAGATCGAGCGGAAGCGTTCGTTAGAACGAGGATGATGTAGTCGTACTCGACGTGATTCCGATCACCGATGACCAAGCGCTGAAAGAACAGCGCCTCCGCGTTCAACACACGTACGGGACAATGGCGTCTCCTCCGTCTTGATCCAGCAAGGATGAAGGAGAGGTTGAGGAAGACAACTCCAATGGCAGCACGACGGCGTGGTGCAATTGGTACGGCAGTTCTCCGACAGGGCTTCGCCAAGCAAAGACGGAGAAAGAGAGGAGTTGGGGAGGGGAGGGGCTGCGCCTTCAATTGTGTGTTGCAGCCCTCCCCTCACCCCTCTATATATATGAGGAGAGGGCAAGGGGGCCGGCCATCTAGGGGAAACCCTAGATGGGGGCGGCGGCCAAAGGGAGGAGGAAAAGGGTGGCTTGCCCCCCAAGCTAGGGGGGCGCCCCTTCTCCCCTTTAGGGTTTCCCCTCCCCAAACCCTAGCCGCATGGGCCTAGGTGGGGAGGCGCGCCCAGCCCACTAGGGGATGGCTCCCTCTCCCACTTAGCCCATGTGGCCCCCCGGGAGGGGTGGCCCCTCCCGGTGGACCCCCGGAACCCTCCCGGTGGCCCCGGTACAATACCGGCATGCCCCCGAAACTTTCCGGAGTCCGTTTAACCACTTTCCATATATAAATCTTTACCTCCGGACCATTCCGGAACTCCTCGTGACGTCCGGGATCTCATCCGGGACTCCGAATAACATTCGGTAATCACATACTTGTCTTCCTAATAACCCTAGCGTCACCGAACCTTAAGTGTGTAGACCCTACGGGTTCGGGAGACATGTAGACATGACCGAGACGACTCTCCGGTCAATAACCAACAGCGGGATCTGGATACCCATGTTGGCTCCCACATGCTCCACGATGTTCTCATCGGATGAACCACAATGTCGAGGATTCAATCAACCCCGTATGCAATTCCCTTTGTCAATCGATATATTACTTGCCCGAGATTCGATCGTCGGTATCCCAATACCTCGTTCAATCTCGTTATCGGCAAGTCACTTTACTCGTATCGTAATGCATGATCCCGTGACCAGACACTTGGTCACTTTGAGCTCATTATGATGATGCATTACCGAGTGGGCCCAGTGATACCTCTCCGTCATACGGAGTGACAAATCCCAGTCTTGATCCGTGTCAACCCAACAGATACTTTCGGAGATACCCGTAGTCTACCTTTATAGTCACCCAGTTACGTTGTGACGTTTGGTATACCCAAAGTACTCCTACGGTATCCAGGAGTTACACGATCTCATGGTCTAAGGAAAAGATACTTGACATTGCAAAACTCTAGCAAAACGAACTACACGATCTTTATGCTATGTTTAGTATTGGGTCTTGTCCATCACATCATTCTCCTAATGATGTGATCTCGTTATCAATGACATCCAATGTCCATAGTCAGGAAACCATGACTATCTCTTGATCAACGGGCTAGTCAACTAGAGGCTTACTAGGGACATGTTGGTGTCTGTTATTCACACATGTATTACGATTTCCGGATAACACAATTATAGCATGAATAAAGACAATTACCATGAACAAGGAAATATAATAATAATGCTTTTATTATTGCCTCTAGGGTATATTTCCAACATCTTGTGCATAAAGGAATCGACATGATCGCGGAGGCATCTGTCGGTAAGAAAATGTCAGCAATGATAGCACGGTTCCATTATGCACTTGGCAAGATCAGCTCGCCCACCAGCTGAGGGGGGTTCGCGACTTTGCTCAAAATTGGTCTCATGTTCACTGGTCTCGGTAACCAGTTCTGCTGCCAAATGCGCGTCGTCTGTCCATCCCCGATCCGCCGAATAAGACCTTGAGTTAGTACCTCACGACCATCAAGGATGGCCTGCCATATCTGAGAAGGGGCTGAACCCAGCTCAGCCTGCAAGAACTCAGCATTAGCGTGGTACTTTGCCTTCAGAATGCGCGCACCAAGATATCCTGGGTCCATTAAGATCCTCCATGCTTGTCTAGCTAGTAAAGCTAGGTTAAAAAGTTCTATGTCGCGGAAACCTAGACCTCCACAATATTTAGGTTGTGTCATCATGCTCCATGAGACCCAACTTGGCTTCCGTTTCCCTTCCTTACTGCCCCACCAAAACTTCCTGATCAACGAGTTGATGTGTTCACAAAGGCCACGGGGGAGTTTGAAGCATGACATTGAGTAGACAGGAACATCTTGTGCAACAGATTTAATTAGAACTTCCTTTCCTCCCACTGACAGTAGCTTCTCCATCCACCCCTTGACTTTGTTCCATACCCGGTCTTTTAAGAATATGAAGGCCACATTCTTACAGTTTCCACATCAAATGGCATTCCCAAATATCTATCAGAAAGTGATTTATTGGTGATATTTAAAGCAGTCTTCACCTTAGTTCTAAGAGAATTTGGACATCCCTTACTAAAGTAGACCGAGGATTTTGATAGATTTATTTTTTGACCCGAAGCATTGCAATAGTTCTCCATCAAGGAAGATAACTCCATTGCTCCCACAGAGCTGGCTTTGACAAACAGCAGGCTATCATCTGCAAATAGCAAGTGGCTTACCGGCGGTGCCAACGGAGCCACTCGAATTCCACTGAGGTGCGATGATTCATCTTGGGTTTTTAAGAGGCACGAAAGGCCCTCCGCTGGTAGCAAAAATAGGTATGGAGAAATAGGATCCCCTGGCGGATTCCTCTTGAAGGTGTGAATTCCTCAAGCTTTCCACCATTAAACATAACAGAAAATTTGACCGATCTTACCATCCTCATAACTGAAGCAACCCACGATGGTGCAAATCCCATCTTGGTCATGATAGCTTCAAGATAATTCCACTCCACGCGATCATACGCCTTCATCATATCCAGTTTGACAGGACAAAATCTGTTTCTTTGAGCTTTATTTCTCTTCATAAAATGTAGGCACTCGTAAGCGGTAATAATGTTGTCCGTGATCAAACGTCCAGGGACAAACGCAGACTGCTCTTCAGAGATAATATCAGGCAAAATCAGTTTCAACCTGTTAGATAAAATTAAACAATCCGGCAAAACCAACAATACGGTGGGCTGAGCCCAGAGTTGCTTGCAGGCCATTATCTGAGCCCAGCTGACTGACTGTTTGGAAGGCTGCTTTGAGCACGAATACTATATCTCGCTTATAAGGAGTATAGCATCCGTGTTGCCTGAAGCGCGGGCATATCGGTTGGCCCATTAGTGCAGGTCGCTCGCTTGTTCTGCTCGGTCGACGTACTGGTTTGGTCCTGGCTTTTTATTTATATGTATTTTATTTATTTATTTGTGGGTTTATCTATTTTTTTCTCGGGTCTGTTTGTTTCTTACACGTTTTTACTCTTTTTTTCTTTATTTTCTCTTTGTTTTCCTTTGTTTGTTTCTTGTCTTTCACTAGTTTTTAAATTTTCTTTCTTTCTTCCTTCTTCGTTTTTATTTGTTTCTTTTCTCGTTTTTTTTCTTTGCTTCCTTCTCTGGTTTCACTATTTTGCATTATTTTTCATCGTTTTTCATTTTCTTTTCGTTTTTTCTTTATCGATTTTCATCAGTTTCTGTATTGTTCAACATGTGTCTATTTTCTTCAGTACACATTATACATTTTAGAGTACACATAAAACATTATTTTGATACACTGCACATTTTTCAAATATACAATGTGCAGTTTCTTTTAATACGTGTTTTGAGCACACTTCTGAATCCAGGGTCCACATTTTATCAAATACATGTTGACCATTTTTCTGATGCACGTTGAGCATTTTTCAAATACACGAAATATATTTTGTTTTAATACATGTTTTGAATACACTTTTGAATACATGGTCGGTATTTTTTTAAAATACATGTTGAACAGTTTTTTATGACAATAAACATTTTTATACCTACTTGAACATTTCTTTACATTTTAGAAACATTTTTGTAAATGTCTCCATTATTTCTTTTAAATGTGAGAATAATTTTAAAAATGTTACATATATTTGGTTTAATGGTATAAAACATTTTTTTAATATTACACAGACATTTATTTTAAAATTGTGTGTACATTTTACAAAAAATTCCCATACAGGTTTTTCGAACACAGGAACTTGTTTCATTGTCACGAACACGTTCCTGTGCACATTTCTTAGTTGCACAACAATTTTTATACTATGTTAATATTTTTAAAATTCATGGTTTTATTTTTAAAATATAAATTTAAGTTTTCATGATGTCAGCATGAACATTTTTTCGGTGCACATTGAACGCTTTTCAAATACACAATGTGCATTTTTCTTTTAATACATGTTTTTGAACACTTTTTTGAATACTTGATCAACATCTTTTCAAATAAACATTGAATATTCTCTATTTTAATATATTTTAAACACAATAATATTTCTTTAAAATGTTATATAATTGTTTTTAATGGTACAAAACTTTTCTTATATTATGCAAACATTTTTTTATGTTGTATGCATAAAAAAAACTACGTGCAACCTTTTGAAACGCACGAACATTATTCATTGTCAAGGACATCGTTTTAAAGCTATAAACGTTTTTTTAAAGTTGCCTAACTTTTTTTTAATACGATGTTAACCATTTCAAATTCATGGTTTTACTCCCACAAAAAAATTCATGGTTCTACTTTTTAGAAATGAATTTAAGTTTTAGTAAAATATATTCATTTAAAATATGAATAAAAATGAAAAAAAAACTATATTAGCGACGTTGGCTGACACCAACGTGGCGAACTCACATTCTGACTGGCCATCCCAGTATTGGCTCCCTGTAAGCGATGTTGCCTTTCACCTTGCTATAAGTGAGGCATAGGCGCGCACCGCTTTGAGAGCAAGAAACGGAACAGTAGTCGTGTTTTGTGCTGCTTAGTAATGGCTCCAGCTACACGTCGATCGAGCACAACACTCAGCACTCAACCACTCACCGTCGTGGCGTCGTCCATGCATAATTCCAATCATCGTAAGCACTAGTCAGCGCATGCACCAGCTCAAAATAATCACCCTCTCAAAATCTGACGGCACGTACGTATGCGTATGCACATACTTCCTTCATCTTTGAAAAAGTGTAATTTCAACTTTATTGAAAAGTCAAACTTTTTATGTTTGACCATATTTATACAATAATACATCAACATTTATGCCATAAAATTAGTAGCATTAGATTCATGATAAAATATACTTCCTCCGTAAACTAATATAAGAGCGTTTAGATAACTAAAGTAGAGCGTTTAGATAACTAAAGTAGTTATCTAAATGTTCTTAAACTTTAGTTATCTAAACGCTCTTATATTAGTTTACAGAGGGAGTATATTTTATGATATACCTATTTGGTATCACAAACATTGATATATTTTTGCACAAACTCGGTCAAACTTTAAGATAGTTCGAGCCTCCAACAAAGTTGGAAGTACACTCTTTGAAGGATGGAGGGAGTAGGTAGGCAGAGCCAGCCACTTGACCAACACATTTTCTTTTTGAATCAGGCATAAATTGCTTTCCAATATAACACATAATGGACATACAACTTGTTTGTAACCAACAAGAAGATTCAGGGAGCGGGAAAGGGAAAAAGTGAGCTCAAAGCACTATCAGGAAACTCATTATGTGTGCTCGCAATAGACACACACATCATGGGACAGAAACATGATATCACGACAAAAACTATGCTACCAGAGCCAGAACCAACATGTTCAAGTTACAACAAAACATAACTAGAACACACGTCTAGTGTGAGCGAAGCCTTCAGGAAACCACATGCAAAAGTAGCAGCATGGGCAGCGTCCGACACCTAGCTATCCATGGTTAGCACTTCCTTCCTAGATCGCCGCACAAATCTTCTGTCATATTTGTAGCATTGCTCGTGAGAAGAGTAGTTTCATACCTCAATAGTCCAAGTCACTAGCCTTCTGTAAACTTTCCCATGACATAGAGAAGCACGCGAAGCAAATGCACGTACAAATGGAAACTGAGGCAACTTGAATTCGAAGGTTGCTCTGGTGCAGCAATTCCAAATGCTCCAGCAAAAAGCCGGTAAACTAACATTGTAAAAAAAAATTCCCCACTAGGAAAGAAAGTATATCACAAGGCAAAAGTTGCCAGATATTATTTGGTCATAGATCAGTCCCAAAGACCAAGCCCACAGTATACCAGGCCACCCTAGCAACTGGGAAAGAAAGAATAGGTGTTGAGAGGTTTCTCTCTCACCACAGAATGCTTACTTAGGGTTATCAGACCAATTCCTTCTCTTCATCTCATCCCTAATTAGAACTGTAATATTTTCCCAAGAGAGACTTGTATTTTTAAAGGTAACCTGGCTTTCCAGCTCCGCCTATACTCACAACTAGCAAAAGGATTTTCTAGCAGTTCATACACGGATTTGGTGGTAAATCTTTTGTTAGGCCCAAATTTCCAGGAGATAACATCGTGTCTGTGGGAAGACAAGAAACCAACACGCTTCAACTTTATAACATTCGATTATTCTATAAAATTAGGGGTAAATCTTCTCCTAAAGAAATCCAACTCAGGGGTAAGATTGACAACCATATTACTATTTTCCATAACATACAACAACATTATAGTGAGTTCTCTACAACACTACAACAACATGCACGGGATATTTTTCATAGGCAATTCACAGGAGTTATAAACTTAGAAAAGCTGGCAAGGTCAAT
Source organism: Triticum monococcum (assembly GCA_034509565.1). NCBI lineage: Eukaryota > Viridiplantae > Streptophyta > Magnoliopsida > Poales > Poaceae > Triticum > Triticum monococcum. The sequence continues at coordinate 619,415,467 of CM067846.1, forward strand.
AATAAGCTGGACCTGAGCGCATAGTTGCTCGCGGTCAGTTATATCTCCAGCCCATACCCCCCTTTAGTTTCTACCGAGCAGCTCGGCCCACCTCTCGGAGTCCACTTTGAAAGCGAGGAAATGGAATAGAACCCTAGTTGATGCTCGTGGGCGTCAACCGTGAGAGCTATTATTCGTCCATTCCAATTCCTCTTAGGTCTCGCCTACATCGCGACAGTTTTGGGCCGGCTGAAAGGATTGGTATTGTCGACTAGAGGGGGGGGGGGGGGGGGGGGGGGACTAAGCAACTAGCAATTTTTTTGCTAAACCTTAGTGAGGAGTTAAAAATTGTGGAGTTAACACTTCCCCAAAAGTTAACTCCCTAAAACTAAAAATGTGCACTAAAATCAAAAATAGATTGCCACATACTACTTAATTATACATAACAATCCATATGTATAGTGGAAGTGTTAGCTGGGTTAGAGCTCCATAAAAGGGAATCTTTTGAAGAGTTAAAGTGTTTTTAGGCAAGGGTTAGAGATGCACTTAGGGTTAGGTAAAGTGTTTTCACGATGACTTTAATGCACGTGGTGCGAACATTTGGAATAAAGTGTTCTCCAGTTCCGGCTCCATATAGACTGCGCCCCGATGGAGTAGTCTAGGGGTCCGTGAGAGTCCTCTTATATTGATTGTTTGGCGTAGTGGATCCAACATTTATAGGTGGTGTGGAAGTTCCTCTTCTTGAGCGGTCGTCATGTCTGAGGGTAGACATGTATCAAGGGACACGGAGGGCGGTTCGAGGGTGGTGGATTCGATGATTTGCCCTGATAATGTCGACGGTGTGTGGCTCCGAAGCCATGGATATCTCTACAAGCCTTGCAATCATTCCTTAGGAAATTTAAAATGTAGAAAACAGTAGGCTCGAACTTGGTAAAACTTCGCAGAAACTTAATATTGTAATTTTTTTTTACTATCCTTCTTTATTATCAAGTTTTAATATTTCAAACCTGGTGAATTTTACAACATGTCAAAATGTATTCAAGAGTGTTCTTTCTAAAATTTTCCATAGCAAGGAACATAAATATGCAAATAAAAAATAAATTAGACTTTCAGTTCAATTGAAAGTCAAATTAAAAAGCATGAGAGAGTGTAACTATCATGGTGAAGTGGATGGACCATGCAATCTCTCAAAAAATCATGCATGCTACAAACGCCACTAATATGTGACTTAGTGTGTATATTGGCCGCTGCGTGCTACAAACCCTCTCTCAAAGTTGTGCACCGCTGCATGCGTCTCCTGCTTGGTGGATATTATCAAGCATTCACGTCGAGGGCGCGTCTTTGCGGATAGTGCTTTAACATGAAGTGAAGCAACTACGTGTTTGTATGCGGTGTGAAAGTGTGTCAGAGAATGCAAACTGATGCTTATACTGTGACTACCAGGGTTACAAATATCCTCTGCCACTCTAGGAACTTGCGAGAATGGCTAGTCCTATTGCTTCCGAGGGCCTATGGAAGGAAATAAAGTGTATCCAAAACTCAGAAAAACATGACTAAATTGGTTATTAAATTAAAGTTACGTTAGCATACACAAGTACTGAGAAAATAGTATGAAGTTATGTCTGTGTAGAGGGGGGGGGGGGGGGGGGGGGCTAGAGCCCTCTCCCCTATCATTACCATTTAATGGTTTTATTAGTGTTGGTGTTACATGCCAGAAAATATTTTTATTAGTCAATGCAAAGGGCAATTTTCTCCTGTTCCAATGTGCATCAAAAAGGAGGTTTTGGCAAGGCCTACAATGCTATACTTGAAAATGGAGATGAAATGATTACCAAAATGTTTAGTGATGATTCTGGAATAGGGTATCGAGGAGCTTAGCAATGAAGTAAATTTAATTGCCAAATTGCAGCACGGGAGTCTAGTTAGAATTCTTGGCCATTGCATTCATGAAGAGGAGAAGCTTATTGTATATTAATACATGCCGACGATAGCATGCTCCGTTGAAATGATTTAAATAGCGGTTACATGTCACTTGAATATGTGGTGGGAGGTGAAATTCTTTTTGTTGTAAAATTGGACATCTATAGCTTCAATACCTTTCTGCGAGATCATAAAATTTCATCAATCCAATAAAACATCGTAGCTTGAGTTGGTGATTCTATTGGCTCGTACTTGGGAACTTTGGAAAGATGGAAAACCAACCAAATTTGTGGACCGTTTGTTACATTATATTATATCTAATATGGGAACAAGTTATCTTTGAGATCTCTGTGAATTATCTTCAATATTTAATATGGATCTTGGTGGGGTTGATGAGCATAAGACATAAGCCCCCTCCCCACAAAAGCATACACCAACTTATTCGTTCAAGAATGTCAATCCCAGTGTAACCCATATGCCTTTTGCTCTCTAGTATTAAAATAAGGTAAACGATTCTTGTCTATCAGTTGGTTGCAGTGCTTTGTTCGGTCACACGCCTTGCCATAGTGCATTTGCCGCGTTGTAATTACGTACATGAGATATGGATAGAGAAATTCTGCCAACTCTTAGAGAGGCACACATCTATCACTAGCAATGGATTCTAGAGGGCTTGCACACGGCGGTGTTGATGTCGTTCTTGTCTCATAGTAGCGAGTCTCAGAAATGCTCTGGTCTAGAGTTAGCACATGCCTAACTGAAACATCACAACTATACAAAACTAGACAAAGACTACTAAATCCATTCAACCTTCATGGTCTTTGGAAACAAAACTATTTCACCAAAATTAAGCCTTGGTAGGTCAAGTTGGTCGGCATGAAAAAATTCAACAAATCAATAAGGTCAAACTTGATGACATCCTAAAAGTTCCGATAGAACTCTGCGGGGAAGCCATTGGGGCCCGAAGCTTTGTTGTGTTCCATTTGGAACACCGCAGCTCTCACTTCCTCTTCCTTGAAAGGTGTTGTGACGATATAATTTTGTTCTCCCGTGAGTTATGGGATATTATCCATTTGGGCCTCGTCGAGGGTTAAGCTACCTGTAACATATCTTAATAGGAATGATAGACTCCTCATACCAACAATGAATTCCTTCTTTACCACGAGCCCATTCACAAAGAACCTCAAAGTGTTAATCTATGGGGAAAGTCTAGATCCCGCCAGGCATAATGGTCGGGAACCGGTGGCTGCGGCCGGGGCAGTACACTACCCTCATCCGGAGCCCCGAACATAGACTTGTAGTATCTGTTTATATAATATTTCAGCTCTTACTGTCCTTCGATCTGTCCCTCATCTCATTGGAGACTAAAAATAAACTTTTATCTAGGTCGCTCATTGGCAACCATGTGGAAATATTGTGGGTTATATAATTTCTCCCTCCAAGATAAACCGAGATTTTGATCTTTGGTACCACTTGATTTTCTCTTCTCGCAAGAGGTGTGCTATCCGCTCATTGAATTGAATTTTCATATCAATTTCATGTTCAGCGGTGTGCGAATCTCTGCCATTTGTTGAGGTCATCAATAATAGTGGCCAGGCTTTCCTTTTCCTTTTTGTATATGTCGGTGATGTGTTTCATCCATCCAGTAAAGAATCGCCTTGTGACATGGATAATAAAATTCCATCTCTGTATCGACGTTCGACCAACGACGGGCCTTTCCAAACATTCTTGATTATATGTCTGCAAAGCCTTCCCGCTGTAACCATCCCAATTTGAATTTGAATGGGTGGGTGGCGCACGGTGGAGGATACTGGAGAGTTAGAATCAAGAATGATCGATGCATGATCCAACAGTATCTCGATGTGCTCAAGGGCACACAAGGTTACTATAGGAAATTTCAGCTCACATTCGGTGTCCATGAGTACTTGATCGAGTTTTTCGTATGTTAGCATCCGACGATTATTAACCCATGTGAAATGCCGCCCCAACATACTAGCTTCGATAAGTTCATACTGTCGATCACAACGTTGAATAATAAAGGCCAATGTGTGTCAAAATGATCATCGTTCTTCTTTTCCTAGCACCTAAGCCCCCCCCCCCCCCCCCCCCCCCCCCCAAGCGTTGAATAATAAAGGTCAATGTGTGTTTTTCTCTTCCTAGTTTCTTACGATATTAACACCCCCAGTCATCATTCTTCTCTTCCTAGTACCTCAGGATATTAAAGCTCCCCCACACCCCGAGAAGTGCATCGCTGCACGCACGGCATCCACGGCGACAACAACTTCGCAATTCGAATCAGGGAAGCGTGCTAGTTAGAGTATAGATGAACGTTGGCTATTGTATATGCGTATTGGAAGGACCATGACTGACAGCATGACCTGACACAAGCGGACAAGCCGCAGGGCCCTCAACTCATTTTACCATAGTACCTGCAAAGCGCAGCAGCGGCAAGAGGTTGCCAAGTCCACATATATCATAATTTCTCCCTGACAAAAGCTTCCCCACCAGATAAATCGAAGAGATTACACAGCGAGCTAGCAATTTTTGCCAGCTTTTCAAATTGCCACGAACAAATCTATCAGATGAAAACAGAGTACCAGAAACAAAGATTTATTACCACAGATTGCCACGACAAACCATTGCCACTAACAAATCTATCATATTTTGTACCCGAACCTGGCAGTAAGTAATTTTTAACATCCATTCTTTCAGTCGATCCCTTTTTTCCGATTACCATACTGATACATGTGCACTGGGCAGGACGGCGGACAAACTGATTAGGACGAGAGAAGATGGAGAGGAACAACACAACCCATCTGCAAGACTGCGACTCCCAAGCAAATTTAACAGTATCCTGCCCCACTGAGTAAAAGAATAGAGGTACAGGTACCTCACTGCACGCTCTGCGGACAGGCTCCTTTTGCGTCAGAAATGCGCCCCACGAGACCGACGTGGCCAAGGGTATTCGCATGTATCTATCGATGTATGTCCACTTTCCCCATTTCAACGAATTTTAGTGCACGAATCACCTCGCCTGGACCACCGGGAAGGCCGCTCCCCCCCCCCCCCCCCCCCCCCCCCCCCTCTCACCCCCACACACAAATATGTATGGGACATAGGAAAGCATATTTATTCTCATCTTGGGTAGCCTTGTAAACTGCAACTAGGTTCCATATGAAATTGCCCGCTCTATTTCATAAAAACTTTTATATGAAATTTATCAACCGAAAAAGCTCACAAGTCCATGGTCATGGTCTGGAACCCAAGTAAGATTCTTCCCGATCAACTAGTTGCAAATTTGGCCAATTCTTGAGGAATCTAAAAGTGCATTTTATTTGTCCAATTCACGGCCTCGTGGTGGAGTTGTAGAAACTAGCTTAGTTAGTACAATCTCTCATTGGATAGGAGAGGATGACATTGTTAATTAATTTAATTAGTTTAAAAGGACTGAAGTTAGCTTAGTCAGTATCATGTCTCTATTGGCGCGCGCGCGCACACACACACACAAAGCATATCATTTCTCTGAATATTTGGACTGGAGGATGATAATGCCATTACTTTAAAAGATTGATATTGTTTTAGACGGCACATCCAACTGGACAAAAGTGGAGCGGGACTGATAAGTAATAAACATGACCTCAATGCTTGTGGTAACAACTAACATGAATGAATGGTGTCAGCAGAGGGCAGTGCTGAGCCTCTCCTGGTCCAAAAAGTTCAAGGCTACGAAGTACTGGAGTATTTAAGATCGCCGCGATTCTTCATTGTCTGAACTGAGGCGGCATTGAAGCCACAGTAGCAACATAGCCCAATCAGTTCGCACCCATGAGCTTCATTTTGTTTCCAGATATCGTCCACATTCCACTCACATAAGTTGTCAACAAGTCAAAAAGGTGCCACTAGTTCAATTTTTCGCACCCATTAGCTTAATTTTGTTTCTAGATATAATCCCCTATCAAGATTTCACTGAAGTCGCGAACAAGTCAAAAAGGTGCCACTACTGATGCACGTTGTTATCCATGATATTGACGACCACGCATGTTATTAGCCATGACGATGTCGAGGGCCAAAGCAAGCTACGTACCACTAACTAGTGAACAAGTAGGCGACGACCTCGTAATTAAGTGGCTCTTCTTGACTGGGAAGGTCAATGTTATTGTCAAGGTCATGCACGGCAGCAGGTGGTAAAGCAGTTCCTTCCACCTTCACCTCCCGTATGGAGGTGATCATGGCTGTTGAAGCTTGCCGTCTATAGATGGCTGCCCGACGAGGGGACACATCGGGTTGACGTGTAACACCTCGGCTTGACATGTACCACACGGTGTCTTGAGGTTCAGATCAACTAATATGATAGTGCCTGTAGATTTGCACTCCGAAAAAAAACAGAGTATGTGTACCGCTGGCACTGAAGGAGTTTACCGTCCGGGGCTACCAAAAGAGAAATCGTGATCTTGAGCGGTACACGGCCATGATGTTTGTTGTATTTTCTCTTCGCTATGTCCAGCTATGGTCCAGAATAGCAATAAAGTCAAATTGAATCATTTTGCCGACCTTTCTTTTGGATTTATTGCCATAGGTACTGTTCGAGAGCGATGATGTGCGATGAACGCTCGAATGTAACTAACATCAGTTCTCTCCTCACATGGTTGAAGTAGATGCTGCTGCTGGATGGAATGCTTCTGAGACGCCATAACCCTTCTATCAGGAATAGAATAATCGAGAGCATTGACTGACTGCATCAATCAGGCTGCCGCAAACTTTATTGTGAGTTTTATGGCAAAGACAGTGGCTTCGAATTCGGGCGGACACCAAAGTTGTTTGAGCAGAGTGGAAGTCTCACATTTATAAAAGTTTGAAGAGTATACTTTTGTTTTCTGTCTACAGCGAATCATTGTAGCTTTAGCATAGTGAACTTCTGTTTTTATATGGAGAACTGCTCGAGCTCCAAGATTGTCTTTCGTTCTGAAAAGAAAAACTATACAATGATCCATTCTATTCCCTCCATCTCAAAATGTAAGATCATTTTTGACAAGGAGTAGTTGTCAGCAGTAAACTAATGTTTTTAGCTAAAGTGTGTTTCTCTAATGCTTTTTGTTTTTGTTACAGTGAACTGTTGCAGGTTTAACAGAGTGAATTTTTTATTTTTATATGACAAACTACAAAAATTTGAAGATTGAACTTATGTTTCCTATTTTTATGCAATGGCTGATGTAGTTATTGCATGATGAACTTTCTATGTACTGCCAGGCTACCGGCATGAGTTTAACATGTTTCTCGGAATAAACAGTGCGTTTTTGGTGTATTTATAATAAACACCCCTTTTCATTTCATTTCACCGCCTTTTACGAAGAAAGCAAATCAGTCGCATACGCCTACAACAACTCGGTTTAGTCCAACAAAATATAAATGCAAATTTACAGCTTGACGAAAAATCTCATTAAATCCGCTAGTCTTCGACCTTAGAAAACAAAACGCTGTAACTAGTTGTCCAATTGAAGAGAAGTTGGTTTTTCTCCACTACACATTTCTTCTTCTTTTTGCTGGGGCCCACCACACATTTCGTCCTTATAATCTCATAGGCTGCTTATGCTTTGCTGCGTATCCATCCAAATTCTAGCGCACAAACAGCTGCTTCATCCCAAGAATAATAATAAACACCAGCAATCGTAGCAGCATCTGCAGCGGCTGCTCTACCTCCTGCTGCTTGCTCCGCTCGACGCCAAGGAGCCCCGGACGATTTGGTGACTTGCAGTGCCTTCTTTAACCAGCAAGCGCCGTGCCACGCTGGATACAAAGAAACCACTAGCAGGATAAAAAATAGGTCTGTAATTCATACTTCATCAAGTCGCTCTTTTGCATTTGTGTAGGAAAAACTCCTTTTGGGTGAAAAGATGTGCATTATTATATTAATTTGTACATACCAATATTTTGGATATTGTAGCATTTGCACGGTTGCGAGAAAACACATGTTCTGCCATCGACCATCAGTCCTGAGTCGACAGATGTAGTAAACAGAAAAACAAATTAGAAAGGATACACAAGTGCAATCTATAGTTGAAACAAAAAGAAATAAATTAGAACTCACGTTAAGTATTTTTACGGAAAAAAAAAGATCCTGTTGAAGTACAATGCTGGACTAAAAAATCAATCCAATATTTTAGATCCCGTGGAAAGGATAAATAGCACAGGAAACTGAATAGTAGTTCTAAAAAGAGGAATTCGGAGAAAGGAAAATTGCACAAATACACTATCTTTAGGGTTGAGGTAAAAGAAAAGCCACAAGTCCAAGGGATTTTAATTAATATCCACAACTCCGTGGATAAGTTTTAACAAAAAAAAAGACACATAATTTCTCTGATTAGTCACTTAACACGAAATATAACGCAGAGGTTCCACGTCTCGTTGACTAGAGGGACGGCTCAGCTCGAGTCGAGCCTGGTTCTGCTTGGCTTTTGTTCTCAACCAAATCTGATAAAAGGTGTGTTTTTTGTTACCACATTTCTGGACTTGTGCGTATCAGTTAAAATCCTCTGGACTTGTGGTTTTGTGCTGCATCAGCCTTAAAGGTTGTATATCCGTGCAATTTCCTCATTTATAAAATAATAATGGAAAAGGTAGAGAAGAAAATAATGGAATTGAAAATGTGTTAAACAATAGCAGAAGAGGTTAGCCATGAATTTTATCAGAATATGTTCACTGGTTTTGAAGTGTAGCATGTGGAATTACTTGAAGCTTACATTTCTTCTCTTATTCCCAGCGTCTTCGATGCTCCCTGTTCTTCTGTTGCTTCTCTTGTCATATGTATTCCAAGCGGCATCAGTTAGAGCATTCAATAATAGGACTGATGTGGATTCCTTGCTGGTGTTCAAGGCAAGCATAAGCAACCAGCACGGTGTCCTAGCTGCATGGAACACAAGTACAGACTTCTGCCAGTGGCCAGGCATCGGTTGCAGCCTTAAGCATAAGCACAGGGTCACAGTGCTTAACCTCTCTTCGGAGGTCCTTGGTGGCACGATCGCACCTTCCATTGGGAACCTCTCCTTCTTGAGAATTCTAGATCTCAGGCGGAACAATCTGCAAGGTGAAATACCTTCATCCTTTGGTCGCCTGTCTCGCCTACGATATCTTAATTTATCCAACAACTCACTTCATGGTGATGTAAATGATAAATTGAAGAATTGCACCAGCCTTGAAAGAATGCACATTGGTTCAAACCGTTTGGCTGGAGAAATCCCTGCTTGGCTCGGAGACTTGTTAAGTCTCAAAGTCATAGACCTAGGCAGTAACAACTTCACTGGAATCATCCCGTCGTCACTTACCAATCTCTCAGCAGTGCAAGCAATCTATTTCAACACAAACCAACTTGAGGGTGTCATCCCTGAGGGCCTTGGCAGGCTTGGTGGCCTTGCCTACATAGACTTGGGAGAAAATCGCCTCTCAGGCACCATCCCTACAGCTCTCTTGAACCATTCCTCTCTAATAGGCTTGGGTGTGGGAGCAAATGATTTGTGCGGTAAACTTCCCCCGGACTTTGGGGATCAGCTCCCAAATCTTGAGTACCTACTCCTTGGTGTTAACCACTTTACAGGAAACCTTCCAGCTTCTCTTGTCAACTCAACTAAGATATATGAGCTAGATGTCTCCTTCAACAACTTCACCGGAATATTGCCTCCAGAGATTGGAATGCTCTGCCCAGAACAACTCACTCTCGGAGCAAATCAGTTCATGGCAAATACTGTGCAGGACTGGGAGTTCTTGACATTGTTGACAAACTGCACGCGCCTCCGTACATTTAGCCTCCAGCTCAACATGCTAGGTGGCATGCTGCCTATTTCAGTTGCCAACCTATCAGCACAACTCGAATTGCTATATGTTGGAGCCAATGAGATTTCTGGAAAAATACCATTTGGCATAGGCAATCTTGTTGGATTAACTCAATTGCAGCTAGCTAATAACCAATTTACTGGTTCCTTGCCTGACACCATAGGGAGGCTAAATTCGCTACAAACCCTGGAGTTGCAAAATAACCTAGTGACAGGGTTCATGCCATCGTCTCTTGGGAACTTGACACAACTACTAAATCTGTACACACACAACAACATGTTTGAGGGGCCTCTTCCAACAAGCCTCGGGAGCCTACAAGAGATAATTTCAGCAACCTTCTCAAACAATAAGTTCACAGGTCCATTGCCTAAAGACATCTTTAACCTATCGTCACTGTCAGACGCCCTGGATTTGTCTAGGAATTACTTTGTTGGTTCCCTTCCACCAGAAGTAAGCGGCTTGACAAACCTTGCACACTTATACTTATCACGGAACAACTTGTCAGGGCCCCTACCTAATACACTCAGCAACTGTCAAAGCTTGATAGAACTTGGGCTGGACGATAACTCCTTTGATAGCAGCATTCCCTCATCTATCAGCAACATGCGAGGTCTGATGTTGCTAAATCTTACAAAGAACATGCTTTCAGGTGTTATTCCTAAAGATCTAGGGCTAATGAGTGGCCTTCAAGAGTTATACCTAGCATGCAACAACTTGTCTGGTCATATCCCAGAAAGCTTGGAAAACATGGCATCATTGTACCAGTTAGACCTATCATTCAACCATTTGGATGGCAAAGTTCCATCATGGGGAGTGTTCAGTAATGCATCTGGGTTTTCGTTTGGTGGGAATTTGGGGCTTTGTGGTGGTCTACCAGATTTACATTTGCCCCCATGCCAGCCGGAATCCGTGGGACATGGCTTGAGCAAACGCCATTTGACTATGATCCTAGTTACCGCAATTGCTGGCATAATTCTTGCTTTGAGTTTGGTGCTTGTTTTCTTCACAATGAGAAAGATATCAAAAGCTCGGTCTACAACCATAGGAGGATTCCAGTTGATGGTTGACAGTTATCCCAGAGTTACTTATGCTGAATTGGTCCAAGGAACAAGTGGCTTTGCAGTAGACCACTTGATTGGCAGAGGAAGGTATGGATCGGTGTATAAGTGTTGTTTACTACTAAGAAATATGATGACCACAGTAGCTGTAAAGGTTTTTGATCTTCAACAGTCTGGCTCTTCCAGAAGCTTTTTAGCTGAGTGCGAGGCACTTAGTAAAATCCGCCATCGTAATTTGGTCAGTCTCATAACTTGTTGTTCAAGCACTGACTCGAACCAAAACGACTTCAAATCCATTGTGTTCGAGTTCATGCCTAATGGGAGCCTGGATAGGTGGTTACACATGGATGTACATGTATCACATCAACTTCAAGGCTTGACATTGATGCAGAGACTAAATATTGCAGTTGATATTGCTGATGCACTAGATTATTTGCACAACAACTGTGATCCACCAATAGTTCACTGTGACTTGAAGCCAGGCAACATTCTTCTTAATGAGGATTTAGTTGCTCATGTTGGGGACTTTGGCCTTGCAAAGATTCTTTCTGAACCAGCAGCTGACCAACTGAACAATTCAAAGAGCACAGTTGGAATAAGAGGAACAATTGGATACGTCGCTCCAGGTAGCTAAACTTTTCTCTAACATGACATACTGCACAACATTAAATTTGCGTGCAAATCACTAATTCTTGTCTATGCAATGTAGAATATGGCGAAGGTGGCCAAGTTTCTTCATGTGGAGATGTGTACAGCCTCGGAACTGTCATCCTCGAGTTGTTTACAGGCATGGCACCTACTCATGACATGTTCAGAGATGGGTTGACCCTGCAGAAACATGCCCAGAATGCTTTTCCAGAGATGCTAATGCAGATTGCTGATCCAGTCCTACTGTCCACTGAAGAAGCCAATACTAATAGTTTGCAGGATGGAAGCAACACAATGGAACATGCCATATTCTCTGTCATGAAGGTTGCGCTATCATGCAGCAAGCATGCACCGACAGAGAGAATGTGCATCAGAGATGCTGCTGCTGCGATTCAGAGGATAAGAGATGGCTATGTTAAAGCAAGACAAAATGAGGGGGTTGTTACAGCTGCATTTACCGCAAGGCATTTTGCTGAAACATCCAGGGCAGCCCCTTGAACTGGCATCACACACTCACTCTTAATTAATGGCCTTGTAGTAGTTATATATTGCACTCCTATGGTTTTGATATGTTAGTTTCTGGCTGGCGATGTTATCTTAGCTTGTTGATCTGCCGTTTGCAGCCTGTATGTCATTCTGCCTTCAACAGTTAATATGGTTTGTATATTGGGATGCCTAAATACAGATATTAGTGAAGTCCCTTCCGTGTAAAAGACGGGTATAACTGCATGATATATGCACTAATAACACGACTGGACAAATCTGTATTTTGTTCCCAGGAGTTTAAGTGGTCATTATATGAAGGTAGATTTGTATAAATAAAGGGCAGATACACGATAAATATGGTATCATGATTCTGTTCTATTAGAAGAGAAAAAAAAAGAAACTCTTTTAGATGGAGAAAGGATATCCGGTACTCACCATACTCCAGGCGGTTATTACATTGCAATGTCACAGGCAATACTTGTCTTCAGTGTCTTCTATCTGCTGTCATTTAAAAATGCAACTATTGCCCCTGCTTTTTCGGAAGGGAAGACAGAAGTGGTGTTAAGCAGGCAGTGAGGAAATAACAACGCGATTGAGAAAAAGAAAGTTGTTATGACCGGCCAGGTCTATGGCCGCCGCGGGCCCAACAAGCAGGCTTAGGCCCGCAAGTTATCTTAGTTTTATTCAGATTAGGCAAGTTATCTCAGGATTGATTCTTCTACAAATTATCTAGGATATAAATATAGATTGTAAGACTCTTTTTGGATTCAAGCAATAAAGACTATTATTATCTTTTGTTGCCCTGCTCCTAGAGGAGCCGGAAACCCTAGCCGCCGCAGCCAAGCCGCCGCCGCCCTCAACCCTAGCCGCGATGGCGCCCTGCCGCCGGCGCGCCCGTTCCTCGCCGCGCCCACTCCCTCCTTGCCCCTACAACCTACGCAGTAGAGCCGGTAGGAACCCTAGTCCTACCAATTTGGTAATCAGAGACCACGTTGCGATCATGTCGCTGCCACCATCACCGCCGCCGCTGCCCGTCGGTACCACCGCGCCCATGACAACGGCGCCAATCATCACCGCGCCGACCGCATCCGCCGGGACCTCGCTAGCGTATCCCGTCTCCTCCTCGGCACCACCTGCACCGGCGTCTCCGGGCGCATCTGCACCATCGCCGGTGGCCGCCTTGTCTCCAGAGCAACTCGCCGCCACACTACATCACCTCGTCACCGCCGTCCACGGGCTTCAGCTCCAACAGCAATATGGGGCCGGGGCTTATGCTCACCCACCGTCGGCCCCGATCGCCGCCCCTGGTCTTCTCCTACAGCAGCAGCCGCAGTACGGGGGCGGGGCGGGCCCCTTCGCGCCACCACCAGGACCGTACCAGGGCGCGCCCGCGTACGGCGGGTCCCCGTTCGGGCCAATCTAGGCGGGATTGGCATCCGGGCCAGCGCCGGCCGCGGCGCCCCTCTGGCATTTGCCGCCGGCAACCTCGGCCGCCTCCTGGCTGCAGCAGCCGCCGCCCACCGTCTGGCCGGTTCAGCAGACGCCGTCCCCCGCATGGCCGGGCCAGCAGACGCCATCGACGGCGTCCCAGGGCCTGCTTCCACCACCGCTCTCCGCGCCCTCATCAGCCGGGACCAGCTCGGGTGCGGCCTCGACTACCGGGTTACCGATCCATCAGGTCCGGTTTCCCCCGTCCCCGTCCCCCCTGCCAGCATGGGCGGCGGGGTCTTCGCCTTCACCGGTCTACACCATGACCCCGGTTGAGCCGACTCCACTCCCGCAGTTCGGCGGGCCATCTGGCCCCGCCGGCCAGTACCCGGACTACTCCGATCAGGCACCCCCGGCTTCACTCTTCCGAGCCCCCGCGCCTGCTCAGCACGGCGGGCCGCAGCAGACACCGCCACGGTTCGCCAAACTCGACTTCGCCACCTACGAGGGCACGGAGGACCCCCTCAACTGGCTCAACCAGTGCGAACAGTTCTTTCGAGGGCAGCGGACGCTCGCTTCAGATCGTACCTGGCTCGCGTCCTATCATCTTCGAGGCGCAGCGCAGACCTGGTACTACGCCCTCGAGCAGGACGAGGGCGGCATGCCACCGTGGGAGCGCTTCCGGGAGCTCTGTCTTCTCCGTTTTGGGCCTCCTATCCGCGGGAGCCGACTGGCGGCCCTCGGCCGTTTACCATTCACATCTACGGTGCAGGACTACGCCGACCGCTTCCAGGCCCTGGCGTGCCACGCGCCGGGCGTCTCCGTGACCCAGCGCGCCGAGCTCTTTGTGGGCGGTCTGCCAGACCATATCCGCGTGGACGTCGAGCTCTGGGATCCCCCCGACCTCCAGACGGCCATGTACTACGCCCGGGCCTTCGAGCAGCGGGCCCAGACACTGCAGCAGCCACTCGGACGGAGCGGCCGTCAGCCCAGTCGGCCAGCACCGACTTCCTCAGCCCCGGGTCGGCCTCTCCCAACCGCGACAGCCACACCCCCGGCCGCCACACGGCCCTTCCGTCGGCTGTCACCGGCCGAGCAGCAGGAGCGTCGCCGTCAGGGTCTCTGCTTCAACTGCGATGAGCCCTATACGCCGACTCATGTCTGCCCCCGCCTCTTTTATTTAGAGACGGTCGACTACACCGAGGAGAACGACTCGCCCGACCCGTTACATCCGCCTGCGGCGCCCGAGGACGCGGCCGCGGATTCAGCAGCGACGGTGTGCGTCGTCTCCCTTCACGCCCTGGCCGGCATCCGGGGCGAGCGGACCATGCTGCTGCCCGTGACGATCCATGGCGAGCGACTGGTGGCCCTGCTGGATACGGGCTCCACACACAACTTCCTGCCTGAGTCGACCATGCGTCGGCTAGCCCTCCCGACGACGGGCGGGGAGCGCCTGCGGATCACAGTGGCGAACGGCGATCGCCTCCGGTGCCATGGGCTAGCCCGCGACGTTCCCATCTCCATCGGCGGTGAACACTTTTCCATCACCTGTGCAAGGATCGATCTCGGCTGCTTCGACTTCATCCTCGGGGTGGACTTTCTCCGGACCCTCGGCCCCATCCTATGGGATTTCGATGCGCTCACGATGACATTCTGGCGGCAGGGCCACCGCATCCGGTGGGAGGGCATTGGGGGCGCCGCGCCTGCCGTGCCACACCTCCAGCTGGCTGCCGCGTCCTCGGAGGCCGAGCACCCCCTGCTGGATTCTCTTCTGGAGCAGCACAGCGACCTCTTCGACGATCCGCGGGGTCTTCCGCCTGCCCGGGTGTATGACCATCATATTCACCTCGTACCAGGCTCCACTCCGGTGGCGGTACGGCCCTACCGCTACCCCCAGCTGCAGAAGGATGAATTGGAGCGCCAGTGTGCCCTGATGCTCGCCGCAGGCATCATCCGGATCTCCACGTCGCCCTTCACGGCGCCGGTGCTTCTCGTCCGTAAGTCCGACGGCACATGGCGCTTCTGCATCGACTACCGCGCCCTCAACGCACTCACGCTCAAGGACAAGTTCCCTATACCGGTGGTCGATGAGCTCTTGGATGATCTCCATGGGGCACGCTTCTTCACCAAGCTCGATCTCCGGTCGGGCTATCATCAGGTGCGCATGCATCCGGACGACATCGCCAAGACGGCGTTTCGCACCCACCATGGCCACTTCGAGTTCTTGGTGATGCCTTTCGGCCTCGCCAACGCCCCGGCGACGTTCCAAGCCCTGATGAACGACGTCCTTCGACCCTACTTACGACGGTTTGTGCTTGTTTTCTTTGATGACATTCTTATCTACAGCGCCACCTGGGCCGAACATCTCCAGCACGTCGCCATCGTCTTCAACGAGCTTCGGGCGCACCACCTCCACCTTAAGCGCTCGAAGTGCTCGTTCGGGACACCTACCGTCGCCTACCTCGGCCATGTCATCTCAGCCGACGGGGTGGCTATGGACGCCGATAAGGTAGCGGCCGTCTCCGCCTGGCCGACGCCTCACTCGCCACGGGCTCTCCGCGGGTTCCTCGGACTCGCCGGCTACTACCGGAAATTTATCCGGGAGTTCGGACTCATCGCGGCGCCCCTCACGCGGTTGCTTCACCGCGACGCCTTCGCCTGGGACGATGAGGTGACGACGGCGTTCGAGGCCCTCAAGGGGGCCCTCACGACGGGCCCCGTCCTCCAGATGCCCGACTTCGACCGTCCGTTCGTGGTGGACTGTGACGCCTCGGGCGCTGGGTTCGACGCCGTACTTCATCAGGGCGATGGGCCCCTCACCTTCTTCAGCCGGCCTTTCGCTCCGCGCCATCTTAAGTTGGCCGCTTACGAGCGGGAGCTCATTGGCCTCGTCCAGGCCGTGCGTCATTGGCGGCCATACTTGTGGTGGCGGACCTTCCACATTCGCACGGACCACTACAGCCTGAAGTTCTTGCTGGATCAATGGCTGTCGACCGTTTCGCAGCACCAGTGGATCAGCAAGCTCTTCGGCTTCGACTTCTCCGTCGAGTATCGGCCGGGCCGTCTTAACACCGTGGCCGACGCGCTGTCCCGTCGCGATTCCGACCTCGCACCACCCGCCGACGCGTCCGCCGGGACGGCCCTGTGCATCCGCTCCGGGCCATCGTTCGGTCTCTTCACCGACATTCGACGCGCCACTGCGACGGCCGATGACGCCGCACTTCTTCAGCAGCAGCTCGCGGCCGGCGACTTGGAGGAGCCCTGGCGCCTCTCTGACGGACTGCTCCTGCATGGACGCCGGATCTTTGTTCCGGCGCATGATGATCTCCGTCACCAGGTGTTGCAGCTCGCTCACTCGGCGGGCCATGAGGGTGTGCAGAAAACCCTCCATCGTCTTCGCGCCGACTTCTACATCCCTGGCGATCATGCCCTGGTCCGCGACTGGGTTCGGTCTTGTCAGACTTGCCAGCGCAACAAGACAGAGACCCTGAGATCGGCGGGGCTTCTTCAGCCCTTGGAGGTGCCGTCTCAGGTTTGGGCGGATATCTCCTTGGACTTCATCGAGGGCCTTCCCAAGGTGGGGGGCAAGTCAGTCATCCTCACGGTGGTCGATCGCTTCTCTAAGTACGCCCACTTCATCGCGTTGGGCCATCCGTACACGGCGGCGTCCGTGGCCCGGGCCTTCTTCGACGGCATAGTCCGTCTACACGGGTTTCCGACGTCGATCGTCAGTGATCGGGACCCAGTCTTCACGGGCCATGTCTGGCGCGACCTCTTCAGGATGGCGGGTGTCCAGCTCCGCCTGAGTACGGCGTTCCATCCTCAGACGGACGGTCAGTCTGAGGTGGTTAACAAGGTCATTGCCATGTATTTGCATTGTGTGACAGGTGATCGACCTCGCGCTTGGGTGGACTGGCTCTCTTGGGCGGAGTACTGCTACAACACTTCTTATCACTCCGCCATGCGCGCGACGCCATTTGAGGTGGTCTATGGTCGACCACCCCCGCCTATACTTCCGGTCGACCCGGAGACGGCTCGGACAGCAGTTGCGGGTGACCTTATCCGCACCCGTGATGAGATGCTGGCTGAGGTCCGTCAGCGTCTCCTTCAGGCCCAGCAGACGGCCAAGCACTACTACGACGATCATCATCGCGAGGGGGAGTTCGCAGTGGGTGACTGGGTGTGGCTGCATCTTCTCCACCGCTCTACGCAGTCACTGGACCCGCGCGCAAAGCGCAAGCTTGGCCCTCGCTGCGCCAGGCCCTTCCCTGTCGTGGAGCGCATTGGGAAGGTGGCGTATCGTCTTCAGCTTCCAGCCCGCGCCCGCATCCACGACGTGTTCCATGTGGGGCTGCTCAAGCCTTTCCGTGGCGAGCCACCGGCGGCCCCTCCGACGCTTCCTCCAACCGCCGATGGTCGCATTCTTCCAGAGCCAGCAAAGGTGTTGCAGGCTCAGCTCCGTCGTGGCGTCTGGTTCATCCTAATTCAGTGGGCGGGCCTTCTGGAGGAGGAGGCTACTTGGGAGCAGCGTGAGGATTTCCGTCAACACTATCCAGACTTTCAGCTCGAGGACGAGCTGTTTGCGCAGGCGGGGAGAGATGTTATGACCGGCCAGGTCTATGGCCGCCGCGGGCCCAACAGGCAGGCTTAGGCCCGCAAGTTATCTTAGTTTTATTCAGATTAGGCAAGTTATCTCAGGATTGATTCTTCTACAAGTTATCTAGGATATAAATATAGATTGTAAGACTCTTTTTGGATTCAAGCAATAAAGACTATTATTATCTTTTGTTGCCCGGCTCCTAGAGGAGCCGGAAACCCTAGCCGCCGCCGCCCTCAACCCTAGCCGCGACGGCTCCCTGCCGCCGGCGCGCCCGTTCCTCGCCGCGCCCACTCCCTCCTTGCCCCTACAACCTACGCAGTAGAGCCGGTAGGAACCCTAGTCCTACCAAAAGTGAACATTACTGAATACAATAACAATAATAATAATAATAACTGCTACTGAGACAACAAGTATATGCTATGTACGCACCCTATAAAATGTAGTTTGCCTTTTGCCCTCTAAAGTTTTGACCCTATTTTTCTTCCTCCTCCGGCTCTAAAAAAATATGATGATCAAAATCAAACACCATGTCCAGAAACCAACAAAACACCCTTATTGAAACATAAACCAACAAAGCCATGATGTTTATTTTGGCTCTGCTATACTACTGGGAAGACTTCAACTCCTACTAGTCTCCCATTTAAGATACTAACAGAGTGAAAATCAATATATAAGGTCTCTCCTATTTTACCATTCTTCATGGCAAGATCCAATTTCATTCATTCTTGGTATCGTTCCCTTCTCCCACAACCAAATACCACTGTTATTTGTGTGTGTTCCAACAGGAAGATTTCGTAGGCGCTCACATTCAACTAGAGGCTGCTCGATTCAGGCAGCCAAATCTTACGTATGCCCTGGATTAATGTCAGAAACCATGAATTATTTCATAGGGATTTGCACAAATCAATGTATTCTAGCCTCTACAGAGTTACTGCCTCTAGATTTGTAGGAATCAACTGGCGGATTTTAGCAGATAAAAGAGGGATGAACAAGAATCCTGCGCATACTTACGGACCATTGCTGGAGCACGCAGACGAGCTGACAACCGCAGACTAAATACCCCCCGGCCGGCGGGTGCGGCCATTGCTGGAGGAGAAGGGGGAGGCGAGGGGTGTGCGCCTGTGGTGGACTGGGGATAAGGTCGCCGTGGTGGGCGGTAGACTGGTAGGATCCACGAAGGCCAGCCGCAGAGAAACAAGGGCGTGAAGGGTTGTGCGCATGGCAGGGTGGTTCCGGTCGAGTTCACCGGCGGCGGCTAGGAACGGCGGCGGACTAAGATGGAGTGGAAATAAAATACTCGTGCAACCACTGGACTTGTTTTTGTTTCTTTTAGAAAGCCATTGGACTTGTTGGGCTCGTACTAAAGACTCAGGACGTGCACAGTTCAGTTCTAAAAAAAAGGCAGCGTCTATATCTCGCATTAAGCGAGACGAGAGGCAACTCTCGCTGAAGGTTTTTTTTTTTTTTTTAGGGTTTACCCTCTTTCTGCATCGTATTGGGCAGGCCCACTCCCGCGCGCGCAGCGATTGAAAATAGAAGAGAAAATGGAAGAAGCAGAGGGGTCTGTCCCTTGTGTACAGTCAGCTCATGGGAGATGCTAGCCACTCCGCCTAGGTCTCTTTAGTGGTAAGTTGTAGGGGCGCGTCCTATTTGAGGCTATTCTAGCTGGGTTTTTTTTTCTTTTTCTTGTTTTCTTTTGTTTCTTTTTTTCTCTATTTTTTCATTCTTTCTTGCATTTTGTTTCTTTGTTTTTTTGTTTATTTTACTTATTTTATAGGTTTTCTTTGTTCTTTTGGATATTATATTTCATTTTTCGTAAATGCCAACAACATTTTCTGAATACACGTCTAACATCTTTCCAATAAATTTAAACATTTCGGTAATACATGGTCAACGTTTTTCTATACACATTTTTAACATTTTTCAAATACAAGATTAACATTTTCTTGAATACATGGTCAATATTTTTCAATGCATTTTTTAAATTATTTATTGCTTGATTAATAGATTCTGAATAAAAGGATTAACATTTTTTTAATACATGGTCAACATTTTTTGTTTACACATTCAACATTTTTCAAACACTTCTTTAATATATTTTTTAATGCTTGATTAACATTTTTATATACATGATCAAATTGTTTCATTATTTTCTTAAAACATGGTCAATATTTTTCTATACATATTTAACATATTCCAAATGCTTGATTAACATTTTTTAAATAATTTTTCAATATTTTTTTCAAATATTGATTAACATTTTTACATACATGATCAAATTTCTTCATCATTTTTTAATACGTGGTCAACATTTTTTCTATACACATTTAACATTTCCGAAATGCTTGCTTAAATTTTTTTAAATACTTGTTCAACATTTTTTTTCGAAAAAATTCTATACACATTCAACATTTTTTTGGAATGCTTGTTCAGCAGTTTTTTAAATACTTGTTCAGCATTTTTCAGATACTTGTTCAACATTTCTCAAATGTGTTTTGTAGAGTGTTTTTGGTAAAATATATATGTGGAATATTTTAAGGTATAAAGAAAAGTACAGAAAAAGCAAAGAACGAGAACTGAAAACAGGAAAAAAAACAAAAAAGAGGTTGTTGCCTATCGCGCGTGTGGGCCAGCCCATCTCGTTCCCCCTTCAGCGGGTCAAAAGTTGGACCCGTTGAAGGCGAGCTATAGGGGGGCGCCCAAAAAAACATGGAGACTTGCATCTAAAAACATGCACATTTGCTACGAGGGTACATGGCCTTTTGAGCCGGGCTTGGGTTCTGTTTTGCAGCCTGAAAAAAGATCCTGGATGGGTTGGGGCTTCGGTTTTGCAACTTTCTAGGCGGGCTTTTAGGCTTTGTGATTGTTTTTAGGTTGGGCTTGGGCTTGAGAAAACAAACTCTTTTGGACTTTAGGCCAGGCCCAGGCTTGTAGTTTGGGGTTGGGCTTTTTCAAGCCCGGTCCGGCATATGCGGTTTATGGGAAAGGTGGCTTTGAGAGTACAGTTAAGGTCAGTTCAAGTGTTTCTCAAGGTGTTGTTTTGGCGACGCTGGCGCATACCTTTCGGTTGAGTATTTTCCAGTCTCGGCTCCATCTAGGTAGTGTATCCCCTCCCCAGATGGCGTAGTCGAGTGACCATAGGAGCCCACTTATGTTGCACTTTGATGCACCGGGTAGTGTGTTCTAGGTGTTGTGGCGGTTGTCGTCTTGAGCGGGTTGCCGATTTGTAGGGGAAGAAGGCAAGATGAAAATCCAGGGACACAAAAAGCGGTTCGAGGACGGCGGATCGTGCGATCCTACCTTGGCGATGTCCACGACATGTGGCATGTTCAGGATTTGAGGAGCATGAGACGTTCCACATCGAATTTGTCTCCGCCGATGCCGGGCCTCTTCTTTGGCTCACAAAGCTCCCATGAATGATGGTGCTACATCGTGTCCGACCACAGTTACCGGCGATGATGACAGTTGCAAAAACCAAGGGCTTCGCTTTAAGTTTTCTTCTAGGAGGTTTTTATGCAAATTATTCTACTTCTTTGTGCCAAGTGTTTTTTATTTTATTTGAGTGCATCAACATGCATGATTGAATCAATTGCGATAGTGGATTTTTGGAGCCTAGGTGTATTGAAGGAACTTATTTTAAATACTTCAAAAATCACATTTGAAGGTTCAAAAATTCCGAAAAGAATTCTACATGATCATATGGATGTATATTACACATGTGTAAAGTTTGGTGATGAAATATGTAAACATGTGAGCTATACAAAAATGAAAAAATGGTGATTTCCAAATAGTGAATAATGCATCCACTATTCATCTTCCCAAAATCATGATTTTATCATTTTTGTGTAACTCATATGGTTACTTATTTCAGCATCAAAATTTGCGCGTGTGCAATAGACATCCATCTAAACATGTTGATTTATTTTCAGATTTTTTAAAAACTTTAAAATAACATTTTGGCACTATTAAAAATATAGAGCTCCAATGCACCCATCCTCCAAAGTGACTTTTTGTGCACAACTATTACTAGCTATAGTAGATGCCACAGGAAAGCACAAAAGTTCATGACACGGAACATCTTGCCACCGCTAAAAGCATTTTCTAAATTAAGCTCAAGGCGTATACAGTGGAAACATCCACCCCTCATTTGCTTGCCGCCCTGCATCAATGATTCCTCCCGAAAAGACGTCGTCATGGGTCTCGTCTCTGTGCTAGAACTCCGGTTGAAAACCTTTGTGACTCAGCAGTGACGATGCTTTGCGCCATCACCCTCCTGGGACGTTGTCGCAGAGCTCACACGTCGCCTGTCGGGCCTCGACGAGATGTTAAAGACAGTTTTAGGCTTGATGTTGTATCTTTTGATCTGCTCTGTAAAAGGGTTTCCTCAGTCCCTATGTGTATTGGGCATTATAAATTTCAATGCATGCATACGTGGTCATGCGTACGGCGATCTTTTTTATCGAAAAAGGGTTTCCCCGCTTTATCATATTATAAAGCAACCATCATCACATATCGCTCTTTTTCTTTAAGTTGGCATGCGTACGTTTCCTTAATTTGTAGCTAAGCAGCACCAAAACAGTTTTCCCAGAAAGCAGCTCGACGTCCCGGCCTTATCACCACCGCCTCTCCATCGAGCTCACCAAAGTTGTCACCTCTGGCTCCAAAGCTTCAGGCTACTTGGAAGATATTGCAGGAAACGGCTACGCCGGAGGTGGTGGAGAATCAGTATTCAGCAACCCCGCATCCATTGGTGGATGGGAAAGATCTCTGCAAGCACAAATATCCTTCACGCCCTGCGATCGACTATAAAAACCGCTTGAGTCGTACAGGCCGTGCAAGCAAGTGTGCTTGCTAGCAACAGAATTCTTAAACAGAGGAAGAAAAGAAGAGCATCCAGCCATTGCAAAGGAGAGGAGCCCCCCGCACCTGCCTCACCACAAGGAGGAGGACAAGGAGGGGGAGGAGAAGCAGCATGGCAACGACCACAACCACAGCCACGGCCACGACCATAGCCAGAGGGAGCACGCCGCCGGGAGGGGGGGTGGACATGGACCTGCCGGCGTACGTCAACATGGGCTCCAAGTTAATCTATGCATTGCCGACGCAATCCAAGAAAACACAAACTAGACGACCCAATCCAAGAAACCACATGTCCAATCCAGGAAAGATTAATCTGTTCGTCAATTCAGATTGCCGTAATTCTGAAGTGTGAAGAAAGGCTGCTTCTCAGGAGAACCAGTGGAATCTCATTTCGAAGCCAGCGTGACAACATAGCCCAATTGGCTGGCACTCGTAAGTTTTTCTTCTAGAAATATTCCGAATTTGATTTAGTAATTTATATCCAGTCAAGGCTGGCGTCTATACTTGCTGCCATTCTCGATACATTATTGAGGCAACAACTAGCTAGAGAAGACAACAGGGCATCGCTTTCTAAAACATTAATTTGTCTATTCAATCCATAATAATTGTAAAATGCCAAAAGCAAGGAAAGATAAACAAGATAGCACTTGCAGACTTCTAGACAGCTAGGGTATTATAACCCGTAGATATTATAGAGCATACAAATAATTGGTCTTCCCGACTCCTTTCATTTATAGTGCATACAAGATAAGTACTGAAGGTAGGAGCTGCATACCAGGCAGCGGCAGAGGCAGGAAAACGGTCTTCTCCTCAGAACCTAGAAGCAGCAAATCAAAAGGTGCGTGATTCATACCTTGCTTCTCATATTCTCTAGGCGAAATTCAATGTGTCCACTTTTTGGAAGGGTTGTTGAACATTGTATTTGCAGACACCAATTTTTTTTGGATCTTAGAGGGCCCACAGTCCCAAAGCTGAATTGAGGTTCTGAAAAGATGATTTCAGAAAAAATAACGGAAGATGATAAAGAGAACAGAAAAATGGAGTTGAACATATATTAAATGATACCAGTAGAGGATAGCCATAATAAATAAAATTGATCAGGATACGTTTATTGCTTTTGAGTGTAGCATATGGAATACTTAAAGCTTACATTTTTTCCTCTGATTCCCAGCGCCTTCAATGTTTCCTGTTCTTCTGTTGCTTCTGTTGCCATATGTACTCCAAGCAGCATCAGGGAGAGCATTCAGCAATAGGACTGATGTGGATTCCTTGCTGGCATTAAAGGCAAGCCTAAGAAATCAGAATGGTGTCCTAGCTGCATGGAACACAACGACTGGCTACTGCCAGTGGCCAGGCGTCAGTTGCAGCCTTAAGCACAAGCACAGGGTCACAGTGCTTAACCTCTCTTCAGAGGGCCTTGGTGGCACGATCGCACCCTCCATTGGGAACCTCTCATTCTTGAGAATTCTAGACCTCAGCAACAACAATTTGCAAGGTGGAATAATTTCCGCAATTGGTGGCCTGTCTCGCCTACGACATCTTGTTTTATCCAACAACTCACTTCATGGTGATGTAAACGCTGGATTGAAGAATTGCACCAGCCTTGAAAGAATCAACATTGGTTCAAACAGTTTGACTGGAGAAATCCCTGCTTGGCTCGGATACTTGTCAAGTCTCAAGTTCATAGACCTGAGCATAAACAAGTTCACTGGAATAATCCCGTCATCACTTACCAATCTCTCAGAAGTGCAAGCAATTGATTTCACCACAAACCAACTCGAGGGTGTCATCCCTGAGGGCCTTGGTAGGCTCGGCAACCTTGTCTCGATAAGCCTGCCAGATAATCACCTCTCAGGCACCATCCCTACAACTTTGTTCAACCTTTCCACTCTAATAACCTTGTCTGTGGAAGGAAATAATTTGGGCGGTAAACTACCCTCGGACTTTGGGGATCACCTCCCAAATCTTGAGCACCTATTCCTCGGTGCTAACCACTTTATAGGAAACCTTCCAGCTTCCCTTGTGAACTCAACTAAGATATATGACCTAGATGTCTCCTTCAACAACTTCACCGGAACATTGCCACCAGAGATTGGAATTCTCTGCCCAGCCGACCTCAGCCTTGGAGTAAATCAGTTCATGGCTGCTACTGTGCAGGACTGGGAGTTTATGACATTGTTGACAAACTGCACACGCCTCCGTATATTAAACCTCCAGTTGAACATGCTAGGTGGCATGCTGCCTAGCTCAGTTGCCAATCTATCAAGTCAACTCCAAGTGCTATATGTTGGAGCCAATGAGATTTCTGGAAAGATACCATTTGGCATAGGCAATCTTGTTGGGCTAAATCGATTGCAGCTAGCTCGTAACCAATTTACTGGCGCCTTGCCTGACACCATAGGGAGGCTATATTCACTAAAAACCCTGCAGTTGCATAGTAACCTACTGACAGGCTTCATGCCATCCTCCCTTGGGAACTTGACGCAACTACTAAGGCTGTACACAGATAACAACACGTTTGAGGGGCCATTTCCAGCAAGCCTCGGGAGACTACAAGAGCTGAATATAGGATTATTTTCAAACAATAAGTTCACAGGTCCATTGC
Source organism: Triticum monococcum (assembly GCA_034509565.1). Classification (NCBI taxonomy): domain Eukaryota; kingdom Viridiplantae; phylum Streptophyta; class Magnoliopsida; order Poales; family Poaceae; genus Triticum; species Triticum monococcum. The sequence goes on from CM067846.1 coordinate 619,440,872, forward strand.
CTAAAGACATCTTCAACCTATCGGCCCTGTCAGACGTCCTAGATTTGTCGAGCAATTACTTTGTTGGACCTCTTCCACCTGAAGTAGGCGGCTTGACAAATCTTGCACGCCTGTACTTATCACAGAACAACTTGTCAGGGCCCCTCCCTAATGCACTCAGCAACTGCCAAAGCTTGACAGAACTCAGGCTGGACGACAACTCCTTTGATAGTAGCATTCCCTCATCTATCAGCAGCATGCGAGGCCTGATGTTGCTAAACCTTACAAAGAACACACTCTCAGGTGTGATTCCTCGGGATTTAGGGCTAATGGGTGGCCTTGAAGAGTTATACCTAGCACGCAACAACTTGTCTGGTAATATCCCAAAAAGCTTGGAAAATGTGACATCATTGTACCAGTTAGACCTGTCCTTCAACCATCTGGATGGCAAAGTTCCATCATGGGGAGTGTTCAGTAATGCATCTGGTTTTTTCTTTGGTGGGAATTTGGGGCTCTGTGGTGGTATATCAGAGTTACATTTGCCCCCATGCCAGCCAGAATCCGTGGGACATGGCTTGAGCAAACGCCATTTGACTATCACCCTAGTTACCGCAACTGCTGGCATAATTCTGGGTTTGAGCTTGATGCTTGTTTTCTTCACAATGAGAAAGAAATCAAAAGCTCGGTCTACAACCATAGGAGGATTCCAGTTGATGGATGACAATTATCCCAGAGTAACTTATGCTGAATTGGTCCAAGGAACAAGTGGCTTTGCAGCAGACAATTTGCTTGGTAGAGGAAGGTATGGATCGGTGTATAAGTGTTGCCTCCTGCTAAAAAATATGATGACCACAGTAGCTGTAAAGGTTTTTGATCTTCGACAGTCTGGCTCTTCCAAAAGCTTTCAAGGTGAGTGTGAGGCACTTAGTAAGATCCGCCATCGCAATTTGATTAGTCTCGTGACTTGTTGTTCAAGCTCTGACTCGAACCAAAACGACTTCAAAGCCATTGTGTTCGAGTTCATGCCTAATGGGAGCCTAGATAGGTGGTTGCACATGGATGTACATGTATCACATCAACTCCAAGGATTGACACTGATGAAGAGATTAAATATTGCAGTTGATATTGCTGACGCAATAGATTATTTGCACAACAACTGTGAACCACCAATAATTCACTGTGACTTGAAGCCAAGCAACATTCTTCTCAATGAGGATTTAGTTGCTCATGTTGGGGACTTTGGACTTGCAAAGATTCTTTCTGAACCAGCAGCTGAGCAACTGATAAATTCAAAGAGCACAGTTGGAATAAGAGGAACAATTGGATACGTCGCTCCAGGTAGCTCAACCTTTCTCTAACATTACATACTGCACAATATTAATTTGCATGTAAACCACTAATTCTTGTCTATGCAATGTAGAATATGGCGAAGGTGGTCAAGTTTCTTCATGTGGAGATGTATACAGCTTCGGAATTGTCATCCTCGAGTTGTTTACAGGCATGGCACCTACTCATGACATGTTCAGAGACGGGTTGACCCTGCAGAAACATGCCGAGAATGCATTTCCAGGGATGCTAATGCAGATTGCTGATCCAGTCCTGCTGCCCACTTATGTTTCCAATGCTAATAGTTTGCAGGGTGGAATCAATACAGTGGAACATGGCAGCAACGCCATACCCTCTGTCATGAAGGTTGCGCTATCATGCAGCAAGCATGCACCGACAGAGAGAATGTGCATCAAAGATGCTGCTACAGCAATTCACAGGATAAGGGATGAATATATTAAAGTAATCCAAAATGAGGGAGTTGTTAATGCTGCCTATACTGCACGGCATTTTGCTGAAACATCCAGGGCAGCCCCTTGAACTGGCATCACACACTCACTCTTAATTAATGGCTTTGTAGTATTTATATATTGCACTCTTGTGGTTTCGATATGTTAGTTTCTGGCTGGCCATGTTCTCTTAGTTTCTTGATCCGCCTTTTGCAGTCTGTCTGTCACTCTGCCTGCAACAGTTAATATGGTTTGTATATGGGGATGCCTACATAGTGAACTGGTAATATCATTTGTGTCGGCAACTGTTTGTGCTAAATACAGATACTAGTGAATTCCCTTCCATTTAGAAGACAGGTATAACTGCATGATATATGCACTAATAACATGATTGGACAAATCTGTACTTTGTTCCCAGGAGTTTAAGTGGTCATTATATGATGGTAGATTTGTATAAATTAATGGCAGATACAAGATAAATATGGTTCTCTTGATTCTGTTCTATTAGAAGAAGAAAAAGGAAAGTCTCTTTTAGATGTAGAAAGGATATCCGGTACTCACCATACTCCAGGCGGTCATTACAGTGCCATGTCACAAGCAATACTTGTCTTCAGTATCTTCTATCTGCTGTCCTTTAAAAATGCAACTATTTCCCCTGCTTTTTGGGAAGCTTTTTGGGAAGGGAACAGTGAGGCGGTGTTAAGTAGGCAGCGAGGAATAGCAACGCGGTTGAGAAAAAGGAAAAATAATGACTGCTACTGAGACATCAAGTAAATGCTATGTACGCATCCTATAAGATGTAGTTCAGCTTTTGCCGCTCCAAAGTTTTGACCCTCTTCTTCTTCCTCCTCCGGATCTATAAAATATGATGATCAAAATCAAATGTCATACAAGAGTCAAGATATAAGGCGTCCTTCATTTAAAAATAAAAACAATAAGCTTATTTTGGCTCTGCTGTACTGGGAAGACTTCAACTCCTACTGGCCTTCTATTCGAGATAACAGAGTGAAAATCAAGATACACCACTGTCATTTCTGCCACTCGTCATGGTAATCGACAACTTCAGTCATTCTTAGTGTCATTCCCTTCTCCCACAACCAAATACTACTGTTATTTGTGTGTGTTCCAACTCCAACAGGAAGATTTGGTAGGCGCTCACATTCAACTAGAGGCTGCTCGATTCAGGTAGCCAAATTTTAGGTATACCCTGGATTAATCTCGGAAAACCATGGATTAGTTCCTATGGATTTGCACAATCAAAGTATTCAGAGGTACTGCCCTAGATTTGGAGGAATCAACCGGAGGATTTTAGCGGATAGCAGGGGGATGAACAAGAATCCCGCGCGCACTTACGGAGCGGATTAAGCGCGCAGACGAGCGCAGGCTGAAACCCCTGGCCGGCGGATCCGGCGTTGCCGGAGGGGAGAGGGGAGGCGAGGGGTGTGCCCCTGTGGTGTGGACTGGGGCGGGGTCGCAGGAGAGCGACTGCCGTGGTGGGTGGTTGACTGGTGCACATGGCAGCGTGGACTTCTGGTCGAGTTCACCGCCGGCGGCTAGGAACGGCGGCGGACTACTGCGATGTGTGCGTATGGAGTAATAATAACGGATTTTCAATTAGTTAAATCTCAGTGATCTCTGCAGCCGTCAGATTTATTGCGTCATGATTCGTGCGTTCACACTTTTTTTTTGGGCTGGTTGTTCCGGCAGTTGCCTTGTCTCTGGGCGGGGCGTCATGTGGATGTGGTTTGTAGGCTCTTTATGGGCCTTTACTCTCTTTAGGCCTTTTTCCTTTCCTGTTGGTTAAATTTGCTTGTTTGACCCACAATGTTACATGGGCTGGAGTGCAAGGCAGCCATGCATGTGTGTGTTTGCGCTTTTTCTAAAAAAAAAGTGCGTTTGCGCTACATTTTTCTATTTTTTCTCTGTTTCTCTTTCATGGTCTTTTGTGAAAAACCTTTTGATCTACTCATCAACTCTAAGGTAGTATAAAGAACACCAGAAATAAAAAAATATTACATCTAACTCAGTGGACCACCTAGCAACTACTATAAACATTGAAGTGAGCCGAAGGCACATCATCAACATCGTCTCTCCATCACCAGCACCAGACAAACCTTGTTGTAGTAGACAGTCGAAAAGTCGTCGTGTTAAGACCCCAGAGGGTCAGCGCATCAAAACAACAACTGCCATCGATGAAGAAGCATAGTTCAGAAGGATCCATCCCGTAGACACACGAACATAGACGAACGAAGACTGGATCCAAGTGGATCCATCAAAAACAAGTGCCAACTGCGAGATCCGCCAAAGACAAACCTCCACACTCCCTCTAACAACGCTAGAAGCACCACCAGTAACGGAATAGTCAGGCCCAAGGCAACAAGGGCCTTGGCCCGGGGCGTGCCAACAAAATCCTTTGTTAATTGTATACATAGTAACACTATTGAGTACTGTTGAACACTATAGTTAGCCCGGGCCGTGGCTCTTAGCTGGCTACGCTACTGACCACCAGGACGAGGACTAGATGAGAAGAACCTTATTTCATCTTTAAAAAGCCGTAATCATCTCGTCTTCCATAGCAAGGCACTAACCCTATCAAAAACACACACGAAATACCTAAAATGAAGCCGTCCCGCCGATAAGGACCGCGGTCCATCGCACCTTTATGACCCTAAGGCCACATAAGACGAGGTAGGCCGGCGGCTGCATGGCGGGAGGCAATGAAAACTTTAGCGTGGGTACCCTTCTATTTACCTTGAAAAATATGAAAGGCGAGTTCTCTCTTTAGACAAGCAATTTTCGCACTGGGCCACCACTTCTTTGCAGAACCCGCTTGTGTAGTTTTCACAGTGCAGTCGCTTTTTCCCCTGAACCGAGCTTGTCCCCTTTCCGTTTACTACAGGAAATATTCAGTTCATACAGAACGTAAGTTTTATGATCCTACCCATTAGCAACAGCAACAGGGATCTTTGATTTTCTCTCGCTCAAGTGGTTTGATTCAATCCAGCAATCCGATTACAGAGAGAAGAGAAGATGGATGGAAGGATGCTAAAATCATCCCCACTAGCGGCTACTAATACTACACTCAACCAACACACTTACAAGCGCACCCCACTGCTAGCATAGAACCCACTTCGTGGAAGGGGCTAGGGATCGAGCTGACTTGCGGGTCCCACCAGCCAGATCATCAACAGTAGCTTCAGTCTGAACGTTGCTCTGCACTTGCGCTGGTTCAGTTTCGACAGTAGTAGCTTCAATCTGAATATTGTCCTGCAGTGGCTCTGGTTCAGCTTCGACCGTTACCGTGTTCTGCTTCTGCACGTTTGGCCATGGCATGAGCTCGACGCTTCTCCCAACAACGCTGCATTCGGGGCGTGACAGTAAGGAGACAAGAAAGAGAGAGCGAGTTCGATGCATTAATAGGAAACCCGATGCTGCGTGCCCGCACTTGAAACATCTGATACGGGGCAAAAACCCATTAGCACTGACGACTGCAAGTTCAGATAGATACAAGCAACAGCAAGATCACAGGAACACCTTCAGCTACTAGCCATTGACCGGAACGCCACAACAGCATCAACCACTAGCCTCAACAGCTCCAGTATCCAGCCCCATTTGGGTGTGCTCCAGCTCCAAGGCATTCCGTGGCGGCAGTTAATAAATACAAACTAGACGATCCAATCCAACGAAACCAAATGTCCAATCAACGGTGGAGAGATTAATCTGTTCGGCAATTCAGATAGCCGTAATTCTTCGGTGTGAAGAGAGGCTGAATTTCAGGAGAACCAGCAAAAACGATAGTCATTTTGTAGCAAGTGAGAAAACACAGTCCAATTAGCTGGCACTCTTGTTTCTATTTTTTTTTCTTCTTCTTGAAATATTCCAAATTTGATTAAATCTATTACCCAGTCAAGGCAGGTGTCTATTCTATACTTGCTTTCATTCTCGATACATTAATGAGGCAACGACTAGCTATAGAAGATACTAACAGGCATCGTTTTCTAAAGGACTAGTCAGTCCATAATAATTGTAGAATTCCAAAAACAAGTAAGAGAAAACAAGACAGCATTTCCAGACTTCTAGACTGCACGGGCATTATCCCATATTCCCCCAAAAAATTGGATATTATCCCGTAGATATTATCGAGCATAAAAATGCTTCGCCTTCCATTGTCAATCGTCCCTGCCCTAAATTGGCTTTCAAATATTTCGGGCCTTTCAAGATTGCTACTCGTATTGGTGTTGTGGCTTATCGCCTAATTCTTCCGGAGGGTTGTCAAGTTCACCCGGTGTTTCATGTTTCCCAATTGAAAGAATTCAATCCAAGTTTTGCTCCTAAGTTTTAGCCTCTGCCACCTCCACATGTGTTCCAGGATTGTTCAGCTCAGCCGTGCATCATTTTGCAACGAAGGATCGTTCAAAAAGGTAACGAACCTGTTGTTCAAATCCTTGTGCAGTGGTCATCGTTGCCGGAGGATTGTGCCACCTGGGAGGACTATTATGTTGTTTGCCGTCGTTTTCCAACTGCTCCTATTTGGGACGAGGATCATACTGAAGGAGGGGCAAATGTCATGCCTTCTTCCGTTGGAACTTAGAAGCCTGGCACTCAAGAAACGGATCCCGACAGCCGTGATCCGTTTGACAACTAACAGGTTCAGAGGCGCACCAAGGCAGGGTATGTGTGTGTGTGTGTGGGGGGGGGGGGGGGGGGGGGGGGGGGGGCTGCGTGCCAGCATGTAAGGCGAGTGTGTGTACCCGTATGCCTATAGATAAGGACCAGCAACCTGTACTGGGCAAAAAAAAAAAGGAAAATGAATGGAAACTGAATTCTGCATCTCATCCCCCGTTTCCCTCTGTTTCTCATCCCCTTCCTGTGATTCTCGTAGTGGGATACTACAGACTGGTAGGATCCACGAAGGCCAGCCGCAGAGAAGCAGGGGCGTGAAGGGTGGTGCGCATGGCAGGGTGATTCCGGTCGAGTTCACCGGCCGGCGGCTAGGAACGGCGGCGGACTAAGATGGAGCGGAGATAAAATACTCGTGCAGCCACTGGACTTGTTTTTGTTCTTTTAGAAAAGCCATTGGACTTGTTGGGCTCGTACAAAAGACTCACGACGTGCGCACTTCAGTTAAAAAAAAAGCAGCGTCTATATCTCGCATTAGGCCAGAAGAGAGGCAACTCTCGCTGAAGGTTTTTCTTTTTTTTTCTTGAGGGTTTTCCCTCCTTCTGCATCGTATTGGGCAGGCCCACTCCCGCGCGCGCAGCGATTGAAAATAGAAGAGAAAATGGAAGAAGCAGAGGGGTCTGTCCCTGGTGTCCAGCCAGATCAGTGGAGATTTAGACCTGGCCATGGGATACCCGGCCCGAAAAAGCCCGACCCGACCTTATCCATGGATCGGGCCTGGGCCTGAGATTTCAGCCCGACGTCCGGGCTGTGCCGGGCTCGGGCCCGACAAATTTGCGATTTAAGGAAGGGCCTGGCCCGATGGGCTTTTGCTTCGATAGGCCGGGTCTGGGACTGATATTTAGGCCCGATGCCTGGGCCAGGCCGGGCACGGGCCTAGGTTTTTTGCAGCGGACTTTGTTTGGCCCGGCCCGACATTTGGCCAGGTATACTGGAGATGCTAGCCACTCCGCCCAGGTCTCTCTCATGGTAAGCCGTAGGGACGCCGAAAGTGTCTCTCTGCTCGCTCATTTGAGCTCGGGACGCGTCCTACTTGAGGCTATTCTAGCCAGGTTTTTTTGGTTTTTTTTTCTATTTTTTCATTCTTTATGGCATTTTGTTTCTTCATTATTTTTAATTTCTCATGTTTATTTTGTTTGTTTTACTTATTTTTTTGGTTTTCTTTGTTCTTTTGGATACTATGTTTCATATTTTGTAAATATGCCAACAACATTTTTTTAATACACGTCTAAATTTTTTTCAATAAAATTATATATTTCGGTAATACATGGTCAACATTTTTCTATACACATTTTTAACAATTTTCAAATACAAGATTAACATTTTTTGAATACATGATCATACATTTTTAATATTTTTTAATGCTTAATTAATATTTTTAAATAAAAAGATTGGTTCAAACTATTAATCATGTGTAAAGTTTGGTGATGAAATAAGTAAACATCTGAGCTATAAAAAAATGAAAAAAAATGGTAATTTCCAAATAGTGAATAATGCATCCACTATTCATCTTTCCAAAATCAAGATTTTATCATTTTTGTGTAACTCACATGGTTACTTATTTCAGCATCAAAATTTTCACATGTGTAAAATACATCCATATAAACATGTTGATTTATTTTCAGATTTTTTTAATTTAAAATAACATTTTGGCACTATTGAAAATATAGTGCTCCAATGCACCCGCCCTCCAAAGTGACTTTCTGTACTAGCTATTGTAGATGCCACATGAAAGCATAAAAGTTCTTGACACGGAACGTCTTGCCACCGCTAAAAGCATTTTCTAAATTAAGCTGAAGGTGCGTACAATGAAAACATCCACCCCTCATTTGCTTGTCGTCGTGCACCAATGCTTCCTCCCCTGAAGACGTGATCATGGGTCTCGTCTATGTGCTAGGACTCCGGTTGAAAACCTTTGTGACTCGGAATTGACGGCGCTTTGCGCCATCACCCTCCTGGGACGTTGTCGTAGAGCTCAGGCGTCACCGGTCAGGCCTCAACGAGATGTTAAGCTTGTTTTAGGCCCATTCTTCAACTTTGGACGGGTCCTCGGCCCAACCCATAGATGCCAGGCCGACGTGATGTGTACAAGGACACGGCCTTGTTTGGATCATGGGGTTAGAGCTAGTTTGAGTTAGTTGGAGGTTTAAATAACCCAAAAGTATCCAAACAGGAAAGTTTAGAGTGGGTTAGTTTCATCTAACCCAACTATCCCGATGAAGAGATACTTATTTGGGTTAGAGTGGGTTAGAAAATAACTCTAACTCTAACTGTGTTAGAGTATTCAAACAGGCCCAGTGTCACTCGTGCTCGTGTTGTATACTCCATAGAATAAAATAAAATATATCATTAGCTGTAGTTCACCGGCGCTTTGCTGGCTCGCCGACGGCCATGCAAACACTTCCACATTAGGCTGGACTGGAGTCTGAAGAGGTTGCGACGTCACCATCGTCCGCCATATGTATGTAGCTGATATCTGCGGCGAGCGACAGAAAACAAACCTTTCATCACTCAGATGGCAACGTATATCCACACGTGTAGGCCACACAATCATACTGTCGATATAGTTAAATTACTCGTAAATTTGAGTAGGTAACAGATATCCTTCACCTAAACTCTACACTATAAAACCGGCTTGAGTCGTACAGCGTGCAAGTGTGCTTGCTAGCAACAGAATTCTTAATCAGAGGAAGGAAAGGAGAGCATCCAGCCATGGCAGAGAAGAGGAGCCCCCTGCACCTGCCTCACCACAAGGAGGAGGACAAGGAGGGGGAGGAGAAGCAGCACGGCCATGACCATGGTCACGGTCACGGTCACGACCACAACCATGGCCACGGCCACGACCACAACCACAACCACAGGGAGCACGCCGGCGGGAGGGGGCTGGACATCGACATGGACCTACCGGCGTACGTCAACATGGGCTCCATCACCACCGCGGGCGTTCTCGTACGCACCGTATAGCACAAACAATTAAGCTTACTGATTCTGACGGTCTGTTTGCGACACTCACTGGCTAGCTAGCTTCATGTACGTGTGTGCAGGACTGGAGGTACCAGAAGGCGACAGGGGAGAAGAGGCCGGACAAGGTGATCGGATTGATCAGCGCCGAGCAGGCCAAGGAGGCCGAGCGCAGGGAGGCCGAGGAGCGCAAGGCGGAGGAGGAGGAGGGCGGGGCCGCCTGGGCCAAGAACAAGAACGTCTACCAGTTCTGATCGCCGCCGCAAGCCCAGCCGTGCATCGTGGTAGATGGTCTGAATGGAAAAAGTTCGCGAGAGATGATCCCTTTTTTCTAGCACGCGTACTATATGGTGTACATGTATCCACCGCTCACCGTCACTTGGAGATCCGTGCTACGTTTTCTTGTTTTGTCGAAAGCTTGTCTTGGCTCAGAGTGCTGCGCGATGTTTCATCGATGTTTTTTAAAATGTATCGTGATGTTTCGTTGTACTTTTCGAGAGTGTATTTCAGTAAAATAAGAGAGTACTCATCAGATTTGTATGTAATTTCAGAGGGTGTGTGCTCTTGGAAGGGATGGCATCTCATCGAGTTTCTATATGTTTTTAACGTCTACTAGTACTTTAACTTGTTGATTTTACAGCAAATAAGAAAATTGTCTTTGAAGTTGCAAGTGTTTTTTTCTTTTTGCGGAAAGAAGTTGCAAGTGTTAATAGTCAAGTGGGATGCAAAATATATGCGCTCCCGAAAAGTGAAGTGTAATAAACTATTTTCCTCTCACAGATGGTACAGTAAGGTTGTTATTATGCTTTCGGAGCCGAGATGTGAATAACTAGTTTTAACTTCAAAGTGGTAGTGATACTCTTCATGCATATAATGTTCCTTACTTAACAAAAGTATGTCTAGAATTAGGCACAGCGATAAATTTTCAGCCATGTAGGATTTTTGCTGATAAGAATTTGGAAGAATAACACTACTCTTTTAAGTATTAGACTACAAAAAATGTCTCAAGATAATGTGTACCATCTTTGGCACATAGGAATGTTCTGATAAAAGAAAGACATAGTGAAACCGAAAATACCTAATGGATCCTGGTGTAGGCATACCTCACATTGATTTTTTTAAACTAACAGAAAAAAAAGTCAACAATTCCGATTTTTCTTTGAAAGTTACGCGGAGGGTGAACTCCCGTGGGCCATGGTCTTCTGTGCGATTTTTTTTTTTGTGATCTATATGAAAGTTACTATTAAAGGATTTTTGAAGTTGCCGTTCTTTTGCCCAGAAGAACACAGAAGTCATTTCTTCGTGAAACTCTATATGTGAATAGAACACTCGATCATGTTCGCTACATAAAGTTTTAGAATTGCTTAATGTTTTTCTACTTCTTTAAAAGTAAAACAGTTTTGCTAAAACACATCTAGATGTGCCCTAAGTATTGCACATCTAAGTCTCATGTCCTTGATTTTACACGGACATTTGTGCAAACATTTTCTTTCCTCTTTTTTTTTCTTCCTAGTTTGATTGAGCCACTTAGATATGTAATAACTAAGGCATATCTAGATGTGTCCTAAACAAACCCTAATTAAAATGCTTTAGCAGGTGCGTCTAGACCCAAGTCCCAAAGATCCACACCCGAGTAAAGCATTCTTTCTGATATCAAAATTTAGGAAAGAGCAAAGCATGTTTTTCATCCCTAAACTCATCGGCTAATGCAGATGTGGTCCATTGATTTCACAACCACAAAGGCTGTACCATGAACTTCCAAAAACCGGACGCATTTCGTCCCCCATTTTGCATACAACGCATTATGCACCAGAAATCTTTGAACAACTAGGTCAAAACATGGTACCCCATTCTTTTTTTTAGTCTGCATATAAAATCTAGTCAAAGTCAAATTTTGTAAAGTTTGACTAATTTTATAGAAAAAATATCAACATCTATAATACTAAAACTATATGATATGAAAATTAATTTCATGATGCATCTAACAATATTGATTTCATATTATGAATCTTCATATTTTTTCTATAAACTTACGCCCTGTTCGGATTACCTCCGCTCCACAGCTCCACTTCTGGAGCGGGTGGAGTTACAGTGTTAAAACGTGGAGCGCCTGTTTTCTGGCTCCACAGCTCCTCGTATTTCGCGGAGCATGTGGGATTCCGAACAGGGCTCAAAGTTAACAAACTAAAAAAAAAACTCTCACTGGAACAGCTAGCTAGTTTTCATAGTGGGTGGATCGCACGCAAAAAGATGTTTTGACTTTTTGGTAGGGACGCAAGGATGCATCCTGATCGGGTGACTCGATCATAATCTTTGGAGGACACTACGTGTAGCAACTATAGCCAGTGGCACGCATGTATGCATCCTCCGAGACCGACAACTACTCCCCAACCGACGACCCAGATGGATTTTATATACTCCTCTCATACTAAGCACATCCATGCATGCATCGCCACTCTTCTGAGTTCTGAGATGTTAATATATCCATGCACGCGACTTGCACGCTGATTAGTATATGAACCCTGCAGATCTAGATGGATCGGATCGAGCTTGCAGATATCAGTTTATAAAAGCAGCAAGAGCTCAGTATATATACAGCTCGAGCTCGAGCAGACCACACGACACCTGCTCGTACACACAAATCACCACCACCGGCGGAACCAAAAGTATAGTCGTAGTACTCCGGCACCAACCACGGCAATGGCTGCACCGACGGCGGCCTGCCCGGCGGCCTACTCGTGGGCGCCGCAGGACGGGTGAGCACACAAGAAACACGACGCTTGGTTTCTACTAGCACCTGTAGATCACAGGGTTTTCCTTTTCCTCCAGAGAATTAATTTGTGGGTTTTAACTTTTGACACATGGATGGAGCAGGGCGCAGCGCGGGCAGAAGGTGTTCATGCAGGTCTGCGCGGGGTGCCACGTCATGCTCCCCTACGCCGGCCTCCGGGCGGCGGCGCAGGGCGAGGTGGGAGCTCAGACGGCCGAGATCATGGTCGCAGAGGAAGCTGTGACGGCTGCGAGACCCCCATCCGGTGGCTCATACACGCCGGACCTCACCGCCCTCACCACAAAAGTAAGACACTTTTTTTTTTATGAAACACATGTAGACGCTCGATTCATTACTGAAAGAACAAAACCTTAACTCTTGAAATAAATAAATAAAGTGCAAGCACACATGTTAAGTTTAGGACTTGAATCTAGGTGGTCAGGTTTCACTGGTACAAAAACTGATCAACTAAGCTAGTTCGGTTTGCAAGCATGCTCAAATTTCGGTGTTTTCTTCGATCGAACGGTTCTGAATTAGCGTTGACTTAGAAATAGTAGCATTTCTCGGTCGCATGAGAAGTAAGAAAACCACTAGTATGTTATACAGGATTCGTTGTTCTTTTTCCTTCTAGATCCATGAAGGGGCGGCTCTGTACACCACAGGGGGAAGATCATGACAATGATGCCTACGATGCTCACCGGCGGTGTCTCCATGTGCCAAGAGCTGACGAAGATGATGGCGCCACCAAGCGCCATGTGGATGCAGTTTGCCCAGCCCTACATTGGGACTATCCAGATGGCTTGATCGGCCTACCCGTATCCAGAGTTCAGAGTCATGCTATGCCGAAGCTTGCCTTATTTTCTTTGAAGCTTTTACATGTATCTTTGTGTTGACTTGAGTAGTATTGAGAATAAATCCCTCGTGCACACGGTGTTCAGAATGGGGGGGGGGGGGGGGGGGGGGGGGGGGGGGGAGTTTTTCGATATCAAGTGTCCCATGGTTTTGATGGAGTGTATCTTTGGTCTCAGTGTGCATTGTATGGCGAGCGAGTCTACATGATAATATCTCATCCTAAAGCACGGTAAGAAAAATGTCAACATCATCAACTCCCAAAGAATGTTTATTGAATGTGTTTTCGCTCTCAATGTACACTGTAATGGGTGAGCGCATGTGCACATGATACAAGCTCGAGGACTAGGACCGCAGATACACGCGGGCGTTAGAAAGCCGTCAAAGGCCAATGGCCATATGCATGAACAAATCGATGCAGAGGCCACGAATAACTCTATGAAAAAAAAATATGAGAGGTTGTCTCATATATTTTTTCCGAAGCTCCGAAAACCAGCCTTATCAGGAGAAAACGGTTTCTACATAAGTAGAAAAGCGTCTTCTCCATGATGTAGCATGTAGTAGTTGGAGTCACGGGCCATGTCACCCCAATGCAGAGAGTCACATCAACAACGCCTGGTCACAAACAATGCAATAATTCTAAGACAAACCACTCATAGGCATTTTTAATATTATAGATTTTCCTATTTTGGAAGTAAAAAAGAATTACATATTTTTAGTTTTATTGCACACATAATAGACAATCATGTATTCTAGAAACCTTGGCCAACTGTATGCCATGATATTTAAGGAAACTATAATAGAGGCAAATGTCAACATATATTTGCAATTATCTAAGTGGCATAAATTAATATGTGAAGATGTAGGCTTCTGTTCTTTTCCATGTTTCTCTGATTTATACAGATTTATTTCAAGAAAACATAACTTGTAATTATATGATCATATGTCGAAATAAGTTGTAATTATAAAAAAATAAAAAAGCTTAGTATAAATAAATGATACTAGCAGACAAGAGCTGTGGCAGCATATCGCACTCATGGTTGCGCTAGTGCGTGTTTGTGTTATTTTTTATTTTTGAACTAAGAGAAGGAGCGCATTTCCAGATGGCAACGGGGACGAAACTCATCGGGTTTTGCCTTTCCAAACCCATCCCCACGAGAAAATCACAAACCCGTCCCCGTCCCCATCACCGTGTGCGGGACTAGTTTTTCGCCCGTCCCCTAAACCCATCGGGTTTCGGGAAACCCATGGGGAACCCACGAGAAAATAAAAATATTTAAACAAACATAGTGGCGACAAAGAATAACATTTGAATAGCAAAACAAGCACATTTCAGCAGCATAACTAGAGCAAATTTCAACAAAAAAAACAATATTAGATGGTTCAACAGCTATATAGAGTATATTTTAGCAGATTTAAACAACATACATAGTATATTTCGGAGGCAGCAAACATAAGATAATTAGTAGCAACAATGATATCATTTCAGCAGCAACATAGTATATTTCAACAGGAAAATAACTGCAAATTTCAGCACAATACTCAGGAATAACATCAACTAAAAGAAGCCTATTTTAGCATAACTATAGCCCATTTCAACAACGAACATAAGCATATTTCAGCAACAAACAGGAGCATATTTCAGCAAAAAAATGTATTTTGCCGGGTTTCGGGTTCGGGGACTACCAAAACGGGTGCAAACCCATGAAACGTGTCGGGTTGTATAATGTGCCCAACAACAGCCCCGCGGGAATGAAAAGATGCCCATCCCCGTCCCCTAATAGGGTAAAAACCCGCGGGGACGCGGGTTTCGGGGCCCCGTTGCCATCTTGAAGCGCATTAGCTTTGAGGTCAAGCTGGTTATGAAAACATTCTTTTACATTGTTGTTTACTGCATGTAGGTCCTTAATCAGTTTAACAGTATATCTCTTCTTTCTTCTATGTATACCGTTAGTTTAAAATACATTTAGTACGATAAAAATATGTTTATCTAGCATTGATAATCTATGGCACAACAATGCGTGTAAAGATACTAAACATAGAAATCAATGGGATGGCTTTCATCCGCGGGTGGCTTCCATCATCACCGTCCCATCACCTCGCGTACATGGCGCCTCATCGTCCTCCTACAACGGCTCCTCAGCGGATGATAGGCCTGATGTTGCTGCGACCGGCGTGGGATGGCAGCTTGTGTGCTCCAAGTGTGGCTCGCGCCCCCCACCTCCTCCTGCTCCGGTACCCGCTCGGCATCCCCTTCCTGCCTCGATGCATGGAAGATACTGTCACTGCCTCACCCCGTGTCACCATGCTGCGGTCTGCCAGGATCCCTTCGGGTGCTCCTGTTGCCTCTAGCCCGGCCATCGTACTCGAGGATGCACCAACGCGTGGCATCCGCTCAATGACTTGAAGACCCTACAGCACCACCACCCGTGCCTCCCCTCGCTCCCCGTCCACCGGCTCGTGTTTGGCTTGCTCCTCCGCAAGCCCATATGCCGCTCTCGTTGACATGGTTGCAGCTCAACGACGCTGTTCTCGATGTGCTGCCGCAAGCACCGTTCTGCTCAGGTCACGCGGCGACTGTTTGGCTTGAGGGGGCATTGTCCGATGCTGCTTATAAGGCTGTGGTGGTGGTCCTTGCGTCCGCTATCAGCACAAGCATCACGGATATCAGGGTCGTCTGTTAGTTTGTTGACAATGTTGTTGCCGACCATATAGTGAAGATATCTCGTGATGCTTCCCTGCCCAAGCAAACACCCTGTCGGCCGTGTTGGTGGTGAAGGAAATATGCCCTAGAGGCAATAATAAAGTTATTATTTATTTCCTTATATCATGATAAATGTTTATTATTCATGCTAGAATTGTATTAACCGGAAACATAATACATGTGTGAATACATAGACAAACAGAGTGTCACTAGTATGCCTCTACTTGACTAGCTCGTTAATCAAAGATGGTTATGTTTCCTAACCATGAACAAAGAGTTGTTATTTGATTAACGAGGTCACATCATTAGTTGAATGATCTGATTGACATGACCCATTCCATTAGCTTAGCACCCGATCGTTTAGTATGTTGCTATTGCTTTTCTTCATGACTTATACATGTTCCTATAACTATGAGATTATGCAACTCCCGTTTACCAGAGGAACACTTTGGGTACTACCAAACGTCACAACGTAACTGGGTGATTATAAAGGAGTACTACAGGTGTCTCCAATGGTAAATGTTGGGTTGGCATATTTCGAGATTAGGGTTTGTCACTCCGATTGTCGGAGAGGTATCTTTGGGCCCTCTCGGTAATGCACATCACATAAGCCTTGCAAGCACAGCAACTAATATGTTAGTTGTGAGATGATGTATTACGGAACGAGTAAAGAGACTTGCCAGCAACGAGATTGAACTAGGTATTGGATACCGACGATCGAATCTCAGGCAAGTAACATACCGATGACAAAGGGAACAACGTATGTTGTTATGCGGTCTGACCGATAAAGATCTTCGTAGAATATGTAGGAGCCAATATGGGCATCCAGGTCCCGCTATTGGTTATTGACCGGAAGTGTGTCTCGGTCATGTCTACATTGTTCTCGAACCGTAGGGTCCGCACGCTTAACGTTACGATGACAGTTATTATGAGTTTATGCATTTTGATGTACCGAAGGTTGTTCGGAGTCCCGGATGAGATCAAGGACATGACGAGGAGTCTCGAAATGGTCGAGACGTAAAGATTGATATATTGGAAGCCTATGTTTGGACATCGGAAGTGTTCCGGGTGAAATCGGGATTTTACCGGATTACCGGGAGGGTTACCGGAACCCCCCGGGAGCCAAATGGGCTAACATGGGCCTTAGTGGAAAGGTGAGAGGGCAGCCCACATAGGGCTGCGCCTCCCCCCTCTCCCTAGTCCTATTAGGACTAGGAGAGGGGCCGGCCACCTCTCTCTTTCTCTTCCCACTTGGGAATCCTAGTTGGACTAGGATTGGAGGGGGGAGTCCTACTCCCGGTAGGAGTAGGACTCCTCCTGCGCCTCCCTCCTTTGGCCGGCCAGCCTCCCTCCCTCCATCCTTTATATACGGGGGCAGGGGACACCCCAATACACACAAGTTGATCCTTGAGATCGTTCCTTAGCCGTGTGCGGTGCCCCCTGCCACCAAATTCCACCTTGATCATACCGTTACAGTGCTTAGGCGAAGCCCTGCGTCGGTAGTACATCAAGATCGTCACCACGCCGTCGTGCTGACGGAACTCTTCCTCGACGCTTTGCTGGATCGGAGCCCGAGGAACGTCATCGAGCTGAACGTGTGCTAAGAACTCGGAGGTGCCGGAGTAACGGTGCTTGGATCGGTCGGATCGGGAAGAAGACGTACGACTACTTCCTCTACGTTGTGTGATCGCTTCCGCAATCGGTCCGCGTCGGTACGTAGACAACTCTCTCCCCTCGTTGCTATGCATCACCATGATCTTGCGTGTGCGTAGGAAAATTTTCGAAATTACTACGTTCCCCAACAGTGGTATCAGAGCCTAGGTTTTTATGGCTTGATGTTATTTGCACGAGTAGAACACAAGTGAGTTGTGGGCGATACAAGTCATACTGCCTACCAGCATGTCATACTTTGGTTCGGCGGTATTGTTGGACGAGACGATCCGGACCAACCTTACGCGTACTCTTACGCGAGACCGGTTCCCTCGACGTGCTTTGCACATAGATGGCTTGCGGAAGACTGTCTCTCCAACTTTAGTTGAACCAAGTGTGACTACGCCCGGTCCTTGAGAAGGTTAAAACAGAGTCTATTTGACGAACTATCGTTGTGGTTTTGATGCGTAGGTGAGATGAGTTCTTACTTAAGCCCGTAGCAGCCACGTAAAACTTGCAACAACAAAGTAGAGGACGTCTAACTTGTTTTTGAAGGGCATGTTGTGATGTGATATGGTCAAGGCATGATGCTGATTTTATTGTATGAGATGATCATGTTTTGTAACCGAGTTATCGACAACTGGCAGGAGCCATATGGTTGTCGCTTTATTGTATGCAATGCAATCGCGATGTAATGCTTTACTTTATTGCTAAGCGGTAGTGATAGTCGTGGAAGCATAAGATTGGCGAGACGACAACGATGCTACGATGGAGATCAAGGTGTCGCGCCGGTGACGATGGTGATCATGACGGTGCTTCGGAGATGGAGATCACAAAGCACAAGATGATGATGGCCATATCATATCACTTATATTGATTGCATGTGATGTTTATCCTTTTATGCATCTTATCTTGCTTTGATTGACGGTAGCATTATAAGATGATCTCTCACTAAATTATCAAGAAGTGTTCTCCCTGAGTATGCACCGTTGCAAAAGTTCTTCGTGCTGAGACACCACGTGATGATCGGGTGTGATAGGCTCTACGTTCAAATACAACGGGTGCAAAACAGTTGCACACGCGGAATACTCAGGTTATACTTGACGAGCCAAGCATATACAGATATGGCCTCGGAACACAGAGACCGAAAGGTCGAGCGTGAATCATATAGTAGATATGATCAACATAACGATATTCGCCATTGAAAACTACTCCATCTCACGTGATGATCGGTTATGGTTTAGTTGATTTGGATCACGTGATCACTTAGAGGATTAGAGGGATATCTATCTAAGTGGGAGTTCTTAAGTAATATGATTAATTGAACTTAAATTTATCATGAACTTAGTCCTGGTAGTATTTTGCAAATTATGTTATAGATCAATAGCTCGCGTTGTTGCTTCCTTGTGTTTATTTTTGATATGTTCCTAGAGAAAATTGTGTTGAAAGATGATAGTAGCAATGATGCGGATTGGATCCGTGATCTGAGGTTTATCCTCATTGCTGCACAGAAGAATTATGTCCTTGATGCACCGCTGGGTGACAGACCTATTGCAGGAGCAGATGCAGACGTTATGAACGTTTGACTAGCTCAATATGATGACTACTTGATAGTTTAGTGCACCATGCTTAATGGCTTAGAATCGGGACTTCAAAGACGTTTTGAACGTCATGGACCATATGAGATGTTCCAGGAGTTGAAGTTAATATTTCAAGCAAATACCCGAGTTGAGAGATATGAAGTCTCCAACAAGTTCTATAGCTAAAAGATGGAGGAGAATCGCTCAACTAGTGAGCATGTGCTCAGATTGTCTGGGTACTACAATCGCTTGAATCAAGTGGGAGTTAATCTTCCAGATAAGATAGTGATTGACAGAATTCTCTAGTCACCATCACCAAGTTAGCAGAACTTCGTGATGAACTATAATATGCAAGGGATAACAGAAACAACTCCCAAGCTCTTCGAGATGCTGAAATCAACGAAGGTAGAAATCAAGAAAAACATCAAGTGTTGATGGTTGACAAGACCACTAGTTTCAAGAAAAGGGCAAAGGGAAGAAGGGGAACTTCGAGAAGAACGGCAAGCAAGTTGCTGCTCAAGTGAAGAAGCCCAAGTCTGATCTTAAGCCTGAGACTAAGTGCTTCTACTGCAAAGGGACTGGTCACTAGAAGCGGAACTACCCCAAGTGATTGGCGGATAAGAAGGATGGCAAAGTGAACATAAGTATATTTGATATACATGTTATTGATGTGTACTTTACTAGTGTTTATAGCAAACCCTCAGTATTTGATACTAGTTCAGTTGCTAAGATTAGTAACTCGAAACGGGAGTTGCAGAATAAACAGAGACTAGTTAAGGATGAAGTGACGATGTGTGTTGGAAGTAGTTCCAAGATTGATATGATCATCATCGCACACTCCCCTATACTTTCGGGATTAGTGTTGAACCTAAATAAGTGTTATTTGGTGTTTATGTTGAGCATGAATATGATTTGATCATGTTTATTGTAATACGGTTATTCATTTAAGTAAAAGAATAAATTGTTGTTCTGTTTACATGAATAAAACCTTATATGGTTACACACCCAATGAAAATAGTTCATTGGATCTCGATCTTAATAATACACATATTCATAATATTGAAACCAAAAGATGCAAAGTTAATAATGATAGTGCAACTTATTTGTGGCACTGCCGTTTAGGTCATATTGGTGTAAATCGCATGAAGAAACTCCATGCTGATGGGCTTTTGGAATCACTTGATTATGAATCAGTTGATGCTTGCGAACCATGCCTCATGGGCAAGATGACTAAGACTCTGTTCTTCGGAACAATGGAGCGAGCAACAGATTTGTTGGAAATCATACATACTGATGTATGTGGTCCGATGAATATTGAGGCTCGCGACAGGTATCATTATTTTCTGATCTTCACAGATGATTTGAGCAGATATGAGTATATCTACTTGATGAAACATAAGTCTGAAACATTTGAAAAGTTCAAAGAATTTCAGAGTGAAGTGAAAAACATCGTGACAAGAAAATAAAGTTTCTACGCTCTGATCACGGAGACAAATATTTGAGTTACGAGTTTGGTCTTCAGTTAAAACAATGTGAAATAGTTTCACTACTCACGCCACCTGGAACACCACATCATAATGGTGTGTCCGAACATCATAACCGTACCTTATTGGATATAGTGCAATCTATGATGTCTCTTACCGATTTACCACTATTGTTTTTGGGGTCATGCATTAGAGACAGCTGCATTCACGTTAAAAAGGGGCACCATATATATCCGTCGAGACGACGCCTTATGAACTATGGTTTGGCAAGAAACCAAAGTTGTCGTTTCTTAAAGTTTGGGGTTGCGATGCTTATATGAAAAAGTTTCATCCTAATAAGCTAAAAACTCAAATCAGAGAAGTGCATCTTCATAGGATATCCAAAGGAAACTATTGGGTACACCTTCTATCACAGATCCTAAGGCAATACATTCGTTGCTTATAATGGATTCTTTCTAGAGAAGGAGTTTCTCTCGAAAGAAGTGAGTGGGAGGAAAGTAGAACTTGATAAGGTAATTGTACCTTCTCCCTTATTGGAAATTAGTTCATCACAGAAATCTGTTCCTGTGACTACTACACCAATTAGTGAGGAAGCTAATGATGATGATCATAAAACTTCAGATCAAGTTACTACCGAATCTCGTAGGTAAACCAGAGTGAGATCTGCACCAGAGTGGTACAGTAATCCTGTTCTAGAAGTCATGTTACTAGACCATGACGAACTTGCGAACTATGAGGAAGCGATGATGAGCCCAGATTCCGCAAAATGGCTTGAGGCTATGAAATCTGAGATGAGATTCATGTATGAAAACAAAGTATGGACTTTGGTTGACTTGCCCGATGATCGGCAAGCAATTGAGAATAAATGGATCTTCAAGAGGAAGACGGACGCTGATAGTAGTGTTACTATCTACAAAGCTAGAATTGTCGCAAAAGGTTTTCGACAAGTTCAAGGTGTTGACTACGATGAGAGCTTCTCACTCGTATCTATGCTTAAGTCTGTCCGAATCATGTTAGCAATTGCCGCATTTTATGAAATTTGGCAAATGGATTAACAAAACCGCATTCTTTAATGGATTTATTAAAGAAGAGTTGTATGTGATGCAACTAGAAGGTTTTGTCAATCCGAAAGGTGCTAACAAAATGTGCAAGCTCCAGCGATCCATCTGTGGACTGGTGCAAGCATCTCGGAGTTGGAATATACGCTTTGATAAGTTGATCAAAGCATATAGTTTTATACAGACTTGCGGTGAAGCCTGTATTTACAAGAAAGTGAGTGGGAGCACTGCAGCATTTCTGATAAGTATATGTGAATGACATATTGTTAATCGGAAATAATGTAGAATTATTCTGTAAAGCATAAAGGAGTGTTTGAAAGGAGTTTTTCAAAGAAAGACCTCGGTGAAGCTGCTTACATATTGAGCTCCAAGATCTATAGAGATAGATCAAGACGCTTGATAAGTTTTTTCAATGAGTACATACCTTGACAAGATTTTGAAGTAGTTCAAAATGGAACAGTCAAAGAAAGAGTTCTTGCCTGTATTACAAGGTGTGAAGTTGAGTAAGACTCAAAGCCCGACCACGACAGAAGATAGAAAGAGAATGAAAGTCATTCCCTATGCCTTGGCCATAGGTTCTATAAAGTATGTCATGCTGTATGCCAGATCTATTGTATACCCTGCACTGATTTGGCAAGGGAGTACAATAGTGATCTAGGAGTAGATCACTGGACAGCGGTCAGAATTATCCTTAGTGAAATAAGGATATGTTTCTCGATTATGGAATTGACAAAAGGTTCGTCGTAAAGGGTTACGCCGATGCAAATTTTGACACTAATCTAGATGACTCTAAGTCTCGGTCTAGATACATATTGAAAGTGGGAGCAATTAGCTAGAGTAGCTTCATGTAGAGCATTATTGACATAAAATTTGCAAAATACATGTGGATCTGAATGTGGCAGACCCGTTGACTAAGATTCTCTCACAAGCAAAACATGATCACACCTTAGTACTCTTTGGGTGTTAATCACATAGATATGTGAACTAGATTACTGACTCTAGTAAACCCTTTGAGTGTTGGTCACATGACGATGTGAACTATGGGTGTTAATCACATGGTGATGTGAACTATTGCTGTTAAATCACATGGCGATGTGAACTAGATTATTGACTCTAGTGCAAGTGGGAGACTGAAGGAAATATGCCCTAGAGGAAATAATAAAGTTATTATTTATTTCCTTATATCATGATAAATGTTTATTATTCATGCTAGAATTGTATTAACCGGAAACATAATACATGTGTGAATACATAGACAAACAGAGTGTCACTAGTATGCCTCTACTTGACTAGCTCGTTAATCAAAGATGGTTATGTTTCCTAACCATGAACAAAGAGTTATTATTTGATTAACGAGGTCACATCATTAGTTGAATGATCTGATTGACATGACCCATTCCATTAGCTTAGCACCCGATCGTTTAGTATGTTGCTATTGCTTTCTTCATGACTTATACATGTTCCTATAACTATGAGATTATGCAACTCCCGTTTACCGGAGGAACACTTTGGGTACTACCAAACGTCACAACGTAACTGGGTGATTATAAAGGAGTACTACAGGTGTCTCCAATGGTAGATATTGGGTTGACGTATTTCGAGATTAGGGTTTGTCACTCCGAGTGTCGGAGAGGTATCTCTGGGCCCTCTCGGTAATACACATCACATAAGCCTTGCAAGCATAATAACTAAGATGTTAGTTATGAGATGATGTATTATGGAACGAGTAAAGAGACTTGCCAGTAACGAGATTGAACTAGGTATTGGATACCGACGATCGAATCTCGGGCAAGTAACATACTATTGGGGAACGTTGCAGAAAACAAAAAATTTCCTACTCGTTTCACCAAGATCATCTAGGAGTTCATCTAGCAACGAGTCACGAGATGCATCTACATACCTTTGTAGATCGCGAGCGGAAGCGTTCGTTAGAACGAGGTTGATGTTGTCGAACACGACGTGATCCAAATCACCGATGACCAGCGCCGAACGGACGGCACCTCCGCGTTCAACACACGTACGGGACGGGAGACGTCTCCTCCTTCTTGATCCAGCAAGGGGGAAGGAGAGGTTGACGAAGATCCAGCAGCACGACGGCGTGATGGTGGATGCAGGGCGTCACGACAGCAGGGCTTCGCCGTGTACTACGAGAGAGAAAGGTGTAACAGGGAGAGAGGGAAGCACCAAAGGCGTGGGCATCAAGTCCCTCCTCTCCCCCACTATATATAGGGGTGCAAAGGGGGGGGCGCCGGCCCTGGTAGATGGGATCTACCAGGGGGGGCGGCGGCCAAGGGGTGGGGGGCTTGCCCCCCAAGCAAGGGGGCGCCCCCCTTAGGGTTCCCCCCCCCCCCACCAACCCTAGGCGCATGGGCCTTGGGGGGGATGGCGCCCCAGCCCACTATGGGCTGGGTTCCCACCTATTTCAGCCCAAGGAGCCCTCCGGGATAGGTGGCCCCACCCGGTGGACCCCCGGGACCCTTCCGGTGGTCCCGGTACAATACCGGGTACCCCGAAACTTGTCCCGATGGCCGAAACTGCACATCCTATATATAATTCTTTACCTCCGGACCATTTCGGAACTCCTCGTGACGTCCGGGATCTCATCCGGGACCCCGAACAACATTCGGGTTACTGCATATACTTATCTTTACAACCCTAGCGTCACCGAACCTTAAGTGTGTAGACCCTACGGGTTCGGGAGACAAGCAGACATGACCGAGACGACTCTCCAGTCAATAACCAACAGCGGGATCTGGATACCCATGTTGGCTCCCACATGCTCCACGATGATTTCATCGGATGAACCACGATGTCGAGGATTCAATCAACCCCGTATGCAATTCCCTTTGTCAATCGATATATTACTAGCCCGAGATTCGATCGTCGGTATCCCAATACCTCGTTCAATCTCGTTACCGGCAAGTCACTTTACTCGTACCGTAATGCATGATCCCGTGACCAGACACTTGGTCACTTTGAGCTCATTATGATGATGCATTACCGAGTGGGCCCAGTGATATCTCTCCGTCATACGGAGTGACAAATCCCAGTCTTGATCCGTGTCAACCCAACAGATACTTTCGGAGATACCCGTAGTCTACCTTTATAGTCACCCAGTTACGTTGTGACGTTTGGTATACCCAAAGCATTCCTACGGTATCCGGGAGTTACACGATCTCATGGTCTAAGGAAAAGATACTTGACATTGCAAAACTCTAGCAAACGAACTACACGATCTTCAAGCTATGTTTAGGATTGGGTCTTTGTCCATCACATCATTCTCCTAATGATGTGATCTCGTTATCAATGACATCCAATGTCCATAGTCAGGAAACCATGACTATCTGTTGATCAACGGGCTAGTCAACTAGAGGCTTACTAGGGACATGTTGGTGTCTGTTATTCACACATGTATTACGATTTCCGGATAACACAATTATAGCATGAATAAAGACAATTATCATGAACAAGGAAATATAATAATAATGCTTTTATTATTGCCTCTAGGGCATATTTCCAACAGTCTCCCACTTGCACTAGAGTCAATAATCTAGTTACATTGTGATGAATCGAACACCCATGGAATTCTGGTGCTGATCATGTTTTGCCCTAGGGAGAGGTTTAGTCAACGGATCTGCTACATTCAGGTCCGTATGTACTTTACAAATTTCTATGTCTCCATCTTGAACATTTTCACGAATGGAGTTGAAGCGACGCTTGATGTGCCTTGTCTTCTTGTGAAACCTGGGCTCCTTGGCAAGTGCAATAGCTCCAGTGTTGTCACAGAAGAGCTTGATCGGCCCCGACGCATTGGGTATGACTCCGAGGTCGGTGATGAACTCCTTCACCCAAATTGCCTCATGTGCTGCCTCCGAGGCTGCCATGTACTCTGCTTCACACGTAGATCCCGCCACGACGCTTTGCTTGCAACTGCACCAGCTTACTGCCCCACCATTCAAAATATACACGTATCCGGTTTGTGACTTCGAGTCATCCAGATCTGTGTCGAAGCTAGCGTCGACGTAACCCTTTACGACGAGCTCTTCGTCACCTCCATAAACGAGAAACATCTCCTTAGTCCTTTTCAGGTACTTCAGGATATTCTTGACCGCTGTCCAGTGTTCCTTGCCGGGATTACTTTGGTATCTTCCTACCAAACTTACGGCAAGGTTTACATCAGGTCTGGTACACAGCATGGCATACATAATAGAACCTATGGCTGAGGCATAGGGGATGACACTCATCTCTTCTATTTCTTCTGCCGTGGTCGGACTTTGAGCTGAGCTCAATTTCATACCTTGTAACACAGGCAAGAACCCCTTCTTAGACTGATCCATATTGAACTTCTTCAATATCTTATCAAGGTATGTACTTTGTGAAAGACCTATGAGGTGTCTCGATCTATCTCTATAGATTTTGATGCCTAATATATAAGCAGCTTCTCCAAGGTCCTTCATTGAAAAACTCTTATTCAAGTAGGCCTTAATGCTGTCCAAGAGTTCTATATCATTTCCCATCAAAAGTATGTCATCTACATATAATATGAGAAATGCTACAGAGCTCCCACTCACTTTCTTGTAAACGCAGGCTTCTCCATAAGTCTGTGTAAACCCAAACGCTTTGATCATCTCATCAAAGCGAATGTTCCAACTCCGAGATGCTTGCACCAGCCCATAAATCGAGCGTTGGAGCTTGCACACTTTGTCAGCATTCTTAGGATCGACAAAACCCTCTGGCTGCATCATATACAATTCTTCCTTAAGGAAACCATTAAGGAAAGCCGTTTTGACGTCCATTTGCCATATTTCATAATCGTAAAATGCGGCAATTGCTAACATGATTCGGACGGACTTTAGCTTCGCTACCGGTGAGAAAGTCTCATCGTAGTCAACCCCTTGAACTTGTCGATAACCCTTAGCGACAAGCCGAGCTTTATAGATGGTCACATTACCATCCGCGTCTGTCTTCTTCTTAAAGATCCATTTATTTTCTATGGCTCGCCGTTCAACGGGCAAGTCAGTCAAAGTCCACACTTCGTTTTCATACATGGATCCTATCTCGGATTTCATGGCTTCTAGCCATTTGTCGGAATCCGGGCCCGCCATTGCTTCTTCATAGTTCGAAGGTTCACCGTTGTCTAACAACCTGATTTCCAAGACAGGGTTGCCGTACCACTCTGGTGCGGAACGTGTCCTTGTGGACCTTCGAATTTCAGTAGAAGCTAGATCAGAAGTATCTTGATCATTATCATTAACATCCTCTCTAGTTGGTGCTGGCACCTCAGGAACATTTTCATGAGTTGCGCCATTTTCCGGTACAAGAGGCAATACTTCATCTAGTTCTACTTTCCTCCCACTTACTTCTTTCGAGAGAAACTCCTTCTCTAGAAAGGATCCATTCTTGGCAACAAAGACCTTGCCTTCGGATCTGAGGTAGAAGGTATACCCAATAGTTTCTTTAGGGTATCCTATGAAGACGCATTTTTCCGACTTGGGTTCGAGCTTTTCAGGTTGAAGTTTCTTGACATAAGCATCGCATCCCCAAACTTTTAGAAATGACAGCTTAGGTTTCTTCCCAAACCATAATTCATACGGTGTCATCTCAACGGATTTTGACGGAGCCCTATTTAAAGTGAATGCGGCAGTCTCTAAAGCATAGCCCCAAAAAGATAGCGGTAAATCGGTAAGAGACATCATAGACCGCACCATATCTAATAGAGTGCGATTACGACGTTCGGACACACCGTTACGCTGAGGTGTTCCAGGCGGCGTTAGTTGTGAAACTATTCCACATTTTCTTAAGTGTGTGCCAAATTCGTGACTCAAGTATTCTCCTCCACGATCTGATCGTAGAAACTTGATTTTACTGTCACGTTGATTCTCGACCTCACTCTGAAATTCCTTAAACTTTTCAAAGGTTTCAGACTTGTGTTTCATTAAGTAGATATACCCATATCTACTCAAGTCATCAGTGAGAGTGAGAACATAACGATAGCCACCGCGTGCCTCAACGCTCATTGGACCGCACACATCAGTATGTATGATTTCCAATAAGTTGGTTGCTCGCTCCATTGTTCCTGAGAACGGAGTCTTGGTCATTTTACCCATAAGGCATGGTTCGCACGTGTCAAATGATTCATAGTCAAGAGACTCTAAAAGTCCATCTTTATGGAGCTTCTTCATGCGTTTGACACCTATGTGACCAAGGCGGCAGTGCCACAAATATGTGGGACTATCGTTATTAACCTTACATCTTTTGGTATTCACACTATGAACATGTGTAGCATTACGCTCGAGATTCATTAAGAATAAACCATTCACCACAAGAGCATGACCATAAAACATATCTCTCATATAAATAGAACAACCATTATTCTCGGATTTAAATGAGTAGCCATCTCGAATTAAACGAGATCCTGATACAATGTTCATGCTCAAAGCTGGTACTAAATAACAATTATTGAGGTTTAAAACTAATCCCGTAGGTAAATGAAGAGGTAGCGTGCCGACGGCGATCACATCGACTTTGGAACCATTCCCGACGCGCATCGTCACCTCGTCCTTCGCCAGTCTCCGCCTATTCCGTAGTTCCTGCTGTGAGTTACATATGTGAGCAACTGCACCGGTATCAAATACCCAAGAGCTACTACGATTACTGGTAAGGTACACATCAATTACATGTATATCACATATACCTTTTGTTTTGCCGGCCTTCTTGTCTGCTAAGTATTTGGGGCAGTTCCGCTTCCAGTGTCCGCTTCCCTTGCAATAAAAGCACTCAGTCTCAGGCTTGGGTCCATTCTTTGGCTTCTTCCCGGCAGCTTGCTTGCCGGGCGCGGCAACTTCCTTGCCGTCCTTCTTGAATGCTTTCTTACCCTTGCCCTTCTTGAACTTAGTGGTTTTATTGACCATCAACACTTGATGTTCCTTCTTGACTTCTACCTCTGCTGATTTCAGCATTGCAAACACCTCAGGAATGGTCTTTTGCATCCCTTGCATGTTGAAGTTCATCACAAAGCTCTTGTAGCTTGGTGGAAGCGACTGGAGGATTCTGTCAATGACCGCATCGTCCGGGAGATTGACTCCCAGCTGAGACAAGCGGTTATGTAATCCAGACATAGTGAGTATGTGCTCACTGACAGAACTATTTTCCTCCATCTTACAGCTGAAGAACTTATCGGAGACTTCATATCTCTCGATTCGGGCATGAGCTTGGAAAACCATTTTCAGCTCTTCGAACATCTCATATGCTCCATGTCTCTCAAAACGCTTTTGGAGCCCCGGTTCTAAACTGTAAAGCATGCCGCACTTAACGAGGGAGTAGTCGTCAACACGTGTCTGCCAGGCGTTCATAACGTCTAGGTTCTGTGGGACGGGAGCTTCACCTAGCGGTGCTTGTAGGACGTAATCTTTCTTGGCAGCTATGAGGATGATCCTCAGGTTCCGGACCCAGTCCGTATAGTTGCTGCCATCGTCTTTCAGCTTGGTTTTCTCTAGGAACGCGTTGAAGTTGAGGACTACGTGGGCCATTTGATCTATAAGACATATTGTAAAATGTTTTTAGACTAATGTTCATGATAATAAAGTTCATCTTAATCAAATTATATAATGAACTCCCACTTAGATTAGACATCCCTCTAGTCCTCTAAGTATTACATGATCCGAGTTAACTAGGCCGTGTCCGATCATCACGTGAGACGGACTAGTCAACGTCGGTGAACATCTTCATGTTGATCGCATCTTCTATACGACTCATGCTCGACCTTTCGGTCTTCTGTGTTCCGAGGCCATGTCTGTACTTGCTAGGCTCGTCAAGTTAACCCTAAGTGTTTTGCATGTGTAAAACTGTCTTACACCCGTTGTATGTGAACGTAAGAATCTATCACACCCGATCATCACGTGGTGCTTCGAAACGACGAACTTTAGCAACGGTGCACAGTTAGGGGAGAACACTTCTTGAAATTGTTATGAGGGATCATCTTATTTACTACCGTCGTTCTAAGTAAACAAGATGCAAAACATGATAAACATCACATGTAATCAAATAATAAACGTGACATGATATGGCCATTATCACATAGCTCCTTTGATCTCCATCTTGGGGCTTCATGATCATCCTGTCACCGGCATGACACCATGATCTCCATCATTGTGCCTCCATGAAGTTGCTCGCCAACTATTACTTCTACTACTACGGCTAACGCGTTTAGCAATAAAGTAAAGTAATTTACATGGCGTTTCTTGATGACACGCAGGTCATATAAAAGAATAAAGACAACTCCTATGGCTCCTGCCGGTTGTCATACTCATCGACATGCAAGTCGTGATTCCTATTACAATAGCATGAACATCTCATACATCACATATAGATCATTCATCATTCATCACAACTTTGGCCATATCATATCACAAACCACTTGCTGCAAAAACAAGTTAGACGTCCTCTAATTGTTGTTGCAAGTTTTACGTGGCTGAATTAGGGTTCTAGCAAGAACGTTTTCTTACCTACGTGAAAGCCACAACGTGATTTGTCAACTTCTATTTACCCTTCATAAGGACCCTGTTCATCGAATCCGCTCCAGCTAAAGTGGGAGAGACAGACACCCGCCAGCCACCTTATGCAACTAGTGCATGTTAGTCGGTGGAACCGGTCTCACGTAAGCGTACGTGTAAGGTTGGTCCGGGCCGCTTCATCCCACAATACCGCTGAAGCAAGAAAAGACTAGTAGCGGCAAGAAG
The DNA here is from genome assembly GCA_034509565.1 of Triticum monococcum. Taxonomy (NCBI): domain Eukaryota; kingdom Viridiplantae; phylum Streptophyta; class Magnoliopsida; order Poales; family Poaceae; genus Triticum; species Triticum monococcum. The sequence continues at coordinate 619,471,100 of CM067846.1, forward strand.
GTTGACAAATCCACGCCCACAACGAATTGTGTTCTACTCGCGCAAGAAGAACTACGCATAGACCTAGCTCATGATGCCACTGTTGGGGAACGTTGCAGAAAACAAAAATTTTCCTACTCGTTTCACCAAGATCATCTAGGAGTTCATCTAGCAACGAGTCACGAGATGCATCTACATACCTTTGTAGATCGCGAGCGGAAGCGTTCGTTAGAACGAGGTTGATGTTGTCGAACACGACGTGATCCAAATCACCGATGACCAGCGCCGAACGGACGGCACCTCCGCGTTCAACACACGTACGGGACGGGAGACGTCTCCTCCTTCTTGATCCAGCAAGGGGGAAGGAGAGGTTGACGAAGATCCAGCAGCACGACGGCGTGATGGTGGATGCAGGGCGTCACGACAGCAGGGCTTCGCCGTGTACTACGAGAGAGAAAGGTGTAACAGGGAGAGAGGGAAGCACCAAAGGCGTGGGCATCAAGTCCCTCCTCTCCCCCACTATATATAGGGGTGCAAAGGGGGGGGCGCCGGCCCTGGTAGATGGGATCTACCAGGGGGGGCGGCGGCCAAGGGGTGGGGGGCTTGCCCCCCAAGCAAGGGGGCGCCCCCCTTAGGGTTCCCCCCCCCCACCAACCCTAGGCGCATGGGCCTTGGGGGGGATGGCGCCCCAGCCCACTATGGGCTGGGTTCCCACCTATTTCAGCCCAAGGAGCCCTCCGGGATAGGTGGCCCCACCCGGTGGACCCCCGGGACCCTTCCGGTGGTCCCGGTACAATACCGGGTACCCCGAAACTTGTCCCGATGGCCGAAACTGCACATCCTATATATAATTCTTTACCTCCGGACCATTCCGGAACTCCTCGTGACGTCCGGGATCTCATCCGGGACCCCGAACAACATTCGGGTTACTGCATATACTTATCTTTACAACCCTAGCGTCACCGAACCTTAAGTGTGTAGACCCTACGGGTTCGGGAGACAAGCAGACATGACCGAGACGACTCTCCAGTCAATAACCAACAGCGGGATCTGGATACCCATGTTGGCTCCCACATGCTCCACGATGATTTCATCGGATGAACCACGATGTCGAGGATTCAATCAACCCCGTATGCAATTCCCTTTGTCAATCGATATATTACTAGCCCGAGATTCGATCGTCGGTATCCCAATACCTCGTTCAATCTCGTTACCGGCAAGTCACTTTACTCGTACCGTAATGCATGATCCCGTGACCAGACACTTGGTCACTTTGAGCTCATTATGATGATGCATTACCGAGTGGGCCCAGTGATATCTCTCCGTCATACGGAGTGACAAATCCCAGTCTTGATCCGTGTCAACCCAACAGATACTTTCGGAGATACCCGTAGTCTACCTTTATAGTCACCCAGTTACGTTGTGACGTTTGGTATACCCAAAGCATTCCTACGGTATCCGGGAGTTACACGATCTCATGGTCTAAGGAAAAGATACTTGACATTGCAAAACTCTAGCAAACGAACTACACGATCTTCAAGCTATGTTTAGGATTGGGTCTTTGTCCATCACATCATTCTCCTAATGATGTGATCTCGTTATCAATGACATCCAATGTCCATAGTCAGGAAACCATGACTATCTGTTGATCAACGGGCTAGTCAACTAGAGGCTTACTAGGGACATGTTGGTGTCTGTTATTCACACATGTATTACGATTTCCGGATAACACAATTATAGCATGAATAAAGACAATTATCATGAACAAGGAAATATAATAATAATGCTTTTATTATTGCCTCTAGGGCATATTTCCAACACATACCGATGACAAAAGGAACAACGTATGTTGTTATGCGGTCTGACCGATAAAAGATCTTCGTAGAATATGTAGGAGCCAATATGGGCATCCAGGTCCCGCTATTGGTTATTGACCGGAGACGTGTCTCGGTCATGTCTACATTGTTCTCGAACCGTAGGGTCCGCACGCTTAACGTTACGATGACAATTATTATGAGTTTATGCATTTTGATGTACCGAAGGTTGTTCGGAGTCCCGGATGTGATCACGGACATGACGAGGAGTCTCGAAATGGTCGAGACGTAAAGATTGATATATTGGAAGCCTATGTTTGGACATCGGAAGTGTTCCGGGTGAAATCGGGATTTTACCGGATTACCGGGAGGGTTACCGGAAACCCCCGGGAGCCAAATGGGCTAACATGGGCCTTAGTGGAAAGGTGAGAGGGCAGCCCACATAGGGCTGCGCCTCCCCCCCTCTCCCTAGTCCTATTAGGACTAGGAGAGGGGCCGGCCACCTCTCTCTTTCTCTTCCCACTTGGGAATCCTAGTTGGACTAGGATTGGAGGGGGGAGTCCTACTCCCGGTAGGAGTAGGACTCCTCCTGCGCCTCCCTCCTTTGGCCGGCCAGCCTCCCTCCCTCCATCCTTTATATACGGGGGCAGGGGACACCCCAAGACACACAAGTTGATCCTTGAGATCGTTCCTTAGCCGTGTGCGGTGCCCCCTGCCACCAAATTCCACCTCGATCATACCGTTACAGTGCTTAGGCGAAGCCCTGCGTCGGCAGTACATCAAGATCGTCACCACGCCGTCGTGCTGACGGAACTCTTCCTCGACGCTTTGCTGGATCGGAGCCCGAGGAACGTCATCGAGCTGAACGTGTGCTAAGAACTCGGAGGTGCCGGAGTAACGGTGCTTGGATCGGTCGGATCGGGAAGAAGACGTACGACTACTTCATCTACGTTGTGTGATCGCTTCCGCAATCGGTCTGCGTCGGTACGTAGACAACTCTCTCCCCTCGTTGCTATGCATCACCATGATCTTGCGTGTGCGTAGGAAAATTTTCGAAATTACTACGTTCCCCAACAGGTGGTTGATTCTACTACGAGTGAATCTCTCCGACTAGGCATGTGCTCCCCTCACCGTCTTCATCTACATCACGCCCTTTAGGATTTGAGGCCTCTCCCGTGATGAGCTCCGCTACACAGACTCCGCCCTTCATCACCGACGCTTGTCGCACACCATGCAACGCTAACTATTGCCCTGCCGCTGAGACGGTCACGGTGTCTGCCACACCGCCCCAGGCCCCTACTCCTGCACCTTCCAGCGTGGACGTGCTGCTGCCGATTCTAGAGCCTCTATTCCAGAGGCAGCAGGTAGCCTCTATGCCTTTTTCAAAGGAGGCGGCTGTGAAAGATGCTAGAGTATTCTCTAGCAGGTGTCACTGGCCAGATAGCATGGACCGGACAGGGGAGAATATCTGGTGCTACGGGAGCACCTTGCATTAGGTGCTCCCGCGTGACCTTGGCCGTCGATTTGAGATCGAGAGGACAACATCACGTGATGTGAACCAAAGTGTCATTTCAGGAATGTTTGGAGGGTTTTTCGTAAAACATTCATACCAGACTTGTCTTTTTTGTTCCTCAATGTGTATTTCGAATTTTGATTTGAAATTTTTAGGAATTGTACATTCGTGTGATGCTAACATCCACATTTTTTCGAATTTTTGTGAAACATTTAAATGTGCATTTTCAAAATTGGGAGCACCAAACGTGAGGTACTCCCATAGCGCCAGATATTCACCCCCCCCCCCCCCCCGCCGCCGATGGGCGTGTACATCAATGACGGCAGTGTTAATTTCTTCCACCAAAGGCAGAGAAGCCACGATATAGCGTTTGGTAAGAGCATCTCCAGCCGTTCGCCCCCCAGGATGCATAAAAATCACCCCTGGGGGCGAGCCGGCGATACAATCGACGCTGGGGGCGGTTTCGTGCCCAGTCGTCGCCCCGAGGCGCCAAAATTGGCTCACTTTTCAGCCCCATTTCGGCGAATAAAGGGCCCATATGGGCGACAATAGGCCCATATTCGGCGTGGTTCGCCGTTGTTTGGCATTCAATTATGCACATAATTTTTTTATCACATATTTCATCACAGAAATATCAAATACTTCAACAAAATAGTACAACAACAAATAGTTCAATACAAATTATATAGTTCAACAAATAAAAACTCATATTTCATCACACGTCGCGCCCGGCGTCGCCCTTAAGCCTCCATAGATGCTCTATCAGATCTTGCTGCAGTTGATGATGCACCTGTGGGTCTCGGATCTCCTGACGCATTCTGAGATAGGCAGTCCAGGTTGCCGGTAGCTGGTGATCAACTTCGGCTAGAGGACCCTGCCTGTAGTATGGTTCAGTGTCAAACACTGGGTCTTCTTGCTCGCTCTCGATGATCATGCTGTGCAAGATGACACAACAAGTCATAATCTCCCACATCTGATCTTTCGACCAGCTCTGAGCGGGGTACCGGACAACAGGAAATCGAGATTGGAGCACACCAAATGCCCGCTCGACATCCTTCCTGCAAGCCTCCTGAACCTTCGCAAACCAGACGTTCTTGCCTCCTGGCACAGGGTTTGAGATCGTCTTCACAAATGTCAACCATCTCGGATAGATGCCATCAGCTAGATAGTATCCCTTGTTGTAGTGCCGCCCATTGATCTCGAAGTTCATCGGAGGAGAATGACCTTCAACAAGCTTGGCAAAGACAGGAGAGCACTGCAGCACGTTGATATCATTGTGAGTTCCTGGCATACCAAAGAAGGAGTGCCAAATCCAGAGGTCCTGTATGGCCACCGCCTCAAGTACCACACTGCAACCGCCTTTGGCGCCTTTGTACATCCCCTGCCAAGCAAATGGGCAATTCTTCTATTTCCAATGCATGCAGTCGATGCTTCCAAGCATCCCAGGAAATCCTCTTGCTGCATTCTATGCTAGGATCCGAGCAGTGTCTTCCGCATTGGGTGTTCTCAAGTATTGAGGTCCAAACACTGCCACCACTGCCCGACAGAACTTGTAGAAACACTCTATGTTGGTGGACTCGGCCATGCGCCCATAGTCGTCGAGTGAATCACCGGGAGCTCCGTATGCAAGCATCCTCATCGCTGTCGTGCACTTCTGGATGGAGGTGAATCCAAGGGCGTCGGTGCAATCCATCTTGCACTTGAAGTAGTTGTCGAACTCCCGGATGGAATTCACAATCCCGAGGAAGAGCTTTCGGCTCATCCGATAACGACGCCGAAATGTTTTCTCGCCGTGAAGTGGAGCATCGGCGAAGTAGTCGGAGTAGAGCATGAAGTAGCCTTCGAGACGATGCCGGTTCTTTGCTTTCACCCGCCCTGGCGCCGAGCCACCTCGCCGCGGCTTTTCATTGCTCGCTAGCAGCTGGGCGAGGGCGGCGAGCATCATGAGATGCTCTTCTTCCTGGACGTCGGCCTCGGCTTCCTCCTCTAGCAGCGCGGCGAGCGCTTCCTCGTCATCCGAGTCCATCGCCGAGTCAGCCAAATCGCCGAACACCTTGCGCCCGGTGCCCGTGTCCCCGCCGCTAAACTACCCCTCCGCGGCCGGAAACGCCCAGCTGCTGTTGGAGGGGCTGCTGCGGCGAAGCTTTGCTATTTTTCCGGCGTGGAATGGCTATCTAGTGGTGAAAGGCGGCGGGCGGCGCCGGGATATAGCTACTGGCGGCCGAGGGCGCGGGGGTGGGAGGCGAGTCGGGGAAGAAAACCTTGACTTTTTCCCTGATAGCATGGGTCAGCCGCGCTTTTCCCTTGCGCCGGAGCCTCCAACTGCCCCCCAATACGCCGGGTTCGGCCTGTGACCGCCGGACGAAAAAAAGGCCCGAGCCGACGTTTTTCGGCGTCCGAAGGCGCGACTGGGCCATTTTATCGGCGCCGGCGCGACAAAAACGCCTGGAAAAAACCTGTTGGGAGCGCGGCTGAAGATGCTCTAAGCCCGCCTTGGCAAGAGGGAAACGGGCTCCATTGCCCCGGCAGAAAGGCGCCTTCTTCAGTGTGCTTCCACGTCATCCCAATCCAGAGCCCAACGAGCTCCGCCACACTCCCACCGTCCCCACGACCCACTCACCACACCACATTTATCTGCAGAGAGTGAGCCGCGCAGCAGCAGCGCATAATCACAGACACATATCCACCTCCAACCACGCCGGTGGCCACACACAGACACACTTGCGCCGGAGCTCAGGTGAGGCGTTCCAATGGCGGCCTCGCCGACGGGGGTCCCATGCCCGGTCTACCCGTGGCCGAGCGACGCGTAAGCACGTCACACCAGCCACCAGCACTCACTGAACTCTTCTTCTGAACATCTCGTGGGGGTTGATGGTTGCTGGTTGTGATGGACTCGCAGGGCGCAGCGCGGGGCCAAGGTGTTCATGCAGAGCGACTGCGCGGCGTGCCACTCCGCGCTCCCCTACGCCGGCCTCCGGGGCGCCGCGGTGCCGGGCCAGGACGCGGGAGCCATGACGGCCGAGATCCTCGTCGCGGAGGAGGCGCGGCCGGCCGGGATGACGACGACGCCGCTCCATGGCGGCGCCGCCGCGCAGACGCCGGACCTCGCCACCGTCGTCACAAGAGTAAGCTCAAACGCTCGCTCGCTGCCATCTCTGCTTCTGCAACTGCTAACAAGGTGCGTGCGATCTACAACTGTGTTTCACGCTGTATGTTTCATCTTTGAGCAGATCCAGGGCGGGCTGCGGGGCAACCTCTACTCCACCGGGACGGCGGAGCCAGTTAGGGCGATGCTCGCCGGCGCGTGCCAGGAGCTGAAGAAGAGCCCCGTGTGGCTGCAGTTTGCCCAGGCCTTCCAGGCGGCTTGATGGGATGGACCCATCGCCAGCGACACGACCTGCTATGCCCAAGCTTGCCTCATCTCTGTGCCCAGGATGTATGTCTGTAACATATGTATAAATCACATCACACTGCACCTTGTGCTGGATCAAGTAGCATCGAAATAAAGCACTCCTGTGCAGCCGTTCCATGTTAAATTCATGCGTTCCAGACAGGCACCCCTTGAGCAGCAGCCTAGATGCTATGCTGTGACAATAATGGCAATATCATCCATGACAGGTTTGCAGTACAGGGAGATGTTAGGAGCTGTAGAGAGGTAAATACAACAAAGCCTCCTAACCAGTGAGCACCATCAAATCAAAGGTGAAAAACAGGCCCGCCATGTATGGCGGTGCTGCCATCGACGAAACATATGTAAACTAAAATGTGACCATAGTTTGGTATGAAGAAATAAATGTTCGGCGCTCCAAATCAAAAATCTGTGTACCAAAGTCAGCCCACAATAATTACAGTGCCTGAAAAAGATCACCTGAGACAGCAATTAGATTAGGCTATGATCCTGACTTTCTAAGCTACTCTTTCGATCTAATCAGCTCATTTTGTTTGCGATTCTGAGTAAATGATGTGCATTCATTCCTTTTCCGGATGGTTCTCTTCCGCTGAATCAGCGTCTGCTGTTTGCTCTCTGTATGCTTCCTTGTGATCCACAGACTGCGTGTTTGAATGCTGGAACCTCGGTAGCACGCCGAGCTGTTTTAGGCTCTCGCCCTGCCTCGCGATCACCATCTCCAGGTACTTGCTGTGTTCTTCTACTTGCAGCTGCATCTTTCTTTGGAGCTGTGAAGAGGGGGAAAAAATAAAAGAGAACCCAAATTACTAAAATAGATGGAAGTTCACACGTCTGTTCTTGCCAGTTACAAGGAGAATATGCATACCTCAAGCTGTGCATGAAGTTGCTTCTGCAAGCCAATCTGAGTTCTTAGCCCTTCACTGGCCTCCATGTGTCTGCACCAAGTGTAAAGTGAATAATTAGAACTCTGGAACTCGCACAGACACAACTTTACTGTGGACTGGGCACTGAGCCATTTTATGGATGTCTTTGAAATACTGTACGTCTGAACCTAAAATAGATTACTGATGGCATACATATCTTGCAGGTTGGTGCACAGGTGGTACATATATACAACATAAATTTACGTCAAGACAGTCTTTACAAGAGTAATAAAAGCAAAGATATAAATTTACGTCAAGACAGTCTTTACAATAGTAATAAAAGCAAGGGTATATCAGGTAATGATTATCTCACTTCATGTTCTGGGAGCAAACTTCATCCATGTGGTTGCTTCTCTCTGCTGAAGTGCCTGCTAAAGTACAGAAAATAAAAGTAAGCATAAAATCCTACATTTCAACAATTTTCTTTAAATTTGACTACAGGCTGCACATAAATAACATAATGTAAAAAAGCAAGAACAATGATAACGTTAAAGTAACAAGTCTACTGAAGTATCCTACTCCCTCCATCCCAAAATATAAGAACGTTTTTGACACTAAACGTTCTTATATTATGGGACAGAGGGAGTAATTCACTACAATATAATAGTCCTTGTATGTTTTGCAATGGTGACATTAAACCAGCGGTGCGACATAGAGAAACACACAAACCATCAGACGATTCAGATTGATGGCGAACTGTACGATACTTCTGCAAAAGAGTAACCCGCGGCCATCAGGAAAATACAGAAGAAATAAAAAAAACTCACTGAAAACTCAGAAGGAACAAATGTAGACCTGTAGATGGCTTTTTACATGGTATATAGTTAGCCCTTCAACCTTCATAACTTTCTGGACTGCTTTTGGAGTTGCTTCTGCAGAAAGAGGGCTTAGATACATGGAAAATGTTTAGCAAAAAAGCTACTCCCTCTGTTCATTTTTGTAAGACATTTTAGACAGCTGAAATTAAACTGTTTTGGGTGTTGTCTTAAATGTCTGAAACGTCTTACAAAAATGAACAGAGGGAGTACAACAAATACCGACATGACTGTACAGTCAGAAACATGTTAATATTTCCGGTTTAAAAGCATACATTGCCCCATACAATTTCATCAGTGAGCAAAGCACGATTAGCAGAAAATAAAGCGTAAGAAAAACTCCATTTAAAAAAGCGTAAGAAAGCATCAGTGATCATACTTTCACTTCCACCAAGCTTGTCAACAGCGTCAACAAACTTCCCATGGAGCTCAGGCGTCCAGCGCATCCTTGACTTGGTTGGAGTAGTGTCTGAAGAAGGTAAATTGTCACTGCAAAGTTCATCCACGTTGAAAGAACTCGAACCGTTTTTCTGCCCATGAAAATATGCATAATTTGAAGGTGTTGTACTTGCATCAGCTGCCTGCAAATGAGGTGGTAACTTCATTAAGCATGTGGGACAAACTTCAACAATATTATCTGAAAAAGGTTGCATCTGGAGCTGCAAGAAGGTGGAGTGTTCTCCCAAATGGAAAAGAGAAGACACTGAAAACTCCTAGAATAATTAGAGCAAATCACGAGCAGAAAAAGAGTCAAATGAGATGGATACCTTAAGCACAGATCCACCAGAACCTGAACTTCCCAGAAAATGCTCTGAACTCCCAGATGAGTACCACTCTTTTTGCTTTGCAAGGTGGGTAATATGATCAATTGTAATGATGTCTTGGCTTTGTTGGCTGACAATCACATTTCGTTGATCAGAAACATCAATGGTTGCTGGATATCCAAATACTCCTGGGAGTGGTTCTTGACCCAAGTTTATTCCTTCAGATACTTTGGGATAGACCATCCTTAAATAATCTGGATTAGCCATGTATGATGAATGTGCTGATGGCAGTGAAGTATCACAACCAGATATTGCAATAACATGTGATCCAAAAGACAGTTTCCCTTTAGGTGATCCATTGTTGATACGAAGATCTGAAGTGAAACTGGAAGCTGACATATATGGCTGGCATAGGGTATCGAATGAGGTGATAGAACTACAGCTCATATCCCTTTCAATGTAAGATGTCCTATACTCTGAAAAACTAGGGACTGTGACTTCAGAGAGTACTGGTACTAGATTAATATCTGATGAAAGAAACCGAGGAACTTCTCCATTGTGAAACTGACTCATTATTGATGTATGGCTGTGTGCATTACCCCTTGGATGATCCACCTCAGCCCATTAAAATAGATCTTCTGTCATATCATTGGAGAAGTGTAAGGGCCAATCAGATTCTAACTTGGAAAGGAAAACAGTGAAGACATATTTTTCTGGCCTTGTTCAATCGTTGAGATAATTGGAGCGTCTTATTTTCCCAGGTCACTGACTAGCGAGAATTTGTCTTCTACATATATGCAAGACATTAGAAAATTATTACTATAAACCCCCAAATAGCAAATCAGTGAGGTTCTTAAAATTGTGAATATCAAGCAGGTTATGCCTCTTAGTAAAGAAAAATCATAGTTGAATACCGGAATTATGATGTGAATCGCACATTGGTAATTGCCAGTTATACTTCTAGAGACTGCGAGTAAACTAAAGATTGTGTAATCAAGAAGTAACAGGAACAAACTGCAAAGGATTGAGACACATGTGCAATATGATTTGCAGATTCAATCCCTTCTTAAACATAAAATATAAAAAGCAAAGAAGTATCCAAGAACTGAATAGAACAAGCCCCGACTATTGCAGCAGTTTCCATAAGGAACATAATTGATGGAATAGAAGAACCAAGAACTAAATCTTCTTTTTCTTTGAAGGGGAAACAAATAACTAATCTGAGAGAGAAATCAGACAAAAGAGTTGCAAAAAAAGAGTAACTTAATGCAGATTCTGCGTTGCTGTTACAGAATTACTTGAATCGATGTTGATACTTACTTGTTTCTTTGGAGAACGGGGTCATAGAAGAACAGGGATTAAAGTTTTAAGCAAAGATGTGTTACTAGGATCAATTCAGGGGCTAAGAATGGAAAGGAGTTCAATTCGTTGTGTGCATAGGGGAGGGTAGGTGGGGCTATGGCTCTAGAGGGGGACCCTGAATCTGCTAAATGTATCTAAAGTACTATAACCATCAAGCAGATAGTCCACCAATATTTTAAACTGACTCCATTTTATTTTAAGAATGGGGACCACATGGAGTTACTTCCTGTGTAATGGATATTTTTAAAACCTGCCAGCTATTGACTTGTTGTATGCATCAACCACCCAGAGGTAGATTGATTAGAAAAAATTAAAGCTTTACAAGGCAGAACATAGATATACATGCTGCCAAGGCAGAACATAGATATACACTGCAAAGGAAACTATGGCAACAGATATACAGCTGCCAGTTTGGTCTGACCGAAATACAGAAGTTGTGAATTAACCTATTACACCGATCAGTTAGGAGCTTGTAGAAAAGAACTGACACGGTTACATAAAAGCAGTTTCAGGACATGGTAGAGCTATCTTGCCCAGGCCTTATGCTTGGCTCTAAACCATGTGGATGAAGCAAATATTCCATAAAACAATAAGCTTGCAATCATGGAGTATCTTTTTGGCAACTAGGTGCTTTGGAGTTGACAAACCCAATTTGGCATGTAACAGAAGGTTGTTTAGAAGCTGGCATGACAACGTCTCTTTCTAAATTACCTTATCCAAAACTATGCATCTTCTCATTTTGTATGAATAGGAACAGCTGGAATACAGCACTTCGTAAATAATTTATTAATCATGCTTTAGAGTTCTGACCTGGTGCAGGTGGAGTCTAGAAGCACTAACAGGCAAAATAATAGGGAAGAAAATGTTAGCTGCGTATTGGTTAGATGCAAATTAGAAAATGATTTTCTTCAGTAACTTCATCAGAGGAAAAAAAAATGCAGTCCCGCTGTTGATTTAATTCCATGATTTACACTTTGACCACAACTAGATCTACAATATGTGGATCATGTCATACAAAATTGACATGTCATTCGTACTTTAAAAGATTTTCCTATCGTTGTGAATTTGTAACTATGAAGACTGTATTGTACAACAAGTTTATGGTCAAAGTTCAACCTTTTAAAGCACGGACACCTTATGTAGATCAACATAAGGAGTGCTTTGGTTGGTCTTTTTTTTTTCCTAATGGGATTTGTCTGCCATGATACTACCAGCCGACCAGGCTAGATTAAAGAGACTGCTTTGTATCTTCAAAATAAATATAAAAATGATTTAGCAGACATCAGTCAAACCACGATTGTCCAACAAACACCCTAGAAGACTCATGTCTCATTGGCCAGAAAAAAGAGAACAAAAGATAAGAAAAAATACGATGCAAATTAATCACCTAAATTGAAGATGTGTTGGACAAGAAGATAGTTGCATTTCATCATAGATTGTCAACTTGGAAGGCGGAAAAGGAGGAAAAAGAACCTATTCAATCTTCGTATTAGACCAGTTTATATGCAGTGACTTTTGATCAGTAACAGTTTTCAACTTTTTATCATGCAGAAAGTGTATTGATTTCCTGCTGTTTAACATTCATCATATCACCATCATCACACATGCAAAGTAATTTACTGCAGCCAGCCTGGAAAATAAATTACTTCGAGTGGAAGTGCACATTGCAAATCTCCTGTATTGTCTTGAACTACCGCCGCTACTAAACCATTGGATGAGGTTGTTGAACATGGAAAGCGTAGAGACATTGAATCCTTTCGGCAACCTCACCTAAAACAAAGAATAGGTATTTTTAGAGAGTTCGCAGCACTGGATGGGTTTTCCATTTGAAATTTGAGAAACGGAGTAGTTACAACTATGAAACTACTTACAGCTATCATGTTGCTCTATTCCATCTCTTCTGCAATTACATTTCCTGAAATTGAAGCAATAAACTTTCACGATGAGAACTGGTACGAAAACTTGGAAATTTAACATAGCTTATAGTAAATACTTGGCTATTGGTAATACCGTTCTGTGAAAACAGCTTCATCAAATTGCTTATCTATTTCAGCAAGGTATATTTCAAACAAGCTCGACCTACAAGATACAATGCATATATTAAACTTTTTACATGATCACACAGATCAGCAGGGACACACTTTAGGGTAAAGAGCAAAAAGCTCACCGTGGCGGAATTGCTGCAGCAGTAAGAACTGGAGGTAGAAGCCATAATATGTGCGGTTTACTTTCCAATGACTGCCTTGCATACTCAAGAATGTCATTTTCCTGTTGGAGTTGGATGGTTTGGTTAAAGAAACTTTCAAGATGGTTATACTAACAGCTTCAAGAAACTGTGAGGTTTCAGTGCAAAAGGGAAGATGGTAACAACAAATCGACAGCAGAGAAAAATACTAGATTTCACATATATTATGTCCACATCACATATTTTACTTCCTGAGAAAGCCCTGAAAGGCATGCTCCTTATAAATCATAACCAATAAAGGCAGCAGGCAGCCAGTAGCCTATTACTCAATTTTGAGGACGCTTTTTTGGAAATTTGGCAGCTCTCTTCAATGAATGGTCGATGTCAAGTTCTTGTCAGCTGCCAAAGCACGGTTCAGTAACTGTATTGCGGATTTGATTTCATCTGGTTATTAGTGTTCCTTTCATCTGGTTATTAGAGACACTAGATAGTTGACACAATGGTGCTTAACAGTACTTGTCATTGAGGTGTAACTGTTTTTGAGGTTCTTCCCAAATTTGCATAGCTGCCCACTTGGTTTACAGGGATAGGATTCCTTCATTTTAAAATGCTGTCACCAAAACTGATGTTTGCAAGAAATTGATGCTGGGCAAAAGCAAGCTGCAAACAAGACATAAGATAAAAGACACAAAGAACCTTCAAATTACGAATCTTGTCTGGGCATTCACCCCGATAAGTTCCCTGAAGCAACTGGTGCAGATCAGCATACTGCTTGGATATAGGAAGGGAACTAAAAATATGCGACACAAAGCTCTCTATCAATGTGTCCCATCGCCTTGAAACCAAACCCAGCAAGCATATCTCCTGTAAAGACAAATGCATATATTGTTGATATTCTAGCAGAGAATGAGTACATAATAGTGCAGGTGATTAAAGGATAAGCCAAGAATAGGTACCATGACTTCAACGAGGCCACTCTGACAAGAATCTGCAGAAACTGTTAATGGTTCAAACACCTTCATCCACTGCTCCTTGGGAGCACTAAAGATAAAACTAGATCCAGACACAATCCTAACGGTGCGTTCATCAAGTAAGTATGACAAACACCGCCCTCTCCACTGTTTCCACCGAAGAAAATTCTCGATGGTTTGTGATTTTCTGCATTGTGAAGTTTCATGTGAGTTCAAACTGTAGCATGCTACCATGGAAAACAAACAACACAATACCGAAGCTGAGTGTGTTTAAGGGCTTATGTACCTAGGGATCACTGGGCTGCCTGGATCACTGAAGCTGTTCTTCACGCTGTCCAGAAGTGTGCGCAGTCCTCTCTCAGCCAGAGAAATACACGATGCTGAATCCAACCGCTCCAGAAGCTGGTTAACCAGAATCTGCGAATGACCCACAACCAAGGATTCTGCATACAGTCTATCAGAACTAGTGGTGGGAACTCCAACATCGCCGCCACTCTTGGTCCGCGTCAAACCAGACAGATACATATTCAGGATCGACTTCACATACTGCTGGCACGCATCACGCCCACCACCAGCACCAATGCCATCGATATCCATCCCCACGACCGCTTCGAGAAGAGCACGGATGTTCTCCACGCTCGTTGTTTCGGCTTTCAGAAAATGCTTTATGACCAGCTCGGTGGCCGCCGAGAGCGTCTCCGATCGCATGTCGGCGAGGCCCTGCGCGGCATGAAGCAGAACATCAGCACCCACATAATCATAACAAACATTTCATACATGAAACGGTCCATGGGAAGCACCTTGGGGAAACCCGGGCTTGAGGCGAGCACGGCGAGCGCCGCGTCGAACTCTCTGGCGGAATCCTCGTACTGTCCGGACTCACGCAGGTTCCTGAAGACCTGAACGCAACAATGCAGGAACAAATTGGTCATGCCATGGCACCTCACATACAGCATTCTGCAACACACAAATCCTGCGGGTGGCAAGTACGGGCTGGGACTGCGCGTGCGGCACATCGAAGACGGTAACCAGCGCCATGGCGTGGAGGGGCAGGAAGAGGCGAAACCTAGCGCGGTCGAGCGGGGGAGGGGGATCGCGGGGCGTGGTATTACCTCCTCGAAGAAGAACGCCCAGCGGAGGGCCTTCTGGACGTCGCCGGGGCGCCAGGTGGCGGCGGCGCCGGAGGAGGCGCGGCCGCCGGCGAGGACGAGGATGTCGACGAACCCCGGCACCAGGGCGAGCACCTCCTCCATGGCCGCCATTTCCTCCTCAGTCTCAGACCCCTTCCTTGCAATTCCGGCTTCCTCAGGGACGGATCGGCAAGAAACCAGCCCCCAAACCCAAAGCCCTAATTTCTTCCGCGCCCTTCTTTTCATAAACCACCCCATGCTATCCTACATTTACGTGTCACAGCTTACAAAGCCCCTGGCCGGGGACGCGGGTGATGTTGGAGAAGTGCGCCAGGGGTGTGCGTGCATAACGGCCGCGAAGCCCTAGACGCGGCCGCTATATAAGCGGGAGGATCGCCTCCCATCCTCCCCCTCCGCCGCCGCCGGGTACCACCCCCTCTTCCAAGATGTCGAAGCGAGGTACGGCGAAAAATTCCCCCCTTCCTCCATTTCTTCCCAGCATGATCTTGCTTGGCCTCCTCGTGGTAGTCTCGTAGCGTAGTACTGGTTGGATCGCGCGGCGTTGTGTGCCTCGATTTGGAGGCCGAGCGCGTGTTTTCTTGCTGCTGGTAGTCGCGATTTGTGGCTGTTCTTGGTGCGAATTTGGTGGTGGTTTAGATCCGTCGGTGGTTGTTTAGGAATGGATCTACTCAGATGATTGTTGGTGCGAGGTTGCTACCTGCTGGGCCCGTGTAGTTGCTTGCTGTACTGATGTGGGATGGATCGTTTCCTTTCCCGTGTTTAAATCCACGTTAGGGCCTTAGAGGGGGTTGGAAGTGAACATATCTGCGACGCTCTAATCCTTGTAAGTTGCTAGATGTTTGTTAGCTCGTACGGTGCATGGTGCTTTTCTCCCATTTTTACTGGCCTGGGGAGTAATTTTATTTTATCTTTGATGAAGCCTTCGGGCAGTTGCATGGCTCTGCCCAATTGGGCAGATGATTGTAAATTTTATCAGATGCTTGTGTTTATCTTGGCTCTGTAAGTAGATATAATCCTTGTTTAACTTTGGAGAAACGTTCATGATATTGTGTAATCATAGCGTGTGTGTGGCTGTCATGTATCTCTAGATTATTGGTTTAGTGCACTGTAGATATATGTGATCCTTTTGTCTAACTATCTCCTTGTGTGTGCTTGTTCTTGAACTGCAGGGCGCGGAGGTTCCGCTGGTAACAAGTTCCGGATGTCGCTGGGTCTGCCAGTGGCAGCCACTGTCAACTGTGCTGACAACACTGGTGCCAAGAACCTGTACATCATCTCCGTCAAGGGAATCAAGGGGCGCCTCAACAGGCTTCCTTCTGCCTGCGTTGGTGACATGGTTATGGCCACTGTCAAGAAGGGAAAGCCTGACCTCAGGAAGAAGGTCATGCCGGCTGTCATCGTCAGGCAGCGCAAGCCGTGGCGCCGAAAGGACGGTGTCTTCATGTACTTTGAAGGTATGGCTGAGTTCTTATGGTGAATGGGTCATTCTGTGCTAGTGTACTGTAGTTGTTTAATCTGCCTAGTGAGTTTGCTGTCTATTAAGCTGGTAGTTGCCACTGTTTATTTTTTTGAAACCACTTGCTTTACATGTTGTATGGTATTTCTGTGAAATTACACTTGCCTGTTATTACTTGCTGGAAGCAAATTTAATTCATCATGTACATATTCTATGTCATTGTTTCATTATTATCACATGAAGAGTGAACACCTCTTCACTGTGGTCATTTGTCACAATGAAGCGCATGCAAATTGGCCAGAAGAACATCATAGTACAATCTTCTGTTGAATTATGTAATCACCCCTTGGCACATGTTATAAGCATCTCAGCTGATAAACTGTCAACATCTTTTCTTTCTCCATGTGAGAATGCTTTAAACCGCTGCCTTTTTCCCCTTTCATGTGAGAATTGTTTAGTCCTGAAGCTGTCCGAGGCTTTCCGTGTATTGCATTCTGATGCTTTGGCCATGCAAGTGTTGTTGGATCACAGTGACTGGTTTTGTCAAAATTCAAATCTAATGTTTCTATGTCATATTTGCAGACAATGCTGGAGTCATTGTGAACCCAAAGGGAGAGATGAAAGGTATAAATCAGTTCTTGGTAGATTCAATTTTGCTCTGCATGTTGCATCAATTGAAAGTGACAATCTTTGAATCTGTATTATACATGCTGTATGTGATGCAATGCTTCTAGCTGATTAAAGCAGATCAATACATTTAGCTTCGGTAGTTATTTCCATGCAACTTCTGACTATATCATAGCTGGATGAACAGCCTGACTGATTCAAGCATCCATTGGTTGTGCAGGTTCTGCCATCACTGGACCGATCGGGAAGGAGTGCGCCGACCTGTGGCCCAGGATCGCCAGCGCAGCGAATGCCATCGTCTGATCTGATCGCCGGAGCAGCTAGATGATCAAAGCTTTTGATAGCATGTCCCTCTTTTCTTCTAGTTTACTTGTGGCCCTTGAGGATGAGTTTCCTGGATTATGTAATGCTGCTGGATTATGGTCTGTTAGGTTTAAGATTTTGCACTGTGGTTTGGCTACTAAGATTTGTTCAGTTTGAACCTGAAAGAGCTTTTGATCGGATTTATCTTGTGTCAAGTATTCACCTGAGAAGTCTGGCTTGGATGTTAATTAGTCTGTTGCTAAGTGTGCTAGCTTGTGATGAACTGGTGCGTGTTTGCCATGTTTTTCTAAGCATTGCTGAGAGGCCAAACTAAGCTGCAAATATGCAGTTGCCATGAACAAAAAACCTACAGTTCTGGAGAATTCTTGTTCCTTTTGCTGCGGCTTGAATAATTTGACGATATTTGTTATTTTACCGTGTTATGAGGAAACAAGTACGTTGGTGAATGTGACAAGGTGTGCCTTCTTAGCAACTGTTCAAAATGCAGAAACTAAAAAAATTTGGAAAACGGTGCTTTGCTTTTCTAGGCCAAGTTGGGAGCCCAAGAACATGTCCGGGAGAGAGGCATCATGGACCGATTCGTGCTCTGTATCCCAAAAAATCTATGAGATGCATGAAGGCACAAACAGCAACTATGAGAGCATTGTAAAAGAGAATAAGCAGCGAGCAGCCCATTTTAACTTCAAGTTTATCTTCAAAGGATGAACGGCAAATAAAGAAGCAAAGAAGCAGATAGTTTAGCGAGTTGGCACGTCTTGAACCAGGTAAACTCACTCTTTAAAAAATTATTTAAAATGTCAAAAAAAAAATAGAACAAAATTTCGTGCATACATGTTTGCAAAAAAATGTCCGCTGCACAAAGTTCTATGAAAAAATTCTTTTTATTTCATCACTGTAAAAAAGATAGATTTTATTTCTAAATAGTATTCGACGACACAATGTTTTGTCTTTCTTGCACAGCCCAAAAAATGTTGTTTTTCCGTGAAACTTTAGAATATGGACATGTCCGCGTGCACCTTTTCCTAGAATTTTAGAAAACGTTTCCCACCGGACGAGCGCTCGGCCGCTCGCCCCTCGCTCGCTCGCTCTATCACGTGGGAACAGGCACATGCGTTTTGTGGGCCTCAAACGATTTTCTGATCTCTTCCTATGCATTTTTTTCTCTCCTACTTTTTCTCTGGCCTTATCGCTTCTTCATCTCACCTCAGTCCCCACACATCTAAAATTACTCTCCCACCGACGCAACAACCACAAATATCTAGTATCTTTCGCTGGAATCAGCATTATCTTTTTGCTGCATGAGTGCTACAGCCAGTTTTGTGCAACCCGCAAAGCTACAACCACAACCAATCATGAATAAGTTTCAATCGGAGATGGCGGAATCTAGGGGGTCAGTCAGTGCTGCAACCATTGACAGAAAAGGCTTCAACCATAGATAAAAAAAGGTTCAACCAGGCACTGAAAAAAGAAAAGGCTGGAAACGTTGACAGAAAAAGGTTCAACCAGGATACCGTGCAACGAAAAAAAGCTTCGACCGTTGATAGAAAAAGCTTCAACAGTAGATGCAAAATATTCAACCAGGACACTGTGCAATGGAAAAAGCTACGACCATTGACAAAAAAATGCTTCAATTGTATATGAAAAAGGCTTCAACCGGCGATAGGAAAAGCTTCTTGGAGGCTCGCGCTTCCATGAAAGCTGCAATGGCCCAGCAAACTGCTACATGAGTGCTTTTTTAGTTGTAAATTTATACTAGAAAATATGTAGAAAACATATAACAATTTTGCTTCCATAGTTTTTTTTTGTTGTGAGCTTTTTTTTGCACAATGCTACATATGTTCTTTTTTCGTTGTAAAAGTACTGAAATTATGCTACAAACATATGATTTTTTTAATTTGTGTTTTTTAGGCTTTTGTTATGCACTTTTTGCTGCAATGCTACATACAAATACAGTTTAACAACAGGCGCAGATCTTCTGCGTACATTTTTTATTGAAACTATTGTGTGCACATAGCAGAGACAAGTCACAATCATCATTTTGATGGGCTCCACCCACGTGACAGCATGCAACATCCATGGCGCATGGGACAAGCGACGTCCGGGCGATGCTGGTGGGCCACCAGCGTACAAAAAAGGAAGAAGAAAGGAACGACGTGCGTAGACGATCAGACGGATTAAAATAATCGAATCGGACGACCTACACGCGACCGGCCGAAACTTTTTGGGCATTTTGAAATTTGTTTTTTAAAATGGGTTCATATGTATTCGGATTCATCCATGCACTTTTAATAGTTTATCTAAGTTTTTTGAATTCTTTGGATAAGGGGTGCCATGTTTGGTTTCAACCTGATCAATAAAACCTAGCCCCCCCCCCCCCTTCCCCCCCCCCCCCCTTCCCTTAAAACCAAAAGGGCTAAGAGCTACTCCAACAGTTTTCGTGTCCTCTCGGCTAAGAACAACTCCAACAGTTTCCGTATCACTAAAGAAAAACGCTCGACTAAGAGCAACTATCCTTAAAAGAACTTAGTTCATGTGTCTGAGAAAAAAAACACTATTAACTCCAACTCAGAGCAACTCGATCAGTTCCTGTATCCCAAAGAAAAAAAAGCTCCTGTATCCCAAAAAACATCCCATGTATTGAAAAATAAGTGCTCTCAAAGTAAGAGCAACTCCAACAACTTTCGTATCTCAAAACTGTCGGTCAGGGGAAGTTGAGGCCAAAAAAGCTTTTCAACAACTCCCTTGAACCCGGAATAATTTTATGGGATCCTCTAAACTATCCTCAAACTCGTCGTGTGTTTATGGGAAGATGATCTTTCACTAAACTTTTGGCGTGCCAAAACTTCAGCTCCTCGCCTGCACCAAAGCCGTGCTGCCACACCACCACTACGAGGCCACCTCGCCGGTGTCGCGCATCACCTCCTCCCCGCTCTGGTGTCCTCCCTGACGCGCGTCGCCTCCTCCCTGCTCTGGTGTCCTCCCTGACGCGCGTCGCCTCCTCCCCGCTCTAGCGTCCTTCCTTGCCCTGCTCCTAACCCTACGCATGCAGCTAAGGCATTCGGAGATATTCTGGACCCACATTTTCTATGTTCCAAAAAATGTATGACAACATCTTTGCTCATATTTTTTTTCCGTATTCATTGTAGATGAACATTGTTGTACAATCTTTTTTCAAGGACTCATCCTCCGATGAGGATGAAGAAATCGAACTTTGTGATCGCTTTGTATGGAGACACGATGGCAAACTAAGAAGCCGAAGTGGGTACGGTCAGTGCCTTGTCAGCTTGTGCTTCTTCAGAACAAGCAAGCCGGTCATGACAAGCTACTAGATAACTACGTTGGTGAGAATCCGGTATATGATTAGACTTTTAGAAGAATATTCCGAATGTTAATGGGTTTCTTCTTGCGCATTGCTTGTGTTATCGAAGATCACTATCTGTTCTTTCAACAAAGAAGAAATGCAGCTGGTCAACAAGGTCACAGTAGTTTGAAAAAAAAATGGTTGTGTGAATGCTTGCATATGGTTGTCGAGCTGATATATTGATGATTGGGTTGGAATGGCATAGAGTACTTGCATTGATAGTTTGATTTTTTTTTTGTAAAGTCCATCGTTGGGATATTCGGAGAAGAATAGCTCCAACTTTTTTTTTGACAGAAAGACTGTAAGGAAACCCTTACAATATAATTGGTGCAACAAATTCAAATTGTAAGTATCATGCCTTGAACCAAGGTGGGTGGAAGGGCATCAACCTCCTTTCACCACTATGCTAAGCCGTAGTCTGCATCCGAGCACCAAATGAAGAGGACATTGCAAGACTTTTTAGATGGGTGCATCGAAAGGCTTTCCAAGAATGCTTGAAAGTATCGATTGCATGCATTAGAAGTGGAAGCTTTGCGCTGCATGGACAATTCAAATGAAAGGGTTAAAATCAACTATAATTCTAAAAGGTGTGGCATCAAATGACATGTGGCTTTGGCAATCATATTTTGGATTCCTAGGATCTGACAATTATGAGAATGTTCTGCAAAGATCTCATCTATTTACAAGGCTTTCAGTTGGAGAGCCACCTCCCGTGAATTTTGAAATCAATGAGCGTCAATACAACATGGGCTACTCCCTTGCTGATGGCATATATCCGACATGGTCAACTTTTGTGCAGACTTGGAAGAGAAGAGTGAATATTCATGATCGTGAAGGTATATATGTCCCGCCACTCCCGTCTTTTGACAACGCAAATATCTTCCCAATCTCTCATGGTACAATGTCACACAATGATGTCAATTGTTTGACCTGAGGTGACATGGCACTCATGATCTTTTAGATGCAGTCACCACAAAAACAACACGCACATCCAACAAAAAGAAGCACATGAATGATCTTCAATAGATCTGTAGAAATTTAAACTGCAAAATCAATCTAGAATCAAATTCACAAAGCCTCAATATAGCTAATCAACAAATATCCAGCGGCGGCTCCGAGAGACCCTCAATTGCCGATCTGTTCATCGGTGGAAGAATAACCTAAATCAAAGCTACCCCTCCTACACTGTCAAGGTAGTACAAATAACACTAAAAGTAAATTTTACATATAGGTCCGTAGACCAGCTAGTGACGAATACAAACAATGGAGCAAGTTGAAGGCGTGCCATCGTCATCGCCCCTCCCTCTTTGGAGTCAGGCAAACATTGTTGTAATAGACAGTTGGGAAGTCTTCGTGTTAAGGCCCCATAAGACCAGCGCACTAGAACAACAACCACCGCCAATGGAGAGAGGTGTAGAACAGAAGGATCCAACCTGTAGACACACAAACGTAGACGAACGAAGCAGATCCAGTCAAGTCCACCGAAGACAAACGCCGACCAGATCCCATGAGATTCGTCGAAGATAAACCTCCACACGCCTTCCAACGACGGTTAAAACATCACTGGGACGGGGGCTAGGCGGGGAGGACCTTATTCCATCTTGAAGAAGCCGCCGACTCCTCGTCTTCTTAAGCATGGCAAAACCCTAACAAAACTCAGAAGAGCACCTAAAAACGGAGCCCTCCCACTGGCAAGGGTCGGGATCCACTGCGCCTTCATGGTCCAAGGACCATAGGAGACGAGGAGGACCGACAGTGGCGCGAGAGACAGGGAAACCCTAGATGTGAGTTCACAAGAGAGCAGGAACGAAGGGGTACTAGCATCTACTAAATTACTAAGCTCTCAAGAATTGAAGCCTTGGAAGAGCTTGGATGTTTTCTCTCTCCAAATGGACCCCGTTTAATTTGTTAGGGGGGGGGGGGTCATTCATGAAGTTCATGAATATTTTTAAGCATGTGGATATTTTTCAATTTGCTAACTTTATTTCAAAATTATAACATTTTTTGTAATCTTTAATTTTTTGAAGGAATGATGATTTTTAATTTATAATTTTTTTAAAAATTCAAGATTTAGAAAAAACCGTGAACATCTTATGATTATAGAACTTTGTCAGATAAAAAAGGTAGCCAGCTTTTATGAGCTAGCGTGTGGAGCGAGCAAAAAAAATACAAAGCAAGCGAGTGGAACGGGAAGCCAAGCTGAGAGAGAGAGAGAGAGAGAGCAGTAATTGCATTGCTTCTCGAATGGCAGCTTCTAAATACGGTTTAACACCGAGGACAAAACATGTACAAATATCATAACCACAACCACGCAGTGAACAAGTTTACTCTCCTCTCGAAGTAAATACCGTCCTTAACGATAGATGAACGAAAAAATACCACGAAACATAACTAAAACCTAAGGCAACACAGACAAAACCAAAACTAAACAACCAACTACAATAACCTGCTAGAGAAAAAAAAGATTCCATCAATGAAAAACGGCACGGTGAAACGCTCATTAGCCTCTAGTACGTTAGGGCATCTCCAACCCCGACCCTCAAATCGCCTGCATTAGTCTGGACTCAGCTGTCTGGAGTGTAAAATCCGTCCAACGCGGTCCTGTATCGGTTTGCGCCGTTGTCCGGACTATAATTTTTTCGCAAACCGAGACTGAACGTGCGGAGTTGCGGGAGCCCGCACACAAGAAACATCAGATTCTGCCCCCCCCCCCTGGCCCACCCAAAAATAAGGCGGAGCCCCTGTGGGGTGGGGGCTCGAACGGGCGGAAGCCGAATGAAGGCAGTTGGGCAATTGGCGAGTGACCGCCGATTTTACATCTCATGTAGGTGGAGATGCAAATTTGCATCTCGAGGTGTTGTATTTTACATCTCCGGGAGGCAGAAATGTTTTTTCTTTTTTGCATCTAGATCATATGTTGGAGGTGGGTTTTTAGGTCTCAGAGGTGCAAAAGTTAGTTATTTTTGCCTCTACATCATCTATTGGATGCTCTAAGTGTTCTTCCTTAGTTGTTTTGCCAAGCTTTTTTTTGTCTTGAGCTTTTTTGACTTGTGTCTTGGCCAAGCTGCATCGCCCCACTCTACGCTTGTCTGCTACTCCCTCCGTTCCGAATTACTTGTCTTGAATTTGTCTAGATATAGATGTATCTAGACTCATTTTAGTGCTAGATACCTCCGTATCTAGACAAATTCAAGACAAGTAATTTGGAAAGGAGGGAGTAGTTCGGATGAGTTGTCAAACATGGGTGCTCCTTTGTTGCAAACGCAGTCCTGATGGATGTCGAGGAGTTAAGGCCGAAAGCCATACTCTACTCTTGTCAACGTGGGTGCTCCTTTGCTGGTGTTTTATTAGGACGTACATGCGACTAGAATAGAGCAAAGAAATAGCTGCTGCCAGCCGTAAGGCCTTCCCGTCAAAAAGGAAAGAAAAAGAAAAAAAAAAAATAGCTGCTGCCATCTTCTGTACTTGGGTCAGATTTTGTAAATTGAGAACTACTGAGGATTAAGAAGAAATATTGATTGCAATTGTCCTGTGCCATGGAACATTGGGAAAAATAATTGGCATCGTCGATTCGCTCTTTTGGTCACATCACATCTACGCCATTGGCAACCATAGGGTTTGCAACTACAAATGGGGCCAAGACCGAGGCATAGATAGTGGGCCTTTAGCGTTGCCCATGCTTAGCGAGCTTCTTCTCGGTCTTTGAAGACTTCCACTTCATTATCTGGGCCGAGGCGCGCTGGAGTCGGATTGCTAAGTCGAAGAAGTTGGTCGGAACGTCATTCCCGGGCCACAATGTCATAAATATCTCTTTCATTGTCGGCTTGATCAGATTGAGCAGCTCGCCAATTTGCTTCAGTCTGTCAGGGAGAAGGTCAAGCCGGCTGGTTTCTTGGAACTGCGACCAGAAAGCCCGGAGTACTTCCTGCTCAGGATCATTGAGCTCTTGATAGTACTTGTGGGCGCTCGCAGCACTCTGGGGCAGGTCGGCGAAGATCTCTGCGTGGTGCCAAATCTGAGTTAGCGCGGCATAGCTATTGCTTCCAAATCGACATTGGAGAAGATATGGTTGACCAGCGACAATCTGCTTGGCTTGCTCTACTTCGTCTCGAGCATTGCAACGGACGAGGTTGGATTCCTTCAGACTATACTCGAGCAGTTTAATTTGGTCACCCAGCCTGGTCTTCTCGGCCTTCAGCTGGTCACACTCAGTCTGGCTCTTCCTGAGCTCCTGCTGAAGTAGGTTGGATGCATCCCGGGCGGCCTGGCATGCCTCTTGTTCTTGCACAAGTTTGGCAGCAGTCTTTTGGGCCTCTTTTTGGATGTCGTGGAGCTGTTGGTTGCTAGAACTGAGCTGGTTCCTCAACTCGGCCATACGCCTTTCAACTACTGCATTCAAGTTTGGAGGTGGTCAGCACAATTTTTGCAAATATGCAAGTTATATCAAGTTATATATGGAAGGAGTTGCCGTAGGAATAGTCGAGCTTACCCATGGAATCACTAAGACTTTTGGAGAGATTTTCATTCTTATGCTCGGCTTCGGCGAGTAGTGTCTTGAGCCGGGCTATCTCATTCTCCAAACGCTTGTTGTCCCGAGCTGCAGCCTGTATAAAAAAATTCCAAGTTACAGGAAGGTTAACATGGATAAGGGCTCCTGCTAAGAGAATTTGATCCCCAGGCCGACCTTTGCAGCCCAACACGAGTCTTGAGGGCTACTGGATCTGCGTTAATTCAAAGGTAGCACGTGTTACTCTAAGAAGATTCAATCCTAAGGTCGGTTTGCTAAAGCAACCTAAGTCTTGAGGGTTACTGCGCATCGGTTTAATCTAAGTTTGAGTTTTACGAGGAGAGTATCGACCCTCAAACCAGCCCTCCAGCCCAATCTGAGTCTTGGGGGCTATTGGATCACTGATTTTGATTAAGAAAAGCTATTCCCGAGGAGATTTTGATCCCCAAGGTGGACATTCTGCCCCGCCTGTGTCTCGGGGGCTAATGCACAATCGTTTTATCTTGATCAAAATTAAGACGAACTACAACCCAGTTTGTGTTAAACCGGACTCCAGCTCGGGGGCTAGCGTGCACGAAAGTGCTAAGTTGAGATACATGACTCATGGTGCAGACCGGATTTAGTTTTGGGCCGCACCTTAAGAGCTACTGGCTATACATCTATGTAGAAATAAGATGCATAAGTAAAATTACCTCCATCCCGGGACCAAAGGCGCCCGTCATCCGTATAACACCGAGCTGCATCTCGTGGGCCTTGTCATTCAGGTACTTCATCGCATCTCGCTGGGCCTCATTCAGGTAATGGTTGACCCCCGATTTCTGGACTTCCCAACGGCCCAATACGGGCGCGACTTCTGAACCATTGATTGACATCTCGCCAAGAGGCTGCTGGGTCAGGACCACATTGCCCGATGTGTTGGGGCCAGACAATTGCAAGGGCATGTCATCTCCAATGACTGTATCGACTAGTGGCCCATGGCGTAAGGTCGGGACAACGACTGGCGGCGGCGGCGGTGCTTGGAGCTCTTGAGTTGATGGAGCCGGGGAGTTAACCACCTCGACATTTTCTTTAGGCCCGATCTCCTGGTTGTCAAATCCACGAGCCCCGGGCTGGCCTTGTCCGTCTGCATTAGCTGCAGGCGGGCTTCTTGATGTGGCATCTCCAGATGGCGCCACTTTCGACATCGACTTGATCTTTGAGAGTATAGCGTTGTGGACTTGCGCTGTGTTTCTAAGGTAGGACATGTGCAAGGCGGTATATATAGCCATCAACCAGGGGCTATCGAAGGATGATATTAATTACATCCAATAAATTTGAAAAAGGAAAGACACTAATGCATACCATAAACACCATTTTATTTATAGTGACAGTGCAACGCATACTATAAACCATGACATGTGCAATTTATTATAAGATTTCGCAGGGGTACAAGTATAGTATACGTTGAATGCCACATTTAATATTACCCTTTTTTGGCTTTCCACTATCTGGCTCATAATCACCTAGCATATGCAAAGGTTTCTACCCGTTGCGGAGAGGCTGACCTGCAGCTCATTTTTCGTCATGAGAAAATGACGAGCAAAGACGAAAAATGCCATGAAACAAAAAAATAATCTCGAGAACCTTCGGTGCTTTCAGTGTGACATGCTTAATTTGCCACAGGCTTTTCTTTTTGCATTTTTGGCGCAGCTTACATGAAGAAAAACTGTGGACGAATCGTGACCGGTTAATATATGTTGTTTAGAAACTGTTTTGAAATTTGAAATTTAGAAATTAGAAACCCTAGTTCTTGGGCTGTTTGCTCGGGTAAGATGGGACCCAACAAGCAAAACGGGCTGAATGTGTGTGTGTAAGCCCAACGTGAGATGGTTGGGCCTTCCTTATCCACCGTCCCGGTCCCACCCACCTCTCTCCCTCCGTCCTCGTCCACACTCTCTCCTCCATGTCGCCCGTCGCGGCGCACCGAGCCTCTCCGGCCATGTGGTCCCCGCAGCCTCCGCCGCCCCGCCTCCAGCTCCGGCGACCGGCGGGGACGCCCCTTCACTCCTCGCGCCGCCTCAGCCGCATCGCCGCATCGCAGGAGGACCCGCTGACCGCGCTGACCCGCGTGCTGTGGGGCCGCGCGCTGCCGCCGTCGCAGCTCGTGCTCGCCGTGCGCCACGGCTGGACCTCGGCGTGGCGGCTCCTCATGCGCCAGCTCGCGCCCTCCGACCCGGCCACGGGCGCCTTCACCCGCACCCCGTCCCGCTTCCCGGCCGTCGCGCAGCCGGCGCCCGGCCCCGGCGCGCGCCTCCACCTCTACGTCGGCCTCCCCTGCCCCTGGGCCCACCGCGCGCTCCTCGTCCGGGCCCTCCTCGGCCTGGGGCCCCGGCTCCCCGTCTCCGTCGCCGTCCCGGGCGACGACGGCGCGTGGTCCTTCACGCCGGAGAGCCCCGACGCGCTCTACGGCTCCCGCAGGCTCCGGGACGTGTACGCCGCCCGGCGCGGCGGGTTCGAGGGGAGGGCCTCCGTGCCCATGCTCTGGGACGCCGACCGCCGCGAGGTGGTCTGCAACGAGAGCATCGAGATCGCCAAGTTCCTCTGCACGCTCGCCGACGACGGCGCCCTCGACCTCTGGCCGCCGGAGCACCGCCAGGAGATCGACCGCTGGTACGGCGTCATCTACCCGAGCGTCAACAACGGCGTGTACCGGTGCGGGTTCGCGCAGAGCCAGGCGGCCTACGACGCGGCGGCGGGCGAGCTGTTCGACGCGCTGGACATGCTCGAGGGCCACCTCTCCGGGTCCCGGTACCTGTGCGCCGGCGCCGGCGTGACGCTGGCCGACGTGTGCCTCTTCACCACGCTCATACGGTTCGACCTGGTGTACAACCCGCTGTTCCGGTGCAGCCGGAGGAAGCTGGTGGAGTACCCCAGCCTCCACGCCTACATGCGGGAGATCTACCAGTTGCCCGGCGCCGCCGAGACCTGCGACATGGCCGCCATCGCCGGCGGGTACTTCGGGACGCTCTTCCCGCTCAACCCCGGCGGGATCCTGCCTGTTGTGCCGGCGAGCTGCAGCCGGGAAGCCCTCATGAAACCTCATGGCAGAGAGGCATTGCCTTCTGCTGCTGCTGATGGTCGGCAGCTAGGAGCAACTGCTAGTGTTGTTGGCTAGGATTACAGAGTGTTAACTGAATTTGTAGCGCATCAAATTACTTACTGAATAATACCTTGGTACATATAGAGGATGAAACAAAATGGCAGAATATTACTGTGACCGAGAGTTTCATGCCATATAAATGCTTTATTAGCGATATATTTTGTTGGTCGAAAGACCGATACATTGACAACAATGTAAGGAAGATTCAAGAACCTTCTACTAGTAAGTATTGTGTATAGCATACTGGTCTACATAAATTTGCAACCATTCATGATGCTAGTAAGCAGTCAGACTCCTTCAGTTCATATAATGGCAGCTCATCAGAGATGCTCCAGATTTTATCACAAGATTGATGCCCAAGGTAGCACAATCCATGCTCGATGATGGTTTCGAAAGGCTTCCAACTGTGTGGCGACAAAAGGAAGTTTTAGAACCAATGATTCCCACTGTGGGCAGTGTATGCAATAAGAGTTCACATACTCATGCATATGGAAACTGGAAAAGACCGAAAGACTGCTGTGTAGAGGTAAATATTACCATTGTCATGATCTGGTACCACTCTCTTCAGTTTCCATGTACAGTTTGTGCTCTCTAATGTACTCGATTACCTCATCGCAAGTAAGATACTTTACTGAGAGATGTTTTCTTATACATTCTCTGCAATTTTCAAAAAAGATAAATAATGGAATCAAACATCCTAGCATCAAATAAAAGGAAATTTGAAGCTGGTAACAGCATCTCATTATACAGAAACCAACGTAAATAAAATGTTACCTTACTCTGGATGAACTGATCTGATTTGGCACAATCTCATCAACCGAAATGATGTTATCCTGAAAAAACATTCATAGGTTAACACATATGCGAGTAAGTCATCATAGTCCGTTGAAGCAGTAAGCTCAGGCTAGAAGTTTCACCCTGCATCCTTGCAGCGTCTCGCTGTTGGATATTAGCTTCTGAACATCTTTCCCTTCCCTACGTATACAAACAACACCGAAGTCTTTACATATGGACCTAACCTGGAAACAGAAGGATGTGCATCAAAGTTACTTCTCCGATGGCAAATCAAACAGAAACTAAATAGGGCACCATGATTTTCCAAATAAGGGGCTCATAAGTTTTGTATGCCGAATTATTGATACCAAAAAACGTTCAAGCTTTTTACCTGATCTGGAATCCAAACCCCTGGTGTGCTGAATGATTCAAGCAGGTCAGAACCACATAAAAGCATTACCTTGAGATTACCTGAAAGAAAATGCACGTTGTAAACAACTGATTTGTATACAGGGTAAACGCACTGATACATATGAATCATCCAACATTGTGAGAGAAGGCGTTAAAAAAAATCCTTGCCATATACCTTGATCAGCTAAACCGTCCTTGCACAGAGAGTTCTTAACTCTCGAGAGAACGGTCAAGGTGCGCTGATAACCTTTCTGCATTGCCTGTATCAAGACACAAGAATGTGTGCATCAAATACCCACATCATCCAAACTGAAAATACCTTATGTTACAACGCCAAAACCCAATGGCACACATCAACTAACATGAAGAAAAAAAATCAGGTTACCTCCCAGGGATCAACCATCACGAAAGACGAGCTTCCACATGCCAATTCGCAGAGGCGAACCCGGTGAGCAGCCGGCAAGAGGTCCTGGCCAGCCCCAAATTGCGAATTCAGTCACTAGAACGGCGTCAACACAAACCGATACACAATTCCAGTTACGCATAGTACCTTCTTCTTGTACGCATCGTTCACCGGGGACATGTACCCACCCAAAACACAGTACCCTCGCTGCTGCAACTCGTCCTTCGCCAGCTCTGTATGAATTTAACACATGACAAGATGGGGAAAGAGGTCATCTTTGCACTTTGCTGATCCTATTCCGAAGCTGTTCTTCAGACTTACCAAGCACACTGATTAACAAGTGTTGGTTAAGGCTTACCGAACATGCGCAGGTGCATGTAGGTGGGGGGATTGAAGCTCCCGGTGGCCACCAGCACGACGCCACCTCGATTCCCCACATCCCTGCCATCACCAAAAAAATCAAGAAACGAACGGTGGATCAGTCCAGCTATATGCATCGAGCAATCCAAGAAAATCCGAGAGCAGATTCTCTTCTTTCTGCTTACCGATTTGGATCCATGGAGAGCTTCTCCGTGGGGAAGGGGAGAGGAGCTTCCGCCTCCTCCATGGCCGCCCTCTGCAAATCCTCAGCCGAGCCGAGCTGATCTCTCGCTGCGGTTCTCTCTTCCTGCGGTGCGCCGTCGGCGGGAGGCCGGCAATCCGGCCGGCGTGCGCTGGAGCAAGATTCCCAAGTAGGAGGCTTTTTTTTAGAATGCTGGACTCTGTGTGCCCGTGTGGGTGGGCATCGCGATATGGGCCTTGTTGGGCCGCTGTGGTCATGCCCAGGGGGCCCGCTAGAATAATAACAAACAGGTCCACGGAGAGATGCAGCCTATCAAACGGGCCGGGCCCATGTGGCCTTGGGCAGCCCCGCGCGGCTCTATAAAGCCGCCTCCTCGAGCCGCTAGGTTTTGGTGCTCTCTTCTTCCTCCTCTCCTCTTCCCCCGGCGGCGGCGCAGGCGGCGCGGAGGCGACAGGCGAAGGCGAAATGGTGAGCGGATCGCCGCGGCTCCGGCGGAGGCCTCCTCCCTCCGCGGCGCTCCTTCTCGTCTAGATAGATGGATCTCGAGTTCTGACTGTTCCTTTGCTGTTGTTCTTGCGCAGACGAAGGGAACGGGCAGCTTCGGCAAGCGCCGGAACAAGACCCACACGCTGTGCATCCGCTGCGGCCGCCGCAGCTTCCACCTGCAGAAGAGCACCTGCTCCTCGTGCGGCTACCCGGCCGCCCGCATCCGCAAGTGTAAGTCCCGCCGCCAGATCCCCTTCCCCCTATCCTAGGATGCGATTCCGGTCCGTCGACCTAGCTGGTTTAGGTAGATGTGGTGCTTGGTTCTCGTATGTGCTGCCTGCGCGAGGCCGTGAATTCTTAGGTTTTCGGTGCTGTTTGGGTAGCCCCGTCGCTGTTGCCTAGAGTCGAATGCATGCTAGCTCTGTGGCTCGACGTGGTGCGCCTGTGGCTTGATGTGCTGTAGTTTTTATCTGGTTCTAATTTGTGATGAGTAGTTCTTGTTTGATACGATGTGTTAGCCTTTGATCATAAGCATGATAGTTTGAAGATGCTGGGAATGACTGTAGAAAGTAATTCCTGCAAGACCAACTCTAGTTATGAATTGTCATATAAGTATCTTACCTAGCTCTGTTACACCCTGATAGAGGTTCAGCAACTAGAGCTATTAATAAGGTGGATGGCTTGGCTGTTTGTTCACATGTATCGTCTATCTTAAAATTTAAGATGTTTATCCTGTTCTAAGCAGTACACATTTGTAGCCAGCCTTTAGTGATGAAGTTTTAGTTAGTGCAGGGCAGTTAAGATTGATTGTCATATTGCTCTCACTGTCTTCTTATAAGTTAAAGCACATCTCTCATTTAGTAAGTGTTATGTTTCTTCTGCATCTGATAAGATTCTGTCTTGAAAAACAGACAACTGGAGTGTGAAGGCCATCAGGAGGAAGACCACCGGCACCGGGAGGATGAGGTACATGCGCCATGTGCCCAGGAGGTTCAAGAGCAACTTCAGAGAGGGTATACTTCTCTTCTCTCTTTAGTCTTGTTAATAAAATGTGCCAGCATAGCCACCCATTGTGAGCTCTGTTTTGCTAAACTGCAATCCTGTGAATGTGTTCTGCAGGAACTGAGGCCGCACCAAGGAGCAAGGGAGCCTCTTCCAGCGGCAACTAGGCGTGACAGTCTTCATTTGTTGCCCTAAGCAAAGCCCTGATCATCAAACTTAGCTTTTTTGTTGCTTTCAACTGGAACTCTATGTTTCTATGTCGAGAGGCAGACGATATGATGCCTGGTTATGTTATTTGCACAATTGTCGTGGACGTTAATCCTTCAGTTTTGAATGTTGAATTGTGTCGATGTCCTGTGTTAGATGGTGCATCTATTGTTCAATGTGCTATTTGTGACGAGTCTGTTTTTTGTTGTTTCAATATGAGATCTTTGGTCAAGTTTTTATGCATGTAATAGACCATGACATGGTCACTCACATAGTGTTTGTCTGTTCATATTTACGCTGTGCAGGTCCAGCAAGAACATAAAAATGCAACTTCCAATGTGAATAGCTCAATGGTTAATTTCTCTTTTAGCATTTTGAGTTCCAACATTGTCTTGTATACAGAACAGAGAGATTGTATGGAAGGTCATTTTGAGTTTCCCAATTTTGTTTTCTAACTCAAAAATCGTACTCCCTCCGTAGTAAAATTCTTGTCTTAACTATTGCAAAAATTATTTTGCTATGCTTCTTTGAACCCGCTATTGTGTGATTTAGCCGTAGCTCAGAGAGATAGATCAAGACGCTTGATAAGTTTTTTCAATAAGTACATACCTTGACAAGATTTTGATGTAGTCCAAAATGTAACTTTCAAAGAAAGAGTTCTTGCTTGTGTTACAAGGTGTGAAATTGAGTAAGACTCAAAGCCCGACCACGGCAGAAGATAGAAAGAGAATGAAAATCATTCTCTATGTCTCAGCCATAGGTTCTATAACGTATGTCATGCTGTGTACCAGATATATTGTATACCCTACACTGATTTTGACAAGGGAAGTACAATAGTGATCTAGAAGTAGATCACTAGACATCGGTCAAAATTATCCTTAGTGGAATAAGGATATGTTTCTCGATTATAGAGGTGACAAAAAGGTTCGTCGTAAAGAGTTACATCGATACAAGTTTTGACACCAATCAGGATGACTCTTAAGTCTCGATCCAGATACATATTGAAAAGTGGAAGCAATTAGCTAGAGTAGCTCTTTGCAGAGCATTGTTGACATAAAAATTCGCAAAATACTTACGGATTTAAATATGACAACCCGTTGACTAAAATTATCTCACAAGCAAAACATGATCACAC
Source organism: Triticum monococcum (assembly GCA_034509565.1). Taxonomy (NCBI): domain Eukaryota; kingdom Viridiplantae; phylum Streptophyta; class Magnoliopsida; order Poales; family Poaceae; genus Triticum; species Triticum monococcum. The sequence continues at coordinate 619,504,380 of CM067846.1, forward strand.
ATTAGTACTCTTTGGGTGTTAATCACATAGTGATGTGAACTAGATTACTGACTCTAGTAAACCCTTGTGTGTTGATCACATATCGATGTGAACTATGGGTGTTAATCACATGGTGATGTGAACTAATGCTGTTAAATGACATGGCGATGTGAACTAGATTATTGACTCTAGTGCAAGTGGGAGACTGAAGGAAATATGTCCTAGAGGCAATAATAAAGTTATTATTTATTTCCTTATATCATGATAAATGTTTATTATTCATGCTAGAATTGTATTAACCGAAAACATAATACATGTGTGAATACATAGACAAACAGAGTGTCACTAGTATGCCTCTACTTGACTAGCTCGTTGATTAAAGATGGTTAAGTTTCCTAGCCATAGACATGAGTTGTCATTTGATGACATGACCCATTCCGTTAGCTTAGCACCCGATCGTTTAGTATGTCGCTATTGCTTTCTTCATGACTTATACATGTTTCTATGACTATGAGATTATGCAACCCCCGTTTGCCGGAGGAACACTTTGTGTGCTATCAAACGTCACAACGTAACTGGGTGATTATAAAGGAGCTCTACAGATGTCTCCAAAGGTACATGTTGGGTTGGCGTATTTCCAGATTAGGATTTGTCACTCCGATTGTTGGAGAGGTATCTCTGGGCCTTCTCGGTAATGCACATCACATAAGCCTTGCAAACATTGCAACTAATGAGTTAGTTGCGGGATGTTGTATTACGGAACGAGTAAAGAGACTTGCCGGTAACGAGATTGAACTAGGTATTGGATACCGACGATCGAATCTCGGGCAAGTAACGTACCGATGACAAAGGGAACAACGTATGTTGTTATGCGGTCTGACCGATAAAGATCTTCGTAGAATATGTAGGAGACAATATGAGCATCCAGGTTCCGCTATTGGTTATTGATCGGAGACATGTCTCGGTCATGTCTACATTGTTCTCGAACCGTAGGGTCCGTACGCTTAACGTTACGATGACAGTTATATTATGAGTTTATGAGTTTTGATGTACCAAAGGAGTTCGGAGTCCCGGATGAGATCGGGGACATGACGAGGAGTCTCGAAATGGTCGATACGTAAAGATCGATATATTGGACGACTATATTCGGACACCGGAAAGGTTCTGAATGGTTCGGATATTTTTCGGAGTACCTGGGAGTTACGGAAATACGGGGGAAAAGTATTGGACCTTATTGGGCCATACGGGAAAGAGAGAGGGGCTGCCTAGGGCAGGCCGCGCGCCCCCCCAAGGCCTAGTCCGAATTGGACTAGGGGGAGGGGCTGCGCCCCCTTCTTCCTTCCCTTCTCCTTTCCCCTTCCTTGTCTCCTACTCCTACTACATGGAAGGAATCCTAGTTGGACTCCCTAGGGCGCGCCATAGAGAGGGTCGGCCCTCCCCCCCTCCACTCCTTTATATACAGGGGCAGGGGGCACCCTATAGACACACAAGTTGATCTTCGTGATCGTTCCTTAGCCGTGTGCGGTGCCCCCCTTCACCATATTCCACCTCGGTCATATTGTAGCGGTGCTTAGGCGAAGCCCTGCGACGGTTGAACATCAAGATCGTCACCACGCCGTCGTGCTGACGAAACTCCTCCCCGAAGCTTTGCTGGATCGGAGCCTAGGGAGCGTCATCGAGCTGAACGTGTGCCAAGAACACGGAGGTGCCGGAGTAACGGTGCTTGGATCGGTTGGACCGGGAAGACGTACGACTACTTCCTCTACGTTGCGTCAACGCTTCCGCTTCGGTCTACGAGGGTACGTACACAACACTCTCCTCTCTCGTTGCTATGCATCACCATGATCTTGCGTGTGCGTAGGAAATTTCGGATGTACTTTGTTGCTATGTTGGAGTGCAGTGTCTTAACTAAGATGAAAAATTTGTGACGGAGGGAGTACAATGTTAGATTTTTAGCATTCTTTGTTTGAAGAGCTAAACTGTTCTTTTTAACTTGGCTCACACTTTATTTTGGTGCATGATCCAAAATATTGGAAAATAAACTATTTATGACATACACATTTGTATTACATCTCGGAAAATATCAAACCCAAATATGAATCATGCCTTGAAAAAAGTCAACAGACTCAACAGTCAAAATAGGTCGCTATACCGCCTCGCTTGGGTTGTACTACCTCCATTCCAAAATTTCTACTCCTATAAAAATGTGAGTTGGTAACGATGTCTGCCTATCTTCACGTCATCTGACCGTTCAAATCTTCTGTAAAAATGTGAGTTGGTGATGATGGTGTGACTGCCTTCACGTCATCTGCATATTTGTAACGTAAGGCTAAGATGGATTGTCCTCAAGCCACTCACACTTTTGCAAAGACACTAGCAAGATGCCCGTGCATTGCACGGAACACCAAGATGCATTTTTTTACAAAACACCTGTTGTGATTGATCTATGCGGGAGTAATTTCATGTGTAAAAACTAATGATATCACCTGTTGTAATTGGTCCATGAGGGAGTAATCTCATGTGTTCAAACTAATGATATCTCGAGAAAAATGAAAGATAAGGTGAGGAGTGGGGCGCGGTGATGATTAGTGGTCGGATTGAGTGGAGGCATGAGAATGGACGATGCCGGCAGCGGTCACCATGTCAGATTGTTTCAGAGGCTTCCTTTTTTAATTGCTCAACAATTAGGTTGTGGGAAATAAGAATAAACGAAAAAAGTCTTTATCTACAAGTGTGAAGAAAGATATAGGTATCTTTTTATAAAATTGTCATAGTTTGCTTTCTATCCAATAGCAGGAACGCCATGAGTATGCTTGGGCGTTTCAAGCGCATAGGTTTTTGACCGGAGGAGAGCTACTCGTTTCTGGAGGTGCCGATGCCAAACTACCAATACATGACGAGCAATGTATGTGCGCTAGATTTTTTTTTTTCAGTTTTCTTCATGTTCGATTAGCTGCGTATTTCACGGTATAATCCCGTCCTTGTCTCTGATTCTGATTTTGATTATTCTTGTGGATTTCAGATAGAAGGGCACTTCGCAGCAGGGTCATGACGAGAAAGGTGGATAATATGTCTATTTTTATGTAGTTTTTTTTTAGAGAACTGACACTAATTTCTCTCAAAATATGTCAATTTGCAGAGAATGTAGTAATGGAACGGTCTACACTGAAGGCTGGTCTAGAAGTGGCAGTATATTTGTAAGCGTTGTGCCAATTTTCAATGATCTGACTAAACTGATCGTTTCTGAAATTTAGCCAAAAATTATGTCATTTTGCCACTACTGTTTTTGTACAGAATTCTTGTCTATTTGGGTGGTGCCAAACAGTGCCAAATTGCATAGTTGTATGTTATCTAGGACCTCTATTGCATATGACCTAGAGTTGTCTCTGAATATGTTGGCATCACATGGCAATGAAAATTACAACATTATTTATTCCTGGTGTAATCTTAATCCAACAATACACCATTTGATTCCCTACTTGTTAGGTGGTACATAAATAGTCAAACCAGGGTTCATGGCATCAACTATTTTTTTGTTGTATGAATCACAATGGTGCAGAGGCCGGGGATTAGCCTACTTTTCAGAAAAAATGTTCCTTTTTTCGACTATGAGGTAGTATTAGCATAGTTGTACCGGAAATTATTTTGTATTGCTGCAAGGCATTTTGAGTAACATGTAATGTTTCTACTTTCTACACAAGTGAAAATAAAACTTCTTCTAAAAAGCTAGAACATAAGTCGGTCAAATATTGAGTTCCACACTTATGTTGGGAGTATCGAGGTAGAACTAAATGAGTGATGTTTCTTTTGCTAGGGTAGGAAGTAGGAAGCAGGTAGCTTGGATCACAGCACAAAAATTTGTAAAAATTTGTTGCACCTTAGTATTACAATGTACAGGGTTGTACAACTTTGATACTTGCTTTAGTGTTCGTGATATTTTCCTCCGGATGACGATGGGAGTGTGCCCCCCCATAGAGCTCAGAGAGGTCTCTCTGTTGCCGATGCTGTTGTAGGGCCTTCATTTCATGCGTTTTCCCGATCTCAAGCAGGGCCAGGCCCAGGAGAGGGCCAGACCATACTCTACATCATTGAGTACATGGATACTGACCAAGAAGTTCATCCACGACCACCCCCAGATCTATGAGAAGATCCCCAGCCACACCGTCTTCATAACCACTTGTGCTTCATCTCTCGAGAATAGTGCTACCTCTAGACTTTTTGGGGGGTTTCGTGGCAACGCACGGGCACCTAACTAGTATAATTATATTTGAGAACAAGGGAGTACGTATCTAATTTCCAACAATCATCGATTTTACGCGGGGTGTGTCCATGCATATTATGCATAGCTCAATCATAGTTTCTTTCACCCATCTCGAGGAATCAAATGTACCCACAAAAAACTTACTTTTCTTTACGAAGAATTCTGAACGTTGCAGTCTTCCAAACTTGTTTGACATCTCAATTAGGTGACATCCCAATGACTTTTTAAACGCTTCCCAATTTATTAGTATAGTAATATAGAAGTGAAAAAAATGATTATGGGTTTACCCTGGCAAGTTCAATAAGCTCTTCCGTGGCATTGTGAAAAAAATCATCTATCAAATCATAGGGCACTTCGACAATCAAATCTCCAGACTTGTCAGCTTACCATGTTTCTTGACCGGCCCTGGAGGCCAGAGCTTTGGCATTATAACCAATTAGGAGCAACAACCAAATCAACATCACTCAGACTCGCATCTCACTGAGTTTGAAGTACGAATCTCAAGGAACAAGAGCAACACATGGATATGAAGAAGACCAAAGGCTGAAACCCCCACCAGCCTGTCGCTTCAATTGGTTGGCCCAAACGCCAAGAAGGACCATGACAACATCCAAACAGAGAAGACGAAAAGAGGCACACCGAACCAGAGTCGGTCAGGTGAAGGCCAACCACAAAAAAACACCTCCGCAGAACCTCCTTCGGACATGGGGAAGCTGCAAAAAATCATGCTCGACACCCCACACGAAACGGCCACCATATGTCAATGTCTCTCCCTAGATCTCTTTTTGCCTTTGTGCAGCCGCACAATGACACAACCCTAGCGAAAGCCCAACCAAACAACCCATGTCAAAGCAGTGCTTCTCACCGCCGGACCAACATGACACACCAGGAAAAACACCAGAGCACTCAGCTCCCTAGAAAATAGGGTGCTTAGGGCATCTTCAAGGCGGACCCGTAAATCTCCCGCAACCGTCCGGATCGCGATGTCTAGACCGTGAGAGCCATCCAACGCCGACCTGTATCGGTCCGCGAGGCGGCTTTTATGCAATTTCTCCCGCAAATTGGAGACAAAGTGTGGGAGGTTTGCGGGAGTCCGGACACCTGAAATGTAGGGCTCTGACACCCCAGCCCACCCAATCCTCCCTCACGGTCCCATTTCCTTCCACTCCGCCCCTTCTCCTCCTTACTTTGCATCCGCACCCTCCACCTCCGCCCCGCTGTTGTTCGTCTCTGGCCGCCACAGAGGCATTGTCGGACCTCCAGCACCGATGCGCCCGCTCGCCGTTCCAAAGGAGCTTTCAGCCCCGGAGCCGTTTGTACCCAGGTACACTCCACCCCCTGTCGACGAACTCCATGGCGGATACCACGACCTCCATGGTGTCATTGAGCTTATTTTCAAATAATATGTCATTTTTATAGTATGAATGAAACCACACAACGTGAGGTCGCTGTCGTATCGCTGGCACACTATCAAGGTCGACGTCATCAAGTACTGCAACTTGGTCAGTCAGCTCGAGTCAAGGTGGCAATTGCACGCGGGCATGGAGAAGATGGTAGGTTTTACTTCCTCTTTCTAAACCCGTTGATTGATTCATTCACTCAATGTTGGTCTACACATTATATGTAGCCCGCACGCACCGCCATGTTGTACCACAGGTCAGCGGGACGGTCATTTACATGCACACACTTTTGGATGAAGATGAAGGGGAAGTATGTGTGGGAGGACATGATCCGTTCCTGAAAAACTTGTTGGACATCCGGGATCTAGTCGAATTTGAGACCTTGTTGTGCTAGAGTTAATTTGCATGCTATGTGTGGATGATTTGTGCTATTTTCTATCCGAACTTTGATGAATATCGGCCAGTTTGAATGAATATCGTCTGTTAGTTAAAATGCGGTTTAAAATATATGCGGCTAGCGTTGGATGGTTGCCTCTCGCATCTGTGTCCGCGAACCGGCCCTCCTATCCGCGGACGGATGCGGGAGGTTTTTTGCTGATTGCCATTAGATATGCCCTTAGAGGCTGAGGGGATTCGTACAATTATTGGACTTTTTGTTTCTCCAATTGGTCAACTATGAATCTTGAATTTTACGGCATGAGTAGTTTATAAATGATTTTTTATCATGTATACATTGATTATATTTCATCCCAGTTCTGCCAGACGTCGGCGGACGGCGGGTACATAATCAACTCGCAATCGTCCCTGCTCCACTTGTTGTAGGTCACTGTCATCTTTGTACGTGACTTGCACCACCGCCGTTTAAATCTCATGTATGCCGCCGCATAGACTGACGTCACATAAAAGTTGTGTATTGACATGAACCTCATCAACGGTTGATGGTATCAATGCAGCTCTAACAGCTGCGGTTGCTCTAGCCTCATGGCATCTTAAAAGTGAGGGTGACACTAATTGATGCAACGCCACTCTACTAAATTAGTAGACACTGATGCTAAAAAAACTCTCTCTGTACTGAAATGTAGGTCTGATACGTTTCCAATGTATTTATAATTTTTATTGTTCCATGCTATTATAGTATCAATCTTGGATGTCTATGATGCAAATCTTGGATATATACAAGTGTCAAAGTTTGATAGCAGTTGACCAAAAGATTATAGCACCGGACGTGATCATGCTAATTGTTCATACACAGGAGTACAAATGATCACATAGAATATTTGAATTCACAGTGCCATCTTGATAGGGAAGATCGTGCTAATCAGTATCATCTCGACCGGGATCGATGCCCCCAAGTATGTCTTCCATGTTGATATCATCTTGACCGATATCATCATATTCGGGTGGAGTACAATTCAGGTCAAATTCCATCTTGATTGTGATTTGTCTTCCTCTTGTAGGGTGTCGTGCCATGCCTGGGATGGTACTGCTGCTGGGGTCGAGCTGCTGCTGCCTTGGCTCGAGCTGCTGCCTAGAGATGGAGGGTGGAGGAGGAGCGTGGAGATTGAGGGCATTGGAGACCGGAACTGGAGGGCGAGACAACCTGCTCCAAACTCTGGGTCGAGCTGCTGCCTACTGCGGGCTTGAGGGGGAAGGCGGAGTAGGTGGGGGAAGGAGGGGCGGAGGTGGATGGCAGACCTGGGGGGAGAGGTGGAGGCCGGACCTAGGGGCGTAGGTGGAAGAAGACCAGATCTGGCGAGGAATTCAAAATTAGCGAGGGTAACCTGGTCATTTGGCAGGTTTTCACTTAGTCGGAACAAGAATCCGAGTGACCTATATTTAGGAACGGAGGGGGTATATATTATTTATTTAGACTAAACTTTTATATTTCATTTCAGTTGGAAATTATCCTTCAACATCTTTTTGTTATAATTGTCAAGTACGTAATGAAACAACTAAATATTAAGATGAAATGTTGTTACTATACAATTTTAACATCGGCTGTGAAATTTACAATTTCACTAAATTTTAAGTATATTATATACTTGTGACATAGTTGTTCCATTTTGGGGCATGAAATCTTATTATTTTTGTGACCTAACCAAATACTTATGGATAAGAGAAAAATGAAAAAAGAAAGCATAAATACTCATAGAATATTAGGTTGCTTTGATAAAATTGCAAATATATGTGGGCATTCATGTCTATTATAGTTTCCCTAAATATCAAAACAGAGAACTAAGAAGTTGATTGTGGTGCTAGAATGCATGCTTGTCTATTCTGTGTGTGCAAGCTTAAGAAGAACATAAATATCTATTCGCTAAATAAATATAGAATATGAAAAATATCCATGGGTGGTTTTTCTTTCAATTGTTGCCCTTCTTGTTTACTTGGTCTTCCATGGCTAAATATATTTTCTAAGTTCAGTCAGTTGGCATTTAAGTCATCGACTTGGACTAGTGCTCGAATATCCTGAATTTATTCGAGGCTTTTCAGCCATATTGTTTGGTTGTATGGTCGCCACAACTACAAGCTGTCTAAAGATCGACCGGCTCAATTTTTCGAATGTGCTCATAGGGATAGGATGTGCTGCCAAGAACATAAGAATAAGTGAACATACATGTATGCGAGCATCTATTTGTACGGTACTTCTGAAAAAGCTTGAACTACTGTCCTTTCAAACATCATGAACGAGATTGAAAACATAAATCTTTATCAAACCATATGAAAATAATTTACTACATGGACATGATATTTGTATATCATGTCACAAAATTGTTGGGGAACGTAGTAATTTCAAAAAAAAATCCTACGCACACGCAAGATCATGGTGATGCATAGCAACGAGAGGGGAGAGTATTGTCCACGTATCCTCATAGACCGAAAGCGGAAGCGTTAGCACAACACAGTTGATGTAGTCGTACGTCTTCACGATCCGACCGATCAAGTACCGAACACACGGCACATCCGAGTTCAGCACACGTTCAGCCCGATGATGTCCCTCGAACTCCGATCCAGCCAAGTGTTGAGGGAGAGTTTCGTCAGCATGATGGCGTGGTGACGATGATGATATTCTACCGACGCAGGGCTTCGCCTAAGCACCGCTGCAGTATTATCGAGGTGGACTATGGTGGAGGGGGGCACCGCACACGGCTAAAAGATCAAACGATCAATTGTTGTCTCTAGGGTGCCCCCTGCCCCCGTATATAAAGGAGCAAGGGGGGAGGTGCGGCCGGCCAGGAGGAGTCCTACTCCCACCGGGAGTAGGACTCCCTCCCTTTTCCTTGTTGGATTAGGAGAAGATGGGAAAGAGGTGGAGGAGAAGAAGGAAAGGGGGGGGGCGCCCCCCTCTCCTTGTCCTATTCGGACTAGGGGGGAGGGGCGCGCGACCCTTGCCCTGGCCGCCTCTCCTCTTCCCCACTAAGGCCCACTATGGCCCATTATCCCCCCGGGGGATTCCGGTAACCCCTCGGTACTCCGGTAAAATCCCGATTTCACCCGGAACACTTCCGATATCTAAACATAGGCTTCCAATATATCAATCTTCATGTCTCGATCATTTCGAGACTCATCGTCATGTCCGTGATCACATCCGGGACTCCGAACAACCTTCGGTACATCAAAACATATAGACTCATAATATAAATGTCATCGAAACGTTAAGCGTGCGGACCCTACGGGTTCGAGAACTATGTAGACATGACCAAGACATGTCTCCGGTCAATAACCAATAGCGGAACCTGGATGCTCATATTGGCTCCCACATATTCTACGAAGATCTTTATCGGTCAAACCGCATAACAACATACGTTGTTCCCTTTGTCATTGGTATGTTATTTGCCCGAGATTCGATCGTCAGTATCTCAATACCTAGTTCAATCTCGTTACTCGCAAGTCTCTTTACTTGTTCTGTAATACATCATCCCGCAACTAACTCATTAGTTGCAATGCTTGCAAGGCTTAAGTGATGTGCATTACCGAGTAGGCCCAGAGATACCTCTCCGACAATCGGAGTGACAAATCTTAATCTCGAAATACGCCAACCCAACAAGTACCTTCAGAGACACCTGTAGAGTACCTTTATAATCACCCAGTTATGTTGTGACGTTTGGTAGCACACAAAGTGTTACTTCGGTAAACGGGAGTTGCATAATCTCATAGTCATAGGAACATGTATAAGTCATGAAGAAAGCAATAGAAACATACTAAACGATCAAGTTCTAAGCTAACGGAATGGGTCAAGTCAATCACATCATTCTCCTAATGATGTGATCCCGTCAATGGCTAGGAAACATAACCATCTTTGATCAACGAGCTAGTCAAGTAGAGGCATACTAGTGACATAATGTTTGTCTATGTATTCACACATGTATTATGTTTCCGGTTAATACAATTCTAGCATGAATAATAAACATTTATCATGATATAAGGAAATAAATAATAACTTTATTATTTCCTCTAGGGCATATTTCCTTCAGTCTCCCACTTGCACTAGAGTCAATAATCTAGATTACACAGTAATGATTCTAACACCCATGGAGCCTTGGTGCTGATCATGTTTTGCTCGTGGAAGAGGCTTAGTCAACGGGTCTGCAACATTCAGATTCGTATGTATCTTGCAAATTTCTATGTCTCCCACCTGGACTACATCCTGGATGGAATTGAAGCGTCTCTTGATGTGCTTGGTTCTCTTGTGAAATCTGGATTCCTTCGCCAAGGCAATTGCACCAGTATTGTCACAAAAGATTTTCATTAGACCCGATGCACTAGGTATGACACCTAGATCGGATATGAACTCCTTCATCTAGACTCCTTCATTTGCTGCTTCTGAAGCAGCTATGTACTCCGCTTCACACGTAGATCCCGCCATGACGCTTTGTTTAGAACTGCACCAACTGACAGCTCCACCGTTCAATGTAAACACGTATCCGGTTTGCGATTTAGAATCGTCCGGATCAGTGTCAAAGCTTGCATCGACGTAACCATTTACGACTAGCTCTTTGTCACCTCCATAAACGAGAAACATATCCTTAGTCCTTTTCAGGTATTTCAAGATGTTATTGACCGCTGTCCAGTGATCCACTCCTGGATTACTTTGGTACCTCCCTGCTAAACTTATAGCAAGGCACACATCAGGTCTGGTACATAGCATTGCATACATGATAGAGCCTATTGCTGAAGCATAGGGAACATCTTTCATCTTCTCTCTATCTTCTGCAGTGGTCGGGCATTGAGTCTTACTCAACTTCACACCTTGTAACACAGGCAAAAACCCTTTCTTTGCTTGATCAATTTTGAACTTCTTCAAAACTTTGTCAAGGTATGTGCTTTGTGAAAGTCCAATTAAGCGTCTTGATCTATATCTATAGATCTTGATGCCCAATATATAAGCAGCTTCACCGAGGTCTTTCATTGAAAAACTCTTATTCAAGTATCCCTTTATGCTATCCAGAAATTCTATATCATTTCCAATCAACAATATGTCATCCACATATAATATCAGAAATGCTACAGAGCTCCCACTCACTTTCTTGTAAATACAGGCTTCTCCAAAAGTCTGTACAAAACCAAATGCTTTGATCACACTATCAAAGCATTTATTTCAACTCCGAGAGGCTTGCACCAGTCCATAAATGGATCGCTGGAGCTTGCACACTTTGTTAGCTCCCTTTGGATCGACAAAACCTTCCGGTTGCATCATATACAACTCTTCTTCCAGAAATCCATTCAGGAATGCAGTTTTGACATCCATTTGCCAAATTTCATAATCATAAAATGCGGCAATTGCCAACATGATTCGGACAGATTTAAGCATCGCTACGGGTGAGAAAGTCTCATCGTAGTCAATCCCTTGAACTTGTCGAAAACCTTTTGCAACAAGTCAAGCTTTATAGACAGTAATATTACCGTCAGCGTCAGTCTTCTTCTTGAAGATCCGTTTATTCTCAATGGCTTGCCGATCAACGGGCAAGTCAACCAAAGTCCACACTTTGTTTTCATACATGGATCCCATCTCGCATTTCATGGCCTTAAGCCATTTTGCGAAATCTGGGCTCACCATCGCTTCTTCATAGTTCGTAGGTTCATCATGGTCTAGTAACATAACCTCCAGAACAGGATTACTGTACCACTCTAGTGCGGATCTTACTCTGGTTGACCTACGAGCTTCAGTAACAACTTGATATGAAGTTCCATGATCATCATCATTAACTTCCTCACTAATTGGTGTAGGTGTCACAGGAACCGGTTTCTGTGATGAACTACTTTCCAATAAGGGAGCAGGTACAGTTACCTCATCAAGTTCTACTTTCCTCCCACTCACTTCTTTCAAGAGAAACTCCTTCTCTAGAAAGGATCCATTCTTAGCAACGAATGTCTTGCCTTCGGATCTGTGATAGAAGGTGTACCCAACAGTCTCCTTTGGGTATCCTATGAAGACACATTTCTCCGATTTGGGTTCGAGATTATCAGGTTGAAGCTTTTTCAATAAGCATCGCAGCCCCAAACTTAAAAAACGACAACTTTGGTTTCTTGCCAAACCACAGTTCATAAGGCGCCGTCTCAACGGATTTCGATGGTGCCCTATTTAACGTGAATGCAGCCGTCTCTAAATCATAACCCCAAAACGATAGCGGTAAATCAGTAAGAGACATCATAGATCGCACCATATCTAGTAAAGTACGATTACGATGTTCGGACACACCATTACGCTGTGGTGTTCCGGGTGGCGTGAGTTGCGAAACTATTCCGCATTGTTTCAAATGTAGACCAAACTTGTAACTCAAATATTCTCCTCCACGATCTGATCGTAGAAACTTTATTTCTTGTTACGATGATTTTCAACTTCACTCTAAAATTCTTTGAACTTTTCAAATGTTTCAGACTTATGTTTCATTAAGTAGATATATCCATATCTGCTTAACTCATCTGTGAAGGTGAGAAAATAACGATATCCGTCGCGAGCCTCAACATTCATCGGACCACATACATCTGTATGTATGATTTCTAACAAATCTGTTGCTCTCTCCGTAGTACCGGAGAATGGTGTTTTAGTCATCTTTCCCATGAGGCACGGTTCGCAAGTACCAAGTGATTCATAATCAAGTGGTTCCAAAAGTCCATCTGTATGGAGTTTCTTCATGCGCTTTACACCGATATGACCTAATCAGCAGTGCCACAAATAGGTTGCACTATCATTATCAACTGTGCATCTTTTGGTTTCAATATTATGAATATGTGTATCACTACTATCGAGATTCATCAAAAATATACCACTCTTCAAGGGTGCATGACCATAAAAGATATTACTCATATAAATAGAACAACCATTATTCTCTGACTTAAATGAATAACCGTCTCGCATCAAACAAGATCCAGATATAATGTTCATGCTCAACGCTGGCACCAAATAACAATTATTTAGGTCTAATACTAATCCCAATGGTAGATGTAGAGGTAGCGTGCCGACGGCGATCACATCGACTTGGGAACCGTTTCCCACGCGCATCGTCACCTCGTCCTTGGCCAGTGTTCGCTTAATCCGTAGTCCTTGTTTCGAGTTGCAAATATTAGCAACAGAACCAGTATCAAATACCCGGGTGCTAATGCAAGCTCTGGTAAGGTACACATCAATAACATGTATATCACATATACCTTTGTTCACCTTGCCATCCTTCTTATCTGCCAAATACTTGGGGCAGTTCCGCTTCCAGTGACCAGTCTGCTTGCAGTAGAAGCACTCGGTTTCAGGCTTAGGTCCATACTTGGGTTTCTTCTCTTGAGCAGCAACTTGCTTGCTGTTCTTCTTGAAGTTCCCCTTTTTCTTCCCTTTGCCCTTTTTCTTGAAACTGGTGGTCTTATTGACCATCAACACTTGATGCTCCTTCTTGATTTCTACCTCCGCAGCCTTTAGCATTGCGAAGAGCTCGGGAATCGTCTTATCCATCCCTTGCATGTTATAGTTCATCACGAAGCTCTTGTAGCTTGGTGGCAGTGATTGAAGAATTTTGTCAATGACGCTATCATCCGGAAGATTAACTCCCAGTTGAATCAAGTGAGTGCAGTACCCAGACATCTTGAGTATATGCTCACTGATAGAACTATTCTCCTCCATCTTGCAGCTGTAGAATTTATTGGAGACATCATATCTCTCAATCCGGGCATTCTTTTGAAATATTAACTTCAATCCCTGGAACATCTCATATGCTCCATGACGTTCAAAACGTCGTTGAAGTCCCGGTTCTAAGCCATAAAGCATGGCACGCTGAACTATCGAGTAGCCATCAACACGTGACTGCCAGGCATTCACAATGTCTGCAGTTGCTGGCGTAGGTGGTACACCTAGCGGTGCTTCCAGGACGTAACTCTTCTGTGCAGTAATGAGGATAATCCTCAAGTTACGGACCCAGTCCGTGTAATTGCTACCATCATCTTTCAATTTTGCTTTCTCAAGGAACGCATTAAAATTCAACGGAACAACAACACGGGCCATCTATCTACAACTAACATAGACAAGCAAGATACTATCAGGTACTAAGTTCATGATAAATTTAATTTCAATTAATCATACTACTTAAGAACTCCCACTTAGATAGACATCCCTCTAATCCTCTAAGTGATCACGTGATCCAGATCAACTAAACCATAACCGATCATCACGTGAAATGGAGTAGTTTTCAATGGTGAACATCACTATGTTGATCATATCTACTATATGATTCATGCTTGACCTTTCGGTCTCTGTGTTCCGAGGCCATATCTACATATGCTAGGCTCGTCAAATTTAACCTGAGTATTCTGCATGTGCAAAACTGGCTTGCACCCGTTGTAGATGGACGTAGAGCTTATCACACCCGATCATCACATGGTGTGTGGGCACGACGAACTTTGGCAACGGTGCATACTCAGGGAGAACACTTTTATCTTGAAATTTAGTGAGAGATCATCTTATAATGCTACCGTCAATCAAAGCGAGATAAGATGCATAAAAGATAAACACCACATGCAATCAATATAGGTGATATGATATGGCCATCATCATCTTGTGCTTGTGATCTCCATCTCCGAAGCACCGTCATGATCACCATCGTCACCGGCGCGACACCTTGATCTCCATCATAGCATCGTTCTCGTCTCGCCAATCTTATGCTTCTACGACTATCGCTACCGCTTCGTGATAAAGTAAAGCATTACAGGGCGATTGCATTGCATACAATAAAGCGACAACCATATGGCTCCTGCCAGTTGCCGATAACTCGGTTACAAAACATGATCATCTCATACAATAAAATTTAGCATCATGTCTTGACCATATCACATCACAACATGGCCTGCAAAATCAAGTTAGACGTCATCTACTTTGTTGTTGCAAGTTTTACGTGGCTGCTACGGGCTTAGCAAGAACCGTTCTTACCTACGCATCAAAAACCACGATGATAGTTTGTCAAGTTGATGATGTTTTAACCTTCGCAAGGACCGGGCGTAGTCACACTCGGTTCAACTAAAGTTGGAGAAACCGACACCCGCCAGCCACCTATGTGCAAAGCACGTCGGTAGAACCAGTCTCGCGTAAGCGTACGCGTAATGTCGGTCCGAGCCGCTTCATCCAACAATACTGCCGAACCAAAGTATAACATGCTGGTAAGCAGTATGACTTATATCGCCCACAACTCGCTTGTGTTCTACTCGTGCATATAACATCAACGCATAAAACCTGGCTCGGATGCAACTGTTGCGGAACGTAGTAATTTTAAAAAATTTCCTATGCACACGCAAGATCATGGTGATGCATAGCAACGAGAGGGGAGAGTATTGTCCACATACCCTCGTAGACCGAAAGCGGAAGCGTTAGCACAACGGGGTTGATGTAGTCGTACGTCTTCACGATCCGACCGATCAAGTACCGAACACACGGCACCTCCGAATTCAGCACACGTTCAGCCCGATGACGTCCCTCGAACTCCGATCCAGCCAAGTGTTGAGGGAGAGTTTCGTCAGCACGACATCGTGGTGTCGATGATGAAGTTCTACCGACGCAGGGCTTCGCCTAAGCACCGCTACAGTATTATCGAGGTGGACTATGGTGGGGGCACTGCACACGGCAAAAAGATCAAACGATCAATTGTTGTCTCTAGGGTGCCCCCTGCCCCTGTATATAAAGGAGCAAGGGGGAGGTGCGGCTGTCCAGGAGGGGCGCGCCAGGAGGAGTCCTACTCCCATCGGGAGTAGGACTCCCTCCCTTTTCCTTGTTGGATTAGGAGAAGAGGGGAAAGAGGTGGAGGAGAAGAAGGAAAGGGGGGCGCCGCCCCCCTCTCCTTGTCGTATTCGAACTAGGGGGGAGGGGCGCGCGACCCTTGCCCTGGCCGCCTCTCCTCTTCTCCACTAAGGCCCACTATGGCCCATTATCCCCCCGGGGGGTTCCGGTAACCCCTCGGTACTCCGGTAAAATCCAGATTTCACCCAGAACACTTCCGATATCCAAACATAGGCTTCCAATATATCAATCTTCATGTCCCGGTCATTTCGAGACTCCTCGTCATGTCTGTGATCACATTCGGGACTCAAACAACCTTCGATACATCAAAACATATAAACTCATAATATAACTATCATCGAAACGCTATGCGTGCGGACCCTACGGGTTCGAGAACTATGTAGACATGACTGAGACACGTCTCCGGTCAATAACCAATAGCGGAACCTGGATGCTCATATTGGCTCCCACATATTCTACGAAGATCTTTATCGGTCAAACCGCATAACAACATACGTTGTTCCCTTTGTCATCGGTATATTACTTGCCCGAGATTCGATCGTCGGTATCTCAATACCTAGTTCAATCTCATTGCCGGCAAGTCTCTTTACTCGTTCCGTAATACATCATCCCGCAACTAACTCATTAGTTGCAATGCTTGCAAGGCTTAAGTGATGTGCATTACCGAGTGGGCCCAGAGATACCTCTCCGACAATCGGAGTGACAAATCCTAATCTCGAAATACGCCAACCCAACAAGTACCTTCGGAGACACCTGTAGAGTACCTTTATAATCACCCAGTTACGTTGTGACGTTTGGTAGCTGATACGTCTCCAACGTATCTATAATTTTTGATTGCTCCATTCTATATTATCTACTATTTTGGACATTATTGGGCTTTATTATCCACTTTTATATTATTTCTGGGACTAACCTATTAACCGGAGGCCCAGCCCAGAATTGTTGTTTTTGCCTGTTTTAGGGTTTCGAAGAAAAGGAATATCAAACGGAGTCCAAACGGAATGAAACCTTCGGGAACGTGATTTTCTCACCGAATACAACTCAGGAGACTTGGACCCTACGTCGAGCCAATTAACAGGAGGCCACGAGGTAGGGGGCGCGCCTGCGCCCCCCCCCCCCAGGAGCGCCCTCCACCCTCGTGGGCCCCCTGTTGCTCCACCGACGTACTTCTTCCTCCTATATATATCCACGTACCCCCAAACGATCAGATACAGAGCCAAAAACCTAATTCCACCGCTGCAACTTTCTGTATCCACGAGATCCCATCTTGGGGCCTGCTCCGGAGCTCCGCCGGGGGGGGGACATCGTTCACAGAGGGCTTCTACAGCATCATCCAAGCCCCTCCGATGAAGTGTGAGTAGTTTACTTCAAACCTACGGGTCCATAGTTAGTAGCTAGATGGCTTCTTCTCTCTTTTTGGATCTCAATACAATGTTCTCCCCCTCTCTCGTGGAGATCTATTCGATGTAATCTTCTATTTGCGGTGTGTTTGTTGAGACCAATGAATTGTGGTTTTATGATCCAGTCTATCTATGAATAATATTTGAATCTTCTCTGAATTCTTTTATGTATGATTGGTTATCTTTGCAAGTCTCTTCGAATTATCAGTTTGGTTTGGCCTACTAGATTGGTTTTTCTTGCCATGGGAGAAGTGCTTAGCTTTGGGTTCGATCTTGTGGTGTTCTTTCCCAGTGAAAGAAGGGGCAGCAAGGCACGTATTATATTGTTGCCATCGAGGATAACAAGATGGGTTTTTTATCATATTGCATGAAACTATCCCTCTACATCATGTCATCTTGCTTAAGGCGTTACTCTGTTTTTAACTTAATACTCTAGATGCATGCTGGATAGCGGTCGATGAGTAGAGTAATAGTAGTAGATGCAGGCAGGAGTTGGTCTACTTGTCTCGGACGTGATGCCTACATACATGATCATACCTAGATATTCTCATAACTATGCTCAATTCTGTCAATTGCTCAACAGTAATTTGTTCACCCACCATAGAATACTTATGCTCTTCAGAGAATCCACTAGTGAAACCTATGGCCCCCGGGACTCTTTCTCATCATATCAATCTCCATCACTTTATTATTGCTTTGCTTTTTTACTTTGCCTTTTACTTTTCACTTTGCATCTTTATACCAAAAATATTATTTATCATCTCTATCAGATCTCACTTTCGTAAGTGACCGTGAAGGGATTGACAACCCCTAAGCGCGTTGGTTGCGTTGAGCTATTGTCTTTGTGTAGGTACGAGGGACTCGCGCGTAGCCTCCTACTGGATTGATACCTTGGTTCTCAAAAACTGAGGGAAATAATTATGCTACTTTGCTGCATCATCCTCTCCTCTTCGGGGAAATCCAACGCAGTTCTCAAGAGGTAGCAAGAAGAATTTCTGGCGCCGTTGCCGGGGACTCTGCGCAAAAGTCAACATACCAAGTACCCATCACAATCCCTATCTCCCGCATTACATTATTTGCCATTTGCCTCTCGTTTTCCTCTCCCCCACTTCACCCTTGCCGTTTTATTCGCCCCCTCTCTCTCTCTCTCTCTCTATCCTCCCCCTCTTTCTCTATTTGCCCCTTTTTGCCTGTTTGCCTTTTGTTTGCTCGTGTGTTGGATTGCTTGTTTGTCGCGATGGCTCAAGATAATACTAAATTGTGTGACTTCACCAATACCAACAACAATGATTTCCTTAGCACTCCGATTGCTCCTCTTACCGATGCCGAATCTTGTGAAATTAATACTGCTTTGCTGAATCTTGTCATGAAAGATCCGTTCTCCGGCCTTCCTAGTGAAGATGCCGCTACCCATCTAAATAGCTTCGTTAATTTGTGTGACATGCAAAATAAGAAAGATGTGGATAATGATATTGTTAAATTGAAGCTATTTCCTTTTTTGCTTAGAGATCATGCTAAAGCTTGGTTTTCATCTTTGCCTAAAAATAGTATTGATACATGGAACAAGTGCAAAGATGATTTTATCTCTAATTATTTTCCTCCTGCTAAGATCATCTCTCTTAGAAACGATATTATGAATTTTAAGCAACTTGATCATGAACATGTTGCACAAGCTTGGGAGACAATGAAATTAATGATACGTAATTGCCCTACTCATGGTTTAAATTTGTGGATGATTATACAAAATTTTAATGCCGGATTGAATTTTGCTTCTAGAAATCTTTTAGATTCGGCTGCGGGAGGCACTTTTATGGAAATCACTTTAGGAGAAGCTACTAAACTCTAGATAATATTATGGTTAATTATTCTCAATGGCATACTGAAAGATCTACTAAAAAGGTGCATGCGATAGAA
This sequence comes from Triticum monococcum, assembly GCA_034509565.1. NCBI lineage: Eukaryota > Viridiplantae > Streptophyta > Magnoliopsida > Poales > Poaceae > Triticum > Triticum monococcum. Next base: position 619,523,604 of record CM067846.1, read on the forward strand.
GAAATTAATGTTTTGAATGGAAAGATGGATGAACTTATGAAATTATTTGCTTGAAAGTGCGTTATATCGACTAGAGGAGGGGTGAATAGGTGATTTTTATGAAATTCTTCACTGAGGAATTTGCCGGTGAGGAAATTCCTTAGCGAAGAACTACTAGCGGCGGAATAAGTACTCAAAAGTAAACATAACAGAATACAAGCATAGTCATCATGATGAAATGAAGACAGGCACAGAGTACAGGAAGCGTAATCACAGGATAACACTGGATGAAGACAAACAGACTGTAGAAATTGAACTGAGGAAATTGAGAAAGTCTTCAGTCAAAGTCTTCAAACACAGATATGAACAAACACACAACACAGTTATGAGGAAATGAAAGAGTTGAGGAAATAGAACCAGTAAGCTTGGTGAAGACACTGATTTGGTAGACCAGTTCCAGCTGATGTCTCAGTTGTACGTCTGGTTGGAGCGGCTGAGTATTTAAACTCGAGGACACACAGTCCCGGACACCCAGTCCTGAACACGCAGCTCAGGACACCCAGTCCTCACCGTATTCTCCTTGAACTAAGGTCACACAGACCTCGTCCAATCACTCATGGTAAGTCTTCAGGCGACTTCCAAACCTTCACAAACTTGGTCACTCGGCGATCCACAATTCCTCTTGGATGCTCTAGACCATGACGCCTAACCGTCTGGAAGAAGCACAGTCTTCAAAGGTAATACGTGTCGGATCCACGCAGGATCAATCTCTTCAGTGATGCTCAATCACTTGGGGTTTGTAGGTGTTCGGGTTTTGGGTTTTTGGTTTTTCCTCACTTGATGATTTTCGCTCAAAGTCCTCAGAGGATGGGTTGCTCTCAAATGACAAGTGTCAGTTTCTCTCGGAGCAGCCAACCAGCTAGTGGTTGTAGGGGGCGGCTATTTATAGCCTAGGGAGCAGCCCGAGATGATAAGACATAAATGCCCTTCAATGATATGACTATTAGGTGGATAGATATTTTGGGACAGCTGGCGCATAGCACAACAACAATCGGAATTTTGAGTAGTAAAATCCTCAGGGCTATCATGTTCCTCACTGTGTAGGCAATTCGCACTGGCGAATTCCTAACTCCTCAGTCAGGACAAATTCCTCAGATACCAGAAGAACTTCGTCTCTGTCACTGAAGAAATTGACTGAACTGTATGAGATTTCCAATGGCTTCACTCGAAGGGATTGGTAGGTGTAGGATTTTGAGTTGAGCATCACATGGAAATTTTTCCTTAGTATTTCCTCGACCCCCTTTAATAGTACGGTGTTTCCTATGACTCAAGAAAGAGAAAAACAAAACTATGACAATGAAAGTCTTCAAGCTTCATATTCCTCGCATGAATATCAAGTCTTCACGGACACACCAATTTCTTCACTTTCAAAGTCTTCATGAAAGTCTTCAGAAATACCAAAATCTTCAGTCGAAGATATTCATTTTTAGGGGTCGACTTTTCTTGTAAATATCAAACTCCTCATAGACTTATAGACATGTGTACACTCACAAACGCATTAGTCCCTTAACCTATAAGTCTTCAATACACCAAAATCACTAAGGGGCACTAGATGCACTTACATTGCTAATAAGAGTGTTTCTTCTGATCCTAATGATGTGCCCTTGTCTACTTTGATTGACAATAATAATGAATCTATGGATGTGAATTTTGTTGGTAGGAACAATTTTGGTAACAACGCGTATAGAGGAAATTTCAACCCTAGGCCTTATCCTAGTAATCCCTCTAATAATTATGGTAATTCCTACAACAATTCTTATGGAAATTATAATAAGATGCCCTCTGATTTTGAATTTAATATTAAAGAATTTATTACTTCACAAAAGAATTTTAATGCTTTGATTGAAGAAAAATTGCTTAAGATTGATGATTTGGCTAGGAACGTTGATAGAATTGCTCTTGATATTGATTCTTTGAAACTTAGATCTATTCCACCTAAGCATGATATCAATGAGTCTCTCAAAGCCATAAAGAATTTCCATTGATGAGTGCAAGGAAAGAACCGCTAGGACGCGTGCTATGAAAGATGCCTTTATTAAAGCGTGTTCTTCTAGTTCCTATGAAAATAAAGATGAAGATCTAAAAGTTATTGATGTGTCCCCTATTAAATCTTTGTTTTGCAATATGAATCTTGATAATGATGGGACTGAATATGATCCACCTTCACCTAGAAGGCGTTCTAAAAATTCGGAGTATTTAGATCTTGATGGTGAAATTGATGAAAGTGGGATTAAAAGAAATAAAACCCTAGTTGATGCTAAACCCACTATATTGGATTTCAAGGAATTTAATTATGAAAATTGCTCTTTGATTGATTGTATTTCCTTGTTGCAATCCGTGTTAAATTCTCCTCATGCTTATAGTCAAAATAAAGCCATTACCGAACATATTGTTGATGCCTTGATGCAATCTTATGAAGAAAAACTTGAGTTGAAAGTTTCTATCCCTAGAAAACTTTATGATGAGTGGGAACCTACTATTAAAATTAAAATTAAAGATTATGAGTTTTATGCTTTGTGTGATTTGGGTGCTAGTGTCTCTACTATTCCCAAAACTTTGTGTGATTTGCTAGATTTCCGTAATTTTGATGATTGCTCTCTAAACTTGCATCTTGCGGATTCCACTATTAAGAAACCTATGGGAAGAATTAATGGTGTTCTTATTGTTGCTGTTGGGGAATGTAGCAGAATTTTTAAAATTTTCTACGCATCACCAAGATCAATCTATGGAGTCATCTAGCAACGAGGGAAAGGGGAGTGCATCTACATACCCTTGTAGATCGTGAGCGGAAGCGTTCAAGAGAACGGGGTTGATGGAGTCATACTCGTCGTGATCCAAATCACCGATGACCAAGTGCCGACACGTACGGTTGGGAAGACGTCTCCTCCTTCTTGATCCAGCAAGGGGAAGGAGAGGTTGATGGAGATCCAGTAGCACGACGGCGTGGTGGTGGAAGCAACGGTGATCTCGGCAGGGCTTCGCCAAGCTCCAATGAGAAAGAGAAAGAGAGAGAGAGAGAGAGAGAGAGAGAGAGAGAGAGAGGTGTTACGAGGGGAGAGGGGGGCCAGCGACTTGGTTCGGCTGCCCTCCCTGCCCCCCAATATATATAGGGCCCCTAGGGGGGCGCCGGCCCTAGGAGATGGGATCTCCAAGGGGGGGCGCCGGCCAAGGGGGACTTGCCCCCCAAGCCAAGTGGGGCGCCCCCACCCCTAGGGTTTCCAACCCTAGGCCCAGGGGGAGGCCCATGGGGGGCGCACCAGCCCACTAGGGTCTGGTTCCCCTCCCACTACAGCCCATGGCGCCCTCCGGGATAGGTGGCCCCTTCCGGTGGTCCCGGTACAATACCAATTACCCCCGAAACCTTCCCGATGGCCGAAACTGGACTTCCTATATATAAATCTTCACCTCCGGACCATTCTGAAACTCCTCGTGACGTTCGGGATCTCATCCGGGACTCCGAACAACTTTCAGAATACCGCATACTAATATCTCTACAACCCTAGCGTCACCGGACCTTAAGTGTGTAGACCCTACGGGTTCGGGAGACATGCAGACATGACTGAGACGACTCTCTGGTCAATAACCAACAGCGGGATCTGGATACCCATGTTGGCTCCCACATGTTCCACGATGATCTCATCGGATGAACCACGATGTCAAGGATCCAATCAATCCCGTATTTAATTCCCTTTCTCAATCGGTACGTTACTTGCCCGAGCTTCGATCGTCGGTATCCCAATACCTTGTTCAATCTCATTACCGGCAAGTCACTTTACTCGTTCCGTAACACATCATCCCGTGACCAACTATTTAGTCACACTGAGCTCATTATGATGATGCATTACCGAGTGGGCCCAGAGATACCTCTCCGTCATACGGAGTGACAAATCCCAGTCTCGATTCATGCCAACCCAACAGACACTTTCGGAGATACCTGTAGTGTACCTTTATAGCCACACAATTACGTTGTGACGTTTGGCACACCCAAAGCACTCCTACGGTATCCGGGAGTTGCACAATCTCATGGTCTAAGGAAATGATACTTGACACTTAGAAAAGCTCTAGCAAACGAACTACACGATCTTGTGCTATGCTTAGGATTGGGTCTTGTCCATCACATCATTCTCCTAATGATGTGATCCCGTTATCAATGACATCCAATGTCCATGGTCAGGAAACCGTAATCATCTATTGATCAACGAGCTAGTCAACTAGAGGCTTACTAGGGACATGTTGTGGTCTATATATTCACACATGTATTACGATTTCCGAATAACACAATTAAAGCATGAACAATAGATAATTATCATGGACAAGGAAATATAATAATAACCATTTTATTATTGCCTCTAGGGCATATTTCCAACAGTCTCCCACTTGGACTAGAGTCAATAATCTAGTTACATTGTGATGAATCGAACACCCATAGAGTTCTGGTGTTGATCATGTTTTGCTCGAGGGAGAGGTTTAGTCAACGGATCTGCGACATTCAGGTCCGTATGCACTTTACAAATATCTATGTCTCCATTTTGAACATTTTCATGAATGGAGTTGAAGCGACACTTGATATGACTGGTCTTCCTGTGAAACCTGGGCTCCTTGGCAAGGGCAATAGCTCCAGTGTTGTCATAGAAGAGAGTCATCGGGCCCGACGCATTGGGAATAACTCCTAGGTCGATAATGAACTCCTTCACCCAGATTACTTCTTGTGCTGCCTCCGAGGCTGCCATGTACTCCGCTTCACATGTAGATCCCGCCACGACGCTTTGCTTGCAACTGCACCAGCTGACTGCCCCACCATTAAAAATATACACGTATCCGGTTTGTGACTTGGAGTCATCCAGATCTGTGTCGAAGCTAGCATCGACGTAACCCTTTACGACGAGCTCTTCGTCACCTCCATAAACGAGAAACATATCCTTAGTCCTTTTCAGGTACTTCAGGGTATTCTTGACCGCTGTCCAGTGTTCCATGCCGGAATTACTTTGGTACCTTCCTACCAAACTTACGACAAGGTTTACATCAGTTCTGGTACACAACATAGCATACATGATAGACCCTATGGCCGAGGCATAGGGGACGACACTCATCTTTTCTTTATCTTCTGCCATGGTCGGGCATTGAGCCGTGCTCAATCTCGGGCCTTGCAACACAGGCAAGAACCCCTTCTTTGACTGATCCATATTGAACTTCTTCAATATCTTGTCAAGGTACGTACTCTGTGAAAGACCAATGAGGCGTCTCGATCTATCTCTATAGATCTTGATGCCTAATATGTAAGCAGCTTCTCCAAGATCCTTCATTGAAAAACACTTGTTCAAGTAGGCCTTTATGCTTTCCAAGAATTCTATATCATTTCCCATCAATAGTATGTCATCCACATACAATATGAGAAATGCTACAGAGCTCCCACTCACTTTCTTGTAAACGCAGGCTTCTCCATAAGTCTGCGTAAACCCAAACGCTTTGATCATCTCATCAAAACGAATGTTCCAACTCCGAGATGCTTGCACCAGCCCATAGATTGAGCGTTGGAGCTTGCACACCTTGTCAGCATTCTTAGGATCGACAAAACCTTCCGGCTGCATCATATACAATTCTTCCTTAAGGAAACCATTGAGGAATGCCGTTTTGATGTCCATTTGCCATATCTCATAATCATAGAATGCGGTGATTGCTAACATGATTCGGATGGACTTCAGCTTCGCTCCGGGTGAGAAAGTCTCATCGTTGTCAACCCCTTGAACTTGTCGATAACCCTTAGCGACTAGCCGAGCTTTATAGATGGTCACATTACCATCCGCGTCTGTCTTCTTCTTAAAGATCCATTTATTTTCTATGACTCGCCGATCATCGGGCAAGTCAGTCAAAGTCCATACTTCGTTTTCATACATGGATCCTATCTCGGATTTCATGGCTTCCAGCCATTTGTCGGAATCTGGGCCCGCCATCGCTTCTTCATAGTTCGAAGGTTCACCATTGTTTAACAACATGATTTCCAGGACAGGGTTGCCGTACCACTTTGTTGCGGAACGTGTCCTTGTGGACCTACGAAGTTCAGTAGCAACTTGATCTGAAGTTTCATGATCATCATCATTAACTTCCTCTCTAGTCGGTGCAGGCACCTCAGGAATATTTTCTTGAGCTGCGCCACTCTCCGGTTCAAGAGGCAATACTTCATTAAGTTCTACTTTCCTCCCACTTACTTCTTTCAAGAGAAACTCTTTCTCTAGAAAGGATCCATTCTTGGCAACAAAGATGTTGCCTTCGGATCTGAGGTAGAAGGTATACCCAATAGTTTCTTTAGGGTATCCTATGAAGATGCATTTTTCCGATTTGGGTTCGAGCTTTTCAGGTTGAAGTTTCTTCACATAAGCATCGCATCCCCAAACTTTTAGAAACAACAGCTTAGGTTTCTTCCCAAACCATAATTCATACGGTGTCGTCTCAACGGATTTCTACGGAGCCCTATTTAAAGTGAATGTGGCAGTCTCTAAAGCATAGCCCAAAATGACAGCGGTAGATCGGTAAAAGACATCATAGATCGCACCATATCCAATAGAGTGCGATTACGATGTTCGGATACACCATTACGTTGAGGTGTTCCAGGCGGCGTGAGTTGTGAAACTATTCCATATTTCCTTAAGTGCGTGCCAAATTCGTGACTCAAGTATTCTCCCCACGATCTGATCGCAAGAACTTGATTTTCCTGTCACGTTGATTCTCAACCTCACTCTGAAATTCCTTGAACTTTTCAAAGGTCTCAGACTTGTGTTTCATTAAGTAGACATACCCATATCTACTCAAGTCATCAGTGAGGGTGAGAACATAACGATAGCCACCACGAGCCTCAACACTCATTGGACCGCACACATCAGTATGTATGATTTCCAATAAGTTGGTTGCTCGCTCCATTGTTCCGGAGAACGGAGTCTTGGTCATTTTGCCCATGAGGCATGGTTCGCACGTGTCAAATGATTCATAATCAAGAGACTCCAAAAGTCCATCTGCATGGATTTTCTTCATGCGTTTGACGCCAATGTGACCAAGGCGGCAGTGCCACAAGTATGTGGGACTATCATTATTAACCTTACATCTTTTGGTATTCACACTATGAATATGTGTAACATCACGTTCGAGATTAAATAAGAATAAACTATTGACCAGTGGGGCATGACCATAAAACATATCTCTCATATAAATAGAACGACCATTATTCTCAGATTTAAATGAGTAGCCATCTCGTATTAAACGAGATCCTGATACAATGTTCATGCTCAAAGCTGGCACTAAATAACAATTATTGAGGTTTAAAACTAATCCCGTAGGTAAATGTAGAGGTAACGTGCCGACGGCGATCACATCGACCTTGGAACCATTCCCGACGCGCATCGTCACCTCGTCCTTCGCCAGTCTCCGCTTATTCCGCAGCTCCTGTTTTGAGTTACAAATATGAGCAACCGCACCGGTATCAAATACCCAGGAGCTACTATGAGTACTGGTAAGGTACACATCAATAACATGTATATCACATATACCTTTGGTGTTGCCGGCCTTCTTGTCTGCTAAGTACTTGGGGCAGTTCCGCTTCCAGTGACCACTTCCCTTGCAATAAAAACACTCAGTCTCGGGCTTGGGTCCATTCTTTGGCTTCTTCCCGGCAGCTTGCTTACCGGGCGCGGCAACTCCCTTGCCATCCTTCTTGAAGTTCTTTTTACCCTTGCCTTTCTTGAACTTAGTGGTTTTATTCACCATCAACACTTGATGTTCCTTTTTGATTTCCACCTCCGCTGATTTCAGTATTGAATATACCTCAGGAATGGTCTTTTCCATCCCCTGCATATTGAAGTTCATCACAAAGCTCTTGTAGCTAGGTGGGAGCGACTGAAGGATTCTGTCAACGACCGCATCATCTGGGAGATTAACTCCCAGCTGAGACAAGCGGTTGTGCAACCCAGACATTTTGAGTATGTGCTTGCTGACGGAACTATTCTCCTCCATCTTACAACTATAGAACTTGTCGGAGACTTCATATCTCTCGACCCGGGCATGAGCTTGGAAAACCATTTTCAGCTCTTGGAACATCTCATATGCTCCGTGTTGCTCAAAACGCTTTTGGAGCCCCAAGCTGTAAAGCATGCCGCACTGAACCAGGGAGTAATCATCAACACGGGACTGCCAAGCGTCCATAACATCTTGGTTTGCTGGGGGTGGTGCTTCACCTAGCGGTGCTTCAAGGACATATGCTTTCTTGGCAGCTATGAGGATGATTCTCAAGTTCCGGACCCAGTCCGTATAGTTGCTACCATCGTCTTTCAGCTTGGTTTTCTCTAGGAACACGTTGAAGTTGAGGACAACATTAGCGTGGGCCATTTGATCTACAAGACATATTGTAAATATTTTAGACTAAGTTCATCAAATCAAATTATTCAATGAACTCCCACTCAGATAGACATCCCTCTAGTCATCTAAGTGATACATGATCCGATTCAACTAGGCCATGTCCGATCATCACGTGAGACGGACTAGCTAGTCATCATCGGTGAACATCTTCATGGTGATCGTATCTTCTATATGACTCATGTTCGACCTTTTGGTCTTCCGTGTTCCGAGGCCATGTCTGTACATGCTAGGCTCGTCAAGTCAACCTAAGTGTATTGCGTGTGTAAATATGGCTTACACCCGTTGTATGCGAACGTTAGAACCTATCACACCCGATCATCATGTGGTGCTTCGGAACAACGGACCTTAGCAACGGTGCACAGCTAGGGGGAACACTTTCTTGAAATTATTGTGAGGGATCATCTTATTTACTACCGTTGTTCTAAGCAAATAAGAAGCAAAAACATGATAAACATCACATGCAATCAAATAGTGACATGATATGGCCAATATCATTTGCTCCTTTTTGATCTCCATCTTCGGGGCGCCATGATCATCATCATCACCGGCATGACACCATGATCTCCATCATCATGATCTCCATCATCGTGTCTTCATGAAGTTGTCTCGTCATCTATTACTTCTACTACTATGGCTAACGGTTTAGCAATAAAATAAAGTAATTACATGACGTTTATGTTGACACGTAGGTCATAAATAAATTAAGACAACTCCTATGGCTCCTGCCGGTTGTCATACTCATCGACATGCAAGTCGTGATTCCTATTACAAGAACATGATCAATCTCATACATCACATATATCATTCATCACATCCTTTTGGCCATATCACATCACATGGCACATGCTGCAAAAACAAGTTAGACGTCCTCTAGTTGTTGTTGCAAGTTTTTACGTGGCTGCTATAGGTTTCTAGCAAGAACGTTTCTTACCTACGCCAAAACCACAACGTGATATGCCAATTTCTATTTACCCTTCATAAGGACCCTTTTCATCGAATCCGATCCGACTAAAGTGGGAGAGACAGACACCCGCTAGCCACCTTGTGCAACTAGTGCATGTCAGTCGGTGGAACCAGTCTCACGTAAGCGTACGTGTAAGGTCGGTCCGGACCGCTTCATCCCACGATGCCGCTGAATCAAGATAAGACTAGTAACGGCAAGTAAATTGACAAAATCAACGCCCACAAGAACTTTTGTTCTACTCGTGCATAGAAACTACGCATAGACCTAGCTCATGATGCCACTGTTGGGGAACGTAGCAGAATTTTTAAAATTTTCTACGCATCACCAAGATCAATCTATGGAGTCATCTAGCAACGAGGAAAGGGGAGTGCATCTACATACCCTTGTAGATCGCGAGCGGAAGCGTTCAAGAGAACGGGGTTGATGGAGTCGTACTCGTCGTGGTCCAAATCACCGATGACCAAGTGCCGAACGGACGGCACCTCCGCGTTCAACACACGTACGGTTGGGAAGAGGTCTCCTCCTTCTTGATCCAGCAAGGGGAAGGAGAGGTTGATGGAGATCCAGCAGCACGACGGCGTGGTGGTGGAAGCAGCGGTGATCTCGGCAGGGCTTCGCCAAGCTCCAACGAGAGAGAGAGAGGTGTTACGAGGGGAGAGGGAGGGGCCAGGGACTTGGTGCGGCTGCCCTCCCTCCCCCCACTATATATAGGGCCCCTAGGGGGCGCCGGCTCTAGGAGATGGGATCTCTAAGGGGGGGGGCGGCGGCCAAGGGGGACTTGCCCCCCAAGCCAAGTGGGGCGCCCCCCACCCCTAGGGTTTCCAACCCTAGGCGCAGGGGGAGGCCCATGGGGGGCGCACCAGCCCACTAGGGGCTGATTCCCCTCCCACTTCAGCCCATGGGGCCCTCCGGGATAGGTGGCCCCACCCGGTGGACCCCCGGGACCCTTCCGGTGGTCCCGATACAATACCGATTACCCCCGAAACCTTCTTGAAGGCCGAAAATGGACTTCCTATATATAAATCTTCACCTCGGGACCATTCCAGAACTCCTCGTGACGTCCGGGATCTCATCCGGGACTCCGAACAACTTTCGGGTTACCGCATACTAATATCTCTACAACCCTAGCGTCACCGAACCTTAAGTGTGTAGACCTTATGGGTTCGGGAGACATGCAGACATGACCGAGACGACTCTCCGGTCAATAACCAACAGCGGGATCTGGATACCCATGTTGGCTTCCACATGTTCCATGATGATCTCATCGGATGAACCACGATGTCAAGGATTCCATCAATCCCGTATTCAATTCCCTTTGTCAATTGGTACGTTACTTGCCCGAGATTCGATCGTCGGTATCCCAATACCTTGTTCAATCTCGTTAACGGCAAGTCACTTTACTCATTATGTAACACATCATCCCGTGACCAACTATTTAGTCACATTGAGCTCATTATGATGATGCATTACTGAGTGGGCCCAGAGATACCTCTCCGTCATACGGAGTGACAAATCCCAGTCTCGATTCATGCCAACCCAACAGACACTTTCGGAGATACCTGTAGTGTACCTTTATAGCCACCCAGTTATGTTGTGATGTTTGGCACACCCAAAGCACTCCTATGGTATCCGGGAGTTGCACAATCTCATGGTCTAAGGAAATGATACTTGACACTTAGAAAAGCTCTAGCAAACGAACTACACGATCTTGTGCTATGCTTAGGATTGGGTCTTGTCCATCACATCATTCTCCTAATGATGTGATCCCATTATCAATGACATCCAATGTCCATGGTCAGGAAACCATAACCATCTATTGATCAACGAGCTAGTCAACTAGAGGCTTACTAGGGACATGTTGTGGTCTATATATTCACACATGTATTACGATTTCCGGATAACACAATTATAGCATGAACAATAGACAATTATCATGGACAAGGAAATATAATAATAACCATTTTATTATTGCCTCTAGGGCATATTTTCAACAGTTGCAAATAGGAATTATGTGCCCTTAGATTTTATGATTCTTGATATAGATTGCAATCCTTCTTGCCCTATTATTCTCGGTAGACCTTTCCTTAGAACGGTTGGTGCAATTATTGATGTGAAGGAAGGGAATATTAGATTGCAATTTCCATTAAAAAAGGGCATGGAACACTTCCCTAGAAAGAAAATAAAATTACCATATGAATCTATCATGAGAGCCACTTATGGATTGCCTACCAAAGATGGCAAGACCTAGATCTATTCTTGCTTGTTATGCCTAGCTAGGGGCGTTAAACGATAGCGCTTGTTGGGAGGCAACCCAATTTTATTTTCATTCCTTGATTTTTGCTCCTGTTTAGTAATTAATAAATTATTTAAACTCTGTTTTGGTTGGGTTTTTTGTGCTTAATTAGTGTTTGTGCCAAGTAGAACCGTTGGGAAGACTTGGGGAAAGTCTTGTTGAACTTGCTGTAAAAAACAGAAACTTTAGCGCTCACGAGAACTGCTGTAATTTTTATTTGGAGAATGCTATTTAGTTAATTCTTTTTGAAGATGATTAATAGATAAATTCCTCACGTCCAGAAATTTATTTTATAATTTTTGGGGTTCCAGATCTTGCGCTAGCTACAGATCACTACAGACTGTTCTGTTTTTGACAGATTCTGCTTTTCGTGTGTTGTTTGCTTATTTTGATAAATCTATGGCTAATAAAATAGTTTATGAACCATAGAGAAGTTGGAATACAGTATGTATAACACCCATATAAATAAATAATGAGTTCATTACAGTACCTTGAAGTGGTCTTTTGTTTTCTTTCGTTAATGGAGCTCATGAGATTTTCTACTTTAAGTTTTGTGTTGTGAAGTATTCGAGTTTTGGGTAAAGATTTGATGGATTATGGAACAAGGAGTGGAAAGAGCCTAAGCTCGGGGATGCCCATGGCACCCCCAAGATAATCTAAGGACACCTAAAAGCCAAAGCTTGGGGATGCCCCGGAAGGCATCCCCTCTTTCGTCTACTTCTATCGGTAACTTTACTTTGAGCTATATTTTTATTCATCACATGATATGTGTTTTGCTTGGAGCGTCTTTTATGATTTGAGTCTTTGCTTGTTAGTCTACCACAATCATCCTTGCTGTACACACCTTTTGAGAGAACCATACATAATTTGGAATTTGATAGAATACTCTATGTGCTTCACTTATATCTTTTGAGTTATATAATTTTGCTCTAGTGCTTCACTTATATCTTTTAGAGCATGGTGGTGGATTTGTTTTATAGAAACTATTGATCTCATGCTTCACTTAGATTATTTTGAGAGTCTTAATAGCATGGTAATTTGCTTAATAATAATATGTTTGGTATTCAAGATTTGTAAAACTTTCTTTTGAGTGCGTTGAATACTAAGAAAAAAATTGATGCTTGATAATTGTTTTGAGATATGAGGATGGTGATATTAGAGTCATCAGTCATGCTAGTTGAGTAGTTGTGAATTTGAGAAATGATTGTGTTTAAGTTTGTGATTCCCGTAGCATGCACGTATGGTGAACCGTTATGTGATGAAGTCGGAGCATGATTTATTTATTGATTGTCTTTCTTATGAGTGGCGGTCGGGGACGAGCGATGGTCTTTTCCTACCAATCTATCCCCCTAGGAGCATGCGCGTAACACTTTGCTTTGATAACTTCTAGATTTTTGCAATAAGTATATGAGTTCTTTATGACTAATGTTGAGTCCATGGATTATACGCACTTTCCTTCCTTCCACCATTGCTAGCCTCTCTAATACTGCGCACTTTTCGTCGGTATCATACACCCACAAAATACCTTCCTCAAAACAGCCACCATACCTACCTATCATGGCATTTCCATAGCCATTCCGAGATATATTGCCATGCAACTTTCCACCATCCCGTTCATTATGACACGCTCCATCATTGTCATATTGCTAGCATGATCATGTAGTTGACATCGTATTTGTGGCAAAGCCACCGTTCATAATTCTTTCATACATGTCACTCTTGATTCATTGCATATCCCGGTACACCATCGGAGGCATTCATATAGAGTCATATTTGTTCTAAGTATTGAGTTGTAATTGTTGAGTTGTAAGAAAACTAAAAAGTGTGATGATCATCATTTTTAGAGCATTGTCCCAAGTGAGGAAAGGATGATGGAGACTATGATTCCCCCACAAGTCGGGATGAGACTCCGGACGAAAAAGAAGAAGAAAAAGAGGCCATAAAAAAGAGAAGGCCCAAAAAATGAGAGAAAAAGAGAGAAGGGACACTGTTACTATCCTTTTACCACACTTGTGATTCAAAGTAGCACCATGATCTTCGTGATAGAGAGTCTCTCATTCTGTCACTTTCATATACTAGTGGGAATTTTTCACTATAGAACTTGGCTCTTATATTCCAATGATGGGCTTCCTCAAAATGCCCTAGGTCTTCGTGAGCAAGCGAGTTGGATGCACACCCACTTAGTTTCTTTTGTTGAGCTTTCATATACTTATAGCTCTAGTGCATCTGTTGCATGGCAATCCCTACTCACTCACATTGATATCTATTGATGGGCATCTCCATAGCTCGTTGATACGCCTAGTTGATGCGAGACTATCTTCCCCTCTTTTTGTCTTCTCCACAACCACCATTCTATTCCACATATAGTGCTATATCCATGGCTCACGCTCATGTATTGCGTGAAGATTGAAAAAGTTTTGAAAATGTCAAAGGTATGAAACAATTGCTTGGCTTGTCATCGGGGTTGTGCATGATTTAAATACTTTGTGTGGTGAAGATAGAGCATAGCCAGACTATATGATTTTGTAGGGATAGCTTTCTTTGGCCATGTTATTTTGAGAAGACATAATTGCTTTGTTAGTATGCTTGAAGTATTATTATTTTTATGTCAACATGAACTTTTGTCTTGAATCTTTTGAATCTGAATATTCATACCACAATTAAGAAGATTTACATTGAAATTATGCCAAGTAGCACTCTGCATCAAAAATTCTGTTTTTATCATTTACCTACTCGAGGACGAGCAGGAATTAAGCTTGGGGATGCTTGATACGTCTCCAACGTATCTATAATTTTTGATTGCTCCATGCTATATTATCTACTGTTTTGGACATTATTGGGCTTTATTATCCACTTTTATATTATTTTTGGGACTAACCTATTAACCGGAGGCCCAGCCCAGAATTGTTGTTTTTTGCCTGTTTTAGGGTTTTGAAGAAAAGGAATATCAAACGGAGTCCAAACGGAATGAAACCTTCGGGAACGTGATTTTCTCACCGAAAACAACTCAGGAGACTTGGACCCTACGTCAAGCCAATTAACAGGAGGCCACGAGGTAGGGGCGCGCGCCTGCCCCACCCCCCCAGGCGCGCCCTCCACCCTCGTGGGCCCCCTGTTGCTCCACCGACGTACTTCTTCCTCCTATATATATCCACGTACCCCCAAATGATCAGATACAGAGCCAAAAACCTAATTCCACCGCCGCAACTTTCTGTATCCACGAGATCCCATCTTGGGGCCTGCTCCGGAGCTCCGCCGGGGGGGGCATCGTTCACAGAGGGCTTCTACAGCATCATCCAAGCCCCTCCGATGAAGTGTGAGTAGTTTACTTCAGACCTACGGGTCCATAGTTAGTAGCTAGATGGCTTCTTCTCTCTTTCTGGATCTCAATACAATGTTCTCCCCCTCTCTTGTGGAGATCTATTCGATGTAATCTTCTTTTTGCGGTGTGTTTGTTGAGACCGATGAATTGTGGGTTTATGATCCAGTCTATCTATGAATAATATTTGAATCTTCTCTGAATTCTTTTATGTATAATTGGTTATCTTTGCAAGTCTCTTCGAATTATCAGTTTGGTTTGGCCTACTAGATTGGTTTTTCTTGCCATGGGAGAAGTGCTTAGCTTTGGGTTCGATCTTGCGGTGTGCTTTCCCAGTGACAGAAGGGGCAGCAAGGCACATATTGTATTGTTGCCATCGAGGATAACAAGATGGGGTTTTTATCATATTGCATGAAACTATTGTCGTGGTTCTAAGACTGACAGTAGAGTAGGGGGTAGGAATGTAGAGGCAAGATCCTAGCTATGGAGGAGTTGTACACACGAGTTTACGAGTTCAGGCCCTTCTCGGAGGAAGTAATAGCCCTATGTCTCGGAGCCCAGAGGCGGTCGAGTGAATATATGTGTGTGAATTACAGAAAGTGTGAACCCTTGTCCCAGAGGAGGGGGTGGCTTATATAGAGTACGCTAGGACCCCAGCTCCCCTCCGTTACACAAGGTTCAATGCTCATAAAGGAGGAGTGTTACTGGTAACGTCTGCAATAAAGTGGTGTAAATGCCCATAAAGCTATGTGTTGGAAATATTCCCTAGAGGCAATAATAAATTGATTATTATTATATTTCCTTGTTCATGATAATCGTTTATTATCCATGCTAGAATTGTATTGATAGGAAACTCAGATACATGTGTGGATACATAGACAACACCATGTCCCTAGTAAGCCTCTAGTTGACTAGCTCGTTGATCAATAGATGGTTACGGTTTCCTGACCATGGACATTGGATGCCGTTGATAACGGGATCACATCATTAGGAGAATGATGTGATGGACAAGACCCAATCCTAAGCATAGCACTAGATCGTGTAGTTCGTATGCTAAAGCTTTTCTAATGTCAAGTATCATTTCCTTAGACCATGAGAATGTGCAACTCCCGGATACCGTAGGAGTGCTTTGGGTGTGCCAAACGTCACAACGTAACTGGGTGGCTATAAAGGTACACAACGGGTATCTCCAAAAGTGTCTGTTGGGTTGGCACGAATCGAGACTGGGATTTGTCACTCCGTGTAACGGAGAGGTATCTCTGGGCCCACTCGGTAGGACATCATCATAATGTGCACAATGTGATCAAGGATTTGATCACGGGATGATGTGTTACGGAACAAGTAAAGAGACTTTCCGGTAACGAGATTGAACAAGGTATCGGGATACCGACGATCGAATCTCGGGCAAGTATCGTACCGATAGACAAAGGGAATTGTATACGGGATTGATCGAATCCTCGACATCATGGTTCATCCGATGAGATCATTGTGGAACATGTGGGAGCCAACATGGGTATCCAGATCCCGCTGTTGGTTATTGACCGAAGAACGTCTCGGTCATGTCTACATGTCTCCTGAACCCGTAGGGTCTACACACTTAAGGTTCGATGACGCTAGGGTTATAAAGGAAGCTTGTATGTGGTTACCGAATGTTGTTCAGAGTCCCGGATGAGATCCCGGACGTCACGAGGAGTTCCGGAATGGTCCGGAGGTAAAGATTTATATATAGGAAGTCCTATTTCGGCCATCGGGACAAGTTTCGGGGTTATCGGTATTGTACCGGGACCACCGGAAGGGTCCCGGGGGTCCACCGGGTGGGGCCACCTGCCCCGGGGGGCCACATGGGCTGTAGGGATGTGCACCTTGGCCTATATGGGCCAAGGGCACCAGCCCCAAGAGGCCCATGCGCCAAAGGAGTGGGAAAGGAAGAGTCCTAAAGAGGGAAGGCACCTCCGAGGTGCCTTGGGGAGGAGGGACTCCTCCCTAGCCGCACCCTTCCTTGGAGGAAGGGCCAAGGCTGCGCCCCCCCCCCCTCTCCCTTGCCCCTATATATATGTGGGGGGTGGGATGGCAGCCACACCTTTGCCTTTGGTGCAGCCCTTCCCTCTCCCAAGTCCTTCTCCTCTCCCGTGGTGCTTAGGCAAAGCCCTGCAGGATTGCCACGCTCCTCCACCACCACCATGTCGTTGTGCTGCTGCTGGATGGAGTCTTCCTCAACCTCTCCCTCTCTCCTTGCTGGATCAAGGCGTGGGAGACGTCACCGGGCTGTACGTGTGTTGAACGCGGAGGTGCCGTCCGTTCGGCACTTGGTCATCGGTGATTTGGATCACGACGAGTACGACTCCATCAACCCCGTTCACTTGAACGCTTCCGCTTAGCGATCTACAAGGGTATGTAGATGCACTCTCCTTCCCCTCGTTGCTGGTCTCTCCATAGATAGATCTTTGTGACACGTAGGAAAATTTTGAATTTCTGCTACGTTCCCTAACAGTGGTATCAGAGCCAGGTTTATTGCGTAAATTCTATGCACGAGTAGAACACAAAGTAGTTGTGGGCGTTGATTTTGTTCAATATGCTTACCGTTACTAGTCCAATCTTGATTCAGCGGCATTGTGGGATGAAGCGGCCCAGACCGACCTTACACGTACTCTTACGTGAGACTGGTTCCACCGACTGACATGCACTAGTTGCATAAGCTGGCTAGCGGGTGTCTGTCTCTCCCACTTTAGTCAGATCGGATTCGATGAAAAGGGTCCTTATGAAGGGTAAATAGCAATTGGCATATCACGTTGTGGTTTTGCGTAGGTAAGAAACGTTCTTGCTAGAAACCCATAGCAGCCACGTAAAACATGCAAACAACAATTAGAGGACGTCTAACTTGTTTTTGCAGGGTATGCCATGTGATGTGATATGGCCAAAAGGATGTGATGAATGATATATGTGATGTATGAGATTGATCATGTTCTTGTAATAGGAATCACGACTTGCATGTCGATGAGTATGACAACCGGCAGGAGCCATACGAGTTGTCTTTATTTATTTATGACCTGCGTGTCAACATAAACATCATGTGATTACTTTACTTTATTGCTAAAGCGTTAGCCATAGTAGTAGAAGTAATAGATGACGTGACAACTTCAAGAAGACACGATGATGGAGATCATGATGATGGAGATCATGGTGTCATGCCAGTGACGATGATGATCATGGAGCCCCGAAGATGGAGATCAAAAGGAGCAAAGTGATATTGGCCATATCATGTCACTATTTGATTGCATGTGATGTTTATCATGTTTATACATCTTATTTGCTTAGAACGACGGTAGTAAATAAGATGATCCCTCATTAAAATTTCAAGAAAGTGTTCCCCCTAACTGTGCACCGTTGCGACAGTTCGTTGTTTCGAAGCACCACGTGATGATCGGGTGTTAGATTCTTACGTTCAAATACAACGGGTGTAAGACAGATTTACACATGCAAACACTTAGGTTGACTTGACGAGCCTAGCATGTGTACAGACATGGCCTCGGAACACAGAAGACCGAAAGGTCGAGCATGAGTCGTATGGTAGATACGATCAGCATGAAGATGTTCACCGATGTTGACTAGTCCGTCTCACGTGATGATCGGACACGGCCTAGTTGACTCGAATCATGTAATCACTTAGATGACTAGAGGGATGTCTATCTGAGTGGGAGTTCATAAGATGAACTTGTTTATCCTGAACATAGTCAAAAAGGATTTTGCAAATTATGTCGTAGCTTGCGCTTTAGTTCTACTGTTTAGATATGTTCCTAGAGAAAATTAGTTGAAAGTTGATAGTAGCAATTATGCGGACTAGGTCCGTAAACTGAGGATTGTCCTCATTGCTTCTTAGAAGGCTTATGTCCTTGATGCACCGCTCAGTGTGCTGAACCTCGAACGTTGTCTGTGGATGTTGCGAACATCTGACATACACGTTTTGATAACTACATGATAGTTCAGTTAAACGGTTTAGAGTTGAGGCACCGAAGACGTTTTTTGAAACGTCACGAAACATATGAGATGTTTCGAGGGATGAAATTGGAATTTCAGGCTCGTGCCCACGTCAAGAGGTATAAGACCTCTGACAATTTTCTTAGCCTGCAAACTAAGTGAGAAAAGCTCAATTGTTGAGCTTGTGCTCAGATTGTCTGAGTACAACAATCATTTGAATCGAGTGGGAGTTGATCTTCCACATAAGATAGTGATGTTTCTCCGAAGTCATTACCACCAAGCTGCTAGAGCTTCGTGACGAACTATAATATATCAGGGACATATATGATGATCCTTGAGATATTCGCGATGTTTGACACCAAAGTAGAAATCAAGAAGGAGCATCAATTGTTGATGGTTGGTGAAACCACTAGTTTCAAGAAGGGCAAGGGCAAGAAGGGATACTTCATGAAACGGCAATTCAGCTGCTACTCTAGTGAAGAGACCCAAGGTTGAACCCAAACCCGAGACTAAGTGCTTCTGTAATAAGGGGAACAGCCACTGGAGCAGAATTACCCTAGATACTTGGTAGATAAGAAGGATGGCAAGGTCGATAGAAGTATATTGGATATACATTATGTTAATGTGTACTTTACTAGTACTCCTAGTAGCACCAGGGTATTAGATACCGGTTCAGTTGCTAAGCGTTAGTAACTCGAAATAAAAGCTACAGAATAAACGGAGACTAGCTAAAGGTGAGCTGACGATATGTGTTGGAAGTGTTTTCAATGTTGATATGATCAAGCATCGCACGCTCCCTCTACCATCGAGATTGGTGTTAAACCTAAATAATTGTTATTTGGTGTTTGCGTTGAGCATAGACGTGATTGGATTATGTCTATCGCAATACGGTCATTCATTTAAGGAGAATAATGGTTACTCTGTTTATTTGAATAATACCTTCAATGGTCTTGCACCTAAAATGAATGGTTTATTGAATCTCTATCGTAGTGATACACATGTTCATGCCAAAAGATATAAGATAGTAATGATAGTACCACCTACTTGTGGCACTGCCACTTAAGTCATATCGGTATAAAACGCATGAAGAAGCTCCATGTTGATGGATCTTTGGGCTCACTCATTTTTGAAAAGTTTGAGACATGCGAACCATGTCTATTGGTGTATATGCATGGAGAAACTCCATGCAAATGGACCGTTTGGACTCACTTGATTTTGAATCACTTGAGATATGCAAATCATACCACATGGGCAAGATGACTGAAAGCCTCGGTTTCAGTAAAATGGAACTAGAAAGCAACTTGTTGGAAGTAATACATTTTTGATGTGTGCAGTACAATGAGTGCTGAGGCGTGTAGTGGATATCGTTATGGTCTTACTTCACAAATGATTTGAGTAGATGTTGAGTATATTTACTTGATGAATCACGAGTCTGAATTATTGAAAGGTTCAAGTAATTTCAGGGTGAAGTTGAAAGATCGTCGTGACAAGAGGATAAAAGATCTATGGTATGATCATAGAGATGAATATCTAAATTACGAGTTTGGCACAGAATTAAGACATTGTGGAAATTGTTTCACAACTGATACAGCCTGGAACACCATAGTGTGATGGTGTGTCCGAACATCATAACTGCACCCTATTGGATATGATGCATACCATGATGTCTCTTATCGAATTACCACAATAGTTTATGGGTTAGGCATTAGAGACTACCACATTCACTTTAAATAGGGCACCACATAATTCCGATGAGATGACACCGTATGAACTATGGTTTAGAGAAACCTAAGCTGTCATTTCTTAAAAGGTTTGGGGCTGCGACGCTTATGTGAAAAAGTTTCAGGCTGATAAGCTCGAACCCAAAGCGGATAAATGCATCTTCATAGGACACCCAAAACAGTTGGGTATACCTCCTATCTCAGATCCGAAAGCAATAAGGGATTGTTTCTAGAATCGGGTCCTTTCTCGAGGAAAAGTTTCTCTCGAAAGAATTGAGTGGGAGGATGGTGGAGGCTTGATGAGGTTATTGAACCGTCTCTTCAACTAGTGTGTGGCAGGGCACAGGGAGTTGTTCCTGTGGCGTCTACACCAATTGAAGTGGAAGCTTATGATGGTGATCATGAAACTTCAGATCAAGTCACTATCAAATCTCGTAGGATGACAAGGATGCGTACTACTTCGGAGTGGTACGTAATCCTGTCTTGGAAGTCATGTTGCTAGACAACAATAAACCTACGAGCTGTGGAGAAGCGATGGTGGGCCCGGATTCCGATAAATGGCTCGAGGCCATAAAATCCGAGAGAGGATTCATGTATGAAAACAAAGTGTAGACTTTGGAAGAACTACTTGATGGTCGTAAGGCTGTTAGGTACATATGGATTTTAAAAGGAAGACGGACAATGATGGTAAATGTCACCATTAAGAAAGCTCGACTTGTCGTTAAGGTGTTTCCCGACAAGTTCAAGGAGTTGACTACGGTGAGACTTTCTCACTCGTAGCGATGCTAAGAGTCTGTTGGAATTATATTAGTGATTACTGCATTATTTGTGAAATCTTGCAGATAGGATGTCAAAACATTGTTTCCTCGACGATTTTCTTGAGGAAAGGTTGTATGTGATACAACCGGAAGGTTTTGTCAATCCTGAAAGATGCTAATAAGTATGCAAAGCTCCAGCAATCCTTCTGAGGACTGGAGTAAGCATCTCAGAGTTGGAATGTACGCTTTGATGAGATGATCAAAGATTTTGGGTGTATACAAAGTTTATGAGAAACTGGTATTTCCAAAGAAGTGAGTGGGAGCACTATAGAATTTCTGATGATTGTATGTTGTTGACATATTGTGGATCAGAAATGATGTAGAATTTCTGGAAAGCATATAGGATTATTTGGAAAGTGTTTTTCAATGGAAAGCCTGGATTAAGCTACTTGAACATTGAGCATCAAGATCTATAAGGATAGATCAAAACGCTTAATGGTACTTTCAAATGAGCACATACCTTGACATGATCTTGAAAGAGTTCAAGATGGATCAGTCAAAGAAGGAGTTCTTGCCTGAGTTGTAAGGTATGAAGTTAAGACTTAAAGCTCGACCACGGCAAAATAGAGAGAAAGGACGAAGGTCGTCCCCTATGCTTAACACATAGGCTCTACAGTATGCTATGCTGTGTACCGCACCTGAAGTGTGCCTTGCCATGAGTCAATCAAGGGGTACAAGAGTGATCCAAGAATGGATCACAGGACAGCGGTCAAAGTTATCCTTAGTAACTAGTGGACTAAGGAATTTTCTCGATTATGGAGGTGGTAAAAGAGTTCGTCGTAAAGGGTTACACCGATGCAAACTTTGACACTAATCCAGATTATTTTGAGTAGTAAACTGGATTCGTATAGTAGAACAGTTATTTGGAATAGCTCCAAATAGAGCATGGTAGCTGCATCTAGGAGATGACATAGAGATTTGTAAAGCACACACGGATCTGAAAGGTTCAGACCCATTGACTAAAACCTCTCTCACAAGCAACATGATCAAACCCAGAACTCATCGAGTGTTAATCACATGGTAAATGTGAACTAGATTATTGACTCTAGTAAACTCTTTGGGTGTTAGTCACATGGTGATGTGACCTGTGAGTGTTAATCACATGGCGATGTGAACTAGATTATTGACTCTAGTGCAAGTGGGAGACTGTTGGAAATATGCCCTAGAGGCAATAATAAATTGATTATTATTATATTTCCTTGTTCATGATAATCGTTTATTATCCATGCTAGAATTGTATTGATAGGAAACTCAGATACATGTGTGGATACATAGACAACACCATGTCCCTAGTAAGCCTCTAGTTGACTAGCTCGTTGATCAATAGATGGTTACGGTTTCCTGACCATGGACATTGGATGTCGTTGATAACGGGATCACATCATTAGGA
This sequence comes from Triticum monococcum, assembly GCA_034509565.1. Taxonomy (NCBI): domain Eukaryota; kingdom Viridiplantae; phylum Streptophyta; class Magnoliopsida; order Poales; family Poaceae; genus Triticum; species Triticum monococcum. The sequence continues at coordinate 619,546,526 of CM067846.1, forward strand.
GAATGATGTGATGGACAAGACCCAATCCTAAGCATAGCACTAGATTGTGTAGTTCGTATGCTAAAGCTTTTCTAATGTCAAGTATCATTTCCTTAGACCATGAGATTGTGCAACTCCCGGATACCGTAGGAGTGCTTTGGGTGTGCCAAACGTCACAATGTAACTGGGTGGCTATAAAGGTACACAACGGGTATCTCCGAAAGTGTCTGTTGGGTTGGCACGAATCGAGACTGGGATTTGTCACTCCATGTAACGGAGAGGTATCTCTGGGCCCACTCGGTAGGACATCATCATAATGTGCACAATGTGATCAAGGAGTTGATCACGGGATGATGTGTTACGGAACGAGTAAAGAGACTTGCCGGTAACGAGATTGAACAAGGTATCGGGATACCGACGATCGAATCTCGGGCAAGTATCGTACCGATAGACAAAGGGAATTTATACGGGATTGATCGAATCCTCGACATCGTGGTTCATCCGATGAGATCATTGTGGAACATGTGGGAGCCGACATGGGTATCCAGATCCCGCTGTTGGTTATTGACCGGACAACGTCTCGGTCATGTCTACATGTCTCCCGAACCCGTAGGGTCTACACACTTAAGGTTCGATGATGCTAGGGTTATAAAGGAAGCTTGTATGTGGTTACCGAATGTTGTTCGGAGTCCCGGATGAGATCTCGGACGTCACAAGGAGTTCCGGAATGGTCCGGAGGTAAAGATTTATATATATGAAGTCCTATTTCGGCCATCGGGACAAGTTTCGGGGTTATCGGTATTGTACCGGGACCACCGGAAGGGTCCCGGGGGTCCACCGGGTGGGGCCACCTGCCCCGGGGGGCCACATGGGCTGTAGGGATGTGCACCTTGGCCTATATGGGCCAAGGGCACCAGCCCCAAGAGGCCCATGCGCCAAAGGAGTGGGAAAGGAAGAGTCCTAAAGAGGGAAGGCACCTCCGAGGTGCCTTGGGGAGGAGGGACTCCTCCCTAGCCGCACCCTTCCTTGGAGGAAGGGCCAAGGCTGCGCCCCCCCCCCCCCTCTCCCTTGCCCCTATATATATGTGGGGGGTGGGATGGCAGCCACACCTTTGCCTTTGGTGCAGCCCTTCCCTCTCCCAAGTCCTTCTCCTCTCCCGTGGTGCTTAGGCGAAGCCCTGCAGGATTGCCACGCTCCTCCACCACCACCATGCCATTGTGCTGCTGCTGGATGGAGTCTTCCTCAACCTCTCCCTCTCTCCTTGCTGGATCAAGGCGTGGGAGACGTCATCGGGCTGTACGTGTGTTGAACGCGGAGGTGTCGTCCGTTCGGTACTTGGTCATCGGTGATTTGGATCACGACGAGTACGACTCCATCAACCCCGTTCACTTGAACGCTTCCGCTTAGCGATCTACAAGGGTATGTAGATGCACTCTCCTTCCCCTTGTTGCTGGTCTCTCCATAGATAGATCTTGGTGACACGTAGGAAAATTTTGAATTTCTGCTACGTTCCCCAACACTATGGTTTATGTCCTGACCATTACAGAGTGGAGGGCTTCTCATCTTCTGGTGGTCGAGTGTCTTCAAGGTGGTCGAGTGAGCACATCTTCATGGTCGAGTGGATGGTGGTTTCTCCTCGACTGCTTCTAGTTCTCTGTAGAGATGTCCTTGGGAGGGTATGTCGGACAGATCCATGACCCTACCCTAGGTACATAGCTTCATCAACTATCCCTCTGCATCATGTCATCTTGCTTAAGGCGTTATTCTGTTTTTAATTTAATACTCTAGATGCATGCTGGATAGCGGTCGATGAGTGGAGTAATAGTAGTAGATGCAGGCAGGAGTCGGTCTACTTGTCTCGGACGTGATCCCTATATACATGATCATACCTAGATATTCTCATAATTATTCTCAATTCTGTCAATTGCTTAGCAGTAATTTGTTCACCCACCGTAGAATACTTATGCTCTTAAGAGAAGCCACTAGTGAAACCTATGGCCCCCGGGTCTCTTTCTCATCATATCAATCTCCATCACTTTATTATTGCTTTGCTTTTTTACTTTGCCTTTTACTTTTCACTTTGCATCTCTATACCAAAAATACCAAAAATATTATTTATCATCTCTATCAGATCTCATTTTCGTAAGTGACCGTGAAGGGATTGACAACCCCTAAGCGCGTTGGTTGCGTTGAGCTATTGTCTTTGTGTAGGTACGAGGGACTCGCGCATAGCCTCTATTGGATTGATACCTTGGTTCTCAAAAACTGAGGGAAATACTTACGCTACTTTGCTGTTGGGGAACGTAGTAATTTCAAAATTTTCCTACGCACATGCAAGATCATGGTGATGCATAGCAACGAGGGGGAGAGTATGATCTAAGTACCCTTGTAGATCGCAACGGAAGCGTTGACACAACGTAGAGGAAGTAGTCGTACGTCTTCTTCCCGATCCGACCGATCCAAGCACCGTTACTCCGGCACCTCCGAGTTCTTAGCACACGTTCAGCTCGATGACGATCCCCGGGCTCCGATCCAGCAAAGCTTCGGGGAGGAGTTCCGTCAGCACGACGGCGTGGTGACGATCTTGATGTACTACCGACGCAGGGCTTCGCCTAAGCACTACAACAGTATGATCGAGGTGGAATTTGGTGGCATGGGGCACCGCACACGGCTAAGGAACGATCTCAAGGATCAACTTGTGTGTCTAGAGGTGCCCCCTGCCCCCGTATATAAAGGATGAAAGGGGGGAGGCTGGCCGGCCAAGCTAGGAGGCGCAGGAGGAGTCCTACTCCTACCGGGAGTAGGACTCCTCCCCCCAATCCTATTCCTAATAGGATTCCCCAAAGGGGAAGAGAAGAGAGAGGTGGCCGGCCCCTCTCCTAGTCCTAATAGGACTAGGGAGAGGGGGGGAGGCACAGCCCTATGTGGGCTGCCCTCTCACCTTTCCACTAAGGCCCATGTTGGCCCATTTGGCTCCCGGGGGGGTTCCGGTAACCCTCCCGGTAATCCGGTAAAATCCCGATTTCACCCGGAACACTTCCGATGTCCAAACATAGGCTTCCAATATATCAATCTTTATGTCTCGACCATTTCGAGACTCCTCGTCATGTCCGTGATCACATCCGGGACTCCGAACTACCTTCGGTACATCAAAATGCATAAACTCATAATAATTGTCATCGTAACGTTAAGCGTGCGGACCCTACGGTTCGAGAACAATGTAGACATGACCGAGACACGTCTCCGGTCAATAACCAATAGCGGGACCTGGATGCCCATATTGGCTCCTACATATTCTACGAAGATCTTTATCGGTCAGACCGCATAACAACATACGTTGTTGCCTTTGTCATCGGTATGTTACTTGCCCGAGATTCGATCGTCGGTATCCAATACCTAGTTCAATCTCGTTACTGGCAAGTCTCTTTACTCGTTCCGTAATACATCATCTCATAACTAACATCTTAGTTATTATGCTTGCAAGGCTTATGTGATGTGTATTACCGAGAGGGCCCAGAGATACCTCTCCGACAATCGGAGTGACAAACCCTAATCTCGAAATACGCCAACCCAACATCCACCATTGGAGACACCTGTAGTACTCCTTTATAATCACCCAGTTACGTTGTGACGTTTGGTAGTACCCAAAGTGTTCCTCCGGTAAACGGGAGTTGCATAATCTCATAGTTATAGGAACATGTATAAGTCATGAAGAAAGCAATAGCAACATACTAAACGATCGGGTGCTAAGCTAATGGAATGGGTCATGTCAATCAGATCATTCAACTAATGATGTGATCTCGTTAATCAAATAACAACTCTTTTGTCCATGGTTAGGAAACATAACCATCTTTGATTAACGAGCTAGTCAAGTAGAGGCATACTAGTGACACTCTGTTTGTCTATGTGTTCACACATGTATTATGTTTCCGGTTAATACAATTCTAGCATGAATAATAAACATTTATCATGATATAAGGAAATAAATAATAACTTTATTATTGCCTCTAGGGCATATTTCCTTCAGTCTCCCACTTGCACTAGTGTCAATAATCTAGTTCACATCGCCATGTGATTTAGCAGCAATAGTTCACATCACCATGTGATTAACACCCATAGTTCACATTGTCATGTGACCAACACTCAAAGGGTTTACTGGAGTCAGTAATCTAGTTCACATCTCTATGTGATTAACACCCAAAGAGTACTAAGGTGTGATCATGTTTTTGCTTGTGAGATAATTTTAGTCAACGGGTCTGTCACATTCAGATCCGTAAGTATTTTGCAAAATTCTTTGTCTATAATGCTCTGCACGGAGCTACTCTAGCTAATTGCTCCCACTTTCAATATGTATCCAGATTGTGACTTTAGATTCATCTAGATCAGTGTCAAAAACTTGCATCGACGTAATCCTTTACGACGAACCTTTTTGTCACGTCCATAATCGAGAAACACATCCTTATTTCACTAAGGATAATTCTGACCGCTGTCCAGTGATCTACTCCTAGATCACTATTGTACTCCCTTGCCAAATCAGTGCAGGGTATACAATAGATCTGGTACACAGCATGGCATACTTTATAGAACCTATGAATGAGGCATAAGGAATGACTTTCATTCTCTTTCTATCTTCTGCCATGGTCGGGCTTTGAGTCTTTACTCAACTTCACACCTTGTAACACAGGCAAGAAACCTTTTCTTTGACTGTTCCGTTTTGAACTACTTCAAAATCTTGTCAAGGTATGTACTTATTGAAAAACTTATCAAGCGTCTTGATCTATCTCTATAGATCTTGAAGCTCAATATGTAAGCAGCTTTACCGAAGTCTTTCTTTGAAAAACTCCTTTCAAACACACCTTTTATGCTTTACAGAATAATTCTACATTATTTCCGATCAACAATATGTCATTCACATATACTTATCAGAAATGCTGTAGTGCTCCCACTCACTTTCTCGTAATACAGGCTTCACCGCAAGTCTGTATAATACTATATGCTTTGATCAACTTATCAAAGCGTATATTCCAACTCCGAGATGCTTGCACCAGTCCATAGATGGATCGCTGGAGCTTGAACATTTTGTTAGCACCTTTCGGATTGACAAAACCTTCTAGTTGCATCACATACAACTCTTCTTTAATAAATCCATTAAGGAATGCAGTTTTGTTTATCCATTTGCCAGATTTCATAAAATGCGGCAATTGCTAACATGATTCGGACAGACTTAAGCATAGATACGAGTGAGAAAAACTCATCGTAGTCAACACCTTGAACTTGTCGAAAACCTTTTTCGACAATTCTAGCTTTGTAGATAGTAACACTACTATCAGCGTCCGTCTTCCTCTTGAAGATCCATTTATTCTTAATTGCTTGCCGATCATCGGGCAAGTCAACCAAAGTCCATACTTTGTTTTCATACATGAATCTCATCTCAGATTTCATGGCCTCAAGCCATTTTGCGGAATCTGGGCTCACCATCGCTTCTTCATAGTTCGTAGGTTCATCATGGTCTAGTAGCATGACTTCCAGAATTGGATTACCATACCACTCTGGTGCAGATCTCACTTTGGTTTACCTACGAGATTCGGTAGTAACTTGATCTGAAGTTTTATGATCATCATCATTAGCTTCCTCACTAATTGGTGTAGTAGTCACAGGAACAGATTTCTGTGATGAACTAATTTCCAACAAGGGAGAAGGTACAATTACCTTATCAAGTTCTACTTTCCTCCCACTCACTTCTTTCGAGAGAAACTCCTTCTCTAGAAAGAATCCATTATAAGCAACGAATGTCTTGCCTTAGGATCTGTGATAGAAGGTGTACCCAACAGTCTCCTTTGGGTATCCTATGAAGACATATTTCTCCGATTTGGGTTTGAGCTTATCAGGATGAAACTTTTTCTCATAAGCATCGCAACCCCAAACTTCAAGAAACGACAACTTTGGTTTCTTGCCAAACCATAGTTCATAAGGCGTCGTCTTGACGGATATAGATGGTGCCCCTTTTTAACGTGAATGCAGCTGTCTCTAATGCATGACCCCAAAAACGATAGTGGTAAATCGGTAAGAAACATCATAGATTGCACTATATCCAATAAAGTACGGTTATGACGTTCGGACACACCATTATGCTGTGGTGTTCCAGGTGGCGTGAGTAGTGAAACTATTTCACATTGTTTTAACTGAAGACCAAACTCGTAACTCAAATACTCTTTTCCACGATCAGATCGTAGAAACTTTATTTTCTTGTTACGATGATTTTCCACTTCACTCTGAAATTCTTTGAACTTTTCAAATGTTTCAGACTTATGTTTCATCAAGTATATACTCATATCTGCTCAAATCATCTGTGAAGATCAGAAAATAATGATACCTATCGCGAGCCTCAATATTCATCGGACCACATACATCAGTATGTATGATTTCCAACAAATCTGTTGCTCGCTCCATTGTTCCGGAGAATGGCGTTTTAGTCATCTTGCCCAAAAGGCATGGTTCGCAAGCATCAAGTGATTCATAATCAAGTGATTCCGAAAGCCCATCAACATGGAGTTTCTTCATGCGCTTTATACCAATATGACCTAAACGGCAGTGCCACAAATAAGTTGCACTATCATTATTAACTTTGCATCTTTTGGTTTCAATATGTGTATCACTACGATCGAGATCCAACGAACTTGTTTCATTGGGTGTATGACCATCGAAGGTTTTATTCATGTAAACAGAACAACAATTATTCTCTGACTTTAATGAATAACCATATTGCAATAAACATGATCAAATCATATTCATGCTCAATGCAAACACCAAATAACACTTATTTAGGTTCAACACTAATCCCGAAATTATAGGGAGTGTGCGATGATGATCATATCAATCTTGGAACCACTTCCAACACACATCGTCACTTCACCCTTAACTAGTCTCTGTTTATTCTGCAACTCCCGTTTCGAGTTACTAATCTTAGCAACTGAACCAGTATCAAATACTGAGGGTTTGCTATAAACACTAGTAAAGTACACATCAATAACATGTATATCAAATATACTTATGTTCACTTTGCCATCCTTCTTATCCGCCAATTACTTGGGGTAGTTCCGCTTCCAGTGACCAGTCCCTTTGCAGTAGAAGCACTCAGTCTCAGGCTTAGGTCCAGACTTGGGTTTCTTCTCCTGAGCAGCAACTTGCTTGCCGTTCTTCTTGAAGTTCCCCTTCTTCTTCCCTTTGCCCTTTTCTTGAAACTAGTGGTCTTGTCAACCATCAACACTTGATGTTTTTCTCGATTTCTACCTTCATTGATTTCAGCATCACGAAGAGCTTGGGAATTACTTTTGTCATCCCTTGCATATTATAGTTCATCACGAAGTTCTACTAACTTGGTGATGGTGACTAGAGAATTCTGTCAATCACTATCTTATCTGGAAGATTAACTCCCACTTGATTCAAGCGATTGTAGTACTCAGACAATCTGGGCACATGCTCACTAGTTGAGCGATTCTCCTCCATCTTTTAGCTATAGAACTTGTTGGAGACTTCATATCTCTCAACTCGGGCATTTGCTTGAAATATTAACTTCAACTCCTGGAACATCTCATATGCTCCATGACGTTCAAAACGTCGTTGAAGTCCCGATTCTAAGCCATTAAGCATGGTGCACTAAACTATCAAGTAGTCATCATATTGAGCCAGCCAAACGTTCATAACGTCTGCATCTGCTCCTACAATAGGTCTGTCACCTAGCGGTGCATCAAGGACATAATTCTTCTGTGCAGCAATGAGGATAAACCTCAGATCACGGATCCAATCCGCATCATTGCTACTAACATATTTCAACACAATTTTCTCTAGGAACATATCAAAAATAAACACAGGGAAGCAACAACGCGAGCTATTGATCTACAACATAATTTGCAAAATACTACCAGGACTAAGTTCATGATAAATTTAAGTTCAATTTAATCATATTACTTAAGAACTCCCACTTAGATAGACATCCCTCTAATCCTCTAAGTGATCACGTGATCCAAATCAACTAAACCATAACCGATCATCACGTGAGATGGAGTAGTTTTCAATGGTGAACATCGTTATGTTGATCATATCTACTATATGATTCACGCTCGACCTTTCGTTCTCCGTGTTCCGAGGCCATATCTGTATATGCTTGGCTCGTCAAGTATAACCTGAGTATTCTGCATGTGCAACTGTTTTGCACCCGTTGTATTTGGACGTAGAGCTTATCACACCCGATCATCACGTGGTGTCTGGGCACGACGAACTTTGGCAACGGTGCATACTCAGGGAGAACACTTCTTGATAATTTAGTGAGAGATCATCTTATAATGCTACCGTCAATCAAAGCAAGATAAGATGCATAAAAGATAAACATCACATGCAATCAATATAAGTGATATGATATGGTCATCATCATCTTGTGCTTGTGATCTCCATCTCCGAAGCACCGTCATGATCACCATCGTCACCGGCGCGACACCTTGATCTTCATCGTAGCATCGTTGTCGTCTCGCCAATCTTATGCTTCCACGACTATCACTACCGCTTAGTAATAAAGTAAAGCATTACATCGCGATTGCATTGTATACAATAAAGCGACAACCATATGGCTCCTGCCAGTTGCCGATAACTTGGTTACAAAACATGATCATCTCATACAATAAAATCAGCATCATGCCTTGACCATATCACATCACAACATGCCCTGCAAAAACAAGTTAGACGTCCTCTACTTTGTTGTTGCAAGTTTTTACGTGGCTGCTACGGGCTTAAGTAAGAACCCATCTCACCTACGCATCAAAACCACAACGATAGTTCGTCAAATAGACTCTGTTTTAACCTTCTCAAGGACCGGGCGTAGCCACACTCGGTTCAACTAAAGTTGGAGAGACAGTCGCCCGCAAGCCATCTATGTGCAAAGTACGTCGAGGGAACCGGTCTCGCGTAAGCGTACGCGTAAGGTTGGTCCGGGTCGTCTCGTCCAACAATACCGCCGAACCAAAGTATGACATGCTGGTAGGCAGTATGACTTGTATCGCCCACAACTCACTTGTGTTCTACTCGTGCAAATAACATCAAACCATAAAACCTAGGCTCGGATGCCACTGTTGGGGAACGTAGTAATTTCAAAATTTTCCTACGCACAAGCAAGATCATGGTGATGCATAGCAACGAGGGGGAGAGTCTGATCTAAGTACCCTTGTAGATCGCAATGGAAGCGTTGACACAACGTAGAGGAAGTAGTCGTACGTCTTCTTCCCGATCTGACCGATCCAAGCACCGTTACTCCGGCACCTCCGAGTTCTTAGCACACGTTCAGCTCGATGACGATCCCCGGGCTCCGATCCAGCAAAGCTTCGGGGAGGAGTTCCGTCAGCACGACGGCGTGGTGACGATCTTGATGTACTACCGACGCAGGGCTTCGCCTAAGCACTACAACGGTATGATCGAGGTGGAATTTGGTGGCATGGGGCACCGCACACGGCTAAGGAACGATCTCAAGGATCAACTTGTGTGTCTAGAGGTGCCCCCTGCCCCCGTATATAAAGGATGAAAGGGGGGAGGCTGGCCGGCCAAGCTAGGAGGCGCAGGAGGAGTCCTACTCCTACCGGGAGTAGGACTCCTCCCCCCAATCCTATTCCTAATAGGATTCCCCAAAGGGGAAGAGAAGAGAGAGGTGGCCGGCCCCTCTCCTAGTCCTAATAGGACTAGGGAGAGGGGGGGAGGCGCAGCCCTATGTGGGCTGCCCTCTCACCTTTCCACTAAGGCCCATGTTGGCCCATTTGGCTCCCGGGGGGGTTCCGGTAACCCTCCCGGTAATCCGGTAAAATCCTGATTTCACCCGGAACACTTCCGATGTCCAAACATAGGCTTCCAATATATCAATCTTTATGTCTCGACCATTTCGAGACTCCTCGTCATGTCCGTGATCACATCCGGGACTCCGAACTACCTTCGGTACATCAAAATGCATAAACTCATAATAACTGTCATCGTAACGTTAAGCGTGCGGACCCTACGGTTCGAGAACAATGTATACATGACCGAGACACGTCTCCGGTCAATAACCAATAGCGGGACCTAGATGCCCATATTGGCTCCTACATATTCTACGAAGATCTTTATCGGTCAGACCGCATAACAACATACGTTGTTCCCTTTGTCATCGGTATGTTACTTGCCCGAGATTCGATCGTCGGTATCCAATACCTAGTTCAATCTCGTTACTGGCAAGTCTCTTTACTTGTTCCGTAATACATCATCTCATAACTAACATCTTAGTTATTATGCTTGCAAGGCTTATGTGATGTGTATTACCGAGAGGGCCCAGAGATACCTCTCCGACAATCGGAGTGACAAACCCTAATCTCGAAATACGCCAACCCAACATCCACCATTGGAGACACCTGTAGTACTCCTTTATAATCACCCAGTTACGTTGTGACGTTTGGTAGTACCCAAAGTGTTCCTCCGGTAAACGGGAGTTGCATAATCTCATAGTTATAGGAACATGTATAAGTCATGAAGAAAGCAATAGCAACATACTAAACGATCGGGTGCTAAGCTAATGGAATGGGTCATGTCAATCAGATCATTCAACTAATGATGTGATCTCGTTAATCAAATAACAACTCTTTTGTCCATGGTTAGGAAACATAACCATCTTTGATTAACGAGCTAGTCAAGTAGAGGCATACTAGTGACACTCTGTTTGTCTATGTATTCACACATTTATTATGTTTCCGGTTAATACAATTCTAGCATGAATAATAAACATTTATCATGATATAAGGAAATAAATAATAACTTTATTATTGCCTCTAGGGCATATTTCCTTCATTTGCTGCATCATCCTCTCCTCTTCGGGGAAATCCAATGCAGCGCTCAAGAGGTAGCAGTAGCACACAAAGTGTTCCTCCGGTAAACAGGAGTCGCATAATGTCATAGTCATAGGAACATGTATAAGTCATGAAGAAAGCAGTAGAAACATACTAAACGATCGAGTGCTAAGCTAACGGAATGGGTCAAGTCAATCACATCATTCTCCTAATGATGTGATCCCGTTAATCAAATGACAACTCATGTCAATGGCTAGGAAATATAACCATCTTTGATCAACGAACTAGTCAAGTAGAGGCATACTAGTGACACTCTGTTTGTCTATGTATTCACACAAGTATTATGTTTCCGGTTAATACAATTCTAGCATGAATAATAAACATTTATCATGATATAAGGAAATAAATAATAACTTTATTATTGCCTCTAGGGCATATTTCCTTCAAAAATATCAAATCCAAAATTTTGAAGCTATTTTAAAAATATTATCATGTTTATATGCCAAAGTTATGGTCCAATAGGAATATGCTATCCTTAACAAGATTTGACTTTTTTGTTTAACTAGTTGTTGATCAAGAGTGGCACACCTGACACGTTGAGCATGGTCCAGTTGTTGCATCATAAGAGTGGCGCATGAGATGCGTTTCGCAACAAGGCGGTCCTTGATAGAGGCAGGGAGAGAAAACCATCAAGACCTAAATTGTGGAGAGATAGTTTTTTCAACCATATCTCGTGCATGGATCCATCTCATGTGGTTGCTTTGAGATTGGTACTACTTTTTGGTTGTTGTCAAAATGTATCTTGTTTCATAATGTTTTGTTCGGGTTCCTCGCAAAAAAATTGTTTTGTTCGGGTTTTTCTTTTCTGGTTTTAAAGTGTATCGTCATATTTCATTGTGTACCGGTGAAAAACAATGCATTTGTGTCAGATCGGATTTGCTGATTCACATGTAATATTATGTTACACTTTGAAACAAGTGGGGAGGGGGAGGGGCGAATCGAATGTAACATTTGAAATCAAGACAAAATTTAACAAAAAGAAGTTGAATCGTAAAGCAACCACGAATGGTGGATTCATGCACGTATGATAAGACTATCATTTCTATGTTAAAAAGGGAAACGTTTCAGAACAGCGCGCCGGCCGAACGATTCGGCCGGTCGCTCGCCCACGCGGACGCCACGCAGCACAAGGGCCCGCACGCAATCGTCTTTCACCTATCCTCTCCTCCACACACATCTCATCCGCGCACACTTCGTCTCTGGATTTCTCTTCCCCATCTCCATCTCCGCGGACTTCTCTGCCTTTCTCCTTGTCCTGCCTCCGGCGAGGACAACACGGCACGGCGGGGACAGAGGAGGTACACGCCGGGGAGTTGAAATCGGTGGATGGAAAAGCTACATCCGGCTACGCGTGAGCTGCAATTTTTCTCCCCCGTCTCTATCTCCGCGGACCACTCTGCCTCTCTCCTCGTCCTGCCTCCGGCGAGGGCCGCGGCTTCTCCGGCGAGGACAACACGGGAGGACGGGGGCAAAGGAGGAAGCACGCCGGGAAGCTGAAATCGATGGACAGAAAAGCTACAACCGTCCACCAAAAAAGCTACAACCGACCACACCAGATGCTGGAGCCGGCCAGGGTTGGAGCTACAACCAACAACTTTTGTTGCTACAACCGACCACACCAGATGCTGGAGCCGGCCAGGGTTGGAGCTACAACCAACAACTTTTGTTGCTACAACCGACCACACCAGATGCTGGAACCGGACATCTTTTTTGCTACAATCGGTGTGAGCAACGATGGTGGCAGCTATTTTTGCTGGAACGGGCATCTAGATTTGCTAGAACCAGTGATCAATTTTGCTACATCCGTGATGGGTGGGGGCGCGAAGGCGAGCTACGACCGGAGGCCACAGGAAAAAGCTACAGCAGTATTCTAGAGCTACAATGGCGATGCACGGGAGCTGCAACTGTGGTTTTGTTTTGCTACTACGGGCGACCAATTTGCTGCATCGGTGACAGCGAGACGACATGGCCGCCGGCATGGCGTGCCGCAACCAGGCAAGGGGAGCTGCAAACCATGGCCACAAGAGCTGGAACCGCAGCCCAGCGGAGCTGCAACGGTCCAGTGGAGCTGCAAGGCGACCCCCTGCGGCTGGGATGTTGCAACCGTTGTCCGGCGAGCTGGAACCGTGGTGCAGTGGAGCTGCAAAGGGAGGGGGCGACCTCTTGATTTTTGGGATGATGCACCCGTGGACCGGCGGAGCGAGATCGGTGCTGGAACCAGTCCGACGGAGCGCCGGCGACGCTACTCCCCGGAGTTGCGGTGGTCACCACCGGTAGTGCGGGAACTTTCCATCAAGGATGCTGGAAACGCCCGGCGAAAAAGCTGCAACTAGTCGACGGTGACGGGAGAGCGGCGCCACGGGCTCAGGGGCAAGCGCGGAGTCATGGCTAGTCAGCAAGGGGAGGAAGCAGTAGACCTGAGGGAGCTGCCGAGAAGAAGAAGACGAGCGCACGAGAAGACGAGGGGAGGAATCGTGCGGTGTAGACGCGCGCATCGTGCGGCTAGGGGCTGACCGGCCAAACGATTCAGCCGGCGCACCGGCGCGTGCGCCTATTGTTGCCCTAAAAAAAGACTATCATTTCTCAGATTGTCGATCCAATGGGCCTGGAAATTTTGAAACGCCGCCAAATAGACGAACGTGAAACGGGCACTCCGAGAAGGAAAAATAAATAGAAATCCACTCAAAAAAAGAGAAAGAAATAGAAATGGAAATTTTTAAATGGTAATAACGCTATCACAGCACACTTTCCAAATTTGATCGCGCCAGAAACATGCCAAATTTAAACGCCGTAGCTGTAGCCAACCCTTGCCCGCGACGGATCCACCCTAAACTTGGACGTGTCTCCCTTAAATCTCGCGTCCTCCTCTCCGCAACCCACACCGACGGCCAAGCTCGTTGCCATTGTTTCTCCCATGATAGTCTGGGCGTCCTGATATATCTCCTGCCCGATGTCGGCGATAGTGGGGCACGACGACGGCTCGCCGCCGTCCCCGCTCCACCTGCTGGAGGTCACGGTCATCTCCGCGCAGGACCTGCACCGGCGCCACCGGCTCAGCCACCGGGTGCGCGCGTACGCCGTGGCGTGGATCGACGGCACGCGGAAGCTGCGCACGGAGGTCGACCTCGCCGGCGGGGCCGACCCGACGTGGAACGACCGGTTCCTCTTCCGCGTGGACGCCGGGTTCCTCAAGTCGGAGACCGCCGCCGTCGTCGTCGAGGTGCGCGCGACCCGGAGGTTTGGCTCTGATGTTGTCCTTGGACGCACGGGGATCGTGGTGAGTACCTTCGTGCGCGTGCACTCGTCCAGGCTCACTGCTGCTCCTGCGGTGGCGGTGGCGCCCACCGGCCGGCAGGTGGCGGCGCTGCAGCTCAGGCGCCCGCGGTCGCTCCGGCCGCAGGGCGTGCTCAACGTGGCGGTGACGCTGCTGGGCGCCGCCCAGGCGCGCGCCGTGGCGCCCATCTACCACATGCCGGGGTCCCCGGACGCGTTCGCCATGAAGGACCTCGTGGCGATGAGGCCGGCGCCGTTCCTGTCAGAGATCACGGAGGAGGGCGCGGCCGAGACGAGGGATCTGGAGTACTACGCGCGCCGCCAGCGGCCGTTGGTTGAGCACTCCGGGCCGCTGGACCCGAGGGGCGCCGCCATCGAGCAGAGCAAGCTGGCCATGAAGCTGGAGAAGTGGAGGGTGGATCTGTCCCCGGACCACGGGGATCATGACGGTCGCGGCGGCGGCAAGTCAGGGAGGTGGCTGCGCCGGACCTCCTGCTTCGGCCGCCAGGAGAGCTGGGAAAGGTAACCGGTGATCAATCAATCAAAGCGGCCGGGTGGCATGGCTGGCAGGATGTGGGTAGTACAAGAGAGGTCGATTGCTTGCCAAATAAGTTCTTTTTTGCTCGCTATGAACAGTTTAATTTGTTGTTTTATTCTTATCACATCATGTAGCACAAATAGCAAGAGGAAGAAATTTATTTTAGACCCTCGAATTACTTCAAATTAACTTTCGACCACAAAGAAAGTAAACCACCCACATCCCTTCTCCGAATCGGAATCGATTGATGCATGCCAACATAGTTCAGAGAAAGACATGATCGTTGTAGGTATATACTCCAACTTATAGAAGCTAATATGTTTATTTAATTGATATTGGTTCTCTAATAATTAAAAAGGTACACTAGATTATAGTCTTTCCACCCGTTTCGGTCATCTCCCTTCAGCTTCCCACATAATATGTCCCTTTTCCTCTCTCCTTCATTAGCCTTACATATTAGATGAGAATTTAGTAGGTTCTGACACCGAAACTTCACCATCCTGAAACAAGAACCGCAACAACTTCCTAGCCCTCTCAGAGCTCAGGCACATCGGGCCGTCCATTCCGGTAGCTTGTGCCCATCATGGTGGTGAGTTCTCCAACTCATAGGGGTGATTTGGTACCATCCGTTGCCATCATCTCTGCCCATTCCATCTTTTCCATTAAAAGTTCATGACTTGTGTTCTTATTCTCCATTAACATTCATTTGAGGTTCTTGTTGAGAATGCCAATAACATGGTTCTTTTAGCTATGTTTGTTGGTGCCTCCTTTCTTTTATTTTTTGCAAATTTGTCCATTATAGGGCCTTACTCATGATGGACGAACTCCTTCGCGTTTTAAATATGATGTGGTTGTGATACAACCCTGCCCCACCATATCAATGCAAATCCCTAAGTTCTCCCACGATGAACCTGCCAACACCTATTTTCCTTAGACCTCTCTACTTGACATTACCAAGGATAGTTTGCTACCAAATGCATGGACCCTTTCTTGCTTAGGTGTGAAGGAGTAAGCATGATAGAGGTGGCAAGTAGATGCACAATCAAGCGTCCAGAACTACCAAACTTGGCACAATGCTTCTCAAGCGCCAAGCACATTTGATACTACCGAACAAAGCCTCAAGAACAACAAGACCCACCCCCGAAACCATTGAGCCGAGCAGAGGGTGCTCTCGATGGCAAGCTAATTCTAGAACTTGAAAGCACCATATCCTTGACACTACCAAACACACAACATGCCTCGGAGACTACATGCGTTGAGGACTATCGGGGTTAACCATTCGGTAGTACCAGACTTCGTTGCCTGCGTACGACCACCGTGTGGCTCCACTGGATTGTAAGTTGCCTTTGGCACACTAAACGTAGGTTATGAGGATATAGACAATAAATACCCCTTCATCCCATCCTTAGGATTAGACCATGATTATCTCCTCCAAGTTTATGCGGTGCTCGCTGGGAGCAGTCTGAGGCCCTTTCCCACGAGTGGGTGACTACAGCATGGGCCTCTAAATGCTGGTTGAAACACTCTTGTGCGCACACTGCCTTATCCATCCGATCCTCTCCAATAGCTTCCTATAACCAACGACAACGGTGTCTACACGAATAGCGAGGAGGATGGCGCACCCCGTGCTTCGTTGCATCTGCATGTTGCCCGCCATCAGCCCACCACCCTCATCTAGATAGCCCTTGATATGTCGCCGCCGCTCTGGCCTTTATGTCATTCTGACTACTAGCTTCTCTCGAGGCCACCACACGCTTCTACACACCAGGCACGCACGATGTGCTTGACCTTGCTACCACTCATGGTTCTTGCTCCTTTGTTTTTCTATCGCAGAGCCCACGTCATTGTCAACTGAATTCCCGCGGTCTATGAGTCGGCGCGTGCCCTCAATGCTTTGCTTCTACACCATGGCCCCACTATTCTATCAATCATTGCTCGCTTTGCTCTTTGTTGTTGTCAGCAACCAGAAAGGGAAGGACTTGTGTTATATCCATCTCTTATCCCCTGCCATGGAGGATATCCACACGATGAGGGCCTCCCAAGTGCAGCTTGTGGCACGTGAGGCCGGAGGAGGGTGATCAGTAGCTGAAGACGGAGGCAGCTTGGTCCTGCTCACTGACCATGGCGGCACAACCCAGCCTTGCGTCGCCACCAATTGCGACTTGGGTATTCAATTCAACCACATCCCTTTTCTCCCTCAATGTCAAACTCCTTCCTCTGCTGATAATCATTAACATGGGACCTTGGTACCTCACGAACTGTGGTGTCACATTCAATGTGTTGTCCAGCTATTGTTCTCGTGATGGGTACCCCCTAGTAGATGCTTCTACGTGGACGGGAAGGGCCTCTCAGCGCTCCATAGGATCAAGGCAACAACATTAACATCCACCAATTCTTAGATGTTGACCTTGCACTTGTCTTTAGCCAACAATGTATTCATTTGTATGCATGCCTCCATTCTTGGATGATTGCAGCGAGCTAGAAATTGAACATATCCTTCATCTTAGTTTGGATTATTTGTTATCCGTCGAGTGAATCAGATAAAGATAAAGGTAGTCGTGTGCATGTTTTATTGTCTTCTCCCTTTTGATATAATAAGGTTGTAATATGCTTGATCTTAGGAATGTGTGTCCTGGTCTCATTGTTTTATAAATTGTGCATGCTGCTTTTGCACATGATTTTGGTAAATTTACATTTTATAGTATTGCCTATCATCATTTTTGTGTGGTTCATTGTACATGTAGTTGACTGTAGAAGCTATTCAGGTGTGAAGTCACTGTTTATGGAATAGCACCAAACCAAACCATGTGATTGTTATCATGTTGTGAAAGCACCTGATAATCAATTGCACATGGTGATGCTTATATGTTTATTAACAATGCTTGTGCTAGTGAGACTACGTGCAGATATCTTCTTTGCTCTGTACATAGAGTGATGACTACGATAGAAGTTGAGCCTATGGTTCAAAAAATAGAGAGAAAACAATCCCTGCCCATCAGATTGGAGTTGGATGCTCAAGGCACTTAAGTGGGTACATTAGTGGGGAGTAACTTAGACTAGTATGTTACTAGTCTATGTTACTACCTCTATAGTGGGTAGTAACATATATGTAGTGTCATGCACCACTTCATTTATTACCTTGTATTAGTATTTTACATTGGGAACCGCTATGTGATGGTAACATATTATGTTACTCTATTTGTCTCTCCATCCTCTTTAATTACTTGCAACATCACTTTTTTTGCTTATGTGGCATTCATGTTCCTATATTACTTCCACCACTAGCCTTACGACTCCCGACCCCATCCACACACTATAGTTTTTTTATGAAAATCCTTCATTCAGAATGTCATTTAAATTAAAAATGGGAGGATCTCCATCCCAAACATAAAAGGAACTAGAATCAAAAGCATTTCTAGCTAGTTTATACGCCACTTTATTGACTTCCCTTAGGCAATGATGAATAGAGATTGTGCCAAGGCTCTGAACCACCTCACTGTAGTTATATATAAAACATAACATTCGCAATAACCACATCAAGTATCATGTATCCCACTCCAATTGTTATGTCAACGACCTTTCACAGATGTGTGCGTAGTGACGATGTCCCTTATCCTCTTACTTAAAAAGAATGAATCTTAATTTGCACATGTATATCTTTCATACCTAAATAGCTAGCCCCCACTAACATATTTCTCTCAGCATACAAACATGTCATCTCATCATTCAACATGCATACAAAAAGGCTCACAAAACATGCAACTATGCATATTAAAAATCCACTTCAACATGCAAACATGCATGCATGTACAATTCCATTCTATTATGATATTTAAATCCAATTATTTTATACTTTCAAAAACTATTATTTCAAATATTCTTGTTCCATATAACCAAAACTTCATTGAAATATTGCAAAACATTCCTGCAACAACATGCGGGGCACCATCTGGTTTTATAAAATATTATACCTATATATCGGAGAAAAGTACACTTTTCGTCTCTTAATTCCCCGGTAAAATAAAATGATAGGACCATTTAGTTATGTACATCCCATGCCCAAGATCAGTGCCACGTGGGCTAGGCCACCTAAAGTCACATCCGGAGGTCGCAACCATTGGCTTGAAGTAAGTTCGATTGCATATTGAAAGAATGAAGTGAATTTGGTTTCTAACGACGGCATTTTTCTTGTTACATATGAGCTTAGCTTTGGCGGCAATATCGATCAATCTAGTGGGTAGTAATCATCATGATCGTGCATTCTTAAAAAGTTGATCCCAATTTTTTTAACATGCAAAGTGTCCACCTCAACATCCCACTAAGCCATGCATTTAAGTCTTATGTCCCACTAAGCCAATTAAAATCAGCCACATAAGCGAGTCATGCATTTAACTTATAAATTACAATTATTTTAATTGCATTAGTCTATGCATGTAAGCTGCCACATCTTACATTCATGTTATCATGTAACTCCGAAGTTTTTATTCTACTTTTAAACACTTTTTTTATTAATTTTTAAGCTCACTTCAACGTCCTACTAAGTCATGCATTTAAGTCTTCTCCCCCACTAAGCCATGCAAAATCAACCACATAAGCAAGTCATGCATTTAACTTATAAATTACAATTGTTTTCAATTGCATTAGTCTATGCATGTAACACTGCCACGTCATACATTCATATTAGACATTCTTCACATTTTTTTAAATGACATTTTTAACTGTAATTCAAAAGTTTTTATTTTACTTTTAGACTCTTTCTTTTATTGATTTTTAAGCTTATACTTTCTTTTCATTAGATATAGTTATTTTTAGCAACAATTTACATATTTTTTTTAATAAAGTTACTGCAACAACGCGTGGGGCATTATCTAGTTAAAGCAATTTGTGTACCGGAAATAGATAATGGGCCTCGGGTCCCATTACACCCAAATTGAAAGAAAATATTAGAAAGTTCAAAAAGAGTCAAAAATTCCTTAATCTTTTTGGAATCAAATATGATCAAGTATTACACTCTTGTGAAGGACTACCTTCAATCGACTCCACGGCCAAGAAAACAAATTTGAGATTACAAAAAGCATGAATAGTAACTTATGTATAGTGTCGAGTTTGTTTGTTTGTTCGCCCAGAATACCACAATAGTCATTCCTCTATGAAACTTTTCACACGAGTATTGCGCTAGATCATGTCCATTGCAATAAAGTTTTATAAATTCCTGACTCTTTTTGAGTTTTCTAAAACTGTTTTTCCATTTCGAGTGCATTGGTCCCATGTTCCAAAGATCCGCGTTGAGGACTAAAAAGAAAAACATCCTCCTTAATTTGTGTACACTCTTTATATTTTCCGAAAGAAAAAACGATCTAGAGGAAAAGGGCATAGAAAACGCTGTCCACGTCATCAGCCGGACGTGAGCACGTCAGAGCAGAGGCATGAAACCAGCCATATTGGGCAGGGACGCGTGAAGCTTGCATGCATGCACAACTTTTGCAGCTCCGTCGATGAGTGCTCTAGACGGCAGCTACAAGAATTGAGAGGGGGCAAGAATGTATCGGCATATTCATAAATGAACAAGGCAATCGTCCATATGAACTAAAACCTAGGCACAATCACTTCGTTCTCCAGAGATAACCAAATATATTGCAAAGTGAAAGAAAAACTACCAATTTAAAACAAAATGACTTACATCAATATGTCAATATCTTGTCCCAAAGTTGCAAAAGAGAATATTATCACTTTTTCTAACAAACTAACCTACAACATGCAGGAAAAAATCATTATCAAATGGAGAGAACACGGAAATATTGAAGGATGCATTTATACAAGCGAAAAAGAGCTTTTAACACATTACCTTTTCCTTCGTCCCATGCTAATTTTTCACCTCGTGAAAACGTTTAACCATCACTTCATTAGAAATTTTCTTAACAATCCCTTTTCTACAAAGCAAATACGACTGTGGTTCATACCAATCGACACTAAAATGTTGATTGATCTTACAAATTGTCCTTGGCTTAAACTTTTTAGGACATCTCCTCATGTTGATTGTGGTTGTAACATGCAATCTTCTAAGTTTTAGATGGATGCATAGAAGTGTGTTCAAATCAACTAATCATGCATCTTGGTGTTTTTTTAAACTCTGCTTCTCAACAACTTTAAGTGCCAAAAAGCAAAGCGTTAAATGAATTGTAAAGGTTTCGAACATCATGCATGACGTTGAATTGTGCTGGGAACTAGGAAGAATAGATGATCCGAATGAAAATTTGAGTTTGTCAGTCTAGACTAAAGTTTGGTACTAAAATTTAAATCTTACGAGAAAATTGTTTGAACCGATCTAGTGATCTAAATTGGTAAATTATACTACACAAAAATTGATGGCACTGATATGATTTGTACTACAAAGAAATTGAAAGCGGACAAAAAAGTTTGAAAAGAAAGAACCCTATTGATCTACTATACGGCTTACCTGGTGTCAATTAGCACGCTGAAATTGCAGATTCCGTGATGAGGCTCTGTTGCGGAGGCGGCCTGCAAGCACGAAAGACAAGAGACGGCAAGTCGCTGTTTGCCGGCGGTGAGCCGAGCCGGAGACTGCGGCATGCCGCGATCACGTTAGCGGCAGTTTCGGGTCGGCTCCACTGCTGCCGTGCCGTGCGCTCGTTATTTTCTGTGTGTGCATGGGTTTTTCGATGGATCAGTGCGGCTCTAGAGACAGATTTTTTGATGGATCACTGAACGCTGAAATTTACGGCCGCATTGATCGATTGAAAATTCCAGTCCTAGGCTGGTGGTGGGCTTCTACAGATTCAGAATATTTTTGCTTCCAAAAATAAACAAGAAATTGAGCTGAGTGGGCAAAGAAACAGGCCGAGTGGGGGCACACGTAGCTTGGCAGGATCCATCGAAGCGTACGATGAAAAATCGAGTGGGGGCAACTGCCCCCACAACCATCAAGGTGCGTCCGCCCCTGCAATCGACTCCACGGCCAAGAAAACAAATTTGAGATTACAAAAAGCATGGATAGTAACTTATGTATAGTGTCGAGTTTGTTTGTTTGTTCACCCAGAATACCACAATAGTCATTCCTCCGTGAAACTTTTCACACGAGTATTGCGCTAGATCATGTCCATTGCAATAAAGTTTTAGAAATTCCTGACTCTTTTTGAGTTTTCTAAAACTGTTTTTCCATTTCGAGTGCATTGGTCCCATGTTCCAAAGACCCGCGTTGAGGTCTAAAAAAGGAAAATATCCTCGTTGATTTGTGTACACTCTTTATATTTTCCGAAAGAAAAAACGATCTAGAGGAAAAGGGCATAGAAAACGCTGTCCACATCATCAGCCGGACGTGAGCACGTCAGAGCAGAGGCATGAAACCAGCCATATTGGGCAGGGACGCGTGAAGCTTGCATGCATGCACAACTTTTGCAGCTCCGTCGATGAGTGCTCTAGACGGCAGCTACACTACATATACCCCGTACCGCTCGTTCCATAGCTCATCAAGCAACTCCATCGGCCACTCCACCAACAACACATTACAATGGACGCCCAGAACAGGGAGGTGGACGCCCTGGTCCAGAAGATCACCGGCCTCCACGCCGCCATCGCCAAGCTGCCCTCGCTCAGCCCGTGCCCCGCCGTCGACGCGCTCTTCACCGACCTGGTCACCGCGTGCGTGCCCCCGAGCC
Organism: Triticum monococcum; assembly: GCA_034509565.1. Classification (NCBI taxonomy): domain Eukaryota; kingdom Viridiplantae; phylum Streptophyta; class Magnoliopsida; order Poales; family Poaceae; genus Triticum; species Triticum monococcum. Next base: position 619,568,905 of record CM067846.1, read on the forward strand.
CCGTGGACGTGACCAAGCTCGGCCCGGAGGCGCAGGCGATGCGGGAGGGCCTCATCCGCCTCTGCTCCGAGGCCGAGGGGAAGCTGGAGGCGCACTACTCCGACATGCTCGCCGCCTTCGACAACCCGCTCGACCACCTCGGCGTCTTCCCCTACTACAGCAACTACATCAACCTCAGCAAGCTGGAGTACGAGCTCTTGGCGCGCTACGTGCCCGGCGGCATCGCCCCGGCCCGTGTCGCCTTCATCGGCTCCGGCCCGCTGCCGTTCAGCTCCTACGTCCTCGCCGCGCGCCACCTGCCCGACACGGTGTTCGACAACTACGACCTGTGCGGCGCGGCCAACGCCCGCGCGAGCAGGCTGTTCCGCGCGGACAGGGACGTGGGCGCCCGCATGTCGTTCCACACCGCCGACGTCGCGGACCTCACCGACGTGCTTGCTACGTACGATGTCGTCTTCCTGGCCGCGCTCGTGGGCATGGCGGCCGAGGACAAGGCCAAGGTGATCGCGCACCTTGGCGCGCACATGGCGGACGGGGCGGCCCTCGTCGTGCGCAGCGCGCACGGGGCGCGCGGGTTCCTGTACCCGATCGTGGATCCCCAGGACGTCGGCCGAGGCGGGTTCGAGGTGCTCGCCGTGTGTCACCCCGACGACGACGTGGTGAACTCCGTCATCATCGCGCAAAAGACCAACGACGTGCATGAGTCTGGACTTGGCAACGGGCGTGGTGGACGGTACGCGTGGGGCACGGTGCCGGTGGTCAGCCCACCCTGCAGGTTCGGCGAGATGGTGGCGGACGTGACCCAGAAGAGAGAGGAGTTTGCCAACGCGGAAATGGCCTTCTAATCGCTGCGAGGTCATCATCCGTACGCCACTGCTAAATCGCTTTGCAACCGTATGTGGTAATTTTCCTACTCCTACTACTTTTTACCCACCTATATGTACGCATTTCAAGTCATGTGTTGTCTGTATCCAATGATGTAAGTGTGGTGTTTACACGCGCATGTATTGTACACTCGATCTCTAAAAGACAGGGCAGATCAGGATAGTGTGCAACGGAACAATATGTGTTGTTGTTGTAGTTGTATGAGTTGGTGATTATCGCTCTCAAATACAATGTACTCGGTGTCTTATTCATACCCAAGTACATTTGTCCGGCTGTCAAGTTGCTTGCTAAGGCCCTGTTTGGAGCACCACAACTCGACTTTCGGAGTTGGTGGAGTTGCAGTTGAAAACTACGGAGCAACTATTTCCTGGCTCCACAGCTTCTGAAATTTTATGGAGCCGGTGGAATTTCGAACAGGTCTTAAGTCTGACGGACAATGTAGTACGTTGCTTTTGACCTCTAAATATGTCCAAGGCTTGACAAGCTCTGTCAGGGGGTCAACTTCATGATTTGTGTTGAAGGCGTCACCGTTTGCCTGGGAGATTGATTATGTAAATCGGAGTGTTTGATGTGTTATAAGGCGTGACCGTGATGAACCTTATTGGCATTGTTCACTTTATATACTAGTACAACACGCATATTGTGTTGTACGAATGACTATGACCCTACTTGAGATCTCATCCCCTATCCTATGGGGCATACCACGTAGGACGGTCAACGTAAGTCAAAACGAGTGAACGAAAGGGAAGTCTAGTCAATATGGTCAATAATAATCCAAGAAAGCACCCGTGGGTACAAGCAAGCCACCCCTGTCGACGAAAGTCCAGTCAAGCCTTCATGGTTAACAAGTCCCAAAAAAATAAAGACCACGTAAAAGAATAAGTGAAAGCAAAAAAAAGACCATACGAAAGAATAAGTGTAAGATCAACATAAAGGAGCAAAGAAGCACAAAACCCAAGCAAGAAGGCCTTTGTATGGTGGAGAGAATCTCTCCCTAAATGGGCCTCACACAAAAGCCCTATTGATATTAGGCAGTAGTATCAATAGAGTTTATGCACATCCTCCTCTCAAAACCAAGCCCTTCTCGCGGGGAGTTGATTCAAGACCTTCTTAGAATAAGAATCTTTCATCTTGTTGAAACTTCCTCTTGGATCGTGAGAATCACCGAACCGGGTGTAGTGAATTTTGATTTCAATCCAGAGTGTTTGTGGCTTGAGTTATATCTCAAAAGGCTATGTGTCACTGAATCTCATTATTGAGTAGGCATCACTAGTTATCTCTTCAATTTGTGAACATCGGGACTAGGTGCGGTATCAGATTGTACAGTGATATATTCTTCTTAGCTTGATGTTACATTTTAATGGAATACGATCCAAGATGATGCCACACATGATGGCCACAACAACAACAACTATGATATCTCGTATTTTAATGTTGTCCTCTTCAACTAAGTTTTATTATGCCTTTGGTGGTCTATTGCCACGTGCCCTTAGCTAGGGGTGTCGATAAGATATACTTCTTTTCTCTTTATGTCACTTAGGGTTTGAAATTGGCCTTTTAAGAAGCACCATGTCCATCCGTAAACTCAGTTTTTTTGTGGGGCATCCGTAAACTTAGTTATTCCATAAGTTTGAAGCTTGTGTCTGATCATAGATGTGATTTACCGTATTTTATCATTTGCAGAGTCTGCATATCAAAACTAAATTCAGTTCAAAACATTGCCAAAAGTCTATGCAAGACACATGTTGGTGTTTTTTGATTTTTATATAAACCGACACCCCGTTCTAAATAGAAAACGAGTACTACCTCTGTAAACTAATATAAATTCAGTTCACGGAGGGAGTATTACATGAGATCCATCTACAACCAAAACCAAACTCACAATAAATCTTCTCCTTTATGCTCACCTTTTTGGAACTTGCAAGTTGTAGTTTATTTTTGAGAGAAAAATGCAAGTGGTAGTTCAAAAACAAAAAGGTGGAAAGGAAAGCAAGAACCACGCCGAAGGGCCCACGTGTCAGCGGCCCGTACTAAACCACCTCCCCTTATCCCCTCTTCCACCGTCCCCCGCTGCTTGGCCCTGTGCCGCTCCACATCACCCCGAGCTTCGTGACCCCCTCGCCCGCGCTCGCAGCCTCGCAGCACCGCGCGGCCGGGCGCCATGGCGCACTCCTGCCTCTCCGCGGCGCGCACGGCGGCGGCGCTGCGCCTCCCGTTCCAGGCCGATCACGCCGCGTCCGCGTTCCCCCGCCCGGCGCGCGCGTCGTCGTCCCGTCCGCACGCGCACCGGCTCATTGCCGCCGCGCCCGTCGTGCCGGTGCCGCGGGGGAGCAGGCGCGCGCTCTCCGTCGTCGCGTTGGCGTCGCAGGAGGAGGCCACGGCTGTCGAGGAGGCGCAGGAGGAAGAAGTAGTACAGGAAGAAGCCGCGGGGCAGCTGGAAGAGGAGGAGCCAGCAGGGGAGGTCGAGGAGCAGCAGCCGGAGGAGGAGGAGCAGGGTGCGGCCGCGGAGGCGAGCTCGGACGGCGGCGAGGAGGCTAGTGGTGATGGAAGCACCGGCACCGGGAGCAGCGCCACCAAGCTCTACTTCGGGAACCTGCCGTACAACTGCGACAGCGCGCTGCTCGCCGGCATCGTGCAGGACCACGCCGTCCCGGAGATGGTCGAGGTACGCGCGCGCACGCACGCTGTTTGCTGAAATGGTTACCTTAATTCCACATACATGATCAGATCACTATTTTGACTAGAGCTCATCCGGCATCCTACTTAGCCTGCATGATTGATCTTGATCTCAAACGTCTGCATTGCGTTTTCAGGTGCTGTACGACCGGACGACGGGGAGGAGCCGGGGCTTCGCCTTCGTGACGATGAGCACGCTCGAGGACTGCGAGCGGGTCATCAAGAACCTCGACGGCACCGTGAGCACTCTGCTCAATCTATCTACCATCACTCCTCACAGTGCTGCAATGGAATTCATGATCGATTTTACGTTTCGGTTGTTCTTTCAGCTGTACAGCGGGCGCACGATGAGGGTGAACATGGCCGACAGGCCGAAGCCGAAGGCGCCGCTGTACCCGGAGACGGAGCACAAGCTCTTCGTCGGCAACCTGTCGTGGACGGTCACCCCGGAGATGCTGACCGACGCGTTCCAGCGCTGCGGCAACGTGGTCGGCGCCCGGGTGCTCTACGACGGCGAGACCGGCCGCTCCCGCGGCTACGGCTTCGTCTGCTACTCCACCAAGGAGGAGATGGACCAGGCCATCGAGACGCTCAACGGAACGGTAAGAAACACTGCCTGACACCATCTCCCTTCATGTTTGGTACATGAGAAGCTGCAGATGTGCATGTCTTGGTACAAGCTACTGAATTGTTTCCTAATGTGGTGATGATCACTAACCTGACACTAGTACCTGCAAACCCTTCAAATGCAGAATGTGGCAAGATGAACTCTGTTTTGTTAACTAACTTGGTTCTGCTTGGAAATTCATTTTTCACAGGTCCAATAAAAATAATCAGATTTCATGACATAACTGAAGTTAACTGAATAACAACGCGTCTTGCAGGAAATCGAAGGCAGGGAGATCCGGGTCAACTTGGCCCTGGGGAAGAGATACTAGAGAGCTGGATTGTTTCTTCACATTGGAGAAACTCGCATCGGGGTTTATGCAATGCTTCCTCGCAATGCAGATCACGGAGCAGCAAATAAGCCATCGATTGCTCGTGGGAGCGCATTCCGAGAGCAGTAACACATGGTTCTTGCATCGCCTGATCTGATATGCCAACATGGTGTATATTTGGTGGCTTCGTTCGTCGAGATGGAGCGGGGGAAAGCCTTACTTTTCTAAAAGAAAACTTGATATGTATTTTTTTGCGAGGGAAGATTGATATGTATTTAATGATGTGAAATTGTGACTGAAAATTATTGGGGTTGCTGGTGAGCATATATTTCCATGGTTCCATGATCTTGGAACCGCATTCTTTTAGATCCGCTTGCAACTTGGTTTTATGTTTTTCTCACAAATTATTGGGCTGAGGATGATAGAGTACCTAATTAAGTGTACATATTTGTCCGAGATGGATCCGTTACCATTCTTTCTACTAGCAGTTATGCCAGATTCATGTGAACACTAAGCTGTTGTTTGGAGAATCAACTCAGACTTTTTTTTCCAATTCAACATTGTCAATGCATATTGCAACTGCAAATGTAATATACACTGCAATACTAATTTTCTGAGAGATGATATAATACATTAGAGGCAAGAGTACAAAGACACATACACAAACATCAGAGCACCATGAAGCTCGTAAGTTGTAAGTATTGTGACAGATCATTTACGACGGTGACAATTTTCTTCCACCTTTTCTTGGTTTGATGGCGACCACACCACGCGGATAGAGGCTAACAAAGTAGCAAAGTTTTCTTTTCATTGGCGTATTAAGGGGAATTTGGGGGAAAAGACAACTTCACAAAAAGGAAAGAAATAAAAGAACAAATGAAGTGAAATTAGCTCATAGCTGCTTTTATGTTTTGATTGGATTTTGTCGTTGGTGTTGTACAATGCATGCACGGCGGGGGTGAACATCAGCGACAAGTCAAAGACAATGCCGCCCCAACAGATGGGACACAAGCTCTTAGGCCTTCCACTATGTAGGCCAAAAGCGGTGCTAAATTTGTTTTTTTGGGTATTTGGCACCGATGCCCTACATTGCCCAAGCGATGGCAAACAAAAATTTCTGGGTACCGGAGCACCTACTTGCTTTGATGCCAAATCCTTCCATGCAATAAAGTAAACCATGTCAGCCCATGCAACAGCCAGGAAGGGACGCTGGAAGTGGGGTGGCCAAGGCTGATTTATACTAGTTTATATGAGTGGGCTTGAGTTCCAATCGATGCCAGATTCTTCAACATTGTGTGATCGGTGCTAAATTATTTTCATCTGACATCTATATGTATGTGACATATTTTTCAGAGTTTTGGCACCAGATACATAGTGGAAGGCCTTAGTAACCAATCTGTCCAAGACGGTTTCCCTGGAGATGCTCACCATTGAGTTCCAATGGTGCCAAAAACATAATTGGTGTCCGAGTGCTCTGACGGTAAGACCGACCAGTCCCGTCGCTATGCCTTGTCAGCTTGTCAATGCATAATTTATGTTGTGCATACATGTATCCATAGTTGAGAAATGTAGTGCTGGAGGTCATCAAATGATCCGCCGACAGAACCCCTATGAATTAAGTTGGTGTGCCATAGAATTTAAACGAATGATATCGACACGCTCAAATGAACGGTAAACCAGTCCTACATTCTTACCATATCTATTTCGTTTGCTACATGAGAAACTACATATGTGCAAGCTAGATGCAAAACTTCTAAATTTCTTTTATAGTACTACTAACATTAACATAACAACCGTGCATATTCAAACCTTTTCTAATGCAAAAAAAATGCAGCAATGGACAATTTTGGATCTATTTTCCAAGTTGAAATATACTTTCTGAACTAGTAATATCACATCTCACAGACAAAATAAGAACATAACTAAATAACACATGTTGTAGGAAATCATAGTTAGGGATATCCGGCACAACTTAGTCTTTGATAAAAAAAGACATTAGAGATTAGTTGTTTCTTCACATAGAAAACCTTTCAAAAGGTTTCTGCGATGCTTTTATACCATAAAAATCACAACTTAGGTGATACAATTATTCTTGTGAATTACAGACCAGTAGACTAGACATTCATTTCTTGTTTGAGCACACTGCAAGAGCCACAACGGGGACGATATGTTCATTCAAAGTTATAACATGGTCGACGGATGTACCAATTGATATATGTCTAATGCTGCGGAATTAGATTCTATTGCCTCATTCTCTCCGTACGACATTGTTTTGATCTCCTTACAACTTATTTTGTTCTTGTTAAACGATGGGTTGGCTAAACATATACTATATTGAGTGGACATGATGAATCAAGACTTTACTCAATATACTCCAATCATTTCATAATTTTACGAAATTTAAACTATTATTTGTTAAATTACTAAACACAATAATGTTCACAGATTGCTTATGCCATTGTGATACTAAACTTTTAATATATCATATTACATCAAAAAGCAAATAAAACAATTCTTTTAACTACTCGCACATCATCATATGACATTTTAAAATTTTATTTATTATCCATGAGGGTCACGCCTACCGGTGTTTTGCTAGTCATATCTTTTATCAAATGTTAAAATTTACATTTTTTTCATGGAAAACCTACAAAATTGGGTGTCAATTCCATGAGTTAGTGTGCGCACACTTCATGGAGTCGACAGATGGCACGAACAATCAGGACATAAACATGGATCTCGTCGGCGAAGCTGACCCAAATTTGTCGACACGAGGTTATGCCACACTATTTTGACTAGCTTAGATCTTGATTGTGTGATATACATCATAACGAATGATCTTCCGTTCGGTGAAAACTAAAGAAAACCTGTTTAACAAAACTTTATTTCCAATACGATGGTGAGTTGGTGACCATACTCACCAAGCCACGAGAGATGCACATAAGCTAAGGTCATCTTGGATGGCTAAATTTCAAAACATGAGAATATCCAAAACATGTGACTGGGCTTATGTGCAGTGGCGGAGCCAGGATTGGCTGACACCCCAGGCGAGAAACTAAGGGCTAAAAGCTACCTAAAAAAAATTCCAGTTTCAACGCATACGAAAGTCAATTTATGTTGCATAACTAATAATACACCAAACATAATATTCCATGGCAGCATTTGTTCCATGATGGGTCAACTAATAAAGCAAGATAAATCAAAAGACAATATGTAGCATATATAGATGATCCAAAAGATTAATACCAAATCAAAGGATTGGTTGATCTGACCCTCCCATGACAACATCTTCAATAGTCCAAGAAGCTAAACCTTGAATGATAAATTTTGAAATGCAAATCAGTGCATAATAAAGAAAGCAAAAATAGTTCATAATAGATGTGCTACGGCTCGCCGGACGCCGGGTAGCCTGCCGCCTCACCGAGGTCGCTGCCTCGTCGGACAGGGCAGCAGCCCGCAGCACCGCAGCGGCGCAACCTGATGCCGCAGAAGGGGGTCGAAAGGGACGGAGCTGGCCGGCAGGGTAGGCGGCGGGCGGCGCCTAGAGTTCGTCCAAGTCAGGGGAACGGGCTGCGGGTGGCTGGCTGGTTCGTGTTCGTCCAAACTCGAAGTAGACGCACAGGCAGGCCGCAGACAGATGAGGCAGGCAACGAACGAGATGGGCCTCACGCCCCAGGCAGCCTTCGTTGTTCTACAGTATATTTGCTACAGTGTACGAGCGAGATGGGCCTCACGCCCCAGGCAGCCGCCTGGGCTGCCTGGGGCCTGTCTCCGCCCATGCTTATGTGTGTGGATTAACGTATGGTTTAAAAATGTATGAATACTTCAAATGGTGTACTCGAATGGTACCCATGGGATAAATAAGGAACTTTAGAGGAACAAAAAGATCTGATCGTGATAGAGCAAAATCTGTCACACTCATGAAGTGAAAATATTGTTTGAGCCCATGTATATTTGGCCATCTATATAAATTCAACCTGTGCCTTGTAATCCCAAGGGATATTATATAGTTTTTTAATTCTAACCTTATAAAAAATCCTACAATCCAAAGGAGTCATCGAGAAGCTACAAAAGCTTTTTTTTACTAAAAGTATTGGTAACAGAGATACAACAATAGAGATAAAAAAAGAAAAACAACTAAAAGATTACCAAATCAAGCCGGAGCCACTGGTGTGAGTGACATGTCTCCTCTTCGTTGGCGCGACGAGGAGCAACCAAAGCCACCATTGCCCACAACATCCAAAGTGGGACAAAAAAAGCGTGAGAATTTCCCACAAAAAGTGTTGGTAACATGAAAGAAAACAGAGATATTTTTATTGTTGTCCAAAAAAACAAAAATAAAAACAAATCAAGCGGGAGCCACTGGTGTGGTTTGAGCGTGACATGTCTCCTCGTTGGCGCGACGAGGGACAACCAAACCACCGGTGTCCACCAGACCACCACATCCTCCCAGCCCGACTACGAGAGGAGGGGCAGCCTCCTCCCTGCCGCACACCACCACTCCTCACCGCACGCACGCACGCACGCCTGAGCCGATCGAGCAGACGCGCGCGAGCCCCACACACCTCGCCGCCGGCCATGGCCATCTCCGCCACCTCCAGCCTCGCGCTCCACGCGGCCCCGTCCGCCGCCCGGCGCCGCATGCGCAGCGTCGTCGCCTCCGCAACGAGGTTCGACCGGCGCTCGGCCGTGCTCCTCCTGCTGTCGGCCGCGGGTGCCGGGTCGTCGTTGGCGGCGGTGGCGCCGTCCGCGAACGCTGCCGGCAGCATCGGGCTCTTCGGCATCCGGAAGAAGCTGGAGCGGGCGGAGGAGGCCGCGCGGGAGGTGGGCGAGGCCGCGGTGGAGGCCGTGGAGGCCGGCGGGGAGGCGGTGGCGGAGGCCGGCAAGGAGGTCGCCGGGGAGGGCATGCAGCTGGCCGCCGAGGCGGGGCTCGCCGGCGACGCGCTCGTGCAGGCCGGCGTGGTCGCCGGTGCCGAGGCGCTCGGGGTCTTTGTGGGCTTGTCCGTCGTCAACGGCATCCTCAAGCCCGAGGCCTAGAGAAGGATTCGGCCCGTAGTATTTTTGCTGGCCCATCCGGTGTTTGGGTTTAGTGCTTACAGAAGGAACTGGCTATCATTATTTGTTCATGACTTTGTGGTGTGGTATATTTTAGTATGATTTTATAGAGTGATGGATGCTCATAGTTCAACTATGCTATGTACTGTGCAACAAGATCATGCAAATTGCTTTGTAGGGAATTTGCCCTACATTATTAATGTATAAAACTTACATTGTTTCATGATGCTAAGTACCTGTTCGGCAACTGCCCAACGCCAGAAATTCTCAAATCCAGCTCCTCGATTCGCTTCCATCTTCCCAACGAAACTCGTGGTTCGAAAGAACCATTCGGCAACAGAACTCCCAGATCCCCGATCGCTAGTCTTGGGCTGGTAGCCGCTTAACATGTTAAGCACTTAAGCTCGATTCTAGCATGGTAGGGAGGAAAGGTACTTGCTTCGTTCTTTTCTTCCCTGGTACGAATCAGTTTTCTTTCACTTTGCGGTGGTAGCTCTCCATAAATAATGTGAATTCCTTGTTTTGCAACTCATGGGACCGCCAAAACACCAGCTCCTCATTTTTGCACTACAACCCATCTTAGATTTGTGAAACTAACTTCACGGAGCTGACCTGTTTGGCCCAGCTTCGTCTGCTGACTTAGAGAAGCCAGGAGATGGGCAGTTGCCGAATAGGTCCTAAGAGTATGATTAGACACTCTGAAAACAGAACAACTTGTGATGGTTTGATAACAATTGTAATGGAAATGAACCAAGTGGAGCTTTTTTGAGGAAAATGTGAGATATATTAATCATATAGGTTTACAATCTACAGTGATAGTAGATGCTACATTGGGTAGGACACCATCGTTCCAAAATGACAATTAGCTAGCCCATCTTCCATCTCTTTGACAATAAGTAATCGCAACCCTTCTAGCTCAAATGCCGCCTTCTTAACATGTTAAAAAGAAAACCATGACGCAATCGAGAAATGTCTTACATATCAAGAGCTCGGTATGCCAACATATAGGTGATAATGGTAGAATAATAACATTTCTCACCCTTCGAAGGCTCTTCAGGCGAGTGAGAAGTTTCACTTCTTCTGCATCACAACATGCATCATGAATAGTCGCAAAGATGAACATGCGTCCTATCCCACACCTCTAAAAGCAGTCCATCCGGAGATAGAAGGAACGACCTGTCCACATTTATCTTGGCGCACTCAGTTTGGGTAGTGTCCAACATACTAACTTGCCATGATTTTGTGTCCCCCACCATGTGTGATACAAGATTCACAAGGTGATAACTGGTTGATAGAACTTACTCCCGTTGGGTTCAAACATCCAAGGCTACATTCAAAAACTTAGTTTTCCTGGAGTTTTAGGAGAATATTGTGTTTTTTGAAAGCATGGTCTCAAATAATTTGATGTGTTAATGGTGCTGGTGCCCGAGGCATGCATTCTAGTCACATCATCATGACTGACAGGATGTGGCCTTGATGGGGCTCATGACACACACATCATCTTGACCAGCAGTCAGCAGGCCCGAACTGATTTGGCTTAATCAGCTTGGACCGGAGCCTAGCCCTCGTAAGTGTTTCGTGGAAAATCGACCCCCGAAAAACTAGCTTCGCTGGGAAAGTTCTCCATGAGGATTGGCTATCTACACCAAAAACTCAAGATCGGATGCGGCTGTCGTTCAGATGGGCCAACCGAATTGAGGAAGCATAATAGCCGAATAAGATGGGCCAATAAGCACTGCTTGTTTTAAAGAACTGAGCCATGCATAACTACTTTTAACAGAGCTTCATGAACTGGTTGCGACCTCGACAAGCTTACAAAATTGACATCTACATGTTGGCCCCGTCTGAAATGCAACCAAACTCGAAGATCGGTTCAGGGGCCGTTGACAGTGTTACGGTTTAGGAGTGCCTCATCTACTGAAAGACGACCTGAGTAGGCTAGCCCAGGCTCCTTAGGTCGGTTTAGGCCCTGGGTTAACACCCTACCCCATGGGCCCCACGGAGAGAAGGATTCGAAAGGCTTGGAGTGTACGGAAAGGAAGTTGGCATCCAGGAGGACCTCCCGCAAGCCTAACCAACTAGGACCATGTAAATTCCTGGAGCCCGGTATCCATATAAGATGGGGTAGGACTAGTTGATAGGGATAGAACCTTAGAGATTATTTTCAATCCCTTGATCATCATTGTACACACCTATAGACCAAAATTAATAAATACGAGCATGAAGTAGGGTTTTACCTCCACCTTGACAGTCTGAATCGTGTAACACATCTCATGTTTCCCCTCCGGTCTACTCGCCTATCTGATATAACCTATCGAGGGATTTGCCAGAAATAACTCCAACATACATGAATAAATATAATGGTTTTATAAACCGTAGTATCCCCACTACCTTTTTTTGTAGTATTTGTAAAAGATGTCTGGATCACTTTTTTCTAAACCTAGTAAAGAAATTATGGTTTCTTCAAGAAGTGTAGAAGCCTAACACACACGACATGGTCCTCACTTGGTAGCTACCAAAAAACCTCAACTCATCTTATAATCGAACACAGTGTGTGTAAATACTTTCTTTTGTGCTTTTCTTTCAAATAGGGCGCATTGCGTCTTCTTTGTATTATAATTGTCAAGTGAGCTCCTAAAAGAAATATTGACCGTCAAACAACATTAGGTGTTCTATAAGACCTTGTCCATCATCTATGTCTTGAATTCACAAGACTACTCTACTTGCTCAATACAGTCCTCCGGTATTTACCCTGATAAAGACCATAACACAATTCAATGTCACTTTGTTCAAAAATATAAAAAAAATAAATATTTTAATATGGACTACATACAGACTGAATTGCGTGAACCTATACATTAAAATGCACCTATATACACATCTGAATTAAAATGCATCATTTTCTCTCTCGAATATTCATGTTTAGTATACCACATATTCTCTCGTATATTTCTGACGTGGCAACTCAGAAAAACGAAATCAGATTTGTGCCCAATTCTATTGGAAGAGAAGTGATAGCGTGGGCCCACAGCCTTGTCGGCAAAGACGTAAAACAAAACGAAAAAAAGAAGTGAGGAAAAACAGTACTCCTGTTTCAGAACCAATGGCCACCGCCGTGCTCCGCTGCCCGCTGCTCGCCTCGCCTCTCCCGGCCGGCGGCGGCGCCGCCGCCTCGTGCTCAGGCTCCTCCCGCCCCACGCGCTTCCTTCTCCGGCGGCGAAGGTGCCCGAGCCCCCTGCTCGCCGTCTCCTCCGACTCCTCCAAGCCCCTCGCCTCCTCCTCGACCGGCGGCGGCGGCGGCGACCCCGACGAGGAGCCCGTCCTGCCCCTCCTCCAGGAGCTCGCGGTAAGCCGCTCGCCGTACCTCCTGCATTGATTCCAAGATTTGGTGGATTGGTTTTGATTGCGTTGTTTTGTTGGCAGGATTGCTTGGTGCTCCCGCCCAAATTCCTGTCCCTGCTGCCCCGCGACCTTCGCCTCGATGTAAGCAGTCACTGGCCCCTTCTCAGCTCCGATCCAAGCTCATCTGCACATTTGCTACGGCTATTTGGTTATGAGCTAAGATAATCAGTTAACAACTGTACACTCACTGAGGATAATCACAGTGAGCGTCAGAATGTGGCTGGCAAAAAGTTGCCAGTCTTATGCTGAAGCTGAGGCTCACCATTTGTTCTTTGACTACTTTTACCTAGTGGCTAAACAAATGTGGAACTTGGTTGGGTACATGCCAAGTCAAGTTATCACGTGGTTCAGAATTATGGCTATGTAACACATACTGAAATCTGTAGCACTACGGTGAGTTTGAACCGTAGTCACAACTTCTAGTTTGGTTAATCCATTCAACAATTTCTGCTTGATTTTTCTTGAAGCTGAATGACGCGGCATTCGATCTCTCCAACGGGCCTGTTCTCAATGAGGTACGTACCTCAGAATTCAGTGATTCAATCTAACAAACATTGGAGTTCTGTTTTGGTGCAACCGTGTCCAACTATTGTTGTTTGTTTGCTGGGAGACAGTGTGGCCAAGAAGTCGGTGATCTGCTGCTGGACCTGGGAAAAGCATGGGAGATGGCTAACACAGAAGCATCAAATAACCTTGCCAAGCAGCTGCCGTCGATGGCGCCCTACTTGACTGCCAGCGCGAAATCAGGCACGGATCTCATCTGTATTTTGGTAGGATTTGTGTTCTACATGACATGGTTTCTTGACTGAAGGTTGTGTTGCGTGCTGTTTTCCTTACATAGCGTAGCATTTGGCAAGCGGCTGGCATCAGCTGGAAAGAAGTTTCAGACTATGGGGCAGTACGGCAATGGAGAGTTCAAGAAGGTTAGCAAGTCACTGACCGTCTGTCCATCCTGTTCTTCTGAAATTGTTACACGTATATTTGTTTAGTGCTGAATTACGATTCGATTATGTCGCAAACATGAGTCCATGTCGTTACCATACAATTGGGGCCAGTAAGCAGGCTAATTCCATATCCAACATTTGTGTAAGATTGGTTGCAGCAGGATAAAAACATCTGAATGTTAGTGTATTAGTGACAGGAATCCAACCTGTTGGGCAGAAGAAAACTCTCAAATTCATCATGTCACGATGCTTCAGCATGGCTTCATGCTCTATCTCATTGCTAAATTACCTTGCATCATGTTCTGGTTTGTTTTCGAAAAGGTTGAGTTCATCCACACGTATCTACAAATGTACGTAACATTCTTTTATCGTATTTCTGTAGATTTCTGAAACAATGATCAAGATCGGTAAGGTTCTATCGAAACGCCCGGTGATTCAAGCTGAAGTAGAGGCCACGAAAGAAAAACGAAAGCTGAAGGTAAATTTGCTTCTCTGCACTGATCAGCTATCCACCTTCAGGTGGACTGTGTGTGTGGTTTAATCTAATACCCTTATCTTGTCAGTTTGCAGGAGCTGAATTCGAATTGACAGCACAAAATGCCTATATCGGTGCTGCAGTTGGACTGGTTTTCGGGTAAGTTCCAGCCCCATACGCCTGTACACCATCTCTTTCAGTTAACAAAACTTGTAAAGATAATTGGTTTTATTTTCTTGGTCAGCAGTTGTGCATGAATTATACTAGTGCTATATTTGCCTAAGGAACATTCCACATGTGACACTTTTGATCAACACCAATAAATAAGTAGATAGATTAACGGATATAGTTACCGGTTTCTCAAAATATTTTAATGGACACTTCTCATGTTTGGGCTGCATGCATCTCATACTACTACATTTTATATTGGATTCGATTCCATGTAAGTGATTCCTTATCGTATCCAATAGTATTATGTTAACAACAGACATTGGTCAATAGAATCATTCTATGGATATGATTCTAATGGCGTCCAGTTAATCAAGGACACATGCACATCATGCTTCACACATTAAACCGATCGATACTCAAGCGTGTTCATGACATAATCCGCCCGTGCACGCTCTTTCGTGGTGGCACAAATACTCAACCAAATGCTTGTTTGACATCCCCCTCCGATGTAGGTTTTTCTCCTGGCAGCTGGCCCAAGGCGTGCAAAGCAGTCCAGATGACAGCCAGGTAACTGAAGGCTACATAGGTTCCATTTCAATCATGTATGCTTCAGCATCCATCCTGCCACCTTCTCTGAAAGTTCTTCTTTTTCTTTCTGATGCAGCCGCTCAAGGTCCCGCTGCTGCTTCTCGGCTACACTTCGACGGCCCTGTCCGCGGCCGCGGCGGTGGGGCTCGTGGTGCTGGCTCTGCAGATGAACCCCGAGGACAAATCGGACTAACTGAACCGCCCTTCAGTTTATGAATCCGCGGACCTCGTGATGGTACCCTGAGTTGAATCAATCCTCTCTTGCCCTCTCGAAAATAGAAAGGAAACGGAATGTGCGCTGATGTGTGGACCTGTGGAGCCTTTTGTATGTACAGATAATAAAGTGTCGTGTTTGTTTGTCTGAAAACTAGTCTGTGTTCTTCAATCAAGTGAAAAAGCTGAAGCGCCTTGGCCCTGACTACTTTGCAGCTTATGCTATCAATTCTTCCGCATTTTTTGTGACTGTCGTTATGGTTAGACTATGATGCACCAATTTTTTTTTAAACCACAAGGGTTGTCGAAAGCACGACAAATTCCCATGTTCATGTGGCCAAACCCTAACATTTCCCCGCTGTATAAGAAATTGTCAGCCGAATATTGGGGATTTTATTGGTACTCCCTCTGTCCGAGAAAACTTGTCCCTTGAATGGATGTATCTAGCACTCTTGTATCCCTTCAATAAAATGAAGACAAGTTTTTTCAGACGGAGGGAGTATGTAATACTAAATTATAGTACTTGAGTGTGCTCTCAAAAAGAAAAATGGAGCCTCTGTTTTTTCTGAAATTCCAAAGCTCACCATTACTAGCCGCCCTTGTAATCCTGGCTCAGTTTTGTTCCATACGAAGCTCCACCATCTTTCCCGGAGGATTTGCCGTTAGGATCTCAGACCGATATCCCAAACCCACAGTGAGCCCGCCCGGCCCGGCCCGGCCCATCCCACCAAGCCGAAAACCACCACCACCGCTTGCCCTCCTGCTGCTCTTCTCCAGTCCACCTCCCTATCCCCACCTCCTCCACAACCCCAGCGCATCCGCCCCAACCCAAACCCCAACCCCAACCCCAACCCCAGGGGAAGAAGCGATCGGCAATGGCGTCCTCCACCCAGGGCCAGGTCATCACCTGCAAAGGTAACCCCATCCGACCCCGCTCCGGCTGGTATCTGGAATTGTTGTTTGTTCTGATCTGGAGCGGTTCCGTGCGCGCAGCGGCGGTGGCGTACGAGGCCAACAAGCCGCTGGTGGTGGAGGACGTGCAGGTGGCGCCGCCGCAGGCCGGCGAGGTCCGCATCAAGATCCTCTCCACCGCGCTCTGCCACACCGACTACTACACCTGGAGCGGCAAGGTCTCGTCCCCTCTCCCCTCCCCCTCTCTCCCTCGCTCTGCGCTTCCTCGAATCTAGGTTTCGCTGGCCGCAGTTTCCCCGTGACCCGTCGCCAGCGCCGGCACTGCTGGTAGTCACCGCCGCCCCCAACCCCAGCGACTTATCCAGTGCTGGTACTTGGATTTTTCCTCCCGTCAGTGTTAGTCCACTGGGTGCGCTTGTGTAGCGTCTTGACGAGTTAGACTGCGACAACTGAGGCTGTTGCTTTTTTTCCTTCTTCTAGATTATTATTATGAATTGTCGCGATGAGACCGAATAATTGGGGATTGATTGAATTATGTGTAGCATTGTACGGGTCATTCGTTCCTCAACGTGTGGGAATTGCTGTAGAGTGACATGACCTGGTGTACAGAAGAAAATGTTTGTACAAACCTGAAAGCCTACTGCATGCTGTAGAGATTTACTAGAATTTGTAGTCGTGTCATGAAAGGATTTTATTAATTTGCTATGCAGGATCCTGAGGGTCTCTTTCCTTGCATTCTCGGTCATGAGGCTGCTGGGTAAGCCTATAAATTTGTCAGATTTCATGTATCATCAAGCATAGCCAAGATAACTGTGCACTGATAAGTTTACTTTTGTCGCTGGTGATAGAATCGTTGAGAGCGTTGGCGAAGGGGTGACCGACGTGCAGCCTGGGGACCATGTCATCCCTTGCTACCAAGCGGAATGCAAGAACTGCAAGATGTGCAACAGCGGGAAGACCAACCTCTGCGGCAAAGTTCGTGGCGCCACAGGGGTAGGGGTCATGATGAGCGACCGCAAGAGCCGCTTCTCGGTGAATGGGAAACCCATCTACCATTTCATGGGGACGTCGACGTTCAGTCAGTACACTGTTGTGCATGACGTCAGTGTTGCCAAGATCAACCCACAGGCGCCCCTGGATAAGGTCTGCCTGCTCGGCTGTGGTGTTTCCACTGGTAGGTTCTAACCGCACTATCCTTGTACAGATCTGATGTTTTATTCACCAGCAGTCTAGTTTAGCCGTCACACAAGATTTTTCTGTAATTTTACATGTTTTTAAACAAATTTTGCCTGCAATGCTCATTCATTTGTTTGATAATCTCTGTTGCTCTATTGTTCCATTGATTTGCTTATTTACATTTCTAGTACAACAGTTAGCATCAAGTGGGTTGTTTCTCTGTTCTATTTCTTTTGCTGAAATCACTCTTCATTTAGGCCCCTTTATCTGATAACAAAGCATAGGGTTACCCATAATTTAGAGAGCATGATTTGTGTTATGATGCTGCAAGGTTCGTACTCTTTTATTGGTAAACTTTTTTCTGAGAGTTGATACATGATTCTTGATTCCATACTGTTGTTTACACCTGTTATTTGCTGACAACAATATGTGTAGCACCTTGACATTCTTGTGACTATCCTCTTGATAATTTCCAAAATTAGTTATTGTCTCAGTTTCTTTATATCTTACAAATTACAATCATGTAGGTCTTGGAGCAGTATGGAATACTGCAAAGGTTGAAGCAGGTTCAGTTGTTGCTGTTTTTGGGCTTGGCACAGTTGGACTTGCAGTAAGTAAAATATATCTGGATATACTTATATACCTGAGTGTGTAAACTAAGCTTTGACACCTGAACTTCCAATTTAGGTTGCTGAGGGGGCAAAATCAGCTGGTGCTTCTCGGATTATTGGCATTGACATTGATGCCAAGAAGTTTGATGTTGGTATGATTATAGTTTCTGTCCTTTCCTTCATTGTAAATTCCGCCCCCTGAAGGCTTAGAAACTACTAATAGTATCGTAATTTTCCTCTTAAGCTGCATGCTTTTTTTTGTTCAATTGCTGAAAGAGAGTAATTCACATTCGTGTCTCTGCTATAAGACAAAAGTTTCTTGTGCTGTGCATGCTGTTTGTGGAAGCCTTTTTAAAACTTCTGCTTGCTTTGAATAGAAACTGAAACTGTTCTTCTGCGACTAGTGTGGCGAACGGAAATCTTTAATATAGTTGTTGCTTGGGTTAAATCCCATATATAATATCTAGAATTCAGTTAATATAAACCAGAAGTTTCCTAGACTTTTTTATGCCGCACAGGGCTCCTTAACGAATAACACTGGCTTCTAGGCTCATTCAGCTCTATATACCATGAGTCTACTTTTGTTCTCTCGTGGTAGTATGCTAGTATGTATTACAAATGTATCCTTGCAAACTTGATGTGCTGTACTTGTTAAATATTGATCACAATGCCTTCTAGTACTGGATCAGATTGCAAACTGGATGCTACTTGTTAATATTTAGCAATGAAGTTTGTATTTGTAATTCTATCTTCTTTACTTGCTGTTTGCAGCTAAGAACTTTGGAGTCACAGAGTTTGTGAACCCAAAAGACCATGACAAACCAATCCAGCAGGTCCTAGTTGACCTTACAGATGGTGGTGTGGATTACAGTTTTGAGTGCATCGGAAATGTTTCTATCATGAGGGCTGCACTCGAATGCTGCCACAAGGTAAGCTGGAGTTGCAGCTTATGTATATGGCATGTTCATGAACTTCGTGGACTCATCTCACATATTATTCACAACTCTTCGTAGGATACCTTACCCAGGCCAGTTTAGAGTCCTGACTTAATCTATCATCGAATATCTGTATCTAAATAAATGAAAGATGTTTGAGACGAAAGGAAAAAGAGTTTAAATGCGTTGTAATGTGTGAAAACATGTTTCTTACTGTTTCAAAATTCTCTCTTGTAGATCCCTTTCATGATTTTCAGCACCTACAAAGTACAATATCTTGCCTTGACTGATTTTTGTTCTTAACTGTAGGGCTGGGGTACCTCCGTTGTCGTTGGTGTAGCTGCGTCTGGCCAGGAGATTGCCACACGGCCATTCCAGCTTGTCACTGGCCGTGTTTGGAAGGGAACAGCTTTTGGTGGCTTCAAGAGTCGGAGCCAGGTTCCATGGCTCGTCGAGAAGTACATGAACAAGGTATCAATCATACTCTCTCGGACAGAAATAATCCGCAAGCTAAGAGGAGCTTTTTTTTCATCTGAAGCAAAACCTGACCACATATCATTCACATCCACAGGAAATCAAGGTGGACGAGTACATCACCCACAACATGAACCTTACCGATATCAACAAGGCGTTCGACCTGCTGCATGAAGGCGGCTGCCTGCGGTGTGTGCTGGCGATGGAGCACTGAGGATCCTGCTATGGGTCTTGCCTGCTTCGAAGCTGAGCAGTTTGTGTCGTGTGAAATTGTAATGCAGATCTATGCTCCGCCCTGGGACTATAGAACTCGTTTGGCCCCGCTTGACCTAGAAACTCTTGAACACGAACCGCTGCTATAATAATATGTTGTGTTGGATGGTTTGCCTGGTTGGGGGCGTTACTGCTAGTGTGTTTTACTTGTTGACTCCCATCTCTATTGGCTCTGCAAATATATGCAACTTAGGGCCAGTTCTTTTGGGGATTATGGGTGGCTGTCAAAATAAGCTACCCCCGTTTCGCGAAACAAAAAAAGCTACCTTCTACCCATTTTATTCTAGCAGCCCAACCTAAAGTTACATTCTACTCCCTCTATTCCTAAGTATAAGTCTTTTTAGAGATTTCAATACGGACTGCATACAGAGCAAAATGAGTGAATCTATTGCTGCGTCAATATTGGAATCTCTAAAAAGATTTATATTGGAAGCTACTCCCATGGTCTGGAATTAACTATTGCTGAAATGAGTGTATACTATCTACTCCCTCCGTTTCTAAATATTTGTCTTTTTAGGGATCTCAAATGGACTACCACATACGGATAAAAAGACAAATACGTTCCTAAATATTTGTCTTTTTAGGGATCTCAAATGGACTACCACATACGGATAAAAAGACAAATATTTAGGAAATGGAGGGAGTAATCCTTAATTAATAGGCTTTTAGAATAAAATTTTAGGCTGGGCTGTCAAAATAAGATAAACTGGTAGAGCGCAGGTTATTTTGACAGTCACTCATAAGCCCCCCAAAATTAGGCTTTTATAGCCTAGTCAAATATCATCTTGAAATCACCACAACGGTTCTATAGAAATATTAAAAAAAACAGGTCTGCTCATCTAGAAGGTAATAATCTAAAACAGATTTCACATTGTTGGAAAGATTCAGCCAGTAAAACAATACATAAGTTTACAGTATGGCACAGGAAAGATAAATCTACATACATATTTGTAATAAGTACACAGCCAACAATGAGCAAATCATACACTGGCTTGTTTGATAATAAGTACACAGCCAACAATGAGCAAATCGTATTCTGATGCTTATAGAATGACGGCGCAAAGATTTTGCAGTATCAAAACTTAATAGTCTGATAACCTGAGCCAAAGCAGATTTCACATTTGGGGAAAGATTCACCAGTGAACGATACACAAGTTTACAGTATGATAGGAAAAACAAATATACATCACATCCAAGTATACAGCTACGGTAGTACCACGACCACAGCAGGGAACAAATCGTACATTGGCTTGTTTGATGAAGGAGCTTAGGGTATTTTGATGCTCATGAAAAGCCCGTCGGCACTGGCAAAGTTCCTCCTCTGTTGCATTGCATGAAGAATGACGATGCTAAGATTGAACTTTGGTGTCAAAAATTCTGGAGCCATGAAGGTTGTTGATATCTCGGTCTGCTTCCATGACCTCAGCGATGTTTCATTTCATTGCTTCTCCTCGACTTGGACACTGCTGCCTGCTAATTAGAATTGGTGAATATAAACGACCACAGACCAATATAACACATAGTAGAATTTTTGTGTCAACACGAATGATCATGCAAGAATTTTGTTAATGAATAAACTAGTGAGCAAAATTGCGCTAGACCAATTCATGCAAGATGTGTACGAATACTTGCAAATATTACTCTACTTCACTAAGAAAGTACACACAATACTTAGGACAGAATCTTAATTCTCAAACATGGATTCATAAATAAACCACACAATTATGCACATGAGGCCTTGTTCGGTTTGGTGAGGATCGAGGGGTATTAAATCCATTGTAAGTCAAAATCCTCCTCATTCCCCTCCAATCCTCTTCAGAAACTAACCAACATTCCTATTTCTCTCTATACCGACTATGATAAACAATAACATAAAGAGAAAACTTTACAGACTTGCAGTATGCTGTTAGTATTAGATATGAACACAACTCAGAGATGCCTAGGTTTTCTTGAATATTTCTCTTTCATTTCACTTATGCCTTTCTGCAAAAGAACACTACAATTCACTGAAATTACCATGCAAAAATCCGCTCTATGGCAAGATGTGTATCTATTCATAGCTTGTCAATTTAAACTGGTTACTTAAACCTATGGAAATGTCACTAAAACTGACAAACACTAAATGCAAGACGTGTGTTAATAATACAAGGAATCAGTGTCATAATGTGCAAGGAAAGAACAGAACCGAATTGTATGTAAGCTACTATGATTTTTTCGAATAATTACCGATTCGAACTCGTGGCTTTCTCTCGCCAGTGGAGGCCTTCTTCTTCATGTAGCAGCCATTCCAATCACCCCCGTCCTGCGAGTAGTAATCCATCGGGTATTCCCCTCCAAAATCATCTCCACCACAATCACCACTACTACAATCACCATTTCCACAAGTTCCTGATCCTGAACAGCACCCACTGCCACCTCCACCACTGCCATTTTGCCTACTCCCCTTCTCCCACCACCCAGGAACATACCCCAGTGCAACATCAAACTCAAATGTTGTCAGCACCGGCCTCTTGAACCCCTCCCCCCAATCGATCGACAACCGAGGGCATGCTATCTGCACCCATGCATCCACGGAATCCCCGAATAGCTCCATCCTCGTCGGGGAGAGCTCCGACATGAGCACCACCGTGTGCTCCAAACCTTTCTCCTCCAGATGCTCTACCACCCGGTCAAGGACCTTTAAGCTCCCCTGCCGACCCAGCGTGCCGAGGACAACCCCCCAGCTCTTGGCCTTCCTTGCCGCCAGCACCGCCTCCTTCCTCGCCTGCTTCATCCCAACATGGTCATACTCCTCCAGCACAAGCACACCAAGAAAGGGATCGAACCGGTAGGCCTTCACCGCAGGGTTGGCAATCATGAAGGCCTCGAGGTGGAACCTGCCGTCGGCGACGAACACCACCACGCCCACCCCCTCCGCCTTCTTCAGCGTGGGCGCGGTGCACCCGAGGATCTCGCCGGCGGAGAGCGGCTTGGCCTGCGGCACGACGATGTCGCGGTACCCGTCCCGCGTGAGCATCTCGCGCGCGGCGTGCACCGCGGCGATGAACTGCACGGTGCCGGCGAGGGCGAGGCGGGGCGCGGCGTCCGGGTCCGGGAACGCGCCCCGGACGGCGGCTGCGAGGCGGAGCGCGTCGACGCGGATCTCGACGAAGACGTAGAGCACGGGGAGGAGCGAGGAGGTGACGGGGACGAGGCAGGAGTGGCCGTAGTGGACGAGGAGGTCGGCGGCGAGGGCCTTGGCGGGGCGGTCGCCGAGGCAGCAGGCGCCGTAGGTGGGGTCGGCGAGGATGAGGACGTCGTTGGAGGGGTCCTCGGCGAGGAAGGGGCCGAGGAGGTGGGAGAGGGGCAGCGAGAAGAGGAGCAGGCCCTCCGGGAGCTGCAGCGCGGCGCGGCGCGCGCCGGAGGAGCGGATGCGGTGCGCCGTCTTGTGGAGCTCGAAGTTGTAGGCCGCCGGGAGGAGCGAGGTGGCGGCGGCGGCGAGGGTGGGGTCGTTGAGGATGGAGGCCGGGATCGGGGTGTGGATGAACCGCTTGGGGGCCGGCTTCTTCTTGGCGCTCTGGGGCGCGTCTGCCGCGGTGAC
Source organism: Triticum monococcum (assembly GCA_034509565.1). NCBI lineage: Eukaryota > Viridiplantae > Streptophyta > Magnoliopsida > Poales > Poaceae > Triticum > Triticum monococcum. The sequence goes on from CM067846.1 coordinate 619,592,213, forward strand.
GGCGAGCGAGGTGGAGGGGTCGCCGGCGTCCATGGCGGCGGCGGCGGCGGCGGCGGCGGGTGGGGAGAGACGGGAAGAGGGGTTTGCTTAGCAGTACGAGACGACACGGAACCTCCTCCCCAAGAGGAGCAGCAGCAAGAGAAGGCCCACCCAAATAATGGGCCAAAATGATTTTCTTTTGGCCCAGTTTAACTCGTCGTCTTCTTCCTTTCTTCCCATTGTCATTCTTCGGGGAAATTCTAATTTTGTTTTTCAAGAAACTTTAAACACATTCATAATCAATCATGAACGCCAACTATAATAATTTTACAATAAGGTCCATGGACCACGTAGCAATGAATAAAAATGCTGGAGCGAGAAGATGTGCCACCACCATCGCTCTTTCCTCACTGGAGCTTAGCAAACTTTGTTGTAGTAGACAGTTGAAAGTCATCGTGCCAAGGCCTCAAGGACCAGCGAACTAGCACCGTTGAAGTGACTCGCAGATTGAAAAGATCAAATATGTAAACACATAAACGAAGACTGCATCCAAAAGAGATCCACCGAAGATCAACACCGACCGAATCCTGGGAAATCGGACGAAGACACACCTTCACACACCCTCCAATAACGTTGGACACACCACCAGAACAGGGATTAAACGTGGGAGACATCATTCCTACTAAAGGGTATCGCCGCCGTCACACAACCTCCACCAAGACGTTGAACTTAACACGAATTCATCGGCAAAATCCTATCCGATGCTAATAGCTTCGAATAGTCACTTCTGGTCATCAACAACTATCAGCTTTTACCAATCCTAGCTGTTGCCGCCATAGCTTCTCTACACATTGCGGCCTCAACCTCCCTTCTCTTCCTTGTCTGGTGCCCTCATCGGCGGCAAGAGGAGTGGTGCTCACATGTCTCATTTTCTTGTCCTTAGGTTTTTGTTCCCCTAGCAACATCGACGAGTTGTTGGTGGCATAACGTGTTGGACTAAGGTTTCTTCGATCTCTCCCTAACTCGACGGCGTCTGATCCGGCATCGACGGAGGGTCTGTGAGAGTTTGTGTCCTCGGATCTGTTGGTTCCCATCAGATATTAGCAATTGTATGTGTTTTTCAAGGGGAGTTATGGCTGGCTATTGGTGCAGCGGTTTTGACATCTTCCTCCATGTTGTTCTATGACATGGTCCGGATTCTTCAACCCTGTGAACTACATGGGGTGATGCTCCAACCAACGTTGCTTCAGTGATTTATAAATCTCGCCTCAAGTGTCGAGTGGCTATTGCGGTCTTCAAAGCCTGGTACAGTGATAGCATTTGTAGATAAACATGTCCTTAACTATTAGTTTATTGCAATTTTTAGTCTGCATCGGACACCGTACAATCGAGGAAGAAGAAGGTTATTATGATTTTCGATGTAATTTTTTTTTACTGCTCGTTCTACATTGAGTTGTCTTTACATTGTACTAGTTTTTGTTTTCCTTGATATTAATCTGATTTAAGATGCCTTTGGATGCCTTTACTAAGAAAGAAAAAAGTCATTGAACACAGATGATCTATACATTCTGGTCTCGCCAATTTCAACTGTTTTTTTGTGGTCTTTGTTTTTCACTCGCTTATTTTTTGGTTTTTCTCAGTCTATTCTCTATTGATTCTTGTCAGCTTTTTTGGTTTATTGATTGAATTTTTATGTTTTCTCTTTTTTAAAATTCATTTAATTTATTTTTATTTTTGCCTGTTTTTACTAAGGAGCCAAAATCTTATATATAAACATTTTCAAATACAATGTAAACATTTTGTGTAAAATGGCAATAGTTTTTAATACATGTTGAATATTTTAAAAACATGATGAACAATTTTTAGATACACGAAGAATCCTTTTCAATACATGATGAACTTTTTTATACACATTGATATTTTTGCACATACCGTTAACATTTTATATATGCATGATGATTTTTGAAAGAAAGTTCATAATTTTATAAAATGTCCACACACTTTAAAACCATATAACTAGATTTTTTTTGCTGACATTTTTATAAAAAGTTTTTTTGTTTAAAACAATAAATACCGTACAGCGCGAGCCCAAACTGGATGTGCCTGGTGCGCCATCCCCCCTCTCATTGGTTAAAAATGGAGAACTATGCACGGGTTAGTGCCATGGGAGATCACCGAACAGATGATCCGCAATACTTATGTAACACTCTGGCAACATTAAATCTCAAGGGAAAATAAACAAGAGTCTCAATTGTTTGCCGCCAACACAGAAATAGGGCTCTCCAAAGTCCAAACCTCTCTTATTATCCATACAGAACCATACAAATCTCACTTATAATTGCTTGTCAAGAAGTTGCTCGGCAAACGGGAAGGAAGATGCTTGTCAAGAAGTTGCTCCAACGACTGAATAAGCAGACCATCGTTTTGTCCTTAATTAAAATTTAATCTCTGAATCTTAATTAATTTGGAAGCATTTGGCACCTCCGCGGAATTCAAACCCTGCAAGCCAACAAAAATCAGGTTCCGAAAGCAATTCAGAAACAGCCGCGTCAAGCGAGCCAAAGTTAAGCTTCATTATAGGGGCAGCCGCTCTGCTCTCCCCTGCTTGACTGTAGAATGTGTTGAGTTGCTGCTTGTACCAAGTACCAAGTGATTGATATCCTAGGGGGAACACATCATCTCATCCATATGATTTGTTGATTGAATTTGAACCATTGTAGATGTAGATGGCTGGGTGGAAATCTCAGGAATATTTCTCATCGAAAACAGTAGTATCAACTATGAAGGTTTACTTGCACAAGAATGACTGGAAACTATGACAATGTTCACTGACTTCAAGGGATGTTCCATATGATATATGAAAGAGATCATAGATAGTGCAAGCAATCGTGCTAATTCATGTAAAGTTCCCGTGGATTGGGAGATACTGCTGCGGAACTTCTGCAAGTCAGATGGCCATGAAGGCAGTGGGCCAAAAAATCCTCAGCTACAACTAGAAAAGGAGAAGAGAAAAAATAAAATCATTGCTTCTGTCAATCTCTAGCTGGCAAAGGTGAAGCACGCGGTCTTGTAGCTTGATTAGCGAGTAACAGCACACCGGATCCGTGGCGCAATGGTAGCGCGTCTGACTCCAGATCAGAAGGTTGCGTGTTCGATTCACGTCGGGTTCAATACCCCCGATCCTAATCCGGTCTATTTTTCTTCCTTTTTCCTATCATTTCAACCATTGGTTAGCTTTTTTTTTAGCAGTAACCATTGGTAATTGGTTAGCTAGATCTGGATTAACTGTCAACGTCTACCTGCGGCCCTGTGGGCTAAATTTGCTACATTCTCGTCTATCTGACTCGGGACGACGACGACACCATCTGTTGTCAGCTGAGTAATTATCTGTGATGGGAATGAATAAGCAGGGTATTGTTTTGTTCCGAATACAAAGTTCCGTTCCCAATTTGGCACCTCCTCAGAAATTCAAACTCGGAGCCCCGAGCTAAAAAATTGTGTCTGCGTCTTGAACGGGACCGAGAACAAGCAAATCCTATGTCGTTGTGTACTTGCGTTATGTACCAGTTCGAGCGTAGCACAGCATATGTAGGACTGGAATCGGGATTAGCAGTCGGAATTGAAAATTGCTAGGCAAAGTGGGATTAGGTGCTTTTCTTTTTGAGATGGAACCATATTTATTCCATTAACCAAATAGCTCAGCAAGATCGCTGGCAATCAAGTTGTGCACGAAATCAGGAGCTCCATCCGGCTGGGGAAGGGAGTCCCGAGCCTGCAACGAACATCGCAAGAGCGTTTGCAACTTTATTACAAGCCTGCGGGCAAAAAGAAGTGCGAAAGAAATTGAAATTCAAACGTGCAAAACACTTAATCTCTCTGAAGAGAATTCCATTCGCTCCCATATCATGATCAGTGGTGCTCAGAGCTTGCACCAGCGTTGACGCATCAGTTTGCACATGGACCTCTGATAATCCCCACGACTGGGCAGCCTGTAGGCTTTGAAAGCATGCCATCGCTTCCGCACCTATTGCTTGACCTTGTGCATCTGTGATAGTGAAAGCCCCAGCCACCAGTTCCCTGTTCTTCAGACATACTTCCATCAAATATTAATTTTAAGGGCGTTCTCGCCTAGCAGTTTCCACCTAGTTGCTGACACGCTCTGGACCTCCTTCTTATCCCCAAATAGCTTGTAATCTTGCACCCAGACTCGTACTCTCTTCATGACAGACAATGGCGGAGCTATATGTATAGCTGAGGGGGCTGTCGAAAAGTGCCTGCAGCTACCGAGCTTCATTGCTCTTTGATATTTGAATTTTTTGAAAAACACACTTTCGATGCTTAAAATAATCTTAAAACAAATATGTGAATACGTACACATATTCCTAAACACTGGTAGAAATCTAGAGATGAAATACTTTGTATTTTGGAAAATACAAAAAAGAGAAATTTTCGACCGAATGGCACCTTTTTTCTCCTATATACTGTCAGAAATTTGTTTTTTTTCCTATAGTCCAAGAAAAGAGATTTGTACCGAAACTTGCAACGGGTATTCGGAATGTGTATATGCATCCCGGGAAATAATTTCACATTTTTTTGAAACTTCAAAAATACGAATTTGAAAAAGTCAAATATAGAGAGCACCGGTGCTCGGGTGCTGCAACGCCGCTTTCAGGGGGCTGTGCGCCTGTGCCCCCCCCCCCCCCCCCCCCCAGCCCAACACAAATCCTTGAAGGAATTTTTTTAGGTGGATATAATTAGGACAAAGTATTTTTACAAGCCCCCCCCCCCCCCCCCCAAAACATGTATACTTTGCTTTTTGCCCCCCTGACATTGCAGTCAAACTTACATTTCAAGAAAATGTGTGCCCTACTCTAGTCTGCACCAGTTGTAGTTCTCTCCACAGCGGCTTGACAAACTTACATTTCAAGAAAATGTGTGCCCTATCCTCGTCCTGCCTCGAACATACTGGGCAAAGTCGATGATCAATACTAAGCTTATGTGGGAGACTGTTGTGAGCAAGCCGCCATAGGAAGTGCTTCAGTTTCGGAGAACATTTGCTTGCCCATATATCACGGAGCATGTGGTATGCAGTTTTAACTGAAAACTTTCCATGCGAATCAAAATGCCATGCCTAGAAATCTTCAAAATCTTCATAGAGTGCTGGTAAGGCAAGAATTGCTCTAGCATCCTGGGGCAGAAGATTCCATTTACTAGATTTTCATCCCAACCACCTGTCACTGGATTGATCAGTTCTGAAACCTTCTGGAGCACAACCTGTCCCCTTTGTGTAACCACCTTTCTGCAGTCATCCCGGGCTAGCCAAGGGTCATCCCAAATATCCGTGCTTTTCCCATCACCGATACGACATCTATGTTTCTAAGATTCTTGTGGTCACTAAAATTTTCGGTGTTCTTCTCGACAAAGGGTGGATTTTATTGCCTCCTGAAAGGACATGCGGTGCCCCCATGTGTGGTTTTGGTAATTGATGACATTCTCTATGGACTAATGGTTGCATTGAGTTATATTTAAAGGATTTTTCCATAGGCATTTCTTGAAGTCCATGTGTTGGTTTCAAGGAGTTTATGGGTTGACCAAGGTGCTATTAAGGAATTATCCAAAGATTGGTCATGTGAGTGTTGAGCTTATTGCAAGCATGTCTTGAAGAAGAAGATTGTGTGATCATTCATGTTTACCTTCAAGACATCATCCAAACGAAGAGAGTTGGAAAGATTCAAGGTTGATCAAGACTAAGTCAATAGTGAATCAAGTTGATCAACTCACAAAGAGTAGAAGATGTACCGAGAGGGATCAAGTGATCCCATGGTATGGTAAGCATTGTCCATTGCACTTTGTGTACTAACCCATGGTCTATGTGAGAGTCTATGTAGGGTTAGGTACGTGTCCATGGGCTTGCGTCAAGAGGATAATATCATACAACCCATGGGAAGGATGACATCAAGTGGTGATCGTCATCAAGATTGCCGTGTGCAAGTTCAAGTGGAGAATCACAAAGAGATCAAGTGCTTGAAGCTTGCCATCCATTGTGGTGTCAATGGACTTGTGAAGATGTGCCAAGAGTGGCTCACCATAGTGGAGTATGGGGGAGCAATCATCTAGTCTCCATCGACCCAACGCAATCAAGAAAGGTGGTCCATCTTGAGGAGGACAAGATCGTCATCATCTAGCTCAAGTGGATCATGTGCAAGGCAAAGGTTTGCCCTTGATAGGTTTTCTATTTTACCGGTCTCATGGTGGTAGTTGGGAGACCGGGTTATAGGATCGATAGTCGTACTATCAAGGGGGGCTCTCAAGTGAGTAGCTTGATCGTATCGTTCGTCGAGAGCTCAAACCATTGCATCCTTGCATCATGTTTCTTGGTTCTTGTTTGGTTCTCTTTGTGAGTCGTATAGCTTATGGTCATCTTGATGACAAGCTTGAGTTCATCGAAAACAGAGTTTGCATGCGCCTTCTATGATATTTTCGGTGTTGGAGGTTTTACCGGTCTTATCCGAGGAAGGGTTCTCACCATTTTCTTTTAGGCCTTTTATCATTTGCTTCTTATTGCTGTTTCTATCAATATTGTGTTAGCCCATGTCGTTAGCTTTCCAACAAACTTGGTTTCGTTGAATTCGGAGTCCGTTTGCAGAAGTTGTGGCTATTTTGGTAAAGGCTGCAGCGGTACTACCGTGGCTAGAGCGGATGTAATTTTTTACTACCACTCCAGAGCGGTACTACCACGGCTCCTGAGCGGTAGTACCGCTCCAGAGCAGTACTACCATGGCTCCTAAGCGGTAGTACCGCTCCGGACCAAAATCTCGTGTTTTGCTCAGCGGAAGTAGGCACGGAAGTATTTTTTTTGTACCGCTCGCAAGTTGTAGTACCGCTACCATTTGCGGTAGTACCGTGAGGTCAAGCGGTAGTACCGTGAGGACGAGCGGTAGTACCGCTCCGGCGGTTCTACTGGCCTTTTGCCTCCTCGCTGTTGTTTTTCCAAAGGGGTACTTCCGCCCTAGCAGTAGTACCGCTCCTTGGAGCAGTAGTACCGCTCTGTGCAGGTTGTGAGCATAACGGTTGGATTTTTCCCGACCTATAAAAGGGGGTCTTCTTCCCCAATGAAACACATCCTTTGAGCTCGTGTTCTTCCCCCATTGTTGACCTTCTTCGAGCTTCCTAACTCTCAATCCCTCCATGGATTCTTGCTAGTTTTTGAGGGAAAAGAGAGAGGAGATCTAGATCCACGTTTCCACCAATCATTTTCTCCTCTAGGTGAGGGGAACCCCTTTGATCTAGATCTTGGAGTTCTTGGTGTTCTCCTTCTTGTTCTTCCTCTCATTTTCCTCCCTGGCATTAGTTGCTTCGGTGGGATTTGAGAGAGAAGGACTTGGGCACTCCGTGTGCCCTTGCCATTGCATTTGGTGCATCGGTTTGAGTTCTCCACGTGATACGTGGAAGTTACAAGTTAAGAAGCTTATTACTCTTGGGTGCTTGGTACCCTTGAGCTTGTTCCTCTTGGGTGCTTGGGCGCCCTAGATGGTTGGTGGTGTTCGGAGCTCAATCATTGTGGTGTAAAGCTCCGGGCAAGCGTCGGGGTCTCCAATTAGGTTGTGGAGATCGCCCCGAGAAATTTGACGGGTACCCCCCCAAGGGTTGCCATTTGTACGGGTTCGATGACCGCCCTCAAGGGTCCCTTAGTGGAATCACGACATCTTGCATTATGCGAGGGCGTGAGGAGATTACGGTGACCCTAGTGGCTTCTTGGGGAGCATTGTGCCTCCACACCGCTCCAAACGGAGATTAGCATCCGCAAGAGTGTGAACTTCGGGATACATCGTCGTCTCCGCGTGCCTCGGTTATCTCTTACCCGAGCCCTTTACTTATGCTCTTTACTTTGTGATAGCCATATTGTTTCTTGGCATATATCTTATTATCACATAGTTGTTTATCTTGCTTAGTATAAGTTGTTGGTGCACATAGGTGAGCCTAGTTGTTGTAGGTTCTGTGTTTGACAAATTAACCGCTAGGTTTATTCCGCATTTATTCAAGCCTAAACCGTAATTATTTTAAAGCGCCTATTCACCCCTCCCCCTCTAGGCGACATCCACGATCTTTCAATTGGTATCAGAGCCTCGTCTCTCTTTGTTAGGCTTAACTACCTAGAGAGTAAAGATGTCGACTAGGGGATTAATATTCTCTGACACTCTTAGTTTCGATGGCACAAATTTTGATGTTTGGGTAATTCGCATGCTTAATCTCTTGAGGGTCATGGACCCAAATTTAGAGCGAATTGTAGATATGGGTTTTCCTCCTCCAAAGGATCCCCTAAGATTATCTTTAGAGGATGAGAAAAACTCTTGTCTCAATGCTTAAGCTTCTAATGTGCTTTTCGATGCTTTGGGCAATGTAGTTATATTTCAACTCATGCCTTTCCGGGATGCTCATGAGTTGTGGACAAAGCTTCAAGATAAATATGGCGTGTCCAAGTTTTGTGGGGATGATTGTTCTGCCTCCACCTCCGGCCGGGTTGTGTTCTCAACTTCTTCTACTTGACCTACGTGTGGTTTGCCACAAGGTAATGACATGGTGAGTAGTGGTGTTCATTGCAATGATGATAATGGGCTCATTGTTGATAATCCTTCATCACTTTCTTATTGCAATGCTTCATCTTTGGACTTTAGCACTTCGAGCACTCCAAATGTTTCACATGCTTGTGTTGATAGTCTTTGCATATCATGTAGAAATTGCTTGACTAAATCTCATGATGATATGCTTGCTATATTTTGTTGCCATGATGAAAATGCATGTATTTCCTCGAGTTGTTGTGCTAACAATGTAGAGGAAACCCAACACTCCATGGAACAAGATGTGGTCTTGGATGGTGCTTCAAGGGATCCTAAATCATCATCTACTGCATTTTGCCTTATGGCCAAGGCTTCAAAGGTATCTCTCACTTTCAATCCCAATATATCTTGTGATGATATTGATGATGGCAAGAGTGCTGATGATGTTGATTATGATGAAGAGAATGATGATGTTGCCTCCTTAAAAATTAAGGGGGAAATGATTTTTAAAGCTCTTCTTAAGAATAAAATTGCTTGTTTCAACTTCATGGAAATCATGTCTATTGCTACCGAGGGCAAGAAATATATTGATGAGTTGGAATCTCATCTTGAGGAGCATGAGGTCACCATTGATAAAATGGAAGTTCATGAGCGTGATTACGCTAATGAGATTGCGAACCTCTCTCAAGCTCTTGAACTTGAACAAACCACCAAGAAATCTCTTGAGGAGACTTTTGCTCTAGAATTATCTAGAGTGAGGGAATCTCGTGATAGAGCTCTTGTGGTGGCCAATGATTTTGAAACTAAAAATGCTAAGCTTGAAGTTTCTCATGCTAGACTCCTTGAGGATTTTGAGCACCTCGAAAATGGCTCAAGGGTCATTAAGGGTGAGATCATCAAACTCACCGAGTCTCATGCTTAACTTGAAGTTTCTTATTTAAAAGAGCTTTCCAAGTTGTCCTCTCCTCTTATTGTTAATGATCATGCTTGTGCTACTAACTCTATTACTTGTGAAGCATCAATTTTGAAGGAGAATGTTGAGCTACGGGCTCAACTTGAGTTGCTATCTAGCAATTATGGGAAATTGGAATAAAGCCATGAAAAGCTCTCAAGCTCTCATGATGATCTTCTAGTATCCCATAATGTGCTAAAGATAACTCATGAGGCCATGATTGCTAAGACAACATCTAGTGAGCCTCATATGGATACTAGCACTATTCATGTCACTGGAAAGCCGAAAACTGCCAAGTCTGATTGTTCTCTTTTAGTGTATATATAGCCACCGTGGGAAGGCTAGCAGGACAAATATATTGCATCATGTGAAGAAGCAAACAAAGCAGCAACAAGGTTCTAGAAGCACGGTGTAGATGCAGATGATGGCGATGGTCATGAAGACGATCAGGCTCAGCCATCCGCCATGAACGTATGCCCAAGAACAAACAAACAATTAATCAAGTGAATGCATCAAAATGTGTACATACAGGTGACAAGTGCTTGAACTACTAGCTAGCATTGGGCTGTATATATAAATAGAATATTTCTTGCGCGGTTTTATTTATCTTTTGTGTCTGGTCACCCCGTAATATTACAAAATCACTAAAAAAATCATGTGTTCATAAAATGTTGGGCTTCAAAACATGTTTCAACTCTAATAACAAAACATAAAAAATGATAGACAAACTATTTCATGCACCACTATACTATTCCATAGACGAAGGAAGTTAGGCTAGCTTCTTCACATCCACACTTTATGCTCCGAACAACAATAAGAGTGTAATCTTATTACCGATGTTTATCATAACTGCTATAAGAAAGGCTTTGCTTTTTTTTGCCCGTTACAACACACGGGCATTTGTACTAATTATTACTTATGGTTTATTTTCTGGGCAAGCCCGAATGCATCCTTCCTCGTCTTGAAATATTTCTGACCCAGCAGGGCGTAGAAAAGCAAGTAGGCCTACGTTGATTATTTTACAAAAAACAAAATAGCTGGGCTAGACATTTTCATAAAGGAAAAAACCAAACTGGGCTGGTCATGTGGTGAACATATGAAATAAAAGCATGGGCTAGACAGGTCACAGCTCCCGCACAACCCAGCTGATATCCTTCTCTGTCCCGAAAAAATAAAATTACTGCGCGCGCTGCTGGATCCCTACTGTCATCCTCACCATATACAGTCATTTCCTTATTCCTCTCGGTTGTTAACCATGTTGACAACACCGGAGGGCGGCGCCGCGGCGAGCGAACCAAGGTGGAGGACGATGGTGAGGCCTCTGACCGGAACGAACAGGAGCCGGAGATGTGCAGAGTTTTAGGGTGCAATGTGGCCACGATTCGTGCGCGGCAGCACAACCAGCCGTGGAAGGCGGGAGCAGGCGGGAGCAGGCGGTCCCGCCGGCGCTGGTTTGGCTTTGATGGCTGGAGGAAGAAGAGATTGAAGAAACACGACAGACGTTAAATGTCAATCCAATGGTTAAGGTTGGCACAATTGTTTTTGACTAAGACGACACCAAGTAGCATACTTTTTATATATAGGAAGAAAAGAAAAACTGGGCTCGTTCGCCTGATAACATTTCCGAAACTGCGACCGTTCGATCTTGCATCGCAACTAAAACTGCGAGAAAAATGTGTTTGTCTGCCGTCTTCCTCCCAGGGATCGTTAGTCACATAAGTAACTCGCACCCTTGGTTTTCAACCGAGAGGTCTTGGGTTCGAGTCCCAGGAACTTTCAATTTTGTCCTCCTTTTTTCCTCGTAAAAAAGAAGAAGAAAATCAAAGACTTGAGAAGACGTATACAACAAGCTAGTGTATTAGTAAAGAGACGTTACTGAGTTTTAGAAAAAAGAGAGACGTGCTCCTATGACTAGTTCTAATGGTTTTTGAAAAAATGCGCGAATAGTTTTTGATGTTTTCATCTTATTATTTGAAACAATGTGATCTATTGTTTACCAAAAATGTGAAATAATTTTCGTAGTTTAATAAAAATACAATAACTTTTATGAATAGAGAAAACCTAAAAAACAAAAAGTAGAAGTGAAAAACAAAAATTAGAGACGGGCGCTAGGCGAGTGGGAACTTGGGCCCAGCCTATCTAACATACGCTGTAGGCGAGCGTCCCCCGCCCATTGGCGAGGTGGGCGGTGGGAGCCGATGAGGAAGTGTCCCGGTCGAGAGTCGCCGTGGATGTAGCCGGCCGGCGCCGTCGCCAACGTAACCTTGTAGGGGTAGCACATCGAAACGAGACAGAAACTACAACTTTGCAGAAACTCATGTACACAACCCTCTCCTCCACTGGCTGCTGCTCCTAGAATTACCCAGTTCAGCTCCCTGAAATCTCCTGTGTTTTGCACTTTAGCTGGACTGCCGGCCTGACCAGCCACGAGACCCGTGAGCACATCCTCCAGATCCTTAAGATAAGCTTCGAAGTAACTGTAATTTGGAAGATCCTTAAGATAAGCTTCGAAGTAACTGTAATTTGGAAAGGCACGTGGGTTGTGATATGATAAGATAAGAGGCTATGCTCTGTACGTGGTGAAGCGCGAACGTGCAGTACCCGTGCTCGTACTTTGGGTGTTGTAGTGTGATTAGCGAGTAACAGCACACCGGATCCGTGGCGCCATGGTAGCGCGTCTGACTCCAGATCAGAAGGTTGAGTGTTCGATTCACGTCGGGTTCAATACCCCGAAATCCGGTCAGTTTTTTTTGGCGTAGTTTCTCATGCTTAATTTGCTAGATTTCAGAACATATAGACGCGTAAGCAGTGTAGATATTGCCCCAGGACTGAATAAAGCAGGGTACATGTTGTACCCAGTAAAAAGTTCTGTCCTTCCTTGGGAGTAATTCGGAAGCATTTGGCGCCTCCGCAAAATTTAAACTCTGCAAGCCAAAATATACAGACTCCGAAAGCAACTCAAAAGATGGGCCCACCAAAAGGAAGCCAGCACTTTGTTCTCCAATCATAAATTGAATGCCTAATTTTGAATGTAAAGGATGTGCGCAAAAGTCATCCACGGTCTACTTAGTTTGATGTATTGCGATTCACCAAGCTCCAACTCTTTGTGGTCACCAAATAGACCGCGTTATTGTTAATGATGCCACCTTTGTTATCACTATATATAACCACAATAGAATGACCAAAGTAAGCGGCTTTATCATATATCCATCTAGGAAAGAGAAGACGAAACCACCGTGTAAATCAATCAATCGGTATGCTTTCATTGAAAATGTAACTGGTGTTCCCTAGGTTAGAGTACTCTACTTCTAGCTATGGAAACACTATTTAAAAAGTTGTCAAAGAATATATAAAAAATCATGCCATAGACACAACATGTATCAACCATGTCACGAAATTTAAAACTCAAATGTAGGAAAAGGTAAATGTAGCTGCAACTAATAGTTTAAATTGGGGTGTGACTTATGGCCAATTATCACTGATCGCTGACTTTGTCTTCTTTTCCCTGAGCTACAGATTGAGTTTACATTTTTAATTTTTGTGACACGATACATACATGTAGCATCATCATTGCAAACAAGAAACAAATTTGTTTGAGACTTCTAGACCCCCCCTCCCCCCTTCTCACGTAGCATGTTTCCACTCAACCACACTCATCTTTCTGGAAGAAAGGGTCATTTCCCTGCTACCCAGCAACCCATCGCTAATATTGCTCCTCAAAATTGAAGGATTCCTACATCAAGAGCAAATAACCTCAAGGCAAGTGTGAAGAGATCGGACAACAATAGAAGCAATCATCAACACTCAAGAATTTTGACCCACAAACATAAAGATGACCTTTGTGACTATGAACCGAGGGGCTTATGTTGTTGGAATAGCTAGTCCTACCCAGGGTACCAACTAGTCTTGTGTGACACCTCACTTGAATACAAACAGGGGAGGGCGCTAGGACTCTAAGACGAGATTGGGGATCTTGGGGTCGAGTCCAAGGAGTCAAGCACCAAGTCAAACCGAGGTCGAGGAACATGAGTTTGGAATTGGGCTCGATTAGTCAGGAGCGATCAAGCCATCTATCAAGGCTCTCATGTCACCTTTGTAACATTGGAGTAGATCACACTCCGTCAGAGCGACTGAGCATATTTAAAAAATCAAAGTGTTAATTTCGGTGTACAATAACCTTCCTTATAATTGCCACACATGGCTTTCACTAATTATTGTTGTGACAATGTTATTAGAAATCCCCCCCCCCCCCCCCCTAATCTTGTATTTTCACAATGAAGAACATGTGGCTTCTTCTCATTAACAGAAGTTATTTGGTTGTGTACTATAGGAAATACTCTGAGAATTTACTTTAAGGGTTGAGTGCATCCCATGGTTTGCATAGACAAAATTCCGATAGATCTTTTTTTGGGGAAAATAGTTGTATGAAATTGTGACTTAGGAGTTACACCGAATGGTGACCTAGAAAAGTGATTCTCCCTTCGTTCTTATAAGGTGTTCTAAAAAAATTCTGAATCAGATGTATATAAACGAGTTTTAGTGTGTGTATTCATTTTAGTCTGTATTAAAATATCCAAAACATCTTATAATTCAGAATGGAGGCAGTATATAGCAAATTTTGACGTCTTATTCCTTGATCCAAAGGTACGTCTGTACAGAAAACATAAATTCTTATGGACAGCTAGGATATCCTTTTGCGAAAGAAGTTCTCTCTCGAATTCAATGATTATTCGCAACTACTCCCTGTAGTGTCAAAAACACTCTTATATTATGAAAAAGAGGGAGTAATAGAATATCCGTCACTAAGCTATACTACTTGAGAGCAACATGGGGCCTCAAATTGTCGGGCGGTACGCGGTAGCGAGGGCAATTCGTGACGTTTGGTCTCTCCACTGTATGCGTATGCGCATCGCCTCCAATGGTCTAGTAGCTTGGGTGTAAGGGCATCTCCAGCCGTTGGCCCCCAGGGGCGCCTAAAATCGCCGCCTGGAGGTGAGCCGGCGCAAAAATTGGGCCTGGGGGCGAGTTGGTCCTCAGCCGCCGGCCCCAGGACCGCCCCCAGGCACGTTTTAAAATAAAAGAAGTTCGGCTTAAACACGATAAAATTCGGCCAAACACGATAAATTTCGGCACATTTCGGCGAAGTTTGCGGATTTTCATTACATAGCACATATACATAAACTAATCTAAAGGAAAAACTGGCTGAAGTCGCCGCCGTCGCCGCCATCGTCGTCATCGGCCTTCTCCTCCTTGACGCGGGCGCCCCTGCTGGACCTCTGCCCGGCGTCGCCATGGCGGACTGGTGGCGGCGCATCGTCGTCGTCGTCGTCGCTGTCGCAGATGACGACGACTCCGCCTTCGTCGCGGCCGCGTCGACGCTCCGCGAAGCGAAGCAGGGCGGCGTGCTGGCGCTCCTTCGCCTTCTCCAGGCGCTCCTTCTCCATCGCTATGAAGTCCCTGCGCGCCCATTCCAGGGCCGCGTCATCGTCGTCGAGCTCCGTCGTCACCGGCGCGGCCGGCTCCTACACCGGCGCGAGCCCCGGCTCCGTCTTTAGATTGACGAAGGGCGGAGGAGGAGCCGACGAGTAGGCGCGCCGGCCGCCCTCGTTGATGACGATGCCGGCGTTGCGAGTGCGTCGGCCGAGCGGCGTCTCCGCCGCGGGCTCGGCCTTGACGCCGAGCAGGGCCGGAGTGCCGGAGGAGTGCGATGAAGATCGGGAGGAGGAAGAAGAGGAGGAGGACCCGAACCTCCTTGGCGCCCATGGCCCGGCGCGTCGGTGCTGCGCCGGGGCGGCCGCCCTCGCCGGGTATGCCAACGGCGGGTCGTTGCCGCCCTCGAGGTACGTCAGCACGCCCTCGAGTGTGCGGCCGGGGACGCCCCACCACAGCTGGCGCCCCTCGCTGTTCTGCCGGTCGCCAACCACCGGCACGCCGTTGATGGACGCCAAGCGCTGCTGCTGGCGGCGCTCGAAATACGCCGCCCAAGCCGCGTGGTTGTCGGCGGCGTACTGGGGGAGGGAGAGTTGGGCGTCGGTGAGGGAGGCGCGCACGACCTCGACTTCCTCGGCGAAGTACTTCGGCTTCGCCACGGTGTCGGGCAACGGGGGAATGGGCACTCCTCCGGTGCTGAGCCTCCACCCCGTCGGCCCGGCGCGCATGTCCGGCGGCGCCGGGATGTTCGCCTGAAACAGGAGCCAGGACTCATGTTCGCGGAGCGAACGGCGGCCGAAGCCGTTGGCCGCCGCCGCCTCGTCTCCGGGGTAGCGTTCTGCCATGGCGACGGGCTCGGGAGAGGTAGAGAGATAGAGGGAGGGGCTGGGCGGCGGCGCTCGGGAGAGGTAGGGAGAGGGAGGAGCTGGGCGGCGACGAGGTGTGGGGCTGGTGTGGGCACAGGCGAGTGCAGGCCACCGGCTATATAGCCGCGCCGCACCCGTGTGTACGCGTGCGAGGGAGGGGAGGCGTCGGCGCGTCGTCCCGTGACGCGCCGCCCGTGAGGAATCAATGGCAAGGCTGACCGGCGGCAGCCTTGCCATTGATTCCCCGCGGGAACCGAGGCTGTTGGGGAAAGACGAGGCGCCGTGTCGCTGACGCGGCGGGCCCGCGACTGTTTCGCGCCAAAACAGTTTGCCCCGGCGCCCCCGGGCGCCCCCCAGCGCGCCGGGTTCGACCTGGGTCCGCCGGCGCTGTTTTCGGTCCAGGCCGGCGAAAATCGGGCTTCTGGAGGCGCGACTGTGCCTTTTTTTGGCACCGGCGCGAAAAAATCGCGTGGGGAGGCCTTCCTAGGGGCGTGGCTAAAGATGCCCTAAGCATGGACGTTTGTGTATGTACATATGGGTGAGAGGCACTAGTCCCATGGCTGGCGTGAATCACACTCACGAGTGGAAATTGCGAGAGCTCACATCACAAAAGGACACGGGCATCTTCCTACTCGCATAGGGACATGATGGATCAGAATTGGGCACAGTGCACACACGCGTCCAGGCCGGGAAGGCACTGGATATCCAGGTCTCGCGTATTCACACTGGCACGTCATACACAGCCACACACTGATCTATCTGGCAGATTACCTGGCAGCCAGTACGTGCCGCGAGGCCGATCTTGCTGGCTATAAAATGCTGCCCGGCGCTTCGAGAGAGAGTGCAAGGCAAGACTGGGAAGATCATAGAGAGAGCCAGCCATGTACACTAACAAGAGGTGCATTGCCACGGCCATCGTGGTGGTGCTCTGGCTCCAGGCCGCCGCGGACGCCCGCCGCCTCTCCCCCCGCGGCGTGATCCGGCTTCCGAGCGATGGCAGAGGTTCGTGACTGACACACGTGCCCGTGAACTACTGTTTGTTGCCACATACTCCTTCCGTCCCATAATGCAAGACATTTTTGTAATGTTAAAAAATGTCTTGCATCATGGGCCGGAGAGACTACATGCTATTTCTACTTCGTTTATTGCTTATTACGGATGGACTCACTGTAAGCATGGAAGATCTCAGGTGATTCTGTTGATCGAGTCGGGTCGTCAAAGGTGATCGGCATAGAGGATCCATTCTATACTTGTCCGGATGGCAAGGTGCTGAAATGCAAAGTCATTGCGTTCCAATGGTATTGCGATTGCGTGCGTGAAAAAGGTGTTGGCCCCACCGATCAAGCCATGTCGGTGGCGGCGAGCTCACCGAGGAAGATCGGTGAGGAGATGTTGTCGCGGAAGAACTCCGACGACAAAGGTGCTTCAGTTAATGAAACATATGCCACTATTGTTATTGTTAAAAAAATCTTAATTGGAACATTTTAACTAACTTTTGTGCCACGTGGATAAACTAACTTACGGATGGCCTCAGGTGGTCCTACCGATCAGGTCCAAGTGACAAAGGTGCTCAACGATCTAGAGCCGTGGTGGCCGTGTCCGGACGGTACAGTACAGAAATGTGAACTCGTTGCATTCAAAATATACTGCAAGTGCGTGCCTAAAGACGGTGCAGGTCTCACCGACCGATCCATGTCGGCGCCGGCGCACTCGGCCAGGAAGAAGGACGGCGACGATGTCGCCGTGGGCGACGGTAACTAGCTAGCGCATACGCCCGAGTGACATGCTAGCAATATACTCCCTCCGTCTCAAATTACTTGTCTTATATTCGTCCAGATATGTTGGGACGGAGGTAATATATACGTAAAGCAATACTAATAAGGTCCAGCACATATGGTTGCATGGACACCTTTCCCGTTTTGTTATATACTAGTCGTATGCATGTGCGTTTATATACGCCCCACGTGATATGGCAAATCAGGGCTAGCACGCACGCTCTGTAGATCATCTCATCAGGCTGTATTTTTTGAAGTGTCGCTAGCTCCTGTATGCATGCTTTTACATATATATATATATATATATATATATATATATATATATATATATATATACTGTATAATAATTGAATAATGGCTACTACGCACGGCCACCCTTTTTTAGCCAGTCACTCCGTTGGTTTCATTCCATGTCAACGTCCGCCGATGGAACAACCTCCATTGGCTTCGTTTCGTCGGCTGCGTCAGCAGTCGCTTCATGACAAAGCTAGTGATCTACTGTACATTCCTCTCTATCTATTCTAGAGCGTGATCCTGATGTCCGGCCCAGTGCTGTCTGTGAACGTTCTCCATCCATCTTGATACACACATGCTTTCGATGGTGGCGCTTGGATGGTTGGATTTAGTAACGGTGGCGCTTGAGCGTCGATTCTTTCTGAAGGTGTTGCTATTGAAGAGTCTCGTCGTCCGTGTCGTGCCATGACATGATTGGTACAAATATTGTCATTGTTGTAATTTATCGATCACAGATCTGATCACTTTATATTTCTTTTTCTTTTTTTCTTCGGCTGCATCGCTTTGTTTTTATATGACTTTGCTAGTTGTTGGCGTGTTTTTTATGTGTGCGTTAATGACAATTTTGTGCATCCTAACTGTAATGAGGCCGAATATGTGCTCTTTGTGTTTGTTTCATCTTGATGCTCCATTTTGAGCCAATAAAATTCATCCTCTATAAAAAAAATCATTTTTTCATAAAAGGCATTTTTTATTAACTAAGTAGCATCGAGGGATATAATCATAATGAGTGACCGAAGCTATATTCCTCTTCTATCTATCTAGATTAGCATGCTCTTGATGCCCGGCCCAGTGCTGTCTTCGTATGTTCTCCATCCATCTTGATACACACATGTAAGCCCTTCCACATGCTACAAAAAATTACGGAACATAGTGTGTTTGCTAAAGAAGAATGCAGAACGGAATACAGCATGCCAACGTCCCCAACGTTTTCTCTAAAAGATGCACAACATATGGGGCGTTCCATGTGAAATTTCTACTGCAATATTTATGCTTCCAACTTATGAAACAGATGTTGCATATCTTGCATAAACTCGAACGCAAACACAAAACCATAAGCCACCCACCGCACCGCACACACCCTACAGGCTACAGCTACAGAGCACACACCCTACAGGCTACAGCTACAGAACGACAGCAAGAGTAAAAAGTCAACTGAACTGGAAACTATATCTTTTTCACCTCACCAATGAGAGGAAGATCACTTCATCCACATTTAACAGTCCAGTCCAGTACATCGGCAAGGCACGCACGATACAACAACAAGAATGATATCGCCCAGATTTCTGGCAATAATTCTCCTACCAAGACCACACAAACCTGACACATGACAACCGAACTGCGGTTTCCAAAAATTAGACAGCACCTGCCAGCCATGCCGCCGGCCCATCGCCCTTTCTTCTAGGGAAGCAGGGCAGCTCAAGGCAGATTACAAACATCATCAGACTACCAGAGAGAGAGTCACTGGCTGGGACTCTGTCGGAAAACTGTACACTGACCAGAGGCAAGAATCGACGGGGGGCGAATCAGCGAATGGCATTCCCCCTAGCCTCTGTCTCATCAAGTCTAAAAAACCGAAGCTAACAGTTGGTCTAACGCTAGTTTATCAAATCAATGGCGAGGCCGCCGCCCATGCTCGCTGAAGCTGCCTCTTGACCAGTGAGACGGGGAGAGCTTCCTGATTTGCAGAGGAGCTGATCTACTCTGGGATGCTGGTTTTTGTACACGGCCGCCCGTCGATGCTGCCGAGTAAGGGCCACCTTCACGCTCCTGCCTCGCTTCTATTCGGCCAGAGCTGTACTCCATGTTTATGAATGGCGAGGGGTTCCGGTAGTCCAGGCACCCGGAAGCTCCGCTGTTCCACCAGCTGCCGCTACCACTGTCAAAGATGAAACCCGCCGGGAGGTCGTCGTCCGGGTCACATGATGACTCCCTGTGGCTGTAGGAATCACCGACGGCCTCCTCTGCATCATTGTAAATCAGCTTCAGTGCCTGGACTACTTCACCCATGAACGGCCTCTGTGACGGATCGCTGTGAACGCACACCGAAGCGATGGACGCCACTTTGGCTACGTTGTCGAATTTGTAGTTGCCGTTCAGAGAAGGGTCGATCAGCCTCTCCAAGCCCTCTAAATTGCCTAGAAGAGGACGAGCCCAAGTCACAAGGTTCTCAGGATCCATGTTGTCGGAGATGCCTACGGGCTTCCTTCCTGATAAAAGCTCCAGCAAGACAACCCCATAACTGTAGACATCGCTCTTGACAAGAAGATGCCCTGTCATGGCATACTCTGGAGCAACATACCTGCATGATCAACAGAGAAATTTTAGCTTTTGAAAGCCAAGGGTAATTAGAATGGAATTAAGACAAGCTACTCTTGAGCAAATTTATGTACCGAAATTCATATAGCTTTAGAGAAGTGTAATTCATGAACGACCCTACCAAGCATTATTGTTGTTTGACATGAAGACATTCTTACAATATCAACAAATGTGTATGGAAGGCAGTATTAATCACAAAGAGACACAAAATCATTCGATCACAGCATCACAAAATACCAAAAGAATAGGTGCTATATATATCATTTATTTTCATTAATAGTGTGTATTGGCGATATTATAGGGGCTGGACATAACCGAAGTTTCTTACCCGAAAGTGCCCATTACCCTTGTGGAAATGGGATTGATTCCATTGGTTGCTTCCCTTGCTAATCCAAAATCGGTAACCTTGGGAGTGAAATCATCCTCAAGCAATATATTGCTACCTTTGAAGTCGCGGTGTATGACATGTGGGTTTGAATCTTCATGTAGGTACGCCAGGCCTCTAGCAGCACCCAAAGCAATTTTCATCCTGACATCCCAGTTCAGCATGCCCTTATCCTTGTCAGCACCTGGACACACAAAGGATCAGATTAACACAAAGAGTCATGCTGAGTGCACACACTCCTAATCCTAGGCTTACATGTGACAGTGATAATTATGAGGTCAATTTTCGTTTTCTAAGATAGCTCAATGCTTTCTTTGAGACACGCCACTGGAGAAAGTTCAGATGTTAGTAGATTAGTAACGGTAGTTGATCCTGTTTCATCCATGCAGTTTTCTTTACTCATATCATTAATGAGATAATATTCTGATCTTTCAAAAAAAGATAATATAGTGCAGCGTTTTGGACCTTTTGGCATCGGGTTCCATGGAGCCCAGAATTTGAAAATAAACAAAAATGTTATTTCAAAGTTCCAAACAAAAGTTGAAATTGTTTCTACGAGTACATATGGATGTTCTCTGTGTATATGTAAATTTTCCTAAATAATATGATATACACATTAGAAAGTTAGTACAGATATACTACACATCTATATACGATATACACATTAGAAACTTAGTACAGATATACTACACATCTATATGTGCAATGCCCAAAAAAGACAAAAATAAGCCCATTTTTGTTCATGTATTTGTCCTTTTATATGCATCACATACAAATATGTATATTAATGAAACTTAGTACAGCTATACTACACATCTATATCTACACATAATCGAGCTATAAAGTTAATATTTTTGAACTTCTCTTTACAGTCCTCCCTAGAGCCCGTCCTCCAAAGCGACTTTCTGAATTTTGAAATCTTATAACAAGAATAGCAGCTGGTCCTGCCAATCTAAGCTTAGGTAAAAGAAATTGTTGGACCAGACTCGTCTAGTCATTCTACTACCTCATTTCCGGTTTATTAGGCCTGCGTGTATCTCTAGGTTGAGAAGTAGATCAACGTAATAGAAGTTATATATCACAAAAAATATTTCATTAGAAACTTTAAATTGTATACTTTCTAATGGATAATTTTTGGACTATACAACTCATCCTATGTTGGTCAAATTATTGATCTAGGGATATGCGCAACAGCGCAAGCCTAATAAACCGGAAAAGAGGTAGTATTACGAGAAAATTGGACACTCAGTTAAATATTTCCATTTTGGCTGCTATGCATTAATATATACGAATTTCTTGCCATGGTTTCACTAGTTAAGACTTACCAAACATAGCATGTATTACTAATACTAGAACATACCATGAAGATGGGATTCCACACTTCCGTTGCGTATAAGCTCGTAAACAAGACACCTTTTTCCACGTTCAGTGCAAATGCCAATCAATTTGACGAGATTACGATGGTGCAATCGACTGAGCATTTCCACCTCCGCGATGAACTCACGGTCACCACTCCTGTCCTCTCTTGTGAGCATTTTAACAGCGATCTCGTTTCCATCATCCATGGTCCCGTGATAAACACGCCCAAATCCACCTTGACCCAAAACTCTTCTTGAACTAAAACCATCAGTAGCCTTTTCAAGCTGTGCAAGCGAAAATGTCTTCACTGATGCGGCACAAGTGGCCACTGTTGAGAGCATTGACGCTGATGCAGAGCTCACCAAGCTAGTTGACTGAGATCTGCCACCTGTGTACCACACATTAGGTCGTTAGCAACTTAGCATAACTGCCATTACTAGCGAATTTTGTCGTGAAACAGGGGGTTATAGGTTTTAAAAAGTTCATGTGCCATGCATGCAAAGTGACATTCTTTTTTCACAATAGGGGGTAACTAACAAATATTAAAACGGTTATTTCCACGCAGAACATAGGCACATAGGACATAGCATATGAGAACTCTAGACTAAAATATTTTTTTATCAATTTTAGGATTCGGGCAAATTTATAAAAAGAAGTGTCCAATTGTTCTGCCTCGCCGATAAGTGTAACTCTGATTACCAATATCTATGTGGCAATAGAATCATTCAAGTGGAAATATTACCCACCAGTAAATATTATAAATATCCCTATTGCCCACATAAAGATGATCTTAACGTGGTTAAAGGGAGAAGTTCCCTCCCTTAAATGTACATTGTCATGTAGAAATGAGGAACCCTGTGGAGCTTGCTCTAACCATAGTTTTCGAGTCGACGAGTCGTTCTGGGGTAGCGACTCTTGAATAGTCGACCCTGCAGATGCGAGTAGTCGTGACTCGTCGACTAGTCAACACGTTGTTGAGTCGACTTTTTTATGACTCGACTTTTTTTACGACTCATCGACTAGTCGTTCGACTCAAAAACAGGGGCTCTAACCAACCGCCCACTACGTGGTTCTCAAGATGATCGTAACAGATTCTTGTATAAAGCCGGCAAATGTCTGTGTGTTGCTATACTGGGGAAATTATATTGTATATTCAAGAATATCTTTAATTTCCCCCGCAAAAAAAAGAATATATTTAATTTTACCATCTGTGCCATATCAAGATATTCATATAGGCTCCTAACCATTTGTGCGAAATCCAACATGTAATGTAACCCGAAGGTGAACAGACAATCACCACCAATTGGCAGCATATTTATGGGAGTGTAGATACTTTACATAGTATCATGTTTTTATGCTTTTAACTAGTGTATTTTTGTAAGAAAAATGATCAAGGTTGTATCTTGAAGACGATCTAAAATAAAAGAATCAGGAACAATGCTTTCTTCACTCTTTGGTAACGGGTGTAAGTAGGTAAATTTGATCTATCACGGGAATAACTGAAATATCATTTGTGCACAGCCAACAAGAACACTCTATTAAAGGATTCTAACATTGCCCATCAGGTTTTAAAATATGTGTACAATGGTTAAAGTAGCAACAGTAATAAATAGCATACTTAACGACAACAAAAGCTGTCGATTTTACCATGTCTTCTTTTAACTGACGGGGTGATCACATGGTTCCCAGCTTCATGAAAGCGCTTAAGTTTCTTCCATTTTACTATTAAAATAATGAGCGCAATGCATGCCACGATTAGTACCAGAGAGGACCCTGCAACTACCACGATGATCCAGCTATCTAATTTCTTCTTCTGATGGTGCACATCTGCGGTTATAGGGTATTCTTCATTTCCTGGAGGACCTGACGTAAGAGATGACATAGCTGGTGGTGCAGGTCCCAGCCCTGCAGTGATGACATTGCGCATCTAAATCATAAATTCAAGTAAATAACCTAAGAAGCAAATACTCCACACAGAGGTTTCTTACCTGGATAGGTAATATTTATAACCTCATAAGCTCCAAAAACAGATGAATTAATCTGAACCTTTTTATTCCAGAACCTATCTGATATTAGTGATGCAGTATAGCGATCAAAATGTTCTCTTAGTGGCACCAAATAGAAGGTGACTCTTGTCTTCTGGTCATCTTGGACACTTGGAATAGCAGCCATAATCTTCACTTGGCTCTGTTTAAGAAAGGTGCCAGCTGCAACTTCAACTTCCAATTCTGCTGTGTGCATGAATAGTAAATATGGAGCTACAGCAATGTCAACAATAACACTAAGGGGCATCACACAGCCACAGGGGGAACCGATCGGTGTTGAACTCAATGGCTCAGTACAAACAGTGCTAGAGCAACCTGCTGAAGGTACCAAAAAAAAACTATTCAACACAAAAAGTTACAACAAAACAAACAAGCTTATACTCTGATCAACAATTAGTCTGCATGTCAAAAGCAGCAGTACTAAAAAGAATAGTCCAGAGGGATGGATAATATCTGGGATTAGGTGAACTAACTCGAGGATGCAGTATGAAATTGTAAACATAAATGGCAAACCTTCAGGTGGGAGAGATAGGGATGGCGGAGGGGCATGGTGTGGGCGTCTGTGGTGTTTGTGTGAATGCACAGCGATGCCTGTAAGAATAGCAGATATTAAATAATTGATAGTTTATGGGAAATTTAAGCATGAACTTTTAGCACTGACGTTGTCACGGTTACATACCAGGAGATCTTGGAGACAGCACTGCAGGAGAAAATGCCGGGGAAATTCGAGGTCCAAACACTCTTGCTTCAGGGGGATTTGACGGATGTGGCGCTGGACTAGGCTGTATGTTTGCTGGAGAACGAAAGGTAATAAGTTTACGTTTGACAGAAACGAATTGCAAAAATCTCATAAGAGAAAAACTTCGACCAACCATATGGGTAGCATCATGTTCAGATTAACATATACACTTTCAAATGGTTACTTCAAGAAGCTCAGGCGCACTGTACAATCGTACATTTGCATTTGCGACCTATATAGGCAATGCCCGCTGGCAGTGTCTATTTCTAAAATAAGAGCATATGAACTGGAAAGGTAATAAGACATTTTCTAGAAGTTTTGTTCTGCATCTGGAAATGTTTGAATTCTGCGTATGTTCTCAATTTATCCAAATTTTACATCACAGTGACACTTTTTATTCCTCATACATGGAAACAAAACATGAAATGCCTTTCCGGCGCATGCTGCTGCTGTGTCATGCACTTTTTGGAGTTTTGAGTGAAAGTTAGCATTTCACTCAAATTCTAGCAGTTGGTTAGGAGGCACTGGATTGGGTGAGGTGTGTGCGTGTGGTGGTGTCACTGGTGTGTGTGCACGTGTGCGTCGTCCTTGTAATCGCCAAAAAAAAAGGCTTCATGGTTGCGATCCAAAGCTAAGAGCATGAGAGACACCAAGTGCAATAACTATTCCAGAAAGTAATGGTGTTAGTAATTAACTCCGAGAATGACACTGAATTGATACCCAAACGTGTCCGATACGTTTTGGCGGGTATCAGAACGTATTCGAGTATTCAGACGTATCTAACCCCTGATACACTGGTTTCCTGCCGTATCCGTGCAACTTATAGCTGTCAATCAAGAGGGGTCATCATACTACACTCAGCTATTGTCGATAGCTTCACCGGGATGGAAGAATACAACTATAAAATCTAGTACCGCAGATTTAGTTAAGAGAAGACCGGCAAGCGTTACTTGCAAGCAAAGCAAGTGTTGGCTGACTATTAAGAGACCATACTACATGTCGGATTCGAACTATTTATAGGCGTGCCTTTTACCTTAAGGTTTTGTGCTGTGGTCTGTTGGCTGGTTTTTCACACAGATGGGCACGCCCCTGTGCTGTTTTACGCACGCCACAAACCGAAATTAAACTCAAAAATGCATGTAAAAGCTCCAGTGTAGTGCTCCAGCAGCAGTGGGAGCACAAACTGTCGACAAGTCCCATTCCTCCTCAGCATCAGGAACATGCAGTGGAAGCCAATGTCATCTGTTACTTTCAGGCATGAGAAAACAATGCCAGGCTAACACCGCCTTCCCTCTCACAGACCGTACACAGAGCTCCAGCCGCATGTACCCACCTTGCTGGATCCTTCCCCCAGTAGTCAAAACCATCGATCATGGCAGAATCTAGAAATAATAATACTGTCCAGAACACCTTCTGACAACAGAATTCCCCTAATAATACACGGCGCACACACACGGACCGACAGAACCCCACCCGAACCCCAATTCCCAGCTTCCCCCAATCCCCAGAGCACGCGACAGCAACGTCGCATCTTGCTGCTGCTGCTGCTGCTATGTCCACCGTCCACTCCACAGGCTAGTGACGAGGAGCTGGAATTCGCACCGAAAATGCCGCCCCCACGGGCGCAAGCAACCCCCACGCCCTCACTCCAAACCTAACCCCACCCCACCCGACTCGGAGCGCGCAACACAAGCGCGGCCGCGGAGCAGAGCGAGCCACCAACCCCGCCCCGCCCGCCCGAACTCCCCAAACCCAAACCCAACCCAACGAGAGCGCGGTCCGAAACCAAGCAAGCGGAGCAAGGAAGCGAGCGAGTGGACAAGCATACCGTGGAGCGCGGCGGCGGCGGCGGGGAGGAGTACCCGCAGCAGGAGGAAGAGGAGCCCTCCGCGGCGGCCCATCGCGTCCCGGGTGCCCGGCGCGCGCGCTACGCCATTGCCGTCGCCCGCGCGGCGGATCTGGGCGCGGCGTCGACGGGGGTCTTAGGTCGGCTCGGCCTGCGGCGAGCGAGAGGAGAGGCGATGCGAGGGGCGGTGGAGGTGGGGGAGGGAGGGAGGGGGGGGGAAGGCAATAAATTTTGGGCGCTGGGGTGGGCTGGCTCGGCTGGTTTGCTTAACCTCGGAAGCAAAGGAGAGGAAAGGAAAGGAAGGTGTTAATTCCCTACTGGAGTTAATGCGCTCCGCTGCTCATCCTAATCGCGGGCGCGGGGTTAGCGGGGGATGAGAAGATGGATTACGAATCCATCCATCCATCCGGCGAGCCGCGCTTTACCGCTGGCGGGGGAAAGAGGAGACGGGGGAAAGAGGGAGGGAAGAAGGGAGCCGCCCGCGGTGGGCCCGCCGTGTCAGCGGCTCTGGGCGCTCGCTTTGACTGTCTCTGGCGGACCGACGCGGCTGCGTTGGAGCCTTGCCCCTCTTGGGATGGGAAGCTCGGGTCGGCCGGTGTCAACGCGGCCAGACCGTCGTCCGTGCACGCTTGGGCTGAGACTACTGACACGACAGCCTTTTTATCCGGGCCGTGCGACTTTGTGTGCGCGAATCTTGCTTGTTTTTACATGTTTTTCGGGTAATGTTGAGTGCTCCGACGACCTTGCTACACACAGCCAAATTTTATCCAGACCATGTTTGTTTTTTATTTTATTTTTGCGGGTTATCCAGACGATGTTTCCGTGTAGCAAATGGGTGTATCATCAGCGGCGAAAATGGGTACCGACGTTTTCAGCCCTTACCTTGATGGTGGAGGGAGGATGAGGGTGCGGTTATGGATTAACGACTTAGAACAATGTACTTGTATAATTGAATGATGGTATGGGTTGCATTATCGTCGTGCTTGATTAACCATGTACTCCATCTGACCCAGAATAAAGTGACATTGATTTAGTTGGGAACGGAGGGAGTGTTTACGAAGAGTATCGCTGTTGTAGTGCTATATTTCATTCCGGCTATCTATGGTTATTAGCATGTTATTTACTCGGGACAGGGGCATAAATTGGACTCGCCTTGTGTCTTGGTGTGTTTGATTGGATGTATCAGATGAAACGTAAGGAGGCGGTCCCACCAGCTGGGCCGATACCGATGTTCGGTGAGGTGGTTCCGCTGAAGGGGATATTCCCCTGATATGCGGAACCAGATGGGTAAACACCAATTTGATCGAACGACTCGAATCATCGCTTGCGCATCCGTGCACACGTTGGCATGTGATGTCTGGCCTTGGCATTCGGTCACCGCTGTGGAGGAAAAAACCAAGCCTTTCTCCCCTCAGCCTCCAGCGCATCCATCTGCCCTCGAAAGTTTGTAATGCCAACTTGTTGGCCGCTTGAGAAGGAAGGGTGAGTGGGTGGGGCAGGGGCGATGTTGCAATTATGGATCGACGACTTGGAGCATGCCTAGTTAGTATAGGGTAAAGTTTGTAATGCCACCGTGTTCGCCGCTTACCTTGAGAATGAAGGGTGACTGGGTGGGGCAGGGGCGATGTTGCAATTATGGATCGACAACTTGGAGCATGCCTAGTTAGTACAGGGTAAGTCAAGCGTGTAAGGGGGTTCTGCAAGGGCTGGCGTGCCTTGATCACACGTGTGACAACATAATGTTAACCTAATAAGTCTACTTCCCTAAAACAATCAGGCTAATGTGTTTTGGTATTACAACATTTTCCAGGTGATATTTTGTAAGATATCAGAAAATCCACCTCATTATGGAAAATATATCATGTTCGGATCTAAATTGGAATGCTTTTATTATTTTGTTGAGGGCCTCTCGCATTGGTACTTCGATCGCGAAGTAAATAGTTTCCTTTTATACCTATATCGGGATATTCCGTACATAATTTCTAATGATATGTACGGAGCTACTTTTGTGTGTGCTGCAATAAAAATATTGTCATAATTTATTCGATGGGCTTTGTAGTTTTTAGATGTTTTTTACACGTCGGGGGGGGGGGTGGGGGGTGGGGGGGAGTCTATTATTTTAGTCTCCGCATGCATCCTGGCTCCAGTGAAAGATAAATTTTATCAATGTTGAGAGGTTTGTGAAAGGGAAAAGGCCTCATGGGTTTTACCTTGTTTAGGGGGGGGGGGAGCAATGCCCATGGGGGGGTATAAAATGGGTTTAAAATATTTAGAGATGGACAACATTATTACAAATGAGTGGACACGGGCCGAGCTGGTTGCAATTGCGGATTAACGACTTGGAACAAGTCTAGTCAATAAAAGGTTTCTCAAACGTGCAATTGTGTTTTAGCGAGGACCTTTCATCCACTTCGGCTACTCCCATCTTCAAGCATCCTTGTATGATAATCTGGGTTGCATACTATCATGCTTAATTTACAGTCTTCTTAGATGAGTAAGGTTGTACTATCTTTGATTCTCGACATCTATACTTAATGATATCCATGTTATTGCATTGTCTTTGTCACGTGATCTCAATTGAATTTAGACGAGGTAAGGTCATAAATTTTACACTAATTTGTTTCTTTCAAACAAGGAGACTTAGTTTTAAGATGTTGTGACATCTTCGAGGCAATATTTTACAAGATACCCACAAATCCGCCCCGATACAGAAAATCTACTATGTCCATGCCCGAATTGGAATGCTTTTATTATTTCACAGAGGGGCCTTTATCGTTTCTTTTGTAGTTTCATCTAAGTATTTGGTTTCTTTTTATGTGAGATATTCCGTATGTACTTTCCAATAGTTTTTGCAAAGTCACATTGGCGGGTGGTACTAGTATATGAATAAGTGTATATAGTTTGTGCCATTATTCCATGATACTGTCATATATGGTATTTCAATGGACAATCTTGCTTTAGCCCCGTATGTCATATGTCAGACACGTCCCACTAAAGCGGACCAAACAGTCGACATTACACATCGGTCGAGCCAGAAAAACTTCCTCCCTTCTACAGACAAAAGACGAGTGTTGAAAAAAAGATGTGTATGGAGTAGTAGTCCTCAATCAAAATACCTAAAAACGTCTCTGTTGTTTCGGAGAAGAAAACCAATATTATTACTATTTTTGATGGGGTGGGGGTTGGAGCTACGCTGTGTTATCAATTTCAATTTGAATGAAATGAAATTGGAAGACCCGCGCCTTAACTCGAAAAGAAAATTGCGGGGAAAGAAGAACAGTGTCGCGCATACGGCACCGTGGAAACCGGTGGTGGGTGTTGCACTTCATATACCGTTAATTCATATACTTTTTGCGGGGACGCTAGTCCATTTTTTGGTTCCAGCATATCTGAGATGCATACACTTTAACTGACCGTTACGGCGAGCTGGAAGCGGCACGCAGCAGACGCCTACAGCTACAGGACCGACGCTCCTGCTGCTCCAACCAACCGGCCGGGTCCCGGCCTCCCGGGGCACGTACCCCGGCGGTGCTGCCTGCATACAGTAGCAGGTATGGGTGTCCCGGGAAAAAAGACAGGTATGTGTGCAGTACCAGACCGTTCGTTCATTCGGGTATTACAGGTAAATCCGTTCTGCGAGAGAGAGAAGATAAAAAAAATGTCTTCCGTTCACACGAATGCATCGTCGGCTGGGGAAAAGCTCGGCTGCTGCTGTGCCTGCGGCCGCCGCGCCGATGGTCAAGGCCTCAAGGGCCGAGCCGGTGGTCCTGTCCGATACCGACGTTGCCACGACTTCGGCGCCAGGAAAACTGCGCCCAGCGGGGCCTCGTGCCATCCAACTCGTCTCTCAGGTGGGCCGGGCAAATGTGAGCCTGCTCCACTGCCGTACTTTTCTTCTCCATATAAAGTCCATCCAGAATTTTTTTGAAATTCATGTGGAAGTTGTTCACTTCCAAAGCGTGACCGAATCCGACCGTCACCCACTCTCGCGGCACGCTGGCAGTGATCCAATCCTTTGCCTCATTTTCGACAGTTTGCAACGATGATAGTCCTCATTGTTGACTTGTTGCACAAGGCCCTAGCACTCCGCTCATGTGCAGCAATTTCTCTACTCCATATCGTCAAAAATTATATTATTGAGGAACGACCAAGCGGAGAGGAGATTTTGCACTTGGGAGGCACACAGCTGCTTGAAAACGTCGTCTTCACGACAACGGAGACTTACTAATGGAACTAGGCCTTCCCCTTGCGGTAAGCCTCCAAACAATGTCACCAGCGATGCCACCCCGGAGTTGCACTCACCACCGGAAGCCTGTGAGAATCCCCGCCCATAGGAAGGCACGCTCAAACTTCTCAACTGCACACACCATCCAGAAGGACAAAGGGCGTGTCATCTCTGAGGTCCATTTGCAAGTTGTGTGAGTTGCTGGTTCGTATTGGCCTTCATAAAAGTTACTTGAAATGGTATTCTTATTTTCACAATGATTTCTTGAAAAATCCAACAAATATGATTTGTTACGCCTGTTCAATTTCACTCACAACTGCTTCCAGTACTATTGGTAGACATGCTTCACCCTTTCCTGCTACATTCCGGCAAAGTCAAAAGAAACATAACACATGAGGCATTGTGAGCAACATAGTGGCAACATATTCTCTCTCTCTATTTGACAGGAAGGAAAAGGGCAACACATTTGTAACCGGCCGAGCTCCGCACTTCAAATCCCTTTACGAATGACCTAGGCAATTTTCCAGGGCAACGATTTGCCTGGATTACAGCGAGACTGAAGTAGGTCTCGCCTCAAGGGCGCCTTGGGTAGGTACTATTGGACCGGCCTAGTAGTGTTTTCTTTTTTATTTGATTTTCATTTCCGTGTTTGAAATATTCTAAATACCTCAAAACTTAATTTACTTAAAAATAAACTGTAGCAAAAAAACAGAAATGGGAACATGGTGTAATATTTTATTAGTGTAATGTTAAAAGAATGTTTACGCATTAAGAAGAAAATGTTCATGCCATTTTATAAAACTTTATACAGTGTAAAAAATGTTAGTGTAGTTTTAAATTTTTTTACTATAGAATTCAAAAATAAACGTGACATTTATAAAAATACTCACATGTTTCAAAAATATCTTCATGACATTCAAAAAAATGTTTATCCATTGTAAAAAATATTCACATAATTTAAAAAAAATCATACCAGTCAGAAAAATGTTTAACAAGTTTTTGAAATTATTTAATATGCATTCAAAAAAAATCCAACGAATTTTGAAAACCGTTTCTTGTGTATTAAACAAAGGCCCAAACTTGTATCTGTAAAAATGTTCAAACGTGCATAAATAATGTTCTACATGTATAAAAATATATAACTTGTATTAAAAGAAGTAGACATGTACTTACAAAAAGAAAAAAGCCAACACTTAAAGAAACATAGACAACCGAAAAACGAAACAAATTGCATGAAAAGTTATAGAACTGGTCTAAAGAACATTCCCATAACTATATTAATGGGCGTGCAAACTAAAGCAACCTCCCATCCAGCATCAGAGGCGACGCAGAGCACAGGAGCTAGGGGCTAGTTTGGTTTGTGTCCACGCCACAATATGCCTTGCCTGGCATGTGCCTGGAACGTGCCTGATAACCGTTTGGTTGGTGCCTGGAAAGAAAAATTGCCACCTCGCTTGGCCCTCCCAAGCAACTGCATTAGCTTGGCTCCATCAAATAAAATGGCCCACTGATTCAATATTTTTAAAGGCTAAGGAGGCAACTGTAGGCAAGAATCATTCCAGATACTTCAAGCCCGGGCTGGCCGGGCCAGGCACAAATCAACACCAACTCAGGCCCAGGCCAGGTGCTAGTTTTTCTCCAGGCACAAAGCCAGGTCACCAACCAAACCAGCTCTATATCTCGCTTGTAGCGAGATACATGCTCCCCTTGTCTGAAGTTTTTTCTCCCTCGCACAGGTATTTGGCCGGCCATTTTTTTTCCGCTTCCAGGCGAATCGCTCGGGTTTCGATCGAAGAACTCGTTAGCTGTAGTTTTTCTTTGGTTTTCTATGGGTTTTACTTTTCATTTTTTCCATTGTTTTTGTTCGGCCTTCCTTGTATACTCCCTCTGTAAAGAAATATAAGAGCGTTTAGATAACTAAAGTAATGATCTAAATGCTCTTATATTTGTTTATAGAGGGAGTACTTTTTTTTGCAAATATATGTTTTGATGTCTATTGTTTTCATGCACATTGTACATTTTTTATAAACATGTAAAATATCTTTTATATAAGTCATAGCAATTTTTTCCAAATATATGTTTTTATGTCTACTTTTTCCATGTAGTTATAATTTTTTTTGATACATGTGAAACATTTATATACATGTTTAAAAATATTAAATCATAGGAGCATTTTGGTACATAGTATAATTTTTCTTAAATCATTGTACAGGTTTTAGAACACGTGAACATTTTGTTAAAGTCGTCAACACCATTTTAAAGTTATGCTAACAAAACATTTTCACTGCATTAACATTTTCTAAACTCTCATTTATAAATATTTTGAAGTGAAATAAGTTTTGGAGTATATGTATCTTAAGGCCGCGTTCGGCTCTCTCCGCTCCCTGGACCGTGCTCCCAGAGCGGATCAGTCTCTAGGTAATTTTCAAGGAGCAGCTAAAATCGAGCTCTACAACTCCACAGAGTCAGCTCCACGGAGGGATCCCGAACAGGGCCTAAATATATTTGGAAACAGAAACATAAATAACTAACTTGAAAGTTGGGTCGGCCCATTACTTGCGGTTGGGAATATTGAGTAGTCCCATCAGTGCATCCTTGATGCGAGTGTAGGTAGGTCACGCTCTAAGCGAGACATAGTCTGAAGTCATCAATTAAGGGTTACCCCTCGAAAATTCACTACACACCTTCTTAGGTGTCGATAAGTGGGCGCACTACATATGCGTCACTTGTCACAATTTGAGAGTTTTTTTTATAAATTCATTTGTATAAAATGTTTTATCTTTCAAACCGTGCACCCAAATACAATATTGTTTTCACCGTTTGATTTCTTGCGTCGAGACCTTTGAAACTAGATCCAATGTTAATAAATTTCGACAAAAAAATCTTGTAAAAAACGGACATACAACATGAAGACATAATGCACAAGTGTGTAAATTTTCAGGACAAAAATACATTGGAATGAGGGTTGTGCAAAAACAAAATGAGGCTTTTTGACATATGATACTATTCATCCTCCCAGAGCATTAATTTGTCTTTTTGTATAGCTCACATTGCAACGTATTTCATCTTAAAAATTTCCACACATACACCTCACATCCTTGTTTACTTGTCCAAAATTTTGAGATTATTTTGAAACCATGAAATTTCGAACTTTTTGTAAAACACCATACTCCTATCCTAAAAAAAAGAAGTAACCAAACTATATGGTCGATCAACGCGGAGCGCGGAGTGGATTTCAAAACTCTGACAAGAAGTACGCCGGCGACGTCCGTCCCAATCCAAAATGAAGACGGTCCCTATCACCATAAGTAGCAGCAGCAGCAGCAAGAGCGGTACAGTGCTAGTAGCTGAGCGCCTGAGTAGCAGCAGGGAGAGGCTCGGCGAGTAGCTATAGCCCGCCGTGGTGCTGCCAGCAGCTGCTGCTGCCATTGCCATTGCCATTGCCATTGCCAGTAAGTATCATCGTAGCAGCAGCGGCAGGATGACGGCGACAACCGAAGCACGTACAGCAGGCAAGAGCAGCGAGCAGATGGCCAAAAGCTAGCAACAGCCTGACTGTGCGAGACGTGCTCCTAGGACTTGACGATATACGTCTCCTACTGCTGCTCTGTACTACACCGGTGCTCGTGTCGTGTGTTGGTTCCAAGTGATAAACCGAAAAGCACACTTGGCCAGCGTCCACTACATTGCTCTCCGCTGCAGGAAGCAAGCAAAGAAAGCAATGGAGCAGACACAAAGCAGTCCGCCAAAGCTGCCGGCCACGTCCAGTGTGGCGCCCGCGAACTAATCTATCAACAATCGAGCGTGTGCGTGCAGAGCCTTTTTCGATTGCACTGAACTACGTACTAGCGTGTTGCTACGAGATATACGTACTCATTTTTCTACCATATCATGGGTTGTATGCGCGGCAGTTTTCTGTTGCCATTTTCTCTCCATGTCTACTCGCGCATGCGTCTAGGCGTGCCGACGGTGGTAGTTGACGAGAGCCGCTCACGTGCACTGGCCGCCCGGGGAGGCCAGTGGCCACCCTACCTCAGAGTCCGGCATGCCCGTATTTTCTCCTCCCTCCCACTCCCATTCCGTCCCACCTACGGCGGCATGCGCGCGCGCGGACGCACGCACGCAAAGGATACACGGTCCATTTCCGGGCCTCTGTCCCAAAAGCCACCGGCTCCAAAGGCGTGGAACTGGAACCCGTCCGTCCGGCCGGCGGGCATCTCCTCGCCGTCATCATCGCACACGACGCACGGAGGCGTACGTTGGCATGGATATAATGGGGCCCGGCTAGGCGAGCTTTAATCCCAAAAGCCAAACAGTCTCGCTTGTAGTAGCATTGTCGCTAGTCAGAGGTCTGTGCTCTCTGGCATGTGTCAAATGGCGCTTATGCCCCCTCCCCCCTCTCTCTCCTGCTGGCTGCTACGAGGCGGCCTACGGCCAAGGAAAGAAGAGTAGGAGACGAGAGGGAAAGGGGTGGCCGTTGCCCACATGAATTCCCGACCCCACCGCCATGGCCCGCATGTCATCGTCGTGGCCTGGGGTTCTACAGTACTAGCAAGGATGGAAGAGGATGAGGCGAAAACATTGGTGCTCCCGAGTAGAGTGTTTGTTCCTAGAAACAGGAGCACGCCAAGCTAGCCAGCTAGGTGTAGAGCACTAGCTAGCTCGGCATTAACAACTTGATTAGCCTGTAACGAGAGGCCGGTGGGATAACAAGACATGAACACAAGACAGGACACTAATCCGTGTGCGCGCAGGTGACCCACTTTAACTAACCAAACCAGCCAGAGCTTGCCGAGAGCAGGCGCCAAGAGGATACTGTACTCAGCAGTGTATGTGTACGTGTAGCAAAAGCATGCTGCTGCTGTTGCGACGCTGTGTCGCTGTGCTGCTCTGCCTACCTGCGGCCTCCTCCTCCCAGTAAATAAAAAACATACCCGTACATGTCCATGCTCCATGCGCATTTGGTACTGGAGAGCGGAGACGATCGAGGCCGTTGTTCGTTGAGCACGCGGGGAGGCCAACAGAGCCAGCCGGATGCCGCCACGCGCCCCGACGCCGGAACTAAAGCGTTTCCGTGTTGTCGGCCCCGGGGCCCCGGCCGGTCTCATCGTCTCCTCTCTCTGGAGTTGCATCCACCTCGGCAACCAGACGGCACGGCACGCCCTCCGGCATGCATGCATGCATGGCCATCGGCACGGGCGCCGTGGCAGACGGCGCACAGACCGACCACTCGGTGCAGTATAAACATGACAGCTTCAGGCGTCCTCCCTGTCCGCTGCACGTCGGCGGTATACGAGGGAGCGAGCGGGCACTGGCAAATGACCGGTCGCCGGAGCCGTTCCTCGCCGTGGTACGGCCGGAGTGACGGCACGATCGATGGCCGGCCGGCCGGGGCGTCGTGTTCGGTCGCATGCAACGACCTCATTTACGCCTGCGTACCTTGTGTCGTGTTCAATGGTGCTGCGATCGACCTTGGTGGGACGCAACACTGGTCACCGCGTCAGCGCTGCAGCAGGGCGGTGCGTGTTCGAGCTGTGCCGGCCGTCGGAGTACCACGCTAGGGATCGAAGCGGCTTTTTTGTCCGTTGCCAAATACCGACCCGGGTGCCGCAGCTGCACGCCGTGTTCTTGCACGTACTAGGTTCACCAATTCCTTTCATTTTTCCCCGCAAAAAAAAGAACACCTTTCGTCTTGTATGGTACGTACGGGGCAGCATTTGTCCTGACGCGAACACGTTAAATGTGCTTTTGTTTCGTAGCCGTCCACTAATCCGCACGGTTGTTTCGACGCTAATCCATTTGTGTGACCCACTCCTGGACCTGGACGAGCCACACGGAGGCGGAGCAGACGTGAAGCGGGGCCCTGCTGCAATACGACCGACGCGACCGATGTGCACGTACGTACACTTGCACCATACTGTACCACTATTTTCTTCCTTACAGAACACGTCCATCCCAGCCCGTAGGCATGCATGCATGCATGCATGCAGCTGCCCCCTGCTGCTCTCCTGCTGTAGCCAAGTAACCAACCCTGTGTCTCCGCTGCCGTGTTCATAGCTCTCCTGCTGTAGACCGTGTTTTTTTTGGCCTCACCTTCATCTCGCCCCTGTAACCAACCCTGTGTCTTTTTCTGTTGCACGCACGCAGCAGGCCCTGCATTGTTTATCACGACGCGAAGGAAGCCAAGCAGGCCGCACAGCTCCACACGGTCCAAGCGAAGCTGAGTCGCGGCTTTTCCTTCGGACGTGGACGGTCCGGTGCGCCTATGTTGATTTCTGATTATGACAAAGAAGTTTGAGCTGCGGGCGGCGAGGCCACGACGGCAACGACGACTCCGCGGTGCCGGCGATCTATCGGATGTTTGCCTTTGACTAGGTCGGTGGTTTGCAACTTCCTTCTGTGAAGCTCGTTATCAAAATTGGAGCTGCCTTATCTTCAATAAGGGAGCGACTAAACGCTAGGTGACTGAATCTAAAATTTGGGTCAGTCACTTTTTTTTTCTTTAACAACTAGCTAACCACATATGGGAGCTACTCGAGGGAAAAGGCAGCCATTGTGCCCAGCCCATGTGCGAAAAATTATACTGTCAATATGTGCAGTCCCACACTGCATGAGTACTACAACGTTGGCTTGTTTCACCAATATCCCCTATGTAAATTAATATAAAAGCATTTAAATAACTATTTTAGTGATGTAAACGCTTCTATATTAGTTTACAGAGGGAGTACTGAATATCCTTGGCTCACACCAACGATCTATCAAGTCGGCTACTCTTAGCTAGCTAGCTCGAACCAGCTGATCAGTCCAACAAGCAACTGCAAGACTGTATTATCAGCTAAACTACACTAGCAAGCAACGCTGCACAGGCACATGCAAGACTTTTTTTTTCTGTGTTCTCCTCTAGGCTGGCCGGCCTAGTTTTTATTTTTCATTCTCGGCCACTGCGGCCAACTATTTTACACAAAAACGAATGATTATGCATGCGTACAACAGATCAAAGTGTACGTGGGTAAGTGATCAACGAAATGAATAAAGTAGAACCTACTATATAGATACACGCATGTGCTAAAAATCATATCTAAATTGTATAATCTCTCAACTTTTTGGCACATCATGTAGTAATCGAATGCAATAGAGCACGAAAATAATCACAGTCCAACAAAAGAAAAGAAGTTTTCCAAGAAAGAGTGAGCTAGTGGCATTGCTATTACCCTTCAAAAAAAGGAAAGAAAAAATCAAATAAAATAAAGACAAAAATTGCACACAGTTTACAAAGAAATTGCGCTTATTCATAATGTGCAAGAATAATCTGAAAGTTTCAAAAAAAAAATTCTAAGAAGGAATAATTTTGTGGCATGGTGTTACCATTCAAAAGAAAGAAGTGTCAAACAAAGAATAAGAAAAATATATGCAAGAATAAGCACATAATAGTGGATTCTTTCTTAGAAAATTGTGCTTTTTAAAAATATATGCAAGAATAAGCACACAATAGTGGATTTTTTTTGCAAAAAACAATATTCAAAAGATAAAATTGATTAGAGGCATTGGTATTACTCTTAAAGAAGAAACAATATGAAACAAAAGCTAAAAAATCAAAATAAGAAATAAGAAATAATGAATTAGTGGCTTTCATATTACCCTTTAAGAAGACAGAAAATGAAATAAAAACTAAAACATAAAAATACAATCTAAAACAAACAATGACAAAATTTGCACCAAGTATACACGAACATTGCGCTTTTAAAAAAATATGTAAGAATAGGCATATAATAGTGAAAATTTCATAAAAAAAGGAAGAACGAATTAGTGACCTTGGTATTACCCTTAAAGAAGAAAGGAAATGGAAAAAAACCTAAAATAAAATCTAGATAACTAAGTTTTGTAAGAAAGAATGGATTAGTGGCTTTGGTAATACCCTTTAAGAAGAAAGGAAACGAAACAAAATCTAAACAAACTAAAAATATGAAGTTTTCTAAGAAATTAATGGCTTTGGTATCATCCTTTAAAAATAAATAAAATCAAATAAAAACAAAAACCTTATAAAAATAATGAAGTATTCTAATGATGAATAAACCAGTGGCATTCGTATTTACCCTTTAAGCAGAAATAAAAGTAAAACAATGAAAAATCTGCATGAAATATACAATAAAATTGCGCATATTAAAAATAGACAAGGATACGCATACAATAGTGCAACTATGGCAAAAAAGAAGTTTTCTAAGAAGCAATGAATTAGTGGCATTGGTGTTACCCTTAAAGAAGAAATAAAATAAAATAAAATAAAATCAAAGCAATAAAGTTTTAAAAGAAAGAATTAATTAGTGGCATTCGTATTACCCTTTGATAAGAAAAAAAGAAAAACTTACACACAACTTTACATTAAAATTGCACTTTTTATAATATGCAAAGAATAATTATATAATAGTGCAGTTTTTGCACATCTTCTATATCTAAATAGCTAGTCCCCACTAAC
This sequence comes from Triticum monococcum, assembly GCA_034509565.1. Classification (NCBI taxonomy): domain Eukaryota; kingdom Viridiplantae; phylum Streptophyta; class Magnoliopsida; order Poales; family Poaceae; genus Triticum; species Triticum monococcum. The sequence goes on from CM067846.1 coordinate 619,631,458, forward strand.
TATTTCTCTCAACATGCAAGCATGCCACATCATCCCACAATATGCATGAGAAAATGCCCACCCCCACTATCATATTTCTCTACATGCAAGCATGCCACTTCATCATTAAACATGCATGGAAAAAAAGACTCATCTCAACATACAAACATAGAAAAAAGAGTCATCTCAACATCCAAACATACATAAGAAATTTCATTCTATTATGCTATTTATAATTAATGAAAAAATTACAACTATATAGTAATCAAACATAATAAATTATATGTATTTTCAGTTTGAGCTTTTTATATTATTACTTCAAATATTCATGTATCATGCAACGAATCACTCTGAAATATTGCAAAATATCCCCGCAACAACGTGCGGGATGTCATCTAGTATTATATAGTTTTTATGTACATACATTTACACCCACCAAGCATACTGAAAATACCGACAAAAGAAAATTTTAAAACCATCTAATAAATACAAAGAAAAAACAAATAAAAACTGAAAAATAAGATAGACAAAAACAAAAAAAGATAGAGGAAGGCTGGGTCGTCTGACGGGCCGATGCTAAGGTTTGACTCGCCCAAAACAGTGGTTAGTTGAATTCCCAGCCCAAATCAGACACAATACACAACAAGAAAAAAAACACGGATCTTGAAGCAGCAATCAACGGTCCGAAAAATTGACTGACCCTAATTCAATTTTTAGGCAACTTACATATAGCTAAAGTGCCTCAATAATTGTTTGGCGTGTGTGGCCAGGTCGTCCACGCGTGCCCCATGTGGGGTCTGTATTCGAGGTTTTCGCTCGGTTTTTCTCTAAGTAACTAGGCAACTCACTTTTTCTTAATTAATGAAAATGTTAAATCTTTTATTTCATTTTAGATAAAAGATACGATCCCACTTGGACCCACGTGTCATATTTATCTTCCTCTTTCTCTTTTTCCTCGATTGAGATTAGCCCTCTACTTTCTATATGGGTATAACAGCCTACCGCCAATATCTCTAGCGTTAGGGTTGCATGTCCTACCACAAAATTTTCCTAAGTATTACACACAATACATGCTCGCACCTACCGTCGTGCACCTTGACGGTAGGGGTGTTTCCTACCGCCAAGGTCCCTGATGGTAGGCTGTTACACCCTATCGTCATGGACTCTGGCGGTAGCAAAAGGGTCAGATCCCGAAATTTTTGCAAACTGAGGTCAGATTTCAATTAACTTTCAAAAAATGGTCAAAACACGAAATTTAGCCCAGCAAGGAGAGTTGTAGTACTAGCTGAGTTGGAGCAGGGAGTCAGGAGAGGCTCGGCGAGTAGCTATAGCCCGTCGTGGTGTTGCTGCCAATGCTATTGCCAGTAAGTATTTCCTCCGTTCCAAATTATAGTGCATCCTCGGTTTCAGCGCTTCAATTTTAATCATAAATTTAACCAACGACGCCGACTATGGCAGAAATTAAAATTTATATCAGTGAATTCGTTTTTAAAAGAAGTTTTCAATTACTCCCTCCACTCCACAATGTAGTGCTTCCTCTATCCCCGTGCTTCAACTTTGACCGCAAATTTAACTACCAAGACCGATTGCGGCGGGAGCAAAAGTTATATCAGTGAATTCGTATTCGAAAGGAGTTTAAAATTATGTAACTTTTTCTTCCGCCGCAGTCGGTCTTATTCGTTAAATTTATGGTCAAAGTTCGACATCGGGAAGCGCCGGGCGCACTATATTTTGGAATGGAAAGAATTCCTTATTTGACACTGTTTTAAATTTCGTTTCCCTATTTAACATCAAAGAAATATTTCTTTCCTATATAACACCAACTTTAAAATTTGTTCCTAATATAACACTTCCGTACATTTTTTGATCTAATGGTGTTAAATGACATGTGAAATGACAAATTTACCCCTGGCACTAGAAGGACCTAAGTCAAGTCAAAGCCATTCTCATTGGCTTCACCCGGCCCACAATCCGCTTGCACAAGAACACCGATGTTGGAATTAAACCCAACTCGTCTGTGTCCGTGTCTTGTACGCATACATGTGTATGCATTGATTTCGTATACAACTAGAGTTTGATACTTTGAAAAGTCTAGCTTGTGTTGGCACCTGATATATAGGTACACTGAACCGTGACCCCAATCAGAAATACTAGCAATTAAAAATCCCAAGGCACGACACGGTCAAAAATAAATCCAAAGGCACGACACCGTCCTTTTGTAATCAACTCGGTGTGTCCTCATATTGTTCGCGTGTGTCGTGTGCGTGTTTCGTCTAGTCGAGCCGTCAATCAAGCAAGCTGGCGGCCATGGTGTTTTATACGTGCGTGTGATGTGTGCATGCTAGCTTAAGAAATCCATCCAGTAGGGAGTTAGCGTATGTGTGATCTCCATGAATATGACACCATTCTGTTACACTAACCATGGATTCCATCCTTAAATAGGACACCGGAATAAATAAATAAAACTGAATAGATGTATGAGGGTAGAATTGTCATTTCCGTGCCATTTAACATTGTTTGCACACAAAAAAGATGAAAGTGTTATATTGGGAACAAAATTTAAAGGCTGTGTTAGATAGGGAAGAAATATTTTTCCAGTGTTAAATAGGGAAGAAAAGTTTAAGCCAGTGTTAAATAAGCGATTCTCTCTTTGGAATGGAGGGAGTATATAGTAGCAGGAGTGGCAGGCTGACCGCGACAACCGAAGCACGTACGGCAAGCAAGGGCAGAGGTCAACTAAATGAGATGACAATTGGACTAACGAACCTTCTGAGTTCTTAGTTAGCTCATTGGTGAACGATGTAACTATTGTTTAAGTTCAATAAAGCTAGCCATGATGATTTTTCCAACAAAAAAAAGCTAGCGACAGTGTGAGACGTGCCCCCTGTAACTTCACAATACTACTGTAGTACTTGGCATACGCGGGTGCAAATTAGGTTGTACCCGAACCGATGAGGTGAAAAGTACTACGACGAGCATGCCTTCATGCCCTCCTCGCCATTGCCCACTCGATTGCTGTCAAGCAAGCAAGCAAGGCAAAGCTGCGGCGCGGGGGCATGCAGGATGGTGGCGGCCCTGCTCGCCCGGCCAGTCAGCACGTCCAGTGTGGCCCGGGCACGTGTACGTCGCCGCCCGCGGAAAAGAAGAGAAGCACGCCAGCCAAACCACGACCAGAAGGCGAAGTAATCAGTCGATAAATCAATGGCGTGCGTGCGTACAGAGCTTTTCTATACGAGGTACGGATGCAGCGGTGCATTGCCAAAGAAAAATGTTAGTACTACTACTAGCTCATTTTCTGTGTATGTGCGTCGGTTTTCTCATCCCTCGGTCTCCGTTCACGCGATGGCGGTGGCGGTACACAATACTGCAAGAGCCGCTCACGTGCACTGGCCGGCCGGGCAGGCCAGCGGCCGATCCGGTGAGCTCACTCGCCCGCCGGCCACCCTACCCCGCACGCCGTACGTATTTTTCCTCTCCCACGACGACCTAGGGCATGCGCACGCGCGGACGCTCGCACGCAAAAGATACACCGCCCATTTCTGGGTCTCTCTGTCCCGAAAGCCAGCGGCTCCAAAGGCGTGGATGACAAGTGGAACCCGCCCGGCCGGCCGGCGGGCATCATCGTCGTCATCGCACACGACGCACGGAGGCGTACGTTGGCATGGATATTATGGGGCCCTGCTAGGCGAGCTTTAATCCCCAAAGCCAAACAGTCTCGCTTGTAGCGTTGCAGCTAGTCAGAGGTCTGTGGCTCTGAGGCCCTGAGCTTGCTGTCAGTGCTCTCTGGCATGTGTCAAATGGCGCTTGCGCTTATGCCCCCGACCCCTCTCCCCGTCTTCTGGCAGCGATGTACTGTGCTAGTCGCTCTCTTGCGGCCACGAGCCTACTGGCAGTAGGAGACGAGATGAAAATGGGAAAGGGAAGCAACGCCTCGCTGCTCACGAGACACGCCAGGGCGGCAGCGGACAGGAGGCACCTTTCCACGCGCTCGCTCCCTCTCGCTTGACCGTGCGCCTCCCCAAGCGCACCCCGCCACCATGGCCCGCATGTCACCGTCGTGGCCTGAGGTTCTACAGTACTTCCTCCCGTCATTTTTACTTTACACATTGGATTTGCCGAAAGTCAAACTTTGCTAAGTTTGACCAAATTTATATTAAAAATTATTACCATCTATAATATTTAATAAATATAATATGAAAATATATTCCAAGATGAATCTAATGACATTGGTGTTGTTATGTGAATATTTATAATTTTTTATATAAACTTGGTCAAAGTTGAATGAGATTGACTTTGGACAAACCTAATATGCAGAGTAAAAAGAACAGAAGGGAGTACTAACAAGGATGAAAGAGGATGAGGAGAAAACATTGGTGCTCCCGAGGAGAGTGTTTGTTCCTAGAAACAGGAGCACGCCGAGCGGTAGAGACCTAGCTACTAGCTCGTCATTAGCAACTTGATTAACATTTAACGAGAGACAGGATAACGGGACATGGACACATGACAGGACGTTAATCCGTGTGCGTTCGTGACCCACTCGTGTACAAGTACCATGAGCACTTTAACTAACCAAACAGGCGAGAGGTGCCCAGAGCTGGGGCCAACAGGCAACAGCTCGTGCTCCTGTAGCGACGCCCTGCGGCGTCCTGCTCCCAGTACTAGTAAATAAATACTCGTACATGTCCATGCGCATTTGGTATTGGAGACGCTCGAGGCCAACAGAGCCAGCCCGATGCTGCCACGCGCCCTGACGCCGGAATGAAAACGTTTCTGTGTTCTCGGCCCCGGTCTCACCGGCTGTGTCTCCCTGGAGTTGCATGCACATGAGACTCCATGCACATCGGCAACCACACGCCGCGGCCTCCCATGCAGCATGCATGTCCATCGTTTGCGTTAGGCCAACTTCACAGCGCGATCCCAAACAGACGTCGGTTTTGTTCGAATTCTGTCTATTTAGGTAGGACAATTAGGTCGTATTTGGACGCGTCTTGGGATGCAATGGCCGTGCGACCAGCGCGCGGCCGCATTCGTTTGCCCCTGCCGGCACAGCCAGCGGCCGATAACACGGCCAGCCTTCAAAATGAATAGTTGTCCTCGCCGGCAACACAGCCAGCGGCCGGCAACACAGTCGGCCTGCAAAATGAATGTTTTTCTCGCCGGCACACATCCAGCGGCCCAATGAGCGGGTGGCACCCATGCCAGCCTCCAAAAAGAACAACCACGGCCGATATGACGACATAGTTCAGGCCGTCGGCGTCGAGCATCTTCCTCTGCCTGGCCTCGAACCAGGCCCTCGTCTTGTCGCTCATCTTGGACATCCTCCATGAAATGGTCGTAGAAGGGATCGTCGACCGGTGGCGTTGGTGTTGGCATTCCATCGAACAAGACGCGGGGGGACGGCATGGTGCCCGTGAACGGTGCCCGTGCTTGCTTTCTTTACATCTCGACGGACGGGCGGTCGTCGCTGCTGGACCCAGGCGTGACGTTGAGGTCGATGACGGCCGAGGGGCGCGGGGTGGACGGCGCGATCATGCCGACGTCCGGCGACCCTGAGAAACGGGTTTGGGCGTCGTGCCTTGGCGGAGAAAAGCCGGACAACATAGGCGTGGTCCGCGACGTCGGCCACTGGCAGTGTGGAGGCCGGGCGGCCGACGAGCCTGTGCTCGCCGCACCGACGGCCATTGCAGGGAAACCAGCCGGACGGCACATGCCAAGCAGAAGGAGGGCGTGCGCTTTGTTGACGATGTCCACCTTCTCGTCGACCGCGGCCTCCATCGCATCGCGCTCGGCGGCGAACTTGGCCGCGGCGGCATTGACCTTGACGATCGCCTTCCGGTACCTCCTCTTCGCCGATTCCGCGTCCAACTTGGCGATCTCCTCCGGCGTGCACTCCGACCACGGCTTCTTTGGAGCTTTGGTCGCCTTCTTCTTCACCTTTGCGGGCGGGTCGACGGCCGGGCCGCTAGAATTCGGCTGGGCGGCAGCCATGGACGAGGGAGGGAGGGGGCGGCGGGAGGGACGTGGGAGGGTTTGGGGGGAGTGTCGCCAAATGGGACGCGGGGTTTTTTGCTTTGTGGCGCCGACAGGCGGGTCAGGGGAGGACAAACGCGCGCATCCCGCCCGTCCGCGCGCTGTCCGTTCCCCCAAAATCGGCACAAATTTAGACCGAGGATGGTCGAAAGCGAACAACCCACACGCTGGACCGTCTGATTTGTCTCTTTTACCCCAAACGAACGTGGTGGAGTTGGCCTTGCTCCAACTAGCTTAACGGCCGGGACGTCGTGTTCGATCGCATGCAACGAGCTCATTTATGCCTGTGTACGGTGTTACTACCTTGTGTCGTACGTATTCAATGGCGCTGCGATCGACCTCGGTGCGACGCAACACTGGTCACCACGTCAGCGCTGCTGCAGGGCGGTGCGTGTACGGTGTACCACTAGGGGGACGAAGCGGCCTTTCATCCATTGCCAAATATCGACCCCAGGCCGCCGGACAGCGCCCGACGCGGAGGAGGCAGTACTACCGCACGCAGCTGCACGCTGTGTTTTTGCACGGACTAGGTTGGCTCGGGCCCAACTGTGTTTTCACAGCTACGCTTTTAGGCTCGGGCCCGGTTTGGATAAGCCAATTCCTTGCACCTTTCCCGCAAAAGGAAATTCCTTTCATCTTGTATGATATACGGAAAAAAAATACTACGCGTACGTAGATGTACAAACACGACAGTAATCCATCTGTGTGACCCACTCCTGTGCTGGACGAGAGACGTGAAGCGGGACACGATCTGCACCACGAGGGGACGTGCCAAACGTGGCGTCAGCCTCGAGCCGTGCTTCGAGAAATAGTAACTGCTCGATGTTATGGCCGGAGGCGACTCTTCATTAAAAGAGAAAAAAGTTGTCAGATGAAAGCACTATTCACACTTGAACGGTTTTCTGTTATTGCCTTCGTTGTTAAGTAAAAATGCCGTTTCAGATTACCGGACATCACTTGGCTCTGAATATGAACAAAGCACATTGAATATAATCAAGGTAGATCTACTCTGTAAACCATACTATACATCCAATATAATCAAGCAGGACATAGCGTATTACCTCTTCGAGAGGGCCCGAACCTGGGTAAACATTGTATTCGTTGTCCTTTGTTCCCCATCGATCCTAGATGCACGGCTCGGGCCCCCCTACCCCGAGGTCTGCGGGTTTTGACACCGACATGTATAGTTGCTCAAAAGGGGAATCATTTGGCGAGTAGAAAATGGATAAAACATTCGAGTATGGGAGGACCCATGGATCCCAAGGGAAGTACGAGGAGGATCAGTTCGCCAAAAGGAAGAAACTTAATAGGAAGTGTCGGTGTCAAAACCGGCGGATCTCGGATAGCGGGTCCCGAACTGTGCGTCTAGGCCGGATGATAACAGGAGGCAAGGGACACGAAGTTTTACCCAGGTTCGGGCCCTCTTGATGGAGGTAGAACCCTACGTCCTGCTTGATTAATATTGATAATAGGGGTAGTACAAGAGTAGATCTACCACGAGATCAGAGAGGCTAAACCCTAAAAGCTAGCCTATGGTATGATTGTGTTCTGTATGTTGTCTGTTCTATCGACTAGCCTGGCCCTAGTTTATATAATGCACCAGAGGCCTAGGTTAACAAGAGTCCTAGCCGAATACGCCGGTGGGGAGAAGTCCTTGTCTTGATCGCCAAGTCTTTTTGGAATCTTCCTTGTATGCGGCAGCTGTCCGAACTGGCCCATGACTATACGACCATGGGGGGCCTCGGCCCAATCTAATAGATTGGGAGACGACGTGATGAGTACCCACTAATCCAGGACACCGTCAGTAGCCCCCTGAACCGGTCTTCAAGTTAGGGATGCTCCTCGATTCTTCCGAACTGTTCTTCATCTTCGGTCGCCGGTCTTGAAAATTGGTTCAACAAATCTTCTTTGTCTTCGATCTTGAGGATCACCGAAATGCATTCGACGAGTTTACACGTCGGGTATCCGAGGAGCCCCTTTAAGTTTCCGGCCTTCACCAATGCCTTGTTATTTTTATGCCACACGTCGGGTAACCGAGCACCAACGCCGGACCGCTTCCCAGCTCTAACGCTAGAATGTATCCGAGCTCCAACGCCGGACTGTATATCCGAGCTCCAACGCCGGACTGTATATCCGAGCTCCAACGCCGGACTATATCTGAGGTGTCGTAAATCACCTTGGTTCAAAGAAGTTTGAAGGAGTTTAGCCGAGCTTAATGCCGGAAATGCCCTCTATGGAGCCAGCCACTAGCGCCCGAGCTTTATGCCGGGCTGCTTCCGAGGTGGTGCACCACCCCGAATGTGGGCCGATTTTTGTGAATATTTTCTATTGGTGCAATTTATTCTCTGCCGAGATATATAGCCAGTAGCCCTCAAGGTGTGTATCAGTCTAAAACCCGAGATGCACCTGAAGGATGACGTAAGACCGCTGATCCCAGTAGCCGCTGAGACTCAGGTTGATTTGCAAAATCGGCCTGAGGGTCAAGTCCAAGCACGGCAGAATACTTCGGGACACTAAAAGCGGCGTGCTCAGTCCTCGAGACTCGGGTTGGGTGCGGCCGACCAACCTGAGGATCAAAATATCCTCGAAAACTATATTGCACATAAAATTTTCTGCATTGGACAAGCAATGCAGTAGTCCCCGAGACACTGGTCGGGTGGTAACACCAGATCAGGGGATCAATGTGCCCCTTTAATATTTGTAAATAATAAGCCCGAAGCCCAGTAGCCCCCGACCCTTAATGCGGGCACGGGTGGCCGAATTAAGGATCAATATCCATAGTAAAATCACAAATTATGTGTAATGACTCTATGTATCCAAGTACTTTACGTCATTAATACTCGGATCCGCATTGTACAAAACTTTGTTGACCGACCATCGGCTTCCACCTCCTCGGCCAGTAGCCGAGGAGTGTTTGTCCTACTTTATAAAGCCTTTATGAGTGCAAAGATTTACAACAAACAAGGCAATCTGGCCATACGGTTTTATAAACAAAGGTACACAGAGAGTTATATTACTGTTTAACAGAAGAAATGTCTTCCAAAGAAAATAGTCCCGCTATCGGTTCCTTTCTTTGTGTTGTCATGCTAAGCCTGATCATTAAACCTCAGCTCTAATATAAGGGCAAAATATTGAGGATTTAGTTTGGGAGGCCAGTTAATAGCCCCCGATAGTGTTCGGCGACAGTCGGGGTCAAGCCATAAACACTTCGGCCAATGTTATGAAAGGCCCATCATTTAACATAGTCATCGGATTGCTGACCAGTTTACGCTTGTTGTGAAAGTCAGTTTTCGGCTTTCTCCACTGAGGTGCTTAACCATGTGAGCTGGAAGCACAATCGCAGTGGTTCTCCCTTTGCACGCCTAGCCGAACAAAACGAAACGTAGAAAGCAAGTGCAGGAGCCGGGCATCCCAACTATTGACCGAAGACACAATTCGAAACCGATGCATATATAGCAATATCTGAGAATGTTTTTGTCGAATCCCTAAAGGTGTCCGGCGTTGCACTGCGAGACTAATGCTGGAAAAGCACAAATAGTTTAAAAGTGCCAAAAAGCTTGGAAAACCAAGAAACGTTAGTAAAAACATGACGTCCGAACAATATCAAGTGTTCGGTGCCAATCTGAAAGTTGGTCTTAGAAAAAAAAGAAGTGCTTCTGTCGTTCTTTAACATGATACATCCTATCTCAAGACTTCGAGCGGGGCAGCCTATGGCTTCAACCTCCTATCCCGAGGGCGGAGTACTTCTCATCAGGCCAGTTTAGCAAACTAAACTCTAGCGGCTTTGAGAGAGAAATTAGGCTCCCCGGCTAGTGACCGCACACTCGTGTCAAAAAAAGGAGTGATACATAATAATAATAAAAGTTTGCAACGACTAAGAAAAAGAACACTTATTATAAAACGGCTCAAATAAACTTAAGAGCCCCCAAGTGACTTGGGTAGAAGAATGATTGCATGTACGTACTTATATCATATCTATGTTCAACCGAACTTTAAACATGTCTTAACCGACTGTCAGCTTCTCCCTCTTCGGTCAAGGACCGAAAAGTGTTATGTACTCCATCGGTGTCAAAACCGGCGGATCTCGGGTAGAGGGTCCCGAACTGTGCATCTAGACGGATGGTAACAGGAGGCAAGGGACACGAAGTTTTACCCAGGTTCGGGCCCTCTTGATGGAGGCAAAACCCTACATCCTGCTTGATTAATATAGATAATATGGGTAGTACAAGAGTAGATCTACCACGAGATCAGAGAGGCTAAACCCTAGAAGCTAGGCTATGGTATGATTGTGTTCTGTATGTTGTCTGTTCTATCGACTAGCCTGGCCCTGGTTTATATAATGCACCAGAGGCCTAGGTTAACAAGAGTCCTAGCCGAATACGCAGGTGGGGAGAAGTCCTTGTCTTGATCGCCAAGTCTTTGTGGAATCTTCCTTCTATGCGGCAGCTGTCCGAACTGGCCCATGAGTATACGGCCATGGGGGGCCTTGGCCCAATCTAATAGATCGGGAGACGACGTGGTGAGTACCCCCTAGTTCGGGACACCGTCAGGAAGAGTTTCTGAATTGATAATCCTACAACAAACTAGTGGGATGCTGACCTAATAAAGCAAACATTTTGGCCAGAAGATGCAAATATCATCCTCGAGATACCTATTTAGGAACAAACATGTGACTTCCTCACTTGGCATTATGATAAAAATGGTCTCTTCTCAATAAAGTCGACGTACATGGTTGATGTAGATAATGTAGTAAGAGAATTGTCTTCAGGACTAACTTCAACTTCTAATGCAGAAATACAGAATTCGGATTTTGACTGAAAGAAGTTATGGGCACTTCCCCTACCAAGTAAAGTGAGGCATTTGTTGGAAATATGCCCTAGAGGCAATAATAAAAGCATTATTATTATATTTCCTCGTTCATGATAATTGTCTTTATTCATGCTATAATTGTGTTATCCGGAAATCGTAATACATGTGTGAATAATAGACACCAACATGTCCCTAGTAAGCCTCTAGTTGACTAGCTCGTTGATCAACAGATAGTCATGGTTTCCTGATGACATTGGATGTCATTGATAACGAGATCACATCATTAGGAGAATGATGTGATGGATAAGACCCAATCCTAAACATAGCATAAGATCATATAGTTCGTTTGCTAGAGTTTTTTCAATGTCAAGTATCCTTTCCTTAGACCATGAGATCGTGTAACTCTCGGATACCGTAGGAGTGCTTTGGGTGTACCAAACGTCACAACGTAACTGGGTGACTATAAAGGTATACTACGGGTATCTCCGAAAGTGTCTGTTGGGTTGACACGGATCAAGACTGGGATTTGTCACTCCGTATGACGGAGATGTATCATTGGGCCCACTCGGTAATGCATCATCATTATGAGCTCAAAGTGACCAAGTGTCTGGTCACGGGATCATGCATTACGGTACGAGTAAAGTGACTTGCCGGTAACGAGATTGAACAAGGTATTGGGATACCGACGATCGAATCTCGGGCAAGTAACATACCGATTGACAAAGGGAATTGTATACGGGGTTGCTTGAATCCTCGACATCGTGGTTTATCTGATGAGATCATCGAGGAGCATGTGGGAGCCAACATGGGTATCCAGATCCCGTTGTTGGTTATTGACCGGAGAGCAACCTCGGTCACGTCTACATGTCTGCCGAACCCGTAGGGTCTACACACTTAAGGTTCGGTGACGCTAGGGTTGTAGGGATATTTATATGCAGTAACCCGAATATTGTTCGGAGTCCCGGATGAGATCCCGGACATCACGAGGAGTTCCGGAATGGTCCGGAGGTAAAGAATTATATATAGGAAGTGCTATTTCGGCCATCGGGGCAAGTTTCGGGGTCACCGGTATTGTACCGGGACCACCGGAAGGGTCCCGGGGGTCCACCGTGTGGGGCCACCTATCCCGGAGGGCCCCATGGGCTGAAGTGGGAAGGGATCCAACCCAAAGTGGGCTGGGGCGCCACTTCCCCTAGGGCCCATGCGCCTAGGGTGGGGGAAACCTAAAAGGGGGGCACCCCCTTGCTTGGGGGGCAAGCCCCCCACCCCTTGACCGCCCCCCCTAGGAGATTGCATCTCCTAGGGCCAGCGCCCCCCTAGGCCCCCTATATATAGTGGGGGGGATGGAGGACCTCTCACCTTTGCCTTTGGTGCCACCCTCTCCCTCTCCAACACCTCCTCCTCCTCCATAGAGCTTGGCGAAGCCCTGCCGGAGTACTGCAACTCCATCACCACCACGGCGTCGTGCTGCTGCTGGAGCCATCTTCCTCAACCTCTCCTTCTCCCTTGCTGGATCAAGAAGAAGGAGACGTCACGCTGACCGTACGTGTGTTGAACGCGGATGTGCCGTCCGTTCGGCGCTAGGATCTCCGGTGATTTGGATCACGTCGAGTACGACTCCCTCATCCCCGTTCTTTGAACGCTTCCGCTCGCGATCTACAAAGGTATGTAGATGCATCCGATCACTCGTTGCTAGATGAACTCATAGATGGATCTTGGTGAAACCGTAGGAATTTTTTTGTTTTCTGCAACGTTCCCCAACAGTGGCATCATGGGCTAGGTCTATGCGTAGTTCTCTTTGCACGAGTAGAACACAATTTGTTGTGGGCGTAGATGTTGTCAACTTTCTTGCCGCTACTAGTCTTATTTTGCTTCAGCGGTATTGTGGGATGAAGCGGTCCGGACCAACCTTACACGTATGCTTACGTGAGACCGGTTCCACCGACTAACATGCACTAGTTGCATAAGGTGGCTGGCGGGTGTCTGTGTCTCCCACTTTAGTTGGAGTGGATTCGATGAAAAGGGTCCTTATGAAGGGTAAATAGAAGTTGACAAATCACGTTGTGGCTTTCACGTAGGTAAGAAAACGTTCTTGCTAGAACCCCATTGCAGCCACGTAAAACTTGCAACAACAATTAGAGGACGTCTAACTTGTTTTTGTAGCAAGTGTTCTGTGATGTGATATGGCCAAAGTTGTGATGAATGATGAATGATATATATGTGATGTATGAGATCATGTTATTGTAATAGGAATCACGATTTGCATGTCGATGAGTATGACAACCGGCAGGAGCCATAGGAGTTGTCTTTATTTTTTGTATGATCTGCGTGTCATTGAGAAACGCCATGTAAATTACTTTACTTTATTGCTAAACGTGTTAGCCATAGTAGTAGAAGTAATAGTTGGCGAGCAACTTCATGGAGACACGATGATGGAGATCATGATGATGGAGATCATGGTGTCAAGCCGGTGACAAGATGATCATGGAGCCCCAAGATGGAGATCAAAGGAGCTATGTGATATTGGCCATATCATGTCACTATTATTATTTGATTGCATGTGATGTTTATCATGTTTTGTACATCTTGTTTACTTAGAACGACGGTAGTAAATAAGATTATCCCTCATAATAATTTTAAGAAAGTGTTCCCCCTAACTGTGCACCGTTGCGACAGTTCGTTGTTTCGAAGCACCACGTGATGATCAGGTGTGATAGATTCCAATGTTCACATACAACGGGTGTAAGACAGATTTACACATGCAAACACTTAGGTTGACTTAATGAGCGTAGCATGTACAGACATGGCCTCGGAACACAGAAGACCGAAAGGTCGAGCATGAGTCGTATAGAAGATACGATCAACGTGAAGATGTTCACCGACGTTGACTAGTTCGTCTCACGTGATGATCGGACACGGCCTAGTTAACTCGGATCATGTTATACTTAGATGACTGGAGGGATGTCTATCTGAGTGGGACTTCATTGAATAATTTGATTAGATGAACTTAATTATCATGAACTTAGTCTAAAATATTAACAATATGTCTTGTAGATCAAATGGGCAACGTTGTCCTCAACTTCAACGCGTTCCTAGAGAAAACCAAGCTGAAAGACGATGGCAGCAACTATACGGACTGGGTCCGAAACCTGAGGATCATCCTCATAGCTGCCAAGAAAGATTATGTCATACAAGCACCGCTAGGTGACGCACCCGTCCCACAGAACCAAGACGTTATGAACGCTTGGCAGACACGTGCTGATGATTACTCCCTCCTTCAGTGCGGCATGCTTTACAGCTTAGAACCAGGGCTCCAAAAGCGTTTTGAGCGACATGGAGCATATGAGATGTTTGAAGAGCTAAAAATGGTTTGGTAATTTCCCAGAATCTGTACTCGATGTTGTTGTTGGCGATGTGCCAAGTGTTCTAACGTAATGGCATACAATGTGTTCGTTTCAAGAAAAAAAAAGAAATTCCTTTCATCTTGTATGATATACGGACAGAAATACTACACCTACGTACATGTATAAACACGAGAGTAATCCATTTGTGTGACCCACTCCTGCACGAGCGACCGACGCGACCGATGTGCACGTACGTACACTTGCACCATACTGTACCACTATTTTCTTCCTTACAAAAAACACGTCCGTCCCAGCCCGTAGGCATGCATGCATGCATGCATGCAGCTGCCCCCTGCTGCTCTCCTGCTGTACCCAAGTAACCAACCCTGTGTCTCCCCTGCCGTGTTCATTGCGACGCGACCGCACTGCCCGACGCGAAGGCGAACGGTGGAAACGAGCCAGAGCGAAAGCGAAGCGAGGCACGCCACCGGATAGCCGCCACGTAGAAGCCGGCGCCGGGGCGGGCCATCCCCTCCTCGCCGCGTGCGCACGTCGGCAAACGCGAGGCGGCGGCGGCCGGTTGTGTTGTGTGTGCGCTGTGTTGCTTGCTTCGGGCGGACGGCTTTGCTTGGACAGCGTGGCGCCGCGGCATGGGCGGCCGCCCGACTCCGGTTTCGCCTCCGCTAGCTAGTTCCTAGCGAGGTCAACCGATCGCGACGGCGGGTGCCGGCACGTCGTCATCCGCCGCCAGTTCGCCACCACACACCACACGTTCGCATGCATGGCCGGGCGTGTCGACCGCGTTTAAGTTCGTACCGCCGCCCCTCGGCTCGTGCTCTTTTCAACGCCGCGCGTCGGCGTCGCAGGCGCGGTGCGTACGGTGTACTACTGTTTACGACCTGTACCACGCCAGGGGAGGCAGGCTTATCCATTTCATTCATCATAGAATTTTTTTAAAACTCAAGCATCGCAAAGTTTGATCAAATTTGTGTAGAAAATATTTACGTCTAGAATGCCAATCTTATACTACCATTAAGTTCATTATAGGAAGCCCCGCAAACAAAAAATCCTGTACACATAAAAGTTTTCAAAGTTTAACTTTACAAAAATTCCGTACATACTACATCATGGAACGAAGGAAGTAGATATTTGTCGGCCGCTCATGATATGACCTTGGGCGGCGCTCCGTCCGGCCCAACAATTCCCACCCGCATGATTAGCAACTCGGTCCTTCTAATATGGCATACAAGTGCGTCCCGGTCCCACGATCATTGCAACAAAACACTTGATGGTTTGCTACAACGGTTCGTTCATCCGACTCGATGACACCTAATAATAGGGAGGCGCGGTCTGTGTCGCCCCCGTCCCCTCCGGCGGCCTGATTCGTTAGAGGTCTGCGTCCGCCGACTGGCGCGGCTTGCTCCCAAAATAACATGCTCGTCCTTGGAATTCCTGCAACCATGCCTTGCATCCGTGAGAAGCTGCTAACCGTCACGGATCTCGGCTCGACCTGTGTTGTTTGGATGAGCTCCACCACCCTTCTACATCGATTGCCTCCGTGCCCGCTCAACGTTGGTGGTAGTGGACTGGCACTACATCGAACGCAACAATGGCACATGAACAATGCGGTGGTCTTCGAGCATGCAGCCCACAATGGTCGAGACGAATTCAATTTGGTGAGGATAGTATTTCCAGTCAGCTATTGCTATTAGTAGTTGTCGATCACGACTTTCTCATATTTTCTATCTATACACATTCTAAAATCTGGTTGAAGGTTCACCACGACGACTTAAAAATAGTTATTTCTTGGCCGCTTGGAAATTATCAAAACAATTCTAATCACACTCTGGTTTGTCCTGTTCTTTATTTCACCAGTCATCTTCTTTTCATGATCTTCTCTATTTCATCTAACCCTTTTACTCTTCAACTTCAACCTTGGCTCTAACTCCAACAAAATCTCTTCCATTTGTTTCGCCACCAACCTTCATCCCATGTCATAGGTGCCTCCATCTCGCAAACTTGGCCACACCAACTAGCCTATGTAATTATCAGCATGTGCCAAATTTGGTTCGTAGGTGAATGATCTTTTCCAACAGGTTCTCAACGCTCATTGGTGTGTTTTCAACATTACCAATACTTTACTTGTAATTGTGTTAATCTGTTCATTTACTACTAGCAACAGTCGATAGTTTCATTTGTTGGATTTAGTTATTATTTTTCATCATTCCACTTTTAACGTTAAGTGAGACAAAAAAACATAAGTAAGTAACCGTTGTATATAAAGAAAATAGCTAGCAGGTGCATGCGCAACATGAGGGGGTGTACGCAAGGGCAACCTTAAGCTTTCACTTAGTAGACAATGCAGACTTTGAAAAATGGAAATAAGTGTTTCTATAGTTAACATTTCTTCAACGAGATCTGCACATTCAATGATGTTTTTCTATTAACCATTTTGTTTACTACATGTCGTAATCACCCGCCTCATTCAGTGGATTTAGTTATTAATTTTCAGGAATCTACTTCTAAAATCAAAGAGAAACAAAAGACATAAATCGGTACTATTCCCTCCGCCTCATAATATAAGAATGTGTTTGACACTACACGTTGCAATGTGATAAAATATGCACTAGGGTGATATTGACCTTTCTGTTTTATGTTAGTAAACCCAAGAAGGATAACCATTCACTTAAAAGAGGTAAACCAAAAGGAACATATCTATCTTCACCTAATTAAGGATAAAATTTTATTTCCCATAAATGCGATGAATTCTTATCTTACATCTAGTAACTTTTACAAGCTTATTTTTGAAGAGAAAATCACTACATCTGATGCCGGGAAGAGGCAAAGAGCTAACAGAAGGCTGGCTTTTTCAATCACGGTTTACCTAGCCGTTAGGACGTTACTATCAAATCTTGGTAGTTAATTGATGGATTAATTTAGCTGGGTCAATTCGCATATCAAATGCCCATTTCATATTTTTTAAAGAGATCTTCTCACTCAATGCTTTTTTTAACATCGTCGATACTTTACCGGTATTAGTGTTAACCCGTTCATTTGCCATGAGTAGTAGTCAATAGTTTAATTCAATGGATCTTGTGATTAATTTTCAACATTCCACTTTTTATTGTTAAGTGAGACAAAAGCAGTAAATAAGTAAATAATGTATATAAATAAATAGTTAGCACATGTCTATGCAACGCGAGGGCATGTGCACCAGGGGTGATAGTAAGATTTCTTTTAGTGGATAGTGAGGACTTGAAAAAATATTTCCATAATTACCTTCTTTAAACAGGATATGTGCATTCATTGATGCTTTTCAATTAGCCAATTCGTTTTTTATTCATTGAATTTAGGTTTTTATTTTTCACGACTCTACTTCTAACGTCAAAGAGAAACAAATGGCTTAAAATGAGTGGTAGAGTGATGGAAGATACAATAGCTTTAGTAACCAATGTAGTGGAACGATGAATATTTACCACTACAATAGCTTTTTCTAGAATCACTACTACAATAACTAGCACATATACATTGCAATGTGATGAAAGATACACCAGAGTGATTATTATTATTTTTTTGTCGTGAAGCCATGTAGGATAACCATTGACTGAAAAAATGGGTAAATTGAAAATACATATTTCTTAATTCACTTAGTTAACGATGAAATCCGTTCGAAAAAAGGATAATTTTTATTTTACTACTACTCAATTTTTACAAACTATTTTTTGAAAGAGATAAATCACTAAATCTGATAAAGGGAAGAAGAGATAACATGAGGTGACTTTTTCACCCACATATTACTTAGCTGTTAGGCCCATTACTATCAATCTTGGTAGGTAATTGATGGATTATTTTCGCTAGCTTAATTCGCATATCAAATACCTCATTTCCTTTTTTAAAAATGGGATCTCCGCACTAGTGATGTTTTTAACATCGTCGATACTTTACCGATAATAGTGTTAACCCGTTCATTTACGACGAGTGGTAGTAAATATTTTAATTTAGTGGATCTGTTATTAATTTTCATCACTCCACTTTTTAATGCTAAGTGAGACAAAATCCCTAAAAAGGTAACCGCTATATATAAATAAATATTTAGCCCGTGTAGTGGCGAAGCGTGAGTGAAATCCAAGGAGGGGCCAAAACAGCTAGAGAGATTAGAGGCCAGGAGATTAGCAGGGAGTTTAGGCTTAGCAGAAGCACATGCTTGCAATTTTTCTCATGGACGCGCGGCGGGGGGGGGGGGGGGGGGGGGGCTTCTTGGTCCCGTTGACGCTCCACGAGTGAGCATGTGTCTATGCAACGCGAGGGCGTTTACACCAGGGTGACATTAAGCTTTCTTTTTAGTGGATAATGCAGACTTGGAAAAATTAAATATACATGTTTCCACAAATATCTTCTTTAAGTAGGATCTACACATTCAATGATGTTTTTCAATTTACCAGTTCATTTTTTCATTCATTGAATTTAGGTTTTCAGTTTTCATGACTCTACTTCAAACGCCAAAGAAAAAACAAAAGACTTAAAACGATACTACTGCAATAGCGAGAACACGTACATTGCAATGTGATGGAAGATACACCAGAGTGATTATTAAAAAAATTGTCGTGAAGCCATGTAGGATAACCATTGACTGAGAAGATCGAACTAAAGAAACATATCTACCTCAATTCACTTAATTAGTCTTAAAATCTACTTCTAAAAAAGGATACATTTCTATTTTACAACTACTGAATTTTTACAAACTATTTTTTGAAGGGATAAATCACTAATAAATCTGACAAAGGAAAGAAGAGATAACAGGAGGCTGATTTTTTCAACCACGGGTTACTTAGCCGTTAGGTCCGTTACTACCAAATCTTGGTAGGTAATTGATGTATTAATCTTGATGGGTTAATTCACATATGAAAAGCCTCCTTTCCCTTTTTAAAATGGGATCTCCGCACTCAATGATGTTTTTAACATCACCGATACTTTATTGATAATAGTGTTAACCCGTTCATTTACTATGAGCATCAGTCAATTGATTTAATTCAGTGGATCTTGTTGTTAATTTTCGCCGTTCCACTTCTATGTTAAGTAGGACAAAAGACGTAAATAAGTAATGTTGTATATAAATAAATAGTTAGCACGTGCAGTGGCGAAGCGTGAGTGAAATCCAAAGAGGGGCCAAAACAGCTAGAGAGATTAGAGGTCGGGAGACCAGCAGGGAGTTTAGGCTTTGCAGGGGCACATCCTTGCAGTTTTTTCTCTTGGAGGGGGAAGGGGGAGGACCCTTCTTGGTCCCTCTAACGCTCCGACAGTGAGCACATGTCCATGCAACCCATAGGGCGTGTACACCACAATGACATTAAGCTTTCTTTTAGTGGATAATTCGAATTTGGGAAAATCAAAAAAGCATGTGTCCATAGTAATCTTGTTTAAATAGGATCTGCTCATTCATTGTTGTTTTTCGATTAACCAGCTTACTTGTTTTATTCATTGAATTTAGGTTTTTGCTTTTCATGACTCTATTTCTAACGTCAAAGATAGGTAATGACACTACTACTACAATAGCCAGAACACGTACATTGCAATGTGTTAGAGGATACACCAGAGTGATTATTAAACATTTTGTCAAGAAGCCATGTAGGATAACCATTGACTGAAAAGATAGGTAAACTAAAAATACATGCCTATCTTAATTCACTTAATTGATGATAAAATATACTTCAAAAAAGGATTCATTTTTATTTTACAACTACTAGAAATTTGCAAACTATTTTTGAAAGAGATAACTCAGTAAATCTGATAAAGGGAAGAAGAGATAACAGGAGGCTGGCTTTTTCAACCACGGGTTACTTAGCCGCTAGGCCCCTTACTAATAAATCTTGGTAGATAATTGATGGCTTAATTTTACTGGGTTAATTGGCAGATCAAATCCCTCCTAAAAAATAATGTTGTATTGAAGCGTTGGCGATACTATCAAATCTTTGTAGGTAATTGATGGATTAATTTTGCATATCAAATGTCTCCTTTCATTTTTAAACGGGATCTCCGCACTCAATGATGTTTTTAACATGATCGATACTTTAACGGTAATAGTGTTAACCCGTTCATTTACTACGAGCAGTAGTCAATAGTTTAATTCAATGGATCTTGTGATTAATTTTCATCCTTCCACTTTTTATCTATACCGGTATAAAACACCCAAAGAGGCAGATCCAACTGATCTCGGCCAACGAACCAAGTCAATCCAACGACCTAGACTGCTCCAATCGCGAGCGTTAAACATGTTTAACGTGCAATTAATAGCATGTCAAATATTACACTAATCACAGGATTAACACACAAATAATAGTATACCTAATATCCGCGTGCAATTAATATATTGCCTAAATATTAATGTGCATTGCACGTGCGCATTTACTAGTTGCTATAAGTGAGACAAAAACCGTAAGTAAGTAACCAACGTATATAAACAAATAGTTAGCACATTTCAATGCAACGCGAGGGTGTGCACACCAGGGTGACATTAAGCTTTCTTTTTGTGGGTAACTCGGCCTTGGAAAAATAAAAAAAATGTATCCATAGTTACCTTCTTTAAATAGGATTTACGCATTCGATGATGTTTTTCAATTAACTAGCTTGTTTGTTTTATGGGAAATGATTAGTATCCACCGGCGGATCGCTCCGAAACGTCAACCGCCTTCATTGTCTACCACGTGTCCATGTGGCCCTGCCCGTTGTCCACCTTTCCCTCCGTAGAAATCACGATCCTATCGCTCTCGGCTCACCCAGGAATAGTTGCAGGGCCTCAGTTCACACGGAAATCGATTGTGAAAAGACTATAAATTTCTGCAACAAGACCTCCGTTGTAGAATAATTCTGCAACAAGACCTTTGTTGTGATTTTTTTTTTGCAAATTTTCTGACTTATGTAACAAGACTTTTGTCACGAATTTTTTTGAGACAAGACCTCTATTGCAAGAAAAAGAAACTATAACAAGACCTTTGCAAAAAAAAAATCTGCAACTTGGCCTATGCTGTAAAATTTTCTACAACATAACCTCTGTTGCAGAAATTTTCTGGAACACGACATATGTTGTAATGCTACAGGGTGATACTTGACCACTCAATAATAGCAGCGCCCGGTTGGTAATCATCAACACAATAAATAAAAAACAATGGGAAACGTTTACCATCATCCTGCGGATTGCAACGGCCTCCTCGACGTGTCCAAGTGAAGGCTCGCATGCGGCCCTTAGTCGGACACGTTTTTCTGCAACAAGGGCTATGTTTCTGAAATATATGTGGTATTGCAATGGTCTATAACGGGATTTGTGTGTTTGCAGCAAAACCTTTGTTGCAGGAATTTTCTGCTACAAGACATGAGTTGCAAAAAAAATTACATTTTTTTTTTCAACAAAACCGTCGTTGCAGAAAAAATCTGCAACAAGACCCATGTCGAGGAAGTAGTTCTGTAACAATACATCTGTTGCAATGATGAAGGCGCACTCCACGCACCAGATCCAACGGGTCGTGACCGGGCCGATCTTTTTGAAAAGATCGCCCGGCAGACGCGTAGCGCTCCCCTTTTGTGTTCATCCATTAAATTTAGGCTTTTATATTTCATGACTCCACTTCTAGCGTCAGAGAAAAACAAAAGACTTAAAACGATACTACAACAATAGCTAGAATACATAAATTGCAATTGTGATGGAAGATACACCAGAGTGATTATTAAACTTTTTGCCGTGAAGCCATGTAGGATAACCGTTGACAGAAAAGATCGATAAACTAGAAAAAAAACATATCTATTGTAATTCACTTAGTTAACGATAAAGTTTACTTTGCAAAAAAGATACATTTTTATTTTACAACTACTGAAATTTTGCAAACTATTTTTGAAAGAGACAAATCACTAAAAAATCTGATAAAGGAGAGAAGAGATACTCCAGGAGGCTGACTTTTTCACCCATAGGTTACTTAACCGTTAGGCCCGTTACTATCAAATCTTGGCAGGTAATTGATGAATTAATTTTGCTGGTTTAATTCGTAGATCAAAATCAATTTGATAAAGGGGGAAGAGATAACAGGAGGCTGACTTTTTCAAGCACGGGTTACTTAGCCGTTAGTCCCGTTAGTATGAAATCTTAGCAGGTAATTGATGGATTAATTTCGCTGGTTTAATTCGTAGATCAAAATCCCTCCTGATCCGGCTCACTCCATCAAAGACGACTTCTTTTTCCAATTCAAAAGAATCGCCGCATTGAAGCAGCCGAGCGGAGCAAACCGAAACGCCAAAACCCCCGCCTCAAAAACCACCCAAAGCCACGGCCACCCGACCCAAGACCAGCAAAGCACCACCACCACCACCCGAGCTGCGGCAGCGAGCAGAGCAGAACCCACCTCGCCCTCATCCCCTCGCCCCCATCGACTGCGATGATGGAGATTCCACCACGCGCGCCCGCCTCCCCCTCCTCGTTCCCCGCATAGACCAGCCCACTCTTTCCACCCCCCCTCCCTCCTCCCTCCTCTGTTCTCCGAGCGAGTTTGAATCTTGGGGATGGCCAAGGCGGAGAAGCTGGTGGTGGAGGTGGTGGCGGCGCACAACCTGATGCCCAAGGACGGCCAGGGCTCCTCCTCGGCCTACGTGGAGGTGGAGTTCGAGCACCAGAAGCGCCGCACCCGGCCGCGCCCCAGGGAGCTCAACCCCGTCTGGAACGAGCGCCTCGTCTTCCCTGTCGCCGACCCCGACGACCTCCCCTACCGCGCCATCGACGTCGGCGTCTACAACGACCGCGCCGCCTCTTCTGGTAATAGCCCCCACGGCCGCAACTTCCTCGGCAAGGTGCGCGTCCCGGCCGCTGGCGTGCCGGCCCCTGGCGAGCCCGTCGTGCCGCAGCTCTTCACGCTCGAGAAGCGGAGCCTCTTCTCGCATATCCGCGGCGAGATCACGCTCAAGATTTACCGCGCCGGCGCCGGGGCCGGCGAGATGGTCGCCAAGGGCAAGCAGGAGAAGGCGGCCAAGGTGGTGGTGACTGGCCCCGAGGTGGTCGCCGCGCCGCCCGTGAATGGGGGCAAGAAGCAGCAGCAGCATCAGCACCAGCGCCAGCAGCCGGTGGTGGCCGCGCGGCCGCATCAGACGCAACAGCAGCAGCCGCAGCAGCCAATGGAGGTCTTGCCGCAGCCGCAGCCGGCGGCCATGAAGCCGGTGATGCTCGCCGACCACTACCCCGTGCCCGGCATGTTCCCCGGCGGCCCCGCGGACTTCTCCCTCAAGGAGACGCGTCCCCACCTCGGCGGCGGCCTGACGGCCGACAAGGCCAGCGCCACCTACGACCTGGTCGAGCAGATGCAGTACCTGTACGTGCGCGTGGTGCGCGCGCGCGGCGTGGCGACGCCCGGCGAGGCCGTCGCGGAGGTCAAGCTCGGGAACTACCGCGGCGTCACGCCGCCGGCCGCCGCGCACCAGTGGGACCAGGTCTTCGCCTTCTCCAAGGAGACCATCCAGTCCTCCTTCGTGGAGGTGTTCGTGCGCGCCCGCGGCAGCGACGACCACGTTGGCCGCATCTGGTTCGACCTCTCCGAGGTGCCCCGCCGCGCGCCGCCGGACAGCACGCTGGCGCCGCAGTGGTACGCCATGGAGGACCGCAAGGGCGAGCGCGGCAGCGTGGAGGTGATGGTCGCCGTGTGGTACGGCACCCAGGCCGACGAGGCCTTCGCCGAGGCGTGGCACTCCAAGGCCGCCGGCGTCCAGGGCCACGGCCCCCTGGGATCCATCAAGTCCAAGGTCTACGTCGCCCCCAAGCTGTGGTACCTCCGCGTGTCCGTCATCGAGGCGCAGGACCTGCTTCCCATGGACAAGGGCCCCATGGCGATGGGCCGGTACCCGGAGCTCTTCGTGCGCGCGCAGATCGGGAGCCAGATGCTGCGCACACGAGCGTCGCCGATCATGGCGAACCGGGGCCCGACGAGCCCGTTCTGGAACGAAGACCTGATGTTTGTGGTTGCCGAGCCATTCGAGGAGTTCTTGGTGGTCTCTCTGGAGGACCATGTGTCGCCCGGCAGGGATGACATCCTCGGCCGCCTGGTCGTCCCGGTGACTGCCATCGAGAGGCGCTGGGATGAGAAGCTTGTTGTCTCCAGGTGGTTCGGGCTGGAGCGCGGCGCCGGCGGCGGCAATGTCGCCGTCAACAATCCGAACAACAGGTTCGGGAGCCGGGTGCATCTCCGGCTAAGTCTCGACGGCGGCTACCATGTTCTGGATGAAGCAACGGCGTACAGCAGCGATCTCCGGCCGACGGCCAAGCAGCTGTGGTACCCGCATGTCGGGGTGCTCGAGCTCGGCGTGCTGGGTGCCACTGGTCTGACACCGATGAAGGGCCGGGCCGATGGCAGGGGCGCCACGGCGGATTCCTACTGCGTCGCAAAGTATGGCCAGAAGTGGATCCGCACGCGCACCGTCGTCGACTCGGTGTGTCCCCGGTGGAACGAGCAGTACACCTGGGAGGTGTTCGACCCCTGCACCGTCATCACCGTCGGCGTCTTCGACAACTGCCATGTCGACAAGCCGGTGGCGTCAGGGAACAACAACACCACGGTGGCTGTCCGTGACAACTGCATCGGCAAGGTCCGCATCAGGCTCTCGACACTGGAGACCGACAGGGTGTACACTCATGCCTACCCTCTGCTCATGCTGCATCCGTCCGGCGTCAAGAAGATGGGGGAGCTCCACCTGGCCGTGCGCTTCTGCTCCAGCAATGCCGGCAACATGTACCACGCCTATGCCCGCCCGATGCTCCCCAAGATGCACTACGTCGAGCCGCTGCTGGTGCGGCAGGTCGAGAGCCTGCGGTTCCAGGCCACGAGCGTCGTCGCCGCCCGGCTCGGCCGCACCGAGCCGCCGCTCGGCAAGGAGGTCGTCGAGTACATGCTGGACCACCGCTCACACCTGTGGAGCATGCGGCGCAGCAAGGCCAACTTCTTCCGCCTCGTCTCCGTGCTCTCCGGCGTGATGGCGGTTGGCCGGTGGATCGAGCTGGTTCGCTCCTGGCATTACCCGGTGCATTCATGCGTCGCCGTCTTCACGTTCCTGGTGTTCGTCCTGATGCCGGAGCTGATCCTGCCGACGGCATTCCTGGTGATGGCCTTCACCGGGCTGTGGCGCTACCGCGTGCGCCCGAGGCACCCGCCGCACATGGACATGCGGCTGTCCCACGCGGACGCGGCCACCGTGGACGAGCTGGACGAGGAGTTCGACACGTTCCCGTCGAGCCGCGGCGACGTGGTGCGCTTCAGGTACGACCGCCTCCGCAGCGTGGCCGGGAGGGTGCAGACGGTGGTGGGCGACATCGCGACGCAGGGCGAGCGGATGCAGGCGGTGCTCAGCTGGCGCGACCCGAGGGCGACGATGCTCTTCTCCGTCGCCTGTGTCGCTGCCGCGGTCATCGCCTACGCCGTGCCGATGAAGCTGCTGGTCGGGCTGTGGGGCCTCTACGCCATGCGCCCGCCGAGGTTCCGCAGCCGGATGCCGTCCCCGCTCATGAACTTCTTCCGGAGGCTGCCATCCAAGGCCGACATCCTGCTCTGATCATCCCATCTTCATTCAGGTGGCATTCCTTCTCTGAAGTTGGCTGCAAAATGGGTAACTGATTAACCTTGTGACCGATTCAGTTAGTGGTTATTTTGGAGGGAATTAAGTGGATGATGCTTCAAAGGTTTCTAGCAAGAAACAAATCTGTTTGCTTGCTTGCTGCAGGTGGTGCCTGGCATGCTTCAAAGGTTGCGTAGCTTAATTGCTGTTAGTGTTAGTACTTAATGTATTCTGCTGCTTCATGGCAGCAGTAGTAGAAGTAGAACAAGACTTGTGGCTAAGCATATCAGCCCTTCTTGTAGTTCCAGTTTCAGTTGTGCAAGGACTAAGTTTCAGTAGATGGAGTCAATCTATTATGTCTTTGTCGAAAAAAGAGTTAATCTATTATGCGTCGATGATTGTTGATGAAAGGATGAGTAAGTTCAATATGCTGTTAATCCATGTGATGATGATGTGTTGATTTTAGCTGTAGCAGAGTAGAAGGCTTGGTGCTTTTTATGGTGCTACTGTTGCGAGCTGAGCAGCTCAGTGTGGGGGAGAGGTGCTGTTCATGTAGCCCCAGTTTCAGCTGTGCAAAGAATGAGTTCAGTTGGTCTTTGTGGTGATGATTGATTAGTTGGTGAGGCAACAAGGTTTAATCTAATCTACCCTGTCTGTTGTTATCCATGATGAGCTGCAGATGTTAGGATGAAGTGATAGTAAATGTTTGATCTGTACTACAAAGACTGGGAATGATGCCTCTCACGTGCATGTATGTGTTGCTTTTGTTTCTGCTGAAAATACAAATCTTGGCGTTTGGAGTTCGCGCATGTGGCGCCTCTTTTGTTTTAGTTTGTCTCCACTCTGTTCCCATGTGGCTGCAAGCTTAAACTAATGCAACAGGGAATTTGTTGCTGGTGTGAACTCTGAATTCAGCATGTTGCATTACTGCTACTGTGTAGCCACCACTGCAGTCAGTTATCCGCATGTATTTTGGTTGTGAAACAACAAGGACTCAATTCGTTTTGTTTTAGGGAGTACTCGACACAATTTCGCGGCTGCATTGAGTTGATGAAATAAAAACGCTTCGAAGCTCACGACGCAGGGGACTCCGATGAAAACCAGATCGAACGCCACCACCGCAGCATGGGGGAAATTCGGGTTGGTTATTTTGGCGGGAAGGGGATGATGCTCCGAAAGAATGCAGCAAGAAACAAACTTGTTTGCTTGCTGCAGGTGGTGCCTGGTATGCTAGTTGCTTAGCTTAATTTCTGTTTGTGTCAATTAGTTAATGTATCCTGCTGCTTTGGAATGTACATTTGGTAGTAGCAGTAGATGGCAGTCAATTCGGGTTTGTAATGTTGAACTTAGTCATCACATAGATTAACAGCAATATATTGAACTACAAGAACAACATCAAATCAACAAATACGCATCCATTCGAAGACTCTGCCCCCGCGTCGCTCCGGCCCCAGGGGCGGCACGGGCGGCGACCCCAGCCACCGAGGCGCTCGGCCCCTTGATCCCCTCCGCCCCCTCGACGTTGCCGGTGCCTCCCGCGGGCAAAGCTCGTGCGGAGCGGGCGGCGGCAGGGTCTCCTCTCGCGCTGGCGGGCGCTGCAGGATGGGGATCTCGTGGCGTTGGGCAGCGGCTGGCGTCGGCGAGCAGCCTTGTGCCCTGGCGTGGAGGCGGTGGTCCTGCTGCGGCTTGGCGACCTGCAGTGGTTCGGCGGCTCGGCGTTGGCAGCGGGGCTCGGGCGGCTCGATGGGGGCGGCGGGCCCCGATCTGACGGAGTGGATCCGGATGGTGGAGGTGCTCTGGTGGCTCTTGGCAGCATGGATCCGGCGGTTGGGGCTGCGGCCGGAGGCTCCTGGCTCTTCGGCGGCGCCGCCCCTGCTACTATTGTGGCTGTGGCAGATGTGCTCGGGTTTCGGCCTGGCAACTCTGCTCGGTGAGATGGGGTGGGGTGGTGGCCCCCCTCCCTGCCTGGTGCTGCGGTGCTGGCCGGCTTGCTAGCCCGGCGTGGTTGGCGGCATGGTGGAGGCTGCCGGGGCGGCGGCCCCGGATTTGGTGGAAGCGGCTTCGGCTTGGGGGTGGTGCGCGCGTCTGGGTGTGGTGGGTCGTGGGATCCCACGACCAGTGCGAGGTTGGCCTTGGCAGGATGGGGTTTGTTGGTTGCGTTGATGCGGGCAGGTGGTGGTTGAGCATCTCTGGGAGAAATCCTGTGTCCGGTCCGGCCTTTGCCGGATCGGGCGACGGCGACGTCCGTGGGCGTCGTGCTCTTTCTTGGAAGCGTTGCTGTTGTGTGGTGCTCCTCCTCCCTCCCCGCAGCCTTGGCTTCGGAGGGAAACCTCAGATCTTCAGGATCGGGCGATGCAGGCGCCTTCACGTCTTCTTCCTCCTTGGGGGCATCGTCTCGGAGCCGGCCACAACCTGGAGACCAGTGGATGGAGGCATCTTCGCCGTGTGGGTTGCGGCATCTTCGCCGCGTAGTTTGCTGAGGCGGCCATTTCGGGGGCGTGGATTTCTGTTTGGCAACGATGATGGCTTCGAGAGGAGCATTGGTCGCGGCTCGGGCTTCGGTAGTCGGATCTTCCCGGCATGTCCGAGGTGCTCTTCCGCTGGTTGCTTGGTTGCTTTGAAGTCGGAGCTGCGGTGGAGTGTGTCCAGGCGGTGACGAAGACAGGCGCTCGGTGGTCGGGTTCGGAGGGCACGGGCGGCGCAAGTCCTGCATATTTCCCTTGTGATGATCATCGTCAAAGTCGGAGTTGTCGGTTGTTCACGCGTGTGGCCTTCTGTTGGCATGTGCCATCATGGTTTTCTGTGCAGCTGTTTGTAGCTCTATGATCCCATGTCGGTGGCCAGGTCGGCCGGTGGTGCCCATGTCATGTGGGTTGAGTTGTATCGGTTTTAGCCCGGCTTTCCGTCAATTAACCGGGCAATTCTCTTCTTCTTAATCAATGAAAATGGCAAATCTTTTGCCTTGTTTCAAAAAACATCAAATCAACACATCATATACTGCTGCTTTGTAATGTTGTTCTTGTAGTTCCTATGTTCAGCCCAGTGGTGATGGCAGCCAATTTATTATGTGATGATGAAAGGACTAAGTTTAGGATGTTGCTGTTAATATGTATGTTGATGATTTGATGATACAGACAGGTTTAATTTAGAATTACAAAACTGTGTTATGTAATGTATGGTGCTTCTTTTAGCAGCAGCAGTAGCAGAGTAGAAAGACATAGTACTATTCTTGTAGTTGCAAGCAGAAGCAGAGCAGACTGGTGGTGGTGCTATTCTTGTAGTCATAGTTTCGCTTGTGCAAAGACCGGGTTCAGTCAATGGTAGTTAAATCTATGTGACAATGATTAGTTGATGAACCAATTAGGTTTGTCCATGATGAGCTGAAGCTGTCATAGTAAATGTTTCATCTCTACATCAAAGACCAGGAATGATGCCTCTCACGTGCATCTGTGTTGCTTTTGTTCTCTGGCGAGAATAAAAATCTTGTCTTTGGATTGAGCCATGTGGCTCCTCTTTTTGTTTTAGTTTGTCTCCACTCTGTTCCCATGTAATTGCAGGCTTAAACTAATGGTGCAGGGAATTCTTGCTTATGGTCTGAAGTTTGAAAATGCAAGTTTTGTTTTTCTCTTCTGTTAACTGACGATAGTGGATATCATTTCTCTGAAGATCATGGACCACCATAATGCCCACAACGCAACCACCAGTCTGATGAATGCATCATGCGACAGTGTTTCTGTTGGGGAACGTTGCAGAAAACAAAAAAAATTTCTCTACGTTTCACCAAGATCTATCTATGGAGTCATCTAGCAACAAGAGGGGAGTGCATCTACATACCCTTGTAGATCGCGAGCGGAAGCGTTCAAGAGAACGGGGATGATGGAGTCGTACTCGCCGTGATCCAAATCACCGATGACCAAGTGCCGAACGGACGGCACCTCCGCGTTCAACACACATACAGAGCGGATGACGTCTCCTCCTTCTTGATCCAGTAAGGGGAAAGGAGAGGTTGATGAAGATCCAGCAGCACGACGGCGTGGTGGTGGATGCAGCAGTGATCGCAGCAGGGCTTCGCTGAGCTTCTGCGAGAGGGAGAGGTGTAGCAGGGGAGAGGGAGGCGCCAAGGCTTCAGGGTGCGGTTGACCTCCCCCCTTTATATAGGCCCCCTAGGGGGTGCGTCGGCCCTAGGAGATGGGATCTCCTAGGGGGGCGGCGGCCAAGGGGGTGGAGTGCCCCCTAAGGCAAGTGGAGGCGCCCCCTCCCCTAGGGTTCCCAACCCTAGGCGCATGGGGAGCCCAAGGGGGGCGCACCAGCCCACTATGGGCTGGTTCCCCTCCCCACTTCAGCCCATGGGGCCCTCCGGGATGGGTGGCCCCACCCAGTGGACCCCCGGGACCCTTCCGGTGGTCCCGATACAATACCGTTGACCCCCGAAACTCTCCGATGGCCGAAACTGCACTTCCTATATATAATTCTTCACCTCCGGACCATTCCGGAACTCCTCGTAACGTCCGGGATCTCATCTGGGACTCCGAACAACTTTCGGGTTACTGCATACTCATATCTCTACAACCCTAGCGTCACCGAACCTTAAGTGTGTAGACCCTACGGGTTCGGGAGACATGTAGACATGACCGAGACGACTCTCCGGTCAATAACCAACAGCGGGATCTGGATAGCCATGTTGGCTCCCACATGCTCCTCGATGATCTCATCGGATGAACCACGATGTCGAGGATTCAAGCAACCCCGTATACAATTCCCTTTGTCAATCGGTACGTTACTTGTCCGAGATTCGATTGTCGATATCCCAATACCTCGTTCACTCTCGTTACCGGCAAGTCACTTTACTCGTACTGTAATGCATGATCTTGTGACCAGGCACTTGGTCACTTTGAGCTCATTATGATGATGCATTACCGAGTGGGCCCAGAGATACCTCTCCGTCATATGAAGTGACAAATCCCAGTCTTGATCCGTGTCAACCCAACAGACACTTTTAGAGATACCCGCAGTATACCTTTATAGTCACCCAGTTATGTTGTGACGTTTGGTACACCCAAAGCACTCCTACGGTATCCGGGAGTTACACGATCTCATGGTCTAAGGAAAAGATACTTGACATTGGAAAAACTCTAGCAAACGAACTATACGATCTTGTGCTATGTTTAGGATTGGGTCTTGTCCATCACATCATTCTCCTAATGATGTGATCTCGTTATCAATGACATCCAATGTCCATAGTCAGGAAACCATGACTATCTGTTGATCAACGAGCTAGTCAACTAGAGGCTTACTAGGGACATGTTGGTGTCTATGTATTCACACATGTATTACGATTTCCAGATAACACAATTATAGCATGAATAAAAGACAATCATCATGAACAAGGAAATATAATAATAATCCTTTTATTATTGCCTCTAGGGCATATTTCCAACAGTTTCAATCATGGTAAACAACCACTGTCGAGCACTTGGTTCTATAGTCTTGGTTTGAAAGTTGCGTTTGGGCTTATTGGGCAGTGGTATAGGCACATATTTGGTTTGTATATACCGTAAGTAAGGGCATCTACAACGCCGGTGCTTAGGCGAGGCGCCTGACTTCTATTCCTGGCTGATATGGCCGAATCCCGTTCGACCAGGGGATTCTGGCTAGCGTTGATGCAAAGCCAGGCACCAGACGCTTGGCTTTTTTTAGCACGAGCCTTTTTTTATCGAGTGCTACCCATATATTTTACGGGGGAAAATCCCATTAGCGCTCAAATAGGCACCCCACGTTGGACATGCAGACACTTACCCCGATCTTATTTTCTCAATTAATTCTTTTTATTGTCTAAGCGCCCAAACAAGCACCTTTGCATTGTAGATGCCCTAAGTTGCAATTCATGCATGCACGCTCCTGTGATTTTCATAAACAATGTGGTATTATGAAACTGTTTTACAATCCAGTAAAGCCATAGCCTTTAAAACACTTCAAACTAAGTAAGTTGGAATTCATGCATGCATGGCTCTATCAAGATCATCATGAAACCAAGCCAATTAGTCTTGATCTATAAACTCTGTCAAGGGCTTTTCCAACTGCTTTATCTCTGCGCCCCAATACGCATGTGTTCAATGCATGTTGTCATTCATGTCTGGGGAAGTGGATGGGGGTGAGGAGGTGCTGCAAGATAGGAAGGAAGAGACTATAAGAGAGGATAAAGAGGTAGGCGATATTACTACCAAGCTACGAGCCTATGGGCTGTGGTCAATTGATGGGCACACATGGTGACCCCTGCCAAAAGCCAAGAAAATGCTATCAATACATTATACTATGCAACTAAGCAATCTCAGCTCTTTCCATCAGTTGCTCTTATTATCATACCAATACAGTGACCTACAAAAGATCAAGCTCATAAGCATAAACTAAAATAAGAAATTTATAGGAAAATATTATGAAGAATTTAGGACAACATCATAATTGCCAAATTTGAATATTCAAACTTTCTATACGGGACAAGAATTGGGGAGACCCAAATAAAAGTATGTTCAGAATCGTGTAAATAACTTGTTCTAGATGTTAATAAATATACATTTAGTTTGAGTGGCCCAAAGTATACCACATATATTGTACAAAGGTAAAACAATGAGTATCATCCAATAAGGATAAGCTCGAGGTGATCAGAATGTGTATGGCGCATCAACTTACACTAAACCATTGGTCACACACATCGATTGCGTTCCTCCAATGGACATCCTTCAGGTAGTACATACATCTTTGTTAACAAAATTTCCATGTTTATTTCCATTTAAGTGTTTCTTCTAAATTAGGAGGATCTCTTGCATACACAAAATCAAACCAAACGCATAACAAGCATGCCAAAAATCAAGGTGTACATATGGAGAAATAGAATCATCTATATTTTTTTGTTCACCACTAATTACTATAAGCGATGTCAATAATAAATATAAAGGATGCACGCCGCGTAAACTTATTTTTGAACACAACATGTAAAAACATTTGCCAACCCTCCAATTTATATTTAGAAGTTTCTGTAAACATGTTTATCAAACAATACACTAGAAACGATTATTGAGATATTAGTTAGATCATAGAGATCTCTGCCATGATATCTAATACTAATACTAAAATATATGTGAACACACACGCACACACACACACAAACATATATTTATACATTATATAGTATGCGCAATTGTAAAAAATTAATCAAAGAGAACTTTGCAATACACAGTTTAAATTTAGCATATTGGAAACGATTAGTAATGTACACCACAAATGTATAACAAATAACAACATAAGAAATATTTAGAAATTAACATAATCATATAGTAAATTATGTCAATTAATAATGAAAAATCATACTAATTAAGACGTATGTATGAGTTTTTTAAATATAACAACTTAGTATAAAATTAGAGTATATGCCTTACAATGTGTTTGGTTTGGAGGAATTAGAATAAATGAGAATTAAAGAGGTATGAGACTAAAAGTATCTTGTATGATTGGAAGACATGGGAGTTGAGGTAGGAATGGGAAGGGGAGTTAAGGGAGGAAACTCCCACAGATTTCTTCCCTGGGGCACCTGGTAATTTAGGTGGGGATTGAGAATTTAACAAAAAAGAAATAAACACTGGATTGATTCTCCACATTCACAGGTCCATCTGGATTTATTGTTCCCATTTCTGTTTTTGTTTTTCTCCATACACATGTTCATGCCATGTTTGATTGAGGATCCTGTACCGTAGATCTCGGGCAAGAGATGTATTGATAGGAATAAATCTCTCGTTTGCGACTTGCTGCCGCTGCCGGCCGGCCGGGTACTTGGTTGCCCTTTGCATGTCCACTCCTCAGCATATAGATTGAACGTTTATCTGACATGCTTGTTGCACGATATGGTAGAACGACAACTCTAATCAATGTTTAATTAGGATAAATACTAGCACTATTCTCATGCCTAAACTCACGCAACAACCAAGGCAATAACTACCTCTCAAATTCCCATTAGCCATTCGAGTCACACACCAAACAAAGGAATGGGACTAAAAATCAATTTCCCACATGTAAACCTCCACAAACTCCCACCACTTAACTCCCATTCCCCTACCTTAATTTTCCCAAAAAACGCAGTTATTGTCTTGGTTTGTGGCTAATAAGTATAATTTGTGCTGGCATGACGAACTACGTGTCATCAAAGGTTCACTCACCTCCCGAGTACCACCTATAAGTTGTGCGCATCGATAAAACATTGGTTTATTCATGGAGGATTCACGATCAGCGTGTCACCGTATCTCAAGCAAACCATTGTGAACAACGCGGCGATAGAGGTGAAAGAGATACTCATGGGATCAGGTAGTATATTTAAGACAGTAAAATTGAGCACAATCATGGACCCTCCCTTTGTTGGTGTTAGTGGCCGTCAGATCATGTTTTGTGGCAGTCCTTGTCTTGAAGCAGAAACCTAGAAGAGAAATTCTTTCTATTCCAAAATCCATCTTATTTCCGGTCCGCTTCATTTATTCCCTTACTAATAAATCCAATTCATCGCTAATGGCGAAACCAGCTTGTATGTACATCGCACAACTAACATTTGATTGGTAGGTTTGATCAGCTCTTCTCACCTTTCCGTCGACATCTACTAAGGCTTCAGCTTAAGTGGGTTCAGCCGCCCCAAATTTGACTCGATCCAGGGTTATATATCATAAGGGACGGCTTCGACAAGGGGTTTGATTCGTTCTTTGAGCAAAAAGTTAAGGTCGGAATACCGGAGTTTTTTCTTTGCTTCCAAGAACATAGATTCCTTCTTTTGTTGGATGCCTGCGTAATCCCATTTCAGCGGGTCCTTCATGACACACACGTCCTCTTCCCATCCTCTATCTCGCTGTGTGCCCGCTCACAACTCTTGTTTGCCACCTGAAATGTGCTGCCCACTGCTGCCCTCCTCTTCGCGATCCTAATGTCCCATGTTGCTGCAGTTGGCCGCCTCCCACCGCTACCCTTCCCTTCGGACCCCCACTCCCTCCGCCGTTACCGCCAACCACATTTGAACTCCTCTCCCTCACGTCTTGACTCATCTCTTCCCATCTCCACCCCTTCTGGCCATGTACATTGCGTAAGGTTGGCATCTTTTGAACTCCTACCCCTCTGCTAATCGATCTGGTTCACGAGACCAATGTTTGTTGATACAGTTGAGGGATTTGCTTGTTTGTCTGCCATATGGAGCTGATATTGTATTGTATCAAAGATTCCACCCCCATAGTGTTCACATGGGTAGTTGATAGCCTTGGTTGATCTTGCTTCATGCCTAATTTGTGTTTCCGTTGTGTTTGCAATGAGGACTGGGATCACGGTGATAAGTCCATTTTGCATCATATTTTCTTACGGTTATATATATTGTTTTTGGTCATTATTCCACTTTATGATGCAATTCTAATGCCTTTCTATCTTAATTTGCAACATTTACATGGAGAGGGAGATTACCGGCAGCTGGAATTCTTGACCTAAAAGAGCTACGTAAAAGATACATATTCTACAGAGCTCCAAATGACCTAAAAGTTCATGGAGATTTTTTTATTGAATATATAAAAAAACCATACTAGAGCAAAGAAATACGAGAGGGGGCCACCAGTTGCTCACAAGGCAATAGGGTGCGACCAACCCCTAGGAGCGCCCTAATGCCTTGTGGGGCCCACAGCTGGCCTCTGGTGCCCATCTCTTATTATATGAAGGGTTTTGACCTAGAAAAAGAAAGAGAGAAGTGCATATTACACCCCTCAACTCTAGCCCTAGTCTAATATACACCCCCCAACTCCAATACCATCTACTTTACATCCCCCAACTCTCAAAACCAGGCGGAATTCAACCCTGCCCTCCCCGTTGACCGGTTTTGACATGTTGATTGGGTGAACAGTAACAAAAAAATCAAAAAATATTTTGTTTTTTCCAATGAGTGAACAGTAAATTCATAAAAAAAGTTGGAAATAAAATTCAACAAGCAGTTTCGATTTTTTACCTGGTGAATAGTAAATTCCAAAAATAATTATTTTTCCAAAAAAACTGAATTATTTTTGCATGGACGATTTTTCAGCGCGTGATGTCTGTGACAATTATTAGCTTGTTTGGACATTTCAGTGGTCTCTCAACAAACAAAATATATCAGCCCGAACTGTTAACTGTTTCATGCAAATATAATTCAGAAAAAAAAATTCCCTTATTTTTTTCCTGAAATTTACTATTCACCCGGACAAAAAATCAACATTTTAAAAAATCAAAATTATTTTTTAATTATTTATTTAGAACATTTTAAAATTTTACTGTTCCGCCAGTGAAAAAACGTATTTTTTTAAAATATATTTCTTTTGAATTTACTGTTCACCCAGTCAACATATCAAAACCGGTCACCGGGGAGGGAAGGGTTGAATTCCGCCTGGTTTTGAGAGTTGGGGGTGTAAACTAGATGGTATTGGGGTTGGGGGTTGTATATTAGACTAGGGCTAGAGTTGAGGGATGTAATATGCACTTCTCTCAAAAAGAAATAAGAGAAGCCTTTCGAGACAAAGCGTCGGCATCTCGAGGCGGTCTGGGCGGGAGCCCTTTTGTTCTCCGGCGGAGCGATTCTGCTGGGGATACTTCTCTCCGGGAGGGGGAAATCGAAGTCATCGACATCACTGACGATCCTCTCGTCATGGGAGGATCAATCGTCATCAACATCTTCATCATCACCATCTCATCTCAAACCGTATTCAATCTTTCTCCAAAAACCTCATATCGGTACATTAGCCCCTTCCAAAAGGGCGAGTCATTAGGTCTTACGGTAACCTGGGCTAAAGTCTTAGATTGTAAGTATATGTTGCGTAGAATCTGTGCCCACATACCATTAGTCTCAACTCATAGCCTAGATAACCATTTGCTCAGCAAGCATTTATTTTTAATTTGTAAGTTATCAGTCCCAAGCCCCGCTTGGTCTTTGGGTCTAGAAATAATATCCCACCTGATGATTTTGTCCTGGCCAGCAAAGTCCATGTCAATATCATCATACTGATTTGTCGGAGCGCCATTACAAATGCTACCACCGCTATTCTTCGAAGTAGTCTTCCAGGAGTGTATGCACTCAAAACTCTCTTCATCAAAACCTTCTCAAAGCCTCTTCTCTTGTTGTACCTCGATGTCACAATTTGAGTACAAAATCCCATCTTCATTGCATAATCACTATACACGCGTTGTGCTTCATTAACATTGTCAAAATGCGTTCGAATGAATGGGATAATTAGCGGCGATGATACATCCTCATCATCTGGTTACTCAACAAGTGTCACAACATTTTCATCGGCATTGTTATGGGCATCATGGTCATTGTTATGCGTTGCATCATCCATGTTCTGATGCATGTTGTCTTCACTATCCATTTTCGAAGGCCCATTCAGATCAAAGCCACCTTTTTCATCTCATGTCGTAGCCTCTAGCAGTTCATCATCAAGGAAAATCAATGGCTCTGGAGCACCATCCCACAACAAAATCAGTGCACAAGTTATTGTTTTTGCAACTTCAAATATATATATGCAGATTCTACCTGATGGATGCAGTATATGAAACATAGTTTACACGTTCATGTAGGGGCCACTTTTAGTTGAAACTCAAATCAATCAGCAACATTTTTTTATGCTAAAGACAAACCATGAAACAATTTTTAAAAAATATTACACAAACAACCCTTCTATCAAGCATATGTTTCTATGAGGGGGGGGGGGGGGGGGGGAGGGGTGGCTTATGATGCTATATTTTAGTTTAGAAACAAAACTCATCCTCTGTAGCAATTTTTTAGAGCATACATGCAAGACATTTTTGAGTAAATATTCGGACCGTAGGTTAATAGTTCATATCTGAACACAAAAACTACGTCTTTAGGTAAGTCGGACCATGTTTTTTTGCTACAAATAGAACATGCTTTTTTCAACTAACACATAGCATGTCCTGGTTTATTAGTCCTCCTTGTATTTGGGGTCATATTTTGATCATAATTTTAGGTAATAAAATATAAACTGGGATAAACAATATTATGAAAACTATGTTCAAATACGAATCCAACAATATTTTTTTTGTGACATGCATTAACATTTTGTTAGTTAAATCTATGGGTAAAATTTGGGACAAAATACAAAAAAGACCAATAAACCAGACAGAGGTAGTAGCATGTTGCACAAGTTCAAATATCAACTTCTTTTCTTCAATTTTAAGTAAATTCGTCTGCAGCATGTAGCATGTGGCAAGTGTCTTCCTAGCGTATTTTTTTCTCCACATAACACTAAGAAACGTGTACTAGCATTCAGTTTCAGAAACATGGAGAGGCATCCAACCGAACTTTTGTACATGTGGTGCTCATGAACTAAAATCAAGGAGTCATTGCAAGAATTCTATGAGGGGATGTACCTAGGGTATTGGAGTATATTCTCACCTGATCGAATTCATCTCGACCATGGCGGGCTGCATGCTCGAAAACCACCGCATTGTTCATGTGTCGTTGCGTTCGCCGCAACATTAGTCCAATACCACCAGCGTCGAGCAGACGCGAAGGAACACAACATGGAAGGGCGACGGCTCGTCCTAACAAGAGAGGTCGAGTCGAGATCCATGGCGGCTAGCAGCTTCTCACGGATGCAAGGCACATTTGTAGCAATTCCAAAGACGGGTGTGTTGTTTGGGGAGATCGCCCCAAGCCGCGCTTGTCAGCGGACACAGGCCTCTGACGGTTCCGACCATTGAAGGAGACTACGGGGGCGACACAAACCGCACCCCCCGTGTTCTCGGGTGTGGTCGGGTCGGACGAATCAGCCATTGTAGCAAACAGTCATGTGTTTTGTTGCAATGATCGTGGCACAAACTCGTACGCTAGATTGGACGGAGGTGGGTTGCTCCATCATGTGGGTGGAAAGCGACCGGCCGAATTGTTGGATCGGCCAAGGTTATGTCATGAGTGACCGGGAATTACCTATTTTTAAGTCCCCGATGAAAACCTTGAACCAGCCTTTAGAATTCGTACATAGAACTTGAAAAGGACGAGGAAAATGTTGATTTACCTACTCGCCTTCTAGTGGATAAGCCTGTCTCGCGGGCATCGAGTGGACAAACGCGGCCCCGTTGGAAACAAAACGTTGGTGTGGTACAAATCGAAGACAGTAGGTACACCGTACGCACCGCGCCTGCGACGCTGACGCGCGGCGTTGAAAAGAAGACGAGCCGAGGACCGAGGTGCGCACGGTACGAACTTAAACGCGGTCGACACACCCGGCCATGCATGCGAGCGTGCGGTGTGTGGTGTGGCGGCGAACTGGCGACGGACGACGACGTGCCGGCGCCCGCCGTCGCGATCGGTCGACCTCGCTAGGAAGAAGTACTACTAGCTAGGAACCCAGCGCAGCAGTGGGCTAGAGCTGGCGGAGGCGAAACCGGAGTCGGGCGCCCGCCCATGCCGCCCGAAGCAAAGCAACACAGCGCACACACGGCACAACCGGCCGCCGCCTCGCGTCTGCCGACGGCGTGGTGGGGCCCCGGCGACGGGGACGCGGAGGCCGTGTCGGGTTCTACGTGGCGGCGTGCCTCGCGTCGATTTGGATGTGGCTGGCTCGTCTCCAGCGTCGTGGCCCTTCGTTCACCATCGCGTCGCAATAAACAAAGGCCGGCTCTGCTGCGTGCGTGTAGGCAGCTGCATGCCTACGACTACGAGCTGGGACGTGTTTTTAAAGGAAGAAAATAGTGGTATGGTGCAAGTGTACGTATGTGGACATCGGTTGCGTCCGTCGAGAGCACCGGGTCCCGCTACACATCTGCTCCGTGGCTCGTCCAGGAGGGATCCGGGTAGCATGGATGGCACACGTCGGGGAAGCGGGCAAGTCTTGTCGGTCCAAGAGTGGGTCACAAAGATGGCTTGCTGTCGTGTTTGCAGCACACCACTCCTCGCTCGCCGTAAAAGCGTATAGAACCGTGCGGATCACGTACGGGTCGGCCACGAAACGAAACACATTTTCCGTGTTGGTGTCTGTCTGGAGAAATGCTGCTCCGTATCATACAGGACGAAAGGAATTTGGTTATCCAAAGCGGGGCCCGAGCCTAAAAGCGTAGCTGTGGAAACACAGTAGCGCCGATGGTCAACCTAGTACGTGCAAGAACACGGCGGGCAGCTGCGTGCGGTAGTACTGGCTCCTCCGCAGCGGTCGGTGTCCGGCTCCGGCGGGCTGGGGGTCGGTATTTGGCAATGGATAAAAGGCTGCTTCGACCCCCTAGCGTGGTACTCCACCGGCACTGCTCGTGCACGCACCGGCCTGCATGCTGCGGCGCTGATGCGGTGACCAGTGACGCGTCCCGCCAGCCAAGGTCGCGGCACCATTGAACACGACACAAGGTACGCGGGCATAAACAGTGGCGGACTCAGGAATTGAAGTTAGGCGGGACGAACATTTACGGTCTAAAAAAATTTCGGTACAAATACAACTATATTCAACCAAAACTTATAACATTCAACAAAAAAAATATAAAACATGTCTTAAACACTAGTAAACTAACATATCATGTGCAATCGAAAGATTTTTTCAAGATCAAATGGTAAAAAATTCAGTGTCCTGCTGCCAGTCTACTGTTCCTATCCAACTAACATGTCCAGTACTGAACATATCAAAGGAGACTAGAAGAACTGAAGAGGATACATGCTGATGATGCTTGTTCTTGGAATCATGTGGTCGCTTCCGGTTGGTTGACCTGCCTGTACCATCCGTTGCCACCGCCGGAACCAAAGCTAGAGCCCCAGCCTCAGCTTCAGCTTCTTCAGCAGCTAGCCAGGCTGCCTCTTCATCGGAAATTTCGGAATCCATCAATGTAGGCGGCAGACAGTGAGACAAGAGACAACAGCAGCACGGAGCAGCGGGGCGTGGCGCCGCGGCGGTACCGCACGAAGTGGCGAAGGAGCGGCGGGAACTTCCGACACTGGCGGAGGTCGCGAGGCATCGGCGTGTCGGGTGTCGACGGAGGCGCGGAGCAGCGTGAGGCGGCGTCAGGCGGCGGTGCAATACCGTTGCAGTGGCTAAGCCGTAAGGGGAATTTGGGAACGACTGGGATCGATTGGGGATTTTTTGTTTGACGAGCAGACCTGTCGATTGGGCATTTGGGCCTGTAGTAACGTCTAACGCAGCCCAGTTCTGCATTCGAGCCCAAATCTCTTCCTCCCTCAAACTGCTCACGTACCCCTTGGATTGGATAGTCACGCGTAAACAGAGAACAACGCCAACGCCGCCGCCACCACCATGAATCGCTCGCCGGAGGAAACGAGGAGGAAGAATATGTAACGGGGGTTCGATTTTTCGCCACCGGCGACCCGGGGCGGCCGCCCCAGCTCGCCCCAATGGTGGGTCCGCCACTGGGCATAAATGAGCTCGTTTCATGCGATCGAACACGACGCCCCGGCCGGCCGGCCATCGATCATGTCGTCACTCCGGCCGTACCACGGCGAGGAACGACTCCGGCGACCGGTCATTTGCCAGTTTCCACTCGCTCGTACCGCCGACGTGCAGCGGACAGGGAGGACTCATGAAGCTGAAGGGTTTGGATTAGTGTTCATGCTACTACTCCACAATGAGCTTACCCATGAGAAGCCAATGATCCCTGTTGAAGCATCTAAACGATTTTTGTCTAGCTATGCGGAATCATTACTCATAATCAGTCAGTATCCGCATGCAGATATCATCAAGGAGAAGCTACAAAATATATTGAAAGGGGTAGTATTGCATAGCAGCAATAGCGAGTCAAGACGTCCGGCCATGACATCATGAGAACCTCCGCCGGAAAATAATGTCAAGCTAGACTTTGATGGATCATATGTCGCCTGCCGCCAACGGATCTGCAGGAGCGGGCTTGGTGATCTATGCCGCTTGTAGATGGCTCTTAAACTGCCATGGGCCGATCGAGGCCGAGGTCGCTGCATATGAGGGAGTCAAGTTGGCGTTGCATTGGTCCCAGAAGCCGCTACTAGTGGAGACGGACTGTGCTGAAACTTTGTCTCTGGCCAATGTTTGCTCACCCGATCGATTAAGAAACATGTACCAAGTGGCTGGAATCTCAGACCTATTGAAGGAGAGGCAGGCTCAAATCAAGAAGATTAGTCGGACGCAGAACAATGGCATCCATTGGACGAGCAGAAGAAGGAACGGCATATTGGTTAGCAAATGTTCCTACGAAGATTAGCATTATCATTATGAATGATTGTAAAAGCATTATCAATTAAGTAATGAAATGCTTTCCCCCGAAAAAAATATGCTACCACTACTCCTAATGGTGGTCGTTGCCCATTGCGCCGTCTGCCACGGCGCCCATGCCGATGGCCATGCATGCATGCATGCCGGAGGCCCCGCCGTCTGGTTGCCGAGGTGCATGCGACTCCAGAGAGACGAGACGATGAGTTCCGGCGTCGGGGCGCGTGGCGGCATCCGGCTGGTTCTGTTGGCCTCCCGGCGTGCTCAACGAACAACGGCCTCGATCGTCTCCAATACACCAAATGCGCATGTACGAGTATTTATTTACTGGTTGCAGGACGCCGCAGGCAGCCAGAGCAGAGACACGGCGTCGCTACAGCAGCACAGTACTCCCCTTGGCGCCTGCTCTCGGCAAGCTCTGGCCGGCCTGGTTAGTTAAAGTGCTCCTCCTGGCACCTGTACACGAGTGGGTCACGTACGTGCAGTGCGCACAGAGTCCTGTCTTCCGTTCATGTCTCTCGTTAAAGACTAATCAAGTTGTTAATGACAAGCTAGTTGCTAGGGCTCTACCGCTTGGCGTGCTCCTGTTTCTAGGAACAAACACTCTCCTCGGGAGCACCAATGTTTTCGCCTCATCCTCTCGCACCGTCGCCACCCCATTCCAAGTAAACCCAGGCTACGACGATTACATGCGGGCCATGGTTGTGGGGTCGGGCGAGAGCGCGTTCGGGGAGCCCGGGTCCGCGCACGGTCAGGCCTTTCCTAATGCTCCATTTTATACAGGTGATAAGACTGTCATGTAGGTAAAAAATGATGTGGCAAGGTAATTAAGAAAAGAGAGATGGGTGTGATGACTCATGAAAAAACAATGCCAAATACGGGAACTTAGGAAAAACATTTAAATGGAAGAAGCTCATCAATGCATGTACAACTTTAGTTGTTAAATCACTAAATAAATGATCGAGAGGGAGCGAGCGCGTGGAAAGTTGCGTCGTGCCGCTGCCGCCCCGGCGTGTCTCGTGAGCAGCGAGGCAGTAGGCTCGTAGTAGCAGCAGCTAGCAGGAGAGAGAGAGGGGGAGAGGGGGGGGTCGGGGGTATAAGCGCCATTTGCACCTGACAGCGAGCTCAGTGCCTCAGAGCTCTGACTAGCTGCAATGCAATGCAAGCGAGACTGCAAGCTCGCCGGCCGGGCCCCATAATATCCATGCCAACGTACGCCTCCGTGCGTCGTGTGCGATGATGACGGCGAGGCGATGCCCGCCGGCCGGCCGGACG
The DNA here is from genome assembly GCA_034509565.1 of Triticum monococcum. NCBI lineage: Eukaryota > Viridiplantae > Streptophyta > Magnoliopsida > Poales > Poaceae > Triticum > Triticum monococcum. Next base: position 619,674,704 of record CM067846.1, read on the forward strand.
GGTTCCAGTTCCACGCCTTTGGAGCTGGTGGCTTTTGGGACAGAGGCCCAGAAATGGACCGTGTATCCTTTGCGTGCGTGCGTCCGCGCGCGCGCATGCCGCCGTAGGTGGGACGGAATGGGAGTGGGAGGGAGGAGAAAATACGGGCATGCCGGACTCTGAGGTAGGGTGGCCACTGGCCTCCCCGGGCGGCCAGTGCACGTGAGCGGCTCTCGTCAACTACCACCGTCGGCACGCCTAGACGCATGCGCGAGTAGACATGGAATGAAAATGTGCAACAGAAAATACAGTAGGAAAATGAGTACTACGTCACGTATATATCGTAGCAACACGCTAGCTCGTACAGTGCAATTGTAAAAATCTATGCACGCACACGCTCGACTGTTGGGTTGATTAGTTGGCACTGTGTTGTGATTTGGCTGGCCGGCAACTTTTTCGCGGGCGGCAACGTACACGCGCCCGCGCCACACTGGACGTGTTTGCATGACCCGCCCGGCAGCTTTGGCTGCTTTGTGTCTGCTTCAGTGCTTGCTTGCGCCTGCATTCTGCAGCGGGGAGCAATGGAGTGGACGCTGGCCAAGGGGCCAAGAGGGCATGATAAGATGCTCCCCGTGCCGTGTGCTTTTCCGTTTATCAGTTGGAACCAACACAGACACGAGCTTGCACCGGTTTACAAAGCAGTAGTAGGGGACGTATATCGTCAAGTCGTAGGAGCACGTCCCGCACAGCCACACTGTTGCTAGCTTTTGGCCATCTGCTTGCTGTATGTGCTTCGGTTGTCGCCGTCAGCCTGCCGCTGCCACTGGTAATGGCGGCAGCAGCAGCTGACAGCACCACGACGGGCATGGGTTTGGATACTCTAACTTAGTTAGAGGTTAGAGTTAGATTCTAACTCTAGACTAACCCTGAACTAACTCTAACTAAAGAGGTATTTGGATGACAGGGTTAGATAAAACACGGATACAGCGAGATGCTTTCATGGACGGTGCGAGAGGGATGGAGGGAGAGAACGAGAAACTTTGAGGAAGTGGAGAGGGATCTACATGAGAAGAGCGAGAGAAAAAAATTATTTTTAGTGGTCCTGAGAAGAACAAACCCAAATAAATACCTCTTGGGTGGGTTAGTTTTTTGAGGGATGAGTTAGATGCATCTAACCCAAACTAACCCTTCTGTTTAAATACTTCTGGGTTAGTTGAATCCAAACTAATTCTAACCAATGGATCTAAACAGGGCCTATAACTACTCGAGTCTGTTACGTCCGTTTACCCTTAAACGAACGCGGCCAGACCATTTTACAGGGTCGTGCGCGTTAGAGCTGGCCTCATATGCCCGTCTACGGCCTACTACTTTTCAGTTCGTCGCCTCGGGTACAACCTAATTTGCACCCGCGTATGCCATGCAAGTAATTCAGTATTGAGCTCTTGCTTGCCGTACGTGCTTCGGTTGTCGCCGTCGGTCTGCCGCTGCTGCCACGATGATACTTACTGGCAATGGCAATGGCAATGGCAGCAGCAGCAGCTGGCACCACCACGACGGGCTATAGGCTATAGCTACTCGGGTCTCTCCCTGCTCCTACTCAGCCAGTACTGTACCACTCCTTGCTGCAATTTCGGCAAATCCTGTTGTGCACGAATCGTGCATGAAAGATCGCGTGCACAGCAATTTCGTCTCACTTGTGACAAGACCGAGTTCAGTCAATAGCATTCAAATCTATGTGACGATGATAAGTTGATGAACCGATCAGGTTTGCCCATGATGAGCTGCAGCTTTCATAGTAAATGTTTTATCTGTACTTCAAAGACCGGGAATGATGCCTCTCACGTGCACGTGTGTTGCTTTTGTTCTCCGGTGAGAATAAAAATCTTGTGTTTGGAGTTGAGGCATGTGGCGCCTCTTTTTGTTTTAGTTTGTCTCCACTCTGTTCCCATGTGATTGCAGGCTTAAACTAATGGTACAGGGAATTTTTGCTTATGGTCTTTAGTTTGAACATGCAAGTCTTGTTTTTTTTTTCTTTTTCTGTTAACTGTCCATGATCTTCAGAGAAATGATATCCACTACTACTTGTCTGGTTAACTAGTTCTTGTCTACTGGCAGTGGTTACTGAATACTAATTCTAGAACAAAAAAAGTCATCTTGTGATCCTTGAGGTTCATCTTCTTCCGTGGTATGAACTCAGAACATGCAAGTTCTGTCGTGTCAAGTGTTAACTGTTGATGATGAACATGCAGAGTGGAAGCTGTCCAGCTGACTGGTCGCTGAACTCACGTCTTCTTGAGTCAGTGGTTACCACAAGTACTAGCTAATTCATGTCATCTGTTGAAGCAATCAGAACAAAGAAAAGTGGCATCTTTATGAGCCTGAAAATTCAGAATGTTGCAGCTCATGATCCACTGCGAAGTGGCACGCAGTCAGTCAGTTATGTGCGATGATTTTTGGTTGTGAGACAGACAACAAGGAGTCGATTTTCTTCTGCTTTAGATAGAGACATAATTTAAATTTGCAGTTGGAGCCGAGACAATCTGTTTTTTGTCATAGGGGAACACTTCCAAACCTCGCAATTCAGCAGATCTTGCAGGGGAGGGACTTCGATGAAACCCACCACCGCATGGGGTTGGCACTTGGCAGGCACCTTCGGTAATAAGTCCAACGCCGGCGTTGGGCCACGGCAGCTCACGCCGGTGGTGGTGGTGGAGAAAGGGCGAGGAGCTTGTGGTGGCGCCCTGGCGGTGAGGCGGCCGGTGAGGAGCCGCCGACATTGGCGGCCGATCGATCTTCTTTTTTTTGAGACAAGGATATCATTTGGGCTTACTGGACTTACTGGGCCGTGTGTCTTTAGCACGTCTTGCGGTTTGTATAGAGTTTTTTCTATGTGGGCGTGCCACGGGTTTCGGTTTTTTATTCATTTTTTTATTTTTCCTTTCTTTTGTTTTTAGTTTCTTTTTGTTTTTAATTTTATTTATTATTATCATTACTGATTGTTTTTACTTATTTATTTTGTCCTTTCCCCAAATTTATATTCTTGAATATCTTTTCGAATTTGGAATTCACAAACATGTTTTCAAATTTTAAATTCATGAACTTTTTGAAATTACTAATCAATTTTTTGGATTCACGAACATTTATTCAATATACACTATTTTTTCAAATTGAATCATGGATATTTTTACAAATTCATGAACCTTTTTTGAAACCTCGAACATGTTTTTTCAAATCCACGAACATTTTTTAAAATTCGTAAAGTTTTTTCCGAATCTCACGTGCATGTGTGTGTATTGATTATGTTCTCTGTCGAGAATAAAAATCTTGTCTCTGGAACTCAGGGGCATGTGGTGCCTCTTTTGTCTCAGTTTTTCTCCACTCTGATTGCAGGTGGATGGAATGATCCGCATAGAGAAAATCCATCTAATTGATCTATTACTGAATAACTAACTAATTCATGTCACAGAAATTCAGCATGTTGCACCATAGACACCATAGTATGGCCCTGGCTTTGCTCTGTACTACTATTCACTCTGTGCATTTTGAAACTGAATAAAAAAAACCAAACCGAGCAGATATTTTGGTTTATATGGTTTTTGGTTTCTGGTATGGTATAGGATTCAGAAACCATTTGGAGGTTGGTTTTTTCGGTATAAAACCGAAAATTTTCGGGTTTTACCGAATAAACCGAATATGTGGCCCATTAGCATTTCGGCCCAACGCGGCAACGCCACAGCCAGACGCACGGCCGCTTGCCCGCACGGTCGCACCCCTCGTCCCTCGACCTAACCTAGCCGCTAGCCAGAGCCAGAGCCAGGTGTGAGTGAGAGGCTGAGAGCGATTCCCTCCCAGAGTCCACGACCTAGAGTAGAGTGTGTGTGGCAGCGACGGCGACCGGCGATGGCTGCTGGCGCCAAACCATAGCGCTCGAGCGGCGGGCACCACAGACGGTGGCACGCTCGGCTCTGCTATGAGCTGTACCCCGATGGCACAAGTCGTTGGCACCCCCTTCCGAGTCTGTCGCTATCTAGTCGTCATGGATTATAACATGGGGGTGCCTCCTCATATATATAAGAGGTCAAGGGTATAACGTGTCCGACTCCGACACTACACGTATCCTACCCACACTACAACACCAAGTCCAACGTAACCCAACTCATACACAATACCCAACCAGACCGTGCTAAAGCATCAGTGAAATCAGCAATCTAGGTGAACCTAGAATCAAAGGTATGCATACTCATGTGATATTTCTGTAATTGTGCCTGATGGTCCACTAATAATTAAACTCACAGGCATCAGCAATTGAAGACATGGGGCGCCAAGTATTAGCATTTGTTGAAAGGTACAATATTTAAACATTTCGCTAAGCCTTAATATTTTTGCTGGTGCCTATATTCCCATCAAGGTCAAGAAAAATGTATGTTTATTCTTCGCTCTAGACATTGTATAATTTATAGGCTCAGGGATGGTGATGTCTACTTTGCAATTTTAGTTGGTTAGTAGAATAATTAGTAGCTTGAGGTTGACAACGACATGTCAATTTATTGCACATATTGTGATCATGTTAGATATTAGTACCAGGGAGCCCTCTTAACCATTCTTTATTATCCGGTACAAATTATATGATTATTAATGCAGACCCATGCTACTCCCTCCGTTTCCAAATACTTGTCTTTCTAGACATTTTAAATGACTACTACATACGGATGTATGTAGACATATTTTAGAGTGTAGATTCATTCATTTTGCTCCGTATGTAGTCACTTGTTAAAATGCCTAGAAAGACAAGTATTTAGGAACGGAGGGAGTACTTGTTTATTTTTTGAGTGATGGTTGCTTAACCAAAATGTCTCAGCTCTTGCGAACATGCTAACATGTTAAGTTTGAAAAGTTTCTTCCCCAGATGGCGCAAGTACAGAAAAAGGAGCAGCAGATTGTATGCATGAGTGATGCTTGCCTAACTTAACCTAATTTCATTTACTAAGATGGATTAAGCCTGGGTGGAGGTAGCAGTTGTGTGCAGGTTTGATATGTGCAAGCTAGAAGTTAATTTTGAATTGTGATATGTTATTAATCATGCCCGCAGTTTCTCAGATATTTCAGTTTATAGGAATATTAATAGCATAACCGTCTTTTGTTGCCACGGATTGAAGGAACCAACCAGGGAGTGTGCAGTCTCGGCGGCGTGAGGAAGCAGGAATGGTGACCTGATGAGGAGAGGAGGAGGTTAATGGGAAGCATGTAGCAACCTAGAATCTCTTCCTATTTTTTATCATCTTTTTGTTTAGTACCACAACAGATAAGCATCTCTTGACACTTCTCTAAATAGGTAAGCATCATGGGCAGTGGGTATGAGGAGGACGTTGAAAAATGTTTTTTGGGGTGGTGCTTTCCCCACTGCTGCTTGGTTAGATAATATATCTCTTGGGGTTAGGATCCTCTGCAGTACTGTACGGTGCTGTACAGTCACTGCCATGTGGGACCTGGCCCCACATGTCATTCACACTACAGCACCATACGGTACTGCAGAGGATCTCAACCCTATCTCCTGATAATGCAGTGTGTTTTCAATTTCTTGAGTTTGACCTCTTTCAAAAAGCTTTTCAATTACAGATCTGTCTCTCATGGATGGATGGTCACATGGGAGTAATCAATTGACCAGCTATGAAGATTGCTGTGATTGACAAAAACACAAAAATGATCCAGTTGGTGGAACTATTGTAAAACTACTGAAGGAGGTAACCCTTTACAAGAGGATTATTTGACAGGAAAAAACAAGTCTACGGGTAGCCAAGTATTCTTGATTGAAAGGCTGCAAGTAGTCAAGTAGTCTTATGAAAGGCCATTCTAGAGGATCTTTGCTTGTTGTAGCTATTACCAGTTTACCTTTATTTTTTGCTAGTAGCTAGCACTGTATTTTAATTCTCTTTGTGGCTTTGGCGAGGATTTTTCTGCCGTCTATTTTTCTTGTACCAAAAATTAACTCCTTTGACTCTGATGCTATTAAGCTTGTTATAATAAATGTTGAGATGATATTTAAAAAAAATGTTGAAAGCAGGCTAGCATTGCTTTTGCAAACAACAACGAGAAAGGGGCGCCTCTCACCTGGCACCGCCCCAACTTCCACTCAGGCGGCGCCCCAACCACTAGTGATCATACAAGTAGTCATCATCTCCCATAGTTTCTGCGTGCTCCAAGTATTAGCAGGATACCGAACGATGCCCCATCGAGATTGCAGAACACCAAAGGCACGCTCGACATCCTTTCTAACACTCTCTTGCTCTTGGGAAAATCTTTTCCTTTTCTCTCCAACAGGTTTGGGTATTGTCTTTACAATAGTGGTCCACTGAGGATAGATACCGTCACACAAATAGTACCCTTTGTTGTAGTTGTGGCTGTTGACAGTAAAGTTCACCGGTGGGCTGTTGCCTTCGGCAAGCCTAGCAAACACCGGCGAGCGCTGAAGCACGTTGATATCATTGTGTGATCCAGCCATGCCAAAGAAAGAGTGTCAGATCCAGAGATCTTGGAACGCCACTGCCTCTAGTATGACAGTGCAAGCCCTGACATGTTCCTTATACTGCCCTTCTGCCTTGCCAAGCAGAAGGGCAGTTCACTCCCAGTGCATGCAGTCTATGCTGCCAAGCATCCCCGGAAAGCCCCTGCTAGCATTCATCGCCAGCAAACGGACTGTATCTGCAGCTGTCGGCTCTCTCAAGTACTCAGGGCCAAACTCAGCAACCATAGCCTTGTAGAACTTATATAGGGACTCTAGGCATGTAGACTCGCTCATACGGACGTACTCGTCAATGAGATCACCGGGCACTCCGTATGCAAGCATTCGGATGGCGGCAGTGCATTTCTGATAAGAGGAGAAACCAATCTTGCCGACGGCATCCTCTTTGCACTCGAAGTAGTCATCATAGCCAACCACTCCCTCTCTAATACGGTTGAAAACATGCCTACTCATATGGAACCGGCGGCGGAATTTGTGATGTTTGAACAACGGGTTTGTTGTATCAAAGAAGTCCTTCTAGAGAAGGAAATGCCCGCTCTCTCGGTTACGATTCAACGCCGGAAGGTGGCCCGGAATGGAGCCACGGAACAACGGCCGCTGGTTGTTGAGGTGGTGATGGACCAACACGGCAGCCAATATCTCCTCCTCGTCGTCGGACGACGAATCGTCGGAGTCGCAAAGGAAATTGTGGAAAAAGAACTCGTCGGCGGAGTCCATTTTCGTACCTTGGCAAACTATCGAACAACTTGCGGGCGTCGAAGGAGACGGCCGGCGAGGGGAGACGCGGTGCCCACAGACCAGCTAGCTGCCCGGGCGGCGTCCGACGAGCGTGACAGTGTCCGACGAGCGTGTCGGTCGTATGTGGCGGGGGCGGCGAGGCGTCTTCTTGGTTGCGGGCGGCTGTGCGGTGGGGGTAGCGGCAGCGGGAACTAGTTTGCTCCCCGGCGGCGGCGGGCGATTCGGGACAGGGGCGGCGTTGCTGGGTGGATGTGGAGGCGGCGGCGGCAGCTGAAAGAGTCGCCGCAAAAATGGGCGGCGGCGTCGGTGACGGAGGAGGCGGGGGGCAAGAGTTGCTTGTTGGCCAGGGGGAGGGAGGCCAATGTGCCACAGACCAACGGGCCCGGGGACAGGAAGAGGGCGAGCGCGCACGCTCGTCTTGTGTCCGCGCCGACGCAAATCAGGCTAAAAAATGGGCCGGGAATAAGTCGCCCGCGGACGAAAAACGAACGCGCGTCCGTTTGGGTCGACGCGTTGGGCCGCCTTTTCTGTCCACGCCGACCCAAACGGACGGCCGCGGACGAAATAGGTCGCCCCATTGGAGTTGCTCTAACCGAGCATAGTACCGAACAATTCAGTTTCGGTCACTTCGGCTTCGGTTCAGGTTAAATCGGTTCGGTCGTTCGGTTTTCGGTTTATATGCCCACCCCTCGATGCCCCTTTGATCGATGTTTGACCTGAACTGAAGCGACGTCACACACCAGCTAGATATTTTTCCCTGGGTTGTTCTTTCCCCAACCGCTAGGTGGGCTGCCTGGCCCAATCAACCAGAAGCCACCGATTTTTCCACCGGAATAGCCTCCCTACGACATCCAGCGACGAGATTAGATAGTCACGCGACGGCCAGCAACGACCTGGAACAGACATCTGACGGCCAGAAACCTTGATGGCCTGGGAGGGCAGGGAAGATGACCAGTTTTAATGTATCTAAACAATATATGTAATAACCCTTCCAATCTAATGAATAAGTCACACACGTAATCTGAAATCTAACTTTGATCATAAATTATATCAACAATATATATATTTCTGACATAAAAATTGTAACTAAACTTCTTCAAAATACAAATTCGATGCTATTTTTTTTTACATATAACCCATATTTGGTTAGTCTAAACTATGGCCAAAGTTCAATTTTAGCATTTGTGTGCGACTTATACATTGAAATGGAGGAAGTAACTATTTTTTAACACATGATTATTTTAATATAGGTAAATCCAATATTTAGAAAATAAATATTTGTAATGCACACATGAGATAAGCCTGGTCAAGTTCCGTGCTTTCCTTGCTTTTCAATAACCTTGAAGTCCTGCGGGCCGTCGATGAAGTTCTACGATTACTTTATTCTAATCACCACATGCCAGGTCTTCAAGGTCAACCAATTTCCAGGTCGGGGTTTCTTGGAACTACTTCTAGGCTTGATCTCAGTAGTGTGTTGGTAGTTTGGATATAAAAATATCCCGTTGACTACTATAGGAATAGGCTGCAGCTGAACTGATAAGCAAAAAAAAAAAGCTTAAGCAAAACTAAAGTCCATTAGGTTTGTCCATAGTTAAGACTTGAAAATATGAGTTTGTTCACTCGAAGAGAACATTGAATAGGTTTCTGTTTTGAATTTTAACTATGTGTCATGTTTCTTGTGGCATTGAAATAGATACTACAGTAGCACACGATTTTTTCGATAAAGTTCTAATCATACTTATCATGATAAAAATATCCGAAATCAAGTGTGGTACTTAGATGTGGCTTCTCTCTTCTCCTAACATTCACAATGAATGAATTTTCTCTATCTTACATCAGTCAGTAACATTAAAACTCTATGAGTACTTGAAATCATAAACATATTCTCCTTACAAAAATAATCGTTGAGTTAGCAATGTCATGAAAATGTAAGAAGAGGTCATAGAACAAAAGAGGAAGTGGAGGAGAAGGGAGAACTTGGCAGGCACAAATGTACAGGTTATTGGTGAATTTCTTAGAGGCGAGGAAATATTTCGCATATGAGATATGTATTTTATCAATTAGGTGAGACGGTGCTGCAGAGTGCTGTGGTTCGGCAAAACAAGAGGCAGCGAAGAATAAAATGCAGAGATTCAAGATAAATATGATATAAGGAAAAATCTAGAGAGGGCAAGCACTACCCTGCCATGCCGTTTGCTCTGGTTATACAAGACCCTGGATTGGCCATCCTCTGCCAATTGATGCTTCTGTCAAAGCACTTTCTACTACCTCATTTTAGTTCCATATTGGTGATGGGGCAACCACGAAGTTCTGGACGCACCCATGGCTACTCGATTATTGCTTCAGTCACAAACGCCCTGACTTTTTTGCTCAATGCACTGTGCGCAAAATCATAATGCAAGAGGCCATGAACCATGACATCTAGTGTGCATCCTCTGCTTTTGCTTTAAAATTGGCAGCCTGCACCACTGCAGCCTATGCTAAGCTTGCCTGAGAGTGGGACTCTGATGCGCCTCCTAAGTGCCAGCTCTTTGTCAGGATTGTTGGTGCTGCCTAGGGCCGTTGCCTCACGGACCAAAAACTGCTGGTTCACTGTTGGGACGGGAACCATGAGCCCCGACGCTCGCTCTCTCAGCGCTCTGCTGAAACCTGTCCACACATGCTTGGGCGATGCCCTTTCTTGGTTGAGCTCTGGAATGAAAACTTTAGGTTTAATCTGCGTTGGCTTTACCTGGCAATGATGATGTTCCACATCATTCCCTTGTTGAAGGCCGAAATCCTGCTCTGATCCAACTGGGTGCTAGCAATCTCTGCAGCTGCAGCGAGTCAGGCATGTGGTGTCTCTTTGTGTGTTGCTTTGGTTCTCTGCTGAGAATACAAATCTTGGTGTTTGGAGTTCAGGCATGTGGTGTCTCTTTTGTTTCAGTTTGTCTCCACTCTGTTCTCATGTGGCTGTGCTTGAACTAATGCCACAGGAAATTTGTTGCTGGTATGAACTCTTAACATGCAAGTGTTGTGTTCTGTAAAGTGTAAAATGTCCATGATCTGCAGAGAGAAAAGTTGTCCAATTACTGAATACTAGTACTAACTAATTCATGTCATCTGTTGAAGCGATTGGAGCAAAGAAATTCAGCATGTTATTGGCTGTGAAACAGCAAGGGCTCGATTAGTTTTTTCTTTAGGTAACACTCACTCAATTTCGCAGCTGCAGCGAGTCGATGAACGAAAAACCCTTCCAAACCTCGTGATGCAGGGGACTCCGATGAGAACCAGATCCAACGCCACCACTTCAGGTTGGCCCTCATCATTTTTTTCTGGAGCAACAGGTTGGCCTCATGTACTCTGCGAGCCATCTCCCTAGCCCGTCCTATGGTGGCGGCAGGCCTACGGCCAACGGCCGTCACGCAGGTGGTCGCGGGGAAGAAAAGGCAAGGAGCTGGTGGTGGCCCCATGGCCGCGCAGTGGTTGGTGACGCGCCGCGGCTAGAATGTGGATTAACGGTTTTTTTGAACACAATACAAACGCAAATGCTTATATTTACGCGCATATATTCACCTCTATGAATGTACACACACACACCCCTATCCCTATGAACATCTTCGAGAGACTGAGCCAGCATATCATTTTGAGATTTGTCTAACGGCTTTATATATGGTCTATTTTTTTAGATTTCTTTAAATGATATTGAGATAATACGGCATTTCTTATTTGACGCTTCAGGCGTCTGTTATAGTATATTTAGCAAACGGGTGCACACCCCCTCCTACGAGCTGGACCGACCCATGTATGATTTTTTCTGTATTTGAAAACTCAAAAGTCTCCCCGCAAAGAAAAAGAAAACTCAAAATTGTACGCATGGGTGAGATTACCAACCGCCACCATCATCTGATGTCTTTATTTACATACATCTTCTTCGTTCTTTTCTTCTTTCTTCCCTCTTCTCTTTTTTTTCTTTTTCTTTTTTTGTTTATGTTTTTCATGTTCCCTTTTTCTCTCTTTTCGAACGGTATTGTTTGGTTTTTATCTTCTTTCTCATTTTTCTCTTTTGCTAAATGTGCAAACTTTTATCAAAATTGATGATTGTTTTCAGAATGGATGAACATTTTTTAAACTCATGGTCTTTCTTTCAAAATAGATGAACTTTTTTTCAAAGTTGATCAGCTCCTTTTAAAAGATGATGATTCTTTTTTCAAAGTAGATGAACTTTTTTTAAAAATCGGTGAACTTTTTCTAGATTCGATGAAATTTTTCAAATTCGATGATTCGTTTCAAAATTGATGATTTTTTAAAAAAGTTGTGAATGTTTTCTCATATTTGATGAACTTTTTTTCAAATTCGTTAACTTTTTTAAGTTTGTGAACTTTTTATAATTTGTACTCTCTTTTTCTTGAATAGGCCAACTTTCAAATTTTGTTCACATTTGTTAAGAAAATCAAGTTTTGCAAATATTTTCAACTAATTAAAAACTCTAAGCGATACAGTGACAATATTGTGTTTAATAACGGTGCTACAATTGTTCTTATACTTTTCGCGCTGCTATAAGTCACTTGAACCCACTGGCTCAAGTGGTTAACCAAAGATGGTGAGGTTTTATACGACTCAAGTACGATTCCTCGGTAGAGCCTTATTTTGGTGGTTTTTTCGTGTTGTAATACAATTTGTTGTGCTTCTCGTTCGTGGGCCGGCCCACCAGGTGATGTAGTGAGCGCCACCAGTAGCCTTTCGCGGCGCTAAATGCATGGAATAGGTGCTCCCAGATAATACAATACATACGGCCTATCGATTTGAAGGTTGCACTTGGGTTATTGGGCCGTGATATAGGCAAGTATATGGTTTCTATATACCGTATTGTTTATGAACTCTACAAACACGCAAGGTGACTCTAACTGACAGAGAGGCTTGGTAACTAATAAGCCTAAAAAAAAAACTAGGCTTGGTATAGTCTAGGCCAGCTTCTGGATGCATCAAAATAAATGTGGACTCCCTCTTCCATAAAGATTCAGGAGCGGGAGCAGATGGGGCCATCTTAGGCGTCCTTTAGTTTATAGGATAATAATCTTTTCTTTTTTGAGCAACAGGTCGGCCTCATGTACTCTACGAGTCATCTCCCAAGTCCATCCTATGGTGGCGGCAGGCCTACGGCCGTCACACAGGTGGTCGCGGGAAAGAAAGGGCAAGGAGCTGGTGGTGGCCTCGTGGCCACCCGGCGGTTGGCGACACGCCGCGACCAGAATGTCGATTAGCATTTTTTTGGAACACAACACAGATGCAAGCGTTCATATTTACACGCATATATTCACGTCAGTGAATGTACACAAGCACACCCTATCCCTATAAGCATCTTCAAGACACTGAACCGGTATGTCATTTTGAGATTTGCATGGCGGCTTTATATACAACCTATTTTTGCTGAGATACTTTTTAGATGATGTTGAGATAATATGGCATTTCTTATTTGATGCTTCAGGCGTCCGCTATAGTACATTTTGCAAACAAGCGTACACTCCCTCCTACAAGCTGGACCGACCCATGTATCTTTTTTTCTGTATTTTAAAACTCAAAAAACTGCACGCGTGGGTGCGATTCCCAACCGGCCAAAATCATTTAGGGCCAGTTCTTTTGGCAGTTTAAAAAATAAGCCACCTTTTCCCCAGCTTTTCTCATAAGCCACCTCTCTTATTCATTGGAGCTTCTAAACTAGTTATGGAATAAATAATTTAGAAGTCTCAACAAATTTTAAGGGCAACTTATTTTTTAAGCTAGGAAGAGGCGGCTTGTTTCTTAAGCTGTCCAAAAAAACTGGCCCCTAATGTGTTTATTTACGTACATCTTCGTTCTTTTCTTTTTTCTTCCCTCTTCCCTCTTTTTTCTTTTTTTCTTTTTCCTTTTATGTTTTTGTTCCCCTTTTCTATTTTTTGGAATGGTTTTGTTCGGTTTTTATTTTCTTCCCCATTTTATACTTTTTAATTTACTTTGCTAAATGTGCGCACTTTTTTAAAATTTATGATTGTTGTCAAAATGGATGAACATTTTTGAAATTATGATTTTTTTCAAAATCGATGACTTTTTCCCAAAAATTATAAACTCCTTTCAAAAGATGATGATTCTTTTTTTCAAAGTGCTGAACTTTTTTTTTGAAATCGATGATCTTTCTTAAAATTTGGCTAACTTTTTCTAGATTCGATGATTTTTTTTCAAATTTGCTGAATTGTTTTCGAAATCAATGATTTTTTAAAAAGTTGTGAATCTTTTTTATATTCGATGACCTTTTTCAAAATCAAAAAACTTTTTTTCAGATTTGTTATCTTTTTTTTGAACTTTTTAGAATTCGTGAACTTCTTTTTGAATAGGCCAACTTTTCTTTCATGTTCATGATTTTTTTTTAAATCGGTGAACTTCCAAATTTTGTTCACATTTTTTAAGAAAAAAAAGTTTTCCGAAATATTTTTAATTAATTCAAAAATCTAAGCGATGCAGTGACAATATTGTGCAATTTTGCGTTTAAAACACAACTACAGTTGTTCTTAAACTTTTCGCGGTGCTATAAATCACCAGAACCCACTAGCTCATGTGGTTAACCAAAGACGGTGAGGATTCTTGCGGCTCGAGTTCGATTCCTCGTTAAAGCCTTATTTTGGTGGGTTTTCCATGTTGTAATACGATTTGCTACATTGCTCGTTCGTGGGCTAGCCCACTAGGTGATGTAGTGAGCGCCAGTAGCCTGTCGTGGCGCTAAAAGCGTGGATAGGTGCTCTCAGATAATACAGTACATACGACCTATTGATCTGAAGGTTGCACTTGGGTTATTGGGCCATGATATAGGCAAGTATTTGGTTTCTATATTTCGTATTGTTTATGAACTCTACCAACACGAAAGGTGATTGTAACTGACAGAGAGGCTTGGTAACTAGTAAGCCTAAAAAAAGATAGAGACTTGGTATAGTTTAGGCCAGCTTCTAGATGCATCGAAATAAATGTGGGCTCCCCCTTCCACAAAGATTCAAGAGTGGGAGTAGATGGGGCCATCTTAGGCATCCTTTGGTTCGTAGGATAGGAGTATTTTAGGAATAGAAGAATCATAGAAAAGTGCGATGACATGTATATCAATTCCTCTAGGGAATAGATGTCATTTGATGCATAGGATATAAATTTTTCATTGAGTGTAAGCTAATGTTCTCTGTGACAAGAGAGTGCCACAAAAGCTAAATGCATGTTCTATAGGACGGCGATTCGACCTACAATATTGTATGGCGCTGAGTGTTGCCGACTAATAGGCGACATATTCAGCAGTTAGGTGTGGCAGAGATGTGCATATTGAGATGGATGTGGGGCCACACAAGAAAGAAACGGGTCCAAAATGATGATGTATGAGATAGAGTTGAGGTAGCACCGATTGAAGAGAAGATTGTCCAACATCGTCTGAGATGGTTTGGACATATTCAGCGCAGGCCTCCAGAAGTTCCAGAGCATAGCGAACGACTCAAGCATACTGATAATGTCAAGAGGGGTCACGGTAGACCAAACTTGACATGGGAGGAGTCCGTAAAAAGAGATATGAAGAACTAGAGTATCACCAAAAAACTAGCCATGGATAATAGTGCATGGAGGTTGCTATCCATGTGCCAGAATCATAAGTTGGTTGCGAGTTCTAATCAGTTTCAGCTCTACCCACCCCAACTTGTTTGGGACTAAAGGCTTTGTTGTCCTTCTTCTTCTTCTTCTTTGTAAAATGTGAAGGATTGGTACCTATCCTACATAGGAATAGGAATTCATTCCTACGAACCAAAAGGCTTGAAAGGAATTTTTTATGCTAAATTCCTATCCTTTAGAATTCCTATAAAATTCTTGCAAACCAAACGAGACCTTAAGACACCAAACTGGTGTCTTTTAGGGACAGGCCGCTCGCTAGAACAATTCAAGCTTGACATGCTATTAATGGAAGCGTTGACGCTAATATTGGGGTTGCAGATTGCCAAAGAAGTGAGAATGCACTCCATTACCATTGAGGGTGATTTTCTGGGAATACTTCAACCCATCTTGCATCCATATGAATATCAGGCCATGGGATCAGTTGTTACTTATGATTTCCGGAGGATGATGATTTCCTTCGGCATGCTAATGATTAATCACTTTACGCGAAGCTATTGTAGCCGCCCATGAGCTTGCACACTTTGTTTTTGTTGATAAAGATGAGAAGTGTGGCTTGATCATCCTCCTAGTTTCTTTACCCTCTCTCCTGTAGCACACATGACTATCATTTAGTAAATTTGTCAAAGTAAAAAAAAACATCTTTGTTCTACACATGGCCTCAAAAGGGCATTGTTTCTTTCTTCTCATGAACATAATTACCACACAAAAAAATAAGATGCAAACATATGTACCCATGTTATTTAAGAATCAAGTAAAGCCATAGCCTTTAAAACACTTCAAACTAAGTAAGTTGCAACTCATGCATGCATGGCTCTATCAAGATTGTCATCGAACTGAACCAACTAGTCTTGATTTACAAACTACATCAAGGGCTTTTGCAACAACTTCATTATCGTGTCCCAGTCCACATCTATTTGGTGCATGTTGTCCAAGTAGAAACATATCTAGCTTCATCAGGGGACGCCTCTAGTGATAGCGATGCGATGAGGAGTGGGGACCCTAGCTTCAGCGACTAGGGATCCCGTGAGTCTTAAGAGGAGAGTGATGATGACCCACAAGTATAGGGGATCTATCGTAGTCCTTTCGATAAGTAAGAGTATCGAACCCAACAAGGAGCAGAAGGAAATGATAAGCAGTTTTCAGCAAGGTATTCTCTGCAAGTACTGAAATAAGTGGTAACAGATAGTTTTGTGATAAGATAATTTGTAACGAGCAACAAGTAATAAAAGTAAATAAAGTGCAGCAAGGTGGCCCAATCCTTTTGTAGCAAAGTACAAGCCTGGACAAACTCTTATATAAGGAAAAGCGCTGCCGAGGACACATGGGAATATCGTCAAGCTAGTTTTCATCACGTTCATATGATTCGCTTTCGGTACTTTGATAATTTGACATGTGGGTGGACCGGTGCTTGGGTGCTGTTCTTACTTGAACAAGCATCCCACTTATGATTAACCTCTATTGCAAGCATCGGCAAGTACAACAAAAGTATTAAGGTAACCTAACCATAGCATGAAACATATGGATCCAAATCAGCCCCTTACGAAGCAACGCATAAACTAGGGTTTAAGCTTCTGTCACTCTAGCAACCCATCATCTACTTATTACTTCCCAATGCCTTCCTCTAGACCCAAATAATGGTGAAGTGTTATGTAGTCGACATTCACATAACACCACTAGAGGCTAGACAACATACATCTCATCAAAATATCGAACGAATACCAAATTCACATGACTACTAATAGCAAGACTTCTCCCTTGTCCTCAGGAACAAACGTAACTACTCACAAAGCATATTCATGTTCATAATCAGAGGGGTAATAATATGCATAAAGGATCTAAACATATGATCTTCCACCAAATAAACCAACTAGCATCAACTACAAGGAGTAATCAACACTACTAGCAACCTACTAGCACCAATCCCGGACTTTGAGACAAGAATTGGATACAAGAGAGGGTTTGGAGATGAGATGGTGCTGGTGAAGATGTTGATGGAGATTGCCCTCTCTCGATGAGAGGAGCGTTGGTGATGACGATGGTGATGATTTCCCCCTCCCGGAGGGAAGTATCCCCGGTAGAACAGCTCTGCCGGAGCCCTAGATTGGTTCCGCCAAGGTTCCGCCTCGTGGCGGCGGAGTTTCATCCCGAAAGGTTGCTTCCTATTTTTTTCTTGACGAAAGACTTCATATAGTAGAAGATGGGCATCGAAGAGTCACCAGGGGGCCCACGAGGTAGGGGGCGCGCCCTAGGGGGGGGGGGCGTCCCCCACCCTCGTGGACAGGGTGTGGACCCCCTGGCCTTCATCTTTGGCAGGTATTTTTCATTATTTATTATAAGATATTCCGTGGAGTTTCAGGACTTTTGGAGTTGCGCAGAATAGGTCTCTAATATTTGCTCCTTTTCCAGCCCAGAATTCTAGCTGCCGGCATTCTCCCTCCTTATGTAAACCTTGTAAAATAAGAGAGAATAGCCATAAGTATTGTGACATAATGTGAAATAACAGCCCATAATGCAATAAATATCGATATAAAAGCATGATGCAAAATGGACGTATCAACTCCCCCAAGCTTAGACCTCGCTTGTCCTCAAGCGAAAGCCGATAACGATAAATATGTCCCCATGTTTAGAGGTAGAGGTGTCGATAAAAATAAAATACGGATATGAGGGCATCATGATTATTCTCATAACAGCAACATATATAGATTTTGTCATATGATTACTTATGTTCAAGTGATGATCTATTCACAATGCAAAAGTATGAATCAGAAACCTCATTGAGAACCAACAAACCATAATCTTAGTCATTGAAGCAATTGCAATTTATCATAACATCGGAAAGAGTCTATGTCAGAGCTAAAAAGCAAGTCCACATACTCAACTATCATCTAGTCCTTCATAATTGCTAACACTCACACAATACTTGTGGTTACAAAGTTTTAATCGGACACATAGGAAGATAGGGGCTTATAGTTTTACCCCACAACCTTTTACCTCAAGGGTAATGTCAACAATAATAACTCATGCTCCCCTACATCCGATTATATATATATATATATCATGTTCTTTCCAACATGTTGGGCTTGCCAAAGGATAAAATGAAAAAGGAAAGGTGAAGATCACCATGACTCTTGCATAAGGTAGAAGATAATAAAAGATAGGCCCTTCGCAGAGGGAAGCAGAGGTTGCCATGCGCTTTGATGGTTGGATGCACAAAATCTCAATGCGAAAGAACGTCACTTTATATTGCCCCTTGTGATATGAACCTTTATTATGCAGTCCGTCGCTTTTATTACTTCCACATCACAAGATCGTATAAAGCTTATTTCTCCCACACCAATCAATCATACATATTTAGAGAAATTTTTATTGCTTTGCATCGATGACAACTTACTTGAAGGATCTTACTCAATCCATAGGTAGATATGGTGGACTCTCATGGCAAAACTGGTTTAAGGGTTTTTGGAAGCACAAGTAGTATCTCTACTTGGTGCTGAGAATTTGGCTAGCATGAGGGGGAAAGGCAAGCTCAACATGTTAGAGGATCCATGACAACATACTTTATCTCAGATATAAGAAAACATAATTCATTACGTTGTCTTCCTTGTCCAACATCAACTCTTTAGCATTTCATATTTTAATGAGTGCTCCCAATCATAAAAGATGTCAATGATAATATATCTATAAGTGAAACCTCTCTTTCCTTATTACTTCCTATTAATTGCAATGATGACCAAAGCTATGTCTGCCAACTCCCAACAACTTTTAATCATCATACTCTTTCTATGTGAAGTCATTACTCTCAATAAGATCAATATGAACTTTTGTTTCTTTTTATTATTTTGCTCTTTTTTCTTTTATTCACCCAAGATCATGGCAAAATAATCAAGCCCTTGAGTCAACACTAATATTTATTATATAGCTCACGGACTCGATTACATAGGGAGATCATAAGGCAAAACTCAAAACTAGATCATGCCATAAACTTTATTCTACTAGATCAATATACTACTAATAGGATCGAACTCAGAAAAACGGTAAAGATAGGAGTGTGATGGTGATACGATACCGGGGCACCTCCCCCAAGCTTGGCAGTTGCCAAGGGGAGTGCCCATACCCATGTGATTATATCTCCTTTGTTGGTGAAGAAGGTGAAGGTGTTGATGGATAGTCGCACATAGAGCGTAAGAGGTCCTCCAGCTTGCGGATAATGCCCTTGAGACGAGCCTGCGAATCTTTGCTCCGTGTAGCAGTAGTTTTTATCCTACGTTTTCACTTCCGCATATTAAGACCATAGATCTCATCCGTACCTTCGCTCATTGATTCGGCACTGCTCCTCTTGGGCCTTGAATATTTATCTCCTTTATGAACATGTTCCAGATCCAAAGCTATAGTATAATCTTGTGAAATCTGTTTTTGTGTACTTACTCATCTGCAGTCTTGATTGTCCAATGTTTAGACCAGGCGGTTTAACTTTGTAGAAAAATTGTCAACCCGGTATATACCATTAGTCCCCTTGTTGAACCGCAAGAAACCCTTAGGTAGATACTGCCGCTTTGTAGAACTCTGGTTTATAAATAACTGCCTCTGGTTTAACAAATGTATACATCAGCATATGCCTTCCCAACATATTCTTGAACCGGTAATTACTACCTTGCAGACTGTGCTATGGCCAAACAAGTGTAGGAGTGCAACTGGGTCCCTTATCGCGTGACCGAGACTCAACTGAACAATTTAGTCAAAACTATCGCTTTAAGCAGACAAGATGTCATTCACTGGAGGGTCCCTGGCCCAGAATGTCCTCCCACTCCTCAAGAGGGAGAAGTTGTTGTTTTTGCTGATCATCTGGCCCGGGGCTTCAATCCTCCCGGTTAAATTTTTTACCGGGATGTTCTAGCAAATTTCCAACTCCGTCCACAGGATACTGGCCCCAACTCCATGACCAACATCTGTCACTTTCAAGTACTCTGTGAGGTGTTCTTTCAAGAGGAGCCCACAGTCGAATTATTCAGAGATTGCTTCCATATAAACCGCCGCACTGAATTTACTGACGGTTCCAATACAGAGTTAGGTGGTGTGGCGATTCAAAAAAGGAAAGAGGTCACTTACCCTCACGCCAAACTGCATAGCCATCCCAAAGAATGGAATCAAACATGGTTTTACTGCAAAGATACCTCTCCTTCTGAAGAAAATCCTTTGCCGGGTTATCGTCCGGAGCGGCTAAGCAACACGCATCCCTTCCCACAGAGGCTGACTGCTAAGGAGAGAAGCAAATATGCTCCTCAATTATCCAAGCTCAGGGCCTTCATGGCTAACGGGTTAACAGGGGTTGATCTTGCTCGCTGTTGGATATCTTGGAGCATATTGCCCTTAAGCCAGTGCTCCTGTTTGATGTGCGAGTACACCGGCAGTGTAAACGACCCGCTACGACACATTGACATCCAGCTCACAGACGACGAAGTTACAGAGGCTGTGAAAAAGATATTGAACAAACCGGAAGCTGTCTGTGCTCAAACAGGCCTGCTTCCCTTTTGTGCCATTAATAAACCGCTAGCTGTAAGATTCATACCTTATACTTTTTATTGAATCTGCCTTTGTTCAAATTATCAACTGTTTAACATCAACATCTTTCAAACAGGGCGATGATCCGTTTTGGAGCAAGAAACTTCCACAAGAGAAACCGGAGAAATCGGAGAGACCAACCCGGCCAAAGACTAGAGTTGTGAAGAGACCCGGTAACAGGAAGAAAACCATTGCATCCTCCGATCCACCAGCTGACGATGATGTGGGTAATCCGGACCTTGAGGTAGAGCTTGACTCACTTGGTTTATTTTTCACACGCCTTATCGATAATGGTCATTGTCAGGATGACGCCGAAGTCAGTCACGCTGATGCTGTAGAGGTAATCACTCTCTCTTCCGATTCAAACCCTTTGCCCTCACTAAAAATTCGTCGGGCAAACCGGAAAGTTAAATTTTCTCATCCTCTTGCTTATCTGGACCCAAACTTTCTTGTGAATACACAACAGCACGAGGCTCGCCGCACAACCCGGCACAACGGCCAGGTAGTTACCTCCGCCGATTTACCGAACAGTCCGGTTCGCAAACGCCGCTCAGAGGTCTCTAACTCTCTTGTTAATGCTTGTCCTAAAGCGGGTCATTTTCGTCAACCTATTAATCCATCTAACTCCGATTATCAGGGCACTTCTCATTCATCTTCCGGCGAGTCATCAGCCACCTAGCTTCCACCACTTAAAACGGTGCTTGGGTGAGCGACATTCCTTATGATATCATCGATGTACTATTTTTGACATACACTATGCTGATCCTTCTTACTCTTTTCAGGGCCAAGCCTAGGCCAAGTAAGAAAGCCCGTCTGGACAAAGCGGCCGAAGAAAACATTGCTCCTGAATCGGACAAAATACCAAATCCTGAAGAAGACGGATCAATTCGTCTGGAGTTCTCCTGCTGATAAAGCATTTGAGGATTTAAAGCGGCAGTTAGCCAATTCGCCTATTCTCGCTACTCCAATTGACAAGGAACCACTACTGCTGTATGTGGCAGCTAATGCTCGCGCAGTCAGCGTAGCCATCGTGGTAGAGCGCAAAGAGGCGGGGAAGGAATATCCGGTTCAGCGTCCGGTTTATTATATCAGCGAAGTGCTTATTGAGTCCAAACAAAGGTACCCGCATTGGCAGAAGCTGGTATATGGAGTTTTCATGGCAAGCCGGAAGCTTAAGCAATACTTCCAAGGCCATCCCATCACAGTGGTTAGTTATGCTCCTTTAGAAGATATAATCCAGAACAGGGAAGCAACTGGCCGGATTGCTAAGTGGGCTATAGAACTTGGACCTCACGGGTTGAAATATGTACCTCGGACGGCGGTCAAGTCTCAAGCACTTGTGAATTTCATCAATGATTGGACAGAACTGCAAGCACCTGAAGAGAAGTCGGATCACACCTATTGGACTATTCATTTTGATTGGTCCAGGCAATTGGAGGGCTCGGGGCTGGAGTCGTGTTAACTTCCCCACGAGGTGATAAGTTCTGTTACGTTCTCCGCTTAATGTTCCCTTGTATACTAACAATGCAGCTGAGTACGAAGCTTTACTCCATGGTCTCCGGATGGCTAAGGAGATGAATCTAAGCCGAGTTAAGTGCTTCGGTGACTCGAACCTGGTGGCTCAACAAGTATCTGGCACTTGGGATTCTAAGGACCCACTCATGGCAGCATATCGTCGTGAGGTGGATATTGTTGTAGGTCACTTCAAAGGTTATCAGGTGGATCACGTGGACCGACGGAAGAACGAAGCAGCGGACGCTTTAAGCCGGTTGGGCTCTCAACGTAAACCGGTCCTGCCTAATATCTTCTTGGATGTTCTGCATAATCCGTCTGTGAAGCTCCCTGGTGAAGCGGATTTGGCTATTCCTGATCCGGAGGCTTTGGACGGTTCCTTATCTTGCATACATGAACCGGGGCGAGTTACCAGAGGATGAGACTCTGGCCAGGCAGATAATCCGGCGATCCAAGTCCATGACTATTATCAATGGCGAGTTGCATCATTGCAGTGTGTCAGGGGTGTTTCAACGCTGTGTGTCTCCTAAGGAAGGCTGTGAAATCTTGCATGAGATCCACGAACGAGATTGTGGTCACCACGCCGGTTCAAAGTCTTTGGTGGCTAAGGCATTTCGCCATGGCTTTTATTGGCTGACTGCTCATGCTGATGCGGAAAATCTGGTCAGACGATGTGATGGCTGTTAGAAGTTTTCAAGACGCGCTCATGTGCCGGCTCAAGAATTGAGGATGATTCCAATTACTTGGCCATTCGCAACTTTGGGGATGGATATGGTTGGGCCTTTCAAAAGGTCCAAGGACAAGAAAACCCATCTCTTAGTGGCGGTTGACAAGTTCACAAAGTGGGTAGAGGCAGAGCCCGTTGGCAAGTGTGATGCAGCTACGGCGGTTCAATTCATCAAAAAGGTGATCTTCCGGTTTGGCTTTCCATACAGCATCATTACTGATAATGGTACCAACCTGTCCAAAGGCGCTATGAAGGAGTTCCGTCAACGTGAGCACATCCGGCTTGACGTCTCATCAATGGCTCACCCACAGTCCAATGGCCAGGCAGAGAGGGCTAATCAAGAGATCTTGCGAGGCATCAAGCCCCGGCTTATGGTTCCTTTGCAATGGACGCCGGGTTGTTGGGTGGAAGAGTTACCATCTGTATTATGGAGCATCAACACTACGTCCAACAGGTCGACATGATACACGCCCCCACCCTCGTGGACAGGGTGTGGCCCCCCTGGCCTTCATCTTTGGCAGGTATTTTTCATTATTTATTATAAGATATTCCGTGGAGTTTTAGGACTTTTGGAGTTGCGTAGAATATGTCTCTAATATTTGCTCCTTTTCCAGCCCAGAATTCCAGCTGCCGGCATTCTCCCTCCTTATGTAAACCTTGTAAAATAAGAGAGAATAGCCATAAGTATTGTGACATAATGTGAAATAACAGCCCATAATGCAATAAATATTGATATAAAAGCATGATGCAAAATGGACGTATCAAGTGACATGGTGGACATGGGGGAGGGGCTACGTTGGACTCTATCGCCAAGCCATCTAAAATCAAACTCACCTCCTTCCATTGGTTGCTCTTATTACCATACCAATGCAATTACTTGCAACTAATCAAATTTGGTGAGCATAAACTAAAACGGAAATATTAGAGGGAAGTATTATGCATGCCACAAACTCATAATTTGGCAAATTTGAATACCAAGCCTTTCTATATCAGACAAGAATTTGGGAGACCAACCTAAAAGTATGTTGAGAATGATGCAAGTAAGTTGTCTTGGATACTTACCAATAAACACAAATTTATGTCGAGTGCCCCAAAGTATACCGCATATATTGTAAATTGGTAAGAACAATGGATATCATGCTACGAGCATAACTATCAGACGAATATAATGTATAGTGCACCTACTTACCTTAAACTTTGGTCAAACAAATCAATTGCATTTCTAGGATGTACAACTTGCAGGTTGTACAAAAATCTATGTTAACTATATTTTTATGTTTAATTTGTGCACACATTTTTATTTCATAAAACTGTAGTAGCTCTTACCAAATAAACTAAAAATAAAAGAGTACATATGCAGAATTAGAATTGTCCACATTATTATGTTTGTCGATAATTACTATAAGAAATATCTATACCAAAAATAGAGGATCCACATGACATCAACTTTTCAGAACCGAACATGCACGACATATTTGTCAACCATTCAGCTTATATTACAGTAGTTTCTATAAATATGATTAAATAATAATGCACTATAAACTAGTACTAAGATACTATTTAGTTAGATTGTAGAGATATCTACCATGCTATTTAATAATATTGAAATATATGTGAATACACCAACATACACACAAGTATCATGTGTCTACATTATATAATTTATGCAATTGTTGAAATAATTTAAAAAGAGCTTTGCAACACTTTTTAATTCTCATAAGGAAATTTCAATGATATACATTACATGTTGGGGAACGTAGTAATTTCAAAAAAAAATCCTATGCACAAGCAAGATCATGGTGATGCATAACAACGAGAGGGGAGAGTGCTGTCCACGTACCCTCGTAGACCGAAAGCGGAAGCGTTAACACAACACGGTTGATGTAGTCGTACGTCTTCACGATCCGAACGATCAACTACCGAACGCACGACACCTCCGAGTTCAGCACACGTTCAGCCCGATGACGTCCCTCGAACTCCGATCCAGCCGAGTGTTGAGGGAGAGTTTCGTCAGCACGACGGCGTGGTGACGATGATGATGTTCTACCGACGCAGGGCTTCGCCTAAGCACTACTACAGTATTATCGAGGTGGACTATGGTGGAGGGGGGCACCACACACGGCTAAAAGATCAAATGATCAATTGTTCTATCTTTGGGGTGCCCCCTGCCCCCGTATATAAAGGAGCGAGGGGGGAGGTGAGGCCGGCCTAGAGGGGGCGCGCCATGAGGAGTGCTACTCCCACCGGGAGTAGGACTCCCTCCCTTTTCCTAGTTGGACTAGGAGTGGAGGGGGAAAGAGGTGGTGGAGAAGAAGGAAAGGGGGGGGGGGGGCGCCGCCCCCTCTCCTTATCCTATTCGGACTAGGGGGGGAGGGGCGCGCGGCCCTTGCCCTGGCCGCCTCTCCTCTCTTCCACTAAGGCCCACTATGGCCCATTAACCTCCCGGGGGGTTCCGATAACCTCCCGGGGGGTTCCGGTAACCTCCCGGTACTCCGGTAAAATCCCGATTTCACCCGGAACACTTCCGATATCCAAACATAGGCTTCCAATATATCAATCTTCATGTCTCTACCATTTCGAGACTCCTCGTCATGTCCGTGATCACATCCGGGACTCCGAACAACCTTCGGTACATCAAAACATATAAACTCATAATATAACTGCCATCGAAACGTTAAGCGCGCGGACCCTACGGGTTCGAGAACTATGTAGACATGACCGAGACACGTTTCCGGTCAATAACCAATAGCGGAACCTGGATGCTCATATTGGCTCCCACATATTCTACGAAGATCTTTATCGGTCAGACCGCATAACAACATACGTTGTTCCCTTTGTCATCAGTATGTTACTTGCCCGAGAATCGATCGTCGGTATCTCAATACCTAGTTCAATCTCGTTACCGACAAGTCTCTTTACTCGTTCCGTAATACATCATCCTGCAACTAACTCATTAGTTGTAATACTTGCAAGGCTTAAGTGATGTGCATTACCGAGAGGGCCCAGAGATACCTCTTCGACAATCGGAGTGACAAATCCTAATCTCGAAATACGCCAACCCAACAAGTACCTTCGGAGACACCTGTAGAGCACCTTTATAATCACCCAGTTACGTTGTGACATTTGGTAGCACACAAAGTGTTCCTCCAGTAAACGGGAGTTGCATAATCTCATAGTCATAGGAACATGTATAAGTCATGAAGAAAGCAATAGCAACATACTAAACGATCGAGTGCTAAGCTAACGGAATGGGTCAAGTCAATCACATCATTCTCCTAATGATGTGATCTCGTTAATCAAATGACAACCCATGTCAATGGCTAGGAAACTTAACCATCTTTGATCAACGAGCTAGTCAAGTAGAGGCATACTAGTGACACTCTGTTTGTCTATGTATTCACACATGTATTATGTTTCCGGTTAATACAATTCTAGCATGAATAATAAACATTTATCATGATATAAGGAAATAAATAATAACTTTATTATTGCCTCTAGGGCATATTTCCTTCAGTCTCCCACTTGCACTAGAGTCAATAATCTAGAT
Source organism: Triticum monococcum (assembly GCA_034509565.1). Lineage (NCBI taxonomy): Eukaryota > Viridiplantae > Streptophyta > Magnoliopsida > Poales > Poaceae > Triticum > Triticum monococcum. The sequence goes on from CM067846.1 coordinate 619,700,936, forward strand.
TACACAGTAATGATTCTAACACCCATGGAGCCTTGGTGCTGATCATGTTTTGCTCGTGGAAGAGGCTTAGTCAACGGGTCTGCAACATTCAAATTCATATGTATCTTGCAAATTTCTATGTCTCCCACCTGGACTAAATCCCAGATGGAATTGAAGCGTCTCTTGATGTTCTTGGTTCTCTTGTGAAATCTGGATTCCTTTGCCAAGGCCATTGCACCGGTATTGTCACAAAAGATTTTCATTGAACCCGTTGCACTAGGTATGACACCTAGATCGGATATGAACTCCTTCATCCAGACTCCTTCATTTGCTGCTTCCGAAGCAGCTATGTACTCTGCTTCACACGTAGATCCCGCCACAACGCTTTGTTTAGAACTGCACCAACTGATAGCTCCACCGTTCAATGTAAACATGTATCTGGTTTGCGATTTAGAACCGTCCGGATCAGTGTCAAATCTTGCATCAACGTAACCATTTACGATGAGCTCTTTTTCACATCCATAAATGAGAAACATATCCTTAGTCCTTTTCAGGTATTTCAGGATGTTCTTGACCGCTGTCCAGTGATCCTCTCCTAGATTACTTTGGTACCTCCCTGCTAGACTTATAGCAAGGCACACATCAGGTCTGGTACACATCATTGCATACATGATAGAGCCTATGGCTGAAGCATAGGGAACATCTTTCATTTTCTCTCTATCTTCTGCAGTGGTTGGGCATTGAGTCTTACTCAACTTCACACCTTGTAACACAGGCAAGAACCCTTTCTTTGCATGATCCATTTTGAAGTTCTTCAAAACTTTGTCAAGGTATGTGCTTTGTGAAAGTCCAATTAAGCATCTTGATCTATCTCTATAGATCTTGATGCCCAATATATAAGTAGCTTCATCGAGGTCTTTCATTGAAAAACTCTTATTCAAGTATCCCTTTATGCTATCCAGAAATTCTATATCATTTCCAATCAGTAATATGCCATCCACATATAATATCAGAAATGCTATAGAGCTCCCACTCACTTTCTTGTAAATACAGGCTTCTCCAAAAGTCTGTACAAAACCAAATGCTTTGATCACACTATCAAAGTGTTTATTCCAACTCCGAGAGGCTTGCACCAGTCCATAAATGGATCGCTGGAGTTTGCACACTTTGTTAGCTCCCTTTGGATCGACAAAACCTTCCGGTTGCATCATATACAACTCTTCTTCCAGAAATCCATTCAGGAATGCAGTTTTGACATCTATTTGCCAAATTTCATAATCATAAAATGCGGCAATTGCTAACATGATTTGGACAGACTTAAGAATCGCTACGGGTGAGAAGGTCTCATCGTAGTCAATCCCTTGAACTTGTCGAAAACCTTTCGCAACAAGTCGAGCTTTATAGACAGTAACATTATCATCAGCGTCAGTCTTCTTCTTGAAGATCCATTTATTCTCAATTGCTTGCCGATCATCGGGCAAGTCAACAAAAGTCCACACTTTTTTCTCATACATGGATCCCATCTCAGATTTCATGGCCTCAAGCCATTTCGCGGAATCTAGGCTCACCATCGCTTCTTCATAGTTCGTAGGTTCGTCATGGTCTAGTAACATAACTCCCAGAACAGGATTTCCGTACCACTCTGGTGCGGATCTTACTCTGGTTGTCCTACAAGGTTCAGTAACAACTTGATCTGAAGTTCCATGATCATCATCATTAACTTCCTCACTAATTGGTGTAGGTGTCGCAGAAACCGGTTTCTGTGATGAACTACTTTCCAATAAGCGAGCAGGTATAGTTACCTCATCAAGTTCTACTTTACTCCCACTCACTTCTTTCGAGAGAAACTCCTTCTCCAGAAAGATTCCTAATTTAGCAACAAAAGTCTTGCCTTCGGATCTGTGATAGAAGGTGTACCCAACAGTCTCCTTTGGGTATCCTATGAAGACACATTTCTCCGATTAGGGTTCGAGCTTATCAGGTTGAAGCTTTTTCACATAAGCATCTGATGACCCACAAGTATAGGGGATCTATCATAGTCCTTTCGATAAGTAAGAGTGTCGAACCCAACGAGGAGCAAAAGGAAATGATAAGCGGTTTTTAGCAAGGTATTCTCTGCAAGTACTGAAATAAGTGGTAATAGATAGTTTGGTGACAAGATAAATTGTAACGAGCAACATGTAACAAAAGTAAATAAAGTGCAGCAAGGTGGCCCAATACTTTTTGTAGCAAAGAACAAGCCGGAACAAACTCTTATAATAGGAAAAGCGCTCCCGAGGACACATGGGAATATCGTCAAGCTAGTTTTCACCACGTTCATATGATTCGCGTCAGTACTTTGATAATTTGATATGTGGGTGGACCGGTGCTTGGGTGTTGTTCTTACTTGAACAAGCATCCCACGTATGATTAACCTCTATTGCAAACATCCGCAACTACAACAAAAGTATTAAGGTAAACCTAACCATAGCATGAAACAAGTGGATCCAAATCAGCCCCTTACGAAGCAACGCATAAACTAGGGTTTAAGCTTCTGTCACTCTAGCAACCCATCATCTACTTATTACTTGCCAATGCCTTCCTCTAGGCCCAAATAATGGTGAAGTGTTATGTATTCGACGTTCACATAACACCACTAGAGGCTAGACAACATACATCTTATCAAAATATCGAACGAATACCAAATTCACATGACTACTAATAGCAAGACTTCTCCCTTGTCCTCAGGAACAAACGTAACTACTCACAAAGCATATTCATGTTCATAATCAAAGGGGTAATAATATGCATAAAGGATCTGAACATATGATCTTCCACCAAATAAACCAACTAGCATCAACTACAAGGAGTAATCAACACTACTAGCAACCTACTAACACCAATCCCGGACTTTGAGACAAGAATTCGATACAAGAGATGAACTAGGGTTTGGAGATTAGATGGTGCTGGTGAAGATGTTGATGGAGATTGCCCTCTCCCGATGAGAGGAGCGTTGGTGATGATGATCGCGATGATTTCCCCCTCCCGGAGGGAAGTATCCCCGGCAGAACAGCTCTGCCGGAGCCCTAGATTGGTTCTGCCAAGGTTCCGCCTCGTGGCGGCGGAGTTTCGTCCCGAAAGGTTGCTTCTTATTTTTTTCTCATCGAAAGACTTCATATAGGAGAAGATGGGCGTCGGAGAGCCACCAGGGGGCCCACGAGGTAGGGGGTGCGCCCAAGGGAGGGGGGCACGCCCCCCACCCTCGTGAGCAAGGTGTGGGCCCCCTGGCCTTCATCTTTGGCGAGGATTTTCTTTATTTATTTTTAGATGTTCCGTGGAGTTTCAGGACTTTTAGAGTTGCGCAGAATAGGTCTCTAATATTTTCTCCTTTTCCATCCCAGAATTCCAGCTGCCAGCATTCTCCCTCCTTATGTAAACCTTGTAAAATAAGAGAGAATAGCCATAAGTATTGTGACATAATGTGAAATAACAGTCCATAATGCAATAAATATCGATATAAAAGCATGATGCAAAATGGACATATCAACTCCCTCAAGCTTAGACCTCGCTTGTCCTCAAGCGAAAAGCCGATAACAATAAATATGTCCTCATGTTTAGAGGTAGAGGCGTCGATAAAAATAAAATACGGACATGAAGGCATCATGATTATTCTCATAACAGCAACATATATAGATTTTGTCATATGATTACTTATATTTAAGTGATGATCAATTCACAACGCAAAAGTATGAATCAGAAACCTTATTGAGCACCAACAAACTATAACCTCAGTCATTGAAGCAATTGCAATTTATCATAACATTGTTAAGAGTCTATGTCAGAGCTAAAAAGCAAGTCCACATACTCAACTATCATTTAGTCCTTCATAATTGCTAACACTCACGCAATACTTGTGGTTATGAAGTTTTAATCGGACACCGAGAAAGATAGGGGCTTATAGTTTTGCCCCACAACCTTTTACCTCAAGGGTAATGTCAACAATAATAATTCATGCTCCCCTACATCCAATTATATATATACATATGTCATGTTCTTTCCAACATGCTGGGCTTGCCAAAGGATAAAATGAAAAAGGAAAGGTGAAGATCACCATGACTCTTGCATAAGGTAGAAGATAATAATAAAGGATAGGCCCTTCGCGAAGGGAAGTAGAGGTTGCCGTGCGCTTTTATGGTTGGATGCATAAAATCTCAATGCGAAAGAACGTCACTTTATATTGCCCCTTATGATATGAACCTTTATTATCCAATCCGTCGCTTTTATTACTTCCACATCACAAGATCGTATAAAGCTTATTTCTCCCACACCAATCAATCATACATATTTAGAGCAATTTTTATTGCTTTGCACCGATGACAACTTACTTGAAGGATCTTACTCAATCCATAGGTAGATATGGTGGACTCTCATGGCAAAACTGGTTTAAGGGTATTGGGAAGCACAAGTAGTATTTCTGCTTGGTGCTGAGAATTTGGCTAGCATGAGGGGGAAAGGCAAGCTCAACACGTTAGAGGATCCATGACAACATACTTTATCTCAGATATAAGAAAACATAACTCATTATGTTGTCTTCCTTGTCCAACATCAACTCTTTAGCATGTCATATGTTAATGAGTGCTCCCAATCATAAAAGATGTCAATGATAATATATCTATATGTGAAACCTCTCTTTCCTTATTACTTCCTATTAATTGCAACGATGACCAAAGCTATGTCTGCCAACTCCCAACAACTTTTAATCATCATACTCTTTCTATGTGAAGCCATTACTTTCAATAAGATCAATATGAACTCTTTGTTTCTTTTTATTCTTTTCTTTAATTCACCCAAGATCATGGCAAAATAATCAAGCCCTTGACTCAACACTAACCTTTATTATATAAAACTCACGGACTCAATTACATAGAGAGATTAGAAAGCAAAACTCAAGACTAGATCATGCCATAACTTTATTCTACTAGATCAAGATATTACTAATAGGATCGAACTAAGAAAAACGGTAAAGATAGGAGATGTGATTGTGATACGATACCGGGGCACCTCCCCAAGCTTGGCAGTTGCCAAGGGGAGTGCCCATACCCATGTGATTATGTCTCCTTCTTTGTTGTTGGTGAAGATGGAGGTGATGGATAGTCGCACATCGAGCGTAAGAGGTCCTCCAACTTGCGGATAATGCCCTTGAGGGCAACGATATGCTCCTTCAACAAAATATTTTCACTTGTGAGATACTTGTTTTGAATACGAGCTAACTCAATCATCTTGAAAGCTTCGATCTCAGTTGGGGTAAGAGGATTGTGATCAAGTTGAAGGATGTCTTTTGTTGCCGGAGCTTGGTTCTCCGTGGCCTTCTTGATCCCTTCATCCTTGTTGATCTCCATGGGTTCTTCCCTCTTCAGCTCTATCTTCATTATCCAAGCATCTTTTTCACCATTGTTGGAGGAGGGGGACGACATGATGCCTGGCCTTGACAACCCTGACAGAAAACAGCTCGAAACAAGAACAGAGGATATTTGCGTGATACGGGAGTCAAAACCTTCTGGAGAGTATATAATGAATTTTTACCGACCAAAATACGTAACGTACAAGAAAACGGAGTCCGGAAAGCACACGAGGTGCTCACGAGGTAGGGGGCGCGCCCAAAGGGGTAGGGCGCGCCCACCACCCTCGTGGGGCCCTCGTGTCCTTCCTGGACTGCTACTTATCTTTCTATTTTTCTAAATATTCCAAAACGGAGAAATATTGCCTTAAAAATTGTTTTGGAGTCAGTTTACTTACCGTACCACATACCTATTCCTTTTCGGAGTCTGAAATGGTCTGGAAGGTTTCCCATATGTATTCCTCCGGGGTTACGGTTTCAATAATATTGGTTTCAACATTTATGGGATTACCTGAGATATAATGTTTAATTCTTTGACCGTTTACCACCTTCGGATTTGTGCCTTCGAAGTTGTTGATCTTTATGGCACCGGAACGATAGACCTCCTCGATGACGTAGGGGCCTTCCCATTTAGAGAGAAGTTTTCCTGCAAAAAGTCTTAAACGAGAGTTGTATAGCAATACATAGTCACCTACATTAAACTCACACTTTTGTATCCTTTTGTCATGCCATCTTTTAACTTTTTCTTTAAACAACTTGGCATTTTCATATGCTTGGGTTCTCCATTCATCAAGTGAGCTAATATCAAATAACCTCTTCTCACCGGCAAGTTTGAAATCATAGTTGAGCTCTTTAATAGCCCAATGTGCCTTATGTTCTACTTCGAGAGGTAAGTGACATGCTTTTCCATAAACCATTTTATATGGAGACATTCCCATAGGATTTTTATATGAAGTTCTATAAGCCCGCAATGCATCATCAAGTTTCTCGGACCAATTCTTTCTAGACCTATTAACAGTCTTTTGCAAAATTAATTTGAGCTCTCTATTACTCAATTCTACTTGACCACTAGACTGTGGGTGATAAGGGGATGCAATTCTATGATTAACATCATATTTAGCAAGCATTTTACGGAAAGCACCATGAATAAAGTGTGAACCACCATCAGTCATTAAATATCTAGGGACTCCAAACCTCGGAAAAATAACTTCTTTAAGCATTTTAATAGAAGTGTTATGATCAGCACTACTAGTTGGAATAGCTTCTACCCACTTAGTAACGTAATCAACAACAACTAAAATATGTGTGTATCCATTAGAGGCAGGAAAAGGTCCCATATAATCAAAGCCCCAAACATCAAATGGTTCAATAACAAGTGAATAATTCATAGGCATTTCTTGACGTCTACTAATATTACCAATTCTTTGACATTCATCGCATGACAAGACAAACTTACGGGCATCCTTGAAGAGAGTGGGCCAATAAAAACCGGATTGCAATACCTTATGTGCAGTTCTGTCTCCAGCGTGGTGTCCTCCATAAGCTTCGGAATGACACTTGCGTAGGATCTGTTCCTGTTCATTCTCAGGTACACAACGCCTAATAACACCATCTACTCCTTCTTTATAAAGATGTGGGTCATCCCAAAAGTAATGTCTTAAATCATAGAAGAACTTTTTCTTTTGCTAATATGTGAAACTAGGTGGTATAAACTTAGCAACAATATAATTAGCATAATCAGCATACCATGGTGTACTACAAGAAGTACTTATGATATTTAATTGTTCATCCGGAAAGCTATCATTAATAGGTAGTGGGTCATCAAGAACATTTTCTAACCTAGACAAGTTGTCTGCAACGGGGTTCTCAGCTCCCTTTCTATCAACAATATGCAAATCAAATTCTTGTAGCAAGAGAACCCATCTAATAAGTCTAGGTTTAGCATCTTTCTTTTCCATAAGATATTTAATAGCAGCATGATCAGTGTGAATTGTTACTTTAGAATCAACAATATAGGGTCTGAACTTATCACAAGCAAATACAACTGCTAAAAGTTCTTTTTCAGTACTAGCATAATTTCTTTGAGCTTTGTCTAGAGTCTTACTAGCATAATGGATAACATTTAATTTATTATCAACTCTTTGCCCTAGAACAGCACCTACAGCATAATCACTAGCATCACACATAATTTCAAAGGGTAAATTCCAATCAGGTGGCTGAACAACAGGTGCAGAGACTAATGCTTTCTTAAGTATTTCAAATGCTTCTACACAATCATCATCAAAGACAAATGGTATATCTTTTTGTAATAAATTAGTCAGAGGCCGAGAGATTTTTGAGAAGTCCTTAATGAACCTCCTATAAAACACGGCATGACCAAGGAAACTTCTTATACCTTTGATGTCCTTGGGACATGGCATCTTTTCAATAGCATAAACCTTGGCTTTATCAACTTCAATACCTCTTTCAGAAACGTTATGCCCCAAGACAATACCTTCATTAACCATAAAGTGGCACTTTTCCCAATTCAAGACAAGATTAGTTTCTTCACATCTCTGCAAAACTCGATGAAGATTGCTCAAGCAATCATCAAAAGAGGAACCATAGACGGAAAAGTCGTCCATGAAAACCTCACAAATCTTTTCACAAAAGTCACAGAATATAGCCATCATGCATCTTTGAAAGGTAGCAGGTCCATTACATAAACCAAAAGGCATACATCTATAAGCAAAAGTACCAAAAGGGCATGTAAAAGTAGTCTTTGATTGATCTTTAGCCGACAGAGGTATTTGAGAGAAACCAGAATAACCATCTAGAAAGCAGTGATGTGTATGTTTGCATAATCGTTCTAGCATTTGATCAATAAAAGGTAAGGGGTAATGATCTTTCTTAGTAGCCTTATTTAATTTGCGGAAATAAATTACCATCCTATAACCTGTGATAATTCTTCGTGGAGTCAATTCATCTTTACCATTAGGAACAACAGTAATACCTCCCTTCTTAGGAACACAATGGACAGGGCTTACCCACTGACTATCAGCAACGGGATAAATTATACCTGCCTCCAGAAGCTTGAGTATTTCTTTTCTTACCACTTCTTTCATTTTAGGATTTAGACATCGTTGAGGATCATGAACTAGTTTGGCATCTGCTTCCAAATTTATTTTATGTTGACATAGAGTGGGACTAATGCCCTTAAGATCATCAAGAGTATATCCAATAGCGGCACGATGCTTCTTCAGGGTTTTCAATAATCTTTCTTCTTCATGCTCTGAAAGGTTAGCACTAATAATAACATGATATATCTTCTTTTCATCAAGATAAGCATATTTAAGATTATCAGGCAACGGTTTAAGCTCAAACACGGGATCACCCTTGGGTGGAGGAGGATCCCCTAAAATTTCAGCAGGCAAATTGTGTTGCAGAATAGGTTCCTGTTTAAAGAATACTTCATCTATTTCCCTTCTTTCATTCATGAACATATCATTTTCATGGTCTAGCAAATAATGTTCTAAAGGATCACTAGGGGGTACGGCAATAGAACCAAGACCAATAATTTCATCCTTACTAGGCAATTCTTCCTCACGATGTTGTTTACTAAATTTAGAGAAATTAAACTCATGAACCATATCATCCAAGCCAATAGTAACAACATTCTTTTCGCAGTCTATCCTAGCATTAACAGTGTTCAAGAAGGGTCTACCAAATATAATGGGACAAAAGCTATCTTGTGGAGAAGTGAGAACAAGAAAATCAGCAGGATATTTAGTTTTCCCACACAAGACTTCAACATCTCTAACAATCCCAATCGGTGAAATAGTATCTCTATTGGCAAGTTTAATTGTGACATCAATACCTTCTAACTCAGCAGGTGCAATTTCATTCTTAATTTCTTCGTATAGAGTATGCGGTATAACACTAGCACTCGCACCCATATCACATAAGCCATGATAACAATGATCTCCTATTTTAACAGAAATAACAGGCACGCCTACCACACGTCTATGTTTATCCTTATCACAAGGTTTAGCAATTCTAGCAGTTTCACCTTTGAACTGAATAACATGCCCATCAATATTATCAGACAAGAGATCTTTAACAATAGCAATATTAGGTTCTACTTTAACTTGCTCAGGAGGTGTATAAGTTCTAATATTGCTTTTACGAACAACAGTTGAAGTTTTAACATGATCCTTTATTCTAAGAGGGAAAGGTGGTTTCTCAACATAAGAAGTAGGAACAATAGGATCATTATAAGTGACAGTCTTTTCTTCAACTTTAATAGGTGCAGCTACTTTTACTTCTATGGGAGGATGATATTTAAACCACTTCTCCTTGGGGAGATCAACATAAGTAGCAAAAGATTCATAGAAAGAAGCTACTATCTCAGAGGCAAGTCCATATTTAGTGCTAAACTTACAGAAAACATCGGTATCCATAAAAGATTTAACACAATCAAACTTAGGAGTCATACTTGACTCCTTACCTTCGTCGAGGTCCCAATCTTCAGAGTTGCGTTTAATTCTAGTCTTCATCATAAAAGAGCGAGCACAAGAAGTATCGAGCATGGTGCGATTGTTTTCAGAAAGCCGAGCATGCACATTTTGAATAATTGTTTCCCTTGCAAACCCATGATTGGGGCATGAATATAACATTGATTTAAGCCTCCCCCAAGCTTGAGCGATGCTTTCTCCTTCGCGAGGCCAAAAATTATATATGTAATTGCGATCACGATGAACAAGATGCATAGGGTAATACTTTTGATGAATTCCAATTTCAATCATTTATAGTTCCATGATCTCGTATCACATAGCCTATACCATATCAATGCGTATCCCTTTAAAGATAAAGGGAAGACCTTCTTCTTAGCAACATCATCGGGTATACCTGCAAGCTTAAATAATCCACAAACTTCATCCACATATATTAAGTGCTCATCAGGATGCTTTGTTCCATCTCCTGTAAAAGGGTTAGCTAGCAGTTTTTCCATCATACCCGAAGGAAATTCAAAGAGAGTTTCATTTTCAATAGGTTCAGTAGGTTGAGGAGCAACTCTTTGCTCTACTGGACGGGTTGAAGATACCCCGAACAAGCCCCTCAGAGAATTACTTTCCATAGTAACAAGTGACAGTAAATTTCAGCACACTACATAAATTTTTCCATACCAAATTCCACCTACCAGAAGCGCTACACTCCTCGACAACGGTGCCAGAAAATAGTCTTGATGACCCACAAGTATAGGGGATCTATCGTAGTCCTTTAAATAAGTAAGAGTGTCGAACCCAACGAGGAGCAGAAGGAAATGATAAGCGGTTTTCAGCAAGGTATTCTCTGCAAGTACTGAAATAAGTGGTAACAGATAGTTTGGTGACAAGAAATTGTAACGAGCAACAAGTAACAAAAGTAAATAAAGGGCGGCAAGGTGGCCCAATCCTTTTTGTAGCAAAGCACAAGCCGGAACAAACTCTTATAATAGGAAAAGCGCTCCCGAGGACACATGGGAATATCGTCAAGCTAGTTTTCATCACGTTCATATGATTCGCGTTCGGTACTTTGATAATTTGATATGTGGGTGGATCGGTGCTTAGGTGTTGTTCTTACTTGAACAAGCATCCCACTTATGATTAACCTCTATTGCAAACATCCGCAACTACAACAAAAGTATTAAGGCAAACCTAACCATAGCATGAAACATGTGGATCCAAATCAGCCCCTTATGAAGCAACGCATAAACTAGGGTTTAAGCTTCTGTCACTCTAGCAACCCATCATCTACTTATTACTTTCCAATGCCTTCCTCTAGGCCCAAATAATGGTGAAGTATTATGTAGTCGACATTCACATAACACCACTAGAGGCTAGACAACATACATCTCATCAAAATATTGAACGAATACCAAATTCACATGACTACTAATAGCAAGACTTCTCCCTTGTCCTCAGGAACAAACGTAACTACTCACAAAGCATATTCATGTTCATAATCAGAGGGGTAATAATATGCATAAAGGATCTGAACATATGATCTTTCACCAAATAAACCAACTAGCATCAACTACAAGGAGTAATCAACACTACTAGCAACTAGCACCAATCCCGGACTTTGAGACCAGAATTGGATACAAGAAATGAACTAGGGTTTGGAGATGAGATGGTGCTAGTGAAGATGTTGATGGAGATTGCCCTCTCCCGATGAGAGGAGCGTTGGTGATGATGATGGCGATGATTTCCCCCTCCCGGAGGGAAGTATCCCCGGCAGAACAGCTCTGCCGGAGCCCTAGATTGGTTCCGCCTCGTGGCGGCGGAGTTTCGTCCCGAAAGGTTGCTTCTTATTTTTTTCTCATCGAAAGACTTCATATAGGAGAAGATGGGCGTCGGAGAGCCACCAGGGGGCCCACGAGGTAGGGGGGCACGCCCTAGGGAGGGGGGCGCGCCCCACACCCTCGTGAGAAGGGTGTGGGCCCCCTGGCCTTCATCTTTGGTGAGGATTTTTCTTTATTTATTTTAAGATGTTCCGTGGAGTTTCAGGACTTTTGGAGTTGCGCAGAATAGGTCTCTAATATTTGCTCCTTTTCCAACCCAGAATTCCAGCTGCTAGCATTCTCCCTCCTTATGTAAACCTTGTAAAACAAGAGAGAATAGCCATAAGTATTGTGACATAACGTGAAATAACAGCCCATAATGCAATAAATATCGATATAAAAGCATGATGCAAAATGGACGTATCAGCATCGCAGCCCCAAACTTTAAGAAACGACAACTTTGGTTTCTTGCCAAACCACAGTTCATAAGGCGTTGTCTCAACGGATTTTGATGGTGCCCTATTTAACGTGAATGCGGCCGTCTCTAAAGCATAACCCCAAAACGATAGCGGTAAATCAGTAAGAGACATCATAGATCGCACCATATCTAGTAAAGTACGATTACGACGTTCGGACACATCATTTCGCTGTGGTGTTCCAGGTGGCGTGAGTGGCGAAACTATTCTGCATTGTTTCAAATGAAGACCAAACTCATAACTCAAATATTCTCCTCCACGATCAGATCGTAGAAACTTTATTTTCTTGTTACAATGATTTTCAACTTCACTCTGAAATTCTTTGAACTTTTTAAACATTTCAGACTTATGATTCATTAAGTAGATATACCCATATCTGCTTAAATCATCTGTGAGGGTGAGAAAATAACGATATCCACCACGAGCCTCAACATTCATCGGACCACATACATCTGTATGTATGATTTCCAACAAATCTGTTGCTCTCTCCATAGTTCCGGAGAACGGTGTCACCAGGGGGTAGGCGCGCCAGGTACCTTGTGGGCCCCTTGTTTCTTCGGTTGACCTAATTCCATCTCTATAAATTCTCCAAAATTCAGAAACCAACAAAGAGCCACCCAACATACTTTTCCCGCTGCTGCAAGCCTCTGTTCTTGCAAGATCCCATCTAGAGGTCTTTTCCGGTACTCTGCCAGAGGGGGAATCGACCACGAAGGGCTTCTACATCAACCTTGCTGCCCTTCTGATGATTTGTTGGTAGTTTACCATAGACCTACGGGTCCATAGCTAATGGCTAGATGGCTTCTTTTCTCTCTTTGATCTTCAACACAATGTTCTCCTTGATGTTCTTAGAGAACTATTCGATGTAATCTTCTTTTGCGGTGTGTTTGTTGGGATCCGAGGAATTATGGTTTATGATCAGATTATCCATGAATATTATTTGAGTCTTCTCTGAACTCTTTTATGCATGATTATTATAGCTTTGTATTTCTCTCTGATCTACCCGTTTGATTTGGCCAACTAGATTGATTTATCTTGCAATGGGAGAGGTGCTTTATGATGGGTTCAATCTTGCAGTGCTCTATATCCCAGTGACAAAGTAGGGGACAAGACACATATTTGTATTGTTTTCATAAAGGATAAAATGATGGGGTTTATTCATATTGATTGAGTTTATTTTATGTACATCATCTCATCTTGCTTAAGGCGTTACTCCTTGACGAAGCGCCTGGGCGGCAGCGAGCGGTGCTCCTTCACGACGTGCCGGTGCGGCGGCGAGAACCGCTCTTCCTTGATGCGCTGGGCCGGAGGCGAGGGCCGCTCTTCCTTCACACAGCGTCCGATTTGGACACCTCGGCTACGCGGTGGCGGAGACCATGGAGAGGATGCCGGCTTCGGATTCATGGGGAGGAGCGCCCCTAGTGACGGAGCCGGGACATTGGTGTGAACGACAGAGCGACGGAGCATCAACTCCATCTGCTCCCCGAACTTCGTGTCGGTGCCGACGTAGACCTGGCCCGGCACTGCCGGCGCGGACTATTGCGACAACGTCTGCTGGTCCTCCTCGTCACTGGAGGAGATGATGATCTCCGCCCACGTCGAGTCGCCGCCAGCCGATAGGGATGACGGCCCTGGAATTCGAGGGCGGGGTCGCCACAATCTGCCAGACCCTGTCCCGGAACTGCCTGCCGGTGCCGACGCCAAGGACTTGCCCGTGGCCGGAGATGTGGAGGGGGAGGAGGAGGACGATGCGATGTGGATGGCGCTGGAGCGTGACTTAATAGCCGCGGCCAGGCCATGCAAATGGCTAGTCATCTGCTTCAATGCAGTGCAGCGGTTGGAGTTGGTTCCCCGGGAACCTGCGTCCGCATTGAAACGGCGGCTGCCAAGAGGTCGCGTCGTCAGCGCCGCCCTCCATCCCTCCGGTCACATTGCGACATCAATGCTGGCCTCCGCGTGCTCTGGGCCGGCATGAATGCAACGCGGTTAGCAGCGTGTGCATCAGAAGGAAAGCGTGCGAGGGGCAGATGACAGGTATTGGTGGGTCAGGGCGGTCAGAAGCGGGCGTGGGATCGGTCCGGACTCGCGCAAACCTCCCCTGTGTTTGTATCTGATTTATGGAAGAAAACATGTCCAGTCCACGCCTTGGACCGATACATGACCGCGTTGGGTGACTTCCGCGATCCGGACAGTATGGTCCGGACGGATACGGGCGGTTTGCGGGTCCGCTTCGGAGATGCCCTAACCCCCTGTTTCACAACAAAATTTGCTAGTAATGGCAGTTATGCTAAGTTGCTAACAACCTAATACACAGATGGCAGATCTCAGTCAACTTGCTTGGTGAGCTCATATCAGCGTCGATGCCGTCAACAGTGGCCACCTGTGCTGCATTGGTAAAGATATTTTTGCTTGCGCAGCTTGAAAAGGCTACTGATGGTTTTATTTCAAGGAGTTTTTTTGTGTGAAGGTGGTTTTGGACGTGTTTATCACGGGAGCATGGATGATGGTCTCATTGTTAAAACCCTCACAAGAGAGGACATGAGTGGTGACCGTGAGTTCATTGCGGAGGTGGAAATGCTCAGTCGATTGCACCATTGTAAGAGCATCTATAACCACAACGCTCATAAACCAGCCTTCAAACCTCCGCGAATGCGCCCGAACGCGTCCGCGAAGAGTGATCAGTTGGGTTTTAAATTTTGGTATTTGCAACAACAATCCTATTTCTAAAACACCATATCCATGCAAACACATGTACATCGATTATTTTGACCAAACATAGTTCAATGCACACAAATACAAATTGTCCGTACTTAATAGTACATAATTTAAATATAGCTCGAACATAAATATTGTTCATAGTGCATGATTGATAAACTAAAAACAAAGTTTACTGATATTTAGTATGGACTCACATATGCTTCACAAGATCATCCAGAAGTTGCATATGTACCTGTTGATCTCGCAGTTGTCGATGTATCTTTAGAAAGTTGGCAGTGCTCTCTGTCTCTTTTTCTGGGAGGCGGACTTGAACACACGGCTTCTTGTAATCATGTGTGCGCTTCCCCTTCACCCTCATCCTCGACAATCATTTTGTGCAAGATTACACAACATGTCATGAGCTGTAAAAGTGTCTCTACTTCTCACGTCATCGCAGCTCCACGAACAATACCCAAACGAGCTTGGAGCACTCCAAATGCCCTCTCCACATCCTTCCTAGATGCCTCTTGCATGTTGTAAAGCGGGTTTGTTTGTTGCCTTGGGAATCAGATATGGTCTTCACAAACGCCGCTCACTGAGAATTGATACCATCGGTAAGATAGTATCCCATGGTGTAGTTGTGTCTGTTGATGGTATAGTTGCGCAGTGGAGCTTCCCCATAACAGAGTCTCTTGATCAAAGGAGATCGTTCGAGCACACTGATGTCATTGCATGATCCTGGTGTGCGTGGCATGAAGTCTACCTAGAGTAGAACATGTTATGTACCTGAATCCACCCAGCATAACCGTTAAGAGTAGCTGAAGTATCCAGACAATATTATGTCAATGCATAGGTTGTGTTAGAAACATGCAAACGGGAATCTAGACTCTGAGAATGCCTTAATCCTCTCAAGTTCCACTTGTTACTCGTGCTATTGTTTTTACTACTTTTTATGTTATTTACTTTCAGTTCGCTCTTCACTGAAAATAAACATATATTTCCGCCATCACTTTATTTGGAGTCTACAATTACTTGCAGGCACAAATCCATAATTCATTACAACTGGCAGTGCCTATTTAGTGCTCGTTGTGGGATTGATACTCTTACTTCGAAAAGGCTACAACTAAAACTGGTGCACTTGTAGGCCATCGTGAAGAAGTCTTCTTTTGTTTAGTGTGCGCTTGATCCATATATAGACCGTAGTTATCTTGAAGTGGGAGTTGGAGTTAAGGACGACGACATCCGCCGAGAGACAAAACTTAGAGGTGACAACATTGGAGACCTGAACAGAATTACCGTCCCAAAGCATTAAGGATCCCGCCACGGGCCGATAGCCAACCTTTGGGCAAAATGTTTTAGCATGTGGCCGCCAAGATATAAGATGCGGTAAAGCGGTCAATGTCTTCAATCTTAGTCTCATGGAGGCAAACAATTTGGCATGTAGTTGCAACAATTGTTTCGTGTACAACATCTCATCGATCTGGGCAGGTTAGGCCCCTCACATTCCAACACAGAAAGTTAATTGTCTGCTCATTGAACATTCATACACCCTTGATCATGGTGGTTGAATGCCAACAAAGAAAACAAACAGTACAAGGTGCAACCACAACTACTAAACCATCCTTTCAAACCCAAACTAGCTAGGTGCACTAGGATTGCTAGATGGCTCAATGATTGAATTGTTTTGCTTGAAAACAGGAAAACGGAAGAAGACTAGAGTGGGTGGTAAGAATGCTCAATTAGAAAACCAGTGATGTGTTTCACACTGTTCAGGGATGGAGTTTTCATGTGCTCGGGATACAATGAAGGTCTATTTGAAGATGATCCAGGACGATACTTTTGGTCCTTGTTGCTTACTTCTATGTCTATGATTGCTTGTATCTGCGTTGGTAATTCCCCGAAGAGGAGAGGATGATGCAGCACAAAAATGATAAGTATTTTCCTCAGTTATGAAACCAAGGTTATCAATCCAGTAGGAGAACGAAGCAACACTATGTAAACAGCACCTGCACACAAACGAAAAATACTTGCAACCGAACGCGTAAGAGGGGTTGTCAATCCCTCCTCGGTATTGAGATAGATTAAACTGCATGAGATTGGATAAATAGATCTAGCAAAAACACAAAATAAAAAAAATAAAAAGTGTAGTAAGGTATTTTTGGTTTTAATATGATAGGAATAGACCTGGGGGTCGTAGATTGCACTAGAGGTTTCTCTCGAGAAAGTAGCATACGGTGGGTAAACAAATTACTGTTGGGCAATTGACAGAAGAGCAAATAATTATGAAAATATCCAAGGCAATGATCATGTATATAGGCATCACGTCCAAGATTAGTAGACCGACTCCTTCCTGCATCTACTACTATTACTCCACACATCGACCGCTATCTAGCATGCATCTAGTGCATTAAGTTTATGGGAAAACGAAGTAATGCAATAAGAACAATGACACGATGTAGACAAGGTCTATGCATGTAGGAATATACCCCATCTTTTTATCCTTAATGACAATGATAAATGCGTGTCATGTCTCCTTCTGTCACTAAGATTGAGCACCGCAAGATCGAATCCATCACAAAGCACATCTTCCCATGGCAAGAAAGATCAATCTAGTTGGCCAAACCAAACCAAAGTTTTGGAAAAGAAATATGAGGCTATAACAATCATGCGTATAAGAGTTCAACAAACACTCAAATAATATTCATGAATAGATCTGATCATGAACTCACAATTCATCGGATCCCAACAAACACACCGCAAGTCATTACATCAAACAGATCTCCAACAACATCGAGGAGAACATTGTATTAAAGATCAAAAAAAGAGAAGTAGACAGCTAGCTACTGTCTATGGACCCGTAGGTCTGTGGTAAACTACTCACGCATCATCGGAGGGGCAAGGGTGATGATGAAGAATCCCTCCGTGATCGTTGACCCCTTGGGTAGAGTGCCGAAAAAGGCCTTTAGATTGGATCTCATGGTTCTGGAACTTGCCGCAGCTGGAATTGTGTTTTGTCGACTCCCCTAGGTTTTTTTTTGCTATTTTAGAGTATTTATAGAGGCAGAGGTCGGTGGAGGGGGTGTCTGTGGGCTCCACTACCTAGCAGGGCGCGCCTGGGGGCCCTCGCGCGCCCTGGTGCCTAGTGGGCCCCACAGGCCTCCTCTGGTACAATTCTTGGGCCTCTTGGGTGTCTTCTGTCTAGAAAAAAATCTCTAAAAAGTTTTGTGGCATTTGGACTTCGTTTGGTATTGATATTCTGCAAAGTAAAAAGCAAGCAAAAAATAACAACTGGACTAGGCACTGTTTCAACTAGATGATACCCCGCACGTTGTTGCGGGAACGGTTGCAATACATCTAGTTAGAATTGGTTGTATGAAACATGAATTTTTAAAGTTATAGTATGAGAACTAAACCTAAAAATAAGTATGATTTGTGGTGTTTGATTATTGTATAATGTAAATATCCTAATAGAATGTAAATTCTCATGGATGTTTGCATGTCGAAGTGGCTTTTATTATGCATGATTGCATGTTGTGGTGGGCCTTTCTTCTTGCATGTTGAATGATGAGGTGGCATACTTGCATGTTGGGAGAAATAGGCTAATGGGGGCTAGCTATTTAGATATAGAAGATAGGTTAGTCCCAAAAAATGATATAAAGTTGCTTGTAAATGAGTATAAAACTTCCAAGAATGATACTTTAATAGCATGAAACAATAAAAAAATATAAATATGTTGGAGACGTATAGTCTATTCTTGATACTGAAACCTATAATAGTGTGATGTGCTAGTCTCCTGTAAAAGAAATGTTTCAAATGTTGCTTCCATCGTCCTGGACGCCTACTGTTGATACGTTGAAGCTTGGTGGTTCTTCAACTTGATATAGTTTAGGCGGTCTAGGTTATTTATCGTGGTGTTGCTTTTCTTTTTTGTATAGTAGATGTAAAGGACATTATGATAAAGTGACAGTTAGAGCATCTACAGTCGGGCACCTAAAACCTCCCTAAAATGATCGAGTAGACGACCCGGCCACTAACCGGTCAAAAAAACCTGACCCATACGGGTGCCTCAAAGGCCCAGGCTGACCGACACCCCTCATATCCAGCCCAAATCTGGGGCGGATATGGAGATTCCCGGGTGCGACCAGGCATGTCCGCCACGTCGGACCCCTGACACCTTGCCCCCATCACAAATTGCACCAAATCCACCAAACCCACCGCCCTCCTCCCGCATCCCTCCACCAATTCCCATGTCCGAGCCCTCGCTGTCGGCCACGCTTGCTCCCCATCCACCGCCGCCCCCATCCACCACCCTAGATGTCATCCAGCCCGGCCCCACCCTACGACAGATGCTGCATCGGCGTCGGTCCTCATTGTCCCGTCCTTGGGTACACCGTGCAAGCCGGAGAATATTGTCTGGAGGGACCAGCGACGGAGGCAGCGGGAGATGGGAGCGGCATCACAGGGAGCGGATGCGGACCTCGTGGAGCAGTTGTCCCTCCCATTGCGCCGGGTACTCCGCACCCTGTCCATCCAGCCGCCAACAAGGATCACGCCATCGGACCAGGTTGGGAGGAGGATTTGACGGCCAGTTGGGTCATTCCAGAGAGCTTTCCGCCAAAGCAGATACCGCCGGTGGACGTCTAGCAGTCGCCGCATCTCGTTCAGGCATGGACAAGCACGGGCATCGACAGCTCCCGGGCTGCCCGTGACCCGTTTGACGGAATGACACAACAAGACTCGGTATGTTCTTTTTGCTCCTCTTCGATCAACTCTTCATATGCCATGATCATTGTTTTGCACAGACTGTTAGTTCATTTCGGACATGATCCTTGCAAACCATGATAATTTTTAGGAGTTTATCATGTCGGACATGATCAATGATAGTCATGATCGGACCCCAAATGGACTACGAGTTGGAGCATCCAACTTGCCCTTGATTTGAAGTTGGGGCAACATCAAATCCACATCCAAGCAAGAACAAAAAGAAACTAAAGACAACAAAGGCAAGAGGTCCGGCATTCTCATTTTTCGAAGATATCTTGTTGGTTAAATCTTGGTTGGCCACAACAATGGATCCCATATGCGGTACAAAGCAAAAGGGGAATAAGTATTGGGAGAAGATTTGGAAGGAGTATCATGAAAAGAAAACAATATGTGGAGTCGCATCCTATCATCACCAACTGCAATGTGGCATCTCTCCAACATCTATGGGGGATCATTCAAGGGGAAGTGAATAAGTACGTCGGATACTATTCACAAGTGCTTGGTCGCCCTCAAAGTGGGATGGGAGTGGCGACTCACATAAGCTAAATTACTTCACCTTGTCATTATTTGCATATGCTTGTTTTATGTTGCATTCTCATTGTCATACATATTTATTTTTTGCTAGACGGTGGTGGCCACTATGTATCAAGAAAAAGAGAAGAAGCCATTTGGTTTAGCCATTGTTGGGTGATATTGAATGGCAAGGAAATGTGGACACAACTTGTGGTTGATCTCAAGGCCGGCAAGAAGAGGAATGGTGGTTCAAGCTCCCACCAATCAATCAGGTTAGATGGAGAAGAGGAAAATATTGTAGGGTAGAATGGAAGAGACACCATGCCAAAGGATAACCAGGAAGTAATGGGAAACAAGTGGGAGAAGGCGAGGGCCTCCCGTGATGTCGCAACTACAAAATGTCCTCCACATGGATGTGCATTTTTTCTTTTCTTTTAGAGAGAACAAGAAAGATGAGAGGTACAAGCTCATGTTGGATGCACAAAACGAGAAGATGGATTGGGATCGGGAGAGGGCGAATAAGAAGCTGCAAATTGAGAGGGAGAAGATCGAGTTGGAGAATAAAGAGGCGGCGATCAAATGAGAGCTCGAGAAGGCTAAGACATTTGAAGAAGAGGTTGCAAATCGCACGAGACGCGTAAGATGCCAATATAATGTTGACGGACAACAGCCTCTTGGATGAGCATGCGAAAAAATGATTTATAGGGATGAATGAGATCAATGAACGTAGAGAGTACGAGGCGACGAGGGTAGCTATGGCAGTAGCGAAAGAGGAGGCAAAGATGTAGGTGGAGCAAGAGGCAAGGATGACCGCGGAGCATGCGGCATGGATGGCGTCCGACAAGTGATCCGTCACGCTCAGACCTTGATTTCATTCTAACATGTCCGGATCGTTGAACTATATTTGTTTTGCTTTGTCGTATTTGTTTTGAACTACTGTATTGTGAAAAATTTGTATCATATGACCGATCTACATGGATTGCATAGAATTGATGATCCCCATTTAAAATCTAAGATGTGTGGATGTACGGCATACCAAATGAGGGACTACCCGGCGCTGTCCGCCAACGTGGCCGAATACATCCGTCGGGTATAGGAGGCTGGATTTGACAAATCCTGCTGTAAATGCTCCTAAAAAATGTGTAATTTGGATCGGACTTCACACGGGAAAAAATTGAGGTAATATCACTGGTGGTCATACAACTTGCGTTGGATGTGCAGTTTAGTGCTAGAACTATCAAAATACGTTTTTCTGGTCATACAACTTGCATTTTGGTGCACATACGGTCATTCCCTCCGTATCCGCCGCTGGCACGTATGCACGGGGCCACTGTCAGTGAGCGAAAACATACTGAAGCAACCCGCATGTGGTAAACTAGCACGGACGCCCCTCAACTTGTTTCTATGTGCGCAAAACAACCCCAAAATCGCTGGCCTTTCAGTTTGACTCCCACCACTTCGTTTCCTGATCGTACAGAGGCAGAGGCTGAGGGGTCGGCGCGTCACGGCGGCCGTTGTCGGAGGAGATGAGTGAACCACGCCGTCGACGTCCGGGCGAAGCAGCGCCGTCGTATGGTACGCCTGCCCCCTCGCTGGTCTCCGCCATCTTGTTTTGTTCCTCTGCTTGCCTCCGTCTTCTTTGTGCCGTCGTCTTCCGTTGTGCCAAGTTAGGTCGGTGTCTACGCCCTTAGGGTTCTTGGCAGATGTTCGATCGCGCTAGGGTTCAACTCCCCTGTAGCCATTAGATTTCCAAGGTGAAATTCCCCTGTTTGCAAATCGACCTAGGGTTTAGGAAGGGGTTATGAAAGCATGCAGTTTTGTGTGTGTAAAAGTATGATAAATTCGTTGTTTTCGCTATGGTTTTATGATATGATCCTGTTTGGTTGGATTATGTAGCTGAAATTGTGTGATGTTTCCGAGATGCAAATAATGTTGTTTGTACTCTAAATTTCTGAAAAAAATGTAGTAAACTGAATTTTTTTCACACTGAAGGCGTGTACTCTGAATCTGGCACTTAAATTGCTATTTCAAGTATGTGTGTTGTACTTGTAAGGAGAATTAGGTGAATATGTTAACTGAATATCAAGTATGTGTGTTGTACTTGTAAGGAGAATTAGGTGAATATGTTAACTGAATTTCAGGCATGTGTGCTGTACTTGTAAGGAGAATTAGGTGAATATGTTAACTGAATTTCAGGTATGTGTGCTGTACTTGTAAGGAGAATTAGGTGAATATGTTAACTGAATTTCAGGTATGTGTGATGTACTTGTAAGGAGAATTACGTGAATATGTTACCTGAATGTCAATTCCTTCTGTACTTTTGTTGTACTGATTTAGTTGCTAACAGAATTTTTTGTTCATTACTTTTGTTGTACCCTGTTTACTGAATATGCATTATTTTAACAATGCAGGTGATTTTGACGGTTTCTTTACTGTTGAGATTCACCACAAGGGTTTTTTTTGTGGGAGTGAGAGCAACAAGACTTACATGGATTATGAGGTCGACTGGTTTGACATGTATGACAGTGACACATGGTCAATGCTATGGATCAATGACTTTCTTTCACAACTAGGATGTGACATGGACGCCTCCAAAATTAATGTCTATTGGTTGCAACCAGCGAAGACAATTGCTGATGGCCTTAAGCTTCTCACTTGTGATGAAGATATGCTGCTGATGATTATTGCAATAGTAGAACACAAGAACCTAGTGCTTCTAGTAGATCACGGTGAAACCCTGCAGTCGACAGATGATGATGTTCTGATTACTGGAGTGACAGAACTGCCGAAGGTCATTACTCCCACAAAACCCAATGGAAAAGAAAATGTTAGCTGGTCAGAGAAAGGAAATAGTCCAATTAAGAAGGTATCAAGGAAATCAAGGAGGAGGATGACATATGGTGAAGGATCTAGTTATGGGTTTGCAGCTCAAGTGGAGGAGGAATGTGAGGATGATGGTGACAACAATGAAGAAGAGGAGAATGTTGAAGAAGAGTTAACAGATGAGGATTTTTATGAGAGTGTCTATGATGTTCAAGATGGTGATGATGACCTGTTTGAGAAAAATGTTGACAAAGATGTTGATGATCACAGAGAAAAGAATGAATTTGCTGACTATGAAGCAGAACTTCCAGAAGATGCATTGGAGGACAGTCATTTGAATATGTCAGCAGCAGAGAAAGAGAAGCTGAAGCATAAATTCTGTGTTTTCAACCCTAGCACGGACTTGAATGCACCAGTGTTTAAGCTAGGGATGGTATTCGCAGACATGATAGAGCTCAGACATGCTCTAAATGCATATAGTGTCAGAAATAGAGTGAAGGTGAGGAAGCTCAGAAATACTAACATGTCATTAGAGGCTATATGCAAGGATGACTGTACTTGGTACTTGAAGGCAGGCAAAGACAACAGATCCAGCAGCATTCAGATCAAGAAGTACACTGACAAGCACACTTGCACAAAAGAATGGGACCTGAAAGTTCTTACAGCTCCATTTCTTACTAAACAGTTCAGAGAAGAGTTCAGAGACAATGAGAAAATGCCCTTAAGGAAGTTTTCAGAGAAGGTGGAACAAGAATTTAACTTAGTTGCTCACAGGAGTAAGTTGGGAAGGGCAAGAAGAGCAGCTGTGCAAGAAATTAGGGGAGAAGATGATGATCAATACAACTCATTGTGGGACTATGGGCAGGAGCTGAGAAGGAGCAATCCAGGGAGCCAATTCTTCTTGTGCACAAAGGAGATTTTTGATGACAAGACAAAGATGACAAAGAACCACTTCTCAACATTATACTAGTCTTATGATGCGTGTAAGAGAGGGTTTTTGAAGGGCTGCAGACCAATAATTTTCCTTGATGGTTGTCACATCAAAACAAAATATAAAGGGAATATACCGACAGCAGTTGGGATTGATGCAAATGATTGTATCTTCCCTATAGCATTTGGCATATGTGAAGTGGAGTCAACACATAGTTGGGAGTGGTTTCTAGCCTCTTTGAGAGATGACCTTAATATAACAAACACTTCACCCTTCACCATTATGAGTGACAAGCAGAAGGTGAGATATAGTTTCATTCTTCTTTTCATTATTCCAAATAGGGTTGTATGTAGGGCTGGAGACCAATAATGTTTCTATTGTTTTGTAGGGTTTGATAAATGCAGTGCAGAAAGTTTTCCCTCATTCAGAACATAGGAACTGTGTTAGGCACATTTACCAAAATTTTCACAAAGTGCATAAGGGTGAACAACTCAAGAATGACCTCTAGGCCATAGCAAGATCCACTAATGAACTTGCATACACCAAGAACATGGATAAGATGAAAGATGACAATTTTGCAGCATTCTGTTGGGTTGAGAAGTTGTCTCCAAGAACTTGGATCAAAGCTTTCTTTGATCCTTTTTGCAAGTGTGATATATTACTAAATAACATGTCTGAAGTGTTCAACAGGTTTGTTTCACTTTTTGCAAGTATGATATATTGCTTCATTTCTATTACATCTGCTTCCATTGATTGTTTTGACACATTATGTGCAAATCTGCAGCTATATCTTGGATGGTAGAGACTTGCCAATTAAATCAATGTTGGATTACATCTTTTGGAAGATAACTAATAGGATTGTTGGTAAGCAAAGGGAGGCAGCAAAGTGGACAGGCAGGCTTTGCCCCAAGATACAGAAGAAGCTGGACAAGTATGTGGAGTGGGCAAAAAACTGCAGGGTGAGGGAGTATGGAAGAGGTGTATTCCAGGTTATCTCACTGAACAACACTTACATAGTTGAACTGAACATGAACAACTGTAACTGCAAAAGGTGAGAACTGTCTGGCATACCTTGTCATCATGCAATTGCTTGTTTCAGGCATGAGAGAATTGAGCCAGAGAGCATGGTTCATTCATGCTACATTGTTGAGGAGTATAGGAAGTGTTATGGCTTCAACATGATGCCAATGAGGGATCCAAAGCAATGGGAAAAGATGCATGTCATTCCAGTTTATCCACCCATTTACACCAAAGTAATGGGCAGGCCAAAGAAAAGTAGGAAAAAAGATGCAGAGGAGAAGAAGGATAAGAAAGGAGTGAGGAAGTTGACGAAGCATGGTGTCACTATGCATTGCTCTGTTTGTGGGGCAGCTGATCATAACAAGAAAGGCCACTACAAACATGCCAATCAACAACCTACTGAGGAAGTACCTGAGGAATCAGAAGAAGATGACGATCCTAGCATAATTGCTGTAAACTACTAATTTTGTTAAGTACTACTTTTGTTAACTACTACTTTTTCTCATGCATGCATTACATTGATAAATTTCTTGTACTTTTGTAGAACATTATGCCACACAGAGTGTACCCATAGCTTGATCCAACACAAACTCCAGACTCCATGGTCTACAAGATGCAGCAAAATGTACAATATTAACAACTCCCTGTATTTGTCTTATTTTTGTAACTCTATTTTCACTTTCTGACATTATATGTTTAATGTATTAATTTCTTGACCAGGAAAAATTCACATACCCAACTCCTATGGACTATGGTCCCTTGCCTGAGTCCAGTTTCATTGCAAATGCTAGAGACACAATCCCTGTAGGCAGGGTGACAACAACAATGACAAGGGGCAGGGTGAGGAGTGCAGCTACTGCAGCAAGCAATGTAACAAGAGGAGGCTCGGCTCAAAGGGGAGGAAATGTTCCAAGAAGAGGAAGAGGAGCAAGAGGAAGCATTGGTGGAAGGAGAGGAGGCAATGTAACAAGAGGAGGTAGTGTTCAAAGGGGAGGAAATGTTTCAAGAGCTACAACAGGAGGCAATGTTGCATCTGGAAGCAATCCTCCCAGAGGAGCAATGGCTGCTGCTCCAGGATTCTACAACTTGCTTTTTGGAGCTGATGGAGCTGTCAACCAAGAATCACCTCTCTTCATGCAGGCTGAAGAGGAGGTAATTGTGAGCCAAAATGCACCACAAGATGCTCTGTTTCGTGAAGGCTGGCCCGAAGACCTGCATAATTTCTTTTTGTTGTAGTTTTCATGACCGTGTGATCAAGTTCATGGATGAACTTTTGTTAGGCATGAATGATCAAGTTCATGAATGAACTGCTCCTTTTGATGGGGTTAAGCACTGCTCCTTTTGATCGCCTTTTTATGCTATCAAGACAAGTGAACTTGTAGTTTCGAGCAACATATATTCCTGTTAATTATGGATGATGTTCTGTCAGTTTCAGCCTATTTCAGATTTCTGTCGAGCAACATATTGATGGTCCATGTGTGTACAATCTTCATGACAGTTTCAGATTTTTGTCTTATCTTCATGGTTCAATTCTGTATAAAGTTGTGCCAAAATTCAGTTGAAAACTGTAGCAAAATTCAGTTGAAACCTATGCCAAAAATTCAGTACTAAACTGTGCCAAAATACTGTCCAAAAATTCAGTAAACGTTGTGGCAAAATTCAGTACTTGTGTGTACAATCTTCATGACAGTTTCAAATTTTTGTCTTATCTTCATGGTTCAATTCTGTATAAAGTTGTGCCAAAATTCAGTTGAAAACTGTAGCAAAATTCAGTTGAAACCTATTCCAAAAATTCAGTACTGAACTGTGCCAAAATACTGTCCAAAAATTCAGTAAATGTTGTGGCAAAATTCAGTACTTGTGTGTACAATCTTCATGACAGTTTCAGATTTTTGTCTTATCTTCATGGTTCAATTCTGTATAAAGTTGTGCCAAAATTCAGTTGAAAACTGTAGCAAAATTCAGTTGAAACCTATGCCAAAATTTCAGTACTGAACTGTGTCAAAATACTGTCCAAAAATTCAGTAAACGTTGTGGCAAAATTCAGTACTTGTACAGACATCCAAAAAAAGAGTGGCCTGGGGAGTATTCAAACCCAGGACTTGCCAATATTACTCGACACCGTATAGCCAGTTGGGTAATGAGCCGATTCTGGCTATATATTTACACCCGCCTCTTTTCTATAGCAATCTCTGTTATCTCTCTCCTCAGCTCCGATGCCCGTACGCGTGACAGACAGACGAACCACACGGAGGCTAGACCAGCGACCAAGTCCATCGAGCCCACGACGTCCGAGCTCTCGCAGAATCGCCGTGCAGGAGCAGGCGACATTCGACGCCGCGCAGGCCGCCCAAAACGCCAACGACGCCGACTATGTGCCGCACGACCAAGTCGTCTTCGGCCTGTTCCCGCCTTTGTAGGGGTTGTTTTGCGCACATAGTAACAAGTTGAGGGGCGGCCGTGCAAGTTTACCACGCACGGGTTGCTCCAGTATGCTTCCGCTCACTGACAGTGGCGCCATGCATATGTGGCTTGCCACACCAGCGGCGGATACGGAGGGAATGACCGTATGTGCACTAAAATGCAAGTTGTATGACAAAAAAACGTATTTTGATAGTTCTAGCACTAAACTGCACATCCAACGCAAGTTGTATGACCACCAATGATATTTCTTAAAAACATTCGTGCGATTATTTGTGCTAGTACTACATCGGACCAAGCAAGGCATACAAGTACCAAGTTGGAGTGGTACTGTACGATTTATTTGGTGCATAGTAGTAGATGCGATTGGGGTAGCAGTCTACTCGTGGTCTTCCCCTCGTCAACATATTTTACCTTTGACCGGCTGTGTGTACTATAGTGTCGAGAGAGACCACAGCTCGAACAAGCCAAGCACGGGTGGTGTGCACGCGCGACGTTGGAGCAACGACCCAGCCGCTGCCTTGTAATAAGCCCGCCACACCACGACCCCACAGGCAGAGAAGCGTGCGCAGATTGCAACGGAAACAAGCAGAGTGCCACAGTGCAGCGGAAGCGCGAACCACCATAACCCCTACAAAAACCCCCTCCTCCTCTCCTCGGCTTCTCCCCCACCTTTCCCCTCACTCGCTCCCTCCAAAGAAATCCAAATCCCTAGCGAAGCAAAAGATGGTGGCGTTCGCTATGGTTCCAGCCCTCCGCGCTGGACGCAGGCTAGTGCATTTACTGTCCTCTTTGTAGGTTTCAACAATGTCAGACATCCAGATAGGTATAGCAGTAGACATAGCTTGGCAACTACTCTCCGCGCTGGACATTTTCGCTTTGAGATTGTGTGCTCTCAAGATTTCAAGGACAATTTTCAGTTGTCTTTGATGCTCTTCCGTATCTTCACTGAAAATTAGAATATCATCAAAGAACACAAGGACAAACTTTCTCATGTATTTTTCAAAGATTTTGTTCATTAGTTCTTGGAAAGTAGCTGGAGCATTAGTAAGCCCAGAAGGCATACTAGATATTCATAGTGGCCCATGTGTATTCTAAATGCAGTCTTCATTATGTCTTCTTTGATCATTCTAATCTGGTGATAGGCAGATCTCACACACAAGCTCCTTGTAATTCATCAAATAGGTCCTCAATGATAGGTAGGGCACCGCGTCCGCACGTCCACACCAGCCTCCGATACACATTGTTTTGGTCGATGGCGGAAGGCTCGTGCCATGGACTCCAGGTCTCGACTCTATCCAGTTGGCCTTAGGTTGCCAAATTGGTGGATTAGTATCATAACATCCTCTTTGATGGTGTCCCAACACCTCTTGAAGAACAATTCGATGAAGCCATCCGGACCGCGTGATTTGTCATTGGGCATTTGATTTATGGCATTGCGCTCTTCCTCCATGGTGAAGGAATCATAAATGGAAGCAAGGTCACAAATGTTGAAGTGGATCTCATCCCAATTGAAATATTTCGTTCTAGCTTTAGCTTTTTCCCCTAATGTCGTAAAAGAGCTCATGGGTAATATCTTCCTTTTTCTCATGCTCTTTGACCCAACCATTGTTGTGCTTCTACTGATGAATGTGGGTTTTACGCCTCCTAGCATTAATCCGGCTATGGAAGTACTTGGTGTTCACATCCCCCCTCCTTCAAGTTTGTGATGGGCATATTCCTTTTTTCGCCCTCTTGAGCACCACCAAGCCAACCACCCTTTTTTATGTCTTGCCCGGAAGTCTTGCTTGGTGTGGCTAAGGTCCCATGATTCTTGGGCAACGTCAAGCTTGAAAGATCATGGATGTCGCCTAGAGGGGGGGGGGGGGGGTGAATAGGCGCTTTAAAATAATTACGGTTTAGGCTTGAACAAATGCGGAATAAACCTAACGGTTAATTTGTCAAGCACAAAACCTAAAACAACTAGGATCACCTATGTGCACCAACAACTTATGCTAAGCAAGATAAACTATTTAGGTGATAGCAAGATATAGGACAAGAAACAATATGGCTATCACAAAGTAAAGTGCATGAGTAAAGGGCTCGGGTAAGAGATAACTGAGGCACGCGGAGACGATGATGTATCCCGAAGTTCACACCCTTGGGGATGCTAATCTCCGTTTGGAGCGGTGTGGAGGCACAATGCTTCCCAAGAAGCCACTAGGGCCACCGTAATCTCCTCACGCCCTCGCACAATGCAAGATGCCGTGATTCCACTAAGGGACCCTTGAGGGCGGTCACCGAACCCGTACAAATGGCAACCCTTGGGGGCGGTCACCGAACCCGTACACTTTGGCAACCCTTGGGGGCGGTCACCGGTACCCGTCAAATTGCTCAGGGCGATCTCCACAACCTAATTGGAGACCCCGAAGCTTGCCCGGAGCTTTACACCACAATGATTGAGCTCCGAACACCACCAACCTTCTAGGGCGCCCAAGCACCCAAGAGGAACAAGCTCAAGGGTACCAAGCACCCAAGAGTAATAAGCTTCTCAACTTGTAACTTCCACGTATCACCGTGGAGAACTCAAACCGATGCACCAAATGCAATGGCAAGGGCACACGGAGTGCCCAAGTCCTTCTCTCTCAAATCCCACGGAAGCAACTAGTGCTAGGGAGGAAAATGAGAGGAAGAACAAGAAGGAGAACACCAAGAACTCCAAGATCTAGATCCAAGGGGTTCCCCTCACAAAGAGGAGAAAGTGATTGGTGGAAACGTGGATCTAGATCTCCTCTCTCTTTTCCCTCAAAAACTAGCAACAATCATTGGAGGGATTGAGAGTTAGAAAGCTCGAAGAAGGTCAACAATGGAGGAAGAACACGAGCTCAAAGGATTAAGTCCAATGGGGAAGAAGACCCCCTTTTATAGGTGGGGAAAAAATCCAACCGTTACCCACCTACCAGCCCGCGGCCAGCGGTACTACCGCGCATGGCCAGCGGTACTACCGCAAGGCCGCGCGGGTAGTACTGCTTGCAACCAAGCGGTACTACCGCACGTTAGTGCGGTACTACCGTACCACCCTACGGTACTGCCGTGACCCCCAGCCAGGGAAACAGACGCAAACTGGGGCGGTACTTCCGCACGCGCGGTACTACCGCGCCCTCAGCGCGGTACTACCGCGCCCTCAGTGCGGTACTACCGTGAGGCAAAAAGTCCCGATAGGGGGAAAGGGAACTTCCGTGCATACTTCCGCAAAAGAACGAAAGTAGCAAAAACTCGACACAGTAGTACTGCCTGGCCGCCTAGCGCGGTACTACCGCACGACGAAAGCGGTACTACCGCGGCAGGTGCGGATGTAATTTTTTTACATCTGCTCCTACTACCGCAACCGGGCGGCACTAGTCTGGTGGGCAGCGGTAGTACGGCTCCAGGGGAGCGGTACTACCGTGAGCACCAGCGGTACTACCGCACGCCTGCGCGGTACTACCGTAGATGCCCACGGTACTACCGTTGCTCCTGGAGCGGTACTACCGCAACCACACAAGCAGCCAGTCAACTGAGGCAGGAAAACGGAGGAAGCTCCAAGGAAGAAGGAGGGGATAAAAAGAGACGAGTACGAGATGAAACCACCCAAACCTTTCCAACGCGGACCCTGACAAAACCACACTCAAGAGAACAAGAACTGCCATAACTTCTGCATATGAGCTCCGAATTGAGCAAACTCAAGCTTGTTGGAAACAAGACGACGAGTAGCATCAAAACAACGAGTGGTTATAGTAAGAAGAGGCAGGGGACGTATGCCAACAAATAGAGGAGTGAAACCTCCAACCGAGAAGAACCGGCAAAACCTCCAACAATGAAAACATCATAGAGTATGCAAGCGAACTCCGTTTTCGATGAACTCAAGCTTGTCATCAAGATGACCAAAAGCTCTAAGACTCTCAAAGAGAACCAAACAAGAACCAAGAAAGATGATGCAGGGATGCAATGGTTTGAGCTCTCAGCGAACGATACGATCAAGCTACTCAACGAGAGCCCCCCTTGATAGTACGGCAATCGATCCTATAACCCAGTCTCTCAACTACCATCATGAGACCGGTAAAATAGAAAACCTATCAAGGGCAAACCTTTGCCTTGCACATGGAATACTTGAGCTAGATGAAGACGATCTTGACTCCCTCAAGTTAGACCACCTTTCTTGAACTTGCACACCGCAACCTAACCCACAAAGAACCGTCACGAAGACCATGGGTTAGTACACGAAGCGTAATTGACAATGCTTACCATACCATGGGATCACTTGATCCCTCTCGGTACATCTTCTACGCTTTGTGAGTTGATCAACTTGATTCACTCTTGACTTAGTCTTGATCAACCTTAAATCTTTAGGTAATTCCTTGAATATCACCTTGGTCGACACAAACTCTTCTTGAAACCAACACATGTACTCCAAGAAAAGCCTATGGACAAAAACCTTCAAATATAACTCAAGGCAACCATTAGTCCATAGAGATTGTCATCAATTACCAAAACCAAACATGGGGGCACCGCATGTTCTTTCAAAGCTCCAGGATGACCATAAGTGCGGCATGAAGGTGAAGCTTGGATTTGGAGAAGAGGCTTCTCCATTCTGGGAGCCAATTAACAGTCTTTTTGAGCTTATGTAATAACACTTAGTATGGTTCAGTTTGCTTGGTGGGTTCATTCCATTCGTTATGCACAATGTCGCGGAAGCCCAACATGGAAGGCCAGAAGTCTCGAAATTGAAACATTGTGACTCCAGGAGCCACTATCATCAGTGAGTAGTAGCGGGCAATGGTAGGAGAGGGACGATGACAAGGCATGGAGCACACGCGTGTTGAAGTGGATGTCGCAAAATGAGTCAAGCTTGCACAAGGTGGGTTTGATCCTCTCGTTGTTCCAAGTGAATCTACGGTTTAGAGATGGATCTCTTTTAGCTCGCAAGTTTGAAGGGCATTGCGGAATCGTTTGATGCGACTTCTATTAATGTTGCGCTTGTTTTTCTCTCGGGCGCGGTAGATTTGGTTGAAATCACCTAGAGCAAGCCACTTGATCTCGCTGGGATTTTTTTAGTGATCAACTCCGAGAAGAAATCATCTTTCCTCAGAGAGGTGGAGGGCCCATATACGGTTATGATTTTGAAACTTGTAGTTGATTCGCGTAAGGTCATGGTCACGGAGAGGCACAATTTGAGAGCCACAATGTCAGAGATGTCCAAAACCCCTTCATCCCACAACATCAACATGACACCGCGGGTGCCTATGGCGGGATGCTACACGTGATTGCGTAGGCGAAAGCCACCCAGAAAGGTGGCCATGAACTGATCAATGGGGTCCATCTTTGTTTCTTGGAGGAACACGATTGTCCTGTGGTCCGGGCAATTTAAACACCTCACGTTCCAGCACAGGATATTAATTGGCTGTTCTAATATTAAAACATGATTAGATCCTTGGGTACAATCGGCAGAAGGCAGCAGATTGAGCATACAATAACATATCCTTCCTAAAGAATACTGGACACATGGCACGATAAAGTATTGCCTTCCAGTATTTTTCTCTTTCTTTCCTCTCTCCCAAGGCGTCTTAGGAAAGCCCTCCTTTCCTCGATCTCCCCCGGTGAGCCCGTGGATTCGTCTCCCCTCTGCCTGTTGCTCCGGCAGCCGGTGGCGGGAAGGAGAATCCTGGTGTCTCGGGCTCCCGCTAGTAGATGGAGAGTCCTTGCAGGGGCGACGTTTGGACTGATGGCAACGCTCCTTCTTCGCGCCAATCTTTCAGGCTCCAATCCTCTTCAAGTTTGTCCGTTGGAATGGATTAGACAGAGCTCCGGCGTAGATTCCTGTCAGCTCCTTGGGGCGGTGAGGCTAGGGTTTCTTGCTGTGTGTTCGCAACGGGGATATTTGGTGACCAATTCAAGGATTTAACGGCGACGACTGCGGCTCCGCGGCGCTGGTCCTTCGGGGCACGTGCACGAAGACTTTCCGGCTGTCATCGATAAGGTCAGGTCGTCTGCAATATGGGAGCGGCGATAGCGGCGCCTCGGTGGCTCGTTCTGCCGACGATAATGGTCGTTCGGTTGTCCATGGACCTCAACGTAATTTTTATTATGTTTGAGGTGCTTTGTACTTTCGGCGAGCCTTTACAATATATATCTGATCCTTATCATATTATATACTCAGTCCATCAGGGTTCAAGTCCTGGTAACACTGGACTTGATAGAAACAACCTGTGGTTGGATGATTAGAGGGACTGTGGTATCCCCAGCCCAGGGTTCAAGTCCTGGTGCTCGCATTTATTTCTGGATTTATTTCAGGATTTCACATTCCCGTCGATGATGAAGTGCCTACGGCATTTCGGAGGTGCTCATAGGATAGGGTGTGCATGTATGCATTCATAGGGATGAGTGTATGAGCGTTTGTGTCTGTATTGTGTTAAAAAAACACTGGATTTGATAGTGGGATCCTTTTTAATAAAATGTTCCAACGCACGTTTGGCCGCCATCGTGTCGTGGTCTGGTTCCGTACTCGATACGGGCGGGGGTTCGACACGTACCGGGCCTGCCTTCCGTCAATCGATCAAAGTATCAAGTCATCACCTAAAAAGCAGCAGAGAGGTTAGCGTATCCGGGCGAAGGGAGAAAGAATAATATCGACCGACGGACATGGCGGCGGCGTTCCGGCGACTGCTGCTACGCGGGCTTCAGGCCAGCCGCGGCGCGGCAGCACCCGCTCCTGGCGGTTTATCTACCAGGACATACACCGGAGGCAGCCACGTTCTTCAGGTTCGATCGGATCCCCCATCCCGTCGCTTGATTCGTCTATCCCTTATTTTTCTTGACCGGTCCGATTGCCGCATCTCGGCGTCGCCGACCCGCCCTATCTTGGTCAGGCGGACGAGTTTGTGGAGGCGATGAAAAGGAGCCGGAGTATCGATTGGAAGCATTTCAAGGGAGTGGTGACGGGCGGTATGATCTTGATAGCGGCGCCCTGGATTGTCATCTGGCCCTTTAGGGCCGACGTATTCCGGACAAAAGACCCTTCGTACGAGTCCAAATAGAGATTTTTAGGGTACGATTTACATCAGACGATCTACAGTTGCTTAGCTGGCTATTTTAGGCATCTTACATTGGTATGTGATTTTCAATTTTCAAATTCTTAAGTCATCATCCTCCCACCATTCTTTATACAACACCACTATTGAAAATGAAATTTGCATCTTGTAATGACTATCTCTTTCTGTTAAAGATTGATTAGATTTTTGCCTGGTGCTCTCGAAATAGGCTTTCGCCCCGCTATATAGATACAACAACCACCCGATACAACTGACAGTCCATTGCTGGGGTAGACAGCACAAGCACGCCCAAAAGAAATAACAGAAAAAGAAAAAGAAACTAATGACAATAGAGTCGGAACGACGAAAACGATAAAGACCCGCAACCGTTGCGCCCGCCGGAGAATTTCCACCACACTCCTAGCACTTCGGATCGCCGCATACCAAGTAACACTTTCAAGAAGGAATGCGACAACGCTGCTGCCCGGACAGGTCCTAGGGTTTCCCCCGGTACGCGGAGGGGCGTGTGGAGAAGGCATACCCGACGCCCTTCATGAAGGAACGGTGGCACCCGCGAGCGTCATCGCGTCGGAGCCGGCCAAGCCGACAACCCCGGCCGATCCGTCACACTCCATCAATCTTGCCGCCCACCAACATGCGCCACCACGGCCTTTGGAAATCCACCGCCGTCTCACCATGGAAAGCGAAGCGCGCCCGACGGATCCGAGTGGGGACAACCAGGAACGAGGAGCGGCAAAATCAGCAGCCACAAGGGAGGGGACAAACTCCACCGCCCTTAGCGGTCACCGGCCGGACGCTACAAGAAGAGCACACCAGGCCCACGGCCCGGCCGAGCTAGAAAGTGCTCGTGAAGCTCCCATCACCACGCTATAGTGTGCGCGCCGCCGTCTCCGCAACCCCCCCCCCCCCATGAGCCGCACCTTCGTCCGCCGAAGCCGTTGCAGACGAATAAGCAGGCGAAGCGAGACCGACGGGACCGAGAGGGTACAACCGGGAACGAGGAGCGGCAGAATCGGCAACCACGCGGGAGGGGACAACCTCCACCGCCCATGGCGGTCACCGACCGGACGTAGCAAGAGGAGCACACCAGGCCCACGGCCCGGCCGAGCCAAAAAGGGCTCGTGAAGCTCCCGTCGCCGCACTGCAGTGTGCGCGTTGTCGTCTCCGCAACCCCCCGCATGAGCCGCTCCTCCGTCCGCCGGATCTGCCGGCCAGGCCCGTCCAGACCCAGATGTGGCCCAAAAGGGCCCAGATCTGGGCCAGGAGGGTGCCGCCGCCTGTCGCCGCGCTAGCCCGCAGCCAAGTGGCTGCGCCACCGCCTCCCCACCATCCGGAGCATCGCCGCCGCCGGAACCACCGCTGCCCGAGGAACACCGCCGCATGCCCGCGATGGGGAAGGAAGACCACCGCTGCCGCCAAAGGTCCGAAGCCGGGCCTCAACCGCCACCATGGGGCACAGCCGCTGCGCGGCCAAGCACCCACCCGCCGCCGACGGGAGAGAGCGCCGCCACGCCGCCGGACCCTGTGCACGTCCGACGCCACCGCCCAGGGAGGGAGCCCCGCACCCACCAAAGCCCAGACGAGGAGGAGGGATCCCCCGCCGCCAGCCACCATGAGGGGCTTCGCCCTGGCGGTCCTGGCCAGCGGCGGAGGCGGGGGGAAGTAGGGGATCTGCCGCCGCCGCCGCCTGAGCCGCCCGCGGGGGCAAGGGGGTTTTTTCAAGAGGTTTTTGCCTGGTGCTTGTTAGTACAAACCTTGCATGCAGCCATAGAAAAAAATGCACCACATGCAACATGTTTAATTAGCCAAGAGCATGGAAGATTTTTTACATAATTAGTCATGTTATTTATTATTAGTTGGTTTCATTTTCTTTATATCCGAAGAATGGGATAGTGGCCTTGTAAACAGAGGGAGTATGTTGCTTTGTATTCCTCCCATGCAGCTATGGCACGCGCTGGTGTGCTCCCAAAGCAAGAATTCCTATACAAAAAAATTGGTTCGTGTCCCTATTAAACTTGTCCTCGTATTTTTAGGCTGCCACTCAAATTTAAGAAATTTCTTGTATGCCACTGGCCCTTGCGTAGAAAATAGCTATACTCCTTCCGTCCGGTAAAGAGTGTACTTTCAATTTTGTTAGAAAGTCAAACCTTTTTATCTACTCCCTCCGTCCAGTAAAAAGTTGAAAAGTCAAAATTAGAGTAGTGGGTTTCTCACATAGAAGATGAGGCTTCAGTTGACAACAAAGGCTTGCAACAGGCTAACGGGCACGAGCAATGCCCTATCACACCTGTGGCTCGTTGGACGTGAGGTAGATGCCGCTCGTGTTGATGAGGAGGCGCTGGAACGCTGACCGTTTGAGTCTTCTGCGGGATGAGATCGCTTGGTCTTGTGATGGGGGCTTGAGGAGGGAGAAAATGGGATTTCTGAAGAAAAAGAAAGTTGTTGCTTGAAGAACGAAGCCGAGTCGATATGATAGGCGGGTGAAGTGAGCAAGACCAAGACGTGCTAGACATGGAGCGCACTGCACATTCAGTTAGTTAGGTTATTTAGTATAATACTAGTACAAATGTCTGTGCGTTGCAACGGAAAAAAAAATCCGCTTCACGACACGTCATGAGAAAGCTTTGATCCATTAATAATGGGACAACAGTTGCTTATGAAAAAAATGTATCATTTGAGGATCACGAGTCCACGACACGGAGCTTAGGACATGCGGTATGATTCGTAGTAAATTGATCTGATTGACAATGTTTTCTTATGAAACGATTTTGATCTATTCATAACATCATGACAATATAAAAAACATCAAATTTAGTGAAATTGAATAAGTAATTAAAATTACATTGTGTGCTTCAATGGAAAATAAAATTGATGCAAATTTAGTAAGAATTATTAATGCCTATGGCAACATTTGGGAAAAAATCTAGTTCATGTTGGCCGGGTCCAGGAATTATGTCACGAGACAATGGACGCAAAACAGATGCATCATTTGAAGATTACGACAGAGATCTTAGAGCATGGGGTACGATTCGAAGTAAATTGAACTTATTGAAAACATTTTGTTATGGAAAAACTTTTGTTTTATTTATAACATCATGACAATATAAAGAACACTGATAGTAATAAAATTTAGTAAGTAATAAAAAATTACATCGGGTATTTCAATGGAAAATAATATTAACACAAATCTAGTAAGGAATATTAATGCCAATTGCAACGTTTTACCAATCATTAAACGGAAACACTAACGCCTACACGTGTGGGCGTTTGCATCTCGCCCACACGCGTGGATCCGCGTCCGTTTGTGGGTGCACGAATCTTGACATGATTGTAGTGCCATGTAGGACTAGGCTGGTGTGTGGGCATTCATCCGGCGTCCACACGTCCGTTTCACCACACGGAGGGTCCGGTGTGTGGGCGTTTAGCAGTTCGTCCACACGCCAGTTTTCGCTCATGCACAAGGGCTGGTGTGTGATGGCCTGGCTTATTAGGGATGATAGACTACTTATATCAATAAGGAATTCCTTCTTTTCCGGTAGCCCATTCGGACAGAACTCCAAAGTTAAGCGTGCTCAGCTTGGAGTAGTGTCAGGATGGGTGATCGACCGGGAAGTTGCTCCCGGGTGCGCACGAGTGAGGACAAAGTGCGCAGAAAAGACTAGTATTGATCTGTGGGGCCAGTCTAGATCCCGCCAGGAGTAACGACCACCGGCGGGTGTGTTCGGGGCGTTACAAGTTGGTATCAAAGCCGACCCTCGCGGTTACACGGATGGTTGCGGA
Source organism: Triticum monococcum (assembly GCA_034509565.1). Classification (NCBI taxonomy): domain Eukaryota; kingdom Viridiplantae; phylum Streptophyta; class Magnoliopsida; order Poales; family Poaceae; genus Triticum; species Triticum monococcum. The sequence goes on from CM067846.1 coordinate 619,739,085, forward strand.
CAGGTGCGTGGTCATGTTGTTCATGACGTTTGTGATCCGTCGTGGCACCCGACATGGCACATGTACCGGACTGGAAGCACAGACGTTTGTGCCAAGAGGGAACGGTTCCTGTGGCCCAACGAGGACGTCGGTTCCTCTGAGTGGGGGTGTATGTGATGGCCTGGCTTATTAGGGATGATAGACTACTCATATTAATAAGAAATTCCTTCTTTTCCGGTAGCCCATTTGGACAGAACTCCAAAGTTAAGCATGCTCAGCTTGGAGTAGTGTCAGGATGGGTGACCGACCGGGAAGTTGCTCCCGGGTGCGCACGAGTGAGGACAAAGTGCGCAGAAAAGACTAGTATTGATTTGTGGGGCAGTCTAGATCCCGCCAGGAGTAACGACCACCGGCGGGTGTGTCCGGGGTGTTACATGGTGTGTGGGCATTTGTCATCTTGCCCACACGCCCGTCTCCTCTTCCACACCCAAGCTGCCAGTTGACATGCGTTTTGCAGTGTACATGGCAACTGGCCTAGTGTAGCAGATGGCAACTCTTTTTTTTACCCGAACAAGTCAGTTGCCATGTGTTTTGCAGGATACACGGCAACTGCCCTAGTGTGCTTGTAAGCAGATGACAACTCACTCTTTTACCCGAACATGTTGTTTTGCCATGTCTCTTTGTAGCGCTACACGGCAACTGCCTAGTGTTAGTAGGTGGCAACTCCTAAGATTTTCAAATCATAGCAACTGTAGTAAACCAGACCATACATGGCAACTACTTAGTGTTAGCAGGTGGCAACCTCTAAATTTTTCAAATCATGGCAACTATAGTAAGCCAGACCATACATGGCAACAGCTGCAGTTGTCCAAAATGGCATTTGGTACTTGACCTGAGATGGCAATTGCAATTGAGCAACCATGTCAACTGTAATTGTCCGACATGACAACTGTAGTTCAGCGACATGACAACTGCAGTTAAACAGACATTGAAGAGTGTCCGGACCATGGCAACTGCGGTGACGCGTGGTGACTGTCACGTGGGGCGTGCGGGACCGTAAGGTAGGTGGCTAAGAGAGGTTGTGTGGGCGTTATGCATTTTGCCCACACGTAGGCATGCGAGAGGGGCCGCAAAGAAAAAAGAGGCGTGTGCGCGCTAATTGTTTTGCCCTCACATAGACGTGTGAGCTGGTCCTCTTAAACACCACACAAAACGTGTGGGTAGACCCCCTTAACACCCACACGTGTGGCAGTTATCGTCGTCCTCATTAAATCATTGAGCGCCCTCTCCTTTGATTACGGGGCTCCTTCCTATAAATTCCTTATTTTTGGTTAAAGCAATTCCTAACCATTGTGCAACGTCCTTCTTTTATTTTTTAGGATAGATGTTATACTTGTGCGCCTATCCATAAATCTCTACTCCTAATGGAGCAGTTGCTGCTCTCACTTTCAGGTTTTTTTTCGTCCCACCTTTCATGGTTTTTTTGGTACCTCCTCCTATGTTCTTTGGTTTCTTTTTCGTGGATTTTTTTCGTCCCCTCCCCCCCACTTCATCGGTTTATTTTCGCATCACCCTTTCACACAGCGAAAAAAATCTGAACAGATCAGAACTTTCCATACTGACGCAAGTTATTTAGTAATGTGGAATCAATCACAAACAATCTCTAAAGATCAAATCTAAATTAATTAACCTTACCTTAAATCACTCAATCACATTAATTAGAAAACAAGTATTTGATTTTCAGAAAAATCGCTCAATCACATTAACCTTACCTTAACTCACGGATGGTAATCAATCTCCAAAGAAAGGAAACAATACATCGAGGGAGCAGTAAATAAACTCCCTTTCTTATGACATGTATATGATCTTCCCTTCCCTCTCCATTGTCGAGCGTTCTTGATTCTCGAGGTCGATGCTTGGGCTGCATCACTGGGTCGCGACGGTGCCGGAGGACGAGGACAGCGAGGTCGGGTGTCGCAGCACCGCGTTGGCCGCGGCCGGTGAAGGGGGCGAAGAAGGGCGGCTTCCCTGGCCCTGGCCGTGGCCGTGGCCCTGGGAGTTGGTGCGGTGGAAGCGGCACTTGAAGGACCCGGCGTGGGTGGCTGGCGTGCAGACGCACTTGGAAGCGGGCCCATGGCCCGCGCCGGACGGCGCCGACGCCGACCCTGGCCACCTCCTCCGCGTATTCTTGGAGCTGTGGCTGGCCGATTTACATGAAATTAATTCCCTCACTTGTAGTGGCAAATATAATCCACATAATCCATATTGTTATGCACTAGCATGTGTGTGTGTGAAATAGATGGATTATGGTCCCGTACCTAGTAAGATGGAGATGTGTGTGTGTGTTAGAGAGAGAGGGAGAGGGGGAGAGAGAGTGAGGAAGAGGGAGGGAGAGAGTGAGTGTGTGTGTGAGGAATTGATGGTAAAAAAGGTCGCCAATGTCACTTGATATATATCATGTATGAGTATATTGATATTGAACTGTTAAAGTTAATGTGGCCCCGTTGCAACGCACGGGCATTCTTCTAGTGGTACTATTTTCTTTCTTTTACCTAATGTCAAGCCTCGTAATTACCCCCACAATCCTGGGATTTAATACCTACCCCAATTGACAGTGCAACTTGCTTCTTTTAGATGCATGGCAAGCTGCACTTAATCCTTCAGATTTTTTTTGAAAACCCCTCCCATATATTGATTAATTTAAAATATTCATACAATCATTCGTTACAAAATCAGCCACGCAGGCAGGAACACTATTAAGGAGCACACCATCAGACCTATTATCAAAGCTGAATTTCGCAATCTCGTGCGCCACCCTATTAGCCTTTCTGTTTATCTTGGATATCTTGCAATTTATCATTAGCTTGGATAAACTCAATGCTTCTATCTTTAGATCAACTAGGGAAGACCTGTCTAGAAGATCATTTCCAAGGGAAGAAGCCACAAAAGAACAATCAGTTTCTAAAATGATGGGCTTGTGGAGAGTAATACCAATGTACAGCCCCGCAAGGGTCGCTCTCAGCTCTGCCTCATCCGCGCTATTGCACACCCCAATATAATCCTAACACGAAATGATAACTTCTCCAGTATGGTTCCTGGCCACGACGCCAACACTTGCAGCCCTTAATGCCTTCACATAGCTTGCGTCAACATTCGATGCGTGAGGATCAAGGATCATCGACCTCAGATCTTGATCAAATGATGCAGATTGATTTGATGAAAAAAAATTGCACTTGCATTAAAAATCGCATTGAAATCAAAATTTAGCTACAACGACACATCGGAAATGGCCTAGAACGACTAATAAGCTTCAACGGCTTGCACTTCCGCTTTGAGACGGTTGAAGTACCACTCAGCTTCTTACACGCGGGTGACGACCGAAGTCTTGTATCCCTCCTTTGACCGCAACTTCCACTTCTACCATGGCGGCTTCCCTCACGTAGATGAAGTACCGACGGGCGGGACACATGGTGGTGGCATTATTTTCTACATGGAAACCTCAGCTGGGGAGGGATCATAGGCAGGACTATGCCATTGTTAAGAGAGGGAGAGAGAAGAAGGAAAGAAAATAACTATCCCACGCGGACTTAAGTGTATTGCTTCTGGTGGTTGACATGCGGGTCATTAGTTTGTGGGTCTCGCGTGTCAATCTCCGGAGAGTCACGTGCCTTTAAGAGGATCCGAGATAGCCGGGCGGTGGAGTTTGCGCCTGGGGTCTAAGGAAGGAGGCCTTCAGATTTATTACAAAAATCAATTCTAGTTTGAACTATAGGTGTATGAATGTCTATGAGAATTCTCAAAACATTTAATTGTTTTGGGAAACAATTAGAGGGAGTTTTTGCATGTTTTAGATTTTTTACCGAATTTTATCAAAAATACTAATACTTGGCGCAAAGTCCTAATATTGCCACGTGAGCCTTTCTTAAAATTTTGGGGACAATACACAAAGTTGAAATATAAGGTTGTTCAGGAAATAGACTATCTCGATTAATTAGTTCACGATATTCACTCCAAATACCCAACGTTGTATCACCCTAACCAATTTCACTGACTTCAAAATTTGCCTATACCTTGGTTTAAGATATAATATATTAACAAATTTAAATTAAAATCACCTTGTGTTCTGTAATAATCTTAATTTAGAATTTTCTATAATAACTATTTAATACGGGAAGATGAAATATTATTTAAATATTGTCAAAAACACTAAAAGTTGGCCAGTTGTCCTAATATTGATACAATATGTTACGACAAAAATTTGGCTACACCTTGTTTTAAGATATATTGTACCCACTGCAAATAAAAAAACACTTTTTTATGTAAGACCATAATGTAGCATTTTCTTTGGCTACTGAAGAGGGGGGAAATGAAATAATTTGTAAATGTTGTCATAATAAAAATTGGAAAGGAATAATAATATTGATACAATATGTTAGGATAAAAATATAAGAAGAATAAAAAAATTACAAGAGAAAATATGTAGTAGAAGTTCTCAAAAGACTATGAAACTTGGCACAATGTCCTAATATTGGTACATGAGCATGCCATAGAAATCTCACACAATTTCTCATAAATTGGAAAACCCATTTTGACTAGAAATGACCACTTTCGGCCTACTTATGACACCACTTGCAAAACTTACCAAAGCAAATTCAATTTTCTCTGAAATTTCTGGAAAGTCTCAGTAATTCTGCATACATGTGTTGGACAAACCAAAAAAGTTTCAGCTTCAAGAAGTCTTTTAAAATTGTGTTATATGCATCTCTGAACTAGCTTTGTGTGCTACTACTTTGATTGCCATCTGTAACGACCTACCTTTTCAAGATATGGTCTCTGTGTGTTTCTATGTCAACCCGTGGATCAAATCACCACCGTACATGGTACAAATGTCACATCAACCACAAATGCATCATTTCATTGCATTGCAGGATCCAGAAAGTAAATAGTCCTATAAACTACTAGCCATAGCGTAGCTATCACAAACAGAGTTCTCTATAGAGGAAACGAGAGAAAATTCTAATATAGTAATTATTTGTAAGGCTCCAGGTGGAAGAATGTCGAGTAGAAGCACAAGACTCTACGTACGATCACTCCTCATAATATTCACCTGCAACGTGATACATTGCAGCCATTAGAGTTAATACATTGATTGTATTGGCAAGATTCCACAGTTGTATAACTGGGAAAATATCTGGTACTCCCACCCCTAGGGTGCTCCCGGTGCTCCAAACTCGATAACACATTTTAAAATGTTCAACAAAATCTGAAAAAAATCCAGCACATTGGCACAACATCAATGCATCTTTGGGGTTAAGTGGTTTAAGGCTCTTTGTAGAAATCAATAGGGTTTCTCCTAGGTGGATCTACTCTAATACATAGGATGTACTGGTGCACCTTAGCAGTTCCAAACCATACTTAGACTCACCCGGTACAGCCCCAGTTGTAGTCTAGGGCACATAGGTACAACCCTACCTGGCTACTTTACAGTGAAGCTTAGTAGCAGAATGTGTGACTAGATCTCGCGGGGAAAGTAGACAAACCACTGCAGAGTGTATAAACTGATAATGATTAGTCGTGTCCTTGGTTAGGAACAACTTTAAGCAACTTGGCCGAAAACAGTCAACTTGATCTTATCGCAACTTTTTTTGTTTAAAACTTGTTGGGTTGAACAATGAGAATAGGACTGCCAGGAGGGTTATGTGCAAGGAGACATAACAAGTGTATCGGCTAGGTTGCCAAGGCCTCCAATATATATAAGTCGTCGGGTAGGGAGTTATGGGCCTCGACTTAGGCCCATGACCGAGTTGGCAACATCTCACAATCCAGCGTGTCAAATTAGTGGCATGCCATTAGCAACACGTAATTTAATTATTCGTCCCTAGCCGGCTAAAATAAAGCGCACATATGACATAGGTGCGAGTTTGGCTCATTCACGACGCCCGTGAGAGGCGGGCGGCAGAGGAGGAGTATGCATGTACCATTCCTCTCCTCAAACTTCAATATCATGTGAAAAAGAATTTCTTATAAAGATGTCTTAACTCTCCTGCACTAGTAGTATGTACTAAACTTCCCACCATGTCATGACACCCGGAAGGTCCTACATGCCGCACTCTGCGACCAATTCAGGCTTAGGCCCACAACCGTGTCAGTAACATCACACAACCCAATGTGTTGGATTAGTGGCGCGTCCATTAGCGGCTCATAATTGAATTATTCATTCCCAATCGGCAAAAATAAAGCTTACACATGACATAGGTCTAAGCTCGGCTCATTCACGACACGCTTGCGAGGTAGGCGGCTCCTAAAACTTCAATAGCATGTGGAAGAGAATCTATTATAAAGATGGCTCATCTCTCCTCTACTAGCTATGCTAAACTACTCGCCATCTCATGACACCCGCGAGGTCCTATATACTGCACTCTACGACCAATTGGCGGCAATTCGCCAAGGAAAGGGGGGGGGGGGGGGGGGGGGGGGGGGGCTAGCAGGAAATGAGCGTAGACCTCGCGCTCATTAAAGGGTGCTCACAACTAGTGGAGCGTGCAAGTTCAATTGACTAATGAGTCGTGTGGATTATATGAAACTAGCGGCACATCCCATATTTTTTGAATCTTTTTTAATTATCTTTGAAATACCAAACAATTCTAAACATTTTTTGAACAAACCAAAAAAATTCTGATAATGTCATTTTTTTTGAAAAATTGTGAACAATTTAAGAATAAATTATTTTTTGGAAATTGTGAACGAATTTTGGAAAACACCTGAATATTTTTTGAATTTGCAAACAAGTTTTGAAATTCGGCATTATTAAAAAATATAAAAATTCAAAATTTCTGAACATTCTATTAAAACCTGAATATTTTTTGAATTCATGAAACATTTGAAAACAAGAACATTTTTGTAAAATTACATACTTTTTTAAAATCAAAACACTTTTAAACATCACAACTAATTTAGATAATTCATTTTTTGAGAATTAACGAACATTTTTCAAAACTTTTAACAAATTTTGAAATAAAGGAAATTTTTTAAAATTCCCAACAACATTTGAAATTTCCAATTATTTTTTGCAAAAATAGAAATAACTATGAGAAAAAGAAGAAAAATATAAAGTAATTAGAAAAGAAAAAAAACACAAAACGGTGTTTCAGGAACCTTCTAGAAATTTCCCAAAACCGGCAGGTACCAGCTAGAAGGTTCTCAGAAACTTAACGTACAAACACGAACTGGGCTGGCCAACTTGCTTCGCTCATTCGCTTCGCCGAGCGAAGTGACAATTTGGGGTTTTCCTAACTACCTGAAGGGCCGACCGAGATGGGCCGGGCCACGCGCGCGGCCAGACACATGCATTTTTTTTCCTGTTTTCTGTTTTAGTGTTTTGCTTTATTTTGGGGCTGTTTGGTTTGTGACTAACTTTGCCAAAGGTTGCCATACCTAAGCTTAGGCAAGTTTGACTAAATTAGGTGAGTGTTTGATTCAAGCCACACCTTAGGCAAGCCACACTTGAGCCCCACATGGCATACACACAAAAAGTGTGGCAAGATTTCCTTAGGCTTGCCAACTTGTGGCTCTCATTTTAATGAACTAAGCTTAGGCAAAGTTGGCAAAAAAGTATGGCAAAGTGTGGCAATGCTAGGCCTAGAACCAAACAACGCCTTTGTACTCTTGTTTATACTTTAAAATAATCTAAATATATGTATTACAAAAAACAGTCCACAAAAGAAATTGAAAAATATTGAATGAGTATTATAAAAATGTTTACTGAGTATTTGAAAAATGTTGAACAAATATTTGAAAATGTTTAATAAGTATTAACAAATATTTAACAAGTATTTGAAAAATATTTAACAGGCATTCGGACAATGTTGAACGTACATACAAAAAATGCTGATCAATTATTAAAAAAATGATGAAACTTTTTTTATCATCTGTATACAAATGTTAATCAAGTATTATGAAAAAATATTGAACAAGTATTAGAAAACTGTTAATCAAGCATTTGGGAAATGTTAAACATGTATAGAAAAATGTTGAACATATATTAAGTAAATGGTTAAAAAATGTGATCATGCATATAAAAATGTGAATCAACCATTTGAAGAAAATATTGAATAAGTGTTTGAAAAAAGTTCATTAAGCGTGCTAAAAATCTTAATTGTGTATAGAAAACAGGTTGACCATGTATTCGAAACATGTTAATATTTTTATTTGAAAACTATTAATCAAGCATTCAAAATAATAATAATAATAGTACTATATACAAAAAAGTAAATCATGTATTAAAAATGTATAATTAAATGTTGAGCATGTTTTAGAAAAATGTTAATATTCTATTTAAAAATGTTAAAACCGTGTATAGTTAAAATAATGACCATGTACTACAAAAATGTGTTATTTCTATTGGAATGTTAGACGTTTATTGGAATAATGTTGCTGACATATGCAGAAAAAATTAGAATAATAATCAAAGGAACAAAAAACGAAAATAGAAACAAAATAGACAAAATAAAAATGAAATAAAAAACGTAGAAGCAAAATGCAAAAAATGAATGAATAAGAATGAAAGAAAAAGGAGCAAAAAAAGGAACTTGGGCTGCTAGAGAAAAAAAGGAACTTGTGAAAACAAAATGAATGAATAAGAATGAAAGAAAATGCAAAAAATAAAACGAAAAAGGAAAAAAAATCCCGAAGAAAACCGCTCGACTAGCCTCAAGTAGGATGCGCCGCTAGTTCTTACCACGAAAGGAACTTGGGCGGAGTGACTTTTTTCTATTTTTGGCTTTACAGGGTTTTTCTTTTTCTTTCTTCTGTTCTTCGTTTGTTTATTTTTTGATTTTCTTCTCTTTTCTTTATTTCGTTCTTGGAGTTCACTGTTTAATTTATTTTTGCATTGGTATTTGTATTTATGTTTCAGTGTTTCAATTTTTGAAATATGTTATTAAAATTTCTTTCAAGTATATGTTTTTTATGTCTACTTTTATTTTATACACACAATACCTTTTTCATATACATCAACTATATTATTTATGCATTTCTAACATTTTCCAAATTAGTGATTATTCTACATTTGTTGTATACATCATGAACATTTCTTTATACATGTTAATTTTTTAATACATAATTAACATATCTTTTTATGTTTGATCACGACTTAGTTCATACACATTATACGTATTCCTTATATATCGGGAGCATTTTTCAAAAATTTCTGTTGATGTTTAATTTTTTAACTACAGTTTCTTCATACACATCAGGAACATTTTGTTTATACACATTCAATAATATATGTTATTAATTTTTCAACATATTTTCCATATTATCGGAGCATTTTCTTATACAACTTTAATTTATTTTATATAATGATTAACATTTTCTTGTTACATGACCAATATTTTTTATTTTTTATGTTTAGTTTTTAAATACACGTTCTTCATTTTGCATATACACCAGCAAAATTTTGTTTATACACATTCAACATTTAGAAAATAGACCGCCCGCAAAAAAGATTTATTAAATAGATGATTAACCTTTTCCATAAAAAATGTCTCTGGTGACTACTTTTTATCATAGACATTTTTACATTTTTACGTATTCAGGAAAAAATCTAATACATTTATAACATTTTGGAAATATATGATTTTTTTGATACACCAAAACTAGCAAAACATTAACTGCATACATATATAGTACAATAGAAGAACCAAAACAGATATGCGCTTGCAGCAGCTTCCGATCCCATGCCACAGTGTACAATAGAAATAGAACTGAAGAAAGAGAGAGAAAAGAAAAAACAGTGAAAACAGAAGAAACCAAGAGAAAACCGGTGAAAAAGAAAGAAAAAACAAAACAAATAACCCGAAAAAACCAATGAAAACCGACTCTTTTACCCTCAAGCAGGACGCGCTCTAGAATTTAGCATGAAGTTGATTGTAACACAGAGGCTAGCATCATGGGCTGTCATACAGGAGACCCAGTTTTGAATAGTGGTTTCGCTTCCTTTTTAGATCTCCTCCCCTTCTTTTAAAGGTGAACTAATGGGTCGGCCCAGTTTTCTTGCGCTAGGTGCTATTCCCTTCTGCGAAGCATCTTCGATCTCACTTAACGCGAGATATAGCTCCCGCGCCATGTTGTTGCATGTCGGTGTGTGTCGGCTGCACGTTTGGGTATGTGCGATGGGATAGTAAACTGGATTTTGGCTAACAACCCGGTACACCTTAAAGAAAAAAGAGGCTAACAATCTGGTACACTTTCTTTTTGATAGCAAATAGACTTTATTTCTCATATAACAATTGTTAATAATTGTTTGGATAGCAAATATTAACATTATAGCATTATAAAAGGGAAACGTTTCCCACCGGTTGACTGGCTGAACTTTCGGCCGGCCGTGCTAAACTTGTTTGATCGTGGGCAATCGAGCGCTCCTCCCCCTCACCCGTGATCTCGCGAACTGCTCCGCGTGAGTGTTAGGCTGGTGGGGCCCAGCCATCAATTCCCTCTCTCCTTTATATCTACAGAAATGTTAACGCCCACATGTGTGGGCGTTTGCACATTGTCCACATGTCTTCATCATCACTCATTTTGCCACGTATGAATAGATGACATTAGCCGATTTTTTTTGGTTTTCGGCTTAAAAATATTGTATCTCTTAAATAAAAAAGCGAACTAAAAATCCGTTTTCATCATTAAATCCGTCTCGACGAGATCTTCAAAACTAGACCCCATGTTGATATGTTTCGACGAATTTTTTTTTCCAGAAGTTGCCATGATGTTTACACTGCAGTTGTCATAGGGCTTAAACTAAAGTTGCCATGTGGCAATTTTAGTTTGTAGATCATGGCAATTTTAGCATTTTGATGATGGCAACTTCAGTACTTTGATCATGAAAATTATTTTTTGTATGAACCATGGCAATTTTACGTGCATGTATCATGGCAATTTTAGTTTATGATTCATGGCAAGTCTAGTTTTTTAATTCCCCATTTTATAAATGTCAAAGTTTACTTTTAAATGTAGAAGAAAATAGCCGAAACATATCATGGCAACTTCAGTGTAAACATCATGGCAATTCATATGCAATAGACATGGCAACTTTTAATTCAATTTGTTTTCATCAAAACATATCAACATGGGATCTAGTTTCGAAGATCTCATCGCGAGGGATTTAATGGTGAAAACGGATTTTCAATCGGATTTTTCGTTTAAGAGATAAAATATTTTAAAAACTGAAAATCCAAAAAGATTCCTACATGCATGCATGCGATGAGATGACAATCTGTTTACATTAGAGACGTGTGGTGCGTCTCCCTTCGCACCACACGTGTGGCAGTTAGCACGGCCCTATATCTATTCTCAGTCGCCCAGCCTTATTATTTCTTCCTTTCTTCTTTTGTTTCTCACCCCGTCATGGACGACATCTTACCTCGCACCTTTTTCCTCCTCCTCTCCCATGCATCCTTCCTTGAGCAGTTCTCCGACCACGAACGCGATGAGCTGCAATAGGCCATGCAGCATGCTGAAAAGCAGACCACACGATGCGCCGAGGTGACTGCGATTTTTTGCTGCACCGCGGCCGGCGAGCTGCCATGGTCACCGCAGTGACGACCTTTTTGCTACAACCGGGCATCCTACAGCTGGAACCGGTGCCCCCGCTGCTTCAATCGGCGAAAGGTCTTCGTGTCGTGGAGACGGACGGCGTGCTGCAGGCGACCTTAAGCTGCAACCGACCATCCATTTGCTGGAACTGACCTTAGGCCTACACATATTTAACATCCCTATCCACTAATTGAAATAGTAAACAAGCAAACCCGAGCAAACAATCTAACTATAACAACAATCTGTCTAAACAGTCTGTAAAGTAGGACTAAATTAATATACTTCTATGACTCCAAAAATTATCACATAACAGAGAACTCATAAATGATTATTGTGTAAAAATTCCATGATATTAAAACACTCTGACTATCCAGAATATTCAGGACATAACAGAAATTTCCCGTTTTCATATAGCAACTCAAACTTGCAAACTGAGCTTGGTAAAGAGTAACCTTGACATTTTATTGAAATAAAAGATACAAAACATAATTACCAAAGTAGCATTAATCGTACATATATATAGTAAATTTAAATATTGGATTACCTCCCAACAAGCGCTTTTCTCCAAAGCCTTGTAGATAGGCATTGATATTGTTAAAAATATGTATAACCATGTGTTCCTCTATCATTATAGCCATCAGATCATGTGTCCATATCATTTGTGGCCGTCAGATGAATCTCCAATCTTGTCATTATATTTTATGGCCCAGCTGCCCTAAAGGGTGTTTCCTATTTGGCGCCTGGCGGGCGCACACTTCGCTTCTCTAGTCATAGTGGGCCGACCTATTCCTCCTATTATTTTCCTGTTAACCTTGCAAAATAGGCACGCCCTAAGTGAATCGAACAGGTAATCGCTCGTTCGATGTTAGCTGTAGTAACCAACCAGACCAGCTCACCTCTTGTGAATACAAACAAATTCTTTCTTCTGTTCGTGTCCCAAACTGATTTTTCCCACTGGATAGTTCTTATACATTTTCTTTTCTTTTTATTTTTTTCGCAAATGTGTGTTTTTTAATTAAAACCTTTTTATTTTCCAGAATTCATGCTTTTTTCAAACTTGTGATTTGTTTTCAAAACTAACGAACTTTTTTTAAAATCAATCTACTGCGACTTTTTTCCAAATCGAGAAACTTTTATTCAAATTCATGAACTTTTTTCAAAATTGGTGACCTTTTTTTTCAAAATTGATGAAAAACTTCAAACTTGAGATTTTTTTTCAAAATCAATGTTTCCAAAAAATTGTGATTTTTTCCAAAATTAAGGAACCTTTTCAAAATCATATTTTTTTTTTCAATTTTCATGAACTTTTTCAAAATCGAGATTTTTTTTCAATTTTCATGAAATTTTTACAATGTAATGAACTTTTGTGAATTTGTCGAACTTATTTTCAAATTTCATGGGCTTTTTCAAATTCATGCACTTTTAAAAATTGGTGAACTTTTTTAGATTCACGAACTTCTTAAATTTATTAACCTTTTCACATTCGTGATTTATTAATCAGCGTGAACTTCTTTTTGGAAAAGTCAACTGTTCTGCTGGTCAATGGGTCAATAGAGAACCATCGAGGGAGCTTGGAAAGCCGATCGAGCTAGTCAACCGAGCGAGAGAACAACGAGCCAGGGACAAACGGATCGAAGGAAAATGAGGTAGTTCTTGGGCCCACGCGAGTAGCACATGAGTGCCAGTTGGCTAGCAGGGCGCTTTTTTCTTTTGCGCGGGGAAAGGGGTTTTATTCCAAATTGAGAGGGTTATAGTCGAAAGTCAGAAGATCCTCGATACATGGTGGTTCTAGATGCATCCACACAACTGTGATACACTCGATATGACTATAATTTGCCAGACGAGCGGAAACTCCAGTTGGCTAGTAGGGCGTTTAAGAGCAAGTATAATAAGTTAGAGTCAACAGGCTTTAAGGATTGAACTACTATACTTGTGCTGAGTTGGATAAGAAAGAAGGAAAGCGGGTTGTAGATTAACAACCGGATGTAACACGGACTCCAAAAAACGTGAGAGTGTACGGTGAATCATGCATTAGTAATACTACTCAGCAACTAATTACTTATACATATTGGCTATTAGGTTGAGTATATATGACATGACAACTTCATACAGCCCGCTGTTGGCTATACTATTAACTATCTCATCCTAAATAAAGATCTGCTACTCTAAATGAAAAATATGATGCAGGCGAGTCATCTGTCCTGTTCCCCTTCTCTCCCACGCCATCCTCCTACCCTCTCCACTGTGATCAGGGCGATTTCTTCTTGCCGACGCACCGGTTTTCTCCGCCTTTCCCACTCGTCCGCTCCCCTGGTTGTTGGAAATATGCCCTAGAGGCAATAATAAATTGGTTATTATTATATTTCCTTGTTCATGATAATCGTTTATTATCCATGCTATAATCGTATTGATAGGAAACTCAGATACATGTGTGGATACATAGACAACACCATGTCCCTAGTAAGCCTCTAGTTGACTAGCTCGTTGATCAATAGATGGTTACGGTTTCCTGACCATGGACATTGGATGTCGTTGATAACGGGATCACATCATTAGGAGAATCATGTGATGGACGAGACCCAATCATAAGCCTAGCACAAAGATCGTGTAGTTCGTATGCTAAAGTTTTTCTAATGTCAAGTATCATTTCCTTAGACCATGAGATTGTGCAACTCCCGGATACCGTAGGAATGCTTTGGATGTGCCAAACGTCACAACATAACTGGGTGGCTATAAAGGTACACTACGAGTATCTCCGAAAGTGTCTGTTGGGTTGGCACGAATCGAGACTGGGATTTGTCACTCTGTGTGACGGAGAGGTATCTCTGGGCCCACTCGGTAGGACATCATCATATGCGCAATGTGACCAAGGAGTTGCTCACGGGATGATGTGTTACGGAACGAGTAAAGAGACTTGCCGGTAACGAGATTGAACAAGGTATCGGATACCGACGATCGAATCTCGGGCATGTACAATACCGCTAGACAAAGGGAATTGAATACGAGATTGATTAAATCCTCGACATCGTGGTTCATCCGATGATATCATCATGGAACATGTGGGAGCCAACATGGGTATCCAGATCCCGCTGTTGGTTATTGGACGGAGAGGTGTCTCGGTCATGTCTACGTGGTTCCCGAACCCGTAGGGTCGACACACTTAAGGTTCGGTGATGCTAGGGTTATAGGGAATAGATGTACATGGTTACCGAAGGTTGTTCGGAGTCCCGGATGAGATCCCGGACATGACGAGGAGTTCGGGAATGGTCCGGAGGTAAAGATTGATATATTGGACGAAGGGTTTTGGAGTCCGGGAGTGTTCCGGAGGTACCGGGTGATGACCAGCATGACCGAAAGGTGTTTCGGGAGCCCCGGCAAGTGTTGGGGGCTTCATGGGCCAAGGGAAGGGGGAAAACCAGCCCACTAAGGGGCTGTGCGCCCCCCTCACCTATTCCCACGTGACCAGGGGGTTTGGGGCGCCCCATCTAGGGTTCCCACCTCCTGGCTTGGGGGCCAAGTCACCCAAGGGGGAGATCCCATCTGCCCTGGCCGCCGCCCCCCTAGGGGAAACCCTAGGGCGCCTTTCCCTCCCCCTTGCCCCTATATATACTTGAGGTATGGGGGCTGCCCAACACGCAATTTGATCTCTCTCTTGGCGCAGCCCTACCTCTCTCCTCCTCATCTCTCGTGGTGCTTGGCGAAGCCCTGCAGGATTGCCACGCTCCTCCTTCACCACCATGCCGTCGTGCTGCTGCTGGACGGAGTCTTCCCCAACCTCTCCTTCTCCCCTTGCTGGATCAAAGCGTGGGAGACGTCACCAGGCTGCATGTGTGTTGAACGCGGAGGTGCCGTCCGTTCGGCACTAGGATCATCGGTGATTTGGATCACAACGAGTACGACTCCATCAACCCCGTTCACTTGAACGCTTTCGCTTAGCAATCTACAAGGGTATGTAGATGCACTCTCCTTCCCCTCGTTGCTAGATTACTCCATAGATTGATCTTGGTGATGCGCAGAAAATTTTGAATTTCTGCTACGATCCCCAACAGTGGCATCATGAGCTAGGTCTATGCGTAGTTTCTATGCACGAGTAGAACACAAAGCAGTTGTGGGCGTCGATATTGTCAATTATCTTGCCGTTACTAGTCTTATCTTGATTCGGCGGCATTGTGGGATGAAGCGGCCCGGACCAACCTTACACGTACGCTTACGTGAGACCTGTTCCACCGACTGACATGCACTAGTTGCATAAGGTGGCTGGCGGGTGTCTGTCTCTCCCACTTTAGTCGGATCGGATTCGATGAACATGGTCCTTATGAAGGGTAAATAGAAATTGGCAATTCATGTTGTGGTTTTGGCGTAGGTAAGAAACGTTCTTGTTAGCAACCTATAGCAGGCACGTAAAAAAACTTGCAACAACAATTAGAGGACGTCTAACCTGTTTTTGCAGCAAGTGATTTGTGATGTGATATGGCCAAAGGATGTGATAAATGATATATGTGATGTATGAGATGATCATGTTCTTGTAATAGGAATCACGACTTGCATGTCGATGAATATGACAACCGGCAGGAGCCATAGGAGTTGTCTTAATTTATTTATGATCTGCGTGTCAACATAAACGTCATGTAATTACTTTACTTTATTGCTAACCGTTGGCTGTAGTAGTAGAAGTAATAGTTGGCGAGACAACTTCATGAAGACACGATGATGGAGATCATGGTGTCATGCCGATGACGATGATGATCATGGAGCCCCGAAGATGGAGACCAAAAGGAGCAAAATGATATTGGCCATATCATGTCACTATTTGATTGCATGTGATGTTTATCATGTTTTACATCTTATTTGCTTAGAACGACGGTAGCTTAAATAAGATGATCCCTCACTAAAATTTCAAGAAAAGTGTTCTCCCTAACTGTGCACCGTTGCGAAGGTTCGTCGTTTCAAAGCACCACGTGATGATTGGGTGTGATAGATTCTTACGTTCGAATACAACGGGTGTTGACGAGCCTAGCATGTACAGACATGGCCTCGGAACACATGCGAAACACTTAGGTTGACTTGACGAGCCTAGCATGTACAGACATGGCCTCGAAACACGGAGGACCGAAATGTCGAACATGAGTCGTATAGAAGATGCAATCAACATGAGATGTTCACCGATGATGACTAGTCCGTCTCACGTGATGATGGGACACGGCCTAGTTGATTCGGATCATGTATCACTTAGATGACTAGAGGGATGTCTATCTGAGTGGGAGTTCATGAAATAATCAGATGAACTCAATTATCATGAACATAGTAAAAAGGACTTTGCAAATTATGTCGTAGCTTACGCTTTAGTTCTACTGGTTTAGATATGTTCCTAGAGAAAATTTAGTTGAAAGTTGATAGTAGCAATTATGCGGACTGGGTCCGTAATCTGAGGATTGTCCTCATTGCTGCACAGAAGGTTTATGTCCTTAATGCACCGCTCAGTGAGCTGAACCTCAAGCGTCAGTTGTAGATGTTGCGAACATCTGGCATACACGTTTTGACGACTACATGATAGTTCAGTGCGTAATGCTAAATGGTTTAGAATTGAGGCACCAAAGACGTTTTTGAAACATCACAGAACATATGAGATGTTCCAAGGACTGAAATTGGGATTTCAGGCTAGTGCCCACGTCAAGAGGTATGAGACCTCTGACAAGTTCCCTAAGCCTGCAAACTAAGGAGAAAAGCTCAATCGTTGAGCATGTGCTCAGATTGTATGAGTACAACAATCGCTTGAATCGAGTGGGAGTTGATCTTCCAGATGAGATAGTGATGGTTCTCCAAAGTCACTGCCACCAAGCTACTAGAGCTTCGTGATGAACTATAACATATCAGGGATAGATATGATCCTTGAGCTATTCGCGACACCGCGAAAGTAGAAATCAAATAGGAGCATCAATTGTTGATGGTTAGTAAAACCACTAGTTTCAAGAAGGGCAAGGGCAAGAAAGGTATACTTCATGAAACAACAAATCAGTTACCGTTCTAGTAAAGAAGCCCAAAGTTGAACCCAAGCCCGAGACTAAGTGCTTCTGTAATAAGGGGAACGGTCACTGAAGCAGAACCACCCTAGATACTTGGTAGATGAGAAGGCTGACAAGGTTGACAGAAGTATGTATTGGACATACATTATATTAAATATGTACTTTACTAGTACTCCTAGTAGTAGCAGGGTATAAGATACCGGTTCGGTTGCTAAGTGTTAGTAACTCGAAATAAAAGACTACAGAATAAACGGAGACTAGCCAAAGGTGAGATGATGATAGGTGTTGGAAGTGTTTCCAAGGTTGATGTGATCAAACATCGCACGCTCCATCTACCATCGGGATTGGTGTTAAACCTAAATAATTGTTATTTGGTGTTTGCATTGAGCATAGACATGATTGGATTATGTCTATCACAATACGATTATTCATTTAAGGAGAATAATGGTTACTCTGTTTATTTGAATAATACCTTCAATGGTCTTGCACCTGAAATAAATGGTTTATTGAATCCCGATCGTAGTGATACACATGTTCATGCCAAAAGATATAAGATAGTAATGATATTACCACATACTTGTGGCACTGCAATTTTAGTCACAATGGTATAAAACGCATGAAGAAGCTCCATGTTGATGGATCTTTGGACTCGCTTGATTTTGAATCACTTGAGACATGCAAATCATACCACATGAAAAAGCAACTTGTTGGAAGTAATACATCTTGATGTGTGCACTCCAATGAGTGCTGAGGCACGTAGTGGATATTGTTATATTCTTACTTCACAGATGATTTGAGTAGATGCTGAGTATATTTACTTGATGAATCACGAGTCTGAATTATTGAAAGGTTCAAGTAATTTCAGGGTGAAGTTGAAGATCGTCATGACAAGAGGAAAAAATATCTATGATATGATCATAGAGATGAATATCTGAATTACGAGTTTGGCACAGAATTAAGACATTGTGGAAATTGTTTCACAACTAATACAGCCTGGAACACCATAGTATGATGGTGTATCCGAACATCATAACTGGACCCTATTGGATATGATGCATACCATGATGTCTCTTATCGAATTACCACTATAGTTTATGGGTTAGGCATTAAAGACAACCACATTCACTTTAAATAGGGCACCACACAATTCCGTTTGAGTCGACACCGTATGAACTATGGTTTAGAGAAACCTAAGCTGTCGTTTCTTAAAGGTTTGGGGCTGCGACGCTTATGTGAAAAAGTTTCAGGCTGATAAGCTCGAACCCAAAGCGGATAAATGCATCTTCATAGGACACCCAAAACAATTGGGTATACCTCCTATCTCAGATCCAAAAGCAATAGGGATTGTTTCTCGAATCTTGTCCTTTCTTGAGAAAGAGTTTCTCTCGAAAGAATTGAGTGGGAGGAAGATAGAACTTGATAAGGTTGTTGAACCTTTACTTCAACCAGAGAGTAGCGCAACACAGAAAAAAATGTTTCTATGGCACCTGCCTCAGTTGAAGAGAAAGCTAATGATGATGATCATGGAGCTTCGAATCGAGTTACTATCGAACCTCATAGGTTGACAAGGGTGTGTACAACTTCTAAGTGGTAACCCTGTCTTAAAGGTCACGTTGTTGGACAATGATGAACCTATGAGCTATGGAGAAGCAAAGGTGGGCCCGGATTCCAAAAATTGGCTCGAGGCCATAAAATCCGAGAGAGGATCCATGTATGAAAACAAAGTGTAGACTTTGGAAGAACTACTTGATGGTCGTAAGGCTGTTAGGTACATGTGGATTTTAAGAAGAAGACGGACATGGACGGTAATGTCACCGTCTATGAAGCTCGACTTGTGGCGAAGAGTTTTTCACAAGTTCAAGCAGTTGACTACGATGAGATCTTCTCACCCATAGCGATGCTTAAGTCCGTCGGAATCATGTTAGCATAAGCTGCATTTATGAAATCTGGCAGATGGATGTCAAAACAAGTTTCCTTACCAGCTTTCGTAAGGAAAGGTTGTATGTGATAAAATCAGAAAGGTTTTGTCGATCCTAAGGATGCTAAAAGGTATGCTAGCTCCAGCGATCCTTCCATGGACTAGAGCAAGCATCTCGGAGTCGGAATATACACTTTCATGGAGTAATCAAAGTTTATGGGTTTATACAAAGTTTGTTAGAAACTTGTATTTACAATAAAGTGAGTGGGAGCACTACGACATTTCTGATAAGTATATGTGGATGACATATTGTTGATCCGAAATGATGTAGAATTTCTGGAAAGCATATAGGGTTATTTGAAAGGTGTTTTTCAATGGAAAACCTGGATTAAGCTACTTGAACATTGAGCATCAAGATCTATAAGGATAGATAAAAAATGCTTAATGGTACTTTCAAATGAGCACATACCTTGACATGATCTTGAAGGTGTTCAAGATGGATTAGCCAAAGAAGGAGTTCTTGCCTGAGTTGTAAGGTATGAAGTTAAGACTTAAAGCTCGACCACGGCAGGAGAAAGAGGAAGGATGAAGGTCGTCCCCTATGCTTTTGTCATAGGCTCTATACGGTATGCCATGCTGAGTACCGCACCTGATGTGTGCCTTGCCACATGTCTGGCAAGAGGGTACAAAGGTGATCTAGGAGTAGATCACCAGATAGTGGTCAAAATTATCCTTAGAGGAATAAGGATATGTTTCTCGGTTATGGAGGTGATAAAGAGTTCGACATAAAGAGTTACGTCGATGCAAGCTTAACACCTATCCAGATAGCTCTGAGTAGAGATACCGGATACGTATAATGGAGCAACAATTTAGAATAGCTCCAAGTAGAACAGTTATTTGAAATGGCTCCAAATATAGCATAGAGATTTGCAAAGTACATACGGATCCGAATGTGACAGACCCATAGACTACAACCTCTCTCACAAGCAACATGATCAAACCCAGAACTCATTGAGTGTTAATCACATAGTGATGTGAACTAGATTATTGACTCTAGTAAACTCTTTGGATGTTGGTCACATGGCGATGTGACCTGTGAGTGTTAATCACATGGCGATGTGAACTAGATTATTGACTCTAGTGCAAGTGGGAGACTGTTGGAAATATGCCCTAGAGGCAATACTAAATTGGTTATTATTATATTTCCTTGTTCATGATAATCGTTTATTATCCATGCTATAATCGTATTGATAGGAAACTCAGATACATGTGTGGATACATAGACAACACCATGTCCTTAGTAAGCCTCTAGTTGACTAGCTCGTTGATCAATAGATGGTTACGGTTTCCTGACCATGGACATTGGATGTCGTTGATAACAGGATCACATCATTAGGAGAATCATGTGATGGACAAGACCCAATCATAAGCCTAGCACAAAGATCGTGTAGTTCGTATGCTAAAGCTTTTCTAATGTCAAGTATCATTTCCTTAGACCATGAGATTGTGCAACTCCCGGATACCGTAGGAATGCTTTGGGTGTGCCCAATGTCACAACGTAACTGGGTGGCTATAAAGGTACACTACGGGTATCTCCGAAAGTGTCTGTTGGGTTGGCATGAATCGAGACTGGGATTTGTCACTCCATGTGACGGAGAGGTATCTCTGGGCCCACTCGGTAGGACATCATCATATGCGCAATGTGACCAAGGAGTTGATCACGGGATGATGTGTTACGGAACAAGTAAAGAGACTTGCCGGTAACGAGATTGAACAAGGTATCGGATACCGACGATCGAATCTCGGGCAAGTACAATAGCGCTAGACAAAGGGAATTGAATACGGGATTGATTAAATCCTCGACATCGTGGTTCATCCGATGAGATCATCGTGGAACATGTGGGAGCCAACATGGGTATCCAGATCCTGCTGTTGGTTATTGGCCGGAGAGGTGTCTCGGTCATGTCTATGTGGTTCCCGAACCCGTAGGGTCTACACACTTAAGGTTCGGTGACGCTAGGGTTATAGGGAATAGATGTACGTGGTTACCGAAGGTTGTTCGGAGTCCCGGATGAGATCTCGGACATGACGAGGAGTTCTGGAATGGTCCGGAGCTAAAGATTGATATATTGGACGAAGGGTTTTGGAGTCCGAGAGTGTTCCGGAGGTACCTGGTGATGACCAGCATGACCGAAAGGTGTTTCGGGAGCCCCGACAAGTGTTGGGGGGCTTCATGGGCCAAGGGAAGGGGGCAAACCAGCCCACTAAGGGGCTGTGCGCCCCCCTCACCTATTCCCACGTGACCAGGGGGTTTGGGGCGCCCCATCTAGGGTTCCCACCTCCTGGCTTGGGGGCCAAGTCACCCAAGGGGGAGATCCCATCTGCCCTGGCCCTCCCCCCCTAGGGGAAACCCTAGGGCGCGTTCCCCTCCCCTTGCCCCTATATATACTTGAGGTATGGGGGCTGCCCAACACGCGATTTGATCTCTCTCTTGGTGCAGCCCTACCTCTCTCCTCGTCTCTCGTGGTGCTTGGCGAAGCCCTGCAGGATTGCCACGCTCCTCCTTCACCACCACGCCGTCGTGCTGCTGCTGGACGGAGTCTTCCCCAACCTCTCCTTCTCCCCTTGCTGGATCAAGGCGTGGGAGACGTCACCGGGCTGCATGTGTGTTGAACACGGAGGTGCCGTCCGTTCCGCACTAGGATCATCGGTGATTTGGATCACGACGGGTACGACTCCATCAACCCTGAAAGGATCGATATGGTTGACTAGAGGGGGGGGGGGTGAATAGGCAACTACCAATTTTTAGCTTTTCTTTACCAACTTAAACTTCGCATCAAAGTAAGTTGTCTAGATGTGCAACTAGGTGAACAACCTATATGATGCAACAACAACAAGCACACAAGCAAGCAAGGGAACAAACACCAAAGAGCTAGCACAAGTAAAGGTAAGAAATAACCAAGAGTGGATCCGGTGAAGACGAGGATGTGTTACCGAAGTTCCTTCCTTATGAAGGGAAGTACGTCTCCGTTGGAGCGGTGTGGAGGCACAATGCTCCCCAAGAAGCCACTAGGGCCACCGTATTCTCCTCACGCCCTCACACAATGCGAGATGCCGTGATTCCACTATTGGTGCCCTTGAAGGCGGCGACCGAACCTTTACAAACAAGGTTGGGGCAAACTCCACAACTTAATCGGAGGCTCCCAACAAGACCACGAAGCTTCACCACAATGGAATATGGCTCCGAGGTGACCTCAGCCGTCTAGGGTGCTCAAACACCCAAGAGTAACAAGATCCGCTAAGGATGAGTGGGGGAATCAAAAATCCCTTTGTGGAAGTGTAGATCGGTCCCTTCTCAACCACTCCCGAGCAAATCAACAAGTTTGATTGGCTAGGGAGATAGATCGGGCAAGAGGAAGCTTGGGGTATTCAATGGAGCTTGAGCAATAAATGGTGCTTGGGCAATAATGGAGGTTGGGGGAAGAGGTAGGTCAAAGGGGGGGGGGAAGAAGACCCCTTTTTATAGTGGGGGAAACTAGTCAACCGTTACCCCCCACTCAGCCCCGCAGAGAGCGGTACTACCGCGGAGGCAGAGCGGTACTACCGCCCTTCAGCGGTACTACCGCTCCCCCTCAGCGGTACTGCCGCGCCAAAAGAGAAGGGCTGGGGCTGGGACCCAGAGCGGTACTACCGCGGAGGCAGGGCGGTACTACCGCTCACAAGCAGCACTGCCGCCACTACTACCGCAGCTAGTACCGCAAAACCCGACACGAGAAAATGCGCACTCGAATCGAAGCGGAAGGAGCACGAAGCCACAGCGGTACTGCGGTTGAGCCCAGCAAGCGGTACTACCGCTCCGAGGAGCGGTACTACCGCTTAGTGGACTTCAGCCGTACTACCGCTCCAACCACTGTGTCGAGGCGGTAGGAGCACGGATCCGCAGAGGTGCTGCTGCTGAGGCCATCAAGCGGTACTACCGCTCCGAGGAGCGGTACTGCCGCTTAGTGAGCCTCAGCGGTACTACCGCTGTGGCCCGCGGTACTACCGCTGGGTCCAAGAACAGTTGAAGAGTGGAGAAAAGAAAGCTCCATAGGGGCGGAAAGAAACGAAGGATGTGATGAGGACGTGTACGTGTTGATTCCACCCATACCATACCGAAGCAGATCCCCTCTTGATAGTACGGTGACTACTACACAACTTAGTCCACCAACAAAGTTACGAAAGAAACTACACCGTCTTGAGTAGAGCGCCGAGGGGAAATAATCATTCCGTGCCGAAGAATGAATATCTGAAAACTCAAAGCACCCGATTAGTCCGCAAATGCATTGTCATCAATCACCAAAACACCGTAGGGATAAATATGCCCTTACAATCTCCCCCTTTTGGTGGATTGTTGACAATACGGGATTTGCACAGAAAAGAGTAATGACATAGAATGCAAGTGAACTCACGCCTCTAAAATATAGACAAGCTCCCCCTAGATGTGTGCAAACTAGATGAGTGCTTTGGACTGCACGACACACATACTAGGATCACGGCTCCCCCTATATTTTAGAGACCAACAACCTAAGCAAGATATATGAGAACAACATATATGAAAGGATAAGCATGCAGGCTATAAGATACCAAGGTGCATAAACATAGATAAGATACCTAAGGTAGCATATGTCTTACACCATATGACGGGAACTAAGGTCTCACAACAAACCAAACCAAGAGAAACGCACAAGAAACCACAAGACTAAAACGAAGCACGACACAAGAAGCAAAACAAGCAAATCCCTACACTCTCTCCCCCTTTGGCAGCGAGACACCAAAAAGGGGCCGAGAGAGACACTACGACTCCAGGTGATCATCACATCTCTGCATCGTCATCGTGGGTAGAGAACTGCTCGGCATCGGAGTCGGTCCAGTGGCAGTTCTGATGAATCCAGTCCTCCTCTTCAGTGATCTGTCCCTCAGACCCACTGACAACTGTGGCGCCCAGCTGGCGCATGATCTCCTTGTGGCGCGTCCTGGCATTCTTCTCCGCCACATGAGTCATATACTGACCATGGGACTCCATGCAGAAGAGCTTCTTCATCTTGCGCTTGAGTTTCTGGGCCCATGATGGTTCTGCACTGGAGTGGCCAAGGTCCTCATCGTGGCCAGCAGGAGCATCCACACCCTCAGTTTCCATGGCAGCAGCAGCAGCAGCAGACGGGCCCCCTGTGGCAGCAGTAGCAGAAGGACCCCCTGTGTGAGGTGCTGTCCAGTTGTCCTTCTTCCTCAGACGCTTGATCTCATGGGAAACCAAATCTCCAGTCCCTAGCAGCACTTCGGGGTAACTCTGTGCCCAGGCCCTCTCAATGAGCCTCATGATGAAGGTATTGGTTAACGTAGTAATTTCAAAAAAATTCCTACGCACACGCAAGATCATGGTGATGCATAGCAACGAGAGGGGAGAGTGTTGTCTACGTACCAACACAGACCGACTGCGGAAGCGATCACACAACATAGAGGAAGTAGTCATACGTCTTCCCGATCTGACCGATCCAAGCACCGTTACTCCGGCACCCCCGAGTTCTTAGCACACGTTCAGCTCGATGACGATCCTCGGGCTCCGATCCAGCAAAGCGTCGAGGAAGAGTTCCATCAACACGATGGCGTGGTGACGATCTTGATGTACTACCGACGCAGGGCTTCGCCTAAGCACTACAACAATATGATCGAGGTGGAATTTGGTGGCAGGGGGCACCGCACACGGCTAAGGAACGATCACCAAGGATCAACTTGTGTGTCTAGAGGTGCCCCCTGCCCCCGTATATAAAGGATCCAAGGGGGAGGGCTGGCAGGCCAAGCCTATGGAGGCGCAGGAGGAGTCCTACTCCTACCGGGAGTAGGACTCCCCCCAATCCTATTCCTAATAGGACTCCCAAGGGGGAAAGAGAGAGAGAGAGAGGTGGCCGGCCACCTCTCCTAGTCCTAATAGGACTAGGGGAGGGGGGAGGCGCGCAGCCCACTATGGGCAGCCCCTTTCACCTTTCCACTAAAGCCCAATAAGGCCCATATGGCTCCCGGGAGGTTCCGGTAACCTCCCGGTAATCCGGTAAAATCCCGATTTCACCCAGAACACTTCCGATGTCCAAACATAGGCTTCCAATATATCAATCTTTATGTCTCGACCATTTCGAGACTCCTCGTCATGTCCGTGATCACATCCGGGACTCTGAACAACCGTCGGTACATCAAAATGCATAAACTCATAATAACTGTCATCGTAACGTTAAGCGTGCGGACCCTACGGTTCGAGAACAATGTAGACATGACCGAGACACGTCTCCGGTCAATAACCAATAGCGGGACCTGGATGCCCATATAGGCTCCTACATATTCTACGAAGATCTTTATCGGTCAGACCGTATAACAACATACGTTGTTCCCTTTGTCATCGGTATGTTACTTGCCCGAGATTCGATCGTCGGTATCCAATACCTAGTTCAATCTCGTTACCGGCAAGTCTCTTTACTCATTCTGTAATACATCATCCCGCAACTAACTCATTAGTTGCAATGCTTGCAAGGCTTGTGTAATGTGTATTACCGAGAGGGCCCAGAGATACCTCTCCGACAATCGGAGTGACAAATCCTAATCTCGAAATATGCCAACCCAACATCTACCATTGGAGACACCTGTAGTACTCCTTTATAATCACCCAGTTACGTTGTGACGTTTGGTAGCACCCAAAGTGTTCCTCCGGTAAACGGGAGTTGCATAATCTCATAGTCATAGGAACATGTATAAGTCATGAAGAAAGCAATAGCAACATACTAAACGATCGGGTGCTAAGCTAATGAAATGGGTCATGTCAATCAAATCATTCAACTAATGATGTGACCTCGTTAATCAAATAACAACTCTTTTGTCCATGGTTAGGAAACATAACCATCTTTCATTAACGAGCTAGTCAAGTAGAGGCATACTAGTGACACTCTGTTTGTCTATGTATTCACACATGTATTATGTTTCCGGTTAATACAATTCTAGCATGAATAATAAACATTTATCATGATATAAGGAAATAAATAATAACTTTATTATTGCCTCTAGGGCATATTTCCTTCAGTCTCCCACTTGCACTAGAGTAAATAATCTAGTTCACATCGCCATGTGATTTAACAACAATAGTTCACATCACCATGTGATTAACACCCATAGTTCACATCGTCATGTGACCAACACTCAAAGGGTTTACTAGAGTCAGTAATCTAGTTCACATATCTATGTGATTAACACCCAAAGAGTACTAAGGTGTGATCATGTTTTGCTTGTGAGATAATTTTAGTCAACGGGTCTGTCACATTCAGATCCGTAAGTATTTTGCAAGTTCTATGTCTACAATGCTCTACACGGAGCTACTCTAGCTAATTGCTCCCACTTTCAATATGTATCCAGATTGAGACTTTAGATTCATCTGGATCAGTGTCAAAAACTTGCATCGACGTAACCCTTTACGACGAACCTTTTTGTCATGTCCATAATCGAGAAACATATCCTTATTTCACTAAGGATAATTTTGACCGCTGTTCAGTGATCTACTCCTAGATCACTATTGTACTCCCTTGCCAAATCAATGCAGGGTATACAATAGATCTGGTATACAGCATGACATACTTTATAGAACCTATGGCCAAGGCATAGGGAATGACTTTCATTCTCTTTCTATCTTCTGCTGTGGTCGGGCTTTGAGTCTTACTCAACTTCACACCTTGTAATACAGGCAAGAACTCTTTCTTTGACTGCTCCATTTTGAACTACTTCAAAATCTTGTCAAGGTATGTACTCATTGAAAAAACTTATCAAGCGTCTTGATCTATCTCTATAGATCTTGAAGCTCAATATGTAAGCAGCTTCACCGAAGTCTTTCTTTAAAAAAACTCCTTTCAAACACTCCTTTATGCTTTACAGAACAATTCTACATTATTTCCGATCAACAATATGTCATTCACATATACTTATCAGAAATGTTGTAGTGCTCCCACTCACTTTCTTGTAAATACAGGCTTCACCGCAAGTTTGTATATAACTATATGCTTTGATCAACTCATCAAAGCGTATATTCCAACTCCGAGATGCTTGCACCAGTCCACAGATGGATCGCTGGAGCTTGCACATTTTGTTAGCACCTTTCAGATTGACAAAACCTTCTGTTGCATCATATACAACTCTTCTTTAATAAATCCATTAAGGAATGCAGTTTTGTTTATCCATTTGCCAGATTTCATAAAATGCGGCAATTACTAACATGATTCGGACAGACTCAAGCATAGATACGAGTGAGAAGCTCTCATCGTAGTCAACACCTTGAACTTGTCGAAAACCTTTTGCGACAATTCTAGCTTTGTAGATAGTAACACTACTATCAGCGTCCGTCTTCCTCTTGAAGATCCATTTATTCTCAATTGCTTGCCGATCATCGGGCAAGTCAACCAAAGTCCAAACTTTGTTCTCATACATGGATCATATCTCAGATTTCATGGCCTCAAACCATTTCACGGAATCTGGGCTCATCATCGCTTCCTCATAGTTCGTAGGTTCATCATGGTCAAGTAACATGACCTCCAGAACAGGATTACCGTACCACTCTGGTGCGGATCTCACTCTGGTTTACCTACGAGATTCGGTAGTAACTTGATCTGAAGTTACATGATCATCATCATTAGCTTCCTCACTAATTGGTGTAGTAGTCACAAGAATAGATTTTTGTGATGAACTACTTTCCAATAAGGTAGAAGGTACAATTACCTTATCAAGTTTTCTACTTTCCTCCCACTCACTTCTTTCAAGAGAAACTCCTTCTCTAGAAAGGATCCATTATAAGCAATGAATGTCTTGCCTTAGGATCTGTGATAGAAGGTGTACCCAGCAGTCTCCTTTGGGTATCCTATGAAGACATATTTCTCCGATTTGGGTTTGAGCTTATCGAGATGAAACTTTTTCACATAAGCATCGCAACTCCAAACTTTAAGAAACGTCAGCTTAGGTTTCTTGCCAAACCATAGTTCACACGGTGTCGTCTCAACGGATTTAGATGGTGCCCTATTTAACGTGAATGCAGCTGTCTCTAATGCATAACCCCAAAACGATAGTGGTAGATCGGTAAGATACATCATAGATTGCACTATATCCAATAAAGTACGGTTATGACGTTCGGACACACCATTATGCTGTGGTGTTCCAGGTGGCGTGCGTAGTGAAACTATTTCACATTGTTTTAACTGAAGACCAAACTCGTAACTCAAATATTTTACCTCTGCGATCATATCGTAGAAACTTTTATTTTCTTGTCACAATGATTTTCTACTTCACTCTGAAATTCTTTGAACTGTTCAAATGTTCCAGACTTATGTTTCATCAAGTAGATATCCCCATATCTGCTCAAATCATCTTGTGAAGGTCAGAAAATAATGATACCTGCTGTAAGCCTTAATATTCATCGGACCACATACATCAGTATGTATGATTTCCAACAAATCTGTTGCTTGCTTCATTGTTCCAGAGAACGGCGTTTTAGTCATCTTGCCCATAAGGCATGGTTCGCAAGCATCAAGTGATTCATAATCAAGTGATTCCAAAATCCCATCAGCATGGAGTTTCTTCATGCGCTTTACACCAATATGACCTAAACGGCAGTGCCACAAATAAGTTGCACTATCATTATTAACTTCGCATCTTTTGGCTTCAATATTATGAATATGTGTCACTAAGATCGAGATCCAATGAACTATTTTCATTGGGTGTGTAACCATATAAGGTTTTATTCATGTAAACAGAACAACAATTTATTCTTTTACTTAAATGAATAACCGTATTACAATAAACATGATCAAATCATATTCATGCTCAACGCAAACACCAAATAACACTTATTTAGGTTCAACACTAATCCCGAAAGTATAGGGAGTGTGCGATGATGATCATATCAATCTTGGAACCACTTCCAACACACATCGTCACTTCACCCTTAACTAGTCTCTGTTCATTCTGCAACTCCCGTTTCGAGTTACTACTCTTAGCAACCGAACTAGCATCAAATACTGAGGGGTTGCTATAAACACTAGTAAAGTACACATCAATAACATGTATATCAAATATACTTATGTTCACTTTGCCATCCTATTTATCCGCCAATCACTTGGGGTAGTTCCGCTTCCAGTGACCAGTCCCTTTGCAGTAGAAGCACTTAGTCTCAGGCTTAGGATCATACTTGGGCTTCTTCACTTGAGCAGCAACTTGCTTGCCGTTCTTCTTGAAGTTCCCCTTCTTCCCTTTGCCCTTTTCTTGAAACTAGTGGTCTTGTCAACCATCAACACTTGATGTTTTTCTTGATTTCTACCTTCGTTGATTTCAGCATCACGAAGAGCTTGGGAGTTGTTTCCGTTATCCCTTGCATATTAAAGTTCATCACGAAGTTCTACTAACTTGGTGATGGTGACTAGAGAATTCTGTCAATCACTATCTTATCTGGAAGATTAACTCCCACTTGATTCAAGCGATTGTAGTACCCAGACAATCTGAGCACATGCTCACTAGTTGAGCGATTCTCCTCCATCTTTTAGCTATAGAACTTGTTGGAGACTTCATATCTCTCAACTCGGGTATTTGCTTGAAATATTAACTTCAACTCCTGGAACATCTCATATGGTCCATGACGTTCAAAACATCTTTGAAGTCCCGATTCTAAGCCATTAAGCATGGTGCACTAAACTATCAAGTAGTCATCATATTGAGCTAGCCAAACGTTCATAACGTCTGCATCTGCTACTGCAATAGGTCTGTCACCTAGCGGTGCATCAAGGACATAATTCTTCTGTGCAGCAATGAGGATAAACCTCAGATCACGGATCCAATCCGCATCATTGCTACTAACATTTTTCAACACAATTTTCTCTAGGAACATATCAAAAATAAACACACGGAAGCAACAACGCGAGCTATTGATCTACAACATAATTTGCAAAATACTACCAGGACTAAGTTCATGATAAATTTAAGTTCAATTTAATCATATTACTTAAGAACTCCCACTTAGATGGAAATCCCTCTAATCCTCTAATTGATCACGTGATCCAAATCAACTAAACCATGTCCGATCATCACGTGAGATGGAGTAGTTTCAATGGTGAACATCACTATGTTGATCATATCTACTATATGATTCACGCTCGACCTTTCGGTCTCCGTGTTCCGAGGCCATATCTGTATATGCTTGGCTCGTCAAGTATAACCTGAGTATTCCGCGTGTGCAACTGTTTTGCATCCGTTGTATTTGAACGTAGAGCCTATCACACCCGATCATCACGTGGTGTCTCAGCACGAAGAACTTTCGCAACGGTGCATACTCAGGGAGAACACTTCTTGATAATTTAGTGAGAGATCATCTTATAATGCTACCGTCAATCAAAGCAAGATAAGATGCATAAAAAGATAAACATCACATGCAATCAATATAAGTGATATGATATGGCCATCATCATCTTGTGCTTGTGATCTCCATCTCCGAAGCACCGTCATGATCACCATCGTCACCGGCGCGACACCTTGATCTCCATCGTAGCATCGTTGTCGTCTCGCCAATCTTATGCTTCCACGACTATCACTACCGCTTAGTAATAAAGTAAAGCATTACATCGCGATTGCATTGCATACAATAAAGCGACAACTATATGGCTCCTGCCAGTTGCCGATAACTTGGTTGCAAAACATGATCATCTCATACAATAAAATTTAGCATCATGCCAAGACCATATCACATCACAACATGCCCTGCAAAAACAAGTTAGACGTCCTCTACTTTGTTGTTGCAAGTTTTACGTGGCTGCTACGGGCTTAAGTAAGAACCAATCTCACCTACGCATCATAACCACAACGATAGTTTGTCAAATAGACTCCGTTTTAACCTTCTCAAGGACCGGGCGTAGCCACACTTGGTTCAACTAAAGTTGGAGAGACAGTCGCCCGCAAGCCATCTATGTGCAAAGCACGTCGAGGGAACCGGTCTCACGTAAGCATACGCATAAGGTTGGTCCGGGTCGTCTCGTCCAACAATACCGCCGAACCAAAGTATGACATGCTGGTAGGCAGTATGACTTGTATCGCCCACAACTCACTTGTGTTCTACTCGTGCAAATAACATCAAACCATAAAACCTAGGCTCGGATGCCACTGTTGGTTAACGTAGTAATTTCAAAAAATTTCCTACGTGTTGGGGAACGTAGTAATTTCAAAATTTTTCCTACGCACACGCAAGATCATGGTGATGCATAGCAACGAGGGGGAGAGTCTGATCTACGTACCCTTGTAGATCGCAACGGAAGCGTTGACACAACGTAGAGGAAGTAGTCGTACGTCTTCTTCCCGATCTGACCGATCCAAGCACCGTTACTCCGGCACCTCCGAGTTCTTAGCACACGTTCAGCTCGATGACGATCCCCGGGCTCCGATCCAGCAAAGCTTCGGGGAGGAGTTCCGTCAGCACGACGGCGTGGTGAGGATCTTGATGTTCTACCGACGCAGGGCTTCGCCTAAGCACTACAATGATATGATCGAGGTGGAATTTGGTGGCAGGGGGCACCGCACATGGCTAAGGAACGATCTCAAGGATCAACTTGTGTGTCTAGAGGTGCCCCTGCCCCCGTATATAAAGGATCCAAGGGGGAGGGGTGCGCCGGCCAGGGAGAGGGCGCGGGAGGAGTCCTACTCCTACCGGGAGTAGGACTCCCCCCCTCAATCCTATTCCAACTAGGATTCCCAAGGGGGAAAAGAGAGAGAGGGGGGCCGGCCCCTTCTCCTAGTCCTAATAGGACTCAGGGAAGGGGGGGCGCGCGGCCAGCTACGGGCTGCCCCTTTTCTCTTTTCCACTAAGGCCCATGAAGGCCCATATGGTTCCCGGGGGGTTCCGGTAACCTCTCGGTGATCCGGTAAAATCCTGATTTCACCCGGAACACTTCTGATGTCCAAACATAGGCTTCCAATATATCAATCTTTATGTCTCGACCATTTCGAGACTCCTCGTCATGTCCGTGATCACATCCGGGACTCCGAACAACCTTCGGTACATCAAAATGCATAAACTCATAATAACTGTCATCGTAGCGTTAAGCGTGCGGACCCTACGGTTCGAGAACAATGTAGACATGACCGAGACACGTCTCCGGTCAATAACCAATAGCAGGACCTGGATGCCCATATTGGCTCCTACATATTCTACGAAGATCTTTATCGGTCAGACCGTATAACAACATACATTGTTCCCTTTGTCATCGGTATGTTACTTGCCCGAGATTCGATCGTCGGTATCCAATACCTAGTTCAATCTCGTTACCGGCAAGTCTCTTTACTCGTTTTGTAATACATCATCCCGCAACTAACTCATTAGTTGCAATGCTTGCAAGGCTTGTGTAATGTGTATTACCGAGAGGGCCCAGAGATACCTCTCCGACAATCGGAGTGACAAATCCTAATCTCGAAATACGCCAACCCAACATCTACCATTGGAGACACCTGTAGTACTCCTTTATAATCACCCAGTTACGTTGTGACGTTTGGTAGCACCCAAAGTGTTCCTCCGGCAAACGGGAGTTGCATAATCTCATAGTCATAGGAACTTGTATAAGTCATGAAGAAAGCAATAGCAACATACTAAACGATCGAGTGCTAAGCTAATGAAATGGGCCATGTCAATCAGATCATTCAACTAATGATGTGACCTCGTTAATCAAATAACAACACATTGTTCATGGTCAGGAAACTTGACCATCTTTGATTAACGAGCTAGTCAAGTAAAGGCATACTAGTGACACTCTGTTTGTCTATGTATTCACACATGTATTATGTTTTCGGTTAATACAATTCTAGCATGAATAATAAACATTTATCATGATATAAGGAAATAAATAATAACTTTATTATTGCCTCTAGGGCATATTTCCTTCAGTCTCCCACTTGCACTAGAGTCAATAATCTAGATTACACAGTAATGATTCTAACACCCATGGAGCCTTGGTGCTGATCATGTTTTGCTCGTGGAAGAGGCTTAGTCAACGGGTCTGCTACATTCAGATCCGTATGTATCTTGCAAATCTCTATGTCTCCCACCTGGACTAGATCCCGGATGGAATTGAAGCGTCTCTTGATGTGTTTGGTCCTTTTGTGAAATCTGGATTCCTTTGCCAAAGCAATTGCACCAGTATTGTCACAAAAGATTTTCATTGGACCCGATGCACTAGGTATGACACCTAGATCGGATATGAACTCCTTCATCCAGACTCCTTCGTTCACTGCTTCCGAAGCAGCTATGTACTCCGCTTCACATGTAGATCCCGCTACGACGCTTTGTTTAGAACTGCACCAACTGACAGCTCCACCGTTTAAAGTAAACACATATCCGGTTTGCGATTTAGAATCATCCGGATCAGTGTCAAAGCTTGCATCAACGTAACCTCTTACGGTGAGCTCTTTGTCACCTCCATATACGAGAAACATATCCTTAGTCCTTTTCAGGTATTTCAGGATGTTCTTGACCGCTGTCCAGTGATCCACTCCTGGATTACTTTGGTACCTCCCTGCTAAACTTATAGCAAGGCACACATCAGGTCTGGTACATAGCATTGCATACATGATAGAGCCTATGGCTGAAGCATAGGGAACATCTTTCATTTTCTCTCTATCTTCTGCAGTGGTCGGGCATTGAGTCTGACTCAACTTCACACCTTGTAACACAGGCAAGAACCCTTTCTTTGCTTGATCCATTTTGAACTTCTTCAAAATCTTGTCAAGGTATGTGCTTTGTGAAAGTCCAATTAAGCGTCTTGATCTATCTCTATAGATCTTAATGCCCAATATGTAAGCAGCTTCACCGAGGTCTTTCATTGAAAAACTCTTATTCAAGTATCCATTTATGCTATCCAGAAATTCTATATCATTTCCAATCAGCAATATGTCATCCACATATAATATCAGAAATGCTACAGAGCTCCCACTCACTTTCTTGTAAATACAGGCTTCTCCAAAAGTCTGTATAAAACCAAATGCTTTGATCACACTATCAAAGCGTTTATTCCAACTCCGAGATGCTTGCACCAGTCCATAAATGGATCGCTGGAGTTTGCACACTTTGTTAGCTCCCTTTGGATCGACAAAACCTTCCGGTTGCATCATATACAACTCTTCTTCCAGAAATCCATTCAGGAATGCAGTTTTGACATCCATCTGCCATATTTCATAATCATAAAACGCGGCAATTGCTAACATGATTCGGACAGACTTAAGCATCGCTACGGGTGAGAAGGTCTCATTGTAGTCAACCCCTTGAACTTGTCGAAAACCTTTTGCAACAAGTCGAGCTTTATAGACAGTAACATTACCGTCAGCGTCAGTCTTTTTCTTGAAGATCCATTTATTCTCAATTGCTTGCCGATCATCGGGCAAGTCAACCAAAGTCCATACTTTGTTCTCATACATGGATCCCATCTCAGATTTCATGGCCTCAAGCCACTTTGCGGAATCTGGGCTCACCATCGCTTCTTCATAGTTCGTAGGTTCATCATGATCTAGTAGCATGACTTCCAGAACTGGATTACCGTACCACTCTGGCGCGGATCTTTCTCTGGTTGATCTACGAGGTTCAGTAGTATCTTGTTATGAAGTTTCATGATCATTATCATTAACTTCCTCACTTATTGGTGTAGGTGTCGCAGAAACATTTTTCTGTGATGTACTACTTTCTAATAAGGGAGCGGGTACAGTTACCTCGTCAAGTTCTACTTTCCTCCCACTCACTTCTTTCGAGAGAAACTCCTTCTCAAGAAAGTTTCCGAATTTAGCAACAAAAGTCTTGCCTTCGGATCTGTGATAGAAGGTGTATCCAATAGTTTCCTTTGGATATCCTATGAAGACACATTTCTCCGATTTGGGTTCGAGCTTATCAGGTTGAAGCTTTTTCCCATAAGCATCGCAACCCCAAACTTTAAGAAACGACAACTTTGGTTTCTTGCCAAACCACAGTTCATAAGGCGTCGTCTCAACGGATTTTGATGGTGCCCTATTTAACGTGAATGCGGCCGTCTCTAAAGCGTATCCCCAAAACGATAGCGGTAAATCAGTAAGAGACATCATAGATCGTACCATATCTAGTAAAGTACGATTACGATGTTCGGACACACCATTACGTTGTGGTGTTCCGGGTGGCGTGAGTTGCGAAACTATTCCACAATTTTTCAAATGTATACCAAACTCGTAACTCAAATATTCTCCTCCACGATCAGATCATAGAAACTTTATTTTCTTGTTACGATGATTTTCAACTTTACTATGAAATTCCTTGAACTTTTCAAATGTTTCAGACTTGTGTTTCATTAAGTAGATATACCCATATCTGCTTAAATCATCTGTGAAGGTGAGAAAATAAGGATATCCGCCACGAGCCTCAATATTCATCGGACCACATACATCGGTATGTATGATTCCCAATAAATCTGTTGCTCTCTCCATAGTGCCGGAGAACGGTGTTTTAGTCATCTTGCCCATGAGGCACGGTTCGCAAGTACCAAGTGATTCATAATCAAGTGGTTCCAAAAGTCCATCAGTATGGAGTTTCTTCATGCGCTTTACACCGATATGACCTAAACGCCAGTGCCACAAATAAGTTGCACTATCATTATCAACTCTGCATCTTTTGGCTTCTACATTATGAATATGTGTATCACTACTATCGAGATTTAACAAGAATAGACCACTCTTCAAGGGTGCATGACCATAAAAGATATTACTCATATAAATAGAACAACCATTATTCTCTGATTTAAATGAATAACCGTCTCGCATTAAACAAGATCCAGATATAATGTTCATGCTCAACGCTGGCACCAAATAACAATTATTTAGGTCTAAAATTAATCCCGAAGATAGATGTAGAGGTAGCGTGCCGACCGCGATCACATCGACTTTGGAACCGTTTCCCACGCGCATCGTCACCTCGTCCTTAGCTAATCTTCGCTTAATCCGTAGTCCCTGTTTCGAGTTGCAAATATTAGCAACAGAACCAGTATCAAATACCCAGGTGCTACTGCGAGCATTAGTAAGGTACACATCAATAACATGTATATCACATATACCTTTGTTCACCTTGCCATCCTTCTTATCCGCCAAATACTTGGGGCAGTTCCGCTTCCAGTGACCAGTCTGCTTGCAGTAGAAGCACTCAGTTTCAGGCTTAGGTCCAGACTTGGGTTTCTTCTCCTGAGCAGCAACTTGCTTGCCGTTCTTCTTGAAGTTCCCCTTCTTCTTCCCTTTGCCCTTTTTCTTAAAACTAGTGGTTTTGTTAACCATCAATACTTGATGCTCCTTCTTGATTTCTACCTCCGCAGCTTTCAGTATTGCGAAGAGCTCGGGAATAGTCTTGTTCATCCCTTGCATATTATAGTTCATCACGAAGCTCTTGTAGCTTGGTGGCAGTGATTGGAGAATTCTGTCAATGACGCAATCATCTGGAAGATTAACTCCCATCTGAATCAAGTGATTGTTATACCCAGACATTTTGAGTATATGCTCACTGACAGAACTGTTCTCCTCCATCTTGCAGCTATAGAACTTGTTGGAGACTTCATATCTCTCAATCCGGGCATTTGCTTGAAATATTAACTTCAACTCCTGGAACATCTCATATGCTCCATGACGTTCAAAACGTCGTTGAAGTCCCGATTCTAAGCCGTAAAGCATGGCACACTGAACTATCGAGTAGTCATCAGCTTTGCTCTGCCAGACGTTCATAACATCTGGTGTTGCTCCAGCAGCAGGCCTGGCACCCAGTGGTGCTTCCAGGACGTAATTCTTCTGTGCAGCAATGAGGATAATCCTCAAGTTACGGACCCAGTCCGTGTAATTGCTACCATCATCTTTCAACTTTGCTTTCTCAAGGAACGCATTAAAATTCAACGGAACAACAGCACGAGCCATCTATCTACAATCAACATAAACAAGCAAGATACTATCAGGTACTAAGTTCATGATAAATTTAACTTCAATTAATCATATTACTTAAGAACTCCCACTTAGATAGACATCCCTCTAATCTTCTAAGTGATCACGTGATCCAAATCAACTAAACCATGTCCGATCATCACGTGAGATGGAGTAGTTTCATCGGTGAACATAATTATGTTGATCATATCTACTATATGATTCACGCTCGACCTTTCGGTCTCCGTGTTCCGAGGCCATATCTGTATATGCTTAGCTCGTCAAGTATAACCTGAGTATTCCGCGTGTGCAACTGTTTTGCACCCGTTGTATTTGAACGTAGAGCCTATCACACCCGATCATCACGTGGTGTCTCAGCACGAAGAACTTTCGCAACGGTGCATACTCAGGGAGAACACTTCTTGATAATTTAGTGAGAGATCATCTTATAATGCTACCGTCAATCAAAGCAAGATAAGATGCATAAAAGATAAACATCACATGCAATCAATATAAGTGATATGATATGGCCATCATCATCTTGTGCTTGTGATCTCCATCTCCGAAGCACCGTCATGATCACCATCGTCACCGGAGCGACACCTTGATCTCCATCATAGCATCGTTGTCGTCTCGCCAATCTTATGCTTCCACGACTATCACTACCGCTTAGCAATAAAGTAAAGCATTACATCGCGATTGCATTGCATACAATAAAGCGACAACCATATGGCTCCTGCCAGTTGCCGATAACTTGGTTACAAAACATGATCATCTCAGACAATAAAAATCAGCATCATGCCTTGACCATATCACATCACAACATGCCCTGCAAAAACAAGTTAGACGTCCTCTACTTTGTTGTTGCCAGTTTTACGTGGCTGCTACGGGCTTAAGCAAGAACTCATCTCACCTATGCATCAAAACCACAACGATAGTTTGTCAAATAGACTCCGTTTTAACCTTCTCAAGGACCGGGCGTAGCCATACTCGGTTCAACTAAAGTTGGAGAGACAGTCGCCTGCAAGCCATCTATGTGCAAAGCACGTCGAGGGAACCGGTCTCGCGTAAGCGTATGCGTAAGGTTGGTCCGGGTCGTCTCGTCCAACAATACCGCCGAACCAAAGTATGACATGCTGGTAGGCACTATGACTTGTATCGTCCACAACTCACTTGTGTTCTACTCGTGCAAATAACATCAAACCATAAAACCTAGGTTTTGATGCCACTGTTGGGGAACGTAGTAATTTCAAAAAATTTCCTACGCACACGCAAGATCATGGTGATGCATAGCAACGAGGGGAAGAGTCTGATCTACGTACCCTTGTAGATCGCAACGGAAGCGTTGACACAACGTAGAGGAAGTAGTCGTACGTCTTCTTCCCGATCCGACCGATCCAAGCACCGTTACTCTGGCACCTCCGAGTTCTTAGCACACGTTCAGCTCGATGACGATCCCCGGGCTCCGATCCAGCAAAGCTTCGGGGAGGAGTTCCGTCAGCACGACGGCGTGGTGAGGATCTTGATGTTCTACCGACGCAGGGCTTCGCCTAAGCACTACAACGATATGATCGAGGTGGAATTTGGTGGCAGGGGGCACCGCACACGGCTAAGGAACGATCTCAAGGATCAACTTGTGTGTCTAGAGGTGCCCCCTGCCCCCGTATATAAAGGATCCAAGGGGGAGGGGTGCGCCGGCCAGGGAGAGGGCGCGGGAGGAGTCCTACTCCTACCGGGAGTAGGACTCCCCCCCTCAATCCTATTCCAACTAGGATTCCCAAGGGGGAAAAGAGAGAGAGGGGGGCCGGCCCCTTCTCCTAGTCCTAATAGGACTCATGGAAGGGGGGGCGCGTGGCCAGCTATGGGCTGCCCCTTTTCTCTTTTCCACTAAGGCCCATGAAGGCCCATATGGTTCCCGGGGGGTTCCGGTAACCTCCCGGTGATCCGGTAAAATCCCGATTTCACCCGGAACACTTCCGGTGTCCAAACATAGGCTTCCAATATATCAATATTTATGTCTCGACCATTTCGAGACTCCTCGTCATGTCCGTGATCATATCCGGGACTCCGAACAACCTTCGGTACATCAAAATGCATAAACTCATAATAACTGTCATCGTAACGTTAAGCGTGCGGACCCTACGGTTCGAGAACAATGTAGACATGACCGAGACACGTCTCCGGTCAATAACCAATAGCGGGACCTGGATGCCCACATTGGCTCCTACATATTCTACGAAGATCTTTATCGGTCAGACCGTATAACAACATACATTGTTCCCTTTGTCATCGGTATGTTACTTGCCCGAGATTCGATCGTCGGTATCCAATACCTAGTTCAATCTCGTTACCGGCAAGTCTCTTTACTCGTTCGGTAATACATCATCCCGCAACTAACTCATTAGTTGCAATGCTTGCAAGGCTTGTGTAATGTGTATTACTGAGAGGGCCCAGAGATACCTCTCCGACAATCGGAGTGACAAATCCTAATCTCGAAATACGCCAACCCAACATCTACCATTGGAGACACCTGTAGTACTCCTTTATAATCACCCAGTTACGTTGTGACGTTTGGTAGCACCCAAAGTGTTCCTCCGGCAAACGGGAGTTGCATAATCTCATAGTCATAGGAACTTGTATAAGTCATGAAGAAAGCAATAGCAACATACTAAACGATCGAGTGCTAAGCTAATGAAATGGGTCATGTCAATCAGATCATTCAACTAATGATGTGACCTCGTTAATCAAATAACAACACATTGTTCATGGTCAGGAAACTTGACCATCTTTGATTAACGAGCTAGTCAAGTAAAGGCATACTAGTGACACTCTGTTTGTCTATGTATTCACACATGTATTATGTTTCCGGTTAATACAATTCTAGCATGAATAATAAACATTTATCATGATATAAGGAAATAAATAATAACTTTATTATTGCCTCTAGGGCATATTTCCTTCACTATGCACACGCAAGATCATGGTGATGCATAGCAATGAGAGGGGAGAGTGTTGTCTACGTACCAACGTAGACCGACCGCGGAAGTGATCACACAACATAGAGGAAGTAGTCGTACGTCTTCCCAATCCGACCGATCCAAGCACCGTTACTCCGGCACCCCCGAGTTCTTAGCACACGTTCAGCTCGATGACGATCCTCGGGCTCCGATCCAGCAAAGCGTCGAGGAAGAGTTCCGTCAACACGACGGCGTGGTGACGATCTTGATGTACTACCGACGCAGGGCTTCGCCTAAGCACTACAACAATATGATCGAGGTGGAATTTGGTGGCAGGGGCACCGCACACGGCTAAGGAACGATCACCAAGGATCAACTTGTGTGTCTAGAGGTGCCCCCTGCCCCCGTATATAAAGGATCCAAGGGGGAGGGCTGGCCGGCCAAGCCTATGGAGGCGCAGGAGGAGTCCTACTCCTACCGGGAGTAGGACTCCCCCCCAATCCTATTCCTAATAGGACTCCCAAGGGGGAAAGAGAGAGAGAGAGAGAGGTGGCCGGCCACCTCTCCTAGTCCTAATAGGACTAGGGGAGGGGGGAGGCGCGCAGCCCACTATGGGCAGCCCCTTTCACCTTTCCACTAAAGCCCAATAAGGCCCATATGGCTCCCGGGAGGTTCCGGTAACCTCCCGGTAATCCGGTAAAATCCCGATTTCACCCGGAACACTTCCGATGTCCAAACATAGGCTTCCAATATATCAATCTTTATGTCTCGACCATTTCGAGACTCCTCGTCATGTCCGTGATCACATCCGGGACTCCGAACAACCTTTGGTACATCAAAATGCATAAACTCATAATAACTGTCATCGTAACGTTAAGCGTGCGGACCCTACGGTTCGAGAACAATGTAGACATGACCGAGACGCGTCTCCGGTCAATAACCAATAGCGGGACCTGGATGCCCATATTGGCTCCTACATATTCTACGAAGATCTTTATCGGTCAGACCGTATAACAACATACGTTGTTCCCTTTGTCATCGGTATGTTACTTGCCCGAGATTCGATCGTCGGTATCCAATACCTAGTTCAATCTCGTTACCGGCAAGTCTCTTTACTCGTTCTGTAATACATCATCCCGCAACTAACTCATTAGTTGCAATGCTTGCAAGGCTTGTGTAATGTGTATTACCGAGAGGGCCCAGAGATACCTCTCCGACAATCGGAGTGACAAATCCTAATCTCAAAATACGCCAACCCAACATCTACCATTGGAGACACCTGTAGTACTCCTTTATAATCACCCAGTTACGTTGTGACGTTTGGTAGCACCCAAAGTGTTCCTCCGGCAAACGGGAGTTGCATAATCTCATAGTCATAGGAACTTGTATAAGTCATGAAGAAAGCAATAGCAACATACTAAACGATCGGGTGCTAAGCTAATGAAATGGGTCATGTCAATCAGATCATTCAACTAATGATGTGACCTCGTTAATCAAATAACAACTCTTTTGTCCATGGTTAGGAAACATAACCATCTTTGATTAACGAGCTAGTCAAGTAGAGGCATACTAGTGACACTCTGTCTGTCTATGTATTCACACATGTATTATGTTTCCGGTTAATACAATTCTAGCATGAATAATAAACATTTATCATGATATAAGGAAATAAATAATAACTTTATTATTGCCTCTAGGGCATATTTCCTTCAGAAGGGACCATAGATAGGACACTTGCGCTCAGACACGGCAGATACAAGTTCAGACCACATGACATGAGAGATATCCAGGCTCTCTCTAGAGTTTGCCTCCTTCTCATGCTGACAGAAAAGGAGCATGTCCACTAGTTAGGAGTGAACCTGATCCAGATTCCCAATGCGAGGGAAGAGAGTCTCACGGAAAATGCGATGAAGAATGTCCAGATACGGACACAACTCGTAGGTCTTCTTCTCAGTGACAGGGTGAACCTTCATAGTGCAGTAGGGCCAAAGGGCTTGCTTGTGGGTGGAAGTAACATGGCGGTGAGGACGGAAACCGACAGGAGTCTCAAGCCCGTTATCCACCACATCAAGTAACTCCATGAACGCCCGCCACTTGACAGACAGCCTCTTGCCATTGGTCATCCACGTCAGAGTCCGGTCGCCATCAGTCCCAAGATGAACGATGGCATAGAACTGAGCCAACAAATCCGCATCGAAATCCTTATTGAACTGCATGATCCGGAGAATGTTCAGCTGAGTGCACATCTGAAGGGCTTCTCCAAAGTACTCTGGGTCCTTCTCCATAGCATCAATGTCAATGGAGCGAACATCAACAAACAGATTCTTCTTGGCCTTGATCACATCAAAGTAGATGGCAAACTGAAAACGGTTCCAGAACGGGCGGTTGACCAAAGTGGGTTCTTGGTCCACCGTATAGGGGTTGCGACGACGCTTCTCCCAAAACTCCTTGTTGGTCATCTCAGTCACAGTCTTCCCTTTTGGCTTGTTGGCGGCTCGCTTTGATTGCTGAGGAGGTGGAGGAACACTTGCTGAAGCACTCGCTGAAGGCGGTTGGGTGCTCGAGGAACCACCGGCAGGCTCTGAGGTCCGGTAACGCTTGGAGGTGGCACGCCCGGGGTTGATACGACGACCTTGCTGCTCGGAAATGTCATCACCTGGAGCCAAACACAAAAGGACGCAAAACAACCAGAAGAAATGAGCATAAGCCAACAAACACAGCAAAAGATCAAGATAAGGCAGGAGAATGATGGAAAGTGGCATGCAGCGGCAGTACCGTGACCTGTCCGCGGTAGTACCGCCCCAAAGGAAGCGGTAGTACCGCTCTAGGTCAAGCGGTAGTACCGCTCCAGGGGGAGCGGTAGTACGGCTTGAGGCGAATACACAACAGTTTCAAAGCGCAAGGCGGTGAAACAGTGGTTTCCTACTACCATGGACAGATCCGACACTACCGGCCTACCAAATTAAAAAATAATCCTACCAAACATCAATCTAGATGATCTAGTTGCCTTCTCCAACCAACTCAAGCCTAGATTTAGCCAAAAATCTAGAGATGCCGCCACCATTGCCCCAA
Organism: Triticum monococcum; assembly: GCA_034509565.1. Lineage (NCBI taxonomy): Eukaryota > Viridiplantae > Streptophyta > Magnoliopsida > Poales > Poaceae > Triticum > Triticum monococcum. Next base: position 619,782,623 of record CM067846.1, read on the forward strand.
AAGCACAAGACAAAAAGCAAGACCAAAAGAGAGAAGGAACGGGGGCAATACCGGCATCCATGGCAAGAGGACGAGGTGGGGATCGACTCCACCGAAGGAAATGGAGAGGAACGCCCCGGAGGAGGAGATCCACCGGAGCCCTTCCGTGGCGGAACTGTGCAGGAGAGAGGGAGAGGCACGAGGGGGCGAGCGAATGGGTATGGGGGAGAAGAAACCTCCCCCGATAAAAACCCCTTGGCCCCGCCCCGCAGCGGTAGTACCGCGCTGGGGAGCGGTAGTACCGCTCATAAGCGGTAGTACCGCTGGGTGGCGGTAGTACCGCGTACACCGGTAGTACCGTCCATCACCAGGGGCAGTACCGCTTATCAGTGATAGTACCGCTCGCCAGCAGCGGCAGTACCGCCCAGCACACCGCGGCAACTAGACAACATGGCTTAGCTCAAAAAGACAGAAAAAACTGCAACGAAAAGCAAAAGAACACACCAGCAAGAGGCCAAGACCCCTCTTCAAGAGAGGGCGGTGGCCAAAGCCACCTATGTTTGAGTCAATAGGTATGGCACCGCGAAGATTTTAACCTTGGGCCCATGACCAAAACTCGTCTTTTAAGCACACGTGCCATCAAAAATGGCTAAAGTGAAAGACTTGATCAATTTATGCATAATGGGGGGAGGGAGAGTTCATTGAGAGAACAACACTCCCCCTATGTCCATGCCTACACCTAAACTAGACAACAAATTGTGCGTGGTAGGGTGTGCACGGGTTCAAGCAACATTGCTCGAATCAATGATATTTAGCTCATGCCTTAACTCGCGAAATCTTGCTTCATCCAAGGGCTTCGTGAAAATATCTACAAGGTTGTCATGAGTGTTGACATAGTTGAGCTCGATCTCTCCTCGCCTAATGTGATCCCGGATGAAGTGATACCGAATCTCAATATGCTTCGTCTTGAAGTGTTGCACCGGGTTGAGAGAAATCTTGACGGCACTTTCATTGTCACACCAAAGAGGCACTTTGTCACAAGTGACACCATAATCCTTTAAAGTTTTCCTCATCCATAAGAGTTGTGCACAACAACTACCGGCCGCAACATACTCCGCTTCGGTGGACGAGAGAGACACACAACTTTGCTTTTTGGAAGACCAACTTACCAAAGAGCAACCAAGGAATTGGCATCCTCCGGAAGTGGACTTCCTATCCACTTTGTCTCCCACCCAATCGGAATCCGAGTACCCTACAAGCTTGAAGTTTGATCCTCTTGGGTACCATAAGCCAAAGTTTGGGGTATGAGCCAAATATCGAAAGATTCGTTTGGCTGCCACATAGTGACTTTCCTTAGGTGCGGCTTGAAACCGTGCACAAATTCCCACACTCAATATGATGTCCGGTCTAGATGCACAAAGGTAAAGCAAGGATCCAATCATGGAATGATATACCTTTTGATCCACCACTTTACCATTGGGATCTAGGTCAAGTTGGCACTTGGTGGGCATTGGGGTGGAAGCCGGCTTGACGTCACTTAGCTTGAATCTCTTGAGCATGTCTTGAGTGTATTTGGATTGATTGATGAAGGTTCCTTCTCTTCTTTGCTTCACTTCGAACCCTAGAAAGAACTTCAACTCCCCCATGGAGGACATCTCGAACTTTGAGGTCATGAGAGCGACAAATTCCTCATTGAAAGCTTTGTTAGGAGAACCAAAGATAATATCATCAACATATAATTGGCACACAAACAACTCCCCTTTGACCTTCTTAGTAAAAAGAGTGGGGTCGATTATCCCAACTTCAAACCCACGGTCTTGTAACAACTCGGTAAGGTGGTCATACCACGCACGTGGGGCTTGTTTAAGGCCATAGAGTGCCTTATCGAGTTGATACACATGATCGGGAAAGTAGGGATCCTCGAACCCGGGGGGTTGCTTGACGTACACCAATTCATTAATGGGACCATTAAGAAAAGCACTCTTCACATCCATTTGATGTAACTTAAATTTATGATGAGAAGCATATGCAATCAACATGCGAATGGATTCAAGACGAGCAACGGGAGCAAAGGTTTCACCGTAGTCGATACCCTCGACTTGGGAGTAGCCTTGTGCTACCAAACGAGCCTTGTTGCGAATGATAATCCCATGGGCATCTTGCTTGTTCTTGAATATCCACTTGGTTCCAATGACATTGTGGGTCCCCATTGGCCTTGGCACCAATCTCCACACTTTGTTGCGCTCGAAGTTGTTGAGTTCTTCATGCATGGCATTAAGCCAATCCGGATCTTCTAGCGCCTCATAGACCTTGTGAGGTTCCACACAAGAGACAAACGCGTGATGCTCACAATAATTTGCTAATTGTCTACGAGTGCTTACCCCCTTTCTTAAGCTTCCAAGCACATTCGTCATGAGATGATCCTTGGTAGAGAGCTTGGAAGCAACTTTGGCGGCACGACGCTCTAATTCCTCCTCGGTGGAGAGTTGAGGAGAGGTTACTTGATCATCTTGAGCGTCGTCATGAACTTGTTCTTGGTCTTGAACTTGCTCGGAGGAGAGAACTTGACCTTGGGCATCACTTGGTGTGTCAACACCGTCTTGAGTATGATCTTGCCCTAGGTCTTGTTCATGAGGTTGAGGGCCTTCACTTTGTTCTTCGGAAGTGTGTGGGCCTTGGGTTGGTGATGGCTCCACTTGAGTGGAGCATTGTCCTTCTCCTTCATCCACAAGGGGTTCCTCAATGGGTAGGATGAAACCAACACCCATTCTTCTTATGGCTTGAGGAGGAATTTCATCACCTACATCACAAGTGCCACTTTGCTCCACTTGGGAGCCGTTATTCTCATCAAACTCCATGTTACACGTCTCCTCATAAGTCCCGTGGATTTATTGAGGACACGGTAAGCATGAGAGTTTGTAGCATAACCAACAAATATGCCCTCATAAGCTCTAGCCTCAAATTTAGACAACCGAACACCTTTCTTGAGAATGAAGCACTTACACCCGAATACCCGGAAGTACTTGAGGTTGGGCTTGTTACCGGTGAGTATCTCATAAGGAGTCTTGTTCAAACCCTTGCGGAGGTAGAGCTGATTTGATGCATGACACGTGGTGTTGATGGCTTCGGCCCAAAAGTTGTACGGAGACTTGAACTCCGCCATCATGGTCCTTGCCGCATCCATCAACGTCCGGTTCTTCCTCTCCGCAACACTGTTTTGTTGAGGGGTGTATGGTGCGGAATATTGATGCTTGATTCCCTCATCACTAAGAAATTCATCCAAGGTGTAGTTCTTGAACTCGATGCCGTTGTCACTTCTTATTGTCAAGATCTTTGCATTGTGTTGACGTTGTGCTTCATTGGCAAAGTCAATGACGGTTTGTTGTGTCTCGCTCTTCCTCTTGAAGAAATACACCCACGTGTACCTTGAGTAGTCATCCACAATCACCAAGCAATACTTTATACCTCCAAGACTATCGAAGGACGGAGGCCCAAAGAGATCCATGTGAAGGAGCTCCAAAGGCCTCTTTGAATAAATGATAGTCGTGGGAGGGTGAGCCTTCTCATGTAGCTTTCCTTCGATACAGGCACTGCAAGCACGATCTTTAGCAAAACTAACATTCGTTAGTCCACGGACATGGTCCCCCTTTAGGAGACTTTGCAAAGATCTCATATTGACATGGGCTAACCGGCGATGCCAAAGCCATCCCACATCAACTTTAGCCATTAGGCATGTCGCGGTCTTAGTGGGTCGCTCCGAAAAGTTAATCACATATAGACCGTTCTCGACATGCCCAACAAAGGCTACTTTAAGAGTCTTGCTCCACAAGAGGGCCACGGTATCGATATCAAAGAAAGTGGCAAAGCCCATGATTGCAAGTTGACGAACGGAAAGTAAATTGTAGGCAAGGGACTCAACAAGCATGACCTTCTCGATCATGAGATCATGAGAGATGACCACCTTGCCAAGTCCCAATACCTTAGAAGATGAGGCGTCACCCCACTCGACATTGGTGGGCATAGATGGAACCTTGTGCACGTCCACCACCAAGTCCTTGCTTCCGGTCATATGATTTGTAGCTCCGCTATCGAGCAACCATGATCCACCACCGGAAGCAAACACCTACAAGAGATCAATGCTTGGTTTTAGGTACCCATTTTGTAATGGGTCCTTTGATGTTAGTAACTAGGGTCTTAGGAACCCAAATAGACCATTCAATGTACTCATGAAGAGAACCAACAAATTTGGCATAAACATGCCCATCACTAGCACGGCACAACACATAAGAAGGATTAAAATCGCCGGCTTTGTTGGGTGAGGTGACATTGCCCTTCTTGACTTTGTTCTTCTTCTTCTCCTCGGGGACACTCTCTCCCGCCCTCACAAAGGTTTGCATGAGGGGAGGAGGTCCTTTGGTCTTGTCATTCTTCTTCTTGTTTTTGGAGTCGGGGACATACCCAACCCCTTCCTTCGCCACACCTCCATTTTGGTTGATCAAGAGATCATTGAGGTTCTTCTTGCCTTGTATGCAAGTCGCAAGGCCTCTCTTAAGTTGCTCCTTCAACTTAGCATTTTCCTCAACAATATGTATATGCTCACAACACGGGTTAGTAGCATTTGCAGTATCAATTAAAACCATATGAGGAAAAGTTGCTTTCTCCTTAGTTAGCTTCACTTGGAGTTGATCATGAGACTCCTTGAGACTAGCGTGAATACCCTTCAAGGCCTTGTGGGCCTTGTCAAGTATATCAAAATCCTCTTTGAGTCTAGCAAGATCAACTCCGAGTTTGGCTTTCTCGGAATTTAGCACACGAGAAACAACGAGGGCATGATCATAATCTTTCTCTAACTTAGCATGATCAACGTTGTATGACTCCTCAAGAGCCAAATGAAGACCACGCTCTTCCTCAAGAGCATTGGAAAGATCCGAAATCTCATCGGCATAGTCACGACTATGCCCTTCCATCCTTGAGATGGTGTCTTCGTGAGCCTCGATCATGTCATTGGCCTCACCAAGTTGTTCCAAAAGAGCAACAAAGTGCTTCTTGGATTTTCCCTTGAGTTTGCCCATAAAGGCCTCAAACTCGTTAGCCTCCACACTAGCTCCCTCAACTTCATTAATGCCATCCGATGGGGGAGGATGATTAATGATGGTAGTTTTGATGTTGGACGTTACCTTATTTGTGGCTTTAGCCATGAGGCACTTGGTGTTGATGCTCTCGTTGGGTGAGTCGAAGAGAGACACTCGTGACGTTGTGGCAATGGCGACGGAGGCCATGGCAACCGACTCATCATCTTCATCATCGTCGTCATCCTCATTGTACTCTTCTTGCACAACCAAGGCCTTGGGAGGAGTCTTCTTGGTGAAGTTGTTCTTGTTGGGGAACGACTTGGCCTTGTCCTTTCGGATGAGTTTGCCACCATTGTCTTCCCTCTTCTCATACGGGCATTCCGCAACGAAATGACTCACGTTGCCGCAGTTGTAGCAAGTCCTTACACGTTGCTTGCCCCTTGCACCACTTGAGTTGTTTTTGCTAAAGTTGGGCCTCAAGTTTTTCTTGCTCCAAAATTGCCTTGAAGCAAGTGCCATCTGTTCATGATATGCATACTTTGTATCTTAGGGGTTGCTCTTCTCTTCTTCCTCTTCTTCTTCTTCCACGGTAAGCTTGGCCTTCAATGCGAGGTTAGGCTTCTTTGCCCGTTGAGAACGGAGCACCGCATTGTCGGCGGTTTTGTACAAAATGTTCATGGCCACAAACTCATCCAACACTTCACTTGAGGTCAAGGTGTGGAAGTCCGATCTTTGGCGAATGACGGAGGACATGGCCTTGTGGTAGGGCATCATTGCCTTGAGGAATTTGCGCTTGATCCAGTTGTCATCCGTGTCCTTGCTCCCGTGATCTCGTAGTGAGACCGCGAGTTTGGTGACTCTCCGATAGAGCTCACGAGGTTCTTCATCTTCCTTCATTGCAAACTCATCGGCCTCATCTTGTACCACTTCATAGTTGGAGCGTTGAATGCTTGCGCTCCCTCGGTAGAGAGACACGACATAATGCCATGCATCCTTGGCCAAGGCGAAGGGACGAAGATGAGATAGGTCTTCGGGTGGAATTGCATCTTGAATGATGAAGAGAGCATTCTCATTGAATTGATTGTCCGCGGCTTCTCGAGGAGTGAAGTTGCTTGGATCATGTGGGTAGAAACCTTCTTCAATGATTCTCCAAAGGTTAGTGTTCACATGATTCAAATGACGTTTAAAGCGGTAAACCCAAGAATCAAAATCCTCATTTTTCACAATCTTAGGAGGAGGACCGGCATGATTCAAATGAGTAGAAGGAACCGGTCCACCATAAACAAGTGGTGGTTCCACATGGGCAAAGATGCCGGTGCCATTCTTGCCACTAGAAGAAGGGGCCTTTTCACTACTAGCTCCCCCCTTGTCGGGGATAGCATCCGACACCTAGTTGGCGGGATCCCCCACTTTCAACGGTGCGGTGGATAGTTTAAGCCCCTCAAGAAATTTAGTAAACATGCTTTCAACTTCGGTCGTCATGGAGGTTTTCAATGTCTCCAAGGCTACATTGAACTCCTCACGAGAGACCGAAGTTCCCCCATCGCCCGTAGACGAGATCGGATTCACACCGGAGTGTTCCTCCACACCGTCTACGGTATCAACCATACTCTTTGGACGGTAAAGTCCTTAATAAAGAGACGAGGCTCTGATACCAATTGAAAGGATCGATATGGTTGACTAGAGGGAGGGGGGTGAATAGGCAACTACCAATTTTTAGCTTTTCTTTACCAAATTAAACTTCGCATCAAAGTAAGTTGTCTAGATGTGCAACTAGGTGAACAACCTATATGATGCAACAACAACAAGCACACAAGCAAGCAAGGGAACAAACACTAAAGAGCTAGCACAAGTAAAGGTAAGAAATAACCAAGAGTGGATCCGGTGAAGACGAGGATGTGTTACCGAAGTTCCTTTCTTATGAAGGGAAGTACGTCTCCGTTGGAGCGGTGTGGAGGCACAATGCTCCCCAAGAAGCCACTAGGGCCACCGTATTCTCCTCACGCCCTCACACAATGCGAGATGCCGTGATTCCACTATTGGTGCCCTTGAAGGTGGCGACCGAACCTTTACAAACAAGGTTGGGGCAAACTCCACAACTTAATCGGAGGCTCCCAACAAGACCACGAAGCTTCACCACAATGGAATATGGCTCCGAGGTGACCTCAACCGTCTAGGGTGCTCAAACACCCAAGAGTAACAAGATCCGCTAAGGATGAGTGGGGGAATCAAAAATCCCTTGGTGGAAGTGTAGATCGGTCCCTTCTCAACCACTCCCGAGCAAATCAACAAGTTTGATTGGCTAGGGAGATAGATCGGGCAAGAGGAAGCTTGGGGTATTCAATGGAGCTTGAGCAATAAATGGTGCTTGGGCAATAATGGAGGTTGGGGGAAGAGGTAGGTCAAAGGGGGGGGGGGGGAAGAAGACTCCCTTTTATAGTGGGGGAAACTAGTCAACCGTTACCCCCCCACTCAGCCCCGTAGAGAGCGGTACTGCCGCGGAGGCAGAGCGGTACTACCGCCCTTAAGCGGTACTACCGCTCCCCCTCAGCAGTACTGCCGCGCCAGAAGAGAAGGGCTGGGGCTGGGACCCAGAGCGGTACTACCGCGGAGGCAGGGCGATACTACCGCTCACAAGCAGCACTGCCGCCACTACTACCGCAGCTAGTACCGCAAAACCCGACACGAGAAAATGCGCACTCGAATCAAAGCGGAAGGAGCACGAAGCCACAGCGGTACTGCGGCTGAGCCCAGCAAGCGGTACTACCGCTCCGAGGAGCGGTACTACCGCTTAGTGGACTTCAGCCGTACTAGCGCTCCAACCACTGTGTCGAGGCGGTAGGAGCACGGATCCGCAGAGGTACTGCTGCTGAGGCCATCAAGCGGTACTACCGCTCCGAGGAGCGGTACTGCCGCTTAGTGAGCCTCAGCGGTACTACCGCTGTGGCCCGCGGTACTACAGCTGGGTCCAAGAACAGTTGAAGAGTGGAGAAAAGAAAGCTCCATAGGGGCGGAAAGAAACGGAGGATGTGATGAGGACGTGTACGTGTTGATTCCACCCATACCATACCGAAGCAGATCCCCTCTTGATAGTACGGTGACTACTACGAAAGTTAGTCCACCAACAAAGTTACGAAAGAAACTACACCGTCTTGAGTAGAGCGCCGAGGGGAAATAATCGTTCCGTGCCGAAGAATGAATATCTGAAAACTCAAAGCACCCGATTAGTCCGCATATGCATTGTCATCAATCACCAAAACACCGTAGGGATAAATATGCCCTTACAAACCCCGTTCACTTGAACGCTTCTGCTTAGCAATCTACAAGGGTATGTAGATGCACTCTCCTTCCCCTCGTTGCTAGATTACTCCATAGATTGATCTTGGTGATGTGTAAAAAATTTTAAATTTCTGCTACGATCCCCAACACTGATGTCCCGCAGGGCTCGTCCCATGACTTCTCTCTTCTCAACCTCCCCACCGTGGAACTCTCCCGCTGGCAGGAACCCTAGGACCATGAGATTCGTTGTCTTCGCCTTGTCAGGAGGACCTAAGAGGCTAAGACGCTGTCGTTGACAGAAGTTCATATCAACCAGCGGGACATCCCGAGGCAATTCCAAAAGGGAGACGCACCGAGCTCACCTCCTAGCATCACGAGGCATTCGTAAACCGTACTCCATCCTTTGAAGAGAGGGACGCCTCATCTCTTTTGTCTCTACGCAGCAGAGAGTAGTAACCCTTGCCTCCATGACGACTTCCCCTGCCGCAGTGTGTGCCCTGTCTTCGGGATGGCGCTCGACGTGTGTGTGCCCAATAGTGCCATGTTTCTATGGTCGTCACCTCCCTCCAATTCACCTCCCCCCCTCTCTCTCTCTCCAAAGATTCGTGGTCTGGCCAACATAATTTGTAGATGGGGGCTATGAGCGTATTGTACGTCACTATCCTTCATGGCAACATGCATACATCTACTGCACTGCACGCTTTTAAGAAAAAGGGTTTTCCCCCGCTTTATATTATAAAGCAACGAATCAAGCTTCCAACACATCGATACAAAGTACAGTTAAGTCTTAGCACTAGTAGAAAAAGGGTCAAACGTGAAGCACATTAGTGCCGGTTTGTATTTGAGCCGGTACTAATGGTACCATTAGTGCCGGTTCGAAAGGATTTGCATTAATGCCGGTTCGTGTTGAACCTTTAGTACCGGTTCGTGCCACGAACCGGTACTAAAGGGGTGGTGGCAGGCTGGCGTCAGGCCGGGGCCCCACGATCACCCCCCCGGTGGATCGCCTTTTCAGTTTTTTTAAAAAATAAACGAAAATGATGGAAATGTTAAAAAAATAAAAGAAAATAAGTTTCCCATGTGATACGTGGTCTAGTTGTTGGGAAAATTTGCAAATGTGAATTTTGACTTTATTTGCAAAATCTCTCTGAAATTTGTAAAAATGGGCATAACTTTTGCATACTAACTCGGATGAAAAAGTTTTTTATATGAAAAATCATCTACTCGAAAAGTTACATCCAAATTTAACGGGGGATCCCCGTTAAACATTTTTAAAATCCTCAAAAACCTAATAGAAAAAAGTTACGGGGCTTTTAAGATCTAGAGTGGAAAAAATTGAAAAATATTCAAATAGTGGGCAAACTGTGGTCAAACAATGGTCAAACTAATTATTCTAGAATATTAGTGTTACTAAATAATTATTTTAGTTATTTCAATTTTGGTCAAATCTGGTCAAACTTTGGTCAAACTATGGTCAAACTGTGGTCAAACAATGGTCAAACTAATTATTCAAGAAATATTAGTGTTACTAAATAATTATTGTTTTTTAAAACAATAGTTTCAAACTCAAACAGTGAAATGTGTCACTTCATGCTCAAGCAAAATTCCTTAAGGTTAATAGGATTGACATCTTACTATTGTTAGGAAAACAACAAGTGCAGACTTGTAGCGAGGGAGAATAGAACCCGGAAGTTAAGCGTGCTCGGGCTGGAGTAGTGAGAGGGATGGGTGACTGGTCGGGAAGTTAGATGATTTAAAATGAGTGATCCACACTTGAGCAGTTAAGAGAGGTGATTACAGACTAAATCATCAAATAATTCAGAAAAACTAAAAATAAAAAAAAAACAAATTTTTTTCGAAAATTTTCAAAAAAAAAAATTCAAAAAAAAACCTTTAGTACCGGTTGGTAACACCAACCGGTACTAAAGGTCCCCCGTACCAGGGCGCGAGCTCACGCCACGTGGTGGCACTTTAGTGCCGGTTCGTGCTGAACCGGTACTAAAGGGGGGGGGCCTTTAGTGCCGAAATAATAGTGCCGGTTCCATAACCGGCACTAAAGGCCCTTACGAACCGGTGCTATTGCCCGGTTTTCTACTAGTGTAGAGTCACGCTGGGGGCACAACAGGACATCTGCTGCACGTTTTCTTTCTCTTTGAAAAGGAGAGTGGGTTTTCAACTCCTCGGGTGTGTGCTCACAATAAACAGTAAATTAGAAAAAATATAACACACTATTTTTTTTTCAAAACTATGTGACTTGAAATATGCTCAAACTTCTTAGGTGCTTGGAAGATTTCATGTGGAAAAACGTTTGAGGAGCTCTACATAAGAACAAGAATTTTGGGCTCAAAGTTTTGAGCACTGATTTTGGTTTCTCATGTGTACACCTTTCTCTACATGATATTTCTTGACGAAAATTTTCTTCTTAAATACGCACAAGTGTGTGTATCATTCTTTATAGAAAAAGGGAGGTAGACTCCCAAAAAGTCCACTTTTAAAACTAAAATTTACAAGCAGCTAAAACGTTTGAGTGTATAGAATGTCGAAAAGTTTCAGATTTTTTTTGTTTTCAGTTTTTTTTTTGAATTTAAGGCCTGTTCGGTATCTCGGCAGTTTCAAAACTCCGCTCCGTGCTAAGCTGGTTCCGAGCCACTCCGTAGGATTCCACTGCCGCTCCCTCCGCTCCGGGAGTCGCAGCCGTGGAGCCGAGTGAATCCGAACAGGGCTTTACTGTTCATGGAGGGTCTCCAACTGTCATCGACCACACCTTTCTGAACAGCGTTTGGGGAAACCATTTAACAGCACGCCATGTATTAGACGCTTAAACGACCTTGAACCATGGCCTTCCTCCTCCCCAAGCTCAACACACACGTCTTGCAAGCCTCCGGCGGAGCTGCTGCTGCTGGACTCCGTCAAGGGCTCAAGGCGCTGCTATCCATCGGCACTCACAAGAAGCTCCTTCGTTGTGTTGAGCTCCATCGTCGCTATGACCAACTCCATCAACGACACCGCGCTCGAGAGGATTGTCGTCAGGTCATCACCGGAGCTGCCGCTGCCGGAGTCCATGTGTCCGTCAAGGGGCTCGAGGCGCTGCTCTTCAGCGTTTCCATCACCATGCATCCACAGGAAGCTCTGGTTTCCGAAACGGCTTCACAAGAATTACGGGCTGCCGCGGCGCGGTGGCCGGAGGAGGACGGCCTCGAGGTCCAGCACATTGGTGAGCCCCTCGCGGCCGCCATCATTTGCGTTGTCCTCGAGCACACCGGTGAAGCCTGTAGTCAAGGACGTCGCAGCGGACAGCGGACTCCAGATGACCATCTACGCGGCGGCGGGTGGGGTAGCAACAACCCGCCCGCACGCCAAGCTGTTCTTCGGCCGATGCGCGCGCACACAATGGCCATGTTTTTAGTTTACTGAAGTACTGACGATGGAATATCTATAAATCACGTTTTCACAAATATCTATGAATCACGTTTCACAAAAACGACCACAAACTCAAATATTCAGGTTTACGAGAACCAAATTTTCTATACTCACGGATTAGTTAGAGTTGTCGAACGTGTTTTTATTCTGTTATAAGATGTCTTCCTGGTTTATAAATCCAAGAATGCGTTCTTCATGATTTCACCTATATCACAACAAAGAAGAGAAGACAGTGGTATCCCCATCCTAGACTTTACATTGGTGCTTGCATTTTTAGAATTTATTTTAGACCTTTTTTTTGCAGGTGAATAATGTATTACTCAACTCAAGAAGTTTGTACAATCAGTCGTAGCAAGCTCCATAGCAGCCGTAGGACCCGAACCGATCCAAGTCATGGTTCTGCCTTCTAAACGAGCAAATCTAGCTATGCTATCACTAACTTTATTTTGGCTACGATTAACATGAGTAATACACGAATCACGAATAGACATGAGATATCTAATCTCCTTAATGAGGGATGAATAAACTGATCTATCCACCTCCTTTGCCTGGATCAACTTAACTGCAACAATAGAGTCCATCTCAATCTCGATAGGAAGCTCACTTTTCTGGATCGAAAACGACAACCCTTCCATGCATGCATATAATTCCGCTTCAAGAGCATCTCGACATGAAAAAAGTTGCCTACAAGAGGAAAAAATAATCTCACCCTTGTCATCTCTCAACACCATGCCAGCGCCTGCTGAGCCATCTTCTGCATAAGAACCATCAGAACTAAGTTTAACCCAGCCAGCCTTGGGAGCACTCCATTTAGGCCCCGTCTCTCTTGTAAATGCAGTTGACTAGTTAGAAGGGTTATCATAAGTGACAAAAGATTTCCCTTTGCTTACATCCAAGGACAGGTCAATCTTAATACCGACAAGAGAATCAAGGTAGCTCACCAAAAAACGCCTCGAGGCTTCCATAGGTGGTGCCGGTTTGTAATGGACCACCTCGTTCCTAATATGCCACGCCCGCCACAACAACATTAGTAGCATGGACCTTTCAATATCCGAAAGAGGCTGTAACACATGTAGCAGCCATTCTTTACCGATGTTTTGCATGGAATTAATATTAGGCAAGGACCAAACATCTGTCATTTGACGATGTGCGCGGCTGCACGGGACATCAACTCCAACTTCTCTAGACCTAAATTAACTGTGTTTATTGGAAGTTAGTGCCAAAAAACCTCCCCATAGTTCTCATAAACTAGCCTTAATATTAGACAATCTGTTAAAAGTGACCTTTTCTCTCCGCAGTTTTACGTGAAGATGTCATTTCCATATCTTTTTGGCGGGTTGTAATTTCACCCACTACCATGCCCATGCCCACGCCCGCAGCCTCCCGCTCCTGCCACCGCCACCCTCCGCCGCAACACCCCTGCCGTAGCCGTCCGCGCCGCCACGCCCCTCGCTGGCAGCCACCGCACCGCCCACCCTCACGTGTGTCATCGATTGACGGGTCCTAGGCATTATTTATATTCTTTGTTTAACAAAAAATAAAATAAAAATGGATTTAGGGAAAATAAATAACGGAACTGACAAGATATGTACTAGAAAACTTTCCCCAACTTTCACGCGAAGGAAAAAAACCTAGTTTGAAGAGGAAATTTTTATGAGGAGGGCTGTTGTAGTTGCCCTTATAGCATTTACAGCCGGCATCTTGAAACGTCCGTGGACGCGCCTGATCAGTGATCGGACAGGAGAGAAGGAAAAAGTGACCCAATCGGAACCCTCATATCATCCTTATACGTCACGGTTGTCCACGAAACCTCATATTGAGGACAAATGCAGGAAGAATATAAGGACTCGCGGACGCGCCCGGACAAGCGCGGTCAATCCGCCACGTAGGACGCGGCCAACCTTGAACCACCTTTTCTCCTTTTTTTATTCATTATTTTCTTTCTCTCTCTCTTCATCTCAACCAATTACGTGCAAGTGCAAATGGGCGAACATACGAGAGAAAAAAATGAGAAGTGTGGCTGCATAGTGGGATAAATAAAGGCTTAAAACAGACACCGCGAGTATTTATGGGGTCTGATTTGCTAAATCCGGTTATAGATGCTCTTAAGTCTTCCAAGCAAGCAATCCTTCGTTGATCTAGTCTTGTTGCTTGCTTGTTCTCGTCGCAGCGTCATCCACAAGAAAGGAGAATTGTTCAAAAAGAAAGAAGAAAAATGGAACAAGAAACTACGATCAGCTTGGACCAGACGCAGGACGCATGATATTCTCCTCTGGCTGTCGAGTTTTTCTTCAAGTAGCGGTTTGCGCGTGTGCTGTCATATTCCTCCCGCGTACGTCGATGTCAAGGACATATCCCCGCAAAAATAATAAAGGACAACAATGACATACAAGGGGTGGACTAGTTCAAATCGGTCTTGGGCTTGGGTCGGCGATGCCAACGTTCTTTCTTTGGAACGTGGAAGGGGAAATCTCCATTCGGCGCCATTTTTCGCGCTTGTTTTTCACACAGACCCCATCGACGGCCCCTGCCGCAAGTCTCTCATCGCTGGTGCCGGCCGCCGGCTTTTTCGCCGCCGGGCCATTGGTAACGGAGGAGAGGCGGGCCATTGGTAACGCTGGTACCTCACTCCAATGCGGACCCGATACACATCTTTCTCAGTCTCCTTAATCAACGCACGAAGTTATTGAGCTGTCTGTCATTGTGTGGGTGGAGGGAGCGTGCCGGCAAGTCGCCAATGACTTGTAGACAGGGACTACTAATCAAAGCAAGTGGATCCAGCCAGGAAAGAGAGTGACATGACATCTGCCTACTTGTCTTCGGCCAGAGTATACTCTACAAATCGTTTGAATTCTTCTTCCGGTCGACCGGTCCAATGGGTTTGTTTTGCTGAATTTCGGAGGAAAATCGGAAGAATGGGCGAACTGTGGAATATGTACACGTAGAATTAGGACCAGAGAATCGGGTCGCTAACTGTGCTGGACAACATTTTGGAAGAATTGGTCATCCACCCCAACGCTCCTACCTACCTATTAGTGGTGGTACAGATGAAAAGCGAACGAAAATAAACAGATAGTAAATCATATTTTCCAATACCAGATAATTGTCTGTGCGTCTTAATGGACGCACGCATATTTTGTATGCAATCATCATGATTTACCTTATATTCTGGTGGTAATTTGACTACATACTAAAAATGCATTTAGCTGCCAACTGAATCATTACTTATTGACTTATCAAAGAGAACATGAGTTTATTTGACCCCGCAAAGAAAATTGATTTTATCCGGCAATAAGGTAGTCAGCACTATGAAAATACCCGTCTTTGCCAAGTGCCTACAAGAAAACATTCGGCAAAAATGGGAACTTGGCAAATAGGTGCTCTGCCACTAGGCAAAGCAGGCTCATTGTTAAGTGTTTTCTAATCCCTCCATTCCTAAATATTTGTTTTTCTAGAGATTTCAACAAGTGACTACATACGGAGCAAAATGAGTGAATCTACACTCTAAAATATGTCTATAACTCTATATACATTCGTATGTGGTAGTCCATTTCAAATCGCTAGAAAGACAAATATTTAGGAATGGAGGGAGTATAAGACAACGGGCAAACTACTTAAAAGCAATAAAATGCTTGTATTGTTTATTTTTTGGGTGGGAGCTAAAAATGGGTTTTTTCTTGAAGTTATAGCTCATTTTTATACCTGCAGTTCAAAATTTAATATTATTTGGTAAATGGGTAGAAATGCAATTCATGTCTTACAATTAGAAATTGGTTAAAAAATGGTAAATTTTGGCATTAGTAACACAATGTAGTATGTTCCATGTTTGAAAAATTAGGGATGTTAAAGATAAAAAAAAGTTGCCATACTTAAGTCATTTAGTGCATTTCTAGGCATTGAACGGATATAAATAAAATTTGAAGTAGAAGTGCATGAAAAATGTTGGCCTGATAAATTTTAATTGTTTTTTAGTCTATGATTTGGCCTAATACAAGAACAGAAGAGGAATTCCAAACATATGTGTCATGACTCAACCCTGAACATGGAGTTATGTTAATTCTAAAAAATACAAAGGAAATATGAAAAACATAAAATCTGGCATGCTGCCATGATATGATCCCTAGAGGATGTGGTAAAAATTTGATAAAATTTGCAAAAGTTGTGATGTACACCGCTTAGAAACCGGACCATATTTGAGGAAGAATCTAGGTTTCGTGATGGAAAGGGCCAGACTTGAAGGCGAAACAACCACTGCTTTATTGGTTGACCTTAAAATTTATTGTACACTCAACGTACAACCATTACAAGTTCCATGTCTAAGTTTGAAATTTTATGGGATTAGTTTTCTATATTTAAGTCATTTAGTGCATTCATAAGCATTTAATGGATATAATTAAGAACTGGAGCAATTGAGCCGATTTCCAAAGCAAACCAGTGGGAAAAATCAGCAAAACTAGAAATTGAGGTAGGCTCTGGACGGAGGACGAAGGAAACAAATGTAAAATCAAACCTTAAGTATTTTCTAAATAAGAGAATATTTATAAAATGGAGTTGGGCAGATTGACTTAGGATATGAATAATATTGATCCCCAATATAAAACATATAAGGAGTGGTATAATGTGGTAAAGAATATGTTCAGACTAATTACATTGTTTAACACACATAGAAAATTTATAACACACAGATATTGTTTAACACACACACACACACACACACACACACACACACACACACACACACACACACACACACACACACACACACATCATTTATAATACATGGATGTATAATACTAATCAACCATTTTCCCTATATCTAGCAATGTATTGAGATTTCTAGAGATTAAATAAGACTTGAATTTATTTTCTAAAGATACATTTATCTGATTTGATTCACTAAGACTATGGTTAAGGCTGTAAGGCAAGATGCTCTTTTTAATTTTTCCATATTTAGTCATGCATCTCCAAATTCTCTAGGATTTTTTTCTTCACTTAAGACATATTCTAAAAGGTGTTTGCATTCTTTTCCCAAAATTCAGTGATCATCACTTATCATCGCCGTTGACGCTCGTCAATAGACACTTTCTTCTACGAAAAGGAGTTCCTAAACTTCCCCTACCTGCCTTCTAAACACATGCTCCCACTATTTTCCTTTGGGTTTTCGGATTTTTTATCGCGGTTCTTTATTAATACTTCAATTCTCTAAGCTTACAATACATTCATATTTTATTATGTTCAACCGACCATCTTTCACAACCGCCTACAAATAACTCTGGGTTGCGCAAGAAACCGCCATGGTGCCTCACAAAAACCACACTAAAAATGAATTAAACATCCTCATGGAGGAAAAAAATCAATTAATATTCTTGTTCAACTACCAATCTTTGTACACAAAACACCTTAACACTCCAAGGCAATAAATTCTAGATATGTTTTCACTAATAAGAAAATCATGGATACATCACTGTGTAGGATATGTGACGATGTATCCATAAATAACTTGGGATAAATTGATTTTTTGCCCAAAGTTGAGTGACGCTGATCACAATCCAAAGTTCATTAGCACTTAACCATGGTACTTGATTGGATTAGATGATTCTGGCCATATCTATCCCTCCTCCACTTCTCACGCGTCACTCTTCCATAGTCGTTGCCCAGTGCTTGCCTCGTCATCACATCTTCCTCTTTTCTCATCAATGCCCAACTCCCGTACCTTCACTGATAGAGCATTGTGGGCGCCACAGCCGAGAGGCATGATAAGAGTGATGGTAGAATACTCTCTCACTCACAACAACCGCATGAGGAGTGGTGGTGGTGGCAGGGTCGTCCTGATATTTCGGGGGCCCGGGGTGAAAATCAAACCGGGGCCTTTAATATAAAGTAAAAAACAATAATTAAATTATTACTATACGGGAAGAAGGGTGGACACCCGATGGTTGCCCTGAGGAGAGTGGACAGAGGCATCACTGGAAGAGAATATGCCTACCTTGATTCATCGCCGGAGGATAAATGACCATAAATGTGCCGAATAATATGTGGTGTCACACTAGACAAGGAGGAGGGACTCAGCTAAGATGAGCAACCTCGCCCGGGATCGTTCCACGGGGTCAAGGCAATTTTTCTCTACCCCATGGATTGACGACGAAAAAGCCATAGTCCGGAATTGATGCCCTGGCGGGCTGATGCACGTTGATTAACTGAAATCCCTCTAACCAACCAAAGCCCGAGCCACATACGAGATGAGGAAATCCAGGCTCTAGGGATCATTGTATTATAGTACAAAACCCCTCAAAACCAAATCTGTACCTCAGGTGCTGTCAATGAGTATGTACTTCTGCAAGCCAATGAACAACCAGGAGCCCACATCCGAGACAACCAAAATTGCTTTGCTTCTGGACCAATAATAATACCTAATCTTTCACGATCTGGACAAAAAAAATTATCTAACACATCATGGCGACAAGGTAGACTATAGATAGAAATATTAACATGTCATGAAGAGCACGAAGCTAGTCATTTTGATTTGACACTCGATGTATTGCATCGCTGCCACCAATCCTATGCTCCATTCATCACATGCCGCGATGGGGCAAATAGGAGGTAGACATGGCGACTAACTAGGAGAATAAGAGGCTCGTGCGATCGCTTCTCGTTCGCGCGTGACCTATCGCATTCAAGTTACTCACAGCATGCCTTTGGGCCAGCCGCAACCTACAACAAAACTGACCGTATACATGGCCTTGGGGGCCCCTTGGTTTCATGGGGCCCGGGGCGGCCGCCCCGCTCGCACCCCCCTCAGGACCGGGCCTGTGTGGTGGTGTTCATGTCGTCTCCGGCGTGAACATGCATGGAAGATCAATAGTGGTGCCGAAATCAACTGCACTGCGGCAAACTGTGTTGTTGTGCTTGCCTATGTACAATTGTCGATTTTTTTTCTAACTACATCATGAATCCATGGAGCTAGGTGGTTGTGGGGATCTATGGCCAGGGCTAGGGATGGAGACCGGAGCAAGATGCCTTGCTCGATATAACCTGTGGTTGGTGTTCTTCATTTATGGATTGAAGAAGAACATGAGAAAGAGGATGAACATGAATGGAGGCATAAATGTCTAAGAGGGCAAATGATCAAGTGATATATCAACTTCATGGCATTTATATACTTCATATCAATGGCCCCCCAGCTTATATATGGAGAATTTATTAGTTATCCTTTTGCCGGGTATTTCTGTGCAAACCGCACTCTAACCAAAATACCCAAAGCAGATCAACTTGCGCTTTCAAACAACCTATTTTGGGGGGCATTTATTCCAAAAAAGTTTTATGAATCATTTGCATCACATAATATGGTGGATACCACATATTACTAGTTTTCTCTTGAAAGGTAATATGTCATCAACAATTTTGTAGGATTAATATATTATTCTCCATTTATACAAAGATGGAAGAAAATAATTAAATGACATAAAGGATGAAATTGAACATGAAAAATATATCATTTAATTCTAACTTTTGATTTTTCGTACATGCATGTGGCACGTCCTTGCCATTTATTCTTGTTGAAAAAACCACAAACGTGCATTTTATCACGCAACTCTACAAGTTGCATATGTATCCATGTATAGTGAGTAATTCTACTAGTTTATGGTTACCTCTAAATATCTGGATCAAGATCCTAGGACTCACTAAAGCCATGGAGAAAACATAATTTGTCTAAGTCCGAATTTTTGTATGTGAAGCAAAAACATGGAAGCGATATAATAATTAAAAACTACCCAATCTCAAAGTGGCTGTATAGTTGTACTTAATTTTATGTAATGTTTCCAACAAAACTTTTAGGCTAGCCATAGTGGGGGTAACTTAGGTAGTAACTTAACAAATCCCAAGATAATTTTACTTATGTGGCAAGTATTTAATGAGGAAAGAGGTGCTTGTGGTAACATAATATGTTACTGTAACATAGCGCTTCCCGAGGCAAAATGAGTATATGAGATAATAAATGAAGCAATCTATGATACTACTACTATGTTACTTTGCACTATGAAGATAGTAACTTAGACTAATGTCATATGCATGACACTAGTCTAAGTTACTCCCCACTATGACCAGCCTTAGGCTTTACTGTGTGGTCAATAAAATAGTGAAAACCAATATACTCCCCCCGCCCAGATGCACATGGCATTTAAGGATATACATAGTGACCAAGACGCGCTGTGATAGGCCAGCGTTATATTTGAGGTTGTGAAAATGAGCTATCATGTGCCCCAAAAAATGAAACATTTAATTGTGTATATACATGGAATTGTGTGAGTGTGGCGGGGTGGGGGGGGGGGGGGGGGGGGTGGATCCTCTAACATGAAGGAGGGAAGTCACCTAAGCTACAATGCAACCTAGTGTAAAACAGAGAAGGAAAGTCACAAGTACTGTAGCGAACACTGTATTTATCTACCGTAGCAGGTACTGTACACAATTACTGTTGATATAAATAAATTTAAAATTATTTTTGTTGCACCATAATTTTATTTGTATGTAATTTTTGTAAGTTTATGAAGTAGATTTGTAATTTACAAATTAAATCAAGTCATTTAAACTTTAATCACATGAAAGTGAAGGAGGGAAGTTAGAAAACTGTAGCTTAGGTGACTTCCCTTATTCAGATGGACTATTATGTAGTACTCCTAGTTGTTAGATATATCGATTTCATTATCAACTAATATGGGACCGAGGAAGTATATATATGGAGTAAACATATTCTATAATGGTTAATTTACCCAACATGGGTTTCAACATGACCTTAGGATTGGCCCCCATCAGTTTAGGCGTTATACAGTCTCTACATGTTTCTTTGTATTTCACCTCTTTTTATTTTGGTTTTATGAGAATACTTCGTTTGGCTGTGTACATCTTAGTTATGCAGAGGCCAGATGTAATTTTTATAATTTTTTAAGTAATAAAGTGCCCCATATCGAAAAAAATATTCTATAATGGTGAGACAGGAATAGTTTAAAAGTATCTTCCCGCCTACCCACGCTGTTGATATAGACAACCAGTGTCACCGGAGAAACTACAACCATGTCGTTCTCCTACTAGCCTCAACCTACTGCTTCCATCTGTCATCACAAATTCCATAAAAATAGTTGATGTGAGAAACGACTCTCCGGCTTTCTCATTCTCTAACTCTGCCATACGGCTGCCGTCCGGCCTCAGCCGCAAGAGCGAGGAGGGCGTGGAACTCGCCGGGCCGGTGGAGGCAGGGTTCGAAGCGGCCAGCACACGGCCGGTTGCCCGGTTGGTCGAGGTCCGGTTGCCGTCGGACGAGGGCGTCTCTTCCATCTCAATACAGTACTAGACGATGAGGAGGAGATGCTATGCAGTAGAACAGCAGCGTCAAGGTTTAGCACCCCGGCGGCCCTCGCGGCTCCAAGTGAGTCTCCGAATTTACATAATTTTTGTTCATGCTTGGAGTCAGTAGATAATTGATCCTTCTCCTGTCTGCAGATGGATGATCTACGGCGATGCTGTGTAAGACCACGCGGCCAGCAGCTACGACGGTTCTGGCGCTCCTGCTAGAGCCACCCCATGGCGACGAGCACATACAAGGGCCAGCGGCGTGCCCACCGGCGGTAGTCGTGGTCCACAACGAAGAGCCTGTGGACAAGGACGCTGACGATGTGGGGCAAGGGCCTCCAGCATGGCTGCTTCAACGGCGGCGAGCGACAGGCCGGCGCCACACCTATAGCCAGGCCAGGCCAGGCGAGAGGGCTATAGTAACGCCACCTACCATGAGCTCAGGCTCTCAGCAGCTCCACCTTGTTTGCATCCATTCCGGAGAAAGTTTAGATAGAGCTGCTATATTTTGCTTTAGTTTCCGCTGGTTATTTAGATGATTTTAATGGGATATGTGGAACAAATAGTTTTTTTAGGAATTGTGGAACAAATAGCTGCTAATGAACTATTAACTTGTTTGATGTTTTCAGGTTAAGAGAAATCCAACAGCTAACGAGATGAGAAGGGTTACGAATACTTGCACAAGCAGAGCTCATTGCATCAGGCAATCTTCTGGTGAACATTTTTTTCTTTTACAAACTATTATTTACATGTCTTACTATTTCTTTTGAGAAATTTACATTGCTTACTACTAAGTTTCCTCCTTTGAAATGAATTGGCAGTACACCTAATATTTCCTCGAAAAGTTTTTTTCATGTCATTTTTTTGTGCGAAACTTATTTACATGTCATGTGCAAAGTACTTGGGACCCGTTGGAATTTGTTTTGGAATTCTGCATGCCATGTGCAAAATTGCATGTCATACTAAGTCAGCTGTTCCTTTTTTAACAATTTTAAAAATTGTTTTTGAGGGGTTGGAAATTTGTTTTGAGAGGACGACGATGGGTTCCCCCGAACGGTTCTTTTTTTTAGAATCGCCCGAGCGGTTCTTAGTGCTGCTTGCTTTTAGAACGGGCCTGCTCTTCTGACGGCCCAGCTATCTCAATCCAACAGCCCAACTCCGTGGTCTTTGTGGTTTTCAACATTTGAAAGAAGTTGAGGTAGTAAGGCCATTTGCAAGGCCCACAAGGTGTAACAGGCCCGTTTTCCAACATCTAAAGGAGCGTTCTTCTCAGACTTCTTTCAAATTTCTGGGCTGGCCAATCGTGAAAACGAGATATCGCCTCGAATTGTTAATTTTTTTTTCTTCGAAGCTGAATTGCACCCCGTCGGTGCCTTGCTGATGAAGGATGATGAAGTACGCAGCAGATACCACTCCAGCGGACACCGGCTCCGCCGCCAAAGCCCCAACCGACCAAAAGTCTAGAGCCTTTCTAGAAACTGGTAACTTTGAAATTTCTGGCATGGCAATCGTAGCAAGCGATCCCCTTCTCCTCTCAATCCACCCGTAAGAGAAGAACGCGGTCGATTCCATTAAACCAGAGCCTAATAAAACGCGGTGGATTCCGGGTCTGTAAACTTGGTAACTAAGCATGATGAAGTTCCCCGAAACTTCACACACCGCCGAGCCGATAGAGGGAACCGCGCGCGAGGCCGGCAATACCCGGGTGGATAACTGTAATAATGTACGACTGCTGCTGCTGGGCACACAGTCAGTTCCGCACAGCAAAGCAACCAAAAAACAGACCACTAACAGACTACACGTACACCCACCCTCGCTGAAACCCTAGCTACAGAAGCGCGGAGATGGTGTCGCAGAAGGCGCCGTCGGAGGCAGTTAGCGGGACGATCGCCTCGGAGGCGTGGTTGGGGGCGCGCCGCCTGGCGAAAGCGCAGGCGGGGGCATGGGAGCAGGCGGGCCGATCGGGGTCGTGGGAGGCAGCCGGCGTGGTCGGCGACAAGGAGCAGGTCTATTTTCTAGCCTTCTCTCTAAGATCTTGTGTGCTCTGGTGATTCCGTGTTTAGGGATTTGTGTTGATTTGCTGCTTGCGATAGCATACGTGCAAGGAAACTATGGATCATATTCCCCCCCCCCCCCCCCCCCCCCCCCCCCCACACACACACACACACGGAGAATCGGACGGTTTGATGCTCGTGGTTCGGGTAGGGCTAGCACAATCGCTCCCAGGTTATAAATTATTATTATTGCCAATTTCGAGAGCTGATCTGGTAGATTACCTGGTCTAGGTAGGTGTGATTGTAAAATAACGCCACGAAATTTTAAAGCGGGTACTGGGATTCTGCTCATCACCTGTTGCCTTTGTAGGCACTAGGCAGATCATGTGTCTACAAACTGTTTGGATCTGGTTCAGATCTTTGAAAAAAAAAGAGATCATCCAGGATTAATCCTTGGAGGCATATTTTTATAGAAGAAATCTCTAAGCACCACGGACCACTCAGGACTCGAGACGGGGTGGGCTACCTCGCTCCCTGCGAGCCTAACCAACAGGGTGACACCCTGTTCTCGGTTCAGTACTGGTGTTTGGATCTCAGGACAAAGCGAACTGAATCCAAAGAGTGACACAGTTCATGAGAATGGTGCCAGTCTGGTCAACTGTGTATACAAATTCTAGTTCCTCACCAGCCTCTTAGGTTGCACTTGACACCACGATGATCCCAAAACAATCTATTTGGTTAAATTCATCAGATAATACCTCTGGCTTTATCATTTAAAGCATTGAGGTTTGTGACAGAAAATACCAATAGAAGTAACATTGAGGCGCACCAACGGAGAGGGAGGGAACACACTATTTTTCCTTCTTCATTCGAAGTGTCTTTTGAAACTTAAGGATGATCAACAATGGATTTTTTAACGCAGTATTCTTTTACCTAGCTCACCAATGATTTGAGTTGGGGTTATCCTTTTTGTGATCGATCATTACTGTCTCACCTGATGCAGTTATGGGATCTTGTTGATACAAAGTCTATGTAGGTATCTTGTTCATTTGTATCTTCTTCACTAAAACTACATAGTTATTGGCAAAGCATTCTGAAATATTACTTGAGCTACCTGCTTGTGTATAATAAGTAATAGCAGGAGTTGGCACTACTACTGTATAATAAACTATTTTTAACATAACAAGAATTTCAAAGGAATAGCTCATCCATAGATCATGTTTCACCACAGTGCAATTTTAGTCCTTCAACAATTCTAATGTGGAGATACACGTGGAAATATGATGTGAAATGTATTTTTATTACAAAAATTCCGAAGTTTACATTTATAAATTCAGTACCCCTATAACTTAAAGTTCACAATTAAATTATGTGTACTGGAAAAATGGGGCCAGGTTGTAACTGCTACCATGCTTATGGTTATTTTCTGGTAAGCAAATTGATGCGACTAGTGACAAAATTCTGATGTTACAATTTTGTTTCATCCAGGAAGACTATTATGATTACAATGAAGAAACTGACGACGACGACGACGATGATGATGATAACTACAAATCCCCGCCTTCCAGCCCGAAAGGCCCGCTTATCATTGCCTGACAATGATTTGATATAGATTTCCATGCTTATATTGTGTGGGGATATCTTTTTGATATTTGTTGTTCATTCATTTCAAATATTACCATAGAGGAGTGCAATTGCTTCATTCATTATAATCATTCATTGTAAATATTTGTCATATACTCCCTCCATTCCTAAATATAAGTCTTCTTAGAGATTCCAATAAGGGACTATATACAGAGTAAAATGAGACAATCTACGTTCTAAAATATGTCCATATACATCCGTATATAGTTTGTATTGAGATCTCTAAAAAGAATTATATTTAGAAATGGAGGGAGTACATTTGTTGGTTTTATTTCACTTTATTACACCCATTTTCTGAGTGGAATAATGCGCACAACATCTTGTTTCTTCGTTTTCCATCTCCATTTCATTATAGAATCTGTGTCTTCTCAAGGCTGGCTCAACGTTTTGTTTTACACATTAGCGAGTATTCTATATACTAGTCTTAGGTTTCAATATCATTATCAAACTGTTGTCAAGAACATCTATATGGAACTTTTAGCGGAAGCGTTTGGCAACCATGACAATAGCTGCGGAAGACAGTAGGAAGCTGCCTTCACAACCGCTGGAGACAGTTTTTGTCACCAAAAAACGAACCCAATATTGCCTATATATGTGGTGCAATGGACACGGGACTGAACCTAGATTGTTGGTTTGCATCTCCGATCATGGTGCATATGTGAGAGAGGTGTGGTGAGCCACACCCCAACTTTTATGCCGAGTAATTCCAACACTATGCATACTTGTAAAGTACTATGCGTTGCATTTTGACTACTTAGGAGCTTAGATAACCATGAATGAATGAATATTGACATATCATATTATAACAAGTAAACATCTAAGTTTGCAGTCATATATGCATGCTGTAGATGTATACTTAATTCTGGTAGTTTATCCCATTAAAAATAAAATTGTAGCTACAAAATATACAAAGACTGCATGGTATAATACTGCACAAACTCACGTAAAATATATCCAGCCATTTGTCTTTAGGTACTTGTATTGTAGTTTTGAGTAACTAGTACTGCATCGACAAATGGAGTTTATGAACACATAGTCAATGCTTTGAACAACAAAAAACATAAAGTGAATGTGAAAGGCAATTCTTTTAGAAGAAAAAAGAACTATGGAGAAGTAAAGTATGGAAGAGTCTAGAACAAATGAGAAGTGCTTGTGATGTTAGGTTTGTGCATGTTATGCATTGTTAATCATAAAGAGAAAAAAAGGAATGCCAATTTGTTTAGAAGAATTATGGATAATTGAAGTATGGAAGATTCTACAACAAATAAGAAGTGCTTACGTATGTTTGTGCATAATGTGCATTGTAAATCATAAAGTGAAAAGGAATGGTAATTCATTTGGAATTTTTTTTGGATAATTATATTATGGTACATTCTAGAAAAAAAAAGTGCTTGTGTTTTGAGGTTTGTGCGTTGTCTTTAAGCTCAACTCAGGTTTTAAGAGGATGTAGATATTTTACACATTGACTAAAATACCATTTAATCTGAAGAGATAAGTTAGAATATCCAAGGTTGATCTCCATAAAAGATTGTGTTTTCTAAAAAATTGTGGGAGGTCCAAAAGAGTGATCCTTACTACTACTCATTTTCTCAACTTACGTGCTTCCATATGATCAAAATTTATCATGGGATTTACTAGCTTGACTCGTGTTTCCATATGATCAAAATTTATCATGAGATTTACTAGCTTGACTCATGCGCCTTCATCCGATCTATGCATGAGATTCCTCTACCATGCAATATGCATTAGTCCATTCTATATGGTTTTAATAACATTGCATTTAATAGTGATATACATAACTTTTCATGTTACATTTTTTCTTATGCAGAAATCTCTCGCATAATTTAAATTACTATTCCACACAATATTTACAAACTATATATCCAATTCCGTGACAACGTGCATGGTATCGTCTAGTTAAATTTGTCTCATGCCTGTTCTGAACAATTACAAGTAAAAATTATAACAACAAACTACTTATACCTTTGTTAGTTGTGTGCGGCACTGCAAGAGTTCCTTTTCTAATGAAATACAATATACAAGTATTGGATGTTCTACTAAGGGTAGGAGAGATGCTGAAGTTTGTGTTGGTGCACTAGTGCAGAACCATCCTATGCAAATGGTTTAAACCCCCTTTCACTGACAGAGTTTCAAACCGTCGCCTTGCTAAGGTGGGTAATAAGGGGGCTCCATCCAACACGACCCAGTTTAATCATCGGCTATAGCTCCTCTGATCACACACGCTAGGAGCAAAAGTGCTCGTGTGTGATCGGGAGAGCTATCACAAACAAGCAGGCCACAATGAGGCGTCGCCAAAAATCATGTGTGATAGGGAGAGCCATCATAAATGCTTCTATTGATAGAAGCGTTTGGGTTATTAAAGTATATCACACACGATGCGTATGAGAAAACTGTGTGACATAGAGAAATCCATCACACAAAGCTTTCCTGTTGCATACATTTGTGGCCTGGCGGCGTAACACAAACGGTTGTCCAGGACGACATCGTGTGTGGTTGCTCATGGATCCCACACGCTTATTTTGTAGGAAATGTTTGGATTGCCAGTGGTCATGGCCCGGGATGCTTGATAAGTAACCATGTGCAATATAAAAACCCAATAAGCTGAAGGAAATATGCTCTAGAGGCAATAATAAAGTTATTATTTATTTCCTTATTTCATGATAAATGTTTATTATTCATGCTAGAATTGTATTACCGGAAACATGATACATGTGTGAATACATAGACAAACCGAGTGTCACTAGTATGCCTCTACTTGACTAGCTCGTTGATCAAAGATGGTTATGTTTCCTAGCCATAGACATGAGTTGTCATTTGATTAACGGGATAACATCATTAGGAGAATGATGTGATTGACTTGACCCATTCTGTTAGCTTAGCACTTGATCGTTTAGTATGTTTGATGTAGGGTGGAACCCTAGATGGCCGATCTTTCACGAAAGGAGCGGATCCCTACGAGGAACACGAAGAACACGAGGGGGAAAACGAGGGGAAACACAAGAGAAACACTCAACCAACAAGAAATAGATCACACATGTGCTAGATCCTCGAAACACAAAGAGAGATACAAGATCCAAAGTCAACAACGGATGATACACGGTAACCGGTTCTTCTCCGTGAGGAGGTCTTGATGGGGCCACCCAAGAGGGGGTCTTGAATCCAAGGGGATCTTCTCCGTAGAGGGGTCGCGGTCTCTCTCGTGGAGTAGATCCGTAATGGATGAGCGTAGCTCTATCTCTCAAATGAGCTATCACAACGCTAACTTTCAAATGGTGGAGGTGGAGGAGTATATATAGTCTAGGCGAATGAAAGGGTAAGTGGCTTCGGCCCAACACACGGGCGGGCGCACAGGCGTCAGACGTCCGACAGGTACCAGACGTCCGGTGGCTCGCGAGGGTCCGGTCGTCCGGTGCATGTCGGACGTCCGGCGTTTTGGCTCTGGACAGGTGGTGTCGGACGTCCGGTCGGCGTCGGTCGTCCGGGCGCTGGAGAGTGTCGGACGTCCGGTGTCTGGCGGTCGTCCGGGCGCTGGGAGTCGTCGGACGTCCGGTGGCTCCGATCGTCCGTAGATTCGGCTCGGGTCCTCAGGGGCCAGACGTCCGAGCTGGGCCGGTCGTCCGGTGGCTGTAGCTTCGCGCAGCTTCTTCTCTTGGTCCTTGTACTTGGCGTCCTCGCTAGCTGTTCCGTTGGATGTGGTGACTTCGTGGCTTCCCTCCAAGTACTTGATCATGCATAGAACACACGTTGGAGGTAGTAGCCATATCTGTCACGTAGAAAGTGATGGTTTGGAGAGGAGCGAGTTCACCTTGTGTCCAATGGCGTATGTTCGAGGTCTCGTCATATGTCCACTTGGGGTTTGGAGAGTAGTCGGAGTGTACATGGGGATGAACGTGGGATGCTCCGCATCATCTCCCCTCCCTTGGGAAAGATCCGACTTCGGATCGTGATCCTCATCACCATGGAAACGGTAGTCGTAGACGGACATGTAGTTGTACGGAGTGGAAGACGTTGCGCAATCCAAGTACTCCAAGGTGTCGCCGGAGTGGTATACATGCAAAAAGAGCAAACACAAACGACACTCGGAAATACAATGGTTAGAGCACACAAAGTGTCCATCATGTAAGAATGAGTCCGTGCAACAAGATTGATCATGACAAGGTGCATGAAGCTTATCAAAAGATATGGAAATGTATGCACAACATTCATGGTAGCAAAAGCAAGAATATGATGAATGCAACCACGGTGCAAAATGATGTCATAGTGAGACGGTTTATCAATAGCATGAATAGGGCAATGGATGCTCAAGATGAGTATGTGATCATGCAATTGATGATGGGCAATATGATCATGATGTATGAATATGCCATCAAGAAAGATAACAACAAATTTTCTAAGGAAATGCACAAGTTCATATATCATGGATGACATGGGAATACAAGATGCAACAAGGCAATCGTAATGGGAGTCAAACCATGCATGAGATGCAAATTTGTCATGTGTGTAAGATGTCCAATGAGCATGACAAGTGTGAGCACAATCAACAAATATGGAGGTGTTGGTGTACCAATGCTCGATGTCATGGCATGAGTGGAGGTTCGAAGGTGCATCCAATAAGTCCGAGCGCTCCTCAACTTTAAGGTCCATGGGTTCCATCTCCAATGTCGGTCCTCCATCCAATAGATGTAACATGTAGACAAGAAGAAGGAAACAACAATAAAATAGTGACCCATCCAATATGCATATTTGAGGATGGCTCAAAGGGAAGGAGTTCACCTTTAGTAGATTCTCGCAAATGTTGGTGTTGCACATCGTGTATGCCTTCACATGACCAAATTGTGTCATGACGGTATCGCCTTGTGAATCCTTCAACATGAAAGAACATGACAAACACTCGGAAAAACAAATGAGGTTAGAGGAAAACCTATCATTCGTGCGGTAAAATACCCAACAAGTGTATGCATCATGCTCATCATAAGAAAGGACAAGGGAGCATTTCATAGTATGGCGGCATATGATGTGAGAACAACCAAATAGAATAGGCTCAATCAAACAAGCATGCATCACAAGATGTATCATGTGAGAGGCATGAACATATATGTCATCAACCCAAGAAAGCAAGTCATAATGGAACATGGGTGATGCGACAAAGCAAGCAATCATATGAATCAAGGCAAGAAAGCTAGTAGTGCGAAGATGCAACGTACTAGAAGGAATCATGGCAAGCATGTCATGTGTGCAAATAGTGTGCATGAATAATTCGCATGATATAGCACAAGCATGAAAGCAAGATATGAGCAAAATAGCATCAATAGCATGAGGCACATGATAAACATGGCAATAGCAACAAGGATCTCCACCAAGCATGTAAATACACATAGGAGTAACATAATTGTGAATCATGGGTAGATGCAAACAAGGGTCACAATTGCATGGCAAAGGCATAGAAGCAAGCATAGCATGCAAAGTGAACACGGTAAAATGAGCAAGAAGCGAGAAGCGGTATATAGCCCATAGCCGTGTGAGAGCCAAGTGAAAGATATGCACGTAGTCGTTGCGCGAAGAGATTGGTGAAAAGGATAGTTCACGGGATCCCAAGTCATCTTTGCTCTCAAGAGCTCGTTTCGTCAACTCTTGGGATCGAGAGGTTGACGGGTATACGGGAGTACCTACACAAAACAAAGACAAAGGGAAAATTGTGTGTGCGTGGTAGATGTACACATCATCCATCATGATGCGCACGTGCTTGTGTTGGTTAGCACAAAATATCCAATGCTCAAATAAATGAGATGCGTGATATAGAAACATGTCATCCATCATGAGAGGTTTGTTGTTATGTATAGCATAATGGAGACTCAAATTGTGTAATGCATCACAAGAAATATGTAGAGCATTGTTGTTCATGGCATGCATATGGTGCAAACAATTATGGGAATCATGCAAAGTATGGAGTGCATCAAAATCTCCAAATACGTATGAGGAAACTATGGGGGTCTCCTTATGAGCATTAGTAGAAACATCACATGGAGAATATTGACAACATCCAAAACAAAGCATATTTGGAACAATGTGATCATGGCATCGTATAGTAGATTAATTGTGCAAATCATGTAAAGGAAGCATGGCAATATCATCACATGAAAAACAAAAGCCAATGACCATCATATCGTCATCTATGCCATAAGTGCAAATGGGATTTATGGTAATAGGGCATGCATAGTCACTATGTTGAGATTGAAATGAGGCAATATGGTATATCTCACTCATAGCATATGACAAGGTTAATGGATTGTCAAACATGATGTGACCAATAGAATTTTCACATGATATCCTATGGAGCATAGCATCACAACTAGGCAAATCAACATGCTCATCATCATATTTATCATAAATAGGTGAGTCATGACATGAAGAAGTCGCACTAGCATGAAGCATGGGAATAGGTGTGTCAACATCATGCAAGCAATCATTCGCGAAATAGTCCACTTGTGGGACAAGAGAAGTACCATCACCTATGTTACCTTTGGACCCTCTTTCATGTGTTGTAGGTGAGGTGTTGAAGATCGTCTCGTTGTCATCTTCATCTTGATGGAACCATGTGGGGGTGCATCATCATCCACCATGGCCATCGTCGTCTTCATTGGAGGTATGGACTCATCGAGGATAGGCTTGTCGTCATGTAGGAGACCTAGCACCAAAGAAGAAAACACACTAGAAGTAGAGGTTAAGTCGTTAGAAATCAAAGTGGCCTCACATGCCGTGTCAACTACCTCACTCACTAAGTGTTGTGGCTCACTCACTCCCTCTCGGATGCTCTCACTCATATGGTTGGTGGAGTCACTCAAATGGCTCTCAACCTCACATAGGATGTGTGGCATGCTCTCAAGTGTGGGGCTAGTGGTGGTCACACTCATCCTCTCATAGAAAATGCTCTTAATGTCACGTGTGCTGGAGTCACTCATGTGGTGGTGGCTCTCCTCACATGGCAATTGGGGCATCTCATCACATGTCGTTGTCGGAGAGATGCTGGTGCAAATGTCTCCATTCTCAATCATGTCGTGGTCGTAGCCGTGGATGAAGGCCGAAGATGGCACATCATCACTCTCCTCGAAGACCAAAGATAAGGTCTCATGAGCGGTCTCGTAGCTTGACTCGGAGTATGAGTCCAATATGGTTTCCATCTTCATGTTGTTGAAGAGGTTCGTGCTCGTCGCCGTGGTTGAAGGGGATGGCCCTAGGTTGACCTTCTTGTCGCCGTCTTGTTGTAGGAGGTCCATATGATGTGGCACCTCATAGCTCGTCTCCATGACCGAAGGGAAATTCCCATGCTCGGCCATCTTCCTTGGGGGGATTCCGAAGATGGAAGTGTCGCCCTCGCTCGTAGGTGGTCGCCTTGGACTTGATGAAGTCGATGTAGGCGTACATGTGGGAAGTAGGCGAAGATGCCGTACGTCCAAAGGCGAAGATGCCTTGAGAACACTTGGCGAATATGCCGAAGTGGTTGATGTAGCCGTAGCACCGTCTTTGTGGTGGTCATCTCGCGGTCTTCTTTTGTGCTCATGAAGCTTCGACTTGGCGTGAGGTAGTGCTTGTTGGGACTTGTGCACTTGCGCTTGTGGAGCATCTTCATGATGATGATGTCGTTGTCGTGCTTGAGCTTGTAGTAGATGTCGTTCGTCGTCGTCGTGCACATGTTGCTTGGAGGTGACATGCCCTTCATGACGAGATGGATCACGAACGTGATGGTGGTCGCCATGGAGTTGTGGACGTGGACGACTTGCGCTTGCATCGCTTGGGCGCTCCGAAGACTTGTGGCTTGAATGTCGCCGCCTTGAGGATGACGAAGGGGAAGAAGACTTGATCAAGGCTCTAATCTCCTCCATCCTTGCATCTTGCTCATCTTTATGTGCGAAAAGCTTCTTGTCGATGTAGTCCCTTTTCCTTGCTTCGGAGTGACGAATGTCGATGGAGATGTTCTCGATGCGCTCTCGCAATCTTGATTGTGCGCCTTGCATTTGTCGTTGTAGATCGAAGATTGACGCTTTGGTGATGTAGTTGTTCACGCCGTCGTTGTTGTGGAAGACCGGAGATGAAATGCCTTGCCTATCCATCACAAAATTCGAGCTAATATGAGTGGAGGAAGAGAAGAACGAATACCAAATGTATCTTGACTGAAGTTGAAAGTGGATCAATGATCACTCCAATGTGGATAAGGAAGTAACACAATTGGTACCAATTCTTGTCGGTTTCTCACACCTACACAAGTAAGGCTTATGGTGGAGCTCGGTGAGGATAGTGGCACAAAAATTTAGTGCAAAATGTTAGCAAGAGTCTATAATGTTGAAAGAGATTCACAAATTCGCAACTGTAACAAGTAGACCAATAGCAATATGGGTGGCTCACGGAAACACACACACGGATAGATAAAAGGGGTCGTGCAACCAAGGATGAGCACAAAATGTGGAATCCACGGAAAACGCTCGTGTTGCACAACTCAAGAGAGACGCTAGCACGATTGCTCAATAGGCGGATACGACACTTGTGCACAACCTATAAGATGCAAAATGGATAACTTTCTATCCCAAGTATGCTATGTATGTATGGTTCCCGGTGTTTCTCTCAAGATGATCCAAGATGATCGGATATGACAATCTTATATGCAATGTGGTATGATGCTATGGCACTTGCTTACAAGCTCTTTGTTCACTCTTTTTCTTTGCTTAAAAGCTTATTCTCTTTTTTTGTATGGCCCACTTTGCGAAATGCACAAACCAAGATAGCAAATGTGTATATGCGGGAAAAATCTTGAGGCACAAGGGATGATATGATGATGCCAATATGATATGGTATGTATGCAATGGAAGGGTGGATCACTAATGTGCACAAGTAACGTTGCCAGCAATACTCAAATGGCTAGTCTCGATAGGCAAGTAACGCAAAATGGGCTAGGGGTGATCAATGCAATGGCAAGGGAATATACAATGGAGGGATACCACGATATCGAGATGATATGGAGGTTACCGTTCGTGGCGATGATGAGTGGCGGTGATCTTTATGGAGATACCAAGATGATGGAGACTCATCCCTAAGTAGCCGAAACACCTTAGGAAATGGAAAAACCGCGAACTCAAAATCTCAAATGTTAAATGGTGGTAGCGGGAATGTGGTGGTGTTGCCCTAGGCAATTCGGAAGTGGAGGTTATGGTGGTGGACTATACACGGTGTCGGAGTTGAAAGCACAGTCCCTAAGTAGCCGAAACACCTTAGGAGACACAACTCACAACACAAACAAAATTGGGTTAAGTTGGGGTGGCGGAAGTGTATAGTGGTCAAGCCTATGCGGAAGTGGTGGTGGTGGTGGTGGTTGAAGAAGAAGCAACCGTCCCTAAGTAGCCTAGACACCTTAGGAGACTCAAATCACTCCTCTAGCAACCACTAATGCGATGGGGAACAAAATTGGTTAGGTTGCGGAAGTCGGAGATGGTGTAGCGGATGATGTGGTGGAGGGCCTAGGCAAACTTGCCAAATTTCAGAAAATTTGATGGAGTCAAAAGATGTTGGTGATATCTCTGTGGGAAGGAGGATGTCAAGAGCTTCAAAATGAGCTAAAGAACGTCAAAATCGGAGTTCAGATGAATTAGTTATGGCCGAAACAAAAATCAGCCAAAGTCAGTTTTTACAGGTAGCGGACGTCCGGAAATGGACGGATGTCTGGTCGCCAGACGTCCGGTCGGGTCGGAAATCCGGTGATTCTGCTCGGGTTAGGGGGTTCCGGTCGTCCGGTAAGGTCGGACGTCTGGTGCTTCCTGGGTCTCCGGACGTCCGGTAAAGTGACGGTCGTCCGGTGGGTCTGGGTCAACGCGAGATGCGAGTTTCGGGACGCGATTTTGGGCAGAAATTGGGGATTTTGGGGTCAAAATTGATGAGATTTCATGGATGAAAGATGGGGAAACTTGGGAAGATGCTAGATCCACTCAAAACCAAGCAAATCCATGGACCAAAATCAACAAAACATCATCAAACCAACAAATCGCAAAAAAATTTGAGGCTATTTTTGGTGGGGATTTTCGAATTTAGGACGAAATCAAGCAAAAGAAGCCTAGCAAACGGTGGGGGAGGCTCCAAAATCGTGATCAACGTGGCTCATGATACCAAGATGATGTAGGGTGGAACCCTAGATGGCCGATCTTTCATGAAAGGAGCGGATCCCTACGAGGAACACGAGGGGGAAAACGAGGGGAAACACAAGAGAAACACTCAACCAACAAGAAATAGATCACACATGTGCTAGATCCTCGAAACACAAAGAGAGATACAATATCCAAAGTCAACAATGGACGATACACGGTAACCGGTTCTTCTCCGTGAGGAGGTCTTGATGGGGCCACCCAAGAGGGGGTCTTGAATCCAAGGGGATCTTCTCCATAGAGGGGCCGCGGTCTCTCTCGTGGAGTAGATCCGTAATGGATGAGCGTAGCACTATCTCTCAAATGAGCTATCACAACGCTAACTTTCAAATGGTGGAGGCGGAGGAGTATATATAGTCTAGGCGAATGAAAGGGTAAGTGGCTTCGGCCCAACACATGGGCGGGCGCACAGGCGTCGGACGTCCGACAGGTACCGGACGTCCAGTGGCTCGCGAGGGTCCGGTCGTCCGGTGCATGTCGGACGTCCGGCGTTTTGGCTCTGGACAGGTGGTGTCGGACGTCCGGTCGGCGTCGGTCGTCCGGGCGCTGGAGAGTGTCGGACGTCCGGTGTCTGGCGGTCGTCCGGGCGCTGGGAGTCGTCGGACGTCCGGTGGCTCCGATCGTCCGTAGATTCGGCTCGGGTCCTCAGGGGCCGGACGTCCGAGATGGGCCGGTCGTCTGGTGGCTGTAGCTTCGCGCAGCTTCTTCTCTTGGTCCTTGTACTTGGCGTCCTCGCTAGCTGTTCCGTTGGATGTGGTGACTTCGTGGCTTCCCTCCAAGTACCTGATCATGCATAGAACACACGTTGGAGGTAGTAGCCATATCTCACACGTAGAAAGTGATGGTTCGGAGAGGAGCGAGTTCACCTTGTGTCCAATGGCGTATGTTTGAGGTCTCGTCATATGTCCACTTGGGGTTTGGAGAGTAGTCGGAGTGTACATGGGGATGAATGTGGGATGCTCCGCATCAATGTTGCTATTGCTTTCTTCATGACTTATACATGTTCCTATGACTATGAGATTATGCAACTCCCGTTTACCGGAGGAACACTTTGTGTGCTACCAAATGTCACAACGTAACTGGGTGATTATAAAGGTTCTCTACAGGTGTCTCCGAAGGTACTTGTTGGGTTGGTATATTTCGAGATTAGGATTTGTCACTTCGATTATCGGAGAGGTATGATACGTCCATTTTGCATCATGCTTTTATATCGATATTTATTGCATTATGGGCTGTTATTACACATTATGTCACAATACTTATGCCTATTCTCTCTTATTTTACAAGGTTTACATCGGGAGGGAGAATGCCGACAGCTGGAATTCTGGGCTGGAAAAGGAGCAAATATTAGAGACCTATTCTGCACAACTCCAAAAGTCCTGAAACTCCACGAAAGTCATTTTTGGAAATAATAAAAAATATTGAGCGGAAGAAGTACACCAGAGGGGGACCCACATGGCCACGAGGGTGGGGGCGCGCCCCCCTGCCTCGTGGTTCCCCTGTTGGCTCTCCGGTGGCCATCTTCTGCTATATGAAGTCTTTCGTCGAGGAAAAAAATCAGAAGCAACCTTTCGGGACGAGACTCTGCCGCCACGAGGCGGAACCTTGGCGGATCCAATCTAGGGCTTCGGCAGAGCTGTTCTGCCGGGGACACTTCCCTCCGGGAGGGGGAAATCATTGCCATCGTCATCACCAACGCTCCTCTCATCGGGAGAGGGCAATCTCCATCAACATCTTCACCAGCACCACCTCCTCTCAAAACCCTAGTTCATATCTTGTATCCAATTCTTGTCTCCAAGTCCGGGATTGGTACTAGTAGGTTGCGAGTAGTGTTTATTACTCCTTGTAGTTGATGCTAGTTGGTTTATTTGGTGGAAGATCATATGTTCAGATCCTTTATGCATATTAATACCCCTCTGATTATGAACATGAATATGCTTTGTGAGTAGTTACATTTGTTCCCGAGGACATGGGAGAAGTCTTGCTATTAGTAGTCATGTGAATTTGGTATTCGTTCGATATTTTGATGAGATGTATGTTGTCTAGCCTCTAGTGGTGTTATGTGAACATCGACTACATAACACTTCACCATTATTTAGGCCTAGAGGAAGGCATTGGGAAGTAATAAGTAGATGATGGGTTGCTAGAGTGACAGAAGCTTAAACCCTAGTTTATGTGTTGCTTCGTAAGGGGCTGATTTGGATCCATATGTTTCATGCTATGGTTAGGTTTACCTTAATACTTTTGTTGTAGTTGTGGATGCTTGCAATAGAGGTTAATCATAAGTGGGATGCTTGTTCAAGTAAGAACAGCACCCAAGCACAGGTCCACCCACATATCAAATTATCAAAGTACCGAACGCGAATCATATGAACGTGATGAAAACTAGCTTGACGATATTTCCATGTGTTCTCGGGAGCGCTTTTCTCTATATAAGAGTTTGTCCAGGCTTATCCTTTGCTACAAAAAGGATTGGGCCACTCTGCTGCACTTTATTTACTTTTGTTACTTGTTGGTCGTTACAAATTATCTTATCACAAAACTATCTGTTACCACTTATTTTAGTACTTGCAGAGAATAGCTTGCTAAAAACCGCTTATCATTTCCTTCTGCTCCTCGTTGGGTTCGACACTCTTACTTATCGAAAGGACTACGATAGATCCCCTATACTTGTGGGTCATCAAGACTCTTTTATGGCGCCGTTGCCGGGGAGTGAAGCGCCTTTGGTAAGGAAAAATTTATATAGTGTGCTGAAATTTACTGTCACTTGTTATTATGGAAAGTAATCCACTGAGGGGCTTGTTCGGGGTATCTTCACCTCAACCAGTAGAGCAAAGAATTGCTCCTCAACCTACTGAACCTATTGAAAATGTAAATGTTCCCTTTGAAGTTCCTTCGGGTATGTTAGAAAAACTGCTAGCTAATTCTTTTGCAGGAGATGGAACAAAGCATGCTGATGAGCACCTAATCTATGTGGATACAGTTTGTGGATTATTTAAGCTTGCAGGTATACCCGATGATGTTGTTAAGAAGAAGGTCTTCCCTTTATCTTTGAAGGGAGATGCATCGACATGGTATAGGCTATGTGATGATACGGGGTCATGGAACTTCAAACGGTTGAAATTGGAATTTCATCAGAAATTTTATCCTATGCATCTTGTTCATCGTGATTGCAATTATATATATAATTTTTGGCCTCGCAAAGGAGAAAGCATCGCTCAAGCTTGGGGGAGGCTTAAATCAATGTTATATTCATGCCCCAATCATGAGCTCTCAAGAGAAATAATTCTTCAAAGTTTTTATGCTCGGATTTCTCGCAATAATCAATCCATGCTCGATACTTCTTGTGCTGGCTCTTTTATGATGAAGACTATTGAATTAAAATAGAATTTATTGGATAGAATTAAATGCAACTCTGAAGATTGGGATCTCGACGAAGGTAAGGAGTCTGGTATGAAACCTAAGTTTGATTGTGTTAAGTCTTTTATAGATACCGATGTTTTCCATAAATTTAGCACTAAATATGGACTTGACTCTGAGATAGTAGCTTCTTTCTGTGAATCTTTTGCTACTTATGTTGATCTTCCCAAAGAGAAGTGGTTTTGTAACATCCCAAATTTTCAATTTGGAATGTTATACATTAGATCCTCATGCATATCATATTTTCTTGCATTTTGCTCGATCCTAGAAATTTCACGCAACTCAAGGACCCTCGGAGAGTGTTGAAGATTTCGTTATTTTCATATTTGAGAGTTTTCTCAAATTTTGAAAAGAGGATCATTTGATTTATTTATTTCATCTTCAATTATTTTTCCAATATCAAAAATATGAGAGAGGGAAATAATATGAATTTTCCCAATTTAGTAAAAATGAATATTTAAAAAAAAATTATTTCCAGCGCCTTGGGCCAAAGGCCCAAGCCACCAAGCCGCCGGTCAGGAGGCCAGGAGGCCGCGCGCGCGCCCCAGGCGCAGGGAGGCCGCCGCCGCTGCTTATTTTTGGAAGTCCTAGTAGGACTTTTGTCCTACTTCCGTTTATTCTCTTTATTTTCTAGATCTTTCCTTCCCTCTTTTCTTTCCTATTCCTACTCTAATTCTTGACCCCTACCCCAAGTTTTCTCCCCCCTCCCCAATATAAATACCCAAGCACCCCCCCTCTAAATCATCAAACCCAAAGCCCCAAGCCTCCACCACCACCACCGCGCCCCACACCCCGCGCCCTCACCCGTGCCGCGCCGCTGCCCCTTGCCCCTAGCACCGCCGCCGCACCTTGCCGCCGCCGCCCCATGCCCACGCCGCCGGAGCCCCTCGCCGGAGACCTCGCCGAAGGTAGCCCCGCGCTACATCTATTCTTTTCATCGGATCGTTTTCTTCTAATCATTCCGATTCTTCTTTTCCGATTCGTTTTCTCTCTGGTTCTTCGCTAAACCGTTCCGGTTTTCTAGATCGGTTTTACGATCGGTTTTCTTCTCCGAAACCCTAGATAGGATTCGTTTCTTTTCCGGTTTAGTTGCCTCTTGACCGTTCGCCGGACCGTTCGTCCTAACGATCGTGATCACCGGATTCTTCTAGGTTAACGAACGTCCGTTCGTTCAACCGTTCTTCTTTTTCTTCTCGTCGGATCTATTCCGCGATCGCGATCTCAGATCCGATTTTCTTTCTAGTCTTTCTTCTCGCTCGTTTATCGGAATCAGGTGATTCAAGCGCCTGGAGTTTCGTTTCGAAACCACCGTTCCGTCTAATCAACTTAAACAAGTTTTTGCTACGGTAAAATTTGACCTAGTTTCAACTTGCTAGAACCAAGTTGTTTTCTTTCGCCATTTGTTTTCGGTCTCTTTGTTCGGTTCTTTCTTTCTTTGCAACCGGAGTTCTTAAGTTGAACTTTCTGGTTCGTTCTCTTGTTCGAGTTTTACCTGTGCATTAGATGAGTACTTATTGTATGCTTGTTGTTTGTCCGTGTTAGATCACCCGGATTGCGCCGCTTGTTACGTCGAAACCCTAGGACTCGCGGATCATCAGCAAGGCAAGTTAACACTTTGATCATACCTTTCTACTACCCAGTTTTATTGCATTAGATCAATCCTCAAACATTGCATGATTAGGATCTAATTAAATTGTGGGATGGGAAGTAGATGAGGTAGTACCTATTACCTGTTTATTATCAAACCCTTGGGAGTTACTATCACGTTATGCTTATATTGCCATGCTATGCTAGTAGACGTGGATTGGGTGAGTGATATCCATGATAGATGTGAGTGTTGTTAATTAATGGTTTATCTAAGGTGGCAACTTAAACACACATCTGGGTGGATTGAGGCACGTGATGTCTATCAGGACTTGCCTGTTTTATTTTGGACCGCCACCCAGGCTCAAAGGGATCATAAGATTATTCATACTAGAAACTTTCGTGTGCAGCCACAAGCCATTATGGGCTCTGGCATAGTTGAATAAGTCATGCGAACTCTTACAGGGTAGACTAGAAGATGTAGGGGAAAGTAGGTGTACCGGTCTATCCAACGTAAGGTGCTAGCGCTTCTGAAAGACTATGTCTCGGTCATCTGTTTCTCAAACACTATGTAGTGCGAGAAAACCAACGGAGGAGATCGAGTCTTGTGGGGAAAAGTGCGCAAACCTCTGCAGAGTGTAACAAACTAATCATGATTAGCCGTGTCCCCGGTTATGGACAATCTTGAGTATCTAGTACTTGATTATCCTGTTGATCTCATCATGTTACTTCTAAATTAATATTGTTGGGTTATTGATGACTATTTTTAATTGGGATTGAGAATGCTGTCAACCATTCTCAATGTTTAACAACCACCATGATAGTTAAATAAAATTTATTCCTTTGCAGTAGGGAAAAATTGGCTTTTCACAAAAACTGTAACCATAGAGCTTTTCCACCAGCCATATATGCATGTAGTGATTGCCATTGTTCATCATTATTCTCTATGGTGTGAATTTGCCAGTACATTCAATGTACTGACCCATTTCGGGCTGCAACGTCTCATGTTGCAGGTTTTCTTACGACAAGTAAGTGATACGTTAGGGTTACGATTTCTACA
The DNA here is from genome assembly GCA_034509565.1 of Triticum monococcum. Classification (NCBI taxonomy): domain Eukaryota; kingdom Viridiplantae; phylum Streptophyta; class Magnoliopsida; order Poales; family Poaceae; genus Triticum; species Triticum monococcum. The sequence goes on from CM067846.1 coordinate 619,823,625, forward strand.
CTCAACTTTGCCGTTGGTGTTGATGGGAGTCCACAACCTTGTTGCTTCCGCTATGTGGATTGAGGTAATAGTATTTACGTTACTTTATACATGTGATTTACCTCTGTTATAAATCCTTCGAGTACTGTGTGTGTCAGCATACCGATCCAGGGATGACACTTAAGCACAGAGACTTGATCCATTCGGGTTGGGTCGCTACAAGATGGTATCAGAGCACATGTTGACTGTAGGACGTGACCCTAGAAACTGGCAAGCCCATAGCAAAGATTTTTCTCTACAACTTTCCCTTTCAAAAAGACCTTTTACCTCTCTTCTCTTCTGAGCTTATTCAAAAATTCCTTTTAGTGAGACTATACCCCTTTCCCCTTTTGACCACTCGAAGATTCGACTGATGAGACCACTCCAAGAAGTACAGGATATCAGACAACCAAGACCACTTCAGAATGAAGAGTATTTTCCGAGCATCTAAATAATGGAATCTACAACGGTTGAAGACCGAAGACAAGTAGAATTTGAAGGCTCTGAAGAATTCCCAGATTTGTATGACCTAGGAAGGCTACCCTTATGGAACTTGGCAAACTATGGAAGTTGTCAATACCCGAGATCAAGGTGTGTCGGAGAAAGACCGGAGCATGTAGAGTGAAGAACTCAAGGATTTGTCAAGAAAACCCTAAGGTAGGAGATATCAACTATGGAATGATAGCTCATGGAAATGACAAGGGAAGAAACATGGCTATCCATGATGTCATTGCCCGCTTATGCTATTGTCACCGTGCTGAATTAAGCATGCATATGCATGGAATGATTGGATGGTAGAAGGCTGATGGAGCACCTATCAGCAAGATGAAGTTTTAACCTTAGCTGGTGTATCTCCAGGATCTGGAGTGTTACATCAAGAAGTTAAGATGGACCTGCAGGAAGCAGTATTTGTTAAGGAAGCGTTTCGTGAAGAACTCAGGACCCAGAAGCTGAGAGTAGCCAAGCTGGAGGAGCAAAACCTCGAGATACAGGAGATTCGTCAGGAACTGAAAGACAGTAGGACCGTGGTTCATACCAAGATTTTTAAACCCGGAAGTTTGGAACGCAACTCCAAAAATATTAAAGGATGTCACGAGGCAGAGATGATCTGGCAAAAGAACTGAGAAGGACAAGCACGATGAGAAGAAGCCATTGGAGGCATGAACAAAACTGGAAGAGTTGATGACTTTGAAGATTTATTGACCTTTAGAAGACCAAACCCCTGTTATACACCTACGTTAGATGCGACGTTTGTGAGCTGTCATTTGTTTGATGTTTTACCGATAGCCACAATAAAACATGTCTTTTCAAAACCTTTGTTTGTATTGTGTGCATCTCTCTTGATCTCTCTTATCTCACCCCAAAACACATGGACCTAATAGAGGATGAATGGAGATGAGCTTGTATTTTCTGGACCGATGAGTCAGTTGGAGACAGACCTATGGATTCAGAACATGGAGAATAACCCTATAGTTGGAAATGATATGACCCAGCATGCTCTTCAGTGCTTTGAAAGAGGTGCTGCTACTTGGTGGAGGATGTACCAAACCATCAATGGATGGCAAGGAGTAACCACTTGGAAAGATTTTAAGTTGACTTTGCTAAAGTCTCGGCTTGTTTCCCAGAAGTTGAAGTCTTATGGAAAGGATATGAGGAAACCATGTGCATGCAAGATTTGTGGAGAAATAGGACACACCCATAAAGAACACAAGGAGGAATGCTCTAATTGTGAAGGAAGTCACCCAGCTGAAGAATGCCCAACTAGGCAGATCACTTGTTTCTTGTGTGAAGGGACTACCCACTACCCTGCACAGTGTCATATTTACCCCATGGTACAAAGAACCATCCAGCAGAAAAAAGAAGCAGTGAAAGGAGCCCTAATGGGAATTTTAAAAGAATCTGCGATGAAGGAAGAGGTGGAGGACACACCCAAAGAGGAACCAATTAAACCCTACACCAAGTCTTGCTATTCATGTGGAGAAGAAGGACCCATCTCCCAGAATTGTGTGAATGGGGATCTAGTAGAATTCCTGATAGAGGAAGTAGAATATGACCCACAGGAAATAGAAGCCATGATTGGTATGGAAAGGTCCAGAAAGAGAAACCGATTTGATTCCAGGAAGGACCTAAGTCATATCACCTGTTATAGGTGCAAGGAGTCAGGGCACTACCTCCACAGTTGCCCACAAAGGAAGCCAAGAACCCAAGGAGGCTATATAATCACAAGAAAACCTCGAAACTTGTCAGATGTAATATGTTTCCGTTGTAATAAAGCAGGGCACTTTGCCAGAGATTGTCCGAAGGAGAAGGAAACTTGTGATAAATAGTTGAGTTTGTTACAGAAGAAATATAGTAGAAGTGAGAACATTTTTCTTTTATATCAAGGTGTTGAGTTGAGACATGTAATGGAAAAGTGAGAGATTGTAATAATTTGAGAAATCAATAAAGTTAGCAGTGTTGGTACTGATTGGAATTTTATGAGTTTCTCTATGAGGAAAGATGTTGACCATTTTCGAGGATATGAGCAATATGGTCTATAAAATATTGGAGCATTTTAAGGGTGGTATTCCCTTGTAAGAACCGTTGACCCCTGGAAAAGATAAGGATACCCCACTGAGTGGATTTCGGACAAGATGAATACAAGTTTTGTCTTGATATGTGTGATACCCCAAGAGTGTGTGGGATGAAGTTGGAGACTGTCAGTTGTTTGGACCAAATGTGATCAAGGAGTCAGAAGAGAATGTTAAGTTGATTTGAGATAGACTGAAGGTAGCCCAGTCCAGGCAGAAGAGTTATGTAGACTCAAAAACTCAAGGAGGTAGTCTATGAAATTGGAGACAGAGCATGTCTTCACGTGTCCCCTGTGCGAGGAGTTAAATGGATTGGAGTTAAGGGAAAATTAGCCCCGAGATTTGTAGGACCATACCGAGTTTTGGAGCGTATGGGAAAAGTGGCCTACAAGTTGGAGTTACCCGAAGGACTGTCAGGAATTCAAGATATGTTTCACATTTCCCAGTTGAAGAAGTGCCATACAGAGATGGCCAATATTCCCCTGTAAGGACGCTTGACCCTGGAAAGGATAATGATGTTCCACGAAGTGGAATATGGACTTCATAAGTGTAAGTTTTTATCTCGGGATGAGAGATATCCCACGAGGATGAAGAGATGAATTACTATTGGATATAAAGGAGGTATGATGCCGGAAATATGGATCAATGGAAACTCCATGATGAGTCTGAGTAATCATGTCTTAGTTTGGTGCCAATAGAAAGAAGGAAGACACTACAATTGGATGGATTTAAGAATACTTAGAAGTTGGAAGTTGGAATAATGATCAGTTGCCTAGAGGATGAGTTCAAGGTTTACAAGTGATGAGATGGGCCATAACCCACAGGCCCCAGGACCTGCCAAGAAGCAAGCACAATCTTGCTGAAGGAAAAACCCTGGAATAAGTTACGATTTTATCGATAGACGATTTTATAGGAGTAACGCAAAACCTGAGAGTTGTGAAGAAACGATAGATGTTTGTCTGGCTTGCAGAATCTATGGATACATCCGAACTTGGTTCGTCGACAAGAGAAATTCTGCAATGCTTGTGAGGAAGACCGAGTGTTAGTATGCGAGATTCGCTAAACCATATACATGGTAATGATCTGGGTGCGGGATGGATTGATCACCATACCGACTTACTCTTATTATTCGCCTTGCTATATGGGATGGTAAATCTGAGTGACTTACCTATAGCAGAGAGACGACGATATTAAGCCTTGTTTGAACCTTAGAATGGTATAGCAATTTTCCCCTTGTACAAGGCACCTGTTGCCAACCGTAGGTCATACGGTGAGGATCAACCCAGACCCATTTCCTGCAGGAGAAACCATAAATTGTTGACCACCATGAGATATCGATAGTCGTTTAGTTTTGGCGCCAGACCCATCAGCTAAAGAAGACCCACTCTCGGAATAACCTTACTAAGAGGAAATGACAGAAGAATTGAGGAAAAGGTTATGCCACTACCGAAAGAGCCAGAGAAGGAATTATACAGAAGATCTGAGAAGACGTCACTGTCAAGAATAAGGATGGCGTATATGATTTTTGATAGAACTGTAACGATGCTTCTAAGGGTGGTAGTACCCGAGACCCTAGAGACGATCAATGGATTTTTGAGGAGACACCGAACCTAACCTATTTCCTTCTAGCCTCTCCGAATTTCGAGGACGAGATTCATTTTAAGGGTGGTAGGTTTGTAACATCCCAAATTTTCAAATTGGAATGTTATACATTAGATCCTCAAGCATATCATATTTTCTTGCATTTTGCTCGATCCTAGAAATTTCACGCAACTCAAGGACCCTCGGAGAGACTTGAAGATTTCGTTATTTTCATATTTGAGAGTTTTCTCAAATTTTGAAAAGAGGATCATTTGATTTATTTATTTCATCTTCAATTATTTTTCCAATATCAAAAATATGAGAGAGGGAAATAATATGACTTTTCCCAATTTAGGAAAAATGAAGATTTAATGGATAAATCAATTTTTGGTTTTCCGGAGTTTTATTTGCATTTTAATTGGATAGGGAAAAATGCGTGTTTTCAAAAATTTGCATTTTAGGCCCGGAGAAAGTTCATTTTGTTCGACTCATTTTTAGGAGTCGGGGAAAATTTACTTTATTAGTTTTGGAGTCCGGTAGAATTTGTTTCTCTGTGTTTTCCGAGCGCGAAACCGATTTAAAAAATAATATTTCCAGCGCCTTGGGCCAAAGGCCCAAGCCACCAAGCCGCCGGTCAGGAGGCCAGGAGGCCGCGCACGTGCCCCAGGCGCAGGGAGGCCGCCGCCGCTGCTTCTTTTTGGAAGTCCTAGTAGGACTTTTGTCCTACTTCCGTTTATTCCGTTTATTTTCTAGATCTTTCCTTCCCTCTTTTCTTTCCTATTCCTACTCTAATTCTTGACCCCTACCCCAAGTTTTCTCCCCCTCCCCAATATAAATACCCAAGCACCCCCCCTCTAAATCATCAAACCCAAAGCCCCAAGCCTCCACCACCACCACCGCGCCCCACACCCCGCGCCCTCACCCGTGCCGCGCCGCTGCCCCTTGCCCCTAGCACCGCTGCTGCACCTTGCCACCGCCGCCGCACCTTGCCACCGCCGCCGCACCTTGCCGCCGCCGCCCCACGCCCACGCCGCCGGAGCCCCTCGCCGGAGGTAGCCCCGCGCTACATCTATTCTTTTCATCGGATCGTTTTCTTCTAATCATTCCGATTCTTCTTTTCCGATTCGTTTTCTCTCTGGTTCTTCGCTAAACCGTTCCGGTTTTCTAGATCGGTTTTACGATCGGTTTTCTTCTCCGAAACCCTAGATCGGATTCGTTTCTTTTCCGGTTTAGTTGCCTCTTGACCGTTCGCCGGACCGTTCGTCCTAACGAACGTGATCACCGGATTCTTCTAGGTTAACGAACATCCGTTCGTTCATCCGATTTTCTTTCTAGTCTTTCGTCTCGCTTGTTTATCGGAATCAGGTGATTCAAGCGCCTGGAGTTTCGTTTCGAAACCGCCGTTCCGTATAATCAACTTAAACAAGTTTTTGCTACGGTAAAATTTGACCTAGTTTCAACTTGCTAGAACCAAGTTGTTTTCTTTTGCCGTTTGTTTTCGGTCTCTTTGTTCGGTTCTTTCTTTCTTTGCAACTGGAGTTCTTAAGTTGAACTTTCTGGTTCGTTCTCTTGTTCGAGTTTTACCTGTGCATTAGATGAGTACTTATTGTATGCTTGTTGTTTGTCTGTGTTAGATCACCCGGATTGCGCCGCTTGTTACGTCAAAACCCTAGGACTCGCGGATCATCAGCAAGGCAAGTTCACACTTTGATCATACCTTTCTACTACCCAGTTTTATTGCATTAGATCAATCCTCAAACATTGAGTGATTAGGATCTAATTAAATTGTGGGATGGGAAGTAGATGAGGTAGTACCTATTACCTGTTTATTATCAAACCCTTGGGAGTTACTATCACGTTATGCTTATATTGCCATGCTATGCTAGTAGACGTGGATTGGGTGAGTGATATCCATGACAGATGTGAGTGTTGTTAATTAATGGTTTATCTAAGGTGGCAACTTAAACACACATCTGGGTGGATTGAGGCACCTGATGTCTATCAGGACTTGCCTGTTTTATTTTGGACCACCACCCAGGCTCAAAGGGATCATAAGATTATTCATACTAGAAACTTCCGTGTGCAGCCACAAGCCATTATGGGCTCTGGCATAGTTGAATAAGTCGTGCGAACTCTTACAGGGTAGACTAGCAGATGTAGGGGAAAGTAGGTGTACCGGTCTATCCAACGTAAGGTGCTAGCACTTCTGAAAGACTATGTCTCGGTCATCCGTTTCTCAAACACTATGTAGTGCGAGAAAACCAACGGAGGAGATCGAGTCTTGTGGGGAAAAGTGCGCAAACCTCTGCAGAGTGTAACAAACTAATCATGATTAGCCGTGTCCCCGGTTATGGACAATCTTGAGTATCTAGTACTTGATTATCCTGTTGATCTCATCATGTTACTTCTAAATTAATATTGTTGGGTTATTGATGACTATTTCTAATTGGGATTGAGAATGTTGTCAACCATTCTCAATGTTTAACAACCACCATGATAGTTAAATAAAATTTATTCCTTTGCAGTAGGGAAAAATTGGCTTTTCGCAAAAACTGGAACCATAGAGCTTTTCCACCAGCCATATATGCATGTAGTGATAGCCATTGTTCATCATTATTCTCTATGGTGTGAATTTGCCAGTACATTCAATGTACTGACCCGTTTCGGGCTGCAACGTCTCATGTTGCAGGTTTTCTTACGACAAGTAAGTGATACGTTAGGGTTACGATTTCTACACTCAACTTTGCCGTTGGTGTTGATGGGAGTCCACAACCTTGTTGCTTCCGCTATGTGGATTGAGGTAATAGTATTTACGTTACTTTATACATGTGATTTACCTCTGTTATAAATCCTTCGAGTACTGTGTGTGTCAGCATACCGATCCAGGGATGACACTTAAGCACAGAGACTTGATCCATTCGGGTCGGGTCGCTACAGGTTTAAATATCATCCTCCCATAGAAGAAAACTAGTTGCACCTACTATAGTTGAAGAAAATACTATCTCTTATAATGATCCAATTGTTCCTACTTCTTATGTTGAGAAACCACCTTTCCCTGTTAGGATAAAGGATCATGCTAAAGCTTCAACTGTGGTTCATAAAAGCAATATTAGAACTTATACACCTCCTGAGCAAGTGAAAGTTGAACCTAATATTGCTATTGTTAAAGATCTCTTGGCTGATAATATAGACGGGCATGTTATTTATTTCTGCGGTGAAACTGCTAGAATTACCAAACCTTATGCTAAAGATAAACATAGACCTGTGGTAGGCATGCCTGTTATTTCTGTTACAATAGGAGATCATCGTTATCATGGCTTACGTGATATGGGTGCTACTGCTAGTGTTATACCTCATGACTTATACAAAGAAATTAAGCATGAGATTGCACCTGTTGAGTTAGAAGATATTGATGTTACAATTAAACTTGCCAATAGAGATACTATATCAGCAATGGGAATTGTTAGAGATGTTGAAGTCTTGTGTGGGGAAACTAAATATCCTGCTGATTTTCTTGTTCCGGGTTCCCCAAGATAGCTTTTGTCCCATTATATTTGGTAGACCCTTCTTGAACACAGTAAATGCTAGGATAGACTGCGAAAAGAATGTTGGTACTATTGGTTTGGGTGATATGTCTCATGAGTTTAATTTCTCTAAATTTAGTAGAAAACACCGTCAAGAGGAATTACCTAGTAAGGATGAAATTATTGGTCTTGCTTCTATTGTCGTACCTCCTAGTGATCCTTTAGAACAATATTTGCTAGACCATGAAAATGATATGTTTATGAATGAAAGAAGAGAAATAGATGAAGTATTCTTTAAACAGGAACCTATTCTGAAACACAATTTGCCTGTTGAAATCCTAGGGGATCCTCCGCCACCCAAGGGTGATCCCGTGTTTGAGTTTAAACCATTGCCTGATACTCTTAAATATGCTTATCTTGATGAAAAGAAGATAGATCCTGTTATTATTAGTGCTAACCTTTCAGAGCATGAAGAAGAGAGATTATTGAAAACTCTAAAGAAGCACCGTGCTGCTATTGGATATACTCTTGATGATCTTAAGGGCATTAGCCCCACTCTATGTCAACATAAAATAAATTTGGAAGAAGATGCCAAACCAGTTGTTGATCATCAACGAAGGCTAAATCCTAAGATGAAAGAAGTGGTAAGAAAGGAAATACTAAAGCTCCTTGAGGCAGGTATAATTTATCCCGTTGCTGAGTCAGTGGGTAAGTCCTGTCCATTGTGTACCTTAAAAGGGAGGTATTACTGTCATTCCTAATGATAAAGATGAATTGATTCCGCAAATAATTATTACATGTTATAGGATGGTAATTGATTTCCGCAAACTAAATAAGGCTACTAAAAAGGATCATTACCCCTTACCTTTTATCGATCAAATGCTAGAAAGATTATCTAAACATACACATTTTTGCTTTCTAGATGGTTATTCTGTTTTCTCTCAAATACCTGTGTCAGCCAATGATCAATCAAAGACTACTTTTACTTGCCCTTTTGGTACTTTTGCTTATAGACGTATGCCTTTTGGTTTATGTAATGCACCTGCTACCTTTCAAAGATGCATGATGGCTATATTCTCTGACTTTTGTGAAAAGATTTGTGAGGTTTTCATGGACGACTTTTCCTTCTATGGATCCTATTTTGACGATTGCTTGAGCAACCTTGATCGAGTTTTGCAGAGATGTGAAGAAACTAATCTTGTCGTGAATTGGGAAAAATGCCACTTTATGGTTAATGAAGGTATTGTCTTGGGGCATAAAGTTTCTGAAAGAGGTATTGAAGTTGATAAAGCCAAGGTTGATGCTACTAAAAAGATGCCATGTCCCAAGGACATCAAAGGTATAAGAAGTTTCCTTGGTCATGCCGGTTTTTATAGGAGGTTCATTAAGGACTTCTCCAAAATTTCTCGGCCTCTGACTAATTTATTACAAAAAGATATACCATTTGTCTTTGATGATGATTGTGTAGAAGCATTTGAAATACTTAAGAACGCATTGATCTCTGCACCTATTGTTCAGCCACCTGATTGGAATTTACCCTTTGAAATTATGTGTGATGCTAGTGATTATGCTGTACGTGATGTTCTAGGGCAAAGAGTTGATAAGAAATTAAATGTTATTCAATATGCTAGTAAAACTCTAGACAATGCTCAGAGAAATTATGCTACTACTGAAAAGGAATTCTTAGAAGTTGTATTTGCGTGTGATAAGTTCAGACCTTATATTGTTGATTCTAAAGTAACTATTCATACTGATCATGCTGCTATTAAATATCTTATGGAAAAGAAAGATGCTAAACCTAGACTTATTAGATGGGTTCTCTTGCTACAAGAATTTGATTTGCATATTGTTGATAGGAAGGGAGCTGAGAACCCCGTTGCAGACAACTTGTCTAGGTTAGAAAATGTTCTTGATGACCCACTACCTATTGATGATAGCTTTCCTAATGAGCAATTAAATTTCATAAGTACTTCTCGCACTGCTCCATGGTATGCTGATTATGCTAATTATATTGTGGCTAAATTTATACCACCTAGTTTCACATACCAGCAAAAGAAAAAGTTTTTCTATGATTTGAGACATTACTTTTGGGATGACCCACATCTTTATAAAGAAGGAGTAGATAGTGTCATTAGATGTTGTGTACCTGAGCATGAACAGGAACAGATCCTACGCAAGTGTCACTCCGAAGCATATGGAGGACACCAAGCTGGAGATAGAACTGCACATAAGGTATTGCAATCCGTTTTTTATTGGCCTACTCTCTTCAAGGATGCCCGTAAGTTTGTCTTATCTTGTGATGAATGTCAAAGAATTGGTAATATTAGTAGACGTCAATAAATGCCTATGAATTATTCACTTGTTATTGAACCATTTGATGTTTGTGGCTTTGATTATATGGGACCTTTTCCCGCCTCTAATGGATATACACATATTTTAGTTGCTGTTGATTACGTTACTAAGTGGGTAGAAGCTATTCCAACTAGTAGTGTTGATCATAACACCTCTATTAAGATGCTTAAAGAAGTTATTTTTCCGAGGTTTGGAGTCCCTAGATATTTAATGACTGATGGTGGTTCCCATTTTATTCATGGTGCTTTCCGTAAAATGCTTGCTAAGTATGATGTTAATCATAGAATTGCATCTCCTTATCACTCACAGTCTAGTAGTCAAGTAGAATTGAGTAATAGAGAGCTCAAATTAATTTTGCAAAAGACTGTCAATAGGTCTAGAAAGAACTGGTCCAAGAAACTTGATGATGCATTATGGGCCTATAGAAATGCATATAAAAATCCCGTGGGTATGTCTCCGTATAAAATGGTTTATGCAAAAGCATGTCACTTACCTCTCGAACTAGAACATAAGGCATATTGGGCTATTAAAGAGCTCAATTATGATTTCAAACTTGCCGGAGAAAAGAGGTAATTTGATATTAGCTCACTTGAAGAATGGAGAACCCAAGCTTATGAAAATGCCAAGTTGTTTAAAGAAAAAGTTAAAAGGTGGCATGACAAAAGGATAGAAAAGCGTGAGTTTAATGTAGGTGATTATGTATTGCTATACAACTCCTGTTTAAGATTTTTTGCAGGAAAACTTCTCTCTAAATGGGAAGGCCCTTACGTTATCGATGAGGTCTATCGTTCCGGTGCCATAAAAAGCAACAACTTTGAAGGCACAAATCCGAAGGTGGTGAATGGTCAAAGAATCAAACATTGTATCTCAGGTAATCCCATAAATGCTGAAACCAATGTTATTGAAACCGTAACCCCGGAGGAATACATAAGGGACACTTTCCGGAACGTTTCAGACTCCGAAAAGGAATAGGTATGTGGTACGGTAAGTAAACCGACTCCAAAATAGTTTTTAAGGCAATATTTCTCCATTTTGGAATATTTAGAAAAATATAAAAATAATAAGCAGTCCGAGAAGGACACGAGGCCTCCACGAGGGTGGAGGGCGCGCCCTACCCTACTGGGCGCGCCCCCTACCTCGTGGGCACCTCGTGTGCTCTCCGGACTCTGTTTTCTTGCATGATACATACTTTGATTGGTAAAAAATCATTATATATTCTCCCGAAGGTTTTGACTCCCGTATCACGCAATTGTCCAATGTTTTTGTTTTCAGCAGTTTTCTGTCAGGGTTGTCAAGGCCAGGCATCATGTCGCCCCCCTCCTCCAACAATGGTGACAACGATGCTTGGCTAATGAAGATAGAGCTGAAGAGGGAAGAACCCATGGTGATCAACAAGGATGAAGGGATCAAGAAGGCCATGGAGGACCAAGCTCCTACAGCAAAAGACATCCTTCAACTTGATCACAATCTTCTTACCCCAACTGAGATCGAAGCTTTCAAGATGATTGAGTTAGCTCGTATACAGAACAAGTATCTCACACGTGAAAATATTTTGTTGAAGGAGCATATCATTGCACTCAAAGGCATTATCCGCAAGCTGGAGGACCTCTTACATTCGATGTGCGACTATCCATCATCACCTCCACCTTCTTCACCAGCAAAGGGGACATAATCACATGGGTATGGGCACTCCCCTTGGCAACTGCCAAGCTTGGGGGAGGTGCCCCGGTATCGTATCACCATCACACTCCTATCTTTACCATTTTCCTTAGTTCCATCCTATTAGTAGTATCTTGATCTAGTATAATAAAGTTTTGGTATGATCTAGTTTTGAGTTTTGCTTTATGATCTCTCTTTGTAATCGAGTCCGTGAGCTATATATAATAAAGATTAGTGTTGAATCAAGGGCTTGATTATCTTGCTATGATCTTGAGTGAATAAAAGAAAAGAGAAAAGAATAAATAGAATAAAAGAGTTCATATTGATCTTATTGAGAGTAATGACTTCACATAGAAAGAGTATGATGATTAAAAATTGTTGGGAGTTGGCAAACATAGCTTTGGTCATCGTTGCAATTAATAGGAAGTAATAAAGAAAGAGAGGTTTCACATATAAATATATTATCATGGACATCTTTTATGATTGGGAGCACTTATTAAAATATGACATGCTAAAGAGTTAATGTTGGACAAGGAAGACAACGTAATGGGTTATGTTTTCTTATATCTGAGATAAAGTATATTGTCATGGATCATCCAACATGTTGAGCTTGCCTTTCCCCCTCATGCTAGCCAAATTCTTAGCACCAAGTAGAGATACTACTTGTGCTTCCAAAAACCCTTGAACCAGTTTTGCCATGAGAGTCCACCATATCTACCTATGGATTGAGTAAGATCCTTCAAGTAAGTTGTCATCGGTGCAAGCAATAAAAATTGCTCTCTAAATATGTATGATTGATTGGTGTGGAGGAAATAAGCTTTGTACGATCTTGTGATGTGGAATAAATAAAAGCGACGGACTGCATAATAAAGGTTCATATCACAAGGGGCAATATAAAGTGACGTTCTTTCGCATTAAGATTTTGTGCATCCAACCATAAAAGCGCATGGCAACCTCTGCTTCCCTCTGCGAAGGGCCTATCTTTTACTATTACCTTCTACCTTATGCAAGAGTCATGGTGATCTTCACCTGTCCTTTTTTTTACATTTTATCCTTTGGCAAGCACAGTGTGTTGGAAAGATCCTGATAGATATATCTAATTGGATGTAGGGGAGCATGAGTTATTATTGTTGACATTACCCTTGAGGTAAAAGGTTGGGAGGCGAAACTATAAGCCCCTATCTTTCTCTATGTCCGATTAAAACTCCGTAACCACAAGTATTGCGGAGTGTTGGCAATTATGAAAGACTAAATGATAGTCGAGTATGTGGACTTGCTAGAAAGCTCTGACATAGACTCTTTCTGATGTTATGATAAATTGCAATTGCTTCAATGACTGAGATTATAGTTTGTTATTTCTCAATAAAGTTTCTGATTCATAATTTTCATTGTGAATAGATTATTACTTGAGCATAAGAAATCATATGACAATATCCATCTATGTTGCTGTTATGAGAATAATCATGATGCCCTCATGTCCGTATTTTATTTTATCGACACCTCTACCTCTAAACATGTGGACATATTTATCGTTATCGGCTTCCGCTTGAGGACAAGCAAGGTCAAAGCTCGGGGGAGTTGATACGTCCATTTTGCATCATGCTTTTATATCGATATATATTGCATTATGGGCTGTTATTACCTGTTATGTCACAATACTTATGCCTATTCTCTCTTATTTTACAAGGTTTAGATAAGGAGGGAGAATGCCGGCAGCTAGAATTCTCGGCTGGAAAAGGAGCAAATATTAGAGACCTATTCTGCACAACTCCAAAAGTCCTGAAACTCCACGAAAGTAATTTTTGGAAATAATAAAAAATATTGAGCGGAAGAAGTACTTATCGAAAGGACTACGATAGATCCCCTATACTTGTGGGTCATCAAGGTATCTCTGGGCCCACTCGGTAATGCACATCACTATAAGCCTTGCAAGCATTGTAACTAATGAGTTAGTTGCGGGGTGATGTATTACCGAACGAATAAAGAGACTTGCCGGTAACGAGGTTGAACTTGGTATTGAGATACCGACGGTCGAATCTCGGACAAATAACATACCGATGACAAAGGGAACAATGTATGTTGTTATGCGGTTTGACCGATAAAGATCTTCATAGAATATGTGTTAGACAATATGAGCATCCAGGTTCCGCTATTTGTTATTGACCGGAGATGTGCCTCGGTCATGTCTAAATAATTCTCGAACCCATAGGGTCCGCACGTTTAAAGTTTGGTGATGATCGGTATTATGAGTTTATGTGATTTGATGTACCGAAGGTAGTTTGGAGTCCCGAATGAGATCGGGGACATGACGAGGAGTCTCGAAATGGTCGAGACGTAAAGATCGATATATTGGACGACTATATTCGGACATCGGAAAGGTTCCGAGTGATTCGGGTATTTTTTGGGGGTACCGGGGAGTTACGGGAATACGAGGAAGTAGTAATGGGCCTCATGGGCCAAGTGGTGGAAGAGAGGAGGCAGGGCACACGGCCCCCCTAGCCCAAACCGAATTGGACTAGGGGGTCGGCCCCCCTTTCCTCCTTTTCCTCCCTCTCCTTCCTTCTCCTTCTCCTCCTTCCTTTCCTCCTCCTAGTAGGAGTAGGAAAGGGGAGTCCTACTCCTACTAGGAGGAGGACTCCTCCTCCTGGCGCGCCCTACAGGGGCCGGCCGGCCTCCCCCCTTGCTCCTTTATATACGGGGGGCAGGGGGCACCTCTAGACACACAAGTTGATCTGTTGATCTCTCGCAACCGTGTGTGGTGCCCCCTTCCACCATAATCCAGCTCGATCATATCGTAGCGGTGCTTAGGCAAAGCCCTGTGTCGGTAGCATCATCATCATCGTCATCACGCCATCGTGCTGACGGAACTCTCCCTCGAAGCTCTACTGGATTGGAGTTCGTGGGACGTCATCAAGCTGAACGTGTGCTGAACTCAGAGGTGCCATGCGTTTGGTACTTGGATCGGTCGGATCGTGAAGACGTATGACTACATCAACCGCGTTGTGCTAACGCTTCCGCTTTTGGTCTACAAGGGTATGTGGACACACTCTCCCCTCTCATTGCTATGCATCACCATGAACCTGCGTGTGCGTAGGAATTGTTTTTGAAATTACTACGATCCCCAACAGTGGCATCCGAGCCTGGTTTTATGCGTTGATGTTATTTGCATGAGTAGAACACAAGTGAGTTGTGGGCGATACAAGTCATACTGCTTACCAGCATGTCATACTTTGGTTCAGCGGTATTGTTGGATGAAGCAGCCCAGACCGACATTACGCGTACGCTTACGCGAGACTGGTTCTACCGATGTGCTTTGCACACAGGTGGCTGGCGGGTGTTAGTTTCTCCAAGTTTAGTTGAACTGAGTGTGGCTACACCCGGTCCTTGAGAAGGGTAAAACAACACTAACTTGACGAACTATCGTTGTGGTTTTGATGCGTAGGTAAGAACAGTTCTTGCTCAGCCCATAGCAACTACGTAAAACTTGCAACAACAAAGTAGAGGACCTCTAACTTGTTTTTGCAGGGCATGTTGTGATGTGATATGGTCAAGACATGATGCTATATTTTATTGTACGAGATGATCATGTTTTGTAACCTAGTTATGGGCAACTGGCAGGAGCCATATGGTTGTTGCTTTATTGTATGCAATGCAATCGCCCTGTAATGCTTTACTTTATCACTAAGCGGTAGCGATAGTCGTAGAAGCAATAGTTGGCGAGACGACAATGATGCTATGATGGAGATCAAGGTGTCGCGCCAGTGACGATGGTGATCATGACGATGCTTCGGAGATGGAGATCACAAGCACAAGATGATGATGGCCATATCATATCGCTTATATTGATTGCATGTGATGTTTATCTTTTATGCATCTTATTTTGCTTAGATTGACGGTAGCATTATAAGATGATCTCTCACTGCATTTCAAGGTATAAGTGTTCTCCCTGGGTATGCACCATTGCGAAAGTTCTTCGTGTTGAGACACCACGTGATGATCGGGTGTGATAGGCTCTACGTTCAAATACAACGGGTGCAAAACAGTTGCACACGCGGAATACTCAGGTTAAACTTGATGAGCCTAGCATATGCAGATATGGCCTCGGAACACTGAGACCGAAAGGTCGAGCGTGAATCATATAGTAGATATGATCAACATAGTGATGTTCACCATTGAAACTACTCCATCTCACGTGATGATCGGACATGGTTTAGTTGATATGGATCACGTGATCACTTAGATGATTAGAGGGATATCTATCTAAGTGGGAGTTCTTAAGTAATATGATTAATTGAACTTTAATTTATCATGAACTTAGTCCTGGTAGTATTAGCATATCTATGTTGTAGATCGATAGCTCGGGATGTTGCTCCCCGTTTATTTTGATATGTTCTTAGATAAAAACTATGTTGAAAGATGTTAGTAGCAATGATGCGGACTTGGTCCGTGATCTGAGGATTATCCTCATTGCTGCACAGAAGAATTATGTCCTTGATGCACCGCTAGGTGACGGACCTATTGCAGGAGCATATGCAGACGTTATGAACGTTTGGCAAAGCTCAGTATGATGACTACTTGATAGTTTAGTGCACCATGCTTTACGGCTTAGAATCGGGGCTTTAAAGATGGTTTTTTTAAACGCCACGGAGCATATGAGATGTTCCAAGAGTTGAAATTGGTATTTCATACTCATGCCCATGTCGAGAGGTATGTGACCTCTGACAGTACTTTGCCTACAAGATGGAGGAGAATAGCTCAACCAGTGAGCATGTGCTTAGATTGTCCGGGTACTACAATTGCTTGAATCAAGTGGGAGTTAATCTTCCAGATAAGATAGTAATTGACAGAATTCTCTAGTCACTATCACTAAGTTACTAGAACTTCGTGATGAACTATAATATGCAAGGGATGACGAAAGTAATTCCCGAGCTCTTCAAGATGCTGAAATCGACGAAGGTAGAAATCAAGAAAGAGCATCAAGTGTTGATGGTTAACAAGACCACTAGTTTCAAGTAAAGGGACAAAGGGAAGAAAAGGGAACTTCAAGAAGAATGGAAAGTAAGTTGCTGCTCAGGTGAAAAAGCCCAAGTCTGGACCTAAGCCTGAAACTGAGTGCTTCTACTACAAAGGGACTGGTCACTGGAAGCGGAAATACCCCAAGTATTTGGTGGATAAGAAGGATGGCAAAGTGAACAAAGCTATATTTGATATACATGTTATTGATGTGTACTTTACTAGTGTTTATATCAACCCCTCGGTATTTGATACTGGTTCAGTTGCTAAGAGTAGTAACTCGAAATGGGAGTTGCAGAATGAACAGAGACTACATAAGGGTGAAGTGACGATGTGTATTGGAAGTGGTTCCAAGATTGATATGATCATCATCGCACACTCCCTATACTTTCGGGATTAGTGTTGAACCTAAGATAAATGTTATTTAGTGTTTGCGATGAGCATGAATATGATTGGATCATGTTTATTGCAATACGGTTATTCATGTAAGTTAGAGAATAATTGTTCTTCTGTTTACACGAATAAAACCTTCTATGGTCATACACCCAATGAAAATGGTTTGTTGGATCTCGATCATGGTGATACACATTTTCATAATATTAAAGCCAAAAGATGCGAAGTTAATAATGATAGTGCAACTTATTTGTGGCACTGCCGTTTGGGTCATATTGGTGTAAAGAGCATGAAGAAACTCCATACTGATGGACTTTTGGAATCACTTGATTATAGATCACTTGGTACTTGCGAACCATGCCTTATGGGCAAGATGACTAAGTCGCCGTTCTCCGGAACAATCGAGCGAGCAACAGATTTGTTGGAAATCATACATACTGATGTATGTGGTCCAATGAATGTTGAGGCTCGCGGCGGGTATCGTTATTTTCTCACCTTCACAGATGATTTGAGCAAATATGGGTATATCTACTTGATGAAACACAAGTCTGAAACATTTGAAAAGTTCAAAGAATTTCAGAGTGAAGTGGAGAATCATCGTAACAAGAAAATAAAAGTTTCTACGATATGATCGCAGAGGTAAAATATTTGAGTTACGAGTTTGGCCTTCAATTAAAACAATGTGAAATAGTTTTACTACTCGCTCCATCTGAAACACCACAATGTAATGGTGTGTCCGAATGTCATAACCGTACTTTATTGGATATAGTGCAATCTATGATGTCTCTTACCGATATACCACTATCGTTTTGGGGTTATGCATTAAAGACAGTTGCATTCACGTTAAAAAAGGGCACCATCTAAATCCATTGAGACGACACCATATGAACCGTGGTTTGGCAAGAAACCAAAGTTGTTGTTTCTTAAAGTTTGGGGTTGTGATGCTTATATGAAAAAGTTTCATCCTGATAAGCTCAAACCCAAATCGGAGAATTGTGTCTTCATAGGATACCCAAAGGAGACTGTTGGGTACACCTTCTATCACAGATCCGAAGACAAGATCTTTGTTGCTAAGAATGGATCCTTTCTCGAGAAGGAGTTTCTCTCGAAAGAAGTGAGTGGGAGGAAAAGTAGAACTTGATAAGGTAACTGTACCTGCTCCCCTATTGGAAAGTAGTTCACCACAGAAATCTGTTCCTGTGGCTCCTACACCAATTAGTGAGGAAGCTAATGGTGATGATCATGTAACTTTAGATCAAGTTACTACTGAACCTCGTCGGTAAACAAGAATGAGATCTGCACCAGAGTGGTACAGTAATCCTATTCTGGAGGTCATGTTACTTGACCATGACGAACCTACGAACTATGAGGAAGCGATGATGAGCCCAGATTCCGCAAAATGGCTTGAGGGCATGAAATCTGAGATGGGATCCATGTATGAGAACAAAGTATGGACTTTGGTTGACTTGCCCGTTGATCGGCAAGCCATAGAAAATAAATGGATCTTCAAGAGGAAGACAGGCGTTGATAGAAGTGTTACTATCTACAAAGCTAGACTTGTCAAAAAGGGTTTTGACAAAGTTCAAGGTGTTGACTACGATGAGACTTTCTCACCGTAGCGATGCTTGAGTCTGTCCGAATCATGTTAGCAAAATTGCCACAATTTATGAAATCTGGCAAATGGATGTCAAAACTACATTCCTTAATGGATTTCTTAAAGAAGAGTTGTATATGATGCAACCAGAAGGTTTTGTCGATCCTAATGGTGCTAACAAAGTGAGCAAGCTCCAGCGATCCATCTATGGATTGGTGCAAGCATCTCGGAGTTGGAATATATGCTTTGATAAAGTGATCAAAACATATGGTTTTATACAGACTTGCGGTGAAGCCTGTATTTACAAGAAAGTGAGTGGGAGCACTACAGCATTTATGATAAGTATATGTGAATGACATATTGTTGATCGTAAATAATGTAGAATTTTCTGGAAAGCATAACGGAGTGTTTGAAAAGAGTTTTTCAAAGAAAGACCTCGATGAAGCTGCTTACACATTGAGCATCAAGATCTATAGAGATAGATCAAGATGCTTGATAGGTTTTTTCAATGAGTACATACCTTGACATTTTTTTGAAGTAGTTCAAAATGGAACAGTCAAAGAAGGAGTTCTTGCTTGTGTTACAAGGTGTGAAGTTGAGTGAAGACTCAAAACCCAACCACGGCAGAAAATAGAAAGAGAATGAAAAGTCATTCCCTATGCCTCAGTCATAGGTTCTATAAAGTATGCTATGCTGTGTACCAGACCTATTGTGTACCTCACCATAAGTTTGGCAAGAGGGTACAATAGTGATCTAGGAGTAGATCATTGGACAATGGTCAAAATTATCCTTAGTGGAATAAGGATATATTTCTCGGTTATGGAGGTGATAAAGAGTTCGTCGTAAAGAGTTATGTCGATGCAAGCTTTTTACACCGATCCAGATGACTCTGTGTCTCAATCTGGATGCATATTGAAAGTGGGAGCAATTAGCTAGAGTAGCTCCGTGATGAGCATTGCAGACAAAGAAATTTGCAAAATACTTACAGATCTGAATGTGGCAGACCGTAGACTAAACTTCTCTCACAAGCAAAACATGATCACACCTTAAGTACTCTTTGGGTGTTAAACACATAGCGATGTGAACTAGACTATTGACTCTAGTAAAACCTTTGGGTGTTGGTCACATGACGATGTGAACTATGGGTGTTAATCACATGGTGATGTGAACTATTGGTGTTAAATCACATAGCGATGTGAGCTAGATTATTGAATCTAGTGCAAGTGGGAGACTGAAGGAAATATGCCCTAGAGGCAATAATAAAGTTATTATTTATTTCCTTATTTCATGATAAATGTTTATTATTCATGCTAGAATTGTATTAACCGGAAACATGATACATGTGTGAATACATAGACAAATAGAGTGTCACTAGTATGCCTCTACTTGACTAGCTCGTTGATCAAAGATGGTTATGTTTCCTAGCCATAGACATGAGTTGTCATTTGATTAACGGGATCACATCATTAGGGGAATGATGTGATTGACTTGACCCATTCCGTTATCTTAGCACTTGATCGTTTAGTATGTTGCTATTGCTTTCTTCATGACTTATACATGTTCCTATGACTATGAGATTATGCAACTCCCGTTTATCGCAGGAACACTTTGTGTGCTACCAAATGTCACAACTTAACTGGGTGATTATAAAGGTGCTCTACAGGTGTCTCCGAAGGTACTTGTTGGGTTGATGTATTTCGAGATTAGGATTTCTCACTCCGATTGTCGGAGAGGTATCTTTGGGCCCACTCGGTAATGCACATCACTATAAGCCTTGCAAGCATTGTAACTAATGAGTTAGTTGCGGGATGATGTATTATAGAACGAGTAAAGAGACTTGCCGGTAACGATATTGAACTAGATATTGAGATACTGACGATCGAATCTCGGGCAAGTAACATACCGATGACAAAGGGAACAACGTATGTTGTTATGCGGTTTGACCGATAAAGATCTTCGTAGAATATGTGGGAGCCAATATGAGCATCCAGGTTCCGCTATTGGTTATTTACTGGAGACGTGTCTCGGTCATGTCTACATAATTCTCGAACCCGTAGGGTCCGCACGTTTAAAGTTCGGTGACGATCGGTATTATGAGTTTATGTGATTTGATGTACTGAAGGTAGTTCGGAGTCCCAGATGAGATCGGGGACATGATGAGGAGTATTGAAATGGTCGAGACGTAAAGATCGATATATTGGGCGACTATATTCGGACATCGGAAAGGTTCCGAGTGATTCGGGTATTTTTCGGGGCTACCGGGGAGTTACGGGTAACGAGGAAGTACTAATGCGCCTAATGGGTCAAGTGGTGGAAGAGAGGAGGCAGGGCATGCGGCCCCCCTAGCCCAAACCGAATTGGACTAGGGGGCGAGCCCCCCTTTCCTCCTTTTCCTCCCTCTCCTTCCTTCTCCTTCTCCTCCTTCCTTTCCTCCTCCTAGTAGGATTAGGAAAGGGGAGTCCTACTCCTACTAGGAGGACTCCTCCTCCTGGCGCGCCCGACAGGGGCCGGCCGGCCTCCCCCTTGCTCCTTTATATATGGGGGCAAGGGGCACCTCTAGACACACAAATTGATCTGTTGATCACTCCCAACTGTGTGCGGTGCCCTCCTCCACCATAATCCACCTCGATCATATCATAGCGGTGCTTAGGCAAAGCCCTGCGTCGGTAGCATCACCATCACCGTCATCACGCCGTCGTGCTGATGGAACTCTCCCTCGAAGCTCAGCTGGATCGGAGTTTGTGGGACGTCATCGAGCTGAACGTGTGCTGAACTCGGAGGTGCCATGCGTTCGGTACTTGGATCGGTCGGATCGTGAAGACGTACGAATACATCAACCGCGTTGTGCTAAAGCTTCCGCTTTCGGTCTACGAGGGTACGTGGACACACTCTCCCTCTTGTTGCTATGCATCACCATGATCCTGCATGTGCGTATGGATTTTTTTTAAATTACTACGATCCCCAACATAAGCAGTCTAACTATAGTGTGTATTGTGTTTTTCCATGCGCTTTACACCAATATGACCTAAACGGCAGTGCCACTAGTATTTTGCATTATCATTATCAACTTTGCATCTTTTAGCATCAATATTATGAATATGTGTATCACTACATGTCAGGACCCCGATTCTAAGCCACATTGATCTAGCCGGTAACACCTCATATCACTTTGCGGCCTCACGCACGGTATCCCACGGGTGTCGCCTTACCATGGCCCGGGACCGTTTGCGCCTTTTGGCTCGCGTATATGACAATGTCGCTAGCATCCATATGACCGAGAACCTGAGCCGACATGGCTAGTCGTGAACCCAAAGCGGCACAGACCTATGGAGACAGGCATACATGAATCACATCGAACATGTCGGTCATCAACGAGTGATTCCGGGCTGTAGCACTAGGCTAACAGGACTCCGGGGGATCCCGGGCTGTAGCAGGCTAGACAGGACTCCGGAGATCACCGCGTGACATTTCCCCGAAGGGACAGACATAGGGACGAAGGGAAACACATGCCGGCCAGTCAAGTGTCCTGAACAGTAGTGCTGGGCTAGCAGGACTCCGGTGAACCGGGCTGTAGCGGACTACTATGGCTCGAGGAGCACTAGACTACATTTCCCCATAAGAAAGGCTGCGAAGGACAAACAACTAGATTGTCGGATCCCACTCATACCAAGCATTTCAATCATTCACACAATATGCCCGATATGAGTACATACAACATGGCATCACAACAAAACTCTACAACTCAAGTACTTTATTTAAAGGCTCCAGGGAGCCATACATAACATATTCATACAGGTAGGGTCACATGACCCGACACTCAAGTCATACAGTCATACAAGCACATGCGGAAGCAACTAGTCTGAGTACAGACTCTAGAAAGAAAGAAGGCTTCTCGAAGCCTGTCTATCTACATAGGGCCCTCCATGGCCTGGATCACCACCTGGGTGGCTAGTCACTCGTCGACGTCAAGGTCTACGTAAAACCCATCGGAGGGGGCAGTGTTGTCGTCTGAAAATAATAAATAAGCAAACATGAGTACAAAGGTACTCAGCAAGTCTTACATCAGAACCTACTATACATCCTCATTCTCAAGAAGGTGGTGGGGTTTATGCAGCAAGCCAGCTTTGACTCTTGGCTAAGCTATCCTACGGAATCTTTTAGCAAAATAGTTTTCGCACACGAGTCCACTACTCACCATCACAATACTCCACCGTGGATCCTCCCTCGTAACCTGCAAGAGGGCCATCCTCGGTACTCACACTTATCTTGAGTCTTTTAGTAGTATCCATTAACTTGTCTATGAACTGTATAGGCAACCAAGTAGTCCTTTACCGCGGACGCGGCTATTCGAATAGTTTTATACCCTGCAGGGGTGTACTTCGTCATACACGCTTTCACCGCTTACCGCCGTCTACACGACATGTACTCGGCAACCTTCAAGCGGAAGCCCAGCGAGGGTGTCGGCCACGGCCTACCTAAACACCTAAGCCCCTAGTCCAGGTTATCGCCTATCCAGGTTCCATCCGCAGGGAGTCCGGCCGAGGTTTCCACATACGGCCCCGAACGATGTGAACAGGGTTCCCGAGACACCAAACGGGTGACTCGGTACACCGTGCCACGGTGTATCTACCGCAACATAGCCCACCCCTAGGGTCAGCGCTACGCACGGCCGCCAACACATATCCTACAAACACCAGAAACTATTTGCAACTCCTGGACAGAGTACTAGGGTGGCTAAGAAGCCGAGAGGGTCCATTTGTTTCAGGCCCAATGTACGGTAGTAACTGCATCTTAAATCACACATATAGATCTCAGTTCTTATGGACGGCCTCAATGAAACAACCCACCATGTACTCCTACATGGCCTCTCGTCGATACCTTTACCAAAACATGTTCAACACATCCCACATATTACTGACACAAGCATTTCACTCTAGCCCATCACCCAGATGAACCAGACCTGACACAACTCTAAGCATAGCAGGCATAGCAAGGTAGGAATCACAAAACATGGCTCAATCAACTCCTACACATGCTAGTGGGTTTCATCTAGTTACTGTGGCAATGACAGGTCATGCAGAGAATAAGGGTTCAACTACCGTAGCACACGGCAGTTTGAATCGTGTTGTCTTAATGCAGTAAACAAGAGCAGGAGCGAGAACATGGGTTGTATCGGAATGATCAATGGTTGCTTGCCTGATGGAGTGGTAACGGGATACTGCCCTTCAGTTGGATACTCGTGAATATCCTCGGAGGCAGAACCTACCACGAATAACACAACCGAGCACAATCAACACATGACGATATGCAACAACATGATCCATGCTATGACATGGCAATATGGATGTGTCTTGGCCTAATGCAAGCTAAAACAGAAGGGTAACTGCTTATTTGAACCAAAGGTTCAAGTGTTAGCTCATTTAACTTGATCATATTAGTGCATCACCTTATATTGCATAAACCGTAGGTTTAACTTGTTCTGACATGCATGAAACCAGTACCAATGGATAGCTTGGATTTTTCTGATAATTTTTCATATATAATTTGTCTCGTTTGGAGTTATGGTTGAATTTCTATGAATTTTTGAAGTTTAGGCAATTTTTTGGAATTTTCTATATAAAATTAAATCCAGAAAAAGAGTTATTGCGTCAGCATGACATCACCCTGATGTCAGCAGGTCAACTGGGCGCCTCTAGGTCAAACCTGACCAGTGGGGTCCACTAGTCAGTGACACAATCAACTAACCAAGTTGATTAGCCCTAACTAACTTAGTTAGCCGAGCGGGGCCCGCATGTCAGTGCCTCACTAATTAGCTAAGTTTATTAACACTAACTAACCTAACACTAATTAAGCAGGCGCCTGGGCCCACACGTCAGTGAGTCAGGGGGGAGTCAACCCAGCCGACCGGGGTCAAAACACGCCGGAGTTGACCCCGGCTCGTCGCCGGCAAGGCCAGAGACGGCGGAGGGGCTCGGAAATCCTCCTCCGGCGACCAAATGGCCAGCGGAGGGCATCTACGTGGAGCTGGGACTCGCCCGCATCCATTTGTGGACACGGCAGGATCTGAGATGGCCCGAGCTCGCCGGAGGCAAGCTCGCGGCGGTGGCCGGAGTTAGGGGCTGGTGCGGGTTAGTGCTGTGGTGTCCTAGCGAGCGAGGCGATGGGCTAGCGGAGCGCTACGCGATGCGGGGAGTAGGTTAGGCACGCCGGGGCGACCTAATGGTCACCGGAGCTGCGCCGACGACAAGCTCAGGCGGCGGCGTGCTACGGCCAGCTACGAAACGACGGCTACGGCGAGCGGCAAGCCACGGGGTTAGGGGCAAAATGTGCAGGAGCTCACGGTGATCTCGCAGAGCAGCTCAATGGGCTCGGGGAAGCTTCGGTTGCCGCGAATTCGACGGCGGCGATCCACGGTGGCCGATGTCGAAGAAGAGCTCGAAATCGACGATGCAGGGCTTCCGGCGGGGCGTGGTTCGGTGAGGAGGAAGACGGGGTCGAGGCGGAGCCTCTAAGCTGGTCAGGGAAGCGAGGGGGAGGCGGTGGCCGTGGTGGAGCTTGTCGGCACTCTCGGGCTCATGGCGGTTGCGCGGGAGAGAGAGCAGAGGAGGGGATGAGCACGGTGGAGGGGGAATGAGAGGGCCAGGGGGTGCGTGGCCGTCTCCGTGGCAATGGGAGGGAGCCCGGGAAGCAGGAGGTGGCGCGCAGGGGGGGAGGTGGCGCGCGCGCGTGCCGGCGAGCGCCGGGCACACGCCCGCGTCCTTCTGTCCGAGGAGGGGGACGACAGGAGGCAGCGGGGTGGGCTGGGCCGCCAGCTGGAGATGGGCCAGGTAAGTGGCCCATGGCCTTTCCCTCTTTATTTTTTTGTGTTTTTCTATTTTTGTTATTCTGTTTTGATTTAGTTTAAATACTAAATCATTTTATAAAATCCTGAAAATATTTATGGACACTTACTGAAATATTTTAGTGGCCCAAAAATAGTTCCAACATTATTTGAGCATTTGAATTATTTAATAGTATTTAAATGCCCAAATTCAAATATTTATGAATTAAATCAATGCCCCTTTTGTTGACCTAAAATTATATGCACCATTTTTCCCAAGGGTTCTAACCCAAGGCAAAGAGGGTGAACATTTTTGAAGGGCATTTCAGGTTCATTGAATTTATTTTTAGTAAACCCTAGTTGATTTCAGGGGGGGTGCTGGGGGTTCTGCTTTCCCCATTTCAATTTTCTGATGAAGGTAAACATGATGCACACTCTAATGCATAATCTAGCTGGGGTGTGACAACTCATCCCCACTCAATAGAATCTCGTCCCGAGATTTAGGATCATCTGGGAAGAAGGTGGGGTACTCGAGTCGAAGACGATCCTCCCTTTCCCAAGTGGCTTCCTTCTCGGAATGGTGTGACCATTGAACCTTGAGAAACTTGATATTATGACGTCGAGTGGTACGCTCGGCTTGATCATGGATACGAACGGGGTATTCCCGATAAGAAAGGTTATCTTGTAAATCAAGCGTTTCGTGGTCCACTCCACGGATAGGATCCGCGAAGCAACGCCTGAGTTGCGAAACGTGGAAGACATCGTGAACTCTGGAAAGATGCGGAGGTAGTTCCAATTGGTAGGCAACTTCTCCTCGTTTGGCAAGAATGCGAAAGGGTCCAATGTAACGAGGAGCCAATTTGCCTTTGATACCGAAACGATGGGTTCCCTTTAACAGGGTAACCCGAAGGTAAGCTTTCTCGTCAATTTCAAATGTCATAGGCTTATGTTTACGATCATATTGACTCTTTTGGCGAGATTGGGCTGCTTTCAATTTCTCACGAATAACGCGAACCTGCTCTTCTGCTTCCTGAATCATATCCGGGCCAAAGAGTTGTCTTTCCCCGGTTTCTGACCAGTTAAGAGGCGTTCGACATTTTCGTCCATAGAGAACTTCGAAGGGAGCCTTGCCCAAACTAGCTTGATAGCTATTGTTATAAGCAAACTCCGCGAATGGAAGGCATTTCTCCCAACTCATTCCGAACGAGATAATAGAAGCTCGGAGCATATCTTCCAGAATTTGATTGACTCGCTCTACTTGACCACTTGATTGAGGATGGAAGGCGGTGCTAAAGGAGAGATGAGTTCCCATGGCATTTTGGAAACTTTCCCAAAATCGAGAGGTGAAGAGACTTCCACGATCTGAGTTAATTTCCAATGGGACACCATGAAAAGACACTATTCGGGAGATGTATAAGTCAGCTAGCTGGCTAGTGGTGATACTCTCACGAACAGGTAGAAAATGGGCTACTTTGGAAAGACGGTCGGTCACGACGAAGATGGCATTATTCCCCCTCTTGGTCCTGGGAAACCCAGTGATGAAATCCATACTGATTTTGTCCCATTTCCATTCAGGAATAGCCAAAGGTTGAAGGGTGCCAGCAGGCCGTTGATGCTCTGCTTTAACACGACGACAAACGTCGCAATTAGCAATGTATTGAGCGATTTCTCTCTTCATCCTAGTCCACCAAAACCTCTGGCGTAGGTCTTGATACATTTTGGTACTACCGGGATGAATGGTGAGAGGGGATTCATGAGCTTCCTTAAGGATCAGTCGCCTCAGGTTTCGCGCCTTTGGAACCACCAGGCGATTCCCAAAGTATACGACACCTTGATCATCAATGGAGAAATAATTCACGACTCCTTTCTTAACGTTTCTCTTGATACGGGAAATTCCCGGATCTATCTTCTGTGCCTTGATGACCTGATCCGTAAGGGTAGGTTCCGCCACCAGGGTGGATAGGAATCCTTGAGGAACAATGTGAAGATTAAGCTTGCAAAATTCCTCATGGAGAAGTGGTTGACTTTGTTGTAACATCAGGTTGTTACAGTAGGACTTACGACTTAGAGCATCAGCCATGACATTGGCTTTGCCAGGGGTGTAAGTTATTCCTAAGTCGTAATCCGAGATCAACTCGACCCAACGTCTTTGCCTGAGATTCAAATCTGGTTGGGTGAAGATATATTTCAAGCTTTGGTGATCGGTGAAGATCTCGCAACGATTACCGAGAAGGTAATGTCGCCAGGTTTTGAGTGCATGGACTACAGCTGCAAGCTCTAGATCATGTGTGGGATAATTTTCCTCATGTGGGTGTAATTGCCGTGAAGCATAGGCAATTACCTGACGATCTTGCATGAGTATGCAACCTAGTCCTTGTCGCGAGGCGTCGCAATAGATAATAAAGTCCTTGGAGAAATCTGGTGGTACCAGTACGGGAGCAGATGTCAGGCGTCTTTTCAGTTCCTGAAAACTGAACTCGCACTGTGGAGTCCACTCGAACTTTTTATCTTTCTTGAGGAGTTCAGTTAGAGGTTTAGCAACCTTGGAGAAATTCTCGACGAAGCGGCGGCAATAGCTCGCTAGGCCAAGGAAACTCCGAACTTGCTTGACCGATTCAGGTGGAGTCCAATCAAGGACGGCTTGAACTCGCTCGGGATTGACAGCAATACCCTTACCAGAGATTACATGGCCTAGATAGGTCACTTCTGACAACCAAAATTCACACTTGGAGAATTTGGCATAAAGGCGATGCTCTCCAAGTTTCATCAATACCAGCCTTAGATGTTCGGCATGTTCCTCTTCATTCTTGGAGTAGATGAGTATGTCATCGAGGTATACTACGACGAATTTGTCCAAGTACTCCATGAAAACCGAGTTCATTAACCGGGAGAAAGTGGCCGGGGCATTGGTTAAACCGAAGGACATGACGGTGTACTCGTATTGGCCATAACGAGTAACAAAAGCCGTTTTGGGAATGTCCCCGTTTCTGATTTTGATTTGATGGTAGCCCAACCTCAAATCCAGCTTGGAGAAGACTGAGGATCCAGCAAGCTGATCATACAGGTAGTTGATCCTGGGAAGCGGGTATTTGTTCTTGATGGTGACCAGATTGACAGGTCAGTAATCCACAACCATTCGATCCGTTCCATCCTTCTTCTTGACGAAGAGGATGGGGCAAGCCCAAGGAGAGGAGCTTGGACGGATGAACCCTTTGTTCAAGGACTCATCGAGTTGGTTCTTAAGCTCGACTAGTTCTAAGGGTGCCATCTTGTAGGGTCTTCTAGCAATTGGAACGGTTCCTGGAACAAGGTCTATCACAAACTCGACATCCCGGTCAGGTGGAACACCTAGCAGTTCTTCCGGAAACACATCCGGGAAGTCTCGGACTACCGGAACGTCCTCAAGGTCTGGAAGAGGGTTGGCATTGAGAGAGTAAAGTTGGCGCTTGGCCACTCGAGTTAAGACATTAACTGTCTTGCCCGAGGGATGAGTAAGTTGAACGGTTCTAGTGGCACAATCGATCTTGGCATAATGAGCCGACATCCAGTCCATACCCAAGATGATGTTTATGTCGGAGGACTTGAGAGCTATTAAAGATGCGAGGAAAACAAACCTATCGACAAGAATTTCGTTCCCATGGCTTACCTTAGAAGTTTGCCATTTGGAACCCGGAGTTTGAATTACCATGTAAGTGGGCATGTCACAGAATGTCGTGTTATGCAACCGAGCATAATTCTCGGATATGAATGAATGAGATGCTCCAGTATCGAAAAGAACAGATGTCGGATGGCAGTTAACAAGGAGCGTACGAAGGACGACGTTGGGATCCTCATGAGCCTCTTCGGCTGAAACATAGTTGACATGGCCACGTGCAGTAGTGGCCGGCTTGGCGTAGAAAGTCTTTCGCGCGGGCTTACCACGGCCAACGGACTTTCCAGCTTGATTGGGGTTGTTCTGGGGACACTCTCGACTATAGTGACCCGGTTCTCCACACTTGAAGCATGTTACCACAGTGGGGCGTGGAGCAACATTAGCAGCGGGGCCACCATAGGGCTTGGGCGGTGCAAATTGCTGGTTGGGACGAGGCGCCTCAAAGGATGGCCTCGGGGTGAATCTGGGTGGCAGTGCGGTGCTTGGAATCCACACCCGGCGCTTCTGAGCTCCAGAGCCGGATGAAGACCCAAAATCACGAGAGTGCTTGCGTGAAGCGTCATAATCAGTCTGGCCTGTCTCAGCACTGATAGCTTTATTGACCAACTTCTGGAAGGATGTGCACTCGTGCAGACGGAGATCGCGGCGAAGCTCAGGGCTAAGTCCCTTGCGGAACCTTGCCTGCTTCTTGGCGTCAGTAGAAACCTCTTCAGGAGCATAGCGTGCCAGGTTCCCAAATTCTCGGCTATATGCATCCACAGTCAACCTTCCTTGGGTGAAGTTGCAGAACTCCTCCCTCTTGCGATCCATGAGACCTTCCGGAATGTGATGCTCATGGAAAGCCTCGCTGAACTCAGCCCAGGTAGTGATTTGGCCGACCGGGCGCATAGCTTCGTAGTTTTCCCACCAATATCTAGCGGGGCCCTCGAGATGATAAGCAGCATAGGTAACCTTGTCGGCTTCGTCTACATTGGCAGAACGTAGCTTGTGGGTGATGCTGCGAAGCCAATCATCCGCGTCGAGGGGCTCGACGGAATGGTTAAACTTTGGTGGGTACAGCTTGATAAAGTCGTTGATTGACACCAGGTCATTTCGTGGGTGGCGTGCAGTGTTCTGCTCAATCCGCTCCAGCAGGCGGTTGGTCTCACGCTTGTTCCTTTCCGCCTCCAGCATCACTTCGGCCAGGGAAGGCGGGTGAGGCAAATTTTCACCTCTAGCTGCATTGGTTCCGCCCCCCCCGCTCCGGGACAGCAGGGTTGCCGCGGGTGTTGACCATCCTAGGAGGAAAACAAGACAACGGTTTAGACAAGGATGGCTCAAACTTAACAGGGAAGTGCAGAATGTAAAGGATAACACGGAATGCAGAGATGGTCATTCGTATGCCATGGTAATATAAAACTGCCATATATACACCAATGGTCATACTCGTCATACATAGTTTAGTACAAGCTCATGCTACAGTACAACTATGAAGGTAGACGTTACATCTCATCGGAGGCATTCCGAGTCCCTATACATTATTTGTCTACACCTCCGGAATCGATTACACACCAAGTCGTATTCCACAAGTCACGCAGGACAGTGGGGATACAACTACTACAATACTAGTGGTACTACTACTAACTCAGATAGCTCCGTAGTAGTCCTCATAGAAGTCACCTCCATAGCCTGGAAGTTCAACGTGATCATCCGGAAACAGATGGTCCTGAGGAGCCTGTGGACCATAGGGGCTAGGATGAGGTCTTGGACCAACAAACGGTGGCCTGCGGGGACCAAGGGGTGGGGTGATGCCTCCACATCACGCCAATCCACCATGTCTGGCAGAGCTGCTCTCACAGGATACAGATCCCTGGTATCCATACATCCAACTTGCACCGCGGGTGCAAACCGAGTTAATGTGGCCCAATGATCAGCACGGGTATTAAAGAGCTCCAGCCTCAAGGCCCGATTCTCTCGGTCCTTATCTTCGAGCATCTCAGCGGTGGTACGAGTTAATGAGTCCTCCTGAGTGGAGTCAGCATAGATAGCCTGAAGATACCCCTGCGCTCCCGGAAGTGAAGCTGGCATGTAACGGAAGTCAGTGTTCCGAAGCAGGCCAGTCCGGACTCGCAAGATGGTCATCATGGAATAGGCAGCATCCTGCACAGCCATCTCAATGGTAACTCCGAGTCCATAGGAACAGTGAAGGGGCTCGGTAGATCCAGGATAGGAAGGAAATATCCTGACGGTGCAGAAATACTGGCTTTGATTAAAGTCGTGGAACTGCTCTTCAATAGTGTATTCGGGATACCAACGGTATCCTGTCTCGATCATGACCCGGACCAACATAGCAGTATGACCGGGCACGTCGAGGCACCTAGTCAGGCGAACCACTTGATTTTGAGAATGGTTGGCCATCTGAAAGCACAACCACAAGACAAAGACATCAGAATTCCTAGGGAAAATTGGGCAGCATAACGGCTGTAAATGCTCAGAAAAAGATTTGAGACATCCACAACAGTTCACAATACCGCTCAACAGCATCATATCAAGGTTCTGATTCAAATAGCAACGTACTAAAGTAGTAGAAACTGGACTGGAACTCGTAGCAATAATCCTATAAACTACATACGGATTAGTAACACATGAACCTAATAGAAGAAGAGAGCCTAGTCCTTAACCCACGTTGAATGAGAAGAGAATGACTCAGATCAGAAGCATAGGGTAAAGGAGTAAAAGAACCTTACATTCCCTCCCACAATCAATTCCCTTACATATAACTAAAGCATTTCTAGACTCGACATCGACCAGTTTGGCTCAACGAACCTACAGGCAGTCCGGCTCTGATGCCAACGCTGTCAGGACCCCGATTCTAAGCCACATCGATCTAGCCGGTAACACCTCATATCACTTTGCGGCCTCACGCACGGTATCCCACGGGTGTCGCCTTACCATGGCCCAGGACCGTTTGCGCCTTTTGGCTCGCGTATATGACAATGTCGCTAGCATCCATATGACCGAGAACCCGGGCCGACATGGCTAGTCGTGAACCCAAAGCGGCACAGACCTATGGAGACAGGCATACATGAATCACATCGAACATGTCGGTCATCAACGAGTGATTCCGGGCTGTAGCACTGGGCTAACAGGACTCCGGGGGATCCCGGGCTGTAGCAGGCTAGACAGGACTCCGGAGATCACCGCGTGACATTTCCCCGAAGGGACAGACATAGGGACGAAGGGAAACACATGCCGGCCAGTCAAGTGTCCTGAACAGTAGTGCTGGGCTAGCAGGACTCCGGTGAACCGGGCTGTAGCGGACTACTATGGCTCGAGGAGCACTAGACTACATTTCCCCATAAGAAAGGCTGCGAAGGACAAACAACTAGATTGTCGGATCCCACTCATACCAAGCATTTCAATCATTCACACAATATGCCCGATATGAGTACATACAACATGGGATCACAACAAAACTCTACAACTCAAGTACTTTATTTAAAGGCTCCAGGGAGCCATACATAACATATTCATACAGGTAGGGTCACATGACCCGACACTCAAGTCATACAGTCATACAAGCACATGCAGAAGCAACTAGTCTGAGTATAGACTCTAGAAAGAAAGAAGGCTTCTCGAAGCCTGTCTATCTACATAGGGCCCTCCATGGCCTGGATCACCACCTGGGTGGCTAGTCACTCGTCGACGTCAAGGTCTACGTAAAACCCATCGGAGGGGGCAGTGTTGTCGTCTGAAAATAATAAATAAGCAAACATGAGTACAAAGGTACTCAGCAAGTCTTACATCAGAACCTACTATACATGCTCATTCTCAAGAAGGTGGTGGGGTTTATGCAGCAAGCCAGCTTTGACTCTTGGCTAAGCTATCCTACGGAATCTTTTAGCAAAATAGTTTTCGCACACGAGTCCACTACTCACCATCACAATACTCCACCGTGGATCCTCCCTCGTAACCTGCGAGAGGGCCATCCTCGGTACTCACACTTATCTTGAGTCTTTTAGTAGTATCCATTAACTTGTCTATGAACTGTATAGGCAACCAAGTAGTCCTTTACCGCGGACGCGGCTATTCGAATAGTTTTATACCCTGCAGGGGTGTACTTCGTCATACACGCTTTCACCGCTTACCGCCGTCTACACGACATGTACTCGGCAACCTTCAAGCGGAAGCCCAGCGAGGGTGTCGGCCACGGCCTACCTAAACACCTAAGCCCCTAGTCCAGGTTATCGCCTATCCAGGTTCCATCCGCAGGGAGTCCGGCCGAGGTTTCCACATACGGCCCCGAACGATGTGAACAGGGTTCCCGAGACACCAAACGGGTGACTCGGTACACCGTGCCACGGTGTATCTACCGCAACATAGCCCACCCCTAGGGTCAGCGCTACGCACGGCCGCCAACACATATCCTACAAACACCAGAAACTATTTGCAACTCCTGGACAGAGTACTAGGGTGGCTAAGAAGCCGAGAGGGTCCATTTGTTTCGGGCCCAATGTACGGTAGTAACTGCATCTTAAATCACACATACAGATCTCAGTTCTTATGGACGGCCTCAATGAAACAACCCACCATGTACTCCTACATGGCCTCTCATCGATACCTTTACCAAAACATGTTCAACACATCCCACATATTACTGGCACAAGCATTTCACTCTAGCCCATCACCCAGATGAACCAGACCTGACACAACTCTAAGCATAGCAGGCATAGCAAGGTAGGAATCACAAAACATGGCTCAATCAACTCCTACACATGCTAGTGGGTTTCATCTAGTTACTGTGGCAATGACAGGTCATGCAGAGGATAAGGGTTCAACTACCGTAGCACACAGCAGTTTGAATCGTGTTGTCTTAATGCAGTAAACAAGAGCAGGAGCGAGAACATGGGTTGTATCGGAATGATCAATGGTTGCTTGCCTGATGGAGTGGTAACGGGATACTGCCCTTCAGTTGGATACTCGTGAATATCCTCGGAGGCAGAACCTACCACGAATAACACAACCGAGCACAATCAACACATGACGATATGCAACAACATGATCCATGCTATGACATGGCAATATGGATGTGTCTTGGCCTAATGCAAGCTAAAACAGAAGGGTAATTGCTTATTTGAACCAAAGGTTCAAGTGTTAGCTCATTTAACTTGATCATATTAGTGCATCACCTTATATTGCATAAACAGTAGGTTTAACTTGTTCTGACATGCATGAAACCAGTACCAATGGATAGCTTGGATTTTTCTGATAATTTTTCATATATAATTTGTCTCATTTGGAGTTATGGTTGAATTTCTATGAATTTTTGAAGTTTAGGCAATTTTCTGGAATTTTCTATATAAAATTAAATCCAGAAAAAGAGTTATTGCGTCAGCATGACATCACCCTGATGTCAGCAGGTCAACTGGGCGCCTCCAGGTCAAACCTGACCAGTGGGGTCCACTGGTCAGTGACACAATCAACTAACCAAGTTGATTAGCCCTAACTAACTTAGTTAGCCGGGCGGGGCCCGCATGTCAGTGGCTCACTAATTAGCTAAGTTTATTAACACTAACTAACCTAACACTAATTAAGCAGGCGCCTGGGCCCACACGTCAGTGAGTCAGGGGGGAGTCAACCCAGCCGACCGGGGTCAAAACACGCCGGAGTTGACCCCGGCACGTCGCCGGCAAGGCCAGAGATGGCGGAGGGGCTCGGAAATCCTCCTCCGGCGACCAAATGGCCAGCGGACGGCATCTACGCGGAGCTGGGACTCGCCCGCATCCATCTGTGGACACGACAGGGGCTGAGATGGCCCGAGCTCGCCGGAGGCAAGCTCGCGGCGGTGGCCGGAGTTAGGGGCTGGTGCGGGTTAGCGCTGTGGTGTCCTAGCGAGCGAGGCGATGGGCTAGCGGAGCGCTACGTGATGCGTGGAGTAGGTTAGGCACGCCGGGGCGACCTAATGGTCACCGGAGCTGCGCCGACGACGAGCTCAGGCGGCGGCGTGCTACGGCCAGCTACGAAACGACGGCTACGGCGAGCGGCAAGCCACGGGGTTAGGGGCAAAACGTGCAGGAGCTCACGGTGATCTCGCAGAGCAGCTCGATGGGCTCGGGGAAGCTTCGGTTGCCGCGAATTCGACGGCGGCGATCCACGGTGGCCGATGTCGAAGAAGAGCTCAAAATCGACGATGCAGGGCTTCCGGCGGGGCGTGGTTCGGTGAGGATGAAGACGGGGTCGAGGCGGAGCCTCTAAGCTGGTCAGGGAAGCGAGGGGGAGGCGGTGGCCGTGGTGGAGCTTGTCGGCGCTCTCGGGCTCATGGCGGTTGCGCGGGAGAGAGAGCAGAGGAGGGGATGAGCACGGGGGAGGGGGAATGAGAGGGCCAGGGGGTGCGTGGCCGTCTCCGTGGCAATGGGAGGGAGCCCGGGAAGCAGGACGTGGCGCGCAGGGGGGGAGGTGGCGCGCGCGCGTGCCGACGAGCGCCGGGCACACGCCCGCGTCCTTCTGTCCGAGGAGGGGGACGACAGGAGGCAGCGGGGTGGGCTGGGCCGCCAGCTGGAGATGGGCCAGGTAAGTGGCCCATGGCCTTTCCCTCTTTATTTTTTTGTGTTTTTCTATTTCTGTTATTCTGTTTTGATTTAGTTTAAATACTAAATCATTTTATAAAATCCTGAAAATATTTATGGACACTTACTGAAATATTTCAGTGGCCCAAAAATAGTTCCAACATTATTTAAGCATTTGAATTATTTAATAGTATTTAAATGCCCAAATTCAAATATTTATGAATTAAATCAATGCCCCTTTTGTTGACCTAAAATTATATGCACCATTTTTCCCAAGGGTTCTAACCCAAGGCAAAGAGGGTGAACATTTTTGAAGGGCATTTCAGGTTCATTGAATTTATTTTTAGTAAACCCTAGTTGATTTCAGGGGGGGTGCTGGGGGTTCTGCTTTCCCCATTTCAATTTTCTGATGAAGGTAAACATGATGCACACTCTAATGCATAATCTAGCTGGGGTGTGACACTACAATCGAGATTCAACAAGAACAGACCATTCTTCAAGGGTGCATGACCATAAAAGATATTATTCATAAAAATAGAACAACCATTATTCTCTGACTTAAATGAATAACCGTCTCACAATAAACAAGATCCAAATATAATGTTCATGCTCCACACTGGGACCAAATAACAATTATTGAGGTCCAAAACTAATCTCGAAGGTAGATGTAGAGGTAGCGTGCCGATGGCGATCACATCGACCTTGGAACAATTCCCAATGTGCATCATCACCTCGTCCTTAGTCAATCTTCGTTTATTCCGCAGCTCCTGTTTCGAGTTACAAGTATGAGCAACCGAACCAGTATCAAATACCCAGGCGCTACTACGAGTATTAGTAAGGAACACATCAATAACATGTATATCACATATACCTTTGTTCACTTTGCCATCCTTCTTATCCGCCAAATACTTGGGGAAGTTCCGCTTCCAATGACCATTTCCCTTGCAGTAGAAGCACTTAGTTTCAGGCTTAGGTCTAGCTTTAGGATTCTTCACGAGAGCGGCAACTTGCTTGCCATTCTTCTTGAAGTTCCCTTTCTTACCTTTTCCCTTTTTCTTGGAACTAGTGGTCTTGTTAACCATCAACACTTAATGCTCCTTCTTGATTTCTACGTCCGCGGCCTTAAGCATTGTGAAGAGCTCAGGAATCGTTTTATTCATCCCTTCCATATTATTGTTCATCACGAAGTCTTTGTAGCTTGGTGGCAGTGATTGAAGAACTCTGTCAATAACACTATCAACTAGAAGATCAACTCCCAGCTGAGTCAAGTTGTTATGATACCCAGACATTTTGAGTATGTGTTCAGTGACAGAATTGTTCTTCTCCATCTTGCAGCTATAGAACTTGTTGGAGACTTCATATCTCTCAACCCGGGCATTTGCTTGAAATATTAACTTCAACTCTTGGAACATCTCATATGCTACATAACATTCAAAATGTCTTTGAAGTACCGGTTCTAAGCGGTAAAGCATGGCACACTGAACTATAGAGTAGTCATCAGATCGAGATTGACAGGCGTTCATAACATCTGCATCAAGTCCTGCAGCAGGTCTGTCACCCAGTGGTGCATCAAGTACATAATTCTTTTGTGCAGCAATGAGAATAATCCTCAAGTTACGGACCCAATCTGTGTAGTTGCTACCATCATCTTTCAACTTAGCTTTCTCTAGGAACACATTAAACTTTAGGGGAACAGTAGCACGGGCCATTGATCTACAACATAGATATGCAAAACTATTAAGATTAATTTCATGATAAATTAAGTTTGATTAATCAAATTACTAATGAACTCTCACTTAAATAAACATCCCTCAAGTTATTTAAGTGATACATGATCCAAATCAACTAACTCATGTCCGATCATCATGTGAGATGGGGTAGTCATCAATGGTGAACATCTCTATGTTGATCATATCTACTATATGACTCACGTTCGACCGTTCGGTCTCCAGTGTTCCGAGACCTGTTTGTACATGCTAGGCTCGTCAAGTTTAACCCAAGTATTCTGGTTGTGTAAAACTGGCTTACACCCGTTGTATGGGAACGTAGAGTCTATCACACCCGATCATTAGGAGGTGCTTCGAAACAACGAACTTTAGCAATGGTGCATACTCAGGGAGAACACTTTATCTTGAAATTTACTAAAGGGATCATCTTATAATGCTACTGCCATTCTAAACAAAATAAGATACATAAAGGATAAACATCACATGCAATCAAAATATGTGACATGATATGACCATCATCTTGTGCTTTTGATCTCCATCTTCAAAGCATCGTATGATCTCCATCGTCACCGGCTCGACACCTTGATCTCCATCGTTGCGTCGGGGTCATCTCGCCAACTATTGCTTCTACAACTATTGCTAATGCATAGCGATAAAATAAAGCAATTACATGACGCTTGCATTTCATACAATAATTAAGAGACAGCCCTAAGGCTCCTGCCGGTTATCGATATTACAAAACATGATCATCTCATAAAAAACGTATATCACATCACGTCTTGACCATATCACATCACAACATGCCCTGCAAACACAAGTTAGACGTCCTCTACTTTCTTATTGCAAGTTTTACGTGGCTGCTACGGGCTTCTAGCAAGAATCGTTCTTACCTGCGCAAAAACCACAACGGTGATTCATCAAGTTTGTTGTTTTAACCTTCTTGAAGGACCGGCCATAGTCAAATTCGATTCAACTAAAGTAGAAGAAAAAGACACCCGTCAGCCACCTTTATGCAAAACTAGTTGCATGTCAGTCGGTGGAACTGGTCTCATGTACGTGGACATGTAAGGTTGGTCCGGGCTGCTTCATCTTACAATACCGCCGAATCAAAATAAGAGGTTGGTGGTAAGCAGTATGACTATCACTGCCCACAACTCTTTGTTTCCTACTCATGCATATCATCTACGCATAGACCTGGCTCGAATGCCACTGTTGTTAAACGTTGCATGGAAAACAAAAAAATTACGCACACGCAAGATGTATCCATGGGGATGCATAGCAATGAGGGGGAGAGTGTGTCTACGCACCCTCGTAGACCGTGAGCGGAAGCGTTTAGTAATGCAGTTGATGTAGTCGAATTTCTTCGTGATCCAACCGATCAAGTGTCGAACGTACGACACCTCCACGTTCAGCACACGTTCAGCTTGGTGACGTCCACGCCTTCTTGATCCAGCAAGATGGTGAGGTAGTGGATGAGTTCCGGCAGCACGACGGCGCGGTGACGATGATGGTGATGCTATCTCCGCAGGGCTTCGCCTAAGTCCTATGAAAATATGACCAAGGGTGTAAACGGTGGAGGGGGTACCACACACGGCTAAGAGATTGTCGTGGTTATGTGTGGCGCCCCCTCCCACATATATATAGGTGGGGGAGGGAGAAGCAGTTAAGGAGGCGCCCCAAGTAGGCCGAATCCTACTTGGGGTACTCCCCAAGCCCCCCTTCCTTATTAGGTGAGCGGGAAAAGGTAGGGGAGGGTGGCGCCCCCTTTTTCCTTTCTCCCTAGTGGAGGGGAAGGTAGGGGGGCTAGCCCTCCCCCTTTCCTTTCCTAGGGTCGGCGGCCAGGAAGAGGGGCGCGCCAGCCCCTTTGTGGGCTGGTCTACCCCCCCCCCTCTTGGATCATTAGGCCCATACACCTACCGGGGATGTCCGGAACCCCTTCCGGTGACCCGATGACTACCCGGTGCACTCCGAAACTCTTCCGGTGTTCAAATATCATCGTCCTATATATCAATCTTTACCTCCGGACCATTCCAGAGCTCCTTCTTGATACGTCTCCAACGTATCTATAATTTTTGATTGCTCCATGCTATATTATCTACCGTTTTGGACAATATTGGGCTTTATTATCCACGTTTATATTACTTTTGGGACTAACCTATTAACCAGAGGCCCAACCCAGAATTGTTTTTTTTGCCCATTTCAGAGTTTCGAAGAAACGGAATATCAAACGGAGTCCAAACGGAATGAAACCTTCGGGAACATGATTTTCTCACCGAACGTGACCCAGGAGACTTGGACCCTAAGCCAAGGAAGCTTCGAGGAGGGCATGAGGTAGGGGGGCGCGCCCACCCCCCAGGGCACGCCCTCCACCCTCGTGGGCCCCACATTGCTCCATCGACGTACTTCTTCCTCCTATATATACCTACGTACCCCCAAACGATCAAAGACGGAGCCAAAAACCTAATTCCACCGCCGCAACCTTCTGTACCCACGAGATCCCATCTTGGGGCCTATTCCGGAGCTCCGCCGGAGGGGGCATCCATCACGGAGGGCTTGTACATCATCACCATAGCCTCTCCGATGAAGTGTGAGTAGTTTACCTCAGACCTTCGGGTCCATAGTTAGTAGCTAGATGGCTTCTTCTCTCTTTTTGGATCTCAATACAATGTTCTCCCCCTCTCTCGTGGAGATCTATTTGGTGTAATCTTCTTTTTGTGGTGTGTGTGTTGAGATCGATGAATTGTGGGTTTATGATCAAGATTATCTATGAACAATATTTGAATCTTCTCTGAATTCTTTTATGTATGATTGGTTATCTTTGCAAGTCTCTTCGAATTATCAGTTTGGTTTGGCCTACTAGATTGGTTTTTCTTGCAATGGGAGAAGTACTTAGCTTTGGGTTCAATCTTGCGGTGTCCTTTCCCAGTGACAGCAGGGGCAGCAAGGCACGTATTGTATTGTTGCCATATAGGATAACAAGATGGTTTTTTTTATCATATTGCATGAATTTATCCCTCTACATCATGTCATCTTGCTTAAGGCGTTACTCTGTTTTATTTACTTAATACTCTAGATGCATGCTGATAGCGGTCGATGAGTGGAGTAATAGTAGTAGATGTAGGCAGGAGTCGGTCTACTTGTCTCGGACGTGATGCCTATATACATGATCATACCTAGATATTCTCATAACTATGCTCAATTCTGTCAATTGCTCAACAGTAATTCGTTCACCCACCGTAAAATACTTATGCTCTTGAGAGAAGCCACTAGTGAAATCTATGGCCCCCAGGTCTATCTTCATCATATTAGACTTCCATCACTTTATTATTGCCTTTGCTTTTACTTTGCTTCCATATCACAAAAATACCAAAAATATTATCTATCATCTCTATCAGATCTCACTCTCGTAAGTGACCGTGAAGGGATTGACAACCCCTTATTTTGTTGGTTGCGAGGAGTTATTTGTTTTGTGTAGGTACGGGGGACTCGCGCATAGCCTCCTACTGGATTGATACCTTGGTTCTCAAAAACTGAGGGAAATACTTACGCTACTTTGCTGCATCATCCTTTCCTCTTCAAGGAAATCCAACGCAGTGCTCAAGAGGTAGCAAGAAGAATTTCTGGCGCCGTTGTCGGGGAGTCTACGCAAAAGTCAACATACCAAGTACCCATCACAATCCCTTATCTCCCGCATTACTTCCTTTTTTGCCTTTGCCTCTCGTTTTCCTCTCCCCCACTTCACCCTTGAAATTTTATTCGCCCTCTCATTTCCGTTTGCCTTTTTCTCACTTGCTTTTTGTTTGCTCATGTGTTGGATTGCTTGTTTGTCACAATGGCTCAAGATAATACCAAATTATGTGACTTTACCAATACCAACAATAATGATTTCCTTAGCACTCTGATTGCTCCTCTTACCAATACTAAATCTTGTGAAATCAATACTTCTTTGTTGAATCTTGTCATGAAAGATCAATTTGCCGGCCTTCCTAGTGAAGATGCCGCTACTCATCTAAATAGCTTCGTTGATTTGTGTGATATGCAAAAGAAGAAGGATGTTGATAATGATATTGTTAAATTGAAGCTATTTCCTTTTTCGCTTAGAGATCTTGCTAAAGCTTGGTTTTCGTCTTTGCCTAAAAATAGTATTGATTCTTGGAACAAGTGCAAAGATGCTTTTATCTCTAAGTACTTTCCTCCCGCTAAGATCATCTCTCTTAGAAATGATATTATGAATTTTAAGCAACTTGATCATGAACATGTTGCACAAGCTTGGGAGAGGATGAAATTAATGATACATAACTGCCCTACTCATGGATTGAATTTGTGGATGATTATACA
This sequence comes from Triticum monococcum, assembly GCA_034509565.1. Classification (NCBI taxonomy): domain Eukaryota; kingdom Viridiplantae; phylum Streptophyta; class Magnoliopsida; order Poales; family Poaceae; genus Triticum; species Triticum monococcum. The sequence continues at coordinate 619,865,411 of CM067846.1, forward strand.
AAAAATTTATGCCGGATTGAATTTTGCTTCTAGAAATCTTTTAGATTCGGCCGCGGGAGGCACTTTTATGGAAATCACTTTAGGAGAAGCTACTAAACTCCTAGATAATATTATGGTTAATTATTCTCAATGGCACACTAAAAGATCTACTAATAAAAAAGTGCATGCGATAGAAGAAATTAATGTTTTGAGTGGAAAGATGGATGAACTTATGAAATTATTTGCAACTAAGAGTGTTTCTTCTGATCCTAATGATATGCCTTTGTCCACTTTGATTGAGAATAATAATGAATATATGGATATAAATTTTGTTGGTAGGAATAATTTTGGTAACAACGCGTATAGAGGGAACTTTAATCCTAGGCCTTATCCTAGTAATCCCTCTAATAATTATGGAAATTCCTACAACAACTCTTATGGAAATTTTAATAATATGCCCTCTGAATTTGATACTAGTGTTAAAGAGTTTATGAATTTGCAAAAGAATTTTAATGCTTTGCTTGAAGAGAAATTGCTTAAAGTTGATGAATTGGCTAGGAACGTTGATAGAATTTCTCTTGATGTTGATTCTTTAAAGCTTAGATCTATTCCTCCTAAGCATGATATCAATGAGTCTCTCAAAGCCATGAGAATTTCCATTGATGAGTGCAAAGAAAGAACCGCTAGGATGCGTGCTACGAAAGATGCCTTTATTAAAGCGTGTTCTTCCAATTCCTATGAAAATCAAGATGAAGATCTAAAAGTTATTGATGTGTCCCCTATTAAATCTTTGTTTTGCAATATGAATCTTGATAATGATGAGATTGAATATGATCCACCCTTACCTAGAAGGCGTTCCAAGAATTCGGATTTTTTTATATCTTGATGCTAAATTTGATAAAAGTGGGATTGAAGAAAGCAAAACCCTAGATGTTGCTAAACCCACTATTTTGGATTTCAAGGAATTTAATTATGAAAGTTGCTCTTTAATTGATTGTATTTCCTTGTTGCAATCCATGCTAAATCCTTCTCATTCTTATAGTCAAAATAAAGCCTTTACCAAACATATCGTTGATACCTTGATGCAATCTTATGAAGAGAAACTTGAGTTGGAAGTTTCTATCCCTAGAAAACTTTATCATGAGTGGGAACCAACTATTAAAATTAAGATTAAGTATCACGAGTTCTATGCTTTATTTGATTTGGGTGCTAGTATTTCCACTATTCCCAAAACTTTGTGCGATTTGCTAGATTTCCGTGATTTTCATGATTGCTCTCTAAACATGCACCTTGCGGATTCCACTATTAAGAAACCAATGGGAAGAATTAATGATTTTCTCATTGTTGAAAATAGGAATTATGTGACCGTAGATTTTATCGTTCTTGATATAGATTGCAATCCTTCATGTCCTATTAATCTTGGTAGACCTTTCCTTAGACCGATTGGTGCAATTATTGATATGAAAGAAGGGAATATTAGATTCCAATTTCCGTTAAGGAAAGGCATGAAACACTTCCCTAGGAAGAAAATAAAATTACCATATGAATCTATCATGAGAGCCACTTATGGATTGCCACCAAAGATGGCAATACCTAGATCTATCCTTGCTTTTATGCCTAGCTTGGGGCGTTAAACGATAGCGCTTGTTGGGAGGCAACCCAATTTATTTTTAGTTTTTTTGCTTTTGCTTCTGTTTAGGAATAAATCTTTGATATAGCCTCTGGTTAGACGTGTTTTTATGTTTTAATTTGTGTTTGTGCCAAGTTAAACCTATAGGATCTTCTTGGATGATAGTTACTTGATCTTGCTGTAATTTCCAGAAACTTTCTGTACACGAAAACAATTGTGAAAAATCACCAGAACGTGATAAAATAGTTATTCCAATTGCTGCTGATCAATAAACAAATTCCCTATGACGTACTATTTTGGATGATTTTTTTGAGTTCCATAAGTTTGCGTTAGTTACAGATTACTACAGACTGTTCTGTTTTTAACAGATTCTGTTTTCCGTGTGTTGTTTGCTTATTTTGATGAATCTATGGCTAGTAAAATAGTTTATAAACCATACAGAAGTTGGAATACAGTAGGTTTAACACCAATATAAATAAAGAATGAGTTCATTACAGTACCTTGAAGTGGTGTTTTGTTTTCTTTCGCTAACGGAGCTCACGAGATTCCTCTTGAGTTTTGTGTTGTGAAGTTTTCAAGTTTTGGGTGAAATCTTTTGATGGATTATGGAGAAAGGAGTGGCAAGATCCTAAGCTTGGGGATGCCCATGGCACCCCCAAGATAATCTAAGGACACCAAAAATTCAAAGCTTGGGGATGCCCCAGAAGGCATCCCCTCTTTTGTCTACTTCCATCGGTAACTTTACTTGGAGCTATATTTTTATTCACCACATGATATGTGTTTTGCTTGGAGCGTCTTGTATGATTTTAGTATTTGCTTTTTATTTTACCACTATCATCCTTGTTGTAAACACCTTTTGAGAGAGCCATACATGATTTGGAATTTGTTAGAATACTCTATGTGGTTCACTTATATCTTTTGAGTTATATAGTTTTGCTCTAGTACTTCACTTATATCTTTTAGAGCATGGTGGTGGATTTGTTTTAAAGAAACTATTGATCTCTCATACTTCACTTAGATTATTTTGAGAGTCTCAAATAGCATGATAATTTGCTTAAATAATCTTAATATGCTAGGTATACAAAAATAGTAAAAACTTTCTTATGAGTGTGTTGGATACTAAGAAAAGTTTGATGCTTTATGACTGTTTTGAGATATGGAGGTAATAATATCAAAGTCGTGCTAGTTGAGTAGTTGTGAATTTGAGAAATTCTTGTGTTGAAGTTTGCAAGTCCCGTAGCATGCACGTATGGTAAACGTTATGTAACAAATTTGAAACATGAGGTGTTCTTTGATTGTCCTCCTTATGAGTGGCGGTCGGGGACGAGCGATGGTCTTTTCCTACCAATCTATCCCCCTAGGAGCATGCACGTAGTGATTTGGTTTTTGATGGCTTGTAGATTTTTGCAATAAGTATGTGAGTTCTTTATGACTAATGTTGAGTCCATGGATTATACGCACTCTCACCCTTCCATCATTGCTAGCCTCTTCGATACCGTGCATTGCCCTTTCTCACATCGAGAGTTGGTGCAAACTTCGCCGGTGCATCCAAACCCCATGATATGATATGTTCTTTCACACATAAACCTGCTTATATCTTCCTCAAAACATCCACCATACCTACCTATTATGGCATTTCCATAGCCATTCCGAGATATATTGCCATGCAACTTTCCACCATTCCGTTTATCATGACACATTCATCATTGTCACATTGCTTAGCATGATCATGTAGTTGACATAGTATATGTGGCAAAGCCACCATTCATAATTCTTTCATACATGTCACTCTTGGTTCATTGCATATCCCGGTACATCGCCGGAGGCATTCATATAGAGTCATACTTTGTTCTAGTATCGAGTTGTAATCATTGAGTTGTAAATAAATAGAAGCGTGATGATCATCATTTTCTAGAGCATTGTCCCAAGTGAGGAAAAAAAGAAAAAAAGGGAAAGGCCATATAAAAAAATGAGAGAAAAAGAGAGAAGGGACAATGCTACTATCCTTTGCCACACTTGTGCTTCAAAGTAGCACCATAATCATCATGATAGAGAGTTTCTTGTTTTGTCACTTTCATATACTAGTGGGAATTTTTCATTGTAGAACTTGTCTTGTATATTCCAACAATGGACTTCCTCAAGTGCCCAAGGTCTTCATGAACAAGCAAGTTGGATACACACCCACTTAGTTTCTTTTGTTGAGCTTTCATACATCTATAGCTCTAGTGCATCCGTTGCATGGCAATCCCTACTCCTTGCATTAACATCAATCGATGGGCATCTCCATAGCCCATTGATTAGCCTCGTTGATGTGAGTCTTTCTCCTTTTTTGTCTTCTCCACATAACCCCCATCATCATATTCTATTCCACCCATAGTGCTATGTCCATGGCTCGCGTTCATATATTGCGTGAAAGTTTATAAGTTCGAGATTACTAAAGTATGAAACAATTGCTTGGCTTGTCATCGGGGTTGTGTATGATGAGAACATTCTTGTGTGATGAAAATGGAGCATGACTAAACTATATGATTTTGTAGGGATGAACTTTCTTTGGCCATGTTATTTTGAGAGGACATAATTGCTTAGTTAGTATGCTTGAAGTATTATTATTTTTATGTCAATATGAACTTTTATCTTGAATCTTTCGGATCTGAATATTCATACCACAATTAAGAAGAATTACATTTAAATTATGCCAAGTAGCACTCCGCATCAAAAATTCTTTTTTATCATTTACCTACTCAAGGACGAGCAGGAATTAAGCTTGGGGATGCGTGATATGTCTCCAACGTATCTATAATTTTTGATTGCACCATGCTATGTTATCTACTGTTTTGGACAATATTGGGTTTTATTATCCACTTTTATATTACTTTTGGGACTAACCTATTAACCGGAGGCCCAACTCAGAATTGCTGTTTTTTGCCTATCAAACGGAGTCCAAACGGAATGGAACCTTCGGGAACGTGATTTTCTCATCGAACGTGGCCCAGGAGACTTGGACCCTAAGCCAAGGAAGCTTCGAGGAGGGCACGAGGTAGGGGGCGCGCCCACCCCCAGGGCGCGCCCTCCACCCTTGTGGGCCCCATGTTGCTCCACCGACGTACTTCTTCCTCCTATATATACCTACGTACCCCCAAACGATCAGAGACGGAGCCAAAAACCTAACTCCACCGCCGCAACCTTTTGTACCCACAAGATCCCATCTTGGGGCCTGTTCCGGAGCTCCGCTGGAGGGGGCATCCATCACGGAGGGCTTCTACATCAACACCATAGCCTCTCCGATGAAGTGTGAGTAGTTTACCTCAGACCTTCGGGTCCATAGTTAGTAGCTAGATGGCTTCTTCTCTCTTTTTGGATCTTAATACAATGTTCTCCCCCTCTCTCGTGGAGATCTATTCGATGTAATCTTCTTTTTGCGGTGTGTTTGTTGAGACCGATGAATTGTGGTTTATGATCAAGATTATCTATGAACAATATTTGAATCTTCTCTAAATTCTTTTATGTATGATTGGTTATCTTTGCAAGTCTCTTCGAATTATCAGTTTGGTTTGGCCTACTAGATTGGTTTTTCTTGCAATGGGAGAAGTGCTTAGCTTTGGGTTCAATCTTGCGGTGTCCTTTCCCAGTGACAGCAGGGGCAGCAAGGCACGTATTGTAGTGTTGCCATCGAGGATAACAAGATGTGTTTTTTATCATATTGCATGAATTTATCCCTCTACATCATGTCATCTTGCTTAAGGCGTTACTCTGTTTTATTAACTTAATACTCTAGATGCATGCTGGATAGCAGTCGATGAGTGGAGTAATAGTAGTAGATGCAGGCAGGAGTCGGTCTACTTGTCTCGGACATGATGCCTATATACATGATCATACCTAGATATTCTCATAACTATGCTCAATTCTATCAATTGCTCTACAGTAATTCGTTCACCCACCGTAAAATACTTATGCTCTTGAGAGACGCCACTAGTGAAATGTATGGCCCCCGGGTCTATCTTCATCATATTAATCTTCCATCACTTTATTATTGCCCTTGCTTTTAGTTCACTTTTTTTATTTTACTTTGCTTCCTTATCACAAAAATACCAAAAATATTATCTATCATCTCTATGAGATCTCACTCTCGTAAGTGACCGTGAAGGGATTGACAACCCCTTATCGCGTTGGTTGCAAGGAGTTATTTGTTTTGTGTAGGTACGAGGGACTCGCGCATAGCCTCTTACTGGATTGATACCTTGGCTCTCAAAAACCGAGGGAAATACTTACGCTACTTTGCTGCATCATCCTTTCCTCTTCAAGGAAATCCAACGCAGTGCTCAAGAGGTAGCAAGAAGGATTTCCGGCGCCGTTGCCGGGGAGTCTACGCAAAAGTCAACATACCAAGTACCCATCACAATCCCTTATCTCCCGCATTACTTTCTTTTTTCCTTTGACTCTCATTTTCCTCTCCCCCACTTCACCCTTGCCGTTTTATTCGCCCTCTCTTTTCCGTTTGCCTTTTTCTCGCTTGCTTTTTGTTTGCTCGTGTGTTGGATTGCTTGTTTGTCACAATGGCTTAAGATAATACCAAATTATGTGACTTTACCAATACCAACAATAATGATTTCCTTAGCACTCCGATTGCTCCTTTTACCAATACTGAATCCTATGAAATCAATACTGCTTTGTTGAATCTTGTCATGAAAGATCAATTTGCCGGCCTTCCTAGTGAAGATGTCGCTACTCATCTAAATAGCTTCTTTGATTTGTGTGATATTGTGACGCCCGGATAATCAAGCTACAGTAACCCTCTAGTAATGATGCCTTGTCACCACTGTTACTGTTGTTAATCTCGCGTTAGTTCGAAACCCTTTCGAATTCAAAATCCAAAAAATCAGGGCAAACAATAAAAGTTTTCAAATTTTAAAACTAAAATGTTCGGAGTGAGCCAAATAATGCATCGTAGATTAAGGTGGATAAACCACATTTTTATAACATAGTTAAATGCACTCGGATAAATAAAACAGCAGCAGAACAATTATTAAAAGCCTTTTATCATTTTATAAAATATTAAACTATTTTATTTTGGGTTGAGGATTAAGGTGGCAGTAGTATATTTATAAATACAATTTAGGTGCTAGTGTTTATTTTTACAAAACTGTAATAATAGGGTACTTAAAAGAAAATAGAAAAGAAATAAAGGAAAAGCAAAAGCAAAAGCAAGTAAAGCCCCACCCCCCGGGCCTTAGCAGCTAGGCAGGCCCTGCCGGCAGTGGCCCACAGGCCACAACCCCCTTCCCCGGTCACCCCTTTCTCCCCCTCCTGTTCAATCGACCGACCGACCGACCACACCGCTCGTCCCCGCCGGACCCGGTGCGGCGCTCCGCGCTGCCACGCCGACTGGGGGATAAGGCCACTCCCTGGCGCCTTGGTCCCCTGCCACTTTCCCCACTCGACCCCCTCCTCTTCCTCCCTCGCTCGCCTCTCTCTCGATCTGGATCGAGGCCGAGCGCCGCGGTTGCCGTGCGGTGCCCATAACCGCGGCCACCGCCGTTGATTTGCCAGCACGACGTGCCCGCGAGGTCCGCCTCAGGGTCTTCTTCCACTACACCGATGAACGCCTCCGGAGGAGCACCAAGACGACATGACTCAACCCCGTCTCCAACCTTCTGCATCGCAGGCGGCCATCTTCAATTCGCCACCACCAGAGACTTCCGAGCCCGCTGCCTGTCCCTACAAGCACCGCTGTGAGCTCCTCTCTCGGATCCTCTCCCTCCCTGTCCCTGACCATGCCCGTCTCTGGGCTCCCCCAGCGCACGCCCACGAGCTCCTAGGCGCCCCCGCACACGCGACCCACGCCATCCAGTCGCGCTCTGCAACTGCCCGCTGCAGCCGCCGCGCGCCTGCCTCCTCCCCTGTCTGTTGCTCACGTTGCTACAGCACCCGGCGAACGCTCCGCCTGCGCGCACGCGCCGGCCGCGCCCTATCCTGGGCCCGCGCCTCCCCCGGCGAGCTGCCCCGCGCCTGGCCCACGACGGCAAGGTCGTGTCTCCCGCGCCGTTGCCCCCGCTCTCGGGCTTCCCCCGCTGCTCGCCTCGGGCCTCTGCCGCGTCGCCTCCCCTGCCCGGTCGCCCGGCTTCCCTTGATCACCAGATATCGCCTACTCTACTCTCTATACTGCTCTCATTAGACTAGTGTAGCATGTTACTGCTTTCCATTAATCCTATCCAGATGCATAGCCTGTCCTTGCTACTACTGTTTTTACCTTTACCTGCAATCCTAATGCTTAGTATAGGATGCTAGTTTATCATCAGTGGCCCTTCATTCTTGTCCGTCTTCCATGCTATACTATCGGGTCGTGATCACTCGGGAGGTGATCACGGGTATATACTTATACATAATATATGATACTTGTGATGACTAAAGACGGGTCGGCTCGTAGGAGTACCCGCGAGTGATTCACGGATTGGGTCCGAAAGGACGTTTGTCCCGACGGCCCTCTGAGTGGATCTTTGTGGCGGAGCGACAGGGTAGGTTGAGACCACCTAGGAGAGAGGTGGGCCTGGCCCTGGTTGGCGTTCGCCGTTATTTCAAGATAACACATTTAACGAGATCTTGGTATTTGATCTGAGTCTAGCTACTGGCCTATACGCACTAACCATCTACACGGGGACAGTTATGGGCACTCGACGTCGTGGTATCAGCCGAAGCCTTCGTGACGTCAGCGACTGAGCGGCGCGCGCTGGATTGGACTGGAACGCCTGCTAGGCTAGGTCTGCTTCCGGCCGCGTTCGCAACATGCAGGTGTGCAATGGGCGATGGGCCCAAACCCCCGCGCCATAGGATTTAGACCGGCGTGCTGACCTCTCTGTTGTGCCTAGGTAGGGCTGCGGCGTGTTGATCCTCCGAGGCCGGGCATGACCCAGAAAAGTGTGTCCGACCAAATGGGATCGAGTGTGTTGGGTTATGTGCTGCACCCCTGCAGGGAAGTTAATCTATTCGAATAGCCGTGATCTTCGGTAACAGGACGACTTGGAGTTGTACCTTGACCTTATGACAACTAGAACCGGATACTTAATAAAACACACCCTTCCAAGTGCCAAATACAACCGGTGGTCGCTCTCTCACAGGGAGACAAGGAGAGGATCATCGGTTAGGATTATGCTATGCGATGCTACTTGGTGAATTTACCATCTACTCTCTTCTCCTGCTGCAAGATGGAGGTTACCAAAAGCGTAGTTGTCACACCCTGATTTTCATGCCACAACACTTGAGCTGTTAAATCATGATAAAATGAGGTTTTACAAAAACTTTTGAGTATTTTGGACCTTGCCTTGTTTGGATTTTGTCTGTTGTTTGCAAGTGCTCTAAAAATCAAATAAATCCTCCAACTCCTATACTCCATCTCCTTGCTCCAAACTCTTGAACCAATGATCATGCCATGTGTATAGAGCAATATAGTACTTTATTACAAAAATAATTTGGCCAAAAAGTATTTTCTAAAATTAGTTTTCCAAAAACCCCTTGAATTGAGATTTGCACTGCAAGTACTTGATTTGAGGTGTGAAAAATCTTTCCAAAAATTTATTTGAAACCTATTAGATATAGGACTCCCATAAACCACAAAATTATAATTTTAAAAGTTATCTTCTTGTTTTATTTAAAAGCTTTTTCTTAAGGTCAGAAATGGTATTTAGTAGGGAAAAATTATTTTAATGTTTCAAAAATATTTGAGAAAATTTAGGGAAACTCAATGGACATATATTGTCTATATATAGGAGTTTCAACACATGGTCATGTTCAAAATATTGGTCAAATCCCTCAAAAACCATCTCTGCCCATTTCAAGGATTTGAAATATTTCTACAGGAAATATTCCCCAACAATTCCAAGAAAATTCTAGCATGTCACATATGACATGTTTGATGATCTTGCCAAGTATCATGACATGGAGAATAGTATAACCCCATGAAATCTCCTCAAAACCACTTCTGTCCTTTTTCAAGTTTGAACAACTTTGCATTGTAAAACATGTCCAAATGCTCTCAAACTTGGTGCACATGCTCCAATGGTCTAATAATGCATCTATACCAAATGGCACAAGTTGGAGAGAACTTTATCTTGATCAAAGTACCCCAAAACCCTCTCTAACCAGAATCAAATTTGAACAACTCTAGATTGGCAACTTTCTCCTTTTGATCTCAACTTTTGGGGGCATGTTCATAACCTCAAATGATGACACTACACCAAGTGGTGCATCAAGGAGAATAGTTTTGGATGACTCTTGGAAAGTCCATTTCTGCTGATTTCTAGGGTTCACAAAAGTTGCATTGGCAACTTTGCCCAAATGAACTCAAGATTGGTGGAAGGCCCTAATTATATGTGCCATTTCATCCTGTGGAGTCTCATGGCAAATGGGACTCATCTCCTTGCCCAAACCAGCATCAAACACCTTCTGGCAAAAATTAAAAATGCACGTCCTGGCCATTTCCACTAATCTCCATGAGCTAATCCTTCTCCCACAGCACCATATGATCCTCCTCTAACCCCTGCATCTTTCCCTGCCCAAGGAGCCATGATTATGAGGGTGAAAAGCTCTTTTACCCTCTCTGGACAACACCATTTCCCTCTCTCTCAACCTCCCTCCTCACTCCAGTGGATCCCCAGGGCATCCAAGGCCACCACCCCTTTGTTTACTCCTCCCCTGACCCCCTGGACACTAGTGGCCACGCCCTGGGCGCCAAAAATATGCCAATGCCAGCCATATGCGTGCTCTGGAGTGCGCTATAGTGCACCAGGGCACTGTAGCCGCGTCCTACCCGAGGCTTCTGGCCACCTAGGGCCTTCCCCTTGTGTCCCCCGAGGCCGCCTCGGCGTCCGGGACACGCAAGACGGTCGGCCCCCTCCTCCTTCTCTCTCCGGCGACCTCTGACACGCGTGCCCGAGCGCCGCTCGCGTCCGCCAGTCGCCGCACTCGCGCGGGACCTCCTCGAGATCGCCCCGCTCCCTCTCTCTCTTCCTGTCACCCTACACGACTCCCACGAACGCCGAAGACAGCTCCTCTCCCTCCCTCCTGGCCTCCCGAGCCGTTGTCGCGGCCACCCGTGCGCCGCGTCCACGGTGAGCTACGGGTCGGCTATTTAAGGCCACCCCCGAGCCCCCTCTCTACTCCTCTGGCTCCCTCTCCCTCTCGTGCACCCCTGGGTAAACCCACACCCTCCCCGTGCCTTCCGTTCACCACAATGGCCGGAGCGCCGCCATTAGGCTCCGCCTAAATCCGGGCTGCCCCGAGCCTCTCCTCTCTCCCTAGCCACTCCAGTACTCTCATACCACCACCTCGAGGCCCTCCGTCACCGTCGTTCATCCCCGGGAATGCCATGCGCTCGTGGCCGGAGATGGCCGACAGCCTCCTCCGCGGCCACCCAAGCCATCGCTGCTGCAGCCCTCCAGGGCATGCGTGCAGCACATGGATGGGTGCAGTGTGGCCTCCTGAGCACGCCGGTGGGCGGAGCATCGCCGGGGACGCTCTGTAGCCCCGGCAATCACCGGCGGGAGCCGCTCCTCCCCGCGGCCAGAGCGTGCGCGGGAGGTTGAAGGCGACCTACAACTGGGGCCCGCGCGTCAGCGACCCAGTGGGCGGGCCCCCACCGTTTAAGTGGAAATGGCTTCGGCCAGATCCGCCTCCCCTGCGCGAAGGCGCACTCCCGCGAAGCCGCCTTCGACGTTGCCCCTGTCGCCCATGCGGCTGAGCCACTGGGCCGGCACACGGTCTATCTGTCGCCCAGCGCGCAGGATAAGGTTAAATCCTTATTTCCTTTTTCTTTTTCAGTCAACTTCCAAAAATCCATAAACAATTCAAATGATATCCAAATTTGATGATTCAAATTTCTAGTGGTTCCTAAAATCATGCCCTATCACATGGTGCTTTTTGCACATTTTTCTAGCACAGTTTCCTTCACACTTATTTAGTAAATCCCAATTTTCTTAATTCTGTGATAAACTTTAGAAAATCACAGAGGGCTCAAATTTGATCCAAATGGCATGATTCAAATTCCTAGATGTTTCTAAGTTCAAAACTTAGTTTTTGAACATTTTTCCTAATGCTTTATGTATCAGCTCAAATAATAGTCTATTTCTTCATATTTGTCAACTTTGTAAATTCATAGGAAAGTCATTTCAACTCCAAATCCAGTGAAACCAATTCCTAGATGCTTCTAAAATCATGCCTTGTTAAATGGGTATCTTTGCTCATTTTTCAAAAATATATTTCTGTACACTTCTTGCAAATCCATAAACCCCTTGATTCCATCATATCAAAATGTTTAGAAATATCCATTGATCCACTTCCAATGAAATCACTTTGGTCATTCCTCATGTGACCAGAGGTATCCTATAAAAGTCAAATCAATATTTTTGGAGCACTTTTATTTTCTACCTTGTTGTGTTGCTTATTGTGGTTGTTTCCGACGATAGTTGACGAAGTAGACGAAATGCTCGGAGTTGGACCAGAGATATTTGAAGACCTCAAAGACTTTGTTAAAACAGGCAAGCAGCCCTTTGACCATGTCTATGAAACCCTTTTTATGCATTTCATATAGCACTTTATTATTGTTGCATCGGAATCATGATGAGAGGGTAGCCACTTTGGTGGGTTGCCTTCATTTCCTCCTTGTTGATACTTGCATTGTGCATGACCCTACCTCCTTATGAGGGTTATGCCGGTGGGAGTAGATAGGATGCTAAAGTAGTGCTACGCAAAAAGGGACGGGTAAATGCATGGTGGTGGAGACAAAGTATTTTCAAAGGACTTTTCGAAAACCCCGTCGGGTGCCACTTACGCCCGAGGGAGATAATGAAATGGGTAACCACTTGATGATGAAGTGGTGTACCGAGGCAAGTGTGTGTGTTGTTTTCGAAAATGGATTGGTTTAAGTTGCGACCGTTATTCCAACCTTATATGCGCAACCACTCTACCCTTATATGGGAAAGGGCATTATTGATTACCTAGGCCGATGCTAGCTTGGAGCCCGCATTACTAGTGACGGGGGAGAGTTGGTGCTCTCTCTCGGGACGGGGTCGTGCCAGGTAGGGCGGCCAAGAACATTTTTATGGGGCACCGAACACACCGTTGGTACCCCGTGCCAATGGTATGTGATGAATATAGGAGCGAGGCTCCACAATTTTAAGATGTGAAATGTCGGGCACGGGGGCTACTACCAATCGAGTTGAGTCCATGTTAGTATCGTCTAGGGAAAGATAGTGACCGGGTGCTTACCCCGGGTACTTGAGGTACCGCGGGTCGTGGATGACACGGAAGTTCCCCGGATCTTGTGGGTAAAGTGTGCAACCTTTGCAGAGTGTAAAACTATTCGAATAGCTGTGTCCACGGTCAAGGACAGTTGGGTAACCGCTCTTGGGCTACGTCCACTTGTTTTTAACCAGTGTGTGTGTGGGAAGAACTACTCGGGTCAAGTCAAAGGACTTGACATGATTGAGTTGGGTTGGTGCCCACCCCTTTTATGATGATACCACTACTTGGGTCAAGTCAAAGGACTTGACATGATTGAGTTGGGTTGGTGCCCACTCTATTTATGTTGATATCTGTAACCTGTCCTCATGGTTACTTGAATTCTCCTGATGCATGTCTTACAAGCTGTTGAACATGTCATTGCACTCAAAAACTAGCTTTCCGCAAAAATTTACCTATATCATGCATTGTTGTACCTTGAACCAAAACATGGGTTGCTTGCGAGTACATTCAAAGTACTCATTGGCTTGCCACTGGTTATTTAATTGGCCAGGCATGGAAGAACAGGAGTTCGAAGAAGAGTTCTTTGAAGACGAACATGCGAACTAGGACGTTTCCCAGTCAGAATGCCTGTAGGGTTAAGGCAGATGGCATGGGTTCTACTTATCGACGAAGATTTCTGCTGCTTGTGTTTCATTTGATGTTCAGCCCTTAGGGCTTTATCTATGTAAGACTTGACCATAATGGTCCTACTTGTGTAATACGGTATGTATGGATGTAAGACTCTTGTTATTCGGCTTCTGTGTGTTCAGTGAGCATTGATCTCTGGGATCATTGTACACGTGCATTCGGTGATCACGACTTGTGAGTCGGGGTCCCCACAGAGCTGGTATCAGAGCCATCCTGATTGTAGGAAGCCTTAGTTAGCATGGTCGTTAGTTAGGGTAAAACTATTTTCAAAACTACTACTAGTTTTCAAAACTATCTATACTTCTCTTCCCTTCTCAGTTTTTCGAAAACTAAGGTATACTTTCTTATTGACCGCTTCCCCTTCAAAACCTTTGGTCGCTAGAACCCTTATGCCTCTAACCACTGGATTCCTTGTAATCCTCGTGGGTAGCCTAGAAGGATTACATCTTGCCAAACACTCACCCACCTCTTCTGAACACAAGATTGGCAACCCCACAGCAAGATGATGCCAATAGAAGATACGCCTTTGAAGAATGAGGACATGAAGACCCAGAGGACGGTGACACCTTTGAATTTGCCCAGGATGATGCAACGTTAGCCTATGATGATCATGGCATAGGATATGCAAGATCACGATATACATCGCTAATAGAGCAATCATGTCCTTACCGTTGTTGTATTGGCAACCACCGGTGGATGAGAACCTCGCCATCTGGCCCGCCTCACTATAGTGAGCAGGAAAACGGTTCTCTTCATCCCCCGCTCTTGGTGTCGATGTTTTCATCAATGTAACTGACGTGTTGGACCTCTAATATGCCTTGATAATACCAATGCATAAGGGATTACCTACTTGGTACCATCGACGCCTTAGAAGACAGAAAGGGGGTCGTCATGATTAAGAAGACAATAGAAGACCGAGTCAATGCCTGCTATGAGGAGCCACCTTCACCCCATCACTTCAACAGGCAAGAAGTTGTTGAAGAATCTTCAGGCTCAACCTGGATCGTTTCATCAAACAACTACAAGAGACGTACCTGAGGAAAACTCAGAAGACTGCACGAGGCTCAAGGCATGATTACTAAGTCCGAGGACCCCTAGGGTAGGATGAGTCATGTACCCCCTATGCGCAGTCGAGTCCGTATGATGGTTCGAATAGAACCATGATTGTGTGTTGCTTGCTTTTATTTGTTTGTGTTTTGATATAAGTCGCACTTTTGCCCTAGGCAACAAGTACGCGACTATATCACCTTCCTTGTTTTCCTTTGTTAGGCCCTTTCTGTTTGCACCTGCACTATAGAACCCCCTTTAGGCATTCCCCTCCTCTATGCTACTTTTCCCCTCTCATTTCTCTCCTCAACTGAAGACCGGCAAGACAAGATACACCAAGGATTCTACTTTGGCAACGAGTTAGCACTGAAGACTTTTACTACAGCCTCCTCGACCAAGTGTAACCCCGTAGAATTATGATTACCCCTCAAGACTGTGAACCCATCCCTTGACCCTTCGATACTTCACGAGACACCCCATCTTGAGTCCTTAACCATGTGCTTAACCCACAAAATTGCAAGAGAACCAGTTAAGCCTCCGTAACGTTGCTTATCACTGGGTTCATTATGGAACTAGTGGACATAGTGAACGAGCACATTATCGCCCTAATATAGCACGAGAACTGACGATGCCATAAGGAAGACCAATTTGAGGATATAGGGATAGAGGACAAATGGCTTGATGAGTTTATATCAATGACTTGGGGGAAATAGATGGGAATTCTCGTTGGACATGAGATTTGGATTCAATACGTTATCCTAGTGGAGTATGGATGCAGAGTAATTCTACATGGTTCGGAGTAAATTGGATTTAGACTGATGATCTCGATCACGATACCATGATTCTTGGAGGACAATAAACTAGGAGATTGGATTAATTGTTGAAGTTGATATAAGCTTGACCTTGGAGTTTACTGACCATGATAATGGAAATTGGTGGACTTACTATAGTAGAGACAGCCCTTTCAAGCATTCGGGGATTATACGGACTTTAGGAGATCATGAGGAACATCATAAACATTGGATTTGTAGAATTAAATGGATTATGTAGTGATTGATGGAAGCTAATGGGCTGTTGGTTGATTCATAGGAAGGAAATAAGATCTTGAAGTGGCTTACGACGTGTTTCCTTAGGATAGAGGTGCTTTATCTTAGACCTTGGAAGAAGAGGCCGAGCACTTGGATTGTCGTGTTTTATTCCAGCCTGAAAGCTTGTATGCCCTACCCATGGATTTTTAGGGGTAGCCATACATATGAGTTGGGGATCGTAGACATATATGATTTTGTTAGACCTCCTCCGAGTCACGAGCATATAGATGACATGAGTGATGAGTGGGGCTGACCTACAAGAGCTGATGCTTTCGGTGGTATAAGGTTATTTGTTTAAAGGACTGGATAGAATAATTGGCATCTCAGGAACCGTGCTTAAGGATAAGGTGACAAACGTTCGCTCGCACACTAGAATCCTTGAAACCCTTAAGCCCCACCAAGCCACGATATGGTCGGAATCACAACCATGGGCTTTGGCTCTAGGACAAGGAAACCTTGGCCAATACCCAACCATGACCACCACTGATACCCCAACCTATACCCAATGTACCCCGTGGGCAAGTCTTCACGGAGTACTCGGACAAGTAGTTGTCATCCTTCCTTGATGACATACTTGTCTACCCGAAGACGGAAGAAGAATCACTGAGCTGGTGAAGAAAACATTTGAAGACCGCCATGCCAAGGAGGAAGAACTATACCAACCACCGTCGCCAAGAAATAAACGTCCGTGATGAAGACCAGGAGTATCTGCAAGCCACTTCACTCAATGGGACCAAGCATTTCCATGTCAAAGGGAAGCACACACCAAGATTTATCGGCCCTCTCCAAAATCATCGTGAGACGAAGAATAGACGGCTACCAGCTAGAATTACCACCTGAGTTACCCACTGTGCACAACATTTTTCCACACGACACAACCCTAGAAGTGTTTCCAACCTCCTCATAAGCCCGATCTCTGCAAGGACATCAAACACCGAACCATTGACCCCCAGCCCAATATGACCTACGCGAGAGACCCCAATTGCAATCTGGATCAAGCAGGACGACAAACACAAAGCCACGCCATCGAGTACTTCAAGGTTCAATGGAGCACCAAACGGAAGCAGAAGCAGTATGAGGACGTGAAGACTACCCCAAATCCAAGTTTCTATATTCCTTTTCGCGCCTAGTCTGGGAATCTCGGGGACGAGATTCTTGTAAGGGGGGAAGGTCTGTCACACCCTGATTTTCATGCCACAACACTTAAGCTATTAAATCATGATAAAATGAGGTTTTACAAAAACTTTTGAGTATTTTGGACCTTGCCTTGTTTGGATTTTGTCTGTTGTTTGCAAGTGCTCTAAAAATCAAATAAATCCTCCAACTCCTATACTTCATCTTCTTGCTCCAAACTCTTGAACCAATGATCACGCCATGTGTATAGAGCAATATAGTATTTTATTACAAAAATAATTTGGCCAAAAAGTATTTTCTAAAATTAGTTTTCCAAAAACCTCTTGAATTGAGATTTGCACTGCAAGTACTTGATTTGAGGTGTGAAAAATATTTCCAAAAATTTATTTGAAACCTATTAGATATAGGACTCCCATAAACCACAAAATTATAATTTTAAAAGTTATCTTCTTGTTTTATTTAAAATCTTTTTCTTAAGGCCAGAAATGGTCTTTAGTAGGGAAAAATTATTTTAATGTTTCAAAAATATTTGAGAAAATTGAGGGAAACTCAATGGACATATATTGTCCATAAAGAGGAGTTTCAACACATGGTCATGTTCAAAATATTGGTCAAATCCCTCAAAAACCATCTCTGCCCATTTCAAGGATTTAAAATATTTCTACAGGAAATATTCCCCAACAATTCCAAGAAAATTCTAGCATGTCACATATGACATGTTTGATGATCTTGCCAAGTATCATGACATGGAGAATAGTATAACCCCATGAAATCTCCTCAAAACCACTTCTGTCCTTTTTCAAGTTTGAACAACTTTGCATTGTCAAACATGTCCAAATGCTCTCAAACTTGGTGGACATGCTCCAATGGTCTAATAATGCATCTAGACCAAATGGCACAAGTTGTAGATAACTTTATCTTGATCAAAGTACCCCAAAACCCTCTCTGACCAGAATCAAATTTGAACAACTCTACATTGGCAACTTTCTCCTTTTGATCTCAACTTTTGGGGGCATGTTCATAACCTCAAATGATGACACTACACCAAGTGGTGCATCAAGGAGAATAGTTTTGGATGACTAAATCTTGGAAAGTCCATTTCTGCTGATTTCTAGGGTTCACAAAAGTTGCATTGGCAACTTTGCCCAAATGAACTCAAGATTGGTGGAAGGCCCTAATTATGTGTGCCATTTCATCCTGTGGAGTCTCATGGCAAATGGGACTCATCTCCTTGCCCAAACCAGCATCAAACACCTTCTGGCAAAAATTAAAAATGCATGTCCTGGCCATTTCCACTAATCTCCATGAGCTAATCCTTCTCCCACAGCACCATATGATCCTCCTCTAACCCCTGCATCTTTCCCTGCCCAAGGAGCCATGATTATGAGGGTGAAAAGCTCTTTTACCCTCTCTGGACAGCACCATTTCCCTCTCTCTCAACCTCCCTCCTCACTCCAGTGGATCCCCAGGGCATCCAAGGCCACCACCCCTTTGTTTACTCCTCCCCTGACCCCCTGGACACTAGTGGCCATGCCCTGGGTGCCAAAAATATGCCAATGCCAGCCATATGCGTGCTCTGGAGCGCGCTACAGTGCACCAGGGCACTGTAGCCGCGTTCTACCCGAGGCTTCTGGCCACCTAAGGCCTTCCCCTTGTGTCCCCCGAGGCCGCCTCGGCGTCCGGGACACGCAAGACGGTCGGCCCCCTCCTCCTTCTCTCTCCGGCGACCTCTGACACGCGTGCCCGAGCGCCGCTCGCGTCCGCCAGTCGCCGCACTCGCGCGGGACGTCCTCGAGCTCGCCCCGCTCCCTCTCTCTCTTCCTGGCACCCTACGCCACTCCCACGAACGCCGAAGACAGCTCCTCTCCCTCCCTCCTGGCCTCTCGAGCCGTTGCCGCGGCCACCCGTGCGCCGCGTCCATGGTGAGCTACGGGTCGGCTATTTAAGGCCACCCCCGAGGCCCCTCTCTACTCCTCTGGCTCCCTCTCCCTCTCGTGCACCCCTGGGTAAACCCACACCCCTCCATGTGCCTTCCGTTCCCCGCAATGGCCGGAGCGCCGCCGTCGGGCTCCGCCTAAATCCGGGCTACCCCGAGCCTCTCTCCTCTCTCCCTAGCCACTCCAGGACTCTCATACCACCACCTCGAGGCCCTCCGCCACCGTCGTTCATCCCCGGGAACGCCACACGCTCGTGGCCGGAGATGGCCGACAGCCTCCTCCGCGGCCACCCAAGCCATCGCTGCTGCAGCCCTCCACGGCATGCGTGCAGCACATGGATGGGTGCGGCGTGGCCTCCTGAGCACGCCGGTGGGCGGAGCGTCGCCGGGGACGCTCTATAGCCCTGGCAATCACCGGCGGGAACCGCTCCTCCCCGCGGCCGGAGCGCGCGCGGGAGGTTGAAGGCGACCTGGAACTGGGGCCCGCGCGTCAGCGACCCTGTGGGCGGTCCCCCACCGTTTAAGTGGAAACGGCTTCGGCCAGATCCGCCTCCCCTGCGCGAAGGCGCACTCCCGCGAAGCCGCCTTCGACGTTGCCCCTGTCGCCCGCGCGGCTGAGCCACTGGGCCGGCCCACGGTCTATCTGTCGCCCAGCGCGCAGGATAAGGTTAAATCCTTATTTCCTTTTTCTTTTCCAGTCAACTTCCAAAAATCCATAAACAATTCAAATGATATCCAAATTTGATGATTCAAATTTCTAGTGGTTCCTAAAATCATGCCCTATCACATGGTGCTTTTTGCACATTTTTCTAGCACAGTTTTCTTCACACTTATTTAGTAAATCCCAATTTTCTTAATTCTGTGATAAACTTTAGAAAATCACAAAGGGCTTAAATTTGATCCAAATGGCATGATTCAAATTCCTAGATCTTTCTTAGTTCAAAACTTAGTTTTTGAACATTTTTCCTAATGCTTTATGTATCACCTCAAATAATAGTCTATTTCTTCATATTTGTCAACTTTGTAAATTCATAGGAAAATCATTTCAACTCCAAATCCAGTGAAACCAATTCCTAGATGCTTCTAAAATCATGCCTTGTTAAATGGGTATCTTTGCTCATTTTTCAAAAATATATTTCTGTACACTTCTTGCAAATCCATAAACCCCTTGATTCCATCATATCAAAATGTTTAGAAATATCCATTGATCCACTTCCAATGAAATCACTTTGGTCATTTTTCATGAGACCAGAGGTATCCTATAAAAGTCAAATCAATATTTTTGGAGCACTTTTATTTTCTACCTTGTTGTGTTGCTTATTGTGGTTGTTTCCGACGATAGTTGACGAAGTAGACGAAATGCTCGGAGTTGGACCAGAGATATTTGAAGACCTCAAAGACTTTGTTAAAACAGGCAAGCAACCCTTTGACCATGTCTATGAAACCCTTTTTATGCATTTCATATAGCACTTTATTATTGTTGCATCGGAATCATGATGAGAGGGTAGCCACTTTGGTGGGTTGCCTTCATTTCCTCCTTGTTGATACTTGCATTGTGCATGACCCTACCTCCTTATGAGGGTTATGCCGGTGGGAGTAGATAGGATGCTAAAGTAGTGCGACACAAAAAGGGACGGGTAAATGCATGGTGGTGGAGACAAAGTATTTTCAAAGGACTTTTCGAAAACCCCGTCGGGTGCCACTTATGCCCGAGGGAGATAATGAAATGGGTAACCACTTGATGACGAAGTGGTGTACCGAGGCAAGTGTGTGTGTTGTTTTCGAAAGCGGATTGGTTTAAGTTGCGACCGTTATTCCAACCTTACATACGCAACCACTCTACCCTTATATGGGAAAGGGCATTATTGATTACCTAGGCCGATGCTAGCTTGGAGCCCGCATTACTACTGACGGGGGAGAGTTGGTGCTCTCTCTCGGGATGGGGTCGTGCCAGGTAGGGCGGCCAAGAACATTTTTATGGGGCATCGGACACACCGTTGGTACCCCGTGCCAGTGGTATGTGATGAATATAGGAGCGAGGCTCCACAATTTTAAGATGTGAAATGTCGGGAACGGGGGCTACTACCAATCGAGTGGACTCCATGTTAGTATCGTCTAGGGAAAGATAGTGATCGGGTGCTTAGCCCGGGTACTTGAGGTACCGCGGGTCGTGGATGACACGGAAGTTCCCCGGATCTTGTGGGTAAAGTGTGCAACCTCTGCAGAGTGTAAAACTATTGGAATAGCCGTGTCCACGGTCAAGGACAGTTGGGTAACCACTCTTGGGCTACGTCCACTTGTTTTTAACCAGTGTGTGTGTGGGAAGAACTACTCGGGTCAAGTCAAAGGACTTGACATGATTGAGTTGGGTTGGTGCCCACTCCTTTTATGATGATACCACTACTTGGGTCAAGTCAAAGGACTTGACATGATTGAGTTGGGTTGGTGCCCACTCTATTTATGTTGATATCTGTAACCTGTCCTCATGGTTACTTGAA
The DNA here is from genome assembly GCA_034509565.1 of Triticum monococcum. Taxonomy (NCBI): domain Eukaryota; kingdom Viridiplantae; phylum Streptophyta; class Magnoliopsida; order Poales; family Poaceae; genus Triticum; species Triticum monococcum. The sequence continues at coordinate 619,886,642 of CM067846.1, forward strand.
TTCTCCTGATGCATGTCTTACAAGCTGTTGAACATGTCATTGCACTCAAAAACTAGCTTTCCGTAAAAATTTACCTATATCATGCATTGTTGTACCTTGAACCAAAACATGGGTTGCTTGCGAGTACATTCAAAGTACTCATTGGCTTGCCACTGGTTATTTAATTGGCCAGGCATGGAAGAACAGGAGTTCGAAGAAGAGTTCTTTGAAGACGAACATGCGAACTAGGACGTTTCCCAGTCAGAATGCCTGTAGGGTTAAGGCAGATGGCATGGGTTCTACTTATCGACGAAGATTTCCGCTGCTTGTGTTTCATTTGATGTTCAGCCCTTAGGGCTTTAGCTATGTAAGACTTGACCATAATGGTCCTACTTGTGTAATACGGTATGTATGGATGTAAGACTCTTGTTATTCGGCTTCTGTGTGTTCAGTGAGCATTGATCTCTGGGATCACTGTACACGTGCATTAGGTGATCACGACTTGTGAGTCGGGGTCCCCACAGAGCCTTCAATAGGACTAGCTATCCCCCCTCTTATTCCGGCATTCTGCAGTTCAGTCCGCATATGATACCCTTAATCCTTTTGATACCAATGTGTAGGATCGGAAGTATGTCTAGAGGGGGGGTGATTAGACTACTTGACCAAATAAAAACTTAACCTTTTCCCAATGTTAGTTCTTGGCAGATTTTAGCTATTCTAGGACAAGTTAAGCAATCATCACACAATTCCAGCATGCATGCAAAGAGTATATTGGCAGCGGAAAGTAAAGCATGCAACTTGCAAGAATGTAAAGGGAAGGGTTTGGAGAATTCAAACGCAATTGGAGACACGGATGTTTTTCCCGTGGTTCAGATAGGTGGTGCTATCCTACATCCACGTTGATGGAGACTTCAACCCACGAAGGGTAACGGTTGCGCGAGTCCACGGAGGGCTCCACCCACGAAGGGTCCACGAAGTAACAACCTTGTCTATCCCACCAAGGCCATCTCCCACGGAGGACTTGCCTCACTAGCGGTAGATCTTCACGAAGTAGGCGATCTCCTTGCCCTTACAAACTCCTTGGTTCAACTCCACAATCTTGTCGGAGGCTCCCAAGTGACACCTAGCCAATCTAGGAGACACCACTCTCCAAGAAGTAACAAATGGTGTGTTGATGATGAACTCCTTGCTCTTGTGCTTCAAATGATAGTCTCCCCAACACTCAACTCTCTCTCATAGGATTTGGATCTAGTGGAAAGAAGGTTTGAGTGGAAAGCAACTTGGGGAAGGCTAGAGATCAAGATTCATATGGTAGGAATGGAATGTCTTGGTCTCAACACATGAGTAGGTGGTTATCTCTCAGAACATATGAATTGGAATTGTGTATGTGTTCTGATGGCTCTCTCCATAAATGAAGAGGAGGTGGAGGGGTATTGTAACGCCCCGAGACCGATGTGCCAGGTGCCCTCCGCTTAGTTGCTGTTGTTGCCTCGTCTTTCGCTTGCGTGTTGCATTTCATCATGTCATCATGTGCATTGCATCATCATGTTTTAAAAACTTGCATCCATCCCGGCCTCCTCGTTCTCTCCGTTGTCCGTTCTGAGCCCAGACACACTTGCACGCGCCCGCGGCATGTCCGAAATATTATTTTATAAGTGGCCGAAAAATGTTCTCGGAATGGGATGAAAGTTGACGTGTGGTCTTATTATAGTGTAGACAGACCGCCTGTCAAGTTTCATCGCAATCGGAGTTCGTTTGACGCCCCCAACGGATAAATATAGCGGCAATAGTAGTCGGTCTAACGTCGGACGTTTTCGGTCTCCGAAAATAGTCGCCGGGTCTCTCTCTTCTCTTCTCTCAGCTCGAGACCGTCTACACAGCCCACTACTCACCCCCCAGGTCCTACCTACCCTCTCTCGTCAGCCCGCAGCCCTCCTCGCGCGCGCCCGAAAGTTGTCCCGGACCCGACCCGGACTGTCGCCACCGTTGTGTCTGGATCATCCCCAAACATCTACAAAACATCACCGTTTTCTCATTTGGTCTCCCTAAGCTTTTATTTCGCGACCGTCCGTTTAAGATCGGAGGGTCCTAATAGCCCCTATCCAAAAATCCTATTGCTATATATAGACCTAGTCTAACCCTAAAATCAAGGAGGCTTGTCCCATCATTCCTTTCGGCCGCCGCCACTCTCCCTTGTATTCAGCACCACTCCAATGGGCAGCTTCCATCTTGCCCCGATCCAGATCCTCCCGCACCACCAAGCTCTTCCTCGCGCTCGAGCTCCTCTGTAACGCCCCATATGTAACCTTCCCCAATTGTACTCCAACTCTTGCCGTTTCCGGCATTAAGTTATATTTAATTCTCGGGTTCGGGTCTTTGTCTCCGTGTGTTGTTTTGTTTTTCGTGCATCTCATATCATGTCATCACGTGCATTGCATTTGCATACATGTTCATCTCATGCATTCGAGCATTTTCCCCGTTGTCCGTTTTGCATTCCGGCGCTTCGTTCTCCTCCGGTGGCCATTTCTAGCTTTCTTTCGTGTGTGGGGATTAAACATTTCCGGATTGGGCCGAGACTTGCCATGCGGCCTTGGTTTACTACCGGTAGACCGCCTATCAAGTTTCGGGTCATTTGGACTTCGTTTGATACTCCAACGGTTAACCGAGGGACCGAAAAGGCCTCGTGTGTGTGCAGCCCAACACCCCTCCATTTTGGCCCAAAACCCACCAAACTCAGCTCCATCGTCTCGGTCGTTCGATCACGATCGTGTGGGCGAAAACCGCACCTCATTTGGACTCTCCTAGCTCCACTTATGCCTATAAATACCCCTCCATCTCAGATCTCTTCTTCTCCCCCGTCCAACCCTAGTTTTATAAAAAAAACAGGGCCTCCGCCGACGGACGTGTCCGCCCCCGGCCGGACATCGTCCGCCGCCCGCCTCAGCCACCCACCGCGCGCCACGTGGCCCGGGGACCCCTTCGCTGCCGCCGGCCCGCAAGGCCCGCGGGAGGCCCCCGTGACCCAGTGCCTCCGCCGCCCCAGCGCCACGCCCCCCGCCGCCTTCGTCCTCCTCGGCGGCCCCGCGCGCCGCCGCCCGCTCCGCCTAGCGCCGCCGCCGCGCCACAGCCCCTTGCCGGCGTCGGGCCCCGCCGTGGCCGCCGCTCCGCCTGCCGCCCCATCGCCGGTGCCGCGCCGCGGGAGCCCGCGCCCGGCCTCGGATCCGGCCGCCCCCGGCCCCTTCTCCCACTCCGGCGGAGCTCCGGCGAGTCGCCGGCCGTCCTCGGCTTCCGTGCCCGGCGAGGAACAGTGCCGCTACAGTAAACCCTAGATCTGAGATTTTCGAGACGGTTGACTTTTTCCTCCCCCGTTTAATTTTTTTCTTGCTACTTTGACCGCTCATATCTCCTCATCCGTAGCTCCGATTTGGGCGTATGATATGTCATAATCTTCGTCTCGACGAGTACATCATTTCATACCATTGCATCATTTGCATTTGAGGTCATCTTGTTGCCCAAAATGCTGTTGGAAGGAGGCATGTTGAGTTAAATTGCAGATCCGTTAGTCCAACATGCACTTTTGTCATTTTTGCCATATTTAATCCGTGCATGATATGCCTGTGCCCCTTTGGGATGAATTGTTAAGCATGTTGTCTTCTTCCAGAGGTGCCTTCCATGTATTTTTAGGATGTGTGTGTTGTCTTGTGCAAGCTTGCGAAGAGGGCTACCTGAGATTATCGATTTCAGGGACTTCGTGAAAATCACTAAGTCTGAGCCGTTTTAGTTCACGATGCTATATGTCCGGCTTGTTTCCTAGTGATCCGTGCCTCTTTTGAGGATGATAAGTAAGGGTGATTTGTTATGCTTGTTGTGCTTAATCCATCCGTGTCTTTACTTGTTATATTGGAGCACCCTAGGTTGACTCAATCGAGCTCAACTTTTGGATAGTTGCTGTTTTGGGCAGATCGTAAACTCTTTTGCGATTTTGCCGGAGTTATTGCTAGTGATCCATGCATGCTATGCCATTGTTCTTGCCATGTCTAGCTAGCATTTTGTGCCTTATTAATGGATATATGCTTGCCTTGCCATGACTTGCACCGTAGTGAGAGCATCGAGCTCGTTTACACGCCTCCGTGAGTTATTATTTCAGCATGTCCCAGTTTTCACTAAGTCTGAAAACTGATTGTGTTTCATCAATGTTCGTGTGCTCGGTAGAGTATTTTGTGAACCCTTTTGGCCCCAGGTCATTTTGGGTGTTTTGTTAAGCTTGTTGAGCAGCTCCATGCCATGCTCTTACTTGCCATGTTCAGGTTTTCCTTCATGTTGTTTTTCTGCTCCGAAGAGGGCATCGTGGTCTGAAATTTCAGACTAGCGTTAATTTCGCTAAGTCTGAAATCTGTTTTGCTTATTCAGTTTTGCCATGCTTGTTTGAAGCCCTTAATGGATGAATTTGCCTATTCCTCAGTCCTGATGATTTGTTAAGCTTGATGAGTAAATCACTGCCATGTAATTTATTTTCATGTTGGGTGGCTGTAGCATGTTCATTTTGTTGCATTTAGGAGCCTACTTGCTGTAAATCGCAGATCGGTTCGTTTAGTAAAACGTTTGCCATTTCTAAACCGTAGCTCCGATTGCCATGATCTTTATATCGTTTTCAGGGGATTTCTTCCCCTCTATCCAGTGGCACACTTGGATTTCCATGTTGAGGCCAGGTTCATGCATTTCCTGTTACATCTTGCATTTTGCATCCCGCATCGCATCCCGCATAGCATATCATCTTTGCATCTTATTGGTCGCCTTTGCACGTGGTTGATTGTATCCTTGTTGCTTGTTTGTGTTGTTGGGTAGAGCCGGGAGACGAGTTCGCTAACGAGGAGCCCGTTGAGTTTGCTTTTGAGGATCCAGTCAATTCTGACAACTGTGCAGGCAAGATGATCACACCCTTGAAATCACTACTATCTTTGTTATGCTAGTTTGCTCGCTCTTTTGCTTTGTCAATGCTACGATGCCTACCACTTGCTTGTCAGCCTCCTAATTGCCATGATTGAGCCTCTAACCCACCTCTGTCCTAGCAAACCATTGATTGGCTATGTTACCGCTTTGCTCAAGCCCCTTCTTATAGCGTTGCTAGTTGCAGGTGGAGATTGGAGCCGTTCCTTGTTGGAACATTTATTTACTTGTTGGGATATCATTATATTGCTATGTTATCTTTACTCATCTATATACTTGGTAAAGGGTGGAAGGCTCGGCCTCTCACCTAGTGTTTTGTTCCACTCTTGCCGCCCTAGTTTCCGTCATATCGGTGTTATGTTCCCGGATTGTTGCGTCCCTTACGCGGTTGGGCTATATGGGAACCCCTTGATAGTTCGCCTTGATTAAAGCTTTTTCCAGCAATGCCCAACATTGGTTTTACCATTTGCCACCTACCCTTTTCTTTCCCTTGGGTTTCCGGAGCCCGAGGGTCATCTTTATTTTAGCCCCCCACGGGCCAGTGCTCCTCTGAGTGTTGGTCCGAACTAGAGTCCTGTGCAGCGCCCCCTCGGGGAAACCCGAGGTTTGGTTTTAGTTGTATGGAGCGCTCATCTGAGTGTGCCCTGAGAAAGAGATATGTGCAGCTCCTATCGGGATTTGTCAGCGCATTCGGGCGGTGTTGCTGGTCTTGTTTTAACCTGTCGAATCATCTTGTTGTACCGGGATACCGAGTCTGATCGGTGGGTCCTGGGTGGAGGTCTATTCCTTCGTTGACCGCGAGAGCTTGTTATGGGCTAAGTTGGGACCCCCCTGCAGGGATTGATCTTTCGAAAGCCGTGCCCGCGGTTATGGGCAGATGGGAATTTGTTAATGTCCGGTTGTAGATAACTTGAACTTAATTAATTAAAATGAATCAACTGCGTGTGTTGCCGTGATGGCCTCTTCTCGGCGGAGTCCGGGAAGTGGACACGGCGTTGGAGTTATGTTTGCGTAGTCTGCTCTATGTAGTTTCCGCTCGTGCTTTGCCTTCTCTTCTCGCTCTCCTTTGCGAATAAGTTAGCCACCATATATGCTAGTCGCTTGCTGCAGCTCCACTTACATTACCCCTTTCCTACCTATTTAGCTTAAATAGTCTTGATCGCGAGGGTTGGTAATCAGAGCCTTCCCCGACCTTAGGAGCCCCATTGCTTGATCGTTTCTAGCAGCCGAGTTGTGTCTAGAAAAATGTTTTGAGTCCTTAGGAATTTTATATCGGAGAGCTTAGGAATTCTTTTACTTCCCAGTCTCCTCATCGCTCTGGTAAGGCATCCTGACGTAGAGTTTTGACTCTTCTCTTCTCAAATTTCACTAAAAAAAATTTTTAGGATCACGCGAGTATCTTAGTTTTGTTCCGATGGCTTATGATGAGAATACTGTCTTGGTGCCTCCTGTCAGGGGTTTAGTGGAAGTGTCCCGGGGAGTTGAGCTCTGAGGTGTTGTCATCATAATTCTATCGTTGCAATTCTGGCATACTTGAGATATGTGCGCGACATCGAAAATCTCCTTTATGCAGTTCGTTGGTGAGATAACCTCGACGCCACCCAGTACTGGGGCGGGAGTTCGGGAGTATCGCCATAACTTGTATAACGGATGTTTTTCGAAGGTTGAGATAGATGGTTTCCGAAGGTTTCTTGGTTATGTGTTGAAGGATGGATGCAGCTGGATGTAGGATTTGCTAGCTTGGGTGAGATATTATGCTTCCCCTGTATCCTCAACACCTGATAGCATAACCGGAAAGTTTCGGGAATTTCATAGGTGGGAATTCAAGTAGTCTTAGGATATCTTTCCAACAGATGTGTGATATGAAATTGGGGTTCGACGTCTAGTGGTTCGCCTATTCACGGTCGATTTTACAGTGGCCTCGTTGTGTCTTAAAGAGTCCTTGGCTATGCTGACTCGGGGACGCTTCGTATGTCATGTGCACTGCCTTGTACATGATGGTGTTGTACGGTCGAGCCCGTGTAGGTCCTACCACGAACACTTCGGACGAAATTTCTATCATGTGTTTGTTCCGTCTTATTCCGCAAGCCAACCCTTGGTTTTATTTCGAGTTGTGGTATTCATTCTTCTTCGACGTCATATGTTGATTCCATCCCTCGTTGATGTACCTCTTCTACCTGATTCTTCGTGGCTTCGCAATTTAGGAATATGTGACCACTTCAAGAGAAGTGCATTCGTTCATTTTGTTCGGATGTGAAGACTTTATGTTGCAATTTTCATTCCGTTGGATTCACCTTCTATATTTCTCTATTTGTGTGCTAATGGTGGTCAACCTCTTCAGGATGGCTCCCGCTAAGAGCACCAGTCAGAACCAGAATCAAGATCCTCCGCCACCTCCGCCTCCTCCGGAAGCATGGCAGGCTGTGATGGCTGCTACTAATGCAAATACTCAGCTGATCATGCAAATCATCCAAGAGCGGAATCAAAGCAGTCAAGCGAATCAAGGCAACAACCAGAACCAGTTTGCAACTCTGAATCAGTTCCTCGCAAATGGTCCAAAGACATTCAGCAACTGCGTTGAGGCTACCGATGCTGATGATTGGTTAGTCAATCTGGGCAAGAATTTTGAATGTAGCAACGTCAGACCTGAAGATTTCGTCAAGTTCGCGTCTTTCCAGCTCAAGGATCAGGCCGCAGAGTGGTTTCAGCAGTACCGGGATTCCAGAGGTGGACGTTTGATCACTTGGGATGATTTCCGTCGTGATTTTCGAGCTCATCACATTCCTCAAAGTGTGACTGAAAGCAAACGTGAAGAATTCCGCAATCTGAAGCAAGGCTCTTTGTCTGTCTATGACTACAATAAGTTGTTCCAGAAGCTCGCCCGTTTTGCCAAGCAGGATGTTCCTGATGAGAAGAGCATGATCTATCAGTTCAGGGGTGGTCTTCGTGAAGAGATTCAGCTCGCTCTTGTCCTCTTCGAGCCGCTGAGATACGATGAGTTCTACAACATGGCACTGAAGCAAGAGGCTGCTCAGCTCAGGTGTGACGCTTCCAGGAAGCGAGTCAGAGACACTTCGTCTTCGTCCTCTACTCAAGTGACCAAGCAGCAGAAGTATTGGCTTCCTCCTCCTCCGTTCCGTCAGCCGTATCAGCAGAAGAGCAAAGGTGGCAGTGGTTCGTCCCACCCACCCAACCCAGGCTTTCAGAACAAGGCTTCGTCTCAAGCTCCAAGATCGAGTGCTCCGTACCACCGTCCGCTCTCAGAGGTCACGTGCAACAAGTGCCAACAGAAGGGTCACTATGCCAACAAGTGTTTCAACCAGAGGCGTCTTCCTCCTCCTCCTCCTGTCAGATCGGCAAGTACAGCTGTGGTCAAGCATAATCCCAAGCACGCCAAGGTCAATATGGTGAATGCAGCTCAAGCAGAGGATTCGTCAGATGTGATCATGGGTAACCTTCCTGTTAACGATGTTCCTGCAAAAGTACTTTTTGATACAGGTGCATCGCATTGCTTCATTTCCAAGCCTTTTGCATCCAAGTATGAGTGTGATTATCAGTATCTGCAAAGTGCCTTGCAAATTGTGTCACCGGGCAAGCAGATGACAGCAAACACCTGCGTTCCAGAGGTTACTATCACTTTGGGCGACTACAAGTTCCTTTCTTCTCCAATTGTTCTTGGCGATTCCGACATTGATCTTATTCTTGGGATGGACTGGCTCTCTAAACACAAGGCTCACCTTGATTGTGCAGCCAGGCAGATTCAACTGACTCATTCTTCTGAAGATGTCATTGTTTTTGCTGCTCGGGATAATACCATCCGGTTATTCTCTCTCAATGAAAAGGGTGAATTGGATGCTATTTCGCAGATTCCGGTTGTTTGTGAGTATCAAGATGTCTTCCCTGAAGAACTCCCAGGCATGCCTCCAAACCGGCCTGTTGAATTCGTTATTGAACTTGAGCCCGGTACAGAATCGGTGTGCAAACGGCCTTACAAGCTCGGCCCCGAAGAGTTGAAGGAGTTGAAGAAACAGCTCGATGTGCAAGAAAGAATGGGTCTTATTCGGCCTAGTACTTCTCCGTGGGGTTGTGGTGTTCTTTTTGTGAAGAAGAAGGATGGAACAGACCGACTTTGTGTTGATTATCGTCCATTGAACAAGAAGACCATCAAGAACAAATATCCACTTCCCAACATTAATGAGCTGTTCGAGCAACTCAAGGGTGCCCAAGTATTCTCCAAGCTTGATCTCCGTATGGGTTATCATCAAATTCGCATTCGTGAACAAGATATTCCAAAGACGGCGTTCAGAACAAGCTATGGGTCATATGAATACACGGTTATGTCTTTTGGCCTCGCCAATGCTCCTCCAACGTTCTCTTGCATGATGAACTTCATCTTCAACCCCTACACCAACGACTTTGTTTTGGTCTATCTCGATGATATCCTGGTTTTCTTGAAGAACAAGGAAGATCATGCCAAACACTTGCGTTTGGTTCCTGACAAGCTAAGGGAACATCAATTCTACGCCAAGTTCTCCAAGTGTGAGTTTTGGCTCGATGAAGTTCTTTATCTTGGGCATATTATCTCTGCCAAGGGCATTTCTGTGGATCCTGAGAAGGTGTCTGCAATCGTTAATTGGGAACCTCCTCAGAATGTGAAGCAACTCCGTAGCTTCCTCGGTCTTGCAAGTTATTGCCGAAGATTCGTTGAAAACTTCTCCAAGATCGCGAAGCCTCTCTCAAATCTTCTTCAGAAGCACGTCAAGTACGTTTGGTCTCCGGAGTGTGATGTTGCTTTCAACACTTTGAAAGAGAAATTGATCACTGCTCCAGTTCTCACTCCGCCTGATGAAACCAAGCCGTACGAGGTCTTTTGTGATGCCTCTCTCCAAGGTCTCGGTGCAGTACTGATGCAAGAGAAGAAAGTTGTTGCTTATACCTCTCGCCAGTTGAAGCCAAATGAGAAGAACTACCCCACTCATGATCTTGAGTTGGCGGCAGTTGTGCACGCATTGTTGACTTGGAGACATCTTCTCTTGGGAAGGAAAGTGGACATTTTCACTGATCACAAAAGTCTCAAGTACATCTTCACTCAGCCTAATCTCAACCTCAGGCAGACTCGATGGGTCGAAATGATTCAAGAGTACAATCCGAGTATCGAGTATACTCCAGGCAAGGCTAATGTGATTGCTGACGCTTTGAGCAGAAAAGCATATTGCAACAGTCTGATTCTCAAGCCTTATCAACCCGAGCTTTGTGAAGCCTTCCGCAAACTTAATCTGCAAGTTGTTCCTCAAGGTTTCCTTGCCAACCTTCAACTTTCTCCTACCTTGGAAGACCAGATTCGCCAAGCCCAGCTTCTTGATGCTATGGTGAAAAAGGTGAAGATTGGTATTGCAAAGAGTCAGTCCAAGTACAAGTGCTACCAACTTGATGACAAGGACACTCTCTTCTTCGAGGATCGAATTATTGTGCCCAAAGGTGAACTTCGTAAAGTGATCATGAATGAGGCTCACAACTCTCTCCTCTCCATCCACCCTGGGAGCATGAAGATGTATCAAGATCTGAAGCAAACTTATTGGTGGACTCGAATGAAGCGCGAGATCGCTCAATTCGTGAATGAATGTGATGTCTGCAGAAGAGTGAAAGCAGAACACCAAAGGCCAGCAGGTCTCCTCCAACCTCTCGCCATTCCAGAATGGAAGTTTGACCACATTGAAATGGACTTCGTGACTGGGTTTCCTAAGTCCAAGCGTGGCAATGATGCTATATTCGTTGTCATCGACAAGCTGACCAAAGTGGCTCATTTCTTGCCTATCAAAGAGTCAATCACTGCAGCTCAATTGGCGGAGCTCTACACCTCTCGCATTGTCTCTCTGCACGGTGTTCCTCAAGTGATATCTTCAGACCGTGGCAGCATCTTTACCTCCAAGTTCTGGGATTCTTTTCAGAAGGCCATGGGCACCAGCATTCGCTTCAGCACTGCTTTCCATCCTCAAACAAGCGGTCAAGTCGAGCGTGTCAACCAGATTCTTGAAGATATGCTCAGGGCTTGTGTTATCTCCTTCGGCATGAAGTGGGAGGATTGCCTTCCTTATGCTGAATTCTCGTACAACAACAGTTTCCAAGCAAGTTCCGGCAAGGCCCCGTTTGAAATTCTGTATGGTAGGAAGTGCCGTACACCTCTCAACTGGTCTGAAACCGGTGAACGTCAGCTGCTGGGTAATGACCTGATCACAGAGGCAGAAGAAATGTGCAAGGTCATTCGTGATAACCTCAAAGCAGCCCAATCTCGTCAGAAGAGCTACTACGACAGCAAGCACCGTGATTTGGCTTTCGAGATCGGAGATCATGTCTACCTCCGCGTCTCTCCAATGAAAGGGACTCGTCGCTTCGGTATCAAAGGGAAGCTTGCCCCAAGATACGTCGGGCCTTTCAAGATCGTCAGCAAGAGAGGCGACCTCGCCTATCAACTCGAGCTTCCTGCAACCTTTGCCAATGTTCATGATGTGTTCCATGTCTCGCAACTCCGAAAGTGCTTCAAGACGCCTGAGCGCACCGTCAACTTCGAGGACATTGAGCTCCAAGAAGATCTCTCCTACCGTGAGCACCCAGTTGCAATCCTGGAAGAGACTGAACGCAAAACTCGCAACAAGTCAATCAAGTTTCTCAAAGTTAAGTGGTCACACCATTCCGACCGTGAAGCTACCTGGGAACGCGAGGATCACCTCCGTTCTGAGTACCCGGAGTTCTTTCAGTCCTAGATCTCGGGACGAGATCTTTTCGTAGTGGTGGAGTGTTGTAACGCCCCATATGTAACCTTCCCCAATTGTACTCCAACTCTTGCCGTTTCCGGCATTAAGTTATATTTAATTCTCGGGTTCGGGTCTTTGTCTCCGTGTGTTGTTTTGTTTTTCGTGCATCTCATATCATGTCATCACGTGCATTGCATTTGCATACATGTTCATCTCATGCATTCGAGCATTTTCCCCGTTGTCCGTTTTGCATTCCGGCGCTTCGTTCTCCTCCGGTGGCCATTTCTAGCTTTCTTTCGTGTGTGGGGATTAAACATTTCCGGATTGGGCCGAGACTTGCCATGCGGCCTTGGTTTACTACCGGTAGACCGCCTGTCAAGTTTCGGGTCATTTGGACTTCGTTTGATACTCCAACGGTTAACCGAGGGACCGAAAAGGCCTCGTGTGTGTGCAGCCCAACACCCCTCCATTTAGGCCCAAAACCCACCAAACTCAGCTCCATCGTCTCGGTCGTTCGATCACGATCGTGTGGGCGACAACCGCACCTCATTTGGACTCTCCTAGCTCCACTTATGCCTATAAATGCCCCTCCATCTCGGATCTCTTCTTCTCCCCCGTCCAACCCTAGTTTTATAAAAAAAAACAGGGCCTCCGCCGACGGACGTGTCCGTCCCCGGCCGGACATCGTCCGCCGCCCGCCTCAGCCACCCACCGCGCGCCACGTGGCCCGGGGACCCCTTCGCCGCCGCCGGCCCGTAAGGCCCGCGGGAGGCCCCCGTGACCCAGTGCCTCCGCCGCCCCAGCGTCGCGCCCCCCGCCGCCTTCGTCCTCCTCGGCGGCCCCGCGCGCCGCCGCCCGCTTCGCCTAGCGCCGCCGCCGCGCCGCAGCCCCTCGCCGGCGTCGGGCCCCGCCGTGGCCGCCGCTCCGCCCGCCGCCCCATCGCCGGTGCCGCGCCGCGGGAGCCCGCGCCCGGCCCTGGATCCGGCCGCCCCCGGCCCCTTCTCCCACTCCGGCGGAGCTCCGGCGAGTCGCCGGCCGTCCTCGGCTTCCGTGCCCGGCGAGGAACAGTGCCGCTACAGTAAACCCTAGATCTGAGATTTTCGAGACGGTTGACTTTTTCCTCCCCCGTTTAATTTTTTTCTTGCTACTTTGACCGCTCATATATCCTCATCCGTAGCTCCGATTTGGGTGTATGATATGTCATAATCTTCGTCTCGACGAGTACATCATTTCATTCCATTGCATCATTTGCATTTGAGGTCATCTTGTTGCCCAAAGTACTGTTGGAAGGAGGCATGTTGAGTTAAATTGCAGATCCGTTAGTCCAACATGCACTTTTGTCATTTTTGCCATATTTAATCCGTGCATGATATGCCTGTGCCCCTTTGGGATGAATTGTTAAGCATGTTGTCTTCTTCCAGAGGTGCCTTCCATGTATTTTTAGGATGTGTGTGTTGTCTTGTGCAAGCTTGCGAAGAGGGCTACCTGAGATTATCGATTTCAGGGACTTCGTGAAAATCACTAAGTCTGAGCCGTTTTAGTTCACGATGCTATATGTCCGGCTTGTTTCCTAGTGATCCGTGCCTCTTTTGAGGATGATCAGTAAGGGTGATTTGTTATGCTTGTTGTGCTTAATCCATCCATGTCTTTACTTGTTATGGTGGAGCACCCTAGGTTGACTCAATCGAGCTCAACTTTTGGATAGTTGCTGTTTTGGGCAGATCGTAAACTCTTTTGCGATTTTGCCGGAGTTATTGCTAGTGATCCATGCATGCTATGCCATTGTTCTTGCCATGTCTAGCTAGCATTTTGTGCCTTCTTAATGGATATATGCTTGCCTTGCCATGACTTGCACCGTAGTGAGAGCATCGAGCTCGTTTACACGCCTCCGTGAGTTATTATTTCAGCATGTCCCAGTTTTCACTAAGTCTGAAAACTGATTGTGTTTCATCAATGTTCGTGTGCTCGGTAGAGTATTTTGTGAACCCTTTTGGCCCCAGGTCATTTTGGGTGTTTTGTTAAGCTTGTTGAGCAGCTCCATGCCATGCTCTTACTTGCCATGTTCAGCTTTTCCTTCATGCTGTTTTGCTGCTCCGAAGAGGGCATCGTGGTCTGAAATTTCAGACTAGCGTTAATTTCGCTAAGTCTGAAATCTGTTTTGCTTATTCAGTTTTGCCATGCTTGTTTGAAGCCCTTAATGGATGAATTTGCCTATGCCTCAGTCCTGATGATTTGTTAAGCTTGATGAGTACATCACTTCCATGTAATTTGTTTTCATGTTAGGTGGCTGTAGCATGTTCATTTTGTTGCATTTAGGAGCCTACTTGCTGTAAATCGCAGATCGGTTCGTTTAGTAAAACGCTTGCCATTTCTAAACCGTAGCTCCGATTGCCATGATCTTTATATCGTTTTCAGGGGATTTCTTCCCCTCTATCCAGTGGCACACTTGGATTTCCAAGTTGAGGCCAGGTTCATGCATTTCCTGTTACATCTTGCATTTTGCAACCCGCATCGCATCCCGCATAGCATATCATCTTTGCATCTTATTGGTCGCCTTTGCACGTGGTTGATTGTATCCTTGTTGCTTGTTTGTGTTGTTGGGTAGAGCCGGGAGACGAGTTCGCTAACGAGGAGCCCGTTGAGTTTTCTTTTGAGGATCCAGTCAATTCTGACAACTGTGCAGGCAAGATGATCACACCCTTGAAATCACTACTATCTTTGCTATGCTAGTTTGCTCGCTCTTTTGCTTTGTCAATGCTACGATGCCTACCACTTGCTTGTCAGCCTCCCAATTGCCATGATTGAGCCTCTAACCCACCTCTGTCCTAGCAAACCATTGATTGACTATGTTACCGCTTTGCTCAAGCCCCTTCTTATAGCGTTGCTAGTTGCAGGTGGAGATTGGAGCCGTTCCTTGTTGGAACATTTATTTACTTGTTGGGATATCATTATATTGCTATGTTATCTTTACTCATCTATATACTTGGTAAAGGGTGGAAGGCTCGGCCTCTCGCCTAGTGTTTTGTTCCACTCTTGCCGCCCTAGTTTCCGTCATATCGGTGTTATGTTCCCGGATTGTTGCGTCCCTTACGCGGTTGGGCTATATGGGAACCCCTTGATAGTCCGCCTTGATTAAAGCTTTTCCAGCAATGCCCAACATTGGTTTTACCATTTTCCACCTACCCTTTTCTTTCCCTTGGGTTTTCGGAGCCCGAGGGTCATCTTTATTTTAGCCCCCCACGGGCCAGTGCTCCTCTGAGTGTTGGTCCGAACTAGAGTCCTGTGCAGCGCCCCCTCGGGGAAACCCGAGGTTTGGTTTTAGTTGTATGGAGCGCTCATCTGAGTGTGCCCTGAGAAAGAGATATGTGCAGCTCCTATCGGGATTTGTCGGCGCATTCGGGCGGTGTTGCTGGTCTTGTTTTAACCTGTCGAATCATCTTGTTGTACCGGGATACCGAGTCTGATCGGTGGGTCCTGGGTGGAGGTCTATTCCTTCGTTGACCGTGAGAGCTTGTTATGGGCTAAGTTGGGACCCCCTGCAGGGATTGATCTTTCGAAAGCCGTGCCCGCGGTTATGGGCAGATGGGAATTTGTTAATGTCCGGTTGTAGATAACTTGAACTTAATTAATTAAAATGAATCAACTGCGTGTGTTGCCGTGATGGCCTCTTCTCGGCGGAGTCCGGGAAGTGGACACGGTGTTGGAGTTATGTTTGCGTAGTCTGCTCTATGTAGTTTCCGCTCGTGCTTTGCCTTCTCTTCTCGCTCTCCTTTGCGAATAAGTTAGCCACCATATATGCTAGTCGCTTGCTGCAGCTCCACTTACATTACCCCTTTCCTACCTATTTAGCTTAAATAGTCTTGATTGCGAGGGTGCGAGATTGCTGAGACCTTTGTGGCTCATAGATTACTATTACACCAGATGTAGGGACCGATGATACTCCTCCGGATGGCGCGTTCGAGCTGAAGTGGGAGTACGACGAGGACTCTCAGCGATACTATGTTTCTTTTCCTGATGATCAGTAGTGGTGCCTATTCGGGGTTCGATTCAGGGTTTAGCGCTTGTTGGGGGTCTTTTCTATTTTGGCGCCATAGTCGGGCCATGAGTGTTTGTATGATGGATGCTATTTATGTACTTTGATGTGACGTGGCGAGTGTAAGCCAACTATTATTTTATTCCCCCTTTATATTATATATGTACATGGGTTGTGTGAAGATTGCCTCACTTGCGACATATGCCTTCAATGCGATTATGCCTCTAAGTCGTGCCTCGACACGTGGGAGATATAGTCGCATCGAGGGTGTTAAATCCTCCCTCCTCACGTGCCTGAGACCGGCAGCTCTCCTCGAGCCGGCCGCAGCAGCAGCCCCAGGCCGACCTCGCGCCCTCGTTTCTCTCTGTTTCCTTCTCCTCCCTATCTCGTTTTTCTCCTCTCTCATGTAGCTCTCTCTCTCCCTATACTGCAGCAGCAGGAACCCTGCCACGCCGTTTCCTCGCCACCGAGCCGCCATGGACATGGAAACCACGCTGCCACCGTCGAGCTTGCCATCGATCCCCTTGCCCGCGCCTAGTCCTCGCACGCCACCACCCTCGCTGGCGAACCCCAGGCAGGAGCCCCGTCGCCCTCTCCCTCCTCCCTGACCTGTCCCTCTCCTCCCTAACTCATCCTCTCTCTCCCACAGGTCGTCGTCGTCGGTGGAGATCCGCGCCTCCCTGCCGTCTCGCCTCGCCACCGACCGGATCTGACGCCCCGAGGCCGGATCCGCCGCCCAGCAACCTGTTCCAGTCCTCGCGAGCGCCACCGGACCCTCCCTCGTCGGAGCTTTGCTACGCCGCCTCCATGGCCCTCTGCTCGTGCGGGCGCGAGACGAGGACGACATCCAGGCCGCCCCCTCGCCCTGGTGGGCCTCGCTCAGCCTCAGGCCCAGCACCCACCTCTGCCTCCCCTTCAACCGGCCTCCCTCTCAACAGATCTGGGCCTCAGCCCGAAGTGAGCAGCCCCCGCCCTGTTGCTTGTTGGGCCGGCCTCTATTTTGGCCCATTCATGTTTTTTTCCAGACCTATGGATTTCCTAATTATTCCAGAGATGTTTGTTTTACAGAAAAGTCCCCCTAGCTTATGCATATAATAACTCACAAATGGTGCATCACATGTAAAAACTTAATATATGAAACTTGCTCAGAATTTTGTGTAGTTTAATAATATGCCAATTTCTTGCCATGTTAAAATGCTTAAAATGTTGTTTGATTAATTTTTTGCTCTATGCCATGCTAATATGATTTAATTCATAACTAATTAACCGTAACTCCGAATTAAATAAACTTTATATGTAAATGGGGTAGAATTTTGCCTAGTTTATCATGGTGACCTTACTTTGCATGTTAAACAACTCTAAAATTGTGTTTAGGGCAGAACAGTACCAAACCTTAAATTATGCATATGAGGATTTTCCGGAATTGTTGTTCGTTGCTTCCGGCCTCATTTAACCTTGACTAGATAGGTAGTTTTCATTTGCTTCACCCTCTTGCCATGTTAATCAACATTTAATATTGTTGGGTACATAAACGAGAGAGAACTAAATAATTGATGTGGTGTTTTGTCAATATGCATCCCGATGCATATTGAGCTCCATTTAATGTGTAGGATTGTTTGTGCACTTGCCATGCCATGCGTCTTTAAACCGGACATGCATCATACTTGATTGTGCATCATGCCATGTTTATGTCGTGGTTGTTTACTATGTTGTGTGCTTCTTTTCCGGTGATTGCTTCTTCGGGTTGGTTCCGGTAACGTCGAGTTTGTGAGGACCCGTTCATCTACGTCCGTTTGTCTTCTTCATGGACTCGTTCTTCTTCCTTTCGGGATTTCAGGCAAGATGATCATACCCTCGAAATCACTTCTATCTTTGCTTGCTAGATGCTCGCTCTTTTGCTATGCCAATGCTACGATGCCTACCACTTGCTTATCAGCCTCCCAAATTGCCATGTTCAGCCTCTAACCCACCATTGTCCTAGCAAACCGTTGATTGGCTATGTTACCGCTTTGCTCAGCCCCTCTTATAGCATTGTTAGTTGCAGGTGAAGATTGAAGTTTGTTCCTTGTTGGAACATGGAGATGTTGTTCCTTGTTGGGACATGTTTACTTGTTGGGATATCACTATATATATCGTATTTAATTAATGCATCTATATACTTGGTAAAGGGTGGAAGGCTCGGCCTTATGCCTGGTGTTTTGTTCCACTCTTGTCGCCCTAGTTTCCGTCATATCGGTGTTATGTTCCCGGATTTTGTGTCCCTTACGCGGTTGGGCTATAATGGGAACCCCTTGACAGTTCGCCTTAAGTAAAGCTTTTCCAGCAATGCCCAACATTGGTTTTACCATTTGCCACCTAGCCTTTTCCCTTGGGAGTCGCGCATCCTGAGGGTCATCTTTATTTTAACCCCCCGGGCCAGTGCTTGTCTAAGTGTTGGTCCAAACTGTCAGCCGCCGGTGGCTACCAGGGGCAACTCTGGGCTGGCCTATTGGAAGTTTAGACAATCCGGTGTTGCCCTGAGAACGAGATATGTGCAGCTCCCATCAGGATGTCGGCGCATCGGGCGGTGTTGCTGGTTTAGTTTTACCCTGTCGAAATGTCTTGTTGTACCGGGATACCGAGTCTGATCGGAACGTCTCGGGTGGAGGTCTATTCCTTCGTTGACCGTGAGAGCTTGTCATGGGCTAAGTTGGGACACCCTGCAGGGATTTGAACTTTCGTAAGCCGTGCCCGCGGTTATGGGCAGATGGGAATTTGTTAACGTCCGGTTGTAGAAAACCTGAACTTGACCTTAATTAAAATGAATCAACCGCGTGTGTAACCGTGATGGTCTCTTTCCGGGCGGAGTCCGGGAAGTGAACACGGTTGTTGGAGTTATGCTTGACGTAGGTAGACCAGGATCACTTCTTGATCATACTTTTATCGACCGTGCTTTGCCTTCTCTTCTCGCTCTCATTTGCGTATGTTAGCCACCATATATGCTAGTCGCTTGCTGCAGCTCCACCTCATACCTTTACCTTACCCATAAGCTTAAATAGTCTTGATCGCGAGGGTGCGAGATTGCTGAGTCCCCGTGGCTCACAGATACTTCCAAAACCAGTTTGTAGGTGCCAATGAGTTCGTGCAGACGACGCAACCAAGCTCAGGAGGAGCTCGATGAAGATCTTATCCTTTATGTTGTTTCGTTCTAGTCGATCGGTAGTGGAGCCCAGTTGGGGTCGATCGGGGACCTTTGTCGCATTTGGGGTTCTACTTTTATTTTTGGTTCCGTAGTCGGACCATGAGTGTATTTGGTTGATGTAATGCTTTATTCTTGTATTTGTGTGAAGTGGCGATTGTAAGCCAACTATGTAACTTTTTCCCCTATTGTATTACATGGGTTGTGTGAAGATTACCTCACTTGCGACATTGCCTTCAATGCGATTATGCCTCTAAGTCGTGCCTCGACACGTGGGAGATATAGTCGCATCGAGGGTGTTATAGGTATATATAGCCTCCACACAAAATCCAACCGTTACACACAATCTACCAATCTCGGTGGGACCGAATCAACAAACTCGGTCAGACCGAAAAGGTAAACCTAGTGACCATTAGAAATTTTCGGTGGGACTGACATGCAACTCGGTAGGACCGATTCTGTTAGGGTTTGGGCATAACGTAATCTCGGTGAGACCGATTACACAAACTCGGTGAGACCGAGTTTGGTAATAAGCTAACCAGAGAGTTGGTCAGGCAAACGTGTGGGACCGATTTGCTCTTTCGGTGAGACCGAAAAGTTACAAAAACGAAACAGAGAGTTTACATTGCAATCTCGGTGGGACCGATTCGCTCTTTCGGTGAGACCGAAAAGTTACGAAAGGGAAACAGAGAGTTTGCAATCCCATCTTGGTGAGACCGAGATCCCTATCGGTAGGACCGAATTGCTAGGGTTTGGCAGTGGCTTATGACAAGTGAAACTCGGTGGCGCCGGATAGAAAGAATCGGTATGACCGAGTTTGGCTAAGGGTTTAGGTAATTTGTGGATATGGGAAAGTAGTTGAGGGTTTTTGGAGCATATCACTAAGCACATGAAGCAAGAGGCTCATTAAGCAACACCTCATCCCTCCTTGATAGTATTGGCTTTTCCTAAAGACTCAATGTGATCTTGGATCACTAAAATATAAAATGAAGAGTCTTGAGCTTTTGAGCTTGAGCCAATCCTTTGTCCTTAGCATTTTGAGGGTTCCACTTTCACATCCATGCCATGCCAATCATTGAGCTTTCCTGAAATAATCATCTTGGAATAGCATTAGCTCAATGAGCTATATGTTGTTATGAATTACCAAAACCACCTAGGGATAGTTGCACTTTCAATCTCCCCCTTTTTGGTAATTGATGACAACATATAGATCAAAGCTTCGACAAATGATAATAGGCATGAAATATATCATCGCTTTGAGAAGTATGTGACAAGTAAGAGCTCTCCCTAAATTTGTGCATATTTAAAATTTGCTTTGGACTGCAAATGCACAAAGAGTTAGAGTCATGGGTTACTCTTCCATGCCACATACATCTTGGTGGAGCACTTAAAATGATAAGAATGGAATACATGCACCCATCACCAAGAATAGTGAGTGATCACATAAGATAGATAGGATGATAATATTAAGCAAGCATTAAGTGTAGCTTATGATCAAACACATGATCATCAATGTCTCACAGATAATGACGTAGTATCTCAAGCACACAAGCAAACAAAGTTCGAAAAACCACCAAATAAAACAAGAGAGAATAAAAGCAACACTCTCTCTCGAAGCCTATGATCTATACATTTTCTCCCCCTTTGGCAACAAGTTACCAAAAAGTTCCTAGAAAATGCATAGTGCTAAGTCGACGCTCAGGCTTGATCTTCAGGTGGTGGTGGAGTCCGGAGCACTCCAAGGACGAAGCCTTCTGTAGACGTGGTCGGAGTCGAGGCTGAAGTGGACGCTGGATCTGGTGGAACTGAGGCTGTGGCTGGTGCAGAAGTTGTGGCTCTGGTGTCAGCAACTGGCACTGCAGACGACCTCGGACCTCGTGGCACTCTGGCAAAAGCATCAGTGGTAGTCTTGCCTCTCCTCTCCTGCATGTCATCCTGGAGCTGCTCCACTGCAGTCTGAATCTCAGTCACCTTGATATCCAAGTCATAGGACCTTTGTTCTACGATCCTCTCTAGGCTTGCCTGGTTCTGAGTTAGGGTGGCTAATCCTTTCTCAATCCACAGGGTGGATGCAATCAGGTAACCAAGCTGCTCTTGTTTGGTTTTCAAGAAATATTCAGATGCCTCCTCTTGAGTAGGCATCTTGGCAGCTTTCTCCTTCCTCGCTTTCTCCTTCTTGGCTTGTGCTTGGGCAGATGATGGCTCATTATCGGTCATAACAACTTGGTTATCTTCAAAATCTGGACGGATGGGCAGGTGTTCCTTGTCAAATAAGTATATGCCCGTGCCCATCTTGGAGTTGATGAGCTCCTGAATTTGTGGGGCATACCCACAACTCCTCTTCTGGTCTGCTACTGTCCTCTTAATGGTCTCTACCATTAGGCTCATGACCTTGAATTTCTGAGGCACATCAAAGATATGAAGCAAGTTGATTGCATGGCCTCTGATCATCTTGTGATCTCCAGACTTGGGCAATAAGGTGTGCCTCAGTATCCAATTGATAGTGGGCAGCCCTGATAGAAGATAATGTACTGAGCCAAACCTTAAAGTGTCAAGTGCTTCATTTGGAATCTCCTTGTACATATTTGACATTGAGTTGTGGTCCATCTTCTTCTTGGCATAAACGTCCAAGTCATCTGCTTGCTCCTCTGGGGCATTAATCAGCTGAGCCCATTCAGCAACTGTGGACTGGTACCTCGTACCCTCTGACATCCAAATTATCCTACCATCTGGATAAAAATGGGCTGTGGAGTAGAACTGCATGATGAGTTCCTCGTTCCACTTTGTGAGCTTCTGCCCAACAAAGTCCTCTACTCCACACGCCTTGAAGCTGTCCTGCACTCCAGGGTAGTACTCTTCATTGTCCTTAATGTATTGCCAATCGACCCATCTCATATCACAGACTATTGGCTTCTTGTCTAGCAGCACTATCTCATAGAAGTCTTGCTGCTCCTTGGTGTGAAACCTGTAGTCAACTGCAGTCCTTCTCCTTGAAGCATACGTGTCTTCTTCTCTCCACTTCCGGAGCCCTGAATCTCTCCTGAGTTTCATATCCTTAGCCACAGGGTGAGCATCGTTGTGGTCTGGGATCTTGGGCTTGAGCTTTCTAAGAACATTCTCTTCCTCTTCTTCTGCAGCTTCAGGCACTGGGGCCTTGTTCTTCTCAGTAGCTGGGATGCTTCTTGTATTTCTCTTTGGCTTTGGCTTTGGAGCTGTCTTGGCCTTGGAAGCAGCTGCCCCTGATCTTATGGCATCACCCATCAGCTTGGGTGCCTTTGGTGCTGGTGCAGCTACCTCTTCTTCTTCCTCCTCATCTTCCATGATGGAAGCTTTGCCAAGCACTCTGGCTACAGTTTTCTTCACCCTTTCTTTCCTCTTCTTGCCTTCAGCAGCAACTGGCTCAATGGGAGTGGGCTTCTCAGTTGAGGCTCTAGCCTTTGACATAGGCTGCCTGCCTGCTGGCCTTTTGATCTTCATCCCTGGTTTTATGCCCTGTGCTGGCTCAACTCTCTTGGAAGTTGCTTCCTCTTCTGCCACATAATCCTCATCTTCTGAATCTGAGGTTCTCTTCTTTCTCTATCTTGTGGAAGCTTTAGGCAGATTGCTAGGGGTGCTCCTGCTGCCATCATCTGAGGAACTTGAGGGACTAGTGCCCTCACTCATCTGCACTTGCTGCCCTGACAAGTTCTGGCTATCACTTTGGTCTGACATGATGCAAACTCTGACTGCTGACCCTGTGAATAGGTTATAGATGAGATAGAGTGGATGAGCATCACAAAATGCAGAGATTTTTGCAAAAGAATAATTCAAAAACTTAGTTTTAGTTTCCCACTGAAAGCATCTCGGATCTACCGATTTCTAAACTCGGTGATACCGAAGCAGTTTTGGAACCTAAACTAGTGAACTCGGCCAGACCGAGTCACAGTTCGGTGGCACCGAGACTGCTAGGGTTTCACAGAGTTCCAAAATCGGTCACACCGATAAGTAATTCTCGGTCAGACCGAGTCTCACTTGTGCAATGGCATAAGCCAAATTGGTGGGACCGAGTTTTTCAACTCGGTGGGTCTGAGATGGTTTCGGCGGAAACCTAACCCTAGAATTTTCGAATTAAACCTAATCTACGAGTTCATTGACTAGATAGGAGCTTATCAAACGTGGCAAGAATCATGATGATCACAATGTGCTAGGAATCGGATTGGAGAATAGCACAAAGATCGAGTCCATACCCTAGTTCGGCGGAGACTCGCTACGGCGGCAACGGCGGGGTAGAATTCCCGTTGACGGCGACAGAGACCAGCGACAGGAGGCGGCTGGCGGCGAGGAGAAGATCCGGAGACCAAGTTAGCAGAGCAGGCTATCGCGCGGGCGAGGGGGTTTGGAGAAATTTCCAAATTTTTGCCCGTGACTATATATAGCCCGACCCTGTCGGTGTGACCGAGTGGAACAACTCGGTGGCACCGAGATGCAAAACTGTATACAGTTGTTGCAACTCGGTGTGACCGAGTGGTTCAAATCGGTTGCACCGAGATAGAAACCCTAGATCAACTTAATGATATCGGTAGGACCGAGAGTAGGATATCGGTCAGACCGAGAATCACAAAGAGGTTTTGGAAGTTTAAGTCTATGACGAATCGGGGACTCCGAGCGCTCCTCACACAGAGTGGTTCGAATCTGACTTGATCAAATTTTGTGATGCAGCATGAATAGAGTTTGAGACGAGAAAAGCATAGATAGCTAGAGGAGGTTCTTAGGCATTCTTGTCCATCCACTTGGCAAAACGAAATAAAACCAAACAACCAAAACAACAAGTGGATGTCCTCGAATGAGTAAAATATGCAACCAACATGCTCACACAATAAGATGGCAAATGAAATATGTGACAAAGCATGCACAACAAATTCTAGCATCTATCAAGCAATTTGCGATGACTAGGTCATCTATATATGAGTATATTGACTTAGGAGTCAAGTGAGAACACTTGATCATAGGTCATACTCATCGTTTAAGTTCAAGTGGGGTTACCACTTTTACATAAAGCATTGTTGTGTTCACATCTTTAGAGTTGCTTTAGCTCAAGTCTTAGAGTAAAGCTCCCCCTAGATGTGATATCCCCCCTAAGAGGGATGAACTAACCTTGGGTTTTGTTGATGATGACTTCATGTAGATGTTGAAGATGTGGATTCTCAATGTTGATGTAGATCACTTGGAGCTATCCATTTGAGTGAATTGCACTTTCAATACCTACATGGGTTAGTCCCACAAGGAACAAACAAGGATATCCATAGACATAGAGTGATGCACACACAAGATGATGTCCATGAAAACTTTTAGGTTACCTTGTCCCTTGTCTTACCAACAAGAGGGTTTGTGACTCCTTGAACTAGTGCAAGATGTGGAAGTTGATTGCACTTGTTCTTTCCAAAATGATAAGAGTGAAGTATGTTGGCGGAGTCACCCTCAAGAACTCTCTAGTTCTTCTTCTTTTGGATCCACACCATCTTGATGGGAATCCTTGGAGTTGTAGTCGTACTTGATGAAGTGGAACTTGAAGTGGTCTTGGGAATCCACTTGACTAAGGTCTTAGGAGCTTCTTCAAATGCATCAATCTCCTCTTGAAGCTTGTCCTTGCCTTTTTGCTTGTAGTCTTGTGGTGGAAGATCATCTTGAGCTTGTGTCCCCTTGAAGGAAGTATCATACTTCTCTTGTTGAGGAACAAAATTTGTCTTGGGGTATTGATCTTCTTCCCACTCAACTCCATTGGCATTGAACTTTCGTTCAAAACCAACACCTTGATTCTTCCGGTGCATTCCTTCCTTGCGCACAATTTCCTCGAATTGCTTACTCCCGGTAAGACTTTTGTACACTCATTTCTCTATAATTCCCTTCAATAAGCTATTTTCTTGCTCAAGTGTAACTTGGCTAAGAGAATATTTAGTGGAATCAAGAGAATTACTAGAAGCAACAATATTGGATTTAGCATGATCATTGTTACTACTAGAGGAAGAATCTTTCTTGTTCTTGTTACTAGACTTGACTTGAGGCATGTAAGTGGACAAAAGTAAACGCTTGGCAATGTAAGAAGAACTTTTCTTGCGGAGATCATCATTGATTGCTTTTAAAAACTCATGCTCTTGCTCAAGATTGAGCTTTTCAAAGCGTAACTTCTCATGAGCTCTTAAAAGTTCTTGATGATCTTCAAGGATAGTTTCATGAGCTAACTTAAGAGTGTTTAGTTCTTTAGTTAGAGCCTCAATCTTCTTATCATTGTCATTCGTTTTATCTTGATTAGCATGATTAATTGACGTTTCATCATAGTATTCATCACTAGAGTTGTCAACAAGCAAATCATCATCACCTAACAAGTCATCTTCATCACTATTAAAATCAACATACTCGGGGTGTGTTACCTTAGGACCTTTGGCCATGAGGCTGTTGGGGAACGCAGTAATTTCGAAAAATTTCCTATGCACACGCAAGATCATGGTGATGCACAACAACGAGAGGGGAGAGTGTTGTCTACGTACCAACGCAGACCGACTGCGGAAGTGATCACACAACATAGTGGAAGTAGTCGTACGTCTTCCCGATCCGACCGATCCAAGCACCGTTACTCCGGCACCTCCGAGTTCTTAGCACACGTTCAGCTCGATGACGATCCCCAGGCTCCGATCCAGCAAAGCTTCGGGGAGGAGTTCCGTCAGCACGACGGCGTGGTGACGATCTTGATGTACTACCGACGCAGGGCTTCGCCTAAGCACTACAACAGTATGATCGAGGTGGAATTTGGTGGCAGGGGGCACCGCACACGGCTAAGGAACGATCTCAAGGATCAAGTTGTGTGTCTTGGGGTGCCCCCTGCCCCCGTATATAAAGGTTGGAGGAGGGGGAGCTGGCCGGCCAGGGAGAGGAGGCGCAGGGGAGTCCTACTCCCACCGGGAGTAGGACTCCTCCCCCCAATCCTAATCCTATTAGGACTCCCGGGGGGAAAAGGAGAGAGAAGGGGGGCCGGCCCCTATCCTAGTCCTACTAGGACTTCGGAAAGGGGGGCGCCGGCCAGCTTGTGGGCTTTCCCTTTTTCCACTAAGGCCCAATAGGCCCATTAGTCTCCCGGGGGGTTCCGGTAACCCTCCCGGTAATCCGGTAAAATCCCGATTTCACCCGGAACACTTCCGGTGTCCAAACATAGGCTTCCAATATATCAATCTTTACGTCTCGACCATTTCGAGACTCCTCGTCATGTCCATGATCACATCCGGGACTCCGAACAACCTTCGGTACATCAAAATGCATAAACTCATAATAACTGTCATCGTAACGTTAAGCGTGCGGACCCTACGGTTCGAGAACAATGTAGACATGACCGAGACACGTCTCCGGTCAATAACCAATAGCGGGACCTGGATGCCCATATTGGCTCCTACATATTCTACGAAGATCTTTATCGGTCAGACCGCATAACAACATACGTTGTTCCCTTTGTCATCGGTATGTTACTTGCCCGAGATTCGATCGTCGGTATCCAATACCTAGTTCAATCTCGTTACCGGCAAGTCTCTTTACTCGTTCCGTAATACATCATCTCACAACTAACATATTAGTTGCAGTGCTTGCAAGGCTTATGTGATGTGCATTACCGAGAGGGCCTAGAGATACCTCTCCGATAATCGGAGTGACAAACCCTAATCTCGAAATACGCCAACCCAACATCTACCATTGGAGACACCTGTAGTACTCCTTTATAATCACCCAGTTACGTTGTGACGTTTGGTAGTACCCAAAGTGTTCCTCCGGTAAACGGGAGTTGCATAATCTCATAGTTATAGGAACATGTATAAGTCATGAAGAAAGCAATAGCAACATACTAAACGATCGGGTGCTAAGCTAATGGAATGGGTCATGTCAATCAGATCATTCTACTAATGATGTGACCTCGTTAATCAAATAACAACTCTTTGTTCATGGTTAGGAAACATAACCATCTTTGATTAACGAGCTAGTCAAGTAGAGGCATACTAGTGACACTCTGTTGGTTTATGTATTCACACATGTATTATGTTTCCGGTTAATACAATTCTAGCATGAATAATAAACATTTATCATGATATAAGGAAATAAATAATAACTTTATTATTGCCTCTAGGGCATATTTCCTTCAGTCTCCCACTTGCACTAGAGTCAATAATCTAGATTACACTGTAATGATTCTAACACCCATGGAGCCTTGATGCTGATCATGTTTTGCTCGTGGAAGAGGCTTAGTCAATGGGTCTGCAACATTCAGATCCGTATGTATCTTGCAAATCTCTATGTCTCCCACCTGGACTAAATCCCGGATGGAGTTGAAGCGTCTCTTGATGTGTTTGGTTCTTTTGTGAAATCTGGATTCCTTTGCCAAGGCAATTGCACCAGTATTGTCACAGAAGATTTTCATTGGACCCGATGCACTAGGTATGACACCTAGATCGGATATGAACTCCTTCATCCAGACTCCTTCGTTCGCTGCTTCCGAAGCAGCTATGTACTCCGCTTCACATGTAGATCCCGCTACGACGCTTTGTTTAGAACTGCACCAACTGACAGCTCCACCGTTTAAAGTAAACACGTATCCGGTTTGCGATTTAGAATCGTCCGGATCAGTGTCAAAGCTTGCATCAACGTAACCTCTTACGGTGAGCTCTTTGTCACCTCCATATACGAGAAACATATCCTTAGTCCTTTTCAGGTATTTCAGGATGTTCTTGACCGCTGTCCAGTGATCCATTCCTGGATTACTTTGGTACCTCCCTGCTAAACTTATAGCAAGGCACACATCAGGTCTGGTACACAGCATTGCATACATGATAGAGCCTATGGCTGAAGCATAGGGAACATCTTTCATTTTCTCTCTATCTTCTGCATTGGTCGGGCATTGAGTCTGACTCAACTTCACACCTTGTAACACAGGCAAGAACCCTTTCTTTGCTTGATCCATTTTGAACTTCTTCAAAATCTTGTCAAGGTATGTGCATTGTGAAAGTCCAATTAAGCGTTTTGATCTATGTCTATAGATCTTTATGCCTAATATGTAAGCAGCTTCCCCGAGGTCTTTCATCGAAAAACTTTTATTCAAGTATCCCTTTATGCTATCCAGAAATTCTATATCATTTCCAATTAGCAATATGTCATCCACATACAATATCAGAAATGCTACAGAGCTCCCACTCACTTTCTTGTAAATACAGGCTTCTCCAAAAGTCTGTATAAAGCCAAATGCCTTGATCACACTATCAAAGCGTTTATTCCAACTCCAAGATGCTTGCACCAGTCCATATATGGATCGCTGGAGTTTGCACACTTTGTTAGCTCCCTTCGGATCGACAAAACCTTCTGGTTGCATCATATACAACTCTTCTTCCAGAAATCCATTCAGGAATGCAGTTTTGACATCCATTTGCCATATTTCATAATCATAAAATGCAGCAATTGCTAACATAATTCTGACGGATTTAAGCATCGCTACGGGTGAGAAGGTCTCATCGTAGTCAACCCCTTGAACTTGTCGAAAACCTTTTGCGACAAGTCGAGCTTTATAGACAGTAACATTACCGTCAGCGTCAGTCTTTTTCTTGAAGATCCATTTATTTTCAATTGCTTGCCGATCATCGGGCAAGTCAACCAAAGTCCATACTTTGTTCTCATACATGGATCCCATCTCAGATTTCATGGCCTCAAGCCACTTTGCGGAATCTGGGCTCACCATCGCTTCTTCATAGTTCGTAGGTTCATCATGATCTAGTAGCATGACTTCCAGAACTGGATTATCGTACCACTCTGGTGCGGATCTCACTCTGGTTGATCTACGTGGTTCAGTAGTATCTTGTCCTGAAGTTTCATGATCATCATCATTAGCTTCCTCACTAATTGGCATAGGTGTCGCAGAAACAGCTTTCTGTGATGCACTATTTTCCAATAAGGGAGTAGGTATAGTTACCTCGTCAAGTTCTACTTTCCTCCCACTCACTTCTTTCGAGAGAAACTCCTTCTCTAGAAATGATCCATTCTTAGCAACGAATGTCTTGCCGTCGGATCTGTGATAGAAGGTGTATCCAATAGTTTCCTTTGGATATCCTATGAAGACACATTTCTCCGATTTGGGTTCGAGCTTATCAGGTTGAAGCTTTTTCACATAAGCATCGCAGCCCCAAACTTTAAGAAACGACAACTTTGGTTTCTTGCCAAACCATAGTTCATAAGGCGTCGTCTCAACGGATTTTGATGGTGCCCTATTTAACGTGAATGTGGCCGTCTCTAAAGCATAACCCCAAAACGATAGCGGTAAATCAGTAAGAGACATCATAGATCGCACCATATCTAGTAAAGTACGATTACGACGTTCTGACACACCATTACGCTGTGGTGTTCCAGGTGGCGTGAGTTGCGAAACTATTCCACAATTTTTCAAATGTACACCAAACTCGTAACTCAAATATTCTCCTCCACGATCAGATCGTAGAAACTTTATTTTCTTGTTACGATGATTTTCAACTTCACTCTGAAATTCCTTGAACTTTTCAAATGTTTCAGACTTATGTTTCATTAAGTAGATATACCCATATCTGCTTAAATCATCTGTGAAGGTGAGAAAATAACGATATCCGCCACGAGCCTCAATATTCATCGGACCACATACATCGGTATGTATGATTTCCAACAAGTCTGTTGCTCTCTCCATAGTACCGGAGAACGGTGTTTTAGTCATCTTGCCTATGAGGCACGGTTCGCAAGTACCAAGTGATTCATAATCAAGTGGTTCCAAAAGTCCATCAGTATGGAGTTTCTTCATGCGCTTTACACCGATATGACCTAAACGGCAGTGCCACAAATAAGTTGCACTATCATTATCGACTCTGCATCTTTTGGCTTCTACATTATGAATATGTGTATTACTACTATCGAGATTTAATAAGAATAGACCACTCTTCAAGGGTGCATGACCATAAAAGATATTACTCATATAAATAGAACAACCATTATTCTCTGATTTAAATGAATAACCGTCTCGCATCAAACAAGATCCAGATATAATGTTCATGCTCAACGCTGGCACCAAATAACAATTATTTAGGTCTAATATTAATCCCGAAGGTAGATGTAGAGGTAGCGTGCCGACCGCGATCACATTGACTTTGGAACCGTTTCCCACGCGCATCGTCACCTCGTCCTTTGCTAGTGTCCGCTTATTCCGTAGTCCCTGTTTCGAGTTGCAAATATTAGCAACAGAACCAGTATCAAATACCCAGGTGCTACTGCGAGCTCTAGTAAGGTACACATCAATAACATGTATATCATATATACCTTTGTTCACCTTGCCATCCTTTTTATCCGCCAAATACTTGGGGCAGTTCCGCTTCCAGTGACCAGTCTGCTTGCAGTAGAAGCACTCAGTTTCAGGCTTAGGTCCAGACTTGGGTTTCTTCTCTTGAGCAGCAACTTGCTTGCTGTTCTTCTTGAAGTTCCCCTTCTTCTTCCCTTTGCCCTTTTTCTTGAAACTAGTGGTTTTGTTAACCATCAACACTTGATGCTCCTTCTTGATTTCTACCTCTGCAGCTTTCAGCATTGCGAAGAGCTCGGGAATAGTCTTGTTCATCCCTTGCATATTATAGTTCATCACGAAGCTCTTGTAGCTTGGTGGAAGTGATTGGAGAATTCTGTCAATGACGCAATCATCTGGAAGATTAACTCCCATCTGAATCAAGTGATTATTATACCCAGACATTTTGAGTATATGCTCACTGACAGAACTGTTCTCCTCCATCTTGCAGCTATAGAACTTATTGGAGACTTCATATCTCTCAATTCGGGCATTTGCTTGAAATATTAACTTCAACTCCTGGAACATCTCATATGCTCCATGACGTTCAAAACGTCGTTGAAGTCCCGATTCTAAGCCGTAAAGCATGGCACACTGAACTATCGAGTAGTCATCAGCTTTGCTCTGCCAGACGTTCATAACATCTGGCGTTGCTCCAGCAGCAGGCCTGGCACCCAGCGGTGCTTCCAGGACGTAATTCTTCTGTGCAGCAATGAGGATAATCCTCAGGTTACGGACCCAGTCCGTGTAATTGCTACCATCATCTTTCAACTTTGCTTTCTCAAGGAACGCATTAAAATTCAACGGAACAACAGCACGAGCCATCTATCTACAATCAACATAAACAAGCAAGATACTATCAGGTACTAAGTTCATGATAAGTTTAAGTTCAGTTAATCAAATTACTTAGGAACTCCCACTTAGACAGACATCCCTCTAATCTTCTAAGTGATCACGTGATCCAAATCAACTAAACCATAACCGATCATCACGTGAGATGGAGTAGTTTTCAATGGTGAACATCGTCATGTTGATCATATCTACTATATGATTCACGCTCAACCTTTCGGTCTCTTTGTTCCGAGGCCATATCTGCATATGCTAGGCTCGTCAAGTTTAACCTGAGTATTCTGCGTGTGCAAAACTGGCTTGCACCCGTTGTAGATGGACATAGAGCTTAACACACCCGATCATCACGTGGTGTCTGGGCACGACGACCTTTGGCAACGGTGCATACTCAGGGAGAACACTTCTTGATAATTTAGTGAGAGATCATCTTATAATGCTACCGTCAATCAAAACAAGATAAGATGCATAAAAGGATAAACATCACATGCAATCAATATAAGTGATATAATATGGCCATCATCGTCTTGTGCTTGTGATCTCCATCTCCGAAGCACCGTCATGATCACCATCGTCACCGGCGCGACACCTTGATCTCCATCGTAGCATCGTTGTCGTCTCGCCAATCTTATGCTTCCACGACTATCACTACCGCTTAGTAATAAAGTAAAGCATTACATCGCGATTGCATTGCATACAATAAAGCGACAACCATATGGCTCCTGCCAGTTGCCGATAACTCGGTTACAAAACATGATCATCTCATACAATAAAATTAGCATCATGCCTTGACCATATCACATCACAACATGCCCTGCAAAAACAAGTTAGACGTCCTCTACTTTGTTGTTGCAAGTTTTACGTGGCTGCTACGGGCTTAAGTAAGAACTCATCTCACCTACGCATCAAAACCACAACGATAGTTCGTCAAATAGACTTCGTTTTAACCTTCTCAAGGACCGGGCGTAGTCACACTTGGTTCAACTAAAGTTGGAGAGACAGTCTTCCGCAAGCCATCTATGTGCAAAGCACATCGAGGGAACCGGTCTCGCGTAAGAGTACGCGTAAGGTTGGTCCAGATCGTCTCACCCAACAATACCGCCGAACCAAAGTATGACATGCTGGTAGGCAGTATGACTTGTATCGCCCACAACTCACTTGTGTTCTACTCGTGCAAATAACATCAAACCATAAAACCTAGGCTCGGATGCCACTGTTGGGGAACGCAGTAATTTCGAAAATTTTCCTACGCACACGCAAGATCATGGTGATGCACAACAACGAGAGGGGAGAGTGTTGTCTACGTACCAACGCAGACCGACTGCGGAAGCAATCACACAACATAGTGGAAGTAGTCGTACGTCTTCCCGATCCGACCGATCCAAGCACCGTTACTCCGGCACCTCCGAGTTCTTAGCACACATTCAGCTCGATGACGATCCCCGGGCTCCGATCCAGCAAAGCTTCGGGGAGGAGTTCCGTCAGCATGACGGCGTGGTGACGATCTTGATGTACTACCGACGCAGGGCTTTGCCTAAGCACTACAACAGTATGATCGAGGTGGAATTTGGTGGCAGGGGGCACCGCACACGGCTAAGGAACGATCTCAAGGATCAAGTTGTGTGTCTTGGGGTGCCCCCTGCCCCCGTATATAAAGGTTGGAGGAGGGGGAGCCGGCCGGCCAGGGAGAGGAGGCGCAGGGGAGTCCTACTCCCACCGGGAGTAGGACTCCTCCCCCCAATCCTAATCCTATTAGGACTCCCGGGGGGAAAAGGAGAGAGAAGTGGGGCCGGCCCCTATCCTAGTCCTACTAGGACTTGGGAAAGGGGGGGCGCCGGCCAGCTTGTGGGCTTTCCCTTTTTCTCTTTTTCCACTAAGGCCCAATAGGCCCATTAGTCTCCCGGGGGGTTCCGGTAACCCTCCCGGTAATCCGGTAAAATCCCGATTTCACCCGGAACACTTCCGGTGTCCAAACATAGGCTTCCAATATATCAATCTTTACGTCTCGACCATTTCGAGACTCCTCGTCATGTCCATGATCACATCCGGGCCTCCGAACAACCTTCGGTACATCAAAATGCATAAACTCATAATAACTGTCATCGTAACGTTAAGCGTGCGGACCCTACGGTTCGAGAACAATGTAGACATGACCGAGACACGTCTCCGGTCAATAACCAATAGCGGGACCTGGATGCCCATATTGGCTCCTACATATTCTACGAAGATCTTTATCGGTCAGACCGCATAACAACATACGTTGTTCCCTTTGTCATCGGTATGTTACTTGCCCGAGATTCGATCGTCGGTATCCAATACCTAGTTCAATCTCGTTACGGCAAGTCTCTTTACTCGTTCCGTAATACATCATCTCACAACTAACATATTAGTTGCAGTGCTTGCAAGGCTTATGTGATGTGCATTACCGAGAGGGCCCAGAGATACCTCTCCGACAATCGGAGTGACAAACCCTAATCTCGAAATACGCCAACCCAACATCTACCATTGGAGACACCTGTAGTACTCCTTTATAATCACCCAGTTACGTTGTGACATTTGGTAGTACCCAAAGTGTTCCTCCGGTAAACGGGAGTTGCATAATCTCATAGTTATAGGAACATGTATAAGTCATGAAGAAAGCAATAGCAACATACTAAACAATCGGGTGCTAAGCTAATGGAATGGGTCATGTCAATCAGATCATTCTACTAATGATGTGACCTCGTTAATCAAATAACAACTCTTTGTTCATGGTTAGGAAACATAACCATCTTTGATTAACGAGCTAGTCAAGTAGAGGCATACTAGTGACACTCTGTTGGTTTATGTATTCACACATGTATTATGTTTCCGGTTAATACAATTCTAGCATGAATAATAAACATTTATCATGATATAAGGAAATAAATAATAACTTTATTATTGCCTCTAGGGCATATTTCCTTCAGTCTCCCACTTGCACTAGAGTCAATAATCTAGATTACACTGTAATGATTCTAACACCCATGGAGCCTTGATGCTGATCATGTTTTGCTCGTGGAAGAGGCTTAGTCAATGGGTCTGCAACATTCAGATCCGTATGTATCTTGCAAATCTCTATGTCTCCCACCTGGACTAAATCCCGGATGGAGTTGAAGCGTCTCTTGATGTGTTTGGTTCTTTTGTGAAATCTGGATTCCTTTGCCAAGGCAATTGCACCAGTATTGTCACAGAAGATTTTCATTGGACCCGATGCACTAGGTATGACACCTAGATCGGATATGAACTCCTTCATCCAGACTCCTTCGTTCGCTGCTTCCGAAGCAGCTATGTACTCCGCTTCACATGTAGATCCCGCTACGACGCTTTGTTTAGAACTGCACCAACTGACAGCTCCACCGTTTAAAGTAAACACGTATCCGGTTTTCGATTTAGAATCGTCCGGATCAGTGTCAAAGCTTGCATCAACGTAACCTCTTACGGTGAGCTCTTTGTCACCTCCATATACGAGAAACATATCCTTAGTCCTTTTCAGGTATTTCAGGATGTTCTTGACCGCTGTCCAGTGATCCATTCCTGGATTACTTTGGTACCTCCCTGCTAAACTTATAGCAAGGCACACATCAGGTCTGGTACACAGCATTGCATACATGATAGAGCCTATGGCTGAAGCATAGGGAACATCTTTCATTTTCTCTCTATCTTCTGCATTGGTCGGGCATTGAGTCTGACTCAACTTCACACCTTGTAACACAGGCAAGAACCCTTTCTTTGCTTGATCCATTTTGAACTTCTTCAAAATCTTGTCAAGGTATGTGCATTGTGAAAGTCCAATTAAGCGTTTTGATCTATCTCTATAGATCTTTATGCCTAATATGTAAGCAGCTTCCCCGAGGTCTTTCATCGAAAAACTTTTATTCAAGTATCCCTTTATGCTATCCAGAAATTCTATATCATTTCCAATTAGCAATATGTCATCCACATACAATATCAGAAATGCTACAGAGCTCCCACTCACTTTCTTGTAAATACAGGCTTCTCCAAAAGTCTGTATAAAGCCAAATGCCTTGATCACACTATCAAAGCGTTTATTCCAACTCCAAGATGCTTGCACCAGTCCATATATGGATCGCTGGAGTTTGCACACTTTGTTAGCTCCCTTCGGATCGACAAAACCTTCTGGTTGCATCATATACAACTCTTCTTCCAGAAATCCATTCAGGAATGCAGTTTTGACATCCATTTGCCATATTTCATAATCATAAAATGCAGCAATTGCTAACATAATTCTGACGGATTTAAGCATCGCTACGGGTGAGAAGGTCTCATCGTAGTCAACCCCTTGAACTTGTCGAAAACCTTTTGCGACAAGTCGAGCTTTATAGACAGTAACATTACCGTCAGCGTCAGTCTTTTTCTTGAAGATCCATTTATTTTCAATTGCTTGCCGATCATCGGGCAAGTCAACCAAAGTCCATACTTTGTTCTCATACATGGATCCCATCTCAGATTTCATGGCCTCAAGCCACTTTGCGGAATCTGGGCTCACCATCGCTTCTTCATAGTTCGTAGGTTCATCATGATCTAGTAGCATGACTTCCAGAACTGGATTATCGTACCACTCTGGTGCGGATCTCACTCTGGTTGATCTACGTGGTTCAGTAGTATCTTGTCCTGAAGTTTCATGATCATCATCATTAGCTTCCTCACTAATTGGCATAGGTGTCGCAGAAACAGCTTTCTGTGATGCACTATTTTCCAATAAGGGAGTAGGTATAGTTACCTCGTCAAGTTCTACTTTCCTCCCACTCACTTCTTTCGAGAGAAACTCCTTCTCTAGAAATGATCCATTCTTAGCAACGAATGTCTTGCCGTCGGATCTGTGATAGAAGGTGTATCCAATAGTTTCCTTTGGATATCCTATGAAGACACATTTCTCCGATTTGGGTTCGAGCTTATCAGGTTGAAGCTTTTTCACATAAGCATCGCAGCCCCAAACTTTAAGAAACGACAACTTTGGTTTCTTGCCAAACCATAGTTCATAAGGCGTCGTCTCAACGGATTTTGATGGTGCCCTATTTAACGTGAATGTGGCCGTCTCTAAAGCATAACCCCAAAACGATAGCGGTAAATCAGTAAGAGACATCATAGATCGCACCATATCTAGTAAAGTACGATTACGACGTTCTGACACACCATTACGCTGTGGTGTTCCAGGTGGCGTGAGTTGCGAAACTATTCCACAATTTTTCAAATGTACACCAAACTCGTAACTCAAATATTCTCCTCCACGATCAGATCGTAGAAACTTTATTTTCTTGTTACGATGATTTTCAACTTCACTCTGAAATTCCTTGAACTTTTCAAATGTTTCAGACTTATGTTTCATTAAGTAGATATACCCATATCTGCTTAAATCATCTGTGAAGGTGAGAAAATAACGATATCCGCCACGAGCCTCAATATTCATCGGACCACATACATCGGTATGTATGATTTCCAACAAGTCTGTTGCTCTCTCCATAGTACCGGAGAACGGTGTTTTAGTCATCTTGCCTATGAGGCACGGTTCGCAAGTACCAAGTGATTCATAATCAAGTGGTTCCAAAAGTCCATCAGTATGGAGTTTCTTCATGCGCTTTACACCGATATGACCTAAACGGCAGTGCCACAAATAAGTTGCACTATCATTATCGACTCTGCATCTTTTGGCTTCTACATTATGAATATGTGTATTACTACTATCGAGATTTAATAAGAATAGACCACTCTTCAAGGGTGCATGACCATAAAAGATATTACTCATATAAATAGAACAACCATTATTCTCTGATTTAAATGAATAACCGTCTCGCATCAAACAAGATCCAGATATAATGTTCATGCTCAACGCTGGCACCAAATAACAATTATTTAGGTCTAATATTAATCCCGAAGGTAGATGTAGAGGTAGCGTGCCGACCGCGATCACATTGACTTTGGAACCGTTTCCCACGCGCATCGTCACCTCGTCCTTTGCTAGTGTCCGCTTATTCCGTAGTCCCTGTTTCGAGTTGCAAATATTAGCAACAGAACCAGTATCAAATACCCAGGTGCTACTGCGAGCTCTAGTAAGGTACACATCAATAACATGTATATCATATATACCTTTGTTCACCTTGCCATCCTTTTTATCCGCCAAATACTTGGGGCAGTTCCGCTTCCAGTGACCAGTCTGCTTGCAGTAGAAGCACTCAGTTTCAGGCTTAGGTCCAGACTTGGGTTTCTTCTCTTGAGCAGCAACTTGCTTGCTGTTCTTCTTGAAGTTCCCCTTCTTCTTCCCTTTGCCCTTTTTCTTGAAACTAGTGGTTTTGTTAACCATCAACACTTGATGCTCCTTCTTGATTTCTACCTCTGCAGCTTTCAGCATTGCGAAGAGCTCGGGAATAGTCTTGTTCATCCCTTGCATATTATAGTTCATCACGAAGCTCTTGTAGCTTGGTGGCAGTGATTGGAGAATTCTGTCAATGACGCAATCATCTGGAAGATTAACTCCCATCTGAATCAAGTGATTATTATACCCAGACATTTTGAGTATATGCTCACTGACAGAACTGTTCTCCTCCATCTTGCAGCTATAGAACTTATTGGAGACTTCATATCTCTCAATTCGGGCATTTGCTTGAAATATTAACTTCAACTCCTGGAACATCTCATATGCTCCATGACGTTCAAAACGTCGTTGAAGTCCCGATTCTAAGCCGTAAAGCATGGCACACTGAACTATCGAGTAGTCATCAGCTTTGCTCTGCCAGACGTTCATAACATCTGGCGTTGCTCCAGCAGCAGGCCTGGCACCCAGCGGTGCTTCCAGGACGTAATTCTTCTGTGCAGCAATGAGGATAATCCTCAGGTTACGGACCCAGTCCGTGTAATTGCTACCATCATCTTTCAACTTTGCTTTCTCAAGGAACGCATTAAAATTCAACAGAACAACAGCACGAGCCATCTATCTACAATCAACATAAACAAGCAAGATACTATCAGGTACTAAGTTCATGATAAGTTTAAGTTCAGTTAATCAAATTACTTAGGAACTCCCACTTAGACAGACATCCCTCTAATCTTCTAAGTGATCACGTGATCCAAATCAACTAAACCATAACCGATCATCACGTGAGATGGAGTAGTTTTCAATGGTGAACATCGTCATGTTGATCATATCTACTATATGATTCACGCTCAACCTTTCGGTCTCTGTGTTCCGAGGCCATATCTGCATATGCTAGGCTCGTCAAGTTTAACCTGAGTATTCTGCGTGTGCAAACTGGCTTGCACCCGTTGTAGATGGACATAGAGCTTAACACACCCGATCATCACGTGGTGTCTGGGCACGACGACCTTTGGCAACGGTGCATACTCAGGGAGAACACTTCTTGATAATTTAGTGAGAGATCATCTTATAATGCTACCGTCAATCAAAACAAGATAAGATGCATAAAAGGATAAACATCACATGCAATCAATATAAGTGATATAATATGGCCATCATCGTCTTGTGCTTGTGATCTCCATCTCCGAAGCACCGTCATGATCACCATCGTCACCGGCGCGACACCTTGATCTCCATCGTAGCATCGTTGTCGTCTCGCCAATCTTATGCTTCCACGACTATCACTACCGCTTAGTAATAAAGTAAAGCATTACATCGCGATTGCATTGCATACAATAAAGCGACAACCATATGGCTCCTGCCAGTTGCCGATAACTCGGTTACAAAACATGATCATCTCATACAATAAAATTAGCATCATGCCTTGACCATATCACATCACAACATGCCCTGCAAAAACAAGTTAGACGTCCTCTACTTTGTTGTTGCAAGTTTTACGTGGCTGCTACGGGCTTAAGTAAGAACTCATCTCACCTACGCATCAAAACCACAACGATAGTTCGTCAAATAGACTTCGTTTTAACCTTCTCAAGGACCGGGCGTAGTCACACTTGGTTCAACTAAAGTTGGAGAGACAGTCTTCCGCAAGCCATCTATGTGCAAAGCACATCGAGGGAACCGGTCTCGCGTAAGAGTACGCGTAAGGTTGGTCCAGATCGTCTCACCCAACAATACCGCCGAACCAAAGTATGACATGCTGGTAGGCAGTATGACTTGTATCGCCCACAACTCACTTGTGTTCTACTCGTGCAAATAACATCAAACCATAAAACCTAGGCTCGGATGCCACTGTTGGGGAACGCAGTAATTTCGAAAATTTTCCTACGCACACGCAAGATCATGGTGATGCACAACAACGAGAGGGGAGAGTGTTGTCTACGTACCAACGCAGACCGACTGCGGAAGCAATCACACAACATAGTGGAAGTAGTCGTACGTCTTCCCGATCCGACCGATCCAAGCACCGTTACTCCGGCACCTCCGAGTTCTTAGCACACGTTCAGCTCGATGACGATCCCCGGGCTCCGATCCAGCAAAGCTTCGGGGAGGAGTTCCGTCAGCATGACGGCGTGGTGACGATCTTGATGTACTACCGACGCAGGGCTTTGCCTAAGCACTACAACAGTATGATCGAGGTGGAATTTGGTGGCAGGGGGCACCGCACACGGCTAAGGAACGATCTCAAGGATCAAGTTGTGTGTCTTGGGGTGCCCCCTGCCCCCGTATATAAAGGTTGGAGGAGGGGGAGCCGGCCGGCCAGGGAGAGGAGGCGCAGGGGAGTCCTACTCCCACCGGGAGTAGGACTCCTCCCCCCAATCCTAATCCTATTAGGACTCCCGGGGGGAAAAGGAGAGAGAAGTGGGGCCGGCCCCTATCCTAGTCCTACTAGGACTTGGGAAAGGGGGGGCGCCGGCCAGCTTGTGGGCTTTCCCTTTTTCTCTTTTTCCACTAAGGCCCAATAGGCCCATTAGTCTCCCGGGGGGTTCCGGTAACCCTCCCGGTAATCCGGTAAAATCCCGATTTCACCCGGAACACTTCCGGTGTCCAAACATAGGCTTCCAATATATCAATCTTTACGTCTCGACCATTTCGAGACTCCTCGTCATGTCCATGATCACATCCGGGCCTCCGAACAACCTTCGGTACATCAAAATGCATAAACTCATAATAACTGTCATCGTAACGTTAAGCGTGCGGACCCTACGGTTCGAGAACAATGTAGACATGACCGAGACACGTCTCCGGTCAATAACCAATAGCGGGACCTGGATGCCCATATTGGCTCCTACATATTCTACGAAGATCTTTATCGGTCAGACCGCATAACAACATACGTTGTTCCCTTTGTCATCGGTATGTTACTTGCCCGAGATTCGATCGTCGGTATCCAATACCTAGTTCAATCTCGTTACGGCAAGTCTCTTTACTCGTTCCGTAATACATCATCTCACAACTAACATATTAGTTTCAGTGCTTGCAAGGCTTATGTGATGTGCATTACCGAGAGGGCCCAGAGATACCTCTCCGACAATCGGAGTGACAAACCCTAATCTCGAAATACGCCAACCCAACATCTACCATTGGAGACACCTGTAGTACTCCTTTATAATCACCCAGTTACGTTGTGACATTTGGTAGTACCCAAAGTGTTCCTCCGGTAAACGGGAGTTGCATAATCTCATAGTTATAGGAACATGTATAAGTCATGAAGAAAGCAATAGCAACATACTAAACGATCGGGTGCTAAGCTAATGGAATGGGTCATGTCAATCAGATCATTCTACTAATGATGTGACCTCGTTAATCAAATAACAACTCTTTGTTCATGGTTAGGAAACATAACCATCTTTGATTAACGAGCTAGTCAAGTAGAGGCATACTAGTGACACTCTGTTGGTTTATGTATTCACACATGTATTATGTTTCTGGTTAATACAATTCTAGCATGAATAATAAACATTTATCATGATATAAGGAAATAAATAATAACTTTATTATTGCCTCTAGGGCATATTTCCTTCAGTCTCCCACTTGCACTAGAGTCAATAATCTAGATTACACTGTAATGATTCTAACACCCATGGAGCCTTGATGCTGATCATGTTTTGCTCGTGGAAGAGGCTTAGTCAATGGGTCTGCAACATTCAGATCCATATGTATCTTGCAAATCTCTATGTCTCCCACCTGGACTAAATCCCGGATGGAGTTGAAGCGTCTCTTGATGTGTTTGGTTCTTTTGTGAAATCTGGATTCCTTTGCCAAGGCAATTGCACCAGTATTGTCACAGAAGATTTTCATTGGACCCGATGCACTAGGTATGACACCTAGATCGGATATGAACTCCTTCATCCAGACTCCTTCGTTCGCTGCTTCCGAAGCAGCTATGTACTCCGCTTCACATGTAGATCCTGCTACGACGCTTTGTTTAGAACTGCACCAACTGACAGCTCCACCGTTTAAAGTAAACACGTATCCGGTTTGCGATTTAGAATCGTCCGGATCAGTGTCAAAGCTTGCATCAACGTAACCTCTTACGGTGAGCTCTTTGTCACCTCCATATACGAGAAACATATCCTTAGTCCTTTTCAGGTATTTCAGGATGTTCTTGACCGCTGTCCAGTGATCCATTCCTGGATTACTTTGGTACCTCCCTGCTAAACTTATAGCAAGGCACACATCAGGTCTGGTACACAGCATTGCATACATGATAGAGCCTATGGCTGAAGCATAGGGAACATCTTTCATTTTCTCTCTATCTTCTGCATTGGTCGGGCATTGAGTCTGACTCAACTTCACACCTTGTAACACAGGCAAGAACCCTTTCTTTGCTTGATCCATTTTGAACTTCTTCAAAATCTTGTCAAGGTATGTGCATTGTGAAAGTCCAATTAAGCGTTTTGATCTATCTCTATAGATCTTTATGCCTAATATGTAAGCAGCTTCCCCGAGGTCTTTCATCGAAAAACTTTTATTCAAGTATCCCTTTATGCTATCCAGAAATTCTATATCATTTCCAATTAGCAATATGTCATCCACATACAATATCAGAAATGCTACAGAGCTCCCGCTCACTTTCTTGTAAATACAGGCTTCTCCAAAAGTCTGTATAAAGCCAAATGCCTTGATCACACTATCAAAGCGTTTATTCCAACTCCAAGATGCTTGCACCAGTCCATATATGGATCGCTGGAGTTTGCACACTTTGTTAGCTCCCTTCGGATCGACAAAACCTTCTGGTTGCATCATATACAACTCTTCTTCCAGAAATCCATTCAGGAATGCAGTTTTGACATCCATTTGCCATATTTCATAATCATAAAATGCAGCAATTGCTAACATAATTCTGACGGATTTAAGCATCGCTACGGGTGAGAAGGTCTCATCGTAGTCAACCCCTTGAACTTGTCGAAAACCTTTTGCGACAAGTCGAGCTTTATAGACAGTAACATTACCGTCAGCGTCAGTCTTTTTCTTGAAGATCCATTTATTTTCAATTGCTTGCCGATCATCGGGCAAGTCAACCAAAGTCCATACTTTGTTCTCATACATGGATCCCATCTCAGATTTCATGGCCTCAAGCCACTTTGCGGAATCTGGGCTCACCATCGCTTCTTCATAGTTCGTAGGTTCATCATGATCTAGTAGCATGACTTCCAGAACTGGATTATCGTACCACTCTGGTGCGGATCTCACTCTGGTTGATCTACGTGGTTCAGTAGTATCTTGTCCTGAAGTTTCATGATCATCATCATTAGCTTCCTCACTAATTGGCATAGGTGTCGCAGAAACAGCTTTCTGTGATGCACTATTTTCCAATAAGGGAGTAGGTATAGTTACCTCGTCAAGTTCTACTTTCCTCCCACTCACTTCTTTCGAGAGAAACTCCTTCTCTAGAAATGATCCATTCTTAGCAACGAATGTCTTGCCGTCGGATCTGTGATAGAAGGTGTATCCAATAGTTTCCTTTGGATATCCTATGAAGACACATTTCTCCGATTTGGGTTCGAGCTTATCAGGTTGAAGCTTTTTCATATAAGCATCGCAGCCCCAAACTTTAAGAAACGACAACTTTGGTTTCTTGCCAAACCATAGTTCATAAGGCGTCGTCTCAACGGATTTTGATGGTGCCCTATTTAACGTGAATGTGGCCGTCTCTAAAGCATAACCCCAAAACGATAGCGGTAAATCAGTAAGAGACATCATAGATCGCACCATATCTAGTAAAGTACGATTACGACGTTCTGACACACCATTACGCTGTGGTGTTCCAGGTGGCGTGAGTTGCGAAACTATTCCACAATTTTTCAAATGTACACCAAACTCGTAACTCAAATATTCTCCTCCACGATCAGATCGTAGAAACTTTATTTTCTTGTTACGATGATTTTCAACTTCACTCTGAAATTCCTTGAACTTTTCAAATGTTTCAGACTTATGTTTCATTAAGTAGATATACCCATATCTGCTTAAATCATCTGTGAAGGTGAGAAAATAACGATATCCGCCACGAGCCTCAATATTCATCGGACCACATACATCGGTATGTATGATTTCCAACAAGTCTGTTGCTCTCTCCATAGTACCGGAGAACGGTGTTTTAGTCATCTTGCCTATGAGGCACGGTTCGCAAGTACCAAGTGATTCATAATCAAGTGGTTCCAAAAGTCCATCAGTATGGAGTTTCTTCATGCGCTTTACACCGATATGACCTAAACGGCAGTGCCACAAATAAGTTGCACTATCATTATCGACTCTGCATCTTTTGGCTTCTACATTATGAATATGTGTATTACTACTATCGAGATTTAATAAGAATAGACCACTCTTCAAGGGTGCATGACCATAAAAGATATTACTCATATAAATAGAACAACCATTATTCTCTGATTTAAATGAATAACCGTCTCGCATCAAACAAGATCCAGATATAATGTTCATGCTCAACGCTGGCACCAAATAACAATTATTTAGGTCTAATATTAATCCCGAAGGTAGATGTAGAGGTAGCGTGCCGACCGCGATCACATTGACTTTGGAACCGTTTCCCACGCGCATCGTCACCTCGTCCTTTGCTAGTGTCCGCTTATTCCGTAGTCCCTGTTTCGAGTTGCAAATATTAGCAACAGAACCAGTATCAAATACCCAGGTGCTACTGCGAGCTCTAGTAAGGTACACATCAATAACATGTATATCATATATACCTTTGTTCACCTTGCCATCCTTTTTATCCGCCAAATACTTGGGGCAGTTCCGCTTCCAGTGACCAGTCTGCTTGCAGTAGAAGCACTCAGTTTCAGGCTTAGGTCCAGACTTGGGTTTCTTCTCTTGAGCAGCAACTTGCTTGCTGTTCTTCTTGAAGTTCCCCTTCTTCTTCCCTTTGCCCTTTTTCTTGAAACTAGTGGTTTTGTTAACCATCAACACTTGATGCTCCTTCTTGATTTCTACCTCTGCAGCTTTCAGCATTGCGAAGAGCTCGGGAATAGTCTTGTTCATCCCTTGCATATTATAGTTCATCACGAAGCTCTTGTAGCTTGGTGGCAGTGATTGGAGAATTCTGTCAATGACGCAATCATCTGGAAGATTAACTCCCATCTGAATCAAGTGATTATTATACCCAGACATTTTGAGTATATGCTCACTGACAGAACTGTTCTCCTCCATCTTGCAGCTATAGAACTTATTGGAGACTTCATATCTCTCAATTCAGGCATTTGCTTGAAATATTAACTTCAACTCCTGGAACATCTCATATGCTCCATGACGTTCAAAACGTCGTTGAAGTCCCGATTCTAAGCCGTAAAGCATGGCACACTGAACTATCGAGTAGTCATCAGCTTTGCTCTGCCAGACGTTCATAACATCTGGCGTTGCTCCAGCAGCAGGCCTGGCACCCAGCGGTGCTTCCAGGACGTAA
Organism: Triticum monococcum; assembly: GCA_034509565.1. NCBI lineage: Eukaryota > Viridiplantae > Streptophyta > Magnoliopsida > Poales > Poaceae > Triticum > Triticum monococcum. Next base: position 619,931,553 of record CM067846.1, read on the forward strand.
TTCTTCTGTGCAGCAATGAGGATAATCCTCAGGTTATGGACCCAGTCCGTGTAATTGCTACCATCATCTTTCAACTTTGCTTTCTCAAGGAACGCATTAAAATTCAACGGAACAACAGCACGAGCCATCTATCTACAATCAACATAAACAAGCAAGATACTATCAGGTACTAAGTTCATGATAAGTTTAAGTTCAGTTAATCAAATTACTTAGGAACTCCCACTTAGACAGACATCCCTCTAATCTTCTAAGTGATCACGTGATCCAAATCAACTAAACCATAACCGATCATCACGTGAGATGGAGTAGTTTTCAATGGTGAACATCGTCATGTTGATCATATCTACTATATGATTCACGCTCAACCTTTCGGTCTCTGTGTTCCGAGGCCATATCTGCATATGCTAGGCTCGTCAAGTTTAACCTGAGTATTCTGCGTGTGCAAAACTGGCTTGCACCCGTTGTAGATGGACATAGAGCTTAACACACCCGATCATCACGTGGTGTCTGGGCACGACGACCTTTGGCAACGGTGCATACTCAGGGAGAACACTTCTTGATAATTTAGTGAGAGATCATCTTATAATGCTACCGTCAATCAAAACAAGATAAGATGCATAAAAGGATAAACATCACATGCAATCAATATAAGTGATATAATATGGCCATCATCGTCTTGTGCTTGTGATCTCCATCTCCGAAGCACCGTCATGATCACCATCGTCACCGGCGCGACACCTTGATCTCCATCGTAGCATCGTTGTCGTCTCGCCAATCTTATGCTTCCACGACTATCACTACCGCTTAGTAATAAAGTAAAGCATTACATCGCGATTGCATTGCATACAATAAAGCGACAACCATATGGCTCCTGCCAGTTGCCGATAACTCGGTTACAAAACATGATCATCTCATACAATAAAATTAGCATCATGCCTTGACCATATCACATCACAACATGCCCTGCAAAAACAAGTTAGACGTCCTCTACTTTGTTGTTGCAAGTTTTACGTGGCTGCTACGGGCTTAAGTAAGAACTCATCTCACCTACGCATCAAAACCACAACGATAGTTCGTCAAATAGACTTCGTTTTAACCTTCTCAAGGACCGGGCGTAGTCACACTTGGTTCAACTAAAGTTGGAGAGACAGTCTTCCGCAAGCCATCTATGTGCAAAGCACATCGAGGGAACCGGTCTCGCGTAAGAGTACGCGTAAGGTTGGTCCAGATCGTCTCACCCAACAATACCGCCGAACCAAAGTATGACATGCTGGTAGGCAGTATGACTTGTATCGCCCACAACTCACTTGTGTTCTACTCGTGCAAATAACATCAAACCATAAAACCTAGGCTCGGATGCCACTGTTGGGGAACGCAGTAATTTCGAAAATTTTCCTACGCACACGCAAGATCATGGTGATGCACAACAACGAGAGGGGAGAGTGTTGTCTACGTACCAACGCAGACCGACTGCGGAAGCAATCACACAACATAGTGGAAGTAGTCGTACGTCTTCCCGATCCGACCGATCCAAGCACCGTTACTCCGGCACCTCCGAGTTCTTAGCACACGTTCAGCTCGATGACGATCCCCGGGCTCCGATCCAGCAAAGCTTCGGGGAGGAGTTCCGTCAGCATGACGGCGTGGTGACGATCTTGATGTACTACCGACGCAGGGCTTTGCCTAAGCACTACAACAGTATGATCGAGGTGGAATTTGGTGGCAGGGGGCACCGCACACGGCTAAGGAACGATCTCAAGGATCAAGTTGTGTGTCTTGGGGTGCCCCCTGCCCCCGTATATAAAGGTTGGAGGAGGGGGAGCCGGCCGGCCAGGGAGAGGAGGCGCAGGGGAGTCCTACTCCCACCGGGAGTAGGACTCCTCCCCCCAATCCTAATCCTATTAGGACTCCCGGGGGGAAAAGGAGAGAGAAGTGGGGTCGGCCCCTATCCTAGTCCTACTAGGACTTGGGAAAGGGGGGGCGCCGGCCAGCTTGTGGGCTTTCCCTTTTTCTCTTTTTCCACTAAGGCCCAATAGGCCCATTAGTCTCCCGGGGGGTTCCGGTAACCCTCCCGGTAATCCGGTAAAATCCCGATTTCACCCGGAACACTTCCGGTGTCCAAACATAGGCTTCCAATATATCAATCTTTACGTCTCGACCATTTCGAGACTCCTCGTCATGTCCATGATCACATCCGGGCCTCCGAACAACCTTCGGTACATCAAAATGCATAAACTCATAATAACTGTCATCGTAACGTTAAGCGTGCGGACCCTACGGTTCGAGAACAATGTAGACATGACCGAGACACGTCTCCGGTCAATAACCAATAGCGGGACCTGGATGCCCATATTGGCTCCTACATATTCTACGAAGATCTTTATCGGTCAGACCGCATAACAACATACGTTGTTCCCTTTGTCATCGGTATGTTACTTGCCCGAGATTCGATCGTCGGTATCCAATACCTAGTTCAATCTCGTTACGGCAAGTCTCTTTACTCGTTCCGTAATACATCATCTCACAACTAACATATTAGTTGCAGTGCTTGCAAGGCTTATGTGATGTGCATTACCGAGAGGGCCCAGAGATACCTCTCCGACAATCGGAGTGACAAACCCTAATCTCGAAATACGCCAACCCAACATCTACCATTGGAGACACCTGTAGTAATCCTTTATAATCACCCAGTTACGTTGTGACATTTGGTAGTACCCAAAGTGTTCCTCCGGTAAACAGGAGTTGCATAATCTCATAGTTATAGGAACATGTATAAGTCATGAAGAAAGCAATAGCAACATACTAAACGATCGGGTGCTAAGCTAATGGAATGGGTCATGTCAATCAGATCATTCTACTAATGATGTGACCTCGTTAATCAAATAACAACTCTTTGTTCATGGTTAGGAAACATAACCATCTTTGATTAACGAGCTAGTCAAGTAGAGGCATACTAGTGACACTCTGTTGGTTTATGTATTCACACATGTATTATGTTTCCGGTTAATACAATTCTAGCATGAATAATAAACATTTATCATGATATAAGGAAATAAATAATAACTTTATTATTGCCTCTAGGGCATATTTCCTTCAGTCTCCCACTTGCACTAGAGTCAATAATCTAGATTACACTGTAATGATTCTAACACCCATGGAGCCTTGATGCTGATCATGTTTTGCTCGTGGAAGAGGCTTAGTCAATGGGTCTGCAACATTCAGATCCGTATGTATCTTGCAAATCTCTATGTCTCCCACCTGGACTAAATCCCGGATGGAGTTGAAGCGTCTCTTGATGTGTTTGGTTCTTTTGTGAAATCTGGATTCCTTTGCCAAGGCAATTGCACCAGTATTGTCACAGAAGATTTTCATTGGACCCGATGCACTAGGTATGACACCTAGATCGGATATGAACTCCTTCATCCAGACTCCTTCGTTCGCTGCTTCCGAAGCAGCTATGTACTCCGCTTCACATGTAGATCCCGCTACGACGCTTTGTTTAGAACTGCACCAACTGACAGCTCCACCGTTTAAAGTAAACACGTATCCGGTTTGCGATTTAGAATCGTCCGGATCAGTGTCAAAGCTTGCATCAACGTAACCTCTTACGGTGAGCTCTTTGTCACCTCCATATACGAGAAACATATCCTTAGTCCTTTTCAGGTATTTCAGGATGTTCTTGACCGCTGTCCAGTGATCCATTCCTGGATTACTTTGGTACCTCCCTGCTAAACTTATAGCAAGGCACACATCAGGTCTGGTACACAGCATTGCATACATGATAGAGCCTATGGCTGAAGCATAGGGAACATCTTTCATTTTCTCTCTATCTTCTGCATTGGTCGGGCATTGAGTCTGACTCAACTTCACACCTTGTAACACAGGCAAGAACCCTTTCTTTGCTTGATCCATTTTGAACTTCTTCAAAATCTTGTCAAGGTATGTGCATTGTGAAAGTCCAATTAAGCGTTTTGATCTATCTCTATAGATCTTTATGCCTAATATGTAAGCAGCTTCCCCGAGGTCTTTCATCGAAAAACTTTTATTCAAGTATCCCTTTATGCTATCCAGAAATTCTATATCATTTCCAATTAGCAATATGTCATCCACATACAATATCAGAAATGCTACAGAGCTCCCACTCACTTTCTTGTAAATACAGGCTTCTCCAAAAGTCTGTATAAAGCCAAATGCCTTGATCACACTATCAAAGCGTTTATTCCAACTCCAAGATGCTTGCACCAGTCCATATATGGATCGCTGGAGTTTGCACACTTTGTTAGCTCCCTTCGGATCGACAAAACCTTCTGGTTGCATCATATACAACTCTTCTTCCAGAAATCCATTCAGGAATGCAGTTTTGACATCCATTTGCCATATTTCATAATCATAAAATGCAGCAATTGCTAACATAATTCTGACGGATTTAAGCATCGCTACGGGTGAGAAGGTCTCATCGTAGTCAACCCCTTGAACTTGTCGAAAACCTTTTGCGACAAGTCGAGCTTTATAGACAGTAACATTACCGTCAGCGTCAGTCTTTTTCTTGAAGATCCATTTATTTTCAATTGCTTGCCGATCATCGGGCAAGTCAACCAAAGTCCATACTTTGTTCTCATACATGGATCCCATCTCAGATTTCATGGCCTCAAGCCACTTTGCGGAATCTGGGCTCACCATCGCTTCTTCATAGTTCGTAGGTTCATCATGATCTAGTAGCATGACTTCCAGAACTGGATTATCGTACCACTCTGGTGCGGATCTCACTCTGGTTGATCTACGTGGTTCAGTAGTATCTTGTCCTGAAGTTTCATGATCATCATCATTAGCTTCCTCACTAATTGGCGTAGGTGTCGCAGAAACAGCTTTCTGTGATGCACTATTTTCCAATAAGGGAGTAGGTATAGTTACCTCGTCAAGTTCTACTTTCCTCCCACTCACTTCTTTCGAGAGAAACTCCTTCTCTAGAAATGATCCATTCTTAGCAACGAATGTCTTGCCGTCGGATCTGTGATAGAAGGTGTATCCAATAGTTTCCTTTGGATATCCTATGAAGACACATTTCTCCGATTTGGGTTCGAGCTTATCAGGTTGAAGCTTTTTCACATAAGCATCGCAGCCCCAAACTTTAAGAAACGACAACTTTGGTTTCTTGCCAAACCATAGTTCATAAGGCGTCGTCTCAACGGATTTTGATGGTGCCCTATTTAACGTGAATGTGGCCGTCTCTAAAGCATAACCCCAAAACGATAGCGGTAAATCAGTAAGAGACATCATAGATCGCACCATATCTAGTAAAGTACGATTACGACGTTCTGACACACCATTACGCTGTGGTGTTCCAGGTGGCGTGAGTTGCGAAACTATTCCACAATTTTTCAAATGTACACCAAACTCGTAACTCAAATATTCTCCTCCACGATCAGATCGTAGAAACTTTATTTTCTTGTTACGATGATTTTCAACTTCACTCTGAAATTCCTTGAACTTTTCAAATGTTTCAGACTTATGTTTCATTAAGTAGATATACCCATATCTGCTTAAATCATCTGTGAAGGTGAGAAAATAACGATATCCGCCACGAGCCTCAATATTCATCGGACCACATACATCGGTATGTATGATTTCCAACAAGTCTGTTGCTCTCTCCATAGTACCGGAGAACGGTGTTTTAGTCATCTTGCCTATGAGGCACGGTTCGCAAGTACCAAGTGATTCATAATCAAGTGGTTCCAAAAGTCCATCAGTATGGAGTTTCTTCATGCGCTTTACACCGATATGACCTAAACGGCAGTGCCACAAATAAGTTGCACTATCATTATCGACTCTGCATCTTTTGGCTTCTACATTATGAATATGTGTATTACTACTATCGAGATTTAATAAGAATAGACCACTCTTCAAGGGTGCATGACCATAAAAGATATTACTCATATAAATAGAACAACCATTATTCTCTGATTTAAATGAATAACCGTCTCGCATCAAACAAGATCCAGATATAATGTTCATGCTCAACGCTGGCACCAAATAACAATTATTTAGGTCTAATATTAATCCCGAAGGTAGATGTAGAGGTAGCATGCCGACCGCGATCACATTGACTTTGGAACCGTTTCCCACGCGCATCGTCACCTCGTCCTTTGCTAGTGTCCGCTTATTCCGTAGTCCCTGTTTCGAGTTGCAAATATTATCAACAGAACCAGTATCAAATACCCAGGTGCTACTGCGAGCTCTAGTAAGGTACACATCAATAACATGTATATCATATATACCTTTGTTCACCTTGCCATCCTTTTTATCCGCCAAATACTTGGGGCAGTTCCGCTTCCAGTGACCAGTCTGCTTGCAGTAGAAGCACTCAGTTTCAGGCTTAGGTCCAGACTTGGGTTTCTTCTCTTGAGCAGCAACTTGCTTGCTGTTCTTCTTGAAGTTCCCCTTCTTCTTCCCTTTGCCCTTTTTCTTGAAACTAGTGGTTTTGTTAACCATCAACACTTGATGCTCCTTCTTGATTTCTACCTCTGCAGCTTTCAGCATTGCGAAGAGCTCGGGAATAGTCTTGTTCATCCCTTGCATATTATAGTTCATCACGAAGCTCTTGTAGCTTGGTGGCAGTGATTGGAGAATTCTGTCAATGACGCAATCATCTGGAAGATTAACTCCCATCTGAATCAAGTGATTATTATACCCAGACATTTTGAGTATATGCTCACTGACAGAACTGTTCTCCTCCATCTTGCAGCTATAGAACTTATTGGAGACTTCATATCTCTCAATTCGGGCATTTGCTTGAAATATTAACTTCAACTCCTGGAACATCTCATATGCTCCATGACGTTCAAAACGTCGTTGAAGTCCCGATTCTAAGCCGTAAAGCATGGCACACTGAACTATCGAGTAGTCATCAGCTTTGCTCTGCCAGACGTTCATAACATCTGGCGTTGCTCCAGCAGCAGGCCTGGCACCCAGCGGTGCTTCCAGGACGTAATTCTTCTGTGCAGCAATGAGGATAATCCTCAGGTTACGGACCCAGTCCGTGTAATTGCTACCATCATCTTTCAACTTTGCTTTCTCAAGGAACGCATTAAAATTCAACGGAACAACAGCACGAGCCATCTATCTACAATCAACATAAACAAGCAAGATACTATCAGGTACTAAGTTCATGATAAGTTTAAGTTCAGTTAATCAAATTACTTAGGAACTCCCACTTAGACAGACATCCCTCTAATCTTCTAAGTGATCACGTGATCCAAATCAACTAAACCATAACCGATCATCACGTGAGATGGAGTAGTTTTCAATGGTGAACATCGTCATGTTGATCATATCTACTATATGATTCACGCTCAACCTTTCGGTCTCTGTGTTCCGAGGCCATATCTGCATATGCTAGGCTCGTCAAGTTTAACCTGAGTATTCTGCGTGTGCAAAACTGGCTTGCACCCGTTGTAGATGGACATAGAGCTTAACACACCCGATCATCACGTGGTGTCTGGGCACGACGACCTTTGGCAACGGTGCATACTCAGGGAGAACACTTCTTGATAATTTAGTGAGAGATCATCTTATAATGCTACCGTCAATCAAAACAAGATAAGATGCATAAAAGGATAAACATCACATGCAATCAATATAAGTGATATAATATGGCCATCATCGTCTTGTGCTTGTGATCTCCATCTCCGAAGCACCGTCATGATCACCATCGTCACCGGCGCGACACCTTGATCTCCATCGTAGCATCGTTGTCGTCTCGCCAATCTTATGCTTCCACGACTATCACTACCGCTTAGTAATAAAGTAAAGCATTACATCGCGATTGCATTGCATACAATAAAGCGACAACCATATGGCTCCTGCCAGTTGCCGATAACTCGGTTACAAAACATGATCATCTCATACAATAAAATTAGCATCATGCCTTGACCATATCACATCACAACATGCCCTGCAAAAACAAGTTAGACGTCCTCTACTTTGTTGTTGCAAGTTTTACGTGGCTGCTACGGGCTTAAGTAAGAACTCATCTCACCTACGCATCAAAACCACAACGATAGTTCGTCAAATAGACTTCGTTTTAACCTTCTCAAGGACCGGGCGTAGTCACACTTGGTTCAACTAAAGTTGGAGAGACAGTCTTCCGCAAGCCATCTATGTGCAAAGCACATCGAGGGAACCGGTCTCGCGTAAGAGTACGCGTAAGGTTGGTCCAGATCGTCTCACCCAACAATACCGCCGAACCAAAGTATGACATGCTGGTAGGCAGTATGACTTGTATCGCCCACAACTCACTTGTGTTCTACTCGTGCAAATAACATCAAACCATAAAACCTAGGCTCGGATGCCACTGTTGGGGAACGCAGTAATTTCGAAAATTTTCCTACGCACACGCAAGATCATGGTGATGCACAACAACGAGAGGGGAGAGTGTTGTCTACGTACCAACGCAGACCGACTGCGGAAGCAATCACACAACATAGTGGAAGTAGTCGTACGTCTTCCCGATCCGACCGATCCAAGCACCGTTACTCCGGCACCTCCGAGTTCTTAGCACACGTTCAGCTCGATGACGATCCCCGGGCTCCGATCCAGCAAAGCTTCGGGGAGGAGTTCCGTCAGCATGACGGCGTGGTGACGATCTTGATGTACTACCGACGCAGGGCTTTGCCTAAGCACTACAACAGTATGATCGAGGTGGAATTTGGTGGCAGGGGGCACCGCACACGGCTAAGGAACGATCTCAAGGATCAAGTTGTGTGTCTTGGGGTGCCCCCTGCCCCCGTATATAAAGGTTGGAGGAGGGGGAGCCGGCCGGCCAGGGAGAGGAGGCGCAGGGGAGTCCTACTCCCACCGGGAGTAGGACTCCTCCCCCCAATCCTAATCCTATTAGGACTCCCGGGGGGAAAAGGAGAGAGAAGTGGGGCCGGCCCCTATCCTAGTCCTACTAGGACTTGGGAAAGGGGGGGCGCCGGCCAGCTTGTGGGCTTTCCCTTTTTCTCTTTTTCCACTAAGGCCCAATAGGCCCATTAGTCTCCCGGGGGGTTCCGGTAACCCTCCCGGTAATCCGGTAAAATCCCGATTTCACCCGGAACACTTCCGGTGTCCAAACATAGGCTTCCAATATATCAATCTTTACGTCTCGACCATTTCGAGACTCCTCGTCATGTCCATGATCACATCCGGGCCTCCGAACAACCTTCGGTACATCAAAATGCATAAACTCATAATAACTGTCATCGTAACGTTAAGCGTGCGGACCCTACGGTTCGAGAACAATGTAGACATGACCGAGACACGTCTCCGGTCAATAACCAATAGCGGGACCTGGATGCCCATATTGGCTCCTACATATTCTACGAAGATCTTTATCGGTCAGACCGCATAACAACATACGTTGTTCCCTTTGTCATCGGTATGTTACTTGCCCGAGATTCGATCGTCGGTATCCAATACCTAGTTCAATCTCGTTACGGCAAGTCTCTTTACTCGTTCCGTAATACATCATCTCACAACTAACATATTAGTTGCAGTGCTTGCAAGGCTTATGTGATGTGCATTACCGAGAGGGCCCAGAGATACCTCTCCGACAATCGGAGTGACAAACCCTAATCTCGAAATACGCCAACCCAACATCTACCATTGGAGACACCTGTAGTACTCCTTTATAATCACCCAGTTACGTTGTGACATTTGGTAGTACCCAAAGTGTTCCTCCGGTAAACGGGAGTTGCATAATCTCATAGTTATAGGAACATGTATAAGTCATGAAGAAAGCAATATCAACATACTAAACGATCGGGTGCTAAGCTAATGGAATGGGTCATGTCAATCAGATCATTCTACTAATGATGTGACCTCGTTAATCAAATAACAACTCTTTGTTCATGGTTAGGAAACATAACCATCTTTGATTAACGAGCTAGTCAAGTAGAGGCATACTAGTGACACTCTGTTGGTTTATGTATTCACACATGTATTATGTTTCCGGTTAATACAATTCTAGCATGAATAATAAACATTTATCATGATATAAGGAAATAAATAATAACTTTATTATTGCCTCTAGGGCATATTTCCTTCAGAAGCATCTTCCAATTCCTTCATTTGGTGAGTCAAATATGTCATAGGAGTTGGATGACACAAGTGCTAGACCGGCAACACCTTTATCTTGAGTATCTTCGGAGTCGGAGTGATAACTTCTCTCGGAGTGGCTGTCGGAGTCGGAGCCGGATACCCATTCACCAACATCAGCTTGATGTCTTCGTTTTGTGTAGCTCCTTGATGATTTTTCCTTCCTTTCCAAATCCTTGCTTCTCCGTGAGTATCTTCGTTCATAACGATCATCTCTATTCCTTCTCTCTCTTGGTGGTGATTCTTTGCTTCTTCTTTTTGGAGAATCTTCTCTTCTCTTGTAGGGAGCCGTACACTCATTGGAATAGTGTCCGGGTCTTCCACAATTGTAGTAGTTTCGCTCTCGACTAGAAGATCTTCTGTCATTGTAGGACCTTGACTTGAAGCTTCTATCTTTGCTTCTACTCTTGTAGAACTTGTTGAAGTTCTTCACCATTAAGCTCAATTCTTCATTGAAGTTTTGTTTCTCACTTGAGGATGTAGGGGCTTCACATGAGGCTTTGTAGGCACCACTTGATTTGTTGTGAAGTTCCTCTTTATCCTTAAGTGACATCTCATGAGCAACAATTCTTCCAATCACCTCCGTTGGCTTGAGATCTTTGTAATTGGGCATCATTTGGATCAATGTGCACATGGTATCATATTTTCCATCTAAGGCTCTTAGAATCTTCTTGATGATGAATCTATCGGTCATCTCTTCACTTCCTAAGCCGGCAATCTCATTTGTGATGAGAGCAAGCCTAGAGTACATTTCAGCGACACCTTCACCATCCTTCATTTTGAACTTGTCAAGTTGACTTTGAAGCACATCCAACTTGGATTCCTTGACGGAGTCGGTACCTTTGTGCATATCAATCAAAGTGTCCCAAATTTCCTTTGCATTCTCAAGATGGCTGATTTTTTTGAATTCTTCGGGGCACAATCCGTTGAAGAGAATATCACACGCTTGAGCATTGTATTGCAACATCTTCAACTCATCCGCGGTAGCTTCACGGTTTGGTTCTCTCCCATCAAAGAAGTCACCTTGCAAACCAATACACACAATAGGCCAAACGGCGGGGTTATGTCCAAGAATATGCATTTTCATTTTATGCTTCCAACTAGCAAAATTAGTACCATCAAAGTAAGGACCTCTATGGTGATAATTTCCCTCGCTAGACGCCATACTCTCCTAGGTTATGAAACCAAGGCTATGACCACCAAAAGCTATGGAAATCAAAGCAAATGGAGACCAAAGCTCTGATACCACTTGTAGGATCGAAAGTATGTCTAGAGGGGGGGGTGATTAGACTACTTGACCAAATAAAAACTTAACCTTTTCCCAATGTTAGTTCTTGGCAGATTTTAGCTATTCTAGGACAAGTCAAGCAATCATCACACAATTCAAGCAAGCATGCAAAGAGTATATTGGCAGCGGAAAGTAAAGCATGCAACTTGCAAGAATGTAAAGGGAAGGGTTTGGAGAATTCAAACACAATTGGAGACACGAATGTTTTTCCCGTGGTTCGGATAGGTGGTGCTATCCTACATCCACGTTGATGGAGACTTCAACCCACGAAGGGTAACGGTTGCGCGAGTCCACGGAGGGCTCCACCCACGAAGGGTCCACGAAGTAGCAACCTTGTCTATCCCACCATGGACATCGCCCATGAAGGACTTGCCTCGCTAGCGGTAGATCTTCACGAAGTAGGCGATCTCCTTGCCCTTACAAACTCCTTGGTTCAACTCCACAATCTTGTTGGAGGCTCCCAAGTGACACCTAGCCAATCTAGGAGACACCACTCTCCAAGAAGTAACAAATTGTGTGTTGATGATGAACTCCTTGCTCTTGTGCTTCAAATGATAGTCTCCCCAACACCCAACTCTCTCTCATAGGATTTGGATCTAGTGGAAAGAAGTTTTGAGTGGAAAGCAACTTGGGGAAGGCTAGAGATCAAGATTCATATGGTAGGAATGGAATGTCTTGGTCTCAACACATGAGTAGGTGGTTCTCTCTCAGAACATATGAATTGGAATTGTGTATGTGTTCTGATGGCTCTCTCCATAAATGAAGAGGAGGTGGAGGGGTATATATAGCCTCCACACAAAATCCAACCGTTACACACAATCTACCAATCTCGGTGGGACCGAATCAACAAACTCGGTCAGACCGAAAAGGTAAACCTAGTGACCGTTAGAAATTTTCGGTGGGACTGACATGCAACTCGGTAGGACCGATTCCGTTAGGGTTTGGGCATAACGTAATCTCGGTGAGACCGATTACACAAACTCGGTGAGACCGAGTTTGGTAATAAGCTAACCAGAGAGTTGGTCAGGCAAACGTGTGGGACCGATTTGCTCTTTCGGTGAGACCGAAAAGTTACAAAAAGGAAACAGAGAGTTTACATTGCAATCTCGGTGGGACCGATTCGCTTTTTCGGTGAGACCGAAAAGTTGCGAAAGGGAAACAAAGAGTTTGCAATCCCATCTCGGTGAGACCGAGATCCCTATCGGTAGGACCGAATTGCTAGGGTTTGGCAGTGGCTTATGACAAGTGAAACTCGGTGGCGCCGGATAGAAAGAATCGGTATGGCCGAGTTTGGCTTAGGGTTTAGGTCATTTGTGGATATGGGAAAGTAGTTGAGGGTTTTTGGAGCATATCACTAAGCACATGAAGCAAGAGGCTCATTAAGCAACACCTCATCCCTCCTTGATAGTATTGGCTTTTCCTAAAGACTCAATGTGATCTTGGATCACTAAAATATAAAATGAAGAGTCTTGAGCTTTTGAGCTTGAGCCAATCCTTTGTCCTTAGCATTTTGAGGGTTCCACTTTCACATCCATGCCATGCCAATCATTGAGCTTTCCTGAAATAATCATCTTGGAATAGCATTAGCTCAATGAGCTATATGTTGTTATGAATTACCAAAACCACCTAGGGATAGTTGCACTTTCACAATGCATACATATGTAGTGTAGCTCCTTGCTTGTGAGTACTTTGGATGAGCTCACGGTTGCTTCGCTCCCTCTTTTCCCCCTTTCTATGCCCGATTGCTGCGACCAGACGTTGGAGCCCAGGAGCCAGGCGCCACCATCGACCACGACTACTACTACTCGGGAGGTGCCTACTACTACGTGCAGCCCGCTGACGACGACCAGGAGTAGTTTAGGAGGATCCCAGGCAGGAGACCTGCGCCTCTTTCGATCTGTATCCCTGTTTGTGCTAGCCTTCTTAAGGCAATTGTTTAACTTATGTATGTACTCAGATATTGTTGCTTCCACTGACTCGTCTATGATCGAGCTCTTGTATTCGAGCCCTCGAGGCCCCTGGCTTGTAATATGATGCTTGTATGCAAGGTTGTCAGAATCGCGATTTTGAATCGGATCGGAGCTTCGGTGGTAGGATCGCAAATCGTAGAATCTTCACTATCAGAATCGTAGAAACGTAGATTCTAAGAACTAAAATCGTAGAATCATAGGGGTTAGTTTGGATCGTAAAGTCGTAGAATCGTATAACAGAATCGCGATTCTGACAACCTTGCTTGTATGACTTATTTTATTTGTAGAGTTGTGTTGTGATATCTTCCCGTGAGTCCCTGATCTTGATCGTACACGTTTGCGTGTATGATTAGTGTACGATTGAATCGGGAGCGTCACAAGTTGGTTTCAGAGCCGACTGCATGTAGGAATCCCCCTTCCACACTCATTGGCCGAAGTCGAGTCTAGTCATTGCAAAACTTTTACTAACATGGTTGTGTGGCTTACGGGCCCACGTTGCCATTGGGTGGTATTAAGATCTTTTACTCCTCGATCTTTACTCTGTGACTCTAACCTCTCCCCTGTTCGGGTTAAATGATTTTGCTAAAAATACTAACTTTAGGTTCTCGAAAGACTTTCTCCCGGAGAGCCCCGCACTCCAGATGATCGCTTGCTGCACCAGAAGATTCTGAAGATACTCTCTGAGGTTTTTCCCAAGACCCTTGTGCCCATCGACTTTACAATCCCCTACCACCGATATACCCTTATGGATAACTACCTACAATTGTCGTTCATACCTTCATCCTCAGTTGCTCTTGTTATTACAAGATGCCCTAAATTGCTCTTCGTTATTCCAAAAATCCTTTAAGCTTACTGCCTTGCAGTTCTTTGCCACGGGAATACCCCTATTGAAAATTCCTCGCACTTATTGAGTATCTATTCATCCCCAGTTGTTCATATGCTTCATAAGATACTCTGAAATACTATCCGACCTTTTGAGCATCCTCTTCAAACTATCGCTCTGCAATTACTTGTATGCTTACATTATGAATGCTCCCATATCACTAGCAATATTCACTAGTATCTTTTGACACCGTCATTTTGATCCTATTGATTCAACATGTGTGCGAATGCACACAATCATCTATCAACCCTTCTAAGTTATCTTTCCGGCTAAGACGTCATTTTCGAACATGAGCTGGTTCTCGATCAAACTATTTGTCGTCAATTGTGCCTATGGTCTATCCAACCTTGATCAGAGCATCTGCTTCTGATCCTTTGTTTTAGAAATCTTAAATCCTTTGTTATCTAAGCATCGAATTATTCAAATGTTCTATAATATGATGCCCGTGCATTCTTCCTCCTCTGGTTGAGTACGGATGCTCACATCAGATCCCTTGAGGACCATCGGTTCCTTTGTTGGATTTTATCCGACAGCGTCCTTCATATTGAATAACCTCGTGAGCCTTTCCATGGGTATATAATGCCTTTGGTAAATTGTATCATCTGCTTTTGAACACTGCTCTACTTTCGAGCTTGTATTATTTACTCTGAAGTTTGTGGTATATGTTCCTAAGATGCCCTGATGGGTTGAACCTACGCCTTCCCTAATCCGTGTGAACCCGAAATATTTCACGGGTCATACTTATCTGGTATTGCACCAGGTAATAAAAACTTTCAACAACTAATGCCATTTTCGAAATACGAGCAGTGAATGAAAGGTTGTGCATTGAAGAAGTGGGAGTCGACCTTGAACTTTGTGTTCATGCCCATGGACACGATGTAGATCTTATCATTAAAGCTTCTCTTAAATTAATTATTCCTTTGGTATAAGTTCATCTTATATCTGGGATCTGGCCTTTTGCAATCGTGGTTCCGACCATATTTTCTCTTTGATCCCATTTCTCAGACAAGTTAAAGTACTTGTCTTTTGCAAGTCAATACACCAGTCCAACCTCTACCTTGATCTACCGTCGAGTATTACCCTCTAGTATCTCGAGAATATCTAAGAACTGTGTTGCATATTATGAGTCTTCATCAGCTATTATTTCTCACTGGTTCCAATTTTTCATGGGTTCCGGGTTGTCGTCAATCTAGAACATCAATAAGTGAATCGATTCCGAGCTCCGATACGATAACTCTAAGTAATTTTCATTGCGTATGTGTTTAATAATCCTTCAAGTCATTCCTATCCTGATTGGCTATATCCTTATCATGCTAAATTTTAACTGTGCTACCTGGTCCTTAATCCCGAAGCACAACTTTCGACGATGAGCTAATCTTACGTCGATCTTCCTCGTCATATCATTTGTCCTTGAACAACAAGCTTGATTTCGAGTTTGTGTCGTACCCATGGTTTCAATAACTTTTTGCTTCATCATTCCGTTGACTTGATGTCATCTCATCGATCGGTTACATCTTCTTAAAACCTCTTGACAAATGTGTCATGATCCTCATTAACATCCCGAGGTCTTCCAAGATATCAATTGAATTCATGATGAGAAATAACATCCTTGCCCTCGATGATTGGGGCTATCATCGATCACTTTATTGCCTTCCCTCCAACACAAACTTGTTCGTGGTCTGTGTTATACCTGGAGACCCATGCTATCTAGCAATTATTCTTTGTTACCTTGGAGTATTACCATCTTGTATGTCAAGAATGTCGTGAGAATTTCACCACCTCCTGAGAATTCTTGATATAGGTAATACTTATCACCATCACCATTCCTTCTTGGTCCTCGTGTTGTTCCTAACCGGAATACCGACAAATGAACTATGATGTGTGAATTCAAAACTCCTGGCAACCCTCTTGCTTTGAACCAATGCTTGCTCGTGGATGTTCTCCTCGAGAATACAACATTATATCATTTGATTTGACAAATGTTATCTCCTTGTTCACATAAGTGGGGAAATCCATCTTTTGGAAATCTTGAAGAATTGTAGCTGAGTTCACCAGCCACCTCCTCATCCTCTCCTTGGTTTACTGATGAACTCTTGTTTCAGAACCCGCTTCCATTGTTCATTCCCCGAGAATCTTATGATGTCTTCTCGTCAATTTGTGTTGCACCTTTTCTTCTCAGACATCCTGAGTTGATGTATCCTGACACCAATCAGATCTGAATCTCAGTCAGATATGATGGTTGGAACATATTTCCAAGAGTTATCACATTGGTCTTTATGTGACCCGGTAAGGTTGATGTCGTGCCTAGCACACCTGACCGGAGGCCCTATTGTTATAGATTCCTTTTCAGCAAGATTAGCCATTCTTCCATGAGGAAGTTGTAAGACTTATTCTATGAGTTGATCCTGATGGATCCCTTGTGTATCCAAAGTCCGACCTTGCTCGAAGACCATGTCAATGCTATCTCGAAGCAAGTATGTGGTACTCCGATTTTCAACAAGAACATTTGAAGCCCAATGCTAAATGTTTCTTGCTCAATTATCCAAACACCGTTGCATGGGTAATGTCATGAAATTTCTCTCCCCCTTACCTAAAGAGTTTTCTACATTATATCCTGTCAAGGATATCATGCTCTGCTTGTCCTTGGGAAGGATATACCCTTGAAATATGTGTTAAAACACATTTTCCTTTCTATTGTTCTGTTTAATCTGATAATCATATTTTCTTTTCCATTGGTTGGTTTAACGTTGCTTGTGATCCATAAGATCTAAGCAGTAATATTCTCCTGCTTATGTAAACATCTCGGTGTACAATTCTGTCAACAAGACCCTGTTACTATTGTTGATGACATTTCGGTAGCCACCGATGGACGAGAACTTTGCCTACAGGTCCGCCTCGTTTCAACGAGCAGGAAGATGGTTCTATTTGTCCCTCGCCCTTGGTACCGACGTTATTGCCGACATAACTGACAGGCTATCCGCTGACATGTGTTGCCTACATGGTCATACAAGGCGTCACCGTCCATCCTACTTTCGAACCACATGGTGGGCCCATAACCCACAGTTCCACAGGATGGAAACCTGACTCTCCTGTACACCCCCTATTCCCAGAGTTATTCCTCGCGCGTGGTCTCATATGTAATTCATGAGCCACCTTCCGTGTGATCATCAATTCTGCTATTAAACACATTACCTATACCCGTCGCCTTGTTTCAGGCAACGGCGATTGTCTATCCGCTTCAAACTTCTTATGGTACCTTCTTACTTTGCTCTCGATGTGTTTCATTTGTTCAACTCGAGAGATACTCTTATGATCATTCTTGGGATACCCCCCCAGATGATTTTACCTTATAACATTCAATTGTTGTAAAACTGCCCCTTACCTATTCGTAAGTACGATGCAGTTCCCGAAGAAAGGACGACAACTTCATGATGACCTGAAGCAGAGAAATGAAGACATCAACATAATGGATCAACCTCTTCGAAAAGAGAAACCAAGACCGAGGACACTCATCAAAATTTCATAACCAAATCCATTCCCCCTTACTCCCGCTCCTAAATCTCGGGATGAGATTTCTTGTAGTGGAGGAGAATTGTGACGCCCGGATAATCAAGCTACAGTAACCCTCTAGTAATGATGCCTTGTCACCACTGTTACTGTTGTTAATCTCGCGTTAGTTCGAAACCCATTCGAATTCAAAATCCAAAAAATCAGGGCAAACAATAAAAGTTTTCAAATTTTAAAACTAAAATGTTCGGAGTGAGCCAAATAATGCATCGTAGATTAAGGTGGATAAACCACATTTTTATAACATAGTTAAATGCACTCGGATAAATAAAACAGCAGCAGAACAATTATTAAAAGCCTTTTATAATTTTATAAAATATTAAACTATTTTATTTTGGGTTGAGGATTAAGGTGGCAGTAGTATATTTATAAATACAAATTTAGGTGCTAGTGTTTATTTTTACAAAACTGTAATAATAGGGTACTTAAAAGAAAATAGCAAAGAAATAAAAGAAAAGCAAAAGCAAAAGGAAGTAAAGCCCCACCCCCCGGGCCTTAGCAGCTAGGCAGGCCCTGCCGGCAGTGGCCCACAGGCCACAACCCCCTTCCCCGGTCACCCCTTTCTCCCCCTCCTGTTCAATCGACCGACCGACCGACCACACCGCTCGTCCCCGCCGGACCCGGTGCGGCGCTCCGCGCTGCCACGCCGACTGGGGGATAAGGCCACTCCCTGGCGCCTTGGTCCCCTGCCACTTTCCCCACTCGACCCCCTCCTCTTCCTCCCTCGCTCGCCTCTCTCTCGATCTGGATCGAGGCCGAGTGCCGCGGTCGCCGTGCGGTGCCCATAACCGCGGCCACCACCGTTGATTTGCCAGCACGCCGTGCCCGCGAGGTCCGCCTCAGGGTCTTCTTCCACTACACCGGTGAACGCCTCCGGAGGAGCACCAAGACGACACGACTGAACCCCGTCTCCAACCTTCTGCATCGCAGGCGGCCATCTTCAATTCGCCACCACTGGCCGAAGCTCACTCGGCGCGTGCTCGCCCGCGGCCCTGACCACGCCCGTCTCCGGGCTCCCCCCAGCGCACGCCCACGAGCTCCTAGGCGCCCCCGCACACGCGACCCACGCCATCCGGTCGCGCTCTGCAACTGCCCCGTTGCAGCCGCCGCGCGCCTGCCTCCTCCCTTGTCTGTTGCTCGCGCTACTACAGCCACCGGCGAACGCTCTGCCTGCGCGCACGCGCCGGCCGCGCCCTGTCCTGGGCCCGCGCCTCCCCGGCGAGCCGCCCCGCGCCTGGCCCATGACAGCAAGGCCGTGTCTCCCGCGCCGTTGCCCCCGCTCTTGGGCTTCCCCCGCTGCTCGCCTCGGGCCTCTGCCGCGGCGCCTCCCCTGGCCGGTCGCCCGGCTTCCCTCTGCCCTGCCGCGTCGTGGCCGCGCCGGCTCCGCCGACCACTGCCCCTCCGTGGCCGGTTGAGGCCACTTCCAGGTGGGTCCGGCCCTTATAAAAATAAAATAAAATAATAAAATGAAAAAAGATTAATTAAATAATAATTGTTAATTAATTAATTAATTAATTAACTTAAATAACCTGCTTAATAACCTAATCAACCAGATTAGTTAATCAAATGTTGTTTAATAAAACATGTATCAATGACATGCGGGTCCCATGGGGCCTTTTGACCAGTCAACGGTCCTGTCAAACGCTGACTGGACATTTGACTAGGGCCCCACCTGTCAGCCCCTTAGACACACTATGGGTACACTTCCTGTGTACCCATAGCATCTAAATACAAATTTAATTTCGGATTAAATTAAATCTAGAAATTAGAAAATCATTTTAAATCTTTTAAAATTAATATAAAATAAACCGTAGCTCGGATGGAAAAACTTTGAACATGAAAGTTGCTCAGAACGACGAGACGAATCCGGATACGCAGCCCATTCGTCCACCACCCATCCCTAGCATAGCAAACTCGCAACTTTCCCCCTCTGGTTCGTCTGTTCGAAAATGTGAAACACCGGGGATACTTTCCCGGATGTTTTCCCCTTTCGTCGGTATCATCTCCTACCGCGTTAGGGCACACCTAGCACCGCGCATTGTCTTGTCATGCACCATCATGCTTATGTTTGCATTATATTTATTGTTTCTTCCCCCTCTTCTCTCGCTAGACACCGAGACCGACGCCACTGCTACCCAGTACGACTACGGTGTTGACGACCCCTCTCTCTTGTCTGAGCAACCAGGCAAGCCCCCCCCCCCCTTGATCACCAGATATCGCCTACTCTACTCTCTATACTGCTTGCATTAGAGTAGTGTAGCATGTTACTGCTTTCCATTAATCCTATCCTGATGCATAGCCCTCTGCGTGGATCTTTGTGGCGGAGCGACAGGGTAGGTTGAGACCACCTAGGAGAGAGGTGGGCCTGGCCCTGGTCGGCGTTCGCGGTTATTTCAAGATAACACATTTAACGAGATCTTGGTATTTGATCTGAGTCTGGCTACTGGCCTATACGCACTAACCATCTACGCGGGGACAGTTATGGGCACTCGACGTCGTGGTATTAGCCGAAGCCTTCGTGACATCAGCGACTGAGCGGCGCGCGCCGGATTGGACTAGAATGCCTGCTAGGCTAGGTCTGTTTCTGGCCGCGTTCGTAACGTGCAGGTGTGCAATGGGCGATGGGCCCAGACCCCTGCGCCATAGGATTTAGATCGGCATGCTGACCTCTCTGTTGTGCCTAGGTAGGGCTGCGACGTGTTGATCTTCCGAGGCCGGGCATGACCTAGAAAAGTGTGTCCGACCAAATGGGATCGAGCGTGTTGGGTTATGTGGTGCACCCCTGCAGGGAAGTTAATCTATTCGAATAGCCGTGATCTTCGGTAACAGGACGACTTGGAGTTGTACCTTGACCTTATGACAACTAGAACCGGATACTTAATAAAACACACCCTTCCTAGTGCCAGATACAACCGGTGGTCGCTCTCTCACAGGGCGACGAGGAGAGGATCATCGGTTAGGATTATGCTATGCGATGCTACTTGGTGAACTTACCATCTACTCTCTTATCCTACTGCAAGATGGAGGTTACCAGAAGCGTAGTCTTCAATAGGACTAGCTATCCCCATCTTATTCTGGCATTCTGCAGTTCCGTCCACATATGATACCCTTAATCCTTTTGATACCAATGCATACATATGTAGTGTAGCTCCTTGCTTGCGAGTACTTTGGATGAGTACTCACGGTTGCTTCGCTCCCTATTTTCCCCCTTTCTATGCCCGATTGCTGCGACCAGACGTTGGAGCCCAGGAGCCAGACGCCACCGTCGACGACGACTACTACTACTCGGGAGGTGCCTACTACTACGTGCAGCCCGCTGACAACGACTAGGAGTAGTTTAGGAGGATCCCAGGCAGGAGGCCTGCACCTCTTTCGATCTGTATCCCCATTTGTGCTAGCCTTCTTAAGGCAAACTTGTTTAACTTATGTCTGTACTCAGATATTGTTGCTTCCGCTGACTCGTCTATGATCGAGCTCTTGTATTCGAGCCCTCGAGTCCCCTGGCTTGTAATATGATGCTTGTATGACTTATTTTATTTGTAGAGTTGTGTTGTGATATCTTCCCGTGAGTCCCTGATCTTGATCATACACGTTTGCGTGTATGATTAGTGTATGACTGAATCGGGGGCGTCACAAGTTGGTATCAAAGCCGACAATCAGGGGCGTCAGAAGTTGATTAGTGTTCGATCTTTATGTATGAACTTTATGTATTGTATTAATTTTGTGTTTTCGGTGCTGTGTATTGAAGATGAGCCGGCAATGGATGTACGATGACCGATGCTCTCCCGAGTTCATTAATGGCGTGCGTACTTTTCTGTTTGCGGCTGAGGCAAACAAGCGGGCGGATGGTTTTATGCCTTGCCCATGTGCTGGCTGTAAGAATGGTCACAATTACTCTACGTCAAGAACCATTCACATCCACCTGTTTGAGTCTGGTTTCATGCCCCACTATAATGTTTGGACCAAGCATGGGGAAAGAGGGTTATGATGGAAGACAATGAAGAAGAAGAGGACGACGACAACTATACTGGCCATGGGTTCCCTGAATACGATGATACAACAATGAGGGAAGAAGCTAAGCCGGTAATGCGGGAAGAAGCTGAGCCGGCAATGCGGGAAGAAGCTGAAGAAGAGGCATCGGATGAGCCCGTTGATGATCTAGGTCGTGCCATTGCCAATGCAAAGAGAAACTGCGCAAGTGATTTGGAAAATAAGAAGTTGCAGTGCATGTTAGAGGATCACAAAAAATTGTTGTACCCGAATTGCGTAGGTGACAAGAAAAAGCTGGGCACCACACTGGAATTGCTACAATGGAAGGCAGAGAATGGTGTATCTGACAAGGGATTTGGAAAGTTGTTGGTAATGATAAAGAATATGCTTCCAAAGGACAACGAATTGCCCGAGAGTATGTACGAAGCAAAGAAGGTTGTCTGCCCTCTAGGGTTAGAGGTGCAGAAGATACATGCATGCCCTAATGATTGCATCCTCTACCACGGTGAGTACGAGGATTTGAACGCTTGCCCAGTATGCGGTGCATTGCACTATAAGATCAGCCGTGATGACCCTGGTGATGTCGAGGGCGAGCGCCCCAGGAAGAAGATTCCTGCCAAGGTGATATGGTATGGTCCTATAATACCATGGTTGAAATGTTTGCTCCAAAACAAAGAGCATGCCAAGGCGATGCGATGGCACAGAGAAGACCGTAAGAAATACGGAAAGTTGAGAGTACCCGCTGATGGGTCGCAGTGGAGAAAAATCGAAAGAAAGTACAGGAAGGAGTTTGCAGATGACGCAAGGAACGTATGGTTTGGTCTAAGTGCAGATGGCATTAATCCTTTTGGGGAGTAGAGCAGCAACCATAGCACCTGGCATGTGACTCTATGTTTGTATAACCTTCTTCCTTGGTGGTGCATGAAGCGGAAGTTCATTATGATTCCAGTGCTCATCTAAGGCCCTAAGCAACCCGGCAACAACATTGATGTGTACCTAAGGCCATTAGTTGAAGAACTCTTACAACTGTGGAATGGAACAGGTGTACGTGCGTGGGATGAGCACATGGGGGAAGAATTTGACCTAAAGGCATTGCTGTTCGTGACCATCAATGATTGGCCTGCTCTCAGTAACCTTTCAGGACAGACAAACAAGGGATACCATGCATGCACGCACTGTTTGGACGATACCGATAGTATATATTTGGCTAATTGTAAGAAGAATGTGTACCTGGGACATCATCGATTTCTTCCGAGCAGGCATCCCGTAAGAAAGAAAGGCAAGCATTTCAAAGGTGAGGCAGATCACCGGACGAAGCCTCGCCACCGTACTGGTGCTGATGTACATGATATGGTCAAGGATTTGAAGGTGGTCTTTGGAAAGGGTCCTGGTGGACAACCTATTCCGAATGACACTAACGGACGCGCACCCATGTGGAAGAAGAAATCTATATTTTGGGACCTGCCCTATTGGAAAGACCTAGAGGTCCGCTCCGCAATCGACGTGATGCACGTGACGAAGAATCTTTGTGTGACCCTGCTTGGCTTCTTGGGCGTGTATGGGAAGACAAAAGGTACACCTGAGGCACGGGAGGACCAGCAATGTATGCACGGAAAAGACGGCATACTCAGGGTCATGCAAGCTACGCTCTTACCAAAGAAGAGAAGGAAATCTTCTTTGAATGCCTGCTCAGTACTAAGGTACCATCTGGCTTCTCGTGGAATATAAAGGGAATAATAAACATGGCAGAGAAAAAGTTCCAGAACCTGAAGTCTCATGACTGCCACGTGATTATGACGCAACTACTTCCAGTTGCATTGAGGGGGCTTCTATCGGAAAACGTTCGATTAGCCATTGTGAAGCTATCTGCATTCCTCAATGCAATCTCTCAAAAGGTAATCGATCCAGAAATCATACACAGGTCAGAGAATGATTTGGTGCAATGTCTTGTCAGTTTCGAGTTGGTGTTCCCACCATCCTTCTTCAACATCATGACGCACGTCCTAGTTCACCTATGTGAAGAGATTAACGTTTTGGGTCCTGTATTTCTACACAATATGTTCCCCTTTGAGAGGTTTATGGGAGTCTTAAAGAAATATGTTCATCACCGTGCTAGGCCAGAAGGAAGCATCTCCAAGGGCCATGAAAATGAGGAGGTCATTGAGTTTTGTATTGACTTTATTCGTGACCTTAAGCCGATTGGTGTTCCTGAATCGCGGCATAAGGGCAGACTGGATGGAAAAGGCGCGCTAGGAGGGGAACAAATAATATGTATGGACGGACATTATCTCACTGAAGCACACTACATAGTTCTACAGAATTCCGCCTTGGCGGCTCCGTATATGGATGAACACAAGAATTTGCTACGCTCCAAACGCCCGGAGCGGTCTGATGACTAGATTACACATGAACAAACCAGGAGTTCCGCCAGCTGGTTGCAGACATGTACTGATGTCTACTACACAACCTTCTTCTTATAGACGTTGTTGGGCCTCCAAGTGCAGAGATTTGTAGGACAGTAGCAAACTTCCCTCAAGTGGATGACCTAAGGTTCAATCCGTAGAAGGCGTAGGATGAAGATGGTCTCTCTCAAGCAACCCTGCAACCAAATAACAAAGAGTCTCTTGTGTCCCCAACACACCCAATACAATGGTAAATTGTATAGGTGCACTAGTTCGGCGAAGAGATGGTGATACAAGTGGTATATGGGTAGTAGATAAAGGTATTTGTAATCTGAAATTATAAAAACAGCAAGGTAACCAATGATAAAAGTGAGTGTAAACGGTATTGCAATGATAGGAAATAAGGCCTAGGGTTCATACTTTCACTAGTGTAAGTTCCCTCAACAATACTAACATAATTGGATCACATAACTATCCCTCAACATGCAAGAAAGAGTCACTCCAAAGTCATTAATAGCGGAGAACGAACGAAGAGATTGTGGTAGGGTACGAAACCACCTGAAAGTTATTCTTTCCAATCAATCCGTTGGGCTATTCCTATAAGTGTCACAAACATCCCTAGAGTTCGTACTAGAATAACACCTTAAGACACAAATCAACCAAAACCCTAATGTCACCTAGATACTCCAATGTCACCTCAAGTATCCGTGGGTATGATTATACGATATGCGTCACACAATCTCAGATTCATCTATTCAACCAACACAAAGGACCTCAAAGAGTGCCCCAAAGTTCTACCGGAGAATCACGACGAAAACGTGTGCCAACCCCTATGCATAGGTTCATGGGAGGAACCCGCAAGTTGGTCACCAAAACATACATCAGGTGGCGCGTGGTATCCCATTATCACCACAGATATCCACGGCAAGACATACATCAAGTGTTCTCAAGTCTTTAAAGACTCAATCCGATAAGATAACTCCAAAGGGGAAACTCAATTCATTACAAGAGAGAAGAGGGGGAGGAGAAACATAAGATCCAACTATAATAGCAAAGCTCGTGATACATCAAGATCGTATCATCTCAAGAACACGAGAGAGAGAGAGAGAGAGATCAAACACATAGCTACTGGTACATACCCTCAGCCCCGAGGGAGAACTACTCCCTCCTCATCATGGAGAGCACCGAGATGATGAAGATGGCCACCGATGAGGGTTCCCCCTCCGGCAGGGTGCCAGAACAGGGTCCCGATTGACTTGTGGTGGCTACAGAGGCTTCTGGCGGCGGAACTCTCGATCTATGTTGCGTTCTGGAAGTTTTAGGTCACGTAGATATATATGGGTGCAGGGAGGACGTCGGAGGAGCCACGGGGGTCCCACAAGACAGGGGGGCGCGCCCTGGGGGGCACCCTCGTGAGCACCTCGTGTCTCCCCTGACGTGGGGTCCAAGTTCATCAAGTGTGTTTCCTTCCAAAAATAACTTCTCTAGTTGATTTCGTTCCGTTTCGACTCCGTCTGATATTCCTTTTCTTCAAAACACTGAAATAGGCATAAAACAACAAATCTGGGCTGGGCCTCTGGTTAATAGGTTAGTCCCAAAAATAATATAAAAGTGGATAATAAAGCCCATTATTGCCTAAAGCAGTAGATAATATAGCATGGAGCAATCAAAAATTATAGATACGTTGGAGACGTATCAAGCATCCCCAAGCTTAATTCCCGCTCGTCCTCGAGTAGGTAAATGATAAAAAAGATAATTTTTGATGTGGCATGCTAGTTGGCATAATTTCAATGTAATTCTTCTTACTTGTGATATGAATATTCAGATTCGAAAGATTCAAGACAAAAGTTCATATTTACATAAAATAATAATACTTCAAGCATACTAACTAAGCAATTATGTCTTGTCAAAATAACATGGCCAAAGAAAGTTATCCCTACAAAATCATATAGTCTAGCTATGCTCCATCTTCACCACACAAAATATTTAAATCATGCACAACCCCGATGACAAGCCAAGCAATTGTTTCATACTTTTGATGTTCTCAAACATTTTCAATCTTCACGCAATACATGAGCGTGAGCCATGGACATAGCACTATAGGTGGAATAGAATGGTGGTTGTGGAGAAGACAAAAAGGAGAAGATAGTCTCACATCAACTAGGCGTATCAACGGGCTATGGAGATGCCCATCAATAGATATCAATGTGAGTGAGTAGGGATTTCCATGCAACGGATGCACTAGAGCTATAAGTACATGAAAGCTCAAAAAGAAACTAAGTGGGTGTGCATCCAACTTGCTTGCTCATGAAGACCTAGGGCATTTTGAGGAAGCCCATCATTGGAATATACAAGCCAAGTTCTATAGTGAAAGATTCCCACTAGTATATGAAAGTGACAACATAGGAGACTCTCTATCATGAAGATCATGGTGCTATTTTGAAGCACAAGTGTGGTAAAAGGATAGTAGCATTGCCCCTTCTCTCTTTTTCTCTCATTTTTTTATTTTTTTTATTTGGGCCTTCTCTTTTTTATGGCCTTTTTTCCTTTTCTTTTTCTATTTGGGCTTCTTTGGCCTCTTTTATTTATTTTCGTCCGGAGTCTCATCCCTACTTGTGGGGGAATCATAGTCTCCATCATCCTTTCCTCAATGGGACAATGCTCTAATAATGATGATCATCACACTTTTATTTACTTACAACTCAACAATTACAACTCGATACTTAGAACAAGATATGACTCTATATGAATGCCTCCGGCGGTGTACTGGGATATGCAATGATCCATGAGTGACAAGTATGAAAGAATTACGAACGATGGCTTTGCCACAAATACTATGTCAACTACATGATCATGCTAAGCAATATGACAATGATGGAGTGTGTCATGATAAACTGGATGGTGGAAAGTTGCATGGCAATATATCTCGGAATGGCTATGGAAATGCCATAATAGGTAGGTATGGTGGCTGTTTTGAGGAAGGTATATGGTGGGTTTATGGTACCGGCGAAAGTTGCGTGGTACTAGAGAGGCTAGCAATGGTGGAAGGGTGAGAGTGTGTATAGTCCATGGACTCAACATTAGTCATAAAGAACTCACATACTTATTGCAAAAATATATTAGTTGTCGAAACAAAGTACTACGCGCATGCTCCTAGGGGGATAGATTGGTAGGAAAAGACCATCGCTCGTCCCCGACCGCCACTCATAAGGAAGACAATCAATAAATACCTCATGCTCCGACTTCGTTACATAACGGTTCACCATACGTGCATGCTACAGGAATCACAAACTTCAACACAAGTATCTCTCAAATTCATAACCACTCAACTAGCATGACTCTAATATCACCATCTCCATATCTCAAAACAATTATCAAGTATCAAACTTCTCCTAGTATTCAACACACTCATAAGAGAATTTTATTATTCTTGAATACATAGCATATTAGGATTTTAAGAAAATTACCATGGTATTTAAGACTCTCAAAATAATATAAGTGAAGCATGAGAGTTCATCTATTTCTTCAAAATAAAACTACCACCATGCTCTAAAATATATAAGTGAAGCACTAGAGCAAATGACAAACTACTCCGAAAGATATAAGTGAAGATCAATGAGTAGTCGAATAATTATGCAACTATGTGAAGACTCTCTAACATTTAATAATTTCAGATCTTGGTACTCTATTCAAACAGCAAGCAAAGCAAAATAAAATGACATCTAAGAATAGCAAACATCATGTGAAGAAGCAAAAACTTAGGATCAACCAATACTAACCGATAGTTGTTGCAGAAGAAAGGTGGGATGCCAACCGGGGCATCCCCAAGCTTAGATGCTTGAGACTTCTTGAAATATTATCTTGGGGTGCCTTGGAGATCCCCAAGCTTGAGCTTTTGTGTCTCCTTAATTCCTCTCATATCACGGTCTCCCTAAATCTCAAAAGCTTCATCCACACAAAACTCAACAAGGACTCGTGAGATAAGTTAGTATAAACCATTGCAAAAACCTTATCATACTCTACTGTAGCAAATCACTAAAATTATTATTCAACATTGAATACTAAATGCCTCTGCATATTTAATAGTACTATCCTCAAATAGAATCATTAAAGAAGCAAACATATGCAAACAATGCAAACATAACAGCAATCTGCCTAAACAGGATAGTCTGTAAAGAATGCTGCAACATCCATACTTACCTAGCTCGAAAAATTATGAAAGAAAATTCACACTGTAGTAAATTTATCAGAGTTTAATATGCAAAAGGTTTCAACATTTTATCACATTCTGACTTTTCTAGGGAATTATTGCAACAGCGGTAAACTTTCTGTTTTCAAACAGCGACATGTATACTTGTAACATAGGCATAGTAAAGACTATCAATGCCACTTTTATTGAAATAAAAGTTGCAAAAAATTGTTCTAAATAAAAGAAAGAAAATCCTAACAAAAAAAATTGACGCTCCAATCAAAACACATATCATGTGGCGAATAAAAATATAGCTCCAAGTAAAGTTACCGATGAACGAAGACGAAAGAGGGGATGCCTTCCGGGGCATCCCCAAGCTTAGCCTCTTGGTTGTCCTTGAATATTAACTTGGGGTGCCTTGGGCATCCCCAAGCTTAGGCTCTTGCCACTCCTTATTCCATAGTCCATCGAATCTTTACCCAAAACTTGAAAACTTCACAACACAAAACTTAACAGAAAACTCGTAAGGTCCGTTAGTATAAGAAAATAAATCACCACTTCAAGGTACTGTAATGAACTCATTCTTTATTTATATTGGTGTTAACCCTACTGTATTCCAACTTCTCTATGGTTTATAAACTATTTTACTAGCCATAGATTCATCAAAATAAGTAAACATCACATGAAAAACAGAATCTGTCAAAAACAGAACAGTCTGTAGTAATCTGGATCAAACGTATACTTCTGGAACTCATAAAATTCTCAAATAAATTGCTGGACCTGAGGAATTTATCTATTAATCATCTTAAAAAATAATTAACTAAATATCACTCTCCAAATAAAAATGGCAGCAATTCTCGTGAGCGCTAAAGTTTCTGTTTTTACAGCATGATCAACAAGACTTTCCCCAAGTCTTCCCAAAGGTTCTACTTGGCACAAACACTAATTAAAAGCATAAAACCACATCTAAACAGAGGCTAGATAAATTATTTATTAATAAACAGGAGCAAAAATCAAGGAACAAAAATAAAGTTGGGTTTCCTCCCAACAAGCGCTATCGTTTAACGCCCCTAGCTAGGCATGATGATTTCAACGATGCTCACATAAAAGATAAGAATTAAAACATAAAGAGGGCATCATGAAGAATATGACTAGCACATTTAAGTCTAACATGCTTCCTATGAGTAGGGATTTTGTGAGCAAACAACTTATGGGAACAAGAATCAACTTGCATAGGAACGTAAAACAAGCATAACTTCAAAACTTTAAGCACATAGAGAGGAAACTTAATATTATTGCAGTTCCTACAAGCATATGTTCCTCCCTCATAATAATTTTCAGTAGCATCATGAATGAATTCAACAATATAACCAGAACCTAAAGCGTTCTTTTCATGATCTACAAGCATATAAAATTTACTACTCTCCACATAAGCAAAATTCTTCCCATTCGGAATAGTGGGAGTATCATAAGAGACTTGAATACAATAAATTGTTTCCACATTAAAAGAGTAATGTTCAGAAAATGGGTAACCATAATCATGACAAATTTTATAAATATAATCATTACTACTTTTTATAGCATATGTATTATCACAATAATTATCATAAGTAGGAGGCATTCTATCATCATAACAACTTTGCATATCAAAACTTGGGATACTAAAAATATCATCTTCATAAATCATAGCTTCCCCAAGCTTGGGACAAACATTAATTGCAGCAAATATATTCTCAAATATGTCATCCTTATTAAACATAGCTTCCCCAAGCTTGGGCCTTTCCGTATCATAAGCATAATCACTCTCATCGTTAATAGTATGGATAGCACCAATAGTAAAGCAATCATTATTATCATATTCTTCCAAGCAAGTACCAAAAAGATTTTCAAGATCATAAGAAGTATCATTGTCTTCCCAATCATAATCATCACAACAAGCAATAGGCATAACTATTGGGGAACGTTGCAGAAAACAAAAAAATTCCTACGGTTTCACCAAGATCCATCTATGAGTTCATCTAGCAACGAGTGGTTGGATGCATCTACGTACCTTGTAGAACGCGAGCGGAAGCGTTCAAAGAACGGGGATGAGGGAGTCGTACTCGACGTGATCCAAATCACCGGAGATCCTAGCACCGAACGGACGGCACCTCCGCGTTCAACACACGTACGGTCAGCATAACGTCTCCTCCTTCTTGATCCAGCAAGGGGGAAGGAGAGGTTGAGGAAGATGGCTCCAGCAGCAGCACGACGGCGTGGTGGTGATGGAGCTGCAGTACTCCGGCAGGGTTTCGCCAAGCTCTATGGAGAAGGAGGAGGTGTTGGAGAGGAGAGGGAGGCGCCAAGGGCATGGGTGCGACTGCCCTCCCTCCCCCCCTCTATATATAGGGGCCCTAGGGGGGCGGCGGCCAAGGGAGGTGGAGTGCCCCCCAAGGCAAGTGGGAAGCCCCTCCCACCCTAGGGTTTCAACCCTAGGCGCAAGGGGTGGGCCTTGGGGGACGCACCAGCCCACTAAGGGCTGGTTCCCCTCCCCACTTCAGCCCATGGGGCCCTCCGAGATGGGTGGCCCCACCCAGTGGACCCCCGGGAACCTTCCGGTGGTCCCGGTACAATACCGGTGACCCCCGAAACTCCCCCGATGGCCGAAACTGCACTTCCTATATATAATTCTTCACCTCCGGACCATTCCGGAACTCCTCGTGACGTCTGGGATCTCATCCGGGACTCCGAACAACTTTCGGGTTACTGCATATTCATATCCCTACAACCATAGCGTTACCGAACCTTAAGTGTGTAGACCCTACGGGTTCGGGAGACATGTAGACATGACCGAGATGGCTCTCCGGTCAATAACCAATAGCGGGATCTGGATACCCATGTTGGCTCCCACATACTCCTCGATGATCTCATCGGATGAACCACGATGTCGAGGATTCAAGCAACCCCGTATACAATTCCCTTTGTCAATCAGTACGTTACTTTCCCGAGATTCGATCGTCGGTATCCCAATACCTCGTTCAATCTCGTTACCGGCAAGTCACTTTACTCGTACCGTAATGCATGATCCCGTGACCAGACACTTGGTCACTTTGAGCTCATTGTGATGATGCATTACCGAGTGGGCCCAGAGATACCTCTCCGTCATACGGAGTGACAAATCCCAGTCTTGATCCGTGTCAACCCAACAGACACTTTCGGAGATACCCGTAGTATACCTTTATAGTCACCCAGTTACGTTATGACATTTGGTACACCCAAAGCACTCCTACGGTATCCGGGAGTTACGCGATCTCATGGTCTAAGGAAAAGATACTTGACATATGAAAAAACTCTAGCAAATGAACTATACGATCTTGTGCTATGTTT
Organism: Triticum monococcum; assembly: GCA_034509565.1. Classification (NCBI taxonomy): domain Eukaryota; kingdom Viridiplantae; phylum Streptophyta; class Magnoliopsida; order Poales; family Poaceae; genus Triticum; species Triticum monococcum. The sequence goes on from CM067846.1 coordinate 619,963,342, forward strand.
AGTATTGGGTCTTGTCCATCACATCATTCTCCTAATGATGTGATCTCGTTATCAATGACATCCAATGTCCATAGTCAGGAAACCATGACTATCTGTTGATCAACGAGCTAGTCAACTAGAGGCTTACTAGGGACATGTTGGTGTCTATTTATTCACACATGTATTACAATTTCCGGATAACACAATTATAGCATGAATAAAAGACAATTATCATGAACAAGGAAATATAATAATAATGCTTTTATTATTGCCTCTAGTGCATATTTCCAACAGTCTCCCACTTGCACTAGAGTCAATAATCTAGTTACATTGTGATGAATTGAACACCCATGGAATTCTGGTGTTGATCATGTTTTGGTCTAGGGAGAGGTTTAGTCAACGGATCTACTACATTCAGGTCCGTATGTACTTTACAAATATCTATGTCTCCATATTGAACATTTTCATGAATGGAGTTGAAGCGACGCTTGATGTGCGTGGTCTTCTTGTGAAACCTGGGCTCCTTGGCAAGTGCAATAGCTCTAGTGTTGTCACAGAAGAGTTTGATTGGCCCCGACGCATTGGGTATGACTCCTAGGTCGGTGATGAACTCCTTCACCCAAATTGCTTCATGTGCTGCCTCCGAGGCTGCCATGTACTCCGCTTCACATGTAGATCCTGCCACGACGCTCTGCTTGCAACTGCACCAGCTTACTGCCCCACCATTCAAAATATACACGTATCCGGTTTGTGACTTAGAGTCATCCAAATCTATGTCGAAGCTAGCGTCGACGTAACCCTTTACGGCAAGCTCTTCGTCACCTCCATAAACGAGAAACATTTCCTTAGTCCTTTTCAGGTACTTCAGGATATTCTTGACCGTTGTCCAGTGTTCCTTGCCGGGATTACTTTGGTATCTACCTACCAAACTTACGACAAGGTTTACATCAGGTCTGGTACACAGCAAGGCATACATAATAGAACCTATGGCCGAGGCATAGGGGATGGCACTCATCTCTTCTATATCTTCTGCCGTGGTCGGACATTGAGCTGAGCTCAATTTCACACCTTGCAACACAGGCAAGAACCCCTTCTTATACTGATCCATATTGAATTTCTTCAATATCTTATCAAGGTATGTGCTTTGTGAAAGACTTATGAGGCGTCTTGATCTATCTCTATAGATCTTGATGCCTAATATATATGCAGCTTCTCCAAGGTCCTTCATTGAAAAACTCTTATTCAAGTAGGCCTTAATGATGTCCAAGAGTTCTATATCATTTCCCATCAAAAGTATGTCATCTACATATAATATGAGAAATGCTACAGAGCTCCCACTCACTTTCTTGTAAACGCAGGCTTCTCCATAAGTCTGCGTAAACCCAAACGCTTTGATCATCTCATCAAAGCGAATGTTCCAACTCCGAGATGCTTGCACCAGCCCATAAATCAAGCGTTGGAGCTTGCACACCTTGTCAGCATTCTTAGGATCGACAAAACCTTCCGGCTGCATCATATACAATTCTTCCTTAAGGAAACCATTAAGGAATGCCTTTTTGACGTCCATTTGCCATATCTCATAATCATAGAATGCGGCAATTTCTAACATGATTCGGACGGACTTTAGCTTCGCTACCGGTGAGAAAGTCTCATCGTAGTCAACCCCTTGAACTTGTCGACAACCCTTAGCGACAAGTCGAGCTTTATAGATGGTCACATTACCATCCGCGTCTGTCTTCTTCTTAAAGATCCATTTATTTTTCTATGGCTCGCCGCTCAACGGGCAAGTCAGTCAAAGTCCATACTTTGTTTTCATACATGGATCCTATCTCGTATTTCATGGCTTCTAGCCATTTGTCGGAATCCAGGCCCGCCATCGCTTCCTCATAGTTCGAAGGTTCACCGTTGTCTAACAACATGATTTCCAAGACAGGGTTGCCGTACCACTCTGGTGCGGAACGTGTCCTTGTGGACCTACGAAGTTCAGTAGCAACTTGATCTGAAGTTTCATGATCATCATCATTAATTTCCTCTCTAGTCGGCGCAGGCACCTCAGGAACATTTTCTTGAGTTGTGCCATTTTCCGGTTCAAGAGGTAATACTTCATCAAGTTCTACTTTCCTCCCACTTACTTCTTTCGAGAGAAACTCCTTCTCTAGAAAGGATCCATTCTTGGCAACAAAGATCTTGCCTTCGGATCTGAGGTAGAAGGTATACCCAATAGTTTCTTTAGGGTATCCTATGAAGACGCATTTTTCCGACTTGGGTTCGAGCTTTTCAGGTTGAAGTTTCTTGACATAGGCATCGCATCCCCCAAACTTTTAGAAACGACAGCTTAGGTTTCTTCCCAAACCATAATTCATACGGTGTCATCTCAACGGATTTCGACGGAGCCCTATTTAAAGTGAATGCGGCAGTCTCTAAAGCATAGCCCCAAAAAGATAGCGGTAAATCGGTAAGAGACATCATAGATCGCACCATATCTAATAGAGTGCGATTACGACATTCGGACACACCATTACGCTGAGGTGTTCCAGGCGGCGTCAGTTGTGAAACTATTCCACATTTTCTTAAGTGTGTGCCAAATTCGTGACTCAAGTATTCTCCTCCACGATCTGATCACAGGAATTTGATTTTTCTATCACGTTGATTCTCAACCTCACTCTGAAATTCCTTGAACTTTTCAAAAGTCTCAGACTTGTGTTTCATTAAATAGATATACCCATATCTACTCAAGTCATCAGTGAGGGTGAGAACATAACGATAGCCACCGCGAGCCTCAACACTCATTGGACCGCACACATCAGTATGTATGATTTCCAATAAGTTGGTTGCTCGCTCCATTGTTCCTGAGAACGGAGTCTTGGTCATTTTACCCATGAGGCATGGTTCGCACGTGTCAAATGATTCGTAATCAAGAGACTCTAATAGTCCATCCGTATGGAGCTTCTTCATGCGTTTGACACCTATGTGACCAAGGCGGCAGTGCCACAAGTATGTGGGACTATCATTATCAATCTTACATCTTTTGGTATTCACACTATGAATATGTGTAGCATTACGCTCAAGATTCATTAACATTAAACCATTCACCATCAAAGCATGACCATAAAACATATCTCTCATATAAATAGAACAACCATTATTCTCGGATTTAAATGAGTAGCCATCTCGTATTAAACGAGATCCTGATACAATGTTCATGCTCAAACTTGGCACTAAATAACAATTATTGAGGTTCAAAACTAATCCCGTAGGTAAATGTAGAGGTAGCGTGCCGACGGCGATCACATCAACCTTGGAACCATTCCCGACGTGCATCGTCACCTCGTCCTTCGCCAGTCTTCGCTTATTCCGCAGCTCCTGCTTTGAGTTACAAATGTGAGCAACTGCACCGGTATCAAATACCCAAGAGCTACTACGAGTACTGGTAAGGTACACATCAATTACATGTATATCACATATACCTTTAGTGATGCCGGCCTTCTTGCCCGCTAAGTATTTGGGGCAGTTCCGCTTCCAGTGACCACTTCCCTTGCAATAAAAGCACTCAGTCTCGGGCTTGGGTCCATTCTTTGGCTTCTTCCCGGCAGCTTGTATGCCGGGCGCGGCAACTCCCTTGCCGTCCTTCTTGAAGTTTTTCTTACCCTTGCCTTTCTTGAACTTAGTGGTTTTATTCACCATCAACACTTGATGTTCTTTTTTGACTTCTACCTCTGCTGATTTCAGCATTGCAAATACCTCAGGAATGGTCTTTTCCATCCCCTGCATATTGAAGTTCATCACAAAGCTCTTGTAGCTCGGTGGAAGCGACTGGAGGATTCTGTCAATGACCGCGTCATCCGGGAGATTAACTCCCAGCTGAGTCAAGCGGTTATGTAACCCAGACATAGTGAGTATGTGCTCACTGACAGAACTGTTTTCCTCCATCTTACAGCTGAAGAACTTGTCGGAGACTTCATATCTCTCGACCCGGGCATGAGCTTGAAAAACCATTTTCAGCTCTTCGAACATCTCATATGCTCCGTGTCTCTCAAAACGTTTTTGGAGCCCCGGCTCTAAGCTGTAAAGCATGCCGCACTGAACGAGGGAGTAGTCATCGGTACGTGCCTGCCAAGCATTCATAACGTCTTGTTCTGCAGGGAGAACGGGTGCATCACCTAGTGGTGCTTGTAGGACATAATCTTTCTTGGCAGCTATGAGGATGATCCTCAGGTTCCGGACCCAGTCTGTGTAGTTGCTGCCATTGTCTTTCAGCTTGGTTTTCTCTAGGAACGCGTTGAAGTTGAGGACTACGTTGGCCATTTGATCTACAAGACATATTGTAAATATTTTAGACTAAGTTCATGATAATCAAGTTCATCTAATCAAATTATTCAATGAACTCCCACTTAGATAGACATCCCTCAAGTCATCTAAGTATAACATGATCCGAGTTAACTAGGTCATGTCCGATCATCACGTGAGACGGACTAGTCAACATCGGTGAACATCTTCATGTTGATTGTATCTTCTATACGACTCATGCTCGAACTTTCGGTCTTCTGTGTTCCGAGGCCATGTCTGTACATGCTAGGCTCGTCAAGTCAACCTAAGTGTTTGCATGTGTAAATCTATCTTACACCCGTTGTATGTGAACGTTGGAATTTATCACACCCGATCATCATGTGGTGCTTCGAAACAACGAACTATCGCAATGGTGCACAGTTAGGGGGAACACTTTCTTGAAATTATTATGAGGGATCATCTTATTTACTACCGTCGTTCTAAGTAAACAAGATGCAAAAACATGATAAACATCACATGCAATCAAATAATAATAGTGACATGATATGGCCAATATCACACAGCTCCTTTGATCTCCATCTTGGGGCTCCATGATCATCTTGTCACCGGCATGACACCATGATCTCCATCATCATGATCTAGATCATCATGATCTCCATCATCGTGTCTCCATGAAGTTTCTCGCCAACTATTACTTCTACTACTATGGCTAACGCGTTTAGCAATAAAGTAAAGTAATTTACATGGCGTTTCTCAATGACACGCAGGTCATACAAAAAATAAAGACAACTCCTATGGCTCCTGCCGGTTGTCATACTCATCGACATGCAAGTCGTGATTCCTATTACAATAGCATGAACATCTCATACATCACATATATATCATTCATCATTCATCACAACTTTGGCCATATCATATCACAAAGCACTTGCTGCAAAAACAAGTTAGACGTCCTCTAATTGTTGTTGCAAGTTTTACGTGGCTGCAATAGGGTTCTAGCAAGAACGTTTTCTTACCTACGTGAAAGCCACAACGTGATTTGTCAACTTCTATTTACCCTTCATAAGGACCCTTTTCATCGAATCCGCTCCAACTAAAGTGGGAGAGACAGACACCCGCAAGCCACCTTATGCAACTAGTGCATGTTAGTCGGTGGAACCGGTCTCATGTAAGCGTACGTGTAAGGTTGGTCCGGGCCGCTTCATCCCACAATACCGCTGAAGCAAAATAAGACTAGTAGCGGCAAGAAAGTTGACAACATCTATGCCCACAACAAATTGTGTTCTACTCATGCAAAGAGAACTACGCATAGACCTAGCTCATGATGCCACTGTTGGGGAACGTTGCAGAAAACAAAAAATTTCCTACGGTTTCACCAAGATCCATCTATGAGTTCATCTAGCAACGAGTGGTTGGATGCATCTACGTATCTTGTAGATCGCGAGCGGAAGCGTTCAAAGAACGGGAATGAGGGAGTCGTACTCGATGTGATCCAAATCACCGGAGATCCTAGCACCGAACGGACGGCACCTCCGCGTTCAACACACGTACGGTCAGCGTAACATCTCCTCCTTCTTGATCCAGCAAGGGGGAAGGAGAGGTTGAGGAAGATGGCTCCAGCAGCAGCACGACGGCGTGGTGGTGATGGAGCTGCAGTACTCCGGCAGGGCTTCGCCAAGCTCTATGGAGAAGGAGGAGGTGTTGGAGAGGAGAGGGAGGCGCCAAGGGCATGGGTGCGACTGCCCTCCCTCCCCCCCTCTATATATAGGGGCCCTAGGGGGGCGCCGGCCCTAGGAGATCCAATCTCCTAGGGGGGCGGCGGCCAAGGGGGGTGGAGTGCCCCCCAAGGCAAGTGGGAAGCCCCTCCCACCCTAGGGTTTCAACCCTAGGCGCAAGGGGTGGGCCTTGGGGGGCGCACCAGCCCACTAAGGGCTGGTTCCCATCCCCACTTCAGCCCATGGGGCCCTCCGAGATGGGTGGCCCCACCCGGTGGACCCCCGGGAACCTTCCGATGGTCCCGGTACAATACCGGTGACCCCCGAAACTCCCCCGATGGCCGAAACTGCACTTCCTATATATAATTCTTCACCTCCGGACCATTCCGGAACTCCTCGTGACATCCGGGATCTCATCCGGGACTCCGAACAACTTTTGCGTTACTGCATATTCATATCCCTACAACCCTAGCGTTACCGAACCTTAAGTGTGTAGACCCTACGGGTTCGGTAGACATGTAGACATGATCGAGATGGCTCTCCGGTCAATAACCAATAGCGGGATCTGGATACCCATGTTGGCTCCCACATACTCCTCGATGATCTCATCGGATGAACCACGATGTCGAGGATTCAAGCAACCCTGTATACAATTCCCTTTGTCAATCGGTACGTTACTTGCCCGAGATTCGATCGTCGGTATCCCAATACCTCGTTCAATCTCGTTACCGGCAAGTCACTTTACTCGTACCGTAATGCATGATCTCGTGACCAGACACTTGGTCACTTTGAGCTCATTGTGATGATGCATTACCGAGTGGGCCCAGAGATACCTCTCCGTCATACGGGGTGACAAATCCCAGTCTTGATCCGTGTCAACCCAACAGACACTTTCAGAGATACCCGTAGTATACCTTTATAGTCACCCAGTTACATTGTGACGTTTGGTACACCCAAAGCACTCCTACGGTATCCGGGAGTTACACGATCTCATGGTCTAAGGAAAAGATACTTGACATTGGAAAAAAACTCTAGCAAATGAACTATACGATCTTGTGCTATGTTTAGTATTGGGTCTTGTCCATCACATCATTCTCCTAATGATGTGATCTCGTTATCAATGACATCCAATGTCCATAGTCAGGAAACCATGACTATCTGTTGATCAACGAGCTAGTCAACTAGAGGCTTACTAGGGACATGTTGGTGTCTATTTATTCACACATGTATTATGATTTCTGGATAACACAATTATAGCATGAATAAAAGACAATTATCATGAACAAGGAAATATAATAATGATGCTTTTATTATTGCCTCTAGGGCATATTTCCAACAATAACGAGATCATCATAAAGTGTATCATCTTCATTTTCATGAGGCACGGCAATAATAGGAGCAACTTTATTTGGGAGAGATACCTTTTTACCTCTCTTCCTTTTTCTTTTCTTCATCTTCACCACATCATGTGTTGGTTCAATCCTCTTTTTGGAGCTCCTTATTAATGAGATTGGTTGAGTAGAAGGCTCCTCCTCGTTACCTGATTCATCATAAGAAATAATAGGAGGATATTGGGAAGTCCCTTCCCTCTCATCAGTATTCTCTTCATCCTCTATTTGTTTTCTTTTCTTTATGTAATTGGCAATATAAGGATTATCAATGCAATTCACCGCACAATACATATAAATTTTCTCTAGATCAAAATGAAGAACTTTATCAAGGGCAAATTTTGGAATATCCTTAATTCTACGTTTAATTTCTTCATAACCCAAAAGCAAACTAAGTTCATTATGATGTGCAAGGGAAATCAAGTCATCACAATTTTTGGACACGATGCGATCATGAAACAATTTGCATTGGGCACTAAAATGATCACGTTCATTGCAAAGTTCACAAGTAGGACTAAGAAATGATAAATTTTCAGCACATTCATCTAGATCTTCTTGCAACAATTTGGTTTCTAAGTAATTATGCCTCTTGCAATATCTATCTTCCCTATTTGGTGTGTACTTGCAAACATGCACTCCACAAAAATTGACATGTTTATAGGAGGCATCATAACTAGTGCAATCATCATTAGCATCATGGATATTCAAAGAATTCGTACTAACAACATTGCAATCATGCTCATCATTCAAATATTTAGTGCCAAACATTTTAGAGATTTCTTCTTCTAGCACTTGAGCACAATTATCCTTTCCATCATACTTACGAAAGATATTAAAAAGGTGAAGCGTATGAGACAAACTTAATTCCATTTTTTTGTAATTTTCTTTTATAGACTAAACTAGTGATAAAACAAGAAACTAAAAGACTCGATTGCAAGATCTAAAGATATACCTTCAAGCGCTAACCTCCCCGGCAACGGCGCCAGAAAAGAGCTTGATGTCTACTACACAACCTTCTTCTTGTAGATGTTGTTGGGCCTCCAAGTGCAGAGGTTTGTAGGACAGTAGCAAATTTCCCTCAAGTGGATGACCTAAGGTTTATCAATCCGTAGGAGGCGTAGGATGAAGATGGTCTCTCTCAAGCAACCCTTCAAACAAATAACAAAGAGTCTCTTGTGTCCCCAACACACCCAATACAATGGTAAATTGTATAGGTGCACTAGTTCGGCGAAGGGATGGTGATACAAGTGGTATATGGATAGTAGATAAAGGTATTTGTAATATGAAATTATAAAAACAGCAAGGTAATGAATGATAAAAGTGAGCGTAAACGGTATTGCAATGATAGGAAATAAGGCCTAGGGTTCATACTTTCACTAGTGTAAGTTCCCTCAACAATACTAACATAATTGGATCACATAACTATCCCTCAACATGCAACAAAGAGTCACTCCAAAGTCACTAATAGCGGAGAACGAACGAAGAGATTGTGGTAGGGTACGAAACCACCTCAAAGTTATTCTTTCCAATCAATCCGTTGGGCTATTCCTATAAGTGTCACAAACAGCCCTAGAGTTCGTACTAGAATAACACCTTAAGACACAAATCAACCAAAACCCTAATGTCACCTAGATACTCCAATGTCACCTCAAGTATCCGTGGGTATGATTATACGATATGCGTCACACAATCTCAGTTTCATCTATTAAACCAACACAAAGGACCTCAAAGAGTGCCCCAAAGTTCTACCGGAGAATCACGATGAAAACGTGTGCCAACCCCTATGCATAGGTTCATGGGAGGAACCCGCAAGTTGGTCACCAAAACATACATCAAGTGGCACGTGGTATCCCATTGTCACCACAGATATCCACGACAAGACATACATCAAGTGTTCTCAAGTCTTTAAAGACTCAATCCGATAAGATAACTCCAAAGGGGAAACTCAATTCATTACAAGAGATAAGAGGGGGAGGAGAAACATAAGATCCAACTATAATAGCAAAGCTCACGATACATCAAGATCGTATCATCTCAAGAACACGAGAGAGAGAGAGAGAGATCAAACACATAGCTACTGGTACATACCCTTAGCCCCGAGGGAGAACTACTCCCTCCTCATCATGGAGAGCACCGGGATGATGAAGATGGCCACCGGTGAGGGTTCCCCCCTCCGGCAGGGTGCCGGAATAGGGTCCAGATTGACTTTTGGTGGCTACGGAGACTTCTGGCGGTGGAACTCTCGATCTATGTTGCGTTCTGGAAGTTTTAGGTCACGTAGATATATATGGGTGCAGGGAGGATGTCAGAGGAGCCACGGGGGTCCCACGAGACAGGGGGCGCGCCCTAGGGGGGGCGCCGCCCACCCTCGTGAGCACCTCGTGTCTCCCCTGACGTGGGGTCCAGATTCATCAGGTGTGTTTCCTTCCAAAAATAACTTCTCTAGTTGATTTCGTTCCGTTTCGACTCCGTCTGATATATTCCTTTTCTTCAAAACACTGAAATAGGCATAAAACAACAAATCTGGGCTGGGCCTCCGGTTAATAGGTTAGTCCCAAAAATAATATAAAAGTGGATAATAAAGCCCATTATTGCCTAAAACAGTAGATAATATAGCATGGAGCAATCAAAAATTATAGATACGTTGGAGACGTATCACGTACCATGCATGACGCCTCTATTGAAGATGACTTGTACTTGTTGTCCCAGTTACCATCTTCGAATATAATGACTTTCAAAGGGTACGAGATAAATGGTAATACATTTTACATGATCACCCAAGATAAGAAGAGCACCAACCAAAACAGTGGTGTCTGCTTTGATGCAGAAACCAAGACGGGAAAGGAAACATATTATGGTTATATACAGGACATATGGGAACTTGACTAACGACGTGGTTTGAAGGTTCCTTTGTTTCGGTGCAAATGGGTCAATATGACACGAGGCAGGGTAACGGAAGACCCACAGTACGGAATGACAACAGTGGATCTCAACAATCTTGTGTATGCAGACGAACCATTCGTCCTAGCCAATGATGTGGCACAGGTTTTATATGTGAAGGACATGTCTACCAAGCCGAGAAAAAGAAAAGATAAGGAAGCGAATGCATCGTATGATGAGCCAAAGCGGCACATAGTTCTTTCTGGGAAGAGAAACATCATGGGAGTGGATGACAAGACAGACATGTCAGGAGATTATGAAAAGTTTGATGAAATTGCTCCATTCATAGTGAATATTGACCCGAGCATCCAGTTAAATGATGAAGATTTTCCATGGCTACGGCACAAAGGGACACACGCGAAGAAAAAGTTTCACACCCAAAGATCTGGGATGTGATCGACTTCACTATAATCACTTTCTTCTGTGTTTCACACCCAGGAGGGAATCTCTATAATAGTTAGGGTAGCTAGTTATGTGTTTTGACATTTGAAACGCGAAGAAATTTTATGTCCAAGCAAATTCTTTCATGCATTTACTGATTTTTTCAGCTAAATGACCCTGAAATTGAAAAGCATTTCAAATGAACTCAGAAAAGGTTGAAAGTTGGCATGGTATCATAATTTCACCCACATAGCATGTGCAAAAAAGTACAGAGGGTTACTGCAAAAACTGGATGCACTTTGTGTACAAAATGGACAATCTCTTTCGAAGTATCAGGGTTTCGGACGAAAACTCATCCGTTACAAAGCATTTCATTTTTTAAATAACCTAAGCATTACCAAATTGAATATAATGATAAAACACACTAATATTAAACATAAGAAAAAAGAATCACTGAAAAATCTATTTTCAAAGTTAAGTTATTCACAAACTAGTGATTCACACATATTTCAAATAATTCAAAATTTAAACTATTCAAATTTGTAAACTACTAACAGAAAGTTTGTAATTTTTTGTACCTAAAGAAAAAATATTCACAAAGAAACTCTAAATACAGCAAAAAACAACTCAAAAATAAATAAAGTAAAAAAATAAGAAAAAAGCCCACCTACTGGGCCATGGCGGCCTGCATACGACTAGAAACCCAAATTCTAGTTGGGCCAGGATGCAGGCCCGCTAGCCCAGTAGGCCCAACAGGGCATCGTAGAAGAGGTAGGCCCAGAAGGCCTGCTTAAGAGAGGAGCTCGAGACAGCAGCGACGGCGGGGCTTATAAGCAGGTGCGAATGCCCCTCGGCTAGCGAGGTGGGACTAAACTTTTGCGCCCCTCGCCTGGCAGCGCACACCCTTTAGTACCGGGTCGTGGCTCCAACCGGTACTAAAGGGGGTCCTTTAGTACCGGTTCGCGCCAGGACCCAGTACTAAAGGGGGTGCGGTTCCCGCCACTTCGCCTGGCCAAAACAAACCTTTAGTACCGGTTGGTGGCTCTAACCAGTACGAAAGGTGGGTTCTATATAAGAAAACACTTCAAAAAAATTGCCAGTTTCTCATCTCTCCCTACTTCTTTCTCCTCTACCCCGTCGCCGCCGCCCCTCGTCGCCGCCCCCGTCGTCGTCCGTCGCCGTCGCCGTCCCCGTCGCCCCTGTCGCCGTGCCACGCCCCGCCCCGTCCTCCCGTCGTCCCCGCCCGGCCCGTCCCCGTCCCCATCGTCGCCACCCCGTCCCCGTTGTCGCTGCCCCGTCTCCGTCTCCGTCCCCGTCCCCGTCGCCGCCCACCGTCGTCGCGCCTCGCCGGTGAGCTCCTGCCCTGGCCGCCAACCACACACACACACACACATTGTTATAGAATTGTTAGCAATCTTTCTGTTTTTAGTTATAGAATTATTAGAAATATTAGAAATGTTAGTTATATAGAAATGTTAGTTATATAGAAATGTTAGTTATATTAGAAATGTTAGTTATATAGAAATGTTTTTTAGTTATAGAAATATTAGAAATGTTAGTTTTAGTTATAGTAATATTAGAAATGTTAGTTTTAGTTATAAAATTTAGAATTTGCATACATGAAATCACAATCCATCATTTAAAAAATGTTACTTTACTTTTGCGGCATATAGTATTTGTTGTCGACGATGCCTGGCCCGCATCCTCGCCATCGACCCGTTCGTGACGACGTCCTGCTTCAGAGGACCCATGTTCGGGACTGGGCTCCGCCGGGCTGGCACTGGGAGGTGCTACCTTCAGGGGCGCGACGCTTGGTGAGGAACCCGGCCCCGGGTCCCGTCGTCGACCCTCATCTCCTTTGGTGGCATTCGCGTGGGACACTTTCGGTGCGGAGGGAGCCGGCCCCGCCGGAGGTGGTACGTCGCCGTGTCAGGGAGGAGGACGAGCACGTCCATCGCTACATGGCTGCTATGGACGTCAGGTTCTCCAATACCTGGCAGGTTCTTTTGGGAGATCACCTGAGCTATGATCCAGTGATGGTTCCTTCTCTTTGGGTGTCCACCGCCCGCACCTCAGGAACCTCGAGTGGCCTAGATTACTCTGTAGTATTCGATCTTTATTAGCTTGCTAGCTAGCTAGCTAGTGATGTATTCGATATTGTATCTATTATTCGAGACGATGTATTCGAGATTATATCTATTATTCGAGACGATGTATTCAGGATTATATCTATTATTCAAGACGACGTATTCGAGATTATATTCGACGATGCTTATTATGTACTATGATTGATTCAGTTTTTCCTTATTAATTTATTGCATCCATGCATTGTAATTTGAATATATTTCTTTTGGATTAGTTAAACAAAACCTATGGCGGACAATACCGGCAGAGAGGGAGAAGAGGCCCTGTTCAATATCATACGCAATCCTCGCGGGCCAAATGATGATCAGAATGAAGAAGATTATGACGGCTCCGAATATCTAAACAACACCGGGGAGGGTGATATGATATTCGATCACGACAACCGAATTGATGAAGTCATGAACTATGAACATGACGAAGAAAATGTTGATCTTGAAACAACAAAGACCGGCGAGGTATATATATTTATATAAGCAAGCATCTGGTGATCATCACATGTTTTAAATGACTTGAAGATATATTAACGAATCAATCTTTCTTCTTTCAGCCATCCGGATCGAGCAAATCTTCAGGCAACAGGAAACGAGGCCCGAACAAAAAGTTGAAGGAGGGCGTAAAGTACAATATCGAGGCCATCAAACCTAATGGCGAACCATTAGCGCCTAAGAAGATTGCGGACAAGTTCATTCATCAGTGCGGAGTTCTTGTGAAGGACCAAGTCTCGATCTCCCTTCAAGAATGGAGAGAGCCAGCAAAGCCACGTCCAGGAGTTACTTTTGTTGATGACAGACAAAAACTTCTGCTTTGGGAAACGCTCATGGAACATTTCACCCTACCAGATCATTTCACAGATGCAGATGTGGAGAAAGTCAAGGACGCTGCTCTTAGGAAGATGGCGGTTGCATTCAAGAACCACAAGATTCATGAATGGGCCAAGTACGTCAAGGGAGGAAGGAAGACTCCAGTATTCGAGGGAACACTAGAGAAGCAAAGTGCTCATTGGGACGATTTCGTGAAATTCAAGGATTCGGAATTATCTAAGGAACGGTCGAGAATAAACAAGACCAATGCCACAAAAAAGATAAGTTCCATAAGCTGGGGCCAGGTGGCTATGCGGTGGGAATGCCTAAGTGGGATAAGTCTGAGAAAGAGATGCTGGATGCAGGTGTCACTCCAGAAACATTGAGCTGGCCCCCCAGGTGCAGGACTTGGTTCTATGCGCATGGGGGGAGTTGGACCCGAAGACAGGCAAAGTTTCGAAGAAGGCATGTCTGGACGGAGCCGAAGATAAGCTACTTGTTGCAATAGAAGAGGCTCGATCGGGGGTGTTCGAGCCCAACAGAGAGAACGACGAGCTTACGCGTGCCCTGGGAAATCCCGAACACCCGGGAAGAACACGAGGCATGGGCGCTATGCCGTGGTATGAGGGGTTTTCGGACTGGAACACCGACTACAGAACCCGTGCGAGAAAGAAGATTGCGGAGGAGAAGAAGAGGAAGATGGAGGAGGAGCAGAGGAAGCTAGACTATGAACGCCTTCAAGGCCTAGAATTAGCGCACGCGGACTTGGCAGTCAAATTCCAGTGGCAGCAGGAGCAGATCGACTCACTTAGCCAGCAAAGGGGGTCTCAGCAGCTAGCGGATGATCCACCATTGGATAGCACCGTCCCATCCATGCCGAGAAGCAGCGTGGGTTCCGCCCCGGGCGACGCATTGCTGGATAGCTACCCAGTGGGTGACATCATGGAGCACACTAACTGCGAGCGACACTTCAAAATGAAGAACATATCCATGAAGGTGGCGGACACCCTTGCTTTTACAAATCCCCCCGAGGCAACCTTCCATTTCAACCCGATTCCAGCGGGCTATGCTCGTGTCTTGGTTGATGAGGTGGTGGACCAATATTCGGGGCTAGAGCTTGACATTCCTGGAGGTGACGATGAGCACACACTGGGAGAGGCCAATCATCGTATCATCCTATGGAGAAAGGATTGCATCATCTTTCGAAGGCCACCAACACCGCGTCATCCGACTCCTCGTCGAAGTCCGCCACCGAGTCAGCAGACTCCTGCTCCTCCAAGTCCACCAACGCGTCAGGCCACTCCTTCTCCAAGTCTGGCACAGCTTCAGGCCACTCCTCCTCCTCCAAGTCCGGCAAAGCGTCAGGCCACTCCTCCTCCAAGTCCGGCACAGCTTCAGGCCACTCATCCTCCAAGTCCGACACAGCTTCAGGTCACTCCTCCTCCTCCAACTCAGCCACGTCAGACATCTTCGCTGCCTCAGCAATCACGGAAGAGAGCCGCCTCAGCTATGGTGCGTAGCGGTACAAGTCGAGGTAGTACTGGAGGTACAGGCGGAGGCAAGCGATTTCAATATGGTCCAAGCCTCGCGCCTCTTCCGTAGAGGCCTTACGACAAGTCCGAGGAGGAAAACGTAGCCATATCGAAGGCCGAGGTGGAAGCCCATTTTGCACCGAAACTGCCACCGCCGCCAAGGGAGAACGTGCATGTGGAAAAGATTGACCACTTCATTCGTATGGCTAGAGCATCAGCTCCCAAGCCTGTTGACACAGACTATGAGCGCCACATCAAGAATTTAAATCGAGCACGTCTACAGAAAGAGACGAGCTCGAGCTCGAGCAAATTAGCTGGCAAAAGGAGCGGTAAAACCGTTCCCCAGCTGGGAGAACATGCGGCGCAATGAACCCCCCCCCCCCCCCCCCGCTTGTTGTGCCAACAACACATGAGAGTAGGCGCGCCCAATATTATTGTGGGCAAACCGTTAACATTCCCGGGGTGGGCGATGTGGTAATAACCGAGGAGCATATTGCGCAGGCTGAAACGATCGGGATCATTGTTGGACAACTCCTCGATATCGAGCCCATGTCTCCGACTAGAGAGGAGGAAATAAAACGGAAATATGTCCGGGGCCAACCTTTGGTCGAGCTAGACGAGGTCAATAAGCTCCCAACAAGAATGTATAAATTGCATCAATGGTACATGGACATTACCAAGATTTCCAATCGAGAGTCCCTCATGGTGAATGTCAAGAAGGATCATTACTACCATGAGAAAGTTGTGACCGTTGAGTATTCAGAACTATTTCAGCTATACAATCAAGACGCACTCGACAAATCTATCGTCAGTTGCTATTGTCTGTAAGTGATTTCTTTCTGTAATTTAAGTCTCAAGCTAGCTGTAGTGATCATTTTGATCAATCATTACCTGTAATTATCCTCACTATATTCTTTTTTGTGGTATTATGCAGGATGAAGATTTATGAAATGAAAAAAGGTGGATGCTATGGCATTGGGTTCATTGACCCAAATACCATTAATGAATACACATAGAAAATAGATTCATATTACGAAAAAAGTGTAGAGGAAAGCATGCTAGAGTTCTTCAAGCACCTCAAATACAATGAAGATATACTACTTCCTTACAACTTCGAGTGAGTCACACTGTCTTGTACTACAAATTCTGTTTTTGCCTACTAGCTAGCTACATGTTTTGCTTACATATGCCCGCTTAATTAAGACATGCAAACGTGTGTGCATGCAGATTTCACTGGATCTTATTAATCATTAAAGTTGATGAAGGAACAGTTGAAGTACTAGACTCACTACTTAAGAAAGCAAGTGACTACACCATCGTGAAGAGGATAGTCAACAGGTAATTTCAATCATTATTAACTATATCTCGGCCTATTTAATTAGTTCGTCATTTCCTGATAACAACTATTTAATAACCCGTTTATTCATTTTCTTTGTCGGCGGGCAGAGCTTGGGCAAAGTTCATCAAAGTCACTCCAGGCCCATGGAAACAAGATCTGAAATGGTATCGACCCCAGGTAAGTAATTAAGTAGTACTATCTAGCTGCCATCTCTTTAATTATCATGTTTGATTAATTATTATCTGATCAAATTCCATTCTCGTAAAGGCCCTGAAGCAGGCGTCGGGGAATAATCTGTGTGCATACTACGTTTGCGAGAACATTCGCATGATGGCGTCCGAAAGGAGCAAATCTCAAAGACAGGAGTGGGTACGTTTGTCAGAACACTATTCACAATTTTTACACCATTATCGATATCTAGTCACACAACTAATACACATGCATATTGATCTCCTTCTTAACAGTTAAAAGAGGTGCGGGAGAAGCTCCTAACAGAGGAGCGCATAGAAGCAATTCAAGAGGAAATAGCGGGATCTTTGCTCGACCAAGTCATAGATCCCAAAGGAGAATACTATTACCCGCTACCGCCCACATGAACCACTTCCAATTGTTATCGTACTCCGAAGGCAGCAATTAGGCTAATGTTACTGGCTTCGAAGGCACCAATTATACATGTGTGTCTATATGTGTGAATTAATTAATGGTGGTTGTGAGACATTCGATGATATATATATATATATATATATATATATCGGTTCTACTAGAAATTCTATTTATATATATGCATAACGTGTACAATATGTAGTATCATAAAATACTAGCAAACAAAAAAGAATTAAATAGAAAACACAAAATTAAATGAAAAATAAATCATAAACCCAACCCCCCCCCCCCCCAATCTTTTAATACCGGTTGGTGACACCAACCGGTACTAAAGGGCTACCTGCCCCCGAAGCTAGCTCGTGCCACGTGGTTGCCCTTTAGCACCGGTTCGTGCTGAACCGGTACTAAAGGGGGGGGGCTTTAGTGCCTACACTTTAGCGCTGGTTACCAAACCGGCACTAAAGGGCCTTATGAACCGGTGCTATTGCCCGGTTCTGCACTAGTGTTGCCCTACTCATGGATTGAATTTGTGAATGATTATACAAAAAATTTATGCCGGATTGAATTTTGCTTCTAGAAATCTTTTAGATTCGGCCGCGGGAGGCACTTTTATGGAAATCACTTTAGGAGAAGCTACTAAACTCCTAGATAATATTATGGTTAATTATTCTCAATGGCACACTAAAAGATCTACTAATAAAAAAGTGCATGCGATAGAAGAAATCAATGTTTTGAGTGGAAACATGGATGAACTTATGAAATTATTTACAACTAAGAGTGTTTCTTCTGATCCTAATGATATGCCTTTGTCCACTTTGATTGAGAATAATAATGAGTCTATGGATGTGAATTTTGTTGGTAGGAATAATTTTGGTAACAACGCGTATAGAGGGAACTTTAATCCTAGGCCTTATCCTAGTAATCCCTCTAATAATTATGGAAATTCCTACAACAACTCTTATGGAAATTTTAATAAGATGCCCTCTGAATTTGAGACTAGTGTTAAAGAGTTTATGAATTCGTAAAAGAATTTTAATGCTTTGCTTGAAGAGAAATTGCTTAAAGTTGATGAATTGGCTAGGAACGTTGATAGAATTTCTCTTGATGTTGATTCTTTAAAGCTTAGATCTATTCCTCCTAAGCATGATATCAATGAGCCTCTCAAAGCCATGAGAATTTCCATTGATGAGTGCAAAGAAAGAAATGCTAGGATGCATGCTACGAAAGATGCCTTTATTAAAGCGTGTTCT
Organism: Triticum monococcum; assembly: GCA_034509565.1. Taxonomy (NCBI): domain Eukaryota; kingdom Viridiplantae; phylum Streptophyta; class Magnoliopsida; order Poales; family Poaceae; genus Triticum; species Triticum monococcum. The sequence goes on from CM067846.1 coordinate 619,981,701, forward strand.
TCCAATTCTATGAAAATCAAGATGAAGATCTAAAAGTTATTGATCAACGAGCTAGTCTAGTAGAGGCTTACTAGGAACACGTTATTTGTTTATGTATTCACACATATATTTAAGATTCCGATCAATACAATTCTAGCATGGATAATAAACATTTATCATGAATAAGAAAATATAAAACAACAACTTTATTATTGCCTCTAAGGCATATTTCCTTCAGATCGATCCCTTGAAATTGAGAACATGCTTTTCCGCGCGCTACGTGTTTGCAAGGACTGCCTACATCATCGTCGTCTCATCCATGTAGTCCTCCTCGTCAGATGAGCCTTCGAATGACTCAACATAGTGCTCGTATATGTACTCCATACCCAAATCCATTGCTTCAAAGAAGGGACAAAAAAATTAGCACGGGCATTACACTGAATAGTTGCCGGTCATGGTGAGTACTGTAGAAGTGGATGGTACCTGTGCGGCGGTCAGAGGAGAGGTGTGGAGCGTGGCGGAGGAAAAGCATGTGCTGCCCGGTGTGTATCGTTGGAGGTGATGGATCCATCGAGTTTCAGCATGGGTGTGGCGGGATGGCCGGGGTGGTGGAGCGACGGTGATGGCAAGAGAAATATGAAAGTAGAGCAAATGGGAGAATGGAGGCGCGTGGTCCGGGAGGGGTTTTGGGTCCGACGGGGGTGTCGGAGTCCTACGTGGCTGCTGTCCGGACTCCCGCAAAGTCCCTCCCAGTTTGTCCCGGATTTGCGGGAAAAAGTTTGTCTGGACCGGTCGGCGAACCGATACTGGTCCGTGTTGGATGACAAAACACCCCCGGACTGCGCGGAACGTATGTATGCGGGCGGTTTGAAGATCCGCTTTGGAGATGCCTCAATAGGTAGAGAACACTTCAGGGTTTTGAGTAGCAAAATCCATGCATAATAAATTTTCTAGATGAAAAATATGCCGAATAATAACATCTCGACTACTATCACCATGACCAATGGATATATCAACAATAGAGGCATAGCAATGGATAATCTCTATAAATTTTTAACCACGACAAGACAGATATTTAGCTAGTCCAAGTAAAACCTGGGTACTATATACAATTTTGCTAAAACACATCTAGATGTGCCATAAATATTGCACATCTAAATTCTATATCATTGATCTTTTGTCAAGATTCATGTGGATATACTTCCGGTTGAAGCAAGCCAACAAGAAAATCAAAAGGCAATTGAGTACAAAGATGGCGAGGAACCACGCATGTGCTCACTGCATTATTAGCATGTTACCCTACGTACGTGCATGCATATTGCGGACCACCTCATCAATTGGTAGTTCGTTTATACGTACACTGACACCGACACGTAGAATTATACTTACAAGATCTTATATTATGGACGGAGGGAGTTGTTCAATTTATGCAAGATTTCTTACACAATACATCTTTGTAACACACAAGGTTGCACATATGCCTTCGCTCCTGCCCTCATGCGAACTCTTATCTAGGGTTTCCCTGCCTCTCGCCGTCGCCGCTGCTAGCCCGCCTCGTCTCCAATGGTCGTTGGACCATAGAGGCGCGGTGGATCCCGGCCCTTGCCGGCAGGAGGGCTCCGTTTAAATGATTTTCAGAGTTTTGTTAGGGTTTGTGCCATGCTTTAGAAGACAAGGTGGTGGCGGCTTCTTCAAGATGAAATAGGTCCTACCTGCCTAGCCCCCGCTCCCTTGATGTTTCAAGCGTCATCGGAAGGCGTGTGAAGGTTTGTCTTCGACGGATCTTGTGGGACTCGGTCGTCGTTTGTCTTTGGTGGATCCGACTGGATCTGGTCTTCATTTGTCTACTATGTTTGTCTGCAAGTTGGATCCTTCCGACTACGCTTCTCTTCATTGGTGGCGCTTGTTGCCCTGGTGCGCTGGTCTTATGGGACCTTTGCATGATGACTTTCTGCCTGTCTACTGCAACAATGTTTGTCTGGTTCCGACGAGAGAGGGACAATAGCGGCGGCGCGCCTTCCGCTCACTCCAGTCTACTTCTAGTGTTTTTTGTACTATTTGATCGTTGATGAATAGATTGGAAATTTTCTCGGAAAAAAAAGGTTGCATGTATGCACCTACTCACTTGTTCCATGAATCTTTTGCACCATACACACTGACTCACGTAACTCGAGGCTGTGTTAAAAAAATTAAACTCCAGGCTGGATTTAACAGGAACGAGCCAACTGGTACAGAACAAAACTTCTTCGCCGAGCCGCAGGGTAGGATCGATAGAAACAAGGAAAGGTTCAGGACCATGATCTACTTGCACCTGCCGTGCCGTTCAATTAGTCCTCGTATATTTTGTCAGATGATATACGGTACCGAGCTTAGGTGCGGCTGCACAATAGATTAGACCAACATTGTTGAGAAGAAGAGTTCACCCTCATAGTCTTTGAAAAAGAGTTGGTAGTCAATAAAATTCACATGGCCTTCAAGAACCGAGAGCAAGATACAATTTACATGGCTTCAATCAAGAAAGAAAATGGTGCTACACACGTTAGATTTGTCATAACCATGTCCCTGCCTAATTGGAGCCTTCCACTACATGTAACTTATCCTTCTCTTTTTGGATAAGCTCCTCCAAATAAAATTGGTAGAAGTGTTCTGCCATGAGCCACAGGATGGTTGTCAACTCGCCGCCACTGTTGAGCTTCTCGGCATGAGCCTTCCTGCTGCATTTGTTGCTTGCATAGACAAGAATATCCGTCCACACATCTAGGACAAGTTTCAAGGAATCAGCCGTTCCATCTTTCTCTTCCCTTAGCAGTTGCTTGGCAAGTCTAACTACATAGGACAGTCGAGGAGTATCATGCCTGAAGCCTTTGCTCGCACATAGGATTCTTGCAAGCTCCTCTCTGTCAGCGACCCTGGAACTAGAACCGGGGTCATCGTGCAAGCGGAAGAGATTCTTGAGCTTCGCGCAGATGTTGTTCGTGTGTTGGCGCCTAGATGTCATCGACTGTCCAGTCTTCAATAGATTTTCGCAGGTTCGTTGATACAGCCTGTTCTGGGAGAGGCCTGGCAACATGTCGGGTTGCGCCACAAGGAGGAACATCATGTAGTTTGATATCACCTTGATCGCCTCGACATTGAGCGTTGCATCCTCGTCCTTTGCCCGCTCGCTCTTGACGAGGAAAACATCGCTGCCGATGTGCCAGATGATGATGCACTCCTGAAACTCAACACCGAGTGAGTCTTTGAGTATGCCATGGTAAAGTTTCCTGAGAACCAGTGGTTCCTCGCCCCACCTGTTCCTGAGCATACCTAGTGAATTCACACCCCCTTCGTTGTACATTTTTTCCATGTGTTTAGAGATACGATCCTTCACATGGTCCGGCATCTCAATGGCCCATGAGTAATGCTCCCTGTTCCACCACTCATTGAGTCCCAGTCCCACCATCTTGGCCAACCTGCCGAGCAGAGGCCTCGTGAATGCACCGTCGGAGCGCGTGCAATAGTGCAGCATGTTGAACTGCCCCATGGTACGTGACCACCTTCTTGACTTGTACCGGCTTCCTCCTCCTAGCCTCACAAGATGGTGAAGATATGCCACCAAACGCCTAAGCCGGTCCCACCTTTCGTTGCACAGAGCCGCGGTCCGAAGCCAGCGCCATCTCGTGGTACTCAGGAAGGCGAATGTCCAAGAGGAGCCTAGCGCGTTGAGCAGCGCCGTCGTCTCCATGAACAAGGCACCACCGTACAAGATGTAGGTTACGATGACGTCAACCCCGCGGTGGGCGACGTCCTTGCCAATGAGCTTAAACAGAAGCAGCGAGGCGGCAATGACGACCGGCGAGACGAGACGTACCGAGTAGCCGAACCAGGTGTGGATGACGGCCGCCTTGGTGTACAACATGTCGTACATGAGGGAGAGCTCGGTCTCCATCAATGGCCAGAACTTGACCCCGGCCACCATCTTGCTGGTGTCCGAGTCGTCTTCGATCACCGGACAGTCAACTATGGCACGCTTGCAGATGTGGAAGAGCGAGTGAGCCCGTCGCACAAGAGACTCCTCGTCCAACACTCCACCCTTGAGCACGTGATCCTGGGGGTGAAAATGCCCGTGCATGGCAGGTGGTTGCTTCTTGACGGCGCCTCGGATGCTGTCCAGGTTGCCGAGCATGAGCGCCCACGTCTTCTCCCCGTACTTGACAGCACCGACGGCGAACATCAGAAGGGAGGCGAGCTGGAGCAGCGGCCCCCTTCCGGAGATATGCTCGTAGAGGACGTACACCGCTGCCGACACCTGAAGCACCACGTGTAGCAGGTGCCGCTTCCAGAGCTTGTTGTCCTCCAGGGAGTAGGCGGTGATGTTGTCCGGGCCTCCCAGGTGCAGCAGCAGGAATGGCGCCCAGAACGCGACGATGGGGTGCTCCCGTGCCGCGCCCTTGAGGGAGAGGTGGCCGAGGGCGTACGTCGCCGTGTAGTCGCCCAGCTGGTACGCCAGCCAGAGCAAGAACCACAGCACGGGGTGAGCTCCACGCCGGCGGATGCCGGCGAGGAGGAAGAGGGCGAGCTGGAGGCCTAGGCTGAGGAGCACCAGGATCTGGATGGACCAATTGTTCCAGAGATCCTGCGCCCGAGCTGCCATTTCAATTCTCCTCTTCTGTTCCGGCAAGGAACTATGCTACACTGCGGCTAGCTAAGCTATATATGCCCTCTCCGCAACAATTGACAAATGGAGTATCCATACCGGCATCCAAAACCAGTCTGGTCTCCGGCCAAAGCACTTCTAGCGGCGCCACTATCTAGCAGAGTGCTCCAGACAACTTGCTCTCTGCCGTCAGTACCTAGCAGAGTACTCCAGACTTACGGTTCTACATCTTCTTATGCTTAATAAGATCTCCAATACTCCGTTTGATCTTCGTACGTGGATCCCACCCATGTGGGTTGCGCGCTCTGTCTCTCTCTCTCTCTCTCTCCACTCAACATAGTACACGCCAAATGATAATTGCATGCATGGCGCTTCCATTCTTTCTCCTCTCTCACGACAAAAAATGCATGCCTTTTATTTCTTGTAGAAAATTTAGATGATTCATATCTTTTAAACAGAACATGCATTTTAAAGTTTCCTTTGTATATATATTTGAACTCATGGTAATAAGACTTTTAAAACAAGGCCAATATTGGATATACATTTTAAAACACTTTAAATTTCACAATCATATTTCAGTCAAGTGAAATACTATATGGTAAATATTATATTTTCAGAAATTCAGTGAAAAAATGAAAACTACTAGAGTGACCTGCGCAATGGAGTGCCTATATTGTGGCGGTAATGGTGCCTATGTTGAACCAACCCACAATCTCCGCGGCTACTACGGGTTGGTTCAATGAATCTATCTGGCGTCCTCTTAAGAAATAGCTTTGCTCTTGAAATCTTTAAGTCTAGTAACCCTCGAGCCTCTAGCTAGACGAGCAAGGCTGGCTCGAGGGTCATCTTTAAATTTCCAGATTGTGTAGTCTTGCGCGGACATAGTAGGCAACGAGACTCTAGAGGGTTTGGCCAGACTGGACCGATGATCTTTATCCTTAGGAGTTGTCATTTTAATTTCCAAAACGCCAATGCAGTAGCTCTCAAGACTCTGATTGACCTGAACAGGCCGACCAGAGGATCTGTCAATTTTAGGAGCTGTTTTGCACTTTCCTTTAAACGATGATGCAGTAGCCCCCGACCCTGAAGCTGGCCTGACAAGATCGGCTTGAGGATCAAATATTAACTAAGGAGTAATTTTTCCTTCTCATTTTGAATAAAAGTGTACACAGTAGCCCCTAAGATAAGGAGGCTGGAAAGTTTAGGTACATGGCACTGGACTCAAAGCAGCGGGCGGGAACACTGCGGAAGGGTGCCGCCAAGCAGTAGAGGCATGGAGTTGACCAGGAGGTTATCTAGAAACTACTAACAAAGAATAGCGAGTTGGTCAAGGACACCGAGAATATCGCACATGCCAAGACTAATGAGCTTGAGGACAAATTGTGGGCCCTGAAGGGCAAGCATGATGAGTTCGAGGAGAAAGTGAGTGGTTGGAGGGCAATGTGGCCCAAGCCAACTCTGAAGGTTGGTTGGCATGGGAGGAGGTGACTAGAGCAACTAGCCAGAAAGCCCAGAAGGGAAATATGGAGCATAACGTACCTAGTTTTAGGCCCTCGCTCTGGAGGTAAAACCCTACTTCTGCTCGTGTTGTATTCTTTGGATGTTGTGTACAGAGTACAAGGATGATATCTAGGATCGTAAGTATACCGAAGTGTAATGACTAGCCCAACCCTAGGTTATATAAAGGATGCCAAGGGCCTAGGGCTACAGATTCCTAGTTGGTTTGAGTGTCCTCCTCGCATCTGATATCCTTGTCTACAACGCCAAGTTGACAGTGTCTTCCTTCTAGAGGGTTCCCAGGTTGGTTGTTGGAACTGGCCAAGTGGTGGCCTAGGAGGCCTCAGAACAGCGTGATGGCTCGACTTCCGGCGTCCCGAAGTACCCCTAGCATGGGGACGTCATCGTGTGTAGTGAGGTTTTTCTAATTTACATGAATTTGAATAGGAATTGAGTATGGCCTTAAGTACCATTTCAATTCGAAAATTCCAAAAAGACCCAAAAATAGTAGGGCAAATATAGATCTTTAAGGGGGGAAATCCAACCCAATGCGGCTTTGGAAAATCATTTTATGTCACAGGATCTAATATGGTCATTTAAATAATTCCCTAATTCATGTAAACACCAAGTGATGCGAGGATGTGCCTATGCTTGATGGTCGGTTGTGGGCTTGTGGCGGTGGCCACACAGCCTCCCCAATATCGATCCCTGGGATCGACATGTTTGTCTCACATGGAGTAAATTTTTTTCCTTGCAAATACCTCACACGTCTACGGGCCACAAGGATGCTGACGTACTCACCATTCACGGAGTCAGATGGCTTTCTAAGTTTCTCAAGACATTTGTATAAGTTGTAGCTCTTATTAGGCGCAAAGTAAGTGTATGTGGTCATGTGTGTGTGCGCGCGTGCGTGCGAGTGTGGTGTATGTGTTGTGCGCCGCTTTACCGTCTAGAACTTGTATCCATGTAATGAAGCTAAAAAACACCAAATGATGCATAATTTATGTGATGCGTATAAATGATATGCTTTAACATCTAAATTTAATAAATTATAATGTTATAATGGCAGTCTTAACCCTAAAGGCATGGTCGACTAGACACTGGTGAAGATGCCCACAATTTTGTTCATCAGAGATATTCCACGCGAAGTAAGCTGCCGCCATTGCAATTTCCCTTTGGGCAGCGGCTTGTTAAGGATGCTAAGGCTTCCACCATTCCCCAACAGGGCTCAAAGGGCTTGTTAAGGATGCTCGGGTTTGCGGAAATAAATGCCAGACCTTATTTGGCACTTAAGGTGTCGGTTACAGCCTTAATTGTACCCACGTCTGATCCCCTGGCTGTCACAAAAGACTGGCCCAAAACATGCATCTTCCAAGCAACGGTTTTTCAGGCTGGTTTCTATGGTCCTTTGTTTTTACAGTTTTTATTGGGTTTCTGCCGGATTTTAATTTTTTTTTCGTTTTTTACATTTTTGGTTTTCCATTTGTATTTTTTTATTTTTTGAATTTTCTTAAACTTGTTGGAAAATCGTGAACATTTTCCATATTCGTGATATTTTTCCAATTTCATGAACATTTTTCAGATTCATGGACATTTTTTTAAGTTTCTGAAAAAAATCATTTAAAAAAATTCATATTCATGAACTTTTTCATATCCATGAACTATTCAAAAATGCACAAACTTTTTCCTATTTTCATAAACATTTTTTGGGAAAAGGCAATGGTCAAACGATTGGCCAGTCAACCAGTCCAACCGAGCAAGCGACTCTGGAGTTCGTGTGTGACCCGGAATTCGCATGTGTTGGGCCGGCCCATGCGATAGTTTGGAAACATGGTGCTTAAGGCGCCGAACAGGAGTTCTGGAAATAAATGGTTCAGTCTTAACCAAACTTCTGCGCCGAACGGACATTGACATAGGAGATGGGCAGCTGATTCGATCAGTTGATCACATAGGAGAGCAAGCCCATCCTTGCATCCTTTGGTTCGTAGTCTGTCAGTGGCTAAATGCAATTAGTAAGTTATGTCCAAGTACTGAGCAAGCATATATTATATCCATGATTATAGAACGAGACATATCTCGCACGATATTGTATTATAATTTTCATACTCAACCTTTACAAGATGCCCAATTTGGGATTTTTCTTGGGAAGTTTCGGGAAGAAATTGAAATGGAATAATATAGATTCATACAGAGGAAAAGGTTCTCTATTGATGCAAACGCTGTACCTAGAGGATAGGGATAGAGGAAGAGGGAAAAATCGAAATGAAATAAATAAAGAATAAAGCCAAAAAAATAAGTCGAAGATAGAAGAGCCCAGATTCCAAATGAAGAAATGGAAACTCGAAAAGGATCCTTCTGATTATCAAAGAATGAGGGGCAAGGGGATTGATACCGAGAAAGATTTCTTCTTATTATAAGACGTGATTTAATCGTGCATTTACAACAATATGTGATGATATCATTGTAAACTTTCAGTACAATGCTTATTAAACATTGGCATGAACAATTCATAAATATTGCAGAAGATCATTCGGTACACAGTCACAAGCGACGAGAACTTTGTTACTTTAACCATATTGAAAAAAAGCATTGCCTCCATTTCACATCAAACACCGCTCCGTCCATTCAAAACATCCTTGCTATTGCACACAGGTTCCTCTCCGTACACTAGTTCTGCACGATGCCACAAAACTACACTACTGTGTGTAACTGACCTATGTACAAGCGTGACTCACTAAGTGTCTACTCAATCCATGCCTGTGGTGCCACGCACCCATGACTCTAGAGACTACACACCTAACCAGATATTCGGATCGATGCCTCTACTGTCGTACATCCGTGCCTCTAGAATCTTGACAGCAACAAGAGGGTTCAAAACCATGCCTCCACACAACCGTGCTTGTACTGACTGCACTTCCGTGCCTCTATTTGCTTGATCAACGTGCCTCACATGAAAACCACAGTAACTCTACGTGCTCTGCACGCGTGATCGTCAATGCAACTTTGGTGCTGCACAGACGCGTCTCTCAGTATACCCGTACCTCCACAACCGTGCTTGTACTGACTATAATTCCATGCCTCCGTTTTGCTCAATCCACGTGCCACATAAAACCAACAGTCACTACAAGAATTATGTTAATCCATGACGACTTCAATCCATCACAGGTCAGCAAAACATTGTCAAGAAGGCACATCCATGACGGATTTGAAATCCGTCATGTATATCGCGTCATAATTAACCACTATGCACTTCATGACGAAAATTGGCCGTCATGGATGTCACTTAACTGATGCGCTAGGTGGCGTTAATGCTCATGCCATGTCATCATCCACTATTTTCAGTTCCGGCCCATATGATCATCAGCCCAATTAGATTCTCGGCCCACTTATTAAGTTCTGGCCCATATGATCATCAGCCCAATTAGATTCTCGGCCCACTTATTACAGTCGTGGTCCAATTAGCCTTTAACCCCACTAGTTTACATTAGAAAAACTTTAGCACACTAATTATAGTATAGATCAATACCCATTTATTTTTATCAATTGACATTTCAAGCTTCCCTCAAATAGAAAAGATAACGTTTCAAGCACATATGTTTTCTAAGATTTTTGCTTGTATCACTTAATAAAAAATTTACAGAAACACAAATTACAACCACAAGTAAAAGGAAAATGGAACACACACATACAAATTACAATTGCTCCATATTACAAAGAAAATCTTAGAAATAAAGAAAATGACAAACTGGTCCCTCAGATCTGTACAGAGTAACCAGTGCGTTGCAATCCACCTCGCCGCCATCGCGCCACCTGCAAACTGGAAGAGCTCGGAGCTCGGCGGAGAAGCCGCTGAATCATCTACCTAGATCTCCCGATGACCAAAGTCAAACTTGTTGATGTCGCCACCATCCCAAAGAAGCACCAAAAGGGAATCAGCAACAAAAGGTCAGTTAGCCCGTTGACGCTGATTTGGGTGAAGAATACTAGCCGACGCTAAAGCAGCCAGTCAAATCGGAAGCGAGGCAAAAGAGACTACCCATCAACACCCAAGGAAGTGGAGGTCGTAGTCCCCGCCCGCCGCTGCCGCTCGGAAAGTGGAGCCCTTAGCGCCTGGTCGCATTCGCTCGGGAAGTAGAGCCATCGCACCATTGGCTTTGGGGTGCAGCGGACGCCATGGCGCAACTCCTTGGCGGCGAGTCGATGACACCCCCCAGTGGTCGAACTCTGCTTGCCTCGTTTAGGAGATAGAGGAAGGAAGGGGTTGGGATAGAAGAAAACACAGATGTGGAGAGTCGGCGGTGGGAGAAGGACGAAGGATCTGGAACGAATGACCTAGGACAGCCGGCGGCTGGGGCGTAGGGGAGAAAGATAAGAGAGAGAGGGGCCGGTGCACCACCGTTGGATCGGTGGGGAGCAGACGGCTGAGATGGCGATTCGTCGGAGGGTGCCATCGACCAATCAGGGCGCTCGTTTCCCTCACATGGGATACCTCGTTGACTGGAACCGTAATGGGCTTTGGTTGTCTTCAATACAGCACCGAGTGAGGCCGCCCAGAATTCTCTTTTTCATATAACTAATTAATGGTATTCTATAAAAGGATAATTGATTAAGGCACACTTGTAACTTGGAAAATAAAACTTACATTTGTTGACTTCAGCCGAACACTGAGTGAGTCCGTCCAGAATTCAGTTTTTTCAGATAATTAGTGAAGGTGTTTAAAAAAGAGAACTAATGCAGACACACTTGTAACCTGCAAGACTGTTGGCCAATAAGCCACAGTGGGCGGGTCAGTGCGTGTGTGCGCCCGCACGGGGTGCGTCGGGCGTGGTCGGAGTAGCGCCGGGTCCGTGACAGGTGTGTGTGTGTGTGTGTGTGTGTGTGTGTGTGTGTGTGTGTGTGTGTGTGTGTGTGTGTGTGTGTGTGTGTGTGTGTGTGTTGTGTTGGGTGCGCGTGTGAGTGCATGCGACGCCCCGTTGTAGGGATTGGCCGTTGGCGACGGTCCGGGTGCGCGTGGAGATCGTGGTGGGCTCGGTGCGACTCGTGGGCATGCGTGCAGATGGGTAGGAGGCGAGGGGATCGTGCCCCAGCGCCGACATGGTATAAAGCCCGAGTGGAGGTTGTTTGTAATGGTCGTGGTGTCAAGTATGAGCTCGTGGAATTGGCGTTGTTGCGCCGGGCGTCGTTGCACCGGAAAAACCACTGTGCCCCCTGTGTCCTTCTTCCTCCTCCGGTCTTCTTCTTCCTTGTGTCATTCGAGTACAGCAGAGGGAGAGAGAGAGAGAGAGAGCGCGCGCGCTAGGGCAAGGAGCGGTAACAACAAAAACAAATTATATACCCTCAATACATTTCTTATTTAATATAGTACATGTATATGATATTTCCCAAGAGTTTCAACTTTTTTAATTTATTTAATATTTTGTACAGTGAACACATTTCGACGTGCTTATTGAAAGCAATTCCAACTTAAACTATTTGTATACACTAAAAAGGAAGACATTGACGTATTAGTTGTTTGAAAAAATCTCCAGTGTTTCAGGGTAGAGTCTTGTCACCCTCGTGCTTAGAATTCCTTTCATTTTCTCAAATAAGAGTAAAAATAGACTACAGAAATGCACTAAATGACCTATATATAGCAAACAGATCCCAAAAATGCCAAATTTTGATATGGATCTTGTACTTGTTTACGTTGAGTGTAGAAAAAAAATTCAAGGCCATTGGATGAAGTAGTGGTCACTTTGTATTCAAACCTGGTCTGTTCCCTCTTAAAACCTAGATTCTTCCTCAAAGATGACCTGGTTTCTAAGCAGCGTACGTCACAACTATTGTGAAACCATCTCAAAATTTTACCACAACCTCTAGCAGTCATATGAGGGCATCGTGCCAAGTTTTATGTTTTTCAGACTTTGTTTGTATATTTTGAAATTAAAAAAATCAGTAACCCAATGTTCAAGGTCAAGCTGTAACACTCTCATCATTGAAATTACTTTACTTTTATTGTATAAGACCTAAACATAGACTCATTGACACAAATATTATTTAGCAAACCAGCTTTGCTAAAAATATATGTATTTGCAGTTCAGGAATTGAACTATATTCATTGAATGCTTATATATAACAAACGGACGTCGAAAAATGTCGCATTTTTACATTGATCATGTAATGGTGTATGTTGAGCATAGATTTTTTTCATGGCCAATAGATGAAGCAGTGATCGCTTTTGCATTCAAACCTGGCACGTTCCAATATACCAAAAATATATGGAAATTACAAAAGTTTTCTTTGGAAAATTTGCACATTTACGCATAAAATTTAAACTCGTGCAACTTAAAACATTTATATTTGAACTAAAAATACCTTTGATACCAATTTGGAAGCAAGATACAGAGTACGAACCCCAGAGTTGTACTAGTGGCAAGGAGATGCCGTTTATGCAGAGAGGTCCTAGAATCTAATCTAATACCACCCATGCGGGTTCCTATATAGCGTGTACCACGCCGACGAGCGAGGTAGCGCGTACCCCCCCCCCCCTCGTTCGCTGCTGTTTCTATGGGCCGGCCCATTTCGGGGTTTCACCCCAACCGGTTTTGGGAAGGTTCTAGAACCTTCCCTGAACCGGGTTTTTCTGATTTTCTTTTTTTCTCTTTTCTCGTTTTTTATTTTCATTTTATTCTTTACTTTTATGTTTTCATTTCTATTCTGTTTTTTGCATTTCGGAAAAATCTGTTAATTCTTGATTTTTTTTAAATCATTTTTAATGATGAACATTTTTTTCCAAAATCGTGGTTTTGTTCTTACTAATTCGTTACTCTTAAATCATGAACATTTTTTTGAAACTGTGAATTTTTTTTAACACTCACAAACTTTTTTACGGAATCGTGACCATTTTCTTAAATTTGTGAACATTTTTTTAGAAATTTATGGATATTCTCTTAAGTCATGAACATGTTTTTCAACTCATGATCATTTTTTTGAAATAATGAACATTTTAAAATAAAGACTGTTTTTTCAAAAGCATGAACTTTTTTTCAAATTCGTGAACATTTTTACATTTAGCAAACATTGTTTTTGAATCGTGGACGTTTTTTCCAAATTCGTGAACCTTTTTCGAATTAGCGAACATTTGTTTCAATCATAAACATTTTTTATAAATTCCTGCACATTTTTCGCATTAGCGAACATTTTTATGAATCTTTAATTGTTTTGAAAATTATGAACATTTTTTGTTTTGTGAACATTTTATTACGAATTCGTGAACATTTTTAAAATTCTAGAGCATTTTTCTGTAATTATGAAGATTTGTTTTGAAATCATGACAGTTTTATTAAAATTAGCAACTTTTTTTATATTCCGAATTATTGAAAAAAAAGGAAAAAGCAAAAAGAAGAAGAAAGAAAAGATATATTGTACAATTAATCTTACATTTCTATGATTATATGTGTACTTGTCTCTGTTATACAATTGGGTCCCACAGGGGGGAGGGGGGGCGCTCGCTTCTTTTCCTAGCACGTTGTGCGCCATACAGGAGCTCCCGCCGCCCATGCCCACTATTTTTTAATTAATCTGCACTTACGTGTCTTTGTCTCGGTTATACAATTGGGTCCCGCAGGCCTCAGAGATCTAGGTCCCAACATCATTATTTAAAAAAATTGTGGAAAAACTTATTTAAAGTAGTAATACATTTGAACAAAAAGTTCAACATATATTTGGGAAATGTTTCACATCTATTTAAAAATTGTCAACATGTTTTTGAAAAGTGTCATCATGCATTAAAAAATAGACAATGTGTATCTCAAAATGTTCAACGTGTTTTTAGAAAATGTTCAAATTGTATTATAAAGATATATTGTACAATTAATCTTACATTTCTATGAACATGTTTAACATTTTTTAATACATTTGTAAAATTTATTATTATTACGCAATAGTTTTTAATACATGTTGAACAATCCACAATAATTGTGTGATTTTGGTCCTGAATGAAGATAAAAAATTTGAACAATAATTTTAGTACACTTACGTAAATTGAGAAACAACTAAATATTTAACTCTTCAAGGTGGGCCATGATGAAGGTAGAATTGGTCTATATAGGTTTATAGCTCATACTTGAACAGAATGAATGATTTGATTGGTTGGCCAGGTCGTAAGGTCAATTAACAGGACGTCTCCGGTTCAAAGAATGAGCCACCCGACCAGATGTTGTACAAAGGAAAACAAATACTCGATATGTGACGGTTTCCGTGACGGTTACTCTGTGCCCGTCATAAAGGGGCCGGCGTTTTGGGGGGGGGGGGGGAGGGGGGCATTCTCATCTTGCTAATATGTGACGGTCTCCGTGACGGATTCCAAGAATTTCACCACAAATCCGCCATGGATTAACAGGTTTCTTGTAGTGAGTAACTCTACGTACTACACACACGTGCCTGAAACCTATAGTATCTCGCCCGTACAACTTTGGCGCTGCACACACGTACCTCTCAGTATACCCGTGCCTCCTCACGACCGTGCCGGCACTGACTTCAATTCCGTGCCTTCATTTGCTTAATCCACGTGCCTCACATAAAAGAGATGCACAGCCGTGCCTCAGAGTAAACAACACACGTGCCTCTACTGTATTGATAACTATGACCCCAATTAAATAACATCCGTCCAAAAAAATATATTTAAAAGAGATGCACAGCCATACCTCTTCTACAAACATACAACAGCAATGAACACTTAGGTTCATATCGTTTCATATATCTAGACAACATTAAACCGTAGAATAGATTTTTAAACAAAATTCATTTATGTTCAAAGGCTATAACTAACATCACTGCGGCAGAAGATTGAAGATAACAACAAGCCTCCCATCACGCTCTTTGAAAGTTATCAGCGCCAAGTTGTTTACTTCAATAGACGATGCCTGGAGAAAATCACTGAAACCTTCCTGTTTGAACACCATTCTACTACCCAAGCCAATGAAGTAGGAGCAAGAAGTGCTCAGATATATATCATCATCACCAGATTCCAAAGTAACTTCAAGGGTTAAAACGTCAGTCCTAGAAAAAATCACAAACTCCTTCAAACTCCTCACAACAATACTAGGAATAACCAGACAAAAAACATCAAGATATCAGAAATAGAATAAAAATTCAAAACTATAAATATAAGAGATAATAAAAATAAATAAATAAACAAAAACAAAGAAAAAACAGTGGAAAAAATCTGACCATATGATGACCATTAACATTCATGGAATCAATCCTGTAAACAAAAGGACAACACGGTATGTAGACATCAAAGAGTTGACACCTCATGAAATACATTTGCTGATAATTAAGAAAAACACCATGGGTGTAATAACAACTCCCAACAAGTTCCATCTCGGAGTCGCTCAAACCATCAAGAGCTACAAAATATAATTACATAGGCTCAAGGGAACAGAAAAATCATCATATGCAATAAAACAAGCTAAAAACTTTCTTAAAAATAAACCTTACCAACAGACGGTAAAGGAGACAACGCATCTCCACGACCAACACGATAAAAATCAATACCAATCCATTTTTCATAATGTTCAAGCCTAATGGTCATTATATCACGAGGACGAACACCATAATCACTGACCAATTGTTCCCAGGAAGGACCATGGAATTCGCTCCTCAACCGACCATGACTAAACAGAAACCATACAAATAACCCTCATTACACTGAAAAGCAAGATCAGTACCTTCGTCACCCCTCCTTATGGCTAAAGCCCTACACTCCTCGATGTAACAAGCAAGATGAGCTCTAACACTGCACGAAACATACTGCACAACAAATCAAAACAAGGATCATAATCAAAACCTAAACAGCATGAGCAGCACCAAAAGAGATAAGCGTGTGTGTCAAAAATTGAACAATTATAAAATGATATTCTTACAACACGCCTCCAACAACGCCGATCCAGGACCACACTGAACGCATCTACAGAAGAATCAACAGAAGAACACGGACCACCAGGCATACGGCAAAAAGGAAGGGCCATAACTACAAGGAACATAATGATTATCAAGAACTAATCCCACAAAACCCAGTTGAAACTTGACATCTGATAGTGTTGGTAGTCTCCACCCGTAACTACCCCATAAATCTCCATATCCCGGAAATATAATGGGAACAAAAAGAGAAACGAGAAAGGGAAACAGGGAACCCACGAAGGCAACCGGTAAGGAACGGCGATCACGCGAATGGGGAAGCGCGGTCGACGCTAAAGAAGGACAGAGTAGGCAACAAGCGCGACAGCCGGGACAGGGGCCGCCGTAACCACGCGACAAGAGCGGCGGCCGCGACGGACGGAGATGACGGCAAAGAAAGAATAGTGCTCCACGACGGTTCATCCACACCAGAGAGAAACAGATCTCAAAACAGATCAACAGATTTTACAAAACATTAAAAGTATAAGAACTAAAGTGAAAAAATGAAAAACCAGAAAGGGAAACCGGAAACGGAAAAACACGAGAGACGCCGTGCGCGCGACAAGTGTCGCGCGCGGAGCGCCTCGAAAAAGTCTCCCGACCGCTCCGCGTGTGACACTTGACGCGCGGGGAGCGCTCTCCGACTAATCGTTGCGAGGAACGCTCCTCAATTAGTGATTTTGGCCGAAAGGACATTGACATAGGAGATGCCGAGATGGGCAGGTGATTCGATCACTTGATCACATAGGAGAGCAAGCCCATCTGTGCAACCTCTGGTTCGTAGTCTGTCAGTGGCAGGGTGAGGCTTTTGGGCAAGAAACCAGGTGAGAATTTTTGCATTCCGCTCAGCTTTAAGTTTCCAGTTGGCCTTATGTTCTGGACGAGCAATGGAGCCAGCAACTGTTTTGTCATAAGCGGAAGAGGCTGGGGCAAACCTTCGATCCATTCAATCTCAAGCAAACTTCATCACTTTGATCACAGGGTAGTCTGTTGGACTCCGCGATGGTTTTTGGGCTCCTGATGTGAAAAATGGGACGCTTATAGCGTCTTTTTCGTTTTCCTAGTCAAGGGGTGCTTCTAGTGTGTCTAAAGATCAACATCGCAATATTTTGCCTCCATTTCGGAACCAGAAAAACAATATTTCGGTAGGTTTTCCTTCCAGTAGGCGCACATAAAGGTAACCAAGTTGCTGATGCTGAATCAACGCCTAAACGGCTTCTCATGACCTGAACTTTGTGATCACAAATTCTAATCTAAAATTAATAACAAGAAGCATGTGGCCTGGTGAATGCTGAAAGATGAATGGATGCATGATGCTAGACGTACGATTGCCGATCCGGCAAGCCACGAAAAGGAAAAAAATTGTTTTTAGTCTACGGAAATGGTTTGACACGAATTACAACACGGGCAGAAGTTTTTCTTAGGGTACACGGGAAGAAGCTTATTTGTATCCGTAGGACGGGGATTTTGCCCGGGCCAAGAGAAACCAGGGCACTCCCATGACCAGCATACCGCACGCCGCCAGCGCGTCGATTACCTTCCAACTAGCATTCCTGTACTCTTGCAGCGCCTCCCCTAACCCGTCGCACGCCGGCGTCGGGCCAGGCCCCCTCGCCGCGCGACCAAGATACGGCGTGCCGGCGACGCCAAGATGCGGCAGTCGGACCCGGGGCTGGTGACCCTGCATGCAGGCCCGATTAATTGGTCAAGAAAAATAAGGGGTATACCCTGGTTACAAATCAAGCGATGGGATGGGATGCGATGCGATGCGAACCTGAGGAACGTGGCTGCCCCCGGTGGTGGTGCTGTTGAAAAAGGATCGAGGACCCTGGTGCTGGCGCCGTGGTGGCCGCGCGGCGGCCGCCGAGAAGCCCGCGGAGCAGCAGTCGCCGGAACGCCGCCGCCATGTCGTCGGGAGATTCTTTCTTCCTTCTCTTTCGCCTACGTCCCTGCTGCTTTTGAGATGACGACTCAATACTTCGATTGATAGACGCTACCGGTCGGGTTTGCGTGCTTATGTAGCGTCACCGAAGGCTGGCCTGGCCCAGTACGTGTCGAACTCCGGCCGCAACCTACCGACCCGTATCGATCGCTGAATCAGACCACAACACGATGCCCCCTCAAAAAAAAATTTATGACGACAGTACCATACCGGGCAAACGTGCATTAGAATATTTTTAAAGGGAAAAAATCTATGGATTTATATTGAAAGAATTCCCATGATACAACCAAGTACTTAGGGCGCTTTGGTTGCCTAGGGTGAATAGTGCTTGCATTTCAGTCACATCTCGACCCAGCCTGGTTTAGCAAACACGGGCAATAAACCAACATCTGCGTGTTGTTTGGTTGCATGCATTGCATCAATGGTCACTTTAGGGCCGACTGTTTGGTTGCCCGCATTTGTGCTTAAGGCTGAGCAGATGCAAACCACAGCTGTTTGGCTACATACATGTTTGTGTTCTGCTCACCCCATTCAAATATGGTGGCTTTACCATCACATTAGACACAACAACAGGTAGAGCACTATAAACAACACAGAAACTAGCATCTAAACAAGCTAAGAGCGGATAAACAAGCAACTAAACAACAGATAAGAGCAGATAAACAGCAACTAAACAGCACATCTGCTAAACACACTTAAGTTTAAAGACAACAGGGGCATCGCATGCCCCCTGCTCCACCACAGGGTGCTTAACCCTGGACAAAATATTAACAGTTCACGTCAAGTTCTCCGATCACTGCAGCAACTACGAGTCCATACTAACTGAGTTCATGCTAACTACTTCACAGCGCGACTTCAGGGTCACCGATGTAGTTGTGCCTGCAGCAGGGCACCCTGCACCAGATGGAGCTGTCGCGGTTGTAGATTTGGACCTTGAGGCCTAGGCCGAAGATGTGCAGCACGACGAGGGTGCCAGGGACGATCTTGTGGCGACGGCAGAAGTAGTGCCAGCCCCGGCCAAGCACCATGTGCCCCTCAAAGGTCTGAACCTGCACCCAGAATTCGCACTACTTGTTTGCTGGCGGCCTGATGACGCGCTTGGTCTTGAGCACGAGCCACTGCATCATCACCTCCTGAAACATGGGAGGGATGATAAGCATGGGCAGATCCTCCTCGTCCATGATTTGCATGTAGAACCGAAGCGGCTCTCGGGACCCTCCTCGTGGCTGGTCCTAGGAGCTTGTCCCCTTGAATGTGGCTGGCTCATGAAGGCGACCCTGCCAGGCAGGTACACCCTCTTGAGCCAGCGGTTCCTGGGGATGAAGTCCACTGCATCCTCGTGTTGGGGAACGTAGTAATTTCAAAAATTTTCCTACGCACACGCAAGATCATGGTGATGCAAAGCAACGAGAGGGGAGAGTGTTGTCTACGTATCCTCGTAGACCGAAGCGGAAGCGTTGACGCAACGTAGAGGAAGTAGTCATACGTCTTCCCGGTCCAACCGATCCAAGCGCCGTTACTCCGGCGCCTCCGAGTTCTTAGCACACGTACAGCTCGATGACGCTCCCCGGGCTCCGATCCAACAAAGCTTCGGGGAGGAGTTCCGTCAGCACGACGGCGTGGTGATGATCTTGATGTTCTACCGTCGCAGGGCTTCGCCTAAGCACTGCGACGATATGACAAGGTGTAATATCGTGGAGGGGGACACCGCACACGGCTAAGGAACGATCACGAAGATCAACTTGTGTGTCTATGGGGTGCCCCCTGCCCTCGTATATAAAGGAGTGGAGGAGGGGAGGGTCGGCCCTCTCTATGGCGCGCCCTAGGGGAGTCTTACTCCCACCGGGAGTAGGATTCCCCTTTTCCTAGTCCAACTAGGAAACCTTCCATGTAGTAGGAGTAGGAGACAAGGAAGGGGAAGGGAGAAGGGAAGGAAGGAGGGGGCGCAGCCCCTCCCCCTAGTCCAATTCGGACTAGGCCTGGGGGGGGGGGGTGGCGCACGGCCTGCCCTAGGAGCCCCTCTCTCTTTCCCGTATGGCCCAATAAGGGCCAATACTTCTTCCCCGTATTCCCGTAACTCCCCGGTACTCCGAAAAATACCCGAATCACTCGGAACCTTTCCGATGTCCGAATATAGTCGTCCAATATATCGATTTTTACGTCTCGACCATTTCGAGACTCCTCGTCACGTCCCCGATCTCATCCGGGACTCAAAACTCCTTCGGTACATCAAAACTCATAAACTCATAATATAACTGTCATCGAAACCTTAAGCGTGCGGACCCTACGGTTCGAGAACAATGTAGATATGACCGAGACACGTCTCCGGTCAATAAACAATAGCGGGACCTGGATGCCCATATTGGCTCCTACATATTCTACGAAGATCTTTATCGGTCAGACCGCATAACAACATACGTTGTTCCCTTTGTCATCGGTATGTTACTTGCTCGAGATTCGATCGTCGGTATCCAATACCTAGTTCAATCTCGTTACCGGCAAGTCTCTTTACTCGTTCCGTAATACATCATCCTGCAACTAACTCATTAGTTGCAATGCTTGCAAGGCTTAAGTGATGTGTATTACCGAGAGGGCCCAGAGATACCTCTCCGACATTCGGAGTGACAAATCCTAATCTCGAAATACGCCAACCCAACATGTACCTTTGGAGACACCTGTAGAGCACCTTTATAATCACCCAGTTACGTTGTGACGTTTGGTAGCACACAAAGTGTTCCTCCGGCAAACGGGAGTTGCATAATCTCATAGTCATAGGAACATGTATAAGTCATGAAGAAAGCAATAGCAACATACTAAACGATCGGGTGCTAAGCTAATGGAATGGGTCATGTCAATCAGATCATTCAACTAATGATGTGATCCCGTTAATCAAATAACAACTCTTTGTCCATGGTTAGGAAACATAACCATCTTTGATTAACGAGCTAGTCAAGTAGAGGCATACTAGTGACACTCTGTTTGTCTATGTATTCACACATGTATTATGTTTCCGGTTAATACAATTCTAGCATGAATAATAAACATTTATCATGATATAAGGAAATAAATAATAACTTTATTATTGCCTCTAGGGCATATTTCCTTCAGTCTCCCACTTGCACTGGAGTCAATAATCTAGTTCACATCGCTATGTGATTAACACCAATAGTTCACATCTCTTATGTGATTGGTTCACATCTCCATGTGACTAACACCCAAGGGGTTTCTTAGATTCAATAATCTAGTTCACATTGCTATGTGATTAACACCCAAAGAGTGATCATGTTTTGCTTGTGAGAGAAATTTAGTCAATGGGCCTGCCAAATTCAGATCCGTATGTATTTTGCAAAATTCTATGTCTACAATGCTCTGCACGGAGCTACTCTAGCTAATTGTTCCCACTTTCAATATGTATCCAGATTGAGACTCAGAATCATCTGGATTAGTGTCAAAAACTTGCATCGACGTAACCCTTTTGTCACCTCCATAATCAAGAAACATATCCTTATTCCACTAAGGATAATTTTGACCACTGTCCAGTGATCTACTCTTAGATCACTATTGTACTCCTTTGCCAAAATCAGTGTAGGGTATACAATAGATCTGATACATAGCGTGGCATACTTTATAGAACCTATGGCTGAGGCATAGGGAATGACTTTCATTCTCTTTCTATCTTCTGCCGTGGTCGGACTTTGAGTCTTACTCAACTTCACACCTTGTAATACAGGCAAGAACTCTTTCTTTGACTGTTCCATTTTGAACTACTTCAAAATCTTGTCAAGGTATGTACTTATTGAAAAAACTTATCAAGCGTCTTGATCTATCTCTATAGATCTTGATGCTTGATATGTAAGCAGCTTCATCGAGGTTTTTCTTTGAAAAACTCCTTTCAAACACTTCTTTATGCTTTGCAGAATAATTCTACATTATTTCTGATAAACAATATGTCATTCACATATACTTATCAGCAATGCTGTAGTGCTCCCACTCACTTTCTTGTAAATACAGGCTTCACCGCAAGTCTGTATAAAACTATATGCTTTGATCAACTCATCAAAGCGTATATTCCAACTCCGAGATGCTTGCACCAGTCCACAGATGGATCGCTGAAGCTTGCACATTTTGTTAGCACCTTTAGGATTGACAAAACCTTCTGGTTGCATCATATACAACTCTTCTTTAATAAATCCATTAAGGAATGCAGTTTTGTTTATCCATTTGCCAGATTTCATGAAATGCGGCAATTACTAACATGATTCGGACAGACTCAAGCATAGATACGAGTCAGAAACTCTCATCGTAGTCAACACTTTGAACTTGTCGAAAACCTTTTGCGACAATTCTAGCTTTGTAGATAGTAACACTACTATCAGCGTCTGTCTTCCTTTTGAAGATCCATTTATTCTCAATTGCTTGCCGATCATCGGGCAAGTCAACCAAAGTCCAAACTTTGTTCTCATACATGGATCATATCTCAGATTTCATGGCCTCAACCCATTTCGCGGAATCTGGGCTCATCATCGCTTCCTCATAGTTCGCAAGTTCGTCATGGTCTAGTAACATGACTTTCAGAACAGGATTACCGTACCACTCTGGTGCGGATCTCACTCTGGTCTACCTACGAGATTCGGTAGTAACTTGATCTGAAGTTACATGATCATCATCATTAGCTTCCTCACTAGTTGGTGTAGTAGTCACAGGAACAGATTTCTGTGATAAACTACTTTCCAATAAGGGAGAAGGCACAATTACCTTATCAAGTTTTCTACTTTCCTCCCACTCACTTCTTTCAAGAGAAACTCCTTCTCTGGAAAGGATCCATTCTCAGCAATGAATATCTTGCATTCGGATTTGTGATAGAAGGTGTACCCAACATTTTCTTTTGGGTATCCTATGAAGACGCACTTTTCCGATTTGGGTTTGAGCTTATCAGGATGAAACTTTTTCACATAAGCATCACAACCCCAAACTTTAAGAAATGACAACTTTGGTTTCTTGCCAAACCACAGTTCAGATTGTGTCGTCTCAACGGACTTAGATGGTGCCCTTTTTAACGTGAATGCAGATGTCTTTAATGCATAACCCCAAAAATGAAAGTGGTAAATCGGTAAGAAACATCATAGATTGCACTATATCCAATAAAGTACGGTTATGACGTTTGGACACACCATTATGCTGTGGTGTTCCAGGTGGCGTGAGTAGTGAAACTACTTCACATTGTTTTAACTGAAGACCAAACTCGTAACTCAAATATTCGTCTCCGCGATCAGATCGTGGAAACCTTATCTTCTTGTCACGATGATTTTCCACTTCACTCTGAAATTCTTTGAACTGTTCAAATGTTTCAGACTTATGTTTCATCAAGTAGATATCCCCATATCTGCTCAAATCATCTGTGAAGGTCGGAAAATAATGATACCTGCTACAAGCCTTAATATTCATCAGACCACATACATCAGTATGTATGATTTCCAACAAATCTGTTGCTTGCTTCATTGTTCCGGAGAACGGCGTTTTAGTCATCTTGCCCATAAGGCATGGTTCGCAAGCATCAAGTGATTCATAATCAAGTGATTCCAAAAGCCCATCAGCATGGAGTTTCTTCATGCGATTTACACCAATATGACCTAAACAGCAGTGCCACAAATAAGTTGCACTTATCATTATTAACTTTGCATCTTTTGGTTTCAATATTATGAATATGTGTATCACTACGATCAAGATCTAACAAACTTGTTTCAGTGGGTGTATGACCATCGAAGGTTTTATTCATGTAAACAGAACAACAATTATTCTCTGATTTTAATGAATAACCGTATTGCAATAAACATGATCAAATCATATTCATGCTCAACGCAGAAACCAAATAACACTTATTTAGGTTCAACACTAATCCCGAAAGTATAGGGGAGTGTGTGATGATGATCATATCAATCTTGGAACTACTTCCAACACACATCGTCACTTCACCCTTAACTAGTCTCTGTTTATTCTGCAACTCCTGTTTCGAGTTACTACTCTTAGCAACTGAACCAGTATCAAATACTGAGGGGTTGCTATAAACACTAGTAAAGTACACATCAATAACATGTATATCAAATATACTTTTGTTCACTTTGCCATCCTTCTTATCCGCCAAATACTTGGGGTATTTCCGCTTTCAGTGACCAGTCCCTTTGCAGTAGAAGCACTTAGTCTCAGGCTTAGGACCAGACTTGGGCTTCTTTACTTGAGCATCAACTTGCTTGCCGTTCTTCTTGAAGTTCCCCTTCTTCCCTTTGCCCTTTTCTTGAAACTAGTGGTCTTGTCTACCATCAACACTTGATGTTCTTCTTGATTTCTACCTTCGTCGATTTTAGCATCATGAAGAGCTTGGGAATCGTTTCCATTATCCCTTGCATATTATAGTTCATCACGAAGTTCTACTAACTTGGTGATGGTGACTAGAGAATTCTGTCAATCACTATTTTATCTGGAAGATTAACTCCCACTTGATTCAAGCGATTGTAGTACCCAGACAATCTGAGCACATGCTCACTAGTTGAGCGATTCTCCTCCATCTTTTAGCTATAGAACTTGTTGGAGACTTCATATCTCTCAACTCGGGTATTTGCTTGAAATATTAACTTCAACTCCTGGAACATCTCATATGGTCCATGACGTTCAAAACGTCTTTGAAGTCCCGATTCTAAGCCGTTAAGCATGGTGCACTAAACTATCAAGTAGTCATCATATTGAGCTAGCCAAACGTTCATAACGTCTGCATCTGCTCCTGCAATACGTCTGTCACCTAGCGGTGCATTAAGGACATAATTCTTCTGTGCAGCAATGCGGACAAACCTCAGATCAGGATCCAATCCGCATCATTGCTACTAACATCTTTCAACACAATTTTCTCTAGGAACATATCAAAAATAAACATATGAAAGCAACAACGCAAGCTATTGATCTACAACATAATTTGCAACATACTACCAGGACTAAGTTCATGATAAATTAAAGTTCAATTAATCATATTACTTAAGAACTCCCACTTAGATAGACATCCCTCTAATCTTCTAAGTGATCACGTGATCCAAATCAACTAAACCATAACCGATCATCACGTGAAATTGAGTAGTTTTCAATGGTGAACATCACTATGTTGATCATATCTACTATATGATCCACGCTCGACCTTTCGGTCTCCGTGTTCCGAGGCCACATCTGCATATGCTAGGCTCGTCAAGTTTAACCCGAGTATTCTGCGTGTGCAAAACTGGCTTGCACCCGTTGTAGATGGACGTAGAGCTTATCACACCCGATCATCACGTGGTGTCTGGGAGAACACTTCTTGATAATTAGTGAGAGATCATCTTAAAATGCTACCGTCAATCAATGCAAGATAAGATGCATAAAAGATAAACATCACATGCAATCAATATAAGTGATATGATATGGCCATCATCATCTTGTGCTTGTGATCTCCATCTCCGAAGCACCTTCATGATTGCCATCGTCACCGGCGCGACACCTAGATCTCCATCGTAGCATCGTTGTCGTCTCGCCAATCTTATGCTTCTACAACTATCGCTACCGCTTAGTGATAAAGTACAACATTACAGGGCAATTGCATTGCATACAATAAAGCGACAACCATATGGCTCCTGCCAGTTGCCAATAACTCGGTTACAAAACATGATCATCTCATACAATAACAAGTTAGACGTCCTCTACTTTGTTTGTTGCAAGTTTTACGTGGCTGCTACGGGCTTAAGCAAGAACCAATCTTACCTACGCATCAAAACCACAACGATAGTTTGTCAAGTTGGTGCTGTTTTAACCTTCGCAAGGACCGGGCGTAGCCACACTCGGTTCAACTAAAGTTGGAGAAACTGACACCCGCTAGCCACCTATATGCAAAGCACGGCGGTAGAACCAATCTCGCGTAAGCGTACGCGTAATGTCGGTCCGGGCCGCTTTATCCAACAATACCGCCGAACCAAAGTATGACATGCTGGTAAGCAGTATGACTTATATCGCCCACAACTCACTTGTGTTCTACTCGTGCATATAACATCAAACCATAAAACCTAGGCTCGGATGCCACTGTTGGGGAACATAGTAATTTCAAAATATTCCTACGCACACGCAAGATCATGGTGATGCATAGCAACGAGAGGGGAGAGTGTTGTCTACGTACCCTCGTAGACCGAAGCGGAAGCGTTGACGCAACATAGAGGAAGTAGTCGTACGTCTTCCCGGTCCAACCGATCCAAGCGCCATTACTCCGGCGCCTCCGAGTTCTTAGCACACGTACAGCTCGATGACGCTCCCCGGGCTCCGATCCAGCAAAGCTTCGGGGAGGAGTTCCGTCAGCACGACGGCGTGGTGACGATCTTGATGTTCTACCGTCGCAGGGCTTCGCCTAAGCACCGCTACAATATGACCGAGGTGTAATATCATGGAGGGGGGCACCGCACACGGCTAAGGAACAATCACGAAGATCAACTTGTGTGTCTATGGGGTGCCCCCTGCCCCCGTATATAAAGGAGTGGAGGAGGGGAGGGCCGGCCCTCTCTATGGCGCACCCTAGGGGAGTCCTACTCCCACCGGGAGTAGGATTCCCCTTTTCCTAGTCCAACTAGGAAACCTTCCATGTAGTAGGAGTAGGAGACAAGGAAGGGGAAGGGAGAAGGGAAGGAAGGAGGGGGCGCAGCCCCTCCCCCCCCTAGTCCAATTCGAACTAGGCCTGGGGGGGGGCGCGGCCTGCCCTAGGCAGCCCCTCTCTCTTTCCCATATGGCCCAATAAGGGCCAATACTTCTTCCCCGTATTCCCGTAACTCCCCGGTACTCCGAAAAATACCCGAATCACTCGGAACCTTTCCGATGTCCGAATATAGTCGTCCAATATATCGATTTTTACGTCTCGACCATTTCGAGACTCCTCGGCATGTCCCCGATCTCATCCGGGACTCCAAACTCCTTCGGTACATCAAAACTCATAAACTCATAATATAACTGTCATCGAAACCTTAAGCGTGCGGACCCTACGGTTCGAGAACAATGTAGATATGATCGAGACATATCTTCGGTCAATAAACAATAGCGGGACCTGGATGCTCATATTGGCTCCTACATATTCTACGAAGATCTTTATCGGTCAGACCGCATAACAACATACGTTGTTCCCTTTGTCATCGGTATGTTACTTGCTCGAGATTCGATCGTCGGTATCCAATACCTAGTTCAATCTCGTTACCGGCAAGTCTCTTTACTCGTTCCGTAATACATCATCCTGCAACTAACTCATTAGTTGCAATGCTTGCGAGGCTTAAGTGATGTGTATTACCGAGAGGGCCCAGAGATACCTCTCCGACATTCGGAGTGACAAATCCTAATCTCGAAATACGCCAACCCAACATGTACCTTTGGAAACACCTGTAGAGCACCTTTATAATCACCCAGTTACGTTGTGACGTTTGGTAGCACACAAAGTGTTCCTCCGGCAAACGGGAGTTGCATAATCTCATAGTCATAGGAACATGTATAAGTCATGAAGAAAGCAATAGCAACATACTAAACGATCGGGTGCTAAGCTAATGGAATGGGTCATGTCAATTAGATCATTCAACTAATGATGTGATCCCGTTAATCAAATAACAACTCTTTGTCCATGGTTAGGAAACATAACCATCTTTGATTAACGAGCTAGTCAAGTAGAGGCATACTAGTGACACTCTGTTTGTCTATGTATTCACACATGTATTATGTTTCCGGTTAATACAATTCTAGCATGAATAATAAACATTTATCATGATATAAGAAAATAAATAATAACTTTATTATTGCCTCTAGGGCATATTTCCTTCACCTCGGCGCTGGCGGCGAGATAGGCTCCTCCACCGGCCCTATCCCAGTTCGTCTTCATCACCTTGTCAGGTAAGATGACATGGATTAGTAACAACGCATTGGCAACATGCTATATTTCATAAAGTAGAAAACACATTGGTCCTAGCTACCATGAGAACCATTCACGTAAGCATAGCATGCACATTTTTAGTAGAACCCTAAGCAGGAACATCAAAGACAACACAACACAAATACAGCTAGCATGCGAATAAACCCTAAGCATGAACATGAATAGCACACCAATCTAGATAACATGCACATGAACAAGTAGGATAAACACCAAAGACAGCAACAATATGGCTAGCATCATGAACAAATTGTTGCACATGAGCACTAAGGGTGAACATCAAACACAATCTAACATGGCCATGAAGAAATTATACATCATGAGCACTAAGCACACACCAATCTTGCATCTTACTTCCCCCACCAATTTCAACATATTACTTCCTCCACCAATTTCATTTCAGTCAAGGATTTAAGAGCAACTCTAGCAAAAAAATTGAACTCTAACTCTAGCAAAATTGGTATATCCATCATCTTCAAAATCGATTTTGAGCACACAACTATATAAAACATTAACAAAAGTAGTTGCATTGGGACTAGTTACGTCGGCGACAACGGGACTTGCCGGCATCGTACGTATCGGCGCGGATTGTGGCATTGCATGTCTCAAATGCATGGAAATGGGTTGGGGTGGCTCGTCCCACTTCGGTCATGTGTCATCGTTGACAACTGTGGCCGGCGAGAAATGTAGCATTGCGAGCCACTAGTAGAAAAAGGGTCAAACGTGAAGCACATTAGTGCCGGTTTGAATTAGAGCCGGCACTTATGTGTACATTAGTCCCGGTTCGTGGCGGCGATCAATAGTACCGGTTCGTGGCGAACCTTTAGTACCGGTTCATGCCACGAACCGGTACTAAAGAGGTTGTGTGAGCCTGCGGTCAGGCTATGGCCCCACCATCACCATTTAGTGCCGGTTCGTACCACGAACCGGTACTAATGAGGTTATGGCAAGCTGTTTTTAGTCCCACCTCGCCAAGAGAGAGGCAGTATGAGCGGTTTATAAGCCGTCAGTGCACAGACAATGACGAAGAGTTGCAATGCTCATCTACATGTTGATTAGCTTCAAGCCTTGCGGAATAGCATAGATTGCACTAAGCTATGTGCAGTGCAGTCTACACTATTCCGAATGGCTTGAAGCAAATTAACCAGCATTGCACCTCTTTTTTATTTTTAATAACTTATTTAAACTCCGGACTTCTTTTGTGTTCAGTATGCAGCATTCAAAGCGACGTCATCAATTTCCAACATGTTCTGATATCATTTGTTGTTTTTCGGTCATTTACCTAATTGTTTAGAGAGCTAAATGACCGTGAAATTGAAAATCACTACAAAATGAATCCTGAAAATGTTGAAACTTGGCATGGTATCATCATATCACCCGCATAGCATGCGCGAAAGAGTAGAGAGGGTCACAGCAAAAACTGGATGCACTTCGTGTACAAACTGGACAATCTCTTTCGGAGTATCAAGGTTTCAGAAGAGAACTCATCTGTTACATGGCCACTTCAATGTTTTTTAAACTTATTTGAACTCCGGACTTCTTTTGTGTTCAGTATGCAACATTTAAAGCGACGTCATCAATTTCCAATATGTTCTGACATCATTTGTTATTTTTCGGTCATTTACCTAATTGTTTAGAGAGCTAAATGACCGCGAAATTGAAAATCACTACAAAATGAATCCTGAAAATGTTGAAACTTGGCATGGTATCATCATATCACCCGCATAGCATGCGCGAAAGAGTAGAGAGGGTCACGGCAAAAACTGGACGCACTTCGTGTACAAACTGGACAAACTCTTTCGGAGTATCAGGGTTTCGGACGAGAACTCAACTGTTACATGGCCACTTCAATGTTTTTTAAGCTTATTTGAACTCCGGACTTCTTTTGTGATTAGTATACAGCATTTAAAGCGACGTCATCAATTTCCAATATGTTCTGACATCATTTGTTGTTTTTCGGTCATTTACCTAATTGTTTAGAGAGCTAAATGACCGTGAAATTGAAAATCACTACAAAATGAATCCTGAAAATGTTGAAACTTGGCACGGTATCATCATATCACCCGCATAGCATGCGCGAAAGAGTAGAGAGGGTCGCGGTAAAAACTGGACACACTTCGTGTACAAACTGGACAAACTCTTTCGGAGTATCAGGGTTTCAGACGAGAACTCATCTGTTACATGGCCACTTCAATGTTTTTTAAACTTATTTGAACTCCGGACTTCTTTTGTGTTCAGTATGCAGCATTTAAAGCGACGTCATCAATTTCCAACATGTTCTGACATCATTTGTTGTTTTTCGGTCATTTACCTAATTGTTTAGAGAGCTAAATGACCGTGAAATTGAAAATCACTACAAAATGAATCCTGAAAATGTTGAAACTTGGCATGGTATCATCATATCACCCGCATAGCATGCGCGAAAGAGTAGAGAGGGTCACGGCAAAAACTGGACACACTTCGTGTACAAACTGGACAAACTCTTTCGGAGTATCAGGGTTTCGGACGATAACTCATCTGTTACATGGCCACTTCAATGTTTTTTAAACTTATTTGAACTCCAGACTTCTTTTGTGTTCAGTATGCAGCATTTAAAGCGACGTCATCAATTTCCAACATGTTCTGATATCATTTGTTGTTTTTCGGTCATTTACCTAATTGTTTAGAGAGCTAAATGACCGTGAAATTGAAAATCACGACAAAATGAATCCTGAAAATGTTGAAACTTGGCATGGTATGCAGCATTCAATTTCCAGAAGAAAATAAATAGAAGAAAATAAATAATGCAGAAAATAAAAAAACTATACAAAAAAATTACTCAAAAATAAATAGAAGAAAATAAATAATGCAGAAAAGAAAAAACTATATAAAAACTACTCAAAAATAAATAGAAGAAAATAAGTAATGCAGAAAAGAAAAAACTATATAAAAAATTTGTTGGCGCGCTGTCCAGTGGGCCTGCCAGACCTAGGGTGTGCAAATGCAGGCCCAGAAGGGCCAGCAGACTCACAGGGCAGCGCGCCCTAATTAATTAGGCCCAGAAGCCTGCTATACAGAGGACTTCGAAGAGGTAGCCGCGGCTGTGTTTATAAACCAGTGTGGCTGCCCTTCGCCGGGCGAGGTGGGACTAAACTTTGGGGTGGCAGCGCAAGGCCTTTAGTACCGGTTGGTGGCTCCAACCGGTACTAAAGACCACCCTTTAGTACCGGTTGGAACCACAAACCGGTACTAAAGGCCTGCTCTTCCCGCCTCTTTGCCTGGCCAAAGTAGGCATTTAGTACCGGTTGGTGGCTCCAACCGGTACTAAAGGCTCACCCTATATATACAACACTTACGAAATTTCAGTTACATCTCCCCACTTCTTTCGTCAACCTCTCGCGCGCCGCTCCCGTCGTCGCCGCCCGTCACCCGTCATCGTCGTCGTCGTCCCCGCCGCCGCCCCGAACGCCGCGCGCCGCCGTCTGTCGTCGTCCCGCGCCACGGTCCCGTCGTCGTCCCGCGCCGCCGTCCGTACGTATCTCGCTCTCTCCTCGCGCGTACCCGGCCGCCGCGCCGCGCGCCGTCCGCCCCGAACGCCGCGCGCCGCCGTCCGTCCCCGCCGCCGTCCCGAACGCCGGCGCCCCCGCCCCGTACGCTGCCGCCCCCGCCCCGTATGCCGGCGCCCCCGCTCATACGTACGGGGCGGCGGCCGCCGCACACACACACACACACACATATACCACACACGCATACACACACACATACACACATACGTATACACATATACGTATACACACACATACACACACACACACATTTTTTTTACTTATTTTCTGTTTTTTAGAAAAGTTAATTAGATGATCGAAATGTTAGATGAATTAGCTAGCTAGATAGAAAAATTGTCGAACTAGAGATTAGAACTAGTTGAATAATTAATATAACTAGTTTATTTTTAGTAAGAAAATTTAGGTATATGAGATTTGAACTAGTTAAATAATTAATATAACTAGTTTATTTTTAGTAAGAAAATTGAGGTATATGAGATTAGAACTAGTTGAATAATTAATATAACTAGTTTATTTTTAGTAAGAAAATTTAGGTATATGAGATTTGAACTAGTTCAATAATTAATATAACTAGCTTATTTTTAGTAAGAAAATTTAGGTATATCAGATTTGAACAAGTTCAATAATTAATATAACTAGCTTATTTTTAGTAAGAAAATTTAGGTATATGAGATTTGAACTAGTTCAATAATTAATATAACTAGTTTATTTTTAGTAAGAAAATTTAGGTATATGAGATTTGAACTAGTTCAATAATTAATATAACTAGTTTATTTTTAGTAAGAAAATTTAGGTATATGAGATTTGAACTAGTTCAATAATTAATATAACTAATTTATTTTTAGTAAGAAAATTTAGGTATATGAGATTTGATGATCTAATTAAAATATTATTTGTTAATGAGTTTTTCTGTTTATTTAATTTTTTATATATTTTGAGTTTATATAAATGTTAGATTAATGTCGAATGTTAGATGAATTAGATAGAAAAGTTAA
The DNA here is from genome assembly GCA_034509565.1 of Triticum monococcum. NCBI lineage: Eukaryota > Viridiplantae > Streptophyta > Magnoliopsida > Poales > Poaceae > Triticum > Triticum monococcum. Next base: position 620,014,195 of record CM067846.1, read on the forward strand.
ATATATAGTAATGTCAATTGAATATATAGTTAGATATATTAATGTCAAATGTTAGATGAATATATATTTGGCTAGATATAGGTGTTTAATGTTTCACCTATATAAACATAGGAAATGTCATCTGACGACGAAAAAGATGTCATTATGTGCGAACACTGTGAAGACCAGCGTGGCCTGTGCGACCAAAATTTCCTTGTTGATGGTAGGCTCTTCAGCATCAAGCTGGATGAGACATTCGAAGTTGATACAGTAAGTCACTTTGTCAATTATTATTTGAATGCAAAACTTATGCTTCATTTGCTTCAACTTATAATATTAAATTTTCACTATTCTACTAGCGCATACCCTGCCATGCAAGAATTTTTGTCTTGGATAAGATAGGTTTTAGTGCTATAGATGATATGGAGGTAAAGAGAGTTTACTTGAAGACGGAGCATGGGTATACTTTCAACGTCAAATTATATAATGGAGACACATACACCCATTTTGAATGCAAAACTTGGCAAGCACTATGTAAGGCTTATGCATTTGAGCCTGAAATGATTATCACCTTTGATATTCGTCCGGAAGATGATATTGAAGGTAATATAGACATCTGGGTCGATGTGCAAACGCCTCCAGTTCTACCATTTGGTGAGTTTTTCTCAACCATGCATGCATATGTTTATGTCTTTGATACAGTTTATTCAAAAATAGTTGACAACTAATTTGTATTGTCAGCTTATTTCGGTTCAAGCAAACATGTCCGGCGCTTGGTAGACAGGACCTACTACTGCTCCGGGGCTCAACTAAACTGCGAGGAGATAAGTCATTATGTTTCATGGCTTGAGGATCTTAATACTGTCAAGACAATTTTTTTCCTAAACTTAGAAATGTTAGTACTCAAAACGTGCGAACAATGGTGATCGTATTGAACTATGGTCACATCTATAATCGAAAGATGGAAAGATTTTAAATATTTGGCCTTAATTAGTGCATCTTTTGCATACATTATTTTTGAAGCTAAACTTTCATTGCTTAGTATATTAATTACTATATGATGTTCTTCAACAGGGACTTCCGATGACAGTTGTGCCTCAGTGGATCGAGACAAAAGGTCGCATGTCAATGGTTAGCTTACGACCAAGATTTCCTACATTGCACATGAGTGCATTCAGGATTTTTGAAAGCGAAGAATGCTTAATAGTGAAAGATTGGAGCAAAATTGTTAACGATCGCAGAGAAGTACTAGGGGGCAGCAAGGAGAAGCACAACCCAAGATTAGGAGACAGATTCATCTGCATGCTCCAGTATGATGAATCAGGAGAGCTATACATGTTCTATGCTATTCTACCTGAGAGGGAGCAGCAGGATCAGTAGCTACTAGTTCATGCTCTTAATTAGTACTTGTCTCATGTCCGTGTCCTGAACTTCGATGTTGGTGATGATTATGTTGAACTTGATGATATCTTTGCTTCTGTTACAAAGTGAATGTTTCCTCTTTAAGCTAGCCAGGATTGATGATGATTAGATAGCTAGCGGCAATGACTATGATGGTTAAATAGTGGTAATTAGACGACTATGATGATTTTTAGCTAGCTAGAGTTTATTTATTTATTAATATGCGATGATGATGATGATGATGACGACTACAACTCATTATAACGTAAAACAATCCTAAATTAAATTGATAACACAAATTTAATTGAAAAATACAAAATAAAACAAAAACCCACAACCATTTAGTACCGGTTGGTGTTACCAACCGGTACTAAAGGGCTCCCGGCCCCCGGAGCTGGCTCATGCCACGTAGTTCCCCTTTAGCACCGGTTCGTGCTGAACCGGTACTAAAGGGGGGGCCTTTAGTGCCGAAACTTTAGTGCCGGTTCCTAAACCGGCACTAAAGGGCCTTACGAACCGGTGCTATTGCCCGGTTCTGCACTAGTGAGCCTCGATGGCGTTGAAACAGGCCAGGGCGGCCTCGTCCCATAGCGGCCATCTACCATCGTCGGAATCAGGGGAAGTCACGTTCCGCATCTAACTCCCGAGCAACCTCAAATGTGAACTTGAAATCTGTCCACTCCACTTCCTCATTGTCCACAGTCCTCCTCCTACCATTGTTGTTCGATGGATGGGGGAGGGGGCTTGCTTGATGTCTATGGTCATGGGTGTTTTCGCCTTGGGCAATGCACCATTGAGGGAGAGGAGATGTGCATGGGGAGTTGCCGGAGAGGTGTGCCATCCTTTTACAGCCACGGGGGTAGGGGGTTGCTTGATGTTGGCAGTCATGGGAGTTTCGCTTCAGGAGATGCAACATTGAAGGAGAGGAGATGTTGATGGGGAGTTGCCAGAGGGATAGAGAAATGGAGGAGGGTGTGCCATCCTTTTATAGCCGCAGGGGAGGGGGTTGCTTGATGTTGGCGGCCATGGGGGTTCCGCCTTGGGCAATATTCCATTGAGGGGGAGGATTTGTTGACGGGTAGTTGTCAGAGAGGGGAGTAGAGAAGTGGCTGAGGGTGTTCCATCCTTCTATTGTCATGGGCCATGGGGCGCAAGGTGGGTGTGGAGGGAATGGACACAACCAACCATTAATGGATAGCTAGGCAGGCGACCGGCAACCATAAAGGGGTTCGTTTTCTGGTCGAAAATGCTATCGTGGAAAATATGGGCACACTAGAGAGGGAGAAAGAGGAAGAAGGGGTGAAATTTCCATTCCGCATGAGGCGATTGGATTGGAGCGAGCTCGATATCAGCCATGTCAGCCTCTAAATATGCGCTCGTGGGTAGTGAATTTGGAGCATCCTCTATTTCATTGGTGGGAGTGGGAAATCAGTCGGATGTTGTGTCCCTTGATTTATTGCACAAGGACATAATAATCCTTAACTTAAACTACTTGCTAAAGGCGATGCATCAAGATTCCCTTCCCTGCAATCGGCTATCCGAATGGCAAGCAGATGAAGGTGAATCGACAACCTCACCGTTGGAGCTGGGAAGGGAAGAGTTTGTTCGAGGCACCACTCACCATAGAAAAAAGAATTTTATGGCATTTTCATTCTATCGTGATAAATTCTATTTGAAGATATTTTTATACTTGTTAATAATTTGAGGGTGACGAGAAGCGAAGGAAACCGTGGTATATACAAAAAAAGAAATTATCAAGTCACGCATCACATAAAGGAACCGTGAGGCGCATGTAGTGTTGTTGGTTTGTATACCTGATTAATCCCTTCCTTGAAAGTCACAATTAATCCCTTCTTTCGTACGATTGTGTTGTGTATGCAACTCAAATGGAGGATGGTCGCTTGTGCATGCACGCGCGGCCAAATTTCGTGTTTTGACCCTTTTCGCATAGAAATTCAAGATCTGACCCCTGTTGGATAGAATTTCGGGATTTGACCATTTCGCTACCGCCAGGGGTTATGGCGGTAGGGTTAGACAGGCCACCGCCAGGGTTCGTGGCGGTAGGGTGCGACGAAGGGGAACGGTAGCCGTTTGCCCGAGCTGACGTGGATAAGTAACCTACCGCCAGGGAACCTGGCGGTAGCCTGTCTAAACCTACCGCCAGAACCCCTGGCGGTAGATGGTTTTGCCTACGAAAGTTTCTGTAACGAAATATCGAAGTGCCCTGGCGGTAGGTTGTGTGACCTTACCGCCAGGGTCCCTGGCGGTAGGGTCCTGTGTTTTACACATTCAAGTTTAATTGCTTGTTTCTTTTCACATCAATAATATAGAGGCTAAAAAATAGATCTCAAACAAATGGCATTACATACACAATAATAACACTTGAAGTATACAGACATGTTTTTTATCATGAAAGTATATAGTCATTTCTTTTACCATGAAAGTATACTCATATTGACAAGAACAAATGGCATGAAGTTAACTTAATGTTCAAACTAAATTGATAATGAACAAAAGGCATTACAAGAGGTACATAGTTTCATTATTCATCGAGAACATAATTGAAAGACACAAGACAAACTAATAAGACGATTTGCTGATAATTTCGAAGAACGGGCAGACATCATCATCTTCAGAGCTCCTCGTATGTTAGGCCTGGCCGTGGAGACAGATACGGCAGCGGATCCACGGGTTCAGGCGGAGGCGGAACGCTAGTCGGCATCCGACCGTTCAAGCACTCCCACCTTGCCCTGCCCGCTGGAGTTTTCGCCTCCGCCCTTCCCCAGTTGATGATATCGAACGCAGATGCACTTGGGGGCGGCATCCTGGCTCTCTCCTCCGCATTGCTTTCGAAGTAGATTCTCCGACCCAAATTGCTCAGGAGATAGTTGGAGTAATTCTGCGCAACTTCAATGTCCGCTTCCCGGCGGACACGGCAGATACTTGGATCTGCCTCCATCTTTGCCTTCACTTTCTTCCACTCCTTCACGCTCTGTGACCAACCCGCGACATCGTCGAGGATCCGCTCTGCCCTCTCGTGCCACCGCTTTTCCCTCGTCGCCTCTAGGACCTCGTCTGAGACAGATCCCACCGGCTGCAGCAGCTCGGGGAAGGTCTCGTACATGTACGGGAGCGGCATCTCTGACGGAATCTGCTGCGGAGGAGTGGGAGGAGCAGGCGGTGATGGAGTCGGCGGTGCTTGCTCCAAGCTTTCGTACCTAAACATATAGATTCATCGCACAAAAGGTTCATCACCTTGAAAAAAAAATCTAAACCTAGGTTCATTTTGAGAGTTCAACATTTGTTCTCCAAGTACATCCACTACTTGAATCATCGCATATCAATATGCATCATCATATCATAACAAATTCCTCCACACATGCATCATATAAAAAAATCCTCCAAAAATAATATGAACTAGGGTTCATCTTCACATAAACATACCAACTAGTGACTAGAGTTCATATCTAACAAAATATAACATCTAGAATCAACCTAAATCAATCCTAGGGTTCAAAATAATTAATTCTAGTTCAAAAATGGGAGTGATTTGAATCAAATAATGCGGCGAATTGGAAGCTATTTGTCTAAAACTAATTGAAGGGATCGAAGAAGCTTACCTTGCTTTCTTCCGGGCCATCTTGATTCGCAAAAATGGTGAAGAAACAACGAAGATCAGAGGGAGGAGTGGGGGAGATGAGAGAAGGGGCGAGAGGAAGAACTCCTCTGTTCTTGGGGCGGCTGGTTGAGGGAGAAGGGGAGGGGTGGGGCGGCCCGCGGCTTATAAGTGCCCTAGACCCTACCGCCAGGATCCCCAGCGGTAGGATCGGACAGGCTACCGCCAGGGCATGTGGCGGTAGGGTGGGACGGACGGCGACGGAGATCGTTAACGCTGCTGACGTGGATAAGTATCCTACCGCCACAGGTTCTGGCGGTAGGCTAAGTAATCCTACCGCCAAGCCTCGTGGCGGTAGGAAAAAGGGTCAAATCCCAAAATTCTTTCCAACAAGGGTCAGATCCTGAATTTCTATGCGAAAAGGGTCAAAACACGAACTTTGGCCTGCACGCACTGGCCTCATCCACGCCAAGCCAAATCAAATGTCCTGTAGCTGCATGCCCACACCACACGCAAAAGTACAGTTCTTACAGATCGTCAGAGAGTAGGAGTGGTACTAGCTGCGTACTAGTAGTGGTGCAGGGTAGAGGGGAGCTGCTTTAGCTTTTGTCCGTCTTCCGTCCCTCCATGTTGTGCAGCAGAGAGACCATCAGTTTTTTCGCACCCGGACAAAACCAAGCATCAGGTTGGGATGCTGCATTGGATTGGATGCCGGCATGCCGCGCTTATCTGGAGCCTCAAAATCCAGCCGAGCCACGCAACACACCTTTGATTTTTACAGAATGGGATTAACGGGAGCCTGACACCTTAATCTCTTGCGGTATTAGGAGGAGTACGTATGCAAACCACAGGCGCGATGGACTGTGAATCAGCCAAATCATTGATAACTACTCCCTCCGTCCCTATATACAAGTCTTTTTAGATATTTTAAATGGACTACAACGTATGGATGCATGTAGACACCCCGCCCCGCCCCGCGTCGTCTTCCCCCTAGGGCGACTCGGGCGGCCAGAAACCTAGCCGCCGCCGCCGCAAACTCCCTCCTCCCCTCCCTCCGTCGCCGTCGGAAGACGCCGCCGGGCTAAGCCCGGGGGCCGACGGCGGTGGCGGGAGATCACTACAAGAAATATGTCAACTTGTGACCACCATTATTGGTCACTGAAAGGTCACAAATTTCCATTTGCGACCTTTTTGTGACCAAAAATAGAAGGTCAAAAGCTGGCGGTCGTAAACTGACTATAGCGACCTTTCTTCTGGAATGGTCGAAGACGTTTACGACCAAAATATTCCTACGGTGGCGTTTTGGTCACTAGCAACTTCCCCCAGGTCACGTAGGCATCCAGCGTGGCAAGCTGATGTGGCACAAGATTCAGCCCGGCCCAATTCGGTTTTCTACATGGGCCTAGCCCAACAATTCTAGATTTTTTCCAAGTCAATTCTTGTGGGCTACATGGGCCAAGCCCAATATTTCAGCGTCTTTATTTTTGGGCCTTGGCCTTCTTACAATCATTTATTTTCTATTTTCAATCATTATATTTTAGCACTGGTCCCACTAGTCATAATGCCATACATCAGTCCCACATGTCAGAAATTTCAAAAATGCTCAGATTTTATTCACAAGTGGTACCCACGGGTCAAGTTTCCATTTCACATCTTTTCAACATACATAATCACTATTTCAAGCATACACTAGTCTTTTACAATTTGTTACAATATTACAAAGGTGCATCTTAAATTGTTCTCACTCGTCAGATTGATCATACATAATCAATATTTCAGACGGAACAGTACAAATGTAGTTCATCAAGTAACACTAAATCTACTACAATCTGTAGATAGTCTATTACAACCCCAATATGCCTACTGTTACAATATTACAATATTTACAGTCTATTACAGTCAAACATAGAGACAACTCTTTGTTGAGTAGGGCTATACGGCTTCGAACTTCAAATTTCATAGACCTGGAGCTCCTGTAAAAGAGTGAACACATAGACTACCAGCATTAGATTATTAGATTATTCCTGGACTATCAAAAAATTATATATTGAAAGAGATCTCATAGAAATGTAGATTTACAGACCAAATATATGATAAAGCAACAGATTCAGCCAACTTTAAAGACCTAGATGTTTGTGATGCATCTTCACAGAACCACAAGAACACTACATATAGTATAATATGATTCTAGGAGACCACAAGAGCATCAATCAGCAGCAGGTATATAGCTAGCAAACTATCTACTAGACATCATCGACACTTGAACCATAACATGCATGTCCAGCACCGAAACAAAAAATGGGACCATAACATGCATGTCCAGCAAGGAAACAAAAAATGGGACCATAACATGCATGTCCAGCAAGGAAACAAAAAATGGGACAAGTACTAATGTTGGATAACATGTACAGGAAGGCCATCCAATGGTTTCAGCCACATCCTAATGAACCAGCGACACTCTAATACTACTAATTACCAGCAGCGAATAAAATAGCCGAATGAGGCAACAACACTTGATCATCGACACAACAGTCAGCAAGGACTCAACCACAACGCAAAAAGCATCAAAATCCTAACTAACCCATGAAACAAAGCATGGTTGTAGCATAGCAAAGGTAGGAGCTCACAATGGTGGTTTGTGTAGCCGATGTCGAACAGCCTCCGTTCGTCGCTTGCGAGCACCATGCACCTTGGTGCCTTGCATACAGCCTCCTTCGAGTCTGCGAGGGAAAGAACGAGGTGAAGGTTAGTCGCATCAAGGATGCTGCTGTTCTGGGTCAAGCTAAGTCAACGGCATAAGAGATTTTTGTCAAATGAATGAACATATTGCACAATTGTAGTAGTAAGCATGCAAGGAAACAAAACATGGGACAAATATTGATAGCAACAAAATAACCAGGATATGACAATAGCAGTAGTATAGATTGTAGTAGCAGTAGTATAGATTGTAGTGACAGAAGCACAAGCATGCAATCATGCATCTCATCCAAACCTAAAACTAGAAACAGTAGCAGCCATTCATTTTTATGCAGGTGTAAAACTAAACCATAAGCACTACAGCATTTGCTAAACATGTCAGCTAAAGAACTCTATCTCGAAAGGCCTGAAAGAAGATTACATAAGAGGGAGGCGAGACAGAGGTAGTTCATGTGCTCGGTACGCTTGCGGATGGCATTCTCCGCATGGATCTGGGCGCCGTCGGTGTTGCCCTTCTCGATGGCCTTCTTCACCTTGAGCTACCTGGGAAAGAGCCACCACCAGCAGTTTGTTATAGTAGCAGGGTCAGTGAACTTTCCAAATATGGATTCAGCAAATGCATAGTGAGTTCACTTGTTAATTGGCTAGTTGAGTTCTACTGATAACCTACAGAGCAACTAAAACAGTGCTTCTATATATACACGCAGCGTAGATGAGAAAAATGGAAGACATGAATTTGATGCTATCTTGAAAGTAAAAAGGAACTATATTTATCACAACTTTGAAAAGTAACTAAATAGTGCAATGGTATAATATTTGATACGGCAACCAGGAAGTGGTACAATACAAATGTTGATTAACCAAATTACAAAAGAGATCCCAAACATTTGGTGCTCACAGGTAGAACTTAAGAATCATTGATGAATTACTAGTGCAATACAGAGATGCTGAAAACATACCCAAACCCGTTCAAGATTTTCGCACATTTTATTTTTTCAACGTTTTCTATGTAAAGAAGTTGTTTTCTGCAATGTCCCAGCATAATGCCAATACTAGTTCCTTCACCAAGGTACCAGCATAATTAATTGTTGCAGAGCAACTTCATTAATTGATGATGCAGAACAGAGCCTAACTTATTCAGACCCAATTGAGAACCAACTAAAAAAAGTCTGCATCCGTGGCTTCGAACTCAAATAATAATGCACAGAGAAACCAACTGTAAACTGTCTGCATCCATGATTCTAAACTCACTCAATAATACAACTTCATTGGTTATTGCAGAACAAGTAGGTATGTGTAACATGCCCCGCTCAGGGCAGAACGGAGTACGAATGCCCAAGCAAGGAATCAAATAAGCTGGCATTTTTAACGAGCCTACATGGCTGCATATCGTTGGAGTTAAAATCCAGTTAAAATGTTGCATGCTGGAAATCAAAATCTAACACGCTCAAAAGGGACTGCAACCGTAATTTTCTCTGAAGTTTGGACTGCCAATCCCAGCTGTGGCATTTCTATGAATTGAAAATTCTTATTGTCTACAAAAAGGATGAAGTGGAGCGTCTAATAGCCTCGCAGATATTGTTAAGTGCACTATTGTTCAGACTTGAGACTTCTCGTTATGCACCACGTCTTGCAGCATGCACAACACAACAGCAGTTAGTCCATCCATTTCGCGGCGGCCAAATCCAGCCCAAACCCTGACGCTGGGGAGGAGAGATGGGAAGGGGGAGGGCTACCTGACGATGTTCTAGTGCTGCATCTCCTTGAGGAGGGAGATCTCGCGGATGGCGGTGGAGGGGACGCCATCGTCCTCCTGCTGGAGGCAGATCTTCTTGAGCGCGATGGTCCCGTTGGTGGCCCCGTCCCTGATCTTCTCCACGTTCTTGTGCTGCGCGCAAGAACACACGCTTGAGAAGATAAGAACAAAAAACAAGATGAATGGGCTGAGCTACGTGTGGGGACGTACCAGAGCCGCATCATCAACGGAGGCGCCATCGCATCTGAAACCCTAGCCATGGGGACGTTGTCGGGGAAGGACGCACGCAAAAGGAGCAGCACGACCGGCCTTGAGGTCCGGCGCGTCGACGGCCTGCCTGGCGTCGGGCGCCCTCGCGGAGACGCCAGAAGAGGAGGCCGGGATAGACTGCAAGGGTGGAGCACGACGAACATGGCCGTCCCCTCCTCCGAGGAGACGACAGACCCGTCCCTACAGCGCGAGGTGGACGGCGGCCGTCTGAGGATCCCGCAAACCCTAGGTCGCATGCCGTCGTGGTCCGGCCAGCTCGACGGAGCGGCGCGCATCGAAGCACGCGCGCGCCGGCGAGCCAGTCGGACGCCACGCCGAGGCTGCAGGGCGCTAGATCTGCTGCGGGAGGTGGAGGGAGCGCGGCGCACGGATCTGGCGTTGTCGGGAAGGGGAAGGAGAGGTGGCGGCGGTGATCTGGAAGGGGAGGAGATCTCTCTCTCTCTCTCCGCATATCGGGCACAGCGGGGTGGGTTGGTGGGACACAACGGGTGGGTGTGGGTGCGTGGGTGGGTGGATGGATGGATGGATGTGGGATGAAAAGATGGATGGATGGATGTGTGCCATGTCATCAATCCATGGCACACATTTTTCCACCAATGATGATTAAGCTTATGCAATTGTTTTTTCTTTTCTTTTTTTTCTCTTATATATTTTCTCATCCATACAAATAACCTATCCAATATTTGTTGCAAAACGGCACCACTTCATTTTCAAAAATATTATACCATTGACTAACTCGGGGAGGCTTCGTTGCAACTCTTGCGACCCCCGACGATATTATATCACAACACTGGCGGCCCGACAATGCTTCATTGCAACTCCATCGGTCCCGACAATGTTGGATCACAGCACCGGCGGTCCGCGATGATGCTATGTTGCATCATCGGTGACTATTGCCGCACCACCTTCTGCTGCAACCCCCGGCGACCTTGCGACACCATCCTCGTGTGCATGACCGGTGGCCACTACCCGGTAGCCTGCGGCGCCATGCATCACTGCCCCACATCAAAAGTTTTCCAAGATTCAACTACTAGCTATGAACGGTCATTCCCGCCGTTTTGACCGCATTTTGAAACGGGCATAAAAAATCAAAAAAATTGGAAAACCTTCGCATTGTGTCGTCATATGTGACCAAGTTTCCAGGAAAAATAATAAACTTGTAATATGGCAATTATTTTAAAAAGTGTTCTCGGAAATGAGCTATCATGTGTGAAGATTCATGGCTTTCAAGTCAAATGATCAATCTTATGGCCACATTCATGGCATAGTTTGTTCAGATGATCTCATATTGCGCACAAGGGTGCATATTGGAATTGCAAACAATGTTGCCTAAGGAAGTTTTCATTTTCTTTGGACGAAAAAACCATTTTCCATTTTTCGAGTGCCCAAAAGGAGGTTTTTTTGTGAAAGAACTCCCAAATAATTGTTGCAAAATTGGACCAAATCAATTTTATAAAATACTAGGGCATATTTAATGCACAATTGAACAAATGGTTGGGTGTAAAAAGTTTTGATCCACCTCTCGTGAAAAAGACAAATTTCCGCCAATTTAGTTGGAAGCGGGTAGAATTTGAACTGTAGCTACCTCATAGTTTGCTTTTTATTTTATTCAAAAATCATTTCTAGGTACATAAGTATCTATTTAATCAGAGAAACACCAAAAAAATTCCAAGATTCAACCACTAGCTAGGAACGGTCATTCCCGCCGTTTTGACCGCATCTTGAAACGGGCATAAAAATTGAAAAAAAATCAAAAAATTGGGAAACCTATGCATTGTGTCATTATATGTGACCAAGTTACCAGGAAAAATAACAAACTTGTAATACGACAATTATTTTAAAAAAGTGTTCTCAGAAATGAGATATCATCTGTGAAGATTCATGGTTTTCAAGCCAAATGATCAATCTTATGGCCACATTCGTGGCATAGTTTGTTCAAATAATCTCATATTGTGCACAAGGGTGCATATTGGAATGGCAAACAATGTTGCCTCAGGAAGTTTTCATTTTCTTTGGACAAAAAAACCATTTTTCATTTTCCGAGTGCCCGAAAGGAGGGTTTTTTGTGAAGGAACTACCAAATAATTGTTGCAAAATTGGACCAAATCAATTTTCTAAAATACTAGGCCATATTTAATGCACAATTGACCAAATGGTTGGGTGTAAAAAGTTTTGATCCACCTCTCGTGAAAAAGACAAATTTCTGCCGATTCAGTTGGAAGTGGGTCAAATTTGAACTGCACCTGCCTCATAGTTTGCTATTTATTTTTTCCAAAAATAATTTCTAGGCACATAAGTATCTATTTAATCAGAAAAATACCGAAAAAATTCCAAGATTCAACCACTAGCTAGGAACGGTCATTCCCGCCGTTTTGATCGCATTTTGAAACGGGCATAAAAAATTCGAAAAAAATCAAAAAATTGGGTAACCTTCGCATTGTGTCATTATATGTGGCCAAGTTCCCAGGAAAAATAACAAACTTGTAATACGGCAATTATTTTAAAAAAGTGTATCTCAGAAATGAGCTATCATCTGTGAAGATTCATGGCTTTCAAGCCAAATGATCAATCTTATGGCCATATTCGTGGCATAGTTTGTTCAAATAATCTCATATTGTGCACAAGGGTGCATATTGGAATGGCAAACAATGTTGCCTAAGGAAGTTTTCATTTTCTTTGGACGAAAAAACCATTTTTCATTTTCCGAGTGCCCGAAAGGAGGTTTTTTTGTGAAGGAACTACCAAATAATTGTTGAAAAATTGGACCAAATCAATTTTCTAAAATACTAGGCCATATTTAATGCACAATTGACCAAATGGTTGGGTGTAAAAAGTTTTGATCCACCTCTCGTGAAAAAGACAAATTTCTGCCGATTTAGTTGGAAGCGGGTCAAATTTGAACTACAGCTGCCTCATAGTTTGCTTTTTATTTTTTCCAAAAATCATTTCTAGGCACATAAGTATCTATTTAATCAGATAAATGCCGAAAAAATTCCAAGATTCAACCACTAGCTAGGAACGGTCATTCCCGCCGTTTTGATCGCATTTTGAAACGGGCATAAAAAATTCGAAAAAAATCAAAAAATTGGGTAACCTTCGCATTGTGTCATTATATGTGGCCAAGTTCCCAGGAAAAATAACAAAATTGTAATATGGCAATTATTTTTAAAAAGTGTTCTCAGAAATGAGCTATCATCTGTGAAGATTTATGGCTTTCAAGCCAAATGATCAATCTTATGGCCACATTCGTGGCATAGTTTGTTCAAATAATCTCATATTGTGCACAAGGGTGCATATTGGAATGACAAACAATGTTGCCTAAGGAAGTTTTCATTTTCTTTGGACGAAAAAACCATTTGTCATTTTCCGAGTGCCTGAAAGGAGATTTTTTTGTGAAGGAACGACCAAATAATTGTTGCAAAATTGGATCAAATAAATTTTCTAAAATACTAGGACATATTTAATGCACAATTGACAAAATGGTTGGGTGTAAAAAGTTTTGATCCACCTCTCGTGAAAAAGACAAATTTCCACCGATTCAGTTGGAAGCGGGTCAAATTTGAACTGCAGCTGCCTCATAGTTTGCTATTTATTTTTTCCAAAAATCATTTCTAGTTACATAAGTACCTATTTAATCATAAATACATGGTTTGGTGGCGATACGTCGAGGTTTGGGCGGTGGCCGAGGGCCCCATCTCTAGAGCGCGTAAACTCGCATGCCCGCCGCGTGGTCACCGCGTGACCGTGGCGTTGCCATGTGTTCTGGGTGGCTTAGACATGTCTAGTGGGTTGGGCACTCCCCAGGTAGGTGCTAGGAAGAAAATTACAACATAAGATTCTCACGAGGAGACCGATCGATGCTCAAACATGAATTAGCAGCCAAGTGTTTGATTAGCGGTACGGGAAATGCACATGGCCAATGGGTGTGAGTTTTGGCTGAGGATGATCATATACTAAGGAGAATGTCTTCACAAATTTTTATCTCAAAAGGAGGATCCTAGGTGGTACTTGCTTTGCAAAGTACCACGCTGGACAAAAATATGAATGTTGAAGCTGGGCTCAAAATAATGAATGGAGTGAGCTGAAATTTTGTGAAGGATGGTTATTTAGGCATAGGAAAGCATTGTAGAAAATTGATACCATTTGGACATGCCAAAGTGGTACTTCCTTCACAATGCTCTTCTATGGACAGAAACTTGGGAAAACTAGTGAGAGAGATTGGATGAATGAAATGAGCTCAAAATTGATGTAGGTAAGTTACTTAGGTATGGTCATGCGCTGGTAAATTTTCAGATCATTTGGGTAAGCCTAGCTAGTACTTACTTCACAAAGCTTCTCTCGAGGTAGAAACTTTGGAAATTTTCCGAGAAAGATTTACTAGGAAAATTGAGCTAAATATTATCATGTGGCAATGATTTGGGTATGGAAGAGTGTCCTAAAAGTTTGAGGGTAATAGGAGGGGTCTATATAACACTTGCTTTGCAACGTGCCAATTTGGTCATAAAATATAAATTGAACCTGGATTCATATAGATGATTTGACTGAGCTGCAATTTGGAGGAGGGTGATAATTTGGGCATATGAAGGAACTGTATAAATTTCATGTCATTTAGAGATATAAAAAAGGTACTTCCTTCACAATGCTTCTAGGTGGACAAAAACTTTGGAAATTTGCCGAGGAAGATTTGGTAGGCAAGTGGAGCTGAATTTTGTCATGCGGTAATGATTTGGATAGGAAAGAGTGCCCAAAAATTCTGAGGGCAATCAAGAATATATAAATAGCACTTCCTTCATAAAGTGTTGTTGTGAACAGAATAGGAAAATGAATATTGATGAATTAGTTTTGAACTAGGCAAGGAATGATTTTTACATATTTGATGAAGATATGCCCCCAAAGAATTTATGAGATTTTTTTTGGGAATTTTGGGAATGATAGAAATATAGGTTGCTTCACAACCTAGGGCAAAAACTGCCACATGGACATGACACATAGGCAAAACTGATGAGATGGCGCCTAGTCATCCCAACCCACCACAATCTACAAGGCTATGACCATCTATATTGGTCATTAACAACTAGAAATAAGGCAGCAGACTAGCACTGTTTGCTTTGTGACCATTTCGTGTAAGGAAATTACGACCTTTCTGACCAAAATGGTCGCAATGGTTTAGGGTTTGAAGCCCCCTGAACAGCTTTTGACCAATTGGTCTAAAATGGTCATAAATTTATGACCAATTCTTCGAGGGTCACTGACAGAAGGTCATAAGTTAACATATTTCTTGTAGTGGATCTCCTCTCTCGCGCGTCTTCAGGGTGGGGCGGACCCCAAGGCGTCTGGTGGCGCGACCGATCCGGAATCTGCGGCGCGGTGGATGGCGGCAGGCGGCGGGAGGCCGGCCCGTCCTCGGACGGCGACGGCTTGGCGCGGTGGAGGCCAGGGCTGCGGGCGCTGCGGATGGCCCTTCAGGCAGCGGCGACGGCTGCAGTCGGTGGCGGCCGGCTTGGCTGCGGTGGCGTGCACGCTGCCTTCACATCGGCGACGGTGGCATGGAGGGCCTGGTGGTCTCGTCGGTGGCACCTCCGTCCAGATCTGTTCTGACCGGTGCAGCTAGCGGTGGTGGTCATCTCTTCCATTAGAGGTGGTCGGCCTAAGGCTGGGTGTTCGGATCTCGGGATTCGTCATCTGGCACCAGCTGCGAGTCGGGGAGACGTAGTTGCCGGTGAAAACCGAGTCGACGGCGGCGTTCCACGTCGTTACCTTGATGAAGGCATCGGCATGTGACTACCGTCGACCCACTCGTATTGCTCCGAAAGAAACCCTAGGATCTGGTGTTCCAGACCGGACGGTGGCGGCACTGGGGTGTCGTTTCTCTCTTGGGAGCGTCGTTTTGTGGAGCAGCGCTGGAAGTCAGAGGTAGGAGGTGGAGCGGCTTCGTCTTGCACGGAGCTTCGGTGGAGATGTCAAGTCATGCCTGAACGACAGGTGCTTCGCTTGGTCATGCCTGGTCGGCAGGTGCTACGCACGACAGATCCTCCAAGGGCTTCAAGCTGTGTTAGCTGGTGGTACTTGGTAGCATGGTGCTGAGGTGTATCAGTGGCGACCGCGACGTGCTCAGCTGTTTGCGTGCAGGGAGGAGGTGCCGTTGGGCGCCGTGGTGGCGTCGACGATAGCTGGACCGAGCAAGGTTGATGCATCAGTACAGTTCTGAAGATGGAGCGGTGGCAGTTGGCGGCGGCGGCCTCTGAGTGCACACCAGACCGGTGAGACCCATGTCCGGCACGCGTCCTGGATGGGCTCTCGGGTCTTAGATGTTAGGTTTTGCTGCGATGTCTGTTTGGTATTAGACCCAGACTATCTGCGCCCTTCATCAACTGGATAGAGGTGCTTAGACGGCGGTTTTAGTCTTACTATTGTACTCCCTCCGTTTCTTTTTAGCCCGCATATAACTTTTGTCTGAAGTCAAAGTATCTTTACTTTGACCAAAGTTATAGAAAAAAGTATCAATATTCACAACGCCAAAGGGATATCTTTAGATTCATTATGGAATGTAGTTTCATATTATGTATATTTGATATTGTAGATGTTGATATTTTTTTATACAAATTTGGTCAAAGTTGGTGAAGTTTGACTATACACAAATCTTATATGCGGAGTAAAAAGGAACGGAGGGAGTTTTACTTTATAAGGTCTTGTGAGAATAATTAATAAAGTGGCTGTATGCATCGCCGAGATGCAGAGGCAGGGGTCATCCTCCTTTTCTAAAAAAATGGATTTCGGTATGGTTTTAAGGTTTTTAAAATGAGTATCCGAGGAGATAATTTAAGAAGTGTGTGTGGCGTGTTTGATGGCTTAGCATCCGCCAAAAGAAAAGAAAAGAAAAGGAGGGAGATGGACTGAAGCGAAAAATTGAGTTTGACCACTGTTTGATTTGAGATTTGAGCGGCGGGCGGGGTATCCAAGGGAGTTGCTGTATGGAGTAGAGTTCAAAAAAAAGGAAAATCTTTTGAGAGGAGACGGTGGCCCGGGGGTATAAAGCAGGCAGCCCCTCCCCTCGCCCATCCCAATCCATCCCACCTACCCCACCCACACCGGCACCTCCTCTGCCCTAGCAATGGCGGCCGCTTCCTCCTTCCGGAACGCCCTTTTTCCACTCCTCCGCAAGCGCATCGCCATGTACGTCTGCTGCTTGCCCTCTTTCCTTCTTCTTCTTGCTCTTTCTTTCCTGTGTGCTCATGGTCTTGTTGTTGTTCAAGGCGCGACGGATGTCGACGACCGGCACCGGCACCGGGGCAGGGATCACCGGCGGAGGCAGCGGGACCGGAGGGGCGGCCAACTCCGGCGGAGCCAGGTCTTTCTCTTCTCCTTTCCTCTCCTCGCTCCTTTTTATCTCGGGGCAAAAGATTTGAACTTGACCAACATTACGTCGCAGGACGACCGGATCCGGCGGCGCGGCGACCGGCCGTCGCAGGACGACCGGATCCGGCGGCGGGGCGGCGACCGGCGGCGCGTCAAACTCCGGTGGGAGGTAACCTTGGCTCTCCACTTTTACGCATATAAGATGCCGCCGTCTGGGTGCCAAAGGGCCGATCTGCCGTGGGGGTCTTCCGGTTCGGAGGATCGGAAGAAACCATCAATCCTTCTTTGTCCATCTATCTCGTTCTGCTCTCGTGTACTGCAAAAGGCCATTTTTTTTGTGTTCTTGATGTGCACAATGGCATTGCAGGATGGCGGGCGGCGGCTCCGCGGGCAACTCAGGCGGCAGCGGAGGGTAAGAACGACGAACCTCTCCTCCCTCTCGTAGAGCGAAAGATCTTCTGTCCTCGCGCTCGCGCAAAGGATGTCCCTTTTGTATTTCTTAAGTCCTGACCGATGTATCCGCAATTGTAGACTAGAGTAGGGCTTTGATGGTTTCCTGACTCCTGTGCGGTGATAGTACAGTACTCCTGCAATTGTAGACTAGACTAGAGTATAGTGTGGTACCACTGTACAAATGCTCTTGGAATGGTTTTTTTCTTGTGGTGAATAGGAAAATGATAATCCGTGAATGCAGGTGAGGAGGGAGCTGCTGACAAGACTGCTGCGGCCAGCGCCAATGTCGACACCAAATGATCGGATCTCATTCAAGCTCAGAGACTCGCCATTCAACCCAAGAGCCCGCTGTTACTCTTTCGGCTTTTATTTTGGTGGTTTGCTGTAATGGCCCACATGCTGTTACTCCTATGTATTGTTACTTCTGAATTCGCAGCTGGCTGTAATGCCACAACCAAATCTTCTTAAGACTTGACATGCACGAATGTATGTGGCTGGATAGGATGCCCCCATGCACCTATCTTGTTAAGACTTATTCATCGTAATCTGCTCTACTGTGAGAAAGCCCCCTCTTTATTTGTTTGATTTGCTTTGTGCTGTGCTAATTATCTACTATCTTCCATAATTTTTATGTGTGGTTTGCTTGTTTCTCATCTTTCTTGCTTCAACTACTACTTCAAGGCAATGCATGAATGTCAAAAAACATCTTGTCTTATTTACAAGCTTACAGCTTAGCGTAGCTTCATTTCTAGCCTAGCCTAGCTTAGCCAAATTTTACTAAAGCCACACGGACAGGAAACGAAAAAATTGGTCAACAACAATTGAACAAACTTTAATCAAAAGCATTCAATCTCTCATCTCAAAAAGGGTACATTTTCAGGAACATTACTGCTACAGGAGGTGTATCTCACCATTCACCAATACAACAAATCTCTAATAATCAACAAGACAAATTAAACATCCAAACCGAGACGAAAGCACAAAACATAAATCCATTGTATTTGCAACATCCGGTCCTGGTCGTCAAGGTTTAGCAGTTGTAAACAACCAAATCGAGACCCACGTCGAAGCCAAATCCACATGGGTTAAATCTTAATCAAACAAGGCCTAAATGCCTGTTATGATCTCAGATAGTTGCAATGCAGCAAACTCTCCTCTCCATGTTGAAGCCAAAGCTTCTCCTTTCCTCTAAGCTATCTTCTGCCACGTAACCTAACCAAACCACACTTCTCAAAGACAACCAGGTATTTGCTAATGTAAGCCGCTGGAGATGTTCACTCCAAAGTCCAAACCTGGCCATTGGCAAATCGGTTCAGATTTAGCACAAATATCCAACCTCTCCGATAGGTATTGCCAAACAAGCTCTAAAGAAGTCATCTGCAGTGAAATGGTGCAAAGAACATATTACCCAACAGAGGGATGGAACAGCACATCGCATACTTGCAACACGGATAGATGAAAAAAAAAGGTGTGCCAACAAAAGATTACCAGTCAGAATGGTAAGGAGCGCCTTGGAAGAAAAATAATATATCTTCCCATCTCTCATTGTGTAACCACGGTACAATTAATGCAGAAATAGCTTTGTTGGACACATTTGGCACTGTACGATCATCCTTGTAGCCATCATATTGCCCAAGGAGTACCTAGTCATGCTTTGTAGAGTTAACTAGTTGCATAATATGACAGTGTAATATGAAAGTGTAAAACGAATTTAATTCTAAGCAACAAGAATCATACTTAGTTACCACACCAAAAGTCCAAAGGTGGATTTTATAGTAAGTAGGAATACTACTAGAAGCATAAAAGGCGCAACCTTTTTTCTGATTGCTTTTAAAAAATCTTCTATGTTGTTATTAGCTAATAGCGAGCCTCATACTTTTGTAATGCTGCATAAATATTGCCACCAATGATGCTAAGGAGTTTCTAAGAATTTAACAACAGAAATGGTTCAACGTGAGAACTACGTCATACCAGCTTGGTACAATCAGGTCAACAGACAACCGCAAACTATCTTTACAAAGTCTGGTAAAATATAACAATATTGTAAAATAAATAACATCAAGGGCCCTCTAACTTAAACCTATGTTTTCAAATTCTAGAGCTGCGACAGCGCCCTCACCCTCATCATTGACGATCAAGTTGTGTATGATCACACAACATGTCATCACCTTCCATAAGGTCTCCAGATCCATTGTTTAGCATGTTCACAAACAACTGCAAAACGACCTTGCAAAACTTCAAATGCTCTCTCGACATCCTTTCTAGCTGCTTCTTGTCTTTGGCAAAGTGAGACTTTTTCTGGCCAACTGGGTAGAGATGGTGCTAACAAAGGTAGCACATGGAGGATACATATCGTAAACCATATAGTACCCATGTTTTGTACTCATGTTCATTGACAATATAGTGGCAAGGAGAAACTTTTCCTTCAGTTAGTCTCGCAAACAATGATGAACGCTGCAGCACATTGATGTCATTGTGAGACCCAGGCATGCCAATTAAAGCGTGCCAAATCCAAAGATCATGTGATGCAACTGCTTCAAGAATGATCATGGGCTTCTTAACCTGATCCTGATATTGCCCTTGTAAAGCCTTCGGACAGTTTTTCCATTTCCAATACATGCAGTCAGAGATCCAGGAAAAATTGGGCACCCTCTTGCTTCTGAGATTACCAAGAACCTCTCGGTGTCTGCGACAGTTGGTTCTCTCAGGTACTGAGGTCCAAACACGTCGACTATAGTATCTCTGCATGTGCTCTCAAACATCCATAGGTACTCGTCCCATAAATCAGTGGTCGTGCCATATGCAAGCATCCGGAGTGCGGCCGTGTACTTTTGGTTACCAAAGAACCCAATCGTTCCACCGACGTCCTTCTTCAAAGCGAAATAGTTATCATAGGACCGGACGCCATGGTACAAATGATGAAAGACAGTCTTGCACGTTTGAAAACACAAGCGAAAATGGTCAGCGGAGAGTGCACCACGGGCAAAGTAGTCGCCCATCAGTGTCAAATGGCCGTGTGCCCTGTTGCGGTTGAGCACTTGATGAGCCTTGATCGATCCCTTGAAACTGAGAACATGCCCCTGCGCACGCTCCACGTCTTCAATTACTGATCGCATCATCACAGCCTCATATGTGTAGTCCTCCTCGAACGAGCCGTCGGACGACTCAATATAGTGCCCGTGTGTGTACTCCAAATCTGTGTAGTCCTCCTCGTCGGGCGAGCTGTTGGACGACTCGACATAGCGCTTGTTTGTGTACTCTAAATTGGAATCCATTGCTTGAAAGAAGAAGGAATGATTTTTTCAGCTCTGGCAATTCATTGAACAGTTGCCGGGCATGGCGAGCATAGCAGTAGCAGATTGTACCTGGCGGGTCGGTCGGAGGAGAGGGGTTGAAGGACGACGAAGGAGAAGTGGGGTGGATCCCGGATGGATCGCTGGAGGTGACGGAGACATAGAGTTCCGGCAGGGGTGTGGCGTGGCGGCCAGGGTGGTGGAGTGGTAGCGAAGGCAAGAGAGAAAGAACGGAGGGGAGAAAATAGGGAGGATGGAGTCACGGGGGCCGTGAAGGGTTTTAGGTGAGCCAGGTGTGTCGAAGGCCTATGTGGCTGTTGTCCGGACTCCCACAAAGCCCCCATATTTGTGTCGGATTTACTGGAAAAAATACATCAGGACCGCTTGACGGAACAATACAGTCCGGTATTGGATGTCAAACCGTGTCTGGACCGCATGGTATTGCGGACGATTCGAGGATCCCCTTTGCGAGAGTTGCTAATTAACTCGCACAGGTTGCTGCCTCGTGAGTTTTCACGCACGGTTTCTTCGCTTGTCGCCTCCACTCTCCTGCTAGTTTGCTGAGGTTGGTGCCTTGTGAGTTGTGAGGACGAGGTTGTGGCATGCAACACATAACGATAGTTGGAGCACAACAATGGCTTCCGGACAACGGGAGTAAGCATGGCTAGCCAATCGTGGGACCGCACCGGTGGCAGACGACACCGGTATGCTGCTCCATCCAATTAGGATGCACGAGTAACTGCACGCTATGACCCTACAATATATGGACTAGAAAACGACATTTGAATGGAAATTTGATTCTTTTGTTTCCTGTATACGTATACTACGGCTCACCACTGGAACAGAGTGTATCCGGTTCAACATGGTCGCGAGGTACTGGAAGGTTCTTCTTGAGCGGTGCGTGCTGTCGCGGCGAGGTTCGTCCCTGCGTGAGCGGCGGGCACATGTGCGACTAACTTTATCGCGGGCGCGCCTTGAACGCCGTCGCCGGCAGGCTAGGGGTGCAGACGCCGGGTGCAGCCAGTTTCCATGGTCGAGCGTGGAGAAACCGTGTGATGGTTTGTGGCGCAAAACATGATTGTGATGTGCTTTTTACGTTGAGCTGGTAATCAAGAAGATGCATTATTTTTCAAAGAAAGAGAATCAATCAATCAGGATCAAGCTTCCGGCGAGAAAACGGTGGTAGTAACAACCACACATTCGAAAGATGGTTAATAAACAATTTAGTGCTATGACTGGTGAAAAGGAAAAAAGACTTTTGCAAAGAGAATCGCTACCACGGAGTACCCTAGAAGCAACAGCGAGTGGCTGTGCCTCCGTCTGGGCCGGAGCAGGGCATTGGCATGTTGAGCGCTGTGATTGGCGCAGGCGTCCGTGGTGTATGGTACGCTGCTACGGAGGAGACGCCCCACCCCAGGGCAAGGACCTGGACCGGACCGCAGTTACCAAACTGGTGATTGCTAGCATCAGAGATGCTCCTGCTTCTTTTGACGGCAGTCTGTCCCTTGCCACTTCCGAAGATGGGGTCGTGCTTGCTCCCTCTGTTTTGTTTTTGGGATGACGCTCGAGATTCACCTCTGACCAACACAGCTGGGTGCCCTTCCCTCAAAAAGAAAAAGAAAAAGCTGGGTGCCCTTCCCTCAAAAAGAAAAAGAAAAAGCTGGGTGCCCAATCACGTCCATGGACCCCGATATCTCTTGGCAGATGAAGCACCACATGAATCAATCAGAGGACCTGGATCACTGAAAATGCATCTTAAGGTTCCATCCACTTCCAGTGCCTGTCCAATCCTAACTCCCCTCCCCGCGTGCTCCCTCCTCGGCGACAACCAAACCCTAGCCATGGGTTTCTTCAACGGCTCCGGCAAGAGCAAGGGGAAGTTCACCCCCGACGCTTCCTCCTCCTTCGCCGCCGCCTACCCACCCCGCCAGGCAGCGCCTGCACATTCCGGTGCACCAGGCGCGGTGGCACTGGCTGTACAGGCAACCAGTGCCGTACCCAGACGTTACGCTGCCGCACGATTGGCATTTGGATCCGCAGCGGATCCCGGTGCCGTAATTGCAGCGGGCGCACATCTAGGAGGTGCGCAGGCGGCGGGAGCTCCTCACGCCGGAGCAGCGTCGGATGCTGGCGTACGCGCCAAACTCCCCCGATTGGGAGGTGTGGTTTGCTCTCGAGCATGAGGAGTAACGCCGTCGCGTCCAGGAGCACCACAACAACCCTCCGCCGTCCCCCATTGTCAAGCTTGAGGAGGAGCTGGCTGCGTACCTGGAGGCACTAGAGGCGGCCATGCAGACCTCCATCGAGGAGCGGCGCAAGGCGGAGGCGGACAACCAGACGAGGCTAGCGGAGGCCCTCGTCCTCTCTGCGGCCGGTGATTGCGTGGTGCCACCGTCGCCGTCGAGGCTCACCCCCTACACCTAAGGCCGAGCCGCCGCCGACGGAGTCGACTGAGCACTACATCTTGACCGGCGAGCTGCGCGAGTGGGTCAGCGCCTCCTGCGTCTGGCTTGGCGCGGCGCCAGCGCAAGAGGCCGCGTACCTTGAACATTGGAGGCAGCGCGCGCTGATGGAGGAGCGCCGACGGCGAGCGGCGCATGCAGAGGGAGTGCAAGGAGGAGAAGCGCCGCCAGAAGGACAAGGAGGAGCGTCGTGCCAGCGCCAGAGCAGCCCAATCGGCGGTGCAGCAGGGCGACGTGGCCAGGGCCTGGGAGGCGGTATTCCCGTGGGCTAGCCTGGCGCCAGAGCTGGTCAACCTGACAAACGTTGGTCTGAACGACAAGGATGTCTAGAACAGCGTGCACGACGGCGTGGATTTTTTAATTTTATGTTTAATTAATGTGTAATGTAAATGTAGACTTTGATCAGCGACTGACCGATTTTAATATTTAATTAAGTTTAAGTTTAAACGTTTTTCTTTTTTTAAGTTCATGTTTAAAAAATATAGGTCGGATCAGCGTTGGATGCACGCGCCGATCCAAAAAGCTCGTGTCCGTTCAGCCGACGCAAACGAACAAAAGATAGACAAAACACGCGTCCGGGTCGACGGGCTAGAGTTGCTCTTACCGTTGTTAAGTTTAAATTAAATTAACCAACCGGGCCATCTTGTTGCTGTGTGTTGGCATGCAACAAGGAATGTGATTGGTTCAACATGGTGGTCTGTTGACGCCCACCGGACGGACCGACCGACAGACACGAGCGCCCACCTCTGGCACTGGCGGGTAGCTGTTCCTTTCTCTGCTCCTCTATCTACATTTATCTACATTTATCTGTTGGAGGAATCTGTTGTGATATGATGATGCAGTTTGATATGCTATGATGCAAGTAGTGGATGTAGTTGGAGGAAAAAAGTTGAACCCTCATATGCTTATTAAAGGATTGAACTCATATTTATTTGTAGTCTAGGAATGATTTAGTTTGAGTCATTTTTTGTAGCCTAGGAATGATTTAAATCTTAATATGCTTATTGAAAGATTAACTCATATTTCCTAGGTTTAGATTTTTTTGGAGGTGATGAACCTTTGTGTGATGCATCCATATGTTTAGGTACGGAACCGTGAAGCAAGCACCGCCCACTCCAGCACCGCCCGCTCCTGCCACTCCTCTCCAGCACATCCCGTCCGCCATGCCGCTCCTGTACGTGTACGAGTCCTTCCCTGAGCTGCTGCAGTCGGTGGGATCTGTCTCAGACGAGGTCCTAAAGGCGACGAGGGCAATGCGGTGGCAGGAGAGGGAAAAACGGATCCTCGATGATGTAAAAGTGTTGGTCGCAGAGCGTGAAGGAGTGGAAGAGTGTGAAGGTAGAGATGGAGGCAGATCCAACTATCTCCCATGTCCGTCGGGAAGGGTGCATTGAAGCTGCCAAGCAGCACGCCGACTGGGAGTTGCGCAATTTGGACCGCAGAATCTATTTCGAGAGCAATGCGGAGGAAAGAGCCAGGATTCCGCCCCCAAGTGCATCGGCATTCGAGATCATCAACTGGGGAAGGGCGGAGGGAAGAACTCCAGCGGGCAAGGCGAGGTGGGAGTGCTTGGTAGATCGGATGCCAACTAGCGTTCCGCCTCTGCCTGAACCGGTGGACCCGCTGCCGTTTCTGTCTCCATGGCCAGGGCTAACATACGAGGAGCTCTGAAGATGTCTGCACACTCTCTAAACTTGTCTGAAGAACTTGTTGAACCGTTTGCGAAACTACTTGCGTTAGTTGGTGTTGCCAAACTATGTGGACAAGTTTGCTATTTGCTATTTGTAAAACTATGTGTAACCGTTTGATATTTGCTATGTGGAACCTTTATTAATATGTGAGCTCATATTTTGCTATTTGTGAAACTACTCGAGTGTGATACATGTTATATTGTGTGAGCTCTGCATATTTAAGGTTCTTAAATATATATTCTTGTTACAGCATATTTGTGAAACTGTATTATTTCCTGTGATAAAACTTTACAAAAGAAACAATCACTAAAACTTGCAAAATCCCAAAAGCACAGGACCCTACCGCAACCCCCTGGCGGTAGGATATCACAACCTACCGCCAGGGATCCGTGGTTTTCAGTTATGGCAAGTTTGCAACGCAAAACCCCCAGGACCCTACCGCCAGGGTGCTCGACAGTAGGGTCCAATAACCTACCGCCAAGACCTGTGGCGGTAGGGTGGTGCGCTGGCCGTTAGGAAACAACTGTGGGCCGTCTATGCCACCGCCAGTACCCCTGGTGGTTGGTTGCCTGATCCTACTGCCGAGCCATGTGACAGTAGCAAAAGGGTCAGATTTAAAAAAATGAATCGGGGGTCAGATCTCGATTTTGTTTGACTAAAGGGTCAAAACACGAAATTTTGCCACGAGGAGTAGATGGCGGCGCGTGAGGAGCCCGCAGTGCACCAGACGCCGAAACATGACCTACCCCATTAGTTGATCGCTGCATCCATTGCGCTTTCACCTCTTCACGTGTCTTGAGCAAGGCTTTAATCTCAGGCGCAAGGTTTTGGCTCTTGGGTGCAGATGCACCCAAGGGTGAATAGTAAATTAGTTTAAAATAGTAAAAAGATCTGTTTTTTTATGCTACTCATGTGCTTGAAGTTCATGGCAAATTTTAAGGAGTTTGAACATTTCAGTAGCTCTCAGTAAAAAACATAAATTTTAAGGTTGTAAGGAAGCTTACTATTCACGTACTACTTTGACTGATTTTGTCTTTTTTTTCATGAGCTCCTCGTATGTTCGAACAAGCTGAAATTTGACAAGAACATCACACAATGAAACAACTTCCACCAAAAAAATAGATTTTTTTGAATTTACTATTCGCCGGGTGCAAATGAGCCCGAGCATTGAATCTAATATCTTTTTAATCTCTTGAATTATAAGACCCGGAGCACAAAGATTTCTCACCTGGTCGTTCAACATTAGCAACACAGCCGTGCTATCCACCTCAACCACCAGCTTCCGGACATCCGTCTCCATTGCCAGCTGCACTGCCCTGTGGCAGGCCAAAATTTCTACAAGCTCGGGCTGCAAGGTGGAGGGAGTAAATGGAACGCTCCTCGCTCCAACACGGGAGGCGCCATAGTGGTCGCGAATGACGAGGCCACCCCCACCCTTAGAGCAACTCCAACACGCCAACGTAAGTTGTCTGTGTGTGTTTGTTTGGGTTGAAACTGACACAAATCGTGGCTCAATGCACCGACCCAAACGGACAAACTTCCTTTTTTTCTCTGCGCGCGATCCATTTCAGCCCAAATTTGAGCCCGTGTGCGATGTCTGCCCTTGTCCTCTCCTGGCCCGCTAGTCGGTGGCACATTGGTCATTCCCCCTCTCCCCCCATCTGCAGCCAACACTCGGCTAGCCCCACTCACCCCGCCTCCCCCTCGCTGCCGGAACCAAGCTTCGGCCGATTAGAGGCTGCCCAGGCCGCCCCAACTAGAGGCTTTTCCAGTATTCTTGGTAGCATAGATTGTATGCATTGAAAGTGGAAGAACTGTCCATCTGCTTGGCAGAAGCAGTATAGGGGGTAAGTGAAAGCTTGCGCTATCATACTAGAGGCCGTGGCTTCACTAGATCTCTGGATTTGACACTCTTTTTTCGGCATGGTCGGTTCTCACAATGACATCAACGCGCTCTAGCATTCTCCGGTATTTGAAAGGCTTGCAGAAGGCAACTGCCCAGAGGTGAAGGTTAAAGTTTCCTCTATACGCGTTGTTACCAAAATTATTCCTACCAAAAAAATTCACATCCATAGATTCATTATTATTCTCAATCAAAGTAGACAAAGGCATATCATTAGGATCAGAAGAAACACTCTTAGTAGCAAATAATTTCATAAGTTCATCCATCTTTCCACTCAAAAAATTAATTTCTTTTATTGCATGCACTTTTTTATTAGTAGATCTTTCAGTGTGCCATTGAAAATAATTAATCATAATATTATCTAGGAGTTTAGTAGCTTCTCCTAAAGTGATTTCCATAAAAGTGTCTCCCGCGGCCGAATCTAAAAGATTTCTAGAAGCAAAATTCAATCCGGCATAAATTTTTTGTATAATCATCCACAAATTCAAACCATGAGTAGGGCAATTACGTATCATTAATTTCATCCTCTCCTAAGCTTGTGCAACATGTTCATGATCAAGTTGCTTAAAATTCATAATACCAATTTTAAGAGAGATGATCTTAGCGGGAGGAAAATACTTAGAGATAAAAGCATCATTGCACTTGTTCCAAGAATCAATACTATTTTTAGGCAAAGATGAAAACCAATCTTTAGCACGATCTCTAAGCAAAAAAGGAAATAGCTTCAATTTAACAATATCATTATCAATATCTTTCTTCTTTTGCATATCACACAAATCAACGAAGCTATTTAGATGAGTAGCGGCATCTTCACTAGGAAGGCCGGCGAATTGATCTTTCATGACAAGATTCAACAAAGTAGTATTGATTTCACAAGATTCAGTATTGGTAAGAGGAGCAATCACGGTGCTAAGGAAATCATTATTTTTGGTATTGGTAAAGTCACACAATTTGGTATTATGTTGAGCCATCGTGACAAACAAGCAATCCAACACACGAGCAAACAAAAAGCGAGCGAGAAAAAGGCAAACGGAAAAGAGAGGGCGAATAAAACGGCAAGGGTGAAGTGGGGGAGAGGAAAACGAGAGGAAAATGGCAAATAATGTAATGCGGGAGATAAGGGATTATGATGGGTACTTGGTATGTTGACTTTTGCGTAGACTCCCCGGCAACGGCGCCAGAAATTCTTCTTGCTACCTCTTGAGCACTGCGTTGGATTTCCTTGAAGAGGAAATGATGATGCAGCAAAGTAGCGTAAGTATTTCCCTCAGTTTTTGAGAACCAAGGTATCAATCCAGTAGGAGGCTACGCGTGAGTCCCTCGTACCTGCACAAAACAAATAACTCCTCACAACCAACGCGATAAGGGGTTGTCAATCCCTTCACGGTCACTTACGAGAGTGAGGTCTGATAGAGATGATAGATAATATTTTTGGTATTTTTGTGATAAAGATGCAAAGTATAATAAAAGCAAAGTAAAAAGCAAAGGAAATAATAAAGTGTTGGAAGATTAATATGATGGAGATAGACCCGGGGGCCATAGATTTCACTAGTGGCTTCTCTCAAGAGCATAAGTATTTTACAGTGGGTGAACGAATTACTGTTGAGCAATTGACAGAACTGAGCATAGTTATGAGAATATCTAGGTATGATCATGTATATAGGCATCACGTCCGATACAAGTAGACCGACTCCTGCCTGCATCTACTACTATTACTCCACTCATCGACCGCTATCTAGCATGCATCTAGAGTATTAAGTTCATGAAAACAGAGTAATGCCTTAAGCAAGATGACATGATGTAGAGGGATAAATTCATGCAATATGATAAAAACCCCATCTTGTTATCCTCGATGGCAACAATACAATACGTGCCTTGCTGCCCCTGCTGTCACTGGGAAAGGACATCGCAAGATTGAACCCAAAGCTGAGCACTTCTCCCATTGCAAGAAAAATCAATCTACTAGGCCAAACCAAACTGATAATTCAAAGAGACTTGCAAAGATAACCAATCATACATCAAAGAATTTAGAAAAGATTCAAATATTGTTCATAGATAATATTGATCATAAACCCACAATTCATCGGTCTCAACGAACACACCGCAAAAAGAAGATTACATCAAATAGATCTCCACGAGAGAGGGGGAGAACATTGTATTGAGATCCAAAAAGAGAGAAGAAGCCATCTAGCTACTAACTATGGACCCGAAGGTCTGAGGTAAACTACTCACACTTCATCGGAGAGGCTATGGTGTTGATGTAGAAGCCCTCCGTGATGGATGCCCCCTCCCGCGGAGCTCCGGAACAGGCCCCAAGATGGGATCTCGTGGGTACAGAAGGTTGCGGCGGTGGAATTAGGTTTCTCCGTCTCTGATCGTTTGGGGGTACGTAGGTATATATAGGAGGAAGGAGTATGTCGGTGGAGCAACAGGGGGCCCATGAGGGTGGAGGGCGCGCCCCCCTACCTCGTGGCCTCCTCCTTTCTTTCTTGACGTTGGGTCCAAGTCTCCCGGATCATAATCTTCCTAAAAATCACGTTCCCGAAGGTTTCATTCCGTTTGTACTCCTTTTTATATTCCTTTTCTGCGAAACTCTGAAATAGGCAAAAACAACAATTCTGGGATGGGCCTCCGGTTAATAGGTTAGTCCCAAAAATAATATAAAAGTGGATAATAAAGCCCAATAATGTCCAAAACAGTAGATAATATAGCATGTAGCAATCAAAAATTATAGATAAGTTGGAGACGTATCAGACCCCTGTCCATCTAGGGGCACCGGATAATCTGCTAGAAGCGCTACGAGGCGCTTCCATTGTGGATGAACACCGTACCCTTATGGGTACGGTGATTGAGAAGGTTCAGTCTGCCAAGACCGGACTAACCGAAGCCTGCCACAGCCTGCTGACGGGTTTTGAGGTAAGGAGCAAAAAGAGAGAAAATCCCCATACAGACAGTAGCCCCTGAGACACTGGCCGCTGTTCGGAAAGAAAACCCGGACAGAGGATCAATCCCTTATTGCAGGAAACTAACTAAACATGTCTGAAATGAACATGCAGGCGTCGCTGCTGGCCGTAGCTTCGCATACTGTCGAAGTCTCCGGACTGAAGCAAAGACTGGAGCAGGCCGAGGAGGAGCTCAGCCAGGTGAAGAGACAGCTCCAAGAGAAGCAAGGTATGTAATAACCCGTTGTCTATTCGGGAGAGAGTATCATGATATATATTGACCGAAGTGTCATGATATGTGTAGGAGCCACTACCGAGGTCGAGGCCTTGAAAAAGGCCCTGGCCGAAGCCGAGGGGAAGGCTGTCAAGGAGCAGGCCGCCCGTAAGAAGCTCAAGGCCTGGGTCAGTGAGGTCCAACAAGAGCTCCAGGACGCGGTGAGGAAGTGCAAGACCTTGGAGCGCGATGTGTCGGCTCAAGAAACTGAACTCGCCAAGGCTCGTCAAAGCGCCGAAATGGCCCGGAATGAGGCCTGGGGTGCCCTCCAAGAGATCCATGAGGTCAGGAAGATCGTGGCGGGTAAGGCTTTTAGTATGCAAAGCAAGTATGTGGAGAGGAAGTATCTTCTACTAACCCGGGTTCGGAGTTCTCCAGGGGCCTTCGTGGATCTGCCATGCAGTGTGTTCGATGCTGCGGAGTTATGGTCGCAATATCTTGCGCGAGAACATCCGGTGCCCTTTAGCGATTAGCTGAAACAACTGGTCGAGCTGCACAGGGTGGCCGAACTGGCCATGAAGGATTTAATAATCCGGCTGTGGCCAACCGAAGCTATACCCAACAGCTACTTCGGCCTTGTGAAGTGGCTGGTGGATGCCTGTCTTCGGCTTGGCGTTGTCAAGCGACCAGCCTACATCGAGGGCGTGCGGATGGCCTTCACACGAGTCAAGGTGTGGTGGGCGAAAATGGACGCCATCAAGCTCGTGACCGAGGGGCCGCCCGAAGGCAAGGAGTACCACACACCTGAGCGGTATTTCGAGGACGTTCTGGAGGGGTCCCGCATTGTAGCGATGCAGTGTGCGCAAGACATCATATTTGAATGAATATGTTCGAATTGGCTCTGCCTTGTATAATGAGACAAAGTGGTTATGTAATATAATGGTTCTTATGTTTTGAATTTTTTTACCTCCTGTGCGGCCGTGTTGTTTGAAATCTGAGGGTTGGCTAGTCGTCGGCTTCTGCCCCCACGTAGGTAGTACGAGGGTGTTCGGGATGGAATCTAAACACTCTTGATCCAATTATATGGTCCTTGAAGGAGTTGTTTAGCGCAACGAACCAGGCAATCAGACTATGCGGCTTGAACGCCCTCACTTAGCCATATGAGTTTGACAAAATAAAAATGTTGGCGCAGCCCCTAGTATCCGAACTAGAGTGCTATAGGCGCCCGATCAGGAAGTGCCGATCCTTCGCGTAATGCGGAAGAAACCTCCAATGATTTGCGACCTCCGAACAGCTGACCGGCTCTCGCCGTATCATGACAGTCAGTTTTTGGCTTTCTCTACTAAGGTGCTCATTTGGATAAACCAAGGCACAATCACAGTAGTTTTGCCTTTACTACCTTAGCCGATACAGTGGAACGTAAGGTAGCAAGCACAGGAGCCGAGCAACCCAACTATTGACCAAAGACATGATTCGGAGCCAATGCATATAGTGCTAAATTAGGGGTGCCAAATTAAGGGTGCAAACATAGTAAGCTGGGGCCCTTAAGCTTGGGCCGCGAACTGTTTCCATTGTTATTTGATTAATGCGTCAAGGCGCGTTGATACAAGTAGTGCGATAAGCAACATGCTATTTAACATGCCAAAAACCAAGGGAGAGCCGCATGTGGGTCCTGAAAACAGGTAGAGTGATTGTTAACAAAACCACCTTAGAAGTCCCGCATACGTCTGTATTTCTTGCCGTCTTGGTACGTTTATCCTTCAAGAGGACTGATACGTCCATTTTGCATCATGTTTTTATATTGATATTTATTGCATTATGGGCTGTTATTACACATTATGTCACAATACTTATGCCTATTCTCTCTTATTTTAAAAGGTTTACATGAAGAGGGAGAATGCCGGCAGTAGGAATTCTGGGCTGGAAAAGGAGCAAATATTAGAGATCTATTCTGCACAGCTCCAAAAGTCCTGAAACTTCACAGAAGTTATTTTTGGAATTAATAATAAATACTGGCAAAAGAATCCATCAGAGGGGGCCCACACCCTGCCCACAAGGGTGGGGGCGCGCCCTACCCCCTAGGTGCGCCCCTGCCTCGTGGGCCCCCTGGCAGGCCTCCGGTGTCCATCTTTTGCTATATGAAGTCTTTCATCCGAGAAAAAATCATAAGCAAGCTTTCGGGAAGAAACTCCGCCGCCACGAGGCGGAACCTTGGTGGAACCAATCTAGGGCTCCGGCGGAGCTGTTCTGCCGGGGAAACTTCCCTCCGGGAGGGGGAAATCTTCACCATCGTCATCACCAACGATCCTCTCATGGGGAAGGGGTCAATCTTCATCGACATCTTCAATAGCACCAACTCCTCTCAAACCCTAGTTCATCTCTTGTATCCAATCTTTGTATCCAAACCTCAGATTGGTACCTGTAGGTTGCTAGTAGTGTTAATTACTCCTCGTAGTTGATGCTAGTTGGTTTACTTGGTGGAAGATCATATGTTCAGATCCATTATGCATATTAATACCCCTCTGATTATGAACATGAATATGATTTGTGAGTTGTTACATTTGTTCCTAAGGACATTGGAGAAGTCTTTCTATAAGTAGTCATGTGAATTTGGTATTCGTTCGATATTTTGATGAGATGTATGTTGTCTCTCCTCTAGTGGTGTTATGTGAATGTCGACTACATGAAACTTCACCATTGTTTGGGCCTAGAGGAAGGCATTGGGAAGTAATAAGTAGATGATGGGTTGCTAGAGTGACAGAAGCTTAAACCCTAGTTTATGCGTTGCTTCGTAAGGGGCTGATTTGGATCCATGTGTTGCATGCTATGGTTAGGTTTACCTTAATACTTCTTTTGTAGTTGCAGATGCTTGCAATAGGAGTTAATCATAAGTGGGATGCTTGTCCAAGTAAGGACAACACCCAAGCACCGGTCCACCCACATATCAAATTATCAATATAACGAACTTGAATCATATGAGCGTGATGAAAACTAACTTGACGGTAATTCCCATGTGTCCTCGGGAGCGCTTTTCTCTATATAAGAGTTTGTCCAGGCTTGTCCTTTGCTACAAAAAGGATTGGGCCATCTTGTTGCACTTTATTTACACTTGTTACTTGCTACCCGTTACAAATTACCTTATCACAAAACTATCTGTTACCTACAATTTCAGTGCTTGCAGAGAAGACCTTATTGAAAACCGCTTGTCATTTCCTTCTGCTCCTCGTTGGGTTCGACACTCTTACTTATCGAAAGGACTACGATAGATCCCCTACACTTGTGGGTCATCAAGACTCTTTTCTGGCGCCATTGCCGGGGAGTGAAGCGCCTTTGGTAAGTGGAATTTGGTAAGGAAAAATTTATATAGTGTGCTAAAATTTACTGTCACTTGTTACTATGGAAAGTAATCCTTTGAGGGGCTTGTTCGGGGTATCTTC
Source organism: Triticum monococcum (assembly GCA_034509565.1). Lineage (NCBI taxonomy): Eukaryota > Viridiplantae > Streptophyta > Magnoliopsida > Poales > Poaceae > Triticum > Triticum monococcum. The sequence continues at coordinate 620,047,665 of CM067846.1, forward strand.
ACCCCGGCCAGTAGAGCAAATAGTTTCTCCTCAACCTACTGAACCTACTAAAAATGTCTACTTTGAAATTCCTTCGGGTATGATAGAGAAACTGCTGGCTAATCCTTTCACATGAGATGGAACATTGCAACCTGAGTTACATTTAATCTATGTGGATGAAGTTTGTGGATTATTTAAGCTTGCAGGTATGCCCGATGATGTTATCAAGAAGAAGGTCTTCCCTTTATCTCTGAAGGGAGATGCATTGACATGGTATAGGCTATGTGATGATATGGGATCGTGGAACTACAAACGATTGAAATTGGAATTTCATCAGAAGTTTTATCCTATGCATCTTGTTCATCGTGATCGTAATTATATATATAATTTTTGGACTCGCGAAGGAGAAAGCATCGCTCAAGCTTGGGGGAGGCCTAAGTCAATATTATATTCATGCCCCAATCATGAGCTCTCAAGAGAAATGATTATTTAGAATTTTTATGCTCAGCTTTCTCGTAATAATCAATCCATGCTCGATACTTCTTGTACTGGCTCCTTTATGATGAAGACTATTGAATTCAAATGGGATTTATTGGAAAGAATTAAATGCAACTCGGAAGATTGGGACCTCGACGAAGGTAAAGAGTCAGGTATAACACCTAAGTTTGATTGTGTTATATCATTTATGGATACCGATGCTTTCCGTGAATTTAGCACTAAATATGGACTTGACTCTAAGACAGTAGCTTCTTTCTGTGAATCATTTGCTAATCATGTTGATCTCCCTAAGGAGAAGTGGTTTAAATATAATCCTCCCATTGAAGTAAAAGTAGTTGCACCTATTATAGTTGAAGAAAAGACTATCACTTATGATGATCTTGTTGTTCCTACTGCTTATGTGGAGAAACCACCTTTCCCTGTTAGAATAAACGATCATGCTAAAGCTTCAACTGTAGTCAACAAAAGTAATGTTAGGACATACAAACCCACTGAGCAAGTTAAAGTTGAACCTAATATTGCTATGGTTAAAGATATCTTGGCTGATAATATTGATGGGCATGTTATTTATTTCTGTGAGGAAACTGCTAGAATTGCTAAGCCTGGTGCTAAAGATAAACATAGACATGTGGTAGGCATGCCAGTTATTTCTGTTAAAATAGGAGATCATTGTTATCATGGCTTATGTGATATGGGTGCTAGTGCTAGTGCAATACCTCATTCTTTATACAAAGAAATTATGCATGATATTGCACCTGCTGAGATAGAAGAAATTGATGTTACAATTAAGCTTGCCAATAGAGATACTATATCACCAATTGGGATTGTTAGATATGTTGAAGTCTTGTGTGGGAAAGTTAAATATCCTGCTGATTTTCTTGTTCTTGGTTCCCCACAAGATAGCTTTTGTCCCATTATATTTGGTAGACCCTTCTTGAACACTGTTAATGATAGGATAGACTGCGAAAAGGATATTGTTACAATTGGTTTGGGTGATATGTCTCATGAGTTTAATTTTGCTAAATTTCGTAGACAAACCCGTGATGAGGAATTGCCTAGTAAAGATGAAATTATTGGTCTTGCTTCTATTGCCGTGCCTCCTAATGATCCTTTAGAACAATATTTGCTTGACCATGAAAACGATATGTTTAAGAATGAAATAAGGGAAATAGATGAAGTATTATTTAAAGAGGGACCCATTCTGAACCACAACTTGCCTGTTGAAATCCTAGCGGATCCTCCTCCACCTAAGGGCGATCCCGTGTTTGAGCTTAAACCATTACCTGGTACTCTTAAATATGCTTATCTTGATGAAAAGAAGATATATCCTATTATTATTAGTGCTAACCTTTCAGAGAAAGATGAAGAGAAATTATTCAAAACTCTGAAGAAGCACCGTGCTGCTATTGGATATACTCTTCGTGATCTAAAGGGCATTAGTCCCACTCTATGCCAACACAAAATAAATTTGGAGAAAGACGTCAAACCAGTTATTGATCACCAACGACGACTAAATCCTAAGATGAAGGAAGTGGTAAGAAAGGAAATATTAAAGCTTCTTGAGGCAGGTATTATTTATCCCGTTGCTGATAGTCAGTGGGTAAGTCATGTCCATTGTGTCCCTAAGAAGGGAGGTATTACTATCGTTCCTAATGATAAAGATGAATTGATCCCGCAAAGAATTATTACATGTTATAGGATGGTAATTGATTTTCGCAAATTAAATAAAGCTACTAAAAAGGATCATTACCCTTTGCCTTTTATTGATCAAATGCTAGAAAGATTATCCAAAAATACACATTTTTGCTTTCTAGATGGTTACTCTGGTTTCTCTCAAATACCCGTGTCAGCTGAGGATCAAGCAAAGGCCACTTTTACTTGCCCTTTCGGTACTTTTGCTTATAGACTTATGCCTTTTGGTTTATGTAATGCACCAGCCACCTTTCAAAGATGCATGACGGCTATATTCTCTGACTTTTGTGAAAATATTTGTGATATTTTCATGGATGGTTTCTCCGTTTATGGATCCTCTTTTGATGATTGCTTGAGCAACCTTGATCGAGTTTTGCAGAGATGTGAAGAAACTAATCTTGTCTTGAACTGGGAGAAGTGCCACTTTATGGTTAATGAAGGTATTGTCTTGGGGCATAAAATCTCTCAAAGAGGTATTGAAGTTGATAAAGCTAAAGTTGATGCTATTGAAAAGATGCCATGTCCCAAGGACATCAAAGGTACAAGAAATTTCCTTGGTCATGCCGGTTTTTATAGGAGGTTCGTTAAGGACTTCTCTAAAATTTCTAGGCCTCTGACTAATCTATTACAAAAAGATATACCTTTTGTCTTTGATGATGATTGTGTAGAAGCATTTGAAATACTTAAGAAAGCTTTGATTTCTGCACCGATCGTTCAGCCACCTGATTGGAATTTACCCTTTGAAATTATGTGTGATGCTAGTGATTATGTGATACATCTCCAACGTATCTATAATTTTTGATTGCTCCATGCTATATTATCTTGTGTTTTGGACATTATTGGGCTTTATTATTCACTTTTATATTATTTTTGGGACTAACCTATTAACCGGAGGCCCAGCCAGAATTGCTATTTTTTTGCCTATTTCAGAGTTTTGCAGAAAAAGAATATCAAACGGAGTCCAAACGGAATGAAACCTTCGGGAACGTGATTTTCGGAACGAACATGATCCAGGAGACTTGGACCCTATGTCAAGAAACAAAGCAGGAAGCCACGAGGTAGGGGGCCGCGCCTACCCCCCTGGGCGTGCCCTCCACCCTCGTGGGCCCCATGTTGCTCCACCGACATACTCCTTCCTCCTATATATACCTACGTACCCCCAAACGATCAGATACGGAGCCAAAAACCTAATTCCACCGCCGCAACCTTCTGTACCCACGAGATCCCATCTTGGGGCCTGTTCCGGAGCTCCGCTGGAGGGGGCATCAATCACGGAGGGCTTCTACATCAACACCATAGCCCCTCCGATGAAGTGTGAGTAGTTTACCTCTGACCTTCGGGGTCCATAGTTATTAGCTAGATGGCTTCTTCTCTCTTTTTGGATCTCAATACAATGTTCTCCCCCTCTCTCGTGGAGATCTATTCGATGTAATCTTCTTTTGCGGTGTGTTTGTTGAGACCTATGAATTGTGGGTTTATGATCAAGTTTATCCATGAACAATATTTGAATCTTCTCTGAATTCTTTTATGTATGATTGGTTATCTTTGCAAGTCTCTTCGAATTATCATTTTGGTTTGGCCTCCTAGATTGATCTTTCTTGCAATGGGAGAAGTGCTTAGCTTTGGGTTCAATCTTGCGGTGTCCATTCCCAGTGACAATAGGGGCAGCAAGGCATGTATTGTATTGTTTCCATCGAGGATAACAAGATGGGTTTTTTATCATATTGTATGAATTTATCCCTCGACATCATGTCATCTTGCTTAAGGCGTTACTCTGTTCTTATGAACTTAATACTCTAGATGCATGCTGGATAGCGGTCGATGTGTGGAGTAATAGTAGTAGATGCAGGCAGGAGTCGGTCTACTTGTCTCGGACGTGACGCCTATATACATGATCATACCTAGATATTCTCATAACTATGCTCAATTCTGTCAATTGCTCAACGGTAATTTGTTCACCCACCGTAAAATACTTATGCTCTTGAGAGAAGCCACTAGTGAAACCTATGGCCCCCGGGTCTATTTTCCATCATATTAATCTTCCAACACTTAGTTATTTCCGTTGCTTTTATTTTACTTTGCATCTTTATCATAAAAATACCAAAAATATGATCTTATCATATCTATCAGATCTCACTCTCGTAAGTGACAGTGTAGGGATTGACAACCCCTTATCACGTTGGTTGCGAGGATTTATTTGTTTTGTGTAGGTGCGAGGGACTCGCGCATAGCCTCCTACTGGATTGATACCTTGGTTCTCAAAAACTGAGGGAAATACTTACGCTACTTTGCTGCATCACGATTTCCTCTTCAAGGGAAAACCAACGCAGTGCTCAAGAAGTAGCATTATGCTGTAGGTGTTGTTCTAGGGCAAAGAGTTCATAAGAAATTAAATGTTATCCAATATGCCAGTAAAACTCTAGACAGTGCCCAGAGAAATTATGCTACTACTGAAAAAGAATTCTTAGCAGTTGTATTTGCTTGTGATAAGTTCAGACCTTATATTGTTGATTCTAAAGTTACTATTCACACTGATCATGCTGCTATTAAATATCTTATGGAAAAGAAAGATGCTATACCTAGACTTATTAGATGGGTTCTCTTGCTACAAGAATTTGATTTGCATATTATTGATAGAAAGGGAGCTGAGAACCCCGTTGCAGAGAACTTGTCTAGGTTAGAGAACGTTCTTGATGACCCACTACGTATTGATGATAGCTTTCCTGACGAACATTTAGCTGTCATAAATGCTTCCCGTACTGCTCCATGGTATGCTGATTATGCTAATTACATTGTTGCTAAATTTATACCACCTAGTTTCACATACCAGCAAAAGAAAAAGTTTTTCTATGATTTAAGACATTACTTCTGGGATGACCCACATCTTTATAAATAAGGAGTAGATGGTGTTATTAGATGTTGTATACCTGAGCATGAACAGGAACAGATCCTACGCAAGTGTCACTCCGAGGCTTATGGAGGGCACCATGCTGGAGATAGAACTGCACATAAGGTATTGCAATCCGGTTTTTATTGGCCTACTCTCTTCAAGGATGGCCGTAAGTTTGTCTTATCTTGTGATGAATGTCAAAGAATTGGTAATATTAGTAGACGTCAAGAAATGCCTATGAATTATTCACTTGTTATTGAACCATTTGATGTTTGGGGCTTTGATTATATGGGACCGTTTCCTTCCTCTAATGGGTATACACATATTTTCGTTGCTGTTGAGTACGTTACTAAGTGGGTAGAAGCTATTCCAACTAGTAGTGCTGATCATAACACCTCTATTAAGATGCTTAAAGAAGTTATTTTTCCGAGGTTTGGAGTCCCTAGATATTTAATGACTGATGGTGGTTCACATTTTATTCATGGTGCTTTTCGTAAAATGCTTGCTAAGTATGATGTCAATCATAGAATTGCATCTCCTTATCACCCACAGTCTAGTGGTCAAGTAGAATTGAGCAATAGAGAGCTCAAATTAGTTTTGCAAAAGACTGTTAATAGATCTAGAAAGAATTGGTCCAAAAAACTTGATGATGCATTATGGGCCTATAGAACTGCATATAAAAATGCTATGGGTATGTCTCCGTATAAAATGGTTTATGAAAAAGCATGTCACTTACCTCTCGAACTAGAACATAAGGCATATTGGGCTATTAAAGAGCTCAATTGTGATTTCAAACTTGCTGGTGAGAAGCGGCTATTTGACATTAGCTCACTTGATGAATGGAGAACCCAAGCCTATGAGAATGCCAAACTATTTAAAGAAAAAGTTGAAAGATGGCATGATAAAAGGATACAAAAGCATGAGTTTAATGTAGGTGATTATGTGTTGCTGTTCAACTCTCGTTTAAGATTTTTTGCACGAAAACTTCTCTCTAAATGGGAAGGTCCTTACGTTATCGAGGAGGTCTATCGTTCCGGTGCCATAAAATCAACAACTTCGAAGGCACAAATCCGAAGGTGGTAAACGGCCAAAGAATCAAACATTATATCTCAGGTAATCCAATAAATGTTGAAACTAATATTATTGAAACCGTAACCCCAGAGGAATACATAAGGGACACTTTCCAGAATGTTTCAGACTTCGAAAAGGAATAGGTATGTGGTACGGTAAGTAAACCGACTCCAAAACAGTTCTAATGGCAATTTTTCTCCGTTTTGGAATATTTAAGAAAATAGGAAAATAAGAAGCAGTCCGGGAAGGACACGATGCTCCCACGAGGGTGGGAGGCGAGCCCTACCCCCCTGGGCGCGCCCCCCTGCCTCGTGGGCACCTCGTGCTCTCTCCGGACTCCGTTTTCTTGCACAATACTTCTTTTGGTCGGTAAAAATTCATTATATAATCTCCCGAAGGTTTCGACTCTCGTATCACGCAAATATCCTCTGTTTTTGTTTCGAGGTGTTTCTGCCGCAGATTAGAGCAAGATGTCTTCTCAAGAGTCGGTCGGGGAGAGTAGAGTGTCTAATCCGACACCGGGACCAGGAACAAGCAGCGATGTTGACCTCTTTGGGCCAGAAACGGAGGAAGAGATGGAGGCCGATTTGAACAGGATATATGCCATGGAGGAGGATCAAGAAGTCACTTCTCGCTACCGGGCCGGATTCACAATGGGGGAACTACAGAGCTCGGCTAATCCAAACTCGATTATCCCTTCAAATGTTAGATTTCCTTCTTATGAAAATATGAAGAAGAGTGTTACTTGTTCTCCCGCAGCTATGCAACATCCATGGGTGCAAGAAGCTTTAACCGTCACGGGTAAGCTCCGTAAGGAGATAATGGATCTCAAGCAGCAACTCAACAAGCACGAGGAAGAGAATCGTATTCTGAGGAATTTCGTTGCCAAGAATGTCACATCACCACCTCCGAAGAAGGAAATATAATCACATGGGTATGGGCACTCCCCTTGGCAACTGCCAAGCTTGGGGGAGGTGCCCCGGTATCGTATCACCATCACACTCCTATCTTTACTGTTTTTCTTAGTTCGATCCTTTTGGTAATATCTTAATCTAGTAGAATAAAGTTTAGCATGATCTAGTTGTGAGTTTTCCTTTATGATCTTTCTTTGTAATCGAGTCCGTGAGCTATATTTAATAAAGATTAGTGTTGAGTCAAGGGCTTGATTATCTTGCTATGATCTTGAGTGAATAAAAGAAAGAGAAAAAATAAAAAGAAACAAATAGATCGTATTGATCTTATGGAGAGTAATGACTTTAGATATAGAGAGTATGATGATTAAAAGTTGTTGAGAGTTGACAAACATAGTTTTGGTCATCGTTGCAATTAATAGGAATTAATAAAGAAAGAGAGGTTTCACATATAAATATACTATCTTGGACATCTTTTATGATTGTGAGCACTCATTAAAATATGACATGCTAAAGAGTTGACGTTGGACAAGGAAGACAACGTAATGGGTTATGTTTTCTTATATCTAAAATAAAGTATATTGTCATGGATCATCCAACATGTTGAGCTTGCCTTTCTCCCTCATGCTAGCCAATTCTTTGCACCAAGTAGAGATACTACTTGTGCTTCCAAATACCCTTAAACCCAGTTTTGCCATGAGAGTCCACCATACCTACCTATGGATTGAGTAAGATCCTTCAAGTAAGTTGTCATCGTTGCATGCAATAAAAATTGCTTTCTAAATATGTATGACTTATTAGTGTGGAGAAAATAAGCTTTATACGATATTGTGATGTGAAGAAATAAAAGCGATGGACTGCAAAATAACTGTCCATATCACAAGTGGCAATATAAAGTGACGTTCTTTCGCATTAAGATTTTGTGCATCCAACCATAAAAGCACATGACAACCTCTGCTTCCCTCTGCAAAGGGCCTATCTTTTACTTTTATCTTCTACCTTATGAAGAGTCATGGTGATCTTCACCTTTCCTTTTTACATTTTATCCTTTGGCAAGCACATTGTGTTGGAATGATCCTGATATATATATCCAATTGGATGTAAGTTAGCATGGGCTATTATTGTTGACATTACCCTTGAGGTAAAAGGTTGGGAGGTGAAACTATAAGCCCCTCTCTCTGTGTCCGATTAAAACTCCATAACCACAAGTATTGCGTGAGTGTTAGCAATTGTGAAAGACTAAATGATAGTTGAGTATGTGGACTTGCTGAAAACCTCTTACATAGACTCTTTCTGATGTTATGATAAATTGCAATTGCTTCAATGACTGAGATTATAGTTTGTTGGTTTTCAATGAAGTTTCTGACTCATACTTGACCTTGTGAATAGATTGTTACTTTACTATAAGAAATCACATGACAATATTCGTATATGTTGCTGTTATAAGAATGATCATGATGCCCTCATGTCCGTATTTTATTTTATCGACACCTCTATCTCTAAACATGTGGACATCTTTATCGTTATCGGCTTCCGCTTGAGGACAAGCGAGGTCTAAGCTTGGGGGAGTTGATACGTTCATTTTGCATCATGTTTTTATGTTGATATTTATTGCATTATGGGCTGTTATTACACATTATGTCACAATACTTATGCCTATTCTCTCTAATTTTACAAGGTTTACATGAAGAGGGAGAATGCCAGCAACTAGAATTCTGGGCTGGAAAAGGAGCAAATATTAGAGACCTATTCTGCACAACTCCAAAAGTCCTGAAACTTCACGGAAGTTATTTTTCGAATTAATAAAAAATACTGGCGAAAGAATCCATCAGAGGGGGCCCACACCCTAGCCACGAGGGTGGGGGGCACGCCCTACCCCACTGGGCGCGCCCCCTGCCTCGTGGGCCCACTGGCAGTCTTCCGGTGTCCATCTTCTGCTATATGAAGTCTTTCATCCGAGAAAAAAATCATAAGCAAGCTTTCGGGACGAAACTCCGCCGCCATGAGGCGGAACCTTGGCGGAACCAATCTAGGGCTCCGGCGAAGCTGTTCTGCCGGGGAAACTTCCCTTCGGGAGGGGGAGATCATCACCATCGTCATCACCAATGATCCTCTCATCGGGAGGGGGTCAATCTTCGTCAACATCTTCACCAGCACCATCTCCTCTCAAACCCTAGTTCATCTCTTGTATCCAATCTTTGTATCCAAACCTCAGATTGGTACCTGTAGGTTGCTAGTAGTGTTGATTACTCCTTATAGTTGATGCTAGTTGGTTTACTTGGTGGAAGATCATATGTTCAGATCCATTATGCATATTAATACCCCTCTGATTATGAACATGAATATGATTTGTGAGTAGTTACGTTTGTTCCTGAGGACATGGGAGAAGTCTTGCTATAAGTAGTCATGTGAATTTGGTATTCGTTCGATATTTTGATGAGATGTATGTTGTCTCTCCTCTAGTGGTGTTATGTGAACGTCGACTACATGACACTTCACCATTGTTTGGGCCTAGAGGAAGGCATTGGGAAGTAATAACTAGATGATGTATTGATAGAGTGACAGAAGCTTAAACCCTAATTTATGCGTTGCTTCGTAAGGGGCTGATTTGGATCCATATGTTTCATGCTATGGTTAGGTTTACCTTAATACTTCTTTTGTAGTTGCGGATGCTTGCAATAGGAGTTAATCATAAGTGGGATGCTTGTCCAAGTAAGGACATCACCCAAGCACCGATCCACCCACATATCAAATTATCAAAGTACTGAACGCGAATCATATGAGGGTGATGAAAACTAGCTTGACGATAATTCCCATGTGTCCTCGGGAGCGCTTTTCTCTATATAAGAGTTTGTCCAGGCTTGTACTTTGCTACAAAAAGGATTGGGCCATCTTGCTGCACTTTATTTACACTTGTTACTTGCTACCCGTTACAAATTACCTTATCACAAAACTATCTGCTACCTACAATTTCCGCGCTTGCAGAGAATACCTTATTGAAAACCGCTTGTCATTTCCTTTTGCTCCTCGTTGGGTTCGACACTCTTACTTATCGAAAGGACTACGATAGATCCCCTACACTTGTGGGTCATCAAGGACCGGTGATCAGGCCGTTAGATGGAGTCCTCAGGATTGAAACCTGAAAAGGGGAAAAGAGGCAAAGTGAAAGTATGTGTGTATCCGGTGCCGGTTGAGCCGTGCTATGGATCACAAGCTAGCTACGCCTCTGTCTATGCGCATGGAATTTTGAGTGTGTAGTTATGTACGCACGATATGAATTCCACCACTTGATCGGGACTGAGACGGAGGCCGAATTGATAATTGAGCTCCTGACGAGCCGAGCTGTCCTGCTGCAGGGTAGTTCGGACCCTCTTAGTGGTGTCCGGGGGCTCGGCAGTCGAATTAGGGTTTTTCTTGAGGAGGCCGCTCTGTACTTCTACTGCTAGGGCAGCGGTGTGCTCCTCTATACGGAGGGAGCGTTCCGTGTTTCCGTTGACCGTTATGATGCTGCATGGACCGGGCATCTAGAGCTTGAGATAAGCATAGTGCGGCACTGCGTTGAACCGAGCAAATGCGGTCCGTCCGAGCAGTGCATGATGACCGTTGTGGAATGGGACGATGTCAAAGATTAACTCTTCGCTTCGTTAATTGTCCGGGGATCCGAAGACAACCTCTAGTGTGATTGAGCCCGTACAGCGGGCCTCTACACCTGGTATGACTCCTTTGAAGGTAGTCTTTGTTGGCTTGATCCGTGATGGATTAATGCCCATTTTGCGCACTATGTCTTGATAGAGTAGATTGAGGCTGTTACCACCGTCCATGAGGACTCATGTCAGGTGAAATCCATCAATTATTCGGTCGAGGACCAGTGCAGCTGAACTGCTGTGAAGGATACTAGTCGGATGATCCTGACGATCAAAGGTGATCGGGAATGACGACCATGGATTGAATTTTGGGGTGACTGGCTCTATCGCGTAGACGTCCCTAAGTGCGCGCTTGCGCTCCATTTTGGGGATGTGTGTAGTATAAATCATGTTCACTGTTTTGATTTGAGGGGGAAACTTCTTCTGTCCCCCTGTGTTCAGTTGCCGGGGCTCCTCGTCATCGTCCTCGCTTTGCGATCCCTTTTCCTTGTTCTCGGCGTTTAACTTGCCGGCCTGTTTAGAAACCCAACAATCTCTGTTGGTATGATTGGCTAGTTTGTCTGGGGTGCCATGAATCTGGCACGGTAAATCGAGTATGCGGTCCAAGCTGGACAGTCCTGGATTGTTTCTTTTGTACGGTTTCTTCCGCTGGCCGGATTTGGAACCGCTGAATCCAGCGTTGACTATTGTGTCGTCGGTATTATCACCATTGCTTCGGCGTTTGTGTCTGTTACGTCGGAGCTTGCTGTTGAAGGAAATATGCCCTAGAGGAAATAATAAAGTTATTATTTATTTCCTTATTTCATGATAAATGTTTATTATTCATGCTAGAATTGTATTAACCGGAAACATAATACATGTGTGAATACATAGACAAACAAAGTGTCACTAGTATGCCCCTACTTGACTAGCTCATTGAATCAAAGATGGTTAAGTTTCCTAGCCATAGACATGAGTTGTCATTTGATTAATGGGATCACATCATTAGAGAATGATGTGGTTGACTTGACCCATTCCGTTAGCTTAGCATTCGATCGTTTAGTATGTTGCTATTGCTTTCTTCATGACTTATACATGTTGCTGTGACTATGAGATTATGCAACTCCCGTTTACCAGAGGAACACTTTGTGTGCTACCAAACGTCACAACGTAACTGGGTGATTATAAAGGTGCTCTACAGGTGTCTCTGAAGGTACTTGTTGGGTTGGCGTATTTCGAGATTAGGATTTGTCACTCCGATTGTCGGAGAGGTATCTCTGGGCCCACTCAGTAATGCACATCACTATAAGCCTTGCAAGCATTGTAACTAATGAGTTAGTTGCGGGATGATGTATTACGGAACGAGTAAAGAGACTTGCCGGTAACGAGATTGAACTAGGTATTGAGATACCGACGATCGAATCTCGGGCAAGTAACATACCGATGACAAAGGGAACAACGTATGTTGTTATGCGGTTTGACCGATAAAGATCTTCGTAGAATATGTGGGAGCCAATATGAGCATCCAGGTTCCGCTATTGGTTATTGACCGGAGACGTCTCTCGGCCATGTCTACATAGTTCTCGAATTCGTAGGGTCCGCACGCTTAAAGTTCGATGACGATTATATTATGAGTTTATGTGTTTTGATGTACAGAAGGTAGTTCGGGGGTCCCGGATGAGATAGGAGACATGACGAGGAGTCTCGAAATGGTCGAGACGTAAAGATCGATATATTGCACGAAAATATTCGGACATCGGAAAGGTTCCGAGTGGTTCGGGTATTTTTCTAAGTACCGAGGAGTTACGGGAATACGGGGGAAGAAGTATATGGGCCTTATTGGACTTTAGGGGAGAGAGAGAGGCAGGCCGCACCCCCCCCCCCAATGACGAGTCCGAATTGGACTAGGGGGAGGGGCGGCGCCCGCTCCTTCTCTCTCTTCCCTCTTCCCCTTCCTTGTCTCCTACTCCTACTACTTGGAAGGGGAGGAATCCTACTCCTGGTGGGAGTAGGACTCCTCCAGGGCGCGCCATCGGGGCCGGCCCTCTCCCCCTCATCCACTCCTTTATATACGTGGCCAGGGGCACCCCATAGACACAACAATTGATCTCTTGATCTCTTAGCCGTGTGCGGTGCCCCCCTCCACCATAATCCACCTCGATAATGTCGTAGCAGTGCTTAGGCGAAGCCCTGCGTCGGTAGAACATCATCATCGTCACCAAGCCGTCATGCTGACAAAACTCTCCCTCAAAACTCGGCTGGATCGGAGTTCGAGGGACGTCATCGAGTTGAACGTGTGCAGAACTTGGAGGTGCCGTGCGTTCGGTACTTGATCGGTCGGATCGTGAAGACGTACGACTACATCAATCGCGTTGTCCTAATGCTTCCGCTTCCGGTCTACAAGGGTACGTGGACACACTCTCCCCTCTCGTTGCTATGCATCACCATGATCTTGCGTGTGCGTAGGAATTTTTTTGAAATTACTACGTTCCCCAACAGTGGCATCCTGTTGGGGAACATTGCAACGAGTATTCAGATTGCATCTACATACCTTTGTAGATCGCGAGCAGAAGCGTTCACTAGAACGTGGATGATGGAGTCGTACTCGCTGTGATCCAAATCACCGATGACCAAGCGCCGAACGGACGGCACCTCCGCGTTCAACACACGTACGGAGCGGATGACGTCTCCTCCTTCTTGATCCAGCAAGGGGGGAGGAGAGGTTGATGAATATCCAGCAGGACGACGGTGTGGTGGTGGATGCAGTTGTCACCGCAGCAAGGCTTCGCCGAGCATCTGCGCGAGAGGGAGAGGTGTAGCAAGGGAGAGGGAGGCGCCAAGATGCAAGGGTGCGGCTGCCCCCTCCCTCCCCCCCTTTATATAGGCCCCTGGGGGGGCGCCGGCCCTTGGAGATTGCATCTCCCAAGGGGGGCGGCGGCCAAGGGGGGTGGAGTGCCCCCCAAGGCAAGTGGGGCGCCCCCCCACCCTAGGGTTTCCAACCCTAGGCGCAGGGGGTGGGCGAAGGGGGGCACACCAGCCCACTATGGGCTGGTTCCCCCTCCCACTTCAGCCCATGGGGCCCTCCGTGATGGGTGGCCCCACCCGGTGGACCCCCGGGACCCATCCGGTGGTCCCGGTACAATACCGGTGACCCCGAAACTTTCCCGTTGGCCGAAACAACACTTCCTATATATAATTCTTTACCTCCGGACCATTCCGGACCTCCTCGTGACGTCCGGGATCTCATCCGGGACTCCGAACAACTTTCGGATTACTGCATATTCATATCTTTACAACCCTAGCGTCCACTACAAGAAATATGTCAACTTGTGACCACCACTATTGGTCACTGAATGGTCACAAATTTCCATTTATGACCTTTTTGTGACCAAAAACATAAGGTCAAAAGCTGGCCGTCGTAAACTGACTATAGCGACCTTTCTTCAGGAATGGTCGTAGACGTTTATGACCAAAATACATCTACTGTGGCGTTTTGGTCACTAGCAACCTCTCCAGGCCACGTAGGCATCCAGCGTGGCAATCTGACGTGGCACAAGATTTAGCCCGGTCCAATTCGATTTTCTACATGGGCCTAGCCCAACAATTCAGCCTATTTGTGTTTTTTTCTGTCTGTCAATTTTTGGTTGGGTTCATGGGCCAAGTCCAATATTGCAGCCTTTTTATTGTTGGGTTATGGCCTTTTTGTCTAAACGAATTTAGTTTTTCTTTTTTCCCAAAAGAAGGGTCCACTAGTCAGATGGGTCCCAGTTGTTAGGTTCTATTAAAGTGGGACCCTTTTGGTAGCATCATATTATTCAGATTACAATTTGACAGAAATAAATAACCATGTTTAAATAAGAACAGACAGAAAACACAAGTAATATTTCAAATAACAACAGCGAGAATCAATTACAGTCATACAAATATACTGGGCTCCTTCTATCATGACACAGTTACAACACAGATACAAATACAATCAGTCACACAGATATAGGGACAATCACAATGAGAATTGACAATCAGCACAAACTGGGCTCCTGCTCCAGTCAGATGAAACTGTATGCATGACTAACTACGCGACCATAGTCGACTAGGCTACCTTCGCTACACTAGGAAAGCAATAGAACTATCATCATGCCTTCGGCCGTCGCCCTCTTACATGAATCAGAAGAGAAGAATCAAAAAACTGGAGCCAATATATTATGGACAGAACACTCAAAAAAAGGACAAGTTCTTTAGAAAGATAACACAAATTCAGCTAATACAATGATTTTTGTCCCCAGATAGTTAAGACAATATACTCATTCATACAAGGTGACGCAAGAAAATAGAGCACTTTACTCATAGCTTGCAGAGTATCATTATTAAGTTCATAGGGTTTATAGTGCTTGAACTTATTAGAGTGGTAGCATATCATCATATACATCCATATGTTGTAGCCAATTTGAATTGTCTAGAAAGACTTATATTTAGGAATGGAGAGAGTAGAATGTAGCATGCGATAAAACCAAAGGATAAGCCAACAATAAAAGAAGGCACTTAATTAGTTCATTACATTTAGTTAAAACCGCTTCTATGAAGCGCAGGACTAAACCATTTAGTTAACACAGCAAGAAGTGCCAAGGAGCATAGTATAGTACTGCACTAAAAGCACCAAGAATCTTCTGGACCAACAACAGAAACAACCAAGAAGCACTCATTTTTCAATTCATAGGGCTAAAAATATATTTATCAGAATGGCACTGAAATCAACCTCTTTATCTATCATCACAAGGTCAGTATGCTTGATAGGCCCATTATGAGTTGCCCTACGGTAATGCCGCAGATGAGACAGAGGACGCACATATTGCTGTAGACATTAGCAAGACAGGAACCAACAAAATGGTGCTTGCCATCTGCAAGGAGAAAGCAGAATACCAAAAAGGTTAGGAAAACAATATAGAATGATAAAACAAAGAAGAGATGCACCCACTCATTAGAGAAGTAGCATACCCAAAAAATGTGAAGCACAAATGGCCACCAAGAAAGCATATTGTTGTATACATTGACAAGATAGGAACCAACAAAATGCAACAGACTAAAACCAAACTTTATACAGCAGGGAATGATTTACAATAACCAAAAGATTTTGCACAACAAGCAGTAAATAGGTAGTAGACATTAACACCCATGACATAGGACCAGCATAAAAAAACAGCATCGGTGTAGAACAGGCATATAATTAGTGTAGTCAGCAAAAGATAGGGGGAAGAGAAATTGAAAAACCCAGAAAGAGCATTCATATATGAGGCACTAAGCTATATGAACCAAAAGACTATTGACATCAGCTAGCAAAGAAATGGCAGTTGGCACCACACATATCGGACGACCACATGAAACAGATAGAACAGACTGGTCGGCCATAGCTAACATGGTAAATAGAATAATGCACATATTGTAGAAGACACCACCAGCATGGATTCTAAGAAATGGATTGGAAGAGCTCAGGAAACACAATGTTCCTGGTCTGAGAATCAGTAGTACCATCTTCATTTTCAATCAGGATTTTTAAAGCCTTTTTGAGGTCACACGCGACACTGCTACATAAAGCTGGCCATGCGTGAACACAGGTGCATTAAAGTATAGATCAACACTGCATAACACGTGTCCTACAATATTTTGACTCCTACCTATTTTCTTATTTTACAAAAGCTTGCCATGCGTGTATAGATCAACTTTATATTGTGAATATATAAAGCTGGCCATGTGTGAACACAGGTGCATTAAAGAATGAAGAATACATCGCCACATAGCACGAACCATGGACAAACATTGGTATGTAACCTGTCTACTCAGTAGGTGCCAATTTAGATGCATTGAATCGACAACAACTTGGGCGAACTGGTGGTATGTGCAGAAACAGCGAAACATTGCAAAAGCTCCTCTTTTCCCAAATTGTGTGGTGAGGAACCAGCCTATGCCCCCAATTCGTCCTACGGAGGCAACTAGCGGCAATGACTTACGCATGACCCCAGTTCCCCACAGCTGATTACCCTTGACTCATCTGAATTATCCTAACAAGGTAGAAATTGGCAGGTCTATTTGGAGGAAAAAAGGATCTACTAAAATCTAGCTTGCTAAATATTGGTCAGATCACAGGACTGTGCGCGCACACCGCAGATCCAACAGATCACATCTTGAGACAACAGGACCCAAGTCTAACTAAACCGTGCAAACAAGAGGGAGACGGGATCGGAGGAGACGCGTTCGCACCTAGCCGGAGCCGACGATGATGTTGTTGATGGGGAAGATGACGAGCTTGACGAAGAAGCCGACGAACCCCATGACGACGAACCCGATCATCGTCCGCGCCGCCACCTTGGTGAACTCTGCGCACCCAATCAGCGTCAGATCTGGCGAAAGAGGAGATTTCAGGATAGTACTATCAAATCAAAACATTACTCATAAAGTAAAAACAACTTATTACTTGTGACAAACAATCCATTCAGAATGTCAATTGGTCTGGTCGCACTTGTCAGATAAATTACACTGAAACGAACTTAAAAGTCAAGAGTCAACCCCCAGTTCCCCACAGCTGACTACCCTGAATTCATCCCAATTCTCCTAACAAACTAGGAAATTAGCAGGATCTACTAAAACCTAACTTATATACTAAATATTGCTCAGAGCAGGAATTTCCTAAGAAGATGTGCTAAAACCCAACATATTCAAAAGCCGAATGTCAACGGAACTCAATTTCGCAGGCGTGCAGCCACAAAATCCCCGGGGGCAGGCGCGCACACCGCAGATCCAACAGATCACAGCACGAGACAACAGGAACCAAGTCTAACTAAACCGTGCAAGCAAGAGGGAGACGGGATCGTAGGAGACGCGTTCGCACCTAGCCGGAGCCGACGATGATGTTGTTGATGGGGAGGAAGATGAGCTTGACGAAGAAGCCGACGAACCCCAGGACGACGAACCCGATCGCCGTCCGCGCCGCCACCTTGGTGAACTCTGCGCGCCAAATCAGCGTCAGATCTGGACGGAAACAAACCGGATCCGAGACGAGGAGAGCGGGCGAGCTTGTGGCGGTCCTTACCCTTGCGGTCGGGCTTGTGGCAGCGCTTGATGAGGCGGACGCTGTCCTTGGTGAACTTGCGGAGGGGGTACACCACGGAGTCGACGGCGTCCATGGCTGCTGCCGGCGGGAAGGCGAGATCTCTGAGCCGACGACGATGACGAGGTCGCGCGCGTGAGGGGAAGGGAGGGGGAAGCCAACAGGCGAATGGTGTGCTGTTTGGATTTGTGCTCTGGATCTGCGAGGAGGGGAGGAGGAGGCCCGGCGGTGAGCTATGGTGGGAGGATGTGGTCTAAATCGGGGAGAAAGGGGCGGGGGCAACGGCGGTGGCGGGAATGGATCTCCTCGCCGCGGCGGGATGGGGAAGGAGGGGGCAGCGACGGGGGGCCGTCGTCGTTGGTCGTTGCAGGTCAAGAGCAGCGGCGCTTGGGGGGAGGCCGGCGGCGGGGTAGGAGTTGCGACGGCGGAGAGGGAGGTCTGGGTCGGGGAGGGAGATCTGGGTCGGGGAGAGGGAGGAGGCGCCGCATGGGTCGGGGAGAGCGAGAGGGAGGGGAGTGTGCTGCACGATGCTAGGGTTTGGTTGGCCAGCGTGCGTTTAGGAGACGTTGGATCTATATGATGTGGACGACTCAGATCGGCTTAGGGGGGTGATCCGTGGGAAGGGAGGTTCTGCCTTCTGATTGGTCCAAGAAATGTGTCATTTTGAAACAGGTATAACAAATTCAAAAAAATCAAAAAAAATGCAAAACCTTCGCGTTGTGTCATCATATGTGGCCAAGTTCCTAGGAAAAATAACAAACTTGTAATACGGCAATTATTATAAAAAAGTGTTCTCAGAAACGAGCTATCACATGTGGAGATCAATGGCTTTCAAGCCAAATGATCACTCTTATGGCCACATTCATGGCATAGTTTGTTCAAATGATCTCATATTGTGCACAAGGGTGCATACTGGAATGACAAACAATGTTGCTTAAGGAAGTTTTCATTTTCCTTGGATGAAAAATTCATTTTCCATTTTTCGAGTGCCCGAAAAGAGATTTTTTTGTGAAGGGCCTACCATATATTAGTTGCAAAATTGTACCAAGTCAAGTTTGTAAAATACTAGGACATATTTAATGCACAATTGACCAAATGGTTGGGTGTCAGAAGTTTTGATCCACCTCTCGTGAAAAAGACAAATTTCCGCCGATTCAAATGGAAGCGGGTCAAATTTGAACTGCAGCTGCCTCATAGTTTGCTATTTATTTTTTCCAAAAATCATTTCTAGGTACATAAGTATCTATTTAATCACAGAAACACCAACAAAATTCCAAGATTCAACCACTAGCTAGGAACGGTCATTCCCGCCGTTTTGACCGCATTTTGGAACGGGCATAAAAAATTCAAAAAAATCAAAAAATTGGGAAACCTTCGCATTGTTTCATCATATGTGGCCAAGCTCCTAGGAAAAATAACAAACTTGTAATATGGGAATTATTTTAAAAAAGTGTTCTCAGAAACGAGCTATCACGTGTGGAGATTAATGGCTTTCAAGCCAAATGATCAATCTAATGGCCACATTCATGGCATAGTTTGTTCAAATGATCTCATATTATGCACAAGGGTGCATATTGGAATGGCAAACAATGTTGCCTAAGTAAGTTTTCATTTTTGTTGGACGAAAAAACCATTTTCCATTTTTCGAGTGCCTAAAAGGAGGTTTTTTGTGAAGGAACTACCAAATAATTGTTGCAAAAATGGACCAAATCAATTTTATAAAATACTAGGCCATGTTTAATGCAAAATTAACCAAATGGTTGGGTGTAAAAAGTTTTGATCCACTTGTCATGAAAAAGACAAATTTCCGCTGATTTAGGTGGAAGCGGGTCAAATTTGAACTGTAGCTGCCTTGTAGTTTGCTATTTATTTTTTCCAAAAATCATTTCTAGGTACATAAGTATCTATTTAATCATATAAACACCAAAAAATTCCAAGATTCAACCACTAGCTAAGAACGGTCATTCCCGTCGTTTTGACCGCATTTTGAAACGGGCATAAAAAATTCAAAAAAAAATCAAAAAATTGGGAAACCTTCGCATTGTGTCATTATATGTGGCCAAGTTCCTAGGAAAAATAACAAACTTGTAATACGGCAATTATTTTAAAAAAGTGTTCTCAGAAATGAGCTATCACGTGTGGAGATCAATGGCTTTCAAGCCAAATGATCAATGTTATGGCCACATACATGGCATAGTTTGTTCAAATGATCTCATATTGTGCACAAGGGTGCATATTGGAATGACAAACAATGTTGCTTAAGGAATTTTTCATTTTCTTTGGACGAAAAATTCATTTTCCATTTTTCGAGTGCCCGAAAAGAGATTTTTTTGTGAAGGGCCTACCATATATTAGTTGCAAAATTGTACCAAGTCAATTTTGTAAAATACTAGGACATATTTAATGCACAATTAACCAAATGGTTGGGTGTCAAAAGTTTCGATCCACCTCTCGTGAAAAAGACAAATTTCCGCCGATTCAGCTGGAAGCGGGTCAAATTTGAACTGCAGCTGCCTCATAGTTTGCTATTTAATTTTTCCAAAAATCATTTCTAGGTACATAAGTATCTATTTAATCACAGAAACACCAACAAAATTCCAAGATTCAACCACTAGCTAGGAACGGTCATTCCCGTCGTTTTGACCGCATTTTGAAACGGGCATAAAAAATTCAAAACAAATCAAAAAATTGGGAAACCTTCGCATTGTTTCATCATGTGTGGCCAAGCTCCTAGGAAAAATAACAAACTTGTAATATGGGAATTATTTTAAAAAAGTGTTCTCAGAAACGAGCTATCACGTGTGGAGATCAATGGCTTTCAAGCCAAATGATCAATCTTATGGCCACATTCATGGCATAGTTTGTTCAAATGATCTCATATTGTGCACAAGGATGCATATTGGAATGGCAAACAATGTTGCCTAAGGAAGTTTTCATTTTCGTTGGACGAAAAAACCATTTTCCATTTTTCGAGTGCCCGAAAGGAGGTTTTTTTTGTGAAGGAACTACCAAATAATTGTTGCAAAATTGGACCAAATCATTTTTATAAAATACTAGGGCATATTTAATGCACAATTGACAAAATGGTTGGGTGTAAAAGTTTTTGATCCACCTCTCGTGAGAAAGACAAATTTCCGCCGATTCAGTTGGAAGCGGGTCAAATTTGAACTGCAGCTGCCTCATAGTTTGCTATTGATTTTTTCCAAAAATCATTTCTAGTTACATAAGGATCTATTTAATCATAAATACATGGTTTGGTGGCGATACATCGAGGTTTGGGCGGTGGCCGAGGGCCCCAACTCTAGAGCGTGTAAACTCGCATGCCCGTCGCGTGGTCACCGCGTGATCGTAATGTTGCCATGTGTTCTGGGCGGCTTAGGCATGTCTAGTGGGTTGGGCACTCCCCAGGTTGGTTCTAGGAAGAAAATTACAACATAAGATTCTCACGAGAAGACCGATCGATGCTCAAACATGAATTAGCAGCCAAGTGTTTGATTAGCGGTACAGGAAATGCACATGGCCAATGGGTGTGAGTTTTGGATGAGGATGATCATATACTAAGGAGAATGTCTTCACAAATTTTTAGCTCAAAAGGAGGATCCTATGTGGTACTTGCTTTGCAAAGTACCACGCTGGACAAAAATATGAATGTTGAAGCTGGTCTCAAAATAATGAATGGATTGAGCTGAAATTTTGTGGAGGATGGTTATCTGGACATAGGAAAGCATTGTAGAAAATTGATACTAGTTGGACATGCCAAAGTAGTACTTCCTTCACAATGCTCTTCTATGGACAGAAACTTGGGAAAACTAGTGAGAGAGATTGGATGAATGAAATGAGCTCAAAATTGGTGTAGGTAAGTTACTTAGGTATGGTCATGCGCTGGTCAATTTTCAGATCATTTTGGTAAGCCTAGATAGTACTTACTTCACAAAGCTTCTCTCGAGGTAGAAACTTTGGAAATTTCCTGAGAAAGATTTACTAGGAAAATTGAGTTGAATATTATCATGTGGCAATGATTTGGGTATGGAAGAGTGCCCGAAAAGTTTGAGGGTAATAGGAGGGGTCTATATAACACTTGCTTTGCAACGTGCCAATTTGGCCATAAAATATAAATTGAACCTGGGCTCACATAGATGATTTGACTGAGCTGCAATTTGGAGGAGGGTGATAATTTGGGAATATTAAGAAACTGTATAAATTTCATGTCATTTAGAGATATAAAAAAGGTACTTCCTTCACAATGCTTCTAGGTGGACAAAAACTTTGGAAATTTGCCGAGGAAGATTTGCTAGGCAAATGGAGCTGAATTTTGTCATTCGGTAATGATTTGGATAGGAAAGAGTGCCCAAAAATTCCTAGGGCAATCAAGAATATATAAATAGCACTTCCTTCATAAAATGTTGTTGCGAACATAATAGGAAAATGAATATTGTTGAATTAATTTTGAACTAGGAAAGGAAGGATTTTTACATATTTGATGAAGATATGACCCAAAGAATTTATGAGATTTTTTTGGGAATTTTGGGAATGATAGAAATATAGGTTGCTTCACAACCTAGGGCAAAAACTGCCACATGGACATGACACATAGGCAAAACTGATGAGATGGCGCCTAGTCATCACAACCCACCACAATCTACAAGGCCATGACCATCTATATTGGTCATTAACAACTAGAAATAAGGCAGCGGACTAGCACTGTTTGCTTTGTGACCATTTCGTGTAAGGAAATTACGACCTTTCTGACCAAAATGGTCGCAATGGTTTAGGGTTTGAAGCCCCCTGAACAGCTTTTGACCAATTGGTCAAATGGTCATAAATTTATGACCAATTCTTCGAGGGTCACTGACAGAAGGTCATAAGTTGACATATTTCTTGTAGTGGTCACCGAACCATAAGTGTGTAGACCCTACGGGTTCGGGAGACATGCAGACATGACCGAGATGCCTCTCCGGTCAATAACCAACAACGGGATCTGGATACCCATGTTGGCTCCCACATGCTCCTCGATGATCTCATCGGATGAACCACGATGTCGAGGACTTTATCAATCCCGTATTCAATTCCCTTTGTCAATCGGTACGTTACTTGCACGAGACTCGATCGTCGGTATCCCAATACCTTGTTCAATCTCGTTACCGACAAGTCACTTTACTTGTACCGTAATGCATGATCCCGTGATCAACCCCTTGGTCACTTTGAGCTCATTATGATGATGCATTACCGAGTGGGCCCAAGAGATACGTCTCCGTCATACGGAGTGACAAATCCCAGTCTCGGTTCGTGCCAACCCAACAGACACTTTCGGAGATACCCGTAGTGTACCTTTATAGCCACCCAGTTACGTTGTGACGTTTGGCACACCCAAAGCACTCATACGGTATCCGGGAGTTGCACAACCTCATGGTCTAAGGAAATGATACTTGACATTGCAAAAGCTCTAGCAAACGAACTACACGATCTTTATGCTATGCTTAGGTTTGGGTCTTGTCCATCACATCATTCTCCTAATGATGTGATCCTGTTATCAATGACATCCCCATGTCCATAGCCAGGAAACCATGACTATTTGTTGATCAATGAGCTAGTCAACTAGAGGCTCACTAGGGACACATTGTGATCTATGTATTCACACATGTATTACGATTTCCGGACAATACAATTATAGCATGAACAATAGACAATTATCATGAACAAGGAAATATAATAATCTTTTATTATTGCCCCTAGGGCATATTTCCAACACATCTGAGCCAGGTTTTATGCGTTGATGTAATATGCACGAGTAGAACACAAGTGAGTTTTGGGCGATATAAGTCATACTGCTTACCAGCATGTCACACTTTGGTTCGGTGGTATTGTTGGATGAAGCGGTCCGGACCGACATTACGCGTATGCTTACGCGAGACTGGTTTTACCGCCGTGCTATGCACACAGGTGACTAGCGGGTGTCAGTTTCTCCAACTTTAGTTGAACCGAGTGTGGCTACGCCCGGTCCTTGAGAAGGTTAAAACAGCACTAACTTGACAAACTATCGTTGTGGTTTTGAAGCATAGGTAAGAACGGTTCTTGCTCAGCCCGTAGCAGCCACGTAAAACTTGCAACAACAAAGTAGAGGACGTCTAACTTGTTTTTGCAGGGCATGTTGTGATGTGATATGGTCAAGACATGATGCTATGTTTTATTGTATGAGATGATCATGTTTTGTAACTGAGTTATCGGCAACTGGCAAGAGCCATATGGTTGTCGTTTTATTGTATGCAATGCAATCGCTCTGTAATGCTTTACTTTATCACTAAGCGGTAGCGATAGTCGTAGAAGCATAAGTTGGCGAGACGACAACGATGCTACGATTGAGATCAAGGTGTCGCGCCGGTGACGATGGTGATCATGCAGTGCTTCGGAGATGGAGATCACAAGCACAAGATATGATGGCCATATCATATCACTTATATTGATTGCATGTGATGTTTATCTTTTATGCATCTTATCTTGCTTTGATTGACGGTAGCATTATAAGATGATCTATCACTAAATTATCAAGGTATAAGTGTTTTCCCTGAGTATGCACCGTTGTGAAAGTTCTTCGTTCTGAGACACGACGTGATGATCGGGTGTGATAGGCTCTACGTTCAAATGCAAAGGGTGCAAAACAGTTGCACACGCAGAATACTCAGGTTAAACTTGACGAGCCTAGCATATAATAGATATAGCCTCGGAACACTGAGACCGAAAGGTCGAGCGTGAATCATATAGTAGATATGATCAACATAGTGATGTTCACCATTGAAACTACTCCATCTCACGTGATGATCGGACATGGTTTAGTTGATATGGATCACGTGAACTTTAATTGGGAGTTCTTTAATAATTTGATTAACTGAACTTTAATTTATCATGAACTTAGTCCTAGCAGTATTAGCATATCTTTGTTGTAGATCAATAGCTCGCGATGTTGCTCCCCGTTTATTTTTTATATGTTCCTAGAGAAAACTAAGTTGAAAGATGTTAGTAGCAATGATGCGGATTGGATCCGTGATCTGAGGTTTATCCTTATTGCTGCACAGAAAAATTATGTCCTTGATGCACCGCTAGGTGACAGACCTATTGCAGGAGCAGATGCAGACGTTATGAACATTTTGACAAAAGCTCGGTATGATGACTACTTGATAGTTAAGTGCACCATGCTTTATAGCTTAGAACCGGGACTTCAAAAATGTTTTGAACGCCTCGGAGCATATAAGATGTTCCAAGAGTTGAAATTGGTATTTCATACTCATGCCCGTGTCGAGAGGTATGAGACCTCTGACAGTACTTTGCCTACAAGATGGAGGAGAATAGCTCAACCAGTGAGCATGTGCTCAGATTGTCTGGGTACTACAGTTGCTTGAATCAAGTGGGAGTTAATCTTCCAGATAAGATAGTAATTGACAAAATTCTCTAGTCACTATCACCAAGTTGCTAGAACTTTGTGATGAACTATAATATGCAAGGGATGACGAAAGTAATTCCCGAGCTCTTCACGATGCTGAAATCGATGAAGGTAGAAATCAAGAAAGAGCATCAAGTGTTGATGGTTAACAAGACCACTAGTTTCAAGAAAACGGTAAAGGAATAGAATGTAAACTTCAAGAATAACGGCAAGCAAGTTTCTGCTAAAGTGAAGAAGCCCAAGTTTGGACGTAAGCCTGAAACTGAGTGCTTCTACTTCAAAGGGACTGGTCACTGGAAGCGGAACTGCCCTAAGTATTTGGCGGGTAAGAAGGATGGCAAACTGCACAAAAGTATATTTGATATACATGTTATTGATGTGTACTTTACTAGTGTTTATAGCAACCCCTCGGTATTTGATACTGGTTCAGTTGTTAAGATTAGTAACTCGAAACAGGAGTTGCAGAATGAACAGAAACTAGTTAAGGGTGAAGTGACGATGCGTGTTGGAAGCGGTTCCAAGATTGATATGATCATCATCGCACACTCCCTCTACTTCGGGATTAGTGTTGAACCTAAATAAGTGTTATTTGGTGTTTGCGTTGAGAATTAATATGATTTGATCATGTTTATTGCAATACGGTTATTCATTTAAGTTAGAGAACAATCGTTGTTCTGTTTACATGAATAAAACCTTCTATGGTCATACACCCAATGAAAATGGTTTGTTGGATCTCGATCATAGTGATATACATATTCATAATATTGAAGCCAAAAGATACAAAGTTAATAATGATAGTGCAACTTATTTGTGGCACTGTCGTTTATGTCATATTGGTGTAAAGCGCATGAAGAAACTCCATGCTGATGGGCTTTTGGAATCACTTGACGCTTGCGAACCATGCCTCATGGGCAAGATGACTAAGACTCCGTTCTCCGGAACAATGGAGCGAGCAACTAACTTATTGGAAATAATACATACTGATGTATGCGATCCGATGAGTGTTGAGGCTCATGGCGGGTATCGTTATTTTCTGAACGTCAAAGATGACTTGAGCAGATGTGGGTATATCTACTTAATGAAACATGAGTCTGAAACGTTTGAAAAGTTCAAAAGAATTTCAGAGTGAAGTGTAAAATCATCATAACAAGAAAATAAAGTTTCTACGATCTGATCGCGGAGACAAATATTTGAGTTATGAGTTTGGTCTTCATTTGAAACAATGTGAAATAGTTTCGCAACTCACGCCACATGGAACACCACAGCGTAATGGTGTGCCCGAACGTCGTAATCATACTTTACTAGATATGGTGCAATCTATGATGTCTCTTACCGATTTACCACTATCGTTTTGGGGTTATGCATTAGAGACAGCTGCATTCATGTTAAAAGGGCACCATATAAATACGTTGAGACGACACCCTATGAACTATGGTTTAGCAAGAAACCTAAGCTGTCGTTTCTTAAAGTTTGGGGTTGCGATGCTTATGTGAAAAAGTTTCATCCTGATAAGCTCAAACCCAAATCGGAGAAGTGCGTCTCATAGGATACCCAAAAGTAAATGTTGGGTACACCTTCAATCACAGATCCGAAGGCAAGATATTCGTTGCTAAGAATGGATCCTTTCTAGAGAAGGAGTTTCTCTCAAAAGAAATGAGTGGGAGGAAAAGTAGAACTTGATAAGGTAATTGTACCTTCTCCTGAATTGGAAAGTAGTTCATCACAGAAATCAGTTCCAGTGATGCCTACACCAATTAGTGAGGAAGTTAATGATGATGATCATGAAACTTCAGATAAAGTTACTACCGAACCTCGTAGGTCAGCCAGAGTAAGGTCCGCACCAGAGTGGTACGGTAATCCTATTCTGGAGTTCATGTTACTTGACCATGACGATCCTACGAACTATGAGGAAGCGATGATGAGCCCAGATTCCGCGAAATGGCTTGAGGCCATGAAATCTAAGATGGGATCCATGTATGAGAACAAAGTGCGGACTTTGGTTGACTTGCCCGATGATCGGCAAGCCATAGAAAATAAATAGATTTTCAAGAGGAAGACGGACGCTGATAGTAGTGTTACTATCTACAAAACTAGAAAAAGGTTTTTGACAAAGTTCAAGGTGTTGACTACAATGAGATTTTCTCACTCATAGCGATGCTTAAGTCTGTCCGAATCATGTTAGCAAATTGCCACATTTTATGACATCTAGCAAATGGATATCAAAACTACATTCCTTAATGGATTTCTTAAAAAGAGTTGTATATGATGCAACCAGAATGTTTTGTCAATCCTAAAGGTGCTAACAAAATGTGCAAGCTCCAGCGATCCATCTATGGACTGGTGCAAGCATCTCGGAGTTGGAATATACGCCTTGATAAGTTGATCAAAGCATATAGTTTTATACAGACTTGCGGTGAAGCCTGTATTTACAAGAAAGTGAGTGGGAGCACTACAGCCTTTCTGATAAGTATATGTGAATGACATATTGTCGATCGGAAATGATGTAGAATTTTCTGGAAAGCATAAAGAAGGTTTTGAAAGGAGTTTTTCAAAGAAAGACCTCGGTGAAGCTGCTTACATATTGAGCATCAAGATCTATAGAGATAGATCAAGATGCTTGATAAGTTTTTCAATGAGTACATACCTTGACAAGATTTTGAAGTAGTTCAAAATGGAACAGTCAAAGAAAGAGTTCTTGCCTATGTTGCAAAGGTCTGAAATTGAGTAAGACTCAAAGCCCGACCACGGCAGAAGATAGAAAGAGAATGATAGTCATTCCCTATGCCTCAGCCATAGGTTCTATAAAATATGCCATGCTGTGTACCAGATCTATTGTATACCTTACCACTGAGTTTGGCAAGGGAGTACAATAGTGATCTAGGAGTAGATCACTGGACAGCGGTCAAAATTATCCTTAGTGGAATAAGGATATGTTTCTCGATTATGGAGGTCACAAAAGGTCCGTCGTAAAGGGTTACGTCGATACAAGTTTTTGACACTGATCCAGATGACTCTAAGTCTCAACCTGGATACATATTGAAGTTGGGAGAAATTAGCTAAAGTAGCTCCGTGCAGAGCATTGTAGACATAGGAATTTGCAAAATACATACGGATCTGAATTTTGGCAGACCCGTTGACTAAGCTTCTCTCACAAACAAAACATGATCACACCTTAGTACTCTTTGGGTGTTAATAACATAGAGATGTGAACTAGATTACTGACTCTAGTAAACCCTTTGAGTGTTGTTCACATGACGATGTGAACTATGGGTGTTAATCGCATGGTGATGTGAACTATTGATGTTAAATCACATGGCGATGTGATCTAGATTATTGACTCTAGTGCAAGTGGGAGACTGAAGGAAATATGCCATAGAGGCAATAATAAAGTTATTATTTATTTCCTTATTTCATGATAAATGCTTATTCATGCTAGAATTGTATTAACCGGAAACTTAATACATGTGTGAATACAGAGACAAACAGAGTGTCACTAGTATGCCTCTACTTGATTAGCTCGTTGAGTCAAAGATAGTTAAGTTTCCTAGCCATAGACATGAGTTGTCATTTGATTAATGGGATCACATCATTAGAGAATGGTGTGATTGACTTGACCCATTCCGTTAGCTTAGCATTCGATCATTTAGTATGTTGCTATTGCTTTCTTCATGACTTATACATGTTCCTATGACTATGAGATTATGCAACTCCCGTTTACTGGAGGAACACTTTGTCTGCTACCAAACGTCACAACGTAACTGGGTGATTATAAAGGTGCTCTACAGGTGTCTCCGAAGGTACTTGTTGGGTTGGTGTATTTCGAGATTAGGATTTGTCACTCCGATTGTCGGAGAGGTATCTCTGGGCCCACTCGGTAATGCACATCACTATAAGCCTTGCAAGCATTGTAACTAATGAGTTAGTTGCGGGATGATGTATTACGGAACGAGTAAAGAGACTTGCCGGTAACGAGATTGAACTAGGTATTGAGATACCGACGATCGAATCTCGGGCAAGTAACATACCGATGACAAAGGGAACAACGTATGTTGTTATGCGGTTTGACCGATAAAGATCTTCGTAGAATATGTGGGAGCCAATATGAGCATCCAGGTTCCGCTATTGGTTATTGACCGGAGACGTCTCTCGGTCATGTCTACATAGTTCTCGAACCCGTAGGGTCCGCATGCTTAAAGTTCGATGACGATTATATTATAAGTTTATGTGTTTTGATGTACCGAAGGTAGTTCGGAGTCCCGGATGAGGTCGGGGACATGCCGAGGAATCTCGAAATGGTCGAGACGTAAAGATCGATATATTGGACGACTATATTCACACATCGGAAAGGTTCCGAGTGGTTTGGGTATTTTTCGGAGTACCGGGGAGTTACGGGAATACGGGGGAAGAAGTATATGGGCCTTATTGGGCTTTAGGGGAGATAGAGAGGCATGCCGCCCCCCCAATGACTAGTCCGAATTGGACTAGGGGCGCCCCCTCCTTCCTTCTCTTCCCTCTTCCTGTTCCTTGTCTCCTATTCCTACTACTTGCAAGGGGAGGAATCCTACTCCCGGTGGTAGTAGGACTCCTCCAGGGCGCGCCATAGGGACGGCCCTCTCCCCCTCATCCACTCCTTTATATACGTGGCCAGGGGGCACCCCATAGACACAACAATTGATCTCTTGATCTCTTAGCCATGTGCGGTGCCCCCCTCCACCATAATCCACCTCGATAATATCGTAGCGGTGCTTAGGCGAAGCCCTACGTCGGTAGAACATCATCATCATCACCACGCTGTCGTGCTGACGAAACTCTCCCTCAACACTCGGCTAGATCGGAGTTCGAGAGATGTCATCGTGTTGAACGTGTGCAGAACTTGGAGGTGCCGTGCGTTCGGTACTTGATCGGTCGGATCGTGAAGACGTACGACTACATCAACCGCGTTGTGCTAACGCTTCCGCTTTCGGTCTACAAGGGTACGTGGACACACTCTCCCCTCTCGTTGCTATGCAGCACCATGATTTTGCGTGTGCGTAGGAATTTTTTAGAAATTACTATGCTCCCCAACAGTTGTTGCTGTTTTTGGCCTCGGAGGGACGTGTCTCGCTGGCTGTGTTTTTGCTGCGAGCCAGCCAACTATCCTCACCCACGCAAAAGCGGGTCATGAGTGTCATGAGGGCTATCATAGATTTTGGCTTTTCTTGGCCGAGGTGGCGGGCGAGCCATTCGTTGCTGATGCTATGCTTAAAGGCCGCTAGGGCTTCGGCATCCGAACAATCAACGATCTGGTTCTTTTTAGTTAGGAACCTAGTCCAGAACTTCCTGGCTGACTCTCCAGGCCGTTGAACTATGTGGCTTAAGTCATCCGCGTGTGGTGGCCAGACATATGTACCCTGGAAGTTGTCAAGAAAGGCTTCTTCCAAGTCCTCCCAGTTGCCGATAGAATTTTCAGGCAGGCTGTTTAACCAGTGCCGAGCTGGCCCTTTAAGCTTTAGTGTGAGGTATTTGATGGCGTGAAGGTCATCTCCACGGGCCATGTGGATGTGAAGGATAAAGTCCTTGATCCATACCGCGGGGTCAGTTGTCCAATGGTATGATTCAATATTCACGGGTTTGAACCCTTCGGGGAATTCATGATCCATTACTTCATCAGTGAAGCAAAGAGGGTGTGCGGCGCCTCTATCTCTGGCCGCATCGCAACGTAGCTTCGATGGAGTCCGTCTGCGGTAATCGGCCTGGGAGTGGCCAGGTTTTTCATGCCCGAATAGGTAGCCATCATCGCGTGTCAACGAGCATCCTCGCGATGTGTAGACCGATCTGGTATATCCTGCTCTACTATCGAGGTCATGCCGAAGGTCGTATGTATGACCCCGAGCTATTTCGTCTCTATCTTTGCGTGGCGGTGGGGCGGGCTGTTGTTCGGCCCGAATTGCCACTTTATCCCGACCGCGTGGTGGTCGGTCCGCCGCACTGTCCCGTCCACGCAGAGGTCGATCGGCCGCATTACGCGGGGGAGGTATGGGCTCCGATTCCTCCTCGTCGAACTGAGGTAGCAATCTGCGCTTCAGGTAACTCTTGGCTGGGCATCTGAGGCCGTACTCCTCAGCCGCCAGGACATCGGTCCACCTGTCGACGAGCAGATCTTGGTCAGCTTGGAGCTGCTGCTGCTTCTTTTTCAGGCTCCTTGCGGTGGCTATTAGTTGGCGCTTGAAGCGCTCCTACTCGAGAGGTTCCTCAGGCATGATGAAATCCTCGTTGCCGAGGCTTTCCTCATCCTCGGAGAGCGGATGATAACTACCGTCCCCCGAGTCGTTGGGCATGGCCAGTTCGTCGGGACTGACTTGCCCGTTTTCTCGCTCCTCCTGTTCGGATGTTGCCTCAACAGGGTCTTCATTGTTTTCGGCTTCGTCCGGAGTATTATTTTCTCCGATGCCAGTATTGCTATCTTTGGAACGACGTGACTTAGAGTGGCGCCAAGGATGCCGACGCTTGGGGTGTGTCTCAGGAGGTTTATTCTCAACTGGATTTTCTTTGTCATCATCATTAGTTGCTTTGGGTGTATCAACCATGTACACATCGTACGAAGAAGTGGCCATCCAGCATCCAGTAAATGGTAGGTTTTGGCCCTGCTCTCATTGGCATCGTCGTCCATACCGTCGATGTCTTCGGAGCCATAATCAAGCATGTCGGTTAGATCCTCAACAGTGGCTATGAAGTGGGTGGCAGGTGGGAAGCAAAATTCTCCATCATCAGCCCCTAGTTCAAACCGGACATAGTTCGTTTGTGAGTCCCCCGCCAAGGACAGGTTCTTTAATGAGTTTAGCACATCGCCTAAGGGCGAGTGCTGGAAGATGTCTGCGGCGCTGAATTCGAAGATTGATAACCAATCAAGCTCGGCGTCCGCGGGTGTACATGGTTCGGAATTTATAGCCGGTGATGAGTCCGGAGTCCCGGTGACGCAGATGTCCCATGAGTTTAAGCCTGTGTGTTGCTCCAACACCGCGGAATCCGTGGCCTCCATGGTGGGGTTGAGCTTCCCGTCCTTAGATGGCATGATCTGCTCCAGATCTAAGGCCAGAGCAGTTACAGGAGCAATCTCCTGAGTATGGTCCGATGACAGATTTAGATCACGTGCATCAGGATGACAAGGAGCGGCCACTGCGGTCTCGAATCCGGTGAAGATCAAGTCTCCAGGGATGTCCACAACGTAGTTCAAGCTTCTGAATCTGACCTGGTGGCCAGTGGCGTAGCTATCGATCTGCTCCAGATGGCCAAGCGAGTTGGCCCGCAGTGCGAAGCCGCTGAATACGAAGATTTGTCCAGGGAGGAAGGTCTCTCCTTGGATGGCCTCGTTCTTGACGATTGAAGGGGCCATCAAACCTTTACGGGACGGCACAGTGGAACTCTCAATGAAAGCACCAATGTCGGTGTCAAAACCGGTGGATCTCGGGTAGGGGGTCCCGAACTATGCGTCTAA
This sequence comes from Triticum monococcum, assembly GCA_034509565.1. Classification (NCBI taxonomy): domain Eukaryota; kingdom Viridiplantae; phylum Streptophyta; class Magnoliopsida; order Poales; family Poaceae; genus Triticum; species Triticum monococcum. The sequence goes on from CM067846.1 coordinate 620,080,337, forward strand.
GGTCGATGGTAACAGGAGACAGGGGACACAATGTTTACCCAGGTTCGGGCCCTCTCTATGGAGGTAATACCCTACTTCATGCTCGATTGATCTTGATGAATATGAGTATTACAAGAGTTGATCTACCATGAGATCGTAATGACTGAACCCTAGAAGTCTAGCCTGTATGACTATGGTAATGAATATTTTCCCGGACTAAGCTCTTCGTTTTATATAGACAGCGCAGAGATCTAGGGTTACATAAGATCGGTTACAGGGGAAGGAATCTTCATAGTTGATCGCCTAGCTTGCCTTCCTCGCCAAGGAGATTCCCGTCCGGACACATGTGAGAGTCTTCGGTCTTCGGATCTTCATAGCCCATCAATCCGGCCCATGACTAACAGGCCGGACGCCCGAGGACCCCTTAGTCCAGGACTCCCTCACCCCCTGGCTTGTGGACTCCTCGGGCACCCCCTTGACTTGTTTCCGATGCCAAAATTTCTATAAATATAGAAACCCCCGGAAAGAAACATAGATCGGGAGTTTCGCAGCAGTAAGCCTCTGTAGCCATGAAAAACCAATCAGGAGCCCATTCTGGCACCTTGCCTGACAGGGAAACCATTACCGGTGGCTATCTTCATCATCCCGTTCACCCTCAGGGCTGAGGGTATGTACTAGTAGCTAAGTGTTTGATCTCTCTCTCTCTCTCGCGTGTTCTTGATATGGCACAATCTTGATGTGCCGCGAGCTTTGTTACTATAGTTGAATCATATGGTGTTTCTCCCCCTCTACCTTCTTATTATGAATTGAGTTTTACCTTTGAGATTTCACTATTATCGGATTGAATACTATTATGGATTTGAGAACACTTGATGTATGTCTTGTGTGGGATACCCATGGTGACAATGGGGTGGTATATTGATTCACTTGATGTATGTTTTGGCACTCAACCCGCGGATTCCTGAGGTGACATCGGGGTAATCTATGCATAGGAGTTGATGCACGTTTTCGTCCTTGTTTCTCTGGTAGGAATCTTGGGGCACTCTTTGAGGTTCTTTACGCTGGATTGAATATTATGAATCCGAAGTAGTTTGATGCATATCGTATAATTGAGCCACGGGTACTTGTGGTGACATTGGAGTATCTAGGTGATATTAGGGTTGATTGATATGTGTCATATGGTGTTATTTTACTACGAACTCTAGGGCTGTTTGTGACACTTATAGAATAGCTCAATGGGTTGATCGGAAAGAATAGCTTTGAGGTGGTTTCGTACCCTATAAGAAATTTCATCTTATGTTCTCCGCAATAGGAACTTTGGAGTGACTCTTTGTTGCACGTTGAGGGATTTCCATATGATTTAATTATGTTATCATTGTTGAGATAATTTGCACTAGTGAAAGTATGAACCCCGGGTCTTGTTTCCAAGCACTGCAATACCGCTTTCGCTCATTTTTGTTTCTAGTTACCTTGCTGTTTTTATATTTTCATATTACAAAAACCTATATCTACCATCCGTATTACACTTGTATAACCATCTCTTCGCCGAACTAGTGCACCTATATAATTTACCATCAATCAGTGGAACCCGTCGGTGATGATTTCATCAATCAGTCACACTTGTATACCAGCAATCGTTTTCTCACAACACACATGGCTTGTTAACAGGAATTGTCTGTGTTCTTATTGGTATTCCAACACATTTCTGATTACTGACATGTTTCCTTTGTATCACACACATCTTGTTAAGTTGAACCGTTTTTATTGTGTTGGCTAATCGCAAACAGTTCATACGAGTGAACTGTATGCTGTATATCGCACATACCTTGATCTGGCTGACTGTTTTTGTTGTGTTGCCTAATCACAAACAATTCATCCGAGTGAACTGTATGTTGTATATCGCACACACCTTCATCTGTCTGGCCATTTCTGCTGTTATGCTCATCGCAAACAGTTAATTCGAGTGAACCCGATGCTCTACATCACACACGCAACTAAAACCTGAACTGTTTGATGTATCCGCCATCGCAAACGTTTTGCATCTTTTTTAACGGTTTTTTACATCTTCATTTGCAATTAATGCATCGCACACAATTTCGTCGAATGGTCTCTGATTGTAGTGTCGCGTTAGAAGCATCCTGCAGTAGTGCTTGCAAGTAACGAGTTAAATGGGGATTGACAACCATGTTGCCTGTGTTGGGTGCAAGTATTTTCTTTTGTGTGTGCGGTGTTGTTCACGAGGCTTTGTGTGATTCTCCTATTGAATCAATAGACCTTAGTTCTCACTAAGAGAAGTACTTATCTCTATTGTACTGCATCTCCCTTCTCTTCGGGGAAAATCCCAATGCAACTCAGAATTAGCACGTATGGGCGCGGCCGCGGATGGCCCCTCATATGGCATGCCGAGCAGTCAAACTTCTCAAATCTAAACCCTCAAATTCATGCAAATCCGTGCACGTCCATCATACACGTGAATGTCACACGTAAATAACATTTGTTGGTAGTGAAATACATAGTTCGATCATAAATTTATTTCAAGTGCACAATTCAAAAATTAGCTCTCTCGTTTCCATTGTGGGTCCACATATGCTCCACAAGATCATAGAGTAGTTGCGCATGCACCTGATGATTTTGAAGATTCTGATGCATCTGCAGAAATTTGATAAGATGATCTGCATCTTGTTGTTCCGGGATCTGGACTTGTTCTCTAGGCTTGTCAAAATCATGGGTTCTTGCCGCACCGTCACCCTTGTCCTCGACAATCATATTGTGCAAAGTGACACACCATGTTATCATCTTCCCAAAGTCTTTGATTCCCACATCATTGCAGCTATTGATAGTGTATTTGCACGACGATGTATTTGCACGACGGCATAACCCATGCCCAATGTTGTAGTCGCAGCCATTGATAGTGTATTTGCACAACGGCGATTCCCCACTACAAAGTCTCCTGAACACAGGAGGTCACTAAAGCGCATTGGTGTTGTTGTGAGAACCATACATTTCAAAGAAAGCATGCGAAATCCACAAGTCATGTGATACCACTGCTTCCAGTGTGTTGGTGGTCTCTTTGGTGTGATCTTGGTACATCTCGCGCAAACATTTTGGGGCAGTTCTTTCATTGCCAAGGCAGGCAACCAACTGAATTGAGCATACCTGGAAAACCTTGTGTCTCTCTAAGAGCCATCAACCTTACTATATCCTGCACATCTGGTTCTCTCAGATACTCTGCTCCAAACACCTCCACCATGACATGGGTAAACTTCACAGTGGCCTTTAGGCATGTGCATCTGGACCATCTCACCAACAGCATCAGCGGCGCTAATAAGTGCAGGCATCCTAATAGCAGTCATGCATTTCTGCATAGCAGAGAACGAGAGTTGTCCGCAACAATCCCTGGTAAGCCTGAAGTCGGGATTGTGTGGCTCCACTCCACCACGCGCAAGAACAAGGGTTTGCGCATATGGAAAGCATTGACAAAACCATTCTTCATGGAATGATGGCATGGGATCAAAGTAGTCCTTGTAGGGTAGCCGTGCTTCAGAGACCCTATCCCAGTTCAGAGCTCTTTCCCCTTTGATTGAGCCCTTGAAGTTGAGAATGTGCTTCACCTCCCGGTCCATTTCCTGTTGGATGCTCATCATCATCAACTCGACTTCTTCGTTTGAATCAGACAAATCAAAGAACTCCTATTGAATTAATACATCAAGCTCCATGGGTCCATACTCCTCATCCAATGAACCATCTGAATCCATCGTTTTTCCTAAAAAACAATCAAAAAAAACTTGTCGGACAATGTGTGGACCACATGGAAGGCAAGGTGGAGTCCGAGAGTAGCTGGAGCGTACCTTCGCGGCGTCCGGGCCAACGACAGTGCCCATGGCGGCGAGAATAGAAGGGGAGTGTTGTGGCAGTACTTGTGGCGTTGCGGGACCAATACGGCGGTAAAGCGAGGGTCGCGCCGGATCTGGGGCAGGTTGGCCCGGACGAGGGAGAAGAGAAGTGAGGAACAAGATCGAATTGGGCAGGTCGATGTAAAGGGGAATTTGGTGCAACTTGAGGTGGAGTCGGGTTGTCTGGTCTGACGTGACGGGCGTGCCCGGACACGCTTGGATCTCGCATACCCACTTCAGATTTGGGCTGGATATGAGGAGTGTCCGTAAGAGGCGGCGCCCTGCGCTGAACGGGTGTTCAAGTTGGAGCGCCCCGCCCTTATACTCTCTTTTCCACCTATCAATGGAATGATTCTGTTCACGGTAACAAGTTGGAGCGCCATTGACGCGGTACGTGAGACGACTCGTGGAGAAAAAAAGTTTGAAAAATGAGTGGATCGCAGCCGAAATTTGGGCGGCTTAGCATCCCGCCAAAAGAGAAGAAAAGGAGGGAGATGGACGGAATCGAAAATTTGAGCTTGCCCACTGTTTGATTTCAGATTCGAGCGGCGGGTGAGGTATCCAAGGCGAGCTGCCCCAAACTGAACCGTATATGGAGAAAGCACACAGAAAGCAGAGGAACTTTGCTGTATAGAATTAAAAAAACCTAAAGGCAAATCATTTGAGAGGAGACGGTGCCCCGCGGGTATAAAGACAGTCACCAGCCTCTCCCCTCGCCCATCCCAATCCATCCACCGACCCCCACCCACACCCGCACCTCCTCTGCCCTAGCAATGGCGGCCGCTTCCTCCCTCCGGAACGCCCTTTTTCCACTCCTCCGCAAGCGCATCGCCATGTACGTCTGCTGCTTGCCCTCTTTCCTTCTTCTTCTTGCTCTTTCTTTCCTGCGTGCTCATGGTCTTGTTGTTGTTCAGGGTGCGATGGATGTCGACGACCGGCACCGGCACCGGGGCAGGGATCACCGGCGGAGGCAGCGGGACCGGAGGGGCGGCCAACTCCGGCGGAGCCAGGTCTTTCTCTTCTCCTTTCCTCTCCTCGCTCCTTTTTATCTCGGAGCAAAAGATTTGAACTTGACCAACATTACGTCGCAGGACGACCGGATCCGGCGGCGCGGCGACCGGCGGAGGCAGGGCGGCGACCGGCGGCGCTCAAACTCCGGTGGGAGGTAACCTTGGCTCTCCACTTTTACGCATATAAGATGCCGCCGTCTGGGTGCCAAAGGGCCGATCTCCCGTGGGGGTCTTCCGGTTTGGAGGATCGGAAGAGTCCATCAATCCTTCCTTGTCCATCTATCTCGTTCTGCTCTCGTGTACTGCAAAAGGCCATTTTTTCTGTTCTTGACGTGCATCGGCATGTACATCTGCTGCTTGCCCTCTTTCCTTCTTCTTCTTCTTGCTCTTCTTCTTCTGCTCACGGTGATCTTCTTCGTTCAGGGCGCGGGGCGCGCGCCGGGTGTCCACGACCGGGACCGGCACTGGGGCAGGGAACACCAGCGGAGGCAGCGGGCCAGCGACAGGAGGAGCGGCCAACTCCGGCGGGGCCAGGTCTGTCTCGTCCCATCTCCTCTTGTGCTCTCTCGACGCCAAAGGGCCGATTCTAAGTTTTTCCTAACGCGTACGACCGCGTGCATGACAGGGGCGTCAGCCGAGGAGGAGGCGGGCCGGCGACTGGCGGAGGCGGTGGCGCGGACACAGGCGCGTCCAACTGTGGTTCGAGGTAAGATCCGTTGTGCCGTCTCGTCGCCAAAGGGTCGTTCATTCTAACGTGTCCGTCCGCGTGACAGGGGGGGCGTGAGCCGAGGCGCGGCGGGGACCGGCGGGGGCGTTTCCGGTTCGGGAGGAGTGTAAGTACCCAACCCGTCCTTCCTTCTCCATCCAACTCCTCCTGTTCCCTTGTCGCATCAAAGTAAAAGCCTTTCCTTTTCTCGCTTGACGCGAACAATTGCATTGCAGGGGGGCGAGCGGAGGCGTCGTGGCCAACTCCGGCGGCGGCGCAGGGTAAAGCATGCCTTTTTTCGTCTTTCTTGAGTCCTGACCGATGGATCCACCGTCCTGGCATGCTGCTCGCAGGGCGACCGGCGACGCTGACGGGCTCGCGGAGCTCCGCAAGGAGATGTTCGAGCTGACAGGCGGGCTTTGGGACAGATACAACCAACGTGCGGAGATCGATCGGCAGCTGTTTGAGAAGATCAGACAGCTCCAGATGGACTCAGGGTAAGATATCTTTCTCCACGCCGTAGTACTGGAGTAGTCCCTAGTGTAGCTTGCCGAGACTCGACAGTGAGTAATATTAATGAGTTTGTGCTCGTTTGATTGACAGGACGAGCCACGCCGATTCAAAGGGTGACCTTCTCGCCAGCACCTACAACATGGCGGCCTCCGCAGGACTGTTTCTGTTTGGGTTCGTGGTCGGCGTGTTTCCTGGCGTGTTTCCTGGCATGATGACCTCGATCGTTGAGGACACAGACAAGGAAGCTTAGAGGATCCTCACTCCTGTAGGTACAGTAATCCTAATGTGGTAGAAATACTACTACGTGTTCGCTGTATGAGACGCCTTGTAGTAGTAGCAGTAGTACTAATCGCAATTGGTCCCATCAACGCAGGAGGCTCCCCGGCGGCGGGGGCACCCGGCGGCGACAAGAACTAGTCCGGCCTCCCTCCCCAAGCAGCAGTAGCACCGTACCATCATTGCCTTCAGAACTGGTGTCTTGCTTTGTTGTTTCGTATTGTTTGATGCACTTGCTATTGGCGGCAGGAAAAGCCCCCCCCCCCCCCCCCCCCGACTTGTTAAATTCGAGGCTTTTATGCCCTCAATCAATCATTCGTGGCAGAAATGCCCCCGACATGGAAACTAGTATTGCTTACTGTTAAATTCGAGGCTTTAATGCCCCCCAGTCCAGTGAGACTTGTTTTGACCTGATCATTCTTCATTTCCTTTTGCTCTTGAGCTCTCAGCACATCCCATTTTATTACTGAGAAGCCCAAGATCCATTCATTCTTTCATTTACTACCTGTCTTGCATGTGTGTAATCATAATGAGAGAGATAGTACTGCTGCTGATTCTAGTACTTCCGGGGCGCGACCGTTAACGTTACGTGGGGCCCTCCCTCTTTGCCATCCGCCCCCTTTGCCGTCCGCCTTCTTGCTCTTTGCTGTCCGCTAGCGGACGGCAAAGAGGGGGGCCGTTAGGTCTTTTTGCAGCTCGTCAGTGGCGCCCCTCCCTCTTTGCCGTCTGCTTTTTGGTAGCTGATGGCAAAGAGCTTCTTTGCCGTCAGCTAGCCGACGGCAAAGAACTGGTAGATGGCAAAGTAGCTGATTCCAGTAGTGCTTGTCTCCTGTTACCATCCGGCCTTGACGCATAGTTCGGGACCCCTTACCCGAGATCCGCCGGTTTTGACACCGACAGTTACCCTAAACACTAACTAACCCTAACCCCTAATCTTTCTACTCAACAAGCAAATATTCCTACGACACACCATGCATATCCCTATATTACCAAAGTTAAAAAAGACATTCACACTAAAATTAGCGGAAAAGCATGAACTAGGGTTCCTCCAACATGTAAAAAATGCTAGCAAAATAAAAAGATTTAACTAACAAAACTTGGGTGATTCGGGAGAGATTGCCACAAGCAACAAAGTGATGGAAAGATCCACCTAAGCAAGCACCTTTTGGAGAGGATTTGAAGGGGGGGGGGGGGGCATGAGGGGTGAGAGATAGGGGCCGGGGAGCAGCAAGTGTTCTTGCAGCTCCGGCTAGATTGGGGAGAGTGAGTGGGGTGGGTCCCACCCACTCTCCTATGGGGTTATTTACTTGGGCGAAACACCAAGGTGTGTGGCATCAAGGTCGGGTCTGGAAACGAAGGTGCTTGGCGTTTGGCCATTTGCCACGTTAGCAGGTCAACGGCCCAGTAGATGATGTGTGCCAGGGACGAGAGGCCAGTGTCCGCCCGTGTAAGCTGAACGCAGGGATGTTGGCGATGGAGGGGTGATGACGGCGGCGCGCCTTCGGCTCACTTCAGTGCTTGTAGTCGTCGCTAGGTGGTCTACGGATCTGGATGTAATTTTATTTCTGGTGTTCGTTGTACTGCCATGGTTGAAGATGAATAGATTGGAAGTTTTTCGCAAAAAAAAGAAGGTTAGAACATAAATTTTGTCCTGCCGTGCAGCACTAGGTTATGTATGCGTTGTTGCATGCTTTTGATCGGTGCTTTCCTTGTTTCCTGTCCAGTAGGGTGCATCGCTCTAAGCTATTTCTCTATAAGAACTACTGTTTGACCTGGTACATATGCTGCACTTATACTGAATTGGCTTTTCGTGTCTGAAGATATGTGAAAGTTACTAAGTCTGTGCAAGTTTCCTCCATGAAACTGGATATGTTGTTGACAGATGCAAAGTAATTTTGCAAGACTTGCAGACAGACAAAGAGAGTTCAGTACAAACTTTGATTCAGAAGCTCGTTCTGCTAATACACACGACTTTATACATAACAGAGGAGTTGACCCTCTATGATATAGAGATTGATTTTTGCGCTCTCTGACTACTACGTCTAGACTAGTTGCACCGCCCATCATCTTGGCTTCAACCCGGCTTGTCGTCCTGCGTTAGTTAGTACCTTGATCGCCCCTTTACCCTCCCCGCAATCACATGGAGCTCTGCGACTATGCGACGTTCTTTAGCGTACCCCAAAAACATGGCTTCATCCGGCCGGCTGAAGTATTGGATCTAGATTTCCATCCTGCGGCGAAGGCCGAAATGCCAGGTCTCGCGGTCGGTTTGGCGGTGCATCATGCATGGTGGTGAACGAGTTCTTCACAACGGCGGCCACATGCAACTCCTACTCATCCATCGGAGGCAGGTTCGTGGCGGCGGCGATGGCAAGCAGCACGTCTGCCAATGGCGGCTCCTCCATCGGGTCTTCCTCTTCCTCATGTGTGCATCGTCGAACGGTGTTGCGCCTTCCTTCATCGCAACTTCATCTTCCATGACATCGTCGACCGGCGCCACATCTTCCTCGCTCGCAGCTTCATCCGTCGCATTGCTCCCAAGCCATCGGGGTGCCGGCCTACGAGGTGTGGATGGGGGCGACGCCCATGGGGCCATTGTTCGGATGATCCACGTTGTCTCCAAAACAGGGAGGGCAAGCAGGGGAAGGGAAGGGGAAGAGTGGAACTGCTACGACGATGACGCTTGTGTGCCCATTGTACAGGCTGAGGAGCCGGCGGGAAATAATGTGAAAACCGTGGGAAGCCAGTCCGGAGGGGAAGGTTCCGGAAGAAGCGGGACGGTCATCGGGCGGTCAACTTCGAGAAGACACGGACGATGTGGCATGCAACCGGCCACCCTCTTCGATATGCTACGAGGCCAACTCCAACACATGATCCCAAACGGACGTCTGTTTTCTTCGAATTTCGTCTATTTATTTGGTGGTGGGAATAGTGCTGCGTTCGCCCGAATTTGGGTTTGCATTGGCCGGGCGCCCAACACACGGATGTATCTTTGGCCGCATCTTGCCCTCATGCATGCAAACGTGAGAACCAGGGATGTTGGCCGCGGCCGCGGTTCACACTAGTTCATGCGGGCCGACAACACAGTCGACGACCTACAGTCTCATGCTGGCAATAAAGCCAACGGTCGGCAAAGGAGTCAGCCTTCTAAAAGGACACGCATGTTTCACGCCGGCAACAAAGCCAGTGGCCGCCACAAGAGCCAGCCGTCAAAATGAACGGACGTCGGCCACGGCCTGAGGCCTCACCTAGTTCAGGCCATCGCAGGCGAACATCTCCTTCTGCCGATTAGCGAACCAAGCCTTCCTCTCCGGCGACATAATGGTCATGTCCACGCTCATGAACGCGAGTGCCACCTCTTTAGCTTTGGTGTCCATCATGGTGGGCTCGATCTCGAGTTTCTTGAGTTGAGCGGCCTCCTCGATGTCAAGCTTCCTCCTCTTTGTTGCCTCCTCCATGTCAAACTTCCTCCTCTCCGCGGCCTCCTCCATGGCAAGCTTCTTCGTTTGAAGCTCTAGATATATCTTCATTTGCTCCTCCTTTCCTTTGCTCTTTCTCTCATCCCTCACTTCCTTTTGGCTCATCATGTTCTCCAAAATGCCTTCCAAGGCAATGGAAGACGCATCACGCCTCTCATCGTCCTTCGAGCTTGTCTTGCCCCTCGGTCTCTTGAGCAAGTCTCCCTCATCAGCCACGACCTTCTTCCCTCCTTTCTTCTTACAAGCGGCATATTGGTATTTGAACTTGGGGCAATCTTTGATGAGCGACCAACAATGCGTGAGAGTGAATGGCTTGTTCTTGTGTCGGGCCCTGAATGCTTCCAAAGATTGAAATGCCTACATAGTCATTGATGACGATGCTAATGTAATAGCGAAGGACACAACATGTATGAAAATGAAAAGCATGCCAACATGAATGGACACAAAATGAAAAGGCAAGAGGTTCATACCAAGTCACCAAGGCCAAGGCCACTCACAGGACAGGCTTCGACGCTCTCAAGTGCGCCACAATACTTGTTGCACTCTTGTTGAATGAACCCCCATCTCTTTTGGATTGAGTTGATGCTGCGAGTGCTTTCAAATTGATAGGGGGCAAACTTCCTTCGCTCATGGAAGGTTTTGTGAACCCTCCTCCAAAAGATGGCACCCTTTTGCTCGGCACCTCTTATCGGATCCTCCCCCATCTCAATCCAACTCTCGCAAATCAGTTTGTCCTCTTTTTGGGTGTATGACCCCGTGCGAATGCTTTGCTTCCTCTTTTGTGCCTCGGCCCTTAGGGTGAGCTCATTGATAAACACCAATGGCTCTTGCGAAATGTCAAGCTCTTCCTCCTCATCTTCACAATACAAGTCATCATCTTCATGCCATGAGTTGCCATGGTCCTCTTCATCTTCATCATGGACGGCGTAATCAGTGTCCTAATAGTGGTCGCGGCCGTCCTGGCTCTGGGTCTCGTCAGGATCGAAAGGCTGGCCTTGGCCGAGGTGCTGGAAGGCCTTCCCACGGCCCTCGAAGAGGGTGCTCTCCATGAACGCCGAGCAATCAGGGTCGTCGGACACCGGCAGACAGCTTGCGGGGGCCGGCGAAGCTTGCCGTCGGAAACTGCCGGGACTGCTTCCTTTGCGTCCCGTCGGACGTCTGGCCAGCGCCGCCGTACCCCGACGTCACATTGAGGTCGATGACACCCACGGGCATGGCCGGAGCGAGCACGCTAACCTCCGGCGACGTGGAGAACCATGCCTGTCAATGGCTGCATGGCGGCGGGCCGGGTGTGCTAGACGAGCTCGGTGACCTGTACTAAGGAGGACGACCGGCCAACGATCCCGTGCTCGCCGCGGCCATGGTAGCGACCAAGAGGATGGCCGGCAGTGGTCATGCCAACCCATGCATGAGAAACGGCATGCGCCTTGGCGAGGATGGATTCCTTCTCGTCGACGTCGGCAAGATGCCGCGCTTGACTTTGGGCGTCGTCCTCAACGGCGTAGGCCGTAGCCGCCTTCATCTCCTTCTCCTTTGCCCGCGGTCCCCTTCTCTTCGTCGCTTCTTTGTCGAGGATGGTGATCTCCTCTGGTGTGCACTCGGATCGAGGCTTCCTGGGACCCTTGGGACCTTACTTCTTCGCAGCAGGGCGCACGGCTGCGCCCGCATCGCCGGGGTTCGTCGGGTCGCCGTCCGTGGAGGAGGGAGAGGAGGGGGCGCGCGGGAAGGTTTGGACGAAATGAAGGGAAAGTGGGACGACTGTGTCCATGATAGGTGGGCCAGGGAAGGACAAGGGCGCGCTCTCGCTTGTCCACGTGTTGTCCATTTGTCCGCAAACGCGGCCCAAACTTGGGGCCGGGAATGGGTGAAAAGCGGACCAAAAACGGACATTTGTCCGTTTGCTTCTGCACGTTGGGCCGCGGTTTGTGTCCGTTTATCCTCAAATGGATGCGGGCGGACGATTTAAGCTTGTGCGTTGGAATTGGCCTGAGTGCACATCTTGTCGAGGAGGCAGAACATGCGGTGGACAGCGATCAAAGTGTGTGAACACATGCACCAGAGAGGGTTCTCAAATCGGACGGTTGCAAACGGTTAAAGATACATTAGACAGACTAAAATGATCAAGGTCGGTGGAGGTAAATGAAATGCATGATGAATGGAAAATTTTCCCTTGTTTCAGTTTGTTCTTCTTTTGTCCCCTACCTTCTTTTGTTGCATAAATTGAAAATTCCACCAACACAGATTGAGGGACTAAGACCATCAGTGTAGTGGTGATAGAGACAAAGAATACAAAGTCTGAATCCCAATGCCCAATGCCCACTTCCACTGTTTGATTTAAGTGGCGGACGGGCTATCCAAGGGAAACTGCCCCCAAACGGAGGGGTATAAACAATGCAGAGAGAAATCGGTGGAACTTTTACCACTCGATGAACAGTGCCTGCATATGATTTGTTGTAGAATTCAAAAAAAAAGAAAAGGAAAATAATGCTGATGAGACAACCTTTAAATCTAGCCCAAACATGGGGTTGATAAGTGGAGGCCTGGGCGCGACCGGGCGCGTACGCCATGTTGGACTGACGGCTAGGTCCCACATGGAATCGCCCGAAAACCCAATAGTCTGATGGGCGTCTCCTCTGGTAAGCATGTGAATGCTGTGTGGCGCCGCTTTGGCTCGTCGCCCGAGGCTAAAGTCTGACTATTTAAGCCGGCCGGCGTCCCAACCCTAGCCACAACCTCTTCCACCCTCTCCGCACCACTAGCCCGTGCACATTTCTCTCGCGGCCATGAACTCAACCTCCACCTCCCTCTTCCCTCGCCATGTGACATGGCCCAACAGAAGAAGACAACTTACACTATGCTAATGCCAAAGCGCCGCTTTCAGATCGAGGAGGAGATCCAGGCTAGGCGCGCTGCCCGCATCGCAGCCGGCCTGCCTCCGGACTCACCGGAGCCCGAGCAAGAGAAATAAGAGGAGCATAAGCCGGTTCCGATGGAGGTGACGGATTCAGAGGAGGATGAGGCGGAGGAGCCGGAGGAGGAGCTGGCGCCGGCTATGGGCTTCAGCATGGAGGACGCAGAGGCGGAGTTTGCGGTCACCCAAGCGGTAGGAACAGGCGACGGCCTCTGTCGAGGCCAACCGGCCACTCAAGAATGAGGCCTATGTTGAGGCCAACCGGCAGGAACGGGCGACGAGCGACGCGCTTTTCGCTGAATCAAGGCGGAGGCAGAGGCCAACACGGAGCAGCCGCAGGGGCCGGAGTTACTGGTGCCGCCCATTTACCCGGAGCCATGCAGGGAGATAGTGGACATCTTCGACGAGGATTAGGGTAGTACATGTTACTTGATGTACGTAATACATGGATTTCCGTATGGTTTTAAGGTTTTGAAAATGAGGTATCCGAGGACATAATTTAAGAAGTGTGTGTGGCGTGTTTGAGGGCTTAGCATCCGCCAAAAGAAAAGAAAAGAAAAGGAGGGAGATGGACTGAAGCGAAAAATTGAGTTTGACCACTGTTTGATTTGAGATTTGAGCGCCGGGCGGGGTATCCAAGGGAGTTGCTGTATGGAGTAGAGTTCAAAAAAAAGGAAAATCTTTTGAGAGGAGACGGTGGCCCGGGGGTATAAAGCAGGCAGCCCCTCCCCTCGCCCATCCCAATCCATCCCACCTACCCCCACCCACACCGGCACCTCCTCTGCCCTAGCAATGGCGGCCGCTTCCTCCCTCCGGAACGCCCTTTTTCCACTCCCCCGCAAGCGCATCGCCATGTACGTCTGTTGCTTGCCCTCTTTCCTTCTTCTTCTTCTTGCTCTTTCTTTCCTGTGTGCTCATGGTCTTGTTGTTGTTCAGGGCGCGACGGATGTCGACGACCGGCACCGGCACCGGGGCAGGGATCACCGGCGGAGGCAGCGGGACCGGAGGGGCAGCCAACTCCGGCGGAGCCAGGTCTTTCTCTTCTCCTTTCCTCTCCTCGCTCCTTTTTATCTCGGGGCAAAAGATTTGAACTTGACCAACATTACGTCGCAGGACGACCGGATCCGGCGGCGCGGCGGCCGGCGGAGGCGGGGCGGCGACCGGCGGCGCGTCAAACTCCGGTGGGAGGTAACCTTGGCTCTCCAGTTTTACGCATATAAGATGCCGCCATCTGGGTGCCAAAGGGCCGATCTCCCGTGGGGGTCTTCCGGTTCGGAGGATCGGAAGAATCCATCAATCCTTCCTTGTCCATCTATCTCGTTCTGCTCTCGTGTACTGCAAAAGGCCATTTTTTTTTTCTGTTCTTGACGTGCACAATGGCATTGCAGGATGGCGGGCGGCGGCTCCGCGGGCAACTCAGGCGGCAGCGGAGGGTAAGAACGACGAACCTCTCCTCCCTCTCGTAGAGCAAAAGGCATGATTTTTCTTGAGGTTTTTTACGGTACCTTATACTGCTAGGAGCGGTGAGCAGCATAAATAAAATCTGGCCGTTGATTGTCGAGAGCAATATTGACATTTTTTGCGTGATTTAGATTGCTAGTTCGCCGGGGTCGCTCGACGGCCGCAGCTTGTCTGTAGCGACGCGGACGCCGCCGTCGCCAGTCAGCCTCCTCAGCTCCGTCGCATGCGCCTACCTCTGGGCCGACCTCTCCTATCCCGCCTACACCGCTATATGCGTGTGACTTTGCCCAAGCCCCAAGGCGAGGGCACCAAGTCAACCAACCCACCTATCATCGTCTTGGTCGAGTCTTCTGTTTATCTCGTATCCTAATGTAGATCTATCCGTGCTCTCCTATGCTACTGTGCACAACTCATGTCCATTTTTGGTTGCACTTGCGTTTGAAAGTAAGCGTTGGCACTAGCATAACATTCATCAGACGTTAAAGTTCAGAGAACATATGCAGTAGAACCAGATATCAAACAAATCAAGATGGGCTCATAACCGGCAGTATAGCTTAATCTAAACCATTAGACCTGAAGAAATGAACGGTTTATGTGAAGTGGAGGGTGCCGTAAAACAGCTCTTCTTGAGGGTTTTTTGTCTTTCTCAAGTCTTACCAATTGAAGGACCGTCTTGGCATGCTGCTCTCGCAGGGCGGCGACGGGGGTTGATCGTCTAAGGAAGGACATCTTTAAAGAAACTAGACGCCTGTGGGACGGCTACAACGTGCTGCCGGAGGTGGACAGGAACTTATTTGGGGAGATCGCCCGTCTTGAAATGGACAATGCGTAAGAGTCTAGTTTCTTTTGCTATGAATATTGTCTGGTGGCTTCTTGCTAATCCAATCTTCACTTGACCTCTTGCTACAGCATGAATATGGTCAACGCCAAGGTGGATTTAGTGTCTACTACCTACAAGTTATTGGGTTCGACCGCAGTTTTCATCATTGCCTTTGCATCGTGCTTGGGGCCGTATATCAAGGATTCGATGGTGCATGATGCCGCAAGGAGGTTGATAAAAGAATGACGCTTCGCAAGCAGCAAGGTACCTCTATCTCTCTCCTCTCTCCCTCTTTTCTTTCTCTACAGATATAGAAATACTACTAGAAGTAGTACAGTAGCTAGCCAGTGACTAGTACTAGTAGGATTCTTGCAATGTTTATGCATGTAGACAGTAGCCTTTGATTGTTTCTTACAATGTGGACTAGCAATGTACTGGTAGAAAATGATCGATCCTTGAATTGAATTTCAGGTGAAGGTGTTGGCAAGACTGCTACTCCAGGAGACGCGGCACCCACGACCAAGGTCCACACCCAGCCTGATGCTGCTGCTGCACCAACAGGCGGCTCGGCGTCGGCGGCTCCCGGCGCACCGGCAACCGTGGAGGTCAAGAACAGGGCTGCACCGGCACCCGAGGATGTCAAGAAGAAGGGCGCTGCTACACCCGGAGCAGGCTCGGCGTCTGTCAACAACTGATCGAGTCCTCCATACTTTCATTCGATCCGAAGCAACTCAAGAAGCTGTCCCGTCGCTTTGGCTGAGTTTTGGCAGGCTGTAATGCCCACAAACTGGTGTCTTGCTTGGTGTTTCGTCTTGTTTGATGCACTTGCTATTCGTGGCAGGAATGCCCCCCAGACTTGCTAAATTCGAGGCTTTTATGCCCCCAATCAATCATTCGTGGCAGAAATGCCCCCAACATGGAAACTAGTACTATTACTGTTAAATTCGAGGCTTTAATGCCCCCCAGTCCAGTGAGACTTGTTTTGACCTGATCATTCTTCGTTTCCTTTTGCTCTTGAGCTATCAGCACATCCCATTTTATTACTGAGAAGCCCAAGATCCATTCATTCTTTCATTTACTACCTGGCTTGCATGTGTGTAATCATAATGAGAGAGATAGTACTGCTGCTGATTCTAGTACTTCCGGCTGGCTGGTTGGCCTCTGCTATGTCTTTTCTGTCAATCAGATCAGACCATATCAGATCAGACTGGCCCATATTTGCAACGCTCCAAACACATGAGTACAGACTGGCCCATGAGTCAACTCAAATGTTCTAATGAAGTAGTACTAAATCCACAATGAGCATTCAAAATGATCATCCATTACACAAATATGTTTTCATATTTGCAAGGACTTGCATGCGTAGACAAATCAAGAAGGAAACAAAATACAGCTTCAACAATTTTGCATGCATGGACAATTCAGACAGATCATGTTTTCATAGAGATCTGGAAAGACTTGTCTAGAGATCATATGTTTCAGCGAACATAAATATACTGTATGTGTACAGAAAACAGAGATTGTGGCATTGCAGGTAACTAGAAAGAAAAACAGAAGAATATTCATTCAGTTAGAGTTCCATCTTGAGTGCTTTCGACCAGTCCTTCTATTTCAATGCACAAATGAAGCATGATTACACTTTCAGTACATCATTTGAAGATCATCGACCCAACAAAGCATCAATTGAAGTGGCACTAGGATTAAGCATCTAAATCAAAAGTGATAATGTGAGAAAAAAAAGGCTTGAAGAACTGTAGAGAAAATTTTAATTTGCACTAATCAAATAGCCATGTTGGGACGATTATCTTAAAAAACGATTCTCCGCTCCCACGCTCCGCTCCGCTCCCGCCGCCGGCCACTCCGGCCCGCGGCGGCCACCAGCCCCCGTCGCTGCCCGCTCGTGGCACCGGCGCCACCCCATCGGTCCATGGGCCGCTCCCGAGCCCACTCCCGCTCCTCCTCTTCGGGGGGCAGCGCTGGATGGGGCACACCTGCCTCCGTGCCTAACCCTGCTCGGTCTGGCGCTCCATCCACTGTGCCGGTCGCCGCCCCATCCCCGCGCCGGTCAGCGCCAGATCCGGCTGCTGCGCCGCGTTTACTGCTCCGGGGCGAGGGATCCAGCGCGGCCGCCCTGTCCAGCCCGGCGGATCTGGCCACTAGTAGAAAACCGGGCAATAGCACCGGTTGGTAAGGGCCTTTGGTGCCGGTTATGGAACCGGCACTATTATTTCGGCACTAAAGCCCCCCCCCCCCTTTAGTACCGGTTCAGCACCCGGTCCATTTCCTGTTGGATGCTCATCATCATCAACTCGACTTCTTCGTTTGAATCAGACAAATCAAAGAACTCCTATTGAATTAATACATCAAGCTCCATGGGTCCATACTCCTCATCCAATGAACCATCTGAATCCATCGTTTTTCCTACAAAACAATCAAAAAAAACTTGTCGGACAATGTGTGGACCACATGGAAGGCAAGGTGGAGTCCGAGAGTAGCTGGAGCGTACCTTCGCGGCGTCCGGGCCAACGACAGTGCCCATGGCGGCGAGAATAGAAGGGGAGTGTTGTGGCAGTACTTGTGGCGTTGCGGGACCAATACGGCGGTAAAGCGAGGGTCGCGCCGGATCTGGGGCAGGTTGGGGCAGGTTGGCCCGGACGAGGGAGAAGAGAAGTGAGGAACAAGATCGAATTGGGCAGGTCGATGTAAGGGGGAATTTGGTGCAACTTGAGATGGAGTCGGGTTGTCTGGTCCGACGTGACGGGCGTGCCCGGACACGCTTGGACCTCGCATACCCACTTCAGATTTGGGCTGGATATGAGGAGTGTCCGTAAGAGGCGGCGCCCTGCGCTGAACGGGTGTTCAAGTTGGAGCGCCCCGCCCTTATATTCTCTTTTCCACCTATCAATGGAATGATTCTGTTCACGGTAACAAGTTGGAGCGCCATTGACGCGGTATGTGAGACGACTCGTGGAGAAAAAAAGTTTGAAAAATGAGTGGATCGCAGCCGAAATTTGGGCGGCTTAGCATCCCGCCAAAAGAGAAGAAAAGGAGGGAGATGGACGGAATCGAAAATTTGAGCTTGCCCACTGTTTGATTTCAGATTCGAGCGGCGGGTGAGGTATCCAAGGCGAGCTGCCCCAAACTGAACCGTATATAGAGAAAGCACACAGAAAGCAGCGGAACTTTGCTGTATAGAATTAAAAAAACCTAAAAGCAAATCATTTGAGAGGAGACGGTGCCCCGCGGGTATAAAGACAGTCACCAGCCTCTCCCCTCGCCCATCCCAATCCATCCACCGACCCCCGCCCACACCCGCACCTCCTCTGCCCTAGCAATGGCGGCCGCTTCCTCCCTCCGGAACGCCCTTTTTCCACTCCTCCGCAAGCGCATCGCCATGTACGTCTGCTGCTTGCCCTCTTTCCTTCTTCTTCTTGCTCTTTCTTTCCTGCGTGCTCATGGTCTTGTTGTTGTTCAGGGCGCGACGGATGTCGACGACCGGCACCGGCACCGGGGTAGGGATCACCGGTGGAGGCAGCGGGACCGGAGGGGCGGCCAACTCCGGCGAAGCCAGGTCTTTCTCTTCTCCTTTCCTCTCCTCGCTCCTTTTTATCTCGGGGCAAAAGATTTGAACTTGACCAACATTACGTCGCAGGACGACCGGATCCGGCGGCGCGGCAACCGGCGGAGGCGGGGCGGTGACCGGCGGCGCGTCAAACTCCGGTGGGAGGTAACCTTGGCTCTCCACTTTTACGCATATAAGATGCCGCCGTCTGAGTGCCAAAGGGCCGATCTCCCGTGGGGGTCTTCCGGTTCGGAGGATCGGAAGAATCCATCAATCCTTCCTTGTCCATCTATCTCGTTCTGCTCTCGTGTACTGCAAAAGGCCATTTTTTTTCTGTTCTTGACGTGCATCGGCATGTACGTCTGCTGCTTGCCCTCTTTCCTTCTTCTTCTTCTTGCTCTTCTTCTTCTGCTCACGGTGATCTTCTTCGTTCAGGGCGCGGGGCGCGCGCCGGGTGTCCACGACCGGGATCGGCACCGGGGCAGGGAACACCAGCGGAGGCAGCGGGCCAGCGACAGGAGGAGCGGCCAACTCCGGCGGGGCCAGGTCTGTCTCGTCCCATCTCCTCTTGTGCTCTCTCGACGCCAAAGGGCCGATTCTAAGTTTTTCCTAACGCGTACGACCGCGTGCATGACAGGGGCGTCAGCGGAGGAGGAGGCGGGCCGGCGACTGGCGGAGGCGGTGGCGCGGACACAGGCGCGTCCAACTGTGGTTCGAGGTAAGATCCGTTGCGCCGTCTCGTCGCCAAAGGGCCGTTCATTCTAACGTGTCCGTCCGCGTGACAGAGGGAGCGTGAGCCGAGGCGCGGCGGGGACCGGCGGGGGCGTTTCCGGTTCGGGAGGAGTGTAAGTACCCAACCCGTCCTTCCTTCCTTCTCCATCCAACTCCTCCTGTTCCCTTGTCGCATCAAAGTAAAAGCCTTTTCTTTTCTTGCTTGACGCGAACAATTGCATTGCAGGGGGGCGAGCGGAGGCGTCGTGGCCAACTCCGGCGTCTGCGCAGGGTAAAGAACTAGAACTAACCTCTCCTTCATCTCGTCCTCGCGCTCGCGCAAAGCATGCCTTTTTTCGTCTTTCTTGAGTCCTGACCGATGGATCCATTCGGGCGACCGGCGGCGCTGACGGGCTCGCGGAGCTCCGCGAGGAGATGTTTGAGCTGACAGGCGGGCTTTGGGACAGATACAACCAACGTGCGGAGATCGATCGGCAGCTGTTTGAGAAGATCAGACAGCTCCAGATGGACTCAGGGTAAGATATCTTTCTCCACGCCGTAGTACTGGAGTAGTCCCTAGTGTAGCTTGCCGAGACTCGACAGTGAGTAATATTAATGAGTTTGTGCTCGTTTGATTGACAGGACGAGCCACGCCGATTCAAAGGGTGACCTTCTCGCCAGCACCTACAACATGGCGGCCTCTGCAGGACTGTTTCTGTTTGGGTTCGTGGTCGGCGTGTTTCCTGGCGTGTTTCCTGGCATGATGACCTCGATCGTTGAGGACACAGACAAGCAAGCTCAGAGGATCCTCACTCCTGCAGGTACAGTAATCGTAATGTGGTAGAAATACTACTACGTGTTCGCTGTATGAGACGCCTTGTAGTAGTAGCAGTAGTACTAATCGCAATTGGTCCCATCAACGCAGGAGGCTCCCCGGCGGCGGCGGCACCCGGCGGCGACAAGAACTAGTCCGGCCTCCCTCCCCAAGCAGCAGTAGCACCGTACCACCATTGCCTTCAGAACTGGTGTCTTGCTTTGTTGTTTCGTATTGTTTGATGCACTTGCTATTGGCGGCAGGAAAAGCCCACCCCCCCCCCCCCCCCCCCCCCCCCGACTTGTTAAATTCGAGGCTTTTATGCCCTCAATCAATCATTCGTGGCAGAAATGCCCCCGACATGGAAACTAGTATTACTACTGTTAAATTCGAGGCTTTAATGCCCCCCAGTCCAGTGAGACTTGTTTTGACCTGATCATTCTTCATTTCCTTTTGCTCTTGAGCTATCAGCACATCCCATTTTATTACTGAGAAGGCCAAGATCCATTCATTCTTTCATTTACTACCTGCCTTGCATGTGTGTAATCATAATGAGAGAGATAGTACTGCTGCTGATTCTAGTACTTCCGGGGCGCCGCCGTTAACGTTACGTGGGGCCCTCCCTCTTTGCCATCCGCCCCCTTTGCCGTCCGTCTTCTTGCTCTTTGCCGTCCGCTAGCGGACGGCAAAGAGGGGGGCCGTTAGGTTTTTTTGCAGCTCGTCAGTGGGGCCCCTCCCTCTTTGCCGTCTGCTTTTTGGTAGCTGATGGCAAAAAGCTTCTTTGCCGTCTGCTAGCGGACGGCAAAGAACTGGCAGATGGCAAAGTAGCTGATTCCAATAGTGCTTGTCTCCTGTTACCATCCGGCCTTGACGCACAGTTCGGGACCCCCTACCCGAGATCCGCCGGTTTTGACACCGACAGTTACCCTAAACACTAACTAACCCTAACCCCTAATCTTTCTACTCAACAAGCAAATATTCCTACTACACACCATGCATATCCCTATATTACCAAAGTTAAAAAAGACATTCACACTAAAATTAGCGGAAAAGCATGAACTAGGGTTCCTCCAACATGTAAAAGATGCTAGCAAAATAAAAAGATTTAACTAACAAAACTTGGGTGATTCGGGAGAGATTGCCACAAGCAACAAAGTGATGGAAAGATCCACCTAAGGAAGCACCTTTTGGAGAGGATTTGAAGGGGGGCGTGAGGGGTGAGAGATAGGGGCCGGGGAGCAGCAAGTGTTCTTGCAGCTCCGGCTGGATTGGGGAGAGTGAGTGGGGTGGGTCCCACCCACTCTCCTATGGGGTTATTTACTTGGGCGAAACACCAAGGTGTGTGGCATCAAGGTCGGGTCTGGAAATGCCAAGGTGCTTGGCGTTTGGCCATTTGCCACGTTAGCAGGTCAACGGCCCAGTAGATGATGTGTGCCAGGGACGAGGGGCCAGTGTCCGCCCGTGTAAGCTGAACGCAGGGATGTTGGCGATGGAGGGGTGATGACGGTGGCGCGCCTTCGGCTCACTTCAGTGCTTGTAGTCGTCGCTAGGTGGTCTACGGATCTGGATGTAATTTTATTTCTGGTGTTCGTTGTACTGCCATGGCTGAAGATGAATTGATTGAAAGTTTTTTCGCAAAAAAAAAAGGTTAGAACATAAATTTTGTCCTGCCGTGCATGCTTTTGATCGGCGCTTTCCTTGTTTCCTGTCCAGTAGGGTGCATCGCTCTAAGCTATTTCTCTATAAGAACTACTGTTTGACCTGGTACATATGCTGCACTTATACTGAATTGGCTTTTCGTGTCTGAAGATATGTGAAAGTTACTAAGTCTGTGCAAGTTTGGTCCATGAAACTGGATATGTTGTTGACAGATGCAAAGTAATTTTGCAAGACTTGCAGACAGACAAAGAGAGTTCAGTACAAACTTTGATTCAGAAGCTCGTTCTGCTAATACACACGACTTTAAACATAACAGAGGAGTTGACCCTCTATGATATAGAGATTGATTTTTGCGCTCTCTGACTACTACGTCTAGACTAGTTGCACCGCCCATCATCTTGGCTTCAACCCGGCTTGTCGTCCTGCGTTAGTTAGTACCTTGATCGCCCCTTTACCCTCCCCGCAATCACATGGAGCTCTGCGACTATGCGACGTTCTTTAGCGTACCCCAAAAACATGGCTTCATCCGGCCGGCTGAAGTATTGGATCTAGATTTCCATCCTGCGGCGAAGGCCGAAATGCCAGGTCTCGCGGTCGGTTTGGCGGTGCATCATGCATGGTGGTGAACGAGTTCTTCACAACGGCGGCCACATGCAACTCCTACTCATCCATCGGAGGCAGGTTCGTGGCGGCGGCGATGGCCAGCAGCACGTCTGCCAATGGCGGCTCCTCCATCGGGTCTTCCTCTTCCTCATGTGTGCATCGTCGAACGGTGTTGCGCCTTCCTTCATCGCAACTTCATCTTCCATGACGTCGTCGACCGGCGCCACATCTTCCTCGCTCGCAGCTTCATCCGTCGCATTGCTCCCAAGCCATCGGGGTGCCGGCCTACGAGGTGTGGATGGGGGCGACGCCCATGGGGCCATTGTTCGGATGATCCACGTTGTCTCCAAAACAGGGAGGGCAAGCAGGGGAAGGGAAGGGGAAGAGTGGAACTGCTATGACGATGACGCTTGTGTGCCCATTGTACAGGCTCAGGAGCCGGCGGGAAATAATGTGAAAACCGTGGGAAGCCAGTCCGGAGGGGAAGGTTCCGGAAGAAGCGGGACGGTCATCGGGCGGTCAACTTCGAGAAGACACGGACGATGTGGCATGCAACCGGCCACCCTCTTCGATATGCTACGAGGCCAACTCCAACACATGATCCCAAACGGACGTCTGTTTTCTTCGAATTTCGTCTATTTATTTGGTGGTGGGAATAGAGCTGCGTTCGCCCGAATTTAGGTTTGCATTGGCCGGGCGCCCAACACACGGATGTATCTTTGGCCGCATCTTGCCCTCATGCATGCAAACGTGAGAACCAGGGATGTTGGCCGCGGCCGCGGTTCACACTAGTTCATGCGGGCCGACAACACAGTCGACGACCTACAGTCTCATGCTGGCAATAAAGCCAACGGTCGGCAAAGGAGTCAGCCTTCTAAAAGGACACGCATGTTTCACGCCGGCAACAAAGCCAGTGGCCGCCACAAGAGCCAGCCGTCAAAATGAACGGACGTCGGCCACGGCCTGAGGCCTCACCTAGTTCAGGCCATCGCAGGCGAACATCTCCTTCTGCCGATTAGCGAACCAAGCCTTCCTCTCCGGCGACATAATGGTCATGTCCACGCTCATGAACGCGAGTGCCACCACTTTAGCTTTGGTGTCCATCGTGGTGGGCTCGATCTCGAGTTTCTTGAGTTGAGCGGCCTCCTCGATGTCAAGCTTCCTCCTCTTTGTTGCCTCCTCCATGTCAAACTTCTTCCTCTCCGCGGCCTCCTCCATGGCAAGCTTCTTCGTTTGAAGCTCTAGATATATCTTCATTTGCTCCTCCTTTTCTTTGCTCTTTCTCTCATCCCTCACTTCCTTTTGGCTCATCATGTTCTCCAAAATACCTTCCAAGGCAATGGAAGACGCATCACGCCTCTCATCGGCCTTCGAGCTTGTCTTGCCCCTCGGTCTCTTGAGCAAGTCTCCCTCATCAGCCACGACCTTCTTCCCTCCTTTCTTCTTACAAGCGGCATATTGGTATTTGAACTTGGGGCAATCTTTGATGAGCGACCAACAATGCGTGAGAGTGAATGGCTTGTTCTTGTGTCGGGCCCTGAATGCTTCCAAAGATTGAAATGCCTACATAGTCATTGATGACGATGCTAATGTAATAGCGAAGGACACAACATGTATGAAAATGAAAAGCATGCCAACATGAATGGACACAAAATGAAAAGGCAAGAGGTTCATACCAAGTCACCAAGGCCAAGGCCACTCACAGGACAGGCTTCGACGCTCTCAAGTGCGCCACAATACTTGTTGCACTCTTGTTGAATGAACCCCCATCTCTTTTGGATTGAGTTGATGCTGCGAGTGCTTTCAAATTGATAGGGGGCAAACTTCCTTCGCTCATGGAAGGTTTTGTGAACCCTCCTCCAAAAGATGGCACCCTTTTTCTCGGCACCTCTTATCGGATCCTCCCCCATCTCAATCCAACTCTCGCAAATCAATTTGTCCTCTTTTTGAGTGTATGACCCCGTGCGAATGCTTTGCTTCCTCTTTTGTGCCTCGGCCCTTAGGGTGAGCTCATTGATAAACACCAATGGCTCTTGTGAAATGTCAAGCTCTTCCTCGTCATCTTCACAATACAAGTCATCATCTTCATGCCATGAGTTGCCATGGTCCTCTTCCTCTTCATCATGGACGGCGTAATCAGTGTCCTCATAGTGGTCGCGGCCGTCCTGGCTCTGGGTCTCATCAGGATCGAAAGGCTGGCCTTGGCCGAGGTGCTGGAAGGCCTTCCCACGGCCCTCGAAGATGGTGCTCTCCATGAACACCGAGCAATCAGGGTCGTCGGACACCGGCAGACAGCTTGCGGGGGCCGGCGAAGCTTGCCGTCAGAAACGGCCGGGACTGCTTCCTTTGCGTCTCGTCGGACGTCTGGCCAGCGCCGCCGTACCCCGACGTCACATTGAGGTCGATGACACCCACGGGCATGGCCGGAGCGAGCACGCTGCCCTCCGGCGACGTGGAGAACCGTGCCTGTCAATGGCCGCATGGCGGCGGGCCGGGTGTGCTAGAGGAGCTCGGCGACCTGTACTAAGGAGGACGACCGGCCAACGATCCCCTGCTCGCCGCGGCCATGGTAGCGACCGAGAGGATGGCCGGCGGTGGTCATGCCAACCCATGCATGAGAAACGGCATGCGCCTTGGCGAGGATGGATTCCTTCTCGTCGACGTCGGCAAGATGTCGTGCTTGACTTTGGGCGTTGGCCTCAACGGCGTAGGCCGTAGCCGCCTTCATCTCCTTCGCCTTTGCCCGCGGCCCCCTTCTCTTCGTCGCTTCTTTGTCGAGGATGGTGATCTCCTCTGGTGTGCACTCGGATCGAGGCTTCCTGGGACCCTTGGGACCTTTCTTCTTCGTCGCAGGGCGCGCGGCTGCGGCCGCATCGCCGGGGTTCGTCGGGTCGCCGTCCATGGAGGAGGGAGAGGAGGGGGCGCGCGGGAAGGTTTGGACGAAATGAAGGGAAAGTGGGACGACTGTGTCCATGACAGGTGGCCCAGGGAAGGACAAGGGCGCGCTCTCGCTTGTCCACGTGTTGTCCGTTTGTCCGCAAACGCGGCCCAAACTTGGGGCCGGGAATGGGTGAAAAGCGGACCAAAAACGGACATTTGTCCGTTTGCTCCTGCACGTTGGGCCGTGGTTTGTGTCCGTTTACCCTCAAACGGATGCGGGCGGACGATTTGAGCTTGTGCGTTGGAATTGGCCTGAGCGCACATCTTGTCGAGGAGGCAGAACATGCGGTGGACAGCGATCAAAGTGTGTGAACACATGCACCAGAGAGGGTTCTCAAATCGGACGGTTGCAAACAGTTAAAGATACATTAGACAGACTAAAATGATCAAGGTCGGTGGAGGTAAATGAAATGCATGATAAATGGAAAAATTTCCCTTGTTTCAGTTTGTTCTTCTTTTGTTCCCTACCTTCTTTTGTTGCATAAATTGAAAATTCCACCAACACAGATTGAGGGACTAAAGCCATCAGTGTAGTGGTGATAGAGACAAAGAATACAAAGTCTGAATCCCAATGCCCAATGCCCACTTCCACTGTTTGATTTAAGTGGCGGACGGGCTATCCAAGGGAAACTGCCCCCAAACGGAGGGGTATAAACAATGCAGAGAGAAATCGGTGGAACTTTTACCACTCGATGAACAGTGCCTGCATATGATTTGTTGTAGAATTCAAAAGAAAAAGAAAAAGGAAAATAATGCTGATGAGACAACCTTTAAATCTAGCCCAAACATGGGGTTGATAAGTGGAGGCCTGGGATCACTGTGTTGGACTGACGGCTAGGTCCCACATGGAATCGCCCGAAAACCCAATAGTCTGACGGGCGTCTCCTCTGGTAAGCATGTGAACACTGTGTGGCGCCGCTTTGGCTCGCTGCCCGAGGCTAAAGTCTGACTATTTAAGCCGGCCGGCGTCCCAACCCTAGCCACAACCTCTTCCACCGTCTCCGCACCACTAGCCCGTGCACATTTCTCTCGCGGCCATGAACTCAACCTCCACCTCCCTCTTCCCTCGCCGTGTGATATGGCCCAACAGAAGAAGACAACTTACACTATGCTAATGTCAAACCACTGCTTTCAGATCGAGGAGGAGATCCAGGCTAGGCGCGCCGCCCGCATCGCAGCTGGCCTGCCTCCGGACTCACCGGAGCCCGAGCAAGAGAAATAAGAGGAGCATAAGCCGGTTCCGATGGAGGTGACGGATTCAGAGGAGGATGAGGCGGAGGAGCCGGAGGAGGAGCTGGCGCCGGCTATGGGCTTCAGCATGGAGGACGCAGAGGTGGAGTTTGCGGTCACCCAAGCGGTAGGAACAGGCGACGGCCTCTGTCGAGGCCAACCGGCCACTCAAGAATGAGGCCTATGTTGAGGCCAATCGGCAGGAACGGGCGACGAGCGACGCGCTTTTCGCTGAATCAAGGCGGAGGCAGAGGCCAACACGGAGCAGCCGCAGGGGCCGGAGTTACGGGTGCCGCCCATTTACCCGGAGCCATGCAGGGAGATAGTGGACATCTTCGACGAGGATTAGGGTAGTACATGTTATTTGATGTACGTAATACATGGATTTCCGTATGGTTTTAAGGTTTTGAAAATGAGGTATCCGAGGACATAATTTAAGAAGTGTGTGTGGCGTGTTTGAGGGCTTAGCATCCGCCAAAAGAAAAGAAAAGGAGGGAGATGGACTGAAGCGAAAAATTGAGTTTGACCACTGTTTGATTTGAGATTTGAGCGGCGGGCGGGGTATCCAAGGGAGTTGCTGTATGGAGTAGAGTTCAAAAAAAAGGAAAATCTTTTGAGAGGAGACGGTGGCCCGGGGGTATAAAGCAGGCAGCCCCTCCCCTCGCCCATCCCAATCCATCCCACCTACCCCCACCCACACCGGCACCTCCTCTGCCCTAGCAATGGCGGCCGCTTCCTCCCTTGGGAACGCCCTTTTTCCACTCCTCCGCAAGCGCATCGCCATGTACGTCTGCTGCTTGCCCTCTTTCCTTCTTCTTCTTGCTCTTTCTTTCCTGCATGCTCATGGTCTTGTTGTTGTTCAGGGCGCGACGGATGTCGACGACCGGCACCGGCACCGGGGCAGGGATCACCGACGGAGGCAGCGGGACCGGAGGGGCGGCCAACTCCGGCGGAGCCAGGTCTTTCTCTTCTCCTTTCCTCTCCTCGCTCCTTTTTATCTCGGGGCAAAAGATTTGAACTTGACCAACATTACGTCGCAGGACGACCGGATCCGGCGGCGCGGCGACCGGCGGAGGCGGGGCGGCGACCGACGGCGCGTCAAACTCCGGTGGGAGGTAACCTTGGCTCTCCACTTTTACGCATATAAGATGCCGCAGTCTGGGTGCCAAAGGGCCGATCTCCCGTGGGGGTCTTCCGGTTCGGAGGATCGGAAGAATCCATCAATCCTTCCTTGTCCATCTATCTCGTTCTGCTCTCGTGTACTGCAAAAGGCCATTTTTTTTCTGTTCTTGACGTGCACAATGGCATTGCAGGATGGCGGGCGGCGGCTCCGCGGGCAACTCAGGCAGCAGCGGAGGGTAAGAACGACGAACCTCTCCTCCCTCTCGTAGAGCGAAAGATCTTCTGTCCTCGCGCTCGCGCAAAGGATGTCCCTTTTGTATTTCTTAAGTCCTGACCGATGTATCCGCAGGGCGACGGGGCTGGAAGAGCTCAGGAGAGACGCATTGAAGGAGACTGGGCGCCTGCTGGATGGCTACAACAAGCTGTCAGACGTGGACACGAAGCTCCTTGAGGAGCTTGCGCGTTTGGAGAGGGAGAATCTGTAGGATTCTTTTGCCTGCACTACTCCTGCTAGCTGCTCGACTAGGGTGGATCATTGTTAGCTTAATCTCCACTTTTACTTGTTGATTGCAGGAAGAACAGCGTGAGAGCCAAGGAGAATCTGTCCTCCATCACCTACGGGCTGCTGGGTTCCGGAGCGGCCGTCTTCCTCACCATCTCATCTTGGCTGGGCCAGTACATCCAGGGGTGCGTGGTACATGATGCAGCCAAAGAGGTCGTGGAAATGCAGAGACTTGGCAAGCTTGACGCGCTCATCGATGGCCTAGGTACCCTCCCTCTGTCCTTTCTCTATAGAGATACTACTACTAGTACTACTAGCTAGCTAGCTGGAGACTACTACTATCTTGCAATGTCACCCACAGCATGCGCATGCAATTGTAGACTAGAGTAGGGCTTTGATGGTTTCCTGACTCCTGTGCGGTGACAGTACAGTACTCCTGCAATTGTAGA
Organism: Triticum monococcum; assembly: GCA_034509565.1. Classification (NCBI taxonomy): domain Eukaryota; kingdom Viridiplantae; phylum Streptophyta; class Magnoliopsida; order Poales; family Poaceae; genus Triticum; species Triticum monococcum. The sequence continues at coordinate 620,108,977 of CM067846.1, forward strand.
CTAGACTAGAGTATAGTGTAGTACTACTGTACAAATGCTCTTGGAATGGTTTCTTTCTTGTGGTGAATAGGAAAATGATAATCCGTGAATGCAGGTGAGGAGGGAGCTGCTGACAAGACTGCTGCGGCCAGCGCCAATGTCGACACCAAATGATCGGATCTCATTCAAGCTCAGAGACTCGCCATTCAACCCAAGAGCCCGCTGTTAACTCTTTCGGCTTTTATTTTGGTGGTTTGCTGTAATGGCCCACATGCTGTTACTCCTATGTATTGTTACTTCTGAATTCGCAGCTGGCTGTAATGCCACAACCAAATCTTCTTAAGACTTGACATGCATGGATGTATGTGGCTGGATAGGATGCCCCCATGCACCTATCTTGTTAAGACTTATTCATCGTAATCTGCTCTACTGTGAGAAAGCCCCCTCTTTATTTGTTTGATTTGCTTTGTGCTGTGCTAATTATCTACTATCTGCCATAATTTTTATGTGTGGTTTGCTTGTTTCTCATCTTTCTTGCTTCAACTACTACTTCAAAGCTATGCATGAATGTCAAAAAACATCTTGTCTTATTTACAAGCTTACAGCTTAGCGTAGCTTCATTTCTAGCCTAGCCTAGCTTAGCCAAATTTTACTAAAGCCACACGGACAGGAAACGAAAAAATTGGTCAACAACAATTGAACAAACTTTAATCAAAAGCATTCAATCTCTCATCTCAAAAAGGGTACATTTTCAGGAACATTACTGCTACAGGAGGTGTATCTCACCATTCACCAATACAGCAAATCTCCAATAATCAACAAGACAAATTAACCATCCAAACCGAGACGAAAGCACAAAACATAAATCCATTGTATTTGCAACATCCGGTCCTGGTCGTCAAGGTTTAGCAGTTGTAAACAACCAAATCGAGACCCACGTCGAAGCCAAATCCACATGGGTTAAATCTTAATCAAACAAGGCCTAAATGCCTGTTATGATCTCAGATAGTTGCAATGCAGCAAACTCTCCTCTCCATGTTGAAGCCAAAGCTTCTCCTTTCCTCTAAGCTATCTTCTGCCACGTAACCTAACCAAACCACACTTCTCAAAGACAACCAGGTGTTTGCTAATGTAAGCCGCTGGAGATGTTCACTCCAAAGTCCAAACCTGGCCATTGGCAAATCGGTTCAGATTTAGCACAAATATCCAACCTCTCCGATAGGTATTGCCAAACAAGCTCTAAAGAAGTCATCTGCAGTGAAATGGTGCAAAGAACATATTACCCAACAGAGGGATGGAACAGCACATCGCATACTTGTAACACGGATAGATGAAAAAAAAGGTGTGCCAACAAAAGATTACCAGCCAGAATGGTAAGGAGCGCCTTGGAAGAAAAATAATATATCTTCCCATCTCTCATTGTGTAACCACGGTACAATTAATGCAGAAATAGCTTTGTTGGACACATTTGGCACTGTACGATCATCCTTGTAGCCATCATATTGCCCAAGGAGTACCTAGTCATGCTTTGTAGAGTTAACTAGTTGCATAATATGACAGTGTAATATGAAAGTGTAAAACGAATTTAATTCTAAGCAACAAGAATCATACTTAGTTACCACATCAAAAGTCCAAAGGTGGATTTTATAGTAAGTAGGAATACTACTAGAAGCATAAAAGGCGCAACCTTTTTTCTGATTGCTTTTAAAAAATCTTCTATGTTGTTATTAGCTAATAGCGAGCCTCATACTTTTGTAATGCTGCATAAATATTGCCACCAATGATGCTAAGGAGTTTCTAAGAATTTAACAACAGAAATGGTTCAATGTGAGAACTATGTCATACCAGCTTGGTACAATCAGGTCAACAGACAACCGCAAACTATCTTTACAAAGTCTGGTAAAATATAACAATATTGTAAAATAAATAACATCAAGGGCCCTCTAACTTAAACCTAGTAGGTTGAAAACTGCCGCCTCTTAGAAAAAATTGAATCAAATATACATGTAAACTTAAATCTAGGAAGTTGGCTAGCAGACTGGAATTTATAGACTTGTACCAATATTCAACCTGAAAGCACCCACAATTGCAGAAGAAGATTAATGGGAAGATAAACAATGATGCACTTTAGTCATAGATGCAACAGACTGGTGCCAACTACCAGAGGATGATAAAATCACTGATCTCTAGCATCATCTTGGACCTGAATTAGGAAAGCACATAATTAGAGAAAGGAGATACTGATGGGATGGTGTTTTGCTACAACCGCAAGGGTTAACGATGGTACAATAATGATCACCCATATATGGCATCATATAGTTATTGCATATTGTATGTAGTTTGCACCTCAATGTGTACATACATACCACACTTTGGGGTTTCAGTAAATATAGAAATTGATCTCTCTTTTAATTGATAAATTAAAGGTGTTAGCAGGAATAGTAAACACAATTTTCTGTCAAAAGAATTAAGTCCAAAGATATTTTAGAAGAATAGTAAAGGATTATATACGTTTCACAAGGGCAAAGAAACAATATAAGTAGTGGAAATAGCAACAATTACACCTGCTCAAAATGGCTAGTGTGCACACTATTGCTCCTCATCCGGATGCAGTATTGGTTTACTGTTATGAAGGAGCTCATAATTCTCTTTGTTAAGCAAGTATCACAAAACCTAGATGCTTCCAGATATATAGCATAGGGAAAATCAAGTACATATACTGCAACAGTAGCAGCTATCTCAACATGCTACCCATCACACAATAACAAACAAATATTTATCTAAGAGACATGTATGTATGAGAAAGACAAAATCAAATATCAATGGTAAACAAAAAAAGGCCGCTAAGGAAATCACTTAGGTTTGAAGGAATTGTTGTTGTTTGAAAACCCATGTGAAGCATGCTCTACAGAAAAGGAGTAAATAGCATAAAACTACTACTTTACAGGCTAGGGTTCTAAAAAACTACCAGTTTTTAATTTTTCGCTGATAACTACCAAGTCAGGGGTTGGCTGTTTCAAAAAACCCTAATCACAGAATGCTTTAAAATTAATCATGATTATGACAGTTGGGACCCGCATGTAAGAGAACTGTTTGTTTGACCGTTTGTTTGACTGTTACCTTACATGTAGGGCCCATATGTCAGTATTTTTGTAAGTTCTTTAAAAAAGCAATGAGGTCCCTGTAACTTTTTAAAAAAGCAATCGGGTCCCTGGCTGTTTTCTAAAAAAGCAATCGGGTCCCTGACTGCTCTCTGAGGAACGGCGCAGGCAGCTCGCCGGCGGCCTGGTCGCGGCCAAGCGAAAGAAGGCGGCGCGGCCGCGGCGTTCCTTGTCGCGAAGGCGGGGTTCTCTAGTCGTTCCTCGTCGCGAAGGCCGCCGCTAGGAACGAGTGTTCCTCGTTTCGCGACGGGCTAGGTGGAGGAGCTCCTTGCCGACAACCGCCTCTGCTCCTGGGCCATTGCGCGCGGCTGGAGGCGGCCAGAGCCTTTGTCCATGGTGCGGCTGGCGGGGGCCCTTGCTCCTCGCGCGTTCTTGGCCATGGCGCGCTGCTCGCGATGGCCCGAGCACCTGACCATGGCGCAGCTGGAGGCGGCCCTTGCTCCTCGGCGCGCTCCCGGCCATGGCGCGTGGCTCGCGACGGCCTGAGCCCCTGGCCAAGGTGCGGCCCGTGCTCCTGCGATGCGGCTGCTCCTCCGCGCGGCGTTCTTCCTTGCAGTCGGTGTGTGGTGGTTGTAGGGGAGAGGAAGAAGAAAGGGACAGAAGGAGAGAAGAGAAGATAAGAGGAACACGAGGCAACTTACATGTGGGTCCCACATGTAAGTTAACAGTCAAACAAAACGGTCAAACAAACGGATTGTTTAGGAGTGGGCCCGATCTGTCATAAAACGGTTTAAATCGCTAGGAACGAGTGTTTAGGGTTTTTTGAAACAGTCAACCCCTGACTTGGTAGTTATCAGCGAAAAATTAAAAACCGATAGTTTTTTGGAACCCTAGCCTGTAAAGTAGTAGTTTTATGCTATTTACTCACAGAAAAGGCATTATGCAACCAGTGCAACAATGACTCAATCTGTCCAGCACTCATGGTGGCACCTATCATATTAGATATCCCACACTAAAGGTGCCAGATTTAGGGAAAGCTGTATATACGTTTGCTCAACTATCTATAAGCCGCCACAGTACGAAATTGGAAAACCTGGCTAGATTCAGATGTATTTTCTAGTAACCAAAACTAAGAGCACTTCCATTCATAAGCTAATCCACTAACCAAATCAATAAACAAAAAATAAGCGTATACCAGCACCTAGAAGACACTCATGTGCGAATGTGCAATGTTATGAACAATAGAAAGCAACCAAGAGTCGCTAATTTATTTTATGCTTCATGTCATCAGTTTCCACATATTCTCTTTGCATTTCTTGTAAGTTTATGAGCATGTTTATATTCTAAACTCATGTAAAGCAACATAGCACTCCTTTAGTAAAATCATATTTATCAATGGACCACCTTAGATTTACTATTACAGTGTTGTATTTGGTATCCATCCAACAACGAATAGAAGGAAATATATATCTGCATCTGTGTCTGAAAGTTCAAGTAACACTGACCTGAAAACGCTTACAACAACCTGAACACACTTGATCCGTTGATCATACAATGCTCCATTTCACACAACCATGTTGATAATAGTTGGCAACCTAAAAATTAAAGAAGCTTTCATCACACAAATACACAATGAATACATCGACACAAATACCATTGTCTTGAATAGATCCTCCTAGAACACATAAAGCTTTCCACCATATAGACAAGAAAACCTTGCCTACACAGAAGGGATTACCACTAGCTAAGCCTATTCTAGGTACACTCCAAGCTGCAATACAAACTCTATCATACATGTTATGTTCCCAGTTTTAATGCATAAAGAATGATGGTCAATAAGCACATATTGTTGTAAAAACCATATCCCAATACCAAAGAATAGTAACAATTATTATCATGTAAATTTGTCTCTTGTGTACTCTTTTGCAATTTATAGCTGATAATTGTATAACAGAAATAAAATCTGGAAAATCTAGCGGTGCTGAGGCTATATGAAGTCACAGAAAAAGGTCAGAATAATCCAGAAAATCTCAAAGAAGATGAGGCTGTAGATGTACTGGAGGTGCAATCAGTTATCAGTAGCATGAAAATAGAGAGGGGTGCATTGAATCTGACGGTGGTTGATGCCATCTCTCTTTTGTAAGCGAGAGAATGCAAAAACTTTTTCCCCTCTGTTTTGATGCAACATTAATTAAGAGAAACACTTAAAAGAAAGGAGGTTCATGTTATTTTTGTATGAATAATTCTTTGTTACACGCAAGAAATTCCCATGCTGGTATATTTGGTCAATACGTGCAGTTTAGTCCAAAAATGAAAAATTGATGCTACAAATCTAAATAAAACAAATCAAAATGAAAAATGTTGTAATAAAACCGGGAAGATCCTAACCCATCCTTATTTATCTCTCCAACCAAACACATCCTACCTAAGTCATTACCAAAAATCTGTAAGCCTAGATATTCGTAAATTTATTTTAGATTGGTAGATCACTGTAATATCACAACAGCAACAATAAGGAATTAAAAAGCACTAACTTACGTATTAACCAAGAGGTAAATTATCAATAATGTTTGGATATTTGACGCTAGTTTAAGGCAGCTTATCAGTACTGTTATGATATTTAACACTGTTTAAAGCAACTTATTAGTGCTATAGGATACTAAACACAGGTTTAAGACAACCATTTGTTAGCATATTGGCAGTAAAAAAGAAGTATTGGTAGGATATTTAACAGCAATGCAAGGCAACTTATTGCTGTTATTAGGATCTTTAACACTGCTGTAAGGCAGCCTTATAACTTAACAAGTGTTAATAGTATAAATATACTTATCACAAGATAAAAAATTGCAAAACCTATCAAAAAAATTGCAGTCTTGTCTACAGTTCACATTGCTGTGTTGCAACAATGTAATACTAATTCTGATGTCATTCTTTCAGCACAAGGGAAGGGAGTTACTACTATCTCATTCGATACTTGGTCAGCCTGGTTGCAAGGAGCAATTGGTAACCTGAACAAAGATAAGCTCCAAGCTTTCCGCGTCTAATGACAGGGTGGAGGAGGAACTAGCAGCCTACCTTCTCTCCCCGGGCTCGATGTACTTGACAGCCGACATCACGCACACGGCGGGCGATGCAGGAAATGCCGGATCCGATATTCCGCGCCTTCGTAGCAGTCGTTTCCGCCGACCGGCAGCAATTCCAGCAAAGAAAAAATGACCACCGCCAGCGGGTTCAACCCCGGAGTGCTCGGGCGGGAGGGGGAGGAACAGGAACAGCAGAAGTGGAGGTGGGAGGAGAGGACGTGCTTATCGCGCGCGCTACCAGTTGACTTGTTTAATAGTGGAGGAAACAAATTAAAGCGTAGATAGTGATTTAATTATCACGCGCGCTAGCTGGATCATGCCCAAGCTGCCCCCACAAAATGATTTATCCACAATGGCGACCAAGTCTCTACCTCACAACCATCAAAGTGATGAACCAGGCCATCGAAATATGTGTTGTTCATTCGAGAACCGCAAAATAGATCAGCATGATTAATCTCTACAGAGAATCACTCTTCCATTGGTCCTGTCAGTGATTTTTTTTAAATTTGTCAAATATAATTAACAGAGAATGGTCTTGCACACATACATATATCATGTGTTTCCAAATTAACATGTCTCCAGTATCAATATCAGTGTCATATCAGCCATACATTCAGAGTTTTTTGTTCAAACTCTGAAGCAAAAGACGATATACCAAAACCAGGCAATAGCAGGACAAACCCTAGGAGTACAATCCAACCACATAACCAGTTAATAGCAGAGATTGGACCAAAGATCAAATATTCCCAGAGATTGGGGAAGGATTTGGGCAAAGATTCAGAGAGAGGATCAGGGTTAGGGTTCGTACCGTACACTGGTGGGGGATCACCGGGGGTTCGCCGTTGTGGAGCCATCCGCGCCAAGTACCCGCAGCACGGTTGCCTGCTTCTGGCGGCCTCCACCGGCCGCCTGCTTTCGGCGACCTCTGCCGTCCGCCACCGCTGCAGTTGCATCTGAGTCGTGCGTGTGCGGGAGAAGCAGAGTAGCAAGGGCGAGGCTGTTTTCCAACGTGGCTCTTTAATTTGATGTGGCGAATGTCAAAGTGCCACGGCTGGAGGCCAGACTTTGCTCCGGCGAGCTTAGGACCGGCGGTGGGGGGCATTGCAATGTATCCAACGAGGCTTTAGAAAGAAGTAGGACTCAAATGTTCGTTTTCATAGTTTTATTAGGACTAAAGTGGCACACCTCGAATAGATTTAGGGCCGGTGGTGGATTTACCTCAAACATGTATGTATGAAAAAAAAATCAAATTCGATGGATAAACAAAAATAGAGCCGATGAGGAAATCACTTACTAAAGTTAGTATAAAGTTGGATCATCTATTTTAAAACGGAGGGGATAGGTTTGAAACAACTGTTGTTGTCTAAAACCCATGTGCATGCTCCTTGATGGCGCAAGATGTCTCTCCAACTTGTTAATCGTCCCGATCCCGTGGCGGAGCTTCCAGTTAAGGTTCGTGCTTACTTACACTTGTTGATTGTGGACGCTTCTGAGTTTTGCCGTGCCCTCGGTATACATGCCAGTGCGGTGCGTTAGGCTGCTTGCAAAGTTCTGATATTGTGATCCCTTACGACAGCCCACATCTATGAATAGAAGTGTCTTGAGGGATCAACGAAAATTGAAGGGGTAACTCTTCGTTTTGACAACTTTTTTGAGCAATGTATTCAGATGGGAAACCACTCCCTTGTGACCGTTCAAAATATTTTTGCAGCGTGCTCTACAGAAGAGGCATCATGCAACCATGTGCAACAATGAATCAATCTGTCCAACACTCATAGGATAGGTGCCACCATGAGGGGTTTTGAGGAGCCCGATTGTAGACGCTCTAACTCCTTAGGGCATCTCCAACACCGACCCACAAATTTCCTCCCGCACCCGTTGTCCACGGGCATGGGGATACAGTTCGCGGTCACGGATGCGAGAGACGACCATCCAAAGTTGCCTGCATACATGTGGCATCCTTGGTTTTTTTAGAAGTCCACACGCTCAAATAGCCGCATACATAGAGTTCAGATGTTCAAATAGCAGCATACATAGAGTACAAATGTTCAAATAGCCGCATGCAGCAGTAGTTCAAATTTAAAAAGAAAAATAAATATTACATTCCAATATTGTTGTCCCCTTTAACCGACCATAGATACTCAATCAGATCTCCCTTCAATTGTGTGTGAGTTGGTCGATGCCAATTTTTTTATAGAATAAACTCTTAAATGTGGCCGCATTCTGGTCTAGAAATTCGGTAGGATCACCTATGTTTTCAAATTCTAGAGCTGCGACAGCGCCCTCACCCTCATCATTGACGATCAAGTTGTGTATGATCACACAACATGTCATCACCTTCCATAAGGTCTCCAGATCCATTGTTTAGCATGTTCACAAACAACTGCAAAACGACCTTGCAAAACTTCAAATGCTCTCTCGACATCCTTTCTAGCTGCTTCTTGTCTTTGGCAAAGTGAGACTTTTTCTGGCCAACTGGGTAGAGATGGTGCTAACAAAGGTAGCACATGGAGGATACATATCGTAAACCATATAGTACCCATGTTTTGTACTCATGTTCATTGACACTATAGTGGCAAGGAGAAACTTTTCCTTCAGTTAGTCTCGCAAACAATGATGAACGCTGCAGCACATTGATGTCATTGTGAGACCCAGGCATGCCAATTAAAGCGTGCCAAATCCAAAGATCATGTGATGCAAGTGCTTCAAGAATGATCATGGGCTTCTTAACCTGATCCTGATATTGCCCTTGTAAAGCATTCGGACAGTTTTTCCATTTCCAATACATGCAGTCAGAGATCCAGGAAAAACTGGGCACCCTCTTGCTTTTGAGATTACCAAGAACCTCTTGGTGTCTGCCACAGTTGGTTCTCTCAGGTACTGAGGTCCACACACGTCGACTATAGTATCTCTGCATGTGCTCTCAAACATCCATAGGTACTTGTCCCATAAATCAGTGGTCGTGCCATATGCAAGCATCCGGAGTGCGGCCGTGTACTTTTGGTTACCAAAGAACCCAATCGTTCCAACAACGTCCTTCTTCAAAGCGAAATAGTTATCATAGGACCGGACGCCATGGTACAAATGATGAAAGACAGTCTTGCATGTTTGAAAACGCAAGCGAAAGTGGTCAGCGGAGAGTGCACCACGGGCAAAGTAGTCGTCCATCAGTGTCAAATGGCCGTGTGCCCTGTTGCGGTTGAGCACTTGATGAGCCTTGATCGATCCCTTGAAACTGAGAACATGCCCCTGCGCACGCTCCACGTCTTCAATTACTGATTGCATCATCGCAGCCTCATATGTGTAGTCCTCCTCGAACGAGCCGTCGGACGACTCAATATAGTGCCCGTGTGTGTACTCCAAATCTGTGTAGTCCTCCTCGTCGGGCGAGCTGTTGGACGACTCGACATAGCGCTTGTTTGTGTACTCTAAATTGGAATCCATTGCTTGAAAGAAGAAGGAATGATTTTTCCAGCTCTGGCAATTCATTGAACAGTTGCCGGGCATGGTGAGCATAGCAGTAGCAGATTGTACCTGGCGGGTCGGTCGGAGGAGAGGGGTTGAAGGACGACGAAGGAGAAGTGGGGTGGATCCCGGATGGATCGCTGGAGGTGACGGAGGCATAGAGTTCCGGCAGGGGTGTGGCGTGGCGGCCAGGGTGGTGGAGCGGTAGCGAAGGCAAGAGAGAAAGAATGGAGGGGAGAAAATAGGGAGGATGGAGTCACGGGGGCCGTGAAGGGTTTTAGGTGAGCCAGGTGTGTCGAAGGCCTATGTGGCTGTTGTCCGGACTCCCACAAAGCCCCCATATTTGTGTCGGATTTACTGGAAAAAATACATCAGGACCGCTTGACGGAACAATACAGTCCGGTATTGGATGTCAAACCGTGTCTAGACCGCATGGTATTGCGGACGATTCGAGGATCCCCTTTGCGAGAGTTGCTAATTAACTCGCACAGGTTGCTGCCTCGTGAGTTTTCACGCACGGTTTCTTCGCTTGTCGCCTCCACTCTCCTGCTAGTTTGCTGAGGTTGGTGCCTTGTGAGTTGTGAGGACGAGGTTGTGGCATGCAACACATAACGATAGTTGGAGCACAACAATGGCTTCCGGACAACGGGAGTAAGCATGGCTAGCCACAAGTAGCGCCCGAGCCATTGCCGGCCATGGCCGCGTTGTCTTCGGTCAGAGCTCACCATGCCAATCGTGGGACCGCACCGGTGGCAGACGACACCGGTATGCTGCTCCATCCAATTAGGATGCACGAGTAACTGCACGCTATGACCCTACAATATATGGACTGGAAAACGACTTTTGAATGGAAATTTGATTCTTTTGTTTCCTGTATACGTATACTACGGCTCACCACTGGAACAGAGTGTATCCGGTTCAACATGGTCGCGAGGTACTGGAAGGTTCTTCTTGAGCGGTGCGTGCTGTCGCGGCGAGGTTCGTCCCTGCGTGAGCGGCGGGCACATGTGCGACTAACTTTATCGCGGGCGCGCCTTGAACTCCGTCGCCGGCAGGCTAGGGGTGCAGACGCCGGGTGCAGCCAGTTTCCATGGTCGAGCGTGGAGAAACCGTGTGATGGTTTGTGGCGCAAAACATGATTGTGATGTGCTTTTTACGTTGAGCTGGTAATCAAGAAGATGCATTATTTTCAAAGAAAGAGAATCAATCAATCAGGATCAAGCTTCCGGCGAGAAAACGGTGGTAGTAACAACCACACATTCGAAAGATGGTTAATAAACTATTTAGTGCTATGACTGGTGAAAAGGAAAAAAGACTTTTGCAAAGAGAATCGCTACCACGGAGTACCCTAGAAGCAACAGCGAGTGGCTGTGCCTCCGTCTGGGCCGGAGCAGGGCATTGGCATGTTGAGCGCTGTGATTGGCGCAGGCGTCCGTGGTGTATGGTACGCTGCTACGGAGGAGACGCCCCACCCCAGGGCAAGGACCTGGACCGGACCGCAGTTACCAAACTGATGATTGCTAGCATCAGAGATGCTCCTGCTTCTTTTGACGGCAGTCTGTCCCTTGCCACTTCCGAAGATGGGGTCGTGCTTGCTCCCTTTGTTTTGTTTTTGGGATGACGCTCGAGATTCACCTCTGACCAACACAGCTGGATGCCCTTCCCTCAAAAAGAAAAAGAAAAAGCTGGGTGCCCTTCCCTCAAAAAGAAAAAGAAAAAGCTGGGTGCCCAATCACGTCCATGGACCCCGATATCTCTTGGCAGATGAAGCACCAGATGAATCAATCAGACGACCTGGATCACTGAAAATGCATCTTAAGGTTCCATCCACTTCCAGTGCCTGTCCAATCCTAACTCCCCTCCCCGCGTGCTCCCTCCTCGGCGACAACCAAACCCTAGCCATGGGTTTCTTCAACGGCTCCGGCAAGAGCAAGGGGAAGTTCACCCCCGACGCTTCCTCCTCCTTCGCCGCCGCCTACCCACCCCGCCAGGCAGCGCCTGCACATTCCGGTGCACCAGGCGCGGTGGCACTGGCTGTACAGGCAACCAGTGCCGAACCCAGACGTTACGCTGCCGCACGATTGGCATTTGGATCCGCAGCGGATCCCGGTGCCGTGATTGCAGCGGGCGCACATCTAGGAGGTGCGCAGGCGGCGGGGGCTCCTCACGCCGGAGCAGCGTCGGATGCTGGCGTACGCGCCAAACTCCCCCGATTGGGAGGTGTGGTTTGCTCTCGAGCATGAGGAGTAACGCCGCCGCGTCCAGGAGCACCACAACAACCCTCCGCCGTCCCCCATTGTCAAGCTTGAGGTGGAGCTGGCTGCGTACCTGGAGGCACTAGAGGCGGCCATGCAGACCTCCATCGAGGAGGAGCGGCGCAAGGCGGAGGCGGACAACCAGACGAGGCTAGCGGAGGCCCTCGTCCTCTCTGCGGCCGGTGATTGCGTGGTGCCACCGTCGCCGTCGAGGCTCACCCCCTACACCTAAGGCCGAGCTGCCGCCGACGGAGTCGACTGAGCACTACATCTTGACCGGCGAGCTGCGCGAGTGGGTCAGCGCCCCCTGCGTCTGGCTTGGCGCGGCGCCAGCGCAAGAGGCCGCGTACCTTGAACATTGGAGGCAGCGCGCGCTGATGGAGGAGCGCCGACGGTGAGCGGCGCATGCAGAGGGAGTGCAAGGAGGAGAAGCGCCGCCAGAAGGACAAGGAGGAGCGTCGTGCTAGCGCCGGAGCAGCCCAGTCGGCGGTGCAGCAGGGCGACGTGGCCAGGGCCTAGGAGGCGGTATTCCCGTGGGCTAGCCTGGCGCCGGAGCTGGTCAACCTCACGAACGTTGGTTTGAACGACAAGGATGTCTAGAACAGTGCGGCGTGGATTTTTTAATTTTATGTTTAATTAATGTGTAATGTAAATGTAGACTTTGATCAGCGACTGACCGATTTTAATATTTAATTAAGTTTAAGTTTAAACGTGATTGCTTTTCTTTTTTTAAGTTTATGTTTAAAAAATATAGGTCGGATCAGCGTTGGATGCACGCGCCGATCCAAAAAGCTCGTGTCCGTTCAGCCGACGCAAACGAACAAAAGATAGACAAAACAGGCGTCCGGGTCAACGGGCTAGAGTTGCTCTTACCGTTGTTAAGTTTAAATTAAATTAACCAACCGGGCCATCTTGTTGCTGTGTGTTGGCATGCAACAAGGAATGTGATTGGTTCAACATGGTGGTCTGTTGACGCCCACCGGACGGACCGACCGACAGACACGAGCGCCCACCTCTGGCACTGGCGGGTAGCTGTTCCTTTCTCTGCTCCTCTATCTACATTTATCTACATTTATCTGTTGGAGGAATCTGTTGTGATATGATGATGCAGTTTGATATGCTATGATGCAAGTAGTGGATGTAGTTGGAGGAAAAAAGTTGAACCCTCATATGCTTATTAAAGGATTGAACTCATATTTATTTGTAGTCTAGGAATGATTTAGTTTGAGTCATTTTTTGTAGCCTAGGAATGATTTAAATCTTAATATGCTTATTGAAAGATTAACTCATATTTCCTAGGTTTAGATTTTTTTGGAGGTGATGAACCTTTGTGTGATGCATCCATATGTTTAGGTACGGAACCGTGAAGCAAGCACCGCCCACTCCAGCACCGTCCGCTCCTGCCACTCCTCTCCAGCACATCCCGTCCGCCATGCCGCTCCTGTACGTGTACGGGTCCTTCCCTGAGCTGCTGCAGTCGGTGGGATCTATCTCAGACGAGGTCCTAGAGGCGACGAGGGCAATGCGGTGGCAGGAGAGGGAAAAACGGATCCTCGATGATGTAAAAGTGTTGGTCGCAGAGCGTGAAGGAGTGGAAGAGTGTGAAGGTAGAGATGGAGGCAGATCCAACTATCTCCCATGTCCGTCGGGAAGGGTGCATTGAAGCTGCCAAGCAGCACGCCGGCTGGGAGTTGCGCAATTTGGACCGCAGAATCTATTTCAAGAGCAATGCGGAGGAAAGAGCCAGGATTCCGCCCCCAAGTGCATCGGCGTTCGAGATCATCAACTGGGGAAGGGCGGAGGGAAGAACTCCAGCGGGCAAGGCGAGGTGGGAGTGCTTGGTAGATCGGATGCCAACTAGCATTCCGCCTCTGCCTGAACCGGTGGACCCGCTGCCGTTTCTGTCTCCATGGCCAGGGCTAACATACGAGGAGCTCTGAAGATGTCTGCACGCTCTCTAAACTTGTCTGAAGAACTTGTTGAACCGTTTGCGAAACTACTTGCGTTAGTTGGTGTTGCCAAACTATGTGGACAAGTTTGCTATTTGCTATTTGTAAAACTATGTGTAACCGTTTGATATTTGCTATGTGGAACCTTTATTAATATGTGAGCTCATATTTTGCTATTTGTGAAACTACTCGAGTGTGATACATGTTATATTGTGTGAGCTCTGCATATTTAAGGTTCTTAAATATATATTCTTGTTACAGCATATTTGTGAAACTGTATTATTTCCTGTGATAAAACTTTACAAAAGAAACAATCACTAAAACTTACAAAATCCCAAAAGCACAGGACCCTACCACAACCCCCTGGCGGTAGGATATCACAACCTACCGCCAGGGATCTGTGGTTTTCAGTTATGGCAAGTTTGCAACGCAAAACCCCCAGGACCCTACCGCCAGGGTGCTCGACAGTAGGGTCCAATAACCTACCGCCAAGACCTGTGGCGGTAGGGTGGTGCGCTGGCCGTTAGGAAACAACTGTGGGCCGTCTATGCCACCGCCAGTACCCCTGGCGGTTGGTTGCCTGACCCTACTGCCGAGCCATGTGACAGTAGCAAAAGGGTCAGATTTAAAAAAATGAATCGGGGGTCAGATCTCGATTTTGTATGACTAAAGGGTCAAAACACGAAATTTTGCCACGAGGAGTAGATGGCGGCGCGTGAGGAGCCCGCAGTGCACCAGACGCCGAAACATGACCTACCCCATTAGTTGATCGCTGCATCCATTGCGCTTTCACCTCTTCACGTGTCTTGAGCAAGGCTTTAATCTCAGGCGCAACGTTTTGGCTCTTGGGTGCAGATGCACCCAAGGGTGAATAGTAAATTAGTTTAAAATAGTAAAAAGATCTGTTTTTTTATGCTACTCATGTGCTTGAAGTTCATGGCCAATTTTAAGGAGTTTGAACATTTCAGTAGCTCTCAGTAAAAAACATAAATTTTAAGGTTGTAAGGAAGCTTACTATTCACGTACTACTTTGACTGATTTTGTCTTTTTTTTCATGAGCTCCTCGTATGTTCGAACAAGCTGAAATTTGACAAGAACATCACACAATGAAACAACTTCCACCAAAAAAATAGATTTTTTTGAATTTACTATTCACCGGGTGCAAATGAGCCTGAGCACTGAATCTAATATCTTTTTAATCTCTTGAATTATAAGACCCGGAGCACAAAGATTTCTCTCCTGGTCGTTCAACATTAGCAACACAGCCGTGCTATCCACCTCAACCACCAGCTTCCGGACATCCGTCTCCATTGCCAGCTGCACTGCCCTGTGGCAGGCCAAAATTTCTACAAGCTCGGGCTGCAAGGTGGAGGGAGTAAATGGAACGCTCCTCGCTCCAACACGGGAGGCGCCATAGTGGTCGCGAATGACGAGGCCACCCCCACCCTTAGAGCAACTCCAACACGCCAATGTAAGTTGTCTATGTGTGTTTGTTTGGGTTGAAACTGACACAAATCGTGGCTCAATGCACCGACCCAAACGGACAAACTTCCTTTTTTTCTCTGCGCCCGATCCATTTCAGCCCAAATTTGAGCCCGTGTGCGATGTCCGCCCTTGTCCTCTCCTGGCCCGCTAGTCGGTGGCACATTGGTCATTATCCCTCTCCCCACATCTGCAGCCAACACTCGGCTAGCCCCACTCATCCTGCCTCCCCCTCGCTGCCGGAACCAAGCTCCGGCCGATTAGAGGCTGCCCAGGCCGCCCCAACTAGAGGCTTTTCCAGTATTCTTGGTAGCATAGATTGTATGCATTGAAAGTGGAAGAACTGTCCATCTGCTTGGCAGAAGCAGTATAGGGGGTAAGTGAAAGCTTGCGCTATCATACTAGAGGCCGTGGCTTCACTAGATCTCTGGATTTGACACTCTTTTTTCGGCATGGTCGGTTCTCACAATGACATCAACGCGCTCTAGCATTCTCCGGTATTTGAAAGGCTTGCAGAAGGCAACTGCCCAGAGGTGAAGGTTAAAGTTTCCTCTATACGCGTTGTTACCAAAATTATTCCTATCAAAAAAATTCACATCCATAGATTCATTATTATTCTCAATCAAAGTAGACAAAGGCATATCATTAGGATCAGAAGAAACACTCTTAGTAGCAAATAATTTCATAAGTTCATCCATCTTTCCACTCAAAAAATTAATTTCTTCTATTGCATGCACTTTTTTATTAGTAGATCTTTCAGTGTGCCATTGAAAATAATTAACCATAATATTATCTAGGAGTTTAGTAGCTTCTCCTAAAGTGATTTCCATAAAAGTGCCTCCCGCGGCCGAACCTAAAAGATTTCTAGAAGCAAAATTCAATCCGGCATAAATATTTTGTATAATCATCCACAAATTCAAACCATGAGTAGGGCAATTACGTATCATTAATTTCATCCTCTCCCAAGCTTGTGCAACATGTTCATGATCAAGTTGCTTAAAATTCATAATATCAATTTTAAGAGAGATGATCTTAGCGGGAGGAAAATACTTAGAGATAAAAGCATCATTGCACTTGTTCCAAGAATCAATACTATTTTTAGGCAAAGACGAAAACCAATCTTTAGCACGATCTCTAAGCAAAAAAGGAAATAGCTTCAATTTAACAATATCATTATCAACATCTTTCTTCTTTTGCATATCACACAAATCAACGAAGCTATTTAGATGAGTAGCGGCATCTTCACTAGGAAGGCCGGCGAATTGATCTTTCATGACAAGATTCAACAAAGTAGTATTGATTTCACAAGATTCAGTATTAGTAAGAGGAGCAATCACGGTGCTAAGGAAATCATTATTTTTGGTATTGGTAAAGTCACACAATTTGGTATTATGTTGAGCCATCGTGACAAACAAGCAATCCAACACACGAGCAAACAAAAAGCGAGCGAGAAAAAGGCAAACGGAAAAGAGAGGGCGAATAAAACGGCAAGGGTGAAGTGGGGGAGAGGAACACGAGAGGAAAATGGCAAATAATGTAATGCGGGAGATAAGGGATTATGATGGGTACTTGGTATGTTGACTTTTGCGTAGACTCCCCGGCAACGGCGCCAGAAATTCTTCTTGCTACCTCTTGAGCACTGCGTTGGATTTCCTTGAAGAGGAAATGATGATGCAGCAAAGTAGCGTAAGTATTTCCCTCAGTTTTTGAGAACCAAGGTATCAATCCAGTAGGAGGCTACGCGTGAGTCCCTCGTACCTGCACAAAACAAATAACTCCTCACAACCAACGCGATAAGGGGTTGTCAATCCCTTCACGGTCACTTACGAGAGTGAGGTCTGATAGAGATGATAGATAATATTTTTGGTATTTTTGTGATAAAGATGCAAAGTATAATAAAAGCAAAGTAAAAAGCAAAGAAAATAATAAAGTGTTGGAAGATTAATATGATGGAGATAGACCCGGGGGCCATAGATTTCACTAGTGGCTTCTCTCAAGAGCATAAGTATTTTACAGTGGGTGAACGAATTACTGTTGAGCAATTGACAGAACTGAGCATAGTTATGAGAATATCTAGGTATGATCATGTATATAGGCATCACGTCCGATACAAGTAGACCGACTCCTGCCTGCATCTACTACTATTACTCCACTCATCGATCGCTATCTAGCATGCATCTAGAGTATTAAGTTCATGAAAACAGAGTAACGCCTTAAGCAAGATGACATGATGTAGAGGGATAAATTCATGCAATATGATAAAAACCCCATCTTGTTATCCTCGATGGCAACAATACAATACGTGCCTTGCTGCCCCTGCTGTCACTGGGAAAGGACACCGCAAGATTGAACCCAAAGCTAAGCACTTCTCCCATTGCAAGAAAAATCAATCTAGTAAGCCAAACCAAACTGATAATTCAAAGAGACTTGCAAAGATAACCAATCATACATCAAAGAATTCAGAAAAGATTCAAATATTGTTCATAGATAATATTGATCATAAACCCACAATTCATCGGTCTCAACGAACACACCGCAAAAAGAAGATTACATCAAATAGATCTCCACGAGAGAGGGGGAGAACATTGTATTGAGATCCAAAAAGAGAGAAGAAGCCATCTAGCTACTAACTATGGCCCCGAAGGTCTGAGGTAAACTACTCACACTTCATCGGAGAGGCTATGGTGTTGATGTAGAAGCCCTCCGTGATGGATGCCCCCTCCCGCGGAGCTCCGGAACAGGCCCCAAGATGGGATCTCGTGGGTACAGAAGGTTGCGGCGGTGGAATTAGGTTTCTCCGTCTCTGATCGTTTGGGGGTACGTAGGTATATATAGGAGGAAGGAGTATGTCGGTGGAGCAACAAGGGGCCCATGAGGGTGGAGGGCGCGCCCCTACCTCGTGGCCTCCTCATTTCTTTCTTGACGTTGGGTCCAAGTCTCCCGGATCATAATCTTCCTAAAAATCACGTTCCCGAAGGTTTCATTCCGTTTGTACTCCGTTTGATATTCCTTTTCTGCGAAACTCTGAAATAGGCAAAAACAGCAATTCTGGGATGGGCCTCCGGTTAGTAGGTTAGTCCCAAAAATAATATAAAAGTGGATAATAAAGCCCAATAATGTCCAAAACAGTAGATAATATAGCATGTAGCAATCAAAAATTATAGATACGTTGGAGACGTATCAGACCCCTGTCCATCTAGGGGCACCGGATAATCTGCTAGAAGCGCTACGAGGCGCTTCCATTGTGGATGAACACCGTACCCTTATGGGTACGGTGATTGAGAAGGTTCAGTCTGCCAAGACCGGACTAACCGAAGCCTGCCACAGCCTGCTGACGGGTTTTGTGGTAAGCAGCAAAAAGAGAGAAAATCCCCATACAGACAGTAGCCCCTGAGACACTGGCCGCTGTTCGGAAAGAAAACCCGGACAGAGGATCAATCCCTTATTGCAGGAAACTAACTAAACATGTCTGAAATGAACATGCAGGCGTCGCTGCTGGCCGCGGCTTCGCATACTGTCGAAGTCTCCGGACTGAAGCAAAGACTGGAGCAGGCCGAGGAGGAGCTCAGCCAGGTGAAGAGACAGCTCCAAGAGAAGCAAGGTATGTAATAACCCGTTGTCTATTCGGGAGAGAGTATCATGATATATATTGACCGAAGTGTCATGATATGTTTAGGAGCCACTACCGAGGTCGAGGCCTTGAAAAAGGCCCTGGCCGAAGCCGAGGGGAAGGTTGTCAAGGAGCAGGCCGCCCGTAAGAAGCTCAAGGCCTGGGTCAGTGAGGTCCAACAAGAGCTCCAGGACGCGGTGAGGAAGTGCAAGACCTTGGAGCGCGATGTGTCGGCTCAAGAAACTGAACTCGCCAAGGCTCGTCAAAGCGCCGAAATGGCCCGGAATGAGGCCTGGGGCGCCCTCCAGGAGATCCAGGAGGTCAGGAAGATCATGGCGGGTAAGGCTTTTAGTATGCAAAGCAAGTATGTGGAGAGGAAGTATCTTCTACTAACCCGGGTTCGGAGTTCTCCAGGGGCCTTCGTGGATCTGCCATGCAGTGTGTTCGATGCAGCGGAGTTATGGTCGCAATATCTTGCGCGAGAACATCCGGTGCCCTTCAGCGATCAGCTAAAACAACTGGTCGAGCTGCACAGGGTGGCCGAACTGGCCATGAAGGATTTAATAATCCGGCTGTGGCCAGCCGAAGCTATACCCAACAGCTACTTCGGCCTTGTGAAGCGGCTGGTGGATGCCTGTCTTCGGCTTGGCGTTGTCAAGCAACCAGCCTGCATCGAGGGCGTGCGGATGGCCTTCACACGAGTCAAGGTGTGGTGGGCGAAAATGGACGCCATCAAGCTCGTGACCGAGGGGCCGCCCGAAGGCAAGGAGTACCGCACACCTGAGCGGTATTTCGAGGACATTCTGGAGGGGTCCCGCATTGTAGCGATGCAGTGTGTGCAAGACATCATATTTGAATGAATATGTTCAAATTGGCTCTGCCTTGTATAATGAGACAAAGTGGTTATGTAATATAATGGTTCTTATGTTTTGAATTTTTTTACCTCCTGTGCGGCCGTGTTGTGTGAAATCTGAGGGTTGGCCAGTCGTCGGCTTCTGCCCCCACGTAGATAGTACGAGGGTGTTCGGGATGGAATCTAAACACTCTTGATCCAATTATATGGTCCTTGAAGGAGTTGTTTAGCGCAACGAACCAGGCAATCAGACTATGCGGCTTGAACGCCCTCACTTAGCCATATGAGTTTGACAAAATAAAAATGTTGGCGCTGCCCCTAGTATCCGAACTAGAGTGCTATAGGCGCCCGATCAGGAAGTGCCGATCCTTCGCGTAATGCGGAAGAAACCTCCAATGATTTGCGACTTCCGAACAGCTGACCTGCTCTCGCCGTATCATGACAGTCAGTTTTCGGCTTTCTCTACTGAGGTGCTCATTTGGATAAACCAAGGCACAATCACAGTAGTTTTGCCTTTACTACCTTAGCCGATACAGTGGAACGTAAGGTAGCAAGCACAGGAGCCAAGCAACCCAACTATTGACCAAAGACATGATTCGGAGCCAATGCATATAGTGCTAAATTAGGGGTGCCAAACTATAATGTACAAAGTGTTCGGACTTTCTGCCATAATGTGGGGCGCTATAGAGCAACTGGCAAATGTAGAATGTAACAAAGTGTACGGGTGCTATTTGATAAGGTTAGCCACAAGAGGGAAAGAAAAAGGAAAAGAAAAAAAGGCAGGAAAACAGAAAGGGTGCAAACATAGTAAGCTGGGGCCCTTAAGCTTGGCCTGCGAACTGTTTCCATTGTTATTTGATTAATGCGTCAAGGCGCGTTGATACAAGTAGTGCGATAAGCAACATGCTATTTAACATGCCAAAAACCAAGGGAGAGCCGCATGTGGGTCCTGAAAACAGGTAGAGTGATCGTTAACAAAACCACCTTAGAAGTCCCGCATACGTCTGTATTTCTTGCCGTCTTGGTACGTTTATCCTTCAAGAGGACTGATACGTCCATTTTGCATCATGTTTTTATATTGATATTTATTGCATTATGGGCTGTTATTACACATTATGTCACAATACTTATGCCTATTCTCTCTTATTTTAAAAGGTTTACATGAAGAGGGAGAATGCCGGCAGTAGGAAATCTGGGCTGGAAAAGGAGCAAATATTAGAGATCTATTCTGCACAGCTCCAAAAGTCCTGAAACTTCACAGAAGTTATTTTTGGAATTAGTAAAAAATATTGGCAAACGAATCCATCAGAGGGGGCCCACACCCTGCCCACAAGGGTGGGGGCGCGCCCTACCCCCTAGGCGCGCACCCTGCCTCGTGGGCCCCCTGGCAGGCCTCCGGTGTCCATCTTTTGCTATATGAAGTCTTTCGTCCGAGAAAAAATCATAAGCAAGCTTTCGGGAAGAAACTCCGCCGCCACGAGGCGGAACCTTGGTGGAACCAATCTAGGGCTCCGGCGGAGCTGTTCTGCCGGGGAAACTTCCCTCCGGGAGGGGGAAATCTTCACCATCGTCATCACCAACGATCCTCTCATGGGGAAGGGGTCAATCTTCATCGACATCTTCAATAGCACCAACTCCTCTCAAACCCTAGTTCATCTCTTGTATCCAATCTTTGTATCCAAACCTCAGATTGTTACCTATAGGTTGCTAGTAGTGTTGATTACTCCTTGTAGTTGATGCTAGTTGGTTTACTTGGTGGAAGATCATATGTTCAGATCCATTATGCATATTAATACCCCTCTAATTATGAACATGAATATGATTTGTGAGTTGTTACGTTTGTTCCTAAGGACATTGGAGAAGTCTTTCTATAAGTAGTCATGTGAATTTGGTATTCGTTCGATATTTTGATGAGATGTATGTTGTCTCTCCTCTAGTGGTGTTATGTGAATGTCGACTACATGAAACTTCACCATTGTTTGGGCCTAGAGGAAGGCATTGGGAAGTAATAAGTAGATGATGGGTTGCTAGAGTGACAGAAGCTTAAACCCTAGTTTATGCGTTGCTTTGTAAGGGGCTGATTTGGATCCATGTGTTTCATGCTATGGTTAGGTTTACCTTAATACTTCTTTTGTAGTTGCAGATGCTTGCAATAGGAGTTAATCATAAGTGGGATGCTTGTCCAAGTAAGGACAACACCCAAGCACCGGTCCACCCACATATCAAATTATCAATGTAACGAACGCGAATCATATGAGCGTGATGAAAACTAACTTGACGGTAATTCCCATGTGTCCTCGGGAGCGCTTTTCTCCATATAAGAGTTTGTCCAGGCTTGTCCTTTGCTACAAAAAGGATTGGGCCATCTTGTTGCACTTTATTTACACTTGCTACTTGCTACCCGTTACAAATTACCTTATCACAAAACTATCTGTTACCTACAATTTCAGTGCTTGCAGAGAAGACCTTATTGAAAACCGCTTGTCATTTCCGTCTGCTCCTCGTTGGGTTCGACACTCTTACTTATCGAAAGGACTACGATAGATCCCCTACACTTGTGGGTCATCAAGACTCTTTTCTGGCGCCATTGCCAGGGAGTGAAGCGCCTTTGGTAAGTGGAATTTGGTAAGGAAAAATTTATATAGTGTGCTGAAATTTACTGTCACTTGTTACTATGGAAAGTAATCCTTTGAGGGGCTTGTTCGGGGTATCTTCACCCCGATCAGTAGAGCAAATAGTTTCTCCTCAACCTACTGAACCTACTAAAAATGTCTACTTTGAAATTCCTTCGGGTATGATAGAGAAACTGCTGGCTAATCCTTTCACATGAGATGGAACATTGCAACCCGAGTTACATTTAATCTATGTGGATGAAGTTTGTGGATTATTTAAGCTTGCAGGTATGCCCGATGATGTTATCAAGAAGAAGGTCTTCCCTTTATCTTTGAAGGGAGATGCATTGACATGGTATAGGCTATGTGATGATATGGGATCGTGGAACTACAAACGATTGAAATTGGAATTTCATCAGAAGTTTTATCCTATGCATCTTGTTCATCGTGATCGTAATTATATATATAATTTTTGGACTCACGAAGGAGAAAGCATCGCTCAAGCTTGGGGGAGGCCTAAGTCAATGTTATATTCATGCCCCAATCATGAGCTCTCAAGAGAAATGATTATTTAGAATTTTTATGCTCAGCTTTCTCGTAATAATCAATCCATGCTCGATACTTCTTGTACTGGCTCCTTTATGATGAAGACTATTGAATTCAAATGGGATTTATTGGAAAGAATTAAATGCAACTCTGAAGATTGGGACCTCGACGAAGGTAAAGAGTCAGGTATAACACCTAAGTTTGATTGTGTTATATCATTTATGGATACCGATGCTTTCCGTGAATTTAGCACTAAATATGGACTTGACTCTAAGACAGTAGCTTCTTTCTGTGAATCATTTGCTAATCATGTTGATCTCCCTAAGGAGAAGTGGTTTAAATATAATCCTCCCATTGAAGTAAAAGTAGTTGCACCTATTATAGTTGAAGAAAAGACTATCACTTATGATGATCTTGTTGTTCCTACTGCTTATGTGGAGAAACCACCTTTCCCTGTTAGAATAAACGATCATGCTAAAGCTTCAACTGTAGTCAACAAAAGTAATGTTAGGACATACAAACCCACTGAGCAAGTTAAAGTTGAACCTAATATTGCTATGGTAAAGATATCTTGGCTGATAATATTGATGGGCATGTTATTTATTTCTGTGAGGAAACTGCTAGAATTGCTAAGCCTGGTGCTAAAGATAAACATAGACATGTGGTAGGCATGCCAGTTATTTTTGTTAAAATAGGAGATCATTGTTATCATGGCTTATGTGATATGGGTGCTAGTGCTAGTGCAATACCTCATTCTTTATACAAAGAAATTATGCATGATATTGCACCTGCTGAGATAGAAGAAATTGATGTTACAATTAAGCTTGCCAATAGAGATACTATATCACCAATTGGGATTGTTAGATATGTTGAAGTCTTGTGTGGGAAAGTTAAATATCCTGCTGATTTTCTTGTTCTTGGTTCCCCACAAGATAGCTTTTGTCCCATTATATTCGGTAGACCCTTCTTGAACACTGTTAATGATAGGATAGACTGCGAAAAGGATATTGTTACAATTGGTTTGGTTGATATGTCTCATGAGTTTAATTTTGCTAAATTTCGTAGACAACCCCGTGATGAGGAATTGCCTAGTAAAGATGAAATTATTGGTCTTGCTTCTATTGCCGTGCCTCCTAATGATCCTTTAGAACAATATTTGCTTGACCATGAAAACGATATGTTTAAGAATGAAATAAGGGAAATAGATGAAGTATTATTTAAACAGGGACCCATTCTGAACCACAACTTGCCTGTTGAAATCCTAGCGGATCCTCCTCCACCTAAGGGCGATCCCGTGTTTGAGCTTAAACCATTACCTGGTACTCTTAAATATGCTTATCTTGATGAAAAGAAGATATATCCTGTTATTATTAGTGCTAACCTTTCAGAGAAAGATGAAGAGAAATTATTCAAAACTCTGAAGAAGCACCGTGCTGCTATTGGATATACTCTTCATGATCTAAAGGGCATTAGTCCCACTCTATGCCAACACAAAATAAATTTGGAGAAAGACGTCAAACCAGTTATTGATCACCAACGACGACTAAATCCTAAGATGAAGGAAGTGGTAAGAAAGGAAATATTAAAGCTTCTTGAGGCAGGTATTATTTATCCCGTTGCTGATAGTCAGTGGGTAAGTCATGTCCATTGTGTCCCTAAGAAGGGAGGTATTACTATCGTTCCTAATGATAAAGATGAATTGATCCCGCAAAGAATTATTACATGTTATAGGATGGTAATTGATTTTCGCAAATTAAATAAAGCTACTAAAAAGGATCATTACCCTTTGCCTTTTATTGATCAAATGCTAGAAAGATTATCCAAAAATACACATTTTTTCTTTCTAGATGGTTACTCTGGTTTCTCTCAAATACCTGTGTCAGCTGAGGATCAAGCAAAGGCCACTTTTACTTGCCCTTTCGGTACTTGTGCTTATAGACGTATGCCTTTTGGTTTATGTAATGCACCAGCCACCTTTCAAAGATGCATGACGGCTATATTCTCTGACTTTTGTGAAAATATTTGTGATATTTTCATGGATGATTTCTCCGTTTATGGATCCTCTTTTGATGATTGCTTGAGCAACCTTGATCGAGTTTTGCAGAGATGTGAAGAAACTAATCTTGTCTTGAACTGGGAGAAGTGCCACTTTATGGTTAATGAAGGTATTGTCTTGGGGCATAAAATCTCTCAAAGAGGTATTGAAGTTGATAAAGCTAAAGTTGATGCTATTGAAAAGATGCCGTGTCCCAAGGACATCAAAGGTACAAGAAGTTTCCTTGGTCATGCCGGTTTTTATAGGAGGTTCATTAAGGACTTCTCTAAAATTTCTAGGCCTCTGACTAATCTATTACAAAAAGATATACCTTTTGTCTTTGATGATAATTGTGTAGAAGCATTTGAAATACTTAAGAAAGCTTTGATTTCTGCACCGATCGTTCAGCCACCTGATTGGAATTTACCCTTTGAAAATATGTGTGATGCTAGTGATTATGTGATACCTCTCCAACGCATCTATAATTTTTGATTGCTCCATGCTATATTATCTTGTGTTTTGGACATTATTGGGCTTTATTATTCACTTTTATATTATTTTTGGGACTAACCTATTAACCGGAGGCCCAGCCCAGAATTGCTATTTTTTGCCTATTTCAGAGTTTTGCAGAAAAAGAATATCAAACGGAGTCCAAACGGAATGAAACCTTCGGGAACGTGATTTTCGGAATGAACATGATCCAGGAGACTTGGACCCTATGTCAAGAAACAAAGCAGGAAGCCACGAGGTAGGGGGCCGCGCCTACCCCTCTAGGCGTGCCCTCCACCCTCGTGGGCCCCATGTTGCTCCACCGACGTACTCCTTCCTCCTATATATACCTACGTACCCCCAAACGATCAGATATGGAGCCAAAAACCTAATTCCACCGCCGCAACCTTCTGTACCCACGAGATCCCATCTTGGGGCCTGTTCCGGAGCTCCGCTGGAGGGGGCATCAATCACGGAGGGCTTCTACATCAACACCATAGCCCCTCCGATGAAGTGTGAGTAGTTTACCTCTGACCTTCGGGTCCATAGTTATTAGCTAGATGGCTTCTTCTCTCTTTTTGGATCTCAATACAATGTTCTCCCCCTCTCTCGTGGAGATCTATTCGATGTAATCTTCTTTTGCGGTGTGTTTGTTGAGACCTATGAATTGTGGGTTTATGATCAAGTTTATCCATGAACAATATTTGAATCTTCTCTGAATTCTTTCATGTACGATTGGTTATCTTTGCAAGTCTCTTCGAATTATCATTTTGGTTTGGCCTCCTAGATTGATCTTTCTTGCAATGGGAGAAGTGCTTAGCTTTGGGTTCAATCTTGCGGTGTCCTTTCCCAGTGACAATAGGGGCAGCAAGGCATGTATTGTATTGTTGCCATCGAGGATAACAAGATGGGGTTTTTATCATATTGCATGAATTTATCCCTCTACATCATGTCATCTTGCTTAAGGCGTTACTCTGTTCTTATGAACTTAATACTCTAGATGCATGCTGGATAGCGGTCGATGTGTGGAGTAATAGTAGTAGATGCAGGCAGGAGTCGGTCTACTTGTCTCGGACGTGACGCCTATATACATGATCATACCTAGATATTCTCATAACTATGCTCAATTCTGTCAATTGCTCAACGGTAATTTGTTCACCCACCGTAAAATACTTATGCTCTTGAGAGAAGCCACTAGTGAAACCTATGTCCCCCGGGTCTATTTTCCATCATATTAATCTTCCAACACTTAGTTATTTCCGTTGCTTTTATTTTACTTTGCATCTTTATCATAAAAATACCAAAAATATGATCTTATCATATCTATCAGATCTCACTCTCGTAAGTGACAGTGTAGGGATTGACAACCCCTTATCACGTTGGTTGCGAGGATTTATTTGTTTTGTGTAGGTGCGAGGGACTCGCGCATAGCCTCCTACTGGATTGATACCTTGGTTCTCAAAAACTGAGGGAAATACTTACGCTACTTTGCTGCATCACGATTTCCTCTTCAAGGGAAAACCAACGCAGTGCTCAAGAGGTAGCATTATGCTGTAGGTGTTGTTCTAGGGCTAAGAGTTCATAAGAAATTAAATGTTATCCAATATGCCAGTAAAACTCTAGACAGTGCCCAGAGAAATTATGCTACTACTAAAAAAGAATTCTTAGCAGCTGTATTTGCTTGTGATAAGTTCAGACCTTATATTGTTGATTCTAAAGTTACTATTCACACTGATCATGCTGCTATTAAATATCTTATGGAAAAGAAAGATGCTATACCTAGACTTATTAGATGGGTTCTCTTGCTACAAGAATTTGATTTGCATATTATAGATAGAAAGGGAGCTGAGAACCCCGTTGCAGAGAACTTGTCTAGGTTAGAGAACGTTCTTGATGACCCACTACGTATTGATGATAGCTTTCCTGATGAACATTTAGCTGTCATAAATGCTTCCCGTACTGCTCCATGGTATGCTGATTATGCTAATTACATTGTTGCTAAATTTATACCACCAAGTTTCACATACCAGCAAAAGAAAAAGTTTTTCTATGATTTAAGACATTACTTCTGGGATGACCCACATCTTTATAAATAAGGAGTAGATGGTGTTATTAGATGTTGTATACCTGAGCATGAACAGGAACAGATCCTACGCAAGTGTCACTCCGAGGCTTATGGAGGGCACCATGCTGGAGATAGAACTGCACATAAGGTATTGCAATCCGGTTTTTATTGGCCTACTCTCTTCAAGGATGGCCGTAAGTTTGTCTTATCTTGTGATGAATGTCAAAGAATTGGTAATATTAGTAGACGTCAAGAAATGCCTATGAATTATTCACTTGTTATTGAACCATTTGATGTTTGGGGCTTTGATTATATGGGACCGTTTCCTTCCTCTAATGGGTATACACATATTTTCGTTGCTGTTGAGTATGTTACTAAGTGGGTAGAAGCTATTCCAACTAGTAGTGCTGATCATAACACCTCTATTAAGATGCTTAAAGAAGTTATTTTTCCGAGGTTTGGAGTCCCTAGATATTTAATGACTGATGGTGGTTCACATTTTATTCATGGTGCTTTTCGTAAAATGCTTGCTAAGTATGATGTCAATCATAGAATTGCATCTCCTTATCACCCACAGTCTAGTGGTCAAGTAGAATTGAGCAATAGAGAGCTCAAATTAGTTTTGCAAAAGACTGTTAATAGATCTAGAAAGAATTGGTCCAAAAAACTTGATGATGCATTATGGGCCTATAGAACTGCATATAAAAATGCTATGGGTATGTCTCCGTATAAAATGGTTTATGAAAAAGCATGTCACTTACCTCTCGAACTAGAACATAAGGCATATTGGGCTATTAAAGAGCTCAATTGTGATTTCAAACTTGCTGGTGAGAAGCGGCTATTTGACATTAGCTCACTTGATGAATGGAGAACCCAAGCCTATGAGAATGCCAAACTATTTAAAGAAAAAGTTGAAAGATGGCATGATAAAAGGATACAAAAGCATGAGTTTAATGTAGGTGATTATGTGTTGCTGTTCAACTCTCGTTTAAGATTTTTTGCACGAAAACTTCTCTCTAAATGGGAAGGTCCTTACGTTATCGAGGAGGTCTATCGTTCCGGTGCCATAAAATCAACAACTTCGAAGGCACAAATCCGAAGGTGGTAAACGGCCAAAGAATCAAACATTATATCTCAGGTAATCCAATAAATGTTGAAACTAATATTATTGAAACCGTAACCCCAGAGGAATACATAAGGGACACTTTCCAGAATGTTCCAGGTATGTGGTACGGTAAGTAAACCGACTCCAAAACAGTTCTAATGGCAATTTTTCTCCGTTTTGGAATATTTAAGAAAATAGGAAAATAAGAAGCAGTCCGGGAAGGACACGATGCTCCCACGAGGGTGGGAGGCGAGCCCTACCCCCCTGGGCGCGCCCCCCTGCCTCGTGGGCACCTCGTGCTCTCTCCGGACTCCGTTTTCTTGCACAATACTTCTTTTGGTCGGTAAAAATTCATTATATAATCTCCCAAAGGTTTCGACTCTCGTATCACGCAAATATCCTCTGTTTTTGTTTCGAGGTGTTTCTGCCGCAGATTAGAGCAAGATGTCTTCTCAAGAGTCGGTCGGGGAGAGTCGTGTGTCTAATCCGACACCGGGACCAGGAACAAGCAGCGATGCTGACCTCTTTGGGCCAGAAACGGAGGAAGAGATGGAGGCCGATTTGAACAGGATATATGCCATGGAGGAGGATCAAGAAGTCACTTCTCGCTACCGGGCCGGATTCACAATGGGGGAACTACAGAGCTCGGCTAATCCAAACTCGGTTATCCCTTCAAATGTTAGATTTCCTTCTTATGAAAATATGAAGAAGAGTGTTACTTGTTCTCCCGCAGCTATGCAACATCCATGGGTGCAAGAAGCTTTAACCGTCACGGGTAAGCTCCGTAAGGAGATAATGGATCTCAAGCAGCAACTCAACAAGCTCGAGGAAGAGAATCGTATTCTGAGGAATTTCGTTGCCAAGAATGTCACATCACCACCTCCGAAGAAGGAAATATAATCACATGGGTATGGGCACTCCCCTTGGCAACTGCCAAGCTTGGGGGAGGTGCCCCGGTATCGTATCACCATCACACTCCTATCTTTACTGTTTTTCTTAGTTCGATCCTTTTGGTAATATCTTAATCTAGTAGAATAAAGTTTAGCATGATCTAGTTGTGAGTTTTCCTTTATGATCTTTCTTTGTAATCGAGTCCGTGAGCTATATTTAGTAAAGATTAGTGTTGAGTCAAGGGCTTGATTATCTTGCTATGATCTTGAGTGAATAAAAGAAAGAGAAAAAAATAAAAAGAAACAAATAGATCGTATTGATCTTATGGAGAGTAATGACTTCAGATATAGAGAGTATGATGATTAAAAGTTGTTGAGAGTTGACAAACATAGTTTTGGTCATCGTTGCAATTAATAGGAATTAATAAAGAAAGAGAGGTTTCACATATAAATATACTATCTTGGACATCTTTTATGATTATGAGCACTCATTAAAATATGACATGCTAAAGAGTTGACGTTGGACAAGGAAGACAACGTAATGGGTTATGTTTTCTTATATCTAAAATAAAGTATATTGTCATGGATCATCCAACATGTTGAGCTTGCCTTTCTCCCTCATGCTAGCCAATTCTTTGCACCAAGTAGAGATACTACTTGTGCTTCCAAATACCCTTAAACCCAGTTTTGCCATGAGAGTCCACCATACCTACCTATGGATTGAGTAAGATCCTTCAAGTAAGTTGTCATCGTTGCATGCAATAAAAATTGCTTTCTAAATATGTATGACTTATTAGTGTGGAGAAAATAAGCTTTATACGATATTGTGATGTGGAAGAAATAAAAGCGACGGACTGCAAAATAACTGTCCATATCACAAGTGGCAATATAAAGTGACGTTCTTTCGCATTAAGATTTTGTGCATCCAACCATAAAAGCACATGACAACCTCTGCTTCCCTCTGCAAAGGGCCTATCTTTTACTTTTATCTTCTACCTTATGAAGAGTCATGGTGATCTTCACCTTTCCTTTTTACATTTTATCCTTTGGCAAGCACATTGTGTTGGAATGATCCTGATATATATATCCAATTGGATGTAAGTTAGCATGGTCTATTATTGTTGACATTACCCTTGAGGTAAAAGGTTGGGAGGTGAAACTATAAGCCCCTCTCTCTGTGTCCGATTAAAACTCCGTAACCACAAGTATTGCGTGAGTGTTAGCAATTGTGAAAGACTAAATGATATTTGAGTATGTGGACTTGCTGAAAACCTCTTACATAGACTCTTTCTGATGTTATGATAAATTGCAATTGCTTCAATGACTGAGATTATAGTTTGTTGGTTTTCAATGAAGTTTCTGACTCATACTTGACCTTGTGAATAGATTGTTACTTTACTATAAGAAATCACATGACAATATTCGTATATGTTGCTGTTATAAGAATGATCATGATGCCCTCATGTCCGTATTTTATTTTATCGACACCTCTATCTCTAAACATGTGGACATCTTTATTGTTATCGGCTTCCGCTTGAGGACAAGCGAGGTCTAAGCTTGGGGGAGTTGATACGTTCATTTTGCATCATGTTTTTATATTGATATTTATTGCATTATGGGCTGCTATTACACATTATGTCACAATACTTATGCCTATTCTCTCTAATTTTACAAGGTTTACATGAAGAGGGAGAATGCCGGCAACTAGAATTCTGGGCTGGAAAAGGAGCAAATATTATAGACCTATTCTGCACAACTCCAAAAGTCCTGAAACTTCACGGAAGTTATTTTTCGAATTAATAAAAAATAGTGGCGAAAGAATCCATCAGAGGGGGCCCACACCCTAGCCACGAGGGTGGGGGGCACACCCTACCCCCCTGGGCGCGCCCCCTACCTCGTGGGCCCACTGGCAGGCTTCCGGTGTCCATCTTCTGCTATATGAAGTCTTTCATCCGAGAAAAAATCATAAGCAAGCTTTCGGGACGAAACTCCGCCGCCATGAGGCGGAACCTTGGCGGAACCAATCTAGGGCTCCGGCGGATCTGTTCTGCCGGGGAAACTTCCCTTCGGGAGGGGGAGATCATCACCATCGTCATCACCAATGATCCTCTCATCGGGAGGGGGTCAATCTTCGTCAACATCTTCACCAGCACCATCTCCTCTCAAACTCTAGTTCATCTCTTGTATCCAATCTTTGTATCCAAACCTCAGATTGGTACCTGTAGGTTGCTAGTAGTGTTGATTACTCCTTGTAGTTGATGCTAGTTGGTTTACTTGGTGGAAGATCATATGTTCAGATCCATTATGCATATTAATACCCCTCTGATTATGAACATGAATATGATTTGTGAGTAGTTACGTTTGTTCCTGAGGACATGGGAGAAGTCTTGCTATAAGTAGTCATGTGAATTTGGTATTCGTTCGATATTTTGATGAGATGTATGTTGTCTCTCCTCTAGTGGTGTTATGTGAACGTCGACTACATGACACTTCACCATTGTTTGGGCCTAGAGGAAGGCATTGGGAAGTAATAACTAGATGATGTATTGATAGAGTGACAGAAGCTTAAACCCTAATTTATGCGTTGCTTCGTAAGGGGCTGATTTGGATCCATATGTTTCATGCTATGGTTAGGTTTACCTTAATACTTCTTTTGTAGTTGCGGATGCTTGCAATAGGAGTTAATCATAAGTGGGATGCTTGTCCAAGTAAGGACATCACCCAAGCACCGATCCACCCACATATCAAATTATCAAAGTACTGAACGCGAATCATATGAGGGTGATGAAAACTAGCTTGACGATAATTCCCATGTGTCCTCGGGAGCGCTTTTCTCTATATAAGAGTTTGTCCAGGCTTGTACTTTGCTACAAAAAGGATTGGGCCATCTTGCTGCACTTTATTTACACTTGTTACTTGCTACCCGTTACAAATTACCTTATCACAAAACTATCTGCTACCTACAATTTCCGCGCTTGCAGAGAATACCTTATTGAAAACCGCTTGTCATTTCCTTCTGCTCCTCGTTGGGTTCGAGACTCTTACTTATCGAAAGGACTACGATAGATCCCCTACACTTGTGGGTCATCAAGGACCGGTGATCAGGCCGTTAGATGGAGTCCTCAGGATTGAAACCTGAAAAGGGGAAAAGAGGCAAAGTGAAAGTATGTGTGTATCCGGTGCCGGTTGAGCCGTGCTATGGATCACAAGCTAGCTACGCCTCTGTCTATGTGCATGGAATTTTGAGTGCGTAGTTATGTACGCACGATATGAATGCCACCACTTGATCGGGACTGAGACGGAGGCCGAATTGATAATTGAGCTCCTGATGAGCCGAGCTGTCCTGCTGCAGGGTAGTTCGGACCCTCTTAGTGGTGTCCGGGGGCTCGGCAGTCGAATTAGGGTTCTGCTTGAGGAGGCCGCTCTGTACTTCTACTGCTAGGGCAGCGGTGTGCTCCTCTATACGGAGGGAGCGTTCCGTGTTTCCGTTGACCGTTATGACGCTGCATGGACCGGGCATCTAGAGCTTGAGATAAGCATAGTGCGGCACTGCGTTGAACCGAGCAAATGCGGTCCGTCCGAGCAGTGCATGATGACCGTTGTGGAATGGGACGATGTCGAAGATTAACTCTTCGCTTCGTTAATTGTCCGGGGATCCGAAGACAACCTCTAGTGTGATTGAGCCCGTACAGCGGGCCTCTACACCTGGTATGACTCCTTTGAAGGTAGTCTTTGTTGGCTTGATCCGTGATGGATTAATGCCCATTTTGCGCACTATGTCTTGGTAGAGTAGATTGAGGCTGTTACCACCGTCCATGAGGACTCCTGTCAGGTGAAATCCATCAATTATTCGGTCGAGGACCAGTGCAGCTGAACTGCTGTGAAGGATACTAGTCGGATGATCCTGACGATCAAAGGTGATCAGGAATGACGACCATGGATTGAATTTTGGGGTGACTGGCTCTATCGCGTAGACGTCCCTAAGTGCGCGCTTGCGCTCCCTTTTGGGGATGTGTGTAGTATATATCATGTTCACTGTTTTGATTTGAGGGGGAAACTTCTTCTGTCCCCCTGTGTTCGGTTGCCTGGGCTCCTCGTCATCGTCCTCGCTTTGCGATCCCTTTTCCTTGTTCTCGGCGTTTAACTTGCCGGCCTGTTTAGAAACCCAACAATCTCTGTTGGTATGATTGGCTGGTTTGTCTGGGGTGCCATGAATCTGGCACGGTAAATCGAGTATGCAGTCCAAGCTGGACAGTCCTGGATTGTTTCTTTTGTACGGTTTCTTCCGCTGGCCGGATTTGGAACCGCTGAATCCAGCGTTGACTATTGTGTCGTCGGTATTATCACCATTGCTTTGGCGTTTGTGTCTGTTACGTCGGAGCTTGCTGTTGAAGGAAATATGCCCTAGAGGAAATAATAAAGTTATTATTTATTTGCTTATTTCATGATAAATGTTTATTATTCATGCTAGAATTGTATTAACCGGAAACATAATACATGTGTGAATACATAGACAAACAAAGTGTCACTAGTATGCCCCTACTTGACTAGCTCATTGAATCAAAGATGGTTAAGTTTCCTAGCCATAGACATGAGTTGTCATTTGATTAACGGGATCACATCATTAGAGAATGATGTGGTTGACTTGACCCATTCCGTTAGCTTAGCATTCGATCGTTTAGTATGTTGCTATTGCTTTCTTCATGACTTATACATGTTCCAATGACTATGAGATTATGCAACTCCCGTTTACCGGAGGAACACTTTGTGTGCTACCAAACGTCACAACGTAACTGGGTGATTATAAAGGTGTTCTACAGGTGTCTCCGAAGGTACTTGTTGGGTTGGCGTCTTTCGAGATTAGGATTTGTCACTCCGATTGTTGGAGAGGTATCTCTGGGCCCACTCGGTAATGCACATCACTATAAGCCTTGCAGGCATTGTAACTAATGAGTTAGTTGCGGGATGATGTATTACGGAACGAGTAAAGAGACTTGCCGGTAACGAGATTGAACTAGGTATTGAGATACCGACGATCGAATCTCGGGCAAGTAACATACCGATGAAAAAGGGAACAACGTATGTTGTTATGCGGTTTGACCGATAAAGATCTTCATAGAATATGTGGGAGCCAATATGAGCATCCAGGTTCCGCTGTTGGTTCTTGACCGGAGACGTCTCTCGGCCATGTCTACATAGTTCTCGAACCCGTAGGGTCCGCACGCTTAAAGTTCGATGACGATTATATTATGAGTTTATGTGTTTTGATGTACAGAAGGTAGTTCGGGGTCCCGGATGAGATCGGAGACATGACGAGGAGTCTCAAAATGGTCGAGACGTAAAGATCGATATATTGCACGAAAATATTCGGACATCGGAAAGGTTCCGAGTGGTTCGGGTATTTTTCGAAGTACCGAGGAGTTACGGGAATACGGGGGAAGAAGTATATGGGCCTTATTAGACTTTAGGGGAGCGAGAGAGGCAGGCCGCACCCCCCCCAATGACGAGTCCGAATTGGACTAGGGGGAGGGGCGGCGCCCCCTCCTTCCTTCTCTTCCCTCTTCCCCTTCCTTGTCTCCTACTCCTACTACTTGGAAGGGGAGGAATCCTACTCCTGGTGGGAGTAGGACTCCTCCAGGGCGCGCCATCGGGGCCGGCCCTCTCCCCCTCATCCACTCCTTTATATACGTGGCCAGGGGCAACCCATAGACACAACAATTGATCTCTTGATCTCTTAGCCGTGTGCGGTGCCCCCCTCCACCATAATCCACCTCGATAATATTGTAGCGGTGCTTAGGCGAAGCCCTGCGTCGGTAGAACATCATCATCGTCACCAAGCCGTCATGCTGACAAAACTCTCCCTCAAAACTCGGCTGGATCGGAGTTCGAGGGATGTCATCGAGTTGAACGTGTGCAGAACTCGGAGGTGCCGTGCGTTCGGTACTTGATCGGTCGGATCGTGAAGACGTACGACTACATCAATCGCGTTGTCCTAACGCTTCCACTTCCGGTCTACAAGGGTACGTGGACACACTCTCCCCTCTCGTTGCTATGCATCACCATGATCTTGCGTGTGCGTAGGAATTTTTTTGAAATTACTACGTACCCCAACAGTGGCATCCTATTGGGGAACGTTGCAGAAAACAAAAATTTTCCTACGGTTTCACCAAGATCGATCTATGAGTTCATCTAGAAAAGAGTATTCGGATTGCATCTACATACCTTTGTAGATTGCGAGCAGAAGCGTTCACTAGAACGTGGATGATGGAGTCGTACTCGCCCTGATCCAAATCACCGATGACCAAGCGCCGAACGGACGGCACCTCCGTGTTCAACACACGTATGGAGCGGATGACGTCTCCTCCTTCTTGATCCAGCAAGGGGGGAGGAGAGGTTGATGAATATCCAGCAGGACGACGGTGTGGTGGTGGATGCAGTTGTCACCGCAGCAAGGCTTCGCCGAGCGTCTGCGCGGGAGGGAGAGGTGTAGCAGGGGAGAGGGAGGCGCCAAGATGCAAGGGTGCGGCTGCCCCCTCCCTCCCCCCCTTTATATAGGCCCTTGGGGGGCGCCGGCCCTTGGAGATTGCATCTCCCAAGGGGGGCGGCGGCCAAGGGGGGTGGAGTGCCCCCCAAGGCAAGTGGGGCGCCCCCCCACCATAGGGCTTCCAACCCTAGGCGCAGGGGGTGGGCCAAGGGGGGAGCACCAGCCCACTATGGGCTGGTTCCCCCTCCCACTTCAGCCCACGGGGCCCTCCGGGATGGGTGGCCCCACCCGGTGGACCCCTGGGACCCATCCGGTGGTCCCGGTACAATACCGGTGACCCCGAAACTTTCCCGTTGGCCGAAACAACACTTCCTATATATAATTCTTTACCTCCGGACCATTCCGGAACACCTCGTGACATCCGGGATCTCATCCGGGACTCCGAAAAACTTTCGGATTACTGCATATTCATATCTTTACAACCCTAGCGTCACCGAACCTTAAGTGTGTAGACCCTACGGGTTCGGGAGACATGCAGACATGACCGAGACGCCTCTCCGGTCAATAACCAACAGCAGGATCTGGATACCCATGTTGGCTCCCACATGCTCCTCGATGATCTCATCGGATGAACCACGATGTCGAGGACTTTATCAATCCCGTATTCAATTCCCTTTGTCAATCGGTACGTTACTTGCCCGAGACTCGATCGTCGGTATCCCAATACGTTGTTCAATCTCGTTACCGGCAAGTCACTTTACTCGTACCGTAATGCATGATCCCGTGACCAACCCCTTGGTCACTTTGAGCTCATTATGATGATGCATTACCGAGTGGGCCCAAGAGATACCTCTCCGTCATACGGAGTGACAAATCCCAGTCTCGATTCGTGCCAACCCAACAGACACTTTCGGAGATACCCGTAGTGTACCTTTATAGCCACCCAGTTACGTTGTGCAGTTTGGCACATCCAAAGCACTCATACGGTATCCGGGAGTTGCACAACCTCATGGTCTAAGGAAATGATACTTGACATTGCAAAAGCTCTAGCAAACGAACTACACGATCTTTATGCTATGCTTAGGTTTGGGTCTTGTCCATCACATCATTCTCCTAATGATGTGATCCCGTTATCAATGACATCCCCATGTCCATAGCCAGGAAACCATGACTATCTGTTGATCAACGAGCTAGTCAACTAGAGGCTCACTAGGGACACATTGTGATCTATGTATTCACACATGTATTACGATTTCCGGACAATACAATTATAGCATGAACAATAGACAATTATCATGAACAAGGAAATATAATAATCTTTTATTATTGCCTCTAGGGCATATTTCCAACAGTCTCCCACTTGCACTAGAGAGAATAGTCTAGTTACATTGTGATGAATCGAACACCCATGGAATTTTGGTGTTGATCATGTTTTGCTCTAGGGAGAGGTTTAGTCAACGGATCTACCACATTCAGGTCCGTATGTACTTTACAAATCTCTATGTCTCCATTTTGAACACTTTCACGAATGGAGTTGAAGCGACGCTTGATATGCCTGGTCTTCCTGTGAAACCTGGGCTCCTTCGCAAGGGAAATAGCTCCAGTTTACTGCCCCACCATTCAAAATATACACGTATCCGGTTTGTGACTTAGAGTCATCCAGATCTGTGTCGAAGCTAGCGTCGACATAACCCTTTACGACGAGCTCTCGGCACCTCCATAAACGAGAAACATATCCTTGGTCCTCTTCAGGTACTTCAGGATGTTTTTGACCGCTGTCCAGTGTTCCTTGCCGGGATTACTTTGGTACCTACCTACCAAACTTATGGCAAGGTTTACATCAGGTCTGGTACATAGCATGGCATACATAATAGATCCTATGGCTGAGGCATAGGGGATGACACTCATCTCTTCTATATCTTCTGCCGTGGTCGGGCATTGAGCCGTGCTCAATCGCACACCTTGCAATACAGGCAAGAACCCCTTCTTGGACTGATCCATATTGAACTTCTTCAATATCTTGTCAAGGTACGTACTTTGTGAAAGACCGATGAGGCGTCTCGATCTATCTCTATAGATCTTGATGCCTAATATATAAGCAGCTTCTCCAAGGTCCTTCATTGAAAAACTCTTATTCAAGTAGGCCTTAATGCTGTCCAAAAGTTCTATATCATTTCCCATCAAAAGTATGTCATCTACATATAATATGAGAAATGCTACAGAGCTCCCACTCACTTTCTTGTAAACGCAGGCTTCTCCATAAGTCTGCATAAAACCAAACGCCTTGATCATCTCATCAAAGCGAATGTTCCAACTCCGAGATGCTTGCACCAGCCCATAAATGGATCGCTGGGGCTTGCACACCTTGTTAGCATTCTGAGGGTCGACAAAACCTTCCGGCTGCATCATATACAGTTCTTCCTTAAGGTAGCCGTTAAGGAATGCCGTTTTGACGTCCATTTGCCATATCTCATAATCATAGTATGCGGCAATTGCTAACATGATTCGGACGGACTTCAGCTTCACTACGGGAGAGAAAGTCTCATCGTAGTCAACCCCTTGAACTTGCCGATAACCCTTAGCGAGAAGTCGAGCTTTATAGATGGTAACATTACCATCCGCGTCCGTCTTCTTCTTAAAGATCCATTTATTTTCTATCGCTCGCCGATCATCGGGCAAGTCTGTCAAAGTCCATACTTTGTTTCCATACATGGATCCTATTTCGGACTGCATGGCCTCTAGCCATTTGTTGGAATCCGGGGCCGCCATCGCTTCTTCATAGTTCGAAGGTTCACCGTTGTCTAACAACATGATTTCTAGGACGGGGTTGCCGTACCACTCTGGTGCGGAACGTGTCCTTGTGGACCTACGAAGTTTAGTAGGAGCTTGATCCGAAGTATCTTGATCATCATCATTAACCTCCTCTCTGATCGGTGCAGGCACCACAGGAACATTTTCCTGAGCTGCGCTACTTTCCGTTTCAAGAGGCAGTACTTCATCAAGCTCCACTTTCCTCCCACTTACTTCTTTCGAGAGAAACTCTTTCTCTAGAAAGGATCCATTCCTGGCAACAAAGATCTTGCCTTCGGATCTGAGGTAGAAGGTATACCCAATGGTTTCCTTAGGGTATCCTATGAAGACGCATTTTTCCGACTTGGGTTCGAGCTTTTCAGGTTGAAGTTTCTTGACATAAGCATCGCATCCCCAAACTTTTAGAAATGACAGCTTAGGTTTCTTCCCAAACCATAATTCATACGGTGTCGTCTCAACGGATTTAGACGGTGCCCTATTTAAAGTGAATGCGGCTGTCTCTAGAGCGTATCCCCAAAATGATAGCGGTAAATCAGTAAGATACATCATAGATCGCACCATATCCAATAGAGTGCGATTACGATGTTCGGACACACCGTTACGTTGAGGTGTTCCAGGCGGCGTGAGTTTTGAAACGATTCCACATTTCCTTAAGTGTGTGCCAAATTCGTGACTTAAATATTCTCCTCCACGATCTGATCGTAAGAACTTTATTTTTCGGTCACGTTGATTCTCTACCTCATTATGAAATTCCTTAAACTTTTCAAAGGTCTCAGACTTGTGTTTCATCAAGTAGACATACCCATATCTACTCAAGTCATCAGTGAGAGTGAGAACATAACGATATCCTCCGCGAACCTCAATGCTCATTGGACCGCACACGTCAGTATGTATGATTTCGAATAAGTTGGTTGCTCGCTCCATTGTTCCGGAGAACGGAGTCTTGGTCATTTTGCCCATGAGGCATGGTTCGCATGTGTCAAATGATTCATAATCGAGAGACTCTAAAAGTCCATCAGCATGGAGCTTCTTCATGCGCTTGACACCAATGTGACCAAGGCGGCAGTGCCACAAGTATGTGGGACTATCGTTATCAACTTTAATTCTTTTGGTATTCACACTATGAATATGTGTATTATCACGCACGAGATTCGTTAAGAATAAACCATTTACCATCGGAGCATGACCATAAAACATATCACTCATATAAATAGAACAACCATTATTCTCGGATTTAAATGAGTAGCCATCTCGAATTAAACGAGATCCAGATACAATGTTCATGCTCAAACTTGGCACTAAATA
Organism: Triticum monococcum; assembly: GCA_034509565.1. Taxonomy (NCBI): domain Eukaryota; kingdom Viridiplantae; phylum Streptophyta; class Magnoliopsida; order Poales; family Poaceae; genus Triticum; species Triticum monococcum. The sequence goes on from CM067846.1 coordinate 620,149,096, forward strand.
ACAATTATTGAGGTTTAAAACTAATCCCGTAGGTAAATGTAGAGGCAGCGTGCTGACGGCGATCACATCGACCTTGGAACCATTCCCGATGCGCATCGTCACCTCGTCCTTCGCCAGTCTCCGCTTATTCCGCAGCTCCTGCTTTGAGTTACAAATATGAGCAACAGCACCGGTATCAAAAACCCAGAAGCTACTACGAGCACTGGTAAGGTACACATCAATTACATGTATATCACATAAACCTTTAGTGTTGCCGGCCTTCTTGTCCGCTAAGTATTTGGGGCAGTTCCGCTTCCAGTGACCCTTCCCTTTGCAATAAAAGCACTCAGTCTCAGGCTTGGGTCCATACTTTGACTTCTTCCCGGCAACTTGCTTACCGGGCGCGGCAACATCCTTGCCGTCTTTCTTGAAGTTCTTCTTGCCCTTGCCTTTCTTGAACTTGGTGGTTTTATTGACCATCAACACTTGATGTTCCTTTTTGATCTCCACCTCCGCTGATTTCAGCATTGAATATACCTTGGGAATGGTCTTTTCTATCCCCTGCATATTGAAGTTCATCACAAAGCTCTTTTAGCTTGGTGGAAGCGACTGAAGGATTCTGTCAATGACCGCGTCATCCGGGAGTTTAACTCCCAGCTGAGTCAAGCGGTTGTGCAACCCAGACATCTTGAGTATGTGTTCACTGACAGAGCTATTTTCCTCCATCTTACAACTAAAGAACTTGTCGGAGACTTCATATCTCTCGACCCAGGCATGAGCTTGGAAAACCATTTTCAGCTCCTCGAACATCTCATATGCTCCGTGTTGCTCAAAACACTTTTGGAGCCCCGGTTCTAAGCTGTAAAGCATGCCGCACTGAACGAGGGAGTAATCATCAGCACGTGACTGATAGGCGTTCATAACGTCTTGGTTTGCTGGGAATGGTGCTTCACCTAGCGGTGCTTCTAGGACATAATCTTTCTTGGCAGTTATGAGGATAATCCTCAGGTTCCGGACCCAGTCCGTATAGTTGCTGCCATCATCTTTCAGTTTGGTTTTCTCTAGGAACGCGTTGAAGTTGAGGGCAACATTGGTGTGGGAAATTTGATCTACAAGACACATTGTAAAGATTTTAGACTAAGTTCATGATAATTAAGTTCATCTAATCAAATTATTAATGAACTCCCACTCAGATTAGACATCCCTCTAGTCATCTAAGTGAACCATGATCCGACTCGACTAGGCCGTGTCTGATCATCACGTGAGACGGACTAGTCATCATCGGTGAACATCTCCATGTTGATCGTATCTTCTATACGACTCATGCTCGACCTTTCGGTCCTCCGTGTTCCGAGGCCATGTCTGTATATGCTAGGCTCGTCAAGATAACCTAAGTGTTTTGCATGTGTAAATCTGTCTTACACCCGTTGTATGTGAACGTTGGAATCTATACACCCGATCATCACGTGGTGCTTCGAAACAATAAACTGTCGCAATGGTGCACAGTTAGGGGGAACACTTTCTTGAAATTATTATGAGGGATCATCTTATTTACTACCGTCGTTCTAAGTAAACAAGATGCAAAACATGATAAACATCACATGCAATCAAATAATAATAGTGACATGATATGGCCAATATCATATAGCTCCTTTGATCTCCATCTTGGGGCTCCATGATCATCTTGTCACCGGCATGACACCATGATCTCCATCATCATGATCTCCATCATCGTGTCTCCATGAAGTTGCTCGCCAACTATTACTTCTACTACTATGGCTAACATGTTTAGCAATAAAGTAAAGTAATTTACATGGCGTTTCCATTGACACGCAGGCCATAAAAGAATAATGACAACTCCTATGGCTCCTGCCGGTTGTCATACTCATCGACATGCAAGTCGTGATTCCTATTACATGAACATGATCTCATACATCACATATATATCATTCATCATTCATCACAACTTTGGCCATATCATATCACAAAGCACCTGCTGCAAAAACAAGTTAGACGTCCTCTAATTGTTGTTGCAAGTTTTACGTGGCTGCAATAGGGTTCTAGCAAGAACGTTTTCATACCTGCGTAAAAGCCACAATGTGATTTGTCAACTTCTATTTACCCTTCATAAGGACCCTTTTCGTCGAATCCGCTCCAACTAACGTGGGAGAGACAGACACCCGCCAGCCACCTTATGCAACTAGTGCATGTCAGTCGGTGGAACCGGTCTCACGTAAGCGTACGTGTAAGGTTGGTCCGGGCCGCTTCATCCCACAATACCACTGAAGCAAAATAAGACTAGTAGCGGCAAGAAAGTTGACAACATCAACGCCCACAACAATTGTGTTCTACTCGTGCAAAGAGAACTACGCATAGACCTAGCTCATGATGCCACTGTTGGGGAACGTTGCAGAAAACAAAAATTTTCCTACGGTTTCACCAAGATCGATCTATGAGTTCATCTAGCAATGAGTATTCAGATTGCATCTACATACCTTTGTAGATCGCGAGCGGAAGCGTTCACTAGAACGTGGATGATGGAGTCGTACTCGCCGTGATCCAAATCACCGATAACCAAGCGCCGAACGGACGGCACCTCCACGTTCAACACACGTACGGAGCGGATGACGTCTCCTCCTTCTTGATCCAGCAAGGGGGGAGGAGAGATTGATGAAGATCCAGCAGCACGATGGTGTGGTGGTGGATGCAGTTGTCACCGCAGCAGGGCTTCGCCGAGCGTCTGCGCGAGAGGGAGAGGTGTAGCAGGGGAGAGGGAGGCGCCAAGATGCAAGGGTGCGGCTGCCCCCTCCCTCCCCCCTTTATATAGGCCCCTGGGGGGCGCCGGCCCTTGGAGATTGCATCTCCCAAGGGGGGCGGCGGCCAAGGGGGGTGGAGTGCCCCCCAAGGCAAGTGGGGCGCCCCCCCACCCTAGGGTTTCCAACCCTAGGCGCAGGGGGTGGGCGAAGGGGGGCGCACCAGCCCACTATGGGCTGGTTCCCCCTCCCACTTCAGCCCATGGGGCCCTCCGGGATGGGTGGCTCCACCCGGTGGACACCCGGGACCCATCCGGTGGTCCCGGTACAATACCGGTGACCCCGAAACTTTCCCGTTGGCCGAAACAGCACTTCCTATATATAATTCTTTACCTCCGGACCTCCTCGTGACGTCCGGGATCTCATCCGGGACTCCGAACAACTTTCGGATTACTGCATATTCATATCTTTACAACCCTAGCGTCCACTACAAGAAATATGTCAACTTGTGACCACCACTATTGGTCACTGAATGGTCACAAATTTCCATTAGTGACCTTTTTGTGACCAAAAACATAAGGTCAAAAGCTGGCCGTCGTAAACTGACTATAGCGACCTTTCTTCTGGAATGGTCGTAGACGTTTATGACCAAAATACATCTACTGTGGTGTTTTGGTCACTAGCAACCTCTCCAGGCCACGTAGGCATCCAGCGTGGCAATCTGACGTGGCACAAGATTTAGCCCAGTCCAATTTGATTTTCTACATGGGCCTAGCCCAACAATTCAGCCTATTTGTGTTTTTTTCTGTCTGTCAATTTTTGGTTGGGTTCATGGGCCAAGTCCAATATTGCAGCCTTTTTATTGTTGGGTTGTGGCCTTTTTATCTAAACGAATTTAGTTTTTCTTTTTTCCCAAAAGAAGGGTCCACTAGTCAGATGGGTCCCAGTTGTTAGGTTCTATTAAAGTGGGACCCTTTTGGTAGCATCATATTATTCAGATTACAATTTGACAATTTGACAGTAATAAATAACCATGTTTAAATAAGAACAAACAGAAAACACAAGTAATATTTCAAATAACAACAGCGAGAATCAATTACAGTCATACAAATATACTGGGCTCCTTCTATCATGACACAGTTACAACACAGATACAAATACAATCAGTCACACAGATATAGGGACAATCACAATGAGAATTGACAATCAGAACAAACTGGGCTCCTGCTCCAGTCAGATGAAACTATATGCATGACTAACTACGCGACCATAGTCGACTAGGCTACCTTCGCTACACTAGGACAGCAATAGAACTATCATCATACCTTCGGCCGTCGCCCTCTTACATGAATCAGAAGAGAAGAATCAAAAAACTGGAGCCAATATATTATGGACAGAACATTCAAAAAAAAGGACAAGTTCTTTAGAAAGATAACACAAATTCAGCTAATACAATGATTTTTGTCCCCAGATAGTTAAGACGATATACTCATTCATACAAGGTGACGCAAGAAAATAGAGCACTTTACTCATAGCTTGCAGAGTATCATTATTAAGTTCATAGGGTTTATAGTGCGTGGACTTATTAGAGTGGTAGCATATCATCATATACATCCATATGTTGTAGCCCATTTGAAATGTCTAGAAATACTTATATTTAGGAATGGAGAGAGTAGAATGTAGCATGCGATAAAACCAAAGGATTAGCCAACAATAAAAGAAGGCACTTAATTAGTTCATTACATTTAGTTAAAACCGCTTCTATGAAGCGCAGGACTAAACCATTTAGTTAACACAGCGAGAAGTGCCAAGGAGCATAGTATAGTACTGCACTAAAAGCACCAAGAATCTTCTGGACCAACAACATAAACAACCAAGAAGCACTCATTTTTCAATTCATAGGGCTAAAAATATATTTATCAGAATGGCACTGAAATCAACCTCTTTATCTATCATCACAAGGTCAGTATGCTTGATAGGCCCATTATGAGTTGCCCTACGGTAATGCCGCAGATGAGACAGAGGACGCACACATTGCTGTAGACATTAGCAAGACAGGAACTAACAAAATGGTGCTTGCCATCTGCAAGGAGAAAGCAGAATACCAAAAAGGTTAGGAAAACAATATAGAATGATAAAACAAAGAAGAGATGCACCCACTCATTAGAGAAGTAGCATACCCAAAAAATGTGAAGCACAAATGGCCACCAAGAAAGCATATTGTTGTATACATTGACAAGATAGGAACCAACAAAATGCAACAGACTAAAACCAAACTTTATACGGCAGGGAATGATTTACAATAACCAAAAGATTTTGCACAACAAGCAGTAAATAGGTACTAGATATTAACACCCATGACATAGGACCAGCATAAAAAACAGCATCGGTGTAGAACAGGCATATAATTAGTGTAGTCAGCAAAAGATAGGGGGAAGGGAAATTGAAAAACCCAGAAAGAGCATTCATATATGAGGCACTAAGCTGTATGAACCAAAAGACTATTGACATCAGCTAGCAAAGAAATGGCACTTGGCACCACACATATCGGACGACCACATGAAACAGATAGAACAGACTGGTCGGCCATAGCTAACATGGTAAATAGAATAATGCACATATTGTAGAAGACACCACCAGCATGGATTCTAAGAAATGGATTGGAAGAGCTCAGGAAACACAATGTTCCTGGTCTGAGAATCAGTAGTACCATCTTCATTTTCAATCAGGATTTCAAAGCCTTTTTGAGGTCACACGCGACACTGCTACATAAAGCTGGCCATGCGTGAACACAGGTGCATTAAAGTATAGATCAACACTGCATAACACGTGTCCTACAATATTTTGACTCCTACCTATTTTCTTATTTTACAAAAGCTTGCCATGCGTGTATAGATCAACTTTATATTGTGAATACATAAAGCTGGCCATGCGTGAACACAGGTGCATTAAAGAATGAAGAATACATCGACACATAGCACGAACCATGGACAAACATTGGTATGTAACATGTCTACTCAGTAGGTGCCAATTTAGATGCACTGAATCGACACCAACTTGGGCGAACTGGTGGTATGTGCAGAAACAGCGAAACATTGCAAAAGCTCCTCTTTTCCCAAATTGTGTGGTGAGGAACCAGCCTATGCGCCCAATTCGTCCTGCGGAGGCAACTAGCGGCAATGACTTACGCATGACCCCAGTTCCCCACAGCTGATTACCCTTGACACATCTGAATTATCCTAACAAGGTAGAAATTGGCAGGTCTATTTGGAGGAAAAAAGGATCTACTAAAATCTAGCTTACTAAATATTGGTCAGATCGCAGGACTGTGCGCGGACACCGCAGATCCAACAGATCACATCTTGAGACAACAGGACCCAAGTCTAACTAAACCGTGCAAACAAGAGGGAGACGGGATCGAAGGAGACGCGTTCGCACCTAGCCGGAGCCGACGATGATGTTGTTGATGGGGATGATGATGAGCTTGACGAAGAAGCCGACGAACCCCATGACGACTAACCCGATCATCGTCCGCGCCGCCACCTTGGTGAACTCTGCGCGCCCAATCAGCGTTAGATCTGGCGAAAGAGGAGATTTCAGGATAGTACTATCAAATCAAAACATTACTCATAAAGTAAAAACAACTTATTACTTGTGACAAACAATCCATTCAGAATGTCAATTTGTCTGGTCGCACTTGTCAGATAAATTACACTGAAACGAACTTAAAAGTCAAGAGTCAACCCCCAGTTCCCCACAGCTGACTACCCTGAATTCATCCCAATTCTCCTAACAAACTAGGAAATTAGCAGGATCTACTAAAACCTAACTTATATACTAAATATTGCTCAGAGCAGGAATTTCCTAAGAAGATGTGCTAAAACCCAACATATTGAAAAGCCGAATGTCAACGGAACTCAATTTCACAGGCCTGCAACCGCAAAATCCCCGGGGGCAGGCGCGCACACCGCAGATCCAACAGATCACAGCACGAGACAACAGGAACCAAGTCTAACTAAACCGTGCAAGCAAGAGGGAGACGGGATCGGAGGAGACGCGTTCGCACCTAGCCGGAGCCGACGATGATGTCGTTGATGGGGATGAAGATGAGCTTGACGAAGAAGCCGACGAACCCCATGACGACGAACCCGATCGCCGTCCGCGCCGCCACCTTGGTGAACTCTGTGCGCCAAATCAGCGTCAGATCCGGACGGAAACAAACCGGATCCGAGACAAGGAGAGCGGGCGAGCTTGTGGCGGTCCTTACCCTTGCGGTCGGGCTTGTGGCAGCGCTTGACGAGGTGGACGCTGTCCTTGGTGAACTTGCGGAGGGGGTCCACCACGGAGTCGACGGCGTCCATGGTTGCTGCCGGCGGGAAGGCAAGATCTCTGAGCCGACGACGATGACGAGGTCGCGCGCGTGAGGGGAAGGGAGGGGGGAAGCCAACAGGCGAATGGTGTGCTGTTTGGATTTGTGCTCTGGATCTGCGAGGAGGGGAGGAGGAGGCCCGGCGGTGAGCTATGGTGGGAGGATGTGGTCTGAATCGGGGAGAAAGGGGCGGGGGCAACGGCGGCGGCGGGAATGGATCTCCTCGCCGCGGCGGGATGGGGAAGGAGGGGGCAGCGACGGGGGGCCGTCGTCGTTGGTCGTTGCAGGTCAAGAGCAGCGGCGCTTGGGGGGAGGCCGGCGGCGGGGTAGGAGTTGGGACGGCGGAGAGGGAGGTCTGGGTCGGGGAGGGAGATCTGGGTCAGGGAGAGGGAGGAGGCGCCGCATGGGTCGGGGAGAGCGAGAGGGAGGGGAGTGTGCTGCACGATGCTAGGGTTTGGTTGGCCAGCGTGCGTTTAGGAGACGTTGGATCTGTATGGTGTGGACGGCTCAGATCGGCTTAGGGGGGTGATCCGTCGGAAGGGAGGTTCTGCCTTCTGATTGGTCCAAGAAATGTGTCATTTTGAAACAGGTATAACAAATTCAAAAAAATCAAAAAAAATGCAAAACCTTCGCGTTGTGTCATCATATGTGGCCAAGTTCCTAGGAAAAATAACAAACTTGTAATACGGCAATTATTATAAAAAAAGTGTTCTCAGAAACGAGCTATCACATGTGGAGATCAATGGCTTTCAAGCCAAATGATCACTCTTATGGCCACATTCATGGCATAGTTTGTTCAAATGATCTCATATTGTGCACAAGGGTGCATATTGGAATGACAAACAATGTTTCTTAAGGAAGTTTTCATTTTCTTTGGACGAAAAATTCATTTTCCATTTTTCGAGTGCCCGAAAAGAGATTTTTTTGTGAAGGGCCTACCATCTATTAGTTGCAAAATTGTACCAAGTCAATTTTGTAAAATACTAGGACATATTTAATGCACAATTGACCAAATGGTTGGGTGTCAGAAGTTTTGATCCACCTCTCGTGAAAAAGACAAATTTCCGCCGATTCAGACGGAAGCGGGTCAAATTTGAACTGCAGCTGCCTCATAGTTTGCTATTTATTTTTTCCAAAAATCATTTCTAGGTACATAAGTATCTATTTAATCGCAGAAACACCAACAAAATTCCAAGATTCAACCACTAGCTAGGAACGGTCATTCCCGCCGTTTTGACCGCATTTTGGAACGGGCATAAAAATTCAAAAAAAATCAAAAAATTGGGAAACCTTCGCATTGTTTCATCATATATGGCCAAGCTCCTAGGAAAAATAACAAACTTGTAATATGGCAATTATTTTAAAAAAGTGTTCTCAGAAACGAGCTATCACGTGTGGAGATCAATGGCTTTCAAGCCAAATGATCAATCTTATGGCCACATTCATGGCATAGTTTGTTCAAATGATCTCATATTATGCAGAAGGGTGCATATTGGAATGGCAAACAATGTTGCCTAAGTAAGTTTTCATTTTCGTTGGACGAAAAAACCATTTTCCATTTTTCGAGTGCCTAAAAGGAGGTTTTTTTGTGAAGGAACTACCAAATAATTGTTGCAAAAATGGACCAAATCAATTTTATAAAATACTAGGCCATGTTTAATGCACAATTAACCAAATGGTTGGGTGTAAAAAGTTTTGATCCACCTCTCATGAAAAAGACAAATTTCCGCTGATTCAGGTGGAAGCGGGTCAAATTTGAACTGTAGCTGCCTTGTAGTTTGCTATTTATTTTTTCCAAAAATCATTTCTAGGTACATAAGTATCTATTTAATCATATAAACACCAAAAAAATTCCAAGATTCAACTACTAGCTAAGAACGGTCATTCCCGTCGTTTTGACCGCATTTTGAAACGGGCATAAAAAATTCAAAAAAATTCAAAAAATTGGGAAACCTTCGCATTGTGTCATTATATGTGGCCAAGTTCCTAGGAAAAATAACAAACTTGTAATACGGCAATTATTTTAAAAAAGTGTTCTCACAAATGAGCTATCACGTGTGGAGATCAATGGCTTTCAAGCCAAATGATCAATCTTATGGCCACATACATGGCATAGTTTGTTCAAATGATCTCATATTGTGCACAAGGGTGCATATTGGAATGACAAACAATGTTGCTTAAGGAAGTATTCATTTTCTTTGGACGAAAAATTCATTTTCCATTTTTCGAGTGCCCGAAAAGAGATTTTTTTATGAAGGGCCTACCATATATTAGTTGCAAAATTGTACCAAGTCAATTTTTTAAAATACTAGGACATATTTAATGCACAATTGACCAAATGGTTGGGTGTTAGAAGTTTTGATCCACCTCTCGTGAAAAAGACAAATTTCCGCCGATTCAGTTGGAAGCGGGTCAAATTTGAACTGCAGCTGCCTCATAGTTTGCTATTTAATTTTTCCAAAAATCATTTCTAGGTACATAAGTATCTATTTAATCACAGAAACACCAACAAAATTCCAAGATTCAACCACTAGCTAGGAACAGTCATTCCCGCCGTTTTGACCGCATTTTGAAACGGGCATAAAAAATTCAAAAAAATCAAAAAATTGGGAAACCTTCGCATTGTTTCATCATATGTGGCCAAGCTCCTAGGAAAAATAACAAACTTGTAATATGGGAATTATTTTAAAAAAGTGTTCTCAGAAACGAGCTGTCACGTGTGGAGATCAATGGCTTTCAAGCCAAATGATCAATCTTATGGCCACATTCATGGCATAGTTTGTTCAAATGATCTCATATTGTGCACAAGGATGCATATTGGAATGGCAAACAATGTTGCCTAAGGAAGTTTTCATTTTCGTTGGACGAAAAAACCATTTTCCATTTTTCGAGTGCCCGAAAGGAGGTTTTTTTGTGAAGGAACTACCAAATAATTGTTGCAAAATTGGACCAAATCATTTTTATAAAATACTAGGACATATTTAATGCATAATTGACAAAATGGTTGGGTGTAAAAGTTTTTGATCCACCTCTCGTGAGAAAGACAAATTTCCGCTGATTCAGTTGGAAGCGGGTCAAATTTGAACTGCAGCTGCCTCATAGTTTGCTATTGATTTTTTCAAAAAATCATTTATAGTTACATAAGGATCTATTTAATCATAAATACATGGTTTGGTGGCAATACATCGAGGTTTGGGCGGTGGCCGAGGGCCCCAACTCTAGAGCGTGTAAACTCGCATGCCCGTCGCGTGGTCACCGCGTGATTGTAATGTTGCCATGTGTTCTGGGCGGCTTTGGCATGTCTAATGGGTTGGGCACTCCCCAGGTTGGTGCTAGGAAGAAAATTACAACATAAGATTCTCACGAGAAGACCGATCGATGCTCAAACATGAATTAGCAGCCAAGTGTTTGATTAGCGGTACAGGAAATGCACATGGCCAATAGGCGTGAGTTTTGGATGAGGATGATCATCTACTAAGGAGAATGTCTTCACAAATTTTTAGCTCAAAAGGAGGATCCTATGTGGTACTTGCTTTGCAAAGTACCACGCTGGACAAAAATATGAATGTTGAAGCTGGTCTCAAAATAATGAATGGATTGAGCTGAAATTTTGTGGAGGATGGTTATCTGGACATAGGAAAGCATTGTAGAAAATTGATACCAGTTGAACATGCCAAAGTAGTACTTCCTTCACAATGCTCTTCTATGGACAGAAGCTTGGGAAAACTAGTGAGAGAGATTGGATGAATGAAATGAGCTCAAAATTGGTGTAGGTAAGTTACTTAGGGATGGTCATGCGCTGGTCAATTTTCAGATCATTTGGGTAAGCCTAGATAGTACTTACTTCACAAAGCTTCTCTCGAGGTAGAAACTTTGGAAATTTCCCGAGAAAGATTTACTAGGAAAATTGAGTTGAATATTATCATGTGGCAATGATTTGGGTATGGAAGAGTGCCCGAAAAGTTTGAGGGTAATAGGAGGGTCTATATAACACTTGCTTTGCAACGTGCCAATTTGGCCATAAAATATAAATTGAACCTGGGCTCACATCGATGATTTGACTGAGCTGCAATTTGGAGGAGGGTGATAATTTGGGCATATTAAGAAACTGTATAAATTTCATGTCATTTAGAGATATAAAAAAGGTACTTCCTTCACAATGCTTCTTGGTGGACAAAAACTTTGGAAATTTGCCGAGGAAGATTTGCTAGGCAAATGGAGCTGAATTTTGTCATTCGGTAACGATTTGGATAGGAAAGAGTGCCCAAAAATTCCTAGGGCAATCAAGAATATATAAATAGCACTTCCTTCATAAAGTGTTGTTGCGAACATAATAGGAAAATGGATATTGTTGAATTAATTTTGAACTAGGAAAGGAAGGATTTTTACATATTTGATGAAGATATGACCCAAAGAATTTATGAGATTTTTTTGGGAATTTTGGGAATGATAGAAATATAGGTTGCTTCACAACCTAGGGCAAAAACTGCCACATGGACATGACACATAGGCAAAACTGATGAGATGGCGCCTAGTCATCACAACCCACCACAATCTACAAGGCTATGACCATCTATATTGGTCATTAACAACTAGAAATAAGGCAGCGGACTAGCACTGTTTGCTTTGTGACCATTTCGTGTAAGGAAATTACGACCTTTCTGACCAAAATGGTCGCAATGGTTTAGGCTTTGAAGCCCCCTGAACAGCTTTTGACCAATTGGTCTAAAATGGTCATAAATTTATGACCAATTCTTCGAGGGTCACTGACAGAAGGTCATAAGTTGACATATTTCTTGTAGTGGTCACCGAACCTTAAGTGTGTAGACCCTACGGGTTCGGGAGACATGCAGACATGACCGAGATGCCTCTCCGGTCAATAACCAACAGCGGGATCTGGATACCCATGTTGGCTCCCACATGCTCCTCGATGATCTCATCGGATGAACCACGATGTCGAGGACTTTATCAATCCCGTATTCAATTCCCTTTGTCAATCGGTACGTTACTTGCCCGAGACTCGATCGTCGGTATCCCAATACCTTGTTCAATCTCGTTACCGACAAGTCACTTTACTCGTACCGTAATGCATGATCCCGTGACCAACCCCTTGGTCACTTTGAGCTCATTATGATGATGCATTACCGAGTGGGCCCAAGAGATACCTCTCCGTCATACGGAGTGACAAATCCCAGTCTCGGTTCGTGCCAACCCAACAGACACTTTCGGATATACCCGTAGTGTACCTTTATAGCCACCCAGTTACGTTGTGACGTTTGGCACACCCAAAGCACTCATACGGTATCCGGGAGTTACACAACCTCATGGTCTAAGGAAATGATACTTGACATTGCAAAAGCTCTAGCAAACGAACTACACGATCTTTATGCTATGCTTAGGTTTGGGTCTTGTCCATCACATCATTCTCCTAATGATGTGATCCCGTTATCAATGACATCCCCATGTCCATAGCCAGGAAACCATGACTATCTGTTGATCAACGAGCTAGTCAACTAGAGGCTCACTAGGGACACATTGTGATCTATGTATTCACACATGTATTACGATTTCCGGACAATACAATTATAGCATGAACAATAGACAATTATCATGAACAAGGAAATATAATAATCTTTTATTATTGCCTCTAGGGCATATTTCCAACACATCCGAGCCAGGTTTTATGTGTTGATGTAATATGCACGAGTAGAACACAAGTGAGTTTTGGGCGATATAAGTCATACTGCTTACCAGCATGTCACACTTTGGTTCGGTGGTATTGTTGGATGAAGCGGTCCGGACCGACATTACACGTACGCTTACGCGAGACTGGTTTTACCGCCGTGCTATGCACACAGGTGACTAGCGGGTGTCAGTTTCTCCAACTTTAGTTGAACCGAGTGTGGCTACGCTCGGTCCTTGAGAAGGTTAAAACAGCACTAACTTGACAAACTATTGTTGTGGTTTTGAAGCATAGGTAAGAACGGTTCTTGCTCAGCCTGTAGCAGCCACGTAAAACTTGCAACAACAAAGTAGAGGACGTCTAACTTGTTTTTGCAGGGAATTTTGTGATGTGATATGGTCAAGGCATGATGCTATATTTTATTGTATGAGATGATCATGTTTTGTAACTGAGTTATCGGCAACTGGCAAGAGCCATATGGTTGTCGTTTTATTGTATGCAATGCAATCGCTCTGTAATGCTTTACTTTATCACTAAGCGGTAGCAATAGTCGTAGAAGCATAAGTTGGCGAGACGACAACGATGCTACGATGGAGATCAAGGTGTCCCGCCGGTGACGATGGTGATCATGCAGTGCTTCGGAGATGGAGATCACAAGCACAAGATGATGATGGCCATATCATATCACTTATATTGATTGCATGTGATGTTTATCTTTTATGCATCTTATCTTGCTTTGATTGACGGTAGCATTATAAGATGATCTATCACTAAATTATCAAGGTATAAGTGTTTTCCCTGAGTATGCACCGTTGTGAAAGTTCTTCGTTCTGAGACACGACGTGATGATCGGGTGTGATAGGCTCTACGTTCAAATACAAAGGGTGCAAAACAGTTGCACACGCAGAATACTCAGGTTAAACTTGACGAGCCTAGCATATAACAGATATAGCCTCGGAACACTGAGACCGAAAGGTCGAGCGTGAATCATATAGTAGATATGATCAACATAGTGATGTTCACCATTGAAACTACTCCATCTCACGTGATGATCGGACATGGTTTAGTTGATATGGATCACGTGAACTTTAATTGGGAGTTCTTTAATAATTTGATTAACTGAACTTTAATTTATCATGAACTTAGTCCTAGCAGTATTAGCATATCTTTGTTGTAGATCAATAGCTCGCGATGTTGCTCCCCGTTTATTTTTTATATGTTCCTAGAGAAAACTAAGTTGAAAGATGTTAGTAGCAATGATGCGGATTGGATCCGTGATCTGAGGTTTATCCTTATTGCTGCACAGAAAAATTATGTCCTTGATGCACCGCTAGGTGACAGACCTATTGCAGGAGCAGATGCAGACGTTATGAACATTTTGACAAAAGCTCGGTATGATGACTACTTGATAGTTAAGTGCACCATGCTTTACGGCTTAGAACTGGGACTTCAAAAATGTTTTGAACGCCTCGGAGCATATAAGATGTTCCAAGAGTTGAAATTGGTATTTCATACTCATGCCCGTGTCGAGAGGTATGAGACCTCTGACAGTACTTTGCCTACAAGATGGAGGAGAATAGCTCAACCAGTGAGCATGTGCTTAGATTGTCTGGGTACTACAATTGCTTGAATCAAGTGGTAGTTAATCTTCCAGATAAGATAGTAATTGACAAAATTCTCTAGTCACTATCACCAAGTTGCTAGAACTTCGTGATGAACTATAATATGCAAGGGATGACGAAAGTAATTCCCGAGCTCTTCACGATGCTGAAATCGATGAAGGTAGAAATCAAGAAAGAGCATCAAGTGTTGATGGTTAACAAGACCACTAGTTTCAAGAAAACGGAAATGGAATAGAATGTAAACTTCAAGAATAACGGCAAGCAAGTTTCTGCTCAAGTGAAGAAGCCCAAGTTTGGACGTAAGCCTGAAACTGAGTGCTTCTACTGCAAAGGGACTGGTCACTGGAAGCGGAACTGCCCTAAGTATTTGGCGGGTAAGAAGGATGGCAAAGTGCACAAAAGTATATTTGATATACATGTTATTGATGTGTACTTTACTAGTGTTTATAGCAACCCCTCGGTATTTGATACTGGTTCAGTTGTTAAGATTAGTAACTCGAAACAGGAGTTGCAGAATGAACAGAAACTAGTTAAGGGTGAAGTGACGATGCGTGTTGGAAGCGGTTCCAAGATTGATATGATCATCATCGCACACTCCCTCTACTTCGGGATTAGTGTTGAACCTAAATAAGTGTTATTTGGTGTTTGCGTTGAGAATTAATATGATTTGATCATGTTTATTGCAATACGGTTATTCATTTAAGTTAGAGAACAATTGTTGTTCTGTTTACATGAATGAAACCTTCTATGGTCATACACCCAATGAAAATGGTTTGTTGGATCTCGATCATAGTGATATACATATTCATAATATTGAAGCCAAAAGATACAAAGTTAACAATGATAGTGCAACTTATTTGTGGCACTGTCGTTTATGTCATATTGGTGTAAAGCGCATGAAGAAACTCCATGCTGATGGGCTTTTGGAATCACTTGATTACGAATCACTTGACGCTTGCGAACCATGCCTCATGGGCAAGATGACTAAGACTCCATTCTCTGGAACAATGGAGCGAGCAACTAACTTATTGGAAATAATACATACTGATGTATGCGATCCGATGAGTGTTGAGGCTCATGGCGGGTATCGTTATTTTCTGAACGTCACAGATGACTTGAGCAGATGTGGGTATATCTACTTAATGAAACATGAGTCTGAAACGTTTGAAAAGTTCAAAAGAATTTCAGAGTGAAGTGTGAAATCATCATAACAAGAAAATAAAGTTTCTACGATCTGATCGCGGAGACAAATATTTGAGTTATGAGTTTGGTCTTCATTTGAAACAATGTGAAATAGTTTCGCAACTCACGCCACATGGAACACCACAGCATAATGGTGTGCCCGAATGTCGTAATCATACTTTACTAGATATGGTGCAATCTATGATGTCTCTTACCAATTTACCACTATCGTTTTGGGGTTATGCATGAGAGACAGCTGCATTCATGTTAAAAGGGCACCATATAAATCCGTTGAGACGACACCGTATGAACTATGGTTTAGCAAGAAACCTAAGCTGTCGTTTCTTAAAGTTTGGGGTTGCGATGCTTATGTGAAAAAGTTTCATCCTGATAAGCTCAAACCCAAATCGGAGAAGTGCGTCTCATAGGATACCCAAAAGTAAATGTTGGGTACACCTTCAATCACAGATCCGAAGGCAAGATATTCGTTGCTAAGAATGGATCCTTTCTAGAGAAGGAGTTTCTCTCAAAAGAAATGAGTGGGAGGAAAAGTAGAACTTGGTAAGGTAATTGTACCTTCTCCTGAATTGGAAAGTAGTTCATCACAGAAATCAGTTCCAGTGATGCCTACACCAATTAGTGAGGAAGTTAATGATGATGATCATGAAACTTCAGATAAAGTTACTACCGAACCTCGTAGGTCAGCCAGAGTAAGGTCTGCACCAGAGTGGTACGGTAATCCTATTCTGGAGTTCATGTTACTTGACCATGACGATCCTACGAACTATGAGGAGCGATGATGAGCCCAGATTCCGCGAAATGGCTTGAGGCCATGAAATCTGAGATGGGATCCATGTATGAGAACAAAGTGCGGACTTTGGTTGACTTGCCCGATGATCGGCAAGCCATAGAAAATATATAGATATTCAAGAGGAAGACGGACGCTGATAGTAGTGTTACTATCTACAAAACTAGAAAAAGGTTTTTGACAAAGTTCAAGGTGTTGACTACAATGAGATTTTCTCACTCGTAGCGATGCTTAAGTCTGTCCGAATCATGTTAGCAAATTGCCACATTTTATGACATCTAGCAAATGGATATCAAAACTACATTCCTTAATGGATTTCTTAAAAAGAGTTGTATATGATGCAACTAGAATGTTTTGTAAATCCTAAAGGTGCTAACAAAATGTGCAAGCTCCAGCGATCCATCTATGGACTGGTGCAAGCATCTCGGGGTTGGAATATACGCCTTGATAAGTTGATCAAAGCATATAGTTTTATACAGACTTGCGGTGAAGCCTGTATTTACAAGAAAGTGAGTGGGAGCACTACAGCCTTTCTGAGAAGTATATGTGAATGACATATTGTCGATCGGAAATGATGTAGAATTTTCTGGAAAGCATAAAGAAGGTTTTGAAAGGAGTTTTTCAAAGAAAGACCTCGGTGAAGCTTCTTACATATTGAGCATCAAGATCTATAGAGATAGATCAAGATGCTTGATAAGTTTTTCAATGAGTACATACCTTGACAAGATTTTGAAGTAGTTCAAAATGGAACAGTCAAAGAAAGAGTTCTTGCCTATGTTGCAAAGGTCTGAAATTGAGTAAGACTCAAAGCCCGACCACGGCAGAAGATAGAAAGAGAATGATAGTCATTCCCTATGCCTCAGCCATAGGTTCTATAAAGTATGCCATGCTGTGTACTAGATCTATTGTATACCTTACCACTGAGTTTGGCAAGGGAGTACAATAGTGATCGAGGAGTAGATCACTGGACAGCGGTCAAAATTATCCTTAGTGGAATAAGGATATGTTTCTCGATTATGGAGGTGACAAAAGGTCCGTCGTAAAGGGTTACGTCGATACAAGTTTTTGACACAGATCCAGATGACTCTAAGTCTCAACCTGGATACATATTGAAGTTGGGAGAAATTTGCTAAAGTAGCTCCGTGCAGAGCATTGTAGACATAGGAATTTGCAAAATACATACGGATCTGAATTTTGGCAGACCCGTTGACTAAGCTTCTCTCACAAACAAAACATGATCACACCTTAGTACTCTTTGGGTGTTAATCACATAGAGATGTGAACTAGATTACTGACTCTAGTAAACCCTTTGAGTGTTGTTCACATGACGATGTGAACTATGGGTGTTAATCACATGGTGATGTGAACTATTGATGTTAAATCACATGGCGATGTGATCTAGATTATTGACTCTAGTGCAAGTGGGAGACTGAAGGAAATATGCCATAGAGGCAATAATAAAGTTATTATTTATTTCCTTATTTCATGATAAATGCTTATTCATGCTAGAATTGTATTAACCGGAAACATAATACATGTGTGAATACAGAGACAAACAGAGTGTCACTAGTATGCCTCTACTTGACTAGCTCGTTGAGTCAAAGATAGTTAAGTTTCCTAGCCATAGACATGAGTTGTCATTTAATTAACGGGATCACATCATTAGAGAATGGTGCGATTGACTTGACCCATTCCGTTAGCTTAGCATTCGATCATTTAGTATGTTGCTATTGCTTTCTTCATGACTTATACATGTTCCTATGACTATGAGATTATGCAACTCCCGTTTACTGGAGGAACACTTTGTGTGCTACCAAACGTCACAACGTAACTGGGTGATTATAAAGGTGCTCTACAGGTGTCTCCGAAGGTACTTGTTGGGTTGGCGTATTTCGAGATTAGGATTTGTCACTCCGATTGTCGGAGAGGTATCTCTGGGCCCACTCGGTAATGCACATCACTATAAGCCTTGCAAGCATTGTAACTAATGAGTTAGTTGCGGGATGATGTATTACGGAACGAGTAAAGAGACTTTCCGGTAACGAGATTGAACTAGGTATTGAGATACCGACGATCGAATCTCGGGCAAGTAACATACCGATGACAAAGGGAACAACGTATGTTGTTATGCGGTTTGACCGATAAAGATCTTCGTAGAATATGTGGGAGCCAATATGAGCATCCAGGTTCCGCTATTGGTTATTGACCGGAGACGTCTCTCGGTCATGTCTACATAGTTCTCGAACCCGTAGGGTCCGCATGCTTAAAGTTCGATGACGATTATATTATGAGTTTATGTGTTTTGATGTACCGAAGGTAGTTCGGAGTCCCGGATGAGATCTGGGACATGCCGAGGAGTCTCGAAATGGTCGAGACGTAAAGATCGATATATTGGACGACTATATTCACACATCGGAAAGGTTCCGAGTGGTTTGGGTATTTTTCGGAGTACCGGGGAGTTACGGGAATATGGGGGAAGAAGTATATGGGCCTTATTGGGCTTTAGGGGAGATAGAGAGGCATGCCGCCCCCCCCCCAATGACTAGTCCAAATTGGACTAGGGGCGCCCCCTCCTTCCTTCTCTTCCCTCTTCCTGTTCCTTGTCTCCTATTCCTACTACTTGGAAGGGGAGGAATCCTACTCCCGGTGGTAGTAGGACTCCTCCAGGGCGCGCCATAGGGCCGGCCCTCTCCCCCTCATCCACTCCTTTATATACGTGGCCAGGGGGCACCCCATAGACACAACAATTGATCTCTTGATCTCTTAGCCGTGTGCGGTGCCCCCCTCCACCATAATCCACCTCGATAATATCATAGCGGTGCTTAGGCGAAGCCCTACGTCGGTAGAACATCTTCATCGTCACCACGCTGTCGTGCTGACGAAACTCTCCCTCAACACTCGGCTAGATCGGAGTTCGAGAGATGTCATCATGTTGAACGTGTGCAGAACTTGGAGGTGCCGTGCGTTCGGTACTTGATCGGTCGGATCGTGAAGACGTACGACTACATCAACCGTGTTGTGCTAACGCTTCCGCTTTCGGTCTACAAGGGTACATGGACACACGCAGCACCATGATTTTGCGTGTGCGTAGGAATTTTTTTGAAATTACTATGCTCCCCAACAGCTGTTGCTGTTTTTGGCCTCGGAGGGACGTGTCTCGCTGGCTGTGTTTTTGCTGCGAGCCAGCCAACTATCCTCACCCGCGCAAAAGCGGGTCATGAGTGTCATGAGGGCTATCATAGATTTTGGCTTTTCTTGGCCGAAGTGGCGGGCGAGCCATTCGTTGTGGATGCTATGCTTAAAGGCCGCTAGGGCTTCGGCATCCGAACGATCAACGATCTGGTTCTTTTTAGTTAGGAACCTAGTCCTGAACTTCCTGGCTGACTCTCCAGGCCGTTGAACTATGTGGCTTAAGTCATCCGCGTGTGGTGGCCAGACATATGTACCCTGGAAGTTGTCGAGAAAGGCTTCTTCCAAGTCCTCCCAGTTGCCGATAGAATTTTCAGGCAGGCTGTTTAACCAGTGCCGAGCTGGCCCTTTAAGCTTTAGTGGGAGGTATTTGATGGCGTGAAGGTCATCTCCACGGGCCATGTGGATGTGAAGGATAAAGTCCTTGATCCATACCGCGGGGTCAGTTGTCCAATCGTATGATTCAATATTCACGGGTTTGAACCCTTCGGGGAATTCATGATCCATTACTTCATCAGTGAAGCAAAGAGGGTGTGCGGCGCCTCTATATCTGGCCGCATCGCAACGTAGCTTCGATGGAGTCCGTCTGCGGTAATCGGCCCGGGAGTGGCCAGGTTTTTCATGCCCAAATAGGTAGCCATCATCGCGTGTCAAGGAGCATCCTCGCGATGTGTAGACCGATCTGGTATATCCTGCTCTACTGTCGAGGTCATGCCGAAGGTCGTATGTATGACCCCGAGCTATTTTGTCTCTATCTTTGCGTGGCGGTGGGGCGGGCTGTTGTTTGGCCCGAATTGCCACTTTATCCCGACCGCGTGGTGGTCGGTCCGCCGCACTGTCCCGTCCGCGCAGAGGTCGATCGGCCGCATTACGCGGGGGAGGTATGGGCTCCGATTCCTCCTCGTCGAACTGAGGTAGCAATCTGCGCTTCAGGTAACTCTTGGCTGGGCGTCTGAGGCCGTACTCCTCAGCCGCCAGGACATCGGTCCACCTGTCGACGAGCAGATCTTGGTCAGCTTGGAGCTGCTGCTGCTTCTTTTTCAGGCTCCTTGCGGTGGCTATTAGTTGGCGCTTGAAGCGCTCCTACTCGAGAGGTTCCTCAGGCATGATGAAATCCTCGTTGCCGAGGCTTTCCTCATCCTCGGAGAGCGGATGATAACTACCGTCCCCCGAGTCGTTGGGCATGGCCAGTTCGTCGGGACTGACTTGCCCGTTTTCTCACTCCTCCTGTTCGGATGTTGCCTCAACAGGGTCTTCATTGTTTTCGGCATCGTCCGGAGTATTATTTTCTACGATGCCAGTATTGCTATCTTTGGAACGACGTGACTTAGAGTGGCGCCGAGGATGCCGACGCTTGGGGTGTGTCTCAGGAGGTTTATTCTCAACTGGATTTTCTTTGTCATCGTCATTAGTTGCTTTGGGTGTATCAACCATGTACACATCGTACGAAGAAGTGGCCATCCAGCGTCCAGTAAATGGCGGGTTTTGGCCCTGCTCTCATTGGCATCGTCGTCCATACCGTCGATGTCTTCGGAGCCATAATCAAGCATGTCGGTTAGATCCTCAACAGTGGCTATGAAGTGGGTGGCAGGTGGGAAGCAAAATTCTCCATCATCAGCCCCTAGTTCAAACCGGACATAGTTCGTTTGTGAGTCCCCCGCCAAGGACAGGTTCTTTAATGAGTTTAGCACATCGCCTAAGGGCGAGTGCTGGAAGATGTCTGCGGCGCTGAATTCGAAGATTGATAACCAATCAAGCTCGGCGTCCGCGGGTGTACATGGTTCGGAATTTATAGCCGGTGATGAGTCCGGAGTCCCGGTGACGCAGATGTCCCATGAGTTTAAGCCTGTGTGCTGCTCCAACACCGCGGAATCCGTGGCCTCCATGGTGGGGTTGAGCTTCCCGTCCTCAGATGGCATGATCTGCTCCGGATCTAAGGCCAGAGCAGTTACAGGAGCAATCTCCTGAGTATGGTCCGATGACAGATTTAGATCACGTGCATCGGGATGACAAGGAGCGGCCACTGCGGTCTCGAATCTGGTGAAGATCAAGTCTCCACGGATGTCCACAACGTAGTTCAAGCTTCTGAATCTGACCTGGTGGCCAGTGGCGTAGCTATCGATCTGCTCCAGATGGCCAAGCGAGTTGGCCCGCAGTGCGAAGCCGCTGAATACGAAGATTTGTCCAGGGAGGAAGGTCTCTCCTTGGATAGCCTCGTTCTTGACGATTGAAGGGGCCATCAAACCTTTACGGGACGGCACAGTGGAACTCTCAATGAAAGCACCAATGTCGGTGTCAAAACTGGCGGATCTCGGGTAGGGGGTCCCGAACTATGCGTCTAAGGTCGATGGTAACAGGAGACAGGGGACACAATGTTTACCCAGGTTCGGGCCCTCTCTATGGAGGTAATACCCTACTTCATGCTCGATTGATCTTGATGAATATGAGTATTACAAGAGTTGATCTACCATGAGATCGTAATGACTAAACCCTAGAAGTCTAGCCTGTATGACTATGGTAATGAATATTTTCCCGGACTAAGCTCTTCGTTTTATATAGACAGCACAGAGATCTAGGGTTACATAAGGTCGATTACGGGGGAAGGAATCTTCATAGTTGATCGCCTAGCTTGCCTTCCACGCCAAGGAGATTCCCGTCCGGACACATGTGAGAGTCTTCGGTCTTCGGATCTTCATAGCCCATCAATCCGGCCCATGACTAACAGGCCGGACGCCCGAGGACCCCTTAGTCCAGGACTCCCTCACCCCCTGGCTTGTGGACTCCTCGGGCACCCCCTTGACTTGTTTCCGACGCCAAAATTTCTATAAATATAGAAACCCCCGGAAAGAAACATAGATCGGGAGTTTCGCAGCAGTAAGCCTCTGTAGCCATGAAAAACCAATCAGGAGCCCATTCTGGCACCTTGCCTGACAGGGAAACCATTACCGGTGGCTATCTTCATCATCCCGTTCACCCTCAGGGCTGAGGGTATGTACTAGTAGCTAAGTGTTTGATCTCTCTCTCTCTCTCGCGTGTTCTTGATATGGCACAATCTTGATGTGCCGCGAGCTTTGTTACTATAGTTGAATCATATGGTGTTTCTCCCCCTCTACCTTCTTATGATGAATTGAGTTTTACCTTTGAGATTTCACTATTATCGGATTGAATACTATTATGGATTTGAGAACACTTGATGTATGTCTTGTGTGGGATACCCATGGTGACAATGGGGTGGTATATTGATTCACTTGATGTATGTTTTGGCACTCAACCCGCGGATTCCTGAGGTGACATCGGGGTAATCTATGCATAGGAGTTGATGCACGTTTTCGTCCTTGTTTCTCTGGTAGGAATCTTGGGACACTCTTTGAGGTTCTTTATGCTGGATTGAATATTATGAATCCGAAGTAGTTTGATGCATATCGTATAATTGAGCCACGGGTACTTGTTGGAGTATCTAGGTGATATTAGGGTTGATTGATATGTGTCATATGGTGTTATTTTACTACGAACTCTAGGGCTGTTTGTGACACTTATAGAATAGCTCAATGGGTTGATCGGAAAGAATAGCTTTGAGGTGGTTTCGTACCCTATAAGAAATTTCATCTTATGTTCTCCACAATAGGAACTTTGGAGTGACTCTTTGTTGCACGTTGAGGGATTTCCATATGATTTAATTATGTTATCATTGTTGAGATAATTTGCACTAGTGAAAGTATGAACCCCGGGTCTTGTTTCCAAGCACTGCAATACCGCTTTCGCTCATTTTTGTTTCTAGTTACCTTGCTGTTTTTATATTTTCATATTACAAAAACCTATATCTACCATCCGTATTACACTTGTATAACCATCTCTTCGCCGAACTAGTGCACCTATATAATTTACCATCAATCAGTGGAACCCGTCGGTGATGATTTCATCAATCAGTCACACTTGTATACCAGCAATCGTTTTCTCACAACACACATGGCTTGTTAACAGGAATCGTCTGTGTTCTTATTGGTATTCCAACACATTTCTGATTACTGACATGTTTCCTTTGTATCACACACATCTTGTTAAGTTGAACCGTTTTTATTGTGTTGGCTAATCGCAAACAGTTCATACGAGTGAACTGTATGCTGTATATCGCACATACCTTGATCTGGCTGACTGTTTTTGTTGTGTTGCCTAATCACAAACAATTCATCCGAGTGAACTTTATGTTGTATATCGCACACACCTTCATCTGTCTGGCCGTTTCTGCTGTTATGCTCATCGCAAACAGTTAATTCGAGTGAACCCGATGCTCTACATCACACACGCAACTAAAACCTGAACTGTTTGATGTATCCGCCATCGCAAACGTTTTGCATCTTTTTTAACGGTTTTTTACATCTTCATTTGCAATTAATGCATCGCACACAATTTCGTCGAATGGTCTCTGATTGTAGTGTCGCGTTAGAAGCATCCTGCAGTAGTGCTTGCAAGTAACGAGTTAAATGGGGATTGACAACCATGTTGCCTGTGTTGGGTGCAAGTATTTTCTTTTGTGTGTGCGGTGTTGTTCACGAGGCTTTGTGTGATTCTCCTATTGAATCAATAGACCTTAGTTCTCACTAAGAGAAATACTTATCTCTATTGTACTGCATCTCCCTTCTCTTCGAGGAAAATCCCAATGCAACTCAGAATTAGCACGTATGGGCGCGGCCGCGGATGGCCCCTCATATGGCATGCCGAGCAGTCAAACTTCTCAAATCTAAACCCTCAAATTCATGCAAATCCGTGCACGTCCATCATACACGTGAATGTCACACGTAAATAACATTTGTTGGTAGTGAAATACATAGTTCGATCATAAATTTATTTCAAGTGCACAATTCAAAAATTAGCTCTCTGGTTTCCATTGTGGGTCCACATATGCTCCACAAGATCATAGAGTAGTTGCGCATGCACCTGATGATTTTGAAGATTCTGATGCATCTGCAGAAATTTGATAAGATGATCTGCATCTTGTTGTTCCGGGATCTGGACTTGTTCTCTAGGCTTGTCAAAATCATGGGTTCTTGCCGCACCGTCACCCTTGTCCTCGACAATCATATTATGCAAAGTGACACACCATGTTATCATCTTCCCAAAGTCTTTGATTCCCACATCATTGCAGCTATTGATAGTGTATTTGCACGACGATGTATTTGCACGACGGCATAACCCATGCCCAATGTTGTAGTCGCAGCCATTGATAGTGTATTTGCACAACGGCGATTCCCCACTACAAAGTCTCCTGAACACAGGAGGTCACTAAAGCGCATTGGTGTTGTTGTGAGAACCATACACTTCAAAGAAAGCATGCCAAATCCACAAGTCATGTGATACCACTGCTTCCAGTGTGTTGGTGGTCTCTTTGGTGTGATCTTGGTACATCTCGCGCAAACATTTTGGGGCAGTTCTTTCATTGCCAAGGCAGGCAACCAACTGAATTGAGCATAGCTGGAAAACCTTGTGTCTCTCCAAGAGCCATCAACCTTACTATATCCTACACATCTGGTTCTCTCAGATACTCTGCTCCAAACACCTCCACCATGACATGGGTAAACTTCACAGTGGCCTTTAGGCATGTGCATCTGGACCATCTCACCAACAGCATCAGCGGCGCTAATAAGTGCAGGCATCCTAATAGCAGTCATGCATTTCTGCATAACAGAGAACGAGAGTTGTCCGCAACAATCCCTGGTAAGCCTGAAGTCGGGATTGTGTGGCGCCACTCCACCACGCGCAAGAACAAGGGTTTGCGCATATGGAAAGCATTGACAAAACCATTCTTCATGGAGTGATGGCATGGGATCAAAGTAGTCCTTGTAGGGTAGCCGTGCTTCAGAGACCCTATCCCAGTTCAGAGCTCTTTCCCCTTTGATTGAGCCCTTGAAGTTGAGAATGTGCTTCACCTCCCGGTCCATTTCCTGTTGGATGCTCATCATCATCAACTCGACTTCTTCGTTTGAATCAGACAAATCAAAGAACTCCTATTGAATTAATACATCAAGCTCCATGGGTCCATACTCCTCATCCAATGAACCATCCGAATCCATCGTTTTTCCTACAAAACAATCAAAAAAAACTTGTCGGACAATGTGTGGACCACATGGAAGGCAAGGTGGAGTCCGAGAGTAGCTGGAGCGTACCTTCGCGGCGTCCGGGCCAACGACAGTGCCCATGGCGGCGAGAATAGAAGGGGAGTGTTGTGGCAGTACTTGTGGCGTTGCGGGACCAATACGGCGGTAAAGCGAGGGTCGCGCCGGATCTGGGGCAGGTTGGCCCGGACGAGGGAGAAGAGAAGTGAGGAACAAGATCGAATTGGGCAGGTCGATGTAAGGGGGAATTTGGTGCAACTTGAGGTGGAGTCGGGTTGTCTGGTCCGACGTGACGGGTGTGCCCGGACATGCTTGGACCTCGCATACCCACTTCAGATTTGGGCTGGATATGAGGAGTGTACGTAAGAGGCGGCGCCCTGCGCTGAACGGGTGTTCAAGTTGGAGCGCCCCGCCCTTATACTCTCTTTTCCACCTATCAATGGAATGATTCTGTTCACGGTAACAAGTTGGAGCGCCATTGACGCGGTACGTGAGACGACTCGTGGAGAAAAAAAGTTTGAAAAATGAGTGGATCGCAGCCGAAATTCGGGCGGCTTAGCATCCCGCCAAAAGAGAAGAAAAGGAGGGAGATGGACGGAATCGAAAATTTGAGCTTGCCCACTGTTTGATTTCAGATTCGAGTGGCGGGTGAGGTATCCAAGGCGAGCTGCCCCAAACTGAACCGTATATGGAGAAAGCACACAGAAAGCAGAGGAACTTTGCTGTATAGAATTAAAAAAACCTAAAGGCAAATCATTTGAGAGGAGACGGTGCCCCGCGGGTATAAAGACAGTCACCAGCCTCTCCCCTCGCCCATCCCAATCCATCCACCGACCCCCACCCACACCCGCACCTCCTCTGCCCTAGCAATGGCGGCCGCTTCCTCCCTCCGGAACGCCCTTTTTCCACACCTCCACAAGCGCATCGCCATGTACGTCTGCTGCTTGCCCTCTTTCCTTCTTCTTCTTGCTCTTTCTTTCCTGCGTGCTCATGGTCTTGTTGTTGTTCAGGGCGCGACGGATGTCGACGACCGGCACCGGCACCGGGGCAGGGATCACCGGCGGAGGCAGCGGGACCGGAGGGGCGGCCAACTCCGGCAGAGCCAGGTCTTTCTCTTCTCCTTTCCTCTCCTCGCTCCTTTTTATCTCGGGGCAAAACATTTGAACTTGACCAACATTACGTCGCAGGACGACCGGATCCGGCGGCGCGGCGACCGGCGGAGGCGGGGCGGCGACCGGCGGCGTGTCAAACTCCGGTGGGAGGTAACCTTGGCTCTCCACTTTTACGCATATAAGATGCCGCCGTCTGGGTGCCAAAGGGCCGATCTCCCGTGGGGGTCTTCCGGTTCGGAGGATCGGAAGAATCCATCAATCCTTCCTTGTCCATCTATCTCGTTCTGCTCTCGTGTACTGCAAAAGGCCATTTTTTTTCTGTTCTTGACGTGCATCGGCATGTACGTCTGCTGCTTGCCCTCTTTCCTTCTTCTTCTTGCTCTTCTTCTTCTGCTCACGGTGATCTTCTTGGTTCAGGGCGCGGGGCGCGCGCCGGGTGTCCACGACCGGGACCGGCACCGGGGCAGGGAACACCAGCGGAGGCAGCGGGCCAGCGACAGGAGGAGCGGCCAACTCCGGCGGGGCCAGGTCTGTCTCGTCCCATCTCCTCTTGTGCTCTCTCGACGCCAAAGGGCCGATTCTAAGTTTTTCCTAACGCGTACGACCGCGTGCATGACAGGGGCGTCAGCGGAGGAGGAGGCGGGCCGGCGACTGGCGGAGGCGGTGGCGCGGACACAGGCGCGTCCAACTGTGGTTCGAGGTAAGATCCGTTGCGCCGTCTCGTCGCCAAAGGGCCGTTCATTCTAACGTGTCCGTCCGCGTGACAGAGGGAGCGTGAGCCGAGGCGCGGCGGGGACCGGCGGGGGCGTTTCCGGTTCGGGAGGAGTGTAAGTACCCAACCCGTCCTTCCTTCCTTCTCCATCCAACTCCTCCTGTTCCCTTGTCGCATCAAAGTAAAAGCCTTTTCTTTTCTTGCTTGACGCGAACAATTGCATTGCAGGGGGGCGAGCGGAGGCGTCGTGGCCAACTCCGGCGTCTGCGCAGGGTAAAGAACTAGAACTAACCTCTCCTTCATCTCGTCCTCGCGCTCGCGCAAAGCATGCCTTTTTTCGTCTTTCTTGAGTCCTGACCGATGGATCCATTCGGGCGACCGGCGGCGCTGACGGGCTCGCGGAGCTCCGCGAGGAGATGTTTGAGCTGACAGGCGGGCTTTGGGACAGATACAACCAACGTGCGGAGATCGATCGGCAGCTGTTTGAGAAGATCAGACAGCTCCAGATGGACTCAGGGTAAGATATCTTTCTCCACGCCGTAGTACTGGAGTAGTCCCTAGTGTAGCTTGCCGAGACTCGACAGTGAGTAATATTAATGAGTTTGTGCTCGTTTGATTGACAGGACGAGCCACGCCGATTCAAAGGGTGACCTTCTGGCCAGCACCTACAACATGGCGGCCTCCGCAGGACTGTTTCTGTTTGGGTTCGTGGTCGGCGTGTTTCCTGGCGTGTTTCCTGGCATGATGACCTCGATCGTTGAGGACACAGACAAGGAAGCTTAGAGGATCCTCACTCCTGCAGGTACAGTAATCGTAATGTGGTAGAAATACTACTACGTGTTCGCTGTATGAGACGCCTTGTAGTAGTAGCAGTAGTACTAATCGCAATTGGTCCCATCAACGCAGGAGGCTCCCCGGCGGCGGCGGCACCCGGCGGCGACAAGAACTAGTCCGGCCTCCCTCCCCAAGCAGCAGTAGCACCGTACCACCATTGCCTTCAGAACTGGTGTCTTGCTTTGTTGTTTCGTATTGTTTGATGCACTTGCTATTGGCGGCAGGAAATGCCCCCCAGACTTGTTAAATTCGAGGCTTTTATGCCCCCAATCAATCATTCGTGGCAGAAATGCCCTCGACATGGAAACTAATACTACTACTGTAAAATTCGAGGCTTTAATGCCCCCCAGTCCAGTGAGACTTGTTTTGACCTAATCATTCTTGGTTTCCTTTTGCTCTTGAGCTATCAGCACATCCCATTTTATTACTGAGAAGCCCAAGATCCATTCATTCTTTCATTTACTACCTGTCTTGCATGTGTGTAATCATAATGAGAGAGATAGTACTGCTGCTGATTCTAGTACTTCCGGGGCGCCGCCGTTAACGTTACGTGGGGCCCTCCCTCTTTGCCATCCGCCCCCCCTAGCGGACGGCAAAGAGGGGGGCCGTTAGGTTTTTTTGCAGCTCGTCAGTGGGGCCCCTCCCTCTTTGCCGTCTGCTTTTTGGTAGCTGATGGCAAAAAGCTTCTTTGCCGTCTGCTAGCGGACGGCAAAGAACTGGCAGATGGCAAAGTAGCTGATTCCAATAGTGCTTGTCTCCTGTTACCATCCGGCCTTGACGCACAGTTCGGGACCCCCTACCCGAGATCCGCCGGTTTTGACACCGACAGTTACCCTAAACACTAACTAACCCTAACCCCTAATCTTTCTACTCAACAAGCAAATATTCCTACTACACACCATGCATATCCCTATATTACCAAAGTTAAAAAAGACATTCACACTAAAATTAGCGGAAAAGCATGAACTAGGGTTCCTCCAACATGTAAAAGATGCTAGCAAAATAAAAAGATTTAACTAACAAAACTTGGGTGATTCGGGAGAGATTGCCACAAGCAACAAAGTGATGGAAAGATCCACCTAAGGAAGCACCTTTTGGAGAGGATTTGAAGGGGGGCGTGAGGGGTGAGAGATAGGGGCCGGGGAGCAGCAAATGTTCTTGCAGCTCCGGCTGGATTGGGGAGAGTGAGTGGGGTGGGTCCCACCCACTCTCCTATGGGGTTATTTACTTGGGCGAAACACCAAGGTGTGTGGCATCAAGGTCGGGTCTGGAAACGCCAAGGTGCTTGGCGTTTGGCCATTTGCCACGTTAGCAGGTCAACGGCCCAGTAGATGATGTGTGCCAGGGACGAGGGGCCAGTGTCCGCCCGTGTAAGCTGAACGCAGGGATGTTGGCGATGGAGGGGTGATGACGGCGGCGCGCCTTCGGCTCACTTCAGTGCTTGTAGTCGTCGCTAGGTGGTCTACGGATCTGGATGTAATTTTATTTCTGGTGTTCGTTGTACTGCCATGGTTGAAGATGAATTGATTGGAAGTTTTTTCGCAAAAAAAAAAGGTTAGAACATAAATTTTGTCCTGCCGTGCAGCACTAGGTTATGTATGCGTTGTTGCATGCTTTTGATCGGTGCTTTCCTTGTTTCCTGTCCAGTAGGGTGCATCGCTCTAAGCTATTTCTCTATAAGAACTACTGTTTGACCTGGTACATATGCTGCACTTATACTGAATTGGCTTTTCGTGTCTGAAGATATGTGAAAGTTACTAAGTCTGTGCAAGTTTCGTCCATGAAACTGGATATGTTGTTGACAGATGCAAAGTAATTTTGCAAGACTTGCAGACAGACAAAGAGAGTTCAGTACAAACTTTGATTCAGAAGCTCGTTCTGCTAATACACACGACTTTAAACATAACAGAGGAGTTGACCCTCTATGATATAGAGATTGATTTTTGCGCTCTCTGACTACTACGTCTAGACTAGTTGCACCGCCCATCATCTTGGCTTCAACCCGGCTTGTCGTCCTGCGTTAGTTAGTACCTTGATCGCCCCTTTACCCTCCCCGCAATCACATGGAGCTCTGCGACTATGCGACGTTCTTTAGCGTACCCCAAAAACATGGCTTCATCCGGCCGGCTGAAGTATTGGATCTAGATTTCCATCCTGCGGCGAAGGCCGAAATGCCAGGTCTCGCGGTCGGTTTGGCGGTGCATCATGCATGGTGGTGAACGAGTTCTTCACAACGGCGGCCACATGCAACTCCTACTCATCCATCGGAGGCAGGTTCGTGGCGGCGGCGATGGCCAGCAGCACGTCTGCCAATGGCGGCTCCTCCATCGGGTCTTCCTCTTCCTCATGTGTGCATCGTCGAACGGTGTTGCGCCTTCCTTCATCGCAACTTCATCTTCCATGACGTCGTCGACCGGCGCCACATCTTCCTCGCTCGCAGCTTCATCCGTCGCATTGCTCCCAAGCCATCGGGGTGCCGGCCTACGAGGTGTGGATGGGGGCGACGCCCATGGGGCCATTGTTCGGATGATCCACGTTGTCTCCAAAACAGGGAGGGCAAGCAGGGGAAGGGAAGGGGAAGAGTGGAACTGCTACGACGATGACGCTTGTGTGCCCATTGTACAGGCTCAGGAGCCGGCGGGAAATAATGTGAAAACCGTGGGAAGCCAGTCCGGAGGGGAAGGTTCCGGAAGAAGCGGGACGGTCATCGGGCGGTCAACTTTGAGAAGACACGGACGATGTGGCATGCAACCGGCCACCCTCTTCGATATGCTACGAGGCCAACTCCAACACATGATCCCAAACGGACGTCTGTTTTCTTCGAATTTCGTCTATTTATTTGGTGGTGGGAATAGAGCTGCGTTCGCCCGAATTTGGGTTTGCATTGGCCGGGCGCCCAACACACGGATGTATCTTTGGCCGCATCTTGCCCTCATGCATGCAAACGTGAGAACCAGGGATGTTGGCCGCGGCCGCGGTTCACACTAGTTCATGCGGGCCGACAACACAGTCGACGACCTACAGTCTCATGCTGGCAATAAAGCCAACGGTCGGCAAAGGAGTCAGCCTTCTAAAAGGACACGCATGTTTCACGCCGGCAACAAAGCCAGTGGCCGCCACAAGAGCCAGCTGTCAAAATGAACGGACGTCGGCCACGGCCTGAGGCCTCACCTAGTTCAGGCCATCGCAGGCGAACATCTCCTTCTGCCGATTAGCGAACCAAGCCTTCCTCTCCGGTGACATAATGGTCATGTCCACGCTCATGAACGCGAGTGCCACCACTTTAGCTTTGGTGTCCATCGTGGTGGGCTCGATCTCGAGTTTCTTGAGTTGAGCGGCCTCCTCGATGTCAAGCTTCCTCCTCTTTGTTGCCTCCTCCATGTCAAACTTCTTCCTCTCCGCGGCCTCCTCCATGGCAAGCTTCTTCGTTTGAAGCTCTAGATTTATCTTCATTTGCTCCTCCTTTTCTTTGCTCTTTCTCTCATCCCTCACTTCCTTTTGGCTCATCATGTTCTCCAAAATACCTTCCAAGGCAATGGAAGACGCATCACGCCTCTCATCGGCCTTCGAGCTTGTCTTGCCCCTCGGTCTCTTGAGCAAGTCTCCCTCATCAGCCACGACCTTCTTCCCTCCTTTCTTCTTACAAGCGGCATATTGGTATTTGAACTTGGGGCAATCTTTGATGAGCGACCAACAATGCGTGAGAGTGAATGGCTTGTTCTTGTGTCGGGCCCTGAATGCTTCCAAAGATTGAAATGCCTACATAGTCATTGATGACGATGCTAATGTAATAGCGAAGGACACAACATGTATGAAAATGAAAAGCATGCCAACATGAATGGACACAAAATGAAAAGGCAAGAGGTTCATACCAAGTCACCAAGGCCAAGGCCACTCACAGGACAGGCTTCGACGCTCTCAAGTGCGCCACAATACTTGTTGCACTCTTGTTGAATGAACCCCCATCTCTTTTGGATTGAGTTGATGCTGCGAGTGCTTTCAAATTGATAGGGGGCAAACTTCCTTCGCTCATGGAAGGTTTTGTGAACCCTCCTCCAAAAGATGGCACCCTTTTTCTCGGCACCTCTTATCGGATCCTCCCCCATCTCAATCCAACTCTCGCAAATCAATTTGTCCTCTTTTTGAGTGTATGACCCCGTGCGAATGCTTTGCTTCCTCTTTTGTGCCTCGGCCCTTAGGGTGAGCTCATTGATAAACACCAATGGCTCTTGCGAAATGTCAAGCTCTTCCTCGTCATCTTCACAATACAAGTCATCATCTTCATGCCATGAGTTGCCATGGTCCTCTTCCTCTTCATCATGGACGGCGTAATCAGTGTCCTCATAGTGGTCGCGGCCGTCCTGGCTCTGGGTCTCATCAGGATCGAAAGGCTGGCCTTGGCCGAGGTGCTGGAAGGCCTTCCCACGGCCCTCGAAGATGGTGCTCTCCATGAACACCGAGCAATCAGGGTCGTCGGACACCGGCAGACAGCTTGCGGGGGCCGGCGAAGCTTGCCGTCGGAAACGGCCGGGACTGCTTCCTTTGCGTCTCGTCGGACGTCTGGCTAGCGCCGCCGTACCCCGACGTCACATTGAGGTCGATGACACCCACGGGCATGGCCGGAGCGAGCACGCTGCCCTCCGGCGACGTGGAGAACCGTGCCTGTCAATGGCCGCATGGCGGCGGGCCGGGTGTGCTAGAGGAGCTCGGCGACCTGTACTAAGGAGGACGACCGGCCAACGATCCCCTGCTCGCCGCGGCCATGGTAGCGACCGAGAGGATGGCCGGCGGTGGTCATGCCAACCCATGCATGAGAAACGGCATGCGCCTTGGCGAGGATGGATTCCTTCTCGTCGACGTCGGCAAGATGTCGTGCTTGACTTTGGGCGTCGGCCTCAACGGCGTAGGCCGTAGCCGCCTTCATCTCCTTCGCCTTTGCCCGCGGCCCCCTTCTCTTCGTCGCTTCTTTGTCGAGGATGGTGATCTCCTCTGGTGTGCACTTGGATCGAGGCTTCCTGGGACCCTTGGGACCTTTCTTCTTCGTCGCAGGGCGCGCGGCTGCGGCCGCATCGCCGGGGTTCGTCGGGTCGCCGTCCATGGAGGAGGGAGAGGAGGGGGCGCGCGGGAAGGTTTGGACGAAATGAAGGGAAAGTGGGACGACTGTGTCCATGACAGGTGGCCCAGGGAAGGACAAGGGCGCGCTCTCGCTTGTCCACGTGTTGTCCGTTTGTCCACAAACGCGGCCCAAACTTGGGGCCGGGAATGGGTGAAAAGCGGACCAAAAACGGACATTTGTCCGTTTGCTCCTGCACGTTGGGCCGCGGTTTGTGTCCGTTTACCCTCAAACGGATGCGGGCGGACGATTTGAGCTTGTGCGTTGGAATTGGCCTGAGCGCACATCTTGTCGAGGAGGCAGAACATGCGGTGGACAGCGATCAAAGTGTGTGAACACATGCACCAGAGAGGGTTCTCAAATCGGACGGTTGCAAACAGTTAAAGATACATTAGACAGACTAAAATGATCAAGGTCGGTGGAGGTAAATGAAATGCATGATAAATGGAAAAATTTCCCTTGTTTCAGTTTGTTCTTCTTTTGTTCCCTACCTTCTTTTGTTGCATAAATTGAAAATTCCACCAACACAGATTGAGGGACTAAAGCCATCAGTGTAGTGGTGATAGAGACAAAGAATACAAAGTCTGAATCCCAATGCCCAATGCCCACTTCCACTGTTTGATTTAAGTGGCGGACGGGCTATCCAAGGGAAACTGCCCCCAAACGGAGGGGTATAAACAATGCAGAGAGAAATCGGTGGAACTTTTACCACTCGATGAACAATGCCTGCATATGATTTGTTGTAGAATTCAAAAAAAAAGAAAAAGGAAAATAATGCTGATGAGACAACCTTTAAATCTAGCCCAAACATGGGGTTGATAAGTGGAGGCCTGGGATCACTGTGTTGGACTGACGGCTAGGTCCCACATGGAATCGCCCGAAAACGACGGGCGTCTCCTCTGGTAAGCATGTGAACACTGTGTGGCGCCGCTTTGGCTCGCTGCCCGAGGCTAAAGTCTGACTATTTAAGCCGGCCGGCGTCCCAACCCTAGCCACAACCTCTTCCACCGTCTCCGCACCACTAGCCCGTGCACATTTCTCTCGCGGCCATGAACTCAACCTCCACCTCCCTCTTCCCTCGCCATGTGATATGGCCCAACAGAAGAAGACAACTTACACTATGCTAATGTCAAAGCACCGCTTTCAGATCGAGGAGGAGATCCAGGCTAGGCGCGCCGCCCGCATCGCAGCTGGCCTGCCTCCGGACTCACCGGAGCCCGAGCAAGAGAAATAAGAGGAGCATAAGCCGGTTCCGATGGAGGTGACGGATTCAGAGGAGGATGAGGCGGAGGAGCCGGAGGAGGAGCTGGCGCCGGCTATGGGCTTCAGCATGGAGGACGCAGAGGTGGAGTTTGCGGTCACCCAAGCGGTAGGAACAGGCGACGGCCTCTGTCGAGGCCAACCGGCCACTCAAGAATGAGGCCTATGTTGAGGCCAATCGGCAGGAACGGGCGACGAGCGACGCGCTTTTCGCTGAATCAAGGCGGAGGCAGAGGCCAACACGGAGCAGCCGCAGGGGCCGGAGTTACGGGTGCCGCCCATTTACCCGGAGCCATGCAGGGAGATAGTGGACATCTTCGACGAGGATTAGGGTAGTACATGTTATTTGATGTACGTAATACATGGATTTCCGTATGGTTTTAAGGTTTTGAAAATGAGGTATCCGAGGACATAATTTAAGAAGTGTGTGTGGCGTGTTTGAGGGCTTAGCATCCGCCAAAAGAAAAGAAAAGGAGGGAGATGGACTGAAGCGAAAAATTGAGTTTGACCACTGTTTGATTTGAGATTTGAGCGGCGGGCGGGGTATCCAAGGGAGTTGCTGTATGGAGTAGAGTTCAAAAAAAAGGAAAATCTTTTGAGAGGAGACGGTGGCCCGGGGGTATAAAGCAGGCAGCCCCTCCCCTCGCCCATCCCAATCCATCCCACCTACCCCCACCCACACCGGCACCTCCTCTGCCCTAGCAATGGCGGCCGCTTCCTCCCTTGGGAACGCCCTTTTTCCACTCCTCCGCAAGCGCATCGCCATGTACGTCTGCTGCTTGCCCTCTTTCCTTCTTCTTCTTGCTCTTTCTTTCCTGCGTGCTCATGGTCTTGTTGTTGTTCAGGGCGCGACGGATGTCGACGACCGGCACTGGCACCGGGGCAGGGATCACCGACGGAGGCAGCGGGACCGGAGGGGCGGCCAACTCCGGCGGAGCCAGGTCTTTCTCTTCTCCTTTCCTCTCCTCGCTCCTTTTTATCTCGGGGCAAAAGATTTGAACTTGACCAACATTACGTCGCAGGACGACCGGATCCGGCGGCGCGGCGACCGGCGGAGGCGGGGCGGCGACCGACGGCGCGTCAAACTCCGGTGGGAGGTAACCTTGGCTCTCCACTTTTATGCATATAAGATGCCGCAGTCTGGGTGCCAAAGGGCCGATCTCCCGTGGGGGTCTTCCGGTTCGGAGGATCGGAAGAATCCATCAATCCTTCCTTGTCCATCTATCTCGTTCTGCTCTCGTGTACTGCAAAAGGCCATTTTTTTTCTGTTCTTGACGTGCACAATGGCATTGCAGGATGGCGGGCGGCGGCTCCGCGGGCAACTCAGGCAGCAGCGGAGGGTAAGAACGACGAACCTCTCCTCCCTCTCGTAGAGCGAAAGATCTTCTGTCCTCGCGCTCGCGCAAAGGATGTCCCTTTTGTATTTCTTAAGTCCTGACCGATGTATCCGCAGGGCGACGGGGCTGGAAGAGCTCAGGAGAGACGCATTGAAGGAGACTGGGCGCCTGCTGGATGGCTACAACAAGCTGTCAGACGTGGACACGAAGCTCCTTGAGGAGCTTGCGCGTTTGGAGAGGGAGAATCTGTAGGATTCTTTTGCCTGCACTACTCCTGCTAGCTGCTCGACTAGGGTGGATCATTGTTAGCTTAATCTCCACTTTTACTTGTTGGTTGCAGGAAGAACAGCGTGAGAGCCAAGGAGAATCTGTCCTCCATCACCTACGGGCTGCTGGGTTCCGGAGCGGCCGTCTTCCTCACCATCTCATCTTGGCTGGGCCAGTACATCCAGGGGTGCGTGGTACATGATGCGGCCAAAGAGGTCGTGGAAATGCAGAGACTTGGCAAGCTTGACGCGCTCATCGATGGCCTAGGTACCCTCCCTCTGTCCTTTCTCTATAGAGATACTACTACTAGTACTACTAGCTAGCTAGCTGGAGACTACTACTATCTTGCAATGTCACCCACAGCATGCGCATGCAATTGTAGACTAGAGTAGGGCTTTGATGGTTTCCTGACTCCTGTGCGGTGACAGTACAGTACTCCTGCAATTGTAGACTAGACTAGAGTATAGTGTAGTACTACTGTACAAATGCTCTTGGAATAGTTTCTTTCTTGTGGTGAATAGGAAAATGATAATCCGTGAATGCAGGTGAGGAGGGAGCTGCTGACAAGACTGCTGCGGCCAGCGCCAATGTCGACACCAAATGATCGGATCTCATTCAAGCTCAGAGACTCGCCATTCAACCCAAGAGCCCGCTGTTAACTCTTTCGGCTTTTATTTTGGTGGTTTGCTGTAATGGCCCACATGCTGTTACTCCTATGTATTGTTACTTCTGAATTCGCAGCTGGCTGTAATGCCACAACCAAATCTTCTTAAGACTTGACATGCATGAATGTATGTGGCTGGATAGGATGCCCCCATGCACCTATCTTGTTAAGACTTATTCATCGTAATCTGCTCTACTGTGAGAAAGCCCCCTCTTTATTTGTTTGATTTGCTTTGTGCTGTGCTAATTATCTACTATCTGCCATAATTTTTATGTGTGGTTTGCTTGTTTCTCATCTTTCTTGCTTCAACTACTACTTCAAAGCAATGCATGAATGTCAAAAAACATCTTGTCTTATTTACAAGCTTACAGCTTAGCGTAGCTTCATTTCTAGCCTAGCCTAGCTTAGCCAAATTTTACTAAAGCCACACGGACAGGAAACGAAAAAATTGGTCAACAACAATTGAACAAACTTTAATCAAAAGCATTCAATCTCTCATCTCAAAAAGGGTACATTTTCAGGAACATTACTGCTACAGGAGGTGTATCTCACCATTCACCAATACAGCAAATCTCCAATAATCAACAAGACAAATTAACCATCCAAACCGAGACGAAAGCACAAAACATAAATCCATTGTATTTGCAACATCCGGTCCTGGTCGTCAAGGTTTAGCAGTTGTAAACAACCAAATCGAGACCCACGTCGAAGCCAAATCCACATGGGTTAAATCTTAATCAAACAAGGCCTAAATGCCTGTTATGATCTCAGATAGTTGCAATGCAGCAAACTCTCCTCTCCATGTTGAAGCCAAAGCTTCTCCTTTCCTCTAAGCTATCTTCTGCCACGTAACCTAACCAAACCACACTTCTCAAAGACAACCAGGTGTTTGCTAATGTAAGCCGCTGGAGATGTTCACTCCAAAGTCCAAACCTGGCCATTGGCAAATCGGTTCAGATTTAGCACAAATATCCAACCTCTCCGATAGGTATTGCCAAACAAGCTCTAAAGAAGTCATCTGCAGTGAAATGGTGCAAAGAACATATTACCCGACAGAGGGATGGAACAGCACATCGCATACTTGTAACACGGATAGATGAAAAAAAAGGTGTGCCAACAAAAGATTACCAGTCAGAATGGTAAGGAGCGCCTTGGAAGAAAAATAATATATCTTCCCATCTCTCATTGTGTAACCACGGTACAATTAATGCAGAAATAGCTTTGTTGGACACATTTGGCACTGTACGATCATCCTTGTAGCCATCATATTGCCCAAGGAGTACCTAGTCATGCTTTGTAGAGTTAACTAGTTGCATAATATGACAGTGTAATATGAAAGTGTAAAATGAATTTAATTCTAAGCAACAAGAATCATACTTAGTTACCACATCAAAAGTCCAAAGGTGGATTTTATAGTAAGTAGGAATACTACTAGAAGCATAAAAGGCGCAACCTTTTTTCTGATTGCTTTTAAAAAATCTTCTATGTTGTTATTAGCTAATAGCGAGCCTCATACTTTTGTAATGCTGCATAAATATTGCCACCAATGATGCTAAGGAGTTTCTAAGAATTTAACAACAGAAATGGTTCAACGTGAGAACTATGTCATACCAGCTTGGTACAATCAGGTCAACAGACAACCGCAAACTATCTTTACAAAGTCTGGTAAAATATAACAATATTGTAAAATAAATAACATCAAGGGCCCTCTAACTTAAACCTAGTAGGTTGAAAACTGCCGCCTCTTAGAAAAAATTGAATCAAATATACATGTAAACTTAAATCTAGGAAGTTGGCTAGCAGACTGGAATTTATAGACTTGTACCAATATTCAACCTGAAAGCACCCACAATTGCAGAAGAAGATTAATGGGAAGATAAACAATGATGCACTTTAGTCATAGATGCAACAGACTGGTGCCAACTACCAGAGGATGATAAAATCACTGATCTCTAGCATCATCTTGGACCTGAATTAGGAAAGCACATAATTAGAGAAAGGAGATACTGATGGGATGGTGTTTTGCTACAACCGCAAGGGTTAACGATGGTACAATAATGATCACCCATATATGGCATCATATAGTTATTGCATATTGTATGTAGTTTGCACCTCAATGTGTACATACATACCACACTTTGGGGTTTCAGTAAATATAGAAATTGATCTCTCTTTTAATTGATAAATTAAAGGTGTTAGCAGGAATAGTAAACACAATTTTCTGTCAAAAGAATTAAGTCCAAAGATATTTTAGAAGAATAGTAAAGGATTATATACGTTTCACAAGGGCAAAGAAACAATATAAGTAGTGGGAATAGCAACAATTACACCTGCTCAAAATGGCTAGTGTGCACACTATTGCTCCTCATCCGGATGCAGTATTGGTTTACTGTTATGAAGGAGCTCATAATTCTCTTTGTTAAGCAAGTATCACAAAACCTAGATGCTTCCAGATCTATAGCATAGGGAAAATCAAGTACATATACTGCAACAGTAGCAGCTATCTCAACATGCTACCCATCACACAATAACAAACAAATATTTATCTAAGAGACATGTATGTATGAGAAAGACAAAATCAAATATCAATGGTAAACAAAAAAAGGCCGCTAAGGAAATCACTTAGGTTTGAAGGAACTGTTGTTGTTTGAAAACCCATGTGAAGCATGCTCTACAGAAAAGGAGTAAATAGCATAAAACTACTACTTTACAGGCTAGGGTTCTAAAAAACTACCAGTTTTTAATTTTTCGCTGATAACTACCAAGTCAGGGGTTGGCTGTTTCAAAAAACCCTAATCACAGAATGCTTTAAAATTAATCATGATTATGACAGTTGGGACCCGCATGTAAGAGAACTGTTTGTTTGACCGTTTGTTTGACTGTTACCTTACATGTAGGGCCCATATGTCAGTATTTTTGTAAGTTCTTTAAAAAAGCAATGAGGTCCCTGTAACTTTTTAAAAAAGCAATCGGGTCCCTGGCTGTTTTCTAAAAAAGCAATCGGGTCCCTGACTGCTCTCTGAGGAAGGGCGCAGGCAGCTCGCCGGCGGCCTGGTCGCGGCCAAGCGAAAGAAGGCGGCGCGGCCGCGGCGTTCCTTGTCGCGAAGGCGGGGTTCTCTAGTCGTTCCTCGTCGCGAAGGCCGCCGCTAGGAACGAGTGTTCCTCGTTTCGCGACGGGCTAGGTGGAGGAGCTCCTTGCCGACAACCGCCTCTGCTCCTGGGCCATTGCGCGCGGCTGGAGGCGGCCAGAGCCTTTGTCCATGGTGCGGCTGGCAGGGGCCCTTGCTCCTCGCGCGTTCTTGGCCATGGCGCGCGGCTCGCGATGGCCCGAGCACCTGACCATGGCGCAGCTGGAGGCGGCCCTTGCTCCTCGGCGCGCTCCCGGCCATGGCGCGTGGCTCGCGACGGCCTGAGCCCCTGGCCAAGGTGCGGCCCGTGCTCCTGCGATGCGGCTGCTCCTCCGCGCGGCGTTCTTCCTTGCAGTCGGTGTGTGGTGGTTGTAGGGGAGAGGAAGAAGAAAGAGACAGAAGGAGAGAAGAGAAGATAAGAGGAACACGAGGCAACTTACATGTGGGTCCCACATGTAAGTTAACAGTCAAACAAAACGGTCAAACAAACGGATTGTTTAGGAGTGGGCCCGATCTGTCATAAAACGGTTTAAATCGCTAGGAACGAGTGTTTAGGGTTTTTTGAAATAGTCAACCCCTGACTTGGTAGTTATCAACGAAAAATTAAAAACCGATAGTTTTTTGGAACCCTAGCCTGTAAAGTAGTAGTTTTATGCTATTTACTCACAGAAAAGGCATTATGCAACCAGTGCAACAATGACTCAATCTGTCCAGCACTCATGGTGGCACCTATCATATTAGATATCCCACACTAAAGGTGCCAGATTTAGGGAAAGCTGTATATACGTTTGCTCAACTATCTATAAGCCGCCACAGTACGAAATTGGAAAACCTGGCTAGATTCAGATGTATTTTCTAGTAACCAAAACTAAGAGCACTTCCATTCATAAGCTAATCCACTAACCAAATCAATAAACAAAAAATAAGCGTATACCAGCACCTAGAAGACACTCATGTGCGAATGTGCAATGTTATGAACAATAGAAAGCAACCAAGAGTCGCTAATTTATTTTATGCTTCATGTCATCAGTTTCCACATATTCTCTTTGCATTTCTTGTAAGTTTATGAGCATGTTTATATTCTAAACTCATGTAAAGCAACATAGCACTCCTTTAGTAAAATCATATTTATCAATGGACCACCTTAGATTTACTATTACAGTGTTGTATTTGGTATCCATCCAACAACGAATAGAAGGAAATATATATCTGCATCTGTGTCTGAAAGTTCAAGTAACACTGACCTGAAAACGCTTACAACAACCTGAACACACTTGATCCGTTGATCATACAATGCTCCATTTCACACAACCATGTTGATAATAGTTGGCAACCTAAAAATTAAAGAAGCTTTCATCACACAAATACACAATGAATACATCGACACAAATACCATTGTCTTGAATAGATCCTCCTAGAACACATAAAGCTTTCCACCATATAGACAAGAAAACCTTGCCTACACAGAAGGGATTACCACTAGCTAAGCCTATTCTAGGTACACTCCAAGCTGCAATACAAACTCTATCATACATGTTATGTTCCCAGTTTTAATGCATAAAGAATGATGGTCAATAAGCACATATTGTTGTAAAAACCATATCCCAATACCAAAGAATAGTAACAATTATTATCATGTAAATTTGTCTCTTGTGTACTCTTTTGCAATTTATAGCTGATAATTGTATAACAGAAATAAAATCTGGAAAATCTAGCGGTGCTGAGGCTATATGAAGTCACAGAAAAAGGTCAGAATAATCCAGAAAATCTCAAAGAAGATGAGGCTGTAGATGTACTGGAGGTGCAATCAGTTATCAGTAGCATGAAAATAGAGAGGGGTGCATTGAATCTGACGGTGGTTGATGCCATCTCTCTTTTGTAAGCGAGAGAATGCAAAAACTTTTTCCCCTCTGTTTTGATGCAACATTAATTAAGAGAAACACTTAAAAGAAAGGAGGTTCATGTTATTTTTATATGAATAATTCTTTGTTACACGCAAGAAATTCCCATGCTGGTATATTTGGTCAATACGTGCAGTTTAGTCCAAAAATGAAAAGTTGATGCTACAAATCTAAATAAAACAAATCAAAATGAAAAATGTTGTAATAAAACCGGGAAGATCCTAACCCATCCTTATTTATCTCTCCAACCAAACACATCCTACCTAAGTCATTACCAAAAATCTGTAAGCCTAGATATTCGTAAATTTATTTTAGATTGGTAGATCACTGTAATATCACAACAGCAACAATAAGGAATTAAAAAGCACTAACTTACGTATTAACCAAGAGGTAAATTATCAATAATGTTTGGATATTTGACGCTAGTTTAAGGCAGCTTATCAGTACTGTTATGATATTTAACACTGTTTAAAGCAACTTATTAGTGCTATAGGATACTAAACACAGGTTTAAGACAACCATTTGTTAGCATATTGGCAGTAAAAAAGAAGTATTGGTAGGATATTTAACAGCAATGCAAGGCAACTTATTGCTGTTATTAGGATCTTTAACACTGTTGTAAGGCAGCCTTATAACTTAACAAGTGTTAATAGTATAAATATACTTATCACAAGATAAAAAATTGCAAAACCTATCAAAAAAATTACAGTCTTGTCTACAGTTCACATTGCTGTGTTGCAACAATGTAATACTAATTCTGATGTCATTCTTTCAGCACAAGGGAAGGGAGTTACTACTATCTCATTCGATACTTGGTCAGCCTGGTTGCAAGGAGCAATTGGTAACCTGAACAAAGATAAGCTCCAAGCTTTCCGCGTCTAATGACAGGGTGGAGGAGGAACTAGCAGCCTACCTTCTCTCCCCGGGCTCGATGTACTTGACAGCCGACATCACGCACACGGCGGGCGATGCAGGAAATGCCGGATCCGATATTCCGCGCCTTCGTAGCAGTCGTTTCCGCCGACCGGCAGCAATTCCAGCAAAGAAAAAATGACCACCGCCAGCGGGTTCAACCCCGGAGTGCTCGGGCGGGAGGGGGAGGAACAGGAACAGCAGAAGTGGAGGTGGGAGGAGAGGACGTGCTTATCGCGCGCGCTACCAGTTGACTTGTTTAATAGTGGAGGAAACAAATTAAAGCGTAGATAGTGATTTAATTATCACGCGCGCTAGCTGGATCATGCCCAAGCTGCCCCCACAAAATGATTTATCCACAATGGCGACCAAGTCTCTACCTCACAACCATCAAAGTGATGAACCAGGCCATCGAAATATGTGTTGTTCATTCGAGAACCGCAAAATAGATCAGCATGATTAATCTCTACAGAGAATCACTCTTCCATTGGTCCTGTCAGTGATTTTTTTTTAAATTTGTCACATATAATTAACAGAGAATGGTCTTGCACACATACATATATCATGTGTTTCCAAATTAACATGTCTCCAGTATCAATATCAGTGTCATATCAGCCATACATTCAGAGTTTTTTGTTCAAACTCTGAAGCAAAAGACGATATACCAAAACCAGGCAATAGCAGGACAAACCCTAGGAGTACAATCCAACCACATAACCAGTTAATAGCAGAGATTGGACCAAAGATCAAATATTCCCAGAGATTGGGGAAGGATTTGGGCAAAGATTCAGAGAGAGGATCAGGGTTAGGGTTCGTACCGTACACTGGTGGGGGATCACCGGGGGTTCGCCGTTGTGGAGCCATCCGCGCCAAGTACCCGCAGCACGGTTGCCTGCTTCTGGCGGCCTCCACCGGCCGCCTGCTTTCGGCGACCTCTGCCGTCCGCCACTGCTGCAGTTGCATCTGAGTCGTGCGTGTGCGGGAGAAGCAGAGTAGCAAGGGCGAGGCTGTTTTCCAACGTGGCTCTTTAATTTGATGTGGCGAATGTCAAAGTGCCACGGCTGGAGGCCAGACTTTGCTCCGGCGAGCTTAGGACCGGCGGTGGGGGGCATTGCAATGTATCCAACGAGGCTTTAGAAAGAAATAGGACTCAAATGTTCGTTTTCATAGTTTTATTAGGACTAAAGTGGCACACCTCGAATAGCTTTAGGGCCGGTGGTGGATTTACCTCAAACATGTATGTATGAAAAAAAAAATCAAATATCGATGGATAAACAAAAATAGAGCCGATGAGGAAATCACTTACTAAAGTTAGTATAAAGTTGGATCATCTATTTTAAAACGGAGG
Organism: Triticum monococcum; assembly: GCA_034509565.1. NCBI lineage: Eukaryota > Viridiplantae > Streptophyta > Magnoliopsida > Poales > Poaceae > Triticum > Triticum monococcum. The sequence continues at coordinate 620,193,379 of CM067846.1, forward strand.
GGATAGGTTTGAAACAACTGTTGTTGTCTAAAACCCATGTGCATGCTCCTTGATGGCGCAAGATGTCTCTCCAACTTGTTAATCGTCCCGATCCCGTGGCGGAGCTTCCAGTTAAGGTTCGTGCTTACTTACACGTGTTGATTGTGGACACTTCTGAGTTTTGCCGTGCCCTCGGTATACATGCCAGTGCGGTGCGTTAGGCTGCTTGCAAAGTTCTGATATTGTGATCCCTTACGACAGCCCACATCTATGAATAGAAGTGTCTTGAGGGATCAACGAAAATTGAAGGGGTAACTCTTCGTTTTGACAACTTTTTTGAGCAATGTATTCAGATGGGAAACCCCTCCCTTGTGACCGTTCAAAATATTTTTGCAGCGTGCTCTACAGAAGAGGCATCATGCAACCATGTGCAACAATGAATCAATCTGTCCAACACTCATAGGATAGGTGCCACCATGAGGGGTTTTGGGGAGCCCGATTGTAGACGCTCTAACTCCTTAGGGCATCTCCAACACCGACCCACAAATTTCCTCCCGCACCCGTTGTCCACGGGCATGGGGATTCAGTTCGCGGTCACGGATGCGAGAGACGACCATCCAAAGTTGCCTGCATACATCTGGCATCCTTGGTTTTTTTAGAAGTCCACACGCTCAAATAGCCGCATACATAGAGTTCAGATGTTCAAATAGCAGCATACATAGAGTACAAATGTTCAAATAGCCGCATGCAGCAGTAGTTCAAATTTAAAAAGAAAAATAAATATTACATTCCAATATTGTTGTCCCCTTTAACCGACCATAGATACTCAATCAGATCTCCCTTCAATTGTGTGTGAGTTGGTCGATGCCAATTTTTTTATAGAATAAACTCTTAAATGTGGCCGCATTCTGGTCTAGAAATTCGGTAGGATCACCTATGTTTTCAAATTCTAGAGCTGCGACAGCGCCCTCACCCTCATCATTGACGATCAAGTTGTGTATGATCACACAACATGTCATCACCTTCCATAAGGTCTCCAGATCCATTGTTTAGCATGTTCACAAACAACTGCAAAACGACCTTGCAAAACTTCAAATGCTCTCTCGACATCCTTTCTAGCTGCTTCTTGTCTTTGGCAAAGTGAGACTTTTTCTGGCCAACTGGGTAGAGATGGTGCTAACAAAGGTAGCACATGGAGGATACATATCGTAAACCATATAGTACCCATGTTTTGTACTCATGTTCATTGACAATATAGTGGCAAGGAGAAACTTTTCCTTCAGTTAGTCTCGCAAACAATGATGAACGCTGCAGCACATTGATGTCATTGTGAGACCCAGGCATGCCAATTAAAGCGTGCCAAATCCAAAGATCATGTGATGAAACTGCCTCAAGAATGATCATGGGCTTCTTAACCTGATCCTGATATTGCCCTTGTAAAGCATTCGGACAGTTTTTCCATTTCCAATACATGCAGTCAGAGATCCAGGAAAAAATGGGCACCCTCTTGCTTCTGAGATTACCAAGAACCTCTTGGTGTCTGCCACAGTTGGTTCTCTCAGGTACTGAGGTCCACACACGTCGACTATAGTATCTCTGCATGTGCTCTCAAACATCCATAGGTACTCGTCCCATAAATCAGTGGTCGTGCCATATGCAAGCATCCGGAGTGCGGCCGTGTACTTTTGGTTACCAAAGAACCCAATCGTTCCAACAACGTCCTTCTTCAAAGCGAAATAGTTATCATAGGACCGGACGCCATGGTACAAATGATGAAAGACAGTCTTGCATGTTTGAAAACGCAAGCGAAAGTGGTCAGCGGAGAGTGCACCACGGGCAAAGTAGTCGTCCATCAGTGTCAAATGGCCGTGTGCCCTGTTGCGGTTGAGCACTTGATGAGCCTTGATCGATCCCTTGAAACTGAGAACATGCCCCTGCGCACGCTCCACGTCTTCAATTACTGATCGCATTATCGCAGCCTCATATGTGTAGTCCTCCTCGAACGAGCCGTTGGACGACTCAATATAGTGCCCGTGTGTGTACTCCAAATCTGTGTAGTCCTCCTCGTCGGGCGAGCTGTTGGACGACTCGACATAGCACTTGTTTGTGTACTCTAAATTGGAATCCATTTCTTGAAAGAAGAAGGAATGATTTTTTCAGCTCTGGCAATTCATTGAACAATTGCCGGGCATGGTGAGCATAGCAGTAGCAGATTGTACCTGGCGGGTCGGTCGGAGGAGAGGGGTTGAAGGACGACGAAGGAGAAGTGGGGTGGATCCCGGATGGATCGCTGGAGGTGACGGAGGCATAGAGTTCCGGCAGGGGTGTGGCGTGGCGGCCAGGGTGGTGGAGTGGTAGCGAAGGCAAGAGAGAAAGAATGGAGGGGAGAAAATAGGGAGGATGGAGTCACGGGGGCCGTGAAGGGTTTTAGGTGAGCCAGGTGTGTCGAAGGCCTATGTGGCTGTTGTCCGGACTCCCACAAAGCCCCCATATTTGTGTCGGATTTACTGGAAAAAATACATCAGGACCGCTTGACGGAACAATACAGTCCGGTATTGGATGTCAAACCGTGTCTAGACCGCATGGTATTGCGGACGATTCGAGGACCCCCTTTGCGAGAGTTGCTAATTAACTTGCACAGGTTGCTGCCTCGTGAGTTTTCACGCACGGTTTCTTCGCTTGTCGCCTCCACTCTCCTGCTAGTTTGCTGAGGTTGGTGCCTTGTGAGTTGTGAGGACGAGGTTGTGGCATGCAACACATAACGATAGTTGGAGCACAACAATGGCTTCCGGACAACGGGAGTAAGCATGGCTAGCCACAAGTAGCGCCCGAGCCGTTGCCGGCCATGGCCGCGTTGTCTTCGGTCAGAGCTCACCATGCCAATCTTGGGACCGCACCGGTGGCAGACGACACCGGTATGCTGCTCCATCCAATTAGGATGCACGAGTAACTGCATGCTATGACCCTACAATATATGGACTGGAAAACGACTTTTGAATGGAAATTTGATTCTTTTGTTTCCTGTATACGTATACTACGGCTCACCACTGGAACAGAGTGTATCCGGTTCAACATGGTCGCGAGGTACTGGAAGGTTCTTCTTGAGCGGTGCGTGCTGTCGCGGCGAGGTTCGTCCCTGCGTGAGCGGCGGGCACATGTGCGACTAACTTTATCGCGGGCGCGCCTTGAACTCCGTCGCCGGCAGGCTAGGGGTGCAGACGCCGGGTGCAGCCAGTTTCCATGGTCGAGCGTGGAGAAACCGTGTGATGGTTTGTGGCGCAAAACATGATTGTGATGTGCTTTTTACGTTGAGCTGGTAATCAAGAAGATGCATTATTTTTCAAAGAAAGAGAATCAATCAATCAGGATCAAGCTTCCGGCGAGAAAACGGTGGTAGTAACAACCACACATTCGAAAGATGGTTAATAAACTATTTAGTGCTATGACTGGTGAAAAGGAAAAAAGACTTTTGCAAAGAGAATCGCTACCACGGAGTACCCTAGAAGCAACAGCGAGTGGCTGTGCCTCCGTCTGGGCCGGAGCAGGGCATTGGCATGTTGAGCGCTGTGACCTGGACCGGACCGCAGTTACCAAACTGGTGATTGCTAGCATCAGAGATGCTCCTGCTTCTTTTGACGGCAGTCTGTCCCTTGCCACTTCCGAAGATGGGGTCGTGCTTGCTCCCTCTGTTTTGTTTTTGGGATGACGCTCGAGATTCACCTCTGACCAACACAGCTGGGTGCCCTTCCCTCAAAAAGAAAAAGAAAAAGCTGGGTGCCCTTCCCTCAAAAAGAAAAAGAAAAAGCTGGGTGCCCAATCACGTCCATGGACCCCGATATCTCTTGGCAGATGAAGCACCACATGAATCAATCAGAGGACCTGGATCACTGAAAATGCATCTTAAGGTTCCATCCACTTCCAGTGCCTGTCCAATCCTAACTCCCCTCCCCGCGTGCTCCCTCCTCGGCGACAACCAAACCCTAGCCATGGGTTTCTTCAACGGCTCCGGCAAGAGCAAGGGGAAGTTCACCCCCGACGCTTCCTCCTCCTTCGCCGCCGCCTACCCACCCCGCCAAGCAGCGCCTGCACATTCCGGTGCACCAGGCGCGGTGGCACTGGCTGTACAGGCAACCAGTGCCGTACCCAGACGTTACGCTGCCGCACGATTGGCATTTGGATCCGCAGCGGATCCCGGTGCCGTAATTGCAGCGGGCGCACATCTAGGAGGTGCGCAGGCGGCGGGAGCTCCTCACGCCGGAGCAGCGTCGGATGCTGGCGTACGCGCCAAACTCCCCCGATTGGGAGGTGTGGTTTGCTCTCGAGCATGAGGAGTAACGCCGTCGCGTCCAGGAGCACCACAACAACCCTCCGCCGTCCCCCATTGTCAAGCTTGAGGAGGAGCTGGCTGCGTACCTGGAGGCACTAGAGGCGGCCATGCAGACCTCCATCGAGGAGGAGCGGCGCAAGGCGGAGGCGGACAACCAGACGAGGCTAGCGGAGGCCCTCGTCCTCTCTGCGGCCGGTGATTGCGTGGTGCCACCGTCGCCGTCGAGGCTCACCCCCTACACCTAAGGCCGAGCCGCCGCCGACGGAGTCGACTGAGCACTACATCTTGACCGGCGAGCTGCGCGAGTGGGTCAGCGCCCCCTGCGTCTGGCTTGGCGCGGCGCCAGCGCAAGAGGCCGCGTACCTTGAACATTGGAGGCAGCGCGCGCTGATGGAGGAGCGCCGACGGCGAGCGGCGCATGCAGAGGGAGTGCAAGGAGGAGAAGCGCCGCCAGAAGGACAAGGAGGAGCGTCGTGCCAGCGCCGGAGCAGCCCAATCGGCGGTGCAGCAGGGCGACGTGGCCAGGGCCTGGGAGGCGGTATTCCCGTGGGCTAGCCTGGCGCCAGAGCTGGTCAACCTGACAAACGTTGGTCTGAACGACAAGGATGTCTAGAACAGTGTGCACGACGGCGTGGATTTTTTAATTTTATGTTTAATTAATGTGTAATGTAAATGTAGACTTTGATCAGCGACTGACCGATTTTAATATTTAATTAAGTTTAAGTTTAAACGTTTTTCTTTTTTTAAGTTCATGTTTAAAAAATATAGGTCGGATCAGCGTTGGATGCACACGCCGATCCAAAAAGCTCGTGTCCGTTCAGCCGACGCAAACGAACAAAAGATAGACAAAACAGGCGTCCGGGTCGACGGGCTAGAGTTGCTCTTACCGTTGTTAAGTTTAAATTAAATTAACCAACCGGGCCATCTTGTTGCTGTGTGTTGGCATGCAACAAGGAATGTGATTGGTTCAACATGGTGGTCTGTTGACGCCCACCGGACGGACCGACCGACAGACACGAGCGCCCACCTCTGGCACTGGCGGGTAGCTGTTCCTTTCTCTGCTCCTCTATCTACATTTATCTGACTCCTCTTTCACCAACAGGGAACAGCACAACTTGCTTCAAAAAAAAAAATTGGTTCAGAAAACAGCACAACTTGGTCTGGTCCATCAAGTTGGTCTGACCATGACCCAGTCCGCTGCGAGGCCAGACTACCTTTCTGCTAGGCGCCACCAGATCGGCTCCGGTGCCCGCGCCCTCCCTCCGGCAGCAGCAGCGGCGCATCGGACACCGCAAATCATCTCATCAGACTGCCGTCGCCGATATACGTACAGCTACTATAGTAGAGGAAATGGAACCGTTGGCATCGATTATGCCGCAGAGCCTTCTCCAATTCAGGCAGATAGTGTATCAAGTTAGCATATAGACCTGACATGCACATTCTTCAGTTCAACATGGACGTACAATTCCCTTCCTTTTGCCAGATTTGATTAATTCCTTTTTCAATATATACTGATAGATAATTAAGTGAAGTGATTGTGCTCCAACTTTGTAAAAAGATGTTTCGTAAAGGGCAGAAAGCACTGTTGTAAACTGAGAAGAACGGACACCTGCCCTCTATGATTTGCACACCGTAAAGAACAGAGATCAGCCGGAACAAGGATAGATAATAGTAGAGATGTAGGAAGATGTTCGTGTATTCATGTCGAAGAAGCAGATACTGCGCTTTACCAGCTGCTCTTCTCTTTCCTTCACCCTACATTTTCTTTTCTTGGCTATGACTGTAAACTGAAAGTGCCGTTGCTAACTACCCAAAGCCAGCCATGTTTAAAGAATCGATGCAGGCTTAACACACAACCAAAGCCAGCCATGTTTAAGCAGCCATATTTGGATGCCTGTTGGAAAATGTGGGCCGACCAGAACTAATCTGGTTGCCTGATCAAAGAAAGAACTAATCTGGTTGCTGCATATTTTCGTATGCTTTATTTTTTTTTGTACATTACGGCAGGCGATGCGCATTGTGGGACATTGTGTGGGCCGATTATAGATCAAGCCCTGGGATATTGTGGGAGGCGATGCGCACCTAAGGAACGTGGCTACTTCTTCCGTCCGTGAATAAGTGTACTTCTAGCTTTTGTCCTAAGTCAAAGTTTTAAAATTTTGACCAACTATATACAAAAGAGTAGTAACATATATGACATCAAATTGATATATTATGAAAGTACATTTCAAAACGGATCTAGTGATACTAATGTAGTGTCATAAATGCTGCTACTTTTCCCTATAAAGTAAGTCAAAGTTTTAAAACTTTGACGTAAGATAAAAGCTAGAAGTACACTTATTCACGGACGGAGGGAGTACTAGAGAAGAGACGAGGAGTGGACAAATTTCGTGTTTTGACCCTTTTGTTGAACTTTAATGAGATCTGACCCCTGTTCGATTTTGTTTTGAAATCTAACCCTTTTTTCTACCACCAGAGGGCTCGGCGGTAGGATTACATAGCCTACTGCCAAGGGGCTCGGCGGTAGGAAACTAATCCATGTCAGCAGCCCAAACGGCCGCTGTCCCCCTCCGTCCCACCCTACCGCCGCTGGTCCTGGCGGTAGGTAGGGTGATCCTACCATCGAGGACCCTGGCGGTAGGGTTTGGGCAGTTATAAGCCGCGGGCCGCCCTCCCCGCCCCCTTATCCCCCCACTCAGCCGCCCGAAGAACAAAGTTCTTCTTCCTCTCGCCTCCTCTCTCATCTCTTCCACTCCCCCCCCCCCCCGTCGGATCTTCTTCCCTGAAACGACAAAACTAAGCTCCTACAATCCCTCCAATTAGTTTGAGTCGAATAGTTTTCGATTCGTTGCATTATTGGATTCAAATCACTCTCTTTCTGAACTAGATTAATTTTTTTTAACCATATGATTGATTTAGGTTGATTCTAGATGTTATATTGTGTTAGATATGAACTCTAGTCACTAGTTGGTATGGTAGTGTGAAGATGAACCCTAGTTCATATTTTTTGATATGATGCATGTTGGAGGAATCTGTTGTGATATGATGATGCAGTTTGATATGCTATGATGCAAGTAGTGGATGTAGTTGGAGGAAAAAAGTTGAACCCTCATATGCTTATTAAAGGATTGAACTCATATTTATTTGTAGTCTAGGAATGATTTAGTTTGAGTCATTTTTTGTAGCCTAGGAATGATTTAAATCTTAATATGCTTATTGAAAGATTAACTCATATTTCCTAGGTTTAGATTTTTTTGGAGGTGATGAACCTTTGTGTGATGCATCCATATGTTTAGGTACGGAACCGTGAAGCAAGCACCGCCCACTCCAGCACCGCCCGCTCCTGCCACTCCTCTCCAGCACATCCCGTCCGCCATGCCGCTCCTGTACGTGTACGGGTCCTTCCCTGAGCTGCTGCAGTCGGTGGGATCTGTCTCAGACGAGGTCCTAGAGGCGACGAGGGCAATGCGGTGGCAGGAGAGGGAAAAACGGATCCTCGATGATGTAAAAGTGTTGGTCGCAGAGCGTGAAGGAGTGGAAGAGTGTGAAGGTAGAGATGGAGGCAGATCCAACTATCTCCCATGTCCGTCGGGAAGGGTGCATTGAAGCTGCCAAGCAGCACGCCGGCTGGGAGTTGCGCAATTTGGACCGCAGAATCTATTTCAAGAGCAATGCGGAGGAAAGAGCCAGGATTCCGCCCCCAAGTGCATCGGCGTTCGAGATCATCAACTGGGGAAGGGCGGAGGGAAGAACTCCAGCGGGCAAGGCGAGGTGGGAGTGCTTGGTAGATCGGATGCCAACTAGCGTTCCGCCTCTGCCTGAACCGGTGGACCCGCTGCCGTTTCTGTCTCCATGGCCAGGGCTAACATACGAGGAGCTCTGAAGATGTCTGCACGCTCTCTAAACTTGTCTGAAGAACTTGTTGAACCGTTTGCGAAACTACTTGCGTTAGTTGGTGTTGCCAAACTATGTGGACAAGTTTGCTATTTGCTATTTGTAAAACTATGTGTAACCGTTTGATATTTGCTATGTGGAACCTTTATTAATATGTGAGCTCATATTTTGCTATTTGTGAAACTACTCGAGTGTGATACATGTTATATTGTGTGAGCTCTGCATATTTAAGGTTCTTAAATATATATTCTTGTTACAGCATATTTGTGAAACTGTATTATTTCCTGTGATAAAACTTTACAAAAGAAACAATCACTAAAACTTGCAAAATCCCAAAAGCACAGGACCCTACCGCAACCCCCTGGCGGTAGGATATCACAACCTACCGCCAGGGATCTGTGGTTTTCAGTTATGGCAAGTTTGCAACGCAAAACCCCCAGGACCCTACCGCCAGGGTGCTCGACAGTAGGGTCCAATAACCTACCGCCAAGACCTGTGGCGGTAGGGTGCTGCGCTGGCCGTTAGGAAACAACTGTGGGCCGTCTATGCCACCGCCAGTACCCCTGGCGGTTGGTTGCCTGACCCTACTGCCGAGCCATGTGACAGTAGCAAAAGGGTCAGATTTAAAAAAATGAATCGGGGGTCAGATCTCGATTTTGTATGACTAAAAGGTCAAAACACGAAATTTTGCCACGAGGAGTAGATGCGGCGCGTGAGGAGCCCGCAGTGCACCAGACGCCGAAACATGACCTACCCCATTAGTTGATCGCTGCATCCATTGCGCTTTCACCTCTTCACGTGTCTTGAGCAAGGCTTTAATCTCAGGCGCAACGTTTTGGCTCTTGGGTGCAGATGCACCCAAGGGTGAATAGTAAATTAGTTTAAAATAGTAAAAAGATCTGTTTTTTTATGCTACTCATGTGCTTGAAGTTCATGGCAAATTTTAAGGAGTTTGAACATTTCAGTAGCTCTCAGTAAAAAACATAAATTTTAAGGTTGTAAGGAAGCTTACTATTCACGTACTACTTTGACTGATTTTGTCTTTTTTTTCATGAGCTCCTCGTATGTTCGAACAAGCTGAAATTTGACAAGAACATCACACAATGAAACAACTTCCACCAAAAAAATAGATTTTTTTGAATTTACTATTCACCGGGTGCAAATGAGCCCGAGCACTGAATCTAATATCTTTTTAATGTCTTGAATTATAAGACCCGGAGCACAAAGATTTCTCTCCTGGTCGTTCAACATTAGCAACACAGCCGTGCTATCCACCTCAACCACCAGCTTCCGGACATCCGTCTCCATTGCCAGCTGCACTGCCCTGTGGCAGGCCAAAATTTCTACAAGCTCGGGCTGCAAGGTGGAGGGAGTAAATGGAACGCTCCTCGCTCCAACACGGGAGGCGCCATAGTGGTCGCGAATGACGAGGCCACCCCCACCCTTAGAGCAACTCCAACACGCCAATGTAAGTTGTCTGTGTGTGTTTGTTTGGGTTGAAACTGACACAAATCGTGGCTCAATGCACCGACCCAAACGGACAAACTTCCTTTTTTTCTCTGCACGCGATCCATTTCAGCCCAAATTTGAGCCCGTGTGCGATGTCTGCCCTTGTCCTCTCCTGGCCCGCTAGTCGGTGGCACATTGGTCATTATCCCTCTCCCCACATCTGCAGCCAACACTCGGCTAGCCCCACTCACCCCGCCTCCCCCTCGCTGCCGGAACCAAGCTCCGGCCGATTAGAGGCTGCCCAGGCCGCCCCAACTAGAGGCTTTTCCAGTATTCTTGGTAGCATAGATTGTATGCATTGAAAGTGGAAGAACTGTCCATCTGCTTGGCAGAAGCAGTATAGGGGGTAAGTGAAAGCTTGCGCTATCATACTAGAGGCCGTGGCTTCACTAGATCTCTGGATTTGACACTCTTTTTTCGGCATGGTCGGTTCTCACAATGACATCAACGCACTCTAGCATTCTCCGGTATTTGAAAGGCTTGCAGAAGGCAACTGCCCAGAGGTGAAGGTTAAAGTTTCCTCTATACGCGTTGTTACCAAAATTATTCCTATCAAAAAAATTCACATCCATAGATTCATTATTATTCTCAATCAAAGTAGACAAAGGCATATCATTAGGATCAGAAGAAACACTCTTAGTAGCAAATAATTTCATAAGTTCATCCATCTTTCCACTCAAAAAATTAATTTCTTCTATTGCATGCACTTTTTTATTAGTAGATCTTTCAGTGTGCCATTGAAAATAATTAACCATAATATTATCTAGGAGTTTAGTAGCTTCTCCTAAAGTGATTTCCATAAAAGTGCCTCCCGCGGCCGAATCTAAAAGATTTCTAGAAGCAAAATTCAATCCGGCATAAATATTTTGTATAATCATCCACAAATTCAAACCATGAGTAGGGCAATTACGTATCATTAATTTCATCCTCTCCCAAGCTTGTGCAACATGTTCATGATCAAGTTGCTTAAAATTCATAATATCAATTTTAAGAGAGATGAGCTTAGCGGGAGGAAAATACTTAGAGATAAAAGCATCATTGCACTTGTTCCAAGAATCAATACTATTTTTAGGCAAAGACGAAAACCAATCTTTAGCACGATCTCTAAGCAAAAAAGGAAATAGCTTCAATTTAAGGAAATAGCTTCAATTTAACAATATCATTATCAACATCTTTCTTCTTTTGCATATCACACAAATCAACGAAGCTATTTAGATGAGTAGCGGCATCTTCACTAGGAAGGCCGGCGAATTGATCTTTCATGACAAGATTCAACAAAGTAGTATTGATTTCACAAGATTCAGTATTAGTAAGAGGAGCAATCACGGTGCTAAGGAAATCATTATTTTTGGTATTGGTAAAGTCACACAATTTGGTATTATGTTGAGCCATCGTGACAAACAAGCAATCCAACACATGAGCAAACAAAAAGCGAGCGAGAAAAAGGCAAACGGAAAAGAGAGGGCGAATAAAACGGCAAGGGTGAAGTGGGGGAGAGGAAAACGAGAGGAAAATGGCAAATAATGTAATGCGGGAGATAAGGGATTATGATGGGTACTTGGTATGTTGACTTTTGCGTAGACTCCCCGGCAACGGCGCCAGAAATTCTTCTTGCTACCTCTTGAGCACTGCGTTGGATTTCCTTGAAGAGGAAATGATGATGCAGCAAAGTAGCGTAAGTATTTCCCTCAGTTTTTGAGAACCAAGGTATCAATCCAGTAGGAGGCTACGCGTGAGTCCCTCGTACCTGCACAAAACAAATAACTCCTCACAACCAACGCGATAAGGGGTTGTCAATCCCTTCACGGTCACTTACGAGAGTGAGGTCTGATAGAGATGATAGATAATATTTTTGGTATTTTTGTGATAAAGATGCAAAGTATAATAAAAGCAAAGTAAAAAGCAAAGGAAATAATAAAGTGTTGGAAGATTAATATGATGGAGATAGACCCGGGGGCCATAGATTTCACTAGTGGCTTCTCTCAAGAGCATAAGTATTTTACAGTGGGTGAACGAATTACTGTTGAGCAATTGACAGAACTGAGCATAGTTATGAGAATATCTAGGTATGATCATGTATATAGGCATCACGTCCGATACAAGTAGACCGACTCCTGCCTGCATCTACTACTATTACTCCACTCATCGATCGCTATCTAGCATGCATCTAGAGTATTAAGTTCATGAAAACAGAGTAACGCCTTAAGCAAGATGACATGATGTAGAGGGATAAATTCATGCAATATGATAAAAACCCCATCTTGTTATCCTCGATGGCAACAATACAATACGTGCCTTGCTGCCCCTGCTGTCACTGGGAAAGGACACCGCAAGATTGAACCCAAAGCTAAGCACTTCTCCCATTGCAAGAAAAATCAATCTAGTAGGCCAAACCAAACTGATAATTCAAAGAGACTTGCAAAGATAACCAATCATACATCAAAGAATTCAGAAAAGATTCAAATATTGTTCATAGATAATATTGATCATAAACCCACAATTCATCGGTCTCAACGAACACACCGCAAAAAGAAGATTACATCAAATAGATCTCCACGAGAGAGGAGGAGAACATTGTATTGAGATCCAAAAAGAGAGAAGAAGCCATCTAGCTACTAACTATGGACCCGAAGGTCTGAGGTAAACTACTCACACTTCATCGGAGAGGCTATGGTGTTGATGTAGAAGCCCTCCTTGATGGATGCCCCCTCCCGCGGAGCTCCGGAACAGGCCCCAAGATGGGATCTCGTGGGTACAGAAGGTTGCGGCGATGGAATTAGGTTTCTCCGTCTCTGATCGTTTGGGGGTACGTAGGTATATATAGGAGGAAGGAGTATGTCGGTGGAGCAACAAGGGGCCCATGAGGGTGGAGGGCGCGCCCCCTACCTCGTGGCCTCCTCATTTCTTTCTTGACGTTGGGTCCAAGTCTCCCGGATCATAATCTTCCTAAAAATCACGTTCCCGAAGGTTTCATTCCGTTTGTACTCCGTTTGATATTCCTTTTCTGCGAAACTCTGAAATAGGCAAAAACAGCAATTCTGGGATGGGCCTCCGGTTAGTAGGTTAGTCCCAAAAATAATATAAAAGTGGATAATAAAGCCCAATAATGTCCAAAACAGTAGATAATATAGCATGTAGCAATCAAAAATTATAGATACGTTGGAGACGTATCAGACCCCTGTCCATCTAGGGGCACCGGATAATCTGCTAGAAGCGCTACGAGGCGCTTCCATTGTGGATGAACACCGTACCCTTATGGGTACGGTGATTGAGAAGGTTCAGTCTGCCAAGACCGGACTAACCGAAGCCTGCCACAGCCTGCTGACGGGTTTTGTGGTAAGCAGCAAAAAGAGAGAAAATCCCCATACAGACAGTAGCCCCTGAGACACTGGCCGCTGTTCGGAAAGAAAACCCGGACAGAGGATCAATCCCTTATTGCAGGAAACTAACTAAACATGTCTGAAATGAACATGCAGGCGTCGCTGCTGGCCGCGGCTTCGCATACTGTCGAAGTCTCCGGACTGAAGCAAAGACTGGAGCAGGCCGAGGAGGAGCTCAGCCAGGTGAAGAGACAGCTCCAAGAGAAGCAAGGTATGTAATAACCCGTTGTCTATTCGGGAGAGAGTATCATGATATATATTGACCGAAGTGTCATGATATGTTTAGGAGCCACTACCGAGGTCGAGGCCTTGAAAAAGGCCCTGGCCGAAGCCGAGGGGAAGGTTGTCAAGGAGCAGGCCGCCCGTAAGAAGCTCAAGGCCTGGGTCAGTGAGGTCCAACAAGAGCTCCAGGACGCGGTGAGGAAGTGCAAGACCTTGGAGCGCGATGTGTCGGCTCAAGAAACTGAACTCGCCAAGGCTCGTCAAAGCGCCGAAATGGCCCGGAATGAGGCCTGGGGCGCCCTCCAGGAGATCCAGGAGGTCAGGAAGATCGTGGCGGGTAAGGCTTTTAGTATGCAAAGCAAGTATGTGGAGAGGAAGTATCTTCTACTAACCCGGGTTCGGAGTTCTCCAGGGGCCTTCGTGGATCTGCCATGCAGTGTGTTCGATGCTGCGGAGTTATGGTCGCAATATCTTGCGCGAGAACATCCGGTGCCCTTCAGCGATCAGCTAAAACAACTGGTCGAGCTGCACAGGGTGGCCGAACTGGCCATGAAGGATTTAATAATCCGGCTGTGGCCAGCCGAAGCTATACCCAATAGCTACTTCGGCCTTGTGAAGCGGCTGGTGGATGCCTGTCTTCGGCTTGGCGTTGTCAAGCAACCAGCCTGCATCGAGGGCGTGCGGATGGCCTTCACACGAGTCAAGGTGTGGTGGGCGAAAATGGACGCCATCAAGCTCGTGACCGAGGGGCCGCCCGAAGGCAAGGAGTACCGCACACCTGAGCGGTATTTCGAGGACATTCTGGAGGGGTCCCGCATTGTAGCGATGCAGTGTGTGCAAGACATCATATTTGAATGAATATGTTCAAATTGGCTCTGCCTTGTATAATGAGACAAAGTGGTTATGTAATATAATGGTTCTTATGTTTTGAATTTTTTACCTCCTGTGCGGCCGTGTTGTGTGAAATCTGAGGGTTGGCCAGTCGTCGGCTTCTGCCCCCACGTAGATAGTACGAGGGTGTTCGGGATGGAATCTAAACACTCTTGATCCAATTATATGGTCCTTGAAGGAGTTGTTTAGCGCAACGAACCAGGCAATCAGACTATGCGGCTTGAACGCCCTCACTTAGCCATATGAGTTTGACAAAATAAAAATGTTGGCGCAGCCCCTAGTATCCGAACTAGAGTGCTATAGGCGCCCGATCAGGAAGTGCCGATCCTTCGCGTAATGCGGAAGAAACCTCCAATGATTTGCGACCTCCGAACAGCTGACCTGCTCTCGCCGTATCATGACAGTCAGTTTTCGGCTTTCTCTACTGAGGTGCTCATTTGGATAAACCAAGGCACAATCACAGTAGTTTTGCCTTTACTACCTTAGCCGATACAGTGGAACGTAAGGTAGCAAGCACAGGAGCCAAGCAACCCAACTATTGACCAAAGACATGATTCGGAGCCAATGCATATAGTGCTAAATTAGGGGTGCCAAACTATAATGTACAAAGTGTTCGGACTTTCTGCCATAATGTGGGGCGCTATAGAGCAACTGGCAAATGTAGAACGTAACAAAGTGTACGGGTGCTATTTGATAAGGTTAGCCACAAGAGGGAAAGAAAAAGGAAAAGAAAAAAAGGCAGGAAAACAGAAAGGGTGCAAACATAGTAAGCTGGGGCCCTTAAGCTTGGCCCGCGAACTGTTTCCATTGTTATTTGATTAATGCGTCAAGGCGCGTTGATACAAGTAGTGCGATAAGCAACATGCTATTTAACATGCCAAAAACCAAGGGAGAGACGCATGTGGGTCCTGAAAACAGGTAGAGTGATCGTTAACAAAACCACCTTAGAAGTCCCGCATACGTCTGTATTTCTTGCCGTCTTGGTACGTTTATCCTTCAAGAGGACTGATACGTCCATTTTGCATCATGTTTTTATATTGATATTTATTGCATTATGGGCTGTTATTACACATTATGTCACAATACTTATGCCTATTCTCTCTTATTTTAAAAGGTTTACATGAAGAGGGAGAATGCCGGCAGTAGGAAATCTGGGCTGGAAAAGGAGCAAATATTAGAGATCTATTCTGCACAGCTCCAAAAGTCCTGAAACTTCACAGAAGTTATTTTTGGAATTAGTAAAAAATACTGGCAAACGAATCCATCAGAGGGGGCCCACACCCTGCCCACAAGGGTGGGGGCGCGCCCTACCCCCTAGGCGCGCCCCCTGCCTCGTGGGCCCCCTGGCAGGCCTCCGGTGTCCATCTTTTGCTATATGAAGTCTTTCGTCCGAGAAAAAATCATAAGCAAGCTTTCGGGAAGAAACTCCGCCGCCACGAGGCGGAACCTTGGTGGAACCAATCTAGGGCTCCGGCGGAGCTGTTCTGCCGGGGAAACTTCCCTCCGGGAGGGGGAAATCTTCACCATCGTCATCACCAACGATCCTCTCATGGGGAAGGGGTCAATCTTCATCGACATCTTCAATAGCACCAACTCCTCTCAAACCCTAGTTCATCTCTTGTATCCAATCTTTGTATCCAAACCTCAGATTGTTACCTGTAGGTTGCTAGTAGTGTTGATTACTCCTTGTAGTTGATGCTAGTTGGTTTACTTGGTGGAAGATCATATGTTCAGATCCATTATGCATATTAATACCCCTCTGATTATGAACATGAATATGATTTGTGAGTTGTTACGTTTGTTCCTAAGGACATTGGAGAAGTCTTTCTATAAGTAGTCATGTGAATTTGGTATTCGTTCGATATTTTGATGAGATGTATGTTGTCTCTCCTCTAGTGGTGTTATGTGAATGTCGACTACATGAAACTTCACCATTGTTTGGGCCTAGAGGAAGGCATTGGGAAGTAATAAGTAGATGATGGGTTGCTAGAGTGACAGAAGCTTAAACCCTAGTTTATGCGTTGCTTTGTAAGGGGCTGATTTGGATCCATGTGTTTCATGCTATGGTTAGGTTTACCTTAATACTTCTTTTGTAGTTGCGGATGCTTGCAATAGGAGTTAATCATAAGTGGGATGCTTGTCCAAGTAAGGACAACACCCAAGCACCGGTCCACCCACATATCAAATTATCAATGTAACGAACACGAATCATATGAGCGTGATGAAAACTAACTTGACGGTAATTCCCATGTGTCCTCGGGAGCGCTTTTCTCCATATAAGAGTTTGTCCAGGCTTGTCCTTTGCTACAAAAAGGATTGGGCCATCTTTTTGCACTTTATTTACACTTGCTACTTGCTACCCGTTACAAATTACCTTATCACAAAACTATCTGTTACCTACAATTTCAGTGCTTGCAGAGAAGACCTTATTGAAAACCGCTTGTCATTTCCGTCTGCTCCTCGTTGGGTTCGACACTCTTACTTATCGAAAGGACTATGATAGATCCCCTACACTTGTGGGTCATCAAGACTCTTTTCTGGCGCCATTGCCAGGGAGTGAAGCGCCTTTGGTAAGTGGAATTTGGTAAGGAAAAATTTATATAGTGTGCTGAAATTTACTGTCACTTGTTACTATGGAAAGTAATTCTTTGAGGGGCTTGTTCGGGGTATCTTCACCCCGATCAGTAGAGCAAATAGTTTCTCCTCAACCTACTGAACCTACTAAAAATGTCTACTTTGAAATTCCTTCGGGTATGATAGAGAAACTGCTGGCTAATCCTTTCACATGAGATGGAACATTGCAACCCGAGTTACATTTAATCTATGTGGATGAAGTTTGTGGATTATTTAAGCTTGCAGGTATGCCCGATGATGTTATCAAGAAGAAGGTCTTCCCTTTATCTTTGAAGGGAGATGCATTGACATGGTATAGGCTATGTGATGATATGGGATCGTGGAACTACAAACGATTGAAATTGGAATTTCATCAGAAGTTTTATCCTATGCATCTTGTTCATCGTGATCGTAATTATATATATAATTTTTGGACTCACGAAGGAGAAAGCATCGCTCAAGCTTGGGGGAGGCCTAAGTCAATGTTATATTCATGCCCCAATCATGAGCTCTCAAGAGAAATGATTATTTAGAATTTTTATGCTCAGCTTTCTCGTAATAATCAATCCATGCTCGATACTTCTTGTACTGGCTCCTTTATGATGAAGACTATTGAATTCAAATGGGATTTATTGGAAAGAATTAAATGCAACTCTGAAGATTGGGACCTCGACAAGGTAAAGAGTCAGGTATAACACCTAAGTTTGATTGTGTTATATCATTTATGGATACCGATGCTTTCCGTGAATTTAGCACTAAATATGGACTTGACTCTAAGACAGTAGCTTCTTTCTGTGAATCATTTGCTAATCATGTTGATCTCCCTAAGGAGAAGTGGTTTAAATATAATCCTCCCATTGAAGTAAAAGTAGTTGCACCTATTATAGTTGAAGAAAAGACTATCACTTATGATGATCTTGTTGTTCCTACTGCTTATGTGGAGAAACCACCTTTCCCTGTTAGAATAAACGATCATGCTAAAGCTTCAACTGTAGTCAACAAAAGTAATGTTAGGACATACAAACCCACTGAGCAAGTTAAAGTTGAACCTAATATTGCTATGGTAAAGATATCTTGGCTGATAATATTGATGGGCATGTTATTTATTTCTGTGAGGAAACTGCTAGAATTGCTAAGCCTGGTGCTAAAGATAAACATAGACATGTGGTAGGCATGCCAGTTATTTTTGTTAAAATAGGAGATCATTGTTATCATGGCTTATGTGATATGGGTGCTAGTGCTAGTGCAATACCTCATTCTTTATACAAAGAAATTATGCATGATATTGCACCTGCTGAGATAGAAGAAATTGATGTTACAATTAAGCTTGCCAATAGAGATACTATATCACCAATTGGGATTGTTAGATATGTTGAAGTCTTGTGTGGGAAAGTTAAATATCCTGCTGATTTTCTTGTTCTTGGTTCCCCGCAAGATAGCTTTTGTCCCATTATATTCGGTAGACCCTTCTTGAACACTGTTAATGATAGGATAGACTGCGAAAAGGATATTGTTACAATTGGTTTGGTTGATATGTCTCATGAGTTTAATTTTGCTAAATTTCGTAGACAACCCCGTGATGAGGAATTGCCTAGTAAAGATGAAATTATTGGTCTTGCTTCTATTGCCGTGCCTCCTAATGATCCTTTAGAACAATATTTGCTTGACCATGAAAACGATATGTTTAAGAATGAAATAAGGGAAATAGATGAAGTATTATTTAAACAGGGACCCATTCTGAACCACAACTTGCCTGTTGAAATCCTAGCGGATCCTCCTCCACCTAAGGGCGATCCCGTGTTTGAGCTTAAACCATTACCTGGTACTCTTAAATATGCTTATCTTGATGAAAAGAAGATATATCCTGTTATTATTAGTGCTAACCTTTCAGAGAAAGATGAAGAGAAATTATTCAAAACTCTGAAGAAGCACCGTGCTGCTATTGGATATACTCTTCATGATCTAAAGGGCATTAGTCCCACTCTATGCCAACACAAAATAAATTTGGAGAAAGACGTCAAACCAGTTATTGATCACCAACGACGACTAAATCCTAAGATGAAGGAAGTGGTAAGAAAGGAAATATTAAAGCTTCTTGAGGCAGGTATTATTTATCCCGTTGCTGATAGTCAGTGGGTAAGTCATGTCCATTGTGTCCCTAAGAAGGGAGGTATTACTATCGTTCCTAATGATAAAGATGAATTGATCCCGCAAAGAATTATTACATGTTATAGGATGGTAATTGATTTTCGCAAATTAAATAAAGCTACTAAAAAGGATCATTACCCTTTGCCTTTTATTGATCAAATGCTAGAAAGATTATCCAAAAATACACATTTTTTCTTTCTAGATGGTTACTCTGGTTTCTCTCAAATACCTGTGTCAGCTGAGGATCAAGCAAAGGCCACTTTTACTTGCCCTTTCGGTACTTGTGCTTATAGACGTATGCCTTTTGGTTTATGTAATGCACCAGCCACCTTTCAAAGATGCATGACGGCTATATTCTCTGACTTTTGTGAAAATATTTGTGATATTTTCATGGATGATTTCTCCGTTTATGGATCCTCTTTTGATGATTGCTTGAGCAACCTTGATCGAGTTTTGCAGAGATGTGAAGAAACTAATCTTGTCTTGAACTGGGAGAAGTGCCACTTTATGGTTAATGAAGGTATTGTCTTGGGGCATAAAATCTCTCAAAGAGGTATTGAAGTTGATAAAGCTAAAGTTGATGCTATTGAAAAGATGCCGTGTCCCAAGGACATCAAAGGTACAAGAAGTTTCCTTGGTCATGCCGGTTTTTATAGGAGGTTCATTAAGGACTTCTCTAAAATTTCTAGGCCTCTGACTAATCTATTACAAAAAGATATACCTTTTGTCTTTGATGATGATTGTGTAGAAGCATTTGAAATACTTAAGAAAGCTTTGATTTCTGCACCGATCGTTCAGCCACCTGATTGGAATTTACCCTTTGAAATTATGTGTGATGCTAGTGATTATGTGATACGTCTCCAACGCATCTATAATTTTTGATTGCTCCATGCTATATTATCTTGTGTTTTGGACATTATTGGGCTTTATTATTCACTTTTATATTATTTTTGGGACTAACCTATTAACCGGAGGCCCAGCCCAGAATTGCTATTTTTTGCCTATTTCAGAGTTTTGCAGAAAAAGAATATCAAACGGAGTCCAAACGGAATGAAACCTTCGGGAACGTGATTTTCGGAATGAACATGATCCAGGAGACTTGGACCCTATGTCAAGAAACAAAGCAGGAAGCCACGAGGTAGGGGGCCGCGCCTACCCCTCTAGGCGTGCCCTCCACCCTCGTGGGCCCTATGTTGCTCCACCGACGTACTCCTTCCTCCTATATATACCTACGTACCCCCAAACGATCAGATATGGAGCCAAAAACCTAATTCCACCGCCGCAACCTTCTGTACCCACGAGATCCCATCTTGGGGCCTGTTCCGGAGCTCCGCTGGAGGGGGCATCAATCACGGAGGGCTTCTACATCAACACCATAGCCCCTTCGATGAAGTGTGAGTAGTTTACCTCTGACCTTCGGGTCCATAGTTATTAGCTAGATGGCTTCTTCTCTCTTTTTGGATCTCAATACAATGTTCTCCCCCTCTCTCGTGGAGATCTATTCG
Source organism: Triticum monococcum (assembly GCA_034509565.1). Classification (NCBI taxonomy): domain Eukaryota; kingdom Viridiplantae; phylum Streptophyta; class Magnoliopsida; order Poales; family Poaceae; genus Triticum; species Triticum monococcum. Next base: position 620,213,847 of record CM067846.1, read on the forward strand.
ATGTAATCTTCTTTTGCGGTGTGTTTGTTGAGACCTATGAATTGTGGGTTTATGATCAAGTTTATCCATGAACAATATTTGAATCTTCTCTGAATTCTTTTATGTACGATTGGTTATCTTTGCAAGTCTCTTCGAATTATCATTTTGGTTTGGCCTCCTAGATTGATCTTTCTTGCAATGGGAGAAGTGCTTAGCTTTGGGTTCAATCTTGCGGTGTCCTTTCCCAGTGACAATAGGGGCAGCAAGGCATGTATTGTATTGTTGCCATCGAGGATAACAAGATGGGTTTTTTTTATCATATTGCATGAATTTATCCCTCTACATCATGTCATCTTGCTTAAGGCGTTACTCTGTTCTTATGAACTTAATACTCTAGATGCATGCGGGATAGCGGTCGATGTGTGGAGTAATAGTAGTAGATGCAGGCAGGAGTCGGTCTACTTGTCTCGGACGTGAGGCCTATATACATGATCATACCTAGATATTCTCATAACTATGCTCAATTCTGTCAATTGCTCAACGGTAATTTGTTCACCCACCGTAAAATACTTATGCTCTTGAGAGAAGCCACTAGTGAAACCTATGTCCCCCGGGTCTATTTTCCATCATATTAATCTTCCAACACTTAGTTATTTCCGTTGCTTTTATTTTACTTTGCATCTTTATCATAAAAATACCAAAAATATGATCTTATCATATCTATCAGATCTCACTCTCGTAAGTGACAGTGTAGGGATTGACAACCCCTTATCACGTTGGTTGCGAGGATTTATTTGTTTTGTGTAGGTGCGAGGGACTCGCGCATAGCCTCCTACTGGATTGATACCTTGGTTCTCAAAAACTGAGGGAAATACTTACGCTACTTTGCTGCATCACGATTTCCTCTTCAAGGGAAAACCAACGCAGTGCTCAAGAGGTAGCATTATGCTGTAGGTGTTGTTCTAGGGCTAAGAGTTCATAAGAAATTAAATGTTATCCAATATGCCAGTAAAACTCTAGACAGTGCCCAGAGAAATTATGCTACTACTGAAAAAGAATTCTTAGCAGCTGTATTTGCTTGTGATAAGTTCAGACCTTATATTGTTGATTCTAAAGTTAGTATTCACACTGATCATGCTGCTATTAAATATCTTATGGAAAAGAAAGATGCTATACCTAGACTTATTAGATGGGTTCTCTTGCTACAAGAATTTGATTTGCATATTATAGATAGAAAGGGAGCTGAGAACCCCGTTGCAGAGAACTTGTCTAGGTTAGAGAACGTTCTTGATGACCCACTACGTATTGATGATAGCTTTCCTGATGAACATTTAGCTGTCATAAATGCTTCCCGTACTGCTCCATGGTATGCTGATTATGCTAATTACATTGTTGCTAAATTTATACCACCTAGTTTCACATACCAGCAAAAGAAAAAGTTTTTCTATGATTTAAGACATTACTTCTGGGATGACCCACATCTTTATAAATAAGGAGTAGATGGTGTTATTAGATGTTGTATACCTGAGCATGAACAGGAACAGATCCTACGCAAGTGTCACTCCGAGGCTTATGGAGGGCACCATGCTGGAGATAGAACTGCACATAAGGTATTGCAATCCGGTTTTTATTGGCCTACTCTCTTCAAGGATGGTCGTAAGTTTGTCTTATCTTGTGATGAATGTCAAAGAATTGGTAATATTAGTAGACGTCAAGAAATGCCTATGAATTATTCACTTGTTATTGAACCATTTGATGTTTGGGGCTTTGATTATATGGGACCGTTTCCTTCCTCTAATGGGTATACACATATTTTCGTTGCTGTTGAGTACGTTACTAAGTGGGTAGAAGCTATTCCAACTAGCAGTGCTGATCATAACACCTCTATTAAGATGCTTAAAGAAGTTATTTTTCCGAGGTTTGGAGTCCCTAGATATTTAATGACTGATGGTGGTTCACATTTTATTCATGGTGCTTTTCGTAAAATGCTTGCTAAGTATGATGTCAATCATAGAATTGCATCTCCTTATCACCCACAGTCTAGTGGTCAAGTAGAATTGAGCAATAGAGAGCTCAAATTAGTTTTGCAAAAGACTGTTAATAGATCTAGAAAGAATTGGTCCAAAAAACTTGATGATGCATTATGGGCCTATAGAACTGCATATAAAAATTATGTCTCCGTATAAAATGGTTTATGAAAAAGCATGTCACTTACCTCTCGAACTAGAACATAAGGCATATTGGGCTATTAAAGAGCTCAATTGTGATTTCAAACTTGCTGGTGAGAAGCGGCTATTTGACATTAGCTCACTTGATGAATGGAGAACCCAAGCCTATGAGAATGCCAAACTATTTAAAGAAAAAGTTAAAAGATGGCATGATAAAAGGATACAAAAGCATGATTTTAATGTAGGTGATTATGTGTTGCTGTTCAACTCTCGTTTAAGATTTTTTGCAGGAAAACTTCTCTCTAAATGGGAAGGTCCTTACGTTATCGAGGAGGTCTATCGTTCCGGTGCCATAAAATCAACAACTTCGAAGGCACAAATCCGAAGGTGGTAAACGGCCAAAGAATCAAACATTATATCTCAGGTAATCCAATAAATGTTGAAACTAATATTATTGAAACCGTAACCCCAGAGGAATACATAAGGGACACTTTCCAGAATGTTTCAGACTTCGAAAAGGAATAGGTATGTGGTACGGTAAGTAAACCGACTCCAAAACAGTTCTAATGGCAATTTTTCTCCGTTTTGGAATATTTAAGAAAATAGGAAAATAAGAAGCAGTCCGGGAAGGACACGATGCTCCCACGTGGGTGGGAGGCGAGCCCTACCCCCCTGGGCGCGCCCCCCTGCCTCGTGGGCACCTTGTGCTCTCTCCGGACTCCGTTTTCTTGCACAATACTTCTTTTGGTCGGTAAAAATTCATTATATAATCTCCCGAAGGTTTTGACTCTCGTATCACGCAAATATCCTCTGTTTTTGTTTCGAGGTGTTTCTGCCGCAGATTAGAGCAAGATGTCTTCTCAAGAGTCGGTCGGGGAGAGTCGAGTGTCTAATCCGACACCGGGACCAGGAACAAGCAGCGATGCTGACCTCTTTGGGCCAGCAACGGAGGAAGAGATGGAGGCCGATTTGAACAGGATATATGCCATGGAGGAGGATCAAGAAGTCACTTCTCGCTACCGGGCCGGATTCACAATGGGGGAACTACAGAGCTCGGCTAATCCAAACTCGGTTATCCCTTCAAATGTTAGATTTCCTTCTTATGAAAATATGAAGAAGAGTGTTACTTGTTCTCCCGCAGCTATGCAACATCCATGGGTGCAAGAAGCTTTAACCGTCACGGGTAAGCTCCGTAAGGAGATAATGGATCTCAAGCAGCAACTCAACAAGCTCGAGGAAGAGAATCGTATTCTGAGGAATTTCATTGCCAAGAATGTCACATCACCACCTCCGAAGAAGGAAATATAATCACATGGGTATGGGCACTCCCCTTGGCAACTGCCAAGCTTGGGGGAGGTGCCCCGGTATCGTATCACCATCACACTCCTATCTTTACTGTTTTTCTTAGTTCGATCCTTTTGGTAATATCTTAATCTAGTAGAATAAAGTTTAGCATGATCTAGTTGTGAGTTTTCCTTTATGATCTTTCTTTGTAATCGAGTCCGTGAGCTATATTTAGTAAAGATTAGTGTTGAGTCAAGGGCTTGATTATCTTGCTATGATCTTGAGTGAATAAAAGAAAGAGAAAAAATAAAAAGAAACAAATAGATCGTATTGATCTTATGGAGAGTAATGACTTCAGATATAGAGAGTATGATGATTAAAAGTTGTTGAGAGTTGACAAACATAGTTTTGGTCATCGTTGCAATTAATAGGAATTAATAAGGAAAGAGAGGTTTCACATATAAATATACTATCTTGGACATCTTTTATGATTATGAGCACTCATTAAAATATGACATGCTAAAGAGTTGACGTTGGACAAGGAAGACAACGTAATGGGTTATGTTTTCTTATATCTAAAATAAAGTATATTGTCATGGATCATCCAACATGTTGAGCTTGCCTTTCTCCCTCATGCTAGCCAATTCTTTGCACCAAGTAGAGATACTACTTGTGCTTCCAAATACCCTTAAACCCAGTTTTGCCATGAGAGTCCACCATACCTACCTATGGATTGAGTAAGATCCTTCAAGTAAGTTGTCATCGTTGCATGCAATAAAAATTGCTTTCTAAATATGTATGACTTATTAGTGTGGAGAAAATAAGCTTTATACGATATTGTGATGTGGAAGAAATAAAAGCGACGGACTGCAAAATAACTGTCCATATCACAAGTGGCAATATAAAGTGACGTTCTTTCGCATTAAGATTTTGTGCATCCAACCATAAAAGCACATGACAACCTCTGCTTCCCTCTGCAAAGGGCCTATCTTTTACTTTTATCTTCTACCTTATGAAGAGTCATGGTGATCTTCACCTTTCCTTTTTACATTTTATCCTTTGGCAAGCACATTGTGTTGGAATGATCCTGATATATATATCCAATTGGATGTAAGTTAGCATGGACTATTATTGTTGACATTACCCTTGAGGTAAAAGGTTGGGAGGTGAAACTATAAGCCCCTCTCTCTGTGTCCGATTAAAACTCCGTAACCACAAGTATTGCGTGAGTGTTAGCAATTGTGAAAGACTAAATGATATTTGAGTATGTGGACTTGCTGAAAACCTCTTACATAGACTCTTTCTGATGTTATGATAAATTGCAATTGCTTCAATGACTGAGATTATAGTTTGTTGGTTTTCAATGAAGTTTCTGACTCATACTTGACCTTGTGAATAGATTGTTACTTTACTATAAGAAATCACATGACAATATTTGTATATGTTGCTGTTATAAGAATGATCATGATGCCCTCATGTCCGTATTTTATTTTATCGACACCTCTATCTCTAAACATGTGGACATCTTTATTGTTATCGGCTTCCGCTTGAGGACAAGCGAGGTCTAAGCTTGGGGGAGTTGATACGTTCATTTTGCATCATGTTTTTATATTGATATTTATTGCATTATGGGCTGCTATTACACATTATGTCACAATACTTATGCCTATTCTCTCTAATTTTACAAGGTTTACATGAAGAGGGAGAATGCCGGCAACTAGAATTCTGGGCTGGAAAAGGAGCAAATATTATAGACCTATTCTGCACAACTCCAAAAGTCCTGAAACTTCACGAAAGTTATTTTTCGAATTAATAAAAAATAGTGGCGAAAGAATCCATCAGAGGGGGCCCACACTCTAGCCACGAGGGTGGGGGGCACACCCTACCCCCCTGGGCGCGCCCCCTACCTCGTGGGCCCACTGGCAGGCTTCCGGTGTCCATCTTCTGCTATATGAAGTCTTTCATCCGAGAAAAAATCATAAGCAAGCTTTCGGGACGAAACTCCGCCGCCATGAGGCGGAACCTTGGCGGAACCAATCTAGGGCTCCGGCGGATCTGTTCTGCCGAGGAAACTTCCCTTCGGGAGGGGGAGATCATCACCATCGTCATCACCAATGATCCTCTCATCGGGAGGGGGTCAATCTTCGTCAACATCTTCACCAGCACCATCTCCTCTCAAACCCTAGTTCATCTCTTGTATCCAATCTTTGTATCCAAACCTCAGATTGGTACCTGTAGGTTGCTAGTAGTGTTGATTACTCCTTGTAGTTGATGCTAGTTGGTTTACTTGGTGGAAGATCATATGTTTAGATCCATTATGCATATTAATACCCCTCTGATTATGAACATGAATATGATTTGTGAGTAGTTACGTTTGTTCCTGAGGACATGGGAGAAGTCTTGCTATAAGTAGTCATGTGAATTTGGTATTCGTTCGATATTTTGATGAGATGTATGTTGTCTCTCCTCTAGTGGTGTTATGTGAACGTCGACTACATGACACTTCACCATTGTTTGGGCCTAGAGGAAGGCATTGGGAAGTAATAACTAGATGATGTATTGATAGAGTGACAGAAGCTTAAACCCTAATTTATGCGTTGCTTCGTAAGGGGCTGATTTGGATCCATATGTTTCATGCTATGGTTAGGTTTACCTTAATACTTCTTTTGTAGTTGCGGATGCTTGCAATAGGAGTTAATCATAAGTGGGATGCTTGTCCAAGTAAGGACATCACCCAAGCACCGATCCACCCACATATCAAATTATCAAAGTACTGAACGCGAATCATATGAGGGTGATGAAAACTAGCTTGACGATAATTCCCATGTGTCCTCGGGAGCGCTTTTCTCTATATAAGAGTTTGTCCAGGCTTGTACTTTGCTACAAAAAGGATTGGGCCATCTTGCTGCACTTTATTTACACTTGTTACTTGCTACCCGTTACAAATTACCTTATCACAAAACTATCTGCTACCTACAATTTCCGCGCTTGCAGAGAATACCTTATTGAAAACCGCTTGTCATTTCCTTCTGCTCCTCGTTGGGTTCGACACTCTTACTTATCGAAAGGACTACGATAGATCCCCTACACTTGTGGGTCATCAAGGACCGGTGATCAGGCCGTTAGATGGAGTCCTCAGGATTGAAACCTGAAAGGGGGAAAAGAGGCAAAGTGAAAGTATGTGTGTATCCGGTGCCGGTTGAGCCGTGCTATGGATCACAAGCTAGCTACGCCTCTGTCTATGCGCATGGAACTTTGAGTGCGTAGTTATGTACACACGATATGAATGCCACCACTTGATCGGGACTGAGACGGAGGCCGAATTGATAATTGAGCTCCTGACGAGCCGAGCTGTCCTGCTGCAGGGTAGTTCGGACCCTCTTAGTGGTGTCTGGGGGCTCGGCAGTCGAATTAGGGTTCTGCTTGAGGAGGCCGCTCTGTACTTCTACTGCTAGGGCAGCGGTGTGCTCCTCTATACGGAGGGAGCGTTCCGTGTTTCCGTTGACCGTTATGACGCTGCATGGACCGGGCATCTAGAGCTTGAGATAAGCATAGTGCGGCACTGCGTTGAACCGAGCAAATGCGGTCCGTCCGAGCAGTGCATGATGACCGTTGTGGAATGGGACGATGTCGAAGATTAACTCTTCGCTTCGTTAATTGTCCGGGGATCCGAAGACAACCTCTAGTGTGATTGAGCCCGTACAGCGGGCCTCTACACCTGGTATGACTCCTTTGAAGGTAGTCTTTGTTGGCTTGATCCGTGATGGATTAATGCCCATTTTGCGCACTATGTCTTGGTAGAGTAGATTGAGGCTGTTACCACCGTCCATGAGGACTCCTGTCAGGTGAAATCCATCAATTATTCGGTCGAGGACCAGTGCAGCTGAACTGCTGTGAAGGATACTAGTCGGATGATCCTGACGATCAAAGGTGATCAGGAATGACGACCATGGATTGAATTTTGGGGTGACTGGCTCTATCGCGTAGACGTCCCTAAGTGCGCGCTTGCGCTCCCTTTTGGGGATGTGTGTAGTATATATCATGTTCACTGTTTTGATTTGAGGGGGAAACTTCTTCTGTCCCCCTGTGTTCGGTTGCCGGGGCTCCTCGTCATCGTCCTCGCTTTGCGATCCCTTTTCCTTGTTCTCGGCGTTTAACTTGCCGGCCTGTTTAGAAACCCAACAATCTCTGTTGGTATGATTGGCTGGTTTGTCTGGGGTGCCATGAATCTGGCACGGTAAATCAAGTATGCGGTCCAAGCTGGACAGTCCTGGATTGTTTCTTTTGTACGGTTTCTTCCGCTGGCCGGATTTGGAACCGCTGAATCCAGCGTTGACTATTGTGTCGTCGGTATTATCACCATTGCTTTGGCGTTTGTGTCTGTTACGTCGGAGCTTGCTATTGAAGGAAATATGCCCTAGAGGAAATAATAAAGTTATTATTTATTTCCTTATTTCATGATAAATGTTTATTATTCATGCTAGAATTGTATTAACCGGAAACATAATACATGTGTGAATACATAGACAAACAAAGTGTCACTAGTATGCCCCTACTTGACTAGCTCATTGAATCAAAGATGGTTAAGTTTCCTAGCCATAGACATGAGTTGTCATTTGATTAACGGGATCACATCATTAGAGAATGATGTGGTTGACTTGACCCATTCCGTTAGCTTAGCATTCGATCGTTTAGTATGTTGCTATTGCTTTCTTCATGACTTATACATGTTCCAATGACTATGAGATTATGCAACTCCCGTTTACCGGAGGAACACTTTGTGTGCTACCAAACGTCACAACGTAACTGGGTGATTATAAAGGTGCTCTACAGGTGTCTCCGAAGGTACTTGTTGGGTTGGCGTATTTCGAGATTAGGATTTGTCACTCCGATTGTTGGAGAGGTATCTCTGGGCCCACTCGGTAATGCACATCACTATAAGCCTTGCAAGCATTGTAACTAATGAGTTAGTTGCGGGATGATGTATTACGGAACGAGTAAAGAGACTTGCCGGTAACGAGATTGAACTAGGTATTGAGATACCGACGATCGAATCTCGGGCAAGTAACATACCGATGACAAAGGGAACAACGTATGTTGTTATGCGGTTTGACCGATAAAGATCTTCATAGAATATGTGGGAGCCAATATGAGCATCTAGGTTCCGCTGTTGGTTCTTGACCGGAGACGTCTCTCGGCCATGTCTACATAGTTCTCGAACCCGTAGGGTCCGCACGCTTAAAGTTCGATGACGATTATATTATGAGTTTATGTGTTTTGATGTACAGAAGGTAGTTCGGGGTCCCGGATGAGATCGGAGACATGACGAGGAGTCTCGAAATGGTCGAGACGTAAAGATCGATATATTGCACGAAAATATTCGGACATCGGAAAGGTTCCGAGTGGTTCGGGTATTTTTCGAAGTACCGAGGAGTTACGGGAATACGGGGGAAGAAGTATATGGGCCTTATTAGACTTTAGGGGAGCGAGAGAGGCAGGCCGCACCCCCCCCCAATGACGAGTCCGAATTGGACTAGGGGGAGGGGCGGCGCCCCCTCCTTCCTTCTCTTCCCTCTTCCCCTTCCTTGTCTCCTACTCCTACTACTTGGAAGGGGAGGAATCCTACTCCTGGTGGGAGTAGGACTCCTCCAGGGCGCGCCATCGGGGCCGGCCCTCTCCCCCTCATCCACTCCTTTATATACGTGGCCAGGGGCAACCCATAGACACAACAATTGATCTCTTGATCTCTTAGCCGTGTGCGGTGCCCCCCTCCACCATAATCCACCTCGATAATATTGTAGCGGTGCTTAGGCGAAGCCCTGCGTCGGTAGAACATCATCATCGTCACCAAGCCGTCATGCTGACAAAACTCTCCCTCAAAACTCGGCTGGATCGGAGTTCGAGGGACGTCATCGAGTTGAACGTGTGCAGAACTCGGAGGTGCCGTGCGTTCGGTACTTGATCGGTCGGATCGTGAAGACGTACGACTGCATCAATCGCGTTGTCCTAACGCTTCCACTTCCGGTCTACAAGGGTACGTGGACACACTCTCCGCTCTCGTTGCTATGCATCACCATGATCTTGCGTGTGCGTAGGAATTTTTTTGAAATTACTACGTACCCCAAGAGTGGCATCCTATTGGGGAATGTTGCAGAAAACAAAAATTTTCCTACGGTTTCACCAAGATCGATCTATGAGTTCATCTAGAAATGAGTATTCGGATTGCATCTACATACCTTTGTAGATCGCGAGCAGAAGCGTTCACTAGAACGTGGATGATGGAGTCGTACTCGCCCTGATCCAAATCACCGATGACCAAGCGCCAAACGGACGGCACCTCCGTGTTCAACACACGTATGGAGCGGATGACGTCTCCTCCTTCTTGATCCAGCAAGGGGGGAGGAGAGGTTGATGAATATCCAGCAGGACGACGGTGTGGTGGTGGATGCAGTTGTCACCGCAGCAAGGCTTCGCCGAGCGTCTGCGTGGGAGGGAGAGGTGTAGCAGGGGAGAGGGAGGCGCCAAGATGCAAGGGTGCGGCTGCCCCCTCCCTCCCCCCCTTTATATAGGCCCTTGGGGGCGCCGGCCCTTGGAGATTGCATCTCCCAAGGGGGGCGGCGGCCAAGGGGGGTGGAGTGCCCCCCAAGGCAAGTGGGGCGCCCCCCCACCATAGGGCTTCCAACCCTAGGCGCAGGGGGTGGGCCAAGGGGGGAGCACCAGCCCACTATGGGCTGGTTCCCCCTCCCACTTCAGCCCACGGGGCCCTCCGGGATGGGTGGCCCCACCCGGTGGACCCCTGGGACCCATCCGGTGGTCCCGGTACAATACCGGTGACCCCGAAACTTTCCCGTTGGCCGAAACAACACTTCCTATATATAATTCTTTACCTCCGGACCATTCCGGAACACCTCGTGACATCCGGGATCTCATCCGGGACTCCGAAAAACTTTCGGATTACTGCATATTCATATCTTTACAACCCTAGCGTCACCGAACCTTAAGTGTGTAGACCCTACGGGTTCGGGAGACATGCAGACATGACCGAGACGCCTCTCCGGTCAATAACCAACAGCAGGATCTGGATACCCATGTTGGCTCCCACATGCTCCTCGATGATCTCATCGGATGAACCACGATGTCGAGGACTTTATCAATCCCGTATTCAATTCCCTTTGTCAATCGGTACGTTACTTGCCCGAGACTCGATCGTCGGTATCCCAATACGTTGTTCAATCTCGTTACCGGCAAGTCACTTTACTCGTACCGTAATGCATGATCCCGTGACCAACCCCTTGGTCACTTTGAGCTCATTATGATGATGCATTACCGAGTGGGCCCAAGATATACCTCTCCGTCATACGGAGTGACAAATCCCAGTCTCGATTCGTGCCAACCCAACAGACACTTTCGGAGATACCCGTAGTGTACCTTTATAGCCACCCAGTTACGTTGTGAAGTTTGGCACACCCAAAGCACTCATACGGTATCCGGGAGTTGCACAACCTCATGGTCTAAGGAAATGATACTTGACATTGCAAAAGCTCTAGCAAACGAACTACACGATCTTTATGCTATGCTTAGGTTTGGGTCTTGTCCATCACATCATTCTCCTAATGATGTGATCCCGTTATCAATGACATCCCCATGTCCATAGCCAGGAAACCATGACTATTTGTTGATCAACGAGCTAGTCAACTAGAGGCTCACTAGGGACACATTGTGATCTATGTATTCACACATGTATTACGATTTCTGGACAATAAAATTATAGCATGAACAATAGACAATTATCATGAACAAGGAAATATAATAATCTTTTATTATTGCCTCTAGGGCATATTTCCAACAGTCTCCCACTTGCACTAGAGAGAATAGTCTAGTTACATTGTGATGAATCGAACACCCATGGAATTTTGGTGTTGATCATGTTTTGCTCTAGGGAGAGGTTTAGTCAACGGATCTACCACATTCAGGTCCGTATGTACTTTACAAATCTCTATGTCTCCATTTTGAACACTTTCACGAATGGAGTTGAAGCGACGCTTGATATGCCTGGTCTTCCTGTGAAACCTGGGCTCCTTCGCAAGGGAAATAGCTCCAGTTTACTGCCCCACCATTCAAAATATACACGTATCCGGTTTGTGACTTAGAGTCATCCAGATCTGTGTCGAAGCTAGCGTCGACGTAACCCTTTACGACGAGCTCTCGGCACCTCCATAAACGAGAAACATATCCTTGGTCCTCTTCAGGTACTTCAGGATGTTTTTGACCGCTGTCCAGTGTTCCTTGCCGGGATTACTTTGGTACCTACCTACCAAACTTATGGCAAGGTTTACATCAGGTCTGGTACATAGCATGGCATACATAATAGATCCTATGGCTGAGGCATAGGGGATGACACTCATCTCTTCTATATCTTCTGCCGTGGTCGGGCATTGAGCCGTGCTCAATCGCACACCTTGCAATACAGGCAAGAACCCCTTCTTGGACTGATCCATATTGAACTTCTTCAATATCTTGTCAAGGCACATACTTTGTGAAAGACCGATGAGGCGTCTCGATCTATCTCTATAGATCTTGATGCCTAATATATAAGCAGCTTCTCCAAGGTCCTTCATTGAAAAACTCTTATTCAAGTAGGCCTTAATGCTGTCCAAAAGTTCTATATCATTTCCCATCAAAAGTATGTCATCTACATATAATATGAGAAATGCTACAGAGCTCCCACTCACTTTCTTGTAAACGCAGGCTTCTCCATAAGTCTGCATAAAACCAAACGCCTTGATCATCTCATCAAAGCGAATGTTCCAACTCCGAGATGCTTGCACCAGCCCATAAATGGATCGCTGGGGCTTGCACACCTTGTTAGCATTCTGAGGGTCGACAAAACCTTCCGGCTGCATCATATACAGTTCTTCCTTAAGGTAGCCGTTAAGGAATGCCGTTTTGACGTCCATTTGCCATATCTCATAATCATAGTATGCGGCAATTGCTAACATGATTCGGACGGACTTCAGCTTCACTACGGGAGAGAAAGTCTCATCGTAGTCAACCCCTTGAACTTGCCGATAACCCTTAGCGAGAAGTCGAGCTTTATAGATGGTAACATTACCATCCGCGTCCGTCTTCTTCTTAAAGATCCATTTATTTTCTATCGCTCGCCGATCATCGGGCAAGTCTGTCAAAGTCCATACTTTGTTTCCATACATGGATCCTATTTCGGACTGCATGGCCTCTAGCCATTTGTTGGAATCCGGGGCCGCCATCGCTTCTTCATAGTTCGAAGGTTCACCGTTGTCTAACAACATGATTTCTAGGACGGGGTTGCCGTACCACTCTGGTGCGGAACGTGTCCTTGTGGACCTACGAAGTTCAGTAGGAGCTTGATCCGAAGTATCTTGATCATCATCATTAACCTCCTCTCTGATCGGTGCAGGCACCACAGGAACATTTTCCTGAGCTGCGCTACTTTCCGTTTCAAGAGGCAGTACTTCATCAAGCTCCACTTTCCTCCCACTTACTTCTTTCGAGAGAAACTCTTTCTCTAGAAAGGATCCATTCCTGGCAACAAAGATCTTGCCTTCGGATCTGAGGTAGAAGGTATACCCAATGGTTTCCTTAGGGTATCCTATGAAGACGCATTTTTCCGACTTGGGTTCGAGCTTTTCAGGTTGAAGTTTCTTGACATAAGCATCGCATCCCCAAACTTTTAGAAATGACAGCTTAGGTTTCTTCCCAAACCATAATTCATACGGTGTCGTCTCAACGGATTTAGACGGTGCCCTATTTAAAGTGAATGCGGCTGTCTCTAGAGCGTATCCCCAAAATGATAGCGGTAAATCAGTAAGATACATCATAGATCGCACCATATCCAATAGAGTGCGATTACGATGTTCGGACACACCGTTACGTTGAGGTGTTCCAGGCGGCGTGAGTTTTGAAACGATTCCACATTTCCTTAAGTGTGTGCCAAATTCGTGACTTAAATATTCTCCTCCACGATCTGATCGTAAGAACTTTATTTTTCGGTCACGTTGATTCTCTACCTCATTATGAAATTCCTTAAACTTTTCAAAGGTCTCAGACTTGTGTTTCATCAAGTAGACATACCCATATCTACTCAAGTCATCAGTGAGAGTGAGAACATAACGATATCCTCCGCGAGCCTCGATGCTCATTGGACCACACACGTCAGTATGTATGATTTCGAATAAGTTGGTTGCTCGCTCCATTGTTCCGGAGAACGGAGTCTTGGTCATTTTGCCCATGAGGCATGGTTCGCATGTGTCAAATGATTCATAATCGAGAGACTCTAAAAGTCCATCAGCATGGAGCTTCTTCATGCGCTTGACACCAATGTGACCAAGGCGGCAGTGCCACAAGTATGTGGGACTATCGTTATCAACTTTAATTCTTTTGGTATTCACACTATGAATATGTGTATTATCACGCACGAGATTCGTTAAGAATAAACCATTTACCATCGGAGCATGACCATAAAACATATCACTCATATAAATAGAACAACCATTATTCTCGGATTTAAATGAGTAGCCATCTCGAATTAAACGAGATCCAGATACAATGTTCATGCTCAAACTTGGCACTAAATAACAATTATTGAGGTTTAAAACTAATCCCGTAGGTAAATGTAGAGGCAGCGTGCTGACGGCGATCACATCGACCTTGGAACCATTCCCGATGCGCATCGTCACCTCGTCCTTCGCCAGTCTCCGCTTATTCCGCAGCTCCTGCTTTGAGTTACAAATATGAGCAACAACACCGGTATCAAAAACCCAGGAGCTACTACGAGCACTGGTAAGGTACACATCAATTACATGTATATCACATAAACCTTTAGTGTTGCCGGCCTTCTTGTCCGCTAAGTATTTGGGGCAGTTCCGCTTCCAGTGACCCTTCCCTTTGCAATAAAAGCACTCAGTCTCAAGCTTGGGTCCATACTTTGACTTCTTCCCGGCAACTTGCTTACCGGGCGCGGCAACATCCTTGCCGTCTTTCTTGAAGTTCTTCTTGCCCTTGCCTTTCTTGAACTTGGTGGTTTTATTGACCATCAACACTTGATGTTCCTTTTTGATCTCCACCTCCGCGGATTTCAGCATTGAATATACCTTGGGAATGGTCTTTTCTATCCCCTGCATATTGAAGTTCATCACAAAGCTCTTTTAGCTTGGTGGAAGCGGCTGAAGGATTCTGTCAATGACCGCGTCATCCGGGAGTTTAACTCCCAGCTGAGTCAAGCGGTTGTGTAACCCAGACATCTTGAGTATGTGTTCACTGACAGAGCTATTTTCCTCCATCTTACAACTAAAGAACTTGTCGGAGACTTCATATCTCTCGACCCAGGCATGAGCTTGGAAAACCATTTTCAGCTCCTCGAACATCTCATATGCTCCGTGTTGCTCAAAACACTTTTGGAGCCCCGGTTCTAAGCTGTAAAGCATGCCGCACTGAACGAGGGAGTAATCATCAGCACGTGATTGATAGGCGTTCATAACGTCTTGGTTTGCTGGGAATGGTGCTTCACCTAGCGGTGCTTCTAGGACATAATCTTTCTTGGCAGTTATGAGGATAATCCTCAGGTTCCGGACCCAGTCCATATAGTTGCTGCCATCATCTTTCAGTTTGGTTTTCTCTAGGAACGCGTTGAAGTTGAGGGCAACATTGGTGTGGGAAATTTGATCTACAAGACACATTGTAAAGATTTTAGACTAAGTTCATGATAATTAAGTTCATCTAATCAAATTATTAATGAACTCCCACTCAGATTAGACATCCCTCTAGTCATCTAAGTGAACCATGATCCGACTCGACTAGGCCGTGTCTGATCATCACGTGAGACGGACTAGTCATCATCGGTGAACATCTCCATGTTGATCGTATCTTCTATACGACTCATGCTCGACCTTTCGGTCCTCCGTGTTCCGAGGCCATGTCTGTATATGCTAGGCTCGTCAAGATAACCTAAGTGTTTTGCATGTGTAAATCTGTCTTACACCCATTGTATGTGAACGTTGGAATCTATACACCCGATCATCACGTGGTGCTTCGAAACAATAAAATGTCGCAATGGTGCACAGTTAGGGGGAACACTTTCTTGAAATTATTATGAGGGATCATCTTATTTACTACCGTCGTTCTAAGTAAACAAGATGCAAAACATGATAAACATCACATGCAATCAAATAATAATAGTGACATGATATGGCCAATGTCATATAGCTCCTTTGATCTCCATCTTGGGGCTCCATGATCATCTTGTCACCGGCATGACACCATGATCTCCATCATCATGATCTCCATCATCGTGTCTCCATGAAGTTGCTCGCCAACTATTACTTCTACTACTATGGCTAACATGTTTAGCAATAAAGTAAAGTAATTTACATGGCGTTTCCATTGACACGCAGGCCATAAAAGAATAATGACAACTCCTATGGCTCCTGCCGGTTGTCATACTCATCGACATGCAAGTCGTGATTCCTATTACATGAACATGATCTCATACATCACATATATATCATTCATCATTCATCACAACTTTGGCCATATCATATCACAGAGCACTTGCTGCAAAAACAAGTTAGACGTCCTCTAATTGTTGTTGCAAGTTTTACGTGGCTGCAATAGGGTTCTAGCAAGAACGTTTTCATACCTGCGTAAAAGCCACAATGTGATTTGTCAACTTCTATTTACCCTTCATAAGGACCCTTTTCGTCGAATCCGCTCCAACTAACGTGGGAGAGACAGACACCCGCCAGCCACCTTATGCAAGTAGTGCATGTCAGTCGATGGAACCGGTCTCACGTAAGCGTACGTGTAAGGTTGGTCCGGGCCGCTTCATCCCACAATACCGCTGAAGCAAAATAAGACTAGTAGCGGCAAGAAAGTTGACAACATCAACGCCCACAACAATTGTGTTCTACTCGTGCAAAGAGAACTACGCATAGACCTAGCTCATGATGCCACTGTTGGGGAACGTTGCAGAAAACAAAAATTTTCCTACGGTTTCACCAAGATCGATCTATGAGTTCATCTAGCAATGAGTATTCAGATTGCATCTACATACCTTTGTAGATCGCGAGCGGAAGCGTTCACTAGAACGTGGATGATGGAGTCGTACTCGCCGTGATCCAAATCACCGATGACCAAGCGCCGAACGGACGGCACCTCCACGTTCAACACACGTACGGAGCGGATGACGTCTCCTCCTTCTTGATCCAGCAAGGGGGGAGGAGAGATTGATGAAGATCCAGCAGCACGATGGTGTGGTGGTGGATGCAGTTGTCACCGCAGCAGGGCTTCGCCGAGCGTCTGCGCGAGAGGGAGAGGTGTAGCAGGGGAGAGGGAGGCGCCAAGATGCAAGGGTGCGGCTGCCCCCTCCCTCCCCCCTTTATATAGGCCCCTGGGTGGCGCCGGCCCTTGGAGATTGCATCTCCCAAGGGGGCGGCGGCCAAGGGGGGTGGAGTGCCCCCCAAGGCAAGTGGGGCGCCCCCCCACCCTAGGGTTTCCAACCCTAGGCGCAGGGGGTGGGCGAAGGGGGGCGCACCAGCCCACTATGGGCTGGTTCCCCCTCCCACTTCAGCCCATGGGGCCCTCCGGGATGGGTGGCTCCACCCGGTGGACCCCCGGGACCCATTCGGTGGTCCCGGTACAATATCGGTGACCCCGAAAGTTTCCCGTTGGCCGAAACAGCACTTCCTATATATAATTCTTTACCTCCGGACCTCCTCGTGACGTCCGGGATCTCATCCGGGACTCCGAACAACTTTCGGATTACTGCATATTCATATCTTTACAACCCTAGCGTCCACTACAAGAAATATGTCAACTTGTGACCACCACTATTGGTCACTGAATGGTCACAAATTTCCATTAGTGACCTTTTTGTGACCAAAAACATAAGGTCAAAAGCTGGCCGTCGTAAACTGACTATAGCGACCTTTCTTCTGGAATGGTCGTAGACGTTTATGACCAAAATACATCTACTGTGGTGTTTTGGTCACTAGCAACCTCTCCAGCCCACGTAGGCATCCAGCATGGCAATCTGACGTGGCACAAGATTTAGCCCAGTCCAATTCGATTTTCTACATGGGCCTAGCCCAACAATTCAGCCTATTTGTGTTTTTTTCTGTCTATCAATTTTTGGTTGGGTTCATGGGCCAAGTCCAATATTGCAGCCTTTTTATTGTTGGGTTGTGGCCTTTTTATCTAAACGAATTTAGTTTTTCTTTTTTCCCAAAAGAAGGGTCCACTAGTCAGATGGGTCCCAGTTGTTAGGTTCTATTAAAGTGGGACCCTTTTGGTAGCATCATATAATTCAGATTACAATTTGACAATTTGACAGAAATAAATAACCATGTTTAAATAAGAACAAACAGAAAACACAAGTAATATTTCAAATAACAACAGCGAGAATCAATTACAGTCATACAAATATACTGGGCTCCTTCTATCATGACACAGTTACAACACAGATACAAATACAATCAGTCACACAGATATAGGGACAATCACAATGAGAATTGACAATCAAAACAAACTGGGCTCCTGCTCCAGTCAGATGAAACTATATGCATGACTAACTACGCGACCATAGTCGACTAGGCTACCTTCGCTACACTAGGACAGCAATAGAACTATCATCATACCTTCGGCCGTCGCCCTCTTACATGAATCAGAAGAGAAGAATCAAAAAACTGGAGCCAGTATATTATGGACAGAACATTCAAAAAAAGGACAAGTTCTTTAGAAAGATAACACAAATTCAGCTAATACAATGATTTTTGTCCCCAGATAGTTAAGACGATATACTCATTCATACAAGGTGACGCAAGAAAATAGAGCACTTTACTCATAGCTTGCAGAGTATCATTATTAAGTTCATAGGGTTTATAGTGCGTGGACTTATTAGAGTGGTAGCATATCATCATATACATCCATATGTTGTAGCCCATTTGAAATGTCTAGAAATACTTATATTTAGGAATGGAGAGAGTAGAATGTAGCATGCGATAAAACCAAAGGATTAGCCAACAATAAAAGAAGGCACTTAATTAGTTCATCACATTTAGTTAAAACCGCTTCTATGAAGCGCAGGACTAAACCATTTAGTTAACACAGCAAGAAGTGCCAAGGAGCATAGTATAGTACTGCACTAAAAGCAACAAGAATCTTCTGGACCAACAACATAAACAACCAAGAAGCACTCATTTTTCAATTCATAGGGCTAAAAATATATTTATCAGAATGGCACTGAAATCAACCTCTTTATCTATCATCACAAGGTCAGTATGCTTGATAGGCCCATTATGAGTTGCCCTACGGTAATGCCGCAGATGAGACAGAGGACGCACACATTGTTGTAGACATTAGCAAGACAGGAACCAACAAAATGGTGCTTGCCATCTGCAAGGAGAAAGCAGAATACCAAAAAGGTTAGGAAAACAATATAGAATGATAAAACAAAGAAGAGATGCACCCACTCATTAGAGAAGTAGCATACCCAAAAAATGTGAAGCACAAATGGCCACCAAGAAAGCATATTGTTGTATACATTGACAAGATAGGAACCAACAAAATGCAACAGACTAAAACCAAACTTTATACGGCAGGGAATGATTTACAATAACCAAAAGATTTTGCACAACAAGCAGTAAATAGGTAGTAGATATTAACACCCATGACATAGGACCAGCATAAAAAACAGCATCGGTGTAGAACAGGCATATAATTAGTGTAGTCAGCAAAAGATAGGGGGAAGAGAAATTGAAAAACCCAGAAAGAGCATTCATATATGAGGCACTAAGCTGTATGAACCAAAAGACTATTGACATCAGCTAGCAAAGAAATGGCACTTGGCACCACACATATCGGACGACCACATGAAACAGATAGAACAGACTGGTCGGCCATAGCTAACATGGTAAATAGAATAATGCACATATTGTAGAAGACACCACCAGCATGGATTCTAAGAAATGGATTGGAAGAGCTCAGGAAACACAATGTTCCTGGTCTGAGAATCAGTAGTACCATCTTCATTTTCAATTAGGATTTCAAAGCCTTTTTGAGGTCACACGCGACACTGCTACATAAAGCTGGCCATGCGTGAACACAGGTGCATTAAAGTATAGATCAACACTGCATAACACGTGTCCTACAATATTTTGACTCCTACCTATTTTCTTATTTTACAAAAGCTTGCCATGCGTGTATAGATCAACTTTATATTGTGAATACATAAAGCTGGCCATGCGTGAACACAGGTGCATTAAAGAATGAAGAATACATCGACACATAGCACGAACCATGGACAAACATTGGTATGTAACATGTCTACTCAGTAGGTGCCAATTTAGATGCACTGAATCGACACCAACTTGGGCGAACTGGTGGTATGTGCAGAAACAGCGAAACATTGCAAAAGCTCCTCTTTTCCCAAATTGTGTGGTGAGGAACCAGCCTATGCGCCCAATTCGTCCTGCGGAGGCAACTAGCGGCAATGACTTACGCATGACCCCAGTTCCCCACAGCTGATTACCCTTGACACATCTGAATTATCCTAACAAGGTAGAAATTGGCAGGTCTATTTGGAGGAAAAAAGGATCTACTAAAATCTAGCTTACTAAATATTGGTCAGATCGCAGGACTGTGCGCGCACACCGCAGATCCAACAGATCACATCTTGAGACAACAGGACCCAAGTCTAACTAAACCGTGCAAACAAGAGGGAGACGGGATCGAAGGAGACGCGTTCGCACCTAGCCGGAGCCGACGATGATGTTGTTGATGGGGATGATGATGAGCTTGACGAAGAAGCCGACGAACCCCATGACGACTAACCCGATCATCGTCCGCGCCGCCACCTTGGTGAACTCTGCGCGCCCAATCAGCGTTAGATCTGGCGAAAGAGGAGATTTCAGGATAGTACTATCAAATCAAAACATTACTCATAAAGTAAAAACAACTTATTACTTGTGACAAACAATCCATTCAGAATGTCAATTTGTCTGGTCGCACTTGTCAGATAAATTACACTGAAACGAACTTAAAAGTCAAGAGTCAACCCCCAGTTCCCCACAGCTGACTACCCTGAATTCATCCCAATTCTCCTAACAAACTAGGAAATTAGCAGGATCTATTAAAACCTAACTTATATACTAAATATTGCTCAGAGCAGGAATTTCCTAAGAAGATGTGCTAAAACCCAACATATTCAAAAGCCGAATGTCAACGGAACTCAATTTCACAGGCCTGCAACCGCAAAATCCCCGGGGGCAGGCGCGCACACCGCAGATCCAACAGATCACAGCACGAGACAACAGGAACCAAGTCTAACTAAACCGTGCAAGCAAGAGGGAGACGGGATCGGAGGAGACGCGTTCGCACCTAGCCGGAGCCGACGATGATGTCGTTGATGGGGATGAAGATGAGCTTGACGAAGAAGCCGACGAACCCCATGACGACGAACCCGATCGCCGTCCGCGCCGCCACCTTGGTGAACTCTGTGCGCCAAATCAGCGTCAGATCCGGACGGAAACAAACCGGATCCGAGACAAGGAGAGCGGGCGAGCTTGTGGCGGTCCTTACCCTTGCGGTCGGGCTTGTGGCAGCGCTTGACGAGGTGGACGCTGTCCTTGGTGAACTTGCGGAGGGGGTCCACCACGGAGTCGACGGCGTCCATGGTTGCTGCCGGCGGGAAGGCAAGATCTCTGAGCCGACGACGATGATGAGGTCGCGCGCGTGAGGGGAAGGGAGGGGGGAAGCCAACAGGCGAATGGTGTGCTGTTTGGATTTGTGCTCTGGATCTGCGAGGAGGGGAGGAGGAGGCCCGGCGGTGAGCTATGGTGGGAGGATGTGGTCTGAATCGGGGAGAAAGGGGCGGGGGCAACGGCGGCGGCGGGAATGGATCTCCTCGCCGCGGCGGGATGGGGAAGGAGGGGGCAGCGACGGGGGGCCGTCGTCGTTGGTCGTTGCAGGTCAAGAGCAGCGGCGCTTGGGGGGAGGCCGGCGGCGGGGTAGGAGTTGGGACGGCGGAGAGGGAGGTCTGGGTCGGGGAGGGAGATCTGGGTCAGGGAGAGGGAGGAGGCGCCGCATGGGTCGGGGAGAGCGAGAGGGAGGGGAGTGTGCTGCACGATGCTAGGGTTTGGTTGGCCAGCGTGCGTTTAGGAGACGTTGGATCTGTATGGTGTGGACGGCTCAGATCGGCTTAGGGGGGTGATCCGTCGGAAGGGAGGTTCTGCCTTCTGATTGGTCCAAGAAATGTGTCATTTTGAAACAGGTATAACAAATTCAAAAAAATCAAAAAAAAATGCAAAACCTTCGCGTTGTGTCATCATATGTGGCCAAGTTCCTAGGAAAAATAACAAACTTGTAATACGGCAATTATTATAAAAAAAGTGTTCTCAGAAACGAGCTATCACATGTGGAGATCAATGGCTTTCAAGCCAAATGATCACTCTTATGGCCACATTCATGGCATAGTTTGTTCAAATGATCTCATATTGTGCACAAGGGTGCATATTGGAATGACAAACAATGTTTCTTAAGGAAGTTTTCATTTTCTTTGGACGAAAAATTCATTTTCCATTTTTCGAGTGCCCGAAAAGAGATTTTTTTGTGAAGGGCCTACCATCTATTAGTTGCAAAATTGTACCAAGTCAATTTTGTAAAATACTAGGACATATTTAATGCACAATTGACCAAATGGTTGGGTGTCAGAAGTTTTGATCCACCTCTCGTGAAAAAGACAAATTTCCGCCGATTCAGATGGAAGCGGGTCAAATTTGAACTGCAGCTGCCTCATAGTTTGCTATTTATTTTTTCCAAAAATCATTTCTAGGTACATAAGTATCTATTTAATCACAGAAACACCAACAAAATTCCAAGATTCAACCACTAGCTAGGAACGGTCATTCCCGCCGTTTTGACCGCATTTTGGAACGGGCATAAAAATTCAAAAAAAATCAAAAAATTGGGAAACCTTCGCATTGTTTCATCATATATGGCCAAGCTCCTAGGAAAAATAACAAACTTGTAATATGGCAATTATTTTAAAAAAGTGTTCTCAGAAACGAGCTATCACGTGTGGAGATCAATGGCTTTCAAGCCAAATGATCAATCTTATGGCCACATTCATGGCATAGTTTGTTCAAATGATCTCATATTATGCACAAGGGTGCATATTAGAATGTCAAACAATGTTGCCTAAGTAATTTTTCATTTTCGTTGGACGAAAAAACCATTTTCCATTTTTCGAGTGCCTAAAAGGAGGTTTTTTTGTGAAGGAACTACCAAATAATTGTTGCAAAAATGGACCAAATCAATTTTATAAAATACTAGGCCATGTTTAATGCACAATTAACCAAATGGTTGGGTGTAAAAAGTTTTGATCCACCTCTCATGAAAAAGACAAATTTCCGCTGATTCAGGTGGAAGCGGGTCAAATTTGAACTGTAGCTGCCTTGTAGTTTGCTATTTATTTTTTCCAAAAATCATTTCTAGGTACATAAGTATCTATTTAATCATATAAACACCAAAAAAATTCCAAGATTCAACTACTAGCTAAGAACGGTCATTCCCGTCGTTTTGACCGCATTTTGAAACGGGCATAAAAAATTCAAAAAAAATCAAAAAATTGGGAAACCTTCGCATTGTGTCATTATATGTGGCCAAGTTCCTAGGAAAAATAACAAACTTGTAATACGGCAATTATTTTAAAAAAGTGTTCTCACAAATGAGCTATCACGTGTGGAGATCAATGGCTTTCAAGCCAAATGATCAATCTTATGGCCACATACATGGCATAGTTTGTTCAAATGATCTCATATTGTGCACAAGGGTGCATATTGGAATGACAAACAATGTTGCTTAAGGAAGTTTTCATTTTCTTTGGACGAAAAATTCATTTTCCATTTTTCGAGTGCCCGAAAAGAGATTTTTTTATGAAGGGCCTACCATATATTAGTTGCAAAATTGTACCAAGTCAATTTTTTAAAATACTAGGACATATTTAATGCACAATTGACCAAATGGTTGGGTGTTAGAAGTTTTGATCCACCTCTCGTGAAAAAGACAAATTTCCGCCGATTCAGTTGGAAGCGGGTCAAATTTGAACTGCAGCTGCCTCATAGTTTGCTATTTAATTTTTCCAAAAATCATTTCTAGGTACATAAGTATCTATTTAATCACAGAAACACCAACAAAATTCCAAGATTCAACCACTAGCTAGGAACAGTCATTCCCGCCGTTTTGACCGCATTTTGAAAAGGGCATAAAAAATTCAAAAAAATAAAAAAATTGGGAAACCTTCGCATTGTTTCATCATATGTGGCCAAGCTCCTAGGAAAAATAACAAACTTCTAATATGGGAATTATTTTAAAAAAGTGTTCTCGGAAACGAGCTGTCACGTGTGGAGATCAATGGCTTTCAAGCCAAATGATCAATCTTATGGCCACATTCATGGCATAGTTTGTTCAAATGATCTCATATTGTGCACAAGGATGCATATTGGAATGGCAAACAATGTTGCCTAAGGAAGTTTTCATTTTCGTTGGACGAAAAAACCATTTTCCATTTTTCGAGTGCCCGAAAGGAGGTTTTTTTGTGAAGGAACTACCAAATAATTGTTGCAAAATTGGACCAAATCATTTTTATAAAATACTAGGCCATATTTAATGCACAATTGACAAAATGGTTGGGTGTAAAAGTTTTTGATCCACCTCTCGTGAGAAAGACAAATTTCCGCTGATTCAGTTGGAAGCGGGTCAAATTTGAACTGCAGCTGCCTCATAGTTTGCTATTGATTTTTTCCAAAAATCATTTCTAGTTACATAAGGATCTATTTAATCATAAATACATGGTTTGGTGGCAATACATCGAGGTTTGGGCGGTGGCCGAGGGCCCCAACTCTAGAGCGTGTAAACTCGCATGCCCGTCGCGTGGTCACCGCGTGATCGTAATGTTGCCATGTGTTCTGGGCGGCTTTGGCATGTCTAATGGGTTGGGCACTCCCCAGGTTGGTGCTAGGAAGAAAATTACAACATAAGATTCTCACGAGAAGACCGATCGATGCTCAAACATGAATTAGCAGCCAAGTGTTTGATTAGCGGTACAGGAAATGCACATGGCCAATAGGCGTGAGTTTTGGATGAGGATGATCATCTACTAAGGAGAATGTCTTCACAAATTTTTAGCTCAAAAGGAGGATCCTATGTGGTACTTGCTTTGCAAAGTACCACGCTGGACAAAAATATGAATGTTGAAGCTGGTCTCAAAATAATGAATGGATTGAGCTGAAATTTTGTGGAGGATGGTTATCTGGACATAGGAAAGCATTGTAGAAAATTGATACCAGTTGGACATGCCAAAGTAGTACTTCCTTCACAATGCTCTTCTATGGACAGAAACTTGGGAAAACTAGTGACAGAGATTGGATGAATGAAATGAGCTCAAAATTGGTGTAGGTAAGTTACTTAGGGATGGTCATGCGCTGGTCAATTTTCAGATCATTTGGGTAAGCCTAGATAGTACTTACTTCACAAAGCTTCTCTCGAGGTAGAAACTTTGGAAATTTCCCGAGAAAGATTTACTAGGAAAATTGAGTTGAATATTATCATGTGGCAATGATATGGGTATGGAAGAGTGCCCTAAAAGTTTGAGGGTAATAGGAGGGTCTATATAACACTTGCTTTGCAACGTGCCAATTTGGCCATAAAATATAAATTGAACCTGGGCTCACATAGATGATTTGACTGAGCTGCAATTTGGAGGAGGGTGATAATTTGGGCATATTAAGAAACTGTATAAATTTCATGTCATTTAGAGATATAAAAAAGGTACTTCCTTCACAATGCTTCTTGGTGGACAAAAACTTTGGAAATTTGCCGAGGAAGATTTGCTAGGCAAATGGAGCTGAATTTTGTCATTCGGTAATGATTTGGATAGGAAAGAGTGCCCAAAAATTCCTAGGGCAATCAAGAATATATAAATAGCACTTCCTTCATAAAGTGTTGTTGCGAACATAATAGGAAAATGAATATTGTTGAATTAATTTTGAACTAGGAAAGGAAGGATTTTTACATATTTGATGAAGATATGACCCAAAGAATTTATGAGATTTTTTTGGGAATTTTGGGAATGATAGAAATATAGGTTGCTTCACAACCTAGGGCAAAAACTGCCACATGGACATGACACATAGGCAAAACTGATGAGATGGCGCCTAGTCATCACAACCCACCACAATCTACAAGGCTATGACCATCTATATTGGTCATTAACAACTAGAAATAAGGCAGCGGACTAGCACTGTTTGCTTTGTGACCATTTTGTGTAAGGAAATTACGACCTTTCTGACCAAAATGGTCGCAATGGTTTAGGCTTTGAAGCCCCCTGAACAGCTTTTGACCAATTGGTCTAAAATGGTCATAAATTTATGACCAATTCTTCGAGGGTCACTGACAGAAGGTCATAAGTTGACATATTTCTTGTAGTGGTCACCGAACCTTAAGTGTGTAGACCCTACGGGTTCGGGAGACATGCAGACATGACCGAGATGCCTCTCCGGTCAATAACCAACAGCGGGATCTGGGTACCCATGTTGGCTCCCACATGCTCCTCGATGATCTCATCGGATGAACCACGATGTCGAGGACTTTATCAATCCCGTATTCAATTCCCTTTGTCAATCGGTACGTTACTTGCCCGAGACTCGATCGTCGGTATCCCAATACCTTGTTCAATCTCGTTACCGACAAGTCACTTTACTCGTACCGTAATGCATGATCCCGTGACCAACCCCTTGGTCACTTTGAGCTCATTATGATGATGCATTACCGAGTGGGCCCAAGAGATACCTCTCCGTCATACGGAGTGACAAATCCCAGTCTCGGTTCGTGCCAACCCAACAGACACTTTCGGATATACCCGTAGTGTACCTTTATAGCCACCCAGTTACGTTGTGACGTTTGGCACACCCAAAGCACTCATACGGTATCCGGGAGTTGCACAACCTCATGGTCTAAGGAAATGATACTTGACATTGCAAAAGCTCTAGCAAACGAACTACACGATCTTTATGCTATGCTTAGGTTTGGGTCTTGTCCATCACATCATTCTCCTAATGATGTGATCCCGTTATCAATGACATCCCCATGTCCATAGCCAGGAAACCATGACTATCTGTTGATCAACGAGCTAGTCAACTAGAGGCTCACTAGGGACACATTGTGATCTATGTATTCACACATGTATTACGATTTCCGGACAATACAATTATAGCATGAACAATAGACAATTATCATGAACAAGGAAATATAATAATCTTTTATTATTGCCTCTAGGGCATATTTCCAACACATCCGAGCCAGGTTTTATGCGTTGATGTAATATGCACGAGTAGAACACAAGTGAGTTTTGGGCGATATAAGTCATACTGCTTACCAGCATGTCACACTTTGGTTCGGTGGTATTGTTGGATGAAGCGGTCCGGACCGACATTACGCGTACGCTTACGCGAGACTGGTTTTACCGCCGTGCTATGCACACAGGTGACTAGCGGGTGTCAGTTTCTCCAACTTTAGTTGAACCGAGTGTGGCTACGCTCGGTCCTTGAGAAGGTTAAAACAGCACTAACTTGACAAACTATCGTTGTGGTTTTGAAGCATAGGTAAGAACGGTTCTTGCTCAGCCTGTAGCAGCCACGTAAAACTTGCAACAAAAAAGTAGAGGACGTCTAACTTGTTTTTGCAGGGCATGTTGTGATGTGATATGGTCAAGGCATGATGCTATATTTTATTGTATGAGATGATCATGTTTTGTAACTGAGTTATCGGCAACTGGCAAGAGCCATATGGTTGTCGTTTTATTGTATGCAATGCAATCGCTCTGTAATGCTTTACTTTATCACTAAGCGGTAGCAATAGTCGTAGAAGCATAAGTTGGCGAGACGACAACGATGCTACGATGGAGATCAAGGTGTCCCGCCGGTGACGATGGTGATCATGCAGTGCTTCGGAGATGGAGATCACAAGCACAAGATGATGATGGCCATATCATATCACTTATATTGATTGCATGTGATGTTTATCTTTTATGCATCTTATCTTGCTTTGATTGACGGTAGCATTATAAGATGATCTATCACTAAATTATCAAGGTATAAGTGTTTTCCCTGAGTATGCACCGTTGTGAAAGTTCTTCGTTCTGAGACACGACGTGATGATCGGGTGTGATAGGCTCTACGTGCAAATACAAAGGGTGCAAAACAGTTGCACACGCAGAATACTCAGGTTAAACTTGACGAGCCTAGCATATAACAGATATAGCCTCGGAACACTGAGACCGAAAGGTCGAGCGTGAATCATATAGTAGATATGATCAACATAGTGATGTTCACCATTGAAACTACTCCATCTCACGTGATGATCGGACATGGTTTAGTTGATATGGATCACGTGAACTTTAATTGGGAGTTCTTTAATAATTTGATTAACTGAACTTTAATTTATCATGAACTTAGTCCTAGCAGTATTAGCATATCTTTGTTGTAGATCAATAGCTCGCGATGTTGCTCCCCGTTTATTTTTTATATGTTCCTAGAGAAAACTAAGTTGAAAGATGTTAGTAGCAATGATGCGGATTGGATCCGTGATCTGAGGTTTATCCTTATTGCTGCACAGAAAAATTATGTCCTTGATGCACCGCTAGGTGACAGACCTATTGCAGGAGCAGATGCAGACGTTATGAACATTTTGACAAAAGCTCGGTATGATGACTACTTGATAGTTAAGTGCACCATGCTTTACGGCTTAGAACTGGGACTTCAAAAATGTTTTGAACGCCTCGGAGCATATAAGATGTTCCAAGAGTTGAAATTGGTATTTCATACTCATGCCCGTGTCGAGAGGTATGAGACCTCTGACAGTACTTTGCCTACAAGATGGAGGAGAATAGCTCAACCAGTGAGCATGTGCTTAGATTGTCTGGGTACTACAATTGCCTGAATCAAGTGGGAGTTAATCTTCCAGATAAGATAGTAATTGACAAAATTCTCTAGTCACTATCACCAAGTTGCTAGAACTTCGTGATGAACTATAATATGCAAGGGATGACGAAAGTAATTCCCGAGCTCTTCACGATGCTGAAATCGATGAAGGTAGAAATCAAGAAAGAGCATCAAGTGTTGATGGTTAACAAGACCACTAGTTTCAAGAAAACGGAAATGGAATAGAATGTAAACTTCAAGAATAACGGCAAGCAAGTTTCTGCTCAAGTGAAGAAGCCCAAGTTTGGACGTAAGCCTGAAACTGAGTGCTTCTACTGCAAAGGGACTGGTCACTGGAAGCGGAACTGCCCTAAGTATTTGGCGGGTAAGAAGGATGGCAAAGTGCACAAAAGTATATTTGATATACATGTTATTGATGTGTACTTTACTAGTGTTTATAGCAACCCCTCGGTATTTGATACTGGTTCAGTTGTTAAGATTAGTAACTCGAAACAGGAGTTGCAGAATGAACAGAAACTAGTTAAGGGTGAAGTGACGATGCGTGTTGGAAGCGGTTCCAAGATTGATATGATCATCATCGCACACTCCCTCTACTTCGGGATTAGTGTTGAACCTAAATAAGTGTTATTTGGTGTTTGCGTTGAGAATTAATATGATTTGATCATGTTTATTGCAATACGGTTATTCATTTAAGTTAGAGAACAATTGTTGTTCTGTTTACATGAATGAAACCTTCTATGGTCATACACCCAATGAAAATGGTTTGTTGGATCTCGATCATAGTGATATACATATTCATAATATTGAAGCCAAAAGATACAAAGTTAACAATGATAGTGCAACTTATTTGTGGCACTGTCGTTTATGTCATATTGGTGTAAAGCGCATGAAGAAACTCCATGCTGATGGGCTTTTGGAATCACTTGATTACGAATCACTTGACGCTTGCGAACCATGCCTCATGGGCAAGATGACTAAGACTCCATTCTCTGGAACAATGGAGCGAGCAACTAACTTATTGGAAATAATACATACTGATGTATGCGATCCGATGAGTGTTGAGGCTCATGGCGGGTATCGTTATTTTCTGAACGTCACAGATGACTTGAGCAGATGTGGGTATATCTACTTAATGAAACATGAGTCTGAAACGTTTGAAAAGTTCAAAAGAATTTCAGAGTGAAGTGTGAAATCATCATAACAAGAAAATAAAGTTTCTACGATCTGATCGCGGAGACAAATATTTGAGTTATGAGTTTGGTCTTCATTTGAAACAATGTGAAATAGTTTCGCAACTCACGCCACATGGAACACCACAGCGTAATGGTGTGCCCGAACGTCGTAATCATACTTTACTAGATATGGTGCAATCTATGATGTCTCTTACCAATTTACCACTATCGTTTTGGGGTTATGCATGAGAGACAGCTGCATTCATGTTAAAAGGGCACCATATAAATCCGTTGAGACGACACCGTATGAACTATGGTTTAGCAAGAAACCTAAGCTGTCGTTTCTTAAAGTTTGGGGTTGCGATGCTTATGTGAAAAAGTTTCATCCTGATAAGCTCAAACCCAAATCGGAGAAGTGCGTCTCATAGGATACCCAAAAGTAAATGTTGGGTACACCTTCAATCACAGATCCGAAGGCAAGATATTCGTTGCTAAGAATGGATCCTTTCTAGAGAAGGAGTTTCTCTCAAAAGAAATGAGTGGGAGGAAAAGTAGAACTTGGTAAGGTAATTGTACCTTCTCCTGAATTGGAAAGTAGTTCATCACAGAAATCAGTTCCAGTGATGCCTACACCAATTAGTGAGGAAGTTAATGATGATGATCATGAAACTTCAGATAAAGTTACTACCGAACCTCGTAGGTCAGCCAGAGTAAGGTCTGCACCAGAGTGGTACGGTAATCCTATTCTGGAGTTCATGTTACTTGACCATGACGATCCTACGAACTATGAGGAGCGATGATGAGCCCAGATTCCGCGAAATGGCTTGAGGCCATGAAATCTGAGATGGGATCCATGTATGAGAACAAAGTGCGGACTTTGGTTGACTTGCCCGATGATCGGCAAGCCATAGAAAATAAATAGATTTTCAAGAGGAAGACGGACGCTGATAGTAGTGTTACTATCTACAAAACTAGAAAAAGGTTTTTGACAAAGTTCAAGGTGTTGACTACAATGAGATTTTCTCACTCGTAGCGATGCTTAAGTCTGTCCGAATCATGTTAGCAAATTGCCACATTTTATGACATCTAGCAAATGGATATCAAAACTACATTCCTTAATGGATTTCATAAAAAGAGTTGTATATGATGCAACCAGAATGTTTTGTCAATCCTAAAGGTGCTAACAAAATGTGCAAGCTCCAGCGATCCATCTATGGACTGGTGCAAGCATCTCGGGGTTGGAATATACGCCTTGATAAGTTGATCAATGCATATAGTTTTATACAGACTTGCGGTGAAGCCTGTATTTACAAGAAAGTGAGTGGGAGCACTACAGCCTTTCTGATAAGTATATGTGAATGACATATTGTCGATCAGAAATGATGTAGAATTTTCTGGAAAGCATAAAGAAGGTTTTGAAAGGAGTTTTTCAAAGAAAGACCTCGGTGAAGCTGCTTACATATTGAGCATCAAGATCTATAGAGATAGATCAAGATGCTTGATAAGTTTTTCAATGAGTACATACCTTGACAAGATTTTGAAGTAGTTCAAAATGGAACAGTCAAAGAAAGAGTTCTTGCCTATGTTGCAAAGGTCTAAAATTGAGTAAGACTCAAAGCCCGACCACGGCAGAAGATAGAAAGAGAATGATAGTCATTCCCTATGCCTCAGCCATAGGTTCTATAAAGTATGCCATGCTGTGTACTAGATCTATTGTATACCTTACCACTGAGTTTGGCAAGGGAGTACAATAGTGATCTAGGAGTAGATCACTGGACAGCGGTCAAAATTATCCTTAGTGGAATAAGGATATGTTTCTCGATTATGGAGGTGACAAAAGGTCCGTCGTAAAGGGTTACGTCGATACAAGTTTTTGACACAGATCCAGATGACTCTAAGTCTCAACCTGGATACATATTGAAGTTGGGAGAAATTAGCTAAAGTAGCTCCGTGCAGAGCATTGTAGACATAGGAATTTGCAAAATACATACGGATCTGAATTTTGGCAGACCCGTTGACTAAGCTTCTCTCACAAACAAAACATGATCACACCTTAGTACTCTTTGGGTGTTAATCACATAGAGATGTGAACTAGATTACTGACTCTAGTAAACCCTTTGAGTGTTGTTCACATGGCGATGTGAACTATGGGTGTTAATCACATGGTGATGTGAACTATTGATGTTAAATCACATGGCGATGTGATCTAGATTATTGACTCTAGTGCAAGTGGGAGACTGAAGGAAATATGCCATAGAGGCAATAATAAAGTTATTATTTATTTCCTTATTTCATGATAAATGCTTATTCATGCTAGAATTGTATTAACCGGAAACATAATACATGTGTGAATACAGAGACAAACAGAGTGTCACTAGTATGCCTCTACTTGACTAGCTCGTTGAGTCAAAGATACTTAAGTTTCCTAGCCATAGACATGAGTTGTCATTTAATTAACGGGATCACATCATTAGAGAATGGTGTGATTGACTTGACCCATTCCGTTAGCTTAGCATTCGATCATTTAGTATGTTGCTATTGCTTTCTTCATGACTTATACATGTTCCTATGACTATGAGATTATGCAACTCCCGTTTACTGGAGGAACACTTTGTGTGCTACCAAACGTCACAACGTAACTGGGTGATTATAAAGGTGCTCTACAGGTGTCTCCGAAGGTACTTGTTGGGTTGGCGTATTTCGAGATTAGGATTTGTCACTCCGATTGTCGGAGAGGTATCTCTGGGCCCACTCGGTAATGCACATCACTATAAGCCTTGCAAGCATTGTAACTAATGAGTTAGTTGCGGGATGATGTATTACGGAAC
The DNA here is from genome assembly GCA_034509565.1 of Triticum monococcum. Lineage (NCBI taxonomy): Eukaryota > Viridiplantae > Streptophyta > Magnoliopsida > Poales > Poaceae > Triticum > Triticum monococcum. The sequence continues at coordinate 620,246,306 of CM067846.1, forward strand.
GAGTAAAGAGACTTTCCGGTAACGAGATTGAACTAGGTATTGAGATACCGACGATCGAATCTCGGGCAAGTAACATACCGATGACAAAGGGAACAACGTATGTTGTTATGCGGTTTGACCGATAAAGATCTTCGTAGAATATGTGGGAGCCAATATGAGCATCCAGGTTCCGCTATTGGTTATTGACCGGAGACGTCTCTCGGTCATGTCTACATAGTTCTCGAACCTGTAGGGTCCGCATGCTTAAAGTTCGATGACGATTATATTATGAGTTTATGTGTTTTGATGTACCAAAGGTAGTTCGGAGTCCCGGATGAGATCGGGGACATGCCGAGGAGTCTCGAAATGGTCGAGACGTAAAGATCGATATATTGGACGACTATATTCACACATCGGAAAGGTTCCGAGTGGTTTGGGTATTTTTCGGAGTACCGGGGAGTTACGGGAATACGGGGGAAGAAGTATATGGGCCTTATTGGGCTTTAGGGGAGATAGAGAGGCATGCCGCCCCCCCCAATGACTAGTCCAAATTGGACTAGGGGCGCCCCCTCCTTCCTTCTCTTCCCTCTTCCTGTTCCTTGTCTCCTATTCCTACTACTTGGAAGGGGAGGAATCCTACTCCCGGTGGTAGTAGGACTCCTCCAGGGCGCGCCATAGGGCCGGCCCTCTCCCCCTCATCCACTCCTTTATATACGTGGCCAGGGGGCACCCCATAGACACAACAATTGATCTCTTGATCTCTTAGCCGTGTGCGGTGCCCCCCTCCACCATAATCCACCTCGATAATATCGTAGCGGTGCTTAGGCGAAGCCCTACGTCGGTAGAACATCATCATCGTCACCACGCCGTCGTGCTGACGAAACTCTCCCTCAACACTCGGCTAGATCGGAGTTCGAGAGATGTCATCATGTTGAACGTGTGCAGAACTTGGAGGTGCCGTGCGTTCGGTACTTGATCGGTCGGATCGTGAAGACGTACGACTACATCAACCGTGTTGTGCTAACGCTTCCGCTTTCGGTCTACAAGGGTACGTGGACACACGCAGCACCATGATTTTGCGTGTGCGTAGGAATTTTTTTGAAATTACTATGCTCCCCAACGGCTGTTGCTGTTTTTGGCCTCGGAGGGACGTGTCTCGCTGGCTGTGTTTTTGCTGCGAGCCAGCCAACTATCCTCACCCGCGCAAAAGCGGGTCATGAGTGTCATGAGGGCTATCATAGATTTTGGCTTTTCTTGGCCGAAGTGGCGGGCGAGCCATTCGTTGTGGATGCTATGCTTAAAGGCCGCTAGGGCTTCGGCATCCGAACGATCAACGATCTGGTTCTTTTTAGTTAGGAACCTAGTCCAGAACTTCCTGGCTGACTCTCCAGGCCGTTGAACTATGTGGCTTAAGTCATCCGCGTGTGGTGGCCAGACATATGTACCCTGGAAGTTGTCGAGAAAGGCTTCTTCCAAGTCCTCCCAGTTGCCGATAGAATTTTCAGGCAGGCTGTTTAACCAGTGCCGAGCTGGCCCTTTAAGCTTTAGTGGGAGGTATTTGATGGCGTGAAGGTCATCTCCACGGGCCATGTGGATGTGAAGGATAAAGTCCTTGATCCATACCGCGGGGTCAGTTGTCCAATCGTATGATTCAATATTCACGGGTTTGAACCCTTCGGGGAATTCATGATCCATTACTTCATCAGTGAAGCAAAGAGGGTGTGCGGCGCCTCTATATCTGGCCGCATCGCGACGTAGCTTCGATGGAGTCCGTCTGCGGTAATCGGCCCGGGAGTGGCCAGGTTTTTCATGCCCGAATAGGTAGCCATCATCGCGTGTCAAGGAGCATCCTCGCGATGTGTAGACCGATCTGGTATATCCTGCTCTACTGTCGAGGTCATGCCGAAGGTCGTATGTATGACCCCGAGCTATTTTGTCTCTATCTTTGCGTGGCGGTGGGGCGGGCTGTTGTTTGGCCCGAATTGCCACTTTATCCCGACCGCGTGGTGGTCGGTCCGCCGCACTGTCCCGTCCGCGCAGAGGTCGATCGGCCGCATTACGCGGGGGAGGTATGGGCTCCGATTCCTCCTCGTCGAACTGAGGTAGCAATCTGCGCTTCAGGTAACTCTTGGCTGGGCGTCTGAGGCCGTACTCCTCAGCCGCCAGGACATCGGTCCACCTGTCGACGAGCAGATCTTGGTCAGCTTGGAGCTGCTGCTGCTTCTTTTTCAGGCTCCTTGCGGTGGCTATTAGTTGGCGCTTGAAGCGCTCCTACTCGAGAGGTTCCTCAGGCATGATGAAATCCTCGTTGCCGAGGCTTTCCTCATCCTCGGAGAGCGGATGATAACTACCGTCCCCCGAGTCGTTGGGCATGGCCGGTTCGTCGGGACTGACTTGCCCGTTTTCTCACTCCTCCTGTTCGGATGTTGCCTCAACAGGGTCTTCATTGTTTTCGGCTTCGTCCGGAGTATTATTTTCTCCGATGCCAGTATTGCTATCTTTGGAACGACGTGACTTAGAGTGGCGCCGAGGATGCCGACGCTTGGGGTGTGTCTCAGGAGGTTTATTCTCAACTAGATTTTCTTTGTCATCGTCATTAGTTGCTTTGGGTGTATCAACCATGTACACATCGTACGAAGAAGTGGCCATCCAGCGTCCAGTAAATGGCGGGTTTTGGCCCTGCTCTCATTGGCAGCGTCGTCCATACCGTCGATGTCTTCGGAGCCATAATCAAGCATGTCGGTTAGATCCTCAACAGTGGCTATGAAGTGGGTGGCAGGTGGGAAGCAAAATTCTCCATCATCAGCCCCTAGTTCAAACCGGACATAGTTCGTTTGTGAGTCCCCCGCCAAGGACAGGTTCTTTAATGAGTTTAGCACATCGCCTAAGGGCGAGTGCTGGAAGATGTCTGCGGCGCTGAATTCAAAGATTGATAACCAATCAAGCTCGGCGTCCGCGGGTGTACATGGTTTGGAATTTATAGCCGGTGATGAGTCCGGAGTCCCGGTGACGCAGATGTCCCATGAGTTTAAGCCTGTGTGCTGCTCCAACACCGCGGAATCCGTGGCCTCCATGGTGGGGTTGAGCTTCCCGTCCTCAGATGGCATGATCTGCTCCGGATCTAAGGCCAGAGCGGTTACAGGAGCAATCTCCTGAGTATGGTCCGATGACAGATTTAGATCACGTGCATCGGGATGACAAGGAGCGGCCACTGCGGTCTCGAATCTGGTGAAGATCAAGTCTCCACGGATGTCCACAACGTAGTTCAAGCTTCTGAATCTGACCTGGTGGCCAGTGGCGTAGCTATCGATCTGCTCCAGATGGCCAAGCGAGTTGGCCCGCAGTGCGAAGCCGCTGAATACGAAGATTTGTCCAGGGAGGAAGGTCTCTCCTTGGATAGCCTCGTTCTTGACGATTGAAGGGGTCATCAAACCTTTACGGGACGGCACAGTGGAACTCTCAATGAAAGCACCAATGTCGGTGTCAAAACCGGCGGATCTCGGGTAGGGGGGTCCCGAACTATGCGTCTAAGGTCGATGGTAACAGGAGACAGGGGACACAATGTTTACCCAGGTTCGGGCCCTCTCTATGGAGGTAATACCCTACTTCATGCTCGATTGATCTTGATGAATATGAGTATTACAAGAGTTGATCTACCATGAGATCGTAATGACTAAACCCTAGAAGTCTAGCCTGTATGACTATGGTAATGAATATTTTCCCGGACTAAGCTCTTCGTTTTATATAGACAGCACAGAGATCTAGGGTTACATAAGGTCGATTACAGGGGAAGGAATCTTCATAGTTGATCGCCTAGCTTGCCTTCCACGCCAAGGAGATTCCCGTCCGGACACATGTGAGAGTCTTCGGTCTTCGGATCTTCATAGCCCATCAATCCGGCCCATGACTAACAGGCCGGACGCCCGAGGACCCCTTAGTCCAGGACTCCCTCACCCCCTGGCTTGTGGACTCCTCGGGCACCCCCTTGACTTGTTTCCGACGCCAAAATTTCTATAAATATAGAAACCCCCGGAAAGAAACATAGATCGGGAGTTTCGCAGCAGTAAGCCTCTGTAGCCATGAAAAACCAATCAGGAGCCCATTCTGGCACCTTGCCTGACAGGGAAACCATTACCGGTGGCTATCTTCATCATCCCGTTCACCCTCAGGGCTGAGGGTATGTACTAGTAGCTAAGTGTTTGATCTCTCTCTCGCGTGTTCTTGATATGGCACAATCTTGATGTGCCGCGAGCTTTGTTACTATAGTTGAATCATATGGTGTTTCTCCCCCTCTACCTTCTTATGATGAATTGAGTTTTACCTTTGAGATTTCACTATTATCGGATTGAATACTATTATGGATTTGAGAACACTTGATGTATGTCTTGTGTGGGATACCCATGGTGACAATGGGGTGGTATATTGATTCACTTGATGTATGTTTTGGCACTCAACCCGCGGATTCCTGAGGTGACATCGGGGTAATCTATGCATAGGAGTTGATGCACGTTTTCGTCCTTGTTTCTCTGGTAGGAATCTTGGGACACTCTTTGAGGTTCTTTATGCTGGATTGAATATTATGAATCCGAAGTAGTTTGATGCATATCGTATAATTGAGCCACGGGTACTTGTTGGAGTATCTAGGTGATATTAGGGTTGATTGATATGTGTCATATGGTGTTATTTTACTACGAACTCTAGGGCTGTTTGTGACACTTATAGAATAGCTCAATGGGTTGATCGGAAAGAATAGCTTTGAGGTGGTTTCGTACCCTATAAGAAATTTCATCTTATGTTCTCCACAATAGGAACTTTGGAGTGACTCTTTGTTGCACGTTGAGGGATTTCCATATGATTTAATTATGTTATCATTGTTGAGATAATTTGCACTAGTGAAAGTATGAACCCCGGGTCTTGTTTCCAAGCACTGCAATACCGCTTTCGCTCATTTTTGTTTCTAGTTACCTTGCTGTTTTTATATTTTCATATTACAAAAACCTATATCTACCATCCGTATTACACTTGTATAACCATCTCTTCGCCGAACTAGTGCACCTATATAATTTACCATCAATCAGTGGAACCCGTCGGTGATGATTTCATCAATCAGTCACACTTGTATACCAGCAATCGTTTTCTCACAACACACATGGCTTGTTAACAGGAATCGTCTGTGTTCTTATTGGTATTCCAACACATTTCTGATTACTGACATGTTTCCTTTGTATCACACACATCTTGTTAAGTTGAACCGTTTTTATTGTGTTGGCTAATCGCAAACAGTTCATACGAGTGAACTGTATGCTGTATATCGCACATACCTTGATCTGGCTGACTGTTTTTGTTGTGTTGCCTAATCACAAACAATTCATCCGAGTGAACTTTATGTTGTATATCGCACACACCTTCATCTGTCTGGCCGTTTCTGCTGTTATGCTCATCGCAAACAGTTAATTCGAGTGAACCCGATGCTCTACATCACACACGCAACTAAAACCTGAACTGTTTGATGTATCCGCCATCGCAAACGTTTTGCATCTTTTTTAACGGTTTTTTACATCTTCATTTGCAATTAATGCATCGCACACAATTTCGTCGAATGGTCTCTGATTGTAGTGTCGCGTTAGAAGCATCCTGCAGTAGTGCTTGCAAGTAACGAGTTAAATGGGGATTGACAACCATGTTGCCTGTGTTGGGTGCAAGTATTTTCTTTTGTGTGTGCGGTGTTGTTCACGAGGCTTTGTGTGATTCTCCTATTGAATCAATAGACCTTAGTTCTCACTAAGAGAAATACTTATCTCTATTGTACTGCATCTCCCTTCTCTTCGAGGAAAATCCCAATGCAACTCAGAATTAGCACGTATGGGCGCGGCCGCGGATGGCCCCTCATATGGCATGCCGAGCAGTCAAACTTCTCAAATCTAAACCCTCAAATTCATGCAAATCCGTGCACGTCCATCATACACGTGAATGTCACACGTAAATAACATTTGTTGGTAGTGAAATACATAGTTCGATCATAAATTTATTTCAAGTGCACAATTCAAAAATTAGCTCTCTGGTTTCCATTGTGGGTCCACATATGCTCCACAAGATCATAGAGTAGTTGCGCATGCACCTGATGATTTTGAAGATTCTGATGCATCTGCAGAAATTTGATAAGATGATCTGCATCTTGTTGTTCCGGGATCTGGACTTGTTCTCTAGGCTTGTCAAAATCATGGGTTCTTGCCGCACCGTCACCCTTGTCCTCGACAATCATATTATGCAAAGTGACACACCATGTTATCATCTTCCCAAAGTCTTTGATTCCCGCATCATTGCAGCTATTGATAGTGTATTTGCACGACGATGTATTTGCACGACGGCATAACCCATGCCCAATGTTGTAGTCGCAGCCATTGATAGTGTATTTGCACAACGGCGATTCCCCACTACAAAGTCTCCTGAACACAGGAGGTCACTAAAGCGCATTGGTGTTGTTGTGAGAACCATACATTTCAATGAAAGCATGCCAAATCCACAAGTCATGTGATACCACTGCTTCCAGTGTGTTGGTGGTCTCTTTGGTGTGATCTTGGTACATCTCGCGCAAACATTTTGGGGCAGTTCTTTCATTGCCAAGGCAGGCAACCAACTGAATTGAGCATACCTGGAAAACCTTGTGTCTCTCCAAGAGCCATCAACCTTACTATATCCTACACATCTGGTTCTCTCAGATACTCTGCTCCAAACACCTCCACCATGACATGGGTAAACTTCACAGTGGCCTTTAGGCATGTGCATCTGGACCATCTCACCAACAGCATCAGCGGCGCTAATAAGTGCAGGCATCCTAATAGCAGTCATGCATTTCTGCATAACAGAGAACGAGAGTTGTCCGCAACAATCCCTGGTAAGCCTGAAGTCGGGATTGTGTGGCGCCACTCCACCACGCGCAAGAACAAGGGTTTGCGCATATGGAAAGCATTGACAAAACCATTCTTCATGGAATGATGGCATGGGATCAAAGTAGTCCTTGTAGGGTAGCCGTGCTTCAGAGACCCTATCCCAGTTCAGAGCTCTTTCCCCTTTGATTGAGCCCTTGAAGTTGAGAATGTGCTTCACCTCCCGGTCCATTTCCTGTTGGATGCTCATCATCATCAACTCGACTTCTTCGTTTGAATCAGACAAATCAAAGAACTCCTATTGAATTAATACATCAAGCTCCATGGGTCCATACTCCTCATCCAATGAACCATCCGAATCCATCGTTTTTCCTACAAAACAATCAAAAAAAACTTGTCGGACAATGTGTGGACCACATGGAAGGCAAGGTGGAGTCCGAGAGTAGCTGGAGCGTACCTTCGCGGCGTCCGGGCCAACGACAGTGCCCATGGCGGCGAGAATAGAAGGGGAGTGTTGTGGCAGTACTTGTGGCGTTGCGGGACCAATACGGCGGTAAAGCGAGGGTCGCGCCGGATCTGGGGCAGGTTGGCCCGGACGAGGGAGAAGAGAAGTGAGGAACAAGATCGAATTGGGCAGGTCGATGTAAGGGGGAATTTGGTGCAACTTGAGGTGGAGTCGGGTTGTCTGGTCCGACGTGACGGGTGTGCCCGGACACGCTTGGACCTCGCATACCCACTTCAGATTTGGGCTGGATATGAGGAGTGTACGTAAGAGGCGGCGCCCTGCGCTGAACGGGTGTTCAAGTTGGAGCGCCCCGCCCTTATACTCTCTTTTCCACCTATCAATGGAATGATTCTGTTCACGGTAACAAGTTGGAGCGCCATTGACGCGGTACGTGAGACGACTCGTGGAGAAAAAAAGTTTGAAAAATGAGTGGATCGCAGCCGAAATTCGGGCGGCTTAGCATCCCGCCAAAAGAGAAGAAAAGGAGGGAGATGGACGGAATCGAAAATTTGAGCTTGCCCACTGTTTGATTTCAGATTCGAGTGGCGGGTGAGGTATCCAAGGCGAGCTGCCCCAAACTGAACCGTATATGGAGAAAGCACACAGAAAGCAGAGGAACTTTGCTGTATAGAATTAAAAAAACCTAAAGGCAAATCATTTGAGAGGAGACGGTGCCCCGCGGGTATAAAGACAGTCACCAGCCTCTCCCCTCGCCCATCCCAATCCATCCACCGACCCCCACCCACACCCGCACCTCCTCTGCCCTAGCAATGGCGGCCGCTTCCTCCCTCCGGAACGCCCTTTTTCCACACCTCCACAAGCGCATCGCCATGTACGTCTGCTGCTTGCCCTCTTTCCTTCTTCTTCTTGCTCTTTCTTTCCTGCGTGCTCATGGTCTTGTTGTTGTTCAGGGCGCGACGGATGTCGACGACCGGCACCGGCACCGGGGCAGGGATCACCGGCGGAGGCAGCGGGACCGGAGGGGCGGCCAACTCCGGCGGAGCCAGGTCTTTCTCTTCTCCTTTCCTCTCCTCGCTCCTTTTTATCTCGGGGCAAAACATTTGAACTTGACCAACATTACGTCGCAGGACGACCGGATCCGGCGGCGCGGCGACCGGCGGAGGCGGGGCGGCGACCGGCGGCGTGTCAAACTCCGGTGGGAGGTAACCTTGGCTCTCCACTTTTACGCATATAAGATGCCGCCGTCTGGGTGCCAAAGGGCCGATCTCCCGTGGGGGTCTTCCGGTTCGGAGGATCGGAAGAATCCATCAATCCTTCCTTGTCCATCTATCTCGTTCTGCTCTCGTGTACTGCAAAAGGCCATTTTTTTCTGTTCTTGACGTGCATCGGCATGTACGTCTGCTGCTTGCCCTCTTTCCTTCTTCTTCTTGCTCTTCTTCTTCTGCTCACGGTGATCTTCTTGGTTCAGGGCGCGGGGCGCGCGCCGGGTGTCCACGACCGGGACCGGCACCGGGGCAGGGAACACCAGCGGAGGCAGCGGGCCAGCGACAGGAGGAGCCCAACACAAGGATGTATCTTTGGCCGCATCTTGTCCTCATGCATGCAAACGTGAGAACCAGGGATGTTGGCCGCGGCCGCGGTTCACACTAGTTCATGCGGGCCGACAACGCAGTCGACGACCTACAGTCTCATGCTGGCAATAAAGCCAACGGTCGGCAAAGGAGTCAGCCTTCAAAAAGGACACGCATGTTTCACGCCGGCAACAAAGCCAGCGACCGCCACAGGAGCCAGCCCTCAAAATGAACAATTTTTTTACGCCGGCAACAAAGCCGGCGGCGGGCACATGAGCCAGCCTTCAAAATGAACGGACGTCGGCAACCGCCTGAGGCCTCACCTAGTTTAGGCCATCGCGGGCGAACATCTCCTTCTGCCGATTAGCGAACCAAGCCTTCCTCTCTGGCGACATAATGGTCATGTCCACGCTCATGAACCCGAGTGCCACCTCTTTAGCTTTGGTGTCCATCATGGTGGGCTCGATCTCGAGTTTCTTGAGTTGAGCGGCCTCCTCGATGTCAAGCTTCCTCCTCTTTGTTGCCTCCTCCATGTCAAACTTCCTCCTCTCCGCGGCCTCCTCCATGGCAAGCTTCTTCGTTTGAAGCTCTAGATATATCTTCATTTGCTCCTCCTTTCCTTTGCTCTTTCTCTCATCCCTCACTTCCTTTTGGCTCATCATGTTCTCCAAAATGCCTTCCAAGGCAATGGAAGACGCATCACGCCTCTCATCGTCCTTCGAGCTTGTCTTGCCCCTCGGTCTCTTGAGCAAGTCTCCCTCATCAGCCACGACCTTCTTCCCTCCTTTCTTCTTACAAGCGGCATATTGGTATTTGAACTTGGGGCAATCTTTGATGAGCGACCAACAATGCGTGAGAGTGAATGGCTTGTTCTTGTGTCGGGCCCTGAATGCTTCCAAAGATTGAAATGCCTACATAGTCATTGATGACGATGCTAATGTAATAGCAAAGGACACAACATGTATGAAAATGAAAAGCATGCCAACATGAATGGACACAAAATGAAAAGGCAAGAGGTTCATACCAAGTCACCAAGGCCAAGGCCACTCACAGGACAGGCTTCGACGCTCTCAAGTGCGCCACAATACTTGTTGCACTCTTGTTGAATGAACCCCCATCTCTTTTCGATTGAGTTGATGCTGCGAGTGCTTTCAAATTGATAGGGGGCAAACTTCCTTCGCTCATGGAAGGTTTTGTGAGCCCTCCTCCAAAAGATGGCACCCTTTTGCTCGGCACCTCTTATCGGATCCTCCCCCATCTCAATCCAACTCTCGCAAATCAGTTTGTCCTCTTTTTGGGTGTATGACCCCGTGCGAATGCTTTGCTTCCTCTTTTGTGCCTCGGCCCTTAGGGTGAGCTCATTGATAAACACCAATGGCTCTTGCGAAATGTCAAGCTCTTCCTCCTCATCTTCACAATACAAGTCATCATCTTCATGCCATGAGTTGCCATGGTCCTCTTCCTCTTCATCATGGACGGCGTAATCAGTGTCCTCATAGTGGTCGCGGCCATCCTGGCTCTGGGTCTCGTCAGGATCGAAAGGCTGGCCTTGGCCGAGGTGCTGGAAGGCCTTCCCACGGCCCTCGAAGATGGTGCTCTCCATGAACGCCGAGCAATCAGGGTCGTCGGACACCGGCAGACAGCTTGCGGGGGCCGGCGAAGCTTGCTGTCGGAAACTGCCGGGACTGCTTCCTTTGCGTCCCGTCGGACGTCTGGCCAGCGCCGCCGTACCCCGATGTCACATTGAGGTCGATGACACCCACGGGCATGGCCGGAGCGAGCACGCTGCCCTCCGGCGACGTGGAGAACCGTGCCTGTCAATGGCCGCATGGCGGCGGGCCGGGTGTGCTAGACGAGCTCGGTGACCTGTACTAAGGAGGACGACCGGCCAACGATCCCGTGCTCGCCGCGGCCATGGTAGCGACCGAGAGGATGGCCGGCGGTGGTCATGCCAACCCATGCATGAGAAACGGCATGCGCCTTGGCGAGGATGGATTCCTTCTCGTCGACGTCGGCAAGATGCCGCGCTTGACTTTGGGCGTCGGCCTCAAGGGCGTAGGCCGTAGCCGCCTTCATCTCCTTCGCCTTTGCCCGCGGTCCCCTTCTCTCCGTCGCTTCTTTGTCGAGGATGGTGATCTCCTCTGGTGTGCACTCGGATCGAGGCTTCCTGGGACCCTTGGGACCTTTCTTCTTCGCAGCAGGGCGCGCGACTGCGCCCGCATCGCCGGGGTTCGTCGGGTCGCCGTCCATGGAGGAGGGAGAGGAGGGGGCGCGCGGGAAGGTTTGGACGAAATGAAGGGAAAGTGGGACGACTGTGTCCATGACAGGTGGGCCAGGGAAGGACAAGGGCGCGCTCTCGCTTGTCCACGTGTTGTCCGTTTGTCCGCAAACGCGGCCCAAACTTGGGGCCGGGAATGGGTGAAAAGCGGACCAAAAACGGACATTTGTCCGTTTGCTTCTGCACGTTGGGCCGCGGTTTGTGTCCGTTTATCCTCAAACGGATGCGGGCGGACGATTTGAGCTTGTGCGTTGGAATTGGCCTGAGCGCACATCTTGTCGAGGAGGCAGAACATGCGGTGGACAGCGATCAAAGTGTGTGAACACATGCACCAGAGAGGGTTCTCAAATCGGACGGTTGCAAACGGTTAAAGATACATTAGACAGACTAAAATAATCAAGGTCGGTGGAGGTAAATGAAATGCATGATGAATGGAAAATTTTCCCTTGTTTCAGTTTGTTCTTCTTTTGTCCCCTACCTTCTTTTGTTGCATAAATTGAAAATTCCACCAACACAGATTGAGGGACTAAGACCATCAGTGTAGTGGTGATAGAGACAAAGAATACAAAGTCTGAATCCCAATGCCCAATGCCCACTTCCACTGTTTGATTTAAGTGGCGGACGGGCTATCCAAGGGAAACTGCCCCCAAACGGAGGGGTATAAACAATGCAGAGAGAAATCGGTGGAACTTTTACCACTCGATGAACAGTGCTTGCATATGATTTGTTGTAGAATTCAAAAAAAATGAAAAGGAAAATAATGCTGATGAGACAACCTTTAAATCTAGCCCAAACATGGGGTTGATAAGTGGAGGCCTGGGCGCGACCGGGCGCGTACGCCACGTTGGACTGACGGCTAGGTCCCACATGGAATCGCCCGAAAACCCAATAGTCTGACGGGCGTCTCCTCTGGTAAGCATGTGAATGCTGTGTGGCGCCGCTTTGGCTCGCTGCCCGAGGCTAAAGTCTGACTATTTAAGCCGGCCAGCGTCCCAACCCTAGCCACAACCTCTTCCACCCTCTCCGCACCACTAGCCCGTGCACATTTCTCTCGCGGCCATGAACTCAACCTCCACCTCCCTCTTCCCTCGCCGTGTGACATGGCCCAACAGAAGAAGACAACTTACACTATGCTAATGTCAAAGCGCCGCTTTCAGATCGAGGAGGAGATCCAGGCTAGGCGCGCCGCCCGCATCGCAGCCGGCCTGCCTCCGGACTCACCGGAGCCCGAGCAAGAGAAATAAGAGGAGCATAAGCCGGTTCCGATGGAGGTGACGGATTCAGAGGAGGATGAGGCGGAGGAGCCGGAGGAGGAGCTGGCGCCGGCTATGGGCTTCAGCATGGAGGACGCAGAGGCGGAGTTTGCGGTCACCCAAGCGGTAGGAACAGGCGACGGCCTCTGTCGAGGCCAACCGGCCACTCAAGAATGATGCCTATGTTGAGGCCAACCGGCAGGAACGGGCGACGAGCGACGCGCTTTTCGCTGAATCAAGGCGGAGGCAGAGGCCAACACGGAGCAGCCGCAGGGGCCGGAGTTACGGGTGCCGCCCATTTACCCGGAGCCATGCAGGGAGATAGTGGACATCTTCGACGAGGATTAGGGTAGTACATGTTATTTGATGTACGTAATACATGGATTTCCGTATGGTTTTAAGGTTTTGAAAATGAGGTATCCGAGGACATAATTTAAGAAGTGTGTGTGGCGTGTTTGAGGGCTTAGCATCCGCCAAAAGAAAAGAAAAGAAAAGGAGGGAGATGGACTGAAGCGAAAAATTGAGTTTGACCACTGTTTGATTTGAGATTTGAGCGGCGGGCAGGGTATCCAAGGGAGTTGCTGTATGGAGTAGAGTTCAAAATAAAAGAAAATCTTTTGAGAGGAGACGGTGGCCCGGGGGTATAAAGCAGGCAGCCCCTCCCCTCGCCCATCCCAATCCATCCCACCTACCCCCACCCACACCGGCACCTCCTCTGCCCTAGCAATGGCGGCCGCTTCCTCCCTCCGGAACGCCCTTTTTCCACTCCTCCGCAAGCGCATCGCCATGTACGTCTGCTGCTTGCCCTCTTTCCTTCTTCTTCTTGCTCTTTCTTTCCTGCGTGCTCATGGTCTTGTTGTTGTTCAGGGCGCGATGGATGTCGACGACCGGCACCGGCACCGGGGCAGGTATCACCGGCGGAGGCAGCGGGACCGGAGGGGCGGCCAACTCCGGCGGAGCCAGGTCTTTCTCTTCTCCTTTCCTCTCCTCGCTCCTTTTTATCTGGGGAAAAAGATTTGAACTTGACCAACATTACGTCGCAGGACGACCGGATCCGGCGGCGCGGCGACCGACGGAGGCGGGGCGGCGACCGGCGGCGCGTCAAACTCCGGTGGGAGGTAACCTTGGCTCTCCACTTTTACGCATATAAGATGCCGCCGTCTGGGTGCCAAAAGGCCGATCTCCCGTGGGGGTCTTCCGGTTCGGAGGATCGGAATAATCCATCAATCCTTCCTTGTCCATCTATCTCGTTCTGCTTTCGTGTACTGCAAAAGGCCATTTTTTTCTGTTCTTGACGTGCACAATGGCATTGCAGGATGGCGGGCGGCGGCTCCGCGGGCAACTCAGGCGGCAGCGGAGGGTAAGAACGACGAACCTCTCCTCCCTCTCGTAGAGCAAAAGGCATGATTTTTCTTGAGGTTTTTTACGGTACCTTATACTGCTAGGAGCGGTGAGCAGCATAAATAAAATCTGGCCGTTGATTGTCGAGAGCAATATTGACATTTTTGCGTGATTTAGATTGCTAGTTCGCCGGGGTCGCTCCACGGCCGCAGCTTGTCTGTAGCGACGCGGACGCCGCCGTCGCCAGTCAGCCTCCTCAGCTCCGTCGCATGCGCCTACCTCTGGGCCGACCTCTCCTATCCCACCTACACCGCTATCTGCGTGTGACTTTGCCCAAGCCCCAAGGCGACGGCACCAAGTCTACCAACCCACCTATCATCGTCTTGGTCGAGTCTTCTGTTTATCTCGTATCCTAATGTAGATCTCTTCGTGCTCTCCTATGCTACTGTGCACAACTCATGTCCATTTTTGGTTGCACTTGTGTTTGAAAGTAAGCATTGGCACTAGCATAACATTCATCAGACGTTAAAGTTTAGAGAACATATGCAAGGGCAATAGGTTTCTCCTGGAGATCGTAATTGCAGTAGAACCAGATATCAAACAAACCAAGATGGGCTCATAACCGGCAATATAGCTTAATCTAAACCATTAGACCTGAAGAAATGAACGGTTTATGTGAAGTGGAGGGTGCCGTAAAACAGCTCTTCTTGAGGGTTTTTTGTCTTTCTCAAGTCTTACCAATTGAAGGACCGTCTTGGCATGCTGCTCTCGCAGGGCGGCGACGGGGGTTGATCGTCTAAGGAAGGACATCTTTAAAGAAACTAGACGCCTGTGGGACGGCTACAACATGCTGTCGGAGGTGGACAGGAACTTATTTGGGGAGATCGCGTGTCTTGAAATGGACAATGCGTAAGAGTCTAGTTTCTTTTGCTATGAATATTGTCTGGTGGCTTCTTGCTAATCCAATCTTCACTTGACCTCTTGCTACAGCATGAATATGGTCAACGCCAAGGTGGATTTAGTGTCTACTACCTACAAGTTATTGGGTTCGACCGCAGTTTTCATCATTGCCTTTGCATCGTGCTTGGGGCCGTATATCAAGGATTCGATGGTGCATGATGCCGCAAGGAGGTTGATAAAAGAATGACGCTTCGCAAGCAGCAAGGTACCTCTATCTCTCTCCTCTCTCCCTCTTTTCTTTCTCTACAGATATAGAAATACTACTAGAAGTAGTACAGTAGCTAGCCAGTGACTAGTACTAGTAGGATTCTTGCAATGTTTATGCATGTAGACAGTAGCCTTTGATTGTTTCTTACAATGTGGACTAGCAGTGTACTGGTAGAAAATGATCGATCCTTGAATTGAATTTCAGGTGAAGGTGTTGGCAAGACTGCTACTCCAGGAGACGCGGCACCCACGACCAAGGTCCACACCCAGCCTGATGCTGCTGCTGCACCAACAGGCGGCTCGGCGTCGGCGGCTCCCGGCGCACCGGCAACCATGGAGGTCAAGAACAGGGCTGCACCGGCACCCGAGGATGTCAAGAAGAAGGGCGCTGCTACACCCGGAGCAGGCTCGGCGTCTGTCAACAACTGATCGAGTCCCCCATACTTTCATTCGATCCGAAGCAACTCAAGAAGCTGTCCCGTCGCTTTGGCTGAGTTTTGGCAGGCTGTAATGCCCACAAACTGGTGTCTTGCTTGGTGTTTCGTCTTGTTTGATGCACTTGCTATTCGTGGCAGGAATGCCCCCCAGACTTGCTAAATTCGAGGCTTTTATGCCCCCAATCAATCATTCGTGGCAGAAATGCCCCCGACATGGAAACTAGTACTACTATTGTTAAATTCGAGGCTTTAATGCCCCCCCCCCCCCCCCCCCCCCCCCCCCCAGTCCAGTGAGACTTGTTTTGACCTGATCATTCTTCGTTTCCTTTTGCTCTTGAGCTATCAGCACATCCCATTTTATTACTGAGAAGCCCAAGATCCATTCATTCTTTCATTTACTACCTGGCTTGCATGTGTGTAATCATAATGAGAGAGATAGTACTGCTGCTGATTCTAGTACTTCCGGCTGGCTGGTTGGCCTCTGCTATGTCTTTTCTGTCAATCAGATCAGACCATATCAGATCAGACTGGCTCATATTTGCAACGCTCCAAACACATGAGTACAGACTGGCCCATGAGTCAACTCAAATGTTCTAATGAAGTAGTACTAAATCCACAATGAGCATTCAAAATGATCATCCATTACACAAATATGTTTTCATATCTGCAAGGACTTGCATGCGTAGACAAATCAAGAAGGAAACAAAATACAGCTTCAACAATTTTGCATGCATGGACAATTCAGACAGATCATGTTTTCATAGAGATCTGGAAAGACTTGTCTAGAGATCATATGTTTCAGCGAACATAAATATACTGTATGTGTACAGAAAACAGAGATTGTGGCATTGCAGGTAACTAGAAAGAAAAACAGAAGAATATTCATTCAGTTAGAGTTCCATCTTGAGTGCTTTCGACCAGTCCTTCTATTTCAGTGCACAAATGAAGCATGATTACACTTTCAGTACATCATTTGAAGATCATCGACCCAACAAAGCATCAATTGAAGTGGCACTAGGATTAAGCATCTAAATCAAAAGTGATAATGTGAGAAAAAAAAGCTTGAAGAACTGTAGAGAAAATTTTAATTTGCACTAATCAAATAGCCATGTTGGGACGATTATCTTAAAAAACGATTCTCCGCTCCCACGCTCCGCTCCCGCCGCCGGCCACTCCGGCCCGCGGCGGCCACCAGCCCCCGTCGCTGCCCGCTCGTGGCACCGGCGCCACCCCATCGGTCCATGGGCCGCTCCCGAGCCCACTCCCGCTCCTCCTCTTCGGGGGGCAGCGCTGGATGGGGCACACCCGCCTCCGTGCCTAACCCTGCTCGGTCCGGCGCTCCATCCACTGTGCCGGTCGCCGCCCCGTCCCCGCGCCGGTCAGCGCCAGATCCGGCTGCTGCGCCGCGTTTACTGCTCCGGGGCGAGGGATCCAGCGCGGCCGCCCCGTCCAGCCCGGCGGATCTGGCCACTAGTAGAAAACCGGGCAATAGCACCGGTTCGTAAGGGCCTTTAGTGCCGGTTATGGAACCGGCACTATTATTTCGGCACTAAAGGGCCCCCCCCCCCCCCTTTAGTACCGGTTCAGCACGAACCGGCACTAAAGTGCCACCACGTGGCGTGAGCTCGCGCCCTGGTACGGGGGACCTTTAGTACCGGTTGGTGTTACCAACCGGTACTAAAGGTTTTTTTTTTATTGGTACCGCCGGCTGGCTGGCCTGCCTCTGCTATGTCTTTTCTGTCAATCAGATCAGATCAGACTGGCCCATATTTGCAATGCTCCAAACACAAAATGTTCAAGAAAGTAGTGTATCGAGCATTCAAAATGATCATCCATTACTCCAAAGTCCAAACACAGTATTGCCAATAATAAAGTCAAATTCTGTTTTGCTGGAGACAATCTCGACGGTGTCTAGGCTGTACAGCTTCGAAAATGTGTTTTTTTTTGGGATAACACGCATAAAGATTGCATGCCTATGTATTAAGATAGAAAAATATTCAATTTACAAGTTCTGCTCCACGCATCAACAAGCTAGCAGCCTCAAGCACACCACCACACACTCAACTCGCTAGGGGAATACTCCCTTTAGGCTACCATTCCGGGCAGTGACTATACACTTCGTCAAATATGCCATGGGGGAGAAGCGTTTTGTTCTTGAAACCCCGGCGGTTTCTCTCCAACCAAATGCATCCAGCGGTCCAACTATCGGGGCCGGCCATGTGGATTGCTGCGATATTATCTGCCAAAGATCGACGAACTAGAGCACCGCCGCCACAGATAGACACCCCATCAGATCAGGATCCAAGAGGCCTGCTGAAGGGCATCTCTAAAAGTGCGCCAAGCGGAAGCAAAGGGCTTCACAAGCTTGAGAAGGAAGCTCTAAAGATGGTTCTAAAGATTGAGGAGGAAATGTGCATTAGTCATCACCTGCAAAATTTTGTGAGAAAACAAGAGCAAATTAATGACAGTTTAAAGCATATGGATAGTATGAATTAATCTTTTCTCAATAAACATTGCAGAAAGTAAGAAACAACACTACATACACTTAAGTTCGGTGCACAGAGAAGTACCACCACGACCATAAAAACTTGGTATAGATAGTGTTCTGCCAGCATCATGCAGTTATCCCGCTAGCATCACACAGCATACAGAAGAGTGAAATCCTAAAGTGTTCTATTCAAGGTCTAGACAGATAAATCAAGAAGGACACAAAATACAGCTCCAACCGTTTTGCATACATGAACAATTCAGACAGATCATGTTTTCATATCTGGAAGGACTTGTCTAGAGATCATATGTTTCAGCGAACATAAATATACTGTGTGTACAGAAAACAAAGATTGTGGCATGGCAGTTAACTACTAACTAGAAAGAAAGACAGAACAATATACATGAAATGAGAGTTCCATCTTGAGTGCTTTTGATCAGTCCTTCTATTTCAGTGCACAAATGAAGCATGATTACACTTTCAGTACATCATTTTAAGATCATCGTCCTAACAAAGCATCAATTTAAGTGGCACTAGGATTAAGCATCTAAACCAGAAGTGATAATGTAAGCAAAAAAGAGCTTGAGAACTGCAGGGAATTTTTTAATTTGCACTTACCAAATAGCCATGTTGGGACAATGATCTTAAAATGATGCTTTATTCTTTTTGGGAACTTCCGGGCTACATGTCTACAAGCTTCTGGACACTAAACTGAAGAATCAAGTAATGCTACAGCTAAATCGGATTTCTGGAGATGAATTCTCGCTACAATAGTATGAGATACAATAACAATGTGACACCACAATGATTTTAGTTCACCTGATTTGTGTTAATCAATAGATAAAGCTGTACCGAAAACTAACTAGATACCCAATCCAGGCCAGATTGATAAAGCAGGAGCAAAACCATTTGCCTTGTGAACATGATGCTTGGAAGGGTAAGTCCTTACTATTGTACGATGAAACATTCTGCCATGGCAAGGCCCCTGATGGGTGCTTGTGCAAAGGCTGCACTAAGCCTGGAAATTATAAGCACACCATAGCACAAAAATGGCCTCAGTTTCTCAGAAACAAGAGAAACTATGAAACAAATGCATGACTATCATCACACTTGTGTCAGTTCATGCACATAAACAAGAGCTGACCTATGGTTCATCATAATATAAAGCCTATTGCTATACTATCTAATCCACTTCTACAAACGGAGTACCAACAACAAGTTACTTCTCAAGTCAGCTATATGGTTAACACAAATGCAGAGAGCAGCACACACTTCATGTTGGCTAATGTCACCACAATGCCTACAGGAGTACAGGACTTGGAGTTTATATTCGTAACGAGCAGGTGGACCAAGAACTACGGTTATGATCTCAGCCACTTACAATGCTGCAAACTCTCTGGAGTCAGGACCAAGAGAGACAGGCTTTTCCATGTGTCTACCAAACAGAAGACCTGCAGATAAGATCGATAGTCAATAAACAGGACTATTAATTCCTGAAAAATGCAGTATTCTGTCGAGGAATTCTAATGTATGACAGATAGCTGCTCCGTGCTGCCCAAAAGGCTAAAATGAGAACCATGATGCTATAGAGCGCTAAGCCGCTAACCATTCTGAATGACTGCGAGCAAAATATTGGGAAATTAAAATTATTTTTTGAGGGGAAGTTCCCACAGTAAATAATTGCTACTATAGGTTCATATCAGGACTATATGTACCTGCAGCAAATGGTTATGAATGATATCTTGAATGATACTGTAGCAACAAATTTGAGGTCAGATACTCAAATCGCTACAAGAGGAATAACGGTACATAATATAAACACCAGACGCAGCAAGGTTGTGTCTTACATCTGTTAATAAATAGGATAGGCTAATGCATACGGATGGATGTTGTTCCAAAAAAACGTAGGTGTTCCATTCAAGAAATGGGCCACTAGAGCATTATGAAATACACAACTGTACATGAACAAAATATTTATTAGGACCAGTCGTGCACCATTTAATTTTACAAAACTGCAGAAGTGGTATTTTACACCATAGTTCCATAGTTCCAGCTTAAAGCATATGTGCTTGCAATAAAATGCACCCAAAATCAGAACTTCTTTGCAAAAGTTGTTATTTAGTACAACATACCGATATTTATCAAAATACCCTCCACATCCATCAGTTCCAAAGTCCTCCCTGAATACAATCCATACAGTAGGTTTATTACATGCAAGCACGCACTGTTGTGAAAATTATAAAAACAAAATGCTCCAACTATTCTAAGATCAACTTATTTTGTTCTAGTCAAACAGCAAAGTATGATGTGTAATAATACAGATATAAATAAAATCTACAAAGAATAACGACAAACGGAAGTGTACTAACAACCTAGATTACATACTACTTGTATGTTATCACAATCCCAGAGAAGCAGATAGAAGCGACTTGCAAAGGGAAGCACGAGCTGCAAAAACTATATACAGCTAACCAATTACACACAAATTACCAAGTTTTGGACCAACTTGTTTCCAAAATAGTGGTCAATTCTAACCTACTAGTATATCTGGTCATGTTCATTAATCGATCAAACATTCCAATTGGCCCATCCCAATCATCTATGCCCCTCGAACCAAACCTCAAACTGGATCATCCAATCCATAAAGTCGGAATGATCCCAACTCATCTTTATTTATCTCTCCAACCAAACACATCCCATGTCATTACCAAAAATCTGGAAGCCTAGATATCAGTGTTATTTAATTTACATTGGTAGATCATTGTAAATCACAACAGCAACAATAAGGAATTATAAACCACTAACTCGTATTAACCAAAAGTCAGCTTATCAATAATGTTAGGATATTTGACACTAGTTTAAGCCAGGCAGCTTACGGTTACGGGTACTGTTATGATATTTAACACTGTTTAGAGCAACATAGTAGTTCTGTAGGATACTTAACACAGGTTTAAGGCAACTATTGCTATGATATTGGCAGTAAAAATGAAGTACTGGTAGGATATTTAACAGCATTGCGAGGCAACTTATAGCTGTCATTAGGATCTTTAACACCCGCCTTATAACTTAACAAGTGTTAATAGTATAAGTATACTTAATCACAAGATAAAATATTGCACTGAAAACCTATCAAAATTTTTTTACAGAGAAAAGCCATACTATGAAGTAATCAGCAAATTACAGTCTAGTCTACAATTCGCATCACTGTTGCAACAATGTGATAAATCCTGATGCCATTCTTTCATCATAAACTATTTCATTCGATGCTTGGTCAGCCATGTTGCGAAGAGTGATACAGGGGTGGAGGAGGAAACTAGCAGCCTACCTTCTCTCCCCGCGGTCGGTGTACTTGACGGCCCCGGCGGCGCACGCGGCGGGCGACGCAGGAAATGCCGGATCCGATGTCCGGCGCCCTCGTAGCGGTCGCCCAGCAGCAATTCCAGCAAGAAAAAAAATCACCACCGTGTGGCTCGCTCAGCTCAGAGAGAGGGAGGTATGCGTCATGTACTTGTGTGGAGGTCACTTAGCTTTGGGTTCGGCCTCGGGGTGCTCCCGCGGGGGGAGGGGGAAGGACGGCCTCCGGCGATAGGGAGGCCGGGGCTTCATCTGCCGCCGGCGGAGGCGGTGGAGGGAGGCGTAGGTGGGAAGACAGCGGAAATTGGGGAGAGCGGCCCACCGGTCGACTGTCCCCACGGCCCCCCTGCGATCCAACTGCTCGCGTGCGGCCGCTCGGAGAGCCAGAATAGCGCCCGCGCGCTTGTTAGCGCCGCGCCCCAGCGCACGTTTGGCCGACCGGTCGACACGGTCTCGGTACGTGACATGAGCCGGATTCGACGAGTCCTTCGGTGGGTTCACGCACCGGACAACAGCAGGGCACCTGCTCCTCGTCTCTTCTCCACTAGCCAGGTTTCTCAGGTGCGTGATTCTCAAAAAAAAAAAGAGAAAATATTCTCAAAAAGAAAAAGGTTTCTCAGGTGCGCATCGCCTATCCCATGGCTTGATCTGTAATCGACTTTTTTTTCGGGGAATTAAGAATTCCTTCTAATTTTCTGAATAAATATCATAAAACTAGTACTTAATGTAGGACGTCTTTAGAGTCCATGCCACACACAAAAAATTTCTTGCATTTCGTTACAGAGGGAGTACTTCACTACCAGATTTTTGAATGGTGACTGATACCTATCACTTTAGTGGTCCAATAACCCAAATGGTTGGTTGCTTAGAATTTAAACCCTTTTTGACATGAATGACCCACATGTCAGGCCAAGTGCGCTAGGGGGGAGACGGCGGCGCCGTTAACGGTCATTTGCCCATGAGTCCATGACTGGTCTGGTCAGAACCATATTGCCCAGTCGGTCTCTTTCTTTCTCACTCATTCACTTTCTTCGCTCCCCGCGCTCTCTCTGACCTAGGACCGACGATGGCAGCAGCAAAGTCCATCCATGGCAGTGACTCGGTGGAGGTAGGCGGCACTAGCAGCGAGAACGACATTACTCTAAGGTAGATACGTGCCTCGGCAATGGTAGCTTCGCCACACTGCCGTCGCCTTAGCCGACACCACGGGAGCTTCAGATTTCATCGGCTTATCCCGCGTCGAGCGTTGTGGCCATATGCATTGTGGCGGATCCGGCCCGATGACCACAACTGGAGAAAAATCAGCCTTTGTCCTAGCCCAGCAAATCAATCATTTGGCCAAATGTCCTGCTCCTTTCGCTGGGAAACACACACTCAAATTCCTCAGGGGTGTCCTCATTGTTGTAGTGCACAAGAATATCCCTCCTTGCAAAAAAAAAGTGCACAAGAATCCTGTTGGACAGATGCCTACTCTAGAGAGTAGTCGAAACCATCTCTCTGCATGTGCGCCGATGTCCTCTGCCTCGGCACCCTAGAAACCCTCACCTCCACGACCTCATGGAGTTAAAAAATGCAAGTTGCAAAGGCACGAAAACATAGCCCACATGAACGAAGGTCATGAGGTCCCGGATCTGAGCATCTTGAGGCCGCATGCTTGGAAACCCTAGAGATTCTTGAAGCTGGCACCCAAGTCCGGATTGCTCTAATGGCCGATACGGAAGGAGCTCGCCTGGGTTTCGTTCTTGAATACGCAAGACTCCAAGTCTAGACAAGCTCGGGGGCTAGCGGTACAATAAAGCTGGCCCACCATCCTGGAAGCCCGATATTGAGCCCGCCATGGGGCCTGGCGGTAGTACGACTCTAGGAGGCGGTCCAAGGGTCTGGCTCACAACAGGAAAGTTTCACGCATGAGGTCGGTTCAGCACCCTGTAAACCTTAGCTCCCATCACCTTTGTAAGGCGAGGCTAGGGGTAACTTAAGGCATCTACTCCATCAAACTGAACTCCTGATACTCATCAAATCATCCTCATGTAACCCCCATGCATAAGGTGCTCCCACTTCAACTAAAAGTAATGCATGACATAGGGTATTACCTTACCAAGAGGGCCCGAACCTTGGTAAACTCCCCATCTGAACTCCCCTCTGGTACTTCCATTATGCTCACTGCCCTACCGAGGGATATGATGGTTTTCAGCACTCTCTCTCTCTCTCTGTAAGTGTTGGGTGTTTTGTCCTCTTTCTTGTTCCTCCCTTTTCCTTCTCCTCATCCAAACTACTCCCTCCTTCCATCTATATAGGGCGTAATGAGATTTTTAAGACCGCCTTTGACTATTGACAAGATTAATAGTACATGACATGCACAATGTGAAAATTATATCATTGAAAGAACCTTTCACTGACGAATTTAACGGTGTGCTTTGTGTAAGTTGCATGTCATATATCATTGCTCTAATATTTGGTCAAAGTTAGCATCGAAAAACGCATTAGGCCCTATATAGATGAGAGGGAGTATCTAGAAAGAAAGCATGGCCTTGGTCCTCCCCTTATATAGGACTAGGGGCACCACAATGGTCTCTCATTAATGCCATTAATGCAAGGGATACATTGAATCTAGATCATGCAACCTACGTGATCCATGCAGGTTTGTCAGTGTCGCCACGCTAGTGGATGGCAAGTGAGGGCGGTTCCCTGGAGAAGCGCGCTGCCTTTCCCTCAACTGCTCATCTGGTCCCACTGGATAGGAGTAGAGAGTTGGTGTGGAGACGTCGACTTCGGCGCGACCGAAGTCAAAAGTGTGAGGCACCGCCATCACATCTTGGTAGACAACATACCCTATGCCTGGGGCAATGTGAGCCCAGCATGTTTATCTTCAGCATCTGCCCCCAAGGAACATGGGCCACTGTAGGCTCGCAAGCATTCCATAAATGTGTTGGTTGCACACATAACCCCAAGAGAGTTCGACATGCTTTGCATTAAATGCCTTGTCGGTTAGCAGACCTCCTGGGTGGCCAGCTAGAGTAGAGCTAATGCTAGGGTGAGTTTAAGGTGCTCGGAGCCGCGAGCATTCTCCCTGGTTCCTTGGGATTGCTTTTGTTTCTGTTGAAATCGAACCTGTTGGGGAACGTAGCAGAAATTCAAAATTTTCCTACGTGTCACCAAGATCTATCTATGGAGAAACCAGCAACGAGGGGAAGGAGAGTGCATCTACATACCCTTGTAGATCGCTAAGCGGAAGCGTTCAAGTGAACGGGGTTGATGGAGTCGTACTCGTCGTGATTCAAATCACCGATGATCCTAGTGCGGAACGGACGGCACCTCCGCGTTCAACACACGTACAGCCCGGTGACGTCTCCCATGCCTTGATCCAGCAAGGAGAGAGGGAGAGGTTGAGGAAGACTCCATCCAGCAGCAGCACAATGGCGTGGTGGTGGTGGAGGAGCGTGGCAATCCTGCAGGGCTTCGCCAAGCACCACGGGAGAGGAGAAGGACTTGGGAGAGGGGAAGGGCTGCACCAAAGGCAAAAGGTAAGAAGTCCTCCATCTCCCCCACTATATATAGGGGGGGCAAGGGAGGGCGCCGGCCCTAGGAGATCCAATCTCCTAGGGGGGGCGGCGGCCAAGGGAGGAATCCCTCCTCCCCAAGGCACCTAGGGGGTGCCTTCCCGTTGTGGGACTCTTCCCTTCTTGTAACCCTAGGCGCATGGGCCTCTTGGAGCTGGTGCCCTTGGCCCATGTAGGCCAAGGAGCACTCCCTACAGCCCATGTGGCCCTCCGGGGCTGGTGGCCCTACTTGGTGGACCCCTGGGACCCTCCCGGTGGTCCCGGTACGTTATCGATAAAACCCGAAACTTTTCCGATGACCAAAACAGGACTTCCCATATATAAATCTTTACCTCCGGACCATTCCAGAACTCCTCGTGACGTCCGGGATCTCATCCGGGACTCCGAACAACATTCGGTAACCACATACTAACTTCCTTTATAACCCTAGCGTCATCGAACCTTAAGTGTGTAGACCCTACGGGTTCGGGAGACATGCAGACATGACCGAGACGTTCTCCGGTCAATAACCAACAGCGGGATCTGGATACCCATGTTGGCTCCCACATGTTCCACGATGATCTCATCGGATGAACCATGATGTCAAGAACTTAATCAATCCCGTATACAATTCCCTTTGTCTATCGGTACGATACTTGCCCGAGATTCGATCGTCGGTATCCCGATACCTTATTCAATCTCGTTACTGGCAAGTCTCTTTACTTGTTCCGTAACACATCATCCCGTGATCAACTCCTTGATCACATTGTGCACATTATGATGATGTCCTACCGAGTGGGCCCAGAGACACCTCTCCGTCACACGGAGTGACAAATCCCAGTCTCGATTCGTGCCAACCCAACAGACACTTTCGGAGATACCTGTAGTGTACCTTTATAGCCACCCAGTTACGTTGTGACGTTTGGCACACCCAAAGCACTCCTACGGTATCCGGGAGTTGCACAATCTCATGGTCTAAGGAAATGATACTTGACATTAGAAAAGCTTTAGCATACGAACTACACGATCTAGTGCTATGCTTAGGATTGGGTCTTGTCCATCACATCATTCTCCTAATGATGTGATCTCGTTATCAACGACATCTAATGTCCATGGTCAGGAAATCGTGACCATCTATTGATCAACGAGCTAGTCAACTAGAGGCTTACTAGGGACATGGTGTTGTCTATGTATCCACACATGTATCTGAGTTTCCTATCAATACAATTCTAGTATGGATAGTAAACGATTATCATGAACAAGGAAATATAATAATAATCAATTTATTATTGCCTCTAGGGCATATTTCCAACAGTCTCCCACTTGCACTAGAGTCAATAATCTAGTTCACATCGATATGTGATTAACACTCAAGGTCACATCCCCATGTGACTAACACCCAAAGAGTTTACTAGAGTAAATAATCTAGTTCACATTTACCATGTGATTAACACTCGATGAGTTCTGGGTTTGATCATGTTATGCTTGTGAGAGAGGTTATAGTCAACGGGTCTGAACTTTTCAGATCCGTGTGTGCTTTACAAATCTCTATGTCATCTCCTAGATGCAGCTACCACGCTCTATTTGGAGCTATTCCAAATAACTGTTCTACTATACGAATCCAGTTTACTACTCAGAATAATCTAGATTAGTGTCAAAGTTTGCATCGGCGTAACCCTTTACGACGAACTCTTTTACCACCTCCATAATCGAGAAAATTCCTTAGTCCACTAGTTACTAAGGATAACTTTGACCGCTGTCCTGTGATCCATTCTTGGATCACTCTTGTACCCCTTGACTGACTCATGGCAAGGCACACTTCAGGCGCGGTACACAGCATAGCATACTGTAGAGCCTATGTCTTAAGCATAGGGGACGACCTTCGTCCTTTCTTTCTATTCTGCCGTGGTTGAGCTTTAAGTCTTAACTTCATACCTTACAACTTCAGGCAAGAACTCCTTCTTTGACTGATCCATCTTGAACACCTTCAAGATCATGTCAAGGTATGTGCTCATTTGAAAGTACCGTTAAGCGTTTTGATCTATCCTTATAGATCTTGATGCTCAATGTTCAAGTAGCTTAATTCAGGCTTTCCATTGAAAAACACTTTCCAAATAACCCTATATGCTTTCCAGAAATTCTACGTCATTTCTGATCAACAATATGTCAACAACATATATTCATCAGAAATTCTATAGTGCTCCCACTCACTTCTTTGGAAATACAAGTTTCTCATAAACTTTGTATACACCAAAATCTTTGATCATCTCATCAAAGCATACATTCCAACTCCGAGATGCTTACTCCAGTCCTTAGAAGGATTGCTGGAGCTTTGCATACTTATTAGCATATTTCAGGATTGACAAAACCTTCCGGTTGTATCACATACAACCTTTCCCAAAAAATCGTCGAGGAAACAATGTTTTGACATCCTATCTGCAAGATTTCATAAATGATGCAGTAATTGCTAATATAATTCCAACAGACTCTTAGCATCGCTACGAGTGAGAAAGTCTCATCGTAGTCAACTCCTTGAACTTGTCGGAAAACATCTTAATGACAAGTCGAGCTTTCTTAATGGTGATACTTACCATCATTGTCCGTCTTCCTTTTAAAATCCATCTGTACTCAACAGCCTTACGACCATCGAGCCGTTCTACCAAAGTCTACACTTTGTTTTCATACACGGATCCTCTCTCGGATTTTTATGGCCTCGAGCCATTTATCAGAATCCAGGCCCACCATCGCTTCTCCATGGCTCGTAGGTTCATTGTTGTCTAGCAACATACTTCCAAGACAGGATTATGTACCACTCTGAAGTAGTACGCATCCTTGTCATCCCACGAGGTTTGGGAGTGACTTGATCTGAAGTTTCATGATCACTATCATAAGCTTCCACTTCAATTGGTGTAGGCGCCACAGGAACAACTCCCTGTGCCCTGCCACACACTAGTTGAAGAGACGGTTCAATAACCTCATCAAGCCTCCACCATTCTCCCACTCAATTCTTTCGAGAGAAAACTTTCCTCGAGAAAGGACCCGATTCTAGAAACAATCCCTTATTGCTTTCGGATCTGAGACAGGAGGTATACCCAACTGTTTTGGGTGTCCTATGAAGATGCATTTATCCGCTTTGGGTTCGAGCTTATCAGCCTGAAACTTTTTCACATAAGCATCGCAGCCCCAAACTTTTAAGAAATGACAGCTTAGGTTTCTCTAAACCATAGTTCATACGGTGTCATCTCATCGGAATTACGTGGTGCCCTATTTAAAGTGAATGTGGTTGTCTCTAATGCCTAACCCATGAGCGATAGTGGTAATTCGATAAGAGACATCATGGTATGCCCCATATCCAATGGGGTGCATTTATGATGGTCGGACACACCATCACACTATGGTGCTTCAGGCTGTATTAGTTGTGAAACAATTTCCACAATGTCTTAATTTTGTGCCAAACTCGTAATTCAGATATTCATCTCTATGATCATATCATAGATCTTTTATCCTCTTGTCACGACGATCTTTCAACTTCACCCTGAAATTACTTGAACCTTTCGATAATTCAGACTCATGATTCATCAAGTAAATATACTCAACATCTACTCAAATCATCTGTGAAGTAAGAACATAACGATATCCGCTACACGCCTCAGCACCCATTGGACTGCACACATCAAAATGTATTACTTCCAACAAGTTGCTTTCTAGTTCCATTTTACTGAAAACGAGGCTTTCAGTCATCTTGCCCATGTGGTAGGATTTGCATGTCTCAAGTGATTCAAAATCAAGAGAGTCCAAACGGTCCATTTGCATGGAGTTTCTTCCTGCATATACACCAATAGACATGGTTCGCATGTCTCAAACTTTTCAAAAACGAGTGAGCCCAAAGATCCATCAACATGGAGCTTCTTCATGCGTTTTATACCGATATGACTTAAGTTGCAGTGCCACAAGTATGTGGTACTATCATTAATATCTTATATCTTTTGGCATGAACATGTGTATCACTACGATTGAGATTCAATAAACCATTCATTTTAGGTGCAAGACCATTGAAGGTATTATTCAAATAAACAGAGTAACCATTATTCTCCTTAAATGAATAACCGCATTGCGATAGACATAATCCAATGACGTCTATGCTCAACGCAAACACCAAATAACAATTATTTAGGTTTAACACCAATCTCGATGGTAGAGGGAGCGTGTGATGCTTGATCATATCAACATTGGAAACACTTCCAACACATATCGTCAGCTCACCTTTAGCTAGTCTCCATTTATTCCGTAGCTTTTATTTCGAGTTACTAACACTTAGCAACCGAACCGGTATCTAATACCCTGGTGCTACTAGGAGTACTAGCAAAGTACACATCAACACAATGTATATCCAATATACTTCTATCGACCTTGCCAGCCTTCTAATCTACCAAGTATCTAGGGTAATTCTGCTCCAGTGGCTGTTCCCCTTATTACAGAAGCACTTAGTCTCAGGTTTGGGTTCAACCTTGGGTTTCTTCACTAGAGCAGCAGCTGAATTGTCGTTTCATGAAGTATCCCTCCTTGCCCTTGCCCTTCTTGAAACTAGTGGTTTCATCAACCATCAACAATTGATGCTCCTTCTTGATTTCTACTTTTGCGGTGTCAAACATCACGAATATCTCAAGGATCATCATATATGTCCTCGATATGTTATAGTTCATCACGAAGCTCTAGCAGCTTGGTGGTAATGACTTCGGAGAAACATCACTATCTCATCTGGAAGATCAACTCCCACTCGATTCAAATGATTGTTGTACTCAGACAATCTGAGCACAAGCTCAACAATTGAGCTTTTCTCCCTTAGTTTGTAGGCTAAGAAAATCGTCGGAGGTCTTATACCTCTTGACATGGGCACGAGCCTGAAATTCCAATTTCAGCCACCAAAACATCCCATATGTTTCGCGACGTTTCAAAACGTCTTCGGTGCCTTAACTCTAAACCGTTTAACTAAACTATCACGTAGTTATCAAAATGTGTATGTCAGATGTTCGCAACATTCACAGACGACGTTCGAGGTTCAGCACACTGAGCGGTGCATTAAGGACATAAGCCTTCTATGAAGCAATGAGGACAATCCTCAGTTTACGGACCCAGTCCGCATAATTGCTACTATCAACTTTCAACTAAATTTTCTCTAGGAACATATCTAAACAGTAGAACTATAGCATGAGCTACGACATAATTTGCGAAGACCTTTTGACTATGTTCAGGATAATTAAGTTCATCTTATGAACTCCCACTCAGATAGACATCCCTCTAGTCATCTAAGTGATTACATGATCCGAGTCAACTAGGCCGTGTCCGATCATCACGTGAGACGGACTAGTCAACATCGGTGAACATCTTCATGTTGATCGTATCTACCATACGACTCATGCTCGACCTTTCGGTCTTCTGTGTTCCGAGGCCATGTCTGTACATGCTAGGCTCGTCAAGTCAACCTAAGTGTTTTGCATGTGTAAATCTGTCTTACACCCGTTGTATGTGAACGTTGGAATCTATCACACCCGATCATCACGTGGTGCTTAGAAACGAACGAACTGTCGCAACGGTGCACAATTAGGGGGAACACTTTCTTGAAAATTTAATGAGGGATCATCTTATTTACTACCGTTGTTCTAAGCAAACAAGATGCATAAACATGATAAACATCACATGCAATCAAATAATAGTGACATGATATGGCCAATATCATATAGCTCCTTTGATCTCCATCTTGGGGCTCCATAATTATCTTGTCACCGGCATGACACCATGATCTCCATCATCATGATCTCCATCATCGTGTCTTCTTGAAGTTGTCTCGTCATCTATTACTTCTACTACTATGGCTAACGCTTTAGCAATAAAGTAAAGTAATTACATGACGTTTAAGTTGACACGCAGGTCATAAATAAATAAAGACAACTCCTATGGCTCCTGCCGGTTGTCATACTCATCGACATGCAAGTCGTGATTCCTATTACAAGAACATGATCATCTCATACATCACATATATCATTCATCACATCCTTTGGCCATATCACGTCACATAGCATACCCTGCAAAAACAAGTTAGACGTCCTCTAATTGTTGTTTGCATGTTTTACGTGGCTGCTATGGGTTTCTAGCAAGAACGTTTCTTACCTACGCAAAAACCACAACGTGATATGCCAATTTCTATTTACCCTTCATAAGGACCCTTTTCATCGAATCTGATCCGACTAAAGTGGAAGAGACAGACACCCGCCAGCCACCTTATGCAACTAGTGCATGTTAGTCGGTGGAACCGGTCTCACGTAAGCGTACGTGTAAGGTTGGTCCGGGCCGCTTCATCCCACGATGCCGCTGAATCAAGATAAGACTAGTAACGGCAAGCATATTGAACAAAATCAACGCCCACAACTACTTTGTGTTCTACTCGTGCATAGAATCTACGCAATAGACCTAGCTCATGATGCCACTGTTGGGGAACGTAGCAGAAATTCAAAATTTTCCTACGTGTCACCAAGATCTATCTATGGAGACACCAGCAATGAGGGGAAGGAGAGTGCATCTACATACCCTTGTAGATCGCTAAGCGGAAGCGTTCAAGTGAACGGGGTTGATGGAGTCGTACTCGTCGTGATTCAAATCACCGATGATCCTAGTGCCGAACGGACGGCACCTCCGCGTTCAACACACGTACAGCCCGGTGACGTCTCCCATGCCTTGATCCAGCAAGGAGAGAGGGAGAGGTTGAGGAAGACTCCATCCAGCAGCAGCACAACGACGTGGTGGTGGTGGAGGAGCGTGGCAATCCTGCAGGGCTTTGCCAAGCACCACGGGAGAGGAGAAGGACTTGGGAGAGGGGAAGGGCTGCACCAAAGGCAAAAGGTAAGAAGTCCTCCATCTCCCCCACTATATATAGGGGGGCCAAGGGGGGGCGCCGGCCCTAGGAGATCCAATCTTCTAGGGGGGCGGCGGCCAAGGGAGGAATCCCTCCTCCCCAAGGCACCTAGGGGGTGCCTTCCCCTTGTGGGACTCTTCCCTTCTTGTAACCCTAGGCGCATGGGCCTCTTGGGGCTAGTGCCCTTGGCTCATGTAGGCCAAGGAGCACTCCCTACAGCCCATGTGGCCCTCCGGGGCTGGTGGCCCTACTTGGTGGACCCCCGGGACCCTTCCGGTGGTCCCGGTACGTTACCGATAAAACCCGAAACTTTTCCGATGACCAAAACAGGACTTCCCATATATAAATCTTTACCCCCGGACCATTCCGAAACTCCTCGCGACGTCCGGGATCTCATCCGGGACTCTGAACAACATTCGGTAACCACATACTAACTTCCTTTATAACCCTAGCGTCATCGAACCTTAAGTGTGTAGACCCTATGGGTTCGGGAGACATGCAGACATGACCGAGACGTTCTCCGGTCAATAACCAACAGCGGGATCTGGATACCCATGTTGGCTCCCACATTTTCCACGATGATCTCATCGGATGAACCACGATGTCAAGGACTTAATCAATCCCGTATACAATTCCCTTTGTCTATCGGTACGATACTTGCCCGAGATTCGATCGTCGGTATCCCGATACCTTGTTCAATCTCGTTACCGGCAAGTCTCTTTACTCGTTCCGTAACACATCATCCCGTGATCAACTCCTTGATCACATTGTGCACATTATGATGATGTCCTACCGAGTGGGCCCAGAGACACCTCTCCGTCACACGGAGTGACAAATCCCAGTCTCGATTCGTGCCAACCCAACAGACACTTTCGGAGATACCTGTAGTGTACCTTTATAGCCACCCAGTTACGTTGTGACGTTTGGCACACCCAAAGCACTCCTACGGTATCCGGGAGTTGCACAATCTCATGGTCTAAGGAAATGATACTTGACATTAGAAAAGCTTTAGCATACGAACTACACGATCTAGTGCTATGCTTAGGATTGGGTCTTGTCCATCACATCATTCTCCTAATGATGTGATCTCGTTATCAACGACATCTAATGTCCATGGTCAGGAAATCGTGACCATCTATTGATCAACGAGCTAGTCAACTAGAGGCTTACTAGGGACATGGTGTTGTCTATGTATCCACACATGTATCTGAGTTTCCTATCAATACAATTCTAGCATGGACAATAAACGATTATCATGAACAAGGAAATATAATAATAATCAATTTATTATTGCCTCTAGGGCATATTTCCAACAGAACCGTGGAGCCCAAGGGCTTGAGGGTGCTCGGGGGCAATGCGCGATTGCCTTGCCTAAGTTAGATGAGAGATTGTATCAGGGGAGCTCCGAGCACTGGCCCTTGGTGCCCATTCATATGCCCTTGCTCCTTGGGTCTTATGGCGCCGGGTTCTACTTCTACCCATTCCAGCAGGCCCGGGGGGACCCTAGTTCCCGTATTGTTGACATATATGATATCTATGAGGCTCGGTTTCCTACCTACTGCATAAGTTGCACTTTCCTTTGCCATTATAATATAGATTGCCTTGATATATACTTGTGAAACTGTCCAATTCTTCATAAGCAACACAAATAGTTTTTGGGTCCTTACTTTACCTATGTTGCGCTGCTATGTATTTTGGTATTTGTTTTGGTACTAACAAACTCCCAGGACATTTATATATAGTGATTGAAGGCATGGTAATGAATTATATGTGGTAGTAGCTGTCCATGCATGGTCAAACTTTAGTACACATACTCTACGGACAGATAAAATGTTTTTATCTTTAACTTTTCTTAAGAATAGAAAGTATGTGATACATTTACTCACCATTCTTCCTTCCCACGCAATGTGGTATGTATATCAAAATGAACTCACATGTAACACATTAAGATCCGAAGTACATTTTCCATAATTTATGAGCATGGCAGAAACCTTTAGCTGTTTTTCTATGGTTGGTAGATAGTGGTATATTTCAGCATACCATCACCAGCATTTTGTTTCTTCTATAGCAGTGTAATAGATGGCTATCTTTTCATTGCATGGTGTGGAAAAAGAATTTGCTATAAGACATATAGATAACTTTCGCTATCCATCTTACTGTATATGCTTATTTTCTTTTAGCAAAATAGCTTTGGCTAGTTTGATGAGGTGGAGACTTGTGAGCCCAGTGGTGAACATTCTACATTCATTTGATATAGCATACTATATATTTGAACCTGGGAATGGTCTGACAGCCGCCCATACTCACCCCGATCCATAACTAAAAAGTTCAGAGCCCAATCCTAGCCACAAGAAAGTGCAGGTGTCCGTTCTTTTTAGTTTACAACAGTGGTTTCTGCTCTTTACAAAGTGCAGTGCAGTGCAGTTTAATGAACAACTTATTACAAAGTTGGAGCACAATCACTTCATTTAATTATGGATCAGCATATATTGAAAAAGGAATTAATCAAATCTGGGAAAAGGAAGGGAATTGTACGTCCACTTTGAACTGAAGAATGTGCATGTCAGGTCTAGATGCTAACTTGATACAGTATCTGCCTGAACTGGAGAAGGCTCTGCGCCATACTACGTTTGCATCAATAATCGATGCCACCGGTTCCATTTCCTCTACTATGGTAGTAGTACGTATATCGGCGACGGCAGTCTGATGAGACGATTTGCGGTCTCCGACGCGCCGCTGCTGCTGCCGGAGGGAGGGCGCGGGCACCGGGGCCGATCTGGTGGCGCCTAGCAGAAAGAAAGGTGGTCTGGGCCTCGCAGCCAGACTGGGTCAGGCAGCTTGTTTGGAGAATGGAGGTGTTGGAGCAGACCAAGTTGCAGAAGGGTACTGTTCCCTGTTGGTGAAAGAGGAGTCAGATAAATGTAGGAACAACTGCCCTCTTGTCCGTCGGTCGGTCCGTCCGGTGGGCGCGCCGCGTGCATGGATGGGGTTCACTCACTATGCAACATGTGATGTTGGCCAGCTGATCTCAAAAAGAGGAAGAAAAACAAACTGTGTTCGTCAGAGCGAACAAGCACGACCCCATCTTCGCAAGTGGCAAGGGACAGACTGCCATACAAAGAAGCAGGAGCATCTCTGATGCTGACAATCACCAGTTTGGTAACTGCGGTCCAGGTCCTTGCCCTGGGGTGGGGCGTCTCCTCCATAGCACCAGCGTACCATACTACTCCCTCCGTTCCATAATATAGTGCTTCTTTTATCCTCGTACTTCAATTTTGACCATAAATTTAATTATCAAGACCGATTGTGGCGGGGGCAAAAGTTATATCAGTGAATTCGTATTCAAAAGAAGTTTTTAATTATGTAACTTTTTCTTCCGCCGCAGTCGGTCTCGTTCGTTAAATTTATAATCGAAGTTTAACCTCGGTAAGTGCGGGCGCACTATATTTTGGAATGGAGAAAGTACCATACACCACGGACGGCTGCGCCAATCACAGCGCTCAACATGCCAGTGGCCTGCTCCGGCCGGGGCAGAGGGCTGTACCATACACCACGGACGGCTGCCCCAATCACAGCACTCAAGTCTATTCTTTTTGTGCCTTTTTTTTCTTTCCTTTTCACCAGTCATAGCACTAAATAGTTTGTTAACCATCTTTCGGATGTGTGGTTGTTACCACCGTTTTCTCGCCGGAAGCTTGATCCTGATTGATTGATTCTCTTTCTTTGAAAAGTAATTCATCTTCTTGAGTTTATATTTCGCATGCTCTCCTTCCCTCTGAAATCTTCCTGTCAACACATTTCTGCCATCTGTACTTTAGACAAACTACATATACATTTAGACCAAACTGGTGTCATTTCTACTTTCGGCAAACGAATGTCTGAAGTCTTATTAATCTTTCACTACTGTAGACCAGACTCTTGTTGAAACACGTTAACACACTAGGCGGCAGCAGGGTCTACCGGTAGATAGGATAAGCGGATACGAAACCAGAGGAGCCGCCGCCGCCTCTCTCTCGACCCTCTCCATGCTGATCTCCTCCCTTCCAATCTCCTCACTCTCGTTCACTACCCTTCCGATCCAATCTAGGGCTTCAAGCCGCCGACGGAGCTCCGCGAGGCAAAGCCCAGGTAGGGGATGATGGCGGCGGCGGGGCCTTACTCCGCCGCGGCTCCGGGATGCTATTGCGGTGGAGATCCGCGCGGGTGTCCTGGACGTGTGTGTCGTCCGGCGTCGGCGGCATAGTGGTGAGGGCCCATCTGTCGTGATAGCTCACCCAGGCGGGGCGGCGGGTCCGGGCGATGGGGCAGCTCCGGTCTACGGTTTCTTGGTAGCATACGTCACCCACGAGCATGCTGGATAATGGAGGAGGCCGATCTGGTGGTCTAGCCAGGGATGGGCGTGGATTCACCAGCGAAAGCTTGGTTCGGCCTCGGCCAAAATCGTCAACGGCGACGCCCGCAGTCATCGTTACCTCGTTGGAGGCGTTGTGGGGCTATTCGCGTTCCTTGTATGCCCCGATGGGAACCTAGATTCAGGCTTTGCGGATCGGATTATGGCGAGGTTCCTGCATCGTTACCCCATCGGGGCATCATCTTGGGGTTGTAGATTGACTGAAGGGACAAGTGTTTGGTTTGGTGGTTGGGCGCATGTCTCCATATACTTCTCGTGTGGTGACCAAGGTGGGGTGACGTTCCATCTACAATATTGACGACGACGAGTCTTGGTGGCAAGGTGCAGCGGGTCTTGGCACTGGATAGTGTTTGATGGGCGCATGCAGGAGGTTGTCGTTGTTCTGCATTGTGGTGGCATCCTACCGTGCACTATCTTCCTCGTTGCCGGCAGCGCCCGCGTACGTGCCGGCTTTTTCGTGGTCGGGGCGCCAGGGCGCGGACTCCTCGTCGTTGATGTTACCGAACAACGCCTCACCCGCCTCGTCGTCACACTCCTTGCCGCAGCCGCAGCCGCCACCTCCCACCACCCATTCCCGGTACCGCCAGCGGGCGAGGCGGACCTCTTGGGCAGAGCGGTAGGACTCGAGCAGGGCCTCCTGCTTTGCCAGGTCCGCGTCCGGCGCGACCGCCCCGTCGGCGGTGACCTGCTCCTCTGTTTGCGGATGCTCTTGGAGGAGGTTGTGGTTGTAGTTGGCGTCGGCCTGCGCCTCTCGGAATTGCTCTTCCCGCACCATGTCCATATAATGGGCACGGGCCTCGCCGATGGTCATGGTGCAATGTACCGGCAAAGGTGGAGCGGAGGAGGAGGGTGCCGCGGAGGAAGAGGAGGGTGGCGTTGGCTCGGCGTCGGAGGCGTCCTCCATTTTCACGTCGTCGTCAGAGGCGTTCTTCGGATGTCTGCCGTCCTGCCAGTTGGCAGCAATGGCGGCCATGGCCTTCTTCTGCTCCGACGCCAGCCCGTCCCAGAGAGCTTTGGTTGCGGAGGGATCCATGGCGGGGAGTGGTGCGGAGAGGGATGCCCGTGGCTATGGCCGGGGAAACGGTTTGTATAACACCGATGGGCGGCCGAGGGGCGGATGGGTGGCGCCGGAGGAGACGCCTCGCCGACCGCGTGTCATCTTGTTGTTTGAACGCGCGGTAGTCGCCTGTACCGGAAAGCGGCGGGGGTGGCGCTCTCTCGGTCGGTGCGCCGCTTCCATGCTAGAAAGAAGCAAGTAAATGAGCTTAAACGACGTACTGTACAAACAATGGCATGGATACACGCAGACAGAGACCGAAAATAAGGTAAAGACCTGATCCCATGGCAGCATATCTATCATCTGCGTCCTACAAATAAATGAACGGAACTGTAGCAGCTAGCTCACTAAAAAAAAGACCCAACCTAGTGTAGGCACAGGCGACACACAAGCACATAACAAGATGGAGGGATAGAAGAATCACCAAACCGTAAACCCTGGCAGCAAGATCATCACCAGCAAATAAGAAAGTGGAGCATTGGGGCAGCTAGCTTAGCCAAAAATCTAAGAGGAAAATGACTTCAATAAAGAGGGACTACAGCGGCGTCGCTGAGTGATGCGGCACTGCTCATCTATGGTGATTTGTTGCCATGGACAGGGCTAAAAGCAGAGAAAGGCAACAAGGAGAACATGAGAGCAGAGTGCACGTTGCACAGACTTTGGGCAGCTAGAGAGAGAGAGAGAGAGAGAGAGAGAGAGAGAGAGAGAGAGAGAGAGTGAGAAATTAGTTAATCAATGGCAATAAGGCAGGTGAGAATCATTAGACATCAAAGGAGATCCAAAAACATTTCCAAAGCAACAATACTGTGCCTACAAATTTGAGGCAAAGTAATTAGAGGACACAATAGCTAAAATGCTAGACTTAAGTAAAGCATCTAAGTACCCTTACACAACCTTCTTCCACCTACCTAAACATCCCCAATTTTAGGGTGGGCGTGGCATATTTACTGAAGCCCAATTAAAAAATAGACAAATCATCCCGTAATCCTAGTAGCATGTAATATCCCGTGGGTGTAGCAAAACTCGACACAATAGTTACAGCTAAACCAATCAATTTTGTACCCAAGAGCAACATCCTACTGGCCTTTTCTTCCTTCTTCTTCTTTGGGGCAATTTCATGGCCTTCAAGGCCCCCCCCCCCCCCCCCCCTCCTCCTTGCTCTTGCCGGAGGCGTTGAAGAAACCCATGGCTAGGGTTTGGTTGTCGCCGAGGAGGGAGCACGCGGGGAGGGGAGTTAGGATTGGACAGGCACTGGAAGTGGATGGAACCTTAAGATGCATTTTCAGTGATCCAGGTCCTCTGATTGATTCATGTGGTGCTTCATCTGCCAAGAGATATCGGGGTCCATGGACGTGATTGGGCACCCAGCTTTTTCATTTTCTTTTTGAGGGAAGGGCACCCAGCTTTTTATTTTTCTTTTTGAGGGAAGGGCACCCAGCTGTGTTGGTCAGAGGTGAATCTCGAGCGTCATCCCAAAAACAAAACAGAGGGAGCAAGCACGACCCCATCTTCGGAAGTGGCAAGGGACAGACTGCCGTCAAAAGAAGCAGGAGCATCTCTGATGCTAGCAATCACCAGTTTGGTAACTGCGGTCCGGTCCAGGTCCTTGCCCTGGGGTGGGGCGTCTCCTCCGTAGCAGCGTACCATACACCACGGACGCCTGCGCCAATCACAGCGCTCAACATGCCAATGCCCTGCTCCGGCCCAGACGGAGGCACAGCCACTCGCTGTTGCTTCTGGGGTACCCCGTGGTAGCGATTCTCTTTGCAAAAGTCTTTTTTCCTTTTCACCAGTCATAGCACTAAATAGTTTATTAACCATCTTTCGAATGTGTGGTTGTTACTACCACCGTTTTCTCGCCGGAAGCTTGATCCTGATTGATTGATTCTCTTTCTTTGAAAAATAATGCATCTTCTTGATTACCAGCTCAACGTAAAAAGCACATCACAATCATGTTTTGTGCCACAAACCATCACACGGTTTCTCCACGCTCGACCATGGAAACTGGCTGCACCCGGCGTCTGCACCCCTAGCCTGCCGGCGACGGAGTTCAAGGCGCGCCCGCGATAAAGTTAGTCGCACATGTGCCCGCCGCTCACGCAGGGACGAACCTCGCCGCGACAGCACGCACCGCTCAAGAAGAACCTTCCAGTACCTCGCGACCATGTTGAACCGGATACACTCTGTTCCAGTGGTGAGCCGTAGTATACGTATACAGGAAACAAAAGAATCAAATTTCCATTCAAAAGTCGTTTTCCAGTCCATATATTGTAGGGTCATAGCATGCAGTTACTCGTGCATCCTAATTGGATGGAGCAGCATACCGGTGTCGTCTGCCACCGGTGCGGTCCCAAGATTGGCATGGTGAGCTCTGACCGAAGACAACGCGGCCATGGCCGGCAACGGCTTGGGCGCTACTTGTGGCTAGCCATGCTTACTCCCGTTGTCCGGAAGCCATTGTTGTGCTCCAACTATCGTTATGTGTTGCATGCCACAACCTCGTCCTCACAACTCACAAGGCACCAACCTCAGCAAACTAGCAGGAGAGTGGAGGCGACAAGCGAAGAAACCGTGCGTGAAAACTCACGAGGCAGCAACCTGTGCGAGTTAATTAGCAACTCTCGCAAAGGGGATCCTCGAATCGTCAGCAATACCATGCGGTCCAGACATGGTTTGACATCCAATACCGGACCGTATTGTTCCGTCAAGCGGTCCTGATGTATTTTTTTCAGTAAATCCGACACAAATATGAGGGCTTTGTGGGAGTCCGGACAACAGCCACATAGGCCTTCGACACACCTGGCTCACCTAAAACCCTTCACGGCCCCCGTGACTCCATCCTCCCTATTTTCTCCCCTCCGTTCTTTCTCTCTTGCCTTCGCTACCGCTCCACCACCCTGGCCGCCACGCCACACCCCTGCCGGAACTCTATGTCTCCGTCACCTCCAGCGATCCATCCGGGATCCACCCCACTTCTCCTTCGTCGTCCTTCAACCCCTCTCCTCCGACCGACCCGCCAGGTACAATCTGCTACTGCTATGCTCACCATGCCCGGCAACTGTTCAATGAATTGCCAGAGCTGAAAAAATCATTCCTTCTTCTTTCAAGCAATGGATTCCAATTTAGAGTACACAAACAAGCGCTATGTCGAGTCGTCCAACAGCTCGCCCGACGAGGAGGACTACACAGATTTGGAGTACACACACGAGCACTATATTGAGTCGTCCGACGGCTCGTTCGAGGAGGACTACACATATGAGGTTGCGATGATGCGATCAGTAATTGAAGACGTGGAGCGTGCGCAGGGGCATGTTCTCAGTTTCAAGGGATCGATCAAGGCTCATCAAGTGCTCAACCGCAACAGGGCACACGGCCATTTGACACTGATGGACGACTACTTTGCCCGTGGTGCACTCTCCGCTGACCATTTTCGCTTGCGTTTTCAAACGTGCAAGACTGTCTTTCATCATTTGTACCATGGCGTCCGGTCCTATGATAACTATTTCGCTTTGAAGAAGGACGTCGTTGGAACGATTGGGTTCTTTGGTAACCAAAAGTACACGGCCGCACTCCGGATGCTTGCATATGGCACGACCACTGATTTATGGGACGAGTACCTATGGATGTTTGAGAGCACATGCAGAGATACTATAGTCGACGTGTTTGGACCTCAGTACCTGAGAGAACCAACTGTGGCAGACACCGAGAGGTTCTAGGTAATCTCAGAAGCAAGAGGGTGCCCAGTTTTTCCTGGATCTCTGACTGCATGTATTGGAAATGGAAAAACTGTCCGAAGGCTTTACAAGGGCAATATCAGGATCAGGTTAAGAAGCCCATGATCATTCTTGAAGCAGTTGCATCACATGATCTTTGGATTTGGCACGCTTTAATTGGCATGCCTGGGTCTCACAATGACATCAATGTGCTGCAGCGTTCATCATTGTTTGCGAGACTAACTGAAGGAAAAGTTTCTCCTTGCCACTATATTGTCAATGAACATGAGTACAAAACATGGGTACTATATGGTTTACGATATGTATCCTCCATGTGCTACCTTTGTTAGCACCATCTCTACCCAGTTGGCCAGAAAAAGTCTCACTTTGCCAAAGACAAGAAGCAGCTAGAAAGGATGTCGAGAGAGCATTTGAAGTTTTGCAAGGTCGTTTTGCAGTTGTTTGTGAACATGCTAAACAATGGATCTGGAGACCTTATGGAAGGTGATGACATGTTGTGTGATCATACACAACTTGATCATCAATGATGAGGGTGAGGGCGCTGTCGCAGCTCTAGAATTTGAAAACATAGGTGATCCTACCGAATTTCTAGACCAGAATGCGGCCACATTTAAGAGTTTATTCTATAAAGAAATTTGGCATCGACCAACTCACACACAATTGAAGGGAGATCTGATTGAGTATCTATGGTCGGTTAAAGGGGACAACAATATTGGAATGTAATATTTATTTTTCTTTTTAAATTTGAACTACTGCTGCATGCGGCTATTTGAACATTTATACTCTATGTATGCTGCTATTTGAACATCTGAACTCTATGTATGCGGCTATTTGAGCGTGTGGACTTCTAAAAAAACCAAGGATGCCAGATGTATGCAGGCAACTTTGGATGGTCGTCTCTCGCATCCGTGACCGCGAACTGAATCCCCATGCCCGCGGACAACGGGTGCAGGAGGAAATTTGTAGGTCGGTATTGGAGATGCCCTAAGGAGTTAGAGCGTCTACAATCGGGCTCCTCAAAACCCCTCATGGTGGCACCTATCCTATGAGTGTTGGACAGATTGATTCATTGTTGCACATGGTTGCATGATGCCTCTTCTGTAGAGCATGCTGCAAAAATATTTTGAACGGTCACGAGGGAGGGGTTTCCCATCTGAATACATTGCTCAAAAAAGTTGTCAAAACAAAGAGTTACCCCTTCAATTTTCGTTGATCCCTCAAGACACTTCTACTCATAGATGTGGGTTGTCGTAAGGGATCACAATATCAGAACTTTGCAAGCAGCCTAACGCACCGCACTGGCATGTATACCGAGGGCACGGCAAAACTCAGAAGCGTCCACAATCAACAAGTGTAAGTAAGCACGAACCTTAACTGGAAGCTCCGCCACGGGATCGGGACGATTAACAAGTTGGAGAGACATCTTACGCCATCAAGGAGCATGCACATGGGTTTTAGACAACAACAGTTGTTTCAAACTTATTCCCTCCGTTTTAAAATAGATGATCCAACTTTATACTAACTTTAGTAAGTGATTTCCTCATCGGCTCTATTTTTGTTTATCCATCGATATTTGATTTTTTTTCATACATACATGTTTGAGGTAAATCCACCACCGGCCCTAAAGCTATTCGAGGTGTGCCACTTTAGTCCTAATAAAACTATGAAAACGAACATTTGAGTCCTACTTCTTTCTAAAGCCTCGTTGGATACATTGCAATACCCCCCACCGCCGGTCCTAAGCTCGCCGGAGCAAAGTCTGGCCTCCAGCCGTGGCACTTTGACATTCGCCACATCAAATTAAAGAGCCACGTTGGAAAACAGCCTCGCCCTTGCTACTCTGCTTCTCCCGCACACGCACGACTCAGATGCAACTGCAGCGGTGGCGGACGGCAG
The DNA here is from genome assembly GCA_034509565.1 of Triticum monococcum. Taxonomy (NCBI): domain Eukaryota; kingdom Viridiplantae; phylum Streptophyta; class Magnoliopsida; order Poales; family Poaceae; genus Triticum; species Triticum monococcum. Next base: position 620,289,074 of record CM067846.1, read on the forward strand.
AGGTCGCCGAAAGCAGGCGGCCGGTGGAGGCCGCCAGAAGCAGGCAACCGTGCTGCGGGTACTTGGCGCGGATGGCTCCACAACGGCGAACCCCCGGTGATCCCCCACCAGTGTACGGTACGAACCCTAACCCTGATCCTCTCTCTGAATCTTTGCCCAAATCCTTCCCCAATCTCTGGGAATATTTGATCTTTGGTCCAATCTCTGCTATTAACTGGTTATGTGGTTGGATTGTACTCCTAGGGTTTGTCCTGCTATTGCCTGGTTTTGGTATATCGTCTTTTGCTTCAGAGTTTGAACAAAAAACTCTGAATGTATGGCTGATATGACACTGATATTGATACTGGAGACATGTTAATTTGGAAACACATGATATATGTATGTGTGCAAGACCATTCTCTGTTAATTATATTTGACAAATTTAAAAAAAATCACTGACAGGACCAATGGAAGAGTGATTCTCTGTAGAGATTAATCATGCTGATCTATTTTGCGGTTCTCGAATGAACAACACATATTTCGATGGCCTGGTTCATCACTTTGATGGTTGTGAGGTAGAGACTTGGTCGCCATTGTGGATAAATCATTTTGTGGGGGCAGCTTGGGCATGATCCAGCTAGCGCGCGTGATAATTAAATCACTATCTACGCTTTAATTTGTTTCCTCCACTATTAAACAAGTCAACTGGTACCGCGCGCGATAAGCACGTCCTCTCCTCCCACCTCCACTTCTGCTGTTCCTGTTCCTCCCCCTCCCGCCCGAGCACTCCGGGGTTGAACCCGCTGGCGGTGGTCATTTTTTCTTTGCTGGAATTGCTGCCGGTCGGCGGAAACGACTGCTACGAAGGCGCGGAATATCGGATCCGGCATTTCCTGCATCGCCCGCCGTGTGCGTGATGTCGGCTGTCAAGTACATCGAGCCCGGGGAGAGAAGGTAGGCTGCTAGTTCCTCCTCCACCCTGTCATTAGACGCGGAAAGCTTGGAGCTTATCTTTGTTCAGGTTACCAATTGCTCCTTGCAACCAGGCTGACCAAGTATCGAATGAGATAGTAGTAACTCCCTTCCCTTGTGCTGAAAGAATGACATCAGAATTAGTATTACATTGTTGCAACACAGCAATGTGAACTGTAGACAAGACTGTAATTTTTTTGATAGGTTTTGCAATTTTTTATCTTGTGATAAGTATATTTATACTATTAACACTTGTTAAGTTATAAGGCTGTCTTACAGCAGTGTTAAAGATCCTAATAACAGCAATAAGTTGCCTTGCATTGCTGTTAAATATCCTACCAATACTTCTTTTTTACTGCCAATATGCTAACAAATGGTTGTCTTAAACCTGTGTTTAGTATCCTATAGCACTAATAAGTTGCTTTAAACAGTGTTAAATATCATAACAGTACTGATAAGCTGCCTTAAACTAGCGTCAAATATCCAAACATTATTGATAATTTACCTCTTGGTTAATACGTAAGTTAGTGCTTTTTAATTCCTTATTGTTGCTGTTCTGATATTACAGTGATCTACCAATCTAAAATAAATTTACGAATATCTAGGCTTACAGATTTTTGGTAATGACTTAGGTAGGATGTGTTTGGTTGGAGAGATAAATAAGGATGGGTTAGGATCTTCCCGGTTTTATTACAACATTTTTCATTTTGATTTGTTTTATTTAGATTTGTAGCATCAACTTTTCATTTTTGGACTAAACTGCACGTATTGACCAAATATACCAGCATGGGAATTTCTTGCGTGTAACAAAGAATTATTCATACAAAAATAACCTGAACCTCCTTTCTTTTAAGTGTTTCTCTTAATTAATGTTGCATCAAAACAGAGGGGAAAAAGTTTTTGCATTCTCTCGCTTACAAAAGAGAGATGGCATCAACCACCGTCAGATTCAATGCACCCCTCTCTATTTTCATGCTACTGATAACTGATTGCACCTCCAGTACATCTACAGCCTCATCTTCTTTGAGATTTTCTGGATTATTCTAACCTTTTTCTGTGACTTCATATAGCCTCAGCACCGCTAGATTTTCCAGATTTTATTTCTGTTATACAATTATCAGCTATAAATTGCAAAAGAGTACACAAGAGACAAATTTACATGATAATAATTGTTACTATTCTTTGGTATTGGGATATGGTTTTTACAACAATATGTGCTTATTGACCATCATTCTTTATGCATTAAAACTGGGAACATAACATGTATGATAGAGTTTGTATTGCAGCTTGGAGTGTACCTAGAATAGGCTTAGCTAGTGGTAATCCCTTCTGTGTAGGCAAGGTTTTCTTGTCTATATGGTGGAAAGCTTTATGTGTTCTAGGAGGATCTATTCAAGACAATGGTATTTGTGTCGATGTATTCATTGTGTATTTGTGTGATGAAAGCTTCTTTATTTTTTAGGTTGCCAACTATTATCAACATGGTTGTGTGAAATGGAGCATTGTACGATCAACGGATCAAGTGTGTTCAGGATGTTGTAAGCGTTTTCAGGTCAGTGTTACTTGAACTTTCAGACACAGATGTAGATATATATTTCCTTGCATTCGTTGTTGGATGGATACCAAATACAACACTGTAATAGTAAATCTAAGGTGGTCCATTGATAAATATGATTTTACTAAAGGAGTGCTATGTTGCTTTACATGAGTTTAGAATATAAACATGCTCATAAACTTACAAGAAATGCAAAGAGAATATGTGGAAACTGATGACATGAAGCATAAAATAAATTAGCGACTCTTGGTTGCTTTCTATTGTTCATAACATTGCACATTCGCACATGAGTGTCTTCTAGGTGCTGGTATACGCTTATTTTTTGTTTATTGATTTGGTTAGTGGATTAGCTTATCAATGGAAGTGCTCTTAGTTTTGGTTACTAGAAAATGCATCTGAATCTAGCCATGTTTTCCAATTTCGTACTGTGGCGGCTTATAGATAGTTGAGCAAACGTATATACAGCTTTCCCTAAATCTGGCACCTTTAGTGTGGGATATCTAATATGATAGGTGCCACCATGAGTGCTGGACAGATTGAGTCATTGTTGCACTGGTTGCATAATGCCTTTTCTGTGAGTAAATAGCATAAAACTACTACTTTACAGGCTAGGGTTCCAAAAAACTACCGGTTTTTAATTTTTCGCTGATAACTACCAAGTCAGGGGTTGACTGTTTCAAAAAACCCTAAACACTCGTTCCTAGCGATTTAAACCGTTTTATGACAGATCGGGCCCACTCCTAAACAATCCGTTTGTTTGACCGTTTTGTTTGACTGTTAACTTACATGTGGGACCCACATGTAAGTTGCCTCTTGTTCCTCTTATCTTCTCTTCTCTCCTTTTGTCTCTTTCTTCTTCCTCTCCCCTACAACCACCACCCACCGACGGCAAGGAAGAACGCCGCGCGGAGGAGCAGCCGCATCGCAGGAGCACGGGCCGCACCTTGGCCAGGGGCTCAGGCCGTCGCGAGCCGCGCGCCATGGCCGGGAGCGCGCCGAGGAGCAAGGGCCACCTCCAGCTGCGCCATGGTCAGGTGCTCGGGCCATCGCGAGCCGCGCGCCATGGCCAGGAACGCGCGAGGAGCAAGGTCCCCCGCCAGCCGCACCATGGAAAAAGGCTCTGGCCGCCTCCAGCCGCGCGCAATGGCCCAGGAGCAGCGGCGGTTGTCGGCAAGGAGCTCCTCCACCTAGCCCGTCGCGAAACGAGGAACACTCGTTCCTAGCGGCGGCCTTCTCGACGAGGAACGACTAGAGAACCCCGCCTTCGCGACAAGGAACGCGGCGGCCGCGCCGCCTTCTTTCGCTTGGCCGCGACCAGGCCGCCAGCGAGCTGCCTGCGCCGTTCCTCAGAGAGCAGTCAGGGACCCTATTGCTTTTTTAGAAAACAGCCAGGGACCCGATTGCTTTTTTAAAAAAGTTACAGGGACCTCATTGCTTTTTTAAAGAACTTACAAAAATACTGACATATGGGCCCTACATGTAAGGTAACGGTCAAACAAACGGTTCTCTTACATGCGGGTCCCAACTGTCATAATCATGATTAATTTTAAAGCATTCTGTGATTAGGGTTTTTTGAAACAGCCAACCCCTGACTTGGTAGTTATCAGCGAAAAATTAAAAACTGGTAGTTTTTTAGAACCCTAGCCTGTAAAGTAGTAGTTTTATGCTATCTACTCCTTTTCTGTAGAGCACGCTTCACATGGGTTTTCAAACAACAATAGTTCCTTCAAACCTAAGTGATTTCCTTAGCGGCCTTTTTTTGTTTACCATTGATGTTTGATTTTGTCTTTCTCATACATACATGTCTCTTAGATAAATATTTGTTTGTTATTGTGTGATGGGTAGCATGTTGAGATAGCTGCTACTGTTGCAGTATATGTACTTGATTTTCCCTATGCTATAGATCTGGAAGCATCTAGGTTTTGTGATACTTGCTTAACAAAGAGAATTATGAGCTCCTTCATAAGAGTAAACCAATACTGCATCCGGATGAGGAGCAATAGTGTGCACACTAGCCATTTTGAGCAGGTGTAATTGTTGCTATTTCCACTACTTATATTGTTTCTTTGCCCTTGTGAAACGTATATAATCCTTTACTATTCTTCTAAAATATCTTTGGACTTAATTCTTTTGACAGAAAATTGTGTTTACTATTCCTGCTAACACCTTTAATTTATCAATTAAAAGAGAGATCAATTTCTATATTTACTGAAACCCCAAAGTGTGTTATGTATGTACACATTGAGGTGCAAACTACATACAATATGCAATAACTATATGATGCCATATATGGGTGATCATTATTGTACCATCGTTAACCCTTGCGGTTGTAGCAAAACACCATCCCATCAGTATCTCCTTTCTCTAATTACGTGCTTTCCTAATTCAGGTCCAAGATGATGCTAGAGATCAGTGATTTTATCATCCTCTGGTAGTTGGCACCAGTCTGTTGCATCTATGACTAAAGTGCATCATTGTTTATCTTCCCATTAATCTTCTTCTGGAATTGTGGGTGCTTTCAGGTTGAATATTGGTACAAGTCTATAAATTCCAGTCTGCTAGCCAACTTCCTAGATTTAAGTTTACATGTATATTTGATTCAATTTTTTCTAAGAGGCGGCAGTTTTCAACCTACTAGGTTTAAGTTAGAGGGCCCTTGATGTTATTTATTTTACAATATTGTTATATTTTACCAGACTTTGTAAAGATAGTTTGCGGTTGTCTGTTGACCTGATTGTACCAAGCTGGTATGACATAGTTCTCACGTTGAACCATTTCTGTTGTTAAATTCTTAGAAACTCCTTAGCATCATTGGTGGCAATATTTATGCAGCATTACAAAAGTATGAGGCTCGCTATTAGCTAATAACAACATAGAAGATTTTTTAAAAGCAATCAGAAAAAAGGTTGCGCCTTTTATGCTTCTAGTAGTATTCCTACTTACTATAAAATCCACCTTTGGACTTTTGGTGTGGTAACTAAGTATGATTCTTGTTGCTTAGAATTAAATTCGTTTTACACTTTCATATTACACTGTCATATTATGCAACTAGTTAACTCTACAAAGCATGACTAGGTACTCCTTGGGCAATATGATGGCTACAAGGATGATCGTACAGTGCCAAATGTGTCCAACAAAGCTATTTCTGCATTAATTGTACCGTGGTTACACAATGAGAGATGGGAAGATATATTATTTTTCTTCCAAGGCGCTCCTTACCATTCTGACTGGTAATCTTTTGTTGGCACACCTTTTTTTTCATCTATCCGTGTTGCAAGTATGCGATGTGCTGTTCCATCCCTCTGTTGGGTAATATGTTCTTTGCACCATTTCACTGCAGATGACTTCTTTAGAGCTTGTTTGGCAATACCTATCGGAGAGGTTGGATATTTGTGCTAAATCTGAACCGATTTGCCAATGGCCAGGTTTGGACTTTGGAGTGAACATCTCCAGCGGCTTACATTAGCAAACACCTGGTTGTCTTTGAGAAGTGTGGTTTGGTTAGGTTACGTGGCAGAAGATAGCTTAGAGGAAAGGAGAAGCTTTGGCTTCAACATGGAGAGGAGAGTTTGCTGCATTGCAACTATCTGAGATCATAACAGGCATTTAGGCCTTGTTTGATTAAGATTTAATCCATGTGGATTTGGCTTCGACGTGGGTCTCGATTTGGTTGTTTACAACTGCTAAACCTTGACGACCAGGACCGGATGTTGCAAATACAATGGATTTATGTTTTGTGCTTTCGTCTCGGTTTGGATGTTTAATTTGTCTTGTTGATTATTGGAGATTTGTTGTATTGGTGAATGGTGAGATACACCTCCTGTAGCAGTAATGTTCCTGAAAATGTACCCTTTTTGAGATGAGAGATTGAATGCTTTTGATTAAAGTTTGTTCAATTGTTGTTGACCAATTTTTTCGTTTCCTGTCCGTGTGGCTTTAGTAAAATTTGGCTAAGCTAGGCTAGGCTAGAAATGAAGCTACGCTAAGCTGTAAGCTTGTAAATAAGACAAGATGTTTTTTGACATTCATGCATTGCTTTGAAGTAGTAGTTGAAGCAAGAAAGATGAGAAACAAGCAAACCACACATAAAAATTATGGCAGATAGTAGATAATTAGCACAGCACAAAGCAAATCAAACAAATAAAGAGGGGGCTTTCTCACAGTAGAGCAGATTACGATGAATAAGTCTTAACAAGATAGGTGCATGGGGGCATCCTATCCAGCCACATACATTCATGCATGTCAAGTCTTAAGAAGATTTGGTTGTGGCATTACAGCCAGCTGCGAATTCAGAAGTAACAATACATAGGAGTAACAGCATGTGGGCCATTACAGCAAACCACCAAAATAAAAGCCGAAAGAGTAACAGCGGGCTCTTGGGTTGAATGGCGAGTCTCTGAGCTTGAATGAGATCCGATCATTTGGTGTCGACATTGGCGCTGGCCGCAGCAGTCTTGTCAGCAGCTCCCTCCTCACCTGCATTCACGGATTATCATTTTCCTATTCACCACAAGAAAGAAACCATTCCAAGAGCATTTGTACAGTGGTACCACACTATACTCTAGTCTAGTCTACAATTGCAGGAGTACTGTACTGTCACCGCACAGGAGTCAGGAAACCATCAAAGCCCTACTCTAGTCTGCAATTGCATGCGCATGCTGTGGGTAACATTGCAAGCTAGTAGTAGTCTCCAGCTAGCTAGCTAGTAGTACTAGTAGTAGTATCTCTATAGAGAAAGGACAGAGGGAGGGTACCTAGGCCATCGATGAGCGCGTCAAGCTTGCGAAGTCTCTGCATTTCCACGACCTCTTTGGCCGCATCATGTACCACGCACCCCTGGATGTACTGGCCCACCCAAGATGAGATGGTGAGGAAGACGGCCGCTCCGGAACCCAGCAGCCCGTAGGTGATGGAGGACAGATTCTTCTTGGCTCTCACGCTGTTCTTCCTGCAACCAACAAATAAAAGTGGAGATTAAGCTAACAATGATCCACCCTAGTCGAGCAGCTAGCAGGAGTAGTGCAGGCAAAAGAATCCTACAGATTCTCCCTCTCCAAACGCGCAAGCTCCTCATGGAGCTTCGTGTCCATGTCTGACAGCTTGTTGTAGCCATCCAGCAGGCGCCCAGTCTCCTTCAATGCGTCTCTCCTGAGCTCTTCCAGCCCTGTCGCCCTGCGGATACATCGGTCAGGACTTCAGAAATACAAAAGGGACATCCTTTGCGCGAGCGCGAGGACAGAAGATCTTTCGCTCTACGAGAGGGAGGAGAGGTTCGTCGTTCTTACCCTCCGCTGCCGCCTGAGTTGCCCGCGGAGCCGCCGCCCGCCATCCTGCAATGCCATTGTGCACGTCAAGAACAGAAAAAAAATGGCCTTTTGCAGTACACGAGAGCAGAACGAGATAGATGGACAAGGAAGGATTGATGGATTCTTCCGATCCTCCGAACCGGAAGACCCCCACGAGAGATCGGCCCTTTGGCACCCAGACGGCGGCATCTTATATGCGTAAAAGTGGAGAGCCAAGATTACCTCCCACCGGAGTTTGACGCGCCGCCGGTCGCCGCCCCGCCTCCGCCGGTCGCCGCCCCGCCGGATCCGGTTGTCCTGCGACGTAATGTTGGTCAAGTTCAAATCTTTTGCCCCGAGATAAAAAGGAGCGAGGAGAGGAAAGGAGAAGAGAAAGACCTGGCTCCGCCGGAGTTGGCCGCCCCTCCGGTCCCGCTGCCTCCGCCGGTGATCCCTGCCCCGGTGCCGGTGCCGGTCGTCGACATCCGTCGCGCCCTGAACAACAACAAGACCATGAGCACGCAGGAAAGAAAGAGCAAGAAGAAGAAGGAAAGAGGGCAAGCAGCAGTCGTACATGGCGATGCGCTTGCGGAGGAGTGGAAAAAGGGCGTTCCGGAGGGAGGAAGCGGCCGCCATTGCTAGGGCAGAGGAGGTGCCGGTGTGGGTGGGGGTAGGTGGGATGGATTGGGATGGGCGAGGGGAGGGGCTGCCTGCTTTATACCCCCGGGCCACCGTCTCCTCTCAAAAGATTTTCCTTTTTTTTGAACTCTACTCCATACAGCAACTCCTTTGGATACCCCGCCCGCCGCTCAAATCTCAAATCAAACAGTGGTCAAACTCAATTTTTCGCTTCAGTCCATCTCCCTCCTTTTCTTTTCTTTTGGCGGATGCTAAGCCATCAAACACGCCACACACACTTCTTAAATTATCACCTCGGATACTCATTTTCAAAACCTTAAAACCATACCGAAATCCATGTATTACGTACATCAAATAACATGTACTACCCTAATCCTCGTCGAAGATGTCCACTATCTCCCTGCATGACTCCGGGTAAATGGGCGGCACCCGTAACTCCGGCCCCTCCGGCTGCTCCGTGTTGGCCTCTGCCTCCGCCTTGATTCAGCGAAAAGCGCGTCGCTCGTCGCCCGTTCCTGCCGGTTGGCCTCAACATAGGCCTCATTCTTGAGTGGCCGGTTGGCCTCGACAGAGGCCGTCGCCTGTTCCTACCGCTTGGGTGACCGCAAACTCCGCCTCTGCGTCCTCCATGCTGAAGCCCATAGCCGGCGCCAGCTCCTCCTCCGGCTCCTCCGCCTCATCCTCCTCTGAATCCGTCACCTCCATCGGAACCGGCTTATGCTCCTCTTATTTCTCTTGCTCGGGCTCCGGTGAGTCCGGAGGCAGGCCGGCTGCGATGCGGGCGGCGTGCCTAGCCTGGATCTCCTCCTCGATCTGAAAGCGGCGCTTGGACATTAGCATAGTGTAAGTTGTCTTCTTCTGTTGGGCCATGTCACACGGCGAGGGAAGAGGGAGGTGGAGGTTGAGTTCATGGCCGCGAGAGAAATGTGCACGGGCTAGTGGTGCGGAGAGGGTGGAAGAGGTTGTGGCTAGGGTTGGGACGCCGGCCGGCTTAAATAGTCAGACTTTAGCCTCGGGCGGCGAGCCAAAGCGGCGCCACAGAGCGTTCACATGCTTACCAGAGGAGACGCCCGTCAGACTATTGGGTTTTCGGGCGATTCCATGTGGGACCTAGCCGTCAGTCCAACGTGGCGTACGCGCCCGGTCACGCCCAGGCCTCCACTTATCAACCCCATGTTTGGGCTAGATTTAAAGGTTGTCTCATCAGCATTATTTTCCTTTTTCTTTTTTTTTGAATTCTACACCAAATCATATGCAGGCACTATTCATCGAGTGGTAAAAGTTCCACCGATTTCTCTCTGCATTGTTTATACCCCTCCGTTTGGGGGCAGTTTCCCTTGGATAGCCCGTCCGCCACTTAAATCAAACAGTGGAAGTGGGCATTGGGCATTGGGATTCAGACTTTGTATTCTTTGTCTCTATCACCACTACACTGATGGCCTTAGTCCCTCAATCTGTGTTGGTGGAATTTTCAATTTATGCAACAAAAGAAGGTAGGGGACAAAAGAAGAACAAACTGAAACAAGGGAAAATTTTCCATTCATCATGCATTTCATTTACCTCCACCGACCTTGATCATTTTAGTCTGTCTAATGTATCTTTAACCGTTTGCAACCGTCCGATTTGAGAACCCTCTCTGGTGCATGTGTTCACACACTTTGATCGCTGTCCACCGCATGTTCTGCCTCCTCGACAAGATGTGCGCTCAGGCCAATTCCAACGCACAAGCTCAAATCGTCCGCCCGCATCCGTTTGAGGGTAAACGGACACAAACCGCGGCCCAACGTGCAGAAGCAAACGGACAAATGTCCGTTTTTGGTCCGCTTTTCACCCATTCCCGGCCCTAAGTTTGGGCCGTGTTTGCGGACAAACGGACAACACGTGGACAAGCGAGAGCGCGCCCTTGTCCTTCCCGGGCCCACCTGTCATGGACACAGTCGTCCCACTTTCCCTTCATTTCGTCCAAACCTTCCCGCGCGCCCCCTCCTCTCCCTCCTCCATGGACGGCGACCCGACGAACCCCGGCGATGCGGGCGCAGCCGCGCGCCCTGTTGCGAAGAAGAAAGGTCCCAAGGGTCCCAGGAAGCCTCGATCCGAGTGCACACCAGAGGAGATCACCATCCTCGACAAAGAAGCGACGAAGAAAAGGGGACCGCGGGAAAAGGCGAAGGAGATGAAGGCGGCTACGGCCTACGCCGTTGAGGCCGACGCCCAAAGTCAAGCGCGGCATCTTGCCGACATCGACGAGAAGGAATCCATCCTCGCCAAGGCGCATGCCGTTTCTCATGCATGGGTTGGCATGACCACCGTCGGCCATCCTCTCAGTCGCTACCATGGCCGCGGCGAGCACGGGATCATTGGCCGGTCGTCCTCCTTAGTACAGGTCACGGAGCTCGTCTAGCACACCCGGCCCGCCGCCATGCGGCCATTGACAGGCACGGTTTTCCACGTCGCCGGAGGGCAGCGTGCTCGCTCCGGCCATGCCCGTGGGTGTCATCGACCTCAATGTGACGTCGGGGTACGGCGGCGCTGGCCAGACGTCCGACGGGACGCAAAGGAAGCAGTCCCGGCAGTTTCCGACGGCAAGCTTCGCCGGCCCCCGCAAGCTGTCTGCCGGTGTCCGACGACCCTGATTGCTCGGCGTTCATGGAGAGCACCATCTTCGAGGGCCGTGGGAAGGCCTTCCAGCACCTCGGCCAAGGCCAGCCTTTCGATCCTGACGAGACCCAGAGCCAGGACGGCCGCGGCCACTACGAGGACACTGATTACGCCGTCCATGATGAAGAGGAAGAGGACCATGGCAACTCATGGCATGAAGATGATGACTTGTATTGTGAAGATGAGGAGGAAGAGCTTGACATTTCGCAAGAGCCGTTGGTGTTTATCAATGAGCTCACCCTAAGGGCCGAGGCACAAAAGAGGAAGCAAAGCATTCGCACGGGGTCATACACCCAAAAAGAGGACAAATTGATTTGCGAGAGTTGGATTGAGATGGGGGAGGATCCGATAAGAGGTGCCGAGCAAAAGGGTGCCATCTTTTGGAGGAGGGTTCACAAAACCTTCCATGAGCGAAGGAAGTTTGCCCCCTATCAATTTGAAAGCACTCGCAGCATCAACTCAATCCAAAAGAGATTGGGGTTCATTCAACAAGAGTGCAACAAGTATTGTGGCGCACTTGAGAGCGTCGAAGCCTGTCCTGTGAGTGGCCTTGGCCTTGGTGACTTGGTATGAACCTCTTGCCTTTTCATTTTGTGTCCATTCATGTTGGCATGCTTTTCATTTTCATACATGTTGTGTCCTTCGCTATTACATTAGCATCGTCATCAATGACTATGTAGGCATTTCAATCTTTGGAAGCATTCAGGGCCCGACACAAGAACAAGCCATTCACTCTCACGCATTGTTGGTCGCTCATCAAAGATTGCCCCAAGTTCAAATACCAATATGCCGCTTGTAAGAAGAAAGGAGGGAAGAAGGTCGTGGCTGATGAGGGAGACTTGCTCAAGAGACCGAGGGGCAAGACAAGCTCGAAGGCCGATGAATGGCGTGATGCGTCTTCCATTGCCTTGGAAGGCATTTTGGAGAATATGATGAGCCAAAAGAAAGTGAGGGATGAGAGAAAGAGCAAAGGAAAGGAAGAGCAAATGAAGATATATCTAGAGCTTCAAACGAAGAAGCTTGCCATGGAGGAGGCCGCGGAGAGGAGGAAGTTTGACATGGAGGAGGCCACAAAGAGGAGGAAGCTTGACATCGAGGAGGCCGCTCAACTCAAGAAACTCGAGATCGAGCCCACCATGATGGACACCAAAGCTAAAGAGGTGGCACTCGCGTTCATGAGCGTGGACATGACCATTATGTCGCCGGAGAGGAAGGCTTGGTTCGCTAATCGGCAGAAGGAGATGTTCGCCCGCGAGGGCCTGAACTAGGTGAGGCCTCAGGCCGTGGCCGACGTCCGTTCATTTTGAAGGCTGGCTGGTGTGCCCACCACTGGCTTTGTTGCCGGCGTAAAAAAATTGTTCATTTTGAGGGCTGGCTCCTGTGGCGGCCGCTGGCTTTGTTGCCGGTGTGAAACACGCGTGTCCTTTTTGAAGGCTGGCTCCTTTGCCGACCGCTGGCTTTATTGCCAGCATGAGACTGTAGGTCGTCGACTGTGTTGTCGGCCCGCATGAACTAGTGTGAACCGCGGCCGCGGCCAACATCCCTGGTTCTCACGTTTGCATGCGTGAGGACAAGATGCGGCCAAAGATACATCCGTGTGTTGGGCGCCCGGCCAATGCAAACCCAAATTCGGGCGAACACGGCTCTATTCCCACCACCAAATAAATAGACGAAATTCGAAGAAAACAGACGCTCCGTTTGGAGTCATGTGTTGGAGTTGGCCTCGTAGCATATCGAAGAGGGTGGCCGGTTGCATGCCACATCGTCCGTGTCTTCTCGAAGTTGACCGCCCGATGACCGTCCCGCTTCTTCCGGAACCTTCCCCTCCGGACTGGCTTCCCACGGTTTTCACATTATTTCCCGCCGGCTCCTCAGCCTGTACAATGGGCACACAAGCGTCATCGTCGTAGCAGTTCCACTCTTCCCCTTCCCTTCCCCTGCTTGCCCTCCCTGTTTTGGAGACACCGTGGATCATCCGAACAATGGCCCCATGGGCGTCGCCCCCATCCACACCTCGTAGGCCGGCACCCTGATGGCTTGGGGGCAATGCGACGGATGAAGCTGCGAGCGAGGAAGATGTGGCGCCGGTCGACGACGTCATGGAAGATGAAGTTGCGATGGAGGAAGGCGCAACACCGTTCGACGATGCACACATGAGGAAGAGGAAGACCCGATGGAGGAGCCGCCATTGGCAGACGTGCTGCTGGCCATCGCCGCCGCCACGAACCTGCCTCCGATGGATGAGTAGGAGTTGCATGTGGCCGCCGTTGTGAAGAACTCGTTCACCACCATGCATGATGCACCGCCAAACCGACCGCGAGACCTGGCATTTCGGCCTTCGCCGCAGGATGGAAATCTAGATCCAATACTTCAGCCGGCCGGATGAAGCCATGTTTTTGGGGTACGCTAAAGAACGTCGCATAGTCGCAGAGCTCCATGTGATTGCGCGAAGGGTAAAGGGGCAATCAAGGTACTAACTAACGCAGGACGACAAGCCGGGTTGAAGCCAAGATGATGGGCGGTGCAACTAGTCTAGACGTAGTAGTCAGAGAGCGCAAAAATCAATCTCTATATCATAGAGGGTCAACTCCTCTGTTATGTATAAAGTCGTGTGTATTAGCAGAACGAGCTTCTGAATCAAAGTTTGTACTGAACTCTCTTTGTCTGTCTGCAAGTCTTGCAAAATTACTTTGCATCTGTCAACAACATATCCAGTTTCATGGACGAAACTTGCACAGACTTAGTAACTTTCACATATCTTCAGACACGAAAAGCCAATTCAGTATAAGTGCAGCATATGTACCAGGTCAAACAGTAGTTCTTATAGAGAAATAGCTTAGAGCGATGCACCCTACTGGACAGGAAACAAGGAAAGCACCGATCAAAAGCATGCAACAACGCATACATAACCTAGTGCTGCACGGCAGGACAAAATTTATGTTCTAACCTTTTTTTTTTTGCGAAAAAACTTCCAATCAATTCATCTTCAACCATGGCAGTACAACGAACACCAGAAATAAAATTACATCCAGATCCGTAGACCACCTAGCGACGACTACAAGCACTGAAGTGAGCCGAAGGCGCGCCGCCGTCATCACCCCTCCATCGCCAACATCCCTGCGTTCAGCTTACACGGGCGGACACTGGCCTCTCGTCCCTGGCACACATCATCTACTGGGCCGTTGACCTGCTAACGTGGCAAATGGCCAAACGCCAAGCACCTTGGCGTTTCCAGACCCGACCTTGATGCCACACACCTTGGTGTTTTGCCCAAGTAAATAACCCCATAGGAGAGTGGGTGGGACCCACCCCACTCACTCTCCCCAATCCAGCCAGAGCTGCAAGAACACTTGCTGCTCCCCGGCCCCTATCTCTCACCCCTCATGCCCCCCCTTCAAATCCTCTCCAAAAGGTGCTTCCTTAGGTGGATCTTTCCATCACTTTGTTGCTTGTGGCAATCTCTCCCGAATCACCCAAGTTTTGTTAGTTAAATCTTTTTATTTTGCTAGCATTTTTTACATGTTGGGGGAACCCTACTTCATGCTTTTCCGCTAATTTTAGTGTGAATGTCTTTTTTAACTTTGAGAATATAGGGATATGCATGGTGTGTAGTAGGAATATTTGCTTGTTGAGTAGAAAGATTAGGGGTTAGGGTTAGTTAGTGTTTAGGGTAACTGTCGGTGTCAAAACCGGCGGATCTCGGGTAGGGGGTCCCGAACTGTGCGTCAAGGCCGGATGGTAACAGGAGACAAGCACTACTGGAATCAGCTACTTTGCCATCTGCCAGTTCTTTGCTGTCCGCTAGCAGACGGCAAATAAGCTCTTTGCCATCAGCTACCAAAAAGCAGACGGCAAAGAGGGAGGGGCCCCACTGACGAGCTGCAAAAAAAACCTAACGGCCCCCCTCTTTGCCGTCCGCTAGCGGACGGCAAAGAGCAAGAAGGCGGACGGCAAAGGGGGGCGGATGGCAAAGAGGGAGGGCCACACGTAACGTTAACGGCCGCGCCCCACACCCCCCCTCTCTCTCTTTCTCTCCCACCAGTTACTCTCGCCGCCGCCCCGTCGCACCACCCCGCCGCCGCCCCAGCGCCCCCCGCCCCGTCGCCACACCACCCCGCCGCCGCCCCGACGTCCCCCCGCCCCGTCGCCCCCGCCGCCCTTCCGTCTGGGCGCCGCCACGCCCCGGCGCCCCGGCACCTCCGCGCCCCGCCGCCCCGGCCGGGCCCGGCGCCGCCGCCCCAGGCCGCCCCGCCCCCCTCCTCCGCCGCCCCAGGCCGCACCGCCCCCCTCCTACACCCCAGGTGAGTTCTCTGCTTCCTTTTTTTCCTTTTTTCTGTTTTTTTAGTTTTAGGTTTATGTTTAGTTTAGATTTAGTTTTAGTTTTAGTTTTAGGATTAGTTTTAGGTTTATAGGTTTAGTTTTAGTTTAGTTTTAGGTTTAGATTTAGTTTTTTCCTTTTCCTGTTTTTTTAGTTTTAGGTTTAGGTTTAGTTTAGTTTTAGGAAAGAAGAAGAAGAGAAAAAGAGGAGAGGAGGAGAAGAAGAAGAGGAGGAGGAGAAGAAAAAAGAAGAAGAGGAAGAAGAAGAAGAAAAAAGAGGAGAGGAGGAGAAGAAGAAGAGGAAAAAGGAAAGGAGGAAGAAGAAGAAGAAGAAGAAGGAAAAAAAGGAAGAAAAGGAAGAAGAGGAAGAAGAAGAAAAGGAAGAAAAAAACCCGACCCGGCACCCCGACACGACACCCCGACCCCGAGACCCCGACCCCGACACCCCGACCCCGAGACCCCGACCCCGACACCCCGACCCCGACCCCGACCCCGACACCCCAACCCCGAGCCTGACCCTACACCCCGACCCCGACACCCCGACCCCCCGAGCCTGACCCGACACCCCGACCCCGAGCCTGACCCGACACCCTGACCCCGACACCACACCCAGACCCCGAAACAACACCCCGACACCGAGACGACACTACCCCAACATCGACACGACATCCCGACCCCCCGACCCCGAAACAGCACCCCGACCCCGACACGGCACCCCGACACCGACAGGACACCCCGACCCTCGACACCTCCCGAAAAGGTGTTCTTTGGCCTTCCAGAGGCCGACGGGGTCATATATTTGTGAATTATTAGTTAGGTCATATATTTTTCGATTTTGTTATGAAAAACATCATATATAATTGTGTTGATCATGTAGTTTTAAATGTGCAGTTGTTTCATCGCTGCGAGGTTTGGTGTTCGACGACCTCGCCGTGCGTTTGACGAGCTCTGCCCCTTCGTTCGTGGGTGAGCACAAATGACAAGTCCTCCTCCCCCATTAATTATTTGATCTATTCCGATGAAACTTGATAGCTAGCTATATATGTGTCTTGAATCATCAGTATGCGTAACCAATATGTGTCTCCCGTTCGAAAGCGTCATAGTTATAAATATGCATGCATTTGCATATTTATAACCTTGATTCTTTCGAATTGTCCAATGCTATCCATGGACAGCCCGAGTATGTGTAGATTGGGTTCGTTTTCCCATATGCTTTGCTTCGGATCCGACGCATATATTTCATCAGTGCCTCCCCTGTTGTTCTCCGGGTACACATCCTCTCTGTTTATTGCAGAGACGTGTATCAGGAGAACAGCGGGGAGGTGCTGCCGAAATTTTGCGTCGGATCCGGAGCATAGCATGGGAAAATGAACCCAATCTACACATACATGGGTGGGATTAGGACCTATCATTACCTATTAGAGTGTAGGTTGCATGGACGTAATAAAATTGACAAAGTAGATCAACTGATGAATATATACATGGTGAATTACATATATAATTGTTGTGTGTCCAGTAGCTCTGAAAATCAAGATGAGTGACCGTGCGTGGATGTATACCGGTCACACTGGTCAGAACATATGGAGAGCCGAATGGTTCACAAAAACTAAGGGGTTTGTGCAAGTCGCATTTGCAAATGGCCAAAAGAAAACCTGGTGCCCCTGTTTCCGGTGCGGCAATTGGGAAAAGAAGACAGAGGCTGAAATGGGCAAACACTTGCAGAAGAGTGGTTTTACGCCCGATTATACGGTGTGGACATTTCATGGTGAGTCTGCCCAACATGACCGAGCTGAGGTGGATCGTCGTCGCACCGACGAGCATGGTACCGGGATGGAAAACATGGTGCAAGGCTATAATGATGCTCGGGATTCGGACGAGGAGATGGAGGAATCTGCAAAGGCCTTCAATGAAATGTTGGAGTCTTCGAAACGTCCGCTCCACGAGCACACTGAGCTTTGTCAGTTGGATGCCATCTCACAACTAATGGCTCTGAAGGCTCAGTTCAACTTGGGCAGAGAATGCTATGACGCAATTATGACAGTATTTGGACGCTTTCTACCCAAAGGCCATGTAATGCCTGCAAACCTGTACCAGTCGGACAAAATCCTCCGTGCACTGAAGATGCCCTATGAGAAGATACATGCCTGTGAGAAAGGATGTGCCTTATTTAGGCTTGACTATGCGGACTTGAACTATTGTCCCATTTGCAAGTCTTCCAGGTATATTGTGGTAGACAACTGTATGGGTGAGAATACACAGACCAAAATCCCCGTTAGTGTTCTTTGGTATATGCCAATCGTACCAAGACTTCAACGTCTTTTCATGGTCGAAGAGACGGCCAGACAGATGACATGGCACAAAACAGGCAAAAGAACCGAACTAGATGCAGATGGGAATCTGATGATGGTACACACATCGGATGGTGTTGCGTGGAAAAAGTTTGATGAATTACATGCTGACAAAGCGGCAGATCCGAGGCATCCTCGAGTCGGCATCAGCACGGATGGGTTCAGTGTGTTTGGTATGACGGCAGCCCAATACAGTTGTTGGCCCGTATTTGTCTTTCCACTCAATCACCCCCCCGGACAGATTATGCAAAGAAAGAACATTTTCCTGACGTCATTTGCATAATCCGAAGCCTCGGTACAATGCTGACGAGCCTAAAAAGGGTGGATCCAACCTCAGCCTATTCAAAGGGAATCTCGCACCAGCTAGTGTTTCACATCCAGTATCTTTGGATAACGAAGAATGGCGGACCATTTCGTTGTATATCTTCAACAACCTGATAGAAGTGCGACCGTACATCGAGTAAGTTCTCGGTACATTGTTTCGCAACTTCTATTTCCTTTGAACTACTCTTATTCCTGGATATGTCATACAGTCGATACGTCGCCATATTCTCGTATGGAGCGGAGATCCAAAAGGATTCCGTCGAAGAGTATGAGCTACTCGCAAAGCAAGGAGGTGGCTATCCCGGTTTCATCTCTTGGTTCAAACAAACGGTAATTTCTATTAGACAATTTCATTTCATTCGCTAATTTGTGCATAATGCAACAATCCTTTCATATTAAACTTGTAGGCTAATTCAGAGTCTATGGACGCCGAATTGAGACAAGTCGCTAATGGTTTTGACTATAAGGTCCGTTCATTTCACAAGTACGACATCAACGGGTATCGCCTAGGTTAGCTCCAAAATGACCCATGCAACAATCCTTTCATATTTTACCTTAGTTAGCTTATAAGTAATCCAATTTATCCAAGTTAGCTCTAAAATGACCCATTTTACGTAGATTAGCTCCTAAATGATCCATTTTACCTACGTTAGCTTTAAAATGACCCATTTCACCTAGGTTAGCTCCAAAATGACCCATTTCACCTAGGTTAGCTCCAAAATGACCCATCTTACCTAGGTTAGTTTATAAATGATCCAGTTTATCCAAGTTAGCTCTAAAATGACCCAATTTACCTAGAGTAGCTCCGAAACGATCCATTTCGCCTAAGTTAGCTAAAAACGATCCATTTCACCTAAATTAGCTCTTAAATGATACATTTCACCTAAGTTTGCTAAAAAACGATCCATTTCACCTTAGTTAGCTCAAAAACGATCCATTTCACCTTAGTTAGCTCAAAAACGTGGCATTTCACCTTAGTTAGCTCATAAACGACCCATTTCAACTAAGTTAGCTCAAAAACGATCCATTTTACCTTAGTTAGCTCAAAAACGATCCATTTCACCTTAGTTAGCTCAAAAATGACGCCCTTCACCTTAGTTAGCTCATAAATGACCCATTTCAACTAAGTTAGCTCATAAATGATACATTTCAACTAAGTTAGCTCATAAACTACCCATTTCAACTTAGTTAGCTCATAAATGATCCATTCCACCTAAGTTAGGTCATAAATGACATATACTTCTTGTTATAGTCTTCTTCTTGTTCTATTCACCTATTTCTAACTTCATATTTACCATTTTGCAGATTTCACTCACTTCATGGAAGCTAGCTTGCTATGATGGAGTGCTTGCTTTTTCTTTGCTAAAACTTTGCATTGTATCTAGCTTGCTATGATAGAACTTGCTATGTTGATGAAACTTTGGTATGTAATATGTATATGGAACAATGTGTATGGATGGAACTTGCTATATATGTTGATGAAACTTTGCTATGTCATATGTATATGGAATTATGTGCTGGATATGTGATATGTTTGCTGTTAAATATATCTATATATGTCATATATATTTGCTGTGAAAATTGTTGGATTAAGAAAAAACAGAAAAAAAGAGACAATATACAGGCTCTTTGCCGTCAGCCACCGACGGCAAAGGGCTCTTTGCCATCAACAGCGGACGGCAAAGAGACCACGTGGCAGGCAGCTGTGCTTCCTGGGAGGCTGACCAATTTGGTCAGTTTGCCTACAGTGGCTGATGGCAAAGGCTTTGCCGTCCGCGGCGGACGGCAAAGAGCAAAAACTTTGCCTACAGCGGCGGACGGCAAAGGCCTGCCGTGTAGTGACGTCGGCTGACATCACACGGCGGACGGCAAAGGCCTTCCGAAGTTTAGCGTCAGCGGCCGACGGCAAAGGCCTGCCATTAACCACCTAACGGAGTAACAACGCACTTATTGCCGTCTACACTCTTTGCTGTCCGCTGCTGATGGCAAAGGCTCCTTTGCCGTCAGCCGCCCGAAGCAGACGGCAAAGTACCTCTTTGCCGAACCTTACTTTGCCATCACCTTTTGCCGTCCGCGGCGGACGGCAAAGACCTTTGCCGTCAATCATCCATGCCTTTGCCGTCTGCCATGGCTGACGGTAAAGTAGTTGATTCCTGTAGTGAAGGGACACGATGTTTTTACCCAGGTTCGGGCCCTCTCGATGGAGGTAATACCCTACTCCTGCTTGATTAATATTGATGATATGCGTATTACAAGAGTAGATCTACCACGAGATCGAGGAGGCTAAACCCTAGAAGCTAGCCTATGGTATGATTGTTGTGTATGAAGATGATTGTCCTACGGACTACAACCCTCCGGTTTATATAGACACCGGATAGGGTTAGGGTTACACAGAGTCGGTTACAATGGTAGGAGATCTTGAATATCCGCATCGCCAAGCTTGCCTTCCACGCCAAGGAAAGTCCCATCCGGACACGGGACGAAGTCTTCAATGTTGTATCTTCATAGTCCAGGAGTCCGGCGAAGGTATAGTCCGGCTACCCGAACACCCCCTAATCCAGGACTCCCTCAGTAGCCCCTGAACCAGGCTTCAATGACGACGAGTCCGGCGCGCAGATTGTCTTCGGCATTGCAAGGCGGGTTCCTCCTCCAAGTCCTTCATAGAAGAATGTAAACACCAAGAATAGTGTCCGGCTCTGCAAAATAAGTTTCCACATATTGCCATAGAGAGAATAATATTAACACAAATCAAATCTGCTGACGTATTCCGCTATGCGTCATCACACTACGGCCAAGTTCTTTACACAAATCGTTTTTACTTTCCCACCTCAGCACGTTTTGTGAGGCGGTTTCGTTGGCACGTCTTGTCAAAGCAGAGATCGTGTGCCCTTTTTACGGGATTCTCATCAATACGGACGTGGGTAACCCAACCGCGCCATTTACCACCGCGCTTGGGAGGCAAGCGAGTTTTATTAGGCAGGTGGGGACGCATAACCGCATCCGCCCATATAAGGGGATAAGGATCCACCTTTTTACCTACGCCTTCTTCCTCCTTTGCCAATCCATCTCTTGCGCACTCGAGCTCCAGCGCCCAAGCCCGCTCTTCCCACCTCAACCTTCTCCAGCGATGTCCGGAGCGGGAGGCAAGTGGATGGTCTCCTCCGTCACGGAGGTCCAAGTGAAAAAGCTAAGGTAGGCCGGATACCTGTCCAAGGACATCCCGCACCGGCTCCCCGAAAAGGGGCAGCTTCTCCCCACCCCAAGGCCCCATGAGAGGGTAGTGTTCCTTCCCCACTTCCTCCGCGGACTGGGTTTTCCACTCCACCCATTCGTCCGGGGACTCATGTTCTACTACCGCCTGGATTTCCACGATCTGGCCCCGAACTTCATCCTCAACATCTCGGCATTTATCGTCGTGTGTGAGGCCTTCCTCCGCGTCCGCCCCCATTTCGGCCTCTGGCTCAAGACCTTCAACATCAAGCCCAAGGTGGTGCGCGGCAGCCAGGCAGAGTGCGGAGGCGCCATGGCGGGCAAAATGGCCAACGTCCTCTGGTTCGAGGGCTCCTTCGTGGAGACCCTAAAGGGGTGGCAAGCTGGGTGGTTTTACATCACCGAGCCACGCAATCCGAAATGGGTCGCAGCCCCCGAGTTCCGATCCAGACCCCCCACGCGGCTTATGTCTTGGAAAGAGACGGGCCTCTCGTGGGTGACGAAAAAGAGGTGACCGGGTTGCAAACTTGCATCCAGTCCCTGGTGAACAAGCCAATCCGGCTGGTTAATATAGTCCAGGTTATGCTCGTCCGCCGGATCCTCCCGTGCCAACAACGGGGCTTCAATTTGTGGGAGTTCGACCCGGCATAGCACCAAACCCTCAACAGGCTCTTCGACACGACGTACAAAGATGCTTGGAAGGTGCTTTTCAAGGGCGCCGAGGCTCCCGCATCCGCCTCCGAGGACCGCAGATACAGCTCGCAGCGTCACGCTAGCGACTTAAGCTATCTTCACCTTTTACAGGATATTAAGCTCTGTTTTCCTTTCACAGTTTGACTCTGTGCGGGATCTAAACTCCCCTACATTTGACAGGCTTGGCAGGCGGTATCCGGACCAATTAACTGTCCGGCTCCCTTGCCCGAAGACCCAGCCCCTGCTCTCCTAGTGAAGCTGCTGGTCCCGGCACCTTATGTGGTGCCGGAGAAGAAGGTCAAGAAGAAGAAGACCACGGGGACTCGAAAGAGTGCCCGTAACGTGGTGGTGTCGGACTCGTCGTCTGACGAGTCTGAGACGCCCTCTTCCCGTGAAAACGAGGAGGAGGAATAAGAAAGCTCTCCCCCGAGCGGAGGGAGGAGAGAAGAAGAAGGCCGCCCCAGCGGGGGAGGCCGAGGGGTCTAGGAAAAGGAAGACCCCTCCGCCGGACTACTCCCCTAACGCAGAAGAAGGCGAAGAGGAGTGGCCGAACAGGGCCAAGCGTCCGGCGAAATCGTAAGTTCGGATATCAGAGTAACTCATGATGTTCCTTTGTTGCACAGCTTTCCCTAATGTCGAATATAATTATGCAGCCCGCCCCGGACCGAATTCAACGAATCGTCGGGCGGCTCCCTAGACTCATCGGACGTGAACTCAGTTCCGCCCGCTGTCTCCCCCCGCACTACGGACGACGCCGAAGTGGCGTCGCGACAAACTCCGGGGCAGGAGGAGGTGATCCTGGAGGAGCCTCGAGGCAACCTCCCGGACTCCAGGAGTGAAGGGGACAAGGCCCCCCAGGGCTCCAAGTCCGACTTTGAGCCGGACACCGTGCCGGAAACTTCAACAGTTCCGGACCGCGGTAGGCGAACTCCTCTCAAGAGGAGCAAGCCTTCTGAGCCAGTGGCCTCCGTCCAACCGGAGGCGCTGGACAATCTGCTGGAGGTGCTTGACGGCGCCTCCATCGACGAGGGGCACCGTACTATCATGAGTACGGTGATCCAGAGGGTTCAGTCCGCCAAGAGCGGACTGACTGAAGCTTGCGCTAGCCTTCTGACAGGCTTCGAGGTAAGTAAAAATATGTCAAAATATTACCACATAGACAGTAGCCCCTGATGCTCTGTTTGGCGTTCGGAAAGAAATGCTGAATAGAGGATCTATAAAATTTCGCAGGAGTCTAACAAAAAAGAGTCAATATGCGTATGCAGGCTTCGCTGCTATCCACCGCCGCACCGACTGCGGAGGTGGGTGTCCTGAAAAAGGACCTCGGGCGGACCGAGCGAGAGCTCGGCCTTGCCAAACGGCAGCTCGAGGAAAAAGAAGGTAAGAAATACCCTACAGAAAAAAGGTGCCTATAGAAAGGCGTGATTGCAAAAAATAACAGGATCGTACTGCTTATTATAGGGGCCACGACAGAGGTGGCGACCCTCAAACAGGCGCTGTCCGAGGCCGAAAAGAAAGCGGCCGCGGAGCGCTCCGAGCGAGAGAAACTTGGGGCCCAGGTCGGCGAGGCGCAGCAGGAGCTTCAGGCTCTCATGAAAAAACATGAGAGTTTGGAGCTTGAGTCGAAGAGCAAGCGTCCGAGCTCGTGGCGGCCCTTGAGACCGAATCCGGAGCTCTCCAGGGGCATTCACAGATCTTCCCCGCAGCGTATCCGATGCCGCCGCATTCTACTGAGCTGAAGAGGGCAGCTCGACGGAGAGTGTGTTCTGGTCTCAGTATTCTGAGGCCGGACACCCTGTACCCCTGAGCGACCAGCTGAAACAGCTGGTCGAGCTCCACAAGGCGGCCGAACAGTCCGTGAAGGGCTTCATAGTTCGGCTGTGGCCCGGAGAGGCCCTGCCTGGGAGCTATTTTGGGCTGGTGCGGCGGCTGGGGGAGGCCTGTCCGAGGCTCGAGCTCATCAAGCGCTCCGTCTGCATCGAAGGTGCCCGTCGGGCCCTTGCCCGTGCAAAAGTGCACTGGGGTAAGCTGGACGGTGAGAAGCTTGTGAAGGATGGGCCGCCGCAGGGGAAGGAGCACCGCAAGCCCGAGAACTACTACAAGGATGTTCTTGCAGGTGCCCGCCTTGTGGCGGATGAATGTACCAAGGATGTAATTTTTGAATGAACTCGCTCGTTTTTATCCTGTGCGCTGAAAACTTGTTCATATGCGCTAAGCAATGCTTATTGAATTTAAAATATTATTTTCTGTGCGGCCGTTTATCAAAAATTGAGAGATGGCCAGTCGTCGGTTTCTGCCCCCGTGCCACTAGTGCTGGGGTGTTCGGGATAAATCTAAGCGCTCTTTTTCCCATGGTTGGGTCCTTCGAGGGAGGCGCTCGGCACAACGAACCAGGCAATTGGACTATAATGCTTGAACACTCTCACTTAGCCATAGAATTTTATAATTTTAAATTTCGGCGAAGCCCCTAGTTCACAAGACCGAGTTCGGGGCGCTATCCACGCCTTGGCCGGACAAAGCCGGCTCCTCGCTCGAAGCGGCATAAGTGTTTAGGGAGTCGAAAAACCTCTCGAAAATCGACCGGTCTCTTGCCTCATCATGACAGTCAGTTTTAGCTTTCTCCACTAAGGTGCTTAACCCAGCTGAACCGGAGCACAATCACAGTGGTTCTCCTAGTGCTACCTTAGCCGATATAGCGGAACGTAAGGCACAAAACATAGGAGCCGGGCAAACCCAACTATTGACCCAAATCATGATTCGGAGCCGATGCATATAGTGCTATAAGTTCGGGGTGCCGCACTTGTGAAAGTGTACGGACTTCTCACACCATAATAAGGGGTACTGAAGCCCCTGGCGTATTTGCCGTACCATGATGTACGGGTGCAATCATGTCAAAACATATATATTAAAATAGGATAATGCAAAAAATAGACAAAAAGCTATGCATTGTTTATAGAGAGGCTATTTATCAGAGCCGAACGATACAACTAGTGCGATAAGCAAAAATATATTGGACTATTTAACATGTCCTGACCAGGGGCAGGCCGCGGAATTGTATTCAAAATAGGTATAATGCTCATAACAGAGACCACCTGTGAGTTCCATAATGCGGCATGGCTTTGTCTGCTTCCCTGGATCTTGCATCGTTTGTGCGGCAGTTGAATTGCCGAACAGGTCGTCCAAAGTGTGGAGTCTTGAAAGTAAGAAAAAAAAGAATTCAGCAACCCCTAGTATGTTTTAAGCCGTGTTTTGGGCGTGCCGCTATTGTGCCCCTTCCCCCGTGCCCATGGTATTTCGAGGGCGTAGTTATGTACGCAAGGCACTGGCTTCGCTATGTCGCGAGGGTTGGGGTGCCTGCTCAGAACGTGCCAGGCGGTCTTGTTGTGGGTTACTCCGGGCGCGCTTGGCAGTGTCTGGCTTTTTAGTGGCCGGACTGGAGAATTGCCTAAGAAGGCTGCTTTGTACTTCCGCTGCGAGAGCCGTCGTGTGCTCCTCCGTACGGAGGGAGCGTTCGGTGTTTCCGTTGACCGTGATTACTCCTCGAGGGCCTGGCATCTTGAGCTTGAGGTATGTGTAGTGCGGCACCACATTGAACTTTGCAAATGCGGTTCGTCCGAGCAGGGCGTGATAGCCACTGCGAAACGGGACTATATCGAAGATTAACTCTTCGCTTCGGAAATTATCCGGAGATCCGAAGACCACGTCAAGTGTTACTGAGCCTGTACAGTTGGCTTCTACACCTGGTATAACGCCTTTAAAGGTCGTTTTTGTGGGCTTAATACTTGAGGGATCTATGCCCATTTTCCACACTGTATCCTGGTAAAGCAGGTTCAGGCTACTACCGCTGTCCATGAGGACTCTTGTGAGATGAAATCCGTCGATGATTGGGTCGAGAACTAATGCGGCAAAGCCACCATGACGGATGCTAGTGGGGTGGTCCCTTCGATCAAAAGTGATCGGGCAGGAGGACCATGGGTTGAACTTTGGGGCGACTGGCTCCATCGCGTATACGTCCTGTAGCGCACACTTCCGCTCCCTCTTGGGAATGTGGGTTGCGTATATCATGTTCACCGTCCGCACTTGTGGGGGAAACCCCTTCTGTCCATTGTTGTTCGGCGGCCTGGGCTCCTCCTTGTCATCGCTATGCAGCCCCTTGTCTTTGTTTTCGGCTCTTAACTTGGCTGCCTACTTGAACACCCAACAGTCCCTGTTGGTGTGATTGGCTGGCCTTTCGGGGGTGCCATGGATTTGGCACAAGCGGTCGAGTATTCGGTCCAAACTGGACGGACCCTGAGTATTCTTTTTGAATGGCTTTTTCCGCTGACCGGATTTATAGCCTCTGAATCCGGCAGTAACTGTCGTATCTTCATTGATGTCGCTGCTAACGCGGCGCTTTTGCTTATTTCGACGTGTCCTGCCACTTTTGTCCTTGGTATCCGAATTACCAGGGTTCTTTGATAAGTTGTTGCTGCGAGCTAGCCAGCTATCTTCTCCCGCGCAGAAGCGGGTCATGAGTGTCGTGAGGGCTGCCATAGATTTCGGCTTTTCCCGTCCCAGGTGCCGGGCAAGCCACTCCTCGCGGATGTTATGCTTGAAGGCTGCTAGGGCCTCTGCGTCCGGACAGTCGACTATCTGGTTTTTCTTTGTTAGGAACCGTGTCCAGAATTGTCTGGCCGATTCCTCTGGCTACTGAATTATGTGGCTTAAGTCGTCGGCATCCGGTGGTCGCACGTAAGTGCCCTGGAAGTTGTCGAGGAATGCGGCTTCCAGGTCCTCCCAAGAACCGATTGAGTCTGCTGGCAAGCTGTTAAGGCAGTGTCGGGCCGGTCCTTTGAGTTTGAGCGGGAGGTATTTTATGGCGTGTAGATCATCGCCACGTGCCATGTGGATGTGAAGGAGATAATCCTCGATCCATACCGTCGGATCTGTTGTGCCATCGTACGATTCGATATTAACGGGTTTGAAACCCTCTGGGATTTTATGATCCATTACTTCATCTGTGAAGCATAGTGGGTGTGCGGCGCCCCTGTACTGGGCTATGTCACGACGCAGCTCGGAAGAGCTATGTCTGTTGTGTTCGGCCTGGCCGGATTTGTTGTATCCGGAGTGAAGATCATCGTCACGTGTCGTAGGGCGCCTGCGCGATCCGTAGATCGATCTTGTTTGTCTTGCCTTATCCTCCAGTATGTCTCGCAGGCCTGGCGCATTTTCCCGTGCCTTAGTTGAGCTGCGTCGGGGCATGGCTTGGGTGGAGGGCCGAGAGGCCTCTCTATCGCGGCCGCGAGGTGGCCGGTCTGCCATGTCGTGCGCTGGTGATGTAGGCGCTTCCTCCTCTGATCGGGGTAGCGGCCTGCGCTTTGGGTAACTCTTGGAGGGGCGTTCGAGTTCGTACTCTTCGGCCGCAAGGACTTCAGTCCATCTATCAGCTAGCAAATCTTGATCAGCTCTAAGCTGTTGCTGCTTTTTCTTGAGGCTGTTTGCCGTGGCTAAAAGCCTACGTTTAAAACGCTCTTGTTCGGCGGGGTCTAATGGTACGACGAATTCGTCGTCATCGAGGCTTGCCTCGTCTTCGGAGGGAGGCATATAGTTATCATCCTCAACCTCTCGGTCTGCCGCTCTCTCATGAGGGCTGGCTTCTCCATCTTCCTGCGCCAAATCTTGCTGGGGTGGGTGTTCTTCGGCGCTATCTAGGGTAGTATTGTCTCCCATGCCGGAGTCACCGTTTTTGCTTTGGCGGGATTTAGAGCGGCGCCGCTGACGCCGGCGCTTTGGCTGTTTCTTGGAGGTGTCTTCCCCCGCTGTTCCATCACCATCTCCATCTTTTGGAGTATCCACCATATATATGTCATATGATGAGGTGGCCTTCCAGCGCCCTACAGGTGCTGGTTCCTGTTCGTCTCCTACCTCGTCGTCCATACCGTCGAAGTCTTCGGAGCCGAAGTCAAGCATGTCGGTTAAATCGTCGACAGTGGCTATAAAGTGGGTGGTGGGTGGGCTTTGAATTTCTTCATTGTCCGTATCCCATCCTCGCTGACCGTAATCCGGCCAGGGCTCTCCTGATAAAGAGAGAGGCTTGAGAGAGTTCAGGATGTCGCGAAAAGGCGAGTGCTGAAAGATGTCCACGGCGGTGAACTCCATTATAGGCGCCCAATCGGATTCGATTGGTAGGGGCACGGGGGGTTCGGAGTCCGGAGAAGAGTACGGACCCTCAGAGTTACGGGTCACGCGGAGTGCGGGGTTGACGTTCGGCTCGATCGCCTTTGAGATCGCAGCCCCCAAGGTGACATCCAACCGCTCATCCTCGATTGACTCAATAGGCTCCGAGTTAAGGGTCGGAACCGGTGCGTGTGCGGCCTCCAGGACACTGTTCGGAGGCAGAGCTAGATCATGCCCCTCGAGATAGTGCGGCACGCTTGGCTGTGGCTCGAACCCGTCAAAGATCAAGTCTCCGCGGATATCAGCCGTGTAGTTTAAGCTTCCAAACCTGACTTGATGGCCAGGGGCATAGCTTTCGATGTGCTCCAGGTGACCAAGCGAATTGGCGCGCAGAGCGAAGCCGCCAAAGACAAAGATCTGTCCGGGGAGAAAAGTCTCACCCTGGACCTCATCATTGTTGATGATTAAAGGAGCCATCAGGCCTCGAAGGCGACGACACAAAGGAACTCTCAATGAAAGCACCAATGTCGGTGTCAAAACCGGCGGATCTCGGGTAGGGGGTCCCGATCTGTGCGTCAAGGCCGGATGGTAACAGGAGACAAGGGACACGATGCTTTTATCCAGGTTCGGGCCCTCTCGATGGAGGTAATACCCTACTCCTGCTTGATTAATATTGATGATATGGGTAGTACAAGAGTAGATCTACCACGAGATCGAGGAGGCTAAACCCTAGAAGCTAGCCTATGGTATGATTGTTGTGTATGAAGATGATTGTCCAAGGACTACAACCCTCCGGTTTATATAGACACCGGATAGGGTTAGGGTTACACAGAGTCGGTTACAATGGTAGGAGATCTTGAATATCCGCATCGCCAAGCTTGCCTTCCATGCCAAGGAAAGTCCCATCCGGACACGGGACGAAGTCTTCAATGTTGTATCTTCATAGTCCAGGAGTCCGGCGAAGGTATAGTCCGGCTACCCGAACACCCCCTAATCCAGGACTCCCTCAGTAACCTTTGCTTAGTGTATGTTAATTAATGACACTTTTTTACACATCATCAATAATTTAGTGTTGATATGTTTTGAATATAATGGATTGTTTTTGGATAACCAAGAATTAATATTGATGCCTTAAATTCATTCATATTGTTTTAGACGGAGAGACTTCTTAATGTTCATTATATGGACAAGGAGGCATTCTTGAGTTACAATGCCGTCATGGGTGAGGAATCAGTGGTTTTTGATACAAGCCCTAGCTATGAGGAGGTTGTTGCAAAAGTGAGACATGTCTTAAAGTGGAGGGACCGCAATTATGGTGTTCAATTAATATGAAGGTATGATGTTGGAGTTGAAGCCAATTCTCGCTTGAAAAGTACGCCTATAATCTCGGATTTGCATTGTGATGTATACAAGGAAAAAGTTTCCCAATCGGAAGACAAGTCACTTGAATTGTTTGCCACCAAGGTTGCACCTCCTCAGTTTGCAATTGACTTGAACCGGCATGTATCATACCCAATGAATGACATGACCGAGAGGACAAGCATGCCACTTGTTGAGCATAGGGTCGTGGTTGATGCCCCCAATGCCTATCACCAACCACCTCCCCAACCACCAATTAGTGAAGCAAATGAGGTTGAGTTGTATGCCCCCAATGCTTCAAGCCAACCACCAACTAGCCAAGCAAATGAAGTTGAGGCGATTTCTAGTGACAAAGTAATTCAAGAGGATGGTGTTGCTCATGCTGATGACGATGAGCAAGGGTAAGAGTTTCATGCTAATGATGTTGGTGATTTGGATGCCTACATAGCGCAAAAGGACATGGATCATGAGTTACCTTTTAGGCGTGTATATGGGTTTATGATTCCCATCACAACCTCTTCTTCGATGCCCCCGTGCACCCCTCACTGCCGCTACTGCCGCCCTGAGCGTTTACCTCTACGACCTTGATGACCGCGCCCCCTCCTACGTCGTCCTCGCGCTCTAGCGCCGCCCATGCATCCACATGGGCGTCAGCCACGTCGAGGAGGTCAAGGATCCCCTCAACCCGGCCCTCGTTAACAACCCCCCCCCCCCCTGCGACGTCTTAGCGGGGTTGATTCCCCCCATCGCCCAACTTGTCTCCGACGAGTATGGCGTCGGTGGGTACGTGATACGGCTCCAACATATCTATATATATTTTTATTTTTTTCATGCTATTATATTATCAATCTTAGATCTTTATGTGCAATTTCATATCATTTTTGGGAACTAACCTATTTTTTCATATCTATACCACAGACCTACGAGTCCATAGTGATTAGCTAGATGGCTTCTTATCTCTCTTTGATCTTCAATACAATGTTCTCCTCAGAGTTCTATCCGATGTAATCTTCTTTTGCGGTGTGTTTGTTGGAATCCGATGAATTGTGAGTTTATGATCAGATTATTCATTGAAAGTAATTGAGTCTTTCTGAACTTTATTGTGCATGATTATTATAGTTTTATATTTCTCTCCGATCTATTCTTTTGGTTTGGCCAACTAGATTGATTTATCTTCAGCGGGAGAGGTGCTTTGTAGTGGGTTCAGCCTTGCAGTTTTCTCACCTCGTGACAGAAGCGATAGGCACGTATTTGTATTGTTTTCACTGGGGAGAAAACGACGGGTTTAATCATATTACATGGTTTTATTCTATCTGCATTATGTCATCATACTTCATGCATTACTCTGTTTGTTATGAATTTAATACGTAGAGAGGCAAGCATAGAAGTGCTCTCGAAGTGGAGTAATAGTAGTAGATGCAGGCAGGAGTCGGTCTACTTGTCATGGACATAATGCCTATATACATGATCATTACCATAAATAACATCATAACTGTGCGCTTTTCTGTCAATTTCCCAACAGTAATTTGTTTACCCACCTATGCTATCTTTATGAGAGAGAAGCCTCTAGTAAAAACTATGCCCCCCGTCTACTTTAATCATATAAAAACTAAAATACCATGCTACAATTTTACTTCTTTTATTTCACTTTGCAATTTATCTATCTACCATTACCAGATTTGATCCTTGCAATTAACGAGTACAAGGGGATTGACAACCCTCTTTCCCATGTTGTGTGCAAGTATTTGCTCTTGTGTTTGTAGGTACTGTTTACGAGGTGTTTGTGTGGTTCTCCAATTGGTTCGATAACCTTGGTTCTGACTGAGGGAAATACTATCTGCTACTATATTGCTTTACCCTTTCTCTTCGGGGAAAATCCAAGGCAGCTCACAAGTAGCAGTACGTCGCACCGTTCGTATGCCTTGGCGGGTTCCAAGACACCCGCGGCGTGTATGAGCTCGACGAAGGTGAGGGGCTCATGCTCATGCTGGAGCTCGATGAGACGCACTTCGATCTCGACACCAACTACAAGTTGGATTGTGAGACTACGAAGTAGGCGCGCGCGGGGGGGGGGGGGGGGAGACGAAGCCGGAAATGGAGGCAGTCCGAGCTTGTCACTGCCGGAGACACTGGAGAGGTGCACGAAGAGACCTGGCTAGATTTGTTGACCCCCACTGCTAGATGCTCCATGTCTCCTCCTCCAGTTCCTTGTGCATTATCGGGCTGTCTCAATTTCTAGTTTGGAACACACAACCATGATTTTTTTGATTAATATTGTCACCGTCGTTACACAGTGGTACTTTGAAGATTTGATGTATTATCGCCAAGCTCTCACGGGCAAGACTGATTTTATAGATGTTTAGATGCACCGGTTCCTGATCATTTACAACACAACCCTGCGATCTAATTGATGTTTGTCTGAATTTATGACATGTAAACTGCACTAATAACAAATCAGATGTCATCTCTCATGTTACCGATTCAACACTGGAAGATATGGTAGAGACGAAAGGTGGTTTGGTCCATCTGGTGGAAGGGGGTGGAGATAGTAGGAGTGGAAAGCAACTCAATCCATACTGACTTGCCATCTGTGCTGGGCACCACAGGCAAGTGATGTTTAGTTGAGTCCCACTCACGAATTAGAAAGAATTTCTTTGGGTTCTTGGATAGATGCTTATGGTTTGTTGCGTCATTTTTCAGGTTCAATAAGTCGGCTGGCGCCGAGCATCACCACTGTGTTGAAGAAACACTTGCAATGGGTGCCAGAAGTTGTGTTTAAAAAACAGGCCCACCTTCATAAGGATGATGTAAGTTGCAACCATACTCAGGTTTATTCTCTGTTGCCTACATATATTTATTTAACCACATTATGTTTTAGCCACTAGATGGAAAATAGTAAAAAATGGAGAATCAATTCTTTTTGTGATATTTATTCAATAGTGGTTGCTATTTGTTTCAAATATTTAAGACATAAGGATACCACAATTAAATTATGTTACAACACGGAAGTTGTAGAGTGGTTAATATTGTGTAGATGAGTACATGGGTACCTTTTCTTATGTTTTGTTAAGTAGAATTAAAGATATGGAAACATCACCGAGTAAACAAGAAGTTAAGTGGATTAAGATTAAGAAGCAAATTTAATTTTGGAAGGGTTTCCCTACAGTGTCAAGGAGAAATTTGTATACATGGTCATGTTTTTTTATGTGCGATTTCACATGATGGACTCAATAATCTTGCATCAAGATTAAATTATTTTGTCCAACCTAGATCGTTGAGGCATTCTTTTCCACCCATGGTTGGAATTATGCACTTATGTAAGACAAGATTTGTAGTATTACTAAAGCTTGACTTATGTAGAAAGGCCCGGTTCACCTACATGTGTCGATGCTTATAGGCTAGGTGTTCAGTTGTACTGAAGTAGCAAGCACAAACAATTTTGTGCCACGCCAATATTTACAACGAGGGTAACCTTGTCTTCCCATTATTCTTGTAACATAGTTCACCTTCTCATTCAGATGTTCAAATAGGTTTATTGCTCAATTTGAGGATGCAGTACAACGGCCCACCTTCCAGCTCCCACCGACCGTGCCGGAGAGATGGTATCCGGCCGGCGTCGTCGTGGAGAGGATGCTCCGCGTGTGGGCGTTCTCACCCTGGACATGTGCAAGGGGGTTTGCCCAGTGGTTCCTCGGTGCGGGCTTCACCCACCTCCCGGCGGGCTCGCCGGTGATGTTCCGACTGGAGGAAGTGCGTCCAAACTCCAGGACTCCGCCGATAGGGCTCACCGTCACCTTCACCAACAGATTTGATGCGTACTACCTCCTCGGCAAGCTGTTTTGTTGTGGATGCAATTTCATCGCATTCACAACCCACAACTTCTTCACAAACTTCGATTGCATCTTCCCCACCCGCGACGGTATGCACAGCCTCCCGTACTACATCGGCGAGGGCGGCATGGAGAGGAGGAACAATGAAGAGGAGGCGCAGTGAAGATGGTGGTGAAGGCCCGGTCTCGTGAGCTTAACTTGCCCTAGGGTGTTAGGGCTTTTTATCTTTTGTATATTTCTATCTTAATTATGTCGTTGGTTGTACCGTGAACTTGTTATCTCTGTCGTGCTATCTCCTAAGAACTATGTTATGCTTGCTACCCTTATTTGATATGTCATTAGTTATGTATGTTTTGCTTGCTATTTCTATCTTATTTGACGTGAGATATCGCTAGATGGGTATGGTGCCGTACGCGAGCCCTTATGCTAAATCAATCAATGAAAGGGTATAGCTCAATGAAAACCAGCAAGTTTTGGGGTTAGCCTTATAAAAATGGTTGGAGGGTAGCCCATTCGTCTTGTCATATTCATGGTGTGTACTTGTGTAGGTCCAGTTTAAATGGCCCATTTAGAGTAGGGTCAAGTTTTCGCACGTGCAGATAATGGACTAGTTGATGTGTCAAAAAGGAAGCTAAAGCTAAAAAATGAGCCATGTTGATGTTGAAAATAAGAAGAAGAAAAGCTAATTTTTTTTGAATTGTTGGTGGCCCTATTCCATATATTGTATGAAAAAAACAAGCTAATTTTCGAATAGTTTGTGGCCTATGCTATGGTTTAGGGCACCCTATGTGTCGTGGAATTGTCACGGCAGATGTCCTAGCGGAAGGACTTAGTCGTGGAGCCATCGCAACTAGGTTAGCTTAAAGGGGTTAAACGGGACAAAGGACATAGGGAGTTTATACTAGTTGGCCCCTTGCGGTGAAGCCTAATCCAGTTTGAGGTGGTATTGCTTGGGTTTCGATTACCAGGGAGCGAATACGCTTGACGTAGTTCTCGATCTCTTGTTTCTTGCCCTAAACTGCCGCCGGATCGTCCCTTTATAAACACAGGTTGACGCCCGGCAGTTCACGGAGTCCCGGCCAGCTCATACACAACGTGTCCATCTCGGTGACTAACTATACATGCCTTACAATACAAGTCATACATACATGGCGGTTCATCACCTGGGCCTTTAACCACCTCGGGGTCTTGGGCCGTCAACGGGCTCACATGATCCGCCATCTTCTTTGGTAAGTCGCCAGCGGTATGACCCGGCCCCTCCTGGGCAGTTCATAGCCAGTAGCTATATCCCCAACATTAGGCCCCAAGTTGATTTGAACTTGTTCATATCAATCTTCAACACTTGTCAAAATCTTGTATCGCCTTGTTTGACAAATCTTACTGTAAACCTCCATGACGTCAGCCCGTAAAATTTTCTTAAGCCGCCATGACGTCATTTCGCATTAATACCGCACGAAGCCCAAAGCATCTTAATTGATACTTATCTTAATAAACCTCCCGAAAATCGAGGCGTCCATATAGTCATATGATGATTTTTGCCTCCTCGATTCCCGTGCATGCCTTATATCTAAATAGGGCCAAGGGGCCCCCATTTTCACTTTTACCCCCTGCCGCTGCTTCTTCTTGAAAGGATCGAGATGGACCTAGAGGGGGGTGAATAGGTACAATTACAAATTTTAATTATTACTTAGCAATTTTAGGCAATAATGTGGAATATGAAGATAAGCCTAACAATTGCAAGTGTAGTACTAAGAGCTAAGTAGGATAAACAAGTAGCACAAG
The DNA here is from genome assembly GCA_034509565.1 of Triticum monococcum. Lineage (NCBI taxonomy): Eukaryota > Viridiplantae > Streptophyta > Magnoliopsida > Poales > Poaceae > Triticum > Triticum monococcum. Next base: position 620,324,181 of record CM067846.1, read on the forward strand.
TATGTAAGTAAGGAAGCACAATATGATACAAGTAAGTACTAAGAGACAAGTAACCACAAGTAGAGAGTTAGGGTTAGGAATAACGGCAACTCCAGGAGACGAGGAGATGTTCACTTCCTTGGAGGGAAGCTACGTCACCGTTAGAGAGGTGGATGTTACCACAAAGGCACACCAACGCCACGAAGGCTCACCCTATTCTCCCTTTGAGACAACACCACGAAGGCATTTCTCAACCACTAGTGGTAGACCTTGAGGTGGTCTCCGAACCCTCACAAACTTTTCGGGGGTAATCACAATGGTTGATTCCTCTCCGAATGACTCCTACCACCTAGGAGTCTCCAACCTCCAAGAGTAACAAGAATGATGGAGAAAAAGCTCAAGACTTACTCAAATCACAAATTCCTTTGGTCCAAAGGTCGGGAAGGAGTGGATCTATCACTTGATCGGACAACTTCTCTCAAGTGCTCTCAAATCCCTTGGGGATCTAAGATTCGGTGTGGAAGAGTGAGAGAGTGAGTGAAATGTGTTCTTAGCAAGCTCAAAGTGAATGGCCAACCTTATCCTGGGGGGGGAGGCTATATATAGTTGAAAGGACATGCGGTGCCCCCATGTGTGGTTTTGGTAATTGATGACATTCTCAATGGACTAATGGTTGCATTGAGTTATATTTGAAGGATTTGTCCATAGGCATTTCTTGAAGTACATGTGTTGGTTTCAAGGAGTTTATGAGTTGACCAAGGTGGTATTATGGAATCATCCAAAGATTGATCATAGAGTTGGAAAGAGTCAAGGTTGATCAAGACTAAGTACAGAGAGTGATTCAAGTTGATCATCACACAAAGCGTAGAAGATACACAGAGTGGGATCAAGTGATCTCATGGTATGGTAAACATTGTCCATTGTGCTTTCTGTACTAACCCATGGTCTATGTGAGAGTTCTATGTGGAGTTAGGTACGTGTTCATGGGCTTGCGTCAAGAGGAAGATATCACTCAACCAATGGAGAGGATGACATCAAGTGGTGATCCTCATCAAGAATTCTGTGCGCAAGTTCAAGTGGAGCATCACGAAGAGATCAAGTGCTTGATGCTTGCCGTCCATTGTGGTGTCAATGGACTTGTGAAGATGTGCCGAAGAGTGGCTCACCCATAGTGGAGTATGGGGGAGCAATCATCTAGTCTTCACCGACCCAACGCAATCAAGAAAGGTGGTCCAACTTGAGGGAGTCAAGATCGTCATCATCTATCTCAAGTGGACTTCATGCAAGGCAAAGGTTTGCCCTTGATAGGTTTTATATTTTACCGGTCTCATGGTGATAGTTTGGAGACCAGGGTATAGGATCGATAGCCGTACTATCAAGGTCTGGTATAGCTACTGCAAGAGCCCTTGTCACCCATCTTAGGATAAATGGTGCGAATGACACATTGATAGATAATGAATAAAGGAGCGCGCCAAATGGAGACTTGGTTAAAGCCCTTATGTTTCTCCTCATTAGTCAGGTCTGGTATGGGTTTGATAAGATCGGCACATACATCGGTGCCCTTGGGTCTATGTTCGGGGTCATCATTGTGAATTTTGAACCCGGTGTCAGGAAAACCAAGGGCAGCAATAAACTGAGAATAGGAAGCCGAGAGGTTTGTGTCCGAGGTCATCCAAGTAACAATGTTATTGGGACCGAAGAAACATGTGGCATAGAATTGATGAATGGCAGCTTGGTTAAAGTCATGCTGAAATGCAAATGGAGCAGCAAGATTGGACGACTCAATGAGCTCAATAGCTCCGGAATATTTCTCCGGATGAGTACAGATATGCTCTAAATCAATGCACAAATGCAGAGAAAGACCCTTAGGAATGATGACAGTGGTAAAAATGTCAGCTTGGACATTAGTGCAAAAACGATTGTCCTGAGAGTCACGAGCAACCATAAATTGATCAACATCACGACACAACTTAAGATAGGAAGCAAGGGGAACCTTGTTGAACCGCTTAGCATGGCGGCCTAGGAGTAAAGGAGGTTCAAGAGAGATATGACGAGCATCACCGTGAGTTTGCACCAGAGGAGGAGGAGGCTTGAAGGTGGGACGACGAGTACCCGTCTTGGGTGCGGAGGTGCGAACAGCGACAAACTCGAGCTGCTCCAAATCATCCAGATCATCCTCATAGTCGGAGCCCTCCGAAGAGGAGTTGCTAGTAGAGCTGTGAGGGCGAGCGGCACGCTTCCGAGGACGAGCCCGTTCCTGTGAGTCATTGGAGCCACCATGACAAGACAGACGAGATGGCCCACCGGTGACCTGCTTGCACGCGGAGTGCTTGGTCTTGGGCATCTCGATCTTGGAGTGAAGAACGCAGAGGAAGATGGCTACCGGAGCAAATCAGGCAAGGGGCCGCGTCGAGGACTGCGGCCGCCAGAGCGATGTGGCGTCGGCGAGGGGCATGAGCGGCGAGAGACCACGGTGAGGGGCACGAGCGGCCGCGGCGAGGACCACGAGCGGCGAGCGGCCGCGGCGAGGAATACAAGCGGCGAGCAGCTGCGGCAAGGAGCCGCGAGACAGGGGCGGCGGCGGTGGGGAGCGAAGGGATTAGGGTAAAATGACCCGAATCGCACCCCGTGCTATATATAGGTGCCCGAGAAAGTCCCGGACGACTAGAGTCCTACGAACATCCGGTGCCTGAGCCAGGAGAGGAATTAACGGACGACCGGATATACCGGATGTCCGGACCGAATGTAACAGAGAGCTTTCTACGGACGACCGGAGTTCTTCGGATGTCCGGTGCTTGAGAAAGTCCAGGACGACCGGTGTTCTACGGACGTCCGGTGCCTGAACCAGGAAGAATTAATGGACGTCCGGACCGAGTGTAACAGAGAGCTTTTTACGGACGATCGGAGTTCTTCGGACGTCCGGTGCCTGAGAATGCCTGAGCTAGGGGAAGAATTAATGGACAACCGGATAGACCGGACTTCCGGACCCAAGGTAACAGAGAGCTTTTTACGGACGTCCGGACATTACCGGACGACCGACACACAAAAAAAATTCAGACAATTTAGATGATGACTAGAGGGGAGATGATGATGACAATGATGAATTGGTATAATATCAAGTAGTGAGTAACCTATGTCAATACAACAACAGCACCAAAACACATACCGCTCATATATTGTTCTAGTGACAAGAGCAGTGGCTACGGCCACCATGTATGAGTATACGTGACATGGCTTCGCAAAGAATGGAACTTTGGGTGCATAATCACTACTCCATCATTGAAAGCTCCATAGTTAGAATAACATGATAGCTTTGAGAGTGTTTGTTCTTTTTATGTATTTCATAGGGTGAGAGTACTCATTATGACAAGACAAGACATTATGACAATGCATGCATGGGTACTAGTTTTCACATAATGTTGTCAAGCTCCAAGATACCAAGTTCACGCCTAAGTTGACAAAACCTTGCTTCATCCAATGGCTTCGTGAAAATATATATCTGCAAGTTGCATATCTGTCCCAACATGAGCAATATCAATATCCCCCTTTTCCACATGATCTCTCAAGAAGTGATACCTAATATCAATGTTCTTGGTGCGAGTATGATCTTTGGGGTTCTGAGCAATATTGATGGCACTTTCATTATCACATAGAAGAGGCACATGTCTATAGGTGATACCGTAATCCTTCAAAGTTTGCCTCATCCATAGTAATTGAGTGGCACAACTGGCAGTTGCAATGTATTCAACTTCTGCGGTGGAGAGAGCAACACAATTTTGTTTCTTCAAGGACCAGCTTACCAAGGAGCGTCCAAGAAACTGACAAGCACCGGAGGTGGACTTACGATCCACTTTGTCACCAGCCCAATCCGCATCCGTGTACCCAATGAGATCAAACTTAGCATCCTTGGGGTACCATAGACCCAACTTTGGGGTGTGAACAAGGTATCTAATAATATGGTTAACCCCCTTATGATGACTTTCCCTAGGGGAAGCTTGAAATCTAGCACACATGCATACACTAAACATGATGTCTGGTCTAGATGCACAAAGATAAAGCGATGAACCAATCATAGAGCAGTAAATAGATGGGTCAAAAGGAATACCATTTGTGTCTTCAGTGAGTGCAATTTTGGTTGGCATGGGTGTCTTACCTGGACACTACTAGGAAAAGGCCTACTAATGGCGCACTGGTTTTGCCTACTAATGGCGCATTGCCAGTGCGCCATTAGTAGCACGCCACTAGTATATCTTACTAATGGCGCACCATAGGTGCACCATTAGTATCTGGTATACTAATGGCGCACCAGGCAGTGCGCCATTAGTTTTGCCCACGATGCGCCACTAGTGTTTGCTATACTAATGGCGCACCACACTGTAATGCGCCATTTGTAACAATTTTTTTAATTTTTTTCTTTATCTCAGGTCACTATTTCACCTATGAGATATACAACAAGCATCCATATAACAATCATAGCCAACACACAAGTTCCATCATATATACATAGATAGCCAACACACAAGTTCCATCATATATACATACATAGCCAACACATAGTTCCATCGTTACATTTTACAAAAGTTTCACATTGTTCATCCAACACCGTTCAGTTCTCATGCATTGTTCTTCTCCTTATCCTTCCTCAGCCTGATGCGGTAAGAGCGGTGAGGCGGTGGAGGCAGTGGGATGTAGTCTTCTACCTGAATTGGCGCGGTCATGTCGCCCAGCTGTGGGATCGCCGGCGCCACCACCAGTGCGTGGTCATTGTCAGGCACCACCACCATCGCGAGGCCACCTTCAGGCACGACCATCGCTAGGTCATCCTCAGCCACCTCCATCTCTTGCCCTTGGTCAGCCACCACCAGCGCTAGGTCATCCTGCAGCTCCTCATCCCCACTCTGCTCCTCTTCTCCCGCACTCCAGTCTGGATCATCCTTCTTGTTGTCTATGCTGCTGCCAGAATTGCTGCTGCTTTCGCTACAGCCATGGTCGCTGCTGCTTTCGCTACCGCCATGGTCGCTGCTGCTTTGGCTGTAGCCATTGTCGTTGCTGCTGCTCCCATTACCTGTCCAAATGCAACAATGACCGTTAACAATCAAATGTGAGACAAAGCCAAATGTAAAGGAATAAGAAGAGGCAGAACGTACCGGCATCATAATCTTCAGCGTAGCGCATGCGACACATAGTCGAGTTGAACACCTTCACGATGAGCGTGGTGGCGTCGTCGTCGTACCTGAAGAGAAGGAAGTACCCCAGTCGCAGGTCGTAGGCACGGTAGAACTTCTCCCACCCACGAGACAAGTACATGTGGCCCTCCTTGATCATCAACTCCACATCCCACAGCCTGCGAAACTCGCTGCCGGCCTGTCGCACCTTCACATTATTTGGCGGATCTTCACCCATCAGCATGTTCTTAAAACTGTCAGGCAGCCTCTGCAGTTTGGGGCAATGAGTGATGTAGGCAAACAACAGATATCATAATAAGATGGGTGAAGCTAGGGGAGATCTCTCATTTTATATACCTGCGTCATGGATGATACTGAAGTCCCAAGTATGATAGTGAAGAACTCGGAAGCATCCAACTCGTACTGCGGTGTCGCAGAGCGGCGGTGGCTGCTTCCCGCCATCTCTGATAAGAAGCAGAAGAGATATTTTAATGATACAAGAAGAAAGCAGCCACAACTACAGTAAAAACAAGCAACTACACACACAGGAATTTCAGCACGACCTTTGCTGAAAATAGGACATATGGAGTACCCGAATTTGCCGAAACGGAAGTTAATCGACATTCCGGCAAACTCAAGGGCCTCTCGGGGTACCTGCAAAATCATTATCCCCGCATAATGAAGTCGCCAATGGGTCATTCAGAAGATCACAAGTCTCTCTGTTTATTAAAGTTGTTGTTTATGTGTCAAGTTTGACATCAACTTGACTGAATATCAACTTGATAGATCAAAAGCTGATAGAAATTGACAGGTTTTGAGCATCAAGAGAGGTGAATGCAGTTAACTTGTTTTGAAAATCATAGAAGGCTAAGTTGACAGATTGTGGCCTGGGCCATACTAGTCTGATTTTACACTAGAACAAGCTCACTACACTACACTACACTACACTACACTACACTACACGTGCTTAAACTCTGAACATAAACAAACACCAGCAATGCAATATGTAAACTACCTCTATTTCTAGGTAACAAGAGTTATCATCAATGCTTTTGAGTTTATTAAGTACCTTCAGTTCTAAGCTTTAAATGTCAAAAGAGCTTCACAGAATCTTGAATCCTCCAAATCACTCTTAACAGTTCTGCATTGCACAAAGGCAGCAATGAGCCAATGATATCAGTAGCAATAAGAGGTGCTTACATTCTCAAAGTGAACCTACAGAGTTCTAGTACACCCTAAAATTCCACTTTATGCTTCACAACAATAATGGAAAGGATTTTCCCCCTTCTTAGGTATTCTGATTTTGAAGTCATGGGTCCTTGACAGTGCACAGTGTGTAGAAATCTTGTTGAAGATTTTAAATGTGTAATGCATTTTATGGCAACCCAACTCCTTCATAACTTTATGACACTTGTGGTGTATGGTAACAAATTAGATCACAACACTTGGTGTGATTGTAACTCAGAGCCACTAGCAAATTAAATAGCCGCACACTCATACCCTAGTATAAGTCTATGACCCTTTGCAAACACATGGAAAAAAGGCACAAAGAATCTTTGCCTTATAGCACAAAATGAAATAAAATAAAATAAAATAAAGAAGACGATGCAAAGCTCAGCCCAACCCCGCCCTCTCATCTCTGTCTGAGACCTAGACAGGAGAAGCGCATTCTGCTGCCTCTCTCTCCAGTTCATGGGAGAAGGCATGTGCTCCTGCTTTAACCTCCCGTGCCCCTGCCTTCCCTTCCCGCACCTGCTCAGCCAGCATATTACCAGGGCCTACGACCTTGTCTGGATGGGAGCCACAACTTTATATATTAAGTAAGATTAAGTTAAATCAATGATAATGTCTACATCTTTCTGATTTTTTAGACAACTCAAGCGATTATTATGCAAATAAACAACTAAGTAAGTTGTTACAATTAGCTTATCTAGGTTGCGAGTACATAATTCTTCAAAATGAAGATGTGGATATGAGAGGTCTTACTCTTAGTAGCCTACCCCTGAAACTAGATGGTAGAACAAACTTGGATAGCGGAAAGCGCAACTGATGGCTAGCTCCCTGTTGTTGTGACACCTGCTCAACTTTTTTACATGGTTGGACTGTCTGATTTGTATAGTAAGTATGGAGAAGCTATTGAGGAAGTTACATTTTCTATGTGTAGTGGTATTTACAGCATTAAGTGAAGTCTTTGTGCCTGACAGAATTTGCTAGGCATGTAAGGTCGACTGGTACATGCTTTTTGTAAGTGATGATAGTGCACCTGATTTTCTGTTCAAAATGCAGACTCTATAGGTTTTTTAAACTATCACATTGTCATGATATATATTCAGAAGTATATGTCCCACTGAAGTGCCTAGTTGATGGTGTTTTGATAGGTGAGGTTAATGTGGATGTCAAGAGCAGATTCCAGCATTTGCTCGGAGCCATCCGCTCTTCCTCATCCTTCCGCCGCCTGTTCCGAGGGGAGGGAGGGAGTGAATGGGGAGGAAGGGAGGAGAGGGAGGAAGGAGGAGAGGTACCTGGGCGGGCGCGGCCGGTCGTCGGAGGGGTCGGGGTCGGCAGCGGCGGCGGTCCTCCTGGGCGCCTCGGTTGGTCGTGGGGAGGCCGGCGGCCGTGGTCGTCGTCTTGCACCCCGTGCCCGGACTGTGGTAGAGGCGGCGCAGGGCAGGGGCCGACGCGGGGGGCGCGGGGTTTCTAGGGTTTCGAGGGGGGAGGCGGGGCTCGGGGGAGGCGGGGCTCGAGGGGAGGCGACGCTCGAGGGGGAGGAAGGGGAGAGGGAGGCGGCGGGGGCGCGTGGGCGGCGGCGACGCGGTGGAGCGGCGCGGTGGAGGGAGAGGGACGAATCAATCTGGCGAGAGGGAGGGGGAAGGTGCGGCGCGGTGTGGATGTGGTTAGATTACTAATGGCGCACCCCCAGGTGGTGCGCCATTAGAATGTTTTTTTTCATAGCAATGGCGCACCAGCCACCCGTGCGCCATAAGTAAGAATTTTTTTTATTTAAAAAAAATGAATATGAATATGAATATGAAATAGTAATATTTTTTTATAAAAACAGTAATAAGTGTTGTTTAACAACAATTGTAGTCTACACTTTATTATTATTATTTTTTAGAAAATGAATATGAATATGAAACAATAATAATTTTTTATAAAAACAGTAAATAATTTTTTAAAAAATATCATCAAATTTGTTATTTGAAAATATCATCGGCGGCGGTGGTGGAGCGGGGGAGGGTGCGGGGGGTGCTCGTCGGCGGTGGTGGAGCGGGGGAGGGTGCGGGGGGTGCTCGTCGGCGATGGTGGAGAGGGGGAGGGTGCGGGGGGCTGGTGCTCGTTAGCGGCGGTGGAACGGGGGAGGGTGCGGTGGGTCGTCGGGGGCGAGCGAGGGAGGGTGCAGGGGGTGAGCGTCGGCGGTGGTGGAGCGGGGGAGGGTGCGCGGGGCTGGTGCTCATCGGCGGCGGTGGAGCGGGGGAGGGTGCGGCGTGGGTCGTCGGCGGCGGTGGAGCTAGCGGGAGAGGGTGCGGGGGGTGCTTGTCGGCGGTGGTGGAGCGGGGGAGGGTGCGGGGGGGGGGGGGGTGCTCGTCGGCGGCGGTGGAGCGGGGGAGGGTGAGGAGGGTCGTCGGCGGCGGTGGAGCTAGCGGGAGAGGGTGCGGGTGGGATCGAGATCGAGATGAAGGGGGATAGCGTTCGAGATATGGAGGGGGGTCGAGATCGAGATGGAGGGGTGAATTTACAGTAATGGCGCACTGTCTATGTGGTGCGCCATTACTAGTTAGAACTAGTAATGGCGCACTGCCTGTCTGATGCGCCATTAGTGTGTATGGAAAAATGGAAAAAAATATTTAACACTAGTGGCGCACCCCGTTTCTGGTGCGCCATTAGTGTCTCCCACACTAATGGCGTATCACCAGCAGGTGCGCCATTAGTATATACTAGTGGCGCACTGCTTCCCTGGTGCGCCATTAGTATCAATCCTATCTATAGCCCTTTTCCTAGTAGTGGGACTAGCATCAGACATGCCAAACTTCTCTAAGATATCCTTGAGGTATTTTGCTTGAGACAATAAAATTCCTTCTTGAAATTGTTGAATTTGAAATTCGAGGAAGAACTTCAAATCCGCATTGAGTGACATTTCAAAATTCTTAGTCATGGAAGCCGCAAACTTCTTGCACAAATGAATGTTAGGGGAACCAAAAATGATATCATCTACATAGATTTGGCATAAGATCAAATAACCCTTGTCCCTCATAGTAAAAAGAGCGGGATCGATCACCCCTCTCACAAAACCATCATCGAGTAGAAACTTCTTAAGATGATCATACCAAGCACGAGGTGCTTGTTTGAGGGCATACAAAGCCTTATGAAGTTTATACACATAGTCTTTGTGATCGGGATCAACGAACCCAGGTGGTTGTGATACGTATACTTCTTCTTGTAGAGGACCGTTAAGGAAAGTACTCTTCACATCCATTTGATGTAATGTAAAACCATCAAAAGCAGCATAAGCAAGTAAGATGTGAATGGATTCAAGACAGACAACGGGGGCAAAGGTCTCACCAAAGTCTAAACCTTCAAATTGTGAGTACCCTTGTGCCACTAACCTTGCCTTGTTATGGATGATTACACCATTCTCATCTTGCTTGTTCTTGAAAATCCACTTTGTTCCAATGATGTTGTGCTTGGTAGTTGGCCTCTTGACTAATGACCACACTTGGTTGCGTTCAAAACTGTTCAACTCTTCTTGCATAGCAATGAGCCAATCGTTGTTCATCAATGCATCTTGTACCTTGAGAGGCTCAACACTAGACACAAACGATAAGTGAGCACAAAAGTTTGTCAAGTGTTTACGAGTGACTCTACCTTCCGATATGTCGGTGAGAATTTTGTCAAGATCAACACGACCGGCCACACGAGGCATGATGGAGGTAAGAGTTTCACGAGGTTCAACTTCATGTCCATCATCCACGTCCTCAACATATGGATCATTAATGTGTGGTGGAAGATCTTCTTCTTCATCTTGCATTTGTTGAGGTTCATCGTCAATGATTGCACTTTCTTGTTCTTGACCTTGAGGATGATCTTGTTCCTGATGTTTATCATGAAGAGGAACTTGATCATCATCTTCTACTTGGTCTATAGGGATTGGTTGAACAATAGGAGCTTGAGGTGGTATGGGTGTTGAAGTAGTTTGATGATGTGTGAAGCTTCCATCTTCTTCTTCTTCATCATCATGAGGTTCTTGTTCCATTGGAAGGAATGCACCAACACCCATGGTCAAGATATCTTGAGAAGAATCTTCTTCACCTACATCACTTAGATCAACTTGCTCCCCATGGGAGCCATTAAATTCATCAAACACCACGTCACAAGTTTCTACAACACATCCATTGGATTTGTTGTAGACTCTATAGGCGTGAGAGTTTGATCCATAGCCAACAAATATGCCCTCAATGGTTTTGGATTGAAATTCTCCTAACCGTTCTCTCTTGTTGAGGATGAAACATTTGCACCCAAATACACGAAAGTACTTGACATTTGGCTTGTTCCCAGTTAGAAGCTCATATGGATTCTTTTCCAATATAGTGCGGAGAATGAGCCAGTTTGATGCATGGCATGCGGTGTTGACAGCCTCGGCCCAAAAACTATGTGGCGACTTGTATTCATCCAACATGGACCTTGCCATCTCCACAAGTGTGCGGTTCTTCCTTTCTGCTACACCATTTTGTTGGGGAGTGTATGGAGCTGAATATTGATGTTCAATCCCTTCATCACTAAGAAATTCTTCCAAGGTGTAGTTCTTGAACTCAGACCCATTATCACTTCTTATTGCCAAGATTTCTTTGTCAAACTTGCGTTGTGCTCGCTTGGCAAAATCAATGAAGGTGATCTTCATCTCGTCTTTGGACTTGAGGAAGAAGACCCATGTATATCTTGAGTAATCATCAACAATGACAAGCCCATACTTTTTCCCACCAAGACTATCCCATGAAGGAGGCCCAAAAAGATCCACATGAAGGAGCTCCAAAGGCCTTGAAGTAGACACAATATTCTTGGGTGGGTGCTTTGATTGATGTTGCTTCCCGGCTATGCATGCACTACACACACGATCTTTCTCAGAGACATTGGTTAGTCCAAGAATGTGATTACCCTTTAAGAGATCTTGAAGATTTCTCATGCCGACATGGGCTAGCCGGCGATGCCATAGCCACCCCTTGTCGGCCTTGGCCATTAGAGAAGTTGCATGGAATGTGCTCTCTTTCGAGAAATCAACCATGTAAAGGTTGCCATCCAACTCTCCAACAAAGGCCACCTCGAGAGTATCTCTCTTAAAGACTTTCACATCCGTTAGTCCAAAGAGTGTATCATAACCAACAGAAGCCAATTGGCGAACAGAAAGCAAATGGTATTTAAGGGATTGGACAAGCATGACATTTGCAAGAGACATGTCATTTGTGATAGCCACCTTGCCCAACCCGAGTACCTGTCCTTTTGATCCTCCACCAAACATAATGCTCATAAATGGTTGAATAGCTTCCATGAATTCGTAGAGCAATTTTCTATCTCCGGTCATATGATTGGTACATCCACTATCAATCACCCATTTTACTCCATCGGAGAAAGCAACCTACACACAATTATGACTTGGTTAGAGGCACCCATTTTGCAATGGGACCTCTCAAATTAGTCACAAGGGTCTTAGGGACCCAAATAGCATAAAACCGAAATGCATTTCGAGGACCAACGAACTTAGCATAAACTTCTCCATCCTTAGTCTTACGAAGTACATAGGATGGAGGCATGAATTCTTTTGGCTTGTTGAGAGTGGGAATGCCCCCTGTGGCCTTCCCACTAACAACCTTACCTTTCTCCTTGTGCCCTTCTCGAACAAATGTTTCTTTTAGAGGAGTGGTGCACTTTTGAGAGGACATCTTCTTCTTGCTTGTGCTTGGGTCAAACCCGAGTCCCTCTTTGGCAAACTCCTCATTGTGTTGGCTCAATACCTCATTAAGGTTCTTTTACCCTTGAGCACATGTCATGAGACCTTTCTTGATTTGAGCCTTAAGAAAGCGATTCTCCTCAAGAATAGATGCTAAATCACTACTAGAGTTAGTAGTACAAGCATCAACATTGGTAATAGGAGAAGAGTAAGCCTTGGCTAGAGTTTCAAGATAAGTAAGCTTGAGAATCTCAAAACTCTTTGTAAGAAGGGTGAGCTCTTCTACCTTAGTCTTGAGGGACATGGATAGGAGCTCACAATCCTTAGAGAGAGAAGCATTAGATTTCACAAGCTTACTTTTATCAATCATCAACTCTTCGCAAGAGTCAATAGCCTTTTTCAAGGAGGCAAGATCTTTAGTATGATCATCAATGTTTGTACCAATTTTCAAGCATAGTTCATCATTTCGTGCTTCCTCATATTGGACTTTCCGCTCAAGGATTTCGTATTTTTCCTTTTCCTCAGTGACGAGGGTTTCGAGTTCTTTAATGGTGATGGTGTGCTTACTCACCATCTCCATAAGCATACGAAACATAGTGAGCTTCTTTCCTTTGAGGGAGCACATAAACTTATTTAGTTTAGCAATCATGGGATCATCTATATCATCATCCTCATGACTATCCTCCACATCAAGATACTCATCATAGAAGTAGGAGGAGTAAAAAGAGGAGGATTAGACCGTGGAGTTACCTTGACCTTGTCGAGAGAGCTTTGGTCCTCTCCATCTTCTACCACGGCCTTTGCCATTAGGCACTTGTGAGCGTTGCCCTTGTAGTCCTTCATATAGTTGTAGGTGACAACATCACCACTCTTGTTGACTAGTCTCAATGTGTTTTGAGAATCTTGAGCAACTCCGGCAACACCACTAACATCATCCGGATCGGATTCTTCTTGAGCAACCATTGGTTTCCCATCTCTCTTCTTGAGCTTGGAGTTCAAAGGATTTGGCAACTTCTTCTTGGGAAAGGTATTGGGAAACCTTGGTTTATCTTCTCTCTTCTCATAAGGACACTCGTTGGAGAAGTGATTGGTTTCTTCATAGTTATAACATTTTCTCACTTTCTTCTTATGGAATCTTCCTTTGAATTTTCCTGCGATAAACTTCTTGACAAAGAGAGCCATGTCTTCATATGAAGGGCCCTCATTGGATTCAACCTCATCACCATCTTCATCGTCATCATCATCTTCTTCTTGTTCTTCACTTTTCTCATCTTCACATACATTCTTGGCCTTCAATGCAAGATTGATTTTTGAAGTTGGAGTACCATGCATGGCAAGATGTTTTGCAGCATTTGCCTTTGACTCTTCAAATAGTTGGAAGGTGGATATGATGTCATCGGTAGTCATTTCCTTGAAGGCATGGAGTTGTCTTATGTCCCACACCATTTGGTGGTGATATGGGTGTTGGGGAACATAGTAATTTCAAAAAAAAAATCCTACGCACATGCAAGATCATGGTGATGCATAGCAACGAGAGGGGAGAGTGTTGTCTACGTACCCTCGTAGACCGACAGCAGAAGCATTATGACAACGCGGTTAATGTAGTCGTACGTCTTCACGGCCCGACCGATCAAGCACCGAAACTACGGCACCTCCGAGTTCTAGCACACGTTCAGCTCAATGACGATCCCCGGACTCCGATCCAGCAAAGTGTCGGGGAAGAGTTCCGTCAGCACGACGGCGTGGTGACGATCTTGATGTTCTACTGTCTCAGGGCTTCGCCTAAGCACCGCTACAATATTATCGAGGATTATGGTGGAGGGGGGCACCGCACACGGCTAAGAGAACCATCACGAAGATCAACTTGTGTGTCTAGAGGTGCCCCCTGCCCCCGTATATAAAGGAGCAAGGGGGGGGGGGGTGCGGCCGGCCCTAGGAGGAGGCGCGCCGGAGGAGTCCTACTCCCACCAAGAGTAGGACTCCCCCCTTTCCCTAGTTGGATTAGGACTTGGGGGGGGGGGGGAAGAGAGGGGGAAAGGAAAGGGGGGCGCCGCCCCCCTCCTTTTCCAATTCGGACTTGGGGGGGAAGGGGCGCGCGGCAGCCCCTAGGACTCCTCTCCTCTTCCTCCAATAGGCCCAATAAGGCCCATTAGGTTACCGGGGGGTTCCAGTAACCTCCCGGTACTCCGGTAAAATGCCGATTTCAACCGGAACATTTCCGATGTCCAAACATAGGCTTCCAATATATCAATCTTTATGTCTCGACCATTTCGAGACTCCTCGTCATGTCCGTGATCACATCCGGGACTCCGAACAACCTTCGGTACATCAAAATATATAAACTCATAATGAAACTGTCATCGTAACGTTAAGCGTGCGGACCCTACGGGTTCGAGAACAATGTAGACATGACCGAGACATGTCTCCGGTCAATAACCAATAGCGGAACCTGGATGCTCATATTGGCTCCTACATATTCTATGAAGATCTTTATCGGTCAGACTGCATAACAACATACGTTGTTCCTTTTGTCATCGGTATGTTACTTGCCCGAGATTCGATTGTCGGTATCTCAATACCTAGTTCAATCTCGTTACCGGCAAGTCTCTTTACTCGTTCCGTAATACATCATCTCACAACTAACTCATTAGTTGCAATGCTTGCAAGGCTTATGTGATGTGCATTACCGAGAGGGCCCAGAGATACCTCTCCGACAATCGGAGTGAAAAATCCTAATCTCGAAATACGCCAACCCAACATGTACCTTTGGAGACACCTGTAGAGCTCCTTTATAATCACCCAGTTACGTTGTGACGTTTGGTAGCACACAAAGTGTTCCTCCGGCAAACGGGAGTTGCATAATCTCATAGTCATAGGAACATGTATAAGTCTTGAAGAAAGCAATAGCAACATACTAAATGATCGGGTGCTAAGCTAACAGGATGGGTCATGTCAATCACATCATTCTCCTAATGATGTGATCCCATTAATCAAATGACAGCTCATGTCTATGGTTAGGAAACATAACCATCTTCGATCAACGAGCTAGTCAAGTAGAGGCATACTAGTGACACTCTGTTTGTCTATGTATTCACACATGTATTATGTTTCCGGTTAATACAATTCTAGCATGAATAATAAACATTTATCATCAAATAAGGAAATAAATAATAACTTTATTATTGCCTCTAGGGCATATTTCCTTCAGTCTCCCACTTGCACTAGAGTCAATAATCTAGTTCACATCGCCATGTGATTTAACATCAATAGTTCACATCTTTATGTGGTTAACACCCATAGTTCACATCGATATGTGACCAACACCCAAAGGGTTTACTAGAGTCAGTAATCTAGTTCACATCCCTATGTGATTAACACCCAAAGAGTACTAAGGTGTGATCATGTTTTGCTTGTGAGATAATTTTAGTCAACGGGTCTGTCATATTCAGATCCGTAAGTATTTTGCAAATTTCTATGTCAACAATGCTCTGCACGGAGCTACTCTAGCTAATTGCTCCCACTTTCAATATGTATCCAGATTGAGACTTAGAGTCATCTAGATCAGTGTCAAAATTTGCATTGACGTAACCCTTTACGACAAACCTTTTTGTCACGTCCATAATCGAGAAACATATCCTTATTCCACTAAGGAAAATTTTGACCGCTGTCCAGTGATCTACTCCTAGATCACTATTGTACTCCCTTGCCAAAATCAGTGTAGGGTGTACAATAGATCTGGTACACGGCATGGCATACTTTATAGAATCTATGGCTGAGGCATAGGGAATGACTTTCATTCTCTTTCTATCTTCTGCCGTGGTCGGGCTTTGAGTCTTACTCAATTTCACACCTTGTAACACAGGCAAGAACTCTTTCTTTGACTGTTTCATTTTGAACTACTTCAAAATCTTGTCAAGGTATGTACTCATTGAAAAAACTTATCAAGCGTCTTGATCTATCTCTATAGATCTTGATGCTCAATATGTAAGCAGCTTCACTGAGGTCTTTCTTTGAAAAAACTCCTTTCAAACACTCCTTTATGCTTTGCAGAATAATTCTACATTATTTCCGATTAACAATATGTCATTCACATATACTTATCAGAAATGTTGTAGTGCTCCCACTCACTTTCTTGTAAATACAGGCTTCACCGCAAGTCTGTATAAAACTATATGCTTTGATCAACTCATCAAAGCCTATATTCCAACTCTGAGATGCTTGCACTAGTCCATAGATGGATCGCTGGAGCTTGCACATTTTGTTAACACCTTTAGGATTGACAAAACCTTCTGGTTGCATCATATACAACTCTTCTTTAATAAATCCATTAAGGAATGCAGTTTTATTTATCCATTTGCCAGATTTCATAAAATGCGGCAATTGCTAACATGATTCGGACAGACTTAAGCATAGATACGAGTGAGAAACTCTCATCATAGTCAACACCTTGAACTTGTCGAAAACCTTTTGCGACAATTCTAGCTTTGTAGATAGTAACACTACTATCAGCGTCCGTCTTCCTCTTGAAGATCCATTTATTTACTATGGCTTGCCGATCATCGGGCAAGTCAACTAAAGTCCACACTTTGTTCTCACACATGGATCCCATCTCAGATTTATGGCCTCAAGCCATTTTGCGGAATCTGGGCTCATCATCGCTTCTTCATAGTTTGTAGATTCGTCATGGTCAAGTAACATGACCTCCAGAACAGGATTACCGTACCACTCTGGTGCGAATCTCACTCTGGTTTACCTACGAGATTTGGTAGTAACTTGATCTGAAGTTACATGATCATCATCATTAGCTTCCTCACTAATTGGTGTAGTAGTCACATGAACAGATTTCTGCGATGAACTACTTTCCAATAAGGGAGCAGGTACAGTTACCTCATCAAGTTCTACTTTCCTCCCACTCACTTCTTTCGAGAGAAACTCCTTCTCTAGAAAGGATCCATTCTTAGCAACGAATGTCTTGCCTTCGGATCTGTGATAGAAGGTGTACCCAACTTTCTCCTTTGGGTATCCTATGAAGACACATTTTTCCGATTTGGGTTTGAGTTTATCAGGATGAAACTATTTTCACATAAGCATCGCAACCCCAAACTTTAAGAAACGACAACATAGGTTTCTTGCCAAACCACAGTTCAGATTGTGTCGTCTCAACGGACTTAGATGGTGCCCTTTTAAACGTGAATGCAGATGTCTTTAATGCATAACCCTAAAACGATGTTGGTAAATCTGTAAGAAACATCATAGATTGCACTATATCCAATAAAGTATGGTTATGACGTTCGAACACACCATTATGCTGTGGTGTTCCAGGTGGCGTGAGTAGTGAAACTATTTCACATTGTTTTAACTGAAGACCAAACTCGTAACTCAAATACTCTTCTTGTCACGATGATTTTCCACTTCACTCTGAAATTCTTTGAACTGTTCAAATGTTTCAGACTTATGTTTCATCAAGTAGATATACCCATATCTACTTAAATCATCTGTGAAGGTCAGAAAATAACGATACCTGCCGCGAGCCTTAACACTCATCGGATCGCATACATCAGTATGTATTATTTCCAATAAGTCAGTTGCTCGCTCCATTGTTCCGGAGAACGGAGTCTCAGTCATCTTGCCCATGAGGCATGGTTCGCAAGCATCAAGTGATTCATAATCAAGTGATTCCAAAAGCCCATCAGCATGGAGTTTCTTCATGCGCTTTACACCAATATGTCCAAAACGGCAGTGCCACAAATAAGTTGCACTATCATTATTAACTTTGCATCTTTTGGTTTCAATATTATGAATATGTGTATCACTATGATCGAGATCCAACGAACCATTTTCATTGGGTGTGTAACCATATAAGGTTTTATTAATGTAAACAGAACAACTATTTATTCTCTTACTTAAATGAATAACCGTATTGCAATATACATGATCAAATCATATTCATGCTCAACACCAAATAACACTTATTTAGGTTCCACACTAATCCCGAAAGTATAGGGAGTGTGCGGTGATGATCATATCAATCTTGGAACTACTTCCAACTCTCATCATCACTTCACCCTTAACTAGTCTCTGTTCATTCTGCAACTCCCGTTTCGAGTTACTAATCTTAGCAACTGAACTAGTATCAAATACTGAGGGGTTGCTATAAACACTAGTAAAGTACACATCAATAACATGTATATCAAATATACTTATGTTAACTTTTCCATCCTTCTTATCCGCCAATCACTTGGGGCAGTTCCGCTTCCAGTGACCAGTCTGCTTGCAGTAGAAGCACTCAGTTTCAGGCTTAGGTCCAGATTAGGGTTTCTTCTCCTGAGTAGCAACTTGCTTGTTGTTCTTCTTGAAGTTCCCCTTTTTCCTTTTGCCCTCTTCTTGAAACTAGTGATCTTGTCAACCATCAACACTTGATGCTCTTTCTTGATTTCTACCTTCATTGATTTCATCATCATGAAAGGCTCGGGAGTCGTTTTCGTCATCCCTTGCATACTATAGTTCATCACGAAGTTCTACTAACTTGGTGATGGTGACTACAGAATTCTGTCAATCACTATCTTATCTGGAAGATTAACTCCCTCTTGATTCAAGCGATTGTAGTACCTAGACAATCTGAGCACATGCTCACTAGTTGAGCGATTCTCCTCCATCTTTTAGCTATAGAACTTGTTGGAGACTTCATATCTCTCAACTAGGGTATTTGCTTGAAATATTAACTTCAACTCCTGGAACATCTCATATGGTCCATGACGTTCAAAATGTCTTTGAAGTCCTGATTCTAAGCCGTTAAGCATGGTGCACTAAACTATCAAGTAGTCATCATACTGAGCTAGCCAAACGTTCATAACGTCTGCATCTGCTCCTGCAATAGGTCTATCACCTAGCGGTGCATCAAGGACATAATTCTTCTGTGCAGCAATGAGGATAAACCTCAGATCACGGATCCAATCCGCATCATTGCTACTAACATCTTTCAACACAATTTTCTCTAGGAATATATCAAAATAAACACAAGGAAGCAACAACGCGAGCTATTGATCTACAACATAATTTGCAAAATACT
The DNA here is from genome assembly GCA_034509565.1 of Triticum monococcum. Lineage (NCBI taxonomy): Eukaryota > Viridiplantae > Streptophyta > Magnoliopsida > Poales > Poaceae > Triticum > Triticum monococcum. Next base: position 620,343,334 of record CM067846.1, read on the forward strand.
ACCATGACTAAGTTCATGATAAATTTGAGTTCAATTAATCATATTACTTAAGAACTCCCACTTAGACAGACATCTCTCTAGTCATCTAAGTGATCACGTGATCCAAATCAACTAAACCATGTCCGATCATCACGTGAGATGGAGTAGTTTTCAATGGTGAACATCACTATGTTGATCATATCTACTATATGATTCACGTTCGACCTTTCGGTCTCCATGTTCCGAGGCCATATATGTATATGCTAGGCTCGTCAAGTTTAACCTGAGTATTCCGCGTGTGCAACTGTTTTGCACCCGTTGTATTTGAACGTAGAGCCTATCACACCCGATCATCACGTGGTGTCTCGGCACGAAGAACTTTCGCAATGGTGCATACTCAGGGAGAACACTTCTTGATAATTAGTGAGAGATCATCTTAAAATGCTACCGTCAAACTAAGCAAAATAAGATGTATAAAAGATAAACATCATATGCAATTAAAATATGTGACATGATACGGCCATCATCATCTTGCGCCTTTGATCTACATCTCCAAAGTACTGTCATGATCTCTATCATCACCGGCATGACACCATGATCTCCATCATCTTGATCTATATCAATGTGTCTTCACGTGGTCGTCTCGCCAACAATTGCTCTTGCAACTATTGCTATCGCATAGCGATAAAGTAAAGCAATTATTGGGCGCTTGCATCTTATGCAATAGAGCGACAACCATATGGCTCCTGCCAGTTGCCGATAACTCGGTTACAAAACATGACCATCTCATACAATAAAATTAAGCATCATGTCTTGACCATATCACATCACAACATGCCCTGCAAAAACAAGTTAGACGTCCTCTACTTTGTTTGTTGCAAGTTTTACGTGGCTGCTACGGGCTTAAGCAAGAACCAATCTTACCTACGCATCAAAACCACAACGATAGTTTGTCAAGTTGGTGCTGTTTTAACCTTTGCAAGGACCGGGCGTAGCCACACTCGGTTCAACTAAAGTTGGAGAAACTGACACCCGCCAGCCACCTGTGTGCAAAGCATGTCGGTAGAACTAGTCTCGTGTAAGCGTACCCGTAATGTCGGTCCGGGCCGCTTCATCCAACAATACCGCCGAACCAAAGAATGACATGCTAGTAAGCAGTATGACTTATATCGCCCACAACTCACTTGTGTTCTACTCGTGCATATAACATCAACACATAAAACTTAGGCTCGGATGCCACTGCTGGGGAACGTAGTAATTTCAAAAAAAAACTCCTACGCACACGCAAGATCATGGTGATGCATAGCAACGAGAGGGGAGAGTGTTGTCTACGTACCCTCGTAGACCGACAACGGAAGCGTTATGACAACGCGGTTGATGTAGTCATACGTCTTCACGGCCCGACCGATCAAGCACCGAAACTACGGCACCTCCGAGTTCTAGCACACGTTCAGCTCGATGACGATCCCCGGACTCCGATCCAGCAAAGTGTCGGGGAAGAGTTCCGTCAGCACGATGGCGTGTTGACGATCTTGATGTTCTACCGTCGCAGGGCTTCGCCTAAGCACCGCTACAATATTATCGAGGATTATGGTGGAGGGGGGCACCGCACACGGCTAAGAGAACCATCACGAAGATCAACTTGTGTGTCTAGAGGTGCCCCCTGCCCCCGTATATAAAGGAGCAAGGGGGGGGGGGTGCGGCCGGCCCTAGGAGGAGGCGCGCCGGAGGAGTCCTACTCCCACCAAGAGTAGGACTCCCCCCTTTCCCTAGTTGGATTAGGACTTGGGGGGGAGGAAGAGAGGGGGGAAAGGAAAGGGGGGCGCCGCCCCCCTCCTTTTCCAATTCGGACTTGGCGGGAAGGGGCGCGTGGCAGCCCCTAGGACTCCTCTCCTCTTCCTCCAATAGGCCCAATAAGGCCCATTAGGTTACCGGGGGGTTCCGGTAACCTCCCGGTACTCCGGTAAAATGCCGATTTCAACCGGAACATTTCCGATGTCCAAACATAGGCTTCCAATATATCAATCTTTATGTCTCGACCATTTCGAGACTCCTCGTCATGTCCGTGATCACATCCGGGACTCCGAACAACCTTCGGTACATCAAAATATATAAACTCATAATGAAACTGTCATCGTAACGTTAAGCGTGCGGACCCTACGGGTTCGAGAACAATGTAGACATGACCGAGACATGTCTCCGGTCAATAAACAATAGCGGAACCTGGATGCTCATATTGGCTCCTACATATTCTACGAAGATCTTTATCGGTCAGACCGCATAACAACATATGTTGTTCCTTTTGTCATCGGTATGTTACTTGCCCGAGATTCGACCGTCGGTATCTCAATACCTAGTTCAATCTCGTTACCATCAAGTCTCTTAACTCGTTCCGTAATACATCATATCACAACTAACTCATTAGTTGCAATGCTTGCAAGGCTTATGTGATGTGCATTACCGAGAGGGCCCAGAGATACCTCTCCGACAATCGGAGTGACAAATCCTAATCTCAAAATACGCCAACCCAACATTTACCTTTGGAGACACCTGTAGAGCTCCTTTATAATCACCCAGTTATGTTGTAACGTTTGGTAGCACACAAAGTGTTCCTCCGGCAAACGGGAGTTGCATAATCTCATAGTCATAGGAACATGTATAAGTCATGAAGAAAGCAATAGCAACATACTAAACGATCGGGTGCTAAGCTAACAGGATGGGTCATGTCAATCGCATCATTCTCCTAATGATGTGATCCCGTTAATCAAATGACAACTCATGTCTATGGTTAGGAAACATAACCATCTTCGATCAACGAGCTAGTCAAGTAGAGGCATACTAGTGACACTCTGTTTGTCTATGTATTCACACATGTATTATGTTTCTGGTTAATACAATTCTAGCATGAAAAATAAACATTTATCATGAAATAAGGAAATAAATAATAACTTTATTATTGCCTCTAGGGCATATTTCCTTAAATGGGGCAAGAGCATGAAGCAACTTGTCCACAAGAAATCGCTTAGTCATGTTGAATCCATCTTGTGTCTTGTCACACTCACACGAGTCAATGTCAGCGGTGAGAGTCATGAGATGCTCAAGGTGTTGGTTGGGACTTTCACCTTTCTCCATACAAAAGTTTTGCAATTGCCCCTTGGTAATTTCATATTGAGCTCTCCGGAGGGTGGAGGTACCGGTCTTGGATCTTATAATACTTTCCCATAGTTCCTTGGCACTTGTGATGTGTATGAAAGGTCTCCTTTGCTTTTCAACCATACCTCTCCTTATACACATGGTTGCAGTGTCATTGAGATTCTTGTCATAAATTTCTCTTGGTGTAGGATTCTTTGGATCAACCACATGGTAACCATACTCCAAGATCTCCAGCATCTCATCGTTTCCATATCGGAGATGATCCTGCATAACAACTCTCCACAAGGCAAAATCGGAAGTGGCATCAAGTAAAGGAGGTTTGACTTGAGGGTTATATTTTGGTTTCTCAACATGGGGTCTTGCATAAAGCCAAGGAACACTAGAGTGATCATTGTTAGGAGGTTGTTGACCAAGTGACGGAGTAGGCACAGTTGGCCTCGAAGCCGCACCACCAGAAAGTGGTGCAAGCACCATGGACAATGTGGCTAGTCTCATTTGGAACAAGGCCTCAAGAGAAGCATCATGCTCCTCTTTTTGCTTAGGAAGGGCCCGTTCCAGATCCTCAAAAGTAAAGGACTTGACTTCTAAAGAAGCCTCTCCTTTATCCTTCGGATCTGTAACAAGGGGAGTCCCATTGGGGTTCATCTCGCTCTAGGGCGGTTAAGACACAATAATAGAGCACGAGGCTCTGATACCAATTGAAAGGATCGAGATGGACCTAGAGGGGGGTGAATAAGTACAATTACAAATTTTAACTATTACTTAGCAATTTTAGGTAATAATGCGGAATATGAAGATAAGCCTAACAATTGCAAGTGTAGTACTAAGAGCTAAGCAGGATAAACAAGTAGCACAAGTATGTAAGTAAGCAAGCACAATATGATACAAGTAAGTACTAAGAGACAAGTAAGCACAAGTAGAGAGTTAGGGTTAGGAATAATCGCAACTCCGGGAGACGAGGATGTATGCATGCCGATGTTCAATTCCTTGGAGGGAAGCTACGTCACCATTAGAGAGGTGGATGTTACCACGAAGGCACACCAACACCACGAAGGCTCACCCTATTCTCCCTTTGAGACGACACCACGAAGGCATTTTTCAACCACTAGTGGTAGACCTTGAGGTGGTCTCCGAACCCTAACAAACTTTCCGGGGGTAATCACAATGGTTGATTCCTCGCCGAATGACTCCTACCGCTTAAGAGTCTCCAACCTCCAAGAGTAACAAGAATGATGGAGAAAAAAGCTCATGACTTGCTCAAATCACAAATTCCTTTGGTGCAAAGGTGGGGAAGGAGTGTATCTATCACTTGATCAGACAACTTCTCTCAAGTGCTCTCAAATCCCTTGGGGATCTAAGATTTGGTGTGGAAGAGTGAGAGAGTGAGTGAAATGTGTTCTTAGCAAGCTCAAAGTGAATGGTCAACCTTGTCCCATGGGGGGAGAAGGCTATATATAGTGGAGGTGGAAAAGTAACCGTTTGAGCAACTCAAGTGCACAGGAGGCGTCGGACGTCCGGATAGGACCGGATGGCCGGTGGCACAGATAGGTCCGGACGTCCGACAGACGTCGGTTGTTCGGTCACTGGAGAATCACAAGCCACGAATCAGCATACAGCTGACGGACGTCCAGACCGTTTCGGTTGTCTGGTGACCGGACGTCCGTAGAAGACTGGATATCCGTAAAAACTGTTCTGTTGAGTAAGTGTCGGACGTCCGGAGGAAAACGGACGTCCGTGGACCGGACGTCCGGAGAAGCTCGGACAACCGTGAATATTGTTCTGTGAAGAAACACCGGACGACCGACGAGAGCCGGACGTCCGGATAGCTGAAAGGGGTTGGACGTCCGTAATGTACCGGACATCCGGTGAAAAATGGAGTTGTGGGTTTTGAGCAAATCTTTCACTAGATCCATCGATCCCCTCTTAATAGTGCGGGATCCCTATACTCAAGAACAAACCGTAAACAAAGCCAACGCTATTGTCTTGTATCTCCAATCTTGAGTTATATGCATTTGTCTTTAGTCATGATCCACACACGGCCTATGAGACATAATCCTGAGATATACTTGATAAACATGATTAGTCCAGTACATGCATGTTGTCATCAACATCAAAATAAGATTAAGGGCATGACTGCACTTTCACTTCTTCTCCTTCCTCTCAACGCTAGCGCGACCAGAGCTCCACCGCCGCCGTCGAACTTCCTCCGCAGCCCGAAGCCAAGGCCGCTGCATCAACCTGAACATGTCCAGAAATCGTGGCGCTTCTCCGCTGTCCATCAGCACCAACAGGTATTCATCACCCCTTGCCACACATCTGCATTAGCTAGGGTTCCACTGTTCGTCGGCGCTCTTGCTGTTCCTCATCGTTCCCTTCAACTTTTGCAGTTTTTAATTTGGATAGATAACAAACTTTTCACAGAACTAGTTTTAGCATTCATTTTTATCATTAGAAGAACATCTCCCCGTAAAAGATCCCATTCAAACATCCATGCTTTCCACTGTCATCATCTTAGGTTTAGGATTTTACTGCCTTTTCAGAACCATGGTAGATCCAAAATTATTGCTCCATCTTGTAGAACATGTTTGTCCAACACTTAGCCAAATCTGAAGTACCATAAATGCCATGGCGGCTTATACCACAAACCGTGATTCATCATAAAACACCAAATCTTGTTAAACCGCCACCATACACTTTTAGAACTTTTCCTGACAAAGCAATATATCTCCGGTTTATGTAGGAGATATGCCCTAGAGGCAGTAATAACAGTTATTTTGTATCTCCAAAGTTTGTAATGAATGTTTAGATTCCATGCTATAACTACAATGATTCTTGAGTCTGCAATATCCACGAGGCCCGGAGGGAAACTCATGTGCACGTGTGGTATACTAAACATTAAAATGTATTCCTAGTCTTGCCTCTAAGACTGGCTCATGTATTGCATGATGATCCTGTTTTCCTAATCATGGGCATGTCTATGCTGGCAATTTTGAGGGCACGATGTTGGTAGAACACTTGTGTCGAATCGACCCAAATTGATGTTATGCTATGAGATTCTTTTCTTCACAACTGTATGGTTAATATCACAGAGATAGTTAATGTTTGCATAATTCCTCAGACCATGAGAGTATCGAGTTCCTTCGTGCTTGCTTCGTGAACTTCGGGGTTTGTTAAACGTCATCCGTAACTGGGTGGCTATTACAGCGGCTTACGGGTTCACGGAAAAGTATGGCAAGTAACAAGATAGCTCAAGATTGGGATTTGCTCCTCCGACGATGGAGAGACATTCTCAGGCCCTCTCGGTGTTATGGTATCCATAATCGTCTGGCCAGACACCTTGTGATTTGATCACTGGGATGCCGGAACACAAAAACGAGAAAAGAGAACAAAACCGGTAACGAGGTACTTGCATGGTGGAAAAATTGTTCGTCCACGGGGATGCAATAAATCTCACCTCGGGTGTTTGTGACATATCGGGAAGCAATAGGAATAGCTCACTGCAACTGGAGGTTCACTTGAATACTTTTTCGTGTGGGTACAGGGGTCAATATGGGTGTCCACGGCTCCGATGTTGATCATTGATCGGAAGGGGTTCCGGGTCATGTCTATACTTCACCGAACCTATAGGGTCACATGCTTAAGGGTCATCTATATGCTGAATACTAGACAGGGAGTCTGAGAGAAAATCATCGAAAAAGTTCTGGACAGCAAAAAAGCTCCGCAGAGAGAGGTCATCAGCTGAGTTTCGATGAAACTGAAAAGTTGTTTCGGGATATACTATTAAGTCAAATTGGTTTCGGCACATGCCTGATAATTCTTGGAGGGTGCCAGAATCATTCTAGAAACTTTTTGGAATTTTTCGGGATAAAAACTAGAAATGTTCCCGAGCTGCCGGAGCCACTTCAGATGAGTTTCGCAGATGAAAATCACTAAACCGGAATTGTTTAGGAATGCGTTGAAAATTATTTTAGTGAGTACTGGAAATGTTCTGAGCCCACATAAATATTTTCAGTTCGAACGGACGCTAAAAAAGTCATCATGAATAGTGAAAATCACTTTATGGATATTTTTTTGGAAAGCCACCTTTTAGGGCTTCTGCAAAAAGGCTTCTAGAAGGGCTTGGGGGCCAAGCAAGCCCCTCATGGGGGGCCCCCAAGGGGGTGTCCGGCCAAGCATGGTGGGGCTCCATGGATCTCCACATGGCATCCTATTTTGCCCATAAACCCCTCATATGTGACCTAAAGCATGGGGTTTTTTGGTAATTTGTGGAGGCACACTACCCCTTGGTTTTCCTATAAATAGAGGAGGTGAGGGCTGCCATCTCTTCATCCCTTGATCTCATACACATGCCATGACTTGTCTGGCTTCTCTCTCCCTCCCAGCGAAATAGTTTCGTAGAATATTAAAAAAATAGTTTCGTAGAGTCGGAAGGCTGTCTGGGTTTCGGCAAGAACTAGTTCTGGATGGCGAAGCCCTACCGGATAGCTGACACCGTATGTGTGCAACCCCGTAGAGAGATTCTAGTTTCGATCTTTTTCCTAAGGGGCTATTTTAGTATCCTCCCTAAGGGTTGTCCGAATACCGTCCAAGTTTCGAGGGTCCTCCCGAAGGGCTGTCCGCGACATCGTCCGGGGGACTCTCCGACTGCCTCCCGAAGGGCTGTCCGGAGAGTCCTCGCGGTTGGGAGGTTGTAAATCCTAGTTGCGGGGATCTGCACCGACGATCTCCACCGACTCTTCTTCGGCTGCGCTATGAGTTGGTACGGATCAGATCAAACCTTGTATGCAATCTCCATAGTGGTCTTGGGCGTGCTCGCTATACCAGAAATTTTTATTTTCTATCGTGTTCCCCTACAGTGGCATCAAGAGTTGTGCTATGCATAGATGCAGGTTACGATCTAGAATACATGGAGATGTATGGGTATTGCATAATATAACTTTGGAGTAGATGAGATCTATTGCTGAAAATTATTTATGCGGGTGGCAGATGAAATTTGTTACCCGATATTCTTGTTACTTCCCTAGAATTTGCGTATTTCTGATCTTGAAATGACATGATGGAATTTCACAAAGTTCTGGCAATCCACGATCCTGATTGATCAAAGAAGTGCTATCAGTTCTTTGGGTTCCACCATAATTGAGAAAAAGATGAAATTGCGCAGACAAAAGGGCAATGCAGATATGATTTGTACGGGGGTCATGCGTATGATGAAGTTTAGTATGGGGTTCGTGATTTTATTATCTCGTGCTTTATACACCCCGAAAAGTTAATCTAGCGACTTGAATAATCATACTTGATGATAATCGTTGGTAGCTGCGGTTTAAGTCAAAACCTTAGAAGCTACGTAAAATAAAATTTTGCATAAACCGATTAGAGGCGTCTAACTTGGTTTTGCAGGATGGTTTGCATGTGATGTGGTATAGCAAGTCTCGTATTAATTCGATTATGTATGAGATGACTATATGATGTAATTAACATGACCTGCATGTCATGATTCGGCATGATGGCTGGAGCCATATGATTGTCACTTAATTGACCTGCGTGTCAACCTTAAGTAATGCATTTATTTTATCCACTATGGAGATAGCAATATTATCTGGTGCATTGACAAGGTGGTGGCAATCTTCGCAAAGGTGAACACCTATGCGAATGCCGAAGACGAAGAAACACTTGACTTCTCCGTCAGAAGAGGCTATACCATATCATGCTATTATGAATTGCCTGAGATGTTTATCCCTCTTGATGCACCCTTCTTGATTGCGCGGTGGTCGCTTTTTATTAGGGTGATCTCTCACTTAAAATATCAAGTAGTTAGTGTTCTCCCAAGTGCAACACCATCACAACATCTATCCTTCCGGGTTGCCCCATGGATGCATGGGTACGAGCGATTGGAGAAATGTAAGGTGGGTGAGGTCAAACCTCGTAGCAAGATCAGTTAGTTGTCTTGATGTTCATGGCAGGATCGTCCTGGGCTCGGAACACGTGCATCAAAAGATGAACAAGAGTCACATAGAGATGTGATTGGCAAGTTGGCCTACCAATTGAAATCCCCATCATGAGATGATGAATCTATGACGTTGAATTGATATTTGGATCTTGAATCACTCAAAATCAATTTTGAGAGATATTGATTTGAGTGGGAGCACACTTTAGAATAAAAATGTTTATTCACTAGTGCAAATTTCATTATAAACAAAGTTTAAGTGAAACTTGTGTTTTCCGTTGTAGATCAAATGGCTCGCAACACCGCATTCAACTTAGGCACGATGTTAGAGAAAGAGAAGTTAGCTACGACTAGAAACAACTATGCGGACGGGGTTCGTAACCTAAGGATTGTCCTGAGGAGCGCTAAGAAATTGTACGTGCTTGAAACTGCTCTTCCAGCCAAGCCGGCGGCAGAGGCCTGGAAGATGAACAAAATGTTTGGGCCACTAAGGATGATGATCACAACTTAGTGCAGTGCCTCATGCTAGCTTGTATGATTCCAGGGCTTCAAAAATGTTTTGAATTCCATAAACCCTGTGATATGATCCGGGAATTGGATGCTCTGTACAAGGAAACCACAAAGTATGGACGATTTGATATCATGAAGGCTTTGATGGAATGCAAGATGGCTGAGGGTAGTTCAGTTGGCGAACATGTGGTCAAAATGATTGGCTATTCTGAAAGGCTTAAAGCCCTGGAATTTTCACTTCCACCTGGCCATATGATTGCTTTCATCACTCCCCCCATCTTACGACGGTTTTTTCATGAACTACAACATGACAGGGATGGAGAAGACACCGGAAGAGGTGCTCGCCATGCTGAAAACTACAGAAGGAGGACTGCGGAAAAATCCCAAGCAAGTGTTGCTTGTGAATAAAACCGCCAGTTTCAAAAAGGAAGGTAAGCCAAAGAAGGGCAAGGGCGCCGGTAAGACCGGCTCCCAAAGCAACTCTAAGGGCGGAGCCAAGAATGAAACTGAGTGCTTCTACTGCAAGGCCACATGACACTGGAAGAGAAACTGCAAGAAGTATCTGGAAGATAAGAAGACCGGGAAAACCGAAAAAGGTATAATTGTTATACAGGTTAATGTCATTGACGTTTTGCTTTCTAGCGAATATTCTAAGTCTTGGTTATTTGATACCGGATCGGTTGTTCACATTTGCAACTCGATACAGGGGCTTCAGAAGGTGCGCAAGCTGGCAAAGAATGAAGTCATCATGCGCGTCGGGAACGGCGCTGGGATCGCCGCTCAAGCCGTCGGCATTATGCCTCTACATCTCCGTTCAGGATTTATCTTAGAACTAAGTAACTGTTATTTTGTTCCACTCTTGTGTAGAAACATTACTCCGGATCATGTTTAGTACATGATGGGTATTCGTACAAGTCTGAGAACAATGGTTGTTCACTTTATTGTAAGGACATGTTTTATGGATTTGCACCCATTGTTGGGGGCCTTTTCATACTAAATCTTGAATGTGAAAATGATGTATTTAACGTGAATGCTAAACGCCTTAAGAAGGCTGATACCACCACCACTTACTTGTGGCACTGTCGGCTTGGCCACATCGAAAAGAAACGCATGTAAAGACTCCAGAGAGATGGATTTTTACCGTCCTTTGATTTTGAATTATTTGACACATGTGAAGCTTGTCTGATGAGGAAAATGACCAAGACGCCGTTCACGGGTCATCCTGAACGGGCGGGTGAATTATTCGAAATAATACATAGTGATGTATGTGGTCCAATGAGCATAGTCACACGGGGTGGGTATTTCTACTTCGTGACTTTTACTGATGATTTAAATCGGTTGGCTATATCTACTTAATGAAGCATAAGTCACAAACCTTTGAAAAGTTCAAAGAATTTCAGAATGAGGTAGAAAATTATCGTAACAAAAAGATTAAGTTCTGCGGTCTGATCGTGGAGGCGAATATCTTACTCATGAGTTTGGCCAACATCTGAGTGACCGTGGAATCGTTTCACAGCTTACGCCTCCCGGAACTCCACAGAGAAACGGAGTATCGGAAAGACGTAACCGAACCCTGTTGGACATGGTAAGGTCGACGATGTCTCTTACAGATCTGCCGATATCTTTTTGGGGTCACGCACTAGAAACTGTCGCTCACACACTAAACAGAGCACTGTCTAAGTCTGCTAAGACGACACCACATGAGATGTGGAATGGGAAGAAACCCAGTTTGTCGCATCTTAAAATTTGGGGATGTGAGGTACATGTAAAACATTTACAACCTACCAAACTCAATCCCAGATCAGACAAGTGTAACTTTGTAGGTTATCCAAAATAAACAATTGGGTATTACTTCTACCTACCCTCCGAGCACAAAGTGTTTGTCGCTAAAAGCGGAGTCTTTCTTGAGAAAGAATTTCTCGCCAAAGAATTAAGTGGGAGGATAGTACAACTTGATGAGATTAGTGAATCTTCGGCAACTGTTGATATGGCTAAGGAACCGGAAGAAATTCCGCTAATTATCCTTGCAACTGAGCCGGAAGTTGTCCCATGTGATGCGGAGACTTCAGACAATGTTGTAACTGAACTACGTAGATCAGGTAGGGCTATCTAGCCACCTGAGTGGTTTCATAATGAAATCTTCATTCTTGAAGACGATGAACCTGCGCACTACAAGGAAGCGATGGCGGGGCCCAGCTCAAAGGAAATGCACAATGCCATGGAATTCGAAATGGAATCCATGTACGAAAACCAAGTTTGGAACTTGGAGGAACTTCCAGAAGGCGTAAAGCCAATTGATTGTAAATGGATTTTCAAAAGGAAGACGGACACGGATGGTAACATTACTATCCACAAAGCTATACTTGTCGCGAAAGGGTTCACACAAGTTCCAGGAGTGGACTACGACAAGACTTTCTCGCCCGTAGCTATGCTTAGGTCTGTTCGGATATTACTAGCAATTCCTGCTTATTTCAATTATGAAATATGGCAGATGGATGTCAAAACGGCTTTCCTAAATGGAAACCTCAAAGAGGATGTATACATGATACAGCCAGAAGGTTTTGTCGTTCATAGGGATGCTGGAAAGGTATGCAAACTTCAGAAAGCCATTTATGGTCTGAAGCAAGCGTCAAGGAGCTGGAACATTCGTTTTGATGAAGTGGTCAAAGAATTTGGCTTCATCAGGAATGACAAACAATCTTGTGTTTACAAGAAGTTTAGTGGGAGCGCAAAAGCATTTCTAATCTTGTATGTGGATGACATATTATTGATTGGAAATGACGTGAATTTTCTTAGCGAAATAAAAGACTCATTGAAGAAGAGTGTTTCAATGAAATACTTAGGCGAAGAAGCATATGTATTGGGCATCAAAATCTATAGAGATAGATCAAAACGCCTGATAGCGCTTAGCCAAAGCACGTACATTGACAAGGTGTTGAAAAGGTTCAAGATGGAGAACTCCAAGAAGGGCCTTCTCCCCATGTCGCCTAGCACAGTGCTTTGCAAGAATTACTGTCCTCGGACTCTCGATGAGAGAGTACAAATGAATGATGTTCCATATGCCTCAGCAGTTGGTTCTATTATGTATGCCATGCTATGTACAAGGCCTGATGTTTCCTATGCGCTAAGTGTTAGCAGCCGGTACCAAACTGATCCAGGATTGGAACACTGGGCCGCAGTCAAGGGTATTCTTAAGTACCTCAGAAGGACCAAGGATTTACTCCTTGTGTATGGTGGTGATGAAGAGCTCATTGTAAGTGGTTACACTGATGCAGGCTTCATGACTGACCCAGATGACTTTAAATCTCAATCAGGCTATGTTTTCATATTGAACGGTGGCGCAGTAGATTGGAAAAGTTCCAAACAAAAGACTGTGGTGGATTCTACGACGGAGGCGGAATATGTTGTTGCTTCAGAAGCCTCCAAGGAGGCGGTATGGATCAGGCAATTTCTTGAAGACCTTGGTGTGGTTCCTAGTGCCCAGGACCCGGTGGAGATCTATTGTGATAATAGTGGCGCCGTGGCTCAGGCAAGGGAGCCAAGTTCGCACCATAAGACAAGACATATTGAACGCAAATATAAACTCATTTAACATCATGTCGAAGAGGGTTTAGTGAAAGTACGCAAAGTTCACACGGATCTGATGCCAAAGCCTCTACAACGAGCAAAGCATGAGTAGCACCGAATAGCCATTGGTGTTAGGGAAGCCATGTAACTAGATTATGACTCTAGTGCTAGTGGGAGTTTGTAGGAGATATGCCCTAGAGGCAGTAATAACAGTTATTTTGTATCTCCAAAGTTTGTAATGAATGTTTAGCCTCCATGCTATAACTGCAATGATTCTTGAGTCTGCAATATCCACGAGGCTCGGAGGGAAACTCATGTGCACGTGTGGTATACTAAACAGTAAAATGTATTCCTAGTCTTGCCTCTAAGACTGGCTCATGTATTGCATGATGATCCTGTTTTCCTGATCATGGGCATGTCTATGCTGGCAATTTTGAGGGCACGATGTTGGTAGAACACTTGTGTTGAATCGACCCAAATTGATGTTATGCTATGAGATTCTTTTCATCATAAGTTTATGGTTAATATCAATGAGATAGTTAATGTTTGCATAATTCCTCTGACCATGAGAGTATCGAGTTCCTTTGTGCTTGCTTCGTGAACTTTGGGGTTAGTTAAACGTCATCCGTAACTGGGTGGCTATTACGGCGGCTTACGGGTTCACAGAAAAGTATGGCAAGTAACAAGATAGCTCAAGATTGGGATTTGCTCGTCCGACAATGGAGAGATATTCTCAGGCCCTCTCGGTGTTACAGTATCCATAATCATCTGGCCAGACACCTTGTGATTTGATCACTAGGATGCCGGAACACAGAAACGAGAAAAGAGAACAAAACTGGTAACGAGGTAACTTGCATGGTGGAAAAATTGTTCATCCACGGGGATGCAATAAATCTCACCTTGGGTGTTTGTGACATATCGTGAAGCAACAGGAATAGCTCACTGCAACTAGAGGTTCACTCGAATACTTATTCGTGTGGGTACAGGGGTCAATATGGGTGTCCACGGCTCCGATGTTGATCATTGACCGGAAGGGGTTCCGGGTCATGTCTATACTTCACCGAACCTATAGGGTCACACGCTTAAGGGTCATCTATCTGCTGAATACTAGACAGGGAGTCTGAGAGAAAATCACCGAAAAAGTTTCGGATAGCGGAAAAGCTCCGCAGAGAGAGGTCATCGGATGAGTTTCGATGAAACCAAAAAGTTGTTTCGGGATATACTATTAAGTCAAATTGGTTTAGGCACATGCTTGATAATTCTTGGAGGGTGCCAGAATCATTCTGAAAACTTTTTGGAATTTTCTGGAATAAAAACTAGAAATGTTTCGGAGCTGCCGGAGCCACTTCAGATGCATTTCGCAGATGAAAATCACTAAACCGGAATTGTTTCAGAATGCGTTGAAATTTATTTTAGTGGGTACTGGAAATGTTCTAAGCCCACATAAATATTTTCAGTTCGAACGGACGCTAAAAAAAGTCGTCGTGAATAGCGAAAATCACTTTATGGATTTATTATTGGAAAGCCAGCTTTTAGGGCTTTCGCAAAAAGGCTTCTAGAACGGCTTGGGGGCCAAGGAAGCCCCTCATGGGGGCCCCCAAGGGGGTGGCCGGCCAAGCATGGTGGATCTCCGTGGAGTTCCACATGGCATCCCATTTTGCCCATAAACCCCTCATATGTGACCTAAAGCATGGGTTTTTTGCTAATTTGTGGAGCCACACTACCCCTTGGTTTTCCTATAAATAGGGGGGGTGAGGGCTGCCATCTCTTCATCCCTTGCTCTCATACACATGCCATGACTTGTCTGGCTTCTCTCTCCCTCCCAGCGAAATAGTTTCATAGAGCCGAAAGGCTGTCTGGGTTCCAGCAGGAACTAGTTCTGGACGGCGAAGCCCTGCCAGATAGCTGACACCGTATGTGTGCAACCCCATAGAGAGATTGTAGTTTCGATCTTTTTCCTGAGGGGCTATTCGAGTATCCTCCCAAAGGGCTGTCCGAGTTACCGTCCATGTTTCGAGGGTCCTCCCGAAGGGCTGTCCGCGACATAGTCCGGGGGACTGTCTGACTGCCTCCCGAAGGGCTGTCTGGAGAGGGAGTACATCCTCGCGGTTGGGAGCTTGTAAATGCTAGCTGCGGGGATCTGCACCGACGATCTCCACCGACTCTTCTTTCGCTGCGCTACGAGTCGGTACGGATCAGATCAAACCTTGTATGCAGTCTCCATAGTGGTCCTGGGCGTGCTCGCTATACCGGAATTTTTTATTTTCTATCATGTTCCCCTACAGTTTAACCATACTTGTTCACGATCTTTAATTCTGCAACGCATCTTGACTTTTATACTCTGTCCGGTTCAGCAAAGTCCTTAATCCGGTAGGTACCATTAGTGCCCTTTTAAGAAGCCAATATGAATATCTGCACACTCCAAATGTTCAACTTCCGACTTAAATTTCCAACCGTTTACAACACTTTTCCCTTTTGAATTAATGATCTGTCTTAACATTATAATAATTAAACTGGCAATATTTTTCTTTGTAGTCAAAAATGTCGAAGGCAAAAACCGTCACCTCCTGCATTTGGGTTGCTTCCCGGGTTATCGACGAAGATTTGAACGCATATGTTCAGGCAGGTGTCCCAGCCCAAAAAGACATCATTCCTTGGAGGGTCCCAGGTGCTGAGACTCACCCTGAGCCCAAAAATGGCGAAGTAGTGGTTTTCATGGATCATATGGACCGGAGCTTCAGCCCTCCCGGCTCAAGATTCTTCCGAGACGTGCTGCATCAGTTTAAAATGGAGAGTGAGCCCCTCTGTCAAGCAGTGGATGTGGGCAAACGTCTTCCATCCTCGACGAAGATACATCACGTGAGGAGCGGGGAAGTCGACGCGGACCCGCATGCCACTGATCTCGTAGCCCCTCATGTGCAGCCGCAATGACTCCGGCGGATCCAGCTCCATCTCCCGCGCAAATGGAGTCGGGAGACGAAGGCGGCGACGTGGCGGCCGGCGCAGCCTGACGAAGAACTCGCAGGGGTCATCTCCAACATGGCCCTCCATGGGAGGAGGAACCGCTGGCGGAGGCGAGGCCGGCGCGCCGCCCCGTCCTCCTCTTCCCCGAGTGCCCCGGCCTCACCCACGGCCTCGCCCCCTCCCCCTTCCCCTCGCGGCTGGCTCTGCCACCGCAGGTGCAGGAGAAGGAGGGACGCGTTGTCGAGCGGTGACCCTCGCCGCCACCGTTGAAGGACCAGGATTCCCTCTCTCCATGGCGGATGGAAGGGGGGAGCAGAAGCTGAAGGAAGAAGAAGATGAAAGAATGCGGGACGCCATCCCCCTCCCGCTCTTTATAAAGGAACGGGGTTGGGGCCTCGGCCGCCCCGCTCGGTCAATCAAGACGCGGAAGGCGCAGGGAACCAGGGCCGACCCGCTGCCCCAGCCCGCGGCGGCCCGGTTTCCCGCCTCCATCGTTTACCACCCCAAGTGCATGGGAGGCACGTGGCAGGCGCGCAGGACCGAGGGGACGGGTGAGGCGACCTCTCCCCACCCCGTGATCGTGGGGAGTGGACGCCTTAAAAGACCACGCCTCGGCCCCGTTCAGTAAATGGGCCGCGCCTCCACGCCTTCCTCCGTTTATGGGGAAGGCGCGAACCGCCCCCTTTACTACGACGTGACGCATGCGTGCAGAGCTCAGCCCCACGCATGCCACTCACGTCTCACACGCCTCCCCACACCGCGCCACACGCGGGAAGCGTGGGAAGCGCAGCGCGCAAAGAACTTTACCGCGGTAAAAACCGCCCCGCCTGCCCGTGCACCGTTTTTGGGCCTAGCCCAACGACGCGATTGCGCTTACGTGTGGCCCAGGCCCGGGGCTCCTGTCGGTGTACAAAGAGAGGGGTACACTTTTTGTACCCCTATAACTGCGCACAAGCAGTCTGAGCCACGGGCACCACCACACCAAGCACGACAAGGGAGGTGAGCCAAGGTAAGACCGAAGCTCAAGAGAAGCAGAACGACGCCAAGACCAAGACCACAAAGAGCAAAGGGGACGAAGCGGACTCCCCCGGCAAGATCCTTGCCGGGGGGCAGTTTTAGCAACCCCAGCAAGACCCTTGCCGTGGCAATTCGCCCCACACCTACGGAGTGAGTCACCTTTGAGTCCACTGCCCCCATGGGGCAAGGATTCGGGACACGTCCCCGTGGTGGCATGCAGATCTTTGTGAAGACATTAAAGATCAGATACACGCTATAGAAGATGACGACCCTTGGCGGGATCCCAGCCAAGGAGGACCACAAGGCCCCCGGCAAGAGCCTTGCCGGGGATGACAGCAGGCGCCTCAGCAAGACCCTTGCCGGGGCCCCGGCAAGGCCCTTGCCAAGAACACCCGTAGGTCCACCATCAGGCCCACGCCAACCAAACCTCCACCGCCATTCGCATGCAGTTGCCGACCCAACCAGCTGGGCAGGCACCTGCGTGGCGGCATGCAGATCTTCGTGGAGACCCACCACTGCGCCACCTCAGATGCCTACCTGCCTACATGGCATCACAGGCACCGCTGGCCAGGGCGCGTGTCGACACAGGAGGGAGCGGCGACGGACGAGACGGGTCTCTCCCCCAACCCCGATAAAGCAAGGACACCTAAGCAAGGCGCATTAAATGCGCTTTGTCATGTAATGCGAGGGATAACCTCGCATCACTGTACCCTTTCCACCTCCCATGTGCCACTGTGGCAACCCCTTTTTCCTATAAAAGGAGGCCCAAGGCGACCAGGAGAAGGATTCGGTTTTTTGGAGCTCCTCACGCCCCATAGCTTGCTCAAGAACACAGATATACAATCCACCAAAGCAGGAGTAGGGTTTTACGCATCCTTGCGGCCCGAACCTGGGTAAACGAACCGTGTGCTATCTGTTTGATCCGCTCTTCTCACGACCCCGCACTCCGCAACCGTAGTAGGGATTCTTGTGGTCCCATAGGTGTCGTTTCCCACCGACATCTTTGGTCCGCCAGGTAGGGGGCGCAGTTGTGAGAATTGGCTTTAGCAGTTAGTTCGACACTTCTTCATCATCATGGCGCCCAAGAAGAAGACGACGGTGGCGGTTTGCCAGTCGGGAGCCGGACACCCTGTCCCGACGCGGGCGAGCAGCGGACCGGTCGCAGAAAGGACCCAGGGCGCCGCTCGCGGACACCAACACCGTCCCAGCAGCCGGAGTTTGGGAGGCGGCGATGTTTGCGCGCCTGGTAATGGGCCGCACACCGCCAAATCCAAAGATGGAGCTAGGCCCTCCGCGGGTGGCGCGGGGCCTTCCAAGATCGATGCCACCCCGCCCGAAGGCGACGCAAGGGCCTCCAAGACTCCCATGCCGGCGCCAACAGCGCGCTCTTCCCAGGCAGCGCGCGACGAACAACGTAATCACGCAGAAGATCCCGGGCGTCGCCGCGGGAAGAGCCCCGAACGCCACTCCCCGGACGTAGAAGACCTGCCCGCTCGCCGAGGCGCTGGTGAAAGCGGCGTGCGACCGCGGGGTCGTGATAGAGCTCCTTCTAACATGGTCAGAAGTCAAAGCGCGTCGCGACCTGTGCAGGTTTCGCTGCCACCGACGCCAGCAGAGGCCCTAGCGTGCGCAGTTGCTCCTCGACTTTCCTCCCACTATGAGGAAACTCGACGAATGGAGAGCCACCATCCGAAGCCTTGTTGCGGTGGCCAACAAAGACGAATCGGGTCCGGTGGAGCCCCCGGGTCGACGCTCCGACGGAGTCCCACGTACCAGTGGCAGGAAAGCTGGCGGCGCCGCGACCACGGTGCACTCGCCTCCTCCTCGCCCGGTACCACGGACGCCAGCCCGTCGCGACGTTACGGGCGACGAAATCTCCATAGCGTCGTCTGACCCGCGGACCCACTGTGACCAGCGCCAAGTTCTTCGGGAACGAGAACATGAAGACGCTCGAACCACTATCGAGCGCCGGCGCGGAGCGCGCCACCAGTTAGATAGGCGAGCAGGGCCTGCTGTGAAACACCCGGCACCAGAGAGCCCTGGAGGCCTACCTTACGAGGTAGGCTGTCCGGCTTTTACCCGTGAGCTGCGGCAGTTCCAGTGGCCCACTCACCGCACCTTTCAACCTGACGTTGGCGAAAAGTACAGCGGCAAGACCCACCCGTCCGAGTTCCTCGGCATCTACACCATCGCAATGCAAGCTACCGGAGCCCGCGACGATAAGGTGCTTGCGAATTACTTTCCGTTGGCTCTTAAACCCAACGCCATGTCATGGTTGATGCACTTGCCGGTAGACTCTATTTCCTCCTGGTCGGATTTGTGCCATGAGTTCGTGGGCGCCTTTACTGGAGGTCACCAAGCCCATGGCCAAGCAAGCGACCTGCACGTCATTCCCCAAAAGGGAGGCGAGAGTCTCCGCAAGTATATACAGAGGTTCAGCCGGATACAGTACAATATCCCTGATGTTCACCCTGCCGCCATCATCAGCACGTTCCATCATAACATGCATAACCGCAAGATGCGCGAAGAGCTGGCAATGAACAAGGTGAAAGATGTGGCAGAACTCTATGTTCTCGCTGACAGATGTGCCCGAGCTGAAGAGGGAAGGAAGTACCCCGGCGAAGAGGCCGGCGTGGAAACCGACTCCTTAGATGCGGATACTGCTGCCCCGACGAAGAAAGGCCGGCGCCGCAACAGGAAGCGCAAGGGTAAAGCCGTACTTGCCGTCGAGGGATCTGATGATACCGGCTCCGCCAAGAAAACCAAGGCAGATGACCCCGGCAAGGAAATTACCGGATGTGTCACCTGCCGGGCCTTGGCGGCTGCCGAGAAGCCAGGAAACTCCGGCAAGCAATACTGCAAGATCCATCGCACCAAAGGACATGCTCTCCAAGACTGCAGACAGGTTGAGCTCCTCGCTGAGAAGCAGAGGGCTGAATATGAGAGGCGGGACAAGGAGAATGGCCAGGATGGTGCTGAGGGGTCGGGCAAGAAGCGTGACGGCCAGGCGGGCCGTCGTGGCAAGGATAAACAACAGGAGAGGCCCGCCTGGGGCCGTGACAGAAAGCCCGAAGACGACGAACACGAAGAGGACAACAAGTCCGGCGACCAAGAGTTTCAGAAAGCTACAGAGGCCATGTGCGTCGATGGCGGTGCCTCGCTGCATACCTCTCACCGCCGGCTTAAACAGTGGGCGCGTGAGATTACAGCGGCAGAGCCATCGTTTGATGCCCAAAGGCCGCTGAAGTGTTCCAGCACACCTATCATTTTTTACACCGAGGATCACCCTGATCGCACTACTGCGGTCGGGTGCTTGCCATTGTTGGTTTCACCAATAATACGCAACCTCAAGGTGACAAAGATGCTAGTTGATGGCGGGGCCGGTCTGAACTTAATCTCGCCTGCCGTGATCGAGAAACTGCAGATTCCTGATGGAGACCTCGAAGAAATGGGCACGTTTCAGGGGGTCAACCTGGGAAGAAGCCAACCGAAGGGGAAGGTCACGTTGCCCGTGACTTTTGGAAGTGATCTGAATTACAGGACAGAAAGGATTGTGTTCGACGTAGCCAAGATCCCCTTGCCTTACAACGGGATCCTTGGCCGCCCAGCGCTGGCCAAGTTCATGGCGGCGTCACACTACGCCTACAACACCCTGAAGATGTCGGGGCCTGTGACGATCATCACCATCCCTTCCGATAAGAAAGATGCGCTGGTTTGCACTAACCAGCTATGCCAGCAAGCAGTTGTAGCAGCTGCCGCCACCAGGGCACTTGCCCCTGCCGCTGGGACCCCGGGAGGGAAGAAGAAGAAGACCAGTGAGACCTCGGACACCCACTCCGGCAAGCGCACCTCTTTGGAGTGTAGCGCTCCCGTCGAGGACATGCCAGAGAGCTCCACCGGCGGAAACAAGAAGTCCAGGGCCACACCACCGGGAACCAAGAAGGTTTCTGTCAATGAGGATGACACGGGAGGAGCTTTTACCATAAGCTCCACCCTTGACGACAAATAGGAAGACGCGCTCGTCACCTTCCTGCGGGCGAATGTTGATGTGTTTGCATGGCAAGCTTCCGACATCCCCGGCGTTCCCAGGGAGGTGATTGAGCACCACCTTGCTGTCTGTCCTCATGCGCGGCCCGTCAAGCAGAAGGTCAGAAAGCAAGCTTTGGAACGACAAGAGTTCATCACAGAGGAGATCCGGAAACTGGAAGCGGCGGGTTTGGTAAGAGGAGTGCTCCATCCGACGTGGTTGGCCAATCCGGTGGTAGTGCGCAAGGCAAATGGGAAGTGGAGGCTGTGTATTGATTACACAGATATCAATAAGGCTTGTCCCAAAGACCCCTTCCCGTTGCCGCGGATTGACCATATTGTTGACTCCACGGCCGGATGTGATCTGCTGTCATTCCCCGATGCCTACTCCGGCTACCACCACATCTTCATGACAAGAGAAGACGAAGAGAAAATGACATTCATCACCCCATGTGGTATGTATTGTTTCATGCGGATGCCTTTTGGGTTGAAGAGTGCTGGTTCAATGTTTGCAAGGGCGGTCCAGATTGGTTTTGAGCCCCAACTCCATAGAAATATGGAAGCTTATATGGATGATATAGTGGTCAAAACCAAGGACAGGGCAACCCTCATACCGGATTTACAAGAAACATTTGCAAACCTATGCAAGATCAATCTCAAGCTGAACCCTGAGAAGTGCGTCTTCGGCGTCCCGTCCGGCAAGCTTCTCGGGTTCTTTGTGTCACAGCGTGGGATAGAGGCCAATCCGGACAAGATCAAGGCTATAGAGCAGATTGAAGCACCCAAGCGAGTCAAGGATGTGTGTCGGCTTGCTGGTTGCGTTGCCACCATGAGCAGGTTCATTTCCAAGTCCGCCGAGCGCGCCCTTCCCTTTTTCAAGATTTTGAAAAAGGCGGGCCCAATGGAGTGGACACCAGAAGCCGAAGCAGCATTGCAAGATTTGAAGAAGTATCTCTCCTCCGTGACAATACTAGTTGCGCCTAGGCCCCGGGAACCGTTGCTGCTATACTTAGCGGCGACGAACCAGGTGGTCAGCGCCGCACTAGTGGCGCAGAGAGAGGTTGACGACGAAGTAATGGCGGCGACAGAGCCCGACGCCACCAATGCAGAGATGACACAGCCAGTTGAAGTGCCGCCGAAGAAGAAATGGATGCAGCACCCGGTCTACTTTGTTAGTTCCCTCCTGCAGGGGGCTAGATCAAGGTACTCCGGTGTGCAGAAACTGCTCTTCGGCCTTCTTTGGCCTCGAGGAAGCTGTGTCACTACTTCCAGGCACACGAGATCACTGTCGTCACTCGCCTCCCTCTACAACGGATATTGCACAATCCAGATGCGACGGGAAGAATTGTAGAATGGGCATTGGAACTGTCCAGCTTTGGCCTCAAGTTTGAAAGTACTTCGACGATTCAGAGCCGAGTCCTAGCGGAGTTCATTGCAGAATGGACCGCGACGCCTGACGAAGAAATCCAAGAGACCGTTCTCCCTGGCAGGGAGGCAAGTTGCAATTGGGTCATGTACTTTGACAGAGCTTTCTCCTTACAGGGCGCCAGGGCCGGCGTACTGCTCGTCGCGCCCACCGGAGAGCACCTCAACTACGTGATCCAGATGCACTTCCCCAGGGAGGTGTCAACAAACAACACGACAGAGTACAAAGGGCTGCTTGCCGGTCTTAGGATCGCGGCGGACCTCGGAATCAGGAAACTAATCGTCAGGGGCGATTCGCAGCTTGTCATCAAGCAAGTCAACAAAGATTACCAGAGCCCGTTGATGAAGGCCTACGTCGATGAAGTGAGAAAGCTGGAAGAGCGTTTTGATGGTATACAGGCAGAATACGTTCCCCGAGCGGAGAACGACATCGCCGATTACCTATCAAAATGCGCTGCCCTCAAGCTACCCGTGGAACAATAGCTAACTCAGCCATCCGTTGATCCATCAACAGAGCAATACAAGAGGAGGAAATCAGGGCCCGGCAAGTACTTTCCCGCCGAGCTCCCCGGAGCCGCCGGCAAGGATGCTGCCGGGAACACTGAACCCGCCGTGGGACGGCTAGCTCCGGCAGAGCGTCAAGCTCTTGCCGTCGAGATAGCCACTCCTATAGCGGAGGAAATGCCTTTAGTCCTCGCCGTCGAGCCCCAGGCTCCAGCGTGGGCACAACATACCGTCTGATTCCTCCAAATAGGGGAACTTCCTGAGGAGCAGGAAGAAGCGGAAAAGTAGCCCGTCGCTCTACTATGTACCAGTTCGTCGATGACGTCCTGTACAGAAAGAGGCTGAACGGTGTGAAATTGAAGTGTATCCCCCGAGAGGAAGGACTGGAGCTGTTGGCAAAAATACACGGAGGCATATGTGGATCCCACATCGGGTCAAGGGCTCTTGCCGGCAAAGCGTTTCGGCAAGGCTTCTTCTAGCCCACCGCCCTCCAGGATGCGACGACACTAGTCACCAGGTGTGAAGCGTGTCAGTTCCATTCAAAGAAGCTTCATCAGCCGGCTCAAGCCCTTCAAACCATTCCTCTCTCCTGGCCTTTCTCGGTCTGGGGGCTCGACATCCTGGGCCCTTTCCCCCGCGCTGTCGGGGGCTTTGAGTACTTGTACGTCGCAATCCACAAGTTCACGAAGTGGCCAGAAGTGGAGGCAGTGAGGAAGGTTACAGCTCAGTCAGCCGTCAAATTCTTCAAGGGACTAGTGTGGCATTTTGGTGTACCCAACAGGGTCATCACCAATAATGGCACACAGTTCACAAGCCGCACCTTCATGCAATATACCCAAGACCTCGGCAGCAAAGTCTGTTTCACTTCTGTTGCTCACCCACGAAGCAATGGTCAAGCTGAGAGGGCAAATGCTGAAGTACTGCGGGGCTTAAGGACAAAGACCTTTGACAGGCTGCACAAGAGTGGATGGCGCTGGATTGATGAGTTACCGACGGTTCTTTGGTCGATCAGAATGACGCCAAATCGAGCCACCGGCTAGACACCCTTTGCCCTAGTATACGGGGCAGAAGCAGTTCTCCCCCCTGAACTCATATACGGGTCACCTCGAGTGCTCGCTTATGATGAGCTTGAGCAAGAGCAACTGCGGCAAGATGACGCAACGCTCCTTGAGGAAGATCGTCTTCGGGCGGCTATGAGAGCAGCACGCTACCAGCAAGCCTTGCGCCGCTACCATAGCCGCAAGGTTCATGCCCGAAGCCTTGAGGAAGGCGACCTTGTCCTTCGGCGCGTTCAATCGGCCAAGAATTCCAACAAGTTGACGCCAAAGTGGGAAGGCCCTTATCGGGTAATCCGAGTCACCAGGCCCGGCGCAGTCCGCCTGGAGACCGAAGATGTCGTTCCGGTGAGTAACTCCTGGAACATTGAGCATCTTCGCAAGTTTTACCCGTAAGGCGCGGCTTGCCGGGCCCCCCGGCAAGCCACCTTTTGTACAAGCATTGCCGATGATGCATTTAACCCTTTATACAAAGCCAGGCACAGACCCTGAGCATAAATAAATGAAGCGCTGGCGCCCTAAGTTATAGCATGCATGCTAGATCAAGTCTCGTCCTTGGTTAGGGTTGATAGTGCTTAGCGGCGACTAACCCCTAGCTTAGAGGTCGAGTGTGCGTCTCTTTGCCGTTCTTTTGTCTTCTTTGGATCGCAGGATCCACAGGTATCTTTGCCGAACCACTTGGGGACAAAAAAAGAGAAGAGGGGCAGACCAGCATCTAGACCCCGGCAAGCCAGTATTGCCGGGGGTTGCAAGAACAAAAATTCACCCATGGCAAACCAGGATTGCCGGGGGCTGCAGCTTCAGATAAGTTCTTCATCCCTTATCATGCATTCCATTATGGACTGAGGTATGTGAGACCTCGTTTTCTTCCTTAAACTACCATGCTCCCCTAACTATAGGCCCTAGGACTCGTTCCTGGGACCAAGTTTGGTCGTAGCCGCGGCAGCAAAAGGATAAAACAAGGAGCCTGGACCCGCCTCATCCCTGCCTCCGCAGAAAGCGTGAGAAAGGTCGAGAAAAGTGGGGAAACGCAAGGCCTGTTGCCGGGCGAGAAAATGTTTATCTTAGATATATCAAGGATTTACTCCTTGTCGTGGGTTCCACCCAGAAACATGTGGCCCGGCAAACATCCCTTTTTCATGAAAAACATTCCACTCAGGTACAGTCCATAGGGAATGAAAAACATGAATGATGGGATTACAAGTTTTAAATTCAGCAAAGGCCCGAAGGCTTACAAACTAAAAAGAGATAAGGTGCCCGTGATCCCTTTCTTGTCCCTCTCCTTAGGAGGCAGGTCAAGGAGGCGAAGAGGGAAAAAGGAGCGCCTAGGCGAGCTACGGGTGGCAGAAGACACCAAGAGAACATATCGGTGGCCGTCCGAAGGCTGGATGGTGATGGCGACGCCGGAAGCAGAGCTCGAAGACGAGGCGGCAGGACGTCAGCACGCGTCGAAGGCGTCGGTGCCCACGTACTCCGACTTGACGGCCTTGCCGCCCGCCCTCTTCCTCTTCCGCAGCCTCCCAACGCCAGCCGCCCAAGGAGACGACCCCGAGAAGTTCGAGGAGCCGGCGACACGGATGATGGGGTCGCCGGTGCCGCACGGAGCGGCGTCCGACACCTAGTCGGACCCGTCATCCTGCCGCCTACCGTCCTCGTCGTTGCTGCCGCTATCCTCCTCGCCACTCCTGCCTGAGGAGGAGTCTTCGCTATCAGAAGAGCTCTCCACGCAGCACCTTGCATGGGTCCCAAAGAGCCCGAAGACCTTGACGGAGAGAAGGCCACCTTCCATCAGTTTAAAATGGAGAGTGAGCCCCTCCGTCAAGCGGTGGATGTGGGCAAACGTCTTCCATCCTTGACAAAGATACATCACATGAGGAGCAGGGAAGTCGACGCGGACCCGCGTGCCACTGATCCCGCAGCCCCTCATGTGCAGCCGCAATGACTCCGGCGGATCCAGCTCCATCTTCCGCGCAAATGGAGTCGGGAGATGAAGGCGGCGACGCGGCGGCCGGCGCAGCCTGACGAAGCACTCGCAGGGGTCATCTCCAACATGGCCCTCAATGGGAGGAGGAACCGCTGGCGGAGGTGAGGCCGGCGCGCCGCCCCGTCCTCCTCTTCCCCGAGCGCCCCGGCCTCGCCCATAGCCTCGCCCCCTCCCCCTTCCCCTCGCGGCTGGCTCTGCCACCGCAGATGCAGGAGAAGGAGGGACGTGTTGTCGAGCGGCGACCCTCGCCGCCACCGTTGAAGGACCAGGATTCCCTCTCTCCATGGCGGATGGAAGGGGGGAGCAGAAGCTGAAGGAAGAAGAAGATGAAAGAATGCGGGATGCCATCCCCCCTCCCGCTCTTTATAAAGGAACGGGGTTGGGGGCCCGGCCACCCCGCTCGGCTAATCAAGACGCGGAAGGCGCATGGAACTAGGGCCGACCCGCTGCCCCAGCCCGCGGCGGCCCGGTTTCCCGCCTCCACCGTTTGCCACCCCAAGTGCATGGGAGGCACGTGGCAGGCGCGCAGGACTGAGGGGACGGGTGAGGCGACCTCTCCCCACCCCGTGATCGTGGGGAGTGGACGCCTTAAAAGACAATGCCTCGGTCCCGTTCAGTAAATGGGCCGCGCCTCCACGCCTTCCTCCGTTTATGGGGAAGGCGCGAACCGCCCCCTTTACTATGACGTGACGCATGCGTGCAGAGCTCAGCCGCACGCATGCCGCCCACGTCACACACGCCTCCCCACACCGCGCCATGCGTGGGAAGCGCAGCGCGCGAAGTACTTTACCGCGGTAAAAACC
The DNA here is from genome assembly GCA_034509565.1 of Triticum monococcum. Lineage (NCBI taxonomy): Eukaryota > Viridiplantae > Streptophyta > Magnoliopsida > Poales > Poaceae > Triticum > Triticum monococcum. Next base: position 620,370,265 of record CM067846.1, read on the forward strand.
GCCCCGCCTGCCCGCACACCGTTTTTGGGCCTAGCCCAACGACGCGATTGCACTTACGTGTGGCCCAGGCCCGGGGGCACCTGTCGATGTACAAAAAAAGGGTACACTTTTTGTACCCCTATAACTGTGCACGGGCAGTCTGAGCCACGGGCACCACCACACCAGGCACGGCAAGGGAGGTGAGCCAAGGTAAGACCGAAGCTCAAGAGAAGCAGAACGACGCCAAGACCAAGACCACAAAGAGCAAACGGGACGAAGCGGACTCCCCCGGCAAGATCCTTGCCGGGGGGCAGTTTTAGCAACCCCAGCAAGACCCTTGCCGTGGCAATTCGCCCCACACCTACGGAGTGAGTCACCTTTGAGTCCACTGCCCCCATGGGGCAAGGATTCGGGAGACATCCCAGTGGTGGCATGCAGATCTTTGTGAATACATTCAAGATCAGATACACGCTATAGAAGATGACGACCCTTGGCGGGATCCCAGCCAAGGAGGACCACAAGGCCCCCGATAAGAGCCTTGCCGGGGATGACAGCAGGCGGCTCGGCAAGACCCTTGCCGGGGCCCCGGCAAGGCCCTTGCCAATAACACCCGTAGGGCCACCATCAGGCCCACGCCAACCAAACCCCCACCGTCATTCGCATGCAGCTGCCGACCCAACCAGCTGGGCAGGCACCTGCGTGGTGACATGCAGATCTTTGTGGAGACCCACCACTGCGCCACCTCAGCTACCTGCCTGCCTACATGGCATCACAGGCACCGCTGGACAGGGCGCGTGTCGACACAGGAGGGAGCGGTGATGAACGAGACGGGTCTCTCCCCCAACCCCGATAAAGCAAGGACACCTAAGCAAGACGCATTAAATGCGCTTTGTCATGTAATGCGAGGGATAACCTCACATCACTATACCCTTTCCACCTCCTGTGTGCCACTGTGGCAACCCCTTTTTCCTATAAAAGGAGGCCCAAGGCGACCAGGAGAAGGATTCGGCTTTTTGGAGCTCCTCACGCCCCATAGCTAGCTCAAGAACACAGATATACAATCCACCAAAGCAGGAGTAGGGTTTTACGCATCCTTGCGGCCCGAACCTGGGTAAACGAACCGTGTGCTATCTGTTTGATCCGCTCTTCTCACGACCCCGCACCCCGCAACCGTAGTAGGGATTCTTGTGATCCCATAGGTTTCGTTTCCCACCGACAGACACTTCACCAAAAGGGGAAAATCCCTTGTCGGGTTACCATGCCAGCCGGCTTAGCAGCAGGCATCATCTTACAGATCATATCGGTACAACAGAATGGAAAAAATATGTGTTTGTTTTTGCAAAGATCCGGGCCTTTATGGCCAACGGCCTGACTGGTATTGATTTAGTTCGATGCTGGGTCGCTTGGAGAGTCTTGCCGCTGAGCATCCAGCCCGGGTTAATGTACGAGTATACCGGCGAACTAACAGATCCTCAGCACCATTGTAACACTGAAATTAAGGAGAAAGATATCAACAACATGACCAAGACTCTGTTGAACGAGAGCTTGGAAGATTGCAGTCAAGTTGGACTGAGCCCTTTCTGTACGCTGAATGAACCACCAGTTGTAAGTTTGACCCAGCTCATACTTGATTCACATTTCCATTTTTGCTGTTTGCTTGTACTTATTCATTGTTTATAGGCCGACTCAGCTTTCTGGGCCAAGAAACTGTCAGAAAAATTAAAGAAAACCCGGACGAAGAACAAGGCCTCCAAAAAGCCTACTAAGAAGAAATCCAAAGTTGTCGAGTTATTTGATTTGGATGACAAAGATGACGATGATGAGTCAGAGGTTGAACTTGATTCCCTTGGCTCATTTTTTGTACTACTTATTGACAATGACTATTATCAGGATGAAGCGGAAGCCAGCCGTGCAGATGACGCAGAGGTAATTATTCTTTCCTCTGGCTCAGAACCTCTGCCAACACAGAAAACCCGACAAGCAACCCAGAAAGTAAGCTTTTCTCACCCTTTAGCTCACTTGGATCCCAACTTTCTTTTGAAGAAGCGGCAACATGAAGCTCGCCGTACAACCCGGAATAGTGGCGGTGGAGTTTTATCCTCCGGCTTACCGAACACTCCAGCACCTCGCAAGCGTGGACATGAGGTCTCAAAAATTTCTGACTTAGATTATCCCAAGGCGAGTCTTGTTCATCAACCTCTTAACCCGTTTGATTCAAATTACCAGGGAACATCTCATTCTTCCTCCAGTGACTCAACGGGAACTCAAATCCCAGCCTTCAAGACTGTACCTGGGTAAAGGTATACTCAATCATTTAAATCTTTATTCCTGTTCATATACTGAGCTCTTTGTACTTCTTATTCGCAGGGGCCAGGCCAAACCCAGCAAGAAGGCAAAACTGAGTAAGCCGGTCGATGACTCCAACCCGTCTGAATCAGAAAAACAACAGCCAGAATCTTCTAACCCAATTGCTGAGGCCACCATTGATGATCCACCACCACAAGACAATGAAGTCTCCATAGACCATATGGACGTTGAACCGGCCTTTTCTAAGCCGCCGAGCCCAGTTAAGCCTGCTAAGGAAAAGACTGACGACGACGTCGTCACCGGGTTTGGTTTCACAGCACCGAGTCACCCCACTGTCTTATCCAAACACAGCGCCAAGGAAGAAATTTCTGCTGAAGATAAAGCCAAGTGGAAGGTAGACTTAGAGAGCTACGCCCAGTTCAGTGCCCAAGACATCCACTCTAGTTATTTGAACCGTCTGTACACCAGTCGTGACTTTGAAGCCGGCTTAGTAAATTTGATGAAGGAACGCTATGAGGTAATCCAATCACTATTCTTTCCATAATGATATGTCTATCAGCCGCCAAGTCTATAGGATATGATAAGATTGAATATGCTGTAGACTTCCAATTGCCATAAAGAAATTGAACATCATTACTAGTAGCCCCCAAGGGCCGGCTTAAATCATGGAATTAAGTCGGAACTTTAAATAGTAGTAATGAACTTCACCTCCGTAGCCCCCAAGGGCCAGCTTAAATCATGGAGTTAAGCCGGGACTTATCAGCATTGATAGATCAACCTCTTCAATATGTAACCTTGGTAAACCGGATCATATCATTATACCCGAGTTATCACATAAACTCATCTTTAAAAAGAGCAATAGGCATTATCCCCCAAGTGCCAAGGAAAATACCTGTATTTTGCTTGGGACTTCAAAAAAGATCTTAAGAGCAATATACATTAGCCCCCAAGTGCCAAGGAAAATACTTGTATTGTTCATGGGACTTCAACAATAATCATACTCACAATATCTATCCATGTTTTTTATACCACAGGCTGAACTGACTGAGAAGGACTCACAGCTCAATGATCTGAAAGACAACATTAAAACTCAACAATCTGAGACATCCAAGGCCAAATCAGAACTGAAGACTGCTTTAGAGAACATTGAGCAGCTTAAGCAAAATTTCAACACTGACAAAGATGGCTGGGAGACTGAAAAAGCAGCTCTATTGAAGAGAGCAGAAGATGCTGAAGCCGCACTTAAAATGGTGACTGACGAGTTGTCCAGCTTAAAGCAACAGATCAATATCATGTTGCCAGCCATCTTCGGTAAGTAAAAACATGTCTCCCTTGCACCTTAATAATCATATTATAAACAGTTGTCGGCTTACCCGTAATTTTACTGATATAGGTTCTCGGAGCACCAAATTGGGCTCAGATATGTGCATCCGGCTTAAAGCTGTCTACACTCTTGTAGAACAGTTATATACTGGTGCCCAACGGACCATTGCTGCTGCTCTACACAAGAAATCTCCCTCAACACTCATCAAAGACACATTTGACAAGTTATCTGTGCTGCCCCAAAGGATTGATGACTTAAAATGGGGAGCTGCCAGAGCCGACGCGTTGACTGCCTTAAGCCGGGCAAAGGAATGGCAAGTAGATCTTAATCTGGAAGATTTGGCCAATGGCTGCCCCGGCGTTAAAGAGGACGGATCTGCCTTCAGTGCTGATGATTTTGCAGAAATAGCAAGAGCAATGTGTCCCTTAGCAAGTAAGTTGGCGAGCGAAACCAATCTATCAACTTACCAGGCAGCTTATGACGCTGAAAACAAGAAAGTGAAAGCACCGATTCACGAGCCGACAGATCTCATCACGCCGATTCGTAAACACACCTTCGCCCCTGACATTGATCCATCAAACCTTATTGATGATGAAGCTGTGTTTAGAGCATTGACCGGTATCAACTGGGCTACGCCTGACTTCCAGCTGATGGATAATCAAGGAGCTGAAGACGAAGAAGAGGTGCAGGATGATCCGGAGGCTTCAACCCGCCAACAACCATGAGCCGGTTTATGAAGCATAATACTTTGCTATGTTGATCATCTCCAAAACACTTATCCTCATTGGGTTATCAGATGCCTTGTAATAAGCTAGTGAAACTTTTGATCTGCCATGCCATCATGCATGTTTTGTTTTGCATAACACTGCTGATCCGCCAGTTGAAGACCTACCACTTATGCTTATGATATCATCAAGTATGTAGATTAGATTTCATTTTTCCTGCACACAAACAGATCACAAGTGCCCTGGCGGTTTACCCCAGAGCGGGTCACAATACCCCATATAAAAATTACTGATGACTAAAACAGTCCATAACCAGGGCCGGTTTAATCATAACCTTATATAATCATAACAAAATATCATACCTGTGAAATTTGCTATACTGCCGGCTTATCATACCTATGCAGTAAGGGTTACAACCCAAAGGATTGAGCGCACAATGCCCTGTTCAATTGACTTATACCGCCGGCTTACAATGCCGTACGCAGCAAGGGATAATATCTCAAAACTTAGAGCACAGCGCTCTAAGCACATAAAATTATCATATACTGGCGACTTAAAGTCCAAGACCAGGCCGGGTTAACAAAAACGCCGGATAGATTCATACATGACCGTAAGGCAACATAGACCTCATTGGTTTTCAAACATACCACAAAAAGATGAATCGCAAAAAATGTTCAAATCGAATGAAAAGCAAAAAAACAAGGCTGTTCACATGTTGCCAAGCCTTCAAGTCAAGTGATGTTCAAGGGCCGCACAGCCACTGAGTTAAACCTTCATTCAACCTTATAAGCCGGGCCTCACATGACCAATCATCATTTTAACTTTGACAAGTTCAGGGTCTGTATAAGATTGACTTGTCAAAAGTACGGCGAGTCATTCCAATCAATCTGGGCAGAGTGGCAGACTTAAAAAGGCAGGATAACCCAGGTTTTTAGGTGAATACACCTGGCTTCCAAACCTTACTACAAGGGTCATAAAAACTCTTATCCATTGAACAGAGAGCCCCCGAGTAATATTTCATTCCAGGCGTACAAGCCAGATCAATAGGGTAATTATAGCTATGCTCAATGAGCAGGAAGCCCCCATGTATTTGGTAATCATGGCGTACAAGCCGGATCAAGAGGGTAGTCATAGCTATGCTCAATGAGCAGGAAGCCCCCAAGTGATCATATAAAATGATAAGAAAGACTCATTATCTTTAGAAATGAAACGACAGAGGCCCTGAATTATCAGGGATGTTGGCTTTATTATATTCATCATAATATATACATTGTCAAAATATGCACATCATAAGAGCCAGTGGCTCAAGTGTAATAAGGCCGAAGATGAGCAATATTCCACGGCTGACGGGTCTCCTCCTCCGACGTGCGTGAGTCCTTGTGGTCTCGAACATCGACAAGGTAGTATGACCCGTTGTTCAAATTTTTGCTGACCACAAAGGGCCCTTCCCAAGGTGGGGATAGCTTGTGCATAACACTTTGATTCTGGATAAGCCGGAGCACAAAATCGCCTTCGACGGGAGGAAGAGAATGGCCTATGTGCCACCGACTGCCAGGCAAAGGGGGAGTAGGCGGGTGTCATGCCCGTCCGCCTCATGTCTGGCTGATGCAAACGAGGCCCAAATTTGGGCCCGAAATGGGTCGTCTAGCAGATGAAAAGCGGGCGTGCATCCATTTGGGTCGGCACGTTGGGCCGACTTTTGTGTCTGTTTTGATCCAAACAGACACGCACAGACAAAATAGGTCAGCGCATTGGAGTTGCTCTTATGAATCACCATTCACTATGTTCCACATATATTCAAGAACAACACAATGGCACAGAAACCACACACATAAACAAAGGGCAATGGCCCTTGTCCATCTCCCTCCCCCTCCCCCCCCCCCCCCACATCGCCACACCCGACTTGGGGACGACCCCGATAACCCTAGCATCGCTCTCGCTAACCACTCCTCCCCCCGCGCTGCCGCTGATGACCCACAAGTATAGGGGATCAATTTTAGCTCTTTTCGATAAGTAAGAGTGTCGAACCCAACGAGGAGCAGAAGGAAATGACAAGTGGTTTTCAGCAAGTTAATGTCTGCAAGTGCTGAAATTGTAAGTACCAGAGTAGTTTGATAGCAAGATAATTTGTAACGAGCAAGTAATGATAGTAGTACCAAAAGTGCAGCAAGGTAGCCAATCCTCTTGAGGCAAAGGACAGGCCAAAACGGTCTCTTATGATAAGCAAAGCGTTCTTGAGGGTACACGGGAATTTCATCTAGTCACTTTCATCATGTTGGTTTAATTCGTGTTCGGTACTTTGATAATTTGCTATGTGGGTGGACCGGTGCTTAGGTGCTGTTCTTACTTGAACAAACCTCCTACTTATGATTAACCCTCCTGCAAGCATCCGCTACTACGAGAAAAGTATTAAGAATAAATTCTAACCATAGCATTAAACTTTTGGATCCAACCGGTCCCTTACAGAATAGCGCATAAACTGGGGTTTAAGCTTCTGTCACTCTCGCAACCCATCATCTAATTGCTACTCCACAATGCATTCCCTTAGGCCCAAATATGGTGAAGTGTCATGTAGTCGACGTTCACATGACACCACTAAAGGAATCACAACATACATACTATCAAAATGTCAAACACATATCAAGTTCACATGATTACTTGCAACATGATTTCTCCGTGACCTCAAGAACAAAAGTAACTACTTACAAACGATAATCATGCTCAAGATCAGAGGGGTATTAAATAGCATAATGGATCTGAACATATAATCTTCCACCAAATAAACCATATAGTAATCAACTACAATATGTAATCAACACTACTAGTCACCCACAAGCACCAATCTATAGTTCCGGTAACAAGATTGAACACAAGAGATGAACTAGGGTTTGAGATGAGATGGTGCTGTTGAAGATGTTGATGGAGATTTCCCTCCCCAAGATGGGAGAGTTGTTGGTGATGATGATGACGATGATTTCCCCCTCCGGGAGGGAAGTTCCCCCGGCGGAATCGCTCCGCCGGAGGGCAAAAGTGCTCCTGCCCAAGTTCGCTTCGAGACGGCGGCGTTCCGTCCCGAAAGTCTTCTCCTTATTTTTTTTCTAGGTCAAAATGACCTATATATACCAGAAGATGGGCACCAGAGGTGGGTCAGGGTGAGCACAACCCACCAGGGCGCGCCTGGGCTCCCTGGCGCCCAGGTGGGTTGTGCCCACCTGGTGGGCCCCCTTTGGTAGTTATTTGCTCCAATATTCCTCGAATATTCCATAAAAAATCTTCGTGAATTTCAGGTTGTTTGGAGTTGTGCAGAATAGGTAGCCTGACGTAGCTTTCCAGGTCCAGATTTCCAGCTGCCGGAATTCTCCCTCTTTGTGTAAACCTTGCATATTATGAGAGAAAAGGCATTAGAATTACTCCAAAAAGCATTATTATGGATAAAAACATTATAAATAACAGTAAGAAAACATGATGCAAAATGGACGTATCAGCCGCCGGAGGACGCCGGTGGGCGTAGCCCGCGCGGCTGACGGCTGCGGCGGGGGCTCCTCGGCGCGACGCCCGATGCTCCTTGGGGGAGGACGTACCCGGCGTCATCTTGCGCATCGCTGTTTCCTCGTGTGCCACACTTCGTCTTCCTTGCCTTGGCCTAGACGTCCCCTCCATAGATCTGATGGGAGGCGGCCATATCTGGTCCTTCCATTTGTTGATCCTCCTGGAGCATTCAACGTTCCTGGGCGGGGCTTGGTGGCAAGGTTGAGATGACCAAGCCATGCTACTAGACCTTGATCTGTGGCGGCCCGCATGATGATGGAGCCCTGATGGGCGCTGCCAGGTGGGTGGCGGCCATCGAGCTAAGCACTCCGACATGCGGTGGCCATCAAAGGATCTCTTCAGATTTGATGGCTGCTTTTGGCGGTGAGACACTTGTAGAAAAAACCCCCATTCATCCCGGTTGCTAAGGGCCTTTTGTCCCAGTTTTTGAACCGGGACTAAAGGGTCGTTACTAATGCCCTAGCCCTTTAGTCCTGGTTCTTACACAAACCGGGACAGATGGGCCTCCACGTGGCCGGTGCGCCGAGCCCAGGCAGGAGGGTGCTACCTCTTGAGAACTGCGTTGGATTTCCCCGAAGAGGAGAGGATGACGCAGCAAAGTAGCGTAAGTATTTCCCTCAGTTTTTGAGAACCAAGGTATCAATCCAGTAGGAGGCCATGCGCGAGTCCCTCGTACCTACACAAAACAATAGCTCAACGCAACCAATGCGATTAGGGGTTGTCAATCCCTTCACGGTCACTTACGAGAGTGAGATCTGATAGAGATAATAGATAATATTTTTGGTATTTTTGATATAAAGATGCAAAGTAAAATAAAAGACAAAGTAAAAAAGCAAAGCAATAATAAAGTGATTGGAGATTGATATTATGAGAATAGACCCGAGGGCCATAGGTTTCACTAGTGGCTTCCCTCGAGAGCATAAGTATTTCTACGGTGGGTGAACAAATTACTGTTGAGCAATTGACAGAATTGAGCATAGTTATGAGAATATCTAGTTATGATCATGTATATAGGCATCACGTCTGAGACAAGTAGACCGACTCCTGCCTGCATCTACTACTATTACTCCACTCATCGACCGCTATCCAGCATGCATCTAGAGTATTAAGTTAATGAAAACAGAGTAACGTCTTAAGCAAGATGACATGATGTAGAGGAATAAATTCATGCAATATGATAAATACCCCATCTTGTTATCCTTGATGGCAACAATACAATACGTGCCTTACTGCCCCTTCTGTCACTGGGTAAGGACACCGCAAGATTGAACCCAAAGCTAAGCACTTCTCCCATTGCAAGAAAAACCAATCTAGTAGGCCAAACCAAACTGATAATTCGAAGAGACTTGCAAAGATAACCAATCATACATAAAAGAATTCAGAGAAGATTCGAATATTGTTCATAGATAATCTTGATCATAAACCCACAATTCATCGGTCTCAACAAACACACCGCAAAAAGAAGATTACATCGAATAGATCTCCACGAGAGAGGAGGAGAACATTGTATTGAGATCCAAAAAGAGAGAAGAAGCCATCTAGCTACTAACTATGGACCCGAAGGTCTGAGGTAAACTACTCACACTTCATCAGAGGGGCTATGGTGTTGATGTAGAAGCCCTCCGTGATTGATTCCCCTTCCAGCGGAGCTCCGGAACAGGCCCCAAGATGGGATCTTGTGGATACAGAAAGTTGCGGCGGTGGAATTAGGTTTTTGGCTCCGTATCTGATCGTTTGGGGGTACGTAGGTATATATAGGAGGAAGGAGTACGTCGGTGGAGCTTCGAGGGGCCCACAAGGTAGGGGGCGCGCCCTAGGTGGGGGGCGCGCCCTCCACCCTCGTGACCGCCTCGTGGCTTTCTTGACGGAGGGTCCAAGTCTCCTAGGTCTTATCTGATGAGCAAATCACGTTCCCGAAGGTTTCATTCCGTTTGGACTCTGTTTGATATTCCGTTTCTTCGAAACACTGAAATTGGCAAAAAAACAACAATTCTGGGTTGGGCCTCCGGTTAATAGGTTAGTCCCAAAAGTAATATAAAAGTGGAAAATAAAGCCCAATATGGTCCAAAACAGTAGATAATATAGCATGGAGCAATCAAAAATTATAGATACGCTGGAGACGTATTAGAGGGCCTTTGGTCTCGGTTGGTGGCACCAACCGGGACCAATAGGCATCCACGCTTCAGCATTTCAGGGGCTGGGGTTTTTGTTTTTTTAAAGGGGGGGGGGGGGGTAATTAGGTGTTTCATATATTGTGTTAACTAGCTAATTAATAGAGAGAAGTGTCCTCTCTTATGTCCGGGCTTGGTCGACGCTACGTACTATATACGTATAAGAGGACTAGACACGCTAGCTAGCTAGTAAGCAAACGAAGGAAACAGAAGATCGTCATGAACATATATGCATACAGAGAGAAGTGATATCGACCACCTCTCCTTCTCCGAGAGATTGGTCGAACAACAAGTTCTCGTATATCTATCCGACACTACCGGCTACATATATACAATCATTATCTCTTACAATATAATCTCCTAATTATATATGAACACAGGATCCACATAGTATTCTCCATCTTCAGCGATCACGTGGTCAAGGAAGAATGGCGCCAATTCCTCTTGAATTGCCCGGATACGATCTGGTGGTAGGAGTTCATCCCACATCCGAAAGATCTAATTTGAAGAAGGGGATCAATATATATGAATAAATGAAACTCAACACAAATGATGGTAATAAAATAAAATTGTGAATATTATTGCTTACGCACTTCATATTGTTCGTCGGAGTACCCCCGTTCACAGGTCGTGTAGCGGATGGACTTGCAAATGTAGTATCCACAGAAATCATTCCCTTGATCCTGCCACAACCACTTTACAAGAAATAGAGGTCAGTCAAACTGATAAGCAAGCATGCCAAATGGTATTGATGAAACTAGCGCTTGAATCATTAGGAGACGCGCGGAACATGCTACTATAGTACTTACTTTCGGGTATCTAAATTGCAGCTTCTTCGGCAGTCCCGGAGCTTTTTTGGTGAATTTTCTCCAAACCCTGCCACACAAAGAAAACAATTACTTGATATCAGGAAATGAACAAAGTTGCTGATATGGTGGATAATGATCGATTTAACTTACTTCTCGAGCATTTGAGTCATCTCCGCATACTCCTGGGGATCTTTTCGTCTCGAGTCTAAGACGGTTACTAGTCCCTGCTCAAGCTTAATCTCTAGGAGAATATAGTGGGAACTGCGCACGCATGCATAACTCATCAATTACATTACTATAACCTGGACTAATATATAAGGGAAACCGAATATGCACAAGACAATAACACTCACTTGAAGTTGTAAGGAAAGAGTATTATATCTTTGTTTTCATTTATTACCAACGATCGTAGCAAGTTGGCCTCGGTATCTTCGGCATGATATTCAACCTCAGTTGCATCTATGAGATTTGTGTTAATGAACCCAATATCACCGACTTGTCTTTTCTTCAATTCGGCGATCTTCAATCTGCATAATATAGTGAGGATAATTATAAATACATGCAATGAAAGAGCTGACCTATATAGAGAGACTTAATGACAGAAGTAGTACTACTTACAGATAGTAGCAAGTGACCGTTGCTTTATCGAGGGCCCTTTGATTGAAAAACTGGAAGAACTCCTCAAATGGAACATTCAACAGTTCAATTCCAACGAGGTCATGCTCCTCTCTAACTCTCAGTGTCAAAGTATTCCTCCCCCCAGACTCTCTGCAGGTTTTCATGTACCAATCATGCAATCTTCGCATCATCGTTGTTAGAGATCTTTCATCTTTTACGAGAGGCTTCCCGTACTCGTATCTGTGTACCACCTCCAAGAAATCATAATGTACATCATCGGGCAGGTAATCTCCAAGATTGCTATAACCGGGCACCATCCTCGGATCATTAGAGACGATGTTGCTAGACACCTTGAGCGGGGGGCACGATTGGTTCGCTTGTTCGCCGAGCTGGGCAATTTGTTTCCCAGCTCGTCGTTCTTTTATCCTTTGATCACTGACAGTACTTTTCGACCACTCCGCTTCGACAAATGTCTTTCCAATAATGCACTCGTAGTTGCCTTTCGGCGGAGACTTTGGTGGTTTTGCAGGGCAGCCAGAGTGCGCTTCGCTTTCACCGGATCTACCTTCTCCTCCAGAGGTGGATGTTTCTTTGCTTTCACCCCTAGAAAGAAGTTCGTCACTTCGGCTCGCGCGATCTTCGCGTTCTCCTCCGAGGTCATCTCGTATGGTAACTTCTCTGGATTGTGCAAAGAAGGACCGAATCTGTATTGCCTCCCGCCTCTGGCTGTACTGCTAAACGCCGACAGAGCAGACGGAGTGGCTGCGACTGTCTTCTTTCCTTGCTTACGAGGCGGAGGAGAAGGACTATGATGCACCGGAGCAGCCGGAGCGGCTGCGGGTCTCTTTCGCCCTTGCTGACGAGGCGGAGAAGGAGGAGGCTGGCTGCTCGGGCGCGTCGGCGCAGGCGGAGAAGGAGGCGGAGTGCTGCCACGCACCGGAGAAGGAGGCCGAGTGCGCTGATCGTCACTCGCTGGAGGAGGAGGCGGTGGAGGAGGCGGAGTGCCCTGACTCGCCGGAGGAGGAGGAGGAGGAGGCGGAGGCGTCCAGTTCGGAAGGTTCTTGAGCTCCTTCCGCCATAGGCATGGAGTCTTCAGAGCAGAACCCAGCCGAGTCTCCCCTTCACCGGTAGGGTGGTCAAGCTGGAGGTCCTCAAATCCCTCCGTTATTTCATCCACCGTCACCCTAGCATATCCTTCTGGAATCGGGCGACAGTGAAAAGTTGCGCCGGGTTCAGGAGGTCGAACAGAGCCGACAGCCGCCTTGACTTTGAAGTTCTGCCATTGCGTCATAAGGTAGCAATGTTTAGACTCCGTGATAGCATCCATGGGGTAGCTGGCAGGAGCCGTCAAGACATGCTCCGGCTGAAGCAGCTCGGTGGAAGCCACGCTGCTTCTCCGCTAGATGGCGGGGTAGCTTCAGGGGAAGCTTCGGCAAGTCATTTGCTGCGATTTGCTTCTCGTTCCTCTATCGCTTGTACCCTTGCATGCAACGCCTGCAGTTGGGTCTGCTGCACTTTTTTCCTCCTCTCCTGGCATTTGTAACCGCCTGCGTCCGGAAAACCAGCCTTCCACGGAACGGAGCCTGGCGTGCCTCGTGTCCGTCCAGGGTGCTCAGGATTCCCGAGGGCCATTTTGAGCTCGTCGTTCTCTCTGTCTGGAATGAACATCCCTTGTTGCGCTGCATCGATATAGTGCTGAAGCCTCTTGACTGGTATTTTCATTTGCTCGTCCGTCCAAAGGCACTTCCCTGATACAGGGTCCAAGGTTCCGCCAGCCCCGAAGAACCAAGTCCGGCAACGGTCTGGCCAGTTCATTGTCTGGTTCGATCGCTTTATCAAGCAGATCATTCTTAGCCTTGGCCCACTTAGGCCGGGCTTTGAGGTAGCCACCTGACCCCGTGCGATGGTGAAGCTTCTTCTTTGCAGCATTTTGCTTGTTTGTCGCCGACATCTTCTTACTCTTTTCCGATGTCTTGTGGGCCACAAATGCGGGCCAGTGATCTCTGATCTTCTCATATTTGCTGATGAATTGTGGTGTCTCTTCTTTGTCGACATACCTTCTCAGCTCATTCTTCCACCTCCTGAATAGGTCTGCCATCTTCTTAAGAGCAAAAGAGTTGATTAATTGCTCTTTAACTAGCTTCTCCGGATCCTCCTCTGGCGGTAGGGTGAAATTTGACTTTAGCTCAGTCCAAAGATCATTTTTCTGCATATCATTGACATAAGACACCTCAGGGTCTTTGTTCTTAGGCTTATACCATTGGTGGATGTTGATCGGGATGTTGTCCCTAACAAGAACCCCTCACTGAGCAGAAAATGCATCTTTTGTCCGGATGGGTTCAATCGGTTGGCCGTCGCGCGCGATTGCTGTGATCTCAAACCTTTCATCCGAGCTCAACTTTTTCTTCGGGCCTCGTCTCTTTACCGAAGTTGTGCTCGATCCGGAGGGCTAGAAAAAAGAAGAAAGACGAGAGTTAATTAATATGTGTACATACCAAAACAATGAATGCATCAATTAGCTAGTCAGCACATGCTTAACTAATATATATACCTGGCCGGACTCGGTTCGGTCACCGGAGCCGTCATCACGGTCTCCTTCTTGCACCGTCATTGGGTCACTGGAGCCTTCATCACGGTCTCCTTCTTGCACCGGCATTGGGTCAAAGGATTCATCATAATCATAGCCTGCTTCTTGACCCTGTCCTTCCAGACCATCGATGTCATTGAGAAACGAGAAGACGGCATCACTTCCTTGTGCGATTATGTCCCCCAACACCGCTTCTCTTGCTTCGTCTCGGGGGGTGTCCATAGTTTCTACAAATATTTACAACATGGCAGTTATTATTCAAGACAGATGGATATATTAGTGGCAAACGTAGAACTAGCTAGCTAGGGGCGCGGCGGGAGGGGGTACGAGACCGACATCATTTTTTTTTCTAGGGTTTGGGTGTCCTCGAGAGTTTTGGTCGAGCGAGAGGGTCGGGGGGTGCTCCCGCGGTATATGTTATCACAGTCGAGAGGGGGTATATATATCGACCGCCCCTCATGTCGAAGTTATCCGGGAGGGGGTAATATCGACAATGATGACATACATACACGGGAAAATAATGTTATCGGGGAGGGGGTATATCGACCCCCCCCCACATGTTGAAGTTATCGGGGAGGGGGTTATATCGACAACGACGACATACGTACATGGGAAAATAATATTATCGCGGAGGGGGTTATATCGACCCCCCTCGTGTTGAAGTTACCGGGAGGGGTATATCGACGACGACAGACCCGATAAAACATAAGAAAACGAAGAAGAAATAAAAAGAGGAGAAGAAGAAAGGAATAGAGAAGAAGATCAAAGAAAAAAAGAAGAAAAAAAAGAGGAGAAGAAGAAAGGAATAGAGGAGAAGAAGAAAAAATTCCTTTCTTCTTCTCCTCTTCCTTTTCTTCCCCTCCTCTTCTTCTCCTCTTCCTTTTCTTCCTCTCCTCTTCTTCTCCTTTTTCCTCTTCTTATTTTCCTTTTTCCTCTCCTTCTTTTTCTTCTTCTTCCTTCTTCCTAGCCAGATATATAAAACTTCTCTAAAAATGTAACTTTTGCATATATAAAACTTTTTCTTCTTCTTCCTTCTTCCTTCTCTTCCTTCTTCCTAAATATATAAAACTTTTCTAAAAATGAAACTAACCTCAAATGTACTAAATCAGAGAATATATATAGATAAAACTTTTCTAAAAATGTAACTTTTGCATATATAAAACTTTTTCTTCTTCTTCCTTCTCTTCCTTCTTCCCAAATATATAAAACTTTTCTAAATATATAAATATAACTTTTGCATATATGAACATATATACATAGAGAACATACAAACATATATACATTTTTATAAAAAAGCAAAATACAAATCATCATATATATGAACAAAAAATCTGAAAAGAAGGCGTATATCATATATACAAAATACATATACTCACATATATACATATATATAATCTGAAAAAAAAGCATATAATATATGAAAAAAACAAGGACAGGGAAGGGGCGCCGGCCGGACCAAGGTGAGGAGGGACAGGGGCGCGGGTTCGGCGGCGAGGACGGCGACGGGGCAGGGGGCGCGCGCTCAGGGCAGGGGCGACGACCGGCGAGGAAGGGGGCGGGGCAGGGCGACGGCGACGACGGGGGCGGGCCGGGGCGACGCGCGTTGAGGCAGTGCAGCGAGCGGCGACGGCGTCGGGCGAGGGCACGGGTGACGGCGTCGGGGCAGGGCTCGGCGGCGACGGCGTCGGGGCAGGGCTCGGCGGCGACGGCGTCGGGCAAGGGCGTGGGCGGCGGCGTCGGGGCAGGGCTCGGCGGCGACGGTGACGAGGAGCAGCATGGGGCGTCGGAGCGAAGAACAAGTGAATTTTGGAGAAACTACCAAGTGTTTGCTTATATAGAAAAGGCTTTGATCCCGGTTCGTGGCACCAACCGGGACCAATGCCACCCTTTAGTCCTGGTTGGTGCCACCAACCGGGACCAAAGGTCTCTTTTCAGCAGCCCAAAGGGCGGGAAGCGGCGGCCTTTGGTCCCGGTTGGTGGCACCAATCGGGACTAAAGGGCAGCATTGGTCCCGGTTGGTGCCACGAACCGGTACCAATGCTCCCCTTTAGTCCCGGTTGGTGGCACCAATCGGGACCAAAGGCCTTGTGCTGCCCCGCGTCAAAAGTTTAGTACCACCTCGCTAGCTGAGAGAGCTCGAGAGTGGTTTATAAGCGTTGTTGCGCCCACCCTGTCGAGCTCCTCTCAATTGTAGGCTTTCGGGCCTAACCGTACGTTGTGTGCCTGTGGGCCTACTGGGCCTCCTGCGGGCCTGAATCCTGGCCCATGGTAGGGTTTCTAGTCGTATTCAGGCCATGGGGGTCCAGTAGGTGGCACTTTTTTGTTTTTTTTGTTTTCTTTGTTGCTTTATTTATTTTGTTTTGTTTCTACTTACAACAAAATACTTATTGTTGCTATTTTTATTTATTTTATTAAAGCTTATTTTTAATTATTTTTCTTTTAGGTCACAAAAATTATAAACTTTCTATTAGTGCCATTAGTTTTCAAATTTGAATAGTTAAAATTATTGTGTTTAATATTACTGTGTTTAAAATTCAAAGTTTTTTTTCCAGTTTTTTTGTTTTGTTTTTTGCATATTTTTTTGTTTTTTGCTTTAATTTTAATTCCTTTTGCTTTTAGGTCAGCAAAATTATAAACTTTCTGTTACTGCCATTAGTTTTAGAAAAATTATGAACTTTCTGTTACTGCCATTAGTTTTAGAAAAATTATAAACTTTCTGTTAGTGCCATTAGTTTTCAAATTTGAATAGTTAAAATTTGAATTCTTTGAAATTTGTGTGAATCACAAGTTTGTGATTAACTTTACAAAAAAATGAGCATAGATGCGCCTATAGAGAGAATTCAACCTAAATTCATAATAAATTTCTATGAATTTCAGAGAAATTCACTATGAATTTAGGTCAAATTCCCTGTATAAGGGCATCTATTTTCACTTTAAGAGGAGCTCAACAAGGCAGAGAGGGACGGGCTTATAAACCGGTGTGAGCGCCCTTCGGTTGGCGAGGTGGGACTCAATTCTGACCGCAACGAGGACCAACCCTTTAGTCTCGGTTTGTGGCACAAACCGGGACTAATGGTCATGGGCCAGGGGCGAGGCGCATTGGTCCCGGTTCGTGCGTGGAACCGGGACCAAAAGGTCTAGACAAACCGGGACCAATGGCCCACATGGCTGCCCTCTTGAATGTTCTTGGTGTGAACATAGTTGACAAGGAGCGAACCGGGATTAATGGTATTATGTGGGCCGAACCATAAGACATTAAAGCATTTCAAATGAACTCTAAAAAATTTGAAAGTTGGCATGGTATCATAATTTCACCCACATAGCATGTGCATGTACAAAACAGACAATGGTATCATACTCGTCTGCTACAAAGTTGGCATGGTATCATCATAATAGTTGCGGGAGAAAGTCTTCACTTTTTGTTCGCTTGTGTCATTTTCTTATTGCGCCGTAACCATGGATAATCTTCATCGTTTATCAGGATGCTTGGGTCAGCCTTGACTTTGAAGGGAGGAATTTCATGAAACTTTTCATAATCTTCAGACATGTCTGTCTTGCCCTCCACTCCCACGATGTCCCTTTTTCCTGAAAGAACTATGTGGCACTTTGGCTCAT
Source organism: Triticum monococcum (assembly GCA_034509565.1). Lineage (NCBI taxonomy): Eukaryota > Viridiplantae > Streptophyta > Magnoliopsida > Poales > Poaceae > Triticum > Triticum monococcum. The sequence continues at coordinate 620,387,949 of CM067846.1, forward strand.
CGTATGATGTATTCGCTTCCTTATCTTTTCTTTTTCTCGGTCTGGTAGACATGTCCTTCACATAGATAACCTGTGCCACATCATTGGCTAGGACGAATGGCTCGTTAGTGTACCCAAGATTTTTCAGATCCACTGTTGTCATTCCGTACTGTGGATCTACTTGTACCCCGCCTCCTGACAGATTGACCCATTTGCACTTAAACAAAGGGACCTTAAAATCATATCCGTAGTCAAGTTCCCATATGTCCACTATGTAACCATAATATGTGTCCTTTCCCCTCTCGGTTGCTGCATCAAAGCGGACACCGCTGTTTTGGTTGGTGCTCTTTTGATCTTGGTCAATCGTGTAAAATGTATTCCCATTTATCTCGTATCCTTTGTAAATCAATACAGTCAAAGATGGTCCCCTCGACAACAAGTACAGCTCATCACAAACAGTGTTGTCACCTCTGAGACGTGTTTCCAACCAACTGCTAAAAGTCCTGATGTGTTCACATGTAATCCAGTCGTCGCACTGCTCCGGGTGTTTGGAGCGCAGACTGTTCTTGTGTTCATCGACATACGGGGTCACCAAGGTAGAGTTCTGTAGAACTGTGTAGTGTGCTTGAGACCAAGAATATTCGTCCCTGCATATTATTGAGTCCCCTCCAAGCGTGCCTTTTCTAGTCAGTCTCCCCTCATACCGCGATTTAGGGAGACCTATCTTCTTAGAGAGAATTCCTTATTTGGCCCTTTCTTAAATTTTGGTTCCCTTTTTGGCCCTAAAAATTTATTTTTTCCTTCTTTGACACCCTAACTTTATTTTCTTCCTTCCATGACACTTCCGTCGATCTTTGCCATTAACACCGTCAACTATGACAGGAAAAGTCGTTTTTACCCCTTTTTATAGCACGCTTAAAAAAATAAAAATGAACCCCCCTTCTGCCCCGATTCTCCCATCTCCCCCCGATTCCCCTTCTCCTCGCCGCGACCTAAACCTAGCGCAGCGGCGGAGTGAGCGAGGCACCCAGCGGCGGCGCATGGAGGAGGGCGAGGTGGACGAGTGCCATGGGCGAGGCGGCCATGGTGGGGAGGCAGGGGGCGGCCAACTCCTGGAGGACGGGCTAGGCGGCCATGGTGGGGAGGCGGGGCGCGGCCAACTCCCTGAGAACGGGCGAGGCGACCATGGTGGGAAGGCGGGGGCGGCCAACCCCTGGAGGACGGGCGAGGCGGCCATGGTGGGGAGGCGGGGGGCGGCCAACCTGCTGACGATGGGCAAAGCGGCCATGGTGGGGAGGAGGACGGCGGCCATGGTGGGGAGGCCGGCTGTGCGGCGGTCTCAGCCTTGCGTGGTAAAGGCGCAACACCGGAGCAAGGCCAAGTATCACTGAGGGATGCGGCTACATCGGCTTGTCTAGATGGGTGAGGCATCTCTTCTTTAAATTTGACAGAGTACTTAGAGATGGCTTTGAAGATTACTTAGAGATGGATCCCAAATGCAACATATTTGCTGCACCTCTCTTCTAGATTTGTCAAAATGGCAACAGATTACTTAGGAGTTTCATTTAAAGATGATAATTTTCTGCAAAATCTGAACTTAGAGATGGATCCCAAATGCAACTCATGATTAAGTTTATTTGGTTTTTACAGGATGGATCAAAATTCAACTTATGTGCTAAAAATCAATTTGCTTGGCAACCCAAAAAAGGCTAGAAAGGATATCAAATGCTTCTGTTTTGATAAGGTTATTGATTCTGACTTAACAAATTATAAGGACTTGGTTGAATCAATCGTAGAGCAATACTCGCCTCGTTATTTGGAAGTTGCACATGTTCAGTACTATGATGATGTTCTTAAAATCTACCCTGAAGTAACATCTGACCAAGAATTGGTGTCGATGTTTGAGAAACACTCTAAGACAAAGGTTGTGCACATGTTTGTTGTGTATTGTGATCCATCGGAACCATATGAGCCTATAATGGAGTGGCATAGTGATGCGCATAGCCAACCTAACAACATAGAACAAGATGATGATGATGATTATCTTCGCAACCTAGTACCTGAGAATGAGCATGTTGGTGTTGATGAGGAAAATATTTATTTAGAGGATGAACCTGTACCTCTTATCATGGTTCCTTGTTCCAATAAAGAAAAGGACAAAGACTATGTTCCTGATCATGAGAGCGAGGCTGAGAGCGAGGTTGAGAGCGAGGATGAGAGCATGTCAGAGGTTGAAGTACAGGAAGATGAGGAATATCACGAGGCAGATCATGCACCACACATTGAATATAATAAATTAGATCCTCCAATGAACGAAGGAAGAAAATATCCCAATATGGCAGAGTTTAAATTGGCGCTTTCTCAGCATGCAATCAAACATGAATTTGAGTTTGACACCGAAAAGAGTGCACCACATAGGTTCAGAGCTTATTGTTTAAGAAGGGATGAAGATAAGTGTCCATGGAGGATATATGCGTCTACAATGGAAGATGAGTGCACAGTAATGGTAATTTTCTAACTTTACTCATGTGTGCTTAGTTTGTGGTCATGGTCTTTACTCTAGTACTAATTTTCTATGTTAATCTTTTGTAGGTGAGAAAGAACCCTTGTGGTCATGATTGCTCTAGTACAAAAAGAAAAAAGAAGTTGAAGAATGCAAACAAGTGGTGGATATGTGAGCACGTGAAGGACTGGCTAATTGAGGATGCGACTCTAGGACCAAAGGCATTGCGAAAGAAGCTTAAAGAGCACCATGGAATCGACATCAACTCTAAGAGAGTCTATATGGGTAAGCCGCTAGCCTTGAAGGAACTATATGGTGATTGGGATACAAGCTTTGATAATCTGTATAGTTTCAAGTCGCAAATTGAAAGTTGTTGCCCCGGTAGCATAGTGATCATTGATCATCACACAATAAAAGATAAAATCAGATTTAAAAGAATTTTTGTTGCTTTGAAGCCTTGCATCGATGGGTTCCTTAATGGCTGCAGGCCATACTTGGCAGTAGATAGCACCTTCTTGACAGGCAGGTTCAAGGGCCAGCTGGCTAGTGCTACCGCCGTTGATGGCCATAGTTGGATGTATCCAGTTTGTATGGGTGTTTTTGATTCTGAAACTAATGAGAATTGGACCTGTTTCATGCAAATGGTTAGACAAGCCATAGGATTCCCAAGGGGTTTAACCATATGCACCGATGCTGGGCAACCAGTGATGACAGGTGTAAAAGAAGTGTTCCTAGAGGCTGAACATAGGGAATGTATGTTTCACTTGGTGTCCAACTTCAAGAAGAAGTTTCATGGGAAGGTGTTTGATGACCACCTTTGGGCTGCTGCTTACTCATGGAACCCATATATATTTGAAAAAAATTAGGCTGCAATGGACATAGCAAAGCCAGCGGCAACTGCATATCTTAGGAGGTGGCACACTAGGTTGTGGTCTAGGAGTCAGTTCTCAACAATTCCCAAGGTGGATTATGTTACAAACAACTTGGCTGAGTGCTTCAATAATTGGATTAAGCATCACAAGTCCTTGAACTTGGACGACTTCTTTGATAAGGTTAGGCAGATGATTATGATCATGTGGAACCGAAGGAGGAAAGTAGCAAGGAAGTTGGTTGGGTTGATTCTTCCCCACATAATTAAGAAGTTGAATGCACAGACTAGAGAATTAAACTTGGAGGTGGTAGAAAGCTCAGAAGAAGTCGCTGAAGTGACAGCATTGGGAGGCAACGGCTTTAGGTTTGTGGTCAACTTGCTTGACAGGACATGTTCTTGTAGACAATGGCAAGTTTCTAGCCTTCCTTGCAAGCATGGTCTAGCATTTATCACATCTCTTATCAATGCACACATACAAAATTATGTGGACCTGTATTACTCCATTGACAAATTTAGGGCAGCCTATGACCAACTAATTCCTGCCATGGTTGACAAGAACTAATGGCCTAAATCTGACCATAGATTCTTCATGTTTCCACCACTACTAAAATCCACGGCGGGTAGGCATAAAACTGAGAGGTATAAAGGCTGCAGTGAGAAGAAAAGAAAAAGTGGCCAACACTTATGCCCAATTTGTAAGGACTATGGGCATCATTGGCATAAATGCAAGAAGGGTAACCCAGATGACATTGCTGCTATTTTAGCTGTGAGGTAATAAATTTAATTGTGTAACTTCACTACAAGAAATATGTCAACTTATGACCTTCTGTCAGTGACCCTCGAAGAATTGGTCATAAATTTATGACCATTTTAGACCAATTGGTCAAAAGCTGTCTGGGGGGCTCTAAACCCTAAACCATAACGACTATTTTGGTCAGAAAGGTCATAATTTCATTAGAGGAAATGGTCGTAAAGCTAGTAGCACTGTCCACTGCCTCATGCATAGCTGATAACGACCAATATAAAATGGTCACTACACTTGAGTTTGAATGAATTAGGATGATTATGCAGCCACCTCAGCAACCTCGCTTATGTGTCACTATCTAGGTGTCATTTTTGCTTGAGTTTTAATACTCAACAGACAGACGGGGCACACACTGACAGGCGGGACCCATTTGACAGGTGGGGCCGAGCGGTTAATTAGCCCAAAAAAGATGCACGAGGCGGGACTCGAACCCACGACCTCGCGCTTGCTTCGCTCGCATGCTACCACTGGGCTAGAGAGGGACAGTTGCTCACATCTAGGAGTTTATCTATACATTATATAGAACTACTGCTCTCTCGTATCATTGACAAGTGGGACCTTCCGACCAGGTGGCATCGAACAGAGCAACACTGATAGGCGGGAACCATTTGACAGGTGGGTGAGCCGCTGACAGGTGGGTGAGCGAGCATTTAATTCCCTAAAAAATGTGCGCTTTAATTCCTAAAAAATGTGCGCTAGCGGGGACTCGAACCCACGACCTGGCGCTCGCTCGCTTGTTCGGTATCGCTGGGCTAGAGAGGGATTGTTGCTAATGTGTGGGTAATTTTCTATAAACTATACAAAACCAGGGCTCTCTCGTATTAGTGACAAGTGGGGCCTTCCGACCAGGTGGCGGCGGGTGGCATCGAACAGAGCAACACTTAGCGTTTTTCTAGGTCTTCCGACCAGGTGGCGGCGGGCGGCGGCGGAAGCAACCAGCAAGGGTCGCTCGGATGAGGGCGGGGCCGGTGGGCGGCGGGCGGCGGGCGGGGGCCGGCGGCCGAAGCAACCAGTAGGGGCCGCTCGCCTTGCCCACGACCTTGCTTCAGGTGACCTCGCCCACGGCCTCGCGGTGGAAGCAACCAGCAGGGGCGGAGGCGGGGGCGTGGGCCTCGCCGCTCGCGTCGCCCACGTCGCTCGCGTCGCCCACACATGGGGGACTCGCCGCCGCCGAGCATGGGGAAGTCGCCACCGCCGCAAGCAGACCTCACCCACGTATGCACCCCTCTCCTTCCCCCCTCCTCTTCCCCCTCTCCTCTCTGTTGATGTCAATGATTTGATGTAGATTTGTTAGGAGAATCTTCAGAGTGATTTGATGTAGGTTTGTTGTAAGCTTGGAAAAATCTCTTGGAAATGTCATTGATGAATTTGGTAGAAATTGTGAAGAGAATTTCTGTTGATGAAATTATTAGGAGAATTGTTGTTGATGAAATTGTTAAGAATTCTTTTGGAATTCAGTCAATTGTTACTGGTAAATTATGTTGTCAGCAATCAATAGAACAGAGCTCGAGTTGGTCTTTCCCTGAAACAGGATCCTGGGGTTGATGTAGATTTGATGTTATACCTCTGAAATTTCAGCCTCAAATCCGTGAAAGGACCTGAATATTGATGTAGATTAGATGTAAACTAGGAAAACTCTCATTGATGTAGATTTGATGCAATCTTGGAAATGGCATTCATGTAAATTGACAATGGTGTTATTGTTGGTGGTTTAAACAAAATAGTTCTTAGTGGCAGCATATATTGTTATTGTTGGTTGTTTAACCACCTCTGTTTTTTGTGAACCATCATGTTTTAGTTAGCTTTTCTTTTCTCCCATGTGAAATATGTATTTCCATTTGAACTACTTTTTATTGCTCCCATGTGAAATCAGTAAACCATGTGAACTGGACTAAAGTAGTGAGGAATTGGAAATAGCTGAATGTTGTACTTAGGCAGTTAGCATATAAACTTGGGTGCCTACCTTATTTTCTGGAATTTTAGCTTCCATTACTTCCATCCATTTTCATTAATTAATGTTGATGCACTTAGATTGATTTGCTAAGTTGCAACAATTTGTTGTCTTTGGCAGATGGACAGAAGCTGGATTAGACAAGGAGTTAGAAAGTTTTCGAAAGAACATATGAAAGGAGTTGATGATTTCATGGCATTTGTTCGGGCAAATTTTGCCAACGATGCTCACATTCTTTTCCCATGTTGTGAATGCCTCAACCGTTCAAGAATGGCTCAAGGAAGAGTGGAAGATCATCTGCTTCTTAATGGGATGTCCAGCACATATGATAGATGGATATATCATGGAGAACCTTTAGACAGGCAACCTCAACATTATGAAGCTGATACAGAGGCCCCTCATATGATGGGTGGTGGTGATGCTGGCATTGATTTCATGGAAAAGGTTTTGCGAGATAATGCTGTTTTGGAGGAAGAGGATGGGCATGAAGATGATAGGATTCCTTACCTATTGAAGGATTTGTACGATGCTGAAGATCGTGCTGATGGACAGAAATCGTTGTTTGCTGAGGTGTTACAGGAGGCGAAGCGCGCAGCTCATGAAGGGGGTAAATTTTCAAGATTTACCTTCACCGTGAAGTTACTCCACATCAAGTCTTTCTACCGGATTAGCAATGCCGCATTCAACGCAATACTCCGTCTTTTGAGCTTGCAATTCCCTAATAGTTGTGTTCCCAGATCTTATGATGAAGCATTGAGCATAATCCGCAGGCTGGGGTTAGGTTATGTGTCAATACATGTGTGCCCAAATAACTGTGTCTTGTTTCAGAAGGATTTAGCAAAGCATGACAACTGTCCAAAATGCAATGCATCTAGGTGGAAAGATGCTGATGGGAAGAAGTCAATACCGGAGAAGGTACTGAGGCACTTTCCCTTGATACCAAGGCTGCAGCGGATGTTCATCTCGAAGAAATCATCGCGTGAGGTACAGTGGCACAAGCTGAAGCGGCAACCTGTGGACAATGAGCTGAGCCATCCAGCGGATGGAGAGGCATGGAAAGAGTTTGACCGTATACATTTTGATTTTGCTGCAGATCCAAGGAACATAAAACTTGGCATTGCCACAGATGGGTTTAATCCGTTTGGGAACATGAGCACGTCTTATAGCATGTGGCCAGTTTTTGTGGTGCCGTACAACCTGCCACCATGGGCATGCATGGATCAGTCCAACTTCATGATGTCATTGCTTATCCTGGGTCCAGATTCTCCAGGAAAGGATTTTGATGTCTTTATGGAGCCCCTCGTAGAAGAACTGCTCCAGCTCTGGACTGGTGTACCTACATACGATGCCTTGAGTCCGGAAGAAAAGTTCAATCTATGTGCTGCGATCATATGGTCCATCCATGATTTCCCGGCTCTGCACACTCTGTCTGGGAGGATCACGGCGGGTTATCAGGCTTGTGTCCATTGTGACAAAGACCCTTGCTCAAAGAGAATAAGCAGCAAGATATGCTATATTGGGCACCGCCGCTTTCTTCCCCGAAACCATCGCTGGCGAAGAAGCAAAGATTTTAATGGTGAGAATGAAACCCGTGACAAGCCAGCTGAATTCACTAAAGAAGAGCTGGAGCAGCAACTTGAAAAGGTGAAAGATGTGAGACCAGGAAAGTTGGCGAAGAAAAGAAAGCGTGAGGAAGGTCAATGTTGGGACCGGAGGTCTTGTTTGTGGGACCTGCCATACTGGGCTGATCTGAAATTAAGGCATAATCTTGATGTAATGCACATTGAGAAAAACATATGCGAGAATCTGCTAGGGACATTTCTGAACATTGAAGGGAAGACAAAGGACATGGTTAGTTCTAGGCTTGATTTGGAGGACATGGGCATAAGAGAAGATTTGCATCTACAGCACAATGAAGATGAAGATTCATTTGAAATTCCACGAGCATGGTATACAATGAATAAAGAACAAAAGCTTGCATTCTGTGAATTCCTAAGAGCGGTGAAATTTCCAGATGGTTATGCTGCTAACCTAGCAAAGTGTGTTACTTCTGATGGATTCAAGCTTTCAGTACTGAAAACCCATGATTGTCACATCCTCCTCCAAAGGATTTTACCGGCGGGCCTCCGAGGAATCATGCACAAGGATATATATGAAGCGGTTGCTGAGTTGGGAAATTTCTTTAGAGAATTGTGCTGCAAAACCCTCAAGTTAACTGTCTTGGAAAGACTTGAAAAAGAAATCCCAATTATTCTTTGCAAGCTCGAGAAGATTTTCCCTCCAGCTTTCTTCACCGTGATGGTCCATTTGGCGGTGCACTTACCCAAAGAGGCAATGCTTAGAGGCCCTGTGCAATACGGTTGGATGTACCCAATCGAAAGAAGGCTCTTACTTGTAAGCATTATGTGCGAAACACAGCAAGACCTGAAGGTTCTATTGTTGAAGCATATGTCATTGACGAGTGCTTGACTTTTTGCTCTAGATACTTTGGTGATGTGGAAACAAGATGGAACCGGCCGGGCAGAAATAGAGAGCGGTCTGATTCGCAAAGTGGTGATGTCTCTGTTTTCAACCATGGTGTGAACTTTCTTGGAGCCTCACAATACTTGGAGGCTGGTGATGAGTATGACAAGATGGTTTTGTTTGTGCTCAACAATTGCGCCGAGGTTCTACCATATATCGAGTACGTTATATCTTGTGCACTCATTATATATATATATATATATATATATATATATTCCTTGGGTTGGCACCAGCCTAATGTTTTAATTCACATGTATTGTTGGCATTGTAGGAAATGCAAGGAAGAGTTAAATCAGGAAGAAAGCAATATCAATGTTGATAAAAGGGTTGCCAAGGTGTTTGCTAAGTGGTTTAAGAATCATGTGAGATCTTTAGCCACATGTTTTATGTTTTCTGTGTTATTCACCCATTGTTAAATACCATTGTTTGCTAAATGGTTTATTTGTGCAGATTGGAAAGTTGCATGAGGAGAAGAAGGTCAGTGATGATCTATTTGCTTTGGCATGCTTACCGGATAAGCGAGTGAGAGTGTATTCAGCATGCATTGCTGACGGTGTCTGGTACCACACCGTTGACCGCGAGGAAAAAAGGAAGACACAGAATAGTGGAATCGTCACTGAGGGGTCACATGATGGTGAGATCATTGACTTCTATGGTCAGTTGAGAAGCATAGTAGAGTTGAAGTACAACTCTAGTGGAGGCATCCATCGCTCAGTTGTCTTATGTCGCTATGACTGGTTTGAGCTTGGTAGCAAGAAGAGGAGAGACTCTTTTGTCAAATATGATGGCCACTTCAAAAGCATCAACACTGCAAGGTGCTGGTATAAGAGTGATCCCTTTATTCTAACAACACAAGCAACAATGGTGTTTTATCTGCCAGACACTCTTTTGCACGGAAAATGGCGAGATGTGCAAAACTTTCAGCACAGACACTTGTGGAGTGTGACTAAAACTGAAGTGGAAAAGGGCCCCGGTGATGGTGGACTAACATACCAAGATGATGACTCTACGGAAGTTCCGTTGCAAGCTGATGATGACTCTATGGAAGTTCCGGTGCAAAGCAGAGTGCGAAGGGACCGAGAACGTGTGATCATTGGTGCTGCAACAGTTGAAGGCATCAAGAAAATAAGAAAGGTGGTAGAGGATGGACATGAAAGCGAGGATGAGGAAAACCGGACTGATCATACTATGCTGCAATATTGTAGTGATGATGAGGAAAACAGGAGTGGGCATAGAGTTCCTTGTTTTCGTATCGACGACGATGAGTAGCGAATGGACTGGCAAAGGTAAATACTATTACTTAATGTTCTTTGTTTTGGTATCTATGGGACTGGTGACCTGATGTGATCAATCTTCTCTCCGGGTAGAAAAATCCTTGAAGATTCTAGGAGCAAAATGATGATCCTGATGGTTGTAGCAAGATGATGATCCTGATGGTTGTAGCAAAATGATGATCCTGATGGTTGTAGCAATAGTGATGTAGTTATCCTGATTCACAGTGCCTTAAGATTCCAACAGCAAAATTGAGATGTTATGCTTGTTGTTTTGACCTGAATTGAGATGTTATTGTAGCTGTTATGCTTGCTGTCAAAATGTTGTCTTGTAATGCAAAAGATTGCAAAATGATCATACAGAAGATTTTTTGAACATCTTTAGTTCAAGTTTTGGTCAGAATGTTGTCTTGTAGTTGTTGTGATCATCTTGTAGTTGTTTTGGTCAGAATGTTGTCTTGTAGCTATTTTAACTGAATTTTGGTCAGAACTGAAGATGCTATTTTAACTGAATTTTGCTTCAACTGAACCCATTTCATTGTGAGCAAAAAAATATGCGCCAGCGGGGACTCGAACCCACGACCGTGCGCTTGTTTCACTATGTTCCTACCACTGGGCTAGGACGAGGCTATTAGTCTTTCACTCTATGCCAAACTTTTTGAATATATCAAACTAGTCAAGTATGAAGCACACACCTCACTAACAAGTGGGCCACTCGACCCACTCGCTGACAAGTGGGCCATTTTGCTATTGTACCAAAAATATGCGCGTGGCCAAAAAATATGCGTGTGCGGGGGCTCGAACCCACGATCGTGCGCTTATTTCACTGTGTTTCGACCACTGGGTTAGGAAGAGGCTCTTGGTTTTGTAATCTATGCCCACCGTTTTTAATATATCAAACCAGTCACGTAGCAAACATCGAACTCGCTGATAAGTGGACCTTCCGATCACTCCTCTCCATTATCCACTCGACCCACTCCTCCTCTCCATTATCCACTCGACCCACTCCTCCTCTCCGCCGCTGGCATCCCCTTCTCCCCCATCGACGGTGACGACCTCCCTAGTGAACCACTCCTCCATCGACAGCGACGGCTTCCTAAGGTATGAATCCGCCGAGTCCTTCCTGTTCCTCTTCCTATTGATTAGATTAGGGTTCCCTGGCGCATGCTGATTAGGGTTCCATTGTAGATAGAGTAGTAGATCAAGAGGAGGCACCGTCCACGACACCGACAAGGCCAACAAGCTCAAGCAGTCGCCGTCCCCTCAGGTCCGTTCTGTTCCCCCCATCTTCTTTGATTTGCTTTGTTTCCCCCAGGTCCGTAGATAGAGTAGTAGATCAAGAGGGATTTTGCAGACTAAATTATGCATTTAGGTTTAGGTCCCTTTTGGCCATGTTCAGTTGATGTGGTGCTACCTTGCTAGGTATGCTAGTTTCCCTGTGGTTCTCTTCACAGTGATGTAGAATTCATCAGAAATAGAAAAGGCAGACCGAAAGGGGAAAAAATGATGCCAACACTTATAATGTTGCAAGTGTATTAGTATTTTCCATTTTTGTTTGTTTGTTTTTAAAATAAACATGTTTATATTTGTCTAAAAAGATGCAGCGGCACACTGGAGCAGTTAAACTTGTAGGGGATCTAGCCTCCAGTGGCCTTTGGCTATATAAACCCTAGCAAAGCAAATTAAGCCAATAGCTCTGAATCTCTGAAATTCTAGTGTTAAATTCAGGTACATGACTATAAAGCTTTCACTGGGTTCTAACAAAATGTAGCACATGGGAAGATATGGTCCATTTATAGTAGATATGGTTCATTGTAGATATGGTCCATTTATAGTAGATATGGTTCATTGTAGATATGGTCCATTTATAGTAGATATGATCCTGATGTTGTGTTTGCCATTTATAGTAGACATGGGCACATGGGCAGATATGGTCCATTGTAGATAGAGTAGTACTATTCCAAATGTTCACAAGTGCATTGCTTTTTTTCTCACTTTTGCTATCATAAATATCCACAAGTGCATTGCTCTTCTCATTTTTATCACTTTTGCCATCATAAACTTGGTTCTGTTCCTATTTATGTCTAGTCCTGTTTATGGTAACTTGTTGTTTAATTACAATGCTGCTTTTCAGAGAAGTGAGATGGCTGGCTTGGAAGGTTTCGAGTTCTTCGAGATCGTAATTGAGAAATCTTGCAGTAGGCAGGTATGTTTATCATCACTCATTTCTTTATCATCACTCTGCTGTCTAGTGCTTGATTGCCACAATTAACCACTACTTGACCCTCGCTGTAGAGGCTGCCTGACAAGTTTGCGAAGATGCTCGCCGGTCGTGAGCCCCACAAAGTGAAGCTACGGGAAGCCGGCAGTGGGCTTCACAGGCTGTGCTGGTGGGAAGTGTTGGTGGTGTTTGATGGTGAAGGCCACATGTACCTAGGGCCCGGCTGGGAGCATTTCGCCCGCGCCCATGAGCTACAGCTCGGGTACTTCCTTGTCTTCCGCTATGATGGCGACGCCATGTTCACCGTGAAGATGTTCGACAACAGCATGTGCCGCATGTACTACCAGCACGACGACGATGCCAGTAAGCTCTCTGCCTCTCTTCTTCCTGTCCTTTTGGCTTCCTCTACCTGCACGATGACAACACCATGTTCACACTTTGTTGCATTTGGCCAGGCAATGGGAGTAGAGCGGGGATGACGACGAGGAGCACAGCGGGGATGACGAGGAGCAGCCTATTCTGGATGATGACGAACATGCTATGGTGGTGGCTGACGACGACCCTGCTATGGTGGTGGCGGATGACGACCTTGCTATGGTGGTGGCGGATGACGACCTTGCTATGGTGGTGGCGGACGACGACCTCGCGATGGTGGTGGCGGACGACGACCTCGCGATGGTGGCGGCGCCTGCAATCCCACAGCTTGGCGACAGGACCATGCCAATTGTGGTAGAGGAGTACATCCGCATTGGGATTCGCCACTCTGAGCGCATCAGGTTGATGAAGGAGAAGAAGGAGGAGTGAAGGTGTTAAGAAGGTGTTAAGAAGGTGTTCAGCATGTTAGGTTTAAGCTTGTTAGTGTAATATGAACATGTCAATGTTAAGTATGTCAGGTTTAATTTTGTGCATGCTCATGGATGCTGTATGACAGTGTCATCTAAACAAGTCATGTTTTTAACAATGAATATTCAGTTTGGTAATTGATGGGAATTGAAATTTTTTATGCATGCTCATGGATGAAAGATAAAATTATGGGTTTTTGTGCATGCTCATGTATGAAACAATATAAGTTTCATTTTTTGAATGCTAAAAACATGACTCAAACCCTAGCCACGGACGACCATCGTGACTAAATCCGCCGGTTTTTGAAAACACTGTACAAATTCAAAGGGTGTGTCTAGGGCACATCTAGATGTGCTCTAGTTATTGCACATCTAAGTGAGTGAATCAAGCATAAAGAGAAAAGAAAAAAGAAAAAGGAAAATATCCACACGAATCTCGACATAAGATCAATGCCATAGGACTTAGATGTGCAATATTTATGGCACATCTAGATGTGCTTTAGCAAAACTGAAATTCAAAAACCGTTTTTCATTTTTTGAATGCAAAAGACATGTGTTTTTCGTGAAGAGGCTACAAGGAGGGGCACCCCAAACGTCGCCATTCCATTTCTATCTCAAAGTAGACCCTATTTTACGGACGGTCGCCAAAAAGCATGCATTTCTGACCCTCGTAGCTACTCCCGGCAATTCGGACCACCTTCGGCCGATTCAGCTGGAACCGGCTGGAATTTGAACTGCGGGTCCTCCATAGCTTCCCCGTTATTTTCACTAAAAATGCTTTTTAGCTTCACAGGTAGGCATTCCATCACAGAATCGACAACAGATTTGCACGGCTCAAACCCTAGCCACGGATGGTCGCCGCGACGAAATCGGCCGGTTTTTGAAAACACCGTAAAAAAATCAAAAAAATCAAAAAATGGGAGACGTCCACGTCACATCATCAAATGTGGCCTACCAACTAGCAAAAATACTAAACTTGCAATACCGGCGTTTTCTTGAAAAAGTGTTCTAAAAAACGACCTACCACGAACGAAGATTCATGGCTTTCAAGCCAAACTAGCAATGATATGGCCGCATCCGTTGAATAGTTTATGATAATATGCCCAAATTGGGCGCATGCCTCCGTCTTGTGATGGCAACAATGTTGCCAAAGCGAGGTTCCAACTTGTTTAACAAAAAAACCGTTTTTCATTTTTTGAATGCAAAAGACATGTGTTTTTCGTGAAGCGGCTACAAGGAGGGGCACCCCAAACGTCGCCATTCCATTTCTATCTCAAAGTAGACCCAATTTTACGGACGGTCGCCAAAAAGCACTCATTTCCGACCCTCGTAGCTACTGCCGGCAATTCCGACCACCTTCGGCCGATTCAGCTGGAACCGGCTGGAATTTGAACTGCGGGTCCTCCATAGCTTCCCCGTTATTTTCACTAAAAATGCTTTTTAGCTTCACAGGTAGGCATTCCATCACAGAATCGACAACAGATTTGCATGGCTCAAACCCTAGCCACGGACGGTCGCCGCGATGAAATCGACCGGTTTTTGAAAACACCGTAAAAAATTCAAAAAAAATCAAAAAAATGGGAGACCTCCGCGTCACATCATCAAATGTGGCCTACCAACTAGCAAAAATACTAAACTTGCAATACCGGCGTTTTCTTGAAAAAGTGTTCTCAAAAACGACCTACCACGAACGAAGATTCATGGCTTTCAAGCCAAACTAGCAATGATATGGCCGCATCCGTTGAATAGTTTCTGATAATATGCCCAAATTGGGTGCATGCCTCCGTCTTGTGATGGCAAACAATGTTGCCAAAGCGAGGTTCCAACTTGTTTAACAAAAAAAATCGTTTTTCATTTTTTGAATGCAAAAGACATGTGTTTTTTTGTGAAGCGGCTACAAGGAGGGGCACCCCAAACGTCGCCATTCCATTTCTATCTCAAAGTAGACCCTATTTTACGGACGGTCGCCAAAAAGCATGCATTTCCGACCCTCGTAGCTACTCCCGGCAATTCGAACCACCTTCGGCCGATTCAGCTGGAACCGGCTGGAATTTGAACTGCAGGTCCTCCATAGCTTCCCCGTTATTTTCACTAAAAATGCTTTTTAGCTTCACAGGTAGGCATTCCATCACAGAATCGACAACAGATTTGCACGGCTCAAACCCTAGCCATGGACGGTCCCCGCGACGAAATCGGCCGGTTTTTGAAAACACCGTAAAAAATTCAAAAAAATCAAAAAAATGGGAGACCTCCGCGTCACATCATCAAATGTGGAGTACCAACTAGCAAAAATACTAAACTTGCAATACCGGCGTTTTCTTGAGCTACTCGGTATGATTTTAACCATGATTTCTACAAAGTTTACAAAAAACCCTATTTTTTCTACACCCAAACCCAAAAGGATTTCCCTCCCACACCAAAATTTTCCCTCCACCAAAATTTCCCTCTCCCAAAATTTCCCTCCACTCCCTCTCCCACTACCAGGCAGGACCCACCATCCTCTCCCACTAAACACGCGGGATCTCACTCCCCTCCCCTCCCACTCCCCAAAATTTCCCCATTCCATTCCCCTCCCCTCTCCCCGACGAACCCTAGCTTACCCTCCCCGCTGCCCCGCCGCCCCGCCGCCCCTCCTCTGCTCCGCCCCGACGAACTGCCCACTCCGCGCTGCCCCGCCCGCTCCGTGCCGCCCCGCCACGCCGCCCCGCGGTGCGCCGCCCACCCCAACGACGAATCCACCCTTCTCTCTCCCCTCGACGATGGTTGCTACATCGACGGCTACATCAACAACAGTGAGTACATCGGCGACGGTGGCTACATCATCCACATCATCAACGATCGACGACGGCGACAGGTACCCCTCTCCTCTCCCCTCTCCCCCTAGGGTTCGGTAGATCCCCCTCCTGGTCGACCTAGGGTTAGGATTCGGTCGATCTAGGGTTAGGATTCGGTCAATCTAGGGTTAGGATTCGGTTGATCTACGAGCTCCTGGTGGTTCTTGTTCATGTTCATTGGACAAGTTGTTCGTGTTCATCGAGCTCCTGGTTTTTGTTCTTGTTCATGTTGATCTAGGGCTAGGATTCGTTTTCTTATCGATCTAGGGTTAGGATTCGCGCGTCAGCTCCTCCCTCCCTGCTCGAACCCTACTGATCCAGAACGTGCTCGCCAGATTCACTCATGGTGCTTGGCTTGGGTCACAGTTGGTTATGTTGCATGCGTGTCCTTGTGCACTTGTATTGTTTGATCCCCCTCATGGTTTAGGGTTCATGTTGATGGAGAGGAAGTGCATGATTTTAGGGGATGGGGATGGATGAGGAGGTGGATGAGGTTTGAGGAAGACCTCCCTCCGGTTCATGGTTCATGTTGCTTGTGTATGATTTAATTACTTGGCTTGTATCAGTAGCACTTGGAGAAGGTGCCCCTCGGGGCCTCTCATGCTACCCATTCCTGTTGTTTTGTGGTTATGGGTGGGTTTGTTGTGCGTTTGGTTATATTGCGCTTGTGCGTTGGTCTGGTTCGTGGTGTGTTTACCGCTCTTGTGAGCGGGGCGCTGTGTCACTGATGTTTCTGAACCTGGTGTTTATGTCGTATCTCTCTGATGAGATGTATGGCCAAGTGAATGTTGTCATCATCACAATTCACCCCTATGAAACCAGTAGTTTATTTCCCTTTGATTTCATCGAAAATGATGCCTTGTGCTGGCCCAAGATGTTGTAATATCGTTCTATGGCTGCCCATGATCTGTCCTTTTTTTGCGGGTATGGCGTTCTTTCTGTACTCAAACACAAAAGCAATTTGTGTTAAGTAGAAGGTGATGTGTTCAGTCACCAAGCTATAGTGGAATTACATGATTCAGATGAGCATTTCTTTATCAGCATAGAGGCCGTCCCGTGTGGCCCTCTCGCCTTTTTTTGTTGTTGTTGTTGCAAAGACCGAGAACTTTATTGAGCAGTTGAGAGTATTTTTTTCATCTGCTTTTGTACTTCTGCAAGTACTGTTGTTTCATGCTTTACTAGTGGAAACATCTAGTTGTTTTGAAGGTCCTCATGATATACTCGTCTAGCTTGCTGTCAGACTGTCTAAGCATGTGTACATGACACCAATTCACTAGTTCATGTTGCTTGCTTGCTAACATACATGTTGCTTGCAAGCATACATGCTTAATTAGGGTTTCCATTAGCAGTACTTGCTTGTATCAGTAGCACATGGAGAAGAAGCTACTTGCTTTCTTATTAATTAGGGTTTGTATCAATAGTATTTGCTTGCTTCTTTTCAATTTCCTTCAATGCTTGCTTGTTTCTATTAGTAGCACTTTGCTTGCTTGCTTGTTTAGTGTACATGTATTTCCACTGTACATGCATGCTTGTTTAGTGCACTTACATGTTTGCTTAATTAATAACGGTACATCACTATATGTGCATGATGGTCCAAATGCTTTCCTTTATTGATACAAGTGCATCATTTTACTTTATCCCTGTTGTATCTGATTGTTGTTTATTTTATTTTGCAAGCACCACCTCAAGATCATCCATGGCAAGGAGGACAAGGTCAAGCATGACGCCAACTGTTGGTATGCAACTTGCTCCTTGTGGTCAGTTTCATAAAATATGTGTCTTAATATGCTAAGTGAAATGTATTGCTGCAATCTGAATAAGCTGGCTTAATTGTGCCTGTGTGCTGTTAGTCTTCCTTACCTGAATAACTAGGATTAAATGATAATAAATTTCATAACATATGTTCGGCTGCCTGTCCATGCATTCCAAACATTCACCTAATAGTTATGTTTCCTTTATCATGCAAAGAAGAGCCTCTCACCGAGTACGAGAAGGTTAGGGCTAGAAATATCATGAGGAACAATCGGATGTTCCAGTCCCTTGGCATCGGTGCAATAGCGTCGATGATTAGGAAAACAAATGGTGTACAAGAAGGTAGAAGTGATGAGGTTCAAGAGGGTAGTAGAGTTATCAATGATGACCCAGAGTACAGTCCTAAGGAGGATGAAGTTATTGATGGAGAGGAAGTGGATGATGTTGTAGTCAACAAGATTGTTAAGGTGCAAACTCTGTCTTGCTTGGAGGATTGGGGTTCTGTTATTCTATGTTATTCCTTGTGCTCACATATTTCTCTTGTGATCTAATGCTTTTTTCCGTATTATTTATACGAGGCACTGAAGGAATCTAGGACGAAGAGGCCTGGTGTTAAGAAGACAGTCAGCAAGAAGCACAAGAGCTCAGAAACATCTCCTGCAATGCCTCCAGGAAGGGTGATGGCCCCAGCTCCAGGACAAAAAAAGAGGATCCTGGAACCTGATGAACCTGCCCTTGATAGAGTCACAAGGCAGAAAGCAAGGATGGCGACTGCGACGGACCATCAGGAAAGTATGCTGCTCATGGACTCTCAGACCTTGGTGCAAACGGGTCATGAGTTGCCGCCCATGGATGAAGGAACCACTCTCAGCATGGATGGAAATGGCACTGTCTGCCTAGATGAAGCAGGAACCATCTGCATTGATGAAGCAGGCACTGTCCATACAGACCTCAGCCCTGTTGCACCTTCTATTGACATGAACGCTGTCATCAATGAAGAAGAACAGCAGCTTGTGCTTCAATCAGACAAGTTGACCTTTGCAATGCTATCTTTTACTAGTGCATTTTCCAAATGGAATGATCATGTATGCTTTTGTTGATTCCTGCATTTGTCGATTTCTATTCTAATTTATGAGTTCAGTTTCATTTTCAGATGCAATGACTCCCAAGACTAGACTTAGAAAGGGCAAAGGGCTAGAGAGGATCACCAAGTCGCTTGGTAGCAAGGTGCCTATCCAAATTGCCGAAGGGATGATTCGTCCAGAGAAGCCTCTGCAAGCAGCAAAGCTTGCTTCTGAGTGTGGACTCATTGCAAAAAGCCATCTTCCGGTTCTTCCTCACTTCAAGCTATACAAAAAAATGCTAGTCTATTGGAGAACTACATTGGGAAAGTTGATGTAAGCTACTTGTTTCATAGTTAATGTGCTATCTATTTTCTGTTACACCTATGCATGATCACTAATATTGTTCCTACCTTGTTTGCTATCTTGGTAGGCAAATTTTGAGATGAACACGGACTCGGAGACCATCAAGACCTCGTGCAAAGATATTCTGCAGAAATATTCAAAGAACAGACGCCATCAGATCAAGAAGAAGTATTTTGATACCGTAGCCGCAAATAAAGTCAGCATTAAGTCTCTGGTGCCTGATCTAACGGATGGTGAATGGCAAGCTGGTGGAGATGTGGTCTACCCCAAGACACAAGGTTTGTCTCTGCTTTGTTTGATGCTTTATGTTCTGCACATGATATGCTAGTGCTAGATCATGCTGACAGTATGCTTTTTTGTAGGAAACCTGTTTGTCGAACAAGATGAATCCACAAAAAGTCGTGTACAATCAAAGAACTGGTTCCAGGCACTACACAACACACATTTTTGCCACTGTGAGAACTCTTCTCTAGAGACCTTACCTTTGGTTCCTCATTGAATAACATTTCTGATTCTTGCTGAATAACATTTTGATTTTTGTTGAAAAACATTTCAGAAAGAAGAGCGTAAGGGTGAGGAGCTGTCTGCGATTGACTTGTTTAAGGCCACCCACAACAGCAAGAAGCATGGGTTTTCGGAGCCAGTCAAGACTGCTATAGTAAGTCACTCCATGCTTTGCCCTATTTGATTCACAGCCAGCTTTGATGCTTTGATGATTTGATGTTGTTTGACTCGGAGCCAGTCAAGAACACATGCTATGTTCCATTCTTTGATGTTGTTTGATAGTTCAACAAAGATATCAGAACTTGCTGTAGCTATTTGATGCATTTTTTATGATATGATGAAATTTGATCTGAATGTTAGTTTGATGATCGGCTCACTCGGGAAGCCATCTTATATAGAACCACCATTCTAGGCTTAATGAAGTGATCATATTGTTCCAATTGCATGTCTCCAGGTCACTAGTCATCATCTTCTTGTATAGATTTTGTGTGCTGGTTTGATTACTTCAAATAATCCATTTGTGTGCTGGTTTGGTTTCTCTTACTTGGTTTGGTTTGCAAAATGTGAAATAGATCTCCCACTAATGCCTATCATTTTCCTCCATATGCTAGCTTGAGATGGAAAAAATGAAGGAAGCGCCGGTACCAGAAGGTGAAGAGCCAAAGTCTGCTGTTGAAATTGTTGAACAAGTCCTCAAGACCGAAGCCAAGCAAAGCACATTCCTTAGGAATGTTGGGCTCCAGTCATCTAGGAACAACTCCGGCAAAGTTGTTGCTCATGTTCGTGACCTTGAGCAGAAGCTGGAGAGGTCCGAGCTTCAAGCTGAACTGGTGCAAGAAGAATTGGCGGCAATCAAGATGAAGGCGGAAGAATCTGAAGCTGGACGCGACAAGGAACTTGAGCTGTTGCGCAAGAAGTCTCAAGAACAGGAAGAGAAGTTAGCCCACTTGATGGCTCTCTTTGGAGCTAAGGTAGTTTGATGGCTGTGCTATGAATCTCTTTGTCTTTGAGCTAAGGTAGTTGTTGCATTTTGAACCTGTGAACCTGGGAGCTGAGCTGAGAGCTGTTGCATTTTGTTGCATTTTGCTGTTTAAACTAGAGCACATGGATCCTGTGAAGTTATGTGATCACTTGTGAACCTGGGCCTTTCTGTGAAGTTATGTGATCTTGTGAACCTGGATCACTTGTGGATCATTTTGTTTATTTTCTGTGAAGTTATGTGGATCACTTGTGCACCTGGGCTTGTGGATCACTTGTGCACCTGGGCCTTTCTGTTTATAGTTATGCAAAATGAGAACCTGGGCTCTAAAAAGGCCAAGGCCCAAACAAGAATTAGACCAAAAAGGCTTGGGCCTAAAAAAAGAAATGACTGTAAGAAAAAAAAATATAAAAGGCTGCATAACAGAAAATAAAAAGGCCAAGGCCCAAATTCGAACTAGACTAAAAAGGCTGTGGCCCAAAACAATAGTGGAATATAAAAAAATCATCAGAAAAAGGCTCCATTCCCAGAAAATAAAAGGCCAAATTATTGGGCCAGGCCCATGCAGATAAGCAAAATAAAGAGAAAAAAATTAAATGGGTTGAATTATTAGGCTTGGCCCATCAAGACGGCTGAAATGGACCGGGCTGATTCTATTTTACGACCTTTCCATTTCGTCGTAAGTCTGCCACGTCAGCTTGCCACGGTGGATCTGACGTGGTGTGGTCGGATTGCTAGTGACCAAAACAGTTGGTCGTTAAATCTACGACCTTTTTTTGGTCATAAACGTTTACAACCATTCCAGAAGAAAGGTCGCTATAGTCAGTTTACGACGGCCAGCTTTTGACCTTATGTTTTTGGTCACAAAAAGGTCATAAATGGAAATTTGTGACCATTCAGTGACCAATAGTGGTGGTCATAAGTTGACATATTTCTTGTAGTACTTGCTTCACTTGCATTTTGTTGTAAGCAGCCATACATGTTAACTACTTTTTTGTTGCTCATGTAGAGGACCACCAAAGAAGAGGGCAAAGACCACCAAAGCATCAATTATGCCTTGCGAGGATGATGCTCCAGCAGCCTCTATGTGCTTTCCGCCAAGGTTAGCCACTTTACACTCATGCTCATAATTATATGAAATCTGTGTTTGAATTCTAAGTAATTTCTCACAATAGCCAAAGCCTGGAACCTACAACTACGAAAAAGAGAAAACATGATAACTCAATTACTGGAGCATCAAAAAGGTAAGAACTAGTTCTGAATTTTGTAGTAGATTAGATGAAAGCTTGGTTTTGTATTCTAATTGCATTCCTCTCACTATAGCCAAATGTTGGAGAAAACAAAGAAGGAAAAAGGGAAAGGGAGTAAATCTGGATCCAGAGTAGCAAAAAGGTAACCTATGGTTGTTTCCAAATTTTATGTTATGTTATGCATTGTTCTATTGTTAACCTAGGCTACTATATGTGATGTATGATGTGCTGCCATGAATGTGTATGTGTAGATCAAGAACTCAGCCCATTTGTGTGGCCAACAAGAAAGCATCTGTTGCTTTGAAATTACATGCCAAAAGAAAAGGCAAAGAGGTTGCTGATAAGTTGCCACACCTTCCTATGGTGCCACATGATAGCCCTGCAATGGGCACACGTAGCAAAAAAAATGAATCCTGCCAGTCCTACAATGAGCACACGAAGCAAAAGGAGGCTTAGCTTGTGATTCTCATTGGATCCCTTTCCATATCATGATTCATTTGGGAAACTTTTGAGCTGTTTATGTAATATATATGTGAACCTGGGCTTTTGCAAGTGCTATATGTGACCTTCATGTGTTGTATTTAACATGATGTGAACCTGGACTATTATATGTGAACTCTATGTGAACCTGAATGTGTGTAGAGGACTAAATATGTGGACTATTTCCGTATATGTGAACCTAGACCAAGTTTCTATGTTGCATACATGTGAATCTGCTCCAAGTATATTATAATTTGTGCATATATGAACTATACAGGGGATATATCATCAAAATACAAGGGAGGTTCTGTCCAATTATCCAAATTAAATTAAAGCTGTGCTAAATAGCAGATTTGGTTTCATTTTTGACTTCCAGTTCACAATTTTGGTCACAAACTACACCAAGGGTAAAAAGGACTATTCATGTCAGATTTAACGGTGTTAGTTGCCAAAACTGACGGAAATGTCATATAGGGAACAAACTGAAGTTTGAGTGCCAGAACAAGAAGAATTTTTTTACTAGGGCCAAAAAGGGAACCAAAATTTAAGAAAGGGCCAAATAAGGAATTCTCTCATCTTCTTAAGGCCAGGAATGAAGTCAACACAAAACCCAATGACATCCTCTGTTTGATGGCCCATGGATATGCTTCCTTCTGGCCTAACGCGGTTACGGACATATTTCTTTAGGACTCCCGTGAACCTCTCAAAGGGGAACATATTGTGTAGAAATACGGGCCCCAGAATGACAATCCCGTCGACTAGATGAACTAGGACGTGCGTAATGATATTGAAGAAGGATGGTGGGAACACCAGCTCGAAACTGACAAGACATTGCGCCACATCACTCCTTAGCCTTGGTACGATTTCTGGATCGATCACCTTCTGAGAGATTGCATTGAGGAATGCACATAGCTTCACAATGGCTAATCGGATGTTTTCCGGTAGAAGCCCCCTCAATGCAACCGGAAGCAGTTGCGTCATAATCACGTGGCAGTCATGAGACTTTAGGTTCTGGAACTTTTTCTCTGGCATATTATTATTCCCTTTATATTCTACGAGAAGCCAGTCGGGACCTTCATACTGAGCAGGCATTCAAAGAAGATTTATTTCTCTTCTTTCGTAAGAGCGTAGCTGGCAGGACCTTCATACTGCTTCGGAGGCATGCCGTCTTTTTCGTGCAAACGTTGCAGGTCCTCCCGTGCCTCAGGTGTATCTTTTGTCTTCCCATACACGCCCAAGAAGCCTAGCAGGTTCACGCAAAGGTTCTTCATCACGTGCATCACGTCGATTGAAGAGCTGACCTCTAGCTCTTTCCAGTAGGGTAGGTCCCAAAATATAGATTTCTTCTTCCACATGGGTGCGTGTCCCTCAGCGTCATTCGGAACAGCTAGTCCGCCGGGACCCTTTCCAAAGATTACGTGTAAATCATTGACCATAGCAAGTACGTGATCACCTGTACGCATGGCGGGCTTCTTCTGGAGATCTGCCTCGCCTTTGAAATGCTTGCCTTTCTTTTGACATTGATGGTTGGTCGGAAGAAATCGACGATGGCCCAGGTACACATTCTTCCTGCATTTGTCCAGGTATATACTTTCAGTGTCATCTAAACAGTGCGTGCATGCGTGGTATCCCTTGTTTGTCTGTCCTGAAAGGTTACTGAGAGCGGGCCAATCGTTGATGGTCATGAACAACAATGCCTTTAGGTTAAATTCCTCCTATCTGTGCTCATCCCACGTACGTACACCATTTCCATTCAACAGCTTTAAAAGTTCTTCAACTAATGGCCTTAGGTACACATCAATGTCGTTGCCGGGTTGCTTAGGGCCTTGGATGAGAACTGGCATCATAATGAACCTCCGCTTCATGCACATCCAAGGAGGAAGGTTATACATACATAGAGTCACGGGCCAGGTGCTGTGATTGCTGCTCTGCTCCCCGAAAGGATTAATGCCATCCGCGCTTAAAGCAAACCATACATTCCTTGGGTCACTTGCAAACTCAGACCAATACTTTCTCTCGATTTTTCTCCACTGCAACCCGTCAGCGGGTGCTCTCAACTTCCCGTCTTTCTTACGGTCCTCACTGTGCCATCGCATCAACTTGGCATGCTCTCCGTTTCTGAACAGACGTTTCAACCGTGGTATTATAGGAGCATACCACATCACCTTTGCAGGAACCCTCTTCCTGGGGGGCTCGCCGTCAACATCACCATGGTCATCTCGTCTGATCTTATACAGCAATGCACCGCATACCGGGCATGCGTTCAGATCCTTGTACGCACCACGGTAGAGGATGCAGTCATTAGGGCATGCACGTATCTTCTGCACCTCCAATCCTAGAGGGCATACGACCTTCTTTGCTCCGTATGTACTGTCGGGCAATTCGTTATCCTTTGGAAGCTTCTTCTTCAATATTTTCAGTAGCTTCTCAAATCCTTTGTCAGGCACAGTATTCTCTGCCTTCCACTGCAGCAATTCCAGTACGGTACCGAGCTTTGTGTTGCCATCTTCGCAATTGGGGTACAACCCTTTTTGTGATCCTCTAACATGCGATCAACTTCAGCTTCTCCTTTTGACTTTCACATTGAGTCCTTGCATCGACAATGACCCGGCGGAGATCATCATCATCGGGCACATCGTCTGGTTCCTCTTGATCTTCAGCAGCTTCACCCATTGCAGCATCATTGGGCACATCGTCTGGTTCCTCTTCATCTTCAGCAGCTTCCCCTGTTGCAGCATCACCGTATTCAGGGGGCACATAGTTGTCATCGTCCTCTTCTTCTTCGCCGTCTTCCATCATAACCCCTATTTCTCCATGTCTCGTCCAAACATTATAGTTTGGCATGAAACCCTTGTAAAGCAGGTGTGTGTGAAGGATTTTCCGGTCAGAGTAAGACTTCGTATTCCCACATTTAGGGCATGGACAATACATAAAACCATTCTGCTTGTTTGCCTCAGCCACTTCGAGAAAATGATGCACGCCCTTAATGTACTCGGAGGTGTGTCTGTCACCGTACATCCATTGCTGGTTCATCTGCGTGCATTATATATAATTAAGTGTGTCAAAAACCATTACAGAACATCATGAATAGATAATTAAGTGACCAAATTAATAGAAGTTCATCATCACATTAAAACCAAAGTACATACATAGTTCTCATCTAACAACATATAGCTCTCCAGAGCATCTAATTAATTAAACCATACATTGAAACTATGTAAAACATTTCAATGCGAAAACAAATGCGATCATAATCGCAACCAAGGTAACAATTGATCCAACGGTATAATGATACCAAGCCTCAGTATGAATGGCATATTTTCTAATCTTTCTAATCTTCAAGCGCATTGCATCCATCTTGATCTTATGATCATCGACGACATCCGCAACATGCAACTCCAATATCATCTTCTCCTCCTCAATTTTTTTATTTTTTCCTTCAAGAAATTGTTTTCTTCTTCAACTAAATTTAACCTCTCGACAATAGGGTCGGTTGGAATTTCCGGTTCACATACCTCCTAGATAAATAAAATCTATGTCATGTTGGTCGGCATAATTTTCATAAACAATAAATGAACCAATAGTTATAAAGATAATATATACCACATCCGAATCATAGACAGGACGAGGGCCGACGGGGGCGGATACCAAAACCATAGCACTATATAATAACAAGCAATAAAATTAGACAAGTATCATCTAAAGTAAGAATTTCTTTCTTTCAGAAGGAAGATAAGAACAAGAGGCTCACCACGGTGGTGCCGGCGACGAGATCGGCGCGGGCGATCGACGGCGGTGAAGACGGGAATGGGACGTGACGGGACGCTAAACCTAGACAAATCTCGAGGAAAATGGAGCTTTGAGGTCGAGCTTCGAGAGGAGAAATCTTAACTAGTGTGGCTCGGGCATTTCATCGAACACCTCATGTGCATAGAAGGTGAGCTAGAGCACCACAAAGCCCTCCCCTCGCCGGCCAGAGAAAAACAGAGCACTCACTGGAGTGCTCTGCTCGCGGGCGAGGGGTATATATAGGCACCTCATTGGTCCCGGTTGGTGGCATGAACCGGGACTAAAGGGCGGCCTGTAGTCCCGGTTCAAGCCTCCAACCGGGACCAATGGTGGTGGGCCAGGAGCCAGGCCCATTGGTCCCGGTTCGTCCCACCAACCGGGACCAATGGCCCACGTGGCCCGGCCGGCCCCCTGGGCTCATGAACCGGGTCCAATGCCCCATGGGTCCCAGTTCTGGACTGAACCGGGACTAATGGGCTGAGCCGGCCTGAACCAAAGCCCCCTTTTCTATTAGTGAGAGGCAATCTACAAATGATGGTTTGACGCAGAGGGTATAGTTGTGCAGTGACGCGATCGGTTTCCTAGCTAAACGCATGTACCTGTTGGGATCGTGGAAAGTGGTGGCGACATCACACAATTGACTTCGACGAGCTCCGGGGTGAAAACCTGGGTATGGCTGATTTGTTATACCTGGCAATGGCGATGTTTTTGCATCGTTACCTTGTTGAAGGCATTGGTCGGATATGCTCAGACTGATTCTTTGAGGTGAAAACGTAGAATTTGGCCTCTGATGGCTGGATCTGGCTGACTAAGGCATAGCCTAGTGATGGGAAGGGGTTGATGCCTTCCCACCCACCCAGGTTCAAGGCATGGTACTTATAATTTCGGTTTGTTGCACCAATTATACTGTAGGGGGTTCCCTTACAGTCTTTCTATAAAAAAACAGCGGCGCTCGAGCGACGCTCCCTTCCTGAAGGCGTTGTTGTTGAAGAATCTTGATGTCCTTGTGGTGTCATAAGATGATTGGTGCGGATAAGGTCATTATTGTATTTTGTTGACCGCAGATGATTGTTTGGTTTTTTTTCTCCCTTAGGCATAGCTTTGGTCATATATGACTTTGCTATTTGCCGACATGTTTTTGTGTGTGTGTGTGTGTCGGTATTGGTTGTGTGTATTCTAGCTATGCAGAGGCCGGGTATGTACTCATTGTGTTTGTATTCACTTGATGCTTCATTTTGAGTCAATAAAATCCACCTTTTATCCAGAAAAAAATCAAAGGGCAATAGATTGAAAGAGAATGATGTAGGAATGTGGAAGGCGATCAACGACAACTTGGATGGAAAGATCTGCTAGAGGGGTGAACGGTGTTTGTTGAAAAAGAGGAAGATGCTTGTGCTTGTGGTCTCGCGGAATATCACACACAACATGCACGTTTATGATTTTTTTTTTTAAAACTTAAGGAACGCTTACATTCATTTGTTGGCCGTGGCAACGGTACTGAGCTAGTTATATGTAGGATTTGTTTGAAGCAAACAAACAGCAGTAGTACATAGGTTTACGCCGCGCATGCAATCATGCCACGATTAACAAGTTCTTAAATGAAACGCT
Organism: Triticum monococcum; assembly: GCA_034509565.1. NCBI lineage: Eukaryota > Viridiplantae > Streptophyta > Magnoliopsida > Poales > Poaceae > Triticum > Triticum monococcum. The sequence continues at coordinate 620,415,538 of CM067846.1, forward strand.
GCACGCAAAACAGCGAGAGGACTCAAGTTATCGATCTCTTTGTAGACTGTTGTCGCAAAATGAAATTGGAGAAGAAATCATGAACACGCACGCGTCTGCCCAGTCCACACCGTCCCTCGTTCCCCGGGGAAGCATGGATCTTTGCATTCAGAGATCCAATCTTTTCACGAGTCCACTCTCAAAAAAGTTTCTCGGGTAGTGCAGTCAAACAGTAGTCTCGGGGGAAGATGTAGAACAGGTGTGCTGGGTTGTCAGCCTGTGCGGCATGACGGACATGCCAGCACGCTTCTACACGGCGGGCTCAGCAGTCTGCCTTGTCTAATCACTAGGCAGTAGGTGCCCAGTTGCAATACATGTGGCCACGGCATGGTCTGTGTACGACAGAAAAGTCATTTTTTTTAATGCTAAACGGAAACCACCAATGTCTACACCGCAGCATGACCATCTCATAAACCGGGAGGGAGGGGGTAGAATATCTGAAAACGGTGAGCTGACTAACAATCACAGCCGGGGGGAGCACCTTCGTTTAATAAGGTTTGTTTTCAAAATACTAGTAGTAACAAACACTGCCAAAGTACCGCCGTTTAATGACTTTGTTTCCAAAATACTAACAAAAACAGCCAGAGTAACGCCGTTTAACGAGCAATGACAAAGCAGAGCAATTCGTTTGCTTGTCATTCCAGTGGTAATTACATTAAGTTATTTGCTTTTTACAGTGAAATAAAAAAAGTACATGCTTCAAGTTCCTCTATTTTTCGAGCAAACTTTCCAAGTCAGTCAAGCAATCCTTCTTTATTTCCTTTTGAGGATGACGCTCAATTGTTTTAGAGTTTGTTATTACTTACTGGAACAGCTCATCTTTCTAATATTCAAGCCTTCTTTTGATGTTGATGGGCGTGGGGCAGTCTCTTTTCTCTTATTTCACAATAATAACAGGTATGTGTATATACTCCCTCCGTCCAGAAAAACATGTCCTTCAAATGAATGTATCTAGCACCAAATTAGTGCTAGATACATACATTTGAGGAACAAGTTTGTGACAGGCTTTTTTGGACGGAGGAAGTACTAGCTAGCGCTTACTAGCATAGGATACTCAAAGGGTAAGTTGAGATTATGAAGTCCTTTAGACCATCAACTGGGAAGATTGGTTTGATTTCATCTTTCAAATGCATAGCAACATGTCAGCCAATAATTCTCATCAGCCTACATACATTCATTGGCTGATAAATAGATTGATCCACACGTCCATAATAAAATAGAAATGGAAAAACCACACTATTTCTCCAAAAACATATGCATCGTCCCAGGAACGAGCAAAACAAACAACAACCGCAGCAGCTCGATCATGCCCTTCAAAGAGGCAATCACCAAGGGGAAACACTGCTTCTAATTCCAATAAGTACTGAAGATTGCAGCAAAGAGGATCCGCTCTTCACTCGTGGGGGTGACCAATTAAATAGGGATTTTCCTAGACAGCCCAGAAAGCTCATCACCCATCAGGGAGCCGGAAAGATCAATCAATTGATCTTTCCCTCTTGATTTCACCTTCTGATGCAGACCGTATGTCGGCGTCCTAGTCCTTGGCATCAAGCAGAATCATGGTGATATCCATGGTTGCACCTCATAGAAACTGTCCTGACAAACATCAAATGACCACAACTCAGTTGGTTATCAACAAGAACAAGGGATTTGCACGCAAATCAACCAAAATAAGGTTATTCATGAATGGTCCTAATTAGGAACAAACCACGAGGACCAAATTGACATGGCTTAGACGACATGTTTAGTATTACTAATCCATAAGTTGGCGATATTCTCATAGTTACATCAAACATTTCCAGTTAGCATTGCAGTAATCTTACTCCGACAAATCTAACCACATCACAACCCAAAAAGAGATGATCGACAGTTTCTTGCTCACAGAAAAATGAACTTGTATCAGATAAATGTTGTCTTTTTGATATAGGTTATCTAAGGGGTATATGAAGCTTCCAAACAAAAGTTATGTAAACTGGAGTAATCCCCCAAGAGTTGATAATTGCATATAAATATTGAGTTGAATAAATGTCAGATGCAGGAAGTTCATACTGACCTCTTCTTCAGTCAACACCAAACAGGAGACAATTTGATCGATATGATAACACATATCCATCATCCAATATCACATCTACACGTGGCGTGTATCGACTTCCCCTCCCTCAGCCTGTGACTTGCCGGTTTTTTCCCATTCAGCTTTGATCTCCTGTGACATTAAAAAAACCGCCGAGTCAGGTCTCTCTAGTGAGCAGAACACAGAACACAGACAAAATATATAAGCAAGAAAAGATCCATGGCTCTCAGCATCTGTGCATGGTAGATAAACACTAAAAGCCATTCTACACTTGGTAATATAATAGCAGCTGGGATAAGTACAAATGTATCAGCAATTAGAAGAACTGGAGCCGTGCAAGGTAAATAAACACACACTTGTCAAACTATAATAGCAGCTATCCACAACAACAGTACATGTAGCTTAAGCTGCCATAATATTGACCAAACCAGGATTTAAAAACAAAATCTATGCTCTGGAACTCATTCAACAAGAGAACATCCCTCGTCATCGTCTAAGAAATAACAACAAATTGCACATCATCTACACTACACATCTATGACTGGTAAAAGGCCTATACATTGAATACTTCGTCCGTCCTATATATAAGATGTTATTAATATACATTGATTGTAATAACTGTATATAAGATGTTATTACAATACAATGATTGTAATAACATCTTATATAAGATGCTACTACAGTACACTGATGTAATAACATCTCATATAAGATGCTACTACAGTACACTGATGTAATAACATCTTATATTACGGGACAGATGAAGTACCATTTAGTCGTAAGTTCCAGTACTGCACTTTTTCCTCAAACTCTAGATACCAGTAGATAAAGCCAAGGGTTGTAGTATCATGTTCTTGACAGTTAGGACCTGAACCTAAACCATGCTGGGTTTGGTTAGTACTTATAAGTTATTGCCAAATCTATGAGCAGGTACTTTAGTTTACGTAAGAGCGCCAATAAGTATCTCAGGAAAACTTATATCACATCTATGACTAAAATCTAAATGGATAAGCCAAAAGCAAAAGAACAAAACATGACGCTATTCTTCTCGATCTGTAATGACCTAGGATGACTGGAACAAGATTTTCACAACAGTTGAAGTATCAAATCAAAGATAATCTCAAGACACAATCAGTTATTCTACATGTACATGAATTATTATCATGGCAAAGCAATCTGCAGTCATGCCGGATCTAGTCCAAAGAACATATCAAGAATCTGACTAGTACAAGATTTCCTCGACAGTCCACCACAAAACTAACACACCTAAAAGGCTAGCATATCATCACAACGCAAAACCAGGGTATGAACAGGAGATCAACGCCGAACAAAATCACCACAAAGATCAACCACGGCTCGATGGCCAACACAGACAGCAGCCATAGCTCAAACCATCACACGACAGCAGGAAGCCTCGAGCGTGATGAGGGGAAACAGAGGACTTACCCATCAGACTTGTAGACAATGCCGAACATCACACGGCAGGAGGAGCCAAAATAACAGAAGCCGGAGGAGAGGCTCAAGGGGCCCACAGAGCCTCCAACCACACGAGCACATGAGGCCACGGCCAGCATCACCACATCCATTGACACTGTGCACCCTGCATACACGTGATCATATTGTTATCTTCACTGCGCAGCAAGTTCGTTCCAGTGCCACAATTCTTCCTCAAACTCTAGCAACCAGGAGATAAAACCAAGTGCAGTATCATATTCTTGACAGTTAAAGCCTAAACCAAAACCATGGTGGTGCCAAATCTAAGAGCAGCTATATGTAAATAACAAATGTATTTGAAATGCACTGTACGGACTCTCAGGAACACATATAGCATATCTATTGACTAAAAACAAAATGGATAAAACACAACCGAAGACAAAACATGATGCTAACCAGCACGTAACTAACAGATACCAATTTCATTTACAAGAAAGATCGTCACAATAACATAATTGTGGTGGCCCGAATACCACTATCACAGATCCGATCACTAAATCATCGGCTTGATGACCAGCACAACAGTCACCAACAGCTCGATCGCCAGCATAAAACAAGAAAACTTGATAACTTCTATTGTTTTGTTACTTATTGATCAAAAGGAGCCACACTTATTCACATATCTTTCAGGTACTACGAAAAAGAAATGTATATGACCTTTATTCATTTTAGGGCACATATAGCATGAGAGGGAATAGAGGAGAGGAACCAACAGCATACCCAAGTTCACGCTGGTAGTCTTCTCATTCGGGATCGCTCCACCATCTGGAAGATCAAGCTTCAAGCGATGGCTGCTGCGGGTCAACGGTCTCCAGTATCCCCACCAGTTCCTCCAGCACCATCCTCACCATGAAGTCAGGTCCTGGGTGGACAGGAACAACATTAATTAATGACCGAGTAATAAGGTAACAAAATGATTATGATGATAGAGAGCAACACATAAAGGACAATTATGCCAATCAGCATTTATTTTGCTGGGTATTTAGAGTTTGCAAAACAGCGAGCTATACATGAACATAATATCTATGAACAGGCATCTACTACTACAGGAGCTTCATTTATGTTGACAAGCTCCTAGAGAGGAGCTTATTTATGTTTACAAGCTCAAGACACAAGCAATTTGTTATCATACATGTACATGAATTATTATCATGGCAATGCAATCTGCAGTCATGCTGGATCTAGTCCAAAGAACATATCAAGAAACTGACTAGTGCAATTTGATTTCCTTGACAGTCTTGTTCCAGTAACCGCACCTAACAAGCTAGCATATCATCAACACCAAAAACCAGAGTATGAACAGGAGGTCAACGCCGAACATAATCACCACAAAGATCAACTACGACTCGATGGCCTACACAGGCAGTAGCCATGGCTCGAACCATCACACTGCGGCAGGAGACCCGAGCATGATAGAGGGGAAATAGAGGACTTACCCATCAGAGTTGTAGACGATGCCACATAACAGAAACCAAAGGAGAGGCTCAAGGGAGGGGCCACAGAGCCTCCAGCCGCACGAGCACATGAGGCCACGGCCAGCATCAGCACATCCATTGACGTGCACCCTGCATACATGAGACATGAGATCATATTGTTATCTTCACTGTGAAAAGCACAAACATATGGCAGCAAGTTCTTCCAGTACCACAGTTCTTCATCTAACTCTGGCAACCAGGAGATGCAGTATTATATATATTCTTGACAGTTAAAGCCTAAAACAAAACCATGGTGGTGCAAAATCTAAGAGCAACTATATGTAAATAATAACAAGTGTATATGAACTGCACTGTACAGACTCTCAGGAACACATATAGCATATCTATTGACTAAAATCAAAATGGATAAAACACAACCAAAGACCAAACATGATGCTAACCAGCACAGAACTAAAGGAGACTAATTTCATTTACAAGAAAGATAGTCACAATCACATAATTGTGGTGGCCGGAAGACCACTACCACAGATTCAACCCCTAAATCATCGGCTCGATGACCGGAAGGCAGTCGCCAACAGCTCGATGGCCAGCATAAAACAATAAAAAGTTGATAACTTTTATTGTTTCGATACTTATTCATCAAAAAGATCACACTTATTCACATATCTTCAAGTACTATAAAACTGAAATGTATATGACCATTATTCATTTCAGGGCACACAGAGCATCAGAGGGAGCAGAGGAGAGGAGCCAGCGGCTAACCTAAGTTCACACTGGCAGTCTTCTCGTTCGGGATCACTCCGCCCTCTCGAAGATCAAACTTCAAGTGATGGCGACTGCGGGTTCACGGTCTCCAGTATCCCCTCCAGTTCCTGCAGCACCATTCTTACCATGTCAGGTCCTGGGTGGATAGGAACAACATTAATTAATGGCCAAGTAATAAGGTAACAGAATGATGATGATGATAGAGAGCAACACATGAGGACAATATATTCCAGGCAACATTTATTTTGCTGGATATTTAGAGTTTGCAATACAGTGAGCTATATATGAACAGAATAGCTAATGAACAGGCATGTACTCCTACAGGAGCATCGCTTCTGTTGACAAGCTCCTAGAGAGGACCTCACAAAAAATATTCAATTATCAGGGGATGGGATCACTTATTTTTAAATTCTAAGACTGCATATCAAAAAACATGGCCATCAAAAAGTTCAGGTACTTGATATACCAAAAAAGGGCAGCCCGGTGCACGTAGCTCCTGCTTGCGCAGGGTCCGGGGAAGGGTCCGACCACTTTGGGTCTACAGTATGCAGCCTTTCCATACATTTCTGCAAGAGGCTGTTTCCAGGACTTGAACCCGTGACCTCATGGTTACAAGGCAATAGCTTTATTGCTGCACCAAGGCTCCCCTTCGTACTTGATATACCATTACCAAGGAAATCATTTGGACAAAAAAAGGCACACAAGGTTGGATTCAGGCACTTGTTGATCAACTAAAGATTCATTTAACCATAAACCTCTCTTAAGTCTTACTGGGAGACAAGCAATAGTACCAAATGTAAGAATCCCATCACGAGTGGACTCCAAATGAATCACGGAGGATACTACTGACAAGTGAGATCAAATATTACATTACCCAAGTCAGATCAATTTATCTCTATACATGGGGAGTTCCATACATGCTAGCATATTATCTAATATCCAATGACTCTGCGGCCACACATTCATACAAGAACAGACGCGGGATAGCATGTTTATATTTTTTCTACTGTGCTTTCATTTTTTTTGTCAATGATGAATTGATGATGTATCGCTAACCAATACCATCAGATTAAAGCACTAAATCATACTTGTATATAGAACCATCATAAATCATCCTCAAACTAACAATGTGGTAATCGGATTTCAAATTCACACGACAACCAACTAAAGGTATGTTGTTGGGGGAAATTCAGAATGCAGTGGGGTACAGCATGTACACAAGTTAGGATCCAGACATTTGTTGGCCAAAAAGATTCATTTAACCATAGAACTCCCCTAGGTCAAACTGGGAAACATGCCAAGTGTACAATGTAAGATTAGTGTAGTAATCAAACCTAATGATGAATCACCAAGGCCAAAACAGAGAAGAGGGACTAAATATTACCCAAATCAAGTCAAATTAACCTATATACCTTAGGGGTACTCTCCAGCCATCCTAGCTCATTTATCTAAAATGATCAATATGTGTATGGTAGTCTAGTCGAATTGGGGCCCAACGGTCTGCATCAAGGATCACACGAGACATTCATGGTAAGACTAGAGACAAACAAAAGAATCGTTCTTTACTGTGGATTCAAAGCATCCGCACTGACAGACCAGCCATGGTGACATGATGGTTCCGTACTGCTTGTAAAGGAGGATGCAGAGCTTAAGGCTGACGCTCTTGTCGACGCTGGGCTTCTCAACCATATAATCTGAGCCATACACAATCAAAGAACAAGATAAGCACATGAGCACCAGACAAAGAAAACCAGATATGCATCTCTCCCTGCAGACTGACTGATAATATGTACTTGATGCAAACAGACGGGACAGGAGTAAGAAGAAAATGTACTCTCCAGGACAAACGAAAGCTTTTAGAGGGCACATGTTTGCTAGGAGTCATATAGACAAGGTGCCAAGCATTGATTTCAGGTACCTCTGGGCTGACTAAAAAGGTCATGAGCATTTCTTAATTTCAGTCGACTAAAGAAGTACCAGTACTACTAGCACAACCTCAAGTCCTCATCCAAAGGGGATTTGGACCTGAATCAATTCTGAAATCCTAAAACCGCCAAAGACCTACAGAAAAGTCACATAATTTCACTCTCTACAGTGGAGCTACAGGAGAAAATTCATTTATAAGGGCAACAGGTTGAATAAAATTAGCACAAGGTAATAATGTCATGACATTGAAGGAAGCCCCCAAAAATACTAAGGTAACTGATATGAACAAGACTTACCCTGATGGACATGTCAAGCGTGTAAGACACCAGGCTATAATTTGATTTGAATCGGATTAATTATGACCACTTACAGGAAAAAGCAAGTAGGAGTATAGGAGATCTATATAAGCTTCTCCAAAAGAAAAATTACAAGAATGCGGAGGCCGCAGGAGCACCACCACAGAGTTGGGCCGTAACTCATTTGCCAGTACAACAACCGGCCAGAGCTCCATGTTCGGACCATCTCAGGTCACAGGGAAAGAGGGAGGACACCAGGGCCTCACCAGAATTGAGGAAGAGACCGAGGTCGTGGCCGAGGAAGAGGTAGTCCACCAATCCATAGTAGCCAAACAATAATTTTGATGTTTTTTGCACAAAGTTGATCAGCCAAAAAAGCCGCATATATACGTCACTACCAATCTTAAGTAAGAATTTTGCTTCTTGACCCTCCACAGATATACTTCAACTTTCTATGAGTGCTACTACAGCATAAAAAAAATCCTAGTTATACCATTTCTACTCTTGTATATACGTCAACAATTGGGTTACCAGATTAAGCAATGCCCTTGCTCCTTACCGGAGAAGAGCTTGAAGGATGTTGGCACGCTCCGGCAATGTTCTTCTTCATGTAGAGTCCCGGGTCGATGATGACCGGCTTCGCCATCTGAAACCTACACGTACAGATTCACAATGACATCAGTGACCATTCAGCCACAGCGAGCGAATAATCGTAGTTCAGGGCTAGGAAACACCTTCCTTCAATCCAATTAATGTTGCTCCGTGTGGACATGAAGTTGAGATCATGTGGCAGCTTGGAGAAGACATGGACCAGATCTGCAGCATGCAAGCTGGTCAGTCATTATAGAATCATCATAGCATGTCAATCAGTAGAGGAGCGGCCACTAATTTGTTAAAGCCCTCTTAAAGATTAACTAACACTGAACTGAAAAGGATTCAGTCATAGTGTGAAGTGCCAGAATGAGTAGTTGTGAGACAGCAATTACATGAAATAGAAATGGTTTTTTGAGATGAAAGAACTCAAGTTTTAAAGACTTGATCCAGTTGCATGCATACCTATACAAATCCTCCCACTAAAATGAGCAACCAAAGGTGGACAAGTTTATCATTTTCCCTTTGCAAAAAAAAGTATCTCTTATACTGTGGCATAAATGTATAATCAAGACCACTATTGCAAGAAGCAAAAATACTTATTTACACAAGGCCATACATAAGTAAAATCCAACTTGCCGCTACAGATGATATCTCGCTGGATATACAGATGAGCGTCTCCAAAGGCAAAATAACAAGATTATGATGGCCAGAAGACTACCACCACAGAACCGAGCCCTAACTCATTGGCTAACACCACAACCAGCCACTGCTTGATGGTCGGACCATCTCAGGGTACAGGGAGAGAGGGAGGAGACCAGGGACTCACCAGAACTGAGGAAGAGGCTGAGGTAGTGGCCGAGGAAGAGGTAGTCCACCATACCTGAGTAGCCGAACAATAAATTTGATAATTCTTTGAAGAGACCTACACATAAAGCACAAAGTTGATCAGCCAGAAAAGCCACAGATATATGTCACTGCCAAGCTAAGGAAAAAATTCTGCTTCTTGTCCGTCCTGATTCATACAGCTCACATGCAAACTCAGACGATGACCATAAGCATGACCATGCTTTGACTTTCTATGAGTGCTACTACATCGTCAAACCATAACCAGATGACCGCATAACCATGCTTTGACTTTCTATGAGTGCTACTACGGCATCAAACCAAAACTAGATGAAGGTGGCAGAGAAACAATAAGAAGAAGATAGTGAAGTGCAGCTGGCACTTACTTTCACTCATATGAGCTTGGTTTCAGAAATATATCATTGTTCCACGAAACTAAACAATCATCACCAATATTGCTGATCCAGCAACGGGCCAAGAACAGAGATACACTAGAGAGACACTACTACACTAAAGTAGTAGTGCACTAAAGCATGAACACTAGACTAGAACGTGGCAGTGAGGTGTGATAACTTATTTATAGAAACATGAAAAGAGCATTATCATAGCTTGTAAGGTAGTAACTAGGCTAGAGCTAGCTGATAGCACATTGCACAGTGTAAACCACAGCGGAAACAAGCACCGACGGGCAGTACTTGACCATTTGCTACTCAACCAGGCACAGCTCAAGCATGAAGAAGGAAACTAACTCTAGCTGTGATTTATAACATGCATATGGCGTTGTGTCAGCCGCAAATGCAAAATGTTATTGCTTTGCATTTTGCTGTTTAAATACGGAAGCACTAATCAGAATTCGGAAGGTTACAATGCTTCACCTGCTTGTCAGAATCAGCAGCCTTCAGAAACCTTCTCATGATAACATATGGTGTTGCTACAGACATGTTGAACTCCAAAGTGTTTAGGATCGACTTTTCCTGCTGAAACAGAAGGTTCACCCGTATTAGTATGGAACAAATAATAGCCAATAGGCCACTAAAACACAGTAGAAGATGAAGAAAACATTCACAAGATTAAAATTATCACTTCGACCATGGTGTACTGATGAGGTAACTAGAAAGGATCAAAGAATTTTTGACTTTTAAAATTTTAACATCTTCTGTTGCTTAACGTTAACAACGATTTTTTAAAGGGAACACATAGGGAACTTCTGTCATGGTGTACTGATGAGATAAGTAGGTAACCAGAACCATTGAGCATTATGAGCATACAATATTGAATGATAACCATTTCCATGGTTGGTCCTTTTGTACAACTGCAATTCATAACTTACCACTAGATCTTCAACAAGTGGAACTGGGACTTCCTCATATTTGCAAGCAAGGAGCATAGCTGTCACTCCAATTAACTGCAACTTCTTCCTTGGCACCACTTGTTTTTCCAAGAATCTGTCTATTATGTTCATGATAAGAAAGAGTGTTCATCCATCAACTCAAACCTATAAAATAAAATATGGACCCATCAAGCGGCAACTAAAATATGACGAGTCCCAAACACGGTTGTTTCAAATAAGTACAATCCATAGGATACAAAAGGTTCAGGGCAAGCCTTTCTGAAGCTAGAACAACAGTTTGGCTTCCTTCAATCCCTTGAGCAATGAAATCCCTTTTAACGCCGCAAAAAACCAACGGTATTTTAATCGCATACCCTACAAACATATGTCAAATGCCTAAGAAATGCAACAGATAATATCGGTCCTAGTATTGTCTATATATCCGGCCAAAACTCCAGCTGCTCTGGTGCCATTTTGTCTTGCAAGTGTTTTCATCAGTTCAGCAACGTACTTTTTTTATTTAATTTGTGAGCAATTATCAGTACTAGGATACGTGTGAAGCAAATTTAGTAAATCCTCTTCAGTTCCTATTTTGGTAATGAACATATCATTTACAGGCGACACACTACATTGATGATCAACTGATGTGAGGAAACAAATTAGAAGCTTTTTCTGTCGAAAGGAGACAGAAAAATACACTTGTTACTCACCACTTCATTGTCCTTTTGGTGATTACACAGTATCATCCGGTTCTCCAATGTAGGATAACCATCGTGCAATGGCATGTAACAATTGTGATGTAAGCAGATAATAACTGCATGATTACACAGTATCATCCCGTTCCAGTGTAAGATGACTATCGTGCAATGGCGTGTGGTAGGTCTGATGTATACGGATAATGAGAGTTTAAGAAGACACTTCATCACGTTGAGAGAGGAACTCTATTATGCAAGGGTACACTTCATTGACAGCCTGCACGATAGCAGAGAGCATTGTATAATAATCAAAGACTGAACTTGACCCGTTAATTACGTACATATGCACACATACCTTCCACCCTCCAACCAGGTCATAATGTGCATAATGAGGGCCTTAGGTTTGCCAAAAACCTTATAGGTGATAAGATGTTGAGGAATTGGTTTCACGGTTTCTGCAAATACAACAAATTCAACTGTTACATGTATATCTTCAGGCGAAATTAAGAAGCAACTCATAATCAAACAATGACAGTGTTAGGTCATGGCCCAATGGCACAGCACCAAGCTAGGATTCGTCCCCATGAATCACTATTCACCTGATAAGTATCCCGTGGACAGTACAGTGACCAATCAATTCAGGAAACAAGTATAGCAGGTTATATATTTAGTAAGGATATCTGTTAGGAAAGTGCTGGGTGAATAGGAAGATAAGGATACTGTTCGTTAAGTTACGATTGTATTCTTAGGCATCAAGTAGACTCTTCCCTACAAGGGTACAACCCCATATGGATGATCCAACTAATGAATAAGCCGGCAAAGATCTAATCCCTGTCTCCAGTCTTATCTCCTCATCCCCAGCACCATGGCTGGCCAACCCTCTATCCTCAGAGCAGTACCCAAACCATGTCACATTAATGTCTTGGGAGTTAGGACTGGTACCTACCTTAAGCACATGACAGATAGTTTATGTATATTGTGTAAGACCACCGTCCACTTGTGCAAGGTGGTATATTCTGAACACGCCATGGAGCCTTGCTGGCCCTAGGCTCCTAAGCCTGTGAGCTTAGTCCCAGTCCCGACCCAAAAAATTGTTTAATGTAAAAGAGAAACATGCAGATCCTTCTACCTCAATGAGCCAATCTATCAGAACTTCTCTTTTCATTTAAATCTTCTTGAGTGGACATGTCACCATGACACACAAAGCTCATTTCCTGCATAAAACCATATTGGTATAGGTAATAATGAAAAGTTAAGGAGCCCAAAACCTTCAGGGCATACACAACAGGAGAAAGAGTATTGCTACCAGCCAATGAGCATGAATTGCTATCAGCTGTCATAAAAAACTGTTCTCCATGTTGATTATGGTTTGCATCAAGAAAATCACAATTTTATTATGAATGCATACGGTTGATTTATGTGGTTCAAAGGTAATGTATTTGATCTAAGACACGATTATGAGAAAGTGAAATCAATGTCACTTTTTAGCTTCACAATTTGACCCAAGATGAACCTTCCAGTACTACACGGGCAAGAAGACCATAACCAAATCCCTATCTTCGGATCAACTAGCCCCGTTGTCCCTTGGTGCCATAACAGTCACTAAAACCAAAGGTTTTAATATTTATATCCACACTAGTCGCTCACAGTGCTACAACAATAGAGTTATCATTTAATGTGTACTGATTACAGGATCCTGGTCAAATTCATTTATTTTCTTTGCATGGGCCTACCTTTATTCATTCAAGCATAATGACTGCAAGGTACCTTCGCATTTCATAGAAAATCTGGCATTTATTTTCACAAAATGCGGATGCACATTATGTTACACTAATGGATAAAAGATCACGTCATTTTCTCTGTAAAACTTGTAAATCTCCTCAACGTACTCAGTTGCTGCCAGGGGATTCCCGAGTCGGCGCTGTCAATATCCATGAGGGATACATCCTCCACGATATCCTCGTGCTCGGTCTCATCCTGCAGTACCAAATATAGCCATAAGCGAGCCATCCCCTACCGATAAATTATATAAATACACACCATGTCATCGTCGGTGCCAATGATGCCACTGGGGATGGGTTCATCCTGGGGATTAACTCCAGGTGCTGCTGCATCAACTTCGGTGGGTAGGTGGTCAGGCTGTCTTCTGTTCTCCAAGGTGGCAAAAAAATTCCTGAGTTAGCAGTGACATCAAAGAAAGGCAACTAGTCCACTGTGAACATGAGCACGATGCCAATGTCTATAAACTATGATAGAGCAGAGCAGTGATAAGTTGGAAAAAAATATCTTGGGTGGGAGTGACCTTGTGTCATTGCAAACACATGTCACATATTCTTCCCTGACATGAAGAGCATTGTTCTGACGGTATCTCATCTCGTGCGGATCAGTTACACACATACACCACTTGTCAAGAGAAGAAACAGTGAACCAAAATCACAATGTCCCTCTAAAAGTTCTGACATCCACAGACTAGAATATTTCAGTTAAAGAACTCTCTCTTTGTCTGAACTAAAATGTTTTTTCAGTTAAATCAAACTGAAAAGTACAACCATCCACAATAAAGAAGCCAGGAACATTTTATTAATTTGGTTAAAGAATCCATCCACACCAAATAAGCTACAGGGATGTAAAAAACCTTAGAAAAAGATAGCTCTTTATCCGAACCAACAGTTAAACCGCATGAGAGATTACATAACGAGTAACACTTATGGTGTCATGGAATTTTAAACAATAAGCAGTCTCACTTGGATGTAATCTAGCATAAGTGATTTGATTCCTTAAAATGATCGTATCATTACATTTATCAAACACTAAGCCTTTTGATACTTGCCTGCAATCATGCAAATAGAAGCGGTATTTCTCTAATGAAATACATGAGCATGCTCCCATATTCTTGAATGAAATACTTGACGGCGGCCAAATCGAAACGAACAGAAGGGGGGAGAGGCGAGAGAGGTCGTCACCTTGGCGCAACAGGGGAAGCTTCATGGTGGTGATGTTGAGCACCATGGCCCTTGAACCAGCAGCAGGTTCTCCTTGGTCCCCTTGACCAGACCAGATCGGACCAGATGGCACAAACCACACGAATCAGATCAGACCGTGGTCTTCCTCCGCCTTGCTGGACAGCTGACATGGTCTTCTTCCGCCTCGCCGGACTGCCGCCGCCGTGTTTCTCCGTGTCAAACTCATCTTCTTCCACCCAAGGCCGAAATCATCCTCCTACCCATAACCAATCATTCTCACTCCATTCTTCTCTGCAAGATCGTCCGATGTGTGTTCTTGGATCATGTACAATGTATATACGTTCTTAAATCATGTCCCTTGTGTGTTTTCTTCCCTGCAAACCAGATTCATCAAGCTCATTAAACTGCACTACACTTTGGAAAGAGCAGAGATCACTGCTGTAAACTGAAAAGAACAGACACTGGACTTTATGACTTGCAGACCGTACAGAACTGAGATCAACCCATAGTAAGAATAGAGATTTAGGAAGATGTTATTTTATTCTTGTCTAGGAAGCACACACTGCACTTTGTCTAAGAATGAGAGATCTGATCCTGATCTATAAAAGTATGATGATTTTCATAGTACTACTTCAGTAGAGAGTAAATCGGAGCACCAAACAAATAATACCTCTGATCCAAAATAAGTGCCGCAGTTTTGAACTGGGGTTGGTTCAAAACCGTGACACTTATTATGGATCGGACGTAGTAGCACATATGCCCTATAACTCCAATCCCCAAATCTGGTACTAACGCCAAACTGCAACTACAATTTATCTACAGCTCATTCTTTCGACAACTATAATACGGCTGTGACTAGTTTGTAAAATATCTAGTAAACAATCGTATTTTGACAATAGAAAATACTACTACAGTACAGTACTTGCATTACCATGTGGTTCATTTTGCTGAGACTTGAATCCACATTTGTTACTGCAAAAGATTGAACTGGGGGAGGGATATCTCTTGTAACTTGTTTTGCTAGATTAGTTGCATTTGAAGATGATACTCCTTCCTAAAAATGAGATTGCCATATCTTGTTCAGTATTGACCTAGCATGCTAGTTAAACAGCATCAAAATCATGACCTTACCAACCTGCTTTCTGGTGTTGTTTAGTCATAGTTACCATATCATGAAATTTTACCGTTGTTGGGGGTAAGATGGGGCAATCTGGTGCTGGTGATAGAAGAGGAACTCAGGAGCATTCACCATTAATGTTTGTTGCCGAGGCCAAACTGCATCGCCGCTGGTGACGGTGGAGACAAGAGGTGGCTGAGCCTACACGCCGCCACCTTGGGCTCGAAGTTGGTCACCGCCTCCTCACCGCTGCAGTCGAGCAAGCACCGCTGCAGTCGAGCAAGCACCGCTGCAGTCGTAAGGCATGACCATCTATTCAATCACACAAACACAGGGAAGGAGATCATCAGGAAACATCATCATGGTACAAAAACAGAATGAGCATTTATATATCAAAAAATCCGAACAACCGAAGATTCGACCTTGCAGAACAAAAATAAGCGTCGGCCAGCTGGCCGGAAGGGCAATTGCTAGTGCTAGAGTTGGGACATTACTAGACAGTACAATTATAACGATCAATTCAACTGTACAAATCGATTGGCCAGCTCATAACTGACAGGAAGAGTGGGTCCTTGGAATTTACCAATACTAGCTGGAAGAGCAGCATTGTGTAAGTCCTTAGTAGAAGTAGACACTATTATCTAGTCAAACAAAACTAGCAAAAAAGATCCCCAACTCTGTCCTATATTATTGTCCATGCACAATATAACCAACTAGCTCAAAGTAGGTAGACCAAATCAAGGCACAAAAAACCATACATGGGTTGTGTAGCATTCACATACACTCCAGTAGAGCAAATGGCTAAAGCTAAGGGCTGACCAAAATGTGAAGCCAAACAAATTTATATGGGCAGACACAATGCGTTAGTGCATTCAAGGGCGATCTGATCTGACAATAGAAGAGTGCAGAGGGAGTCCTCTTCTCCGGTTAGAAAAAACGTGATGTGTACAATGGATGCACACACACACACACACAGTTTGCTCAGTTTCAGTCATCCAAAACTGAACCAAAACATGATAACACACAAACTGAACATCTCATTTGACTAACCCATCTAATTCACACATGACCATTTAGTGGAAGCAACCAGGAGATAAAACCAAGTGCAGTATCATATTCTTGACAGTTAAAGCCTAAACCAAAACCATGGTGGTGCCAAATCTAAGAGCAAGTAAACAACGAAAGTTGGACTGAATCAAAAAAGTAGAGTATAGAAGCTACACAAATCTACACTAGAATATGAACAAGGAACACCTGAAACTAATACAAGTCTAAACTAGCTATATATTGTTCCACAATGAGTTCTAACAGTCATTCCATTTCATTGTCACTTGTTGAGGTTACACACGTACAAACAGAGCAAAGAAGTAGTAAAAACCAGTGGGTCTGGAAGCAAGCAGCTAAGAACTAGAAATTAGTTCAAATCAAAGCCAACTAAACAACGGTTGCTGAATGACACAAGTTAGTCCAATTCGAGAAATAAAGTATACAGGCTATACAAGTGTACACTGGAAATCGAACAGGGGACACCTGAAACTATACAAGTCTGTATACACTAAGATATTGTTCCACTGTGAGTTATATTATATGATATGCTCGTTCCCTTGCCTTGCAAGGAATATGTAGGCCGCTTGTTGAGGTTACATACATACAAACAGAGCAGCATATAGGTAGTGAAAAACAATCAGAGATCCAGCGGCCCTGCTCTACATGTTCAGAGAAAGTGATAGAAGAGGAACTCAGGAGCACTCACCATTAATGTTTGTAGCCGAGGCCGAACTGCGCCTCGCTGGTGACGGTGGAGACAAGAGGTGGCTGAGCCTACACGCCGCCACCTTGCGCTCGAAGTTGGTCACCGCCTCTTCACCGCTGCAGTCGAGCGAGCACTGCTGCAGTCATAAAACATGACCATCTATTCAATCACATAACACAAGGAAGGAGCTCATCAGAAACATCATCCATGGTACAAAAACAGAATGAGCATTTATATATCAAAAAATCCAGATAACTGAAGATTCGACCTTGCAAAACAAAAATAAGCATCGGCCGGCTGGCCGGAAGGGCAATTGCTAGTGCTAGAGTTGGGACATTACTAGACAGTACAATTATAATGATCAGTTCAACTGTACAAGTCGATTGGTCAGCTCATAACTGATAGGAAGAGTGGGTCCTTGGAATTTACCAATATTAGCTGGAAGAGCAGCATTGTGTAAGTCCTGAGTAGAAGTACACACTATTATCCAGTCAAACAAAACTACCAAAAAAAAAGATCCCCAACTCTGTCCTATATTATTGTCCATGCACAATATAACCAATTAGCTCAAAGTAGGTAGACCAAATCAAGGCACAAAAAATTATCCATGGGTTGTGTAGCATTCACATACACTCCAGTAGAGCAAATGGCTAAAGCTAAGGGCTGACCAAAATGTTAAGCCAGATTAATTTATATGGGCAGACACAATGCGTTAGTGCATTCAAGGGCGATCTGATTTGACAATAGAAGAGTGCAGAGGGAGTTCTCTTCTCCGGTTAGAAAAAACATGATGTGTACACAGTTTGCTACAGTTTCAGTCATCCAAAACTGAACCAAAACATGATACACACAAAACTGAACATCTCATTTGACTAACCCATCTAATTCACATGACCATTTAGTGGAAGCAAACATAAAATAATTTCATTTGCATATGCAAGCAAATAGCATTACAAGACACTGATCTGGTCAATCTGCAATCCCTAGTATGAGACACGAAAAGCTCCAATTTGTGAGCCAAATAAGTACTGAACCTAACAGATGGATTGATACATTGTACTACTAATTAGATATTGTTCCACTGAGTTATATTATATCATATGATACGCTCGTTCCATTGCCTTGTAAGGATTATCTAGGCCGCTTGTTGACGTTACTACACTTACAGAGCAGCATACAAGTAGTGAAAAGCAATCAGAGATCCAACGGACCTCCTCTACGTGCTCAGAGAAAGTGATAGAAGAGGAACTCAGGAGCACTCACCTTTAATGCTTGTAGCCAAGGCCGAACCACGCCGTCGCCAGTGACAGTGGAGACAAGAGGTGGCTGAACCTACACGCCATCTTGGGTTCGAAGTTGGTCACCGCTGCAGTTGAGCGAGCGCAGCCTTGTCGTGAGACCTAACCATCCATTCAATCACACGGCACAGGGAATGAAGGAAATTATCAGCAAACATCATCCATGGAACAAAAACAGAACGGTCATTCATGCATGGAACAATCCAAGCAACCCAAGATTCGACCTTTGAAAACAAAAATAAGTGCAAGCCGGCTGGCCGGAAGGGCGATTGCTAGTGCTAGCGTTGGGAGATGACTAGACAGTACAATTATAAGTAGCGATCAGTTGGACTGTACAAGTCAATTGGTCAGCTCATAACTGACTGGAAGAGTTTGCTCCAGGTTTAGTCATCCAAAACTTGCACCAAAACGTGATACGCACAAAACTGAACATCTCCAGTTTTAGTCATCCAAAACTGAACCAAAACATGCTTACACACAAAACTGAACATCTCCAGTATCAGTCATCCAAAACTGAACCGAAACATGATGCACACAAAACTGAACATCTCCAGTTTTAGTCATCCAAAACTGAACCAAAACGTTATACACACAAAACTGAATATCTAATTTGACTAACCCATCAAATTCACATGACCATTTATTCAGTGAAGGCAAACGGTAAATAATTTCATTTGTGAAAGCAAGTGAAAAGCATTACAAGGCACTGTCTTGGTCAATCTGCAATCCGTAATAGGCAGCAGACAGAAAAGGCTCCAACTTGTGAGCCAAATAGATACTCAACCTAACAGATGGATTGATATTCTACCAATCTGCGCACGCTTTTTTTCTCCCCTTTCCAATTCTGCCTGCTCATGTTTATTTCAGAGAGAGAGGGAGAGAGATGATCCTAACAGAGAGAGGAGATGGGTACCTTCCTCTCCCTTCCATGTCGGCACTAGCAGGCTGGGAGCAGCTACACGGAATGGAACTGCATCATCGCCGTCCTCCCCCTTCTCCATGGCCCCCTTCACGCAGGCAGATGGAAGCAAGCGCATCAGATGCGGAGATGGAGAAACCTGAAGTAGAGAAGGGGATTCATACTATACCCGTGTCGATGTCGATGTTGCTGTTCTTGGGGCCGCCCGCGGTCTAGGGTTTCGGGTCGGAGATCCTCGGAGAAGAAGCAGACGGAGGACTCCTCTGCTGCGTGGTTGTGGGGAAGGAACAGAACACCATGGCGGCGTCCCGAGAGAGAAGCTCGGCGCCTAGTTGTGGGACCGGACCTCCCCTGTGTGCCAGCTCGACGACGGCGCAGATCTTCTCGGCTCGCTCGGGGCCTTCTCATGGAGAGAAGAGAAGGTGGGAGGGAGGGCGGCGGCGGTGAGATTGGGGAAACGGAGGGCGGCGGCGGGATTTGGGAATGGGAAGAGGCGGAGGAGATTGCGTTCGTGGGGTGGGATTTTCAATTTCGTGCTTTGAACGAAAAAATTCGTCTTGGGCGCTCGCAAAAGCCAAAAGGAGCGACCGCGGGAGGTGCCTAAGACCAACAACCCCGCGTCCTGCGACCCATAAAACGTGTTTGCAGTTCGCGCAAAACAGTTTTTGTAGACTGGCTCGGGCTGGCACAGATACAGACTCCCCAAACGAAGTATATTCGTGAAATATGTTTTTTTATGAGTCGACTATGCGGGTTCTGCTTTTTGCGCCGCTGCATCCCGTATATCATCAGCCCGCAAATATCAAATCCAACATAATTCAACAATCAAAAACAAACTGAATTATTCGAATCAAACATAATACAATAATCATCCGCATTACAAATAATTATTCAAATCACCGTAGTAAACTTAAATAATGCAATACAAAACTTGTTATGAATACAAATACAAATGAATACAAAAATTAGTCACTGTCCAGCCCTTTGTCAATGGTGTTCAATGAGATTTTCCTGAAGTTGAAAGTGTGTGTCTGCATTTTCAATCTCCTTATATGTCTGAAGAAAAGCTCTAATGCGGTTTGGGTCTCTAGCTGGTTTGACACGGCTACCCACATTGTCGTAAAAGAATTCTAAGTTCATTCATCTCTCATCTTCAAGAATCATATTGTGCAGGATAACACAGCATGTCATCATGTTCTTCAAGGTTTTCTTATCCCAAAAACGAGCAGGACCACGGACAATAGCAAACTTAAATTGCAAAACACTGAATGCTCTTTCAATGTCTTTTCAGACTGCCTCTTGCACCCTTGCAAATTCACAATGTTTTTTGTTTTGGGTTCTTTGATGCTCTTGACAAATGTGCACCAAGAAGAGTATATATCATCTGCAAGATAATATCTCTTTGTGTATTCATGCCCATTGATAGTGTAGTTGCAAGCAGGAGCATCACCACTAGCAAGCCTAGCAAACAAATGAGACCGTTGCAACACACTGATATCATTGAAAGTGCCCGGCATACAAAAAAGCAATGCCAAATCCATAAATCCTCGGATGCTACGGCCTCTAGCACAATTGTTGCATCACGAGACTTGCCACAATACATTCCTTGCAAGCCTTGGGGCAATTTTTTCAATTCTAATGCATACAATCAATGCTACCTAGCATGCCAGGCCAACCTCTCCTCTCATTAGCTGCCATCAATTTCTTTGTGTCATCTTCATTGGGTGCCCGAAGATACTCAGGACCAAAGACACAAACGATCACTTTCGCAAATCTACACACAGACTTGATAATCCCCAAGTGCAAGGAATCATCGTAGCACTTTTCAAAAATGGAAGTGATAAGTATGGAGTGTCGAACCCACAAGGAGCTAAAGGTAAGATCAATATTCTCTCAAGCCCTATCTGCCACTGATACGACTCTACGTGCACCGAACGTTTACTTCCAACTAGCAACGAGAAATAAAACTATGTTGTGGGTATGAAGAGGATAACTTTGCATGGTAACGGAGAGCTAAAACATAAAAGTAAGTGTTGTTATCATAAAGTTAGAATATATTACTTAGTATTATAATAGCGAGTGTGGAATAATGGTGGATCGGTGTGCGGAATTGTCCTAGGCAATTGTTAACAAGACCGGTAATCACTATTGAAGTTTTATATGAGGGAAAGGCATAAGCTAACATACTTTCTCTACTTGGATCATATGCACTTATGATTGGAACTCTAGCAAGCATCCGCAACTACTAAAGATCATTAAGGTAAAACCCAACCATAGCATTAAAGCATCAAGTCCTCTTTATTCCCATACGCAACAATCCCTCTTACTCGGGTTTAAGCTTCTGTCACTCTAGCAACCCACTATAAGCGAATCATGAACGTATTGCAACACCCTACAGCGGGAATCCCTCACGCTTGCGCGACACGAAGGGCACCATAGGACAGCATCAAAGTAAAACATACAACTCATACCACTCTAGATCATCAATCAACCCAAAGATAAAAGATATCTACTCAAAACATCATATGATGGCAACACATCATTGGATCATAATATGTGGCATAAAGCACCATGTTCAAGTAGGGGATTACAGCGGTGTGCGGGAGAGTGAACCGCGTAAAAGAGATGATGATGGTGATGTTGATGAAGACGATCACAGTGGCGATGATTCCCCTCCCGATGGCACTCCGGCGCCATCGAAAGAGAGGAGGAGAGGTTCTCCCCCTTGTGCTTCCTCCTCCATGGCCTCCACCTTCTGGTCCTTGGCCTTCATGGTGATGAAGACCCCTCCGGGATACTCCTCCATGGCCACCGGTGATGATGGCCCCCTCCGGCAGGGTGCCGAAGAGGGCCCCGATTGGTTTTTCGTGGCTACAGAGGCTTGCGGCGGCGGAACTTCTGATCCAATCTCCCTCTGGAAGTTTTAGGTCACGAGAGTATATATGGGTGCAGGAGGTACGTCGGTGGACTTCTGGGCTGGCCACGAGGTAGGGCGCGCCCCCCTACCTCGTGGGCAGCCCGAGACTCCCCTGGTGAGCTTCCGGTACTCCATGGGCTTCTTTTGGTCCAAAAACAGGTCCCATCGAGTTTCAGGTCTTTTGGACTCCATTTGATATTCCTTTTCTTCGAAACACTGAAATAGACAAAAAACAACAAATCTGGGCTGGGCCTCTGGTTAATAGGTTAGTCCCAAAAGTAATATAAAAGTGGAAAATAAAGCCCAAGATGGTCCAAAATAGTAGATAATATAGCATGGAGCAATCAAAAATTATAAATACGTTGGAGACATATCAGGCATCCCCAAGCTTAATTCCTGCTCGTCCTCGAGTAGGTAAATGATAAAAAGATAATTTTTGATGTGGAATGCTAGTAAATGCTTAAGTTCGATCAATGATAATTCCAATCACTTTTTTTAGCATCATTACATATCATAACAATAGCTCATCTCATAAAACTTTTCATGATCAAGCAATTCGTAAGTTTAAAGTATGGATCATAAACTTTCTGGAAAACTAACAAACGATATTCTTAGTCATCAAACAATTGCAATTCATCCTATTTTCAGGAAGAGTCTATGTCAGAGCTTTGATTTAGCAAACTTCACATACTCGACTATCATGTAGTCTTTCATAATTGCTAACACTCACACAATACTTGTGGTTATGGAGTTTTAATCAGACACAGAGAAAGATAGGGGATTATAGCTTCGCCCCACAACCTTTTACCTCAAGGGTAATGTCAACAATAATAACTCATGCTCCCCTACATCCAATTAGATATATATATATATCATGTTCTTTCCAACATGCTGGGCTTGCCAAAGGATAAAATAAAAAAGGAAAGGTGAAGATCACCATGACTCTTGCATAAGGTAGAAGATAATAATAAAAGATATGCCCTTCGCAGAGGGAAGCAGAGGTTGCCATGCGCTTTTATGGTTGGATGCACAAAATCTCAATGCGAAAGAACGTCACTTTATATTTCCCCTTGTGATATGAACCTTTATTATGCAGTCCGTCGCTTTTATTACTTCCACATCACAAGATCGTATAAATCTTATTTCTCCCACACCAATCAATCATACATATTTAGAGCAATTTTTATTGCTTTGCACCGATGACAACTTACTTGAAGGATCTTACTCAATCCATAGGTAGATATGGTGGACTCTCATGGCAAAACTGGTTTAAGGATTTTGGAGGCACAAGTAGTATCTCTACTTGGTGCTGAGAATTTTGGCTAGCATGAGGGGGAAATGCAAGCTCAACATGTTAGAGGATCCATGACAACATACTTTATCTCAGATATAAGAAAACATAACCCATTACGTTGTCTTCCTTGTCCAACATCAACTATTTAGCATGTCATATTTTAATGAGTGCTCCCAATCATAAGAGATGTCCACGATAGTATATTTGTATGTGAAATCCCTCTCCCTTCAATATTCTTTCATGAATTGTTCAAGTGACCAATTCTACGTTTGCTAACTTTCAATAAGTTTACTACCTATACTTATTATGTGTGAAGCCATTACTCCCCATGTTATAAGCATATGAAACATATATAATTTCAGATTTATGCCATTCAATTTATGCAACCATTTACTCATAGGATATACATGAAGCACATGAGCGAATGACAAACTACTCCAAAAGATATGAGTGAAGAACACTGAGTAGTAAAATAATTAACTAGCCATGGGAGGATTATTTTTCATTTAGTATTTCAGATCCAATGATTTTATTCAAACAGCAAGTAAAATTGAAAACACGCTCCAAGCAAAACACATATCATGTGACGAATAAAAATATAGTTCCGAGTAAAGTATACCGATAGTTTTGAAGACGAAAGAGGGGACGCCTTCCGGGGCATCCCCAAGCTTAGGCGCTTGAGTCTTCCTTGAATATTACCTTGGGGTGCCTCGGGCATCCCCAAGCTTAGGGTCCTTCCACTCCTTATTCTCCTCATATCATTATCTCACCCAAAACTTGAAAACTTCAGTCACACAAAACTTAACCAAACTTCGTGAGATAGGTTAGTATGATAAAGAGCAAACCATGCACTTGGGTACTGTTAAAGACAAGGTTCATAATTGTTCTCACACAATGCCTACTGTACCATATCATTTCTACAATTTATATTGAAGAATATAAGCCATAGAAACTAGAAGACAAGCAAACTATGCAATGAAAACAGAATCTAGCAAGCATCCGCAACTACTAAAGATCATTAAGGTAAAACCCAACCATAGCATTAAAGCATCAAGTCCTCTTTATTCCCATACGCAACAATCCCTCTTACTCGGGTTTAAGCTTCTGTCACTCTAGCAACCCACTATAAGCGAATCATGAACGTATTGCAACACCCTACAGCGGGAATCCCTCACGCTTGCGCGACACGGAGGGCACCATAGGACAGCTTCAAAGTAAAACATACAACTCATACCAATCTAGATCATCAATCAACCCAAAGACAAAAGATATCTACTCAAAACATCATAGGATGGCAACACATCATTGGATCATAATATGTGGCATAAAGCACCATGTTCAAGTAGGGGATTACAGCGGTGTGCGGGAGAGTGGACTGCGTAAAAGAGATGAGGATGGTGATGATGACGGTGATGTTGATGAAGACGATCACTGAGGGAGTCCTGGATTAGGGGGTGTCCGGATGGCCGGACTATACCATCAGCCGGACTCCTGGACTAAGAAGATACAAGATTGAAGACTTCGTCCCATGTCTGGAGGGAACTTTCCTTGGCATGGAAGGCAAGCTTGGCGATGCGGATATTCAGATCTCCTACCATTGTAACCGACTTTATGTAACCCTAACCCTCTCCGGTGTCTATATAAACCGGAGGGTTTTAGTCCGTAGGACAACATACAACAATCATACCATAGGCTAGCTTCTAGGGTTTAGCCTCCTTGATCTCGTGGTAGATCTACTCTTGTACTACCCATATCATCAATATTAATCAAGCAGGACGTAGGGTTTTACCTCCATCAAGAGGGCCCGAACCTGGGTAAAACATTGTGTCCCTTGTCTCCTGTTACCATCCGCCTAGACGCACAGTTCGGGACCCCCTACCCGAGATCCGCCGGTTTTGACACCGACATTGGTGCTTTCATTGAGAGTTCCTCTGTGTCGTCACCTTTAGGCCCGATGGCTCCTTCGAGCATCAACGGCGATGCAGTTCAGGGTGAGACTTTTCTCCCCGCACAGATCTTCGTCTTCGGTGGCTTCGCACTACGGGCCAATTCACTTGGCCATCTGGAGCAGATCGAAAGCTACGCCCCTGGCCATCAGGCCAGGTTTGGAAGTTTAAACTACACGGCTGACGTCCGCGGGGACTTGATCTTCGACGGATTCGAGCCACAGCCGAGCACACCGCACTGTCACGATGGGCATGATCTAGCTCTCCTGCCGAACAGTGCCATGGGGGCCGCACACGCATTGGTTCCGACCCTTAATTCAGAGCCTACTGCACCGATCAAGGATGAGTGGTTGGACGCCGCCTCGGGGGCTGTGATCCCAAAGACGATCGAGCCGAACACCAGCCCCGCACTCCGCAAGGCCCGTGACTCCGAGGGGCCGGATTCCTCTCCGGACTCCGAGCCCTCCGCGCCCCTGCCGATTGAATCCGATTGGGCGCCGATTGTGGAGTTTACTGCCGCGGACATCTTTCAGCACTCGCCCTTTGGCGATATTCTGAAGTCATTAAAGTCTCTCTCTTTATCAGGAGAGCCCTGGCCGGACTGTGGTCAGCAAGGTTGGGATACGGACGATGAAGAAATTCAAAGCCCACCCACCACCCACTTTGTAGCACTGTCGATGATTTAACCGACATGCTCGACTTCGACTCCGAAGACATCGACGGTATGGACGCCGATGCAGGAGACGATCAAGAACCAGCACCTATAGGGCACTGGAAAGCCACCTCGTCATATGACATATACGTGGTGGATACCCCAAAAGAAGGAGATGGCGATGGAACAGCGGGGGATGACACCTCCAAGAAACAACCTAAGTGCCGGCGTCAGTGGCGCCGCTCTAAATCCCGCCAAAGCAAAAACGGCGATTCAGGCACGGGAGATAATAACACTCTGGATAGCGCCGAAGAACACCCCCTCCAGCGAGATTCAACATAGGAAGATGGAGAAGCCAGCCCTCATGAGAGAGCGGCAGACAGAGAGGTCGAGGATGATAATTATATGCCTCCCTCCGAAGACGAGGCAAGCCTCGACGACGACGAATTCGTCGTGCCAGAGAATCCCGTCGAACAAGAGCATTTCAAACACAGGCTTATGGCCATGGCAAGCAGCCTCAAGAAAAAGCATCAACAGCTTAGAGCTAATCAAGATTTGCTAGCCGACAGATGGACTGAAGTCCTCGCGGCCGAAGAGTATGAACTCGAACGCCCCTCCAAGAGCTACCCAAAGCGCAGGTTGCTACCCCAATTAGAGAAGGAAGCACCTAAACCTACATCACCAGCGCATGATATGGTCGATCGGCCACCTCGTGGCCGTGACAGAGAGTCCTCTCGGCCCTCCACTCAAGCTGCGCCCCAACGCCGCTCAAAATATGCTAAGGCACAGGAAAACGCGCCAGACCTGCGAGACATATTGAAGGACAAGGCGAGGAAAACAAGATCGATCTACGGATCGCGCGGGCGCCGCACGGCACGTGACGGTGATCGTCACTCCGGATATAATAAATCCGGCCAGGCCGAACACAATAGACAAAGCTCGTTTGAGCTGCGTCGTGATATAGCCTAATACAGAGGCGCCGCACACCCACTATGCTTCACAGATGAAGTAATGGATCATAAAATCCCCGAGGGTTTCAAACCCGTGAACATCGAATCATATGATGGCACAACAGATCCTGCGGTATGGATCGAGGATTATCTCCTTCATATCCACATGGCCCGCGGCGATGATCTACATGCCATCAAATACCTCCCACTAAAACTTAAGGGACCAGCCCGGCATTGGCTTAATAGCTTGCCGGCAGAATCAATCAGTTCTTGGGAGGACCTGGAAGCCGCATTCCTCGACAATTTCCAGGGTACCTATGTGCGACCACCGGATGCCGATGACCTAAGCCACATAATCCAGCAGCCAGAGGAATTGGCCAGGCAATTCTGGACGCGGTTCCTAACAAAGAAAAACCAAATAGTCAACTGTCCGGACGCAGAGGCCCTAGCAGCCTTCAAGCATAATATCCGCGACGAGTGGCTTGCCCGGCACCTTGGACAGGAAAAGCCGAAATCTATGGCAGCCCTCACGACACTCATGACCCGCTTTTGCGCGGGAGAAGACAGCTGGACAGCTCGTAGCAATAACTTGACCAAGAACCTTGGTAATTCGGACACCAAGGACAAAAGTGGCAGGTCGCGTCGGAACAAGCAAAAGCGCCGCGTTAACAGCGACAGCAACGAGGATACGGCAGTCAATGCCGGATTCAGAGGCTACAAATCCGGTCAGCGGAAAAAGCCATTCAAAAGAAATACTCAGGGCCCGTCTAGTTTGGACCGAATACTCGACCGCTTGTGCCAGATACATGACACCCCCGAAAAGCCAGCCAATCACACCAACAGGGATTGTTGGGTGTTCAAGCAGGCAGGCAAGTTAAATGCCGAAGATAGAGACAAGGGGCTGCGTAGCGACGACGAGGAGGAGCCCAGGCCGCCGAACAACAGTGGATAGAAGGGTTTTCCCCCACAAGTGCGGACGGTGAACATGATATACGCAACCCACATCCCCAAGAGGGAGCAGAAGCGTGCGTTATGGGACGTATATGCGATGGAGCCAGTCTCCCCAAAGTTCAACCCATGGTCCTCCTGCCCGATCACCTTTGATCGAAGGGACCACCCCACTAGCATCCGTCATGGCGGGTTCACCGCATTGGTTCTAGACCCAATTATTGACGGATTTCATCTCACAAGAGTCCTTATGGACGGCGGCAGCAGCCTGAACCTGCTTTACCAGGATACAGTGCGGAAAATGGGCATAGATCCCTCAAGGATTAAGCCCACCAAAACGACCTTTAAAGGCGTCATACCAGGTGTAGAGGCCAACTGTACAGGCTCAGTCACACTTGAAGTGGTCTTCGGATCTCCGGATAATTTCCGATGCGAGGAGTTAATCTTCGACATAGTCCCGTTCCGCAGTGGCTATCACGCACTGCTCGGGCGAATCGCATTTGCAAAGTTCAATGCGGTACCGCACTACGCATACCTTAAGCTCAAGATGCCAGGCCCTCGAGGAGTAATCACGGTCAATGGAAACACCGAACGCTCCCTCCGAACGGAGGAGCACACGGCGGCCCTCACAGCGGAAGTACAAAGCAGCCTCTTTAGGCAGTTCTCCAGTCCGGCCGTTAAAAGGCCGGACACTGTCAAGCGCGCCCGGAATAACCTACAACAAGACCGCCTGGCACATTCTGAGCAGGCGTAGCAATCTGGCCCCAACCCCAGCCCTCGCGAAATAGCGAAACCAGTTCTTCACGTACATAACTACGCTCTTGAAATACCATGGGCACAGGGGGATGGGCACCATCACGGCATGCCCAGAACACGGCTTAAACCGTACTAGGGGCTGCCGAATTCTTTTTTTAATTTTTAAATTTTCTCTTACTTTCAGGACTCCATTCTCCGGAAGGCCTGTCCGGCAGTACAATTGCCACACAAACGATACAAGAACCAGGGAAGCAGACAAGCCATGCCGCATTATGGAACTCCCAGGTGGTCTCTATCACGAGCAGTATACTGTTTCGCATACAATTCCGTGGCCTGCCCCTGGACCGGACATGTTAAATAGTCCAACCTTTTTGCTTATCGCACTATTTGTATCGTTCTGCTTTGATCGCAGCCTTTCTATAAACAATGCATAGCTTTTGTCTATTTTTTGCATTACTCTTTTTTACAAATATATGTTCATTAATGACATGTTGCACCCGTACTCTGTGGTACGGCAAATACACCAGGGGCTGTAGTACCCCTCCATATGGTGTGAGAAGTCCGAACACTTTAACAAGTGCGGCACCCCGAACTTATAGCATTATATGCATCGGCTCCGAATAATGTCTTGGGTCAATAGTTGGGTTTGCTCGGCTCCTATGTTTTGGTGCCTTATGTTCCGCTATATCGGCTAAGGTAGCACTAGGAGAACTACTGCGATTGTGCCCCAGTTGAGCTGGGCTGAGCACCTCAGTAGAGAAAGCTAAAACTGACTGTCATGATGAAGCGAGAGACCGGTCGTTGTTCGAGAGGTTTTTTGAGTCCCTAAAGAGTTATGCCGCTTAGAGCGAGGAGTCGGCTTTGTCCGGCCAAGGCGTGGATAGCGCCCCGAACTCGGTCTTCCGAATACTAGGGGCTTCGCCGAAATTTAAAATTATAGAATTCTATGGCTAAGTGAGAGTGTTCAAGCATTATAGTCCGATTGCCTTGTTCGTTGTGCTGAGCGCCTCCCTCGAAGGACCCAAACATGGGAAAAGGAGCGCTCAGGTTTATCTCGAACACCCCAGCACTAGTGGCATGGGGGCAGAAGCCGACGACTCACCATCTCTCAATTTTTGATAAACGGCCGCACAGAAGGTAATATTTTAAATTCAAAAAGCATTGCTTAGCGCATATGAACAAGTTTTCAGCGCACAGGACAAAACGAGCGAGTTTACTCAAAAATTACATCCCTGGTACATTCATCCGCCATAAGGCGGGCACCCTTCAGAACGTCCTTATAATAGTTCTCGGGCTTGCAATGCTCTTTCCCCGGTGGTGGCCCGTCCTTCACAAGCTTCTCACCGTCCAGCTTGCCCCAGTGCACCTTAGCACGGGCAAGGGCCCTACGGGCACCTTCGATGCAGACGGAGCGCTTGATGACCTCGAGCCTTGGACAAGCCTCCACCAGCTGCCGCACCAACCCGAAGTAGCTCCCAGGCAGAGCCTCTCCAGGCCACAGCCGAACTATGAGGCCCTTCATGGCCTGTTCGGCCGCCTTGTGGAGCTCGACCAACTGCTTCAGCTGGTCGCTCAAGGGCACAGGGTGTCCAGCCTCAGCATACTGAGACCAGAACACCTTCTCCGTCGAGCTGCCCTCCTCGGCTCGACAAAATGCGGCGGCATCGAATACGCTACGGGGAAGATCTGCGAATGCCCCTGGAGAGCTCCGGATTCGGGTAAGTAACAAGTAGCTTACTTTTATATGTCTGCTTTGCATAAAGAATGCCTTACCCGCCGCTATCTTTTTCACCGCATCTAACTCCTGGAGGGCCTTTCGGGATTCGGCCTTGGCAGACTTGGCACTTTCAATAGCCGCCGCAAGCTCGGACGCTCGCGTCCTTGAGTCAAGCTCCAAACTCTCATGTTTTTCCATGAGAGCCTGGAGCTCTTGCCGTACCTCGCCAACTTGCGCCTCATATTTCTCCCGCTCGGTGTGCTCCGTGGCCGCTCTCTTCTCGGCCTCAGCCAGCGCTTGCTTGAGGGTTGCCACCTTAGTTGTGGCCCCTACAATAAGCCGCGTCAATCCTGTCCTTTTTTGCAATTGCATCTTTTATATATTTTTCTATAAGGTATCTCTTACCTTCTTTCTCCTCGAGCTGCCGCTTGGCAAGGCCGAGCTCTTGCTCGGACCGCTCGAGGCCCTGCTTCAGTGTGCCCACCTCCGCAGTCAGTGCGGCGGTCGCAAGCAGCGAAGCCCGCATACGCATATTGACTCATTTTTTGTTAGACTCCTGCGAAATTTACTAGATCCTCTATTCGTCTTTTCTTTCCGAACGCCAAACAGAGCATCAGGGGCTACTGTCTATGCGGTAATATTTTTTTACATATTTTTTACTTACCTCGAAGCCTGTTAGAAGGCTGGCACAAGCTTCAGTCAGCCCGCTCTTGGCGGAATGAACCTTCTGGATCACCACACTCATAATAGTGCGGTGCTCCTTGTCGATGGAGGCACCTTTAAGCACCTCAAGCAGATTGTCCGGCGCCTCCGGTTGGACGGGGGCCGCTGGCTCAGTAGGCTTGCTCCTCTTGGAAGGAGTTCGCCTACCGCGGTCCGGAATCGTTGACGATTCCGGCGCGGTGTCCGGCTCAAAGCCGGACTTGGAGCCCTGGGGGGTCTTATCCCCTTTACTCCTGGAGTCCGGGAGGTCGCCTTGTGGCGCCTCCAGGACCACCTCCTCCTGGCTTGGAACTTGTTGGGACAACACTTCGGCGTCGTCCGTGGGGCGGGGGGAGGTAGCCGTCGGAAGGGAATTCACATCCGACGAATCCAGGGAGCCGCTCGATGACTCGTCGAGCCTGGCCTTGGGCGGGCTGCATAATTGTATTCGACATAAGGAAAGGATGTGCCATAAAGGAGTACTATGAATCACTTTGGTATCCGAATACTTACGATTTCGCCGGGCGCTTGGCCCTGTGCGGCCACTCCTCTTCGCCCTCGTTGGCGTTGGTGGAGTAGTTCGAAGGAAGGGTCTTCCCCTTCTTGGACCCTTCGGCCTACCCTGTTGGGGCGGCCTTCCTCTTCTTCCCCCCCCCCCCCCCCGCTAGAGGGGGAGAGGTTTCTTGTTCCTCCTCCTCGTCTTCACGGGGGGAGGGCGTCTCGAAGTCGTCGGACGATGAGTCCGACACCACCATATGCCGGGAACTCTTTCGAGTCCCCGTGGCCTTCTTCTTGGCCTTCTTCTCCGGCACCACGTAAGGTGCCAGAGCCAGCAGCTTCGCTAAGTGAGCATTGGCTGGGTCTTCGGGCAGAGGGGCTGGACAGTCGATCTGTCCGGACTTCACCTGCCAATCCTGCCAAAGGAAAGGGAGTTTAGATCCCGCATAAAGTCAAACTATGAAAAACCAACATCCTGTAAAAGGTAAAAATAGCTTACCTCGCTAGCGTGACGCTGCATACTGAATCCGCGGTCCTCGGAAGCGGATGCGGGAGCCCCGGCGCCTTTGAATAACACCTTCCAGGCGTCTTCGTACGTCGTGTCGAAGAGCCTGCTCAGGGTTGGGTGCTGCGCCGGGTCGAACTCCCACAGATTGAAATCCCGTTGTTGACACGGGAGGATCCGGCGGACGAGCATAACCTGGACTACATTGACAAGCTTGAGCTGCTTGTTCACTAGGGTTTGGATGCATTTTTGCAGTCCGGTTACTTCTCCTTTGTTGCCCCATGACAGGCCCGTCTCTTTCCAGGACGTGAGCCGCATGAGGGGTCCGGACCGGAACTCAGGGGCTGCGATCCATTCCGGATCGCGTGGCTCGGTGATGTAAAACCACCCTGACTGCCACCCCTTCAGGGTCTCCACAAAGGAGCCCTCGAGCCATAGGACGTTGACCATCTTGCCCGCCATGGCGCCTCCGCACTCCGCCTGGTTGCCTCGCACCACCTTTGGCTTGACGTTGAAGGTCTTGAGCCATAGGCCGAAATGGGGGCGGATGCAGAGGAAAGCCTCGCACACGACGATAAACGCCGAGATGTTGAGGACAAAGTTCGGGGCCAGATCATGGAAATCCAGGCCATAGTAAAACATGAGCCCCCGGACGAACGGGTGGAGAGGAAAACCCAGTCCGCGGAGGAAGTGGGGAAGGAATACTACCCTCTTGTGGGGCCTTGGGGTGGGGAGGATCTGCCCCTTTTCGGGAAGCCGGTGCGCGATGTCATTAGACAAGTATCCGGCCTTCCTCAGTTTTTTGATATGGCCCTCCGTGACGGAGGAGACCATCCACTTGGCTCCCGCTCCGGACATGGCTGGAGAAGGTTGAGGTGGGAAGTGCGGGCTTGGGCGCTGGAGCTTGAGTGCGCGGAGAATGGATAAGCAAAGGAGGAAGAAGGCGTAGGTGAAAAAGGTGGATCCTTATCCCCTTATATGGGTGGATGCGGTTAAGTGTCCCCACCGGCCTGGTAAAACTCGCTTATCTCCCAAGCGCCGTGATAAATGGCGCGGTTGGGTTACCCACATCTGTAGTGATGAGAATCCTGTAAATGAGGGGACATGATCTCTGCTTTGACAAAGACGTGCCAAGGGAACCGCCTCGCAAAATGTGCTGAGGTGGGGGAGTAAAAACGATTCGAATAAAGCCTTGGCCATAGTGTGATGTCACGCTATGGAATACGTCAGCAGATTAGATTTGTGTAAATATTATTCTCTCTATGGCAATATGTGGAAACTTATTTTGCAGAGCCAGACACTATCCTTAGTGTTTAAAATATTCTATGAAGTACTTGGAGGAGGAACCCGCCTTGCAATGCCGAAGACAATCTGCGCGCCGGACTCATC
This sequence comes from Triticum monococcum, assembly GCA_034509565.1. NCBI lineage: Eukaryota > Viridiplantae > Streptophyta > Magnoliopsida > Poales > Poaceae > Triticum > Triticum monococcum. The sequence goes on from CM067846.1 coordinate 620,449,351, forward strand.
GTCATTGAAGCCTGGTTCAGGGGCTACTGAGGGAGTCCTAGATTAGGGGGTGCCGGATGGCCGGACTATACCATCAGCCGGACTCCTGGACTAAGAAGATACAAGATTGAAGACTGCGTCCCGTGTCCGGAGGGAACTTTCCTTGGCGTGGAAGGCAAGCTTGGCGATGCGGATATTCAGATCTCCTACCATTGTAACCGACTTTGTGTAACCCTAACCCTCTCCGGTGTCTATATAAACCGGAGGGTTTTAGTCCGTAGGACAACATACAACAATCATACCATAGGCTAGCTTCTAGGGTTTAGCCTCCTTGATCTCGTGGTAGATCTACTCTTGTACTACTCATATCATCAATATTAATCAAGCAGGACGTAGGGTTTTACCTCCATCAAGAGGGCCCGAACCTGGGTAAAACATTGTGTCCCTTGTCTCCTGTTACCATCCGCCTAGATGCACAGTTCGGGACCCCCTACCAGAGATCCGCCGGTTTTGACACCGACAATCACCATGGTGATGATTCCCCTCCCGATGGCACTCCGGCGCCACCGGAAGAGAGGAGGAGAGGTTCTCCCCCTTGTGCTTCCTCCTCCATGGCCTCCACCTTTTGGTCCTTGGCCTTCATGGTGATGAAGACCCCTCCGAGATACTCCTCCATGGCCACCGGTGATGATGGCCCCCTCCAGAAGGGTGCCGGAGAGGGCCCCGATTGGTTTTTTGTGGCTACAGAGGCTTGCGGCGGCGGAACTTCTGATCCAATCTCCCTCTGGAAGTTTTAGGTCACGAGAGTATATATGGGTGCAGGAGGTACATCGGTGGACTTTCGGGCTGGCCACGAGGTAGGGGGGCGCGCCCCAGGGGGGTGGGCGCGCCCCCACCCTCGTGGGCAGTCCGGGACTCCCCTGGTGAGCTTCTGGTACTCCATGGGCTTCTTCTGGTCCAAAAACAGGTCCCGTGGAGTTTCAGGTCTTTTGGACTCCGTTTGATATTCCTTTTCTTCGAAACACTGAAATAGACAAAAAACAGCAAATCTGGGTTGGGCCTCCGGTTAATAGGTTAGTCCCAAAAGTAATATAAAAGTGGAAAATAAAGCCCAAGATAGTCCAAAACAGTAGAAAATATAGCATGGAGAAATCAAAAATTATAGATACGTTGGAGACGTATCAAGACTCAATTGTGCTATCTTCACCAATGCGAAGATACTCATCGGCATAGTCAGCCGGAACGCCATATGCAATCACCCGCATAGCTGTGGAGATTTTTTGATATGCACTAAATCCCTTTAAGCTTGAACAAGTTTCACAAAGAGGGATCGGCGCATTTGGTACCTTCTCCGGAAGAGGTGTGGAGGATATGTAGGATTATCCGCGAAATAGTCTTGCATCAACATCTCGTTCCCAAGATGGTGATTCCGAGGAATGCACAAACGCCCGACAGTAGATCCTCGCCTCCTCTTCTGGTGCTCGTCTTCATGTTCCTTCACGGCAAGTGCCATGACTAATGTTTGCTGCCGAAAGGTCGCAAGCATGGTCTCAACATCCGAGTCGTCCGAATCAGACGAATCGGATAGCAAGAACTTCTCGCACGAGGTCAATTCCATCTACACGCACACCGGCGCGTCAATCTACTACACAGCTCGCAAAAACCACAAAAAAGGGACTAACCGGTGGCGGGTGATCCCGGGCATTTCTTGCTACCTCTTGAGCTTGCGTTGGTTTTCCCCGAAGAGGAGAGGATGATGCAGCAGAGTAGCGTAAGTATTTCCCTCAGTTTTTGAGAACCAAGGTATCAATCCAGTAGGAGGCCATGCTCAAGTCCCTCGTACCTGCACAAAACGATAGCTACTCGCAACCAACGCGATTAGGGGTTGTCAATCCCTTCACGGTCACTTACGAGAGTGAGATCTGATAGAGATATTTTTTTTGGTATTTTTGGTATAAAGATGCAAAGTGAAAAGTAAAAGGCAAAGTAAAAAGCAAAGCAAGATTAATTTGATGGAGATTGATATGATGAGAATAGACCCGGGGGCCATAGGTTTCACTAGTGGCTTCTCTCAAGAGCATAAGTATTCTACGGTGAGTGAACAAATTACTGTTGAGCAATTGACAGAATTGAGCATAGTTATGAGAATATCTAGGCATGATCATGTATATAGGCATCACGTCCGTGACAAGTAGATCGAAACGATTCCGCATCTACTACTATTACTCCACTCATCGACTGCTATCCAGCATGCATCTAGAGTATTAAGTTAAAAACATAGTAATGCTTTAAGCAAGATGACATGATGTAGAGAGATAAATTCATGCAATATGAAATAAACCCCATCTTGTTATCCTCGATGGCAACGATATAATACGTGCCTTGCTGCCCCTTCTGTCACTAGGAAAGGACACCGCAAGATCGAACCCGAAGCTAAGCACTTCTCCCATGGCAATAACTACCAATCTAGTCGGCCAAACCAAACGGATAATTCGAAGAGACTTGCAAAGATAACCAATCATACATAAAAGAATTCAGAAAAGATTCAAATATTGTTCATAGATAGACTTGATCATAAACCCACAATTCATCGGTCTCAACAAACACACTGCAAAAAGAAGAAGATTACATCGAATAGATCTCCACGAGAGAGGGGGAGATCATTGTATTGAGATCCAAAAAGAGAGAAGAAGTCATCTAGCTAATAACTATGGACCCGAAGGTCTGAGGTAAACTACTCACACTTTATCGGAGAGGCTATGATGATGTAGAAGCCCTCCGTGATGATGGCCCTCTCTGGCGGAGCTCCGGAACAGGCCCCAAGATGGGATCTCGTGGATACAGAAAGTAGCGGCAGTGGAATTAGGTTTTTGGCTCCTGTTCTGATCGTTTGGGGGTACGTGGATATATATAGGAGGAAGAAGTACATCGGTGGAGCTTCGGTGGGCCCACGAGGGTGGGGGGCGCGCCTGGGGGTGTAGGGCGTGCCCCCCTACCTCGTGACCTCCTCGGGGCTTCCTTGGCGTAGGGTCCAAGTCTCATGGGTCTTGTTCGGGAAGAAAATCACGTTCCAGAAAGGATTATTCTGTTTGGACTCCGTTTGATATTCTGTTTCTTCGAAACACTGAAATAGGCAAAAAAACAGCAACTCTGGGCTGGGCCTCCGGTTAATAGGTTAGTCCCAAAAATAATATAAAAGTGGAAAATAAAGCCCAATATAGTCCAAAACAGTAGATAATATAGAATGGAGCAATCAAAAATTATAGATATGTTGGAGACGTATCAGGCATCCCCAAGCTTAATTCCTGCTCGTCCTCGAGTAGGTAAATGATAAAAAGAGAATTTTTGATGCGGAGTGCTACTTGGCATAATTTCAATGCAAAATTTCTTAATTGCGGTATGAATATTCAGATTAGAAAGATTCAAGACAAAAGTTCATATTGACATAAAGAATAATAATACTTCAAGCATACTAATAAAGCAATTGTGTCTTCTCAAAATAACATGGCCAAAGAAAGTTATCCCTGCAAAATCATATAGTCTAGCTATGCTCTATCTTCACCACACAAAGTATTTAAATCATGCACAACCCCGATGACAAGCCAAGCAATTGTTTCATACTCCAACTTCTTCAAAAAAAATTCAATCTTCACGCAATACATGAGCGTGAGCCATGGATATAGCACTATATATGGAATAGAAGGGTGGTTGTGGAGAAGACAAAAAGAGCGGAAGATAGTCTCACATCAACTAGGCGTATCAACGGGCTATGGAGATGCCCATCAATAGATATCAATGTGAGTGAGTAGGGATTGCCATGCAACGGATGCACTAGAGCTATAAGTATACGAAAGCTCATCAAAAGAAACTAAGTGGGTCTGCATCCAACTTGCTTGCTCACGAAGACCTAGGGCAATTTTTAGGAAGCCCGTCATTGGAATATACAAGCCAAGTTCTATAATGAAAAATTCCCACTAGTATATGAAAGTGACATAACGAGAGACTCTCTATCATGAAGATCATGGTGCTACTTTGAAGCACAAGTGTGGTAAAAGGATAGTAACATTGTCCCTTCTATCTTTTTCTCTCATCATTTTTTTATTTGGGCCCTTTTTTCTTTTTTTATGGCCTCTTTTTTTTCGTCCGGAGTCTCATCCCGACTTATGGGGGAATCATAGTCTCCATCATTCTTTCCTCACTTGGGACAATGCTCTAAAAAATAATGATCATCACACTTTTATTTTTCTTACAACTCAACAATTACAACTCGATACTTAGAACAAATATGACTCTATATGAATGCCTCCGGCGGTGTACCGGGATATGCAATGAATCAAGAGTGACATGTATGAAAGAATTATGAATGGTGGCTTTGCCACAAATACGATGTCAACTACATGATCATGCTAGCGATATGACAATAATGGAGCGTGTCATGATAAACGGAACGGTGGAAAGTTGCATGGCAATATCTCGGAATGGCTATGGAAATGCCATAGTAGGTAGGTATGGTGGCTGTTTTGAGGAAGGTATATGGTGGGTGTATGATACCGGCGAAAGGTGCGTGGTATTAGAGAGGCTAGCAATGGTGGAAGGATGGGAAAAAGTGCATATAATCCATGGACCCAACATTAGTCATAAAGAACTCATATACTTATTGCAAAAATCTAGAAGTTATCAAAGCAAAGTATTACGCACATGCTCCAAGGGGGATAGATTGGTAGGAAAAGACCATCGCTCGTCCCCGACCGCCACTCATAAGGAAGACAATCAATAAATAAATTATGCTCCGACTTCATCACACGCCGGAATTACTCCTTTTCAGGTACTTCAGGATATTCTTGACCGCTGTCTAGTGTTCCTTGCCGGGATTACTTTGGTACCTTCCTACCAAACTTACGGCAAGGTTTACATTAGGTCTGGTACACAGCATGGCATACATAATAGACCCTATGGATGAGGCATAGGGGGTGGCACTCATCTCTTCTATATCTTCTGCCGTGGTCGGGCATTGAGCTGAGCTCAATTTCACACCTTGCAACACAGGCAAGAACCCCTTCTTGGACTGATCCATATTGAACTTCTTCAATATCTTTTCAAGGTATGTGCTTTGTGAAAGACCTATGAGGCGTCTCGATATATCTCTATAGATCTTGATGCCTAATATATAAGCAGCTTCTCCAAGGTCCTTCATTGAAAAACTCTTATTCAAGTAGGCCTTAATGCTGTCCAAAAGTTCTATATCATTTCCCATCAAAAGTATGTCATCTACATATAATATGAGAAATGCTACAGAGCTCCCACTCACTTTCTTGTAAACGCAGGCTTCTCCATAAGTCTGCATAAACCCAAACGCTTTGATCATCTCATCAAAGCGAATGTTCCAACTCCGAGATGCTTGCACCAGCCCATAAATGGATCGCTGGAGCTTGCACACCTTGTTAGCATTCTTAGGGTCGACAAAACCTTCCGGCTGCATCATATACAGTTCTTCCTTAAGATAACCGTTAAGGAATGCCGTTTTGACGTCCATTTGCAATATCTCATAATCATAGTATGCGGCAATTGCTAACATGATTCGGACGGACTTCAGCTTCGCTACGAGAGAGAAAGTCTCATCGTAGTCAACCCCTTGAACTTGCCAATAACCCTTAGCGACAAGTCGAGCTTTATAGATGGTAACATTACCATCCGCGTCCGTCTTCTTCTTAAAGATCCATTTGTTTTCTATCGCTCGCCGATCATCGGGCAAGTCTGTCAAAGTCCATACTTTGTTTTCATACATGGATCCTATCTCGGATTGCATGGCCTCTAGCCATTTGTTGGAATCTGGGCCCGCCATCGCTTCTTCATAGTTCGAAGGTTCACCGTTGTCTAACAACATGATCTCCAGGACAGGGTTGCCGTACCACTCTGGTGTGGAACGTGTCCTTGTGGACCTATGAAGTTCAGTAGTAACTTGATCTGAAGTTTCATGATCATCATCATTAACCTCCTCTCTAATCGGTGGAGGCACCACAGAAACATTTTCTTGAGCTGCGCTACTCTCCGATTCAAGAGGTAATACTTCATCAAGTTCCACTTTCCTCCCACTTACTTCTTTTGAGAGAAACTCATTCTCTAGAAAGGATCTGTTCTTGGCAACAAAGATCTTGCCTTTGGATCTTAGGTAGAAGGTATACCCAATGGTTTCCTTAGGGTACCCTATGAAGACGCATTTTTCCGACTTGGGTTCGAGCTTTTCAGGTTGAAGTTTCTTGACATAAGCATCACATCCCCAAACTTTTAGAAACGACAGCTTAGGTTTCTTCCCAAACCATAATTCATACGGTGTTGTCTCAACGGATTTAGACGGTGCCCTATTTAAAGTGAATGTAGCTGTCTCTAGAGCGTATCCCCAAAATGATAGCGGTAAATCTGTAAGAGACATCATAGATCGCACCATATCCAATAGAGTGCGATTACGACGTTCGGACACACCGTTACGTTGAGGTGTTCCAGGCGGCGTGAGTTGTGAAACGATTCCACATTTCCTTAAGTGTGTGCCAAATTCGTGACTTAAATATTCTCCTCCACGATCTGATCGTAAGAACTTTATTTTTCGGTCACGTTGATTCTCTACCTCATTCTGAAATTCCTTGAACTTTCCAAAGGTCTCAGACTTGTGTTTCATCAAGTAGATATACCCATATCTACTCAAGTCATCAGTAAGAGTGAGAACATAACGATATCCTTCGCGAGCCTCAACACTCATTGGACCACACACATCAGTATGTATGATTTCCAATAAGTTGGTTGCTCGCTCCATTGTTCCGGAGAATGGAGTCTTGGTCATTTTGCCCATGAGGCATGGTTCGCATGTGTCAAATGATTCATAATCGAGAGACTCTAAAAGTCCATCAGCATGGAGCTTCTTCATGCGCTTGACACCAATGTGACCAAGGCGGCAGTGCCATAAGTATGTGGGACTATCATTATCAACTTTACATCTTTTGGTATTCACACTATGAATATGTGTATCATCACGTACGAGATTCATTAAGAATAAACCATTGACCATCGGAGCATGACCATAAAACATATCACTCATATAAATAGAACAACCATTATTCTCGGATTTAAATGAGTAGCCATCTCGTATTAAATGAGATCCAGATACAATGTTCATTCTCAAACTTGGCACTAAATAACAATTATTGAGGTTTAAAACTAATCCCGTAGGTAAATGTAGAGGTAGCGTGCCGACGGCGATCACATCGACCTTGGAACCATTCCGACGCGCATCGTCACCTCGTCCTTCGCCAGTCTCCGCTTATTCCGCAGCTCCTGTTTTGAGTTACAAATATGAGCAACGTCACCGGTATCAGATACCCATGAGCTACTACGAGCACTGGTAAGGTACACATCAATTACATGTATATCACATATACCTTTAGTGTTGCCGGCCTTCTTGTCTGCTAAGTATTTGGGGCAGTTCCGCTTCCAGTGACCCTTCCCTTTGCAATAAAAGCACTCAGTCTCAGGCTTGGGTCCATGCTTTGACTTCTTCCCGGCAACTGGTTTACCGGGCGCGGCAACATCCTTGCCGTCCTTCTTGAAGTTCTTCTTACCCTTGACTTTCTTGAACTTGGTGGTTTTATTGACCATCAACACTTGATGTTCCTTTTTGATTTCTACCTCCGCTGATTTCAACATAGAAAATACTTCAGGAATGGTCTTTTCCATCCCCTGCATATTGTAGTTCATCACAAAGCTCTTGTAGCTAGGTGGGAGCGACTGAAGGATTCTGTCAATGACCGCCTCGTCTGGGAGGTTAATCTCCAGCTGAGTCCAGCGCTTGTGCAACCCAGACATCTTGAGTATGTGTTCACTGACAGAACTATTTTCCTCCATCTTACAATTGTAGAACTTGTCAGAGATTTCATATCTCTCGACCCGAGCATGAGCTTGGAAAACCATTTTCAGCTCTTCGAACATCTCATATGCTCCGTGTTGCTCAAAACGCTTTTGGAGCCCCGGTTCTAAGCTGTAAAGCATGCCGCACTGAACAAGGGAGTAATCATCAGCACGCTGCTGCAAAGCGTTCATAATGTCTTGGTTCTCTGGAACGGGTGCATCACCTAGCGGTGCTTCTAGGACATATTGTTTCCTGGCAGCTATGAGGATGATCCTCAGGTTCCGGACCCAGTCCGTATAGTTGCTGCCATCGTCTTTCAGCTTGGTTTTCTCTATGAACGCGTTGAAGTTGAGGTTGACATTAGCGTTGGCCATTTGATCTACAAGACATTTATGCAAAGATTTTAGACTAAGTTCATGATAATTAAGTTCATCTAATCAAATTATTTAATGAACTCCCACTCAGATTAGACATCCCTCTAGTCATCTAAGTGAAACATGATCCGACTCGACTAGGCCGTGTCCGATCATCACGTGAGACGGACTAGTCATCATCGGTGAACATCTCCATGTTGATTGTATCTTTCATACGACTCATGTTCGACCTTTCGGTCTCTTGTGTTCCGAGGCCATGTCTGTACATGCTAGGCTCGTCAAGTTAACCTAAGTGTTTGCATGTGTAAATCTGTCTTACACCCGTTATATGTGAACGTTGGAATCTATCACACCCGATCATCACGTGGTGCTTCGAAACAACGAACTGTCGCAACGGTGCATAGTTAGGGGGAACACTTTCTTGAAATTATTATGAGGGATCATCTTATTTACTACCGTCGTTCTAAGTAAACAAGATGCAAAAACATGATAAACATCACATGCAATCAAATAATAATAGTGACATGATATGGCCAATATCATATAGCTCCTTTGATCTCCATCTTGGGGCTCCATGATCATCTTGTCACCGGCATGACACCATGATCTCCATCATCGTGTCTCCATGAAGTTGCTCGCCAACTATTACTTCTACTACTATGGCTAACACGTTTAGCAATAAAGTAAAGTAATTTACATGGCGTTTCCAATGACACGCAGGTCATACAAAAAATAATGACAACTCCTATGGCTCCTGCCGGTTGTCATACTCATCGACATGCAAGTTGTGATTCCTATTACATGAACATGATCTCATACATCACATATATATCATTCATCATTCATCACAACTTTGGCCATATCATATCACAAAGCACTTGCTGCAAAAACAAGTTAGACGTCCTCTAATTGTTGTTGCAAGTTTTACGTGGCTGCAATAGGGTTCTAGCAAGAACGTTTTCTTACCTACGTAAAAGCCACAACGTGATTTGTCAACTTCTATTTACCCTTCATAAGGACCCTTTTCGTCGAATCCGCTCCAACTAAAGTGGGAGAGACAGACACCCGCCAGCCACGTTATGCAACTAGTGCATGTCAGTCGGTGGAACCAGTCTCACGTAAGCATACGTGTAAGGTTGGTCCGGGCCGCTTCATCCCACAATACCGCTGAAGCAAAATAAGACTAGTAGCGGCAAGAAAGTTGACAACATCTACGCCCACAACAATTGTGTTCTGCTCGTGCAAAGGGAACTACGCATAGACCTAGCTCATGATGCCACTGTTGGGGAACGTTGCAGAAAACAAAAAATTTCCTATGTTTTCACCAAGATCCATCTATGAGTTCATCTAGCAACGAGTGATCGAATGCATCTACATCGCGAGCGGAAGCGTTCACTAGAACGTGGATGATGGAGTCATACTCGCCGTGATCCAAATCACCAATGACCAAGTGCCGAACGGACGGCACCTCCGCGTTCAACACACGTACGGAGCGGATGATGTCTCCTCCTTCTTGATCCAGCAAGGGGGAAGGAGAGGTTGAGGAAGATGGCTCCAGCAGCAGCACGATGGCGTGGTGGTGGTGGAGCAGCAGTACTCCGACAGGGCTTCGCCAAGCTCGTGACGGAGGAGGAGAGGTGTTGGGGAGGGGAGGGGCTGCGCCTTGGATGTGTGTGGCAGCCCTCCCCTCGCCCCTCTATTTATAGGGGAAGGGAGAAGGGGGCCGGCCCCTCTAGATGAGATCTAGAGGGGGGCGGCGGCCAAGGGGAGGGGGCACTGGTAGAAAAAGGGCCTATAGTCCCGGTTCGTAAGGGCCTTTAGTCCCGGTTCCTGAACCGGGACTAAAGTGTCGGTACTAATGCCCCGACCCTTTAGTCCCGGTTGAATCCAGAACCGGGACTGATGGCCCTCCACGTGGGCAGTGCGCAGAGCCCAGTCAGGAGACCCTTTGGTCCCGGTTGGTGGCACCAACCGGGACCAATAGGCGTCCACGCGTCAGCATTTCTGTGGCTGGGGTTTTTGTTTTTTTTTGAAGGGGGGGGGGGGTTTGGGGGTTTTGGGGGGTTAATTTAGGTGTTTCATATATTGTGTTAGCTAGCTATAATTAATAGAGAGAAGTGTCCTCTCTTATGTCCGTGCTTGGTCGATGCTACGTATTATACATACGTATAGAGAGGACTAGACACGCTGGCTAGCTAGTAAGCAAACGAAGGAAACAGAAGATCGTGATGAACATATATGCATACAGAGAGAAGTGATATCGACCACCTCTCTTTCTCCGAGAGATTGGTCGAACAACAAGTTCTCGTATATCTGTCTGACACTACCGGCTACATATATACAGTAATTATCTCTTACAAATATAATCATACGGACTCAGGGTCAACATAGAATTCTCCGTCTTCAGGGATCACGTGGTCAAGAAAGAATGCTGCCAATTCCTCTTGAATTCCTCGCATGCGAGCTGGTGCTAGGAGTTCATCCCGCTTCCGGAACATCTAATTTAAAGAAGGGGGTCAATACATATATATATGAATGAATGAAACTCAACACAAATGATGGTAATAAAATAAAATTGTGAATGTTGTTATTTACGTACTTCATATTGTTCGTCAGTGTAGCCCCGCTCACAGGTCGTCTGGCGGATGGACTCGCAAACATAGTATCCACAGAAATCATTCCCTTGTTCCTGCCACAACCACTTTACAAGAAATAGAGGTTAATCAAACTGATAAGCAAGAATGCCAAATGGTATTGATGAAACTAGCGCTTGAATGACTAGTAGATGCGCTTAAAATGCTACTATAGCTAGTACTTACTTTCGGGTGTCTAAATTGCAGCTCCTTCGGCAGTCCCGGAGCTTTTCTGGTGAATTTTCTCCAAACCCTGCCGGACAAAGAAAATAATTACTTGATATATCAGGAAATGAACAAAGTTGCTGATATGGTGGATAATGATCGATTTAACTTACTTCTCGAGTATTTGAGTCATGTCTGCATAGTCCTTGGGATCTTTTCGTCTTGAGTCCAAGACGGTTACTAGTCCCTGCTCAAGCTTAATATGTAGGAGAATATAGTGGAAACTACACACACATGCATAACTCATCAATTACATTACTATAACCTTGACTAATATATAAGGGAAACCGAATACGCACAAGACAGTAACACTCACTTGAAGTTGTAAGGAAAGAGTATTATATCTTTGTTTTGATTTATTATCAACGATTGTAGCATGCTGGCCTCGGTTTCTGCGGCATGAAATTTAACCTGAGTTGCATCTATGAGATATGTGTTAATGAACCCAATATCACGGACTTGTCTTTTCTTCAATTCGACGATCTTCAATCTGCATAATATAGTGAGGATGATTATAAATACATGCAATGAAAGAGCTGAGCTATATGGAGAGACTTAATGACAGAAGTAGTAGTACTTATAGATAGTAGCAGGTGACCGTTGCTTTATCGAGGGCCAATTGATTGAAAAACTGATAGAACTCCTCAAATGGAACAGGCAACAGATCAATTCCAACGAGGTCATGCTCCTTTTTAACTTTCAAATACAAAGTACTCCTCCCCCCAGAGTCTCTGCAGATTTTCAAGTACCAATCATGCAATCTTTGCATCATCGTTGATAGAGATCTTTCATATTTGACGAGAGGCTTCCCGTACTCGTATCTTTGTATCTGCATCTCCATGGTTTCATAATGTACTTTGTCGGGCAGGTAATCTGCAAGATTGCTATAACCGGGCACCATCCTCGGATCATTAGCGACGTTGTGGCTAGGCACCTTGAGCGGGGGGGCACGATTGCTTCTCTTGTTTGCCGAGCTGGGCAATTTGTTTCCCAGCTCGTCGTTCTTTCAACCTTTGATCACTGACAGTACTTCCCGACCGCTCCGCTTCGGCAAATTCCTTTCCAACAATGCGGTCATAGTTTCCTTTCGGCGGATCAGACTTCGGTGGTTTTGTCAGGGCAGCCAGAGTGCGCTTCACTTTCACCCGATCTACCTTCTCCTCCGGAGGTGGATGTTTCTTTGCTTTCACTCCTTCAAAGAATTTCCTCACTTCTTCTCGCGCGATCTCGGCGTTCTCCTCCTGGGTCCTCTCGTATGGTAACTTCTCTGGAGTCTTCAGAGAAGGACCGAATCTGTATGTCCGACCGCCTCTGGTTGTACTGCTAGACACCGACCGAGCAGACGGAGCGGTTGTCTTCTTTACTTGGTTAAGAGGCGGAGGAGAAGGACTACGACGCGCCGGAGCAGCTGGAGCGGCGGCAGGTCTCTTTCGCCCTTGCTGACGAGGCGGAGAAGGAGGAGGCTGGCTGCTCGAGCGCGTCGGCGCAGGCAGAGAAGGAGGCGGAGTGCCGCCACGCGCCGGAGAAGGAGCTGGCCGAGGGCCCTGATCGTCACTCGCCGGAGGAGGAGGAGGCGGTGGAGGAGGCAGAGTGTCCTGACTCGCCGGAGGAGGAGGAGGAGGCGGAGGCGTCCAGTTCGGAAGGTTGATGAGCTCCTTCCACCATAGGCATGGAGTCTTCAAAGCAGACCCCAGCCGAGTCTCCCCTTCACCGGTAGGGTGGTCAAGCTGGAGGTCCTCAAATCCCTCCGTTATCTCATCCACCATCACCCTAGCATATCCTTCTGGAATCGGCCGGCAGTGAAAAGTTGCGCCGGGTTTAGTAGGATAAACAGAGACAACAACCGCCTTGACCTTCAAATTCATCCATTGCGTCATAAGGTGGCAATTTTGAGACTCCGTGATAGCATCCACGGGATAGCTGGCAGGAGCCGTCAAGGCATGCTCCGGCTGAAGCAGCTCGGTGGAAGCCACGCTGCTTCTGCGCTGAGATGGCGGGGTAGCTTCGGGGGAGGCTTCGGCAGTACGTTTACTGCGATTTGCTTCTCGTTCCTCTATCGCATCTACCCTTGCTTGCAGCGCCTGCATTTGGGTCTACTGCACTTTTTTCCTCCTCTCATGGGATTTGTAACCGCCTGCGTCCGGAAACCCAACCTTCCACGGAACGGAGCCTGGCGTGCCTCGTGTCCATCCAGGGTGCTCAGGATTTCCGAGGGCCATTGTGAGCTCGTCGTTCTCTCTGTCTGGAAAGAAATTCCCTTCCTGCGCTGCTTCGATATACTGCTTAAGCTTACTGACTGGTATGTCCATTTGATCGTTCGTCCAAATGCACTTCCCTATTTCAGGGTCCAAGGTTCCGCCAGCCCCGAAGAACCAAGTCCGGCAACGGTCTGGCCAGTTATTTGTCTCTGGTTCGATCCCTTTATGAACCAGATCATTCTCAATCTTGGACCACTTAGGCCGGGCTATGAGGTAGCCACCTGACCCCGTGCGATGGTGAATCTTCTTTTTCGCAGCATTTTGCTTGTTTGTCGCCGACATCTTCTTACTCTTTTCCGATGTCTTGTGGGCCACAAATGCGGGCCAGTGATCTCTGATCTTCTCATATCTGCCCTTGAATTCTGGTGTCTCTTTTTTATCGACAAACCTATTCAGCTCTTTCTTCCACCTCCTGAATAGATCTGCCATCCTCTTAAGAGCAAAAGACTTGATTAATTGCTCTTTAACTGGCTTCTCCGGATCATCCTCTGGGGGTAGGGTGAAATTTGACTTCAGCTCAGTCCAAAGATCATTTTTCTGCATATCCTTGACATAAGACACCTAAGGGTCTTCTGTAGCCGGCTTAAACCATTGCTGGATGCTTATCGGGGTCTTGTCCCTAACCAGAACCCCGCACTGAGCAACAAATGCGCTCTTTTTCCGGAGGGGTTCAATAGGTTGGCCGTCGGGCGCGATTGCTGTGATCTCAAGCTTTTCATCCGAGCTCAACTTTTTCTTCGGGCCTCGTCTCTTTACCGAAGTTGTGCTCGATCCGGAGGGCTAGAAAAAAGAACAAAGACTTAATTAATATGTGTACATACCAAAACAATGAATGCATCAATCGGTCAGCATAGGCTTAACTAATATATATACCTGGCCGGACTCGGTTCGGTCATCGGAGCCATCATCACGGTCTCCTTCTTGCACCGGCATTGGGTCACCGGAGCCGTCCTCATGTTCTTCTTCTTGCACCGGCATTAGGTCACCGTAGCCAGCTTGTTCACCCTCTCCTTCCAGACCATCGGTTTCGTTGAGAAAGTACGAGACGGCATCACTTCCTTCTGCGATTATCTCCCTCAACAACGCTTCTTTTGTTGCTTCGTCTAGGGCGGTGTCCATAGTTTCTACAAATATTTATAACATGGCAATTATTATTCAAACATGACAGATGGATATATTAGTGCCAAACGTAGAACTAGCTACCTAATCATAGTAAGCTATCTGGAGGGGGTATATATCGACAACGACGACACTACATCTATGTCCCTCGACGACCCTCGTTCCCGATAAAAAAAGAGGAAGAAGAAGGAAAAAATGAGGAGAAGAAAGAATAGAGGAGAAGAACTCTGAGGAGAAGAAAGAATAGAGGAGAAGAACTCCTCTATTATTTCTTCTCCTCTTTTTTTCTTCTTCCTCTTCTTTTTTTATCCTCTTCTTCCTCTCATGTTCGAGAGGATCGCCGAGGGGTCGGGAGGTTGCCTAGTGTCAAAGGATTCAACAAAACCATGTCTTCATCATTAGGCGAAAGTAACATGTGCATGATGGTACGAAGCTCTTCAAAGTTGTTCTGGAACGGAGTCCCAGATAGGATAATTCGCTTTTTGGTACAAAGTTCAGAAAGAACCTTCCGAATATCGCTATTTGGAAGGCCTTTGCTTAATTCGTACCAAAAGGCGGATTATTCTATCCGGGACTCTATTCCAGAACAACTTTGCAGAACTTCGTACCAACATGCCCTGGTTACTTCCAGCTAATGATGAAGGCATGGATTTCTTCCATACTTTGACACTAGGAAACCTCTCTCGACCCCTCGGCGATCCTCGACCCCTCGAACCCTCGACGACCCTCGACCCCTCGACCCCTCGACGACCCTGCTGGAACCCTCGACCCTATAGAACCCTCGAACCCTCTGTTGGAAATATGCCCTAGAGGCAATAATAAAAGCATTATTATTATATTTCCTTGTTCATGATAATTGTCTTTATTCATGCTATAATTGTGTTATCCGGAAATCGTAATACATGTGTGAATAACAGACACCAACATGTCCCTAGTAAGCCTCTAGTTGACTAGCTCGTTGATCAACAGATCGTCATGGTTTCCTGACTATGGACATTGGATGTCATTGATAACGAGATCACATCATTAGGAGAATGATGTGATGGACAATACCCAATCCTAAACATAGCTTAAAGATCGTATAGTTCGTTTGCTAGAGTTTTTCCAATGTCAAAGTATCTTTTCCTTAGACCATGAGATCGTGTAACTCCCGGATACCGTAGGAGTGCTTTGGGTATACCAAACGTCACAACGTAACTGGGTGACTATAAAGGTAGACTACGGGTATCTCCGAAAGTGTCTGTTGGGTTGACACGGATCAAGACTGGGATTTGTCACTCCGTATGACGGAGAGGTATCACTGGGCCCACTCGGTAATGCATCATCATTATGAGCTCAAAGTGGCCAAGTGTCTGGTCACGAGATTATGCATTACGGTACGAGTAAAGTGACTTGCCGGTAACGAGATTGAACGAGGTTGCTTGAATCCTCGACATCGTGGTTCATCCGATGAGATCATCATGGAGTATGTGGGAGCCAACATGGGTATCCAGATCCCGCTGTTGGTTATTGACCGGAGAGTCGTCTCGGTCATGTCTACATGTCTCCCGAACCCGTAGGGTCTACACACTTAAGGTTCGGTGACGCTAGGGTTGTAGGGATATGTATATGCAGTAACCCGAATGTTGTTCGGAGTCTCGGATGAGATCCCGGACGTCACGAGGAGTTCCGGAATGGTCCGGAGGTAAAGAATTATATATAGGAAGTGCTGTTTCGGCCATCGGGACAAGTTTCGGGGTCACCGGTATTGTACCGGGACCACCGAAAGGGTCCCGGGGGTCCACCGGGTGGGGCCACCTGCCCCGGGGGGGCACATGGGCTGTAGGGGGTGTGCCTTGGCCTGCATGGGCCAAGGGCACCAGCCCCAAGGGGCCCATGCGCCTAGGGTTTCCAAAGGGGAAGAGTCCCACAAGTGGAAGGCACCCCTAGGTGCCTTTGGGGGGAGGGAAACCTCCCTTAGCCGCCGCCCCCTAGGAGATTGGATCTCCTAGGGCCGCCGCCCCCCTAGGCCCTCCTATATATAGTGGGGGAAGGAGGGCTTTTTCATCCACGCCTTTGGTTGCCTCCTTCTCCCTCTCCAACACCTCCTCCTCCTCCATAGTGCTTAGCGAAGCCCTGCCGGAGTACTGCAGCTCCATCACCACCACGCCGTCGTGCTACTGCTGGAGCCATCTTCCTCAACCTCTCCTCTCCCCTTGCTGGATGAAGGAGGAGACGTTACGCTGACCATACGTGTGTTGAACGCGGAGGTGCCGTCCGTTCGGTGCTAGGATCTCCGCTGATTTGGATCACGTCGTGTACGACTACCTCATCCCCATTCTTTGAATGCTTCCGCTCGCGATCTACAAAGGTATGTAGATGCATCCAATCACTCGTTGCTAGATGAACTCATAGATGGATCTTGGTGAAACCGTAGGAAATTTTTTGTTTTCTGCAATGTTCCCCAACAGTGGCATCATGAGCTAGGTCTATGCGTAGTTCTTCTTGCGCGAGTAGAACACAATTTGTTGTGGGCGTAGATGTTGTCAACTTTCTTGCCGCTACTAGTCTTATCTTGCTTCAACGGTATTGTGGGATGAAGCGGCCCGGACCAACCTTACACGTACGCTTACATGAGACCGGTTCCACCGACTAACATGCACTAGTTGCATAAGGTGGCTGGCGGGTGTCTGTCTCTCCTACTTTAGTTGGAGCGGATTCGATGAAAAGGGTCCTTATGAAGGGTAAATAGAAGTTGACAAATCACGTTGTGGCTTTCACGTAGGTAAGAAAACGTTCTTGCTAGAACCCTATTTCAGCCACGTAAAACTTGCAACAACAATTAGAGGACGTCTAACTTGTTTTTGCAGCAAGTGCTTTGTGATATGATATGGCCAAAGTTGTGATAAATGATGAATGATATATATGTGATGTATGAGGTGTTCATGCTATTGTAATAGGAATCATGACTTGCATGTCGATGAGTATGACAACCGGCAGGAGCCATAGGAGTTGTCTTTATTTTTTGTATGACCTGCGTGTCATTGAGAAACGCCATGTAAATTACTTTACTTTATTGCTAAACGCGTTAGCCATAGTAGTAGAAGTAATAGTTGGCGAGCAACTTCATGGAGACACGATGATGGAGATCATGGTGTCAAGCCGGTGACAAGATGATCATGGAGCCCCAAGATGGAGATCAAAGGAGCTATGTGATATTGGCCATATCATGTCACTATTATTACTTGATTGCATGTGATGTTTATCATGTTTTGCATCTTGTTTACTTAGAACGACGGTAGTAAATAAGATGACCCCTCATAATAATTTCAAGAAAGTGTTCCCCCTAACTGTGCACCGTTGCGACAGTTTGTTGTTTCGAAGCACCACGTGATGATCGGGTGTGATAGATTCTAACGTTCACATACAACGGGTGTAAGACAGATTTACACATGCAAACACTTAGGTTGACTTGACGAGCCTAGCATGTGTATAGACATGGCCTCGGAACACAGAAGACCGAAAGGTCGAGCATGAGTCGTATAGAAGATACGATCAACATGAAGATGTTCACCGACGTTGACTAGTCCGTCTCACGAGATGATCGGACACGGCCTAGTTGACTCGGATCATGTTATACTTAGATGACTAGAAGAGGGATGTCTATCTAAGTGGGAGTTCATTGAATAATTTGATTAGATGAACTTTATTATCATGAACTTAGTCTAAAAATCTTTACAATATGTCTTGTAGATCAAATGGCCAACGTAGTCCTCAACTTCAACGCGTTCCTAGAGAAAACCAAGCTGAAAGACGATGGCAGCAACTACACAGACTGGGTCCGGAACCTGAGGATCATCCTCATAGCTGCCAAGAAAGAATATGTCCTACAAGCACCGCTAGGTGATCCACCCGTCCCACAGAACCAAGACATCATGAACGCTTGGCAAACACGTGCTGATGACTACTCCCTCATTCAGTGCAGCATGCTTTACAGCTTAGAGTCGGGGCTCCAAAAGCGTTTTGAGAGACATGGAGCATATGAGATGTTCGGAGAGCTGAAACTGGTTTTTCAAGCTCATGCCCGGATCGAGAGATATGAAGTCTCTGACAAGTTCTTCAGCTATAAGATGGAGGAAAATAGTTCTGTCAGTGAGCACATACTCACTATGTCTGGGTTACATAACCGCTTGACTCAGCTGGGAGTTAATCTCCCGGATGACGCGGTCATTGACAGAATCCTCCAGTCGCTTCCACCAAGCTACAAGAGCTTTGTGATGAACTTCAATATGCAGGGGATGCAAAAGACCATTCCTGAGATATTTGCAATGCTGAAATCAGCAGAGGTAGAAGTCAAGAAGGAACATCAAGTGTTGATGGTAAATAAAACCACTAAGTTCAAGAAGGGCAAGGGTAAAAAGAACTTCAAGAAGGACGGCAAGGAAGTTGCCGCGCCTGGCAAGAAAGCTGCCGGGAAGAAGCCAAAGAATGGACCCAAGCCCGAGACCGAGTGCTTTTATTGCAAGGGAAGTGGTCACTGGAAGCGGAACTGCCCCAAATACTTAGCAGACAAGAAGGCCGGCAAAACAAAAGGTATATGTGATATACATGTAATTGATGTGTACCTTACCAGTATTCGTAGTAGCTCCTGGGTATTTGATACCGGTGCATTTGCTCACATTTGTAGCTCAAAGCAGGAGCTGCGGAATAAGCGGAGACTGGCGAAGGACGAGGTGACGATGCGCGTCGGGAATGGTTCCAAGGTCGATGTGATCGCCGTCGGCACGCTGCCTCTACATTTACCTACGGGATTAGTTTTAAACCTCAATAATTGTTATTTAGTGCCAGCTTTGAGCATGAACATTGTATCGGGATCTCGTTTAATTCGAGATGGCTACTCATTTAATGGTTGTTCTATTTATATGAGAGATATGTTTTATGGTCATGCTCCTATGGTGAATGGTTTATTCTTTATGAATCTCGAACGTAATGCTACACATGTTCATAATGTGAGTACCAAAAGATGTAAGGTTGATAATGATAGTCCCACATACTTGTGGCACTGCCGCCTTGGTCACATAGGTGTCAAACACATGAAGAAGCTCCCTGCAGATGGACTTTTAGAGTCTCTTGATTATGAATCATTTGACACGTGCGAACCATGCCTCATGGGTAAAATTGGAATTTTATAAAATTTGTGTGAATCACTAGTTTATGAATAACTTTACTATAAAAATAGAAATTTAATTGTAAGTTTTAAAATCAAACTATAAGTGGAGAAGAAGAAGAAGAAGAAAATTAAAAGAGGAGAAGAAGAAGGAAATTATGAATCATTACAATTAAAATTCCATCTCCATGAACAAGGAAATATAATAATAATGCTTTTATTATTGCCTCTAGGGCATATTTCCAACAGTCTCCCACTTGCACTAGAGTCAATAATCTAGTTACATTGTGATGAATCGAACACCCATAGAGTTCTGATGTTGATCATGTTTTGCTCTAGGGAGAGGTTTAGTCAACGGATCTGCGACATTCAGATCCGTATGCACTTTGCAAATTTCTATGTATCCATCTTGAACATTTTCACGAATGGAGTTGAAGCGACGCTTGATGTGCCTGGTCTTCTTGTGAAACCTGGGCTCCTTGGCAAGTGCAATAGCTCCAGTGTTGTCACAAAAGAGTTTGATCGGCCCCGACGCATTGGGTATGACTCCTAGGTCGGTGATGAACTCCTTCACACAAATTGCTTCATGCGCTGCCTCCGAGGCTGCCATGTACTCCGCTTCACATGTAGATCCCGCCACGACGCTCTGCTTGCAGCTGCACCAGCTTACTGCTCGACCATTCAACATATACACATATCCGGTTTGTGACTTAGAGTCATCCAGATCTGTGTCGAAGCTAGCATCGACGTAACCCTTTACGATGAGCTCTTCGTCACCTCCATAAACGAGAAACATGTCCTTAGTCCTTTTCAGGTACTTCAGGATATTCTTGACCGCTGTCCAGTGTTCCTTGCCAGGATTACTTTGGTACCTTCCTACCAAACTTACGGCAAGGTTTACATTAGGTCTGGTACACAGCATGGCAGACATAATACACCCTATGGCTAAGGCATAGGGGATGACACTCATCTCTTCTATATCTTCTGCCGTGGTCGGGCATTGAGCTGAGCTCAATTTCACACCTTGCAACACAGGCAAGAACCCCTTCTTGGACTGATCCATATTGAACTTCTTCAATATCTTTTCAAGGTATGTGCTTTGTGAAAGACCTATGAGGCGTCTCGATATATCTCTATAGATCTTGATGCCTAATATATAAGCAGCTTCTCCAAGGTCCTTCATTGAAAAACTCTTATTCAAGTAGGCCTTAATGCTGTCCAAAAGTTCTATATCATTTCCCATCAAAAGTATGTCATCTACATATAATATGAGAAATGCTACAGAGCTCCCACTCACTTTCTTGTAAACGCAGGCTTCTCCATAAGTCTGCATAAACCCAAACGCTTTGATCATCTCATCAAAGCGAATGTTCCAACTCCGAGATGCTTGCACCAACCCATAAATGGATCGCTGGAGCTTGCACACCTTGTTAGCATTCTTAGGGTCGACAAAACCTTCCGGCTGCATCATATACAGTTCTTCCTTAAGATAACCATTAAGGAATGCCGTTTTGACGTCCATTTGCCATATCTCATAATCATAGTATGCGGCAATTGCTAACATGATTCAGACGGACTTCAGCTTCGCTACGGGAGAGAAAGTCTCATCGTAGTCAACCCCTTGAACTTGCCGATAACCCTTAGCGACAAGTCGAGCTTTATAGATGGTAACATTACCATCCGCGTCCGTCTTCTTCTTAAAGATCCATTTGTTTTCTATCGCTCGCCGATCATCGGGCAAGTCTGTCAAAGTCCATACTTTGTTTTCATACATGGATCCTATCTCGGATTGCATGGCCTCTAGCCATTTGTTGGAATCTGGGCCCGCCATCGCTTCTTCATAGTTCGAAGGTTCACCGTTGTCTAACAACATGATCTCCAGGACAGGGTTGCCGTACCACTCTGGTGCGGAACGTGTCCTTGTGGACCTACGAAGTTCAGTAGTAACTTGATCTGAAGTTTCATGATCATCATCATTAACCTCCTCTCTAATCGGTGGAGGCACCACAGAAACATTTTCTTGAGCTGCGCTACTCTCCGATTCAAGAGGTAATACTTCATCAAGTTCCACTTTCCTCCCACTTACTTCTTTCGAGAGAAACTCATTCTCTAGAAAGGATCTGTTCTTGGCAACAAAGATCTTGCCTTCGGATCTTAGGTAGAAGGTATACCCAATGGTTTCCTTAGGGTATCCTATGAAGACGCATTTTTCCGACTTGGGTTCGAGCTCTTCAGGTTGAAGTTTCTTGACATAAGCATCGCATCCCCAAACTTTTAGAAACGACAGCTTAGGTTTCTTCCCAAACCATAATTCATACGGTGTCGTCTCAACGGATTTAGACGGTGCCCTATTTAAAGTGAATGTAGCTGTCTCTAGAGCGTATCCCCAAAATGATAGCGGTAAATCTGTAAGAGACATCATAGATCGCACCATATCCAATAGAGTGCAATTACGACGTTCGGACACACCGTTACGTTGAGGTGTTCCAGGCGGCGTGAGTTGTGAAACGATTCCACATTTCCTTAAGTGCGTGCCAAATTCGTGACTTAAATATTCTCCTCCACGATCTGATCGTAAGAACTTTATTTTTCGATCACGTTGATTCTCTACCTCATTCTGAAATTCCTTGAACTTTTCAAAGGTCTCAGACTTGTGTTTCATCAAGTAGATATACCCATATCTACTCAAGTCATCAGTAAGAGTGAGAACATAACGATATCCTCCACGAGCCTCAACACTCATTGGACCGCACACATCAGTATGTATGATTTCCAATAAGTTGGTTGCTCGCTCCATTGTTCCGGAGAATGGAGTCTTGGTCATTTTGCCCATGAGGCATGGTTTGCATGTGTCAAATGATTCATAATCAAGAGACTCTAAAAGTCCATCAGCATGGAGCTTCTTCATGCGCTTGACACCAATGTGACCAAGGCGGCAGTGCCACAAGTATGTGGGACTATCATTATCAACTTTACATCTTTTGGTATTCACACTATGAATATGTGTATCATCACGTACGAGATTCATTAAGAATAAATCATTGACCATCGGAGCATGACCATAAAACATATCACTCATATAAATAGAACAACCATTATTCTCGGATTTAAATGAGTAGTCATCTCGTATTAAACGAGATCCACATACAATGTTCATGCTCAAACTTGGCACTAAATAACAATTATTGAGGTTTAAAACTAATCCCGTAGGTAAATGTAGAGGTAGCGTGCCGACGGCGATCACATCAACCTTGGAACCATTCCCGACGCGCATCGTCACCTCGTCCTTCGCCAGTCTCCGCTTATTCCGCAGCTCCTGTTTTGAGTTACAAATATGAGCAACGACACCGGTATCAAATACCCAGGAGCTACTACGAGCACTGGTAAGGTACACATCAATTACATGTATATCACATATACCTTTAGTGTTGCTGGCCTTCTTGTCTGCTAAGTATTTGGGGCAGTTCCGCTTCCAGTGACCCTTCCCTTTGCAATAAAAGCACTCAGTCTCAGGCTTGGGTCCATGCTTTGACTTCTTCCCGGCAACTGGTTTACCGGGCACGGCAACATCCTTGCCGTCCTTCTTGAAGTTCTTCTTACCCTTGACTTTCTTGAACTTGGTGGTTTTATTGACCATCAACACTTGATGTTCCTTTTTGATTTCTACCTCCCCTGATTTCAGCATAGCAAATACTTCACGAATGGTCTTTTCCATCCCCTGCATATTGTAGTTCATCACAAAGCTCTTGTAGCTAGGTGGGAGCGACTGAAGGATTCTGTCAATGACTGCCTCGTCTGGGAGGTTAATCTCCAACTGAGTCAAGCGCTTGTGCAACCCAGACATCTTGAGTATGTGTTCACTGACAGAACTATTTTCCTCCATCTTACAACTGTAGAACTTGTCAGAGATTTCATATCTCTCGACCCGAGCCTGAGCTTGGAAAACCATTTTCAGCTCTTCGAACATCTCATATGCTCCGTGTTGCTCAAAACGCTTTTGGAGCCCTGGTTCTAAGCTGTAAAGCATGCCGCACTGAACGAGGGAGTAATCATCAGCACGCTGCTGCCAAGCGTTCATAACGTCTTGGTTCTCTGGAACGGGTGCATCACCTAGCGGTGCTTCTAGGACATATTGTTTCCTGGCAGCTATGAGGATGATCCTCAGGTTCCGGACCCAGTCCGTATAGTTGCTGCCATCGTCTTTCAGCTTGGTTTTCTCTATGAACGCGTTGAAGTTGAGGTTGACATTAGCGTTGGCCATTTGATCTACAAGACATTTATGCAAAGATTTTAGACTAAGTTCATGATAATTAAGTTCATCTAATCAAATTATTTAATGAACTCCCACTCAGATTAGACATCCCTCTAGTCATCTAAGTGAAACATGATCCGACTCGACTAGGCCGTGTCCGATCATCACGTGAGACGGACTAGTCATCATCGGTGAACATCTCCATGTTGATCGTATCTTTCATACGACTCATGTTCGACCTTTCGGTCTCTTGTGTTCCGAGGCCATGTATGTACATGCTAGGCTCACCAAGTTAACCTAAGTGTTTGCATGTGTAAATCTGTCTTACACCCGTTGTATGTGAACGTTGGAATCTATCACACCCGATCATCACGTGGTGCTTCGAAATAACGAACTATCACAACGGTGCATAGTTAGGGGGAACACTTTCTTGAAATTATTATGAGGGATCATCTTATTTACTACCGTCGTTCTAAGTAAACAAGATGCAAAAACATGATAAACATCACATGCAATCAAATAATAATAGTGACATGATATGGCCAATATCATATAGCTCCTTTGGTCTCCATCTTGGGGCTCCATGATCATCTTGTCACCGGCATGACACCAGGATCTCCATCATCATGATCTCCATCATCGTGTCTCCATGAAGTTGCTCGCCAACTATTACTTCTACTACTATGGCTAACACGTTTAGCAATAAAGTAAAGTAATTTGCATGGCGTTTCCAATGACACGCAGGTCATACAAAAATAATGACAACTCCTATGGCTCCTGCCGGTTGTCATACTCATCGACATGCAAGTCGTGATTCCTATTACATGAACATGATCTCATACATCACATATATATCATTCATCATTCATCACAACTTTGGCCATATCATATCACAAAGCACTTGCTGCAAAAACAAGTTAGATGTCCTCTAATTGTTGTTGCAAGTTTTACGTGGCTGCAATAGGGTTCTAGCAAGAACGTTTTCTTACCTACGTAAAAGCCACAACGTGATTTGCCAACTTCTATTTACCCTTCATAAGGACCCTTTTCGTCGAATCCGCTCCAACTAAAGTGGGAGAGACAGACACCCGCCAGCCATGTTATGCAACTAGTGCATGTCAGTCGGTGGAACCGGTCTCACGTAAGCATACGTGTAAGGTTGGTCTGGGCCGCTTCATCCCACAATACTGCTGAAGCAAAATAAGACTAGTAGCGGCAAGAAAGTTGACAACATCTACGCCCACAACAATTGTGTTCTACTCGTGCAAAGAGAACTACGCATAGACCTAGCTCATGATGCCACTGTTGGGGAACGTTGCAGAAAACAAAAAAATTCCTACGTTTTCACCAAGATCCATCTATGAGTTCATCTAGCAACGAGTGATCGGATGCATCTACATACCTTTGTAGATCGCGAGCAGAAGCGTTCACTAGAACGTGGATGATGGAGTCGTACTCGCCGTGATCCAAATCACCAATGACCAAGTGCCGAACGGACGGCACCTCCGTGTTCAACACATGTACGGAGCGGATGACGTCTCCTCCTTCTTGATCCAACAAGGGGGAAGGAGAGGTTGAGGAAGATGGCTCCAGCAGCAGCACGACGGCGTGGTGGTGGTGGAGCAGCAGTACTCCGGTAGGGCTTCGCCAAGCTCGTGACGGAGGAGGAGAGGTGTTGGGGAGGGGAGGGGCTGCGCCTTGGATGTCTGTGGCAGCCCTCCCCTCGCCCCTCTATTTATAGGGGAAGGGAGAAGGGGGGCCGGCCCCTCTAGATGAGATCTAGAGGGGGGCGGCGGCCAAGGGGAGGGGGCACTGGTAGAAAAAGGGCCTATAGTCCCGGTTCGTAAGGGCCTATAGTCACTGGTATAAAATGACTTCCTCAAAATAAAGAAATATTGGAGATTTAATATTAAAATCAAATAAAACATTTATTCGGAGTTTTATCGCTATTTTATTTGAATTAGGAAAAATATGCGTTTTTAAAATTGCATTAGAGTCCCAAATAAATGTTCACCTTGTGAGGTAGAGTTTTAGAGGACGGGGAAAATTTATTTCAGGATTTTTGGAGTCCGTTTAGAATTTCTTTTCTTTGTTTTTCTGCGCGGAATAATTTATATAAAAAAAGAGGAAACCGACTTTGGGCCGTACCCGAGCGGGACTCCACCCGGGGGGGGGGGGGGGCTTTATAAGCCGTGCCGGCCGAGCCCCGAAGCCCATCTGCCCGCACCCGCCGCCGTCACCCGCTGCCCCGCGCCGCCACCCGCCGCCAGCCGCCGCGCCGGAGCCGCACCACCACCGCCGCCGTCTCGCCCGACCCGCCGGAGGTAGCCACCGTCGTCATAGTTTTTCGCGAGTAAACCGATCGGTTTTTTTTCAAAAACCCTAGATCTGTGTTTTTAAATCTGGTTCGGTTTTTTTCCGGTTTAGTTATTTAGCGAACGTTCGTTCATGCGTTCAATTTAACGAACGGTTTTCACCCGTTAGCCGCAGATAACGAACGTTCGTTCATTAGTCTGTTTGTCAGTTTTTATTTTTCTCGGATTTTCCGCGATTATTTTTTATCGTGATTTCTGATCCGATTTTCGTTTAACTTTTCGCTCGTTTGTCGGAATCAGACAATTCAAGCGCCTAGAGTTTCGTCTCGAAGCCCTCTTTATGTTTAACCAACTTAAACAAGTTTTTGCTACTGTAAAAATTGACTTTAGTCCAGATTAGTAAACAAAGCTTGTTTCTTTCGCAGTTTGAGTTTCGTTGCTTCGTTTGATTTAATTCTTTTTGCAAACCTGAGTTCTTAAGTTGAACTTTTTGGTTAGATCTCTTATTTGAGTTTTACCCGTGCCCTTGCTTGATTGCTTATTGTATGCTTGTTTGTTTGCCATAGAGTACCCGGAGTGCGAAGCGTGCTACTACGAGTCTCTAGGTTTCACGGATCATCAGCAAGGCAAGTAACACTTTGATCATACCTCTTTACTATCCAGTTTTATTGCATTAGATCAATCGACAGAAAATTGCATGGTTAGGATCTAATTTAAATTGTGGGTTTGAGAAGTAGATGAGGTAGTACCTATTCACCTGTTTATTATCAAACCTATGGGAGTTACTTCTACGTTTGCTTATATTGCTATGCTATGCTCGTAGACGTGGTTTGGGTTTGAGTGTATTCATGACAGATGTGAGTATTGCTAAGTAATGGTTAACTTAAGGTGGCAACTCTAATACACATCTGGGTGGATTGAGGCACATGGGGAACCCAGTGATTGCCTGTATTTTTGAAAATCCCGGGGTACCGTGTGATTCTCCTATGGACTGCCACCCAGGCTCAAAGGGATCATGAGATTATTCATGCTGGAAACTTCCGTGTGCAGCCACAAGCCATTATGGGCTCTGGCATAGTTGAGTATGTTGTGTGACCTCTTTCAGTGGTAGG